>JAPDNY010000006.1:121695988-126695988 GCA_029375565.1 Gekko gecko | reverse complement strand
TGGGACATATTGTTTGCTTCTCCGACACAGGAAACTTCCTTGCTTTAGAAAGAGGCTGTGTGTATGTGTTTTTTTAAGTATAAGTACAAGTACACCATTGCGTACAAGATATTATTCTTCACAGGAGATGTTTACCAGAAGAACATCAAAGTCCCCTAATGACAACTAGGGACTGACAAGATGGCAAGGACTAATAATAACAGGCAGATGAAGGGAGTTCAGTGTTGCCAGAGTTGCTATCACAGCTTGCAAGGCTAGTAAAGAACTGTCTGATCTCCATCCACAAGGTAGGACCACAGACTGTTAGTGCATGTGAAAGGAGATGAATTATTAACTAAAAGGCTGGGGGAATAACATCAATACCTAGAGTTTAACACCCTATTCTTGTTAATAAAGCCTTTCATTATCTGCCTCCCCAAATGCACAGACTGGAGAGGCTGGAGTGGAATTTTATGCTCAAACAGTAACCATACAGCTTCTGTTGGAAGCGACAGCCACCAGCATACATTAGCCATATTAGATGAGCATCCATTTAATTCAGCTGAAGGACAAACATGTAAGTGTCTAGAATTTGATTGTTTTGCTCAGCTGGAGAAGCAATGTTGGGCCATACTGCTTCTGACACACTGCATCAATTAGGTCTTGGGAGTGGGAGCAAAGATAAGCTAATATATGCTTCTGAAACTAGGGATGCAGGTTGGATCCTTGGGAGAGTTCAGGAGCTTGGTTTGGTTTGAAGCATGATGTTTTTCCACAAGGGAACAACCAGTCACAATAATTACATTGCTGTCTACTAGTAATATGATTTATTTAGATGTTGCCTTATGAATTAATTCCCTCTAATTGCTGCTCCTCTTGCTGTAAATCAAGGTTTCCTGCTTTCTGTGGAGCAGTGAACATGATCCTACACTGCCGTAATTAGTTCAATTAGAAAGGAAGGCAGATGTGGAAAGCCAATTACTTGCAGAGAGATGTCTGCTCCAATGTATTCTGAGTGCTATTCGATTGAAATTTAATAGCAACTTAATAAAACATTGTTTTATTCATAAACCCCAACTCCCTTTGGGCTATTAGTTTCTGAGAAGACACTTGCGACAAGTTTTAGAGCTGGTGGACTGAAGGGCTCCTTAAAGGGGTGGAAATCAGAAGCAGATCCATTGCAATGGATGACTGATATTGATGTTTATAAGATGAGAACTGGCTTCTTTTCCCTGCAGCAATGGTTTTCTTTTTGCAACAGTGAAAATGAAATTAATATTTTGTTTTTTTGAATCAGTGCAATTGCTGGCAGCATTGCAAACTATTTGTTATCGCCAGGTCTTTTGTATGTGTGAAGGTATAGTGGATTATCATGAAGGCCTCACCTTATGCTAAGCTCACATCAAACAGATTCACATCTGACCAGATTGGTAAGCATATCCCACAGCCTCATGTCACCTGTCTCAATTTTTCTACACCAACAATGAACAAACCCATCAAAAGCAAAATGAGTATAAATGGGAGAACAACTGAAAATTGGCCTCAGACCAAGGATGGGGAGAGATAGGACATAATCAAGAAAACAGAAAAGAAATAGGGAACACAGAGAGTTATTTCACAGCACAAAGTGAATTCAAAGGAAACCAATTTGTGGGCTGGCTAATATTGGTCAGTTTGCTACCCATATTAATGGAGTTCAAATGGCTGACGTACTCCATCCTCCTGCAAAATTCAAGCAAGTTCAAGAAGCCACTCATCCAAGAGGACATTAAGTGAGAAATGGATTGCTATTCACAGGGTCCAAAGCAGAACATATTTGCAAACTTATTTGGCACATGCCCTAATGGAGCTTGTTGTGTGTCTAGAATGCAGAGGAAAAAGGTTTTTTTTTTAAATGTAAAATATATGGTAGTCAGATTGTCCTATTACCTAAAAATAGCAGTTTCTAGCTGTTTCTACCTGTTCCACAACAAACAGGAAACAATAGATGTAACTTCAAGATGCCACTCTGTAGTATCAGTAATGTAGTATTGGCTAAAATAATTGAGAAAGTGTTAGATACTTAGCAGAGTGAAAGCAACACAGCACATGTGTATTTAGCTTTTAAGAAAAGTTTACTAGGCATCAAGGGTCCCTCGATAATGACTGAATTGCCAGTTTTACAGTGGAGCTTGAGGGCTCTCAAGCCCCTTGGGTTTCCCCCAGAGAGGGACTCAAGTCAGAGAACTTGATCTGGGCACCTTGCATACAGCAGTAGCGAGTGGCAGCCCCAGAAATGTCGTGAAGGAAAGAGCTGAGCAAGAGGCCTCCATGTCAGACAGGAGAACGCAACTGTGAACACCCAATGGAGGGAAGAAGAAAAGGACCTCATCCATAATATCGATGAAGAAAAATCACTGTAAGTCTGTGTAAATGCAACATTCTTCGAGGATTTTTGGACTGATTGATTGCCCCTTTAAAATTTTAAGGAGTCAAAGGAAAGGAGGGGGTGAAACTGTTTTCCTCCCTCCCTCCTCTTGCAAGCAGCTAGGAAGAGGGTTGGGGGCTATCCAGTGTTTTGCATGGAGTGTCACATGTGTGTGCTTGGGTGTGTGCTTGGTGAAAGGAGCTCCTGGTTCTCAGGGAACGAGTTTGCTCCCTTGAGGCCAAGGTGGCTGACCTGGAGAAGCAGAGGCAGTCAGGCACATGGAGAAGATTTTTGAGGACTTGTTAGATATGTCCCACTCTGGATCTGGCAGCCCCACTGCTGTCAGGGAGAATGAGGGTCAAGGGGAAACAAGGCACTATGCTGAGGATAATGGGAATATGCCCTCAGAAAGGACCTCTTCTTCAGCTGGTGAATGGGTACCCTTTCACACCAAGGAACCATCACTGGCCAGGGTGGGAGGGGGGCTCTTGGTATTTGGTGATTTGATTCTTAGGCAGGTAGACAGCTGGGTGGTGAACCCGGATACTGACCATATGTTGACTTGCCTGCCTGGTGTGAAAGTAGTGGACATTACGTGTGTTTTAGATAGGCTGATGGTGCTGGGGAGGAGCCAGTGGTCATGGTGCACATCGGCACCAATGATGTGGGGAAATGCAGTTGTGAGGTCCTGGAGGAGAAATTTAGGCTGCTAGGCAGGAAACTCAGGGCCAGAACCTCCAAGGTAGCCTGCTCAGAAGTGCTGCATGTTCCATGTGCAGGGCCAGAGAGAGAGGCACAGATCAGGAGTCTCAATGCATTGATGAGATGATGGTGTAGGGGGAAGGGTTCATGTTTGTTAGGCACTGGGATACTTTTTGGATCAAGAGGGAGCTGTACAAAAGGGATGGTCTCCACTGGTCTCGAGAATGACCCAGGCTGCTGGCACTTACAATCAAGAAGGTGGCAGAGCAGTTTTTAAACTGAATACTGGGGGGAAACCGGCAGGAGATGAAAAGTCTTTGGTTCGGGATGGCTCATCTCAGAGAGATGATGGGGTAGCTGTGGCTTTTCTAGAGGGAGGTGGATTGGAATTGTTCACTGAGACTGTGGCTAATGATATGGACTGCCTGACAGGGTCTCAAGGCAGCAAGAGGAAGGTTGTAGGCTTAACATGTATGGGAAATTATAGGTGTTTTTATACAAATGCTAAAAGTTTCTGAGGTAAAATTGGGGAGTTGGAATGCTTGGTGTTGGGAGAAAAAATAGACATTGTGGGCATTTCAGAAACTTGGTAGGATGAGGAAAATCAGTGGGATACGGTGATTCCTGGTTATAAATTATATTGGAAGGACAGGGGGGAAAGGGTTGGAGGTGGAGTGGCTCTGTATGTCAGAGAGGGTTTACAATCCAGGAAGATTGAGAGGGTAAGAAAATTGGATTCACTTCTGGAAATGCTATGGGTTGAAATAGTGGGCCCAAAAGGAAACTTAACAGTGGGAGTTTGTTATTGCCCACCAGATCAAAAGATAGAGGAGGATTATAAAGTGATGAATGAATTAAAGATAGCAGCTAGACAAAATAACTGTGTCGTAATAGGCGACTTTAACTACCCACACATTGATTGGGTCAATATGTGTTCTAGTTGGGAAAAAGAGATTTAGTTTCTAGACACTCTCAATGACTGTGCTATAGAGCAGATGGTCACAGAACCTACCAGAGGAGAGGCGATCTTGGATTTGGTCCTAAGTAAGGCCCAAGACCTGGTGAGAGATGTAAAAGCGATTGCACTACTTGGAAACAGTGACCATAATGTTATTGAGTTCAACATTTGCATAAATAGGGAATCGGCCAAAAAGACTGACACAACCACTTTTAACTTTAAAAGGGGTAACTTCTCTGATATGAGGGGACATGTGAGGAGGAAACTGAAAGGGAAAGTAGAAAGGGTCAAAACCACTGGGGAAGCTTGGAGACTGTTTAAAACTACAATCCTAGAAGCTCAGAAAAAATATATACCGCAGGTTAGGAAAGGCACAAATAGGTATAGAAAAGATCCTGCATGGTTAAAAAAAAAAGTAATGGAAGCTGTAAAAGGTAAGAAGGATTCCTTTAAGTGGTGGAAAGCTAGTCTGAGTGAGGTTGATGAAAAGGAATACAGACTGTGGCAAGTAAAATGCAAGTCTGTGATCAGGCAGGCAAAAAGGAAATATGAGGAACATATAGCAAAAAACATAAAGACCAACAATAAGATTTTCTTCAAATACATTACAAGCAGGAAATCAGCCAAGGAGGCAGTGGGGCCCTTGGATGACCAAGGGGTAAAAGGAGTACTGAAAGATGATAGGGAAATGGCTGAGAAGCTGAATGCATTTTTTGCCTCTGTCTTCACTGTGGAAGAAGAGAAGTGCTTGCCCACTCCAGAACTGCTGATTTCCGGAGGGGTGTTGAAAGACCTGGGTCAGATTGAGGTGATGAGAGAGGAGGTCCTACGACTGATAGATAACTTAAAAACTGATAAATCACCAGGCCTGGATGGCATACATCCGAGAGTTCTGAAGGAACTCAAATGTGAACTTGTGGATCTCCTGACAAAAATGTGTAATCTTTCATTAAAATCTGTCTCCATTCCTGAGGACCAGAAGGTAGCTAATGTCACTCCCATCTTTAAAAGGGATTCCAGAGGAGATCCAGGAAATTACGGGCCAGTCAGTTTGACGTTGATACCGGGTATTTTGCTGGAAAGTGTTATTAAGGAAAGAATTAGTAGGCACATTGGTGAACAAAAACTATTGAGACAGACTCAGCATGGGTTCTGTAAGGGAAGATCTTGTCTCACTAACCTGTTAGTGTTCTTTGAGGGGGTGAAAAAACATGTGAACAAGGGGGAACCCAATAGATATTGTTTACCTTGACTTCCAGAAAGCTTTTGATAAAGTTCCACATCAAAGGCTTCTAAGTAAGCTCAAAAATCACGGGATAAAAGGACAAGTTCTTTTGTGGATCTGAAACCGACTAATTAATAGGAAACAGAGAGTGAGTATAAATGGGCAATTTTCTCAGTGGAGGGTGGTAAGCAATGGGGTACCACAGGGATCAGTACTGCGTCTGATGCTTTTTAACTTTTTTTATTAATGATTTGGAGTTGGGAGTAAGCAGTGAAGTGGCTAAATTTGCAGATGACACGAAGTTGTTCAGGGTGGTGAGAACCAGGGAGGATTGTGAGGCACTCCAAAGAGATCTGTTGAGGATGGGTGAGTGGCTGTCAACGTGGCAAATGGGGTTCAATGTGGCCAAGTACAAGGTGATGCACATTGGAGCCAAAAATCTTAACTATAAATACACATTGATGGGGTCCGAACTGGCAGAGACTGACCAAGAGAGAGATCTTGGAGTTGTAGTAGATAACTCACTGAAAATGTCTAGACAGTGTGCAACTGCAATAGAAAAGGCCAGTGCTATGCTGGGGATTATTAGGAAGGGTATTGAAAATAGATCAGCCACTATCATAATGCCCCCATGTAAATCAGTAGTGCAACCTCATTTGGAATACTGTGTACAGTTCTGGTCACCACACCTTAAAAAGGATATTATAGCTTTGGAAAAAGTGCAGAAAAGGGCAACCAGAATGATAAAAGGGTTGGAGAACTTTCCATGAGGAAAAGCTGAGGCGCTTGGGGCTATTTAGCTTGGAGAAATGATGGCTGAGGGGTGACATGATTGAGGTTTATAAAATTATGCATGGGATAGAGCAGGTAGAGAAAGAGGTACTTTTCTCCCTTTCTCATAATACAAGAACTCATGGACAATCAATGAAATTGCTGAGCGGTCAGGTTAGAATGGATAAAAGGAAGTGCTACTTCACCCAAAGAGTGATTAACACTTGGAATTCACTGCCACAGGCGGGGGTGGTGGCAGTGGCTACAAGCATGGACGGCTTCAAGAGGGAATTAGATAATCATATGGATCTGTGGCTATTAGGAAAAAGGTATAGATAGGGACTCTGGGACAAGTGATGCACTGTATTCTTGGTATGGAGGGGCAACAGTGGGAAAGCTTCTAGTATCCTGGCCCCACTGCTGGGCCTCCTGATGGCACCTGGTATTTTTGGCCACTGTGTGACAGAGTGTTGGACTGGATGGACTGTTGGCCTGATCTAACATTGGCTTCTCTTATGTTCTTAAGAGAACCTCAAGCAATTCCTTTTAAATTGTGGGCAAAAGGATAAGAAAGAGCCTCTGTCTGAGACCACAATTCTGTTATATGGAGTTTTTTTAAAAACCTATAATATTTCTCTGTGAACTTTACTGAACTAGTGTTGTGTCCGCTGACCACTTGAGTCCCAGAGAACAATGGGACTGGGGCTCCGAGCTCCTGCTTTGGGGAACCAATGGGAATGGCGGCGGGAATTCAAACCCGCCAATGGCACCAGGGGGCATTCCCCTTAGCATGTATATAGTTGGCCACCTGGCCAGGTATTTTTGTCTCGTGTTGTATAATAGCGAACCACGCTGATCACTACATCATTGTCCGTGGTTTCATTTTGCGTCTAACCCACTATACAACAATGGCGACGAGGATGGGATCCTGTTGAGCGCTCCAGCCGGGCTGTCGGACAACGCTACCGAGGACTTGCTCCGCTGCTCCACGTGCTTCATCCATGAGCACCGCCGAGAGTGAATCCAGAGCCGTGTTGCAGCCGCTGACTAGCACAATGGCCATCGCTCCAGGATCCGGGCTGCTACTGCCGTTCAACGACTCCCAGCCCCAGCGATGGGGAGCGTGGGTTACGGGTCTGCGGCAAGCCTTTGTGTTCTACCAGATCACGAACGAAGATTGAAAGAGAGGCCTGCTGCTCTGCTCTTGCGGTCCCATGATCGTAGAACTTGCCCAGTACCTTCTCTCTTCTAAGAAGGTGGAAGAATGCACGGTTGACGAGATTGCCCAGGCCGTGCAAAACCACTTCTCCCCGAAGCCGTCAGAGATGACCTGCCACGTGGTCTTCCAGCATCGGAACCAGCAGGGCAAGAAGACGGCTGCAGAGTTCCTTGCGGAGCTCCACCGCCTGGCGGCCAACTGCGCCTTCAGGGCACATCTGGACATGGCTCTCCATGACCGATTCATCGCGGGCCTCAAGGAAGAAAAACTCCAACGCCAGATAATGGACGGGGAGAAGGTGACCATCGCCTCAGCCTTAGCCACCCGGCCGCCACCACAACACACCACGTGGCCTTCCCCAGTACCAGCGACTCCAAAGACTCCGAGGTACACCGCACGCTTGCCCAGCATTGCCCGCCAGCACCGCTCGCCAGCTCCGCACGCAAGCAACCCGGCTTGACGGTGCAGGAGTGTGCCAGCTGTGGCAGTCAGCACGAGTGGAAATCGTGTCAGTTCAGGGATGCCACGTGTCAGGACTGCAGCTGCACAGGCCATATTGCAAGGGTCTGCTGCTCCAAGACATTCCACGCAGTGCAAAAGCTGCCCCGCCGCAGGACAGAGGTACACTTCGAGGACTGTGCGGCCCCGGAAGAGGACCTCTATCTCCTGACCAATGCCCCGGCAGCCCAGGCACAGGTACTGAAACTCCCCAGTCAGGCCACTACCCCTAAAATATACATCAGGGTCAAAGTAGAGAGGGTCCCCTTACACATGGAGCTTGATTCGGGCTCCGCATGCTCCATCATTTCGGAGGCCAGCTTAAAACAGATTTGCCGTAAGGGGGGCCCCCGCTTGCGGCCATCACCCATGACGCTCATGGACTTTCAAAGAAACCGTGTGCCAGTGAAGGGGGTCGGGAGTTTCAGGGTGCAGTACCATGGCTTCAAGGACTACTTGGACTTGCTAGTAGTCGAGGACGACCTAGTCAGCCTCCTGGGAAGGGCATGGTTTGAACCCCTGGGAATTGAGATCGAGGGGGTACAGCAATGCGCAGCCCGTGACTTCCAGGAGGTGTGCTGGGAGTTTCCATCCATCTTTGACAGATCTCTGGGTCGGTATACGGGCCCTCCAGTTTTGCTACAGCTCGACCCCATGGTGGCCCCTATCCACCTGCTGGCCAGGACAGTTCCGTTTGCCCTAAAACCCAAGATTGATGCAGAACTGGACCACCTGGTGGCCCAGGGGGTCCTGAAACCAGTCTCCCATGCAGCGTGGGAGACCCCAATCGTGACCCCAATTAAGCCTAATGGGGATGTCCGCATCTGCATGGATTATAAATGCACAATCAACCAGGTATTGTAGGACCATTCCTACCCAGTTCCGGTGGTGAGCCATGTTCTGGCCACCTTGGTGGGGGCCAAGATCTTCGGCAAATTAGATCTGGCCCAAGCTTACCAGCAACTGCCAGTAGATGGGCCGACCGCAGAGGCCCAAACCATTGTAACTCACCGGGGGCCTTCAGGGTCAATCGCCCGCAATTCGGGGTGAGTGTGGCACCCGGGATATTCCAGCAACTGATGGACTCTCTCCTCAAAGGGATTCCCAGTGTCACACCATTCTTTGATGATATGATGATCGCTGCTGCCACACCTGACGAGTTCGCCACCCGCCTCTGCATGGTCCTCAGCCGTTTCCGGGACGCTGGCCTCAAAGCCAAGCACGAAAAGTGCCAGCTTGGGGTGTCATCCGTGGACTTCTTGGGTTTCACAGTGGACGCAGACAGCCTCCACCTGGCCCGTGACAAGGTTAAGGCCATCATAGAAGCACCATCCCTGACCTCTAAAGCCAAGCTCCAGGCTTTTCTTGGACTTTTAAATTTCTACCACGCCTTTCTCCCCAAGGCGGCAGTAGCCAAGCCCCTCCACTGGTTGCTCGACAAGAAGGCGCCCTGGGTCTGGGGCCCACATCAGGCCACCACGTTCCGGGCCGTCAAGGCCCTGCTGATCTCGAACTCGGTCCTGTCCCACTTCGACGAGTCCCTGCCCGTGGTCCTGGCTTGCGATTCGTCTCCCTATGGGGTGGAGCCATGCTGGCACAGCGTCTCCGAGACGGCCGGGAGGTCCTGGTCGCGTACTACTCGCGGACCCTATCTGCGGCTGAACGGAACTATGCCCAAATAGACCGCGAAGGACTAGCAGTCGTGGCTGGGGTGAAGAAGTTCCACGACTTCGTCTATGGCCATCCCTTCACCATTGCAACGGACCACCGGCCGCTGCTGGGCCTCTTCGCAGCGGATCGCCGGATGCCCCAGGTACTCTCCCCTTGAGTTTTGTGGTGGTCCATCTTCCTGGCGGGCTACAATTACACGCTGAAGCACAGGCTGGGCAAGGCGATGGGCCACACGGACATGCTGAGCCGCCTTCCTCTGCCAGAAAAGAGGGAGGACCCGGACCCGGCTCATCACGTCCTCCAGATGGAGAGTCTTCTGGATGCCCCCCTCCATGCCGTGGATGTTGCCTGCCACTCTGCCCGTGACCCCATCCTCTCCCGGGTTCTCAGCTGAGTGGTGAGGGGGTGGCCTATGGCCCCAGCAGGCCCAGAGTTCAGCGTGTTCACAACGCAGCATGAGGAATTATCGGTGCACAAGGGCTGCCTGATGTGGGGGGACTGAGTTGTAGTCCCCAGCACACTCTGGCACCAGGTTCTGCAGGCTCTGCACAAGGCGCACCCCGACATTGTGCGGATGAAGGCCCTCTCCCGGAGCTACATCTGGTGGCCGGGCATGGCCGGGGAAATAGAGGCCTGGGTGAAGTGTTGCCAGATCTGCCAAGTGGTCTGGCCAAATCCACCAAGCACGTCCACACAGTCATGGGAATCAACAAGGACCCCGTGGTCCCAGCTCCAAATTGACTTCGCTGGGCCCTTCCACGGATTGACGTTCCTGGTGACCGTGGACACGTACTCCAAATGGCTGGAGGTGAGTCCTGTCTCCACCACCTCTGCAAGCGCCACCATCCAAGCACTCCGGAAGATCTTTGCCACACATGGCTTGCCGGACACTATCATCTCAGACAATGGCTCGGCGTTCACGTCTGAGGAATTCCAGTGGTTCCTGCGGATCAACTTGATCTGACATATCAGGTCAGCACCTTTCCACCCTACTACAAACGGCCAAGCAGAGTGCATGGTCCGCACGGCCAAGGAAGCCCTAAGCCGCCTGATGGAGGGTGACTGCGAGTCACGCATAGCCCGGTTCCTGCTGGCAAACTGAACAACACCCAATCCGGTCAGTGGCCGCTGCCCTGCGAAGCTCCTCATGGGCCAGAGACCAGCCATCCTCCTGGACCACCTGCACCCCGACAGGGCTCCAATGGCGCGCAACATGGTCGAGGACCAGGAGGCACCCCGGGGCTTCTTCCCGGAGGACCTGGTGTTCACAAGGAACTATGGCCGGGGCCCGGAATGGCTAGCAGGGAAGGTAATCCGCCCCACCGGCCCCGTCTCCTATGAGGTATCAACAGACGATGGGCAGGTTCTGCGGCGCCACGTGGACCAGCTGAGGCGGCACCTACTTCCAATGGTAGGAGATCCAGGGGACCAAGGGGAGGTGGAGCGGGGCCCATGGGAAGCCCAGGGAGAACCCGAAGCAGAACAGGACCTCAGGGAGGCGGGCCCCAGTGACAGGCAGCTCCCAATGCCAGAGGCCATGACGGACGAGCGCCCGACGGAGCACCCACCTCCAGAGGGAGGAAGCGAAGCGGCAGGCCCCGCCGCACACTCACAACTTGGCAGTGGAGAAGCCCCGACACCAGTGCCGCGGTGGTCCACTAGGGAATGTAGAGCACAAGCATACCTGAAGGACTATGTCACCTAAACAGGGTCAGGACTATGGGGGGAGGGGTGTTGTGTCTGCTGACCACTTCAGGCCATCAGCGAAGGAGCCTGAGCTTGAGTCTCAGAGAACAATGGGACTGGGGCTCCGAGCTCCTGCTTTGGGGAACCAATGGGAACGGCGGCGGGAATTCAAACCCGCCAATGGCACCAGGGGGCGTTCCCCTTAGCATGTATATAGTTGGCCACCTGGCCAGGTATTTTTGTCTCATGTTGTATAATAGCAAACCATGCTGATCACTACATCGTTGTCCATGGTTTCATTATGCGTCTAACCCATTATACAACAACTAGAAACAGACACCTTATAGAAAAGGAGAGAAAGAAGACCTGGATTCTGCTTTGAGCTGGTTCTGTGTTACACTCTCATGACACAGTGTGTTTTTACTATAAAGGTACATGCTGTTTTGATTGTACTTTATTATGTTGTAAACAACTGATAAGACTCCCAAGCTATGGCATGAATGTTTTGTTTTTTTCAGATATGGCTAGAGTGAACAATGCAGAACATTTAAATATCTAGGAGTAACCTTCACGGACACTCTGAACTGGAAAAACCATCTTGCATCAATAAAAGCCTCAGCATTAAGAATGGTAGGATCAATTGTTCAGTTTTTTTACACAAAGGGTGGCTGCCTGATTGACCCGGCATTGAAATTATTTAACAGCAAGGTCATCCCCCGTCTCTTATATGGAATTGAAGTCTGGGGCTGGAAGGAGGATATTGTGGCTAATTTGGAGGTAATCCAAAATCAGTTTATGAGACAAATTCTAGCTTTGCCCAGAGGTACTCCCACATCTTTAAAGAGAGCTGAACTGGGACTTCCCTCGATGAAGGCCCGGGTTCACCTGGTGGTTATAAAACATTGGAAAAAGAACGCACCCCCAAGCTTCAAGCCTTTAAGCCACCAATCAGGCAACTTCCATTTTGGCAACGACCCTAGCCATTGTAATTTTCTTAATACTATCATTCAAAAATATACTATTCCAGATGACCTTCTCAGGGTCTCAGCTGAGAATTCACATCTCAGGGACTGGATATACGAGGCTGATGCAAGGACCAACCGTTCTTTGATTCTGAAATCTAAAGTGACTCCCTGGTATAAATATTGCAAAGTTGACCACTGCAGGTCAAGTTACCTAGTTAATATCTCTAACCACAACCTCAGAATGTCCTTCACAGCTTTGTGATTCCAAACTATGAAAACAGCCCTTTTGGCTGGCCGTTACTCACATACGCCAAAGGAGCAATGTCGCTGCATTTGTGGCTTGCCAGAGGTGGAGGACATTCCTCACTATATGCTCTATTGTCCGCTTTACAACATTCCAAGAGATAAATTTTTAGCAGGAATTCTATTAGGTATGCAAACACTCCCAGAAAATGAGAAGATTGCGTGCCTGTTGTCAGATAATGCTTATCTAGCCCATAGAGTTTCCCTGTTTGCTTTAGCAGCAGCTAAGATTAGATCTAAGGGGCAGGTTACTCAGTGTTTTAATCTTCCTTTTATCACAGAATAGCAGTTAATTTTAACCCGGTCACTAAGGTTGTATTGTAATGTTTTAATGTTTTATGAATGCACCACAATATTTTGCATTTTGTAATGGCCAATGGTTAAATACAATAAACGACTTGACTTGACTTGACTAGTGTTGGTGGATAATGGGAACTGCTGTGACTTTAAACTATTATTAAGCAGGGAAAATTTGAGAGTCTTTGTTTTTAATATACTGCTGTGGAATATCTGGTGGTTCAAACAAGATGTCTGGAGATACATCCTCAACCAGAGTGGAACCTTTAGATATTGACTGGACATCGATTTCTTTAAAAGATTTCCAACTTTTAATGCAAAACTCAGTGATCTTGGCTGTGAGGCTGGCAGTAAGAGAGATTGTTGATGCTATGCAAGCTGAACTGGATATATTGCCTAAGCAGGCTTCAACTGACATTGAAAAAGCCTGGAAGCCGGAGAAGAAGAAGAAGAGGAGGAGGAGGAGGAGGAGATTGGATTTATACCCCACCCTTCACTACCTAAAGGTGTCTCAGAGTGGCTTACAAACTCCTTTCCCTTCCCCTCCCCACAACAGACACCCTGTAAGGTAGGTGGGGCTGAGAGAGCTCTTTACAGAAACTGCTTTTTTCCAAGAACAGCCCTTATCAGAACTACGGCTTGCCCAAGGTCATCCAGATTAGAGTCCGTGCACTTAACGACTACACCAAACTGGCTCTCAGGAAGGAAGAGGAACAAAATTTCAGAGATATAGAACACAGTGAGGAAGTCTACAAGCAAGTGGATGTCAACAGAATGGATTTACCTCCAACAAAGAGAAATAAAGGATCTAGGGAAATGTCCAGAAAATTGACAGGCAAAGAAACCCTTAAATTTTTGAATGACTCACCACTACTACAAGAGGGGGGAAAAATCTACGGAATTCCAAATTCTACTGACAGTGGAATATAGATGGCCACTTCAAGAATTCACTATTTACAAGGAAAAAAGACATAGAATAAAGATTTTAAAAATCAAGAAAAGAAATCAGAACATGGAAAAGATGATGAAATATTACAAAAACTTTTAATATGTGTTGTGAGATTTTCTGAGATTATATTGTGAAATAAGATCACTAAAAGCAGGTGTGAAAATAGTTAAACATAATCCACACCAAAAAAAGAATATAAAGATCTGTTTACATTCTTATATGAAATTGAAAAATGTAGCAAACCTCCTAGGCAAAAGTTTAAATTGAAGGGAATAAAGAATGTAAACATATATATATTTAAAATTGTTGTAAGATTCCTGGAGATTGTATTGTGAAATAGGATCTTCTAAACTAGACTGGAGAGTTTCCAACTATAACCCATAAAAGAAGAAAATGAGGATTGTTTATTTTATTATATGTATCTGAAAAATCAGACAAAATTTGTTTAAGGTAAGAGTTAAATAGAAGAAAATATGGAATGTAGACACATATATGTAAAGGTTTAGATACTAATATAAGATGGAGAAATGAAAACACTGTATAACCTATGACACTCCATAGTAGATAATATAGAGGTTTGTATTGATTCAATTCACTTATATGTATTTTGATTGAAAAGGTGTGGTGAAATAAGAACTTTTATAGTGGTTATAAAATCATTTAAATAGAAGGTATAGAACAAGAAAACTAATAACTTCTTTTTTGTTTAGTAGATAATTGTAGAATGTGGTAAATTTCTTAGACATAAGCTCAAATTAGAAGAAAATATGAAACATACTTGTATATATATGCAAAGATCTAGATTTTAACGTAAGGTGGACAAAAATTTCTACAATGTATAATGTATGAGGCTTTAAAAATGGAGAGATATATGTACTATCCTAATTTTATGTTTGTTTGTTTGTTGTGTTTGAAAATAATTTAAAAAATGTTAAAGAGTAGAAAAGAAAAGTTTACTAAATAACATAAAGGGAAGGGTTACATGGAAGTTAAAAACAATGAAATCCTGACTAGCTTCGTTGTTCTACATCTTGCATCTTTATTTGCTGGACACAAACTATATGGAGTGAGTGAGCAAGTGAGTGAGTGAGTGAGTGAGTTCACAGTCTAACCAGATTTGAGGATGGATGCAGGAAGGTAGTCATATTGTTCTGAAACAGGAGAACAAAGTTGGAGGCAAGCGGCACCTTTATGACCAACAAAGTTTTATTCAAGGTTTCGTATCTGAAGAAGTGTGCCTGCAAACAAAAGCTTATACTTTGAATAAAGCTTTACTTATTTACTTACTTACTTACTTACTTACTTGAATTTCTGTCCTGCCTTCCCTTTGCAAAGATGGGCTCAGGGTGGGTCACAACACCAATGAACAACAATAATTCCAACAATTTAAAACATTCAAACATAATTACAAATATAAAACCTACAATCCAGATGGTGATCTACCAATTAGTAAGAATTCAAAAGAACTAGTTGTATGAATGCTCAACTAACCCAAGTCCTGGACAGATGGAGAGACCACAATAGCAATACATAGTAATTAATGCCAGGCAGAGTAGGGGAGGCCAATGTAATTAGGCACCTGCCACCTCAACTGTAGGCCTGGCAGAACAACTCTGTTTTACAGGACCTGCAGAATTGTAATAGTTCCTGCAGAGCCCTGATATCACTTGGGAGAGTGCTCCACCAAGCCAGAGCTCTGGCTCTGGTTGAGGCTAAGCAGATGTCCTTTGGGCCAGGACCCACCAGTAGATTTTGATCTGCCAAGAGTAATACTCTTTGGGGTCATATTGGGAGAGACGGTCCTGCAGTCCTGCAATGTTATTTGTTGGTCTTAAAAGTGCCACTGGAAGCAGAGCTGAGGATGTTATCCAAAAATCTGGTGCTTAAGTAGACTAGGCTATTAGCCACAGGGTATAGATGGGAATTCTCAGTCTGGGGCAGGTGATGCACTCTATTCTTGGTGCTGGAGGGGGCAGCAGTGGGAGGGCTGCTAGTGTCCTGGCCCCACTGCTGGACCTCCTGATGGCATGTGGTATATTTTGGCCGCTGTGTGACAGAGTGTTGGACTAGATGGGCCATTGGCCTGATTCAACATTGGTTTCTCTTATGTTCTTATGTTCTTAGAAATGGGAAGTTTACTAACCAATGCAATGAACCCTTGGCATCAATAATTTCAGTTTATATCACAACTAACTTGCTGAGGGAAGCTGAAACAACTTAGAAAGATGTGTTATCTTTTCTATTATTTGCACACTGAGGAATTTTGGCCAATAGTTTTAAAGCTGAGATGGAATATGCATCTTTCTGACTTTGTGTGGAATACATTGTTTGCTACTTGCCCAACAAGAGGCTTCCCCATCAGAACAATTCTGGCAGGTAAAGCAAGGGCTGACTGTAAAGTGAGATCAGAACTGTTGACCAAAACCAAAAAATCTTAGAGGAAAGAAAAGTTCTTCTTTTCTTTGGAATTCCACACTTCGCTCAGAACATCCAACATATCTTAAAACACTGGAGTTTAGTTGGTGATATACCAGCTTGTATAGATGCCTACTGTAGAATTTCATGGCAATCAATCTATGGGAGATGTTTTGGTCCACATGGAAACCGTTAGGGTTTCCTGGGGTGATCGCTACATGTTTGAGACAATCATAGAGTTGGAAGGAACCTCCAGAGTCATCTAGTTCAACCCACTGCACAATGCAGGATATTCACAAATATCTCCCCCACACCCCCAGTGACTGCTGATTCCCACCCAGAAGATGACAAAAAACCTCCATGATCTCCACCCAAATGGCCCTGGAGAACAATTGCTTCCTGACCCCAAACTGATGATTAGCATTTTCATGAGTGTGTAAGAAAAGGCCACAAGAATTAAGCACTGAGGCAGCCCTTCCTGCCCTCCCTCTCATGATCCACCTAAGTTCACAGAATCCACATTACTGTTAGATGGCCATCTAGCCTCTGTTTGAAAACCTCCAAAGGAGGAGAGCCCACCACCTCCTGAGGAAGCCTGTTCCACTGAGGAACTGCTCTGTCAGGGAGTTCTTCCTATTGTTTAGCTGAAAACGCTTCTGATTTAATTTCAACCCATTGGTTCTGGTCTGATCTTCTGGGGCAACAGAAAACAACTCTGTACCATCCTTTATATCAGTGTTTTTCAACCACTGTGCCGTGGCACACTAGTGTGCCGTGAGATATTGTCTGGTGTGCCGTGGGAAAAATTCCAATTTCATCTGTAACATATGAACAATTATAAAATAAAGTATTATTATTTCATAATAAAGTAATTATAAAATAATTTCTTTGTGTTTATTTGATTCCTATTCAAGAGAATTACTTTATATATAGTCAATATAGGCACAGAGTTAAATTTTTTTAACATTTTCTAATGGTGGTGTGCCTCGTGATTTTTTTCATGAAAAAAGTGTGCCTTTGCACAAAAAGGTTGAAAAACACTGCTTTATATGACAGTCCTTCAAGTACTTGAAGATGGTTATCATATCACCTCTCAGTCATCTCCTCTCCAAGCTAAACACACCCAGCTCCTTCAACATTTCCTCATAGGACTCGATGTCCAGACCCTTCACCATCTTCTTGCCCTCCTCTGGACACGATCCAGCCTGTCTATATCCTTCTTAAATTGTGGTGCCCAAAACTGAACACAATACTCTAGGTGAGGTCTAACCAGAGCAGAATAAAGCAGTATTATCACTTTGTGTGACCTGGACACTATACTTCTGTTGATACAGCCCAAAATTGTGTTTGCCTTTTTAGCTACCACATCACATTGCTGACTCATGTTCACTGTATTGTCTACTAAGACCCCTAGATCCTTTTTGCACATACTACTGCTGAGACAAGTCTCCCCCATCCTATAATTATACATTTGATTTTTCCTACCTAAATGCAGAATTTTACATTTATCCCCATGGAAATTCATTTTATTTGTTTTAGCCCAGTTTCACAGCCTGTCAAGATGATCCTGTATCCTGACTCTGTCTTCTACCATATTTGCTACTCCTCCCAATTTCGTATCATCTGCAAACTTAATAAGCATTCCCTCTATTCCTTCATCCAAATAATTTGTAAAGATGTTGAACAAAATAGATCCCAGGACAGATCCTTGAGTCACTCCACTTCTCACTCCTCTCCAAGAAGATGAGGAACCATTCACAAGTACACTTTGGATGTGATTTGTCAACCAGTTAGAGCTCCACGTAACAGTCATAGGATCCAAACCACATTTTATCAATTTGCCAACAAGAATATTATGTGGAACCTTATTAAAAGCCTTACTGAAATCAAGATAAACTATGCCTACAAGCAATCCCCTGATCCAGCATGGTAGTAACTTTCTCAAAAAAAGAGATAAGGTTAGTCTGACATGACTTGTTCTTGAGAAACCCATGCTGGCTCTTAGTAATTACAGCCATCCTTTCTAAATGCTCAAGGACTGTATGTTTGATGATTTGTTCTAAAACTTTCCCAGGTATAGACATCAAGCTGATGGGTCTGTAGTTACCTGGATCCTCCTTTTTCCTCTTCTTCTTCTTCTTTTTTTAAATATTTTTATTTATAAATTTTCCAGCATATATACACAAAAACAAAATCCTGGTCTACAACCAGAATTGCGAGACATTGCATAATTTCTTAATATATTATCGCGCATATACCTTAATTAAGTCTGTTTCTGTTACACTGTCTAGATAAAATAGGAGTGGCATTGGGAGGATGTGTTTATTTGTTTATGTTTCATGTCTTTTTTTCTATCCAATGATAAATTTTTTTCCATCTATTTTCATAAAATAAATCCTCTTTTCCAGAAAGTATAAGATTTAGTCTATCTAATTCGGCTATTTCCAGTATAGAATCTATA
Organism: Gekko gecko; assembly: GCA_029375565.1. Taxonomy (NCBI): domain Eukaryota; kingdom Metazoa; phylum Chordata; class Lepidosauria; order Squamata; family Gekkonidae; genus Gekko; species Gekko gecko. Next base: position 126,677,482 of record JAPDNY010000006.1, on the reverse strand, counting down.
ATTTCTTCTGCATTAGGGATATTCTCTTTTTTCCAAAATTTTGCTATTTTTATTCTTGCTGCTGTAATTATATATAAGATAATTCTTTGGTCTTCTTTATTGATTCTCACCGGTATCACCAGTATCATATTTAGCAAAAAAACCTCTGGTTCCAATTCTAGCTTCACTTTGGTGGAATCTTCTATTATTTTTTTAATCATTTTCCAAAATTTTCTTATTTTTTCACATTTCCACCAGGTATGCAGATACGTTCCCACTTCTTTTTTGCACCTCCAACATACATTTGATGCTTTTTTATAGCATTTTGATACTTTCTCCGGCGTCCAGTGCCATCTAAAAAACATCTTATAAATATTTTCTTTATAATTTGTAGCTCTGAGCAGCTTAAGAGAATTCCACATTCTGGACCATTGTTCTAGAGTAATGTTTTGCCCTATATCTTTCATCCACCAAATCATATTAGGTTTTACAATTTCATCCAGTAGGTCCTCTGTTAAAAGGAAATTATACAGTTTTTATATTAATTTATCCGCTGATGAAAGCCAGATTTTGTCTAATTTTTTCCTCTTCTTGAAGTTAGAGACAACATTTGTCCACCTCCAATCTTCTGGCACGTCACCTGTTCTCCAAGAATTCTCAAAAATAATAGTCAGAGGCTCAGAAATTACATCTGCGAGTTCTTTTAGTGTCCCTGGATGCAGTTCATCTGGCCTTGAGGACCATGTCCTTGCTTTTTTTCTTACTTTGAATGTAAGAAACCATTTTTGTTGCTTTTAGCATCTCTCACTAGACTAAGCTCATACTGAACTTCAGTCTTCCTACCTCTCTCTCCACAAGCACTGGTTATTTGTTTATATACATCCTTGGTTATAAGGCCCTCTTTCCACTTTCTAAGTGGGTCTTTTTTATTTCTCAAGTCTTTAGAAAGCTGTTTATGGAGCCACCTTGTCTTCTTGAGGCTCCTCCCATTTTTCCTTCTCATAGGAAACCTTTGTGTGCCTTCAGTATTTTACTTTTAAGAAACTCCCATCCCTCTTGAACTCCCTTGTCCTTAAGTATTTCTGATGATGGGATTCTACCAAGCATAACTTTGTCAAAATTTGCTTTCCTGAAGTCCAACCTATATGTCTGACTACATATAAGTTTTACCTTCCCCAAGACTGTAAATTCCAAAATTACTTGGGCACTACTACCAGGGTGCCCACTACTTTCACCTCATCAACCAGTTCTTCCTCTACACATCAACCAGTTCTTTCTCTCCACTTTCTGGAAAATGAAGTTGTCAGCAAGACAAGTCAGGGATTTATTGGACCTTTCATTTTTAGCAGACTTCCAACAGATATCCGGGTAATTGAAATCTCCCATGACCACCGTGTCCCATCTGTTTGAGAACTTTGTAATCTGTTCTAGCAGTGTCTCATCAAAATCCTCTGCCTGGCTTGGTGGTCTATACCGGACACCCACCATAATATCACTATTATTTCTTACTCCTTTTATTTTTACCCAGAGACTCTCAACTGGACTTTCATGCTCAGATTCACGTATTTCCTTACAAGTATATACCTCCTTTACATATAATGAGACTCCTCCACTCTTCCTTATTTGTCTGTCACTTGTAAATAAGTTGTACCCCTCAAACTTAATATTCCATTTGTGAGTATCATCCCACCAAGTTTCAATAATGCCTATTAAGTCATAGTCCCCTTCCTGTATTAGGACTTCAGGTTCCTCCTGCTTGTTTCCCATACTGTGCACATTAGTGTAGAGACACTGGAATCCATGTTTAATGTACCCTGAGGTTTTTGTTTCTGTACTTACATGTGAGTTAATGTTATCTAGCATACGTGCTACTCCCCGCAAAACTTTAGAGTTCTTATTTTCAGTTATTGGCATCACACTAGGCTTTGCACTTTTGTCTCACTCCCCCATAGGATTTAGTTTAAGGTTCACAAAGGGCTTGGGGGTATGGAGTGCAAGGGAGCTTCTGCCATGGTGTCATGATCTGTATAGGACTGGGAGACAAGGCCTAGAGGCATAGGCCCCCGGAGACCTGTGTGGGAGTGGAAAGCAGAGGCCTGTGTGGGAGTGGAGAACAGACAGCCTACAATCCCCACAATACTTAGTGATGGTTGTAACCAATCAGGGTCCAGGGACTGTGTGAGGAGAGTAGAACTTAAGCTTTGTGGGCTGTGGAACTGTGTTCTTTTCTCTACTGTGGTCTTGTCTCTCACAGAGCTAAACTGAGGGAACAGTCTGGTCTGAGAGAAAGTTCCCTCACTTGGGACAGAGTGAGTACAGGCACAGGCCTGGTATAAAAGGGCTGTGGGCCTTGAATAGGAACCGGTTAAGAGAAATAGGTAGTCATGTTAGATTTGGTTTATCTTACCTTTAGACACTGTTATATATTTTAAAGCATCTTGTCTTATTTTCCTTGCCACATTACTGTGGTAATAAACCATTTGGTTAATGTTCTCTGCCTGGTCATCATGCCTATGCTTCTCAGCTTAAAAGGGGCATATTGGTTGGGCTTGGGAGGGTACTCTGGGCCTTCCCAAGGGACCCTAAGTTCAGAGTGGTGGCAGAGGAAGGTGGCAACCCACACGGGGACATGACACATGGGTACAGCATGGGGGGACACTGCAGGGGCATTGTGGCCAAAGTGATGGCTCCACAAGGTAGCCAATCAGCTGGTCTATCTTGGTTCCCCTTTTGTGGTTTGGGAAGGCAATATGTCAGCTTCAAGGATTTTGCCTGACTGTCACCACTCCCCATATGAGGATCAAGCCAGAAACTCTGGCCATGGTATCCCAATTCCTTTTGCCTGATCTATGCCTGTCTGTACAGTGTTCTCCACCTAGCCCCATGTGGCTGCTGGTAGTATCAAGGTTGCAGTAGGGTGCCTAGTGCCAGATGGCATATCTCCTTCGAACATACACTCTTGGCTCAGAGGTTATGAGGCTGCTTTTGGGTGTGGGCCAATGGGTTCATGCCTGGCCTCTGATTGTGGGTATGTTTATTTGTTTTGCTTTTTAAAAGGAAGGGGTTATAAACCATTTTTGAAGGCAGCTCCAGACAGAGAAAGAACTGCACATTAACCTGTGCTCCTTTTTGGAAGTATATTGCATCCTTATTTTGATTCGTAAGATTAAGGGCACAACACCAACTGCATGCACTCTGGAATGTAAATGAAGGGATGTGTATACATGTGTTTATATGTACTGAGATCACTATGTTTAACTTCATCTATATATCTAACTCCCAAGGGCTCCCTCCCTGTGCGGATACTTATTTCCGCATACTGGGGTCGCATGGAAGCAAAAGAGATTATCCTGCACACGTGGCTCGCTCCCCAGGTTTGCACAAAAATCTAAAAACTTTAAAATACGTAGGGGGGAGTTTAAAAACAACCAAAAAGTAAACAGAGTTCACTGCGGCTGCGCAGAGAAAGGACTTACCAGGGCAGAGGAGGAGCCTTCTCTCCCCGTCCCTCTCTCCTCCCCATTGCCACACCCCCTCCACCAAATGGTCACATCTCCAACTGACAACGTTGAGATTTAAAGCAAACTACAGTAACTCTCAGCTTTCTTCACTGTGCTTGGGCAGCTCCTTCCACTTTGCAAGAAGGAAGCGCATGCACACTCCACCCCCACCCCCGGGGGAAACCGGAGCAGGCAGGAGAAGTTCCCAGTGCCTCTGTTCTTCCTCTTTCCCTTGCCTCCTCCCCACTAATTAGTTTTAGGTTTACTGATAGAAACAGAAAAAAACAGAGTGGGCAGGGAGGAAAACCTTTTTTTCCTCAGAGAATGCAAGGGTGTGTGTGCCAAACTTCTTTCTCAGATACTAGATGGTAGAGCCAGCGTGCTTTTCCATGGCCCTTTGCAAAGAAGTCTGGAAGAGAAGGATTTTGCCCAGAGGTGGGTAAGCCTGCCCAGTTCCTTCCCTGCGCTGGAATGCCAGAGGCTTCAAATGTAGCCCCACCCCACCCCAAGCGGCGCTGCTCTTTGGTGCTTCATCCTGACCAAAGAGGTATTGCCTAAAGTTTAGTCATGGGAATGCTATTTAAACTGCAGAGCTCTGATAACAATGATTAATTTTAAACCATGGGGTTTCTCTGGACTGCAGCCACCAGTGTTCCCTCTAAGCTGAGTTAGTGTGAGCTAGCTCACAGTTTTTTAGCCTCTGGCTCACAATTTTTTTAGCCTCTGGCTCAGGAAGGGATGGTTCCAGAACAAACTGATTTATGCAGCAGCCAAATCACTTGTTCACAACTTTAATGCCTGTAGCTCACAGAGTATAATTTTTGCTCACAAGACCCCACAGCTTAGAGGGAGCATTGGCAGCCGCCACCTTCCCCTATTAACCATCTGTCTGTGGGGCTAGCATAAGACCTCTTTCAGTGTTTGTGCCACAGGGTATGTATATGTCAGAAAAGGGCTTCCAAAATCATACAACTTCCAGTGATTCATACCTTCTTCCCTCTCCAATAGAGAGGTTACATATTGCCCCCACCCCCCAACTGCATTCCCAAATGCTCCAAGTGACTGGGAAATACTGGCAAGGTCATATCTGGAAAAAGAGGCTCTTTTTGACTCTGGTTGGTTGTTACTGGGATTCCAACTCTAGGCAGAGTGCATCTTCTCTCCCAGTAAGAGGACCAGGAGGTGGTGATGACAGCGGGTTGTGCAGCAACCCCATCGCACAAGGGTGGGGGTGTGAGCTTGCTGGAACCCGGTGAGAACAAAGAGGAGGTGTTCAGTAATAACGCTGGGGTGAGGGATGGGTTTGGGCAATGGTGGGGGAGGGGACCTCTAGGTGATTCTCTTTATCCAAACATCCTGTTCCCAAAAGGAGCTAAATCCCTCTGTGTGGGAATGGACTGATTTGTGCCTATAGATACATTATCACCCCATGCTCAAAACTGTGCTCCTCATTTTAGGCACAATAAGAGTCTTGCTCTTCTCTCTTTCCTTCACTCTTCCTCTTCTTCACTTTCTTCTTCTTTCACGGGTTTGCTTCCATGCATAGAATATAAATGCCAGGCTATGATCTTTGGAAAAGGAAGAAGAGAAGGAGGAGGAAGGAAGGTAGGCAGGCTGGTAGGTAGGTAGGTAACCAGCAATTACAAGTTAAAACAAGTCACAACACATTATGCAACATTTTGTTGTGGCCCCCCTCTTGTAAATAATATAATACTCTGGATTTCCTGAGTGCTCTATGAGTTATGTATATCTGCTTGTATTTAATAGGAGTGATTGGATTTCCAAATTTGCGAAATTATATCATTCACAATAAAGTAATACTAATGTCTTACTAAAATTCAAATGTGGCTATGTCAAAATGCTAAAAATCCAACAAACTTGGACTAAAATGTGTTAATGTAATATCTGAATTTTTGCATACTTGCTGCCTCCAGTCCTTATGGGATGAGGGTGGAGAAAGCTTTGGAAGAACAACAGTGGATTAGATGGATCAATAAACTGGCTCAGTATGGCAGCTTTTTGTTAACATATATGCGTGAGTTTACACATGCTTAGATCTTAGTCTTCAGGCACACGTGCACGCGCGCACACACACACACACACACACACACAACTGGAGAAAGATGGGTGAAAAAAGGCTGATACCACAAAGGAAGAGCAGAATTAGTGCACAATTGATATGGTATTGATTTTCCAAAGTTGAGTATGTTGCAAGCTGCAATCTCTTCCATATCTTTGCAGCATCATGACATGAGTTACAGACATTCCATAGACTTTTCAGGCTGAATTAGCTAGCCAGGGAATTAAGAGAGATAAAAAAGAACCGAGATCACAGACTGTGCTGAGGCAAACATAAATACAGAGTTTGCTTTGGATCGGTGGAAACAATGCTCTGTTTCTTGTCTATCCCACGAGGACAGCCCAGCTAATAAAATCTGTGATGAAGTGATGAGGACAACAGACCACAGCTGAGAAATTCTATGGCCTTAGCTAGCAAGCAGTAAATATATTGAGAGATCAGACAGCTTTGTAAAGGTAGAGAGAGTGAGAGGTTCACTGAAAGTAGCACTACAGTAACTGGTAGTTCTGTTTTACATATTGTGGATGATGCCTTCACCTTGTGACTTTTATGAACTTAGGCTAATTTATAGAAGCTGGATATACAGCCAATTGATTTAAACTGAAGTACATTGATTACTTCATTCTGGGACTAAAATCCATTGATTTGGTTGTAGAAAGTGTTTGAAAATCAGGTGACACTGTCTTCCAAGGCTTAGAAGCCAGAAGGAAATATAAATTATCTCAATATATTTTCAGGTGCCATTATTTTCAAACAATTACATCAGAATCATAGTTGAATATTTGGGGCGGTCCATATCAGACATTTGGGGCTGTTTATATCAAATAAATCACAAATGTTTCCTAGCTGCCATCACCTTGATCTATCCAGTGCTTGATTCCTGGAACATACTTATTGGGCCTATCATGAGCAAAAGTTAGTTTGAATTGTAGACTACTTCTAAAAGTCAGCAACACATTTCTTCTATAGAAATTCAATGAATTTCAAGGATAATCCTCTCAAATCTAAACAAAAATGGTTGAATTAACTGAATTTGTTAAAATCTTTTTTAAAAATGTGGTCTTGGAGCAGAATTAAAGGAATTTAGCTTACTGTTATTTATTTAAAATATTTTTACCCCATTTCATCTCCTTAGTCTCAAAGTGACTAACAAAACAGTACAAGCTGCAAGGGCACAAACACCATAAGCTTCCAACAAGTTACAAATAACACAGTTAAAACATACAGTTGAAAATCAGTGTTGCTGTTGTTCTTGTTCAGTTGCACAGTCGAGTCTGAGGGTGCGGTCACACTGCCGTTTTGGTCGGGATTCGCTGCTGTTTCCTTGCGCATGTCAGTTTCCCGTTCACACACGCCAATCTGCCTCCCGCCGCGAAGTGGGCTTACTCGCGCAATGCTTCCGGGTTTTCCTGACCCCTGGAAAAACTAATGTTTTCCTGGCATTTCCGCTTTGATTGCGCGATTTCGCCTATGTGGACAGCCCCTCTCTCACAAGGATTGCGATTAGGGCCGTCTGAACGTTCTTGGGTTTTTTTTGTTTTTTTTTAAAAAAAGCTTCCGGTTTGAGCGCTTGAGCAAACATGCACTTAATAAATCCATTTAAAGTTTAATAATGGATTTATTAAGCGCATGTTTAGTCATGCGCTCAAACCAGAAGCTTTAAAAACAAACAAACCCACAACCACGGCCCTGGAGGCGGGAACGAGAGGTGGGGGATACGGCAGCCTGGATGGGGCCGGCAAGGAGGATGGCGGAGACGGCGGAGCCTATTTTCGTGGGTCAATGGTGGCAGCAGCGGTGGCAGCACCCCCCCCAAAGTGTCGGCAGGAGCAGCAGCCGCCCAAGCCTCCCCGTGGCCGGCAGGATCGCCTGGAAGGACGGCACAGCAGTAGGCAAGCGGGTGCTGGGAAAGAGGGGCTGGCTGCATGTAGAAAGCCCAATGCGAATAAAAATGTTCCCGATTTAAATAAACTGGGAACAAAGCGCATGTCAGTTGCAGTGTGACCAGAGCCTGACTCTTTGCGTCCCCATGGACCACATCATGCCAGGCCCTCCTGCCTTCCACCATTCTCTGGAGTTTGCTCAATTTCATGTTTGTTGCATTGGTAACACTATCTAACCATCTCATTCTTTGTTACTTTCAATCTTTCACAGCTTCAGGGTCTTCTCCAGTGAGTGCTTCCTTCTCATTTGGTGGCCACAGTATTTGAGCTTCAGCTTCAGTATCTGTTCTCCCAGGGAACAGTCAGGTTTGATTTTCTTTAGGATTGACTGATTTGATCATCTTGCAGTCCAAGGGACTCTCAAGAGTCTTCTCCAGCACCATAATTCAAAAGCATCTATTCTTTGGTGCTTGGCCTTCCACAGCTAAAAATTTAATACATACATTTAATACAGAGCTAAAATAGATTACCCTCCGCCAATCACCTTCAAGAACAAAACAGTCTTACATACCTTCCCAAAAGTGGCAAATGAAGGTATCTTCTGTGATGTTCTGAAAATTCTTTTCTTTTAATCCAGGCCATTATTTGAGACTGCCTTAGTCCACTCCAGAGCTTGGTCTGAGCAGGAACAGGGAGAGAGGAAGTTGTTGGCACTGCAGTTCCAGACAAAGAACTGCACTTAGTATACTGTGCTTCTATTTGAAACTATGCTGCCTTCTTATTTTGATACCTAGGATTAAGGGCACAACATCTACTGCACCCACTCTAGTAGCCTATTCCAAAGGAATGCATTAGAGTTACAATTTTCCTTCTGGGGCAGGGAATCTCCTATTCCCAGCAGGCCCTTCCCACCATCGTTCAGGTTGGCAGCAGAGAAAAATGGTGGTGAAATGCAGATGTGATTGCCAGCATCCCAATGCACTGATGTCATTTTCTGTGAGACTGGAAGTGATGTAAGCATGTTGATGATGACACTGTAGCATTTAGTCAAAACTCTGGTTAAACCATAGAGTTTTGGCTATATGGTAGAGCATTGCTGGTAACATACTGACATCACTTCTGGTTGCACATTAGTATGTCAGTGGCAATGTCAGTACATTGCCAGTGAGGAACCCCCCCCTCTGCTGTTTGCCATGAGAAAGTAGTCTGAGGAATATAATCAGTGGATGATGTATCCAACTTCAATCTTCATGATAAATTCCTGTTTTTACTATACCCTACATAGTTTCTGTTACATATGTACATGTTACATACATACAAGTTACATGATCTCTAGGACAGCATTTTCAGTAGTCAAAAGGCTATTAAGGCTGTCTTCCTTTTTTTCACCAGCAGAAAACTGGGTTGGAACCAACCCTGTGTATGACCTTTGAATCCTCACACTGTTGTTTAGGGTGCAGGAAAGAAAGAAAATATGTTATTGTTTGTATATTCTATGAAAGGTATACTTATAAGAATTAGAGTTGTTGTGTAAATTTAGAACACCAGTTTTCTTTAAAATTCAACCCCCAGCTCCACCCCACACCCATTTGTAAGGGGTTTGGGAAAGATAAGCAACACTGTAATCTGGGAACTCTGTTGAAGATCTAGGGTTGACAGTCCACATTTTCCATCAATTTTTAGAGCTACCAAACATCACAGTGCACATGACACCCACATGTTGCTGCTCAGAGGGGTGGCAACAAGGATGGCCAGCAGCCATTATAGGATGCCTGGCAATCCTAGCTGTAGAATAAGACATTTGAATAATCTGTATTGGTATATTTAGTGCACATTTGGTGCATATTGTGATATAGTAGTTAACATGCTTGACTAAGACTGGGAATACCTGAATTCCAGTCCCTGTTTGTCATGAAGATCATTGGGTCACCTGTCTCTCAGCCTTATCCAATTCACAGAATAGTTGTAAAGATGTGGTAAGGTGATCATGTACACCATTTTGAATTTAATGAAGGACAAACTGAACACAAATTGAATGAATATATATTTACAACATAATTCTTGATCTGAAGTTTGACCACCCACATTAAAGGAGTGCAAGAAAGATGCAACATAGATTTTAATACAATATCAGATATGCAGCCTCTAAAAGCCTGGGCTTTACTGGTTTGTGCAATTTAATATATTACTCTCCTGACTTCAAGCTTGTGATGAATAACAGAAATACCTGAAGAAAGAAAACACTTTTTTTAAAAAAACAAGACACCTTGTGATTACAAATTTCTGCCTACTTATTCCCAGACCTCCCCAAACCAAGTTTAATAATAATAATAATAACAACAACTTCCAATGATGTCAAAGTTTCCAATTAATCTGAAGGAGGAGTGGGAGAGTTTCACAGTTTTGGGTCACCCACTGGTCTAAGTGCTCTGCCTATCCTAAACAACCATGCACATGGTACATTCATAATATTATATGTGGTAGATGCACAAAACTGAGACTCAAGCTGAGAAAAATCAGTAGATAAGGACTGAATGGACTGAAAACAATGATGAAATAGACACCATCCTAAACAAACACAACCCAGTATCAGCTATAATTCCATTGTAAAGTGATATATGTGTAAGGTTCAGCATTCTTCCCTGTGAGGAATCAGGCTTGAGTGACCAAACAGTTGACTTGATCAGAACAATTTGGAAAATGAGTTTTTAGTTTTTTCACAAACATTTCTATTAGACAGCCAATGGTTTGCAGGCAGTGGCCTTTTTCGTCTTGTATACCCCCATCGGGACTCTCCAGCCTGGAGAGTGGAATTTATTTGACACCACTTTGTTTACTTTACAAAGTAATCGATAAAACATTAAATGGAGAGAAGCAAATACTCAGCACTTTCCCCTGTAATTAATTGAACAATGCAGCATTCACAACACATGTTTTTGCACAAAGGAAGGCACAGAATGAAACAAACAGAACCTTCTATCCACCTTTGATTTGACTAAAACACAGAAGTGGAATGGCTGCTGTTTGGTTACTTCTGGTACCTACAGAAGAGATTTTGCACAGGATGCTAGCCCATCTATTTTCTCCTATCTAATGCACAGGAGACAAACATGATCCTAATTGGGCCATTAGGAGAAGTGTTGAAATGTTACTAATTGTCAAAGGCAATTAAGTGTAGCAACATGTCACAGGTAAATTAACGAGACTCCAGGTGTTATGAGCAAGCTGCATTCATTTGGATGGAAAACAAACACTATCTCATCTGCATATTGCCCATGCTCTTGGTTTTATTTTTGACCTTCTCACATGAGATAGTACAACAGAACTGAGAATAAAGGTTTTGCTTTTTCAAACAACACGATTTCCTTTCCCAAAGTGACAAAAGACCTGCCACATGCATAAAAGCTAGGGATCCCTTGACATAGTTCAAGAGTCCCCAGCCTTTTTGAACCTGTGAGCTCCTTTGGAATTCTGACACAGGGTGGTGGGTGCAACCACAAAATGGCTGCTACTGGAAGCAGAGCTAACCCACTACAAAATGGCAGCCACAAGAAGAGAAGTAAACCATAAAACATCAGGAAATGAGGTTATACATAACTCTAATAAAAACTCTTCACCATTTTAGGCAGATGCTTTGCTTAAAAGGATACCTTTTTAAAATGAACATACTGTTTAAAATATTTTCTTGCTTACACACAATTTTACTGTAACTCAGTCAATGAAGATCCTTCTACTGTGGTGGCAGTTTTTTTTTAGAAATCTGCAGAACCAATCAGATTTCCAACAGCCAATCAGATTCCCTGCTGGGCAAAAGCCCCACATGGCCCTGCCCATTTTCTAAAAACATTTGGTGGACACCAGGAAGGATATTGATGGGCAACACTGAAAATGCTGCACCAGACACTGGCCAATGACTTTTTGTATAGCTTTTTTTCCAGCAAGCAAAACAAAGATGAAAAAATCTGGCAACGCATCTTGACCATCAAATCACAACATATATTGAATTTCATTCACTGGCTACTCTATGGCTCAGACTGTGAAGTCCATGAATTAGTGCTCACAGTAAAGATTTTTTGAAGGCTACATCCAGGTATTCTGGGAAAGTACTTTTTAAATGACCTACCTGTCTTACCCCGGCATGTTAATCCATGCAATGGTCACCTCCAGGTTAGACTACTGTAATTTGCTCTATGTGGGCCTGCTCTTGTGCCTGACCTGGAAGCTCCAACTGGTCCAAAATGCAGCCACATAATGCCCTGCAAGGCACTTAATGTGCTCTTATGGACTACATCTAAACTTGGACTGTGCAAGGTTATGATTAAGGGACTGTACAGTATGGTCACCCAATATGATGCCAGTTGAGAAGGCACACCTGAGAGAAGGATACCTTCCTTTTGCATTGCTGTTCCAGTGGTTCTTCAAGGTTACCAGTCCCCTTATCAGTAGTGAGATGGATCAGTTCCCTAGCTTGCACCAAGGAATCAAACAACATGCCATGCCAAGGCACAAGGACAACGAGCTCCAAATGCCATAAGGAGCTCCCTTGGACACATGCAGGCAATCCCCTTCCCCCTCCTCCACTGGCCTGCAAAACTGCATGTACTGCAGGAGGCTTTACAGATGGTTGCTTGGCAACTAAACACTTGCCCATCAATGACCCGGCTAGAGCCATCACGAAATAATAGCCCTAGTCTGATTACTTATATCCGCTATATCCAGGTGCCAGACCCCAGTTTAAGTTACTAGTGCTCAATATTGACCAATCCCTACCTCCCTTCCCCTTTTCCTTCCACTCAATAGTATGTTTTCAGGGACAGACTAACAGGAGGTGTGACAAGAGGATATGGCCAGTTCAACCAGCCTCCCCATGCCACCTTATAAAAGGTGATACCTGACCACATGCTGGCTCTCTCTATGACTCCTATCTAAGCCTTATCCCTCTTACGTCCAGCCTGCTATCCCAATACCCTTCCTCCATCTTTGACTCTAGAACTGCAGCTAGAGTTTCACGTGTTCCTGCCGGATCAGGGTGCATTCCCTATTTCCAATTCTCCCCTCCTTTCTTCCATTAGGTTTCATGGAGGGGTGGGGGGCATTTTGGCGCCCCTGCAGGGCCGGTGTCCTAGGCGAGCGCCTAGCTCACCTAGTGGGTGAGCTGGCCCTGCATACACCGGTGTTCATGCCCTAATTTGCCTATTGCCAATTAATAATCATAACCCCCCATACTGATAAGAAATTAAGGCAATTTGGCTAACACACATGGGTCCTTACTGGGACCCCTCAGACAGCACACATTTAACTAGTACTGTGCAAGCTGCATTGGCTTCCAGTGGAGCTCTGGATCAGGTTCAAGGCTCTGGTTTTGACCTATAAGTCCCTTAGCGGTCAGGGATCTACATATCTTCAGGACCACCTCTCCCATTATGCCCCTAGAAGAGCATTATGCTCAGGGAATAAGAACTTCCTGGTGGTCCCTGGCCTGAGAGAAGTCTGGCTGTCCTCAACCAGGATCTGGTGTAACACTCAGAGTCTCAGAGTGGCTTACAAACTCCTTTCCCTTCCCTTCTGCACAACATACATCCTGTGAGGTAGGTGGGGCTGAGAGAGCTCTGACAGAAACTGCTCTTTTTTCCCAAGAACAGCTCTTATCAGAACTACGGCTTGCCCAAGGTCATCCAGCCAGGTGCAAGTGGAGGAGTGGGGAATCAAACCCAGTTCTCCCAGATTAGAGTCCGCACACTTAACCACTACACCTAACTTAGTTTCAACTTGAGATTTGTATAGTATTGACTTCCGGTTTATAGTGCAGTGATGGCAGTTGCTCTCCCCAATGCTTGGGGTAGCGATTCACACACCAGCGATGAGGAGGGAAGCTGCTGATGCGGTTTCCCCATGGAACCCTAGGGCAGGATTCCAAGCCATAGGGCTTTTGAGGGGTAGCCTCTTCGACGGTGCAATGCCGGAGAATTGAGGTGCTCCTCCGCCCCGATGGTCCCACTGCTGTGTGGCCATACGGCACGAGCTGGGTTGACCGAATCAAGCACTGGAGATTGAGCAATTGATGAAGAGACAAGTGTGGTCAAAGGGGACTGACAATGAAAGTGAGTTTGATGTAAGCGAATCTTGAAATAACTGAAGAACTCCCTATCCCCCCCATACTAGTAAATGGAGACAGGAGGAATCCCTCCTGCGAGTGTGTCAGAGAAGTGAAAAAAAAGAGGGGGGAAGGAGGAAATAAAGTGTTTGAATTGTTTTGAGAGACTTACCAGAGTGGTCTTAAATTGAAAGCGATTTTCAGAGGTTGCGAATAAGCGGTTGGCTTTTGTAAACAATCAGCAAAGATGGCGGGCGCAGGGAGGAAAGGAGTGAAACTGAAACTTATGGGTGGTCAAAGTCCGAGACTGGAGGAAGAGGGAATGGATGTCATGAGACTCCTAGCAGATACGCTCAAGCCAGTGATGGATCAACTTACTGGTATTAACCAGCAGTTAACCGCTCTCAATCAAAACTTCGCAGTGCAACAGCTCCAGCTGGTGGAAATTTATTTATTTTATTTATTTATTTATTACATTTTTACTCCGCCCTCCCCGCGAACGGGCTCAGGGCGGCTTACATAGGGGCAACCATGTGCCAGAGACAAAACAACTTAAAACCATATAAAACAATTAAATAGATAACATTCTAAAAGTAACCATCCTAAGGTGCTCAACAGTTATTCACAACTCAGTCCAATGGCGGTGTTAGTCACAATGATGTTGGTCGCAGCTGTCCCCTCCCTCCACCACATAAGATAGTAACATTGGCGGAGGGGAGTGGAGTGGAGTGGTGGCTCCTACTCAAAGGCCTGGCGGAAGAGCTCCGTCTTGCAGGCCCTGCGGAACTGTAAGAGGTCCCGCAGGGCCCTGATCTCCTCCGGGAGCTCGTTCCACCAGGTAGGAGCCGCCACTGAAAAGGACCTAGCCCTAGTGGCCACCAACCTGGCCTCCTTAGGGCCAGGGACCGCCAGGCGATGTTGGGACTCGGACCGCAGTGCTCTTTGGGGCATGTATAGGGAAAGGTTACAAAGACAGAGCAAATGGTGGAAGTAGTGAAAGAGATGCACGTCGAGAACAAGGTTTTGAAGGAATGGATGGACGAATTAGTGAATAAGCAAAAATACCAGGAAAATAGACTATTGTTTCTACAAATGGAAAAAGCAAACATGATCCTCAGATTCCAGGGAGTGCCTGAATCACCGAATGAGAATTTGAAGAAGCTACTTAGTGATCTTATCACACCAGTAACAGGCTTGAAAGAAGAAGAAATCATGAGTGACATGGAAGCAGCATATAGGGTGTATTCCAACTATACACATACACACAAAAATAGCCTGCCTGGAGAGATCTCAGTCAGATTCTCAAGGAGACAAATGAGGGATGCAATATTAAAAGCAACTTCAGTAACTCCACTGAAATTGGGGAATTCAACTATCAAAACTTTAAAGGACATTCCATTTGAAATTCATCAAAAAAGAAAGAGCTACAAGGACTTCATCCTTTTTCTTCAAATTAATCAAATCGCATACAAATGGGTGGTACCAGAAGGGGTCATCTTTAAATGCCCTGAAAAGAGAGAGAATATTGACTCTGTGTACAAAGCCAAAGAGTTTTTGAAATGCCAACTGGGAGCCAAAGAAGATGGTGAAACTGGTTCAAGTGGCTCCACACCCTCGGAGATGGACGAAGACTTGGCCATGGAAGAAAGTGCTGCTGCCCGCAAGAAAACTTATGGCCTTAGAGATAGAAAGCCTAAGTAAAGGCAGAAGGACTCTGTAAATTGCCTTTATGAAGCGAGCTACGAGAGATGCTCTGAAACTCTCTCATAACAAGTAACTAATTAATGATTTAGCAGAGATAGACAGGAACTCATTGTTTACATTGTTTACTAACAGTAGTGTACTAACATAGATTTTAACTGGGGTATGATCTCCTACTCTTGGGTTTTTAGTTTAGCATGGGTTTGCTTTCCTTTCTCCTTAGTTGTTGTTCCCCTTCCCTTTTTTCTTTGTAGTTTTAGTTGTATATTAAAAAAGCAATAAAAAATCCCCTTCAGGGGGCCAAAAAAAGAAAAAGATTTGTATAGTATTTTGTTGTAACCTGCCCTGAGTGCTGTTTCTAGGGAAGGGCAGCCTAGTAAATCTAATTTAATAAATAAATAATTTTGTGTTATTTGAACTGATTGATTTCTTTAAAAAAATACATGGGGTGGTACATCTTGGAAAGACTGTGTATACATTCTAAAAATAAAATGATGTGCCTATTTCATTTATCAGGCCTCATGTACAAACAAGGACTTCTGAAAATACTGTAGGAAGACAAGCCTGTGAATTTAAATTCAACACCCTGCTGCTATCAAAAACTGACAGATTACATTAAAGAGATAACCTGCCTTCATCACACACTGGATACAATATTTTTCAATAACCTGCATAGTGCCCCTACATGAATACATGTTTCTGTTGCTAATTGAACCATTATTCTGAAAAAGATCAGATGCTGTACTGATTGACCTCTTCATTTGTCTCTGAATAAAGTACCACACACTTCAAATGCTTGTACCCACTTCCTCTGGTAAGGCATTTTTTGAAACAATTATGTTATCTCTCTGGGGGGTGATCCTGGTACACTCTGTGACAGAGTTCATCATGGCTATGTAAATCTGATCCCTACTTTGTTGTAGCATCTAGTGTATAAACATAGTTCTTAAAACAGAACTTCCAGTGAAAAATTATTCCAATCTCCCAGTCACCTTGAGCTTGTACACATGAATAGTTGCAGAAAACTGATCCAATTTCCTCCATGAGTAAATAGTGGCCAAGTCCCACCTACCCCACAAAATGTTTACTATAATGTCACCAACATATCTGCTGTTCAGATATTCTTTAAATCTGGTAGCTGTGTTATGCCAGTTATCACTGAACAATATCATTGAACATTGAATAGTGATATTAGCTGTTTTATTTTCAATCCCTTTCCTAATAATCCTTGGCATGGAGATGGTCTTTCCCCCCTGCTGCTGTGCACTGAATTGACATTTTCACTGAGCTATCAGTTACAGTCCATGATCTCTTTCAGTCTCCATTTCAGCCAGCTGAGACCATATCAGCATGTATTCAGAATTAAGACTTTTTGTTCCAATGTGCATCATCATATACCTAACAATACTGAACTTCATTTACCATATTGTTTAGAGACGGGCATGAACCAATAAATGAACTGCAGTTCAAGCATGAAACAGGCTGGTTCGTGGTTTGTGAACCAGATGTTCGGAAGAACTGCCTCCCACAATCTGCCCATGAACCTCCATGCAGGTTCGTGAGGTTCATGGGAGGGTTCGGACAGCATTTAAATACCCTCAGAGCTTACTTCCTGGTCAGCAGCCCAACTTCAAGTGAGCTCTGAAGGCATTTAAATGCCATTGGAGCCCATCACTTGGGACCTGACTGAGCTCCCAGAGTGAGCTCTGAAGGCTTTATAGGCCTTATATGACCTTATATGGCCAGGGCCTGCCCATATAAGTGCATATAAGGTCTATAAAAGCCTTCAGAGCTCACTCTGGGAGCTCAGTCGAGTCAGGCAGCTTGACTTGACTGAGCTCCAAAGGCCTGGACCTGGAAGTGGGCTCTGAAGGTATTTAAATGCCTTTAGGCTCACTTCCAGTCAGGTGGCCGAACCCAGAAGTAAGCTCCAAAGGCATTTAAATGCCTTCCGAGCTCACTTTGGTTCTGGGTGGTGGGCTCTGACAGCATTTAAATGCCTTTGGAGCTCACTTCCAGATGGGGCTACAGCCCCACAAACTTCCTGAACCAATCATCAACTCTGATCTTTCTGTTTTCATAGCAGACTGGTTGGCGCATGAGTTACAACTGGAAGATAACATAGTCGATGAGCCATGGCCCTAGAGACATCCTGGCTGTCATTCCTGACCCTCGCACATAGGGTCTTTGAAGTGGCCTGTTCTCAAGGATCCCTATCTTTCAAGGGCAAACCAGTGCAAGTACTCCAAGACCTACCACAGGAAGTCCTTACTAAATGCAGAGAGTTGAAGCCAATTAATGAAGCCCTCCATCAAGCCAGGATCCATTATAAGTGGACAAACTACAAGAAGCTACAAGTCTTCTGCAGCTACAAGGACAAACTCTATTATGCTGTTGATCTGTCCTCTGGCACCAATCTCCTCCATGCTGTCCAAGTTTTCCCACTGGTTGACCCTAACAAGCTGTCCCAAAAGAGGAAGCATCCACATCACCTACCAAGGACAGTAAGATCGTTGTTAGGCAAACTTGAATTAATGTCGGCTCCCTGTAATGGTCCTCTTTGTTTAGCTCTATGCAGTCACTATATAATTTCATTTATCTGCTGGCTTTAATCGTTACAAGTACCTTAATGATCTCAACACATTAGAGGTTCTGGGGGGAGGGGGGAGGACTTTATTTTCCCTTTTATTGCCTCCCTGTTTGTTTGCAGTCTCTTGTTTTGGGAACAGGATTCAGCTTGGCTAGGATTAAGTATGACTGCTATTTGCTTTTAGGTTATCGTGTTCCTCCTACCTCGTTGGTCTTAATTCTTCATACACAACCTCACATAACCTCCTTTTCATATGTTTTCTCTAACTCCTTTCTTTTACTTTCTCTTTACATCCATCCAAACAGCCTTCAGAGACAGTATTTATAATTTCTTGAATAATATGTTTGTATCACAACCTTCACTCTTGAAGTCCACCTTATCAACTTTTTACCTAACCCATCCAGCCACTTTTCAGCTTGGTGACATCTGTTCACCATAAAATTTAACTACCTCTGTCACTCTTTACGGCATAATCTGCCAGAGTGCAGTGACTGTTTGATTCAGCATTCACTTCTCTTTCCTCATTCCCTTGCCACATCCTGTAATTGAAGCACATTTCCAGGGTACTCCCAACTTGTTCAGTTACCAGTTTTTAAAGAAAAAAAAGTTGGTTCTATCTTTAGTGCATTATTAGCTGTTAACTTCCCTTTCTACCATATATATTAGAATAGAGGTTCATAATTACTGGTGTTTCTAGTTAGCTTCACTGCCACACAACTGCCTTGCATTACATATAACATACTGTTTTTTATTCTTGCTCTTAACCACTTTGTTCTAGAGAAAGTTTGCTTACAAGTTAATCGATTGGCATTTTAATGTTCTTAACAATTTTTTAACTTGTGGGGGGGGAATGTTGAATTAATTCCTTTATATATTTATTGATAATTACTTAGTTTGATTCTATGTACCATTTCATATATATCAATCCATGTAATTGTTGATTTTTAAGTGATATCATTAATTGCTGAGGATTTGTTGATTCAATTCACCACACATTCTGCTTTTTTACTAATTGATCAAGATTCAATGTTAACACTCATAATTTAAACCTAGTTGCTTGGTTATAGGTTCTTATATCCAGTTTTGGACATCCATTCTCTACACATTTTATATCACCCTACTTTCTTGTCAATTATTCTTACTGTATTACTCTTGTGTTGTATGGCTACCACATCCTGTACAGAGTAGAGCCTTACATCTTCTAGAATATTAATTATACACATCCTTCCCTATTATATAAAAGAGTAGTGGTCGGCTGCCTTTACCTTATATGGTCAAAATGTGCAGCAAAATCCATTCGTCGCGGCAACTGCCACTCAGGGCTGTGTCCCTGGCCACTGGCTGCCTTGCCTTGTTGCATGGGCTCAGTCCCACCCACACAGCCGGCAGACAGTCTCTCACTCACAGTCACTTCCCAGCCGCCCAAGGGAATCAATGCTCTGCCGGCTGCTCCACCTCCGGAACTCAGTGGGGCCATGGCACTCCTGCGCCATACGAGGGGCTCCCTAGCTCACTGCGGCTTCCTAAAGGAGGTGGGCCCTGTCTCCATGGACTTCGCTGCCGCATGGCCCACTCAGACTTCAGACAGCCGGGGAGGGAGGGCGGAGTCCTTCCTGCAGGAAGAGCCGAGCCGCAGAGATGGGGGGGCTGCGGAAACGTGGCAGACTCTTCTGGTGGGCAACAGGAGCCCTCTCCCTTCTCACGCCCCCCTCCATGCAGTACACGCCCACTCCAAGGCTGGGGAACACGGAGACAGCCAGCCCTGATGCCCCCAGCTCACACGCACAACAGACGGCGATGGAGGCCGGCACACTTATTGCGAGACGGCCGCAGCCATTGGGACTGGGGCCCTGGGATACTGACTGGCCTGCCTCCTGTGCGCACCCAAACAAGGGCTGGGGAACACGGAGATGGCCACTCCTGAAGTCCGAACTCTTTCACAGGCAAGCTCCTTAACGGTGCTGTGCACCCGCGGACCCTGTCCCTCCCTGCCTGCCCACAGCTGCCCCCCAAACCATCTTCCTTGGCCCACAGCCCACACAACTCCTCCCTCGCTTACCCCTACAGTGGTGGCTACATCGCCCTGCCATCAGGACCTGTGGCAGGACACTGGCCCTTACCCCCCCAACCCTGCTAGCGCCCGTTGCATCTCTCCACGCAATGGGCTTTGCCGCTAGTTTTATATAATGGTACATCACGCCCTTCATCTAACTATGACTTATAATTGGAAAATCACATCCCTTAACATCAGGAGCCTTCACAACACTATCAAATGGAAGAGAATTTTGAATAGTTTGTCTAAACTAAACTCTGGCATCACACTTCTCCAAGAAACACACTTTCACAATCCAGCTCATTCCAATCTGAAAGCTAACTGGATACAAAGCCAATTTCATGCCTATGGCAGCTACAAATCCAGACGTGTTTCAATTCTCCTTTCCAAACATGTATGATTTAAGCATCATGCTACCAAGGCTGACCCCCGAGGCCAGTTCATCTCTGTTAAAGATCTCCTGGATGAATAATGAATTACACTAGCCTCAGTGTATGCACCAAACAACAACCAACTGACCTTTCTTGAAGAAATGCTACTCACTTTATGTACCTTTCAGGAAGGGGAGGTGATCATTGATGGTGATGACCTCAATCATATTGTCAGCTATGAGCTAGACTGCTCCCACCCTCAAGTAAGATATACCAGCACAAATCAACAACTTACAAAACTAGCAAAACTCCTTGATGACTCTCAACTGATAGACATCTGGGGGCACATGCACAGAACTGACAGAGACTACACTTATTTTTCACTGAGGTTTAATATTTACACCAGAATTGACTACATTCTTCTCTCCAGATCTCTCTCTACCTCAGTTACTTCTTCAGACATTGGTTTCATTGTTTGGTCAGCTCATGCCTGGATAAGCTGCTCCCTGTCTCTGTGTCTTCCACACTGAAGTTCTCCATGATTTGGTCTCTTAATAGATCTCTATTATATGATGAGGTCTGCACACTAGAAATCAAAACTCATATACAACAGTACTTCCCCGACCATGATTCGGGCAGCTCTGAAAGCTGTCCTCGGGGGCAACCTGATTTCACGTCATTTCTGAAACAAAATAAAGAAGCCTTTAAATCTGAACTGCTGGTCAGAATTAAACAACTTGAAAAACTGTGCAAGGAAAGAGGTGGTAAGAAAATCTATCAAAAACTTACTATGGAACACAAAATATTGGAATCTCTCAAAAGCTCCCAAATTCAGAAGAACCTTCTCTTTCTCAAGCAGAAACATTGGATCAATTTGCCTCATTCCTCTAAAGTTGCTTTCTTGGAGAGTAAAAGAAAGATCTTCATCCAGATTTGTCCATGCCTCCTGTGACACCAAAGGTAAACTTCACACCAACTGTTCTGACATCAATCAGGTATTTACTGATTTTTATTGATCTTTATATAAGTCTCATAATCCATCTCCACAATCGGTCCAAGACTTTTTGTCTCCCAATCCTTATATCAAGCAACTTGAGGACTCTCATCGTATGGCCTTGGAACACCCATTTGAACCCCAAGTGATCTTAGACACCATCAAAAACCTGAAAAATAACAAATCCCCTGGTCCTGATGGATATCTATCAGAATTCTATAAGAATTTTGCTGCCTCCCTAACTGATGCCTGCAATGAAGTTCTGAGAATGGGCAAACTGCCCCCAACTTGGAATTCAGCCTCTATTATAGTTCTTCCCAAACAAGGGAAGGATCTCACCAATTCAGCCTCATTTTGCCCAATCTTGCTATGAAACCAGGACTATAAAGTCTTCACTGCCACTATAACTAAATCCACTGATACTACATTACATCCATCAGGACCAGGCAGGATTCATGCCAAGCAGGGAGATTACTGTCAACATCCATAAATCTCTTAACATCCTCTCCACATGTGAACTGCTCAAATCAGAAGCAATCATGCTCTTGCTCAACATTGAGAAAGCATTTGACTCATTGGATACTTCCTACCTGATAACTCTTTTACAATTTATGGGTTTCGGTGACAACTTCATCTGTGCCATTAGGGCCATTTATTCAGAACCCATGGCACAGATTAAAGTTAATGGCATAACATCTAATAAATTCTTGCTGTACAGAGGGACTAGATAAAGCTGCCCTTTGTCACCTGTTCTTTTTGCCTTGGCTTTAGAACTATTGACAGCACTCATACATCATGATCTGACCATTCAGGGACTAACCATTGACTGACATACTTTCAAATTAACACTAACAGTAATTTAAGGAAATAGATGAACAGATATGAATCATATATGACTTAACATCACAAAAGGCTCCAAATATTTCTCAAATGTACACCAGTATTCAATATATGAAATACATGAACTGCAATAAATAGGCTGGAGATTTAAAGCAATATCTAACATTTACTATTTGACACTACCAAAAGAAAGATTTCACAGATTCTCAGTTCACAATTTCAATGGACTGCAAAACATGATTTTCAAATGTCCATAAAGCAAGTACATCCACTTCTTAAGACTAAAGATAAACAATATTAAACAATATAAAGTATGTTGTAAACAGCAAGTAGATCCAGTCCTTAAGACCTGAGACGAAAAATAAGGAATAGGCTGCAGTCAACTCATCCTCCAGATTATTCAATGAGTTTCCAATGCCTTCATCAGGACTGCAAACGGGGACTCCCAGAGAGGCACAGCCACAGGAACTTGATGATGGTGATACTTTCAAATTAAGCATGCTTGCAGATGATATGCTCTTATACCTCACCAGCCCTGAATTTTCACTGCTGGCTCCAAGATTTGCTATCTACCTTCAGTCACATCATGCATACTCTCTCTTAACTTACCTGCTGATTCTGAAGCCTCTTTACATCACAAGTACTTTTTCCAATGGGCTAACAAATCCATGCCCTACCTAGGCATCAGGATACCTCATATCTGTCAACCATATCAACAAATTTCAAGAAAACTGCAGAGATTTGCAGAGCTGGGACAAACAAGCTCTTTCTCTCTCACCAACTGCCCCTCATCAAGTCCTTAACTCTTCCCAAACTCCTCTGTTTATTCCACATCATTCCTATTGATTTGCCCACCACCCTCCTTCATACATGGCAATCAGCATTTAACTCATTCCTATAGCAACATAAGAAACCAAGAATTGGCTTCCAGGTGCTTAGAAGATGCAACTAAATGGTGGCCTGAATTACCCAGACTTAACCACCTACTACAGAATGACCCTATTAATGAAAATCATTAAGATGGTGCATAAAGGGGACCTTGTTGATTTGTTTACACTCTCCAACTGCTTCTTTACCCAATGTCCATTTAGTAGGCCATATGGGCTGCGCCCCGCTCCCAGTCTATTTTGTGCAAATCTAATCCATTTCTCCTAGCCACTCTCAAATCCTGGGATACACTAAAGAGCAAACAAAAATATCCAGGTTCTCAATCTTCCTCCACCAGGATTGGTTTCCACCTGGTAAGGATCATTCCATGGCCAACATCTGAAGACAAGTGAATGTAACACGTGTGATTGATGTTTCTTCACATACTGGTCTGTTGACAAAATCAGAACTGGAATGAAAAATTGATCATCCCATTCAATGGTTTTTCTACCTTCAAATGAATCATGCTCTCTTGAGACTTGATATTCCTAAAAATTTAGCTACTTCTTTTGCTGCCTTTGAAAGATTAATGGATTCTTCTGACACCAATTTCAAAGGTCTGATTACTAAAATATATGACATCCTTATCTGACTTGATAGCGATAAACCACTAAGCTATCAAGCTAAATGGCCTCAGGACTGCAACACTAACTTTACTGATGAACAATGGGATGGTATAAGGGCTTCCTCCATATTTACTTCTTCAGTTATCAACATAAAACTACAGTCTTTCAAAATTCTTAATTATTGGTACATTACACTTAAGAAAAAAGCTTAATTTTCCCAATCAAGCTCCCCCCTATGTTGGAAAAAATGTGGGGAGATTGGATTGTATGTGCATTGCTGGTGGCAGTGTCCACTAATTGTTAACTTCTGGCTTGATATCTTCAACAGATTAAACTCATAACAGGTTACAGTATCCCCCTATCACCAGAACTGATATTTTTGGACATCTGGAGCAACAGTAAATTTCCCAACAATCAGACACGATCTGATCACAAGCCTCCTTGTGGCAGCTAAATCTTCTATTGCTTCCACCTGGAAATCTTCAAATGCTCCTATAAGGATACACTGGTTCAAGAAGATCTGGGAGCATTTTATCATGAAAAAAAAAAATCACAGATAGCCTCCAACAATCGGAAGGTTATCCTAAGTTGTCTCTCTTCTCTGCAAAATGGTTCCCATTCATAGATTATATTTCATCACATGAAACTGTTCCTCACAACCTGCTGCATCTTAGAATGCTCTCTTCCTAACTTACCCCTTTTTAATCCTTTCTACTCACCAACTAGGGCTACTCTCTCTGATGCAGGATGATGGACATCTCTATGACACAGGCCTAAGTATAGTTTTTCTCACAAGTTGTGTACTTTTATTGGTTGTGGACAATTTCTTGCTGTTGTCCCCCCCCCCATCCATGCTTTCTGATGTACACCGCTTGGACTGTGATTTACAGTTATGATTAACCACTTATGTATGCTGTGATGCATTTATGCTATTGCATTTGCTGTACTTCATTTGACTCTTCAATAAAATTGTTAAAAAAAAATTGAGTCAATTTTTTCAGGCACCCTTCCCCCAAAACAGCAGCTTCAGCATGTCATGTGCCCTACATTTTCCATAGTGAAAATTGATGCACAGAATTCATCCCATTTCTCTGGCATCTTACTTAAGCAATCCATTCATTCCTTTGTTATCCAAAAACTCAACTGCCTTCCTTTCTTTATTAGCTTCATTAACCAGAGGTCTAAAGCCAAACATACAAACAGCTACTATAAAACATATTACATATAGTTACAAGATAATTTAGAGCAAACATTTTTACAATAAAACTAATAAACATACTCATAAACAATAAACAACATTAATAGACAACATTTTACAGACTTCCATAAACTCTATAAAATCCTATGATATTATGGAAATTAGTTTTAATTTTTTAAAAATTTGTATGCATAAAACTACCTACAGCATTTCAAAGCTGCTTTAAAAATAGCACTATCGATAGATATTTTGCCACCAAGTGAGTCGTTTCAGGGTCCTCATTTGCTAGCACTATGGTTATCACCCAAGGCTCCATAGGGAGGTGATGTCTATGTAAAATAGGAGTAATCCAACAGGATCTGGGGCCAATCCACTGGTGACAAAATAACAGAAGATTATCTAAAGTCTCTATTGCACCTGATCTACAACCGCACAATCTATTTGAATACTGTTTTTTGGCAAAATGGCCACTTAGTTCTGCAGTTGGAAAAGCATTCAACCTAGCAAGTGTGAAGACATATCTAAATCCAGGGGATGTAAGGAAGCTCATGTATGAGGGAATTTTCTTAGATGGCACAATCCCTAAGGCAGAGTTGGAGCATACTCGCCTAGCACAAATTGAAGTGCTGAGTCGGTCAATGTTTGTCACTCTCAATTTAATCAAATTTAGTGCTTCTTGATAGTTTATATTGTTAAGCACTGTAGGGGGAAGACCAATCCTCTCCAGCTTATTATCTATATGTTTTGCCCACGTACATTTATAATTATCCTTTAAAAAATAAAGAAGACCCCCTTTGGTGCTAGGAGTCATATAAAAAACTTTCAATCTCAACTTAAAGGCAGTCTTCCAGCCTCTCGACTTAAAGGAACATTGTGCAAATTCTTCTCTGAGTGCCATCCCTGCAACACATTTAGGGACTCCTGCAATTCTACGCAGGAACTGGAGAAGGATCTGAGCTGATGATTCAGAGATTTCTTTAATCCAGATAGCAGCCCCATATAAAAATTGGGAAGTAATTTTTGCATTAAAAGCTGTAACAGAACCTACTGACCATGTCTTGAGTAGTAGAATCTAAGGAGGGCATTAGAATTTGCTTTAGCAATTTCAGTTGCTGCCATTATATGATGTTTCCAAAGGCAGCTGGAGCTAAACACTATACACAAATATTTGAAATGAGACCCACCCTTAACCTTCCATATTCTGTTTTAAACAAGGTTTGTTAGAAAAAAACCTTATTTTTGATTTTTCATAATTAATCATCAACCTCTCTTGGATACAATAATCGGCAAAAGCGTTTACTAGCTTACGTAAGCCAACTTCTGATCTGGATAGCAGCACCGCATCATCTGCATAAAGTAGTATAGGTACTTCATATCCCACTAGTATGGGTGTGTGGCAGGCTATTTTTGGATATGGAACTATATCATTTATGTAAAGATTAAAAAGTGTGGGAGCTAATAAGCATCCTTGCTTAATGCCTGTAGAGAGATGGATGGTATTTGTAAGTTGTCCATCTACTCCGCAATGAATTTATGCAGTAGGATTCTCGTATAGTTTATAAATCAGCCAAAGAAGTCTCTTGTCTAAAGATGTTTTTGGACAATTTGGCCCAGAGGTGGCATCTGGGGGCTGAGTCAAACGCCGCCCTGAGATCCATAAATGCTGCATAAAGGAAAAAAACCCTCAACTGCTTTTGTTTGTAGCAATCCACTATGCTTGTCTTATTGTCAACTTGCATTGACATGTTTTGCCAGAACTTGTTCTCTTTTCTGTTAACGTAATTCAGGAAAACCATCCATTTTTAAAAACAAAGCCATTTTGTTTGTTAACTATGCAGGCATCTGTTTAGACTTGGTGGCACCTTTCCTGACTAGAGATATGTAGTCTGTTCTCTCTTCTTTCTTTTAACTTCTTTCTCCCTTCATTTTTGTAAAGTTCCCTCTTTTGAAATCAAAAGTGGTTGCGTTGGACTTTTAATGGCATTGTGGTCATAGTTCCCAATCAGTGCAACAACATCTATGTCTTTCACTGGGTCTTGAACCCCACTCAGAACTAAGTGCAGATTTGCTATAACTCTAGTCAGCTCTATGACCAACTGGTCCAATGCACAGTTATTTATAATGCCTAGGAACCTCATTTCTATGGCATAACTGAGCACACATTTGCCTGGTTAATTAGAGGGTAGTTAAAGTCACCTAGTATTATATTTTCCACTTTAGCTGCCTCCCTTGTTTCCTTCTCCACTGAAAGATCTACCTCATGGATTTGATTGGGGAGGGAGTGATGGTACATCCCCACTTTTAAGTAATACTTGGGACCTGGTATTTACATCCATAGAATTTCTGTGGGGGACAACCTGCTGAAAGTCCCCACTGGCCACAACTGTCAGGAGACTCAGGTCCAGGAGCACCCCTCAAGAGATATCTAAATTCATGTATCAAGTCTTCTTCCCACCAGTAGCATGTCTGTATTGTCCAAATTAACTTTCGGTTCTAAATCACACTATTGTGGATGTAGAAAACGCCTTCATACACACAACCCTTTAAGTTACAAGGTGGTGGAAAATGAGATTTAGCCTTTACTGTCTGGCACATATTGTTTGCTCTTCAGTTCTTCAGATTGTTGATACTTGATATATGATAGTATTTAACTTCTAAAGGATAAAGGGTAGGTACTGTGTTTGGACTAATGTCACTGGCAAAAACACAGACACACCAGCTTTCGTAATATTTGACTTTTAAAGCTGTGAATCTAAAATCATGGTATTGTAAGATAATCACATAAAGGAAGAACAAGACTTCTTGGGCTAATCCTTTGTTAATAGAAATCAGCATTACTCTGAGAATTATAACAGTTTGGAATTTAATGGGAGCATAGGTTACAGGGAATCCAGGTGATAGTGGAGTCCTAAGCCCTACAGAGGATCTGGAGGAGTTAGAGGACCATAAATGTTGTGTGGAACTTCCAGACTGTCTAGGCTTCTATTTTCATCAAGGTTATTTTCATTAAATCTCCGTAGCAGTATTAGCAATGGGAAACTAAACAAATGATTGAGCATCTTTCTGACATCTTAACATTTTGATTCATGTTGAGAGAAAAGCTTTCAGTCAAATAAAGTGCATTTATCTACAAAGGCTAAATATGTCATGAGAAATTGGCAAAATGATCAAGGTACATAGGTCTCCAATTATATCATCTTGTCATTCTCATAACAGACTCTCAAATTAATCAATAGCAGCTACATAATGAGAGTTGAACAAATACACAGACAAAACAAAACTCTTCATTAAACAGTGCATCATTCTCTACTTCTAGCCCATTTAAAATCAATACCTGTTAGGGCATGATTATGACACTAAACTGGAATCTAAATCATTTTATGTTTGTAGATGCTCTCTTATCACTGCATTTAATGTTGAAGTCCTGGGCCTCATATGGATAGAAAAATCTACATGACAGGGACAGGGCCCAAGGAATGAGAGGATTTTGCACATCTGAGATAATCCTTATATATGCAGAAAAGCCACATTTTCTGGTTTAATTCCCAAATTGAGGCAAGGCCCCCTGAGGTTTCTATCATTATGCAGCTGGGAAAGTTTGCAAAGTCAACTGAAATAGCACCCAAGCTCTCATTAGACTTCAGGAACCATTTTTATTTGTTTTTGCAACCTGTCCAGATGTTGAGGCTTCTGGCTCCATTTGCTCTGTAGATTCTTGCTGCACAGTACAGTGCCTGTGGCCAAGAACTGTCAGTTTAGATGCTCAAAGTTTTGCTGAGCACACTGTGCTCTGTGAACAGCACAGTTAGAACTCCACACTTCAACTACCCCGAGTGGGGGTTCAGTGTTTTGTAAGGTAATCTTATAAGACTTGGGGTGCCAATTTGGGCTGCCATAACAACCTGGCCAGATACCAGGGCCTCTTTTCAACCCAAGCAAGAGAAAGAGGAGGAGGAAAAGGTAAGGGAATAGAAGGAAGAAAAGGAAATGGGAGAAAATAGAGGGGAAGAAGGGGGATAAATGGAGGAGAACCTCTCCCAATTCCTCATGGGTCACTTATTTCCTTATTTTGTGCTGGCATCATGAGTTAAAAAGTTGCATGAGAGAGAGGGTGATGTTTCTTAAGCTTCAGTTTTATGTTACAAAGCAGGTTTGAAGAAGAAGAGACAGATTTACATTCAGCCTGACTTTATGCCTGTGGCTAATGCTATTATCACCAGTGTTAAAGCAAAGTGCTTTTTTAAAAAAACACACCCCCCCTTAAATCAATATTGTAGTATCCCTCAAATGGTAGCAATGCCGGCAGCTGATAGGGACAGGGCACTCCATGTTTATGGAGGCTGACCTTTAGGAAAATGCACGTTTTGACAGATGTCTCAAGAAGGCTTCTAATGAGTGAGAACACTGCAACTCATATTTTCTACAGTTAAGGAAGTGGAAAATATGTAAAGGTAGTGTGGAAAATCTGTAAGAGAAGTATGAACATGTCCTTCTTTTTTTCTTTTCACATGTTGTTAGCATTTTTATTTTCCCCATATGGATTGCTTGTGTTCCTAATTATTGTTTCATTTACAGAATATTTATGGCTATGAGCACTTTTATTTTCCCCTACATGGATTGCTGGTGTTCCCCATTATTATAAAATATGGCCTTTCTGAATCATTTTAATATCTTTTAATGTAATTTTATATCATTTGTACATTATACTCCATTTCTACTTTATAGGACATTTGTACAGAAAATAATGCAAAAAGAATATTTCAAAATGCCTTAATTTTAATGGGAAAATTCAATGTGAGGAAGCAAACTGGCAGGAAAATAGACTCAAAAGGTCAGTTCACACAAGGGAAAAACACAATGGAAATAGGGATTTTCAAATGGCAGGAATACAAAAATTGGTAATGCATTTATACTCACTGGAAACATCTAACATGTGTAGGAAGTTATAATTATTGATTACATTGTTCCTATATCCCACAACCAGGAGGCTTATGCTGATCTATCCTTTCTGGAGTCCTTTCTGCATCTGATCCATAATTAACATTTCTCCTCTTCAGGGATTTAAATTTGGCCACCTGTGAGAAAAACAACAACAACAAAAACTGGGCTGCTAACCGCTTACTCACAGAAGACTCCTATGATTTCAATATGTGCCAGTCAAGGGGAAGTTCATGTAAGAAAGCTTATTGTATCACAGTGATACACATTGCACCCATACCCACCATCCTGACCCACACTTGATGCTCAGTTTTGAGCCTCAAATGCTTACAAGTTAAATCTGAGTTTTACTGGGGCAGTTGTACATCTTTAATCTTCTTGAAAATGATTCTCACATGAATGTGGGAAATTTGTGGACCAATTCACAGAAACTCCTTCTAGTGGCTGTAGTTTAAGGCACCCAGTGCAGCCAGCAAATGGACAAAAGTACTACACTGTGGAAGTCACAGACAATTTGGTATCACTAAATTTTACTGGGCTCCTATTTGGTAGTTTAGCATATTGATTAGTAGTCTTGGGCTCAGCAGCTGGAAGCCCCAGGGTCAAAACTGGGTCTTTAGGAAATAATGAGGTTCCTCATTATCAAGCAGAGGCCAAAGAGTGGTATGGAGGGAGAGGAGGCTATGGTTATAAGATATGTCAATCATCCATCTTAGGAAATGAAGGAGGAAGTCTGGACCACCACCTTCAATCTCATTTTGAGAGCTGCTGACTAGAGCTCTAATTCCAATCATGTCATTAATTGCATCTGCCAAGGCACTGCCTTGAATCTAATTGAATGGAGTTTATCATCAATAAACATTTACTTTTAAAAGAGAAGCCTCTGCACAGAGTAGCTGCTTATCATTAGGCAAGTAAAAGAATATGTCACCATTTTGGCTGAGTTGCATAAACCCTCTGTACCAACCAGATTCTGTGGTAGCAATAAAAGCACTTACTTTTTACAACTGCCTGGATGTAATGTAAAGATACATTCTGTTGCCCAGTTTCAGAGAGCTGACCTTTAAGTTAGGTCTAGGGCCACTACTTAAAATACCTCATGATTCATGCTGATGTTCAAAGACAGATGAAAAAAGGTATGTGTAAACTACTGCAGGCAACTGTCTCTAAGGCTCGTTTCTTACTTCTTCACAGTTCCAGTGTATTTTTATGGGAAGTATGCAAGTTCACCCACCTAGTGGCTCCTGTTTATCTATCACACTTTTATCCTGCTGTCCCTCTGCTGAGTTCAAGGTGGCATAACTATGATGTATGTATGTGTGTATAATTTTCAGTGAACTCTTGAGTTTCAGTTTTTCCCTCAAAACTGTACAGGAAAAGCCTCACTTGGGTCATGTTTTGGTGTTGAGGTTGTCATATCTCAGTGTGCATTAGTGCTCTCCATCAGTAAGCATTCTCTCTCAGTTGAAAGCAACAAAGAGAATTTTGGTTGAAACTTCTAGAGTCTTCTGTGTTCTGGCTTCAGAGCACTACTGAAGGGTGAATTGAAGACAGGAAAAGTAAGTTCACTGCTACCTACCATGTGAGGCAGGCCTGTAGGTACAGTAGGGCATCTCGGGGCTAGGCCCCCTGACTTACTGGCAAGGCCCCACAGCTTCCCATTCCACTCAGCGCCCCTGAGTGGCAGCAGGTGCAGGGAAGGAGCTGGGTATTCCTGCACAGCTGTACAATGCAAGGGTCCAGATTAAATTACCTTTACTTCAATTAGCTAGTGCCCCCTAAGAAACTGAAATGCCCCCCCAATTAGAAAAAATCCTGGCTACTGCCCTGCTGTGAGGTAGGTTATGCTGAGAGGCTGACTTATCCTTGGTCATCCAGTGACTGCTTTAAGGTAGAGGGAGTCATGTCAGACTAATCTTATCTCCTTTTCTGAGAGAGTTACTACCTTGTTGGATCAGGGGAATGCTGAGGGCATAGTTTATCTTAATTTCAGTAAGGCTTTTGATAAGGTTCCACATAATATTCTTGTTGACAAACTGGAAAATATGTGGTTTGGATCCTATTACTGTTAGGTGGATCTGTAATGAATTGACAGATAGCACCCAAAGAGTGCTTGTTAATGGTTCCTCATCCTCTTGAAGTGGAGTGACAAGTGGAGGGCCTCAGGGATCTGTCCTGGGCCCTATATTTTTCAACATCTTTAAAAATGACCTGCATGAAGGAATAGAGAGGATGCTCATTAAACTTGCTCATTAAAAT
This sequence comes from Gekko gecko, assembly GCA_029375565.1. Taxonomy (NCBI): domain Eukaryota; kingdom Metazoa; phylum Chordata; class Lepidosauria; order Squamata; family Gekkonidae; genus Gekko; species Gekko gecko. The sequence goes on along the minus strand of JAPDNY010000006.1, from coordinate 126,645,509 downwards.
TGACACAAAATTGGGAGCAGTAGCAAATGCAATAGAAGACAGAATTCTAGATATAGGATGATCTTGACAGGCTGGAAAACTAGGCTAAAACTAACAAAATGAATTTTTGTGGAGTTAAATGTAAAGTTCTGCAACTAGATAAAAAAAAAAATCAAATGCATAATTATAGGATGGGGTTACTTGCAAAAAGATCCAAGGGTTTTAGTAGACCATACACTGAAAATGAGTCAGCAGTGTGATGCGGTTCTAAAAAGGCAAATGCAATTTTGGGCTGCATTTCAGAAGTATACTGTTCAGATCACATGAAATCATGGTATCACCTTACTCTGTTCTGGTTATACCTTTCTTGGAGTATTGTGTTTAGTTTGGAGCACTGCAGTTTAGGAAGGATGTTGACAAGCTGGAACATGTCCAGAGGAGGTTAACTAAGATAGTACGTGGTCTGGAAACCAAGCCTTCGAGGAAATGTTGAAGGATCTGGGTATGTTTCGCCTGGACAGGAGAGGGGATATGATAGTCATCTTCAAATATTTGAAGGGCTGTCCTATAGAGGATGGAGAGGAGTTGTTTTCTGTTGCCCCAGTAGGTCGGGCCAGAACCAATGGATTGAAATAAAATCAAAAGAGTTTTTGGCTAACATTAGGTAAAACTTCCTGACAGTATGAGCAATTCCTCAGTGGAACAGGCTTCTTCAAGACGTGGTGGGTTCTCGTTCTTTGGAGGTTTTTTTGGCAGAGACTAGATAGCCATCTGACAGCACTACTGATTTTATGAATTTAGGCGGATCATGAGAGGGAGGGCAGGAATGGGCGAGCCACTCCTCAGATTTTGTGGCCCTTTCTTTTGTGCCCAGGGTAATGCTGATTGACATTTTGGGGCCAGGAAGGAATTTTTCTCCAGGACAGATTGGCCAGGGATCCTGGAGGCTTTTTTTTTTTTTTTTGCCTTCCCCTGGGCATAGAGCAAGAATCACTGGAGGGATGGAGGTGGTTGAGAGGTAGATACAAATTTCCTCTGTTGTGCAGGGGGTTGGACTAGAAGACCCTTGAGGTCCCTTCCAGCTCTATATTTCTATGTTTCTAAACTCCTGGTAATTGTTGCTGATGCCTGCCAATGCTCATCTGGTCAGCAGACAAAAGTTGGGAGGCAAAATGGGAGGGGGTCTTTTTCACCGTGCAATGATGTCACTTCTGGTGTGACCCAGAAGCACTAGCATCACACCATGGTGACGTTCAGACATTCACCTATAAACATCATAGAAATCGCCTCCCAAACTCTGCCAGTGACCCCTCAGCAGTTTTACCACAGAGTATGGTCATATCCTAGAGCCCAAGATAATGTAAGTGAATAATTAGCCATGCAGAAAGAGAATTTGAGAAGCCGTTTGCTAAAAGCATCAAGACAAACATTTTGTTAAATATATCTGGACCAGGAAACCAGCCAGAGAAGCAGTTGGGCCTTGGATGATCAAAGAATAAAGGGAATGCTAAAGGCTGTTGGGGAGAGGCAGTGAAGCTCAATGGACTTTTTGCTTTTGTGTTCACTGTGGAAAGTGTGGGGCATGTACCTGTGCCATTACAAGTATTTTCAAGAAGGGAGTCAAATTGAGACAATGAGAAATGAAGTTCTAGACCTGTTGAGGAAATTAAAAATTAATATGTTTCCAGGTCCTGATGGCATACACCTGAGAGTTCTAATGGAACTCAAATGTGAGATTGTTGATCTACTAACTCATATATGTAACTTATCACTAAATTCAGCTGCTGTATCAGAAGACTGAAGAGTAGCAAATGCTACACCAGTTTTTTAAAAAAGGGTCCAGAGGGTAACCAAGACATTACAGGCCAGTTACCCTATTGTCCAAACCAGGCAAATTATTAGAAACTATAATCAAATATAGAATTATTAGGTACACAGAGTCTGGTGAGTGAAAATCAGCATGGCTTTTGCAAAGGGAAGTCCTACCTCAACCAACCTTTTAAAGTTCTTTCAGAAAGTGAACTAGCATGTATACATTAGTAATCCAGTACACATTATATACTTGGACTTTGGTAACCCAGTAGACATTATATACTCAGGCTTTCAAAAAGCCTTTTGGCAAGGTACTTCACCAAAGACTCCTAAGTTTACTCTCTAAAGACTCCTGGGATAAGAGGGCAGGTTGTTTTATGAATTAAAAATTGGTTAAATAACAGGAAGCAAAGAGCATGTATAAAAAGACAATTTGCACAATAGAGGGAAATAAGCAGTGGAGCCCCGCAAGGATTGGCATCAGGGCTGGTACTATTTAATTTGATTTGGAACTAGGCGTGAACAATATAGTGGTTAAGTTTGCAGTCTACAAAAAATTATTCAGGACAGTGAAAACCAAGGATGTCTGTGAAGAGCTCCAGATATATACAGATTGGGTGAGTGGACAACAATGTGGCAACTGAAGTTGAATGCTGATAAGTGTAAGGTGATGCACATTGGAACAAAAAAAATCCCAACTTCAGGTATAGGCTAATGGGGCCTGAACTTGCTGAGACTAAGAGGGAAAAGGATCTTGGGGTCATAATAACTCAATGAACATGTCATCTCAGTGTGCTGCAGTGGTGAAGAAGGCACTCTATGCTAGGGATTATTAGGAAAGGGAGTGAAAATAAAATGACTGATATTATAATGCCCCTGTGTAGATCTATAATGTGACCTCATTTGGAATACTGTATGCAGTTCTGGTCAGTGACATCTGCTAAGGCCTTGGAAAGCTGCTGCTAGTCAGACTGGTCAATAGTGAGCTAGATGGACCAATGTTACCAATTCTGGGGTGGGAGATTCCTGGAAATTTGGGGGTGGAGCCTGGGGAGGGTGGGGTTTTAAGGAGGGGATCTCAGGAGGGTATAATGCCATGGAGTTCTCCTTCCAAAGCAGCCATTTTCTCTAGGAGTAGCAATCTCCGTAGTCTGGAGATCAGCTGTAATTCCAGGAGTTCTCCAGACCCCATTTGGAGGATGGCAACCATTGCTCTCAGTCATAGGGTTGCAAAATCTAACTTGAGAAATTCCTTGAGATGAGGCTGGAAGGGTGGAGCTTTGGGGCAGGAGGGAGCTTAGTGGGGAAATGATGCCAGAGTTTGCCATCCAAAGTTGAAGAAGAATGAGAGGAAGAGTTGGTTTTATATCTCACCCTTCACTACCTGAAGGAGTCTTGGAGCAGCTCACAACCACCTTCCCTTCATCTCCCCACAACAGATACCCTGTGAGGTAGGTAGGGCTGAGAGAGCTCTGAGAGAGCTGTGGCTGACCCAAGGTCATCCAACTGGCTTCATGTGGAGGACAGGGGAATCAAACCCAGTTCTCCAGATTAGAGTCCTTCCATTCTTAACCACTACACCACACTGACCACTCTAATCTGGAGATCAGCTGTAACTAGGGTTACCAGGCCCCAGGTCCCAGCAGAGGTTTTCCTGCTTTTGGGGGCTTTGATCTGCCACCAACCAGCTGACCAGTGCAGGAAACCCCACCCCCAAACAAGGACGTCATCATGTGACATCACCAACAGAATCAAGTGATGTCATCACACCAGGGAGGTAGCATAGCAATGCTCTGGTTTGGGGGCAAACTGTATGGTTTTGAAGAAAAAAGACCCCGTAGAGTTTTGCCTTCAAACCAGAGCATCACATGTGACATCACTGATGTGATGACATCACTTCCAGGTGACATCATTGCATTTGGGGACATCACCTATGATGTCCCACCCACCCCCAGAATGACCCCCAAATCCCCCTGCTATGATAGCGAGGGGACCTGGCAATCTTAGCTGTAACTCTGGGAGAATTCCAGGAGCCCCATGGAGGCTGGTAACCCTGCCGATTCAGTGTAAGAGAGTTTCATGTATTAATGGTTCTGCCTGACCTTTGTGTCTTGAAAAAACATGCCTGAGAATAATTGTAGGTACGGGTTGGTTTTTCCCTCTAACGTTTCCAGAAGCAAAGGTTATCCAAGAGAAGTCTCAAAGCCTTTGAAGCAGCACTAGCCATTCAGAGCTGTTCCCAGCTAGCAGACTGCCGTTTCAGTTCCACTTCTATTTTGAGGCAGGCAGCCTGTCGTTCTTTTGTACAGCACTTTTTGCTCTCTCCTTCACAAGGCCTTTAATGAGACAGGCGAACAGCTGCTCTGAGTCCTTCTGTGTGTGAAGAGACAGGAAGCTACATCATAAACACCACAGCAATTTCTGTGTTGTGTTTTGTTAATGGCACTTTTCATCTTGTTTCCCCCTCCAATCTCATCCTATTTTCTGTCATTTGCCTTTCCTTTGATCATGGTGTTTTATACATGGTTGCTTTCCAATGGAGAGCTTGTAGGCAACATTTCCCCTCCCTTCATACGGTGTTACTTAAAACATAGCAGCCTTTGTTTATAGTACTGGGTACCATGGCCCCTCTTGTGAAATATGCACCATCATTAAGCCCACATTTCTCGTTCAGCAGTTAGCCAGCCTAGCTCCCATAATAAGGCTGCTGTTTTCCAACTCAGCTGTGGGAGGCTCACTTGCATAGATCTGGTGGGAACATTAGTTCCTAATCACCACAACTTTGAAGGGGAGAATCAGAGGAGGGCACGCAGGCAGGGGAGTTATCCGTGGAGATGGGGATAGGTACGGGTGGGATGGGGGTGGGCAGTGTGCAGCTGGATGACATGGGGCTGACCACACACATACATACATATACATAGACCTTTATTGGCATAACACAGAGGGCTGACCACCATTCACTGTATTGAACTCAGCCCCCTCCCTCCACAGGCCCCAGCCATAGGATTTTCAGTTCTGGGCTGGAAAATACCTGGAGATTTGGGGGGGGGAGCCTGGGGGGATCTCAACAGGATACAGTTGCATAGCATCCATCCTCCAAAGTGGCCATTTTCTCCAGGGGGATTGATCTTGATCATCTGGAGATCAATGTTAATAGCAGGATATCTCCAGGTGCCATCTGGAGGTTGGCAACCCTATCCAGCCAGCTTGTCCTGGCATGGTGCCCCTAATTTCCTCTGTTCAACACATCCACTCACTGCCAGCACTCTGAGTCTGGGTGGCACAACACTGATGGAGAAGGAAGCATGTTTGCCAATACCAGGTATGCATCAGTATGCTCCATCTGTCAGACAGCACCTGTCTGGATCATTTCTGCCTGGACAGGGCAGCTATCCAGGCCTCTGTGTGAGGAGCTGAGGCCAACCCCCCCAGAGCCAAGCTTCTACCCTGTCTGCTATCCCTGTCCTTTGGAAGGCTTTGCTCTTCCTGAGGTTCCTGGCCACCAGATCCTTCCAAGGGGTCATGGCAGAGGTCCTCAAGGTGTCTCAGTCCTCAGCAAGCCACTATCTGCTCAGCTTTCTGGATTCCATGCTGGCCCACCTACAGGAACATGTGTGCTTCCCCACCAAAGAGAGAGAACTGGCCACCATATGGATGAGGTTCATGGCTTTCACAGGATTCACCAACATCATGGGGGATCATGGACTGCATTCAAATTGTCCTCATTGCCACCCAGGAGGAGACACAGGTCCACTGAAACCACCATCATCTCTACAGCCTGAATGTACAGGAGTCCTGCGACTACCAGGGCATTTTCACGGAAACTGTGGCCAAGTTCCCAGGCAGTGTCCATGATGCACAGATTTTTGTATCATTTGGCCTCAACTGCCTGTTGGCCACCTGGCCAGAGAGCAAAGGATGGCTCTTGGGTCAGTAATATGGGAAGGGGAGTATCCCTGACAAGCAGGAGGTATCACTCCTGAGAGGTCTCATTCCATCCTGTCCAGGTGTCTGTGGATACCCCCTTCTCCCATATCTGCTGATGTATCTTGGAAATGATCTGCTGGACCACACAGCCTACAACCAAGCCCACCGCCAAACATGCATGGTGATCAAGCAGGCATTTGGGCAGCTGAAGATGCAGTTCTATTGCCTCCACCATATCAGAGGGTGATGTGTCATGTAGCCCCTGTCAGTGGCCACGTGCCATCGACTTGCAGGGGGAATGTCAGAAGGTCCTTGGGTCTGAGACAATGAGCAGTCAGCAGAGGCAAGGCAGGACATTGGGGGACACATTAAATGGAAGCAGGTTTGGGAACACATCTGCTACCCAGGCTCCTTTTGAGATATAGGACCTTCTGGCACCTGTGGAGAGGGAGAGGTGGCTGGCATGGACTAAGCAGTGTCCCACTGTGATAGTGCCATTTATTGGGGTTCTGAGCCAGGCTACCACTGCCACTCCCCTTCTGAAAAGGGGATGGGGCATCAGTGACATCAGAGATAGGAATTCCTTAAATCTGTGAATAGAAAACATTTGACTGTTCCTGCCTGGGAATTTGTTCCTGCTGCCCAAGGACCTGCTCATCCACATGGATGGCTGACCCCTCTACAGTGCAGTCCCATGTACCCATCTCATGAAGGGTAGGACCTCAGCATGGGGAATAGGCAGCTGAGTCCAGTCATAGCACCCACAGCTGCTGTGTTCATTATGCTAGTCATTCTTGGTGGGAGAGCCAGCCTAACACAGCTTTTTCTTGCTCTAGTACCTCACTGACATGTCCAAATTGGCCCATGGTTTCCAGGTTCCACCAGGCTGTTTCAGACCTCATAGCGCAAGACCCTCTGAAATTGACCAGCTGTATAAGGCAAACACCCTTGGCAGCCCATTTTCAGCAGTTTGTTCCACCCAATCCAGACCCAAACAAGCAAACCAGGGCAGATTGAGTCCCACTGGGTACTGGCAACCCCCTAGGCCCATCCCCAGTATTGCCCCCATTCGATATAAATGTCTCCATATCTTACCACTGACCTGACCCATCCCTCTGCTGGCAGGGCCCTGTCCCCCCCACTTCAGCTGCATTCACATTGAGATATCTCAGCTCCCTGCTGACTCTCCATGCACTGTGTGTGCTGTTGGCTTGGGACACACAGATCCACCCTGATGCCCACCCCTACATCTGTGTGTACAGATATGTCACCATTACTACAGGATGAGAACCTCTTCTGTGTCAGTGGAAAGCAGCATCCAAGTAATGATCCAGCCTCCACACCTGCCCTCCAAAAACACCCAGACACAAACATGCACAGCTATAGGTATGGCCATGAATACAACTTTATTGAAGGGCTCCAAGGGCAAAGGGCCAATAAAGCTCCAATTCCACCACCATGTAACCACAGGGAAATTACTCCACAGGGGCAGCTTGCAAATGGGGCAGAGATCCAAGATGCCAGCATGCTGGAAACCAATAGGGCCTCCTGAAGGGAGGCTTCTTCGGCAGTCAGGAAGAAGGAGGAGGAGGAGGAGGAGACTGGATTTATATCCTGCCCTTCACTACCCAAAGGAGTCTCAGAGCGGCTTATAATCCCTTTCCCTTCAGCTCCCCACAACAGACACCCTGTGAGGTAGGTGGGGTGGAGAGAGCTCTCTCAAGAACTGCCCTTGAGAGAACACCTCTGAGAGAACTAGAATGATAAAAGAGGGCAATTAGAATGATAAAAGGGTTGGAACACCTTCCCTATGAAGAAAGGTTAAAAAGCCTCAAGCTTGGAGAAACGATGACTGAGGGATGACATGATCGAGGTTTATAAGCTTATGAATGGGACTGAGCAGGTTGAGAAAGAAGTACTTTTCTCCCTTTCTCACAATACAAGAACTCGTGGGCACTCCATGAAATTGCTGAGCAGTCGGGTTAGAACAGATAAAAGGAAATACTTCTTCACCCAAAGAGTGATTAACATATGGAATTCACTGCCACAGGAGGTGGTGGCAGCTGCAAGCATGGACAGTTTCAAGAGGGAATTAGATAAACATATGGAGCAGAAGTCCATCAGTGGCTATTAGCCACAGGGTATAGATGGGAACTCTCAGTCTGGGGCAGGTGATGCACTCTATTCTTGGTGCTGGAGGGGGCAGCAGTGGGAGGGCTTCTGGTGCCCTGGCCCCACTGCTGGACCTCCTGATGGCTCCTGGTATATTTTGGCCGCTGTGTGACAGAGTGTTGGACTAGATGGGCCATTGGCCTGATTCAACATTGGCTTCTCTTATGTTCTTATGTTCTTAACTTATGACTGACCCATGGTCACACCAGCAGCTGCATGTGGAGGACAGGGGAATCAAACCCTGTTCTCCCGGATTAGAGTCTGCACTCTAAACCACTACACCAAACTGGCCCACCACTGCTGGAGACCACATAGGGAAAGAGGGTTGGGAGAAGGGCTCAGAGTGGGCTTGGGGCACAGCAGTTGGAGCTGCAGCTCTCCCCATTGGGAGACCTGCGAAATGATCAGGCACATGAAGGAGCATCCGTGACAAAGCTCCGATGGCTGCTTGGTGGGCACTGGGTGGTCTCATAGGGGTTGCCATGGAATGCTTCTTGTGGCCCCTGAGGTACACCAATGCACCTCCATAGGCCTGCCCATCCTTAACTTTCTCACCTGTGTAGCGCTCATATCCAACCCACCAGTGAATGAAGGGTCCACCTTGGAAGCTGCTTTAAGGAACTCTGCTCCTGCAAGTAAATGGTTCCCGGGATTACGTGATAATGTTCTGCACTCAGGATGGTTGGCCTTCCCCTCTACACTTATAGCATCCTGTTTGGGGGAGGCCCAGCCAGCAGCTAAGAGCCGTTCCAGTACACAGCAGACAGCTTTGGCACTCTTCCCTGGCAGCTGTCCCAGGCCAGCCCCCACTCACCAATCCCCTTTCTGCGTGGAGAGGGGGGCGGGGGTTGCAGGCTTCTGCAGGCCTCCCTTGCTGCTGGGGTGGTGTGCAGGAAACACTGTTGACAGGGCAGGCCACCACTCCTGGAGACCACAGAGGGAAAGGGGGTTGGGGGAAGGATGCCTTACTGTCAATGTGTGGCTGCCCCTTTGGTTCCTGGTATGGGCTACCTGTTTCAGCTGAAAGCTAAGAGAAGTCAGCCAAAAAATATGGAGTTTACTCTCCCTGTTGGGTGTTGAAGCCAGAAACTCACCCAGTGATGCTAAGTGCCCTCTTTGTGCTTTTCCCACCACCAAGTTGCATCGATGCTCACTAATTCCAGACTGTAGGGAGTGGTCAGACAGCATCCCATGCCCTACCTATTGAGTTGTGGGGCATCCTGACAGAAATTTTTGTGGGGTGGGGACCATGATAGGATGCTGGGGAGGGGGCAAGACTGCCCTAGGGGAGGGTGGTGATTGGTCATGCCCTTAGTTGGCATCCTGAGCTGCTTAGGATCTTGTGGGGTAGGTGACACCATTATTTTTTACTTAGTATGGCTGCCAATGGTCTACACCACCATTTTTGATAGTGCAGCTTTGTACCTGTTTCAGGGGCATTCCCACACTGGAAGCACTTAGGGTGCTGCCTAAATATGGCCATGCCCCCTGGAGTCCCCACATGGATGCTACTATAGGAGACTGGGATGGAGTTGCACCATCTCACAGCTGTGACATTAAAGCTGCACAATGTCCAGATCATGGGAGGTGGTAGTTCCGCTCTATTCTGCTATGGGCACCACATTTTAGGAAGGATGGTGGCAAGCTTGAGCGTGTCCAGAAGAGGGTGACCAGGATGGTGAGAGGGTTGGAATCCAAGTCGTACGAGGAAAGGCTGAAAGAGTTGGGTATGTTTAGCCTTGGAAAGAGAAGGCTTAGAGGGGACATGATTGCAGTCTTCAAGTATTTGAAGGGCCGTCATGTAGAAGATGGAACAGATCTATTCTCTCTTGCTCCAGCCTGCAAGACCAGATCTAATGGGTGGAAATTACTAGGGAGTCGTTACCGGCTAAATATCAGGAGAAACTTCCTAACTGTAAGAGTGGTTGAGCAATGGAACAGACTGCCTCGGAAGGTAGTGGATGCTCCTTCACTGGATGTTTTCAAGCGGAGACTGGATGACCATATTTTGGGTATGTTGTAGGTATGTAGGTATGTAGGGCTATCTTTCAGTTATGCTCCTGCAGAGTGCAGGGGGTTGGACTAGATGACCTTCAAGATCCCTTCCAACTCTAACATTCTATGATTCTATGATTCAGTGGTGCTGGTGTCCTGTAATTCTGAGTTACACTGGTGTTCAGGTGAGTCAGTTCCCTGAGTTGATTTGGCCCCCCAATTTAGGACTGAGTTGTTAGATATATAACAAAGTTATCTGTTATGCTTTGTTTTCTCTAGTTTGTTGTTGATACTCTGGATTAGAATTTTATTTATGCCAACCCCCTAGCCTTTTGATCCTACTTCTTTTCCTTGTATCTGAATAATTTATGTAGATAAATGCTACATTTTCCTTTTCCTTTTGGTCAGATGCACATCCAGAAAGCCTTTCAGCCAACCCTGTTGTAATGGCAGAAGAAGAATTTAAGCACTTCTGTCAGAACCTTGGTTCCTCTTTCACTTCTCAGGATTTGAACAGATCAGTCTTCTGGAACAAGGCACCAGATGGCAATACAGATATTTGGTTCAATGATTTATTTATTTATTATTATTTAGGGATTTTTTTTTGGTTGGGGAGGTTGTTGTTGTTACTATTATTAATAATAAAACTTACTTATTTTCTTTAAAAAGGGGGAATACAGAAGGGAAGAAGGGGTAGAGGAAAATATAGATTCCTCAAGTTTGTCAAATATTATGAGTTGTTATGTACAAGAAGTAAAATCAGATGTATTACCAAATGTATTACATATTTCAAACATAGAAGCAGACAATAAAACATCAATATTACAGAATTTTGGGATAGATTCTTTCTTTAAAGAATAAACAAGAACTTTCCTAAACTTAGCAATAATCTGTTAACAATAAAAGACATTACATCTTTACCAACTGAATGAACTTCTACACTAAAATTAAATGATTGTAAAAATCTAAATATTTTCCTTTAAAAAAAACACAATATTTTATTAAATTTTCCATACATACATTCAACAAACAGACATACATACATACTCAGGGGGAAATCTTCAAATAATTATAATGCTTATGCCTAATAACTAAACCATGTTGGTCAACCATATTCATCTCAAAAAAAAGTTTTGGTCATTCATTGCCAGTATAACAAAACTCTTCTCTGTATCCTTACCGATGTATTGTTTACTATTGCTTTAAATTGTTATAATTTTCCAACCAAGTGTAGAACCTTGTCTATGTATTGTCAAGAAAAGTTTTTTTCTGGTTATTCTTTCAATAATAGTCAATTTATCCATTTCCGCTGTCTCCAGCATTTTATTTATAATCTCTTCTTTAGTGGGGATTTCCGCTCTTCTCCAGTATTTTGCATATAAAATTCTAGCAGAAATAACTACGTGCAGAATCAAATAAGAATCTTTTTTTTTTTTTACAGCTTTCTGGTAAAATATTTAACAAGGATATTTCTGGTACAAAGGGTATAGAACATTTTAACATTTTATGCAATATTTCATGCATCTAGGCCTAATATTTTTTGGCTTTGTCACAAAACCACCACATATGGTTAAAAGATCCCACTTTATTTTGACATTTCCAACACTGATTTGAGCAATTCGAGTCAAATTTAGCAAGTTTCTCTGGGGTAATATACCATCTATAGAACATCTTATATATATACTCTTTATAAAAGATAGCTTTACTGATTTTTATATTTTTCTTCCAAATCTGTGATCATTGATCTAAGTCTATATTATGCATCAATTTTTTTTGCCCATTGTATCATTACATCTTTCACTACTTCGTCTTGCATCCTGTATTCTAACAAAACCTAAATATTTTCTAAATCTAAATTTTATTCTTCTTATTATTTTGGGTGGATCACAAGAAACTGAGTCCAAGACTCATTGCAAAAAAATCTCATTAAAATCATGAAAACAATAAACAATAAAATCCACACAGGTAGCAGCAGTTTCAAATAAATCTGTTAGGGCCACAAGGTATAATCAAATGAGCCCTTTCAGCAAATAAATTTGCTATTTATAGTCCATCTTTCTTACTAAATTCAAGGCAGATTACATAATATAAGTGAAGACAATCACTAGGATGAGCAGACATCTGATAAATGATGTAATAAGATTGGATTGAAGAAATCTGAAACAAGGTATACAAGTATACAAGAAATCTGAAACAAGTCAAATGGACCTTAGAAAGCATTACAACAAAGCTAGCAAAGGTGATGGTATCCCAGCTGAGCTATTCAAAGTCTTAAAAGATGATGCTGTTAAATTGCTGCACTCAATTTGCCAGCAAATTTGGAAAACACAACAGTGGCCACAGGATTGGAAAAGGTCCATTTACATTCCAATCCCAAAGCAGGGCAATGCCAAGCAATGTTCAAACTATCATACAATTGCACTCATTTCACACGCTAGCAAGGTAATACTCAAGATCCTACAAGCTAGGCTTCAGCAGTATGTGGATAGAGAACTGCCAAAAGTACAAGCTGGGTTTCAAAGAGGTAGAGGAACTAGAGATCAAGTTGTCAACATTCGCTGGATTATGGAGAAAGCAAGAGAGTACCAGAAAAACATCTACTTCTGCTTTATTGACTATGCTAAAGCCTTTGATTGTGTGGATCACAACAAACTTTGGTAAGTCCTTAAAGAGATGAGAGTACCAGACCACCTCACATCTCTCTTGAGAAATCTGTATAAGGGTCAAGAAGTGACAGAACTGGATATGGAACAACTTATTGGTTTAGAATAGGAAAGGAGTATGATGAGGATGTATGTTGTCACCTTGCTTATTTAATTTATATACAGAGTATATCATGCAAAATGCTGGCCTGGATGAATCACAAGCTGGAATTAAGATTGCCAGGAAAAACATCAACAACCTCAGATATGCAGAAGATACCACTCTAATGGCAGAAAGTGAAGAGGACCTAAACAGTCTTTTGCTAAGGATGAAAGAGGAGAGTGCAAATGTTGGCTTGAAACTCAACATAAAAAAAAACAACCTAAAATCATGACTTCCAGGCTTTGGTGACTTGGGGAGAGATGCACCTCACCAAGCTCCAATGGGTGTGATCCGTATCGGGGTGGCAGGGAGGGAGACTGGATGATTTCGGCCTCCCCTGAAGCCCTTGTAGGGGGCTTCTAGCCTGGGGCATGAAAGGAGCTGCTCCTGAAGCTGTGGCTAAGGCTGTGACTAAGGCTCCTGAAGCTGAGGCTCCTTTTTGCACTGTTAGGTCCCACCGTCCTGAAGCCAGCAATGGTTTTCAGAGGTGCACTCCAGAACCAGAGCGAGCAAAGGATCTAAGCTCCAGAGACCTTCCCTACTGCAGAGACTGCAGAGACTGCAAATAATAAGTGATAAAGCAGGAACCGGCAAAGAAATGGTGAGCCCTGAACTTAGAGAAGGGGGGAAATCCTTCCAGAGGGGGATGAGCAACCCAACCCTAGACAAAACAATGAGAAAAGTAACAACATTTAAAAGTTAAACTGAAACTTTGAAGCGAAAACGTTACTCAACTCATTTTGAGCAGAGGGCTCCCTCCCAGATTCCAAAGAGGAATCTCAGAGCTTTTATGAACTTTTACCTTTAACATAAACAATGTCTCAGCAAGGGGGGAAAATGGTGCCCAGAGTAAAACTCTTTACAGGTACTGCCAGCTTAACATCACCAGTTGCTGGACTGGAATTAGCTACAGATATAGCCAGCACGATTTCTGAAGCACTGCGCCCTCTGCTGGACCAGATGACTAACCTCAACAAGAACTTTGTTGATCTACAGAATGAGTTTAAAGAAACTAAGATGAAAACAGAGAAGACAGCTAAAAAGCTGAAAAAGGTTGATCATAAGACAGAAGCATTGGACCAAAGAATGAAAGCAGCAGATAAAGAAAAGGCTTCTGAAAAACAACAGCTATTACAGCTACAAGTGGAAAGATCAATGTATGTTTTAATATTTCAAGGCATCCTGGAAAAGAAAGATGAAAATCTGAAAGAGATCTTAAGTAAAGCATTGGCTCCCTTGGCAAGCTGCAAACCTGAAATATTACAAGCTGATATGGACATGGTCTATTGAAGTTACCCAGAATGTGTTAAGAAAAATAATCTGCCAGGGGAAACCTTCGTAAAATTCTCTAAAAGATCAACAAGAGACTCGATACTTAAAGTGACTAATGGGATAGCTTTAAAAAACCAAGGAGAAGAAATAATTTTTTAAAAAGATGTTCCATTTGAGATACAAAAGAAGAGGAAGCAATATTGAAACCTTACATCATTTCTGCAATGAAATTCAACTCCATACCAATGGATTATGCCAGAAGGACTTATTTTCAATTTCAATGGGAAAAAAGAAAAGATTGACTCTCTTACTTAGGCTGACCTATTTCTGAAGCAGCACCAAAGCCCAATGAAGGAAAAAGGAAAAGCAGAGGACAACAACACCATAGAAGATAAAAGTGAGCAAGCTGAGATAAGTAGTGACAGCTCCTCCTTCACATCTTCATCTACTGGTGAGATTTTTGACTTTGAATCTAAACTGGGGGCAGCTGCCCCTAGACCACTTAAGGTCAGGGCTATTTTGGGGCTGTGGGGCGCCTGGGGAAGCTGATCCAGAAACTGCCTTCCTTCCCTCAGGTTCCCCATGTGCCCTGCAAGCCATGGGGCACCTGGGGAAACCTATCTTGGGAGGGAGTTGCTCTGTCAGGGGTGTGGCCTAATATGCTAATAAATTTCTGTTGTTGGTGTGGCCTAGTATGCTAATGAGTTCCTGCTGGGCTTTTTCTACAAAAAAGCACTGCTTAAGGTTAAATTACCCTGGGAGAAGAAGAAGAGATGTAAAGGAAAGAAAGCAACTAAATGAAGATCTGAGAATAATTTCTGTATTTGATGCATAATAATGCATATTTCTGTTATGCTATCTAATCTTTATTTACTCTCTATATTTTTCTTTCTACAAGTCTATTTCTCTGTAATTATATGTATTATAGAAATATCAAAAATCAAAAGTAGACCATTAATGATCCTTGCCTACTCTGTACTTTTAGGCTATAGTGTGTAGATGTAGGATATAGTGAGAAAAGCAATAAAAATTATATATATATATATATAAAAACTAAAATCATGGCATCCAGCCCCATCACTCCTTGGCAAATAGAAGGGGAAGTCGTGGAAGCAGTGACAGACTTCACATTCCTGGGATCCAAGATCACTGCAGATGGTCACTGCAGCCATGAAATTAAAAGACGCCTGCTCCTTGGGAGGAAAGCGATGGCAAACCTAGACAGCATAATAAAAATCAGAGACATCACCCTGCCAACAAAAGTTCATATGGTCAAAGCAATGGTATTCCCAGTAGTAATGTATGGCTGCGAGAGTTGGACTATAAGGAAGGCCGAGCACTGAAGAATAGATTCTTTTGAATTATGGTGCTGGAGAAGACTCTTGAGAGTCCCTTGGACTGAGATCAAATCAGTCAATCCTAAAAGAAACCAACCCTAGCTGTTCCCTGGAAGGCCAGATACTGAAGCCGAAGCTCAAATACTTTGGCCACCAATTGAGAAGGGAGCACTCACTGGAGAAGACCCTGATGTTGGGAAAGACTGGAGGTCAAAGAAGAAGGGGATGGAAAAGGATGAGATGGTTAGACAGTGTTATCGATGCAACGAACATGAAATTAAGCAAACTTCGGAGCATGATGGAAAATAGGAGGGCCTGGCGTGATGTGGTCCATGGGGTCGCGAACAGTTAGACTTGACTGTGCGACTGAACAACAACAAATAAGTATTAAACATGACATGTTGAATAATGCAAGAAATGATATTATGTACAGACAAATATAATGCAGTAAGAGCAAGATAAAAACATTCAGCAACAGATAATGCATATTAGTAATACAATCCATTGTGCTGTTCTCTCTGATGAAACATCTTCCTGAATCATTCTGTTATACTGAAGACCTATTCCTTTATAAAAATACCCACCTGTTCTGTTTTGCACAGCTTGCAGACACCCCAAAGTGTGGGAGCCTTCGTGACCTCTTCATACAGGCCATTCCCTTTCTAGCCCTGGTGGCAGCTGATATACTCCATTTTCTCCCTCTTCCTTTGTTACTTAATTTCATGTTTTTAAAATGTTCTTTAAAAATCTGAGTTGGAGTTTAGAGGGAATTTCTTTTCTGGGGATCTATGCTAATTTTCAGGATCTCTGTTTGCAGTCCCAACTAGCAGGAAAGTCTGGCTACAACCCCAGAGAACTGCCTACAATTTTGAAAAAGGTGTGTATATTTTAATTCTGACAAGTAATGGAGGCATGCTAAATAAAATAAGTGCAGACACATTTTGGAAAGTGGCATATTCCAGCAACTGTTAGCTTTACTCTCTACAGAAAATCTTCCCTTAGTGCTTCACATGACCATGGTCTGTATTGCCAAGTGCTCCTTTTCTTGGCCAAATTACCCTTCTGGATGGTAAATCAGAAAAGATTTCCCAAACCTTTAACCAGAAGTGCAGCTCTTGACTTTGCATATCGTCAGGGCTCTTTTTGTAGCAGGAACTCCTTTGCATATTAGGCAACACACCCCTAATGTAGCCAATCCTCCAAGAGCTTACAGAGCTCTTCTTACAGGGGCTACTGTAAGCTCTTGGAGGATTGGCTACATTAGGGGTGTGTGGCCTAATATGCAAAGGAGTTCCTGCTACAAAAAGAGCCCTGCATATCCTTAAATGTGGACTCAGCTGATGTGGACAAAAGTGTGGTTTGTGCTCATAGACAGCAATTCAGTGTGGCAAATAAATAAAATAAATAATTCAACCTGCTCAACAAAAAGGGCCACCCAGTCTTTGAAGAGCTCAATGAGCTATATTAAAATGGCAGTAATATATCTGGCAGCTATTTTGCTGCATCTGGAATTAGTGCTCCTCCTCCTTTTCCAGTTTGACAGTGCAGTCCTAAGCAGAATTAAACCCATCTAAACCCCTTCACTTTAGTGGATTTACAAGGTTGTAATTCTGCTTAGGGCTGCACTGTAAATTACTTCAGATCCAGAGAAAGACCTCATGTCACAGGGACCTGTAATTAGCACCCTTTGTGTGTTCTTTTTTCTTGATGTGTTAGACCCAATCTTTGCAAAGAGAGTTGGGATTGTGTATATTTGTAGGATGGCAACGGTGAACTGTAATTGTATATTATTAAAATAATATGATTTCCCCCTTTTACAAGCTGCAAGCGATGCACCATGCCTCCTTGAAATTTGGCACAGCTGGCTTTGATGGCAGTTGCTAAGGCTCTCCTGCAGGTGCTGCCACATAATCTTTTGACACTTAGTGTCAGTAATTAAGAGCACAATTAAAAGAATGTCTGCAATTAATTCAATCAGTCAGTCAATCAAATCTACATTTCTAAAGGGCCTTTCATCCTGGCCTGTTTCAGAGAAGTGCATAAAGTGAAATGCCAAACATAATATAATGTTGTATTTAAAGCTGAAATCAAAGGAAGTCTAATCAATTCATCTTGGGCAGAGGAAAGCGATCTGAGCATTTACCAGAGCAACACGTTACCAATCTGAGCAGAATGTTTAAAACTGTTATTTAGAAAGGAAACTGTGTGATTGGTCTTAAAAGATCAAGACTGTCTAAACTGGACCACTTTTTAAGATTTTTCGCTTTCATTCATGAGTTATATGATATCTATCAGATACCACAATAAGCACATATCATTTGTCAGTTTCCATTGAGAGAGTTGTAAACTGCTCAGTAGAGCTATATCATCAGGGAACCATTCAAAAACATGTGGCACATAGGCAGTAGCTCAATATACCAAGAATTACTGAGCTAGGAACTCAGAAATTCAGGTCTTTCCAGCTCTCCCTCAAAAGACACTAAAATTAGTCCCAAGGATGCCTAACCTGACTGTGATACTGTAGTTGCTGGAGAGTCTCAAGGATTCCTGGATGAAGTAGATTTTTAAAAATCTGTTCCAGTCTCATATCAGGGACTGAAATACTCATGGTCACACAGATGCATGATCTGTACTAGGAGATGGACAGAAGGACTGTGACCCTTTGATTCTGCTGGACTTCTTGGTGGCTTTCAGTACCATTGATCATGGTATGCTTCTGGATTGCCTTTCAGGGTTGGAACTGCAAGGCACTGTACTGTGGTGGTTTCAGTACTACCTGGAAGGTAGGTTTAGAGGATGGTATAACGAACCCCTTTATTTCTGGGTTTGCGGAGATTTGTTCCCGCAATCTTTCACAAGCTGGAGCAGTCTTATTTTCCACTGACACTGTCTGCCCACCTTTCTTAACCAGGAACCCACACAGTTCATCCTTCTGTCACACACCCAGTCACTTATTGATGAGACCTTTTCATAAATATTAATCTTTGTAGCTTTTCATGAGCAGCACCCTTTTTCTGGGACGAAGCTTATGGTTTAACTTTGTCAGATACTTAGCTCTGTCAGACACTGAGGCACATGCGACATGGAACAATACAACCAACTGATGATTTTATTTACAAGAACAGGCAGGCAGGCTGATGCTTGTGTATACGTTGTTTCAAATGGTATAGTTCAGTTTTAGGTCAGTTCATTTATAATCCTTCACTTCAGATGCTACAGTACAAAACACGCTCTCTCTAATCTCAACCCCTGTGCTATTCTAGACTGCTGGGTTTTGTTTGGATTTCTCAGGTACTCTCCTCCTCCACAGAGAAATACCTCCATGGTGCATTGATTTTTTTCCTTTTTTTGGACACCCACTAGTCCAATAAGCCATCCTGGCACACACTAAATCCACTAAACCCGTCTCTCTCTCCAGCAGGGTATAAATTCTATGTGAGAGGAATGTGACTCTCTTGTTTAACCACCAAGAGCTTATTTTCCTTTTTAAAACTACTTAGTTTTCACTATGGTATGAGCCACATTTGGCTTTTCTCAGATTCCCTTAATATTGGAATCTGTAGAGAAATCTCATTTGCTCCTCAGACTCAGCAAGGTCCAACATGACTTGTCAGTCCCCTGGCACAATACCCACTGACCAAAAAAACAACTGACAGTCTCAATGGCCAAACTCCAACTGTCAAGAGTTCTTTTTTTATCATTAGACACCCCCCCCCGAGTTCTACATCATAATTACATCACCACTGCTAGTCATGAGACTGCAGGTGTCTTTTCTTGCAGGCTGATCCCAAGCCCGGAGTCCATCATAGATGGTAATAGGGGATTGCTGCTCAGTCTTGATGCGCAGACTGCGTAAGCAAGGTGTAGCCACCTTGAGCCACCAGGATTGTGCAGCAACTCCAGCACTTTAGCAAAGTAACTGCTATATAGCACTACACAGAGTCAGAGCTGTGGAAAACTATATACAGTGTTTATTCACAAGATACACCAACAAACTGCTCCGCCAGACACACACTTTGAGAGAAGAAGGACTGTACAGTATAAGACATTTACATTTATACATATGACAACCAATCAGCATCATGCTGAGTCATTGCCCACTGACCTCATACCTGGGCCGGTCTGAACAGGTCAGGACTTGTTCCAAGCAGCTTGCCCGCTGTCAGTTAGATCATGCTGATCTAGCTGCTGGATATTAACAACCAACACTCCCCCTTAATAGACAGCAAAGTTAGATCAGATGCAATTGCTTCCTAAGGGTCAGGAATTTGGTTTCATCAACACTCTTTGTAAACATATCCGCAATGTTTTCCTTTGATGAACACTGTTGTAAACTAACAAGTTTCCTTTGTACAGTATCTCTCACATTTTGATATCTGATGTTTATATGCCTGGACCTAGGCTTAATCCCTTGGGAATCAGCTATTTGTGTTGCAGCCGCATTGTCACACATTACAGTCATTGGCATATTACATTTCACATCAAAGTCATCCAATAATTGTTTTAGCCACTCCAATTGAAGAACACATTCATTAATGGCGACAAATTCAGACTCACACGTACTAGTGGAAATAAAATATTGTTTCACTGATTTCCACATAACCAAGGATCCATTTACAAATATTACATAGCCAGTAGTAGACTTGGCATCATTGTTTGTACCCCAGTTGGAGTCACTGTAGGCCAGAACCTGTTGAGAATGGTTCCCTTCCAGTACCAACTTGTATTTGGATGTGCCCCTTAAGTATTTCAAGACTCTTTTGGCAGCATTCCAATCTCTTACATAGGGCTTTGAACTCTTTTGGCACAGTAAATGAACTGCATTGCTAATATCAGGGCGAGACCATGTGGCAAGATAGGTCAATGAACCCACAAGCGATTGGTACAATTGTTTTTGCTCAAACAGCTTATCATCTGGCTCCCTAACATAGCCAGTAGACATAGGCGTTGAAATAGGATTTGCATTAGCCATCTTATACTTTTCTAACAAGGTTTCAATTTTGTTTTCCTGGCTAATGGTAAAGTAGCCCTTTTCATTTATGGCAATCTCCATACCCAAATAGTACTTGATTTCACCCAGATTCTTCATTTTAAAGTGCTGTTTTGTAGTTTCTTCAAACCAAACCAAACCAACTGTACATTTTGTTTGTACATAAAACAGATATCGTCCACAAACACCATTAGGTAGCATTTATCTCCATTAATTGTCTTGTGGAACATGCATGGGTCAGCAACGCTTTGTTTAAACCCCATGTTGGTTAAAGTTTCAGTGAGACATACATTCCATAAATGCCCACTCTGTTTCAAACCGTATAATCCCTTTTTCAACCTTAATACCAGGTTGGGATTTGTACTCTCAAAACCAGGTATTTGTTTCATGTATAGCTGCTCATCCAGAGCTGCATTCAGATATGCAGTTGTGAAGTCAAAATGCTGAACCTTCAACCCTTCTGCACCTGCCTTTGACAATGCTACATTCAAAGTATTACTTTTTACTGTAGGAGCAAACGTTTCATCATAATCCACCCCTAACTCCTGACTATATCCCTGTGCTATTAATCTAGCCTTCCTCTGAGGCATTTCACCTTGCACAGGTTTCAGTTTGTACAGCCATCTGCACCCTATGACTTTTTTTCCCTCAGGCAATTCAGACAGTTCAAACACTTCGTTTGTGCATAGAGAATCATACTCCACTTGCATTGCTTTTAACCATGCTTGCTTTTCAGTTTCCTGCATCATAGTTACATCATTGTAACAAGTAGGTTCTTTTACACACACAAAATTTACGACTTGTGTATCAAACCCATATCTTTGTGGCGGAATACCTTTTGTACTTCTCTCAGACCTCCTGGGTGTGGTGCTTTCTGTTTTAACACCACCTGTTACACTAGGCTGAGAAGAACTTGCCTCTGGAACCTCAGAACTTACATCAGTATCTGTTTCACCAGTAACAGGCAACACTGTTTGCTCAGGTAGAGAGTTTGCATGAATATTGTGCCAATTCTTGCCCTCAGAAAAATTGGCAGACCTGCTGAAAGTGATCTGATGGTGGTCATTAGAGAACCTGTAGGTTTTCATACCTGACTGATATCCCAAAAAGAGCATCTGCTTTGATCTGGGACCACCTTTTCTGCACTGATCTACAGGTATGTTAACCCACGCTTTAGACCCAAACACACGCAGATAATTCAACTTTGGCATTTTACCATAAAGCAAAAAGAAAGGGATGTTATTCAAGATTCTTGACCAAGTCCTATTTGATACATACACTGCACATTTCAAACCTTCAGCCCAAAATGACTTTGGTAACTGGGCATCAGCCAACATGGCATACATAATGGTCTGTAAGGTGGAGTTTTTTCGTTCTGCAACTCCATTCTCGGTTGGTGCCGCTGGGTTAGCAACCCTGTGTTTAACCCCTATTTTTTGCAACCATTGTTTCATTGCATTTGACATAAATTCTCCCCCTATATCAGTTTGCATGGCTTTTAACTCACCCAACTGATTTCTTACTTTCTTGTGCCAGTATTTCAAGGTTTGGCAAGTATCAGCCTTACTCTTTAAAATATACACCCATGAATAATGAGAAAAGTCATCTGTTATCGTCAATGCATAACGATTATGAGATAAACTAGGAGGAAATGGCCCCATTAGATCTACATGCACTAATTGCAAAGCATGCGTTGATACTCTGTCACTTTTACAAGCTACAGGAAATGCCTGTGACTTAACTTGTTTACAGACCTGACAGTCAAGGAATGTTTTACAATCATTCACTCCTTCCCTGCCTGTTAGAGCTAGGGTTTGATTTATGGAATGAAAGGAGGCGTGGCCTAGGCGACGATGAAGAAGATGTAAACATTCATGGTGTGGATTTTTGTTCCCAGGCACGCTTGCTGTCGCTGCCGTTTCAGGGCAATTTAATACATACACACCATTTTTCAAATTAGCAATAGCCCTCACTTTCCCACCTTTGCTAATGCTGCAAGACTCATTTGCAAACACTAATTCAAACTGAGCTCTGTCCAACACCAGGACACTGAGCAAATTATTTTCAAGGGAGGGGACACAGAGGACATTCTGAAAAGTATGGTTTAGACAGGAAATAGTTAACTCTCCACAGCAAGACACAGTAGCCACGTGACCATCAGCGAGGGTCACATGTGGTAGTTGTGCTTTTCGTTGATTCTGGAGCATATCTGGAGTCTTACAGAAAATTTGACTCGCCCCACTATCCACTACCCAGTCATGTGTTAAATCAGTACCTGTCAACACAAGCGAGGCATTAGGACGTTTAGACAACACGTCCTGCTGTCCACTGACGGGTGTCTTCTTCTGCTGCAAGGGACAGGTTTTTCTTAAATGAGACACAGACCCACATAGGAAGCATTTTTTCATGCGCAGAGCTCTTGCCGGCTCGCATTGCATGCTGAGTTGCTCTCTCTGCCTGCAGCCGGCCCCTTTGCATTCCACAGGCTGGGCATGCTGCCAGGAAACAGATAAGTGCTTAGTGTTGATCTTAGCCTCGTACTCCAGCGCACGGCCGACAATCATTTGCAGATTTAATTTTTCAACAGGTAAACCTTCCAGGGAGGTGACTAAAGTGTCAAAGTTTTCATTTAATGAACTTAATAAACAATGACACCTGTCCTCCTGGCTTATAATTTTTCCTCTTCCCTGCAACTGCTGAAACAGCTCTGTCAGAGCGTTCACATGCTCCCGGACAGACTCTGCTGGAGCCTGAAGCTTTCTGTACAGGCATTGCTTCAAAGACATAATAGTACCTGCTGATGTTTGCATATAGACAGCTTTAAGTGAATCCCACACTGCCTTCGCATCAATCGCAGACGAAATATGTATTAATTGGTCATCACTCACGACCAGAACGATGCACGCCAGAGCTTTCTCGACCTTTGCCACATCTGCTGCTGGAACTGGATCAGGAGGGTCATTAACGTACACCCAGAGCCCTTCCCTGATGAGATAGTGTTTCATCCGAAACACCCACGTATCATAATTTGTGGAGGTCAGCTTGTCCACCACCTACGTTGTTGGCACCAAAGCCATGCTTCCTCCGGCTTTCTCAACATGCTCAGGCTGGAACTGTTATCTGTCTCTCTCTCACACACAGTGCGACTCACCACAGCCAAGGCTTTCCCGGGCAGGCTTGTTCACTCCCCCACTCCTGGAAGAAGTCAGCACCCTCAGCTCCTTGTCCACTGCGGCACGCTCACTCTCGGTCTGGCTTACCGGCGTTGTTCAGATAGCAGTGCTGGCTGTCAGACTCACCGGTCCCCGACAGGCACGAATCCCCACTGGGCTGGTAGGCTCACCGTTGCTCTGGATGGTCCTCCCGTGAGGCTGGGCTCATAACCCTGACGTGCAGACTGCGTAAGCAAGGTGTAGCCACCTTGAGCCACCAGGATTGTGCAGCAACTCCAGCACTTTAGCAAAGTAACTGCTATATAGCACGACACAGAGTCAGAGCTGTGGAAAACTATATACAGTGTTCAGGGCCGGCCCCAGGTGTCTGGGCGCCCTAGGCAAGATAGCCTGGGGCGCCCACCCCACGGGGATGCCAATCTCCCGGTGGGGCCTGGAGACCGGGGAGTGGGTGGAGCACCAGCTTTCCTGAGCATGCCACAGTAGTGGCGTGCTCAGGAAAGCCAGGGAAGGAGCGCCCCTTTGAAAGGGCGCCCCTTCCCTCCCAGCGCCGGCTGGAGACCAGCGCGGGGGGGGAAGCCAGGGAAGGGGCGCCCGTTTGAACAGGCGCCCCTTCCCTCCCAGCCCCAGCGCCAGCTGAAGACGGGGGGAGCGCCGGCTTTCCTGAGCACGCCGCAGTAGCGGCGTGCTCAGGAAAGCCAGGGAAGGGGCGCCCGTTTGAACGGGCGCCCTTCCCTCCCAGTGCCGGCTTCACGGGGGGCGGGGCGTGGCGCTTTGGTGCCCCTGTGGACTCCAGCGCCCTAGGCGAGCGCCTAGCTCGCCTAGTGGGTGAGCCGGCAGTGACAGTGTTTATTCACAAGATACACCAACAAACTGCTCCGCCAGACACACACTTTGAGAGAAGAAGGACTGTACAGTATAAGACATTTACATTTATACATATGACAACCAATCAGCATCATGCTGAGTCATTGCCCACTGACCTAATACCTGGGCTGGTCTGAACAGGTCAGGACTTGTTCCAAGCAGCTTGCCCGCTGTCAGTTAGATCATGCTGATCTAGCTGCTGGATATTAACAACCAACAAGCCTCTGCCATCTGGGGTCCTGCAAGTTTCCATCTTGTCCCTATGCTTTTCAACATCTATATGAAGTCTTTGGGAGAGGTCATCCAGAGATTTTCCCTGGTTGTCAGCAATCTGAGAATGATACTCAGCTCTATCATGTATCCATTGAATCCTAGGTAGACTCAGGCTTTGGAAACCATAAACTGGTATTTGGAGGAAATTTTGGGATGGATGAGGGCTAATAAGATGAAACTTAATCCTGACAAAATGGAAATACTACTGGTAGGAGAAAGGATTGACCCAAGAACTGAGATAGCTCTCATTCTGGTATGTGATTGCACTCCCCCTAAAGGAGCACATCCATAGGTTGGGGGTGCCACTGGACCCAGGCCTTCTTTTGGAAACACGGTTGCCAGTTTCCTCCAGTCACTGGTGGTGGGGGGAGGTAGGGATGCCAGCTCCAGGTTTGGAAACTCCTGGAGATTTGGGGTGGAGCCTGGGGAGAACAGGGACCTCAGTGGTATACAATGCCATAGAGTCTGCCCTCCAAAGTATCCATCCTCCCTGGGGGAACTGATCTGTGGAGATGAGCTATAATTCTGGATGATCCCCAGGTCCCACCTGGGGGCTGGCATGCTTTGGAAAACAGGTGTTGACAGTGTCCAGAAGCATGCCTACCATTTTTCTTCTCACCTTGACACAGAGTACTCCATCTTTCTGTGTTATACCTCTGAGGATGCCAGTCACAGCTACTGGCGAAACATCAGGTCCTACAAATGCCAAGACCACAGCCATACAATCTGGAAAATCTACAGCAGCTAACAGATTTTCTGTCTGAAATTCTGTCAAAAACCACATTGTAGTCTCCAATCATGCAAAGTTCATCATACTCCTGTTTTGAGATCAGTTCCTGTAGAATTTTATAGAATTTCTCCTAGTGTTGATTTGGTGCATAAATATTTATGATAAGAGTCTTTTTGGATTGTTTTTGTATTAGCACCAATAAAATAAATGGGAAACTTTCTCAGTGGAGGGTGGTAAGCAGTGAGGTACCACAGGGATCAGTACTCAGTCCAATGCTTTTTAACTTGTTTATTAATGATTTGAAATTGGGAGTAAGCAGTGAAGTGGCTAAATTTGCAGATGACACGAAGTTGTTCCAGGTGGTGAAAACCAGGGAGGAGTGTGAGGCACTCCAAAGGGATCTGTCGAGGATGGGTGAGTGGGCGTCAACGTGGCAAATGGGGTTCAATGTGGCCAAGTGCAAAGTGATGCACATTGGAGCCAAAAATCCTAAATATAAATACACGTTGATGGGGTCTGAACTGGCAGAGACGGACCAAGAGAGAGATCTTGGAGTTGTAGTAGATAACTCAATTAAAATGTCTAGACAGCGTGCAACTGCAATAAAAAAGGCCAATGCTATGCTGGGGATTATTAGGAAGGGAACTGAAAACAAATCAGCCAGTATCATAATGCCCCTGTATAAATCAATGGTGCAACTTCATTTGGAGTACCGTGTACAGTTCTGGTCACCACGCCTCAAAAAGGATTTTATAGCATTGGAAAAAGTGCAGAAAAGGGCAACTAGAATGATAAAAGGGTTGGAACACTTTCCCTATGAAGAAAGGTTAAAACGCTTGGGGCTCTTTAGCTTGGAGAAACGACAGCTGAGGGGTGACATGATGGAGGTTTATAAGATAGAGCAGGTTGAGAAAGAAGTACTTTTCTTCCTTTCTCACAATACAAGAGCTCATGGGCACTCCATGAAATTGCTGAGCAGTCGGGTTAGAACAGATAAAAGGAAGTACTTCTTCACCCAAAGCGTGATTAACACATGGAATTCACTGCCACAGGAGGTGGCGGCTACAAGCATTGACAGTTTCAAGAGAGAATTAGATAAGCATATGGAGCAGAAGTCCATCAGTGACTATTAGCCACAAGGTATAGATAGGAACTCTCAGTCTGGGGCAGGTGATGCACTCTATTCTTGGTGCTGGGAGGGCAGCAATGGGAGGGCTTCTAGTGTCCTGACCCCACTGCTGGACCTCCTGATGGCACTTGGTATTTTTGGCCACTGTGTGACAGAGTGTTGGACTAGATGGGCCATTGGCCTGATTCAACATTAGCTCCACTTATGTTCTTATGTACAAGATCTGAAAGAGAAAGGTGGCTTCGGACCATCAAACTGGATGTTGTATTACAGAGTGGTAGCATTAGCATAGATTAGGGAATGGATTATATTAGAGGATAAGAGACTACCAAAATTAGAAGGCCATGACCTTATGATGGGCTGGTACGCCATTGGCCTGATCCAACATTGGCTTCTCTTATGACCTGATATGATTATGTGTTAGGTAGGTTCTCCTGTCCATCATATAAATTTTGGTTAGTCTTATGTACTGGTAGGGAGGGGGTAGTAAGAAGGAATGTTTGGGTGGGGTGGTAGTTTGTTTAGGTGTTTATTTTTTTAGCCTGTCTAATTAGACGTAAGTTGAATGTTTTCAGACCATTGTTTGTTATTAGTATTAATGGTTCTGTTGTACTGTGGGCTGCTATGGTGGTAGGGGGAAGAAAATAGGGGGATTGAGTCTGATAACACCATGTTGGGTGCCAGCTCTGGGCTGGGGATCCCAGTGATTGGGGGTAAAGGGGTGTGTGGTAGTGGGAGAAAGTTTAGGATTGAAAGGGGATGGAGATATGTTCGACCTTTGTACCATCCCGAGGCACATTGGTGTGAAGGCTAGGAGTTTAAACTCCCCTTCAACACTGATGTTGTGCAATGCCAGATCCATTAATAAAAAAACCAGAATGCACTGAGGCTCCCCCCAATCTAGGCAGTGAGCTAATTTATGCTTGCTCACAGAGACTAATGGATCCAATTGGATTCCAGAATGCTCTGTGGGTTCCAATGCCTTCTGGTGCCTCATTAGAGGAGCTGAGAGGGGACTGGAATTCTCGTCTCTCTGAAACCATTGATAAGATTGCTTTCAAACATCCACTGCAATCTCATTGTACATCATCCCCCTGGTATACTGGAGAACTCAGGGGGATGAAACAAGAACTCAGATGACTTGAGCGAGTTTGGTGACAGTGAAGTCTGCAAAGAAAGAATTCTTCTCAACCTCCATTGCATCCACCAACTCACACCTGGCACAACTGTTTAGGGTGATTAGGTCTTTGACATCCCTTATGAAGGGGAGCCGAAATAGTAGGAATTCAGCTATCAGCTGCAAGGGATTTGCAAGCTTTTTTGTGGATAAAGTCTTGTCACTTTGCTGTGACCTACCCACCAGTATTGATACAGTCTGTGAACTGGAGGCCCCTTGAGTGCCCTTGGATTCAGTTTTTGATACCTTCAACCTGCTTTCCTCTGCTGATGTTGACAGGATCCTGGGTGCTCTCAGACTGACCACGTGCCTCCTGGATCTGTGTCCTTCATGGCTGGTCAAAGCTGGTGATCAGAGGATACAGGCCCCATTGATGGACACTGTCAATCTTTCCTTGGATACGAGCCTATATGAGGGTCTTAAGGAGGCCGTGGTTGTACCACTCTTAAAAAAAAAACTTTGGATCCTTCTGATCCTGCCAATTACCACAGTGTTGAATTTATTGTTCCTGGCTAAAATAATTGAGTGAGCAGTGGCTGAGCAGATCCATGGTGTCCTGGATGACACATCAGCATTGGATCCATTCCAGTCTGGCTTCTGCCTCGGCCATGGGACAGAGAAGGTGATGGTCTCCCTGACGGATGATCTCTGCAGGCAGCTGGATTGAGGTGAGTCGGTGCTGCTGTTGTTAGATTTTATGGCAACATTCAGCATGGTTGACTATGACCTTCTGACCTACTGCCTCACTGGCTTGGGAGTTTGTGGGGTGGCCCTTCAATGGCTTACCTCATTTCTCTGTTGTTGGGACCAGAGGGTGATGCTAGGAGAGAATATGTTCTCCAGATACCGCTGAATATGTGGGGTCTCTCAGGGGGTGCTTCACTCCCTGATGTTATTTGACATCCATATGTGCCCCCTCACCCAACTGGTGTGAAGTTTTGGGCTTGGGTGACACCATTATGCTGATGACACCCAGCTGTATCTGTTATTGGATGTCCACCCAGATACCCCACACACACAAAATTTGGCTGTGGGCTTGGAGGCCATGGTGGGGTGGTTAAAAAAGAGCAGGTTGACACTGAATCCAACAAAGACAGAGGTTCTGTGGCTGGGTGTGTGTGCTTTGGAGCAGGTGCATAGATTTCCCACTCTTAACAGGGCACTATTGGCACCAGTGCAGTTCGTCAAGAGTTTAGGCATGATCACTGTCCTTAGTTTTAGTATGTCCCATTTTGGATGCCTCCTTGAATATGGAGGCCCAAGTCATGCATATTGCCAGGCTGGTGTTTTTCCATCTGCACCAGGTTCAACAATTGTTCCCTTTCCTGTCATGCCCTGACCTAGCCATGGTAATCCATGCAATGGTCACCTTCAGGCTAGACTACTGTAACTTGCTTTACACTGGTCTGCTCTTGAGACTGACCTGGAAGCTCCAACTGATCCAGAATGCAGCAGTGCAAGTCCTGACAGGAACATCACGGATGGCACATATACAACCTGTGCTGTGCCAACTGCACTGGCTTCCAGTGGAATACCAAGTCAAGTCCAAGGTTCTGGTCCTGACCTTCAAAGTCTTGAGTGGTCAGGGACTGACATACCTGCAGGACTGTCTCCTCTGGTATGTCCCCAGGATAGCGTTACACATTTTGAATATCTGGCTGTCCTTGACCAGGGCCAGGGCCTTTTAATCCTGATCTCAGCCTAGTGGAACTCTGCTGAATACCATCAGGGTCCTGCAGGACCTTATGCAATTCTTTGATTCTTTTACATTTGCTGTATTAGCACTGTTTATGCATTTTATTGTATAGTTTTGATGTTTTATCAAATGTTGTATATTGCTCAGAGCCCTGTAATAGCAGGGACTGGGCGATCTACAAATTTAATAATACTAATAATGCTAATACTAATAATAGCATTTCAATATCCCAGCTGCGTTTTTAATACTGGTTTGCATTTAGAATCTGGGCTGATCAGACTAGAGGCTAGGGGAAGCCTTGCCTCTATTAATCTTTGGCTCAAATTATATCCCTCAAGGTTCAACACCTTTAATTCTTTGGGATTGCTTTTGGTCTTCTTGGCTAAAGGCCACAAAATGATGAATTTAGGCTTTCTGCCTCAGACTCTGCTGGCAATGGGACTGGCCCAGGCGAAAGCAACTGTAAAGCAAAGGTTGTTAGATATTGAATGGCAGGACAATATTAATAGAGCACCAAATTTTTTGGCCTCAGAAAACTCCAGATATGTTGTAGCCCTGGCTACTTATCTCGCATTACTGAAGACTCTGATCCATCAAAGAGCATTCTCTCTAGCCAGATGGCTCTCTAGCCACATCACAAATCCTTTCCCTCCACAGTGGTGGGCGGGCGATATAGAAAGACCCTTTTGTCAGTGAGGGTTTGCCCTTGTGGAGCTGGTGTGGTTGAAAAAACTGAACATGTTTTGCTTCACTGCCAGTTTTATCAGGAAATTTGCATAAAGATTATTTTCCCTTTGCTCAGATGGTATTTGGACTATTCCAACCCTGGGTTTACTAAGATGCTTCTTATAGGTGCCAACCCACAGATTACAGCTCTCAACGTGAGGTTTTTCGCAGCTGCCTGCAAAATCACCAGGAAATTTTATGTAGTGTAACAGAATTTAACAATAATTATTATTTTTAACCTGTAATATTGTATATT
Source organism: Gekko gecko (assembly GCA_029375565.1). Taxonomy (NCBI): domain Eukaryota; kingdom Metazoa; phylum Chordata; class Lepidosauria; order Squamata; family Gekkonidae; genus Gekko; species Gekko gecko. The sequence goes on along the minus strand of JAPDNY010000006.1, from coordinate 126,615,193 downwards.
TATATATTTTAGACATCTTTTATGTGTGTGTGTGTGTGTGTATATATATATATATATATATATATATATATATATATATATATATATAAAAATTGGACTAGTTCCCTGTAATTCATCTATAAACCATCTGTACTGTTTTTATGTGACTTATGCTGGTCCTTGACCATTTTAATAAACTGAACTGAACATGTGGTGAGGAATGTGCATTGCCTTGAGCAGAGGGAATATGACTCTGTTGATTCTCCTGGACCTCTTAGCAGTTTTCAGTATCATCAATCATGGTTCTTCTGGACCGCCTATCAGGACCGGGATTGGGAGCCACAGTTTTGCTGTGGTTTTGGTCCTTCCTGGAGGGTATGTTTCAGAAGGCAACGCTGGAGGACTGCTTCTCATCCCTTTGGCCTTTGGCTGATGGGGTCCCACAAGGGGTCCCCCAAGATGCTCTTTAACATCTATATGAAACTGCTGGGTGAAGTCATCCGGAGATTTTGACTGGGCTGTCACCAGTATACAGATGACATTCAGCTCTTTCTTGTGTTTCTAGCTGATCCCAGGGAGGCTGTAGAAACCATGAACTCATGCCTGAAGGCAATTTTGGAGTGGATATAGGCTAATAAATTAAAACTTAATCCTGACACGACCGAAGTGCTAATGATGGATGGAAGGTCTGACTCAGGAGTCTCATGTTCTGGATAGGGTTGCACTCCCCTTGAAAGAACAGGTTCATCATCTGGGGGTGCTCTTGGATCCAAGCCTATGTCAAGCTCAGGTCAAGCTAACTTTTGTTTCTTTAAGTTTTGCTTCCCTTCCCTTCACTTGTCATGATGTAAGGGGGGGTGGAATTCCTCAGGGGTGTGTGTGTTGTGAGAGTGCATGGGGGTAATAGCCATAACCGTCTCTCAAGTTGTGCCCCAGGAGTTGGTTCTCATGAGATCGACCTTGGAGATGCTTTCACTTGGCTAGTTTAGATAGGGCACTATATATCTGTCTGAGTTGCCATAGCAATGCTACGGGGTAGGTGTAATGGATGAATGTAGGGGGTTTCAGGCTTTTACCTATAACCTGTATTTTCCCATGGTTTTCTTCAATCCTAACAAAAGTTCTTGTGCCTACAGTAAGCATATCTCTAATAAAGCATTTCACTGCCAGGAGTGTATGTGGAGAATGTCTTAACTGGGGCCTGACAGATTATTGCTGGATAAGCAGGTGGCAGCTGTGGCCAGGAGTGCTTTTTATCAGCTTTGACTGGTTAACCAGCTGCATCCTTTCCTGGACATTGTGGTGCTTCACTGCCTGGTTACATCTACATTAGATTACTGCAATGCACTCTATGTGGGTCTGCCCTTGATAAGTGTTTGGTACAAAATGCTGCAGCCTTGAGTAGAGTAGGTACAGAAAGTTGCAGCCAGGATGTTGATTGGAGTGGGTTGTATGGACCATATCATCCTAGTCTTGTTCTGCCTACACTGACTCCCAATTTGTTTCCAAGCATAATGCAAGGTGCTAGTCTTGGCCCTCAAAGCCCTATATGGTTTGGGACCAACAAACTTGAAGGACTGCCTAATCCCTTATGAATCTGCCTGGCAACTATGGGCGCCTTCAGAGGCCCTGCTTTGGGCATCCCTACGTTCTGAGATTAGGCAGGTAGCAACCTGGGAGAGGACCTTCTTGGTCATGGCACCAAAGCTCTGGGACTCTCTTACCAGGGAGATTTCTCTGTCCCCTTCTATTGCTGTCTTCCTCCAGAGGTGAAGACTTTTCCCACAATGATCGCTCCTTCCTAGCCAATGCTTTTTATGTTTTGTATGTATTTGAACTCAGTTTTAAAATTGTTGTAATGATATGTGTTTGGGAGTCAGGTTGATTTTAATGGTTTAAAATGTAATCCTATTGTGTATGTTTTAAACTGTTAGCCACCTTGGTGGCCCTTGTAAGGACAGAAAGGCAGGATAGAATTTCTGTAAATAATTAAATAAATAAAATGGCATCTCTCATTCAGAAAACAGTGGAGTTGCAACCTCGTGATATCATTTTGTAATATTGCAGGATGGAATTTGCAGGATGTATTACTGTGGTAAAGAATTTCTTGCGGAATGGAACATTGGTTTTGTGTGACTGTGTGAGTGGGATTGCTGCTAGATAAAATCACCAGCTTTCAGGGGCTGACCTGGGGAAGGACTTGCTATTCTAGTCAATTTTAAAGGGAAAATGGGCTCTGAATTAATAGAGAATCCTAATTACCACTGTCTCCTGATTGCAAGAGCCTGCTATGTAAGCGCCTTCTCTTTAATTGTTGTTATCATTTATATTCCACCCAAGCAGTCTAAGTACTGCTCGGACACTGTCTGACAAACACTGAACTTTGACACAGAATTACTAGAGAGTAATTATACAAATTGTTATGCTATTAGCAGTCTTTTCTCTGCTTATGTCTGGTTCTCAGATCTTGGCTTAGTAAAAGGTGGATGAGCAGAAAGTGTCAGGGTATTATTTTGATTAAGCCCATCATTAATCCACATCACAAATCCATTCCAAAGAAAACCCCAAAGAACCCCCATTAGCCTCTTTTGAGATGCCCTAAGGAAAAACATGTCCTAGCTAACATGCATGTAGAACATCACTTTTGTTCAAATGGTCTAACAGCCATAGGGCATAAAGGGGATTGACTGGGATATAAAAATGATTAAAAAGAAATTGGGTGTGGGTGCTTTAAAAGAATCAGTAAAGTTACATTTGTAGTATGAGGGGAAAATCTTTTTTAATCGGATATACCTAGGAAACATAATTGGTTTTACCAGCATCATAAATTCAAAAAGTGTCAGTTAATTATTTTGAAAAACAAACAGTTTTTACCTTTTTCATTTCAATGTATATAAGTGCAGTATCTCAAGAGGGACAATGTTCTGGAGAAAACCTAATCTAAAATATATTGTTAACTGAGCTAAATACACAAATAGTGTTTCTTAACAGTGCAATGTGTATTTGTTTATTTGAACATAACTGACTTTATGTTCAATTGACTTTAGTGATTTAGGAGTTTATGGATTATAATCTATGGCAGGGATGAGCAACATATGTATTCTCCAACTTCATTCATTTCTGGAATTATCCCTCCCCTCACAGAAAACCAGGATCTGTTACAAAGTTGACAATTCTGGCTTCAGAGTATGAAGTGCAAGAACTCAGCCACTATTAGGTCACTCATGACAGAAGGTGGTAAACAAATGAGCATCATGAGAGACCCTTCAAGACATAGATTGGCAATGGTCCTTTTTCTGTTCCAGAATACTGATGAAATAGTGACACATTAAAAACTGAGATTTGTATTTCTTCCTCCTTTTAAGTATATTATTTTTATTATCCTTTGATTAAAATTGTGCTGAGGTAATGAGGGAAGGATAATGCTGCTTCAGAGGATGGACCCAACAAGATCAATGTGAACCATTCCCTGTGGTAGAACGTTGCTTAACGACAAATGGTGGCATTTCAGACTACACTGGAACATTAGGATATGCTCTGAGCCATATATGGTTGCCTGAAACACACTTCCTGGAAGTCACCCATGCTGATTTCACTTTAATCGTTTTTTAGAACCGTGGTCTAAATCACACACACTGGGTTGGAAGTATTACATGTGAAAGGGTAATTCGTACATACCTGCAGTACTGTAATTGCAGCTGAAAATTGCTTCTGTGTACTCAGGATTCTGTATGACTGTTTTGTCACTGGAAAAGTTCAGTCCCTGATAGCAATAATGTGTCACTGCCTGCCCAAATGAGGTACACTTCTGGTGGGAAAACTCTGTGCCACTGTTTTACCTTAACGTACATAACCCCAGGTTATGACTCCTTTTTGCCATATGGAAGGGTGGGACTGGGAATCAGCTCACCTTCATATTAGGAACATGTGGATTTCAGGTATCACATGTCCTAAATGGATATGTGGATTTAAATCCTATTTGCATGTGTGCTAGCACAGTGGTTTTTTTTTAAATTTACTTCATTTATACCATAATTTTTTTCCCCAATGGGGATCAAAAGTAGCTCACAGCATTTTCCCCTTCTCCCTTTTATACTCACAGCAACCCTGTGGGGTAGGTTAGGCTGAGAGTATGTGCTTGGCCCAAGATCACCCAGCATACTTCCATGGCAGGCTGGGGATTCCAACCTGGGTCTCCCAGGTCCTAGTTAAAGTCTAACCCCTACAACATACTGCCTCTCAGCTTATAACTTCAGTTTAAAGTCTAGAACTTTAGCCATGGAATTTAGTGTAAGTGAACAGAAAACTTGTAAGGAAAAGGTCCTGCCTCTGGGAGATGTTCAGTTCTGCTCAGTATTCTGCTCAGTAGTCACAACATGTGAGACTGGACTTATAAGACAATTGCTATGATAAAGCCATCATGTTAATGTATAACAGCCACCTATCACATGCAAAGTAGGTGTTTGCTGAGCAGTACAGGTTCCAAATTCTTTAAAAAGCACTCAAGAGTAAAAAAATAAATAAAGACTAGGCAGAGAGTAGAGGGAAATAATACAGGCCTATAAATTCTTGGAACACCATACTAAATCTATCACAGCAAGTAATATACTCTGAAGGCAGAGAGGCCTGATTGGGTTTGGTCTGAAGTTTGACAGTGCTTGTTTATCTCAGGGAGAGGAAAGCTATGAAAATACAATTACATCTGCTGAATGATTAGTGAGAGATGCGGCATTTTTATGTGTCAAATATGTTTAACTACATTAACCTTTGCAGGATTTATGCTGACACCTTAAATGATATATCTTATGGGGAGCATGGGAAATCCAAAGCCTCCTTCAACATAAAGTTTATTTCCATTTGTTTTATTATGAAATAAATGGCCCTTACATTTTAATGGAGTTTTCAGAAAGTTGATGTTGCAGATGAAGATGCAAGGCAAGACAAACGCAAGCAGGTGCTCACTTGCCTGCAGATTAGAAAGGTAAGGCTGGGTTTGTTTGTGTAACTATGCCCCCCCCCCCCACGTGAGCACAAAACATCTCACAGGCCCATCCTGAATAACGAATCACAGAAAAAGATAAATTTAAACATCAAACTCCCTGATAATTTTCTCCCAACGAGATAATTAAATGTTCAAGGAAGTAGCTTGCAGTCCCTTAAAGACTTTGACTCAGAACAAAAGCAACAAACTTTACACATCAAGCAGAATTTAAGTACATTTCCAAAGTGGTTTTATCCAAATATTTTCTAAGCACAGCTAGACTATCAAAATGCTCACCAGCTGCCGCTGTTCCAGTAGCTGTCATTCCCCCACCCCTTCTGCTAGGACAGCTCACTTATCCAGCATACTTCTTTAGAATGGTTTTTCCCACTGGAGTGACGGAGTTCCTCTTTTTCAGCTGATTCAACTCCATGTCTCTTGTGCTTCACTCCACTGAAATCTGATTGGTATGAGACAGACTCCGGTGGAATGAAGGACAACAGAACCCATGGATCTTTCTCTCAAGGTACTTGGAGATTCTGACAACAGAACATGTCAGGAGAAAAAACACAGCAGATAGTTGAGAAGTTCAGGTGAAATGTATAACAAGAGACAAGGAACCTAAAGACAATCTTTGTGCAGGCCCTTACGAACCACTGTGTGTTCAATCCACTCTGTGCGTTGGCATTTTCTTTTCTACTGCAAGTCATTTCACCACTCTACTGTTTTTTATTTTGGCACAAAAGAAATTGAGGAGGGTTTTTTTTCTGTTCAGTTTTCTTCTGCTACACAGTCACCCTTTTGCATTTGATCAGCAAGAAAGAAATTGCCAGAGACATAAAGAACTGTCCATATACTACATTTTTCTCTGTGTATGTGTGTGTGTGTGTGTGTGTATATTGCAGATTGACTAATGTTTATTAAAAAATCCAATAGACAGAACAGAAACCAGATTTTGGAAATGGATAGACAGCTATAGGCCAGGGGTTAGATAGAACTTGGTAAATCCAAAGGAGAACCTATTGGTTTTTAATCTTGAAAGGAAACATGTCTTTCTTAGAATGAACTCAGGGGACTGCTGTTTCTGACTGTGCTATGATCTTTCAAATCACAGTGTTTTGGGATCTCTGTGGGTCTAGTAGATAATGGATCCAGATGCCACTGAATTTCCAGTATGCTTTCAAAATACTGCATGAGTGTTCTGTTGCACAATGGCTTTCCCATTGACTAACAGTGTGTGTGTGTGTGTGTAACTGCATATGCATTTGTGCATGTATGAATGAGAGAGAAACATGAGAATTCTCACTTTTATTTTCTCCCACAGGTTTTTCTCCCACAGGTTGTTAAAAACAAATCAACTACTATGGCAGATACCTTATTACACCTGGGTCATTTAGTGGATTTGTTCTGTGCCTATACCTAAAGAACCCAGTGAAGATAAAGCTCCCATTGTACTAGACCCTGTGGAAACGCATAAGAAAACCAAGACCTTGTACTATATAAGGAAAGTTCATTGTACACTGAAGCTGAAAATGACATTATTCAAAAGGATTTCAAAGAACCAAAATCATCATCTTCACACTTTGTTGAAAGATGAGTTTGCTTTATTTCACAGCATGATGAATTAATTGTGGAGACTTTTATTTAACTTTCCCTCTCAGATGTTTCATAGCAGCTTCCTTCTAAAGGTGTATTTGAAGTGATTTTTAATATTATAAAGAAAAGGAGAAAAAATGAGAAAAAAGTCACATTAAAATGGTTTAAAATAATTCTCACAAAACTCTGTGAAAAATAATGACTTTAATTTAGATAGTGGAACAAGACTTTCCTATCTCAGATGGCCTTAAGTAGCCTTTTATCATTCCCAGGCACTGATGAATTCATTTTCACAGTCTGCCTATGAACTATAGTCCTATAAGTCCCATTTTATAATTTTATAGGTGGCAAACTGAGGCATACTAAAATTAAACAGTTAACCAAGGATCTAGACCATCAAATTTAGTTAATGCCCCCCAAGTCTCAAGTGATTTCTATCTGCATAATTATTCCTCTTTATCTATAGTCATCTAGACACACAATTAAAAGTGTTTTTAATGTCTCTAAAGAAGTTCCTTTTTTCAGTGCTTAAAAATGAAACTAAGTTCTATCCAGTTGCCTTATTCCATGTAAAACTTATGTCAAGGCCCTCCCTAAATTGTAAAATCATTGAGAATGAAAACACATTTATTTGAAAATAAATCTCATTAAATCAGTGGGGAGCTACTTGACTAATAATGATTGCAAAAATGATTTGCAAGAAATGTTTAATGACATTGTTAAGGTAAAAATAGTTGGATTGTAAAGATTTCCCCTGCAGAGATATCATATCATGGAAGACGCTTCTTCAACCCTGAGTTACTAAACCACACAAGTGCTGAGGTAGGACTTCAAAATGCTTGAAGGCTTTTCTTTTAAAGTACAAACCTGCTGTTATGTGGCCTCTCCCTTGGGTATGTTAAGACTTGTCTGGAAGTTTTTGGGAACTTCTTGAGAACAAAAGGTTTAAGCAGGAACCTGTCTGCTGAAATTCCTCCATGCAAACATGCCTTCTTTGAAATGCCTTTTCATTACAAACATGTTCTGACAAGTCTTGGGTGAGATCAGCTCCCAACTGTCAGTTCTCATTATGTTAACCCTTTGTAAGGCCAGGCTTTTGGGGTGCATGGAGTATGTGAAGAAAACCAGGCTACAGACTTGAGAAGATCAGTGTCCACCTGATATGTTCGGAAGAATCTTATGTCCACAAGGACAAAATGAGTCTATATCCTAAGTAACAGGCAGTAATAATTTTCATTCTGAAGTACCATTGAATAATATACTAAAGTATATATTTTTGACAGACTTTAATCAGGCCTCTGCATTCAAGGTACATTATTTCTAGTAGTAAAGAATTATTGCCTGATAAGCCTTCATCTAAAGGTCAAATCAAATCCCACTGGGGTGAACGTCAAAATCAAAAATAGAAAAGGTTTCCCTGAGCCAAGATCTTACTTGATAGTAGATACAAGTTACTGTGTTGCAGATCTGAAAATCTGATCCATATCAAACTCTGTGATAGGACAAACTGACTCCCCTATCTAATGCATAATAGAGGGATGTTGCTGACATTTGCATTTCCTGAAAAAAATGTTCGTTTCTATATAGAAGTCAACATGGAAGAGGGGATTAAGGTCCCACCCAATAACTCCACCCCTACCTCCACATATTCAAAGTGCTGTCTGAATAGGAGTCAAAGGTATATGCTCAATCCATAGCATCCATTTGCAGGGCCTAGATTATACTTTGAAATTTTATGTATATTCCCATACATGCAAACAGTACCTTGAATATGTGGAAATCAGAGGAGAAGACCACTGCTGAATGAACTTCCCTTTCTGGTATTCCTTTCTAAATGGAAATGAATGACTGCACAGGGCTACACAAAATACCATGAAAACATAAGATTTCTGTTGGTTGTCTACAAGGACCTTTTTATATTGAAGAATTTGTCTGAACAGACAGAGCATGATTTGGGCGGGTGCCTTCAAAAAGTCCAGAGCAACCATTCAACACACCTTTGAATGCACTTACAGGTTTTTAGGCTGATTAGTGAAAGCTCAGGTTCCTAAGCTTTAAGGGTATTCCCTTTCTTCTTCACCATGAGAATACCATACAGCCACACAGGGGGGAGAGTGTGTGAAAGTGTCTCCCACATAGATAGTCACTCTTCCCGTTATTCATCGAGTCACATTTCAATATTAGTGCAAACTACAGTTCAGCACTATCCAGATTCAGAATACTTTCTAATATTAGTAAATTTAGTAAAGTGAATATGCATTTAAAATCTAGGCATTTTGTAAGAGAGAGTGTTCACAGACTGCATCGATGCTGATCAGATAATAAGTGAAGAAGTTGCCCAGTGTCTTCACAGTAATTAATACTCCATAGAATCCTGGGCACTTTCAAATGATGTTTTAAAAACTCTCCTTTAAGTTGTGGCTGGAATGCACTAGAAGTCTTTCTCAGGTATCAAATCCAGAGACATCAGCTACAAATCCTTTAACAGCAACATTTTTTAAATGTACCCCAAATAGGGAGGAAATGGACCATTGATCAAATGCATTTCTTTACAGCTCATATTTCTTATTTGGAAACACTAGTGTACATCCATATAAGCACCATAAATATATGCATGTACTCATGTGCTTCTTTTCTAATTAAAATATTCCTGCACAGATTTTGAATAAAAAGACTTGTCTTTTTGGTATCCTCCAGTCACCATTCTTTTTGTGGCACATCCGCTCCTTCCTTTCCTGTCACAGTCCAAACAAGTCTAATTGGAAAATGACCCAATATTTTTTAATAGGGCTTATTCCCATTTATGTATATATAGGTTCACAGCCTTAGCGTTTTCCTTCCAGCCTTGCTTGCAGTAATCTAATCCCCAACCCCTCCTTTTGTTTAAATAACAGCAAACCTTTAGGTTAGAACAACAAAATAACAGGACCAGTATTAACTCACCTGTATTTTGGTCAGTTATGCATAGTTCCAGGGTGGGAGCAGCTTGACAAGGAAAGAGAGAAAGAGAGAAAGAAAGAGAGAGAGAGAGAGAGAGAGAGAGAGAGAGAGAGAGAGAGAGAGAGAGAGAGAAGAAAGAAAGAAAGAAAGAAAGAAAGAAAGAAAGAAAGAAAGAAAGAAAGAAAGAAAGAAAGAAAGAAAGAAAGAAAGAAAGAAAGAAAGAAAGAAAGAAAGATGCTTTTGTTTAGAAAAAGCTGCCATCAAACGAAAACAAAATTAAAAATAGAAGGAAGTAAACAGCTTTTGATTAAACTTATCCTGTCTATGTGGATTGGAAAGTTGGAAGTACAGAAGAGAAATTATTTGAGTACTGAAAAAAAGAAAAGAAAGCCTCACTACTAATTTAAAATGGATTAAAAAAAACAATGTAACAAGCAGCATAGATAAAGAAGTAAAGGTCTGCCCATTTAAGGTGGTGTCCATCAGTTTGAGTCTTTATTTGTATTATGCATCAGGAGGGCTCCACTTACCTAAATAACTCAGCCAATAGGGAATGGAATCTCTCTACCTGGTTCCACCCACTCAAAGCCTCACCCTCTAGGGATAAGCGCACCTCTGCATATCTGTTAGCAAATCTCACCTTTTCTCTGCAATTCATCCCCTTTTAAATAAAGCCAAACCCAGAGAAGGAGTAGCACTTTATGAAAATCCTTTTTGAGAGTCTGCAAAAGCAAACTGCAAAAGTGTGTGGGGGTCCTTTCTTGGATTCTTCAACGTGACCTTGTGATACTCGGCATGAGACAGAGGCAGTGTTGCTCTCTCATCCATTTATCTGTAACAATGTTTCCTCAGAACAAAGTTTGGGTCTTGTGGCACCTTTAAGACCAACAAAGTTTTATTCCAGGTATAAGCTTCCCTCAGTCTTTTGTGATTGGCTAGGCCTTTTGTAGACCCATGGAAATGAAAACTGCTATGTTATAAATATACAGGTTTATCATAAAAGCCACACACACCCATCAGCACTGACAAGCAGGAGACAGAATGGTGCAATGGAAGGAATGTTTCATTTGAATTTGAATGACAAAATTCAAAATCCTGATCAACTAAAAAGCCAAAGAGATGTCCATGAGCAAGTGACGCTGAACCTACCTCACAGGGTTGTTGTAAAATGAGAGGAGGATTTATTGTGACTTCTTGAGATAGGGTGTTGAAGAAAGGAAAATATGTGATTTTGTCTTGTTTTCAAAGGAAATATGGGATTTAGCTTACTTATTCAAATAAATTGAGTTATTGATTTAAAATCCCTCCCTCCGTCAAGAATTTACAGTTTAAATCAAGTCTGAACTTTCCTGGATTGGTTCCCAACCCCCTTTGGCATATGGGTGAGGCCTGGAACAAGGACTATTATGTATGTTCAATCCCTTGCACAACCACTAAGTGCTGAAACTTTCTTTTCTTCTGGGATGTGGAGTTCCTAGTGCTTTTGCTATCACACTTTTATCCCATCTTTCCTCTAATGTCTTTCCAGTGCATGTAGTACCCTGCTTTTTCTCCAAGGGGTACAGTGTGACATAAACAGCTCATTACTCTTTTTATCCTCACAACAACCTTGTGAAGCACAATAGGCCAAGAAGCAATGACTTGCCCAGGATCACCTACTGAGCTTCAGGGTTGACTAAGGACTTGAGCCCAAATTCCCCCAGTCTTGATATTCTAGTCATTACATCATATTGGCTTGCAAAGATTTTGTCATCAAAAAAACCAAGAGCACTCCAGTATTTTCTCATTGGCCGGATTCTTAGAACTGCATAGAAAGAACAGCGAATAATAGCTATAGCCAAACTGACCTATGTTCTGGGTGTAAATTCTTCCTTTAGTTATTTGAGTCTAAATAAGTATCTAGGCAAGTAACTCTGCCCACCACCATTTCTGCAACTGCCAGCACAGATGAAAAAAGCTGACAGCAAAGCCATCTTGCTAAAAGCTGAATAATTAAATCATCAAGCCCCCTAAAGCTTTGAGGAGCTGGAATGAAGTGCTCAGACATTATAAAACTGCTATTTACAGTGTACAATCTTTGTTGAAAGAAAGATGTCAAGAAAGAAATGGTCTTATCCAGCCATCTCTCTCTCAAGCACAGTTTACCTTTGGGGAGGGGGTGGGTGGGGAGCCTGTGAAGCCCCGAGCCCTAACCTCTGGATTTCTGCAGCAAATGGAATCAAGTTATTGACATTGTCTGCAGGCTTATGGCATCACATAGCTAGAAGTAAACTCAGGGCTAGTCTCTTGAAACTGTCCCCTGTAAATCCAGATGCCAAACAGCTAGAGAGTAATTACTTGAAGGTTTTTTATTCCTTTTCCTTTGAATTGATTGATGATGGGTAAAAAGCTGCCCTCTAAAGTAGCTGCGTGTTAAAAACTGGGAAGGTATCTGGGACCATTGCTTTGCCTTTGTAATGTTCCTCCCTGCAAAAGAATATAAACTTGCTCAAACAGTTGCTTGCCCCAGGACCTTTATACCACATGAATGCTGCAGTGTGTGCACATTCTTTTCTTACTGTCCTACAGCAAGGAACTCATTACATTCATAAAAGGAAAGCAACCCTATAGCATGCCAAGAGGACTGAGCTGTGAAATCCACCCTGAACCCTGTACCCCCCCTCCAGTCTCCCAGATTCACTAGAAGGAACTGTTGCTATATTTTTGCTGTCAGTTTTACGTAGATCTGAGCTGTGCTTTTAATCCTAAAAGTGGCAATACTATGCTCAGCAATTTACAGTGAGATCCCAAGCAGAGCTACAACCTTCTAAGTCCACTGAAGCTGAGGGTGCAACTCTACTTAGGACGGCACTGTATGGAGCTTTCCTCCCTTGATTCTACCCCACTTCCAATAGCTACCGAAGCCATTTTTTCCCATTCCCAAATTTAAAAGACAACAATGTTTTCCTCTTTCTACTAGTTCCATGGCTTTCAAAGAGTATTTGTGACCCCATCTGGTATTTCCATTTAGGTTCTAACAAAACCTAACATTCTTGGTGTTAATCTGCTGGACTTTTTGAAATTTTGCCATTATCAGCATTTCAGTTGTTTGTATTTCTTTATTTGTTAATATCATGATTAGAAAGATACAAGCGGGGGCCCTGCAAGCCTTTGCAGAGAGCAGGGCTCTTTTTGTAGTAGGAACTCCTTTGCATATTAGGTGCCACACCCCTAATGTAGCCAATCCTCCAAGAGCTCACAGAGCTCTTCTTACAGGAGCCCTGGCAGGGAGCATCTCATTATCCCATTTCCCAAAAGCTCCTTTAGCATCTCCCATTCCCCTACTTCATACTCTCCTTCCCACCCACCAGCCGAGCCAGCCTATTTTTATATGCTCTCCCGTCTTCAGTTTTCCCTCTTTCCCTCCCCCTGGAGGCCTCTCCCTGAGAAAACTCAATTGCACAGTGTTGGCTTCCGAGTCCGGTTGGAAGGTAGGACACCTGCAAGGACTTGTGGAGAGCCACTTCACTTTCCTCTGCACTCACCCCTCCACACTATTCCATACTCTTCCTGGCAGCCCTCACATCTCCACCTTTCCCTGCTTTTTTCTCTCTTTCCCATCTTCCAACCATCTTCATCTTTTATGTGCCTCCCCATCTTTAGCTATATTTATTTCATCAATACTCCCCCATTCTCCCGTGGAGACCTCCCTCTATTACAATTGATCTTCAATCAAGATCAATTCCACTGGAAAAAACGGGTACTTTAGGGGGTAAACTCTATGGCATTGTACCTTGTGGTGATCCCTCCCTCCCCAAACTCCACCCTCCCCAGACTCCACCCCACCAAACCTCCAGGTAGTTCCCAACCCAGAGTTAGCAACCCTATCCATAATGGGGGCTCAAAGCAGTTTACATTATTCTACTTCATTCTATATTCACAACAGACTTGTGAGGAAGGCAGGTCAGGTGCTATCATTAGGCCAACCTAGGTAGGTTTAGCCTGGAGAGGAGATGACTGAGAGGTGGTATGATCCACCCTCTTCAAGATTCACCCTCTGGACTCTGCTTTGGAGGTTTTGAAGCAGCAGAGGTTCGATGGCCACCTGTCAGCAATGCAGATTCTGTGAATTTAGGCAGGTCGTGCAAGAGAGGGCCCAAAGGGGCTCTCAGAGTGGCCCTTCCTTGCATGGCCAGAGTCAGACCCATCACCACTACTTTGGGGTCAGGAAGGACTTTTCCTTCAGGCCAGATTGGCCCAGGAATCCTGGAGGTCTTTTGCCTTTCTATGGGCACAGGTGTCCCTGGGGGAGTGAGAATGGAGATAGCTGTGGATTTCCTGCATGATGCAGGAATGGGACTAGATGACTGTAGGGGTCCCTTCCACCTCTATGGTTTCTGTGTTTCTATGGTCGGTCTTGTCTGTTCAGACTGGCAGCAGCTCTCCAGGATCTCAGGCAGACCCTCCCATCACCTCCCATCTGATCCTTTTTTAAACTGAAGCTGCTGCCAGGGATTGAACCTGGGACCTTCTGCATGCCAAGCAGAGGCTCTACCACTGAGCCAGGGTAGGCAAAAGAAGCAGAGGGGTGAAAGCAAAGGTGATTTGGATCCTTGAAACCTCCTCTGCTTGTCCTATCCTTCTTGGAGCTTCCTGGGAGGGGCTGCATGCCCTCTGGACTTTATACAAGGGTAGATTGTGAGAGTCCCCCTCCCCCACATGCATCTGCAGTGGCTTCTCTGGACCCCCAAAGAGGCACAAGCCAGCCCCTCCTGGGCTTTAGAAATGGCCCATCCCCCAAAAAACTTCCAACAATTTCTTGTTTCTTGTGGTGCTCATAAGAGTCTCTCCCACAGTTGGGAGTTCCCAATGGCTGTACTCCACCCAGGGGACCACGTGTGCCAAAGAAATCGAGGTGGAAACACACAAAGCAGCCTCAGTTTGATGTAGTGGTTCGGAGCACAGACTCTAATGTGGGATTTGATTCTCCATTCCTCCACATGCAGCTGCTGGTGTGACCTTGGGTCAGTCACAAGTTCTCTCAGAGCTGTTCTCTCAGCCCCACCTACCTCACAGGGTGTCTGTTGGGGAGAGAAAAGGAAGGAGATTGTAAGTCACTCTGAAACTTCGAGTGAAGGGTGGGTTATAAATCCAGTCTTCTTCTCCTCCTCCTACCGGTAAGCAGAGCTTCTGGGGGGACGGATGAAAGATTGGGAGGGGAGCTTGGAGACATGCTCTCATTAATTTTTTATGTGTTCACTTTGTTTATACTGTGCATTTCTCCTCAATGGGGTCCTCTCCTAATTTCATTCTCACAACATCCCTGTGAGGTAGGTTAGGCTCAGGGCATGTGACTAGCCAAGATCAGCTTTCCTAAAGAGGGAGGGAAGAGGTGTCTCTGGAGAGGGGAGTTGTGTCATGGTCTCTATCTTGTTGTACGGGAAGACTAGCCACTGTGGTTTTCCCCACTCCGGGTAAGCCTACCCCCTCTCTCTTTCACCTGAGTTGCCCAAAGACAGCCTGGCAGGCAATGCTCCCTCTAAGATGTGGAGTCTAGAGAGCAGAAATTCTATTTTGTGAACTACTGGTGAGTGAGTGATTTGGCTACTGCATAAATTGGTTTGCTCCGGAGCCATCCTTCCTGAGCTAAGACAAATGTGTGAGCCGGAGGCTAAAAAACTGTGAGCTAGCTCACACCAACTCAGCTTAGAGGCAACACTGCTGCCAGGGGTGTTGCTTAGCAACATAGCACATGGCCAGGCAGGTGGGTAAGGACTTGTGCAGACTCTCTCAAGTTGAACAGACTTTATTTCCACAAGGCACAAATGCAGGGTACTAAAAAATATAAGATCTAGGCGCACTTAAGTAAAATGAACAAGACAGTTGCTAACTAAAGAACAAAGTTGGAGTCCAGTGGCACCTTTAAAACCAACAAAGCCTTATTCTGGGTAGAAGCTTTTATGTGCATGCACACTGAAACAGAGGCCACCAACCATTACATATAGGTAAAGTGCGGGAGTGGGTGTTGCCAGGAAGGGCTAATTATTTATCTATTTGATTTATAAACCACCCTCCCCCACATGGGCTCAGAGTGGTGAACAACAAATACCCTTATAATTAATTTATACCCAATTAGTTAAAAGAGTCCAGATGCATACGTAATTGAAAATTGGTTAGCAATGGTGGGGGGGGGGCATAAATCATTAGCCTTGCCTAGGGTGCAAAAAAGCCTGGCACTGTCCCTGGAGGTAGGATATAGGCTGAGAGTGTGTGACAGGCCCCCAATGCCAGCCAGTGAGCTTCCACACCAGAGTGGGGATTTGAACCTGGGTCTCCCAGATCCTAATCTGAAACTCTAACCACTACATGACACTGGCTTCTGTGGGGTGGCTGCTGTTGAACAGTGGTGAACAGCTGGGCCTGACTGAGTCATCTAAATGAGGTGGTAGCAAGTCACCCAGTGGTTGCCAATAGACTCCAAGGAGTCCTTGTCTCTCAAAGGCCAAAACAGCCCTGCCCCTCCAACTGCCTTTTATAGAAGAAGAAGAAGAAGAAGAAGAGGAAGAAGAGGAGGAGGAGGAGGAGACTGGATTTATACCCTGCCCTTCACTACCTGAAGGAGTCTCAGAGCTGGTTACAGTCTCCTTTCCCTCCCCCTCCCCACAACAGACACCCTGTGTTTCTTAGAGCTACAGGAGCTGATTCTGTTACTTTGGGGGTTTTTTTCTTTCAAATTTTTCTGCAAACCAAGGGCTCTTTCAGATTTATAGAAAGATCTGCCTTTTTTGTACATAGCTCCAGTCTCCAGATTTAAGTACCTACAGATGGTTCCATGTTGAGAGCTACATATATTGATAATGTACAATATATATGACTAGAAATAAGGCCCGTTGTGGAAATAAATACAACGGGCTCTAGAAAAAGGCTCTGGGAGAGTGCCCCGGCTTTGGGCACTCAGTGACAATTTGCTGTGGCATTCTCAGCAGGGTATAATGACAGAGTCCACCATTTTCTCCAGAGGAACTGATCTTTGCTACCTGAAGAGCAGTAGTAATTTTGAGTGATCTCCAGCCCACCCCCAAGATTGGTAACAGTGGTTCCCCAGGAGGGAGTGGCTGGTTTAGAGGGTGGAGTCTATGGCATTGTACCTGTCTGAGGTCCCACCCCTCCTCAACACTCACCCTCTCCAGGTTTGACCCCTCAAATCTCCAGGAATTTCCCAATCTGGAGTTGACAACCCTATCTCCCTCCCAGCCAACCATCAACCTACCTTTAGTTTTCCATCTCCTCCCCCTCCCTCCTAGAAAGCAGTTGTAATTTTGAATGATCTCCAGCCCCCACCTGGAGATTGGCAACAATGGTTCCCCATCAGGGAATGGCTGGATTGGAGGGTGGAGTCTATGGCATCGTACCTGTCTGAGGTGCCAGTAAATCTGACGTGCAAAAGAGGGAGTGGGTGGGGAAGAGGAGCAGACCCAGCACCCGGCCAATGGCACGCGAGTACTCTTGAGTGGCGGTTGATGGGCCAATGGCTGAGGGAGGGCATTTTACAGCCAATGGGAGCGCATGGAATCTTGTGAAACCAAAAGATAATTATTATAAGGAGAGATTCTGAGATTAAATGAATACTTATGTTTCTAAACTGTCAAGTTCCATGAGGAGGGTTATATTTTCACTTTGGATATACTTTAAAACAAATTTAAAACAACTTGCACCATTATTAAAACTATTCAAATATACAGCATGCCATTCTCTTAAGTATCAGAAATATCCAGGGGTCATTTTATAGAAAAAGAGGTGCAGGAGCTCATTAACATACAACTCATTAGCATTTGCCACACCCCTTGACATCACTGGAAGTGTGTCAGAAGGGGAAGCAAAAGGGGAGGCATCTTCAAAACCCTCCCCTCCCCTTCCCCAGCAGTCCTGCCAAGGTGTGTGGGGGGAAGCGAAGAGAGAAGGGGTTTAAAGTTTAAACCCCTTCTCTCTAGAGTCACCCTGCAGGGGCAGCATGGCCCCATAGAATACAATGGAAAGATTGTGCCGCTGCTGCGGTGTGACTCGAGAGAGAGGGGTTTAAACTTTAAACCCCTTCTCGCTTCACTCCCCCGCCCCCTCCTGCCTTGGCAGACCAGCTGGGGAAGGAAGGGGAGGCATTTTGAAGATGTCTCCCTGTCAGACTTCCCAGTCAAAGCACTTAACAATGTTCCTTCAGAAGTTTCAGTTTATTGAGAGCTAGTACTCAGGACACCATGAACTCTTGTGTCAGGAATGGCGGGATAAGAGAAAGAGACATTAGATATACCCCCTTCATATGTGACCCCCTGATGCATTGAAGCTAATAGGCAAGTACCTGAAGATGCAGGCAAAAAGCAACAGTTACATTCTCAGTGGGAAATTAGGAGCAGGCAAAGCAGAGCTTCAAGGACACTTTACAGATAACATAAGGCTAAAACATAGAGGGGGAAGGGAGGAGGGAGAGAAGAGCAACCCACACATTCCAATCCATGGCAGCTTTAGCTGACATTCTGCCCCCCTGAGGGCCCCCCTCCACCTGGTTTCTCAGGGAAATTAGAATGAAAGTCCCATAGGAGCTGTGGGGCCCAAATGTCAGAAGCCTCCACCCACTCTCGATGCTGCGGCCCAAAATCCACCCACTCAATAAAATAATACAGATGGCCCAGTTTCATCTTTGAGTCCAAGATTCAAAATGTTGCTCACCATTCACCATCAAGGGGGTGGCCGGGGGTGTTGCAGTCACCAGATGTTTGGCCCCAGATCCCTTTTTAATAGGCTGTGGTGAAAAACAAGATGCACATGTTTTAAACTCTTGGGGAGGGCAAGTTCAACAGTTACATCATTGATTTTTTGAGTCACAGTAAACAGGCTTACATATTTCCACCCCAGTTTGCAGCTGGATAGTAAGCCTTTAATGTTTTTTGTTGAGACATAGACAGTGTCTCTTGGCTGCAACTCCCACCCCTGAGTGCGCTCCCCCTTTGGCTGTCATGCTGGGGGAGGTGTGACAGGGCGTCAGCTAGGGAGTTCAATTTGCCCAGGAAATGGTACAGGGTGAAATTGAACTTAGAAAAGAAGTCTGCCCAATGTAATTGCTTGACATTCAGGTTTCACAGAGTGCACAACACCTCCAGGTTGTTATGGTCTGTCCATACCTCAAAAGGAACCCTTGCGCCCTCCAGCCAATGTTCCAAGTAGTCAATGCCAGCTTAATGGCCCCCGCCTCCTTGTCCCATATGGACCAGTTATGCTCGGTGGCATTAAATTTGTAGGAGACATAACTGAGGGGGTGCAGCTTCCCATCAGATCCCTCTTGTAAGATAGCCCCTCCGATGGCCACATCTGACGTGTCAACTTGCACTATGAATTTTTTGTTTTCGTCTGGATGGGCTAACACTGGCTTGGAGGTGAACAGAGTTTTAAGATGATCAAAAGCCTTTTGGCACTTTGAAGTCCATTGTAACCGTGCCCCAGGCTTGGTACTCTCCAGTCCCCTCCCCTTAGTCTTTAGGAGATCTGTGAGGGGCAGGCTGACCTGAGCAAAGTTAGAGAGGAAGGCTTTATAAAAGTTCGCAAATCTTAAGAAAGATTGGAGCTGGCAGCAGGTTCAAGGAGCCTCCCACCCCAGCACATCTTGAACTTTGGCAGGGCCCATTTCTAGCCCTCGGGGGGAGATGTGATAGCTCAGGAAGTCTACCTCAGGCTAATTGAACTCACATTTGGACAGTTTGGCAAAGAGTTTGTGGTCGTATAATGTCTGCAACACCTCTCGCACCAATAGCTCCAACTGGAAGAGTTGTTCTTCCCAGGCTCCCTCCTCTGCTATGTCCTGGTGAGGGGGCCCTTGTGAGGGTTTGTGATCGTACTGGCTCCCACTCTTCAGAGCGGGAGTCAACATCCACAATTCCTGGGTCTTGGCTCCAAACAGGCCCCATCATTTGATCCTGGACGAGTCTCTGAACAGCTTAGGAATTGCCCCTCCCACAACACCAACACCGGTACCATGGTGGTGACAGGAATAGTTACTGACGAAGTGGTGGTGGGTACCAGGACATCTGTAGTTACTGGTACCATGAGCTCTTCTTCTCCGCTCATCTTCGAGAGAGATGCGGGTAGAGGCAGTGAGGCTTCCCAGTCAAAGCACTCAACAACGTTCCTTCAGAAGTTTCAGTTTATTGAGAGCTAGTACTCAGGACACCATGAACTCTTGTGTCAGGAATGGTGGGATAAGATACAGAGAGATTAGATATACCCCCTTCATACGTGACCCCCTGATACATTGAATCCAATAGGTAAGCACCTATTGAAGACGCAGGCAAAAAGCAACAGTTACATTCTTAGCAGGAAATTAGGAGCAGGCAAAACAGAGCTTCAAGGACACTTTACAAATAACATAAGACAGCTGAGACATAAAGGGGGAAGGGAGGAGGAGAGAAGAGCAACCCACACATTCCAATCCATGGCAGCTTTAGCTGACAACCCCCCCTTTTTTGCTTCCCCAACTGGCCTGCCAAGCCGGGCTGGGGGGGAAGCGAAGAGAGAAGGGGTTTAAAGTTTAAACCCCTTCTCTCTAGAGTCATGCTGCAGGGGGTGGAATGGGGCCATAGAATACAAAGGAAACTCCCCCCCCCCAGTCTCTCTGCAAAAGCAGAGAGGCTTGGGGGAAAGGAGGGCATGTCTGCCCAGCTGGCTTCCCTGCCCCATTTTCTCCAGGTGTCCCACAGCTGCAGGGTGCCTGGAGAAGATGGGGCTGAGAAGCCAGGCATTTAACTCCCCACCCCAAGTCTCTTCACAATAGTAGAGAGGCTAGGGGGGGGAAGGAGGGCATGTCTGTCTGGCTCCCCTTCCTTCTCCAGCCAGCATGCCATGCAGACATGCCTGGCTGGCTTCCCTGCCCTATTTTCTCCAGGCGCCTGATGGCTGTGGGGCACCTAGAGAAGATGGGGCTGGGAAGCCAGGCATTTAATTCCCCCCTGAGTCTCTCTGCAATAGTGGAGAGGCTCGAGGGGAAAGGAGGGCATGTCTGCCTGGCTCCCCTTCCTACTCCCCCCCAAAGGGGGCTGGGCTGGGCTCCTTACTGCTGGAGCGCCACTCTGGGGCACTCCAGGAGGAACTGACCCATGGAAGTATCTATGCATAATGCTGTTTGTTGCAATGAGAGTTACAATGCAATCCTAAGAAGAGTTCCACCCTTTGACTTCAATGGACTTAGAAGGCTGCAAATCTACTTAGAACTGTACTTTTTGTGTGCTACAGTGTCTAAGTGTATGAGCTGTGATGTCCCCAGGTCAATTTTTATTGACTGATTTTTTAAAAAATAATAATTATACACTTTCTGCACAACATGCAGGCTCAAAGCAGTTTACAGGCATATATAAAACACCCTTACCTCATCTAAAAGACACAATAAGCTTTATCTAGTTAGTAACAACTCACCAATCAGACTACCTTGAAGGAAATGATATTTGAAGCCAGCATCAAAGAATCCCATAAGAAGACCCCTCCTAAGGCCTTTGTAAATGCTCTTAAAAATACAGAAAATTGTGATGGGATCAGGCAAAGCATCAGTGACACAACTGAAAAGCCCTGAAATGTGCCGCCATAGTTTGAAATCTCTCATTTTATCTCCTCACTATAGTCCCCATCCTACATGATGTTTGTCTGTGCAAGTCCCATCATTTCAAGTATAGCCTTTCTAATGGTCACAGAGGATCTTCCCCTCCCTTTTTCACCAGCAGAACACCTGACTGAATCCAGCCCTTAAACTCAGTGGGTGACCTTAGAACAACCACTATTTGCCTCAGTTTCAGAATCTGCAATATGAGGAAAGTAATACTAAACTTTACCTAGTTTTTGTATGAATTATTGAGATCATGTATGGGTGATGTTTTGGAGCCTTTTTTCCTATAGAAAATCAACCTGTAAAATAAATATAAATAAAGCAAATTCAGTGTTTTGAATTTGTATGAGGATACAAATGCTTCATCCTCTTGTCACAAGAATGCAGTTCAGTTCTGTGATGCATAGACAGCTCCAGTGAAACTGCATCAAGCAGCTGCAGATGTCCGCACAACTGCAAGGAACTAACATCATTTGAGATAGATCCAGGATAATACCATACCACATTTGTTATTTCTTATGTGCCTAAAACAGACACTTTACAAAAAACAAAAAATAATTAGAGGCTTTCTTTCTTATTTATCAGTAGAAAGTTCTTTCATATAATTCCTGTTGCAGGAAACCCTGGACAAACAGTTAAGAGAGATGAATTAACATGGTTCCTTTCAGCAAATTTTCCAGGTTCACTTTGAGCAGGGAAACTTAATTTGCAGGACAGTTCTCATCTCCACCCATCAGTCTCCCTCGCCCTGAATTAATTGCTCCTGTGATGGCAGCTGGCCCATAGCTACCATAGGGCCCATGGGGCCTGCCCCCCCCGGTTTTTACAGTCCCCTCCCCGATCCTCTGCTCCCCCTCCCTCCTCCAGTCCCCTCACCCCCAATCGATTGCCTGCCTGTCAGGGTCAGTCCAGCCCCAGCCCTTGTTCCCCTCCAAGCTGTTTGTGCTTTGCCTCTCCCTGATAATCACTTCTGTTTTTCTTTTCTGGGTCAGTTTTCTCCACAACCCCCTGCTCCCACTTTTTCCTGTTAGCCCGATTTCAAGGGTTCTACACCCAGTGAGGGCTGGAATCTCATCTTTCTGCAGAAGTGAGAGGCCACTAAATCTGTGTGCCTTGTACATTTAAAAGCAACTTAATTTCTCTCTGACTGCTGAGTCCCTGTTTGGGGGCTGGCGCTGCCGGGTTTCCACGTCACGTGGCTGTTTGAATACAGAGCTAGGTGAGCTGGGCGCTGTCTATCCATGGCTCAGCTCTGCATCAAGGAGGAAGGAAGATGGGGGGGGGTGCATCTCAGTGCTGGCGGCTGCATCAGTGTGAACATTTTTTATTTTTATTTGGTTTTTTTATTTGCTGTGACATCAGTGTGCTTTTTGTGATGTCAGTGGATGTATGGAGCTTCTGGGGGGCACTTTCCTCAGCCCCCCCCCCCAAAAAAATTTTTCTTAGCTACAGGCCTGGACAGCAGGAACAATTGTCTTTGGTCTGAATTGTCTTCTTGGGAACTATCACATTACCAGTTCTGAGTGGTGGCATCACATCATCATAATAGCCCTGTTCACATTTTACAGTGAAGACATGCAGGCATGCATGTTCATATGTCTGTTTGTAAGAAACAGCAAATGTGTGTTTGCTCTACAAATGAAATAAGGGATCAATGCCTGGATAATGTATAATTGCAATCACAAGTTCAGCTGCACATGCATTGAACATAGCATGTGAATTACTCAACTTACAGAAAAATCTACACAGACTGTACATACATTAACTATAACTTGTGAACAGGGCTAATGGCTATGTGAATTCCTGACTGGCTGGGAGGCCATAGTCAGAAGAACTTGCAGTTTGATGCAAAAATGGCACAAAAGCAGCAACCAATCATTTCTGGAGAACAGGACTCAGAAGTCTTAATGCAGTTTCCATTCCAAAATAAGGATAAAATGCCAAAAGCCTTGATCTGGACCATATAAGGCTGCAATCACATGTGCCTGCAAATGCCTAATGGATCTAAAAGGAACAATCAGACAGCAACATCTGGGAACTCCGGCAGTCATCAGCAAACTGTGCTGCTCCACCATGGAAGTGGAGTTAAAAGACACCAGGGAAAGTCTGGCTCTAAACGGGTTCCAACGGGCCATGGATGGACTTTCCAATCTGATTGCACAAGCATACATTCATGCCGTCGGGATGGTCTGATCAGTCCATCTCAACTCGATGCCATTCCCCTCCCCTCGCAGTATGCACATAATTGCATATGCCATGGGGAACCCTCAATGCAGAGGTGAGATTCCTCATTTATGCACATGGCAAACAAATGGCAAAAAAAGACTCACTCGTGGTGCATCTGATCACACAGTGATGGCCTGCGCCTGCAGCACAAAGGGGATGTGTGATGTCACAACTGCAGGTCAAATTCTTCAGGATGGAATAGCCTTGCTTTCCCTCCGCTCCAACTGGCATGTGTGACTGCAACCTAAAAGCAGTTTAGGGCAAAAAGTTGTAAAGTAGAGGTCTTTGCTTAGATGCATTGTTCATCTAAGCTCTCCATTGGGAACAAAGTTGCAAACTGTAATCTACATCTTTTTTATAATGTTCCCTTTTATGCATTATGGCTTGTTTCAATACAGCCCTCTGGGTTAGTAAAAAAAACCCAGTGGTGGTGATACATTAAATGAGTGGGATATATCTTAACAGTATTTATGGTAGAGCAAGGGATGGATATCCCTACTAACTTTCATGAGAGGTCCCAAGGGACAACAGCTCTCTTTGCTAAAAGGTGGAAAATTTGAAAAACTGCATTCTGCTGTAGGATTGCCAAGTCTAGTTGCTGTTGGTTGCAAACACATCCAATGATTCATCAGATGCTAGTTCTTTGTTTTAAGAACAACAAGAGGGACTCCCTTGGCTTAGTATTCTGGTTCAATAACAGTAGGTATTATCTTTTGGTTTCTATAAACACAGAATCAAATAAAAGACATATTTTAATGGCTTTGTGTCTTGTAAAATTAGGGCAACTGGGCAGCAATATGGATTTGTCTCAAGAAAACAATGAGTGGTTGTATAATTTTTAAACTTGATGTCCTATGTAATCCTAGTGCCATAGTAATAATGCCAATAAAGCAGGTGGTTGTGGCAACTGTTTTAAGGGTCTCAGAAGAAACCATCAGAAGGAAGGAAGATAAATAATTTCAAAGTGAAACAATTAAAGAAGGGTTGTAATATAATTGTAGAACAATATCCCTGGGCTCAAAAAGGTGCTTAAGTTTTACTTCTCCATTAAATAAAGATAAGCCAGGATGGTCATGTTTAATTATTTAAAGATTATTTGAAGATTCTTTCCCACATTGAAGGTTCTCTCACACAAAAAGATTATAGTTGACATTTGAGTCCCTGTTACTTCATTCAGGCACTATTTGTATTTTTTTACTGCAGCTCTATGGCTACATTTTATGAATAAACATAATGGAGAGAGATGAGAATGGAATGCAAAGGAGCCAAACTGAAATTTAGGTCTAATGCCAGTAAGTAAATAGCAAAGGATGATAAGTAGCAAGAAGGATGATAAAGGATGCAGAAACTGAGGTGCTCACTGACTGACAGTATAATCCTTAGAACACTTTCTTGGGCATAAGGCCCACTAAGTAGATCCTGAGTAGACTTATTTAGGATTGTTGATAGGTTGTGTCCTCATGAAACACTTGTTCTTTATTTTCCCTGCTACTGCCCTGCTTCCAGCTGAAGAGCTCTCACAAGTCTGCTACCTGATGGGTTGCTTTCCTCTGATTTTTCTCCATTTTTTTTTATAAAAGTTGAGCTTTCCCCTGCCAATGATCTGATGAAGGATCACATTTTAGTTCTGTCTATGCTTTTGTCACTGCAGAGGAGGCAATGTGTCACTCTTTTACTCAAACACAAACACTACACCCTCCTTCCTGTCTTGCCGTCCAAGCCTCTAATCCTTGGCTATGGCAAACCCTTTACCCCCAGCCCCTTGGGATGAAATTCAGTGTTCCAGCAGTTGCCACAACCAGCACGTATCCTGTCTTATTCTGTCTTATTCCCACCCACCCCCATCCAGCCCCTGGGGTGGGGGTCCCTGGTCCTTCAGAAAACTGGGAACCGTGTTCATGTGTGAGTGCCTACTTGGTAACTCACTAGTCCTCCTTCATCCAATCAGCTCAGAGTTGTCAGAACATTCAAGTGCAGGAATTTTAATAGCTAAGCATACCATTCTACAATAAGACAAGACCCCCTCCCTCAGCCCCCTCCCCTTCAATTTATGACTGTCTGTTACAGCCATATATCAACATGGCTGCAAGGTTGTTGTGGTTGTTTTAATGAGAGGCATTGCCAGGGAAAAAATGTCAGCAGCTTTGGGGGGGGGGTGATCAGGAAGCAGGGTGTGGAAGTGGTAAGGAAAGGAATTCAGTGTAAGTTTCCAATGGACTTGTTAAAAATAATAGCCGAGTTACATGATCCTGACAGCAGTTGTGACAAGCTTCATGGAGGAGAACCAGCCTTGAGTGATTTTTTTTACACTTAAGGTAATTCAGAAAAATGCTCCTCCACTGCTTTTTGTGGGTCATTACAATCCAGGCATTGGAATGCTAATGCTTTAACTTTCATTGGAAATACTATCTGAAACAGTATTAGCTACCTTGCTCAGATGTCTTCTACCACTCTGGACATGCAGGTGCAACTGGAAAATATTGGGTTGGTTTCTCCAGCACACAAAGAATCTAAACAGCTATATATTCACAGCTTTGTTAGGGAAATGTTGGTTCAGGCAGAAAGTATTTCAGGAAACCAGTACAGCTGAGTCAAGTCTATAGTACATAGGAGTTCTCCATCTAGACTGATATGATTCTTCTTTATTTTCTCCACTGGGAAAAACTAAAAGCATAAGAAGAAACTACATAAAGAGATTAATCTGCAATAGTAGCATTTTTGTACTGCAGTTCAAAGTAATTTTACTTAGTTATCACAATGAGATGCATTAAAGTTGCTTGTATAGATAAGGAATAACATGGCACCTGACTTTTTGACCTAAACTGTAGCACAGCAAGGAGAGATAAGGAGGCTTTCCTGAATGAACAATGCAAAGTAATAGAGGAAAACAATAGAATGGGAAGGACTAGAGATCTCTTCAAGAAAATTGGAGAAATCAAGGGAACGTTCCATGCAAAGCTGGCCATGATAAAGGACAAAACCGGTAGGGACCTAACAGAAGCAGAAGAGATTAGGAAAAGATGGCAAGAATACACAGAAGAACTATACAAGAAGGACCTCGATGTCCTTGACAACCATGATGGTATAATCACTGACCTCGAGCCAGACATCCTGGAAAGCGAAGTTAAATGGGCCTTAGAAAGCATTACTAACAACAAAGCTAGTGGAGGTGATGGTATCCCAGCTGAGTTATTCAAAGTCTTAAAAGAAGATGCTGTTAAAGTGCTGCACTCAATTTGCCAACAAATTTGGAAAACACAACAGTGGCCACAGGATTGGAAAAGGTCAGTTTACATTCCAATCCCAAAGAAGGGCAACGTCAAGGAATGTTCAAACTATCGCACAATTGCACTCATTTCACACACTAGCAAGGTCATGCTCAAAATCCTACAAGCTAGGCTCCAACAGTACGTGGATAGAGAACTGCCAGAAGTACAAGCTGGGTTTCGAAGAGGTAGAGGTACTAGAGATCAAATTGCCAACATTCGCTGGATTATGGAGAAAGCAAGAGAGTACCAGAAAAACATCTATTTCTGCTTCATTGACTATGCTAAAGCCTTTGATTGTGTGGATCACAATAAATTATGGCAGGTTCTTAAAGAGATGGGAGTACCAGACCACCTCATATGTCTCCTGAGAAACCTGTATAAAGGTCAAGAAGCAACAGTTAGAACCGGATATGGAACAACTGATTGGTTTAGCATAGGAAAAGGAGTTCGACAAGGATGTATATTGTCACCTTGCTTATTTAATTTATATGCAGAGTACATCATGCGAAATGCTGGCCTGGATGAATCACAAGCTGGAGTTAAGATTGCTGGGGAAAAGATCAATAACCTCAGATATGCAGACGATACCACTCTGATGGCAGAAAGTGAAGAGGACCTAAAGAGCCTCTTGCTCAGGGTGAAAGAGGAGAGCACAAAAGTGGGCTTGAAGCTCAACATCAAAAAAACTAAGATCATGGCATCTGGCCCCATCACTCCTTGGCAAATAGAAGGGGAAGTCGTAGAAGTAGTGACAGACTTCACGTTCCTAGGATCCCAGATCACCACAGATGGTGACTGCAGCCATGAAATTAAAAGACGCCTGCTCCTTGGGAGGAAAGCGATGGCAAACCTAAACAGCATGATAAAAAGCAGAGACATCACCTTGCCAACAAAAGTCCGCATGGTCAAAGCAATGGTATTCCCCGTAGTAATGTATGGCTGTGAGAGTTGGACTATAAGGAAGGCCGAGCGCCGAAGAATAGATTCTTTTGAACCATGGTGCTGGAGAAGACTCTTGAGAGTCCCTTGGACTGCAAGGAGATCAAATCAGTCAATCCTAAAAGAAATCAACCCTGACTGTTCCCTGGAAGGCCAGATCCTGAAGCTGAAGCTCAAATACTTTGGCCACCAAATGAGAAGGGAGCATTCACTGGAGAAGACCCTGATGCTGGGAAAGATTGAAGGTCAAAGAAGAAGGGGACGGCAAAGGATGAGATGGTTAGACAGTGTCATCGATGCAACGAACATGAAATTGAGCAAACTTCAGCGGACAGCGGAAGACAGGAGGGCCTGGCGTAATCTGGTCCATGGGGTCGCGAAGAGTCGGACTCGACTGTGCGACTGAACAACAAGTAGCACCACAATAAATGTTAAGTCTATGTTACTCATGGAGTTTATTAAGAAAAACAGAATCAAGAATGAAGGCCAAGCTCTGATGGTATTTTTCTGGAATATTCATAATTAGTGAACAATGGCCACAATCCTCTCACAACTCCCCTTAGAGGCCCTCATTTGCTCATGAGTGTAGGATTAGTGAGATAAAACTATTGCAGATGATTGGGATCCAAAAGAATGGTACAGCTGGATTTATACACCCAAGGGAAGCTTCTCTCTCTCTCAGGCAGCAGCACTGGAAACAGACAGGGGTTTTGAAAGCATAAAATAGCTGTCTGCTGTTGGAGGATAGATCCAGATAGGTAGCCATGTTGGCCTGAAGCAGTAGAACAAAGCTGGAGTTCAGTGGCACCTCTAAGACCAACAAAATTTTATTCAAGGTATGAGTTTTCATGTGCATACACACTTCCACAGATATATTGAAATGGAAGTTAACAGTCCATACATATAGGCAGACAGTGAACAGCAAATTAGCATACAGCAAAATGAAGATGTTTTAACAGATGCAAAGATGAAACAGGAATAACAAGCTAAGTTTATACAGTCAACATTTGTTTTGATTTAATTACCTGGGGGAAACAGTGGAGCACATAAATATGTCAAAATAAGAGACTAATGTGTAAATGTACCCTTCTCAGTTGTGGAATGCTAAGAGTAAATAACTAAGATCTTGTTGTTACATAAATGAGATCCTGTAGTTATTTATTCTTATCACTCCACAATTAAGAAGAATACATTCACATATTAGTCTCCTATTTCTACATATTTATTCCACTGTTCCCCCCTTAATTAAATCCAAACAAATAATGACTGTATAAACTTAGCTTGTTATTCCTGTTTCATCTCTGCATCTGTTTCTTCATTATGCTGTATGTTAATTTGCTGTTCACTGTCTGCCTATATGTATGGACTGTTAAATTCCATTTCAATATATCCATGGAAGTGTGTGTGCACATGAAAGCTCATACTTAGAATAAAACTTTGTTGGTCTTAAAGGTGCCGCTGGAGTCAAACTTTGTTCTTCTGCTGGAAGAGAAAATGTCAAAAATCTGCCTGGACACACCCAAGCTCTCAGGCATGCCTAAAGTACCACTTTGGAGCCTAGCCTGTGACTTTCATGGAGCAGTTATTCTGCTAGAAAAAAAAGGAGGGGGGAGAATCATGATTCAGATTTTAAAATGTGATGTTTTAGGACATGATCTGTCATCGCACTTTGTGACTCCACAGTACTTTCTGCCTGCTGGAACAAGAATTGGAGGCCTAGAAACCTCCAGGTGTACTTTGGAATCCAGATGCTAAATGGTTCAAAGGCCACACACAAGAGCTTCCAGTGCTGTTGTGACTGCTTGTAGCAGCCATAATAGCACAGCACACCACTTGAAAGATTTCATTCCACAGTTGGCAGTTTTCCTTTGCCAACAAAATCTTGTGCCATCCTGTTTAATGAGTAACTAGGATAATATAGGATTCATTTTCACAATTTAAAATAAATAACTTGAATTGGTTGCTCCAACTTTATGGACAGTACCTTAATTTTGCAACATGTCAGTGCATGAGTCAGCATGGCATATTATTATACATATACATATACATAAATTACTTAAATTACATAAAGAAAGGGGTTTTTCAGAAGCTAATCTGGTATCCCATGCACACTAAGGTGAGACCCATGGAATGGGGAGGAAAAACACACACAGCAATGAGATAGCCAGAATCCCATTCTTTAGACATATACAGTCTCATGGCCCTAAGCTTCTACAGTAACTAGGCTCTCTTTATTGGTGCAGTGCCATGAACATAAATTTATGCTGTGACTATGATTATAAATCTACTTCCCTATGATGATTTATTTTCCCTTTAATATATGCTTGTGCATTTTTTTCTCCACTATCATATGTGCCGAGAGGCAATGCATAATTTCTTCTGCTTGTCTAGTATATTCCAATAGGCAGGGTGTGAAGCTGGAACACTCATCCATAGCTATTCAATATGTTGGAGTCCTTTAAGATTGCCACTCTTGAATGAATGAACAGAGCTAGCAACAGTGCTGTCTACCCCTTCCAATAAATTAGTTTTTTTTAGAGGAAAGCAAGACAACAACCCAGGTATGAACAATGGAGATCTTTTTCTCTGTTTCAGGCATTGTATGGCAAACAAAACTCAGATGATTCCTTCTCATTTACACTTACTACAAAGTAAATTTATACACGTTAACTTATGACACATTTAACCTATCTTTCTCCAGTGATCGACTCAAGGTGGCTTTCAGCAATATTTAAACACTGAACAGATTTCAACAACTTTTAAAAACAGCAGCATTATCTAACATAACCAGTCATTATTAGGGGTACGCACCAATAAAAAAAAATCATTACCATTTTTGATCAGGATAATTTTCTGCACATGTGCACTGTGGACACCATTCTGTTCAATGCACAGCCAATTCAAGGGTCTCTTGCACAGCAATCATGGCACATAATGCCACCAAAATCACATGGAATACAGTCCTCCCTCTCCTCAGTCACATATAGCAAAGCAGCAGCATTTTACCAGCCCCCCCCCAGATCATTTCTACACATGCACATGTCTCTATAAACTAATATGGTGGGAATTATGGACCATATAACTAGTTAACATATTGCCATTTAACTAGTCCATGAGGTGTGCATACACGGTGAGCATTCACAGTGCATTCCCTCTCTTCCGCTTGTCTGCAAAGGTGATTGATTCATAGGGCTAGATCCTTGCCAGGATCTGATTGGTTGGAAGAACACCGTTGCCTGCGAAAACAAGTATAATGAAAGAACAACACATTGAGCTCATACTCATGGTCCTGATAGCTTGGTAAGCACTTGAAGTTACAACAAGAAAAATCATATTTTTGTTGTAGCAAGAATCCCAGATTCCTATCACCATTCTGTGAACCCTAAGTAACAACCTGAAATTGTGATTTTCATGTATATTTTCAGCTTGAGAGTTCCCTTGTTCACATCCTTAGTCATTGGTTTCTGGCCTCATACCAACATGGCAACCTTTCTTTAGTCACCCAGAAGTGTGGGGAAACACGACATGCTAGATATTTTAGATGGCCAGCTCTCCACATCTCAGAGACAGATGAAACATTACAGCAGATATAGGATAGCCACTGAAAATGGCTATCACATGTCATTTCCCCTGATTTTCATGTCATTTCTATTATCCATGAAGCAACATCCCAGTGTGCATTTTCCTACTCTCAGTGTGCATCACTGATTGCTCTTGAGAAACATATTATTTCTACATATGCTATGGTGATAACAGGAATGACACAGGGAGGCCATTTTTGTCTGCTGACTTGCTTATTTCTTTCAGTTTTGCTCATATATATCCATCAACCACTCAATCATCTGATAATAAAACAAGCCTTCTGGGTGAATTTCACCCATGCAGAAGGACAACATAATGTCTATCTCTCCCCCAAGCACTTACAATCAGGCGTTAGTTTATAGGCCTGGCCTGGCCTGTCTGGCACAGCGATGAATAGTAATTTGCTATGATGACACAGAGTGATTATTCAGTTGTCAGGAGACAAAGTGTAACTGTATTGAGGCTACTTCTTCCTTGAGAACCTGTTGTTTCCCATGATGAAATGTGCGTTACTTCATGGGTACTGCATTGTTTCCCTACTACTCAGAATCTAAATGCATTCCAGCTCACACATTGCAAGCTACAATGCTGACAAAAATGGGAAATCTTGCACCTTCTGCACACACATATGCTGAGTGACAGTATCACTCACCTGTGGGACAGGAAAGAGAGAGGATATCCTTTTAAACAGAGGAGAAGCTGAGAGAGAATGAGCCATACCATGTCATCATAGCATCTATGTTTGTGCTCTTGGCATACTATGTTGACTAAGTTTAAGATAGGAAGAGGTGATATTTTTTAAAAAATGTGCAGCTTCTGTTGTTTGCCAGCAAACTACTTTTGATGAAGACAAAGGGAGTCAGAGAACATGTAATTGTAAGCGAGACTTAATACCTGTGAAACAACTGGAAAGGCAATATAATAATAGGAATCAACAACAGGTGGACCAAGATCCAAAATACTATTGGTCTCCAGTTCCTCTCACAGAAGCAACAGGAGGTGTATATGTCAAAAGAAGCACCATGAAAATGATTAGGAGCCCCTTGAAGGTGAGGTGATACCCCATTCCCTCCTCAAAGTGGTTGTCAAGTTAAACTAGTTGCTGACCAGAGTCTTCATCCCCAAACCCACCCACTAGCTTTTGTCATGGTATCTGTGCTACCTTGTGCTCTGTACAAAGACATATGTCTTTGTACACAGCTTTCACAGCCTTGTACACAGCTTTCAAACACAGCTTTCAGACAGTGGAATGTGTACACTATCTGCTTATTCACATTCCATTTCTCTCACCCCACTAAAGAATTATTCCTATTGAAGAGCTATGTGTAACTTTGCTGCAGTATTGACAAGGAAACTGTACACTAACAATTTGGGAACAGCGTTATTCTCAGGTTTCCCTCATCTGCATCTTTCCATAATGCGTTTGCATAGGAAATCAGTCCTGGGGGTCATGGAAGACCCAATCTGTACTGGAAAAATCAGTTTGTATAGATGGTTAAAATGCTGTATTTACCATTTTATTACAAATGTATTGATGTGCATTTTCATGGATTGTTCTCTGATGCTAAAATTGCCATTTTCAGGAGCAAGGGTCTGTGAAATCCCCTACTTCCCATTCTTTAGTGTAAGCTTTCCACCTCTTTGTACCTTCTCCCCCATTTTCTTCAAGATCTTTTTATTTGAAAGGATGCATTTAACACCTGATCCCAGCTATACATTGTGAACATGATGACATCATGTTGCAGTGCCATATATGGTTCTTTAACAGTATCTCTTAAGACAAATGAAGCCCTCCCATTGCTCTAATTCTGAATGGGGTGGTGGTGTAGATATAATGGAACATGCTGATGGCTCCAACATCCAGCAGACTTTCACTTGGACTCAACATAATCCATTGGAAAACATGAATGGGAATTGGTAGGCCTGAATGTCCATCTCAGTGAAAATAAAGCTGTGGGAATGGATACATTCACAACCAGATTTGCAACTCCCGTCCCATCATACTTCCATGAGTTAAATACATAATGGGATCAACAACAGAAATTAATAGTAACTATGGGGAAAGGAACATAAGTGATATTAGACTTTTATAGCTGACATGAGAAAATATTGATCACAAATGGTTTTAAAAGAGTAGCATGAGATGTTACCTGATCAGACCCCATTGCCCTCCTCTGACTGGTTTCCTGTAACTGGATCTTTAAATGGTTTCCAAATGACTCAAACCCATCCCTATCTGTAAAGCAACACACCTACTAACTGACAATGGAAGATGACCCCTCATCACCTCAGGTACTCAAGAAACTACAAGCCTTGCATGTGTTATAAAACTGCTAGATCTTGCTTCCATAGCAAATGAAAGTCCTGCCCTACCTCTGATGTACAGTTCCAACTTTCTTTAGCACTCATTGTCATTTTAAATAACATTTAGCTAGTTAGGAAGAAAAACTCCATGAAATGAGCTATGCAATAACTTCACGGCACATGGAAAATACTTCCTATCCTCCTTTCATGTTGAAAATTGGTTGAACATGAGTTTAGTCACTCTAAAGGAGGTACTTTTGTCCAGCTGATTTTAAGAGCGATTGTATAGCAAGTGTTAAACAAAAAGGGGTTTTCTAAAAGACAGATTAATTTCATAAAAAGTGATGACTGGAAAGCCACAGTAATTCAGTTTTTTTCAACAGTCTTTTGCTGTTTATAACAGCTCTGTTCCATAAAGCATGTAGAAACTTGCCCATATAGGATTTAGCATGTATAAATCAAAGTACCTTCTTCTGTCAGTGCCATGCTAATAATGTTGCTGTTTCAATGAGAAGCAAAGAGCATAGTGAAACAAAGCATGGCATTTTTTTCTTGCTTGCTAGGACCCCAAGTGACCTTGCCTTCAAACCCTCACTGACATCACTTCCTATTTGTAATGTTTCCCCCTTTTCTGTCTTGAATGGATCTTGGGCAGTGGCCAACATTCCATGGTCCATTTCCTGTACTTCTGACAGCAACAAAACCCTTCCTGTAAATTTGCTTCTTATAATGTGTTATAGCTTGCTATGCCGCAAATCTTCTATGGCTTTACTCTTGGCCATCTCCTTGTAATTAGGAACACAACTGTGCCTAAACCAAGCCCTTTCCTTTCTGAGAACATGAAGGCACATGCTGGCTTATCGGAGTGGTGATTCCAGAGCCAAAAAAAAGACACACCTTAGGGAATTCTCTGTCCTTGAGCTTCATTCAGCTCTAGATTGTCCCAACTTGTTTGGCGAAGCTGCCATGAACAATAACACATATATAAGCAAACAGAATGTGCAGGCATTCCTTACAAAATATGATACATGCAAATAAAGAACAATCTAAATTTAAGGAATTTCAGATTATTTTCTGTGGGTTACAGAAATGTGTTGTGATTGTGCAAGTGAAATTCTAATAGCCCAGTCTTATACATATTAACTTGGAAGTAAGTTGGGATATGTCCAGTCTTCCATTATGTATACTTGGGTGGAACTACATAAATTGAAACTGCCAGTGTGGGAGCACCACAGGATTATTTGCAGGGTTGGCTTGTAGGTCAGAAGATACTAATCCCTAGTCCACAAATTTACTCACCATACTCATCATGGTGAGCATTATTTTATTGATTTGCTCCAAAGTTTTTCATGATAGGGGGGGAGTGCCAGCACCCCCCAGCACCAGAAGGAGAATTGTGAGTGCTGCTAAAAAGGGTTTCACTGTTACAGCAGGCCTTGATATTCACAGGTGCTCTAAACCCTTCCGAGGGCAACAAAGATCTGCCCCTGCCAGTCTCTTTTGCTGTTTAATAGGACTGATCAGAGGCAAGCCAAGTGCCTCCAAATCACATTGTGATGTTAGAAAAACACCATGCATCTCTTTAGAAGCATAGGTAGTGGCCAATAATTGGGCTAGCTGTCTAGACAAAATGTATGGTGACTTAGGGTCAATCCTTCTAAACAATTTCCTTACAAGTATTCATCTCTTGCCCTAGTTTTATTAATTTTTAAAGAAACCATCTAGGCTTTGAGACCAAAAGCAAGAAGGGGTAAGAGAACATGTGTGGAAGGGTTAAGCTGGTTCTCCCCTTCAAATGACTCGGCTCCTTCATGAGTTTGAGAAAATGGATTGTGCATGTAACATGTGACAATTTTACAGGGAATTGCAGCCAAGATTATTCAGCAGAGCAGTATTTACTCAGTTAGCTGTCTTGAGAGCAAATATGAAATCTGGGATGTAAATTTTTCTGATAATAAATGGATTCATCATGTTTTTTTTAAAAAAATATTGCTTTTCTGCTACACCAACTACAAGGAAAGGGAAAATGGGGCTAAAACTAAAATACAAAACTAAAGCTAGGATCATATTTCCTAATTATATAAAAAGCTTATTGTGTTTCCCAACCTTAAAGTAAATTAAAAAATGCAAGAGGAATATAACTGTTTAACATTAATATAAAATCAAACTAAAGCAAGCATATCTAGCCAAAATAGATGTAAACCAGTTTCTCATATAACAAACAGGTAAAAGACTTTCAGAGTTAAACTATATATTATTCTGCATGTTTCGTATTTTTCTTATGTTTGTTCTTGTCATAGGTCAGTCTAACTTTGAGGAGTTTCAGAGCCGCTGCTCCTTTTTTATCATCAGAGTCCTCTGAGGATTTGCCAGTTGTACTTCCACTGTCTCCCAATCCATGTTCACTTTCTTCTTCAGTTTGTTTAGTGTTCTCTGTTTTCACTTTTTCTTTGGCTGTTGTTTGATGTTTCTCCACAAAAGTCTTTGCTTTTTGTCTTTCAGCTGTTTCTGAATCATCAAATTTACTGTTGAGATTAGTCATCTGGTCCAGCCGAGGGCACAAAGCCATAGTTAAAATGTTTGGGAAATCAGTAGGAACTTCCGGCTTGTGTCTCGATGACTGTGAGCTGGCAATTCCTGGAGAAGGATTCTTTTTCAGCACCATTTTATCTCCTCGTAGAGACATTGTTTTCATAAGAAAAAGTTCGTTTGGACACTCTGAAGGTCTGTTTATTTAATTATGCTCTGAGCTGGTCACACAACAAGAACAACTTCGGTTTTGGGATTATAATGGTCTTTCATTTTGCTGATTGTTTAATTTGCTTGCTCTGACAGTCTTCTTTTATTTTCTGTTGATGCATTTTAAAGTAAGTTGCTAGCTGCCTTAAAAGCCATGGTTTTTAGTCTTGTCAATGAGACAGAGTACAATTATAATTCATCTTCTAATTCTGGTTTAGAATATCCATTTTTAAAAATGCTCTTTGAAACACTACATTATTCAGAACATAAAAACAGATTACACTTCTAAATTGTAAACATAAGCTTAAAGTTAACTGTGGACATAACAGTTATGTTAATTAACTTATCTTGGCTTTTGCTTTCATTTAAGAGATAACAGCTCAATCATTGCATGTTCTTCAACCCAGACTACATAACTGGTTTGTGACACATTCACACCAAGGCCTGTATAGGCTGGAAACAAGAGGATCCACAAGTACTTTCACGATTCAAAAGTTTCCATCATATTATGAATCAAGAAAGCTATGCATGAAAAGCAGAAGATGAATCAGCCTCATGGTTGCTCATGAGTTGCTAAGCAAACTACTTGTCATTATGATAAGTGGGATGTGCATGTGTTCAGGGAGAACCTATATGTTGCAGAGATGCCTAGGGGCTTCTAAAGCATCTGTATGAGTGCACTGAGATTTTTTGCCACTAATAAAGTTTCTGTCATTAGAAGGTAGGCCCGTTACTATAAGAAGGTAGAGGATAGTTGCTACCCCTTATCAATTGTGTCCCAAATAGCAGATATCAGTGAGAGCTCTTGAGAAATGAACCACTCCTGTCAGCATAGCTTCACCCCTTCATCTGCATATCCAGCCCTGCATTGCTCCATGGTGCAATACTAGTAGGCCAAGAGACAGAGATGACTGGATGGAAACAACCATATGTATGATGGGTTCAAAAAAGCAACTTCTGGGATATGTAAACAGGTGTTTCTTAAGCATCTCTGACAGTGAGACATGGGGACTGAAGCAAAGAACATTTTTATATTAATCTAATCTCCACAGAACTTTGGTGGATGATAGACAAGGAAATCTACAGGGAAAGCAGTGTGACAATGTAATGAATGCTTCAAGCCAGACAGGAAAATGGAAAAGGACTGAGTAGAAAGAAGCCATGATTCAACCCTCCAGTTGAATCAAAACACCAATTTTTACTGATATTTCTACATATAACACAGATGATAAATGAGTGATGGAGATGGGAAGTGAGTGTCAAGCTCAGGCTCTTTCATGCCTGCATGCAGCATTTGGAATCAAATTTTGAACGTTTTCTTTATCCCTCCCCCCGCCTCCAACGTTCAAGAGTGCTGCAATCTGTGAACAGACTGATTCAATCGAGCATCACTGTGCAAAATAGCCCCCTTTTAGGATTTACAAAACTCTGTTATTTGCAGTAGCCAACTGAAACTTCTTCAGTTTGATTCTACGGTTGGGGCATCAGACATTGCTAAATGAATATCAACATCTCAGAACAAATTCCTTCGTTTTCCATGTATGCTATTCTGGATCCAAACATTACTGCTAATGTTTCTTTTTCTGTTTGAGGAATAGAGGTATTGGGTACCTGTCAGTGCTTTGGTAGCATAAGTAACAGATGAGCCTTTCTTCAGCAATAAAGCAGCTAATCCTGTAGAACTGGCAGCTACTAACATAGCTACTGGTTCTTTCACATTGTAATACTTCAGCACAGCTTCTTTTGTTAGTAACTCCTTTAACTGCCTGAATTTGACTGTTTTGTGTATCGGCATTTATTAAAACTTATCATCTTGGGCCAATAAATGTATTGGTGTTGTTATTGTCACCATGTTTGGAATAAACTTTACTAACAAATGACCGTTGCTATTTTTTTTAACATCAACCTTATTCATTTGACTAGGCAATTCAGCCCCTTTTAGTTGCATCAGACTTTGACTTCTGTAAAGGGAAACCTATCTGACTAGCCTTTTTCTGGAGATCTGAGAGGGTTAGCAAGCACATATACAAAGGTATTTGTACAGTAGACTCAATATTCTTTGAGTTCCAAAAAAACTGTTGACAAACTCCCTCACGAAAAGCTCTGGATGAAAAGTAGCAGTTGTGGGATTAGAGGATGAATCCTCTTGTGGATTAGACATTGTTTAAACTACAGGAAGAAGAGAGTAGGCATAAATGGGCCTTTGCTGTAATGTAGGAAAGTAAGCTGTAGGGTTCTGAAATAATTGGTATGAGACCTGTGCAACTTAAATTTGTTTGTAAATGATCTGGAAAGCAGTTCTGTCA
Organism: Gekko gecko; assembly: GCA_029375565.1. Lineage (NCBI taxonomy): Eukaryota > Metazoa > Chordata > Lepidosauria > Squamata > Gekkonidae > Gekko > Gekko gecko. Next base: position 126,576,715 of record JAPDNY010000006.1, on the reverse strand, counting down.
GCAAAGATCTCAGGGGAAACTTGGTTCAAATCACATGTGACTATTTTAACTTCTTTGTTGAATGCAGGCATCACAGACAACAGTTTCTATTGTATAGGTGATCCTACACATCAGTCAGATTGGCCAAAATTAACCAGGTATTTTGCAGGTAATTGCAGACCTTGGCACATATCACCTGTGGTTCCTGTACCAGTTAATGCCAAAATACTTTGGGTGCCCACTGGGGAGAAAGGCAGGGTATAAATGAATAAATAAAAGGTGTGTGACAGGATACTGAACTAGATGGACAATTATGATCCAGCATGGTTGCTCTTCCGTTCTTCATCTTGTCTACAACATTAAATCAGCTGACCCATTCTGGGGGTTGTTCAATATCACCAGTATTCCCATATAATTCAGTTCCTTTGAGCTTTAACTCTTCATACCACTACAGTTTTCGGAGGTACATGAATTACCTATAGCGATTTAGGATTTAATTTTATGGATAAGCATCTAATCAGCATCCTAAACCTGGAAACACACCCTTATAATCAGCATCCCACTTATCTTTCCAATAGATTTCTATTAAATTAATACTTTGTACCAGATTTAATTGAATTAATTGGTATATCTGAAATTCTAGCTGAGCTCTTTTTGTCTTTATAGTTGCAATTCAAATTATATTTATCAAACACTTGCAGTTTTTTCCTAGAGTATACTGACCTGGTGTTTGAATATTGAAATGGTTCAGATTGCTATGGTTTCTAATGTTCTAAAGACATTGCATTAAACAGTGCCTTGTTTCAGTTTGAAAATCCATTTTTTTAAAAATCTTTTATGAAATCACATATCACCCATACTCAACAGGTAAAGAATACAGGGGTGCCAATAAAGAAACCATATAGTTTTTCATTTTGTTTTTCACCTTGATATTTTTCATTCTAGTTTTATACATTCTAGCAAAAATATACACTGTATCTATTTCTTCCATATACTTCACAGCTGAGGCTGACATTGTACCAAGATGGTATGTGTGACAAAAGTTTAGATGGGGTCTCCCAACACAATTCATGTCACAGGTAACATTGAGAAATTAATGTTTCCAGGCACTACAGGGTCAGATTCAGCTCATAAGGGTAGTGTCAAAGGGAACACTGTAGCCCCTTCCCCCATGCTTCTGAGCCTTGGAATGTTTTGTTGGCAGAGTTCTGGAAATAATCCAATCCATGCCTTGGAGTTTGCTTTTAAAGAATTTACTGCAACAGGATTTTGAACAAAGGCAATAACTGGCTGCAGGCCATTAGTGTAACAGAGAGGCCTTCAGAACATAAGCACTAACACATAGCAAAGAGAGAAAAACAAGAGGTAGGCTGTACTACAAGAGAAATCATTCAATAAACCCTAAACACTAGAGAAGGCTCCACAGCTCCCCCTAAGGTACAAGTGGACTAGGCTGCTCTTTTCAGCAATATTTATAATTTTAGACTCTTAGCAGGCTACTGTTTCTCCAACACCCCTTCTCCACAGCATGTGTCATTTTGCTAGAAGGGTTCAATGGTGGTCTCCAGGCAATGGTTTCATGAGAGCATCAGCAGTCATTTCTTTGGTTGGTAAATACTGGAAGAAGAAGAAGAAGAAGAAGAAGAAGAAGAAGAAGAAGAAGAAGAAGAAGAAGAAGAAGAAGAAGAAGAAGAAGAAGAAGAAGAAGAAGAAGAGTTGGATTTATATCCTGCCCTTCACTCGGAGTCTCAGAGTGGTTTACAATCTCCTTCCCTTCCTCTCCCAAAAACAGACACCCTGTGAGGTAGGTGGGGCTGAGGGAGCTCTGAGAAAAATTTGACTGACCCAAGGTCACCCAGCTGGCCTCATGTGGAGGAGTGGGGAATCAAACCTGGTTCTCCAGATTAGAGTCTGCTGCTCTTAACCACTACACCAAACTGGTTCTCAGCCCTTGATTCTGAATATTTGAGTCTGAGTCCTTGATTCTGCATATCTTTCAGAAGATGATAGTTAACATCAGTAAGTTTATATTGTGGGTTGACCTTTACAGTCTGTAACAGTTTTATACACCCTTGATTGTCCTCAAAGATTCTTACTGGTTCAGGGGTCTATCCAGTTCTAGGTGTAAAATTAACTGGCAAATCCAGACAACCTCTTAACATGCTTGTGCAGTTGTAACATATTGCACTTCTGTTGAAGAAAGTGCTACAGTTGTCTGTTTCTGATTTGTCCAGTTAATGGTCCCTCCTTCATACTGAAACAGATATCCACTGTTGGACTTCCGATCAGCACCCGTTTATGCTTTCAGTTTTGGATCTGTAGTTGCTGGTAGTTGCAGCTTCAACTGGCTTGTTCCCTTCAGATACCACATCACGCTTTTCACTGAGTTCCAGTCTGCCTGGCTTGGTGCAGAAACTTTCCTGCTTGGAAATCCTACAGCAGTAGTTTTATCTGACATAGACACTGTGGCTAGATACAATAGTTTTCCAAGTGCCTCATGATATTGATTATTATTATTTGACAATGCTTCCCTGACTGCTGTCATTTTTCAGGTATCCTCCTTCCATGGGTGTTTTCACCTCTTTTGCATCTTTCATTCCAAAATGAAGAGATAAGTACCATCAGCTTCTCTTTCTATCTGAATACCAAGATAATATGTGACGATTCCCAGTTGTTTCACTTCCAAATCTTGATTAAGCTGGTGTATTATCCTATCACAGTCCCCTTTTTGCTCAAAACAAAGTAGTGTTATCCATGTAAATCAGGTTGTATTTCCATTGGTTATCTTGCTCTCTGGTATAGAAACATGGATCTGCTTTGCCTCTTGTGTATCCTTCTCTGGTGAGTGCTTCATTTAATTTATCATCCCACACTCTGGCTGCTTGCTTTAGGCCATCAATACTGTTTTGAAGTTTACATACATGGGTCTAGTCTTCTGATTCCTCAAATCCATAAATATCTTCAATAATATCACCATACAAAAAGACTTTTTTTTGTCTAGATGTTTAACATGCATTCCCCTTTCAGCTGCTATGCTCAGTAAGGTTCTTATAGTGGGATACCGTACTACTGGAGCAAATGCCTCATCATAATTCTCACCATATTTTTGGGAATATTCTTTTGCAACAAGTCTTGCCTTAGACCTTTCAATTTCACCTTGTGTGTTATAATTAATTTTGAATGTCCATTTGCATCCTATAGTTTTATGCCCAGGCGGCAATTTGGTGAGTGTCCAAGTCTTATTCTTGTGAAGTGATTGCATCTCTTCTGCTCCTGCATCTCTCCATATATTTTTTTTTGCTTCACTTGCAAGCAACTTGAAGATATCTTCCCAAGACAAGGATGCAGGTATTTTCTCAGCTTTGCCTATATAGGATAGCCTGTGGGGTGGTATGCTCTTAGTTGCTTGGGTTGAGTGTCTGAGGGTTGTAACTTTGCTCGATCCCATTTCCTCTTGAAACTCTAACAAGTCTGTGCTGAATTCCACCTCTACCTCACTTAGTCTTGCTGTCTCTTGCTCATTTGTTAATGAGTTTTTTTTAACTACTGTGGGTTGCATCAGATTTAGTCCTGAGGTCTCATCAAAATATATTGTACCACTTACTACAACATTGTCTGTCTTTGGGAATAGAATTCTGTACCCTTTACAGTGATCACTGTAATCCACTAGTATTCCTTCTGTGGCTCTATTGTCCAGTTTTGAGTTTTTCTCACTGGGAATGAATGTATAGTGTTGTGTATTAAACTGTAAATCAAGCTTATACTTTGCAATGTTAAGCTTGACTCTGAATGTGGCTCCTCAGCTGTTGCATTACTATTGGTCGGTTTCTGCGAAACCTATGCAAGTAGCCAATCACTGTGTGATAATGTATCTAAGAGGGAACATCTCTGATTGGACTTTATCCCTGCAATATTGTTGGTCGTTAACTTGTTATGCTGTGGTTTTGTCAGCCCGGGAGAGTTTAAAAGAAGGAGCTGTGCTCCCCTTGTTGTTGTGTGTTCCTGAGTTGGTGCTTGCTGTTCAATAAATCTGAAATCACTTTTTGCTGAAATCGTTGTTGAGTTTTCCATACTTAACATATAGGCTTTGCATCCAAATATTCTAATGTGCTTGATGCTTCACTTTGATCCATGCCATAATTCATATGGAGTGCTGTCAACTGCTTTTGATGGTAATCTATTTTGTAGATAAGTTGCTGTCATAATTGCTTTGCCTCAATACTTATTGACTAACCAACATCCAGAAGCATGCATTTGGCCATTTCAACTAAGGTGTGGTTCTACCTTTCTGCTGTTTTGTTCAAGTATGTTGTCTGGTGCTCTATACCCTGTTCCTTTAGGTACTGCTTCACTTCTTTACTTGTATCCTCCCCCCATTGTCTATGCAGAGTGTTTGTGGCTTCCTTTGGAACTTAATGCTTGCTGCTGCTACAAACTCTTGGAGTTTCCCAAGCATTTCACTCTTTTGTTTTAGGAGATACGTGACAGTGTAGCTGAAGTAGTCATTGATGAAAGTCATCAGGTATTTGTTTCCTCCTGGTGTAACATTTCTCGTGGATCCACAAATGTCACTATGCACTATCTGTAGGGGATGTGTCGACTTGCTTTCACTGCCTTTAAGGAGCAAGGCACATGTAGCTTTGGCCTTTATGCAGGACATACACTTCATATATGTTTGACATTACATAATCTTCATGTCCTCGGTTAAGCCTCAGTTTTCAGACTCTTTTATGGATTGTGGGTGTCTGTTTCCTAGACATCTGTGCCAAAGGTGAATGCAATTGCTGTGACAAACTTGTGTAATGATTCTAGCTTCCTCATTTGATAGGGTAAGCTTATACATGAGACAGTAGCATATTTTTAGCAGTTCCATTACCATCCCACTGGACATAGGCTATCTTTTGTTGTATCATAGTATGGATCTAAAAAATGATTTTACTATGTGTGTTTGTTTATACTGATGTGTACTGCTTTGAGCTCTGTCTCATAGCGAAGGGTGTTTTACAAATCAAATTTAATAAATAACTAAATACAGCACAATTCCTCTTATAACCTCTTTCCCCTTCTTAAATTTCACATTGGTTTCTTTGAAATTTCATTGTAAGACCATTACTGGTGAGACACTTCACAGACAGAAGTTTTCCCTGCAGTTCTGGAACATGCAGGACATTTTCTAGAAGGATTTTGGATGTTCCTTTAGACGGCCCACAGCACTAAGAATTCATACCCAATTCCTTCTGCAGTGATGCCTTTTCCTTTGTGCTAAGATCCAGATCTGTGCAGAATACCTGGTTGCTTGTCATGTGGCTTGTGGGGCCTGAATTAATGTACCATCCATTTGACATCTTGCTCTGTGTAGTTTTTAGACATACATTCCATTTTCATTTACAGATTCACTTGCAGCTTTCTTAGCCCTTTCTTTGGGTGATTCTGTGATTCGTTTTCTCTGTTTAGCTCTCCAGATTGAACAATTCTTTTCAGATGTTCTACTTTTTTGCAGCAATAACCAGTGTTCCCTCTAAGCTGTGGAGTCTTGTGAGCAAAAATTCTACTTTGTGAGCTACTGGCATTAAAGTTGTGAGCGAGCAATTTGGCTACTGCATAAATCAGTTTGCTCTGAAGCTGTCCTTCCAGAGCTAAGACAAAAATATATGAGCTGGAGGCTAAAAAACTGTGAGCTAGCTCACACTAAGCTTAGAGGGAACACTGGCAATAACACACCCTGGTTTCTGTTGCATGCTTTATTGCCCCATTTACCTTGAGAGCTGTTTCTGGTTTTTCAACGACATCACTTGCTTGTAGTTCTTTCTTGCGATTATATTCATCCATTAATTTGTCCTTAACATATTGAAATGTAAATCTGCTTCTGGTGTAGTCTCAAGAGCAGTGATGAGTGGAGGACCATAAGACTGCACAGTAATAGTGCCACTATCTGATTGTCTATCATTTCTTCTCCAAGCCCACACAGCTGTTCCACAATTTCTAGCATGGTATTTACATGTTCATGCATATTTTGCTGTCTGCCAAATCTCATTTTATACAGATTACGCAGCAGGTATAGCATGCTGTTAAGTTTGAATATTCATGTACTTTCTGGAGTGCATTCCATATACCTTTGGCTATTTTCTCTCTTCTTATGTGGATCAGCTGATTATCTTCCTCTAACAAGTTTATAGTTGCCTTTGCTTGCCTGTTTTTCTTGTCCCATTTTGCAGTATAATTGGCTGGTCTGTTAGTGCTTAAAACATCCGAGAGGTCATCTTTGCGCAGCAGCATTTCCAGTTTGAACTTCCACAACTGATAATTGCTATTATTCAGTTTGGCCACTGCAAACTTAATATCTGCATTGCTTGCTATCTTCCTCTTGATTGGGTGTGCCCTTTCTTTATCTTACTGACTCACAGTTATAGCTTTCTTGCAATTTATCCTGGGGGCTGGGCCCATAACCTGTTTGCAGTTCTGGAAATAATCCAATATATGCCTTCGAGTTTTAAAGAATTTACTGCAACAGAATTTTGAAGAAAGACAGTAACTGACTGCAGGCCATTAATGTAACAGAGAAGCCTTCAGAATAGTGTTCCCTCTAAGCTGAGTTAGTGTGAGCTAGCTCACAGTTTTTTAGACTCTAGTTCACACATTTTTGTCTTAGCTCAGGAAGGATGGCTCCTTGGCAAACTAATTTATGCAGCAGCCAAATCACTCATTCACAACTTTAATACCAGTAGCTCACAAAGTAGAATTTTTGCTCACAAGACTCCACAGTTTAGAGGGAGCATTACTTCAGAGCACAAGCACTAACACATAGTAGAGAGAGAAAAACAAGAGGTAGGCTGAACTACAAGAGAAAACATTCAATAAACCCTAAACTCTAGAGAATGCTCCACAGCTCCCCCTAGGGTACAAGTGGACTAAGCTTCTCTTTCAGGAATATTTACAGTTTTAGATGTTTAGCAGGCTGTTGCTTCTCTGACAATTTTCCCAATGTTATGTGTGATGACTGGCAGGAGACCTCCCATTGGCAGTCTACACTTCCTACTGCCATTCCTTTGGGTAGCAGTATGTAAAAAAAAACCCAAAAAACACCCACCATAATTCTGCAGTTCTGTGATGCAGAACATTTTAAGCATTTTAAAAGGATTCTGTTAGCAAATGACAGGGATAGATCTTCAGCAGCAGAACCAACTAAATACAGGAAAGGAAACGGATACTGTGAGATTCTAAATTTGGGGTATTTGGGATGTCATGCTTTTTGTTTTTTCAATGCATGGTCCTCATAACAAAGTTAATAGCAAGTATAATGAGATAAAAATGAAACAAAGCATTTCTCTGTTCTTAAAAAAACACAAAAGCCATAACTTTTAGCACAATTCTCCATTCTGTGAAATCCTACTTTACATTCCATCAGTCTACAAACCAATCCCACTTCCATAGGCCACATTCTTATTTGCAAATCCCCCTTGCTGATGCTCTATTAATGATTTAGAACTGGGGACTGTCTTGCCCTTCCTGATAGATTATCTTGTATTTCATGTCCCTGAAAAGTAATTAATTTTCTTTTGATGTGAAAGGGACAGATATTAAATATAAATATGGGTTTAAATGCTTCTCTGTTCTACAGTGAGATAGGAAATAGTTTTTGAATTATGTATGCCTCATATTAATGTTTCGAGGGTTGCAAAGATGGACTTCTCTTCATGTTGGTAAAAGCCCCTAAATGGGTGTTTTAATTGCAAAGGCCAATGCTTCAATAGAAAACTTATCCTCAGAGCTGATGAGCCCTTGAAAACAGAAGTTTGCTCCTGTAATAAGAGAGGGAATGCCCAGTCCACTACTGAGCATAGTATAAAATTCTCTTCTTTAACCATATAAATTCCATTTCAGTTACAGCCATTGAGTGCTATATATTATAGTCCAAATACTGAGGGTTACTTCCATTCACAAAAATAGTATTCCACCAGATTGAGAAACAGTGTGCAATGTGATGTGCATTGTTTTGTTATGAACACAAAAGAGAATTCAACATTCAGAAAGATGAAGAAAGTCAGTGAAGGATATTCTATCCCATCCTTGCTGGTGGAGAATAAATGAATGAATAAAAATAACAGCACTCACTTGTCTTAAAAAGGCTTGTTGTCCATTTCATGAACTAAAGATATTATAGAAGAGATTTTGTGAATCTGATGTGTTGTAGCATTCCGCCCCCAAAAAAAGGAATATGGCAGGAAAATAATATTTGCTCCCATACCCCAACACGAAGATACCAGACAAAATGTCTGCATTAAGCTGGGGTGTCTTAATTACAGTTTGAACTATGCAAAAAATTAACTTCACTCCTCTCCCAATTGTGTGGATTCTCTAAAAGGCTGCCCTAATGAGTTTACCAGCATTTGGGCAATTCCATACTAGTTCCAAGCTCAGTATGACTGCAGAACTTGCTTTGCTTTTCCTTGCCTGCAACAAATGTGCAGGGAGATGTTGTCCATAAATCTCTCCGTTTCACACAAAATATGCAGTGCAAAAGTTCATACACAATCCTTGGTGATTCTGCACTAGACCTTAAATCCTGGTTCAACCCTGTTCCCAAACTTACATTCTACACTACACTCAAGTTCACCCTGTAATTATCTTGGGGTATTTTTTGTTTCCACATTACACTGAGGTCACCCTGGTTTCACCCCACACTCATCCTGGGATAAATGGATGCTGTTATAACCAGGGATAAAAGCAAGGTATTGTGTTGCCAGTTGAACTCTGATAAAACCAGGTATGAGATCCAAGCACAGAAAGGACCACTGAGGTATCGATCCAGCCCCCAGGACTGTTCAGCCATCAGTGGCTGGTTTGAGTACCTCCCTCAATCCTTGGATGGCTCAGTGTGCTTGCCAATCCACTTAAATAACAAATATTTAACCTGCACAAATACTAGCAATCCCAGTTAGGCCTCACGGGCTCCTCAGAATCTTTACATGACTTATACAACTCAACTCCACAACAAATGTGAAGCAAGTGGGGAAAAAATGTCCATTACCCCAACCATTTTGATATGGACCCAAAGCAAGCAGTGCATCAGGCCTGACCCAAGAAGAAGAAGAAGAAGAAGAAAAGGGGGAGGAAGAGGAGAAGGAGGAGATTGGATTTATACCCCACCCTTCACTACCCAAAGGAGTCTCAGAGTGGCTTACAAACTCCTTTCCCTTCCCCTCCCCACAACGGACACCCTGTGAGATAGGTGGGGCTGAGAAAGCTCTGACAGAAACTGTTCTTTTTCAAGAACAGCTGTGCCAAAACTATGGCTTGCCCAAGGTCATCCAGCAGGTGCAAGTGGAGGAGTGGGGAATCAAACCTGGTTCTCCCAGATTAGAGTCTGCACACTTAACCACTACACCAAACTGAAGAACAAGTGAATCCCTTATTGTTGTCCCAGGGAGGGTAATGTAGAAAGCTCTGCAGCAAAAGAGATGGTGTTATTTATTTATACTGCCAAATCATAGTCAAATTAAGGTGAACCCATAATTTGGTTTTCAAGGCAAGAAGCGTTCAAAGGTGGTTTCCCATCTGAGTACTAAGGGCTGACCCTGCTTAGCTTCTGAGACCCGCTGAGATCAGTTTAGCCTGGCCTATCCAGCTCAGGGCAGAAACTATTCTATAGAGTGGTGACGGATAGTGCCATTTAGTCACAGCTGACTTATGGCAACTACATAGGGTTTTCAAGGCATAGGGTTTTCAAGGCAAGAGAAGAACAGAGGTGGCTTACCATTGCCTGCCTCTGCACAGGAATCCTGAACTTTCTAGGTAGTCTTCCATCCAAATACTAACCAGGGGCAATGTTGCTTAGCTTCCAAGATCTGATGAGATGGGGGTATCCTGGGCCATCCAGGGCAAGGCTGGCCTTAAATAGCCTTCCCTTTTCAGCTGTGCACAAGGCAATCCTTATATCTTCCTTAGCCTAATGCCTTGTGCCTCCAATTATTTCAGGGAGGATATAGTGCAAAATTATATCTGCCACTTTTTTTGGGTGGAAAACATACATACTGAAATATTACGGGAGGCTAGAGCTGTGCCATTCATGCAGTTATAACCATGCTACTCAGAAGTTAAGCCTCACTTTACTCCCTCATAAGTATGCTGAATATGCAGAGACCAATACTGCCTAGTAAACCATTTCCCATAGATACTTCCATACATAATTCATAGAAAGCATTTCTTGTATTCATTCCCATTTCATAATTTGGCCACCCATTCTTTAGGACCTTTCTCCCACCAGGTTCTTCTGAATCTGCTCAGTTGAAAGGTATTCAAGTTTTGCAGCAGCCCATCCCTAAATCCACAGAAAGAAAGAAAAATGAAAATCACCTTTGGATTTAAATTCCCTTCATTGTCTAAGTAGCAGACATGAGCTGACATGCTTTGAACAAGCTTTGCTGTAGACAAGGCATCAAGCAGGGCCTGGGGTAGCTGACATCACTCACTGTCTCGAAGATATATTTCATTTCACCATCTCACGCAAACCTTTCTGTGCCTGGACTTGCACATCCAGGTAGGGTCACAGGATTTGCAAAGTTTGCATTCCCTCCTGCAAAAGATCTAAAATGTCCCACAGAACATTCATTTAAATGCTATTTATCTCATATAAATCACCTTTTGAAATAGTGTGGCATGTGACTGTGAATTGTAGAAAAGATGTGGGGGTATGTGTGAGATGCATATTATGTCCACATTACATTGTTTCAACATTACAAAGACATGTATATTTAGCTATTTTATGGATGTTTCCTTGTAGTCTCTCTCTGTCTCTCTCAGAGGCAACCACAGTCACCAGTGAAGTAGACTGGAGGTTGAAAGGAGATACATTGCTTCTAAAATGGAGATTCCATTTATACCTCATAGAAGCAGATCGTTCTATAAACATATCTAATATTCTGAAAATAAGCTATGATTTCATGACATCCAAAGTCAATGAATTCCAGTGGTGAGTGGTATGCATGAAGAAATGCCCCCTCATTCATACAGGATTTGCTACTAATTAAGGTAACTGAATGATCTTGAGGTTTTAATATTTTGAGAAAGAGTAAATAATCTTCCCTTGTGCTCCTCTTTTTTTTTTTGTAAGTGAAGTCCCCACAGTTTCTTATGCTCTTTTTTTAATGACAATCAATCCCCTTGACAATTTTAATGTACCTACTCAAACTTCATTCTTAGAACCCTTTTCTTTATTCACCTGTGCATCTGTCAAGAGTGTCCAACCCGCAGCTTCCCTCCGAAAATGCGGAGTAAAGAACTACTAGGGTCGAAGTACTAGTTTCTGGAAACCCCGGGGCAAAGGCTGGCGTCTGATCATGGGAGCACCAGTATCCCGCGGCTTCCGATGCCGGCCCATGTCCTGGGGTTTCCGGATGTTGTAAGTTTCCATGGGATGCGCACCAACGCTGAATGAGGCATGCATATACAAAAGACACCGGCAGTGCCCCCCCCCACGGCACATGCGCACTTCGCAACAGCGCGGCTTTCGTGATCTGCTGCACCGCTTTTTTGCCGCGCTGCAGCCGCGTAGTGTGATCGGCACTTGGAGCTGGAGCGTGGCAACCCGGTGGCCCGTGTGATCGGGCTACCACACCTTATTTTTCTCCGGGGCGAACTGTGACGCCTCCCCCCCCCCCACACGTTTTCTGGCCCGTGTGACCAGGGCCTTATTCTGTTTTTAATAAAAAGGTTTTAAAATGTATTAATAATGAACTAGGGTGGAAATTTTGTAGACTGTATTCTGCTATGAGAAATAGGTATTTCAAAAGTTCCTATATATGACTGGTGGACACATGCTACAGTAACTTTGATGAAGCTAAAATAGGTAGAGACCTGGACATTGCCTTGAGGGGAGACCTTTTGGAAACCCTTGTAAGCAACTTTGAATTCCATGGTGGAAGGTAAATGAAAATATCAAAGAAACAAAAGTTCATAGATATGTTGTCGAAGGCTTTCACGGCCAGAGTTCATTAGTTACTGTAGATTTTTCGGGTTGTGTGGCCGTGGTCTTGGCATTGTAGGACCTGACATTTCACCAGTAGCTGTGACTGGCATCCTCAGAGGTATAACAGAGAAAGATGTAGTACTCTGTGCATCAAGTCCATAGAATTTTTCAACAAGATTGGCTTACTTACGCCTCAGGTTGGTTTTAGTTTCTCATTTGCTTTCATTTGTGATTTTTACCCCTTTCCACAGTCATTTAAACTTTACAGTTTTTAAGTCTTAATATAGAAGAACAAGAGTGAGAAATTACCGGAGCTTTAAATCACACACACTGCATTGAAGACAACTTTGAATTACACCAGCTGAGATGTTTATTTGTAGAAAAGAACCAGGTGTGTGTAGTTTCTGAAACTTCCATTCGAGAAATGTATGCCTAGAGTAGCACTTTCTGCCTAAAAGAGTAAAGGAAAAGATTAAGCTTTACATTTGTGTATGAGCTTCATTACTCTTGATTTGAGCATTTCTTCTAGCCAGTGGCTATCTCTTGCAATGCCTCTGTCTTCTTGATTAAAATAAAAAATCACAGGTGTGTTTTTTTTTAAAATAAATTTATCTGCTCTTTCAAGGATAATGTGCTGACAAGAACTATGAAATAGTTTCACTCATTCAGCTCAGTAACTTCTGAGCGAGTTTATAAGAGTTCATTTTCCAAGCAAGGATGGGTTGGGCTATGTAGTAGGAGGACAGGAAGATTGCTGGGATTTGTTGGAATTTATGTCTTCAGAAGATATTCAGATGTGAAATCTATCAGGAACAGATAGCTATCAGAAAAGCTGTGGCTCAGCAGCTGAGCACATGGTTTGCATGCAGATGGTCCCAGGTTCTGTCCCTTGCCAGTTTAGGTTTGACTGAAGGAAGTGCTGGGAAAGAACTTTCTCTAGCTGAAGCTCTGGAGACCTGCAGCTAGTCGGAGTAGATGACATTAAGTTAGATAACCAGTCATTGAACTTGGTGTTAGGCAGCTTCATATGTGTTCATAATGAAACATTTAGGAAGTTAAAGGTCCATATGTTGTTAGCAACTTTGTGGTCCTATCATAAAGGTGTAGCAGATTCTAATGTAACTGAAATATTATTTATAAGATATATGACTTTGATGCTTTAAAGCATACTTTCCCAAACTTCTTCATATACATTATCCATGTAATTTTATTTTTGAAATGGATTGTAAGCTGTTTAGTGGATCCAGTGAAGGATGGGAGGGCAGAGGTTGAAGTGTTTTACTAAATAATTTTAACCACAAGCTTGTGAAGTAAGCCAGTCTTACTATCTTCACCACAGGGATGGCAGAAACTGAGCAGTTGTGACTTAGTGAAGGTCACCAGTGAGTTGGTAACCCTTTAAAATCTGATTTAAATCTCAAAACTCCCCCTCTCCCTTAAGATAACAAGGGAAAACAAAGGATGAATACCTAGTAGTATCCAGAAAGGGGTGGAACAAACTGCTTTGGGTTGTTAAATGCAGGAATGAGGCAATAATCAGGCTGCAGGTCTCCCCTGCTTTATTTTCAAAGTAGAAATGAAAGAAGAACAGTAGGGATTATTTCCCAGTTGAGTGACGGGGGGGGTGGTAAGGGAAAAAACAGTGGATTAAAACAAAAAGCAATACTCTTTCTCTTTTTTCCTTTTTCTTCCCCACTAAGGCCAAAAGCCCCCCCCCCTTTTCTAAAGACAGAAAGAGTCAGCCTGGGGCTTGTAGTTACACCATTTATGCTGTTGTGGTTAATTTTGGATCAGCCATTATAACCCCTACAGTATCAGGACAAATTTCTATAGTTTATATATTTCTATAGTTTATCTGCAGGAACTGCCAGATGTTGCTTCTTTGTCTTCCATAATGGAGAAGATGCATTTTGCATAGACTTTTCTACACAGCTATACATAAGACCTATTCTTTATAAAGGACAACAAACCTACTGAATGCTGACATAGACAGCCTTGCTCAGAACCAGACACTTTATGTATAACTGTAGAGGTCCATTGTTCATCTTCCACTGAGGGCCGTGTTTTTTGCTTTATGTAAGCTTTAGCAATGTTTTAGAAGGACACAAGTGGGAACCTGCAAAGACTTGTAGGGTGAATTTCCCTCTCCCCCAATATTTCCTCTTTCCCTTCTTTGAAAACTTCCATAGCATCTCCCCCTTTCCTGCCTCCTCTCCTTTCCATCCACCAGCCAGCCTACCATTATCTTCTCTCCATTTTCAGTTTTTCTACCCCTGGTGCCTGCTACCCAGGAGAACTATGGCCCAGTCGCGCTGCTTGCCTGGACAGGCCCAGTTGCACAGTGGGAAACCTGCATGGACTTGCCAAAGGAACCCATTTCCCCATCTCTAATTCCCTGCACTTTCCCCCTTTCCCTCCACCTGAGAACCCCCCACTAGGGATGGGCATGAACTGCATGGCTGGGACTCAGGATGTGATGTTCAGCACACACATGGTCTCTGAATGAATCTCCAAGCTTTGGGGTGCAGCTCGGGGCAGCTTGGAAAAGCAGGCCGATTTCCCACAAGTGCTGCTCCACTCTCACTCTTCCCTTTGCCCCAATTTCACACTAAGTGCTGTGTGGCTGCATTTTGCCCTGCAGCTTCACACAATTTTCCCTGCGTCTACTCAATCCTCAAAAAACAGGATTGAGTAGACACGGGGAAAATCACACGTACCATCGGGGCAAAAGGGAAGAGCGAGCGTGGAGCAGCGCTTGTGGGAAATCAGCCTCAGATTAAACCTGCCACAGAACAGTGGAGATGGTGTTTTCCATCCTTGGAAATACCAATACAGACCATCCAAAGCTTGAAGGGCATTGCTGCCTGCTGACAATAGAGCTCCCATTCATCGCAATAGGACTCAGGTGCAATATAAGTCCAAGAGAAGTGCACGTGTCCTTTTTTGGGTGTTGGTCAGAAAGGGAGAGGGAGAGTGTAATTGAATGAAGAGTTTTGCGGGGCATGGAGGGCGATTGCACTCAATAAGGGGTCAGGGGGCTTTGCTTTGCTCTGGGTTTCTTGGGCATTTGGTTTTTGTTTGTTTGCTGTGAAGGGAGGGAAATCGAGATTGTTTTCTCTTTCTCACATGGGCTCCTATTTGTTTAGGGGTATTTTCCCGCTGCTCCTTGGTGGTTGGTTTCCTTTCCTTTCCTTTCCTTTCCTTTCCTTTCCTTTCCTTTCCTTTCCTTTCCTTTCCTTTCCTTTCCTTTCCTTTCCTTTCCTTTCCTTTCCTTTCCTTTCCTTTCCTTTCCTTTCCTTTCCTTTCCTTTCCTTTCCTTTCCTTTCCTTTTCACACCACCACTGGGTTGCAGAGATTGTTCTTTCTTTGGGTTTTTCTTTTTGGGCTGCTTGGGGAGGGGGCTTCACTGCCATTTGTTTTTTACCCCTGACACACCCTGGACTGCTTTTCCTTTTGGGATCATCTCTGCCTGTCTGCCTGCTCTCCTATACACACCCTGCCTTGTGGGAATTGTTCTAGTCTTAGGGACCTGGGTGGACTTTACTGCCCAGCTCTCCACACTGATTTCCCCCGCCCACACACATGCATTGAGCTGCTTCTCCTTTTAGGCTGATTTTTTTACATGTCTGCCTGCTTTCCCACACACACCCTGCCTCGGGAGAATTGATCCAGTCTCAGGGACTAGCTGGAGTGATTTTATGGCCCAGCTCTCCCCACACCAATTCAAGCCTTGCCCACTGAGCTGTTTCTCCATTTAGGTTGATTTCTGCCTGTCTGCCTGCCTGCTTTTGTACACACATCCTACCCTGGGGGAATTGTTCAAGTGTCAGGGACCAGCTAGGGTGACTTTACTGCCCACCCAGCTCTCCACACCAATTCACCCCTCAGTGAGCTGCTTCTCCTTTGGGGGTGATTTATGCCTGTTCACCTGCCTGCCTGTTTCTGTTTCTGCCAACTTGCCAAGACCCCCACCCATTTGATGAACTGTTCTGGACTGCAGTTGCATGTTTGGTCAGGTCTTCAGTGCCATGAGAGGGGGTGGAAGGGGGCACACTCATGGCCATGGGAAGATGCCCTCAGTTTCCCATGTGTCAAGTGGTCGTGGGGAATGAACACAGACTTCCCCCATTGGAAGATGTCCCCAGCACATCATCATCATGGGTCTTGGTGCTCACTTCCTGTGCTCCCTCCATGTAAATGGGGCTCTCAACTGTCACTCAAGAGTTTCTGGCACTGCCACTTAAGCAGTGGTATGAAACATTGTTTGGAAGGGGGGACAGTGATGGCAATGACTTAGAGAGTAGTGTTGTTGTTGATGATACCCCTCCCTTCCACATCCCAAGACTCCTGACTCACTGCTGCTCCTGCTGCCATCAGTATGCCCCCCTCTGACACTCCTCAGCCCAATGCCAGAAAGCAGTTGTGTCTCCATCCATGGCCGTGGGAACATGGTTCCGCTCCACTGCATGGAGACATTTCCACACCCTGGGGAGTGACCCAAGTGTGACAGAGTGCCAGGGGTGTTGTGCCCATGTCTGGAGGGATGGGGACACACATAAGAACATAAGAGAAGCCAATGTTGAATCAGGCCCATCTAGTCCAACACTCTGTCACACAGCGGCCAAAAATACCACGTGCTATCAGGAGGTCCAGCAGTGGGGCCAGGACACTAGAAGCCCTCCCACTGCTGCCCCCTCCAGCACCAAGAATAGAGTGCATCACCTGCCCCAGACTGAGAATTCCCATCTATACCCTGTGGCTAATAGCCACTGATGGACTTCTGCTCCATATGTTTATCTAATTCCCTCTTGAAACTGTCCATGCTTGTAGCTGCCACCACCTCCTGTGGCAGTGAATTCCATATGTTAATCACTCTTTGGGTGAAGAAGTACTTCCTATTATCTGTTCTAACCCGACTGCTCAGCAATTTCATGGAGTGCCCATGAGTTCTTGTATGGTGAGAAAGGGAGAAAAGTACTTCTTTCTCAACCTGCTCAATCCCATTCATAATCTTATAAACCTCGATCATGTCACCCCTCAGCCGTCGTTTCTCCAAGCTGAAGAGCCCCAAGCGTTTTAACCTTTCTTCGTAGGGAAGGTGTTCCAATCCTTTTATCATTCTAGTTGCCCTTCTCTGCACTTTTTCCAATGCTATAATATCCTTTTTGAGATGTGGCGACCAGAACTGTACACAGTATTCCAAATGAGGTCGCACCAATTATTTATACAGGGGCATTATGATACTGGCGGATTTGTTTTCAATTCCCTTCCTAATAATCCCCAGCATAGCGTTGGACTTCTTTATTGCAGCTACACACTGTCTAGACATTTTCATTGAGTTATCTACTATGACTCCAAGATCTCTCTCTTGGTCCGTCTCTGCCAATTCAGACCCCATCAATGTGTATTTATATTTAGGATTTTTGGCTTCAATGTGCATCACTTTGCACTTGGCCACATTGAACCCCATTTGCCACGTTGATGCCCACTCACCCATCCTCTACAGATCCCTTTGGAGTGCCTCACAATCCTCCCTGGTTTTCACCACCCTAAACAACTTCGTGTCATCTGAAAATTTAGCCACTTCACTGCTTACTTCCAATTCCAAATCATTAATAAACAAGTTAAAAAGCATTGGACCGAGTACTGATCCCTGTGGTACCCCACTGCTTACCACCCTCCACTGAGAAAGTTTCCCATTTATACTCACTCTCTGTTTCCTATTTATAAGCCAGTTTTTGATTCACAAGAGGACTTGTCCTTTTATCCCATGACTATTGAGCTTACTTAGGAGCCTTTGATGAGGAACTGTATCAAAAGCTTTCCGGAAGTCAAGGTAAATAATATCTATTGGGTCCCCCTTGTCCACATGTTTGTTCACTCCCTGAAAAAACACTAACAGGTTAGTGAGACAAGATCTTCCCTTACAGAACCCATGCTGAGTCTGCCCCAATAGTTTTTGTTCATCAATGTGTCTACTAATTCTTTCCTTAATAACAGTTTCCACCAACTTACCCGGTATTGATGTCAGACTGACTGACCTGTAATTTCCCGGATCTCCCCTGATCCGGGAAATTACAGGCCAGTCAGTCTGACATCGATACCGGGCAAGTTGGTGGAAACTGTTATTACACAACACTTGCCCACCACTGTTCTCCAGAGGCACCTCCAAAGGTGCACCCCAGTTTGTTGCCAATAGAGGAAGGAGTGACGGCCACTGCTGGAAGGAGGAAGAGGCCCCTCAAAGAAAGGCTCCAGGTGTCATGGTTAGGATTGGGACTGCAAGGCAAGCCACCCTCTCCAAGGTCATGGGGACCCTCCCCAGTGCCACGTAAAGGGAAAGGGGGAGGGCTTAGGAAAAAAACCCTCACTTTACAATGATTGCTGTGGGTGGCCAACTATTCTCCTTCAGGGAGGACATGGCCTTCTGTTGGCTGTGGATTCCCCTTGGGCCTGTACTCGCCCCTGGAACTCCATTCTCTTGGCCAGGAATGTTGGCCTTGGGCTGAAATAGCGACCTTCATTTATTGGCATCGGTTAAGTCATTGAGCTCCATGTAGCTTATGAGTTGGTCTGTCCACGAGTCCCAAGCTTCGGGACGGGAGGGATCAAACCTCTCTAAACTTCTGTGCATTGTGGCCATGGCTGGATCGGGAGCCCAGTGCCTGCAGAGCACGTGAGCAGGGCCGGAGGCGTCAGTTGCTGTGAGCAGTGCGGTGCTGCTCTCGGGGTCAGCAATGTGATGCTCAGGAGTGGCCGGGAAGCTGTGGGGCCGCGGATGGGGCTCATTCTCGCCATCGTTGTTCATGGAGGGAGTTTTAATCCCACCTTCATTGCCACTGTAAAGTACTGGGTTCCGTGCCTCGTGACTCGGACAACGACATACGAGAAAATGCATTTATTCGTACTTCACACAACAAAAGACACACAACAACGCCTGGAGGCCAACTATTTACAGTAGGGGGGGGACACCCCACAAACCCCATTGGCAGGTTTGAATCTCCCGCCAAGGTTCCCATTGGCTCCCTCCTGTGAGTTCAGGAGCCTAGTCCCTATTGTTCTCAGGAATGGAGCTTGGCAGCTTTTGGCTATCTCTAGTCTTAGGACATAACAACCACCTCCCTGTGTCACAACTCCCAGCCACCTGCCACCTCCACCTTTTGTGGGTAGGGTGATTACTGGGTCCCAACTTTTTGGGTTGAGCCATGACATCCATGAAATGCTGTGGCACAGTCCTTGTCCGTGATGGGGGGGGTATTTGTGACTTTCCTGCAATGTGCAAGAGGTTGAACTAGATGACCCTGGAGGTCCCTTCCAACTCTTTGATTCTATGATCCTATGATTCTAAGTGGGAACTAAACCTCTGTGCAAGCCTTGTCCACAGAGGGAGGGTGGGCCTGGGGAGACATAGTCACCTGCAAATGCACAGGTGGCTCCCAGGCAGGGTGAGTAGGTTTGGCCCTGCCCTGTAATCATCTTGTCTGCAGAGGGAGGGTGGGCCTGGGGAGCCACAGCCACAGCAACTGTGTGGGTGGCTTCTGGGCCTTGGGAGGGCAGGAGTGTTGGTCCTGCCCTGGAATTGTAGTTTGGTGTAGTCGTTAGGAGTGTGGACTCTAATCTGGGAGAACCAGGTTTGATTCCCCATTCCTCCACATGCAGCTGCTGGTGTGACCTTGGGTCAGTCATGGTTCTCTGAGAGCTGTTCTCTCATGGGCAGTTCTTGAGAGACCTCTCTCAGCCCCACCTACTCACAGGGTGTCTGTTGTGGGGAGGGGAAGGGAAAGGAGATTGTAAACTGCTCTGAGACTCATTTGGGTAGTGAAGGGCAGAGTATAAATCTAATCTCTTCTTCACTTGAAACTTGAGGGGTGTTTAGATTATAGTGAGGATTGTGTTTTGTACAAATTTAATGGCATTATCTATATAAACAGCTGCCCCAGACCTCGCATACATTCCCCATTGAAAATAATGGTCCTGAACGTAAGAATCACATGCAGTTGAATCCCGAATCAGTAATATCCTATGTCCAAAAAAAAGAAAGAACCCTGGGAAAATCCCCCCCTCCCCCCGTTCCAGATCTGGAATTCTAACATTTTTTTTGGTGCACACCGTAGTCTGTCCTCATAAGCAGTAACAGCCTTCTAAGCCCGTTGATTTCAGTTGATTTTGAAGGGTATAATTCTTGCTTAGGATAGCACTGTTAGTAGCTCAGTAGACAGAACTTATTTCTTGAGAGCTGAGTGCACTGACATATGAACCCCAGTCCGAATTCTCTTTGATCACTCATCCTTCCTTCTCTTTACTAGTATACTATGGTGTTGTTGTTTTTAGATATAGACAGAGCATGGACAACACTATCTTCAGCTGGATGGTACCATCTTCAGCTTTGGTTCCAATATTAACTTTTGACTGTCTGCCCTAGTTCCACCTGAGTTGAGTTTTAGAGGACACAATGGACATAACAAAGCAGAATTTACATAATACATATGTGGGTGTATGTGCATGTCTGTGCAGAAGTCTGTCTGTGGGCATTTTGCAGCATTTTACTTTCCTGGTCATGAATTTCTGGTGAACCAGTTGTGCAAGTTATATAGGGACATTTAGGATACTTTGGAAATGAGGTGGTATGATGCTGGTCTTAGCTAAGTCACTGAGGGCACTTCCATTTCTCCATGAGAAGCTGGATTAATTTTATAGATGGTCCTGTGGAATTACCCTCTCATGTTAGGGGACGTTCAGTGAAAAAAAAAGGCTGCCTTGAGGAAACGACAATTACTTCAGAATGTGACAACCTGATGATGATATCTCACCTATTTTAAAACACTGACAAGACCTTTAAAGCTCTTAATGGCATAGGACCCACATTTGCCCCCATAGATGGAAGAAAGAGTCATACAAAAGTAATTGGTAAACTAAAGGCCACTTTATTTATTAACAAAATAAGGGCAAGGGCTAGCAGTATGAAGCAGCATGGTCAAGGCCTGGGGTCACTAAAACCCCACCCTTGCCATGACGGGCAATGCACCTGGCCTCTGGGACATAGCCTGCTGTAAGTGGCTCAAACCCAGGCAGCCCAGCCATGGAATATGCCATGAAGATCCCTCATCCACAGCCGTATGGCCTGTGTAGAGTATACATCAAAGGCACTCCAAAAGGAAGTCTGCCTTCTCATCCCTGACTGCAAGGTTGCAGTGATGATCCTAACAGACCCCTCTACTCTCCAGGGTTGCTGATAAGTCTGTACTGAGCTGCAACAAATTTTCCTTAAAGCAAACTCAGCCACCACAAAGGTCAAGCCTCTGCTTAGACCCCTGCGCCTAGTACTGCCAGAAGCCCTTGCTGCAAATCCTGCAGAAAAATATTGTTACTTTTTCTGACAGGTGAACACCATCCGCCCCTGAACAGGTCTGTGCAATCAGCTCTAATTTGGGGGTGTGGCAAATAGTGGCCTAACCCAACTTTCAAGATGTGCCTAATCTCACCGTTTGCCTTGAGCTTAGCTCTTTGAGATCAAAAGCGCCCTGCTATTCCCTGTGCGGGATCATGGCAAACCAAACAATAGTTGTATCAGGCCACTGGCACTGAATAAAATCAAAATCATCCCGGGCCTGCAATGCTAGGGCCTTCTCTTTTAAGAAACCCAAGTCATTGGGTGCGTTTAGACAGCGTGCTGGAGCGGTTTAAACTGCTCCGGCACGATGCGTTTTTTTTTTAAACTGGAGAATCGCGATCACACTCACCTCCTCCTTCCCTCCTTCGGAGCTCCCTGCCGTCCTCCTGCAGGTGGGGGGGGTCCCCCTCTCCTTTGAGCATGTGCACAGGCAGCCCTCTCCCGAACAGGAAGTTTGGCGCGTGCGCAGAAGAGCGATCTTAACTGGTCCCTTTAAAGTTTAAATGAAGACTCCTTTTACATTGTCTCCCTGAAAATGGCCTCCCTGAGATCCCGGACTCGTCTAAATGCCTAAATTAGGCACCAGTGAAGCTTTTTTTCATTTAACTTAGGAGCGGAGCTCCGCTCAAGCGCACACCACTAAGGGGGGGGGGAAATGGTGGACTAAAACCGGAAGCTGGAGGCAGCTTCCCAGAGGGGAGGGGGGTTGAAGCACCCGGAAGTGGCTGGATGGAGCGATCAGACAGGGAAAAGTGCGGCTTGAAATGGAGAATCATGGAAAACACCACTTGGGTAAGTGGTGTCAAAATACTCCGTTTCAAAGGGGGTTTGCTCCAGAAAGCGACGGCTGGGGACGGTAGGCAGATGTTGGGCGTGTGAACGCGCAGGTAAAAGCCGTTTCTGAGCCGTGCCGAAAACGGCTCAAACAGCGCGTCTGAACGCACCCATTGCCACCCAGATGTATAACAAGCCCATTAGGTAGAGCCACTGCCCTTTCCAAACATAAGGTGGAGGAGGCCCGCCCAGTGTAGGCCTCGGTGCCCCCTCCATTCAACTGTGGCCCATCAACTAAGGCCCAGCTGAGAGCTGATGGCTGATCTGTTTGCTCGGTGAGCTGCCCCCAAAATGAAGCTGTGTCTGCAGACAAGAATCCTTTTCCTCCTGCCACAGAACACAGCACCTGGAAAGAATAGACAGTGAACCACCAAACCCAAAGAGAAACAGATCACAACATGGCAAGGAAATGCACATAACCCTTATAGGCAGATGATCTCCAGTGCCCAAAGCACTGAACATCAGCTGCTGAATAGCCCAAGGCAGCTGTAGTGGAAACAGCACTGATGCAAAAAGAATGAGTTCCAAACTTCACCCCGGAAAGGCCCAACTTGCTCAATGCCCAGGCGGTAACTGCCCAAAGTTGATGTCTGGTCAGCGGACTCCCATCCACATGCCTAAAGAGGCAGCTGGCTTCTGTTCCCCGTAAAACCAAGTACTGAGATAGGGCCAAACCTGGGCAGAGTTCACGATCAGAACAAATACCCAGTTTAATCACGGATCCCTTATACTTCTGATCCGTCTTGGAGCTCCTAATGATAACCTGCACCCCAGTACCCTGAAACTGAATATCATGCACCTGCAAGGTTTTCCCAGGCTGGTTGGCCTTAGACTGAGCTACTAATTCACTCACCCGGGGAGCCCAAAAAAATGCAAGCAAAGAGGCTGTGTGAAAAAGGCATGCCTCAAAACCTGAAGTGCAAATGTCACTCCAGGTCACTCGCAATCCCTTCAAGACTGCTGGGGAAATGGGGTGCCTCTCGTCTTTCCTAGCTCTGCTTTTGCGTGACCAGCCCTCGAGCATCTTCCTAGTTCTGAAGTCATTGGTGACTTCAGCAAAGCCCAAGGCTAAACTGGCAAAAGCCAGAGTGTAAAGCCAGCCCCTGATAGAATGGACAGCTAAGCCAGTCTCTTTCAAAGAAACACAGTAGTGGATTAACTGTTCCACAGCAATAGGCCAGACCTCAGGATAATGCTCCTCAGACCTGAAGACATCGAACTGGTGAACTGCTCACTCATATCCTTTCCTCGTGCTAGAGGCAATGGCGAGGCCAATCGCTCTGTAAGCCTCAGCCCTCCAACCTGCCAGAGCTCCTGGGGCATTCTTGCCAACTGAAGATCGGCCTCTGGCACAAGCTGACAAAACCTCGCCATCTGTTGGTGAGAGAGAGTGTCAGCTACCCCATTGTTCACCCCTGGCACATGCCTAGCAAAAAAACAGTGTGTTGAGCTGAAGGCATTGCAGTGTGAAGGCATGGACCAGCCTCATAACCTGTGGTGATTTGGATGTAAGAGAATTGATCACATGGACCACTGTCAAATTGTCACACCAAAAGTGAAAAGTGTGATCTCTCAACTCCTCCCCCCACAGCCAAACCACCTCCCCCACAGCCAAACCCACATGGGAAAGAACTCTAAGAATGTGAGGTCCCTGGTAACTCCAGCTGATACCCATTCCCCTAGCCACTCTTCAGCACACCAGTGGCCTCGAAAGTATACTCCAAACCCCTGTGACCCAGCAGCATCAGAGGCAACCTGGAGTTCAGCCTTGAGTTTCAAGTCCTCCCTCCAAAAACAGACTTCATTAAAGGAGTCCAAGAATTCCTGCCATATATAAAGGTCAACACGCATCTCATTGTTAATGCACACTCTGTGACGTGGGAGATGCAGCCCTGCCATTGCATCACAAAGTCGCCACACAGAGAGCCACAACTTTGCATGCAAAGCTGAGATGCCCTACGAGCTTTTTGCAGTACCCTCAAGGTGTCCTTCCTTTTCCCAAGGAAAGAACAAAGCCGGACCTGCAGATCCTTAACCTTGTCCAGGAGCAAATGAGATGTTTGGGCTACTGTATCTAACTCTACCCCTAAAAAGACCAACCTTCGCACCAGCCCTGCTGTCTTTTCGTGGGCCAAAGGAACCCCCAGCTCTTCTGCCAGTTGAGTAAACCCCTCCAAGAGCTGAGCACATCTACCTGATCCCTGAGGGCCCATGAAAAGAAAGTCATCCAGATAATGTGCTACCTCATGAAAACCCATCTTGACCCGCAGTGCCCATTCTAAGAATGTACTGAAGCACTCAAACGTGGCGCATGACACAGAATATCCCATAGGCAATGCCCTGTACATAAAGAACTGGCCATCAAAAGAAAACCCTAACAGCTCAAAATCATCTGGATGCACAGGGAGGAGGTGAAATGCAGACTTAATATTGCACTTTGTCAACTCCACTCCAAACCCACAGCATCGCACAATATGAACCGCCTGGTCAAATGAGGTGTACCTCACCATGCACAGATGATCTGGAATGGCATCATTAATGGATTCAACTTGAGGATATGAAAGATGGTGAATCAGGCAAAATTCACCAGGTGCCTTCTTGGGCACTATACCCAAAGGTGAAACAAATAAAATTAGGAAGCGGAGGTGCCAGAAAGGGGCCTAAAATCCTGACCTCATTTACTTTCTTGGCAATCTTCTGCCACGCCACCACTTCCATGCCCTTAATAGAATTCAAATTGTGAGCCAAAAATGGGGCCCTCAAACCCATGAACGGAATACGAAATCCAAACCTAAAAACCTCTAACAAATACATTCCATCCTCTTTCTTAGGGTACTGACTCAACCAACCCTCAAGCACATCAAGTTTAATTGGGCTGGGACCCTTTTCCTGCAGAAGAAGAGGAACCACCTCCGCCTCTCTGGTGCTGACTCCTCCGGGGCTTCCCCCTGGAGCATGCCGTGAAAGAGTGGGATCCCCCACGTAGTTGTCAGGTTCCTCAGTCAGCTCACACAATACAGAGCTTCTTCAGAAGACAATGTTTAATAGTGAAACAGAACTAAAGACACGTGTACAGCTTGTTTCTGTAATGGCTACATACAGTAGGACTGACTATGATATACTACATTCAAGCATCCCCCCCCCCATAGCAGAAGCCAATGAATACAAATTGTGTGCACGGGAAAAAGCGGTGGGCTAGCTAGCAAAACAATCCTAGAACCGTTATGGTTCCCAGCTGAATCTCCAGTAGCTGGAGAATGAAGGTCAGAGACCTGATAAGAGAGAGTAACAGTGAGGGAAAGTTCAGATGGAATACTCCTCCCGCTTACCACACACTTGACAGGGCTACCTGACAATAGTGGGCATTTGCATCTATACATGCATGTTTTTCTACTCCAAAGGGATCTGTCGAGGATGGGCAAGTGGGTGTCAACATGGCAAATGGGGTTCAATGTGGCCAAGTGCAAGGTGATGCACATTGGAGCCAAAAATCCTAACTATAAATACACATTGATGGGGTCCAAACTGGCAGAGACTGACCAAGAGAGAGATCTTGGAGTCATAGTAGATAACTCACTGAAAATGTTGACACAGTGTATGACTGCAATAAAAAAAGCCAGTGCTATGCTAGGGATTATTAGGAAGGGTATTGAAAACAAATCAGCCAGTAGCATAATACCCCTATATAAATCAGTAATGTGACCTCATTTGGAGTACTGTGTACAGTTCTGGTCACCACACCTCAAAAAGGATATTATAGCATTGGAAAAAGTACAGAAAAGAGCAACTAGAATGATAAAAAGGTTGGAACACTTTCCCTATGAAGAAAGGTTAAAGTGCTTGGGGCTCTTTAGCTTGGAGAAATGATGGCTGAGGGGTGACAGGATTGAGGTTTATAAAATTATGCATGGGATAGAGCAGGTAGAGAAAGAGGTACTTTTCTCCCTTTCTCACAATACAAGAACTTGTGGGCACTCAATGAAGTTGCTGAGCGGTCAGGTTAGAATGGATAAAAGGAAGTACTTCTTCACCCAAAGATTGATTAACACATGGAATTTGCTGCCACAGGAGGTGGTGGCGGCTACAAGCAAGGATGGCTTCAAGAGGGAATTAGATAAGCATATGGAGCAGAGGTCCATTGGTGGTTATTAGCTGCAAGGTATAGACTCTGGGGCAAGTGATGCTCTGTATTCTTGGTGCTTGGGGGGGGGTCAACAGTGGGAGGGCTTCTAGTGTCCTGGTGGACCTTCTGATGTCACCTGGTATTTTTGGCCACTGTGTGACACAGAGTGTTGGACTGGATGGGCCATTGGCCTGATCCAACATTGACTTCTGTTATGTTCTTCCATTCTTACTGCAAATCCCTTGGGAGCCAAACTCCCAACAAAGCAAGCAGGGTTGAACCACCTGCCCCATGGGCCCATGGGAGACAGAACTGGAACCAGCTGTCAAGTGGTGCACCATATGCCCGCTATGCGATTGGTCACCCACATTGGGCCTTGCCTGTGACATGAGCTGTAACCAGAGGTGGGGATGAATCTGATCCCATGGGAGCACAGGATTCATGGTGGCCCACATACAAAATTCCTCATCATATTAGAGCCAGGCCTGGCTGGTAAAGCCAGTATAGGTTTTATATATAATATCTAAACAGTGCAGCGGCCCTCAAGTGTTGTGCCTGTGAAATCACTCCCACACGGGGGGGGCACCCTCTTCTGCCTCCTTTTTGGGGCTCGCTGCTGCTATCAACACCTTGCTGCTGCCGCAAAATGCCGCTGGATGCTTCCCGCCGCGGCCCGATGGCCCACAGCCTCTATCCCCCGCTCCACCAACTAAGCCGCTACAAATCCCATTGGCCCAAGTAAGCAAACAGCCACTCGAAAAAGCCACCACCACACTTGAACAGGCTGAGATCCCGCTACCAACTGCCTCGTGCTCCGTCTCCACAGAGCACGAGGCGATGACTGTCTAGCAGAAGATGGGGCCAGCCGTTAAAATGGCACCGCCCCCACCCCCTAGAGACTTGGCTGCAAACGCAGCCAGACTCTTGCCTCTTTTCATCAGAGGCAAACAGGGCTCCCCACAGGATGCTGTCGGCATCTGCGGGGGAGCCGGAATCTAAAGGTCTGTTACACCCCATGGGCTTTTTTGCTTAATTTACATCAGTTTGCCTCCTTATTACAGCCACAGTTCCACTTGGCTTTTGTCCATTCAGATCCCATGATCCCAAACATAGCTTTTTTGGTGGTCAAAGTGGATCCCTTCCTCCCTTTTCCACCAGCAGAAAAAATGGTTGGATTCAACTCTGCATGTCCCCGTACACTGACCATGCTCCTCAGACTGCCATCCTCTGGTTCTTCTCCCATATAAAGTAACAAAGAAGAAAGAAGAAGAAGAAGAAGAAGAAGAAGAGGAGGAGGAAGAGGAGGAGGAGATTGGATTTATACCCCACCCTTCATTCGAAGTCTCAGAGCGGCTTACAAACTCCTTTCCCTTCCCCTCCCCACAACAGACACCTTGTGAGGTAGGTGGGGCTGAGAGAGCTCCAAGAACTGCTCTTTCAAGAACAGTTCTGACAGAACTATGGCTCACCCAAGGTCATCCAGCAGCTGCAAGTGGAGGAGTTCTCCCAGATTAGAGTCCACACACTTAACTACTACACCAGACTGGCATCAGCTAGAATCCATGCTTTTCCTATTGCAGCTCACACTTTGTGGAAAGGGATTCCTGAGGAGGTGAGGAGCTGTTACCTTTACATGATTTTAGGAATGCTGGAAAGCCAGCATTTTAATGAGGAGTAAGCCGGCATTTTAATAGGAAGTAAACTTTTAATGGGGAGTAAACTGCAAGCATTTTATAGGGGAGAGAAGTTAATTAGGATTTTAGTCTACTTTGTATTTTTTTTTTTAAAAAAAAATAGGAATTGCAAGTCACTTTGAGCCACAAGGGAAAGACAGGGTGCCTCACAGGAGGTTATAGTGAGGACAAAATGGAGGAGAGGAGAACAATATTGCAGATCACTTTGCGTTTCCATTGGGGAGAAAAGCAGGATATAAATATCTAAATGAAATTTGAATACATACATACATGAAAGCAGTGTTTAAAAACATGCCACATGAAAACAAAGGTCAGTTTTAGTTCATGTTTTCATACTGAAATTCACAAAATATTACATAACAATGAGACTACCAAATTCACACCTCCACCCCCACCCCCCTTTCATATATGCTTGATGTAACTCAGGACATTAATGAAGATTAATGAGAGTTATATAAATAGTGGGGGGAAACTATAGTTTAAAAGATAAAGAAACAAATTTCAAAATGTGGGATTTCCAATTAATGTTGCCCAGTCCTATTGGACCTCCTCATTTGAGGTAAACTATGCAGATGGATAGAGTACACACTTGAGCCGTGAATTCCAGACATTTGTACTTGTGCTCAGTTTAGTTTTTGCATTTTTAGGAAGTGAGGAAAAATTACTTCCCTCACAAAAATGGCAGGTCCTTTGTTCAATTCTGTATGGGTTTGACAGGAGTGTCTGTGTGTATATGGCGAGGTGTACCCACTTCTTAAATTACTTACTAAACTAACTCTTGCACTTATTGGATTTATCATGCATTCCAAAGTTAAGCTGGTCTGGCCTCAGGAAAGATAAAATCTGCCTTTGCACTGGGGAGTCTTGCAGTCCATGCTAGCTCACCGATTCAGTGCACCTCTAGCAAGGGATTTCTAATAATGTTGTGTTGGGGGTGTGTAACCTGAGAGCCAACTCCAGCATAGTTATCTCCTTCCATGAACTCATTACCTTGTGTCTGGCCCCTTCAGCAGTGCTTTTCAGATGAGGTGTGTAAAATAGATATTTTGACCACAGAAAGGTAGACACAATCTTGAGAAATTGTATGCTGTCTTCTTGAATCCTCACCTTTACAGGCTGCATGCACAATGTCCTAAACTTCTAAGAGCTATTGTAAGCTTGTGAGTTTTCAGTGATGGCTACAATTGTCTTTAGTTCAAGGCCAGTGTTTTACAACAACACTGACAACCTCAAGTAGAAGATACTGTCACGGGGATGGCAGCTGCATTGAGCAACTGGGCTCTTCTGCATCCACATCTGTTGAATGCTAATAAGAAGAGGGGATGGGATAAAAAGCTATATTAGCAAAAATAACCTCTTCTACAAAACAATGGAAAGCATGAGTTCCTTCCTGTCCTGTACCTAGTCACACTCTGACAAGAAGCATTATGGATACACAGCAGCCCCAGTATTTCCTGGATGATACGTCTGCCCTTGACCCATTTTTGTCTGGTTTCAGGCTTGTGTTTGGTACCAAGATGGCTTTAGTTGCACTGGGGGATGATCTTCATTTAAAGGTGGACAGAGAACAATCTTCCGTGTTGATACTGTTGGACCTTTCAGCAACCTTTGACACAGTTGACCATTCCATTCTTACCCACTGGCTCGAATACAGAGTTGGTATTAATGATGTCGCCTTCCATGGTTTCACTCTTTTTTGTCTAACTGGACACAAAGAGTTTCCACCAGAGTGGCAGAATCAACTGTATGACATTTATTGTGTGAAGTGCCTCAGGGTTCTGTTCTCTCACCCAGGCTCCTTTACATACATGAGGCTGCTGAATGAGATTGTCTGGAGCTTTGTGGTTGGATATTATCAATATCGACATGACACCCAGCTCTATCTTTCATTATTGAAACCTCCAGATGTGTCTGTTTTGGTTCTGAACTGGTGTTTTGAGGCTGTGGTTATAAGAACATAAGAGAAGTCATGTTGAATAAGGCCAGTGGTCCATCCAGTCCAACACACTGTGTCACACAGTGGCTAAAACCCAGGTGGCTAAGGCAAAGCAAATAAAAACTAAATCCAGACAATACAGAGGTAATGCTGGTTGGGGAGGTAAATATTCTAGAGGGAATGAATCCACTTGTCCTAAATGGAGCAGGTCAAGAGTTTGGAAGTGCTCACTGACCTTGGCTTGCTGTTTAAAAAGCAGGTTGGCATAGTGGCCAGGAGCACTTTCTATCAGTAGCATCTGATTCATCAACTGTCTTGTTACCTAGACTCAACCAATCTGGCCATGCTAATCCATTCTTTTGAAACCTCACAGTTGGATTACTGCAATGTGCTGTATGTGGTGCTGCTGTTGAAGATGACCTGGAAAGTGCAACTGCACCAGAATGTGGCAGCCCAACTATTATCAGGGGCTAGCCACTGGGAACATGTGTTGCCCATTTTGAAACAGCTATATTGACTGCCAGTCTGTTTCTGACTTCAGTTCAAGGTGCTGGTTATGACCTTTACAGACTTTCATGACCTGGAGCCTACATATTTAAAGGACTGCCTTTTTCCATAAGTCCATTTGTGCCAACTGTGGTAGTCAGGCAACCATCTGTTGGTTATCCCACCATTAACCAGAGCCAGGGCCTTTTCTATCATGGCTATGGATCTAGGAAATGGGCTCCCTAAGGAGATTAGGGGGGCCCTTCCTTGGAGATTTCCAGGAGGGTACTGCAAGGCTTGCCCATTTGCTAGGGCTTTTGAGGGGGTTTGAATAGCAGGAGTCTTTTTTTTTTTAGGGGGATACCTGGGGTTTGCTATTTTTTTTTTTTGTTTCAATTGAAAATATTTTTAACTATTATTGTAAGCCCCTTGAGCACCGCAAAGGAAGGCAGGATATAAAAGTAACTACTACAACACATAGTGCCAAAGGCAGGTAGAGAAGCCTTTTGCAACAAATAGAAATAGTTTTCTCTTGGGACTGAACTATGTGTGACAGCTGGGACTAAATATGGGTCTATCTCAATCAAATGTAAATTTGGGGAGGAATGATTT
This sequence comes from Gekko gecko, assembly GCA_029375565.1. Lineage (NCBI taxonomy): Eukaryota > Metazoa > Chordata > Lepidosauria > Squamata > Gekkonidae > Gekko > Gekko gecko. The sequence continues at coordinate 126,545,695 of JAPDNY010000006.1, read as the reverse complement.
AAAGCACAAAAGTCATATGAAGAAGACATGAAGTACATAAGCTGGCATTTGTTAAAGGAAAACTATATAACTGTTCAGATCAATGCATTCTCACATTGCTTCATGGGATTTGTAGTTATTTCGGGGCATTACCTGGCAACCATGTGACTTGTCCTATATCATACTGAAAAGCTGATCTGACAGGCTCTCTTCACAAGCATACAATTGTAGCAGACTTAAGCCCCGTTTACACGGAGCATTTGCCCTGCTGAAGGCACGGTAGCCCTGCGGACTTTCCGTGTGCGATCATACCAGCACGTCTGGGAGGCATAGCACTCCCGTGGCCAACCCGCGGCTTCCCTTGGAAAATGCGGAGTAAAAAACTACTAGGGTCAAAGTACTAGTTTCCGGAAACCCCGGGGCAAAGGCCAGCGTCTGATCACGGGAGCACCAGTATCCCGCGGCTTCCGACGCCCGCCCATGTCCCGGGGTTTCCGGATGTTGTAAGTTTCCATGGGATGCGCACCAACACTGAATGACATATGCGCACACACAAGACATTGACAGCGGCCCACCCCCCCCAACGGCACATGCGCCCTTTGCTACAGCGCGGCTTGCGTGCTCTGCTGCGCTGCTTTTTTGCTGCGCTGTAGCAGCGCTGTGTGATCGGCACTCTGCGCCGGAGCGTGGCAACCTGGTGGCCCGTGTGATTGGGCTACCACACCTTATTTTGCTCTGGGGCGAACTGCCATGCCTCCCCCCACATTTTCTGGCCCGTATGATCGGGGCCAAAGTAATTTATGCAGGAAAGCCTGCAGAAACAGTTAATACATAGGCAAAAACATGGCATTCAATCTGAATTTTTAAAAAACCCACACACACTGAGGTGATCTAGTAAAAGGCCAAACTTGTGGTTCCATGAACATTTTGCATGGTAAATGAATATTTCAAGTTGTTTAAATGTTAACTTTTTACATGTTAAAGATCTTACCTTCACTGTAGCTTCTGCTTTTGTTCTGGCAGTTCCTCTCCAATTTTCTTCCATTCAGGTTCTAGTCTGGTAGTGAACCTGGTTGAGAAAACAGGTGAGAATGGGGTGGTATTGGTTTCAAGGAATAGCTGTGAGTGCTCTGCCTATCCACACCTTTCATGTGGAAAGTCATACTTCATGACTGGACATCCTTGCATCTGCAGCAATATCTGGTTTGGATCTAATGAGCTGAAATGATTGAGGGGCAACATTTATGGTTTAGGCTGAGGCTTCTTCCTAGACTTTATGAAATTCACTTCCATAATAGTATTTGTTGCAATCTCCCCCTCTTCAGTTCAAAGATGGATAACAAGGCCGCACTGGAGAATACTCTTGATTAGTTTTATGTTGACATACCAGATGATACATTTTGCAGGCTGATAGAAAGTACTACTACTACCACTAAAAGATGATGATGAAGAAGAAGAGGAGATTGGATTTATACCCTGCCCTTCACTACCCAAAGGTGCCTCAGAATGGCTTACAAACTCCTTTCCCTTCCCCTCCCCACAACAGACACCCTGTGAGACAGGTGGGGATGAGAGAGCTCTTGACAGAAACTGCTCTTTTTTCAAGAACAGCTCTTATCTGAACTACAGCTTGCCCAAGGTAATCCAGCCAGGTGCAAGTGGAGGAGTGGAGAATCAAACCTGGTTCTCCCAAATTAGAATCCGCACACTTAACCACTGCACCAAACTGGGACATGTATGAGGTTAAGAGGCTACTACTAAGGTCCTCCAAGCTGTATCTGAGTAAATTATCAAAAGGATGGAAGAGAATGCAAAATCATATTCTGATTTTGATTTACTCAACTCTTACTTACGGTCTTTAACCATAAGGCGAGCTGTATACAAACTGAAGAATGCAGGGCATATGAAGGAAGGGGGAACTGCCAGTCCAGAATAAGTAAGGAAATGGTTAGGGAGCATCTAGCTGCCTTAAATACTTTCAAATCTCCAGGGCCAGATGGCTTGCATCCCAGGGTGCTAAAAGAAATTCCAGATGTTATTTCAGAGCCTCTGACTCTAATATTTGAGATGTCCTGGAGTACTGATGGTGTGCCGGAAGTCTGGAGAAGAGCGAATGTTGTCCCAATCTTCAAGAAGGGAAAAAAGACTGACCTGGGAAATTACAGACCTGTCAGTTTGACATCAATACCTGGGAAAATTCTAGAATAGATTATTAAACGCTCTGTCTGTGAGCACCTTGAACAGAATGAGTTAATTGGTTGTAGCCAGCATAGGTTTATCAAGAATAAGTCATGTCAGACCAACCTTATCTCCTTTTTTGACAGAGTTACTAAAATGGTTGACTCTGGCAATGCTGTGGACATAATGTATCTAGATTTCAGTAAGGCATTTGACAAAGTTTCTCATGATATCCTTGATGATAAGCTGGTTAAATGTGGGCTGGATGATGCAACTGTTGGATGGATTCATGGTTGGTTGAAAAATTGTACTCAACAAGTGCTCGTAAATGACTCTGCATATACGCAGAGGGAAGTCTCAAGTGAAGTGCTGCAGGGCTCGGTCCTGGGCCTGGTGTTGTTTAATGTTTTTATAAATGACCTGGAGGAAGACATAGAGGGGATGCTTATCAAATTTGCAGATGACATGAAGCTGGGTGGGATTGCTAATTCTGAAGAAGACAGAGTCAGGATTCAAAATGATCTAGATAGGCTGGAACAGTGGGCTGAGATAAATAAAATGAATTTCAATAAAGTGCAAAGTCCTACACTTAGGTACAAAAAATTAAAGGCACAGATATAGAATGGGAGGGACTTGGCTTGACAGCAGCACATGTGAAAGGGATATAGGTGTTATGGTTGATCACAAGCTAAACATGAGCCTGCAGTGTGATGTGGCTGTGAAGAAAGCTAATGCAATCTTAGGATGTATTAACAGAAGCATTGTGTCCAGATCACGGGAGGTGGTAGTTCCACTCTATTCTGCTCTGCTCAGACCTCACCTGGAGTACTGTGTCCAGTTTTGGGCACCACATTTTAGGAAAGATGTCGACAAGCTCAAGCGTGTCCAGAAGAGGGCAACCAGGATGGTGAGAGGTTTTGAATCCAAGTCTTATGAGGAAAGGTTGAAAGGGTTGGATTTGTTTAGCCTGGGAAAGAGAAGGCTTAGAGGGGACATGATTGCAGTATTCAAGTTTTTGAAGGGCTGTCATGTAGAAGATGGAGCAAATCTATTCTCTCTTGCTCCAGATTGCAAGACTAGATCTAATGGGTGGAAATTACAAGGGAGTCGTTACTGGCTTAATATCAGGAGAAACTTCCTAACTGCAAGAGTGGTTGAGCAGTGGAACAGCCTGCCTTGGGAGGTGGTGGATGCTCCTTCACTGGACTTTTTCAAGTGGAGACTGGACAACCATCTTCCGAGTATGTTGTAGGTATGTAGGTATGTAGAGCTATCTTTCAGCTATGATCCTGCAGAGTGCAGGGGGTTGGAGTAGATGACCTTCAAGGTCCCTTCCAACTCTAACGTTCTATGATTCTATGATTATTTATTTATTTATTTACTGTATAAGGTTTTTAAAAATGACTGTATTTTAGTAAGAAGACACAAGAAAGTAGATTTTTTAAAATCTGAATGGTGAACATGTGATTAAATATACCATGGATGATTCGGAAAACCCAGGAACATAAAACATTTGGTATTTTGATTCTCCAAAAGGTCACAGTCTGATCTTAGCTTTCCTAACACCATCACTAAACAGACTGCATTCTAAATAATGCATTGAGGAAATGGAATCAGAACTGGCATATTTTTTCCCAGTGTATTAAATACATCAGGGCTGGGATCAGACATGCATTTTGATCTGTTGCCATTGCTGTTTCCTTACAGATTTAAGATGCACGATCAGACAGCAACATCTGTCTGTCATGCCCCAGTCATCTGAGTCCCATCCCCCCCTTTACTGTGTGTTTCTCTGATACCTGTGAAAGGTATCCTGTTGGTTTGAGCAGATTCCAAAATGAGTTTCCTGTTGTCTGATCACTCTGTTGTGCACCCAAGCCGTCAGGCAGGTCTGACTTTCTCTTGTTTTCAAGCCACCATTTTTCTTTACTAGTTAGCAATGTGTGCATAATTGCATATTCGCCCCCCCCCTCTCTGTGTCTCCCACAGGGGCTGCTCAAAACTTTGTTTTCTTTATAAAAAATTTCAAAGGAAGACCCCTCTGTACTTCAGCTTTGTTTTGTGCACTGGGAAATGGGTTAATTGAAAAGTTTAGAGAAGAAGGAGGACAGCAGTGAACTACCTACCCCAGCAGGTTCATCAGTGCTTGTGTGCATTCTCAGAGGACATTTTTTTTTTAAATGGCTGATGGCCCCATGAACAACATATCCCAGAGGTTCATCAGCATTTGTGGGCATGCTCAAAGGACAAACTAAAAAAAAAAATGGCCAAAAGCTTCACTCCTTGGCTGCTGGTCTGATTGTTCAAGGATAGAGTAAAAATGCTTTGGAGAGTGCTAAAAGGGGTGAGTCTGATCATGATTCTCTGTTACAAAATAACCTGGATCAATTAGAGGCAGGGCAACAGAGGATCAAACTGCATGTCTGATAACAGCCTAGATAAAAAGTTCAGTTCAAATACTCATGTCAGCATTGGGCCAAAGGCTCTTGCAGTGGAAGTGAAAAGCAGTGTATTGATGGAAGTTTATGTCTCGCTATAGGAGATAATGAAACACAAATCCTTTCCAAAAAAAAATTGCTTAGCTTGATATAGTATCTCCCATTATTTCCTCAAGATGAGGGAGGCTATATCCCCAATCTTTCTAAAAAGTATAGTGATCCTAGGCTGTGGTCAGATGGGCAGGTTGGCATGGTTTGGGCACACCACTAATTATTCCATCGTATTTTGTTACAGAGATTTTCAATCAGATTCCCACCCTTATATAGCCTCACTGTGCACTTCTTCCAGGGTTAACCATTCAGATTAGTGCTGTACATCAACCATGGAGCATGCGGTCTAGTCATTTAAAAAAAAAAACTGCTTTGACTTTTTTGAGAACATTTCTTGGGTACACATGTGCATATGCTCTACCATTTTAAAACAAAATACAGCAAAAACAGAACTAAAGGTTCACACTTCTGAACTGGTTTGAGCAAGCACCAGGGGCATTCAGAGATCTGGAAATGCAGGATCAATGCATGGGAATCAGTAAGCACCTGATTGTCTCTGATGGCTATTTACTCCATATCCAACTCATTATACAATGAGGTGAGTACGACTGGGGAATGGCTGCCAGATATGGATGTGTGAACAAGCCCATTTAATCTGTTAGGGTAAAGTGACTATATCAGGCCAAATTGCTTGCCTGACTGCAGCCCTAGAGATAAACCAGTTTCTGAATGGTGGAATATGTAGTTTGGTTATGTATTTGGTTAAGTGCATTATTTCTCTCACTGCATCCTTTCCCCACACTTGTTTTCATATGAAGGCACAAAAGCATATGAATGAACATATTAACCACAGAGCTGCCTACAGAGGGGGACTGGGAGGACAAAATGGGGGGGGGGAGTCAGAACGAGGGCCCCTGAAGCCAGTGCTATACTGCATCTGGCTGAATGTCTTCCCATTTATTTTAATGCAGTTCTTGCTGCAGCCACTAGAGGTGCAGGAAAGTCTGAGCATAGCATATGCTATAGGCTAGAGCGGTCTTTCTGCAAGACTGAAACAAACTTGTCTTACAAATCATGCTAAGCTCATCTACCAAGCCAGTACTGAAGCAGACAAGACAGCATGCTGATGGTTGATAGAGTACTTGCCAGCCGCAGGTCATTTTCTCCAGTAGTCTTGCTTTTCTCTCTTTGTTTCCTCGCACCCAGCTCAGCCAGATCTTGCAAAATGGTAGTTAGGGTGTTGTTGCAGCAAGATATAACAACTTTCCCCTTTCTTTTCCTTAATTTATCTGCCTCTTTTCCCTACTCTTATCATTCATTTCTCTCATCCTCCGCCTGTTTTTTTCCATGTCCCCCCCCTTTCTTTATTTTCACTTGTTGGTCTCAAGACCTTCTCACCCTTATCCTGCTTGGTGACAGAATGCACTTAAGAGTACTATAGTAGCAAACCTTTGTTAATATTATGAATAGAAGGGGTGGAGTTAATATTTCCCCATGATTTAACAAAGTAGTAAAAGGATGCTTCCCTTGCCACTCTTTACATGCATGGTAATGGAACATAAATCTGTTAATTATTGTATAATCATCATTATTGTGTTGTTGAAAGATCTAATAGGCCTTTGTAGTGTTATTAAAATTATGTCATACCCAGTCTTTCTCCCCAATGGGGACCCAAAGCAGCATTGTTTTCCTGTCCTTCATTTATGTCTTCCATTGATCCTCACAACAACCCTGTGAGGTAGGTCTGGCTGAGATTGTATCACCCTGTAACCTTCCATGGCAGATTAGGGATCTAAGATATATGACAGGTTGCTTACATGTTGTCTGTCATGAAGATAACCTGGTTCAGAGTGTTCCAGTTCCCTTAATTTCTGGCACTGCAGCTTCCATCATCATTCTACGATTGGTGGCCAGTTATGCCTGCTACAAATAGAGACCCTTAGCTTCCATTTTTAAATAGCATGGTGTGAATGTGGATTGTCTCACCTGGGCCAGGATTTTCCCATGACTTTCAATTTTGACCCTGGAAATCCTGTACCTGGTGGTCACTTTTGACTCCTAGCTTTATTCTCTGATGAGTTATGCCTTCCAGCCTTCCACACACTCTCATCCTAACCTACCTCACAGGGTTGTTGTGAGGATAAAATGGAGGGAATGATGTAAGTTGCTTTGGGCCCCCATTTAAGATTGCCAATCTCCAGGTTGATATCCAGATGACCAAAATCATTTCTCCTGAAGAAAATGGCTGCTTTGGAGGGTGGACTCTATGGCATTATACCCTGCTGAGGTTCCTCCTCTCCCCAAATCCAACCTACTGCAGGCTCCACCCCAAAAATCTCCAGGTATTTCCTAACCCAGAGTTGGTAATCCTATGCCCATTGGAGAGAAAGGTGTGGTATAAATAAAGTAAATAAATAAATAACAGATGGACAGACAGGCTGATTCTTTTATTACTATAGATTCATGGTAACAGCAAGCCAAGTGATTTGTTTTGTTATGATATTTGTTTTGGATCCAGATCATATGGGGGGGAGAGGTGGACTCTTTGTTCAGGGGCCCATAGTGGCTTTTGGCAGCCCTGATTAACAAGGGTTTTGAAGAGAAAAAGAGAGAAGAGATTGGATTTATACCCCACCCTTCACTACCCAAATGAGTCTCAGAGTGGCTTACAATCCCCTTTCTCTTCCCCTCCCCACAACAGACACTCTGTGAGGTAGGTGGGGCTGAGAGAGCTCTTTTGAAAACTATTCATGAGACAACAACTCTGAGATAACTTGTGACTGACCCAAGGTCACACCAGCAGCTGCATATGGAGGAGTGGGGAATCAAACCCGGTTTTCTCAGATTAGAGTCTTGCTCCTAACTGCTACACCAAACTGGCTTCATCCATGTAGAAGTCAAACACAGTTGGTTACTTAGACTGACAAAAAGTCTTGATCTGTTTTCATTTTTCTGTCAGGAATGCAAGCTGAAGCATATAGATTCAGGATAATTGCGTGTTTTAACTCTGCGGTTGGTCTTATTTTGTTACCATACTTGCAAAAAAAAGTTTCAGTTAATTATATTGTGTTTTGTATGTTGTTCTTTCCTAAATAAAAATATGAATTAAAAATCCATATTTGAATACCCCCAATGGCATTAGGCTCAAAAAATCTTTAAAAGCTAGCTGTACCATTTTGCCTAACATTCAGCTGACCTTCCTAACAGCAGCTGAATGATTCCTCTGCAGGAAACCCTTTTGACATTGTTGGTCTTTAACTGATGAAAGCAGCTCCTTTTCTCTTCAAGTCTTTAGTTCAGGCATTGCTTGAGAGTTCTCAGATGAGGATTCAGTTTTGACTGTACCTCTGAAACCCCGAAGGAGTCTTTAAGGGTGAAAATATTCCTTTAATTAAACACCAGTCCTTTCAATGCATATTATTTTGCTGGGGGAGGTTGTATGTGGGTTTTTCATAAAGAAAAAGAATTCCTTCACACAGAATTTACTGGAATAACTGTGCCTACCTTCCTGCCATTTTAGGACACTTTCATACCTCCTGTAAAAAGGTCTGCAAGGTGGAGCTTTATAGACATAGTTTCCCCAGTATGTTTTTCTATTTATCTCTGTCATCAGCACTAGGGTAAGAGAGAGAGAGAGAGAGAGAGAGAGAGAGAGAGAGAGAGAGAGAGAGAGAGAGAGAGAGAGAGAGAGAGAGAGAGAGAGAGACTTTCACAGAAAATAAGAAACCACCTTTTAAAACCTGGGTTCACTTTGCATCTGAGTAGCTGTAAATCTGCTTAGGGGCTCTCTTGTAGATTGACACCTTGTTCATAAAAAAATTCATGCACACAGAAAACTAGCACTATTGTTGTTATTGTTGTTCATTTGCACAATTGAGTCTGATGCTTTGCGACCCCATGGACCACATCACGTCAGGCCCTCCTGTCTTCCATCATGCTCCGGAGTTTGCTTAATTTCATGTTTGTTGCATTGATGACACTGTCTAACCATCTCATCCTTTGATGTCCCCTTCTTCTTTTACCTTCAATCTTTCCCAGCATCAGTGCCTTCTCCAGTGAGTGCTCCCTTCTCATTTGGTGGCCAAAGTATTTGAGTTTCAGCTTCAGTAACTGGCCTTCCATGGAACAGTCAGGGTTGATGCACTTTGTGTGGAAAGGTGCTATTTCCTCTCTTTGCTGGTAGCTTTGGATTTTGTTTTGTTTGCATTACAAAACATGATCCTTCATGATCATCCCGATACTATGACCCTGGCCCCAATATCAGTACCAACTTAATAACCAACAGCCTGGCAAGAACCCAGACTATGGTGGTAGTTGACTATCTTGGTGCCGAGAGAACGCTGCCATAGTTTCTTAGCACTTACATTTACTAGTACCTATGATCTTATACATCGTGGCAGGATACAAATTAAACAAATAAAATAAAATAATAAATAAATAAATACATTGAAGTGGATGCACTCTATTCTATTACTTCATTCATATACTATTCTGCTGCACATGTGAACCAGACCCCAAAGAATCTTCAGATGTTCTGTGGACCTTGGGCTCTGTTGAGGAAAGGTGAGATATAAATGCTTTAAAATAAAATCCCATCACAGACTTGCTCATATGTTAAAAAGAGTCTTAGTTACCCTTCTGCAAGTGAAGCTCAAATCTTCATGATGAAAGGCTGCAGTGGGAAAGGAACCTGTGGGATGGGTGGAAAAATGAGTGATTGCATGAGAAACTGGTTTGCTCAGCAAGGCACAGGACAGGCTGTGAAGGAAATATTAAGAGAAGGGCTGAGCCAAAATTGGGGCCATGTTTTGCAAAGATTTCATAACATTGAAGTGTGTGTCTCCCCTCTATCGTTTGTGGAATGTCAAAAGAGGGTGAAAGTGTTTGCATCTCCCCCCCAAAATTCAGGCAGCCATACTTCCCCTCAGAGATGTTTTCCTCCGTGGTAGGCTTCCTCCAGAAGAACAGTCTTTCCATAATACCAATTGGCAGTAGATGTCTCATACCCTCAGGTAGTTGCGTTCCCAGAAATAGCCTGTAGCAAGTGAGGTTCAGCCCTGCAGTGAAGGCAAATTAAGCTGATTCAGAATGATGCTATTAGTTTCATTAGTTTTTAGAGACCTTGTTTCCAAATTTTGTGTCTATGTATCCACTTCACTAATTCCAGCAGGAAGGGAATGAAAGGGGCAGTCTTAGTGATTCTGGAGCAAAAGTCCAGGATGGGGCCCTAGAATCACTGTCACCCACCTGCCAGGGACATGCAAGGGATGGCTTTCAACCCATGCAAGGTGGGCAGGAGCCACTGCTGCTACTGGAAGGCAGCTGCCAAAGCCCCAGGTAGGGCAGGTGCAAGGGGTGGAAAGAACCTGTTGTTGTTCTGCTTTCCCCCCTCGGTGGTGGGGGGGGGGTGAGCAGCTGGGGCCTGGGAAAGCTCTCCTGTTTCCAAGGGAGACTGATTTTGACAAATTGAATGGTGCCAGTGAAGCCACAATGTGATCACCGCTGAACCTGAACGAACTATTGATGGCCCTTCTCCAGAGTCCTCTTTTCTACCAAAAATGTTTACCAATGAACATTTAGCTCACCCCTAATTCAGCATTACATAGATATACCTAGAAGTTTAAATAGAAGATATTGGATTTATATCCTACCCTTCACTACTAGAAGGAGTCCCAGAGCAGCTTAAAATCTCCTTTCCCTTTCCCTCCCCACAACAGACACCCTGTGAGGTAGTTGGGGCTGAGAGAGTTCTCCCGAGAACTGCTTGTGAAAGAACAGCTCTGAAACAACTTGTAACTGACCCAAGGTCACACCAGCAGCTTCATGTGGAGGAGTGGGGAATCAAACCCAGTTTTCTCATATTACAGTCCACATTCTTAACTGCTACACCAAAACAGCTTTAAATTCTAAGAGTTTCATGGTTCTTCTGGAAATAAAGAACAATTGGTAGAAGAGATTCAGTCTTTAGAAAGTCTGGTCCAGTGGTTAGAATGAAAGTTTCCCACTCAGCAATATTTATTGTTTTGGGCTGCTAAGGAACTTTTGTGAAAATGCTTGTATAAATCACTTTGGATCCAAGCCTTCGGTCTGTAAAGGTATTGAAGATGCCACTGCAGCTAAGGAGGTAGTGGGAAGGAATGGAGCTGGTTCTCAGAAAGGTTGAAGAATAAACCACCTGAGTAATGAAATAAGTGCTACATAAAGCAACATAGAATGTCCCCTCCCTAAGGAAAAAAGACAGTTGCATATATCACAATTAGAAAGAGGAAAGAATAGAGACTTTGAAGAGTGGGCAGAGTTATACTCTTAATCAGGAAACTCAAATACTTGATCCTCTTATTTGTCTCCAAACTCATTCTGAGAAGACTGTATTCTAGCTGCCTCTGACATTTCTTTTATGAGGTATTGGTGCCTTTCTTTTCAGTGGCTCAGCTTATGGGGGAGGGGGTTGGATGGGGGGAACGATGGAGGAGGAGGAGAAGGAGGAAAAATAATAAACCTTTACCACCTGCTGCCTAATGATCACTTCCCCAGATAATTCTGTTTTAAGGCGCATTCCAGACATGATGGGCTTGCCCAGACACAGCAAACAGCAGCTTAAAGAAGTTCCAGTTACACAAAAGGAAGGTATGAAGAAAGAAGAAAAGGAAAGATTTTGATCCTTGCCCACTGCTTTCTTAGAGTTCTGATTCTAGACACAAATAACCTCCATGTCTAGTTGGCAGCTAGTGCTAGAAAGCTGAATTAACATGATCTAAAGCTAATCAAATATTTCACAGAAGAAAATGTTGTATTGGGAAATCTGAATGACAAAAATGTTCCTTTTAAGACAGGCCAGTGAAACTTGACCTGATGGTGAAAGTAAATTGCATATTTATTTGCCTGAAAAAGACACAGATTTTCCCCCTCCCTGTAATGATGAACCAGAAACCACTCAGAAGTTCTTGGTAAACACAGTAGCTTGGCTTCTCTTCACTTAAGAGCAGTAGTGGGGGGGTCACTGAGTTTAGTGCAGTTATTTCTGGCTGGTACCATGGAGCGGGATCAAAAGCATTCCTTTTAATGCTGTTGGCATAGTTAGATTTATAGAAGGTGTATAGTTTGGCTTCTAGTCTTTTTCCAGATGCTGCAAAATGCAGGGTTAAAGATTCATGATGAAGCCAATTAGTTCTATCCCATCAAACGTGTAGAGGGCCTGGAATGTCATCCTATCCTATCATGCTGAAATCCTTTATTTAAGAGACTATTTCTAAAACACTTGCCATTTTCACAAAATGTTGCCCTATGGGGAATTTACTATGAGCATGCACATTTTTTTTTGCACCATAGCTATTAGTACCAAATAACTGATTTGAAGAAGAGAAGAAGAGAAGGTATTGGATTTATACCCTGCCCTACACTTGGAGTCTCAGAATGGCTTACAATCTCCTTTCCCTTCCCCTTCCCACAACAGATACTGTTGTATAGTGGGTTAGACGCATAAAGAAACCACCGACAGCGATGTAGTGATCAGCATGGTTCGCTATTATACAACACGAGACACTGATAACCGGCCCGGAGGCCAACTATATACATTGGGGAGGGGCCGCCCCCCTGGTACCATTGGCGGGTTTGAATTCCCGCCGCCGTTCCCATTGGTCCCCCTACGCGGGAGCCAGGAACCTCAGTCCCATTGTTCTCAGGTACTCAAGCTCTGGCTCTTCGTTGATGGCACTATGTTGACTGCATACACAACACCCCTCCCCCCATAGTCCCGATCCTGTCTAGGTGACATAGTCCTTCAGGTATGCGGGGTCTCTGCGTTCCCTGATGGACCGTCGTGGTGTAGGCGTTGGGGTTTCTCCGCGGCCAAGTCTTGGTGGTGTGGCGGGGCCTGCCCCCTCACCTCCTTCCGCTGGGGAAGGGTACGCCGTCTGGCCCTCGGCTGATGAGGCCTCGGGCATACTGAGCTGGCCGTCGCTGGGGTCCGCCTCTCTGCAGTCTCGTTCCGCCTCGGGCTCTCCCTCAGCTTCTCGTGGGGCCTGCTCCACCTCCCCTTGGTTACCCCGGTCTCCTACCGTTGGAAGTAGGCGCCGCCTCAGCTGGTCCACGTGGCGCCGCAGGACCTGCCCGTCATTTGTCGACACCTCATAAGAGACCGGGCCGGTGGGGCGGATTACTTTTCCTGCTATCCACTCCGGGCCTCGGCCGTAGTTCCTTGCGAACACCGGGTCCTCTGGGAAGAAGCCCCGTGGTGCCTCCCGGTCCTCGACCCAGTTCCGTCCTGTTGGAGCCCTGTCGGGGTGCAGGCGGTCCAGGAGGATGGCGGGTCGCCGGCCCATGAGAAGCTCCGCGGGGCAGTGGCCACTGACCGGGTTGGGTGTTGTCCGGTTCGCCAGCAAGAACCGGGCTATGCGTGACTCCCAGTCTCCCTCGGTCAGGCGGCTTAAAGCTTCCTTAGCCGTGCGTACCATGCGTTCCGCTTGGCCGTTCGTGGCAGGGTGGAAGGGTGCTGACCTGATATGCCGGATCAAGTTGTCCCGCAGGAACCGCTGGAATTCCTCGGATGTGAACGCCGGGCCGTTGTCGGAGACGATGGTGTCCGGCAAGCCATGCGTGGCAAATATCTTCCGGAGGGCTCGGATGGTGGCGCTTGCGGAGGTGGAGGAGACTGGACTCACCTCCAGCCACTTGGAGTATGCGTCCACGGTGACCAGGAATGTTAACCCGTGGAAGGGTCCGGCGAAGTCGATGTGGAGCCGGGACCACGGGGTCCTTGTTGACTCCCATGCCTGGGGGGTGCACATGGTGGGCTTGGCCGGACCTCTTGACAGATCTGGCAACGCTTCACCCAGGCCTCTATTTCCCCATCGATGCCTGGCCACCAGACGTAGCTCCTGGCGAGGGCTTTCATCCGCACGATGCCGGGGTGTGCCTCGTGCAGAGCCTGCAGGACCTGTTGCTGGAGTGCGCTGGGGACTACGACCCGGTCCCCCCACAGCAGGCAGCCCTTGTGTGCCGATAGTTCCTCGCGCCGTGTTGTAAATGCGCTGAACTCAGGGCCCGCCGAGGCCGTAGGCCATCCCCTCACCACCCAGCCGAGAACCCGGGATATGATGGGGTCACGGGCTGAGCGGCGGGCGATGTCCGTGGCCTGGAGAGGGGCGTCTGGAAGACCCTCCAACTGGAGGACATGATGAGCTGGGGCCGGGTCCTCCCCTTCGTCTGGCAGGGGAGGCGGCTCAGCGCGTCTGCATGTCCCATTGCCTTGCCTGGCCGGTGCTGGAGCGTGTAGTTGTAGCCCGCCAAGAAGATGGACCACCGCAAGACCCGAGGGGAGAGTACCTGTGGCGTCCGGCGGTCCGCCGCGAAGAGGCCCAGCAGCGGCCGGTGGTCTGTGACGACTGTGAAGGGACGGCCATAGACGAAGTCGTGGAACTTCTTCACCCCGGCCACGACTGCCAGTCCCTCGCGGTCTATCTGGGCGTAGTTCCGCTCGGCCGCAGACAGGGTCCGCGAGTAGTACGCGACCGGGACCTCCCGGCCGTCCGGGAGACGGTGCGCCAGCACGGCTCCCACCCCATATGGAGACGCATCGCAAGCCAAGACCACGGGCAGGGTCTCGTCGAAATGTGCCAGGACCGCGTTCGAAATGAGCAGGGCCTTGACGGCCCGGAACGCAGCAGCCTGATGCGGGCCCCAGACCCAGGGTGCCCTTTTGTCGAGCAACCTGTGGAGGGGCTCGGCTACCGCCGCCTTGTGGGGGAGAAAGGCGTGGTAAAAGTTCAAGAGTCCGAGAAAAGCCTGGAGCTCGGCTTTGGAGGTCGGGGGCGGCGCTTCTACGATGGCCTTCACCTTGTCCCGGGCCGGGTGGAGTCCCTCTGCGTTCACCGTGAAGCCCAAGAAGTCGACGGATGACACCCCGAGCTGGCACTTCTCGCGCTTGACCTTGAGGCCGGCGTCCCGGAAACGGCTGAGGACCATGCGGAGGCGGGAGGCGAACTCGTCGGGCGTGGCGGCGGCGATCATCACATCATCGAAGAATGGTGTGACGCCGGGGATCCCTTTGAGGAGGGAGTCCATCAGTTGCTGGAAAATTCCGGGTGCCACGCTCACCCCGAATTGCAGGCGATTGACCCTGAAGGCCCCCCGGTGCGTTACAATTGTTTGGGCCTCTGCGGTCGGCCCGTCGACAGGCAGCTGCTGGTACGCTTGGGCCAGATCTAGTTTGCCGAAGATCTTGGCCCCTGCCAAGGTGGCCAGAACATGGCTCACCACCGGGACCGGGTAGGCATGGTCCTGCAATGCCCGATTTATCGTGCATTTATAATCCGCGCAGATGCGGACATCCCCGTTAGGTTTAATGGGGGTCACGATCGGGGTTTCCCACACTGCGTGAGAGACCGGCTCCAAAACCCCTTGCGCCACCAGTCGGTCCAGTTCCGCGTCTATTTTTGGTTTTAAGGCAAACGGAACGGACCTGGCACGCATGCGGATAGGGGCCACTGTGGGGTTGAGTTGTAGCGAGACCGGGGGGCCCGTATATCGGCCCAGGGACCCATCGAAAACGGATGGGAACTCGCGGCACACTTCCTGGAAGTCGCGGGTTGCGCAATGCTGGACCCCCTCTATCGCGATTCCTAGGGGTCCAAACCAAGCCCTCCCCAGGAGGCTAACTAGGTCGCCCTCGACTACGAGCAAGTCCAAGTGACCCTTGAAGCCCCGGTACTGCACCCTGAAACTCCCTACCCCCTTCACTGGCACTTGGTTTCTCTGAAAGTCCATGAGCGTCACGGGTGATGGCCGCAAGCGGGGGCCCCCTTTGGGCAAATCTGTCTTAATGTGGCCTCCGAAATGATGGAACAGGCGGAGCCCGAATCGAGTTCCATTTGTAAGGGGGCCCCCTCTACTTTGATCCGTACGTATATTTTTGGGGTAGAGGCCTGACTGGGGAGTTTCAGTACCTGTGTTCGGGCGGCCGGCGCGGTTGGTCAATTGGTATAGGTCTGCCTCCGGGGCCGCGCAGTCCTCGAAATGCGCCTCAGACCTGCGGCGGGGAGGTTTTTGTGCTGCGCGTGATGGCTTGGACCGGCAAACCCTTGCGATGTGGCCCGTGCGGCCGCAGTCCCGACATGTGGCGTCCCGGAACCGGCACGATCTCCTCTCATGCTGCCCTCCGCAGCTGGCACACTCCTGCGCCGCCGAGCCGGGTTGCTTGCGTGCGGAGCTAGCGGACGGTGCTGGCGGGCGATGCTGGGCTAGTGTGCGGTGTACCTCGGGGTCGTCGCTGTCGCTGTTTCCGGGGAGGCCACACGATGCGTCGCGGTGGTGGTGGTCGGATGTGACCTCTCCCATGCAGTGGCGGTGGCTAACGCTGAGGTGATGGTCACCTTCTCGCCCTCCATTATTCGGCGCTGGAGTTTCTCGTCCCTGAGGCCAGCGACGAAACGGTCGCGGAGAGCCATCTCCAAGTGCTCTCCGAAAGCGCAGTCGGCCGCCAGGCGGCGGAGCTCTCCGAGGAACTCCGCGGCGGTTTCTTTGCCCTGCTGGTTCCTATGCTGGAAAACCACGTGGCAGGTCATCTCCGACGGCTTCGGGGAGTAGTAGTTCTGCACGGCCTTCACAATCTCGTCGACCGTGCACTCCTCCACCTTCTTGGGAGAGAGAAGGTATTGGGCCAGATCCACGATCACGGGGCCGCAAGAGCAGAGCAGCAGTCCTCTCTTACGGTCTTCGTCCGTGATCTGGTAGAACACGAAGGCTTGCCGCAAACCCGTGACCCAGGCTCCCCATCGTCGGGGCTGGGAAGCGTCGAACGGCGGTATCAGCCCGGATCCTGGAGCGATGGCCATTGTGCTAGTCGGCGGCAACGACGCGGCTCTGGATTCACCCTCGGCGGCGCTCATGGAGGATGCCCGTGGAGTGGTGGAGCGAGTCTTCGGTAGCGTTGTCCGACAGCCCGGCTGGAGCGCTCAACAGGATCCCATCCTCGTCGCCATTGTTGTATAGTGGGTTAGACGCATAAAGAAACCACCGACAGCGATGTAGTGATCAGCATGGTTCGCTATTATACAACACGAGACACTGATAACCGGCCCGGAGGCCAACTATATACATTGGGGAGGGGCCGCCCCCTGGTACCATTGGCGGGTTTGAATTCCCGCCGCCGTTCCCATTGGTCCCCCTACGCGGGAGCCAGGAACCTCAGTCCCATTGTTCTCAGGTACTCAAGCTCTGGCTCTTCGTTGATGGCACTATGTTGACTGCATACACAACAGATACCCTGTGAGGTAGATGGGGCTGAGAGATCTCTAAGAGAACTGCTCTTGAGAACTGAAAGAACTGTGACTGACTCAAGGTCACCCAGCTGGCTGCATGTGGAGGAGTGGCGAATCAAACCTGGTTCTCCCAGATTAGAGTCCATGCTCCCAACCACTACACCAAACTGGCTCTATGAGCATTGAGTGTTCCCAAATGGCAGACCCAACAAAACAGAAGATTAACCAAAAATTATAACAAGTACAAGAGGGAAATACTTTCTTACAGTGTGTATATCCCAGTACACTTCATGCAACCTCTGGGTGACTTGTTACCACCCGACTTGCATGACTCAACTAGGCATGGCTGCTTGCTACTATTTTACAGCAGCCCCTGTATGAAAGCCAGTGCAATGCAGCAGTTAGAACTTCAGAGCAGGGTCTGGGATACACAGGTTTTAATCCCCATCTTGCTGTGGATGTTCACTGGGGGAGTTTGAACCAATCACATACTTTCAGCCAAGCCTACCTCACAGGGTTGTTTGCAGGGCTCTTTTTGTAGCAGGATCTCCTTTGCATATTAGGTGACACCCCCCCCTAATGTAGCCAATCCTCCAACTGCTTACAGAGCTCTTCTTATAGGAGCTACTGTAAGATCTTGGAGGATTGGCTACACTAGGGGTGTGTCGCCTAATATGCAAAGGAGTTCCTGCTACAAAAAGAGCGCTGGTTGTTTGTATGGACAGAAAGGAGGAGAGGACAATGATGTCAGCTGCTTTGATCTCCACTGTGGAGAAAGGTGAAACACAAATCAAGTAAATAAATAAATAATAAATATAGTCAAAGATGGGGTATAGATAAAAGGTAGGTTGGTGAGGGGCTGAGAAGGAGAGAATGAGGCAGGGAAAGGGGTTGTCAACAGGAGAGAAAGAGGAAATAAAGTAAGGAGGATGATAAAGAGAAAAGTGAGATGTCACCCCAGAGTTCTTTGATGGTTTCTTATTGGTTGATTGATTTGATTTGATTTGATTTGATTTATGCCCTGCCCTGCCCTCCCCACCAAAGCAGGCCTGGCCCAGTGTCTGGCACCAAACAACCGGGTCACAGTTTTCCTAGGTAAAGGCTGCTGGGGGGAGTGAAGGAAAGCTTAAGTCAGAGGGTCAGACAAAGGTAGGCTGGCTGTTAGATGGGAAGGAGATAGGGTTGCCAACTCCAAGTTAGGAAATTCCTAGAGATTTGGGAGGTAGACCTTGGGGAGGATGGGGTTTGAGGAATAGCCATTTCCTCCAGGGGAACTATGGTTGCCAACCTTCACATGGGGGCTAGAGATCAACCAGAATTACAACCAAACTCCCCTGGAGCAAATGACTACTTTGGAAGGTGGACTCTATGGCATTGTACCCTGCTGAGGCCTCTTCCCTCCCCAAATCTTGCCTTCCCAAGGCTCCACCCCCAAATCTCTGGGAATTTCCCAGCCTGGAGCTGGCAACCTTGAGGGGGAACTGACTGACCTAGGAGTTCATGGGGTAACCTTGAAGTGGCTTGCCTCATTTCTTCAAGGTTGGGGACAGAGAGTGGTGCTGGGAGAGAGGATGTCATATAGGCACCCATTAATATATGGGGTTCCTCAGGGGGCAATCTTTTCTCCAATGTTGCTTAACATCTATATTTGCAGAATTTCAGGCTGGGATGTGACCAATATGCCAATGACACTCAGCTATATCTGTTGATGGGCATGCGGCCAGGTACTGCCCCAGCAAACCTGGCTGAGGGGCAGGAGGCTATGATGGGATGGTTGAAACAGAGCTGGCTGGGACTGAAGCCTGTTAAGACAGAGTTGGATAGGGGGGCTCAAGTTTGGTGTGCTGACTCCTGGCTCTTGACAGTGTGCCCTTAATACTGGCACCAACTGTCAAGAGCCTGGGTGTGATTCTGGATGGCTCCTTATCAATGGAGCCCAGATCACAAATGCCACCAGACTGGCATTTTATCAGCTATGCCAGATCTGGCAACTGGCCCCCTACCTGTCTTGCCCTAATCCCTGCAACAGTTACCACCAGATTAGACTACTGTAACTCGCTCTGTGTAGGGCTACCCTTGAGACTGACCTGAAAATTCCAACTGGTCCAGAATGCGGTGGCACAGGTCCTGACGGGGACCCATTTATGGCAAATATCCAATCTGTGCTGTGTGAGCTATGCTGGCCCCACGTGGAGTACTGGATCAGATTCAAGGTTCTGGTATTAACCTACAAGGCCCTTAATGTATCTTTGAGACGGCCTCTCCTGGTATACCCCCCCCGGAGCATTGCACTCAGCAGAAAAGAAGCTACTTGTGGTTCCCTGCCCAAGAGACATCTGGCTGTCCTCAGTGAGCACCAGGGTGTTTTCTGCCCTTAACCCAACCTGGTAGAACTCTGCTGAATAACATCTGTGCCCTGCAGGACTTAACACAGTTCCTCAGGGCATGCAAGGCAGAGATGTTCCCCAGACATTCTGTTGAGGACAGTGACAGTTTCCAACTGTCTGGCACTCCTGTTTTTCTGCCCCCCCCCCACAAGGCAGTGGCATATTTGGTATTTTGGTATTCGGTCTGGTATTAGGTTAATCATAGAATCAAGAGTTGGAAGAGGCCATTCAGGCCATCTAGTCCAACCCCCTGCTCAATGCAAGATCAGCCTAGAGCATCCCTGGCAAGTGTTTGTCCAGCAGCTGCTTAATATGTTAACCACTGTATTTATTTTAGTTGTGGATTTAGTATGTGAATATTTTTATTAATGTGCACTTCCCTGAGCACTGTTCCACAGAGAAGGGCAGTCTAAAAATCTAATTTAATAAATAACAACAAATAAATAAATAATTATTTGTAGCTGGAAGATCAGTTGGGATTCCAGGAGACTACCTGGGGGTTGGTAGTCCTAGAAGAGAAGAAATCAGGAAAAGGGGAGAGACTATGGGGGCTTTCTGGAAAAAGAAAGAAGAAATAGTGGAGGAGAGGTGAAATGAGATTCCTTCCGCAAGTCCTTGTGGGTTCCCACTTATATTAATATTTGCAGAACACTTGCAGAATTCCAGGCCCTTTGTGGTGTTCTGATGACAGCAAGTCTACTGTAATATTCAAGAGGCTGAACTTTAGGGAATCAGAATGATCCCCTTCAGACTTTAAGGTTTGCAAATCATCATCAGTAGCAAAAATGACTGTTCAGCCTTTCCTTCATAGTGCTACTTATGGTATAATAAAAAATTTTTCAGTAGGGTGCAAGGCATGCTTCTCTTTTTGACAGGTACAATATAAAATGCCTAATTTATTTTGATTTTCCTCAGTGAAATAGAAAGCTGGAACAATGTGTTAGGGGGGAAGGTGTGTGTAATAAAAATAAAATCAACCTGTAAAAATGTTGCTGTAGAGCTCCTAAATTTCAGTTTCTACTTGTCATGCAATCTCCAAGAAATTGTGCCCTCTTCTGGGTTTTAAAAATTAAGTGATAGGAAGGCAAGTGTCTTCTTATGTAAAAGCCAAAACATATCACTACAGGACAAATGTAAGTTTGGCTTTGAGCAGGGTCCCCCCCCCTTCCCAAAAGGCAGTTAATTTAATAAAGAGTCTGCCAGAGATTTTAGCAGTGATCCCTGCCTCCCAGACCTTTCTAAGAAGAATATTGCTGAAAAGTGGTAATAAGTTCAGTAATAACAGCTTGTACAATCATGTGGAATGCCAGTCTGAATAAGAAAACTGGAGGAAAGAATTTTAACAGTAGCTTAAATCGCTTTTCTCCCATATCATCTGTAGTTTCTCTAAATGTGCTCTCTTTAATTAATACAAAAAGAAACCGTCTCCAATTTATTTTTAATCAAAGAACTATTTTGTTCCTAAGGATATAGTTAAAGTTTCCCTGCCTTTAGAGCTGTATTATGGGCTGTAATTAAACAAAAATGAGCAGTTTAACATAAATATGCGTAACAGTGAGTAAAATCTGGCTTTTGTGAAATTATAGTCCTGGGGCTTTTGCCAGACATTGCTCCCTGCAGAATTGTGGGCATGAGGAGAATTTCTGAAAATACAGCACTACTGTTCTGTTTAAATATGCTGCATTTCTTAATTTCTGTATGTCTGCAATAATGATTTTTCACACGACATCCCATACCATGAAGACTGGTGAAGAATCTTTCTCACTCTGGAGCCTGTGCCTGATTATGGCTCCTCAACAGCATTTTAATTAATTGCATAACCTTTGGGGGGTATTTTAGGCCTAGTTACATCCCCAGGTTGTCCATCCACCACCACGACAAAAGATGATCTCACCATTTTGGAACTCTGAGACCATGCTCAAACTACAGGAATCAGGTAACATATTAATCTTTTCTCCTTTCCACTTTTCTCCACTCTTCGCTCTCCAGCCTCCCTCACCCAAGTTCTCATCCTCTACGGCAGCAGATTTTTTGAGGCATACCTGACATAGCTCCAATTTCCACCTTTCTGTTCCTCACATTCAACACCCTCCCCTCTCTGTCTGTAGGACATCATACTGCATCTCTGATACCCAGGCTCCATTTGAACTAGCTGTGGGTGGTGACATCTAGCTTAAGTGGTGCAGTTTTCACTAGGAAACATGCAAATTGCTTGTTGAGTGTTTATTCAATGGTTTGTACAATTCATTATCTTTTAGTACAACTCCCAATCTTGGTGCATGTTATTACATAGCCCTATTACCTGGTCTCCTTTTTCACTTTTTTCTTCCACTTACATATGTTCAAAGATCAAATCTATTCAATTCATAGTTGCTGTTTCTCTCTCCATCTCTTCACAATTCCACCATTGTATCCAGGATTATATCTATGTACACACAGACTAAGATCCCTTGCCTGGTTTGGGAGATATACATATAGAAGCCACACATGGCTGTCCCCAGTCCCTCAGGAATCCTTTAGGAACACTGCTATGTCTTACACCAAAGGGTCCATGCAAGGGTATGTGGGGGGTATACCCTACTACTCCCTAATGCTGACAGAGCAACTGCAGTAGGGAAGAACAAATTACACTTCCCCCACATATTTTTGCGTGGCATTCTAGGATCCTTTGGGGAAAGGCAGCATAGCTGCATGTTTGGTATTGTGTGTGTCTGTGTACACACATGCGTGCTTCTCAAACCCAGAACAAAACAACTCTCTGTCTTCCATGTCTTTGATGGGATTTAGAGCTTGTATTTTGTATCAGTATTTTATATCAGTTAATTATACTATCTAACTTAAGCTTCTCCAGGAACACAGCCTGACACAAACAATCCAATATGGCCTTAGGTGTGCTCTTAAGCCTATTCAAATCAGTAAGCTTAATTGTGCATAACTTTGGGCCCTGGTGTTTGTTATTATTTTGGTTTAATGTATTTTCAATTCATTTATGTATTGTGAAACATCAGTATAACAGAATCTGTCATAGGATAGTCAACAGAAATACCTAGCTGTGATTGTGAGACTGACTGACTTAGTTTGTCTAATATTATGAATGGGGGTCTGGATAGAAAAACCTTTCTCCTCTCTCCGTAGAGTTCTCAAACTGGGAAAGAGAAATGAAGAAGGGGAAGGGAAGAAGGGATTGGATTTATACCCCACCCTTCACTACCTAAAGGTGTCTCAGAGTGGCTTACAAACTCCCTTCCCTTCCCCTCCCCACAACAGACACCCTGTGAGGTAGGTGGGGCTGAGAGAGCTCTTGACAGAAACTGCTCTTTTTTTCAAGAACAGCTCTTATCAGAACTACGGCTTGCCCAAGGTCATCCAGCCAGGTGCAAGTGGAGGAGTGGGGAATCAAACCCAGTTCTCCCAGATTAGAGTCTGCGCACTTAACCACAACATCAAACTGAACTAAACCCTTTCCCCTACCATGCCTTCACTTACTGTGTTCTGTCTCCCCAGCATTTTCTCACAGCAATGCTGAGTTTATATATAAAAATCTTTTCAAGAGAAAATATGCTGCAGGCAGCAGGGCACAATGATGTAAGGTGAGGAAAGGATTAAATCCCCTTGCCTGTGCATTTTGCTTTTGTGTAAAAGTAGACCATGGGGCATATGACAAGACAGCCTTTAAACACGGGGGGAGGGGGGAGGTCTCCTTGGGCTACAATTCTCTTGAATATAATAAAGATGTCCGAGAGATATCATGTCCTGAATCAGCTGTTTCTTCTTGCTGATGAGCTGATTCTTTATCATCACTGATTTCTTCTCTTGGGTCTCCTAAATGTGTGTGCGTGTGTGTTTGCTTTTTCTGCTATAGGCAATGGGAAACCTTAACCCTGTCCTTCTATTTCTCACCATCCCTGTAACTTTACGTGCCTCCCTGCATATTCCAGCAAATTCTTTGCTTCTTTGCTGTGCTGCAAGTGGGCTTCCTACCAGTGGGGAAATATGTTTCCCTCTCTACTCTTCCATACAGTGCATGTAAGCAAACTTTTTGCTGCAGCCTAGTAGGCAGCAGACATAGTGCTAGAATGAAATAGTTCATATATACCAGTCCAGGATACTATTGGAAAGTTATAAGCCAGTGATATGGCATACCAACTGACTGAAAGTGGACTTACTGTCCACAGAAATGCTTTCTGGATTCATCATGTTTGGCAGAAAGATATGCTAACAGTTTTTGTGGGATGACACCCCATCATTGTTTCCTATTGTTGTCTTTCTGGCTTTCCAGGAAAAGGAAACAATACAGCCACAAACCATTTCCAGCCATTCCTGAATGATGATAATAATTCCAGTTAAATTCAAATCATTTACTCCATTTACAACTTCAGCATGTTTTATTTTAGTTTTATTTTGGGTTGGTCACTGTTGTGTGTATTAAGTGCTGTCAAGCTGCTTCTGATTTATGGTGACCCTATGATTTAATGACCTCCAAACCATTCTATTGCTAATGGCGGCCTTGCTCAGATCTTGCCAGTCCTGGCTTCCTTTATTGAGTCAATGCATCTCATGTTGGGTCTTCTTTTCCTGCTGCCTTCAACTTTTCCTAGCATTCATGTCTTTCCCAGTGACACTTGACTTCT
The DNA here is from genome assembly GCA_029375565.1 of Gekko gecko. Classification (NCBI taxonomy): domain Eukaryota; kingdom Metazoa; phylum Chordata; class Lepidosauria; order Squamata; family Gekkonidae; genus Gekko; species Gekko gecko. Next base: position 126,521,774 of record JAPDNY010000006.1, on the reverse strand, counting down.
CAGTCTGGTCATTTTAGCGTCTAGGGAGAGTCCAGGCTTGATTTGATCTATAACCCATTTATTTGTACATGACATCTGTAAAGCTCTCCTCCAACACTACATTTCAAGTGAATCAACTTTCTTCCTGTCAGCTTTCTTTATTGTCCAACTTTCACTCCCTCAGAGAAAAATGGGGAATACAATATTATGAGTTATCTTGATCTTGGTCACCAGTAATGCATCTTCACGTTTAAGGATCTTTCCTAGCTCCTTCATGCCTGTCCTTCCCAGTCTCAATCACCTTCCTGTTTCTTGGTTGTAGTCTCCCTTTCAGTTGATGATTCAGCCAAGGGATAGAATAACAATTTCAATTCCTTCATTGTTAACCTTAAAGTCATTACTTGTGTCTTCTTGATGTTCACCTGCTATCCTGTTCTAGCGCTTTCTGTTTTAGTTACTATTACTCAGTCTAAAATAACCTTCATGGTGAAAAAAATGCCAATGAAGATGAATCAATTAAATGTGTATTAACATATTAAAAAACGTTAAAAGTATTCAGAAACTTAAATTGGTGCAGAATGCTGCTGCTAGGATGTTGATTGAAATGGATTGTAGAGGCCATATCCCTTCAGTCTTGGCTCATCTGCACTGGCTCCCAGTTTGTTTCCAGGCATAATTCAAGGTGCTGGTATTGACCTTTAAATCCCTACATTGTTTGGGAGCAATATACTTGAAGGACCGGTCAATCCCTTATGAACCACTAAGGTCATCTTTAGACACCCTGCATTGGATGCCCCACCTTCTGAGATTAGGCAGCTGGCAAACTGGGAATGGGCTTTCTTGGTCATGGCACCAAAACTCTGGAACTCTCTCCCCAGGGAGTTTCATTCTGTTGCCATCTTCTGCCAGTGGGTAAAGACTCCTTTTGTTTAGTTTGCTGTTCCCTCAGTGATCTCTCCTTCTTGCCCAATGTTTTAATTGTTGTTTTTTATGTCCTTGTATGTATTTTAACTCTATTTTTAATTGCTTTAATGATGTGGGGAGTGTTAATGGTTGGTTTTAATGTTTTTAAATGCAATTTTCTTGTGCATGTTTTAATTTGTTAGCTGCTTTGGTGGCCCTTATGAGGTCAGAAAGACAGGTTATAAATTCTGTAAAATGAATAAATAGCTAAAGTATACTGAGAAGAAACTGAAACTGACACACTGATACAACTTTGTTCCTTTTATTTGCTCAGCTATTTCGAAACAGAATCTCAAGAAGATCTACTTTACATTTCTAACATTCCAATTTTAAACAAAATTGATTTGATCTAATGAAGGAATATTTTGAGCAGATTAGCATGTGGGTACATCTGCATTATACTGTTCTTCCAGGCCACCACACTTAAATTACTAGATGGGCTTTTTGATGCAAATGTCAATGCACATCCCAAATATGGCAATGTTATTTATAATTGATGTAAACACACTCCTTTGTAACCACTGCAAGGACATTTCTTTTTGTCTTTCAGAGATATATGCCATGGATCATTTATGAGTATGATTTACACAGAAATGAACAAAAGAAAACAAATCAAAGAGACATAGGCTGTGGTCACACGGCAAGGTAATTGCGCTTTGTTCCCGCTTTGTTTAAATTGGGAACATTTTTCTTCATGTTGGGCTGACTAGATGCACCCGGCCCCTCTTTTCCAGCACCCGCTCGCCTGCTGCTGCACTGTCCCTCCAGGTGATCCTGCTGGCCACGGGGAGGCTCGGGCGGCTGCTGCTCCTGCCACCACTGTGGGGGGGGCGCTGCTGCTGCTGCCGCCATTGCCCCATGAAAAAAGGCTCCGCTGTCTCCGCCATCCTCCCTGCTGGCCCCATCCAGGCTGCCGGAGCCCCCGCCTCTCGTTCCCGCCTCCAGGGCCATCTTTGTGCGGTTTTTTTTATAAAGCTTCTGGTTTGAGCGCTTGAGCAAACATGCGCTTAATAAATCTATTATTAAGCGTTAAATGGATTTATTAAGCGTATGTTTGCTCAAGCGCTCAAACCGGAAGCTTTTTTTAAAAAAAAACGCACAAAGAGCGGTCAGACGGCCCTAATCGCAATCATAGCAAAAGATGGGCTGTCCAGATGGGTGAAATCGTGCATTCAAAGCACAAGTGCCAGGAAAATACCTGATTTTCCAGGGGTCAGGAAAACCCGACAGCATTGTGGGAGTGAGCCTGCTTTGGTGCGGGAGGCAGATTGGCGCATGTGAACATGAAATTTATGTGCATGAGGGAACAGCGGCGGACCCTAATCAAAAGGTCAGTGTGACTGCACCCAGAGCGTTGTACCAAGAACAAACAGTTCCAATTGCCAATTGTAAAATTAGTTATAAAAATTATCCCTGTAAATTCAGAACAGAGGTAGTTTGGAACAAAGAGCAGCACAAGCCTATAAGGGTGTGTGTGTCATGAAAGAGGTTTATAAAATCATGCATGGGGTGGAGAGAGTTGACAAAGGCCCTTTCCATACTCTCCTTTTAATCCATGTTCACCACAGTGTCATCCAAGCAATTCTGCACTGAAATCAAATCCAACCTTCTTTTTATCCCTTCCCCACCCCCTGTTCTTCACTAAAATCTAATTCAACCTTCTTTTTATTCTCCCCCCCACCCCCGTGTTCTGCATTACATTACCTCCCTTCAGTGGTCAGCTGGGTTTCAGCCCACTGTTGCCCTGGTTTTGTTTGGATGCTGTTTTCCTGCAGACTTAAATCACCTCAACTCTAACACTGAGATCATGATCATGAGAAGGGAAGGAAGGAAACAGTGCATCAGTGCTTAGTTCTTGTGGCCCTTTCTTACACACCCAGGGAAATGCTGATTGCCACTTTGGGGTCAGGAAGCAGTTGCCAGGGATCCTGGAGGGTTTGTTGTTGTTGTTTTGCCCTCTTCTGGGCCTAGAGCAGGGGTGACTGGGGATGGGGGGAAGTATTTCCTGCATTGTGCAGTGGGTTGGACTAGATGACCCTGGAGATCCCTTCCAACTCTATGATTCTATGACAATCTAGAGTAGCAGGCCAATGAGGAAAAGACCACAGAGAACTTTTTCTTCGTCTCCCAAAATACTTGAACTCAAGGGCATCCAATGAAGTTGATGGACAGTAGATTCAGGACAGACAAAAGGAAATACTCATTTACACAGAGAGTGATTAAATGTGGAATTCACTGCCAGAGGATATAGTTATGGACATAAGAATAGAAAGCTTTAAAAGGGGATGAGATGGATTTGTGGAGGATAGATCTATCAGTGGCTACTAGACATGGTGATTAAAGGATCCTCCACATTCAGAGACAGTCAGCCTCTGAATCTCTTCTAATGTTCTTATAGAGGAACAGCACAGAAGAATGGGGGGAGGGATCCATCTATCCCTTGTCCATAAAAGGTAGCAGCCTTACTATGGATCATTTCAGGATTCTGTTATCCACTAAGGCTGAGATCTACAAACTGGTTCAAATAAATGAAATTCACATAAGATTAAACTGGCCAAGTTCCAGAACACTCAGGCTTTGCTTGTTTGTCAGTTGGCCCGTAAGTTATCTAGCAATAATAATCAGAAGTCCCTGAGATGCTGCTGCTAATGCTGCAATACTACATAAATATTCAATGAGGAAAGTAATGAAATTGCAGGATTTACAAAGAATTAAAATCTCTGTCACCATCTTTCCTCCTGGCACGTCACCTTCAATAATAGATGATCTCCCCTTCCAAATAACTTACTTTAAAATTAAATCCTTGTAAGTTTCCTTCTGCCCCCAAGTGAAAGAACCTTATATCTGAAACTGGTTATAAAGTAAACCAAAATATCCATCATCCTTAATAGCAGCTTTGAATAACTTAAGTATATAATTTGGGGCAAACTCACTTCTGTGTAAATGGTCAAATATAATGCACAAATCCACTGAAATCTCTTCTAAAAAAAACTTCTTTGAGACTTCAGTGGTTTCTTGCTTGTAGCTACCACATGTGAAACCATTAAAAATATCATATCTGCCTCCTATTGGCTAATAGCCTAAGAAGAAAACAGACAAAATAATACTAGTATTTTATGCTCCTCCACCTCCATAATTGATTGGGAGTTCCAGGCCACCCTTTTATAGGATTAATTCTATGTAAGTTGCAACAACAACAACAACAACAAAAGAGTCCTGTGGCACCTTAAAAGCTGAAAGATTTATTATGCCTTACATTTTTATGGATGAAGAATGCACTTGAAGTGAGTCTTCAGTTGGAATGCACATACACACAAACACACAAAGCACTATTTAAAATGAGGGATAAACTGAAGGGTGAGAGCCAAAGGGCTTTTGCCCTGTGGCTCACAATCTGGAGACCTGATGAATTTCTAAAGCCCTGGATGTGTCCTCAGCTGCAGTGTTCTGGTGAATTATCCTGGCTGAAGACACTGCGCCTGGGTTACTATTTACATACAAGGAGGGTAGGCCATTCTGCTGTTTGTCTTATACCAGGTAAGAACTGGTTGTCTTTGTGCTTTTTTTTTGCCCATAAGCAGGTGGTAGCTGGTCCCTGGACTTGTTTGTCCTGTCCAGATCCAGCTGACATTTGGACTGCAGTGTTTAAGTGTAGTTGTTTGTCTTTGTGTAACTTGCTGGTTAGGGATGTGTTTGGGAGAGCAAAATGGGGTGGTAGACAGTGCTTTGATCAATAGACTGTGGGGCAGGGGGATATATGGTGGTGGGAGAAGATCAGGCCAGGTAAGGGGAAGGAACAGCAGAAATGTGTGAGCTGTTGCCCCTTCTGGTGCTTCTTCAAGCCAGGGTGATGCTGATGCCATATCAACATCCCATTGGGCTATATCTTGCCTTTGTAGGTCAGTCACAGGCAAAACAGCAGCCATCCAGGATTTAATTCAGGATGAGGGGTTGACCTAGCATGCATCACTAAGCCTTTGCTGGGTATGCCTCCCAGGTTACCTGGCAGGTAGGAAGGTAGTGTTGCTATAGTCAAGATTCTACCCTCTCTATGCCCCGTTGAAGACTCTGCTAGTTTTGAGAGTGTGTATCTACTGTTGGGAGTACAAGATAGGGTTAGAATTCTGTTGGTGCCCACCCCACTGGCCAACCATCTTTGTGACCTCAGAGATGTTGAATATTCCTAGGCTGGTTTTGGGAGGGACTTCAACATCCATGCTGAGGCAACAACAACAACAATAAAAATTTCTATCCCACCGATTTCCCAAAACAGGGCTCATGGTGGTATACAACATATCTCAAACAGTACGTAATAAACAATCTAGTCACAGCATTCTGCAATAGCTGGAGCTTCTGAACACTCTTCAAGTGTAGCCCCAAGTACAGCACATTGAAATAGTCTGGTCAGGGCCAGCTCGAGGTGCTTCTGTGCCCTAGGCAGGCGCAGATGCCAACCTCCCAGTGGGGCCTGAAGTCCCCGCGCTGGCTGCTGCCTCCTCTTCCCCCGAGGGGGGAGGGGGAGGGCAGGCGAGCTGTGCCGGCGCTGCCTCCTGTGCCCCAGCTGGCCAGCCGGGCATTCTCCAGTGGCAGCAAGTCCCCATGCTGGCTGCTGCCTCCTCCTCCACCTGAGGGGCGAGGGGGAGGGCAGGTGAGCTGCACCAGCACTGCTGCTACCTCCTGCACTCCGGCTGGCCGGCCGGGCATTCTCCAGCGGCAGCGAGTGGACTCGCCTCCTCCTCCTCCACCCGAGGGGGGAGGGGCAGGGCAGGTGAGCTGCGCTGCCGCCGCCTCCTGTGCCCCGGCTGGCTGGCCAGGCATTCTCTGGTGGCAGCGAGTCCCCACACTGGCCGCTGCCTCCTCCTCCACCCGAGGGGGGAGGGGGAGGGCGGGCAAGCTGTGGTGCTGCTACCTCCTGTGCCCTAGTCGGCCAGCCGGGCATCCTTTTACTGGCAGCAAGTCCCCGCTGGCCGCTGCCATGCCACTGAGGGGGGAGGGTGGGCTATCTGCGGGGCACAGGAGCACCCTGGCCGGGGCAGTTTGGCACCCCTGAGGGCTGGTGTGCCCTAGGCGACTGCCTAGCTTGCCTAGCAGGCAAGCCGGCCCTGAGTCTGATCTAGATGTAACTAAGGCATGGATCACTGCAGCTAGATTGACTGAACCAGGAATAGGTGTGGCTAATGTACCAGCTGAGCTGGGCAAATATACTCTGAGCCACAACACTCCACCTGGTTGTCTAAGATGACTGCTGTGCCAAGCAGCACCCCAAGCTGTAAACTTGGCTTTTCAAGAGGAGCATAACCCCATCTAAGACATGAGGGATTTAAAGTTCCTGGTTTTCCTTTCTACTGACCCAGAGAATATATGTGTTGTCAGTATTAAGTTTCAGCTTGTTCACCTTCATCCAGCCTATTACTGACTCCAAGGACTGGTTCAGAGCATCACCAGGATCCTTAGATTAGGTGGTAAAGAAAGGTGTAGAGCTGGATGTTATCCACATATTGGTGATATTGCAGACACTACCTCCTGATGACCTCTCCCAGGGCCTTCGTATAGATATAATAGCCTGATACCCGTGCTTCGCTACGGTATTTAAGTTCTGTAAATCCAGTTATAATATTGATAATGTGAAATTTGAAATGTGACATTTGTTGTAAGAATTCTAATAGCAAAGATTGTAGTGTAAGAAATGAAGTGAGACATACATACTTTTTTTCTCTCTCTACTGAAGGACCTCTCTCTAGACCTCATTGGTGGTTCTGCCCTCAGGTGCTAGGATCACCAGGCTGCTTGGTGAGCTCACTCTGGAGCAGGCAACACAGAACGGTCCATTTAAGAAGCAGTTGTCTGTTAAGTCAACTCCTGCTACCTTCCACGAAAGTGATGGCCTCTCTACTTGTGTTCCTGGATTGTTTTGCTCATATAGAGACTGTGTTGTTCTGAGCACCTCAGGGTGATCTTGCTGGTACTTGGCCTGTGCAGCTCAGTGCACTGCTGGAGTGCTATGTGCAAATGTCTTTGCTGCATTCCTAAGTTGCCTCCTCCTTGTAGCATTGGGGTGATTTCCCACTAAAGCTGCCTTGGGGTTGCACCGCCGTTTGCCCCGAGATTATTAGTCAATTTCACACCCGAAGCTGCGGGGCTGCATTTTGACCCGCGGCTTCGCCCGATTTCCCCGCAGTTTCGTAATCCTGTTTTTTGAGGATTACGAAACTGCGGGGGAAATCGGGCGAGCCGTGGGTCAAAATGCAGCCCCGCGGCTTCGGGTGTGAAATTGACTAATAGTCTCGGGGCAAACGGCGGCGCAACCCCGAGGCAGCTTTAGTGGGAAATCACCCTTGGTGTAGCTGGCTCGACGTTTGCCAGGAGCTTTCTTGGGGGCAGTAAGAGGTGAGAGGTGTGACAGGGAATTAGTGTGAGGGAGTGGTGATGTGGTGGACATTTCTTCAGGTTCATGAGGGAGGCACACATTGAAATGACTCCTAGAAATGTCCTTTACTATCTCCCCATAAACATTCATACCCTGGCCCTGCTCCTACACTTGACAGACACTGACCTGTCTGGGTTGTATTTAAAGGCATCGGGGAGGCTGGGCCAGCAGCAGTGCTAAGGCAATCCTGCTGAGCAAACCTCCCCAGCGGCTGTAAGCATCCCACCTCCTCTCCTACACCTGACAGGCAGCTGCCTGTCCAGTGTAGGATGGGGAGGGGGGAGGAGTATTAGAAGCCACTGGAGGCAGGGCTGGCAGGATCACACAGGCGTTACTGCTGGGACGGGCTCTCTCATGGCTTTGAGCACCCTGCAACCACTCCTGTACCTGACAGACAACTGCTTGTTAGGAGTAGGAGGTGGGGGAGTGTGTTGGAAGCCATCAGAAAGGCTGGGCTAGCAACATTGCTAAGGTGATTCTGCTGGGGCAGTGCCCTTGTTGGATTAACGTACCCTGGTCCTGCTCCTACACCTGATAGACACTGGCCTGTCTAGTGCTGGGGGGATTGTATTTAAAGGCATCAGGGGGGCTGGGCCAGCAGCAATGCTAAGGCAATCCTGCTGAGCAAACCTTCCCGCAGCTGTAAGCATCCCACCTCCTCTCCTACACCTGACAGGCAGCTGCCTGTCCAGTGTAGGAGGGGGAGGGGGAGGGGTATTAGAAGCCATGGTGGAGGCGGGGCTGCACCTGACAGACAACCGCCTGTTAGGTGTAGGAGGTGGGGGGAGTGTGTTGGAGTCTCCATCAGCATGCCCAAGAGATCAGGTAGTTTAGGAAGAAAGACAACTGGGTTCTTGCAAGGGAGGAGCAGAGAACACTTCCAAACAATCACATTTGGAGACAAGCCACAGAAAGTCACCATTCTCTTTCCTTCCCTCCTTTGTGGGGGCAGACTCCTTTTGTTCTTTCCAAGTACTAAGGCTGGGGAAAATGAGAGCTGGAAGCAGGGTTGCATAGAATTCAACCCATTGGTCCAATTTGCTTGAAACTTAGAGGTTATTTAGGGGACAAGGCAACACTCACTCCACTGCAATTTTTGTGTCATTTTATTGACAAAAAGCCACTCCAGACCCCACCTGAAGAAAGTTCTCCAAGGGGAATAATGGAAATGCAATTATGATGGCTGGGAGCAGCTTGTAAAGAGGCCCACAGAATTTGACCCCATGGTCCATTTTGCTTGAAATTTGAGGGCTCTTTGCTCGGGCAGCAGTCACTCCACTGCAATTTTGGTGTCATTTGTTTTAGAAATAGCCACTCCAACACCCCCCCTCGAGAATAATGGTAGACCCATGCAAAGGGACAGGGTGCTTCTGCAAAGGAATCCACTTTTGTTTTGCGAGAGGAAACAGACAACAGCAAGGAAGGATGGCAAATGCAGAGTTTTCAGTAGAAAGGTAAAATATCATGGTGAAAATTTCCCCTCTTGAAGCCTGGATCTGAAATCGCCATGAGATTTTTCTCAGTGCATATCCCCTAATGTCTATATTTTTAATTGAATTGTTTAAATATTTTATATATCCCTTATTTTAAATGCTGCTTTAATGTCTTCGGACAGCGCTGGCTCTTCGGCTTTGAAATGGAGATGAGCACCGCAACCCTAGAGTCAGATTTGACTGGCTTTCGAGCAAGGGAACCTTTACCTTTAATGTTTTAGACGTTTTAATGTTTTGATATTCACTTCCTGGGGGCCCTATCTGGGTGGAAAGGAGGGGAGCAGAGCAATCCTGAGCTGCTCCTGTGCCATGGTGGCTGGCTATGGCATAACATTGGTGCCCTAGTCCATTCCCTATAAGGTTAAGTTACATGGCAGCTGGCAGGAAAATAGCAGGGTTCTTTTTGCTTTCTGTTGGCTCTACTGTGGCAGAGATCCCAGCAACAGCACTGTTGTTTTCTGTGGAGGTGTTGTTACAAGGTGGCAGGGCTGTGATGGACAGGCAGCCAGAACCAATCAGGAGTCAGTAGGAATGGAGGCTGAGCCAAGGGCGTAGACTTTCCAATTTTCCGGGGGGCAGGGGCTGGGCCATAGGCATTGCTGTGCTAGGTCCTTAAAAGAACTGATGCCCAGTGACATCATAGGGAGGAGCCAGTGACATCACAGGCCACTGTCACTATTTATGGAGGTGGAGCTATGTGGGATTTAGGAAAGGGCTCTCCAGAAATTTAGGGGGCCTGGGAATCCTTGGGAACCCCCTAGCCAGGCCCCAATGGCTCAGAAACAAAGTATGGCATGGGCCTGAAAGTGACATCACATGAAGGGGTGGGGTTTTGGTGCAGGATGTGACATCATTGGAAGCAGTGGAGCTTTGGAAGTGCAATCACCTAACCTTTCACCTGGAAGTGACATCACAGAAAATGGCATCACAAAGTGATGTCACATCCTTGCTAGGCGCCACCCCTATGGTTTGCCTAGGGGCAGTTTGCCATTGCCTGCCTCTGTGTAGTGGTCCTGGACTTCCTTGGTGGTCTCCCATCCAAGTACTAACCAGGCCTCCCTGCTTAGCTTCTGAGATCTGGTGAGATCGGGCCAGCCTGGGTGGGGACAAACAAGTATGCAGGATTCTGTAAAATTCCATTCTGACTCCTTGTGCTGTTTAACATATACATGAAACAACTGGGGAGTTTTGACAGGATTTGGACTTCATTGTTACTACTGTACACATGACATTCATAGTAAGACTTCCAGGTATTTCCTGTGTGCTTTATTTGAGCCATATAGAGGCACAGCCACTGAATGGAGGTGGGGACTGGTAGACTTGGTTGAGAATGCACCATCTAAATCCATTCAAGTTATAGAAAGGATAGAAGTGAGGCCTACACCACTATTAGTGAGTGAATTTAAAATGTATAATTACCTAGGCCAGTACACCCTCTGCCAGCTCTTAATGCTCAGCTGTACTATGAACTGAGCAACCTTAGACACCCAAAGGCAGCTGCTCTGTTGGATGCACAGAACTTATTTACAATTAATTTTTTACTCTCCAGTAAGCTGCTGATTTCTGTGAAACTAAAGGCGAAATTGAATGAGACATTAGAGAGCTGTGATTGAATCTCTCACTGTCTTTAATTTTAAAAAACTATGCAGGAGCAGTGTGTGTCCATGTGTGTGTGAGAGAGAGAGGTATGTGTGACACCTAAATTGCCTTTGTTCCAAATGCTTACTGAGAAAACTTGTAAATAGCAAACTAATTCTGAATAAGGATGAGGGATGTTTGCCTATCAATCCTCTTGTATTCAGGGTTCAATTACTGTAAGTGGCTTACTGCTTATTGATAAAATTTGTTTCTTGGGGTACATGACTGTTCTGTGGTGTTTCCAGCTTTTAGTACAGGAGAGCCAACTTTCCTTAAGTTTAATACATTTTCCAATTGAAAGTTGGTTTGATAAGGAAGGGCTATTTCACAAACATCTAAGCATATTGCACAACATCATGAGTTGATTCCCCACTCCTCCTCCACATGAAGCTAGCTGAGTGACCTTGGGACAGTCACTGCTGTCTCTCAGCCCCCTCTACTTCACAGGGTGTCTGTTGGAGGGAGAGGGAGAGAAGGAGATTGTAAGCCACTCTGAGACTCCTGGTAGTGAAGAGCGGGGTATAAAAATCACAAATTCAAGTATTTCTTTGCTTTTCATTGAAATCTTGGGCACTCATCAGAGCTCAGATAGCAGTGCAAGTACCCCCCAAAGGCTGATTTTTAAGGCATTAGGGAACTGTGCAGTCCCTGACCTATCCCTCAGGGCACAGTACAGAGAAGCTCAAGGGACTTGGTAACAAAAGTTATACATCTCCTTGCTCTCCGCTGCCCTCCCCCAACATTCCCTGCCAGCATTACCAGAGACTCAAGCTGCGGACAAGCTGAGCTCGCTATGAAAACCTCCCCCCAGCCAAACAAACCCAGCCACCCACCCCGGAACGAGGGGAGGGGGAGAGGGGGAGAAGGGGAGTGGGAGAAGGACCTCACGCATACACACACAACCCTGTCTCCAGAGACAGAGCACACGTCTCTCCCCTCCCCCGCTGTCTCGCAGGCAGTCGCAGTGGCTAAAGTAGGGGGAGGAGAAGGCGATGGCGGGCTCTCCCCATCCACTTCACATGGGCCACAGTCACGACTAGGATTTGACTACATCAGAGCCCTTCAGCACAATCTTTGCAGGCAGGAAAATGAGGGGGAAAGCAAACCAGTCTTTCCATTCTAGTACAAAAGCAACAGGCTGCAGCCAGAGAGATGAAAGCGGGCACAGCAAAGGTGAGCCAGAGTGGAGGCAGCCCAGCGCCTCCCTCGCCTGCCATCTAAGCAAGGAAAGCCACCAAACTTAGCAGTGCTCCAAACACTTTCCGCCAGCCAAACAACCCCCCCCCCCAGAGTGGCTCAGTGGCTGGCTGGCAGCCTCTCCAAGCCGGCTGGCCAGCTTGGAAAGGCAGCGGGCAAGCTGAGCACGCATCAAACACTTGCAGTGAGCTAAGCACACACCAAACACATGCGCACAGTCAAACATTTCCCCCCTCACCCCACCTACCCCAGAGCGGCTCAGTCGCCTGCAGTCTCTGCAAGCCGGCCAGGGAGAACTGAGTAGGCTCCAAACATGCGCACAGCCAAAGAACCCCCACCCCAGAGCAGCTCAGTGCCAGCTGAGCACACACCATTCAGCCACTCCAAGCCAGCTCCTCCATGGAGGCCAGCTCCCCCCCCCAATCTCCCGGCATGGCTTGCCTCGCCGGGAGCGCGAAAACAGCAACAGAAGCAGCATGAGGCAGCATGAAGCAGCACGAGGCAACACGAGGCTTCCCTTGGCTTTCCCCACCCCCATGGCTGCCCACGCTGGAGCTCAGGCCAGCTCCTTACCTTTTCCTGTGGGAGATCAGAATAATTTAGGGCTTATGGGAGCTGGGGGTGGGGCTTAGCTTTCAGGAAGCAAGCCCTACTCTCCTCCCACCACATCCGGAGTCTCAGAAAGCGGAGGGGAAAAAACTCTCCGCTTTCCAAATGGGTTGGGGATGGGGTTTTTTTTTTGCCAAGGTTTGTGAGTCTGGTTGCCCGGGGGGGCTCAGGAAATTTCGGGGGTAGCCTGAGCCCCAGAGCCCCCCTGGAGTTGACGCCCATGGGCTGAGCCAAATGACCATCACAGCCCAGGAGTAAAGAGGGGTGGGCCAAGGGAGCCTTTTTCACTGTTAGTGGCATCCCCCACCCCCTTAAAAGTCCCCTTGCAAGTCCCTGACAGTGTTGCAGGGGCCCCAGTTCCCCCCAGTGTCCAAAGCTGGCCCTCTGCCCAGATGGATCAAAAGGCAGTCAAAGTCCAGAATGGGAATGGGGTTTTGTAGTATGCAGTCTGAACATAAGCAGGTGCCCTCTGTTCACTGGCAGCTGCTCTGTCCAGGAAGCTGCCCAAGCTACCTAAGATGCCTCTGTGCCAAACCCCATACCATCCCTGTGGTGGTAAAGCAGGAGGGAGGGAGGGCAATGTGGCTAGGCACTGAGGCCCCCAAAAGTGCCTCTGACTGGTCCCCCATGTCAGGCTCGTTAGTCAGGTCACACAACACAGGGCTTCATTAGAAGAAAACTGTTTATTGGTGAATCAGAACTAAAGACATGTGTACTGCTTGTGTCAGGAATGCCCAGGAACAGTAGGGCCTCCTGATATACTAGAATCAAACACCCCCCCTTACAAGCTGAAGCCAATGTTTGCGTGCACAAGCAAAACAAGCAGGCTAAACTAAAAAGCCGTTGGTTCCCAGCCCAGGAGTTCTGCAGCTGGAGCATCTACAAGGTCAAGCAAGCAATAATACACAGACAGTGAAACAGTGAGACTCAGAGGCAGGCAGAGGAAGAGTACCCCTCCACATTCCAAAAATCATTACAGGGCTACCTGACATCCTGTCCTCCCAAGCGGCCCCCCCAAGTTTATCGGGGTGGCGGTGGTGGAAGCAACGAAGAAGACGGGGGGCCTTGAAGTTATCCACCGCCACCCACTCTCTGTGTTGCAGCCCAAAGTCAACTCACTCCACTAAGTAAAACAACTTGTTTAGTTTAAGCTTAAAGTCCAAAATGTCAGCAACTTCGTAATGCGGTTCGCCATGCATCATCGGGGCGGGGGGGGGGAGGCTGTGTTTGCTGAGGCCGCCATGCATTAGGCCCAGGATCCTGATGAAGGAGGCTGAAATGGAAAATGGAATGCAAATGTCTCAACGTCTTTGGCAAATCAAGTTCAACAGTAGCCTCATTGATTTTGCATTTCACTGGAAAAGGCCCCACCTATTTCCAATCGAGTTTACGACTAGGTTGGAGCCCCTTGATGTTTTTGGTAGACACATAAACAGAGTCTCTGGGCTAGATGTCCCAACCCACTGTGCGTTTCTTATCAGCTTGGGCTTTGTAGACTTGTTTAGCTCCATCCAAAGTTTTACATAGAAACGACCAGGCATCCTGTAATCATTTACACCAGTCTCCCACCTTTCCCTCCAGCAGGGCCAAGTTGGACAGGAAAGGGAGAGGTGGAGCCTCGTAACCATAGGCTGCCATAAACGGGGAGACTCCTGTGGATGAATGACAAGCATTGTTGTAACAAAACTCCGTGAGGGGAAGTAGCCCCTCCCAGTCATCCTGCTGAAAATTAGTGAAGCACCGGAGATACTGCTTGAGGGTTTGGTTGACGCATTCTGTCTGGCCATCAGTTTCGGGGTGATAAGCACTGCTCAGACGCCATTCTACCCCCATGAGATGCATCAGTTCACCCCAAAATTTGGAAACAAATTGTGAACCACGGTCGGAGATCATCTTCCGAAGTAAAGTATGTAGTCTAAACACCTGCTAAAGAAACGCTTTTGCCAGTAAGCAAGCAGTTGGCAGGGACTTAACCGGAATGAAGTGGGCTTGCTTAGAAAGCAGATCCACTGCTACCCAGATGACAGTTTTTCTGCGACTGGGGGGCAAGTCAGTGATAAAGTCCACTGAGATAATTTCCCACAGTCTACCAGGCATAGGTAGTGGTTGTAAGAGCCCAGGTGGTTTCCCATGTCTCAGCTTGCACATAATGCAGATCTGGCAAGATTGGATAAAGAGGGAGAGATCCTTCCTCATCCCAGGCCACCAAAATTGGCGTTGAAGCAAATGCAATGATTTTACAAACCCCAAATGCCCCACCAACTTGTTGCCATGTACCATTGACATGACTTCTCCCCCTAAAGCTGAAGGCACAAACAGCTTTTGGCCGTGGTACCAACAGCCATTCCTCAACTTCCCCCTCTTTTTCTCGTTCCAGCTGATCACTATCAGAGAGGGCGGAGGTGAACTTCAATTCCAGGGGCTGGGCTGTCATTTGGCTGCGAGTTAAGACAGCCCCTCCCAACTGGGAGGGTGTGAACATTGAGTCAAGCACTCCCCTCCTGTCGACTGTCATGCTGTGGGAGGCGGGACAATGCATCCAGTAAAGAGTTAGATTTGCTGGGGAAATGATGGAGGGTAAAATTGAACTTAGAGAAAAAATCCGCCCATCTGAGCTGTTTAGCATTGAGGTTACGGGGCGTTCTGAGCATTTCAATGTTTTTGTGGTCAGTCCATACTTCAAACAGCACTCTGGCCCCCTCCAGTCCGTGCCACCACATAGAGAGTGCTAATTTGAACGCTCCCACCTCCTTGTCCCAAAATGACCAATTACACTCATTATCATTGAACTTCTGGGAAACATACACAAGATGGTGTATTTTCCTATCCTCCACTTCCTGCAAAATGGCACCACCCTAGCAACGTCTGAAGCATCCACTTGAACAATAAATTTCTTGAGTTTATTTGGGTGAGCCATCATGGGTTCGGGTTCCTCCCAAAGTTGCACCGCACTGGCGGCACACTCCCATCACTGAAGGGATGGGAGCTAGCTGCCCCCTGAGATAACCTCTTCCCTGGCCCACCCGCTGAGACAGGCAAGCTGGGGAAAGCCCTAGAAGGAGCAGGGGGGCATTTAAATGCCTCCCTGTGCCTTCCCTGGCCCACTCACTGGAGTGGGTGAGCCAGAGAAGGCCGGGAGCCAGCCCCCCCCCCGGCCTGCCTGCCAAGGCCAGCAAGCTGGGGAAGTTCCTAGAAGGAGCGGGGAGGCATTTAAATGCCTACCTGTGCCTTGATTGGCCTGCCCACCAGAGCAGGGGAAGGAAAAGTGTTTAAATTTAAAACACTTTCCCTTGCTTCTGGGGCTCATGCTGCCTTCGCTGACGTGGCACCAGCCCCAGAAGGAAGGGAAAGTGTTTTAAATTTAAACACTTTTCCTTCCTTGCCCAGCATTCCTCGAATGGATGCTGAATATACTGCATCCATTTGGGGAATCCCTGTTCAACCAGCCAAATCAGATTACAGAATCTGATTCGGCTTTCGGCAGGCCTGAATAATGTTGAATAAGCATTATTCATTTTGTTTGTCGATTCATCTGAACCAAATGCAGATCCCTAGCACAGACTGTAATCTGGGACAACCGGATTCCCCACTCCTCCACTCTCAGCTGCTGGATGACCTTGGGTGAGCCATAGTTCTGTCAGAGGTGTTCTTGAAAAAAGCAGTTTTTGATAGAGCTCTCTCAGCCCCGCCTACCTCACAAGGTGTCTGTTGTGGGGAGGGGAAGGGAAAGGTGTTTGTAAGGTGCTCTGAGACTCTGAGTGAAGAGCAGGGTATAAATCCAATCTCCTCTTCTTCTCTCAAAAGAGCTGAGAAGACCCACTTTTACCTCCATGTAGCCTCATGGGAAATGGGAATTAGTCTCCAGGGGTGGCTTGCAATTGGGTTGGAGGACCAAGGGAGCAGCAAGCTGCAGAGAAATGGCACCTTCCAAAGTTAGGCTACTTCTGTGGCCAGGGCACAGAGTGAGCCAAGTGGTCAGTGGTTGGAGCTGGGGTTCTCCCTATTGGATATCCACTTGTGAAATGAATAGACACAGGAGCATCTGTAATGAGGCACCAGTAGATGGTTGGCTGGTATCAAAAGGTCATCATAGAACCCATTCAGTAGTCCCTGGGGAAGACCTGTGCTGCAACCACAGCTCCCATGGCTGTTACCCACAGCTCCCTCACTTGTGTTGCACTTATAGCTGAAGAAACAACAAATGAAGGATTCACTTTGGCAGCTGCTCCTCAGAACTCTGTTCATGAAAAGGAATGAAGTCATGGATTAGGTGCTGACCCACTGCACTCAGGATGATGGGGCTAGCCCCCCCCCCCCATAGGATCCTGTCCAGTGGAGAACCTGACAATTGCCTGAACTGGAAGTTCAGTTCAGAGCCAAAAGCTTTGGTCCTCTCCCTTGGCAGCTGTCCTAGCTCAGTTCCCATGCACCAAAGCCCTTTGTGCATGTGGCTCCTGCACCCTCTTGCCTGCTGGGGTCAGATGCGGGGGGCAGCATTGCTAGGGTGGCTTCTAACAAAGGGGGAAAGAGGGAAGGGAGTTGGGGGAAGAGTCCCTTGCTTACCAGTCAATGTGAAAATGCCTCTTTGAATCCCTGCTGAGGAGATGTGTCATCTGTTCGGGTTGAGAACTGGGAGAGGTCACAGCCACACAGTGTAGACATTGCTCTACCTGTTTGGTGCTGACACTAGTGTTAAGCAGCCTCTCTGTGCTTTTCAGCCCACCGAGGTGTCTTGGCTCTTGCTCTAAGTCCACACAGCAGAGAGCTGCCAGACAATGTCCTGTGACATGTGCCCTACCTCTTGAGTTGGGTGTCCTGACAAAAGTTTTGTAGGGTTGGAGGGGGCATGGTTCACTGTGGGTAATGGGACTTGGCTGCCACAGGGGAGGGAGGTGATTGGTCACCTTCTTAGTTGGCATCCTGATCTGTTCAGGGACTCATGGGTGTGGCTGTAACAGTAGGAGGGGGCACGTGTTTGACTTACAATGGCTACCTATGGGCTGCCCCACCATTTTTCCAGGCAGAACCTTGCACCTCTCTGAGGGGATGTTCCTGGGCTGGAAACTTTCAGTGAGAGCCAGTTTGGTGTAGTGGTTAAGTGTGCGGACTCTTATCTGGGAGAACCAGGTTTGATCCCCCACTCCTCCACTTGCACCTGCTGATGTGACTCTTTATAGCTGTAACTGTTTCCTCCACTTCTGTTTTGCTTTTGTCTAGTATCTTCACTCTATCTTTGCCATATATTTCAATAGAGGAGAAACTGCAATAATTGAGTTAGAATTACAGGCAGGTGTTTGGCCTTTCATTCCCAAGATGTAGCCATGTTGATCTATTGCAGCAAAAACAATGGAGCCTTGTGGCACCTTCAAGACTAATATATTGTGGCATAAACTTTTGTGGCCCAGGTCTATAAAATTTACACCACAATAAACATGTTAGCCTTTAAGGTGCCCTGGGGCTCATTGCTGTTATGGCCTCTGATGAATTAATATACCCTATAGCTGTTTAGAACTATTCTAAATTAGGTAGAATACAAATAATATATTTAAAATGAGCTGAAACCATCTTCATGCATCGAGAATCATAACTATTTTTCAAGTGAGTCCCAGGCTGTCCATCTTTTCTCCTGTCTTTTCTCCTGGATTTAGCCCAACAATGAATGTTTGAATCTCATTACCAATGAATGTGAAATTCAAAGAAGGGGAAAACAGAGGGGGGAAACCCTTTGTCTATAAATATTTAAAATGCTCAGAGTGAGATGTGTGTTTTTTTTTTTCACCCTTCAGGTACAAAGGGAATGTTGATTTTCCAAGAGGTCAGCGTTTTAGAGCTGACAGTTTAAAACATAATCTTTAAAGCATATATATATTCAAATAAATTCAAAAGAGACTGCAGACCTGATAAAGGCCAGGCAATCTCTTTTAAGCCATTCTTCTAATTCTGTTTTTTCTTATCTCAATGCTTTGTACGGCTTTCTGACCATTGAGTCAATTTCAATTCAACTCTTGGATGCACCTTGGTAATTACCTGCCCCAGGCTTATTCCCCTAGGTCTCAAAATGCAAAGCAATTCTTTGCAAGATAGAGATTGCTTTTTACTCTGAGCTTTAACAAAAATAAGAAAAGGCACTGCCAGCACTGATGTGATCAGACAGAACTTCCGTATAGGTCTGTTCTGGATTAGAATTATTTATTTGGTGTATAAATACACATAAGGAACAATTGCTGAAGGGTCTTAAGGAGGCTATTCTTGCCTGCTTGCTGGCTACACTTGAGCTGAACTCTCAGTTCATTTAGAATGTATTATTATCAATTGAGTCAACAATTATGAAGCCTTTTTATTCACAAATGCACATTAGGCTGGCTTACACAGGTGAGCTGAAAGCACAGCTAGCTAGAGTAGCATTTGATCTTTTGGGTTAGATAAGAACTGTAGGTTGGCACAAAGGTTCTGTCCCCTTAAATGTGGAGCTTGTGTTCAATACAGGGAGAGTTCCACCAGTGCAGGGAGCCTTTTTCCAGAAGAAACAAGGAAGAAATCTCCTTACAGTGGCAGAAGGCTTCCCAAAACAGAACCTCTGAATCTACCTCTGCAGTCACTGGATGAAGGATGGTATCACTTCTTTGACCTTTATGATGTTACAAAGGACCCACATACCAGCAACTTCCCTTTAAGAACTCAGCAACATTGACATGGGCAGTTACTATACAGGCTATCATTCCTATATGACTTTGGGCTTCTAGTGCTACCTCAACAGGTGTGTGGAAGTGTCAAGCCTCTGGGGTAATATCAGAAGGAACAGTCAGAAATAAATAGTAGAAAAATGAGTTTCCTATGTGTAAGAGAAGTATTTGGATTTAAACCTGTTATAACCATATATTAGAAAACTCTTCCACACGGTTTCAGAATCTATGACCAATTTGCAAATCACCATATAGCCAATCCTACATTCTAACAGTGCAACCCTAGTGGAATTATATCCTTCTAACCCCCTTGACTTCAATTGATTCAGAAAGGTATAATTCTGTTTAGGATTGTTAATGCGATTGGCATATGTCAGGTACTATGTAATTTCATACACAGAAACAGTTTCTGAGCAGCATATTAGTACAGTGAACTGACCTTCAGCCCCATTGACAGAGAATATCTTTTTGGAATATGAGGCCTCACCTAGAGTATTGTGTTCAGTTTTGGGCACCACAATTTAAGAAGGATATAGACACTTCGGAACATGTCCAGAGGAGAGCAACAAAGATGGTGAGGGGTCTGGAGACCAAGTCCTGTGAGGAAAGGGTGAAGGAGCTGGATATGTTTAGCCTGGAAAGAAGATGACTGAGAGGTGATATTGTAACCATCGTCAAGTACTTGAAGGGCTGTCATATAGAGGATGGTAAGGAGTTGTTTTCTGTTGCCCCAGAAGGTTGGACCAGAAACAACAGGTTGAAATTAAATCAGAAGAGTTTTCGGCTTAGCATTAGGAAGAACTTCCTGACAGAGCAGTTCCTCAGTGGAACAGGCTTCCCGGGGGGGGCGGCGGCCTAGATGGCCATCTGACAGCAATGCAGATTCTGTGAACCTAGGTAGATCATTCCTCTGACACTGACCATCTGGAGGAACAAAGTTTGGGATCAATTTATTATGTGCAAAATTTCTGACTTGCTTCAAAGACAACTATCTGGCACCACCACGACTTACTCCAAATTTGTACACATGTGGTTTCCATGGTTGCAATATATGACAGACACAGATCTTCTCCCTACTAATGCTGCTTACTCCTTTTGGCTTTTCTTCTAGTTCTTTACTGAAACAAACACAGAGCTCTTCTATGTCTAAGTTCTGGTTCTATTCTAGCACTCACAATTACTTCACCAACAGAGGTAGCTCAATAATCAGGGTTTCTTACCTTTTTATTGGTTGATATTCAAACGTTGGAATAATTTTTCTCTGATGTATGATGTGTTTTGATGCGATTTGATCCTTATCTCTTGGTGTTGCTTACTTTCTGTTTCAAATGTTTATTGTTGTAAGTGTTTGTTAAAATAAAGCATTAAAGACAAAAAAACCCCAAAACACCAACCTTAGGCAGATCATGAGAGGGAGGGCAGGAAGGGTTTCCTCAGTGCTTAGTTCTTGTGGCCCTTTCTTACATGCCCAGGGAAATGCTGATTGCCACTTTGGGGTCCGGAAGCAATTTTTCTCCAGGCCGATTTGGCCAGGGATCCTGGAGGGTTTTTTTGTCATCTTCTGGGCATGGAACAGTGGTCACTGTGGGTGTGGAGGGGGAAGTATTTGTGAATTTCCTGCCTTGTGCTGGGGGTTGGACTAGATGATCCTGGAGGTCCCAACTCTATTATTCTATAATTCTATTCTATGAGGCCCTTAAATCTGATGCTTAAATCTACATGCTTATCAGGGTTGTGAGCTGAAACAGTGACTTCACAATGAGCTCCATTTTAACTGCAGTGAAATGCCAATCAAATTGTGCTGTGTTTCTCCTTCCTCACATCCCATCCCATCTCATCTCCCTTATCCCTTTGTGTGAGCAGAATTTCTTGAGGTGATCTAGTTCTAGTTTGTTATGATGTCCAAATGCAGGTTTCTTGGTTAATTAGAACTTGTTTAGTCCATACAAACCAGAACTTCAAACCTCAGTTTAATCACAGTTTTGATTCCCAGTTTAGGTGTAACCTCAGTTTGAAGAAGCACCTGCATTATGGTGAACTGGAGATTGTTCACACCAAGAATTTATTTTTGAACAATGGGAGAAGGTAGAGGAGCAAGAGATGTACACAAGCACAACAATGTTCACTACTGATTGGAATTTAATTGTAATTTAAATGAAGCTTCTTGTGATGTCAGAATGCCAACAATGTTTTTTTTATGATTTTTTCATCTATAGTGACCAGAGATAAATTGAATGGTGTTAGTAACCTGGTAACCTGGTCAAGCCACAAATTAGATGCTGTTCAGAAAAGTCATGGCCAGGAAAAGATAGTCCATCTAATCCATGGAATGTTTAGTCTTCTCAGATTTAATATTTGTGTTGTGGGAAGATGAATTTATCCATTCAGGGTATAGAGTGGGGTTGCCAGCTCTGGGTTGGGAAATACCTGGAGATTTGAGGCAAGGAGCCTGAGGAGGGTGGGGTTTCAGGAGGGGAGGGACCTCAGTGGGGTACAATACCATAAAGTCCACTTTCCAAAGTAGCCATTTTCTCCAGGTGAACTGATCTCCATCATCTGGAGATCAGTTGTAATCTCAGGAGATCTCCAGCTACCACCTGGAGGTTGGCAACCCTAGTATATAATCAGTGTATGATACAGGATTCTTCTGTAGACTTTATAATTAAAATTGTACTGCTGTATGTACGTCCTCATGGCATCACTGAATGGAGATAATGGTACTATTCCATCTAAACCTTGCTTGCCAGGTCACATGTGAAAAAAATTAAAATAAGCTAGTCACAGAAGGTTATCAGTTTGGATCTGGAGTTGAACTGAGGTGTTCACTATTACATTTTTGCTTTAGCCTTACTGAGTATCTGTGAGGTACTCAAATGCTGGGTTTCTTCTACAGATATGTCTCCTAAATCTCTCCTTCCTAAACTGGCTTTGTTCCACACAAAATCAGCAACTTGAAGATGCACTACATTGCCTCACCCATGCAGTAAAGAATCAGGACTCCTATCCAATGCTTACAGTCATTCAGCTGCCATGAGACTTCATTTGTCTTTGCTGAAAGAAATTTCAATATTTTATTAAAAGTATTTGAATACAAGGAAAATCTTTTGGCAAATACCAGCATAATTTAGCTATGATTTAACAGCTCCTTTCACTGACTTGTTAAATTATGCCACTCCATCATCTACCCTATGGTCCTTCCCTTATCACCCATTACTGATTAACTCCCACACAATATGTGGAAGAAGCAGAAATGTGCAAAATGTTCTGTTGGGGAGGTGATTTAATAGCTCCTTGGTGACTAAGGCAACCCATGATAAAGCATACGCATTTAGTATTTCCACTGAGTGTGTGTGTTCTCTTAGTCTAGAAATATTAAGCAACACATTCCGTTTCTGAGCTAAAGTTTTTTTTTTAATATACTATTGTACAGCTTGATATCATGTCTGTCATAAAGCTTTTCTTATTATGAACTCACACTGACAGCATATTTTTTCTGAGTCAACACACCTTTTGTCACTCAATATTGTCATGTTTCTTCTGCATTTCATAGAATAGCCTGGATGAGGCCATTTAGTCCTCTTCCCTCTGTTAGCAAATGTATTCAATATCTTAAGGCAACAAATCCATTTTTACTTCTGACTGCATTCTAGGGATGCTAGATGTAGGGAGGGATGTTAGGACCCAGTTCTGTTAGGGCAGAGAGGTTTGCATGTGCATACAGGCACAGGTACTGGTATGGGTGCATATGAGGACACTTTCTCTTTGGTTCTGCCACCATCCAAACTACACCCAGCTTTTCATGTTTACTAGCAGTTTGGGCCATCAGTAAAAGGCTCTCTCTGTGCATATGCAAAGGGTAGAGTTTTCCAACACCACTCTGTGCATGTGTAAGCATGTTTCCAAGCAGCTAAACATGTAGTGAAGCCTTTCAGTGCAGCCTGTTTTCTTAAACAGGAAAATAACTTTTACTTACTACATGGACAATGAATATCATACAACCCCCAACCTGGTGGGACATACTCCCACCCGAGATCAGGGCCCTGCTGGACCGATTACAGTTCAGCAGGGCCTGTAAAGTGGAGCTATTCTGCCAGGCTTTTGGTTGAGGTGGTGGACGTTCAAGTATTCTGACCTTCCCTGTTCATGGCCCCTTCCCAGTGCCCTGCTGCTTTAGATAACATTACTTGGGCATTGGAGCATTTTATTCACCTGACATGAAGCATGGGCTCTTTCTGTCATTGTTTATTGTGCCATCTGTTGTTTTATTGGTGGTTTTTTTGCTTTTTATTTCACTCGTGGGATAGAACAGGGTATAAATTAAATAAATAAATAATAGGTTATAGCCTAGCTTAGAGTTACTGTCTTTTACCTCAGCATACCTCCTTTGGCACATCTCTGGAACAAACACTGAATATAGGCACAATAATCAAATATAAGAGAAATAATACTGAGTAAGGTCTTTTAAAATATTTTCTTTGGTTCTAATTTCTGCTTAAGGTGATAGCTGTATGAACAGTACTAGACAGATAGATAGAAGTATCTGAATGAGCATTTGAACAAGCATAGGCATAACCTTAATGGGTTGCTGAGATAGTTTAGCACTTCCTGCCCTTGTGTGCGTGTGTGTGCGTATTTATATTTGCCCAGGCTAGCCTGGTCTCATTGGATCTCAGAAACTAAGCAGGGTTGGCCCTGGACAGTATTTGGATGGGAGATCTTCAAGGAATACCAGGATCATGATGTGGAGGCAGGCAATGGCAAACCACCTCTGAACATCTCTTGCCTTGAAAACTGCATGGGGTCTCCATAAGTCAGCTGTGACTTGATGGCAACCCCCCCTCCCATCATCGGTCTATCATCTATCTATCTATTATGCAATAGAGGCATAGCCACCATGCACTAGAACTTGGTAGTAGGGATTGGCACGAACTGGGACAATGGTGGTTCATGGTTTATTTGATTACATGAACCATGAACTTTCACGAACTTTTCCCATTTCCTGAATTGGTTCATGGTTCATTTGGTTCATGAGTTTGGGAGGTGGTAAAACAGCCCCTTCATGAGCTAGACTCTTCAGCAGGCTCTCCCCAATCCCCCAATCCAAGTTTGGTGAAGATTGGATTTGGGATGTCTGAGTTTAACCTCCCCCAAAGCAGGTGCCCCCAGAAAAGCTCAGCTCTAGCCTCCTCTTAAATCAGCCACTCACTCTCACACGAAGACTAACTCCTCTCTCTTCCTTCTGCAAAGTGAAAGCAGCTGAGTCAGGATATGGTACACACACACACACAATCTGCTCCCAGAGAGCAGAATGGGAGCTCCATGGTTGGCTCCCAGAGATGCCAATCAAGCTATGGATAACTGCTATGGGTGTTCCTAGGGTTCTCCACAAGCTCTTCCTCTGCACTGCCTAGGAATTGATTGAATTGGTGCCAGACTGTCTGGAGAACAAATCACTCTAACAAACCAAACAGGGATGGGGTAAGCTCATTGCTAGGGGAAGATGGTCAAGTCTTAACAAGGGATGAAGACAAAGCAGAATTACTTAACTCTCACTTTGTGTTGGTCTTTAACAGTAAGGCGAACTGTATACAAACTGAAGAATGCAGGACATATGAAGGAAGGAGGAACTGCCAGTCTAGAGTAAGTAAGGAGATGGTTAGAGAACATCTAGCTGCCTTAAATACTTTCAAATCTCCAGGGCTGGATGGCTTGCATCCCAGGATGCTAAAAGAAATCACAGATTTTGGAGCCTTTGGCTCTACGAGATTTCCTGGAGTACTGGTGTTGTGCCGGAAGACTGGAGAAGAGCAAACATTGTCCTGATCTTCAAGAAGGGAAAAAAGACGGACCCAGGAAATTACAGGCCAGTCAGTTTGAAATCAATACCTGGAAAAATTCCAGAGCAAATTATTAAACACTCTATCTGTGAGTACCTTGAAAGGAATGAGTTAATTGGTAGTAGCCAGCATGGGTTTATAAAGAGTAAATCATGCCAGACCAAGCTTATCTCCTTTTTTGACAGTTACTAAAATGGTTGACTCTGGCAATGCTGTGGACATAGTGTATCTAGATTTCAGTAAGGCATTTGACAAAGTTTCTCATGAGATCCTTGAGGATAAGCTGGTTAAATGTGGGCTGGATGGTGCAACCATTGGATGGATTCATGGTTGGTTGTAAAATCGTACCCAATGAGTGCTCGTAAATGGCTCTGTGTCTATGTGGAGGGAAGTCTCGAGTGGAATGCCGCAGCGCTCGGTCCTGGGCCCTGTGTTGTTTAATGTTGTTATAAATTACCTGGAGGAGGACAGAGAGGGGATGCTTATCAGATTTGCAGATGACACCAAGCTGGGTGGGATTGCTAATTCTGAAGAAGACAGAGTCAGGATTCAAAATGATCTAGATAGGCTGGAGCAGTGGGCTGAGGCAAATAAAATAAATTTCAATAGAGATAAGTGCAAAGTCCTACACTTAGGTACAAAAAATCAAAGGCACAGATATAGAATGGGAGGGACTTGGCTTGACAGCAGCACATGTGAAAGGGATCTAGGTGTTCTGGTTGATCACAAGCTAAACATGAGCCTGCAGTGCGATGTGACTGTGAAGAAAGCTAATGCAATCTTAGGATGCATTAACAGAAGCACTGTGTCCAGATCACGGGAGGTGATAGTTCTGCTTTATTCTGCTATGGTCAGGTCTCACCTGGAGTACTGTGTCCAGTTTTGGGCACCATATTTTAGGAAGGATGTTGACAAGCTCGAGTGTGTCCAGAAGAGGGCAACCAGGATGGTAAGAGGTTTGGAATTCAAGTCTTATGAGGAAAGGCTGAAAGAATTGGGTATGTTTAGCTTGGGAAAGAGAAGGCTTAGAGGAGACATGATTGCAGTCTTCAAATATTTGAAGGGCCATCATGTAGAAGCTGGAGCAGATCTATTCTCTCTTGCTCCGGATTGCAAGACTAGATCTAATGGGTGGAAATTACAAGGGAGTTGTTACCAGCTGTCCCGGGGCTGACCAGGACCCCCCAATGACCACACCAACAGTCCCCAGCCCCAGGACGCCTACCTGGAAGCTGGAGAGGGGAGAAGAAGCACACAAAGACCACCACACCCTGCCAAAGCGCCACCGCTCCAAGGCCTGCTCATCAGCGCCGGCACACCCGCGGCGTGTCGGGAGATGGTTGGGTGAAAGAAGTAGAAGCCACTTGCAAACCAGGGGCCCGTGTATCAAGCAGCCCAGCCAGCGTGAACCAGGGCCAGCACCAGGGGTGGAAGCCAGGCCAGAGACCACACCCAGCCCTGGGCATCTGCAACTAAGGAGGAAGGTGGGGCTACAGGGGGAGGAGGGGAGAGGAAGCATGAAGTGAGGTGGGTGGAGGGGAGTGGAAATAAAAGGAGGAATGCAGACAAGGGCCGGGGAGGATAGCCTGGCCATGGATAGTAAGACATAAGAACATAAGAACATAAGAACATAAGAGAAGCCAATGTTGAATCAGGCCAATGGCCCATCCAGTCCAACACACAGCGGCCAAAATATACCAGGTGCCATCAGGAGGTCCAGCAGTGGGGCCAGGGCACCAGAAGCCCTCCCACTGCTGCCCCCTCCAGCAACAAGAATAGATTTTTTAAGGCAGGAAGTTTGCCAGAAGCAGAGCTGACCCAGCTGAGCTCTGAGAAGGAGCAAGGTGTTTGAGCTGCCAGAGGGGTGAGTGGTATTTTTTTATTTACTTTCAGCTGAGGTGCTTTAGCTGAGAAGGTACTGTGTCAGGGATTGTATTTGGGAGTGTGTGGGTGAGTTGTAACAGACTCCTGACTGCTGGAGTTAGGGTGTGAAAGGGTCATTGTTTGCCTGTAATTAAGTGCCTGGGTGAAATTGAATAGCAGACTCCTGGCTGCTGGAGTTGGGGTGTGAAAGGGGCTTTGTTTGACCGTCATTAAGTGCCTTGGGTGATTTGGAGTAGCTGCTGGCCACACCCTCTCCTGGGAGACAATTCCATTTAAGGCAGGAAGTTTGCAAGAGGCACGAGCCTCTGGCACGAACCGAAGGGCGAGAGCAAAAGGGCGAGGCTCTTTGCCTGTGGCTCTTGGTCTAGGGGCTCTGTAAGAAGCACAGGAAGAGCCAGAAAGCCAGGACCTTGGCTCCTTGGTAAGGTAAGTAGACTCCTACAACAGGAGCCATATAAATACAAAGGGTTTTAAAAGGGGGGTTATAGAAAAGTATTTGTTTAAAAACAATTATGAAGCCAGAATGCCAGCAGGGGGTTGGGGGCTATCCAGTGTTTTGCATGGAGTGTCACATGTATGACTATCTGCCCAGTTTGCTCCCTTGAGGCCAAGGTGGCTGACCTGGAGAAGCAGGGACAGTCAGTTAGGTGCACGGGGAAGACTCTCGGGGACTTGTTAGATATGTCCCACTCTGGATCTGGCAGCCCGGCTGCTGCCAGGGAGCATGAGGGTCAAGGGGAAAAGGGGCACCATGCTGAGGATAAGGGGAATGTGCCCTCAGAAGGGACCTCTTCTTCAGCTGGTGAACGGGTATCCTTTCGTACCAAGGAACCGTCCCTGGGAAGGGTGGGAGGGGGGCTCTTGGTAGTTGGTGATTCGATCCTTAGGCAGGTAGACAGCTGGGTGGCGAACCCGCGTACTGACCGTATGGTGACTTACCTGCCTGGTGCGAAGGTAGCGGACATTACGTGTGTTTTAGATAGGCTGGTAGATAGTGCTGGGGAGGAGCCAGTGGTCGTGGTGCACGTCGGCACCAACGATTTGGGGAAATGCAGTCGTGAGGTCCTGGAGGAGAAATTTAGGCTGCTGGGCAGGAAACTCAAGGCCAGGACCTCCAAGATAGCCTTCTCGGAAGTGCTACCTGTTCCACGCGCAGGGCCGGAGAGACAGGCACAGATCAGGAGTCTCAATGCGTGGATGAGACGGTGGTGTAGGGGGAAGGGTTCAAGTTTGTTAGGCACTGGGATGCTTTTTGGGACAAGAGGGAGCTGTACAAAAGGGACGGTCTCCACTTGTCCCGAGAAGGAACCAGGCTGCTGGCGCTCAAAATCAAAAAGGTGGCAGAGCAGTTTTTAAACTGAATAATGGGGGAAAGCCGACAGGAGATGAAAAGTCTCTGGTTCGGGATGGCTCATCTCAAAGAGATGAAGGGGTAGCTATTACTTTTGTACAAGGAAATGGATTACAATTGTCCACTGAGACTGTGGCTAATGATAGGAACTGCCTGGCAAGGTCTCGAGGCAGCAAGAGGAAGGCTGTGGGCTTAACAAACATGGGAAACTATAAGTGTTTATACACAAATGCTAGAAGTCTCCGAGGTAAAATCGGGGAGTTGGAATGCTTGGTGTTGGGGAGGGAAATAGACATTGTGGGTATTTCAGAAACGTGATGGGATGAGGAAAATCAGTGGGATACGGTGATTCCTGGTTATAAATTATATCGGAAGGATAGGGGGAAAGGGTTGGAGGTGGGGTGGCTCTGTATGTCAGAGAGGGTATACCGTCCAGTAAGATTGAGAGGGTAAGAGAATTGGATTCACTTCTGGAAATGCTATGGGTTGAAATAGTGGGTCCAAAAGGAGGCTTAACAGTGGGAGTTTGTTATTGCCCACCAGATCAAAAGATAGAGGAGGATTATAAAATGATGAATGAATTAAAGATAGCGGCTAGACGAAATAACTGTGTTGTAATAGGCGACTTTAACTACCCACACATTGATTGGGTCAATATGAGTTCTAGTCGGGAAAAAGAGATTGCATTCTTAGACACTTTCAATGACTGTGCTGTGGAACAGATGGTCACAGATCCTACCAGGGGAGAGGCGATCCTGGATTTGGTCCTAAGTAACACCCAAGACCTGGTGAGAGATGTAAAAGTGTTTGCACCACTTGGGAACAGTGACCATAATGTCATTGAGTTTAACATTTGTACGGATAGGGAGTTGCCCAAAAAGACTGACACAACCACTTTTAACTTTAAAAGGGGTAACTTCTCTGGTATGAGGGGACATGTGAGGAAGAAATTGAAAGGAAGAGTGGAGAAGGTCAAAACCATTGGGGAAGCTTGGAGAGTATTTAAAAAGACAATCCTAGAAGCTCAGAAAAAATATATACCACAGGTTAGGAAAGGTACAAATAGGTATAGAAAAAAGCCTGCATGGTTAACAAATAAAGTAATGGAAGCTGTAAAAGATAAGAAGGATTCCTTTAAGCGGTGGAAAGCTAGTCTTAGTGAGGTTGATAAAAGGGAACACAGACTATGGCAAATAAAATGCAAGTCTGTGATCAGGCAAGCAAAAAGGGAATATGAGGAGCATATCGCAAAAAACATAAAGACCAACAATAAAACTTTCTTCAAATACATTAGAAGTAGGAAGCCAGCCAGGGAGGCAGTGGGGCCCTTGGATGACCAAGGGGTAAAAGGAGTAGTGAAGGATGATAGGGAAATGGCTGAGAAGCTGAATGCATTTTTTGCCTCTGTCTTCACTGTGGAAGAGGAGAAGTGTTTGCCCACTCCAGAAGCACCGATTTCGGGAGGGGGTTTGAATGACCTGAATCAGATTGCGGTAACAAGAGAGGAAGTCCTCCGACTGATGGACAATTTAAAAACTAATAAATCACCAGGCCCGGATGGCATTCATCCGAGAGTTCTGAAAGAACTCAAATGTGAACTTGTGGATCTCCTGACAAAAATATGTAATCTTTCTTTAAAATCTGCCTCCATTCCTGAGGACTGGAAGGTAGCTAATGTCACTCCCATCTTTAAAAAGGGCTCCAGGGGAGATCCAGGAAATTACAGGCCAGTCAGTCTGACATCGATACCGGGTAAGTTGGTGGAAACTGTTATTAAGGAAAGAATTAGTAGGCACATTGATGAACAAAAACTATTGAGGCAGACTCAGCATGGGTTCTGTAAGGGAAGATCTTGTCTCACTAACCTGTTAGTGTTTTTTGAGGGAGTGAACAAACAGGTGGACAAGGGGGACCCAATAGATATTATTTACCTTGACTTCCGGAAAGCTTTTGATACAGTTCCTCATCAAAGGCTCCTAAGTAAGCTCAATAGTCATGGGATAAAAGGACAAGTCCTCTTGTGGATCAAAAACTGGCTTATAAATAGGAAACAGAGAGTGAGTATAAATGGGAAACTTTCTCAGTGGAGGGTGGTAAGCAGTGGGGTACCACAGGGATCAGTACTTGGTCCGATGCTTTTAAACTTGTTTATTAACGATTTGGAATTGGGAGTAAGCAGTGATGTGGCTAAATTTGCAGATGACACAAAGTTGTTCAGGGTGGTGAAAACCAGGGAGGATTGTGAGGCACTCCAAAGGGATCTGTTGAGGATGAGTGAGTGGGCGTCAACGTGGCAAATGGAGTTCAATGTGGCCAAGTGCAAAGTGATGCACATTGGAGCCAAAAATCCTAAATATAAATACACGTTGATGGGGTCTGATCTGGCAGAGACGGACCAAGAGAGAGATCTTGGAGTCGTAGTGCATAACTCGCTGAAAATGTCTACACAATGTGTAGCTGCAATAAAGAAGGCCAACGCTATGCTGGGGATTATTAGGAAGGGAATTGATAACAAATCAGCCAGTATCATCATGCCCCTGTATAAATCATTGGTGCGACCTCATTTGGAATACTGTGTACAGTTCTGGTCACCACATCTCAAAAAGGATATTATAGCATTGGAAAAAGTGCAGAGAAGGGCAACTAGAATGATAAAAGGGTTGGAACACCTTCCCTATGAAGAAAGGTTAAAATGCTTGGGGCTCTTTAGCTTGGAGAAACGATGGCTGAGAGGTGACATGATCGAGGTTTATAAGATTATGAATGGGATTGAGCATGTTGAGAAAGAAGTACTTTTCTCCCTTTCTCACAATACAAGAACTTGTGGGCACTCTATGAAATTGCTGAGCAGTCGGGTTAGAACAAATAAAAGGAAATACTTCTTCACCCAAAGAGTGATTAACATATGGAATTCACTGCCACAGGAGGTCGTGGCAGCTGCAAGCATGGTCAGTTTCAAGAGGAAATTAGATAAACATATGGAGCAGAAGTCCATCAGTGGCTATTAGCCACAGGGTATAGATGGGAATTCTCTGTCTGGGGCAGGTGATGCACTCTATTCTTGTTGCTGGAGGGGGCAGCAGTGGGAGGGCTTCTGGTGCCCTGGCCCCACTGCTGGACCTCCTGATGGCACCTGGTATATTTTGGCCGCTGTGTGACAGAGTGTTGGACTAGATGGGCCATTGGCCTGATTCAACATTGGCTTCTCTTATGTTCTTATGTTCTTATGTTCTTATGAGTACATCACCTGCCCCAGACTGAGAGTTCCCATCTATACCCTGTGGCTAATAGCCACTGATGGACTTCTGCTCCATATGTTTATCTAATTTCCTCTTGAAACTGACCATGCTTGCAGCTGCCACGACCTCCTGTGGCAGTGAATTCCATATGTTAATCACTCTTTGGGTGAAGAAGACAAGCCCAGACAGAGAAGAAAAACTACCCAGCCAGAAGGAGTGTGGTTGAGGGCTGTAATCCCCTTCCCCATTCAAGTGTCTTAAGCCCTTGCTGTTCCTCTGGGAGGGTTTACAAGGTGGCAGAGAGCCCAGTCAGTACAGGGTCCAGTGACAGCGAGGAGGGGTCATCCGACTTTTGTGACACTGGCTAAATATCAGGAGAAACTTCCTAACTGTAAGAGTGGTTGAACAGTGGAACAGACTGCCTCGGGAGGTGGTGGATGCTCCTTCGCTGGGTGTTTTTCAAGCGGAGGCTGGACGACCATCTTTCGGGTATGTTGTAGGGCTATCTTTCGGCTATGTTCCTGCAGAGTGCAAGGGGTTGGACTAGATGACCTGCAAGGTCCCTTCCAACTCTAACATTCTATGATTCTATGATTCTATAATTTCCATGGGGAAAAGGTGGTTCATTTTTGGATCTGGGAATGATGCAACCAAACCAACCGGTTCAAAATGAACAATTAACTGGCCTGGTTTGTGCTCAAACCATGATTCTGAGTTCATACCCATCCCTACTTGGTGGCATTGTTTTCTCTGCTGAAAATGGCTTGTTCCTTATTCCTACACAATCTACAGTAAAATCTACACTGGATATTTCTTCTATTACATGTGAAAGGATCTTAACACAGAACTTGGCATTCATTACTCTAATAAGAGCCTAGGGTCTGTCTGTAGAGAAAAATCTTGGGGGTATCTACAACTTGGCCAATTGAGGGCCTATCCAAATTGTCATATCAGATCAGATAGCAGTATCTCTAAAGTGTCGACACTTAAAGCTATATATTATGGTTGGAATTAATTTGAGGGGTTTTTTTTTGCAGCATAGAACTCACACACATAGAAAAGTCCCTCACAATGGGAGGCATATTAAATAAAAATGGTTCTCATGAAGCATTTTGCCATTCTTAAAATAGTCTAGTGGATTCAACTTGTTTCAGACATAACCAAAAATGCCTATGGAAGCCATTTTGAGCTGAATGGAATTCAGAGTAAAAATATGTGAAGAGATGGACAGCGAATGATGATGACATTAAGGATGTTCTGCAGCAACCAGGAAGTATAGAGGTGCCCTGAATTTAGCAGGATGTAAGCTAATCCTCTGCTTAATGCTCCCACTTTTCTGTGGGACAGAAAATGCTTCCAAGAAGGGACTTGTAACTCTAATTAATATACACATTGATAGCTATATTCAGATATGTGCAGCTGAGGACTCATTGAGTTGTCTCTAATGAGTAGGGTGGAATGAATGTCACACATTTCATGTGATACATGTTGCATAATTTTGCTGTAGCAGGTGTTCCATTCTACATTCTTCTGTTTATCCACCACAAATTTATTTGAATGTGCACATGATGCCCATATTTACATACATTATATACATGTTTTAAAGCATATTTCCATAGTATTTCCCATAAAGATAATGTGTATTCAACATTTCCCTTCCCACATTTGGATCAGATGGTCATGCAGTTCTGTTCTGCAATATGGCTACCTCAGATCAGAATGGCGTATTCTGGGGATAATGCCTTTTAAGGAACATCCTATATATCTGGGCAGCACTAAAGTTTACTACTGGAAAGGATTTATAGGAATTAAATATTTCAGTGTTTGCATTTCTTAAAATTTATGTGAGTCTGTCATAATAGGCTGACTATAGTTCATGGGAGACTATATTGTGGAGGAATAGGTTTTGCTTCTAGTGCCAATCAAGTGGGCAAGCATCATAAAAATAAATTGATGTTTCATAAATCTCTGCCTACAAGTACCTCAGGGGAGGCAGTTATTAGAGGGCATAGCATGAGGTTTCTCTTAACAACAAAGGAATATGAGGTTTTGCTACTGAAGTAGAAGCATTAGTCATACCTTCAAATTATTGCTTTGATTTATACCTTTAAGAACAAGGGATGGGCCATCCAGATTAAAGACAAATAAATTATCTGAATCTCTGCCCATTTTTAGACCTTTCTTAGAATCATAGAGTTGGAAGGGGGCATACAGGCCATTTAGTCCAACCCTCTGCCCAATGCAGGACCAGCCTAAAGCATCTCTGACAAATATTCATCCAGCCTCTTCTTGAAAGCTGCCAGTGAAGGGGAGCTAACCACCTCCCTAGGCAGCTGATTCCACCTTTGAACCACTCTGACCATGAAAAAGTTTTTCCTAATATCCAGCCGATACCTTTCTGCATGTAAAACGGTTGCTTCAGGTCCTTGTCCTCAGCTGCCAACTGGAACAGCTCCTTGCCCTCCTCCAGATGACAGCCTTTCAGATATTTAAGAGAGCGATCATGTCCCCCTCAATCTCCTCTTCTCCAAACTAAACATTCCCAAAGCCCTTAGCCTTTCCTCAATCTCCAGACCTCTGATCATCCTCGTTGCTCTCTTCTGCACCCTTTCAATTTTGTCCACATCCTTTTTGAAGTGAGGCCTCCAGAACTGCACACAGTACTCCAGGTGAGGCCTGACCAAGGCAGTGTATGGGGGGGCTATGACCTCCTGCAATTTCAATGCTATGGCTCTTTTAATACAACCCAAGGCTGAATTAGCCCTTTTTGCCACCACATCGCACTGACTGCTCATATTCAGTTTACAGTTCACTCTTACCCCAAAATCTCTTTCGCATACACTACTCCCCAGAAACCCATCCCCCATCCAGTATTTGTGCTTGACATTTTTGTGGCCCAGATGTAATACTGTGCATTTATCTTTGTTGAATTGCATCCTGTTCACAACTGCCCACTTCATCAGAGTATTCAGGTCTTGTTGAATTTTAACTTTATCTTCTTGGGTGTTTGCTACTCCTCCCAATTTGGTATCATCAGCAAATTTAATGAGTAGCACTTCTACCCCTCCATCCAGATCATTGATAAAAATATTGAAAAGTGCTGGACCCAAAACCGAGTGCTGCAGCACCCCACTGGACACCTCCCTCCGATCTGATGAAACACTATTGACCACCACTCTTTGGGTGTGGTCCTCTAACCAGTTCCCTATCCACCGAACTGTCCTATAGTCCAATTGACAGTTTTCCAGTTTGCTCATCAGAATGTCATGGGGAACCTTATCAAAAGCTTTACTGAAATCCAGGTAAATCACATGTCAATGTCAACTGGACACTCAGGTGTCCTGTGATGTCCTCTAAGATCTCTAGATGGGCTCGAGTTCTTCAGGGAGAACTTTCTTTCTTTCTTTCTTTCTTTCTTTCTTTCTTTCTTTCTTTCTTTCTTTCTTTCTTTCTTTCTTTCTTTCTTTCTTTCTTTCTTTCTTTCTTTCTTTCTTTCTTTCTTCTTTTAATGTTTTTAATCAAACATAATTAATGCTTCAGATTTCCAGAAATCCAGCCTGGATTCTGGAAATTTCTACAATGGAAACTGAAGCTCCAAAATCAGAAATATCTCATCACCAAATGCAGGGTGGATGTGGTGTTGGTAGGAACTGCTACAGTACTCCAAAATGAATTTCACCACTAACTTTAACTATCATCCAATTGTTAGCATGGTAGCCTTTAGACCAGTGACCATTATTCCCTCTAAGCTGAGTTAGTGTGAGCTAGCTCACAGGTTTTTAGCCTCTGGCTCACACATTTTTGTCTTAGCTCAGGAAGGATGGCTTCAGAGCAAACTGATTTATTCAGTAGCCAAATCACTCACTCACAACTTTAATGCCAGTAGCTCAAAAAAAGGAGAATTTTTGCTCACAAGACTCCACAGCTTAGAGGGAGCATTGCTGGTGACAATCATATCTTTCTTGCTTTTATACACATACACACAGGGCTGCTAAATTAATGTAGGAAGCAATCCAAAGCAGGTCTATTTGGAATTAAGTCCCATTTTTTTCAGTGGAGCTATGTCTATTTGGCTCATTTTCTGACAGCTGAAGGACCTGTTAGTAGAAGATGAGAGAGAAGGAGCACCAAAGGGTGACATTGTTCTTCTTTAAGGCTAACTGATGGAGCCAAGAAAAGGGCAGGAACTAGGGTTGCCAATCTCTATGTGGAAACTGTAGATGTCCTGGAATTACAAGTGATCTCCATACTATAGGGATCAGTCCCCCTGGATAAAATGGCTGCTTTGAACAATGAAATCTATTGAATTATACCCCACTGATGTCCCTTCCTCCCCCCAAATCCCATCCTCCCTACGCTCCACCCACAATTCTCCAGGAATTTCCCAGCAGTTGACAACCCTAGCAGGAACAGTAACATTTCCTTCCCTTTGGTGGATCTGTGACTGTGAATAGGGAGAGTTAATAAGGTGTAAAATGAAGGACATGCGTAAAGAGAAATAAGGGGGAAATTGAGGAAGGAGGTTGCAATATAAGTGGTAGCTGAGACCCTGTGCCCCAAGTCCATAAATATTTGCTGCTGTTTCTGGAAGTGTAGATGTCGTTAAGATGGTCTACCCTCAGAGACCTCTGGGGTGTTAAGCTACTAGATTCTGGAATTCTTGAAGGATTTGGAGGAGAAACTTGAGGTAATGTTAGTAAAGTTCTGGCAGGTGTGTGAAATGATTGGTCCAGGAGAGCTGACAAGATTATGGCCCTTCCCGAAGAAAATGTCTTCTATTTTCCTACCAGTGAATCAATTACAGTAGATATGTCTAAATTTTGCATAAGGATCCAAGTCTCTAGGTCTTTCACAATCTGCTAACAGTATTGGGACTTGCCAGTTTTATGCCTATTTGATATTTTTATAGTTACAACATCTTTTACTACCCCACATAGGAACATTGGCAAATATTCCCTTTTCTCATTTCTTGCTGATTTACATTGCATGCCCCATAGGCTTAGGAGGAGCTTTGAATGAGCAAGCCTTTACTCATCATGCATATTGCCTTTACTCAAGCAGCTAGTTGTACCAAAGCCAACAGACACAACTGTAGAAGCATGATTAGTCACACAACTAGGAGTATAAAAAATTGGGCCTCGACTTGTTATCCCTTCAGGATTTGGCTTCAGTCCCCCAAAGTCTTGCTCTTATTAATCCTCCAAAAGGAGTAGTTTAGGCCTGCTTCTTACAAACCTTTTCCTGAAAGGCCTTTTCACTGAAAAATGAGGGCTAGCAAAGAAAGATATAAGAACTTCACAAAAGAAAAAGATGCTAATCTTAGTGAAATCCTTCAACATGGTGGAAACCAGCATATAGCCTGAAGGCTCACCTCAGTTGCCAAGACTCCACCCAAACTATTCATCTCTCACTGCAAAGCATGTAAGCTTTTGCTTGCTCACAGTATCTACTTTATAAGTTGTGGGTGAGTGGGAAAGAAGATGGTTGTTGGCTCACAGGCCATGCTTGGTCTATCCGTATGAGCAGAGGAATAATATGACCATTCCATGGTTTAGTCAATATAGGGCGGTATAATTTATTATTGCCGTTTAGACTGAGCTAGTAATTTTTTTTCTCGTTTAGTGTTTCTGATCCTTCATAACAATAAAAGAATATGAGTGTCATTATTATTGATATTTCTCTGAGAACATTCTGACTTTGGGCTAGTTCAGATGATACTCCATCGTGGGGAGTGGGAAAAGATGAACAGCATGCATGTTCTCCATATTTTTAGGCACACCAGCCCTACCTCCATTGTCAGTGGACACCTTTGTCACATCTGCATGCACAGTTGAAATCCTGCATATAAACTGGAATCTAATGGCATGTTTAGAGCCTATTCATGACAACTCAGAGAGTTATAACAATGCTCCTGCTGATATCAGTAGTGAAAGAGTGCCACACAGGCATGGAGGTACATCATGCTCGCCACCTCCTCCTGCTCCTCACCACATATAGGGTTAGTCTACTGTCTAAAACAGCTTATGGTTAAACAAAAGTTCTTCAACATTTTTTATTTAATCCTGCTTTTCTTCTCAGTTGAGACTCAAACCGGCTAATGATTATAAGAGCACAGTAGAAAAGAGCATGTATAAGAATAGCTTCATCTCTCTATATTAATAATTGAGTTTTTGTGTGACTCTCTCCTGAATATTCCACATGCTCCCCCAGCATTTGGCTCCCTGATCTGTCACTCAGAGGGTGTCCCAAGCCACTGGCTGTGTTGCCTGAGTCCCACCCATCTGCCACTCAAGAGTATTAGCATGCCATTGGTCGGGTGCTGGGTCTGCTCCTCTTCCCTGCCCACTCCTTCAGCCAGTGTGCCCTGTCAGAATTACTGGCAAATGGCTTTCTCTCTTAACGAAGACATTTGCCTCCTGTGTGGGACTAATTTTTCCCTTAGTAGCTGTTGGTAGGTGTAATGATATGGCAGTTACCTGTGTCTGTGAGATCGCTGCCGTCTCTGTGTTTAAAATGTTCCCCCATAAGGTTTAATTGAGTTGTAGTTCCAGAGAGGGGCCTGCAGGGGTATCACTCACTGGGTTGAATGGGGCTTCCTCATCTGCTGGCCTACAGTTCCAGGCTGCCCCAAGGCCAAAAAGTGCAGGAAAAGAGGGACCGTCCCAAGGGGTGGGCAGCATCAATATAGACTCCAGCTAGGCCACAAGACAGAGATGTGGGGAATCCTGGGAGGCAGCAGAAATTCAGCCACTCCACAGTAGGCTGGACTGGGGAATAAATGGAAGTTTCCCTGCTCTCTTGGGCAAGAGAGAGAGAGTGAAGTACAGCCAGTGGCCAGTCCAAGGAGAGATCCTATCCTGAGCCCACAACCCCCAGAGGTAAAGAGTACTGTATGTAGGGAAAAAGGATTATTTTTAACCCCTGCTGATTTATGACCTGTTGGTTCATGGTGTGTGCTTACTCCTACAGTTTTGCCTTATTCATTTAGTGTGTGTATGCTCCATAATTGTGTAAATAGTTAAATAAATTCTCTTATTTGGGCTAATAATCTGTGTTGTGCTCTGACCACATAGTCTCCCCTGTTCTGCACAATACCAAAGGGAGGGGTAGCTCAGGGAAGATAGGAAAGGCCAGACCCTTGGGTTGACAACTTTCCAAGGATCCCCCAAAGATTGGGGATTTCATCTCCAAATAGGCAGATTCGGCCAGAGGGGTCTCACTGTCCCTCTAAAAGGGCAGTGACAATTCAGTGAGTGGTGTCGGCGAATTTAAGGAGTGAGATACGCCCATGGGACGAGGGTGGGAGGCAAACAGCTGAGTTGCAAACTGGAGCCCGTTTTGCCACAGTAGGCAACCAAGCGTGGTTCAGACAAAGGAAGGAAACCCTTTGCAGGCCTTTGTGAGGAACTCATTGGGGCCAGTCCTGACTAGGATTGCCAGCTCCAGGTAGGGAGATACCTGGAGATTTCCTGGTAGAGTCTATGGAAGCCAAAGGTTGGGGAGGGGAGAGGCCTCAGCTGAACAGAATGCCATAAAGCCCACCTTCCAAAGCAGTTATTTTGTCCAGGGCGGGGGGGAGAGAGATCTGTTGTCTGGAGTTCAGTTGTGATACCTGGTGATCTTCAGGCTTCACCTGGAGGTTGGCTATCTTAGGCGTCACAGTCAGTGCTTTAGCGCAGGGTCTGCTAGATCCAGGTTCTTGCTGTAGAGGCTGAGTGGGTGATTTTGGACCAGTCACAGACTTTCAGCCTAACTTACCTCACAGGGTTGTTGTGCAAGTCAAAAGGGGGAGAGGAGAATAATGTAAGCTGCTTTGGTCCCCATTGCAGAGAAAGATTACTTTTCTTCCTGGGAAACCATTGTTGCCAATTCTCCAGGTGAGGGCTGGAGCTCACTCAGAATTACAACTGCTCTCCAGATGGCAGAGATCAGTTCCCCTGGAGAACATGGTGGACTCTGTGTCCTTATACCCTGCTGTGATGCCCCCCCCCATGACAGCCACTGTGACATGGAGGTCAGGGTTTCAGAGCACCATAGAGGCTGCACGTGTGGGGGAGATGTAAAGCTGAAGAGAGGGCAATAAATGTAGGTTGATGCTTGGCTGGGAAGGAGATAGGGTTGCCAACTCCAGGTGGGAAATTCCTGGAGATTTGGGGGATGGCACCTGGAGAGGGTGAGGTTTGAGGAGGGCTGGGACCTCAGACAGGTACAATGCTATGGATTCCACCCTCCCAACCAGCCATTCTCTCCTGGGGCACCATTGTTGCCAATCTGCAAGTGGGGGTTGGAGATCACTCAGAATTACAACTGATCTCCAGGAGGGAGGGAGGGAGGAGATGGAAAGCTGAAATCAGGGGCAGAGAATGGCAGGTTGATGCTTGGCTGGGAAGGAGATAGAGTTGCCAACTCCAGGTCGGGAAATTCCTGGAGATTTGAGGGGTGGAACCTGGAGAGGGTGAGGTTTGAAGAGGGGTGGGACCTCAGGCAGGTGCAATGCCATAGACTCCATCTCCACACCAGCCATTTCCTCCCGGGGAACCATTGTTGCCAATCTCCAGGTGAGGGGTGGAGATCACTCAGGACTACAACTGATCTCCAGGAGGGAGGGTAGAAGTCAGCTGCAGTCAGAGGGACAGATAACGGTAAGTTGATGGTTAGCTAGGAAGGAGATGGGGTTGCCAACTCCAGGTTGGGAAATTCTTGGGGATTTGAGAGGTGGAGCCTGGAGAGGGTGGGGTTTGAGGATTGGTTGGACATCAGACAGGTACAGTGCCATAGACTCCGCCCTCCAAACCAGCCATTTCCTCCTGGGGAACAATTGTTGCCAATCTCCAGTTGAGGGCTGGAGATCACTCAAAATTACAACTCCCCTTCAGGTAGCAGAGATCAGCTCCTCTGGAGAAAATGGTGGAGTATGTGTCATTATACCCTGCTGAGGTCACCATAGCAAATTGACTCTGAGTGTCCAGAGCACTCTCCCAGAGCCTCTTTCTAGAGCTTGTTGTATTTATTTCCACAATGGGCCTTATTCCTAGTTAATGGATATTTCTATTGTGCAAAACACAACAGAGTAAGTACAATAGAATAGCAAAAAAGTATAAATAGTTACAAAAGGAAACAAATACACTTTCATGGATTTAAATGTATAACATTTTCTCTATGAGACAGAGTCTAATTTCAACATAATTACAAACAAAAATCTTTATGCGTACACTCCAAATTTCAGAGTCCAGTGAAGTCTCTCAGTTGGTTTGTGCTTTCGTTCTTGATACCTCCTACATGCTTCTCTGAGATAGTGGTGGATCTGAGCAAATATCTATATATTTTTTTTTTAAATTCTTTTTATTGAAACTTGTGAGAAAAATACATTCAAAGGTAACATTGTAGCAACAAATAAGTGATAATGTAATAAAAAAGGAATTGCAACAAAATTTAATCTAGCTTATTACACGATAAAATAATACCCCTAATTGTTAAAGGTCAACAAAATTGAAACATAAAGTTCTAGACAAATTGTATATTTTAAAAATATTATTCTTTGGCAACTAACGAGTCAAGTATAATAAAGGAATATTAACCGTATAATAACAATTCATATTTAAAGTTTTTGATGGATTCCCAATCAAATTTATTTAGATTCATTTTTTCTATTATAGGATACCATTTATCGATTGGGTTAAGAAGGTGTCCTTCTATGTCTTCATTAGCTGTCCACAGAGTTATTTTTTCTTGCAAAAATAAGTCCCATACTTTGTGTAGCCATTGTTGAGATGATGGGATAGAGTCTGATTTCCACTTGCTTGCCAACGAAATTTTTGCAGCAATCACTAAAGTATTAATTAAGCTTTTCATATTTTCAGGAGTGCAATCATCTGGCCATAAATGAAGGAGAATCAACTTCGGATCTAAAGGTAAGTCAAAATTGGTTAAAGTTTTAATATTTTGTATAATTTGTATCCAATATTGTTTGATATAAGGACATTGCCACCATGTATGAAAGTAAGAGGCTTTCTGGCCACATTTTTTCCAACAAAGAGGTGTTACTTGATTAAATATTCTTGAAAGTTTCAAAGGTGTGAGATACCATCTGTACATGACTTTATAAGCTGCTTCTTGTATTAGTTTAGAATGTGAGATTCTTGTATGGGTTTTCCATATTTTACTCCATTGATCTTCCGTTAGTTTCTGATTGATATCCTGATGCCAAGCTGTTTGGTAAGTTGAAGGTTTGTTAGTTTTGTATTCTATTAGTTGTTTATAGATTATAGAAATGAGACCTTTTTTATTTCCTAGCTTCCAAAGTAGTTTTTCAGTATTGGTAAGCGGTAACTTCAGAGAAAGTTTAAATTGATGATCATTTATTAAATGTTGAACTTGGAGATATTCAAACCAATTCACTTTTAGTTTGAATTTTTCTTCAATTTGAAATTTTGTCATTAGTTTGCCCCGATCTAATAAATCAATTACCCTTGTAATTTGTGATTGTCTCCATGATAAAAAGGAGTTAGGATTTTTTGCAGGTGGGAACCAATCCTGGCCAGTAAAAGTACTTAATTTAGATGAGTTGTTAATTAACCGAGCTTTGTTACTGAACCATATACGAAGAGTTGCTTTCAAATAAGGATTTTGAATGACTTTTAAAAATTTTTGTGGTCGGTTTGCCCATATGATTTCTTTTATTGTAAGTTGATTAAGAGAGGTTTCTTCGATGTAATGCCAGTCAAGATCATCTTGAAGATGATACTGTCTAATGAGGTTTGCGATTTGTACAGCATTATAATAAAGTTGTATATCAGGAACTGCTAATCCTCCTTTATTATGTGGTTTCTTCATTGTTATGTATCTAATTCTGGGAGCTTTGTCGTTCCAGATAAATTTTAATAAATTTGATTGCCACTTTGTGAGTAGATTATTTGGAATAAAAATTGGAAGAGCTCTGAAACAATATAGGTATTTTGGGAAAATAAATGATTTAATTGTCGATATTCGTTCGAATAATGATAATGGTTTGTCATTCCAATTTTTCATAAGTTCGGTGACTTCCTTATCTATTGCAAAATGGTTCACTTTTAATAGATCTGACATATTCAAAGGAAGTTTAATTCCGAGATAGGTTATATACGATTTGGCCCACTGAAAATGATAAAGTTTCTGAAGATTTGTTGATTCTCTTTTTGGCAGTTGAATAGGATAAATTATAGA
The DNA here is from genome assembly GCA_029375565.1 of Gekko gecko. NCBI lineage: Eukaryota > Metazoa > Chordata > Lepidosauria > Squamata > Gekkonidae > Gekko > Gekko gecko. The sequence goes on along the minus strand of JAPDNY010000006.1, from coordinate 126,479,272 downwards.
TTTGTTTGAGTTGATTTTTAAACCAGCAGCTTCTCCGAAAGATTCTAAAACTTTTTGTATTTCTGGAATAGATGATGAAGGATCTGAAATATATAAAGTCAAATCGTCTGCGAATAGACTGGTTTTAAATTCTTGATCTTTTACTCTTATTCCTTTAATTTTACTATTATTTCTAATTGCTATGGCAAGAGGCTCCATGGCCAATGCAAAGAGAAGTGGCGAAATTGGGCAACCTTGCCTGGTGCCTCTGCTTGTCCTTATATTCTTTGATGTCTTGCCATTAATTAATAGTCTTGCCTTAGGATTTTTGTAGATAGCTTGAATTGCTTTACGGAAAATACTACCAAAATTCATTCGCAGCATGATTTGGTCCAAAAAGGGAATTTCCAGAGTATCGAAAGCTTTTTCGATATCAAGCATCATTATTAGAGAGCTGGTGTTAATATTGTTTTTTCCTTGATGAATAATATTTAATGTCTTCTTAATGTTATCAGTAATGTCTCTTGTTGGAATAAAGCCAGTCTGGTCTTTATGAATGTAGTCTCCAATTATATTTTTTAATCTATTCACTAGAATTGAGGTAAATAATTTGTAGTCTATGTTTAGTAAAGAAATTGGGTGAAAAGCTTTGGGATTTGTAATGTCCCTATCTTTTTTTGGAAGCAAGATGACATTCGCATTAGACCATGTTTCTGGTAAAGATCCGGTTTCCAAAACCTTATTAAATACTTCCGTAAGAGGTTTGAGTAGGGATGAAGAAAAGGCTTTGTAAAATTCAGGTTGAAACCCATCAGGGCCTGGTGCTTTATTACATCTGAGGGATTTTATTGCCAATTTTACTTCGCTTTCAGTTATGGGTGAGTCTAATTGTAATCGATGCTCTTCTGTAAGGATACCTGGGAGCGTAGAAGGAGAAAGGAAGCTATTAATTTGTTCAGTAGATGGATTGGTTGTTTTGTAGAGATTAGAATAATAAACTTCCAAAGAGTTTATAATATCTTTTGTTACAGAATGAAGATTGCCATTGTGGTCACGAATGCTATGGATCCATCTGTCTTCACGTTGTTTTTTTAACTTCCATGCAAGAAGTTTAAGATTCTTGGGGCCTTTAAAGTTGGAGTCACGTTTAAGTTGTATAGATTTTAGATTTATGTCAGAAAATTCTAATAAGTCTAATTGCTTTCTCACATCTAATAATCTCTTATAGATTTTGCCGTTGCAGGATTTCTTATGTAGTACTTCTAAATGATTTAATGATGATAAGAGTTCTGATTGTTTCTCTTTTCTTTTCTTGTTGCATATGGCTGTTAGTGCAATTGATTTGCCTCGAATAACGGCTTTAAATGCTTCCCATACGAGAGTGCTAGAGACTCCGCAATTTTGATTGAAATTAAAGAATTCAGTTAATTCAGTCTGTAATTCTTGTTTGGTTTTATGAACAATTAATAAATTTTTGTTAAAAGTCCAGTTATATTGTGAATGGTGGTTATTGTCTAGTTTCAATATACACTGAATTGGGGCATGATCCGACCATCTAATATTTCCAATTTCTGAAGAAATGATAAAAGGAAGAGTAGTATCAGATGCCAAAATATAATCAATTCTAGAATAAGTCTTGTTTTTTGCGGAATAATAGGAGTAGTCTTTTTCGTTGCCATGATGGGTTCGCCAAATATCTTTTAAACATAAATTGTCTAGTAATGCTTGGAGAGGAGAAGAATGATGAAGTGTAGAAATGTTTTTGCTGGAAGATTTGTCTAACTTAGGATTTAACAAATAATTGAAATCACCACCCACGATTAGATGGCCTTTGCTAAATTGAGATAGTTTTGTTAATGTGGTTTTTAAAAATTCGATTTGGCCTATATTAGGTGCATATAATGTAGCCAGAGTAATATTATGATTATGGATTGATCCTCGTAAGAAAAGGTATCTTCCTTCTGGATCTTGTTCTGAATCTTCAAGTTTAAATTGTATATTTTTGGCGAAAATGATGGCAACACCTCTAGCTTTGTTCGTACCATACGCCAAATATTGAAGAGGGAACCAGTTGGATTGGATGGCAGTAGAACCTTTTTTTATATATGTCTCTTGGAGAAATATTATGTTTGACTTTTGTTTTTTTAGTTCTGATGCAATGCGTTTTGCCTTGACTTTGTTATTAAGTCCTCTGCAATTAAGAGAGGTAATTTTGTAGTCTCCTAAAGCCATTTTAAAATCATACATTCAGATTTATCATCTATTACTGTCATATAGCAATAAAATACAGAAGAAATAGACTCCATCATAAATTTGTGCTTGACATGAAGCATAATGAAAAATATAATATCACAGATATATTCAAGGAACCTAACACTAAGATTCAAAAAAATATTATCAATTTTGTTGTAATTACAAAAAGTTATTTCGGGTATTTGTTGACCAAAAATACAAATAAATGTTAACCCCTTTTGAATATATCTTAAAGATTTTCTTAATTTGTTCAGTAAAAGAGGAACAGCAAACAACAATATAGAACTAACTTTAACAATTAAGTAACCGCATTTAACATCCCAATCCCTCCCTCCCACCCTTCTTACCCCCCACCCCCTGAAACGGAACTCTGTGTGCGACAAACCGTCACACGGAGCAACCTGAGCTCCGACTGTAGATCAAAGCTATGCAAAAGAAAAAAGAAAAGCCAGGCCATTTGGCCATGAACCATCATCTGAGGCTTGACTGAGTGATCCATCCCCTCCCTCCCCGCCGAAGCTTTTCAAAGTGTTTAAACCTGAAGAAACGAAATTAAAATATGTTAAATTCACCAATTAAAGTTTTTTCATTATTAATTAGCATTGCAACAAAATGAGATATTACGGAGATTTCCTGGGTCTTGTAGGGATTCTACTCCATTTTTTAGGTGTTTCTGTTATGTCGCGTTTTCTTTTCCTCGTTTGAGCAGATTCCATTTCTATATTAGTATCTAGACCGATCGCTTTTAGTAAAACAATTCCAGAATCAGTATCATCAGCTGTATGAGTTTCTCCTTTATATCGTACCTGTAAGTATCCTGTTGCAAGCCATCTATATTTAATGTTTGCTTCTGTAAGGCATTTAGTAACAGGCTTGAGTTGTCTACGAATTTGCAATGCTTCGGGAGCTACGTCAGGGAAGATATAAATCTCGTTTAGGTTGTAATGAAATTTTCCCGCTTTTTTAGTCTCATAGAGAATTAAATTCTTGACTCTAATGTCCAGGAACTCAGCTAGTATGTCACGTGGACCCCTTCTAGAGTCTGAAGATGGCGGGCCCATTCTAAAGGCTCTGATTATCATTGGGGCAACAGCATCGTCGAATTTGATTATAGTGGCTAACCATGAAGAGATAAAGGATGATAAGTCTGTATTACCTTCACTTTTTTCATCAAAGCCCCGAAATTTAAGGTATCGTTCTCTTGATCGGTGTTCTAGTGCCAAAATCCGGTCGCGCGTCCATGTCTCGTTTTTTTGAATATCCTGTATGTGTTCCTGATTAGTAATAGCCGTTTCCAGAGCAGAATCAGCAGTCTGTGAAATTTCTTGAAGCGATTCATTCATTGTATCCAATCTGTTCATTATCTCATTCATGTTTGCCAGTAACTCCGTTTTAAAGGTTTTAAGCATCTCTGTGAAGTCTTGTTTCGTCAGGGCAGAGTTTTGTGCGTCGTTAGAAATCGTTCCGGCAGCCATTTTATTTTCGGAGGCCTGGATTGATTTCGGAGCGGGTAGAGGTGCGTCAGAGGCAAAATAGGTATTCAAATTCTTCGGAATTGGGCCCCCGCTTTTGTTACGAACTCCTCCGGATTTGCCCATGCCAGATTGAGTATTATCGATTCTTTAAGTATTGTTTTTTCGGCGGGAGAGGGGAGGCGAAATCGGAGCTCAGTCAAACAGCGTCTTTCACCATTCCGGTCGACGCCCCGCCCCCCAGCAAATATCTATATGTGACATCACAGAATAAACTGGTTGCTTATCAAACTGTTTTCTAGCATATATGTGTTCAATTGCCTGTTGCATTGAAGGTACTGCATGTTTCAGCAGTCATAGTAGTACCACACCTGGTTGATACAGCTTGGCAGATGCCATCTGCCGTCTGTACTGGTTTATACAAAAGAATTTATTGACAGTCATTTATATCATTTAGGCAAGTACAGCACTACAATCAGCTCCTGCCTTTGGAGGGGGCCATTTTTGGCATTGTCCCCCTTTCAAAAAGAGAGCACTCACTAGTCAGGGAAGAGAAGAAAGAGGCTATTTAAAGCCAGCACACTCTCATCTAACTGCCTTTTGATGGCGTAAGTGTTGTAACCTCCTTTAAGTGCAATGTGAGATTAGCTGGTTGCTTTGAGGCTGAGTAGTTGGGGGGTGGGGGGTTCCTGTCTTCAACTGGCCTTGAGTCAGTCCTTTTTTTCCACCTGCTTCATACTGTAGAGTTAAGAGGAGGTTTAAATTTAAATATATTTGTTTAGAGTAGCTTGGTAAGGCTCCAGCTAAGATGGCAGGCTTAATGGGCTGTATATTATGTTCAACTGGCAAGCGCCCTGAGGTATCTCTGGATAGGGAGAGGTAACCAAATCACACGCTTTTCATTGTGTGACTGCGATACTCATGGAGGGAAGTTTCTTGGTGCTGCTGGTTAACACTTGAACTTTCACGCCTACCCACATTAGTTACTGAGATGGATTGGCAGCAAATCTTGGTACAGTTTTGATGTGCAGGTAAGGACAAGCAAAGCACATCTGTATTACCACTCTGGGCTTGGAGCCAGGGTGAGATTGCCCAAGCAGTGGCAATTTCATTGAGTAGCTTTTCAGGGTGTCCACACTAATAGGGTAAATATTTTACCTATTGCAGTTCAGCCTTTAAAAAAAATCAATAAAGCATTACTTTAATGCAGTCTTGGTGTCTTTTTTTTCCTTTGGGGTGTGTGAGACTAAAAGGCTTATTTGTAGCTGATAGGGTTCACTGAATCCATGGATGTAATTTTTATTCATAAAAAACTATGGCAAGGGTTTTTTGTAGCATGCACAATACTATACTATACTAAATAAGGAACATACTTGCTTTTGCTCTAGTGATCCTTCATGGCTTGTTTGGCAGTAGTACATGTGAAAGAGATCTGGGGACCACAGCTGATCAAAAGGTGAACATGAGTCGGCAGCATGATAAAGCTGCAAAAAAGGCTAATGCAATTTTAGACTTCTTTAACAGGAAAACAATATACAAGTCATCATGAATAGTTAGTTATATTTCCACACTGCTAAACATTAATCAAACCTCGTATAGAATACTATTTCCAGTTCTGGGCACTGCACTTTAAGAAAGATGTAGACAAACTGAAATGAGCGCAGGGGACAGCAACGAAGGTGCCCAGGAATCTGCAAAACAAGTCTTATGAGGAAAACTGGACATATTTAGCTGGAGGGGGAGGCTGAAAGGAGTCAGGATAGTACATTTCAAAAAGCTGGGAAATTCCTGGACATTTGGGGGTGGAACCTGGAGATGGTGCAGTTTGGAGAGGAAGCTCATTGGGGATGGGTACCATGAAGTCCACCCTCCAAAGCTGTCATTTCCGTCAGATAAACTGATCTCTGTAGCATAAGCATCAAGTTCAGGGGGGCTTGGGGGCTGAGGCTATCCCCAAAATTTTCCAGAGGAGAATGAGCCTCCCCCAGATAACCAGGCTCCAAGCCTTGCCACCCATCCCCCACGTCCCCACCCCATTTTGAAAGCGAGGTTTTTTCCCCTCCACTTTCTGTCAGATGGATTGGGACTGGAAGGGAAGTCAGGGCGGGGGCTTGCTTCCTGGAAGCCCCACCCCCCAGGTCCCAGCATCCCTCAGTTCAGCCTGGAGGAGCTGGAGCCTGGAGACTGCTGCACATGGCTTCACCTTCACTGCTTTCCTGCCACACAGTTTGCAGAGAAAGGTAAGGACTGAGCTGGCTGGGGCAGCATGGGTGGGAGAATGTTTTCACAGGTGGGGGTGGGCAGCCATGGGGGGGATTGGGTGGGGGGACAAAGCACCAGTTGGATTTCTGCCTTCCCATAGTCATGGAAGCTTTTCCCCAGCCCATTTTGGGACTGCAATGAGAAGCCGGCCCCCAGCAACTGCTCCTGGATGGCTGAGGGGTAATTGGGCCCTGGTTTGTTATGGATCAACCCCCCCCCAATTGGAGCAGGGCCCTGGGGGTCCCAATGCAGCCCTCCCTCTCTGCATTCTGCTGGCCAGGAGCCCAGGTACTCTGTCTGTCCCTTTGGTCAGGCCTCCCTTTCTCCACTGGCAATTTGCAGCCGGCTTCCCTTTCTTGGCCAGTCCTTGCCAGCAGCTGCAGTTGCACTTTCAAGGGGGAACTTTGCCAGTCAACTTTCCTTTGCATATGTACCTGCTTTCTTTCCATTTCCTTCCTTCCTTCCTTCCTTCCTTCCTTCCTTCCTTCCTTCCTTCCTTCCTTCCTTCCTTCCTTCCTCTATCCCCATCAGTTTGCTTTCTTTCCACCTCTCCTTTCCCACCCTCCCTTGTTAAAACATCCCTAGTTAGGGTTGCCAGGTTTCCCCGTCCACCTCTGGGGGATGGAGGGGAGGGGTGGCCTGATACAGGTTGGGAAACTCCTGGAGATTTGGGGATGGAGCCTGGGGAGGACTGGGATCTGGGATCTCAGTGGGCTATAATGCCAAAGAAGAAGAAGAAGAAGAAGAAGAAGAAGAAGAAGAAGAAGAAGAAGAAGAAGAAGAAGAAGAAGAAGAAGAAGAAGAGATTGGATTTATACTTCCACCCTTCACTACCTGAGGGAGTCTCAGAGCGGCTTACAAACTCCTTTCCATTCCCCTCCCCACAACAGACACCCTGGGAGGTAGGTGGAGCTGAGAGAGCTCTGACAGAAACTGCTCTTTTTCAAGAACAGCTCTGACAGAACTGTGGCTTGCTCAAGGTCATCCAGCAGGTGCAAGTGGAGGAGTGGGGAATCAAAGTGGGTTCTCCCAGATTAGAGTCTGTGCACTTAACCATTATACCAAACTGGCTCCCTGTGATTCCAGGGGATCCCCAAGTCCCACCTGGAGGCTGGCACCCCTAACTCCACTGCTGAAACCGCAAGCTCTGGTTTTTCTGTGTGAGTTGGTGGATGCAGACCACTGGCATTGGCTTGCATCTGCTGAATCACTCTGATTCATGTAGGATGCACAAAATCCAGGTGGGAGAGGGGAGGGGTGTCATTCTACCAAAAACAAGAGTGTTTGGGTTTGTCATTCCAGTCCCAGAACACCTCTGCTACTCCCAGGGGCCATCATTCCACTCTGGGGTCCCTGTTCTTTTAATGACTTAGCAATGCTTCTGACCTAGCCCCAGCCCCCCCGCCTCGGGAAATTGAAAAGTCTATGCCCTTGCTCTGTAGAGCCTGGAGATCAGTTGTAATGCCAGGAGACCTCCAGGCCATACCTGGAGTTTGGCAACCCTAACAGGAAGGTAGATTTCAGTTGAACATTAGGAAAAACTTCCTAAATTTCTGAGTCCTCTATAACTTCATAATTGTGCACAGCTGGCTCATAGGCCATATTCTTCTAAAAGGATTAAGACCATTTGCAGGGATTTTAGATGTTCTCCTTCACTTCCACCTGTCACAATTATACCATCCAAACAGTATTGTGTTCTAATGATATCTTGCAAAATCTGGTCCATTGTGAATAACAAAGCATGGAAGATAATTCTGAATTTCTGAAGCCAGAGATCCCCATTATGGTTTCACTTCTCCCATGTGTGAATTAAAACTGTGGTTCTTCATTTTTGGTATTGTTGTGTACCTACTGAGGACAGCACATGCGGTCGCCTTGCACATGGTCATGCAAAGAAGCAAAGCTTTGCATCCTGAAACAAAAGCCAGCTTGGATCCTAGAACGGACCTATTGGGTAGTCAGGATTCAAGTTAGAACCTAAGGGGATTTGGGTGCACTGTAAATAAACCTATCACAGGTGTGGGGCATGTGTGGGGTGTGGCATACATGGGGGATTTAAACAGGCCTCTGGGCCAGCTGGGTTGTCTTCAATTCCTGATACTGAATAAATTATCAGCTGATCACTATACTATGCCTTGGAACTCAGTATATTTCACTGGCGATGAGCGAGCCTGCCTCTGACTCAAGCACTGCACTGTGCACCGACCTCCTGGGATCTGCACCTTGCATCTCTGCCCATGGGTCCAGCACTGCACTGCACACAGATTCCCAGGTCACTGTACCCTGCATCACTCCCAGAGTCATGGCTGCTGTGCTGGGAACCATCTCAACCTTCGATCCTGCACACCTGAGTTCTGGGAAGCGTGGGTAGAACAGCTCACCCACTTCATCAGCTACCAAGATGTGACTGATGCCACCAAGAAAAAGTCTCTGCTTATCAGGACGTGCGGCTTCACCACAGTCTGCTTGGCCCAGAGTCTCATTGCCCCCAAGAAAATGGTGGAGGCCACATTCAAGGAGCTCATCAAGGCCTTGACGAACTACTTCGTGCCGAAGATGACAAAAATGGCCAAGCGCATGGACTTGTTTGCACATACCCAGATGACAGGAGAAGTGGCCACTGTCTTCATGGCAGAGCTCTGCCAACTCGCCATTGACTGTGAGTTCACTGATGTGGAGGACATAATCCTCACTCAATTCAACTGGGGAGTCTAGGACCCTAAGCTCCACCACAAACTAATCGGAGCTAAAGACATCAATCTGGAGATGGCGCTTCAAATGGCCACCGCCTTCAAGAGGTCACACCAGGAGTGGCTGTCACTTTGACACGCCAAACAGCCACCTCTGCGACCTCTGACACCTCGGATGAGGACAAAGTGCTCCAGGTACATCACTCCACTCAACAAAATCCACGACCTAAAGTTACAAGCACACAAATGGCCGAGAAGACCAACACTCAAGTGCTTTGTGCCAGCTGTGGGGAAGCCCACAAACGCCAATCCTGCCGATTCTGGGATGCCGCATGCCATTCCTGCAGGAAACAAGGACACGTTGCCCATGCCTGTCACTCCTGAGGGACATGACACCAACACACCGCCCACCAAGAATTGACCGACCTCCACAACATCCACCAGTTTCAGTCCACCCCAAACAAAATACATTTAACTGTGTAGATTGAAGGGTCTCCCTGAGAGATAGAGCTCAACACAGAGTCTTCCTTTTCCATAATCTCTGTAGAAACCTTTAAGGAACTCTGTCCATGTGTGGGGGGGGGTGCCACTGGTGAAGCCAGAGGGCCTAGCCTTATGGGACTTCCAAAACAACCTGGTGGCCATCAAGGGATGGGGCAAATTTAGGGTGCAATACAAGGGATTTGACGGGATGCTGGACTTGCTGGTGGTGGAGAAGAGGCTCATGAGTCTCTTGGGTCTGTTGTGGTTGCTCTCTTGGGGTTAGTGGTGACTGGGGTTAACCATGTGTGGCCCATGGACTTTAATGCAGTGTGCGATGAGTTCCCATCTGTGTTCAATGGAATGCTCAGCCACTACACTGGTCCCCCGGACTCCTTGGATCTCAAGGCTGTATGGCTGGTCAGGATGAAGCCCTGGTGGCCCCCATTTGCTCTCTGACCCAAAATTGATATAGAACTAGACTGCCTGGTAAGCCAGGGGGTCCTTGAGCCTGTTCCTCATGCCTGGTGGCAGACCCCCCATCGTAACCCTGGTCAAGCCTAATGGGGACGTCTGGATTTGTGCAGATTACAAATGTACAATAAACAAAGCTCGGCAGGATCATGCTTATTCGGTCCCAGTTGTCAGCCACATGTTGGCATCCCTGGTTGGCATGAAGATCTTTGGCAAACTTGACTTGGCCCAGGCCTACCAGCAGCTTCCTGTTGATGAGGCTGCTGCCGAGGCGCAGACCATTATAACACATAGGGGTGCTTTCCGGGTGCAGCGACTACAGTTCGGGGTCAGCATGGCCCTGGGATTCTTTCAAAATTTAATGGACTGTCTTCTCAAAGGTATCCTCAGGGGCATTTTAATTGTGGCTCCCATGACCGAGACCTTCGTGGAACACCTGCGCGCTGTCCTTCTTCGCTTCAACAAAGCTGGTCTGAAGGTGAAGCGGGAGAAGTGCCTCTTGGGGATTCCATGGGTTGAGTTCCTGGGCTTTGTGGTAGACATGCAGGGCATCCACCCCACAGATGTGAAGATCCATGCCATCGCTCAAGTGCCCACCCCGTCATCCAAGGCAGAGCTCCAGGTCTTCTTGGGCCTGTTAAACTTCTACCACTCCTTCCTCCCCCACAAGGCTGCCGTGGCTGAACCTCTGCACTGCCTCCTGGACAAAAAGGTGGTCTAGGTCTGGACCCCCCAACATGCCACAGGCCACGAAAGACCTGCTGACATCCAACATGGTCCTTGAGCATTTTGACAAGTCCCTCCCCATGGTCCTTGCCTGTAATGCTCTGCCCTATGGGGTGGGGGCTGTCCTGGGGCACCAGTTGCTGGATGTCTGGGAGGTGCCTGTCATGTATTATTCCCGCACCCTTTCATCAGGGCCCTGGCCATGTAGCTGGGGTCAAGAAATTCCATGATTACTTGTATGGCTGGCCCTTCACCATAGTGACTGACCATAAGCCCCTCTTGGGTCTCCTGGCACCGGACTGACAAATCCTGCAGACGCTGTCACCCCAAGTGTTCCAGTGATCCATTTTTCTGGCCAGGTATCAGTATGCACTTCTACACAGGTCTGGCAAAGTGATGGGCCATGCAGACACCCTCAGCCACCTTCCCTTCCCTTCCTGCAACTTGGACCCAGCTCTGGCCCATCAGGTCATGCTCCTTGAGGACCTGCCCAACAGGCCCATCCAGGTCTCGGAGGTGGCTCATTACACTGCATGGGAATGGCTTCTTTCCTGTGTCCTGGACTGGGTGGGAAGGGGGTGGCCCACCAGCCAGGTGGGCCCCAAGTTTGCTACCTTCTCCTCCCATCATGATGAATTGTTGGCTCACAAGGGATGTCTGCTCTGGGGGAGCCAAATAGTGGTACCCGGACTGCTATGCCAGTGCGTGCTTGCTGTGCTGCATGAGACCCACTGAAGGCAGAGGACAGAGTGAAGCACTGGCAAATGTGCCAGGAATCGCATCCAGCCCCGCCAGGAGCTCCAGTCCAGCCATGGGAATCATCACACAAGCTGTGGGCCCGCTTGCATCTGGACTTCATGGGGCCCTTCCAAGGTCAGCTGTTTTTCATCCTGGTAGACTACTATTCCAAGTTGCTCAAGATTGTTCCAGTAGCCACCACATCATCCCTTGCCACCATACGCGCCATGTGGAAGATCTTCCGCACACACGGCATCCCAGATACTCTCGTATCAGACAATGGGATCACTTTCACATCGGCCAAGTTCCAAGAGTTCATCCAATACTACGGAATTTGGCACATCCTCTTGGCCCCCTTTCACCTGACCACCAACAGCCAGGCTGAGTGGATGGTAAGAACCACAAAAGAGTCCCTCCGCAGAATCACACAGGGGGACTGGAGCCACAGGCTGGTGGCTTTCCTCTTCAGCCACTGCACAACTCCTACCGCCGCCACTGGCCACAGCCCCATGGAAATATTGATGGGTCGGTGCCTCACAACTCAGCTGGACCGCCTACACCCAGATTGAGCCCTAAAGCATAGTCCAGCCCCAGAAAGCCAGGAGGCTCTCCAGGGGTTCTTCCTGGGTGACCCCGTGTATGCACAAAACTTCTCGAGGGGTCCAGCATGGGTCCTGGCAAGGATTGTGCGGCTGACTGGGCCCCTTTCCTACGAAGTATCGACAGATGAGGGCCAGCTGCTCAAAAGACACATAGACCAGCTCTGATGCAGATTTCTTCCCATGAACCTGAAACAGCAGAAGAAAGCAAGGATGAGTCCCAGGGCCCCAAACCTCTTGAAGCCGCTGGACCCTCGCCCTCCTCACAAATGCCTACTGAGGCAAGCACACCAGAGGTGATGTCAATACCCCTGGATCTGATAGGACACTCAACCCCAGAAGGGAACTGGTGCCCCCACAACTCCTGGAGACGCCCATGGAACAGATGAGGATGGCTCCGGTGCCACCTGCCCCAGCTCCTGAGCTATGCTGGTCTATCAGAGAGCATGTGTGGGGTGTGGCATGCAAGGGGGATTTAAACAGGCCTCCAGGCCAGCTGGGTTGTCTACAATTCCTGATACTGAATAAACTAAGAGCTGCTACGCCTCGGAACTCAGTATATTCAGGTACTATTTACTTGTTCTCATACCAAGTTTTTCCTGTTGACTGTATGCATTTTTCAACATTGTTTGTGCATCAATAAATCAGCATTATGCATTATACATATATGTATGAATTGTGTAAAAAGCCCCCATAAAACATGCATACACACTACAAATCAGTTTACAAAACCAGCAGAGAAAAGCTATCAATTGAAATCCTTAAAAATATAAGCAAACATAAATAGAAAATAGGGAACACTCACTCATTTCTTCATGGCAAGGAGTGCCTGAGAATCTTCTTTCAATTCTATTTGCAGACAATCAGTTTTGCTGAACCATTTTCCTCCTCTCAGTTTCAAAAGTCTATTATTTTACTGTTTACATGCCTCCTTTCTCCTGGTATAGAACTCATGGTGGCCAGCATAAATAGCCTGGGATGTCTCCCATCCAGTTTCTAACCAGGCCTGTACCAGCTTAGTTTCAGTAAGGCTGGTGCTTCATATACCTTCCAACTATAGCCCTCTATCATAAGTGCACTGCAAAGGACACTTTTCAGTTTTCCAGACTGAGTTTATGGTAACAAAAGGTTTAGTGTCCCATTTCTGAACTTCATGGCCAGTGGCCACCCTAGGAGTTGGTGGCTCATGCTGGCCAGTCCTTGTCCCAAGTGGTCCACTTCAGCATCCATCTTTTAGCTAACATGATAAGGAGCAAGTTTGACTTTATTGGGTAGTGCATTCTCAGCTAGTTTTATTTTTACCTTTATGTGCTTTAGAATTTCAGTGACCTTCTGAAACACATCAGATGTCTGGTTCAATATATTTTAACTGCTCCTTGATTCTTTTAATGGGGTTTGGTGGAGTGATTTCGCAATCTTTATAGATTTTTCAGTCCAGGGGAAGTTTATTCACCAATAATGCTGGTCCCCTTTTCTCAATGTCATACAAATCCAGCAGCCATTTCTTATTGTTAATAATGTTTTCCTGTCTGTCCTTGGCTTTTATTTGAAATTGAAATGTGATCTCCCCTGTTCAACATGGTTTTATTTACAATTGTTTTTATTTATTACTGCTTTATCAATTACTTTTGTGTGTTGTTGTTTTAACTTCTGGGGTTTGATCTCTTGAAATTCTATTTATAATATGGCTTCTGATGCATTTGAAGTTTCCTTTCTATATAGTTATTATTCATCTTGGTAGATTTTATCTGAAAGACTGGATATATGTTTTAAATACCAAATAACTACATGGACACTTATCTTTCCCCCCATATATAGTGGTTTTTTTTGCAAAAGCAAATGATAGCTACTTCAGTTTGGGGAGAAAAAAATTAAAAATGGTAGCTCTCTTGTCTCCAGTTCCATCTTAGACATTATTCCAACCACCATGGGTACAACCCTATTATTGAATTACTATCTTTATTTTATTTATTTATTTAGTGCATTTATTGTCTGCCTTTCTAGATCAGACTCAAGGTGGATTACACTTGTAAGAACAATTTTAAAAAGTAAATTACATAAAGAGAATGATGAATAAAACTGAGTTACACAGTGAAAGAACAATGGAATACAAACAGTATAATACACGCAGTACCCTAGATTTCACAGAGTACAACATCCAATTAATTTGGTTTCACAATTAGAGAAGAACAAGTTAAAGACATTGTAATATATTCAATAAACAATGCAGTATGAAGGTGGAGGAAAAATAGAATTGCCTGAAATGTTCACAGCCAATTAAAATGTCAATACTATAACCTCTATAGGAAATGCTGTCCTGAACAATACCTATAACATATATTTCTAGACTTGTTACTTCTTCTCATAGTCAGAATATTGCTGCCCTCAAACAGGAAATGGCTGTTGCAATATTCTTCCACTGTATGTATGTAGGAAGAAGCCATTTCTTTCTGTTTTGTATATATTTGGTGTGCATATTTTTGATCCCCTTAAAGTTTCTTTGCTAGCTTTTCTTTTTGTTTGATAAGTTTTACACCATCTATACATTATATGCTCTTTTTGCAGTTCATACACCAAAAGAAGCATCATTTTAAATATAAATTTACAATCAAATTTTGGGTTTGGTTGGGAAAATGGTAATTTAATTGTGGTCCATGTGCTAAAAAAGGTAAGAAACTCCAGCTTTCACAGTGAACAAGAGCAGTCACAAAATTCAGTAGCATCCCCAATCCTAGGCAATGGTTTGGACTTCTCTGGATCCTTGTAGTAGTATATACCTTTTGAATATGTTCCTTAATGCATTTCTTTTTTATAGCTTCTGTAAGCAGGTTAATGAAATCATTAACCAGCTGATATTATAGGACCCAGTTCTAGTGTCAGGACCCTCAGCTAGTCAGTCAAAACACCAGGCCTCATTTGGTGAAACAAGGATAGTCAGGGGTCTTTTGGGGGAGGAGCGCACCGGAGCCCAGCTCCGGGAGCTCAGGAGCCAAGCCCCGCCCCCAGCTGGCGTCCCCGGGAGTCTTTCAGGCAGCCGAATGTCAATTTCAGCTCCGTTATATCCTATGGGCCATCGAAGTCAATGGTGAAAACATAGGGTATATTCTGGGGGCTGGAGGGGAGGGAGTTTGAGGGAGAGGCTCCAAACTCACAGGGTAGCTGATGGAGCCTCTCCCCAAGATACCCACCAAGTTTCAAGAACTTTGGACCAGGGGGTCCAATCCTATGGGCCCCTAAACAGGTTGCCCCTATTCCCTCCATTGTTCTCTATAGTGGGAAAAAAGTAACTTTTTTTCCCACGATAGAGAACAATGGAGGGAATAGGGGCAACCTGTTTAGGGGCCCATAGAATTGGACCCCCTGGTCCAATGATCTTAAAACTTGGTGGGTATCTTGGGGAGAGGCTCCATCAGCTACCCTGTGAGTTTTGAGCCTCTCCTCAAACCCCTCCCCTCCAGCCACCAGAATATACCCTATATTTTAACCATTGACTTCAATGGCCCATAGGATATACTAGGGCTGAATTGCCGCCGAATTTCTTTCATTCCCTCCTTTCCTTCTCTCTTTTCCCTCTTTTCCTCCTTCTTCTCTTCTCTCTTTCTTTCCCACCTTCTTCTCCTCTCTTTTTTTCTCCTTTCCCTGTTTCCCTCCTTCTTCCCTCTCTTTCTTTCCCTCTTTCCTTCCTTCTTTCCTTCTCTCTACTCTCTCTCTCTCTCCTTCCCTCTTTCCTCCTTCTGTGGCCCAACTCTCATGAGAAGGAGTTTAAACTTTAAACCCCTTCTCTCTTAGCTCCCCAACCCAGACCAGCTGGGGAAGGGAAGGGGAGGCTTTTGAAAATGCCTCCCCCCCTTTTGCTTCCCCTTCTGACATCACTTCCAGTGATGTCAGGGGGTGTGGCATATTCTAATAGCATAATAGCTCATTAGCATACCATATGCTAATGAGCTCCTGCAGCTGTTTTTCTACGAAAAGACCCCTGAGGATAGTATTTATTAGACTGCAATGCTGAAGCACTAGAACAGGAGCATTGTTAAGAATAACTTGAATACAAGAAACACTTGGGGTTATACTCTAAGGGGGGGGAGAGAACCCCCCTACCTCTACCAATGGTTAACAAGCCCGCGCGCGGGAAAACTAAGAGGTGCTAAATTACTACATTCCCACCCAGCAAAAGTTCCCATGCCTAGCTGTTGTCTTTAGGAAAACGAAAGTAGACAACCAGCCTGGCTCCAAGGCCATTTAGGCCTGGACGAGATGGAGATAGCCCGGTCTCCTAGGCAACCTCAGCCCAGCTGAGAAAATAGAACTGAGAAAATTCATTGATAAAAACTTGGAAAGGGGGTTTATCTGGCCTCTTCCCCATTTGCTGCTCCTGTCCTTTTCCGGAAGAAGAAGGACAGGGGGCTGAGGCTATGTACGGATTACCATGGGTTAAATGCTGTGTCAGCTACCAATGCCTACCCTTTGCCCCTGATCAAAGACCTCCTGCTCATCAGGCGGCACAGCTTGCTGCCTCCGGTCCATTTCTTCCCGAATACCATCCGAGATCATCTTGGGGATACGGGAGAGGGACTCGTCTAGTAAACGGAAAAGGCGATCTTGGCTTGGGTCACCGCTCCATCTCCGACTCACCACGGCCCCTTCCAGTTCCTTCGGCTTCGGGCGCATGTCTTCTGCCCCTTCTGCCGTGCTGAACCGGTAGATCGACCTCTCAAACCGGCTTTCCCGGACCGACGCTCGTGGGGTGTAAAACCACGTCTCCTGCGTCTCGGCTAGCGGCTTCACCCAGTCTCTTCGCTGTTTAGGCCGGGTGGTCACTCCGCCATACGCCGCTCCATAGGGGTCCCCGTAGGGTCCCCCCAAGTCATACTCCATGCCCCACGACGTCGGGACATAGGTGACCGGGTTTTCCAAGGGAACGACTGCCGTGGTGATCGGCACCGTCGTAACGGGAGGCTTCTTATCCTCCGGGAGATCTTTGATCGGGAGAGTGTCTTCTTCGCTGTCGCTCATTTTGCGTGAAACGGGTTTCCGACCAGTCCCGACTAAAAGTGATTCTTAACAAACTGTCAGGACCCTCAGCTAGTCAGTCAAAACACCAGGCCTCATTTGGTGAAACAAGGATAGTATTTATTAGACTGCAATGCTGAAGCACTAGAACAGGAGCATTGTTAAGAATAACTTGAATACAAGAAACACTTGGGGTTATACTCTAAGGGGGGGGGAGAGAACCCCCCTACCTCTACCAATGGTTAACAAGTCCGCATGCGGGAAAACTAAGAGGTGCTAAATTACTACATTCCCACCCAGCAAAAGTTCCCATGCCTAGCTGTTGTCTTTAGGAAAACGAAAGTAGACAACCAGCCTGGCTCCAAGGCCATTTAGGCCTGGATGAGATGGAGATAGCCCGGTCTCCCAGGCAACCTCGTCACCTCCCCACATACCAACGGAAAACCAGATACATTTATTGACATCCCATCTCCTCCCCTCACCGCTATGGCAGGCATACCTGACATCTAGGCAGATTGGCTCTCCTTCGGTTTGGTAAATATGGGCATTCTTTTAAAATTTTGCTTTGGCGTTCTGCTGTGTCCCTTGTTCCTTCAGCTCTGCCATCACATTTGAAAGGTTGTCCCACCCAGTTAAACATGTGTTGATATAGTCTCACTGTAATGTCCACAAGACATTTCTCTCTTAGTGTATCACATAACCATTTATGCATGGTTGCCATCCTCCAAGTGGGGACTAAAGTTCTCCTAGAATTACAACTGAACTCCAGATAACAGAGATCCATTCACCTGGAGAAAATGGCAGTTTCAGACAGTGGACTCAATGGCATCACATCCCTACTGAGCTCCCTCCCATCCCCAGACTCCACCTTCCCAAGGCTTCACCTCCACTCCAGTACTGTCCCAATAGACTTGGCAACCCTATGTCACAACATTCTGAAAACTTTTTAAATTTTGTGGCAAATCATGGAATGGATTCACATTCAAACTGATTCTGCTTATGAAACTTAAGACACTCTTCTGAGGCAAGTGCTGTTGCAGTCTGATTAAGGACTTGCTTGTTGGCTTCTCTGGAGCAATCAGATTGCATACAGTCAGATTCTATGTAAGCTTTACTCCCATAATATTCACTGACCCTGCTGCTTATTTTTATGGGGGAATCTTACTGCCTTGAAAACACTGTCCCATCCTTTCTAAATTAGATCTATTTTAATTGGATTTCTAGCCCTCCCTCCCCTGCACAGCAGGGCTCAGGGTGGGTTACAACAGATATGATGGCGGCAGACTAATTTGTTTAAACCTGGGGTTTATGTGTGTGATATCCCTAGGATCCTTCAAACAGTCCCTTAAACCTCTTCTTACCCTAACATCCCAAGAGATTACTGGAAGATTATATAAGTGTCCAGCCTTAGTCCTCAGACTAAAGCCATAATAAACCATTTGATAGTTGCTATAACTCACTAAGGTAGATTAGTAGGACTCTTAAATATTGTGGGGTGGAGATTCTATGGGGTACTGAGCTACAGCTCTGCCAATTTACCGTCTCTAATAACCTATTCCTTTACAAGGTTAGCATACAGTTGCTCGATACCAAGGTTTTAATACAGGGTGAGTTAAGATGAGGTAGAAAACTAATAAATAAAAATTGACATTTGAATGTGGCCACTATTGAATGCCTAAACTCCTAAACTTTCCACACCTGAACCCAAATCCCACCTTACATGTATAGCTTTGGTAAAGTCTGTTTAGCACTTCCATCTGCTGCTCTGCATCATGTCACTGTGCACCTAAATTTTCAGTTCTGTAGTTTTTGTACTTCGGTCACACAGTCGAGTCTGACTCTTCATGACCCCATGGACCAGATCACGCCAGGCCCTCCTGTCTTCCACTGTCCTCTGAAGTTTGCTCAATTTCATGTTCATTGCATTGATGACACTGTCTAACCATCTCATCCTTTGCCATCCCCTTCTTCCTTGACCTTCAATCTTTCCCAGCATCAGGGTCTTCTCCAGTTCTAAGGAGTAACTACACCAGCCTGAGAAGAAGGACATCAGGAAATCCTGGTTGAAAACTTTTGCTTCTCTAAGGCAACATTACATTTCATCTGTAACTGAAACCTTTCAACATCTCCAACAGTTTGTCATGTTTTTATTACATGAAAATACAGTTTTGTAAATCATGATTTCCCTAAAGTACAGCACAACAATTTCAAGTCTTCTTAAGGATCCAGTAACTGCAGTCAAAAAGGATTGTGAAGAAAGAAAGAAAGAAAGAAAGAAAGAAAGAAAGAAAGAAAGAAAGAAAGAAAGAAAGAAAGAAAGAAAGAAAGAAAGAAAGAAAGAAAGAAAGAAAGAAAGAAAGAAAGAAAGAAAGAAAGAGTCACAGACAAGGGGGCAAGATTTGCAGAAGGATGGAATTTTTTCTGGCATTGCACAGGCTTGTTCCAACCACTGGAATGCTTGCAAGATACTACATGCTTCCTTTTACTATTGCCTGGCTTCCTGCACCCCCACCCCACCCCCAGGCTTAGGCAGCAGCAGCTGCTACTGCAGCTCTGAAATTTTAATGTGACGTTTTTTCTCATTATTATTATTTTTCTCAGCCCATCTTTCTCCTTGCTACTTTTCACCTCATCTCTCTCCTTGCCACTTTCCTAGAACTGCCTGCCTACGCAACATATGAACAAAACTGCTCCCTCCTTTAAAAAGAGAGAGAGAGATTTATCAAGACAAAAGGACATTGGTGAAGTAAAACAACTGGGGTTTGGTGACCCCCCTCCACCCTCTTGTTTCTTTTATTTTTTTCCTTGCAGGCACAGGGAATGTGAAAAGGTTTATTTTTCTGTAACAGTGTGCTTCCCCAGTATATTTTAATATTAGAGATGTCAAGCTAGATTCTCTCTTCACTTACTTTAATTGGATATGAGGGCAACTTTGGCTGATCTCTCCAGTGTTACACTCATTGCAACTAGGGTAACAAGACACAGAATCAGGGATAATGAGCACTATTTTGGAAAATCAATTATCTTTGATAAAAAATCCTTAACTCTAACCTTGCAGCTGTTCATACGACAAGCAAGGTTAAAGAGAAGTAAGTGAGGAGATACAACTTTGCTTTGGAGTCTGAAGAAACAGAACAGAAATAATTTGTTACTGCACACTGTTCATGTAAACTCTGAAAAATAAACTCTGAAATAATAACCCTTGGTGCCAAGGGCTGAGTTAGACATCATGGCTTATCTGCATGCATTCAGATGTCCACCTTGTTTGTGTACAAAATTTCTTCTCTAACTCTGTGAACCCCATTGATTTAAGCATTTTCTCCCCAGTTCAGCTCACTTTCAATATCTGAACACTTGAAGTTGCCTTATATTGAGTCAGGCCACTGGTCTATCAAGGATAGTGTTGTCTACTAGGGATGGGCACAAACTGGCTCATGAACTAAAGTTTGTGTCAAATTCTGGTGTGTTCATGGTTTATGTACTGAAGTTTGTGGCAGGTTAATCAACATGAACTTTCCATGAACTTTCAAGCAGTTTGTAAAGGTTGTGCAGGTTCATGAATGGATACACTTCCAAACAGACTGTCTCCACTCAAACAAAATGTTTATCAGACTTCAAAGCAATGGGAGGTGGCATTCTCCATCCTTGGAAATAATGTTGTCAGTTTCAAATTAGTCAAGTCAGTTTCAAGAGGGATTCTCCCCCTTCTTGTTCACATTCTTTTGCACCAAGCTTGCAAAATCCCACCCCCTTGCTTGCTTGGATTTGTGACTCTGTGCTTTGATACCAGTTCTTTTAAGCTTGTAATACCAGTGGCACTGGATTCTCCTGGGCATTCTACACATTGTAACTGGCTGTGCTGGGGTTACAAAATCCCCCTTGCTTGGATTTCTTGTGACTCTGCTTTGAGATCAATCCTTTTAAGCTTGCAATGCTAGTGCCACTGGGTTCTGTTGGGCATTCCTGACATTGTAACTGGTTGTGCTTGACTTACAAAATACTCCCACTTGAATTTCTTGTGACTCTGCTTTGAGATCAGTCCTTTTAAGCTTCCAGTGGCACAGTGGCATTGGGTCCTGCTGGGCATTCTGTACACTGAACTGGTTGTGTTGGGATTGCAGCTCCCCCCTTTTGGATTGTGAGTCTGTACTTCACATAAGTCCTGTTGAGCTGGCATTGCCATAATGACACTGGGTTCTGCTGGGCACTAGTGCATTGCATTAGTTCTGCTGGGCTTGCAAAAATGCCCCCCTTTGGTTTCTACTGCAGAGATTCTCTGGGACTTTGATTCTGTTCTGCTGGGCTTCTATTGCTCTTGCCATAAAGTGGCACTTTATTTGGAGGAACGTAACTCAGAACCTGTAAATCCAATCTTCACCAAACATGGAGGGCAGATAGAAGAGAGTCAACTGGAGATCCCCTGCAAGTTTGGTGTCTCTAGCATGCTGCAGGAGGATTCTATTGCATCACAAACCTCACAACCTGAACCAGTTCATTTAGCTCTTAAAAGTTCATAACAGTTCATGGTTCATGAACCGGGCATGCCACAAACAATTATGAACTGCATTTTCCTGGTTCATGCCCATATCTACTGAATACTCTAACTGGCAGCAGCTCTCCAGGGGCTCAGGTGAGGGTCTTCCTTTTAACTGAAGATACCTGGAACTTTCTGCATGCCATTGTCAAACAGATGCTCTAATACAAAGACATGACCCGCACACATAAGATTGGAGCTGGGTGGGGTGAAAAATGTTTAAAGCAACAAGAATGCAGTGGGTAAGGAGAAGAAGAAGGCAGGGTTTGCCCTCACACTGTTTTCAATAAAAATAGACTTCCTCGGTTTATACATGAATGTTCAGACATGCAAACAAACATATAGTGTTTTATGATTATTCTTGTTTGGCTTCAAGAATAACATGATTGGGTGAACATATTTTGATGTATAAAAATAAAAAAAAGATGTAGTTTGCCATTTGTTTCCATCTCCTTCCTATCATCAACAAAAATCAGTGTGGAATATGGGACAGTTTATTGGACTTGGGCTAGAGAGATTTGGATTCAGTCATGACAACCTAGGCAACGCACAGCCTCTCTACTTGATCTGTCTCATAGCATTGTTACAAGGATAAATTTGGGTTGCTTATGGCATGTATGTTGTCCTGAATTTCATAAAGGGATACAAATGTGAACACACATAGAGAAAGCCTTCGACAAGGTAGAACCTCTTTATTTAGAACATGTACTTGAACACTTAGACTTTGGTAGTAATTTCAAAAGAGCAATCCACACACTGTACCACTCTCCTAGAGCACAACTCAGAATAAATGGACAAAACTCAGATATCTTCCACCTTTCCAGAGGGATGCGGCAAAGGCGCCCACTGGCCCCTCTCCTGTTAGCCATTGCTATATAGCCTTTGGCTCAGGCTATCCGCACCCATCCAAATATCACAGGCATCACAGTAGGAGACCAAGAAATCAAACTAAGTCTTTTTACAGACAACATGGCAGTCCTTGCAACCAACCCACAAACTACACTACCTGAATTAGAAAAATTGGTAAATTCCTTTGGAAATTTTTCAGGTCTGAATGCTAATCCCACTAAAACTTTGTTATACCCGATTGCACTCTCTCAATCACATAAGACATATATTAAGAATAATTATAACTACACTTGGGTAGAAAAAACATGGTAGTATTTGGGAATAGAAATCCCCCTTTGCTTAACTGACCTAGTCAAATATAATTTTTTACCACTCAACAAAATAATAGATACCTTTTCTTCTCATAGTGACTTCTCCAGATCTTCCTGGATGGAAAACATACAAATGATTAAAACATTTATTTCCCCCAATTTTTTATTTTGCACATTACCTATAGACAGGGGTCTTTTCGGGGGGGGGAGCGCACCGGAGCGCAGCTCCGGGAGCTCAGGAGCCAAGCCCCGCCCCCAGTCGGCGTCCCGGAGAGTCTTTCAGGCAGCCGAATGTCAATTTCAGCTCCATTATATCCTATGGGCCATTGAAGTCAATGGTGAAAACATAGGGTATATTCTAGGGGCTGGAGGGGAGGGGTTTGAGGAGAGGCTCGAAACTCACAGGATAGCTTATGGAGCCTCTCCCCAAGATACCCACCAAGTTTCAAGAACATTGGACCAGGGGGTCCAATTCTATGGGCCCCTAAACAGGTTGCCCCTATTCCCTCCATTGTTCTCTATGGTGGGAAAATTCCCTCTGGTCCAATGTTCTTGAAACGTGGTGGGTATCTTGGGGAGAGGCTCTATCAGCTATCCTGTGATCTTGGAGCCTCTCCCTCAAACCCCCTCCCCTCCAGCCCCCAGAATATACCCTATGTTTTCACCATTGACTTCAATGGCCCATAGGGTATAATGGGGCTGAATTGCCACTGAATTTCTTTCATTCCCTCCTTTCCTTCTTTCTTTTTCCTCTTTCCCTCATTCTTCTCTTCTCTTCTCTTCTCTTCTCTTCTCTTCTCTTCTCTTCTCTTCTCTTCTCTTCTCTTCTCTTCTCTTCTCTTCTCTTCTCTTCTCTTCTCTTCTCTTCTCTTCTCTTCTCTTCTCTTCCCTTCCTTCCCTTCCTTCCTTCCCTTCCCTTCCCTTCCCTTCCCTTCTCTCCTCTCCTCTCCTCTCCTCTCCTCTCCTCTCCTCTCCTCTCCTCTCCTCTCCTCTCCTCTCCCCTCTTTCTTTCTTTCTTTCCCACCTTCTTCTCTTCTCTTTTTCCTCCTTTCCCTGTTTCCCTCCTTCTTCCCTCTCTTTCTTTCCCTCTTTCCTTCCTTCTTTCCTTCTCTCTACTCTCTCTCTTTCCTTCCCTCTTTCCTCCTTCTGTGGCCCAACTCTCATGAGAAGGAGTTTAAACTTTAAACCCCTTCTCTCTTAGCTCCCCCACCCAGGCCAGCTGGGGAAGGGAAGGGGAGGCTTTTGAAGATGCTTCCCCCCCTTTTGCTTCCCCTTCTGACATCACTTCCAGTGATGTCAGGGGGCGTGGCATATGCTAATAGCCTAATAGCTCATTAGCATACCATATGCTAATGAGCTCCTGCAGCTGTTCTTCTACGAAAAGACCCCTGCCTATAGATATTCCACAATATTTATTTAAACAATGGCAAAAAGCTTTTACAAGTTTTATTTGGAATAAAGCTCCCTCTCGAGTTAGCTATAAGACTTTGACAAGACCGCTCAAGTTGGGAGGTTTAGCCCTACCAGATTTGAAATGTTACCATGAAGCAACTACATTATTGGGCCTCATTAAACAATATAATCAATCATTCCTATCTGATTGGAAATTAATAGAAGATACTTATTTAAATGAAGCATCCTTCCAGAATATATTATGGGAAAGCACAGCAAATCGACCTTCAGATATCTCTAACCAGGGCTCTTTTTGTAGCAGGAACTCCTTTGCATATTAGGCAACACACCGCTAATGTAACCAATCCTCCAAGAGCTTACAATAGCCCCTGTAAGAAGAGCTCTGTAAGCTCTTGGAGGATTGGCTACATTAGGGGTGGGTCGCCTAATATGCAAAGGAGTTCCTGATACAAAAAGAGCCCTGTCTCTAACAATATCTTTTTATAAAATACAGTTAAGGTATGGGCTAGAAGAAAACACTTTTTAGCTCCAAAGGTTTCACCCATCACTTCCTTTTTAGGGCAGACATGGTTTCAACCTGGCTTACCTAAATCATCTTTTACAATATGGAAGTGTAATAACATCACTAGACTTTTTAATATATTGCAAAACAATGAACTACTACCCAAACTAGCTATAGAAAAGAAATATAAATGTTCTATTCCATGATATGAAT
The DNA here is from genome assembly GCA_029375565.1 of Gekko gecko. Lineage (NCBI taxonomy): Eukaryota > Metazoa > Chordata > Lepidosauria > Squamata > Gekkonidae > Gekko > Gekko gecko. Next base: position 126,454,767 of record JAPDNY010000006.1, on the reverse strand, counting down.
ATTACCAAGTGAAACATTTAATAAGTTCTTTGCTGATTACATCAAACTGCATTAGACCACTAACTTTATTTGAACGGATTTTGAAAATAGACAGAACCCACTTTAAAAACCTTATCTCTGTTTTATATGCTGATCTAGTTGTATCTCAAACCAACCAAATGCTTAGTTACCAAACTTTATAGCAATCTGATTGTACTATTACTATTAATGAGGAATCTTGGCAAAAAATATGGTCCTTCCCATCCATTACCTCTAAATCTCTGAATATACAACTGCAAAGTTATAAGGTATTAACTCGTTGGTACCTAACTCCAGCAAAACTACACAATATCACTAAATCATACTCACTAGCTTGCTGGAGGTCTTGTGGGGGATACGGGTCTTTTATACACTGTTGGTAGTACTGCCCTGTTGTGAAAAAAATCTGGATAAAAGTTTCAAAAGCTATTACTGTACAACGCTGGGAAAGTACGCAAAAGCCTTGGTCACACATTCATGTTGATTTTGCTGGGCCTTTCCAAGGCCAAATGTTTTAATTGTTATGGATTCATTCTCAAAGTGGTTAGAGGTGGTCCACATGCACTCCACAAGTTCAACTGCTGTAATCAATGTGTTGTGTCGGCTCATAGCCACCCATGGACTACTGGACTTTCTGGTGTCTGATATCTCAGGAGAGTTCTCTAAGTTCTTAGAGGACAATGTCATAAGGCACATTACGTCGGCTCCATTCCACCCAGCCACAAACGGGCAGGCCATGTTAGTATTCACTTAGCAATATAAGTCTCAGCTGTAGATGAGTTTCATCTAACTAACAGTAGCTGACAGTTCCAGGGAGTCATTATGGCTGGAATAAACTGGTTCGGTGCAGTTCAGTCTAGCACTAAGTAATAGAGTCAGAGTGATTCAGCAGTCTGCTGTGATTGGCTAACATTTGTATAAAAGTACTGAGGTATTGTACAGTGTATCTCTCTGATGTTGTATTGTTAGCTATGGTCTATAGCTAAGCTCTGTTGGCAGTGCGAGAGGGGATCTTTTGATTATGGTCTGCAGATGAATGTGTTTCAGAAACATGAAAGACCAGACACTTTTGTAAAGGTACAAGATATAAATTTATTTAGCATAACTTTAACAACAGCCTTCATCATTGACATTCAAGAAAATCACACCATGCACGATCCCCTAATTCTTTATTTCAATCTAACAAAATGAGCCAAAAGCAAGATTTTCCCCAGAAAAAGCATATTGTCTCACCACTCTTGGAGCAACTTGAAGATGAGGCTGGCTGACAGGCTTTTGGGTTCCTGTAAAAACAGAAGTTGGAACAAGAGACAGGAGCACACCCCTTGCTCTCTTGGCCCGACTCCCATGTTCCTTAGTCTTCAGTTTTTATACCTTTTTTCTTAGCCCACCTTGTTTCTCATTTAACCAATCAGGAACACTGACCTTTACAATTTTCCTAATTAGGCATGATTGTTACTGTTATCTTGTTTTCCTTAAAGTTGGGGTTCTTGGGGCTTTCCATGTTTGGAGATCCCCTGCCTCCATTTCCTGGTGGGTCATGGTGACTTGCTATGGACTCCGGCATGGTTCCTTCGTGTTCCTTGTGACGCTCTTGCATAGGGTATCTTGGTGCCAAACTTCGCTAACCTTTACTTCGCGTAGATATTCACCCACGCTAGTTTATTCCCTATTCTGATAAACATGCTTTTGTTGATATTGTGTTTTCCTAATTTGGAGGCTTTAGCCGATGGTTACCTCCTTGTCTGCAAAGCACTTTGTCTGTACTACTAACATTGATGGAGTTTGTGGAGCTTGTGTAAATAAACTTGTACATAGTTTTACACAGAGCTGCCTGGACTATCTTCTTTACTGGATACTTACAGCTACTTGCATCCTACTGGTGTGGTCAGGCAACGCCACACTAACGGGCCGAATGTATGGTTAAGTCGGCTAAAGAGGCACTCAAGCGCCTGCCGAGTGGGGACTGGGGCAGAAGCTAGCCACCTATCTTTTAAGGCAGCACATCACACCCTGTGCAGCCATGGGGAGGAACCCCACAGAACTGTTAATGGACTGGAAGCTAACCACCCTGCTTGACCAGCTCCATCTGGACCTTACAGACTCCAAACCCCAGCGAGCCGAGGTCCTGGAAAAAGTGCGCTCGTTCAAAGTCGGGGACAAAGTGTTCACATGCAATTATGCAGAGGGTCATTTATGGCTTCCCACCATAATCTCAGCAGTTTTGGGCTCCCAAATGTATGTGGCGCAGCTGGTTGATGGAAGGAAAGTGCGGCACCACATAGATCAACTCAGGGAATGGTGGGCTGACTCAAGTCTGGAGTCAAGCCCAGAACCTGACAGGATCCCCACTGAGCAGTGAGGGCCTCCAGATGAGAAGGTGAGTGTTGCTGAGCCCAGGGCTGACCAGGAATTTGGGCAGACCCCAATTCTTGAAACTGGTCCCTCTGAATCTGACACCCCAGACTCACTGGACAGTGAGTCCGCCAGAGCCCCCAAACCTTTTGTTGCTCCAGAGCCACAGAAGCAAAGACCTCTGCACAGGTCTCAAAGAACTCGATGTGCCCCCTCCTATCTACAAGACTATGTGTGCAATAGGAATGTCTCATATTATGGGGGAGGAATTATTGGCCCTGGTCACACGGCAAGGTAATTGTGCTTTGTTCCCGCTGTAATTTAATCGGGAACATTTTTCTTCGCATTGGGCTAACTAGATGCAGCCGGCCCCTCTTTTCCAGCACCCGCTTGAATGCTGCTGTGCCGTCCCTCCAGGCAATCCTGCCAGCCACGGGGAGGCTTGGGCGGCTGCTGCTTCTGCTGCCACTGTGTGTGGGGGGTCCCCTGCTGCTGCTGCCGCCATTGCCCCATGAAAACAGGCTCTGTCATCTCCGCTATCCTCCTTGTCGGCCCCATCCAGGCTGCTAGAGCCCCTGTCTCTCGTTCCCACCTCCAGGGCCGTCTTTGTCCGTTTTTTTTTTAAAGCTTCCGGTTTGAGCGCTTGACGTTAAATGGATTTATTAAGCTCATGTTTGCTCAAGCGCCCAAACTGGAAGCTTTAAAAAAAAAGAAAGCACAAAGAGCGTTCAGATGGCCCTAATCACAATCATTGTGAAAGATGGGCTGTCCAGATAGGTGAAATTGCGCATTCAAAGCTGAAATGCCAGGAAAACACTTGATTTTCCAGGGGTCAGGAAAACCTGGCATCATTGCGGAAGTGAGCCTGCTTCAGGGTGGGAGGCGGATTGGCACGTATGAACGTGAAACTGACATACGCAAGGGAACAGCAGCGAACCCCGATCAAAACGGCAGTGTGACCGGGCCCATTATGTCCTGACTTGTGAATAGACTGTATTCTTTTACATGTTAAGCCTGAAGTCAGGACCAGGATTGTAAGCCTCAACAATCCTATTGGTTGTTCTTGATTTTGCACTGTTTGTAACCAATCAGAACCGACTGAAATGTTATGGAGGGAACAAGCCTCATTGGTCCTTATCCCTCAAATATTATTAGTTGTTAACCAAAGTAGGGGTGTGGTTTTGTTAGCTATTTAAAAAGGAGCTGTGCTCCACTATTTGTGTGTGTGTTATCTGATCGTCTTGTTGCTCTTAAATAAAGCTGAATCACTGTTAATCACTCTCTCAGTTAAGGCTCATACTTAACAGCAGCTAGAATGATAAAAGGGTTGGAACACTTTCCCTGTGAAGAAAGGCTTGGGGCTCTTTACCTTGGAGAAACAACGACTGAGGGGTGACATGATCAAGGTTTACAAGGTTATGCATGGAATAGGGCAGGTAGACAAAGAAGTACTTTTCTCCCTTTCTCACAATACAAGAACTCATGGGCACTCATTGAAATTGCTGAACAGTTGGGTTAGAACAGATAAAAGGAAGTACTTCTTCACCCAAAGAGTGATTAACACATGGAATTCACTGTCACAGGAGGTGGTGGTGGCTACACCTATTTGGTGTAGTGGTTAAGTTTGCAGACTCTAATCTCGGAGAACTGGGTTTGATTCTCCACTCCTCCACTTGCAGCTGCTGGATGACCTTGGGCAAGCTATAGCTCTGTCAGAACTGTTCTTGAAAGAGAAGTTCTTGAAAGAGCTCTCTCCGCCACACCTATCTCATAGGGTGTCTGTTGTGGGCAGGGGAAGGGATAGGAGTTTGTAAGCTGCTCTAAGACCCTGAGAAAAGGACAGGGTATAAATCCATTCTCCTCCTCCTCCTCCTCCTCCTCCTCTTCCTCTTCTACTACTGCTACTGCTAGCATGGACAGCTTCAAGAGGGAATTAGATAAACATATGGAGCAGTGATCCATCAGTAGCTATTGTTGTTCAGTCGCACAGTCGAGTCCGACTCTTCGCGACCCCATGGACCAGATTACGCCAGGCCCTCCTGTCTTCCGCTGTCCGCTGAAGTTTGCTAAATTTCATGTTCACTGCATCGATGACACTGTCTAACCATCTCATCCTTTGCCGTCCCCTTCTTCTTTGACCTTCAACCTTTCCCAGCATCAGGGTCTTCTCCAGTGAATGCTCCTTTCTCATTTGGTGGCCAAAGTATTTGAGCTTCAGCTTCAGGATCTGGCCTTCCAGGGAACTGTCAGGGTTGATTTCTTTTAGGATTGACTGATTTGATCTCCTTGCAGTCCAAGGGACTCTCAAGAGTCTTCTCCAGCACCATAGTTCAAAAGAATCTATTCTTTGGCACTCGGCCTTCCTTATATTCCAACTCTCGCAGCCATACATTACTACGGGGAATACCATTGCTTTGACCATGCGGACTTTTGTTGGCAAGGTGATGTCTCTGCTTTTTATCATGCTGTTTAGGTTTGCCATCGCTTTCCTCCCAAGGAGAAGGCGTCTTTTAATTTCATGGCTCCAGTCACCATCTGCAGTGATCTCGGATCCTAGGAACGTGAAGTCTGTCACTACTTCAACGACTTCCCCGTCTATTTGCCAAGGAGTGATGGGGCCAGATGCCATGATCTTAGTTTTTTTGATGTTGAGCTTCAAGCCCACTTTTGCACTCTCCTCTTTCACCCTGAGCAAGAGGCTCTTTAGGTCCTCTTCACTTTCTGCCATCAGAGTGGTATCATCTGCATATCTGAGGTTATTGATCTTTTCCCCAGCAATCTTAACTCCAGCTTGTGATTCATCCAGGCCAGCATTTCGCATGACGTACTCTGCATATAAATTAAATAAGCAAGGTGACAATATACATCCTTGTCGTACTCCTTTTCCTATGCTAAACCAATCAGTTGTTCCATATCCGGTTCTAACTGTTGCTTCTTGACCCTTATACAGGTTTCTCAGGAGACATGTGAGGTGGTCTGGTACTCCCATCTCTTTAAGAACCTGCCATAATTTATTGTGATCCACACAATCAAAGGCTTTAGCATAGTCAATGAAGCAGAAGTAGATGTTTTTCTGGTACTCTCTTGCTTTCTCCATAATCCAGTGAATGTTGGCAATTTGATCTCTAGTTCTTCTACCTCTTCGAAACCCAGCTTGTACTTCTGGCAGTTCTCTATCCACCTACTGTTGGAGCCTAGCTTGTAGGATTTTGAGCATGACCTTGCTAGCGTGTGAAATGAGTGCAATTGTGTGATAGTTTGAACATTCCTTGACATTGCCCTTCTTTGGGATTGGAATGTACACTGACCTTTTCCAATCCTGTGGCCACTGTTGTGTTTTCCAAATTTGTTGGCAAATTGAGTGCAGCACTTTAACAGCATCTTCTTTTAAGACTTTGAATAACTCAGCTGGGATACCATCACCTCCACTAGCTTTGTTGTTAGTAATGCTTTCTAAGGCCCATTTAACTTCGCTTTCCAGGATGTCTGGCTCGAGGTCAGTGATTATACCATTGTGGTTGTCAAGGACATTGAGGTCCTTCTTGTATAGTTCTTTTGTGTATTCTTGCCATCTTTTCCTAATCTCTTCTGCTTCTGTTAGGTCCCTACCATTTTTGTCCTTTATGATGGCCAGCTTTGCATGGAACGTTCCCTTGATTTCTCCAATTTTCTTGAAGAGATCTCTAGTCCTTCCCAATCTATTGTTTTCCTCTATTACTTTGCATTGTTCATTCAGGAAAGCCTCCTTATCTCTCCTTGCTGTTCTCTGGAAATCTGCATTCAGTTGGGCAAATCTTTCCTTTTCCCCGTTGCCTTTAGCTTTCCTTCTGTCCTCTGCTATGTGTAAAGCCTCATCAGACAGCCATTTTGCTTTTTTGCATTTCTTTTTCTTTGGGATGGCGGTGATTGCTGCCTCCTTTACAATGTCACGGACCTCTGTCCATAGTTCTTCAGGCACTCTGTCTATCAAATCTAGTCCCTTAAACCTATTCTTCACCTCTACTGTATATTCATCGGGGATGCGATCTAGGTCAAATCTGAATGGCCTTGTGGTTTTCCCAACTTTCTTCAATTTAAGTCTGAATTTTGCAATGAGTAGCTCATGATCTGAGCCACAGTCAGCTCCAGGTCTTGTTTTTACTGACTGGATAGAGCTTCTCCATCTTTGACTGCAAGTTATATAGTCAATCTGATTTCGGTGTTGCCCATCTGGTGATGTCCATGTGTAGAGACGCCTCTTAGGTTGTTGGAAAAGGGTGTTCGCTATGACCAGCGTGTTCTCTTGACAAAACTCTGTTAGCCTTTGCCCTGCTTCATTTTGTTCTCCAAGGCCAAACTTGCCTGTTATTCCAGTTACCTTTTGATTTCCTACTTTAGCATTCCAGTCCCCTATGATGATGAGGACATCATTTTTTGGTGTTAGTTCTATGAGCTGTTGTAGGTCTTCATAGAACTGGTCTACTTCAGCCTCTTCTGCAGCAGTGGTTGGGGCATAGACTTGGATTACTGTGATATTGAATGGTTTGCCTTGGATTCGGACCGAGATCATTCTGTCATTTTTGAGATTGTATCCCAATACTGCCTTTCTCACTCTCTTGTTGACTATAAAGGCCACACCATTTTTTCTACGGAATTCCTGGCCACAGTAGTAGATATAATGGTCTTCTGAGTTAAATTCGCCCATTCCTGTCCACTTTAGTTCACTGATTCTCAGGACATCGATGTTCATTCTTGCCATCTCATTTTTGACCACGTCAAGCTTACCTTGATTCATAGATCTTACATTCCAGGTTCCTATGCAGTATTGTTCTTTGCAGCATCGAACTTTCCTTTCACCATCAGACACATCCACAACTGAGCGTCCTTTCGGCTTTGGCCCAGCCGCTTCACTCTTTCTGGGGTTACTCGTACTTGCCCTCTGCTCTTCCCCAGTAGCATATTGGACACCTTCTGACCTGAGGGGCTCATCTTCCGGCGTCATATCTTGTAGCCTTTTGTTACTGTCCATGGGGTTTTCTTGGCAAAGATACTGGAGCGGGTTGCCATTTCCTTCTCCAGGGGATCACGCATGGTCTGAGTTCTCTGCTGTGGCCTGTCCATCCTGGGTGGCCCTCCACAGCATAGCCCACAGCCTCATTGAATCACGCAAGCCCCCTCGCTACCACAAGGCAGTGATCCATGAGGGAGCAGTAGCTATTAGCCACAGGGTATAGATAGGAACTCCCAGTCTGGGGCAAGTGATGCACTGTATTCTTGGTGCTTGGGGGGGTGGGCAACAGTGGGAGGGCTTCTAGTGTCCTGTCCCCACTGCTGGACCTCCTGATGGCATCTGGTATTTTTAGCCACTGTGTGACAGAGTGTTGGACTTGGTGGGCCACTGGCCTGATCCAGCACTGGCGTCTCTTATGTTCTAATGTTCACATAGGTTATTTGTATATTTAACCCTTTAATACATGGAAACTGAGTTAGAGTCAGTGGATGCAACATCAATGACTGTGCTGAAATGAATATCCGAATCAAACAATAGTGGTTCAGATCAATGGGTCATCTAGTTCTATAATAAATGGTGGTGTGTCTTAGGCAGATAGCCTCAGCATACTCATAATCATAAATGATATAAAGACTCCTGCAATTTTTCTGAGCTTTTTGGGTCACTTACTGAACAAAACTGTTGAAAGTTCTTGACACTATGGAAATAAACAATGAAATGTAAGCCAAATACAGTCCTGAGAAGGCATGTGAAAAGCTCAATAATAAATATTTTGCTTGCTTAATTTTTTCATACAGCCAAACTGGGCAAATGATAGAAAGAAAATAAGAGAGAGAATGTGAAAAAGATGAACTAGAGCACACATAATTGGATATACAACAGATATTAAATATTGATCCAGGTTTGGAACTTGACAAAGTTTGGAAATCTTTTTTCCCTCTATCAATAGCCCTCTTCAGACTTTTTAAGTGGAGGTACTGAACATATACCAGTTGGGAGGGGGTGTTTGATGGCAATTTCTAATCTTGGTTTATATGCATTCATGGGAATGTATGTAGAGAGCCAAGTATGGACATTCCCATGAATGCATATATGGCTGACATTGTATAATATTCCATCCCTGGGTTACTGTTCTTTCACAGAGAGAGAGAGAGAGAGAGAGAGAGAGAGAGAGAGAGAGAGAGAGAGAGAGAGAGAGAGAGAGAGAGAGAGAGAGAGAGAGAACCAATCATACACTCTCATAATCTACTCACAGGATGTTAATCTAGTCCCTAAACTTGATCCTTGAACCCCAATGAAGTCCAGTCTGATTACTTTGAAATACCCTAAGTTTGGCTTGTTAAAGGCCTAGCTATTACAGGCAAAAAGAATATTTCGTAAGTGGAAGCAGCCTACCATATGATCTCAGGAGGTGGAGATGTGGTAAATGTACTTAATGTAATGACTGAGGCAGTGTGTCTTGGCTGTACACAAAGCTGACGAGTGACAGGTTGTTCATATGAGCCAGCAACCTTGAACACACCTCTGCATAGGGACTGAGGCAGGATAGACAACTGAAAGGATTACTTTGATGAAAGCAAAGGATAAGGAAGGAAGTAGTGAAGGAGGAGGAAGGGAGTTTTCTTGAAAAATACTGTTCATGTTGAACTGCATAATTTGAGAAGCAGGGAAAACTTGTCACTTCTCCCAAGCATGGGAGGGGATTCCTCTGATCAATGAAATATGTATAGCTAGACCAGAACATACCAGTATCGGACTTTCCTCTATGAACTTCTAAAATTTTATTCTAAAAGAAGAACATAATGACTCCTGCTGGATCAAACTAGTGGTCACTCTAGTCCACCATCCTGTCTCACACAGTGGCCAACCAGTTATTTTTGGAGGGCCAAAAACAGTGCATAGAGGCCAAGGTTTTCCCCTTGTGTCACCTCTTGGCACTGATATATAGAAATATATTGCCTTTAAATGCCTTTAAAGTCCCTTTAAATGCTTTCTCCTAGCTGAGAGTTCACTATGAAGCCATCTAAAGGGACTGAAAACCCTTTAAATGCACTTTAACTGCTGGTATCTGGTGGTCCTGGAAAATCCCAAATATTTTCAGGATTTTGGGGGCTCAGCCATTTTGGCTAGCCAAATAAATACGGCTATCTATATGTGGCTGAAAAAATATCCAGAAAATACCAGTAAGTTATTTTTATTTTTGTTTTCCCCAGTTCAGATAGACCAAGTGTACACCCTTAGCACACATCCATGATGTTTGCCAACTGTAACAGATAGGCTAGGTTCTGTCTCTCTCCAAGAGCAACCAATGAGAGCTGACAGAAGAGAAAGATAAGTAGAGGCTTAGCTGGTAAGATATATAAAAAATTGACTACCAATGAGGAGTCAATAATTAAAAGCATTCAGGAGAAATGGCATAGAGAAGGAATGACTTCAGAAACAACCTTAAAAAAATTAATGACGGGGGTCAAAAAGGTTAAATTCGATAAATTTAGAGAAATGGAGCTGAAGTGTTTTACTAAATGGTATTGGACGCCAGCCCAACTAGCCAATATGATACCCGGGATGAGTTCGAACGGTTGGCATTGCAATCAGGTAAAAGGTTGGTATTCACATATGTGGTGGGAATGTGCCAAAGTTCAGTATTTTTAGAAGAAAATATTGGATAGGATAAAAGATAAGATAGGTGTATTAATACCAATAGATATTAATTTAATGACATTAGGTATCTTGAAGAGTGAGATAATAGAAAGCAAATACCAAGAGGTACTCAAGGCGATGATATTAGCTGGGAAAGCTGTTATATTATTAGGATGGAAAGATAAGAACAAGTGGACCATGGAGAACTGGAATAACTACCTTTTTGAATATATCCAATCAGATATTGTGGCCTTGACGATGGAGGAGAACACCTGGGAGGAAAAGACGAGACGGATAAGGAAGAAATAGTCGCCCTATTTCGACTGGATCAAAGAGGATAAAGCCAAGAAGGACATTCACTGGAAACTTTGCGCTTTGTGCCCGTGGCTGAAGCAATGACTGAAGAAGAACAGGGGAGGGAGGACTGAGGGAAGGGAGGGGGGAAGGGGAAAAAAACCCCTTGTATAATGATGACGGAAAGACTACGTGTACGATAGTTGGCTAAAATAAAAAGCAAAATTAAAAAAAATGAGAGCTGACAGAATATTGAGAGCAGGAGAGTTGAAAACAGCAGTTGAAAAGCGACTGTCAGAGGTTAGTAGCTGAGAAGCTGATAGCTTAAGGGCTAAGGGAAAGGTTTTTTTCTGACTGAGGGGACATGTATTGAAGTCCTCTACCTGGCCCTAAGGATATCTGGATGTCTTCAACCAGGGCTAGGGCCTTTTTGGCCCTGGCACCAATATGGTGGAACTCTCTGCCAAATACCATCAGGGCCCTGTGGGACTTTATGCAATTCCACTGGGCCTGCAAGGCAGAGATGTTCCACCAGGTTTTTGATTGAGGACAGCAACAGCTTTCATCTGAGTTGGCACCCTCTGTTGTTTTCCATGCTCACTTCAACCTCCTCCCCACCACCCGTGAAACAGCTGGCAGTCTGGAATATGGGAACAATTAATAAGTGTTAGTATTCACCATCTTTTTTAAAAAATGTATTCTAATATGATTTATTGTTTTATCTGGCAAATGTTTTTGAATGTTATTGTACATTGCCTGGAGCCCTGCAGTAGCATGGGTGGGGTGATTCATGAATTTAACAAATAAATATAATAAAAATAAATAAATAGAATGGTTGCTTGGAACAGGCTGAAAATGGTAAATTTTTAACTAAAGAATCCCAATTGTAGGTATAGGACCTCAGTTCAGAAGTTCAATGGAAGTGAAACATTTCTTAGACTTTACTCAGTGTTGTGTTCGTATAAATAAACGTTTCTTGTTTTGATTAACCTTGTTGGCTGAGTGTCTAAGGGGAAGAAACACACACACAAACAGTTTAAATTCTTGGTCTATACACATATAGGAAACAAATTAATGGTAGTAGCTAGTGATTGGAACAGTGTTTGAGCCCCAACTTCAATAGCTCTGTGTGAGTGAGGGCTGATTATTAAAGGGAGATGGGCTACCTTTTCTGTGGATGTCTTTGGGAGTGAGAGATGGAATCTGAGATGTGAGATGGTCATGACTCTCTGTAGATGTTAAAAGAGACAAGAAGGGTGACAAATTTGACATTCTGACCTACTTGTAACCCATACTCTGAATGAGAGGTTATAGAGGGTGGTAGGCACTCTGTGTGAGTGGAGAAGGGGCATCACACCAACTTTAAGATGGATCCTAGATTTCTTCTCGAATTACAACTGGTATCCAGACAATAGAGATTAGTTCTCTTGGAGGAAATGACAGCTTCAGAAGGTGTATTTTATGGCATCACATCCTTGCAAAGTTTCCTCACTCCTTAGGAACCACTAAACCTCCAGGATTTTCCCAAGCTGGAGCTAGCAACTCTAGGGGTTTGTTGATATATTACCATCCCCATAGGTGCTCCAAATACACTAAATTGTGGTCACTTATACAATGCAGCACATCTAATGCAGAAAATAAATTAGCATCCATGTGTACTGTGTAAGAGGATCCTGTCATATTATTTTTATTCATTAGATGATCATTCTCTAAAACAAAAATATATATCACCCCAAAATAGAACAAATCCATATCCTAAGGCCAAATCCTTTGTTTCTAATTATAATATTAAATTATGTTTTTATTTAATTACTGATGACTTGATTTTTGTAACAAACAAAAAAAATAACAACCTGTAGAATGAAACCTTTTGTGAACTACAAACCTTGTAATTAAGTTGCTTCTGAAGCTTTAATTTCATTGGGCAGTTAAAAAGAATAATGCTAGATGCTAAGGAAAAGAACAATGCCATTGAGTGTTGTGGGTCTTATTTTATCAATGGAACCTTTAGCCGAAAGATTTTTTCCCATTGATTCTCATGGTTTTAAGTGGTAATCCTTTTAGCCAGCAATCGTTACCAGTAGTTAATGACTTCTCTCATAAGCTAGGATCAATAGTAACAACTGACCAGAGGGCTCTAGTGAGACCTGCCAGTTTGGAAAAGAAGAGATTTATTCATTTCTCAAGATAAGAGTTTGTCATTCTATACAAATATGTGAGGAATGGATAAATCAGATTTTCTTCATTCTGGGGTAGAAGTTCTGGAAACTGGTTAAAGTTTGCCATTGATTTCAGTACTGCAAACAATCTGGTAGCTAGTTATTTATAAGAAAGGCCTGGCTTTTAAAGTAAAATTTCTACTTTTCCTTCCCAGCCTCATCATTATAAGATGTGATCCAAAGCGCTGATAATTGTTTAGATGATTTTACCTCAGTCTCAAGCACAATAGCAAAAAGCATGCAAGTTGTGCAACAACTTCTGTAAAAATATCTTGAAATCCCCTTCACACCCTGGTAACCCCAAAGGCAAGGCAATAAATGACCTGGAAAATGCATCTTAGCTAACTGTTTTGAAAATAAGCACATAGGCGGTATTTATGGCAGATGATTAGGGAAAATATTTGGTTATCGTTGCATCATGTGCATCTAAGCAATTTACAAATCGTAATGAAGTCAGAGCACATTTTATGAACTCAATTAAGGTAGCTCACCATGAAGCATGCTTGATGTTATTTAGTATCACACTATAAACACAGTTTAGTAGTTGGATCACTTGGTTAAATCAAGTGCATTAATAAAGCCTTATTATTAAGCAAAACGGGTTTAAAACAAGATTCACTCTAACAGAATTTTTTTTTCTTTTGCAGTATCATTGATTTTCAGTGCAACATATGGAATTTAAATGAAGTGGTTCATATGATATTAGGAGATTATTTTCCATCTTTTCCTTTTCCTTTGTATACAAGAAGAATGGCAGACAGAGAATTTTTAGCATGCTGATGCTTTGGTTATAGTTGGTTATATACAAAATAGCACAGGAAAAAAATAAACTTTACATTCACAAGTAAGGTAAGACCATCTTTTTTTATTATTATTTATTTATCAAACTTGTACCTCGCCCTCACTGCATAGCAGGTTTTGATCTTCTCATCTCAATACCAGATGCAGTAAACACATGATGAGAATTTTTTCCCATTTGAGGTCCATCAAAAATAGGGATAAATGTAAGGGATGGCTCTGGCTCGAACATGCTGCCAACCACATCCTGTTCCCAGAAAGGGTTGGCTGTGTGTGCGCCACCATCTTCCTGCAGTCATCTTGGATGGGGAACCCATGCCCTGCAAACACCTTGCCAGCAGAAGAAGTGAGAGGGGATGTAAAGTACTGGGTTTTGTGCCTCATGACTCGGACGACGACATAAGAGAAGACGCGTTTATTCGTACTTCACACACGACAAAGACTAACAGTAATGGCCGGAGGCCAACTATATACAGTAAGGGTGGGGGACACCCCACATTCCTATTGGCGGGTTTGAATCGCCCGCCAATGCTGCCATTGGCTCTTTATTGGCAAGCTCAGGAGCCTAGTCCCTATTGTTCTCAGAGAGCGGAGCTCGGCTGCATTTCGCCAGCTCAGGCTCCTGATCCTAGAACATAACACCCCTCCCCCCATAGTTCGTCTCCTATCCAGTGACGTAGTCTTTTAGGTAGGCTGGTGGCCTCCGTTCTCTTAACGATCTTCGGGGGGCCGGCACCGGACTGGCGGGGCCCCCTTCTGGTGGTCCTACCGCACTAGGAGCTTGGGTTTCTGGCGGTGTAGATGGCGGAGGTGGCTCAGCTTGCTCTGTGACCCCCTCAGCACCCCATGGTCATTCTGGCGCTTGTTCCGCTATTGGCGCCTGCGGCCGTTCGGGTGCTGGGGTGGCCTCTGTGTGTTCTGGTGGCGGGGCCATGATACCTGTGTCGGGGTCTTGTCACCTCCGGAGTTGGTCCACGTGTTTATGGAGGACCCGGTCCCCGTCTGCCAGGACCTCATACGAAACTGGCCCTGTGGGTCTGAGAATGCGACCGGCCAGCCATTGAGGACCCGCCCCGTAGTTTCTAAAGTAGACAGGTTCCCCTGGGAGGAAGCTCCTGGGTGCCTCCTGGGTTTTGACCAGCTTTCTCTCTGGGGCTCAGTCCGGGTGGAGTCTGTCTAATAGGGTCGTGGGGCGGCGGCCCATCAACAGTTCTGCTGGGCAATGCCCAGAGATGGGGTTCAGGGTGGCGCGCTGTGTGAGGAGGAAGCGGGCCAGCTGGAACTCCCACTCACCCTCAGTTATGCGGCTCAAGGCTTCTTTGGCAGTGCAGACCGTTCTCTCCGCCTGGCCATTAGTTGCCGGGTGGAAGAGCGCATAGTGTATGTGCTTGATTAAGTTCCTTGCGAGGAACGCTTGGAACTCTGCAGAGGTGAACGTGGCCCTGTTGTCTGACACGATCATGTCTGGCAAGCCATGCGTAGCGAATATTTTGCATAGGGCCCTTATTGCCGCTTTGGCAGAGGTGGTAGACACCGGACTTATTTCTACCCACTTAGAGTAGGAGTCTACCGTTACCAAAAACTGAAGACCCTGGAATGGCCCGGCAAAGTCGACATGTAAGCGTGACCATGGCTTGTGTGTGGACTCCCAGCTTTGTGTCGGCGTGCTCGGGGGATTGGGGCAGACCTCCTGGCACCGTGTGCACCCCCGGACCCAGGTTTCAATTTCTGAATCTATCCCGGACCATCACACGTAGCTCCTTGCCAGAGCTTTCATTCGTACAATGCCCAGGTGGGCCTCGTGAAGTGTTTCTAGAACCCCTTGTCTCATGGGGCCCGGGATGACCACCCTGTCCCCCCATAGTAAACACCCTTTCAAGGCGGATAACTCTTCCCTCCTGGCTTTATACGCCATGAACTCCAGCCCGGCCAGTTCCACTGGCCATCCCCTCACCACTCAGTTTAGGACCCGGGAGAGAATGGGATCCCAAGACGAGCGGGCGGCCACGTCTGCAGCCCGAAGGGGGGGGGGTTCGGAAGTTCCTCCATCAACAATACTGCGGGAACGGGGGCCGGGTCCTCTCCCATGTGCAGCAGTGGCAGGTGGCTAAGGGCGTCGGCATGCCCCAGCACTTTGCCCAACCAATGCTCCAACTGGTACTGATAGCCTGCTAAAAACAAGGACCAACGCAACACCCAGGGCGACAATACTTGCGGCATTTGTTTGTCAGCCGTGAACAGCCCCAGGAGCGGCTTATGATCGGTGACGAGCGGGAAGGGCCGCCCATACACAAAGTTATGGAATTTCTTTACCCCCGCCACCAGGGCCAAGCCCTCCCAGTCTATTTGTGCGTAATTTCGCTCCGCGGGGGACAGCGTGCGGGAGTAGTAAGCCACCGGAACTTCCCTCCCATCCAGTAGTTTGTGGCCCAAGACTGCCCCAACCCCATACGGCGATGCATCACATGCGAGGATCACTGGGAGCTTTTCGTCAAAGTGGGCGAGCACAGCATTCGAGATCAATAGCGTCTTAACCCCCCGGAACACCGCCTCCTCCCTCGATCCCCATGCCCAAGGCGTCACCTTATCCAGAAGTCTGTGTAGGGGTTCTGCCATGGTGGCTTTGTGTGGGAGAAAGGTGTGATAAAAGTTTAGGAGGCCCAAGAACGCCTGGAGTTCTGCCTTGGACTTCGGGGCAGGGGCCTCCATGATGGCCTTCACCTTGTCCCTTGCCGGATGCCCCACATTCCTATTGGCGGGTTTGAATCGCCCGCCAATGCTGCCATTGGCTCTTTATTGGCAAGCTCAGGAGCCTAGTCCCTATTGTTCTCAGAGAGCGGAGCTCAGGCTCCTGATCCTAGGACATAACAGGGGATGGCTCTGGACTGGAGCAAATTGCCAGCTTCTTTTAAAAGGAGTCTCAGACATAGTCAGGGACCTTGACTTAGATGGGCTCTGATGATTCCCAAACACCCCAGAAGGATTTGGCCATGCCCTGTAATCTCTTTGCCAGCAGGCAGACTGAAAGGCCATGGTTGCTCCGGATGGAGGATTTGTCTGGTCGGGAACATATGACTAGCCTGTACAAAAGTGTGGATTCACAGTTGAGGACCAGGACTTAGGTAAGCTCTGATGATTATCAAACACCCTGGAAAGATTTGGTCATGCCCTGTAATCACCTTTCCAGCCAGCAGGCAGACTGAAAGGCCATGGTGGCTCAGGACAGGAGCCCCCTGCTAAGTCAACAATGACTACTGGCCAGGAATGTACATTGATGTATTGCAATGGTTGCCCACATGCACTATATGTTCTCAACAGTGGTCCAATAGTCTGGGCCTGGTAACTGCCTGGTCTGCGATCTTTGGAGGAGGCTGGTGGTTGGGAGTCATGACACTAGGGGAGGAGTTTAAGGTGCAAAGAGAGCAACGAGGGAAAGGAAAGAAAGAGCATCCAAACTTTAGGACAAGGCCCTGGTGAAAGAGTCCTGGCCATGTGGTGACAGCAATCACCTTGATGGGGGGCAAGCCAGACCCTGTACCCTAATACACTACCACAACAACAAACACCCAAAGCCCCGGGAGGGGGAGAGAGAGGGAGGGATGGATGGCAGGCCCTGCAACCAGTCACCGTGCCAGCAGTGTGGGTGAAAGGGAATAGATGTGAGAGCACTGTGTGGCCTGGGTGGGAAAAGTAGCTATGGGAAGGAAGACAATTTGCCTTGGGAACTAGGACTCAGTTGGCTTGCCTTTGGGAGTTAATCTTGGCCTCACACTGGACTTACCTTGCCACCGCTGCAACTGAAAGGGGATGGCCGGTGGATGATTGTTGGTGGAGCAGCAGTCCCACTCCCAAATTCCCAAGCACAAGCTGGCTCTGGTGATAGCCCACCCCTCAGTGAAATTCCAGGTTGACAGGAATCAGCCCCCCCCCCCAGCATCCATCACACCCAGTAGGATTGGAATCTTCGTACCCTGCAATCACCTTTCCAGTAGTGTGAGCTGAAGGGGATGGATGTGCGGGCTGCATAGCTTGGATGGAAAATGGTGCCACGAGAAGGAAGACACTTCCCTCTGGAAGGTGGACTTGGCTATTGCACTCACCTAGCTTGTGGGATGAGTGAGAAGGGGTGGCTAAAAGCCCTGGCACCTGCAACATCCACATGCTCTGAAAGAGTCATCCATGCTCTGTGGTCACTCACCTTGCCAGCATGGAAATTGGCCATTGGAGCCATGGAATGTGGGGAGGCCCTACTGGGCTCTAATTTAGAGGAGTCATTGAACATGGAAGCTAGTAATGACTCTCTGCAACTTGTTGGCTCTAAACAGAGTCCATTGTGGACAACCCCCCCCCCCTTGGTGTCCCTCAACAGCTGATGGCTCAAGGCAGGCACTGATAAGGATGGGCAGGGGTAGTCATGCACCACTATCACCTGGCAGGGCAAGTTACAGGATGGCTCAAAGCCCAGCCCACCCAGTGCAACAAACACCCAAGCCAAACTGGCCACCTTTGAGAGAACTGATTGCAAGACCAGAGAGGGGGGCAATCCCTCAAGGCTTAACAACTGCAACCCAACGTGGGGGTGTGAAATGACATGGAATGAAAGGAAGGAAAACCACAAAAGAAAGCAGACCAGACAGCAAGAAAATCTCCTAAATAAATAGCAGTCCATGTGAAAAAGAGAACAATCCCATTTTTCCCTCCTTCAGCAAACAAAATGAATGACCAAGGAACCCAGGGCAAAGCCCCTGACTGATTCAGCTGGATCAGATACCACCTTTCCCATGTGGTTCACCTGAGGTGGGCTGCATGCTTCCTGCCACTGGGCTGGCCCAGCCAGGGGTGGGAAGCAGGCCAGCAGCCCTCTGGGAAAAGCGTATCTACTCTGAGTATCTGTACAGGACACAAACAAACAGCCTGGGTGCCTCAAGGTAGCAATTCCTATGTGCAGTTCTTAGCTATGCAGCCCTCGAGCCAAGTAACCTTCCCTGCAAAATTTCATCAGACAAGAAAAAGGGTCCCAGTTTTATAGGCAATTAAGGACAAACCCCATTTCTGGTTGTAACATCTATGTTTCCAATCCAACTGGAATGAAATTTTCTGGTATTATGCCCCTCACTCAAGGAAGCATCACTTTTACAATTGAAGCAGGCAGGAGAAGTACTACCAGATTTATAGTCAATTAAACTTCTCACATGCAGAATGGGTTGTCACACATATCTGGCAAGCCCAGAATGCAGATATCATTACAGAGTGGGTACAGGGAAGTGAGGGGCATCCTAGGAAAGCAACTTAGTTACAGAGGAGGAATAGGACAGCATTGGCAGCACAAGAAAGGCAGGCAAGACTATAGAGTCACCATCTCTGCCTTAATCTTGGGGACAACTCCCTACCTCTTGCTCATGGGTTTACTGAATGTGAATGCTCATTAGTAAACAAATACTGGTAAAATTGCTTGAAGTGTTGGTTCAGTACAATCAGTGACACACACGAAGACAGTTCCAGGTGGTCAGCCATGCTGGACTGAAGCAGTAGAACAAATTTAGAGTCCAGTGGCACCTTTTAGACCAACAAAGGTTTACTCAATATACTAAGAATAAGGCCCGTTGTGGAAATAAATACAATGAGCTCTAGAAAGAGGCTCTGGGAGAGTGCCCTGGCCTTGGGCACCCAGTGTCAATTTGCTGTGGCACCCTTAGCAAGGTATAATGACACAGAGTCCACCATGTTCTCCAGTGGAACTGATCTCTGCCATCTGAAGAGCAGTTGTAATTCTGCATGATCTCCATCCTTCCCCTGGAGACTGGCAACAATGGTTCCCCATGAGGGAATGGCTGGTTTGGAGGGTGGAGTCTATGGCATTGTACCTGTCTGAGGTCCCCCCTCTCCTCAAACTTCACCCTCTCCAGGCCTCACCCCTCAAATCTCCAGGAATTTCCCAACCTGGAGCAGGCAAACCTATCTCCCTCCCAGCCAACCATCAACCTACTGTTATCTGCCCCCTGGCTTCAGCTTTCCATCTCCTCTCCCTCCCTCCTAGAGAGCAGTTGTAATTTTCATTGATCTCCAGCCTCCACCTGGAGACTGGCAACAATGGTTCCCCATGAGGGACTGGCTGGCTTGGAGAATGGAGTCGATGGCACTGTACCAGTCTGAGGTCCCACCCCCCTCAAACCTCACCCTCTCCAGGCTCCATCCCTCAGATCTCCAGGAATTTTCCACTTGGAATTGGCAACCCTATCAGGACCTTCCCCAATGAGTTTTCTCCCAAAGGCCAAAATAGGTGTGGAAAGGGCCTTTTTCTGACAGAACCTGGTTGCCTAGCAACAGGCACTGAGGAGAAAGTACAGTTGCCAGCTCCAATTAGGGAAATACCTGGAGATTTGGGGGGTGGATCCTGTGGAGGGCAGCATGGGGGGGTTGAAGGACAGCTGGAGATGATGCCATAGGGTCTATCCTCCAAAGCATCATTGTTTCCAGGGGAACTGGTCTCTGTCATCGGAGATCAACTGTAACAGCGGGAGATCTCCAAGTCCCACCTGGAGATTGGCAACCTTAGGGAAAGTCAGCCATACAGCAGGGGGTTGAAGAGAACAGTTTGATGGTCACTGGCCCAGCTCATTAGCCAGCCAACCATGGTGGAACCAAAAAGGAGAGAGAGCTGTTTTCAGTTTATTCTGACAGGAAAGTGGCCAAGTTGGCAGTGGGCAGGGGAGGATGTTATACTGAAAGTCCTTTGTTTTTTTACTCACAGAAAACAGCCACTGAGGGGACAGTTAGTCACAGTTAGTCCCACACAGGAGCAAAGAGAAGTGTCTTCCTCAGGACAGAATCTGGCTTTCCAGGAGCCGTAGCTTGTTTCCTCTAGGCCAGATCCTCCCTGGCGCTGCTGCCACTGCTGAAGGAAGGTGGGGGAGCCTTTGAAAGGTGCTGGGCAGCCTTCTCTGTGGTGCAGCCCACTGAGCTATTGCCCTGATGAAGCGCCAGCCTTACAGCCGAGGGAGAGGGACCGCAAGGGGCAGCGAAGGTGAGTGCTTCCCCTGCTTGCCAGCACTCACTAGGTCTGCCCCCTTCTCCCCCATGGAAGAGTTGCCGCTCCCTCAGCAGAGCGTCCATCCCCTTCGCTGGCTCCCTCCAGACTGAGGGTGAAGCACTGTGCTGCTTGTGTAGGCGGGAGTTATTCCACGCAACGAATGGATAGTGTAAGCTGGGTAAGCTTCTGAATGACCAGCCAGAGAGGGAATTGATTTTGGAGCATGTGGAGTGTTCTGGAGTGTGCTACCACCAAGAGAGAATTATAATATAGAGAGATGGGCTTTCATGTGCATGCACACTAAACTTTTGTTGGTCTTAAAGGTTCCATTGGACTCTAAATTTGTTCTACACATAGACACAAATTGACAGTGTACATATACTCAAAATTAATCATACACAAGAACTGTCTGGATACATGGTAAAAAAGCCCTGGACAATATTCCACCAGGCATTCAATGACTTTCATCCCACCATCAACCTGACAATGAACCAATCTATGCAAGAAATACATTTTCTGGACACTACTGTAAAAATACACAATGGACACATAGACACTACCTTATACCAGAAACCTACTGAATGACAAATATATCTACACACCTCCAACAACCATCCTAAACATACCAAATGACCTATTGTATATACAACCAAGCTCTACGCTACAGCTGCATCTGCTCCGATCCTACAGACAGAGATTCTCACTTGAGGGATCTACAACAAACCTTTTTGGAACTAAAGTATCCATCTGATGAAGTCAAGAAACAGATTAACAAAGCCAGAATGGTACTCAGAGAAAACCTGTTGCAAGACAGGCCCAAAAGAGACACATACAGCTTTCAACTCAAAACAGTTCAACGCACCAGCAGCAGCTTACAACCTCTACTGAATAATGACTGTTCTCTACTGGGAGGCAAACCTTCTCTTGCACAGAGACAGCCCCCCAATCCCAAACTACTCCTCACCCACAATAATACAACATCTAATTTGACCATGGACACTGGTACCAGAGCTTGTGATAAACCCAGATGCCAACTTTGCTGCCACATATGCCCAGACAACACAATCATTGGACCTAAAAACTTCAACTACACTGTCTCAGGCTTATTCACTTGCTCATCTTCTAACACTGTATATGCTATTAAATGCCAACAATGCCCTTCAGTTCTCTACATGGGGCAAACAGGTCAAACCCTATGCCAAAGGATAAATGGACACAAATCTGACATCAAGAATCATAAAACTGAGAAACCTGTAGGAGAACATTTCAACCTCTCAGGTCACTCAGAGGGAGACCTCAAGGTAGCTGTTTTACTGCAAAGGAATTTCAGAAACAGACTGGAATGGGAGATTGCTGAATTACAAGTTATTATACCACTCACGACAACAAAAACCCCAGGGCTTAACAGAGATATTGGGTTATCTCACTACACATTCTAAGTCACTCAGTTCTCAGTTATATCCAGAATTAAATTTTGTTGGTCTTAAAAGTAGTTCTCACATCTGTTAACTTTTATTATCTGTATGCTAATTATCTGCTACTCACAGACCTTTCCAACTGCATTATTCCAATCTTAGCTGTACTTAAGCATCTTGACTTTAACCAGCCGTTCCTGGGAACTAACCCCCCACCTATATGTTATGCTTGAGGAAATCAGTTTCAATGTATCTGAGGAAGCATGCATCTACACATGCTAATTCTCTTGGTTCTTCCTTATACCCAGAATTGAACTTTGTTGGGTCTGAGGTATCACTGGACTCAAACTTAGTTCTCACATCTATTTGTTAACTCTCGTATTTGTATGCTAATTTGCTGGCATTTACAGGTCTTAACAACTGCTTTAATCCAGTCTCAGCTATACTTATTGTCAGGGGTCTTTTTGGGGGGGAGCCCACCCGAGCGCAGCTCCGGGAGCTCAGGAGCCAAGCCCCGCCCCCAGCCGGCATCCCGGGGAGTCTTTCAGGCAGCCGAATGTCAATTTCAGCTCCGTTATATCCTATGGGCCATTGAAGTCAATTGTGAGAACATAGGGTATATTCTGGGGGCTGGAGGGGAGGGGTTTGAGGGAGAGGCTCCAAACTCACAGGATAGCTGATGGAGCCTCTCCCCAAGATACCCACCAAGTTTCAAGAACATTGGACCAGGGGGTCCAATTCTATGGGCCCCCAAACAGGTTACCCCCATTCCTTCCATTGTTCTCTATGGTGGGAAAAAAGTTACTTTTTTCCCACCATAGAGAACAATGGAGTGAATAGGGGCAACCTGTTTAGGGGCCCATAGAATTGGACCCCTGATCCAATGTTCTCGAAACTTGGTGGGTATCTTGGGGAGAGGCTCCAACAGCTATCCTGTGAGTTTGGATCTTCTCCATCCAACCCCTCCCTCCAGCCCCCAGAATATACCCTATGTTTTCACCATTGACTTCAATGGCCCATAGGATATAATGGGGCTGAATTGCCGCCAAATTTCTTTCATTCCCTCCTTTCCTTCTTTCTTTTTCCTCTTTCCCTCATTCTTCTCTTCTCTCTTTCTTTCTTTCCCACCTTCTTCTCTTGTCTTTTTTCCTCCTTTCCCTGTTTCCCTCCTTCTTCCCTCTCTTTCTTTCCCTCCCCTTTCCTTCTCTTTCTTTCCCTCTTTCTTTCACTCTTTCCTTCTCTCTACACTCTCTCTTTCCTTCCCTCTTTCCTCCTTCTGTGGCCCAACTCTCATGAGAAGAAGTTTAAACTTTAAACCCCTTCTCTCTTAGCTCCCCCACCCAGGCCAGCCGGGGAAGGGGAGGCTTTTGAAGATGCCGCCCCCCTTTTGCTTCCCCTTCTTACATCATTTCTGGTGATGTCAGGGGGTGTGGCATATGCTAATAGCCTAATAGCTCATTAGCATACCATATGCTAATGAGCTCCTGCAGCTGTTCGTCTACGAAAAGACCCCTGCTTATTGTCCAGTTACTTATTCATCTTGACTCTAACAAGCACTTCCTGGCAACTACCCCCAAAACCCTCTCTCTACCTATATGTAAGGCTTGAGGAAGTCTGTTTCAGTGTATCTGAAGAAGTGCAAATGCATACAAAAGCTTATAACCAGAATTAAACTTTGTTGGTCTTAAAGGTGCCACAAGCCTCAAACTATATTCTGCTACAACACACAAGACAGTGATACTAACACACATATAGGCACACTACAGAATTAAATGGCTCATACTACTCTAGACTAGAACTAATAAAAGTCAGTGTTGAGTAATGGAGAAGAGTGTCAGATTAATATCTGGGAGACCTGGGTTCATATCCCAGCTCCTGCCATGGAATATCACTGTGTGACCTTGAGTCAATCATATATTCTCAGCCTAACCTACCATCACAGCATTGTTGTGAGGATAAAGTGGAAGAGAGGAGAATCATATAAGCAGTCTGGGGTCCCCATTGGGGAGAAAGGTGGGATAAAAATGAATTAAATAAAAATAAAGACACACACCCCTCCCCGAGTGGCTAAATAGCAACACCCATACACTAGCAAAATAGGAAGTGAGTCACACAGTCTCACACAAGATCACTCACAATCTATGGAATTTCTAAAACACAAATCTATAAATGCACATTCTTTATGAGAACATGCAAAATACTGAGAACTGCTGCTTGTGTAGCATTTAAAATCACCTTCCAAAGAAAGCCTTGACACAGAGAATACTCCGTCTGTCTGTGTTATACCTCTGAGGATGCCAGTCACAGCTACTGGCGAAACGTCAGGTCCTACAATGCCAAGACCATGGCCAGACAACCCAGAAAATCTACAACAGTTAAAGCAATAATTGTTGGAAATGCTGAAGAAAGACTTATCTTTTCTGTTGCAAGATCTGTTTTAGTCTGCTGATTGTAAAGCTCTTGTCATTTTCATGATAAGGCAGTTTCACCATAATATGTGATTGTATATAAAATATCTTGGAAAGCTGAGATTTGTATAAAGGTTTAAGAGAAGACATGGAGTTGTCTTGATAGATAAACTGTGATTGTATCCAGGGATGCTGAGAACTTTGATGGGAACATGATAACCACCTGCCGTTACCTTCATCAAACATCTCATTTGTACTTGATTTGTGCCTCTTCCCAGATCACTTCGATGTTGATTATTATTCAACTCAAATGGCACAATAAGTGGCTTTGTTGTTCTCATCAGATGCAGGAGGTTGCCCCAGGAATTATGGGTCATCATAGAAAAATAATTACAATTCCTATGAAGCAGTGCAAGAACACTCATCTGAGAATTTATTTCCAACTAGGAATAAGGCCTGTTGTGGGAATAAATATAACGAGCTCTAGAAAGAGGCTCTGGGTGAGTGCCCCAGCCTTGCCTGGGTGGGCTGGGGAGGGAAGGAAAAGACAGAGGGAGGCAAGTCATGTTTAGAAGGCAGCTGTTGGGAAGGGAATGGGAGAATGGGGGAGATGAGGGGGCAGGTTATAAGAGAAGGGGGTAGATTGACTTAGAAAGAATGGGGGGCAAAAGTTATGGGACTAGACTGACAGATAATCGAAAGGGAAGAAAAGGAGGGAAGATTGATAGAGGAAGGAAGGAAGCAATTCCCTTTATTTCAGCTTCCTTCCCTCTTCCTCTCAACTACCCCTGAATGCTTGTCACTCGTGTCTCATGTCTCCTCCTCCTCCACATTCCCTGGCCTGCAGGAGTCGGAGGGTGGTGGAAAAACAAAACAAGCCTTCCCTCCTTTCTTAGGTGCCTGTCTGAGAAGCCACTGAGTGGGTGTTGTAGTGCATCTCTCTCCCTTCCTTATTCCCAAGTAAGCAGGATGTGCACACACACAATTATTATTTATTTATTTATTAAATTTCTATTCAACCCTCCCCGTGGATGGGCTCAGGGCGGCTCATAATTCAGGGCACCATGTGCCAAAACATGTAGAAACAAGATAAAACAACCACATCTTACAATTAAAATGCTCAGTGATGCTCAATCGAATTAGAGATGGCATGCTGTAGATATAACACAGAGTCCCGATTCAGTGGTAACTGATCTATCATGATGCTGTGGCTCAATCTTCATATAGGGCCAGCCCACTACCCCGATGTTACTAATAATAATAGTTGGTGGTAGTGGTGGGTGGCTCCTAATTAAAAGCCTGGCAGAAGAGCTCCATCTTGCAGGCCCTGGAGAACTGTAAGAGGTCCTGCAAGGCCCTGATCTCCTCTGCAAGCTCATTCCACTAGGTAGGAGCTGCCACTGAAAAGGCCCTGGCCCTAGTTCCAGTAAGCCTGGTCTCCCTGGGGCCTGGTATCACTAACCGATGTTGTGACCTCAACTGTAGTGCTCTCTGGAGTATGGACGGGGAAAGGCAGTCCCTCAGGTATGTTAAACCCTGGCCATATAAGGCTTTAAAGGTAAGTACCAGCACCTTGAAGTGAATTTAGTATGCTATTGGCAGCCAGTGCAGTGCTTTCAGCACAGGCTGGATGTGCTCCCATCCAGGGAGACCCATCAAGAGCCTGGCCACAGCATTCTGAACTAGCTGCAGCTTCTGGATTTGTGACAAGGGCAGCCCTATGCAGAGAGCATTACAGTAGTCTAATCTTGAGATGACCATCTCATGGGTCACTGTAGCCAGGTCATTGTGGTTCAGGAAGAAAACCAACTGCCAAATCAGCCAAAGATGGTAAAAAGCCGACTTGGCAGTGGCTGCCACCTGGGCCTCCATAGTTAAGGAGGGATCCAGGAGCACTCCCAAACTCCTAACCTCCAGTGCTGGCACCAGAGGTGCCCCATCAAAGGCTGGGAAGGGGATCTCCATTCCCAGATGCCTCGACCTTGGCATAGGACCTCCATCTTCACTGGGTTTAGTTTCAGTGGGTTCAGTCTGAGCCAGCCAGCCACGGCTTGCAATACCCAGTCCAGATCTTCTGGACTGGAGTTTGACTGGCCACCTAACATCAGATAAAGCTGGGTGTTATCAGCACACTGGTGACACCCTAGCCCATACCTCCGGGCAATCTGGGCAAGGGGACGCATATAGATCTTAAACAACATTGGGGAAAGCACTGCCCCCTGAGGCACACCACACTCAAGCGGGTGTCTTCAGGACTGCTGTTCCCCTAGTGCCACCCTTTATCCCCAGCCCTGGAGAAAAGAGGCAAGCCATTGTAAGTCAAGCCCCTATATCCCCATGTTGGCAAGGCGGTGGGTCAGCAACTGGTGGTCGACCATGTCGAACGCAGCTGACAGGTATAACAACAACAGTACTGCTGCACCACCTTGATCCAGATGCCTCTGGAGGTCATCAGTAAGGGTGACCAGCACTGTCTCTGTCCCATGTCCTGGGCGAAAGCCGGACTGGAAGGGATCTAAAATGGAAGCATCAGCCAGGAAGCCCTGTAGCTGTATCGCAACTGCCCTCTCAATTAATTTGCCCAAATAGGGCAGATTGGAAACTGGCTGATAGTTAGTCAATTCAGCCAGATCCAGTGTTGGCTTTTTCAAGAGAGGGCAGACCATCGCTTCCTTGAGTGCCCCCAGGACTTGTTGACAATCTTCCTTAGGGCACCTCGAAACCCCTCATGGCCCACTTCAATGAGTCAGGAAGGGCACGGATCAAGGCTGCATGTAGTTGGGTGCACAGACATTAGCAATCTGTCGACTTCCTCTAGGCTGAGTGGGCTGAAACAATCCAAACCCACAATCGAGGATGTGCAAGGGGCCTCAAGTTCACTTACTGTTTCAACTGTGGTGGGGAGATTGCGGTGGAGCACCAAGACTTTATCCACAAAATAGCCTCACAGCCAATATCCAATTCCCTAACTTTTTGCCTGCCCTGTGGCATAGCTGTTAAAGACCAAATCGTTCTAAACAATTGGGCTGGGTGTGAGCTTGCAGACACAATCATGGCCACATAGAAATCTCTCTTAGCGGCCTTGGCTGCCATCTCATAGGATCTCATAAATGTCCTATAAGATGCTCTTGTTGCCTTGTCATGGGCATGATGCCACGGTCTCTCTAGCTGTCTCAGCTCTCACTTCATATGCCACAACTCCTGGGTATACCAGGGAGCCAGCCTAGAGCGAGCGCGCAGAAGGTGCCAGGGAGCAATCTTATCGATGGCTGCAGAGAGTCGGCTATGCCGGTCCTCCACAAGCTCATCCAATGAGCTGCCAGGGGGCCTTGGATCCCACAGAGCCATTTGAAGCTACACTGGGTCCATTTGGCTCTGCAGGCAAGTGAAAATCTGCTTGCCGTCTAAACAGGGTTGGAGTGGAACATTTATACAGGTCCTCAGGGCATAATGGTCTGACCATGGTACTGCCAATGCAGTAATCCGGTCCACTGTCATCTCAGCCACAAAGATCAAATCGAGCATGTGCCCAGCCTGATGTGTGGAGGTTGATACAAATTGGGAGAGTCCCAGCACCACCATGGATGACACTAGGTCTGCCGCCCGACTGGAAGCCATATCCTCAGCATGGATGTTGAAATCACCCAAGACCAACAGTTTAGGGTGCTCCATGCCCAGCCTGATATAGCCTCCACCAGGGACAGCAGGCTACTGGCCGGTGCATTAGGTGGTCGGTACACCAGCCAGATTGCCAAACTCTCCTTGGCCTCCAGCACCAGGCTAACACACTCGATGCCTATGAACTCCAGCAATGGGAGTGCCCTGAAGGAGTAAGCCTCCTGAATGAAAATAACCACTCCTTTCCCCTCGCCCCCTAGTCTCTGATTGGTGTAGGACCGAGAACCCAGGTGGGGCAAGTTGGAAGAGAGCTACAGTCTCCCCATCCCACACCCAGGTCTCTGTCATGCATGCCAGGTCTGCCTTCTGTTCCAGGAGGAAGTCCCAAAGGACTACATGAGCCTGCAGCGCGATGTGGCTGTGAAGAGAGCTAATGCAATCTTAGGATGCATTAACAGAAGCATTATGTCCAGATCGTGGAAGGTGGTAGTTCCGCTCTATTCTGCTATGGTCAGGCTTCACATAGAGCACTGTGTCCAGTTTTAGACACCACACTTTAGGAAGGATGTTGACAAGCTTGAGTGTGTCCAGAAGAGGGCAACCAGGATGTTGAGAGGGTTTGAATCCAAGTCTTATGAGGAAAGGCTGAAAGAGTTGGGTATGTTTAGCCTGGGAAAGAGAAGACTTAGAGGGGACATGATTGCGGTCTTCAAGTATTTGAAGGGCTGTCATGTAGACGATGGAGCAGATCTATCCTCTCTTGCTCCAGATTGCAGGACTAGATCTAATGGGTGGAAATTACAAGGGAGTCATTACAGGCTAGATATCAGGAGAAACTTCCTATCTGTAAGAGTGATTGAGCAGTGGAACATTCTGCCTCGGGAGGTGGTGGATGCTCTTTCCCTGGATGTTTTCAAGTGGAGGCTGGACAACCATCTTTTGGGTATGTTGTAAGTATGTAGGGCTATCTTTTGGCTATGCTCCTGCAGAGTGCAGGGGGTTGGACTAGATGACCTGCAAGATCCCTTCCAACTCTAACATTCTATGATTCTATGGTCTTATTATTTATAGACCTGGCATTGCACAACACCAATGCCGGAGGGTGGGTTATCAATCCTAGCCCCACTGCCAGCCGTCTTCAGGATGGGTCAGAGGTTGGAAGGGTGCTGAGCCATTCTGTTTCTTGGTGTCCTTCCCTTGAATCTCTGCCTGGACCCACCGCTATACTTTCCCCTTCCCAGGAGCATGGAATCTGTTGCCCAGGCATCGCTACATCAGCCAGTCTTCACACTAGCCTCAGCTGTTCTCCTGTATAAGTGCTAAGAGCAGCTGCCACTCCTGGTGCTGATAAACCAGTTTAGCTACCTGTCCTGCTATATAAAATGCGAACTTCTACTGATTGCTATAAAATTCATCTAATCTCATGGCAGTCATTAACTAATAAAACCCAAGACAATCTGACCAATTCTTCAACCTAGCAACCAACTCACACAATACTCAGTAATTTACTGTCATTTTAACAGGACAGTATCATAGCCAACTAAAACCTCCCAACCTTCCCACCCTAGATTTCCTCTTCCAATCAGCTATTCTACTTCAAAAAGTTGAGGCCAGGTCACCTATTTCCCTTTAGTAGGCATCACAAAGGGGCTTGCAGGGAGGGCAGGGGTGGATTTCTCCTCCTCCTCCTCAATTTTGAAAGCAAATAAATGCTTCTTCCTGTGTTCAACCCCATCATTTGCTGCTCTTCTTCCTTCTCCCAGTACTGCAGAAATCCCCAGAGGTTGGTGCAGAGCGCTGGAGCCAGGGGCTTGCTGCAAGCCAGCACTTAACTGATTTCCAGAACAAAGTCTGAGTCTAGCAGCACCTTTAAGACCAATAAAGTTTAATTCTAGGTATAAGATTTCATGGGCATGCACACTGTAGTAACCTCCAACTTCTTTACTATGGGTAAGGAATGTAGTGGCAGACACAATGGCCTGTTCCTACCAGCTTGTTTTGAATCTGTTTCGTTTAGGATGCAGCACCATCTGCAGAAATAAGAAGAATGAAGCACTTCTTCTCCCAGAGGAGTGCTGATAAGGAAAAGGCACTCGAAACAACTACAGCAAAACAGGCACCAGACTCAGAAGTTCCTGTGGGGAGAGACTGAAAGATGCCAAAGAAGCTAAGATGTTTGGGGGTGGTGCCTGGGGAGGACAAAGTTTGGAGAGGGGAGTATCTAACATCATAGATTATATCCTCCAAAGCTGTCATTCACTCTAGGGGGATTGATCTTTGCAGCTGGGTGGCCAGCTCTGGGTAGGGAAATTCCTAGTGATTCATGGATGGGGACTGGGAAGGGCAGAGTTTAAGGAAGGGGAGCTTAGTAGGGCTGTGATGCCATGTAGTCAACCCTTCAAAGCAGCCATTTACTCCAGAGGAACTGATCTCTATAGTCTTGAGATCAGTTGTAATTCTAGAAAATCCCCCCACCCATTAGGTTGGTAATCCTACATGCATCTCTTTCTTATGAAGTGAGTTTGTACAGTATATATTTGTACCACCAAGGCTGAGTTCTAAGGCCCTGTTTTGGGTGTCCTTGTATTCTGTGATCAGGAGCTGGAGATGCAGTCAGGATTTTTTTCTTCCCTTTCCCCCCAACCCCTTTCAATTCCAAAGCTGCTTCTCCTTTAACACCGGATGATTAGTTACCCTGCTAATGCCCCACTGCCTCTTAGGACTCCCTGCTAATACCCCATGGCTTCTTGCAGGGCCGGCCCCAGGTGTCTGGGCGCCCTAGGCAGGACAGCCTGGGGTGCCCACCCCACCGGGGATGCCAACCTCCCAGTGGAGCCTGGAGATGGCCCAGTGCCTGGAAGAGCCGAGAAAGGGGTGGGCTTAGAAGCCCCCCTTTCCCTCCCAGCGGTGGCGGCGTGGCTCTCCTGGGTGCCTCGCAGCCGCAAGGCACTCAGGAAAGCCGGGGCTGCCGGCGTTGGGCTGCCTGGGGGGGTTTCACGGGGGTGGGGGGCATTTTGGTGCCCCTGCAGGGCTGGTGCCCTAGGCGAGCGCCTAGCTCGCCTAGTGGGCGAGCCGGCTCTGGCTTCTTGGGACTCCCATCTTGGGAGTTGTAGTTCTCATTCCTTTTGCTATGGCTGCAGTAAGGCCAGCTAAGAACTACAACTTCCAAAGTGTAATGCATCAAAAGTGGGGGTTGTAAGAATGGAGGAGCCAGTGGGACGGGGCAATAGGACACCAAGGCAGCTTCCCCAGTGGCCAATGGGAAGCAAGGTGAGATGTCGGCAACACAGCTTGCATTTCATAGATATAGGATAAGGACAATTTGGCTGTATTTCCTTTGTTTTGTTTTTAATGTGGGGGATGAATACCAGAAATAGTGCATAGCAACAAGTCCTGAGAGACATCTCTTTTAGCAGCATGGAAGCTTTTTTAAAAAGAACAAAGTTTGAGTCCAGTAGTATCTTTAAGATCAATGAAGTTTTATTCATGGAATAAGCTTTCATGTATGCGACAAAGTGTGCTTGCACACAAGACTTTATACTGTGGATAAAACTTTGTTCATCTTAAAGGTGCCAGTGGACTCAAACTTTGTTTTTCTGCTTCAGACCAACACAGCTACCCCACCTGGATCTAACTTTTTTTTTTTTTTTAATGGATTTGGTGTGGGAGAGAAACCACAATTCCCATGAGGTAGCATGTGAATATGCACATTCAAATTGGTACAGCAACAACTAAGTTGTAAGTCTTATCTCAAGGGAACTTTGACTCTGAAAAGCTCATGCCTTGAAAATCTTGTGGGTTTCTACAGTGGTACTGGACTTGAATCTAGTGTACCTTTCAACAATGTATCTTTTAAGAAATGCTGTTGGTAGACACAATGAAGTGTGTGTGGTGGGCAATGGTAGTAAAGGAGTATGTAATTGCCCAAGCACAGTTCTCCCCCCCCCCATATTCAAACATATTTGAACTACTCAGATGCAGCCCAACAGGGTGCTGAATGTTTAGCTCCAATGATCACTACTTGTGAACAGGATGTCTCAAGTAGATGGCCAAGCATTTCATTGCCTTAATCAAAGGGACCAGAATGGGACATGCCACAAAAGGAACAAAATACTTTCAGCATGCTAAACTAACAAATAATTCTTAGTAATGTGGCATTTAAGACAACCCATTATTTACATCTCACAGCCTTGCCACTATCCCAGCATCTGAAATAGACTGTATATCTCTCCTATATAATAATCCTGTTTTGGGGTGGCAAGATTCCATGCTTGCCCACAGCCATTGGCTGGTCAGCCGCCACTCAAGAGTACTTGCGTGCAATTGGCTGGGTGCTGGGTCTGTTCCTCTTCCCCGCCCATTCCCTCTTCAGCCGCTGTGCCCTGTCAGAATTACTGACAAATGGCTTTCTCTCTTGACAAAAGCACTTTTCCTGTGTGGGACTAACTTTCCCCTCAGTGGCTGTTGGTAGGTGTCACGAAATGGCAGTTACCTGTGTTTGTAAGATGGCTGTGGTTATTTGTTTAAAATGTTCCCCCATAAGGTTTAATTGAGCTATAGTTCCAGAAAGGGGCCTGCAGGGGTATCACTCACTGGGTTGAATGGGGCTTCCTCATCTGCTGGCCTACAGTTCCCAGCTGCCCCAAGGCCAAAAAGTGTGGGAAAACAGGGACTATCCCAAGGCAGTCTTTGTCCCTGGGAACAGCAGAAATTCAGCCACTTCACAGTTGGCTGGACTGGGGAATGAATGGAAGTTTCCCTGCTCTCTTGGGTAAGAGAGAGAGGCTGAAATACAGGCGAATCCACAACCTCCAGGGGTAGAGAGTATTGTGTAGGGAAAGAGGATTGTGTTTAACCCCTGTTGATTTATGCCATGTTGGTTCATAGTGTGTGCTTACTCCTACAGTGTGTGTGTGCTCCATAACTCTGTAGATAGTTAAATAAATTTCTTAATTTGGGCTAATAATCTGTGTTGTGCTCTAACCACATAGTCTCCCCTGCTCTGCACAATACCAAAGGGAGGGGTAGCCCAGGGAAGCAAGGAAAGGCCAGACCCTTGGGATGACAACTTTCCAGGGATCCCCCGAAGACTGGGGATTCCATCTCCAAATAGGTAGATTTAGCCAGAAGGATCTCATTGTCCCTCTAAAAAGGCAGTGATGATTCTGTGAGTGGTGGCAGCAAACTTAAGGAGTGAGATACGCCCACGGGACGAGGGTGAGAGGCAAACAGCTGAGTTGTAAACTGGAGCCCATTTTGCCACGGTAGGCAACCAAGCTTGGTTCAGACAAAGGAAGGAAACCTTTTGCAGGCCTTTGTGCGGAACTCAGGTAGGGAGATTCCTGGAGATTTTCTGGAAGAGTCTATGGAAGCCAGGGTTTGGGGAGGGGAGAGGCCTCAGCTGAACAGAATACCATACAGCCCACCTTCCAAAGCAGTTATTTTCTTGTGGGGGGGGAGAGATCTCTTGTCTGGAGTTCAGTTGTGACACCTGATGATCTTCAGCCTCCACCTGACATCACATTCAGTGCTTCAGAGCAGGGTCTGCTAGATCCAGATTCTTGCTATAGAAGCTGAGTGGGTGATTTTGGACCAGTCACAGACTTTCAACCTAACCTACCTCACAGGGTTGTTGTGCAAGTCAAAAAGGGGAGAGGAGAATGATGTAAGCTGCTTTGGTCCCCATTGCAGAGAAAGACTACTTTTCCTCCTGGGAAACCATTGTTGCCAATCTCCAGGTGAGGGTTGGAGATAACTCAGAATTACAACTGCTCTCCAGATGGCAGAGATCTAATTCCCTGGAGAAAATGGTGGACTCTATGGCAGTCAGGGTTTCAGAGCACGGAAGAGGCTGCAAGTGTATGTGTGGGAGGAATGGAAAGCTGAAGAGAGAGGGAGAAATAAAGGTAGGTTGATGCTTGGCTGGGAAGGAGATAGGGTTGCTAACTCCAGATGGGAAATTCCTGGAGATTTGAGGGATGGAACCTGGAGAGGTGAGGTTTGAGGAGGGCTGGGACCTCAGACAGGTACAATGCCATAGACTCCACTCTCCCAAACCAGCCATTCCCTTCTGGGGAACCACTGTTCCCAATCTCAGGAGAGGGGTGGAAATCACTCAGAATTACAACTGATCTCTAGGAGGCAGGGAGGAGGAGATGCAAAGCTGAAATCAGATAATGGCAGGTTGATGCTTGGCTGGGAAGGAGATAGGGTCGCCAACTCCAGGTTGGGAAATTCATGCAGATTTGAGGGGTGGAGCCTGGAGAGGGTGAGGTTTGAGGGGAGGTGGGACCTCAGGCAGGTACAATGCCATAGGCTCCACCCTTCAAACCAGCCATTTCTTCCTGGGTAACAATTGTTGCCAATTGCCAGGTGAAGGCTGGAGATCAATGAAAATTACAACTGCTCTTCAGGTAGCAGAGATCAGTTCCTCTGGGAAAATGGTGGACTCTGTGTCATTATACCCTGCTGAGTTCACCACAGCACATTGACGCTGAGTGCCCAAGGCCTTGGCACTCTCTCAGAGCTTCTTTCTAGAGCTTGTTGTATTTATTTCCACAATGGGCCTTGTTCCTAGTTTTAAATATTGTATGTTTTAACTGAACTTCTGTCCTTAAATATTGGTCCTCAATTTGGAGCACAATAGGTAAAATGTAAAAATAATACTATTTAAAACAACATTTAAAAGACAAAAGAAGGGCCGATTTTGCACAACGAGCTGTGCCGCCATCACACCTCCCTTTGCCCCATTTCCATCAGTCAATTTCCCACTTGAAGCCACACAACTGCATTTTGACCCGCGGCTTCGCCTGATTTTCCCAGCAGTTTTGTGATCCTCAAAAAAACAGGATCACGAAACCATGGGGGAAATCAGGTGAAGTTGCAGGTCAAAATGTGGTCACACGGCTTCGAGTGTGAAACTGACCAATGGAATTGGGGCAAAGGGAGGCGTGATGGCGATGCAGCTCCTTGTGAGAAATCAGCCAAGATGAGGGTTGAAACCTGACTCCCTTCTACTAAATGAGGAAACCTTCCTCCATTAGGATTCTCACTTAGTGGAAGGAAATGGTAAGATCCCATCCTTAAACAGAGCTGGCAGTAGCGTAGCATTGACAAAGTGCACTTATTGTTAATACAGATATGGCATAAGAAGTACTTTGAACAATCAAAAAGCACTAAATAGGTGTTGTTGCTGCTGTTAATAACAACAACAACATGCTGAACTTTTTGTTTGCATAGTTGAACTTTTAAAAAATACCATAATGGTTTAAAAAAGTACTTGTCATAGGCTCTGACTGTTATACTGCAGTGCATTGAGTAAGAATAGAAGCAAACATGACAATTCTGAAAGAGATACAGTGAAATGGTGTCAGAGTTCAGCAGCTGTTGTTAAATAATGGGTGCAGGGGCTTCAGAGATACCTTTTCCATCAACATTGGATTTGAATTATGCCTCTGGCAAAAAAGAAAAGAAAAGAGTTTCTATAGATATCTGGCAGCTGCTGCAGTCATGCACCTACTAGCCACTCAAACCCAGTCATTCAGGCTTGGACAAACTTGATCTTGACAAAATGGAAAACTGACAACATTCAGACAGATAGACAGATAGATAGTTTTCTATAAATATTGGGCAATTGGTTCCATACTGTCACTAATGCTATCTTTGTGAGTGCTAGAAATATTAAAATTATTTAAATTGGATTGCACCTTGGGAACAGGTATGTCATACAGTTCCTATAGAAACAAGCCATAACTAATGTTGTAACTTTGCAAAGGTTTATTGGCACACTTATTCTGAAACTACTTCTGAAAATGCACACTGAACTCATATCACCAATGGACTCAAACCAACAGTGCTTTGAGAACTGGATAATTCACATATACTTTTTCTGGTAGTAGTCATGGGTGACTTTCTAGTACAGCTTCCTTTCTCATGAACTGGTTTGCATGAATGGAAGCTATATTTGCATGGAAAAAATCCATATAACATGAATGGAGTAGTTTATGTAACATCTGCAGAGGGCTACACATTTTAATTAACATTGCATCATAGTACTTGTAGTCTACAAACAACGGCAGAGCCCATTTTGCATTTCTACTGAGAATGGTATATACATATGTAGGGACTTCTGGTATTAATGAAATATTGAGGATGAAGTGTGGTGGTATAGCTGGAAGTTAGTGTCATTCTTGGACATATTTGTTCTAGGGAAAATTTTTGCCTTACATTCTTCCAATTCATTTTCATAATAACTGCTGAAAGAAAAAGCCAGATGAACAACAGTTAGGAAGGGAAGCCACATTAGATACCTAACTGCATTTAAAGGAATAAGTTTCATTTGGAATGTGTGGCTGTACCATAAAGTACCTCCATCTCTGAAGTCAGACAGAGGCAAATGGGAAGGGTTTTGAGAAGAATGGAAACTGTTGGATAGTAATCTACTTTATAGATCATTATTGAAAGTACCTTTTGTTTAAGACCTATTGCAGTCTCTCTCCTGTAGAGACTAAAACATTACATAGTATTAGGAATGTGCATTTATTTCTGAATGAATTGGGGGGGGATGAACTCCAAAGTGTTCACTCCATTTGTTTGGACAATGAAAACAAATTATAAAAGCAATGGATGAATGAATGATGTTCACTTACTCATTTCCTGGAGCTTGCCTCCTTCCTTTTCTGCTGCTGCCTGTCCACAGATACCATCTGCACATCTTTGCATGCTACTGCAGTAGGGTATGAGAGAAAAAGAAGGCAAGAACAAAAATGATGGGACACAAACCAAGGGCATTTGAGAAAAGTTAAGAAAACGGAATGGTTCAAGGTACCATAGAAGCTGAGGCTCAGTGGCGATACATCAGATTCATGGGAAAGAATCTTGGAGGACATTTACATCATTTGTTTGTGAGCTACAAGGATGAATGTAAAAGGGGACCTTTAAAGTGTAGCAATTAAGCAAGAATGTCTACTTCCAGTAGAGACTAAAATTATTACAACATTCACTTAAGATCAGGAAGAGATCAGGGCCCTGCGGGACCTTTTACAGTTCCCCAGGGCCTGCAAGATAGAGCTCTTCCACCAGGCCTTCAACTAGGAGTCACCACCATTATCAATAACAACTGGAACCTATAAAGCCTGGCCCTTGGTTTGCTACTGACAGCCTGTGCCCACTGATTATATCTGAGAAGATCAGCAAGCTGAATAATTAGCTTATGATTTGCACTCATGTAGTACTGCCATCTTTATGATATCAAAGAACGGCGCTAGCACTTTAATATTTTATAGTTTTAATGAGCTATTTTTATATGTTTTATGGTAATTTGATTGTTATTTATGTATCTACCTTGTGTAAGCCGCCCTGAGCCTGCCTTGGCGGAGAGGGCAGGGTATAAATTTGAAAAACAAACAAATAAATAAATAATAAAGATGCCTAGCACAATCATGGTTATCACATGGTGCATTTCTACATACCGAAAACCTTCTGCTAAATAAGGATGTGCATAGTGACCATTCAATAGCATAACACAATAACTGAGGAATAGATGCTAAACAAAAATGTTTTATGATGGCATTACAAAACAGCCTTATATACTATGATTTTTAAAATGTTATCAGATGAACAGTAAGATACCAAAAGCCATGCTTATGCTGCTTTTCTAAAGGGTAAAGACTGCCAGTTTGGTGTAGTGATTAGGAGCATGGACTCTAATCTGGGAGAACTGGGTTTAATTCCCCACTCTTCCACAAGCAGCTGCCGGTGTGACCTTGGGTCAGTCACAAGTTCTTTCATAGCTGTTCTCTCAAGGGCAGGTCTCAAGAGAGCTCTCTCTCAGCCCCACTTACCTCACAGGGTTTCTGTTGTAGGGAGGGGGAGGGAAAGGAGATTGTAAACTGCTCTGAGACTCCTTTGGGTAGTGCAGTGTGGGGTATAAATCCAATCTCTTCCTTTTATCCTACACAATCATGATGTACTAAGACTGAGACCACAGATGGCAATGAGGAACTGCTAATGGTTCAGCATTTGTAGTTTATGGCAGTTTTGGTTCCTGATCTGTAGATTCAATTTGCTGCCAACATTTACAAACACAACTCAGAATTCAGGTCAAACCTTCCAACCCTTCAGGATTTTGGAATGAAAATTCTGGTAATCATACCAAATTTGTCATGTTGTTCTTATCAAAATCTGTACCACAGATTTCCAGATTGGCATTCTGTATTCTCAAAATGTCTGTATATTACTGTATTTGTACCAAACTATATCCCATTGTCTCACTGTGTTTCACCACAGTGTCAGGTGCAATCTAGAATGAAATATGCCTGTGGCAGAAAACTAAATTGTCTGTACAACATTATGATATCAAACTGCATAAGGATTGCATGTAAAAGAAAACACATGTACAGAAACATTCAAGCCCTGTATTGATGCAAGAAATTGACAGTATTGAGGGCATGGCAGTTTGCACCTACTAGTAGAAATTTTAATTGGAAACCTCTGCTTGGCCTGGCAAAGTGCAACTGGAATCTGCATGCAGACTTTCCATGTTACTATTTTAGATTATGTCAGCATTGTTATTAATAATCCAACTGAAGCTAAAGAAGATCCCTGAGTTTAGGATAATGGAACTACCTGAAGTCATCTATGTGGTGGTCTTTGGGCTCATTCCAGTGCAGCTGAACCCCAAGTACTCAGCTCTTGCTGTACACTGCCTTCATTTGTCCTCTAAGCCATAGCATTGTTTCTTTAGCTTCCATGGCCTTGATTCTGTTTCAGCTTGATTCTTCTTTCATAGCCTACCACAGACTGACTCTGGACTATCCCTGAAAGGTGTCCTATGATTCACTGACTCTTACTTTTTATCAGCCAGTGATGGCTGGAATTCTATTGCCATTTTTTCCCCAGCCATGCCTCGCCTCAAGCGTTAATGCATAGATCCTCAGCTTCCTTTCCTTGACAGTTGTACGAGGGAAAAAGTTGATAAAAGCACTGCTAAGTCTTTGAAGATAATTCATACATTGGTTAACAGACATAATAAAAGAAGGGGAAATTGCAGCACAGCTCAGGGCACTAAACATTAAAGTCCATTGCATTTTATAAAAACCAATAAATCAAACATTCTTGGGCCGTAACTCCTGGTTAAAATCTAGATAATTGGTGCAGCTCCCCTTCTCACAATGAAAACAAAAGATCGACCATTGAAAGAATTATGTGAGCCTGTGGCTACTTTTTAAAAACAAATATTTACAACTTCAGATATTGACTTGGTACAAACAGCACTCATTTAGGAATTGGATGAGATCTGTCCTATCTTATGGGTCATTCATCAAAGTGGAACAAGAAAGGCTAAAGCAGTCTGCCTTAAGTTTGTGGCTGATTCCATCCAGCAGGTCATCCATAGCCTGCTTTGCACAGCATTCCAAGCCTGCTTTGCACAGCGTTCTAGTGTGGGGACCTAGACAAGAGATAGTCCAGAGATAGTCCAGAAAGGTACTACTGGTCTGAGATATTAAAGTACTGATTCCTAGAATGCCACCAGCTCTGCTCTTCTGCCAAAGTTATCCTAGTGATGGTCTTATCACCATCTCTATTCCAATTTATCTTGGTGGCAAATATGCAGTTCTTGAGGTTATGACTGGCACTCCTGAATGAGTTGTGTCTGAGACCAGAGTGCTGAATGTCACAGACTGATGTTCTGAAAGTGCTTACGTTCACAGTAGCAGGGCTGGGGTGTTATAGCTTTTTTTTTTTTTTTTTTTTTTTTAATATAGTTTTTATATAGTTTTTGGTAAGTATTACATATTATCTTTTATCCCGTACATTTCGTAACGGTTTTTTATCCCTTCTCCCTCCCTCCTCCCCCCTCTGCTTTTCCAATGCTTTAGTCCTTTGATCCCAGCCACGGGCACAAGGTCCGAATCTTGCACTGAATGTCCTTTCTTCCTTCTGTTGGTAGCCACTCCAGGTAGGTCTTCCATTTCGTGCTGATTGCTGTAGTCCTGTCTGCCCATTTGGTCTTCCAGTTCAGTTTCTCTATTATGTCTGACTGTATGAAATCAAACAAATAATTATGCCGGCTGGGGTGTTATAGCAATTGATCAGCGATCTTCCTTTCCTGCAGCTACTTAATTTGTGATAATTCAGAATGGTCCACTGTTCCATGATTCTGCTGTGTTGCCTCCTTTCTGCAAGGGTAACATTTCAGCCCTTAGGATAGCCTCTGGGCAGGTCATGAATGGGCATTTGACATCATATGGTGAATTGTGTCTTCCAATGGATGATGATTGTTAAATCACTGTTTATCTTAGTTGGAAAGAAAATTATATTTAAAAAGTGAAGTATAAATGGGAAATTTTCTCAGT
This sequence comes from Gekko gecko, assembly GCA_029375565.1. Classification (NCBI taxonomy): domain Eukaryota; kingdom Metazoa; phylum Chordata; class Lepidosauria; order Squamata; family Gekkonidae; genus Gekko; species Gekko gecko. Next base: position 126,414,626 of record JAPDNY010000006.1, on the reverse strand, counting down.
GGAGGGTGGTAAGCAGTGGTGTACTGCAGGGATCAGTACTCGGTCTGATGCTTTTTAACTTGTTCATTAATGATTTGGAGTTGGGAGTAAGCAGTTAAATGGCTAAATTTGCAGATTACACAAAATTGTTTAGGGTGGTGAAAACCAGGGAGGATTGTGAGGCACTCCAAAGGGATCTGTTGAGGATGGATGAGTGGCGCAGTGGGTAAAATCCCCTGCATAACTATAACATCTGAACTGCCAAGCTTTGTCAGTTCTAGCCCTGCGCTGGTGTGAGCAACCAAGCCTTGTCCCTAGCTCATCATCCACCCAGCGATTCAAAAGCTTCAGCAAGTAGATGAATTGGGGACCACCTGCTAGGGGTGGGCACACCAATCCCTTCGGGGGGGGGTGTTGGCTGCCATGGGAAGGCGTCTGCTGCGATGCGAGATCAGAAGTTGGAGAAATATCTGTGTTGGCATTCCCTGTAGTAGAGCAAATCAGCCTGCAGTGGAGCAAATCGGCCAGGCAGTGGCAGTGTGAGAATGCAACATTGTGAGTCCTGACGTCATCAGCCAGCCGACAAAGAATATGCTGTTGGATCATGTCTGATACAGCCTGCAGATGAATCCTCTCAAGCAGCTACAGTGTGTGATTAAACAATTGTATGTGTTGTCTCCCCTATCCCCCCATGAATATTGTTAGTCCAATTGTCAAAATGAGTAACTGTAACTCGCTCTGAGCCCACAGGTGTGTGGGAAAAAGCAATCAATAAATCGAAAGTATTGTTGTTATCATCATCATCATCATCATCATCATGGCAAATTGGGTTCAGTGTGGCCAAGTGCAAAGTGATGCACATTACAGCCAAAAATCCTAACTATAAATACACATTGATGGGGTCTGAACTGGCAGAGACTGACAAAGAGAGAGATCTTGGAGTCATAGTAGAAAACTCACTGAAAATGTCGAGACAGTGTGTGACTGCAATAAAAAAGGCCAATGCTCTGCTGGGGATCATTAGGAAGGGTATTGAAAACAGATCAGCCAATATCATAATGCCCCTATATAAATCAATGGTGCGATCTCATTTGGAATACTGTGTACAGTTCTGGTCACCACACATTAAAAAGAATACTATAGCTTTGGGAAAAGTGCAGAAAAGGGCAACTAGAATGATAAAAGTGTTGGAGCACTCCCCCCATGAAGAAAGGTTAAAGCACTAGGGGCTCTTTAGCTTGGAGAAATGATGGCTGAAGGGTGACATGATCAAGGTTTATAAGATTATGCATGGGATAGAGCAGGCAGAGAAAGAGGTACTTTTCTCCCTTTCTCACAATACAAGAACTTGTGGGCACTCAATCAAGTTTGCTGAGGGGTCAGGTTAGAACGGATAACATTTGTTTGTTTCATTTATAGCCCACCCTCCCCACAAGCCCACCTTCTTCACCCAAAGAGTGATTAACACATGGAATTCACTGCCACAGGGGGTGGTGGCAGCTACAAGCATGGACGGCTTCAAGAGGGAATTAGATAAGCATATGGAGCAGAGGTCCATCGGTGGTTATTAGCCACAAGGTATAGATAGGGACTCTGGGGCAAGTGATGCTGTGTATTCTTGGTGCTTGGGGGGTCAGCAGGGGGAGCGCTTCTAGTGTCCTGGCCCCACTGGTGGACCTCCTGATGGCACCTGGTATTTTTGGCCATTGTGTGACACAGAGTGTTGGACTGGATGGGCCATTGGCCTGATCCAACTTTGGCTTCTCTTATGTTCTTAGAGTCCAGTGGCACCTTTAAGACCAGCAAAGGTTTATTCAAGGTATAAGCTTTTGTGTGCATATACTCTTCATCAGATACATTGGAATGGAAGGTAAGAGTTCAAACTTATAGACAGAGGTGGAACAGCAAATTAACATGTAACATGATAAATCATAGAATCATAGAATGTTAGAGTTGGAAGGGACCTTGCAGGTCATATAGTCCAACCCCCTGCACTCTGCAGGAGCATAGCCAAAAGATAGCCCTACATACCTACAACATGCCTGAAAGATGGTTGTCCAGTCTCTGTTTGAAAACATCCAGTGAAGAAGCATCCACCACCTCCCGAGGCAGTCTGTTCCACTGCTCAACCACTCTTACAGTTAGGAAGTTTCTCCTGATATCTAGTTGGTAACAACTACTTTGAAATTTCCACCCATTAGATCTAGTCTTGCAACCCGGAGAAAGAGAGAACAGATCTGCTCCATCGTCTACATCACAGCCCTTCAAGTACTTGAAGACTGCAATCATGTCCCCTCTAAGTCTTCTCTTTCCCAGGCTAAACATACCCAACTCTTTCAGCCTTTCCTCATAAGACTTGGATTCCAACCCTCTCACCATCCTGGTTGCCCGCTTCTGGACACACTCGAGCTTGTCAACATCCTTCCTAAAATATGGTGCCCAAAACTGGACACAGTACTCCAGGTGAGGCCTGACCAATGCAGAATAGAGTGGATCTACCACCTCCCGTGATCTGGACACAATGCTTCTGTTAATGCATCCTAAGACTGCATTAGCTTTCTTCACAGCCACATCACACTGCAGGCTTATGTTTAGCTTGTGATCAACCATAACTCCTAGATCCCTTTCACATATGCTGCTGTTAAGCCAGGTCCCTCCCATTCTATATCTGTGCCTTTGATTTTTTGTACCTAAGTGTAGGACTTTGCACTTATCTCTATTGAAATTCATTTTATTTATCTCAGCCCACTGTTCCAGCCTATCCAGATCATTTTGAATCCTGACTGTCTTCTTCAGAATCAGCAATCCCACCCAGTTTTGTGTCATCTGCAAATCTGATAAGCATCCCCTCCATGTCTTCGTCCAGGTCATTTATAAAAACATTATACAACACCAAGCCTAGGACCAAGCCCTGTGGCACTCCACTCGAGACTTCCCTCCATGTAGACACAAAGCCATTTATGAGCACTCGTTGGGTACCAACCAACCATGAATCCATCCAACAGTTGCACCATCCAGCCCATACTTAACCAGATGTTTTAAGATACGCAAAGACAAAACTAAATAACAAGCTAAGATTATAAAGTCAATGGTAATTTTGATTTAATTAAGGGGGGAAACAGTAAAGCAATAAATATGTCAAAATAGGAGATAAATGCATAAAGGTATCTTTTCTAATTGTGGGAAGTAAACCGAGACTCTCCATTCATCTCCTCTGAGGCGTGGAGGTAGAAATGAGTTTGTTTTTTCAGAGGGTAGCTGTATTGGTCTGCAGTAGAATTGATGACTGAATAGATATCCTGTGGCTCTTTAGCCCTGATATTACATAATTCTTCCCACAGATGTTTAAAGTGATATTTGTTGTTGCTGTTCAGTCGCACAGTTGAGTCCAACTCTTCGCAACCCCATGGACCACATCATACCAGGCCCTCCTGTCTTCTGTCGTCCTCCAGGATTTGCTTAATTTCATGTTTGTTGCATTGATAACACTGCCTAATCATCTCATCCTTCTTCTTTTACCTTCAATCTTTACCAGGATCAGGGTCTTTTCCAATCAGTGCTCCCTTCTCATTTGGTGGCCAAAGTATCTGAGCTTCAGCTTCAGTATCTGGTCTTCCAGGGAACAGTCTGGGTTGATTTCTTTTAGGATTGATTGATTTTATCTCCTTGCAGTCCAAGGTACTTTCAAGAAGTGATATACTGCCTCATAACTGCCACACTCTCCTTCGTCTTCTTAACTTAAGCCACAGATGACACCTTGAATCAAAGTGGCAAAGTAAGAACTGAAATATATGTTTGAGAAATCTAAGACCCTAACACCTCAGTCCCTGATTTTAATGGAATTTATTTCCAAGTACAAGACTGCAGCCTTAATCAGGTTTCATATGTAGAGTTAAGGGCAGAACATCAGCATATTTTTTTAAAAATGGAATCTAATTGTATCTCACCCTTTTGAAATATCCTGGAATTCATATTGGTGAGGGCTGAATTTCAGCTCTGAGCCATCTCTGAATTCTGAAGTATTATTGCTACACACTCTAATCTTTTTAGGAAGCAACACCCAAAATGCCTCCAGTGATTTAATTAAAAGTAATGAAAGACATCAAATATAAAAATCAAGTTCCAAGAACAGCTTGCATACCTCTCTGACAAACCCTGTTGCAAGGCACAAGAGCAATTCCACATTAAATAATATCAGCCAAGGAAACAAGGTAGTTATGGGATTTATCCTAAAAGACACTCCTGGGACAAAACTGAAAGTGTGGTTAGGATGGATTTCTGTGCTGGCATGAAAGGATATGAACAAGAGGTTCAATCTTTTTTTAAGAACATGAGAACATAAGAAGGGCCCTACTGGGTCAGACCAGTGATCCATCTAGTCCAGCATCCTGTGTCACACAGTGGCCAATAGGGATGGGCATGAACCAGGAAAATAGAGGTTCATCCTGGTTCGTGGTTTGTGGGGTCACACAAACCATGAAACTTCACAAACCTCCCCGTTTACCAAACCAATTCATTTCATGAGGTTTGTGATGAGGTGTGGGGGGAGATCTGAGATCTTCCCTCCCTACTTTATGCTGGGAGCAGCTCCCCGAGGCCAGCAGAATGGAAGGGGGGTGAAGATCTTGCAAAACCCATTTAAAGGGAACCTTCACCCAGAACTGAGTGAACTTGCTGCTTGGACTTCACTCAGGCATGGTGCATTTAAATTGATTGTGCAAGCTGCTCCACGGAAGTCACCCAGAAGTCCATCCCCCCATTGCTTTGCCGATTAATTGATCAATATCAGCGTGTCTGCCACACAAACCTTCATTTGGAGTTTCAAAGTGGCTTACAATCCCCTTTCTCTCTCCACAATAGACACTCTGTGAGATAGGTGGGGCTAAGCAAGCTCTTTGAGTCTGACTCTTCGCAACCCCATGAACAACATCACGCCAGGCCCTCCTGTCTTCTGTCGTGCTCCGGAGTTTGCCAAATTTCATGTTCATTACCTCAATAACACTGTCTAACCATCTCATCCTTTGCCGTCCCCTTCTTCTTTTGCCTTCAACCTTTCCCAGCATCAAGGTCTTCACAAGTGAGTACTCCCTTCTCATTTGGTGGCCAAAGTAGCTGAGCTTCAGCTTCAGTATCTGGCCTTCCAGGGAACAGTTAGGGTTGATTTCTTTTAGGATAGACTGATTTGATCTCCTTGCAGTCCAAGGGACTCTCAAGAGTCTTCTCAAGCACCATAATTCAAAAGAATCTATTCTTCAGTGCTTGGCCTTCCTTATAGTCTAACTCACACAGCCATACATTACTACCGGGAATACCATTGCTTTGATCATATGGACTTTTGTTGGCAGGGTGATGGCTCTACTTTTCATTATGCTGTCTAGGTTTGCCATCACTTTCCTCCCAAGGAGGAGGCATCTTTTAATTTCATGGCTGCAGTCACCATCTGCAGTGATCTTGGATCCCAGGAATGTGTCTGTCACTGCATCCACAACTTTGTCTTCTTTTGCCAAGGAGTGATGGGGTCGGATGCCATAATCTTAGTTTTTTTTGATGTTGAGTTTCAAGCCAACCTTTGTGCTCTCCTCTTTTATTCTTAGCAAGAGGCTCTTTAGGTCCTCTTCACTTTCTGCCATTAGAGTGGTATCGTCTGCATATCAGAGGTTGTTGATGTTTTTCCTGGCAATCTTAATTTCAGTTTGTGATTCATCCAGCTCAGCATTTCGCATGATGTGCTCTGCATATAAATTAAATAAGCAAGGTGACAATATACATCCTTGTCGTACTCCTTTTCCGATGCTGAATCAATCAGTTGTTCCATATCCAGTTCGAACTATCACTTCTTGATGCTTATACAGGTTTCTCAAGATACATGTGAGGTGGTCTGGTACTCCCATCTCTTTAAGGACTTGCCATAGTTTGTTGTGATCCACACAATCAAAGGCTTTAGCATAGTCAATGAAGCAGAAGTAGATGTTTTTCTGGTACTCTCTTACTTTCTCCATAATCCAGCAAATGTTGGCAATTTGATCTCTAGTTCCTCTACCTATTTATCTACTTGCAATTTCTTGCTTTTGAACTGCTAGGTTGGCAGGAGCTGGGGTCAGAGATGGGAGCTCACTTCATCAAGCAGCACTCGGGTCTTGAACTGCCGAACTACAGACCTTCCAGTCTGTAGCTCAGTGTCTTAACCTCTGAGCCACTGCAGCTCTTAGTAGTCTCTTCTCTAATCTGTGAGCCTGATGATGAAGGACTAAGGGTAAGAGACAAGTTACGTTAATAGTATAGGCAAGTTTTGAACTCTGAAATTCCTGGTTCACAGCTAATTCTGTTATACTGCAATCCTGACCAGAGTTACATCTTTCTTAGCCATTTGGGTCCAGTGGATTTAGAAGGATGTAACACTTCTTAGGATGGTACAGTTAATTACTACTCTCCACCAAATGCTTTGCAATGTAAATAACTGACACAATGTTGACAATGCTGTACAAACCACCACAGTGATAGAATTTTTCAGTTGTGTCCTGTTTTGCTCAATGAAACCAACTGGTGAGCAAGAAGGGGAGGGGAGGAGAAAAGAAAGCAAGAAGTGGGGGAGAAAAGAAAGCAATCTCATTCTCTAGGCAAATCCTTGCGTGTTTTTATTGTTCCTTTGGTAAAAGAAGTGGGAAGTAAGATATTACTTCTGCTACTTATCTAGCTCTTACATTTCCTTCTGTCCTAATTTGCCTTTTTCTTTATCTCTTCTCTGGCTTTATCTTTGGGGGGACAAAGGTCACACCTTTGTGGCATTTTTAAAGAAACAATATAAATTCCTTACTGGAAATCTTAGATTATCTTATTCAGTGAAACCAGTTTGTGTAAACTAACATATTTATTGGCTCTTCAGACACAAAGCTAAAAACGCTGTCAAAAAAAACCCAAAAACCAGCAGATGAAAGAAGTTGACTAAAACCATAATAAGATAAAGATGCAAATGATTAGTTAACTGTAAGCCCTTGGAATTACATCAGTGGTTCATTTAACCAATTACTGCAAACTATCGTCTATTTTGTGAGTGCCTAAGATTTTCATCCTCTGCAGGGTCTCTTATTACCCTTATCTGCCAGCAAATTGTTTGCTGCATTTATTCCACTGAACCCAGCAGAGCTGATGGAATGTAAAAACATTCTTCACTGCAGACCAGTTGCAGGTTTAGAAGTAACTATATGCTGAGCTTCAAAAATGGATGAAAATTGAATACTCAGACTGAAGGTGATTTACACGCTTGACGTTCTAACTCCTTTTCATGCTTTCAACAGCAACTTCAGGGTGAATTTATATGATTAATTTATAACACATTGCCATGAAATGATATCCCCCCCATTATTTTCTGGTGGCAACAGATGTCAATACATCCCTTGCATGGTCACACCTAATTTAAGCACATCCTGAAAAGGTTTCACATTTGATTGTTGCTTACTATATTACTAAATATATGACAGAGCTCAAGAGGAAGCTTTATAAGGAAGCTGCACCATGGGAAAATGATAGGGGAAAGTTCAATTATGCTGACTTTTCTTTATCCAAAGGGTAAACTGTTCTGAAAGATATAGCATAGTATGATAGCTGTATCTCTGCTGTTAGATCTGTTGTGAGGAGGGAGCAACAGTGCCAATAGCTAATGCTGCAAATGGTGAGGCTAAAGTTATTTCCTGTTATGTGCATAAGGACCCAGATTGGGCTCCTGTGGAACCCCGAAGTTTCATTCTACAATGCTCATATGACTGCTCACAATTAGGTATTAAATTCTAAGACCTTTCAGTAGGGACCAGCTTCTTGCATTCTCTTGACCATTGGTCTTGAAAGGTCTGTCCTGTCTACTCAGACTGGCAGCAGCTCTGCAAGGTCTCAGATAGAGGTCCTGGTCCTTTTAAAACAGGAAGTGCTATGAATTGTACCTGAGAACTTCAGCATTCCCAGCAAATATTCTTCTCATGAGCCATAGAAGCCAAATGATGGGTAAAACCAGGGCCCTCCTATTATTGCTGGATGTAAGAGCTGGTTAGAATAATGCTGAAATGCAGAATACACATGTAGTCTGTCCCATCACAACCTTCTGATTTTTAAAAAAATTAAAGTACCTTTGAGATCCTTTGACATGAAGACCAAGTGGTGGAGACTATAGAAGGACCAATGGATTTGACTAGAGAATTATTTTAGCAATGGATGTGTGATACCTTTCACTCTGAAACCAAGGGAAGTATAATGTGGCTAATGAGTAAGTAAAAAAAATGAGATACGTTTAAAGGGATATGGAGAAAAACAACAATGACTTTATGCTGAAACTTATTCCAAAAGTCTTCCCTTTTGATCCTAAGGCTCTAAAAGTTTGACAATGAAGGGGAATACATTTTAATTTGCTGAGACAGTATATGGGGTGGCAGATCCTTTTTTACAGCCATTTTTCAAACTGTAACAAGACTTCTGTGTCGTTTGAAAAATGGGATAACAACACCAACCTCCCTAGGATGCTGAGAAGATTAATGAAGTAATTATTGCTAAAATGTGTTGGCCCAAAATTGGAATATTGGTGGATGGTTCTCATGTACACTGAAGGGAGCACTTTACTTACGTCATCCTGGCAGTAAAAGAAAATGCTACATGGAATTTATATTATGGGTTTCACCAAACCCTGAATTAGAAATCAGTGCATTCTATTCTATAATGGGAAGAGAGGCTCACTTATGGAAGAAGTAGTAGATATTACTTGCCATTTACACACAGTGTTCACTAAACCTATAAGGATCTGATTTCTTGTGACATTATTGTATTTCTATCTTCTAAAATTATAAGTTGTTGAGTGAAGTATTTGGGCTTTTATCTAGAATAAAGTATTTCAGGTATCTGGAGACAATTTATTTTGAAAGGGAGAGCAAATTCACAACCTGCAAGTCTTTATACAAAGACATCTTCAGAGTTTGGGGCATTTCTGCACTCCAGGTAATAAGACATCATCTCACATTTATATGGTACTTTTAAAAGTGTTCTGAGGCCTTCATGAAATATTTCCTTACACAGCTCTGTGGGTAATGGCTGAGACTGACACAACAGTATGTTGCCTATTGGTATTCTTGATACATCTCTCACACTGAGAGCTGAACTTATCGTTGCCAGCCCAGTACTTAGGAGGAAAGCGACATGAAAATATGCATGGTTCTAATACTGTGACATCACTTCCAGGATGGCCCTTCATGTGACATAATTGCATCAGTTTGAAACTCTATAATTCTCCCCAAACTCTATGGACAAGTCCTATAGCCTCACACCAATGCAATGGTATCACTGTGGGGTCATGCTGAAAGTGACTCTGCAGCACTGAAACATTGGCCGAGTTCAGACTGGCAGTTTGAAGTGCAAGGGAGTCATGGCAAAAAGACCCAGAACAATTTGTTCCCAGGTAGCACCCACCAGAAAAATAACAACAGATGCTACGATTGGCAAAAGACAGAAGAGACCCCTTCACTTCCGCAGGAGTATACCGCATACCATGCAGTTGTGGACAAGTTTACATCGGGACCACACAGCATAGCATTCAGACAAGAATAAAAGAATATGAAAGACACTGCAGACTTGGCCAACCTGAAAAATCAGCAGTGGCTGAACATAGCCTACCCAAACAGGATAGAGCATTTGATTCTAAGACACTGAAAGACTGGACAACACTTCCAATTACCATGTCAGATTACACAGGGAAGCCATTGAAATTAATAAACAAAAACACAATTTCAACAGGAAAGAAAAAAGTTTAAAAATAAATAGGGCATGGTTGCCTCTCCTGAAAACACAAAATGCTCTACAGCTGGCAATAGCACTACAGATAAGATTAGAGTTTCAATAACCATTCCACACACAAAAGAACTCCTCAAGCCTCCTCAGGAAACAATCCATAGACAAAAGAACCTCCTCAGGGAAGCTCCTCCATTAGCATGTTCATAGCCTGGAGAACTACACAAGATAATTGACTGAGCCCTACCCCACCTTCCAGGGTAGAAATAAATTACTTGCCTACCATTTTTTCTGCTCACCTTGACATAGAGAGTACTCCATCTTTCTGTGTTATACCTCTGAGGATACCAGTCACAGCTACTGGCAAAATGTCAGGTCCTACAATGCCAAGACCACGGCTACACAACCTGGAAAGTCTACAGCAACTAATGAACTCTGGCCGTGAAAGCCTTCGACAACATAATAATGATGTTGTTTGGTAACAGCAGCCAGTCAATGACCTATCCTATTGATCCCTCCTTGTTCTGTTTCTTATGTGGCTGGCACAGGCTGTTGTTGGTGACTCTGAAGGACAGGGCTTGCAATTATTGGGGGCAGCTCCTTAGTTGAAGGCCTGGTGGAAGAGCTCCGTCTTACAGGCCCTGTGGAACTGCTGTCTACTGTGTCAAAGGCAGCAGACAGATCCAACAGGATCAGTAGTGCCATCTTGCCTGCATCAAGGTGCAACCAGAGATTGTCAGCCAGAACAACCAGATCTGTCTCAGTCTTGAACCCCAGTCAAAAAACAAAGTGGAAGGGATCTAGGGCAGATATCTTATCCAGGAATTCCTGGAGCTGTTCAGCCATTGCTCGCTACATCACCTTTCCAAGAAATGGAAGATTAGATACGGGGGGGGGAATTGGCTAGGTCCCTCTCATCTAACCATGACTTTTTCAGGAGGGGTGTCACTAATGCCTCCTTGAGGGCAATGCATGTAGAAGGTGGAGTTTGGGGAAGGATTTCACCTAGAAATTATACTATACCATAGACTTTATCCTCTAAAACTGCCATTTTCTCCAAGCAAGGCTAGAGATGGGCATGAACCAACTCACAAACTAAAGTTCATGGTGAATTTTGGCCAGTTTGAGGTTTGTGAACTGAAATTCATGGCAGGTCAACCAGCACAAACTTTCCACAGACTTTCAAGCAGTTCATGGAAGTTTGTGCTGGTTCATGAATGGATACATTTCCAGACAGACTGTCTCCACTCAGACAAAATGTTTACCAAACTTCAAATCAACAGGGGTGGAATTCTCCAGCCTTGGAAACCCTGTTGCCAGTATCAAACCACTCATGCCAGTTTCAAGAGCCCCCCCCAACCTTTCTTTGTGTTCACTTTCCATTTTCTTGGTCAGAGCTTGCAAAATCTCACCCCCTTGCTTGGATTTGTAACTCTGTGCTTTGAGGTCTGTTCTTTTAAGCTTGCAGTGCAAATGGCACTGGGTTCTACAGGGCACTCTGTGATTGCACTGGTACTGCTGGGTACTCTGTACATTGTACTTGTTCTGCTGGGCTTGAGAAAATGTCCCCCTTTGCTTGGATTGTGATTGAGTTGGCATTGCCACATTGCCACTGGATTATGTTGAACACATACATGTTGTATTGGTTCTGCTGGGTTTCAAAGCCTTTGCTTGGATTGTGATTCTGTGCTTGACATCAGTCCTGTTGAACTGGTATTGCCACAATGACACTGGGTTTTGCTGGGCACTAGTACATTGGACTGGGTTGTGCTGGGCTTGCAAAATCGCTCCCCTTCAGTTTCTACTACAGGAATTTTCTGGTTTGACCTTAGTCCTGTTGGGTTTGCACTGCCAGTGGCACTGGTTCTGCTGGGAACATTGTACTGGTTCTTCTGAGCTTGCAAAAATGCCCTCCCTTCAGTTTCTACTACAGAGATTCTCTGGGACTTCGATTATGTTCTGCTGGGTTTCTATTGCCTTTGCTTTTTTGCTGTTTTTTTTTCTTTCCATTGGAAACAATGGAGGATGGAGGTACCTCCTTTGAGGGGATGTAACTTGGATCTCATAAATTCAATCCTCACCAAACTTGGAGGGTAGATAGAGAAGAGTCATCCAGAAATACTCTGAGATTTTGGTGTCTCTAGCACACTGGGGTCCATTTCTATCACATCATGAACCTCACAAACTGAGCAGGCTCATGAACTCTCCTTGTTCTGCTCCCTTCTCTCCTTCCCACTCACCAGCCAACCCAGCTTTACCTGCCACCTCCAGGTTCAGGTTTCCCTCTACCTAGTAGCCTTTCTCTAGGAAAAGCTGGCCCAGTTGTGCAATGGTTTATGCACACTATTTCCCTTTTCTCTCTTCCTGGCAGACCCCTTATCCACAGTTTTCTTCCTTTCTTTCTTTCCTTCCCACCCCCAGCCAACCTATTGCTGTCAGGCCTGGCTCTGAGGAGCCCTTCCTCAAAGGCCAAAATAACCCTGGAATGAGTCCTGCCCCTTCCTTTTCCTTTTACTGACAAAACCCAAACCTGGCAGTACTGTTATGGTTGCCTAAAAAGGACCATGAGGACATCCATTTCTTAAAGTTACAATCTCTCCTTTTATCATTTGGAGGGGATTTACCCCCCCCCCCATTTAACATTTCTGATTTTTCTATAAACCTGGGCCTTTCCTCAAATTTGAAGAAAGATATGTTTTGTCTGTTCATGACTCCAGTCTCTGGATTTCAGTATTCACAGATCTGGCCACACTGAGAATTAGATATATTGATGATGACAGCAGCAGCAGTAGCATGTAAATATTAATTGTTTTTTTGAAAGGAAAATTCAAGGATAGATCTATGAATGGGAATGAACATGAACCAGCTCATGAACTAAAGTTGGCGATGAATTTTGAGTGGCTCAAGCTTCACAAAGTCAAGTTCATGATAGGTCAACCAGCACAAACTTTCCACAAACTTTGAAGCTGTTCATGGAGGTTCATGAACAGATACATTTCCAGACAGACTGTTTCCACTCAATGGAGATGTTTATCAAATTTCAAAGTAAACTCAAAAGAGGGAGGGGGGCAGAAGTTTCCCTGTGAGTTTTGGTGTCACCAGCTTGTTCCTGAGCCTTCCATAGACTCTTGTAACTGTAGCAATGAAAGCAAAAGAGGACTAATGGCAAACCACAGAATCCCTGCAGTACAAACTGAAAAAGGGAACATTTTTTGAAGCCCAGCGGAATCCAGTACCATTGTGGCAATGCAAACTTAAAAGGACTGATTGATCTTAAAGCACATTGCCACAAGTAATTGAAGCGGTGGAAGGGGATTTTGCAAATCCAGCACAATCAGTTTAGTATACAGAATACTCAGCAGAATCCAGCACCACTGTGACAATGCAAGTTTAAAAAGGACCGACCAATCTCAAAGCAGATTTTCACAAGAAATCCAAGCTGGGGTGGGGTGGATTTTACAAGCCCTGCTTTGAAGTGTTGACTCTATGGCTTATACCCTGCTGAGGTCCCTCCCCTCCCCAAACCCCATCCTCCCCAGGCTCCACCCCCAAAATTTCCAGGTTTTTCCAAACCCAGAGCTGGCATCCTTAATTATTATACTCTAAAACAAAATAACTGCAGCAAAATACAACTGTAATTTTATTTGCTGCTCAGTGGGTGATCTGACTGTTTCCCCTTTCTCTTCTTTTGCAAGATTACTTGCTTCTGATGACATCTGAAAAGGGAGAGGCCAGGAAAAAGTTGCCCAAACAGGCTTACAGAAAGGAGTGTTGTTCTCTCTTCCTCTCCTTCTGCAGAAAGGCTAATATTAATGGAGTCTGAGGACCTTGACATTCAGCCCCCAAACATACTGTATTGGCACTCAGTTGACCTCTTTCAGAACTGGCGAGATGTGCTTCCAGCAGCAAACTCCAATGACTAGCCTGGCTGTCATATCCTGGACATTTTCTATATGGGGACAGACTTGTGTAGTTTCTCTTTTGCTCCCACGGCTGTTAATGTTGCATAGCAGTGACATGGCTTCCGCTCAGGTTTCCCTGGTAGCTTTTTGTTGTTGTTAATTGGTGATTTAATAGCATTAGATTGATATGTTTTTATAGTAAAATATAGAAGAAGAAGAAGAAGAAGAAGAAGAAGAAGAAGAAGAAGAAGAAGAAGAAGAAGAAGAAGAAGAAGAAGAAGAAGAAGAAGAAGAAGAAGAAGAAGAAGTAGTAGTAGTAGTAGTAGTAGTAGTAGTAGTAGTAGTAGTAGTAGTTGTTGTATTTATACCCCACTTTTCACTTGGAGTCTCAGAGTGGCTTCCTTTCCCCACAACAGACACCCAGTGAGGTAGGTATAATTCAGGTTGTCTTGTTACCAGCTTTCATTTTTTAAAAAGTAGTTGTGTTCTGCATTTTACTGCCAAGATATCCTCCCCCTGATATGTTGCCACAAGGAAAGGGACTTAATTTTTTTACGAAAATGAAATCTAGGAATTCAGAGAACCTGATGCAATTCTGCTGTATCAGTAGATCAATGCAATGATATTAATTTGCTGGTTAAAAAACAACAGCAACAACTCTGCAGTAGGGAGAAGAAATGTCTATTGTGGGGAAAATGGCTACTGTGTGGGCAGGACCAGGAAAATCTCAGCCAACTTCCACTGCCCTCCTGTGACCCAGACCCAGCTCCTGCACATCAGATCCTGCTCCTCAAGGACCTGCATGACCGTCCTCTTCACGTATCTGATGGGTCCTGCCACACCACCCGGGACTGCGCGCTATCCCACGTTTTGGACTGGGTGGGGAGCGGATGGCCCACCAGCTGAATGGAATCAGAATTCATGGCTTTCTCCTCCCACCAGAATGAGCTGTTGGCTCACAAGGGCTGCCTGCTGTGGGGAAGCTGGGTGGTGGTGCACACCCTGCTGCACCAACAAGTACTAGTGGCGCTACATAAAACGCACCCGAGGATCATGCGTATGAAGGTGCTGGCCCGCCGCTACGTATGGTTGCCTGGCATGGACAGTGAAATAGAAGACCATGTAAGGCACTGCCAGACATGCCAAGAAACCCAACCAGAGCCCCCCAGGGCCCTGGTGTGTCAGTGGGAGTCCACACACAAGCCATGGTCTTGGCTTCACCTTGACTTTGCAGGACCCTTCCAGGGATAGATTTTATTCAATCTAGTGGACTCCTACACTAAATGGTTGGAAGAGGTTCTGGTACACTCCACCTCATACCAAGCAGCAATCCACACCCTGTGGTGGGCCTTCTGCATCCATGGCATACCCAACACTGTCATGACAGACAAAGGGATGGCCTTCACCTCAGGCAAGTTCCAGGAGTTCATGGGCCGCTACACAATCAGACACATCCACTCTGCTCCCTTCCACCCAGCAACCAACAGCCAAGCAGAAAGGATGGTGAGGAATATGAAGGAGTCCCTCCGAAGGATCATCCATGGGGACTGGGATCACCAGCTCACGGCTTTCATTTTCAGACACCATATAACCCCGTGCACAACGACCAGCCACAGCCCCATGGAACTCTTCATGGGCAGGCACCTAACCACCCACCTCCACAGACTGCACCCAGACTGCTCTCCAGAACACAACCTGACCCCTGAAAGCCAAGCCCCATGGATTCTTCTCAGGTGACCTGTCTATACTCAGAACTTCTCCAGAGGCCTGGCATGGATCCCTGTCAAAGTTATCAGGGTAACCAGGCCCCTGTCCTATGAGGTGTCAGCTGAGGACAGCCAGATACTCTGGAGGCCCCCAGGAACCAGAGCCCAAGAGGAATACCCCAGTGGCCAGTGAGCAGCCTGCCACCAGCGAACAGCCAGCAAGACAAGCAGATCAACTGCTGGAGCCAGTGACATCAGGTAGCCCCGACGCTGTACCTACATAAGAGAACATAAGAGAAGCCAATGTTGAATCAGGCCAATGGCCCATCTAGTTCAACACTCTGTCATACAGCAGCCAAAATATACCAGGTGCCATCAGGAGGTCCAGCAGTGGGGCCAGGGCACCAAAAGCCCTCCCACTGCTGCCCCCTCCAGCACCAAGAATAGAGTGCATCACCTGCCCCAGACTGAGAGTTCCCATCTATACCCTGTGGCTAATAGCCACTGGTGGACTTCTGCTCCATATGTTTATCTAATTCCCTCTTGAAACTGTCCATGCTTGCAGCTGCCACCACCTCCTGTGGCAGTGAATTCCATATGTTAATCACTCTTTGGGTGAAGAAGTATTTCCTTTTATCTGTTCTAACCCGACTGCTCAGCAATTTCATGGAGTGCCCACGAGTTCTTGTATTGTGAGAAAGGGAGAAAAGTACTTCTTTCTCAACCTGCTCAATCCCATTCATATTCTTATGAATCTCAATCATGTCACCCCTCAGCCGTCGTTTCTCGAAGCTAAAGAGCCCCAAGCATTAACCTTTTTTCATAGGGAAGGTGTTCCAACCCTTTTATCATTCTAGTTGCCTTTCTCTGCACGTTTTCCAATGCTATAATATCCTTTTTGAGATGTGGTGACCAGAACTGTACATAGTATTCCAAATGAGGTTGCACCAATGATTTATACAAGGGCATTATGATACTGGCTGATTTGTTTTCAATTCCCTTCCTAATAATCCCCAGCATAGCGTTGGCCTTCTTTATTGCAGCTACACACTGTCTAGACATTTTCATCGAGTTATCCACTATGACTCCAAGATCTCTCTCTTGGTCCATCTCTGCCAGTTCAGACCCCATCAACGTGTATTTATATTTAGGATTTTTGGCTCCAATGTGCATCACTTTGCACTTGGCCACATTGAACCCCATTTGCCACGTTGACGCCCACTCACCCATCCTCAACAGATCCTTTGGAGTGCCTCACACTCCTCCCTGGTTTTCACCACCCTGAACAACTTCGTGTCATCTGCAAATTTAGCCACTTCACTGCTTACTCCCAATTCCAAATCATTAATAAACAAGTTAAAAAGCATTGGACCGAGTACTGATCCCTGTGGTACACCACTGCTTACCACCCTCCACTGAGAAAGTTTCCCATTTATACTCACTCTCTGTTTTCTATTTATAAGCCAGTTTTTGATCCACAAGAGGACTTGTCCTTTTATCTGATGACTATTGAGCTTACTTAGGAGCCTTTGATGAGGAACTGTATCAAAAGCTTTCCAGAAGTCAAGGTAAATAATATCTATTGGGTCCCCCTTGTCCACATGTTTGTTCACTCCCTCAAAAAACACTAACAGGTTAGTGAGACAAGACCTTCCCTTACAGAACCCATGCTGAGTCTGCCTCAATAGTTTTTGTTCATCAATGTGCCTACTAATTTTTTCCTTAATAACAGTTTCCACCAACTTACCCGGTATCGATGTCAGACTGACTGGCCTGTAATTTCCCGGATCTCCCCTGGAGCCCTTTTAAAAGATGGGAGTGACATTAGCTACCTTCCAGTCCTCAGGAATGGAGGCAGATTTTAAAGAAAGATTACATATTTTTGTCAGGAGATCCACAAGTTACATCACCACCATCTGCCAGCCCCCCAATGGAACCGGCAGACTCCATTCCTGTGACCACAGCCCTGCAGTCGGAGACGCAGTGCTCAAACGTTGAGCATCGCAGACCTGCCTTCCTAAGGGACTTTGTTTGTTAAGGCAGCTCTGAACTATGGGGGGTTATGTACTGAGCCTGAATGGGACTCGGTGAAGGACCTAGCTTGGGGTTACTAAACAATAGATAGCCAGGATCCTGAAGGGAACCTATAGAACAGTGGTTCTTATGTAAATAGCGTATCATGGGGAGTGTGTGTGTGTGTTGGGTGTGGTGTATTGCACGCATATAAGCAGGGCTCCGCTTCTGCTAGAGTTGTCTTTAGTTTAACTCTTTAATAAACTATGAGCTGATCACTCCTCATGTCTGAACCCAGTATGTTTCATCTGAACTTTTCCATCCACATGGCAGCCACCCAAAGTAGGTTTGAGAAAGATCAGAGAAAAGCTGGGGAAACTTTGGTAGGTGCATGAATGCACCATGAAGCTGTAGGGAAGCAAGGGAAAAGAAACCCCACTTCCCAACAGCACTGTACTGGGGAAAATCTGAAAACACCTCTGGACTATTTTTTCCAGAGGCACTGAAGTTTCTGAGTTGTCTTTTAAGACCAGCCCTGCAGATAATTGCATTATAATAATCCCTAAGAAGAGATTCCTAAAGCATGCACAACACTTGGCAAGTCTTATCTCCAATAAGAGCACATCTGATGTAGGTTGAAGGTAGTAACATATGCCATAAACTTTACCTGGTGGTCCAAGAGGAAATCTGAATCCCTAAACACTCCCCAGCAGCAAATTGCTCTTTCAGGAGAGCTGTGTCCCATCTAGAACAGGCAAGTTCACCACTGCTTCAAGGACCACCCACCATGAGCAACTCCATCTTGACAGGATTAGGCTTCATTTTATTCACCCTCATCTAGCCCATTACCGACTTCAGGCAATCATTCAAGGATGATCCACCACAGCCACAATTACAACTCCCAGGCAGCATTAAAATTCCAAGCTCAGCTCAGTGTCATCCCAGTTGCCATAGCAATTCCAGGAAATATATTTTGTGGCCAATGGTTATTTCTTCATGCTAATGAAATGACCATTTTTCTTCAGTGAATTGAATCACAACTAATTGAGTAGTAATCAGTGCAGGCCCCAAAGTTCAGATAAATGTTGCCTTCCTAATGCTTTGTAGAAATACAGAATCCATTAACCATCTTCAAATGAGATTTTTTTTTAATTAGTTGAATCTTAGCAAACTATTACAGACAGCATTACCACTATCTTGCCAAACTTCCCTATTTGTTTAGCACTGGGAGAGAAAAATTTATTTTCAATTAACTCAAGTGCTGATAGTGTTTATGGTTTGTTTTCCACTCTGAGAATAAATATACAGAACTGATGAGTGAATGGTCTTGTCTCTTTTTTAAAAAGCACAATTCATAATTTTCTTTCCCAGATGCTTTTGGAAGGCAGTGAATGGCTACCCAGATGTCATTTGCATACAAACTCCTTCTATTCCTCCCCCCCTTTTAAAAGCTACACATTTCTATACCATTGAAACTTCTGTAATCTTTTAAGGGAGCCTCTTTTGACCTGCAAATAAAACAGATACACACAGATAGTTCTCCTGACTTTCTTTCCATCTACCCAGGCCACAGTGGCATCCAGGTCGAGAGTCAGACATTGATCACCAGCTCCTCCTGCTGTGCATAAATGCAATAACAGATGCATCAGACAATGCTCTCCTCCTTCACCTACTACACCTACACATTTATTTAATGCCAGAATTGTGGTAGCAACTGTACAGAACATGCTTTTGCCTCTGCCATAACAGCAAATACTGAGCAGGAATTTTCTGCCGGCAGAAGCCCATACCCACTTGGCAATCAGTGAAGCCTAGTTTTAGATTTAGAGATGTCCCAAGAACAGAGATGTGTAGATATGGCCCGTTCAGATTCTTTATTGCTCATCAAGTTTTCTCTGTCTTGGGTTCTGTTTGTTTCAAATGACACTTTTAACTAGAAGAATTTCTAGAATTAATTCCAAAAATTGGAGCAGATTGCTACAGCCTTCAATACTTTCACTTTACTCCTCCACCATAACCAAGAAACTAATGTGCACATTGAGGAAATATAGCAAAATGTAAATAAATCACTGATCTGATCATATGGATGACAGCATCAAGAGGTTTTTTGGGGTTTTTTTTGCAATGTGTTAGTTATGCATACGTGTGTAAATGTGCATTGAACTGCATTGCTTCAGTTTGACCCAAGTTTGAATCCCCACTCTGCATACAAGTTTGAAGGGACACCTTGGGACAGTCACCTACTCTTAGTCTAATCTACCTGATGGGGTTGTTGTGAGGTAAGGAGAACAATGTAAGCCACTTTGGATGCCCACTGGGAAGAAAGGTGGTGTTCAAATGAAGTTAATGTAGAACTGTTACCAGCAGTGGCCTGTCTCATTGTTGGGGGAAAATTAGCTATGAGACAGAGGAGGCCAGAGGGGTACCAGGGACTGAACACCTATATATACCAAGGTCTAGTCCAATAGGAAGACTCCAGATTTGAAGAGTAAATCAAATGGTTTTTATTAAAGAATTTCTCTGATTACATTCACACTAAGCAATCAAGAAAGAACATGCAATTCAGAACTAAGGAACAAAGAGGTGATGATAGTGATTTTTGAGAGTAATTATGGGGATTATATTGCCTGTCCAGACATGCAGGATTTCGTGTAGTAGAGCATGCAGCCTTTCAGACTATGGGGAAGAAGGCCCAAAGAGGAGACTTTGGGGGTGTACTGAAGTATAGGCACCCACAGAGTGCACACTGAGCTGAGGCATGCTCTCTATTTTTATAGGAATTCTGGGGGCAATCTCTGGGGGCCAGAACTTGATTGGTCTAATGATCGTTGATGGTCCTGTCAGATCTGGCTGAATGGATCTGATGAATGCTGATGGTCCAACCGTGGAGGATTGAATAGATTCCCAGGCTTAGACAAAAGAGGGGAAAATGGGTCCCTGATTGGCATCAGGAAGGATTGTTAATTATTTTAATGTTTGATTGGTTTATCTCGGTATCCTGCGAGAGGGGGCAGGAAGGACAGGTGCAGAGACAAAGGATTTCTATACAAGCATAGGTATCACAAAAGGGGCTATGTGAAGGTTTGGAGACAGAGGAGCTATTCGCCAGATGTCTAGTGAATAGCTATGGAAATACAGATACTTCATCCAGAGGAACTCATTGTTATTTCATATTCATACCTCTGTCGGATGGAGGGGGACTGGAGATACCTCTGAGGGCTGTCTTGCATAACCTGAAATGGAAACCATTTTGCAGAGCTTTGGCTAGCTCTGTAGCTCAGGTCAGGAGTGTTTTCCTTGGCCTGACTTTGTGGGTGTCTGGTTCAGGTCAGAAGTGGGGTAATCCACTGTTGGGACTACCCGTGAATAAAGCAGTGTCTCTGGGCTACAGAAAAATTCATATTATTACATCAAAACTGTTCTCTCCATCCCCCCCCCCACACTTTTAAAAACAGAATGTACAAGCAGATTGGCAAAGGGGAAATGATGGGTAAATTAACTGGTGAAGAAGCCCAAACCTTCAAAAACCCAGGTATCTGCATATTATGCTATACAAAATTCTGAAATGGAAAAAAAATCAAGCAGTCAAAAATTCTAATATTTCTGTGCCATTCCTGAAAAAAAGCAAGTACTTCAGAATTTCAAATTCCAGGGGGAAATTTGGATGAGGATATTTTCAGAAACATCCCTAACCACATAATATGTGACTAAACTCCAACAGGAACACTGGTTTCCAAGGAAGTGAATTCATCTCTGATTTTGAATGCTGCTGGTATCAGTTATTACTTCATATATGTTGCATTAATATTTCATAGAATTTCATTTCATTGTGACTTTCCTTTCTGCCCACAGGGTTGGCATTTAAATTATAGGGAACACTTTTAAGAAAATCATTAGGAATAACCAGATTGTAGATGTAGCATCATATAGCGTGATGAAATTTGTTCTGTGGGGAGGAAACATAGCTTGGTGGTAGAGAATGTCCCAGATTCAATTCCTAGTATCTCCACTTACAAGATCAGGTAAAAAACTTATGCGAATGATGTTTGCCTGAGACCCAGGAGAGCAACTGCCAGTCAGAAAAAGCAATAAGCATGGACAAACAGTCTTACTTAGAGAGGGCCATTTCTTATGTGTTCTAACACTGGTAGGAGGCACAGTTTCTAATTAAAATGTACCTCTAACTGGCACTTGGGAAAAAAACTATTAAGTTAACAAATGGCTGCAAAGTACCTCATGCATGACGTCAAGGAAATGTGGCACAATAAGACATAATGCCAATATTGTCACTGCTGTTGTGCTAACCTGAGGCATTTGGTTTTGCACCACAGAGTCCCTGAGGCATGTAATTCTGTGCCATCACCACATTGCTCCCAGGATATAATGGTGATGCCCTGGCTCAGAGCTATAGTGTCAAACTGATTGTTCCAGGTAACTCAACAAATGCATTAGATTACTTTGCTTTATAACAAAGGTGTTCTATTTTTTCTTCTTACAGGAGAGACAAAGAGAATATATTTCTTATTAGGAAAGGTTTAAGAAACTGAGTCTTTTTAGCCTTGAAAAAAAATGACCGGGTAGAAAGCTGAAGTATGGATTCTCTCTCAAAATACTACCAGTCTGACAATGATACTGACTGGACAGAAGTTCAGGTCCAAAAGAAGGATATAATGAACACAAGGAATTCAGTAATATGGAAGGGTACAATGGTGGGCTTTAAAAGAATTAGATGAATTCATGAAGACTATTTATTTATTCATTTATTGCTTTTTTTACCCTGCCCTCCCCGCCAAGGGAAGTAGCTCAAAACTGACATTCTGTGTTTACAGACTGTATATTTCTGATCACCAGATTCTGGGGACAAACCAAAGGGATTGATAATGACCAGTACAATGACCCTACAACACAATCTCAACAGTTCAAATTATACCTTTAGTAGAACAGTGAGTGAAATGGCAAGGAATAAGGAATAATAAGGAAGATATTCTCTTTGTCGCTCCTGTAAGAAGAAAAAATAGAACACCTTTGTTATAAGGAGCATTGCACAGCACCTTCTTGTTCATATATGCACATTTACATGGATGTGCACTAAAAAGAGGATGCATGCACTCTTCACACAGAGAATGAACTTCTAGAGAAGGACATAAACCTCAGAGAATGATAACTCAGCACTGACTGTATCTTAACAAGGCTAAAATAGGGCTATAACAGTCATAGTGATTTACCAGAGATGAGTACATGAAAATAGGTACTAGGGATGGACACGAACCAGGAAAATGTGGTTCAGCTCATGGCCAAACCAGAAACTGAACCAGGAGGTTTGTTTGTGAACTGCACCAGTTTGTGGTTCATGGCCCCACAAACCCCATTGAAAGGGAATGCAGTCCCTTTAAACAGAGTTTGGAAAAAGCCTGAGCTTAAAGGGACTGCAAAAGACAGCCCAATACAGCTGAGCAATGGGGAGCACCTCCCTACCGCACAGCTGTTTTTTGGGCTGTCTTCTGCAGTCCCTTTAAAGTACCTCCCAACCACTTAGCTGCTTAGCTGTTTTTGTATCTTTTGCTGGGAACAGAAAGAAGGGGTTTAAAGGGACTCAGAGTCCCTTTAAACCCCTGCTTTCTGCCCATCCATGAACCTCCATGAACCACCATGAACTGCTTTTAAAAGTTTGTGGAATTTCATGACTGTAGACCCATCATGAACTTCTGCTTGTGAATCACAAACAGGGCAAAATTCATGATGAATTTTGCTTTGTGGTTTGGTTTGTGCCCATCCCTAACAGGAACTGTCTTCTGGTAAATAGGCTTACATGGGACATAGCATATAGAAGAATGGAATTAACAGTAGTAGTAACAGCTACCAGGTATAAGCTGCTGGAATCAGGAGTGATAGTCCAAACTCTAGCACAGGTCTGAGCCTGCTATCATTCCCAAACTCAATCTTCACTTCACTTATTATGTTCATTTAGTTTTTTAGCAAGAACAAGAGGACCACACCAGCCATGGAGCAAGAAACTAGAGATAATGATTTTGGCAAGCAATATGGCATGGAAAAAAATAAGCCACAGTGGGGTAGGGGCTGTGGTGGCTCAGAGGTTAAGACGCTGAGCCGCAGACCAGAAGGGCTGTAGTTCAGCCATTCAAGACCCTACTGCTACGGGATGGAGTGAGCTCCTGTCTCTGGCCTCAGCTCCTGTCAACCTAGCAGTTCAAAAGCAAGAAATTGCAAGTAGATAGATAGATACTGCTTTGGTGGGAAGGTAAAAGCGTTCCGTGTGCCTTGGCATTTAGTCATGCCAGTCACATGACCACAGAAATGTCTTCGGACAGCGCTAACTCTTCAGCTTGGAAATGGAGATGAGCACTGCTCCCTAGAGTCAGCTTTGACTGGCTTTCAAGCAAGGAAAACCTTAACCTTTAATGAGCCTATGTGCATATACTTGATTGTGCAGATGGTTCTGTCCATATATTTTCCAAACCCACAAGATTTCTGATCAAACACAAACAGCCACATGTGGTCCTCTTTAAAAGGGCTAAACACAGTCATGCCAAGCAACACAGTGCAAAAGTACTCTGAATTTCCTTATAGTACTCCTTCTCCCACCATAGCTGGTTTCCCTTACCTTGTAAGTCTGATCTGTGTACAGAAACAGTTTCTGCATATAGGTTTTAATCTCTGGAACTGGGCTGAGAGCTAACAACACAGCTTAAGAGCAACAGCAGGTTCTGATCAGTAGTTTACTGCTAGTATTTCAGAAAGTCCACTAGACACTCTGCTTACAATTTCTTTTATTTGGAAATGAATTAACTGATATATGCAAAGGAAATGGGAGTGGACATGAGGTCACTGACAGAATAATTTGCTTAAAATGTGTTCCAAGGAAGATGGGGCAGTTAAGGATTTTGAAGTAATTTGGGGCAAAATATATTGTGTCCCCCCCCCCGATCTATTTAAGTGATTTGGGATACTAGATTAAAGGCGTAAATAGCCAAAATGTTGAGAGTGCCATGAAAGGATCTGTTGAAGGTTTTTAATGGTAATTAACTACTATAAAGGGGAGGCAACTGTGACAGACAGAAGGCTGTCCCACCCCTGAAGGGAAAAACAGCCATTCACTTCAGCCTATGGGAGTGCTACTCAAGCATCCAATTATCTTTAAGAAGGGGGTGGAATGTTAAGAGGGAAACACAATGGGAGATCAGGTCAGGTCTGCTTCAGGGAGAGAGCAGTGAGATCTCAGTTCTGGCTCAGAAAAAGAGCAGACAGAGGGAAGGGTAGCTCTGCTTGGTAGTGTGGCAGAGTGGTTTGGCTCTATGTCTGACAGAGAGTAGAGTACCCTATTGTTAGGCCTGTCTCTCACAGACCCTGTGCCATTTAGTCTGACTCTTAGAATCATAGAATGTTAGAGTTGGAAGGGACCTTGCAGGTCATCTAGTCCAACCCCCTGCATTCTGCAGGAGCATAGCTGAAAGGTAGCCCTACAACACACCTGAAAGATGGTCATCCAGCCTCCACTTGAAAATGTCCAGCGAAGGAGCATCCACCACCCCCTGAGTCAGTCTGTTCCACTGCTCAACCATTTTTACAGTTAGGAAGTTTCTCCTGAGATTTAGCCGGTAACGACTCCCTTGTAATTTCTACCCATTAGATCTAGTCTTGCAATCCGAAGCAAAAGAGAATAGATCTCCTCCATCTTCTATATGACAGCCCTTCAAATATTTGAAGATTGCAATCATGTCCCCTCTAAGCCTTTTCTTTCCCAGGCTAAACATACCCAACTCTTTCAGCCTTTCCTCATAAGACTTGGATTCCAACCCTCTCACCATCCTTGTTGCCCTCTTTTGGACATGCTCGAGCTTGTCAACATCCTTCCTAAAACGTGATGCACAAAACTGGACACAGTACTCTAGGTGAGGCCTTTCTTTGAAAAGGGCAGGCTGGTATGGGTGGGATCCTTTGTGTATGTGAAAGTATTAAAGAAAATTGAAACTACTCTCTAAATTAATGTGCCTCAACTGTTGTTTTTTTTTAATCTACCTGGTGTCTTGAGCTGCTGATCTGTTCATGGAAACCAATCTGTAAATAAATAAATCTTCTTTGCAGTTAGTATACAATTCCTACCTCAGTGACCTCCATGTTCTACTAGTGCACCACAAAACTTACCTCACAGCAATGAACCCAAAACCTAGATATCTCCTGCCTTTAGAACACCTGGTATCTGAGGGGAGGGTATAGTTTAAAATAAACCTGTTTCCTGCAAAATCAAAGGAGACTGTGTGGGTCCCCTTAGTTGATAGAAACAGCTTGTCACAACAACACTTTGGATTGGGGCTGTGGTGTTTATCAGAGGCAATCCATGCAATTTCTCCAGCCTCAGTAAGCTACCTCAGGCTACTCCATATGAAAATATGCAGACAACATCTTGTTGCCTGTATATTTTCCCACATGGAGATATAGCTGCTGTAGTGGGTTTAATGAGGTTAGGAATATGACACTGGGGAAAATTATTTACTTTTCCCAGACTACAGCCCTAAACCAAATCACCACATCCCTGGTAGCTGTTAATTGGCTTAGATCCAGAGTAAAATCCCAGTTTCCACAAATTTTCTGCATCATTTCATGGAGATTTAGTGGACTAAAGTGGGAGTAGATAGGCGGGAAAGTTCTGTTCACTTACCAACTTTGGGGTAGATCCAAACATTTACCAGTTTTTTTTTGTTTTTGTTTTTTAAAAACCTGTTTACTGATCTCTCAGTGTCTTGTGTGGGACATGAAGCCATATTGTTTGGTGTGCTCAATTCCATTAACTGTGAATCATCACCTAGAGGCACCTGATGAGGTCTCCTCAGAATATTAAAATGGAAAACATTTTGGGTTATTTTGCAGGGCTATTTTTGGGCAGGAACACACAGGAATGGAGTTCTGGCTGGCGACGCCCAACAGGAACTCATTAGCATAATAGGTCACACCCAAAAGCAGAAACTTATTAGGATTGGCGCTCCTGCTACAAAAAAAGCCCTGGATTTTGACAACAAACAAGGTAAACAGAATAAGAAGCAAAAGGTGGGTGTGGCTGGACGACCATTCTTCTGGTAATATGCTAATGAGCCATGCTGCCAGGGGTGTGGCCTAATATGCTAATAAGTTCCTGCTCGGCTTTTTCTACAAAAAAAGGCCTGCTCCTCCTTATAAAATCAGAAAACTCCTGGCATTTAGTCAGCTAGCAAATAAAAGCAAGGGCCAGGGCTATTTTTAGGCAGGAATGCACAGGAACAGAGTTCTGGCTGGCTTCCAAGTTGGCCACGCCTACAGCCTCCCCCCCTCGGGTTCCTGAGGCACCTTGCAAGCTGCAGGGTGCCTGGGGAAACCAAGCCGATCCAGGGAGGGAAGGCCTGGGGAAGCCAATCCAGAAACTGCCTTCCTTCCCTTGGGTTCCCCATGTGCCCTGCAAGCCACAGGGCACCTGGGGAAGCCGATCCTGGGAGGGAGCTGTGTTGTCAGGGGTGTGACCTAATAGGCTAAGGAGTTTCTGCCATTGGATGTGGCCTATTATGCTAATGAGTTCCTGTTGGGCTTCTTCTACAAAAAAAGCCCTGTTATTTTGTATTGTCATTATTGGGTTGTAATTGTAGTCCCTTGTATTCTTGTGGCCATGTATGGGTGAGGCATACATGGAAAAGGAAGTCTGTCTATTGGCCATAGGTTCCTCACTAAGACAGAGTCTCCTAGTTTTATGACTGCCTGCTTTGTTCTGCACTTTTCATTCTTATGTTTGCCGCTTTCTCTTTTGTTCACATTTTGTCATCATGAGCTGAGATAGTGAGCAGTTCTGGTAATTTGGTCCATACTGCATAGCCAAACAGTACAGGAGGAAGGCCTATAGTGTTATGTAGAGTTGCTCTGTAATTTCTTAAGAATGTGTATAGTTCTTGCTTGATGGTTTTGCCTTCAGCATCTGCAACTCTTAGTATTTTTGTTAGGGTTCTCATGAACCTTTCAACTTCCCCATTGTCCTGGGGCCAATGAGCTTTTGTTTTCCAGTGATGGAACTAAGCTACTCAGCAAACTGTGCAAAAAACATGCTGTTAAAAGATGAGCCATTGCTATTTTTCACCACCTATGGCATTCCAAAAGTGGAAAATACTTTGTCCAGTTGTGCTATGATGTTGATGTAGCAGTAAGCAGTTCAAAAACTGGAAATCTGGAACAGTCATCCATGACAACAAGGAAATCTGAGCCAGAGGGAAAGTCTCAGAAGTCTATGCTGACTACTACCCAAGGCTGAGAAGGCAAAATGGTCATTTGTGTGGGTGGAATTGTATGGTCTAGTACTGCTTGACTGACAAAGGAGACAAGACTAAACACAACAATCATCCATTGTTGGGATGGAACCAGACCTCCCAAAGAAGCTGCTTAGTTTTCACCACTCCTTGATGGCCTTTATGAGCAATAGTCTGAGCCAAAAGACTGCAAGGCGTAATAATCCTGGTTCCTTGTAGCTGCAGGTTTCTGTTGGTGATTGTCAGATGCTTAAAAAAAAAACAACTTTAAGATGGCTTGGGTATCAGGTAAGAAATTGTCAGGCATTTGAATAAAAGTATTCTACTGTCCATCCTAGACAGTTCTAAATGCCTACTGTAGACTGGAAATCTGCATGTGTGGCTTGTGGCTTCTTCTTCTTTTTTTTTTTTGGCCCCCCGAAGGGGATTTTTTATTGCTTTTTTAATATACAACTAAAACTACAAAGAAAAAAGAGAGGAGAAAACTACAACTAGGGAGAAAGAAAAGCAAACCCACACTAAACTAAAAACCCAAGAGTAGGAGATCAAACCCCAGTTAGAATCTATGTTAGTCCACTACTGTTAGCTCTTTCTTTTTTGGCGAATTTCAAATGGAATATCTTTTAGGGTTTTGATAGTTGAATCCTCCAGTTTCAGTGGAGTTACTGATGTTGCTTTTAATATTGCATCTCTCATTTGTCTTCTTGAGAATCTGACTGAAATCTTTCCAGGCAGGCTATTTTTTTTGGTGTAATTAGAATACACCCTATACGCTGCTTCCATATCACTCATAATTTCTTCTGCTTTTAAGCCTGCTACTGGTGTGATGAGATCACTGAGTAGCTTCTTTAAATCCTCCTTCGGTGATTCAGGCACTCCCTGGGATCTGAGGATCACATTTGCTTTTTCCATTTGTAGAAACAATAATCTGTTTTCCTGGTATTTTTGCTTATTCGTTAGTTCGTCCATCCATTTCTTCAAAACCTTGTTCTTGGTGTGCATCTCTTTCACTATTTCCACCGTTTGCTCTGTCCTTTTAACTGTTTCTGCCAACTGGAGCTGTTGCGCTGCGAAGTTTTGATTGAGTGTGGTTAACTGCTGGTTAATACCAGTAAGTTGAACCATTACTGGCTTCAGCGTATCCACTAAGAGTCTCATGACGTCCATCCCCTCTTCTTCCAGTCTCGGAATTGACCACCTGTAAGTTTTGGTTTCACTCCTTTCCTCCCTGCGCCCGCCATCTTTGCCAATTGTTTACAAAAGCCAGCCGCTGATACACAACCTCTGAAAGTCGCTTTCGGTTAAAAACCACTCTGGTAAGTCTCAAAACAATTCAAATGCTTGATTTTTCCCTTCCCCCCTCTCTTTTTTCAGCTTTTCTGCCGTGCTTGCAGGAGGAAGCCCTCCTCTCTCCACTTACTGATATAGGGGGGATAGGGAATCCCTCAGTAATTTCAAAGTTCATTTACATCCAACTCACTATCATTGTCAGCCACTTTCGACCTTGCTTGTATCTTCGTCAATTGCTCCATCTCCAGCATTTGATCCAGTCAACCCAGCTAGTGCCATGCGGCCACACAGCGGTAGGACCATCAGGGCGCAGGAGTGCCTCAATTCTCCAGCATTGCGCCATCGAAGAGGCTACCCCTCAAAAGCCCTATGGGTTGGAACCCTACCCTAGGGCTCCATGGGGAAACCACTTCAGCGGCTTCCCTCCTGACCGCTGGTGCGTGGGTCGCTCCCCCGAGCATTGGGGAGAATACCTGCCATCGCTGCACCATAAACTGGAAGTCGACTGTGTGGCTTGTGGCTTCTTGAACCCTCTGTAGTGTGAAGGCTTTGGGAATGGCATGAGATGTAAGAAAAAAATACATGAGCTTCAGCCACTTTTGTGGCAGTGTGCATGGTTGAAATCTGAGTGCAAGGATGTCTTGAAAAATAATCTGTAAGGTTGCCCTTGTCAGGATGATGCTTCAGTGTATAATCATAATGTTGGAGTCACAGCATCCAGCATTCAATATGATCTGGTATTTGGAATGAAACACTGGTAAACATAGGTTGCAGTGGCTTATGATCAGTAATGATCGTGAAGTACAGGTGCATAGGTACAAGTAGAAATGTAAGCAACCTCACACAATACACACAGCTTCTCTTTCTGTTTGTAAACAGAGACACTCAGCTGTTGAGAGAGCTGTACTGGCATATGATATGGTGAATACATGGCCATTCAAGTCTGTTTTAGTCAGTGTATTTCCAAGCCCCACCAGGCTGGCATCCTATATATATAAAAGCCCAGTGTATTGGCATTTCTGGCTCTCCCGTTGGCTGTGCTATGTGCTCCATCAACCTTTGGTCCACCAACTGCCACTCAAGAGTACTCATGTGCCATTGGCTGGGTGCTGAGTCCACTCCTCTCCCCCGCTCACTGCCATTCCCTGTCTGAATAAACTGCCAAAACTGCTGTGTGGCTCACTTCCACCTCAGTGGCTGATGCTAGGCAACCAAGCTTGGTTCTGTCAGTAAAAAGGCAAAGGCAGGAGGCCCTTTCCAGGCCTACTTTGGCCTTTGTGGGGAACTCATTGGGGCCAGTCTTGACTAGGGTTGCCAGCTCCAGGTTGGGAAATTCCTGGAGATTTTGTGGTGGAGTCTACAGAAGTCAAAGTCTGGGATGGGAGTGGGCTCAGATGAATAGAATGCCATAGACTCCATCCTCCAAAGCAGTTATTTTCTCCAGGGGGAGACCTAGGTTCTTGCTGTGGAAGTTGAGTGGGTGATTTCAGACCAGTCAGACTTTCAGCCTAACCTACCTCACAGTGTTCTTGTGCAGATCAAAAAGGGGAGAGGAGAATGATGTAAACTGCTTTGGTCACCAGTGCAGAGAAAGACTGTAGTTTTCCTCCTGGGGAACCATCATTGCCAGTCTCCAGGTTAGGGCTCAAGATCACTCAGAATTACAACTGCTGTCCAGGTGGCAGAGATCCGTTCCCCTGGAGAAAATGGTGCACTCCGTGTCATTATACTTTGCTGACAGGCAGTGTGATGACAGCAGTTAGCACTTCAGAGCAGGGTCTTCCAAACCAAGGTTCTTCCTGTGGCAGCTGATTGGGTGATGTCAGACCACTCACAGACTTTCAGTCTAACCTACCTCACAGTGTTGTTGTGCAGATCAAAAAGAGAAGAGAATGATTTGAGTTGCTTTGGTCCCCACTATGAAGAAAGACTGTACTTTTCCTAGGTAGAGGCTTCAGGGAGGGGGAAGGAGAAGGAAACCTGAAGTCAGGGGGCAGATAACGGTATGTTGATGGTTGGCTGGGAAGGAGATAGGGTTGCCACCTCCAGGTTGGGAAATTCCTGGAGATTTGAGGGGTGGAGCCTGGAGAGGGTGGGGTTTGAGGAGGGGTGGGACCTCAAACAGGTACAATGCCACAGACTCCACCCTCCAAACTAGCCATTTCCTCTTGGGGAACCATTGTTGCCAATCTTCAGGTGAGGGCTAGAGATCTCTCAGAATTACAACTGCTCTTCAGGTGGCAGAAATCAGTTCCACTGGAGAAAATGGTGGACTCTGTGTCATTATACCCTGCTGAGGTTGCCACAGCAAATTGACACTCAGTGCCCAAAGCCAGGGCATCCACCCAGAGCCTCTTTCTAGAGATTGTTGTATTTATTGCCACAATGGGCCTTATTCCTAGGCCACTTTAAGTTCACTGTTTTTCTGTGGATCAAAGTATGCCATTGTTATATCACTAGAGAGGGATGTCTTGAGACAAGATAATGAAGCTTGATGTTTAGCCATTCACTCACATGCTTTATTCTTGCTGGTGAGTTCTCATAAGGGATGAGTAATGATTGCAAGGTTGGGAATGAAACACCCTCAGTATGTAGCAAGGCCAATTAATGAACAAGGCTAATGAACTTCTAAGTTCATATGAAGTGTTTGATTCTGCAGCTTCATGTATGGCAGCCACCTTCTTTGAATCAGGAAAAAATGTATCAGGAGAAAAGGTACCCCCCAAAAAGCCCAAGTTGTAAAGTAGTTTTGTTAATCAGCATGTCATATGTTTGTTTAGCCATAACATTTACTGAGGCATTAATATCTATGAGGATCTCTATTCTTGCCCATGCAGGAATATTTTACATTGTGGTTGAACACTAGTTTCATTTTGTGCCTTGTGCACTGAGGAGATGGTGAAAGTATAGAGGCCATCTTGCTTTCAGTGCTGTGGTGCTTATCACACAGAAGCATGCATATTCCAGATTTATCTGTTGGGTTAGGATCAACTGCATTAATAGTCTTTTGGGACTTTGGATTTCTGTACTGGGATGGTGTAACAGTTTTTCTAAGTGTTTGCCTTTGTGATTACAGCCTTCAGCAAAATGGTTCAACTTTCCACATTTGTGACAAACACTTCCTTTGGTTGAGCAGGCATGTTCATGGGGATAATGCCCTCCACAATAATAGCATGAAGTTCCTGATCTCTGTTTGGCTCTCTCCACCATGGGCTTAACAGCCATTGCTGCTCCTTTGGTGCTAAAAACAGTGTGGACTTCCATTGTCTAGATTTCTATGTCCAACATCTTAGGGAGTGTCAGGTCTCTGGATCCCTCAATATTTTTGTTCTGAGGTGAGGACAGAGGCCTCCTTGGAGTATTTGAGCTTACATTTTTCTGTCTCTGTTGCTGAATTCACGGGATGCAGCCAGGTTTTGCAAACATAAATAAAACTCATCCATGCATTCTCCCTGCTTCTGTTTGGCCTGGCAAAATTTAAACACCTCTAAATCAATTATCTTCTTTGGGGAAAATAGTTTGTTAGTTCTTCTTTTGCATTCTTGTAATTATCATGCCCACCAGTGTCTTGGAGGGTAGTGAAAACATCATACACTTGCTCTCTAGCAAATACAGCAAGACAGCATGCTTTCTGGTATCACAGTCTCTTTCCATAGCCTGGAACAGGATTTCTAGCATCTGGATCCATTAAGTCTAGCAAGGTCCTAGAGTAGTATGGGAATCATGGGCACCAAAGAAGGGAATACAGCAGGGGTTCCCAAAGTGGTACCTGCCAAGTGTTTTCAGAAAGTGGGTGGGTCCACTTCTGGCTGGCCACTGGACATCTGATTGGCTATGCAAATTAAAATAACATTGCTTCAGCAGCAACTACCACCATAGTGTTAGTTTTATTCTCTGTCTCGTTCCTCTTTCCCAGGATATTTAAAAAATTACCCCTCTTCTCCCCTGCACTTGGGCTTCCCTGTTTATGTGTGTGTGTGTGTGTTTGACTCCTAAAGCAGCCATTTTGTGGTTGTGCCCTCCACCCTGTATCAGAACTCTAAAGGTGGTAGAGATGCCAGTCCCCAGGTGGGGGTGGGGGAGCCTCTGATTTCACGAGCTCCTGCCCACCAGAGGCCAGCTGGCCAGCAGGGGGAAGCCTCACCCCAAGAGCAACAACTAGTGGCTTAAAAGGGCACTCAGATAATTTGCATGTTTCTATGTGATGTCATCATGTTGGGAATGTCCCCTCCCCCTCTAGGAACGTGTCCCCACCCATCCCCAGAAGTCCCCTGTTGGCAATGAGGAAGGACCTGGCAACCCTAAAAGGTGTCCATGGGCTCAAGAAGGTTGAGGACCCCTGAAATACTGGAAGTGCAGCCATGGTGGCCTGCACCTTGTCTAAAAGAAGAAAATACTGGAAGTATCTTTTCTCCATACCTGAATCAGTTGTTATTTGTGAAGCGCCTTCTTTCACTGAGGTAGGCCATAGCCTATTTGCCAAAATACCTTTAGTGTGCAGTGTGAGTTCATGTTGCATTGCCAGTATAAGATGACAATCATGCAGGGGGATGGTGATGGTCATTTTAACAAACATATGGGTTACTTTATTCAGGAGAAAATGAATACAGGAACACAAGGCCTACCAGAGTCCTTCATACCTATTGCTGCCTGCCCACACGTCCAGGTGGGGGTTCCCTCGCTTCTGGGGGCCTCAATCCACCCCTGGCCAACTGGCCAGTCTGGGAAGCCCCACTCCCAAGAGCGACCATCTGACCTGCCACCTCTCTCCCCTCCTGCCCAATTTAAAGGGCTTCAGCTGATCAATGGAGACCATGTGGCCCCCTGACCAGCTGGAGGGTCCTTTAACTCTAGCAGAAGGGAAGGAGAGGGATGGTCACAGGCCACATGCTTGGCTAACAAAAAGACCCTTTACAGGATCTTTTTGCAAGCCAAGCATACCACCCGTTGCCCTCCTTGCTGCTAGATTTAAAGGGACCTTCAGTTGGTTTACGGGTCATGTGGTCTCCGCCGATCAACTGAAGCCCTATAAATCAGGCAGGAAGGGAGGGATATGGGTGGCTGGATGTGTGGTCGCTCTTGGGAGTGGGGCTGGGGGCAGGGCTTGGGATGTCCCCACCCATCCCCAGAATGCCCCCCAAATCCCCCCACAGGAATGACGAGGGGACCTGGCAACTCTATTTGTACCAGTTTCTCTAACTAGCTTATCCAGAAACATAATTAACATAAAACACGAAATGTACTTATTGTGTATCGATATGGACTACTACTAAGGAGCACATCTGCTCTAGCTAGACCATGTGGTCTAGCACACCTTCAGGAGGGTAAACAATAGCCATGGAGGATCCTAAGGTGGACTAATCAGTTCGCTTGGATCCTAGAGCAGACCTATAGGGAACATGGACACTGTAAATAACCTATCATGGGGAGTGGTGTGGGTGTGGTGTGCTGCACGGATATAAGTCGGATTTGAGACCAGCTAGTTTATCTTTGAGTTGAGCTGAAAATAAACTGTGGGCTGAAATCACACGTCTGAACCCAGTACTTTACACTGGCAATAAGGATGGGATGCTGATGAGCGAGCCTGACTCCAGCTCCAACTCGAGCACTGCACCGTACACCAAAGATGAGCTCTAGGGCTCCGCACCTCACAATGCTCCCCACACCAATGACCTCCAGGCCTCCACACCATGCATCGTCGCACCATGGCTGCCATTCTGGGACATCTCCCTGAATTCAATACCGCTCACCCAGAACAGTGGGAATCGTGGGTGCAGTGGCTCAACTACTATGTCTGCATCCAGGACATCACAGACGAGGCTAAGAGGAAATCATTGCTGCTCAGCTCCTGTGGAATCGCAACCCTACAACTGGTGCAGGACCTCATCATGCCACAATCCCAGGATGAGGTAGACCAGGCCTGTAGCCAGGATTTTGTTATTCAGGGGGGCCTTTAAATAAATCAGAGGGCACTGACATCACAAAATAAAATAAAATAAATTTTAAATTTAATACCTCCCTTTTGTAGTGTCCACACTCTGCCTGGGGAAGCAAGCTGTGCTTGGGGAATGGGCAGCAGTGGGGGAGTCCTCTGGGAGGCCCAGAGAGTCAGGAGCTCTCCAGGCAGCCCAGAGAGCTGGGGGCCAGGGAGCTGGATGGAAGTCATGGGGCCTTGGCAGGAAGCTGTGGGGCCAAGCCCCAAAATGTTCCACTGTAGCTACAGGCCTGAGGTAGACTATGCTGCATTGGTCAAGGCGCTAACCGACCATTTTGCACAACAGCTGACCAAAATGGCAACGTGCTTAGACTTTTTTGCATGCCTACGGAAGACCGATGAAGCAGCCACCGAATTCCTGGCGGGCTTATGCCACCTGGCCACCAAATGCGGGTTCCCGGACCTGGGAGATGCCCTCCTCAATCAGTTCATTGTGGGCATCCAGAAGCCAAAGCTTCGCCACAAGCTCATGAGCCAGGATGAGCTAACTCTAGAAAAGGACCTCCGTGAGGCCACTGCATACAAAAAACCGCATTGGGACTGCCATGCACATGTGGACCACCATGCATGTGCATCGCCACCAACCTCCGATGCATCGGACAAAGACAAAATCCATCAGGTTTGTCAGACCCTTTGACGGGATGCCTGGTCATCGATTGCTGCCGCCAACACCTACCCTATGAAGACCTCCACACACTCCAACCACCGCCCTGCAAGGTCCGCCCAGCTACCACCATGTACCAGCTGTGGAGAGGACCATGAGCACCATGCCTGCCATTTCAGAGATGCTGACTGCAGATCCTGAGGAAAAAGGGGCCACATAGCCCACGCCTGCCACTCCAGGGGTCAACGGAGACCCGCATGAGCCCACCAGGAGTCCACAGAATGGAACACAATGGCTGCCCACTACGACCAGGTACTGAGCTTGCCCCGGGATGCCCCCAACAAAATCCATGTCACTGTACTGATAGAGGGGTCCCCT
The DNA here is from genome assembly GCA_029375565.1 of Gekko gecko. Lineage (NCBI taxonomy): Eukaryota > Metazoa > Chordata > Lepidosauria > Squamata > Gekkonidae > Gekko > Gekko gecko. Next base: position 126,378,717 of record JAPDNY010000006.1, on the reverse strand, counting down.
TGCGAGATGGAGCTGGACACTGGGTCCTCCTTCTCCATCATCTTGTCTGAGATGCTAGTGAGGATCTATCCTCATGGGGGACCCTGCCTGCAGAAGCCATCCTCTGGGTTCACACTTAGAGACTTCCAAAGGAACCCAATGGCAGTGAAGGGGTGGGGCAAGTTCCAGATAACCTACAAGGAATTCAAGGGCTCCTTGGAGTTGTTGTTGGTGGAAGGGAGACTCACAAGTTTGCTAGGCCTATCGTGGTTTACACCTCTCAGACTGGGAGTGACCAGAGTGCACCAAGTGCGTCCAGCCAATTTCCAAGATGTGTGCCGAGAGTTCCCTGAGGTTTTCGATGGGCTGCTGGGTTGGTACACCAGCCCTCCCGTGTCACCCTGAGGTGCAGCCCATCTGGTTAAAAGCAAGGAGTGCCTCATTCATCCTCAAACCCAAAATAGACAGTGAAATAGACCCCCTTGTAGCCCAAGGGGTGCTGGAGCCAGTGCCACATGCTCACTGGGAGACCCCCATAGTAATGCCAGTCAAGCCAAATGATGATATCTGCAAGTGCACAATTAATAAAGCCCTCCAAGACCATGCATACCCAGTTCCAGTTCTCAGTCATGTCTTAGCATCTTTGGTGGGCACAAAGATTTTTGGAAAACTGGACTTGGCTCAAGCTTATCAGCAGCTTCCAGGGGCTGATGCCACAGCTGAAGCCCAGACAATAGTCACTCACAGGGGGGTCTTCCGTGTATAGCGATTGCAGTTTGAGGTGAGTGTAGCTCCGGGGATTTTTCAGAATCTATTGGACTGTCTTCTCAAAGGTATCCCTGGGGTCCAACCATTCTTTGATGACATTCTGATCGCTGCCCCCACACCCGAGGTCTTCGCTGACATACAATGCGCTGTCCTGCAATGTTTCCATGCAGCCGGGTTGAAAGTGAAGAGGGAAAAGTGTCTGCTTGGAGTCCCAAGGGTTAAGTTCCTGGGGTTTGCAGTTGAGGCCCAGGGTATCCATCCAATGCCAGACAAGGTCAAAGTCATTGTCAACGCTCCTCCCCCAATGTCCAAGGCAGAACTTCAGGCTTTCTTGGGGCTGCTGAACTTTTATCACACCTTTCTGCCCCACAAGGCCACCATCGCAGAGCCCTTGCACCACCTACTAGATAAGCATGCACTGTGGGTCTGGGGCCTGAAGCAAGCTGCAGCATTCTGGGCTATCAAAGAACTGCTTATCTTGAACGCAATCTTGGTGCACTTCTATGAAGTGCTTCTTGTTGTCCTTTCTTGCGATGTGTCACTGTACAGAGTCGGGGCTGTGTTGGGACACCAGCTTCCTGATGGCCGGGAAGTCCCGGTTGCCTACTACTCCAGGACTCTCTTTGGCCAAATGCAACTATGCTCAAATTGACAAAGAGGCTCTGGCGATTGTAGCAGGGGTCAAGAAGTTTCACAAGTATCTCTATGGCCGGCCCTTCACCATAGTCTCCGACCACAAACCCCTCTTGGGCCTCCTCACATCGGACCACCAGATGCCTCAGATGCTGTCTCTCAAGGTAATCCGCTGGTCAATTTTCCTGGCAGGCTTCCTGACACACTCCTCCAGGTAACTGATGTGTTCTGCCTCATAGCTTGAGAATGCGTACTGTCCTCGGTTCTTGACTGGGTGGGAAGGGGGTGGCCTACTGGGTGAGTGGGCTCTGAGTTCTCAGCATTCTCTTCCCACCAAGATGAATTGTCCACCCACAAGGGCTGTCTGCTTTGGGGAATCGAGTGATCGTGCCCGCACCTCTATGCCAGCGGGTCCTCGCAGCCCTCCATGAAATGCACCTCGGGATAGTAAGGATGAAGGTGCTGGCCCGCAGCTACGTTCTGGTGGCCCGGCATGGACAGTGAGATAGAGGACCAGGTTAAGCATTGCCAGGAGTCCAGACTGGATCCCCCCCAGGCCCCAGCATGGCAGTGGGAATCCTCTTGGAAACCCTGGGCCCAGCTACACCTAGACTTTGCTGGACCTTTCCAGGGCCAGCTCTTTTTCAGCTTCATGGACTCCTTCACGAAGTGGTTGGAGATGGTACTGGTTCCATCTACCTCATCCTGAGCTGCCATCCGCGCCATGTGAAAAATCTTCAGTACGCATGGAATCCCTGATTCCCTCATGATGGACAGTGGGATGGCCTTCACGGGATGGAGGTGCTTGTTTGCCATGAGAACAAGTGGCACACTCCAGAACAAGCCCCAAACCCCAAAAGACCAACAGGAACAACATTTATACAGGCCCTGCCCTGTATAAATTGATGGTGCAACCACTTTGGACCACTCACACCACACACACCTAGAAAAGAATATTTATAGCACTGGGAAAAAAGCAGAAAAGGGCATGTTTGCACTACCATAGTGCCACTTGTTCTGGAGTGTGCCACTTGTTCTCATGGCAAACAAGCACCTCCCAAGACAAGCACCTGAGATTCTCTGGGATAGTCTGACTGCTGGATGCTGCCTGCTTGCCTGCCTTAAGTGCTGCTGGCTGGGTTTCCCCATTGGAAACAATGGAGGTAATGGGGGTAACCTGTTTGGGTGCCCATAGAAGTGGGCCCACTGGTCCAATTGCTTTGGGACATGGTGGGGTATGTGAGGAGAGACTCCCGAAGCTACCCTGAAAATTTGGAGCTTCTCCCTCAAACTCCCTCCCTCCCAGAACCACTAACAGGACCATGGGGAAAAAGTTACTTTTTCCCCACCGTAGAGAACAATGGAGGGGATCGGGGCAACCTGTTTGGGGGCCTGTAGAATTGGACCCTCTGGTTCAATGTTCTTGAAACTTGGTGGGTATCTTGGGGAGATGCTCCCACAGCTACCCCACAAGTTTGGAGCCTCTCCCTCAAACCCCCTCCCCTCCAGCTTCCAGTATATACCCTATGTTTTCACCTTTGACTTCAATGGTCCATATGATATAAGGGGGCTGAAATTGACATTCGGCCTAAAGACTCCCCAATCAGCTCCTACTGCCGAAATTGACATGCAGGAGTCTTTCTGCCTGCCAAAATTGATTCTGTCTGATTCAGTCGAATCCGAATCGGGCTAAATTTATTTTTTTTGCACACCACTACTCCCACCTGCAGACACAGAGCCAGTCAGCCAGGAAGACAGTGATGATGACCAGCTATACTCAGATGAGACAGAGCAGGAGAGCCCCGAGCCAACCCACAGAGTCCTGCAGGAGCAACCAGGGAGCTCCACCAAAGCACCTGTGCCTCCCACCCCAGAGGCAGACACCCACCCGGATCCTAGAGCAAACCTATAGGGAAAATGGACACTATAAATAACCTATCACAGGGAGTGGGGTGTGTGTGGGTGTGGTGTGCTGCATGGATATAAACCAGCTTCAGGACCAGCTAGTTTGTCTTTGAGTTGAGCTGAAAATAAATTATGAGCTGAAATCACGCAACTGAACCCAGTACTTTACAGTACTAGCGACCCTGTCACTCATCTTGCCCTTACATATTGTGTTCTTGGGCCTTTTTTCATGCTGGCCCCTCTTGTATATTCTTTGCAGGTAGCCCTTGAATGTCTAGCTTTTACACATAGTCCTGTCCCCTGCTCTTATTCACAGATGCCTCCTGGGTATTGAAAGCAAACTGAACCCACAATGCTACTTGTGCACTGGAATCCTCCTGGGAACCAAGTATTTGGGCTTTCTTGGAGGAGTTACTAATAATTTTCCATTGCTCATTACAATAACAGATAGAGATTTTCACTTTTGGAGATCACATCTGTCTTTGCTTAAAAAGTCAAGTGACAGAGTCCCCTGTTACAAACTTAAGCATAGATAAGTCAAGATTTCTACTCTGCAGCTGCTCTGTTTTTGCAGTTCTTTGCTCTACTCCATCTCATATGCAGCGGGTCTTGAGTCATGTTTTCTGAGGACATGATCACAACATGAAAACAGGCCAAAAGATCTTAGGCAGCTACACTCAGCGAGTGGAGAAGGAGGGGGATTTTCTTGCCGCTTCTGACAGTCTACGTGCCTTGTAAATAAATGGAAGAGCTGAGCCCCAGGGCACCCAATCTGGTACCATTCAGCAACACTAAATTCACTTTGAAGAAAAAAACCTCTCTCCATAATTCTTCAGCCTTCCGGCCCTTATGATTCACATTAGCATTTCCTTAAGGTAACATTAAATTGCAGGGCCTTAGAATATCTGCCAACAAAGGAATACCTGCCCTGCCTTCCCCGACAGGCATTTAGGTTTTTCCATCCAATCATATCTAGCACCAGGCCTGCCAAAGCAGATACTTGAATTTATCTCCATGGCAACTTCAGAGAGTGTGAGGAGTAGCTAAATATTAAGGGGCGGAGGCAAGAGTCTCTGAGTGTGAAATAAACAAACAAATGCTGTGATATATTCTAGCAGAATGGATTTATGAGTTATGACATTCCTAAAATATCTTTATTTAATAATGAAAACTTCATTATCCAGCTCTGTGCTCAAGTGTTGCTATGGGTCCTCAGTTAATCCCCTGGCAGATCTTTCATCTTGACATAAGTTCTAAATTTCAGCATTAGTATTTGAACTAAGAAGAAGTTACAGCCCATTTTGCTTGTCCAGGGAAATAAGATGCACATAGCTACCGAGTTAGTTATTGAAATCTAATGACTGGGAATATTAAAAATGGAGTATGAAAAAACTCTCTGGAAGTACTGGGGGATAAATTAAGCGATAAACCTTGAATGTTTACTGGAGTTTCATTATTTTATGAAAAAGTAATTCATCTTTATTACAGTTGAGGCTATTATGTTTCACATCATTAAGAAAGCAAAGCATGGGGCCCCCAAAGCTAATTTTCAAATCCAACTATCAGAACAAATTATATTTTTATTTTTTATAGCAGGTATAACTCTGTCCTCCTTTGGTTGTAGGTTCTGACCTCCTGAAGTACCTGGTAAAGCATGTTTCAGTGATTCATATAAAATCAACCGTCACTAAAGGCCTGACTAGAAACCTGTCTTGGTTCATGGCTTATCTCTGCTTTATAGTAATACCCTATGTGTATATATGTATTTTTGGTAAATACTTAAAATTATATAACCAGACTGTTAGGGTTGCCAGATCCAGGTTGGGAAACTCCTGGAGATTTGGTGATGGATCCTGGGGAGAACAGGGACCTCCGTGAGGTACAATGCCATAGAGTCTACCCTTCAAAGCATCTGTTTTCTCCAGGGGAACTTCCTTTCAGGTGTTTTGAGCAAACAGATGGGTAAAGGGGACAGGCATGGCAAAACATTCATGACCTGGCCACTGATGAAAGCCCTGCAGTTCTCTTTCCCCTTCCATAAACAGGATTGAAACACCTCATTTTTAATTGATTTTTGAAAACATGCAAGTTATACAAACTCATCAATCGGTGGATGAAGACTGAGCACCAATGTTCTTACTTGCCCTTCCCTGATCAACTTTTTGTGGCTATGTCTGCTGTCTCTGGCCCTCGGTCTTCTCAAAGAAATAATCCCTACCTGCTTTTGATTTCATCTCTGACCATTGGGCTCATGGACAAACAGGTAATTGCCAACTTTTACCTTTATCTTTTGCCACCAAACTCTTGTTCTCTCTTGTGTGAAACTTGGTATCCTGACAGAGGGGGATGAGATAATGTGAGGTATTTTGAATACTCACGAATCACTGTGCAAAATATTATTCAAATGCTTTATGGAACCTTTGAGAGACCTTGATAATAGGGTCACTAGTGTGGTGGCCAGCCACCAGGTGAGGCCTGGAGACCTCCCAGAATTTCAACTGAACTCCAAACTACAGAGATCAGTTTCTCTGGACTGGAGAAAATGGCTGTTTTGTAGGGTGGACTCTGTGGCATTAGCCTTCACCTCCCTTCACCTTCACAAACCCAATCCTCCCTGACTCCATTACCCAGTCCTCAGGAATTTCCCAACCTGAAGTTGGAAACCCTTATCACTAGGGTAGGGGACAAATCCACATTAATGAAATGCTATACTCTAAAGACAGTCTACCTGGGAAACCTGGGTTTATTGTAAGGTATATTTTACATTATCTCAAAAATATACCTCAGATAGCTCTGAGGCAGAAGATAATTTAATTAAGACCATTAATTAGTTTCAATTCATTTGAAGAAAGGGATGACATTTTCCTAGAGCTGGAAAAATATCTCAGCCAGTGATGTGTGACAATTGAATTTTTAAATTTGCTTTGGCTGTGTTCTCCTTCTTGCAAAGTTCATTTTCATCAGAATGGAAAAGTGAAATAGCAGAATAGCTCACTTTGAGACAAGGCTCATCAGGAGTTAGACTGTAAACCTAGAAGAAAAGTCAGTAAACATATGTCTAGTGCCTTTTACACTCCATGATGTGATAACAACTAACTGCCACACATTTGGAGTTCAGATAAAGGACTTCTCAATCATGTAGTTGGCTTGAAGGGAGATTTGAGTCTTACCACTTTTCTTTTTTCTTTTTAATTTTTTTTATTTTCATAACAATCAATAACAAACAGCATTATATAACAATGCCTTATAAGTATTGTCAATAATAATTCAAATTTGGCAGTAGTCCTACTGCTCAATCTTTGGAGCGATAATACTATATATAAGCAAAAACAGGAATTCATTGCAATTTTATGTACAATAGCTAAAGCAGTATTGGCTAGGAATTTGGAAGACAGAGGTACTTCCCTCAACCCATGACTGGCTTATTAAAGTATGTGGTTTATGTGTGCATGATAAAATTTCTATGTTAATACCTGAAGAAGACAATGACTCATACATTAGATTTTGAAGTGTAATGGTTTCCATTTCTTAGCTTTATTTGTAGTCATGAAGATGTTAAGTGGCTCTCTAGTTGGGCCAAAGTAATATCTATTTTTAAAATCTTGTTTGTAGGAGATATCTGATATAGAATGTGTTGCATGGTTTGTTGATTTACTTTTGTAAATGTACTGGATTAAATATTTTAAAATATATTTTTAAAATTCAAATTAATTTTCAAAGAAGCTATATAAACATAAGTTTACATATAAAATATTAGCTAAACAGAACAATCTAAGGTCAATTTATACATTATATGGGAAATCTCAAATTAATACCCTGGTGTGTGTGTGTGTTTACTTTTACAAAACAGCCATGGGGCAGTTTGGTTTGGACCTGTGGTACTAGACGCAGGGTTAACCTTTCCCCCAGTTCCTTTCCCTGACAACCTCCCTCCCTCCACTGCTCAGGTACAATATATGTGCCTGTCTTTTTTCTACTGTAGGTGCTTTTTAAGATTTAAAATGTATTGGTAAATCCTGTAATGGATTTCTCACATAATTTGTAGTTTCACATGAGGGAAAAAGAAATGAATGCATACACAGTGAATAAATGTACACCTTTCAGTTTCTGGTATTCACTCCATTCACATAGTATGACTCTTTTTTTCAGTTGAAGAAAGAAAAACTGATATCCACTATGGATATTCTATAACTGCATATGACTACATCGAAAGACCAGTTTTAGAACCTAGCAGTATCCACAGACTCATTGCTGTGGGCAATTTGCTACTCCACAAGCATCACTATTTAAAATGCAAACAGTGATGGAACTTGTATTATGACAGCAGACATAATAATTGTGGCAGAGTGAGTAGGTAGCCAAAATACAAGGGAGGCAACACATTTTATGAGGTATAAAAGGCCACAGCTTTATTGTTTACAGCTGTAGAGGTTTGTCTTGGCATGGGGCAGGTGATCCAGGCATGAGGTGACCCACCTGCCACCCAATGAAAACCCCATCCCTCAGCCCACCTGCTGAGAAGAAAATCCTGCAGTAGCAGACCAAACAGGAACCACTTGGGTGCAGGGCACTGCATGTTCCTAACCCTGCCTCCTGGGTATGCTTCCCTCAGCCTCTACCCCCAAGATCCTTAAAGGGAGCACAAACTGGGATGACAAGCACACAGGCCCAATCTTCCTCCTGCAAAAGCCATGCAGGTGTCTGGAAGCCAGATGGCATGTCTGAGAGGCATGGTGCATGGCCTGACATGCTGCAACCACACCCACAGGGCACAAAGGGGGCCCATGGGTAAGTCTGGGGTCCTGAACAGATTGCAATATCTTTCACATGTTTGAAGTGCTATAAATTATAAATCATAGGATTGAATCCAAAGGTCATGGAAGGAGAAGAGATTTTTGTCAGTTCTTCCCACTGCAAACCCTTTTCTAACCCCAATTGTTCCTGAGGGTCCCCTGTTCCCTATGTGCAGCATTTTCAGAGGTAGGGGGTTGCAACATGAGGGGGAACCTAAGAGAGTTTGATCCTACTGACAGAAGTTACTTCCAATGGCGGGAAGCCACCTTTGGATCCAAATGCATAGTAGTTCCTCATAGTAGTTAACACTCTTAAATGCTGGCAGTTCACTCACTACTGTATCAACTGTCTGTACCTTCTTATATAAATCTGGAACTAGTACATCAACATATTTGCACACACCCAAGTGATGTACCCCACTATATATTGTGACATCCCATGGTTACTTACATGTGTAACTTAGATAATATACTGCAGTTGATCTCCCCACCCCACCCCCACCCCGTATCTACTGTGGCATGGCAATGAATTGATGGTATTGTATGAAGCTTGATCCTATTCCAATCCAACTCTTGTATTTCCTTATTTACCCACACTAGCCATTTCTCTTCTCACTCCACCCTATGGCTACACAGTACTTTTTACTCAAGGATATGCTAATATTGATTATAAATATAAATTTTACTCCATGACCTCGCTTTAATTATATGTTTGTATGAGCAAAAAGGGTAGCAAAAGCACAACAAAGGGTTAAGCTGCATTATCTGAAGAAGGGTAACACATTTGAGTATGAATCATCTGTACTGTGCGGATCATCCTATTTACCTTTCTTGCATTGACCTCTGCACAGTTCATAAGTGGACTTTTTAGTCAACAGGTCATTTGCAATTAACACTGCTTTTCCAGTCCAAAACTGAAGGTGGGAAATGAGCTACCTAGTTGCTCAGTACTCAAACGAATGCCATAATTAAAATGGGATGTGACTATCTTCTTAAACATAGTGCTTGGTTTATAAACCCACACTGAGTAATGTGTGAAGTGGCTGATAATCTCTCTATCCACAGGCACAGACCATATTGAATAAATATTTTTAATTAGCTCTCTTATACTTTAATGGAGTTTATGCCCTTGTTATGACTTTTTATCAAAGTTCCAAGAAGCTGAATACTTCCCAGTTCCAGAGCTTGGTTAAAGATCTTTGGGTCACACTAATTTTCTACTTTGGGAGAAAGAAAAATAACTAAATGCCATCAATAGTTAGAAAAAAGTTTTTAAAAGATGCTATGTGCAATAGTGTTACATGAAACTTCTCTAAACAGCCAATTATTGGCAAATCTACTCTGACCAGTAGGAAGACAAGTAGGGATGTCTCCAAGATCCTGTTACCCAAGATCTTTTAACTGGAGACACCAGGGATTGAACCTAGGACCTTCTTCATACAAAGCATGTGGATAACAGTAAGCTATAGTCCCTTTCAATTCTCATACTCAATAGCTGCAGTCACACACACTAAATAATCCTCTTTCAATGCACTTTCAACTGGATTTTGTACCAGGGCTCTTTTTGTAGAGAAAGCCCAGCAGGAACTCATTAGCATAATAGGCCACACCCTCATGTTACCAGAAGTGTGGTCACAGATCTGCCCTCACAGAGGAGGGAGAGCTTGTACCTGAATAAAACTTGGTCTTAAAGGTGCCACTGGACCCTTTTGGATTTCTAGCTATGGGGACACACATGCAGATTTGCACAGAAAGAAAGGAAGGAGGGAGGGAAAGAAAGAGAAGGAAAGAAGGAGGGAAAGAGGGAGAGAAGGAAATAAGGAGTGAAAGAAGTAGGGAAAGAAAAAAGAGAGAGAGAAGGAGGGAAAGAGGGAAAGAAAGAAGAAGAGGAAAGAAAGAGGGAAAGCAGGAAAGAGAGAAGGGAAAAAAGGAGGGAAAGAGGGACCAAAAGCAGTTATTTAGATCCTTCCTACAAAAAGGGACACAGCTTACCACAAAAATTATGAGGTGGGTTAGAGTAACTGGAGAGCCTCAGTCAGGGAACAGCAGAAGCTATGGAATACATACACTGTCTCAGATCATTTTTTCTATAACAGAATGGATGTTCAAGTAAGACAACACTTGCCACAGAGCCTCACAGTGAACAGCAACTTGTCTGGCAGCAAAGAAAATGCCCAAGGAGAGTGCCAAAAATGTTTATATGGGGCTACTGCCCCTTGAATAAAGCAACAAATGACTCAGGACATCTGAGATGTTATTTCACATCCTATGCCCAAGGGAAAAACCTGACCCTTTTCTAAGTAGGGTTCTTCTCTTCTCTGTTAGGGTTCCTAGGTTTTTAAGAGCTGTAATATAGCAATTCAGCTGGAGAAGCTCTGTTCATCCCACGCATATCAAAGAGGGAAAATCTGCATCTGCACAATTTGCTTGCTTGCAGGACACAATCATTGTTGCAACCTCATTTGGAATACTGTGTACAATTCTGGTCTCCACACCTCAAAAAGGATAGTATAGCATTGGAAAAAGTGCAGAGAAGGGCAACTAGAATGATAAAAGGATTGGAACACTTTCCCTATGAAGAAAGGTTAAAAAGCTTGGGACTCTTTAGCTTGGAGAAACAATGGCTGAGGGGTGACATGATTGAGGTTTATAAGATTATGCATAGGATTGAGCAGGTTGAGAAAGAAGTACTTTTCTCCCTTTCTCACAATACAAGAACTCGTGGGCACTCCATGAAATTGCTGAGCAGTCAGGTTAGAACAGATAAAAGGAAGTACTTCTTCACCCAAAGAGTGATTAACACATGGAATTCACTGCCACAGGAGGTGGTGAAAGCTACAAGCATGGACAGTTTCAAGAGGGAATTAGATAAACATATGGAGCAGATGTCCATCAGTGGCTATTAGCCACAGGGTATAGATGGGAACTCTCAGTCTGGGGCAGGTGATGCACACTATTCGTGGTGCTGGGGGGGGGCAGCAATGGGAGGGCTTCTAGTGTCCTGGCCCCACTGCTGGACCTCCTGATGGCACCTGGTATTTTTGGCCACTGTGTGACAGAGTGTTGGACTAGATGGGCCATTGGCCTGATTCAACATTGGCTTCTCTTATGTTCTTATGTACATATCTATCCAAGACGGGTGGAAAAAAAAGTCACCTCACCCCAGCAAAACAAAAGCAAAAGCGGGAATCTCCTTTTCTTGGGTGTTTCAAGCAACACAAAAAAGACAACTACATTGGGGAGCAGGTGACACAAAACAAAAGAACTCTTCAAAAGCAGGAGCTGTCCCAGCATCTCCCCTTTCGGCACCATCCTACACTTACTTACTCAGAAATAAAACTCAGATGAGGCTTACTCACTTGACTCCTGAGAAACCTGTATAAGGGTCAAGAAGCTGCAGTTAGAACCGGATATGGAACAACTGATTGGTTTAGCATAGGAAAAGGAGTACGACAAGGATGTATATTGTCACCTTGCTTGTTTAATTTATATGAAGAGTACATCATGCGAAATGCTGGCCCAGATGAATCACAAACTGGAGTTAAGATTGCTGGGGAAAAGATCAATAACCTCAGATATGCAGACGATACCACTCTGATGGCAGAAAGTGAAGAGGACCTAAAGAGCCTCTTGCTCAGGGTGAAAGAGGAGAGCACAAAAGTGGGCTTAAAGCTCAACATAAAAAAATCTAAGATCATGGCATCCAGCCCCATCACTCCTTGGCAAATAGAAGGGAAAGTCGTAGAAGTAGTGACAGACTTCACATTCCTGGGATCCCAGATCACTGCAGACGGTGACTGCAGCCATGAAATTAAAAGACGCCTGCTCCTTGGGAGGAAAGCAATGGCAAACCTAAACAGCATGATAAAAAGCAGAGACATCGCCCTGCCAACAAAAGTCCGCATGGTCAAAGCAATGGTATTCCCAGTAGTAATGTATGGCTGCGAGAGTTGGACTATAAGGAAGGCTGAGCACCAAAGAATAGATTCTTTTGAACTATGATGCTGGAGAAGACTCTTGAGAGTCCCTTGGACTGCAAGGAGATCAAATCATTCAATCCTAAAAGAAATCAACCCTGACTGTTCCCTGGAAGGCCAGATCCTGAAGTTGAAGCTCAAATACTTTGGCCACCAAATGAGAAGGAAGCACTCACTGGAGAAGACCCTGATGCTGGGAAAGAATGAAGGTCAAAGAAGAAGGGGGCGGCAAAGGATGAGATGGTTAGATAGTGTCATCGATGCAAAGAACATGAAATTTAACAAACTTCAGAGGACAGCGGAAGACAGGAGAGCCTGGCATGATCTGGTCCATGGGGTCGCGAAGAGTCGGATTCGACTGTGCGACTGAACAACAATACCAAAGTCCCAATAGAGACACATTGTCAAGGGACAGCTCCAAACTGCATGGCCCTCTGCCTAGAGATGCTATTGTGAGAGGGGAAAGTTGGAGAGAGGTGTCATGGAAAGAGGGGATGAAGCAGCTTCTCTTTCTGCCCTCTCAGCAACTTCTCTCAGCAACAGCTCGAACCATTCCCAGGTTCTTCAGCTTTCGCTCCCAAATAAAGAGGCCTGGCCCTGAGTTATAATGGTTGCTCTCTGATTTTGGGACTGGATCCCTCCATCGTCGGGGCTGAAAGTGGCACTTACTTCCGAGCAAGCCAGCCTGGACTTGGGTGCTCACATTGCAGAGAGTCTGAATCTCGCTTTGGAGACTTACTCTCCGGTAAACCTGCCTGGGATCTTGCCGGGGGAGGAGGACTGCCCTCCCTTTTGCACGTCAACTTGGAAGCGCCACCAAAACCCTGTGGGATTTAATCATGAGGAAGCCTGCTTAGAAATCAGGGCTCCCCCCCCCCAAAGCAAAGGCCTGGGCATTCCTTGCTTGCTGCACTTGCTTCACACCCATGTGGTGTCTCCAGGCTTTGCAAAGGGAGGGTGCTGTTTTGATGAAGAGGGGGTGCCTTGTGCAGTCGCTGGTGGGGCGACTCCATGCCTGATGCAGACAGGACAAAGAAGTCCTTTGTCTTCCGCCGTGAAAACCGCAGCAGCAGTAGCTGCCAAACAACAGGAAACAATGTGCAGTGGATGGAAAGCGAGCGAGCAAGGGGGACAGTGCGAAGCTACCCGAGGGCGGGGCTTGCCTCAACGACTTCCCTTGACATCTCTGCCCAAATGGGGAGCTTTAAAATAACCCCTTTCTGCCACAGCTCAGCAGAACACCCTCCCCCCAACCCCAGCATCTGCCAGGCTTCCTCTGCCATTTGAGGCATGGGATGGGGAAGGCTTCGGGGCCAAGGGCGGGGAGGGTCAGTAGGTAAAGCAACTCAGGGGAGCACAGTGAGAGGGAAGGGGGTCCCTCTGCCCAGTTAGCAGCTGGGAAATGGGCGGGGGGTGGAAAACGCAGTCCCTTCTCCCTCCCTGATCTGGAAGAAGCCCAAGTGCCACTTGTAACGCTCCAGAGTGGCTCCCCAATGAGGTCACTGGCCGTGTCACCAGCCGATTCTGGGCTTGGCTGGCTGCATCAGGATGTCTGGATTCACCAGCGGGCTGGTTGCTTGAGCCACTGCCAGGGCTGGCCCGGTGCCAGCACTGGAGGAAAGTCAGCGAGTGACACTGACAGGTCTTGGGCCAGGGTGGCTTGGATCGAGACCACCAGAGAGGGTGCCTCAAGGGAGGGGCGGGGCATGCTTGGAAGGCAGCTGGAACACCGTTCCAGTGTGCTCTTGCCCAAAAATAGCCCTGATTTTGCCAATTCATACAGTAAAATCCCATTGGAAAGTGCACTGAAAGTGGATTGAAAGTGGATTATTTTGTGTGTGTGACTGCAGTGTATGTCAGATGAGATGAGTGCTATTGATGAAGTTCAGCAATTTTGAGATGTCATAAGATGGATCAAAGCAAGCTTTCTTTGAGGAAGACTATGGGTAGCAAAGTCTTCATATCTGAATGTAGCACTGGAACATGTGAAAAGTTTAGTTTAGCTCTTAAGTGTTACCACAGCACACTACAATCCAGTAATCCAATAGTTCTAGAATACACAAGTGTAGCAAGACTCCATTTTAGTAAGACCAAGGAATGTTAATTGACTCTTGGAGGAAATGAAATTGAATAGAATGTTTTCTCACAATGAGATAACCAGGAACTGTGAAATTCCATTGCCTAAAAGCTGGTTTTGTGGCTCCCTGAGATCATTTCAAATCCAGATTAACAGGATGACATTCTTGGGAAAACCAGTTTCCGGGTCCTGAATGTTTCTGGAAACATTTTGGGCTGGCATTTAAGGATCCCAGGTCTACCCACCCCATTGTACAGCTTTCCTAGGCAATCGGAGGAAGGGAGAGGGGGGAAATGGGGTAAAACAGTAGGGAGAGCACTAGAACTGTCTGTCCAATCATGACTGTTCTCTCATAGCCCATATTTTTTTGAGCATGGTCAGTTAGGATAAAAAGCAGGCCTGGCTTCAGCTTGCCTCCCTTTTAGAGCAAGATTGTTTGGAGTGTTGAAGTCCCTTTGCTCTTCTGGTTGCTCTGTTGTGCCTTGGACTGTGCTGCTGCTTGCTGCTGCTGCTGCTGCTGCCTGTCTGGAATGACTCTGTTCTTGATTTATGTCAGGATTGGTTTGCACTTGTGGGGAAGGATCCAGTGCTGTGCCTCCAAAGGAAGTCCTGAGGTCCACAAGTTTATGGTGCTGGAAGTGGTTAAAGGCCCAAGCCCTGCCATCCCTTTGCTAGGTCTCAGATATGGAGGGGTTCCAGTCACCCAATTCTTCCATGTCCTGCTTGGCTACTCCATGTCCCCTCTGGTCTCTTTGAGATTCCCTAGCAGAGAGAGGAGCAATTTCCAACCATATCCTCCTTGGCCTGAGGTTACAGCTAGCCACTCCTCTTAAGAATCCTCAAGGCCTTGCTATCCTTCACCATCTGTGCTTGAATTTTATGGACATAGTGCACCCTTGACTGGCCAGAAGCCCTACTGCTTCTGAGAGGCTGAGGTAGACTGACTGGCCAGCCATCTGATTGGCATAGCCATCCCAGCTGGCTGGGGCTGGGTTCCTGGCATCTAGGATTGCCAATTTGAGATTGAGAAATACCTTGAGATTTTGGGGGTGGAGCTTGAGGAGGGCAGGGTTTGGGGGAGAAAAAGGACTTCAATAGGGTATAATATTTATATCATTTATTTATTTATTATTATTTATTATTTTCAATTTATATCCAGCCTTGCTGGCGAACTAGCTCAAGGCAGTGTACAGACATTAAAATACTATTGGAATTCATCCCAATTAAGAAGGCTGATGCAAGAACATCAATCTTCACTTATGGTCATACCAGTTTAGTTCAAAAGATAACATAAAAACACCTGGCCCAATTAAAACATTCTTTGCTGTCAATTAAATTTGAATTAAAACACCTTCTTTTGTAATGCTGTTGAATGGTTAAACAGTCCAATTCTTCCAGGAGAGTCCCAAAGACTTTTCCCCAAAGATTCCTGTAAATCAGCAAGAATCAATAGAAAATCATTTGAACCCTGGGTATCCCCTACAGTGCTAAGGGATGGGCAGAGGGTTCCTGGTTTTATTGGCAAGATGATCGCTCTAGATGGAAAGCTTGTTTCTATTATTCAGGATTTATTTATTTTATTAGACTTATATCCCACCCTCCCCACATGGTAAGGCTCAGGGTGGGTTCCAGACATGTAGATCCACAATTAATGCAGATTTACAATGTACAATACACAATAAAACATATATCAACAATCCAGTAAAATCAATAAAATCACAACACTCTAAAACAAGTAATGTGCCTCAATAGACATTAATTGATTCCGCTGATGCTGTGGTTCCTGTCGGCTTCTAGGATCTGCGCTGCCTCAACTAAAGGCCCGGTGGAAGAGCTCCATCTTACATGCCTTGCAGAACTGTAACAGGTCCCATAGGGGCCTGATCTCAAAAGATAGCTCGTTTCACCAGACAGTGGCCAGGGCTGAAAAGGCCCTGACCCTGGTTGAGACAAGTCAGATATTCGTAGGGCCAGCAACTATCAGGAGATGCTGGTTTGTAGAATGCAATATTCTATGGGACTCATATGGGAAGAGGTGGTCTGAAAGATAAGTAGGCCCCTAGCCATATAGGGTTTTAAAGGTAAGCACCAACACCTGGTATTTGATAGGCAGCCAGTGCAGATCATGCTGCACTGGGTGGATGTGCACCCACACAGGTAACAACATCAACACCAGTGTTCCCTCTAAGCTGAGTTAGTATGAGCTAGCTCACAGTTTTTTAGTTTCCAGCTCACACATTTTTGTCTTAGCTCAGGAAGGATGGCTACAGAGCAAACTAATTTATGCAGTAGCCAAATTGCTCGCTCACAACTTTAATGCCAGTCACTCACAAAGCAGAATTTTTGCTCACAAGACTCCACAGCTTAGAGGGAACATTGATCAACACCTGTGCTGCTGCGTTCTGCACTAACTGTAACTTCTGGAGAAGAGTCAAGGCAATCCCATCTAGACAGAATTGAAACCATCCAGTCTGCAAGTGACCGTTGCATGGGTCATCACAGCCAGGTCATGCGGGGTGAGATATGGGGCTGACTGCCTGATCTGCCTCAGATGAAAAAAGGCCAACCTGGCAGTGGTAGTGACCCCAGATGCTCCGGGGCAGAGTCTGGGTGTCTATCCATCAGTAGATAGAGCTGGGTGTCATCCGCATATTACTGACAACTCAGCCCATACCTACAGATAATTTGGGCAAGATGTTAAATAACATTGGGAAGAGAATCGCTCCCTGTGGCATACCACATTCTTTTTTTAAAAAAACAAAATTTTTATTGGGATGCACTCAACATTTTCAACAACGTTACCAATACAATTTTAAAAAAGTTTTCATCCCATCCCCCCCACCCCCCCTAATAGGCTTCCAACACTGCTAATAACAAACGAAAATATATATTAGACGGTAATCAAGTTTAGACTTATATGCGTCGACAAACCAGGTAACACATTTCAGATATATAAAACCTCTACAGTTTCAACATATTTTCAAATAACAGTATAATACAGTTCAGAATTCATTTCACTTCTCGTTCAATATCCATACAGATCTAAGTTATATATTTTCCCCTTCATTCTATATTCAGTTTCTAAATACAGTTTCAACCCTTCCCAATCTTTTATATACTGTTCTGCCATTTGTCCATTTAGTTTCTTTGTCATTTTGTCCATTTCCGCTAAAAATAGCAGTTTTCTAAACCAGTCATGTATATCTGGCACCTTCTCCATTTTCCATTGCTGAGCAAAGGCCATTCTCGCCGACGTAATCATGTACCATAACAATGTCCTTTTTTCCTGTGGAATTCTTTCCATTGTCAAACCAAGGAGAAGAAGTTCTGGCTTTCTCTCAATTGGGATTTTTAATATTTTCTGCATCACACAATGTATATTAGACCAGTATGCTTTCACTTTATCACATGACCACCACATATGGTAAAAAGAACCCTCTGTTTTTTTTACATTTCCAACACTTATTACTCAAGTTCTTATCCATACTAATATTAGCAATCTTTTTTGGTGTCATGTACCATCTATACATCATCTTATAGCAATTTTCTTTTACATTAACACAGGTAGACATTTTAAAAGATCTTTTCCACAAAAATTCCCATGATTCCATAGAAATTTCTTTGTTCATATTTATGGCCCACTTTATCATTTGCTCTTTAACAGTTTCATCCAAAGTATATACAGTCAACAAAGTTTTGTACATCTTTGAAATCATTTTTCGCTCTCTTTTCAACCATATATTTTCAAAATCATCATTCATAGCTCTAAAACCAAACTCTTTACAATCTTTTTTGTAAATATCCCTTATTTGACAGTATTGTAGCCAACCATACTCAAATTCTAGTTCATTATTTGGCTTTAAAACATATTTTTTCCCCTCTTTTTGCAACAGTTCATGGTATTTCAACCAGTCATTACCTTTATGTTCTGAAAACAGATGTATAACTGCTGCTGGAACAATCCACAAAGGCCTCTCGTCCGAAATTGTATCCTTGTACCTGGTCCATGTATCAAACAGTGTCCTCCTTACATAATGATGCTTGAACATAGAATCAACTTTACTTTTCCCATACCAAAGATAGGCATGCCAGCCAAATCTGCAATCGTGCCCCTCAAGAGCTAAAAGTTTTCTATTTTCCAAATTAACCCACTCAGATAACCAAGACATACATACAGCTTCATGATACAAACGCAAATTCGGGACTTGGAAGCCACCTCTGTCTTTAGTATCATACATTATCTTCATTTTAATTCTTGGCTTCTTTCCTGCCCAGATAAATTTAAAGATTTTTCTTTGCCATTTCACCAACACTTTCCCATGTTTCACAATTGGTATTGTCTGAAACAAAAACATTAACCTGGGCAGTACATTCATTTTGACAACGGCAATTTTTCCAAGAAGAGATAATCTGAGTTTTTTCCCATTTTTCTAAATCACTCTTTATCGAAACCCACAGTTTTTCATAATTATTCTTAAACAAGTCTATATTTTTCATTGTGATTTCAACTCCCAAATACTTAACCTTTTTAACCACTTCACATTCTGTCACATTTTGTAACATTTGTTGCTTTGTACCAATCATATTTTTACACAATATCTTGGACTTATTCTTATTAACATAGAACCCTGTGAGATCACCAAACTCTTTTACTTTTTCAAATACCTTAGGCATATTATTTACAGGATCTTCAACAATAAACATAATATCATCCGCAAATGCTCTTAATTTAAATGAAAAGCCTCCAATATTCAAACCTTTTATGTTATCATCATTTCTAACCATTTGTAGCAAAATCTCCAAAATCCAGATGAATAACAATGGTGACAGGGGGCAACCCTGTCTAGTACCTTTTCTGACCCGGAACGCTTCTGTTGATTCTGCGTTCACAATCACCGTAGCTTTTTGCTCTTTATATATTGATTGAATCATTCTTATAAATTCTGCGCCCATCAAGGATTTCTCAAACACTTTAAACATAAATTCCCAATTCAGATTGTCAAATGCCTTTTCTGCATCCCA
The DNA here is from genome assembly GCA_029375565.1 of Gekko gecko. Lineage (NCBI taxonomy): Eukaryota > Metazoa > Chordata > Lepidosauria > Squamata > Gekkonidae > Gekko > Gekko gecko. The sequence continues at coordinate 126,359,563 of JAPDNY010000006.1, read as the reverse complement.
AAATAAAAAACCAACTTCTTTTTCAGGGTGTTTATCATAGTACTCAATTGCGTCTAAAACAACCCTCATATTGTCTTTAATTTGTCTATTTGGTAAGAATCCGGCTTGATCTTCAGCAATAGTGTCTTTCAAAAACCTTTTAAGGCGCTCTGCTAATATTTTTGCAAATATCTTATAATCGTTGTTCAATAATGAAATAGGCCGATAATTCTTTACACTTGTTAAGTCCTGTGTTTCTTTAAGAATTAAGGTGATCGCAGCTTCGTTCCAGGAATCTGGAATCTTCCCTGTCCTTCTAATTTCGTTTAAAATAATCTCTAACACCAGAACCAGGTCTTCATGAAATTTTTTATAAAATTTAGCTGAGAAGCCATCCGGGCCTGGAACTTTTGAAATCTTTGCCTCTCCTATTGCTTTACTAATTTCTTCTTTAGTTATTACAGCATTTAATATTGCTTTCATTTCAGGGCTTGGTTGTATCAAATTAACCTTGGATAAATAGTCTTGCATCTTTTGCAGATCCACTTGCTTTGCTTGAAAAAGAGTCGCATAATATTTGTAAAATTCCCTCCGGATCCCTCCTGGGTCTGAAATTTCTTTATTTCCATCTTTCAATTTAGTGATTGTTTTATTCTCTCTTCTTTTCTTCAATTGCCATGCCAAGTATTTACCAGGTTTATTTGCACCTTCGAAGGATTTCTGTTGCAATTTTTTCAAGTTCCAATATACTTCTTTGTTCAACCTCGCCTCATATTGCTCCCTTAAGATCCTCAATTCTCTCAAAATCTTCTTTTTACCAGGCCTTTTCTTAAGCTCCATTTCTTTTTTCCGAATATTTTCCATGATCTCTTTATCTATTTTCAATTGTTGTTTCTTTTCATTATTATTAATTGCAATCAGATGTCCTCTCATCACAGCCTTGTAGGCTTCCCATACCGTTTGCGTCTGTACACCCTTATTTAAGTTCAGTTGGAAATATGTTTGGGTTTCTGTCCTTATTCTGTCCACAATATTTTGTTTGTCCAGCAAATCCTCATTGAGACTCCATCAGAATTTCTTTCTCTTAACATACGTTGACCATTTTACCGGACTATGGTCAGAAAGAGTTCTAGGTAGCATCTCAATTTTGCGTGTCTGCAAGATCAAATTCTCCGTCATCCACATCATGTCTATCCTTGAAAAAGATTCATGTCTTGATGAATAAAAGGAATACTCTCTATCCCTGGGATTTTTAACTCTCCAAACATCTTCCAAATGTTCGTGTTTAATCAATTGAAAAAAGACTTTCGGAAGTTTGCCCATGGCTTCAGTTCCTTTTTGGGATTTTCTATCAACAGCATTATCAACAGTACCATTAAAATCACCCATTAATATCGTTTGCTCATAGGTTAACTGTCGTAACTGTTCCCACAAATCTTGAAAAAAATTTTCCTTCGCACCATTTGGGGCATAAAGGTTGACAATTAAAGTCTTTTTATTCTGTAGCACGGCTTCTATCGCCAGAAGCTTCCCTTCATTATCTTTAAACACTTCCTTTGGTTCCAATTCCTTTTTGATATATATAGTGACTCCTTTTTTCTTTTGGGAGGAGAGGGAGTAAAACTCCTCTCCTAATCTTTTTGAATCAAGAATTTAGCATCAGTTTTTTTAATATGTGTTTCTTGCAAACAAACAATATCACATTTTTGTTTTTCCAACCAAAGTCTAACATTTTTTCTTTTTTGAGGTGAATTAAGTCCATTGACATTCCATGATATAATTTGACTCTCCATGTTGTTTTTGTGCTTATTTATCAGAGTCTTTAAAGTTATCATTGATGAATCTGTTCATTTGCTCTACTGACTTGATGGTGACTCTCTTCTGTTTGAATGTAAAACTGACACCTTTAGGAATTTCCCATCTGTATCTTATACCCTCTGTTTTCAGCTTGTCAATCAAATCTTTGAAGAGTCGTCTATCCTGAAGCATTGCTCTGGGTAGTTCCTTTAAAACCATGATTTTCTTGTTGTCAGTTATGAAATCTTCCTGGAATTGTTGCTTAAATAGATCCTCCTTCAGTCTTTTGGATATAAACTGGACAATCACATCTCTGGGTAATTTTTTCCTTTGCGCAATCGCTGAATTGACTCTGTACACCACATCAATCTGTGCCGCCACCTTCTCCTCTTCCATTTTTAAAAAATCTGCAACAGCATCCACCATAACAGAATGGATGTTCTCACTCTTGTCTTCAGGGATCCCCCTGAATCTCATGTGGTTAAGCATTGCATTGTATTGGACCATCACATTGACTTTTTCTGTTTCTAAAGCAACCTCAGCAACATTGGATGCCACTCCCTTCACTCTTTCATCCATCTCATCTGCTCTTTTAGTCAGCGTCTGTATCTCTTTTGTAATCCCAGACATTTCTTTTTTCAACTCTGTTACTTCTGTTATTAAGGTTTTTTCCAACTTCTGAATCGCGTCCATCACTCGTTTCTCCATAGCTTCCATCAGGCCCTGTAGCTTCTTTTCTTCTTTCGCAGTCATTTTTGGGGAGGACCAGGAGTTCGCCCTCTGTCGTTGCCGCAGATCGTAAGCCGTTGTTTAAAATTCCCCTCAAACCTACATCAAATCAAAGTCCTTCTTATGCCCACCTGAATCGCTCTAATTTCACTTTTTTCTGTTAAGTCTTTCATTTAAAATCGAAATATATTTTTTCTGACCTTCTCAAAATGGCGGGTGCAATTTCTCTATGGTAGATGATTCTTCCGGTTACTCACTTCCTGTCCGGCAGTCTTAATGGTCCCCCTGTCTCTGGTTTCCTCCCTTCTTCTGGCCTCCTTGGACTTCTCTAGGACGATTACTTGTCTGGTCTGAGGTCACTTCCTGTTCTGACGATTTCTGCTGCAGCTAGAGTACTTTTCCACACTAATTCTCGCGGAGTTTGCTGTTAGTTTCTATTTTAAAGTCAATAATCCAACCGCAGGAATGTTCAACAAACCGGCTTTTTGGCCTTTTTTAGCTGTTTAACTGCACTTTATCGGAGTTGGTGTTAGTGCAACAGATACAGCACGATCATGCGCTTCATCAGATGTTGTTTACTTTCGGCCAAAACGCGTCTCCGGTGAGCAATTTTAAAAAGTTACCTTCAAAGTCCGTGTCTTGTTATAGCAGTGTTTCCTTAATATCAGTTTCCGTAGAATGTCTTGGAGGTCTGGGTCATGCGTTCTTATGTTGAGAATCCAACTCGGTGGGGTCTTGTAGAGAATTTCCGAAGTGCCTTCTCTGGGGGAGGGGATCAAGGCTGGTCGCGACGCTCTTTAAAGCCCCGCTATCAGCTGATCTCAACTCCCTCTCGGGCCTAGGCTCGCTGCCAGTCACCCCCCTGCCTGGGGGGATCTGCGGTGGGCTGTAAAAAGCCCACCCTGTCGTCAAGACCCTCCGTTTGCTCTGGGAGCTCTGGGAGCAAGCCAGAACACGTCAGGACGCCATGAATCCCATACTGGAAGCCCCGCATACCACATTCAAGTGAGTGCCACTGAGACAACTCCCCCCCAAGCACCACCCTCTGTCCTTGACCTTAGAGAAAGGAGACAGGTGAGGCAGGGGGTCAACAATTCATGATCAACCACATTGTGCATTGCTGACAGATCAAGAAGAATCAGCAGCGTGAATCCACCTTGATCCACATGTCTCTGGAGATGATTCTCCAAGGTCACCTACACTGCCTCTGTCCCATGAGCAGGGCAAAAGCTGGACTGGAAGGGATCCAGAATATTAGCATCCTCCAAGAAAGCCTGGAGCTGCGTCTCTTTCCTGGCCTAGTAGCTCAACAGATTGGTGGAACACAACTTGTAGGGAGCAGCCTGAGGATTTTATGGGTGTGGGTGGGGCTGCCTTACCCAGAAACAGTAGATTAGATACTGGGAAGTAGTTATTAAGGACCATAGGGTCCAAAGGTGATTTTTAAAGGAGTGGACAGACCACTGCCTCCTTCAATTTCCCTGGGAAGGTCCCCATTGACAGGGACAATTTGATGATCTCCCACAGGGGAATCCCTACCACTTCACCACAGGCTTTAATTAGCTACAATGGGCAGGGATCAAGGGGGCAAGTGGTAGGTTTCACAGCTGGTAAGGTCTTGTCAACTGCATCCTGGGTGAGCAGACTGAAATGGTCTAAGACTGGACCCAAAGATGGACAAGGGACTTCCAGTTCCCTTATTGTAAAGCGTGGCTGGGAGGTCACAATGGAGCACCAAGACATTATCTGCAAAGTGGCTTGCAAATGCCTCACAGCCAATTTCCAATTCCCTAGCATTTGGAATGCCCTGAGGCAAAATAGTCAAAGACTGGATTATCCTAAATAATTAGGCCAGGTGTGAGCTTGCAGATGCGATGGAGGCTGCATAGAAATCTTTCTTAGTGGTCTTCACTGGAATCGCATAGATTTTCATAAATAACTTATAGGATGTTCTTGTTGCTTCATCCTGGGCTCGTCAACACCTTCTCTCTAGCCACCTCAGCTCCTGTTCCTCTTTCTCTTTGAGATTCCTGGCCCCACTGCTGGACCTCCTGATGGCACCTGGTATTTTTGGCCACTGTGTGACAGAGTGTTGAACTAGATAGGCCATTGGTCTGGTTCAACATTGGCTTATCTTATGTTCTTATGTTCTTATCTGTCTCAGCTCGAGGGAATACCATGGGGCCAGTTTGATACGGGGGTAAAGAAGGCACAAGGGAGTGACCTCATTGATGGCTTTGGAGAGGTGGTTTTGCCAGTCTTCCACCAGCTCACCCAATGAAGCATCAGGGGAAATTGGATCCCACAGAGCTTCCTGGAACCTACTAGGGTCCATTTGACTCCACAGGTGAGCATAAGTGATCTGACTGTGGGACTGCATCTGCAGTGATCCGGTTCACCATAATCCCTGAGGCAAAGATAAGATCCAGCATATGGCCTGCTTGGTGTGTGAGAGCTGAAATCGACTGGGTGAGTCTGAGTGCCACCACGGATAACACTAGTTCCATTGCCTGAGAAGAAGCTGCATCATCAGCATGGATGTTAAAGTCACCCAAGACCAAAAGTCTGGGGTATTCCAAAGAGCAGCCTGATGCAGACTCCAACAGACCCGACAAGGTATTTGCTGTTCTTCGGGTGGATGATATATCAACCAAATGGCCAAGCTCTCCTCAGCATCCCACACCAGACCCATACATTCAATGCCAGCAATCTTAGGTAGCACCCTGAAGGAGAACTCCTCCTGAATAAACAGTGCCACTTCCCCCACCCATTAGTCCAAGACTGGTAAAAGACTGAAATCCCCAGGGGGGCAGTTGACTCAGGCTACTCGAAGATTCCTATGGCTGGTACACCGTCTCTGCTCACATTTCGCTGAGCAGGACTGTGGTTCCATCCTGTGAAAGCACAGTTGTCTTGGGCTTGTGGGAGATCTGTACACTCCACATCTAGCAATCTGGACCTCCCTATAATCTCAGCATGCATACCTCTCAGTGACTGTTCACTGGTGGCAACCTGAGGATGTTATAGGTGTGGGTGGGGCTACTGGTGCTAGGCAGAATAAGAAGGGTTGCCAGGATGGCTATTGGCAGGCTTTGCTCCATGCTGAGATGCTGAATGAGGCACACATGGATGTCTCTACCACCACTAAGCAGTTAGTGACATGGGTAGGCAGGGGTGACTGCATGATGACTGATGGTGCAAATATGAGGTCAGCAGCACAGGTTATGTGCACGAAGTGCATTTATTGTATGGACCACCTTTTTCACCTGGTGGTGAGGGGTGCCTTCTATTCCAGTTCTGCAGAGTATCCTGAACTGGATGCTGCAATTCATGATTTCCAGTGTCTGTTCCAGAACTGCTGGAATCTCACTAGTTACTTCTCATATGTGAAGGCTACCTCTGCTGTGCCAAAAGCAGGTGCTAACAGGCATGTCAGAGCACCATCAGGTCAGCGATGTCAGCACTTGCTGGAACCCCACCTGTTCCATGCTTGGTGGAGCAAAAAAGTACCTTGGAGAAAGTGGCCTCAGAATTTGACATTGTCTAGGGGGAGGGGCAGTTTAGCTTTGAGGAGCGGCTGCTTTCTCTGAGATGGTAGACAATACATGGATAGAGAACTGCCAGAAGTACAAGCTGGTTTCGAAGAGGTAGAGGAACTAGAGATCAAATTGCCAACATTCGCTGGATTATGGAGAAAGTACCAGAAAAACATCTACTTCTGCTTCATTGACTACGCTAAGGCCTTTGATTGTGTGGATCACAATAAAGTCTGGCAGGTTCTTAAAGAGATGGGAGTACCGGACCACCTCACATGTCTCCTGAGAAACCTGTATAAGGGTCAAGAAGCTGCAGTTAGAACCGGATATGGAACAACTGATTGGTTTAGCATAGGAAAAGGAGTACGACAAGGATGTATATTGTCACCGTGCTTATTTAATTTATATGAAGAGTACATCATGCAAAATGCTGGCCTGGATGAATCACAAGCTGGAGTTAAGATTGCTGGGGAAAAGATCAATAACCTCAGATATGCAGACGATACCACTCTGATGGCAGAAAGTGAAGAGGACCTAAAGAGCCTCTTGCTCAGGGTGAAAGAGGAGAGCGCAAAAGTTGGCTTGAAGTTCAACATCAAAAAAACTAAGATCATGGCATCTGGCCCCATCACTCCTTGGCAAATAGAAGGGGAAGTCATAGAAGTAGTGACAGACTTCATGTTCCTAGGATCCCAGATCACTGCAGATGGTGACTGCAGCCATGAAATTAAAAGACGCCTGTTCCTTGGGAGGAAAGCAATGGCAAACCTAAACAGCATGATAAAAAGCAGAGACATCACCCTGCCAACAAAAGTCCGCATGGTCAAAGCAATGGTATTCCCAGTAGTAATGTATGGCTGCGAGAGTTGGACTATAAGGAAGGCCGAGCGCCGAAGAATAGATTCTTTTGAACTATGGTGCTGAAGAAGACCCTTGAGAGTCCCTTGGACTGCAAGGAGATTAAATCATTCAATCCTAAAAGAAATCAACCCTGACTGTTCCCTGGAAGGCCAGATCCTGAAGTTGAAGCTCAAATACTTTGGCCACCAAATGAGAAGGGAGCACTCACTGGAGAAGACCCTGATGCTGGGAAAGTTTGAAGGTCAAAGAAGAAGGGGATGGCAAAGGATGAGATGGTTAGACAGTGTCATCGATCCAACGAACATGAAATTGAGCAAACCTCAGAGGACAGCGGAAGACAGGAGGGCCTGGCGTGATCTGGTCCATGGGGTCGCGAAGAATCGGACTTGACTGTGCGACTGAACAACAAAAAAACAACAACAAGGAGTTCACCAATGTGCTGTCATCTGACATGGCAAAGCTGAGTATCATCTTTCTCCTGATCTGAACACTTCAGAGGAAGATGTCTGCCTTTCTGAATCAAAGCCCAAGATGTAAAGACGTTGTTCTAGTAGTGCATGCATAAGGCAGAGGGCATCGAGTCTTGCCTGTCAGCTCTTACTGAACAGAAGATCTACATGTTGGTTATAAAGTGTGACCCACACTTCAAGGACAGCCTTGCCAAGCAGTAAGCTCACGTGCTTTGCTTCTCTTTCTGCTAAATCATTTCTCCTTCTGGGCAGGGTTCCCCAACAGCACTCGCAAGATATCCATGGTGATCAAGGCCAATGGGGAGGCAGTTGGCACCAGTGGGAATGTGAAGCTCAGAAGCAATGGTGAGAGATTTTCTATCCAAGCCCAACAAGTTGTGTTCCACCAATCTGTTGAGCTACTGGGCCAGGAAAGAGAGAGTCCATCCGGACTTCTTTCTTGCAGATCAGAGGTTCCTCTTGTGCACTCCATTGAAGGTGAAGTGTGAGTGTATTTTTTCCCCAGACAGGTGACACTGTCAGCTTTTACCACTCATGTTTGCTGCCCTGGAGGGTTGAGCAATTGGTCTTCCTGAAGGTCAACTTGCCGTACTTCAACTACTAAGCCCAGGACTTTAAAAGTGACAGAAGTGATCATGTGCCTGCATCCTCTCAATCTGGACTGGGGAGTTGGGGAAAATGCTGTTCCCAAAACTTAAAACTCTGAAGCAGAATGAAAATTAGGGAAGTTGTCCAGTTTGATTGGCACTATATAAAATCCGCATTCGGAAATGTGTTCTAAAAACATTAAACAAAAACAAAAAACCCTCAATTGAACCCAGCACAGCCCAGGAGGTGAGGGCAGATGTTGGTGAGGCATGGCACCTCTGCAGAATTCTGTGCAGAAAATAAGATAATATGGTTCCAAAAGGTTCTTGCCACTCATAAAGAATAAAAAAAACCCCACAAGTGTCACTGAACAAGAGATAATAAGAAAGCAGAGGAGTATCTCAATTAAAACAAGCTGAACACACTTATCACCTTAAAGGATGCTCGTGCATGCTATATTGGTGTTACACTTCTTCTTTACGGGACTGGGAGGGAGCATCACTGACAGTGCAGGCTGCAGGCTACAGATAAATGAGAACTTGGGTGTCCCAAATTCCCTCCCTCTCACTTTCTAAGGCCTTCATTGGGGAAGTGACATTCGTGTGTCCATGTCAGCTGCTTGCCACATCTGGCTGTCTGCCTTGGTACTGGCTTGCCTGGTTGGTTTGACTTAGATTATCTGGTTTGACATTGGTTCTGTTGGACTTGCCACAAAAGCCCTGAGTTCTGCTTGGCTTCTGTAGTTTGACATGAGTACTTTGGGGCTTTCAACCGTGCCCCTTGCTTTGGCTGGTTTGATTTTGATTTTCTGGTTTGACATTTGTTGCATTGGGTTTGCCATATTAATTTATGATTCTTCTGGGATTTTTGGGTTTGGAGAAGACCCTGATGCTGGGAAAGACTGAAGATAAAAGAAGAAGGGGATGACAAAGGATGAGATGATTAGACAGTGTTATCGATGCAACAAACATGAAGTTGAGCAAACTCCGGAGGATGATGGAAGACAGGAGGGCCTGGCGTGATGTGGTCCATGGGGTCACGAAGAGTCGGACTCGACTGTGTGACTGAACAACAATAACATTGTTTCTGCTGGGCTGGTTGGCTCTGTTTGCATTTGAATATGTTGGCCAATGGTTGATGTTATGTGCTTGACTATTCCTTTTTGCCTGGGGGGAAAGGATAGATATTTTTTCCTCTATAGGAAACAATGGAGACAAGTAGGATGCCTGGAGGAGCCTTGTTCAGAGGCCTGTAGCATGGGACCCTTTGATCCACTCTACATGAAACTTGGGAGGGGGTCTTTAATGGACAGGCAGGGCTAGGGTACCTGCAATTTGGGTGCCATTTGCTTGAAAAACCAGCCAATCTGGCCCTCTGGAATTAGGGTTTCATATACTCTTGCTCCATCTGGACCCAAATTGATTTGGAATTTTGTTGTTGTATTTGGATCACAGTTGGTAATGCTGAAGCATGGAAATAATTGTGGAGCAATGGAAAATCCAAGCCTCCCAAAGAAGAAGATTTGATTAAGATTTTCTGATTCATTCTGGATTTTTCCCCTCTCATAGGAAGGAAGTAAGCTTCCTTTGCCAGAGATGAAGGTAACTGTCAGGAATGTAAATTGGTAATGTCCAAAAAGAAACAAAAATCTTGGAAGGATAAAACTTTTAATCAGATGTATGTGATCCTGAAGAGAGAAGGTAAGAGCTTCCCAGTCCTTAAATCATAGTCCTATGTCCTCATATAACTTAATGTGATTGTAACAGAGAAGATCTTTCAAATCAATCAGGATTTGGATGCCTAAGTGCCTCCAGGAGTCTGTAACCCATCTAAAAGGGAAGATTTTTTTCAGATGTGTTTGAGTATTGGGTTGGAGCCAGACTGGATACAGTTCTGATTTAATTGGACTAATTTGTAGACCTAAAATCTTCCCGAAGTCAGACAATATAGAATGTGTGGAATAGATTGGATCAGATTGGAGATAAACAATGTCAGGTCATCAGCATATAAATTAACCTTATGTTCGATGTAGCCCACAGAGATGCCTTTAAATTCCTTGCATTGTCTTAATTCTTCTGCCAGAGGTTCTATAGCAAGCACAAAGAGCAGTGGAGAGAGCAGGCATCCTTTTCTTGTTCCTCTTGAGGGAAAAAAGGGGTAGGATAAATGACTGTTGATTTGTACTTTTGAAGTAGGATTAGTGTATATTGACTGAAGAACAGTTAAGAAGTTTGGTTCAAAACCCATTTTCTGTATTAAAGAGAGCATATAAGGCACCTCCACTGAGTCAAAGGCCTTGGTGAAGTCAAGAACTAAGATTACCGATTTGGCTTTAATATGGTAACTATAGCATAGCAGCTCTGATCAGGATAACACCTACATGGGTCCAAGGTACATGTTTGAAATTCCAGTGAGAGATAACTCCAGAATTATGTTTAGCTTGGCCCTTTCCAGAAAGGATTTTTTTAAAAAAACAAAGCTTTGGGCCATATGTGATGAAGATTCATCTTACTGAGCAAGGTTTCTATTTATAGGGATGGGATGCAGAATCAAATCTGATGTGGTTCAAAGCTCATTTGCTCACTGTATTTGTCTGCCTCTTCCTTGACTACCATGTAACTTAGTGGTGGGGACAAGGGAAGGAAACTTGCAACAGTGCCCAGACTCCTGTATTTTTAAAAAAATATATGTTTATACTAGCAGTAAAGCCTGTTGTAAAAGCAATACAACAAGCTCTAGAAAGATGTGATGCGTAACAAATGCATCAGCTGGAAGCAGGTTAAGTACATATTAACAGTATGTAATAGAAAGGCACACATGTGGAAGTAAAGTCTCACATACCTTATGTTATACATGGACTTCAGTGTCCATGCCGAGGATGCAACCTCCAGCTGGGCTACAGACCTAGTGTCATCCATGGCGGCACTGGGACTCTCTCAATTGGTTTCAGCCCCCACGCATTGGCCTGGTCACATGCTCGATTTGATCTTTGCGGCAGGGGTGATGGTGGACCAGATCGCCCTTGAGGCAGTGCCATGGTTGGAGAGCCCAACTGAATGTTCCACCCCAACCCTGTTTGGGAGGCGAGCAGATTTTTGCTCTCCCACAGCACCAGATGGACCCAGTACTGCTCCAAATGGCCCTGCAAGATCCAAGACCCACTGGCAGCTCATTAGATGACCTGGTGGAGGACTGGCATGCCTGCCTCTCCTCAGCCATCAACAAGATCGCTTCCAGGCGCCATCTCCGCACCCGTGTTAGGCAAGCGCCTTGGTATACCCAGGAGTTGCGTGAACTGAAGCGAGAACTGAGACAGCTAGAGAGACGGTGGTGCTAAGCCCGCAACGAGGCATCAAGAACATCCTATAGGACACTTATGAAGGCATATGAGATGGCAGTCAAAGCCACAAAGAGAGTTTTCTATGTGGCCACGGTTGCATCTGCTAGCTCACGCCCAGCCCAATTATTTAGTACAATTCGGTCTTTGACAACTCTGCCACAGGGCAGGCAAAATGCTAGGGAACTGGATATTTGCTGAGAGGCATTCGTGATCTACTTTGCAGATAAAGTCTTGGCACTCCACCATGACCTCCCCGCCACAATTGAAACAGTGAGTGAACTTGGGGCCCCTTGCTCGGCTTTGGGGCCGAGTTTAGAATGTTTTGACCCACTCAGTCTGGAAGAAGTTGACAGACTCCTTGTGTCTGTGCATCCAACCACATGCGACCTGGATCCGTGCCCCTCTTGGCTCATTAAAGTGGTCCACAAGGGGTTTTGAGGTGCCCTGCGGGAGATTATCAACATTTCCCTGTCGGAGGGACGGTTCCCAGGGGGCGATGGTCCACTCCCTCTTGAAAAGCCATCTCTGGACCCGGCCGAATTGGCCAACTATCAGCTGGTGTCCACTTTGCCCTATTTGGGCAAACTTACTGAGAGGGCAGTGGCATCACAGATACAGGGTTTTCTGGATGATGCTTCTGTCCTTGATCCCTTCCAGTCCGGCTTTCGCCCGGGTCATGGTACGGAGACGGTGCTGGTCACCTTGACTGACGATCTCCATAGGCATCTGGATTGGGGTGGTGTGGTGGCTCTGGTGCTGTTAGATCTGTCAGCTGCATTCGACATGGTTGACCACCAGTTGCTGACTCACCGCCTCGCCAATGTGGGGATTCAGGGGCTTGCCCTTCAATGGTTTGCCTCTTTTCTCCAAGGTCAGGGACAGAAGGTGGTGATAGGGGATCAGCAGTCTCGGAGACACCCCATTGAGTGTGGGGTGCCTCAGGGGCCATGCTGTCTCTGATGTTGTTTAACATCTACATGCGCCCCCTCACCCAGATTGCCCGGAGTTGCGGGCTTGGATGTCATCAATATGCAGATGACACCCAGCTCTATCTGATGCTGGGCGGCTGGTCGACCTGTATTGGGTGTTACAGGCTGTGGCTGGATGGCTCAGGCTGAGTCTTGAAACTAAACCCGGCAAAGACGGAGGTCCTGGGCCTGAGTTGGATTGGTTCAGGGTTGGGGTTCCCTCTCCCGACCTTCGACGGGGTGCCGCTGGTGCCAGCATTGTAGGTTAGAAGTTTGGGTGTGCTCCTGGACTCCTCTTTAACGATGGAGGCCCAGGTAGCAGCCACTGCCAAGTCAGCCTTTAACCATCTTCGGCTGCCTCAGCAGTTGGTCCCGTTCCTTGACCGCGATGACCTGGCCACTGTGATCCATGCGACTGTCACCTGGAGGCTAGACTACTGTAATGCTCTCTATTTAGGGCTGCCTTTGTTGCAAATCCAGAAGCTGCAGCTGGTGCAGAATGCTGCAGCCAGGCTGCTGATGGATCTCTCTTGGAGGGATCACATTCAGCCTGTGCTGAAAGTACTGCACTGGCTGCCAGTAGCATACCAGATTCAAATTGCTGGTTTTGACCTTTAAATCCCTGTATGGCCAGGGTCCGGTCTACCTGAGGGACCACCTTTCCCTATCTATTCCCCCAAGGGCACTTTGGTCAGGGAGCCAACACCTCCTGGAAATTCCAGGCCCCAGGGATGTGAAATTTGCTGCCACTAGAGCCAGGGCTTTTTAGTGGCAGCTCCTACCTGGTGGAAGGAGCTCCTGGAGGAGATCCGGGCCCTGCGGGACCTTGATCAGTTCCTCAGGGCCTGCAAGACGGAGTTCTTCTGCCAGGCCTATGATTAGGAGCCACCGCCCTTACTACTTCATCATCGTCAGCTACGTGCCATCGCATCACTGTCATCATCAAGGGCGGGGTGGCCCTGGAAGGAGAGGGGTTGACAAGCTACTGTTCGGCTGCTGGGGGCTACAATCTGCCCCATCTTGTTTTATATGCTTGTTTTAACAATGCTTGGATGTTGTTTTATATGTGTTTGGGTTTTACACTGTTTGAATATGTTTTAAAGTTGGCATGCATGCCTTGTTGTCAGCCACCCTAAGCCTCCGGGGAGGGCAGGATATAAATCCAAATAAATAAAATAAAAATAAATAATAAAATAAATAAATAACTGGTGTCCAAGGTCGCACAATTCTAGAATTGGGCAGTCTGCAAAATCATTTTATGTTCTGGGTGTGGTTAAAGGTTCCCCCCACTCACAGGGTTTATCCCAGTGTTGCATACTTTCTGTATTTTTTAATGTATATGTCATTCTCCACTTCAGCCAGTTGTTCCTGCACTCCTCCTGTTTGTGCGTGCCTATGTAGATTTGTCTGTGACTGTGTATGTGTTTCTGCTTTGCAGCATGCCTCGGGTTTTTGGCTTCCTGTTTTCTGTGTGTCTGGTCCCATCTTCTATCTCTGCTTGTGTGTGCATCCACTGGCTTTTTTGTGATAACTTGGGCTGGTCCCCCCCTGCCATGCTGGCAGCTGTTTACTTGGCTTGTTTTTTTTTTCATTCTGGAAAGTGTTGCCTCAGCAAACTTGGCTTGGAGGCTAAAGATGGTGGGTTTTGTCCTTTGAGGGAATCAATCGTTGTCTGGCAAGGAAAGTGAAGACAGTAGCTGTGTTCACCAGAGCAAAGCAACCATCTTCTGAGGAAAGTTTTGGCGGGTGCCGCCTCTGTGGGTGGGACTCAGGCAACACAGCCAGTGGATAGGGACAGCTTCTGAGTGACACATCATGGAGCCAACTGATTTAGAGGCATGTGGAATGTTCAGAAAATGCCACCTCACTACTCAATTATATATAAGGAGAGATTGTTGGGTGGGGAGAGGAAAGGCATACTTTATTAGAGCCAGGGATGCAGGGGAGCCTGGTCAAAATTTCAAGGCCTCGTAGTCTACTTATAACATTTCACATTTTTATCTGTCTCATAGATTTTTATCCAAATATGTACGTAACATGTAACTATTGTTGTAAATCACATTACAACAGATGGGGTATAATGAATGAATGAACGAATGAATGAATGAATGTGCATGTTCTTAAGTAAGACCTTACATGAGTAAATGTGCTGCATGCTAATGTTCCACAGTACCAACTTTATTGTGGGGCAACATAGGATTAAGGTTGTGTATCAAAGTGTCTTTTTCATTCTTAGACAACTGTCTGGAAATCTGTATCCCCCCCCCCATAAATACAAAAACTGGTGAACCATGGTGTATATTATGTATTTTGCATCCATTTTGATGTTCATGTGTGTGTGTAGGAGGTAAGCATATGATGAAAAAAAACCACTTCCCTTGCACACACAATCCTTCCACCAGCCCTGGGTGAGATTCAGTATCATCAAAAGCTAATGTAAGAGTTTCTATTGATTTTTATTTATTTATTTATTGCAATTTCTGCCCTGGTGCTTTTGTAACATTGTTTAATGTTGTTCTGTGCATGGTAAAGGAAACATGAAAATTGCTTAATGAAATTAGCTAAAGAAAAATGTATTCCCACAGAATATGAGCATGTACTTTAAGGTTATTACTATTAGGCTCCATGAAACATCTATAAAGGGATCAATTGTAGAACTAACAAGACACTCTAAAGTAACAACGGCAAAGAAGAAACAGTTTTAGCTAGGCGCTTTCAACAGAATTGATAATGGTGCCTCCACTATAAAGCCAAAATGCAATAAAGAGAATATACTATTCCTGGCATCTGGCTAATCAATGGCTTGTGAAGAGATGGAGGTCATAAAGTGCCTAGGCGGCATTAATTTTATGAGAGATGTTTATAGTATTAGATCATTTTAAAATAATTTTAACTGAACTGTTCTAAATGAATAGCAGTTCTATGCCCATTTAGTTTCGACAAATGGACTAAGGGGTTGGGAAGTGCGGGAACATGTCGATATTGCGTATACATAATGGAAACAATCCCATTGATTGAATATTGAATGCTGAATAATGTGCTTATTAGTTAATAGATGTTTTCATTTGCAGCATATTCCTTGATGCTAGTCTGAGGCCATTTTTAGGTTTAAAGGTTGAGCCATTTTGTAATAACTTTTAGTTTAAAGTGTCTGTAACCTGGCTATGAGATTTTTTAAAATGAGGCTCTAGATATGGCTGCAAAAGAGATAAGTGAATGCTTGGAAATGTAGAAAATGGCAATTAAAGTGAGATCTATGGTTTCCAAATATTTTATTATAGGGATTCTCTAATAGCACTTTATCTTTGTTCTGGGCCATCCTGTCAATTTTCCTGACCTAAAATTGAACCCTTTTCTGAGACCTCTCCGATAAATATATGTTAAAAGAATGGGGAAAATCAATTATTTAAATCTCTTTCCAGATCAAATGCTTGTAACCTGATGACTCATTGTAGTAGGCTCCCAGGGGCAAATCCATAAGACTGCAGTTACCAAGGGAACAACCAGTTTGAAGAAAAGGCCCGGAGACCATGGCTAAGTGGTTGAGTCCATGCTTTGCATGCAGAAGGTTCGAGGGTCAATCCCTGATATCTCCACTTAGCGGACTGTAGGTGTTGAAAAAGACAGTTCTCCACCTGAGACTCTGGAGGGCTGCTGCCACTCAGAGTAGACAAAACTGAGTTAAAATTACTAATGCTCTGACTCAGAATTAGGTAGCTCAATATATGTATTTAAGAAATAGCTCTAAAACAAGGGTTCCTATAAAGGGAGAAATGAATCAGAACATAATTCAGAATCAGAACATGAATCAGAATAAGGTAGCTCTATATATGTATTCAAGAAAAAAACTCTAAAACCAGGCTTCCTATAAAGGGGGAAATGAATCAGAACATATCTGTATATGTGCATTCTGGATTTATTGACCATATGAATGAAAAGTTTTTACATATATTGTCTGGTATGTAAATAATTTTAATAATGCTTCCTGGCTTTAAATGCTATACTGAGTATACAAATGCCACTGCTGTTAATTGTTTCTCGTGCTATTTATGAATTGTTTAACCAACATACTTGCCCTCATTACAGAAAGTCTTATCTGGGCTTTTTCCCCTTGAGCAGTGCATATAAAGTTGCTTTACCATTTTTACATCAAAAATGTACCCAATCTCCATTTATTTGTTAAATATAAAAGTCTTCTAATCAGTTTTATACTATCTTATGTAGAACTTTCACTTCTAAATCTGTTCTCCGAGACCATTACCCATAATCCTGTATTTATTTTCTATCAGCATGGAGGAAGAGATGAAGAAACAAAACCTGTAGAAAAGTTCAAATGAACAAAATATGTTTCCAAGCATTAAGATGACATTCTTACTCTAGTGAATAATAAAGCCCAGCTTTCTGGCTCTATGTAAAGGACCCACACACTAAAATTTAGTGACCATCATGGAGCTGTTTGGGCCTGCTTTTAGTGCTATGTGACAAGCTGGGAAGCTATTTTCCTCATTGTCTATTCATCATTTTCGCAGCCATATGCTCCCCTGACAATTAGGCTCTATTTTATCTGCATTCATCCAGGGCTTTGTTATTATTGTCTTCCCGTTTTCATTTCCAGCATAACAGCAAGTGGCAGTTCACTGGCTCCAGACCAGGTTTGCCTGGTTCCTTTCTTATGTCTATTTTTTTGCATTGTTTTTTTCTTCCTGGACCATTACTTTTTGTCTGTCTGGCAGACAGAGCACATCAACCAGATATTTAACCTAGCACCAAAAATGGTCACCTAGCCAAGCCATTCCAAAACTGCTCTTTTATCTCTAGTGCTAATTCTCAACGGAGGTATTAGGAAATTCAGAGATCTGCAAATCCAATCACAATAATAGCTTCTGTTCTGAAAAGTTTAGGTTGGATTTTGCAGCTGTCTGATTAATGGATGAATATTCAAATTGTCATTTGATGACTTCCAGAAATAATGGTTAAACCTCCCCTTCTCCCCAAATGTATCAGTCAAACATGCTTTCTTAACAAAGGTTATTGTATTTTCCAACACGCAAATCAAATATTGTCCTTTCTTGGATACGTTTCTTGGAACTGGCTTTGCCTGTGTGTTTATGGCATTATCTGCCCTTTATATGTTTGTTTGGCTGGCTTTATGTTACTTTGTGGCACCAGAATATCACATCTTGATCTAATTCTGCTGCAGGAATTGTTGTCCATGGAATATATTTGCATCAGTAAGACTTATTTACTCACTAGCATTTTACCAAATATTCTGAAGTTTCTATTTTGAGGCCACAAATAGCAATGAGAGTCAGTTTGGTGTAGAGGTTAAGAGTGTGGACTCTAATTTGGGGGAACCGGGTTTGATTCCCCACTCCTCCACAGGCAGCTGCTGATGTGACCTTGGGTCAGTCACAAGTTTTCTCAGAGCTGTTCTCTCAAGATCAGTCTTTGAAAGAGGTCTTTCATCCCCACCTACCTCACAGGGTGTCTGTTGTGGGGAGAGAAAGGGAAAGGAGATTGTAAACCACTCTGAGACTCTGACTGAAGGGCCGGAATCTCTTTCTTCTCTCTTGTATTCAGAATGTCAGTGTGTGCGTAAAGTGCCAGCAAATAGCACCCAACTTCTGGCAAGCTCGTAGGGTTTTCAAGGCAAGAAACAAACATAGGTGATTTTCCATTGTCTTCTTCTGCACAGCAACCTTGGGATTCCTTGGTGGTCTCTCTTCAATCCAAATACAGACTACAGTTTACTCTGCTTAGAAGCGAAGATCTGAGGAGACTGGACTAGCCTGGGCCATCATGGTCAGGCCTTAGAATGTCTACTAACCAATTAAAAAGTAACAAAACTAGGCCATCCAGAAACAAACAGGGTTGCCAACCTCCAGATGGGCCCTGGAGATCTCCCAGAATTACAACAGAGATCTATTTGCCTGGAGGAAATGACTGCTTTTGAAGGTAGGACTCTATGGCATAATACCCCACTGAGGTCCCCAAACCCCACCTTCCCCAGGGCCACCCCCAGATCTGCAGGAATTTGCCCAACCTGGAGTTAGCTACCCTACAAACAAGACAGAGATTACTACATACTTTGGGGGCTCCCCAAGTTTACATAAAAATATGAATCTGTAAATAACAAAAAGGCAAAACATGATGGCTGGATGAGATGTTCCAGAATGCTCAGAATGTTAAGATAGGTGTTGACAGCGCGGGTGTTGACAGCGACGCCTATGCAGGCATACATCCGCCCAGTGCTGCGCAATCTGCACTGGCTACTTATCGAATTCTGGATCATTTCAAGGTGTTGGTACTTACCTTCAAAGCCCTATACGGCCAGGGGCCAGCATACCTTTGAGACTGCCGCTCCCCATACGAGCCCCATAGAGCACTGAGGTCCACCAATCAATATCTTTTGGTAGTCCCCGGCCCCAGGGATGTCCAACTTGCCTCGATCAGGGCCGGGGCTTTCTTGGCCCTGGCCCCTGCCTGGTAGAGTGAGCTCTCATGTGAGATCAGGGCCCTGCGAGATTTATTACAATTCCACAGGGCCTGCAAGATGTAGCTCTTCTGCCAGGCTTTTGGTTGAGGCAGCAGATGTTCCCCCCCTTGGGCCCCCTCCATCTGTAGCCTGGGTCCTTGGGATCCTAAATTAAAGATCTTTATAACAAAAACTGATTTTAACACCATCAACCACTGAAGCATCTGGCTTTTATTAGAGTGGTACGATACTTATGACTTATGTTTAGTTATGTCATGTTATTTTACATTCTGTTTTAAAATGGTTTTAACTGTATTGCACTTTTACTGTTGGAACCCGCCCTGAGTCCATCAAAGGGAGGGTGGGGTACAAATACAATAAAATAAAAAAATAAAAGAAACTAAACAGGAAATAGAGGGGCCTGCTGAAACAGCATTTGAGAGCATATATAGTCAAGTTGGGAAAATTGGCTTCTGGTTCCTGGTTTATATAAATGCACCTTTGTGGTTACATTGGTACCTGTGGGTTATGTGCCCATTCAATGACAGTTAGCTATATGACACATGATAATGGAATGGAAGACAACTGAAGTGAATGAAGAATGAAGTATAGAAACCTTTGTTGGGACCTATTTGAAAACAATCTGGTGTGATAAGACTTCTCTTTGAGTAAACAAGACGACTTTTTGCATAGCTTGTTTCCTGAAGGGGCTTGCCTGTGATGTTTGGCAGCTACTAGCTACTAGTTTTAGGTGACACTAGTGTTGTGTAGTGGGTTCAACACATGAAGAACCAGGACACAACGTGATTGTTAGCTCATAGTTTGCTAGCACACACAACAGAACTGAAAATACTGGCCCGATGGCCAAATACATACAGTCCCCCCTGGACCACCCCCAGGTCCCATTGGTGGGTTTAAACTTCCTGCCAAGGTTCCTATTGGTGACTGCTTGAGGTTTCAGGATCCTAGTCCCTATTGGCTCTTGAGGTTCAAGCTCTGGTAAACGTTGCTGTCACCTAGTGGCTGTCAGCGGACATAACACCTAGCTACTAATATTTGGTGGATGCTGAAAGAAATCATCCTGCAGTTTTTGGAAGTAGTTAGGAAAAGTAAAACAAGGCTGACTTTGTAGCTAGCTTGCAAGAAGTAGTCCTACAGGGTTGCATACTGTTGCTTTTGGAAAACAGTGCTGATGTCAAGAAAGACTGGCACTGCCTGCCTGGTGTCTGCCTGCTCCCTTCTGCTCAGTTTCTGTATTTGTGTATAAAACAGCTATTAAAAATACCAGAGCTCTGTAGCACTCTCTCCTGAAAAGGAAATGATGATGCTACAAAAAGGCTGCCCCTCAACATTCTACAGCTTGGAAAAGTGGGGAGAAACCCTGGGTTATTTTCTTCTCTAGCTACATTGTGGTGTGCAGTTAGGTCCCTTAGGTGCCAGCTTACATTCAGGATGTTACCAGTGAATGGAGACCTCTGTGGTTCCTGCTTACTTTATCGTATGGATTTTCCCATGGAGCTGTTCTAGCATTCTGAGACTATTCCAACACCATAGAATGGCATTCTTGGCTTATGTTGCAAGATATATTCCATATATCAGTCAGCTATTAGTGTTTGCATTTTGAATAAGGGGATAATTACCTCCAGGCATTAAGTAACCAGATAGAATAAAGGGGCAATACCCTCAGCTTCAGTGTACCCTATGCTATCATGGTTGTTTACGATGCCAAAGGACATCATTGTCTTTAAATTATATATTACCATCAGATGGAATTAGTCAAGGATACCTGGGGTTGGAATAGCTATGTGCTGCATTTTTGATTATAGAACCATTGCTTTGTAGACTTCTGGTGATATCAACCCCATTAATACTGCTTTCTAAGGACAAGTAAGTGTGAAGTTACAATGTATTTTCATCTCTAGCCAGCATGGCAGAAACTTTCCTTGTTCAGAAATTACAGTTTTATTTATTATAGAATCAAGTTAAAAGGAACTTCCCTTATTTCTGTATTGCCCTGTTCATCGTTTCTAAGAAAAAAGTGGTTCATTGGTAAAGTAGTCACAATATAACCTTATAGCATTGTGACGCTCCATGCATTTTATAGTTATCTTACCCTCTCAGTTCTATCTCAGCTTTGATTAATATTGGATCTGTTCTTTAATATGGACTCCATGCAGAAAAACTACTTTATACTTCAGCTGCTTTTCAGCTGACACGCAGAAAATTCAATGAAATTAGGCAAGTAGGAAGCAAGATGATTGTGGGAGGAGAGAGGATAAGTATTCAATGTGACATTAAATATTAATGCTAATGGGGAAAGGGAATGGTTGTGATTTATCTTTGTATTATAATGCATTATTATCTTTTAAATGTTCAATATTATAAAAGTAAGCCTCTTGTTTAATTTGAAAATGTATGGGTTTTTCCTATTGCTTACGGTGGCAAGATAAAAACTCCACACATGCTTACTAGTATTCCCAGTTCCATGCTGGTGCAGGCAATGAAAATCTCTTGTGCACATATACTTGTGGATTATAGTTCTACTCTGTACATACATATACAAACCAGGAGCTGACAGCCTGGTGCTAAAATTAACTGGCAAGATACCATTTTCCCATGGAGCTGTGCTAGTATTCTGAGACTGTCTCAAAACAATAAATTCAAAGTAGGGTAGATTGGTGCCATTGTGCCCAGATGTTATAGTGATGTGTAGAACTCTAATGGAGTACAGGCAACAGAAGGAAAGGGGCTGGCCATGAATATGGTATGTGCCATTCTAAGGGCCTTCTGGCCATTTTGGAGAATTGAATATCATTGCTTCATTAGTTCCCATGATGTATAAATATCTCAGACACACCATACATGCCGAGGATCATGGATCTCCCTCCCCTTCCACGTCCAGTACATAATGTGAATAGGGTGGGTGTCCTGTCAAGGTCTGGGATAGTGCAGATTACAACGGAGGATTCTATACCTCAGCATGCTGCTATAAAATCATCATGGCCTAGTGCCCAAAAGCTCATAGTAACTCTGACAATCCCAAGTAGATGCATAGGTACATATGTATGTTTCACTCACAGTTATCTCCAGATGACTTTACACACATGCAGAACCAAGACTGGGAGGAGACAGTTCAATGGTGCCACTTTGTATATATGAATCAGCCCTGCCCTTCCTGTCCAAGAGTGGCACCTCCCTGCCATGATTACCGTAGATGGGGAGCTCACTATTGAGCCTTCAGGGGTCCTTCAGACACAGCAAGCAGCAACAGTGAAGAAATGCAGCAGGGTCGGACCAGCGAGGTCTCCTGGTGGCAGGGCAAATGGTGGCACAGTGGCTGGGAGAGAAAGAGCAGATAGCAGGCCAGCAGGAAGTGGCATGGCATGGTCTTTGGCCGATTGCAAGCTGGTGGCAGGAAAAGCATCCCGTGAGAGAGAAGTGGTAGAGAGGCCAAAAGAAACAAGGAGGCCTCTGCAATGGCTGAGCATGCCTCCAAATGGGAAGGCCGGGAATGACAAGGTGGAAGAGTGGTGCTTAGATCCAGGTGGGAGTAGGATGCTGAGCCCATGTGGCAGTGAGACACCAAGCCTTAAGGATGGGACAAAGGGAAGTGGTGCTTCAGAAAGCCAAACTGGGAAGAGAACTTCATTGGAGCAGGACTCTGCCTGTCAGACAATTCCTTGTGGGGGAGAACAAGGGTTAGAAGAATCCAGGGTTGGTTCACTTCCAGGGTGGCCTTTTAAGGACAGCCTGGTAGAGGGCCAAGGAGGAGGGAGAGACAGGAAGCATTACAGAAACGGATGGGCAATGACTGGAGGAAGCAGGGGAAAGGGAGCAGGGTGAATGCCAACCCCCTCCCCTTCTACTACCCTGATGCTCCTCACAGGCCTGTAGCTACAGTGGGGCATTTCAGGCCCTGGCCCCTGACTTCCTGCTAAGGCCCCATGACTTCCTTTCAGCCCAGACACCCAACTCTGAAAAGATGCAGCCCTGGAGGGGACAGCAACCCAAGAGTCACCCTTTGAGCCACTGAAGTCAGACATTTCCCTTCCCTTCCCTTGCTATGTAATGCCAGTCTCACAATGTTAGTGCAAAACACTGTATGTTCCATCATTTCAATCCTTAATGTAACAATTGACTGCCAGACTGATGCTTCAAGATTCACCCAGCATTCTCCAAGAAAGCCCATTAATTTTAGTGGGATGTGTAATGGTATGCAGGACTGAGACTCATTCTTTAACAGTGTTCCCTTCTTCCCCCATTATTATAGACCTCCAAACTCAGGATACAGTCACATGTGCGAGATAAACCTGGGGGGGGGGGAGTGAGACTATTCCCTCCAGAGGAATTTGACCAGCAGTTGCGCAATCACACAGTCCTTTGAAGCTGCGGGGGCAGCCTGCCACTGCATGATCAGACGCAACCTGCTTTCCCATGGCTATCACTCTTCCATATCTGTCATCTGTCCAGCCCAGCCATGAGAAAAAAAAATAACTCACAAAATGAGAACTTTCTTTGGTATCTCAGTCCTGGAGTCACGTGAAGTGGGGTGAGGATGCATGGCTTGTATCTCCAGTATTCCATCCTTTCCCATTTTGCCTGACTGATTCCCAAAGCCAAGCAGGTTCACAGAGTGTTCTACAATGAATTGCAAATACCTGATACATTCTTGCTGGGAACTGTAGGTTGTACCAGAAGGTTCTGAGCATGCACCAGTATGATAAACACTGGTAACTATTGAATGTTCACAATTACAGAGGCACAGAAGCAGCACATACTATGTAGATAATTTACAATTGAGCATCATCTGCTCAGGATCTGCTCTAGGGAAGTAATGCCAACGTGGTGGTCATGTGTTCTCCTGCACCCATCTCCTTCTTACTCAAAGTTAAGGATTAATCTGGGATTTCCTCCATCTCACTGGAACAGAAAGTGCTTTAGAAGAGCCAGGACTTTGTGTCCTGGAAATAGAAGCCTCCATAATAGAAGGATATTTAGCTTGGAATGTCCTACCATTTTGTGACTAGCCCAGCCCCCATGAGAGTCATTCTCTGTCTCCCCCATGGCAACCATGTTGTGGTAACAATTTTGTTTTCAGAATTATGGAAGTGCCCACAGGTACTCATGCACTACAACATTCATAATTCAATAAGGTCAGTAAGCTGCAACAATGTGCCAACATGAACTGCTCAACCAGTTCCAGTGTTGACTTTTGCCACATGTCGATAAAGAAACTCTTGAAATGCTGCTGCAGAGAAATCATCAGAGCATTTACATGGGGTGCTTAAAAAGGAAAAAAAAAAGGCAAGTTTGATTTTCAACAGGTGAATGCACAAGTTGACTCTTGTATAGAAAATTAAACACCCCCTCAACATCATTTTTGGTATTTTTTACTGATCACAGGCACAGGAGTCAATCCTTAGGATCAAATCAAATATGTACAAAGGTACATTTAGGGAATCGGCTTTGAAAGAAATAAGAGCAAAGCCTACAGTAAAATAAGCACAGGCAACTATGAATGAGCTCCCCCCTTTGTGATGGATAGGATAGAAGTGCTGAAGAAATTGCTGCTGCAACAAAACTTGACATTAGTGATAATACAAGAGTGAGCCAAAGCTAGGAGATCACTCCAGTCTGCTAGATTTCAAATGCTTAATCAAAAGTGACTTCTGCTATTGCAGCTAAAAAAGCAACGTTTTCAGCCTCCCATTAATTTCCATACAATAACCATCTAATGGGGGAGCTGTTGGGGAAAGGACAGAGATCAATCTGCCGTAATGACACACAGGAGACTGGAGGGGAAATGCAAACTTGGAGCAATTTCATAGCAGGTGCAACCTTGGGAAAATGGCCATTTTTTTGGAGTTAATTTGTTCCCTTGACATGTTTTGAGATCCATATTTGTACTTCAAAAGTTTAAAATGCAAATTGATTAAAAACATGGCCAGCTATTTCTAACCATTTCAACCACATCCCATGATATATTAGTAACATCTCCCCAGTGATAGGACAGCTGGTTATCTTTTATCTCATAACTGCCAAAAGACAAAACAGGATTGTTTATTCCCTCTTTCAGCTTCCTATTCATATTTCCATCCTTAGACTTATTTGGAGTTGAATTGAACATGTGGAGCACAGTACAAGATAACGAAACCATCATCATGATGACAACAGCAGGGCTTCTCAGGGAAATGCAAAATAATTTTGTTGTTGGTTACCAGAATTTTTCTAACACACAATGACATTCAGGAAGCATTTCAACACTCACAACATCCCTTAGATAAAAAAGTTTTGCAGCTTTTGAAAAAGCTGAGCAACAAATCAGCTTTCTTCACATCCAATGGGAAATGATGGCAGAGGACAGGAGCTGCAACAGAGAAGGCACTGAATCTGGCCATCTTCATATTTACCTGGTGAATGGGGGTAATCTGCCAGATTTTAGCTGGTACATGGGGGTTTGTGTTTTGTATTGTTCTCCGACAGCACGAGTTCGAGGTGCCCCTTAGATATTCAGTCATAAACCATCTCTGCTATTAGAATATGGATGCTGTTTTCCTTGCTCAGTGATACTGACTGGCTCAGTGAATATTTAAAAAATTCATTTGCACTTCATCTTTAGGTTATCAATGGGTGTCCCATCTCTTAGCTGCTGTCAATAGAGGGATGAACCAAACTCTCCATTTGTCATTCCTTCCAGGTTTCTGCCAACAGAGGGAGCCCTCAAAGCCAGCCTGGTATATTTCTTTATTGCTGGCACAGGGAACATCCCCTCATAAACTCTTGAAACTGCTTTATACTGAATCAAGACCATTGGTCCATCAAGGTCAGTACTGTTTACTCAGACTGAAGCGGCTCTCCAGGGACACAGGCAGAGGTCTTTCACATCACCTACTGCTTGGTCCTTTTAACTAGAGATGCTAGGGATTGAACCTGGGACCTTCTGCATGCCAAGCAGATGCCGTATCTTATTTAGAGCATTTCTATGCTGCCTCTCCAGGTCCACCCTAGATCACTTACATTGTAACTCACATTTTAACATTTTAACTTACATTTTAACCCATCATTAAAAACTCAGCCAGAGCACAAAACCATAAATATAAAACACTAGTGTGGCCCTGTGTGGAATTGCAGGGAGGTGGATAGGAAAGCTGCCATTGCTACCTCCTCATGGCTGTCCCTTATTATCTCCGTTCTTTTTCCTGGCACTGGCTGGATCAGCAGGAGGGAAAACCTCTCCTAACCTCTTCCTCCACTTTGTAGGCCAGCAGGGGAAAAACA
The DNA here is from genome assembly GCA_029375565.1 of Gekko gecko. Classification (NCBI taxonomy): domain Eukaryota; kingdom Metazoa; phylum Chordata; class Lepidosauria; order Squamata; family Gekkonidae; genus Gekko; species Gekko gecko. Next base: position 126,333,542 of record JAPDNY010000006.1, on the reverse strand, counting down.
ACCGGAAAATATCATGATGGCATTTCCAATGAGAACCAGGAAGTAATGTCACACCACTCTAGGATTCAGTGCTGTTGAATCCTAGAGTAGTGTGATGTCACTTCTGGGTCTGCCTCAGAAATGGTGTCATGCTATTAAGAGATAGTGCCTCCTCAGCCCCCCTCCCAGTTTCCAGTCAAATGCCAGCCACCAGCTGGCAACACTAGCAATACAGGAAGGAAGGACTGAGCCACTTGCTCACCTTCTCTCCCATGCAGAGATGGGGAAGAAAGAAAAAAAGCAGCAACAGTGTGTCTACTTCTTCCCCACAACTGCTGCTTGCCACATTCCCTTGCTCGCATGGTCAGCATCTGTGGAAGGAAAGAGAAGCCAGTATCCCTGGTTCCTTGTTCTGGCTATGGCTGCTGCCTTGTTTCCACTTAGGGTTGCCAAGACAAGCCTGGCAACCAGTGGGAGGGTCAGGAACGGGGACATCAGAAGTTCACACCATCAGCTGCATCCCTAGATGCAGAAGTGATGTGGTGTAGCTCTAGGAATATCCAGAAATTCTGAGGTAAAATTGTAGAGATACCAGTGATGCCTCAAATGGCCTTATGTCACTTCTGGGTTGTTGTTTTTTCTGGAAGTGATATAGTGACTCCACCTGACAAGGGGACTGGTAAGCTTATTTTGCTGCCAAACATTGCAACCAATCAGCTTCCATCTATTAGAAGTTTTTCCTACTCTTCCCAATGGATCCTGAGGCCTGATGAAGAAATTGCCGCCCAAAATTTAGCCATGGATTCAGTAATAGTCTGATTTTCACTGGATAAAAATCAGTTACAGCACTCCCAATCTGTCTGGCCAGATGTTTCTTTTACAAAAGTTCTAATATATTTATCTCAGATCTTATTATACTAGTTGCATCTATCAGACTATCTATCTGGTCCCTATCAATACCTATAGGAGAGTTAGGAAAGGTTGTTTACTGGCTCCTTCTTTGTTCAATTTTTACGTTAATGACATTGTAAGTTATTTGGACTCACCTAGCTTACACCCCCCCAAAATTACAACAATGCCACATTTCTATCTTTTTGTATGCAGACAATGCCGTCCTTTTAGCTAGAACACCTGTTGGCCTTAGAAGAGCCCTCAAGAGGTTTGCAAATTTCTGCATAAAGAAGGAACTGGAAATAAACTATCAAACATCAGTAGTGCTTAGTGCCCACTCCCCTGTCCACCACTTCATTTTCCTCCCAGCTGACCACCCTGTCTTTTCAAATTATCTTAGGAGTTCCTTAGCAACCACAATGATCTCGCTAAGATCTGATAGTGGACCATTGAAAGATATTTCTTTTTCTTAAGGATTTTAATTTCCACTCACCTTATAACAAAGCTTTTAGATTTTTCTGCAAACCTGGGGGCTATCCCAGGTCTATAGAAAAGTTTCATTTCACTATGGTGGTATAATCTATGGATTTAACAATCTGCATCTAGTATAGACGTGAGCACGTCTGTGTCAGTTCATGGCTGACCCATGAACCAAACTGGGAGGTTCATTCGCAAACCAAACTGGTTCATGCTTTGTGGCCCTGTAAACTCCACTGACAACAGCTGAGCAGTAGGGAGCAGTCTGCTTCCCACCACTCAGCTGTTTCAGGCTGTTTTGTGCAGTCCCTTTCATGCCCATCCTTAATCTGGTATCAAGTTTTAAATTAGATATAATGATTAAGCAGTTTCAAAGAAATTTTAAACAGTATTCAGACTAAACAGACAATAACAATTGAATTAAAAATCACCTCCTTAACTTCTTATCCACTGTACTCTACTGGCCTCATCCTCCATGCCCATGCCTGAACCTCTTCCCCAATCCGTCCCCTCCAGAGGGAACACAAGAACTACCACACTCATTCTTTCCCTTTCCAGACCCAGTCATAGAATCATAGAATAGAGTTACAGAATCACAGAGTTGGAAGGGGCCATACAGGTCATGTAGTCCAACCCCCTGCTCAAAGGAGGATCGGCCTAGAGCATTCCTGACAAGAGTTTATCCAGCCGCTGCTTAAAGACAGTGAGTCCTTCCCTCCATGCAGTGCTCTGTAATAGAGACTGGCAAACTGCTGTGCTATGTAAAGATCTATATTCTTTTCCACAGAACAGTGCCAGGTATCTTTCTGGACTACCTTCTAATTAATGACAGCACTCAAACATATTTCAATTACTTTTGGTAGGGGCTAGCCTCCCTGCCTAAGGCTGCCATGTCTCCCACTAAAGCAGGAGACCTCCCAGCAGTAGCCTCTAAACCCTGCTGCCACGCTGTAGGTTGGCAGGGAGGGGAAATGTATTGAAAACCACTGTCTGAGTGATGTCATTGCATCAAAATGATCCTCTAGGAGCCACTGGAATCTCTATGGTGAATCCTAAACCGCTGCATTAATGCAGTGATGTGATCTCAAAGTTTGCCTTGGAAATGATGTCACACTGTTGCTCCAATGGTGCCCACAAATATCTGCCCCCATGGTCTTCCACCAGGTGCTGGCCACTGACTGGCACCCCTATCCCTAGCCCAGCCAGTTCAATGTACTCAGCCTTTGGCTGTGGAGTATCCAGGAGTACTCTTCCCAGAATGCTGTACAGCTCCTCTATGAAAACAGCCAGTTGCTCTGTTGAAATGTAGACAGTAAAAATATTTTCCAATACCTTTCACCTCCTCCCAAAGTGTTTTCTTCCTCCCCTCTGGTTAAGCCATACGATTCTCCAGAGTGTTAAAAAATATTTTTCTCTCTCAGATTTTAAAAAGCATTTTCCTCTCCCAACATCCAAAAATTGTGAGGAGTTCCTCCTCTAGTTTTCCCTCTGACTGAACTCCTGCTGCCTGTCATCTATTCCGCTAATAGAAGAAGCAGAGAACTAATGCAGTTCTGCAGCTACCCAGAGGGCGAAGCTGTTTTCTGATTGTCCTGTCATAGGAGTCGAAGGCGCAAAGGCATCCTTCACAACACTGCTGTGGGTTACAAAAGTTGAGAACCCCCTGGTTCTTTTCAGAACTTGTAAGGTTATCCATACCAGGACCCGAACTGGAGTTCATTTCTTTTAATTGAAAGCATAATGTAGCCAGCATAGTTGAATTCTTTTCCCTCAGGGATGCCTTAGGGACTTGAAGTTCTACACTTTTCATCTTCATGCCTCTTCGGGGCAGGAAATAATTTGCATTTAACTTATAAAAGCACTGCATGGTGAAGCTACTGGTGCTAGCTCACCTATATTAACCAACAAGCACAGGGTAAGAACATAGGTACATAAGAGAAGCCAATGCTGGATCAGACCAATGGCCCATACAGTCCAACACTCTGTCACACAGTGGCTAAAAATACCAGGTGCCATCAGGAAGTCCAGCAGTGGAGCCAAGACACTAGAAGCCCTCCCACTGTTGCCCCCCCCCAAGCACCAAGAATACAGAGCATCACTGTCTATACCTTGTAGCTAATAGCCACTGATGGATCTCTGCTACATATGTTTATCCAATTCCCTCTTGAAGCTGTCCATGCTTGTAGCCACCACTACCACCTCCTGTGGCAGTGAATTTCATGTGTTAATCACTCTTTGGGTGAAGAAGTACTTCCTTTTATCCATTCTTACCTGGCTGTTCAGCAATTTCATTGAGTGCCCATGAGTTCTTGTATTGTGAGAAAGGGGAAAAAGTACTTCTTTCTCCACCTGCTCTATCATGTCACCCCCTCAGCTGTCATCTCTCCAAGCTAAAGACTCCAAGTGCTTTAACCTTTTGTTATGTCTGGTGTCCAACATTGACGGACTCAGCTTAGGAACACAGAACAATAGAATGCTAAGATCCTGGTGGGAACCTATCGACCAGAAGCACCTCTGTAAATAGCCTATCATGGGTAGTGTGTGTGCATGTGTGGGGTGTTGTGTACAGATTTAATCAGGGCTTCAGTCCTGCTAGAGTTGTCTTGTAGTTGAGCTAATCACTGAATAAATCATGAGCTGATCGCTACTCGTGTTGAACCCAGTATATTTCACCTTTCTTCATAGGGAAAGTGTTCCAACCCTTTTATCATTCTAGTTGCCCTTTTTCTGCACTTTTCCAATGCTATAGTATCCTTTCTGAGGTGTGGTGACCAGAGTCGCACACAGTATTCCAAATAACGTTGCACCATCCATTTATACAGGGGCATTATGATACCAGCTGATCTGTTTTCAATTCCCTTCCTAAGAATCCCCAGCATAGTGTTTTCCTTTTTTATTGCCATCACACACTGTCTGGACATTTTCAGTGAGTTACAATTCTAAGATGTCTCTCTTGGTCAGTCCCTGCCAGTTCGGACTCCATCAACATGTATTTATAGTTAGGATTTTTGGCCCCAATGTGCATCAGTTTGCACTTGGGCACATTGAACCCCATTTGCCACGTTGAAGTCCACTTGCCCATCCTTTTTTTTTCCAAAAAAATTATTATCATGATATAATAACATGTTCCATAAATGGTAACCAATTCTTAACATACCCTTTTCTACAATTCTCCCCCCCCTCCTGGCTCCCAACGATGCTCCACCCCCATTACAATTCCAATCAATATTCTCTTGCATTCACCTCATATTCAATAATCAAATTTTCTATTAAAACATTTTCCTTTTCTGTTTCTCTCTCTTAGGTAACATTTTAAATACAATCCCTTACTATACTTCTAATCTTAATAGTTATCAAAGCAAAGTAACTTATTTTTAACATCCCAGTTCAGTTCTAAGTAGTATTTAAAGTCTTTCCAATCTGCTAAAAATTCTTGATCTTCTTTTCCAATAAGTTTTTTTGTCAATTTGTCCATTTCTACCATAAAAATCATCTTCTTTATCCATTCCCATTTATCTGGTATCTTCTCCTGCTTCCAAAATTGGGCATAAGTCATTCTCGCCGTTGTAATTAGATACCATAACAATGTTCTCTTTGTCACTTTCATTTCTCCAATTTTAAGCTCTAAAAGCAGCATTTCTGGCTGTTTTTTCAAAGCACATTTCAGGATCTTCTGAATTTCCTTTTGTATCTCAGTCCAAAAAGCAGCCACTTTTTCACGTGTCCACCACATATGGTTCTGCTAGAGTTGTCTTGTAGTTGAGCTAATCACTGAATAAACCATGAGCTGATCGCTACTCATGTGTTGAACCCAGTATATTTCACCTTTCTTCATAGGGAAAGTGTTCCAACCCTTTTATCATTCTAGTTGCCCTTTTTCTGCACTTTTCCAATGCTATAGTATCCTCTCCACAACAGTCACCTTGTGAGGTAGGTGGGGCTGATAGAGCTCTGAGAGAACTGTGACTGGCCCAAGGTCACCCAGCAGGCTTCATGTGGAGGAGTGGGGAAACAATCCAGATTAGAGTCTGCCACTCTTAACCACAGCATCACACTGGCTTCAAAGAACTAAGGGCAACTTGCATGATCCTTCTGTGGTAAGAAATTACTCCACAATGTATACCTTTCTGTCGTAATTTGAGACTTTTTTAGTGTATTTTCATACCTAAACACCCCTTTGTACTGTCTCTTTAAAGCTGTAGTAGCTGCTTGAAAGTGAGCATCATGTAGGAAACTCTATATGGCAATTTGTTTGGACAAAACACCTCCCTCTTCATGGAGTTACTGACAATTTTACCCATATGAATACAGGCATCCCTTTCTGCCACAGTTTTCATTGCCATAGGGAAAACTATCTATAGGAAGCCACTGAACAAAAAGAGCTTGCCACAAAGAGATATTTTGATATAATCTTCCAAGTTTCCAAACTTTATTTGTCATGGACAGGGCCAATCCCTGAGAACTCATGACCTGTCATACTGAACAGAAATATATTATGGCTCTTAGATGCTTTAGAAGTCCTATTTGTGTAATTCCAAACAGACACCACAAAAGTGATTTATCAGGCTTCTGGTGGGTCATCCCCTACAGCCATTGGGTTATGTGCATCTTGATCAGGCACAATTTGTTCAGGGCTGGCCTAAACTGAACCTCTGGCTATAAAGCAATGAACTACTCTAAAAGAGCAGGAGACTAGATTTAGGTCAGGATTGATATGCTAGTCACTTAACCACAATTTATAGGCTAGTGTTGATATATCCTGAAGCTAAGACTAAATTTAACACTAACTTGCAGGTTGACTGCTTGTCAGTATTATAGTTTGAGGTATTTTGAAAGGAATCAAATCTCATATTTTAATAATCTTTTTTAAGAGATATGTTTATCATGAGGGGGGAATTTTTGAAAGCAAAACTGATTGAGGAGAATTTTCTCCTCAATTAATTACAGCACATCGTTCACAGAAAGTAGGACTATATAAACCTTCCTCACTTTGGGAACCCTGAATGTTATCAGAGTTCTTGGCTTCCCTTGAAATTCCCTGGATGTTTTGCCTCAAGAAAAGCCTCTGTTGGGAGGGAACTTTTGGCAAAATCCATTTATGACCCAAGGGTGTATGCCCCCCCCCCCGGCAGTTTATTAGTTTTATCAAAACACTGTGGGCATCCCCTGAAATTTCTCAGATGTGTTACCTGAGGAGGGACCCCTAAATTTGATTCAAATTTATCTTCAAATGATATTTTAGAGGCAACTGAAGAAAGCAGTAATACCAGAGCCCACCACTAATTCCATGATTATGTTTTAGGTTGTTTTTAAATATAATTGTATACTGTTGCTATACAATTAGACAAGTCCTGCCCTTCACACCAGACCTGTTCTCTCTACAGACTTCTGCTGTCTTTCTTTCTGCCCCTTTCAAATACCCTCTGACAAGGGAGAAACGACAAGCCTCCAAACCAACACCCCCTGTAGTCCAAGTTACAGTTCTGGTTGTCAGTGCATCATGTTCCTTTTAATTGCTAAGTTTTGCAGTCTCAGTTCTGAAAATATAGCTTACTTTAGGCTTTTGTTCCACCTTCATCTTGAAGTTTTCTGCTTCATGTCTTTGGCCCAATTGCTGCTCAGTTTTTGGCATGGGGATTTATTTGTTTGTTTTTAAAAAGATTTCTGGTATTGTGAATTCTGGATTTCTTCAATATAAATAGTAACATTCAGATTTCCACCCTTGATAAAGTAGGCTTTCAGTTCAACAGATGTATACATGCTTGCCTGTCAGCATTATTAATCCTGTCAAATGCTGATCAATGACTTTGCCTTCTCTCTCATTCCCCCACTCCCACCAATGCTTGGTGTATAGGGATAGTCTACAAATCTGGCTGACATTCACAGTCTCTTTTTTCAAAGAATCAAAGTCATCTGCTGCCATTGTCACCTCCATCACAGTAACTACACAACTTTAAAGGAAGTTATCTGTCACTTTTCTTTTCCTTTCTTCCATATTTTCTGGATTCCTCCTGGTTTGAACAAAAGTACAGTCTCCCTTTCCATATCCTGGGGAGCTCCTGCCACACCATCTGTCTAACCTAAAGGTGGATTTTAAGTGCTTAATTGAGACCCTCACTCAAGAACTGTGTTTCTTTTTTAAGTAGAGGAGCTTCCTTGTTTTTGAAATGTCACCATGAGAAAATACTGCTCTACATGAAAAATGTATCATATTGGAAAGAAATTTAGTTTTCAAGCATCCTGGGTGACAGGGTAGGTTTTCCTTAGAATGGGGATAGTTTCAAATATGGTCTTCCACTTAAAAATGGGAGTAGTTTACTACCAGGGTACAGGTTTTATCTCCTCAATTTTATCATATTTGAATAGGCTCTAACATGTTGGATAATATATTTTCAATGCAGTTTAGAAACTGTTTTCAATTGAATTTTCCTGTGGAAATTCCAGCTGCAAAAAATCACTGAAGTGTTTTGGAAGTGCATTATCTAAGTTTTTTTTTTAAAAAGCAGCCACAGTGGTGACCACTAAGGATGCTCAAACACCTACCATTTCAGCTCATGTCCTGCTTGCCAGATGCAAGCTTGGGATCTAATTTTTCATGGGTGGTTTTCAAGTAGCTCAATCCTGTTCATTGGGTTAGTTTCTGTGCCTTGCAGAATTTCATACGTGCACACGCAGGCCAATGGGAGTCCTACTTTCCCCCATCCCCACAAATCTGTTATTCCTGCTTGCCACTTGGCAGCCAATCATACACATATACTGAGCAAATCCGAATCACTGACTAATTATAAACATAGTCATTTTTAAAGTCATACTGGCTAGTCTTTGTTTGTTTCTCTGTTATTATTTACTGCATGCACCTTTTTACCCAGCCTTATGGGAGTTGTAGTACCCCCTTATCATGTCATTTCATTATCAGACCCAACCATTTATGACCTAGGGATGGGAATTGATTTAATCTACTGTGAAGATGTAAAAGCAGTTTCTAAGACAGAAGGAAAAGAAATGGAAACACTATAGCTACTGTGCAGCTGCAAAACTGTTTGGGAGCTGTTCAAGATGGGTGGCAGTAAAGGAATCAATCTGCTAGTTAGTATATGGTGCTATACATTTATAATAGTTCATGTGAAAGAGTTGGATTGCCTGCCTGTTTATATCTGGGAACAAGGACATTTCAGTCTTTAAAGTCCTTCATGATCTAGGACCCACTCACAATATATGCCTTCATGCCAATTGAGGTTGACTCACACCTTCTGTTAACAGTTCACCCCCTTTTGAGAAATTCATTAGACTCCGTAAATCTGTAGATAGTTGCATATTATAGCTTAGATATTTTTTCTGTTGGGTTTATGAGATGACTGATGAGCTTTTATTGTTGGGGAGGTGAATTTCTCTGTATTTGGGGGCATTGTCTTTTGGGATTGGGATGATATTATTTTATTATGTTATGACTATTTTATGAAATATTGTGTGGTTTTATCTTTTTCTGCTTTTTTATTGTCAAGTCACACTTAACTTATGGTGCCCCGATAGGATTTTTAAGGCAAGAGATGTTCGGAAGTGGTTTGCCATCACCTGGCTCTGTGTAGCAAACCCTAAACTTCCTTGGTGGTCTCCCACCCAAGTACCAACCAAGGCTGACCCTGGGTAGCTTCCAAGATCTGACGAGATTGGGCTAGCCTGGGATATCCGGGTCAGGGCTTTTGTGAGCTGCATCTTACTTATGAAGAAGCTAGGCCTTAAAAAAAAATTATGAAGTAAATAAATTGACAGCAAAAACCTAAGTAGTTATTTAGGAAACAGATATAAACTCCATAGCAGAAGGCTCATATTAATGTTATTTCTGACATACTAATTTCTATTACTCTTGCCTAAAAAAATAGGAAGGGCCAGCCATTCTATAGCCTCCGATATTTTAGGACTCTGTTCTGATGATGTCCTGAGAAGCCAGCATCAAGAGATTAATACAGCACTCAGTACAACAGAACAGTGTTCCCTCTACACTGAGTTAGTGTGAGTTAGCACAGTTTTTTAGCCTTCAGCTCACACATTTTTGTCCTAGCTTGGGAAGGATGGCTCCAGAGCAAGCTAATTTATGCAGTAGCCAAATTGCTCACTCACAACTTTAATGTCAGTAGCTCACAGAGTAGAATTTTTGCTCACAGGACTCCACAGCTTAGCGGGAGTATTGCAACAGACTCGTTCAATAGCACATTGATGAACAAAAATTATTGAGGCAGACTCAGCATGGGTTCTTTAAGGGCAGATCTTGTCTCACTAACCTGTTAGTGTTTTTTGAGGGAGTGAACAAACAGGTGGACAAGGGGGACCCAATAGATATTATTTACCTTGACTTCCAGAAAGCTTTTGATACAGTTCCTCATCAAAGGCTCCTAAGTAAGCTCAATAGTCATGGGATAAAAGGACAAGTCCCCTTGTGGATCAAAGACTGGCTTATAAATAGGAAACAGAGAGTGAGTATAAATGGGAAACTTTCTCAGTGGAGGGTGGTAAGCAGTGGGGTACCACAGGGATCAGTACTCGGTCCGATGCTTTTTAACTTGTTTATTAATGATTTGGAATTGTGAATAAGCAGTGAAGTGGCTAAATTTGCAGATGACACAAAGTTGTTCAGGGTGGTGAAAACCAGGGAGGATTGTGAGGCATTCCAAAGGGATCTGTCGAGGATGGGTGAGTGGGCGTCAACGTGGCAAATGGGGTTCAATGTGGCCAAGTGCAAAGTGATGCACATTGGAGCCAAAAATCCTAAATATAAATACATGTTGATGGGGTCTGAACTGGCAGAGACAGACCAAGAGAGAGATCTTGGAGTCGTAGTAGATAACTCAATGAAAATGTCTAGACAGTGTGTAACTGCAATAAAGAAGGTCAGCGCTATTCTGGGGATTATTAGGAAGGGAATTGAAAACAAATCAGCCAGTATCATAATGCCCCTGTATAAATCATTGGTGCAACCTCATTTGGAATACTGTGTACAGTTCTGGTTGCCACATCTCAAAAAGGATATTATAGCACTGGAAAAAGTGCAGAGAAGGGCAACTAGAATGATAAAAGGGTTGGAACACCTTCCCTATGAAGAAAGGTTAAAACACTTGGGGCTCTTTAGCTTGGAGAAACGATGGCTGAGGGGTGACATGATCGAGGTTTATAAGATTATGAATGGGATTGAGCAGGTTGAGAAAGAAGTACTTTTCTCCCTTTCTCACAATAGAAGAACTCGTGAGCACTCCATGAAATTGCTGAGCAGTCGGGTTAGAACAGATAAAAGGAAATACTTCTTCACCCAAAGAGTGGTTAACATATGGAATTCACTGCCACAGGAGGTGGTGGCAGCTACAAGCATGGACAGTTTCAAGAGGGAATTAGATAAACATATGGAGCAGATAAACATATGCTCCCTCATGGATCGCTGCCTTGTCGTGGCAAGGGGGCTTGCGTGGTTCAATGAGGCTGTGGGCTATGCCGTGGAGGGCCACCCAGGACGGACAGGCCACAGCAGAGAACTCAGACCAAGCGTGATCCCCTGGAGAAGGAAATGGCAACCCACTCTAGTATCTTTGCCAAGAAAACCCCATGGACAGTAACAAAAGGCTAAAAGATATGACGCCGGAAGATGAGCCCCTCAGGTCGGAAGGTGTCCAATATGCTACTGAGGAAGAGCAGAGGGCAAGTACGAGTAACCCCAGAAAGAGTGAAGCGGCTGGGCCAAAGCCGAAAGGACGCTCAGTTGTGGATGTGTCTGACGGTGAAAGAAAAGTTCGATGCTGCAAAGAACAATACTGCATAGGAACCTGGAATGTAAGATCTATGAATCAAGGTAAGCTTGATGTGGTCAAAAATGAGATGGCAAGAATGAACATCGACATCTTGGGAATCAGTGAACTAAAGTGGACAGGAATGGGCGAATTTAACTCAGAAGACCATTATATCTACTACTGTGGCCAGGAATCCCGTAGAAAAAATGGTGTGGCCTTTATAGTCAACAAGAGAGTGAGAAAGGCAGTATTGGGATACAATCTCAAAAATGACAGAATGATCTCGGTCCGAATCCAAGGCAAACCATTCAATATCACAGTAATCCAAGTCTATGCCCCAACCACTGCTGCAGAAGAGGCTGAAGTGGACCAGTTCTATGAAGACCTACAACAGCTCATAGAACTAACACCAAAAAATGATGTCCTCATCATCATAGGGGACTGGAATGCTAAAGTAGGAAATCAAAAGGTAACTGGAATAACAGACAAGTTTGGCCTTGGAGAACAAAATGAAGCAGGGCAAAGGCTAACAGAGTTTTGTCAAGAGAACACGCTGGTCATAGCGAACACCCTTTTCCAACAACCTAAGAGGCGTCTCTACACATGGACATCACCAGATGGGCAACACCGAAATCAGATTGACTATATAATTTGCAGTCAAAGATGGAGAAGCTCTATCCAGTCAGTAAAAACAAGACCTGGAGCTGACTGTGGCTCAGATCATGAGCTACTCATTGCAAAATTCAGACTTAAATTGAAGAAAGTTGGGAAAACCACAAGGCCATTCAGATTTGACCTAGATTGCATCCCCGATGAATATACAGTAGAGGTGAAGAATAGGTTTAAGGGACTAGATTTGATAGACAGAGTGCCTGAAGAACTATGGACAGAGGTCCGTGACATTGTAAAGGAGGCAGCACTCACCGCCATCCCAAAGAAAAAGAAATGCAAAAAAGCAAAGTGGCTGTCTGATGAGGCTTTACACATAGCAGAGGACAGAAGGAAAGCTAAAGGCAACAGGGAAAAGGAAAGATTTGCCCAACTGAATGCAGATTTCCAGAGAACAGCCAGGAGAGATAAGGAGGCTTTCCTGAATGAACAATGCAAAGTAATAGAGGAAAACAATAGATTGGGAAGGACTAGAGATCTCTTCAAGAAAATTGGAGAAATCAAGGGAACGTTCTATGCAAAGCTGGCCATGATAAAGGACAAAAACGGTAGGGACCTAACAGAAGCAGAAGAGATTAGGAAAAGATGGCAAGAATACACAGAAGAACTATACAAGAAGGACCTCGATGTCCTTGACAACCACGATGGTATAATCACTGACCTCGAGCCAGACATCCTGGAAAGCGAAGTTAAATGGGCCTTAGAAAGCATTACTAACAACAAAGCTAGTGGAGGTGATGGTATCCCAGCTGAGTTATTCAAAGTCTTAAAAGAAGATGCTGTTAAAGTGCTGCACTCAATTTGCCAACAAATTTGGAAAACACAACAGTGGCCACAGGATTGGAAAAGGTCAGTTTACATTCCAATCCCAAAGAAGGGCAACGTCAAGGAATGTTCAAACTATCGCACAATTGCACTCATTTCACACGCTAGCAAGGTCATGCTCAAAATCCTACAAGCTAGGCTCCAACAGTACGTGGATAGAGAACTGCCAGAAGTACAAGCTGGGTTTCGAAGAGGTAGAGGAACTAGAGATCAAATTGCCAACATTCGCTGGATTATGGAGAAAGCAAGAGAGTACCAGAAAAACATCTACTTCTGCTTCATTGACTATGCTAAAGCCTTTGATTGTGTGGATCACAATAAATTATGGCAGGTTCTTAAAGAGATGGGAGTACCGGACCACCTCACATGTCTCCTGAGAAACCTGTATAAGGGTCAAGAAGCAACAGTTAGAACCGGATATGGAACAACTGATTGGTTTAGCATAGGAAAAGGAGTACGACAAGGATGTATATTGTCACCTTGCTTATTTAATTTATATGCAGAGTACATCATGCGAAATGCTGGCCTGGATGAATCACAAGCTGGAGTTAAGATTGCTGGGGAAAAGATCAATAACCTCAGATATGCAGACGATACCACTCTGATGGCAGAAAGTGAAGAGGACCTAAAGAGCCTCTTGCTCAGGGTGAAAGAGGAGAGTGCAAAAGTGGGCTTGAAGCTCAACATCAAAAAAAACTAAGATCATGGCATCTGGGCCCATCACTCCTTGGCAAATAGAAGGGGAAGTCGTAGAAGTAGTGACAGACTTCACATTCCTAGGATCCCAGATCACTGCAGATGGTGATTGCAGCCATGAAATTAAAAGACGCCTGCTCCTTGGGAGGAAAGCGATGGCAAACCTAAACAGCATGATAAAAAGCAGAGACATCACCTTCCCAACAAAAGTCTGCATGGTCAAAGCAATGGTATTCCCTGTAGTAATGTATGGCTGTGAGAGTTGGACTATAAGGAAGGCTGAGCGCCGAAGAATAGATTCTTTTGAACTGTGGTGCTGGAGAAGACTCTTGAGAGTCCCTTGGACTGCAAGGAGATCGAATCAGTCAATCCTAAAAGAAATCAACCCTGACTGTTCCCTGGAAGGCCAGATACTGAAGCTGAAGCTCAAATACTTTGGCCACCAAATGAGAAGGGAGCACTCACTGGAGAAGACCCTGATGCTGGGAAAGATTGAAGGTCAAAGAAGAAGGGGACGGCAAAGGATGAGATGGTTAGACAGTGTCATCGATGCAACGAACATGAAATTGAGCAAACTTCAGCGGACAGTGGAAGACAGGAGGGCCTGGCGTGTTCTGGTCCATGGGGTCGCGAAGAGTCGGACTCGACTGTGCGACTGAACAACAACAACAAATGGAGCAGAAGTCCATCAGTGGATATTAGCCACAGGGTATAGATGGGAACTCTCAGTCTGGGGCAGGTGATGCACTCTATTCTTGGTGCTGGAGGGGGCAGCAGTGGGAGGGCTTCTAGTGTCCTGGCCCCACTGCTGGACCTCCTGATGGCACCTGGTATATTTTGGCTGCTGTGTGACAGACTGTTGGACTAGATGGTCCATTGGCCTGATTCAACATTGGCTTCTCTTATGTTCTTATATTCTAACCAAATCTTGGAATTTCGCAAACCAAGGCTTTCTGGATCATGTGCCAATTTAATTAGGTAGCCATTCCCACCTCTATTCTCAATATTTAAGTCACATCTCCTCCTACTGGGAGATGACAAACCTTCTTGCTGTCCAGCTGAAGGTTAAAAAGAAAATCTGTAGGAGGCAAATCTATTTCACAGGCCATAAAGTTATATGATCTCTTCTCTTGTATTTCTTCTCTTTTTGCTTATTATGTTGGAATAGGAGAATGTCCAAGCAAAGACAGCAATCTCTCATCCAATGAATTCCTTTTTATATAGAGAATGCTTTTCCAAAGAGGTTTTTCTTTCATTTTGTTTCATTTTTTTACTTTGGCCAATGAGAAGAAAGGTGTAGTGGCACACAAAATTTTGCCAGGGAGATTGTGCCTGTCATTTGCTAGTTGGCAAAATAAATAAATAGATAAAGCTAAAGAAATAAATAAGTAATTTTTTTCTAATCTGCTATAATACTGTAGATTCAGTTGGTGTTATGTACTATAGTGTACAGTACAGTACAGTACAGTACAATCTGTACTATAGTTTCTACTCCAAAATATCCTTTTTTAGTGGTTTTCTTCTCTCAAACTACTCATTATTTTAGAATCAGGAAAGTAAACAATTGAGTACTTCACTGGGTAACTTTCAAAGATAAATGATTGCTATTAGAATCTATAATGTGCTGTATACTATAAACACAGATATGTGTGAGGGCAGAGCTTGCTCAATGATAGCAGAGGGTGCAGAAAAGGGAAACTTAATTCTGAACAAGGAATTAAAGGAGAGGCTGGGGTAGCTTGATGAACAGATGAATCACACATGCACATGGTTTGCTGCTGGTAAAACTGTAGTTTAAATACAGAAATATGCCTTCATTAAGGTCCACTTCCTTACTCCCTTGGCAAAGCAACCAGTGTATGTCATGAAGAAAGAAGACAATCACCTCTTCCATGACACGACTGATATAACATATTATGTGGATGTTTTTGCTTTACAGCCATAAGGGCACAGGTCCATTTCATACCGATGGAGCAACACATGTGGTATCTAGATTATCTATTATTGTGTAAGTGCTCTGGGAGTCACACATAACCATTCTTCCCCCATTGTCTTCTCACCTGGGTAAATATGTGACCTGGCTTAATTATAGAAATATAGTTGACCTGTGTTCCATGATCCCTCTAAGCTGAGTTAGTGTGAGCTAGCTCACAGTTTTTTAGCCTCTGGCTCACACATTTTTGTCTTAGCTCAGGAAGGATGGCTCCTCCAGAACAAACTAATTTATGCATTAGCCAAATCGCTCACTCATAACTTTAATGCCAGTAACTCACAAAGTAGAATTTTTCCTCACAAGACTCCACAGCTTAGAGGGAGCATTGCCTGTGTTTAAGAAACAAATCTGCACCTCTTTTAGTATTCCATTAGACTGATACAGCCATAATCTCAGTCCACACTCCCTGGCTTGTATATAATCATGCCATCCTGATTTGTGATTAATGGATGATAGCTCCAAAGTTCCAGGTGAAAATCATTGCAAGGCAGGGTTGCCACCCTGGCAACCAGTGGGAGACTGGGGAGGGGGAAGGATATGGGGACAGCTGTCCCTAGTGGCATGACATCACTTCCTGGGAAAACCCAGAAGTGACATGATGCCTCTCTAGAATTTTTATGGAGCCACTTGAAAAAAAAATCTCCGACTACTATTCTGATCAGTGGTGGGAAACAAGAGCCAGGGTGGGAATTCTCTACCCCCACCAGGGTGACTAATAGAGCTATGGCAGGGGGTTACCTACCTACTTCCACATTCTCAACTATTAACCAAATATGTACAAGAAATTGTGTTTTGATCCCAGATCACTTACCTGAAGGATCTGTAGATTGGGTCTCCCACTGGTTGCCAAAGCTCTGACGTATCTCTTCCCAAAGTCTGCAGGAAATGGCTCCATAAAAGGGATAAACCCTATGGATTGCATAGAGTGTTTTTAGACAGAAAATATACTGATAATATAATTAAATCTGGGTAAAATGAGTTGTTTCTCATTCCAAAATGTATTACTTAAAGTCGTGTCCTTCATATTTCTTTAAGACATTTGACATATACATTAGTTCATGACCTTTTCTTTATAGGTCTTCATTGTCTCAGTCATTTCATCATTTGTTAAATGTTAACCAACCAACACAGATCTAGCAAAAAACACCTAAATAAGAATGTATTCATTCACACACAATGACATGCACATATACACGAATTGTTTTTTCAAATTATGAGAATCTTTAAAAAATAGAAAATCAACTCAAAATACTTTAAATCCAATTGTTCAATGGTGACACAAGTAGAAATTCACCTTGAATATTTGCTTACACACTAAATGCAAAGAGGTAATCTGAGTCTTGATTATAGAAGAACACAAAGGATTATACCACAAGAGAGAAAGGAGCCTTTTGTCTGATAGCAAATGGGAAAACTCCTTTAATAGATTTACTTCAAGTGAAGGAAAAAAGGATTTTGCCTTTTATCTGTGTGGCAGAAGAGAAATTACACAGAGCTGTTTTGAGAACAAACGGTGGTTGCTATTTCTGGGTCCTCTATCATGGCACTGTCAGCTCACCTATCAAGTATAAAAAGAAAACACCTTGATTTATCCAACCACCATCTGTTTGTTCAACGTGCTCAGTTGATCTATGCAGTAGATATAGCCCTAACAACCATCCTGGGTGTACTATATCAGAGACACTTAGGACATAATGAGCTAAAGTGGATATATGGGCAAGCTTGGAAGTAGAATCAGGGATGGGAAGAAAACTTCATAGACTTTCCAGGTTTGGGTTTGCACTACAGTTTCCACTGTGTGCGTGGCACCAGTGTGCTTTTAGCCCACTATAAAATAGATAGTGAAGAGTCAGAAAATTTATTTTGATTTATGCTATCCCACCAATAGCCTTATAAACCACCCATCCATTCCCCTGAGGGCTTACTTCAGAGAACAGGAACCTGCTATGGTATTGAGTAAAATAGTATACGAGTTTTGGTGATGGAAAAATGGAGACTCCAGTTTATTCCCAGATTCAAGGCCAATGTGAGAGATAGGTGTGGCTGGGTACCTGTGAAGGCCCACAACCTAGCAGAAGGCTCAGCATGGACTGGAAACTTGGAGTCAATGTGAAATGGGCAAAGTGCCTGAAGACAGCAATAGAAGGAATGGATGAGAGAATGGTGCCCTGTAGCCTTGCCCGAGCACATCTTCCAGCTGGCTCAAAGTAACCTGCAACACTGCAGCAACTCTTTTGGCTTCTTTTTAGACCTGCTGTCTAAAGGAGTGCATTGCTGGGAGGGGAACAAAGGAACCACAAGTAGGGAGATGGGAGATGTGATGGATAGCATTTCCCCAAGGGCACTTAAAACTCATATTCAGCTCTTCCTTGGATTCTTCATGTTGCAAGGGACCACTTCATACATTAGAGTCTTGTGTGAGCTGCTTCCCTATAGTGTAATGTCACACGGCTATAGTTTATATGTGGATAATCCAACCCTGCAGGTGGAGCCAGTTGTGAACTATTTACCACCTGATTCACAAGCTTCTGAATAGGCTGGAAAGACAGGCAAGACTGGTCTTTACCTTTGTAGTTCTTATATCTATTCCTAAGTGCATTGGGGTAGCATAATGAAAAAGTGGCTACAGGGTTATTGGGTGCATGAATATAAAGGGACTTCTTTGAGGTGTGTGGTAGCTGTAAGAAAAGGATCAGTAAGCCATGGAGATTGGACTCTTGGGATCTGTTCCATCATCTGATAAAACAGTATATGCTAATGAACCAGACTTGGGAAGAAGACATTCTCCAAATTGCTTTATCAGTAAATCTTGTTGCATCTGGATGCATTATGACAGCTTCGCAGCAGGTTTACTACATTGTGCCTCATCTAGCTAATTTTGCTTTCAGGAGTAGTCAGTTGCAGCTTTTTTCATTTAAAAACAAAGAAGAAGAAGAAGAGGAGGAGGAGGAGGAGAAGGAGGAGGAGGAGAAGAAGATTGGATTTATACCCCGCCTTTCACTTGGAGTCTCATAGTGGCTTACAAACTCCTTTTCCTTCCCCTCCCCACAATAGACACCCTGTGAGGTAGATGACGCTGAGAGAGCATTGACAGAAACTGATCTTTTTCAAGAACAGCTCTGACATAACTATGGCTTGCCCAAGGTCATCCAGCAACTGCAAGTGGAGGAGTGGGGAATTCAGCCCGGTTCTCCGAGATTAGGCTCTGTGCACTTAACCACTACACCAAACAAAGGAGGGGGAAAAACCACACACAATACAGTTACCTGTCTTTTGTCCTTACCAGTGCTTAAAGCAGTCCACATGGACCATGTACAACCACAGAAATGGGGTTTAACGTGTGTTAGAATTCAATACCCCTTCCCCAGCACCCCAACAACTGACTGCTTTCCAGGGTGAAATTATATATCTGTAGTTCCAGTCAGGGGACTCTGGCATTATGGACACTTTGGACTTCAGACAGTCTATAGCAATTGCAACTGGACTACAGTGTCAGTATAGTGCAATACTAATAATAGAAAAATGCAATTTCCCTGCAGTGCTAATGTACCTCTAAAAGACACTTTGGGTCATTGTGCATAAATGATATGCTGATAATCTGGAAAGTCTTTCAGTTGTTTTGTTCTCAGGGTTGCCAGGTCTCCCGCTATGGCAAGGGTCTCCACCTGGCAACTCTTTCTTTCTGCTGCTACCTGGAGCAGTGGCAAGAGAAAAAGAAAGTGGTGTTCTGTATGGTATTGGCACCCCTCCCCCTTCTCCTGGCAGTAGCCAGCCATTGGCTGGGAACCCTGTTTATTCTGATATAGGCTCAATGTATGGAAAACCCTAAGATGAGGTTAGGGACAGAACTTAGCAGTTGGCATGGGTCAAAAGAGACTCAGCTGGCAGGGAATCTTAAAATGAGACTAATGTTCTTGAAATTGAGAGTCTGAGGAGAGTAATTTTGCATATATATTATCTCAGCCAATAACTGAAGCTAAGTGTAATTTTGTATGCGTTGGTTGTTATATCATTTTACTTAAAAGGCTCTTCAATCAAGGGTTGCAGCTCCACCTTTAATCCGCCAGGTGGCAGAAGTAATTAAAGCATGTCCTGTATGAGCATATGGTGCACACCTTTCTCACTGCAATTGTTTGGAACAGGATGGAGATCTGGGAATGTTTCTAGTTAGAGCTCCTAATGAAGCAATCATTTCAAATATCCAAGGAGCCATCATGGATCAGCCTCTCATTTGCTCTTTTACACTGTACTTCACTGTCTGACCTTCACTTCAGAAAGAAAAAAAATGGTTTGAACTTGAGCTAGCCTTGCAATGTAGACCAGGAAGTACTGGACATTCATTCACCCAGCATACTCAAGGCTCATAGACTGGTTGCTAGAGGGCTGTGGAGCACAAGTTGTAAGAAGTAGTGCCCCATTAGACTTTGATTAAATAAAACTTCTTCTTACTTATATGCTAAAGGAGAAAAGCACCACTTGTTTTGTTGTAAGACAGCAATAGGCTGACCTGTTTTCCATTCCTCCTTTCCAGGCTCAGAACAAAGGGTAAGGGGTGTATTACAAGGTCCACAGAGAAAAACTATTTATTTACATCATTTTTTACCATGCCTTTCTCTTGAATAGGGACCCAAAGTGGTAACATTGGCTGAGTTCAGACTGGCAGTTTGCAGCGGGAGCCAGTCGTGGCAAAAAAAGCCCCAGAATAAACTGTTCCAGGTTTTCCTGGTCACACAGGGCCGACAGATGCGGGAGCAAAACAGGAGGAGGCGTGCGGGAACATTCAGACTGCTGGCCCGGAGGCGTGGCTGTAAACAGTTTTTTCCTCTATGTGTGTATTGGGCGGTACAGCAGAGTACAGCCAATCTGATCGCTGCTGCCTTATGCGCAGAAACACCGGTGCACACTATAGAAGTCAGTTGCTCCCAGCTTTTCGGCTTCATGTTCACACTTCTGGGAAGTGGAATAATGTGGGATAAAGGTGCTCTCCGGGATTTGCTACCACTTTTGTCAGGTATCTTTTTAATGTGGGAGCGAAGCGGAACAGCATGGTTTGACTACAGGTGGGGAACACCAGGCAGATGTGCCTGTGTGAATGTCCCCTTTAATCTGCTTGGGTAACACAGCTAAAAAGTGGCTATAGCAGGGCAAATTGCCAGTCTGAACTCAGCCATTGTTCTTCTTTCCTCCATTGTATCCTCACAGCAACCCTGTGAGATAGGATAGGTTGAGAGTGTGTGACTGGCCCAAGGTCACCCAGCATGCTTCCATGACACTATAACTGTTATACCCACTATAGCAGCCCTGACCTGGATAGTCCAGGCTAGCCCAGTCCCATCAGATCTCAGAAGCTAAGCAGGGTCAGCTCTGGCTAGTATTTGGAAGGGGTGACCTCCAAGTCATACCAGGGTTGTGATGAGAGGAAGGCAATGGCAAACCACCTCTGAAATGTCTCTTGCCTTAAAAACAAGTCTAGCTTGCTGTCTAGTGGTGCATAACACTAAAGAGGTAGAACTTCTGGCTGCCAGACAATCTTAGGATCTTCTGGCTATTCTACACACAATGCCATACATTAATCAATCAATCAATCAATCAATTAACCACTGTATCACACTGGTTTTTTTTACTAAATGAAGACTGGTTTAAAACAGCTTTCATATGAACAACAAATCAAACATCTTGTGCAGCTGTTTCTAAGCCTTTCTCTAGAACTAACAGCATGTCTTAGCACAAGTAAAAAAAAATCTCAATTCCTATTAAATTCTTTAAATTCTATCATTAGAAGAGGTTGAGTGTAACACATCAACTGTTCCCTGCTTCCTAGTTTTAAGCATATTAACACAATGTCTGTCCTAACTCCTACACAATCTATTTTTTTGGTAGGCAACCATAAGTTTCTGGATCCCACACCAGAGACCTCTTATTTGCATCACACAGTAAGGAACAGGCTATACATGGGCAGAAGAGACACCAAAGAAATCAAGAGGCAGCAGGAGAAAATGTAGCAATGAGGAAATCAAATTAAAGGTGTGAGTTAACTTCTTTCCTTATGTCAACTGAGCTGCAGGAAATAGACTGTGATATACTTATTTATTATTTATTTATTTTCTTTGTAATGTAGGAAAGGTTCCATATGTCTAAGTGCCTAATCACATGACCACTTGGGCACATAGCAGCCACAGAAAAAGCTTTGCTTAATACTGGCTCCTTGAGCCCCCACAAGGGAAGTTGTTCAGATGAGAATGAACCTGCAAACATGCAATGGATTCAGATTTCCTCAGGCCTCCATGAAGATGTTTGCAAGCAGAAGGTACACATAGGTTATGAAATATGTGTGCACTTCAAGCTCCTGAGAACATCTCCATATCATTCAGGCATGTCAAACTAGTGCATTCTTGGATTATGCAAGGGCATGTTTTTGGTCATTTTCTGCCTGCTTCTTTAAATTAAATTTTAGCATGCAAAGAGGCAGATGTAGAAAGTTCTCCCTTTTACAATTACATGAGTAATTGTCCCAGTTCAGTAATCATATAGGGAAAACTGTGAGAACTTTGTGTACTATTTTACAGGGTATCATTGATAGTATCACATCACTGATACAATCACATCAATAATTGATAGCATTAGATTGATTTAAATATACTAGGAATAAGGCCCATTGTGGAAATAAATACAAGAAGCTCTGGCCTCGGGCACTCAGTGTCAATTTGCTGTGGTGACCTCAGCAGTGTACAATAACACAGAGTCCACCGTTTTCTCCAGGGGAACTGATCTCTGCCATCTGAAGAACAGCTATAATTCTGAGTGATCTCCAGCCCTCACCTGGAGAATGGCAGCGGTGATTCCTCAGGAGGAAATGGCTGGTTTGGAGGGTGGAGCCTATGGCATTGTACCTGTTTGAGGTGCCACCCGTCCTCAAACCCCACCCTCTCCAGCCTCCACCCCTCAAACCTCCAGAAATTTCCCAACCTGGAACTGGCAACCCTATCTCCTTCCCAGCCAACCATCAACCTACTGTTATCTGCCCCCTGACTTCAGTTTTCCATCTCCTCTCCCCTGTCTCCTGGAGAGCACTTATAATTCTGAGTGACCTCCAGCTCTCACCTGGAGATTGGCAACAGTGGTTCCCCAGGAGGGAATGGCTGGTTTGGAGGGTAGAGTCTATGGCATTGTATCTGTCTGTGATCTCACCCCTCCTCAAACCTCGTCCTCTCCAGGCTCCACTCCTCAAATCTCCAGGAATTTTCCAACCTGGAGCTGGCAACCCTAGTCAGGACAGGCCCCAATGAGTTTTCTCCCAAAGGCCAAAATAGACATAGAAAAGGGTCCCCCCACCTTTTACTGACAGAACCAAGCTTGGTTGCCTAGCAACAGACACTGAGGGGAAAGTAGGGTTGTCAGCTTTGAGTAGGGAAATACCTGGAGATTTGGGGGGCGGATCCTGTGGAGGGCAACGTTTGGGGAGGGGAAGGACTTAGCAGGGTATAATGCCATAGGGTCTACCCTCCAAAGCAGCCATTTTCTCCAGGGGAACTGATCCCTGTCATCTGGAGATCAATTGTAACAGTGGGAGATCTCCAGGTCCCACCTGGAGATTCGCAACCATAGGGGAAAGTCAGCCACACAGCAGGGGGTTGAAGAGAATAGTTTGACGGCCTCTGGCCCACCTCGTTAGCCAACCAGCCATGGTGGAGTAAAGCAGGAGAGAGAGCCATTTTCACAGTTTATTCTGACAGGAAAGTGGCCAAGCTGGCAGTGGGTGGGGGAGAGGGTTCAGCTGAAAGTCTACCACAAAATCTCCAGAAATTTCTCAACCTGGAGCTGGCAACCTAGTCAGGACTGGCCCCAGTGAGTTCCCCACTGTCAGTAATGGTTCTGTATTGTTTCACACTGTGTCCATTGTGCTGTGTTCCCTATCTCGTCCCTGCTTTTGCACTTGCGTAGATATGCTAGCAGTAACGTGGGAGCTTCTTCCCTGCCGCTCGGTCTTATCACGGTGGCCTTGAGTGCAGGCTTTGGGCTATTCTTCTTTGTATGAGAATTTTCCAGTCCTGTGAAGATGAGGGGAGGAGGGAGTCGTCTCCCGCCCATTAAGTAATTCTCCCGCCGGGAGTTTCCCGCACGCGTGCTTGCAGGTCATTTGCTAGTCGCAATTGTGTATCACACTATAAACATGCTTGAGCCGCTTGCATCGCCATTCCTGACAATAACCTCTACACTGTGGGTTTTAGCACTGTATTCCAATAAAGCCCTTCTTACTCCTAAGAATGCTTGGATCTACTTGCTTTTGAACCTGACACCCACAAAAGCCTGGAAAGGGCTTTATTCCTTTGTCTTTTTATTGACAGAACCAGGGGTCTTTTCGTAGAAGAACAGCTGCAGGAGCTCATTAGCATATGGTATGCTAATGAGCTATTAGGCTATTAGCATATGCCATGCCCCCTGACATCACCGGAAGTGATGTCAGAAGGGGAAGCAAAAGGGGGGGAAGCATCTTCAAAAGCCTCCCCTTCCCTTCCCCAGCTGGTCTGGGTGGGAGAGCTAAAAGAGAAGGGGTTTAAAGTTTAAACTCCTTCTCATGAGAGTTGGGCCACAGAAGGAGGAAAGAGGGAAGGAAAGAGAGAGAGTAGAGAGAAGGAAAGAAGGAAGAGGGAAAGAAAGAGAGGGAAGAAGGAGGGAAACAGGGAAAGGAGGAAAAAAGAGAAGAGAAGAAGGTGGGAAAGAAAGAAAGAAAGAGAGAAGAGAAGAGAAGAATGAGGGAAAGAGGAAAAAGAAAGAAGGAAAGGAGGGAATGAAAGAAATTCAGTGGCAATTCAGCCTCATTATACCCTATGGGCCATTGAAGACAATGGTGAAAACATAGGGTATATTCTGAGGGCTGGAGGGGAGGGTTTGAGGGAGAGGCTCCAAGATCACAGGATAGCTGACGGAGCCTCTCCCCAAGATACCCACCAAGTTTCAAGAACATTGGACCAGGGGGTCCAATTCTATGGGCCCCCAAACAGGTTGCCCCATATCCTCCATTGTTCTCTATGGTGGGAAAAAAAAGTTATGTTTTTCCCACCATAGAGAACAATGGAGGGAATAGGGGCAACCTGTTTAGGGGCCCATAGAGTGGACCCCTGGTCCAATGTTCTTGAAACTTGGTGGGTATCTTGGGAGAGGCTCCGTCAGCTATCCTGTGAGTTTGGAGCCTCTCCCTCAAACCCCTCCTCTCCAGCCCCTAGAATATACCCTATGTTTTCACCATTGACTTCAATGGCCCATAGGATATAATGGAGCTGAAATTGACATTCGGCTGCCTGAAAGACTCTCCGGGACGCCGGCTGGGGGCGTGGCGTGGCTCCTGAGCTCCCAGAGCTGCGCTCCGGTGCGCTCCCCCCCCGAAAAGACCCCTGGACAGAACCAAGCTGGGTTGCCTAGCAACAGCCACTGAGAGAAAAGTTAGTCCCACAGGAGCCCAGCAGAAGTGTCTTAATCAGGAGAGACAGCTATTTTGGCAGTTATTCTGACAGGGAACAGTGGCGGAGGTGGCAGTGGGCGGGGAAGAAGATTGGACCCAGCACCCAGCCAATGGCACACGAGTACTCTTGGCGGTTGATGGGCCAATGGCTGATGGAGCATACTGCACAGCCAATGGGAGAGCTGGAAATGGCCAATACGTAAGGGAATTATTATTAAAGATATCCCATATTCAGAACAGCTAACAACATAATTAAAATATGGATCCTGCCTAAAATTTCTACAGCTAGCAGGAGTTTCCATACATGGACTTTCTATGACTGCTCCTTCCTGCCACTGCAGCAAAATTCCCCCTCCCCAAATTCTGCATCTGGATCCTAGTGGACCTACAGGAATGCCTTGGGGAGAGTTGGATATCTCCCCTGCATGTGTATGGGAGGGTTGAATCAGTGGAAACTGCCAAACCTATTTTGACATAGAACTGCATAGCACAGTTTAAACCCCTAAACCTTCAAATCAGCAGATCATCAGCAGAAAGGACAGTAATAGCTTAATCTGGAAATGCCCTTTGAAATCACACTGCCTTACCAAGGCGCAGCTGTATATGTGAACGAGCATATGATTGCCTAGAAATTTCCCTGCTGCAAAACACCCCACTGCACAACTGTACTGGTGGCCCCTTCACCTCACTCCCTAAGGGATGTTCAGACCCTAAAACAGAGCTCTGGGCCCACGAGCTTTGTATCCAGCAGTGAAATAGACAGAGACTCCCAGGCAAGGATCCTTTTGTATATAAAATAAAGCCTTCTTGAAATTACATTTACCTAAAGGTGAGTGTACACCAAAATCTGACCAAGAATGTACCAAAAATAAGATAACAAAAGAAGAATCTCACTTTTTCTTTTTTATGTTTGTCCTTGCAAGACCTCTTGAGCATACAAACACTTAACACATCTGGAGACTGGAACTATTGGGACTCCGTTCTTTTGTGTTAAATGGATGGACAATCTGTTTCTTGGTTTAAATTTAATCTTCGGATTTATAGCCCATCTCTGTATTATCTGTCTGTTTCATTTTTTTTTCACCTAAAGGTTAAGTTGGACAGACCTGATGGTGTAAATAGGCTGCCTCAGCAGGAGAGATTTTTGATGATGGAAAGTACTGTGTGCAATTCTGGTCACCACACCTCAGAAAGGATACTATAGCATTGGAAAAAATGCAGAAAAGGCCAACTAGAATGATAAAAGGGTTAGAACACTTTCCCTATGAAGAAAGGTTAAGGCACTTGGGGCTCTTTAACTTGGAGAAATGATGACTGAGTGGTGACATGATACAGGTTTACAAGATTATGCATGGGATAGAACAGGTAGAGAAAGAGGTACTTTTCTCCTTTTCTCACAATACAAGAACTCATGGGCACTCAATGAAATTGCTGAGCAGTCAGGTTAGAACAGATAAAAGTACTTCTTCACCCAAAGAGTGATTAACACATGGAATTCACTGCCACAGGAGGTGGTGGCAGCTACAAGCATGGACGGATTCAAGAAGGAACTGGATAAACATATCGAGCAGAGGTCCATCAGTGGCAATTAGGCACAAGGTATAGATAGGAACTCTCGATCTGCGGCAAGTGATGCTTTGTATTCTTGGTCCTTGGGGGGAGGCAACAGCGGGAGGGCTTCTAGTGTCCTGGTCCCACTGGTGGACCTCCCGATGGCACCTGGTATTTTTGGCCACTGTGTGACAGTGTTGGACTGGATGGGCCATTGACCTGATCCAACATTGGTTTCTCTTATGTTCTTAAATAGAGCTCTGCTCTGACTCATCTTTCCTCTGTTCTTTGTAGGGCTGATCTCTGCTGTTTCTTCACCTCCTTTCCCCTTCCCCATTAGTTTCCAAAATGCAGGTGAACCCAGGTCCTATTGATATCTTTGTTGCCCTCTTGCCAGGCCCATCAGGTCTGACCATCTTTGGCTCTTTCAGGGTTGTTTCTCCTTACCTTGCTATACAGGCTGGGGTAGGGAGGAAGAGGCTTACTATACAGAGAGGTTCAAGGAGCAAGGATCCTTGATCTTCAACTTACCTTAGCTTTTCAGACATTGTTGCAAGCATTCTTTATTTCTAAACATGGTTTTAAAAATATTATGAAATACAAAATTTCCGGAACAGTTTCCATTTGCAAATTAGCTGTTTTTTAGTCTTGCAGACTTAGAAGATACGTAAGGATTTAATGAAACATTTTAATGAAACAAAATTTATTAGCAACCTGTGTTAAGCACTATGTCTTACATGCTGTGGTCCCCTTTCTTTCCACTTCCATGTTTCTTTTGTCTGTGTTGATATTTCAGGAAAATCAGATTATAATCTCTTCTCACCCCCTTTAATCCCTAGGCTGTGAAACACTGGAAAAATCCTATTTCCTAGTTAAGTTATTCCCTAATAATATTGGAGAATATATGTATTTCATGCAAAGCACTCTTATTTAGTTTACTGGAAGCTAATTCTCCCCAGAATGTGCTTGCACAGTTCTTCATTCCCATTCATGATTTCCCATTAATGCATGGATAAATGTGGCAGAATGTTCTGGATTGACATAGTGTGACTTAAAGCAGTAAAGTATGATGCTAATGTGTGAGACGGGTTCTCTTCCACTGTCATCAATATCACAGAGTCCTGCACAAGTCTGGTGGGAACAGGTATGACAAGTTGACATGTAAAGCAGGCTATCAACAAGCATGAAAATCATACTTTCTTCCTTTGACAGAATTATACACCAAATTAGAGCTTTATTTCTTTGCTATGGTAATGTATCTACTTTTGATGCTGAAAGCTTAATATCCAACAATATGGTATTATTATTTTGTACTAACATTTACTGCCAAGGGAAGTATTTTTTTTCCTGGACTATAGTAGAGAAGACTGACCATCTAAAGGTCATTATAGTAGAGCTTCAGGGCAGTGAAAGAATGGATGCAGATGAATTCCATTTCCAGATCTAATAGTCCAGTACTAAGCAGCAGACTCTATGGAAAATCTCCCTGCTCAAATTTCGGGATGTGATGAAAAGGCCTCGGCTTATTAGTATAAGTAATAACAATGAGCAATATGCTTCATGGTACAATATAATGTCAAGTGCACTTAAACCTATGCCTAACTCTATTGAATATTAAAATGAAGTTTGAGTCCAGTGGCACCTTTAAGACCAACAGAGTTTTATTTAAGTAATGAGCTTTCGTGTGCACGTGCACCAAAGCTCATGCTTGGGGAAAAAACTTTGTTGGTCTTAAAAGTGCCACTGGATTCAAACTTTGTTCTACTGCTTTCAGACCAACATGGCTGCCCACCAGGATCTGTTGAATACTGGCCACCATAGATAATGGATTCCTCAAAAATATATGCAAGATGGATTTGGCCAATGTTTTTGAAGTAGGAATATTCCATTCAAATTTACTTTGACAATTTTTTTTGGCCCCCTGGAGGGGATTTTTTATTGCTTTTTCTATTTACTACAAACTACTACAGAAAATTCCAGGGTGGGGAACTACAATCTACGGGAGAAGGAAAAGATAACCTCTAAAAACCCAAGAGTCGGTGATCATACAATCAGTTTAGATACAAATCTATCTCTTAAATGCGAATTGACTTCCACTAAAGATGATCATCTCACTAAAATGCTATTATTTTCACTCGCTACTATGAATATAGTTTCATAAAGAGCTGCCTTCTACTAATAAATTTCTTGCTAGCATCTTCCAGAGATCTTTAACAAACTATTTTTTCCCCTCTTTTTCCCCTTAAATGATAGCTTGATTTGGGGGCTACCACTCCCAATTTAGAGTCTGAGTCCTCTGAAGAAGATCCAGTCTCTCCTTCTTCTTCGCTCTCCTTTGTGCCATCCAGGGTGCCTTCTCCCTCTTGTGGTGGACGACCATGTTGATGCAAAAATTCATAAGCCTTGTCCATTGAATCAATCCATTCTTTGCCATTTGCATACCGAAAGATTAGTCCCTCAGGAATCAGCCATCTGTACGTGACCTGGCCTTGTAAAAATGTCACCAAGTCTCTGTATTTCCTCCTCTTTCTTCTTATCTCAAATGGAATGTCCTTCATAACTTTAATTTCCTTGTCTCTCCACTTCAAGGTAGTGCCGTTAGTCGCTTTCAAGAGTTGATCTCTTGTTCTCCTTCGAGAGAATCTAATAGTAATTTCCCCTGGCAGATTGTTCTTTCGAATATACTCTGAATACGATCAAAAGACCGTATCTATTTCGCCTTGGAGTTGGTCCGGTGTCATATCTGCCAAAGGGGCCAACAAATCACCCATGATCTGGTATAGATTCTCCCCTTTCTCCTCTTTAATCCCTTGAAGTCTCAAGGTGTAGCTTGCCTTTTCCATTTGCAGCTGTAATACATGAGACTCTTTGATTTGGCACTTTTTATCAAGTGCCTGCAGCTTTTTATCCATTTTTTTTTAGTTGGAACCAATCTCTTTAAGTTCCTGCTCTGCTTTTTCGATTTTCTTTGCATTTACTGCTGTCTGTGCTTGTTGAACATCAAGCTTATTATCTATAGCTGTAATTTTCTCCAGTAGCGGGTGAAGCGCCTCTGCCAGCAACCTTTGGAGTTCTGCAGTTTGGTCCTGTCTAGGTGCCAAACTTAGAGGGCTGGAACTTCCTGAAGAAGGTTTAACTTTTGGTATCTTGTCCCTCGCATCTTTCATTGGCACCATGTTTGGAGATTGTTTACCGTTAGCAAAAATTCCTCCAAGTCTCTGGAAGCTCTTAATCCCGCCGGTAAGCTCACACAAACTCTTCACTTCCACCGCTTTTTTCTTGCTGCCCCCCCCTTTCAGTTTCTTAAAATTGCCTGCAAGCAGTCCTTATCCGGGGGGAAGTTCCCTCCCCCCCCCATTTTTGCTAGGGGGGACGCAAATGCGCAGGTGCTTCTCACTTAAACTCAACTCACACTTTCAGTGGTTGTCTCTCCGCATTATGCTCGCTCGATCATCGTCTGCTTGCTCTGGTGTGCTGATCTTGTTCCCATTTGGGACGCTCTATGACGGGCCCTTTGGGGCAAGGAGGAGCCCCCCTTCTCTGGCTAGATGCACCGGGGGAGGGGCCCTCTAGTGCCCCTTGGCTGAGAGTCCCTCCCTGGGACTCCTGGGGTGACGTTGTCATTTGCGCCTCCACCCAACCGTAGACAATGGCAGACTTCTCCCAGAGCCCTGGGAGAAGATGACTGCCATGGCAATGACCAAGACTGGAAGAAATTTATTTTGACAGCAAATCTACCCCAGCTTCAAAACTTTGCATTGTTTTTCGCAATACCATCAAGCTGTTATTGCTCCTGAAAGTTTTAATTCCTAGGTACCCTGTCCTGTGGATCAAAAATGGTCTCAAGAATGCTTAAGAAGGTAATTCTTTGAACCTTCTGCTCCATGTTTCTGAAGCACTTTTCTACTGGAGGTTTGGCAAATCCATAGTCTGAGCTTAAACCAGAAGTAATACAGTCCTTTTTTCCTGTGGAACTGGGGTCATTTAAGAATCCTGGCCCTGTAATTTCAGGTGCATCCTCACTAAACTGCATTATATGGGCAAATACCTCCAGATTTACCACTGGGACTAAGTGAACTCACAATCAGAGTCTCTTTCTCTGCTTCCCTGGCTGAAAATTCCCAGTAAACTAACCTCAGATTGAAGTTAGCTTCAGTTTATGCCAGCTTCAGAACCTTGGCAATAAATTTATTCTGGAGCGCCCTCTCTCTGGCAACTGGTGTTTAACGGCATGGGTTAAGAAAGTAAGGGGGTTATTTAAAGAGTGAGTGATCCTCAAGGAAGAAGTGGGATATATGCTGAATTTAAAAAATGAGCAAATGGAATGTGAAAAACAATCCATGTAAATGATCAGCATAATCATGGGGAGAAACTGTGCATGCTGCTTAGATAATGTAGCATCATTTTAGATATGCGCAAAGTTTAGATTTTCAGATGTGCTTAAGACAAAAAAACATAAAGTATCCATGGTGTATTAGTAGTGACATATATGTATTTTGTTGTATAAATTCAGGTTTTTACTTCTAGTGGCAACCTGCTGTGTCCTACTGGAAGACGCTCCATGAGATTTCAGATGATATTCCAGGGCTCCATATGACCATCTGGAAGAGATCAGAAACAGTTCTTCAGTCTTTTCTATTTATCTTTTCCTATAACTGCTTGGAGACAGGGAGGCTTTCAAAATCCTCCTTATTCAGAATTTCTCCCCAGATTATAGGCCTCTGAATTACTGGTCTTATTTTTGATTATGGACCTTTGTTGTCCTGTATTTTTTCTGATTTTTTTCAAGAGCACATAGAGTTTTCTGTCTCCTTAGATTATCTTCATAGTAAACCCCCCCCACACACACACACACACATATTTGGCATATGGGCATATTGATAAGGAACAAAAATACAATCATGATATGTTTACATATATATTTACACCATGGTTCTTTGGGGGTATTATTTTACCCACGTGCAGGAGTGAGTATGTATGTCAGCAAAACACCAACCCAAAAGATCCAATTGTACTAAATATGACTGTATCAGCATTCACTTCTGTAGTGTTATCAGTGCATGTCAGTTGCTCCAGAAAAACAAAAATGCAAATGAACTTGAGGAATTGAAAACTGTAGCAAACGACATATGCTTCAACTCCAGATTAACTTTCAAAAATCTTTCAGGTTTAAAAAGAGTTGCAGAAGAGTGCAAAGCAGCACCCAGAGAGGAATAGAATGGAACGGAAGAAGGAAATCCACAGATCCCTATTTGAAGGAGCAAAGATCTGAATCATAGTTGAAGTGCATTTATATGTCCATGCCACCAGTAGTTATGACTTAGTAAACAGAAACAGAGTGAAGACATACTGTATCTTATTTAAAAGGTGGCCCTTACAGTGTCAAAATAAGGAAATATGTTTCTTTTGCAAGACAGCTGAGTTTCAAAAAGCATTCTAATCAGCCCTTGTTAAATTAAACACATTTTCTCTCACATTCTTTTGTTCATCAAAGGGCGACTGATACTCAAGTGCAACAGACTTCTCCTTTCCCCACACTCCAGCGACTGTGCCATCTAATTACTATGGTGGAAAAGAATGAAACAAGGATCTCCAATATTTAAAGCAAAGTGGCTGTGACAGTCTCACATATCCTCTACGCATCAGATGAGGGTGATAGCACATAACCAAACAGGGTAGTGAGCTGTGCATTGACTCCTCTGGGCTAAAAAAAGAGCTTATCCTGAATTTCTGATTACTCATTTTGTGACAGTTGCAAGTCGGCAATACCCTGCAGAAGGAAAAGGTGCTGGCTCTTTGAGCATGATCTCATCATTCTACTGCATGACTTGAGAAGAGTTACTTGTATTCCCTGTAACCCTAGGTGCATACATACTTACAGAGATAATTCGCTCCTGCAGTAACTTCATCAGTAAAGCATATAATTTTTGCACTCTCTGCTCTGCCAGCTCAGTGAAGATTGAATGAAGTAGGCAGTGTGGTCAGTACAGATGTAAAATACTCTACTGCTGAAATTATTGCTAGCATAAACCATCACTGTTTGAGAATGTAAATGTGAACTACCTTCTGGCAAAGAGAATAAGTTACACAAATTCACTAATAAGTTCCAGTCACATATACCAGCATCATGAGAATTCAGCTTCAGAAAGATTGCCACAGCCAGGAAGAATGTCTAATTAGTCCTCCATACATAATCCTGAATTATTAGGAGAAAGTGACTTCTTTGTGGAAGACAGACAGAGAGGCTCAATAGATTGAAGATCTAATTTGATATGGTAATTCCTTACTTTAGTATCTGGCTCCATTTATCCCCATTTTCTTCCCTTCTGCTCGATACACTTCCACACAGTGAATTAATTCATTTAAGTGAGGAGAATAATAATACATCAAGCAGGATGGAGTTTGGGGTGGCAGAACTGCTTAGGTGGGGAGAGTCAGAATGTCTGCTGTAGCTTTTGAGCTCCTATGGCTAAGATGGTATCTCACTGCTATGAGGCAAGGGTTTCATTTTTTGAGGTAATGAGAAATGGAATTTGAATTTTGTAGCTCCAAAGAGCTACAGGCCTAACCAGAACTAGATATACTATTTCAAAATAAGGCAAAAGAAAAGCACTTTCAACCTGTGCCCTCATCTTCAAACCCAAGATGTCTTTTTCTTGGGAGAGAGTTTTTTAAATGAACGTAGTAAATTCAGTCATCTTATGTTTGGGACTGAAGGACCTACAGTTGCCTGCTTGAAAAAGTGTTTCAGTTCTTCATTCCTTTGGTATCGCGATTCTAAAGAGCTCAGACCAGTGCACATGTGTTTCCCTTCCTCCATTCTATCTTTCCCATGAGAAACATTTGGCTGATTGGTACCAGGTCATTCAGTGGACTTCATGGCTGACTGGGGATTTGAATCTGGGTCTCTCCAGTCTCCATCCAGCACCCTAAACACTGTATGTTGGATCTATATAACATAATGGCCCTGTAAGACCTTCTGTGTTTTCATTACAAGTTTTCTAATTTTTAAAGATCTTCTCATATCATTGTGTAGCTATTCCTCTCAGTTATGCTTGTTGCATTAAAGGACATGAATGACTGGAGATTACAGAGAGACTACGTAGAAGACACCAGATGTATTTTACAGGCGTCATCATTTGGCTGCTGGGAATCTAACATTTTAGTGGGCAGAAAGACTCCTGCATGTCAATTTTGGCAGTAGCCGCCCATTCGGGAGATTTTCGGCCAGCCAAATGTCAATTTCAGCCCCATTATATCCTATGGGCCATTGAAGTCAATGGCAAAAACATAGGGTATATTCTGGGGGCTGGAGGGGAGGGGGTTTGAAAGAGAGACTCCAAACACACAGGATAGCTGATGGAGCCTCTCCCCAAGATACCCACCAAGTTACAAGAACACTGGATCAGGAGGTCCATTTCTACGGGCCCCCAAACAGGTTGCCCCTATCCCCTACATCAAACCCCTTCCCTCTCAGAGCCACTAACAGCACTGTGGGGAAAAAGTACCTTTTCCCCCACCATAGAGAACAATGGAGTGGATGGGGGCAACCTGTTTGTGGGCCCGTAGAATTGGACCCCTGGTTTAATGTTCTTGAAACTTGGTGGATATCTTGGGGAGAGGCTTCAGTAGCTACCCTGCGAGTTTGGAGTCTCTCACTCAAACCCACTCCGCTCCAGCCCCTGGAATATACCCTATGTTTTTGCCATTGACTTCAATGGCCCATAGGATATAATGGGGCTGAATTGCCGCCAAATTTCAGCAGCAATTCGGCAGCAAGCCAATTCAGATCAAAGAATCTGAATTGGCCCACAGCAGCCTGAAAGGGTACATCCCTATTCATGACTATACCCAGGTACCTTTATAAGACTTCCTAAGGTCCAGATCCCCTGGCACTTAGGCTTTCAAAGGAGGTGCCCATTAAAACAACTAAGTACAAAATAAGAGAGGAATCCCAAAATGGTAACAGGAGCACCTCAAGCTTTAAGAAATGCCTTAATGGCCATTGTTAGGCAACCACAGCCAGCCTTCGAGTCTTGGTTTCTGTCAGGAAATGGCAGGGGGAGAGGTTAGGGTACATTCTAGGGCTGTTTTGGCCTTCTGGGAGGATTCACTGGAGACAGCCTTGGCAACAACCACCAGGCAACTTGCTACCATGTGACTTGGATGACTCACCCAGGTTTGGCTGCTTGCTACTGTTCAAGGGGAAGGGGAAGAGGAAGAGGAAATAGTGTGGGGAGGTGATACAGGGGAATGTGAGGTACTCCTCACAAGTCCTTGCAGGTTCCATACTGCACAGCTGGACCAGGATCAGCCAGCGCCATGCAACTTGGCCAGAGTTTTCTCAGGGGGAGGGCTGCCAGGGGAGGGAAGGAAAGAAAGCTGAAGACAGGGGGGCAGATAACTAGTTTAGCTGGGTGGTGGAAAGAGGCTATGGAGGGACAAAAAAAGTAGTGGGGGAGGGGAATATGAGAAGCTTTTGCAGGTTCCCTGATTGTCATGTCTGATACTTTATGCTCTTTTTCAAATTGATGTAACCCTATTCCTAGTAAATTGTCTTGTCCTATTGATTGCACTGATTTACATGTGTATCCTGCCTTGAGTCTCAGTAAGAAAGGCAGACTACAAATAAGGTAAACAAAATAAACAAAGGAACTGGGGTCTTAAGCCTCTGCCTGCCCCAAATCTGCATGAAAGGTGGACTACCTATCATCAGTAGGCCAAATCTTGGGGGGTCAGTCTTTATTACCCCTGCTTCATGAGTCCTGGCCTGCCTGCCAGCAAGTGCAAGCTAATCCTTAGTATCTGTCTCCTGCCAAACAGCTATGGTGGCTACCTATTCTGAAGAGTGAGGGAAGTCTTAGCCCCCTCCCTGTAACTTCCTTTTCTGCCTCCCAGTGGGTACAAGCAAAACTTAGTCCATACCTAGTGCATACAGCTCCAGACAGTGACATAGCTAATGAAAACACAGAACCAATGCTTATATAAGACTCCCAAAGGCAGTGAGATGGAGCACAAAAATGCCTTTTGGAAAATACTGAGTGGCAGGAATATCAGCTACCTGTTTTGTTAAGGCAGCTTCCCTATCATGCATATATCTGCTGGGTCACTTGTTCCTTTCACTGTCCCTCCTGCTCTCTACTGCTTGGGAAAATGAAAATGTACTGGAAGGTGCTAGATCAAGATTGTAGCTGTGTTAGTCTATCAGTAGCAGTAGAAAAGAGCAAGAGTCAAGCAGCACCTTAAAGACTGATGAAATTTGTGGCAGGGTCACTCTGCTCACTTCTTCAGATACCTGAAGATACCTGTATCTAAAGAAGTGAGCAGTGACTCACAAAAGCTCATACCCTGCCACAAATTTTGTTAATCTTTAAGGTGCTACTGGACTCTTGCTCTTTTCTACTACAAAGTGTTAGAATAAGTGTTAGAATGAATGGTTTGCTGATCCAGTGCCAAGGGGAAGGGCCGATGTGAGCACCCAGGTCAAAAGTTCCTCTAAACTCACAAATTCTAGTCTAATTTAAAGTTTTCCTGGTTGAAATAACATACACATATACATTTTTCCAGAAGGAGTTGAATGAAATTGGCCACAACTTTATTGCTTACAGCTGTAGTAAGCCTTGCCACAGCTGTCGGGCTCCCCCTGGGTCCCGAGGACCTTCCCTCCAGTAGCCGTGGTGTCAGGGGGTCCAAAGGGGGGGCGTGGTACTGGGAGGCAGGCGCAGTCCCCGGGATAAGGAGACAGAGAGGTCTCAGAATGACAGGGGACGGGGTTAACGTCACCCCTGTTGCCCCACTGCCCTGTGCCTGGGAAGCTGCCGGTTCACTGGGTTCTCTCTCTCACTCAAGCTTGGCTCTCTTCTCCTTGACATGCGTCTCCCCCCGGCCCCTCCGTCCCTCCTCCCTTATATCCTCCTACCGCTGCCCCAGTACCGCCCGTGCTCCTCCCCGGTTCCACCTCCCCAGGCCCCACCCCCCTCGATAAGGTAGGATGCCCTCCTTGCGTCAGGGGCGTGTGCTCTTGTGCTGGCGGTGGCCTTGCCGGCCCGAGGGCCGCACCGCCGGTGCCGCCGACCGTCCAGGGAGGGTTGCTTGTCTCTGCCGCTTCCCGGGGCTCACGCCGACAGGGCCTCGTTCGTCCTGACGTCCTCTCCGCGTCGCTCTCTGCCGGAGAGGGGCTGGGGCCCATCCCAGGTGCCCCGCATTGGCCCGGTTTCTCGGGTGAGTGCTCGAGGTGTGTTGCGGTGAGGGGGCGTGGCCCGGCCCAGACCGCCAGGTCTGGGACACACCCCCTCCTTTGCGCCTGCAGCTCCTGGTTCCTCCTCGAAGATCTGGGACAGGTAATCGGCCACCTGATAGTCATGCCCCGCCTGGTGCCAAACTGAAAAGCAAAATGGGGACAAGGATAAATACCACCGGAGGACTCGGGGGTTGGAGTCCTTCATACGCGACATCCACAACAGCAGGGTGTGGTCCACCACTAGTTGGAAGGGGTTATTCACAAGGTAGTATTGTAAGGCGCCCACCGCCCACTTCACCGCCAGGGCTTCCTTCTCCACAGTGGAATATTTACACTCCGCTGGTTGGAGCTTCCGGCTAATGAAGAGAATAGGCTGTTCAGCCGCTCCCTTGCCTTGGGCTAACATCGCCCCCAGCCCTGTCCCGGACGCGTCGGTGTGGAGCACAAACGGTTTCGCAAAGTCGGGGTTTCGAAGCATGGGCCCCTGGGAGAGGCTGGTCCGCAAGGCTTCAAAGGCGGCCTCCTCAGCTGGGCCCCACGTTAGTCAGTTCGGTCGGGCTTTCTGCAGTGCATCTGTGAGCAGGGGGGCTAGGGAGGCAAAGTTGGGAATAAACCGACTGTAGTAGCCGATGAACCCTAAGAACCGGCGAAGCCGCCGCTTCATACTAGGACAAGGCTGGAGTTCGAGGGTAAGCACCTTGTCAGGCAATGGGCGTATAACCCCTTTTCCTACCTGGTACCCCAGGTATTTGAGCTCCTGGAAGCTGAGTCAGCTTTTGGCGGGGTTGGCCGTTAGTCCCGCGCTATGGAGGGCCTACAAGACCTGTTGCAGATGGGAGAGATGGGTGCCCCAGTCAGGGCTACAGACAATTATGTCATCGAGGTATGCCCGCGCAAAGCCCCTGCAGTGCGTGAGTGCTCGGTCGACCAGCCACTGAAATGTCGCTGCCACCCCATGGAGGCCGAAGGGCATCCTCTTAAACTGGA
This sequence comes from Gekko gecko, assembly GCA_029375565.1. Classification (NCBI taxonomy): domain Eukaryota; kingdom Metazoa; phylum Chordata; class Lepidosauria; order Squamata; family Gekkonidae; genus Gekko; species Gekko gecko. The sequence continues at coordinate 126,296,001 of JAPDNY010000006.1, read as the reverse complement.
ACAGGCCATCGGGGGTTGCGAAGGCCATCTTGTCTCAGTCCTGGGGGTGTACCGGCACCTGCCAGTACCCCTTCATCAGATCTAGCGTGGACAAGTACCGGGCGGTGCTGAGCTTGCAACTTCAGGGGTATCGGCCTCCAGGGGGCCCGGGCCACTTGCCCTGGGGAAGTGGTGATGCAGTGGACAGCCATGGAGGTGCACCCAAGCAGGGTGGAGAAAGTCCCAGGGCAGTCTTGTAGCACCCGGCCTAGGTCTCACTGTTGGACCTCTGACAACCCTTCGTCTAAAACGGGCTGGGGAGGCCCCTTTGGCGGGTCCTGCCAGGGCGGGAAGCCCTCCGTCAGGTCTCCCGGAGTCGTAGCCAGCTGGGCTTCATCAGTGGGGATGTCGTGCTCCCTCCATTCCTTGAGGTCATTTACGTGCACCGTCTTCCGCTGGCGGGGCTCGTAGCTGATCTCGTACGTGACTGGTCCCAGGACTCGTACCACCGGGAACGGGCCCTGCCACATAGTCCGGGGTCCATCACAGAGCAGGTCACGAGCACGCGGTCTCCCATGCCAAACGAGCACATCTTCATCCCCCTGTCATACCTCTGTTTCCGCGTCTCTTGGGCCTGCTCCAGGTTACTTGCGGCTATGCGGCAGACCTCCTCGAGGCGTTCCCTCAGCTTCCTGACGTATTCGCAGGGATCTCGTTCTTCCTCGCTCACTGCCCCAGGGTGGCGCCCATCCATCGCCTCCAGGATCCCTCGGGGCTGGCGCCCGTAGAGGAGTTCAAATGGTGAGAACCCGGTAGAGGACTGGGGTGTCTCCCTCAGTGCAAACAGGATGGGATCAACATAGAGATCCCATGCTGTCGGCCGTTCATACGCCACCTTGCGCAGCATGTTCTTTATTGTTTGGTTTAGCCTTTCGACGAGGCCATCTGTTTGGGGGTGGTGCATGGCCATGAAGATTTGCCGAATCTGGAGTGACTGACAGACTTGCTTCATAAGTTGGGCGGTAAAAGGGGATCCGCGTTCGGTCAGTATCTCGTGCGGCAGTCCCACCAGAGAGAAGTACCTCATGAGAGCCTGAGCTACCCCCGCGCTCTTTAGGCTAGGAAGGGGGATGGCTTCTGGGAAAAGCATAGCATACTCCATGATTACCAGGAGGAAGCAGGCTCCCCTGGGGGTGTGGGGTAAGGGCCCAACAAAGTCCATGGCCACCCGCTCAAAGGCGGTGCCGGGTATTGGTAGCGGAGATAGAGGGGCCCATGGATCCACCTGCACATTCACCCGCTGGCAGATAGCGCACAACCGGCAATATGTTTTTACGTCACGGGTGACCATGGGCCAGAAGAATCGGGACAGCACTTGGGACAAGGTATTCTTCACCCCCTGATGGCCAGCCCAGGGGTGATCGTGGGCTGTCCGTAGAATCGCCGGTATGTAGCCATGGGGAGCTAAGAGCTGCCTGTAGGGCCCCATCCATCCCTTCACCTCCCTGAACCATACGCCCCCCTCTTGGACGATGTGTGGAAACTGCCCACCCAGCCGGGGCTCTATTACCTGCCCATCTTGGACCGCTGTGCGTCATCGCAGCCCGTCCAGTGCCTCATCGCGGCCTTGGTCCTGGATGAACTGGGGGTCGCGGACCCAGCCGTCATACGTCTCTTCGAATCCCTCCTCGGCCACTCTGGGAACGACCTTTTCATCTGACAGGGCGACCAACTCTTCTCCCGGAAGTGCGCTGGCTCCCGTACCCTTGTTGGGAGGGCAGGCGGCTGCTAGGGCATCACTGAAGCGCGGCGCATCCTACCCCAACAGGACTGGAAACGGCAACCGGCCCACCCGGGCCAGGGGTACTTCCCACCGCTGCCCCAGGTAGACAACGGGAGCCACGACCACGGGGCATCATTCTTCATGCCCGTGGAAGCATACAACCATGGCGGTGTGGAGGACAGCGAAGCCTGGGGTCAAGAGATGGGAATGCACCAGAGACAGCGAACTCCAACTGTCAACCAACGCCTGCAAGGCCTGGCCCCCCAGAGTCACCAGGAGTAACCAGGCAGGAGGCCGCCTTCCCATGGCTGAGGTCTACAAGGTGCGTTCGTGGCCGAGGTCACACTCCATAAGCAGACAGTCCCTCCTGAAGTGGCCCCACTGGCCACACATGTAACAGGGCCCTGGGCCTCCCGCGGGACACCCTCTGGGGAGTGGGGGTGGCCCGCTTGTCTCACCCCACTCGCTTGTCTCATCCCACCCACTCAGGGTGGGCCCAGGCATGTGGGGAAGGGGCCAAGGCGAGGTTCTGGGACTTCCGCTTGTCCCGCCGTGGCCGAAAGTGGGGCGCGCCCTCCCGGACTGGGGCAAGGCCGGACTTGGCAAAGGCTTGCTAGGGGCATGGCCCCCGCGTCCTGGCCGTGGAGCCTCCTCTTTCTGTCTGGCGTCCCATCCTTTGGCGGCCTGGAAATTCTCCCAGAGCTCCTGGGTCTCCCGGAGCTTGGTCAGCTTCCAACAGGCCAGCCAGTGGCCCATACAGGTGGGCACAATTTGCAGCAGCTGTTCGATGACTATCATCTCTACCACTCGCTTGCCGTCTTCGGAGGCCAGTTGGAGCCAGCAGGTGGTGGCATCTTTCAGGGTCGTGATTACCGCCCAGGGGCAAGCTGGGTCCTGGATCCGGAAGGCACGGAATCGCCGGCAGTGGGACTCGGGCGTAACTTCCAAGCGGTCGAGTATGGCGGCCTTCACTTTTGTGTAGTCATTCGCATCAGCCCGCTCCAATGCCTTCACGGCGGCCTGAGCCTCCCCCGTCAAGTACGAGCCCAGGATGTAGGCCCACTGGTTTTCTGGCCACTGGGCGGCCTCGGCGGCTCTTTCAAAGGCCTCTAAGTAGGCTTCAATCTCGTCGTCTGGCCCCAGTTGGGTGAGCAGTGGCCAGGGGCTGCGTTGCGGTCTGCCCCCACCTCCGGGACCCGCCTGGGCAGGTCGGGCAAGCACTGCCTGTTGCAGCTCCTGCACCAAGGTCACCTGTGCTGCGTGCTGCTGCTGGGCCATGTCTCATAACAGCTGGCTCTGGTGCTCGGCCAGCCATTGCCCAAACGGCGCGAAATCCATCTCAACGGAAGGCGGGTCGGGCTGCATCAGTTGGGCTTTCATGGAGCCTTGGCTACTGTCCAATTCACTTGATTCTCCCAAGGCCTCATCTGAGCTTGAGGACCCTTTCGGGACTCGCCCAACTCTCACTCCCGGGGGCAACCAGCCAGGGGGGTGAGGAGGCGGGGAAGCAGCCTACCTAGCGGGTCTGTTGTGCTCGCATCCTCCACCATGTTGTCAGGCTCCCCCTGAGTCCCAGGGACCTTCCCTCCAGGAGCTGTGGTGTCAGGGGGTCCAAAGGGGGGGTGCGGTACTGGGAGGCAGGCGGAGTCCCCGGGATAAGGAGACAGAGAGGTCTCAGAATGACAGGGGGCGGGGTTAACGTCACCCCTGTTGCCCCACTGCCCCGTGCCTGGGAAGCTGCTGGTTCGCTGGGTTCTCTCTCTCACTTAAGCTCGGCTCTCTTCTCCTTGACATGCGTCTCCCCCTCGGCCCCTCCATCCCTCCTCCCTTATATCCTCCTCCCGCTGCCCCAGTACCGCCCGTGCTCCTCTCTGGTTCCACCTCCCCAGGCCCCACCCCCCTTGATAAGGTAGGACACCCTCCTTGCGTCAGGGGCGTGTGCTCTTGTGCCGGCGGGAGCCTTGCCGGCCCGAGGGCTGCACCACCGGTGCCGCCGACCATCCAGGGAGGGTTGCTCGTCTCTGCTGCTTCCCGGGGCTCATGCCGACGGGGCCTCGTTCATCCTGACATCCTCTCTGCATCGCTCTCTGCCGGAGGGGGGCTGGGGCCCGTCCCGGGTGCCCCGTGTCGGCCGGTTTCTCGGGTGAGTGCTCGGGGTGCGTCACGGTGGGGGGGGGCATGGCCCGGGCCAGGCCGCCAGGTCCAGGACAACAGCATTGGGGTAAGGATCTTGCTCATCAACTGATCTGCCCATCAGTTGATGATCCGTTGGTCACCTTGGGATGGCAGGTTTTGAATCCTGCTAGGGCGGAAGCCCAGAGGTGGTCTCCCCTGCCATCTGAACATGAGAGTAATTCCCTGGACATGCCCCTGGGCTGGGCATATCAGTCACCTCTCATGCCAAGACCCCTTAAAGGGAAGCTGTCCAATAGCCAAAGATGGAAAGCCAGGGCAGTGTGATGCTCTAAATAGCCATCAGGTGCCCCACCCACAAATACCCTTTGAGACAGCTAATAGGGCAAGCACCAGATCAGGCAGGGTCCAGCTTCCCATGCTTGACTCTGGCCTGCCCCCTCCACCTGGCAAAAGAAGGTAGGGGGATCCACAGCTGCTCCCTGCTCTCACCCTTCCCCATGATTCTGCAAACAGGACCCCAGTGGGTCTGAGTCCTGGCTTCTAGCCACTCTTGAATACTGGAATTCATTCTGTTTGGATTTACAAATAGATGTGGTGTTAGCCAAATGTTATCAATTACAGTGGGGGATAAGGATCTTTTATGGCAATAGGCTTAATTGTGGTACCATTAACCTATGTATACAGGAGTCCAACTTATCCAGATCTAGCTCTTAGAAAGCAGTGATTTCTTTTACTGAAGCATTCTCACACATACAAATATAAAAATCAAGCATACACACAGACAATACAGAACTAGGAACTTAGATAGAAAAAAAACAGAGATGGTTGCATTAGCAGGAAATATCATTGATGGGTGATATGTTAACTGTATGATGAGATGAGTTGAATCTGCAGTGAAAAAGGGAATAATTAGGGATGGGGAAACGTGAGTTGACCAGCAACACACGTGGGAAGGCTCCAAACTGTGCACAGAATGGAACCAGCAAGATAGAGTGGGGTTAGGAACATAGGAGAGAGAGAGAGAGCAATGGGGTGATGCTTTCCTTTTATACCCTAAAAATGACTGGAAGCTGATGCTTACTTTGTCACATAGTCCACAGGAAGTACTAGAAAAATCTAGATGCTAAGGGGTCATGGGATTGATTGTTGGGCAATTAAAATAATGTTTCACTAATAGTGACACCTCTTAAGGAAATGGGGGAAGACAAAAGAAAAGGATAGCAATATCCCAGCTCCTCTGCCAGTAGTTGGTATTAATGAACCGACAATTAATAGGATGGGTGGCTGGAGGACATGACTGCTGACTAATCCTATCATGGAATCAGTTCTTTTGTTTAGGTGGAAGCTGAGTACATGCTACACCTAGAGATGCCAATATGCAGAGGTGAAGGGGGGGGAAGGTGCCTGCGTGATGGAGAAGAGAGCTTGCTATGGCATCTGGGAAGGAATGTCTGGGTTCCCTTTGCAGAGCAAGACTTCTCTTCAGTGAACTGCTGCAGGCTCCATGTGTTTGCAGGGTCAGAGAGGCTGGTTTGCCTTCTGGCATCAGGCTGCAGAGGCGCAGGAGCGAGAGGCATTGGGTCTTCCATGGATCAACTTCTGGTTAGGCACATTGCTTCTGAGCAAGGTTTCCTTCGCTTGGGCACATGCCAACAGTCCAGTTGGGTGGCATAGTTTCATGGCTACCATTCAGTCCATTGCCCTGGCTCACTATATCCACAGTCCAGCTTTATAGTCACAGTCCATAACTTTTATAGATGTTCTATAAGGTGGCAGCTTGGCAACAGTGGCTTGGCTATCCATAGCCAGCATAAAAGGGAGGGAGGGAAGGAAACATGAAACAGTGTGTTTGGTACTTCCTTTCCTCACAATCCTCCTCATACTACCAACATCTTCTACACACTATCTATCTACCAGTTGTTGGATTCTCTGGACTAGGTACTGCCAGGAAACCATGAAAGAATAGCAGAGTGCTTGAAGGCTTTAACGCAGCAGAGCTTGGGGTTAGGTGTGGTAACAGACTTACAAAGTTACGCAAAGTCAGCAGTCATGTTGCCAGAGGCACTGCCTTTTACTCTTGGGTAGCCCTAAAGTACGGGTGCCCTACTTTCTAACTTGAACCAAAGTCCCCAAAAGTCAAGCACTCTCAGCTCGAACCACAGAGTCAGGCTGCAAGTGCTCTGCAAAAAGGGATTTCATATTCAGGTTTTATAAGGTGACCTCAGAGCAAGTCTCCAGTCTTCCCCCTCCACTCAGCAGAGATTATGCTTATGGAATAACAATAAATTCCAGCAGGTAAAGTATCTACATTTCTAAAAGTCTATTCAGAAGCCACCTGTCACTCTCCAGTACCTCATCCAGCCCTTTTGTGTCCTATGTGTAAATTCTTTGTCTTTCCTGCTCTGTCCCTCAAGAATACCGGGATAAACCAATCTATCATTCAAATGTTTAGCAATCCTTCCTGACACTAATCAGGGATGTCTCCCACCTTTTGTCTACCCTGGCTCAGACCATTAGTAAGTCAGGTAATACATTTAACTAGCTACCTGACACCTGGCTTCCATTGTTAAATCCAGATCCTGCCTCTCTGGAAGCTCATTGATCATACCTAAGGTCTGTCCCTACTGGCATCACACACCCCTGGGACTCATCATTGGTCCAGGTAATCTATTGTTCTCACCTGAGACCAGCCCCCAGGACCGCCCATTGGTCTGCATTCTTTGCCAGTGCCTATATCCCAGCACACACATGACTTTAGATGGTGTGTTTTCTGCCATGATCCCAAAATGGCAGTCCACCCCTAGACTCTCTCTGAGTATAGGCCACAATCCTTTCTTCATGGACCTCTGCACATCTGGACAGGTTGTATCACCCCTCTATAAACCATCAATCACCCCTGCTTCCTTAGTTCTATATTGTGTGAATATTGTTTGTATGTTTGAGAATATTTAGTAAAGAAATAATCATTTCAGCCACCCAGTTTCTGTGTCTGTTCCTGGGTTCTTGGGAATTTTAACTCTGCATATTAATAATTATAATTCCCCGTATTAATATATCAAAGCAATTTGGCTAACAGTCAGTTCTAAAGTTAATATGCTAATTTTATTAAAGGAAGTACGTGCTTGAGAATGCAGGTAAGTGATAGATATAGATTTTCTATTCTAACTAAGTAGATGGAGTTGGATGCTGGACACATGTCCAGCCTCCATGGTGCAAGATGGAGATCAAGCACCTTCTTTGTGTGTGTGCAAGAGAGAAGAGAGAGTGAGAGCAGAAGCAGAGGAAAACTGACCCTAAGAGTAGCATTTTACTTCAAAGGAAAGGATCAGATAGCATGAAGGTAAGGATGCTTTATGTGTCCTGACCTCTTTTTCTGTCTAAACTCTTTGGTGCCAACTTCTCAAGTTTGAGACAGCACAAAGTCCTCCACCAGTGAGGTCTTCTATTATTTGTGTAAGCCTGGTTTATGGTCTCAGAAACAAATAATAGTTTGAGGTAGATCCTATGGCTCTTAAATTGGGAAGAAGCAACTTCTAGTGTTTCTAGTACCTGCCTGGAAACTGACACACATTTGCTTCAGTTTTCTGCATTGCAGCAGACTTCCCAAGAGACAAGTGATGTTTTCCTACCTTGCAAACACAGTGTTACAAATAAACACATCACTATTTGTAATGAACCAAATTGGTGGCTGTTTATAATTTTAAGCATATATCTACATGTTTGTTTTCCGGAGAGCTGGATAATTCTGTCTTGCCATTAGAATACCACCCTCCACATGCACCTAACTATATAACTCACAGTGACCACCCTGACCGTGACTGTTGTGAGACCAGCACCATCTATGCCAGTCTGCTTGATGAGGTAGGTGGTACATTCTTCATTGTGACATCATAGCTGTTTTTTAAAAGGCATACTTCCCTGGATCCAGGTTAGTGCAATACGCTAAACCAGAAGAGTTGCAAACTTCCATAGACATATCCACAGATAGAGCATTTTGAAGATCTTTGGTGCTCTGTCCAAAAAAGGACCAAATTCAGAGGATAATTTTTAAATGACTCCTTCTCACCACTATACCATGTGCCCAGGCGACAGTGATATTGATTGCACATGGTTTTGAAGGGAGATAGAATGGGACCTTACAAACTCTCTGGTGTAGAGTTTGACTCCATTTCTGTGTGCTTACCTGCTCCTTTCCCTATGCATATGTTAGGTAATGCTTTAGAAACTATTAAGGAAAAAATGTGAACAACATACTTTCCAATAGGACATGATGCTATTTAATGATAGCCCAAATACTGATCTTTATTTCCCCCCAATTTATTATTGTATTAGCCAGCCTGCTCAAGCCTTTCAGCAGACTGTATGTTAGATTTTTAAAGCATACTTTCCTCTCTGTTTCCATTGTAGCCCCTAGATATATGTAGCTATGATGATGACAAACAGTGTAGCCTGTGCTGATGTAATTATGTTGTGCTTGGGAAATGGGGGAAATCTATCCTGCTTTGTAGCTTGTCATAGGCAATCCTGTTTTCAAACAAAACAACCCCCTACCAAGCATAAAACACATATGCTTCCTAATGTGTCTGGCTCTATGGCAGCTGTAATGCTGCATGGATGAGTCATTGCCTGACTCATCCTTGCCATGCACTCTCCATGCCCAATCCTATGTGCAGCAGGTTTACATGGTGGAGGCTAATGGGGGGCTCAATATTTACTGGTTTTCCAATATTACATTGGTTTGACTTGTAGTGCCAGCTACATACATGCAGAATCATCCCAATGATTGCCATAGACACCTCTGCCGTGTCAGACACTGATGTCACAGTGTTTGATATTAATCTGTCAAAGTGGATATACAGTTTTTATGAGGACAGGGTTTTCTGAAAAGTTTATTTGCATTCTAGGGTGAGAGCACACCCTTCCCCACTGAAAGCTCTGAGCAATCTACTATACATATCTTGCACAATGTCATTGCTTTTATGTGTGGATCTGTAATAACTGTTAATGCCCATGGCTTTATTTAGGGCACTTATCTATAGCTTCAAATATGCTAGTTATGCCCAGGGAGTAAAAATCTATGCCCGTTCACTGCATGCCTTATACCAGGAATGACATTTGCTGATAGTGCAGCTGCTATGCCCCTTGCTTGAACATGCACAAACACATGCAGCTGCTTTATATGGAGTCCAACCATTGTTTTCTCAAGAGAGCCAATGTCATGTAGTGAATAGAGTGGTGGACTATGACCATGGGTAACCAAGGTTCAAATCCCCACTTCTGCTATGGAAGCTTGCTGGGTGACCCTGGGCCAATCACAAGTTCTCACCCTGGCCTATCTCATGGACTTGTTGTGAGAAAATGGAGGAATTGAGAACAATTTCTAAAAGCTGCTTTGAGTCCCAACTGGGGAGAAAATCAGAATATACATAAATAAGATTAGTATATTCTACTCTGACTGGTAGTGGGTCTCCAGGGTCTCATGTGGGAGGCCTTTCACCTCACTTACTCCTATAGTTGTCTTTTCCACATAGAGTTAGCAGTCCCCAGCATTGAGTCTCATGGGATAGGAGTGGTGATGCCAGGTGGTGGGACCCAGTGATGTCACACTGAATAGCAATATCAATGGTAGTATTCTGTAATTCATTAGGAATTTTGCCATACATGGAGATGGACTAGGCACTAAACATAAAATGTAGTTATTGATTTAGTGACAGATTTCTATTGCACCGTTATTTCTTGTCTACATATGCAGCAGTTACTATAAGTAGGTATGCACTAAAGTCCTAGAGTAAGCTGTCAGGTGCATGTAGCTGACAGCCCTGAGATTTCAATGATGGCCTGAGACCTGGCAACCCTAAGTACAGTAGTTCATAGATATGAATTGTAAGATTAGGTTCAAATAAACAGTTGCTGTCACCTTCACTTCCCTCCCAGCACAAAAATGTATGGATGTATTCCTCCTTAAAGAAAATATGTCCCCCTAAAGAAAATATGTTTTCCCTAGGAAAATATGTTCCTAGTGAGCATAATTCTTTACATGTGAGCAGTTTGTTTAGGAGGCTTTTACATTTCTGCATATCAGTATTGGTTGAAAGGACTGAACACAAAAATGCATGGACATCCTCTCCTTTTGTGGAACTATAGTGAGCCACTACGATGTAGTAGTTAGTGTCAGAACAGGACTAGGATGGGCACGAACCAGCTCATGAACCTTTGTGATGAATTTTGGTCAGTTCATGGTTCACAACCTGCAGCCTGACCATGAATCGGGATGGGCACAAATCGAACCGTGAATCAAAATTCATCATAATTTTTGCCCTGTTCGTGGTTCACAAAAAGAACTTTGTGATGGGTCTACATCATGAACTTGCACAAACCTTTAAAGCAGTTTGTGGTGGCTCATGGATGGAGCAGAAAGCAGGGATTTCAAGGGACTTTCTGTTCCCTGAAAAAGCTGCAAAAACAGCTGAACTCAGCTGTTTCAGACAGTCTTGTGCAGTCCCTTTAAACCTTAAAGGGATTGCAGAAGATAGCCCAAAAAAACAACTAAGGAACAGGCACTTTAAAGGGACTAGGCGAGACAGTCCAAAACGGCTGAGCAGCTGGGAGCAAGTTGTTCCCTGTTGCTCAGTTGTTTTTCAGACTTTCTGCAAACTTCATTTAAAGTGACTGCAGTCCCTATCAATGGGGTTTCTGCAGCCACAAAACACAAACCAGTTCAGTTTCTGAACAAACCTCCTGGTTCAGTTAGATCCGTGGTTCAGTTTGTGGTTCAGCCACAAACCACAAACTGAACTGAACAACATTTTCCTGGTTTATGCCCATACCTAGCCATGAACCTCCACAAACTTTTAAAGCAGTTTGTGGAGGATCATGGGGAGCAAAAAGGAGGGGTTTAAACCCCATGCTATTTCCTCCCAATAAAGGCCACCAAAAGAGCTTAATGGCGGGAGCAACCTGTTCCTGGACACTCAGCTGTTTAGATCAGAAATTAAACTTAAACCTCTGCTTTCTGTTTTCTGCGAAAAGTGGCAGAGAGCAGAAAGCAGGTGTCACAAACCCATACAAATCCATTTGGTTTGTGAACCAACCTTCCAGTTAATATAGGTTTGTGGTTCTGTTCATGGTTTAGCCATGAACAATTAACCAAACTGCAAAAATGTGGTTCATGCCCATCCCTAGTGATAACAAAAAACTGTGCAGAAATTTGTGCTAATAAATTTAAATATTGATCAAAAAAATCATACAAAAAAGTGTACAATGTTTACATAACATATCAAATGTAGGTGAAGACGGTGATCTCTGGAATGTTCTGCTGTTTCGACCCAAGTCTTCTTCTGAACAATAATGTATAACATGTGGTGTCTCTCTATTTCATTTCAACTGATTCGTCATCAACAGTTTCATGGATCTCTCAGGATCGTCATATGCATTGTAGAAACAGTTTCTAGAAAAGCCTTTCCATGGGCGGATGAAGACTGAATTTTTGTATGATTTTTTTTTATCAATATGAATTTTTGTATGCATTTTTGATCAATATATAAATTTATTAGTGCAAATTTCTGCAGTTTTTTGTTATCACTTCGGTCTGTTCAGGGACTGTGGCCATCAGCTTGAGTCATGCCCATCCCTAAACAGGACACTGAAGGTAACCTGGGTGACCCTCTATCAATCAAAACTATCTCACTAAATTGCTCTGAGTATAAAATGAAGGAGAGGAAAACAGCAGCTTGGATCCAGTCTAGTATTTCTGACCAGCATTGGTGGCAAGCAGCATTGGGCCACAGCAGCGGCCAAGGGTTTCAGGCCATGTTGGTGCCACGGGGGCCAGCAGCTTCAGGCTGGCAGCTTCAGCTGGCAGCGGCATCAGGCCATGGCATTGGCAGCTGGCAGCAGCCAAGGGTTTCAGGCCATGTTGGTGTCACGGTGACCAGGAGCATTGGTCCGCAGCGGTGGCCAGAGCATCATGTGGCAGTAGTGTGGCCCTGGTGGAAGCAGTTGGGAGACCCAAAGTGGTGGCATAGGCCCTGAGGCAGTTAGGCCCAGAAGCAGGGGGTTGGCAGGTTAGTTGGGACTCCAGGCCAAAGCATCGTGGCAATAAGGGGTGGCAACAGCATAAGGCTGCTTCACCCCCCCCTTCCCTCTCAGACTTGAAGGACTGCTTGTTGGCTGGGCAAGCTTTTTCTTGCTTTTAGCCACCTCCCCTCATATCAGCATTTGGGCACCGGGGGTTGGGTAGCTGATAACTATCCCCCCTCCTGTTCAATTGGGTTTTTTTTTTTTCCGGTTATTAGGCCAGGGCTCGTGGGCCTTCCTTGCAACCTGCCTTTCCAGTGGTGGCCATTTTGTGGTTGAGCCAAGGGGTGAGGGGTGGCAGCCATTTTGTTGTGCAGTGCCATTTTTGTGAGTGATGGTCATTTTATATTGCAATTAAATAAAGAAATAAATAAGGGGGAAGGAACAGGCGAAAGCACTGTACCTTTTGCTATTGGTATAGAAGTGCTGCTGATTCCAGCCAAGTGTTCATGGTCAGCATACTGGCAGCAATGTAAGGCTGCCTCACTCATTCCATGTTATATATGGTAGGCAGCTAGGCCCTTGATTTTCTGAAGACCAGTGTGGTGCAGTTGTTCAGCATGTAGTCTCTAATTTGAGTGAACCGGGATTGATTCCCTGCTCCTCCACTTGCAGCTGCTGGATGACCGTGGGCAAGCCATAGTTCTGTCAGAGCTATTCTTTAAACATCAGTTCACAAGGGAATTCTCTTGGCTCCAGCTACCTCATAGGCAATGCTCCCTCACAGGGTAAGGTGTTTGTTGTGGGGAGGGGAAGGGAAAGATGTTTGTGGGCCACTCTGAGTGAGGGGCAGGGTATAAATCCTATCTCCCCCTTCCTTCCTCCCTTCCTCCCTTCCTCCCTTCCTTCCTTCCTTCCTTCCTTCCTTCCTTCCTCCATCTGCTGTTGCTGGCATGGTTTTTAAGGAAGGATTTATTGGGGAACTAATCTCTGCAATAATTGGAAGAGATGATTTCACTTGAAAACTCACAAGGCTAGGGTTGGTGATCAGTGTTCCCTCTAAGCTGAGTTGTGGACTAGCTTACAGTTTGTTGGCCTCTGGCTCACACATTTTTGTTTTGGCTCGGGAGGGACGGGATGGACGGCTCCAGAGCAAACTGGTTTATGCAGTAGTCAAATCATTCAATCACAACTTTAGTGCCAGTGGCTCTCAAGGTAGAATTTTGCTCACAGGACTCCGCAGCTTGGAGGGAGTATTTGGAAGAGATGTCTCAGTGACAGACCATCTGCTTGGCATGCATATGGTCCCGGGTTCCATCCTGGCATCTTTACTTGAAGGATTTGGAGATGGGTGATGTGACAGACCTCTGCTTGAGACCTGGAGAGCCTTTGCTGGTCTGAGTAGGCAATACTCATTTTATTAAGCTTTAAAGCATACAGCGTTATCGAAGGGGCTGTTCCTTATGAAAAAATAACAATGTTCACCTGCTTATTGCAGTAGGGCTTATTTATGTTTGTGACTGTAGACAGGGGTTTCTATTCAAATAGATAGGGGTTTCTATTTAAATAGCATATTTACATGGTTTTATTCTGAGAAAGACAGTATAAATTGCCAATCTTCCAATTACAATATTTGCCCTTAATACAATGATATATTTCCAGTGTAGTGGTTAAGAGTGAAATCAAGTGTAACCTGAACGTAAAACAGCTGAACTTCTAAGGGTTTCCTTCTGTGAAGGAATCCTTGTCAGCAACATGTGAATTTGACAGTATGAATGCACTCTGAGTTGGCGAATTGGCTTCGTCTTTGTCATGTGTTAGGATTCGAAAATATCCATTACAATACATCATTTGTACCTTCTGTTTTCTGTTTTAGCAGGAATACAGTGTGACTTCCAATCTGATGCTGTGATCTGGGAATTTAAGAGCCGGCACATTGTTACATGTCATTGGTTGGTCCTAATGAGCATTCTTCACAGGTTTAATAGTGCATTTGTCTTTAAGGGGAGGTCAAGTGAGTTGCCATGGCCTGCAAGAGCGGTGTTGGTCATGACAGGCTGTGGATGGCGCCAGCTGGGATGCAGAACAGCAACAGAAATGAGGCAGGTGGCTTCCAGGGAGGTTCTGTGGGGGCTGTTCTGCCCACTCATTTGGAGAGAACTACTTTCAGACATGGCAGCCCAGCCTTACTCATGTATATATGGAATAGGGTCCATTGAATACATGTTCCCATTAAGGTGAATGAACATATAGCCTGCATATAAATGTATACACCTGTTTGTTAAAGGGGCCAGTGCACTTTACTGTGTGCTTGTCTTTGGTCTTTAGGATAGGAACCCAGTTTCTACAAGAAATTATAGGTACCGTGCACTGTTCAGGGTAGGGTGTTTGCTTGTGTGTTTTAAAGTGACAACACATTGGGGACTGGCACTATCATGTTTTAAAAGCCAAACTAACTCTTTGTTATGAGGTTATGTTATAGATCTCAGTGGCTGGCAGAAATGGGGAAGATTAAATACCAAGTTGTATTTCAGAATGTCTTATGGGGGCAGTCACTTGACTTCTAAAACATTGAATGCCTGTGAAAAGTTCTTTAAGGAACTCCAAGGCTTTGAGAGAATGTTTCCACAGTTTGACAATCCAGTGGATTTAGAATTGAATCAGAGACACTCTCTTCTGGTACAGACCTTAGACAATGATAATTCTAGGCCTCAATTTCCTATCTTTCAGGATGCAGGATTGCCAAACAATCCAATGAATTAAGTCTTGTCTGCTTTAGAGACTTAATGCATGGGAATGTGCAGCAGTCATTTTTATGGCATGGAGGTAAATAACATCACCAGACAATTAACATCCCTTTAAAGGGGTTGGACTTCCTTTGCTACCCAGGAATATCAATAAGTTATTTCACTTGATCAGTGCAAACATAAGGCCTATGAACGTTGGGCAGTGCCTTGCAAATCACAATGACTGTGCAAATGCAAACATTACTGTATAAATTCCTTTGCTACCCAGGAATATCTATAAGTTATTTCACTTGATCAGTGCAAACATAAGCCCTATGACTATTGGACAGTGCCTTGCCAATCACAATGACAGTGCAAAAGCAAACATTGTGTGTAAATGCACTGATGATGGTGGTGTTGGGTAATTGGCTTTGGTGGGCTGTCGTTTGCTAAATAGGATGGTCACTTTGTGGTTAGGTGGGGTAGCGTGATCAGGAAGTTGAAAACAGTGAGCACCTGGGCCTTTGTGGCTCAAGGCCGGGAAGGGGTGATCTTCCGTAGAACAATCTGGCCCAGCCTATCTCAGCAGGCCTTGCAGCTTTTGGGGTGGTGGGCCAGAGGGTTCTCCTAAATATGCTAAGCTGCTGGTCAAGAGCTACTGTTGTGTACTGAGTTTGCCACGTGCTAGGTCAGGTCTGCACACGGTCAGGTAAAGAGCCCTAGCTTTGCTTCAAGAGACAATAGCCAGAGCGGATCCTACCCCACTCTTATCAGAGGGCTAGGATCCGAGAAAGGACCTATGGAACTCTTGCCACTGTAAATAATCCTATCACGGGTGTGGGGTGTGTATTTGGGTGCGATTTTGCCTTAGGATATAAGCCGGCCTGTGAGCCGGCATTTTCTCTCTTGTTCTTCACATCCAATAAAGTATGAGCTGATATCACTACTGATGCATCCTGCTCAGTACTTTACACTGGTGATGAAGGTGGGATTCAAATGAATGAACAAGACACAGCAACGAGCACTGCACCACACTCTGACACACAATATCCTGTGCACCACACCGCTGATCCCAGTTCCAACACCACATCATGCCCCGCTTCTCCAATCACCGTGCTTCGCACCGCTTCACCACAGAGCACCGCGCCCTGCACCGCTGACCCCAGTTCCAGCACTGTATCATGCCCTGCTTCTCCAGTCCCAAAAATGAGCAACATTCCATTGCCACGTGGAGTCAACAAGATGGCCACCACCCAAGGTATCATCCCTGAACTCGATGTCACCCGACCTGAGCAGTGGGAGACCTGGCTCAAACGACTGGAAAACCACCTCAATTTCCATGACATCACGGAGGCCAGCAAGAAAAGATCCCTGTTGCTGAGCACCTGTGGAATCAACGCAGTACGGTTGCTCAAGGACCTGATTGGCCTGAAGAAGACAAAGGAGGAAACCTTTGAGGTCTTGGTGAAAGTGTTCAACGATCACTTTGCGCCCAAACCAACAAAAATTGCAGAGCACATCGACTTCTTTGTGTGAATCCAGGGCCCAGATGAATCTGCCACCGACTTCCTGGCAGGGCTTCGCCGTGTGGCCACCCACTGTGAATTCCCCAGCCTAAGTGATACCCTGATGAACCAATTCATCATGGGCCTCAGGGAACCCAAACTGTGCCACAAGCTAGCCAGCCACAAGGACTTGACCCTGGACAAGGCTTTGAAAGAAGTGGCGGCGTACGAAAAAGCGCACCAAGGAACCAGTGGCCAAGCGGTACACTTCGCCACCGCAACCCGGATTTCCGATTCTTGGACGAGCAGGAGATCCTGCAGGTGCACCACCCATTTTGACGTGTCCCACGTCTACAAGCTTTGGCAGCCGGTCCATCGGCGAAGGCCTCCATGCCCTGGGCCAGCTGTGGAGAGGCACACGATCGCTGGACCTGCCACTTTCGGAATGTTATCTGCCAGACCTGCGGCAAGCAAGGGCACATCACCCAAGTCTGCCAGTCTCGGAGACTGCGCAGGAAGACATCCACTCACCTGGAGTCCACGGATCTGCACACCCTCATGGCCCACCACCAGCAGCACCAGGTAATGAACTTGCCCCCTGACAGCCCCAACAAGATGCACACCATGGTTCTGATAGAGGGGTCCCTGTGTAGAATGGAGCTGGACACTGGGTTGTCTTTCTCTATTATTTCAGTGGACACCCTACATATGCTCTGCCCCTGGGGGACCCCTCCTGCAAAAGCCACAGGGTTTGTCACTGCGGGACTTTCAAAAAACCCAGTGGCCATTAAGGGCTGGGGCAAGTTCCAGGTACAGTACAAGGATTTGGACGGACTGTTGGACTTGCTGGTGGTGGAAGGATGGCTCATGAGTTTGTTGGGGCTCTCGTGGTTTGGGCCGCTGGGGTTTAAGGTGATGGGGTAAATCAAGTCACACCTCAGACCCTCACCTTGGTCTGCGATGAGTTCCCTGGGTGTTCGATGGCACGCTCGGCTGGTACTCCAGACCCCAGGTTACGCTGGACCTTGACCCCATGGTGCGGCCCATTTGCATGAAAGCCAGGCATCCTCCCTTAGTGCTTAAACCAAAAATTGAGGCAGAGCTGGATCGCCTCATGGAACAAGGGGTGCTGGAGCCCATCGTCCACACTTGGTGGGAGACGCCTATAGTAACTCTGGTGAAACCAAACAAGGATGTGAGGATTTGTGTGGACTATAAATGTATGCTGAATAAGGTGCTCCAGGCACACTCTTATCTGGTGCCAGTGGTTGGCCATGTCTTGGCCTCCCTGGTGGGGGTGCAGGTCTTTGGGAAATTGGACTTGCCCCAGGCCTACCAGCAGCTGCTGGTAGACGCTGCCACCATTGAGACGCAAACTGTTGTTACCCACAAGGGAGCGTTTATGGTGAAAAGGCTGCAGTTTGGGGTGAGTGTGGTGCCAGGGATTTTTCAAAGCTTTATGGACTGTCTCCTTAAACGTATCCCGGGAGTCCAGCCTTTTCTAGATGATGTGCTGATCATGGCACTGGACTCTGAGATGTTTGCAGTCTGGCTCAGAATGATGCTTCAGAGTTTCGACACCACAGGACTCAAGAGGGAAAAGTGCCTCCTGGGGGTACTGAGGGTGGAGTTTCTGGGGTTTGTGGTTGACACCCAGGGAATTCACCCCACAGATGTCAAAATTCAGGCCATTGTGCAAACACCCACCCCCTCCTCCAAAACAGAGCTCCAAGCCTTCCTGGGGCTTCTGAATTTTTACCATTTCTTTCTGCCCCACAAGGTGGTGGTTGTGGAGTCACTGCACTGCCTCCTGGACAAATGCACCCCCTGGGTCTGGGGTGCCATGCACGACACTGTCTTCAGGGTAGTAAAAGACCTGTTAACGTCAAATGCGGTCCTCTTCCATTTCGACGAGACTTTGCTGGTGGTGCTGGCATGTGATGCATCTCCCTACAGAGTGGGGGTGGTCCTGGGGCACTGGCTGGCTGATGGCCATGACGTCCCGGTAGCATACTACTCCAAGACTTTGTCGGTAGCGGAGCAGAATTATGCTCAAATCGACAAGGAGGCACTTGCAATTGTGGCGGGGGTTAAGAAATTCCACAACTACCTGTATGGCTGGCCCTTCACTGTAGTTACAGACCATAAGCCCCTCCTGGGTCTCCTGGCCCCCAATCACCCAACCCCACAGATGCTTTCTCCCTGGGTACTGCACTGGTCTATTTTCCTGGCAGGTTACAGCTAGGGGTGTGCAAAAAAAAAAAAAAAAAAATTCATCCTGATTCAGATTCGGCCGAATTAGGCCGAATCCTTTTTGGCAGGCAGAAGGACTCCTGCATGTCAATTTCGGTAGTACGAGCGGATTGGGGAGTCTTTCGGCCAGCCGAATGCCAATTTCAGCCCCATTATATCCTATGGGCCATTGAAGTCAATGACAAAAACATAAGATATATTCTGGTGACTGGAGGGGAGGGGGTTTGAGGGAGAGACTCCAAAATTGCAGAGTAGCTGCAGGGGCCTCTCACCAAGATACTCACCAAGTTTCAAGAACATTGGACCAGGGGGTCCAATTCTACAGGCCCCCAAACAGGTTGCCCCGTCCCCTCCAATGTTCTCTATGGTGCTGTTAGTGGCTCTGGGGGGGAAGGGGTTTGAGGGAGGGGCTCCAAATTTTCAGGGTAGCTTCGGGAGCCTCTCCCCACATAGACCCCCATGTCCCAAAGCAATTGGACCAGTGGGCCCAATTCTATGGGCACTCAAACAGGTTCCCCCCATTACCTCCATTGTTTCCAATGGGGAAACCCAGCCAGCAACACTTAAGGCAGGCAAGCAGGCAGCACCTAGCAGTCAGACTCTCCCAGAGAATCTCAGGGAAAGTGAACTGTCTTGGGAGGTGCTTGTTTGCCATGAGAACAAGTGGCACACTCCAGAACAAGTGGCACTGTGGCAGTGCAAGCATGCCACCATGCCACACAGAAACCCCAAAAGACCAACAGGAACAACATTTATACAGGCCCTGCCCTGTATAAATTGATGGTGCAACCACATTGGACCACTCACACCACACACACACATAAGAAAGAATATTTATAGCACTGGAAAAAAGGCAGAAAAGGGCAAGGACACTTTCCCTATGAAGAAAAGTTAAGGTATTTTGAGAAACAATGACTGAGGAGTGACATGATAAGAGGTTTACAAGGCTATACATGGGATAGAGCAGGTAGAGAAAGAAGTACTTTTCACCCTTTCTCACAAGACAAGAACTCGTGGGCACTCAATGAAATTGCTGAGCAGTCAGGTTAGAAGTTAGAACAGATGATAAATGATTGCAGGCCCAGAGCCTAATAGGGAGAGAGTGAGTGGAGGAGAAAAAACACAGGAACACTTTTGTGGAAGAAAACTGGCCCCTATAGATCAAGGAGCGTTGGTGCAGTGTGGGGATGGATCATTGGGCAACCTGCCTGCTGCCTGATGAGACCAGACTCCCCATCCCTCCTGCTCAGGAGTGAAACCATGGAGTGGCAAGAATTGTGGTTACTACTACATGAGCAGGTGCCACTGAGTGGATCTCCTTGCCACTTGGTGGTGAGCCTGCAAACAGCCCCCATGCTGGGCATGTTGCATAATGGCTCAACCCCCACCCCCAAGTCCCCTTAAAGGTAAAGGTTTCCCTTGCTTGAAAGCTAGTAAAATCCAACTCTAGAGGGTTGTGCTCATCTCCATTTCCAAGCGGAAGAGCCAGTGTTGTCTGAAGACATTTCCGTGGACATGTGGCTGGCGTGACTAAATGTCGAGGTGCACAGAACACTGTTACCTTCCCATCAAAGTGGTACCTATTTATCTACCTGCAATTTCTTGCTTTTGAACTCCTAGGTTGGCAGGAGCTGGGGCCAGAGATGGGAGCTCACTCCATCATGTGACACCAGGGTCTCAAACTGCCAAACTATAGACCCTAAGGAAGTCCCCAGATGGAGAAGGTGGGCACGCAAGCTCATCTCCCCTCTAAAGGATCCGTCCCAATGCCCAAATCACCTAAGCTATTACCAGAAACAACCTTTAAAACTGCAAACAAAAAAAAACGGAAAAGAAGAAAGGGAGAGGGTAGAGCCAAGAAAAAAACACTTTGAGTGCTCCTGGCAGGGCTGTTTTAAATCTGCTGCTAGGCTCTGACGTGGCCCCCAGTTAGCTTCATGACAGGGCAGAGGTTTTGAGCACAGGCTTTCTTAGTCTGACATTCTAAATACTATATCATGCTGGCTCCAATTAAATATATATGTGTATTTCTTACATATTTATCTCATCTGTCCTATAGTGTATAACTTAAGGAGGCATATTCAAGGTTCATTTAGCTGATGTGCTTCCATTCAGTTCCTATTGAATGCCGTATACAGTCCTTAATAATCTGCAAGGGCATGTCTTGTGGTTCTTACTCACTTCATACAATTGCAGGATCCTTCATTCTTTCCTTGCGCCCTTCAAAATTCCATGCATTGTCTGTCAGTAATATAGAGGAAACCTTTCTTCTTGTTAGTCTATTTTTTAATGGAAATCCAAAATACACACCCTGATCCACGGGTAAGGGTCTTTTACAGTGCTGACTCTATACAGTACAGCAAATTCAAGTGAGGCCAGCCTGGCTTTTTGACTTCACTGACCATGCTGAATGTGGCCATCCATTGTGAAGGAATGCCATCAGTGGCTGGTCCCTGAGGGAAATAGTAGCTCATTTTCCCCAAGGGAGGAGAGAAGGTTGGGAGCAGGAACATTTCCATTTTCATAGCAAGATCTTATTTGGCTGCAACAAATGAGCAACTTTCAAGCCTCAGAAGTGATTAATTTCTTGCCAGAGCTGTCAGCAGAGCTGTCACAGCCTGACAATCCTGACATAAGTGTCATTTATAATGTCACAAGTCTATTACACATAAATGTCATTACACAATTATGCTGGGGAGGAGAGAAAGGCTCATTGTGAGGGAAAGTCTGTGTAATATTTAGTCAATTAGGTGTCTTAATGTTATTGTTCCATTGTCCTCCTCATATAATTACATTTTGTCAGGTTTGTTCGTTTGCATAAAATTACCAGTTATTCCTACCAGTGAGATTATGAGGTGCACAGATAGGGGGATTGTGTTATTACTAAAACATTGGCACCAGGCAGTAGGATTGATATTAGTGCTGAGATCATGGCACTCTGATAATTTGCTCTCTCCTTCTGGAATGAATCAGCATATGGGCAAGACCATTAATCTTTTCGATTTAAGTACAAGTGGCTGTTTCTTCTATGTAGGGTGACTTTTTGTGCCACCTGACAAAAAGGAGTCTCTTCGTTAGGAGGATAGGAGAACAGCAGCCAAGTCCCCAGTGTGTCTCCTCAATTATTCCTGCAAACTGGTACAAGAACAGCCTTCATTTAGTTCTAACAAGTTTCCATCCACTTCAGGCTGGGATGCAAATGAGCCTTTCTGTGCTGACTTTATTTGAATGCATTATGTATGAAAGAGTACAGTTAACTGTGCCGACTGGCTGTCTTGAAGAGAAAATGGGGATACCTGAAACTGTGTTATACTCACCACATCTCCCCAGTTGGACTTGAAACAGCTTACATTTTCAGCTGATGAGAAATCTCCTGAATCTAGTTCCATTTTTAGGGTTGTAAATCTAAAGTGCCTGCCAAAATTCAGGAATGATTAGGTACAGAGTAAATGATGTATTTCTGTGCTGTGCCTTTAGGCTACATATTGATATTGGTCACCTATACTGTATTTAAACTATCCTTAATGGGGTGTCTGTAAGTTGCATTATTCATGTGTAATCTTTGTGAATATGATAACCTGTACGTTCAAAGTTGCTATGATCTGTTATTATTAGGGATGCTTGGATGCCCTTTCCTTTGTTTCGGTTTGTACATTTTGCCATTGTGAGTCTTTTATTTTCCCTATCCTTACAGTTGGTGTTTCTAAACGTATCTTACTTGGGTTATAGCATTTAATGCGATTTTATAGCACTTTTATGCCATTTATTCATTATATACCACTTATACACTATTAATACACAACTGAGACAAACATAATACTAAATAGTGTAAAGTTAGGAGGAAAAAATCAGTGAGAAACATAAAAATGTTAATAAAATAATGACAAAAAGGAAATGGTGATCTTCAAGTCAACATCGTAGAGCTGCAAAAATTTGGTAGCATAGTTATTATGTGATTAGTTAACATACAATATTGTCTGTTATTACATCAAAGAATTACATAAATGGAGACTGTCTGGAATCAAACCAGGGAAGAAATAGACTATAAACCGACAGTGTCTGGGAGATTTTTTTTTTTTTTTGCTATAACAAGACTCCACTGTGCTCCAGCATTGATTAAAAGTATCTTTCATGTCAGTACCTTGGCTTCCAGCTGAGTATAGAGATGCGTAATTTTTGTATTCTTCCTTTAAAAAATTATTTTTATTCCAGATGCTATTTATTAAAATTAATGTATTATATAAGTAAGGGACCCACAAGGACTTGTGGGGGTATCTCATTTTCTCCTGGCTTTCATGTTGTGGATACTTTTGAATAGTTTTGAATGGTTATTTCCATGCCTGGCCTTGATAAGTCCACCCTCAAAGGCCAAAAACAGGCCTGGAAAATGTCCTAATTCCCTCCCCTGTCTAGCAACCCACACAACAGTCGCTGAAGAGGGTATTTGTATCATAAGAACATAAGAGAAGCCATGTTGGATCAGGCCAATGGCCTCTCCAGCCCAACACTCTGTGTCACGCAGAGGCCAGGTGCCCTTCAGGAGGTCCACCAGTGGGGCCAGAATTCCAGAAGCCCTCCCCCTGTGCTCCCCCAAGCACAAGAATACAGAGCACCACTGCCTCAGACATAGTGTTCCATCTGTACCTTGTAGCTAACAGCCACTGATGGACTTCTGCCCGATACATTTATCCAATCCCCTCTTGAAGCTGTCTATTCTTGTAGCTGCCACCACTACCAGCAGCAGTGAATTCCATGTGTTAATTACTCTTTGGGTGAAAAAGTACTTCCTTTTATCTGTTCTAAGACTACTGCTCATTAATTTAATGGAGTGCTCTAGAGTTCTTGTATTGTGAGAAAGGGAGAAAATTGCTTCTCTCTCTGCTTTCTCTATCTCATGTATGATTTTGCAAACCTCTATTATGTCACCCTTCAAAGCTACAGGTTCTGCTTCTAATATTTTGGGAGGGTTATGTTATTATCCTTCCCTATTTTATAAAAGAGTAGTGGTCTGGCAAGGTTCTATGCATGGCAAAATCAGTTGGCCGCATGACCTGCCACTCCAAACCACCACCCACACAGCTGGCAGCAAGCCTGTTGTCTTCAGTTCAGACACAGCCGTCAAAGAAGATGGATGCCCGCAGCCAGGATGCTTGGGACACTGAGGATGACCATGGCCATGCCACGACACTCTTCCGCAGCCACGGTGAGAGCCGGCTGAGCTGCAAGGGGAGGAAACCGCCACCCACCCTCTCACCCTCGGTGTCCTCTCAGGCGACGTCCAGGCCCAATGATCTGGAGGGCCTATGGTATCTCCCCCCACCTTCTGAGGCCCCGTGCCACCTTTCCGGACCCGCACCACCTTTCCCTGCTCACCTGCCATGGTGGATGGGTGGGGAAAGGCCCACTGAGGCCCCCACGCCCCCTTTCCCCATTCACCTGCCACGGCGGACGGGTGGGGAAAGGCCCATTGAGTCCCCGCACCACCTTTCCCTGCTTGCCCACCGTGGTGGACAAGTGGGGAAAGGCCCACTGAGGCCCCCGCGGCCCCTTTCCCTGCTCACCCACTGCAGCAGACGGGTGGGAAATGACCTACTGACAACCCCAGGCCAGCCGAGTAAGAGCTGCAGAGCCCACCCTTCCCTCACCCTCCCTTCCTTGGTCTCTTCCCCACAGCTCTTGCTCTTCTCTCTCTCCCTCCTTCCTTCCTCCCCATCTCTCTGCATTCTTACCCTCCCTTCCTCCTTCCCCCTTCTTTCTCTTCCTCCCTCCCTCTTTCTCCCTTCCTTCTGCCCCATCTCTTTGACTTCTTTCCCTCCCTCTTTCATCCTCTTCCCCTCCCTCTTTCTCTCTCTCTCTCTCTCCTTTCCTTCCTCCCTTCCTTCTAGAGCTCATTGTATTGTGTCTACAATGGGCCTTATTGCTAGTATGTATGTGTGTGTGTATATATATATATATAAAGATTTCAGATATATATATTTTCAATTATATATATATATATTCAGATTTCAGATTTTTCTGCAAACCTAGTTTTTTCAGGTTTGTAGAAAGCTCCGTCTTGTCTGTTCATGGCCGCCGTCTCTGGATTTAAGTATCCACACATGGCCCATGTTGACAATTAGATATACCGATATAATGCAGAGTAGTGGTGGATCTGCCTCCATACTGTATGATGTAGTCCTATATATGGAAGCCTTTTCTGGCTCTCCCATTGGCTGTGCTGTGCACTTCATCAGCCATTGCGCATCAACTGCCACTCAAGAGTACTCGCATGCCATTGGCTGGTGCTGGATCTGCTCCTCTCTCCTGCCCACTGCCTGTTTGGCCACTTCCCTGACAGAATAAACTGCCAAAACAGCTGTCTCTTCTGATGAAGATGCTTCTCCTGCTGCTTGTCTCCTCCATGGCTGGCTGGCTGGCTACTGACTAGGGTTGCCAGCTCCAGGTTGAGAAATTCTTGGATATTTTATGGTAGAGTCTATGGAAGCCAGAGTTTGGGGAGGGGAGAGACCGCAGCTGAATAGAATGCCAGAGAGTTCACCCTCCAAAGCAGTTTTTTTCTCTGGGGGGGAGAGAGATCTGTTGTCTGGAGTTCAGTTGTGATACCAGGTGATACCACAGCTAGTGTGGTGTAGCAGTTAGCACTTCAGAGCAGGGTCTGCTAAACCTAGGTTCTTGCTGTGGAAGCTGAGTGGGTGATTTCAGACCAGTCACAGACTTTCAGCCTAACCTACCTCACAGAGTTGTTGTGCAGGTCAAAAGGGGGAGAGGAGAATGATATGAGCTGCCTTGGTCCCCACTGCGGAGAAAGACTGTACTTTTCCTTCTGGGGAACAACTTCTGCCAATCTCCAGGTAAGGGCTGGAGATCACTCAGAATTACAACTGTGTTCCAGATGGCAGAGATCAGTTCCCCTGGGGAAAATGGTGGACTCTGTGTCATTATACTCTGCTGAGGTGGCCATCCTATGACAGCCAGTGTGACGTAGCAGTTAGCACTTCAGAGCAGGGTCTACCAGATCTAGGTTCTTACTGTGGAAGCTGAGTGGGTGATTTTGGACCAGTCACAGGCTTTCTGTCTAACCTACCTCACAGGGTTGTTGTGCAGAGATAGTTCCCCTAGAGAAAACAGTGGCCTCTCTGTCATTATACCCTGCTGAGGTTGCCACAGTAAACTGACACTGAGTGCCCAAGGCCAGGGATTCTGCCCAGCGCCTCTTTCTAGAGCTCATTGTATTTATTTCCACAATGGACCTTATTCCTATTAACTAATATAATTATGAAAATGAATAGCATTAGTAACAAATATAATAAAAATGTATACTATTAGTTTTTATTTGGATGGTACTCATGCTGATACCTGAGAGAGGATCCCTGTACTCACCAGACCAGACTGGACCATTTCATCATCTGGTTTAGACCACCTCAGGACCATTTCCAGATCCCACAACTCTAGCACCAGCCTTGGCACATACCCTGAATGTGTGTGGAGGGGGGTAGCTTCCATGTCAGTTCCATTAGGTTTTGACTCTCCCTTTGATGCTCATGAACTTTAGTCCAGTCAGCCAGGTGACAGAATAATGAAGAAGAGTGTATAACTAATATAAAGAATCCTGCTAATTAAAAATTAATATAATTAATGAGATAAACCAAGCCCATGAGGCTTTAATACAGTGATATAGCAAAGTTAATTTAGACTCAGAACACAATACTTCTTATGGGAATCCTACAATCTCGTCATAAGATCTGATTAATTTGAGAAATGCAGATGAAGCTTATACTTGAGCTTCCTAGCTTCTGAAATCCTTGAATGCTTTACTCAGCCTAGATAACAACTTTTCCTTCTTCCACTCCAGCTCATGTGGTGATTGTCTGGCAGCCGAGTGAAAAATTCTTGCAACGTCATCCCTCCATCTTGCTTTATTCTTTCACTTTCTCGCTCAGTGCACTATGTACAGTTCCAGGCCTCCCACTATGACAGAAGGCCTGTGATCACCTCCAGTGCTCAATCACTTCCCCTGCTGATAATCTCCAGTGCCTACTGCTACTCTGTGGGGCAGTGGAAGAAAAAATTAAAAAAACTTGATGGTGCCCTCTGTGTCAGCATCTCACTTCTGGTTACAATCTAAAAGTGACAATGGATAGGTAGAGGAATAACCAGAAACTCTATAGTTTTACAATAGAGTTGTTGGTGATTCCTAGAGCTACATCCTGGAAGTGACTTAGTAACATTAGTAATGTTACTCTCACCAATGTCCCTGTCCCGTAATCCTCCCACTGGTTACCAGGCTTGGCAACCCCAGCATTATGGAAGCAACAGTCTCCAGAATGTCTAACTATCAGACACTGTGGGAATTATATTCCCAGAGTGTACCAGGCTCCTTTCCTCCTTTCCTTGTAGGAGTTGTAGTTCCCAGATCATCTAATAAGCATTCTGAAATTACAGTTCCTATAATGTACTGGTGGGGGAGGGTCTGAGAAGGTGGAGGAATTTAAAAGATTTAGTGAAGTGGGGGTGAAACTCACCCACCTCCATCTACAGCATGGGCCCCCAGTGTGGCACCCACTAAGTGGTTTTAGAAAGTGGGTGGGGCCAAGTGGGACTTTCCTACTTTCCCACTTCTGATTGGCCTACGGAGACCTGATTGGCTGTGTAGTTTTTAAAAGTTGCTTTGGCAGCAACTGCCACCATGACACAAAGATCTTCACTGCTTGACTGAAGGTAAACTATGTGTATACAAGAAAATACCTTAAACAGTGTAAACAGCTGCTTCAAATGTTGAAGTTATACATAATCTCAATCCCTGACATTTTGTGGTTGGTTCCACCTTCTTCCACAGAAGACTGGTGGTGGAACTTTATGGTTGCACTGATTTCAGAAGCATCTTCAGGCTCAAAAATGGTGGAGACCCCCGATCTGCAGACTGCATTTCTCCTCCCCTACTGAGCCAAACTGACTGGTATCTCAGACATTTCCCTCAAAATCTGGCCTTAATGGCACTGCTGGCTTTAATAAACAATGTAAAGCATTTCCCTCACTGTCCAGGCAGCACTTTATGAAATAGCAGTTACCACCATATGAGAAGATTTTTTTCCAACTTACTGAATGAGGTTCAGATGGAGCTGTCTTCCTGTTCAATATCCTTGATCTCTTTGTCAGAACGATTTGATCCAGGCGGATTCATTTTTGTGTAGAAAGCATCACTGGGGCCATTTATTATGTCCCTCCATGTTTTTGAAAAAGAAATCCTAACACCATCCAGCCAATCAAGAAGAAAGATTTGTCTGTGTCGTGTCAGCCATATTAACAGATCACACACCTAACAGAAATATACTGTTCCATGAAGGCATTAATACACATACACCCGCACACACCATATCTGTTCGATTTTCCTGCGGAAGGTCTTTTCCACTTCCCAGCAGCTGCGGACTGGGTCCCAGGTGCTTTGGGAAAATTGAAGTGATTTTGTGTTGATGTTAGGGCTAATACCAGAAAAAGCTAAATTACATTTTAAAAGGAATCCATCCCTTTATCTTTTAACCTTATGCCTCCCTCAGTCATGTAGAAAAATCAATCTTGACTAATCCACTGACCAAGAAAAAGCGAAAAACAAAAATGGAGCCTGAATAAATGCCTCCTTGATTTTCTTTAAAGGGCTTTCACAGGATATATGATCAAAGCATCCTCAAGCTTCGATCCAGGCCACAGGATTGAACTCCAAAGCAGTGGGAGAGCTGTCTTTTACAAGGAGTCATTTGGAGACTTACACAGGGGGGCTGACTATGCTTATGTGAAGACATAAAACATGCTGAGTGCTGTTAAGGATGTTGCAGAGCAGCTAGAGGAGCTATGTTCCATGGGGGGAAAATAGGGAGACGGGGCAGATTGGCCAGTTTGGCCACGGATCCTGGAGATTTTTTGTCATCATCTAGGTGTGGAACAGTGGTCACTGCGGGTGTGGAGGGGGAGGTATTTGCAGATTTCCTGCATTGTGCTAGGGGGTTGGACTAGATGACCCTGGAGTTCCCTTCCAACTCTATGATTTTATGATTGCTTGATTGAGTGGCTGCAGTGGATAATATGTCCTCCCTATTTATGCTAGTGATTGGGGTAGGATCTCTCTGTTGACCCAGTATGCCTGTCCTGAGGACTACAATGTCATCAGCTGTACATGCAAGGGTATAATGAACATGGGCTCCAGTTGTACAAAGGTTCAGGGGCAAATTACATGTGATGCTGGTGTTTTTGTGATTGGAACTCTAGATGGGTAATTTGGCCCTATCGACCATTGGGGCCATGTTCTCTTTGAGGCAAATCCCCTATCAGAAATATTCCCCCATTTTCAGTAGGAAAAATCTTCCCCCACCACCCCAAGGTTTAAAGCAGTCCAGGGGTTCATTTTCAATTGGGAAACAGTGCAATTGGGAAATATCTTCATCCCTCTTGTTATCTAGTACTGCGACTGCAATCCAGACCAGGGTCCATTTATGGCTTTTTTTAAACAGCCAAACCATGGATTTTTAACTGCAGACCTCCAGCAGCCCATACAGTTTGGCTTAAAGATCACATGGTAAATTCCTGGTGTGTGTTGTTTTCCCCCCTGGGAAATTGGCTGTGTTTGAATATTATCTCTTCCCTTCTCCACTGAGATGGCTGGTGGCATCAGGGGTAGAGGAGATGTTTTTGTTATTCAAGGAGGTGAAGGCGCAGTGTTAACTTCACCACACTCCCAACTTCATATATGGGGCACATATCATCTGAGCCAGGCTTCAGCCACCTTAATAATATTGATCTTTTTTAGTTTTGTAGGTTTTCTACCTTATTTCTAACAACTACAAAACACATTATAAACCTTAGTGATTGTATACAGGTGAATTACCTCAGTATCAGATTTTTGTATCTTGATTTGGGCATTGGTGATTTCTACTGTTTATCAGTCCAACTGAGAATATGACACATTTGCAAATTATTTTTAGTTCATTCAGATTTATATGCAGAGTTCAAAATTCAGTTTGCCTGTTTCAGAAGAGTACGTTTTGGGGGTCTTTCAAATGTTTAGTACCAACATACAAAAAGTATTTATTCATTTAGAAGATTTCAGTACTGGCCTATCAGAATATGGATGCTGTGAATTTCACCAAGAACATGTTGAACTGTCAAACTTACCATGTTCACAGATGGTGATCAGATGTGAGCTGATCACCAGGTCTGTTTGGTTCATGCTGAGCAGCCCAAAGTGGTTCACACCAGCTTTCTCCAAACTGCTTGTGCAGAAAGATGCTGCTGATTCAAACTGGTCTGCTGACCATTAGAATCACTAAGGACTGCACAAATGAATACTGAAGGGCAGGATTTTATTGAAACACAGCATTAATTGATGACTTAGTATTTTTGTGAGTGATCTAGCCAACCCAGCCCAGCTCAAAACTAGGGGGCAAGCCTAGACATAATGAGTCACAGACTCCTAAGCGGTTTGTCTACTAGCAATGTATGGGCCCCAAGCTAAAGGTGCTTATGCTCAAGAAAAGAATGTGCACACACTACCATACGCATGGATTTCTCAACCACACAGGTGGTTTAGCAGCAATGTCAGATTTAAAACTAAGCCTCTGTTTAGAGGCAGAAGGTGTTGGCATTGACTCTGTGTTGGCAGTTTTATTGATTTCAGATTGTCAGTTTTTATATAGGCGGAGTTTAATTGGGCAATCTAGTTTTTCCCCTCTGTTTTGTAAATTGCCCCGGGGTTTGTTTGAACAAAGAGGCAACATAGAAGCATTATAATAAATAAGAGCTCTTAATAAATAAGTGTCAATGCCCCAATAGTTGCAATGAAAAACTTTCACTGGGGCGCAGAGAGTTGATATGTGATTGTGCAATCCATATAGTAAGACATTCTATAAACTGCAGCTGAAAGGGAGGAAGTAGAGGATTCTCTGTGGTGAACATAATGCACTCTCTCTCTGACTCCTTATTCTTTGCACGTCAATAGAAAAGCATGGAAATCTTATTTTAAGAAAGAAAGACAAGGCTTAATCTGTTGCTAAGCAGATCAGCTCTGTGACTTTATGACAAAATAAGGAACTGATAATGCTGGAATTAGTTAGAAGGAAATGAATTCTGAAAAAAATCTTAATGTGAAAAAAAAAATCATTTAGGCATTTCACTAGCATATAACAAGGCACTACAGTAATACTGCAGCAAGCAAAAAGATTATTTTGAGTTAATTCTTATTTTTAGCTGATAATTTCTAATTAACTCGCTGTAGTTATCTTGTTAAATGTCAATTAAATCTCAAAGCGCTCCTTACAGGTTTCCTGTATTCAGAGAATGTAATTACACATCTGTTTTTTGAGTAGCCTTATTGGTCCTATCATTTTTTTGCTAAATATGAGACAAATGTACTTTAAAATATATTTCTGGGGAAAACCCTACAGATAATCAATAATTGATTTTGAATAACTAA
This sequence comes from Gekko gecko, assembly GCA_029375565.1. Classification (NCBI taxonomy): domain Eukaryota; kingdom Metazoa; phylum Chordata; class Lepidosauria; order Squamata; family Gekkonidae; genus Gekko; species Gekko gecko. The sequence goes on along the minus strand of JAPDNY010000006.1, from coordinate 126,265,143 downwards.
ATAGGATGGATGAAAGGAGGCATAACTATTTTCCAGCAAGCCTACATTTATGTCCCCATCAAGGTTAATTGTTGTTTAACCTCCCACCCCCCTCTTCACCCAGTGTTTCATTGGGGAAACTTGAACTTCCTATTTCTTCTAGTCAGGTGTTATTAAAAATCAGATTTGCTGTATGATTTACAGCTAGTAGAACCCAATTATTTATAGTTTAATACCTTATGCAGGTAGGAAAATTAAGAACAAAAGTATTTCATGACTGAATTATCAGCAACTAGAATTTGCAATATATAAGGTATTTTCTATAATTTTTTATATAAATATACATCCACAATTAATATTTTACTATATGTATTATGCAAGTGTAAAAAGGTGAACGATTACAGCAATATAAAATATACAGTAATTGAACAACAAAATTTCACAGAAGTGGCAAGGGACTTTTGGTGCCTCTCGGACTCAGGAGATTCACTGAGAAGCTTCCATTCTTTACCATATCTCTTCTCTTCTTCTCTAGCCCTGTGGAACTCCTGATTTATAGTAGCCTGAATCCATAACAGGAACCAGCGGATTATCATGATGTCCAGTGCATTGGTTAGAGTTTTGGACCAGGACTCAGGAGTCCTAGGTTCCCTACACTTGGCCAATGAGTCTAAGCCTAATTTATCTCACAGGGTTTAAAACACAGGGTTTTTTTTTAAAATGGAGGAAGAACAATCATGTACATAATCTCCAAGGAAAGGAAGCAGTTTTAAAAATGTTAAATGTTGGAGGCTGTATCAGGTCCAGTACTTCTTTATATGATGGCCATCCCAACACAAAATCATAGAAAGCCTTTCCTCAAAGGAATGCAGGAAGATTCAATTTTATTCTAATCACTGGAAAAATTCAAACAGAATTCTGGGTCATTTACCTTTTGGGGCTTTTCCAGTAGACCTAGAAGTCAATATAGAAGGGTCTCTTTTGTTTTTTGAAGCTTATCAGGGTTCTTCAATGAGAAAATCAGTAATAGCAAATAAGTTTCCTTGAGTTGGTGTGTCACATTTAATCATTTCCCTGCAACGTGAAACCATATTTTCAGACATAGAGAAGTGTTAGCTGTGTTATATGGTGTACTTATTTATATTTACTTGTTTATAAAATTTATACCCTGCCTTCTGCCTCCAACAGGTCACCGAGGCAGCTAACAGGTTAAAAACATGCATAATACAAACACATTTAAAAAGCATTAAACCATACAAAAAGACATCATTAAAACACTTAAAACCAAGCTAAAATTCACATAAAATCATAAAAAAACAAAACATAGAAGGAAGACCACCAAGGATACACAAGTAGGGATGGGCACGAACTGGAAAAATGGTTCCTGACGTGCCCCATTTGCAAACCACAAACCATCATGCATTTTTAGCCGCCTTATGAAGCAGTTTGGTTTGTGAAATCTGTGAGATGGTAAGAATGCCCCCCTGGCATGCTAAAGACACAAAACTCACAAAGGATCTCTGGCTGACTTTACTGGCCCTCCAAGTTTAGTGAGGATTGAATTTACAGGGTCTGAGTTAAAGCGTCCCAAAGAATTTGCCCCCAGGAAAGTGCTTTCTGGGAAAATGACTGCCTGTTATTTCCCCTGAAAGAACTCTCCTGGAGACACCTTCTGGGTGGGCGTAACTTGGACCCCATAAATCCAGTTCTCACCAAACTTGGAGGGCAGGTAGAAGAGACTTAGCCAGAGATATCCTACAAGTTTGGTTTCTCTAGCTTGCACAGGATCCTTTCTATATATTCTTGAACCTCCTGAACCTCTGTCAAAATGATCATTGACAGGTGGTCATTTTGACAGGCACAGGTTCAGGAGGTTCAGGAGTGCTTAGAAGAGATCCTATGCAAGCTAGAGACATCAAACTCACAGTGGACCTCCCCCAGATTCTCCTCTACATGCCCTCCAAGTTTGACGACTCTAGCTTGCACAGGATCTGTTCTGTACACTCCTGAACCTCCCGAACCTACACCTGTCAAAATGGCCAAGGTTCAAGAGTGTATAGAACAGATCCTGTGCAAGCTAGAGACATCAGTGTTGCAGGGGACCTCCCCTGGATGCTCCTCTACGTGCCTTCCAAGTTGTTGCTGTGAAGTTTTATAAATATTTTGTCTGAGTGAAGACATTCTGTCTGGGAATGTATCTGCTCACAAATTGGCATGAACTTCTATGAACAATGTCACATTTCATGCCAACCACCCTGCCATTTGACTTCACAAAGCATGAACTGGCTAAAATTCATCACAAACTATAGTTCATGAGCTGGCTCATGCCCATCCCTATACACAAGATGATACAAAAAAAGTCTTCAATTACTAGAGAAAAATGATACCATAAAGGGACAGGTGAGTCTCTCTAAGAAGAAAGTTCCAGAGCTTCTATGCCATGACAGAGAAGGCCCTCTCCTTGTTTTCTACCCACCCAATCTCAGAAGGAAGGAATTCCTGAAAATGACTGTAGTGATTGTGTGGGTTTTTAAGGGAGCAGGCAGTCCTTCAAGTATGCTGGTCCCAAATGATATAGAGTTTTAAAAGCCAACATTAGCACCTTGAATTGTGTCTGAAAACAAACTGGTAGCCAGTGTAAATGGGTCTAGATTACAGTGTCATGTTCCCTATGACCTACTCCAGTTAATATTCTGGCTGTAGCATTCTGCACTAATTGAAGTCTGAATATTCTTCAAGGGCAGCCCCCATACTGAGCATTACAGTAATCTAATCTTGATGTAAGAAGGGCATGCACCACAATGGCCAGATCTTTCTGCCCAGGAAAGGCTGCTGCTGGCTAACAAGTCAAAACTTGTAGATGTTAAAGAACATAGAGGACAATATGGAACCTGTGTGACCCCATAGTCCAAAGGCCAAGGGGTTGAGCAGCAGTCCCCCAGAACCACCTTTTGAAACCTACTGCCCTGCTAGGACTGGAAACAGTATTCTCAGAGTTCACAGAACAATGGTGATATCTAGTATTTCCATATGAATTGACTGTGCACCCTAGAATATATTCCAGAATCAATGCCACATGCAAGAGTTCTCTGATAGATGGGTTGTGGTTTCCTGGCAGATAAATAAATGTGGCCAGAGTTCCCTGAAGGAAAAAAGCTTGCAAACTAGATCCATAAAATATCACAGAAGTCTTCCACCTGGACTTTTTCCAAAGGTCTTCATAGGTACTTATGAATTTATTTGGTGGAAGAAGAAAAAAAACCCTTTATTTTAATTTATAATAGATGCAAAGCTTGACCTAGCCAAAAAAAATTGCTCAAGGGGGCAATTAGAATCAGCTAAATTTTTTCAAGGTGGTAGAATTTATACCAAGCCTCTGGAGTGAAGACAGTTATGTAGTTTCAGTTATCCTTCATAGCTTTGATTTTAACATTGATTCCAGCGCATTTCCACCACTGTTCTGTTAAATTCCATGCTTACTTTTTCTTCCCAGAAGTTGACTTTTTCCTCAGTTAGATTGTCATTTGTTTATTCTATAATCTTTACTATGCCAGTAGCTTGCTTCACCTGCCGTCATTTCTCTGATGAGTATTGATCTTTTCTTAACTACCTTTCTGTATTTCTCTGATTCTATAAGAGTACTAGGCACTGTCACAGAACCAGGCTTGTTGGGACTGAGATGGATTCAATATATATGAAGTGGTTTATCATAAGAGATGGGCTCAACCTAGGAAAATGTGGTTCAGTGTGTGCGGTTCATGAATCATGGGCCATCACAAACTTTTTGGTGCTAGATGAACTGGTTCTATTTGTTACATGGTAGAATGACCCCCCCAGCATGCTAGAGAAACCAAACTCACAGGGCATCTCTGACTGACTCTCCTCTACCAGCCCTCCAAGTTTAGTGAGAATCATATTTATGGGATCTGAGTTACGCTCCCTCCCCCAAAGAAGGTCCCCATTCTGCGTTGTTTCCCATGGACTATGGTCAAACCAGAGAATCTCTCAATAGAAACTGAAGTTGGGGAGCATTTTTGTACACTCAGCAGAACCAGTGCCACTGTGGTACTGCAAAGCACTGCAAGTCAGGAAAGTGATTTTGGGGGAAGTGTCAGGCACAAGTTCAAAGTTGTATAGAATGGATCCCCTATAAGCTACACACACCAAACACAAAGGGAACCTCATCCTGCTGCCCACTTCTCTACAATCTCTCCAAGTCAGAGGTGGGTTATGGACTTCCCAAAAGGCCTCCCCAGTGCTGTCTTTGGAAAAGACAGTTGCAGTTACAGAAGTCCATGGAATGGCTCAGGTACAAGCCAGAGGCACCAAATTCTCAGGGAAACTTCACCTGGGCATACCCTGCCCATCCAAGCATTGGAAGCAAGGCAAGCATTCCCTCTACACTCACAGCCCCCCAAAGTCTCCAAAGGCAGATTCTGAAAGACAAAAAGGCAGACATCCACAACAGGGGCTCCCTAAAGTAACCCCATGGCAGCTTAGCAGACACCCCAACCTCACCAGCAAGTGGAAATCAGAGTTTTCCATTTAAAGTGACTAATGGTGCAATCATAGAAAGGCAGACATGACAAGAGACTTCCAACAGGGGCTGGATCTTACCCTGTGAGATCCAGAGAGGTGTAGCTTAGCAGGGGAAGGTTGACCTTGAGGAAGGCCCACTTGTCCACCCTGACCGGATCCAGGCAGGAGCAGCTGGGGCTGATAATGTATCCTGGGTGGAACAGCACCCGCTTGCTCTGAACATTGGTGGGAGAGCAGGAGAGGAGACTCATGGCCACAAAAGAGAGTTTGAGCCAGATGTCAGCTTTGCATGACCAGTACTCCAGGGAACTGGCAGGGGCAGGCTTAGGGGACTAGGTGAGGTACTCTCTCACCATCACCTCTGCTGAATCCTTCACCATGGAGCATCTGGCATTGCCACTGCTGTTGACCTCCCAGTTCTACCTGGTTGGGTTCTTTGTGGTTCCCCTCCCACCAGTCTCTTCCACCCACTGTTCCCTCAGGCCACATCTGCTGGCTTGTAGCCTCTGCACTTCTTTCCAGAACTCACACTTCCATTCATGAGCTCTGCATTCAGGAGAGCAATGCTGCCTTTTATCTGGGGCCAACCTGTACTCCCCTTCTTTGCAGAGAGGATTCACCCTGGTGGTGATGCCCACCCACAACCTCTCTGGTAAGGCCCTGACCAATGGGAGAACAGGCATCCCCTCAGGGTCCAGCTGCATTGAAGAGCAATGTTCCCACTAAGTTACACAGTGTTGTGAGCAGAAATTCTACCTTGTGAGGGGGGGGAAAGCTAGTAGCATTAAAGTTGTGAGAGGGTCTACATTTGACTATCACTTAAATTAGTTTTGGAAGTTTATTTCCATAACCTTGTAAAAATCTCAGAATAAATTATTTTAAATTATATTTAAACTATATTTTAAGAATAATTTAAACATTATGAGAAAACAGAATCAAGTCAAATTTCATCTACCCCTTTCCACTATATTGGTAGACCTGTCCTCTGGAGAACAGGTCTACTCATCCCTTTCCACTGTATTGATAGACTTGGCCTCCAGAGAATAGTTCTACCCACCCCTTTCCACTATATTGGTAGACCAGGTCTCGGACTGTCACCCTGCACTGAGCCTTAGAAAACATACCAGCACGAGGTGGTGGGGGGGAGCTCTTCCAGTCTACTTTTTTTTTTTTTTAAGTGAAATATGACAACCAGCATTACAGGTCAAGTATAATAGAGGTGGAACAATCACTGTCAGAACCCTGCCTATCCTAACAAACAGGAAGTTGCTTAAATGTTATCAGTCTGCCCAAACTACTTATTTATTCAAATGTTTATAATTAATCAATCATTCAATTTATTGTGCTTAGCCATAGGCCATCACAAAGTTACAAAAACCACAACAGGATAAAATACAGATTATATATTCAGTACAAATTTACAGATACACAAAGAGAATTCCACTAAAACAAAAGTTAGTCAGTACCAAAATTCAATATATTGACAACAGGTTCAAGTTGCATCCTCTTTCTTTGTCATGTTAGACCTTCTCTTCATAGCAGCGATGGCAAAAAGTAATACTCTATATGAAACATATGCATCAGTGTCAGAAAGCAAAAATAGGTTTCCGGTTTTGGCAACTGACAGGTTGGACATGTCCCATCGAGCTTTGATGGGGACATGTCGAGACATGGCAGACAGGAGGGGTCCTGGACAGGCCCAGGGCCCCCCAGAGTCCTTGTAGGGGACTTCTGGCCTGGAGTGATGAGGAGAGCCCCTTCCGAGGTGACGGCTGAGGACCTGGGGCTCTCCTTACTCTGAGAGGTCTTGCCACTGTGAAGCTGTCATGGTGATTAGAGCTGGCTGCTGGAGGAAGCAGACAAGTGATCCAGTGTGACAGAGCTCCTACAGTAACCTAAAGGCGATAAAATTGTAAGTTAACCAATCCCCTCTACAAGCGGCTGAGCCTTTAAGGTGAACAGCAGTAATTCACGAAAAAAGCGGCGGGTGGGGGAGGAGTTGGTTATTCCTCCCCCCAAAAAAACTAAAAGGTTCCTGAAGATAGATAAACATATGGAGCATAAGTCCATCAGTGGCTATTAGCCACAGGGTATAGACGGGAACTCTCAGTCTGGGGTAGGTGATGCACTCTATTCTTGGTGCTGGAGGGGGCAGCAGTGGGAGGGCTTCTAGTGACCTGGCCCCGCTGCTGGACCTCCTGATGGCACCTGGTATATTTTGGCCGCTGTGTGACAAAGTGTTGGACTAGATGGGCCATTGGCCTGATTCAACATTGGCTTCTCTTATGTTCTTATGTTCTGAACAATAAACTGAGAGGAAAATAAGGCGAAACTGACTGTAAGAGACAGCAAACGAGACCAAAAGGTGCAAAATAGTCCAAAACATTTTTAAATCGGAGAACTTTCATTTTAAGTTTGAAAACTTTCTTCTTGTGTAAACAATGTCTGGTAGAGGAAGAAGAATGGTGCCGGAAAAGAAGCCTGTCACAGGAAATAATCAACCAACAACTCCTTCCCAGACACAGGAAGCAGCTGCTGACTTTCCTAATATGCTGGCACTTGCATTGCACCCTCTGCTGGAGCAGATGTCAAATATCAATAGTAAGTTGGATGGAGTCCAAAAGCAACTGACACGGATGGATAAAAGAGCAGATGATACCGAGAAAACTATTAAGAAAGTTGAGACAAAAACAAAGGATATCAAACAGAAACTGTAACAAGTGGAAAAAGAGAAAATCTCTCCATGCACTCCCATTGGCTGTAAAATGCCCTCCCTCAGCCATTGGCCCATCAGCCGCCACTCAAGAGTACTTGCGTGCCATTGGCCGGGTGCTGGGTCTGCTCCTCTTGCCCACCCACTCCCCCTTCAGACAGATTTGCATGTCAGATATAATGGCAGACAGCTCTCTCTCCTGAGGAAGACAGTTTTCTTGACTCCTGTGAGGGACTGTCCCCTCAGTGGCTGTTGGTAGGCAACCAAGCTTGGTTCTGTGAGTAAAAAAAAAAGGACTTTCAACATAACCCCCTCCCCTGCCCATAACCCCCTCCCCAGTGGCCACTTTCCTGTCAGAATAAATGGAAAAAGGCTCTTTATCCTGCTTAGCTTCAGCATGGCTGGCTGGCTAACGAGGTGGGCCAGCGACCATCAGGCCATTTTCTTCAACTCCCTGCTGTGCGGCTGACTTTCCCCTAGGGCTGCCAATCTCCAGGTGGGACCTGGAGATCTCCCACTGTTACAATTGACCTTCAGATGTCAGAGATCAGTTCCCCAGGAGAAAATGGTTGCTTTGGAGGGTAGACTCTATGGCATTATACCCTGCTGAGTCCTTCCACACACACCCCAAATGCTGCCCTCCACAGGATCCACCCCCTAATTTCCCTAATCAGAGTTGGCACCTGTACTTTCTCCTCTGTCAGTAAAAGGTCCTTTCCACACCTATGTTGGCCTTTGGGAGAAAACTCATTGGGCCCAGTCCTGATCAGGTTGCCAACTCCAGGTGGGCAATTCCTGGAGATTTGAGGGATGGAGCCTGGAGAGGGTGAGGTTTGAGGAGGGGTGGCATCTCAGACAGGTACGATGCCATAGACTCCACCCTCCAATCCAGCCATTCCCTGATGGGGAACCATTGTTGCCAATCTCCAGGTGGGGGCTGGAGATCACTCAAAATTACAACTGCTCTCTAGGAGGGAGGGAGGAGGAGATGGAAAACTAAAGGTAGGTTGATGGTTAGCTGGGAGGGAGATAGGGTTATCAACTCCAGGTTGAGAAATTCCTGGAGATTTGAGGGGTCAAACCTGGAGAGGGTGAGTGTTGAGGAGGGGTGGGACCTCAGACAGGTACAATGCCATAGACTCCACCCTCCAAACCAGCCACTCCCTTCTGGGGAACCACTGTTACCAATCTTGGGGATGGGCTGGAGATCACTCAAAATTACTACTGCTCTTCAGGTAGCAAAGATCTGTTCCTCTGGAGAAAATGGTGGACTCTGTCATTATACCCTGCTGAGATTGCCACAGCAAATTGTCACTGAGTACCCAAAGCTGGGGCACTCTCCCAGAGCCTCTTTCTAGAGCCCGTTGTATTTATTTCCACAACGGGCCTTATTCCTAGTCTCAAATAAAGGTCAACTGTTGCAGTTTCAAATGGAAAGATCAATGTATGTCTTGCACTTTCAAAGCATTCCAGAACAAAAAGGAGAAAATTTAAAAGAACTTTTAAGTGAACCATTAGCACCAATGACAGAATTTAAACAAGATGTACTGCAAAATGACATGGATCTGGCTTATTGGACCTATTCAGATTTCATCAAGAAAAATAAGCTACCTGGTGAAGTATTTGTGAAATTCTCCAAGAGATCTACTAGAGAAACTGTTCTGAAAACTACATCTGGGAAAATCTTGAAAGTAAAAGATGAAGAAGTAAAAATTTTAAAGGATATTCCATTTGAGGTGCAGAAACGAAGGTGACAATACAAAGATTTAACTTTCTTCCTTCATAATAACTCAATTGCATACAGATGGACATTTCCAGAAGGATTAGTGTTCAACTATAAAGATAAGAAGATCAAGATTGACTCTGTTCAGAAAGCCAAAAAAAAATTGGAACAGCATCAAAATCTGAACAAAGATTGATGATAACAATGAAGAAGACGATAAAAGTGACTCTGAATCTAAAGATATGTCAAGTAGCTCTGGCAGTACTTCTGAGGTCTCAGATTCAGAAAAAGGAGCAGCTGCTCCCAAACCACTTAAAGTTAAACTGAAATACAAAAAGAAATAGTGTGGAAAATGAACTGGAATTTCAATAGAAGATAATTTGACTACAAAACACCTATAGATTTGTATTAAAGACTTGAGCCAGCTTCATCTAGAAATCAATATATTGACATAATACCTTTGTTATTATTGTAGGGCCGATATATGAGAATGCTATTTTTGAAATTTGATCCTTGTCTTAATTTAGATTCTGTATTAGTTTTAGTATTTCCTTTGCCCCTTGCCCTTAGGATGTACTGTATAAAAGCAATATTTTTTTAAAAGGGGTCCATTTATATGAGCCCCAGAAGAAGGTGCCCTCATCCTCTATTGTTTCCAATAGAGGGGGGGAATTCTCAGTTCTCTTGCAGACTGCACAGCCAGCTAAATTCCCTGCACTGCCAAGTAAAATGTGCACCAGCACCCCCTAGTGCAGCTTAGAGGGAACTTTGCTGAGGAGGCCAGGGCCCAGTCCAACAGTCCAGTCAGGGAGATGACTTGCCCCAGGGTGGCCATATGGGTGCAGAGCACATCGGTGGTGTTGTGGAAGGGCTTAAGGGCACACACCATTTGGGAGAGGGCCAGCCAGTCATTGAAGCTGATACTGAGCTCCTCTTCCCCGTGCAGGATGGTTATGGAGGAGATGGCATCGTGCACCATGCTTTCCTGTTTCACCAAATACACAATCATGGCATAGGTGGAGTTCCAACAGGTGGGTAAGTCTAGGATGAGCCAGTGTTCAGACTCATCCCCTTCCCAGCAAGGCCCACATCTTGAGGGTGGCAGTGTCACAGGTTGCCATGACAGTGCTCTCCAGCCCCAGAGCATCCTTCACCACCAGGCAAAGCATGTGTGCCAGGCAAACAATGCCCTTGAGGCATGCAGTCTTCACTGCCACCATGTTGATGCTAGCATCTGTCCCATGTAGCCATGAACTAAGTTGTTGCTGCCCAGCCACTCCCTCAGGCTACTCTGTATCACAGAAATGATGTTTTGTGACATATGGTTTGTATGCATCCCCTGTACATGAAGCAGAACAACTTTGTAACCTGGTGGCAGGACTATCCTGTTCCGGGCCTGGGCCATACCCCAGCAGTCTGGACAGATATGTCATCTGGTTGCCCTCTGTGTGGGGGGGGGGAGGTAGTCATGCTGCCAGCTGCTCCAGAGGTTTGGATTGGTATGCATGGTTTTGCTTTGTGCTCTGAAGAGCTCACCCTTGACTATCACCACTGCAGAGCGGTGCATGATGGGCAAGACTTATAGGGTCATGGTTCTCTGCAAGGGGATGAAGTACTAGGGAGCCAGGTGTTGCAGCAGTCAGTGAAAGGCTACGTCTTCCATGAGGAAGAACGGTTGGCCATCCACAGCAATCATCTCACCAATGAGGCAACTGACTGCTTCCTGGACCCTCCGCATAGCCCTTCTGGATAACACTGTTGGCACCCCCATGGGAATGACCTCTTGGAGGTGGCCTGCCTTGTTGCCCCATTACCCATGGCACCCTGAGTGTGGGGAATCCTTCTTGGTGGGGTCTCCTACTCCCTCTCCTTTTCTCCCCGCTGAGAGGGAGTAGGTCTGTTCTTCCTCCCATTGGCTCTTTCCCCTGAAGGCAACATACTGGGGTGCTCACTCTGCAGGTGCCTGCGGAGGATGGAGGAGGAAAAGGGCATGGGCATGGCACATGTAGTATTCTGACACACAGGGGTCAATTGGGAGACTGCAGAAATGTTTCCAAAGTGTGGCCTGGAAATGACGCCCCAGGACTGGAGAAGGTGGGAGGAAGGACAGCTACTTTCTGGCACATGGATGGGTGTGCTGGAGGCAGGAGCAGCAACAGTGAGTTATGTGGAAGGGGAGGAAGCTTCCCCCCCACCCCCGAATCACTGCTATCAGAGACTATGCCAAAGAATGTTATCAACTGCTGGTCTCTGGGTGGTGCTAACAACTCTTCTGCCTCTGTGGAGACCCCCAGGAACAGAGCAGGGGAAGGAGGCTCTGAGACCTCTGGTGATGACCTGCTAGGGGCAGGCTCCAGTGGGCTGGCAGGATGGGTTTGGTGCCCGGGGACAGGGGCCTGTAGTACACAGGAGTTGGAGGATGTCTTCCTCCCCACAATGAGACCCTTTGCACCCACTTTCACCCTAAAGGCACAGAGGGGTTGATTTACACTCAGAATGGGTGGGAGGGTATAAAATGTGGGTCTTCAACCAAGGGACCCAGTAGCTAAGCCCCTCTGCTTGGTGTGGGCAGAAAGACATGGTGGCTCAGAGCCCTGAGTCCACCTGACACCTCCAAATCCCAGCAGGAGAGAGGAGTACTCAATCAAAATGTGGGTCCAAAGCTGAGGAACGCTTTTTTCTGTTCACCTTTACTGAATGCACACCCCTAGAAAAGATATGTAGAAAGTTGGGCTTTGAGAATGATAGGCTTCCCTTCATAAATCAGAAGCAGCCTCAGATTGGGGGAAAGGGCATTTGCCAAGTAATGTGAGTAAAAACTAATGCAAGTCACACATGTACTAGACATCCATCTTTGCACAACATTAACATCCACCCTTTGACTGGAGAAGGAGGGCACCCAGTGCCAACCAAGAGCAGACCTGTGCCTCCAGACAGACAGCAAATGTATTAGTTGCTGTAGATTTTCCAGGTGGTGTGGCCGTGGTCTTGGCATTGTAGGACCTGATGTTTCGCCAGTAGCTGTGACTGGCATCCTCAGAGGTATAACACAGATAATGTTATACCTCTGAGGATGCCAGTCACAGCTACTGGCAAAACATCAGATCCTACAATGCCAAGACCACGGCCACACCACCTGGAAAATCTACAGCAACTAATGAACTCCGGCCGTGAAAGCCTTCGACAACATAGCAAATGTATTGTTACAAGGTTAATAAAGTGTTTCTTCATTAAATGGTAGACATTTTAGACAGATGAGTGTGTACTTATTTTAAGTAAAATAGTACTTTTATCTTACTTTTTAATACGTATTATACAATAGCATTACAGATTTATTTCTGCAAAACTTGGTGAGGATGGTTGGATGGGCCTGCTTTTAGAAGTTCCCACTTAAGGGCTTAAATGATGGGTTGTCAGGGGCTCACAACAAAACAACAGTTTGGAAAGTGTGTTGTTGCTTTTATACAAGTTGCAAAAAAAAAAAAAAAAAGCCCCCCCCCCCCTCAGCCTTCAAAAAACTTTAAATTAATACATTTTGTTCTGGGCTGCAGAATCAGACGACCCTCATCAAGAGGTATATTCATGTAGAGGCCACCTTAATGGGATATGTTAATGATCATACAGCTACTTATCTTTTACAAAAACATCCAAAGGTGCCCACTTTTTATGAGCTTCCTAAAATACATAAGGGAATCCTTCCTCCTCCAGGGAGACCTATTGTCAGTGGGATAGGTTCCCTTTTAGAACCCCTGGCTAAATATGTAGATTCTTTTCTACAACCATTCATCCCAGATATTAAAACATGCATTAAGGACACCAAGGACTTGATTTGTAAGTTAGAAAACCTTAGTGTCCCTGAAGATGTTTTTCTAGCTACTTTTGATGTTTCCTCACTCTACACGAGTATACCTCTTGATGAGGCACGTCTGATTCTGGAAAATTATTTAGACTTATGCACTATTAAGTCTCCTCCTACACATTTTCTATTGGAGCTTATTGACCTGATTTTTTAAAAGAACTGTTTCGCAGACTGTTTTTATTTTCAAGTTCATGGCGTAGCTATGGGTAGCCCTATAGCACCCAGTGTGGCAAACCTCTATATGGGTGACTGGGAAGAAGAAGAAGAAGAAGAAGAAGAAGAAGAAGAAGAAGAAGAAGAAGAAGAAGAAGAAGAAGAAGAAGAAGAAGAAGAAGAAGAAGAAGAAGAAGAAGAAGAAGAAGAAGAGGAGGAGGAGATTGGATTTATACCCCGCCCTTCACTACCCAAAGGAGTCACAGAGTGGCTTACAAACTCCTTTCCCTTCCCCTCCCCACAACAGACACCCTGTGAGGTAGGTGGGGCTGAGAGAGCTCTGGCAGAAACTCTTCTTTTTCAAGAACAGCTGTGCCAGAGCTTGTGACTGACCCAAGGTCACATCAGCAGGTGCAAATGGAGGAGTGGGGATTCAAACCCAGTTCTCCCAGACTAGAGTCCACACACTTAACCACTACACTAAACTGGCTCTCTTCCCAGTTCCAAAAATCCATTTAATATATAGTCTTCAAATAGAGGATGTATCAGATACTCAACTGATAAGAACAGATATTACACTTGATCTTAGCCAAAAGGTCGAGAAGTTTATCTTTGATCATTCATTTAATCCCTTTCTTGACCACATATTCTTCTGGAAAAGATGGATTGACGTCATATATCTTTTCAGAGATGAAAATAAATTTCAGCAATTTTTTGTATGGCTACATTCATTACATGCCACCATTAAATTTACTGAACATCATTATCATCATCAAATTATTATTTTTTGGGATGTGCTCATCACCATCAGTGAAAATAGAACATTATATTTAAAACTTTTTAAAAAAATTCTGAAAATAATTCTTTCTTGAAATATGATTCCTATCATCCTCCTAAATTACGTAATAATATACCTTATGGACAATTGCTGATAATCAAAAGAAATTCTACTCTTCATTCAGATTATGAACAGGATTCCAAGAAAATGCTGAATCAATTTCTACATAGGGGATATCCAGAACATGTAGTTTATTCTGCTTTTTTTTAAGCTAGTAAAATAGAAAGAATGCCCTTGTTACAAAACAAAACAAAAACAAATATAAATCACATCCAATGTGCTTTACAAAATAATCTATTAGCAAAACCTATAAAAGCCATTATATTAAAACACTGGCACTTACTCAGTGAGATTCCAGGGTGCTCTTCTACCCCTTTAATAGGCTTTAGAAGAACTAGAAATTTAGGAGATGCTTTGGTCCATTCTGATATTAATAAACAGTGCAGTACAGTTCCAGTTAAATTAGGTCACTTTAAATGCGGGAAAGGCTGCAATGTATGCTCACTGTCACTTGAAGGTTCAGTCTTTCAGCATCCAACTGATGTAGAAAAGGTGATAATGAATCATTTCAGCAACTGTAACACTTCTAATGTGGTATATGCCTTTGTCTGTTTATGCAAATTAATCTACATAGGAAACAGTACAAGGCCTATAAAAGTTCGTATTCAGGAACATCTGTCTTGTATTAGGAACCAGGTGGACTTTGCTTCAATGGTTTCCCATTTCAAGTCTGTAGCACACAAAACAGAAGACTTTAAGCTTATGGTGTTATATCATTATAGACCACAACCATATAATCAAGTTGATGTGTCTTGAGTTTTATTACAGAAGGAAGCTGAATTTATTTTCAGCTTACATACATTAATTCCATCAGGACTAAATCAGGAATTAGATTTTACTTCTTTTCTTAAATGGTTAGGATACCTATAAGATAGAATATACCACCTTAAATCATAACACCTGTTGCAGCTCTTAAAATCTCCTCGGAGATACGTTTGCCACACTAAGGAAGTTTTTGCCATTTGAAATGTACTGTACACCTAGTGACATAGTTTAATATTGGTGATTTCCAGTCACCAGGTCAGTAACTCTTAATATGCTTTTCACACTTTTCACACTTCTGATTTCCTTATAGAGTACTACAATATCAGAGAATTGTAAAATGTATATTCTGCTTGCCTGTTTTCTTCTGGAAATTAAACACAATAGTGTGGCACCAATACAGTATATGAAATAGTATTAAGAATCTTGAAACATTGGTGAGTTTATAAAATGCAATATGCTTTCTATTGTAAAGAAAAACTTATTCATGTTTGTATATAGTTTATTAAGCATGTTACTTTACTGCAGCCTTCAGTACTTCAAGATTGCGATGAATCAACAACAGACAAACCTGATGAAGAGTATACAAACGGAATGATTACTAGAATACTGTTGTTTGTCTTAATTTGTTTTTCCCTTTGTAATAAGAGAATTACATTAGGACCTTGAGCCTAAGATAAGACCTTATTACTGGCTGTAAATATTACTATAGGAGTTATATTACTCTGAATGTACTGTTGAGCTTCATGATTAATGAATAAGCTGTGCTCTTGTTAATAAATCATTCAAAAATATTCTAAACATTTACACTTAGCATAATAAAAAAAGATTTAAAAATCTGTAAAACTATACACAGTGATGTAGTGTTTTACTTAGGAACCTGAGGGAGTAGAGGCAGGGGTAAATGGCACCGCACAACACTGCAATGTCATTTCTGGCCGAAAATCCAGAAGTGACATCATTGCATTGCATGATACTCTCAGAATCTCTCACATCTCAATAGTCAAAACCATAAAGATCTGGGAAATTCCCAGAGCGTCATACTATGCAGTGACATCCAATGCTCCCTGTAAGCTGTGGAGTCCTGTCAGCAAACATTCTACTTTGTGAGCTACCAGCATTAAAGCTGTGAGCAGGTGATTTGGCTACTGCATAAATTAGTTTGCTCTGGAGCCATCCTTCCTGAGCTAAGACAAAAATGTGTGAGCCGGAGGCTGAAAAACTGTGAGATAGCTTACACTAACTCAGCTTAGAGGGAACACTGGTGACATCACTTCTGAATTTTCAATTAGAAATACACAGTGCTGTTCCCCTCCTTCTTTGCTCCCATTGCAGTGGGCACTAGAAGGTAAGGGTGGGAGGTTGCCTGCCAAAATGCCATAACCATGAAAAACTGCTGCACTGCACACTCAGACCTGATAGATAAGGCTGGAGTTACTGCAACAGAAGGGTTGCAGAGTCAAACAGAATGAAGTACTAAAAATCCATGATTCAGTGTCAGATTGGGGCCTCAAGACAGGAATGGAAACATTTGGCAATTTGAGATGTCCCATAGCTGCCTGTTGGGGGAAACGTACAAGTGATATTCAGGCAAACTATAAGTTGCTCCCAGTGGGACAGATAGGAACTCTGGATCTGAGACTCAAGGAAAATGGCTCAGGGAAAAGCATCAAATTTCTCCCTCTGCCAGCAGAATGGACCCAATCCAGATTCTTTCTTCAGTGGTTCCTATTTATCAATAAATACTGCACCAGAGATCTGATCACAGATACAGATGCTTGAACATGCAATGGTTTGTCCCACATCCTGTTCAGAGGTTGCAAACAGGGACTTGCTTTTTCTGGTCAACTGTACATGTATTTTTCAACCCTTTCATGGCTATTTGTCAGATTGCTTCGCCTAACCGTGCTGTGCAACCCAACTGGCTTTTTGCAGTGTGCCTTCTCACACACCTGATTGAGTTCTACTCCTTACCTCTTGCTGTGCCACTGTTGTGTTCAGCAGCCCCCCCCCCCATACTGTTGGAAGACTTTTTTCAGGCTTTTCTTTTTAAAAATGGCAATTACTATTATGCTAATGTGCATTAGCATTGTAATGAGTTATTGTCATGATATACCAACTTCTCTGAATTCTAAGCTTCCATTTAAAAAATCTGTAGCCTTTTTTGTTGCACAGATATATGGGGAAATTATTTTTTAAAGAATGCTCGTAATTCAGAGAAGCTACTGGATCATAGCAACAGATCATTAGACTGGTAGTGCCCATTGCTTCAATATCAACCCTAACCCCCTCCAAACCCCCTGGAGTACCCATAAATTAGTCACAAATACTTGAATCAGTCATAGATTTTGTTTGTTTGTTTTAAAAGAGCTACTCTTTGCAGTTCATCTAAGTAACCCTTAGCAAGTTTAATGGCAACTAATCTGTCTGAACAACAGTGTTTTGGTATTTGCATATTAAATAAAATAACTGATGCAGAAGAGGCCTACAGGTGTTTAAGGAATTGTTGCAAATGGAACAGATCCAGTAATTGGCTCATGTCTGATCATCACAATCAAACAAAGTAATTCCAACTTTCAAACATCTTTGACAAAAAATGCCCAGCTTCCCTAATATCAGATTTTCAAGACTCTTGTCTAGTTTGACTCTAAGAGGAAGGGAGACTTGTGCTGAGAAACATAAAATACATTCCACTGTGGACCTCTTTTTTTACTCTGTATATAGGAATAAAATGACGCCCGAAGTGTTATGTTTCTTGTAAAATATTTAATGCTCTAGAGTGGAGAAGGTAAGGTAAGAGTAGAGATGTGCAAAGCGTTTGCTTGCGTTATTCCTGGCTATATTATTTACTTCTATTTTCTTCAGCTGTTCAAATATATTTACCTCCAATTTAAAAAAAAAATGGAGAAAAGAGAACACCCCAGAATTTGATTTGCGTGTATCACTATGATTTTCTCCCAAATATGCACCTCAAGTATATTCAGAACAAGAGGAGTGAAGGAAATCAGATAAATGCATTAGTGGGAATTCAGCTGGCTGCTGAAGCATGTTTTAAAAATCAAATAAGGGTATAATGTTATGCATAGTTTCCATATCAAATTATGACATTATTGGCAAAGATGAGAAGGTGACACAATTCAGAGCCTTCCTGCCTCCCTGATAAGAGATGAAGAAATCTTAAATGGAATACAAAAGCAATTCTGTAATCAAGCATGGGCTCGCAGAGCATTCATTTGGCTCCGGCAAAGGGGATCCACATGGAGAGAAATAATTGGTTTCTTTTTTTTCTTAAGGAAGAAAAAAGAAGTGTCATATTTTTGCTGATGAAATTTACTAGATTGACAGCTCTGGTGATTTACTTAAGCATGGAAACAAAGAGCAACATACGGGAACAGGAAAAATGTTTTATCCAGCCTTCTGAGTTGCCCTGGAGAGTGGCCACCAACCAGCAATTTCCTATTTGCATATACATGTGAAATAACATGCATGTAGTTTGTAAAATGAGAATGGAAACATTGGGAGGGGGGTTTTTTACAGGTTTTTTTTCTTTTTCTTTTGGCTGTGATGTAATACAGTCCCTGCATTAAGTTCAAAGTAACCCAGCACATTTCAGGGTCAGAGAATCTCAAATATTCTGGCATAGTCATTTGTTTTACAAAGATTACATCCCTGATCATATATTCATTTGTTTGAAAAAAAAAAGTAATTTTCTTTGGAGGCCAGCTTGGGAAAAATTATACTGACCTCTAAAAGGAGAAGTGCTTTCCATGGTATGACAGAACTACACAAGCAAAACATTTGGATACTGCTAAGGCACTTCTAGAAAACCTCCTGATCTCCTATTCATTTCCATATGCTTATGTTTCTCATATGAAGTCTATGATCCAAAGGGCTAGTCATGGGCATACACCAGGGCTTCTGAACTGCAGTTTGCTGTGCTCCCTTCCCAAAAGCTATTCCCCAAAGTCAGAGGTCCTTCTGGAGCAGCCTTTGATGCAACCGAAGGAGCAGCAGATGGAAGGGAAAATCATGCCAGCTCTAGCTGTAACAACTTTGCTGGGAGAACACTGTAAAATGTCACAGAACCTCTGCTATGGTTAGGCATGGGGCCTCATTCTCGTGTGACATATATCTGGCACTTTCCATCAGCAATTGAAATGCAAAACAACAAATTGAATTCCAGTAATTAAATAAAGAATAAAGTGTGCTGTCCTCATCAGTTCCTCCCATCAGACAAACCTATCTAAATGCACGTCACAGCAGATTATGTATTTAATATGTCACATATTGTTGTCTTCCTTTGGTTATATCCCAAGGAAGCAGCAATGGTAATGAACACAGAAACATCTGGAGACATTTTACTGGCACTGAAAGGTCAAAGCAATTCATTAAATATTGAGGCTCTGGTTGTATGAATTCCTTAAAGGTAAAAATGCCCAGAAAGCAACTGTCAATCTACTTAACTCGCCAAAAGTATGAGAAACAAGAGAGGTGGGAAATAAGAGAGGAAATATCAAAGTGCACTCATTGTTTTCTGCATCTTTATACAAAGAGAATCTTTTAAAAGAGGCAGTGTGGTGGTTATGGCTTGGGCTGGTGATAGTTCTGTTTAAATTCCTGTTCAGCCTGGAAGTTAATAGGGCAGACCCTGGGCTGGGTAATCATTAACCTACTTCACAAGATTAATGTGAGAATAAAATACATGTATGCCACTTTGAACAACTAAGAGGAAGTGTGAGACACAAAGAGAATAACCAAGGATAAAAAAGAAAAGAGAAACTTAGGAATACAGGAAGTAAGGGACAGAGTGAATTTTTCAGAAATATATTCATTTATCGAATAAGTGTTGGTCAATCTGTAGACAATTAAACCCATAGATCAGGCCCACACTGGCATAAAACAGTGGGACTCCCCAGGTTTGAAGAAAAATCTGAAAATGTTAAAAATATAGAGGGGGATTTAAATCCACTAAATTTAAATCCCCTAAAACCAAAGGCTTTGCATGTGCATGCTTAGACAAGAAACCTACTTCCCCTGGTGATGGCGGGGCAGGGAGCCATAGCCAAGCTCAGTGGTGGGGGCAATGGTGGTGGGGGCAGAAGCCTCACTTTACGCAGTGCCAGATGCCAGTAGTTGTGGTGGGGTCACTAAGGGTGATGGTAAAGGGTCGGGAACATGGTAGATCCTCTGGTGGTAGCAGTGATGTGCGGGGGAGCTGTGGTAGGCCCAGCGATGGAGGCCAGTAGTCACAATGGGCCCAGTGGCAATCAGGGGAACAGGGAGTAGTAGTTGGCCCAGTGGTGGAGGCAGGGAGCTGCAGTGGCCCAGCAGCAGAGGCTGGGGGGAACTGCTACAGGGGTAATTACATGGGTAAAAAAAAGTGGAGTGACATGGGATCCCTCTTCTGGTATCATGGATTCCCGCTTGTATATTAGAATTCTCAACCCAGACAAATCTGATGCTACTTAAATTCAAAGACTGCAGTCATGAATGAACAAGACAGATCTTCCTGCAAACCTGAAAAATCCTGGCTGCTTGCTATTGTTAAACAAAAGCATCCAGCCCACCTGAGCCCCACACAAGACAAAGCAGGCAGTTGCACCTGTCCCATTCAAGCCTTGCACAAGGCAAGGCAGGTAGTCATGCCCACACCAACCAACTGTAACATCAGCTGAGACAGTGGCCATGCCCAGCCCACCCAAGCCTGGCAAATGTCAAGGCAACCACTCATGGCCCACCCAAACCTGATGTGAGATGAGGGAGGTGGCAGCACTTAGCCCATCCAAGACTGATACAAGACAAGGGAGTCAGCCTGAGCCCCATGTGAAGTGAGGGGGGAGCAGCACCAATGTACCTAATGCGAGCAAGACAGTGGCACCCAGCCTGCTCTGCTTGAGACCCATGGGAAGTGTGGAAGAAGGCAACAACCAGCCCAGTCTGTGCAACCCCTTCTCAAGGTGAAGGAGGTGTGGCACCCACCCAGCCTGCCCCACCCAAAGCCACACCTGGCTTGCCAGAACCCCACATGAAGCTAGGCAAGGGAGGCATTGGTACGTGTCTTGGCCCACTGTAAAGTACTGGGTTGACCGCATGGAGGACGCAGACAATGACATGTGGTGTGATGCATTTATTGGTACTTCAGAACACACAACAACAATGGCCCTGCAAGGCCAACTATATACACACCCTTCCAGCACACCCATAGTCCCATTGGGGGGTTCGAATTTCCTACCAACTCGCTATAGGTGGATGCTAGGGGGAACTAGGAGCCTTAGTTCTATTGTTCTTGAGAGCGAAGCTCCACACTGTAGCCGCAAACCCCTGGTGGTGGCCTGCGTACATAACACCCCTCCCCCCATAGTTCTGACCCCCACCTAGGTGACATAATCTTTTAGATAGAGGGGGGCGGTGTTCCCTGACCAAATGCCAGGGGGCTGGCACTGGGCCGCTGACAGCGGCCTGTGGTTGACTGGTGGTGGCCTGTGGTTGACTGATGGTGACCTGTGGCTGGGGCATCTGGGGAAGTGGTAAGGGTGCCTCTGGTTCGGTTAGGGCTGGTGGAGGTTTGCTCAGTGGGGCAATTTCCTCGTTCTGGGCTTTGGGCTGGATTCTGGCCTCTGGGGTGTAGGTGCCTGGTTCTACTGTCATCGGGGTGAGCTCTCCTACCTCCGGAAGCTGTCACTGCCGCAGTTGGTCCACGTTTTTTTTTAATAGCTGGCCATCTTCCATAGAGACCTCGTACAAGACTGGGCCTGTTACTTGGATGACCTTGCCTGCTAGCCAGGGGGGGCTGGACCTGTAGTTCCAGATGAACATGGGGTCTCCTGGGAAGAACCCTTGTGAAGCGTCGTGCTGTTCGACTGTCCTCTTGGAGTCCGGGGCTCAGTCGGGGTGCAGCTGGTCCAGCAATGTTGTGGGGTGCTATCCCATTAGCGGCTCTGTGGGGCTGTGTCCAGTAATGGGGTTTGGAGTCATCCTCTGTGACAGGAGGAAGCGGGCTTGTCGGAACTCCCAGTCCCCGTCAGTTATCCAGCTGAGGGTCTCCTTTGCAGTGCACACCATCCTTTCTGCCTGACCATTGGTCGCAGGGCGGAAGGGGGCAGATTGGATGTGCCAGATCAGGTTCCGCTCAAGGAAGCCCTGGAACTCTGCCAACAGAAGGCCATCCCGTTGTCGGAGACTATCATGTCTGGCAGGCCATGTGTAGCAAAGATCTGATGAAGGGACCAGATAACTGCCTTCATGGAGGTGGTCGACACCGGGCTTATCTCCAGCCACTTTGAGTAGAAGTCAACCGTCACTAAGAACAGCAGGCCCTGAAATGGTCCAGCAAAATCAATGTGGAGCAGGGACCATGGTCTTCTGGTTAACTTCCATGGCTGCGTCAGTGCACTAGGTGGGTTTGGCCAGACCTCCTGGCAGACCTGGCATTTGTGGGCCCAAGACTTGATCTCGGCATCGATCCCCAGC
Source organism: Gekko gecko (assembly GCA_029375565.1). Taxonomy (NCBI): domain Eukaryota; kingdom Metazoa; phylum Chordata; class Lepidosauria; order Squamata; family Gekkonidae; genus Gekko; species Gekko gecko. The sequence continues at coordinate 126,243,047 of JAPDNY010000006.1, read as the reverse complement.
CACCACACATAGCTCCGAGCCAGTGCCCTCATCCGTATGATGCCTGGATGTGCTTCATGTAGAGCTGTCAGGACCCATTGTCTTAGGGCATCGGGAATCATGACTTGATCCCCCCATAAGAGGCACCCCTTGAGAGATAACAATTCGTCCTTGCAAGTGACATAAGCCATGAATTCGGGTCCTGGTGAGGCCTTGAGCCATTCCCTCACTACCCAGCCCAAGACCTGGGATATGATAGGGTCGCAGGCAGAGCAGGTGGTGACATCTGCAGCTTGCAGTGTAGGGTCCGGAAGGCCTTCGAGAAGCAGCACTCCTGGAGCGGGGGCAGGATTGGAGTCTGTGGAGGGCAGCGGCAGCCGGCTCTGTGCATCCGCATGTCCCAAGGAGGCATTTTTCCCATTTCACTTTGAGGTCCGCAAAGTCAAATTGTGTAGGATGGCACGGAGGCAAGAAGCGAAGTCATCTGGGATAGCCGCAGCGATGAGGATGTCATTGAAAAATAGCATCTCTCCAGGGATCCCCTTTAACAATGAGTCCATTAATTGTTGAAAAATCCCTGGGGCCACACTCACGCCGAACTGTAGCCTTTTCACCTTAAAAGCCCCCCGGTGCATCACTATGGTCTGTGCCATGGCTGTTGCCTCATCAACTGGTAACTGTTGATAAGCTTGGGCTACGTCAAGTTTTCCAAAAATCTTGGCCCCTGCCAGAGATGCCAGTACGTGGCTCACTACTGGGACCAGGTATGAGTGGTCATGAAGGGCCTTATTCAACGTACATTTATAGTCTGTGTGGATGTGGACTTTGCCATTTGGCTTCACAGGGGTGACAACTGGCATCTCCCAAATGGCATGCGACACTGGTTCCAGGACCCCTTGAGCTACTAGGCGGTCCAGCTACACATTGATTTTGGGCTTGAGTGCTAGCGGGGCTGTGCGTAACTGCATTCGGATAGGGGCCACATTGCAGTCTAGTTGTAGGGAAACTGGGGGCCTTTATAACATCCCAACATCCCTGGGAATTCCCCACACACATCAGCAAAGTCCCGTGCTATACATTTATTGACATCCTCCACCGTGATGCCAAGCAGTGCAAACTAGGCCCTCCCAAAAGACTAACAAGGTCCCCCTCAACCACGATTAAGTCCAGAGAACCCTTGAACCCCCGGTACTGCACACAGAACTTCCCCACCCACCGGACTGGAACTGGATTCCACTGAAAGTCCACCAAACTGAGGGGCGAGGGGTGTAAGTGGGGTCCCCCATGGGGGCAGAGCCTGTTCAGTGTGTCCACTGAGATGATGGACGCCGCTGACACCGAGTCCACTTCCATGCTGCAGGGGGACCCCTCAATCCTGACCTGGACTTGGATCTTTGGGGTGGCAGACTGGTTAGGGAGATGAAGTACCTGGAAGGATGGCCAATCTGTGAGAAGGTAGAGCTTGGCACATTCATCGGCAGTCTCATAGATGGTGGTGATCTGGTTAAGTGGGCAGCTGCTGGTGCCAGCTTCCTTTGGACCGGCAGATGTGGGCGAGGTGCCCCTTTTCCCCACAGGTGTGGCACATGGTCTCAAGGAACCAGCATGTTTTCCTCACGTGCACCTCCCTGCAGCTGGCGCACAGGGCACTGTCGGTGGTCCTCCCGGAGGAACTGGCAGTGGCAACTCCTGGTGTCTTCCGGCGGGTAGGCTGCCGAACCAGGTGGATGTCATCCTCGTTGGAGTTTCCCGGCGCTGAGTCGGGGAGGACGGGGTGAGCAGCGGTTGATGGTTGGTCACGATGCAAGGCCTCGTGCACGATGGCGAGTTGTAGAGCCTCGTCGAGCTTGATGTTGGTGGCACTGATCATTTTCCGGAGAAGCTTGGTGTTGCTGATGTCCCACATGAACTGGGTGGGGAGATTGTCCTCGACCTTCGGGAAGGCACATTCCATGGCCAGCTGGCATAGTGCAGCCAGAGACGCCGTGGCCGTTTTCCCCAGCTTCTGGAGGTGCTCCTGGAACTCCATGCACCTGGCGAGTGCTGTAGGCTTTGGTGTGAAGTACCTCATCAGTGTGTCGATGATCTCTTCATATGAGCACTCTAGAATGGATCTTGGGGCCAGGAGGCTCTTGGCTAGCCAAATGGTGGCTGTGCTGCAGGAGCTTAGGAGAAGGTTCTGTTGCTTGGCCCCATTGGTCACATCATAGTACGCCAGGTAGCAGGTCAGCTGGTCAGTCCACAAATCCCAGAACTCAGGATGTGTGGGGTCGTACGTTTCAAGGTGTCCCTGGGAAGAGGCCATTGTCCAGTGCTGTGCTGTGAGCAGAGATGTGGAGAGCCGGGCGCGATGCGGTGCTGCTCGGGAGCAATGCGGGGCATGGTGGCTTCCTCAGTGTTGGTGCTCATGGCTGCACCGGTAGGACGTTCAGGCCTGGGCCAAGGATCCCATCCTCATCGCCACTGTAAAGTACTGGGTTGACTGCATGGAGGATGCAGACAATGACATGCAGTGTGACGCATTTATTGGTACTTCAGAATACACAACAACAATGGCCCTGCAAGGCCAACTATATACACACCCTCCCAGCACACCTGCAGTCCCATTGGGGGGGGGGTTTGAATTTCCCGCCAACTCGCTATAGGTGGATGCCAGGGAGAACTAGGAGCCTTAGTTCTATTGTTCTTGGGAGCAAAGCTCCACACTGTAGCTGTGAACCCCTGGTGGCAGCCCACTTACATAACACCCACTTAAGCCCCACACAAGGGAGTTCACAAGCCACCTGAGACTAGGAAAACTGCACACAGCTGTTAGTCAGGGTGCTTCTTGGGGCTTATTTTATCTTTTATTTTAGCTGGGGATGTTTTAATTATTATTGTAAGCCACCTTGAACCAAGAGGAAAGGCAGGATATAATGTAAACAAATTGCTAGGATGAAGCCTTTATTGACACACAATGTTGACATAATGCATATATTTAACAGAAGACAAAAAATCAGCTGAATTTGCACAAGGAAGAAGTAAAATCTAAACAGGACTTTTAAAATCATAATGAGAGATTCAGTAGCACTGCTAACCTCTTACTTCATGAAACAGAGTAAACTAAATTTTCAACCATGATTCTTAGAGAAATGTGGAGGTGAAGGGAAGAGCAGATTTCCTCACACACCCATGTACCCCTTCCTATATCTCTGTACTCCCACAGAGAAATCTGTATGTCCACCTCTCTCTGGAGTCTACACACTTGCTTTACCATTGCAGCAATCTCTTCACAGAGAATCAGTGATGCTGTTGAATTATGGATGGAGTGGAATATTTAGCTCGAAGAGTCATGTGGCTCTTTGTAATTGATCCAGATGTTACCTGGGGTGGCAAAATTTCACAGGTTTGAATTCATGCCTTGGCCTTGGGCCTTGAGAGCAGGCTCCTTCTGAGTAAGGTTTGCCTAATCTTGCTCTACTTCACAGGAGACAAAGGGTGATAATTTCTCACAAGAGCCAATAGGCTGTCTGCAGCACTGAATCTCCCCCAGGCCAACAATTCAGGCCAGATTTTGATATGCTACAGTAAAGAGATGAGGGAGGGGGAACCAAACTTTGTTTTGCGAACCTGGGAAATACTGCATTAATGTTTTATGTCTGCTATAGTGTTATGTTTGCCCAACAGCTCCGTTTCTCCATAGCTGTGGGGTGCCTGGATCAGCAGCTCAGTCTCCCAGGGAATATCTGTGAACTAGAGACTTCTTACAGTCATATAGAAAGGTTTGGATGGGAGAGGCGCTTTAAAATGATTGGCAGAGGTAATATATAATTTGGGATCAAAATACAGAAAGTATATATGGCTATGTTTGTTATCTACCCACTTGCTTCCCTTTAATATTGTCTGATAAATTGTTGACAGCTTTCTATTAAAGCAGTTCCCTTTTTCCAATGAACATACCTTACCTGTACTTTATGACAAACTCTCAGACAGTGGTTCTGAAACTCTATGAAGTAGAAACCACTTCCTAACTTTTGTGGGGGGGCCTCGCTATCTCAGTTCACCACTGCTGTGTCAATGGCTGCCAGGTATGTGGGTCTAGGAGGCAACAGATGAAGATTATGTCTATTATCTCCTGCACCACTTGGTGGCTCAAAGTGTGCTGAGCCCCTTGGAAAGAGTGGAGATGCAGAGTGAAGTAGAGCAGGAAGAGGAGGAAACATGTCAGCTCCACCTGAACTTCTCTTTTACCCACTGCTGGGAGGGGGAGTGGAGGTAGGAATCTCATCTCCTGCTCAAGAGTTTGTGCCTCACAATTAACCTGTGGGAGATCCATTTATGGGATCATGACCCACCCTCTCAAAACCAGTCTTCTAGGGCAATGAAAAAAGTATGCATGCAAGTTCACCTTTCCTTATACTGCTGCTTCCTCAGTCCTTTTGCTCAGTCTCTTCACACGCCTACTTGTTTGTTTCTCCTCCATTGCTATTTGGGTGTCAGTATTCTGGTCAGGCTTCTTCTTCCCTGAGCCAATCAGGGGTAACATAAAGAATGTAATGGCATCACAGTACCATGTAGTCAGTCAGATTTGTGACAATGTCACAGAGGGCAAATGAAGCCAGTGTTTTGCTTTCAAATTAAATGTGTATGAGGAGTGAAAAGAATGTTCTCCAGTGCCCAGACAATTGTGAATTTCTTAAGCAAAGAGATACATTCTCTGCCCCCCAAAACATGTTTGTAAACGTTTCAGCCCCTGTCAAGCAGAAAATGGTTCGAGTGTCCGTGGAACTTGAGGGAAGCATCTCATTCAGTTCAGCTTTAAAAAATTTCTCTGCACATGCAAAACTACATCAAGGACATATCTACAGTAGGCTAGAACTCTTCAGCTGTCCAAGGGTTGCAATATTTTAATGAAGAGATGCATTCAATTATGTACCCTGCAAAACTCACCTTTTGAACTGCTGTTAACACATACTCTTTTTAAAAGAATAAACCTGTGTTTCTTGCACCCTCTTTTATCTCTATTCCGCAAACCCTTCACTTGCACCCATGTAAAAAGGAGGCAGATGTTGTCTGTGGTGAAGCATTTGTCTTCCAGTTTCTTTCAAATCTGCCTGTAGCATGAAGAAGAAAAGCAGCAAGAACAAGATAGTGCATCCCTAAAGCACATCATGCATGCTGCAACCTTCTCTACCAACTGCTGCTCCTTTCTTGTGATTGCCCCTGGAGTCTGCAGCTCTTCCAAAAATTCAGGCACCATTAGACCACAGTTCTGCCAACATGGGATCAAAGTGGCTCTCCAATTCCTACAACCTTTGTTCTGCAACAGTGTGCCCATGACTCCAAGTTTCTTCAAATAGTCCATAACAAGCAGCTATCCGTGACAATGATTACAAGGGGTACTTTGTCAGAATGCCTATATAATTATGCATGCAGTGAGTGCTATTTCCAAGTGTTTTTAATCTAAGATTTGAACACTAAGATATGGTTTACATGCAGATCCACAGACATTCCACTTCTAAGTTCCTGTGTACATCTCGAGACCAGAGACTCTATAACAGAATAGCAGAAGGGAAATGATTTGCCAACTGCAAGCAGGAGGTTCCAACTGGTTGCAACTCTTATTATATGCTCTGATAGCTCTTAGAACAACAGGAGACTGTATAACTTAGTGAAACAGAAAGCAAAAAAAATTAGGCCTCACAGGTGTTCTACTTAGCTGTACCCAATGGAATCTGATAGCCAATTTAGTTTTCCTGCTTCACTTGCCTGCTTGAGGTGGTCACCCAGGAAGCTGTTGTTGATGATGTGCCCTGCCAATTACAAATCCATAGCTCCTGGCAGAAGACTTATTAGCCTTGAATGCAAGAGGCATGGCTCCTGTTAGCACAGACAGAAGGCTTGCAAGTTTCTGTGGCCTTCATCTGACAGTCATGTTAGTGAATTTACTGGAACAGACCTTCAGAGAAGATAGCCAATGAAGTTTGTTATTAGGAACTCAAATGAACTGGAAACATATTTGTGACCCATTCTTTCCTCAAAATATACTTCAATGTCCATTTATTCCAGATGAAGGTCAATATAAAATGGAGGGCCATGAGGAAACAGTTGGCTGCTTCTATTAGATGTGGATATGTTACAGTATAGTGGAGGAGCAGAGGGCTTATACCTAGAGGTCACCCAGACTTGCTTCATGATTGGTTCAATCATTCTCAGCATTGTTGTGTGGGGGTTTTTTTAATTTGAAAAAAAATGTTTTTTTGGTCTATTCTTTTTTGACTCATAACCAGGGATGCTCAACTACCTGCTGGTTTGGCTGATATCTCTCTCATATCTAGTGAACATGGGAACTGAGTGTTCAACAGGTGTAGCATCTGAACTGCTTTAACATGTCTAATTGCAGAGAAAAGGGGAAAGTGCAAACAGGATTACATGCTGCTTTCTCACAACAACCACCTCTGTACTACTACTGTACTACCACTAGTATCTAGCACCACTACCATCCCCAACTTAGAAGGCATATTGCAAATAAAAAGTGTGTGCGTGCTTGTGTGTGTGTATAGTGATACAAGATATCACTATTTTGTTGTCTCTAGGTGACAAATCTTGTGATCAGTTCTTATGATCATTATAGGTGCTCCTGACATTACAGCAACAAAATGTAGGCTGTGTATGCATTGTAGGTCATGTAAACAATGGCTACTCTTTCTTATTGCATGGACAGCTTGGGAGAGAAGGGACTGGAACAAAGTGGGGACATGTCAATGCATTATGTTCTAGGAGTCTGACACAATTCATTTGTCAGTTTGACAGGAAGCATGGCATAAATTTTCAATCAAATGGTAAGTCTAGCAGCCCTGCGCTTAGCTAATAGGCAGAATCAGAGCATCCATTTTCCATGAATGTGAGTCCAGACATTCTAGAAATTGAATATATTATGGTTTACTGCTAGTCTTTTGGTCTCCATGTTGAGATTGCTTGACATTCAGACACCTTGTTCTTCTAAAAAAATTAAATATAAATATTAGTTATGTAGTCAAGAGTTTGGGTTGTAAAAATGCACTGACATATGAGGAGACTTGCCAGTTTTAAAGGTAGTATGTGTGAATGGTATGTGTGCATGTAAAAGATTCCTATGCATTCTTCCTGCTGCTATTCCAATATCCTTGACAGCACTTGGCTAGCCAGGTTCATTTGAGGGAGGACAAAAGGGAAAATACTGGCAATCTTTCCCATCTTGCTCACCTAGACCCTTTTTCAGAAGCCACTATTGGAGATCTTATACTTGCACATCATTCTGAAAGTATTTTATGTGGGGGTTCTTTAGAGACATTTGCTTAGCCATGCATTCCTCCACTTGGATGGCTTACTCAGCACCTTCTGGGTGGCTACAATCACCTTGTTTTATTAACACACATATACAGAAATCTTAAGAAAATGTCAGCAAGCTGTCACTGATCCCATGGGAACATCTTTTACTTGCTCTGCAGAACTGCATGCAAAACTTGAAAACAAAGCTTCACAGCAGTATGGCAGGCAGCAACCCTATGAGGGGAGGCAGTGTACATGCATAAGCTCCTTCGCTGTGATCAACAATATTTGGAAAGCAAAGTCCCCCATCACAAAGGGGAAGCATAGAGGTGGAAACTGCCTTCACACATAGGTGCTGTACTCACAAGCTGGCAATCATGTGGAGCTGGAGGAGCAGGGCCAGCGTGCTTATGTCCAAGCTCTCTTTTCATGCATTTGGTCATCACACAGAAGGGTTATGTATATAGGGCTAGTGAATCAAACCATTTATTTATTTATTTATCTGGTTTTTAGCCCACCCTACCCCACAAGCTGGCTCAGGGTGGGTTACAACAGCACAAACCTGACATAATATCAGTAATTAAAACAAATAAACAATTTAAAATCAATATCATAGTTTACGCTACTGATAGTCCACTATCAATGGCACCATCTCAGCCACTATTGCCAACAGTGATTGGTAGTTGCTCTCTGGGGTCTCAGGAAGAGGCCTTTCACATCAGCTACAGCCTTGATCCTTTTGCCTGAAATTGCCTGGGATTGAATGCCCTGATTGAACAGGGATTGAGCCAGTTTGATGTAGTGGTTAAGAGTGCAGACTCTAATCTGGGAGAACCGGGTTTGATTCCCCACCCCTCTACAAGAAGCTGCTGGTGTGACCTTGGGTCAGGTATACATTCCTTCAGAGCTGTTCTCTCAAAGGCAGTTCTTGAGAGAGCTCTCTCAGCCCCACTTACCTCACAGGGTGTCTGTTGTGGGGAGGGGAAAGGAAAGGGATTGTAAGCCACTCTGAGACTCCTTTGGGTAGTGAAGGCCGGGGTATAAAACCAATCTCCTCCTCCTCCTCCTCCTCCTCCTCCTCCTCCTCCTCCTCCTCCTTCTTCTTCTCTCTCTCTCCATTTCTCTCTCTCTCTCTGGATATTTGGGTGCTACTGACTAATATGGCTTTTTTTGTGCCGGATTCCTCAGGAGCATCAATATTTCTCATCAGCTCTTTGGTTCTGCACATTGAATGATTATGATTACAAACAATTACATGATTCTTTGTGAAAGCTAGGAGAGTGGTGTTAATAATGTTGCTATTGTTATGAGATAGAAAGAAAATTACAACAAATGTTATCTAATTTCACTGTTTTTGTGTACCATTTAGTTCTATCTATATTCCCAGAAGTAAATTGCACTGTTTTTAGTGGAGTATAAGACTGCAGCCTTCATTTTGAATGCATCTGAGAGTGGGCCTTTGAGCCTTGAACCCCCAATAGGTATCTATATCTGGGATGGAAGTGTGTGTGTGTGTGTGTATGTGTGTTACAGACTGACAGACACCCATACACCCCTAGACATTTTGTACAAAACTCCATGGATTTCTGTTCCCTGTAATATTCTATTTGTTTGAAACTTTAAAATTGGGACTTCATAAATGCAAAGCACGAGCTTTACTTCTGAGCTATGGCCTCCTCCTCCTGTAACCTCTTTGCTGCCTCTCCAGAGAGAGGAACTCTTGCTCCTGTTGCCAAGACAGTATCAACTATGTGGCTCAGTAGAAGGCTGCTAGGCATTAGTGATGTGTATATCACTCTCTTCACAAATAAGAAACCTGTGAAATGAAGTCCGCAGATTTAACAACTGCCCCTATCTGTAGCATTGATATGATAATAGTGAAATAGCCATATTTATCACCTTTCAGTGCATCACTTTGGGCATCCACAGAAGGAGACATTTTCCCTCACTTCTTTAAAAATGAAATAGGAAATAGGAAATGTATAATCTACCAATAGATGTAAGTAAAAAAATGCTTATTATTCAAACACTCTAGGGCAGGGGTGTTGAACTCATTTGTTATGAGGGCCGGATCTGACATAAATGAGACCTTGTTGGGCCAGGCCATGTGTGTCATAAAATATAATGCCAGGTAGCAGAGATATAAACTTTATAAAGGACACAAACACAAAGGGTTTTTTTAACTTAAAATAAAAACATGCTAAAAACATTAGGACTCTTGCAATATTTCATTTATTTATTTAACCGTGTCTGATAACTGACACCTCTTGCTCTGAATTATTGCATCAAAATCTCTGTGCTGTTGCAACCTTGAGTTTGCTGTTCAGGTGTGTATCTGTAAGCTGCAAACCTATGATGACGCAGCAGCAGCAGAACTGTAAGAAGAAGCAGACGACAGCCAGTTCCACTGCAGGCCTGGCAGAAGCCCTCCGGAGGCCTGATCTGGCCCCCGGAACACATGTTTGACACCCTTGCTCTAGGGTCATATGTGACTAATGGCCTGCTAGCACTGGTGTAAGAAATTGTTTTTCTGCAAAGCTTGCTAATACATATATATACTACCTTGCTCACAGAAATGGCCATACATCACTCCCCATTTCTGGGCAGGTCTTCCCAGTGGAAATTATTTTTGGATATGATAGGCTAAAATTCTGCTAACTGAGCTTAGTTGAGTGACATCTTTGACTTTCCTGGCATTTAGGCTTTTCTGAGAGTAAGCATCATTAAATAAAATGGGACTCACTTCTGAGTAGGCATACTTAGGTTTGCTTCCTTAAGCGTGGCTTCATAGATGAAGAAAGGAAGGTGCATGCTTCTAAATTAACATACCTGTGTTGGAGGGGTGTGTGGAAGGACAGTGATGATCATATAGTTTGAACCAGCATTGAACATCTAAAGTTGTGTTTTGCAAAGTCGGATCATCAGTTGATCTTGTTTACTATAACTGGCAATGACTATTCAGGGTCTCAATCAGAGAAGACCCTTTCCCATCTCCTTCTACCTGAGATCTTCTAACTGTAGATACCAGGGACTGAACCTGAAGCCTTCTGGAGGCAAAGTATATACTACAGTCCCTTATTCTTGTGACCAGGAATTCTTCAGTCCTCTAGTGATAAGCAATGTTCCCTCTAAGCTGTAGAGTCTTGTGAGCAAAAATTCTACTTTGTGAGCTACTGACATTAAAGTTGTGAGTGAATGATTTGGCTACTGCATAAATTAGTTTACGCTGGAGCCATCCTTCCTTCCTAAGCTAAGACAAAAATGTGTGAGCCAGAGGCTAAAAAACTGTGAGCTAGCTCATACTAACTCAGCTTAGAGGGAACACTGGTGATAAGTCAGATGGATTCACAGTCTTTGCCTCTTAAGTCCAGTCAGCTCACAGTCATGTAATTTTTAAAACAGCCCAGAGTTCATTTAGTCATGTGTAATTGGTGCATGCAACAGCTCACATGAGTTTCCAATGAACAGTGCAGCATTTGAGGGGGGACACATATTAAAACAAAAATCCCTTTTCAAGGAATTCAGTGCCGCAGTCTTGCACAACCACTTTTCTCATACTTTATACTGCTCATAAGAATAGATCACCTGGACAAGCCGTTACCCATGAACAACTCATTGTATGGAGGCAGCTTCCTAGTGCTGCTACTGAAAGACGGTACAAAGTGGCCATTTTATGTTCACTGGTTCTTAGTAAAAAGAATGGGAATGAGTGTGGAACATTGGGGGTGGCTGTAGAAACTGATATAGAAGAGAAGCAGAAGCTATATATATCATAGCTTTTTAGTACCTCGTTATGATAAAAGAACAAACGTTTAGGTTTGTTGGACAAAGAACAAGTTCAAAATGTGGCTATAGACATACAGTTTTCTCAGAAACCAGTACAAGTATTTACCCAGGTTAAGGGGATTAAAGTCTTCTGATTAGCATTCATAACTCATGTTTTTTTTTTTTTATTTAGTAGCACCACATATGTTCATCTTTTGCCCCATGAGCAGTTTCATTGACCTCAGCTCAGCCACTTATATGAATCTAAATTAGGCATATGTAGAAGTGTCGATAAGGCTGGATTTTAAATTATCACTATTATAGCCTTCATAGCAGGGAACAAATGAACAGTGACTTAGAACGGGGAAGTGGGTTCCTTTATCTCTCTGTGTGCCACATAAAATCTATAAAACAAGGAAGGGAAAGGCTCAGGAGTTTAGTAATGGTATTGATTCAACATATTTTTCATTAAAATAAAAATGAGAAATAGTGCATTTTGTTTTTCATTTTATTTTTTCTGCCCCATTTCCTTAGAATAATTCATGATCTAATCACAGAGAAAATTTCGCCTTCTAAAATGCTTCTTGGTTTGATAAAATTCAGGTCTCTTTATGAATCAATCATATATGCATCAAGATTATCTATTCCCATCAAATCTAATTATCTGTACTCATCTCTCCATAAACATGTATACACAGTATGTTCACATTTATCTTCCCCCATTTTTTCAAAAAAATATATTTTAATAAACTATTCTTTAGGTTGTAATCTTCTGGGATTTTTATATGAACTAGGTTCCTGAGGGAAACAATATAGAGAGGCTTCTGCATCTATGTCCTGTCTGTAGGTCTGATGGGGGCATCTAGTTGGCTACTTTGTGAAACAGGATGCTTGACTAGACGATGCTCAACCAATAGGTGTCTGTGTGCCCTTCCATTGCACCTTTAAATGCTAGTCAGGGTGCACTACCAATACCTGACATTCCTTTAGATTATCATGCTGCAAATGCTGAATTGGTTGACTCTATGGGTTAATAATAAAGAACTAGAGCTAGCTGTACCTGAGCAATCATTTGCTGGAACCCTCTAAGAAGCTGGTTTAACCTAAATATAATCTGATAGGGAGATTTATTATAGAAACGATAATTGTTATATTAACTGCATAACAGAAACTTGGATTAAATTTTCACCTATATTGTCAGTTCTAAGTGAACTGGCACCTAGGGCAGGATGGACTAATGGAGACTGTTTATGATGGGAAAGCACTGGTGTCAATCAGTATTGTGATCTGATAAAATATAAGAAAATTGTTCACTACAGTTTTGTATTTGAGTGTAGTAATGGAGGCATACCAGTCTTTCAATACTTAAAAATACTCACAAATTAAGAGTTTGCTTGTTGTGAGAATCTGTAAAGGAGAGCTTGGAAGGGAAGGGAATAATTTCAACATCAAGTGGCAAGTGCAAGCATAAATGAACAGTTACAGACAGCTGCACCAACATTGTAGAGCGATCTCCTTGGGCAAGTTTTTAATGGTTTCTATGCCTGGTATTAAGGTGGCAGATGAAAATGAGGCTCTTTCAGAGAGCTTTTGGGCTTGGTATATAATATATACCTATATATTTGGTCACTTCAGGCTTTCTTTCCTTTTTAATGCTGGCTGGTTTAATTGCTATGTTTTTGTGTTTTGGTCTGTCTCCTCTGCTTTTAATTATTGTTTATGGACCTCTATTAGGTTAAAACTATATATAAAAATAAATATGACTTGGTGGTAGAGTATAAAAGGACAAAAGCTAGGAAAGAAGGGAAAGACAGAAAACAAAAAGTAAAATACTTCCAACTTTTAAAAAAATTCCCTGGAATTCAGCAGCTTTCTTAGAGTGTTCAACCTCAATGCCTTGTATTCCTAAGGCTCCCAATTGTACACTGAAAAAATAAAAGACTCCTTTGCTGATAAATGTGCTCGTATGGAGTGATTCAGGTGACAATCCATATGTTTGGGGGACCCTGATTAATTTTGGATTCACATATGCCACTTCAAGCTTTTCATCCCTTCCTCCTGTCTTGGTGTGTACATGTGAAAAACAGAAAGGCAGTTCTAAATGACTGAGTATCAGGTTTCTGATGTGTGAAAAACAGAAAGGCAGTTTGAAATGCATTGCTACAAGGTGTCTGAGTTGATTGATGGTCATGCAGGAAGGTTGATTTACAACCATATTTCAGCCTTCTTGTACTTTATAATGCACATGAGGTTTTAGTCTTTGACTAAATAGCTTTAAAAACAGATTTGGAGCAGTATTACAGAACTGTCATTATCTATGGTCTCACATGTTCATTTTGTGTGTGTGTGTGTGTGTGTGTGTGTGAGAGAGAGAGAGAGAGAGAGAGAGAGAGAGAGAGAGAGAGAGAGAGAGAGAGAGAGAAAGCCACTTTTGCAGGTCTTTGTAAGGTTTCAGGTTGCATCCTGGAAAAGCAGAAGGCAGAACACAATCAGCATAGTGACTGTCACAAGAAACTATTGAATTGTGTCTGTGATTAATAACATGCCCCATTCAGCTCAAAACAGTCTTGGAAAGGTGCTCCTTCAGTAATGAGAGGAAGGTGCTTATTCACATATCTGCACCAGTACTCATATAACCCTTTAAAGAAGTCTGGAGAAGGGGGATACAATTACAGATTCCCATAGGAGTTACCTGTTAATGTAGAAATTCAGTGTTATCCAATGTTGTCAATTACACATACACAAACACACATACACAAACATAGGTAAAGGTTCCCTTGCTTGAAAGCCAGTCGAATCCAAGTCTAGGGTTGCGGTGCTCATCTCCGTTTCAAAGCCAAAGAGTCAGCGCTGTCCGAAGACATTTCTGCGGTCATGTGGCCGGCATGACTAAACACCAATGCACACGGAACGCTGTTACCTTCCCACCGAAGTGGTACCTATTTATCTACGTGCATTTTTCTTGCTTTCAAACGGCTAGGTTGGCAGGAGCTGGAACTAGAGACGGGAGCTCACTCCGTCTTGCGGCACCCGGGTGCTCAATTAGAGAAAGTTGCTCAACTGAGTAATACATATGCTTTCTTATCTCATCTTAGTGATACTGAATGAGGGCGAGTTCCACACAAATATAGAGGTGCTCCCAATGCTTCATATAAATATCGCTAAACTTCTTTGCCTCTCTTTCTCTTAAATTGTTTCCTTTTCTGTATGAAATGATTAACTAGGGACCCGGTCACACGGGAGGATTTGCCCCGCAAAACAAATGGGTTGAGGGCGCATCAAATGGGCAGGATCATACGGCAACATCTGGGAAGTGTAGCGCGCCCAACACCAACCGGTACCATCGGCCGGAAGCGGATTTAAAAAGTACCAGCAAAAGGGTAGTAGCAACCGGAAAACGCAGGTCACAGGCAAGCGTCAGATCATGGAAGCGGAGTTAATCTGGTGCATCCGGCATGGACATGCATCCTGTCGCACCAGATGTGTTTTTTCCAAGCCTCCACAGTATGCGAAGAAACGTCAGAGTGTGCATGCACAAGACCCTTTGATGCGCTTCAACATCACCCGTGTGATCGCAGGCTACCGGGGTCTGCGGGGCATCTCAGAGACCGTCTGATCGCGCTACTGTGCATCTTTTTGCTCCAGCTCTACTTTGTGCCCCTTCAGCCGCACAGTATCCCGCTCATGTGACCGGGGCCTAGGATCCCAATTGCTAATGTAAATGGAATCCTCATGCAACATAACAGTCTCAGAAAATGTAGTCTGTAAATATGCTCATTTGAAGGCGGGAGAAGTTTCTGTACAGTCTCTACTGATCAGATTTTAGCACATGCTGAAGATATTTATCTCATTTCTTGTAGCACTCTGTTTGCAATTGGTCCTGAGCATATGAATCACAGCCCCATAAGGACACTGGCATGGGAAACAAGCTAATCCTCTCCAGCAACCCCCATCCTCCTTCTCTGACAATGGTCATCAATAACTGCAGTCTTGCACAGAAATCATCATAACAGCTGAAAGTCAAATAAATATATTCATCCTGACAGCTTAACTACAAGAAGACCATTTGTACAGGTTTGTGGAGACCAAACTCCCTAATACATACACTAGAGGGTGCTATTAGCTAGTTTAGCTATATCACTGGAAAATATTTTTTGCCAGGTCAGGAGTGCAGCTGGTGCCACTCTCAACACCCAATTCAGGTTTTACAGCCACTCTGTAAACAGTGTTTTAACACTATGGACTACTTAAACAAAATGAAAGCGAAAGATCTTGCACTTTCAGATCATTTGCTCATTGTTTTACGTATCCAGGGGCACAATTAAAATCCTCTTTGCACAAAATCATGCACATATTCACTGCAGATGTAAATTCAAATGTTCTTCCAATGTTACATAGTACAATCCCTGTCTGCACACAGCTTGTCAAGTGTGTAGAAAATCAGGTGGTTGTACCAGGCAAACCCAAAGCTGTTTCAAGCACAATACTTAATATTTATCAATGCAAATTTGATTACTTGCAGCCTATATTTATGCAGCACTCTGTAATCATAACATACCTTGAAAAGCTTAATGAACCCTCATATAAATGTATGCTTCTCAGATTAACTATCAATGAAATGTAGTTATTCCTTATCAAAATCAAGCAGCATGTTTAAGTTATAGCGGTGTAACGAAGGAAGACTACCTGATTCAAATGAAGGGCATGTGAGGATCACTGTTATTTTCAAGCAAAAAAGAAAACAGAAGTAATCTTGTTTTTCTTTTCCAAGTACACAGAATACTCTACTGGCCTGCATAAGACTCAAGAAGAAGCAAAGGTTCTTCCTTCCCCCAGAGTCCAAGGCAGACAATTAAGACCCTTCCTGTGGTCTTATCCCTTCCCTCCACCACACAGCCCTGAGTCTAATCCATTTTCAGCTGCTGCCTCTGATTCCTAGTTTTGTATTTAACTAGTTTTGCATTTAACTGTCATTGTTCAGGTGGCATCTGTTGTTCAAGCTGAAATCAAACATCACACCAATGACTGTATAAGTTTTTGAAGAAAAAATGCTGAAAACCTGGGATTGATGTGGTAGAAGCAGCGCAAGCAAAGGAATGAGGTAGAAATGCTGTCAATGAACTGTTGCCCAGAATAGCAGCTGAATGCTTCTGACACCTAATCAAAGTTCAGGCAGAAGAATAATTCTGTCATCTGGTCTTATACTATTTTCCTTCATTGTTGTTGTCTTTTTAAAATATTGTCCTTGTTGTTTTCTTTTGAGCTTTCCCCAAGGGTCTCACTATGACCTGTAGTAGCACTGCTGAACTATTTAGCCATGTTGAGTAGTGGCTGAGCACTGCCAGGGTGGGAAATAATTTATTAAAGGGTGCTAAATGTTCATAAATTTATGGTTCTGCTTCATATGTATGGAACTTGGAGGCTGTACTATCTCCTGTTGAAGAGAAGCAGGCAAGGTCAGGCAAGGTGCATGACACTGTGTGAAGAAGGGGTAACAACTACAACTGCTTATTGAAGCAAAGTAAATCAGGTTTTGCTGATTATGTCAAAACCATTGGTACCTAAAATGAAATGGGTTAATTTTTTAAGGAAGGGAAAAGGAAGAATGGCTTACAAGTTTTCATTCTGGATCAATAATTTGCCCCCTCAGATGGAATAAAGAGTCAGACAGCCACAGGTTGTGTAACTAAGGGCCACTTTATTTAAATTACATAATAATGGCAGGGACAAAGCAGTGGCATGGTCAAGGTCTGGGATCACCTGGCCCCCATCCTTGCTGTAGAAAGGGCAATACACTGTGCCCCTGAGTGGAGCCCACTGTAAGTGGCTTGCCCCCAGATGGCCCAGCAATTGGATCTGCCGCAAGGATCCTTCCAACACAACCACACAGCCTGCATGGAGGATCAGTCCTGGCAATCCCCAAAGGCAGTCTGCATCTTCATCCCTGGCTGCGTGGCCACAGGGATGATCGTGTCAGACCCCTGTACCCCCACAGGGTTGCTGATTGGTGCTTATCAAGCCACATAAACTCCCCCAAAGACATAACTCTGCCATCACAAGGGACAAGCCTCTGCTTAGTCCCCTGTGCCCACTCAGATACCTAACACCACCTGAAGCCCTTGCCACAAGTTTTTAAGAAAATATTGTCCCCCCTTTCTGAAAGGTGAATGTCGTTGCCCCTTTACAGTTCTGGACAATCAAGCTGGGTCTGCAGGTGAGGCAGGTAGTGACCTAACCCAAGATAGGATATTCCTGAGCTCCCCATTGGCTTTTTGATGAGCTCTCTCTATCCCCTTAGGATCCCAAGCACCACACCAAACCAGGCAAGGAACCATGGCTAACCAAACGAGAACTGTGTCTGGTCACCGACTCTGGATATCCCTCATGTCATTCCAGGCTTGCAATAAAAGGGCTTTTCTCTTCATGAAACCCAAGTCATTGCCACTCAAATGAATCAAAAGGACATCAAGTGGAGAGCTAGAGCTACCCCCAAACAGAAGGTGGAGGAGACTCGGCCAGCACAGGCCCCGACATCCCCTCCATTCTATCATCACCCATTGACTAAGGCCCAGCTGGGAGCCAATGGCCAACCTACTGGCCCGATGACCTGGTCAGAAGATATTGCTGTGTCTGCAGACGAGAATCTGTCTCCTCCTACCACAGACCACACAGTACCTAGGAAGAAAAAACAATGAACCACCGAAAATGACAAAGGAACTAATTACAATACAATGTGGGGGCATACATAGCCTCTGTAAGCAGATCATCATCATCTCCCCACCCGTTGAATATCAACTTCAGCATTGTCAGGCACTTCAAAAACGCAGCATCAACACCAGGTTCTTTAGAAGATTCAGGTTTATTGATCAGTCGAGATGAAGTTACTTATGAATGTTAGAGTCAGGAATAAGGCATACAAAATGGCTCAAACAATTATAGTGGATTCATACAGTAACCCCTGACACCTAGGGGCCAATAAGCAATCAGTAATAAGCGCGGGGATGTAACAGTTCAGAAGTGCGCGGAAGATAGCAGAGGCTCTGCAGCTAGAAAAAGAAGCATTCAAGGCCAGTGAGCTGATAAGACAGGCAAAGCAGCACAGCAGCTGTACACTGAGCACATTCCAAAAGCAAAATGAAACACCATGGCGGCACTACCTGACAGGCATAGCCTAAGACTGCAGCAGTGGAAGCAGCCCCCATCTGAAAAGAGTGAGTGCCAAACTTCACGCCCAATTTGGACAAAGCCCAAGCAGTAACAGCCCAAAACTGGTGCTTCGTCAATGGACTTCCATCTACATGACTAAACAGGTAATTGGCCACCCTTCCCCATAATGCCATGTATTGAGACAAGGCCAGTAGCAGGCAGAGCTCCAAATTGGAACAAATACCTAACTTGACCACCGATCCTTTACATTGCTGGTCAGTCTTAGAGCTCTTAATTGTTATGATTACCTCTTTGCCGATGAATTGAAGGTCATTTACTTGCAAAGCTTTGCAAGACCAGCCAGTCTTAGACAGAGCAACCAGCTCACTTACCCAAAGTGCCCCAAAGAACTTCAGCAATGAAGCTGCATGAAAAAGGCAAGCTTCAAATCCTGATGTGCAAACAACACCCCAGGATGCCTGCAATCCCTTGAGCGCTGCTGTGGAAATGGGCCATCTCTCATCTTTCTGCACTCCCCCTTCCCGAGACCAGCCCTCAAGTATCTTTCATATTCAGAAGTTATTGGTAACTTCCTGAAAACCCAAAGCCTTGCTAGTGAAAGCCAGGGCAGAAAGTCGTCCCCTAATGGAACGCACAGCCAAGCTGGTTTCCTTTAATGACACACCGTAGTGGATAACTTGCTCGACCAAAATGGACCAAACCCTGGGATAGCCTTCCTTCTGTCTAAACTCATCAAATTGGTGAACTGTATGTTCATACCCTTTTTCTGTGCGCCAGAGGCAATGGTGAGGCCTATCGCTCTGCAAGCTTTGGCCCTCCAACCAGCCTGAACTCCGGGGGCATCCTTGCCAGCAGCTGATCAGCTTCTGGAGCAACCTGATAAAACCTTGCCATCTGTTTGCAAGAGAGAGCATCAGCCACCCCATTATCCAACATAGGCACATGCCTAGCAAAAAACAACGTATTCAGCCTAAGGTACTGCAGCATAAAGTGCAGACCAGCCTCATTACCCTTAGCAATTTAGATGTCAGGGAATTGATCACATGGACCACTGCCAAATTATCACACCAGAAATGGACAGTGTGATCTGATAATTCTTCCCCCACAGCCAAATCACTGCTATTATAGGAAAAGACTCCAAAAATGTAAGATCCCTAGTGAAACCAGCTGAGACCCATTCCCTAGGCCACTCCTCAACATGCTAATGTTCCCAGAAATAGACTCCAAAACTTTGTGACCCTGCAGCATCAGAGGTGACCTGAAGCTCAGCCTCAAGCTTCAGCTCTTCCCTCCAAATGGAGATCCCATTAAAGCAATCCAATAAATTCCTGTCAAACTAGAATATCAGCGTGGATGTCATTGTTAATGTGTCCTCTATGGTGCAGGAGCCATATCCTTGCCATGACATCACAGAGCCTCTGCAAAAAGTCTTGCCCTGGGGCAAAAACTTCACAAGCAAAGTTGAGATGCCCCACCAGCTGCTGTAGCTCCCTCAAGGTGGCCTTCCTTTTTCTTAAAATGGAACCAAGATGGACCCGTAAGTCCTCAACCTTATCCATAGGCAAGCTGGACATTTGGGCCACAGTACCCAGCTCCACCCCTAAGAAGACTAACCGCTGCACAGGGCCCTCAGGTTTTTTGTGGGTCAAAGGGGCCCCCAGCTCCTCAGCTAATCATTGAAACCCAACCAACAGCTGAGTACATCGGCCAGTTCCCTATGGACCCACAAAGAAGAAGTCATCTTGATAGTGTGCGACATCCTGAAGACCCATTTTTGCCCATAATGCCCATTCCAGGAATGAACTGAAGTGCTCAAATGTGACACAGAACATCCCATGGGCAAAGCCCTATCCATAAAAAACTGTCCATCAAAGGAAAACCCTAACAGCTCAAAATCATCAGGGTGCACGAGGAGGAGGCGAAATGCTGACTTAATATCACACTTTACCAACTCTACCCCCTGACCACAGCATCACACAATTCGAACTGCCTGGTCAAAACAGGTGTACCTCACCATGCACAAATGGGCAGGGATGGCATCATTAACAGATCCACCTCAAGGGTAAGAAAGATGGTGAATTAATGAAATTAACCATCCTCCTTTTTAGGAACTATCCCAAGAGGGGAAACCCTTAAATTAGGAAGCAGTGGTGAGGAAAAGGGGCCTAAAACCCAGTCCTCAGCTCTTTCCTTCTCAATAGTTTTCCTAACCACCACCTCCATGCCCTTTTACTGACTGGAGATTATGAGCCATAAATGGGGCCTTAAGCCTTGAAAAGGAATATGAAACCCAGCTTGAAAACCCTCTAACAAATAAACACTATCTTCCCTCCTGGGGTACCACTGTAGCCAAGCTTCAAGAACCTTCAGCTTTAGCAGGCTAGGACAGTGGCCTATAAACAAGAAGGCTCACCCACCCCCAAAGGTAGAAGCTTGACCAACTGCGTCCTTTATACCAAGAGCAAAAGGTAAAAGTTTTGTCCTATTTTCCTCTCTCTATTTTATTTATAAAATAGCCCAAAGAATAGCTTTAAAATAGCTGCCAAAAGAGCTCAAAAAGGCCACCAAAAGAACAGTTTAAAATGGCCACCCAGAGAACTGTCCACAAAATGGCTGCTCCACCCAAGCAGGCTCATAGAGGCTGGCTGCCCCACCCAAGATGGCTCCAAGAGGCCTGTTAGCAAGCCAACAGGTATGTGGGGGGGAAGGGAGCAAAAAGTAATCAAAAGGAGGCGGTATGACGCAGTGGGACAAGGCAGCCTTACACACTGCCAACCCACCACAAACCCACAGGGCCTAAAAATAAAAACAGATTTTTAAGATAAATTATATATAAAGTAGGGAAATGGTGCTGGAAGTGCTGCTCACACACCCCAACTGCTGCCCAAGAGCCCAAACTCCCTGAAGCTGGCCAACAATGGCAAGCTCACTGCCAATGCAAGAGCTAAGTTCCAATGCCTCCAAGGATGAGCCACCACTGCTGGGAACAGGATGCCACCACTGAGAACAGGGCTACCACTGCCAAAACAGGCTGCCGCCGCCAAAAACTGACTGCTGCCACCAACGGACACCAGCCGCAGCCTCAGATTGCTGTGAAGGGCCGGACCCTCTCCCAGCCGCCGGAGCTGTGCAGAAGGCCTGAAGCCAGCTGGCTCGCTCTGTCCTCACACCTTGAAGGTAGGCCTATACCTGTTTATTGTGCTCGGAGGTCGTCTCCTGCTGAGCAAGAGGTGAAGATTGAAGGAGCGGTGAGGCCAGCCGTTAGAAAGGTGCCAGCTCTGCTCCCACTTAGAACCTGGCTGCACATTGCAGCCCAGACTCTGCTCTTCCCACGAGGAGGCAAAGATGTCACTCCCGCAGCAGACATTGTCAGCTGCAGGTAGGGCCAGAATCTATTGTTAGCTGGGCAGAGGAGGAGAAGGACACTTTTAAGCCCCATTGTTTTACAAAGGACAGATAAGCATTCATTATTCTACACTGACACAGGGAGGGACCTGAAAGCAATTAGATAATGCTGATCTGTTTGAAACTTCGGAAAAGAAAAACAATCCTCACATGAAGAAACACATTCTTAGACTTCTTGAACATTAAAAAAACTCTCCAAAAAAATCAAGATGTACATGTTCATGCATCTCTGGAGCTCTGTCAGAGGCTGCAATTGTACTATATCCTTTTTGTCATCTTGGTGCATAGTCTCCTTTTTTATCTTAACCAGTCTGTTCATGAGTTCATTATCCTAAACAATTCGTTGTCATTTATTCACCTAACATTGCTAACCTCTGCCTCAAGATCATTCCTCAGTGTCAAAGGTCCCCATTCCCAAAATAGATCCTTGGGAAACCACACCTTAACCATCTGGATTTTATGAATTCTTGTTACTTTTTAATTTTTTCACCGTGTTTTAAAACTTTCAGTTTTGTGATCTCAAACAAACATAGTTCTTAAGACATTTTAGTGTGGGCATCTCTCCAAACTCTTCTGTAGTGCAGGATAAGATATTCATTTAGCTTCTCTTCAATTCCTCTGTCTTCCCTTCAGTGTTCCTTTAACACAGCTGTCATCCAATGTCCTTACAGCATTTATGCAGAAAATTTCTTCTATTTTTGTTTTTCTTTTTATCATTATTAGTTCTCATTAACCATCTCTCTGTATAATAATTCTCTCTTGGTGGTGGCATGCTCCTGAACATTCCACATGGTGCCCACAGCCTTTGGCTCCATGATCTGTCACTCAGAAGCTGTCCCTATCCACTGGCTGCATTGTCTGAGTCTCGCCTCCAACATTCTAAACACCTCTCTCCCCCCCGTGGCCAGTCAGAACACAGAGGTCATTTGCATATGCAGCCTGATTGGCCTTTGCCTCGGAACACAGAGGTCTTTTGCATATGCTGCCTGATTGGCTTTTGCCTCTAACATTCTAAACAGTTTGCTGTTGCTGTTGGGAGTCAATGTGTCCTGAGGTAAAATACATTTCCCCTTAGTGCCTGTTAGGGAAATCCACTGTTGCCAATCTCCAGATGAGGGCTGGAGATCACTCAAAATTACAACTGCTCTTCAGGTAGCAGAGATCAGTTCCTCTGGAGAAAATGGTGGGCTCGGTTTCATTATACCCTGCTGAGGTTGCCACAGCAACTTGACACTGAGTGCCCAAGGCCAGGGCACTCTCCCAGAGCCTCTTTCTAGAGCTCGTTGTATTTATTTCCACAATGGGCCTTATTCCTAGTGTGTATATAAAAAGAAGAAAACTGATAAAAGCAACAATCAGGACATTTCCAGCCAGCATTTAGTCATACATTGCAATAAGGTTCATTTGCCCCATAGTGAAGGGAGCATAACACTACTGGGGTTGCACTTTAATGCTGCAGCTTTAAATCTGTATAACCATCTGGAAAGGCTCTATATTGCCTAACCACACAAAGTCTTATCAATCTTTGCCTATCATGATGATTCACATATCCCTTAAGCATGCTGAGAATTTCAACAAGAACATGATTGCCAGGTGAACTGACCCTGATCAAACTTATTTGAATATAAGTAAGTTGAACTCCTTATTGGATTGACTAGACAGTTTTTTGCAAAATTGATTTTGACCACTGGGCAAAGAGCTTTGCACTTGTGCAGTACTGCTTGCTGGCCCAGGAGCAAGGAAGAGAGCAAAGGGCTAGAGAGGGCAAAAAAACACCATACTAATGACTGGGGGGAAATTGACCACAACTTTATTGTATACAACCACAGGAGCACTGGTGCAGCATGGGGACAGATCTGGCATCGGGTGACCCACCCGCTGCCTGATGAAACTCATCCCCCCAGCCTGCCTGGGAGGGGGGAGAACCGTGGAGTGGAAAGCCCCATGATCCCACATGAGCACAAGCCTCTGTGTGGTTCCCTTGCTACCTGGTGGTGAGAGCCAGCTGACTACCCCTGAGCTGAGCATGCTGCTCATCCCCAAGACAACTTAAGGAAGTCCCTGAAATGGGGGATGTGGGGTCTCAGACACTGCCTTCCCCAAAATGGATCTGTTTCAGTACCCAAAGCACCAGCCAGCTGTGACAAGTGCAGAAAACAGAGCAAAGTAAATTGAAATGCAACCTGTAACAACCAAGAACACAATGGTGAGAGGGAGAGCCAACACCAAGTGTAGGGAGAGCCCCAGCAGGGGCTAGGCTAAACAGGGGAGAGGCAGGATGGCCAGCATAGGGATCACACATGCCAAGGTAGCCCCAAATCTCTGCTTCCCTCAGATTTCATGGAAGAGTCTGATGCCATCCACAGCTACCATAGGGGCCCTCACTCTGTCCAACTGCACACTGCCAGCTCAGAACTGGCAAAATGGCCTCCTTCCTTCCTACTCCCAGTCCAAAGCTGCCAACATGGCCCAAGTAAGTCTGGGGCCATTGTTTGTGCTAAAAAGGCCAAGTCTTACTTAGGTAATGACTAACAACTAACAAACCTAAGTCTTCTGAATTTCCACAGAAGAGGCAACACATCTGCCAGGGTCACAAATGGGTCTTTAAGATAAGATACATGAGCATTATCAGATTTGTTTGGCTCATTTTTAATGGTAACATCTTAACAAATGATTGGCTGTCTGATCATGATGACCAGCAAGCAGGAACACAAGCTGAATCAGTGGTGGTCAAGAATAACTAATATTTCTGTGAATGGTTACTGGTTAGAAGTAGAGAATTAAGGTTGGAAGATCCATATAACAGATTTGATGTTGCAAGGACATGTGATAAGATGCATAATGAGGGCTATTTCATGTGAGTAGGACTGAATTCCAAATAGTATATATTAATAAGTCCCATTGACCCCACTGGGGCTTATTTCTAAGGAAACATGTATAAGATTACATTGTACTTGATATTGAAAAGATGACTTTGTTCGTCATGTAATGCAGTGGTCATGTGTGCACACCATTATCCACTCTCATTTGCAACATATCCATTTGGTTGCATGGATTGGCTCTGTGTTAGTTGTTAATGTACAGTACTAGGCAGGAGTAGGCTACAAATATGGAAGAAAAGCAGATCCTCTTGAGTTCCAATCTGCCTTAGTTTTGACTGTGGTCCTGGAGCCCTTGATCACACTCCTGCTCTTTCATCTCCACATATGAAGTTAAAAAGAATGCAATATACCACCTTCATTGCATGTAAATTTGATTCTGTTTGCAAGAAATGTGATTCCTAACCTATATGTCGATAAGAATAGGTAATTCATTTTCTAAAATACTCAGTATTTTTCACAATATGGACTGTCAATATTAAGAAGATAAGAGATTGGATTTATACCCCGCCTTTCACTCAAAGTCTCAGAACAGCTTACAAACCCCTTTCCCTTTCCCTCCCCACAAGAGGCACCCTGTGAGGTAAGCAAAATTTACAATTAAAATGGAGGGAAGATTTGGGTTATTTGGTTCCCATTTAGGTATGGAGGTTTGTAAACACTGATAAGTCTAATTTTACAGTTTCATTGCAATTTAAAGAAAATCTATTGAAATATGATACACCAATGGCATTTGTCTTCTACAGATTAGCAAAAATCTATAAGAATTCCTCAGATTCATGCTGGTACTCTAAACTTCCAAGGGCTGGTTTTTATCATGTGTGGTGAACATGTATATGTGCTACAGAATATTGACATTCTTTTGATGATGCAATGAAACTTGGCTTGGGGGCTGACTTTCCCTTCTCTGTTGCAGGTCTTTTGCTAAATCATATATACTGATGCTTTCCAAAAAATTATGTAGCATTATTCTACATTTAAGTACAGCTGCTAGGGTTAAACTGACAGCTTTGACAAACAGGAAAAAAATCTATAGCAGATTGTGTCAACTAGGCAACCAGCTATCCAAAAAATGAGTGGATTTGCTGAGCAGGGTCTTTATTTTATTTTTGTATGTAATATTAACTCTTTTGTTAATCAAGGCAATTTTTTTAAAAAAAGGAATGAGTAATATCCAAACCAGCATTGCTCAACTCAGTGAAGAAAGTATATTATTTTTTAAAAAAAGAATGTGCAGCTCTGCAATAATACAGTTGAGCCCACCTAGCTCAATTTGGCAGTTTGACTAACAAAATTAAGTTTCTATGCAGCATAATTTAGGTATTCTGGCCCCCATCCAGCAGCTGGCCACCCAGCCATACTGCCAGGGG
Organism: Gekko gecko; assembly: GCA_029375565.1. Taxonomy (NCBI): domain Eukaryota; kingdom Metazoa; phylum Chordata; class Lepidosauria; order Squamata; family Gekkonidae; genus Gekko; species Gekko gecko. The sequence goes on along the minus strand of JAPDNY010000006.1, from coordinate 126,217,192 downwards.
GTGCCTTTGCCTCCTATGAAGGAGGAAGAGCAGACCCAGATGCTGTGTAGCAGCATTTGGGTCCTGGCTGGGGGTGGATCTGGCACACTAACTGTTGGCTCTGCTCCCGCCTCTTGATTCAACATTGGAAGCTCAGCCCACCCTCCTACCCTGATCACTGTACAGACTTTGGCAGGTCACCCATTTGTGGGGGCTGGGTAGGATTTTTTGTTCCCTGCCTGATTGACATTGTGGCAGGGGTGTTTTTTCACCTAGCCTGTACAGCTAGTCAGCAGGTTGTGGAATTGGCATAGGGTGATGCTGTTTAATTAGGTTGGTCACTTTATGTGGGCTGGATGGTGCTGGGTGAGTGATATGCAGCTAGGGGAGCACCAATTAGCACCCCCAATTTGGGGGCCAGGAGACTGACAGGATCAGCTCTTGGGTTGTGTGACCCAGGGTGAAGAATGCAGACTGCCTTTTGGGACTGCATGGATTGATCTTCCACTTAAATTGTGCAGCTTGGTGGCTGGATCTCCAGAGCATGGGCCACTTGTTCTGCTAGCCTGGTGTGAGCCACGTATATTGGCTCAAGCTGGGGACAGGCTGGATCACACAATATACAACTGGGGAGGGGGCAGGAATGACCCCTGGCCTTGACTGCACTGCAGGTTAGATTTGCACTTGCTATCTGTTTGCAGGTTAAAATTTAAATAAAGTATCCTGTAGTTTATCCAATCTCTGGTGTCTGACTCTTTATTCTGAATGAGGGGGCAATCATATATGGGAATGCTAGGTGCTTTTTGGCTAAGAAACAACAGCATCAACAGCAACATGAAAAGCCATTAGTCACACTGTTTATACCCAGGTTTGGAGCAGGTCTGACATCGGAAAGCCATTTTACATCTTGATAATGACAGCCTTCTGTCCACATGCTGAAGTTCAGTCCTAAGTGAAACTGTCACCAATGCAGTGTGACTGCAAAAAAACTCCACCTCAGAATGAAATGAAGGAGAATGGGCCATCTAATCAGCCAGCGTAGATGCAATTGCATAACTGATGGGTTGCATTTCACAGTATTCTCATCCTGCCAGACAAGCTAAAAGCACAGAAATATTCCACTGTTACACAAGAGTTTTTGTGGGATCATGGTCTCTCCCAAGTGGAAATAATTCAGAATGTAACTGTAAGTTTCAGGTGTACTATCAGAAAGTGAGAGGAAAGAATCCTATAGACCACATGTTTCCAACATGTGACCTACAAAGCCAAATTTAGCCCACCCAACCATCTACCAGGGAATCAAATCTATTTTTTTCCCCCTCTTCTCTAGGAATGCCGAGCAAGGAAGCTTATAAACTCTTGGAAAGTCATAATACATGGCTGATCATCTGCATTAAACTTGGTATCAGACAAAGTGAGCTCTGACATGCAAGCTTACACCTTGGGAAAAAATGGTTTTCAAAATGCTGCTGGACTCAAATTTTGTCATGCATTAAAATTGATGGGTAAGTTGTGAAAGTCTTCTGCACACAGCGAAACTGAGAGTTTTTGCTATCAATATCGCAATGCCTCGCGATCTAGATGTTCCAGGCACCATGTATTGAAACGGATATTTAGGTGATTTAAATACGTGATCATTAGTTTTTTTAAGATGTGTTTCTTGAAGGAGCACAATATCTGCTTGGTATTTCGATAAATGAGATAGAATGTGTTTCCTTTTGATCAAGTTATTAAGGCCACACATGTTAGAGGACACCACTTTTAGCACATTAAAAGTCATGTTGGATCCCTACCCTCTTGAGCTTAATGCAATATAAAAATATCAGAATGAGTTCTTTCTATTGTTTTCTGCTGGAAAAGGTATACCTAAAGATTCAGGTCACTTGCAATGACAAATCCCAATTCACAAGAATACAATAGTTGTATCTATAGTAAACACTTTTCCTAAAGATAGGCTTTGGCATCTATTTCTTATATGAAACAGCAATAGAATCATAGAATGTTAGAGTTGGAAGGGACCTTGCAGGTCATCTAGTCCAACCCCCTGCATGCTGCAGGAGCATAGCCGAAAGATAGCCCTAAATACCTACAAACCTACAACATACCCGAAAGATGGTCATCCAGTCTCTGCTTGAAAACATCCAGTGAAGGAGCATCCACCACCTCTTACAGTTAGGAAGTTTCTCCTGATATTTAGCCGGTAATGACTCCCTCATAATTTCTACCCATTAGAGTCTTGCAATTCGGAGCAAGAGAGAATAGATCTGCTCCATCTTTTACATGACAGCCCTTCAAATACTTGAAGACTGCAATCTTGTCCACTTTAAGTCTTCTCTTTCCCAGGCTAAACATACCCAACTCTTTCAGCCTTTCCTCATAAGACTTGGATTCCAACCCTCTCACCATCCTGGTTGCCCTCTTCTGGGCACGCTTGAGCTTGTCAACATCCTTCCTAAAATGTGGTGCCCAAAACTGGACACAGTACTCCAGGTGAGGCCTGACCAGAGCAGAATAGAGTGGAACTACCACCTCCCGTGATCTGGACACAATGCTTCTGTTAAAGCATCCTAAGATTGCATTAGCTTTCTTCACAGCCGTATCACACTGCAGGCTCATGTTTAGCTTGTGATTAACCATAACACCTATATCCCTTTCACATGTGCTGCTGTCTAGCCAAGTTCCTCCCATTCTATATCTGTGCCTTTGATTTTTTATACCTAAGTTCAGGACTTTGCACTAATCTCTATTGAAATTCATTTTTTTTGTCTCAGCCCACTGTTCCAGCCTATCTAGATCATTTTGAATCCTGACTCTGTCTTCTTCAGAATTAGCAATCCCACCCAGCTTTATGTCATCTGCAAATTTGATAAGCATCCCTTCTATGTCCTCCTCCAGGTCATTTATAAAAACATTAAACAATACTGGGCCTAGGACTGAGTCCTGTGGCACTCCACTTGAGACTTCCCTCCATGTAGACGCAGAGCCATTTACGAGCATACTTACCCCAGAGGTGTTTTCTCCAAATGGACCTTATAGATTATAAATGGGAGTTGCGGTAATAATAATACTAGACACTAACAAGACTGAAGCAAAAAATAAAAGAAAGAAAGAAAAGAGAAGAAAAAAAATAAAATAAAAAATCAGTACTAACTCAGTTCAATGCTATATAGCTGGAAGAACCCCTAGGTTCTGGAAGAACCACAAGATACCAATGCACAGTTGTTTTGATTATGTTCCACACAACTATAATGTTGACCATAAAGATTATGTCAAAAAGGTTTATTCTCCCCCCTTGTCTGTAAGTTATCTAAAATTTATTTAATATATTAAGTCCCCCCTTCCCCTCTTTATTTAAATCCCTCTTCCTCTCAAGTTAAATTACAGAATTAATTAATTAATTAAATAATTGTCTGTATAATTAATTAGGTAATTAAAGGTGAGCTAAGTAGTCTGAGTACACTCTTGTAATTGATTTAAGACTAAGTTACAGTAATATATATAGTGAAATTAGTTATATAAAAATACTTCAGTTAAATAGTTCTTAAAATAAATTTCTATAAGTTAAAAATATAAGCAAGTTGATGAAATAGTTCCCAATGTTCCTGTAGCTTTCTGAAGAGCTACAGAGGTCTAGGTTCTTAAAACCCAGCAAGTGTCTTAGGGAACACTCTGGGTAAGTGGAGCTAAAAACCAACCACTCCTCTTGGACTCCCCTTCCTCTTAAGGGCTAAAAATTGTGCAAAGTAGACAACCAAAGATAATTCTAACATTATATAACCACATATATTAACAATTCCCAGCATCAATAACCTTCAGCCTAAAGGCATGGAAAACAGTTGAATATATATTAATTCATTAACTCTTACTAATATGTTTAAAATGCTACAAAACTATGTAAAAACAGCCTTTATATCTAATATATCTTATATCTATAGCTAAAAGTTATTATTAAGTGCATAAAGTGATCAGGAAACGAATTTAGCATTTAGAGTGGATGAGACCTGCAGAAGCATCTTCAAAGTTAAGTAGCATTCAGGGTGCTGAACGAACAAGTTTGTTGAGCTCCGATGGCAGTAGCAATAGGGATTCATGCCTCCACTTTTGAGATTTCAAAGCAATGTCCATAGGCACTCCAAGAGTCACATGCGAAGCAGCGATGTTCCTTCTTCCACAGAGGTAACACGGTAACTCTTCCCCAGATGAGTGAGCTGCAGAATGAAGTGTGAAACCCACTTGTATCAGCGATTGGCTTCCATTAGGTGTGTGTTATGGGCTTCAATTCCCACCATTTTTCCAAAGCCTCTGGGGGCAAATCTTGGTAGATCTCGACTTTTCTCCCTTTGTAGAGAAGGTGACCACAATATCTTGCCTTCTGAATAATCAGTTGTTTAAATCATAGATCAAGCACTGTCATTAATATATCTCTGGACGTTCTGTTCTTAAGTGTGTTTAAAGATCCTGATCTATAGGCTTTCGTCACCACCGGCATGTTGTCTCCTTCAAGTTGTATTTCATGGGACAGCCATTTTGATAGAAAAGTAAGTAGATTTTCAGGATCCTCCACTTTCTTCTCCAGCCCCCTTATTTTCAAATTATTTTGACGTATGGATAGATCTAACTTCAGAGCCCGTTCCACCAGAATGTCTTCCCCATGGTGAATGTCTTGTATTACATTTTGATTTATTAAGCTATTACGCATTGCACTTTCTGCAATAGTCCAGGTTTCTGTAATATTTTTCTGCATGATCTCCAATTGTTCATACATAGATTTCAGCATGTTTGATATGCTGTCAAGTATTGTTTTCTCATTTTTATTTAAGGCCACCAATAAGTCCGCTGACAGGACTAGGGCATTGTTTTTGTCTGCTCCCGGTGTGGTCGGTGCCATTTTAGCTGAGATTAAGCAGCATTGACCTGGTGCAAAAGAGCCTGATTTCAAGTTTATTTTTACTTGTACCTTCAGATTTTTTGAAGGCTTGTGTTGAGGATCCTTTCTGCCGTTTTTCCCCATACACTAAGCATAACATTTGAGTCAGTGGTTGTCACTACAATCATAAGAGGAGAGGGAATCCTCAGAGTGAAAGCTTCAAGTGGCCATGTTCCATCTAGTACTGTCACATCCCCCATTCTTATATGCTTTATGAGAAACAAATCATAAAGACAAAATTTGTTTCAAATGATGTTGAGAGGTTTTTTCTCCATGCAAAGGCAATCTCCAGTTTTTTTTTTGGGGGGGGGGCTAGATGGAGAACCTGTTTCATAGAACTTCCTCAAAGACGGATCTGCTTGTTAGTAGTCAAATCAAAAAAAGTCTTTAATCTCTTATCCCTTTAATTGCTGGCATTTGCCTTACAATCTTTCCAGAATCAAAAACATCTTCACTCCCTCACGCATGGCAAAAAGCCTTACAGTCTTATCTTCCTAGAAACATCTTTGAAGAGGTGCAGAATACAGCAGCCAGATTAGTAACTGGAACCTGGAGGTACAAACATATAAGAGCAATTCTGGCTCACATGCATGGGCTGCTTGTATTCTTCCAGCCCAATTCAAGGTGCTGGTTTTAACCTCTAAAGCCCTTCACAGCTTGGGACCACAATACCTGTCGGAGCACCTCTCTCAGCCTCAATCTACCCAGACACTGTGCTCAGCCTCTGGGGCCTTCCTCCAAGTGTCAACTCCTCAAGAGTCTCAGAGAGTGGCAACTAGGGGGAGGGTCTTTTCCATGGTGGCCCCCTGTCTTTGGAACAACCTCCCTGCTGCAGCCCACCTGGTGCCAAATTTGCCATCTTTTTAGCACCAGGTTAAGACATCCCTCTTCACAAAGGCCTTTTAAGATCTCCTTGGTCATTCAGGGGTCCAATATGATTAGCTAGATGTATCTGTTAATTGTTCTTTACTGTTTCATTGTTTTTGTAATGTTCTTATGTTATTTTATATTAATCTTATATTTATCGTATTTTACTGTTTTATACTTGTTGTAAACCACCCAGAGAGCTTTGGTTACAGGCGGTATAGAAATGAAAATAACAATAACAATAATGAGGAGGACCAGGATTAGGACCTGAGGAACAATTGACAAGTGAAAATCACAGCAATGCCATGGGAAAAGAAATATGAGAGAGACAGCTCAAAATAGACTACACTGGATCTGGCAAAAAACAATTTCCAAGATGGAAACTTTTATTCCTAGCAGAGTTACAATTGCCCAGTCAAGAGAGCCATCAACAGGCCTTCAAACAGTATGACACCTAAAGGAAAACTCTTCACTAAAGAACTGCATAATTTCTCACAGTACAATGCTAAACAGAGTTACACCCTTCTAAGATCACTAAAGTCAGTGGGTGTAACCCTGTTTAGGATTTGTGTTGCTTGTCTAGATCTGTGGATATTTCAATCATAGGTTTTAAAAATCGCATATGGAGAGCATTTATACTAATGCACTTACCATATGAAAATAAACAAATTTATAGATTACACTGAACATCTAAAGTGACTCTAAATGGAGTCCTAAATAGAGATGTCATCCCAGATGAAGTTTAGGCTGACTTGAAATGTACCTCAGGGGGGGGGTGATATGGATAATTTCAATGCTGAAAAAGAAATTCAATTTGAAATATTTTATAGATCCTTAATCTGTACCAGGCAACAAATTGTATACTAAATTTTACATTGCACATATGCAATGTTATGTAAGGAGCATGATATATAGATTTTGGCTTTGTTCTTACTGTGCAACCCTCTCAGAGAAGGTTACATTACTCCTTTTTTTTTTTTTTTGATTCATTACACCATAAGAGATTAGCTCAAAAGGGTATAATATCCCCTTGGATCCTTATTAAGGATAAATGATATTATGCCCTGCTGGAGAATCACATCTCTAGTTTCTTTAAAAAGAAAATATTTCAATATTTTAAGCCTCCTCAAGCTACAGGAAATGATAAATTGGATGACCTCTAAATCAATGATAATGAACATTGCTTCATCCACAAGCTCATTTCTGAATGCACAGACTCATAGTGAAAAAAAAAATGAAATTTCACTGAATAGTGTAGTGTACACATGTACACATTTTCTACCAGCATCTTTTTTCAGCTTCCCATCTTTATTCTACCACATTTTTAATCAAATTGCTCATTGCCATTTGGCCCTATTTGGAATGCTTTGTATAATTTTGACCATCCCACTTTTTAAAGGCTATCATACATCCAAATTATGGGTATGCAAAAAAAAAAAAATGGTAGAATTTGGATTTGGATGTTTTGGACCAAAAATATACAGTATTTCCAGTTATTTATTGGTATAGTACTGGCATTTGGGGTCAGTATTTGGAAACTGAATATATTCAGCTCCATTATAGCCTATGGGGACTGTCCCCATAGGGTATAATGGAGTGTTTCACTCCCATCCATCAGCTGTTAGGTTTAAGCCATTTAAACCTGACAACTGGCCATTAGGGAGTGAAACTGGACAGTGGAAGGGGGTGACATGCCTCCCTTTCCCTTCCCTGGGGGCTATGGTGGGTGCATGTTGACCTCACCTTCCCTTTCTGGGTGCTTTGCCACAGCAGGGTGCTGAGAGAGGGGGTAACAGATCACCTGCTTCACTGTTAGGTTGAAATGCCTTCCAGCCATTTCAACCCTCCATTTCACTGCCCCCCGCTTCCAAGCAGGGGGCAAAGAAAAGAACAGGTGAAATGACTGCCAGCCATTTCAGACTGACAGCAAGCAGGCACCCCAGCCCCACTGTTAGGCTGAAATGCTGACTGCTGGCTATTTAAACCTGATAGCCTGACCACAGCTGGCCAGGGCTGCTATTTGTTTTTGTCATTTGACCCCGAATAAAAGTTGATAATTTTGACTTTTATTTGGAGTCTTCTGTTCGGCAGCTGAACAGCTTCTCAGTTTTGCATTTGGCTTACCAAATAAATACCAGTAAGGTATTTCCCCCTTCTACCCTGTTCAGATTAAACTGAATGCAAACCCCTAGTCCAAATAGGGATTTGGATTTTGTTTCGGAAAAAGTTCAGAAAATGGTAGTTATTACCAAGGGATTGGAACACCTTGCATACAAGGAAAGGCTAAAGAATTTGTTTGTTTGTTTGTTTTTTAAGTTTAGATTAAGGGAGGAAGGCTTGAAATATGTTGATACAGTTATACATGGATTGGAGAAAGTGAAGAGAGAAATGCAAATTGGGGAATTGTTAGGAAGAGAAAGAGGCAAAATCACACACAAAAAATCAGCAGAGCCACACTAATACAATTTCAGTCCCTTCCTCCTGCTCACTACAGTCCACCAACCAATGTTGCAATTATTCTACTAAATTCTTGTGATCCCAGGAATCAACTTTCCCTGGGTTGGCTGGGACTGCTATGAGGAGGGGAAAGCAGGGAAGATCCATAAACCTTGCACAAGGAGATTGCTGGATTCAGCTTACAGCCCTCTCCCCCACGGATATATATGTAGAACTCTCATAATGTATGACTCAGTAACACACGCACTCAAGCACTGTACATTTATGAAAAAATATAGCAGCACATTTCTTAGCTTCAAGTGACTCACCATGCTAGCTGTCCTTCATTTTCATGAGTACTAAAACTGAATCTAAATTTGATTTAGAAAAAATGAAAAACTTTTATGTCTGATTTATAATATAACCCATATGCAACATGTAAATATATGCAAGTGTCAAAAGCTTTCAAAATGGGGAGCTAGCATCTTGCATGCTTATTTATATTATTGAAGGGGAAGAGCCATTTCTTTGCAATTCGATATACACAGTGGTAGAAATATTATCCTGACAACCAACTTGACTCCCATACCTAATACATTTTTATAAACTTTTTAATGCTGATTTCAGGAAATACAGTTTATGTAATTTGCATCCTGACATCAGGAAGTCATGCGTTAGCAGAACATTTTATCTTCTGCCAGAGATGAGCCCATAGAATTCCTACTTGTACCAACAAAATCACAGGTGAAAAGTGTTTTTAAAAGCCTGCTATAGGAATTGCAATTTTCTGCTGCAGCTTGTAAATTATGAACACTGGAAAGTTCAAACTGTGCTATTGTACCTTTTGTAAATAGCTCAATGCATCACAAGCCTACCTTCTCCATCCTTCAGCACTCAGAAGGAATTTTCCTTCCTCTTTTTTAAAGTAAAGCCCTGGTATGTTACCTTTGAGATCAATCAACCATCAGACTAGTTTGAGCCCAATGAAATACTAATGACAGGTCTGTGGTCATAAAAGTAAACTTGTGCAACTGAAATTTGAATCAGAGATTTGGAAACATAAAATTGGTTTTGCTTTTTTAAAAGAAGTTCTCCTGTGTTCAAGTCCAAATTCTTCTAGCCTAAATTAAAAAAAAAAAAGATTTGGCTGTTTCACTGAATTTTAGTCAACTATCTATTTTATACCTGTCATTTCTACTGTTTTTCTGGCTGATTTTAATGTCTCCTGGTATGTAAATTGTGCCAGCTTGAGATAGCAATTTGTTGAGGGGATAGAAAATTCCAAGCTTCCTGCAAAACTATTTCCTTTAAACTGAATATTTCCAAACTATTGAATATCCATACACTGAAACTCTGTTGTTTTATTTAATTATTTATTTAGTAGCCCATCTTTTTTCACTGAGATGCAAGGTGGATTTATTTATTTATATTTATTGCTGTCAAGTACCAGCTGATTTATGGCAACCCCATAGGGTTTTCAAGGGAAGAGATTTCAGAGGGGGTTTGTCATTGCCTGCCTCTGCATAGTGCCCCTGGTATTCCTTGGTGGTCTCCCATCCACCCTGCTTAGCTTCTGAGATCCATTGAGATCAGGCTAGCCTGAGCTATCCTGGTCAGGGCCAATGTGGATTACATGTTGTAAAACAATGCTATCCAATTGCATACAATAAGACTAGCATTACAAGTTAGAAACAATACAAAAAAGTACCAATATGATATGGGAAACAATGCAATTAAAAAGTAGTAAGAGCAGGATGATACAATAAACAGGTTATGCAAACCATAAATGATGACATACTACTGTTCCCTTTTTAAAAAAACACTTTCTTGAACCATTTCATTATACTACAGCTCTATACCCTTTATAAAAAATGCCCCTTTGAACAATTCTGTTATACATAATGTGGGAGCCTTTCCTGACCTCCTCAGACAGGCCACATCATAAGGTGGGAACCTCAACAGAGAATGCACTTGCACAGGCAGCTATAGATGTTTTGCATTTGCAGGGTGATATCTCCAGAAGGCTTTGCTCAAATGAGTGACGCTGTCACAGGGGAGCATAGCAGGAGCGACTGTCCTACAGATATGAAGGTCCAAAGTCATGAGGGGTTTTGTATGTGATAACTAGTACCTTGAAAAGAATCCAGTGACTAATAGGAAGCCAATGGAGTGATTGTAGAATGGGTATAATGTGAATAAGCCACCTAGTTCCTGATATGGCATTCTGTACCAACTGGAGTTTCCAAATTTACTTTGAGGGCAGATCCCTGTAGAGTGCTTTGCAATAGTCCTGAGGTTTAAGTGACATGGTTCCATTTGCCCAGATTCAAGGTAAATATTCAATAAATATCAGCCCATTCTTTGTGCAATTTTTTTTTAACTAGACTACAAACCTAAAGGACAAGGGAAGTGGAAAAACCTATTGAAAATACAGAATAAGACAACAGTCAAAATACAATAATAGATTCATATATCAAGCCTACTATAATGTCTAATATAATAATTAACTTATAAGTAAAAGTATTTAGAAGTTTGAGATTTTAAGAAATACGGCTAGTCCAAAGATGCATTATAGTCTTTATATTCTCCAGATTATTTTCCTCATTTTTTCTTCTTGTATTTCAGTTTAACATTAAGTGGCATATTTGATCAACTAGCAGGTCAGGTTAGGAAAAAGACTTGCTGGCTGTTCTAGGAATTCTAAAAGGTAAGTGGACAATGAAACCAAATTCCCCTTATGAAAGGCACCTAAGAAAATTTAGCAATTGTGGAATAATCAGATGAAGTGACAAGTTCAATGTTTTCCTAAGGCAATTAATTATTTAGAGGACAGAAAATCTCAAACTGGCTGCAAAGTGCTTTCCTTTAAACATGTTATTGTTGCATGACCCGCCCTTCTCTTCCTGTAGCCCAGACTGAACACTTTTTATCTTGAAATGTACAACCATTCGCTAAACACTGGTTAGTCACTAGCACAACAATCAGTAGGAAAAAAGGTACATTAATTTCCATATAAAGTTTTGGATTTGTTTGAACATACTTGATTAACATAGGGAACTTTTAGATTTTGTTTATAGGTCAAAATAATGATGCTATATCATATTACACACTACTGGGGGCATCATACATTTCTAGGAAAAAAACCCAGAAAACCTACAAAAGCATGTACACATGAATTAAGTACCATTAAAAATGAATAGGTAAGTCATTCCAGGGGTCATATCTATGTTCACTTTTGTTTATTTGTTTAACATATTTATATGCTGCTCTTCTCCCGACACTCAGGGCTCAAAGCAGCTTACAAAGTTTAAACCCATACATCATCTAAAATAAGAGTATAATTACTCCAGACCTTAAGACATCAAAACACCCATTGCTTAAACCCCTATTATTACAAAACTCAAAACTGGGAGAAAATTTTATACCAACAATAAATATCTACAGAGATTTTTTTTTTTTTTAAAGAAAAGGTGACAATCTGTAGGCTGAGGTGGAGCAGCCTGTTCCTTCCTAGGCTTAGCTAGCAAGTTGTTATATCATCTCTAGTCATGGGCAGAGTTGCAGTTCTGCAGGTAAAAAGAGAAACTGGCAATCTGGAGGTCAAGATAGTAAGCAGCTTCTCACTTAAAGCTGCTACCCTGGGCCAAGTTGCTGGATCAGAGGAAAAACTTCTAAACAGTGTTTCTGGGTCAGGATTAGTGGGTACATGTGCTGGAAGACAAGATTTGTGGCAATACAATGTGAAATGAACTCCCCCCCTGCACAAATAAAGACTTTGTTTAGCTGTCAGCCCAGGATCTGGATGGTCAATAAACTAAACAAAGAGAAGGGGAAAATGTGGTGCATGTGAAGAAGAGATAACATCTTGCTGATAGCTACTGGTGCCTTGCTGCAGCCCATGCCAACAATCAGCACATTTCTAAAATGATTCACCCCCTTTATTTCTTTCCCCCTCTCTATCTGACAGTTTGATTGCAAGACATAACTGCAGCCATCAGCACAAAAGTACCATGTGTAGAAAGGAACATGACATCCTTGAGAAGCATGTCACCCATTACACAGAGACAAACCCCGGTTTCTCCAAGAGCATACTCAGTAGGAAGCTGTAGTCAACCATGATCTGAGGATAAGTGCATCAGTATTGTATGTGTGGTTGAAGACATTAACACTTTATCTTTCTAGATGTACCTTTACATAATCTTAGATGTAAAGTTCAGAAATGTAATATGTAACAAGCTAAATGCAAAGGAAACACAGCTGAACATTACTCTACCCAGCTGAATCATACCAGCAGTTTAATTTGGTGTTGCTAGACTCAGCTCTGTACACCTAGATGGGAGCTTTATATATTTCTGAATTGGCACCATTTTTATGATATTACTGTTAACATATAGTTTGTACAAACCCGCCACCCATCAACAATAATATGAATGTTTAAAAAGTCAACACTTATGCTTAGTTTTGTGTACTTCATTAGCAATGGTCTAATAGTCCACATGATAGAACCACCTTGGGCAGATGCATCTGCAACAGTCTAGACCTTCCCAAAGGACTAGTGTATATCTCATCCAATTAAACAAACACCACCCAATTGTGAAGATAATTACCTTTTTTGTGTTATTTCAACACTTTGCATGTAATCTCAGCATCCTCTTCCTTTATCTAAGAGCTTAATGGAATTTGACAAAATAATAATTTAATGTGATCAGTCAAATCCAGTAGAGAACCAATTAGTTGTGGCATCTGTTTCTTATTCCATTCATGTCACTCTTGTCAGAAGCACAAGAGCTGATTCACCTCCCCAGATTATTTACTCATTCTATAGTAAGAGGGTAAAGGTTGGATTCCACTTAGTGCATTTATGGGTACATATAGGTGATGCTTAGGACAAATCCAAAGGTTGTTCTTCCTCATGTTAGCCTCTATTACTTGGCACCAGGGCAATTCTGACCCACAGTAACCATTGGCATTAGGAATGCACAGCTGGAGACCCGCAAAACCCCATCCATGATCAAGGAATATGTATTAAGCTAAAAGTTTTCCCTGCTCAATGCAACAAACAAGATAGAGCTAGAAATACATTTGTTAAAAGATTCTTAAAGCAATGACTTTCTTTTTTCTGAATCAAATAAGATCTCTTCTAAGTTGCTTGCATCCATTAAACCCTAAGAATTCCAGGAACTCATTGATATGGGAAGATATTAAGACTAGGTCTGATTTTTTAGATTGTAGTAATACTCACCAACACTTTGCCTGTGGCCACTGTTTAGCATGTTAACATGCATTGGTCATCAAATACTTTGTAAATCCAGAGGATGGATGTAGAATTAAATTAAGACATCTGTCCAATTGCAATTCAAAATAAATTGTGTAGATGGCTGTGCATTTAATAAATTATATGTAGGTATGTCTTTAAGAACACTGAAGACCAGGGTGTTAAAGCACCATTTGAGAATTAAGCATGAAGTGCTAGATGCTCTAATGGTATTACACTTTAAAGAAATGCAGCACTCCATACAGGAGTTAAAATTTTGTCATATACAAACATCAACCATGTCCCTAGATCAGGGAGCATGTTGCTAAGATTTTATTACACCAAGAAAGCTTAATCAGATACATAGATTATGTACATTTTCTCCGGTTGTGCTTAATAACTGTAGATTTATCTGCACATTTATAGTATGCATGTAGGTTTAGGAATACCTTGAAATAGATCTACTATGCATACTCTAGTCCTTTGTTAACTACACCTGTTGCTCATATAAGAGTAGCCATCAGTCTGATGTGGTAAGAACCTTTGTGAGAATAACTTTTTTGAAAGTTCGCATTATTGAAATTTTGCTCATTCTCATTGGAGTGAGTTACATATTTATAATGTACCCTATTTTCATTCATTTTATAGTAAAGAGAGTTTATTGTTAGCATATTGTTATAATAAGTTTCTGTTATTATACTCCACATAATAGTTCCAAACAGGAATTGTTGAAAGTATACTCGCTGTTGGAAGCAAGTCGAAGAAGTCATTAAATGAAACCGCCTTCAATCCAAAGGGACGCATCCTGCTGTTTTGTAAATCAGTTGGTGGAAGCATTCCTGCTGTTTTGTATACCAGTCTTTGGAAATATTCCCTGTTTCATCCATACATACTTGTTTAATGGATGCAAGCAATTTAGAAGAGATCTTCTTGAATTCAGAAAAAGGAAAGATTGCTTTAAGAATCTTGTAACAAATGTTGTATTTCTAGCACTATCTTGTTTGTTGCGTTGAGTGGGGAAAACTTCTGGCTTAATGCATATTCCATGGCCATGGGTGTTGATCAAGCATGTATAAATTCATATGAATATATTGAATGTTTCTACATGATATCCTGGGTAAGGATAAGGGAAGAAAGGACAAACAGTATTGTGGTTAGAGTCTGCTACAGACCTCCTGATCAGGATGAGGAGGTGGAAGCTGCCTTCCTTGAACAGTGTGACAGGGTATCCAAACAACATGACCTGGTAGTTATGGGTAACTTCAAATTCCCTGATGTGTGTTGGGAGACAAATTCTGCAAAGTGTCCACAGTCACCAAACTTCCTAACCTCTCTGGATGACAACTTCCTTCAACAAATGGTGGAGGAAGCTATGAGAGGCATGGCCATGCTTGACTTAATACTGACCAACAAGAAAGAGATGGTAGATAGGGTGAAGGTGATGGGGACCTTAGGGGGAAGTGACCATGTCCTGCTAGAATTCCTTTTGCTGTGGGGACCAAGGAATTTCATAACCACATGTCTAAGTCAGATTTCAGTAAGGCAGACTTTAATAAACTCAGAGGTATGCTGAGAATCATTCCATGGGCAAGACTGCTGGAAGGGAAAAGAGCAAGTGAAGGGTGGGGTCTCCTAAAACAAGAGCTCTTACAAGCTCAAGCTGTCACTATTCCAACAAGAAGGAAACATGGTAGGGGGTCCAAGAAGCCAATGTGGATGAACAGAGAACTGTGTGATGTGCCAAGGGAGAAAAAGGAAACGCTCAAGAAATGGAGGCAAGGACATACCTCTAAAGAAGACTATCTGAGGGTTGCTAGGCACTGTAGGTCAGTCATCAGAGAGGCCAAAGCTCACAGTGAGCTAAAGCTCACCAGGGAGGCTCACTACAACAAGCAGAAAGGGCCCGGGTAGGCCGGGCCCGACATTTGCGGGGATGGGCAGGGACAGGGAGGTCGGCCGGCCAAAAAAGGGGGGGAGGGCCTGGCGCGTGGCGGGAAAAGATGCACCTCCCTCCCCTTCCTCAGCCAATGGAGGGCAGCGGGGCGGTTGGGGAGGGGGAGGCCTTAAAAGCCGAAGGGAAGCCGCTCCCCCTCCCCACTCCACGAGGTGAGCCTGGTTTGCCCACCCATCCCTCCCCGAGTATTATGGTGATGGGGTTTGGTATTTGAATCTGAGGGAATGAAAAGGGGACGTTTATTGGGTCTTTGTAGGTTATGGTATTGTTAGTGTTTACTTACCGTTTTCATTGCACAATCTGTCACAACTTTCGGCGGTAACAGCATGGGGCTGGATCTATTGGTGGAATTCGGCCTGCGTGCCAATTCCGGAGTTGGGGACCCCTTTAAGGGTCTTGGCGTGAGGGCTGAACGGAGCTGGCTAGCTCAAGGAATAACAGTGCTTGCCCTCACAGCCAGAGGGCAGGGGAACTCACAAAGGGGCAAGCGTCCGTGTGAACTCCGATAACCTGCCCTCCCGCCGTCTTCATCCATGCTGGCTGGCTGGGTAACGGGTAACTCGGCTGGCACACGGGTCAGCTGACAGGTCGGATCCGGTGGACCCATGCTGTGCCAATGCTCTACAGCTGTAACCAATAAAAGTTGTGGCCAAATTTATCCACCTAATCTTCCAAAGAAACTGGTTGTGTGAGTTCATTTCAAAGGGGGGGGCGGGTGTGCTAGGCGAGCCGACCTCAGTGTCCCAAATAAGACATGGAACCGCAAGAAACTCTTCTTCAGATATGAGAGGAGTAAATGCAAGGTACAAGAGGCAATGAGCCCACTGTTGGGTGAAAATGGAGAAACTCTTGACAGAGGACAGAGAGAAAGCAGAAAGGCTCAATGCCTATTTTGCCTCAGTTTTTTTCCCTGAAGATGACAATAGGCTCCTCTAGAGATGGTAGCAGGCAAATTATAGCATCTGGACTGCTGGTTGACATGGACAGAGAGGTAGTTGAGAAGCACGTGGATGCACTGAATGAGTACAAATCCCCTGAGCAAGATGTGCACCCAAAAGTGTGCACCCAAAAGTGCTCAGAGAACTTTCTAGGGAGCTTGCAGAGCCTTTGTCCATCATCTTCCAGATCTCTTGGAGGATAGAAGATGTGGCACAATACTGGAGGAGAGCCAATGTGATTGCAGTTTTCAAAAAAGGGAGGAGAGATGACCCAGGAAACTACAGGCCAGTCAGATACTGGAGCAGATTTTAAAGGAATTGATCTGTGAGCATCGAAAGGACAACTTGATGATCTGAGCAAGTCAGCATGAATTTGTCCCCAAGAAGTCCTGCCAGACCAACCTCATTTCCTTCTTTGATTGAGTGACAAGCTTACTGGATCAAGGGAATTCTGTTGAAGTTATTTACCTGGATTTCAGTAAAGCTTGAAACAGTTCCCCATGATGTTCTGATGGATAAACTAAAGGACTGTGGACTGCACTGTAAGATAGTCAGTTGGAACTCACAGAGTAGTTGTCAATGGCATTTCATCTAAATGGAGGGAGGTGTCCAGTGGGGTGCCACAGGGGTTGGTTCTGGACCCAGTACTTTTCAAATGTTTATAAATGATCTGGATGAGGGGGTGGAGGGACTACTCATTAAATATGCAGATGACACTAAATTGGGAGGAGCAGAGAACACTCCAGAGATAGCGATAGAATTCAATGAGATCTGAACACACTGGAAAAGTGGGTGGATTTGAACAAGATGCAATTTAACATCTGGGTAACAAAAATCAGGATTTTTCTGAGTAGCAGTGTGTGTGAACAAGATCTTGGGGTAACGGGGGACCAAAAGTTAAATATGAGCATCCAGTGTGATAAAAAGGTAAAAGGTAAAGGCTTCCCTTGCTCGAAAGCTAGTTGAATCTGACTCTAGGGGGCTGTGCTCATCTCCGTTTCCAAGCCAAAGAGCCATCACTGTCCAAAGATGTTTCCATGGTCATGTGGCTGGCATGACTAAATGCCAAAGGAGCATGGAACACTGTTACATTTCCATTGAAATGATACCTATTTATCTACTTGCAATTTCTTGCTTTCTGCTAGGTTGACAGGAGCTGGGGCCAAACACAGGAGCTCACTCTGTCACACGGCACTAAGGTCCCAAACTGCTGAACTACAGACCTTCTGATCTGCAGGTCAGGGTCTTAACCCCTGAGCCACCACAGCCCCTAGCCAGTGTGATAGCCAAAAAAAGATGTATCAACAGAGGCATAACATCCAAATCACAAGATGTCATAGTCCCGTTGTACACTGCATTGGTCCTGTAGTATTGTGCCTGTAGTATTGTACCTGTAGTATTGTGTGCAGTTCTGGAGGCCCAAAATGGATGTAGATAGAATGGAGCTCGTGCAGAGAAGAGCAATGAGGATGATTGGGGGCCTGGAGACCAAGCCCTATGAGGAAAGTCTGAGGGACTTGGGAATGTTTAGTCTGGAGAAGAGGAGGTTGATTGCTCTGACAAAAATATGTAATCTTTCATTAAAGTCTGCCTCCATTCCTGAGGACTGGAAGGTAGCAAATGTCACTCCCATCTTTAAAAAGGGTTCCAGAGGAGATCTGGGAAATTGCAGGCCAGTCAGTCTGATGTCAGTATCAGGTAGATTGATAGAAACTGTTATTAAGGAGAGAATTAGTAGGCACATTGATGAACAAAAACTATTAAGGAAGACTCAGCATGGGTTCTGTAAGGGAAGATCTTGTCTCACTGACCTGTTAGTGTTCTTTGAGGGGGTGAACAGACATGTGGACAAGGGGGACCCAATAGATGTTGTTTACCTTGACTTCCACAAAGCTTTCAATAAAGTTCCTCATCAAAGGCTTCTAAGCTCAATAGTCATGGGATAAAAGGACAAATCCTCTTGTGGATTAAAACTGGCTAATTAATAGGAAACAGAGAGTGAGTATAAATGGGCAATTTTCATGGTGGAGGGTGGTAAGCAGTGGGGTACTGCAGGGCTCAGTAGTGGGTTCAATGCTTTTTAACTTGTTAATTAATGATTTGGAATTGGGAGTAAGTA
Organism: Gekko gecko; assembly: GCA_029375565.1. Lineage (NCBI taxonomy): Eukaryota > Metazoa > Chordata > Lepidosauria > Squamata > Gekkonidae > Gekko > Gekko gecko. The sequence continues at coordinate 126,198,718 of JAPDNY010000006.1, read as the reverse complement.
GTAAGGTGGCTAAATCTGCTGATGACACAAAATTGTTCAGGGTGGTGAGAACCAGTGTTCCCTCTAGGATGAGTTAGTGTGAGCTAGCTCACATTTTTTAGACTCCAGTTCACACATTTTTTTCTTAGCTCAGGAAGGTTGGCTCCAGAGGAAACTAATTTGTCCAGTAGTGAAATTGCTTGCTCACAGCTTTAATGCCAGTAGCTCACAAAGTAGAATTTTTGCTCACAGCTTAGAGGGAACATTGATGAGAACCAGGGAGGATTGTGAGGCACTCCAAAGGGATCTGTTGAAGATGGGCGAGTGGATGTCAATGTAGCAAATGGGGTTCAGTGTGGCCAAGTGCAAAGTGATGCACATTGGGGCTAAGAATCCTAACTATAAATATACGTTGATGGGGTCCAAACTGGTGGAGACTGACCAAGAGAGAGAGCTTGGAGTCATAGTAGATAACTCACTGAAAATGTCAAGACAGTGTGCGACTGCAATAAAAAAGGCCAACACTATGATGGGGATTATTAGGAAGGGAACTGAAAACAAGTATCATCATGCCCCTGTATAAATAGATGGTGCGACCTCATTTGGAATACTGTGTACAATTCTGGTCACCACACCTCAGAAAGGATATTATAGCTTGGAAAAAGTGCAGAAAAGGGCAACTAGAATGATCAAAGGATTGGAACACTTTCCCTATGAAGAAAGGTTAAAGAACTTAGCTTGAAGAAATGACAGCTGATGGGTGACATGATAGAAGTTTACAAGATTATGCATGGGATAGGGCAGGTAGAGAAACTTTTCTCACAATACAAGAACTTGTGGTCACTCAATGAAATTGCTGAGCAGTCAGGTTCGAACGGATAAAAGGAAGTACTTCTTCACCCAAAGAGTGATTAACACATGGAATTCACTGCCACAGGAGGTGGTGGTGGTGGCTAAAAGCATGGATGGCTTCAAGATGGAATTGGAAAAACATATGGAGCAGAAGTCCGTCAGTGGCTATTAGCCACAAGGTATAGACAGGAACTCTTGGTCTGGGGCTAGTGATGCTCTGTATTCTTGGTGCTTTGGGGGGGCAACAGGGGGAGGGCTTCTAGTGACCTGGCCCCACTGCTGGACCTCCTGATGGCGCCTGGTATTTTTGGCCACTGTGTGACAGAGTGTTGGACTAGATGGGCCATTGGCCTGATTCAACATTGGCTTCTCTTATTTTCTTATGTTCTTAATGTTGTCTTTTAAGGACTTTATTTAAAATCACTCTAGTTACCCTTGAACAGATTCAGTAAACCAGAATGATAATTATACAGAAAACACTAGCATATGTAAATGAGCTTATAAATGAAAAAGCATACATGACATTCCTTCCCCTACCTATCCTGAATTTGAAGATACATTGCAATTTCAAAAACTCTTATTAAGCCTTTTCAGTCTCACCCCAATCCAAATTTCAGAGATTCAGGAGTTTTATGGCATGGCTATGTCTCCTATATTATAAAGCTGTTCTGGGGTGGCAAGATTCGATTCATGCCAAAATCCATTGGCTTCAAGAACTGCCACTCCAAGCCTCTGCCAATCCCCTGGCTGTGTTGGGTGGCTGCTAGCCTGAGTCCCACCCACACAGCCAGCAGCTACACTCTTGCCCTCAGTCTACAGGCAGCTGCTGAAGAGGATGGATTCTGCAGCCAGTAATCCGCAGCCATGACAGGAGTGGGCTGGGCTGCGAGAACAGACAGGGAGAGGCCTCCGGAGGCCTCTGTGGCACCTTTCCCCTGTCACCTGCTGAGACGCGCGCACAGGGAGAGGCCTCCGCATCCCCCCAACTTTCCCACTCCCCCCAGCAGACAGACAGGGACACACTTCCAGAGGGCCCTCCTCCTTTCCCTGTTCACCCAGCAAACTGGCACCAAGCTGCAGAGCCCCCCTTCCCTGGCCCTGCCTCCCTCTTCCTCTTCCCAGCATCTCTGGGTCTTCTCTCTCTTCTTTCCCTCCCTCTTTCCCTTCCTTCCTTTGCCTTCTATCCCTCCCTCTGTCTCTTCTTTCTTTCCTCTTTATCTCTTTGCATTCTTTCCCTCCCTTCTTTCCCATCTCTTTGCATTCTTCCCCTCCCTCTTTCACTTCCTTCCTTACTCCCTGTCTTTTGCAATTCTTTTCCTCCCTCCCTCCCCCACCCCATCTCTTTGACTTCTTCCCCTCCTTCTTTCATCCTTTTTCCTCCCTCCCTCCATTTCTCTTTCTTTCTTTCTGTCTTTCTCTCTCTCTCTTTCTATCTTTCCCTCTTTCTCTCTTACTTTCTCTCTCTCACTGTCTCCCCTCCCTCCCTCCCTTCCTTCTTTCATTCATTCATTCTAGCTCCCGTTGTCTTGTGTCTACAACGAGCCTGATTCCTAGTCTTATATAGACCTAATTGCATGAAACTCACATGACTTTCTTAAACCATCCAATTTATTTTCTCTGAAGGTGTGATGTTAGATATCTCTGAGCATTCCAAAGAACAATTGTGAACTTTATTCCATTTGTTCTGGGATTTATTCTGACCATAAGGCCATTGATTCATAAGTTATCCTTCTCAAGAGTAAAGTTTTAGGTTTGCTGGAACAGTGGGGGAGGGGAGACATGTTTGCAGATTCACACAAAACCTAAAAGCAAACTCTTGGGCCCACTGTCTCAAAACATCCTAAACAGCAATGGGGAAATTTGCAACAGATCAAACCAAAGTTCTCCTACTGACAGTTCAGAGAACTCTTTCTCCAACAGTAATCCATCAGATGCTCCCCAAAATCCCACAAGTAGAGAATGTTGGAGGTAACCATCACTAGCTGTTGAATATTAGAGCATTGACCAACAGAATGATTTCACTTCTGGATCATGCTGTAAGTGATTATGACAATTGCCTATCCCCCCCCCCAATTCCCCCTTCTGCTGCCATCTGCTGAGAGAGGTACATAATAGGTAATGTTGCCATGAATCTTCACCCCATAAAGTATAGATAGGAACTCTCAGTCTGGGGCAAGTGATGCACTGTATTCTTGGTTCTTGGGGGGGGGGGCAACAGTGGGAGGGCTTCTAGTTTCTTGGCACCACTGGTGGACCTCCTGATGGCACTTGGTATTTTTGGCCACTGTGTGACAGAGTGTTGGACTGGATGGGCCATTGGCCTGAACCATCATTGGCTTCTCTCACGTTCTAATGTTCTTATGATCTTGTTTACTGTCAAACACTTTGAGATGTATATTAATAACGCATCTCCCAATATGATTGCCCCTGGAGGTATTTAGGCAAATCTTTTGCCATTGTTTAAGACATAAAGATAGTTTGTGGGTTTGTTTGTGATTTCCATGTGTTCTATTATTATTTTAGTGTGTTTTATTATTAATTGAATTAACAATTAACAGGCCTGGGACTAGGCATTGGAAGAATATTTGTACGTCACCATTGCATTTCTGATCCAATGAGTTGGCAAATGAGAGTCACCCTGCTACTGAATACCCTTTTTGCATGGACCTCCTTGCAGAAATCATAGACCTGCAGCTCCTTTGAGCCATGTTTGTGAATGTCCTGATTACATCGTTAGTTTTAAATAAATGGAAGTAATTGTATTCCAAGTAAATGTATTTAGGGTTGGGATGCAAGTCATATAAACAGTCAACAGAGACAGTTTGGTGTAGTGGTTAAGCGCATGGACTCTAATCTGGGAGAACCAGGTTTGATTCCCTACTCCTCCACTTGTACCTGCTGGATGATCTTGGACAAGCCATAGTTCTGGCATAGCTGCTCTTGAAAAAGAGCAGTTTCTGTCAGAGCTCTCTCAGCCCCACCTACCTCACAGGGTGTCTGTTGTGGGGAGGGGAAGGGAAAGGAGTTTGTAAGTCACTCTGAGACTCCCTTGGGTAGTGAAGGGCAGGGTATAAATCCAATGTCCTCCTCCTCCTCCTCCTCCTCCTCTTCCTCCTCCTCCTCCTCCTCTTCTTCTTCTTCTTCTTCTTCTTCTTCTTCTTCTTCTTCTTCTTTCTTTTTAATTAACAAAAAAGGTTAGAATACATTTCTCTTGGCATAGTGAGTGGACTTTAATGTCTCCTGCTATAAAAATTGTACTTCCATTCTTCAAAGAATTACGTACACTACTTTTTGAGGTCTTATTATGAACTTTAGTCACATGGACCGCATGTAATAAAGCTAATTTATGAAGAATGGTATTCTAGCCTGTTAAACATTGGTTGTTACTATTATGGGTTAGTCTCGTCTCGTTTTGTATTGTCTGCATTTCAATCATTTCCCACCCTTATTAACAAATGCTGGGTAGTGGGCAGCCCTTTCAAGGCTGCATTCTTAACATGAACAAAAAATGGTCTGAAATAAAAAAGTTATTATGCCATGGTGACAGACTATGTTGAAACATGAAATAAAATGAAACCAAAATATCGATTAAGCTATGCCATTATATGTCCTCTCGCTCCCTGTGGCAAATTTTGAAAAGCCTTATAAATTGCCCCAAATGGATAGTTCAAAATTTTATGGCTTTACTGGCAGACATTTAACTAGACAGTGTGTAAGGATGACATAGCGTTCTGGGCGTCATAAAAATAAGATATTTTCAAACCGAATTGCAGTGATCCCAAGCATAAGTAGGAAGGAGGCATTCTAAGCAGGCTCGTGACACCTAGAAAACCTGATGCAGAACCCAAGGACAGCACAGTTTAGAAGATTTGTATCAGACGCTACAGATGGAAGCACCATATGTCACACTGGTAGAGAAAGGAAGCCTTCTAATTCATGTTCCATTGGATGGCAAATCTTTACCTTTCTCTGACCGACTGAGCTGGCCTTGGGCTTGTACATACAAATTGCAGCCTGAGCACAAAAATGAATCCTCCAGTCTATGGTGAGCTGTCATTAAAGAAGTGAAACAGTGTGGGGCTCTTACTGAGGACCCTGCCATTTAATAATAGCACCTTTGATGAGACTGCAACACAGTGCAAAATCAAGGAGGTAACATTCAGGTAAGCCATAATTTTTCCTGGCCACAAGTCCACCCCACTAGATTGGTTTGAGATGAAGACTATATTGCTATTCATATTTTACTATTCATTGAATCTTGTTACAGCAAGGAAGTCAGATGAATTATTCAGCCCACCCCCTGCCATAAAGAAGTACATCTTGCATGTAAAGCAGATGCATGTTCATGTACCTGGTAGATGTATGTCCAACATGACATTTTAAAACAATTCCAAGCAACAGGGGTTCCCAGTTGTCCCGGACAAATTTATATTGCTTTATATGTACAAGTTTCTATACAGATGTTCTAGACCAGATTACATAACCATATATGAGCAGTTTTAACATGTGCTGTTACTGTGTCTCAGCAGACTTAAGTACACTGGCACATGCCAGTGTATCTATAATCTTCATGCATTATTTCTGCATTTTGGTAGTACTAGTGATTTCTTTTTTTTGCTAAAGCACACATTTTTCATTAGCATGCAGTGTGGAAGATAGATCCAGGTGGTCAGCTGTGTTGGTCTGAAGAAGCAGAATACATTTAGAGTGCAGTGGCATCTCTAAGATCAACAAAGTGTTATTTAAGGTATGAGCTTTTGTGTGCATGCACACTTTTTCAAATAAATAAATAAATAAATAATAAAAATAAATAAAAAGTGTGCAAGCTCAGAGTGGAACTTCCATGCACACAAGTATGCAGGAGGGTTTCGATTGCCCTGTTAAATACAAAGAATATTTGAGCATATAAATCCTCCGTAAGATCCCCCACCTTATTTGATCATTTTGATATATTAGTAGGGGTAGTTGAGAGAAAATCTGAATGCAACAGTTTAAATACTTGTTTTAAAAAGTTGTGCATGTGTGTATATAAGCACACAAACTTACTGCACTTCAGGATTTATTTAAAGTAGTGTATATAAAACTACCGATCAATTCCCCTTGAATGTTGTATAAGTATAACTCTAAGTAGAATTTAAACAATACTATCCATATTTATTTGTTATATTACTTCTGATGTCATGATATTTCACAGTATAGTATAACATTCATAACAATCACAATTCATATAAAGCCTATGGCTAATAGTTGCATAGTAAGAATTTAAAAAGAGAGGCCCTGTCTGCAGATTCACTGTCTAGGTACGCAATGTGTCTACATATGTTCAAGGGAAGTTTGGTTTTCTTGCAAAGAATTTCATTTCACAGTTTAAACAAAAATGTTATGCTCCCATGAAATGTAAGCAAAACACAGTGTTTACGTCTGATAAATTGTTAATAAAAAAGTAGTAATGAAGGAGTTCCTGCTTACCTGATTCTCTGAGTGCACATCAGAAGGACATGGAATTTTGAAACTCAGGCTTAATTCTCTAGATGTACTCAAGCTACAGCACAAATCAGTGGAAAGTATCCTTGTGACTTCAAAAAGAAACACATGCGCCCCTATGGCTAAGTTTCCTATTGTGACATACTTTTTGCTTCTCCAGTCATAAGTTCCATCATGCTGTGCTAGCAGTGGAAGTTGGTGGAAAACTAATTCTCTTATGAACAGTGTGCCTGCAGCTTAACCATTTAATGAACAAGGATTTGGCACTCAGTGTCTATTACAAGCCACAGAGACACTTAGTAAGTGGCAGAATTTTAGCCAGAAGAAACATTGGGGAAGGTTGGTCCTTTTTATATCTGAATGAATTTTAATCATCCCTGCTTTCCAGCCTCTTTGCTCATGGGTATCTTTCTGAAATATTTTAGCACTTTTACATCAAGCGGCAAGTTGAGCAGGCAGAAAAATTCCATAGAACTTATACAGAACATCATGAACATGTTCTTCAGGAATATAAGCTGTGGTTTATGCCTTTCTTTATGGTTTCCACTCCAACGAATGGGCCTTTGTGGCATATTAAGTCTCACACCCTTATCCTACAAAGTAGTCCCTGGGCAGCTCAGACCAGCCTGGTTTAGCCTTTGCTTTAAGTTATCTTCTTCCATTAAGTTTTGGCAATACACACTTTCCTAGACCCCAGGGTGCAGATAAGTGGAATTATTTCAAAAAGGATTTCTTCATTTAAGCAGGATTTGTCAGATGGGGAGGCTGCTAAGAAGGACAGAAGGAAGTAGCTGGAAGATTAGGAACAAATAAATCAGAAACAGAGTTTGAAAAGTTTACTGATCTGTAACACAGTATGCATTCTATAACTTTTATCCAATGATATGTGGTAAGCAAAACTTTTCAGTAACCATGCCCAATTATATGATTAATAATGAATAATCATAAACTGCACTGCTCAAACCATCATGGAGAATGCTTTCTGCAAATCTGGGAGACATCTCACAATTAATTCATGCACAAAAGTGTATAGTTAAATGTAGTGGTTAAAGTCTTGTGTAATGGTTGAAGTCCTGGACTTCGCTTGAGAGATCTGGGCCCCAATCAACAAAAAGCTTACCAAATGACTTTTGGCCTGTCCCTCAGCCTAACCTACCACACAGTTTATTGTGAAGATAAAGGAAAATGAGGGACAGTGAACTCCCTGGAGAAAAGGGTGGGGTAAAATGTAATAATGTAATTGTTTTATGAGAGAGATGGTAAAATGTAATTATTTTATGAGAGAGATGGTAGCTCCCTAGGTGATCATGAAAATGGTGTGCATTCCAATCTGGATGAGTTTACACACTTTCAGGGTAGTCACAGTTTAGGAGTGTTCCTAGATCCAGAATTGCTTATATATCCTCTAGAAGAAGTATATATAACACAGGGTGGTGTTTCCAACCATAGTTAGTATGCCAGCAGCATTCTTCCTAGAAAGACATGATCTCTTTACAGTTATCCATATATTAATAACATTCAGATTAAACTACCTTAATGTGTTTTACATGGGGCTGCCTTTGAAATGTCTTAAGAAATTTCAGTTGGTTTAGACTTAGGAATGGGCATGAACTGGCCAAACCACAAACCAAACTGAACCGGGAGGTTTGTTTGCAAACCAAACCAGTTTGTGGCCCCACAAATCCCATTGAGAGAGACCACAGTCCCTTTAAACAGAGTTTTCAGAAAGTCCAAAAAACAGCTGAGTGGCAGGGAACCGCCTGCTCCCCACCTTTCAGCTGTTTCAGGCTGTCTTCTGCAGTCTCTTTAAACAGCTGGTCAGCTCTTTTTGTGGCTTTCACAGGGAACAGAAAGCAGGGATTTAAAAGGACTCAGAGTCGCATTAAGCCCCTGCTTTCTGCTCTATCCAAAAACTTCCATGAACTTTTAAAGCAGCTCATGATAGTTTATGGCAGCTTGTGACTGTAGACCAATCATGAACTTCGGTCCACGAACCATGAACAAGGCAAAATTTGTGATGAATTTTGCTTCATGGCTCAGTTTGTGGCCTTCCCTATTCAAATTACAGTCACTGGGTTATTAACTGGAGCCCATCATAAGGAGCGTATTATACCTATGCTTTTTAAAAAATGCAAACCTTAAGTTGTTTGCCTGCTTTTGGATAAAATTCAGAGTGGTAGCTGCTACTTTTAAATCCCTAAATAGTTTAAGGTATCTGAGGGACATGTTTCTTACCAGTCTTTATAACAGTAGATCTGGATGTCGAATTACAAGCATTGGAAAACAGCTGTCCAAGCAATTTCCAAATTCTACTAATCAAAAGTCTTCATTTTGGTAATCTTATATGCATTAATGTGTACATACCTCCAAATAATTCCAAATTCAAACCCAATGGAAGTCCCTGGGATTCTCTGGGAGATTTTTATTCTCCCTAGTGCAAACTGAACCTGTGAGTCTTCATTTTCATGCCAGGCTCTTTCTTACAGTGAATTTATCGCCTCTAAAATGTATGCATTTTCAATGTTATTTGTGCATCATTAAATCAGAATTGTACATTGTATGGTTATTGTATGTATCCATGCACCTTGCATGCATAAGCACTATAGAAATTGCATATTAAAACCAAACTATATGTGTAAACAATAAAGACAAATATCCAAGATCAACCGCAGAAAGTGAAAAATCTAATCCCTTGACAAAAAGGAACAAACTAGGGAATATATCATTTAAATATAGCCTCTGGCTATTGCCCCCCCAGTCGGAATAATGAGACAGACAACAGGTTGGAATTAAACAAGGGCCACTTTATTAACTATTTAACAGAACATTGCAGCAATAACAACTAAGCAAGCATGGAACAGGCAAGGCAGGCGTCACTTCCCTGACCAACCCCCTTGCCCTTAAAGGGCGGGTCACCCAGCTCCAGCCGTGAGCCATCTACTCAATGGCTCGTGACCAGCAGCCCAGCAACTGGTTGCCTTCTAGGAGCGCCTACCCCTGAAGCCTTTCAACTTGCAGAGAGGAGCCTGCCATAAAAGGTTCCCAGTGGAGGTGATCACCATTCCCCACCCTGGACCCTGAAATCCAAAGGCAGTTCCTGATGACCGCCTGTTCCCTAACGGGATATGCCGAAAGGTGCTCACCAGTTCCGTTTCTTGCTTGCATAAACCTGCCAAGTGACCAACTAATTAAGTGCTTCCACAATAATTCCCTTAAAGCCACTGCCCACAGTGCAAGGTAGGCGAAAAAACACCACTACCACATCCGCCAATATGGGTAGAAGTGAAAAAATTCCTACCTGGCCCCTTCAAAATGACGACCAGCCAAAGCCTGCACTGATAACAGGGTGGGAGGGTGGGCGAGCACGCGGAGCAACTGAGGAGAGCGGGAACGGAGCCCGGCCCTTATAAAACAGCCGGCTCCGCCCCCCGCCGCGTCGGGACGCACAGCGTCCCTTCTGTTGCCGCCCCAACTCCTCCGGAGTGGCAAAACAGCCCCCGCCCGCCATTGGCATTGCCGGGCGGGCGGGAGCTCCGTAATCTTTGAGAGGTCCTGGAGTACGGGTGTTGTGCCGGAAGACTGGAGAAGAGCGAATGTTGTCCCAATCTTCAAGAAGGGGAAAAGGACGGACCTGGGAAATTATAGGCCTGTCAATTTGACATCAATACCTGGAAAAATTCTGGAGCAGATTATTAAACGCTCTGTCTGTGAACACCTTGAACAAAATGAGTTAATTGGTAATAGCCAGCATGGGTTTATGAAGAATAAGTCATGCCAGACTAACCTTATCCCCTTTTTTGACAGAGTTACTAAAATGGTTGACTCTGGCAATGCCGTGGATATAGTGTATCTAGATTTCAATAAAGCATTTGACAAAGTTTCTCATGATATCCTTGAGGATAAGCTGGTTAAGTGTGGGCTGGATGGCGCAACCGTTGGGTGGATTCATAGTTGGTTGAAAAATCGTACCCAACGAGTGCTTGTAAATGGCTCTGCGTCTACGTGGAGGGAAGTCTCGAGTGGAGTACCACAGGGTTCGGTCCTAGGCCCAGTGTTATTCAATGTGTTTATAAATGACCTGGATGAAGACATAGAGGGGATGCTTATCAAATTTGCAGATGACACGAAGCTGGGTGGGATTGCTAATTCTGAAAAAGACAGAGTCAGGATTCAGAAGGATCTTGATAGGCTGGAACAGTGGGCTGAGACAAATAAAATGAATTTCAATAGAGATAAGTGCAAAGTCCTACACTTAGGTACAAAAAAATCAAAGGCACAGATATAGAATGGGAGGGACTTGGCTTGACAGCAGCACATGTGAAAGGGATCTAGGTGTTATGGTTGATCACAAGCTAAACATGAGCCTGCAGTGTGATACGGCTGTGAAGAAAGCTAATGCAATCTTAGGATGCATTAGCAGAAGCATTGTGTCCAGATCACGGGAGGTGGTAGTTCCGCTGTATTCTGCTATGGTCAGGCCCCACCTGGAATACTGTGTCCAGTTTTGGGCACCACATTTTCGGAAGGATGTTGACAAACTCGAGCGGGTCCAGAGGAGGGCGACCAGGATGGTGAGAGGGTTGGAGTCCAAGTCTTATGAGGAAAGGCTGAGGGAGTTGGGTATGTTTAGCCTGGGAAAGAGAAGGTTTAGAGGGGACATGATTGCAGTCTTCAAGTATTTGAAGGGCTGTCATGCAGAAGATGGAGTGGATCTATTCTCTCTTGCTCCGGATTGCAAGACTAGATCTGATGGGTGGAAATTACAAGGGAGTCGTTACCGGCTTAATATCAGGAGAAACTTCCTGACTGTAAGAGTGGTTGAGCAGTGGAACAGACTGCCTCGGGAAGTGGTGGATGCTCCTTCGCTGGACGTTTTCAAGAGGAGACTGGACAACCATCTTTTGGGTATGTTGTAGGTATGTAGGGGTTTCGGCTGTGTTCCTGCAGAGTGCAGGGGGTTGGACTAGATGGCCTGCAAGGTCCCTTCCAACTCTAACATTCTATGATTCTATAATTCTACTGTGGCTCCAGCTACAAACCTATGCATGCTTATTTTTTGAGTAAGCGATGTTTAATAAAGGGGAACTTACTTCTGAGTAAAAATACCTAGGATTGTACCTGAGTATGAACTGAAAGCTCTGCCCCCAAGACCAATGAATCCGTTTGCTCAGAGAGGCCTGTCCCTCCTCAGACTGTACTTTGGCCAGACTTGGGGTATATGGATCCTCTTTCAAAGCTGCTTTTGGAATTAATATTCAAAACTTTTGCAAGAAACAGTTAAGCTCCCACCAATCTGCTTCTTCATTCAGACTTACCAATCCCCAAATACTACCACTGAACATTTCCTAACTAGCTGTATGGTCCAATTTTTTAAAAGAGAGATTAACACCTAGGTCAGCAGAGGTAGAAGCTTTAGTTTTTTGTGATAAAGGATGACAACTGTCTAGCACCCCTGTGAAATGGAAGGGATCTGTAGCATGGCATGCCGGCAATGGTGTCCTTTATGGAAATAAAAGGGGACAGACGGTCATGCCACACACACATACAGAGACAGCAAAGCTCAGAAATACAGCAATGCTTACACAAGAAGAGGAAAGGGGATTGCTTGGCTGGTTGCCAGTGAGCTAATAATGTGAAGCTAATCTCTTTTCACAGATGTGTTTTTCTTCAACAAAGGAAGTCAGTTGCTGCATATGGGTAAGGTAGGAAGAAAGAGTGGAGCAGATGTGGGAGCTTCAGAGAAACTAGGGATGACTGCATTATCAAAGACTGCAAATTAGATTTCTGCATACAGTAAAAGCATCACTCCTGATGCTTCAGACAATTGCCTGGCTTTTTCCTGAACTATCCTTCATGCACTCCTTGGACGCTCTTTTGTCTGCAAGAAAGATACACCTTTGTTAATACTACAGGAACCCATGTGTATGTCTCATATACTGAGCAGGACTTTGCAAAATAAAGGAGAGTAGATTCATTTACCATGCATCTTGTGCAAAGGAGGAATGGATAATTCACATGACCACTTAAGTTTGCAGGGCTGCTTGAAACTGCTGCATATTTTATTTTTTATAACATTTGTATCCCACCTTTCTACCCTCACAAGGGCCACCAAGGCAGCTGACAAATTAAAACATACATAATAAAACCACATTTTAAAACCATTAAAACCAATCAAACAATGACAACAGCATATCTTTGAAACCAGAGCAAAAGACATAAAAGCTATGATTGAAACATTTGGGGGTTCCTTGGGTTTCTGCTGGTAAGCTGGCTCTGTGCACTAAATAACATGTTCTAACTATGCCACTACTATTAAGTGATATGTACAGTACCATCCTAAACAGAGTTGTACCTTTCTAAGACAATCAAAGTCAAAGGAATTAGAAAGGTGTCACTCTGTTTAGGATGGAACTGTTGGAAGGGCTTATGGGACCAATGAATGTGCAAGGTCTGAGAAGAACAGCTGTGCACAATAACTGATAAGAAGTGCCAGTGACAGAAAGAGAATGTTATGTAAACCAATCACTCTGGCCTATGAGCACTGAAACATTCTGGAGGTAAGTGCTGTAGATCTTTACTGTCCAAGTCATTGGACACTGAAGAATATTTCCATAGGTGTTGCATGCCTTCTGCTGCAAATTAGACATTTAATTGATTTCAATGGATTTAGATGGGTATAAACTTTGTTTAGGATTACATGGTAAAACTCTGCTTTTGCTTTCCCAAATCTACCCATTCGTGATTTTATCAAACATGAGAATAGGAATGCTTGAACACCTGCAAGTTCAGCTCATGTCTTCTTTGCCTGTTGGAAACAGGCAATCAATTTTTTTGACAGACTGTTCATTCATTTAGTCACCTGTTAGTGGTTTTTCAGTATGTTGCTTCAACATATCCCTTCATAACAATACAGTACAATCAGCTTTTTGTGCATGCATATTATTATACAACCCAACAGAGTTCTCCTTTTCCCTGTCTTAGCTGCGCTGCTGCTCCTCTTGACAGGCAGTTGTTTAAATCGATCAGAAATCATATAATCATAAACAAATGTTGTGTTTGAACAACAAACAAACCCCCTACCATTCAGTGTTAGCCTAAGTAGTCCATAGTGACATCAATGACTACTGATTTGCTTAGAGTGTACACATTTTTATCCATGCACAGTTTAGTAAAAACTCAATGCAAATTTGTAAGGCCAGCATTTGAGTAATTCAGTGCTTAACTGATCCAGTGCCTGGCTCATGTTTGACAGCTGCTATGAAACATGGTATAGCCAATGGTTGAACATATTTGTCATGAAATCTGCAGCATCCCTATATAAGAATGCTCTTTGTGGATCAGGCCAATCTCCATCTAGTCCAGCACTGTGTTTCTACTAGTAGCCAAATAGAGTTCTCTGTCAATTTACAAGAAGATCATGAAAGTGATAATTTGTCCCCCAAATCCTGCTTTTGGAAGTATACTATCACTGTAAAGAGAGGTTACACTATCATGGGAGGAGGAGAAGGGAGATTGGATTTATACCATATTCTTCACTACCCAAAGGAGTCTCAGAGCAGCTTATAGTCCCTTTCCCTCCCTCAAGAGACACCCTGTGAGGTAGGTGGGGCTCAGTGAGCTCTCTAGAGAATTGTCCTTGAGAGAACAGCTCTGAAAGAACTTATGACTGATCCAAGGTCACACCAGCAGCTGCATGTGGAAGAGTAGGGAATCAAACCCAGTTCCCCCAGATTAGAGTCTGCACTCTTAACCACTACATCAAACTGGCTCTTGGTAGACCTATCCCTGTGGTGTAATGTATCTTTAAGACTGCTTAGAGTTTGTTATGTCCACCTGCAGTGCATTAGCAGTGTGTGTTTATCAGTCTTCCACTTGTTTGGATTAGCAGCACTTTGTGTTATGCAGTGGTAGCTGGTGGAGGACTTGCTGAATAAACATTATGTTTTGGGACTAAACCCCACCTGAGACTGTGATTGAGATATTGTCGGAGTTGACCTGGACAACGGACATCATATGGTGTCAGAAGTGTCAGAGTTCATATCTTTGTAATTGTTGCAATTGCAAAGATATGAACTCAATGTGATATACACCCCAGGGAAGCAGATGTATTTAGCCGATACATTATCAAGGGCTACAGTAGATCCCCCTGTAAGTGATGAGGGATCTGTAGAAGAGGAGAGAGTAGTATATCAAGTTGACACACTAGCCATGCACCCTAAAGGAGTGGCTACGTTACAGGAAGCTACAAATCAGGATGGACAGCTTCAGACAGTAATAACCCTGGTAAGGTGAACATGGCCACAGTACTTTAAAGATGTTCCTGGTGAAGCTAAACCATTTTGGTCAGTCAAGAATCATTTGCGATGTGAAGATGGAATTCTTTATGTGGGTCAGAGAGTGGTCATTCCCGTGGTACAAAGATGAGAGATGTTAGGCCAGCTTCATGACTCTCGTCAAGGTATCCAGAGGACTAAAGCTAAGGCAAGGGAAATAATGTATTGGCCAGGTTTGTCTAACAACATTGAAATGTTTGTAGGAAGCTGTTCTGTATGTGCTCAATTTACATCAAGAAATCAGAAAGAACCACTCATACCACATGAGGTCCCTGAGTTGCCATGGGGGAAGGTGGGAGTGGATATTTTTGAGCATGCATCATGCTCATTTCTCCTAGTGGTTGACTATTTTTCAAAGTACCCAGAAGTAATAACTATACCAGATAAGATGGCAGGGACTGTGATTGACAGGCTGAAGGCCATTTTTTCTCGCCCTGGTATCCCTAAAGTGATGGTGAGTGATAATGTCCCATTTGCCTGTAGAGAATTCCAGCAATTTGCTGGTGAGTAGGGCTTTGAGCAGTGTCTCAGTAGTCCAGGATATCCCCAGTCAATTGGGATGGCAGAAAGAGCTATTGGCTCTATAAAACATTTAATCAAAAAGGCTGAAGAATCACAAAGGGACGTCTATTTGGCACTTCTGGAGTACAGGAATACACCTGTAACTGGAATAATGCACTTGCCAGCCCAAATGTTGATGGGCAGGATGTTGAGAAGCAAACTTCCAGTGACAAAAGGTCTGTTGAATCCTAAGATCCCTACTGGAGTTAGAGAGAACCTCCAGGAAGTTCAAAGAAAACAAAAATATTTTCATGATAGGACAGCAAAATCTCTTAAGCCACTACAGCTAGGAGATTTGGTGTGGGTGGAGGCTAAAGAACGATGGTTTCTAGCAAGGGTGGTAGAGAGGTGTGCACAGCCTCGTACATATCGAGTTATAACTCCAGATGGGACTATATATAGGCGGAATAGACGCAAACTCAGGTACCAACGGAGGGACTTAGGAGAGAATGAGCAGGATAATACAAAATGGAAAGTCAACACAGGGAAGGATGTGAAAGTTCAGATACTATCAGAAGAACAACAGGGTAACCAAAATGATAATGAGGAGGAAGAGACTCCAGAATTACAACATCACGAAAAGGTATCCGAGGGAACCCAGGAGGAAGGAAGGCTTCCTAGATTTGTAACATCTAGAGGCAGGTTTGTATTCTCGCCAGAAAGGTATACAGCTTAATAATATATGTGGTCCTAATTACACCCCTAATGGTTTAAGTAAATGTTCTCTGTATATGTTTTCAGTCATGTATATGAAATCGAAGAGATTTTAAATTTATTTATCCCTTTAAAAAGGGGAGATGTGGTGTAATGTATCTTTAAAACTGCTCAGAGTTTGTTATGTCCACCTGCAGTGCATTAGCAGTGTGTGTTTATCAGTCTTCCACTTGTTTGGATTAGCAGCACTTTGTGTTATGCAGTGATAGCTGGTGGAGGACTTGCTGAATAAACATTGTGTTTTGGGACTGAACCCCGCCTGAGACTGTGATTGAGATATTGTTGGAGTTGACCTGGACAACAGACATCATAATCCCCATGGTATTTTTTTTCTTTATAGTTAGCTGCCTGGAGGTTCTGAGTGTCCAGTAAGTTCAGCTTGATGCCTCCATCAGCCCAGCCTGATGTAAACAAGGTGAAAGTGTCATTACACCACTATTGATGGGGCAGAAACCTCCCCCACAACCTGGAAAAGCTCATAAGATGTGATGTTCCCTTTTTTTTCCCCTGGCAAAACAGGAATAGGCACTCCTTCAAGATCCTGCTCTTAGGTTCAAACATTGGAGATAGGTGTGTTCAAAACAACATTCATTTATTACCAAGAAAATATGGGGGTAGGAGCAACTGGTTTCAGGCAAAGGGAACTCATACAGTCTACAATTCTAACTAACTAACTAACAACAGAAACTCATGAGACTAAGTGAACACACACACATTTCAGATGGTGAAACAGACTGTTTCATTGTAACATATAAAATAAATACGCCCAGGGGTCATTTCCTGCTGGAGCATGGAAGAATGGTGCCCTGGCAGTAAGGAGCCCAGGGCACCCCCCACCACCACCATTCCTGGCCCGCTGGCACAGGCCCTCCCTGCCCTGCCCTTTCCTTCACCAGCCAGCCTGTTATTTTTTTCCCAACATAGAGAACAATGGAGGGAATAGGGGCAACCTGTTTAGGGGCCCATAGAATTGGACCCCCTGATCCAATGTTCTTGAAACTTGGTGGAGATCTTGGGGAGAGGCTCCATCAGCTACCCTGTGAGCCTCTCCCTCAAACCCTCTCCCCTCCAGCCCCCAGAATATACCCTATGTTTTTACCATTGACTTCAATGGCCCATAGGCTATAATGAAATTGACATTCGGCTGCCTGGAAGACTCCCTGGGACCCCGGCTGGGGGCGGGGCTTGGCTCCTGAGCTCCAGGAGCTGCTCTCCAGTGCACTCCCCCCAAAAAAGACCCCTGCAGCATAATCATTTCCATTTAAAAACCCTAACACTAACAGTCCTCACAATATACTGTGGCAATGTTACAACAGAGATATTATACATTGTATGGGGTGCTTATTATTTGAAGTCCTGAAGCTACTGGCCATCAGCTTCCTTGGATGACTCCTCAATATGTTCTGGTATGTTGCTTCTCCCCATATAAAATGAAAGTTACAATACTTCCAAAACATGGGGATGGATTTTACCAGCTTTTCCACCCAATCTCACACAATTCCCTCCCCACTGCAGCCTCTACCTCACATTACTTTTATTTGCATGTGTCCCATGATCCCGGGAATGACCTTTTAGGTAATCAAAAGGGGTCTCTCCTCCCTCTTTTGCCAGTGGAAAAGCTGGGAGGATCCAATCCAGTCCATAGCTTATATATATGTTTAAAATGTCTAACAGGAGAGGTCTAAAAGCCATCGAGCTTTTTCTAGATTCAGTTTGTACTAGAGTGTGTATGTGTAAAATACATAGAATAATAACAGTTATTGGGGGAGTAACCAAGCAGGACTGAAATGAGAATGTTTTATTAAATTGTCAGGAATAGCCATAGTTCACAGAGCATTTCTTCTGGAGTAGTTCTAGAATAGTTTCACAGATCTCAATGGACCTTTTTGCAAGAGTGCTACAATATATGTGGATTATAGTTTTTGTCTTGTGTTGGCTGGGAAGCTAGTTGGCTTTTGATGTTTTCTTCTCTGAAATATCTAGAGTCTAGTCTCGCCTCACAGTAAATGGATCCAACAACACTATTTGCTGAGGTCCCAGGAGACACGAGCAAGACTGAATTAACAGATTAATACTTGCCAGACCTAGTTCATAAACTTCTTCTAGAAAAATGTACAAGTACAGCAGCACTAAAAAAGGAGTAAATACAAATGTAACTAATGTAAGGGTAAAAAACAAACTGAGTTTCGGGTGCAAAATGTGAAGCCTGATAGCTACTGGTGCACTCATTTGATTTCATGTCCCAGAATCAACCACTCTAACACACTAAAAGGTGCATTAATAACTAACTATTTTTATTTTCAGAAGTTGTGGTGCTGATCTCATTACCATATATGCTGTCCATGAAAGAAGACCAAAAAGAATGAAAACCATTGCTCTTCCCTACACTTTGACTGAAAACACATGCAACCTAAAGATCCAAATCCAAAGTAGCTTGGGTCAAGGAGGATCTGAGTGGAAGAGGGCAGGTGGAGAGAGGATGCTAAACTCTTTTCCCCAAAAGACTGTTTTGTTTTTAACAAAGAGTGAAAATACATGGGAAAGATTTATGATCTGGTACTTTCTCCTGACCAGTGGGGAAAAAACAGCTTGGGAAGGATGAAAAGGACCGGAAGGAAAGGGGTTACACAAGTTGAGTTCAGACATAATTTAAAATCATGGTTTAATTAAAATAGCTATAGTTAGTGAGTTAGTTATGGTTGAGAGTCAGTATGGTATAATGGTTAAAGTGTCAGTCTAGGATCTTGGTAACCAATGTGCAAATCCCTACTGTCCCATGAAATTTTGTTAGGTAACTTTGGGCAGGTAATACACTCTCAGTCTAACCTACCTCACAGGGTTACAGTGAGGATAAAATAGAGGAGAGGAGAAAGATATAAGACACAGGAGGTCCTGGCTGGGAAGAAGGGCAGGGTATAAACAAATAAACAAACAAACAAAGGGATAGTTTGAGTAGCAGTAACATGACTACCTATGGTTACCTAGGTTATGTCAAACTAGGATCTAAAACCATGGTTTGAAATTAGTTTATTAACCCCAGTTAGCTTTCTATAACGTACAAAATCTATAGCTTTCTATAACGTACAAAATAATTCTGAAGTAATTCTGGCTTGTTCCTTGATGCTAGTATTGCTACAAGGCAGATCCCTCTGTTAAGGCAGGGTAGGAATTCTGGCCCCACTGGCTGATGGCCAGCCCCTTTCCCTCTTTTGAAGGAGGAAGAGTGGGCATGTGTACTGGGCTGGAGTGTGTGCCCTGCTAAGGGGGTGGAGCTGGCCTGTTAATGACCGGCTCCTCATCTGCCCTCCTTCAGTTACTGTGTAGAGCTTGGCTAGGTATGAGCCCTTTTGCTCCTTCCTCCTAAGCTCCGGTTCCAGGCCTACCTGGAGGTTGGTGGTGATCTCAGCAGCGATGGGGAAGCTTGGAGCTGCATGCAACGGCGAAGTGGTGTTGAGGAGCAGTGTCGAGCTTGCAGCACAGGACAGCAGTGGTTTGGCAGAAGCAGTTCCCACACTCTGGCAGTTGTATAGGCCACATTGGTGGCCCTGAGTCAGCTGCCACACCCCTCCTGCACTGAAGAGCACATGCAGCTGTTGGGAGCATCGGTATGTTCCAGTGGTGGGAGGTGGCTGTAGAGACCGAGGCAGCGGCATTGAGCTGTGTTTGGGCTCTGGGTCCGGCCTTAGTTGTTTCAGGGGTGGAAGGCCTTCAGCTTAGCCCAACAGTGGCAAGCCCCGGGCTGATTGACCTAGGGCCCATGGACCCCAGAGGATGACTGTAGCAGACTGCTGGTGATACCCAGGTCATAGTGTGGCCACACAGGTTTCCATGGGGCCTGTGGTGCTTGGCCTTCCCAGGTTGCTCCAGTTGGGGAGGCGGCCTGAGGTGCCATTACTGGGGCATTGTTGGTAGTGGTTTTGGGGCCATGGGGCTCAGTGGCCTGCCCCCCTCTTTTGGGTTCATCCCTGGTCCCCCCCTATGTCCAGTTCTTGTTTCTTGGAGGTGCAGAAGAATTTTGCCTCCTGTTCACCACTTTTGCTTTTGGTTTGGGAGCTGAGCTCTGGGCAGTGGTGGCTGCTTTCTCTTTTGATTTCAGGGGCTGCCTGGCTTGGGTGTGATTTAGAGGGGTGGAGTGCCTTGCTGGGTACTGCTTTGGTTGGGCAGGATCCTCAAAGCTTCTGCCTTTATCACAAGGTTTTTTGTCTTTGTCATGACCCTGAAGAAAGGAGTGGGCAAGTCTAAGGGCAAGCCCCCAAGCTCCCAACCCCCCATCCCTGAGTTCCTCCCCCTCCTTCTCCTGATGAAGAGGAGGGCAATGTGGTACAATAGGCCATCTTAGAGAGACTGATAGCCATAGAGCAGGCCTCGGGCATTACTCCCAGGCTCCAGTGGCCATGTGACTGCGAGAGCCAGTTTGCTGTAGTGGTTAAGTGTGCAGATTCTAATCTGGAAGAATCAGGTTTGATCCCCACTCCTCCACTTGCAGCTGCTGGATGACCTTGGGCAAGCCATGGTTCTGACAAGACCTTGAAAGGGCAGTTCTTGAAAGAGCTCTCTCTTTCCACAATTGGAAAGGTATTATGAAGCTTTTCAAATAAGAATTATGATGGAAATAGATGGTAAAAGTCTAGAGAAGTGGGTGAGCTGGGAGGATACTATAAATGGAGGAGCAGGTAGATTTGGAACATTTACACAGAAGATTAAAAAAGAAATTGAAAATACGATAGGCCCAAGACAGACAATATTAAGGATCTGGGAAAAGAAACAAGCTGTTTGGATACCAATGCCTTTGAAATGGGCTCCACTTGCCTCTAAGTCAAGAATTTAACAATTTTGAGATAACTTTTTGGAAGGAGTTAAAGAGAAAAAGATTCTTTAGGCTTAAAAATGTGTATAACTTTCAAGGAAAATTGATCCCAATACAAGAAGTACTGGAGAAAGTAACAGGACAATATTGGTTATGGATTATGGGATTATATAACATTTTGAGACAAAAGATATTCTCTGAAGCAGTAAATAAGAAGGATAACCCTTTTGAAAACCTCTGTAGTTCTAAAGATGACAACAAGAAGGGTATTGCAAGGCAAGTGTACAGTCTATTGAACAAAGATTAGGACTTTATGATCAGGACAATACAATCTAAATGGGAGAAGGAGATGAATTTATCACTACAGTAGGTAAATAGTTGAATGAAGGGAATACTAAAAAAATGGAGAAATTTAAAAAACTGGAAATGAAATTAATCTTGAAATGTTATAGGACACCTGCTCAATTATCATATATGATCAAGGGAATGGAATCAGAGTGCTGACATTGTAAAAGGGTAAAGGGATATTACACACATCTTTGGTGGGAATGCCCTAAAGTAATGGAATTTTGGAATTTCATCCTGGAAAAGGTGGAAAATTTATGTAATATTAAGACTGAGATGAATGAGAAACTGTTATTTATGGGAGTGCTGGGAAATAATAAAGTAGATAAATCCAAAAGGGATTTATTTAAAGTTATGATTTTAATTGCTCATGTGGTAATAGCATATGGATGGAAAGATGGAACCTGTACTTATATGAATGGATTCAATCAGATATTTTATTGATAATAAAACAAGAGAAGACATGGGAAGATAAAGTGTTGGAGATAAGGAAGAAATGGTTTGGGTATATGTTATGTACCAAAGTAGACCGCGCACACAGTTGGGCTCACATGTGACCATTCAGACAAGCCGAGCATCACATCCCAAAGACAATAGAAGTGAAGGATCCGAGAACTTACCTATCAGCCAGCCTGGATCCAAATAGAGAACCAATAGGAGGAGTTGTTTGTAAATAAACCAATCACGGGTGTGGGTGTGCGGGTGTTGGGTGTGTTTAGAATGGGAATATAAGTGGGCATGGGCCACACTAGTTATCTCAATTTCTCCTGTGCACTAATAAAGTATGAGCTGAATTCACTCTTCAATGCATCAGTCTCAGTACTTTATAGTATATAAGATAGGTAAGAGAAGGGGGAGCCAATAATGATGTATTTATAAAACTCCATAGGGTGTGCTTATGGTTACAGATATGTTATGTAATATTAATGAAAAGGAGTATGAATGGATATTAATGTTAAACATCAATAATAATAATAATAATAATAATAGAAAGAGCTCTCTCAGCCCCATCTACCTCACAGGGTGTTTGTTGTGGGGAGGGGAAGGGAAAGGAGTTTATAAGCCACTCTGAGACTCTGAGTGAAGGGTGGGGTATAAAGCCAATCTCTTCTCCTCCGCCGCCGCCTCCTGCTGCACCTACTGGTAGGGATATGGGTAGTGGGAAGCAGACTCGGTTTGCTTCCAATGCCCAGTTCCAGGCTTCAGTCTTAACACATTTATGTATCAGTGAAGGTCAAGTTGCCAAGCCCTCAGGATTCGGAGGAGGGTCAAGCACTGGAATCGCTGCTGCTGGCGCATCACCTGGACACAGTGGGCCTGTGGAGCATGTTGGGGGTGAGGTGACAACAATGGCAATGCAGGTGCCAGGCCTGTCTGGTGAGTCTGGTACCATACCACACCCTGGCCAATCATGGCCTTGGGGAGCAAGGGGTCAGACATCAGGATCCAGGACATCAGCCTCTACACAGTCCAACAATACATCTGGGGGGTTTGCCCTCCACAACAGTGGGCTTGGCCTCCTCCTCCATGGTGGGCTGGACATCCTGGGTATGGCCCACCAGTTCCCATGAGTCCTTGGGGGGGGGTTGGGGCTTACAGGCTCATTGGGGTGGACCAGCAACGCAGGTGCCAGCTAAGGGTTTGCCCTTCAGTGATGCAGCCTTGCCACTTGGTGATCACCTGTTGCCTGCTACTCAAGAAAAATATGCAAAGGGAATTTTGTTGACTTTTCCCCCTGCTGTATCATGAGTTGGAAAAGAAGGATAAGGAGGACCTAGAAGAGAGGGACAAAGAAAAATTAAAGAGGAGGACTGTGGACAGGACTTGGGCTAATTGGTTGTAGTATGATGAGGTGTTTCGCATGCGGGTAGCCCAGTATCCCAAGTTGCCGTGGGACCAAGTTCACCTTTTGTTGTGGATACAGATCATGTCCCCAGCACGTCCAATGACTGGAGAGAGCTCTCTCAGTGGCCATTTAGTGCAGCATGCCCAGTCCGCCCCTAGTCCCCACAAAGTCGCAGGGCAGGGGGTTCAACCCTACCTGTTGTGTTGGGAATTTGGATCCCAGAGTGTCTGTAGCAGAAAGGCTTGTCAGTAAAAGCATGAGTGCCCCTTGTGTGGTAGATCCCATTCCTTCATCAACTGCCCTAGAGCCAGACCAAGGTGCGGGCAGCAGAAGCAGGGCAGGGGTGGTGGTAACCAATCTTTTGGTAAAGGGCCCCAGCCCCCTAAACCTGAAGGTCCTCGAGGTTTGGCTGGCTAATTACCCCAACAGAGTTGATGCTCAGTATTTGTTAGACAGTTTCCAGTTTGGTTTTCACAACCCGTTTAGGGGCCCAAGTGGCCTCTTCATGGCTAATAACATTTGTTCTGTTCAGGAAATGGAAAACGTTGTCAGGGCAAAAATTGATAAGGAAAGGGCTGAGGATAGGGTTCTAGGCCCTTTCCCATATCCTCTGGTTCCAAATTACCGGGTCTCCCCTCCAGGGGTGGTGCCTAAAAAGGCGCCTTGTGAATTTCGTTTAGAAGAAGAGAAGAAGAGATTGGCTTTATACTCCGCCCTTAACTCAAAGTCTCAGAGTGGCTTACAAACTCCTTTCCCTTCCCCTCTCCACAACAGACACCCTGTGAGGTAGGTGGGGCTGAGAGAGCACTTTTCAGAACTGCCCTTTCACCATCTTTCATTTCCTGTGGGGGACCCATTAATGATGGGATTCCAGATGACCTGTGCTCCATGTGTTACATGACCTTTGACCAGGCAGTCTGAATTGTGCACTGCTGCCGCTCAGGTGCAGAAATGGCCAAATGTGACATCAAGTCGGCTTTTCGCCTTCTCCCCGTCTACACTGATGACTTTGAGTTATGGGCTTCTCCTTTGATGGTTATTTTTACATGGACAGAGCCTTGCCTATGGGATGCTCTGTGTCATGTTATGCTTTTGAATGTTTTAGCTCCTTTTTGGAGTGGGCTGTTTGGGAGAGGTCTGGGTTGAGGGACGTGGCACACTATCTAGATGACTTCTTTTTTTGTGGGACCGGCAGGGTCTGGTCAGTGTGGGCAGCTTCTCAATCATTTCCTAAGTCTGGCTACTGAATTGGAAGTGCCACTTGCACATGAAAAGACAGAAGGCCCCGCTTTCTGGTTGACCTTCCTGGGGTTGAGCTAGACATGGTGGCACAGTTATCCTGTTTGCCTGAGTCTAAGGTCCAGGATTTACTTTCCAGGGTTACTGGCTTTATTGCCAGATGGAAGGCAACTTTATTGGAGATTCAGCAATTAGTTGGACACCTTAATTTCACCTGCAAGGTGGTTGCCCCAGGACAAGCTTTTTTGGGAAGGCTCTGCGATGCCATGGGTTGACAGTTTGTTGTTTTGCTACTCAGATGGTGCTCCTTTAACAAAGCATCAATTCTGTACAGTGACCACACATGCCCTGTCCAGCTTGGGGTTGTCAGGGGTGAAGTTTGGCACCCATTCCTTCCAGATGGGGTGGCCTCTACAGCTGCGGCAATGGGGTACTCATCTCAGGACATTCAACGTTTGGGCGGGTGATGTTCAACTGCGCAAAGGTCATAGATTCACCCATTTGTTTCTTCCTAATTGTGTTAGTTGAGCTATCTGTTGTTTTCCTTTTAGGTGTTGTGGTTCCCACTGAGAGAAGACGGGTTCTCATCTGTGGCCACAGTTTTGTTTTTTGGGCTGTGCATCATGCTCATAGAACTTCAGTTGGATCTCAGCTGGGGCTCAGCTGATGGGCTCGTGTTGAATGGCGGGGGCACCAAGGCCTTCATTGGTCAGGTCTTATGCTTTTGTTGTTTTAGGAACCTTCTCTCCTACCACCCCATGTGTTGCTTATTCACCTGGGTGGTAATGACCAGGGCCTGGTGAAGGGTAAAGCCTTGGTGCTGCAGGCCATTGAAGATTTACGGGCCATACGGGCCAGGTACCCTAATGTTTCCCTAGTTTGGTTGGCAATGGTTTCACACAGGGTGTGGCATGATGTCTGGAATCCATTGGGGATTGATCATGCATGACAAAAGGCCAACAGGGACATAAGAAAGTATTGGATGCTGGATTGGGCCTCTATTTGCCATATCCTCAGATTCACCCCAACTGCATGGACCTTTACCGGCAGGACAGGGTGCATCTTTCAGAGAAGGGTAATGATATCTTCTTGGAGGATTTGTGTCAAGGGCTTAGAGAGGCTTCGGGCCTTCCTGTGGGAGCATTGGCCTATGCTGAGGCTTGACCTCAGCTGTGGCTGGATCAGGACTGTTGAGTGACATGCAGCCAGGGGGAGGACCAATTAACAACCTCATTTGGGGGTTAGGAGTCTGGCTGGATGAGCCTTTGGGTTGTGTGACCCAGGGTAAAGATAGCAGATGACCTTTGGTGTGCATGGATTGATCAGCCACTTAAGTTCTATGGCTTGGTGGTTGGATCTCCAGGGCATAGCCTGTTGCATGCCTGACTGATGAGAGCAAAAGGTGCTTGCTCAAGCTGGTGGCAGGTGGGTCCCCATTATATGACTGGGGAGGGGTCAGTGACCGTTGGCCTGGATCATGCCACAGGTCACATTTCACCCTTGCCACTGTTACAGTTTGACAAGTTAAATAAAGTAGCCCATAGTTCATCCAATCAATGTGTCTGACTCTTTATTCCGAATAAGGGGGCAAAAAGGCAATGGAGCTAGTGTCAAGGCAAAGGAGGATTTAAATGAGCAGCTACATGCTGAATCTGGGTTTCAAAAACTAACCATCATTGAAATATAATGTTACATTAAAGTTGCTTTAGGATATGAGAAAGACAGAGAGAAACACAGAAGAAAGAATAGTGGAATACTGTGCAATATTGTATATAGCTGGGCCTCAGTCTTCTTGGAGAGAACATCACAGGATTATCACAAAGCAAGGGTAGAACCAAAGACTCTAAATTTTAATCTTTATAAGCTAAAACCCTGTCTGCAAAGCATATCTAAAGATGACATTCAAATTCAATAGAGATTCCACAACAAAAATCTTAGCATTTATTACTAAACTGTCGTGCTGCTTATTGTGATACTGTTAGGTATCAGATGAAGATATTAGGCTTATACATTAAATGGGGGATAGAAGTATTTTTATGTAGAAAAGTCATGGGTAAGGGGTCACCTGAGTGATTATAGCATTCTTAGTGTAAGGCAGTCTGCTGATAAACGGAAAGGACAAACTTGAGTAAAAAAAGTTGAACATTAAGATTCATGCTGGGTCTAGGAAGTAGACCCAACTAGAATCAGTTATAAGGATTAAAGGGGTAGAAACAGGGCAAGAGAAAAATGATGAATGGAATTCCATTTTGGGTGAATGTGGTGAATGGCACATCATGTTTCCTGCTTTTCCAGCCTGGTGTGCTATTTAAGATAGGCTTATTATAGCTGTATTTCATTCATATTAAGAGAAGCAAAGTAATTGCTGTGCTTTAAAATTGATGCTATTTGACTGGATAATAAAACATGCCTTAGGTAACTTTCAAATACCTGGAGCCAATTATAACTTAAAATTTGTGGCTTGAGGAAAAAAATGCAAATGTTATACCTCACAGTGCTAAAAATATGTTCATGATTGGAAATAACTGATGATTTATAAACATTTAATGATACTCCAAAATATGCCAGCTGATGCAGGATGCTCCGCCTACTATTGAGGAAGATCCATCATTGCCTTGAGACAAGGCTTATCAGAGGGAAGCCATTCTCTGGAAATGGGAAGACCCTACCCAATTTTAGCCTACAGATCACACATTCCCCCTTTTTCCACCCCCCTCCACCTGAACACCCTTTGTGATATTTTACAGGTCTTAATTTATATCAATACAGAGGACAGGTGATGGGGGAAAGGTATTGTTAAAATAATTTCATAAAATATATGGTACCTGAAAGCCAATTTTGAGCTTGTACTAAATTAGCCTTATCAGAAAAATCAATATGCCAAATATACTCACCACAACATAAAACTTTTAAAGGTGGAAATTAACAGTGTCTGATATGCCATTAAGAAGCTGATAAACCTCTTTCCCACACCCTCCTTTCCTGCATTTCCAAATGGACAATTTATTGGGTTTCAGTAAAATAAGCTGGAGGTGCCTTCTGAGTCTAATGACCCATTTCGATATGGTTGCTATCAAAAATCCATTACACCTCAGGTATTAATTTCCAGCTTGGTGTTAATGTTAATGATGGGAGGTTTTTCTTTAACAATGGGTTAGAAATAGGTTTTAAAAATAACATTTGTAAGAAAAGATTGCACTAAGGTTTAATGTATGTAGGTGGATGGTGAGAATTCCTGCTATAGAAGCATATTGAAAGTCAGGTTTTGGACTTGTAGAAAATGATTTTTTAAGTCAGGTTCTCTTGGTACTGTACATAATGCATCAGAAAATTACTTTACCTCTATGATAAGGATGTGCATTTGGATATTGACAACCTAAATAATGAAACAAAAAGCCATTTCAGTTAATGTTATAATTATACCACCAAAATCAGACTGACTATCATTTGCAGTCAAAGATGGAGAAGCTCTATACACTCAGTATAAACAAGACCTGGAGCTGACTGTGGTCGAGATTATGAGCTACTCATTGCAAAATTCAGGCTTAAACTGAAAAGTTGAGGAAACCACTAGGTCATTCAGGTTTGACCTAGATCACATCCCTTATGAATATACAGTGGAGGTGAAGAAGAAGTTTAAGGGACTAGATTTGATAGACAGAGTGCTTGAAGAACTATGGATGGAGGTTTGTGACATTGTACAGGAGGCAGCAATCAGCACCATCCCAAAGAAAAAGAAATGCAGGAAAGTGAAGTGGCTGTCTGATGAGACTTTGCAAACAGCAGAGGAAAGAAGGAAAGTGAAAGGCAAAGGTGAAAAGGAAAGATTTACCCAACTGAATGCAGATTTCCAGAAAACAGCAAGGAGAGATAAGGAAGCCTTCCTGGATGAACAATTTAAAATAATAGAGGAAAACAATAGAAAGGGAAGGACTAGATACCTCTTCAGGAAAATTGGAGAAATCAAGGGAACATTCTGTGCAAAGCTGGCCATGATAGAGGACAAAAACAATAGGGATCTAACAGAAAATATCACAAGAATACACAGAAGAACTATACAAGAAGGACCTCAATGTCCTTGACCACCATGATGGTGTAATCACTGACCTCGAGCCAGACATCCTGGAGTGTGAAGTCAAATGGG
Source organism: Gekko gecko (assembly GCA_029375565.1). NCBI lineage: Eukaryota > Metazoa > Chordata > Lepidosauria > Squamata > Gekkonidae > Gekko > Gekko gecko. The sequence continues at coordinate 126,170,414 of JAPDNY010000006.1, read as the reverse complement.
CCTTAGAAAGCATTACTAACAACAAAGCTAGCAAAGATGACGGTATCCCAGCTGAGCTATTCAAAGTTTTAAAAGATGATGCTGTTAAAGTGCTGCACTCAATATGCCAGAAAATTTGGAAAACACAACAATGGCCACAGGATTGGAAAATGTCAGTTTATATTCCAATCCCAAACAAGGGCAATGCCAGGGAATGTTCAAACTATTGCACAATTGCACTCATTTCATACACTCACAAGCTCATGCTCATGATCCTACAAGCTAGGCTTCAGCAGTATGTGGATAGAGAACTGCCAGAAGTACAAACTGGGTTTCGAAGAGGTAGAGGAACTAGAGATCAAATTGCCAACATTCACTGGATTATGGAGAAAGCAAGGGAGTACCAGAAAAACATCTACTTCTGCTTCATTGACTACACTAAAGCCTTTGATTGTCTGGATCACAACAAACTGTGGCAGGTCCTTAACGAGATTGGAGTACCAGATCACTTCACATGTCTTCTGAGAAACCTGTCAAGGAGTGACAGAACTAGATATGGAACAACTGATTGGTTTAGCATAGGAAAAGGAGTACGTCAAGGATGTATATTGTCATCCTGCTTATTTAATTTATATGCAGAGTATGTCATGCAAAATGCCAGCCTGGATGAATCATAAACTGGATTTAAGATTGCCGGGAAAAACATGAACAATCTCAGATATGCAGACAATACCACTCTAATGGCAGAAAGTGAACAGGACCTAAAGAGCCTCTTGCTTAAAGTGAAAGAGGAGAGCACAAAAGTTGGCTTGAAACTCAACATCACAAAACTAAGATCATGGCATCCAGCCCCATCACTCCTTGGCAAACAGAAGGGGAAGTCATGAAAACAATGACAGACTTTTTTTTTTCAGTTTAAAACCCAATTTATATTAGCAGGTAGTAAAAAGATGCAGTTAACTAGGTGAATTATTAAACCAGAACGCAATGTTTTCTTATGTCACCATGTGCGATATCAAGGAGCAAGTCCTTCCTATGCATTCAACCACCCACAATGATGTTGTTGATAGGGATATGAATCAGTTTTACAAAGAAACCAATAAATCCCATTATTGCAAATCCTATTGCTGTTGCCATGGCAATCTTCTGGAGTTCTTTTCTGTTTGGCTTTGTGCATCTTTTAACAAGCCGGATGGAATCTTTCACAAACTGCCGGCTGGGCTCCACAAACTGCATTTCTTGATCCATGGTTAATGGGTTCTTTCTTCATTGGGTGCTTTAGCTCCTGCTCCAAAGACACATCACCTCCCAGCATAGAAACCGGAAAAAGGCCAGTAACAGACTTCACATTCCTGTGATCCAAGATCACTACAGACAGTGACTGCAGCCATGAAATTAAAATATGCCTGCTCCTTGGGAGGAAAGCTGTGGCAAACCTAGACAGCATAATAAAAAGTAGAGACATCACCCTGCCAACAAAATTCTATATGGTCAAAGCAATGTATGGCTGCGAGAGTTGGACCATAAGGAAGGCCAAGTGCCAAAGAATAGATGCTTTCAAATTATGGTGCTTGGACTGCAAGGAGATCAAATCAGCCAGTCCTAAAAGAAATCAACCCTAACTGTTTCCTGGAAAGCCAGATACTGAAGCTGAAGCTCAAATACTTTGGCCACCAAATGAGAAGGGAGCACTCACTGGAGAAGATCCTGATGCTGGGAAATATTGAAGGTCAAAGAAGAAGGGGGCAGCAAAGGATGAGATGGTTAGACAGTGTTATCAATGCAAGAAACATGACGTTGAGCAAACTCCGGAGGATGATGGAAGACAGGAGGGCCTGCTGTGATGTGGTCCATGGGGTCATGAAGAGTCAGACTCGACTGTGCAATTGAACAACAAAATATAATTATACCAAATTTAAATGGGAGGTCCCAGTATATTAATATTAGGTAATTTTCAGACCTATCAGTTTTTCCGGAACTTAATTGTCTAGTTAAGCAAAGGTAGGTCAGAGGAAGATGGGGGAGAGGGGAAAGGCAGATAATGTAATTGACATGGATGTTTCCCAGTTAGCAGATTCACACAGTTCTTCCCAATGAGCAGGATTGTGTTGATAGATCTTTCTTTCTAATGTGTTTATAGCCATCATGTTACTCTTTCACTGGCTGTGGTAGGAATTTGAAACTTTTAAAGCAGGGATGCCTGTTTATTCTGTTCCCTGGCATTTTTTAATATGTACAGTCAAATAGCGCAACAGTCACTATTTTCAGGAAGGGAGTCTGAAGAACTCAGTCAGATTGAAATGATGAGAGATGAAGTTCTATTGGGGAAATAAAAAAATTGGTAACTCTCCAGGTCCTGATGGCATCTACCCAAGAGTTCTTAGAGAATTCAAGTGTGAGATTGTTGACTATTAACCTGAAAAAAATACCTATCACTAAATTCAGCTACTGTACCAGAAAACTGGAGAACAGCAAATGTTAACACTGATGTTTTTGTTTTGTTTTTTTAAAAAAGAGGGACCAGGAAATTACAGACTGGTTAACCTAATGCTGCCCCAGGCAAATTAGCAGAAACTGTTATCAAATACAGTATTATTAGGCACACGGAGGAACAAAGTCTGTTGTGGGAAAATCAGCAAGGACTCTGCAGAGGGAAGTCCTGCCTTACCAATTTTGTGGAGTTCTTTAAGAAAGAGAACAAGCATATAGGCAAGGGTGACCTGGTAGTAGACATTATAAACTTGGATTTTCAAAAGGCTTTTGACAAGGTACCTCATCAAAGACTCCTGAGTTTACTCAGGTGTCATGGGGTAAAAGGACAGGTTCTCTTACAGATTAAAAACTGGTTAAATGACAGGAAGCATAGAGTAGGAATCAATGGATAATTCTCACAATGAAGGGAAGTAAGTAGTGGGGTCCCACAAGGATTGGTATTGGGGCCAATACTATTTAATTTATTCATAGATTATCTGGAACTAGGGGTGAGTAGTGTAGTGGCCAAGTATTCAGATGAAACCAAATTATTCAGGATGGTGAAAACCAAGGTTGAATGTGAAGAACTCCAAGAGGATCTCTACAAACTGGATGAGTGGGTGACAATGTAGCAAATGAAGTTCAGTGTTGGTAAGCATAAGGCGATGCACATTGGGACAAAAAAAATCCCACTTTCAAGTACAGGCTAATGAGATCTGAACTTTCTGAGACGGAGAGGAAAAAATATCTTAAAGTTGTAATAGATAGCTCACATCTTAACAGAATCAACCCAAAAATACAATAAATACTGTTGGAAGGACTGTGGCCAAATAGGCGATTTCCTACATTGCTGGTGGACGTGCCCTTCCATTCAACAATTCTGGACTCAAATCTTCACACAAATTACTATCATCATGGGACACAACCTACCTGTACTTCCTGAGACAGCTCTTTTGGATGTACTCCCGGACTCCTGTAAAGGAAACACAGTAAGAACATTAATTTCGACTCTCCCAGCAATTGCCAGAATAATAGTTGCACAGAAATGGAAGGATAAGAGTATCTCTACCTTATCCAGCTGACAAAACAAGTTATGGGAACACTTTGTTTATGGGAAAATAACGTTTCCTCAAACACACTGGAATGCTAAAGCATTCCAAGCAGTATGGTTCCCAGTGATTCAATACCTTGCAGAGGGAGAAGTAATTCCTAAAAACAAACATTACCAAGAATTGTTGTATTTCTAAGAGTTAGAAACAGGTTATTTTAGAGTTATGGGTAGATCAAGTTTATGCCACAGGTATGCTATTGCCAAGCTTGTCATATTGTTTTCTTGTGAGGCTTATTGTTGTAAAATAAATATATATATATTTTAAAAAAAGTTGTATTAGATAGCTCAAGTCAGGTGTCAACCCAGTGTGCTGCAGCAGTGAAAAAGACAGACTATATATTAGGGAAAGGGATTAGGAAAGGTATTGGAAAAAATGATCAGTTTTATAATGCCTCTGTATAGGTCTATGGTGCAGCCTCATTTGGAATACCGTTATTTCAAATAGGATATTGCAGAGCAGGATAAAGTACAGAAGAAGGCAACCAAGAAAATTGGGGGTTGGATCACTTTCTCTATGAGGAAAGAGTCTGGGACATCAGGGAAAGGCTTCAGCCCCTATGCCATGTTGTTGGCCCTCCAGAGGAATTGGTTGGCTATTGTATGAGACAGGATGATGGACTAGAACAGTGATGGCGAACCTTTTAGAGACCGAGTGCCCAAACTGCAATCCAAATCCCACTTATTTATTGCAAAGTGCCAACACGGCAATTTAACCTGAATACTGAGGTTTTAGTTTAGAAAAAAACAATTCATTAACAGCTTTTTATTGAAAGGTAAAAGTTTGCATTTGGCATGAAGTTTGCATTTGACGTCATACACACAAACTCCTTCCAGTTAGTACAGGACAGGACCCTTCCTATTTACCTGGTCTGTCTTTCTCAACATGATCTTACACATTTTCACACCTAAAGTGACAGCCCTCTTCCCCCTTCCATGGGAAAGAGACAGAAAAACAGCACACTCAGTGGAATCTGCCACTTCTAGATTGATCTGAAGTAAATTAAATTTTGATCCTGCAAATCTTGACCAATGAACAAATAAAGCACTTCAAAGCTTGAGCACTTCAACCAGGTGACCCACCCCCAAAGCATATCAAGGCTGCATGGAATGAGAGACCACGGAGTGGAATGACAGCCCCTGGGTGTAGCAGAACACTTCTGCTACCCCCAGGGGCTGTCATTCCACTCCATGGTCTCTCATTCCAGTCACAGAACACTGCTGCTACACCCTGGGACCATCATTCCACTCCGTGGTCTCTCATTCCAGTCCCTGAACATTCCTGCTCCACCCTGGGGCCGTCATTCCACTCTGGTCTCTCATCCCAGTCTCTGAACATTCCTGCTCCACCCTGGGGCTGTCATTCCACTCTAGGACCTGTCATTCCAGTTCTTAAACACCCTGCTACAACCTGGGGCTGTCATTCCACTCCGTGGTCTCTCATTCCAGTCACAGAACACTGCTGCTACACCCTGGGACCATCATTCCACTCCGTGGTCTCTCATTCCAGTCCCTGAACATTCCTGCTCCACCCTGGGGCCGTCATTCCACTCTGGTCTCTCATCCCAGTCTCTGAACATTCCTGCTCCACCCTGGGGCTGTCATTCCACTCTAGGACCTGTCATTCCAGTTCTTAAACACCCTGCTACAACCTGGGGCTGTCATTCCACTCCGTGGTCTCTCATTCCATTCCCAGAGTAGTGTATTTGGGCCCAGAGACCCTAATGGAAAATCCATTTCGCATTTTTATTGCAACTCTACTTGTACTGTAATGTATTTCAATGAAGCCCATGCAAGTCAATTGGCATTCTTGTCTCCCATTATTTCCAGTGGGCCTTCAAGTGTTTCCCATTGTTTCCAATGGGCAATCCTGTCCTTCCTTTTAGTACACCCCATACATCCACTCTCCTACACAGCTCTCCACATGACATTTTAGTTATTCCAATGAGTGCGGAAAGCCAGAGCAAATTTACAATCTGACTAAAGGTGCAATCCTATGCTCTCATACTTGAAAGCAAGTTCGGTTGTCTCAGTGGTGCTAAATTTTGAATAAGTATGCACAAGATCGGGTACTGCTTTTGAAGTGGCTATTCATTTCTGCCTCGTCCCTCCACTCCAGCTCATTGCTGGAGAGTCGAGAGCTCTGAAGTTCAGGGACAGTCTTTCATCACGGGGGGTGCCCTATGTGTGATTCCCTGGAAGCTCTCAGGAAGCTATAATTAGGGGGAGGGGTGATGCGCCTTACCTCCACAGGGTGGGAGCTCTGGCTCACCTTGAGCCACCTCACCACAGTGCTGGCTGCCACCCCCTCCTGCAGCACCAGCTCCAAAACAGTCTCCATGTCCAACTCCTTGAACAGCCCTTCTAATCACAGCCTCTGAGCAGGCGCACAAGACATGCCACTCAAAGCAGTGGGGCAGCTCTGAAAGGAAGCAAAGGGGGTGGGTACTAAAGTTTTTCAGACTCCAGGTTACAGCACAGGACCCTGGAGGGTGCAGCGAGAGAGACCAGGCAAAGAGCCAAAGAGGGAGGAGGAGGAGGAATAGCGCATCTCCCCAAAGAAGGCGGGTTTGGAAACTGAAGTGGCGCACTCATGCAGATGCAACTTTTGGCAACGAGCCTGAGTGGGCATCCCTGGGAATGCTCAGCCTCACTCCTCTGGGGCAGAAGGGGCATGGATTGGAGCGCACATTTACAAAGGAAGGGGAGTTGCCGTGCTTTTCTGGGCTAAGGTGGCGGGGTCAGGCTGTGGGGATTCCTTGCTGAGCAGCTCCTGGGCTTTGAGTAGGCAGGGATTGTGGGTTGGCATCAGGCTGTGAGGAAGGTGGAGCCCGCGGGGAAAGCGATTCCCCTCTTCTCCCTCCCCCATGTCAACAAGCGGGGTGTCTGCACCGGGGGTTTGCACATCTTTTCCTCTCATGTGTGGTATTTGCTTTCCAACCAGGGCCCAGGGTTTGACCTAGGGCCTGCTGGTGCAGCAGCTGCAGCAGCACAATAAGCAGGCTCAGCCGCCTCCTTGCCCGTGCCCACAGAGAGGGCTCCAAGTGCCACCTCTGGCACCCATGCCATAGGTTCGCCACCAGGGGACTAGATGAACCAATGGTCTGATCCAGCTGGGCTTTTCCTATATTCTTATGTTTTTAGGTTTTTGCTTGAACTCCCAGGTATACACTAGTGATACTGCATTCTGGACAACATAAAACTTAGACTGTGAATGATCCCCATCCCAGGTGATGGGCAGTGTGGTATCCAGGGAGGAGGGCAGACAGATGCAAACATTTTGTTTGTTGACAGAGGCAAATGCATATGCAGCAATCAGTATGTAGTGAAACTGTAGGAAATTTCCCCTAATAGAACCTTAGGGGTGGCAGTTTTTGGCAGGAAACTATCACCAAAGGAAAGGGTTTAAAATCTCTCTCTCTCTCTATCCCAGTGTCTTCTTTGCAATTCAGCCCCAGTGACTGCATTTAGTAGAAAACCAAATGCTCGTTAAAAGGATCCCAAAATATGCATAACATGAAGCTCAGCCTTAGCCAGAGGTTTTGTTTGGGGGGTGGATTTCTATACAGTGGAAACATGCCCTCTTATACCAGTCCTCCCATGCTGCCTTGGAACAAAACTAAATATGCCTGGCTACTTCGTAATGAATCTCCACTGTCTCATATAGCTGAACCCCAAAGGTAAATGGAAATGTATCTCATGGAGTAGGCAGGTAGGTTCACTTCTTCTTGGGGTTTACCATCTATCTAAGAAACATGCATTGCTTGATCAAACTCTATTTGACTCAGTTCAGCAAAGGCAATCTATTCATGGAAACAGGGAAATGGGAATAATGGATGGTCAATTAAAAGTAAACACAGTAGTATAGACCCATGCAGCCACTCTGCTATGATGCTGTTGGGATTTGGGCCTTTTCAAGTTGTTGTCCCCCTGCTTTATTTTTATTTAATTTTTTATATATATATTCTGAGACTCAAGGTGGATTGCACATTGTAAGTCAATGCAGTGAATAGGATGAGACATCCAATAAGCAATGTGATCGGATTAGGAGGCAGAAATCAAAACAAAGTAAAAAAAAATGGGACAAAGCTCAAACAAAGCATACATATTAACATAGCATATTAAATGATATAGAAATCATGTCGTTACTTATATAATAATAAGTGTGATAGTTGTAAACTCTGCATAGAAAAAAGTTTATGGAGACAGTATATTGAAAATTTGTGCAATATTTTTAGAAACAGAAGAGTGAAAAGAATAATGGCAACTGGAACATGTTTGAAAGATGAAAGTAGAAGAAACTGATGAAAACAAAAAAAGCAAAGAACTGGTGGAAAAACTAACACAAGTACTGGTGAGTCAAATGCAACAATTTGAGGAAAGAAGACTATTCAGAGTATCCAGAAAAATATTCAAAAAGCTGAGAAAAGAACTAAGAAGAATCTCCAAGAATCTGAGGAAAGAACTCAGAAGAAAATACAGAAGAATATTCAAGAATCTGAAGGAAGAACAAAGAAGAATATTCAAGAAGCATGCCAAGAATTATTGGCAGGACTGTAAGAGATTAATGTAAAACTACAACATCAAACACAAGACATTTTAAGTATCAAAAAGAAACAAAAATAAAATGACACATATCAGGAAAGACAAGACTCTCAGAGTGAGAAAGCAGAACAAAGAATCAAAATTTTGGAAACCCAATGCAGATCTAATAAGCTGCGCTTTAGAAGCATATAAGAAAATTTTGGGAAGCAAAACTTGGAAGCAAGATTTTGAGAACTGCTTCAAGATTATTTGAAGATACAAGGACAATTCTCCAACACTGACCAGAAATTCAGAGTGAATTCATGATTTGCATTTAGGAACAAGTTACCTTGAGATATATTGGTTCACTTGACTCATAAGAAAACATGAGACACAATATTAAAGAAAGGAAAGAGAATTCCCATTTAAAGGAGCAGAAAAAGAAGTGAAGATTTTTCAGGGCCTACCAAGAAGTATGTTAGAGAAAAGAAAAGACTTTGATTTTCTGAGACAAATTCTAAAAGAGAAGGAGATAAGATACCACTGGAAAATACCATTCACAATAGAGGTATACCTATCAAAAGAAAGGAAAGTAATTAAGACAGAAAAGCAAGCTAAATTATTGGCTGAAGAACTGCAAGCAGAGGACCCCCATAGAGGATCTGAAGAAAAATCTGCAAGTAACAGCGGTTCTGGCATCAACGTCCAGACAAAATGGATAAATGAAAAGTAGTATCAGTAAATATTTAATGGACTAAACTCTCCTATGAAACACATGAAAATTTTAATCAACTTAAAAATGCAGATATTTTATTCTACAAGAAACTCACATAAAGAAGAAAAATTATTACGTAAAAGAACAGGTAAAAAAATGTATGATTATATGGATGCAGAATTTTAGAGAACAGATAGCTATGCATCAATGCAAACACTTATGAAAAAAAAGAACAGCCAGGCACTAAGAGAAAATTGGTATAAAATGTTTTCCAGATGGTATATTACTGCAAAGGATATCAAGAAAGCAGACAAAAATTACAAAGGAAAATGCTAGAAATGTGAAGACATAGAAGGAACTTTTTATCATATTAGGTGGACTTGTAAAAAAGCAAAAAGATATAGGAAAGAAATCCATGGGAAAATGCAGAATATATTAAAATTCAAATTTCCCATGGAAGCTAAGACTATGTTGTTATGAATATTGCCTAACAAATAACCAAACATATTGGAAGAGATATTTTAAATATATGATGACAGTGGCATGCAGCAAAATGAAAATCAGACATCTCTCTAAACCTAGAGGAATGGGAAAACAAACTTGCTGATTATGCAATAAAGGTGAAACTAACAATTTATTTGAGAAACAGATCCATCTCAAAATCTGAGGAGAAATGGAGTGTCTATTATGCAAGCAGAACTCTAAAAATGGTCTATATATGTATTGTAAGCCATACAAATCTATATATCTAATTCTCAACAGTCCCCTCTGTGTTTGGATACTTATTTTCACAATGCTCTCCCCCAACAGGTTTTCTACAGAAGGAGGGTTGAATCCCCCCCCCTAATGCCTTTTGAAATGCCTGCTGCAGGGATCTGTTGCCCTGCAAGGCTTTTTCATGCCTTTTATGAATTGTAATAAAGTATGAACTGTGCAAAGTATACTTAAGGAACTGTAAAGCATGGTGACCCACTATGATGCCAGTTGAGACTGCACCCTGAGAGAAGGACACCTTCCCTTCTGCGTTGCTGTTCTTGTGGCCATCCAAGGTTGCCATCCCTCTCATCTGATGGTGAATGGATCAGTTCCACAGTATGCACAAAGCACCAAATGCCATGCCATGCCAGAGCATGAGAACAAAGGATTCCAAAACGCCATTAGGAGATCTCTCCAACACATGCAGGCAACCCCTTTCCTCCCCCCTCCATCACCTGTAAAGCTACATGTAGCTCAGAGACTCTATTCATAGTTGCTTAGCAACTAATCACTCGCCCATCAACAATCCAGCTAAGACAATCAAGAAACAATGGCCTTGGCCCAATGACACATCTCACCTACACCCAGGTGCCAGCCATGAGTTAAGTTTCTAGCTCTCAATATTGACCACTCCTTAGCTCCCCTCCCCTATTCCTTCCAGCCAATAGTATGTTTTCTGGGACAGACTAACCAGGAGTTGTGACCAGGGGATATGGCCAGCCCCCACACCCCCACACAAAAGGGGAAACCTGACCACATGCTCGCCCCTTCTGCTCTACAACCCCTATCTAAGCTTTATACCTCTTATGTCCAGCTTGCTATCCCAATACCATTCCACCATCTTTAAACTCTAGGTCTGCAGCTAGAGTTCCATGTGTTGCTTGCTGGTTCAAGCCACATGTCCCTTTTTCCTTTCTTCCCCTCCTTCTTCCGTTGGAATGGCTCATTCGACGAGGACAGGTAATTATTGCCCCACCAATGAACTCCTGCTCATGCAACCGTGCTGAATGTCTCTCTTTATTTTCCTAGCCTTGGTTAATTGTGTGTGTGTGTGTATTGTTTGTGTGTGAAGAAGATTTCCAGTAAAGGACTTTAATTCCAACCTAATACAGTCTCCGTGTCTGTTACTGGTATCTCTGGAAGGGCAGGACCTCTGTATAAACAGGTGATCGCTCCCTTAGCTGATTGCATATTGATAATAATTCACAAATCCCCTAATTTTGATAATAACTAAGAGTAATCAGGCTAATAGATCTACTCCAGTCCCTGCCACATTGACAGTGAGAGATAGACTGGCTGATAGCCAGAGAGATGGGTGGAAGCAAAAGCAGAACTGGAACTGGGATTGGAATTAAGGAGGATTCCTCCTGCAGTATGAATGGCTAAATAATCTGAACTTCTCACCCCTACCTCTTTTGCTGTGGGCTCCTGTGTCTTCTTAAGACTTTTTTTTTTGGGGGGGAAGGCTTCTAATTCATTCTGTCAGTAAAAGACAGGGGAAGGGCCTTTTCCAGTCTTTTGGCCTTTCAGAAAGAGATCCTTAAGGCCAGGCCTGACAAGCGTTGCCAGGGCCAGGTTGGGAAATCTCTAGAGATTTGTGGTGGAATCTAAGGAGGGCTGGATTTGGGGAAAGGAGAGGCGATAGCTGGATATAATGCCACAGAGTCCACCCTCGAAAGCAGCCATTTTCTTCAGGGAGACTGATCTCTGCTCTCTAGAGTTCAGTTGTAATTCTGGGGGATCTCCAGGTTCCACCTGGAGGTTGGCAACCCTAAGCCTGGCATCACCCTATGGGTGACTTGATACCGCCTGACTTGCATAACTCAACTAGGTCTGGCTGCTTGCTTCTGCTCAACAGCAGCTACCCTATGAAAGCCAGTGTGGTGTAGCAGTTAGAGCCTCAAAGTAGGGTCTGCAAGACCCAAGTTCAGATCTCTATCTTGTGGTGGAAGCTGACTGGGTGATTTTAGACATACTTTCAGCCTAACCAACCTCACAGGGTTGTTGGTGCAGATAAAAATGAGGAGAGAATAAAGTAAGCTGTTTTGGTCCTCACTGTAGAGAAAGACTGTAATTTTCCTAGGTAGAGGCTGTGTGGGAGGAGGCTGGAGATGGAAAGCTGAAGACAGGCAGATAAAGGGAGGTTGGCTGTTGGGTGGTAAGGAAATAGGGTTGCCAACTCCAGGCTGGGAAATTCCTGGGGAGGGTGGGATTTGAGGAGGGGAGGAACTTCAACCAGTGTAATGCCATAGACTCCACCCTCCAAACCAGCCATTTCCTCCACAAGAACTACCACTACCAGTCTACAGGTGAGGGCTGGAGATCACCCAGAATTACAACTGCTGTTCAGATGACAGAGATCAATTACCCTGGATAAAATGGCTGCTTTGGAGGGTGGAGTCTATGGCATTATACCCTACTGAGGCTGCTTCCCTCCTCGAGCCTCACTGCCCACCCCCAAATCTCCATGAATTTCCCAACCTGTAGCCCTAAGGTGAATTGATCTCTGCAGCTGGGAGATCCATTGTGATTCCTGGAGAGCTGTCACTGCTGCTGTGAGGGGAAAAGGAAACAGGTGAGTGGCTAGGAGCACCGCCACCACTGCTGCTGCTGTGCAGGGTGGGGGAGGAAGCAGACAGGAGATTGGGAGAGTGAAGGGGTAGGGGCAGAAAGAGAGAGAAAGGGAAATTAGGTGGAGAGGCAGAAAAACAAAGAGAATGATGAGGGGGCACAAAGATAGAGGAAGTAACTTGCATGGAGGATAGAGAGTAAGAAAAGGAGGGCAGAAAGGAGAAAGAGTGTGAGAGAGATAGGAGGAGAGGGGAGGAAGCAAAAGTGTGAGAAATGGGATAACTACACTGCAAGTTTCTTGTGGGTCCCCACTTGCATATTATGAGTCAGAAAAAGAAGAACAATTTTTGAATATAAATGCATAAGAAACTAGATTTTGAACAAAAAATTTTTTTCTCATTTTTTATTGCAAGGTAGACAATAGATCTTCCTTCAAATTTTGGGATATTGTAAGTTATAGCTAGCATATAGTATTGATGAAATATGTAATACAGAATATGTATTAATGATGAAACTAAAATTCTAATGAAGGGGATGTCAGGGAGAAGTATTTCTTTACTTCTTGTTTAGTATATCCTGTAAGTATAATAATTTTTGATAAATATAATTTGTTCCATAATCCCTATATAACACTTTTCTTTTTTTCTGTATCCCTTTTACATTACTATTTTGTTTTTAAAATAAAAATATATAAAAAGAAATTCTTTCCTTTTTAATATTTTCCTGAAACAATTCTGTTATAATAAGGCCCTATTAACTTTTTAAAAATACCTTCCTGAAAAAATCAGTTTTGCATGCAGTTTTGAGAAAAGTCAGGAGAGTGGGAATTTTCATGACCTCATCAGGCAGGCCATTCTACAAGGTGAGGGTCACAATCACAACAAAGAATATGCAGGCATGGGCATTATCCCTTTGCAGGACAGCACTTACAGAATGCCCTGGTCAGATGTTTGAAGCTGTCATGGCAGAGCATAGGGGAGAAGCAGTTCCCAAATATGAGGGCCCAAGGCTATGAAGGGCTTTGTATATGATAGCCAATACCTTGCATTGAACCTGGTAACTGATGGACAGCTAATGAATGACTGCAGAAAGGGAGTAATATGCTTGCTCCACCTAACACCTGATAATAAGCTGTGAAATTCTGCACCAACTAGAGTTTCAGAATTGACTTTGAAGGGACACCTCTGTAGAGTGCATTACAGTAGTATAGTCTCGATGTCACCATGGCATGGATCCAGGTAGCCAGATCAGTTGCGGAAAGATAGGGGTTCATCATCTCAGGTCAACTGGGTTGGTACAAAAGTGGGTTTTGGAGCTGCATTAATGTGCTTCTCCAGGAGTAATACTGGATCCGATATAATCCCTAAGGTCTTGAGAGAGCCAACTAGGGTCAGCTGAACCCCACTGCAGGTGGGAAGCACAGTGTGCCTCAAACTCTCTGCCTTCCCAATCAGTATTACCTTTATCTTGTCAGGACTTAGTTCCAATTTGTTCAGTCTTACATATTTAACAACAAGGAACAGGCAGCGATTCAGGACCTCTACCACATCACCAGGATATGGAGATACGGAGCTAGATGCCATCAACATATTGATGACAGACAGTCCAAAAACTACAAATGATTGGTTCTAAGACTTTTAAATAGAGGCTGAATAGAATGGGGGATAGGACTGTGCCATGGCAAACCTGGCCTCCTGGAGAAAGTTAGGCCTCTATTATGCTTGTCTTTAGGAGAGACTGTAAAAAATGCAGTATTTTGGAAGGCATTGACTGTATGGACTGCATAGCGTCTCGAAAAACACGATAAACACGATAAAGGAGAACAAAGTTTGACTATAGTGGCCCCTTAATACCAATAAAGTTTTATTCTGGTTATTAGCTTTTGTGTGCATGCACACTTTTTCAGAGGTATTCTGATAGGACTGCAGGGAATAGGGCAAGGTGGAGCCTATTTTTTTTTTAAGGCAGAGGTTAATTTTATGAACGTTTAGAGAATTCTTTTTATCTGATTTTTTTTGCAAACTATAAAAATCTGAATTCCCTAGTTTAGAAGAGGAACCAATGTATTATTAGTGTGCAAGAGTACATGCAAATATCAGTAGAATATTGCACAAAAAGAATCTGTCAATACAGTCATGTATTGCTTCTTTGCAGTTTTTTTGCAGTGATGTATGCATAAGTGACATAGAAGGGAACAAGATGCAGATGAACTGAGAACCGTGGAAAGCTGTGCACAATCTAGTTCCAGAATTAATTTTAGAAATTATCCTAGTTAAATTCAAATTTAGGTGCAATGGGATGCAACAGACAGAAAACATTCTCAGGCAATAGAGAAATGGAATGGATATGATATTCTCTTCCCTAATTAATTGATTGCTTAATGATATTTCTTAATTTTCTTTAAAAAAAGCTTTTGGGTGTTAAGGAACCAGATGATTCATGTAACTAAACTGACAGCAAGTTCTTGGCAAAGAGAGAGGGGAAGGGAGAAATATTTCAGAGGTCATTACTGAAACTGCAATGAGCATACTACACTATGTATTTTCACTTTAAATAGAAAGGAAATAAATATTCTGTAGCTAATTTGTCTCATTTACTAGAGAATGAAATCCGACAGAAGACTATATAAAACTGGACTTTACAGCAATAGCCATTTTACATATATGAGTAGTCTCAGTGTAATCAATACTCTCGCTACAGGGCCTGTAAAATGGAGCTCTTCCACCAGGCTTTCAATTAGGGTGTCTCCTTTTAATATTGTGGCCCTGGCCCCAACATCAGCAAGAAACCAGAGTATGGTGGTAGCTGACCACTGGATGCTGAGAGAATGCCACCATCTTTTATTAATATTTATGTGCCTTGTAATCTAATTTTATGTGTTATGGTTTTAATTTAACTTTTGTTTCTTAACATATCTTCTTGTTTTAATATTAATATATATTCGGTAAGCTGCCCTGAGCCTGTCACAGCAGGGAGGGCAGGATACAAATTAATTAATTAAATAATAATACAATTCAGTGGGATGTTTCATATCAAGTTTTAATAAATGATTATTCTAATAGAGCTTAGCAAAAGAGTGTTGCACTTCTGCTATCATGAGGGGTGTCAGGCACTACCCAAATTTCTGATGTCCCAATGTTAACCCCAGGAAACCCAGTGCTTTCTCCTAAGTTGAGTAAAGGAGGAGGAGATCATGCATGAGAGGCAAAGCAGAATGAGAGAGAAAATAGGATCTTCCTCACCAGACCAAATACCTTGCTGTGTGAGAGGTTCTGGCTCATAAGCAAGCAAGACACCACAGGGGCTACAAGACTTGCTGGTGCTGATGTGGCTCCTTGTCATTGTTATTGAAATCTGGGAAGATAGGGACTCAGGGTATCTTAAGTTGTAAAGCACAGACTGGGATTGCCCTCTGAAGTAGCTAGGACCACGGCTCAAGTCCAAATACCACATAGGAAAGTATGGCTGATGTAAAACATAATTGGTGGGACTAGATGTTAGCCTGATTGCGCGTTATTATGAATAATAACGAGGGGAATTATATTGATTATTAATAAGCAATCAGCTGCGAGAGCGAACACCAATGTATACAGAGGTCAGCCCCGCCGGGAGGAGTTGGTAACAGACCAGGAGACTTTTATGATTGAAAATAAAGTCTTTTACTGAGGTTTGGCACACACAAACAATTACACAAGCTCACACACAATTATTCAAGTCCTAAGAAATACAGAGAGAGGTAAGCACATTTGCATTAGCAGGTAAGTCGTTGGTGGGTCATATTTACCAGTCGAGTCCTGTAGAGCGTTCCTCAGGAAAAATGGAGGGGAAAGAAACTAAGAAAAATGGGGCCACGCGGTCTGACCAGCAGATTGTCACGTGGAAACTCGGCCTGCAGACCAGAGTTTAAAGATGGAGGTAAGGGTTGGGGGATAGCAAGCTGGACATAAGAGGGTCAAAGGTTCGATAGGGGTCGTAGTAGAGAGAGAGGCCTGTGGTCTGGCATCCCCTTATAAGCAGGAGGGTGGGGGCTGGTTACCTCCCTGATTCCCGCCTCCTGGTAGTCCGTCCCTGGAATCACCCTATTGGTTGGAAGATGTAGGGGAGGTGTGTGGAGGTGTGCCTGAGGGATGGTCAATACTGAGAGCTAGAAACTTACTCATGTCTGACACCAGGTGATAGCTAGGATGAGTCATTCAGCCACTTCTATTGTGTTGTTGATGGCATTAGCCCGGCTGTTGATGGCTCTCAATCAGTAACTAGGCAACGATGAATAGATTCTGCCAGGGCTACGTGAGGTCTTGCATGTGAAGGTGGGGGGGAGGAAAGAGGCTGCCTGCTGTAGAAGGAACTCTCAATGGCGTTTTTGGAGTTCCTATATCTGGTATTTTATCAAAACATGTTACTGTGCTTTGGTGTGTACTGATTCTATTTCATATTTCCTTTGCGGGAAACAGGCTGGTAACCTCTGCTGGGCACTGGAGCTGCTGGGCTGGTCAGGAGAAACGTCTCTTGCCTGGGTGCAGTCTCTGCTGGCATCTGGGAAGGTTACCATGTGGTTCAGTTCCTTACACACGCACTGGCACAGTTTATTATTTTATTGCAGTCCAAAAAGAGGCTAAAAAGCCTTGCAGGGCAACATTTCCCCCCCTTGGGACCCTGGAGACGTCAGGCGAAAGGGTCACACAATCAGGAACGGATGTCGTCGGAGGCAGTGATGTCATCGTCCGCCGGAGGGTGCTGTCACCTGGGTGCCACTGACTACTCTATCAATGGGACGGACTTAAAAAAAACTACCCTATCAAAATGCCAAATTGCCTTTGGAACACTCCACACAACCCGAGCTGACAAGCATGAGCCGGGAGCTAGCTTATGTATTTAAATGACTAACAATACATTCATTATATAAAGTTAAAACAGGCTTAAAAACATGCTAAAAATCCTTAATCGCTAATAAAACTAAGCAAAAAGAAGTAGAATAACTCATTTAAATCTAGGCATTGATTAAAGAAATGCATTTAAATGCATAAAAGTTAAAGTGCAATCGAAAGCAAGTTAAAATCATTAGAATTGAAGTTTCACCAAAAACATGTATTGTCTCTTTAAGAGAGTTGATTTCATGACATTAAAGGCAAGCATTAATTTATAAAGACACATACAATGTATATAGGTACAAAATCTTCGTCCTTCCTCTCAGGCTGTTTAGTTTTGCAAAGTCTCTTATGCGCAAAAGCGCCCCATTCGTAAAACGAGAGGAAGGCTCTCTATACATTGTAGCTATTATTTTCCATCGGGCTGCCTTCGGGGACCACGAGAGATCCCGATTTTCCTCGGCCGTTCGGCTCTGGCGGCTCTCGTCCTCCCTCGGCTCGGACACGAGTCAGTCTGGTCGAGGGGGAGGAGGGTGATCGGCATAATGGGGCGGGAACTCCCCCCCTAGCTTCCAACAGCACTTTGGGCGTGCGGTTTTCACCTGAAGCGGCGGCTATCGGAGCCTCCAAGCATGCTTGCCTTAAAAGAACACAGCAAGCCTGCAGGGAGGTCACCGATGCTCACATGGGGTACCTGGAAGAGGGTTGGTTAGTGGATCACCATAGACCTGAAAGAGGTTGCAATTTGGGGCTCTACTGTTCCCGTGGTCGGCCTGATAACTCTCCCTCCCTCGGGGGGGAGGAAAGCATTGTGCTGGCTTGGGCTGTCCCTCGAACCCGGGCGTCAGGATGAGAACGGCGCCAGTAAGCTCAGGGCTCGAGGAACAGCTCGCAGCCATTGGCTTTTTAAACAGGAGCCATGGTGCTCCGGAGGGAACGATGTCAGGTCGTACCTCTTTTAACCCAGGGGGACCCTTACGGGGGTTCCCCGATCATTGCAGTAAAAGAATAGAACACAATACACACGAAAAACAGGGGCTCCCCTGTGCCATAAACATAGGCTGCTCCAGGGGCTCTCCTTTTATGGAATGGCTCATCCCTGGGGTTCAAGTCATTTACGGTCGGAGGCTCCTGAATATGCAAAACTCCTTTCCCAAAAAGCATGCTGGGTAGCCCGTTCTTTTCCAAAAAGAAAAATTATTAAAAATATTTAGAGACACTTTTTCAGAGGCGAACAAGAGCAGGGTGAGGCTAGGTAGAGTGGGCAAGGCATGGGCACCGATTGCTGGACGGCTACCTTTCTCCCTGCAACCGTGAGGGCGGAGGGGGAACAAGGCATGCCGAAGTTGGAGCGGTTGTTGGACAAGCAACGCCGCCGGGCGTCGGCCGGGCGCTCTGAGCATTCTCCGCTGCTTCCGTAGCAGAGGGAGGACTAACACGCTCAGTGGCCCCAGGGCTGTTCTTCGAGCCCTGTACCTATTCGCGCCATCACAAGGTGTTACGGTGGCAGCGAGCGTGATCAGACGCACGGGGAGGCCTATCCAACAAGTGCATCCAAACATTTTGTCCTGACCCTCGGTTCGAATACAAGGGTCTACCTCGGGCTCTTTAGCCCACCCTTTTCTTGGTTAAAGAATAGAATTAGATACACCTCTGTTTGCAAGTGTCTACTATGCTGGGGAGGATCCAGTGAGGTAGAGAACTTGGAAAAGTGGGGGAAAACTCAAGAAACTCGTTGTCAGAGAGTGTCTCCCGGGCAGGAGATTCCGGGAGTTTCTGTTTGTCTCCCAGGCGGGAGTTGGCAAGCAGCTTTTTAGGGGGAAGGAAGGTGATTTACATATCGGGGTTGATGTCTTTTGTTTGCCGCAGGGGTCTATGGGAAATACACGAAATGGGGAAGTTCTGCACGCCTCGGGCGGTCCCAAGAGTCCTGGAACTGATTTTATTGTGTTTTTGGGCAGCAACCCTTCCCAGCAGTGGTGCCCTTCATGGATCGCCTAATTCCTAGGTGTCACCATGACTGGCAAAGTGTTGGTGGCTCAGCTCGTGGCTGCTGCTAGCCAGATTCCAGCATCCATTGCTGACACCCGTTTCAGACTCTCCTCCGAGCTCAGCACCTCCCACACAGGATGTGTTTCCTGGTGGCTTGCACAGGCGCTGAGTTTAAGGGTCTGAGATAGGGGAATTTTCCCTTTTTAGCAGGGGGCTTTAACGCCTCCGTGGGGACTCTAAGTAGGAGCACCCATTTTAACCTGGGACCCCCTCTGTGGGGTCCCTACCTTTCACAGTTATAAAGATAGAAACCATAAGCAAAAAGGAGAAGGAAGAGGAGAACCATAAAACAATAAAAGGTTGGCGGAAGGCCTTCTGAAGCTCCCCCCCCCTTGAGCAGGGGAGGGCATGCGCAGAATGGCTAGCGAGGCAATTGTGGTAAGGGCTGGGATGTGCCCTTACTCTAGGTCAGGTGGAAGCGTGCATGCAAATGTACGCTCGCCCTGCGCATGCTGGGTTATGAGCTAGATTTCACCAAAAAGTGGGAAAAATGCATAAAAAAAACTTTTAAAAAGGGTCCTGCTGATTGTCTTAAGCAAAGCCTGTCTTCCTCTTGCTCTGAGAAGAGGGTTTGCGCACGGCTGGGCACTCAGCATGACCTAAAAGAGGGCGAACTGAGGTTGGGTAGGCCGAGGTTGCTCCAGGCAGGACATGGCCTACCGAGCTTTCGTGCTTGGGGTGGAGCAGGCGGGAATTCTGGCTCTTGTAGCCAGGCTTACACTCTCGCTCTGTCTGTCTCATAGCCTTAAACTCAACGCCTTTGCAAACCAATGGGTTCCTCAGGAGGAGTTACTGGGTCTTGCAGACTTGGTCTCACTCGACCCCACACTGACTGTGGACCCATTGGTGGCCCCAGGACGGAGAATAGGTACCGTGGCTAGCCCTCGGCATTGTACTTGCAGAGGATTTAAGACGCCCTTCCGTAAGGTCGTGCTAGCTAGTCGTGTTCCATCCTGTCCCTCTGGGAGGCATTGAGCTCGGGCTTTGAGTAACCACCTTAATTTTTGACTAGGGCCTGATGAGGTCCACCCTTTCCTTGGTCAAAAGAGTAGATTTCGACATACAAAGCAACATACCAGGTATAGGAAAGTTGAAAGTCAGAAGATAGGAGACAGTTGCCTTTATTATGAAGCAAGAGTAGAAAAAGGGAGGGGGTTTTAGGGAGAACAGACTTCAGATTTGAGGCATCTGAAGGTTGGGTACTTGGCAATATGGGTGAGGGTTTCTATTTGGTTCACTTGTGTTGTGACCCAACACCCTATACAAATTAATGCAGTACTCAAAATAACTTGAAATCCCACAATGATTACCATGGGGTGCAGGGCTAGATTTAAAAGGCCCATTGCCCTTGGACTCCAGCTGAGAATTGTTTAAATTCTTTGCCTAGATCTGTCATTTCCTTGCCATTATTTGAAATAACCATGGAGGATGTGTCTCCATCCCTTTTTGATGGCTTGCAATAAATGCTGTAGCTGGGGTTGTGTTAATAATTCATAAATTGGTTCCAGACCCATTCCAAAGAAGATAGGTGCCACATCTTTGTATAAGGAAGGGGAGATCAGGATGTCTTCCTGGGTCCAAATAGGGGCAGCATACAGGAAGTCACACCCTGTCACCATAGACAAGCTGCAGAAGCATCCATTCATTCTAGGGAGTATGGCCCGGATTCAAAATGGATTTAGAACAATGGACTCACAAGGAGTTCTAATGCACACACAACCCCTGCCCACATATACTACAGCAGAACCATTCTCTTGAACTAAATTGTAATGGCATTGGTTAGCAGAATCTAGTTGGGGAGTCAGGCATGGATGGCGTGACTCAAAAGCATGGTCTTCACATATAAAACCTACATTTTCCCTGTGCTTAATTGCCAGGTTCATGAGTAAATTCCAATACCAGGATGCCCATGGTATGAAACTTTATTACTATAGGCCTGGCCTGGTGACTGGCTGGTATGGTTTTGGATAGAAATCCAGTCAGGTGGGCCTTGTTTGGAAAGGTCCTTTTTCAGTTACAAAACGGTTCTTGTATAAATGTCTTTATACATAATTTAAAAAATATTAAAATTTTAGGCCTTCAGGCTGAGGAGAAGAGAGATACCACTTCCCCCCTTGAATCCATAGGAATCCCTGTGGATTCATAAAATAATTGCCATGGCTGCCAAAGGCTGGGAGGCAATAAGTAGCAACACACACATACATAAAGGAATGCACTGTCCCCTGCACAAGGTGTGTGTGAACAAACAGTCCCTCTGAGCATGTGTAAAGTTCCTTTTCTCACTAGGGGGAGCCAGGCAGAAGGGGGTCTGTGCATGCAAAATAAATAAATAAATCAGTCTATGGCAGCTATAAAGACTTCAGATGAAATAGCGAGATAGTTAAAATGATGGTGTAAACGTTCTGTGGCAGCTACATTATAAACTGGTACCAAGAGTAAAGAAATGTCTGAGCCCTGAAGGTGGGGCTTTAAGAGAACTGTGGATCACAAACTAAACAAAGTTGTGTTGTCATAAAATAAATTTAAAATGAAACGTAGTGATGCTATACATTACATCTGGAGAGTACAGGATTCCTAATATGAGATATGCTCCAGAAAATTACAATGAAAAAGGGATGCAAAAAGGGGAGAAGCATTTTGTTTCCATGAAGAAAAAGATTTCAATTAAAAGAAAACAAAATCACTACATAAGCTATTAAGCAGCCTATTATTTATAAAAAAAATTAAAAGCTGTAAAAACAATATAAGCAGCAAAAAGGACTTTTCTTAAAACAAAATGAAATTTGCAAAAATGGACCTTAAAATAGAGATTGTCCAAGGCAGAGACTAGCTTGTAGAGTTAAAAATTAAGAGGAAAATCCTTTAAAACAAACAATGCATTGGACTTCTGGAGAAAGAAAAAAACTTTCAACCTTAACGGCCCTTTTTACAAGACAAAGGCTTGCAAACGACAGGGTGGGTGAAGGAGAAGAGTGATCTCCTTTAAGCCTAAGGAACTGCACATTCAAGAGAGAGGAGGATATCATTACTCCCAGAGCATTGTAAAATAAAGCTTAGGGTTGCCACCTTCAGGCCGCATGTTCCTGGATGTTTGGGGATGAAAATTATGGAGAACATGGCCTGCAGGTCACTGTATATAGAATGCACTTTTCCCCAGGGACACTGACCTCAGTATTCTGGAGAAAGGCTGTAACTTTGGGGGATCTCCAGGGCCCACCTGGAAGGTGGCATTTCTGCAATAGTGACTGCATTTTAGTTTTTCAGAGAGCCTTCATAGTTGCTCCTCTTAACTGGGGTTACTGTAAAACTTATAAAAAGCCCAAACATGAGAGCATATGCTCCTTGTCCTGGGAAGGTTTTCAGATAGACAAAAGACAGACATCTGAAGACAAAAAAGAAAATTTTAAACAGTGCACCATATTGCTTCTGGATTGGATCTTGCTATGCCTTGGGTGGCCGCCAGGGGCATACAAGACAAGTGGGTTGCCAGATCTAAACCTGGAGATTTGGGACTGGGTTCTGGAGAAGCCAGGATTTGGGGATGGAACCCATTATGGAAGTGAAGTCATGGATTTCCTGTGTGCAAAGTTGCCCTTTCTCACCAGGGGAAACTGAATTTAGTCTCAATTCTGAGAGGATCTCCAGGAGCTCCCTGGAGGTTGGTAGTCCTGTACTAGTGGCTGTTTCTAGCCTCTATATTCATTCCTATGGACTCATGTTGATGTCTTATCCATAAAAGATATGAAAGCATAGTCTCCCTTTTTACCCAGGCATTTTTCCTTAAAAGAGATAAGTTTCTCAGATAGACTGCCTCTGTCTGAGGAGGCTTGATCACAAACTATGTGCCACATGGCCAATTTTTGAATTTTCCATGAGTCTCACTGTGCCCTCTCCCCCAGTTCCAAAGGGAGGAGTAACAATCACTAGCATCTTTCTATCTTAATTCCTGCCAGTAGGTCTTTTCTTATGCAGAATTGGAACAGGGGGAAACACCAAGCAGTTTGCTGTGATGCAAATGTCTGGAGGTTTAAACTTAACGTTTTTCCACATTTTTAGGTAAGGCTGGAATGGGCTCAATTTTTCCTCGAGGGCAGGTAACATTGAACTTAAGTTCTGTTGGAGGTCTGCAGAATTCTGGTTTAAGAAAGCACTGGAGGCCAGGCTAGGAACAGGAAGTTCTTTGTAACTAAAAGGGAAGCTTGCCTCTGCAAAGACATCTGTGTCAAGCCTTTCTCTGCCAGGGGAAATACCTTGGGCAATAGGTTTGGAACTTTGTGTAAGCTCAGAGACTAGGTTGGCTGCACTAACTATTTTCTCATTTTCATGGGGAAGAGGTGAGGTTTGGGTTTGCACAGCTTGATCTCTAAAGATGCTGTGTTTTCCTTCACTCAGTTTTTCCAGTATTTTTAATTCCTGGTTTGTGTTTTGCGCTAAAATGGATGGTTGTCCTAGCTGAGTCTTGACGTTAGCAAGTTCCCCTTGGAGTTCTTCTTTCTCTCTAAGACTGGTTTCTAATTTTTGTTGAAGTTCCTGATTCTTCCTGGTAAGTTGTTCAATTTCTAAATCTTTCTCTCTATTAAGGTTTGTAAGTCTTCTCATTTTCTCTTGAAGGGGGAATTTTTCCCAAGTGGGGAAACTTCTGCTTTCCCGCGCAAGCTCTGTTGCAGTGAGAGGAAGGTCTCTGTGAGAGGTTGGATTGGGGTGGAGCTGACTGGCTCCTGTGTCTATCAAAAGGGTAGCAGGTTTCAAATTCCCGAGAGTCCCGACCCCTGCCTTTATGGTTGGTCTCCCCCAAGGGTCTGGCTTAAGTCTTGCCAGAACTCCTTTGGGGAGCACCTGGGACTCTGGGCACCCCTATGTGGTAGCCTTTGCTACGGCATTTACCAGCTCCAATGGAGCCACCACTGGATGCGTGGGGCACTGCTCCTGCTGCTCGCACTCAGCGAGGGCCTGGAACAGGACCGAGTCTGGCTGTTTATGGAACCTTTCCATTTCGTAGCCTCGCTCTTTTAAACGCATCCAGGCGTGCCACCTTAATGGTTTCTGGCCATCTGGCGGGGCTTGGCAGGGCTGATTCCCCTGGTAGTGGGGTGCAGGGTTCGGCTGTGGCAACGGAGGGTAGAGGGGTGTTGGCTGTGGCTGAGAATAGGGCCCCTGCTGATAGCTGTCCCTGTATGGTGCTGGAGGGGCGGAGGGCTGAATGTATGCCTGAGCTGGAGCAGGGCCATTTCGATAGTCCCGTCCATTCCTTCCTTTTTGATAACCTCCTCCTCGAGGTCCTTTTCCTCCTGAGCGCCTGTTATCGCCTCGGAAGTGACTATTGGCCGGATACTGGGAGTGGGGGCCGTGATTGGCATAGGTAACTGTTTGAATGGGTTCGTCCTCGCCTTTGTCTCTGGTTTTCCTTGTCCCTTTAACGGGTTTCAGAATACCAGTGCTGCGGAGCAGTGTGGCAACGTGCCTTATTTTGCGCTCCAATTCCTCCCAGGTGCCTTCGTTGGAGTCAGTAAGATTCAGGGCCAGCTGGGTTTGGGCTTGAAACCCTTGTACTAACGTCTCCCTGAACTCCCTGTCCTCAAAATTGGGGAGGTGGGTGGTATCATGGACGTCCACTGAATCAGATAGAACGGCGAGAAGCTGTTTCCTAGCTACATATGCCTCAGGATCCTCATTTGCCCCTTGTCTTTCCAACAAGAATAAAGAAGTTATTGTCCTGTGGGGATTTAGGTACGCGAGGACCTCTTTCATCCACTGGTATTTGTTTACCCCAACCAGGCCTCCTGCTGTGATGGCAGAATTAAGAGCCACCAAATCTGAGCCCGAAGCGCATCTGCGGGCGAGCAGGGTAAGGTCGTCCCCATTGATGCTGTAATAGGAATTGGCCACGTCTGTCATCCACTGAACAGCGTTGTCCCTGGTGAAAGGGCCAACCTGTTCAGCAATGGCCTTCACCTCGTCCGGCTTCCACAAGGCCGTCTCTGTGACAATCTGAGTCGTCGTCTCATCCCCTGCCCTCGTGACCGTCTTTTTGGTCCGCACTGGGTTTAGTGGAGCCTCCATATTAGCAGAGCACTGGAGTGGAGCGCTGGCTTGCACTTCTCCTGCCTCGCTTTCAGGTGATTCCACTATACCACCAAGGTGGATGGCAGAAATTACCGCCTTTTGCAGACCCAGCTGCTCTTTTAGGGATTCAATTTCCCTCTTGCAAGCCTCATGGTTAGCCATCTCACGCTTTGCCTGGACTTGGTCCGCTAAATATTTAGCGGCTCTGTGGGCTGACATTAAGTCTTCCTGGGCTTTATCCAGGGCAGCCTCAGCCTCGTCTGCTCTCTCTGTAGCAGAAGCGGCTTCTTTCCTTGCCTCCTGCAAGGAGTCAGCAAGCCCCTGCTTTTCTAAGATGAGGTTGAGCCTCTCCGTCCTTAAGCGGAGACTCTCCTCCTCATAGTCTCTGCGCAACTCGCAGAGCTCACTCTTATGGAGGTCGTTCTGTCCCTCCATTTCTTGAGTGACCTGGTCCAGTCTCTTCTGGACCTCTTGAGTCTCGGCCTTAAGGGCAAGACTCTCTGCCTCATGCTCCGCCTGTTTGCGGGCCAAGGCTTCCTCGTGTTGAGCCCTGAGTTTTTCTAACTCCTGGCTATGTTTTGCCTCTAACTCTTTGTTAGCGGCTTCTTGTGCGTCAAGGGCCTCCTGTTGGCGCTTAAGGAGGAATGACGCATCCTGGAGCGCTGTGTACAGCGCCCAGCTCCCAAAGCGGTCCTTTGTGGACGCGTTGGGCTTTTTCTGGTCGCAAAAGTCCTGAAAGACATCTTTTGCAACCTTTAGAGGATCCGGACCTCGGAACGATCCAGGCTCCCACGGCGAATCACCTCTCTTAAGGAGCCACTTTTCCAGACGAGGCACAGGGCTCGTCATACGAAACATGGCTTTGGGCTTCCCTGGCTTCCTATTTACTCTGGGGAAACCTTTTTATTTCTGAGTGCGCCTGCCTGGGCTCTGTGCTCAGACCTGCGCGTGAACAGGGAATTTCTGTTTACTCCCCGTTCCTGGACTGACCTTTTCAGTCCTGGAAAAGGGCACCTAGCCTATTTAGGTTTTGGGAAGGAGAGTGATCAGCTGCTCGATTCCCTAACAGGGTAACCTATTGAACCTGTTTCAGGAGGGTTTTGAGCTCTCGGCTCTGACCGGCAAACCACACTGAACCGGTTTAGGTTTTGAGCTTTTTATGCTCTAGCAGGGATCACCATTAAACCTGCGGAGTTTTGGGCTTTTCTGGCCCTGACTGGCGTACCCCTAACCAACAGAGTTTCTTGAGACACTGTGCCTCAGCGAGATTTCCCCCGAACTCGCACTTACTCACGCTCTAGCCATGAGGTAAAGCAAAACAAAGAATCACCTCCAAGGCTGGAAGGGTTGCAGAGTCGCGGCTCTTTAACAAGCGCGTCTCTCAGCTGTTGTGGCAGTTATTTTTGGCGGGAAAGTGGATGGCGTAGGGAGATGTTGATGCCGGCTGTTTCCCTACACTATCGTTCTGGGTCCCACCCACAAGATAGACCGTAAGATGGCTCGAGATAGCCTTGGGGCTTCGTGTGGGAGATCCCTTGCGTTCGGAACACCGCCGGTCACTGGCTAGTCCTAGCAGTCGGGTCCGGTGCGGCTGATCTCCACGACTCTCTGGTGCTTAAGGCACAGAGTCTCACATGGAAAGAGGTGAAGGGGTAAAGCCTCCCAGATAGAGTGCTCGCTAGAGCCAATCACACAGACAGAAACCTCGCACACAAGCCTGTTCCAACACTCCAGCGGGGGGTTTCCTCCACGTCTGACCGTCAGAACGACACGCGTCGACTCTCGTGTGCGTTCAGACGTTCAGGGTGTTGCGCGCATTCCTCCACCACTTTGTTAGCCTGATTGCGCGTTATTATGAATAATAACGAGGGGAATTATATTGATTATTAATAAGCAATCAGCTGCGAGAGCGAACACCAATGTATACAGAGGTCAGCCCCGCCGGGAGGAGTTGGTAACAGACCAGGAGACTTTTATGATTGAAAATAAAGTCTTTTACTGAGGTTTGGCACACACAAACAATTACACAAGCTCACACACAATTATTCAAGTCCTAAGAAATACAGAGAGAGGTAAGCACATTTGCATTAGCAGGTAAGTCGTTGGTGGGTCATATTTACCAGTCGAGTCCTGTAGAGCGTTCCTCAGGAAAAATGGAGGGAAAGAAACTAAGAAAAATGGGGCCACGCGGTCTGACCAGCAGATTGTCACGTGGAAACTCGGCCTGCAGACCAGAGTTTAAAGATGGAGGTAAGGGTTGGGGGATAGCAAGCTGGACATAAGAGGGTCAAAGGTTCGATAGGGGTCGTAGTAGAGAGAGAGGCCTGTGGTCTGGCATCCCCTTATAAGCAGGAGGGTGGGGGCTGGTTACCTCCCTGATTCCCGCCTCCTGGTAGTCCGTCCCTGGAATCACCCTATTGGTTGGAAGATGTAGGGGAGGTGTGTGGAGGTGTGCCTGAGGGATGGTCAATACTGAGAGCTAGAAACTTACTCATGTCTGACACCAGGTGATAGCTAGGATGAGTCATTCAGCCACTTCTATTGTGTTGTTGATGGCATTAGCCCGGCTGTTGATGGCTCTCAATCAGTAACTAGGCAACGATGAATAGATTCTGCCAGGGCTACGTGAGGTCTTGCATGTGAAGGTGGGGGGAGGAAAGAGGCTGCCTGCTGTAGAAGGAACTCTCAATGGCGTTTTTGGAGTTCCTATATCTGGTATTTTATCAAAACATGTTACTGTGCTTTGGTGTGTACTGATTCTATTTCATATTTCCTTTGCGGGAAACAGGCTGGTAACCTCTGCTGGGCACTGGAGCTGCTGGGCTGGTCAGGAGAAACATCTCTTGCCTGGGTGCAGTCTCTGCTGGCATCTGGGAAGGTTACCATGTGGTTCAGTTCCTTACACACGCACTGGCACAGTTTATTATTTTATTGCAGTCCAAAAAGAGGCTAAAAAGCCTTGCAGGGCAACATAGAGGTGTGCATTCAGTAAAGCCAAACCAGAAAAAAAACCAAAACTGCCTTTTTGGCATTTTTTGGGTATTTGCAGGGGTCTTTTCATAGAAGAACAGCTGCAGGAGCTCATTAGCATATGGTATGCTAATGAGCTATTAGGCTATTAGCATATGCCATGTCCCCTGACATCACCGGAAGTGATGTAAGAAAGGGAAGCAAAAGGGGGGGTGGCATCTTTTTTTTTTTTTTAAGAAAATTTATTATCGGATATATAAAAGCATGTTCCACATTTTGTTTACAATTCTTATCATATCCTTTTCAAATTTTTATCTCCCCCCCCCAGCTTCCCACGATGCCCTGCCCCCGTTAACATTTTCAACCAATATTCTCGTACATTCAACTCGTTCTTAATATTCAAATCTTAAATTTCAATATTTTGCTTTTTAACTTTAACAATTAGGTAACTTTTTGAAATACAGTCTCTCTTGTTACAACACTTCTATTATTAGTAACTATCAAAACAAAGTAATCTATTTTTCACATCCCAGTTAAGCTCTAAATAGTCTTTAAAATCTTTCCAGTCTGTTAAAAATTCTTTGTCTTCTACTCCATGAAGTTTTCTTGTTAGTTTGTCCATTTCAGCCATAAAAATCATTTTTTTAATCCATTCCCACTTATCGGGTATCTGCTCTTGTTTCCAGAACTGAGCGTAAATCATTCTTGCAGTTGAAATGAGATACCATAACAAAGTTCTTTTTGTCATTTTGACTTCTTCTAACTTTAGTCCTAAAAGCAACATTTCTGGTTCTTTTTTCAACGTACATTTCAAGATTTTCTGAATTTCACTATGAATCTCTGTCCAAAAAACATTTGCTTTTTCACAAGTCCACCACATATGGTAAAACGAGCCCTCTTTCTTTTTACATTTCCAACATTTGTTAGACATATTCTCATTCATATTAGCAATTTTTTTTGGCATCATATACCATCTATACATCATTTTGTAACAGTTTTCTTTAACATTAACACATGTTGATATTTTAATCGACTTTTTCCAAAAACCTTCCCAAGATGACATTTCTATATCTCTATTTACATTTATAGCCCATTTCACCATTTGTTCTTTTACTATCTCATCTTCTGTATACCACTTTAACAAAATCTTATAAATTTTAGAAATCATTTTTTTACCTGTTTCACTCCAAATTTTTTCTATTTCATTATTTTCTTTTCTAAAACCATATCTCATTTTGTCCATCTTAAATAAATTGTAAATCTGTCTATAATTTAACCAGTCATATTCAAAACCCAAATCTTCTCTTGAACTCATCACGAAGCTTTTCCCCTCAATTTTCAGAATATCTCTGTAAGGTAGCCAGTCTTTTCCTTTGTGCCTTGAAAGTGGTTTTATTACTTCCGCCGGAACAATCCACATTCGTCTTGCTTCAAAAAAGAATCTCTTATATCTCATCTATGTCATAAATAGTGATCTCCTTATGAAGTGGTGCTTAAAAAGGTTATCTACTTTGGATTTCTCATACCATAAATAAGCATGCCAACCATATCTTCGATCATGCCCTGGGGGGGTGGCATCTTCAAAAGTCTCCCCTTCCCTTCCTCAGCTGGCCTGGGTGGAGGAGCTAAGAGAGAAGGGGTTTAAAGTTTAACTCCTTCTCATGAGAGTTGGGCCACAGAAGGAGGAAAGAGGGAAGGAAAGAGAGAGAGTAGAGAGAAGGAAAGAGTGAAAGAAAGAGGGAAAGAAAGAGAAGGAAAGGAGGGAAAGAAAGAGAGGGAAGAAGGAGGGAAACAGGGAAAGGAGGAAAAAAGAGAAGAGAAGAAGGTGGGAAAGAAAGAAAGAGAGAAGAGAAGAATGAGGGAAAGAGAAAAAAGAAAGAAGGAAAGGAGGGAATGAAAGAAATTTGGTGGCAATTCAGTCCCATTATATCCTATGGGCCATTGAAGTCAATGGTGAAAACATAGAGTATATTCTGGAGGCTGGAGGGGAGGGGGTTTGAGGGAGAGGCTCCAAACTCACAGGGTAGCTGCTGGAGCCTCTCCCCAAGATACCCACTAATTTTCAAGAACATTGGACCAGGGGGTCCAATTCTATGGGCCCCAAAAAAGGTTGCCCCCATTCCCTCCATTGTTCTCTATAGTGAGGAAAAAAGTTATTTTTTTCCCACCATAGAGAACAATGGAGGGAATAGGGGCAACCTGTTTAGGGGCCCATAGAATTGGACCCCCTGATCCAATGTTCTTGAAACTTGGTGTTTTCACCATTGACTTCAATGGCCCATAGGATATAATGGAGCTGAAATTGACATTCGGCTGCCTGAAAGACTCTCCGAGATGCTGGCTGGGGGTGGGGCTTGGCTCCTGAGCTCCCGGAGCTGTGCTCCGGTGCGCTCCCCCCAAAAGACCCCTGGGTATTTGCATACCAAATCATATTCCCTGATCTGATTCAGCTGCCAAATACTGAATGCTGAACCCTCCCCACCAAAAATATTTGGTTCCCCCACCAGCTTTTCTCAGCATTGCCAAATATGAGCTCTGGGAGGCTAAAGGGCTCCACTTACCTTCTTCTTCCTGCCATTTTTGTCTCTTCCCTGCCCTTTTATACTGCAGAGATCCTCAGATTGACCTGAGTCCTGTTGGGTCTGAGCATTGACTGCCACAGTAGCACTGGTTCGGATGGGCACATTGCACTGGTTCTGCTGCTGGCCTTGCAAACATGCCCCCCTCACACCACACCTCACTTACTTTCTAATGCAGAGATTCTCTGGGAGACACTGCTGCCTGCCTTTTCCCCCTTCCACAGGAAACAATGGAGGATTGGGAGCACCCTCTTTGGATGCCCCTAACATTGGACCCCCAGGTCCAATATTTTCCAAACTTGGGAGTTCTTTTGGGGACAGGCTTCAGCAGCTACAGTGCAAATTTGGTGCCTCTACCTCAAATCTCCTCCTCCCCATCACACTGAATACTCATTAGAAGATTTTTTGCCATTGACTACAATGACCCCCATAGGAAATAATGAAGCCAAATATTTTCAGGAATACCAAATATTTTTGGGTACCAGTACAATACCAGTATTGACATTTGGGTATATTTGAGAATAATGAAAAAAATCGGCTTTATTATGCCCAAATTTTAAAAACCTGAATTTTTTCCCCTGCATACCCCTAGGTGGGACCTGGACAACACTGAGTCTCTAGCTTGATTTGAGAATACAACAATAATTCATTCCAAATGGAAGCAGGAGACAAAATGTAATCCATCATATCTGTTCTCTCATTACAAAGGTGAGATATAAGTGAGGCCAAGTTGTTAATAAACTGGTGCATGAAAGTATGATTGCACAAGACAGCCTGAAACAGCTGAGCAATGGGGAGTGCCTCGCTGCCACTCAGCTATTTTTGTGGCTTTCACAGGGAATAGAAAGCAGGGGGTTAAAGGGACTTCCAATCCCTACATTCCCTGTTTTCTTCTCTGCCTGCACTTTTATTTTGCAGGCAGCCATGATATGTGACACAGCCCCTTCCAAGACTCTCTGATAATCCCGCTTAAGCAGTGTGATCTTTTCCTTTTCCCCTATAAACCACTCCACTTTCATAATTGGTGGGACCTGGACAGAACCAGGTCTCTAGCTTGATTTGAGAATACAATAATAATTAATTCTGAATGGAAGCAAGAGACAAAATGTAATCCATCATATTTATTCATTCATTCTCTCATTACAAAGGTGAGATACAAGTGAGGCCAAATTGCTAATAAAATGGTAAGTGAAGGAATTTCTCCAATTTGTTAGAAGACATGGAGCAGAGAGGACCAGGATTCCATTGTTCAGAGCCATTTCAAATCTCTTTTATGAAAATGTGGTTTGGAAAGTCAATGAAAAAAATTCTTCTCAAGTTATAAGATTTTCCTATAGGCCCCAGTAGGATTTTAGACTGCTCTATGAGCATATTCCTTGAGGAATAAGAGGATGAGGAGATGCAGTTGTAAATAGGAATGGGATCAAGTATTGAGGAATTATATCAGGGGATGAAATTGGTATTGTTGATTTCCCAAACCACACTGAAGGCTGCCTTCAGTGGACATGTGAACTGCTTTCAGCTCCTCAGAGAAAGAGTAGGGTAGAAGTATAAATTCCAGGACATGCAATTGCTTAGAATGGCCCACTGGATCACTGATTCAAATTCTTCCACAAGAGGGGTGATATGTGCTCTTCACCTTTAAAACCTCAGCTCTGCATAGTACACTTGTTCAGTCCATAGAGGTACCAATTACAAAGATCTCATTTGGCGGGAAAACCTGGGGAAACCTCTGTCCAGTACCATGTAAAACCATAATACCTTACAGCAGACAGTACTGTGTAGGAAGAACCAATAGTCCAGATCAAAATAAGGTAGCTTTATATGCTCATAAAATGCATCATAAAATGAAGCCACTGGACAACAATGTGTGGCATAAATTAATGTTTATTATTTAAAACTGAACTGCAATTTGTAATTTTAATTATTTATTAGGGCAGATTTCCTAAGAAGCTACCCAAGGGGGTAGCCATGATTTGAACAGAACCACACTGACCCAAAGCTTGGATTGGTACTTACTTTTCTTTCTCTGCATGCCAAAATGGTGCAACTCTTCATTAACACAATATCACTATGCTGGTCAGCATGTGGGTTCAGATTAGGGCTGCCAGGCCTTTTGGCAGCAGTTAGTTTCAGACTCCTGCAGCAATCAGTTCCCAACAACTTTCTTGCAAAGAAGTAAAGTTTATTGAAACATTGAAATATGCAGATCATCTTTACACATCCTGTGTCAGAACTGGCAATAAGCATGCAAAGCAAGAAGATATACATAATTCAAGAGGGTCCCCTGATGACCTGGAGTCAATCACAGAACAGGTAAAAGCCAAAGCTAACAGGTCCAGTTTCCCAGGAGAAAGCTGGTGCTAGACACCAAGGCCTAAAGCTCATGTTACAGAGATAAAGAAACACTGATGGCACAGAGAAAAGAAACCTAAAATTCCAGACGCCCCCCCATACTTCATGGCAGCTAGAGGCCTAGCTGACAATCTTGACTGCTGCCACTGCAAGTGGTGGTGGGAGAAAAATAGATTTTAAAAAATTAGACAACAGTTGGCATCTTTATGTGTCTCTACATCACTTCCAGGGAAAACCCAAAAGTGTTTTATATATATTTAATAAGGTAGTTCTAGGAATCAGGAGAATCACTATGGAGTTTCTGATGATTCCTAGAGCTACCACTTCTGGGTTTCCCTCAGAAGTGACATAGAAATGTACAGGCAAGTGTAGTTTGGATAATGATCTTCAACACAGAGAGTACTCTCCCAAGGCATGTAGAGAGGTCAGACCATAGTGACTGTCTCTTCATGACTTGAGAGCCAGTTTGGTGTAGTGGTTAAGAGTGTGGATGGGGGATACACTTCTGGGTAGCATTGTGTGTGAAAAAGATCTTGGGGTATGGGTGGACCAAAAAAACATCAGAAGCCAGTGTGATGTGGTGACAAAAAAGGCCAATGCAATCTTGGGTTGTATCCAGAGGCACAACATCCAAATCACAAGACGTCATAGTCCTGCTGTATACTGCATTGATCAGGCTGCACCTGGAGTATTGTGTGCAATTCTGGAAGCCTCACTTCAAAAAGATGTGGACAGAATGAAGCAGGAACAGAGGAGAGTGACCAGGATGATCAGGGGCCTGGAGACCAGACCCTATGAGGATGCTTAATATGGAGAAGAGGAGGTTGAGGGGGGATATGATTGTTCTCCTTAAGTATTTAAAGTGATGTCATTTAAAGGAGGGCAGGGAGCTGTTCCTGTTGGCCGCAGATGATAAGACTTGCAATAATAGGTTTAAATTAAGGGCAGGAAGGTACTGGCTGGATATTAGGAAAAACTTTTTTTACAGTAAGAGATGTTCAGCAGTGGAATCAGCTGCCTAGGGAGGTGGTGAGCTCCCCTTCACTGGCAGTCTTTAAGCCACGGCTGGACAAACACTTGTCAGCGATGATCTAGGCTGATCCTGCATTGAGCAACAGGTTGACTAGATGGCCTGCATGGCTTCTTCCAGCTCTGTGATTGTATTATTCTAATCTGGAATCATAGCACAGGAAAGAAGGAAAGTAAAAGGCAAAGGTGAAAAGTAAAGATTTACCCAACTGAATACAGATTTCCAGAGAACAGCAAGGAGAGATAAGGAGGCTTTCCTGAATGAACAATGCAAAGTAATAGAGGAAAACAATAGAATGGGAAGAACTAGAGATCTCGTCAAGAAAATTGGAGAAATCAAGGGAACGTTCCATGCAAAGCTGGCCATGATAAAGGACAAAAATGGTAGGGACCTAACAGAAGCAGAAGAGATTAGGAAAAGATGGCAAGAATACACAGAAGAACTATACAAGAAGGACCTCAATGTCCCTGACAACCATGACAGTTTAATCACTGACCTTGAGCCAGACATCCTGGAATGCGAAGTTAAATGGGCCTTAGAAAGCATTACCAACAACAAAGCTAGTGGAGGTGATGGTATCCCAGCTGAGCTATTCAAAGTCTTACAAGAAGATGCTGTTAAAGTGCTCCACTCAATTTGCCAGCAAATTTGGAAAACACAACAGTGGCCACAGGATTGGAAAAGGTCAGTATACATTCCAATCCCAAAGAAGGGCAATGCCAAGGAATGTTCAAACTATTGCACAATTGCACTCATTTCACACGCTAGCAAGGTCATGCTAAAGATCCTACAAGCTAGGCTCCAACAGTACATGGATAGAGAACTGCCAGAAGTACAAGCTGGGTTTCGAAGAGGTAGAGGACCTAGAGATCAAATTGCCAACATTCGCTGGATTATGGAGAAAGCAAGAGAGGACCAGAAAAACATCTACTTCTGCTTCACTGACTATGCTCAAGCCTTTGATTGTGTGGATCACAATAAACTATGGCAGGTTCTTAAAGAGATGGGAGTACCAGACCACCTCACATGTCTCCTGAGAAACCTGTATAAAGGTCAAGAAGCTACAGTTAGAACCGGATATGGAACAACTGATTGGTTTAGCATAGAAAAAGGAGTATGACAAGGATGTATATTGTCACCTTGCTTATTTAACTTATATGCAGAGTACATCATGCAAAATGCTGGCCTGGATGAATCACAAGCTGGAATTAAGATTGCTGGGGAAAAGATCAATAACCTCAGATATGCAGACGATACCACTCTGATGGCAGAAATTGAAGAGGACCTCAACAGCCTCTTGCTCAGGGTGAAAGAGGAGAGTGCAAAAGTGGGCTTGAAGCTCAACATCAAAAAAACTAAGATCACGGCATCCAGCCCCATCACTTCTTGGCAAATAGAAGGGGAAGTCATAGAAGTAGTGACAGACTTCACGTTCCTAGGATCCCAGATCACTGCAGATGGTGACTGCAGCCATGAAATTAAAAGACGCTTGCTCCTTGGGAGGAAAGCAATGGCAAACCTAAACAGCATGATAAAAAGCAGAGACATCACCCTGCCAACAAAAGTTCGCATGGTCAAAGCAATGGTATTCCCCGTAGTAATGTATGGCTGCGAGAGTTGGACTATAAGGAAGGCCGAGCACCAAAGAATAGATTCTTTTGAACTATGGTGCTGGAGAAGACTCTTGAGAGTCCCTTGGACTGCAAGGAGATCAAATCATTCAGTCCTAAAAGAAATCAACCCTGACCGTTCCCTGGAAGGTCAGATCCTGAAGTTGAAGCTCAAATACTTTGGCCACCAAATGAGAAGGGAGCACTCACTGGAGAAGACCCTGATGCTGGGAAAGATTGAAGGTCAAAGAAGAAGGGGACGGCAAAGGATGAGATGGTTAGAGTGTCATTGATGCAACGAACATGAAATTGAGCAAACTTCAGAGGACAGCGGAAGACAGGAGGGTCTGGCATGATCTGGTCCATGGGGTCGCAAAGAGTTGGACTCGACTGTGCGACTGAACAACAACAACAAAATCTGGAAGAGCCGGGTTTGATTCCTCATTCCTCCACATGCAGCTGCTGGTGTGACCTTGGGTCGGTCACAGCTCTCTCAGAGCTGTTCTCTCAAGAGCAGTCCTCAAAAGAGGTCTCTCAGCCCCACCTACCTCACAGGGTGTCCATTGCGGGGAGGGGAAGGGAAAGAAGACTGTAAGCCACTATGAGCCTCCTCACTCTGAGTGAAGGGTGGGGTATAAATCCAGCTGCCTGAAGCAGTGAAGCAGGCAAAAAAAAAAAAGAGCTTCCCACAGCCAATTTGAGAAGACTCCAAAAAATTCTTGTTCAGCGCCAAAGTGGCCAGCTAATGCTACACAACATTATGAAGAGAGGATGGGTCAAGTTTTTTTCAACAAATGGCTCTTCCATTCTGGGGAGGCTATTTCAAGTTTCCTCTGCCTGTCGTGTCTGCTGACCGCTCATGGGCGTCAGCGACAGAGCCTGAGCTTGAGTCCCGGAGAACAATGGGACTGAGGCTCCTGGCTCCAGCTAAGGGGAACCAATGGGAACGGCAGCAGGAATTCAAACCCACCAATGGCACCAGGGGGTGTTCCCCTTTGCTTGTATATAGTTGGCCACCTGGTCAGGTACCTTGTCTCGTGTTGTATAATAGCGAACTATGCTGATCACTACATCATTGTCTGTGGTTTCATTATGCATCTGGCCCGCTATACAACCATGGTGACGAAGGTGGGATCCTGTTGAGCGCTCCAGCTGGGTTGTCGGACAACGCTACCGAAGACAATGCTCCACACCTCACATGCCTCGTCCATGAGCGCTCCTGAGGGTGAACCACAAATCGAGTCTCAGCCGCTGACATGCTCAATGGCCATCACTCCAGGATCTGGGCTGCTGCCGCAATTTAACACCTCGCAGCCCCAGTGATGGGGAGCCTGGGTTACAGGTCTGCAAGCCCTCATGTTCTACCAGATCATGGATGAAGACCGGAAAAGAGGCTTGCTACTCTGCTCTTGCAGCCCCGTGATCATCCAGGCCATGCAAAACCACTACGCTTCAAAACCCTCGGAGATGACCTGCCACATGGTCTTCCAGCAGCAGAGCCAACAGGGAAAGGAAACTGCCGTGGAGTTCCTCGTGGAGCTCCGCTGCCTAGCGGCTGACTGCACCTTCAGAACATACCTGGACATGGCCCTCCATGACCAATTCGTCGCTGGCCTCCAGGAGGAAAAGCTCTGATGCCGGATAATGGAAGGGGAGAAGGTAACCTCGGCCCTGGCCACTGCCACTGCATGGGAGAGGTCCCACCCAGGTGCCACCACTACACACCGGGTGGCCACCACCGGGAACAGTGACCCCGAGGGCTCAGAGGTCCACCGCACACTAGTGCAGCATCGCCCGCCAGCCCCGCTCACCAACTCCACGTGCAAGCAACCTGGCTTCGTGGTGCAGGAGTGTGCCAACTGTGGTGGCAGCATGAGCAAAAACCATGCAGGTTCTGGGATGCCATGTGCCATGACTGTGGCCTCACGGGCCACATCGCCAGGATCTGCCACTCCAAGGCATCCTGTGTGCCGCCGAAACTGCCCCGCTGCAAGGCAGATGTGCACTACGAGGAGTGTGCGGCACCGGAAGACCTTTACCTCCTTACCAACACTCCGTCAACCTCCAAGCAGGTACTGAAACTCCCCAGTCAGGCCTCTACCCCAAAAATTGGGCTGCGATGAATGGCCAAGTGGAGCGGATGGTCCGCACAGCAAAGGAGGCACTTAACCACCTGACCGAAGGGGACTGGGAGACCGAAGGGGACTGGGAGTCTCGTGTTGTATAATAGCAAACCATGCTGATCACTACATCATTGTCTGTGGTTTCATTATGCGTCTGACCCGCTATACAACACTGCCCCATCACTGAATGGCTATTTCAAGTTTCCTCTGCTCCATCGCTGATTGGCTGGTTTTTACCTTCAGCAGTGCCAGCAATTAATGGATTCTTGCAAGGTCTTGTTGACCTATGCACCATTTTCACAAATGCTAGAAACTGGTTTGTTCTTTAATGCACCTAATCAAACACATCACATAACAACTACCATTGCTTCCTGTTTATTACCCTTCGCTTTTGTTCCCTCATTGCTTGCCTTTCCCTCTTTTTTCATGCTTCCTTTTATTACTAAAACACAAGGTCTTTTGGCCAAGGACCATATCTTTTAAATGTACTAGGGAGTATTATGCACTGACAAGAGTAAGAAGAGTTCAGTTTCAATGGGTGTCTATATTTATGAGAGAGCTTTCATCTACTCTGTGCTTTCACCATCATGCTGAACAAAACAATAGCACTACAAGGAAAACATTATTATAAGCAAGGGGAATGTATGAAATCATGTACAAAAGTATTTTGCTGTTTCTAAACCTTTTTCTTTCTGGTCTTTCTTCCAGAGCCAAAAGCTGTATATTCCAGTGTAGCAAATCAATTTAATATAGCCTTAACACTTGCAATGGAGATGTTTTTCACAAAGAACAATTTGTGTGTGTGTGTGGGGGGGGTTAAGCTGTAGAAAATGCCTTTTGGAATAAATTCTTTGCACCTATCTATCTGAAGTCAATGTTAAGAACTGATAAATGTAGATTTTCAATGTCTATTAGTCAGTTAGCTTGATGACTCTTCTTGGAGAGTAAAAATTAATAGTCCCCTTTAACATTTAAGTACTGTCATGTAATGAGTCATTGTATTGCTCAAGCTAACAGATGAACCCCGCAGAATTTGTAATCTTCATTTGGTTCATCAAGATCTCCCTAATTTTATTATATGATGGTCATAGAGACAGGAGCTGGCTCTTCATAAAAGCTTGATATAACCTTTTCTTGTGCAAAGGAAACCTCTAGAACATGGAAACCAAGGAGAATATTTCAAGGGGCACAGTGACAGTAGAATTCAACAGAAGAGGGAAGGCAGTAAAGTTCTACTTCATGAATGGAGCTCTGTTCACAGTACTTTGGGTACAAACCTATGTAGGTTTTTTTGTCTAATGGAGGACTATGAGATGGACCTCAAATATCCATGCCTTATCATTGAATATAAATTTCTGCTCCTAGCCTGGTAATCTATCACCCATCTGATGATAATTCTGAGGGTTATCTTGAAATGGAGTAACAAATACTGAAGTCAACCTGAGGTAAAGGTTTCAAAATAATAATGGGAGATTTCAGCTCTCATATTGATTACATTAATGTGTTTTCAGGTCATGAGAAAGAGACAAATGATTAATATACCATGATGATGATGTGACTCACTATGAATTGAGGCAGATCATGAGAGGGAGGGCAGGAAGGGAGGTGCCAGTGCTCAGCTCTTGTGACTGTGTCTTATATGCCTAGGGTACTGCACAGAATGTATTATTGCACATTAAGCAAGATGCCACCAAATTGAGAAAATTGCCAGTAATGTTCTCCAGAAATCTGTTCTGGAACTGGTGTGACTTAATTTGTTCTTAAATCAATCAGCCTTGAAGATGAAGCATTGAGAAAGCCAAGTATGGAGATTACATGAGTAGGGCCAAAAGGTCATCTCCAAAACAGGTGATTGATTTATGTGTTGAGTGATACAGATTTTTTGCCTTCTTCCTCCACTGTAGCTCCAAATCCCTCCCAATATTGTGGAGGGATTCTCCTTCTGTGGAGACATGTACTCCCAGGAATAGCTTGGAGGGAGCTGGATGTATGCAGCAAAGCTAGAAAATCAGGAAATAATATGCCCTTGCAATTTGTAGAAACTCTCTGCAGGATCCAATCTCTCCCCACCCCCCAATACAAATTTAAATATGTAGTGATTGAACAGTAAAGAGATCTTAGGTCACTGGGGAAATGTTAACTTGATTGATTGATTCAATTTATAAACTGTCCTCCCCCAGAGGGCTTGGGGCAGTGTACAACATATACCAACATATCAATAAATAAAACAATTTCAATAA
Organism: Gekko gecko; assembly: GCA_029375565.1. Taxonomy (NCBI): domain Eukaryota; kingdom Metazoa; phylum Chordata; class Lepidosauria; order Squamata; family Gekkonidae; genus Gekko; species Gekko gecko. Next base: position 126,130,399 of record JAPDNY010000006.1, on the reverse strand, counting down.
AACAATTTCAATAAAACAATTAAAATAATACAGTATGACAGTATGCTCATCCGAAGGCATCTGATGTCAGTTTATATCCTTCCCATAAAGGTAAATTCTCTGCTAAGGATCAGAAGGAAAGGAACTGAAAACAAAATGGACAATATCGTAATAATGTCATTATGCAGAACTGTGATGTGGTTACATTTGTAATATTGTCTGCTTACCCTACTGCAAAAAACGATTCTGAAGCACTGGAAAAGCAGCAGAAAATGCAACCAACATTGAGAATGAGATATATTGATGATAAGATGAACCCTTCATATTGAGAGACATTGTGTATGTGTTAAGTGCTGTTAAGTCGCTTCTGACTTAAGGCAACCTTATGCGTTAATGACTTCCAAAGTGTCCCATTGTTAACAGCCTTATTGAGGTCTTACAAACTGAGGGTCATTGTTTCCTTGACTGAGTCAATCCATCTCATGTTGGGTCTTCTTCTTTTTCTGCTGCTTTCAACTTTTCCTAGCATTATTGTCTTTTCTAGCAAATCTTGTCTTCTCATAATGTGACTGAAGTACGATAGCCTCCGTTTGGTCATTTTAGCTTCTAGGGGGGATTCAGGCTTGATTTGATCTATAACCCACTTATTTGTCTTTTTGGTAGCCCATGGTATCTGCAAAACTCTTTGTTAACACCACATTTCAGATTAGTCAAGTTTATGCCAGCTTTCTTCATTGTACAGCTGTCACGCCCATAGTAATGGGGAATACTATTGTATGAATTGTCTTGGTCATATTCAATACATCCTTGCATTTAAAGATCCTTTCTAGCTCCTTCAAAGCTGCCTTTACAGTCTAAGTCTCATTCTGATTTCTTGGTTGCAGTGTCCCTTTTGGTTGATTAATGAGCCAAAGAATAGACAATCTTTAACAATTTCAATTTCTTCATTGAATCATGCATCATAGAATCATAGACTTGGAGGGACCCATGGAGGACATTCCAGCCTCCCTGCTCAATGCAGGATCATCCTAAAACATCCCTGACAAGGGTTTGTCCAGCTGCTACTTGAAGACTGCCAGTAAAGGGGAGCTCACCATCTCCCTAGGAGGCCAATTCCACTGCTGAATTATTCTTAGTTTTTAAAAAATGTTTTTAATATCCAGCTTGTACTTTTCTGCCCATAATTTAAACCCAGTATTGCAAGTCCTATCCTTTGCTGCAAACAGGAACAGCTCCTCGACTTCCGCTAAATGACAGCATTTTAAATACTTAAGAAGAACAATCATGTCCCCCCTCAGCCTCCTCTTCTCCAGACTGAACATTTCCAAGTCCTTCAGAGCAGAGCTGACCCAGCTGAGGCAGAGCTGACCCAGCTGAGCTCTAAGAAGGAGCAAGGTGTTTGAGCTGCCAGAGGGATGAGTGGTATTTTTATTTATTTACTTTCAGCTGAGGTGCCTTAGCTGAGAAGGTACTGTGTCAGGGACTGTATTTGGGAGTGTGTGGGTGAGTTGTAACAGACTCCTGACTGCTGGAGTTAGGGTGTGAAAGGGTCATTGTTTGCCTGTAATTAAGTGCCTGGGTGAAATTGAATAGCAGAATCCTGGCTGCTGGAGTTGGGGTGTGAAAGGGTCATTGTTTGACTGTCATTAAGTGCCTTGGGTGAATTTGAGTAGCTGCTGGCCACACCCTCTCCTGGGGGACAATTCTATTTAAGGCAGGAAGCTTGCAAGAGGCATGAGCCTCTGGCACGAGCCGAAGGGTGAGAGCAAAAGGGTGAGGCTCTTTGCCTGTGGCTCAGCCTAGGGGCTCTGTAAGAAGCCCAGGAAGAGCCGGAAAGCCAGGACCTTGGCTCCTTGGGTTCCCAGTAAGGTAAGTAGACTTCTACAACAGGAGCCATATAAATACAAAGTGTTTTAAAAGGGGGGTTATAGAAAAGTATTTGTTTAAAAACAATTATGAAGCCAGAATGCCAGTAGGGGGTTGGGGGCTATCCAGTGTTTTGCATGGAGTGTCACATGTATGACTATCTGCCCACTGGTCAGAAGTCTTGGGTGTGTGCTCGGTGCAAGGAGCTCCTGGTTCTCAGGGAGCGAGTTTGCTCCCTTGAGGCCAAGGTGACTGACCTGGAGAAGCAGGGACAGTCAGGTGCACAGAGAAGACTCTCGGGGACTTGTTAGATATGTCCCACTCTGGATCTGGCAGCCCGGCTGCTGCCAGGGAGCATGAGGGTCAAGGGGAAACGGGGCACCATGCTGAGGATAAGGGGAATGTGCCCTCAGAAGGGACCTCTTCTTCAGCTGGTGAACGGGTATCCTTTCGTACCAAGGAACCGTCCCTGGGAAGGGTGGAGGGGGGCTCTTGGTAGTTGGTGATTCGATCCTTAGGCAGGTAGACAGCTGGGTGGCGAACCCGCATACTGACCATATGGTGACTTCCCTGCCTGGTGTGAAGGTAGCGGACATTACGCGTGTTTTAGATAGGCTGGTAGATAGTGCTGGGGAGGAGCCAGTGGTCGTGGTGCATGTCGGCACCAACAATGTGGGGAAATGCAGTCGTGAGATCCTGGAGGAGAAATTTAGGCTGCTGGGCAGGAAACTCAAGGCCAGGACCTCCAAGGTAGCCTTCTCGGAAGTGCTACCTGTTCCACGTGCAGGGCCGGAGAGACAGGCACAGATCAGGAGTCTCAATGCATGGATGAGACGGTGGTGTAGGGGGGAAGGGTTCAAGTTTGTTAGGCACTGGGATGCTTTTTGGGACAAGAGGGAGCTGTACAAAAGGGACGGTCACTTGTCCCGAGAAGGAACCAGGTTGCTGGTGCTCAAAATCAAAAAGGTGGCAGAGCAGTTTTTAAACTGAATAATGGGGGAAAGCCGACAGGAGATGAAAAGTTTCTGGTTTGGGATGGCTCATCTCAAAGAGATGAAGGGGTAGCTATTACTTTTGTACAAGGAAATGGATTACAATTGTCCACTGAGACTGTAGCTAATGATAGGAACTGCCTGGCAAGGTCTCGAGGCAGCAAGAGGAAGGCTGTGGGCTTAACAAATGTGGGAAACTATAAGTGTTTATTCACAAATGCTAGAAGTCTCTGGGGTAAAATCGGGGAGTTGGAATGCTTGGTGTTGGGGGGGGAGAAATAGACATTGTGGGTATTTCAGAAACTTGGTGGGATGAGGAAAATCAGTGGGATACGGTGATTCCTGGTTATAAATTATATCGGAAGGATAGGGGGAAGGGTTGGAGGTGGGGTGGCTCTGTATGTCAGAGAGGGTATACCGTCCAGTAAGATTGAGAGGGTAAGATAATTGGATTCGCTTCTGGAAATGCTATGGGTTGAAATAGTGGGTCCAAAAGGAGGCTTAACAGTGGGAGTTTGTTATCGCCCACCAGATCAAAAGATAGAGGAGGATTATAAAATGATAAATGAATTAAAGATAGCGGCTAGACAAAATAACTGTGTTGTAATAGGCGACTTTACCCACACATTTATTGGGTCAATATGAGTTCTAGTCAGGAAAAAGAGATTGCTTTTTTAGACACTCTCAATGACTGTGCTGTGGAACAGATGGTCACAGATCCTACCAGGGGAGAGGCGATCCTGGATTTGGTCCTAAGTAACACCCAAGACCTGGTGAGAGATGTAAAAGTGATTGCACCACTTGGGAACAGTGACCATAATGTCATTGAGTTTAACATTTGTACAGATAGGGAGCTGCCCAAAAAGACTGATGCAACCACTTTTAACTTTAAAAGGGGTAACTTCTCTGGTATGAGGGGACATGTGAGGAAGAAATTGAAAGGAAGAGTGGAGAAGGTCAAAACCATTGGGGAAGCTTGGAGACTGTTTAAAAAGACAATCCTGGAAGCTCAGAAAAAATATATACCGCAGGTTAGGAAAGGTACAAATAGGTATAGAAAAAAGCCTGCATGGTTAACAAATAAAGTAATGGAAGCTGTAAAAGGTAAGAAGGATTCCTTTAAGCGGTGGAAAGCTAGTCTTAGTGAGGTTGATAAAAGGGAACACAGACTATGGCAAATAAAATGCAAGTCTGTGATCAGGAAAGCAAAAAGGGAATATGAGGAGCATATCGCAAAAAACATAAAGACCAACAATAAAACTTTCTTCAAATACATTAGAAGTAGGAAGCCAGCCAAGGAGGCAGTGGGGCCCTTGGATGACCAAGGGGTAAAAGGAGTAGTGAAGGATGATAGGGAAATGGCTGAGAAGCTGAATGCATTTTTTCCTCTGTCTTCACTGTGGAAGAGAAGTGTTTGCCCGCTCAAGAAGCACCAATTTCGGGAGGGGGTTTGAAAGACCTGAATCAGATTGCGGTGACAAGAGAGGAAGTCCTCTGACTGATGGACAATTTAAAAACTAATAAATCACCAGGCCCGGATGGCATTCATCCGAGAGTTCTGAAAGAACTCAAATGTGAACTTGTGGACCTCCTGACAAAAATATGTAATCTTTCTTTAAAATCTGCTTCCATTCCTGAGGACTGGAAGGTAGCTAATGTCACTCCCATCTTTAAAAAGAGCTCAAGGGGAAATCCGGGAAATTACAGGCCAGTCAGTCTGACATCGATACCGGGTAAGTTGGTGGAAACTGTTATTAAGGAAAGAATTAGTAGGCACATTGATGAACAAAAACTATTGAGGCAGACTCAGCATGGGTTCTGTAAGGGAAGATCTTGTCTCACTAACCTGTTAGTGTTTTTTGAGGGAGTGAACAAACAGGTGGACAAGGGGGACCCAATAGATATTATTTACCTTGACTTCCGGAAAGCTTTTGATACAGTTCCTCATCAAAGACTCCTAAGTAAGCTCAATAGTCATGGGATAAAAGGACAAGTCCTCTTGTGGATCAAAAACTGGCTTATAAATAGGAAACAGAGAGTGAGTATAAATGGGAAACTTTCTCAGTGGAGGGTGGTAAGCAGTGGGGTACCACAGGGATCAGTACTCGGTCCGATGCTTTTTAACTTGTTTATTAACAATTTGGAATTGGGAGTAAGCAGTGATGTGGCTAAATTTGCAGATGACACGAAGTTGTTCAGGGTGGTGAAAACCAGGGAGGAGTGTGAGGCACTCCAAAGGGATCTGTCGAGGATGGGTGAGTGGGCGTCAACGTGGCAAATGGGGTTCAATGCGACCAAGTGTAAAGTGATGCACATTGGAGCCAAAAATCCTAAATATAAATACACATTGATGGGGTCTGAATTGGCAGAGACTGACCAAGAGAGAGATGTTGGAGTCGTAGTGGATAATTCGCTGAAAATGTCTAGACAGTGTGTAGCTGCAATAAAGAAGGCCAACGCTATGCTGGGGATTATTAGGAAGGGAATTGATAACAAATCAGCCAGTATCATCATGCCCCTGTATAAATCATTGGTGTGACCTCATTTGGAATACTGTGTACAGTTCTGGTCACCACATCTCAAAAAGGATATTATAGCATTGGAAAAAGTGCAGAGAAGGGCAACTAGAATGATAAAAGTGTTGGAACACCTTCCCTATGAAGAAAGGTTAAAATGCTTGGGGCTCTTTAGCTTGGAGAAACGATGGCTGAGGGGTGACATGATTGAGGTTTATAAGATTATGAATGGGATTGAGCAAGTTGAGAAAGAAGTACTTTTCTCCCTTTCTCACAATACAAGAACTCGTGGGCACTCTATGAAATTGCTGAGCAGTCGGGTTAGAACAGATAAAAGGAAATACTTCTTCACCCAAAGAGTGATTAACATGTGGAATTCACTGCCACAGGAGGTGGTGGCAGCTGCAAGCATGGACAGTTTCAAGAGGGAATTAGATAAACATATGGAGCAGAAGTCCATCAGTGGCTATTAGCCACAGGGTATAGATGGGAACTCTCAGTCTGGTGCAGGTGATGCACTCTATTCTTGGTGCTGGAGGGGGCAGCAGTGGGAGGGCTTCTGATGCCCTGGCCCCACTGCTGGACCTCCTGATGGCACCTGGTATATTTTGTCCGCTGTGTGACAGAGTGTTGGACTATATGGGCCATTGGCCTGATTCAACATTGGCTTCTCTTATGTTCTTATGTTCTTCAGCCTTTCCTCATAGGGCTTGGTTTCCAGGCACCTGATCATTTTCATCACCCTCCTCTGCACCTTCTCCATTCTGTCCACATCCTTTTTGAACTGAGGCCTCCAGAACTGCATAGAACACTCCATGTGTGGCCTGACTAAGGCAGTGTACAGCTGGACTATGGTATATTGTGATTTGGATGTTATTCCTCTGTTGATATACCCCAAGACCACATTATCCTTTTTTTACTGCTGCATCACACTGACTGCTAATGTTTAGTTTACAGTCTACCTCTACCCCAAGAAGTGTGTCCTCCATCCAGTATGTGTGTTTCTCATTTTTGTTACAGTTGTCATTTTTTGTATACAATTGTATAATTTTTTTGCATGCAATTGTCTGTTCAGTTGCCTGAAATATGAGTTTGCAATGAACAAATTGCTGTCTTCACATAATTTTATTGCTGTCTTCACAGAATATCAACAATATTTGATTATATTTTGTTTCCTACTTTTGTGTTCCAGTGACCTATGATTATCACCACATCTTATTTATGTATGTGATCAATTTCTTCCTGGGCACTTGTATAAAAGCTGTCAATGTCTTCCTCTTTAGCATTATAGCCCGACTGCTTGTGCTTCATCTTGCCTCACTATTAGAGCAACTCCGTTTCATAAGAACATAAGAGAATCCAATGTTGGATCATGTCCATCTAGTCAAACACTTTGTCACACAATGGCCAAAATATACCAGGTGCCATCAGGAGGTCCACCAGTGGGGCCAGGACACTAGAAGCCCTCCCACTGTTGTGTCCCCCCCAAGCACCAAGAATACAGTGCATCATTTGCCCCATACTGAGAGTTCCTATCTATACCTTGTGGCTAATAGCCACTGATGGACCTCTGCTCCAGATGTTTATCCAATTCCCTCTTGAAACCGTCCATGCTTGCAGCTGCCACTACCTCCTGTGGCAGTGAATTCCATGTGTTAATCACTCGAAGAAGGAGGAGGAGGAGGAGGAGGAGGAGGAGATTGGATTTAAATCCTGCCCTTCACTACCAAAGGTGGCTCAGAGCGGCTTACAAACTCCTTTCCCCTTCCCACAACAAACACCCTGTGATGTAGGTGGGGCTAAGAGAGCTCTTGACAGAAACTGCTCTTTTTCAAAGAACAGCTCTTATCAGAACTACGGCTTGCCCAAGATCATCCAGCCAAGGTGCAAGTGGAGGAGTGGGGAATCAAACCCGGTTCTCCCAGATTAGAGTCTGTGCACTTAACCACTACACCAGACTGGCTTTGGGTGAAGAAGTATTTCCTTTTATCCATTCTAACCTGACTGCTCAGCAATTTCATTGAGTGCCGACGCATTCTTGTATTGTGAGAAAGGGAGAAAAGTACTTCTTTCTTTACCTGCTCTATCCCATGTATAAGCTTATAAACCTCGATCATGTCACCCCTCAGCTGTCATTTCTCCAGGCTAAAGATCCCCAAGCGTTTTAACCTTTCTTCATACAAAAAATGTTCCAACCGTTTGATCATTCTAGTTGCCCTTTTCTGCACTTTTTCCAATGCTATAATATTCTTTTTGGGGTACTCCAAATAAGGTCGCACCATTGATTTATACAGGGGCATGATGATACTGGCTGATTTGTTTTCAATTCCCTTCCTAATAATAGCGTTGGCCTTTTTTATTGTAGTCGCACATTGTCTCAACATTTTCAGTGAGTTATCTACTACAACTCCAAGATTTCTCTCTTGGTCAGTCTCTGCAAGTTCGGACCCCATCAACATGTATTTATAGTTAGGATTTTTGGCTCCAGTGTGCACCACTTTGCCCTTGGCCACACTGAACCCCATTTGCCATGCTGACGCCCACTCGCTCATCCTGAAAGATCCCTTTGGAGTACCTTACAATCCTCCATGGTTCTCACCACCCTGAACAATTTTGTGTCACCTTCAAATTTAGCCACTTCACTGCTTACTCCCAACTCCAAATCATTAATGAACAAGTTAAAAAGCATTGGACCCAGTACTGGTCCCTGTGATACCCCACTGCTTACCACCCTCCACTGAGAAAATTGCCCATTTATACTTACTCTCTGTTTCCTATTAATTAGCCAGTTTTTGATCCACAAAAGGACACTTGATAATTTTCTGACTGATAATGTCCTAATCCAGCACACTTTAGTTCATTCACTCCCAGGACTGCAACATTTAAATGTTCAATTTCTCTCACTCTCTCTCTTTTAAAAGAATGTTATTGGTTTTGCATTACTACGGGATATGGGGAAAGGTTACTAAATCCCTGCCTCTAAAAGTTTTATAGGATATGGGTAAGGGAAGCTAACACATAAACTTCTACCAGGATGGGGGAAGGAAAATTAAACCCTACCTCTAAACACCCTACTGGACATGGGGAAGGAAAGACTAAGAAGGTGACACGATCTGGTTACATTTGTGTTATTATCACCTGATGTTACAGAGATTTGTTGCTTATAAAAAAGTTAACAAAAAATAGTAAAAAGAAAAAGTTTCAAAAATTGGTTAGTTAATAAAAACTGCATTTTCAACTAATATCTCAGTCTTAGGTTCTTTTCTTCTTGCGTTTCTTCTTTCCTCTGGGTTTGGGAGTGGTTGCTCCTTTCTCTGATTCCGAGGTATCTGAAGAACTAAAGAGTACTGGACTGCTGCTTTCTGAATCCTGTGAGTAGGATTCTTCTTCTTTCTCTTCTTCCTCCTCATCCTTTTTAGGTTTCCTATCTTTGTTGTACTGCTTTGCATTGAAGTGTTGATCCACAAACTTTTTAGCCTTAGGAACAGAGTCAATATTATACTTTCTGTCTTCGTATTTAAAACTTAGTCCTTCAGGAAATAACCATCTGTTAGGGACCCCTTTCTTCTGTAGAGAGAGAGTAAGTTCCTTGTAGAGTCTCCTCCGCTTTCTGACTTCAAAGGGGACATCCTTCAGGATTTTTATCTCCTCATTCTTGATTTTTAAGGGGTTCCCCTGCGTAGATTTCAACACCCAATCTCTGGTAGACCTTCTCATAAATTTCATGCATATTTCTCCAGGGAGTTTATTCTTTTTAATAAAATCTGGATAAACCCTGTAGGCCCAATCCATCTCCTTCAGTAAATCTTCCTGTTTGTAATCCATTATTGGAGCCAAAGTCTCTGATAAAATAGCCTTTAAGTCTTCATTCTTTTCTTCTGGAATCCCAGCTGTAGCTGTATTAAGTGGTTTTTGTTGGAGAGTCTCTCTTTTTCTGCTTCATCTGCTCTTTTATTAATACTCTCAGAATGTTTTTCCATTTTTTTTTAGAGTCTTTTCAGTTGTTGAGGTCCTTCTGTCCATTTGAGTCATCTGCTTTTGCAAATTATCCATTTTCGCATTGGTGTTAGTCATCTGCTCCATTAGGGGGCATAGTGCATTCGCCAGCAATGTGGACATCTCTGCAGCTACTTCCTGGTTGTGGGAGGGAGTCGTTGGTAGGCTATTTCCGGTAGACGTTTTTTTCTCCAGACGTGGCTTCCGCCCTCTCCCAGCCATAATATCAACAAGAAGTAAGTTTCCCAAAACAAAGTAAAAGTTAGCAGAATTTAATCTGCTTTTCTTTATTATGCAGCTTTTGTTTTTGCTAATCCTCTTATGCGTATAGCTTGTTTCAAAGTTGTTTTTAAACTTCGCTTTAAAACCGCGTTGTTTTAGACGGGGGGGGTGAACTCTTGAGCGCCTCCCTCCCCCCTGCCGCTTTGCCCTTAGGTGCTTCTAATTACTACCAAGGCTCTTGTTCGCTTAAATCACCTGAGCAACGCTTGACTCATGCTTTGCCATCTTGGAGGTCTTTTAGAAGCTTTTGAAAAGCTGTTGATCATGTCCACTGGTCCGATAGTCGTCTCTTGGTGCCATACTGGCTCTTCAGCAACGGCACCTTTTGGAGATAAAGGTGAGCCTCAGTTCCTTGGCCTTTGCCTTGGAAGAGGCTTGCCTCAGCTCTCCAGGCTGAGGGTCTCCTACAGAGACCCCGGGAGGGTCTGGCACCTGCTTGGACCCTTCCCGTCAGCCGAGTCTCAGTGCAACCCCATCAGAGCAAGACGGGGATGCGACCAAGCAGCGAAACGCTTAAAACGGAAGTCCTAAATGTTCAATTTCTCATTTTATGATTCTGAGCTTGCCTTAGAATCATATAGGTGGAAGGTACATCCAGGGTCATCTAGTCCAACCCCTTGCACAATGCAGGAAATTCACAAATCTCTCCCCCCCACATCTCCAGTGACCACTGTTCCATGATCAGAAGATGACAAAAAACCACCAGGACGTCCCGCCAAACTGGCCTGGAGAAAAATTGCTGCCTTGATTCATACTTTTCACATCCTGTGTTCCTATTACATTTGGAATTTCCTTTTGTATCCATTCACATCAATAACTGAATATCCTTTCAGCTTTAATCCAGTTACATCATTAAAAATAGTGCTATTTGTATTTGTCCTCTGCTCTTCCTGTTTTCCAGCACTGTATCTTTTTAAATTTTGGATTGTCTCTATAGAATTAGCATGGGTGGGGACTGGGGGGAATAAAACAGATGAATTGTAAAGCACTTTGTATTCCAACAAAGCAATCCTCAATACGCTACCTGGAAGCAAGTCCTATTCATTTCAGTAAAATTTAGGTTTCCATTAGAGAGTGACAGTCTGAGGTATAAAGTGCATGGCAGCTTCTTAAATTCCCTTGATCTGCACAGGACTTAAGCATGCACAAGTTCACAGGATAGACGGAGGGGATTCCTTACACATTACATTTCCCTTCCTCCAGTGACATAATCTCTGTGTGAGAAAGCCATGTGTATATCTATGTATTTAGTGCACTGTATTATATATACATACTACATAGCCACTCAGAAATTAGTGTTGTAGGGGAAATGTAATGTGCAAAAAAACCCATATAAAATTAAGCATCTTTAAAATCCCAGTGAAATCAATAGGATGCAGGCCTATAGCCACTGGCTTAGCACCCTGATCCAAAGTCAGTTAGTTGGAAGTAAGTTTAATGGAAATTACTACAAGTCCTTGCAGACAGCTTAAAGTTGATTTCTTTTCTCTAGAATGCCCATATCAGGTCCTAGTTTAGATGTGCATGCAATAAGATACAACATGGCAAATGGCTGTGAGTTGTTAATAAAATATTGTGAGATGCAGCAGGAAGTATAAGGTGCAGGGGAGAACAAGCTGATCTCCCACTTCTCTGCATCAGGGCCACAATGTCTAAGGGTTGCCAACCAGCACTAAGGGGTTTTTTAAGTATGAAATAATCAGAAGTGGTTTACCATTACCTTCTCTGCCCAGTACAAACCTTGTCTATGACAGATCCTCTGCCACTGTTGCTTTCTACTAATGCTGCTGCCCAGTAGCTACACTTCAAGGATTCCTCCACCGCTATTACCATTGGCAATGTCTATTCTATTCTGCTGATGTGTCCATTGATTCCTGAAGGGAATGGACGCATCTTTGTCTGGTCTGACCATTTCTCCTTGAATGCCTGTAATAGGATTTTAGCTTCTTAACAGAGTCTGAACTCCTTATGGTATTGCTCTTAGCTTTGCTAACACAACCCTCCTCACCACTTTAAGGTATGTATCTAAGAGAGGCATTAATCCTCTGAATACTAGCACGTGGGGGCAACAACAGGGGAAGGTTTGGGTCTCTACCCAGCTTATAGGCCTTCTGAGACATGTGGTTAGCCACTTTGTGAAACAGAATCCTCAGTCAGACAGAACATTGGTGAGCCAGCATGGTGATTGTTACATATTTAGTATTCTTAAGCTCAAAATAAAATTAGAGGTATATTTTAAAGTTGCTTTTATCTTATTGCCCCCTGAGCTGGAAATAATGAGACAGACAACTGTTTGGAATTCAAACAAGGGCCATTTTATTAACTATTTATTTTGCGTAATAAATCAACAGCAAGGGAACTAAGTGGGAGCAGAACAGGCCAGGCAGGTGTCACTCCAGCCAACTTTCTTGCCTAGATGTATGGGCAAGTCACTAGTCCCAGTCTAAGGCCAAGTCTCTGGCCTGCAACCAGCAGCCCAGCACACAGGTCACCCCCCAGGAGTGCCTACCCCTGAAGCCCTACAGCCTCAGGGAGGAGCTTACCCAAGAGGCTCCCTGAGGTGGTCACCATTCCCAGCCCTAAGCCCTACAGCCCTAGGGCTGTTCCTGATGACCCCCTGGTTCCCAACCGGAACTGGCTGAAAGTGCTTACCGGTTCTGCTTTCTTTCCTACCCTACTCTGCCACAGGCAAGGCCAAGCCTCTGCTTTGGCTGCCGCAGCCACCTTACAGCCCAAGGCTGCCTTAATTCCTTGCCGTAATTCCTCCAGGAATATGTCATTGCCCTTGTTTGACAAATGTATGCCATCATCCCTATATAGGTCAAGTTCAACCCGAATACCAGGGTGAGGGAGAAACTTACCCAACCCCCCCTCTAAGGCCTTCTCCATATGTCGGTTCACCTTCTTCCAGGCCCTGTCCAAACCCGGGGGGTCCCCAAGACCATGCCAGACACGGCACGGCAAGATGGCTGACCAATCAACATATGAGGCCACCTTGTTTTAATGGTGGCAAAGTCAGCCTTGGCCTGAATTGCCAATTCTATGTCCTTAAGCAGGCCCAGGTTGTTACCCCCAAGGTGGATAACCAAGACCTGCGGGGGAGGCCCCAGCCGTTCCCCAAACAACAATGGGAGGAGTCTGGGCCATCTCATGCCTCTCTTCCCTAACCATTCAACATGGGCCCACCCACTGAGGTCCAGCTGTGAACCCACAGGGGTCCTCCTGGAGCAGTGGGCAGCCCAGAAGATCATGCTGTGGCCATAGACCAGAATGTCTTGCCTCGCCGGCCTGCCAACAGCACCTGTAACGAGAGTTCTGTCAACACCTGAACTCAAACTTGCTCTCCTGAACCCTGAACTCAAAACTTGCTCTTTCGAACATAACTCTTATATGCACAGGAACACCAGCAGCTGATTGTCTGAATATAAGTGGGAGAATACCCACTGATCAGAGCCCTGACCAAGCTCCAAGACCACGCCTTTTCTCCACTGGTCAGTCTTGGAATGCCGAATAACCGCCCTAACCTTATCAACCAACATGGTAATGTCAGCTAAAGTAAGGGCCCTCCCAGAAGGATCCTGACATGATGCAGCCACTAATTCGCTAATGAGCAGTGCTCCCAAAAAGGCTAATAACACAGATGCATGAAAAAGAGCAGTCTCATACACGTTGGCATGGATGTTTGGCCATAAGGCCCAAAGACCTTTAAGAATTGCTGGGGACAAAGGTTCCCTAGTATCCACTGTGGGACTGCTCTCTCGGGACCAACCCTCCAGCATCTTCCTAACTCTGAAATCCCCTGTATAATCAGCAAAACCTGACGCCTTACTGGCATATGCCAAGGAAGATGGCTGACCTTTGATAGACCTTACAGCCAAACCTCTCTTCCTAGAATACATGCAAAACTGAATTAAATGAGGTACTGGAATGGGCCAAACCTGAGGTAGTCCCACTGACTGCCTAAAGTTTGTAAAATCATGACCGGGCCTCCTGTAGGATTTCCTAGTTGATGGAGCTAAGGCTAATCCAATTGCCCTGTTGGACTCAGCCCTCCAATCTCACAAAAACTCATGGGCATCCTTACCGGGGACTGATCTGCTTCCGGGGCCAACCGATGGAACCTCTCAATCTGTTTTTGGGAGAGAGCGTCAGTGACCCCATTATTAGCCCCCAGTACATGCTGTGCTTTGAACAAAATATTGTTTTTGAGGCAGATTAGCGTGAAGGCCCTAAACAATGTCATGACCAGAGCTGACTTAGAGGTCATTGAGTTAATGACTTGAACTGTGCCAAGATTGTTGCACCAGAAATGAACTGTATGCCCAGCAAAATCTGCTGGCCACAGCCCCACTTCTACCACAATTGGGAAGAATTCTTGGAATCCTTTGTCTTAGGATTCAAACCTGGACCTCCTAGATCCTATCCTGACACCAACCATTGCACTATACAGTAGCAAATGACCCAGGAATTACCCATTTGCAAACAGTTCTTGTTTGGATTGAATCTTATTACTTACTTTCTTGACAGCACATCCCTGGGAAAGTTTTCCACAGTAACTTCTCTAACTTAGAAGCCATTAGTATGACTCAGCTTTTAAAAGCTTGTTCTGAGATCAAAAACTAAAGGTTATAAAGCAATATATTAAAGTGCTGGGGTTTTGTTTCTTAGTTTATTTCTCTTGAAGTTAATGGAATGATGTCTGTTAAATGCAGGTTCTCAGGCTTAGTTTATTAGAGGGTCACAGTTATACAGATATATTTCCTTTAATGTTGGAGACTATTCTTTGATGCCTGGCCACTTAAAAATATGTGCATGTTTGTTGAGTTTACTCAAGATAGTAATTCTGTCTTCCAGAGATTGCCTTGATACTCTGAATCACTGCATCCATTCTTTTTTTAAAAATACTGGAGATGGATAGTTTTAGCATTAGTGTAGGTCTCTTATAACTCCAATAAATGGAGTAATCTGTACAGTCATTCACAGAATCTTTCATGTTGCTTCAGTTGGTTTTCAGTACCAATAACAGCAAGACATGTTTTCAAACTGTGATACTGATGAGCCTGGAACACCCATGCTAATAATTCCACAGCTATCAGCTTTGGCCCTTATCTGGTGAGCTATGAGTAGCAGGCAGTAAGTGATCAACAAGGTGTAAGGAATGGTAAAAATAAAGTAGTGTCTGGCCATTTGGCACACATATGATGTCTAACTCATGAAGAGTTTCTTTTGGGAAGGCTTCAAGGAGGACATTAGAGAACTAGGCGGTATATGCTGGGAGCCAGATGCAGTGAATCAGGTTCAGCAACTGGCTTTCACCAGAGCTCAGTGCTCTTCCCAGGAACTGCAGCTCTGTTGGCAAGATGGGCTCCAAGTCCCAGTGATGATATAAGGAAGATCAATGATACCTTATACTGCATCAGGATTTTTTTTTTACTGCAGATCTAAGACTCTTGAGAGTCCCTTGGACTGCAAGGAGATCAAATCAGTCAATCCTAAAAGAAATCAATCCTGACTGTTCCCTGGAAGGCCAGATACTGAAGCTGAAGCTCAAATACTTTGGCCACCAAATGAGAAGGGAGCACTCACTGGAGAAGACCCTGATGCTGGGAAAGATTGAAGGTCAAAGAAGAAGGGGGCGGCAAAGGATGAGATGGTTAGACAGTGTCACTGATGCAACTAACATGAAATTGAGCAAACTTCAGAGGATGGCAGAGGACAGGAGGTCCTGGCATGATCTGGTCCATGGGGTTGTGAAGAATCAAACTCGACTGTGCAACTGAACAACAACAAAAATCAATTGCTGCTTCAGTCCTGTGTTTCATTAGATTCATTCATTTATAGATAAGAGTGATCTTTGTTCAAAGAAGGGAAGGAAGCAAGCAAGCAAGCAAGCAAGCTTAACCGTTTCCAGAGGCATACTTTTCTATACGGCAGCACTCTTGTTTTTGTCTGCGGTTCCTTTTGATCCCTGTCAAATACTTTGATCATTCAAAACAGTGAAAAATAATAAGAATATTATCATTGTCATCATTATAAAACAGTAGTGAAATACAATCCTAGTCTCTTTGATCCTTAACTGAACAACTGAGTTGTCTATGTATAAAGGCACTCTGAGATGCAATTTTGGATCTGTATTTGGGAAACAGAGGAGAAATCTCTACGGATCTTTCTGGGCACAATAAGAATAATGAAAATGAATAAAAATGTGGTAAAATGTACTAAGAGGGATTCGTGCTTAGGTCAATGGATCCTTGTCTTTGAATGTTGTAATCATGGAAGCAAAGCCAATTACAAGCTTCTTATATACCCCCAAAAGGCAAAATGATGATGTGTGTTCAGCTATTTATTAGTGTGCTCACGGAGTGTGTTTAAAGGTGAGTAGGACTGCATCCCCTGGTTTATGCCTGACACTCACCAATTCAGATGAAAGTTTACAGTGAGCTTTTTGCAACATTTTTGATCATGAGGAGGGGTTTATGCAAATTCATCAGATCCAGGGTCAGAGGACATCATCTTGCTCCCCTTCATTCACACTTAGTGAATGAATGGATGAATATCTAAAGAGATGCCAGCTATTTTCCCTTAGCACAATGTTTATCTTTTAAAAGCAGGAATCCCTTTTCTGTAGCAGTAAGACATCATCCGATGATGAACATGATCCCATTAATGCTGCTATCCTGGCATGCCTGGATGCCTTGGAGAAGCAGTGGAGGAAGCAAGTCCCACCACCTGTGGCACCAGAGGGCACCAAAAGTGTATAAGGTAAATCTCCTTCTGCATTTCAGGCTAAGATTCTGGCGCATTTGGCCATGATGGAAGATGGCCAGGGGATATCAGGAGAACAGCAAGGAATTGGTCAACATGGGGATGATGCTGAGGATGGGCACCAGCTGGAGGTCTATAAGGGGCCCCCGGCCAAGGATGGTAAGGAATATGAAGAGCCCAAGAAGTAGCCCTGGGGTCCTGGGTATCAGGGTGGCTCTGGGCCTTCACCTTTACATTCAGCAGGTAGTTAAGTTTCCTCTGGTTCAGGAGGGTGCAGGTCACATTTTTCTCAGGGCTGGTGGGGGCCACAGTATGGCTGTATGTGCTATGCTGGGCAGCAGTACGAGTGCATGCCGGTAAAGGCACTGTCTAGTGGTGAGTTGTAGCTTCCACTTAGTGACCACCTGTCTGCAGCCACATGTGACAAGATCCTTAAAGCAGCCTTGGAGAGCCTCCCTGATGCTGAAGTACATGGACATTATTTATAAGGCATATACTCGCTTTTTGGGAATGGCTTGGCTGGAATATGATGAGGGCTTCAGAATGCGGGGTGCCATGAATCTGGCCTGGAGGTGGGACCAGATTCATCCCCACCTGTGGCTTGAAGCCATGGCAGCAGCTTGGTCTGCACCTGGGGACTGTTCAGACAGCGGTCATGTGGTGCATAGGCTGCAAGGTCCGATTTCGGCACAAGCTTCCAGCAGGCAGGCACCCCAGAGGTGCCCGCTTTGTTGGGAGTTTACTTCACAGGGCACGTGCAGTAGAAAGGTGTGTTCCTTTTGGCATGAGTGCCTACTGTGCACTGGCCCCCATTCACTTGCTAGTTGCCCCAGGCCAAGGGCTAAGTTGGGCAGCAGAGGCGGGAAGCGTAATGTCAGTGGCAGAAGCCAACAGGAGGCTGGGGACAAAGGGTCCAAGTCCCATTAAGGTTCATATGTTGGCCTGCCTGTTACGGGATTATCCCAATCGACAGGTGGGTAAATATTTGTTAGAAGCATTTGTGTTTGGTTTTAGAATACCTTACCAGGGTGAAAGAGGGCCATTTTGGGCTCCTAACCTTAAATCCGTTAGGGGATTGGAAGAGGTAGTGAGGCAAAAAATTGCCAGGGAATGCACGGAAGGCAGGGTGTTGGGCCCCTTTGTGGCTTCACCGTGTCCCAATTTGAGGGTGTCACCTTTAGGGGTGGTACCCAAAAAGGCACCTGGCGAGTTTAGGCTCATCCATCACTTGTCCTACCCTTGGGGGGAATCTGTCAATGATGCGATACCTGATGAGCTTTGTTCGGTCAGGTACACATCATTTGACCAGGCTATGCAAGTTGTGTGCAGCTGTGGGATGGATGCAGACCTCACCAAATGTGATACTAAATCCGCCTTCTGTCTTCTCCCTGTTCACCCTGGGGACTTTGAATTATTAGGTTTTGCATTCAAGAACAAGTTTTACATGGACCAGGCTCTGCCTATGGGGTGCTCCATTTCATGTGTGGTTTTTGAAAGGTTTGGTACATTCTTAGAGTGGGCCCTGTGTTTTAGGACGGGGCTGAACAGTACCGCGCACTACTTAGATGATCTCCTGTTTGTGGGAAGCACAGGTACTGGGCACTGTCAATTCTTGTTGGACTCCTTTACATCTTTGGCTGGGGAGCTTGGAGTTCCATTGGCCCATGAGAAGACGGAGGGTCCCACCAAGGTATTGACGTATTTAGGGATTGAATAGGACACCAGAAAGCAGCTGTCCCGCTTTCCCTTGGACAAGATCCAGGAGTTTAAACAGTGAATTGGTTGAGCTGTTAAGCTCAGAAAAATAACTTTGCTGGAGGAATAAAAGGAGGGTTTCAAAGGCAGGCCAGGAAGAAAGGAGTCAGCCCAGTGCCAGGCAATGAGGCAGAGTGCTGCTCCAGGGGACGGGAGGATGGACCTGTGGTGCACATCTGGCATCATACCAACCCTCAGTTCTGAGGCCTGAGAAGAACTAGCATGGAGATCCTGACAGCATGGAGGGTGGAGGATGAACTCCCAAAAGGGGGTGCTCACCTTCAGAATCAGAATTCTTTGCTTCTCATTTTTTACAATGCTTCCGTACTAACTACTAGAGAAGCTATCTGTGCACTTTTTGGAATGAACTCTGAAATCTCCCTTTGTGGAGAAGGCTTAACAAAGATTTCAAGAGTGGAGACACCCTCTTCTTTTAAAAAGACAGCTCTTCCTGAACTGGAATCACTATTAATAGAGAGATTATTTCAGGGAAAAGATGTTGGTGCAGTGGTCCATATCTTCTGTAGATAAATTGCTTCATTTTCCCTGGATGTCATTTTGACATCTTTCTTCATCACTAGAGTCACTGAGGGAGGGGGTGTGAGGAAGTGAGACAATATGTATATGTATGCATGAAAACAACTGGAGCTTAACTGAAGTCCAGCATATGACTGAGACAAGCATAGTAGTGATGGGCTGAAGACATTGACAGCAAACCTAGCAGTAACACGATTATGAAAGCAGGACTGTAAATATTTGACAGGCACAAATGTTTCACATATCTTCTTGAAGCCCTCAAACTTCCTGAGTAACTCAGGCAGTCTTATTCAGATTTCCAGTTCCTCATGAAACATGCAAAACACATGTCTCCCTCAAAAATTAAGATAAATGCACATTATTGTCATGTAACCCTTACATTGACAAACTTTCCTGAGTGTATTAAAGTGAAAGCATTCAAAGGGTGCATACCCAATCTGCTGTCCATGGTGCTGAGAGTCTAGCTAGCAGCACATCTTGCCATGAAAAGGCATTAATGAAGATAATTGAAGATGTTATTAGGAAAACGTGTTTGTTATCAGGGTTTACTTATAGCTTTATTACTCAGAGTTACACTTCATTAATACCCATTTTTCATGGCTCCGATTTGCCATTAATTAGTTCCATGACCTTTTGTCATTGGAAGAAATGTCACCAACAGAAGAGGAGAGAACACGTGTTTGTAAAATCCATGCCTTCGCCTGGAGAGTAGCCTGTCTGTTTCCATTTTAATTCATTGTCATTACTGTCTGAAAAATACAGTAATTCTTAACAATGGAAATGGACTCCTTGGCTATAAGTCTGATAACCAAAGAAGTCTTTAGATAGAAAACATTCTGTTTGAAAATCAGGAATCTAATTCTTCATTCTAAAACTTGCTTCAACTTCTTTTTATTGAAACTAATTTCAAAATAATGTTGTTAAAATATCCAGAAAAGAATAATTTACAAACTATTTTGGAGGATTGTTTCAATAGTAAGGGATAAGCATTAATATTTACCTATGTATCTCTATACAAATCTGAGTAATGCAAGCAATCTCATTCAGATCTCAAATTCCTTATGAAACATGAAGAGCTTGTGTCATTCTCTGATATTAAGGTAAATATTCATTATCATAAGTTAAGCCTTCCAGTGATAGAAACAGCACTGAAGGTTAAAGGAAAGGAATGCATTTAGACAGCCCATCTTCTACTGCTGTCCATGTGCTCACATTTTGATTTATCTACCTATATTTTCATTGGCTATTTTTTCTCTTCTATTTATCAGGTGAAAGATTCTTGGATTTCTGAAAGAAAAAAAAAAACCTAGCATATGATTAGCACAAAGATCATTTTAATCAAAGATAAGACCGTTCACAGGATTCTTAACAACACCAAAGGAATGACACTTGTTTATTATGTAAATGCAGTTCCCCTAAGACAAAGAATTCTGCATGGTGTTATGAAACATTCAGGGAGTCACATGACAAAAGACCCATGGTCTAGAGAATAACGACATGGGATTTGCTTGCCAGAATCAAACCACTCATCCGTAAACTCTAATATCCAGTGCCTGACAGATGACAATGCTTCATGCTTCAGTGGAAAGACATAATTCTAGGGATTTGTCTGAAATGGACAAACACTCTGATGCAGGTCATTATTACGATGGGAATTTGGCAAGCTTGTGTTATTATTATTTTCCTTTGTAGTATTGGCAGGTTGGTTAGTATGTTAATGATCTTAATTTATGTACTGAGTTTTGTCATCACAATTTATCTAATGTGCCCAAGGCAGTATATTGGCACTCAAAAATCTAAATGAAGAAATAAATAAAGCCAGGGGCACAAACATAAATATGTCACATTCTGTTTAGCTATCCAGTATATTCTTTGAGTGTTCAAGCTCACACTATTGTTTCCTAGTGATTACCCTTTCTGGTGTCCACAGTTGTCAAATGAGATAGCCAAGTGGTAACAATTAATCTATGCCTTACGGCCAATTCACACAATAAGTATTCATTTGGCCAGAAACCTAAAATACCCTTATGCGCACAGTGAGCCACTAGTCTTAACTGTTTGTCACAAGCACAATTACATTTTGGCATGCCACCATTTGGCAATTCATTTAGAAAAGTGTCAAGGAGCATACCAAACTGTAGTCTGTGTTAGAACTGAACTCTTTAAGTGATTGATTTGTCTGTATACAATCAATTAGCCACTTGGACACACAGTAGTCATGAGAATATTTTCTAGGTCTTTGCAGAATTAAAGGACTATCACACTTATGTAGAATAAATATACTCCTGATCCAGGAATCTGACATCACCCAGTCCCCCTGGCTAAGGCGAATGCTTGGCAAGTTTGCTCAATTTCATGTTTGTTGCATTGATAACACTCTCTAACCATCTCACCAAATTCCCTACCATGAAATTGGACCATGGTTTTCCTAGACAGAGGCTACAGTGGGAGGGAAGGACAGGTGAAGACAGGGTGATAAATAAAGGTAGGTTGGGTGATGAGTGGGAAAGAAAGAAGGGAGCAGGAAAAGGAGAGATGCTATGGGGGCTGACATGAGGATAGGAATAGAAAATAAAGTGGAGAAGGATGTGTGCGGAAAATGACCCCCACAAGCCCTTGTGGGTTCTCCACTTGTTTGTGCTGCAATTAAAAAGTCCATTAAAGTGGTTTGGTATTGAAATTAAATGAATGAGAGCCAACTAACTTGTGTGTCAAGCAGAGCTAAGACTTGCTCTGTTTTTGTCACAGTGTTTAATTAATCACACATCCAGTTTAATTTTAATTTATTCCACAAGACAATGCAACTTAGTTCTTTTCATATCAGGATCATACAAAGGTTTCCACAGTCCACTATCAGTAAAAAATGGTCCACTTGCAAGAAAGTAATGCTGCATAATTTCTAATCACAGGTACAATTTCCAGCATGCAGCCAATCAGTATTAATCATGCAAATTAGCTTTTAACATACATTCCCTGACAGAAGCTCAGCCATGGTGAATCTTCCAATACTTAAACTCTGAATGTTTTTGATTTGGTATGTTATGTAGGAAATATATATTTAAATCAATACCTTTATATGACAGGTCTCTTTTAAAATTAGCTATACTAAACTGAGTCAAAAGCCTTAGAAGCATGTTTAGGATGGCACTATTGTATATTTATAAACACTGTTTTAAGGATGAAGGGCAATGTATGTTGCAAGGCACCTTCAGCTTTAAAAAAATGAATTGTAAAAATGTCTGCCAGGATGTAAAGAGCTACTTATTCTCTTTTGGGAGAGGGAAAGATTATTCTAATCTAGCCCTTTTATACATAACATTATATGCACAATCAAAGGATGATTTGTGCCTCTTTTCCACCATACAAATTGGAGAATCATCCTGATGAATATTTGAATTAACACATAGATTTGATCTGGTGATGTTGAGTTGTTTTATGTGGTTTTAGGATTATTTAAATTGTCTATCCATTGTTTTATTCCTTTATAAGCTGCCCTGAGTGGGCTCTGGCCAGGAGGGTGGAGTATAAATTGATAATAATTAAATAAAAATGCATTGAATTTTTCTTAAAAGTTTGGTTTAAAAAGTAGTTTATTTACTTATTTATTTACATTTTTGTACCACATCCTCTCCTGTGCAGTCTCAGACCAGTTTTCAATAAAGCATTCAACAATAAACATTCAATAAAATATATCTAAACATTAAAATAATACTGGCTAATAAAATACAATTACAGTAAAAATCATAAAACATTAATAAGTATAATAGCAAATTCCTAAAAAGTAATCGAATCAACAGTTACCAGTAAAGGCAGTGGACAGTTCCACAAAATTTAGCCAAAGCCCTAATGAAACAGATCTGCTTTACATGCCCTGTGGAATGCAAGAAGATCTCACAAAGTTTGGGCCTCATCAGGGATCTCATTCCAAAGGGCAGGACCAACAACCAAGAAGGCCCTGGAGGAAGATAAATGTGCAATCCAGGAAGCCAGGCACCTGTAAGAAACCCTGAGTTGCTGTCTGGGAGAAGTGGGAGGCGGGTTCAGCAAGAGAGGCAGTCCTGCAGGTATGAAGGCTCCAGACCATTAAGAGCATTATATGTTAAAGCCAGCACCTTGAATTGGCATCAGATACTAATTGTGAGTCAGTGCTGCTGCCAGTACATAGGGCTGCCCATGGAACTGACCATGGAAACATGGTGAACAGCCTGGCAGCTGCATTCTGAACTACCTGCTGGTTCCAAAGCTTCTTCAAGGGTAGCTCTACATAGAATACATTACAGTAGCCCAATCTGGAAGTCACCGTCACATGGATCACTGAGGCAGGGTCTGACTGGGACAAATGATGACAGATTTGGCACAGATGGTAGAATGCAGTCTTTGCCACCATGGACATATTCTTGTTCAGGGCAAGGGAAGAATCAAGCTGTACCCTCAAGCTCTTTACAGCATCCTCTGAAGTCAGTTGGATGGTGGACCCTGTTGAACATTGGTAGTAAATGCCATCCCTGTGTCCCAGCCTTCCCCAGCCACATGACCTCCATTTCTGATGGATTTAACTTCAACCAACTCTTCCCCAAACATTCCATCACAGCATCCAGGCAGGAGGCTAAGGCTGAGATCCCAGCCACTGGCTGCTTCTTGAGCAGGAGGTAGAGCTGGGTGTCATCAGCATACTGATGGCACCCAACTCCAAACCCTCCAAACTTCCTCAAGAGGGCACATATAGATATTAAACAATATTGGGGATAGGATAGACCCTTGCAGAACCCTACAATTCAGGGACTGTTGTCTCAACCTTTCGCCTCCAATGGCCACCCTCCATAGGCCTCCCTGTAGATAGAGGAGGACCACTGTAAGGCAGTGCCCTTTACCCCAAAGGAAGCAAGGCAATGATTAGGACCAAATGGTCAACTGTGTCAAAAGCAGCCTAACAGATTCAAAAGGATCTACAGTGCTGAACCACCTTTGTCAAGATAGAGCCAGAGATATTACACAAGAGCAACCAAGACAGTATCAGTTCCGAAGCCCAGCCTGAAGCCTGACTGGAAGGGATAAAGGGGTGATGTTTCATCCAGAATAACCTGGAGCTGCCTGGCCACTGCTGTCTCAATTACCTTTTCCAGAAATGGAAGATTAGAGACTGGGTGGTAATTGTCTAGGTCCCTTTTGTCTAAGGGGCTGCAGTGGCTTAGAGGTTAAGATGCTGAGCTGCAGACCAGAAGGTCTGCAGTTTGGCAGTTCAAGACCCTAGTGTCACAAGACAGAGTGAGCTCCTGTCCCTGTCCCCAGCTCCTGCCAACCTAGCAGTTTGAAAGCAAGAAATTGCAAGCAGATAAATAGGTACCACTTTAATGGGAAGGTAACAGCATTCCGGGTACCTCGGTGTTTAGTCATGCCAGCCACATGACCACAGAAACATCTTCAGACAGCACTGGCTCTTTGGCTTGAAAACGGAGATGAGCACTGCTCCCTAGAGTTGGATTTGACTAGCTTTTGAGCAAGGGAAACCTTTACCTTTGCTCTTGTCTAAAGGAGATTTCTTCAGCAGAGGTGTTAAGGTTAATATCTCAGGGCTCCTCTCACCACTGCACTGGAGGATTTTGTCAACCAGGAGGGGCAGGGATCCAAAGAGCAGCTAGTAGGCCTGTCAACTGCCAGAACTCTGTCAACATCAGCTAGTGAAAGTGGGCTGAAGGAGTCCAAAAAAGGACCTAAAATGGCAGAAAGAGCTTTCATTGCACTACTCACCCCAATATGGGCTGCCATCTCTTGGAGTAGCGAGGAGATTCTATCAGCAAAGTAAGTTGTGAATTAATCACAACTAAAGGCCAAATCTCTATCATTTTTATACATCACTGGAGAGGTATTTAATTGTCTAATTATTCTAAATAATTGAGCTGGATGTGATCTAGCAGGTGTGATGGAGGCAGAGAAATATAATTGCTTTCACTGCCACTTCATAGGCCTTCATCTGGGCTCTATAAAGTGTTCTCATTGCCTTGTTGTGAGTTGCATCCTGTGCAAAATTTCCAATGATTTATTTATTTATTTATTGCTTTGACTTTTACCCCACCCTCCCCACTGAGGCAGGCTCAGGGTGGCTTCCATAAAACTGATAAAACAATGTACATCTTATAAAATTACAAATACGTTAATATCAATGGTGATACCAAACAGTAAAGTACAATTTGAGACATGTTCAGCATTGCCACCATGCTAGATCACTTCTGGGTCTGAGTCAACACAGGGCATAGCTGGTGAGGCACTGCTCCTATCGGAATGCCTGCCTAAAAAGCTCTGTTTTCATGGCCCTACAGAAGGAATCTTCAGCAGCAGCCTGGGATTTCGTTGCATCCCTCCACTGCTGTATCCAACCCACAATTTAATTTTTTACATCCAAGACCCTTATCTTTGGACAAAATTTAAAATTCCACTGGTTTCAGTGGGTTGGAGAACTTCTCCCCCATAACTAGGGATGGGCACAAACCAGAAAAATGCATTTCAGTTTGTGGTTCATAGTGTGCTCGGTTCACAAACCACAAACCATCACAAACTTTTAGATGCTAAGTAAACTGGTTCAGTTTCTGAGATTTGTGATGCAGTAGAAACCCCCCTCCAGCATGCTGGAGATTCCAAACTAACTTTCTATGGCTGACTCTCCTCCACCTGGCATCCCAGTTTGGTGAGGAATATACCATCTTGGTAAATCTTCTGAAAACCAATGGAATTCAATATCGATGGTTATTACCATAAGGAATATTCTTCTTGTATAGAGGCAAAAGATATAAAATAAATTCCATCTTTAAACTTGAAGATTTCCTAGAAAGAAATGGGGAAGACCTTGGATGGAAAGTGAGGATCCAAGTGAAACAGATGAAGATAAACAAAATTTGGTACCAAAGACTGGAAAACCACAAAATACAAAAAAGAAAAACAGGCAAAAAATAGAATTCTATCCATCACAAATAGTCATGAGACAGAAAGAGAAAAAGAGAAAGGAGGTGACAGAGGAAGAAAAAAAATGGATAAAGGTGGAAAATACTTTCAATAAATGTGAACAGTCAGCATTTTACCATCTTTGGCCGGCATGGCAGTTGGTTCTCTACCTCGATTGTGATGACCTGGCCACAGTGATCCATGAGACGGTCACCTCGAGGCTAGACTACTGCAACGCTCTCTACATGGGGCTGCCTTTGTCGCAGACCCGGAAGCTGCAGCTGGTGCAGAATGCAGCAGCCAGGCTGTTGATAGGTTTTACGAGGTGGGACCACATCCGGCCTGCACTGAAGGTGCTGCACTGGCTGCCAATAGCGTACCGGATCCGCTTCAGAGTGCTGGTTCTTACCTTTAAAGCCCTATATGGCTAAGGTCTGGCTTACCTGAGGAACTGCCTTTCCCCATATGTTCCCCCAAGGGCACTACGGTCGGGGGGGCAACATCTGCTAGCTATTCCAGCTCCCAAGGTTGCTAAATATGCTGCAATCAGGGCCAGGGCTTTCTCGGTGGCAGCTCCTACCTGGTGGAATGAGCTCCCAGAGGAGATCAGGGCCCTGCAGGACCTTATGCAGTTCTGCAGGGCCTGTAAGATGGAGCTCTTTCACCAGGCTTTCGAGTAGGGGCTGCCACTGTTACTGTTCCACCACCGCCTTGACATTACGGGGCATTCTAGCCCTGGTACGTGATTGTGGCTATATTGGGACACCATTAGAGCAACAACAACCATGCCCACAGGAGTACTGATGTTACGGGTTTTATGTTAGGGACTCATTCACTCTGTAGACTGTGGTTGCAATTGTTTTATGTAATGGATTATTTATTGTTTTAATGTTTACGTATGGCATCTGCCTCTATGTTTTACTCTTTTATATGGCATTTGCCTCTGTGTTCACCGCCCTGAGCCCATGCTGGAAGGGCAAGATATAAATCCAATAAATAAATAAATAAATAAATATGAACAGTTTAAACACACTACAAAAAAGGAACCGTGTTTTTCATCAGATTCAAAAATTACAGGCAGATGTGGTGTGCCTACAAGAGACATGTATTATCAAAAGAGACCAAAGATATTTAGAGCCAAAGAAGTTAGGAAAATCTTTTATTGCCGCAGATGGGAAGAAAAAAAAGAGAGGGGTAGTTACCTATGCTAGAGAAGCCTTACATCCAGAGCTGATATATAGCTCAGAAAATTGAAGAGTTCTGATAATATGAGTTCAAAGACAAACAAAATCACTGCTAATTGTAAACATTTGTGTGCCTAATCAAAATCAAGATAATTTTTTTGAGTTAGTAAGAGAAACTGTGGCCAAACAATTGTTTGAGGAGATTTGCTTGATAGGAGATTTTAATGCATTTTATGATAGGACATCAGACAGAAAAAGGCCTCAACAAAATATAAACAAGGGAATGAGCTTCCAAGATCTTTCGTGAAAATGGCAGAAGAATTTACTTTAATTGATTCCTGGAGAACCAAAAATATTGATGAAAAAGACTATACATTTTATTCGGCTGGGCATAAATCTTGGTCAAGATTAGACATGGCCCGGACCTCTTTAGCTATGACAAATGATATATGGGATATAGATATTTTACCAGCTTCTTTTGCAGATCACAATCCAATTATGTTGACACTACTTGATGTCCCAAGAAGAAATAGATGGACAATGAACACAAGTCTTCTTAAAGATGAAAAAAATGTAACTGATCCTAAAATAGAATTTCAAGCATTTTTTTAAAGATAACTGGCAGCCAGAAGTTTCGATGGATATAATACGGGACACCTTTAAAGCATATGTGAGAAGCTGGTTCATTAGACAAAATGCATGGACAAAGAAACAAAAGGGATTGACCTATAAACAGATACAAGAACAAATTAAAATTGAAGAATATAATATGAAGAGGAGGGATATTGATACACAGCAGATTAGAATCAACATTTAAAAACTTCAACACCAGTTGAATTGCCTCCTAACACAAGAAATTGCAAAAAAAAAAAAAAAAAAGTGAATATGCTAAGCAGTACCATTTTCAAAATGCAAATAAACCTACAAGGTGGTTAGCTTAAAAACTGAGAAAGAAGAGGGAAAATATATATATAAAAAGCCTAAAAAAGAAGAGGGGGAAGAAAAATTCTCCCTGATAGATTTAAATAAGGTAGTAGATAATTTTTATAAGAAACTATACCATCAAGAAGAAACTAAACAAGAAGAAATTCAACAATTCCTCAGAAAACAGAAGGATAAAAAATTTTCAGAAAAAAAAATAATGAACCAATATCTACATGCGAGGTAATTGAAGCAATAAGAAACCAAAAAGAAAGGAAAGCACCAGGGCTTTCGGTTTCGGCGCTGCGAATGGCGGCCACCTTTCGGGACGCTCCCGGAGGTGGTTAGCCCACGCGCAGTTTGGGGGGGTCTTTGCATGTATGCAGGACCCTAGTGAGCCTTAGGCAAAGGCTCCGAACCGGGGGCGCTTGGGGAGTAGTCTCTTTGCCGGCAGACAGCCGGGAAATTGAGGCTTTCTCCCCGCCCCAATCGGCCCCGCAAGGAAGGCTAATCTGACGCTAATCTTTTTGGGCGAGAAAGAAGAAGAGAAAGAAGATCTCAATTTTACCTTGGCGAATGTCTTGGCACCCCTAACTGGCAGTGAAGCGAATGAATTAAAAGAAGAGGCGGATATGGCTCCCAAAGCCTACTCCGCTTTTATAAAGGAAAATAATCTGCCAGGAGAAGGGGTTGCTGAGCTGAGTAGGCAATTCAGAGATCTAATTTCATCTGTAGTGAGTATGGAGCCCGTAAAAATATAAGGAAAAAGAGAAGCGAGAGAAGATGGAATTCATCTGCAAAACAACAAAACTGCTGAAGAGACACGCCAGCATGGAGGAAGCAGCACTCAAACCTTGGATTAATGCAAGCAGCGATGAAGACAGCAGCCCAGGGGAAAGAGGTGACAGAGCGGGAGTCATCAAGATGAAGAGGACTCAACTTTTAGTTGAAGAGACTTAAGAAGACAATTGGAGCTGTGATTGTTTGTGTAACATCTGGAAGGAGCTGTTTAATAACTAACCCCAATGGACTTTACTAACTTCATTAACAGAATTATTCTGGACTTTGGATTGTTAAAAAGAAGATCTTCTAACCACGATGGATGCTAAAAATAGTACTAACTAAAACTAACCCTTATTAACAGAAAAATTTCACTCCATCCTTTTTTCTTTCTCCAGCTGTCTACCCTACCCTTTTCTCATAAAAAGAATAAAATTCTCTCCTCTTTAGGAGAGTTTTATAAAAAGAAAAAAGAAAAGAAAGGAAAGCACCAGGACCAGATGGTATACCATCAGAAATTTATAAGAAATATGAAAGATCTGCCCTTTAAATATACAATAAATAATATTATGGAGTTAAGATTGCTGGGGAAAAGATCAATAACCTCAGATATGCAGACGATACCACTCTGATGGCAGAAAGTGAAGAGGACCTAAAAAGCCTCTTGCTTAGGGTGAAAGAGGAGAGTGCAAAAGTGGGCTTGAAGCTCAACATCAAAAAAACTAAGATCATGGCATCTGGCCCCATCACTCCTTGGCAAATAGAAGGGGAAGTCGTAGAAGTAGTGACAGACTTCACGTTCCTAGGATCTCAGATCACTGCAGATGGTGACTGCAGCCATGAAATTAAAAGACGCCTGCTCCTTGGGAGGAAAGCGATGGCAAACCTAAACAGCATGATAAAAAGCAGAGACATCACCTTGCCAACAAAAGTCCGCATGGTCAAAGCAATGGTATTCCCTGTAGTAATGTATGGCTGTGAGAGTTGGACTATAAGGAAGGTCGAGCACCGAAGAATAGATTCTTTTGAACTATGGTGCTGGAGAAGACTCTTGAGAGTCCCTTGGACTGCAAGGAGATCAAATCAGTCAATCCTAAAAGAAATCAACCCTGATTGTTCCCTGGAAGGCCAGATCCTGAAGCTGAAGCTCAAATACTTTGGTCACCAAATGTGAAGGGAGCATTCACTGGAGAAGACCCTGATGCTAGGAAAGATTGAAGGTCAAAGAAGGGGACAGCAAAGGATGAGATGGTTAGACAGTGTCATTGATGCAACGAACATGAAACTGAGCAAACTTCAGCGGACAGCAGAAGACAGGAGGGCCTGGCATAATCTGGTCCATGGGGTCACGAAGAGTCAGACTCGACTGTGCGACTGAACAACAACAACAAAATATTATGGATAAAGGGAGGACTCTGAATTCATGGAAAGAAGCCCTAATAACACTTATTCATAAGCAAGAGACAGAAAATAATTAAACTAAGAATTATAGACCAATACCTTTGCTAAATGTTGACTACAATATATTTGCATCCATTTTGGCAGCTAGATTAAAGAAAGTATTAACTCAAATACTACATAAAGACCAAGCAGGTCTCCTGCCAAAGAGACAGATAAAAAATAATGTAAGAGTAATTTTAAATGTACTAGAGTATTATGAAATGCATCCAGAAAAAAAATTGGTGTTGATTTTTGTTGACACCAAAAAAGCATTTGACAATATAAATGGAATTTCTTATTAGGAAAATTAAGTATATGGGATTGTGAAGAATTTTTTTTTTATGGTTAGAGCAATCTATGATAAGCAGCAGGTGAGAATAACGATAAATGGAGATACATCTGATATTATTGTAATTCAAAAGGGACAAAGCAAGGCTGCCTGTTATCACCCTTATTATTTATTTTTGCTTTGGATACTCTTCTTGATATGATCAGAGGAAATAAACAAATTAAAGGACTACAGATAAGAGGGGAGGAGTTCAAAGCCCAGGCCTTCACTGTTGATATGACATTCATTCTAGAAGAACCACAGTCATCCCTGAATTACCATCTAGAGACTCTGCAGGAATACAGCAGAGAAGCAGGACTTAAGGTTAATAAGGTTAATAAGTAGAAAAAAATCTTAACAAAAAAATTGCAATAAAAACAACAAAACAAGTACAAGAAAGTTCAGGCTTTGAAGTCTGCAAGAAGTTCAAATATCTGGGAATCTTCATAATGAATAGATGCAGCGCACTTTTTAAAGACAATTACAGTAAGCTCGTACTAGAAATAAAGAACTATCTAGAAAGATGGAGAGGCCTACAAATTTCATTACTAGGCAGAATAGCTACAGTGAAAATGAATGTGTTGCCACGCGTAATTTTCCTCTTCCAAATGATTCCAATTATAAAAAACATTATTTTTAAAAAAGATTTAGAAAAGCTGGTAAAAGAATTCGTATGGCAAGCAAAAAAGCCAAGAATAAAATTAAAATATCTACAAGATAGAAAAGAAAGAAGTGGCCTGGCCCTACCCAACTTGACTCTTTACTATAAGGTGGCAGCAATGAGCTGGATTAAAGAATGGATCACAAGATTACTAAAATTGGAAGGCCATGATCTCATGATGGGCTGGCACACCTACATCTGGTATAAAAAAGCAATATTATTTGGACATTTCAAGCAACACATAATAAGAGCTGCATTATATAAAATATGGGAAGAAATAAAAAAGAAACATTATGTGAAGATACCTAAATGGATTTCCCCAATAGAGGCTTTTGTAAAACCCTCATTATTTGTAAACTATCCTAAATGGAGATACCAAGATTTATTAGATGACAAGGGCAACCTAATTACAGATAAGCTGAAAAAACAAAACACTAATTTGACTTGCTTGGAGAAGACACAATTAGAATCAAGATGGATAAAAGATTAAAAAAAAAGATTTTATGATAAACCTACTGGTTTAGATGAGATATTGTCAAGACATTGGCCCTTTAAATCTCCTGTCCCTGCTGGAGCAATCCATCATTGTGTCTATCCATTAGAATGCAGCTAGCCAGCACACCTAATCTCTGCACCTGATACCATTTACCAGCTAGGAACATTATTCACAGCTGGGAACTGTCAGATAGTCAGCATGACTCAGTAAGATCTATGACAGAAAGTGATCTAGGCTGGTATCAGGTGCTTGCCCCTATGATGTAGTAATTAGTTGACAGCTATCCCTGTATAAATTAGGAGGAGAGGCAAGGCTAAACAACTGGCTCAGGTCCAGAGAGAGAGCCAGGGAACTTTGCTGCTGCTGGGATTTGTTGAGACTGGATGTCTGGAAATCCTAAGGACTGCATCTGCCAGAGGATGGACAGTGGCTCCTGGCATTAGCCCAGCTTTCTGCATAGCTGCTTCGGGTGACGCCCAGGGATAAGTATTAGTTAGTTAGATAAGTTTTCTGTTTATTTGCTTGTGTCTCACCCACTAAGTCTTCTCCCTTTCTTGTCTGTTTTTATATGTTTGTTTGTAATAAGCTTATGCACTTCTAATTGGAGTAGTCACTGGTCCTTGTTGTGCTTGATAGAGAGAACGGAGACCTCTAACGAACCTCCAGCAAGTAATCTTTTCAGTGTGCTGATAGAAACGACCCTGGGAAGAAGGTAAACATATGCCCTGTAGGTCTCTGAGAGAGCCTGGGTTAAGGCGGTAATACAGAGGCAGCAGGATATTGCTGTAATACAGGGTCAGGGTCATGACAGATATGGATAAACAATAATGACAAATTTATTAAGAAAATATACAACTTTTTGTTAGACTATAAAATGCAAGATGAATGGGTAAAACCATCAATGATAGCTTGGGCCCAGAATATAGGTTATAATTAGAGGAATGGTTCAAATATGGATGAGGAATATAAAATATGTCCGGATGAACAATTTCAAAGAGAATATACTAAAGATGTTCTATAGATGGTATATTTCCCCTGATAGACTAAATAGATATAATGGATATAATGGATATAATGGAAAAGCAAACAAAATACGGGCACTTTTTCCCCACATATGGTGGTTATGTAAAAAAGCAAAAAAAAAAAAAAAAAGTATCTTCATAAAAGGGGTTATAGAGTATATATTAGAAGTGAAAATATTGTTAAAGCCAGAATTTGTTTTACTTAATATAATTTCTGATTCATTTAATAAACTTGATGTATATTTAATTATGCAAATTTTGACAGCTGCAAGGATCTTGTATGCAAAATTTTGGAAAAATGAAAATATACCAACAAAAGAAGATTACATTTATAAATTACTAGAAGTTGCAGAAATTGAGAAATTAACTTTTATTATCCAAGGTAAAAATAAAAATGTGTTTGATAATTATTGGTCTCGAGTGTATATTTGGTTAAAAAAATTGCAAACGGTTTCAATTTTTGTAAAGGACTATGGAATGAACGGGAAGATTCTCTATATTAAGATATACTGGAAAGCAATTTAATTTATGTTTAAATAAAAATAAAAAATATAATATTAATAATGATGATGATGATGACTGGATTTTCAGGGTCCAAGTTACAGCCTCCCAAAGAAGGTGCCCCCAGGAAAGAGCTTTCTGGGGAGATGAGAGATGCAGGTTCAGGAGATTCAGGAATGTATAGAACAAATCTTGTACAAGCTGGAGAAACCAAACTCACAGGGGATCTCCAGCTGACTATCTTCTAACTGTCCTCTAAGTTTGGTGAGAATTGGATTTATGGGGTCTGTGTTACAGCACCCCCAAAGAAAGTGCCCCCATCCTCCATTATTTCCAATAGAGGGGGGGAAACAGCAAAGAAGCAAAAGCAATAGAAGTTCAGCAGAACACAGTAAAAGTCCAAAAGAATCTCTGCAGTAGAAACTGAGGGTAGGATGCACTTTTGCAAGCCCAGCAGAACCAGTGCCACTGCAAGACAAACAGGACTAAGGTCAAGCCAGGAAAGTACTTTTGAAGGAAATGTCAGGTACAGGTTCAAAAGTGGATAGAACAGACCCCCTGCAAGCTACACACACCAAACACACAGAGAACCTCACCCTGCCTCTTGCTCCTCTACAATCTCTCCAAGTTGGGGGAAGATTACATTTCTGATGTCTCAGTTATGGACCCCCCAAAAAGGTCTCCCACATTTATACTATCCCACCCCTCCTGAGTGTGAACACCTCTGGGTGCCATGAAGGTGGAAAAGAATGCAAAGGGTGCTGATCATGGGGGGAAGAAGTCCTCCACCCCCTGTCTATCACAGGCCCCCATTCCCCGGGGCACCAAACCCATCCTGCCAGTGAAATGGACCCAGGCCCTAACAGGGCATCACCAGAGGTCTCAGAGCCTCCTTCCCCTGATTTGTTCCTGGGTCTCTCCACAGAGGCAAAAGAGTTGTTAGCACTGCTCAGAGGCACCAGCAGTTACTAAGACTCTTTTGAGAGGAGAACTCTGACAGCAGTGATTCAGAGGCTGGGGAGCCCACAGTTTGGAAATATTTCCACACTCTCCCCAGTGATACCTGTGTGGCAGAGTGCCAGGTATGCCACACCCATGTCTGGAAGAGTGCAAAACCCCAACATCTGTTCTCTTCCATCCTCCAGAGGGGCCTTCAAAGGGTACACCCAACTATGTTGCTGCTAGAAGCAAGAGTGGCAGCCCGTGGGAGGAAGAAAAGGCCCAGTCCCTCTCAGCAGGTTGAGGACAGTTATGGGACAGCAAGTAGTCTGGTGCTCTCAGATTTCACACACACTCCCTTCCTGCCCCCTTGGAGGCTTTGGGTAGTTTCAATTTTCTATTCAAATCATTTGCCACCTTGGAACTGCTTTTTACTTATGACTCTGCACTATGTTTTAACACTGGTCTAATTCAACTTGGATTATTGTGTTTTTATTATGTTGTAAACTGCCCTGAGCCCTGCTTCCAGAGAAGGGTGGCCTAAAAGTCTAAACAATAAATTAAAAATGAATAAATAAGTGGAAGGGGAGCAAGAGGCTCCCTGCACTCTGGCTAGAGTGGGTGGGACATCAAAGTGGACCACCCTCCAAGAGGTCAAAAGGGCTATGTG
This sequence comes from Gekko gecko, assembly GCA_029375565.1. Taxonomy (NCBI): domain Eukaryota; kingdom Metazoa; phylum Chordata; class Lepidosauria; order Squamata; family Gekkonidae; genus Gekko; species Gekko gecko. The sequence continues at coordinate 126,095,833 of JAPDNY010000006.1, read as the reverse complement.
GAGGGTCCAGGAAACAGTCACTTGCCTCATCAGCAAGATAATAACCATCATCATCATCATCATCTTTCGATTTATTGATCACTCACCCTGCGCAATTGCAGGCTCTGAGCGATTTACAGTTACACATTTGAGACGTGGGACTAACAATGTTTATATAAGGGATAGGGAGGACAACATATAATTCATTAATTCCACACACACTGCAGCTGACGGAGGGTTCATCTCTGCCTTCAGACCTGTTGTATTCTGTTCAGCATTTTCAGTTGGCTGGCTGGTGATGTCAAGTTTCAGGACTCTTTGTGTCACAGTGCCATACTGCCACCGCCTGGCCGGATCAACCCACTGCGGGGCTTTCTTGATGCCGAGAGATTTTCCATAGCTTCCGGTCTTTCACAGCAGGACGTTCTACCATCAGCTAACACCTCCCCCGCAGGGGGTGGGTTTTGGTGTGCCCACCCTCTCTATGGAGTGGTACCCATTTTATCTACTTGCCGAGGCTTTCGAATCGCTGGGTAGATGGTGAGCTAAGGACACAGGCTGGCAGCTCACACCAGCGCAGGGCTAGAACTCAGCAGTTCAGATGCTACTTATTAAGCAGTGGGATATATCCACTGTGCCACTTGTATCTGTTATTAGCAGCCAGCAGTGCTTTTTAAGCTTTGGAGGGCCCCTATTGGTGTTTCCAAAGCTGGAGAATTCACCCCCCGCTTTGAAGTTTTGTAAACAGTTTCATTGAGCCGAGACAGTCTGTCTGGAAAGGTATCCATTCATGAACTGCCACAAACAGCATGAAACTTCATGGAATGTTTGTGCTGGTCACCCTGCTATGAACATCGCTTCATGAACTGTGAACTGGCCAAAATTCATTATGAACTTCAGTTCATGAGCCAGTTTATGCCCAGTCCTAATTATAACAAGTGGGACAATGTGCCCTGTATTTGTAAAGGATAATCCTTGTTCCATATAATCTGGAGTGAAAGAAGATTCCTACAACATTCATTTTTTTATTGTTCCCTATTTCTATGGAATTCTTATTTCCAATCTGTTCCAGCATTCTTATAATAGTGAGACATTTACCTTAGGCATGTACTTTCTGTATGAAATGTATATTGGCATCAGTTCTCAGTTGACTGGAGTCATTACTTAGGGATGGATATTAATCAGCTGCTGTTTTATTTTAGTGGGGTAATTTGGGATTAATGAACATGATGGCTTGATTTAAAGAGATAACTGATTTGTAGCTTTTATTGTGCCTTCCTTTTTCTGCTGCTATGCATAAATTTAAGAAAGCTGTAGACCTTCTGCATTAATACTGAATAATGGAGTTCTTTTCTTCCAAGGTATAGCCAAATGATGTTCCAAAATTAGCACACTATTGAAATATTTGCTTTATGTCTTCATTTGATAATATTATGTATGCATGGAACAGTGCTAAAGTATCTGCATGGAGTTTGGCAATAACTATATTCCATGTGTTTGTGTATGTAATATATCTTTTGTACATAAATACAGGTATGCATCAGTTATACAAATGCCAGACCCTTTTTTCCTGGTTAGCTGTACCTTCTCCATTGAACTTTGTTTTGGAACTCCATTGAACTTTGATTTCCAGGTCAAAATTTAGCTTTAGGTTTGAGCAGTTGTCACATCTCTTCTGAAAGATGGTTGTGATCACCTTTTTGGTTATATTTTTAAAATGTAGGTGGCCTAACGCCACTTAGGTAAAATTAAAGGAGATGTGCAAAAAGTGTGACTAGATGTCCTGCAGATTAAAAATGGTAAAAAGTCAGTATAGTGTAGTAGTCAGGGTGTCAAAGTATTATCTGGGTTTACTTCCCACTCTGCCATGAAGCTTGCTGAGCCACTCTCTAACCTAACTCACAGGGTTGTTGTGCAGCTAAAATGGAGAACATTGAACACCATCCAAAGTCCTCAGAAGAAGGGTGGGATAAAAATTTACCAAATAAATAAATAATAGCAACCTTTGCTACCTTTATATTTCCCTCATTAGTAAGCACAAAAGCTCTGGACAAGAGAAATTGAGATTGAGGATTTGCTATTTGCTATTTGCATTTGCTATTAAACACTAAAATAATGGGAGATTTGTTAATGGATCTCCCAGCATCTCATATAGTTAAGCCTTTAGAGATAATATAGTTAAGCCTTTAGAGACAAGCCTTCAAAGACAAATTAAAGCAGTACCATGTTAGCATAATAAAAGTTGTAAACTGTCATGTGTTTAAGACCCATGTAAAACCCCAATCCTTTTTTTTTAAGGGGGTGGGGAATGGTTTACACCTAGGCCCATGTCTTTGTAGACCCATCTCCTAGGTGCTGCTGCTACTACCATGATTCCAGCAAGAACTGAGGAGGGAGATGTGTTTTGGTCTCTGCTTCTCAGTTACTCTGATGCTGGCTGACTGGTGAAGGATCAAAGCCTCCCCTGACATGAAATGAAAGACACCAAGGTGAAGCTCCAGTTAGGTCTCTGGCCTTCTTCCATTATCTTTTCCTAACAAGTGAATGGTTTCCAGTCCCTTGTAAAGTTTATACTTGGGGGAAGTATGGCTTCTGTAAGGGAAGATCTTGTCTCACTAACCTGTCAGTGTTCTTTGAGGGAGTGAACAAACATGTGGACAAGAGAGACCCAATAGATGTTGTTTAGCTTGACTTCCAGAAAGCTTTTGATAAAGTTCCTCATCAAAGGTTCCTAAGTAAACTCAATAGTCAAGGGATAAAAGGAAAAGTCCTCTTGTGGATCAAAAACTGGCTAATTCATAGGAAACAGAGAGTGAGTATAAATGGGCAATTTTCTCAGTGGAGGGTGGTAAGCAGTGGGGTACTGCAGGGATCAGTACTGATTCCGATGCTTTTTAACTTGTTCATTAATGATTTGGAGTGGGGAGTAAGCAGTGATGTGGCTAAATTTGCAGGTGACATGAAATTGTTCAGGGTGGTGAAAACCAGGGAGGATTGTGAGGCACTCCAAAGGGATCTTTGAGGCTGGGTGAGTGGGTGTTAACGTGGCAAACGGGGTTCAGTGTGGCCAAGTGCAAAGTGATAAACATTGGAGCAAAAAATCCTAACTATAAATACACATTGATGGGATCCAAACTGGCAGAGACTGACCAAGAGAGAGATCTTAGAGTCATAGTAGATAATTCACTGAAAATGTCAAGACAGTGTGTGACTGCAATAAAAAAGGCCAATGCTATGCTGGTGATTATTAGGAAGTGAATTGAAAACAAATCAGCCAGTATCATAATGCCCCTGATGTGACCTCATTTGGAATACTGTGTACAATTCTGGTCACCACACCTCAGAAAGGATATTATAGCATTGGAAAAAGTGCAGAAAAGGGCAACTAGAATGATAAAATGGTTGGAACACTTTCGCTATGAAGAAAAGTTAAAGCATTTAGGGCTCTTTAATTTGGAGAAATGACAACTGAGGGGTGACATGATCAAGGTTTACAAGATTATGCATGGGATAGAGCACCTTGAGAAAGAAGTACTTTTCTCCCTTTGCCCCCCTAGCTGGAATAACGAGACAGACAACCAGGCTGGGTACTAACGGGCTGCTTTATTAACTAACAACCAGCATAACAGCAACATATGCAAGAGGTAACAGGATGCAGCATGGCAAGGCTAAGGGTCATAAGACCCCTCCCTTGCCATAATGATCTTAGGGCAAGCCACCCAGCTCCAGAGGCAAGACAACAAAATGTCTTACTTCCAGCCAGCGCAGCCAGTGTAGTTGCCAGGGAAAACCCACCCCTGAGCTGCCAGGCTCAAGGGGCGGATAATCCCAAGCAATCCCTTAGGCAGTCTGTTTTCCCTGCCCCGGCCACAGGGCCTAAAGACTGTACTGACAAGACCCCTATGCCCCAAACGGGTTATAAGCCAGTGCTCACCATGCTACAATCTGTTCAGAATACGACCTGCCACCTGTTTTATCCTGGACCCCCCTCACCTTACTGGCATATGCCACAGCAGACAGCATCACCTTGCTGGAACCTACAGCTAGGCCCTTACCTCTCATCGCCACACAGAAATGCAAAAGATGGTCCACAGGTACAGGCCAAAGCTCAGGGTACCCTACCTCGGTTTTGAACTGGGCAAATTAGGGACCACGTGGTCATACACTTGCTTCTTGCCTGGTGAAATGGCCAGCCCAATAGCCCTGTGGACCTCTGCCCTTTAAGTGACCAAAGCTCCTGTGGCATTCTCACCAGCTGCAAGTCGGCCTCTGGAGCTAGCTGATGGAATCTCCCCACATCTGTTTGCAAGAGAGAGCATCAGCCACCCCATTGTCAATCTCAGGTATGTGCTTGGCAAGAAATAAGATGTTATGCTGAAGGCAGCAAAGCATGAAAGAATGGACTAATGCCATAACCCATGACAATCTTGAAGTGAGAGAGTTGATAATATGGACAACCGCCAAATTATCACACCAAAAATGTACAGTCATTTAGCCATCAAGTCACCCCACAACCAGACTGCCACTAAGGGAAAAATTCCAGAAAGGTGAGATCACACAACACCCCGTCCGCTCTCCATTCAGCTGGCCAAGGAGTTAGGTGTACCTCAGCACACCATCACCACTGAAAATAGACCCCAAAACCAAGTGACCCAACCGCATCCAAATGAATCTGTAGGCCAGCCGTCAACTGCAGCTCAGACCTCCAGAATGACACTCCATTGAAGGACTCCAGGAACTCAAGCCAAACCACTAAGTCAGCATGAATCCCCACTGTGATCCTGGTCCTATGGTGAGGAAGTTGCAAACCCTTCAGCGAATCACACAATCGGCGCAAAAAAGCGTGCCCTGGGGCAACTACTTTGCAAGCAAAGTTAAGATGCCCCAATAATTGCTGAAATTCCCGAAGGGTTGCCTTCCTTTTCTGCATGAATTGAGCTACCTGCTGTCGCAGATCCTCCAGCTTGGCAGCTGGCAGTCTAGATGCCTGAGCTACTGTATCCAGCTCCACCCCTAGGAAAGTCAACCTTATAGCAGGCCCCCCTTCTTGTGTGCTAGAGGTACACCTAACTCCTTGGCCAGGTCCAGGACGCTCTGTAGCAGGAACTCACACTGTCTAGAACCCCCTGGTGCTACAAACAAAAAATCATCCAGGTAGTGCTCAACTGTGGAAATCCCTGTGCGATATCAGAGAGCCCACTCAAGGAAGAGCTAAAACTCTCAAAGGCCGCACAGGAAACTGAGCAGCCCATCGGCAAAGCCCGATCCATGTAATATTGGCCCTCAAAATAAAACCCCAGCAAATTGAAATTGCTGGGGTGCACCAGGAGCAGCCGAAACGTGGATTTGATGTCACATTTGGCCATCTCAGTGCTAATGCCACACCGACGCACCACCCGTATTGCCTGGTCGAAGGAGGTGTATCTGACAGAACACAGGGAATCTGGAATAGCATCATTAACTGACACTCCTTGCAGGTAAGAAAGATGGTGGATCAACCTGTATTCCCCCTGGGCCTTTTTGGGAACAATACCCAAGGGGGAAACCCGTAGGTTAGCCACCGGTGGGGTGGAAAAAGGTCCTAAAATCCTACCCTCAACCCTTTCCTTCTCTATCTTTTTCCTAACAATGTGCTCCATACCCCGCACGGATGCCAAATTGGACGCCATAAAGGGTGCTCTAGAGCCCTGACAGGGAATGTGAAACCCAAACTTAAAACCTTGCCATAAATAAAAACTATCCTGCCTGTTCAAATACTCCTGCAACCAATCATCAAGCACTCTCAGTTTTATGGGACTGGGTCCCTTTTCCAGCACCAAGTCCTTGGCCGCTGACATCATAACTCTTACAACCTTTCCTAGGCTTGCCCTGTGAACAGGCTGAGAAGGGGTATGGCCCGCTACACAGGGGGCATTCGTGCTGGTACTGACAAACCTTCCTGCTACAAGCCCCTTGTGCCCCGAACTCCCAACAAATCCGGCGGGATTGAACCGCCTGCCCTGACAAATTGCAGGGCATGGAAGGAACTGCCAATCACTGCATGAGATAGCCACTGTGTGAGTGGTCACCAGCATTAGGATGGGCTGGAGACATAATTTGTAGCCATCGGTTAGGGTGTACTTGGTCCCAGTGCATTGAAGGGTTCATGGCCACCTGCATCCTAAATTCTTCACTGTACTGAAGCCAAGCTGGGCTGTTAAAGCCAGTGTACCCTTTATAAATGATATCAAAATACTGGAATAAGGACATTCCCCACCAAGGCTGCGCCCATGCCAAGACACCAGCATATACCACAAACCCAGCCACCCAGTTGGCCCAGGTCCTATCAACCTGTATCTTTTTCAGTTTTTCCTTATCTTTGTCCTCCATGTCATCCTTATCCTTTTTTTCAAGTTCCCTAAAAAGAAGGGTGAATAAATCAACATATTCACCCCTGCAAATTTTCTCCCTACTGGCCGGCAACAGATGGTTGCCTAAGGGCAATGTGACATCCCCCCAAGGAAGAACCATGGCTGGGGCATCCGCATATGACGTCCCCAATTGGCAGGGGGAATTGCAATACTGCCCAAGCCCAGCAGAGGAATGCGCACAACACCCCGATGGGGCCTCTGCATGGGCTGCTGCATAGGCGACCACCCACCCAGTTGCGTTGCCGTGTGCAAACAATGTATGTTATTCATACCTGGAACTGAAGTGGCCAGAACCCCGCATGGCCCCCAGGGCCAGGCCGCCATAGCTTGAGATCCCACAGCCGACTTACCCATCACATCACTGGGTTGGGCAGGGGAAGGACAAGGATCGGCTCCCTGCGAAGGCCCAGGATTGGACAGTCCCGGTCCCTCGTCAGCTGGCTGAATCAGTCTTCCATCACCAGTCCCACTTCCAGTCAACACCCTGCTCTCAACCAGAGACAAACGTGTTAAACCTCAGCCTGAAAATGCTTGTTGGATATGGCACGTGTTCCTCTCCCTTGTCCTAGAGCCGGAGAGGGCTGGTGTGGCAACACCCCAGAGGCATGCTCAACCACCAGCAAACAGTTCAAGATTGCCTGCTGAACTTCATCCCCCCCCTCATCAGAGGAAGAAAGGGTAGGTGCAGGCCGCTTAGGTGGGGCCCTGGGAGCAGGCTTTTTCCCTTATTTTTTTCCAGCACCTTTCTTGGGGCCAATTGTACCTTGAGAAAAGAGGTCTAATTCCTTCCCTAGGAGTTTGCTTTGACCTGCGAGCTAGTCCACCACTCAGCTTAGAGGGAAAATTGTTCGAGGTCACCAAAGGAAACCAAGAACAACCAGCAGATGCTTTTACTTGGAGCCACAGCACCTGCCCTCCCTTTTGTATTGTTTCTTCTCCTTATCTGTTTTTTTTAACTAAAAACAAAAGAAGAGTTACATAAAATAGCCCCAATGGGCTATAAAATGGCCGCCCAACTTCCCAACGAACTGGCATCTTTTCTTCCAAAATGGCTGACCCAGGAAGAAGCCACGCCCCTCCCTAGCCTAATCAGAAGCCACACTGATATGAGAATGATGGAGGCCCACCAGGCAGTCGCAGCCACCCCCATGCACAGAAGAAACCTGCTGCCGCGTGCCCCACACAAGCACCCAGCCAGCTCGCCCACCCAATCAGGCCCCAAAAAGAAAAAAAAAACATGCTTGTGAACAGAGCTCCAGGCCACGAGGCCCCTCCAGAGGCCCAAACTGCCACGCCTCAAGGATGTTGCTGCGCTGCATCTGCCACCACAATGGACACCCAATAGCTACTGCACACCGCTGACATTACTGTCACTACTCCACATGACCATTGCCGCAGATCTGCCTGACCGCTGCTGCTCATTGTCTGAACCACTGCCGCCGCTCCCCCCAACTGCCACCGCCTCGCCATGTCAGTCCCTGGTGCTCGGACCAACTGGGCCTCAAAGGAGCTCCTTCCTAGCCGAGCACAGTGAGCCGACTGAAGGGGAGGAGGCAAGGGCTGGTTTGGGAACTTCCGGCCTCACCTCCCCAATAGACCCTTGATGCAGCCATGTTGCATCATACTGCCTCCACCCTTGCAGGGAGGTAAAGGCAGCCCACAAGCTGCACAGCCCAGGGGCTGGCAGCATGCAGACCAAATTCTCACAATACAGGAATTCATGGGCATACAATGAAATTGCTGAACAGTCAGGTTAGAACAGATAAAAGGAAGTGCTTCTTCACCCAAAGAGTGATTAACACATGAAATTCACTGCCACAGAATGGTGGCAGCTACAAGCATGGACGGCTTCAAGAGGGAATTGGATAAACATATGGAGCAGAGATCCATCAGTGGCTATTAGCCCCAATGTATAGATAGGAACTCTTGGTCTGGGACAAATGATGCTCTGTATTCTTGGTGCTTGGGGAGAGGGCAGCAGTGGGAGGGCTTCTAGTGTCCTGGCCCCACAGGTGGACCTCCTGATGGCACCTGGTATTTTTGGCCACTATGTGACAGAGTGTTGGACTGGATGGGCCATTGGCCTGATCCAACGTTTGCTTATCTTATGAAATATTGCAATGGAGAAAAAAACTAACCCACTGGTGCTGATAATGGGAGACCAAGTCCCTGCATACCAGGAAAATATGGGAAGAGCACAGAAGGCCACCTGGCCTTTGAAATATATACGTCCCCTCTTCACTCATTCCCCATCTGTCATAATGTCAGGCATTTTCTCATAATTCTGCATGAATTACAGATTTTGATGTAATCATTGTGTGGCTTTAAGAAACACAAGCTATAATAACATTGTGAAACCAAATTTATGTCTTCTGTGATACAATTATTTCAAGTCTAGTGGAACTTTGAGTCATGTACCTCTTGGAAGAGATGAATTAACATATCTTTATGTGTCCACATACTACCTGTATTGATCATTGACTAAGCACAGTTTAAAACTTCTCTTCTTGAAAACATGGAATATATGAAGCTGCCTTATACTAAATCAGACCGTTGGCCTCAACGATTTTGAATCCATTCTGTTTAAATGTTATAAAAAAAAACCCCTAATATCAAAAATCTATAAAATTCTAAACAACAGTCATCACACCACCAATCTGAACTAACAAGAGGCTTGGTCAAAAGACCTTCAGTGCCAAATCTCCGAGGATCAATGGAACGCTTTTGGCGAAGTCAGAACTCCTCCTCAAAATCCTTATACATTATTGAGGCAAACATGAAGGTCCTGTTGAGATGGTATTTAACACCAACCAAACTAGTTCATTTGATACCTACCATGTTGCCACTGTGCTGGAAGCAGTGCTGTGTTAAAGCAACCTACTTCCAAACTGGTGGTCGTGCAAATTTATCCAAAGCTTTTGGCACCAAGTAACAGACTGCATTCACAAAATAACAAATTATAATTTACCTTTGTCGCCGGCTATTCTTCTCCTTGGTCTATGGCCCTCTGACGGTCCTCCTGAAAAAGACAAAAAACTAATCAGTATTCTCTCCACAGCTGCTAAAATTCTAATTGCAAAGCATTGAGAAGATACCAAGGTGCCTAGCATAACACAATGGTGGTATAAAGTATGGGACCTACTTATGCTAGACAATTTTTCACTTTATCACTCCAATACTCAAAACGAGAGTGACTTCTCTAACCCTCTAAGTATCTGGTACCCTATCCTAGAGAAAATAGACATTGACACCTTTGATTGGGAATCTATTTCTAAGGCCAAATACAAGTTACTGTTATTTAGTTAGTCTATATTTGATATGCAAGGTTTTATATTTGATATGTGAGGTTTTATAATTTTTAATGCTTTTACATATTATGTAATTGATGATAGAAAGTCACCATTCTGTATTGTAGTTATATGCTGCATGAATTTAAAAAAAAAAAAACTGAATCAGACCATTGGTTCATCAAGGTTGGTATTGAAGATACCAAATATTCTGCATATTGAGGAGATGCTCTATGATTAAGACATGACCCCTCTTCATGTATGCTGCTTTGAGTTACTGAAACCTGCTCATTTTAACATAGGCAGAAACATTCTTATGATAGTACTATAACATAGGATGGCAGCATAATCTATGTATCTATTTCCCAAGTGTGGCCCCCATCTGTAGATACCTAAATCTGTGAATTGGGGCCACATTTACCCACAACAGACTTTTCTGCAAACTTGAGTGAAACCCCCCCCCCAAGTATGCAGAAAAATCTGACATCTTAAAAAAATATACAGGAAGGGTTTAATTCCCCCAAAAGGTGCAGATTACACACCTACCTCTGATGTTCATCAGAGGAGATTGGGAGTCCTGCTGGCCCTGGCAGCAGCTGTGAAACCCAGGAGCCACACTGGACCCAGAGGTGATGGCGGTAGTGGCTATGCTGGGCCCAGCGGTGGCAGTGTAGCTCAGGATCCCTGCTGGACCCAATGGTGGCTACACAGCCTCAGAGCTGTGCTGGGCCTGGTGATGGTGGCAGTGGCAGCAGCAGCCTGGGAACCATGCTGTGCCCAGTGAGAAAGGAGGGGAGGGAATCCCTCACAATTCTCTCTTTTTTAATTTTCAATTTTTTATTGCAATATTATTAAAGTACATATACAAATGACAGTGACATAACTAAATGAAAACATAAAGGCATTAGGTTACAATAGAATGCCTATTACATCAAGTTAACTATCAACAGATAAACATAAGGGACACAGAATGACAACAACTGTAAGAGAATAATCATACTGTGCATTGTAGTATCTTAAAGGAAAATCAGACTGATCACTGCCCTCAGACTAGTGCATGAACAAAGAAAACAAAACATATATATTGAAATTAAAGGTAGGAATGGAATACCATCAACTTATAGAGGTCTCAACAGCAGGCAATTTCAGAGGGTGCTTTGCAGGGTAAGTAGTATTAGATGGTAGAAGATTCTGATCTGCCATATATTATAACACAGGAGCCCAAGTGAAGACAAAATTGGAGTAAACTTTTTGGGAGCCAGTATGAGCCTGATGTAAATTGTCAGTTAGTTTGGACATGATAAACTGATCCCATATTTTATCATGCCAGATCTTCAGTGTTAGGGAAGATGGAGATTTCCATACCATGGCAATTGTTAGTTGGGCAGCAGCCAGGAGGATTGACGTGAGATCCTTGTGACCAACTGTTCTGTCCAAGTGGTCCCACAGGTTGAAGAGTAGGAGTTCTGGTCTTGCTGATAGTGATTGTGATGTGATCTTCTTTACTTGGGTCAGGGTGTCTTGCCAAAAGGTTTGTATGACTGGACAATCCCACCAACAGTGCATATAACCACTGATAGCTCCAAATTCTTTCCAGCATAGGGGATTGGGCATGGATTTCATCTATTATAGGAATTTTGGAATGTAATACCACTTGGAGGTAATTTTAAAAGCCTGCATTCTGATATTAAAGACTTTAGAAGAGTGTGCAGGAGAAGTCCAAATAGAAAGCCATTGATTATGGGATAAATCCATTTTAAGGTCGGCATGCCAGGTTTTCTGGTATTTTACTTCCATTTCGCTGTTGATCATTATTATGGTCTTGTAGAATTTAGAAAGCAGACCTTTTGGAGAATCAAGAGATGTTATGATCAGTTGTTCAAAGCAAGTTCTTGCCCTGCTGAAAGTCCTGGAAGTGGCAATGGTTTCAGTCATACTCTTCAACTGGCCCATAGCCAGGATTTTTTTGTTTAGGGGGCATTTAAAATTTTAAAGGGGCAGTTTGTTAATGGAAGAAGTAGTACAGTTAATTAAATCAATCTGAATGCCTGTCTTTAAAGGGAGCGGCTCAGAGCCTATTTCTAGCCCTTTCTTTTGAGGGACGGGGCAGCGTGTGCATCAGTTCCTAGGGGGAAAAAAACAGCTCAGAAGGCATTTAATTGCCTTCAGAAGGCATTTAAATGTCTTTTGAATTCCCTTCTGCAGGGCAAGAAAGCTTAAAGGGGCACTCAAGAGTGGTATATTCAATACATCTCTAACAATCTCTCTGAGCTGTCTTTTCCCAGGTCTCATGATGCCCTCCAATTCCACAGTGAGAGGGAAGCCCAAGAAAAAGCTATGGTGCTCTCACTATGGTTGCTGCCTCAAAATATGGTTTCTGGCATAGCTATTTGTGGGGCAGGGCTTTTAATTAAGCTATGGGCCTGCTCTTCAATTACAGGATCAGAAATACAGAGAGGGGTTTCCCAGTAGGTTATAAAAAATGTCTCTTATTTTGCCGTGCTTTACTAAGTCCATGAGACATAAAAGGCCAGTCGAAGCCCAGTTTGCAAAAGCATCAGAGTCCATACCTGGAGCAAACGAAGCCTGGTGTGTATAGGTGGAGGGAGGTGAAATACCAGGAACCAACAAGTTTTTAACCAACCATTCAGGATGTTGCCTAGGAGACAGCCAGAAAATCTCTTGGAGAGTGATAGGGGTGATGTAAAATAGCTCAATAGCCATCCATTTCGGAGGAGACTCTGTGTGTTGCATCCATATAATATTGGAGAGGATGGCAGCATGATAGTAAGCCCATAAGGAAGGTAAGTCCAGCCCACTCATAAAGGCAGGTCTGTCTAGCAAATCGCAGTTCAATCTAGACTTTTTAAAAGGCCAGATAAAAGAGCACAGGATGTGTTGCCATTTTAAAAGGTCTTTGTCCAGAATAGTAATAGGGAGAGCTTGAAAAAGGAAGAGAAATCTGGGGAAAATAAAGCTTTTAATAATATGTAAATGATCCATTAATCATAGTTGAGAGGAGTTCCAGTCCATAAGTTGTATTTGGACATCCATATGCAGTTGATGAAAGTTGCAGGCAAGCAAGTTATTCAAATTCCACAGGGATATGGACTCCTAGGTACCTCCAAGAAGTAACAAGACCATTGAAAAGGAAAAGTTTGTTGTATCCAGGGGTCTTTTCGGGGGGGAGCCCACCGGAGCGCAGCTCCGGGAGCTCAGAAGCCAAGCCCCGCCCCCAGCCGGCGTCCCGGAGAGTCTTTCAGGCAGCCGAATGTCAATTTCAGCTCCATTATATCCTATGGGCCATTGAAGTCAATGGTGAAAACATAGGGTATATTCTAGCGGCTGGAGGGGAGGGGGTTTGAGAGAGAGGCTCGAAACTCACAGGATAGCTGATGGAGCCTCTCCCCAAGATACCCACCAAGTTTCAAGAACATTGGACCAGGGGTCCAATTCTATGGCCCCCTAAACAGGTTGCCCCTATTCCCTCCATTGTTCTCTATAGTGGGAAAAAAATAACTTATTTTCTCACCATAGAGAACAATGGAGGAAATGGGGCAACCTGTTTGGGGGCTATAGAATTGGACCCCTGGTCCAATGTTCTTGAAATTTGGTGGGTATCTTGGGGAGAGGCTCCATCAGCTATCCTGTGATCTTGGAGCCTCTCCCTCAAACCCCCTCCCCTCCAGTCCCCAGAATATACCCTATGTTTTCACCATTGACTTCAATGGCCCATAGGGTATAATGGGGCTGAATTGCCACTGAATTTCTTTCATTCCCTCCTTTCCTTCTTTCTTTTTCCTCTTTCCCTCATTCTTCTCTTCTCTTCTCTTCTCTTCTCTTCTCTTCTCTTCTCTTCTCTTCTCTTCTCTTCTCTTCTCTTCTCTTCTCTTCTCTTCTCTTCTCTTCTCTTCTCTTCTCTTCTCTTCTCTTCTCTTCTCTTCTCTTCTCTCTTTCTTTCTTTCCCACCTTCTTCTCTTCTCTTTTTTCCTCCTTTCCCTGTTTCCCTCCCTCTTCCCTCTCTTTCTCTCTCTCTTTCCTTCCTTCTTTCCTTCTCTCTACTCTCTCTCTTTCCTTCCCTCTTTCCTCCTTCTGTGGCCCAACTCTAGTGAGAAGGAGTTTAAACTTTAAACCCCTTCTCTCTTAGCTCCCCCACCCAGACCAGCTGGGGAAGGGAAGGGGAGGCTTTTGAAGATGCTTCCCCCCTTTTGCTTCCCCTTCTGACATCACTTCCGGTGATGTCAGGGGGTGTGGCATATGCTAATAGCCTAATAGCTCATTAGCATACCATATGCTAATGAGCTCCTGCAGCTGTTCTTCTACGAAAAGACCCCTGGTTGTATCCAAGATCATGTTGCAGAATTGAGATGTATTGGATACAATTCTGATTCCGATGGGTGTATCTGAAGAATGAGATGCATCCAAATTCAGAAAGAGCGTCCATGATGGCAGGTAGTGATCTCAATGGGTCAGAAACATATAAAGTCATGTCATCCGCATAGAGATTTACTTTATGATCCTGTAAAATCATTATGTCTACAAAGTTCTTCTGCCAGTGGCTCAAGAGGAAAGGAAAATATAAGAGGTGAAAGGGGACAGCCCTGCTTGGTGCCTCGAGAAGGATGAAAGGCAGAGGAGTTGTGTTGATTGACTCAGACTTTAATTGTGCTGGAATTATAAAGGGAGAACAGCACTCTCCATAATTGTCACCAAACCCCATCTTTTTAAGGAATGAGAGCATGTAGGTGGTCTCCAGAGAGTCAAAGGCTGTCTCAAAGCTGAATGCAAGAATTAGAGAATCTTCTTCTGAGCCCTTGCCATGGTACATGACACAAAGGGTGTGATGGATATTATCTGTGATTTGCCGATGTGGTATGAAACCAGTCTGGTCTGAGTCTACGTAATCATGTATAATTGATTTGAACCTCTGCCATTCTCATGGGTCCAGCTGCAGCAGAGGATGCCAGCAGCCACTGCAGACCTCGGCACCCCAACAATGGCTGCTAGCAGCTGCTGAAGGTCTGGGATCAGGAAAAAAGAACAGTGGCAGCTGCTCCAGAGCCAAGCATGTCCCCTGACTTTGAATGCTTCCAACGTACATAGAAGCATTTGAAATCAAAAGTTGTCATCTTCTCTACAAATCACACATTAGACTCTTCCTGCTGCACCTATAGTTTCTCTCTAGAGTGGCAGAGGGAATCTGCGCCCGCCCCCCAGTCTTTGAAGACAGTTCTTAATACAGGTATCCACTGATGAGAGTAGCTACATTAAACTGAGATATGCACACTCCTGTGTAAAACCCCGCCCCTTCCTCCAGCTGAGACCCCCTTCGTGGGTAGGTTCCACATCTTTTTTTGGATTTAGTTGTTTTAATAGGTGCCACTTTTTACAGCTCAAGTGCCAAGGGGACCTGAAACCTGGTGAGTTGCATAAAGGCATCTGAGTACAGCCATTAAAGCCAGAGAAAGAGGTAGGATTTGCTGGCATTACAAACTGATTACGTGCAATCTCTCCCAGCTCAAGGTTCTCAATAACAATAAGACTTCTCTTCATTCTCAATAACAAAAGACTTTTCAACACTGGAATATCCTGACATACCCCAACCAATGCACAGTTCCTCTTTTTCCTTTTTTTTTTTTTACTCAATCAAGAAGGACATTCAAGAGGAAAATGGAGAAGGTGCCAGATATACATGACTGGTTGAGAAAATTGTTATTTTTAGCGGAAATGGACAAAATGACAAAGAAATTAAATGGACAAATGGCAGAACAGTACTTAAAAGACTGGGAAGGATTGAAATTGTATCTAGAAACTGAATATAGAATGAAGGGGAAAATATATAACTTGGATACGTATGGATATTGAACGAGAAGTGAAATGAATTTTGAACTGTATGTACTGTTATATATAATATGCTGAAATTGTAGAGGTTATATATAATTGAAATGTGTTACCTGGTTTGTCGATGTACTTAAGTCTAAGCTTGATTACCTTATAATTTTTCTGTTTGTTATTAGCAGTGTTGGAAGCCTATTAGGGGGTGGGGGGATTGGGACGGGGATCTTCCTTTTTGAAATTGTATTGGTAACGTGATTGGAAATGTTGAATGTATCCCAATAAAATTTTGTTTCAGAAAAAAAAAAAGAAGGACATTCAAGTCATTAATTTATGCTTGAGTCTGTATCAGGAGCTGCCTTGACTCACCCAGACTTTTCTGTCAATGCAGATCTGGCTCACTTCAACCTAATTAAAGTATGTTAATCATGTTGCCTCTCCCATGCTCTTTGTGCCCATGCAGATTTGGTTCACAGTAGCCTAATCAAGGTATTTTTCCCACCTAAGTTTGACAGCAGTTAACTTTAAAACAGCCAGTGAGCTTTAAATTTTACATTCTGGACCAATCGGGCTCCTGGGAAAGTGGGTTCCCATGTCTAGCTATAGGAGCCCTCCCCATAAAAAGACCATCCCAACTCAGTGGAAAGTGTGCCAGTTTTTTTCCCACTACCTGAACACACCTACATCTATGTTGCAGACTTCTTTTTTTCCTCCTCGCTCTGAGTTTTGGACCACTCCAGACTTCAAGCATAGGATCTCATGTCATATGCCCTTCCCTAAGTCTTCCCAATTTCTTCCCTCCTAGCTTTTATAAGTGTAACTTCTTGTTGATGTGTATATGTGTGTGTGGTTATTTAAGAAATTAGTTCTCAGGTGCTTAGTGTAGGTTCTTTACATTTTTACTTCTTTTACTTTATTTTGTATACAATAAAGCTATTTTTTGTGTTTAAAATCACTTTCTCTCACTGTCTTTCTTCATAATTTTATTGTGGGGCACACCTACCGAGGTCCAGCCTGGTATACACAGACCTACAAGGTCTTGTGTTATTCCTTTCTAGAACCCTTTTAAAGCTAATTTCCCCTTCTCTTGGTCCAGTTTGGGTAACACCTGATTGCTACCATGTTATATAGAGAATCCTAGGCTGTGGTCACACATACTAAATCATCTACTTTCAATCCACTTTCAAACTGGATTTTTATTGTGAGAAATGGAAAAATCCAGTTGGAAAATGGATGGAAAGTGCATTATTTAGTGTGCATGACAGTAGCTCTAGTGAGAAAATACCTTTGATTATCTGTGGTGCACAAATTAAATGGAGTTAGTTTACTCCTCACAAACTAAGATTCTAAGCCACAATTAAATTATCAGGTTGTTGGGATGTCTGAATGCAGCAACTGTCAACATGTGCTGTTTCTTTAAAGGCTTGATTTTTGCCTGATAAAGAATAGTGGATCTCAGAGGCATTCTAGTATCTGGTGAATCCTTCATCTGTCATAATGACTGATTCCAGTTAAGAAAATAAGTGTAAATGTGGGTTTGAACTCAGGTACATTTCCCTCTCACCATCCCAACTCCACCACAAGTTTCACTAATCATTATAAAGAGGACCTAGCTTTTGTAGAGACCAGAGCTGGCAAGAGCAATCAGAGACTAAAGATTCACCCTGCATTCCCCTCACTCATCCTTAACTCAGTCATACAAGAAAATACCAGATTTGATCAAATCCCTGGCCCCTTGCATGACTGAGCTCCTAGGAACTTTGTCCATCTAGGCTCTCTCTTGGGATCTCTGGGAGAGATTTCTACAGAAAAATAAAATTGTCATTTTTTGGCAGAAAGTCTTTTTGACATGCTTTGTGGAGGGTGCTTCAGAGAGACACAAAAGAGCTTCAGAGCTTGTTTCTTGAACAATGGTGCATTTCTTTCACTTAGTGTATCAAAGCTGAACAGATAAGCGATGAGCTGGTTCTGTCAATCTCTGTTCCACTCTACCTCTCCTTAGATATTACTGTTGTTACTTATTCTTTGTATAGCTAAGGGAGTAATTGGTTAAGCACCACTTTTTTATTTGCAAAAGGGTCTGCCAAGACGGCAGGCAGACATGTGCCATATATCATAATTTAACAGCCCCCATGCAGATGTAATAAATGGCAAACCACTATATAAACAATGACTCAGTCTGAGTTTGAGTGATCCAGTAATTTTGATTTATACTTTGCATTTGATGGAAGTATATTAGCAGTCGGGGTCTGTGGCTAAATGATTCTCAACACAAAATAAGTCAGAAATACAAAAGAAGGTTTTGCAGTGCAAGATTTAATGCCAGCAATGTGGCTGAAAATGCCAGTGCTGTAGCATAAATTACAGCTTTGCTTGTCACTTTTAACTAACAATTCCAGCCAATACAGCATAGCTGGGTAATTTGTCCACTGTGGTTTTATGAGACAATAAACTGTAGTTTAATTCACATCTTTTTTCCCAAAGGCAAAGAAAACAAATCCCTTGAGTACAAAAGAGTAGTTTGACCCCAGGCTCACTTCAGCATAAACCTGGCTGTTTGTTAATCATTATGCATAATGCTCAGTTCAGACCTAACACTTTGAGAATTTTATATGTAGGAGGAACATATAGCAATATACGGCAAGGATCTCCTGCTTACCAATGGGCTTCACTTACAAGAATAAATGGTTTCCATCTCTTTGTGCAACACCTACTTCTTCCATTAACAAACTTGTGTAAAAATGTAAATGGCCTTTTCTGTCAAAGGAGGAACTATGTTTCTAAATGGAAAATTGAACTGTTAGAAGAGGTTCTAGACAATATCATGAAGTTTGATACATTGCAGGTAACTTCTCAGGTTCTGCCAGCATGAGATTTGCTAGTGGTATGATTCTGACGTGATTTCAAACCTTAGTTCTGTGCTATATGAACATGCCAGCATGCACTGGCGGGCTTCCTCCCCTCCCTTTCTCAGACTCAATACTTTATTTCCACTGTTATGCAAACTGTGGTTGGTGCTTTAGACAGAATATCAAACAATGGTTTGAGCTAATGAGGAAGTCATCCATTAACTCCAATTGCTTGAGGGGAGGCGAGAAGGATGGAGTGTGCAAGGGCAGGATTCATGCATATAGTGCCAGAACATGGTTTGGCATTATGTCTGATTCATGCCATCATGGTTTAGAGTTGGGCTTAACTCAGGAGATCAGAATTCAATTCTCATCTCAGCCATGGACTCCTTATATGGTTATTGTCTCAATCTCAGTTCCCTCATCTGTAACATGGCAATAATGGTGATCTACTTTGCAAAGCTGGTGTGTGGACAAATATAACATCAAAATGTATATCATGTATGGAATTTTACCCCCTTCGTGGCTGCAAGCCTCAATAATAGTTATTCCAAAAGCAGGTAAAGATTTGACTGATGTTGCCTCTTACAGGCCAATTTCCCTTTTAAACAGTGATTTTAAGTTCTTCTCCACTATAATAGCATCACGTCTAAGCTCATTTGTGACGCAATATGTCCATCAAGACCAAGTTGGCTTTATGCCCCATAGAGACATTACGGACAGTACTTATAAAACACTGAGTTTAATTAATTTTTGTAAACAAAATAAATTACAATCCATTTGTGTTGCCTTAGATATACAAAAAGCCTTTGATTCAGTTAACTTTATATATTTAAAACAATTGCTAAAACATTTAGGCTTTGGTGAAAGCTTTATACGCATAATTAATGCAATATATGATCAACCTACAGCTCAACTTTGTATAAATAGCTCTATTTCGGATAAGTTTAATTTAAAACGGGGCACTAGGCAGGGATGCCCATTATCTCCTCAATTATTTGCTTTGGTAATGGAGCCTTTAGCCTCAAGGATTAGAATGCATTCAAATCTACATGGGATACATATAGCAAATAAAATTTTTAAATTAGCTTTATTTGCAGATGATATTTTATTATTTTTGACTAAACCTACAATTTCTTTACCATCGCTTCAAAAATATTGGAAGAGTTTGATAATGTATCAGGATTACAAGTCAATATTGCCAAATCCTCTATTTTTCCAATATACTTAGAGGATGATACTGTGAAAAAGCTTAAAAAATCAGTCCTTTATAAATGGACCACAAAATATTTGAGCTATTTAGGGCTTAAAATTCCTTTGCAACTTAAAGATATACATTCAGTTAACTATGATTCCTTAATAGAAGAACTAAAGAGAAAATTTACTCAATGGCATAAAATGTCTCTTTCTTGGCATGATCGCCTAAACATCATTCGAACATATGTATTACCTAAGTTCTTATTTCTTTTTAGAATTCTACCAATAACAATATCTAAGAAACAAATTGAGGTATGGCAAAAAATCTTATTAAACTTTTTTTGGGCTTATAAACGCCATAGGGTTAGTGTGGAAACATTAACCAAGCATAAACTTAAAGGGGGACTAGGCTTTCCAGACCTATATAAATACTACCAAGCTAATCACCTAGCCAACATTCTCAAAATGCTACATGATTACCAAAATAAGGATTGGATTATAATACAAACACACTATACCTACCCATATGATGTTCCGGAAACAATCTGGCAAACACCTTCAGAACGTTCCAAAAAAATAACTGATAGTCTGATCCTGCAAACCTTCTTAGCCACCTGGGAAAATAAAAGAAAACAATTGATCCCTGGACTTTCAAAATTCCAACATCTCTTTAATCAAAAAAGTTTATTACCTCCAAATTTCCCAATACACCAGGAAACATGGAAAAAAGCAAACATTACAAAAATTGAAGATATTGTAGAAAACAATATTTTAATGAATAAAACTCAATTAGAAGCAAAACTGGGTTCTACTATCTCTTGGATGCAATTTCTACAAATATCCCACTTTTGTTCTCAAATACATTTAAATAATATCATTAAGCGTCCTTTATCAAATTTTGAAAAGATATATAAATGGATGAATACCTCTAGAAGACAACTTATGGCTAAACTATATTTAGAATTAATGGAAATAGAGTCTCACAACTTATTGACATATCAGAAAAGGTGGCATTCTATCTGTAATTCTATTTTATCTGATGACGACTGGCACTACATATGGAGGACGTTTCCCTTTAATACGAATATTATAGAAATAAAATTACAAACTTTTAAAATACTTACTTTTTGGTATTTAACACCTCAGAAATTATCGCATATAACATCTGCTGTTTCTCCTGCATGTTGGAAGAAATGTGGAGGTGTGGGAAATTATGTCCATTGTTGGCTTGAATGCCCAAAACTAGAGCTGTTCTGGACAGAAATAATAACTCAGGTTAAAAATATAACTGGTTATGAATTGCAATGCACAGTGGAACATATACTACTAAATAGATGGCAAATGCATATACAATCTAGTAATACTATGAAAAGAATAGCCATTTTGTTGGCAGCAGCTAAAAATGCAGTAGCCTTATTTTGGAAAGACACTAAAAGTCCTCAACAACATCATTGGCATGCTAAACTTTGGAAGTTCTATATAATGTCAAAAATAACGGAAAATGTAGATGGAAGAGATGTATACAAATCTTCTTTAGATCACGCTATGATTTGGTTCCCTATTGTGGAATATTTAATTGATCAGGGTGAAATCCCTACTACAGTTAATGACTTAAATTTATGGTAAGATGTGAATGTCTCCTTGATTTGAAAAATGTAAACTGATACTGTAACTTTGAAAATGTAATACTCTTTTTAGTAACTCTAACACTCTTTTCGTGTATACTCCAACTTACCTGTTTTGTTAATTGCTATTTTCCTTTTTTGCATTTATTAATAAAATGTTATTAAAAAAAAAAAAAATGTATATCATGTAAATAAAATGCTACATAAATGGGAAAAAACTATTAATATTTGTGAACCTCATGCAATTAGAATAGCCATGTAAGTGGAAGGCAGTATAATAATCATGATAAGGTAGACATTGCTATCAACAATTTGACTGAGCTCCTGTGTCATATCTCCTATGCACACACACTTTCCGTTGACAAACTAAGGGTGCGTTCAGATGGCATGCTGAGATCGGTTTAAATTGCTCTGTTTCTGACCAGATTATATTTGATCCAGACAATCGCAATCACACTTACCTCCCTTATACCACTTTACCACGCAGTCGCAGCACTTCCCAGTGTCTACACTACCAGCATGCGGGAAGTGTGTGTTGGCATTTCCCCCCTCGGTTTGCACATTTGCATAGGCGTCCATGCGCGGAATGGGATTTTTTTATATCATGCACACGCAGAAACAATTTGGCAAATCACAGCTTTTTTTTTTATCCTTCTGCAGAGAGCCGTGCCTTCACTCATATACCTGTATCAATCTGCCTGAGCTGTCCACTCCCCTATAAAACCCCTTTTCCTGCTGATATCTGACACTCGCACTGAGGGAGCAACATGAATACTCTGGAGCAGTGCCTGGTGGCGTTTCTGACTGCTCAGATTCTTCTCACAGTGGCCTGTTACCTGCATCGCAGGTTGACAGTCATCAGAATGAGGAGACTGATTGCTGTCAGATGGCACCTCATATGAAGGGGAGCCAGACTGAAGACCTTGTCCTGATAGAGTCCCTCAGCATGGCATTCCTCCAAACACTTGCTGAGCAGGTGGCCACACATAGGTGGTGGGTCTATCCTCGGCCAGCAGAACTGTGGAACGTCTATGCCCTGATCAATTGGGAGGACAGACAGTGGTTAGAGCACTTCCAGATGACCAGGGCCAACTTCCTGTGGATAGTGGATGCTCTCAGGCCACATCTCCAGCATGAGACCACCATGAGGGACCCCATACCAGCAGAGGAGCATGTGGCCACTGCCATGTCTTGGCTGGCCAACGCCACCTGCTACTGCACAGTTGGCTCCCTGTTTGGTGTGGTGAGATCCACTGTGGCCGGCATAGTAGCAGAGATCTGCCTTACAACTGAGGCCACATTGAACCCCATTTGCCACGTTGACACCCACTCACCCATCCTCAACAGATCCCTTTGGAGTGCCTCACAATCTTCCCTGGTTTTCACCACCCTGGACAACTTTGTGTCATCTGCAAATTTAGCCACTTCTCTGCTTACTCCCAACTCCAAATAGTTAATAAACAAGTTAAAAAGCAGTGGACTGAGTACTGATCCCTGTGGTACCCCACTGCTTCCCACCCTCCACTGAGAAAGTTTCCCATTTATATTCACCCTCTGTTTCCTATTTATAAGTCAATTTTTGATCCACAAGAGGACTTGTCCTTTTATCCCATGACTCTTGAGCTTACTTAGGAACCTTTGATGAGGAACTTTATCAAAAGCTTTCTGGAAGTCAAGGTAAACAACAAGGTAGTGTGGTTTCATTTGTTTGTTGTATTGCCTGAGCAACAAAGTCCTGAATAAGAGACTTCAGGTCCTTTATATTCATTTGGGCTACATTCATTTTTAGATGACTTATGTTTCCTATTTGCCCAGGAGAAGGTAAAGAATTTTTCCTACTGCTGCTACCACCACTACTCCCAATTGCCATCTATTCAGCTTCTGCTCCTACTATATGTGTGGTGATTGTTCTCTTTGTATGTTTATTTGTTTATTTCCCCTGCAGAATTTTATGCCGTCTTTCTATGTTCTATATTATTAATGGCCTTATTGTGGAAAGTTTTTAATAAGTTTATCTGGATTCTGATTAATCTGTGTTGTCTTGTTCCATTAGTATCTTGTTGTTGTCGAATCTTCTTACTTTATACTTCTTGCTTTTAAATACGTTATATTTTTCTTAATCTTAATCTTATTTTTATCTCTTTCTCTTATCTGTATATTATGTTACTTCCTCCTGTCTCTCTTAAATACTGCTTCTTAAACTCTGTCACTTTAACATTGCAGCTTCCTCCTGTCTCTCTTTACCACTGCTTCTTTAACACTGTCTCTTTAACAATGTACACTCTTCCGCATTCTTCTGATTCTTGCATCTTATCACCTCTGTGTCTTTACGTCACTCTATGTTCCTCATCTTTCCTCTTTGCTGCGTCACTCTCTGAGCCGCGCCCAATCGCTACTGGAAGCCCCTCTCAGCCCCGCCTCTTCTCTGTGTCATTCAACACCACTCCGTCTCCACCTCCTCCCACATACGCAGACAATGCTCCGCTCCTGTCTCCAGCCATCGTAAGGATTTTGCTTAAAGAGGCCGTGTCCCTTTATCATGAATAAAGATAAAAAATAGAGAAGAAACAGTGTAATAACAGTTTCTAACTATTTTCTTTCTAGCCGCTTCTAGCTGTTCCTAATTGCCTTTCTATTCTCTTAACTAGTAAATACGTCCTCTGAGCTTTATTAAGAACATAAGAGAAGCCAATGTTGAATCAGGCCAATGGCCCATCTAGTCAGACACTCTGTCACACAGCGGCCAAAATATACCAGGTGCCATCAGGAGGTCCAGCAGTGGGGCCAGGACACTAGAAGCCCTCCCACTGCTGCCCCCTCCAGCACCAAGAATAGAGTGCATCACCTGCCCCAGACTGAGAGTTCCCATCTATACCCTGTGGCTAATAGCCACTGATGGACTTCTGCTCCATATGTTTATCTAATTCCCTCTTGAAACTGTCCATGCTTGTAGCTGCCACCACCTCCTGTGGCAGTGAATTCCATAAGTTCATCACTCTTTGGGTGAAGAAGTATTTCCTTTTATCTGTTCTAACCTGACTGCTCAGCAATTTCATGGAGTGCCCACGAGTTCTTGTATTGTGAGAAAGGGAGAAAAGTACTTCTTTCTCAACCTGCTCAATCCCATGCATAATCTTATAAACCTCAATCATGTCACCCCTCAGCCATCGTTTCTCCAAGCTAAAGAGCCCCAAGCATTTTAACCTTTCTTCATAGGGAAGGTGTTCCAACTCTTTTATCATTCTAGTTGCCCTTCTCTGCAGTTTTTCCAATGCTATAATATCCTTTTTGAGATGTGGTGACCAGAACTGTACACAGTATTCCAAATGAGGTCGCACCAATGATTTATACAGGGGCATGCTGATACTGGCTGATTTGTTATCAATTCCCTTCCTAATAATCCCCAGCATAGCGTTGGCCTTCTTTATTGCAGCTACACACTGTCTAGACATTTTCATTGAGTTATCTACTATGACTCCAAGATCTCTCTCTTGGTCCGTCTCTGCCAGTTCAGACCCCATCAACGTGTATTTATATTTAGGATTTTTGGCTCCAATGTGCATCACTTTGCACTTGGCCACACTGAACCCCATTTGCCACGTTGACGCCCACTCACCCATCCTCAACAGATCCCTTTGGAGTGCCTCACACTCCTCCCTGGTTTTCACCACCCTGAACAACTTCGTGTCATCTGCAAATTTAGCCACTTCACTGCTTACTCCCAATTCCAAATCATTAATAAACAAGTTAAAAAGCATCGGACCGAGTACTGATCCCTGTGGTACCCCACTGCTTACCACCCTCCACTGAGAAAGTTTCCCATTTATACTCACTTTCTGTTTCCTATTTATAAGCCAGTTTTTGATCGACAAGAGGACTTGTCCTTTTATCCCATGACTATTGAGCTTACTTAGGAGCCTTTGATGAGGAACTGTATCAAAATCTTTCCGGAAGTCAAGGTAAATAATATCTATTGGGTCCCCCTTGTCCACATGTTTGTTCACTCCCTCAAAAAACACTAACAGGTTAGTGAGACAAGATCTTCCCTTACAGAACCCATGCTGAGTCTGCCTCAATAGTTTTGTTCATCAATGTGCCTACTAATTCTCTCCTTAATAACAGTTTCCACCAACTTACCCGGTATTGATGTCAGACTGACTGTCCTGTAATTTCCTGGATCTCCCCTGGAGCCCTTTTTAAAGATGGGAGTGACATTAGCTACCTTCCAGTCCTCAGGAATGGAGGCAGATTTTAAAGAAAGATTACATATTTTTGTCAGGAGATCCACAAGTTCACATTTGAGTTCTTTCAGAACTCTCGGATGAATGCCATCTGGGCCTGGTGATTTATTACTTTTTAAATTGTCCATCAGTCGGAGGACTTCCTCTCTTGTCACCGCAATCTGATTCAGGTCTTTCAAACCCCCTCCCAAAATTGGTGCTTCTGGAGTGGGCAAGCACTTCTCCTCTTCCACAGTGAAGACAGAGGCAAAAAATGCATTCAGCTTCTCAGCCATTTCCCTATCATCCTTCACTACTCCTTTTACCCCTTGGTCATCCAAGGGCCCCACTGCCTCCCTGGCTGGCTTCCTACTTCTAATGTATTTGAAGAAAGTTTTATTGTTGGCCTTTATGTTTTTTTGCGATATGCTCCTCATATTCCCTTTTTGCTTGCCTGATCACAGACTTACATTTTATTTGCCATAGTCTGTGTTCCCTTTTATCAACCTCACTAAGACTAGCTTTCCACCACTTAAAGGAATCCTTCTTACCTTTTACAGCTTCCATTACTTTGTTAACCATGCAGGCTTTTTTCTATACCTATTTGTACCTTTCCTAACCTGCGGTATATATTTTTTCTGAGCTTCTAGGATTGTCTTTTTAAACAGTCTCCATGCTTCCCCAATGGTTTTGACCTTCTCCACTCTTCCTTTCAATTTCTTCCTCACATGTCCCCTCATACCAGAGAAGTTACCCCTTTTAAAGTTAAAAGTGGTTGCGTCAGTCTTTTTGGGCAACTCCCTATCTGTACAAATGTTAAACTCAATGACATTATGGTCATTGTTCCCAAGTGGTGCAATCAATTCAATTCAGAACCTTTATTGGCATAGAACAGAAGCACAAACAGTCACCATTCAATAAGTGGTGCAATCACTTTTACATCTCTCACCAGGTCTTGGGTGTTACTTAGGACCAAATCCAGGATCACCTCTCTCCTGGTAGGATCTGTGACCATCTGTTCCATAGCACAGTCATTGAGAGTGTCTAAAAACTCAATCTCTTTTTCCCAACTAGAACTCATATTGACCCAATCAATGTGTGGGTAGTTAAAGTCGCCTATTATGACACAGTTATTTCATCTAGCCGCTATCTTTAATTCATTCATCATGTGGTTGAGTTGTAACAGACTCCTGGCTGCTGGAGTTGGGGTGTGAAAGGGTCATTTTTTGCCTGAAATTAAGTGCCTGGGTGAAACTGAATAGCAGACTCCTGGCTGCTGGAGTTGGGGTGTGAAAGGGTCATTGTTTGCCTGTCATTAAGTGCCTTGGGTGAATTTGAGTAGCTGCTGGCCACACCCTCTCCTGGGGGACACTTCTATTTAAGGCAGGAAGCTTGCAAGAGGCACGAGCCTCTGGCATGAGCCGAAGGGTGAGAGCAAAAGGGTGAGGCTCTTGCAAGCTTCCTGCCTTAAATAGAAGTGTCCCCCAGGAGAGGGTGTGGCCAGCAGCTACTCAATAACAACACAACACTGCAGTTTACTGAGAAGGTCAGAGCCCCCCTGCCCCCACCTTTGGCATCCTCTCATTTTGTGTTAAGTGGCTTTCTGTGTAGTGGGAAACAGCACCAGTGTGGGACATCACTTCTCCCCTGGTGAGTACTCTGTGGGAAATGACAGGAGTTCAGAAATGGCTCTTTGGGTGGTCCAGCTGCAGTGCAAAGGAGGCTGCTTCTCACCCACATTTTGTTTGAAATTCCAGGGGTCTTTTTTTGGGGGGAAGTGCACCAGAGCGCAGCTCTGGCAGCTCAGGAGCCAAGCCCTGCCCCCAGCCAGCGTCCCCCAGAGTCTTTCAGGCAGCAGAATGTCAATTTCAGCTCCATTATATCCTATGGGCCATTGAAGTCAATGGTGAAAACATAGGGTCTATTCTGGGGGCTGGAGGGGAGGGGGTTTGAGGGAGAGGCTCCAAACTCACAGGGTAGCTGATGGAGCCTCTCCCCAAGATACCCACCATGTTTCAAGAACATTGGACCAGGGGGTCCAATTTTTTTTTTTTAAATAATAGGATATAATAACATATTCCATATTTTGAAATATTTTTAGATACATCCTTTTCTAATGTCCCCTCCATCCCCCCCTCATGGCTTCCAGCAATGCTCCCACCCCTTCATTAACCCTTTGTTAATTCAATTTTCATTTACAATAAAACTTCTCAATTTTTCAATTCTTCATTTCTAACATGTTCATTTTCTCTGTCTAATTCTTAGGTAACATTTTGGCTACTATTCAATTATGATTTTCTATATTCTAATCTCAATAGTTATCAAAGCAAAGTAAATTAGTTTTTACATCACAGGAGAGGAGGTTGAGTTGCCACCTGGTTGAGTGGCCACCCCCTCTCTGCCTGCATTCCCCCCATCCCCAGTTCCTGGGTTGGCTTGATGAAGATTTGCTGCAGCAGAGTTTGTTTGAACATTGGCCATCTGTGAGGCGGCACTTGCACTCTCTCCTCTGATGGTCCTTGTGAGGTCAGTGAGTGCTGCCAGTGCCCCCTGAAGGATTCCACACAGGGCCTCCCTGGTCTGCCTCTCCTCCTCAAGGGAGGCAGACATCAGAGCCATGAAGTCCTCATGCTCTCATCTCCCTGCCTCCAGCAGCGCCTCTCGCTACCGGGTGGAGTGCCTCAGCATCTCCTACCCTATCTTTTGCACCGCCGAAACCCTTTTGGTCCTTGCCCTTACAAAGGCCAGGTGGGATTTTGGTGACAGTTCCCTAAGGATCACTCCAGGCATGAAATCTGTGGTTGGGAGAAAAAAGGAAAAGATATGCCGGGTAGTGGTTGACATGTAGCAGCCATAGTCTCCATTCAGCACCTTCTCATGCCCTCCTATGCCACACCACCTAGAGGTCAGGTTTACCTGTTGTGTTTGTGTTGCCTTGACTCCCACATGCCTCTGGCAGGGTGGATGCAGATGTTCCTGTGGTGCACAGGTGAGAAAAGGAGTGTTACACAAAAGACACTAATGGCTGCTTGACTCACGATATCCTGTAGAACTGCACAGAAAAATAAATGCAACTGTGCCAGTAAACGCTCAGGAGGAAGTGGCAGGGTGAAATCTTTGGGTGGTGGAGGAGGTTGTTTATGCTAAGCATTATGGACAGAAATAAACCATAGCGATAGTCATCCCCTGAGAACTGGTCTCACCATACCCACCTTCCTGTGGAGGGAAATCCTCCATATTTCCCTCATTGTCTTCCTCGGCCCATTCCTCAGCCTGTGACAGAGGGATGTCACTGTCTCCCTCTGGAATGGAGAGAAAATGAAGCCCGATGTCAATTGACCAGGTTCGGTGAACTGCACACCGTGCTACAGAAGAATCACAGGTATTGCAGGCAACCACACAGCCATTCCTGAGATACAGGTGGCTGGAGCAATAGAAAGGATGAGGAGTCAAATCCTGGACATGTCAGGATTGCTGTCATGGCAATATTTCTGAGGGGTATCATGGCATACTGTCAGGTTGAGGTATTTTAAAATGTCCACAGGCCTGAATGCACTTTTTGAAATGGAGAATAGCTACATGTTCTAGTTGCCGAAATGCCCATATTGTAATATCATGAGAACAATCCAGATTACTGACTATAGGGAGAGATTACCTCAGTCACCAGAGGGCCAAGGCTGGAGAGTGACTTGACAATTGTGGTGGATCCCTCCCACAATTGTATATGGAACCAGATATATATTTGCCACATGTGCTGCTTGGTTCTGGTGCTGTCTCGGCTTGATCTTGTGAAGCCTGCATGTTGGGAAAGAGGTCCAAGGTGGCTTCCTGGGAGGGAGGGATGCTCTGCTGGCTGGTTGTTAAATATGAGACTTAAGGCAGCAGCTCATAATAAGTGATTCAGCTTTATTTACAAGATAGGAATGAACACAAAAACAAGAGGGCAACAGGCCCTCCTTTTAAACTATCCGGGCTAGCATAACCATGCCCCTTGTTGCTTTAAGAACCAATCAGAACAGTAACATAACAACCAATAAGAACATCTCCCTCCAGAACCTTTCTAGTATCTTGATTGGTCTACTGTTAGCCCAATTGCTCTATTTTAAATATAGCAATTGGTTTATTATTATTATTATTATTATTGGATTCTCGCCTGTATATACAGAGAATGCTGCTAGTCTGTAATGGTTCCCAGTAAAAGACACAGAGACCAGGTATAATTAATAAAATATTATTTTACTGAATATAATCCTTATTTATCCATTCACAAACACACAAACAGTATTCAAACATTCACACACATAAAATAGAACTAAGAAAGCAGAGGGGATTGATGGTTTATGGAAAGGTGATACTACCTGTCAGATGTGCAGAAGTCCATGAAGAAGGATTGTGGCCTAAACCCAGAGGGTTCAGGGGTGGGCTGCCATTTTGGCTCATGGCAGAGACACACACCGTCTGAGGCCATGTGTCTGCTGGGATATACCCACTGTAAGACAATGCAGCCCAATGGGTGGCCCAGGGGGCTGGTCTCAGGTGAGAACAAAAGATTTCCTGGACCAATGATGAGTCCCAGGGGTGTGTGATGTCAGTAGAGGCAGACCTTAGGTTTGACCAATGGGCTTCCAGAGAGGCAGGGTCTGGATTTAACAATAGAAGCCAGGTGTTGGGTGTCTAGTTGAATGGATTATAGGACTTGCTGGCCAGGTAAACAAAAGGTGGGAGACTTCCCTGATTGTCCCTAATTAGCATCAGGAAGGGTCGTTAACAATTTGAATGCTTGACTGGGTAATCCCTTCATGCAAACGACTGGCAGAGGGAAAGTCCTTTGTCTGCTGTATGGCCCTTAATCTGTGTAGGTGACATGCAGCAGGTATGTAATGGAGTCCCTCAGAGTAAAAAAGACAGCTTTTTCCTTTCTCTATGGGCTTCTACCTTGGCATCCATTTTACAGTCTAGACAGACCATGTGGCAACAGCAAACAGTCCATAGCAAAGCCCCATAATGGCATCGGGGCTAACATATCCCCCCCTTGCAGACGTGGCAGCGTCAGATGACATCGTCTGCACATACACACTTCGATGGAGACTTCCCGGTATCTTGAGGGACAGAGGCAAGAAAGACAAAGAAACACAAAAGGCTGGGTAAGGTGCTGAAGAGTGCCAGGTGGCTTTTAAATACTTACCTCTGGAACTCATTGTTATTCCATGAGCATAATCTCTGCTGGGTGGAGGGGAAGACTTGCTCTGAGGTCACCTTATGAAACCTGAATATGAAATCCCTTTTGCAGACCACTTGCAGCCCAACTCTGTGGTCAAGCTGAGAGTGCCTAGCTTTTGGGGACTTTGGTTCAGGTTAGAAAGTAGGGCACCCCTGTTTTGGGGCTACCCAAGAATAAAAGGCAGTGCCTCTGGTAACAATTCCCCCCCTTGAAGCCGTCTTTAGGCGTGAGCCAAGATGGCTTCACTTCAAATGATGTTTTGCTGCCGTTGGAGTTCCATATGACCAGAAAAGAAAGGACAGCCGAACAAGGTTAGAGAGAGAATTTACAGGGGAAGGCTCGGTGAGGGAGTCAGGCATACCGGCTATAAAAATATATCTTTCTGGGAACCAAAAGGAAAAATTAAAAAAAAATGTTTTAAAATAAGGAAGGGTGAGTGCCTCTGTGTATGTGTTTGCAGGGACCTTCTGCACATCTTCCAGAGAGACATGACTACTGTACATAATGCTACCTATAGCAAATCTAATGAAGGCTTATAAAGCAACAAAAAGGAAATGCAAGACATCCTAAAATAATTCTAAAAACTTATAAGCTAAAAAGATATCTAACTCAAAGGTAATTGCTTACCAAAATTCCTAAACAATTAGACAAATACAGAAAGCAAAAATTGGTGGGTTAAGCAAACTTAAAGCAGAAAGATAACTAAAAGCAATGCAAATGTTATGCTGGAAGAATTGAGAATGAATGTGTGTAAAAGCATGATTACAAAACATTTAGAACATGTGAGCAACAACATGAAAATGACATGGACCAATGAATAAATACAGTCAGTGATACAAATCAATTTGAGCTTCAGTTGAACATTACAGATAAATGTGGGTAAGGAACATTGATACATTTTTGAAACCACCCCCCTAGGTACCCAAGTTGCCAGAAGGCACAGGCAATCTGAGCCTTAGTGTCATGCTTTCAGGGACCAAAAAGCAATTCTTGGGTCCCAAAGTAATAACTGGGTGGGTGCCATGAGGTATTTGCAGCTGGTTGTGAGAGTTTCCTGCCCTTGAGGTGGCGTCCAATGTCCATGAGATGGTTTGCAAGCAATTTGCAGGTCAACAGTGGCTGGAGGACCAGAGAAGGCAGCTGGTAAATTGGCAGGTCCTTTGCTGAAACTGGAGCAAAGGCAAATTAGGAGGCGACTTGGGTGCGTAGCAAATAGGGAGCAATGGCTTTGGCAAGACCACGAGGTCTTGTAGGCTGAACAGGAATCTTGGAAAGTCTTTGATGCATATGCATAGCAAGAGTATTCTCCAGGTACAATTGGAAATAGCTGAACGTTCAGTTTTTATTATGGTGACCAGAGCAGAGTTCCAGGTGAAGATGTGCACAGTTTGGAGGCGCCAAGAAGTTATAAAAAAAATGGCCAAACAAAAGAATGTTTAAAAAA
The DNA here is from genome assembly GCA_029375565.1 of Gekko gecko. Taxonomy (NCBI): domain Eukaryota; kingdom Metazoa; phylum Chordata; class Lepidosauria; order Squamata; family Gekkonidae; genus Gekko; species Gekko gecko. The sequence goes on along the minus strand of JAPDNY010000006.1, from coordinate 126,063,766 downwards.
AAAAAGGAAGTTAGATTGCCATGGCTGTTGTAGAAAAAGTTGGGGGCCCCCAGGGAAAACTGCCGGCTTATGGGGGTGGGTCATACCCCAAAAACAAAGCTAACAAAAAGCTGGAAAGCAATAATTATTAACACACATATAAAACAAACAATTCCTAAAATAACTTATAAGGTGTGCCTTTACTATCAGGCATAAGACTTCAATTGCAGGTTCAGATTTTCAGTTCCTGCAGATATGAAAGAACTTGAGAGACAGATTAACAGGTTTGCATGGATAGAAAGATGCTCTAGCCATGCAGGGATAAAACTTAAATAGGAGAATAAACTTAGAGCATCAGGTACTGATTGTGTACCTCAAAGAGGAAGCCCTTAAACAAAATAAAGATGAAAGAATCAAGTAGCTAAATTACAGACAGGATTGAAAATCCAAGAGAAGAGAAGAGGCAGTAGCCCTTGATAATTCTGCATGAATTAAGAAGTCGGCCAAAGATCACACCACAAGAGAAGAGGAAAGAAAGAAAAAAAAAAGTTGTCTCTGGCACAGGCTTTGTGCCAGCAAATAGTTCTTCTGAGCATGAACAGAGTTTCTTTCCTTGCTAGTAGAAACTGGGCTGAAGGGGGCCTGGGCATATAGATTACTAGAACAAAATCAGAAGGGATGTGCTGCCAGACTTAAACCCTTTAAAATATTCTATGGTAGCTATATTATGAACTGATATCAAGACTAAAGAAACGTTGGCCCTAAAGGTGGGGCTTTAAGAGAACAGCTAATTCCAAAACCAAAAGAGTATTTATAAAACCTTAAAGAGATGAAATAGTTCTAGATCACACAAATTTACCAAGAAATTTTAAAAAGAGATTCCCTTCTATAAGAATGGGAAGATAAGACAAAGCAAATCGAGATGCTGTAATAAAAAAAAGGTTTAGATCTTTTACAGATAAAATCTTTAAAAAGGACAGGAAAACTCAAAGTAAATGAAAACAAACAAAAAATCACAATAAAGGAAAGCCTTAAAAATATATATTTCCACAGTATCTCCCCCCTTGAATTCCCAGAGAAACCTTTCTCTGTGAATTCTACAAAAGAAAGTAAAAGATGTTAGCAGAATTGCTTCTGAGATTCCGAAAACCAAAAATTCCCCATCTATGCTTTAAAAACCAAAGGAGAAAACCATTAATTACCAGGAGCCTTCCTATCTTGTGCCCCTAGCTCTTTGGTTATGCAAAATTTACACAAGGGGTTAACTTCTTTTGTCAGGTAAAGCTGAAGTTGGGCTCAATTTTTTTCTTTTCCCTCAAGGGCAGCTGAAAGGAGAGAGTCTGCCTGGGTTCTGCCAAGCAGCACTACTTCAGTTTTCGCTGCACTGGAAGCTGGAGGCTCTACTTTTGTGCCCAAAATGAAGATTTTGCTGCTTCTTGCAGACATGGGGAACTAATGCATTGCTGGGGCTCAAAAGTTTAAAAATGTGCCACTTTAAACTATGTTTGCCCCTCAATTACTTCTGTTTAAACAACAGATTTCCAAATAACGTGGCATTCTTCCAAAACATATAAAAGAGGCAGCCTTTAAAGGCTTGTTATTATAACACAAAATGGAGAAAACATTTTTTTTCTTTCTGTGCTCCCCCCTAGTTCCTTTACAGAGGGAGATTTCTCTTAACAAAAGAAGGAGGTGCAATTGTTACCCTCCAGAAGGGCCATTAATCTAACTAGGAGCCTTCTTATCTTGTCCTCCTTTGGGTTTTCCCCTGGAAGGTGGCAAGTCAGCGGGTTCATTTGAATTTTAAATGGAGAGTGAGAGTCTTACATTTTCCTCTTCAATTTGAGACAGAAAAGTCAGAAGAAAATTAGTACATATTAATCATTAGTACCTTCCCTACATATTAATACCCTTAGTAGTAATTAGTTAGAAGGACAAATCTTGATCAGTAAATGCTCTCTCTCTCTCTCTTGAAGCTGTATTCCTACGCTGACAGTCACGGAGACAAAGTTGGGCTCGCCTGAGGGGCATCTGGCTCTCTTTTGTCTTCCTGTGCTGATCACAGTGAAGAAGGGGGGTCCGGTTGAGCGTGGGTTCCCAGCTGGTTGCTGTAAATGAAGTCAGGTTAATGAAAAGGGGGGGCGCTAAAGTTTCCTGATTAGGCAAGTGTTACATTTCCACTCTTTTGGCTGTTTTAAACATGACTGAAATGGATCCAATTCTCTCCCAAAGGCATTTGGGAAGAGAATGGGATTTCTAGAATTCTATATTTTAAAAGGTAAAACCAGAGGTACAGAATTTTCTCAATTTCTCTCAATTATGCCAGTAATTATAGAAAGACTATTTCTGATGCTACATCTGTATTGGACTTCATCTCTCAAGCATTTAAGCATGTTTTGGGAATTTTGGTGACATAGCTGCACTGTCCACTGAATTCAGGTTCTTTCTGGGGCCTGAGTTCTGCAGCTAAGGTTCCTTACTTACATAAAAGTTACAGATTTTGGACTCATTGGTCTAGTTGAGCTTTAAGTAAGGTTGCCAGGTCCAGGTGGAAGATTCCTGGAGATCTAGGCTTGGGTCGGAAGAAGGATGAAGACTCCAGTGGGGCAAAAGCTATAGTCTTCCCTCTCCTCCAAACACTCATTTTCTGCAGAGGAACTGGACTCTGCAGCCTGGAGATTTGCTATAACTCCGGGAGAGGTCCAGGTCTTGCCTGGAGGCTGGCACTACCAAAGGGAGATGCTATTCTCTGGGCAATAAGCTAAGGGGTGAGGTTTTTCCTTTCTTTCTCAGTTCTTTCCACAGGGAAGTCCTGTGTGCACTCCATTCCTTTCCCAGTTTGGAGTTGGAATGGGGGGAGGTTTTACTTTAGGCATTCACTGTCTTATTTATTTTGCTCCAGCCATTAAGTGGCTGTACTTAATGACTGCTTCTGTTTCTATACTGAGAGTTGGCCTGGTCATTCCCAGAAGTTTCATTCTAGCAGCATCACATGGGGTGCAAATGCAACCAGGGTCTCAAGCTGCTCAGCATGGCAAGACTGGTGACTTACTTCTGCCTGCTGGGTTTTTACTTAAGAGGCTAGGGAGCAAGGCAGTTTGATTTCTAAAAAGACTGCCTGGCATTTTGTATATTCTGTTACAATTCTATCACCCTTTCCAGGTCTCCTTCCATTTGGGAAAAGGGGAATTTGAGAGAGAAGATCTTGATTACAAGGTCAGACTTCCTCTTGTTTTGAACTTAGCATTTTTGCCTAACTTCAGATTCTCAGATCTGAGGAACAAACTTACTTTACAAACCAAAAAGGCCAATGGCCACCAAAGGGGAAAAGACCCTGATTCCTGGAGTCTCAAAGTCCATGTGGGATGCTGGTGTGGAGCTACCCACACACAAACACACATTCAGCTTCTGGTTTCCAAGTGTTCTAAAACTTGGATGTTTCTAACCAGTAAGGATTCTACGGCTCACTGGCAGGTTCTCTGGCTTATGGTTCCCAAGTGTTCTAAGACTTGGATTATAGAAGGTTTTAAGGCGTTCCACCCGTGACCAGGAAAACCAACTTAACCCGGGAGAATTTTCAGGATATTCCCATCCACTATATAGAAGGTTTTAAGGCATTCCACCCGTGACCAGGAAAACCAACTTAACCCGGGAGAATTTCAGGATATTCCCATCCACTATATAGAAGGTTTTAAGGCATTCCACCCATGACCAGGAAAACCAACTTAACCCGGGAGAATTTCAGGATATTCCCATCCACTATCCATTAACAAGGAAGAGGGGGGGGGGACTGGTGTGCAGCAGGGCTGCCTTTTTTATTGGGAGCAACGTGGCTCCATTTCCGAATAGGGATTGAGGGGATCTGTTGTGCAGCAGTGCTGCTTTTTATTGGGAGCAACGTGGCTCTGTTTCCGAATAGGGATCGAGGGAATCTGTTGTGCAGCAGTGCTGCTTTTTATTGGGAGCAACGTGGCTCCATTTCCGAATAGGGATCCCCTGATCACGTTGCCTCTCCCCTCTTCTGTTTCTGCTCACGGGTGAGGTGAGCTTAGCTCTTTAGGCCTCGTGGTCCGTGAGTGACGGTTTTTGAAGGCTAGAATTCACTCCCCTGCCTGGATTACCGAAAACCCTTAGATTTGAGGTTTTTAAGGCTAGACTTATGTCCCCGCCGGGTTTTTCCCTCAATAACCCTTTCCATCTGGTTTTTCTAGGCTAGACCTCTGTCCCCGCCGGGCTTACCATTAACCCTTTTAATTCGGAGTTTTGAGCGTGGGCTTGGCCTGGGCCTCACGTCCCTTGCCGGATTACTCCTTTAAACCGGTCTATTGGGGTTTTTGGATACTCTATCCACCGGGATGACCTCCTACTAACCCGGGAAGGTTTCAGGAAAACCTCCGACCTAGGGTCCTCGGAATAATATACTCCAGCGAGCGGACCTCTTTGCTCACTTTAATTCTATGCTTTGCTAGCTAGTCAAAGCTGAAAGGGACAGGGAAGTGGGCTTCCAGAGACTCTGGAGGAAGGTGGAACCTTGGCGTGGCTCCTCTTAGTTTACAGTTATGGCTGCCTGCGCAGTGTGGTGTGGTGTAGTGTGGTGCAATTCCTAACACCCTACACTATCGGTCTTGGTCCCCACCCCACAAAATAGACCAGGAGTTGCTGAAGGAGACAAAGGGGAAAAACAGCCTCCCGCAACAGAAAATGCTCTCTAGCCAATCACACAGACAGCAACCTTTCACACAGGTCTTTACTGAAACCACACAAACAGCTTCTTCTCCACGTCTGGCCATCTGAAGGACACGTGTCGACTAGCATGCACGTTCAGATGGTCAGGGCGAATCCCAGTGGTGCCTCCATTTTCTGTTAGCCCAATTGCTCTATTTTAAATATAGCAATTGGTTTATTATTATTATTATTATTATTGGATTCTCGCCTGTATATACAGAGAATGCTGCTAGTCTGTAATGGTTCCCAGTAAAAGACACAGAGACCAGGTATAATTAATAAAATATTATTTTACTGAATATAATCCTTATTTATCCATTCACAAACACACAAACAGTATTCAAACATTCACACACATAAAATAGAACTAAGAAAGCAGAGGGGATTGATGGTTTATGGAAAGGTGATACTACCTGTCAGATGTGCAGAAGTCCATGAAGAAGGATTGTGGCCTAAACCCAGAGGGTTCAGGGGTGGGCTGCCATTTTGGCTCATGGCAGAGACACACACCGTCTGAGGCCATGTGTCTGCTGGGATATACCCACTGTAAGACAATGCAGCCCAATGGGTGGCCCAGGGGGCTGGTCTCAGGTGAGAACAAAAGATTTCCTGGACCAATGATGAGTCCCAGGGGTGTGTGATGTCAGTAGAGGCAGACCTTAGGTTTGACCAATGGGCTTCCAGAGAGGCAGGGTCTGGATTTAACAATAGAAGCCAGGTGTTGGGTGTCTAGTTGAATGGATTATAGGACTTGCTGGCCAGGTAAACAAAAGGTGGGAGACTTCCCTGATTGTCCCTAATTAGCATCAGGAAGGGTCGTTAACAATTTGAATGCTTGACTGGGTAATCCCTTCATGCAAACGACTGGCAGAGGGAAAGTCCTTTGTCTGCTGTATGGCCCTTAATCTGTGTAGGTGACATGCAGCAGGTATGTAATGGAGTCCCTCAGAGTAAAAAAGACAGCTTTTTCCTTTCTCTATGGGCTTCTACCTTGGCATCCATTTTACAGTCTAGACAGACCATGTGGCAACAGCAAACAGTCCATAGCAAAGCCCCATAATGGCATCGGGGCTAACACTACTACACAAAATAGCCAATCAGAGTTTGCTGTTTTCAATACCAGGCTTAGATAGGGGTGAGATTCAAGCTCAGGCTATTTATGTATGTACAATACATAACACTGGTGTTGGGAGCTGCCCTCTGCTGGAAGCTGTGTGACAGCCTCCTCCCTGTCACACTGAAGCTCTTATGAAATATACAGCTAAGCTCCTCGTAAAATGGGCAGGACTGCCATGTGGCTCCTGATTTCTCATTGTTGGCAAATGTCTTCCTGAATTTAAGCCAAAGGCTCTTGGTCTTTGTGTGGCATTCCTCCACACTACACTTAAATCCTTTGGCAGCCAGACCCTTTGACAGGTCCCTAAAACATCAATGTTCCTACAGGAACCTTGTAGTTCTTCTTGTACTTTGCCATCCCAACAGAGAGCTAGGAGCTTCAAGGTCCCCTGATGCCACCAGGAGATCCCTCTGACACCAGACATTTTTGAGGAGTGTCACTTTCCCACCAAAAGCCTGCCCTGAAGTGGACACGTGAAATGAGTTCCAGCACAAGACAGATACTTGTGCTACCTAGGAACTATTTCCACTTCAATCCAACCCCTATAACAAAACACTTCCCTTTAAATTTTTGACCTGAAAATGGCCTCTGTGAGATCCCAAACTTATTTAAACACTATGACAAGTCACCTTTTAAACGTTGGTTTTATTAACTTAGGAGTGGAGCTCCGTCTATGCACATACCACCAACGCTTAAAAAAAATAGTGATCAAAAAGCGAAAGCCTGAGGCTTCTGCGGCAGCTTTCCAGAGGGGAGGGGGTTTGAGGCACCTGGAAATGGCTTGACACTGCAGGAGTGATCAGACATTGGAAACTGCAGCTCGAAACCGGAGAATCAGGAAAACACCACTTGGGTAAGTGGTATCAAAATACTCTGTTTTAAAGGGGGTTTGATTTGGAATGCGATGGCTGGGGACGGTGCGCAGATGTTGGGTGTGTGAATGTGCACATAAAATCCATTATTGAAGCATGCTGAAAGCAGTTCAAATGGTGTGTCTGAATGCACCCCAAGCTTCTTTTCCTGTCCTTCACCAGTTAAGTTTCTAACAAATGCTTCCATGGAGCACGCTGGCAGTCATTTGATTTTTCTTAGGGACATAAATAAAAATTTGATTCATTTTCATTTTTATTTTAGTTTCACCATCTTGCCCTTAATTTATGCTATAAAAATGTTTATTTTTTTACTGCTAGTGGTTTCAGTGGAAAACACATTTCTCACTATATATAACTCTTCCCCTCAATCCAACTGGATGCCAAATTTCAGGCAGACAGGAGAAAACACTTCTGTTTAAAGTTTAAACCTTTAAAATTATTTCATGCAGAATGAGTCTTGGGGGTTGGATCAAACAAACTAAATAAATGAATACAATGGGTTGGATCCAGTCTAAATTTCCCAATGGCAGAATGGAACTTTCCTGCCTCTGCCTTTCCACTGTGGCTCACTGATCTCCATGAAATGTGCTGCTGGGGGATAGAGGACCCTGGAGCATGGTGCAGCAGGATGGGGTCTAAAAACTTGCCAGTTCAGTCTGGATTCAACTCACAGTTGTACTTATTCACATTTAAAGTCAGGGGTACCGGATCTGTTTTAAAAGCAAAATCAAGTATGTTGGTGAGAGGAGCAAATCCTGACCACTCACATGCCTTACCTAACTGTGCTCTTGTGCTTGAAGGTCCCCCCCACCCCGATTTAATCTGATACTGGAAGTCAGTCTGACTGAGGAAAATGGTGAAAGAAGTGGAGGCAAACGAGCCCCACAGCCCCACCACTACTAAATCAAATTCTTGGTTTTTATTTATTTATTTATATTTACATTTATATCCCTCCCTCCCCACCCTTCGGCAGGCTCAGAGCAGCTAACATACATAAATATACATTAAAATTCCATTAAAACTGTTAATCAATATAAAATCATACTTCATAAACATAACTTATATTAAAAGATGGCAAATCTTCCAATTCGATTGTCAACTGCTGTCAAGGTTCATCAGGTATTGTCTACTCAGCCTAGCAGCAGCTCTCCAGAGTCTCAGGCAGAGGCCTTTCACATCATCTACCACCTGAGCCTTTTCACTGGAGGTGCTGGTGATTGAAACTGGACAGAGCTGGTGCCAGTTTTGTTTGCACACTAGGTGAGGCTACCTTCTGGCGCCCCCCCCCCCCAGTGCGCCCACCAATTTTCAAACATAAATGCATTTTAGGAAGAATGAAAAACACAAAATTTGAAATTGCTGATTTCTTTCTTTTTTAATTGTGAGAACAAGTAATACAATCTCTGGTTTTCTCTCTCAAGCAGAAAAACAGAAATCACAAAGCATTTTGAAAAATCCTGTTACTTGTGATGCTGAAATTTAAATCTCTTTAATGTTTCCATTTCAGGCATATCAGAAACTCATTTTGCGTGCCTTTTCTTTAGCAAATTTTGTTACCAATTCCTTCAGGTCAAGCTTTGAAATAAAATCTTCCAACTTAAAGGGCCATTAAATGGAATGTATGAAAGACAACTCTTGCTTCCTAATAACATTGCAGTGGTCTTTGATTTGTTATTTGGGGAACATATATACCTGGCTTGCATAATGCTAGTGATTTTGTACTATTTTTACTACCAGATGGGGTGTGAGGGGAATCTATGTGACCAAAGCATGGACAAATGCAGAAGGTTCTTTCTTTTAAAAATAAACAAATCAAACAAATGCATTTCAAGCCTCAGGTGACTGGTGGCAGCTAAGAGCTCCCCCAAGCTGGTCCTTCAATTCAGACTGGATGCTACAAACATGCTTCTCTGTATAAATAACTCTGAGAAATTCTATGATTACAGGTTACTGCACTGGAAAGTTCTTGTGGTATCTCCTAATTCTATGAGTTTATCCTCAGTCATGTGCTTGACATACTATTGACATGCTCTGGAAAAATGATGAGAAGGGCAAGAATCCTTTGATTTCCTGGCAATATTTAGAGAAGAAAATTGTTTGGATGAACTTCAGTTATAAAGAAGATGGTTTTGTAAAACAAACATTGAACTATTAATCTATAGTGACTAGTACTGTTTTAACAGTAAACAACAGAAAGGTTCTAGTACAATTCCAATATGTTTCCCAAAAAGTAAGACCCATTGAGTTCAATTGAGGGCTGCTCTTTATAGCTTGGATTGTAGCCTTAAACCACAGCTGGGCTCCCTACTGCATTTAATAAGTGAAATGTATATAAACCAATAGAGAAAGTGATGCTACAGGCAATGATTCTGGCTATTTATAAGGAACAATTCGCAAAGATAATAGTCAATGGAGATTTAACACAAAATATTGCCATCTAGAAAGGCACGAGACAAGGTTGCCCTCTATCACCGCTGTTATTTATTTTTGTATTGGAAATGCTAAATTATATAGTAAGAGAGAATGTGGAGATAAGAGGGCTTAAAATAAGAAGGGAGGAGTTCAAATTGCAAGCCTTTGCCGATGATCTAGTATTTATAATGGAAGAACTATTAATATCCATTTCACAATTGTTAAATATAATACATGATTATGGATTAGTAGCAGGATTGAAAGTAAACTTTAAAAAGACCCAAGAATTTGACAAAAAATTGTACTCATGAATTAATAAGTAAGATTCAAGTACAGACCAAAATAGAAGTGATACATAAAATCAAATATTTAGGTATAACTTTGACAAACAGAAACAGCATGTTGCTTGAAAATAATTATAAAAAATTATTAGAAGAGTTCAAAAAAGATCTCCTTAAATGGCAAGACTTGCAACTATCAATGGGCAGAATTTCTATGATAAAAATGAACATTCTACCCCGTTTTCTATTTCTTGCAAAGAAAATACCAATACTAAAAAATAATAAATATTTTTTGGAACTGAATGAGATGATAAGAAAATTTTTATGGTACCCCAGAAAAGCGTGCATTAAATGGACATTATTTCAAGATAAAAAGGAAAGAGGTGGTTTTGGTTTACCAAACTGGACTAGAGACTGGATATTGTTAGAGGATATGAGAATGTTACAATTGGAGGGTCATAATCTATATATGGGCTGGCTTGCCTATACCTGGTATGACAAGGATCTAAGACACTCAAATTTTCACAACCATATAATCCAAGGGGCATGAATAAATCTTTGGAGAAAAATAAAAGAAAGATTGTATAAGAAAATTCCTAAGTGGATCTCACCACTAGAGGCATTTATAAAGCCCACATTGATGTCAGAAAAGAAAAGAGAAACCTATGAAACCTTACTAGATGAGAATGGTGAACTGAAAACAATTGAGGTGTTATAAACAAGTAACAATCTCACGTGGTGGGAGAATTTACAATTAAAATCAAGATACGTTAAAGATGAAGCAATAAGCTTTTATAATGCAAAAACTGATTTAGACAAAATATGGTTTTCAACGTCTGATAAGCTGATACAAAAAATGTATAACTTTTTACTTTATGACTTTATGCAAGACGAAACAGTAAAAACACCAATGATAGTTTGGATGCAGGACATAGGTTATAATCTAAATATAGATGAATGGGCAAAGATATGGAAAGCTTTAAAATTATTAAGATCAACCTCCTTCAAAGAAAAAATCCTTAAAATGTTTTATAGGTGGCCCTGGTAACCAGATAGAATAGCCAATGTTATAAATATGCATCAAAAAACTGTTGGAGATGTAAAACCAATATAGGTACATTTTTTTCACATGTGGTGGAGGTGTGAGAAGATCTATAAATTTTGAAAATGTATCAAACAGCTAATAATAGAGATAATGAGTATAAATTTACAACTGTTACCAGAAATATATCTCTTGAATATTATACCAGATTGTTTTGGGCACTATGATGTATATTTGTTGACATATAAGGGAATTTCACATTACCGAGATTCTGCCGGATTGAAGCCGTTTCTGATTCGTCTTGAAGTAAACCGGTACAGGGCTGCCATTTCACACATGGCTTTGCCTGACTGGAAAAGAGCCGAATCAGAAGCGGTATGGCAATTCAGACTGCACCGCTTTGTTTTCCCGCCATTTCCCACCGTGCCTTTTTTTTAAAAAAATGTTCACTTTAGAGCACTATAGTGTTATAGTGCTATAAAACAACACCAGGCATTCCAATGGGGTTGCTATGATGCTATTGCACTATAGCATGATAGCGTTATAGCACACTAAAGCAAACGTTTTTAAAAAAAAAAAGCCGGAGATCGCCCGCGTGGGCGAAAAAAGGTGGGAAAAAAGTGTATCGGATCTGGGAGAAGAAACTGACGACTACTTGGAAGCGGTTGACAGGTAAAACGCTTCAGCCCTGTTTCCTGAATGGGACAGAAGTGATTCTGTGTGAAATTACAAATATATTCCGATAGGGAACCGGTTCTAAAACGGTTCTGTCTGAAATGCCAGACCAAAAACTGTTTGGGAACCGTTCCTCTTCCGGATTATATCATCTGTCTGAAATTCCCCATATACTTTCTGCAGCTAGAATTCTTGTAGCTAAATGTTGGAAATCCAAGAAATTACCCCCTTAGAGATGATTTGGTAGGAAAACTATATGAAATTGTGGAAATGGATAAGCTTAATATTATACTTCAAAGAAAAGATAAGATTTTCCAAAAAAGATGGGCCAGAGTTTATTAATGGTATAAAAATAATGTTTAATATTAACTCCAAGGATTGGAATACAACATGTATTATTGCTGCAAATGCTCTTAATATGTTAGTAAATCTATAAATAAATATTTTTTTAAACAAGAAAGTGATGCTACAAATGAATACACAGGTGAAGAAAAGTTACAGTGCTAGTTGCAAAGAAGGTTGGTATACATGACAAAGAGCAGCATACATCTTCCAGTTTTGTTTTCTAAGTTCCACTTTGTATATTAGCCTTTTCCTACATGAAAAAGCATTTCAGTGCAGTATGATATATAAATACTCACACACTTCTAATAATTACCTACACATATATTTCACTCTATAAAGTGACCCTCAAAGAACCAAATTTTTCCCAGAAGGTGTTTGATACCAGACACAACTGTACCTGAATATTGTAAATACCCAAGTGTTAGCATCTCTAAAGGAAACTACCATTTTGAAAACTTGGCTCCTTTTTTTTTTAAGAGCCGTGTATGTAAGACAGGCTGAGCTGCAGAGTTGAAGTGACTAAATGAAAGCGGGGGGGAGGGGGAGGGGAGAGATGTACCCAGATTCTCAAAATTCTTTAATGGGGCATGTGTTAGCTGTCAGACTGCATGCTGGCAGCCAACGCTTGCTTCAGAAAGAGGCGCTTTTAAAGATTACTGCTTAGACACTCATTTATATTTTTAAACCACATTGTTTCTATTGGATACTAATCATCCAGAAGAGATACCTCACGGCAGGAGGCTCTATTACTCTTGTAGAGGAGAGAAATTATAAAACAGATTCACATTTCCAGGGCTTTAGCTGATCTTGACGGCTTAGAATTATTTGGGTGACTTACTTTGCTTATACTCCACATTTTCAGAATCTGGAAACATCAAAATTCTGTCTTCTAATGTCTGTGGTTTGAATAACAATATCAAACGTAAAAGGGTTCTTGTGAATATTTTGAAACAACAACCAGACATTGTACTTTTGCAAGAAATCCACCTTAAAAAAACTGAAATCTCAGTCTTTAATTCTTCTAAATTTCAATCTCAGTATTCTGCAACAGGTACTTCCAAGTCCCAGGGAGTGGCAATACTTATCTCAGCGAACATTAGATTTACTCTCATCTCTAAACGACAGGATCCGGTAGGTAGATTTCTTTTCATTAAAGGACATATAGACGACATAAAAGTGACCATAGCAACGATTTATGCTCCAAATGAAGGGCAAGTAGACTTTATCAAGGACACCCTCTCAAAATTACGCACTTTTGCGGAAGGAGATGTGGTGGTAGGTGGTGATTTAAATCTTATAGTGGATAATTCAATGGATAGATCACATCATAATCCTTCTCCTAGGACATATAAGAAACGTTATACCAAACTGGCTGAACTCTTAAAAGAGTATGGACTCACTGACACATGGAGATTATTCCATCCAGGGGAGTGGGACCATACCTATTATTCAGATAGGCATAATGTTCATACCAGAATAGATTATATTTTGACATCGCCAGACATGAACGCCAGGGTCATCTCATCTTCGATCATTCCATCAACGTGCTCGGATCATGCTTGGTCAGAGTGCACATTATTACCCTATGATACATCTACACCGCAGAGGACTTGGTCCCTCAACACTTCTTTATTAAATAATTCAAACTTCAGACAAGAGGTTGACCAAAATATAAAACTTTATTTTAAAGAAAATGATACTAATGATGTCTCTCCAGTAACTTGCTGGGATGCAATGAAGCCCACTTTGCGGGGCTATATAATTTCTCAGTCTTCATATCTGAAGCGAAAGAGACAACAATTGGAATCAAATACCTTAAACAATATAAAAAAATCTAGAGAAATTACCCAAAGAGACAGGTTCACAGAGAATTCTCAAGCAATTGAACTTGGAACGGAAAACCTTAACCATGTTAGAAACCTCTAAAATTAAATGGCAATTGATATTTACCAAGCAGAAATATTGGTTGAAATCTCCCAAATCATTAAAGCTCCTCTCACACAAGGTAAAAGAATCGCAACTCTCCAAAAGAATTATTGCACTCATGAATTCCAAAAATGAAATTGTGACCAGTACCTCTGATATTCTAAAAACACTTGAACGCTACTATGCTGACCTGTACAAGGCTCCTTCCACAAATTCGGCTCATCTTCAAGATCACATAACTCGTTTCCCCATTCATACCACTCTTTGTGAAACTCATAAAACACTAATGGAAGAGCCCATAACAGAAGCAGAGGTTCTGGACACCATAAAGACATTAAAAACCAACAAATCTCCAGGACCCGATGGGTATCCTGCAGAATATTACAAAACATTTGCCCACTCATTAGTAGCTCCTTTGACCAAGGTCTTAAATCACATACTGGACACAGGGGATATCCCTAACTCATGGAAACAAGCCTTAATGGTGGTGATTCCCAAGAAAGAAAGAAACCCTCTGTACCCTAACTCCTATTGTCCAATATCTTTGCTTAATCAGGATATGAAAATATACACATCAATATTGGCTAAAAGATTAAATAAATTCATCTCACACTGCATTCATAAAGACCAAACAGGGTTCATCCCGAACAGAGATCTGGCCGATAACACTTACAAAACCCTTAGTATCCTACAGTACTGCTTTACAAACAAAAAATCTATGGCTCTTCTTGGCCTGGACATTGAAAAAGCGTTCGATACTGTACAGTTCCCCTATCTTTTCGCAGTTCTCAAAAATATGGGATTTGGTCCAAAATTCATAAATACGATACAAAAATTATATGCCAACCCAACCATCAACATTAAAGCCAATGGCTCCCTGTCACAATCCTTGGAACTTCAGAGGGGGACCAGACAAGGGTGTCCGCTCTCCCCCTTGCTTTTTGCAATGGCAGTCGAACCCTTGGCACAAGCTATACGATCCATCCATTACTGGCGTTCGAATTAGGGATACGGATTACAAGATCTCTTTATTTGCCGACGACATGCTCCTCTATATAACAAACTCCTCCACCTCTATTCCAGCCTTGTTAGAGGAACTGAAAGCCTTTAGACTGGTATTAGGATTGAAAATAAATAACGAGAAATCACAGTTTCTTCCCGTACATATTCCTGCTAACGAATATACCAATTTGAAATGCCTCTTTAACTTCAATTGGGTCTCCACATATTTACCATACCTCAGAATCAAAATTCCTGTAAACCTCTCGAGACTGATACAATTGAACCATAGAGAGGTTCATAGGAACATAACAAATACCATACATAAGTGGAATAAGTTGAATTTATCTTGGATGGATAGGTATAATCTTATAAAATCCTTTTTACTACCAAAATATATTTTCCTGTTTAGGGTTCTTCCTATAGAGAGTCCTATGACCCTAATATGTATGTGGCAAAAAGACATGACTACCTTCTTGTGGGCCAGGAAAAAAGTTAGAATTGGCCTACACATCTTGCGCAGACCCAAGACTAGGGGAGGGTTGGGGTTTCCAGATATTTCTATCTATCAAAAAGCTACACTACTGGCCAACATAGTAAAACTCCAATGCTTGACTTCTCCCTCCGATTGGATTCAAATAAATTCAGATATTTATCACCCCAAAACAATTAATAATCTTATTTGGGATAGTAACTTGAATTTGTCCAAGTTCCATAAAAGCAATCCTACGTTCTTAAGCCCTACTCTTCGCTTTTGGAGACTTCACCGCAAAAGGTTGTTACCTACCATCTCTAGATACTTACCTTTTGTTGATCAATCTTGGTTCAAGGAAGTAGTAGAGTCCTTTTACCTTGAGCGCTGGAAAAAAGCCAAAATGACCAGATTTAGTGATATCGCATCAAAAAAAGGTATATTGCCTAAAAAAGCCCTGGAGCATAAGCTTGGATTACCAATACCTTGGTTTTTGTATTTACAAATTCAGCATACTGTTGAGCGTCTTAATATAAAATCTGTTCTTTCCCAGCCCCGTACCAAATTAGAGATGATTTTTCAACTATATGAGAATAGACATAAAGGCTTAATCTCTTCTACTTACCAACTACTGCTGAGGGATGATCGCACAAAGCTCTTGCCATACCAAAAGGCATGGCACGAAGATTGTGCCACAGAATGGGATGACAACTTTTGGTCAGATCTATGGTCCGCTAAGCATCACTTCCCCAGTTCGATACCCCTGGAAGTACAAGAATTCAAGGTAATGGCCAGATGGTATCTCACTCCACAAAGGTTGTCTCACATAAACCCAGCAATTTCCCCAAAATGCTGGAAAAAATGTCAACAGATTGGCACCTACACACATTGTTTGTGGGAATGCCCAGTTATCTCTGCCTTCTGGATACAAATACAGCAAATGACTAAACAAATCCTGAAGCTAGACATTCCTTTGCATCCTGAAAACTTATTTCTCTGTTCTTGGCCACCTAATATTGAACGACATAAACAAAAATGTACTCTGGACATGATGATTTTTGCAGCACACACATCCATTGCCTCCTGTTGGAAGGATCCCAATCCTCTCACACTGCATTTGTGGTATCAAAAACTTTGGGATCAATTCCTTATGGATAGTGTAACCAGTAAAATAAACAACGCCTCACAAAACCCAATTAACACTTCTTTTATGGTAAAATGGGACCATATCCTGGAACACCTAACTACGGAAGAATATATTCCCTCACATTGGTCACAATTGCAAAAATGGCTTTAGTACACGTCATGAACATTGTGGCTGACCCGACCATTACTGAAGATTTCTTGTACATCTTCTTTCCATATATCTTTGAAACAGGTACTGACTTCCTAGTTCAGGTGGAATACATGTATTTTATGGCACAATCCACATTTCTCCTTATGGTCTGTATTCTCTTACAGAGCATATAGTTCGCTTTAATCTTCTCTTGCTGAACACTTATAGTTATAAAAATTTGTACTTTCATAATGTTTTTCATATTTCTAGTTGTTATGCATTTTGCACAATTTAATAATTTTATGTTCTTATTACTGCTAATGTTAATGGTTATGTTGTACTGATATTTTTCTCAATAAAACTAAATTATTAATTAAAAAAAAGAATCACACAGAAAAAAAAAAAAGAAAAAAGAAAGAGGCGCTTTTGCCAGTAACAGAAAATAAATATGCTTATTTGCATCTGAGAGGAATGCTGGGGAATAAGTAACCCCACTCCCTTTCCTAAGGCATCTGCAACCCCTCAGGAGGCAATGAGTAAAATGGGGGGGGGCATAGTTTCAGATTAGGGGAGTTTAGGTTGGAGCACTCTAAGCGGGGAAGAGTATGAGGCTGGTGCAGGTGGAGAAGGGGGGAAATGCGAGAGGAGAGATGTTCCCCTTTGCTGAGCTCACCATTTTGCAGCATTTGGTGCAGCAGCAACAAGCTAAGCAAGAGCCAGGGCTTCATGATGGGAAGAGGAAGAGCAGAGAGGAAAGAAGTTAGCAAGGGAAAGAGCTGAGGCCCGGCAGCCAACTTTTTGAGGGAGATACAGCAGCAGGGGGACCACGCGCCTACCCAGGCTTAAAGGAGGCGGTGAGGAAAAGGGAGGAGAAGTGGCTCTTTCCGTTCCTGCCCTAGCAGCAGGGCAGCTGTGTGCAGGTGGAGCCTGGCACACAGCAAGTCCAAGTCAAGCCAGAAGTAGGCAGCCAGGAGGCATCAGCAGCTCAGCCTGGCAGAGCCTGGAAATGGGGACCAGCACCCACCCAGGGGCATCCCCTTGCCATCCTCTGCCTCCTCGTTCTCTTTCTCCGCTTCTGTCTCACCGGCTTACTAGCGCCAGCGAAGGGGCGTGAGATGTGGGCAATGGGTGGGGTCCACTCCTGAGGCCGCTGCCACTGCCAACAGGCACAGCAGGAGGAAGGGCACCCGAGGAGCAGGGCCAGCCCCGACTCCCTCTCCATTCCAATCTGGCTGGCAGCCAGGAGGCCAGGTGGGAAGTGCGTGCGAGTAGGGTAGGGTAGGGGTGGCCCCATAGGCAGTTCTGCACCCCTCTGGGGTCTCTGCCCTAGGCAGTCGCCTAAGTTGGCCTAATCAGAGAACCTCCAGCTGTCCCCCAGCCCTGTTTTCCCTCATAAAAACGTAAGAGATGCCAATGTTGGATCAGGCCGATGGCCCATCCAGTCCAACACTCTGTCACACAGTGGCCAAAAATACCAGGTGCCATCAGGAGGTCCACCAGTGCAGCCAGAAGCCCTCCCACTGTTTCCCCCCCAAGCATCAAGAATACAGAGCATCACTTGCTGCAGACTGAGAATTTATACCTTGTGGCTAATAGATACTGGTGGACCTCCCTGAGGGTCACTGTCCCATGCAAAGAGAAGAAAGCAACTAGGGATTGGGAAGACATTTTTAATGGTAGCTTCTCCCCCACATTTCTGAGGCTGGGAGACATATGTTGGTAGCTATTGACTGTCTTTGGCAAGTTCAATTTGGTCCCAACTTTGCTCTTACTCAAAGAGACACTTTAAAGGTGGGTGTCGCTAGAGTCTGAAAAAGAACAGGTGAAAGTAAAATGAGGTTTGCACAGATGTACTTGCTTCAAAAGCACCCAGAGACTGAGGAGGTATTTTCAGGTTGGGGACTTCCATGACAGTATTGTAAGCCACTGCAAAAAATAGCAGAGTACCTCTGTTTCTTTGTACAGAGTATTTTCATTTATTTACACTGGACACTGGAGATATTTACACAGAACTTCAGTAGCAATTTCAGGATACAGACCGACAAAGTGCTACGCAGACAGTTGTTCTCCAAAAAGGAGTCTGGAAGGTTGAACTGGCTGCAATATATATTTACATCAACCAATCAGAGTACAATATGTACATTAGCTGAGTCATGGTGACTGTCCAGAAATGTGACACAATTCTAGTCACCTGACCTCTCTAGCTGTCAGTTTAGATCAGCATGATCTGACACATGCGTGCATAGCTCACTGACATCTTGCCAGCAATATGACCAAATGCTGTCATGCCTCCCAAGATTCAGTTAGCTATGGGTAGTAGTTTACATAATTTCTCAAATCTTTCTCTTGGCAAGTTTTTGGTGAATAAATCTGCAACATTGTCAGTAGATGCACACTGCAGCAATGAAATAAACCCTCGACATACAGCTGCTGTTACATTTTGGTACCTTATTGTAATATGCTTACTTCTTGTATGGATACCTTGATTACTAGCAAGTTGCCTAGCTGAGGAGCTATCACTGTAAACAGATATGGGCAACTGACAATTTACATTTAAATCCAACAATAATTGGAAAAACCATTCAATTTGCACCACATAATCACTCATGGAAGAAAATTCAGCTTCACAGGAGCTTGTGGCCACGTACATTTGTTTTATTGACTTCCAGGCCACCAATGCTCCAAACATATAAATCACAAATCCAGATGTAGACCTGCCATCAGGCCTTTCACCCCAGCTAGCATCAGTGTAAGCTGTAAGTTGTTGATCACTGGACACCTTAAGCACAAGTTTGTGATGCATTGTGCCCTTTAGATATTTTAAAACCCTTTTGGTGGCTAGCCAGTCTCCCTGCGATGGATTAGCGCATTTTTGCGTCAACCAGTGGACTGCTGTACATATATTGGGCCTAGTACAATAACTGAGATAGAGCAAAGAGCCCACGAGAGATTGATACAGCTCTTTATGTAGAAACATTGTTTCATTATTTTCTTTGCAATAACCGGTGGTCATAGGAGTGTCCACACTGTGAGCCTCAGACATATTAAATTTGTCTAACGGCTGGACAATTTTGTCTTCTTGACTCAATTCGAACACACCATCAGTGTCTCTTGAGATTTGGACTCCCAAATAGTTTTGAATAGTTTCAAGATCTTTTACTTTGAACTGGGACTGCATAGTTTTTGTGAACCAGGTCAGCTGCTTGGCACTATGATATAGAAAACAGATATCATCAACAAAAACCAAAACATAACATTGCTGTTGCTCAATAGCGATGCTATACAGACAAGAATCAGCCACACTCTGTTTAAAGCCTAAATCTGTTAAAGCTTTACATAAACATTCTCCCCAGAGATAAGCACTTTGGCATAGACCATAAAGACCTTTGTGTAATTTTAACACAACATTGGGGTCATCATATTCAAAACCAGGGATTTGTTTTAGATACAATTCTTCCGTGTGGATCTGACTACCAAATGCTGTCACTCCAAAGGTGGGTGGTGGCCACCTTTGTGCGTGTTGTGTACTCAAGGAAGACCGAGCACGCAGTCGGGTCCACACATGGTCAGGCAAAGGACCAAAGCTTCATCTCCAAAGACAATAGCCCGAATGGATCCTAGCACACACCAATTGGAAGGCTAGGATCCTAGAAGGGACCTATGGGATTAGGGTGCACTGTAAATAACCTATCACAGGTGTGAGTGTGTGTTCGGGTGTGGTGAATTACAGGGATATAAACTGGCCTGCGAGCCGGGTCAACGATCTCAAGATCTGACTGTACTTAATAAAGTATGAGCTGTAATCATTCAGCAATGCATCAGCCTCAGTACTTTATACTGGCGACGAAGGTGGGTTCCTGATGAGCAAGCCTGACTCTTCATCCAGCACAGCACCAAGCATCGATCCCAAGGAAGCCACCATGACCCACACTGCTCCCGAGCAGCACTGCAATGTGCACCGCTCCCCAGGACACGGCTCCCCACTTTGCTCAAGAGTCATGGCTGTCACTCTGGGACACCTCGAGGTCTTCCACCCCACACACCCCAAGTTCTTGGAATTGTGGGTAGACCAGCTCACCAGCTTCTTCACATACAACAAGGTCACCAATGCCACCAAGAAACGGGCTCTACTCCTCAGCACATGTGGGATGACCACCATTCGGCTAGTCAAGAGCCTCCTGGCACCAAAGATGCTCATGAAGAACAGCTACAATGAGATCATCACAGCCTTGTTGAGGTACTATGCACCAAAATCCACCACAATGGCCAAGTGCATGAACTTCCAAGCGTGCCTCCAAAAGCCCAGTGAGATGGCTGCCACATTCATGGCCGACTTCCATCAACAAGCGATGGATTGCGGGTTCACGAAAGTGGAGGAGAACATCCTGACCCAATTTGTCTGGGGTCTGCAGGATGCCAAACTCCACCACGAACTGGTAGGCACTGCTGATCTCAAGATAGATGGAGACCTCCAGATGGCCACCATGTATGATACCATCCGCCATCACCATCATTAGCACACCACGTGTTACCAGCTGTGGCATCTGACATCTTGGATGATGAGGAGGTCCTTCAAGTCCGCCAACCCAGCTGCTGGAATCCCCAACCCCAGGCCGGGGCCACCGCACACCGAGGAAAGCAAGCAGTTCAAATGTCCTGCGCTAGCTGTGGAGACTCTCATGAGTGCAAAACATGCCGCTTCCATGATGTCGTCTTTCCAGGGTCAGATCTTCTTTATTCTGGTTGATAATTATACTAAATGGTTGGAAGTGACACCAGTGCCCTCGACCTCATACCGATCTGCCATCAGAGCGATGTGGTGGATCTTCAGCTCACACGGTATTCCGGACTCATTACTAATGGACAATGGCACTGCCTTTATTTCCGCAGAGTTCATGGACTTTGTGCAGTACTATGGGATTAGGCACATCCTCTCCATGCCCTTCCACCCTGCAACCAACAGTCAGGTGGAACACATGCTCAGAACAACAAAAGAGGTGCTGCGCCACATGGGACTACAAACTTGCAGCCTTCTTGTTCAGCCAGTGTACAACCCCTCACTCCACCACCGGCTGCAGCCCTGATGAACTACTCATGGGCCACCGCCTGACAATCCGTTTAGACTGCCTCCATCTGGATTGAGCACTGGACCACAGCGCTAGTCCAGAAGAGCAGGGGGCACCAAGGGGGTTCTTCCCTGAGGACCCAGTATACGCCCACAACTATGGCCGAGGTCCCACCTGGGTGCCTGTAAGAGTACTTCGGGTGACTGGCCCTCTTTCGTATGAAGTGTCCTGGGAGGATGGCCAGCTATGGAGGCAACACATAGACCAATTACATCACTGCATCCTGCCTTTGGCTCCAGACGGCCCAGATGAGGATGACATCTACCCCAGGGAACCTGAAGCTTCGGATCCTCTGCACAACTCCCGGGGGAAAGGATGGCAACAACCCAGAACCAACAAGCTCCCCGGAGCCTGGCAGCTCGACAGCCCCTGCTGCAGTCCCAGCACCTACAATCCCGCCCTCGGAGCTGACAGGACCAGTGACAAGAAGCCCCACTCTGGCTCTGGACATCCAACACTCCACAAGGGAGCATAAAAGGCCTGCATACTTAAAGGACTATGTCTGCTCGGGCCATCTGGACCAAGGGGGGAGGGATGTTGTGTACCCAGGGAAGACCGAGCATGCGGTTGGGTCCACACGTGGTCAGGCAAAGGGCCCAAGCTTTGCCTCCAAAGACAAGAGCCGGGATATAAACTGGCCTGTGAGCTGGGTCAATGATCTCAAGATCTAACTGTAATTAATAAAGTATGAGCTGTAATCACTCTGCAGTGCATCAGCCTTAGTACTTTATAGCGTGGGAAAGCAAAGTCTGGAACAAGTGCATGTACATGGATCCCATGCAGACCTGTATGCACGGGGTGCCTATGAGTGCCCGGCACCCTCCCCAAACAGCTGTGCCTTTCCCCCTTCCCTCTCTGTGAAGTGCCCACCTGGCTTGAAGGGGAAGCATGTCTTAGCCCACATTCAGCTTGCTGCCGGTGCAATTGTAATGCCTCAGCTGTTTCGAGGGGTGCATGATGAAGTTCCTGTCTTTTCTCACCTCTTGGATTTCCTTGGATTACAGAGAGTGTCTGAAGTGTTCGCTTGGAGAGATTTGGAAGTTAGATATGGCCAGCTACTTGTTTTGGTTGGGGAAGGGGAGGAATCTTCCTGTCTGGTCACTAAGATACAGAAGAAACTGCTGGAATTTGGCCCACTGCTTATTATTAAGAGACTCTGAGGTCCTTGTGGGAAATGGCCCTCAACTGAATCTCTCTTGGGGTGGGTATTTGTATGATTGATAGAGGAGCCACCTTGTATTCCTGTCCTTCTTACCATGTCTCACTGTCATTTGATATCAGTTTAATTCAGGCTCCTTCTGTCATTTCTAGGCCCACACTGGAGAGTACCTCTGTGCAGAAAAAGGGGGAACGAGCCATAACAAAAATGGGGCTCCCCGAGGGTGATGGCCTTGGGGGTATCAGCAGGCTTAATGAGGTGACTCTTCCCTCTGCTTACACATGATCTGCAGTTTCCAGCTGCTCAGGAGGCTGGCAGAGGGAAAAATAAGGTAAACATTGATGTTCCAGTGACATTGTGGCACCATTTCTGGGGTGAACCCTGAAGTGATCTCATGCTGTTGTAGGGCTCAGTGGAAACTCTATGTTAAACCCATAAAGTTTCCACTGAATCCTAGAGTGGCATGATGCCACTTGCATGTTTGCCCTGGAAATGATGTCATGCCATTCACATGATGATGCTCCCCATGTCCCACTCACCATCACCCACTGAGTGCCAACCACCCTAGCATGAAGGTGAAAACTGAAGTCGTAAGCATTACGTGCACAATAAAAAGCTTGTTGTAAACGAAGCTGAAAAGCCTGAAAATTCCACTATAGAATCAAGATCCAAAGCTGTCCCATGAATATGCTCAGCCAGGGAGGAAGATGCCAGCCAATTTCACTCTTTAATTTCCCTGCTCATTAAGTCTTCATTTCTGAGGTGTGAAAATGACTTCAGGCTGGTAATAAACATCTGAGAAAGTCCTGATCATTATATGTATTTTTTTAAGAGGGAAAAATGCTTTTCCCAGAAGGGGTACAGTGGTACAAAGCTCAATTGCCTGAAGATCAGCTCTATTGTTGGATGATGATTGTTCAAAAGTTTCAGTTATTATAAGGCCATAAAAGGGCTATCTAGCGGCTGGTAGTGAAACGCGGCACAAAGGTCTCAGACCTCCTTTGTAATCAGGCTGGCTTTTTGTTCTTATTCATACATAAAAATTATCTTATTGTTAGCACTAAGTAGAGACTTCAAAACCTCAGAAGACTGAAAGGCAGAATTATTAATGGGTTTTCTGATGAAAGTAAAGAAGCAACTTATGCTGGATAATATATACATATGTATGAAGTATCAATCCATCTTGCAACCCCATAGCCAGAAAATGCTTATAGTATAAGCTTTATACTGCTCAGAATCATAGAAACATAGTGGAAGAAACTTCATGAGCCATCAAGTTCTCTTGCATACCCAGCTACTTGCAGACTCCAAAATATAATTCCTGTATCATGCCAATGGCTAATTCTGGCTCACTGTTCAGTACCTCTGGCAACAGTTATGTCTGAGCCTGCGGAAGCCCACCTGGCCTTGTGGCAGTTCCATTTGTAACTTCATTGTAATTATCAGAGTTCAGCTGTTGTTGTGCTGGCAGAGTTTGAAGCATGGACATCAGGCCAAGAAGTTCTTCCAAAGCCTCTCTTCAACACTTGGGGAGTCAAAATTAGAAAGATGGAAGGGAAGAAATGACTCCTAAGCGTAAACTTCTTTTCAAAATAAAAGAGCCAGCAATGTACAACTTAGATAGGTATGCATACTTCATACATATGCATACTCTCCTTTCATTATATGTTTTTACTGGTAATGCTTCTTAGGAAACAATCCAAAGACAGCACTACACATCACATGGGGTACATTTCTGAATGACAAGATGGACTTTAAAAAAAAACCCTTTTATGAAATTTAAACTAAAACTATTTGCTAATGATGGTGTATTTCTTACTACTACTGCTCCTCTTTCTCCTCCTTGTTATCATTATTAGTATTAATTTAAATGCACTTTATTAATTTCATAATTAGTTAGGATTGAGTATGATTTGAACCCATATCTCCAAGGATTGCCAACCTCCAGGTTTGGCATGAAGACCCCCAAAATTACAACTGATCTCCAGACTACTGACATCAGTTCCCCTGGAGAAAATGGCTGCATTGGAGCATGGACTCTGTGGCATTTATACCCTTCTTAATTCCGTTCCCTCTCTAAACCCCTCCCTAGGCTTAGGCTTCACTCCAAAATCTCCAGGAATTTCTCAACCCAGAGTTTGCAACCCTGCTCCTCATTCCTAGTAGAACACTGTTACATACTGGGTAATTTTAGTTTCTGGACTTAGTGATCTTTTGCCCCTCCCTACCTTTACATAGTATTGTCTGTTTCAAATGGAAAACTAAAGCCTACTTTTAGGTCTCCATGTACAGCCTATAACACATGCAGCTGCTGGGTGACCTTGGGTCAGTCACAAGTTCTCTCAGAGCTGTTCTTTCAAGGACAACCCTCAAAAGAGCTCTCTCAGCTCCACCTACCTCACAGGGTGTCTGTTGTGGGGAGAGGAAGGGAAGGACATTGTAAGCCACTCTGACACTATGAGTGAAGGGTGGGGTATAAATCCAATCTCCTCCTCCTCTTCTTCTTCAGCCAGAAACAGTGCAGCGTTTGGTAGAAATGTTGTGTACATAAATGTTAACTGGGATGATCCTGTGCAGCAGCATCTGTTTTTAACTGTTCTTATTTGTTGATGTCCCTATCACATATTCACCTATCTCCCTTTGCTGTCCAGTGAACTGAAATCAGACTGTGAGGCACCAGAACAATAGTGACTGCCAGGGGTCTTTTTGTAGAAAAAGAGCTGCAGGAGCTCATTAGCATAAGGTATGCTAATGAGCTACTAGGCTATTAGCATAATAGCTCATTAGCATATACCACACCAAAAGTGATGTCAGAAGGGGAAGCAAAGGGGGGAAGGCATCTTCAAAAGCCTCCCCTTCCCTTCCCCAGCCAGCTGGGGAGGGGGAGGGAAGTGAAGTGAAGAGTTGGGCCACAGGAAGAAAGAGGGAAGGAAAGAGAGAGAGTAGAGAGAAGGGAAGAAGGAAGGAAAGAGGGAAAGAAAGAGAAGGAAAGAAGGAAGGAAAGGGGGGATTAAAAGAGAGAAGGAAGGAGGGAAAGAAAGAGAAGGAAAAAAGAAGGGAAAGGGGAAAAGAAGAGAATGAAAGGAGGGAAAGAAAGAGAGAGAAGGGAAGAAGGAGGGAAAGAGGAAAAGGAAAGAACAAAAGGAGGGAAAGAGAAAAAGGAGAGAAGGAAAGAAGGGAAAGAGAGGAGGGAAAGAAAGAGAGAGAAGGAAAGAACGAGGAAAAGGGAAAGAAAGGAAAGGAAAGGAGGGACAGAAAGAGATAAAAGAGATGGGGAGAGGGAGAAAGGCTCTCCCACCCCCCCTTCAAGCCCCCACCCCCCAGATCCCTCACTTACCCCCATCAATGCCTTCCCCCGGGGCTGCAGCGCTCCAGCGCGGGCCCTGTGACACCGGCGACGGGGCTCTTCAGGCCACCATGGGGCCGCAGCACTCCAGCGCGGGCCCCAGGAGGCTGCGATGGGCATCTTCAGGCCACCCTGGAGCCTCAGCACTTCAGTGGGGGGAGCTGAGGGCAGGGCTTGCAGCACCTGGGCTACCAGAGCAGCACTCCAGCCCAAAAAGATGCCTTCATATGGGAGCTCATTACACCAGGTAGGCACCAGGGCAAAAAAAGCCCTGGCCCTGACTGAGGCAAGACGGATGTCCCCGGGGCCAGGGTCCACCAAAAGATGCTGATCTGTTCATCATAAAGTTCTCCAACCCTCATAATGGGAGAGGTGGTCTTGAAGATATGCAGGCCCCTGGCCATATAGGGCTTTGAAAGTAAGTACCAGCACCTTCAAGCAGCTCCAGGGTAGATACGTGTCTGCACAGACAACAAAGTCAACACTTGTGCATTTGCATTCTGCACCAGCTACAATTCCTGGAGCAGAGCCAAGGGCAGCCCCACATAGAATTACAATAATCCAATCTGAAAGCAGTGCCCTGTCCAGATTTTCTGGAGCAGAACCCAGGTGGCCATCCATCAATAGACAGAGCTGGGTGCCATCGGCATATTGGTGACAATCCATCCTATACCTCCAGATAATCTGGACGAGTGGGCAGATATAGATATTAAACAATATTGGCAAGAGAATCACACCCTGTGGCACACCGCATTCCAGCAGGTGTCACTAAGACAAATCCCCCCCCCCCCCGCACCACCCTCTGTCCCCAACCTTGGAGAAAGGAGGCCAGCCACTGCAAGGCGCACCCCTGTGTCCCCACATCAGCAAGGCAGTGGGTCAACAGGTTGTGATCAATCATATCGAATGCCACCAACAGACCAAGAAGTATAAGCAGTGCTGATCTGCGTTTATCCAGATGTCTCTGGAGATTATCCACCAGGGCAACCAACATCATCTCCATCCCATGGGCAGGGTGAAACCGGATTGGAAGGGATCCAGCATATTAGCATCCTTCAGGAAAGCCCAGAGCTGTGTCACCACCATCTTCTCCATAACCTTACCCAGGAACAGTAGTTTGGATACTGGGCGGTAATTAGTAAGGAGCATAGGGTCCAGAGATGGGTTTTAAGGAGAGAGCAGACCACTTCCTGCTTCAGTTAAGCGCAGTTACACCCTTCTAAATCAATTGACTTCAAAGGACTTAAAAGTATGTAACTCCACACAGTCAAAAGCAGAATATTTTCCTAAAGACATAATATTATATTGCATATTTTGCCGCTAGAAAATTATATATTGTATGTGTGTGTGCGCGCACACTAAAAATACGTGATTTGGACTTTGTAAGCCAATGGCCCAGACTAAATCAGCATGTCAGATTACACAGCGAAGCCACTTAAATTCATAAACATAAACACAATTTCAACAGGAAGGAAGAGAGTTTAAAAATAAATAGGGCATGGTTTCCTGTCCTGAAAAACAATAGCACTACAGATAAGATTAGAATGTCAACAGCCAGTCCACATACAAAAGAACCTCCTCAGGAAACAATCCATAGACAAAAGAACCTCCCAGGAAAGCTCCTCCATTAGCATGTTCAGAGCCAGGGGAACTCCTACAAGATAATGACTCAGCCCTACCCCACCTTCTTGAGAAGATATAAATTACCTGCCTACCATTTTTCTTCTCACCTTGACACAGAGAGTACTCCATGTTTCTGTGTTATACTTCTGAGGATGCCAGTCACAGCCAGTGGTGAAACGTCAGGTCCTACAATGCCAAGACCACAGCCAGACAACCCGGAAAATCTACAGCAACTAATAAATCAGCATTCATTACAAAAAACATAGTTTTGATTGCCTACCTTACACTGTGCATCTTAGGGCTGCCAACTCTGGGCTGTAAATTCCTGGAGATTTAAAGGGAGACCCTGGGGTCTCAGTCAGGTATAATGCCTTAGAGTCCAATCGAAAAAGCAGCCATCTCCAAGGGAACTGATCTCTTTAGATCAGCAGGAAATCTGTGAGATCTCTGAGCCTAACCTAGAGATTGGCACCCTAGTGCATCTGCAAATACTTTGGGATTGGGAACCTTGTCTTCATGGTACTTTATTATAAATGTTTAGTCATTGACTCATTGTACTTTGGAATTCCCCCCCCCAAAAAAAAAACCCCTCACTCATTTGGTATTTCATTTGAATATTTCATCATTGCTTCTATATTCATTGTTTTCTTGCCTTAGCCAAAAAACATAAAATATCTTATCCACCATATGCTATACCAAAACAATTACTGACTTATTTAAAACAATTTCAGGGGAAGAAACTCAAATAAAAAATCCCCCCACCCCAATCACCATAACCTCTAAGCATCTGTGTAAGTATTAGAACATGATTTTCCATTTCAAATATGAATTTGTAAAATGCAAAGTTAATTTCATTTCAGTAATTCCCTTCTAATGATTAGACTTGAAAAACAATGCATATATTTTCAAGAGAATGGCATAAAGATAGCTGTAGTGACACAGGATCTCAGCTTAGCCTTTCTCCCAATACCCCAAAGTCTTGGTATTTCAAGCAGCTGAAAGATCCAGCTCAGCCACACCAAAAACTAAACTTCAATTTATCAATTGTTGGAGACAAATGGATAATTTGGCAATCAACAGAGGAAAGAGAACCTACATTAAAGAATGTTAGAAGAGCAGATGCCACTATAACTGGTGAGTTAGATCAGTTCCCCAAGAATGTAACCCTGGGGTCTACACAACAGAAAAGTGACTTTTTTTGTATCCCCTTCTTCTGACCAGCTTCAACTACAAATAAAATCACTCTGCCATTTTCTATCCACAGTGAATCCACCTTGCTCCCCAGCTGGACTTTTTTGTGTGTGTGAGCAACCACCATGCCAGTGTGACAGATGGAGAACATTGGCAAATAAGCTTTACATGGATATTCATCAATTATGTCAAGGACCTGTTTCCCAGATGAGCCAATTAAGGCATCTTTCTGAATTGAGTTTTACTAGGCCATAGCTAAGGGGGTTTATCATTAGTGGTAGTCGTAGTAGGAGATTGGATTTATATCCCACCCTTCACTACCCAAAGGTGTCTCAGAGTGGCTTACAAACTCCTTTCCCTTCCCCTCCCCACAACAGACACCCTGTGAGGTAGGTGGGGCTGAGAGAGCTCTTGACAGAAACTGCTCTTTTTCAAGAACAGCTCTTATCAGAACTACGGCTTGCCCAAGGTCATCCAGCCAGGTGGAAGTGGAGGAGTGGGGAATCAAACCCGGTTCTCCCAGATTAGAGTCCGCACACTTAACCACTACACCAAACTGGCTCTCCTGTTTTGGACTAGATTAATGCAAAACCACTTCTTTTGCATTACAAGATATCAGATACAAGTAATTAAGCTCTATTGTGCCAAATCTCTCATCTCTTCCTAGATTCTTCATACCATTCAAGTCTTTAATATTTCTACTCTTAGTTCCTCACTCTTAACAATAGCATTGCTATTCTCATTTGTTAGTACTCCTGGGACTATGAGGGCATACATTCAAGCAAGGCTTTGGACACATTCTACATGGCTCTATCTAGAAAGCTCAGGCACAACAACAGAAGTATTTCCCCAAAGTTGGTGTGTGAAGTCTTCCAGCAGCACAGCTAGCGGTCTCCACCTGGGCTTACCTTGCATATTCTGCAGTGATAAAGTTGTTAATAGATACAAAGCCAAGGTGCTAAAGTGCACATTTGAAAAACTAAGAGGTTTTACAACAGTATGGAAAGCCTTGGCTAAAGGTGCAGACTTTGGCAGACTTATTTTAAACAACTTACTGCTGTAAATATTGATAGCAGTAGCTAGTACTGCATGATAATGTTGTTATGTGTTTGGCTGATACAAATGGATCTATCACCAGGTTTTGTCTGATGGATGACCCAGAAGTTCATGAGAAAAGTTGGATGGTCCTTAATGCTTTGGAATCCCACTCCAGCTCTTTAGCTGGAATCTGCTAAAACTAAAACAACTTTTGGGTATAATTGATCTTTTGGAGACCCTGATAAAGGATTAGGGGTTGTGTTGCTTGTTTTATGACTCTGTTTACTCCCAAAGTGCTCTGCTTGTAGTTTTGTAAATACACAATTTTTACAAAGATAAAGGCTCCTAGCATTAACTTTCAAAAGTGGACCTTGCAGAGCAGGAATTTTAGCCCACTAAGCCTTCCAGTGTGCTCCTGGTGTCAGTGGGACCCCGAGAACAACACAGGCACAAAGTAGCAGGGAGATCTGCAGTGGTGGGAAAACAATCAGAA
Organism: Gekko gecko; assembly: GCA_029375565.1. Classification (NCBI taxonomy): domain Eukaryota; kingdom Metazoa; phylum Chordata; class Lepidosauria; order Squamata; family Gekkonidae; genus Gekko; species Gekko gecko. Next base: position 126,033,669 of record JAPDNY010000006.1, on the reverse strand, counting down.
ATCTTCTGATTTTTGTTCTGAAGTTGAAAGTGCCATTATGTCTTTGGAACTGCATGTTTGGATAGCAATACCAGTATTTATCCTCTCATCCACAGAAACCTAAAATGTGCAACGCTGATCCTGGACTTATCAATACTTGAGGAATGCTTAATTCTATGGGTGTTAGTATTACACTGGAACTGTAATGTACTGAGGAGGAAAGTGTGGTATGGCAGACTGCAAAAAAACTAAGATTCTGCCTATTTATTACTGCTATCACGGTCTCCGTTTGATTATACACTCTGTAGTACCAGTCACCAGCTAGTACACCTACATCGACTGCACAGACTCCATCATGTGGAGATGCTGCAGCTGGTGTACTGTTATGGACTCTCTTCATATAATGACGCTAGTACAAGATAAGCCATCATGGGAATGATCTGTCGAGAAGTTGCGATGCAACAATAATACATTGAAAACAAGAAATGTGCTACTCACTGCAGACTGATTGTTTTACTATGTTGCCAGAGAAGTCAAAGAAAGGGAAATCATGTGTGAGGATATGCATACAAAATGTCCTTCTAAGGTATAATGTATAATTCAAAGATACCCTAGCAAGGTTAAGGGAGATCTGTTTGGTATCATAGAAACTGGACATAATCTCCTTCCATCTAAAGATTTAGAGAGCTACATTGACTCAGTCTAAGAGGTTATCAATAGCACTTCATCAATCTAGGGAAAGATTTCAAGTGGGATACCACAAAGCTCTCTTCTGGAGCTGGTATTTTCCCAACGTTCTTATCAATGACTTTTAAACCGTTATTAATGTTATCCTTTTCTGACAGTTTTGACCTTGCAATTTTCCCTGCAACAAATACATAATGTTTGCAAAAGCCTCCATCCATATATAGCATTTTTTTTTGGGGGGGGGGTGTAGGGGGAGATATGGTAATGAAAGAAGAAGACAGGTAAGAGGAAAGGACAACAGACTTCTGTGTACTGGGAGTCCACCCCCCCCCGGCTCTTCTTCCAGGTGAAGTAATGTTATTAACCAGGGCTTTTTTTGTAGAAAAAGCCCAACAGGAATCCATTAGCATAATAGGCCACACCCACCAACAGAAACTCATTAGCATATTATGACACCCCCAACACAGCTCATTAACATATTAGGCCACACCCCATGTTACCAGAAGTGTGGTCATCCAGCCACACCTACCTTTTGCTTCTTATTGTTTACTTTGTTTGTTGTCAAAACCCAGGGCTTTTTTTGGAGCAGGAACTCCTTTGCATGTTAGGCCACACACCCCTAACATAGCCAGTCCTAATGAGTTACTGCTGTTGGGTGTGGCCTATTATGTTAATGAGTTCCTGCTGGGCATGGCCAACTTGGGAGCCAGCTGGAACTACATCCCTGTGCGTTCCTCCCCAGAAATAGCCCTGGTGACCGCCAAAGGTTTCTTGTCATCACTGAATGTTGGTAGTAAGTGCAAGCGAATTAGTATTTTTATCTATATTAAACAATTACATCTTAATCAGGTGGGTAGCTGTGTTGGTCTGAAGCAGCAGAACAAAGTTTGAGTCCAGTGTCACCTTTAAGATCAACAAAATTTTATTCAAAGTATAAGCTTTTGTGTGCAAGCACACTTCTTCAGAAAGTTTATATCTTGAATAAAATTTTGTTGATCTTAAAGGAGCCACTGGACTCAAACTTTGTTCTAAATATTAATCAGTTATTATTCAAATACACACCCCTTCAATCATAGGAAGAAATATGGCTGACTTGCCTTGTAGGTAAAGGATGGCCCAACCACTGTTGGTTCGATCCGACCAACTTTAATTGGTGAAAGTGAATTTTGTTCCTGTCTTCCTCTTTCTCCAACAACATACTGTGACACCCCCCCAAAAAAAAAAATCTGGTGCTGTGAGTTGTAGAACCCTTGTAGGTAAAAATCCATTCAGATGGGGGGCTACAGAGTGGAATCAAGCAAGACTGGCCTTTCCTACTCTTTCATTAGCAGTACATCATCTGGATGCAACACAGTGTCCTTTAGTGCATGTCCCCCTCCCTTCTCTTTTTTAGCCATCTTTCCTTTTAAACTGAAAACTCCTAGTTTCTTCCACCTTTCCGCATAATCCCTATAATCATCTTGGTTGCCCTCTTCTGTACTCCCCACCCCCCAGCTCTGCAATACCCTTCTGCAGATACAACAACCATAACTCAATTGCTATAGAGGCAGTGGCAGGTAGCTGTGTGCATATGTCTGTTGCTCTGTAGCAGTCAGGTTCAGAGGAAGGACAAATGTATTATGGAAAGAAGCATGTAGAAGAAAAAGACAGCATACCAGAGTGGTAGTGGATGTGCAAGACTAATCTATTTCCTTACATTTTTAGGATGTGTAATTTATAGGGCTCTCTGTATGTATCCCATAATAATAGTATCTGCTTAGAAAAGGAAATGTGTATTGTATAGAGTTAATTTAAGCTGAACTAAAACAATACTTTGAAAACCTATATATTAATGTAAATATCTTTGAGACTGAATACTTAAATTTGAATTGTCAGTTTAGCTTTGTGACATTTATTTCAGTCCAAAGCACTTTGCAAGCATCCTAATTCCTCCTTGCAAGCTCCAGCAAAATGGCAGTTCATCCCCCAATTTGGGCATAGAGAACAGCAAAGTTACACATTCATTTGCAGCACAAAAATGGAAATGGAAGTGGCTGTGAGCTGGGAGTTCAGAGGGTGAACAGGCAAGCATTATGGATGTCATCTGAACTGGAACACAGCCAGGATACAAGGACATTCAGCTGAATTCACTGAAGTGCTTGTGTGATTCATTGTGTAATGCTTTACTTGGCAATGGCATGATTACTAATTTTGTGGAAATGCTACATCTCCAGTCCAGTAGTCCAAAGCAATGCATTAGCTGTACAGATGTCCATAACAGTTCTGAAGGCAATGAACACAGTGTAAAGTGTCAATCATCTTTAGATCAAGACTCCCTGAGGATATATTGACATGATCAGCCATAAGGTCTCAGATGGAGTCATTAAGCACTATTGTTTCCATGATCGCAGGATAACAGCAGCATCTCCATTACCTTTATTTCCATAGAGACTGCAATTGTTCCCGAGGGACTACTGTGGTTTCACAGAAAGGACAGTATTGATTCAATACACCTGTTCAATTATACAAAACAAAGTGTGTCAAATTCATCTGTGGAAGCCATTGGCTTTATGCTAAGGATTAATTATGTACAATTTGCAAAATAAAAATCACCTCATTGTCAGATGCAATGTGCAGTTCTCCTTGATTTGCCAAGTTGTTCAAACATTCCAAAATTCAAAGCAAATGAGTTACAATTACCTGAAGCTCTTATTACCCAAAGGAATTAAAGTTCATTCTGTCATTATAGGCTGCCCTTTCATTATTCATTTAAATTCTGTACTTTGGTACTTCCTGTGGGAATCTGCAAGGGTGGGCTGGGAGGCCAAAAGAGCCCTGCCCTGTCTCACTGCCATACTTCCTTCACCTGGATGAGGGTTGAGGAAACAGCTGGATAGAACAGAGGTAGTGCTGTTCTCCCCAGACTGCCTGGGCTAGCTGGGCAAAGCCAGGTGCCCCTTCAGGGCCAGTGGCACAGGGGAATTTCTCCTGGTAAACAGCCAATCCACCCTGTAACCTGCCTTTTCTGGGGTAAGATGGGTGGAAACTCCTTCCTCCAGTATGTAGTGGCACAGTCTCTTTAGGCTTTCCAGAGAAAACTGGAGCAAAAATCTTTGATCTAATTGACTAAGTATGATGCCTTAACCCCCTTTACTACGTTGTGATTGTGTCCACTGTGTATATTTTTAACCATGTAAATTGTTTTAAAACTGTCACAAGCAGTCATGGGGACCACAGATGGAACCAAAAGCAGCATACAAATTAAAATAATTTGATCGATGCATGAGAAAGCAAAATCCAAAGTTTTTTCCCCCCAAAGTTTAACTCCACAGCAGCTAACATCCTATAATCTCCTCTCCAAAGACGATGGACTAATGCAAGGAGTGGTGAATTAGGAAGGATTGCTGTAAATTTCCCATCAAACATGTTCAACCATCAACCTTATCTTGTTTAAGTGTGACAATCATGTATGAGAAAATCACTGAGTCTGTTTGATTTGACACTGAATCACTCAAATGCTTACTGAAGAATTTTATATCAGGATTCAACAAAACTGTGCAGGCACAAAAATGTTGCTGATCCAAATAAATCAGCAGCCATTAACATCGTGAAGGAGCACTTAAATGAACAACCAATGATAGCATTTTTTTAAAAAAAAAACCACAGCATTTATTTATGATATGATTTGTGACTGATTAAATTGGTTATTTAAATAACTGCCTGCCAACTGGAGCAGCAAGGATGGATGGAAAGAGAACTCCACTGGACTGTGGAAAGCTGATTGCACTGTACTACATTGTTAGGATGAAACAGAGGGAAGCAACATGCTGAACAGCCACACATGCGTCAGCAAACAGTCTATTGGAAAAAATGGTTTCCTGCTTGGAACTCACAAACAGGACATAAACCAAACCAATGAGTGTTTGGGCAATTCTATACTGAATTCTCTGTTACTTGCAGAGTTTTAGGGCAAATACAGCAGCATTCCTAGAGCAACACTAAGAAAACATTATTAACCACCCTCAGATTGCTTCTAGCCCCTTCCTCTGTATGTCACAGGTTTTTATTAACAGATTAAACAGCTTCATAATAGCAAGCTTGCTGTAAACAGCTGACAAAACACATAATTTTACAGCCTACAGAGTTGACCTGCCACTGACAAGGGAGGATGTTGTATGGCCCAGCTTCTGGATTATCACATTGCTGTGTCAGGCACTACAGTTTTCTATACTTGACTGTCAATTCAGCTGAGAAGGTGTCTTCACTGCAGTGTCACTAACATACTCACTTTGACACAGCCTGCTCTTTGTTTCCATGTCTTTCCTCATTTGCACTTCTAATGGAATACAAAGCATTTCTGCTGCTAGGAGATAGGTTTCCTGTTTTCTTCTCAAGAAGATTCCAGGCAGGCCCTTTCCACAGAGATGGCTAGCTCTTTTTCCTGTTCTAGTACAGGGGAAAGTGTGTGTGTTTTAGCAAGGGAATGTTCTCTGCCATTAAACCCAATATAGCTACCCAGTTCAGATAGCCAATACATATACATGAACAGAAAACCAAACAGAAGAATTTTTATTCTGAATTCAAACATATTCTGAGGAATTATGGGAGACAGTTGGATGATGAAAATAAGCCAAAGTGGGAAAACAGAAACAGACTCAGTAGTGTTATGTGTTTTCTATAATGTATATTTTAAAAGTAATACAGTCCAAGAGTGTTTTAAAATATCTCCTGGGGTCAGAGAATAGGAAAAAAGGTTACATGGTAGAGAATGCAATATCAGTGTTGTTGACTAAAGACAACAAAGAATAGCAAGGTTGCACCTTAAAAATTAATTGTTCAAATACCCAGATGTACTAGACTAATGCACTGTGAAATAGTGTTATTCTCCAGAAGAATTTCCATAAAGTTTAACATTCCATGACACAGTCTTTTTCTATTGTACTTAGTTAAAAAATAGTACATAAAAGTCCTTAGCATACAAAATGAACATAACGCTCACTCAAAACCAGGCTGCTTCCAGATATGTGAGCTGGGTGTCATGACAGCTCCCATTACACTAGCAAAATCCATAAAACACTGATATCAGTAAGTGAGAGAGCTGAAGGATACATTAGTCTTGCGGCATTTTTAGTGGTATTCACACCGGGATAATGAGATTATTGGGGTATTTTTTTTTTCTAATGAGAGGAAGACGGAGTACCTTGGTCTCTAAATGATTTAGTCACAGAGAAAAGCCATTAGTCTCTACTTGATTGCTGTCAAATGGTAGAAAATTGGAATATTATCCTGATATTTGTCATGATGGACCATATTTCTCCTTCTTGTTCAGTGTCAAATGAGATGGGAGAAATATTTGTCTGAGACACATGATTCTTTGCAAGAATTGCCATAAAGAAAACAGATACACACCTGGGGTTTGCTGATAGAGATTAGTGTGAAAGATAATTGGAAGGCTTCCAGGCTCCTGCCATTTTTATAAAAGTCAAGTGGAAAGGAGGGGGGACTGGAATATGGGGGAGAAAACATCTTGCTTGGTTATTTATTTGACAGGTATGCATGGCAATTGTTGACTAATTATATTCCATTTAAATTCAAAGCAATATACACTTTGGAAGTAAAACAGTAAGTTTTTAAACACCATTAGTGAGGGAGACATATGTTTTCTTTCACATCTCTTTAGCACCACAGCTATGATTTCTTAGATCTTGGGAGGTTATTGGATTCACATTGTACACTTTTTTTTTCTCTTTTAAAATGTTGCGAGCTAATGCTGCATGAATGAAACCTTTTCACACTACTGTGCTTCCAGCTGTTATTTTATCCTTTGGGATTGGCTAGTGCCATGGGGTAAATACTACACATGTTCAACATCGCCACCATTTGCAACTAAGTTATGTTGCAATATTTGCCCTGGAAAATATCTGTAAACTTCTTTTAACCTGCTGTATTCAATAGTGGTACATTTGTTTGAACCCAAACAAATGGGGACCATATAAACTAAGCTTGTTATTCCAGTTTGGTCCTTGCATCTGTTAAACACCTTTATTATGCTTTATACTAATTTGCTGCTTACCTTCTACCTATATGTATGGCCTGGTAACTTCCATTTCAATGTATCTGAAGAACTGTGCACACACACGAAAGTTTATACCTCCAATAAAACTTTGTTGGTCTTAAAGGTGCCACTGGATTGAACTTTGTTCTGCTGCTTCAGACCTACACAGCTACCCACCTGAATCTCATTTGAACAAGTGGGAGATCTTTGCATAGATGAAAACAGAAGGGATGCACAGTTAAACCTTTATTAACCCAAGACCTGATCTAATCATTCATACATATAGAAGTGTTCATCTAAGCGGAATTGTTTTGGAAAACTGAGAGCAGCTGGAAATCTTCTGAGAATGTCTGTACAAAGCAGAAGACAGAGAATCCATATATGTAAAGCCTCTCAAAAAAAAGGTACTCAACAGGACAGGGCTCTGTGTTTATATGCACCCCTTGTCAGAATAATGATTGGCAGAATTGCTGCGCACAGAAGCCTATCTGCACAATTCTCTTTGGTGGTGAGATCAATAATGTACTCTTCTGGTTTGTCACTGTACCTGTCTGTCACTCTCATTACCAGCTGCCTCACCCTCTGCCTTCACTGAATTAAAACAGCATTAGCAAAGTTAAAGAATGCAGAGGATTAGGGATAGGGATCTTTCCTTGTATCTGGACTATCGTTTTTCCCCCCAGTTCAGATTAATTACAAACATGGTTCCCTACCCTGTTTGCAGAGGGTGACTCTTTTGTCCACATGCCCCCTTTCTGAAAGAAGTTGCTGGAGATGTTCAGTGAGAGTCTGACTGGCTGCTGCCCTGTGCAAACCAGTGCATCAAAAAAGGGATGAGGAAGGTCAATGTAACTATAACCTGTTCTTCAGTATTTGTTTTTGCTACTGAAGCTACATGCTCTTCCTACCCTTCAATGGAGAAATGTTGAATTAGCTGGTCACTAGGTGGCTGAGAATGATTTGGGGCGCTACCTCAAATTGGTTCAGAGAAAGGTCCTTTTTGCCTGTTCTTAGAAGCCTTGTTCATGTTACCATGAATGCACATACAACCTGTGTACACTGCAGATGCTATTTTTCTTTCCACATGCATTTAGTAATTCTTACGTTACAGTCAACACATGTACAGCTGAACATGTGATTGAAACCACTCATTTATCCAGGTAGTAATCCCTAGTTTCTTTTGTAAAGTGAGCACACAGGCTCTTACTTACAAACAGACGCATATACATATATGCAGGATGTACATGTTTACACTGTAACTTGTGAACAGGGCTATTGTTCTTGTGAAGCGATGAACTGAAATAGATTTGATCCAACTGGGATTGGTTAGGCTAGGGCTCCCAGCTCTGGGTTGGGAAGTACCTGGAGATTTTGGGGTGGAGCCTCGGGCTTGGGGAGAGACAGGGCCTCAGCAGGATATAATGCCATTGAGTCCACCCTCCAGAGCAGCCATTTTCTCCAGGGAAACTGATTTTTATCATCAGGAGATCTCCAGGTGCCACCTGGAAGTTGGCAACCCTAGGTTAGGTCATAATTAGAGTAGATGGTTAGGTTAGTAAGGGTTATGTGCTGAAGCTGAAGGGGGATTGTTGAGCACACTAAAGTATCTAAGCATGGTGAGAGGTACTCAAGGCAGCCTCTCATGGTTGACTGGAGCCAAGGTGTTGGGGAAGGAACTCCCATAGTGCTGAGCATGATCATTTGAACCCTTATGTCCAATGGCAGGGCCTGGGGGGGATGGTGATCTCTCAGCACAGATTTGTGCAAAGAAAAAAAATTAATGACAGTGGTAAAGGTAAAGTAAAGGTTCCCTTGCTCGAAAGCCAATCGAATCCGACTCTAGGGTTGCGGTGCTCATCTCCGTTTCAAAGCCGAAGAGCCAGCGCTGTCCGAAGACGTTTCCGTGGTCATGTGGCCGGCATGACTAAACACCAAGGTGCACGGAACGCTGTTACCTTCCCACCGAAGTGGTACCTATTTATCTAGTTGCAATTTCTTGCTTTCGAACTGCTAGGTTGGCAGGAGCTGGAACTAGAGACAGGAGCTCACCCCATCTTGCGGCACCCGGGTCTCGAACTGCTGAACTACTGACCTTCCACAGCCTGCAGTTCAGCGTCTTAAGCACTTGAGCCACCGCAGCTCCTAATGACAGTGGAATTGCCCTCAAATAGGCAATTCTTTTGGGCAGCCTTTTAGGGAACCCACAATAAACCTCCATAGTGAGATTTCATAAGTCCAGCTGTTATTTAATAGCACCAGGTTTAAACAATTTTATGCACCTCATATTTTTATTGTGGGATGTGTGAGGCAATACCTATATGAAAAAACAGGTTGCACTTCTTTTGTATTTTAATTGTAACTGACTATACTCCCCATGAAATACAAATATAATTTAAGGAGTCATTTTGAGAATCAAACATCAGCTCCAAATTTAGAATTTACCTTCCCAAACTGACAATTGAACTTTGGCAACAAAATCTAGTGTCAAATACCCTGCTAGCTCTAATCAACTTCAGCATCCTCCACAGTGAATTTATTTATTTATTTATTTATTTATTTATTTATTTATTTATTATTTTCCATTTATATCCCGCCTTGCCGAAAATCAGCTCAAGGCGGCTAACAACATTCAATCAATAAAACAAAGTGTTAAAATACACTAAAATATACATTCTCTCTAGTATCCTAAAACTAACAGTGCTAGATAATTGAACAAACTGATGGCAGCTTCAGTTTACCTACCTCAGTTTACGTATAAATGTAAATACTTAATCCATTTCAGTTTCATATAAAATATACTACCTTGCTGAACAAGTATAACTCCCCCAATCTGCTTTTCCATGCTATCTGTTTTAAGCATATTTATGGGCTCCTGGTTCTATAAAACCTTTGTGAAGGATACTAATTATATACAACCTCTCTCTCTCTCTCTCTCTCTCTCTCTCTCTCTCTCTCTCTCTCTCTCTCTCTCTCTCTCTCTCTCTCTCTCTCTCTCATACAAACACACACACACACACACACACACAAATTCTGTTTCTGTATTTTTTTATATTGATGGCTGTTTGACTTTCTACAAAGAAGTGACTTTCTACAAAGAAGTGAATTCTAAACTTGGCATAATGCAAGCAGCAATGAAGACTATAGACTCTAAAAGAAAACTAGAAAGTTGCATAATGCAACCAGCTATGAGGACTATAGACTCCAAAAAAAATAATCTTTAAAAGTTCTGAAAAGTCTGTTTGTACCGGTATTCTTTCAGTGATCTCATCAAGAATGTACAAGGGTCTCAAATCCTTACTGTATTTGTCACAGATCTGTTAAAAATGGATTATAGATGACTAGCAGACAGACTTCCTCTAATGAATCGTTTTTAAACTAGCCAATTATTAATTGGATGTGTTACAACTCAACACATTTTTAATGGCACTATGGATTTAAATACTAAGCTGGTGCACATAAATGACTCATAAAGCAGACATGGATCAATGAGGAGGCTTCCTTATTGTAGCCATTGCATAAAAAAACCCAAACCCTGTTCTGTTGTACACTAGGGGCAACCAGACTGATAGTCCTAATCTTTTTTGGCTGTGGTAGCACATCAAAACTGAGCACAGCTATTGCTGCTGGGAGCAAGTATTTTTGCAGCAAGACCCAATTTATTCAACAACACAGCAAGATTTGAGATAAAGAAACAAAATATGAAAGGGTCAGGTCATCTGAGTATTCAGCCAATGAACACAGTTTTCTGGCTGTGATCCAGATCACTTCTGGACAGCCAAGCAGGGTGAGAAACCTCCCGCTTTAATTTATTACAGCAGCTCAAAGTTATGGGGTGGAAGGGAGCAGAGAAAAATGTACATTAAGTTTGCCTTTCCCCCCCTCAAAGCAGCTTCATCACAAAGATTGAAAGGCTCATGATAATGTTTCAGATATATCCTCAAGAGTAATAATGTCAGTTCAGAAATGAGGGTGGGGGAAGAGGAATCGCAGAAATCCTGCCAGAAGCAGCAGCAAAGCAAGTGGACAAGCTCTCTGTCTGATATCGCCATGTGTGATGTCTGTGTCTATTGCGCTCAGAAGCTCCCCTCAGTGCATTTAACAGCTTTGCAAAGACAAAGAAATAGCGCAGGAAAGAACACTGGCGCTCTGAAGATTTCAAGAATTCTTTCTGTGGAGAATGGGAATATTGCTGAGATGATTAGAGTGAGGGAAGAGCAGGATGTATGTATATTAGGGCTCAACGGATATTAGCCTTCCTATTTGCAAATGCATACACTTCATCATGGAGCAAAGTGATCATCAAACAAAGTATCTCTGAGCTTGTACAGAGAATACTTTCTTCACCTCTGACCAATCTCGGCCAGGTAACAAATATCTGAAATTGCTGTTAGGTGAGAATATTCTGGGGTGGGAAGGAAGAGTTATGTTTCTGTTTGGGCTCACTTTCTGTAAACTATCAAGCTCCAGGATCCCATGAAAGAGCTCTGCTGGTGGAAGTTTAGTGGGACTGCCTGCTCCTAGGGAAGAAGGGATGTCCAGGAACAGCATGAGGAGGAGACAGAATCTGCAACCAGATGGGAGAACTGGTAAAAATCATCCACTCCTAGGTAGTATGGTGTGACAATCAAGGGACAATGCCCTTGAGTATGTATAAAGTGCATTTCCCTCACTTCTGAGTATTCACAGCCCATATTCTCCAAATATCTTAAACTAGCAGGTGATTCTTCAGATGAGAGGAGTTGGCTTGCTGGGTGTCTTGATCATCAGCAGTTCTCACTTTAAACATTAAGTAGGGATGCCGTTCATATGAAATTAATGAAAAATAATACTGAATATGCATTAATTTTAATGAGAAAAATTCAGTGCAAGGAAACCAAAAGTAGCACAGAAATAGTCACAAGTTTGCTTCTCATAAGGAACAGTGAACTTGGGGATATTTGAACAAACCAGCAGGCTGCAAAATTTTGTTTTACTCTTAACCACATGGTAGCAGTGATGGGGAAGAAAATATATAACTAGGATTTCTGATAGCATCAGGGAATTATAGAACTGGTGGGTGAAGGTGTGTGTGGGGGGGAGGTGATAGAAAATGGACAGCTCACTGAACGGCACTATCTCAAAACTGGAGCAGACAATACATAGAATTTATGGACCTGAACAAACATCAGATGGACACAGAGCCTGTCATGACCGGGTTAGAAGAACAGGAGCACTGCACAAGCAAATGCTTCCCACCACCCTGCCCTGGAGTGAATGTATGAGAGAACATCCCCTATAAGCCCTGGCAGTTCAACTAGTCACCATCTTGTCCATCCTGTGGAACCTGAATAACTATTGCTGCACTTAGATATCAAAGGACTGACTGTATTTGGGAACCTTGGGCATTCATGATTAGGCTCTTACATTCTGATGTATCTTGTGTATGTTTCTTTAAAGATAAGTCCTACTGAGTCTGAGCACACGAGTGTGTTTATGACTTTTTTCTTTTTCGAATACCAATTTTCAAATACACAGCATCTAACAGAGGGACACAAACAGAAAGGACCCAGGCACACAGGCAGTTCCTATTGTGCCGCCTTAAGCAAAACTATGTTTATAAAAGAACTGAACATGAATGAGTTCTTCTGAAAATCTGAAATACTATAATAAGAGAATACATTCTTCTGAAATCCCAGTTTTTGATGCTGCATAAAAGAAGTAAAGCCTTAATTTGAAAAGATCCCCCAACTGTATATAAAGCAAGATCTCGGATGTGAACAGTTTTGGGTATCTAAATCCAGTGTATTTTTTCCTCCTTAGAAGCAGCAGCTAGTGAGCTGCAGATGAAGCTTGAGGAATGGGCAAGCATTGAAATAGCTTACCTTTCAGTGTGGAGGTCTGTTTGTCAGAGGGAATGATGTGGAGGTCTGTCAGTGTGGAGGTCTGTTTATCAGAGGGAATGATTAGCCGAAATGCTCTGATCTATAATTAATAGAGCATTTGGGACAGTTTTTAATATTGGGATTCTTTGGTCTGTGTATACGAAGGATGGGCTGCCACACTATTTCCCAGTAAAGAGGCGAGAGACAGGAGTAAAATAAATCTTTTGTTTTACTGTGTAATAATATTCAGCAGAACACATACAATCACACACACACTGGCATACAAGAGACTAAATAAAAGCAGGCAAGAAATAAATAGCACATTTGCATGAGCAGGTATTGAAGTGATGATGGCAATAATTACCTCTGATGTGCAGCTCCTGAAATCTTCCAGTGGGAGGTAAAGGGGGGGGGGAGAGTATGGAAAGAAAATGGGGAGCACGCGTAGACTGGCTAAGCACGTGCGTTACTCCAGCTGCAGACTGGAGCCTTAAAGTGAGGTGAGGATTGGGGAGAGTAAGCTGGACGTAAGAGGTACAAAGCAGGCTGAGAGAGGTCATTGGTGGGGGGGGTAGGCGAGGCAGAGAGAGCTCTGAGAAGTGTGTGTGTGTTTTTAAAACCTCTCAAGCGATGGGCGTGGAAGGCCAGGCGGCTTACACCTGAAGACACTCCCTGTTGGCTAGGGATTGGTTGTTAGGGTCAGTTTCAAATACTAGTGGCTACCTTGACCAGTGATCACCTGGGAGCATGGAAAGAGGAAGTTGGAACAAAGAAGAATGGCTCTTCAGTTGGATCCTCCATGAGAACTGTGTGCTTTGGCACATAGGGGGGTTAATCCCTTATAATGGAGACAACGAGTCTGGGCTGTATGCGAGAGTCTTTTGTTTGAATGCAAACCTGTGACTGTAATATGTGACACCCGGCAAGCAGGCTATGGGGATCCTCTGGAGTGATTTTAGCCACATCATCGTCTTTGGCTGGTTTCTGTTTTCCTCTCTGGGCTTCTCCCCATGGTGCTTCATTACAGTCTCTTAGCTGGAACACTCTCAGGTTCATAACAGCATAAAAACAGTCCAGAAATAGCCCAATAAAGGAGGCTGGGCTAACACTCAGTAATGTTCCCTCTAAGCTGTGGAGTCTTGTGAGCAAAAATTCTACTTTGGGAGCTACTGGCATTAAAGCTGTGAGTGAGCGATTTGGCAGCTGCATAAATTAGTTTGCTCTGGAGCCATCCTTCCTGAGCTAAGACAAAAATGTGTGAGCCGGAAGCTAAAACTGTGAGCTAGTTCACACTAACTCAACTTAGAAGGAACACTGGTGCTTGGTAGATTTTGGGTCAGTCTTGGAGAAGAGATTAGAGTAGAGACAAGACAAGAGTGGTATTAAGTGAAACCTGGAACACCTTTGCAGCATAGCTAGGACCTGGGAAATGAATTCTGGGAATTTTTCTTCCTAAGATCAAGTTTGCTCTGTCTTTTATAGGTTAAAGTTCTTGAATGGGAGCAGTAACTGTGGCCATAAGAGCAATAGTACTAATTGTAGCAATGTGTGTTAAAGAACTACACATACATGGAATGTGCTTCTTCTAATAGGTTAGCAATGTGCTGTATGTGGGGATGCCCTTGAAGACTGTCCAGAAGTTATAGTTGGTACAAAATGCTGCAACCAGTGTTTATTGGAGTGGGTCATAGTCAGTGCTCCTTCTAAGCTGTGGAGTCTTGTGAGCAAAAAATTTGTTTTGTGAGCTCCTGGCATTAAAGTTGTGAGTAAGCAATTTGGCTACTGCATAAATTAGTTTGCCCTGAAGCCATCCTTCCTGAGCTGAGGCAAAAACATGTGAGCCAGAGACTAAAAAACTGTGGGCTAGCTCACACTAACTCAGCTTAAAGGGAACATTGGTCATAGTGTTAGCCAAATTGCCACGTGTTCTTAATGATTATGGGATATTGTGATATTTAACAAGGCAATAGGCATCCATAAGAGCGCTGTCAGCACCTTAAAGGGCAGCAATTGGGACCAGTCTTGTTGCACCTAAGCTGGCTTCAAAGTTGCTTCCAACCTCAATTCAAGGTACTGATATTGCCCTTTAAAGCCCTGTACAGCCTGGGACCAAAAAACCTTAAGGACCACCTTCTCCTATATGAACCTACCTGCTCATTCTAGCTATCTTTAGAGGCCCTGCTTCAGTTGCCCCTGCCACCTGAGGTTAGACAGCTGGCAACCCAGAAAAGTGCCTTCTCCATCACGGCATCAAAACTTTGGAACTCCTTCCCCAGACATTATGCATGGAATGGATACAGTTGACAAAGGCTGTGGTCAAACAAAGGAGGCTTCTCAGCCTACCCTTCCCTCCCCCCCTTCTCACCTCAGAGGACTGCTGAAAGCTTGCTGGTGTGCATGAAGATGTGATTATGTGCACATCGCTGACTAAAAAACAAGGAGTGAAAATGGAACAAGCAATCAGCCTTCCCAATCAGGTTGAGCTTGCACCAGGGGAGTTAAGATATTCAGAAATGTGGCTGAAAGCACCAATATCTGTAAACCCCAGATTTTCCCCAGTGCCTGATTACTCTGCTTCCAAACTGGGGCAGAATGGGGTGGTAATGACTGGGGCACAGAAGGCAGATGTTGCTGTCTGATCATGCTCTTTAAATCAGCAAAGGCACCACAATGATACTGGCGCAAACTACTTATGTGACCACAGCCAAAGAGAACTTTTTCTCCTTTTCCCAAAATACTACAACTCAGGAGCATCCAAGGAACCTGATGAGCAGTGGATTCAGAACAGACAAAAAGAAATACTGCTTTACACAGTGAGTAACTAAAATGTGGATTGTGCTGCCAGAGAATATAGTGAAAGCCACAGGCAGATTCATAGAGGATAGGTTTATCAGTGGCTACTAGCCATAGTAACTAAAGGGAACTTCCACATTTAGAGGCAGTAAACCTCTGAATACTAGGGCCAGGAGTCAACTTCAGAGGAAGGACTTGGCTGCTGTCCCCTGTTGTTGGCTCTGCAGAGGAACTGGTTGGCCATTGTGTGAGACAGGATGCTGGACCAGATGAACCACTGGTCTAATCCAGCAGGGCTCTTCTTATGTACTGCTTAGTGCCAGTCCCAGAGAAGGTACTGGGCCCGAGTATGTTAAAGGACAAGAGAAAGGTAACAGACAGAGAAGAAAAAGAAAAAGATGAGGTAGTAATGATGATGAAGTAAAGGACAGAGTGGCTGCACCTGAGCCAATCATGTCCCAGCTCCCTAAAAACCTGGGTTGGGTATGCCACAAAGTCTGTTCACACATTCAAAAAAGGGTTCTGACCTGATGTGGAATAATAATATCACCATGCCACCTCAGAAAAGTCTGTTTTGTTGGCCCTCCAGGATATCTGGTTGACCACTGAGTATTACAGAATGCTGGAGTTGATGGACCACTCTCCTGATCCAGCAGAGCTCTTTTTTAATCTCTGCTGTGAGGGCCTGATAGCTATACTGGATTTCCCCCCTCAGGATTCATCTCCACTCTTTGATTATAAGTCTTCTCCTGAAACCTACATTTTCTACTTCTATCGACCTCCTATGCCCATTCTCCCTGAATACTCCTGTATCAACACTATCAATACTCTACCTGCTCTTTGACCAACTTCCCTTTTTCAAAATAGTTTTAAAAATCTTTTTATTTCTCTCAGTTGCTAGTTCTTCATTAGCCATTACATTTTGCTGAGGGGCAGCACCATACAGTTTGCAAAACTGAGGCCATGACAAAAAGAAAATAATTTTTCTTTGAAAGCCAGTTCTTAACCCACACAGCTCTGTAGGTGCGAGGGTTGAATTTCAAGTGTGGAATACTTTTCTTCTTCTTCCACCCCCACTAATTTTCCAGCACAGCAGGCACTCATCATAACAGCTTAGCAGTGAAAGTCAAAGGATTCATCAAGATTGTGGAAGGCTGGGCTCTGGTAATGTTCACTTCTATTTATTGTGTGTCCTCTGATGACAACAGAAGTAGATGGGCTTTATTTAAATTCTCTGCTTCATCCTGTAGTTAGATCTGCTGTGAACTGGGAAGCTTCATAATAATTTAAGAACCCAGGCTATAGGGGGAAAAACCCAACAATATATGTATATGAAATAGCCCAGCATGGAAAAGCACTTTGGATCCATTCTGGGATTAATGATTTTTTTTTTAGGAGCTATCAATTACCTACCTTAACTGGGGAGTACAGATTATAAAGAGGGATATAATTACTGGCAAATGCTGTGAGATACATAAAGACAAATAGGGGAGAGGGATGAATAGGAGCTCATACATTTTTCTTGAGAGCCATATTTGAATGTAGTAATTTATTAACTGGGAGTTCTTGAAGTGATTATCAAAGTCATTCAGCACGTGATGGACTTGGAAAGAGATTGTTTGCTTAGCTGAATGAAAGGGGCTATTGATTCACAAAGAAAAAAGAATCAGCATGCTTAAACGTAGGAACAAATGAAACAAGTTCCTCAAAGATGTCTTGCAGGGATACCACCCTACTTTCCCTTCCTTAGCAAAGCATAACATGTCTATTCTAGCTCAAAATTCCAATAGTTCAGTAGCTATATCAGAATATATATACAACACACTCACATCTATGTATATGACTACAAATAAAAGTGGGTTTTATTTGCCAATTGCATATCCTCTCATAGATACTGCATATTGACCTGGGAATGGAACTTCGTTATTGCCTCAGAGCAGTGTCTGTTGTAATTCATTTTTTCTAACTGGCTACTCTTGCAAAGGATAGCCAAAAAGAAAAGGAAAGCATGTAAATCTTGTTGTTTTAGGACACTCTGAAGGTAATGCTTTGTCCGCAGCTCTGTACTGCTATTATCCCTTTAGCGTTCAGAGAATCAGTGTGGCATGATAGAGTATCACAAAGTGCAGGTCCAAATTCCTGCTTGGCTGTGGAAGTGTGCTTGGTGAACTTGGGCCAATCACCTGCTCTCAGCCTAGCCTAACTCACAGGGTTGTAGTTTTGAGGATAAAACAAAGGAAAGATAAATAATGTTCTAATGGATTCCCAAATGTATTATCTGAATAAATATATGCATAAAGTAAATAAAATAAAACCTGCCCTATTAGGGATGTACATGTTGATATATCCAGTCCAAATATATGTCTGAAAAATACCTTACTGATATTCAGGGTGGGGGTGGGATATCAATTAACCTGGTCCAGAAAAATCTGGAAATATTTGGATATATCTGGGAAGGCTGTCATTTTAAGGCTCCCAGGGCTCCTTTTCTTATGTTTTTCTTCAAGTTTACAGGACACCCAAGAAACACAAACAGGGGAGGCAGGCAGATCTCCCAGGCAATAGAATAAGATCTTAAGGGGAAGCACAAACTGTCTGCCCAATCATGATGATTCTCTCATCCCTCCATGGCTCTTGAAGCATGGACAACAAGGGTTCAGGGACATATTTCTTGGCTGGATCTTTTGGACTACTGCTGCCACTTTTGCTGCTGCTGTTCTGGTTCTGGTCTGTTCTCTGTCTTGAAGTGCTGCCTGCCTGCCTGGAAAGACCTTCTTGTTTTGTGCTTCCCTGCTGCACATCTTCAGGACTGTCTTTCTAATGTGTTTATTTTAAAATATTATTTCAAGTACTTGTGGGTTCCCCCCCCCACAGAGGGGGTTAGTTGCGGAGGGGGAATCTTATATTTCCCTTTCAATTTAAAAACATGCTTTCTTGGTTTTGCTTTGTGAGGTGGAATGAGCCTGCTCTGACCTGCAGGCCCTATTCCACCCTGCCCTCCAAGGTTTTCCCAACCACTGGAAAGGATTTTCCTTCTCTCTTGGATAACCTGCTGCCACCACCTGACCTTTGTAAAGAATTTCCCACTGGGAGGGTCAGGATTCCCAGCTTCCCTTTCAAGATCTGAGGCCTTGCCTTTGTGTGTCCACCACCCAGCACCTGGTCACCACAGGGACAGTTCACTGCCTTGTGAGCCCTTGGAGAAATGGCTACTTGCCAACTGCCTGCCTTCCCCCTGGTGCTCCTTTTAAAATAGCATGTTCAAGATGGTGGAGGTCTGTGTGATACAGAGAACCACTACCAGCATCCAAAGTTATATAAAGTATTTATTAACAATAAAATGTTCACAAACATATTTTTAGCACAGCACCAGATCGAGAAAGGGAGTCAAAGGAAATGGGTAAAACTCAATTTCTCTCTCCCTCTCTCTATACATGCCCTATCAGATGTTAAAATATAGGACAAGCTCCTTTAGCTTAGGAAGTTGCAGATCTCTACAGAGTTACCATTAAGTTTCCTTCAGCTTTCCTCAGGCCAGCACATGGTTAATGGCTGCCTCCTCCAGACCTCAGTTAAGAGTTCTGCTCATCCTTATGGCATCCACACCTGAGAGAACTTCTTCCTTGCTCCCCTGAGTTTCATCACCTCTCCTTTCCCCATCCACTAACCAGATCAGGCCAGGTCAGAGAAGTTTTTCCTGACATTTCTAGAAATTTCCTTCCTAGGGTTGCCAGACCCTCACTGGGAGTGGGAAAACCCTAATTTTTGGGGGTGCTTCCCCACTGCCAGCCACCTGACCGGTGGGGGTAAATCTCATCCCCAAATGAAGGTGCCCATGCTGACATCATCCAGAAGTGATGTAGGCATGTTGGGGACATCTGAGGGTGACGCTCTGGTATTTGGGCAAACTCTCTATGGTAAATTCACCCATAGAGTTTATTTATTTATTTATTTATTTGGATTTGTATCCCACCCTCCCCAGAGGCTCAGAGTGGCTGACAACAAGGCACGCATGCCAAATTTGCCCAAATACCAGAGCATCACCCCCACACGTCCCCAACATGCCTATGTCACTTCCAGGTGATGTCATTACACAGGAACAGACACTTTGGGGTTTACTGGAAGTGGCCCAAAAACACTTTTGGTCTCCCATACGTGGGCCAAGAGCTCCCAACTGGCCAGTTACATCCACCTGGCAACCCTATTCCTTCCTGAAGTCTCTCTATTTATTTATTTATTCATTAAACTTCTATCCCACCCTCCTTCCAAGGCGGCTCCAGGCGACTTACAAAAGATAAAACCAATACACCTCACATGTCCCCTCATACCAGAGAAGTTACCCCTTTTAAAGTTAAAAGTGGTTGTGTCAGTCTTTTGGGGCAACTCCCTATCTGTACAAATGTTAAACTCAATGACATTATGGTCACTGTTCCCAAGCGGTGCAATCACTTTTACATCTCTCACCAGGTCTTGGGTGTTACTTAGGACCAAATCCAGGATCGCCTCTCCCCTGGTAGGATCTGTGACCATCTGTTCCACAGCACAGTCATTGAGAGTGTCTAAAAACTCAATCTCTTCTTCCCGACTAGAACTCATATTGACCCAATCAATGTGTGGGTAGTTAAAGTCGCCTATTATGACACAGTTATTTCATCTAGCCACTATCTTTAATTCATTCATCATTTTATAATCCTCCTCTATCTTTTGATCTGGTGGGCAATAACAAACTCCCACTGTTAAGCTTCCTTTTGGACCCACTATTTCAACCCATAGCATTTCCAGAAGTGAATCCAATTCTCTTACCCTCTCAATCTTACTGGACGGTATACCCTCTCTGACATACAGAGCAACCCCACCTCCAACCCTTCCCCCCATCCTTCTGATATATTTTATAACCAGGAATCACCGTATCCCACTGATTTTCCTCATCCCACCAAGTTTCTGAAATACCCACAATTTCTATTCCCCCCCAACACCAAGCATTCCAACTCTCCGATTTTACCTCGGAGACTTCTAGCATTTGTGTATAAACAATTATAGTTTCCCACGTTTGTTAAGCCCACAGCCTTCCTCTTGCTGCCTCGAGACCTTGCCAGGCAGTTCCTATCATTAGCCACAGTCTCAGTGGACAATTGTAATCCATTTCCTTGTACAAAAGTAATAGCTACCCCTTCATCTCTTTGAGATGAGAAATCCCGAACCAGAGACTTTTCATCTCCTGTCGGCTTTCCCCCATTATTAACTGCTCTGCCACCTTTTTGATTTTGAGTGCCAGCAGCCTGGTTCCTTCTGGGAACAAGTGGAGACTGTCCCTTTTGTACAGCTCCTTCTTGTCCCAAAAAGCATCCCAGTGCCTAACAAACCTGAACCCTTCCCCCCTACACCACCATCTCATCCATGCATTGAGACTCCTGATCCGTGCCTGTCTCTCCGGCCCTGTGCTTGGAACAGATAGCACTTCTGAGAAGGCTACCTTGGAGGTCCTGGCCTTATGTTTCCTGCCCAGCAGTCTAAATTTCTCCTCCAGGACCTCACGACTGCATTTCCCCACATCGTTGGTGCCGACGTGCACCACGACCACTGGCTCCTCCCCAGCACTATCTACCAGCCTATCTAAAACATGCATAATGTCCGCTACCTTCGCACCAGGCAGGCAAGTCACCATACGGTCAGTACACGGGTTCGCCACCCAGCTGTCTACCTGCCTAAGGATCGAATCACCAACTACCAAGAGCCCCACTCCCACCCTTCCCAGGGACGGTTCCTTGGTACGAAAGGATACCCGTTCACCAGCTGAAGAAGAGGTCCCTTCTGAGGTCACATTCCCCTTATCATCAACATGGTGCCCCGTTTCCCCTTGACCCTCATGCTCCCTGGCAGCACCTGGGCTGCCAGATCCAGAGTGGGACATATCTAACAAGTCCCCGAGAGTCTTCTCCGTGCACCTAACTGACTGTCACTGCTTCTCCAGGTCAGCCACCTTGGCCTCAAAGGAGCAAACTTGCTCCCTGAGAACCAGGAGCTCCTTGCACCGAGCACACACCCAAGACTTCTGACCAGTGGGCAGATAGTGATACATGTGACAGTCCATGCAAAACACTGGATAGCCCCCAACCCCCTGCTGGCATTCTGGCTTCATAATTGTTTTTAAACAAATACTTTTCTATAACCCCCCTTTTAAAACCCTTTGTATTTATATGGTTCCTGTTGTAGAAGTCTACTTACCTTACTGGGAACCCAAGGAGCCAAGGTCCCTGGCTTTCTGGCTCTTCCTGGGCTTCTTACAGAGCCCCTAGGCTGAGAGTCCCTAGGCTAAGAGCCACAGGCCAAGAGCCTCACCCTTTTGCTCTCACCCTTTTGCTCTTCCCCTTCGGCTCGTGCCAGAGGCTCGTGCCTCTTGCAAGCTTCCTGCCTTAAATAGAAGTGTCCCCCAGGAGAGGGTGTGGCCAGCAGCTACTCAAATTCACCCAAGGCACTTAATGACAGGCAAACAATGACCCTTTCACACCCTAACTCCAGCAGCCAGGAGTCTATTACAACTCACCCACACACTCCCAAATACAGTCCCACACACAGTGCCTTCTCAGCTAAAGCAACTCAGCTGAAAGTACATAAATAAAAATACCACTCAAACTCCTTGCTCTTTCTCAGAGCTCAGCTGGGTCAGCTCAGCTGAATATAAACACAATACTACTCCCTCCAAAATCATTCAGTGCAATCAATACAACAAATGCTAGATTACATTAAGATACATTAAGATATGGCAGCGTTCCACCTAAAGTGCTGTATAAATGTTGGTACCGGTAGGGCAGCATATCAAGTGCTTGTGCTGGAACTATGTGGCAGTGCCGATGTGACTGCATATCAAAATGCTTGGTGGAAGAGCTCGATCTTTACTGCTCTACGGAATTGTTGTAGATCCCGTAGTGCTTGGATCTTAGCCAGGAGCTCGTTTCATAGTTTCAGCGCAGCTAAGGAGAACGCCCTGGTTCTTGTTGTTGTTAGCCTGGCATCTCGTGGGCCAGGGGGGACCAGACGGTTTTGAGTCCCTGAATGCAGTGCTCTTGGGGGAATGTGTGGGGAAAGGTGGTCCCTCAGGTAGACAGGCCCCAGACCATTTAGGGCTTTAAAGGTTAAGACCAGCACCTTGAAGAGTATCCGGAACGCTATTGGCAGCCAGTGCAGTTGCTTTAGCACAGGTTGGATGTGTTCCTGCATGGGAAGCCCCATCAACAATCTGGCCGCTGCATTCTGCACCAGCTACAGCTTCCAGAGTTGCCCCATGGGCAGCCCCATGTAGAGAGCACTGCAGTAATCTAGCCTCGAGGTGACCATCACATGGATCACTGATGCCAGATCGTTGTGTTCGAGGAAGGGGACCAACTGCCTAATCAGCCGGAGATGGGAAAAGGCTCCTTTGGCAGTGGCTGCTACCTGGGCCTCCATTGACAAGGAAGCATCCAGGAGTACTCCCAAACTCCTGACCCTCGGCACTGGCACCAGAGGCGCCCCACTGAAGGCCGGGAGAGGGACCCCAACCCTGTACCACTTCGATTCAAGCACAGAACCTCCGTCTTCATTGGATTCAGTTTCAGGCGACTCAGCCTAAGCCAGCCCGCTAAGTCCCACAGTGCTCGGTCCAGATCTTCTGGGTTAGAGCCAAACTGACTGCCCAACAACAGATCGCCCAAGAACAGCAGTATCTAATTCTTCCAAATCTCTGTTCCCTGCTTGGTGAAGAGGGCAAGCTTGACCCACCCATTATCTCTCCTGCTAGATCTATTAGCATTTGTATGAAGGTGAGCTGAGGTATGTCTGGAAAGCAACTGAACTGACTTTGTCCTCTTCCTGACTGTTCTCTGCCTAGGGAGAAAAGAAAACTTTTAACACTCAGAATGAAGGTTTTGTGCATTTCAAACCTCCAAAGGAAAAATGCCTTTCTTCACACTTTGCACTGGTTTGTGCTGTTTTCTTGGCTCGTTTTAGAATTGCTTTACATTTTCTCTCGCTCTTAAAGGCTTTCAATTTTAGAAAGGTTTGTTCTGGAGTCAAAGTCATTCCTGTTTTTTTAAAAAAGTTTTTGCATTTTTTGGTCCTGGATTTACTGTTCTTTTATAGTTGTTTTAAAGTTTTTCTTTGGGGGGGATGTTTTTGTGGAGTTTTGATGTGTTCCTGTTGTTTCTTAAAAAAATATAATAGTTGCAGCAGGTTCTGAAGAAAATTTTTGGTTGGATTTTAATAACAGTTAACTGTAGAGAAGGGTTCAGATCTATAAAAATACTTTATTAAGGGGCTCATAGAATTGAACCACTTGGACAAATTTACTTGAAACTTGCATGGGAGGGTCTTTAGTGGAGCTGCGGTGGCTCAAGTGGTTAAGACACTGAACTGCAGGCTGTGGAAGGTCAGTAGTTCAGCAGTTCGAGACCCGGGTGCCGCAAGATGGAGTGAGCTCCCGTCTCTAGTTCCAGCTCCTGCCAACCTAGCAGTTCGAAAGCAAGAAATTGCAAGTAGATAAATAGGTACCACTTCGGTGGGAAGGAAACAGCGTTCCGTGCGCCTTGGTGTTTAGTCATGCCGGCCACATGACCACGGAAACGTCTTCGGACAGTGCTGGCTCTTCGGCTTTGAAACGGAGATGAGCACCGCAACCCTAGAGTCGGATTCGACTGGCTTTCGAGCAAGGGAACCTTTACATTTACCTTTATCAATAGGTCATGGTTGTCAACCATGACGGTATAATCACTGAACTTGAGCCAGACATACTGGAATTCAAAGTTAAATGGGCCTTAGAAAGCATTACTAACAACAAAGCTAGTGGAGGTGATGGTATCCCAGCTGAACTATTCAAAGTCTTAAAAGAAGATGCTGTTAAAGTGCTGCATTCAATTTGCCAACAAATTTGGAAAACACAACAGTGGCCACAGGATTGGAAAAGTTCAGTATACATTCCAATCCCAAAGAAGGGCAATGCCAAGGAATGTTCAAACTATCACACAATTGCACTCATTTCACACGCTAGCAAGGTCATGCTAAAGATCCGACAAGCTAGACTCCAACAGTACGTGGATAGAGAACTGGCAGAAGTACAAGCTGGGTTTTGAAGAGGTAGAGGACCTAGAGATCAAATTGCCAACATTCGCTGGATTATGGAGAAAGCAAGAGAGTACCAGAAAAAACATCTACTTCTGCTTCATTGACTATGCTAAAGCCTTTGATTGTGTGGATCACAACAAACTATGGCAGGTTCTTAAAGAGATGGGAGTACCAGACCACCTCACATGTCTCCTGAGAAACCTGTATAAGGGTCAAGAAGCTACAGTTAGAACCGGATATGGAACAACTGATTGGTTTAGCATAGAAAAAGGAGTATGACAAGGATGTATATTGTCACCTTGCTTATTTAATTTATATGTAGAGTACATCATGTGAAATGCTGGCCTGGATGAATCACAAGCTGGAGTAAAGATTGCTGGGGAAAAGATCAATAACCTCAGATATGCAGACAATACCACTCTGATGGCAGAAAGTGAAGAGGACCTCAACAGCCTCTTGCTCAGGGTGAAAGAGGAGAGCGCAAAAGTGGGCTTGAAGCTCAACATCAAAAAAACTAAGGTCATGGCATCCGGCTCCATCATTCCTTGGCAAATAGAAGGGGAAGTCATAGAAGTAGTGACAGACTTCACATTCCTGGGATCCCAGATCACTGCAGATGGTGACTGCAGCCATGAAATTGAAAGATGCCTGCTCCTTGGGAGGAAAGCAATGGCAAACCTAAACAGTGTGATAAAAAGCAGAGACATCACACTGCCAACAAAAGTCCACATGGTCAAAGCAATGGTATTCCCAGTAGTAATGTATGGCTGTGAGAGTTGGACTATAAGGAGGGCTGAACGCTGAAGAATAGATTCTTTTGAACTATGATGCTGGAGAAGACTCTTGAGGGTCCCTTGGACTGCAAGGAGATCAAATCAGTCAATCCTAAAAGAAATCAACCCTGACTGTTCCCTGGAAGTTGAAGCTCAAATACTTTGGCCACCAAATGAGAAGGGAGCACTCACTGGAGAAGACCCTGATGCTGGGAAAGATTGAAGGTCAAAGAAGAAGGGGACGGCAAAGGATGAGATGGTTAGACAGTGTCATCGATGCAACGAACATGAAATTGAGCCAACTTCAGAGGACAGCAGAAGACAGGAGGGCCTGGCGTGATCTGGTCCATGGGGTCGCAAAGAGTTGGACTCGACTGTGCGATTGAACAACAACAACAATCAGTAGGTCTCCTACAAGTTTGGTGCTATTTGGCTGAAAAAATAGCCACTCCAGCCCCCCTGAGAAAGTGCCCCATAGGTAATTATGGAATCTGCATAATTCTGGACTCCTCCCCAAAAATGTTTGTACCTATTTTTCTTTCTTGCATTTTTCTTTTATACTTTCACGCCGTATCAAGCTTAGTGTTCCATTTCAACCTATCTTTAGTAGGAGCATGCAATTTTTTTTTTGCACTAAGAATATTTTAATTTACTTTCATTTTTTTGAATTATTTATTTAATGTTGGTTTCAGTTGGAAGCTTACAGAGTTATACTTTAACTGCTTTCTATATAACCGGTGTGAAAGTTTTAGATCACGGCTGAGTTCAGACTGGCGGTTTGAAGCACGAGGGAGTTGTGGCAAAAAGACCTGGAACAATTTGTTCCCAGGTTTTCCTGGTCACACCGCACCGACTGATGCGGGAGCATACTGGGGAGGACGCGCAAGGGAGCGTTCGCACTGTTGGCCCACCCCTGGCAGAGGTGCGGCTGTAAGCAGCTTTTAGTAATGTAATCTGACAATATGTACTTATGCGCTCATGTGCATAAGAGCATCTCTACCAGATCAGCTTGTTCGCATTCACACTTCTGCTACCACTTTCACCTGGTATCTTTTAAACTCAGGAGGGAAGTGTTACGAGACGGGTTGAGTATGGCTGGGAAACGCCTGACAGATGTGCCTGTGTGAACTGGCCCTTTAATCCGATTGTGAAATGTCTCTGAAACGTGCGTATATCAGGCCAAACTGCCAGTCTGAACTCTGCCCATGCATTTCCTATGCATGATATACTTCCTGCCAAATTTCAAGCAGATAGAAGACCCAGTTTGATCAGCTACTACATATCTTGCCTGCCAAGCAGGCATAGGGAGGGATTTGGCATCCCTAGAAAGGGACATGATCATAGGATAGTTAAGTATACACACAGCTTTGCATTTAACAGCTGTGAGAAATGGGGGTGGGGACCTTCCTATTGCTAAAGGGTGTGATCAGTAACTCCAGAACAATAACATCACTTCCAGTGCAACACAGAAGTGACACTATTGTGCAGGGCATGGCACTCTAGTATTCACCCCAAACTCTATAGTTTAACTCTAGGTCTTAGAGTGAATGCCAGATTATTACCAGGCATTGTCATTATCAAAAGGTTACTTGGCCCAATCCAGTCCTTTTGTTACAGGACTGCAACACAAAATTGCAAAAGCCTGGGGTGTGACTGTTCATTCACCAGCTGGTAGTCTGCCACCAGCCCCTTTTTATTAACCCAATAGTCAAAAGACAAGGGGCAAAGCTTCTAACCCTCCTGGATCTAAATCAGAAAGTCCACCTTGTGAGGCTGGCTCACAGAAGGAGTTTCTCACAAAAGACAAGTTTCTCTGGTAGGTGGTCTGCCAGTCAAAGCACTAGATTTGGATTGAAGACCGTGAAAGCAAGTAACCACAAATGTAAATTAAAATATATTTTTATTCAGGTGCAAGATTACTTCAAACAAGAAGAAAATACCATAAGGATAAAAATAAGAAATCTAGAGATTTAAAGGCTAACTAAAACTGTATTACATTGGCGCCAAGTTACAAAATATTTGGGGACATCAGGAGTGATGCTCTGGTTTTTGGGCAAAAACTCTATGGTAGAAGCTAATTTGCCCAGAAGTCAGAGTGTCACTCCCTGGTGTCCCCAATGTGCCTATGTCACTTCTGGGTCACATAGGCATGTTGCTGAAATGCTGGGTGTTCCTCCCTGCTCCCAATAAGTGCACCCCCTATCCCCTGCCAACTGCTCAGAGGGGCCTGCCAACCCCATGAGAGACTGGTTTGGGAAACTTCCCCCCACCATGAGTTGTATCAGTGTGTTTACCAAAATTCCTTACCTTTGAGCACAAACCACACTATTTCAGCCTACCTACTGGAAATACCCAATAAGGCCCAATAAGTGCTAAAAATGAGACCACAACTCTGACCTCTCCCCCATGAACCAGCAATATGAAGCAGGCAAAAAGGTCATTTCCCCAAGTCAGTTGAAAGGGCCCCAAAGATCCTGCTTGACCCCAAATAAACCTATTCATTCAGGCCTGTAGCCAGGATTTTGTAATTCAAGGGACCTTTAAACAAGTCAGGGGGCACTGATGTCACAAAAATAAAATAAAAATTAAAAACTCACTTTTGCAGCGTTTGCACTCTGCTTGCCTACACGGGGAAGCAAGCCACGCTTGGGGAAGGGGCAGTGGAGGGGAGTCCTCCAGGTGGCCCAGAGAGCCAGGGGGCCTTGGGAGGAAGTCAGGGGGCCAGGCCCTGAAATGCCCCACTGTAGCTACAGGCCTGAATTCATTCCACATTACTGACATAGTGAGTAATGTGCCCATGTGCACACCTTGGGGGGCAGCTGGATCTCATAACTGAGACCCACTAGACACAATGTTGTTTATTGGATTTAGTGAAGTTCACACAGTCTTCCCCACAAGTGCAGTTCCCTTCACTTATCTATTTCTGCCCCTTCAAAACCTCAGGGGGCCTGGGACTGCCTGGGAGCAGTTCTACTAGGCCTACTGTACTGATGTAACTATCCCAGGAGGCATGGGCTGGGGTCCAGCAAGACAGATCACAGGCAAGGTTGCAGAGAGTAACCAAAGCCCAGTCCAAAAGTCAGGGGTTCCAGAGAACAGGTCTCCCAAAGTACAGTCTAGGGTCAAGGAGTTCCAGGCAGCAAGTCCAAGTCCAGAGAAGCCTATTGTCAGGTCCAATTCAAGGTTGTAGAAGTCCAGTAACAGCAAAGTTGGTGGCTCACTAGCAAAGTGTACCTGTTGCATCCACAAACAGCTGCTTCTCCCAGGTAAATTTATAGCCAAGTCTTAATGATCTAAATTCCCAGCCAATTCCTTGTCAGTCATCCTGAAATGACTCATCTTTTCAACTGAGAGCTGATAAGAACATAAGAACATAAGAGAAGCCAATGTTGAATCAGGCCAATGGCCCATCTAGTCCAACAGTCTGTCACACAGCGGCCAAAATATACCAGGTGCCATCAGGAGGTCCAGCAGTGGGGCCAGGGCACCAGAAGCCCTCCCACTGCTGCCCCCTCCAGTACCAAGAATAGAGTGCATCACCTGCCCCAGACTGAGAGTTCCCATTCTATACCCTGTGGCTAATAGCCACTGGTGGACTTCTGCTCCATATGTTTATCTAATTTCCTCTTGAAACTGTCCATGCTTGCAGCTGCCACGACCTCCTGTGGCAGTGAATTCCATATGTTAATCACTTTTTGGGTGAAGAAGTATTTCCTTTTATCTGTTCTAACCCGACTGCTCAGCAATTTCATAGAGTGCCCACGAGTTCTTGTATTGTGAGAAAGGGAGAAAAGTACTTCTTTCTCAACCTGCTCAATCCCATTCATAATCTTATAAACCTCGATCATGTCACCCCTCAGCCGTCGTTTCTCCAAGCTAAAGAGCCCCAAGCATTTTAACCTTTCTTCATAGGGAAGGTGTTCCAACCCTTTTATCATTCTAGTTGCCCTTCTCTGCACTTTTTCCAATGCTATAATATCCTTTTTGAGATGTGGTGACCAGAACTGTACACAGTATTCCAAATGAAAATGATGATGGACCATGAGTCTCACACTTCTTCTCCTTTCTTGCAGCTCTAAGCATCTCTGACAGTGTTGGTCCTGCAAGGGTATGGGTGAACTAGGTGGGCTGGGAGTGGCTGCTGAAGACTTGTTTACTGCTTCAGAGCTACAAGTGTAGGCTGTGACTCCGGATCAGCCAGTAATCTGATCTCTTGTTGTTCCCCTTTTGGCTCAGAGCCAGCTATAGCTGGCTGTTTGATTGCTGGCTCAGGACTAGCAGGTAGTTCTTAGTCTGAGAAATCTGAGCCATCACTCAGCACAGACTGACTTACAACACCTCCCCAGTTTGATAGCCTTGTCTTGCACCAGGCCCCAGCTCCTCCTTAAGGTTCCTCTTCCCTCCTTTTTTGCACCCTCTCAGCCTTGCTCAGCCAGCTTGCTTTCCTCACCCCCTGTCTCCTCTGACATCTCTTCTTTTATCCCTGGGGCTCTGCGTATGCTGGCCAAGTCCACTGCCACTCCTCTCTTCTCTGATCTTTGTTCCTCTCTTAACTCCTTCCTTGCCTTGCCCCTTTCTAGAAGAGAGAAGGGCAGGCAAAGGTAGCCACAAAAGTGAGAAATAGACTTTTGAGGGATATTTTGCCAATGTGCTTTTATACATTGGTAAGCAAGATAACATGACCCCCAGCATGCTTCAAATGAAGTACAAGGCCTCATTGGCTGCAGAGAGCAGCCATTCAGTTGAGGACAGCTGGTTGTGCCCTCTCACCTTTAGCCTTCTTGCTCAAGCTGAAAGGGAGTGAGCTTACCTCTTCAGCTGGTTTGCTGTCATGGTTTGGGTGTGGCTTGTTAGTGTTGGTTTGAGTGTGTACCTGCTTGTCATTTAATTTTGTAGGTGTGCAGCAGTTTGTGGGAATTTAGAATGGAATGGAATGCCCCCCCACACCTGAGGCACTGGCCTGTTTATTGTTAAACTAAAAGAGAGAGAGTGGAGCATCTGTGCTGATCAGCTGATGAGGGGGTCAGCTTGATGTACCTGCAGGTTTTGGAAAGCCTGCTATACCAAGGCACATGGTTAGTGCGGTGACACGGGGGTTACCTTATGAAAACTGAGCCACATTTAGGTCAGATAGGGAGCAGGTTTGGGGGTGAAAAAACTGAGCAGGGTGCCAGAGGTTTGAATTTCTCAAGCAGCATGCTCTCAAAATTTGGGCCACATGGCCTCTAACTGGATCAGGTTTAATTTTGCCAGGCCTTTTTGTCTCCCCCCCCCCGCAACTAGTTGCTGTATTTCCATTGGGACACTGGGCTTAGTTTAATATTACAAGCTTCCCTTTTGGTGCAAGGAAGTTCTTTTCACCACCAGCACTGTTCTGTTTGCTTTACAGGAGTGGGGTCAGAGAATTGCCATTTTGCATTTGTCTGCTGGAAAGTGTCTTTTCCCCTGCCTTTAACAATGGCCATCATTTTGTGGTGCCATCTTAGGGTGGCTTTAGTCTTTCCCTTAGGAGTTATTCAGGCAGCCCTAGAACCTGACAGCAAAAGTGTGTGTTTGTATGGGGGTTTTGTTGACTTTGCTATTGGTTGATTGTTTTGCCTTTCTCCAGAATAGTAGGTTAGGCTATAGTTTAAAATTATATTTACAGTTCATTTGATTATTCTGTTAGTATTATATTTTAAAACTTTATATATAGATATATAGGCAGGGGTCTTTTCCTAGAACAAGACCTGCAGGAGCTCATTAGTATGCTAATGAGCTATAGCCTATTAGCATATGTCACACCCCCTGACATCACCAGAAGTGATGTCAAAAGGGGAAGCAAAAGGAAGGGAATCTTCAAAAGCCTGCCCTTCCCTTCCCCAGCTGGCCTGGGGTGGGGGGGGGGGAGTGAAGAGAGAAGGGGTTTAAAGTTTAAACCACTACTCACTAGAGTTGGACCACAGAAGGAGGAAAGAGGGAAGGAAAGAGAGAGAGTAGAGAGAAGAAACGAAGGAAGGAAAGAAGGAAAGAGAAGGAAAGAAGGAGGAAAGAAAGAGACAGAAGGGAAGAAGGAGGGGAAACAGGGAAAGGAGGAAAAAAGAGAAGAAGGTGGGAAAGAAAGAAGGAAAGGAGGAAAAGAGAGAAAGGAAGGAAGAGAAGGGAAAAAGAGAAAGAAAAGGAGGGAAAGGAAAGGAGGAAAAGATGGCAAAGAGATGGAGGGAAGGGAGGCTCCCCCACCCATCCCCAATCAAGCCCCCGCCCCCCCCACCCCTGCAGATCCCTTACTTACCGCTTCAGCAGGGGCCAGGTAAGCTGGTGGTAAGCTGGTAAGAATAGATTCTTTTGAACTATGATGCTGGAGAAGACTCTTGAGAGTCCCTTGGACTGCAAGGAGATCAAATCAGTCAATCCTAAAAGAAATCAACCCTGATTGTTCCCTGGAAAGCCAGATCCTGAAGCTGAAGCTCAAATACTTTGGCCACCAAATGAGAAGGGAGCATTCACTGGAGAAGACCCTGATGCTGGGAAAGATTGAAGGTCAAAGAAGAAGGGGACGACAAAGGATGAGATGGTTAGACAGTGTCATCGATGCAACGAACATGAGATTGAGCAAACTTCAGCGAACAGCGGAAGACAGAAGGGCCTGGCGTGATCTGGTCCATGGGGTCGCGAAGAGTCGGACTCGACTGCGACTGAACAACAACAACAAGTGCATTACCCCAATAGATTAGATGCTAGTTATTTATTATTTTACTTATTTAATTAGACTTTTATACCACCCTTCCTGTGAGTGGGCTCAGGAAGGTTCACAACATTCGTTGTTAGGATTTACTATGGTTTTAAGATTCCTTATGAAGGCCCTTGATAGGCCTTTTGAGCACACAATTTGAGTTCTGGGGTTGGAGCATATAGGCAGGGATAAAGTAAGGAAAGAAGAGCAGGAGAGTAGGATGGTGGGGCTTTTCTAAACCCCAGTTTTAGAGAATCTAAGGATTTTTCTGTTAGGTGTTATACCAAAAAAAGCTACTGGACTATTTAGGGTAATCCACCACTTGTCATTTCCACAGAGTGAATCAGTAAATGGTGGGATACCAGAGGACCTATGCTCTGTCTGGTATGCATAATTTGATTCTGCAGTTGCCATGGTGCAGTCCTGTGGGAAGGCAGCATTGTTGGGGAAGTATAACATTAAGTCAGCATTTTGGCTTCTCCTTGTGCATCCTAATGACCTAGATCTGTTAGGTCTTCAATTTGAAGGGCAATTTTATTTTGATAAAGCATTGCCCTTGGGAAGTTCCATTTTGTGCTCAGGTTTTTAGTGTTTTAATGCCATGTTAGAATGGGTGATTGAGGAAAAATTGGGCTTGGTGTAGGTAATGCACTATTTAGATGATTTTCTGTTCACTGGCCCTAGTGACCTGGGGAAATGTGCTCAGTTTATGTGAGCTTTGTAGGAACTGATAGTTCCTTTGTCAGCTGCAAAGCCTGAGGGTCCATCTAGATGTTTATCAGTGTATACATTGATATGCTAGCCAAGGCATACAGGCTCCCTTTGGACAAGCATGCACTTTCAAGGGCTTTTGTGCAAGTAGGGAGATGCAGTCTTCGAAAGATGCCTTCATGTGGTTGCATTTCTTAGTTTCAATGGAGTGTCATTTTGGAGGCAAGCCCACATAGCTGGTCAGGATTTCCAGGTCCAGTCTAACATTGCTGGGGGACATGTGTTGGGTGCATATTTATCAGTCACTGGTATGGGCAGAGATGGCCATCTAGTTGGGAGCAGCAAGGTTTGCTGTGCAATTTAATGTTTTTAGATTTTTTTGCAATAATAGTAGCAGTTTTTTTGTTGAGAAGTGTGGTGAGGAACTCTGTGATACTTTTTTTGGTGTAACAATGCTGCTAGAGGACAGATTGTCAATGGCCAGTCATTGTGCAACCCCAGGCTGATGCATTTAGTCAGGGAATTGATGCTGCTGTGCCTGCAATTTAATATTCTCTTTAGGCAGGGCACATGGAAGGTCTTGATAACAGCAAAGCAGTTGTGTTGTCTCATTTCCTGGAGCAGCACTTTTGAGAGCTGGTGCCTGGGGCAGACAGCACCCCCACACTGAAGCCCAAGAGCCTGTAGCATCTTGGGCAGCTGAGGCCTGAAGAGCAGTGACAATGTTCCTGGCTCCAAGCATGAGGGCAGGTTATGTAAGGCTGGTGCAGCGATTTGTAAACTATAGAACACTGGTAGATCTGGGGCTATACTAGCCTTTACCAGTCAAATGTGTTAAGCAGTTTGGGGTGGCCTTAAAAAGCATGTGGTTTGGCAATTAACACACTGAAGTCATACCTAGTGGGGCTGGCATTTGAGGCAAAGGCTGAAGGCTTTGCAGATAACTATAGCTGATTTCAGGTTGTGTAGAATGCTGGAGGGCTGGTCTTGTGAGGCCTCTATAGAGCAAGACTACAGGTGTCCTTTCACCTCAGGGCTGATGAGGGTGCTGGGGCAGGGATACAAAGCACACTGTGTAAGCCATTATGAGATTATTCTTTTCCAAGCAGCTGCCTTGGTAGCATTTTATGCTGCTTTGAGGATCAGTGAGCTTTTGGCTCAATCTTGTTGGGGTGCATCCCAATAGCATTGCAGGTGGCAGACTTGAGGCTGTGGTCCACTGAGGTGAAGCTAAAGATTCATGGGTCCGAGATGGACCAGAAGGGCAAGGGGCATTATGTGGTTCTGATGACCAAGGAGGGATCCCCAGCTGTGCTCTGTTAAGTGTTAGCCAAATTGCCTTATATTATTAATGAATGTGGGGAATTGTATTAAATTTAATTATGGCAATGGACATCTCTTTCTTTTCACTGGGCCTCTACTCACTGGGTCAGAACTGCATACTACAGTTGGCATCTGTGAGGGTTTAATGTCAATGACAATGGCACTGGATGAAGGCCATGGCGGTATTTTATTAGTGTTTTAATTGTATTAATTGTGTATACTATATTTTATTAAATTTGATGTAACCTGCCCTGAGCCTGCTATGCAGGGGAGGGTGGGATAAAAGTTGAATAAAATAAAATAAATCGCAATAGGCATTAATTATAGGACCCTAACCTGTGTATACCAGAGTTTGAGTTCCCAGAACCCAGGAATAGACGCTGAGGCTAGATTACTAAAGCAGTGATTTCTTTACTAAAGGGTTCTCACACATACAAATATAAAATCAAGCATATACAAGCAATACAGAGCTAAGAATTCAGATAGAAAAGTACAGAGACGTTTGCATTAGCAGGTAGTATCATTGGTGGGTGATACTGTACCTGTCTGGTGAGTTGACTCTGCAGCAAAAAAAGGACAAAGTAAGGGAAGAGATCGTGAGTTGACCAGCAACGCACGTGGGAAGTTCCAAACAGGAACGGAACCAGCAAAGTAGGGTGGGGTTAGGAGAGGCAGAAGCAAGAGAGAGAGCAATGGTATGAAGCTCTTCATTTATACCCCAAAATGTGACCTGAAGCAGGGCTGCTTTGGTCACCTGGTCCCCAGGAGATATTAAGAAATAACTGTGAATGGGGCAGTAAAGGGATTAATGGCTGGGCAATTGCAGATAATGTCTTGGCTAGGAGTGACACCTCTTAGGAGAAGGGGATGGACAGAGGAAAGAAGGAAGAGAACCAATCAGATTGCAGGACTGGCCAACTTCTGCCCTCCCTCCACCAAGGAATAAGAAAGTGCTGTCATCCCAAAATTCTAGTGTTTCACTCAGATCTAACATAGACCAAAGGTGCTGTGCTAGTAATGAGAGTGACTACAGACCTCCGAAGAATTCAGGCAGACCCTGGAGTGTTGCTGGTTTGGTTGGAGTTCCTCCAGAGGCAGGCAAAATACAGCACTAAGAGAAGTATGATATAACAACAGTATCAACAACATACCAAGGTTACTTTTTGCAGTGTTTTTATCAGTGTATACATGCACATGAGTAATGTGTCGAGAAAGAAAGACAGAAATGAAATGAAAGCTTCAGCAAAATGCAGGAATGCTGAGAGCAACCACAAGCCCATTTATAAAGATTCTATCTGCCCCTATCCCATATGACTCTGATCCAACAACTTGGTTTGCTGTTACCATACATCTATAATAATAAAATAATCCACATGTCCATCTGTCTGTTTGAGGAATCAGGATGACCATGAAAGCTTGTGTAGTGGTTAAAGTGTCAGTCTAGGATCTGGGAAAGCCAGGTTCGAATCCCACTCTGCCATGGAAGCTTGCTGGGTGACCTTGGGCCTCTGGGTGACTCTCAGCCTAACCTACCTCTCAGGTTGTTGTGAAGATAAAACATATTAGTGGAGACCAATGTAAGCTGCTTTGAGTCCCCTTTGGGGAGAAAATGTTACCTAACAAGGCTGCCCCTTTGCAAGATCTGGCTGTGCAGGAGCTGATTGGAACTAAAGGAAAAAGAGAACCATAGACCTTGTAGGAGGCTGCATCCTGGCACTGACTGTAGCTTGTCCTGGCTGGTTTTGCCTTACTCCAGTGCTGGCTTGGCTGAGGGTTTAATATAATCTGATCAGCAAATGGTTTCCCTCAGCCTCCTACTAAACTTTGCTAAAAGGCCCAGCCAGCCCACTGTGAGTGGCTTTTATTGTGTTCTGCCTTCCCCATACCCCTAGTGGTTGCAGTCAGAACTGCATTAGAAAAATGCAGTTAGTGGATGCAGCATGACACTTGATTCAGGGACCCTTCATCTGACTTGGAGCCCACAAATTTTGTCCTCCCACTCTCCCCTTGTCAGCAGCCCTGGCAAAATGAATGTGTATGGTACACAAAATTGAGATTTTTTTTTTTTTAAATCATTGTAAAGGAGGATTCCTAGTCCATCCAGTCCACTCTGAAAATGAAAGCAGATAGATGGGAACTCTCCAATTTTAAAGGAAATATAGTAGATGAAAATTTAGAAAGTATCCACAATTTAAGGAAACTTAATATGTCTGAGACTCCCTGAACTAACTCACTTATTGTCATAGTTCTCCTTAAATATCTGCCCAAACAACTCAAGCAGTTGAAATGTGGCAGAGAAGAGGGTTCTACTATCAGGCTGATCAGTAAAATGTCAGTCTGTCTAATCCATTCTAGCTACCTATCTGTCTATGCATTTATTTCACCCTTATCACTTCATCAACATTTTCAGCTTCACTGCTTTAAAAAAATGTCATTGTCAATTTAACTTGTGAGCTTTTACTGTGTTTTGAATAGACACTTTATTTTAAGCCAAGCTCAGAGGCAGAAACTTTCTCAGGAATTCTGGTTGTTAGCTAGGAAGCAATTTAAAACCTAACCCAATCCCTGAACCTGTAAAACTCATCATTTTTATGATGTGTGTATACCCTCAACTAATGGCCTGATTAACAGTCCAATCCAGGGCATCTCAGAAATAAAAACCCTAAATTCAATGGACTTGCTTCCTAGTAGGTAGTTTTGCATTGCAGACTTATACTGTAACATTCCTGATTTGGGACCACTGTGAAAGATCTGAAACCCAATGTGTTTTGGATTGATTTTTGAAATCACTGACCTAAAAAGACTGAGAATCCTGTTAAAAGTAGAAACACTTGATTAATGTATTATAGATATTATAGCATAGGTAGGATTACCAATTATCAGGATGTGACCTCAAGTTTCAGAGTTCGACTTCCTTTTCAGAGGCTTCAGGCTTAAGAGTCACTAATATTTAGCATTTATGTGGCTTTTTTTTTTTAGCATACAAAGCTTTTCACACAAATCATCTTATTGAATTCCTTACAAGGGATCTGTAAGGTAGCCCAGTATTCTTGTTCCCAGATTTAAGGCTGAGAGAATAATTTGCCAGCCACCTAGTGGCAAAGGTGATATTTGAACCAGCCACCTTCCAGTTCACAGTGCATTATTTTAGCCACTGTGCTACACTAGCTCTTTGGGTGGTGACACAGAAGGTGACAAGCTTGTTTTCTGAAGTCCCAGTGCAAGTATAAATAAATAAATAAATAAATAAATAAATAAATGAACTGAAAATACATTGGAGGAAATTCCATACTGGAGATCATTAGGAGAAACCTGAAACCTCTTCCTAAAAAGCACCAAGGAATGCTGGGCTTCACCTCCTGCTCCTAAAGGCTTGAATGCGCTGAGTTTATATTTTGATCCTCCGAGTTTGTGCCTTAGGAGACCTGGCATCCTTAAACACATGTGTTCTATATTCTGGTCCTTTTCTTCATAAATCTACCAGTTAATGCTGCAAGTCTGGTGACATACAGGTGCCTCATGGGACATGTTGTGTTGCAGAGAACAAACAGACATTTGCATGACTGGGAACTGCATTTCTAATGAATTAGTGAGGGTGAACAAAGATATTTGATAGTATTTATGATCTAATTTGCTTTGTGGGGCCACATATTTTGCTAAACTCACATTTCTTCTTGGATAAATAGTTTGTAAGAAATTTCCTAATAAATTGAAAGCCCATCTGCATATCTATTCCAATCAACTCTTTCAGAATCCATGGCAGACTTTCAGTGATAAAATAAAGTCTGCTGTGTTTTGCTGAAAATGATGATATTCTGTCTTCAGCCAAGACATAATGCACAATGTAATGCCCCTCAAAACTATCTCATTCATTTATTTTTGTTTGGAAGATTTCAAGGTTACTTTTTGTTGATCTTCACAATGACACAGAGTTTGCTACACATCTCTTTACTACATAGGATAGGTTCAGTTAACAGGCCTCCTTATGAGTTCTTGAAATGTGTATAGGAACTTTATTGAACCATATGAGATTTAGAATTTATTCCAATGTTTTTTCTGCCCTATAAGCATCTATTTCATGTTAACCTCATAACAACCCTGTAACTTTACTCAGGTTGAGAAATATGTATGTATTTGGTAGGTTAAACATTTATAACCTGCCTTCTCATGAAAAGGGGGTCAAACCTCCTTACGAAAATATAATTAAAACAATTAAAAATAAAACAATAAAATGTATATAAGTAGAAATCATCATTACATAGAAACAACAATAAAAACCCTAGCAACTCAGATTTTCACACAACTGTCTCTTAAATAAAGCTCTCTTGCATACCTTCTTAACAACTGGCTACACTGATCTATGCTCTGTTCACATCCAGGTTAGATTAATGTACCCAGTGTGGGACTGCCTTTGAAAACAGTTCGAAAACTTCAGTTGGTCCAAAATGCCACGGCAAGGCTTCTGCCAGGTATCAGTTACAGAGGCTGGTTACAGGCATTTGTTAATCTATTTATTTCATCACCCCTGTGATGAAAGATAAGCATCCATCTCTTCCTGGGCACAATTCAAATTCTGGTTCTTACCTTTAAGGTTCTAAATGGGTACATGAAGGATGAGCCATCTCATACTATTCAGCCTGCCGGTTAATATTTGCCTCTTAAGTGCTGTTCTCTGTGCCTCCCCTTCAGAGGTAAGGTGGGTAGTGATTAGAGACAGGGCATTTTCTGTGGTGGCATCTAGCCTTTGGAACAGTCTCCCTCTTGAAGCTCACTTAACACTTGCTTTACTTTCTTTTAGATGCTAGGCCACAGCCCATCTTTTAACAAAATCTTTTAATCAGGAGGATTTATGCTATCAGGTTTTTAATTGTCTGCTTCAGTTTTATAGATAGTTCTTATGGTGCTTATGTTCAATGGCTTGTTTTTTAACCATTGTT
Organism: Gekko gecko; assembly: GCA_029375565.1. Lineage (NCBI taxonomy): Eukaryota > Metazoa > Chordata > Lepidosauria > Squamata > Gekkonidae > Gekko > Gekko gecko. Next base: position 125,994,763 of record JAPDNY010000006.1, on the reverse strand, counting down.
GTGATTTGAGTGGTAAGCCTTCTTGAGCATGACTCTGAAGAGGCAGCATAGAAATCTCCTAAAAAAATAAAGCTAATAAACTCCTAATTTCCAGTGGGAGGCTATTCCAAAAGGTTGCCACTGTTGCTGAAAAAAACTCACTGGAGATGTTCTGAGTATCATGAGGGAAATGAAAACAAGAAAATGTTGGTACAAGACCATAACTAGCATACCAGTTTTTACAGGTCAAGATGGTCCCTCAGATATGTGGGTCCCAGGTCAGCAGCCCTGGATTAACCATTAACCAAACTAAGCATATGCTTAGGGCACCAAGGGACAGCAGACACCACAGTTTTCCCCCTAGCTATCATGCCCTTAACTCTTTCACTGCCACAATTGACTTTAGTCATTTTTTTTAATTGGGTTTTTTAAAATTAGCTGTGGGGCAACATTGTTGGGCTGTATTTAGGGCATCAGTTGGCCTTCATCTGGCCCTGCAGGTCAGGAAGGCTTTAAATAAGAACAAACATGTAAAAGTAAACCTGGAAACAAACAGGTAATGAAAATGTTTAATTGGCTTCATCCAGTCAGAACACACGTTTTCACATTCTGTATCCATTGAAGAGCCTCTATACAGGAAGAGGAGTATATGCTGTGAACAACTGAACAGTAATAATGATATGTATGCATACACAAACTTGAGCTATATTTTATGTATTTGACATAACTGATTTCCATACAGGGGACTCAAACATCTGTCCTGTGTGTGTATGGTTCTCACAATGAAAGCATATTTATCTGTCCATGGGGAGAACATGAGTTACAATTTATAAACCCACATCAGATGTAACTTGTAACTCATATAGGAACTGCAACACATTTACAGAGCTAAGCATTTTCAGATTGCCTTTATTTCAGTGAGAAAGCAAAGCGTGTACTTAATTTTCTCCAAGAAAATTAATGAGAGTTAAAAGTACTTAAGCCTGACTGGATTGCATCCATTGTGTGAATTAGTTATAGAGTTTGTTTCCTGTGATAGGCTTGTAAAATCTTAAACTGGCTCAGAGTATTTGGATTTGTTAGCCTGTTAAATTCATGAATTACTATCCGATAGAACCGATCTACCTGAACAGACAAATGATTCCGGTGTCCATAAGATCCGTGTCGCAAAGAGAAACCAGTAATTTGGGAGTGGCCACATTGCTAGCCAGTCATAGTACCAGGAAGATATCCAGTGTAGTTTAACTTCTTCTAGTTATAAAACTGGATTGCTTTAATATCTTGCCCATTTACAGCATAATTTGGCATTCAAATAACATTTGCAAAATGCTTTAATATTTTGTAGTGCTATCTTCAAAAAGCAATATTTATGATAAAATCATGACCTGAAGGATGTAATCCATTTTTAAATCTTGTCCCATGCACCCCAATCTTTCAATCTAATTAGATGCACATCAGCATATTATTACAGAATGCAATCATTCCTTTTCTCTAATAGCATTCATGGATAATTTTATTTCTTGTTCTCAGACTCCTACTCCTGTGGTGTAATTAGTGTCTTTGGCACCTTACAATGCTCTGAATGAGTTGCAGCTGCTAATTGCTAATTGAAAAATTAGAAACTCAGTTCGAAGAAGGATCTAATTAAAATAAAATTAGATAAAATCCCTCTGAACTGGCATCTCCCTCTTTGTTTCTTTTTCTCTTGTTTCATGATCGCAAAGCCATTAGACATTCATCTAGTTGTAAAGCCTAAATTCATTTTTTTCTCCTGCAATAACCTTTTATTATGCACAAAGATGTTTGTATTCATTAGGAAGTCTCTGGAATATCTTTGCTTATCAAACTCTGCTTCTCTTGCACTTTGATAGTTTGTTGTGTTTGATAGCCAATGGCCATGTTCACAAGTATTGTTGTTGTTTTAAAAATAGTTGTCTCAAAAAGTAAAAATAGGATTCCACATACTATGACCAGATGAAACAGAATGTCTGTGTATACACATATTAAATGTTTTCTATATAGTGATGAATGTTAATTTACCCATTTCAAGTGGGCAGATACTACTGTGCCAGCTCTACTTGGTCCACGGCTCGGGTTTCTTTCTTTTTCTTTTTTTTAAATCCCCCCGAAGGGGTTTTTTATTGCATTTTCTAAATATCTACAGAAAAAGGGAGGGGTACTAACAAACATAGCTACAAGAAGGGGGAGATAGGAAAGAAAATCCAAAACGTGATGATTATATATAGTGCTTACAAATGTGGCATTAACAAATAAAAACTTTCAGTTGTTAACCTCGAAAGTGACAGTTGAGTACATTGCTTATGAAGCTCTAGCTCATACAGACTGTTTGGAGTATACTTCTGCAATACACTAACATTTCTTTTGTACAAACATCAGGCACTCTCATCATCTCATTACAATAATTTCTGCCTATTACTTTCTGCCCCTCTAACTCTTTAGAATTTTTATCAATCAATACATAGAGTCCAATAGCATTTAAATACCGCTATTAAAAAACCTCCAAGTTAGGCTTAAACATGATTCTCTTCAAAGAAAACTCTCCATTTACCCTCTTATTAAAAAAGAAAAGAAAGACAGACAAACTGGAACCTCCATATGCATCACATAGCATCCCTTTTCCCTCTTCCTTTTATGGATTTAGCCTACATTAATAAAATCCTTTTAGAATTAATTTAACCATTCATTATCAATTTCTGTAGAAACCCTTTCCCTTAATTTTTCCCAACGTACCCCCTTAGCCAAAACTCTCATGTCTAGAAAGGGCTCTTCACTATAGAATCTTCCTCAGTCTTCTTTAACTCAAAGTCCATTATTATTAAAACATATCCACCTTTCGCCCAACCTTCTATTAGCTTTGTCCCCCCATCAAAATATATAATAACTTTATTTTTTAGGAGGAGAGTTTCCCCTCCCCCCCGCTTATCGTAGGGGAAACATAGCTACATTGCTGTCTCGTCCAACTTTCAGCTACTTTCAAGTTCTTAATGAAGATTCAGTTTTGTTTTAATTTTAACTGCGACACAAGACACCATTTCGAAAGAAACACTTCAAAGTCCAAAGTCTGTTTATCTTCTCTTTGTTATCAAGTCGCCAGGGTCCCATAAATCCATCGGATCTTTACACTGCCTCTAAAAGTTCTCTAAATTAATCAGCCTTATTTCAAGCTCATTCCGAGTTGTTTTCTTTTTAGGCGGAGGGGAGCTTCCCCCCAACCTTCAGCCTTTCCCAGTCACCGCTTACAGAGATATTTGGAGTTTCTTTAAGAAGAAAGAGGGTTCTTCAATGCCTAAAAAGATTACTTTCCGATGTTTGTACAGTCTCTTTATCTTTCTTTCTTTCTTTCTTTCTTTCTTTCTTTCTTTCTTTCTTTCTTTCTTTCTTTCTTTCTTTTTTTGTAGTAAACTCTCCTAAAAAGGAGAGGACTTTATTGCTTTTTATAAAGAAGGGGGGGGGTATATAGAGGGACAAAGAAAAGAGGTGAGTGAATTTCCTGTTAATGTGTTAGATTTTTTGTTAGTAAAAAATAAAATTTATGGCTTCTACCATGGTTGAACTATCTTCTTTTCATCTTACTAAAAGTCCAAAACAAATCTGTTAGCAAAATTAGTAAAGTCCTTTGGGGTTAGTTGTTAATATACTCCATTCTTGCGCGTCACACAAAAATCATATCTTGGGGTGTCTTCCTTTCAGATCTCTCAAATTGTATGATGGTCCCTTCTTTGCTCTTCCCCCTCCGATTCTCCTTCCTCCTCCTCTGGGCCACTGTCTTCTTTGCTACTTAACATTATCCATTTAGCGAGTTCTGCATCTTCCTCTGAACTGGTGTGTCTCTTCAGGAATTCTTGGGCTTTGAAGACGGAATCAATCCTCTCTCTCTTATCTTTATATTTGAAGACCAGTCCTTCGGGGAGCCACCATTTGTAACTGACTTGGTACTTTTGCAAAAATAGGGTCAATCCTTTATATGCTTTTCTTTTCTGACAAATTTCATATGGAACGTCTTTTAAAACCCTGATATCCTGTTCACCAATCTTCAAGGGCATTGCTGATGTCGTTCTTAAAATTTGATCTCTGGTACTTTGCTTAGTAAACTTGGCAACCACCTCTGCTGGTGAATTATTTTTCTTGGTAAAGTTGGAGTAGGATCTGTATACCAGATCCATCTCTTCGCTTAATTTTTGCGCTTCTTTGCCAGTTATTGGTGCCAAAGCATTCGCCAAAATCGCTCTGAGATCTTCTTTTTCTTCTTCCTTTATGCCCTGAAAACGGAGAGTCGAGTTTGATTTTTCCATCTGAAGCATTAATATTCTTTTTTCCTGCATCTCTTGATGTTTCTCTATTTTGTTGACCTTTTTCTTAATTTTCTTGGTGTCTTCCGTCGAAGTCAGGCATTTCTTTGCAATCTCTTCCATCTTCTTCGCTGTGTCTGTTAGTTGCTTCTGTAGAGTATTGAGAACACCTTCCATGTTACAGAGAGTTTCGCTGATTTTTTGCATTTGATCCAGCAGAGGGCACAGCATCTCACTCTGCTGATTGACAGCTGGCTCCGAGGGGGGGTGCCAGAGCCAGAAGTCCCTCCCAGCTTCTTCACCAGCTTGTCCAGGAGTCTTTTCTGCCCAGACATTTTTATTGTTTTATTGTTTACTTTTACACAGTCCGTGCCGTGCAGCTCAGGAGTTCAGCTATTTCCTTCAACTTCAATACAACCCCAAAAGGTACTTTCACCAGTCCGCTTTTTCACTCCACCCCCCTTCAACTCTCTTTTATAAGTTCCGTTTTCTAAGGGGGGGGATTTTCCTTCCCCCCTCCCGTGCGCTTGTGCGATTGGGGGGGAAGCGCATAAATGCTTGCAAGCAGATCTCCAACTCACGGTTTTCTGCCAATTCCACCGTTTTTAATTCAGCCTTCACTGTTTCACTCCAGGAAGTCGGTGGCGTTGCTAAGTCCCATTCGGGCACACCACAGTGGGGCCATTGGGGCAGGGAGAAAGCCTCAATTTCCCAGCCGTCAGGCGCCCCCTGGTTCAGAGCCTTTACCTAAGGCTCACTAGGGTCATTTGCTTGTGCGAAGACCCCCCTGACTGTGTGTGGGCTGACCATCTCTGGGAGAGTCCCGAGAGGTGGCCGCCATTCGGTCTGCCGAAAACCCAGTCTCTTTATCTTTTGAGAGGGGGAATTCCCCCCCCCTCCGCCTGCTAAAGATGGATTCTGCATCGTTTCCAGCCATCACTCAGAAAACACTTCAAGCTAATGTAAGTTTCCATTTCCATTCAATACTTCTCTCTTTTCTATTTATGCTTCTTCTTCACCCCCCCTATCCCTTAAAAATCAACATTTTTATATTATTATATTGTTATGCGGGGGAGGGAGTTCCCTTTCCCCCACTTCTTTTCTGGGAGTGAAGGGGAAGACTTTATTCCAACTCAGTCTCTCACTATGATGTTAACAGTCTTTAAAGGAGATTCTAATTCTTCCTTCTAGCCATTTCTAGCTAGCCATATGAAATGCTTTCAGTTGCTGTTTTTAAAGACCCAAACATTTGCTTGTGTGTTGCTCAATTCATAACTCTCAGTATTCCTCCATCACAGTCCCTTCATTTTCCATTCCTCTGATGTTAGTTTCCTTTATCTAGTCCTCCATGGGGGGGTCTACCATTGTCTCTCCCACCCATGCTTGGGAGGATATATTCTTCCCTCTGGTTAACTTGTACTCACACTTCTTCAGTAAGAAATTGATTCAGCCAGTCGCTTAATTACAGCTTAATCACCATCCGCTTGGTTTCCGGTACGCAAAGCCTCGGCCATTACTGGAACACAGCAGGGAGACCGTCGGGGCAAAAGGATTCCCCCACCCCCAGGCTAGAAGCCAGGGGGGTGAACCTCAGCGCCCCCTGACTCAGGGCTCATTCTGAACCCTGGGGAAGAGCATACGATCGCCCTCCCGCTCTACCTGCTGGTCTGCAGACCATTCCCCGAAGAGGGGGGAGAATGGCTGCCGTCAGCTTGCCAAACCGGAAGAAGACCCACGGCTCGGGTTTCTAATTGGCTAGTTTTCCATTGGCAGGACAGGTATTTTACTCTTCTGGCTGGTTGCCAGAAAAGGGGGTTTGATATAATGGAAAGAATATTCAAGAGCATGGTCTTTTACCATTCAGTGCTTTGTACAGCAAAATAATTTATTGCAGTGCACCTTTAATGAGCTTCCAATCTTGCATTTTCAGCTGAGTGGCTTCTCAGTGGCTTAGTTTCCTTTTCTGTTTTCAGTTTCTCCCTCATAATTCAATAGCCAGAAAGGAGCAAGGGAGTACCACTACAAAAAGTGCTTCATCCTGACCTTGCTTTTTATACTTCAATGGGGCTTATATACAGGTACATGTGCCTAGGACTGCAGCCTTGAAGCTACCTTATGCCAAGTCAGAGCTTTGATTCACCTAGACCCATGTTGTCTATGCTGTGACTGTTGGAAAGTTACTGAAATCTCTTGAGTCCAGGGTAGGCTTTTTTAGTAGTGGATATGTTGCAGCCTGTTTCAAGGCTGGGGTAACCACCCCTTCTCTCAAGGAGGCATTAGCTGCATCTCAAGAGCCAGCCAGCCAGACCCCTCCCCCATAACAGATTTAATTAGCTGGGAAGGGCAAGGGTTATGCAAGCAAGTAGTAAACCACAAAATTTCAAGGATCCTGTTCAAATTTTAAAATGAATAAACTGAAAATTATCCCAGACAGCTGGACAGGTCAGCGCCCAGGCTCCATCTTACCTTGTCAAGGCTAATGTAGAGGGCAAGTCAGTAATGATGTGAGGCATTCCATCTGTGAAGTCTTGATCAAAATGTTCACAGCAGTCCCTTGAACAGTCCACCACCTCCTGCAGGCCAGATCCCAATAGGTGTGTGGCTACTTGGTGTGTGGCTGCTTAGAACAGCTACTCAGAACAGACACAATGGTGGTGGGAAAGTATTATTTCTTTGCCACCACCCCCATCACTGTGTATGCTTTAAAATAAACTTTTGCCCATGTCTTATCAGATTCATCCAGAATCTTCCTCCACTTTCTCTCTAGCAATCTCCCTTGTCTTTTCATCATCCACAACAGTCCTTCAGTAAACCAAGGGGCTACCTGAGCTGCAACACTTGAGAGAGGGCACCTAGGAGTGATTGTGCCAATTGCCCAAGTCATTTTGTCATTCCAGAGGTCAACCAGGGCATTGACAGACACACCAGCCATACCAACAGGTATATTTTATAGATCCATCAAAAAGCTATAGAGATCCATGTGGTTCCAAGGGGGTCATTTAAATAGATTTCGCCACCACTGGTATCCTTTTAAAACCAAACTCAAGCAAACTGATATTTGTCCATGACAAAGGAACCATAATCATTCCTCAACCCTCAGATTGCATTAATCCCACCCAGAACAAAATACCAGATCAAAAGTATGACCTGCACAATGTTATTACCTAAGAGACCCATGGTTGTCATGGAGACCATGAAATCCTGAGGCTCTCCTAATTAGACAGTCTCAGCATGAATGTTGAAGTCTCCCAGTATAACCATCTCTGGAGACCTCAAGACTATCCCCAAGACCACCTCTGTCAGATCAGGCAGGAGTCTTTTAGGCAACAGGGTGGGTGGTACACCAACAGAATCCCAGTTCTGTCTCTCAGTCCGAATGTTAGATATGCTGCCTCAAAACCAGAAGTGTCCTGGATGGGGCACCATAGTAGCATGATAGAGTTCTTACAGAGTACAGTGACACCACCTTGCTGCCCTCCAGACCTAAGCTGATGTCTCAGCAAGTACCCAGGGGGACACAGTTGGGTTAATGACTCCCTCAGCCAAGTCTCAGTGATACTTACCAGATCAGCCCTTTCATTCAGGATTGAATCCCGGAAGGCTGCTGTTTTTCCCATGACTGACCTACCCTTTAGCAGCAGTGTTTTATAGCCTGGCAAGTTGTTGATATGGTTAACAACATCACTTCACCTGGAAGAAGAGCCGGGGGGGTACTCCCAGCACACAGAGGTCTGTTGTCCTTTCCTCTTACCTGTCTTCTTCTTCTTTCACTACCATATCTCCCCCTACACCTCCCCCACAAATATACGCTATACATGGATGGAGCTTTTTGAAAACATTATGTATTTGTTGCAGGGAAAATTGCAAGGTCAAAATTGTCAGAAAAGGATAACATTAATAACAGTTTAAAAGTCATTGATAAGAACGTTGGGAAAATACCAGCTCCAGAAGAGAGCTTTGTGGTATCCCACTTGAAATCTTTCCCTAGATTGATGAAGTGCTATTGATAACCTCTTAGACTGAGTCAATGTAGCTCTCTAAATCTTTAGATGGAAGGAGATTATGTCCAGTTTCTATGATACCGAACAGATCTCCCTTAACCTTGCTAGGGTATCTTTGAATTATACAGTATACCTTAGAAGAACACTGTGTGTATATCCTCACACATGATTTCTCTTTCTTTGACTTCTCTGGCAACATAGTAAAACAATCAGTCTGCAGTGAGTAGCACATTTCTTGTTTTCAATGTATTATTTTTGCTTCGCAACTTCTTGACAGGTCATTCACATGATGGCTTATCTTGTACTAGCATCATTATATGAAGAGAGTCCATAACAGTACACCAGCTGCAGCATCTCCACATGATAGAGTCTGTGCAGTCATTGTAGGTGTACTAGCTGGTGACTGGTACTACAGAGTGTATAATCAAACGGAGACCGTGATAGCACTAATAAATAGGCAGAATCTTAGGGTTTTTGCAGTCTGCCATACCACACTTTCCTCCTCAGTATATTACAGTTCCAATGTAATACTAACACCCATAGAATTAAGCATTCCTCAAGTATTGATAAGTCCAGGATCAGCGTTGCACATTTTAGATTTCCTTGGATGAGAGGATAAATACTGGCATTGCTATCCAAACATGCAGTTCCAAAGACATAAAGGCACTTTCAACTTCAGAACAAAAATCAGAAGATTTCTGATTATTTTCCCACCACTGCAGATCTCCCTGCTACTTTGTGCCTGTGTTGTTCTCGGGGTCCCACTGACTCCAGGAGCACACTGGAAGGCTTAGTGGGCTAAAATTCCTGCTCTGCAAGGTCCACTTTTGAAAGTTAATGCTAGGAGCCTTTATCTTTGTAAAATTTGTGTATTTACAAAACTACAAGCAGAGCACTTTGGGAGCAAACAGTCGTAAAACAAGCAACACAACCCCTAATCCTTTATCAGGTTCTCCAAAAGATCAATTATACCCAAAAGTTGTTTTAGTTTTAGCAGATTCCAGCTAAAGAGCTGGAGTGGGATTCCAAAGCATTAAGGACCATCCAACTTTTCTCATGAACCTCTGGGTCATCCATCAGACAAAACCTGGTGATAGATCCATTTGTATCAGCCAAACACATAACAACATTATCATGCAGTACTAGCTATTGGTGTCAATATTTACAGTAGTAAGTTGTTTAAAATAAGTCTGCCAAAGTCTTCAACCTTAGCCAAGGCTTTCCATACTGTTGTAAAACCTCTTAGTTTTTCAAATGTGCACTTTAGCACCTTGGCTTTGTATCTATTAACAACTTTATCACTGCAGAATATGCAAAGTAAGCCCAGGTGGAGACCACTAGCTGTGCTTCTGGAAGACTTCAGACACCAACTTTGGGGAAATACTTCTGTTGTTGTGCCTGAGCTTTCTAGATAGAGCCATGTAGAATGTGTCCAAAGCCTTGCTTGAATGTATGCCCTCATAGCCCCAGGAGTACTAACAAATGAGAATAGCAATGCTATTGTTAAGAGTGAGGAACTAAGAGTAGAAATATTAAAGGTATGAAGAATCTAGGAAGAGATGAGAGATTTGGCACAATAGAGCTTAATTACTTGTATCTGATATCTTGTGATGCAAAAGAAGTGGTTTTGCTATCTCCTTTGCATTAATCTAGTCCCTCTAGGGAGGGGAAGGGAAAGGAGTTTCTAAGCCACTCTGAGACACCTTTGGTAGTGAAGGGTGGGGTATAAATCCAATCTCCTCCTACGACTACTACTAATGATAAACCCCCTTAGCTATGGCTTATAGTAAAACTCAATTCAGAAAGATGCCTTAATTGGGTCATCTGGGAATCAGGTCCTTGACATAATTGATGAATATCCATGTTCTTCTCCATCTGTCACACTGGCATGGTCGTTGCTCACACACAAAAAAAAGTCCAACTGGGGAGCAAGGTGGATTCACTGTGGATAGAAAATGACAGAGTGGTTTTATTTGTAATTGAAGCTGGTCAGAAGAAGGGGATACAAAAAAATTCACTTTTCTGTTGTGTAGACCCCAGGTTTACATTCTTGGGGAATTGACATACCTCACCAGTTATAGTGGCATCTGCTCTTCTAACATTCTTTAATGTAGGTTCTCTTTCCTCTGCTGATTGCCAAATTATCCATTTGTCTCCAACAATTCATAAATTGAAGTTTAATTTTTGGTGTGTCTGAGCTGGATCTTTCAGCTGCTTGAAATACCAAGACTTTGGGGTATTGGGAGAAAGGCTAAGCTGAGATCCTGTGTCACTACAGCTATCTTTATGCCATTATCTTGAAAATATATGCATTGTTTGAGTTTCCGGTTTATGGTGCAGTGATGGCAGGTGCTCTCCCCAATGCTCGGGGGGAGCGATTCGCACACCAGCGGTCAAGAGGGAAGCCGCTGATGCGGTTTCCCCATGGAGCCCTAGGGTAGGGTTCCAAGCCATAGGGCTTTTGATGGGTAGCCTCTTCAACAGCACAATGTCAGAAAATTGAGGCGCTCCTCCGCCCTGACGGTCCTACAGCTGTGTTGCCACATGGCACTAGCTGGGTTGACCGGATCAAGCGCTGGAAATCAAGCAATTGACGGAGATACAACCAAGGTTGAAAGTAGCCAACAATGAAAGTGAGTTTGATGTAAACGAACTTCGAGTGCAGCAGAAAAGCCAAAAAAGAGAGGGGGGAAAGAAAAATCAAGCATTTGAATTGTTTTGAGAGACTTACCAGAGTGGTTTTAAATCGAAAGCAATTTTCAGACGTCGCGTATCAGTGGTTGGCTTTTGTAAACAATTGGCAAAAATGGCGGGGCACAGGGAAGAAAGGAGTGAAATCGAAACTTACGGGCGATCAAAGTCCAAGACTGGAAGAAGAGGGGATGGATGTCATGAAACTCTTAGTGGATACGCTCAAGCCGGTGATGGATCAACTTACTGGTGGCGCAGACAGGGAGCAGTGGTGCAGGCAGTAAAGGAAGCCTGCCTTAACAACTGGTCAAACAGCTTTGGCTGTTCGAATCCCCACCGCGGTCAGGGTGAGCTCCTGGCCCTATGTCCCAGCTCCCACCCACCCAGCGGTTTGAAAGCCCGTTAAAAGGGCAAATAGATATAAGGGGTACCTGCTATTAGAGCAGGGGGGAACCCGCCCCTTGTGTAGCAGTGACAGTGGAGAGCAACAGATGGCGACGGTGGAGGAAGGCATGGCGGCTGGTGAAAGGCAAGGAGGCGAATGAAGGAGGCCGGACCGGCAAGGTGCGGAGGCGGAGTGACGCAGCAGGCCGGAGCCTGACGTGGACGGAGGCTGCTGTGAGCATGCGAAGAAGCGCAGAGTGGTTCCGGCCTAGAGACAGAGTCGCGATGGCCAGGAAGGTGGAACTGCAAAAAAGAACCAGCGCCAGGAAAAGGACGCCACCGGACTGTCCCCCTGCAAGGAAAAGATCTGCTACAACAGGGATAAAGGGTGCCTGGTAGGATATTCACCTCCCCTACACATATGTGGCCCTAGGTTAGGAATGTTTGGAATATATATGTAAGCTGCTCAGAGCCCTTAGGGGGTGAGCGGGATAGAAGTTGAACGAAATAAATAAATAAATTAACCAGCAGTTAACTGCACTCAATCAAAACTTTGCAGCGCAACAGCTCCAGCTGGCAGAAACAGTTAAAAAGATAGAGCAAACGGTGAAAGTAGTGAAATAGATGCACACCAAGAACAAGGTTTTGAAGAAACGGATGGACGAACGAGCGAATAAGCAAAAATATCAGGAGAACAGACTATTGTTTCTACAAATGGAAAAAGCAAATATGATCCTCAGATTCCAGAGAGTGCCTGAATCACTGAAGGAGGATTTGAAGAAGTTACTCAGTGATCTCATCACACCAGTAGCAGGCTTAAAAGCGGAAGAAATTATGAGTGATATGGAAGCAGCGTATAGGGTGTATTCCAATTTGACAAAAAAAATAGCCTGCCTGCAGAGATTTCAGTCAGATTCTCAAGAAGACAAATGAGAGATGCAATATTAAAAGCTACATCAGTAACTCCACTGAAACTGGGGGACTCAACTATCAAAACCCTAAAAGATATTCCATTTGAAATTCACCAAAAAAGAAAGAGCTACAAGGATTTAATCCTTTTTCTTCAAACGAATCAGATCGCATATAAATGGACGGTACCAGAAGGGGTCATCTTTAAACTTCACGAAAAAAGAGAGAAGATTGACCAAAGAGTTTCTGAAATGTCAACTGGGAACCGAAGAAGATCGTGAAACTGGTTCAAGTGGCTCCACACCCTCGGAGACGGATGAAGACTTGGCTGCGGAAGAAGGCACTGTTGCCCGCAAGACAACTTATGGTCTTAGAGATAGAAAGCCTAAGTAAAGGCAGAAGGACTCTGTAAATTGCCTTTATGAAGCGAGCTATGGGAGATGCTCTGGAAGTCTCTCATAACAAGTAATTAACTAATGAATTAGCAAAGATAAACAGGAACTCACAGTTTACATTGTTTACTAACAGTAGTGGACTAACATAGATTCTAACTGGGATATGATCTTCTACTCTTGGGTTTTTAGTTTAATGTGGGTTTGCTTTTCTTTCTCCCTAGTTGTAGTTTCCCCCGCCCTTTTTTCTTTATAGTTTTAGTTGTATATTAAAAAAGCAATAAAAAATCCCCTTCGGGGGGCCAAAAAAAAGAAGAAAAGAAAATAGATGCATTGTTTTTAAGTCTAATAATTAGAAGAGAATTAGTGAAATAAAATTAACTTTGCATTTTACAAATTCATATTTGAAATGGAAAATCATGTTCAGATTATTTTTTAAAAAACAGTTCTAATACTTACACAGATGTTTAGAGGTTATGGTGATTGGGGCAGGGGGATTTTTTATTTGAGTTTCTTCCCCTGAAATTGTTTTAAATAAGTCAGTAATTGTTTGGTATAGCATATGCTGGATAAGATATTTTATGTTTTTTGGCTAAGGAAAGAAAACAATGAATATAAAAGCAGTGATGAAATATTCCAATGAAATACCAAATGAGTGAGGGGTTTTTTTTTGTTTTTTTTTGGGGGGGGAATTCCAAAGTACAATGACTAAACATTTATAATAAAGTACCATGAAGACAAGGTTCCCAATCCCAAAGTATTTGCAGATGCACTAGGGTGCCAATCTCTAGGTTAGGCTCAGAGATCTCACAGATTTCCTGCTGATCTAAAGAGATCAGTTCCCTTGGAGATGGCTGCTTTTTCGATTGGACTCTAAGGCATTATACCTGACTGAGGCCCCCAGGGTCTCCCTTTAAATCTCCAGGAATTTACAGCCCAGAGTTGGCAGCCCTAAGATGCACAGTGTAAGGTAGGCAATCAAAACTATGTTTTTTGTAATGAATACTGATTTATTAGTTGCTGTAGATTTTCCAGGTTGTCTGGCTCTGATCTTGGCATTGTAGAACCTGACGTTTCACTAGTAGCTGTGACTGGCATCCTCAGAAGTATAACACATAAAGATGGAGTACTCTCTGTGTCAAGGTGAGAAGAAAAATGGTAGGCAGGTAATTTATATCTACTCAAGAAGGTGGGGTAGGGCTGAGTCATTATCTTGTAGGAGTTTCCCAGGCTCTGAACATGCTAATGGAGGAGCTTTCTTTTTTAAAAAGAAATTTTATTAATAGGATATTATTGTTATGACATATTCCATTTTTCCAAGTATTTCTTTAAACATATCCTTTTCAATTATCCCCTCCATCCCCCCTCATGACTTCCAGAAAAGCTCCCACCCCGGCTATTTGTCAGTTCAATTTTCAAATTACACTGAAAACTTCTAGGTTTTTTTTCCCAATTCTTCATTTCAAACACTCTCCTTTACTTAATCTAATTCTTAGGTAACATTTTAACTACTATTCAATCATTACTTACTATCTTCTACTCTCAATAGCTGTCAAAGCAAAGTAAATTATTTTTTTACATCCCAGTTTGTTTCAACATAGTCTTTGAAATCTTTCCATTCTGCAAAAAATTCATCATCTTCTTTATCATTAAGTTTCTTTGTCAATTTGTCCATTTCTGCCATAAAAATGGGACTTTATCCAGTCCCATTTTTCTGGCACTTTCTCTTGCTTCCAACATTGAGCGTAAGTCATTCTTGCCATTGTAATCAAGTACCAAAACAATGTTCTCTTTGTCACATGGACTTCCTCCATTTTGAGACCTAGAAGCATTATTTCTGGCTCTTTCTTCAGGGTACATTTCAGGATTTTCTGTATTTCCTTATGAATTTCCGTCCAGTAAGCTACAGTTTTGTCGCAAGTCCACCACATATGATAAAATGAGCCTTCCTTTTTTTTTACACTTCCAACATTTGTTAGACTTGTTCTCATTCATATTAGCAATTTTTTTTGGTGTCATGTACCATCTATACATCATTTTAAAACAATTTTCTTTCACATTAACACATGTTGAAATTTTCATTGAATTTTTCCACAAACACTCCTACGATGACATAGTTATTTCTCTATTTACATTTATAGACCACTTTACCATTTGTTCTTTTACAATTTCATCCTCAGTATACCATTTTAACAAAACCTTATACATTTTTAAAATCACTTTTTTCCCCTTTCTCCGCCCAAACCACCTCAATTTCATTATTCTCCTTCCTGAAACCATACCTCTTTTTGTCTGTCTTATACAAATCGTAAATCTGTCTATAGTTTAACCAGTCATATTCAAAATCCAGTTCTTCTCTTGTTCTTATCATGAAACTATTCCCCTCTACTTTAAGAATGTCTCTGTAAGGTATCCAATCTTGTCCTTTATTCCTTGAAGATGGTTTAATTACTTCCGCCGGTACTATCCATAATGGTCTTGCTTCGAAAAAAAAATCTTTTATATCTCATCCAAGTCAAAAACAGTGATCTTCTTATAAAGTGGTGTTTAAAAAAATTATCCATTTTGGATTTTTCATACCATAAGTAGGCGTGCCAACCAAATTTACGATCATGTCCTTCTAACATCAACATCTTTCTGTTGTCCAAGTTAATCCATTGTTCCAACCATGATAAACACACCGCATCATGGTAAAGTCTGAAATTTGGTAATTGAAATCCTCCTCTTTCCTTTGCATCACACAAAATCTTCATCTTAATCCTTGGTTACCTTCCTGCCCATACAAATTTGGAAATTTCTTTCTGCCATAGATTCAACACCTTGCTTTCTTTTACTATCGGAATGGTCTGAAATAAAAACATCAAACGAGGTAAAACATTCATTTTGACCACCGATATTCTTCCCAATAGTGACAAATTCAAAGTGTCCCACTTTTTTATATCCTACTGAATTTTGCTCCAAATCTTTTCGTAATTATTCTTTAAAAGATCTATATTTTTCATTGCCAACTCGATTCCTAAATATTTTGTTTCTTTGACCACTTCACATTGTATTTTTTCTTGCAGTTCCACTTGCTTTTCTTTTATCATATTTTTACATAACACCTTTGTTTTGTTTTTATTAACGTAAAATCCTGCCAAATCCCCGAATTCCTTAATCCTTTGCATCAGCAACAGTAAGTTGGTTATTGGCTCTTCAATTACAAACATTATGTCATCCGCAAATGCCCTATATTTATATGTAAAACCTCCAATTGTAAGTCCCTTTATATCCTTTTCTTCTCTTATCTTCCCCAAGAGTACTTCCAAAATCCAAATGAACAATAAAGGGGATAGTGGACAACCTTGTCTAGTCCCTTTTTGAACCTTAAAATGCTCTGTCATCTCTTTATTCACATTCAACGCTGCTTTTTGTTCTGAATATATTGCTCTTATTACGTTTAAAAAGGGCTGTCCAATATCCATTTTCTCGATCACTTGAAACATAAAGTCCCAGTTTAGATTGTCAAAGGCTTTTTCGGCATCCACAAATAGAAACGCACCGTCTTTATCAGGGTGTTTGTCATAATATTCAATTGCGTCTATCACCATTCTTAAATTGTCTCTGATTTGTCTATTTGGTAGAAAACCGGCTTGTTCTTCTGTAATAACATCTTTCAAATAATTCTTCAATCTTTCTGAAATTATCTTGGCAAACAATTTGTAGTCATTGTTGAGTAAAGAAATTGGTCTGTAATTCTTTACATCTGTTAGATCCTGTCCTTCTTTCGGTATGAGTGATATATTGGCTTCTTTCCACGTCTCCGATATTAACTTGGTCTCCTGCATGTCATTTGATAAAAGTTCCAAAACTGGGGTCAGCTCTTCCTTTAGTTTTTTATAAAATTTTGCAGTGAATCCATCTGGACCTGGAGCTTTCCCCAACTTTGCATCTTCTATCGCTCTATAGATTTCTTCTTTTCGGATAGGACCATTCAACATTTCCTTAATTTTTGTTTCAACTTTTGGAATTTCTACTTTGTCCAAGTACTCTTTAATTTTTTCCGGATCTATCTTCTTTTTTTGAAATAATTTCACATAGTACTTAAAAAAACTCTTTTCAAACCATTCATATCCACAATTTCTTTATTCTCATCAATTATTTTACTTATTATCCTTTTTTCTCTCCGTTTTTTAATTGCCATGCCAAAAATTTTCCTGGCTTATTTGCGCCTTCAAAGGATTTCTGTTGTAGCCTCTTTAAATTCCAATATAGCTCCCGGTTAAGTATTATGTTCAATTGTTCTTGCAAAATTTGTATCTCTTTAATAATTTTCTTTTTCTCTGGTCTTTTCTTTAATTCTCTTTCTTTTTGCTGAATCTTTTCTTCTAAATCATTTTGTTGTTTCATATTTTGTTTCCTGTCAGTCGCATTTAACAATATGAGTAATCCCCTCATAACCGCTTTGTAAGCATCCCATGCAGTCTGTATTTGCACTTTTTGATTTAAATTCATTTGAAAAAATGCTTGGGTTACCTTACGCAATATCTCAATAGTTTTTTTCTTATCTAACAGATCTTCATTCATTCTCCACTGAAACTGTTTAACCTTTTCTTTCAGCATCCATATCAGCGGATTATGATCGGAATTAGTCTTTGGTAAAATCTCCACTTTCTGCGTTTTTAACGCCATGTCTCCAGACATCCAAATCATGTCAATCCTGGAAAAAAGAATTATGTTGATTGGAGTAAAAAGTAAAATCCTTAACTTTAGGGTTCCACTTTCTCCACACATCTTCCAATTTCTCTTGCTCCATCAATTTAAAAAAAACTTTTGGTAATTTTCCGGTCTTTTCTTTTGTCTATGGATTGTTTCCTGAGGAGGTTTCCTGAGGAAGTTCTTTTGTACGTGGATTGGCTGTTGACATTCTAATCTTATCTGTAGTGCTGTTGTTTTTCAGGACAGGAAACCATGCCCTATTTATTTTTAAACTCTCTTCTTTCCTGTTAAAATTGTGTTTATGTTTATGAATTTAAGTGGCTTCCCTGTGTAATCTGACAAGCTGATTTAGTCTGGGTCATTGGCTCACAAAGTCTAAATCACATATTTTTAGTGTGTGTGCATGTGCGCACGCACACATACATACAATATAGAATTTTCTAGCAGCAAAAATGTCAAATATGCAATATAATACTATGTCTTTAGGAAAATATTCTATTGACTGTGTGGAGTTACATACTTTTAAGTCCTTTGAAGTCAATTGATTTAGAAGGGTGTAACTGCGCTTAACTGAAGCAGGCAGTGGTCTGCTCTCTCCTTAAAACCCATCTCTGGACCCTATGGTCCTTACTAATTACCGCCCAGTATCCAAACTACTGTTCCTGGGTAAGGTTGTGGAGAAGATGGTGGTGACACAGCTCCAGGCTTTCCTGAAGGATGCTAATATCCTGGATCCCTTCCAATCTGGTTTCACCCTGCCCATGGAATGTAGATGATGTTGGTTGCCCTGGTGGATAATCTCCAGAGACATCTGGATTAACGTGGATCAGCACTGCTGATACTTCTTGATCTGTTGGTGGCATTCGATATGGTTGATCACAACCTGTTGACCCACTGCCTTGCAGATGTGGGGACACAGGGGTGCACCTTGCAGTGGCTGGCCTCCTTTCTCCAAGGTTGGGGACAGAGAGTGGTGCTGGGGGGGGGTTTGTCTCAGTGACACCTGCTGGAATGCGGTGTGCCACAGGTTGTGATTCTCTCACCAATATTGTTTAATATCTATATGTGCCCGCTCGTCCAGATTATCTGGAGGTATGGGATGGATTGTCACCAATATGCCGATGACACCCAGATCTGTCTACTGATGGATGGCCACCTGGGTTCTGCTCCAGAAAATCTGGACAGGGCATTACTTTCAGATTGGATTATTGTAATTCTATGTGGGGCTGCCCTTGGCTCTGCTCTAGGAATTGTAGCTGGTGCAGAATGCAAATGCACAAGTGTTGACTTTGTTGTCTGTGCAGAGACGTATCTACCCTGGAGCTGCTTGAAGGTGCTGGTACTTACTTTCAAAGCCCTATACGGCCAGGGGCCTGCATATCTTCAAGACCACCTCTCCCATTATGAGGGTTGAAGAACTTTATGATCAGCATCTTTTGGTGGACCCTGGCCCCAGGGACATCCGTCTTGGCTCAGTCAGGGCCAGGGCTTTTTTGGCCCTGGTCCCTACCTGGTGTAATGAGCTCCCATATGAGATCAGGGCCCTGTAGGATCCTTTACAGTTCTACAGGGCCTACAAGATGGAGCTCTTCCACCACTCTTTTAGTTGAGGCAGCGGACATCCACACTCTATCGGGCCTCCCCTCCAGTGGAGCAGATGTGTCATCATTCAGAACCCCAAATTGTATTAGACCTCATCTGCTGGGATGCTGGTTTGAAATATAGGAATTAGTAGTTGTGTTTTAATTGTTTTTAACTGTTCATATATTATTTATGATGGAACCTGCCCTGAGCCTGCTATGTGGGGAGGGTGAGATACAAATCTAATAAAATAAATAATAAATAAATACAATTAAGGTGGCATTATTAGTGTTAGTTTTTTCTTATTCAAACAATAATCAGTGGTTCATTTCAGTGACAAATGCAAAACATAAACCCCTATAGTGTCCTGCTACAGTAGGAAATAGAGAGGAAAGTCTCATTTTATGCTTCTTGTATTTTTTTTAATTGCACTGACTTTGTGTTATGTAACACCTAGGTCACTATTTCCTGGAAGCTTCTCAAAGAAGATGTGGGCAGAGAGATTAAAAGAACAAGACCTCCAGCTTTTTGATATGGGAGAGCTTGAGTCTCAGATGCAACAGGTTGTTCTTAATGAAAGGCCCTTTTTCAGCATGTCAGCATCATTTAGCAGCAAAAGGAACAATACACGGGTGGTTTTATTCCTTCAGCCATTAGAATCCATCTTTCTAGAAGACCAGGTCACTGTACTTTCTATCTTCTGGAAAATCAGTCAGCTGCTTCAAGGACAGAGCACTCTTTAAAATTAAAGTATCATAGAAATATATTTTTTTAAGAAATTATCATGGTATTTTCTGTCACCATTTATAGACAGAAGGGTCAGAGCTAGACGGACTAAATTACATGGGTGATTGAGCTGATATATCTTTCTGGGCCTATAAACCCATGATAGGGTGGAACTAGCTGAAAAGGGACCTCCTCTACCACAATTAGTAGCAGGTAAATGAGGATGCAGAATACAATATAATACATAAATAAATTACATTTACCAATTTATCCTAAACACGAAGGGGTAACCCTACTCTAGCCTATTTGTGAATAGCACTTTGTGAACAACAGAAAAGGGGGAAGAAAGTTACCAACAGTTAAGAAGGATAATTTAACATGGAAGATACGTGACTTGTTGGCTTTTTCCTTCTTCACTTGCAAATTTTGTTTATTATAGAATGTATAGTTTTTCTTGGCTCCCAACTTAACTCAGAAAGCCAAGCAAAATACCACAGGTGTTGTTGTTGTTCAGTCACACAGTTGAGTCCAACTCTTCACGACCCCATGGACCACATCCCGCCTGGCCCTCCTGTCTTCAGTCGTTTTCTGGAGTTTGCTTAATTTCATGTTCATTGCATCGATAACACTGTCTAACCATCTCATCCTTTGCCGTCCCCTTCTTCTTTGACCTTCAATCTTTCCCAGCATCAGGGTCTTCTCCAGTGAGTGCTCCCTTCTCATTTGGTGGCCAAAGTATTTGAGCTTCAGCTTCAGTATCTGGCCTTCCAGGGAACAGTCAGGGTTGATTTCTTTTAGGATTGACTGATTTGATCTCCTTGCAGTCCAAGGGACTCTCAAGTCTACTCCAGCACCATAATTCAAAAGCATATATTCTTCAGCACCCGGCCTTCCTTATGGTCCAACTCTCACAGCCATATATTACTACTGGGAGTACCATTGCTTTGACCATATGGACTTTTGTTGGCAGGGTGATCTTTCTACTTTTTTTTATGCTGTCTAGGTTTGCCACCGCTTTGCTGCCTGGCCCCACTGCTGGACCTCCTGATGGCACCTGGTATTTTTGGCCACTGTGTGACAGAGTGTTGGACTAGATGGCCCATTGGCCTGATTCAACATTAGCTTCTCTTATGTTCTTATGCCAAGGAGCAGGCATCTTTTAATTTCATGGCTGCAGTCACCATCTGTAGTGATCTTGGATCCCAGGAATGTGAAGTGTGTCACTGCTTCCATGACTTCCCCTTCTGTTTGCCAAGGACTGATGGGGCTGGATGCCATGATCTTAGGTTTTTTGATGTTGAGCTTCAAGCCCACTTTTGCACTCTCCTCTTTCACCCCGAGCAAGAGGCTCTTGAGGTCCTCTTCACTTTCTGCCATCAGAGTGGTATCATCTGCATATCTGAGGTTATTGATCTTTTCCCCAGCAATCTTTACTCCAGCTTGTGATTCATCCAGGCCAGCATTTCACATGATGTACTCTACATATAAATTAAATAAGCAAGGGGACAATATACATCCTTGTCATACTCCTTTTTCCATGCTAAACCAATCAGTTGTTCCATATCTGGTTCTAACTGTCACTTCTTGACCCTTATACAGGTTTCTCAGGAGACATGTGAGGTGGTCTGGTACTCCAGTCTCTTTAAGGACTTGCCACAGTTTCTTGTGATCCACACAATCAAAGGCTTTAGCATAGTCAATGAAGCAGAAGTAGACGTTTTTCTGGTACTCTTTTACTTTCTCCATAATCCAGCAAATGTTGGCAATTTGATCTTTAGTTCCTCAACCTCTTTGAAATCCAGTTTGTACTTCTGGCAGTTCTCTATCCACGTACTGCTGAAGCCTAGCTTGTAGGATCTTGAGCATGACCTTGCTAGCGTGTGAAATGAGTGCAATTGTGCGATAGTTTGAACATTCCATGGCACTGCCCTTCTTTGGGATTGGAATGCAAATGGACTTTTTTCGAATCCTGTGGCCACTGTTGTGTTTTCCAAATTTTCTGGCATATTGAGTGCAGCACTTTAACAGCATCATCTTTTAAGTCTTTGAATAGCTCATTTGGGATACCATCACCTCTGCTAGCTTTGTTGTTAGTAATGCTTTCTAAGGCCCATTTGACTTTGCTTTCCAGGATGTCTGGCTCGAGGTCAGCAATTACACCGTTGTGGTTGTCAAGGACATTGAGGTCCTTCTTGTATAGTTCTTCTCTGTATTCTTGCCATCTTTTCCTAATCTCTTCTGCTTCTGTTAGGTCCCTACCATTTTTGTCCTTTATCATGGCCAGCTTTGCATGGAATGTTCCCTTAATTTCTTCAATTTTCTTGATGAGATCTCTAGTCCTTCCCATTCTATTGTTTTCCTGTATTACTTTGCATTGTTCATTCAGGAAAGCCTCCTTATCTCTCTTTGCTGTTCTCTGGAAATCTGCATTAAGTTGGGTAAATCCTTCCTTTTCACCTTTGCCTTTCACTTTCCTTCTTTCCTCTGCTATTTGTAAAGCTTTCTTGCATTTCTTTTTTTCTTTGGGATGGTGGTGATTGCTGCCTCCTGTACAATGTCATGAACCTCCGTCCATAATTCTTCAGGCACTATATCAAATCCAGTCCCTTAAACCTATTCTTCACCTTCACTGCATATTCATCAGGGATGTGATCTAGGCCAAACTGGAATGGCCTAGTGGTTTCCCCAACTTTCTTCAGTTTAAGTCTGAACTTTGCAATGAGTAGCTCATGAGCCACAATGAGCCACAGTCAGCTCCAGGCAGGCCCGTATCTACAGTGGAACATTTCGGGGCCCGCCCTCCTGACTTTCTCCCAGGGACCCCACAACTTACCACCCTGGCCAGGCCCCCAACTTATTTCTTGCACTTGCTGCTGTCACTGGGGCCATGTCAAGCCTCACCCTGCCCTCCCCCCAGTTTTCCCTTTCTTTGAGTCCCTCAAATTTATTTTTATTTATTTATTTCGATTTATATCCCCCCCCCCAAAGGCTCAGGGTGGCTAACAATAGGGCAAAGATGCCAGGTTTAAAACAGCATAAAACTGTATAAAACAAATAAAATCATACAAAATGACAGCAACAAATAAAACCAAGGTGGGGCAGATCTTAATCTTGGCTACATATTAATAGCCTGTCTCCTTTCCAACCAGGGTCACCTAGCGCTTAGCGATGACAATGGTGCGGTGGCGCAGGGTTATTGATGGTGGGATAATGGCGGCAGCGGCTCCTACTCAAAGGCCTGTTGGAAGAGCTCTGTCTTGCAAGCCCTGGCTCTGCCTTTATTTCTCCCAAGGTGTGAAATCCCCACACTTGGCATCTCCGCACCGGCAACTGTGCGGCATGGCCTTCTCTCTCTTCCTCTCTGGAAGGTTTCGTGATGTGGCTTCCCCAAGTGCAACAAGCACCCTCCTGCCCGAAGCACCCCCGCCGTCACCCGCCCCTCCCCACAAAAGGAAAAGAGAAAGTGCAGTGCCTGGGTGCCACTTCAGGTGCTCCTGCTGCTTTGCTTGTGCTGAATTAATCGAGGCCTCTCTCTCTCCAGGCGTGGAAGGTCAGCCCCAGTTCTGCAGGGCTTCCCCCTCCCAGCTGCCACGCAAAAGCCCACGTACACTTCTTCTGCGGGAGTAAACCAGCAGACCCTGATCTCTGAAGGATTCCCAGAGCTCAGGAGAGAACTTGGGAGGGGGGGAGGCAGTGTTTAGTTGGTACCAAACTCTTCTTTTCGGAGGAGATGCGTGTTCTCAAAGAAGCGGGCTTCTTCCAAACTCGGGCTTGGAGTTGGTCGGGGTGTGTGTCTTGGTGTGCTACAAAGCAAAAGTGCAGCCTGTGGGCTCAGAACTGCAGATTGGTCCTGTGCACATTACAGGGAGAGCTAACATAAAAGGTGCAAAGAAAATAGAGTTCACGAGTAAAGGAAGACTCTTAAAAATGAAACTTAAAAGTCTGACAGCCCCCTCCCAGCCTCGTCCCCACCACAGCCGCCAGCCAACTCTTTCCTTCCCAAGCCAGGAAAAGTCGGTTCTTTCTCTCCCCACCCCCTAATCCCGGCAGCAACCTCCGGAGTGTCTTTTCTACATTGGGGGAAGGCGACCATGCAGGCACAAGATTTCTAAGGACAAGGTAGGCAGAGTTGATGGCCAGGTGGAGGGCTGAGAAGCCAGTAATTAAATTACCTTTAATCAAATTAGCCATTGCCCCAGTGCCCCCAATAAATTAAAATGCCCCCCAAGTTAGAAATTCCTGGCTAAGGGCCTGGCTCCAGATCTTGTTTTTACTGACTGGATAGAGCTTCTCCATCTTTGACTGCAAATTATATAGTCAATCTGATTTCGGTGTTGCCCATCTGGTGATGTCCATGTGTAGAGTAGTCTCTTAGGTTGTTGGAAGAGGGTGTTCAATATGACAAGTGTGTTCTTGTGACAAAACTCTGTTAGCCTTTGCTCGGCTTCATTTTGTTCTCCAAGGCCAAACTTGTCTGTTATTCCAGTTAGTCTTTGACTTCCTACTTTAACGTTCCAGTCCCCTATGATGAGGAGGACATCTTTTTTTGGTGTTAGTTCTATGAGGTGTTGCAGGTCTTCATAGAACCAGTCTCCTTCAGCCTTTTCTGCAGCAGTGGTTGGGGCATAGACTTGGATTGCTGTGATGTTGAATGGTTTGTCTTGGATTCAGATCAAGATAATTCTATCATTTTTGAGATTGTATCCCATTACTTCCCTTTTCACTCTCTTGTTGACTATAAAGGCCACACCAATTTTTCTATGGGATTCTTGGCCACAGTAGTAGATATAATGGTCTTCTGAGTTAAATTCGCCCATTCCTGTCCACTTTAGTTCACTGATTCCCAAGATGTCAATGTTCAGTCTTGCCATCTCATTTTTTACTGCATCAAACTTACCTTGATCCATAGATCTTACATTCCAGGTTCCTATGCAGTATTATTCTTTGCAGCATCAGACTCATGCACAGCTGAGCGTCCTTTCGGCTTTGGCTCAGCCACTTCACTCTTTCTGGGGTTACTTGTACTTGCCCTCTGCTCTTCCCCAGTAGCATATTGGACACCTTCTGACCTGAGGGGCACATCTTCCAGCATCATATCTTTTTAGCCTTTTGTTACTGTCCATGGGGTTTTCTTGGCAAGGATACTGGAGTGGGTTGTCATTTTTCTCCCCCCCAGCCAGAATAATGAGACAGACAACGGTTTTTGAAATTAAACTATTTAACAGAACATTACAGCAATAACAACTAAGCAAGCATGGAACAGGCAAGGCAGGCATCACGTCCCTGACCAACCCCCTTGCCCTTAAAGGGCGGGTCACCCAGCTCCGGCCATGAGCCATTTACTCTCTGGCTCGTAATTGGCAGCCCAGCAACTGGTTGCCCCCTAGGAACACCTACCCCTAAAGCCTTTCAACTTGCAGGGAGGAGCCTGCCCTAAAAGGTTCCCAGAGGTGATCACCATTCCCCACCCAGGACCTTAGAATCTGAAGGCAGTTCATGATGACCACCTGTTCCCTAACGGGATATGCCAAAAGGTGCTCATCAGTTCCGTTTCTTGCTTGCACAAACCTGCGCAGTGACCAGACTAATTAATTGCCTCCCACCATAATTCCCTTAAAACCACTGCCCTCAGTGCAAGGTAGGCAAAAACACCTCCACCACTTCTGCCAATATGGGTGGAAGTGAAAAATTCCTACCTATCCCCTTGTAAATGGTGACCAGCCAAAGCCTGCACTAATAAACAGGGTGGGAGGGTGGGCGAGCATGCAAAGCAACTGACAAGGGCGGGAGCAGAGCCTGGCCCTTTGAAGCAGCTGGCTCTGCCCCCCGCTGCATTGGGATGCATAGCATCCCCAGCCGTTACTGTCTCCCTTCCTCGGGGCGGCAAAAGGGCCCCCACCCACCAGCGGTGTTGCCGGGCAGGTGGGCGGGAGCTCTGTTCCTTCACCAGTGGATCGCATTTTGTCTGAGCTCTCCACTGTGGCTTGTCCATCCTGGGTGGCCCTCCATGGCATAGCCCTTAGCCTCATTGAACCACACAAGCCCCCTCGCCATGTCAAGGCAGTGATCCATGAGAGGTACACATACATAGGAAATTATTATTACCACAGGTAGAAAATGATTATGAAAGTTAGGGTTTATATTTTTAAGGGAGCTGATCTTCTGCATTTAATGTGTCCTCCCTGCTACCAATTACTCCTTACCTTTCCAGAGGAAAGCTTTTGATACTGTAGGACAGGAGGTGGCAGGGAGATGTAGACAGTACTGATGGAGAAAGATGCAAGCCTCGTTTTAAGTCAGGCCCAAGTACAGGTGTGAGGTTTTTCAAACTGTGGAGGTCTATTATGACCTACCCCCCTTTCCTCCCCCCAGATTTGAGCTGAAAGCTGTATGTGACCACCAGTGGTGTCACCGGCAATTGAGGGGGGAGGACTAAAGCAGTGAAGAAGTAGCAGAAAAGGGCAGAGACACCATGACATCACCAGACGTACAGAGGAGGAGGCCAAAGATGGAACAGTAAAGAAGAGTTCTGTTTTCCATCATCAATGGTGTTCTCCTGCTCGAGCAGCCTATGCACCTCATATTTTCATTGGAGCTTTCTTGCTTGAGCAGTCAATGTGTGTAGTGTGTGTGTGTAGCCTAGGATGTATAAGTGTTTTCAATAAAGGTCTATTTCATTTAAAGTGACCCTTGCCTAGGACTCTTTGCCTGTCCACAGCTGGATTTGAATCCAGAAGATCTTAGAGCCCTTCCTTTGGGTTTGATTAGCCCAGGGATATAAGGTCTAGAACAGCAAGTGCTATTTTCTCTTGAACAACTCCAGCTATAGCTACAACTGTGCTAAGCATAAAACAAATGTATGCAGCCAGAGTAAAGGCAAATAAATTGTGATCCAGAACCAGAGAGCATCATATTTACAACTTTTTTTCTTCTTGGAGGGCCAAAACCCTACACCAACAAATATCATGGTAAGGAAAGAGAAATAGGACATGGATCCAATAGGATCCAATGCTTCCTACACATTTTGTCCTTGGAAGTGTACCCTGAAGGACAGGCAAAGATTTGTGGATATTTCCACTACATTTATAAAAATCACACTTGAGAAGGCATTCATACAAATAGAGTTATTATGAGAAAATGAGCAGCTCCACAGAATGTATGAACTTGGGAGGCTTGTAATGCATGCCTGAAATTTGCAGTGAATATTACAGCCCTGACAATTCTTTCTGTTTATTTATTATTTATTATTATAATGTATTATATTGTTTTATTATTATTATTATTATTATTATTATTATTATTATTATTATTATTATTATTATTATTATTATTATTATTATTATTATTATTATTATTATTATTATTTCCTTGCCAGGGAACTGGCTCAATTTCTACAATAGTCTGAATTGGAAGGGAAAAATATCTTTGCTTTCCTGTCTCCTTAGTTTCTGCTAGAACAAATGCTTGTATATATTTTTTAAAAAATCTTGGCATATTTATTGGGCACAGGCAGTGGTACTAAAATCCAGAATCAGATCTGACTGAAGTGATAGACTTGAAAACCGAGAACGTAGCTCTGCATCTAGTGTGACAGATGTGCCCTGTCCTTGGTGTTGTGGTAGAGGGATGTGAACCAAGAACTGTTTGAACACATGAAGCTGCCTTATACTGAATCAGACCCTTAGTCAATCAAAGTCAGTATTGTCTACTCAGACTGGCAGTGGCTCTCCCAGGATCTCAGGCTGAGGTCTTTCATATCACCTCCTACCTGATCTTTTAAATTGGAGATGCTGAGCTGAGGATTGAACCTGGGACCTTCTGCATGCCAGATACACTGCCAACGAGTCATAGCCTATTCCAAATTGGCTTTGCTCAACTGCTGGAGATATTTGCTCAATTTATACCTTTTTCTAAACTGTACTAGAGGTTTGCTTGTGGCATATAGTGGTCTGGATTGTGTGGTTTTAGTGATGGTGTTGACACTTATAGTTATCTGACTTGGTTATGAACTCTGGAAGCTCAGACTCACCTGCAATCCAAGGTGAACATTAAGGCTCTGAACATTCTTTTCTGGTTCATATAGTAATCTGAGGAAGAGGAGAAACCTGTTTTCTTCCTTCCATCCCTGGAACCTGCACTAAGGATGAAGTAGTCATGGGAAAACTATATTTTCAGAGTCTTCAGCACCTAGAATGTTCCATTGGTATAGTCCAGTAGAAACTAAGGAGGTAGGAAAGCAAGGATGTTTCCCCCCTTCAGCTCAGACTATTGTTGAAGCTGGGAAAGAACTGTCAGGGTTGTGATATTACACAGAACTAAAGGAAAAGACTAGAACTAATATCTGTGTGAAACCCTGTTGACACATCCTTTGCTCAGTGCATTGACTATGGCTGAGTTCAGACTGGCAGTTTGACTCAATATAGGCACATTTCAGGAATGTTTCACAAACAGATTAAAAAGGCCGGTTCACACAGGCATAGCTGTCAGGAGTTCCCCAGCTGTACTCAACCCGTTTTGTAGTGCTTCCCTCCTGAGTTTAAAAAGTGGTAGCAAACCGTGGAGACTGCGTTAATCCTGCTTCCCAGAAGTGTGAACGCTAAATGCTAAAAGCCGGGAACAACCCGCATTGATAATGTGTGCCGGCTGTTCCCACAGGGATGTGCATAAGTGCCCATGCGCGATATGCACTGGAGTGCACAACTGCGCCCACAGGACACTTCCACCTCCCAGAGTTAAAGCTCCGGCCAGGCAGTCTCCTGGGAGATGGGATCCTGCCCTACTTGCTGCTGCGCCTATGAGCATATGTGCATAGGCACCTGCCGCAGAACAAGGAAAAAGCCACTTACAGCCTCACCTCTACCAGGGATGGGCCAACAGTGTGAATGCTCCTTTGCGCCTCCTCCCCAGTATGCTCCCGCATCAGTCAGTGCAGTGTGACTGGGTAATACATGGAACAGTTTGTTCCAGGTCTTTTTGCCACGACTCCCTTGTACTTCAAACTGCCAGTCTGAACTCGGCCAATATCTATTCCTTACATTGCCTGTAAACTCTCCAGCCTTTTTTCATTATTTTTCCACTTCTTATCTTATTTTTTGTTTCAATCATGGCGGGGTAGAAATGCATTTAAGTGGCTTTCCTAATTCAGTTAATGCACTTCCCAGAATGTTAGAGTTTCCTTTCTCCAAAGTTAATCTCCACAGTGACACAAAATGTCATTAAGCATTAAATAAGGCAGGAGTCAGAGGCAATAATGTGATCTGCCCTGTAACTGTTTTTGTGTTAAATTCAGTGAAATGATGAGTGCCTGAGAGTGTCTGTCCAAAGGGTCATGAACGGAATTTTAAAATGACACAGCAGTTCCTACCATTTCTACAGCAAGAAAATCATGTTTATGGAAGAAGGAAAAGAAGTCTCCAGATTGTGCAGTTATTGTGGGGGGTTGCATGTTTAACTGTCACAGAAACAATTGGCATGTCCCCAGATGCAGGTAGCTGAATCTGCAGATTATGGCTATGTACAAAGAAAGGATCTCTTTTGACAAACTTGGAAGAATCTACAGGCTTGCAGAAAAATCCAAAAACTTTAAAATAAAGATCAGGTTTTGTTTGTTTTTTAAAACGTCACTAATGGGAGCTGTGATGTTTGCAGATGCAACTTAAACAAAGCCACAAATCACTGAGAGGGAAGCAAGCTTGGAGGTGGGGCAGTGAGGAACCAACCGATTAGGGGAAGAGGTGGTGGCTGATCAGCTAAGCAAGTGAGGGAGACAGACAGTGGTGGCAGTTGAAATATTGGGAGATGAAGGGGTCGACAGGTGAACAAGTGAAGCAGAGGAGAAGGAAAGAGTGTGAGAGGCAGCAGCAGCAGCACTACAGGCAGTAGGGAAAGGAGCCAGAGGAGGGGAAGATCCAGACCCACCCACCATGTGAGCCAGGCAGGTAGAGGCAGCAGTGCTGCAGGCAGCTGGGTTGGCCAGCTAGCAAATTAGTGGGTAGCCTGGAGAGTGGTGAGCAAGCAAGGGGCTGCACTCAGAAAGAAGAGGCAGTGGATGTAGAAGAATTCGGCCCCGCTGGCCGACGGTACAGCCATATGGCCAGGGGCCGCCTTTGCCTCTTTTGAAGGAGAAAGAGCAGGCACATGTACAGAGCATGGAGCATGTGCCCTGCTCAGGGGATGGAGCTGGCCTCTAATGACCAGCTCCTCACCCACCCTCCTTCTGTTCCCACCTTGAGCTTGGCCCACCCTCCCACACTGATTCCTGTATGGGCTTTTGCTGATTGTGTCAGGTTCAACAGCTAGCAAGTCCAAGCACACTCAGTTGTTGTAGAGTTAGGCTTTATTGGAATACAAGTCTGTTGCCCATTGTAGCAGATTCATTGTCAGGAATACTTGTGTAAGCATTGTTATCTTTGTATATACTCTGCTGCATTAGCCAAGCAAATGAAAATTTAGTGCGTGTGCAGGAACTCTCCCGGTGGGGTCCTACGTCATGGGTGGGAGAACCGTTCCTTGCTGATGAGGGCTGAAATATTCCCAGCAGCTGGGAACGCAAACCCTTACTGCCCAAGGTCTTCAGATAACGGGTCTGGCAGAGGAATTCTCCCACGGTTCCTAAAAGCAAAGCAGAGCAAAGCGCAAGCATGCTAGCAGACATGCGATCATACAGTAGGCATGGTAGTTAGCTGACATGTTGCTGGTTTTTGGGGCTAGGTAGGAATTTTTATCCTTGGCTAATTGGCTCACGTCAGCGATGTTTTTTTACCTACCTCATACAGCTAGTCATGTGGTTGTGGAATTGGCATAGGGTGGTGCCTTTGGTTTAGGCTGGTCACGTTAGTTGAATGGATCAGGGCTGGTGAGTGACATGTGGCTAGGGGGAGGACCAATCAACAACCCTGGCTTGGGGGATAGGAGTCTGGCTGGGTGAGCCTTTAGGTTATGCAACCCTGGGTAAAGATAGCAGACTGCCTTTGGAATCACATGGATTGATCAGCCACTTAAGTTCTATGGCTTGGTGGTTGGATCTCCAAGGCATCTCCTTTTGTGTGCCTGACTGGTGTGAGCCAAAGAGGCTGGCTCAAGCTGGGGGCAAAGGGGTCGTCGCTATGTGACTGGGAAAAGGTCAAGGACCCTTGGTCTGGATTGGGCCACAGGTCACGTCTGGCCCTTGCCATTCATTTACAGGTTGATAAGTTAAATAAAGTGGCCCAGAGTTCATCCAATCAGTTTATCTGACTCCTTGTTCTGAATAAGGGGGCAAAAGGCAGGCAAGCAGAAGAAACAGTGTAGGGGGCAAAAGAGGGAGGTGCAAGAGAAGTCAACAGGGGTGAAATGATTGGATTCCCCTGGCAACTCTTGTGGGCCCTCTGCTTATATCATACAGCTAGTTTAAAATGGTGTAAAATGGCATAAAATAGGTTGTCAGGAGATTTTTGTTGTTGTTGTTCAGTCACACAGTTGAGTCCGACTCTTTGCAACCCCATGGACCACATCACGCCAGGCCCTCCTGTCTTCAGTTGTCCTCTGGAGTTTGCTCAATTTCATGTTCATTGCATTGATAATTGTCTAGCCATCTCATCCTTTGCTGTCCCCTTCTTTTTTTACCTTCAGTCCTTCCCAGCATCAGTGTCTTCTCCAGTGAGTGCTCCCTTTTCATTTGGTGGCCAAAGTATTTGAGCTTCAGCTTCAGTATCTGGCCTTCCAGAGAACAGTCAGGGTTGATTTCTTTTAGGATTGACTGATTTGATCTCTCAAGAGTCTTCTCCAGCACCATAATTCAAAAACATATATTCTTCGGTGCCCGGCCTTCCTTATGGTCCAATTCTCACAGCCATACATTACTACTGGGAATACAATTGCTTGGACCATACGGACTTTTGTTGGCAGGTTGATGTCTCTGTTTTGTATTATGTTGTCTAGGTTTGCCATAGCTTTCCTCCCAAGGAGCACCAGCATAAAAAATGTGCAAATGAAAGGCTCACAATGAAGAGAAATGAAAATAAAATGACACAAAAAGACTATCTGTTCATCACTAGTGATACCTCAATGGATGTGGTATTTCATATCTCAAAGAAAAATGTCCAAAATACAGACATGACATTTTTAGCTTGATTACTTCTTTTGCTTAAAATAGTGCCCATTCTGCCTACTAGCACAACCTCCTCCAAAGCTGTGTGTCCTTGCCCAGTTGACTGCTATGGTCTCAGTCAAAAAGGGTCCTCCTGGTCCTCCTCCTTCCCACCATGCCACTCACCTAATATGGAACAGCCTGGACAGATGGAAGTCCTCAGCCCATGCCTTCAAGAGCATCACAGCTCCACCTTCTCTCTTCTTTCATCTATAGGATATGTAAAGTACTGGGTTTCGGGCCTCATGACTCGGACGACGACATAAGAGAAGACGCGTTTATTCGTACTTCACATAAGACAGGAACAAACAGTAACGGCTGGGGGCCAACTATATACAGTTAGGGGGGACGGCCCCATCTTCCTATTGGCGGGTTTGAATCGCCCGCCAATGCTGCCATTGGTTCTCTACTGGCGAGCTCAGGAACCTAGTCCCTATTGTTCTCAGAGAGCGAAGCTTGGCTGTATTTCGCCAGCTCTGCCTTCTGATCCCAGGACACAACACCCCTCCCCCCATAGTTCGTCTCCTCTCAGGTGACGTAGTCCTTTAAGTATGCTGGTGGCCTCCGTTCCCTTAGTGAACGTCGGGGGGCCGGTACCGGACTGGCGGGGCCCCCATCGGGTGGTCCTCCCGCACAAGGAGCTTGGATCTCCGGTAGTAGCTGTGGTGGTGACGGTGGCGGTGGCAACAGCGGCGGCAGCGGCGGCAGCGGTTCAGCTGTCTCTGGGACCCCATCCGGACTCCGTGGTCTTTCAGGCGCTGGCTCCGCTGGCGGTGCCTGCAGCCGATCGGATGCTGGAGCGGCTGCGGCATTTCTCAGTAACGGGGCCTGGATCCCTGTGTCGGGGTCTTGCCGCCTCCGGAGCTGGTCCACGTGTTTCCGGAGGACCCTGTCCCCATCTGCTAGGACCTCGTATGACACTGGCCCGGTGGGTTTTAGGATGCGCCCGGCCAACCACTGAGGCCCCGCCCCGTAATTCCGGAAGTAGACAGGTTCCCCCGGGAGGAAGCTTCGGGGCGCCTCCCGGGTTTCGACCAGCTTTCCCTCTGGGGCTCGGTCTGGGTGGAGCCTGTCTAACAAAGTCGTGGGGCGGCGACCCATCAATAGTTCTGCGGGGCAATGCCCGGAGATGGGGTTTGGGGTGGTGCGGTGTGTTAGGAGGAAGCGGGCCAGCCGGAACTCCCAATCCCCCTCCGTTATGTGGCTCAGGGCTTCTTTGGCGGTGCATACCGTTCTCTCCGCCTGTCCATTTGTTGCCGGGTGGAAGGGCGCTGATCGTATGTGCCTGATTAGGTTCCTTGCGAGGAACGCTTGAAACTCAGCAGATGTGAACGCTGCCCCATTGTCCGACACGAGTGTGTCTGGCAACCCGTGCGTCGCGAATATTTTCCGCAGGGCCCTTATTGCCGCTTTGGCAGAGGTGGTAGACACTGGGCTTATTTCCACCCACTTCAAGTAGGAGTCTACCGTCACCATGAACTGGAGCCCCTGAAACGGCCTGGCAAAATCCACGTGTAAGCGTGACCACGGCTTGTGGGTAGACTCCCAGCTTTGGGTTGGCGCTCTCGGGGGACTGGGGCGGACTTCCTGACACCGTGTGCACCCTCGGACCCAGGTTTCAATTTCTGCGTCCATCCCGGGCCACCACACGTAGCTCCTTGCCAGAGCTTTCATTCGTACAATGCCAGGGTGGGCCTCGTGCAGTGTTTCTAGTACCCCTTGTCTCAGGGGCCCCGGGATGACCACCCTGTCCCCCCATAGTAAGCACCCTTTCAAGGCGGATAACTCTTCCCGCCTGGCTTTGTATGCCGTGAACTCTGGCCCTGTCTGTTCCGCTGGCCATCCCCTCACCACCCAGTTTAGGACCCGGGAGAGAATGGGATCTCGGGACGTGCGGGCGGCCACGTCTGCAGCCTGAAGGGGGGGGTTTGGCAGCTCCTCCATTAACAATACTGTGGGAGCTGGGGCCGGATCTTCCCCTGTATGCGGCAGCAGCAGGCGGCTCAAGGCGTCGGCATGACCCAGCGCCTTGCCCGGCCGATGCTCCAACCGGTACTGGTAGCCCACTAAAAACAAGGACCAGCGCAACACCCGGGGCGACAATACCTGCGGCGTTTGTCCGCCGCGAACAGTCCCAGGAGCGGCTTATGATCGGTTACGAGCGTGAAGGGCCGCCCGTACACAAAGTTGTGAAACTTTTTAACCCCCGCCACCAGTGCCAAGCCCTCCCGGTCGATTTGCGCATAGTTCCGCTCCGCGGAGGACAGCGTGCGGGAGTAGTAAGCCACCGGGACTTCCCTCCCATCCGGTAGCTTGTGGGCCAAGACCGCCCTGACCCCATACGGTGATGCGTCGCAAGCCAGGATTACCGGGAGCTTTTCATCAAAGTGGGCGAGTACCGCGTTAGAAATCAAGAGTACTTTAACCCCCTGAAACGCCGCCTCCTCCCTCGCTCCCCATGCCCAAGGTGTCGCCTTATCCAGCAGCCTGTGCAGGGGTTCGGCGACGGCGGCTTTGTGGGGGAGAAAGGCGTGGTAAAAGTTCAGGAGGCCTAAGAACGCCTGGAGCTCTGCCTTGGACTTCGGGGCGGGGGCCTCCACGATGGCCTTCACCTTGTCCCTTGCCGGATGCAGGCCTGTTGCATCTACCCGGTACCCCAAGAACTCCACCTCCGGCACCCCGAGGAGGCACTTTTCCCGCTTCACTTTCAGCCCCGCAGCTTGGAAGCGTCCCAGTACAGTTCGGAGGTGGGCGGCGAAGCTTTCAGGGGTGGTCGCGGCGATGAGGACGTCGTCGAAGAACGGCGTCACTCCAGGGATCCCTTTTAACAAATCGTCCATTAGATTTTGGAAGATCCCTGGGGCCACACTGACCCCGAACTGCAGCCGCTTCACCCGGAAGGCCCCCCGGTGGGTCACTATGGTTTGCGCCTCTGCAGTGGCCTCATCTACCGGGAGTTGCTGGTACGCCTGCGCGAGATCCAGCTTTCCAAATATGCGCGCCCCCGCCAGTGTGGCTAAGACATGGCTGACCACGGGTACGGGGTATGCGTGTGCCTGAAGTGCCTGGTTAATGGTGCACTTATAATCCGCGCAGATGCGGATTTCCCCGTTTGGCTTGACGGGTGTCACAATCGGGGTCTCCCATCGGGCGTTCGGGACAGGCTCTAGGACTCCCTGGGCCACTAACCGGTCCAGTTCGGCCTCTATTTTAGGGCGGAGGGCCAGGGGCACGGTGCGGAAGCGCCGTCGGACGGGCGTCACTGTGGGGTCTAATTGGAGTGACACCGGGGGCCCTTTATAACACCCCAGCTTCCCATCAAAGACCTCAGGGAATTCCTTGCACACCGCCCCCCAGTCCCGCACCCCGCACTTATTCACTCCCCCAATCGTTATGCCTAAGGCCTCGAACCACGCCCGCCCCAGGAGACTCACGAGATTTCCCTCTACCACCACCAAGTCCAAGTTCCCCTCAAAGTCTCGGTACTGCACTCGGAAAGTGCCGACTCCCCGGATGGGGACAGGGTTCTTTTGAAAGTCCACCAAGCTTAGTGGCGATGGACGTAGAAGGGGTCCCCCTAATGGGCAAAGTCTTTTTAAAGTGTCCATGGTAATGATGGACGCCGCCGATCCCGAGTCCACTTCCATGCAACAGGGGGACCCCTCGCTCCGCACGGTTACTTGGATCTTCGGGGTAGAGGAGAGGTTGGGGTTGGGGAGGCGAAGTACCTGCAGCGGTTGGTCGGTGAGATGGTACAACTCGGCGACCTCTTCCGTCGTCTCGTAGGCGGTGGACGATGCGTGGTGCGGTGGGACCGACGATCTCGAATTCCGGGGGCCCTTGGACCGGCAGACCCGTGCGAGGTGTCCCTGCTTCCCGCACCCATGACAGACAGCATCCCGGAACTTGCAGGATTTCCTTCCGTGGCCTTCCCCGCAGCTGGCACAGACGGTCCGGTTTCCGGAAGGCTTGGCTGGCTCCCTGTTGGCCTGCTGGAATGGCGCCGGCCGGCGGTGTTGGGGTCTGAGGGCGAAGACCTCTTCGGCATCTGAGTTCCCGGGGCTGGGACTCCTCCCGACCACATGGGCGGCTGCGGCCGGGCGTTCCCCTTCCGCGGCCTCGTGGGCTGTTGCGGCGTCGATGGCCTCGTCCAAGGAGAGCCTCCGGTAGCCAACCAACTTGCGCCGCAGCTTGGAGTCCGCCAGGCCCCACATGAACTGCGTTAGCAAGTTGTCCTCCGCCTTCGGGAACCCGCAGTCCACCGCGAGCGCCCTCAGCGCGGCCAGGAAGGTGGCAACGGATTCCCCTTGGGCCTGGACTCACCTCTGGAACTCCATCCTCTTGGCCAGGAAGGTCGGCCGGGGGCTGAAGTATGCGTTGAGGACGTCCAGGATCTCCCCAAACGAGCTTTCCAAGGCCGTGCGGGGCACCAAGAGGCTCTTGGCGAGGCGGACGGTTTGGGTGCCGCACGCGTTCAGCAGGAGCGATCGTTTCTTGTCGGGGTGGCGGATCTCGTTGAGCTCCAAATAGCTGATGAGCTGGTCGACCCATGCGTCCCAGGTTTCTGGCTGCGACGGATCGAAGCGCTCGAGAGTTACATGAGAGGCGGCCATGGTTCTGTCTGGGAAGGCGTGCGCCGGGGCGAGCGGTGCGGTGCTGCTCTCGGGGTCAGCGATGCGGTGCTCGGCGGTGTCCTTTTTGTCGCTCATGGAGTCACGGAAGGCGTTGAAATCCCATCCTCGTCGCCACTGTAAAGTACTGGGTTTCGGGCCTCATGACTCGGATGACGACATAAGAGAAGACGCGTTTATTCGTACTTCACATAAGACAGGAACAAACAGTAACGGCCGGGGGCCAACTATATACAGTTAGGGGGGACGGCCCCATCTTCCTATTGGCGGGTTTGAATCGCCCGCCAATGCTGCCATTGGTTCTCTACTGGCGAGCTCAGGAGCCTAGTCCCTATTTTTCTCGGAGAGGGAAGCTTGGCTGTATTTCGCCAGCTCTGCCTTCTGATCCCAGGACACAACAGGATAGGCTCTTCCAGCCCACCTCCATTTGCTGTGGACTGTAAAGTACTGGGTTTCAGGCCTCATGACTCGGACGACGACATAAGAGAAGACGCGTTTATTCGTACTTCACATAAGACAAAGAACCCACAGTAACGGCCGGAGGCCAACTATATACAGTTAGGGGGGGACGGCCCTATATTCCTATTGGCGGGTTTGAATCGCCCGCCAATGCTGCCATTGGTTCACTACTGGCGAGCTCAGGAACCTAGTCCCTATTGTTCTCAGAGAGCGAAGCTTGGCAGTGTTTCGCCAGCTCAGCCCTCTGATCTCAGGACACAACACCCCTCCCCCATGGTTCGTCCCCTATCAGGTGACGTAGTCTTTTAAGTATGCTGGTGGCCTCCTTTCTCTTAGCGAACGTCGGGGGCCGGTACCGGACTGGCGGGGCCCCTATCGGTTGTTCCGCCCGCACACGGAGCTTGGGCCTCTGGAAGTCGCCGAGGCGGTGACGGTGGCGGCTGTAACGGTGGCGGCAGCGGCGGCGGCGACTCGGCTGCTACCGGGGCCAACGGTGGCGGCAGCGGCGGCGGCGGCTCAGCTGCTACCGGGGCCCCCTCCGGATTCCGTGGACTCTCTGGCGCTGGCTCCGCTGTCGGTGCTTGCGGTTGATCGGATGATGGGGCAGGGGTGGCATTTCCCGGTAACTCGATCTCTCTATCGGGGTCTTGACGCCTCCGTAGCTGGTCGATGTGTTTGCGGAGGACCCGGTCCCCATCGGTTAGGACCTCGTATGACACTGGCCCGGTGGGTTTTAGGATGCGCCCTGCCACCCACTGCGGCCCCGCTCCGTAGTTCCGGAAGTAGACAGGGTCTCCCGGTAGGAAGCTCCGGGGCGCCTCCCTGTTCTCGACCAGCTTTCTCTCGGGGGCTCGGTCCGGGTGGAGTCTGTCTAATAAAGTGGTAGGGCGGCGGCCCATTAATAGTTCTGCGGGGCAGTGTCCGGAGATGGGGTTTGGGGTGGTGCGGTATGTGAGAAGGAAGCGGGCCAGCCGGAACTCCCAGTCCCCCCCGTTATGCGGCTCAGGGCCTCTTTGGCGGTGCGTACCGTCCTCTCCGCCTGTCCATTAGTTGCCGGGTGGAAAGGCGCGGATCGTATGTGCCTGATGAGGTTCCTTTCGAGGAACGCTTGAAACTCCGCAGATGTGAATGCTGCCCCGTTGTCCGACACGATTGTGTCGGGTAACCCGTGCGTTGCAAATATCTTCCGCAGGGCCCTTATTGCCGCCTTGGTAGAGGGGGTAGACACTGGGCGTATTTCCACCCATTTTGAATAAGAGTCTACCGTTACCATGAACTGGAGCCCCTGGAACGGCCCCGCAAAGTCTATGTGCAGGCGTGACCACGGCTTGTGGGTAGACTCCCAGCTTTGGGTTGGCGCTCTCGGTGGATTGGGGCGGACCTCCTGACATCGTGTGCACCCTCTGACCCAAGATTCAATTTCTGCGTCCACCCCGGGCCACCACACGTAGCTCCTTGCCAGAGCTTTCATTCGTACGATGCCCGGGTGGGCCTCGTGCAGCGTTTCTAGCACCCCTTGTCTCATGGGCCCCGGAATGATCACCCTGTCTCCCCATAGTAAACACCCTTTCAATGCGGACAGCTCTTCCCACCTGGCCTTGTACGCTGTGAACTCTGGCCCTGTCTGTTCCGCTGGCCACCCCCTCACCACCCAGTTTAGGACCCGGGAGAGAATGGGATCTCGGGACGTGCGGGCGGCCACATCTGCAGCCTGAAG
Organism: Gekko gecko; assembly: GCA_029375565.1. NCBI lineage: Eukaryota > Metazoa > Chordata > Lepidosauria > Squamata > Gekkonidae > Gekko > Gekko gecko. The sequence continues at coordinate 125,956,158 of JAPDNY010000006.1, read as the reverse complement.
GGGGGTTTGGCAGTTCCTCCATCAGCAAGACAGCGGGGGCTGGGGCCGGATCTTCCCCTGTCTGCGGCAGCGGTAGGCGGCTCAAGGCGTCGGCATGACCCAGCGCCTTGCCCGGCCGATGCTCCAGTCGGTATTGGTAACCCGCTAAAAATAAGGACCAGCGCAACACCCGGGGCGACAAAACTTGCGGCGTTTGTTTGTCCGCCGCGAACAGTCCCAGGAGCGGCTTATGATCTGTTACGAGCGTGAAGGGCCGCCCGTACACAAAATTGTGGAATTTTTTTACCCCCGCCACCAGTGCCAAGCCCTCCCTGTCGATTTGGGCGTAGTTCCAGCCTCCGCGGGGGACAGCGTGCGGGAGTAGTAAGCCACCGGGACCTCCCTCCCATCCGGTAGCTTGTGTGCCAAGACTGCCCCGACCCCATACGGTGATGCGTCGCACGCCAGGATGACCGGGAGCTTTTCATCAAAGTGCGCGAGTACTGCGTTTGAAATCAAGAGGACTTTCACCCCCCGAAACGCCGCCTCCTCCCTCGCTCCCCATGCCCAAGGTGTCGCCTTATCCAGCAGCCTGTGTAGGGGTTCGGCCACGGCGGCTTTGTGTGGGAGAAAGGAATGGTAAAAGTTCAGGAGGCCTAAGAACGCCTGGAGCTCGGCCTTGGACTTCGGGGCGGGGGCCTCCACGATGGCCTTCACTTTGTCCCTCGCCGGATGCAGGCCTGATGCGTCTACCCGGTATCCCAAGAACTCTACTTCCGGCACCCCGAGGAGGCACTTTTCCCGCTTCACTTTCAGCCCCGCGGCTTGGAAGCGTTCCAATACAGTTCGGAGGCGGGCGGCGAAGCTTTCCGGGGTGGTCGCGGCGATGAGGACGTCGTCGAAGAACGGCGTCACTCCAGGGATCCCTTTTAACAAATCGTCCATTAGATTTTGGAAGATCCCTGGGGCCACACTGACCCCGAACTGCAGCCTCTTCACCCGGAAAGCTCCCCGGTGGGTCACTATGGTCTGTGCCTCGGCCGTGGCCTCATCTACCGGGAGTTGCTGGTACGCCTGTGCGAGATCCAGCTTTCCAAATATGCGCGCCCCTGCCAGTGTTGCTAGGACATGGCTGACCACTGGTACAGGGTATGCGTGCGCCTGGAGTGCCTGGTTAATAGTGCACTTATAATCCGCGCAGATGCGGATCTCCCCGTTTGGCTTGACGGGTGTCACTATCGGTGTCTCCTATCTAGCATTCGGGACGGGCTCTAAGACTCCCTGGCCCACCAGCCGGTCTAATTCGGTCTCTATTTTAGGGCGGAGGGCCAGGGGCACGGTGCGGAAGCGCCGACGGATGGGCGTCACGGTGGGGTCTAAGTGGAGCGACACCGGGGGCCCTTTGTAACATCCCAGTTTCCCGTCAAAGACCTCTGGGAATTCCTTGCACACCGCCCCCCAGTCCCGCACCCCACATTTATTTACTCCCCCAATCGATATGCCTAGGGCCTCGAACCACGCCCGCCCCAGGAGACTCGCGAGATTTCCCTCTACCACCACCAAGTCCAACTTCCCCTCAAAGTCTCGGTACTGCACTCGGAAGGTGCCGACTCCCCGGATGGGGACAGGGTTCTTTTGAAAGTCCACCAAGCTTAGTGGCGATGGACGTAGAGGGGGTCCCCTAGTGGGCAAAGTCTTTTTAAAGTGTCCAGGGAAATGATGGACGCCGCCGATCCCGAGTCCACTTCCATGCAACAGGGGGACCCCTCGATCCGCACGGTTACTTGGATCTTCGGGGCAGAGGAAAGGTTGGGGTTGGGGAGGCGAAGTACCTGTAGTGGTTGGTCGGTGAGGTGGTACAACTCGGCGACCTCTTCCGTTGTCTCGTGTGCGGTGGACGATGCGCGGTACTGGGGGACCGACGATCTCGAATTCCGGGAGCCCTTGGACCGGCAGACCCGGGCGAGGTGTCCCTGCTTTCCGCACCCGTGACAGACAGCGTCCCGGAACCTGCAGGATTTCCGTCCGTGGCCCTCCCCGCAGCTGGCACAGACGGCTCGGTTGCCGGAGTACTTGGCTTGCTCCCTGTTGGCCTGCTGGGACGGCGCCGGCCGGCGTTGTTGGGGTTTGAGGGCGCAGACCTCGTCCGTCTCTTCGTTTCCGGGGCTTGGGCTCCTTCCAACCACCTGCGCGGCCGCGACCGGCCGATCCCCTTCTGCGGCCTCGTGGGCAGTGGCGGCGTCGAGGGCCTCGTCCAAGGTGAGCTTCCGGTGTCCCACCAACTTGCGCCGCAGCTTGGAGTCCGCCAGGCCCCACACGAACTGTGTCAGCAGGTTGTCCTCCACCTTCGGAAACCCGCAGTCCACGGCTAGCGCCCTTAGCGCGGCTAGGAAGTTGGCAATGGATTCCCCTCGGGTCTGGACTCGCCTCTGGAAATCCATCCTCTTGGCCAGGAAGGTCGGCCGGGGGCTGAAGTAGCCATTTAGGACGTCCAGGATTTCCCCAAACGAGCTCTCCAAGGCCGTGCGGGGCACCAAGAGGCTCTTGGCGAGGCGGACGGTTTGGGTGCCGCAGGCGTTCAGGAGGATCGCTCGTTTCTGGTCGGGGTGGCGGATTTCGTTGAGCTCCAAGTAGCTGATGAGCTGGTCGACCCATGCGTCCCAGGTTTCTGGCTGCGACTGGTCGAAGTGCTCCAGTGTTACGTGGGAAGCGGCCATGGTTCTGTCAGGAACGGCGCGCGCCGGGGCGAGCGGTGCGGTGCTGCTCTCGGGGTCAGCGATGCGATGCTCGGCAGTGTCCGTTTCGTCGTTCATGGAGTCACAGAAGGCGTTAGAATCCCATCCTCGTCGCCACTGTAAAGTACTGGGTTTCAGGCCTCATGACTCGGACGACGACATAAGAGAAGACGCGTTTATTCGTACTTCACATAAGACAAAGAACCCACAGTAACGGCCGGAGGCCAACTATATACAGTTAGGGGGGGACGGCCCTATATTCCTATTGGCGGGTTTGAATCGCCCGCCAATGCTGCCATTGGTTCACTACTGGCGAGCTCAGGAACCTAGTCCCTATTGTTCTCAGAGAGCGAAGCTTGGCAGTGTTTCGCCAGCTCAGCCCTCTGATCTCAGGACACCTTTCTCAGTAGCTTGGGGCCAAAGCAGCTGGGTTGCTAGGATAACTGGCTGAATTGAACTTCTCAGACTTCTCCCATGACTCCAGGTAAGGTAGGAGCTGTGAACCCCTGACACAATCATGTATCAGAAAATCTGACCATTTTAAATCTAAATTTTCCTTTGGAGTAGTGGAACAATCCAATAATATGAGGATCTGTGCAGCTAGTGAATGGCCTTGGAAGGCCTTTGTAAATCTTTCAGGAAAGATCTGCCAGCTGTGGCTTAGTGCAGTTGCAATCTCTTACATTAATTATTGTTTAAAATGGAAATAATTGTGATTCATTTCAAAGTGCTGTTGTGTGGGTGAATGCAAAAAAAAAGTATGTATTTTGCCTGGCCTGGATGGTCCAGGCTAGCCTGATCTTGTCACCTCTCAGAAGCTAAGCAGGGTCAGGCCTGGTTAATACTTGGATGGGAGATCACCAAGGGAGTCCAGGGGTGCTATGCACAGGCAAACAATGACAAGCCACCTCTGTCTGGCTCTTGCCTTGAAAACCCTATGGAATCGCCATGAGCCAGCTGCAACTTGGTGGCACATTCCATCATCACCACTTTGCAAGTTAAAGTTAAATGCAGGTAAACAATAAATAGTAGCAGTAGATATTACATCTAATAAGATTGGCTGCATGATATACAAAGTCAACTGCATGGGCAGGTCAGTGGCTAGTGGTAGTACAGGAGGTCCTATTCATCATGTGCCTAATTTTTGGGTTCTGTATTGTCATGTGTGAGTGGTGCATGTTCTAGTTTGCTTCTGTGGAAAAAAGTAACAAATGAAATATTGGCTTAGGAAGAACAATAAAAATATGTTATATCTTCCAAGCAAACTCATTACTCTTTCCTGCCTGCATCATTCAAACAAGAAGCCTGTTTCCCATATAACACACATATATATATATATATACACACACACACAGAGATAGAAAAAAGGTCACATGATAGTGAAATTATATTTTTAAGTATTTCCCACTTCTCTCAATTGGTGAAAAGTCCAGTAGCATGTTGGGTTAAATTTCCTTTGGTTGAAAGCACAATCCTTTGTTTTATTTACAATATATAAGCAGAGCACACAGGAAACAATACCTTCCTAAAGCAGGCAGCAGAAGTGCTGATTCTGTATCAGAGTCCCAAAGAGAGCAATTGATTGGCCTCCCTGCTGTCTTCCCAGCTGTTTCCAGTCCTGTTAAACACCAGCTCAAGAACTTCTAGCACTCTGACTTTCTCACTCTGACTGTCTCATTCTGCCTCTTCACTCAGATTCAAAATGGCAACAATACCATTTCTTTGTCTCTTGTGCAAACTCAACAGTGTTGCTTTCCAAAGGCAGGAGAGTATGGTTTCCAGGTCCCTTGGACCTGCTGACAGGGGATGGGGGGTGAATTTACTAGGAGCGGGGAGGAAAGCTGAAAATAAACACAATGTGCTTTCTGGGTCAGATAGGCATGTCACATTTATTTCCAGATTCTTGCCTGTTTGGGGAATAATTTGGGGGGACAGAGAGGAGCACCCAAAACCAGGGGACTCCCACTCACACCAGGGGGTCTGGCATCCCTACAGGGGAGACAGATTTCCAGTCATTAGCTTCCGTTCAAAGAACACCAGGTAGTCATCCCTTACCATCAGAAAACTTAACTAAGGCCGAGGACAGACTGGCAATTTGCCGCGGGATGGGACCCGGGCTGACAATGACTCAATATCGGATTAAATGGAATGTTCACACAGGCACATCTGCCTGGCATCCCCCACCCGTAGCCTACCGGTGCTCTCGCGCTTCACTGCCGGATTAAAAAAACACCTGATAAAAGCTGACGCAAATCTTGAAAGCCTGCGTTTGTTGCGTGTTTCTCCGCTTCCGGGGAGTCTGAACGCGCAGCCGAAAAGCCGGGAGCAACCCGCGTTGGGCATGAGGCAGCAGCGGTGTGATTGGCTGCGCTCCGCTCCACTGCCCAATGCAGTGCCGGCGTTGCAGGGCAAAAAAAAAAAATCGCCAAAATGCACTTATGCGCATGAGCGCATGAGTGCTCAAGCGCTCATGCGCACATATGCCCACAGCCGAAATAATGGGGAAACAGCGAATATAGCGCACCTCCGGCGCGGCAGTCTGAATGCTCCCGCGCGCCTCCGTCCAGTATCTTCCGGCAGAGGCCCCCGCTGTGTGGACGGGAAAACCCGGTATCGCTTACTCCGGGTTTTTTTTGCCGCGACTCGATACCGGGGCAAATTGCCAGTCTGTCCTGGGCCTAAGAATGGAAACTAATCATCCATAATTATATTTATTGTTTATTAAGCACCTCACGCAGATCTGACAAAAGAAAACAAAACAAAACCATGCCCATTTAAAATATACATTACATAAAGACAGAAAAATAGTAAAGAACAGGAAACTGAGGGTGAACAACACTAATGAAATTATCCAGCCATAAACAAACTAAAATGAGCTAACTGGAATTAATAAGTCAAGGTATTCTTGAGAAAATAAAAAGACTGTATTGATATATGAAAACAGTAGTTTATTTTTGTCTGTGTACCTATACAGATAGAAACACTGGCCTGAACTGTAGGGTTGTATCAAGAAGTTCATCAGCAGAGGCTACTGAAATCTTTCCTAGCTTTCCCCTCCTATCCAGCAGTCCCTACCAACCCTAAGAAAGTTGATTCCTGGGATCATGAGACCTACATGAAGTAACAGCCACACGGGCTGATAGGCTGCACTAAGGAGGGTGAAAGGAGAGAAATCTCCCTTCCTGCCTCTTCTGTCAGCAGATCTGTTCTTTTCTAACAGGGAGGAGATAAGAATTTTGCTCCTTCTTCCTCTTCACTGCAGCCATCATTCATCATTTTACATAGGTATTACTTCACATGGGTCCCACAACCCCAGGAACCAACTTTCCCAGGGTCAGAAGGGAATGATGAGGGAAAGGAATCAGAGAAGATCCACACTTCTTGTCTAAGTGGATCACTGGATTCAATCCATAAAATATATTGTTAACTTTCATTTACAAGGAATATTTCATCCCCAGTGGAAAAGAAGTAAAATCCCATTTGAAAAGAACCAGACACAACTCAAATACTATTTTAATAACTTTAATAACTTTATTTCAACTATACAACAATGAAGATTTTAAGGCTACAAGGTTCATTCCTTTATTTCAACTTCTTATTACAGATTCCTCAACCCAAGACAATAAACTCCCCACTCCTTTCTCTTAGCCAAGAGGACTAGCACCTATAGCTAAACAAAACAAAACAAATAAATTCTCCACTATACATTTGAACATATTTTACCTCAGTGCTAACTCATTACACTACTGGATTATAATAATCTCACCAGTTTCCAGAAGCAATATAAGAACAGAAAGAGTTGGCCTCATCTATTTGGAGCAGTTGGTTGACAGGTTTTATTAAAGCATACTCAAGACTCTCAGGAGAGGAGGTAGCAAATAAGTGGAAAAAGAACAGAGTGAGAGGCCAGAGGCCTTCTCTGACATTCTGGAGGCCTGTTGCTACTTTTATACCATTTTCAAGGTATCCTCCGCCTTGTACCATGGGTTTACTTGACAAAGAATGTCAAAAACAATAATCCAGGCCAAATTTGTTACACAACTAGTTCTGGATTTTTACCAGCTTGTTGTTGAAATCATCCAAGTACTTAAGGCCATTGTATAAAGCTTGGGATTTGGCCATAGTTTTTGGCATGGATATTTGACTATTAAGGGAAAACATACAAATTTCACATGAATCACCCTACTTCAGTGTTTTCTTGTTTTGAATACTGGGTCATGTTGCCCTCTTTGTCCTCTCTACTCCCCATTAAAAATACTAGGAATTCAATCTCTTGAATGAGTCTTAGTTCACAATGTTTTTGTTTCCTAAGGCTCATTTAAGAACATTAGCAATCTCTCCTTATATATAAAGCTGACTTGGGGTGGCAAGATTCCATGCACTCCCATTGGCTGTAAAATGCCCTCCCTCAGTCACTGGCCACCCAGCCACCACTCAAGAGTACTCGTGTGCCACTGGCCAGGTGCTGGGTCTGCTCCTCTTCCCCACCCACTTCCCCTTCTCTGTCAGAATTCCTAGAGAATGGCTTTGTCTCTTGACAAAGACGCTTCTCTTGCTTGCCTTCTGTGTGGGACTTAACTTTTCCCACAGTGGCTGTTGGTAGGTGTAATGAAATGGCAGTTACCTGTGTTTGTAAGATGGCTGCTGGGCTGCTGTCTGTAGTTTGTTTAAAATGTTCCACCATAAGGTTTAATTGAGCTGTAGTTCCAGAGAGGGCCCTGTAGGAGTATCACTCACTGGGTTGAATGGGCCTTCCTCATCTGCTGGACTACACTTCCCAGCTGCCTCAAGGCAGAAAAGGGAGGGAAAACAGGGACTGTCCCATCATGCAGGGCAGCTTCAATATAGACTGCAGCCCATCCAGGAAAGAGGCTGTCTTCATCCTACAGGAGGTTAGGAAGGCTCCTGCTGCCTGTGCTGACTAGGCTGTCCAGGCCACAAGCCAGAGACATGGGGGAACCCTTGGAGGCAGCAGAAATTCAGCCACTCCACAGTCGGCTGGACTGGGGAATGAATGGAAGTTTTCCCACTCTCTTGGGCCAGAGAGAGAGAAAGAGAGGCTAGAGCAGAGAGCAAGAGGCTGGTGTGTAGGGAAAGAGGATGGCATTTAACCCCTGTGGGTTTATGCCCCGCTGGATGATAGTGTGTGTTTACTCCTACAGTGTATGTGTGCCCCGTAACTGTGTAAATAGGTAAATGCTTTTATTTGGGTTAATAATATGTGTTAATCTGTGACCACATAGTCTCCCCCACTCTGCACAATAACAAAGGGAGGGGGTAGCCCAGGGAAGCAAGGAAAGGCCAGACCCTTGAGTTGCCAACTTTCCAGGGATCCCCCAAAGATTGGGGATTCCATCTCCAAACATGGAGATTCAGCCAGAGGGGTCTCACTGTCCCTCTAAAAAGGCACTGATGATTCAGTGAGTTGTGGCAGTGAATTTAAGGAGTGAAATACGCACACGGGACGAGGGTGGGAGGCAAACAGCTGAGTGGTAAACGAGCCCATTTCGCCACAGTAGGCAACCAAGCTTGGTTCAGACAAAGGATGGAAACCCTTTGCAGGTCTTTGAGAGGAACTCATTGGGGCCAGTCCTGAGCCTAGGGTTGCTAGATCCAGGTAGGGAGATTCCTGGAGATTTTCTGGAAGAGTTTATGGAAGCTAGGGTTTGGGGAAGGGAGAGGCCTCAGCTGAACAGAATGCCATACAGCCCACCTTCTAAAGCAGTTATTTTCTCTGGGTGGGGGGGGAGATCTGTTGTCTGGAGTACAGTTGTGATACCTGGTGATCTTCAGGCTCTACCTGGAGGTTGGCTGCCCTAGGTGTAGCAGTCAGTGCTTCAAAGCAGGTTCTGTTAGATCCAGGTTCTTGCTGTAGAAGCTGAGTGGGTAATTTTGGACTGGTCACAGACTTTCAGCCTAAGCTACCTCACAGGGTTGTTGTGCAAGTCAAAATGGGGAGAGGAGAATGATGTAAGCTGCTTTGGTCCCCATTGCAGAAAAAGATGACTTTCCTCCTGGGAAACCATTGTTGCCAATCTCCAAGTGAGGGCTGGAGATCACTCAGAATTACAACTGCTCTCCAGATGGCAGAGATCAGTTCCCCTGGAGAAAATGGTGGACTCTGTGGCAGTCAGGGCTTCAGACCACAGAAAACGGTGGACTCTGGAAGTCAGGGCTTCAGAGCAGGGGAGAGGCTGCAGGTGTGTGTGGGGGGAATGGAAAGCTGAAGAAAGAGGGGGAAATAAAGGTAGGTTGATGACTGGCTGGGAAGGAGATAGGGTTGCCAACTCCAGTTGGGAAATTCCTGGAGATTTGAGGGATGGAACCTGGAGACGATGAGGTTTGAGGAGAGCTGGGACCTCAGACGGTACAATACCATAGACTCTACCCTCCCAACAAGCCCTTCCCTTCTGGGGAACCGCTGTTCCCAATCTCAGGAGAAGGGTGGAAATCACTCAGAGTTACAACTGACCTCCAGGAGGGAGGGGGGAGGAGATGCAAAGCTGAAATCAGAGGGGCAGATAATGGCAGGTTGATGCTTGGCTGGGAAGGAGATAGGGTTGCCAACTCCAGGTTGGGAAATTCATGGAGATTTGGGGGGTGGAGCCTGGAGAGGGTGAGGTTTGAGGAAGGGTGGGACCTCAGACAGGTACAATGCCATAGACTCCACCCTCCAAACCAGCCATTTCCTCCTGGGGAACAATTGTTGCCAATCTCCAGGTGAGAGCTGGAGATCACTCAAAATTACAACTGCTCTTCAGGTAGCAGAGATCAGTTCCTCTGGGGAAAATGGTAGACTCTGTGTCATTATACCCTGCTGAGGTCACTCTCCCAGAGCCTCTTTCTAGAGCTCGTATTTATTTCCACAACGGGCCTTATTCCTAGTTCATATATAATTAATATCAAACAAACCATATCATATGATTTTCCTCTCATAAACAGATCATGTGATGTGTCCAGACATGTTGGATCTTGGTCCATGACTGTCTAGATGGTTCCAGCTTGTTCTAAAAGCAATCGCTAGAGAGCTATCTCCTTATATGCAGACAGTTCCCCCAAAATGTCTTTTTAGGGAGCCTTGACAATTAAGAATAAAGTATCAACAAATGTTTAGGGAACAGATTTCTGTAGACCAAACACTTGCAGGAAGTATGCATGGGGAGTGGGTTTGAATGTATGGGAAAGGGTCGTGTCTGTTTCTGATATTCCTGATATTTTTCTCCGTGTGTCTCTAGACTGCATGCAGCAAATTCACAAGCCAAAATTCCCCTCAATATCTTCTCATCTTGGCCCTTTGCCTTGATAGATCATTTAAGTAGCTTAATTATGGCTGTTTCTGACTTCTGACACTCTAGTCTCAGAGTTCTGGGATCTCAGCCCAGGACATTTACTCGGGTCACCAGTGATCAGATAAAAAAGAAAACAAATTCTCACACTGAGCCACAGAGGTCTAGCCTTTTGAAATTAAAATTCATATATAAACCTATAGGTCTAAGAGTATATGTATATAGATAGGGAAGTAGGTTTGCACCAGCTAGTTCTATTCACCACCTACCAGGTAATGTCAGTATCAATAATATCAAATTATTATAACTTCAAATCCAGACTTCGGGTGTGGGGGGGAGTTACTGTGATAGCTTATTTTCAGGAAGGACATTACCGGTTCAAGATTCAAATCCGTGTGGTTTCTTTGGGAATTTCTTTTTTTTAAATAAAGAATTTATTAATAATAAGGTCAGGATATAACCATGGTCATCATATATACAGATGATAGATAGATAGATAGATAGATAGATAGATAGATACACACATACATGTATACAAAGCTGGTGAATCAGTAAGCAGTTAAATGCATATGTGGATGACAGTAGAGATGTAAAGGTTATGACAAATCTTTTGGAGTTTGGGACCATTATTTTCAGTGGGGAATGTATATGAAGATCTGGGACAGCAGTTTGTAAAGATGGTGGTGGAAAGTGTTGTCAAGTTGCAGCTGACTTATGGCAACCCTGTATGGTTTTGAAGGCATTCTCTGTTATGACCTCGGACTTTCTTAATGGTCTCCCATCTAAATACTAACCAGGGCTGACCCTGCTTAGCTTCCAAGATCTGACAAGACTGGAGTAATATCAAATTTGCGTAGAGCATATTGCTCCAAAGCAGACTCCCAGAGCGCTACCCGGAGCCTTGCAGCCCTGTTTTTGCACGTCTGGTTAGAGAATCTGGAGCAGTCATGGCAAGTCCTTGGACAGTGGGCTTCCCCAAGGCAGATGATACAAAGAATGTGACTATCGCTAAGGGCAAGTTTGCTGCCACAGCCGGCACATCTCTTCTAACACCCCCACTGTTTGGCCATAAAGAGCAGCACAAACAAAAATAAAAGAAATTTTACCTCAGAGAGGAAAAAAGGGGGAGGGGGAAGCCGCCAGGCAGTGGCCACCTTCAAACAAAAAAAACCTCTTTTTCCTTTTTTTTTAAGACAAAGAGCCAAAAAAGAAACAAAACGAAAACGAAGTGAGCAATCTCTCGTATGAGAGAAAAGTACTTTCTCACCAACTGACAGAAACAAGCTGTTAACAGTGCAGCAGTCAGAAGAGAACTGGCGGGATGTCTGCACCCTGCCCCTTGGGCATGCACAGTGGGGTTCCTGCACGTGCCGGAGGAAAAGGCGCAAAAATCCTTTTGTGAGCTTTGTACATCACCGATTCGGATCAGCGCAGGCGCATAATCCCATAGGTGTGATGCACAGAGACCACGAAGAAGATTGGTAAGCTCTGTTGCATTACATCCTGCTAAGGTCACCACAGCAAATTGACTCTGAGTGTCCAAGACCAGGGCACCCACCCAGAGCCTCCTCCTAGAGCTCGTTGGATGTATTTCCACAACGGGCCTTATTTCTAGTATATATAAAGTCCCCTCAGTGTAAAATCAACTCCCAGTCCAAACTGCTGGACCTAGAGACACCAGATTTGGGAAGAGTGCTTCTACCGTGGCGTAGGTGCTCGCTAAGAAGGGATTTTTAGAAATTTGACCCATAAGTGGGTCAAAAGGGGTAAAATGTGCTCCCCCTATTGATCCTATGCGGCTGTCAGGCAGCTGCCTGTCTGCACTCCCCACTTCCTGATTGGTCAGCTGCAGAGCTCAGTGTTCTGAGCCCGTTCTCCAGGGGGGGTGTAAAAATGTTATAATAATAGTAGTAGTAGTAGTAATAATAATAATAATAATAATAATAATAATAATAATAATAATAATCCAGTTACAGGGCACTGCAGAGAGTAATGACAGTTGAGGAAATCAGGAGTGGCCAACAACCCCCTGTTAGGTGAAGCAAAGATCCAGCCTCTCTGATGGCTTCCAACACACTCCCCCTACCTCCTACACCTAACAGGCGGTTGTCTGCCAGGTGCAGCCCCACCTCCACAGTGGCTTCTAATACTCTCCCCTCCCCCTCCTACATCAGACAGGCAACTGCCTGTCTGGTGTAGGAGACAAGATGGGATGGCTTCCAACACACTCCCCCCACCTCCTACACTTAACAGGTGGTTGTCTATCAGGTGCAGCAGCGGTTGCAGGGTGCTTAAAGCCACAAGGGAGCCTGCCCCAGCCGTAACACCTTAGTGATCCTGCCAGCCTTGCCTCCACCATGGCTTCTAATACTCCTCCCCCTCCTACACTGCACAGGCAGCTGCCTGTCTGGTGTAGGAGAGGAGGTGGGATGCTTACAGCCACCGGGGAGGTTTGCTCAGCAGGATTGCCTCCCCTTTTTTATTAATATTTTTATTGAACATATCCTATCTTCCTACACAGATAATTTCTCGTCTTAATATTATGCTCATTTTCAACTTTTTAACAAAAAAACAAACAGTGAGGTTACTATTTTAAAGAAAATACAACCTCATCTCATTTAATCCCTCTTCTTTTCTTTATGCCCATTTCTTACCCACTTCTTGAATCCCCATACAACTTTCCCCAACACTTATAATATCTCTATACATTTCTTGATCTTCAGTTCATTCATACATCTAATAATACGTTCATTTTTCTTCTGTTCCTGAAAAGTTGAAAGGAGCTGCCTCTGATTATGGGTGGTGAAGAGAGGAGCTCTACAGTAGGAGGAAAACCTCTTCCCTATATTCGGACGTCTTATGGGGAGCACACCCTTTGCTTCCTGCCATACCCTAGTCTAACACTTAACACTTCCATAATATTCTTGCTTGATAGTAATTATAATCTAACTCTAGTCCTAATACTATTAAACCCAATTTATACTTATTTTTATTGCTCACAGTATAAACTATATATTAGTGCCAGAGCGTATTGTTTCTCTTTCAGAGACCTCCTTCCTTTAATTTAAGAACAGCATCCACTAACTTTTTACCTGTTGTCTTATTATGTGCAGTAAATGTTTTGTTATTTAAATTGACCACCAGATGGCCGAGCGATAGCCATCTGTATGGGATCTCTTCTCTCTCAATGTCTTTTCTGTTTCCCATAGCCTTTGTCTCGTGATAAGTACCTCCGGTACAACGTCAGCAAACACGAAAACACACGTAACTTTTTTTCTTATCTGTACCTCCTTGAACTCCATGATGATGTCTGGTGGAATGCCTACTGGAGCCCTTTTTGAAATGTTTATCAAAAAGACAGAGGTAATTATCTCTTCAGAGGTATCTGTTTCTCCTGCCATGAGAAGGATCTGTTGGAGCCATTTATTTAGAGCTGCTTTAAGATTCCCCGCCGCACAAAAGTTTGAGGAGACTCCATGGAGTTTAGCTTTCCTTTCTCTTAGCCTGGTCTCCTGAATTATGATTTTATTCTTGGCCCACTTTTCAAACTTGTGTAGCTCCATCAGGTCATCTGCCGCCTTCCTTGAAATTTGAAATGCGGAGTCAGCTTTTTTACCTGTCACTTTTAACCATGTGGTAAGTTCATCCAGTGTTTGGTTTACTGGGTCAACTGAAAGTTTGAGCAGAGCAAATTCCTTCTTTAATTGCCCAACATCACTGCTCAAGGTTTTTATCTCACTTTTAATTTCTTCCTTTATTTCTGTCAATGCCTACATAATTTGTTCCTGATAGTTTTGGTTGGAGTTGCTTCCAGCTGCCGCCATCTCTTCGAGTGAAGAAATATCTTAGTCTGACTCTTCTGAATCATTAATATCTTTCCTCGGGGTCTATAAGGCAGGTTTTTGGCTCCCTTCTTCCCTCGGGTCCTTCTCCTGCCTAGCATTGAAGGTTTTTTCAAAGTTACCTTTGTTTTTAAGGAGCAAAACGTTGTTCTTCATTAGGAATAGCAGCAGAGCGTAAGGGATGTGGCTGACCAGAAGCTCTGCCACTACGTGCCTCCCCGGCCCAGCCTCCCTGATGCCTTTAAATACAGTCCCCCCCAACACCAGACAGGCTGGTGTCTGTCAAGTGTAGGAGCAGGGCCAGGGTATTTATGTTTATGGGGAGATAGGAAAGCACATTTCTAAGAGCGGCGGTGCAGGCAGTAAAGGAATGCCTGCCTTAACATCTGTTCAAACAGCTTCGGCTGTTCGAATCCCACTGCGGTCAGGGTGAGCTCCTGGCCCTTATCCCAGCTCCCGCTCACCCAGCGGTTCAAAAGCCCGTTAAAAGGGCGATTAGATAAAAGGGGTACCTGCTATTAGAGCAGGGGGGGCACCCGCCCCTGTAGCAGCGACGGTGGAGAGCAACGGACGGCAGAGGCGATGGACGGTGGAGGAGACATGGCGGCTGGCGAGGCGGTGAGGTGAGGAGGCGTAGGAAGGAGGCCGGACCGACGAGGCGCAGAGGTGAAGCAACGCAGCAGGCCGGAGCCTAACGTGGACAGAGGCCGCTGTGAAGCAGGCGCGAAAGTGCGGAGTGGATCCGGCCTGGAGGTGGATTTGCAAGAGCCAGGAAGGTGGAACTGCATAACAAAAGACCAGCACCGGAGAGAGAGGTCGCCGCTGGACTGTCCCCTTCGCAACAGAAGATCTGCTACAGAATAGGGTTGCCTGGTAGGATATCCACCTCCCCCTGCACATATGTGGCCCTAGGCTAGGAATGGACCCAATATATATATATGTAAGCCGCTCAGAGCCCTTAGGGGGTGAGCAGGATAGAAAGTCGAATAATAAATAAATAGATAAATAAAAGAGCCATTTCGATGTGTGCCTCCCTCATGAACCTGAAGAAATGTCCACCACATCACCACTCCCTCACACCACCAACTCCCCCTCACACCTCACCTCTTACTGCCCCCAAGAAAGCTCCTGGCAATCATCAAGCCAGATACACCAATGCTACAAGGAGGAGGCAACTTAGGAATGCAGCAAAGAATTAACTCCTGCAGTGCACTGAAGTGCACAGGCCAAGTACAAACAAGATCCCCCTGAGGTTTTCAGAACAACACAATCTCCATATGAGCAAAACAATCCAGGAACACAAGTAGAGAGGCCATAATTTTCATAGAAGGTAGCAGGAGTTGACTTAACAGACGACTCCTTCTTAAATGGATAGTTCTATGTGGCCTGCTCCAGAGTGAGCTCATCAAGCAGCCTGGTGATGCTAGCACCTGAGGACAGAACCACCAAAGTGGTCTAGAGATAAGTCCTTCCAGAGGAAAAAAAAAAGTATGTATGTCTCACTTCATTTCTTATACTACAGTCTTTCCCATTAGAATTCCTACAACAAATGTCACATTTCAAATTTCACATCATCAGTATTATAACTGGATTTATGGAACTTAAATACCATAGTGAAGCAGGCTAGTGTCCTATAAACCTATCCTCATCCTTCTGTATATGTCGGTGGCTTATTAGCCTGATTGCTCTTAGTTATTATCAAAATTAGGGGATTTGTGAGTTATCATCAATATGCAATCAGCTAAGGGAGCGATCACCTGTTTATACAGAGGTCCTGCCCTTCCAGAGATACCAATAACAGACACAGAGACTGTATTAGGTTGGAATTAAAGTCCGTTACTGGAAATCTTCACACACAAACTATACACATACACACACAGAATTAATCAAGCCTAGGAAAATAAAGAGAGATATTCAGCACGGTTGCATGAGCAGGAGTGCGTTGGTGGAGCAATAATTACCTGTCCTCGTTGAATGAGCCGCTCCAATGGAAGAAGGAGGGGAAGGAAGGAAAACGGGACACATGGCTTGAACCAGCAAGCAACAAATGGAACTCTAGCTGCAGACCTAGAGTTTAAAGATGGAGGAAGGGTATTGGGATAGCAAGCTGGACATAAGAGGGATAAAGCTTAGATAGGGGTCATAGAGCAGAAGGGTCGAGCATGTGGTTGGGTTTCCCCTTTTATGTGGGGGTGTAGGGGCTGGCCATATCCCCTGGTCACACCTCCTGGTTAGTCCGTCCCTGAAAACATACTATTGGCTGGAAGGAATAGGGGAGGGGAGCTAAGGAGTGGTCAGTATTGAGAGCCAGAAACTTAACTCATGGCTGGCACCTAGGTGTAGGTGCGATGAGTCATCGGGCCAAGGCCACTGTCTTCTTGATGGTCTTAGCTGGGTCATTGATGAGTGAGTGATTGGTTGCTAAGCAACTATGAATAGAGTCTCTGAGCTACATGTAGCTTTGCAGGTATGAAGAGGGGGGAGGAATGGGGTTTGCCTGCCAGCATGTGTTGGAGAGGTCTCCTAATGGCGTTTTGGAGTCCTTTGTCCTCATGCTCTGGCATGGCATGGCATTTGGTGCTTTGTGCATACTGTGGAACTGATTCATTCACCATCAGATGAGAGGGCTGGCAACCTTGGATGCCCACTGGAACAGCAGTGAAGAAAAGAAGGTGTCCTTCTCTCAGGGTGCAGTCTTAGCTGACATCATAGTGGGTCACCTTGCTTTACAGTTCCTTAAGCATACTTTGCACAGTCCATACTTTATTACAGTTCATAAAAGGCATGAAAAAGCCTTGCAGGGCAACAGGCTTTAACAGCCACCATGGAAATTGTAGATATACAGTTAATGTAAGAACGGTGAGGCACTTGACAACTGGGCTGAAGAACATGGCTCGCATCTTGTTTTTGACACTAAAGACAGAGGCACCTTCAGATCTGCAGCATGGAACAGAGAGTCCAACCCTGATTTAAGATTTGTTTCATCTGACCGGAGAAGTCAACCCTTGCCTATATCTTGTTCTTGAGGCTTTCCCACACATTGACTTGTAATCCTCGAGCTAGGAATCCATATATCAGTTGTCAGGTCTTTTCCAACACCGTGATGGAACTTTAAGAATTTGAAAGATTTCAGTGAAGATCTGGATGGGTCCCTCCAACATATAATAACTACCTCCAATTCATTGGAGCTGTTATATCTATGGCCAAAAGACACATTCCTTGAGAATATCAAAAAAGAATATATCCAGGCTTGAGCTATCAGAGCAAGAGGCTGTATCAAAATTTCCTTGACAGCAGAGACCCAGACGTATCAGATGAACTACTCCATGAACTCAATGCTGCAGATAGACAAAAATGGAAAATCAAAACATCCTGTGGAAAGTTACAGTCCTATTTCCCTTCTGAGCTCCTGTTATAAACTCCTCAAGAGGCTAATGCTAAACAGAATCAGTGACAGAATTAACAAATATATCTTTATAGAGCAAGCAGGATTTAGACCTTATCGTAGTTGTGAAGATCAGGTTCTCAGCTTAACAACAACAACAACATATCAGAAGTGTCTTAATACATCCGACTGCCACTTATGACCCAGTCTGGAGGGATGGTCTGCTGTTCAAGTTTTTACAGGTTTTCCCCTGCAGAACATTATTTCAACTCCTAAATAACATGCTGAGCCTGCCTTTGCAGGGAGGGTGGGGTATAAAATAAATAAATAAATAAATAAAATTATGAGTCAGTCAATCAGCAAGCAGAAGAAACTGAATTATGGTCTACCCCAGGGCGTGGTCTTCACTTTAGTTCTTTCCAATCTATACATCTCTGATGTTCTTGACATGATATCCAGAAAGTTTGCTTATGCTGATGAAATGGCAATTGCTGTAATTGTGATGCAGCCCACCAAATTGTTTTCCATCTGTCACAGGAATATGAGTGTCGTGCTTTCCAGGGAGACGTGATGAAGCAATTTGAACTCTCCCCAGGTGCCACTGAGTGGATTGAAAATTTAGATATTAGTATTTAGGGGGATTGCCCAATCAGTTTGCATACCCATTGTATCAACTTGGTTATGCATGTTATATTATTATATGCTTCCTGTATGTAACTCTGCCATATGATAAATAAATACATAATGCCAATGTACTCTGGATCTAAATCTAGGTACCCCTTCCAGGTGTGTTTTCTTTGATGTTCACACTTAATATTCATTGTTATCTCTCAGACTGTTGTTTTGAATGTTGGCTGATCATGCCATTGTTAGGTTAATAGTTCAGAATGGTTAGCTGATGAGGCACTAATTGTTCAGAGATTAGCCCTGGGGGTTCTTTTAAAGATATATGGGAGATCTTCTAATGATACATGGGAGCTTGGGGGAGGTGATTCCCTACCTACCAAGTGAAGGGAGGTGGAGGGTGTATGTCTGCGTGTGCACTCACAGAAAAAAGGGTAAAGAGAAAATTGATCAAGTCGTATTGATAAATTTAGAATATTTAGCACCTAAAATAGACCTGTCTGTAAAACAAAACAGCTACATTTTTGTGACAATCTTTTTGTTATACATAGTTATACAAAGTTACCTCATTCCTGTTGCCTGTCACCTACTAAATTTAAATTTGAAACCTACCTGACAGCCTGACTTGACTCTTCCCCTACAAAAGTGAAATAAAGCTGTTCGTTTGTTTGTTTTGTATTATTTTCAGCCTCATTGGTGCCATAATCTAATAAAACAAATGAAGGATTTTTGTCAGTTCCTCATAATTTTTGTGCATTTAAACAACTAGGTGAGATAGAAAGAGAAACAAAGATCAAGAAAAGGGACTGCTCATCCAAGACGAAGAAAAAAGAAGTAGGGAATCATTATAGATGACTATTCAAATATTAAAGTACCACCGGGGGGCGGGGGGAATACAGGTTCAGTCCTAAAGTTCAGTTTCTGTTCTGACACTAGATTTAACTAATGTGTATAATCCCACTTCCTCACCTTTCCAGTATATTCCTTCTAAATACGTTCCATGTGCTCAGGTCTTCTATTATACGGCTTCCAAATATGATAGAAAATACACCAGTGCACTGACCTGGATTGTGTACAAGGGCTGTTGACCTGTGCCTTTCTCAGTTCCAGAACTGACCACAAGAAAACCCAGATTCAGCAAACCAAACAATATATGAGTAGCACATCCAGTTTGAGAGCCAGTTTGGTGTAGTGGTTAAGTGTGCGGACTCTAATCTGGGAGAACTGGGTTTGATTCCCCACTCCTCCACTTGCACCTGCTGATGTGATCTTGGGTCAGTCACAAACTCTGGCACAGCTGTTCCTGAAAGAGCAGTTTCTGTCAAGAGCTCTCTCAGCCCCACCTACCTCACAGGGTGTCTGTTGTGGGGAGGGGAAGGGAAAGGAGTTTGTAAACCGCTTTGAGACACCTTTGAGTAGTGAAGGGTGGGTTATAAATCCAGTCTCCTCCTCCTCTTCCTCTTCTTCTTCCAAATTACAGCAATTTTTACAAATATGCCTGATTTACATAATTCCAGCAGAACATTACATTCCCTTATTTGGTTGTAATCCTAAGGAAATCCACTCAATGATAAATCCCATTGATTTTAGTGGGATATACTTTTGAGTAATCATGCTTAGGATGTTATTTGTTCCAAGGAAATGTGCTCAGGGTTGAGGTGTCTGAAGATTGTTACCCAATACATACTGAGCCTGTCTCGAAATGTTTTTCACAGCATTTATTTTATGAAGCAGAGGAAGAGGACAGGGTGTTAGCCAAACAAAACCACAGGGAAGAATCACTTTCTTGTCTCATTGTATTTGATCATGTGCACACTTGGCTCTTCATCCCCTGATGAGATAGAAAGCCATCTACATTTACCCTGACAGCTTGAAATGTTGGTAGCATGCTTGAAGAACGATCACTGAGATATAGGAAAAGGTTTTGATCTGCTCAAACATTAGGAGGGATTGCAGAAATGTAACTGCTATTCCAAACAGTGCACATCACCAGTTTATATTGAGCATTTCCATTTTCAAGAATTCTCTTTGCCTCTGGTTTTCATTCCCTCTCCACTCAGTCCTCAGCTGTGGGATCAAATGAAAACATTGCATCTCAAATTGAAATAGACTTGGCATGCATTTCAAATTGTATAAATCTATAGCAAATGAGCACTACGTATAAAGACAGACAAGAAGACAGAGGTCAGAATATGTTGCATGGTGTTGCAATGCTGTCCTTGCAGCAGCATTCGTGCCTTTATCATCTGTTTCAGCTAGCCTTAAATCCATGTAAAAATAAAATAATTTGCTTGATTTTTTTTCTGGATGGCCCATAATGGGCTGAGTACACAGAATACTGTGAAAGTTTCTTAAAGTCTTGAATTTTAGAGAAAAGTTGACCCGTTTCACTTCTAGTCCTTACATAAAACCATTACACCTGGTGATATATTTCTGGAGCAATTTCCATAGTCACTATTTCACTTTATTTCATTTGCATGGTATAATTAAACCTTATTAGCACAGATATCTCATTCTTATTTATAAGGGTTATCCAATTAACAGTGCCATCCTAACCACTTATTTCAATGGACTAAGAAAGGCATAATTGTAGTTAGGATGGCATGGAATTCAGAACTGGAAGAGTCTGGAATAAAAATCCAGGAGTCAGGGATAAACTGTTACAAATCTGTACCTGGATTATAATGTCAGTTGCCTCTCCCTGCCAGTCCCAACCTTTCCCAAGGGAAAAAAAACCCTCTAACAACCTTTGAAAATAAGGGAAAGGGAGCACTATATAGGAGAAGTTAGCTTTCAGACTAGGGATGGGCATGAATGGACTCACAAATGAAAATTTGTGATAAATTTTGTCTGGTTTGTGCTTTACAAACTGAAGTTCATGAACTGAAGAGCCACCATGAACTTCCATAAATTTTAATGCAGTTTGTGGAAGTTCATGAAGAGCAGAAAGCAGGGGTCTAAATGGCTCAGAGCCATTTAACCCCCTGCTTTCTGCTCCTCTCAAAAAGCAGTGGGGAGCAGAAAGCAGGGGTCATGAATCAATATGAACCAGTTCAGTTTGTGAATTAACTGCCAAACCATGAAATGAACCACAAAAGTGAAGTTTATGCCCATCCATATTGCTGTCTGTTATTAACTGAAATTGACAATCCTGATTATACTCAGCAGTAGTGTTGTTAAGAGAAATTCTCTTAGTTTCTTTTTATCCATTTTCTCCCTGAAATCCAACAACCCATTTCTCCTCCTCCTTTTAAAAATTTCAAGTAAATTTCTAATCAGTTTTGTTTTGATGAAAGAGAAATTTGAAGCGAGAAGGGGCAGGAAAGGAGGTTCTGCAAAATTTCAGAATTCTACTCTCTAGATACTCAGTGGCAAATAATGTTCCTAAGTTTTTATCTCCTCCTGTTAGAGCACCACCCTGTGGCATGTAACATAAAATAATTTCAAGGACTGGACTTACAAAAGGGTGCAGTAATTTCTTTAAAAATTGTATCAAAAAGAAATCCTTTTTTAAAAAAGTGAAAAAGAGAGAATAAGATTTTTTTTTAAAGTTAATTTTGGAAAAAGAAATCCCCATCCCCATAATAATGCCACTGAAGCACTCTTTCATGCTAGGGACTTGAAGATTTCTAGTGTCTTGCACCTCCAAAGTGGATACCAGATTTAAACATCACACTGGTGGAGATAAAAAGCTTCCCTATGCAACTTGGCATTGACTCAGGAGGAACTTGTTTAAACTGTATGGTAGTCAGACAAAGTAGCCACACACTCCCTTACCCCAGCATCATGTTTAAAGCAAGCCCAAAATGTGAGGCAGAAAGAAAACCAAATTTCAGGCTTGCCACCTGTGAATGATGCTCCTGACTGAGCATGTTGGGAAGTGTCCTTGCCAGTTATAGATAACTTCCCATCCAATGAGATCTCCTCACTGCTGATTTTCCCTTCTCCCTTTAGAAAGAAAAGTTTGTTTTCCTGTGTCTGGATAATCCTGAAGGGATTGGTTCACCTTGGAAAGTTTCTGAGACAAGAAGGCAGAAGCTCATCCCTCGCTTAATGTTACAATTCCCTTGCATGAAGTTTGTATGGAGGATATTGCATGTGATAAGTGTTTCATAGTTTACTCTTTTAGATAACTCTGAATTATTTATTTTGGATCCTATAACCACATACACTTCCCTATTTAATGGATACTTTACTTAGGATATTTAGAACTACTGTAGGTGCTTTCAGCAGTGATTAAACTGAATGTAATATTTAGCTGCTACAGGGTTTGAGGCACTTCCAGTAGCAGCTTCCTTGTACCACTCCAAAGAACACTCACCCACCCCAATGAATGGTCTTGAATAGGAATCTGAATACACTTGTTTAGGATGGCACTGTAAATGCACTATTGTGTCCCAGTTCCAAATTGTACCTAAATATTTAAGGGGTATTTTTGAGAAGCTGATCCATATTTTAACCTGTAGCTAAGGACTGATAATTAAACAAGGATGACTGCAGCAAGAGACTGAAACAAACATTTGCAAAATACACTAAATTCAGCATTTCATTGATGGTGAGAGAAATCGTATGTACACACGTATTTGTGAATTATTTTTTTCTTTTTTGTAAATGTGGGGTTATCCCCCAGATCTAATTGTAACTGGAGGAAGAACTAGGGTAACTTCTTTTCATCATAGAAATACACTCTAGGCATGATGTCCTTTGTATATTTGCCAATTGCTCTGCTGCAATGGATATCAAAAAGAACAGCAGCCCCTAATGGCCAATAAAAGAATGGGTGGTCATTGGAACCTCATGCACAAAACATAGCCAAATGGAATGACAATAACCAAATGTGTTCTAAACACTTGGCAAGGTTAAATGAAAATAGATATCATCTGTGGTACAAATATGTTATCTGCTGATAACCACGTGGCATTAAAAATTCTGCAACATCTTGCAAAAAGACTACCTACCTCCATATGACTCTGCAAGTGTTATAATCTACATCAGAAATCCTGCTAAATGGACCCCCACTTTCAGAGGGATACTAAAAGTGGGCCCTTTCCCATTTTGGGGCTCCATATGGAATACCCACCCATTAACCCTTTCCCTGAAAACAAATCTGATGGCTGGCTTTGTGTTGCTAGGTAAAGGCATTTTATTTGCCTGGGCTTTTTTCAGAAGCTGAGCTATTTTTCTGTATTTTGCATTATTGCTTTCTGTTGATCATCTGCTTAATTCAGTTACTTTGAATAATAGTTTTGAATTATTTATTTGCTGCTCCATTTAATATTTTAGGATATGAAATGGATTTTATTTATTTGTTCTGCTGCTAGCTTCTTAGTATACATTTAACTTACTGTTATTTGTATTTGTCTTGGTATTATAATGATTTTTAAATAAAATATATGTCCTTAACCACCCTTTTGTTAAACAACAAGAGAGAGCATAGTACATTGATGCATTAAATAAAACAAACACTAACAATTCAGTGATCCAAAGTGCAGAGATTATTGATCAATGGGAGGCTGGTCAGCTAGCCCTTTTCACATAGTCTTAATTATGGGAATGACAGTCTTTAGTTGGATCTTTGTGTGTATGCTCAATGTTGAGACTGTTTGGCTTCCTGGCTGTATGTTGGCCTCTGAAACTGAAACCAAGTACTGAATGGCTGGGAAAATTTGCAACTCAAAAGATGTTTCAAAAGAGTGTTGTGTTTTTGTTGTTTTTTTACTTCTAGTAACCAATTTTAGAAGTAGTGTTTCATTCTGGTCATTCCTAGGCTGTGTTTCAAAGTGGAGATCTTCACACAAACATTGATATTCAGGAACTGCGTGCTATGGGGATTAAATGGAAGACATAGGGGTTATTCAATACATTGTACAGTTTTCTCCCCTCCTCCTAGCCTTTCCCAATAGTAGTCTTTGCAGCCAGAGTAAATAGAAGTGTCTGAGAAATGAAAGTTAAAACTGGTTCTATAACACAAGAAGTATAATGGAGCTCTGTTCTGGTGCTCATTTACAATTTTCTGACCACTATTCATATGCTCCAGATCCTGTGCTACATGCATGGACTGGAGTGAGCAAAGACAGGAAAGAATACAAGATCCAGACACAGCATTCACCACTGTCCTGTTTTCCTTCTGCCTATTCATTTTTCTCCCAAAGGGAGAAAAAAAGGTTCTGGAAGAGTGTCCTGCCCCTTGGTCCACCCTCAGCTCCATCCCCAATGGAGGGTGAATGAAATTAGCAGGGTTGCCATGGCTTCTGCCTGGCTCATACTTGCCCACCTTATGCAGGGGGGCTCATGGTGGTGACTCCCATTCTTCCTGTGGACTTGCAGTGGCAGCTCATGTCTACCTCACAGCAGTTGCAGCTCCTCACAGGGCAATGGCTGCTGATGCCAGGGAGGGAGGGCAGTGATGGCAGTGGTGGCAGTGGTAGCTCCCACCCACCCAACAGAAGGCAGGGATTGCCAGTGTATGGTGGAAGTGGCTCCTATCCACCTCACACTGGGCTCCTCTGGGGTCTTGAAATGGCCGCTCAGGATCAATCCACTCAAAATTTCACTGGTCACTTTAATGGCTAGTTGTGGTTTTCCACACTCCCTTCTGTTTTTCACCAGTGGGAAAGACAGAATAGTCCCATCCAGCTTTAGACTTCGTAGTATATTGAATGAAATTTCCCACTCTGTTCCTTGATTGTTCTGGAACATGTACATATTGTGGTTAATAACAGGGTGCTCCCCCCCAGTTCATTAATGGGCTGAGTCAGTTGGACTGAGGCAAGGAGTGGAGAGCACCTGGTGAGTTGCTGATAGAAGGTAAGGGATTTTTCTTTTTCCCTTTGCCTTCCTAGCTGCTGTGTGGGAGCTGAGAGAGAGTGGGTTCTTTTGTAGCCTGATAGAGAGTGGTTCTGTTTAAGTCTGTTTGGGGCGGTTTGTGCTTTGAGGGTTTTTGGAGGCTGAGTGGGTTGCTGTGGAGTGCTGTTGATTTCAAGCCCCGGCCCCTATTGTGCTGGGCTCTGCTGTGCTGAGCAGGAAGGGGCCTTTTGAAACAAAGGGCTGCTCCTGGCCAGAGGCTCAAGCCTTTGGCATGAGCCAAAGGGTGAGAACCAAAGGGCTCTTGCCCTGTGGCTCTTAGCCTGTGGGTCATAGCCTGTGGGTTGTGCTTGGAGGCCTTGTAAGAACCTGAGTAGAGGACGGCTACTGAGTTCAGGAGAGAGAACGGCTGGTAAGGAAGCCATTTGGTCAGTCTCAAAGTTTTCAGGGTATATCACCACAACAAGAGGCTGAGGAAAGTGCCTGAGGCTGTAGAAGACAGCATTGCTCCTAGGAAGATGGATAACAAAGGATCTATCCTGGTGACCTGCCTGGGCTGTGCCATTATCATTTTGCTGCCATGCCATGAAATGCATTATACATGCTGCAAGTGCAAGCTTATAAGAATGCTAGGGGAAAAGGTGGAAGAACTTGATGCACAAATCTGTACACTGAGGAACATCAGGGAGGCAGGAAGCTTTTTAGACCCATGAGACAAGGGGTTCTAGAAACGCTGCACGAGGCCCACCCCGGCATTGTACGAATGAAAGCTCTGGCAAGGAGCTACGTGTGGTGGCCCGGGATGGATACAGAAATTGAAACCTGGGTCCGAGGGTGCACACGGTGTCAGGAAGTCCGCCCCAATCGCCCGAGAGCGCCAACCCAAAGCTGGGAGTCTACCCACAAGCCGTGGTCACGCCTACACATAGATTTTGCCGGGCCGTTTCAGGGGCTCCAGTTCATGGTGACGGTAGACTCCTACTCGAAGTGGGTGGAAATAAGCCCAGTGTCTACCACCTCTGCCAAAGCGGCAATAAGGGCCCTGCGGAAAATATTCGCTACACACGGGTTGCCAGACACAATCGTGTCGGACAACGGGGCAGCGTTCACATCTGCTGAGTTTCAAGCGTTCCTCGCAAGGAACCTAATCAGGCACATACGATCAGCGCCCTTCCACCCGGCAATGAATGGACAGGCGGAGAGAACGGTACGCACCGCCAAAGAAGCCCTGAGCCGCATAACGGAGGGAGATTGGGAGTTCCGGCTAGCCCGCTTCCTCCTAACACACCGCACCACCCCAAACCCCATCTTCGGGCATTGCCCCGCAGAACTATTGATGGGCCGCCGCCCCACGACTTTGTTAGACAGGCTCCACCCGGACCGAGCCCCCGAGAGAAAGCTGGTCGAGACCCGGGAGGCGCCCCGAAGCTTCCTCCCGGGGGAACCTGTCTACTTCCGGAATTACGGGGCGGGGCCTCAGTGGGTGGCCGGGCGCATCCTAAAACCCACCGGGCCAGTGTCATACGAGGTCCTAGCAGATGGGGACCGGGTCCTCCGGAAACATGTGGACCAGCTCCGGAGGCGGCAAGACCCCGACACAGGGATCCAGGCCCCGTTACCGGGAAACGCCGCGGCCGCCCCAGCATCCGATCGGCTGCCGGCACCACCAGTGGAGCCAGCGCCTGAAAGACCACGGAATCCGGAGGGGGTCCCAGAGACAGCTGAACCGCCGCCGCTGCTGCCGCCGCCGTTACAGCCGCCACCATCACCACCTCAGCTACTACCGGAGATCCAAGCTCCTTGTGCTGGAGGACCACCCGATGGGGGCCCCGCCAGTCCGGTACCGGCCCCCCGACGATCACTAAGGGAACGGAGGGCACCAGCATACTTAAAAGACTACATCACCTGATAGGAGACGAACTATGGGGGGAGGGGTGTTGTGTCCTGGGATCAGAAGGTAGAGCTGGCAAAATACAGCCAAGCTTCGCCCTCTGAGAACAATAGGGACTAGGTTCCTGAGCTCGCCAGTAGAGAACCAATGGCAGCATTGGCGGGCGATTCAAACCCGCCAATAGGAGTATGGGGCCGTCCCCCCCTAACTGTATATAGTTGGCCTCCGGCCGTTACTGTTTGTTCTTGTCTTGTGTGAAGTACGAATAAACGCGTCTTCTCTTATGTCGTCGTCCGAGTCATGAGGCCCGAAACCCAGTACTTTACAAGAAGTGCTCACCACCTTTTCTTAGTTGCAGCTTTGCTTGGCAGAGAGAACAGAAAAAAAATCCTTTTAAAACTCAAGCCTCTAATGTGTGTGGGATTGCAGAAGTTCACTCCCCCTGTTAGATTTTCTTAGCAGCTTGAGTTTTAAAAGGATTTTTTTTCCTGCTCATATTTATAAGGCGATCAATCGATCAGGGGGTGAAGGGGCCAGAGGGAGGGGGCCTGCAAAAACGGGGGGGCCACATTAGCTACAGGCCTGAACCAGGAGGCCAGTCCACAAACTGAGCTGGTTTGTGAGTCATGGCCCTACAAACCCTGTTGAAAGGGACTGCAGTCCCTTTAAGTGGGGTTTGCAGAAACCTGGAACACAGCTGAGTGGCCAGGAGCAGCTTGTTCTCTGCCACTCAGCTGTTTGGGGCTGTCTTCTGCAGTCCCTTTAAACTTTCTTTCAATGAAGGGATTGTGCTGCCTCTATGGTGTGACTCCAGAGACTGAGAGCATTTAAAGTTTAACCCCCCTCAGTCTCTGGAGTTGTCCTGCAGAGGCAGCATGCTCCCTTCAATTATGGGAGCCTGCCCCTCCTGGCTTGACTATAGGGGGGTTAAATGCCTCCCCATCATTTCTCCCTTCTCTAGCTGGCCTGCCAAAGCCACTGCCTAGAGAAGGGAGACAAGATCAGGGTGGCATCTTTAAATGCTTTCCCCAGCCAGCCCACAGCAGCAAGCAAGTCTGGCTTGGGCAAAAGGCAAGGAGGCATCTTTAAAAGACTCCCTAATCTAGCCTCTCCCAGCAGGTCCACAGCAGTGAGCAGGTTGGGAAGGCTGGATCAGGGAGGCATTTAAAGTAAAGATGCCTCCCAAATTCTTCCAGCCATCCCCAGCCCACCTGCTCTGATGGTCGAGCTGGGGAAGGTGCTGGGAGGCAAATGTCTCCTTGATCCATGCACCACCCGCAGCCTTGCCTTTCAATCCCCCCTCCCCAAGCCTGTGGGAGCAGAGGGCAAGGCTGAAAGGGCTTGGATCTCTTAGATCTAAGCCCTTTCAGGCTTGCCTTCCCCCGCCCCGCCCAAGCCCACGGGAGCTGAAGGCAAGGCTGAAAAGGCTTGGATCTCTTAGATCCAAGCCCCTTCAGCCTTGCCTGCTCCCCCTCAAGCCAGCAGGAACCAAGGGCAAGGCTGAAAGGGCTATGTAGTAGCATCCAGCAAGCATCTTCCATTTAAATCCTCATGGTTCAGGTTTTGTACATGCATTTTAGCACTAGGTCATCAAATGAAAGGAAACAGAAGAGAAGCAGGCAAAGGAGGAACAAACATTTTTGAAACTGACCAGACTTTTTCTGAAACTGACAAGCAGCTGGAAGCCCCATTTTCCCTATTGCCGAGCACTAGGGGATTCTCTGCTGTGTTATTGGCCACTTTGAAAAATGGGAAAGAGTCACACAATCTCATAATATGGGGGAATGTGTTGAGTGTACAGAATACATGGCAAAACCCACTGCATTGCAAGCTATGATCGTTGGCAATATGTGTGTGTGCACGTGTGCCTGTGCAAAGTCAGCTGCAACTCCACCACACTTTGCGTAAAGCTTTAGGCTTCCCATCTTGGTGTCTCCCTCTCTCTATTTACACCTCATATCGATTTCATTCTGCACTGACGATCCTCCCCCTTTATTTTGTTTGCATGTAGCAATGAAATCTTTTTCTTTGCCTCTTCTCCAATCCCCTTTTAAGTCAATACCCATAGGGAACTAAACCTCATGCAAATCCTTTTAAACTTCCTCACTGCTGTTTTATTTATGTATTTATTTATTCATCCAACTACCTGAGACTAGTGATAGTCTCATATTGGTAGGCTCATGCCACTTGTAAAAAAAATAAATAAAATGAGGGGGAAATGGACCTTGAATACTGATGAAGGGGAGTGGATGATAGAAGCTGCAGAGTGGACAGAACAACCTCGATGTGGGCAAGTAGTGACCTTTGAGGGGTGGCAAATGGGTGGGGGGAAGTCTGAGGGAATCTGTACACTTTTGAATTACCTTTGTCTTGGAAGTGAAACAACTGAAAAATCGGCACAAAAGCTGTCTCAGAAAACCTGGGCAAACAGTGACCAGAAAGCAAACTGAGTACTGAAGGGAGGAAAAACAAAGAAAACCTGACAGACATGCACAAAGAAAGCAAGGGAAAATGCCCATGCATAATAGGCCTAGCACTACATACAGGAAGGGGGTACTGCAGTACAGAACACCCTGTCTCTGGTAGCCTCTGTTCCCTTTCTCTGTTGTTTCCCATTGTCTATTTGGGACTGTAAAATCCTTGGAGACAGGTACAGGTTTGCTTATGTAGTTTTATAAAGTGTATGCTGATGGAGAAATAACAGTAATAATCCCTCTAATTACAGATCATGACTGTTAAAGCAATAGAAGATGATGAAAGAAAATTTACAGACTCAGAAGACCAAAATGCAAGATTGTCTAAACTGTGATCTTCACTCAGCTGCTGGGCCTTCCTGTAGTAAAACTGTGATATAGTGACCTGGGCTTTATAATGACTGTAATGATGATTGTGCCACAGTCAAGACATACTGTAAGAGTCAAGCTTGGTCGCCCACATCGTACATGTTGAGTTGTCTTTTAAAGGTCTGTCACTCAGCACTTCACTCACACAAATCAATACCTAAAATCCACTATGGAAACCACCTGAGCAAAACTGTGTCCCCTCCAGTGACCCTGAAAACAATATCAGACTAGCAGGAAGAAGATGATTTAGGATGTGTTTTTTCCCTTTAAATCAAGCATTTATTTTTGTCTCATCTTCCTCATTTTCTGTACAGACATATCCCAGTTCATTATCTTTCCCTTCTGTTAGAAGAAACACAAAGCTGCTGGGCAGGGGGACTGTCTCCCCTTAAGGAATTTGATTTCTGCTTCTTGGCCAGTCAATTGAGATCAATTTCTTCCTTGGGGACTGAACATGTTACATCCATGAGGCATACAGCAGCTGTCAGTAGGAATAAGATCTTACTCCCAGAAAATGGAGGAGAAGAAGTACATATTTCTGAAGCACAAAGACGGGGCAAAAAGTCAGTGTGGACCCTCACAAACCATAAAGGCCATGTTTCATGGCAAAATCAACAGTATGAAAGCCAGCAGAGACACAAGAGTAGAGGATAATATGTACTGAATAAAACACCAATATGCAGTTAGCCCTCACTATGGTCAATCTTTTAGGGAGTGTAAAAATAATATTTAAAATCTCATATTAGGAAAATGGTTCTGAATTCTACACACACAAATTGATAATGAAAGCGAGGCTACAGCTGCCACTGTCAAAATCTGGTAAAATATATTGCTTGTAATGAAAAGTCCCAGTCAGTGAGAATTAATTCAGTGTTTGGGATTCCATTTTTACTTAGCATTAAAACTAAACTTATTCTTATTTTTCCCCAATAACATTCAACTCATGTACTAAAAATGCCACAATTTGTCAGGATCTTACAGTCACAAAGGGTCTCAGGCTCGAATAAATCCTACTCCAGAAAGGTCTCCATACTTTGTGTATATTGCCTTTAATCAAAGAAAGGTGCACAGTTCAGATGGGAGTAAAATCCCGTGTAAAGGTCCTCTTGAAAGATGGGTGTGGATTCCTGATTAACCATTCTGGTCCCCACCCAGCCCAGTAGCATCACAAACCTTAGCAGCCTGGCTGAATGGCCTGGGCAAAAATCCAGAGTTCAACAATCATATTGCCCAACAACAGTGGGCGTGTCAAAGAGAAAAGTAGACAATAAATGAAGTCAACAAATATTTGTAGAACAAAGAAACCTCCATCAGAAACAGTGAAATAAATATTTCTGCAAATATTTGAGGAGATAATTGCATCATTGGTTCATGGTTTCTAGAAATACTTGAACCACAGAAGGGTACCTCAGTAACATTTAGGTAGAGTGCCTGTTGGGTGACAAATACATTGTTTGATCAAATATGCCAGCTGTCAGTATCATTCATTTCCACCAGTTTAATCTGGAAGGTGAACTGATCATTGTATGAGGGCACCCAGCAGCGTAAACTGATGTCTGTACATGTGTTTGTTTATTGAGGCCAGAGTCTTCTTTTCTCATCTGGGAAAAGTCTGTCAGATTTTGTATTGAAGGGCTCTCTTGAAAATATAATAAGCTTCCAGAAACTAATATTATTTTGCCTAATTATATTGATATGGGAGTGAATGCTAGGTAGGTTTTGAACCAGTCACCTACCATATCACAATCCTAAGCAACTAAATAAAGGCATGACTGCTGTCGAACATGGCTTTTATGACTACATTTTGGAGTTTATTTCACAAGGTACTGTTGTATACATTTGTAGTTTTTGAAAGCCTTTTTAATATTTTGAATTATTTTGCATAAATTACCATATGGAGAGTACTAAGGTACATAAATAATCTGTCATTTTCTTTGGGATTATTGGCATACCCGGAGAAAATATTAGAACACATTCAATGCATATTATGTAATGTTTTTCAAAAGGAGCCAGTGTTGGAAAGAGGCCTTGAATTATGGCTAGTGAGTCATTAATTTTCAGTAATGATGTTAAAAATCAATAAATAGCACTGTGCTACTATGAAGAGGGAAATCAAATTATCAGCCCCACCAAGTGAATGATATCAGCATAGCACAGCCACTACAAGGTTCTTTGCCTTGTTACCAAAGCATTCATGTACACCCCTTTATGAACAGAAGGTTGCCTAAAGATTTTAGACCTGCCAATCTGCAGCAGAAAATAATAATTTTATACAAGATGATTCATGGAGCTTATTACAGGGAAGTGTTCACATTTTTTAAGAATACTTGATTCTGCCTGCATCCTGCAGTTCTGTATAAATGCTCACATTTCATTCTGGTGGTAAGGCAGCAGAAATACTTTGTTGTTACTGAAGCTCTACATATACCACTTTGCAAGGAGAGTTCTCAGAATTCCATATATAATGTCGTGTGCAGAAGAGTTCATGCCTATATTGCAACTGATAACATAGTAGGGCAGAATTGCCTGGCTTGGGGTATCAATAGAGTCAGACCACTGCAAACAACTTCACACACACTTTGCTACTTGCTTTGTATCAGCTTCCAATTAGATACTGTCAGGTAAATGTGCCTAAACTCCCACAGCTACAAACTCCTTTCAGTATAAGAAGAAACAAGGGAGTGATTTCAGTAAAGGACAAAACAACCCTTTGTCATCTATAACAGACTATTTCTATCTGTCGCATTTGCTAGATCAGAGTAAGCAGGCCCATACCTGAAGGGCAGCCCACAGGAGTCTAACCCCAAACCATCCCTTTGACTATCCCAGAAAATGTCCCACTGACCCACACTGCTCCTACAACATGCCCAAGCATAAGCTGCTCTGCTGTGTATCTGGGAATGCCTGACATTGTAGTCATATCAGAACAGACACTAAATCAATTTTGTTCCTGATCTCAGCCATCTGTGCAGTAGCTTGCCTTCTTCCCCTTTACTCTTGCCTGCCTATCACCACTGCTTTCACTAGTTGCCCCCCAACCTCAAATTTCTGGCTATGGAGCTGAGGCTAAAGTCTATTTATTGCAGCAGTGTGCTGTGAGCAGCTGCTAACCAGATGCCTCTGGAATCCCACCAACAATAGATGAAGACGATGGCTCACCCCCTGTTGTTTCTCCCTGTCATATAGCATTCAGAGATGTGTTGCTTCAAAATATGTTTCATTTCACAACTATGACTCTCTCTGCAGCACCCTGGCTACATATATCCCTCTCTTAAACTATCTTCTTCCAGTTGGAGAGTTCAGGAGGGAAATTTGAGTCAATAAATGACAGCATCTTTTGGCTTTCAAGCAATTATGAAATTGCTCAAAAAGAAAACATTCCAGGTACTATAGTTTTCAAGGTAACATTTATCATAAACCCAACAAATTTGCAACCATGTGTATAACTGAATCATAATTGCTGTGAACATAACAGTATTTGCAGAGGCAGGATCTTCAGTGCCCTTCACAAAGGGAACTCTGAACAAAGGCAAGTCCTAACAAATGGTGCCCAGTAGCTCGAAGAATGCAGCAAGTCCAAAATGTTAATTCAAAGAAGTGCAGGGCTTAGGGTGGCCAAGTTGCTCCAGCTGCCAGCAGGGGGTGGGGGGAGTAGAGTTACCAGTTCCAGGTTGGGAAACTCCTGGAGATTTGGAGGAAAACAGGGACCTCAGTGGGGTAAAATGCCATAGAGTCCACCCTTCCAAGTATCCATTTTCTCCAGGAAAACTGATCTCTGTAGTCTGGAGATGAGTTGTAATTCTGGGAGATTCCCAGGTCCCAGTTGGAGGCTGGCATCCCTAGAAGGACTCCTTCTCCCCTGTATGCTCTTCAATGGCTCATCCTCCCATTGTGGTTCTTGATGGTTTATTTCTCAGGCTTGGACCTGCAAAGAAATCAGCAGTTCCCTCATTGAAGCACTAGGCTTCTCTCTCCTGCTGCAAGCCAGACTGACTCAGGGGAAAGTCTGAGAGTTTTACACAATATCTTATACACAATCTCCTCAGCATTTTACACAATATCTTAACCATAACACAACTAATAGATCGACAAGACCATTCTTTAGAATATCTCCTAAAAGTTAAATTCTATCTCCTAAAAGTTAAATTCTGATATGTAATTTCTACCTGGTTAGGCCCATCACAAAGCTGCAAAGAAATTAGCAGTTGCCCCAGTGAAGTTCTAGGCCTTCTTTCTCCTACTGCAGGTCAGACTGACTGATAGGGTAGGGTTCTTGCAGTTGGTAATATGTCAGCAACTTTGCTAACTGCTAGGGTCACCAGGTCTCCCCTGGCCACTGGCGGGGATAAAGGGGTTAGGGTTGCCAGATTCAAGTTGGGAAACTCCTGGAAATTGGGAATGGAGCCTGAGGAGGATAGGGACCTCAGTTGTTACCCATGCCACTGTTACACAATTGGATACAATGCCATAAGAGTCCTTCATCCAAAGCATCAATTTTCTCCAGGAGAAATTATCTCTGTAGTCTGAAGATGAGCTGTAATTCCAGGGGTTCCTCAGGTCCCACTTGAAAGTTGGCATCTATACTACCTGCCCAAGTTCTGTGACTTTCTCTCTGTTTTTCTGTCCCCTCACTGACTGAGCAGCCCTAGTAATGTGTTTTCTTTTCCCCTGAAGAAACTTTGGCTGTTCCACCCTGTCAGTAAGTTATATAAGGAACCTGAGGGAAGAGATAAGATCACCCTTGAGATACTTTAAATGTCCCCTGAGATGCTTTAAAATTTAAAAAATAACAAAAGGTTTTATTTAACATTAAAGGGAAAGTTCAGGTGAACTCAGGGCTTGAAAAACTAATACAAGCACAGACTTTTGATCTTATATATCAGGCTAATGAGAGGTTCTTAATTTATTCAGATCTTATACTTACTTTATATACTTATACTTTATACTTAGATCTTTATATTGAGAGGCTTTTGTTCCAGTTTTTTCCCCAAACACTCTAGTTCATTTGATTTGAGTAATTGCTGATTCTTTTGGTGCCCAGAAAGCTGGTACCCTCTTTCCAATACCCAAACCCCTTCTCTTGTAACACCAGTACTCTTCTTGAGTTGTTCACTGACTTTTAATGTCTCTACAGGCAGTTTCTAATCACACCAGAACAGGGAATTCTGTACTCCTCAGAGATAACTCTCCCTGTTTGACTGGGTTGGGAATCTTCTCTCTCTAGAAGATCTATCCCCTTTCCTTTGGCCTGAATGGGAGGCTTCTCTACTACCCAAACTTCCTTGTTAAACTTTCCCCCAGTTCTCTGTCTGTGTTCAAACTACTCTTAGCTAATGCTGAATTCAGACTGCTGAAATCTGACTCTGTCAGCACTAAACCCTTTTTCTGTCAGGGCTATTTTCAGATGGTCTTAGAACACGTCTCTTCTCAGTTAAGGCAGGAATCTGACTGAATCTCCTCAGCATCCAGCTCAGTCGATGTTAACCAATCAGTTTGCTTAGAGCAGCCTGTCACTCAAGGCTCTGTGAAGAATTAACCCTTCACAGTCCTTGACTTGTTGGTACAGCACTTCTAAGCCTCTTGAAAAGTCCAGTCCATCACAACATGTTACTGAAAAAAATGACATAGGTTACATATAGATCTAACCTCCATGAATTGATCTAAACATTTTGAACAAACCATTTAAGCTAATGACAATTGCAGTGATTTCCCAAATTTAATTATCCATTTAAGGAAGATTTGGGGAAATCTGAATCTATTACCTTTGCCATACTGTGTGACCTTTTACAAAAAAAAGCATTAAGAAGACTGGATAATCACATATAGAATGTAAGTCTGGTAGCTGAAGTTTTTGGAAGAGGTATTAACACACACTCCATTGCAGAAAGTAAATGGCACAGCCTATAGCCATTCAACACTGCCACATTTGTTTATCTCCAAATCAGAGCATTGCCTTTTCAGTTCTGTAGGCCTTCAATTGAGAGGTGGTGCTCTGACAGGAACCAGACCAGGGGAATATATCAACTCAGATTGGCATTGGACTTATTGGATCAACTCCTAGTTTGTTTGGGAGCACTCCTGAATCATGCATTACCTGATTCTGAACAGCTGCTGATGGTGAGAGTTTGGTAGCTACTGAAAGATGGCATTATTTGGCAAATTAGAAGGCCAATAGAAGTTTGGGTTTAAGTATGCATTTCCTCTTCATCAATTTCAGTTTGTATGTATATTTGTAATTCAGGTGAGGTGTTGTATAGGTAAGATATGGCAAACCTCCATACGATCCTGCAGTACTGAGATTCTGCTCTGTGAGATGCAGAAAAAACTATCACACATGCTGAAAGATCAGATACTTAAAATACATAAATGAAACCTTCGAAAGCTTGTCTTTGAGCAACTCTTGTCTTGGCTTAGATTCTGAAAGCCACTGTTCTAGAACACATCCTATCTGAGCTTTATTTTTTTGGTATAACAGGAAATCATCACGTTTATGTGTGGGACCTTTAGGAAAGTTCTTCCACAAGACTTAACAAAATTTTTGTTCCTGCAGTAAATATGGATTCTTAACAGGGTCCATCTAGCAGTTAATATGGAGTCCTAAAGGAGGAATCTTTGACCTGGAAATGTGTTCTGTAATCATAACCTTGATGTTTAATATGTATCCTTTGACAATTACTGCATTTGTTTTTTAAAGGACTTGCTTATGCAGTAAAATTCATGTAGCAAAGCAACATTGGATCCATTGGTGATACTGAACCAAGAATATCTTTGAAATCCTCATTCATGTTTTTGAAGAATTTACTGACCCTTTCCTGAGATAGATTTAGTTGGAATAGATGGACCTCTGCATCAAATGATATACATTGACATAGTCAATGGAGCAGCACTAGATGAGTTTGTAGAGTGATCAGAGGTCACCCTGGGTGACTGCTTGCACCAATACCAAGTATCTTATTAACTGCAAAAAAGGGAGAAGGCAAGTCAATACTTGCAGTTCTGACTTAAACTCATGGGGTTTAGAAGTGATCAACCATGTTGATTAGATAGTACATCCTTTCAGGCATCTTTTTCTCTAATTGCATCTTCAGTATTGTTTCCTGAATTAAAAGATAAATGCTAACAATGACAGTTTTTGCTTCAAACATAGTTTAAAGACAGCATAAACAAAGAAGGAAATTATTGGAGCCTATGGGATGAAAGGAAACAGATTAAATGATTCTTTGGCAGATATGGCAGCAAATAATAACTAAATTTACATCTGCAATTTTTTCTGTAGACAAAAGGCAGATGAGGGAGCAATTTGGAGGCGCTATTAGTCCACCTGGGTCCCATGACCTGGGAATCAACTTTCCTGGGGTCAAAAGCGACTGCTGAGAGGAAGGGGAAGTGGAAAGATCTGATATTCTTGCATGAACAGATCACTGGATCTAAACCATTACTTTCACAAGCCACTTGCAGTATTCTTACTCTTACATTTAGTGGCAAGCATGGATCTCACATCTGGCAGAACATTTTGAGACCATGGAATCCTAAACAGAGATATTCCCCTTCTAATCCCATTGAAGTCAATGGGTTTAGAAGGGTGTAACTCTGTTTATTACTGCACTGAATGCATCTCACGTGGTGATACATCAGTTGTAAAGAAGGGCCTACAGACAACAAATGCAAACTGTGACATTTGGCTTTATTTATTTCATTCAATTTCTTACCGCCCTTCCCTGCTTACGCAGGGCTCAGGGCAGTTTACAACAACATAAAATCCGATATAAATTTTAAAACCAGTTAAAACTACAAAAATTCCATACTAAAACATTCAGCATAAGTATTTAAACACTTTAACAATATGGCATGATTAGCATTCAGATTTTCATGAGGGGGAGGGGAGGGTGCCAGGCAGATGTAGAGAAACCATTGCTGACCTCAACCAAAGGCCTGGTGGAACATCTCTGCCTTGCATGCCCTGCGGAACTTTAGTAGATCAGACAAGGCATGGATGTTGTCTAGCAGAGAGTTCCACCAGGCTGGATATCTTTGGTGCTGGGAATCACCAGGAGATTCTTATCTGCTGATCTCAATGCCCTTTGAGGGACATATTGGGAGAGGCGGTCCTGAAGGTATGTAGGTCCCTGACTATTAAGGGTTTTAAAAGTAAGCACCAAAACCTTGAATCTGATCCAGTGCTCCACTGGCAACCAGTGCAGCTCTTGCAGTAATGGATGGATATGTGCCCTCTGTGGAGTCCCTGTAAGAACCCACGCAGCCACATTTTATACCAGTTGGAGCTTCTGGGTCAGTCTCAAGGGTAGCCCTACATAAAATGAGTTACAATAATCCAACCTGGAGGTGACCGTTGCATGGATTACTGTGGCAAGGTCGGGGCAAGACAGGTACAGGGCCAGCTGCCTAACTTGGTGCAGTTGGAAAAATGCCCACCATACAACATTGGTGATCTGGGCCTCCATAGACAATGTGGGGTCCAAGATCACCCCCAAGCTTCTGATGGTAGGTGCTGATGTCAGAGGCATCCCATCAAGGGCTGGGAGTTGACTCCCCAATCCTGAATCCCCCCCTAGCCACAGAACCTCTGTCTTAGCTGGATTCAGCTTCAACCGGCTTTGCTTCAGCCATCCCACCATGGCCTCCAGCCCCTCGGCTAGATTTTTTGGGGCAGAGTCTGGGTGGCCACCCATCAACAGGTACAGCTGGATGTCATCAGCATATTGGTGACACCCAACCCCAAAACTCCAAGTCAGCTGGGTGAGGGGGTGCTTATAGATATTAAACAACATTGGGGAGAGAATCGCCCCCTGAGGCATCCCACATATTAGTGGATATCTAGTTGATATCTCTCCTCCTATCACCACCCTCTGTCCCCAATCATGGATAAATAAGATCAGCCACTTCAAGACTGTCCCATGAACTCCTACATTGGTGAGGCAGTGGATCAAAAAGTCATGATCGACCATGTCAAATGCTGCCATAAGAACTAACAATATTAGCAATGCTGACCTGCCCTGAAGTAGCTGCCTATGGAGGTCATCTGTGAGGGTGATTAACGCCATATCCATCCCATAGCCAGGGCAGAAACCAGATTGGAATGGGTCCATTGCCAGTGTTTCATCCAGGAAACTCTGGAGCTGCTCAGCAACTGCTCTTTCAATTACCTTACCTAGAAACGAGAGATTCGAGACCGGGCGGTAATTAGCTGGATCAGTCAGATCTAATGTTGGCTTTTTCAAGAGTGGAACAACCACGGTCTCCTTCAGTCCCTCTGGGAAGACCTCTGAATCAAGGGACAGATTAATAATGTCTGCTAGGGGACCCCATATACCTTCACCATCAGCCTTCACCAGCCATGAAGGACAGGGGTCTAGGAGGCACGTGGTTGGCCTAACAGCACCCAGAATCCTGTCAACATGGGCTTGAGAAAGTCGGTTGAAGGTTTCCAAAACTGAATGCAAAGTCAGCCACGGAGCCGCCAGTTCATTTATTGTGGCTGCGAGGTTGTGGCAGAGAGACAAGACTTTTTCCACAAAAAAGCTCACAAAAGCTTCAGAGTTAAGAGCCAGTGTTGCATGATTTAGTTGACCCCCCCCCCTCGCTATTGCTGGACTTGGTGCTTTGGAGAAGCTCAGCCACTTTGATGGCTTCATTCTCAAGGGCAGCAGGGGCCTCATTTGTCTGAGTGGGGGAGGGGGTTATGTGCCATTTCTCTCTGACCATGGCTTTGCAGACCACAGGCAATCCTCCCTGGCCCCTTCCTACTGCCCTGCTCCCCCTGACTTCCCCTGAGCCCACCCCCACCCCTCCCCTTGCTGCCTTTCCCCTGTACTTGGAGAGAGATGCCAGGCCTCGGGTGGGGCATTGACCCCAGGCATCTCTTCCAGGGCAGGGTAGATTGCCAGCCCTTTGCTGGACCCTGGACACTGGGACTGGAGGCATGGGCAGGCTCTTGGCACAGCCATCCCCACTCTTGGAGCCAGCTCCTCTCCTGCCCCATTGCTGATGGCCCTGGGGTGATGCTGGCTGCTCTGCTGTGGCACAGCTGCCCCAGGGCTGGACTGTTTCGCCAGCCCTCCCTTGGCTTCTTTGGGCCTCTGGGTGAGTGTGGGACTGCTCGGGGGGGGGGGTTCAAGCAGAGACGGCATGGCTGGCAGTGGCAGGAGGCCCGCAGGAGGCCCGTCAGCAGGACAACTAGTATATTTTATAAATTACATGCACTACATATTTCCTACTACTTTAGGAAGTGCACACATCATGCACTCAAGGCATAAGAGAGAAGCTCTTCTATCTCCCTAGTTTCTGTAGTGAAATCTGGACCTAGAATGATACAAAAAAGCTTTCCTTTTGTTCATCAGCAGCTCCTTTGTCAGCATGGATTTGTCCCCAACAGGTCCTACAAGACCAACCTAATTTCCTTCTCTGTTTGATTTACAAGCTTACTGGATCAAGGGAATGCTGTTGATGTTGTTTACTTGGATTTCAATAAAGCTTTTGATGGAGTTTCCCATGATGTTCTGATGAGTAAATTAGAGGACTGAGGACTGGTGGAGTACTGTGCTCATAAGTGGATAGGGGACTGGTTGGAGTACAGTGCTCATAATAACATAAGAGAAGCCAATGCTGGATCAGGCCAATGGCCCATCCAGTCCAACACTCTGTCACACAGTGGCCAAAGATACTAGGTGCCATCAGGAGGTCCAGCAGTGGCGACAGGACACTAGAAGCCCTCCCACTGTTGACCCCCCCAAAAAACAACAAGAATACAGAGCATCACTTGCCCCAGAATCCCTATCTATAACTTGTGGCTAATATCTACTGATGGACCTATGCTCCATATGTTTCTCTAATTCCTTTTTGAAGCTGTCCATGCTTTTAGCCACCACCACCTCCTGTGGCAGTGAATTCCATGTGTTAATCACTCTTTGGTGAAGAAGTACTTCCTTTTATCCCTTCTAACCCAACTGCTCAGCAATTTCATTGAGTGCCCATGAGTTCTTGTATTGTGAGAAAGGGAGAAAATTGCCCTTTTCTACACTTTTTCCAAAGCTATAATATCCTTTTTAAGGTGTGGTGACCAGAACTGTACACAGTATTCCAAATGAGGTCACACCATTGATTTATATAGGGGCATTATGATATTGGTTGATCTGTTTTCAAAGAGTAGTAGTCAATGGCATTTCATCTGAATGGAAACAGGTGTCCAGTGGGGTGCCACAGGACTCAGTTCTGAGCCTTGTACTTTTCAATATGTTTATATCTGGATGAAGGTGTGGAGGGGCTACACATTAAATTTGCAGATGACACCAAATTGGGAGGAGCAGCAAACACACCAGAAGATATAGAATTCAAAGAGATCTGAACATGCTGGAAAAGTGGATATGAACAAGATGCAATTTAACAAAAATAAATGCTGAGTTCTACAGCTGGATAGAAAAAATGAGGAATATGCATACTGGATGGGGGATACATTTCTGGGTAGCAGTATATGTGAACAAGATCTTGAGTAGCCAGTGTTGATGCAGTGACAAAAAAGGCTAATGTGATCTTGGGGTGTATCAACAGAGGCATAACATCCAGATTGCAAGATGTCATAGTCCTTCTGTACGCTGCATTGATCAGGTCGTACCTGGACTATTGTGTGCAGTTCTGGAGGCCTCACTTCAAAAATGATATGGAAGGAATGGAACATGTACAGAGAAGAACGATGAGGATGATCGGGATCCTAGAGACCAAGCCCTATGAGGAAAGGCTGAGGGACTTGGGAATGTTTAGTCTGGAGAAGAGGAGGTTGAGAGGGGACATGATTGCTCTTTTTAAGAATTTGAAGGGCTGTCACTTAGAGGAGGGCAGGGAGCTGTTGGCAGCAGAGGATAGGACATGCAATAATGGGTTTAAATTGATGGGAAGGTACTGGCTGGATATTAGGAAAAACTTTTTTACAA
Source organism: Gekko gecko (assembly GCA_029375565.1). Classification (NCBI taxonomy): domain Eukaryota; kingdom Metazoa; phylum Chordata; class Lepidosauria; order Squamata; family Gekkonidae; genus Gekko; species Gekko gecko. The sequence goes on along the minus strand of JAPDNY010000006.1, from coordinate 125,914,824 downwards.
TAAGAGTTGTTCAACAGTGAAATCAGCTACCTAGGGAGGTGGTGAGCTCCCCCTTACTGACAGACTTTAAACAGTGGCTGGACAAATACTTATCAGGGATGCTCTAGGGCTGATCCTGCACTGAGCTGGGGATTGGACTGGATGGCTTATACGGCCCCTTCCAACTCTGTGATTCTATAATCCATCCAGAGATATTAAGGCAGAATATTTGAAAGCTGAGTAAAAGAAAAATTCACCCACTTAAAGTGAATGAGCTGTGCCCATGAGGTTCATATTTTACCAGAGAGATAGTTATATTCTGCTTTGTTTGTTTCAAGCAGTCTATTACTAAACAGGTTGTGATAGCTGATTGCATTCCCAAAGAGTGGGCCATTAATTTATTAGTTATTCGTATGCATTATTTATCTGATGAATTACCAGTCCTGACCTGCTCAGACAAGCAATGTCTCCTAGAGATAAAAATGCTGCTGAAAGGACTTGGCTCTTGTGCCAAAGCCAAAATGCTGAAAATCAATTTTAATCCTTTTTCATTAAGGTTCTTGTGAGCCAGTGCTTTTCAGATTATGGCTTTGCTTTATGGGAGGTCTCCAAGAAATCTATAAATTAGATTGCTCTGGACACTAGGATTCGGCACTGAGTAGAACATTTGCTGTTTATAAGTGTATTTTAATAACTTGACTTGGGTCATTGCAACATTAAAAGGTCATATTTTATTGAAAATGGTGCTTTTGTGAAAATGTCACCTTGCAGCACCCTTGTTGAGATAACAATTTGCTGGTACATTTACTTTCCTATTGTCATTTTGTCTGAACTTTAAAGTCAAAAGCAACTCTCTTCCCAGTACAATCTGTTCCATGTGGCTTTGAAATGCCCTGCCGGATTGTTCCCAATGCCATTGCCAACAAATGTGCTGGTTCAATAGTCTGCCTGTTTTTGGAACCCTCATGTGGCTGTGTTGTTAAGTATGCCAGATACATCTTGGTACAAACAATACCAACAAAAAAACACATATTGTGCTGAAAAACATTACAAGAAGCACTTCTCAGCATGCAACGAATCAAGAAAATCCAATTTAGGGGTCCAATTCAGAGTGGGAGAAATCTCTGATTATGAGCTGAACCATATTTTGAGAGCATATTTGTGGCCAATAACCTGTGGATCTATGGACCAGCCTCTTCTATCAATACAACTCATACAAATATAGCTCCACTCATCCATGCTGTTATAGCATCTCTCTCTTCTGTGAGCCTCTGAGAAAGGGTGGAATAGAAATCAAATAAATAAATAAAACAAGGCCCTGCCCATTCCTAAATTCTCCAGCATTGCAAGTATTCTGATTCCCATGATAGCTAGGCTACAGCATTACACCTTTTCCTGCTCTGAGAAATGGTCACAGAGCTCTTGTCTGGTGATAAGAAAAAAAATCCTTCCTTAATGAGTGAATGGGACATTTAATGGATCCAGTAAAAATACATAGTAATGGCATGTTTTTCCTGATGGATCCCAATTTGACTCAATTAATTGCTAGCACACCAAACTGCAAGGAACTACTTTCATATAGTGCCACACAGACGGGCTCTTCTTCTTCTGGCTTCTTCATCATAGTCACATGTATGTATTATAAATAATATTGATACAAATCAATTAATATTTTTTATCAAGCCTGCAGTTACTTTCTAAACATGAAACACATCAAGAATATGTTAGTTAACATCAAATGTGGTATCTGTCATATTTATGAAATTTTAAAATAGATGCTTGAAAATGTTTTTCTATATCTACAGTATATGGAAGGTTTATCATAAAAATCTCCGTACAACATGTTCTAAGTGAGCAAAACTTTGTCTCAAAAAGCATTTCACTTATTACAAAAGATTAAATATTTCATAGGAAAGGATTTCACTGCTCTGCAAATCTTCCAGTTTTCCCATAATAAAAGGGGGAGGGTGCTTAAAAAGAACATTTTCCTGACCTCCCCTTCTGTTCCCCTCCTAGGTGGTCACATATATACTAGGGGTGTGCATTCAGTTTTGCTGAATGGAGAAAAAAATACCCCCAAAATACCCTATCAGTATTTTTCAGGTATTTGTTCAGCTGAATCAGATTCTCTAATTTGATTCATCTGCCGATAAGGTACTCCTGAATAAAAGCCAATCTTATTTGGCTTTTATTTGGGTGTTCAGCCCTGAACCAGGGAGGGAAGGCAATGATCAGTTTCAGTGGATTGAAACTGACCAGGTATCCCTTTCCTTCCTTGCCCCAGCTGGTTCTCCACAGCGGGCGATGGGGGAAGGGAAGACAGAACAGGAGGGCATTTTTAAATGCCTCCCTAATCTGTCTTCACTTTCATCCACACAGCCAGCCACTGCAGGGACTCTGCTTGGCTGCCTGGGTGAAGCCCTGCAGCTGCCTGGGAGGGAAGGCACTTTAAACTACCTTCCTTTGGCTTCCCCAGGTGCTCCACAGGGGAAGTCAATTCTGGGAGGGAAGGCAGTTTAAACCAGAGTTAGAGCAGCTGGGGAAGGAAAGGCTCCAGTTCCATTATACTCCACTAGCCTGATACCCATGCTTTGCTATGGTATTTAAGTTCTGTAAATCCAGTTATAATACTGATGATGTGAAATTTGAAATGTAACATTTGTTGTAGGAATTCTAATGGAGAAGACTGTAGTGTAAGAAATGAAGTGAGACACACATACTTCCCTCCCCCCCTACTAAAGGACCTCTCTCTAGATCACTTTGGTGGTTCTGCCTTCAGGTGCTAGGATCACCAGGCTGCTTGATGAGCTCATTCTGGAGCAGGCCACACAGAACTGTCCATTTAAAAAGTAGTCATCTGTTAAGTCAATCCCTGCTACCTTCCACGAAAGTGATGGCCTCTCTACTTGTGTTTCTGGATTGTTTTGCTCATATGGAGACTGTGTTGGTCTGAGCACCTCAGGGTGATCTTGTTGGTACTTGGCCTGTGCAGCTCAGTGCACTGCAGGAGTACTATGTTCAAATGTCTTTGCTGCATTTCTAAGTTGCCTCCTCCTTGTAGCATTGGTGTTTCTGGCTCAACGTTTGCCAGGAGCTTTCTTGGGGGAAGTAAGAGGTGAGAGATGTGAAGGAGTGGTGATGTGGTGGACATTTCTTCAGGTTCATGAGGGAGGCATGCATCAAAATGGCTTCTAGAAATGTCCTTTACTATCTCCCCATAAACATTCATACCCTGGCCCTGCTCCTACACCTGATAGACACCAGCCTGTGTCTGGTGTGTGTGGGGGTTGTATTTAAAGGCATTGGGGAGGCTGTTAACCAAATTGCTCTATTATTTAATAAAGATTGGGAATTATAATTATGAATATGCAAGTGGCTTATCTATAGGATCTGACCTGTGTATACCAGAGTTAGAATTCCCAAGAACCCGGGAACAGACACAGAAACTGGGTGGCTAATTATTATTATTTCTTTATTAAATATTCTCAAGCATACAAACAATATTCACACAATATAGAACTAAGGAAGCAGAGGTGATTGATGGCTTATAGAGGGGTGATACAACCTGTCCAGATATGCAGAGGTCCATGAAGAAAGGACTGTGGCCTAAACTCAGAGAGAGTCTAGGGGTGGACTGCCATTTTGGGATCATGGTAGAAAACACACAGTCTAAGGCCATGTGTGTGCTGGGATATAGGCATATATAATGCAGTCCAATGGGTGGCCCTGGGGGCTGGTCTCAGGTGAGAACAATAGATTACCTGAACTAATTATCCCAGGGGTGTGTGATGCCAGTAGGGAGAGATCTTAGGTATGACCAGTGAGCTTCCAGAGAGGCAGGGTCTGGATTTAACAACAGAAGCCAGGTGTTGGGTAGCTAGTTAAATGGATTATCTGACTTACTAATGGTCCTGGCCAGGGTAGACAAAAGGTGGGAGAAGTATCAGGAAGGATTGCTAAACATTTGAATGATTGATTGGTTTATCCCAGTATTCTTGAGGAACAGAGCAGGAAAGACAAAGAATCCAGACAAAGAATTACTGGAGACAGAGTTACCTGCCAGGTGGTCTCTGAAAAGTTTTTAGAAATGTAGATAATTTACCTGATGGAACCCATTGTTATTCCATAAGCATAATCTCTTCTGGGTGGAGGGGGAACACTGGAGACTTGCTCTGAGGTCACCTTATGAAACCTGGATATGAAATCCCTTTTTGCGAGCACTTGCAGCCTGTCTCTGTGGTTCAAGCTGAGAGTGCTTGACTTTTGGGGACTTTGGTTCAAGTTAGAAAGTAGGGCACCCCAGCTTTGGGGCTACCCAAGAGTAAAAGGCAGTGCCTCTGGCAACAAGGCTGGGCCAGCAGCAGTGCCATAGGCATCAACTTTGCAGGGGATGGGGAGCTCGCACCTCTCTGAACTTTCTGAGCCTCCCCAGGAACAACCAGCACCAGACAGAGCCTTGCCACACACCCCCACGCCCTCACCCCATTTTGAAAGCAGAGGGTTTTTCCCCTCTGATTTCTGTTGAACAGGTTGGGACGGAGGGAAGTCAGGGCGGGGACTTGCTTTCTGGAAGCTAAGTCCCACTCCCCAGCTCCCAGCAGCCCTCAGTTCAGCCTGGAGGAGGTGGAGCCTGGAGGCTGCTGCACACGGCTTCGCCTTCACTGCTTTCCTGGGCAAGCAGACTGCAGAGAAAGGTGAGGACTGGAGCTGGCTGGGGCAGCAAGGGTGGGGTGGGGGATGTTTTTAGGGGTGGGGGTGGGCTGGGCAGCCATGTGGGGGAATCACAAGTCCTAGAGTGGGAGGGAGGGAGCGAGGGAGTGAAAGAGCAAAGTTGGGCACAAGTCAGCGGCCATGTAAATTTCCTGACTCAAGAGGGATCTCAAATCTGGTGAGTCAGAAGAGGGGCAAAGTTGAGGAACTACGTTTGGTGTGGGGGTTCAGCCCTTCGAATTCCCCCATCTGCTTTATGGGGCTTCTGGAGGTGATAGATGTAATATCCTGAGCAAGGTCCCCCCCATTATATAAGCCCAACAGCTAGCCAGGGAGCCCCTCATCTTCTATAGTCGTCCTGCCTCACACTGAGGGTTGCCAGTTTTCAGCCCTGGTCTCTCCAGCGGGCTCTTTAACTGCCTAGTTTGCCAGGGGAATGTGATCTCCCTCTGGGCTGTGAGAAAGCCTCGCCTGCCCATTTATGTGCACTGTGCCTCCACGCAAGAGACTTTCTCCCAGCTATCTGGCAACTCTGCTCTTTGGGCAAGGTCTGGATGGGTGTGCAGCCCCCTCCCCCTTCAGTTCCATTCCATGTGGGGGTTATTCCTCAGGAGCCACTCCCGACTTTGGCTGTTCAAACAAATTGGAGTCTCTTTTTTTTTTTTTGGTAAATACAATTTATTATTGGATATAACACATGATCATACATTTTAAACCTACCTACATATCCATTTTTCTAATTTCCCTTCTCCCCCCCAAACAAGGCTTCCCGCACTGCTCCAACCCCATTAATGTCTCTCTTGTTCTGTTACAATTAGTTCTAAACTTATTTTCTCTTACAAACGGTAACAATTCAATAATCTAATTCTATTTCATTTTCTTCTTAATAACTATCAAAGCAAATCAAACCACGTTTAATGTCCCAATTTTTCAACAAGTATTTTTGAAAGTCTTTCCAGTCTTCAAAGAAAGTTTCATCTTCTTCATTGTTTAACTTTCTTGTTAGTTTGTCCATTTCTGCCAAAAACAATGTCTTTTTAATCCATTCCCATGTTTCAGGTACTTTATCTTGTTTCCAACATTGAGCAAAAATCAGTCTAGCTGCTGTGATCAAGTACCATAGTAGTGTTCTCTTGGCTACATTTATTTCTTCCATTTTAAGACCTAACAATAACATCTGTGGGTCTTTCTTAAAAGTACATTTCAAAAATTTTTGTATCTCATTGTGGATCTCAGTCCAATACTTTACTGCTTTATCACAAGTCCACCACATATGATAAAAAGACCCTTCATGTTTTTTACATTTCCAACATTTGTTGGACATACTTTCATTTATAATAGCAATTTTTTTAGGCGTCATATACCATCTGTACATCATTTTATAACAATTCTCTTTAACATTTACACAAGTTGAAATTTTCATTGACTTTTTCCACAAATATTCCCAGGATGTCATCAATATCTCATTATTAACATTTACAGCCCATTTTATCATTTGCTCTTTTACAGTTTCATCCTCAGTGTACCATTTCAATAAAACCTTGTACAGTTTAGAAATCATTTTTTTTACCTTTCTCAAGCCATACAGTTTCAATTTCAATGTTCTTTTCTCTGAAACCATGTTCTCTATTATCGGTCTTAAATAAATCATAAATCTGTCTGTATTTCAACCAATCATATTCAAATTCGAGATCAAATCTATCTTGTAACACAAAATTTTTCCCTTCTAATTTTAAAAGATTTTTGTAAGGTAGCCAATCTAACCCTTGATTTCTTGAATGTGGATTAATCACTTCAGCTGGTACTATCCAAAGTGGTCTTTCTTCTGAGAAGAATTTTCTATATCTCATCCATGTCTTGAACAGTGATTGCCTTACAAAGTGGTGTTTAAAAAATTTGTCCATTTTTACTTTTCCATACCATAAATATGCATGCCATCCAAATTTGTTATCATGCCCTTCTAAGGCCAATAACTTCTTATTCTCAAGATTAATCCACTGTTCCAACCATGTTAGACAGACAGCATCATAATACAGTCTTAGATTTGGTAGTTGTAGGCCTCCTCTCTCTCTTGCGTCGCATAAAATTTTCATTTTAATCCTTGGCTTTCTTCCTGCCCATACGAATTTGGATAATTCTTTCTGCCACAAATCCAATACTTTCCTCTGTTTTAGTATTGGAATGGTCTGAAATAAAAACATCAAACGTGGTAAAATATTCATTTTTACAGTTGCGATTCTTCCCATCAATGATAAATTCAAAGTATCCCATTTCTTCATGTCTTGCTGAATCCTATGCCACACCTTTTCATAATTGTTTTTAAACAGGTCAATATTTTTCATGGTTAATTCAATTCCAAGATATTTAGTCTTTGTGACTACATCACATTGGATTTTCTCTTGAAGTTCTATTTGTCTTTGCTTCGTCATGTTTTTACACATCACCTTAGTTTTGTTTTTATTAACGTAAAAACCCGCAACTGAGCCAAATTCTTCAATTTTCTCCATCAGATGTGGTATTTTCTCAATAGGATCCTGAATCATAAACATCACATCATCTGCAAATGCCCTATATTTGTATACGAATCCTTTCACTGAAAGTCCTTCAATACTATTATCTTTTCTTATTGCTGTCAATAATATTTCCAACATCCAAATAAACAGCAACGGGGACAACGGGCAGCCTTGACGTGGTGATGTGACACCCTTTTCCAGGTCTAGCTCCCCCCATTCCTTCGCTAGCCAGGCTTGAATGCACCCAAAAGCCAGTGGTGGGACCTGGCAGGCTTCATGGTGAAGTGTTTAGTGAAAGAGAGATGGGGAAAGAGGGGAGCTGCAAAGGGCATTTCTACACAGGTTCCATGTTGTTTGGAAGTGGGTTTTGTTTCTTTATTTCTTGTATGTCCAGGGGTTCCTCTGGCTGTTCGCTGTTCTTCAAGACTAACAAAACATGTGGCAGTGTAGGAGCTTTTGGGGGTGGGGGGTGCATGCACATGCGCTTGTGTGCAAGACGATTCCTTGGCACCAGAATACGCTCTTGCAGCCCTCCCTTTCCATCTCTCCCCTCCCTCCCCCTCTCTCCTTTCTGTCTTTCCTGTCTCCCCATCTGCTTTATTTTCCTTCCTTCCTTCCTTCCTTCCTTCCTTCCTTCCTTCCTTCCTTCCTTCCTTCCTTCCTTCCTTCCTTCCTTCCTTCCTTCCTTCCTTTTCATCTCTCCCCTCCCTCCCTTTCCTTTCTTTCTTTCCTGTCTCCCCATCTTTCTTTCTTTCTTTCTTTCTTTCTTTCTTTCTTTCTTTCTTTCTTTCTTTCTTTCTTTCTTTCTTTCTTTCTTTCTTTCTTTCTTTCTTTCTTTCTCTCTCTCTCTCTCTCTCTCTCTCTCTCTCTCTCTCTCTTCCCATTTATTAGCTTTCTTTCCATCTCTCTCTCTCCTTCCTTCCTTTCTCTCTCTTCATCTATTTGCTTCCTTTCCACCTCTCCCCTCCCTCCCTTGTTAAAATAGCCCTAGTTAGGGTTGCCAGGTTCCCCCTGGCCACCTCTGGGGTGTGAGGGGAGGGGTGGCGCAATCCAGGTTAGGAAGCTCCTGGAGATTTGGGAATGGAGTCTGGGGAGGACAGGCACCTCAGTGGGGCACAATGCCATAGAGTCCACCTTCCAGAACATCAGTTTTTTTCCAGGGAAACTGATCTCTGTAGACTGGAAATGAGCTGTAATTCCAGGGGATACCCAGGTCCCACCTGGAGGCTGGCATCCCTAGCGCCAGTGCTGAAATTAGAAGCTCTGGTTCTGCTGTGTGAGTTGGTGCATGCAAACCACTGGCATTGGCTTCCATTTGCCAAATCACCCTGCTTCGTATAGGATGCACAACAGCCAGGTGGAGGAGGGGAGGGGTGTCATTCTACCAAAAATGAGAATGTTTGGGTTTCTCTGTGAATTTGAGGACAGGAACTGGCACTGAAGTGAGATTGGAAAAGATTGTGTGGCTTTCTGAAACCCTTGTGCTACAGTAATAATTATGTTACAATACAGTTTGTTAGTCTTAAAGGTGCTACTGAGCTTTTTACTATTTTGTATGTTATGGCAGTGATATGAGAGCCAATTGAGCTGTGGGTCCATCTCATGCTACTGACAATAGTTCTGGGCATTAAAGTGCACTTGCCCTGTGGTGATGGAAAGTGCTAGCAAGTCATTGCCAACTCATGGTAACCCTGTAGGGTTTTCAAGGCAAGAGACATTCAAGGATGATTTGCCATTGCCTGACTCTGCATCATGTACCTGGTATTCCTTGGAGGTTTCCCATCCAAATACTAGTCAGAGCTGACCCTGCTTAGCTTCTAAAATCTGATGAGATCAGGCTAACCTGAGCCATCTGGGTCCATGGCATGGTGTTTTGTGGGTGCTTCCCAGGCAATCATCTTCAATCTATTCTTGGGAGCCACAATCACTAGGAAAGAGCCCTGTGATAAAACTGTAATAATAATTTACTCATAGTGTAAGATTGGGCACATTGATCTAAGGAACTGAAAGAAGAGAAAGTATTAGCAAGCTCAGTGGTTAAAGATCTGAATAGAGCTCTTTATAGTCCAATCCTGAGGACACTTGGAGTAAGCCCCCTTGGATAGACCTCAGTAGGATGTCTCTGTTAGACTGATGAGGAATTGTTATAGGAAGGGGATGAACAATTAGTATATGAGAGAGAGAGAGAGAGAGAGAGAGAGAGAGAGAGAGAGAGAGAGAGAGAGAGAGAGAGAGGGTCTGAAAATGTAATGCAGGTTTCTCTGGACTGCCTCTCCTATTATATCACACAGACCTTGCAATAGCATTATAGCTAACCCCACCTAAGAAACTTCTATGCTGTTTCTATAATTTCTAAAACGTACTTCACATCAACTGTGAATCTCCATTCCTTTCTAATTCCTCTCAACTATGTACAGCTTTCTATGTTGTGCTTCATTTGGACTGCTTTGCTTTCTCAGGTCCTAGCCTCCTTCTTTTCTATAACCATGGATCTACATCCCCTTCCTCAAGTCTTGCTGCTTGTCCCAACTCTCTAAAGTCAGACCAGTTTGGCCAGTGGCAACCCAAAATACATCTGCCTGTCCAGGAAGTTCAACTAAATACCACTAGAGTTTTTGTCACCACTGCTACATCACTTAATGCATTACAATATAGATTTATGTTCAGGCTATAATTTATGATGTTTTAGTTTGGGAAGATCTGTTTTCTTGGTCACATCAGTTGGTGCTATTTTTCCCCTGTAAACTCCTCTTCCATCACAATGGACTCTGCTCACATGTTATCTGTCAATCCCCTCTTTATCCCACCGTTCCTACAGTCTCTCTTCCCTTATATTGACCTCACAACAATTGCAATATCACCCAGCCTGATGAAGGGAGCTTTGACTCTTGGAAGCTTATTCCTTGAAACTCTTGTTGGTCTCTAATCTGCTACTCTCCCTCATGGATCACTGCCTTGTCGTGGCGAGGGGGCTTGCGTGGTTCGATGAGGCTGTGGGCTATGCCGTGGAGGGCCACCCAGGACGGACAGGCCACAGCAGAGAACTCAGACCAAGGGTGATCCCCTGGAGAAGGAAATGGCAACCCACTCCAGTATCTTTGCCAAGAAAACCCCATGGACAGTAACAAAAGGCTAAAAGATATGACGCCGGAAGATGAGCCCCTCAGGTCGGAAGGTGTCCAATATGCTACTGAGGAAGAGCAGAGGGCAAGTACGAGTAACCCCAGAAAGAGTGAAGCGGCTGGGCCAAAGCCGAAAGGACGCTCAGTTGTGGATGTGTCTGACGGTGAAAGGAAAGTTCGATGCTGCAAAGAACAATACTGCATAGGAACCTGGAATGTAAGATCTATGAATCAAGGTAAGCTTGACGTGGTCAAAAATGAGATGGCAAGAATGAACATCGACATCTTGGGAATCAGTGAACTAAAGTGGACAGGAATGGGCGAATTTAACTCAGAAGACCATTATATCTACTTACTGTGGCCAGGAATCCCGTAGAAAAAATGGTGTGGCCTTTATAGTCAACAAGAGAGTGAGAAAGGCAGTATTGGGATACAATCTCAAAAATGACAGAATGATCTCGGTCTGAATCCAAGGCAAACCATTCAACATCACAGTAATCCAAGTCTATGCCCCAACCACTGCTGCAGAAGAGGCTGAAGTGGACCAGTTCTACGAAGACCTACAACAGCTCGTAGAACTAACACCAAAAAATGATGTCCTCATCATCATAGGGGACTGGAATGCTAAAGTAGGAAATCAAAAGGTAACCGGAATAACAGACAAGTTTGGCCTTGGAGAACAAAATGAAGCAGGGCAAAGGCTAACAGAGTTTTGTCAAGAGAACACGCTGGTCATAGCAAACACCCTTTTCCAACAACCTAAGAGGCGACTCTACACATGGACATCACCAGATGGGCAACACCGAAATCAGATTGACTATATAATTTGCAGTCAAAGATGGAGAAGCTCTATCCAGTCAGTAAAAACAAGACCTGGAGCTGACTGTGGCTCAGATCATGAGCTACTCATTGCAAAATTCAGACTTAAATTGAAGAAAGTTGGGAAAACCACAAGGCCATTCAGATTTGACCTAGATCGCATCCCCGATGAATATACAGTAGAGGTGAAGAATAGGTTTAAGGGACTAGATTTGATAGACAGAGTGCCTGAAGAACTATGGACAGAGGTCCGTGACATTGTAAAGGAGGCAGCACTCACCGCCATCCCAAAGAAAAAGAAATGCAAAAAAGCAAAGTGGCTGTCTGATGAGGCTTTACACATAGCAGAGGAAAGAAGGAAAGCTAAAGGCAATGGGGAAAAGGAAAGATTTGCCCAACTGAATGCAGATTTCCAGAGAACAGCAAGGAGAGATAAGGAGGCTTTCCTGAATGAACAATGCAAAGTAATAGAGGAAAACAATAGATTGGGAAGGACTAGAGATCTCTTCAAGAAAATTGGAGAAATCAAGGGAACGTTCCATGCAAAGCTGGCCATGATAAAGGACAAAAACGGTAGGGACCTAACAGAAGCAGAAGAGATTAGGAAAAGATGGCAAGAATACACAGAAGAACTATACAAGAAGGACCTCGATGTCCTTGACAATCACGATGGTATAATCACTGACCTTGAGCCAGACATCCTGGAAAGCGAAGTTAAATGGGCCTTAGAAAGCATTACTAACAACAAAGCTAGTGGAGGTGATGGTATCCCAGCTGAGTTATTCAAAGTCTTAAAAGAAGATGCTGTTAAAGTGCTGCACTCAATTTGCCAACAAATTTGGAAAACACAACAGTGGCCACAGGATTGGAAAAGGTCAGTTTACATTCCAATCCCAAAGAAGGGCAACGTCAAGGAATGTTCAAACTATCGCACAATTGCACTCATTTCACACGCTAGCAAGATCATGCTCAAAATCCTACAAGCTAGGCTCCAACAGTACGTGGATAGAGAACTGCCAGAAGTACAAGCTGGGTTTCAAAGAGGTAGAGGAACTAGAGATCAAATTGCCAACATTCGCTGGATTATGGAGAAAGCAAGAGAATACCAGAAAAACATCTACTTCTGCTTCATTGACTATGCTAAAGCCTTTGATTGTGTGGATCACAATAAATTATGGCAGGTTCTTAAAGAGATGGGAGTGCCAGACCACCTCATATGTCTCCTGAGAAACCTGTATAAGGGTCAAGAAGCAACAGTTAGAACCGGATATGGAACAACTGATTGGTTTAGCATAGGAAAAGGAGTACGACAGGGATGTATATTGTCACCTTGCTTATTTAATTTATATGCCGAGTACATCATGCGAAATGCTGGCCTGGATGAATCACAAGCTGGAGTTAAGATTGCTGGGGAAAAGATCAATAACCTCAGATATGCAGACGATAGCACTCTGATGGCAGAAAGTGAAGAGGATCTAAAGAGCCTCTTGCTCAGGGTGAAAGAGGAGAGCGCAAAAGTGGGCTTGAAGCTCAACATCAAAAAAACTAAGGTCATGGCATCTGGCCCCATCACTCCTTGGCAAATAGAAGGGGAAGTCGTAGAAGTAGTGACAGACTTCACGTTCCTAGGATCCCAGATCACTGCAGATGGTGACTGCAGCCATGAAATTAAAAGACACCTGCTCCTTGGGAGGAAAGCGATGGCAAACCTAAACAGCATGATAAAAAGCAGAGACATCACCTTGCCAACAAAAGTCCGCATGGTCAAAGCAATGGTATTCCCCGTAGTAATGTATGGCTGTGAGAGTTGGACTATAAGGAAGGCCGAGCGCCAAAGAATAGATTCTTTTGAACTATGGTGCTGGAGAAGACTCTTGAGAGTCCCTTGGACTGCAAGGAGATCAAATCAGTCAATCCTAAAAGAAATCAACCCTGACTGTTCCCTGGAAGGCCAGATCCTGAAGCTGAAGCTCAAATACTTTGGCCACCAAATGAGAAGGGAGCATTCACTGGAGAAGACCCTGATGCTGGGAAAGATTGAAGGTCAAAGAAGAAGGGGACGGCAAAGGATGAGATGGTTAGACAGTGTCATCGATGCAACGAACATGAAATTGAGCAAGCTTCGGCGGACGGGGGAGGACAGGAGGGCCTGGCGTAATCTGGTCCATGGGGTCGCGAAGAGTCGGACTCGACTGTGCGACTGAACAACAAAACAATCTGCTACTGGACTCAGATCTTACTGTCCCAGTATCACCGAGTATACGTCATGCAAAATGTAGATCCAAACATGGGTCTCCTCAGTCCATACTGGTCTTCATGCCATTGGTCCATCTACTTCAGCATGGTCTGCTCTGATGCAGGTGAGCTCAGAGACTCAGACAGAGAAAGATCCTTTCCAACACCTGTTCTCTTAGACCTCCTCAGTTTAAACCTTTGTCGTTTGGCACACAAAGCATGATCTCTCTATCATCAGTCCATCAGTGTCATCATTGTCTACTCAGACTGGCAGTGGTTCTCCAAGGTTTTATGTAGAGGATTTTGCCAATGCTGTGCTTTGTTTCTGAGCCATTGGGGCCTGGCTAGGGAGGTTCCCAAGGGTTCCCAGCACCCCCTAAATTTCTGGAGAGCCACTTCTTAAATCCTACATGGCTCCGCCTCCATATATAGTGACAACGGCCTGTGATGTCACTGGCTCCTCTCTATGATGTCACTGGGCCTCAGTTCTTTTAAGGACCTAGCACAACAATTCCTCTGGCCCAGCCTCAGCCCCCCAGGAAACCGGAAAGTCTATGCCCTTGAGCAGTGCTAAGGCAATCCTGCTGAGGAAACCTCCCCGGTATCTGTAAGCATCCCACCTCCTCTCCTACACCTGACAGGCAGCTGCCTGTCCAGTGTGGGATGGGGAGGGGGGAGGAGTATTAGAAGCCACTGTGGAGGCAGGGCTGGCAGGATCACTAAGGTGTTACTGCTGGGGCAGGCTCCCTTGTGGCTTTAAGTACCCTGCAACCGCTGCTTGACCTGACAGACAACCTCCTGTTAGGTGTAGGATGTGGGAGAGTGTGTTGGAAGCCATCAGAGAGGCTGGGCCAGCAGCACTGTTAAGCTGATCCTGCTGGGGTGGTGTCCCTGTTGGAATAAAGTACCCTGGTTCTGCTCCTACACCTGACAGACACCAGCCTGTCTGGTGTTGGGGGGAATTCTACTCAAAGGCATCAGGGAGGCTGGACCAGCAGCAGTGCTAAGGCAATCCTGCTGAGCAAACCTCCACAGTGGCTGTAAGCATCCCACCTCCTCTCCTACAGCGGACAGGTAGCTGCCTGTCCAGTGTAGGAGGGGGAGGGGGAGAAGTATTAGAACCCATGGTGGAGGTGGGGCTGGCAGGATCACTAAGGCATTACAGCTGTGGTGGGCTCCCTCATAGCTTTAAGCACCCTGCAACCGCTGCTGCACCTGACAGACAACCACCTGTTAGGTGTAGGAGGTGGGAGGAGTGCGTTGGAAGCCATCCAACCTCCTCTCCTATACCTGACAGGCAGCTGCCGGTCAGGTATAGGAGGGGGAGGAGTATTAGAAGCTACTATGGAGGTGGGGCTGCACCTGACAGACAACCGCCTGTTAGGTGTAGGAGGTTGGGGGAGTGTGTTGGAAGCCATCAGAGAGGCTGGGCCAGCAGCATTAGGACTCCTGATTTCTTCAACTGTCATTAGCTCTCTGCAGTGCCTGTAACTGTTTTTGTTTTGTTTTTTTACCTCAGAACACTGAGCTCTGCAGGTGATCAATCAGAGAGTTGGGGGGGGGGGTGCAGGGAGGCAGCTGCCTGGCAGTTGCATAGGAATCAATAGGGGAGCACATTTTACCCCTTTTGACCCACTTAGGGGTCAAATTTCTAAAAAATCTCTTCTTAGCAAGCACCCACTCCATGTTAGAAGCACTCTCCCCGAATTTGGTGTCTCTAGGTCCAGCGGTTTGGCCTGGGCATTGATTTTACAGTGAGGGACTTTCTTTTATGTATATAGATGGGGACTTTCCCCATAGGTGTTAAATGTATTTGGCAATACTGATTTTTCCCAAAACCCATTATGATACTGATATTGGGATTTGGGAATATCACTGTATACCAATATTTTTCAGGTCTGGTGTACCCAAACCCAAGAACTACCAATTTTTTGTGTATACACACCCCAATACACACATTCCTATCCACGTAGCTATGGGATAGTGCCATAGAAATGCAGCTCACATTGGTTCAGTTTGTGTATGTATGTGTTTATGTGAAATTCTGCATTTTATTTACCTTAATTCATTATTTAATATTTTATTTATTTATTTATTTGGATTTATATCCCACCCTCCCCGAAGGCTCAGGGCAGCTAACAACAAGGCATGAGTGCCAGAGTTAAGACAGATAAAAAATAAATAAAACAGAGTAAAACCGTATAATACAACAACAAGGCGTCAGTGCTCCAGTTATCACAAGATGGGTAGGTCTTAATCCAACGGCAATGTTCCAGTAGCCTGTCATTGCTTCTCCTTCCAGGGTCACCTCGCACCCTGATGGAACCACATAGTGGTGGCAGTGGTGTGATGATGCATATGGTGTTTAGCCAAATTGTGAGGAAGAAAGGGGCTCTGTACACAGGGAACAACAGAAAAAAATTATACCCAATGGCTTCTTCAGGCATTAAAGTTTTCCTACACATAGAAAAATATCAAAGTAGGAAACAGATGTGTTAAATAGAACATAGGTACTTGGTGTAAGTTCACCCGTCAGGCAGCTAATATGTACACTCAGTTAAAATGCATCCACTTGGAGCAGTGCAATTAAATACACGGAAGTCTACATTTTATAAAAGGTCACTATTTGCATTACAATTTTACTTTTCCATTCAAAAATATTCAGTACTTTACTTAGTAATATGCCAACCAGGGAATCTGCTGTTGGTCATATTAATTGGGCACCATCCCACTCCTCTGAGCATAGAATGGGCAGGATACCTGAATCACTGTGCAGGATAATGGGCCATGAATCCCAATGGCGAAAGCCAGGTACAGTATACCAATCACACAACTGTGAAAGATCTCTACCCATTCTCTGCAACATGAATTGGTTGGTGCATTTACATATATTCACCAAGCAGCCAAAGGCAACATTGTAAGTGCCGTATCTTTTAAGTAGGCCCATTCTCATCCATTTGTCACATTAAGGCCTTATGTAGAATTCAGGAAGGGCATGGAAAATCATACTGTTCATAGCCTTGGCTGCTACAGCCACATATTTCTTGGCTTGAGTCCATTTCTCACCATTTATGTTACTATCTTGGTGAAGTTCAGCAGTGACACCCAATGTGAACACTACCTATTCAAAGTCATCCCAAAAGAGCTATGTGAAACCATGGTGATGCTGACAGTTTAATGGCCCATGGAGAGCAGCCCAGGTACTGTGTACAATGGTATGGAATGAGCTTTATCTCCTCTGATTTTCAGTTAAGCTGACATTCACCTTTTCACTACTGACAGTGAAGGGCTAATTCCATCCAGTGTCCTAGTACCAATATCAAATCCCTGCACTGAAACATGGCCAGAGGAGCCTTAAGCACTGATGATCTAGTTCCAGTATCAAAGCCCTACACTGAAACATGGTCAGAGGAGTCTAAAGCATTGATACTCACTGTACTGCACTGCAGTGCAGTGCATTTAGATCCAAAGCTTTCAGTTCAAGCATGATTCATTATGCAAAACTGACCTATTTAGCTGAGTAACTAATTTCAGGCTTACAGTTTGAAGCATTGTTGATAACTTATTTTGTGCAAATAAACCTATCATATTTTTATTCTGCCACTTTATCTTGCTCTTCCTCCAAGGAGCTCAAGGCAGCATAAATAGTTCTCCCTCGTCCATTGTATCCTTGCAAGGTAAGTTAGTTAAAGAAAGAGTTATTGGCCCAATGTCATGCAATGAGCTTTATGGCTGGGTAGAGATTTGTTCATAGGTCTTCCCACTCTAGACCAACACTCTAACCACTAGAACATAGTGATATGTGATGCACACCTAAGCAGAGTCACAGATTTCTAAGCCCATTGGCTTCAATGGACTTAGAATGGTGTAACTCTGAGGGGTACCCTTAGCAATCCTAAGTAGGTCTACTCAGAAGTAACTATGGTATTGTATAGTTGGTTTTTTCCCTGTAAACACTGCTCCTATGGTTTTTCTTTATATATGCTGTGTAGTTTAAAACACAGTCCTCAAGAGAAATAGGGAAGAGTTCACTATTCAAGGATTTTCAAGGATTTTTGAAACTGAATATTTCTCCCCTCCCAGCATTCTGAATAGATTCTTTTATTCATTTGGGCTTTTCTCTATTGACTTTGTAGTTGTTCACTGTCTCACTGAAGTTTACTAATATTAAATATTGGTATCAATTTGTTTACACAGCAAGAAGCACTTAAGTGCTTCTGATGATACTGAAAGATTCTAGCAATATATTTCACCGACAGAATAAGCCATGTGTGAGGGTTGTAAATCTCAAAAGAGTGTGATGTGAAATAGCAACTTCAGATTTTGTTCCTTGTTCAGCAATAAGATGATCAGGGCAGAATCTAGGACTTAGGGCTTTGAAACATTTCTGTATTTATAGAATTGAACTAAGATGTCAGGATTGCTTCAAGTCACCTGACTTGTTTTACAGTTACTTGAAGACAAAGGTTACTGACTCTCTGTATATTTTAAGAGAAAAGAAGGGTGGTGAATTTGACGTCCTGACCTACATGTGACCCATAACCTGAGAGGGAGGTTTGAGAGGGTGAAATTAACAGTTATGTGGCCTGGTCCAGTACTCTGTGTGAGTGGAAAGGGGGCATCACAACTTATCATACAGTGAACTATAGCCTACCAGGACAATTCAGAAGTTGTAGTGAGTTTCTGTTGACATAATGTGCACAAATACAGAATTTGCCCATGCTCATTTCAACATTTATTCTTCATATGCAACATAGTGGCTGGTTTCCTCTTCAATAAATTTTGTTGTTGTTTTTATCCCCTCATGGGTGCAGGTGTCCAATTATACAGAAGGAACACTAGGCTTCGGTGCATGCCTGGTGGGATCAGGCACAGGGCAAGGGGTTAATCAGCCCTATCTGGGCTCAAAGTACATTTGAATATCCCCCTCTCTGGAGTGTGGATGTAGGGTGGCCAGAGCAAGTAAGCAAGGTGAGGCAAGCCAAAGTTGGTGACAAGATGACCAAAGAGAAAGGTGAGTCAAACATCCAGGAGCTGCATAGGCCTGAGAATTGGTTCAGCATATGGGAATACTGCTTCATTTACCATATTTTGTTCAGAAAATTTCTATGCTACTTCTCCAGCAAACCTGCTTGAGGTGCCTTACAAAGTAAAACAAAATGAAACATTAATACTATAAACATTGTTTAAATTAATAAATTGTTAAAAGCCCTGCATTAAAAACCCAGCCAGAGTATAAAAACAGCATAAAACAATCAAGCAGCTTCAAACAAGACCCATGAAATGGTAGAAGCAAACTATAAAAAGATGTTAAAAGTTCAACTCCTTAATAAAAAGCATGAATAAACAAAAATGATTCACCAAACAAGAATATTTTGAACATGCAAATAAGCCTGCATGTTATTTGGTTTATTTTATAAGAATGAAGCTAAATGAAATTTCCTATCAAGAAAAAGACTTACATGAACAATTCATTTCTTTTTTTCTCACAATTCTACAAGAAAGAAAATTTAACTGAGTTTGGACTCGATGAGTATATATAGGATATAGCTATACCTAAATTCACAAAAGAAGATAAGGACTTCTTGAATCAAAACATTACAGTGCAAGAGATTTCATAAGCAATAAAGAGACTGAAAAAAGATAAAGCTCCAGGCCCTGATAGTTTATTGACAATGCATTATAAGTGTCTGGAGGATGAACTAATTTTGCCACTGCAAAAAGTGATGAATCAAATAAGTGAAAAGAAAACTATACCACAGACATGGCAGGAGACACATATAACTTTGATTCATAAGAAAGGGAATGATCCAATGTTACCACAATCATACAGACCTATATCATTGTTAAATGTGGTTTACAAACTTTTTGCCTCAATAATGACAGAATGACTTAAGTAATGCATAATAAAATTGCCCCCTCAGTTGGAAGAATGAGTCAGATAATCATAGATTGGGAAACTAAGGGCCACTTTATTTAGCTTACATAATAATGGCAAGGGCAAACAGTAAACAGCAGCATGGTCAAGGCCTGGAGTCACTGGCCCCTGTAGTATCACCTGAACTCTTCCAATAGATTTCCCCTGTAGAGCTGGACTTCTGAGAAGCCATAGTTCAGTAATGCAATAATTAATAAGAATATTTGCTCAAGCACTTCAGGTTCACCCACCCACATGAGCAGAATCTCCAACTTAAGTAGAATAAGAAATTGATTTCATGATGTTGTCTTGATGCTCTAGCTTCGGATTTCCTGCATCAAGCAGGAAGGTAAGGTACAAGGCCACTTCCTGCTCTAGGATTTTATAATACTTCCATATCTGAAGAAATGACATACCATTTGAACAACTGTGGAAACATAAGGCATACTTCAGCCCAGTGTGGTGGTGTAATTATGGAATCCAACTCACAAATGAAATGTTCTAAATGGCTAAACAGTTGACATTCCCTCCCTTGCCATACTCTTGAAAATATTCAGTCCTAAGCATATCACAGTGTGTGTGTGTGTGTGTGTGGGACAGAGACATTTGTCTTTATGAAAAACCAGGGAACCAACAGTAAATTATTTTGTAACCTTCAGTTTTCTTGAAATTTAGATTCTTTAGCAGAAGATTTCCAGTGTTGTGTTGGCAAGCTCATCATATTCATTCCAAGAGTAAAAGTGACCTTACTTAACAATGTTAAAGAGAAAAGAGAATATCAGACATTTATTTGGTAATTCTTTTTTTGTCCTTTATTTTTTGCAATGTTTAAATATTTGTTTAAATGGTGAGGACATTTTGTCTTTTAGAAATATTATTTGGCTCAGGAGACCTGCAGGTTTTGTTTTACTAGTTCTACTAGGTATCATCATCATCTTCATCATTATTATTATAAATTTATAATATAAATTGATATTATGAATAATAATATTTAGTAATTGCCCCATCCTGGCTCGCGCCAGGCTCTGGGCAATGTATAAAACACAATGCCATAAAATACAAAACACAAAACATTAGATTTACATACAACATTGGCAAAATCTCAGTGTACATAAAAATCCAAGATGGACATTTTCCTATATTATTATGGGTCCCAGTTCTGGATTACCAGCCCCATATTCTTCTGGGCATGGGGAAGGGAACTCAGAGTATGGAGGAGGGAGGAAAACAGGGTGCCAGTCAGTGGGTAACCATTGCTGCCCTCAATCAAAACCCTGGTGGAACATATCTGCCTTACAGGCCTTGAGGAATTGCATAAGATCACACAGGGCCCTGATGTCATTTGGCAGAGAGTTCCACCAGGTTGTGGCCAGGACTGATAAGGCCCTGGCCCTGGTTGAGGACAGCCGGACATCTCTGTGGCCAGGGATCACCAGCAAGCTGTTGTTCAAACAGCATAAAACTCTTCGAGGGACATAACAAAGAAGACAGGCCTGCAGATACATTGGTCCCAGACCACTCAAGGCCTTAAAGGTCAATATCAAAACCTTGAACCTGACTCAGTACTCCACTGGAAGCCAGTGTAGCTGGCACAGCACTGGTTGTATATGTGCCATCTGTGCTGTTCCTGTCAGGACTCGCACTACTGGATTCTGGATTTTCTGGGTCAGTCTCAAGGGTAGATCAGTGTAGAGCAAGTTACAGTAGTCTAAACAAGTACAGTCCTAAACAGTTACACCCTTCTGAGTCCATTGAAGTCAATGGTCATAGAAAGGTATATGGCTGTTTAGGATCGCACTGATAAGTAATTAAAATAAGTTTGGGTCAGTTTTTTAAAAAAGTTTCAATAATAGCTGATGGTGATTGAGTGGTAATGTAAAGATTCTCTACAATGGTTATGTGATGGATATTAAGTCAATCAGAAAAGGAACTTTGCTGAGTTTGCTTTGTGTGTGTTAGAACACTGAAGCATCTGCATCAATCTGTTCTCCCCCAGAAAACTTTTAAATTGGATGGTGGTGCCAGTTGATTATATATATCATTTTAGTGTTCCTTTGTAAGCATCCAGCAGAACCATGTATTCATTGTCACACAGAGGGGGAAAAAACTGTTCTGTAACTGCAGAACAGATGGTTTGGGTACTATGTAAAGCAATGTTCATTGTATATTTCATATGAAGAAACTGTCCCTACTGAATGAATTCAGAGTTTTGGGTGGGTGGAAGCTGTTTTAAAATGAATATTGGATATGTTATCTCTTGTGATTGATGCAGTTTCTGGGCTGCCTCAACCACCTAATCTGTGGTGAAGATTTTCTACATTTGGAATGTGCTGTGCATTCTGGCAGCTTCAGTGCAAGATACTGGAGAAGTAAAGCCTTTCAAAATGGAAACCTTGGATTTAAGATATTCTGGAACTAAATGTGAAGAAATAGTGACATTCTTGTGTGGAACTCTCAGTCAAACAGTACAATCAACTGGAACAGATTTCTGAATATACCAGGCACGGTGTCAAATACTTACTGCTCCTATGTGCTAAATAAATTTTGACTTGCTAAAAGAAGAGGCCAACCCAGAATATGCCATCAGACTCCCAATGTTCAGACTTCAACAGCAACTTTAATGGGTGCTCAGCAAGCACTGAATTTTTATTGCTTTCATGGTTGACAAATGGGCAGGAGCAGCCAAATTGAACTCTTCTAGCCTGAGGGCTCCTTTTCATGTGACCTTTATAGTAAAAAGACCTGCTGAACAATAGCTCCTTCCTCTATGCCATGTAATGGGTGTAATATAGAATCTCTGTGAATTTCATCCCATTTGGGTCAGGGAAAACATAAGAGTCAGAAATGAGTTGTGCTTTTAATTACCTGTAAAATGAGGATACTTTGTCCTACCTTGTCTTACATTTATTAAGTAGGGACCCATGGCTAAGAGAGAAAGTCTCTGAGAATTTCATACCAGTTGGATGGACATCAAAAAAGTTACAGCAAGAAATATGTTTTACACTGAATACAACAAAAATGAATTTAGGACAAATATAACAAAGAATGCAAAAAACCCCATATAAAATAAAAATTAAGAAAATAAAATTATTAATAAATAAATAAAAGGAATTAAACATAAAGACACTTTTGGTGTGTATTCATAAGTTAGGGTAAATGTCTCATAATGCATCAGTTCTTAAACATTAGCAATCTGAGGACCCAGATTTTTTTTTTTTGCAGACTCCAAGCCTTTCCCTTCTCCTACACCAGTGCCTGCCATGCACTGGACAGCCCACTTTCAGAGCACATGGCAGTGCCTCATGGTGTCTTCCATCTTCTGATGTCCTCAAAGCAATACAGTGAGAATCACATCAAGTAAGCAAGTAAAATGTTTGCAATGTCTATGCATGGCCTACAAGGTCAGGTCTCAGAAGGTAGCTGATACTATAGGGCCACAGCTCAAAAAGAGCCAAGTTCTAATCAACGTCATTATTTGATTGAATGGGACTTTGAGCAGGAGACAGCCTAAAATGTCCTTATTCATTAATGACTTCTAGCCAGATGCTGGCTGAACAGGGGCCTGGTGAAACTTTCAGAACTGCTCATAGAAATAGGAAAAAAGACCAGTATCATACAAAACCTGAACTTCAAGTATTCATTTGAAAATTGCCATTGGATATGATTGTCTGTGGGCACAGAGGGGCATCTATTGCTATGCTGAACTTGTTTGCATTGGAAAAAGTATTTAAAAAATCAATTTTATACCAGATGAAACTATGACACATGTAGTAAGACTACGCCTTTTGGTTCCACTTGGGCTGTGATCACACAGGCAGTTTGCCCGAACACAGTCACTCCTCCCCTCCAGATCAAATCAGCATGATCAGTGGTAGAATGACTCCCTGTTGGCTTAAAAAGCTACCAGCAAAATCCAGTGGTTTCCTGGGTGAGGCAATTCCATGGCGGGTTTTCTGGCATCTGATCGGCCAGGCATGCCACAGAAGTGCAGGAGGCATGCAGGGCCGGCCGCAGGTGTCTGGGCGCCCTAGGCAGGACAGCCTGGGGTGCCCACCCCACCGGGGATGCCAACCTCCCAGTGGGGCCTGGAGATGGCCCAGCACCAGGAGAGCCGGGGAAGGGGCGGGCTTAGAACGCCCGCCCCTTCCCTCCCAGCGGCGGTGGCGCGGCTCTCCTGGGTGCCTCGCAGCTGTGAAGCGCCTGGGAGAACCGGGGAAGGGGCGGGCTTAGAACGTCTGCCCCTTCCCTCCCAGTGGCGGTGGCGCGGCTCTCCTGGGTGCCTCGCAGCTGCGAGGCACCAAGGAGAGCTGGGGAAGGGGCAGGCTTAGAACGCCCACCCCTTCCCTCCCAGCAGCAGCACCGGCTTTTCTGGGTGCCTTGCAGCCGCGAGGCACCCAGGAAAGCCAGGGCTGCCGGTGCTGGGCAGCCCGGGGGCTTTTCATGGGGGGTGGGGGCATTTTGGCACCCCTGCAGGGCCGGCGCCCTAGGCGAGTGCCTAGCTTGCCTAGTGGGCGAGCCGGCCCTGGAGGCATGTGAATGGCCCTCCCATTTCCAGCATGCCAGGATGTTGTTTTCAGCAACCCAACCATTCAGAGGGGCACATCAGCCATGGCTCCATGCTGGTGGCATGGTAGCCATGTGAACTGGCCCTCATGGGCCAGCTACCCAATGCAACTGGCGTTGCAGGATTGGTGTGAATGCTGCGAAGCACACCTAACTCCAGCAGCTTTTTTCTCCATAGGATACTGCTGTGACAAACTGCCTGTCTGGACACAACCTTAGTCTGTCAGAGTTCCAGAGCTGCTGGATCTCTGCCAGCATGTTTTCTGGGTAGTATTCTGAGACGATCTGGCAGCTAGGTAACTGTAGGTGGCAGCAGTAATATGTGCTCTTACCCTTCAGAGGGGTAAGCTAATTACATCACTTTCCTCTGACGTGCAGAGTCCCTGGTCCCCCCCCCCCAAGAAAAGAGGGGACCTATTTTGTGGTTGGCAGGATGGGTCTGAAAGACTTTCATGCTCCATCCTTAAAATGACTCACAGATATCCAGGGACCTTGATCCACAATTTAAGAAACACTGCCATAATAAGCACAGTATTATGAATTTGTATTAATATAATAGTTGCCAAACTGTAGCTGTCAATTAGAAATTTTGCTTTGTGTTTTAAGACTCAGAGCAGCAGTTCTAAAGATATATTGGCACAGATCATCAACTGAACTCAGTTAATACACATTGAGAGTCAGCAGTGAAAATATTTCCTCAGAAATATGTACGTGCTAGCAAGCAATTTGCATTGAGTATGGTGACTGGGTTTGTGTGCTTTTAAAGCATCATGTTTCTACCTTTTCCCTCACAGTTGTGAATTGTCAGCATTCAGTAAGCATATGTAGGTCATAAGAATGTGTTGCTTTGTCAGAAACAAGACTGTATACCATACACAGATGTAATTCTTTTCATCCCACGATGTCCTTTAACCCTTAACTAATTTCCAAGAGCCATCATATATTTATCCATTTGAAAAATCAAATGTTCTGTTGTGACTATAGTAGCTGAGCGGAAACTGTTTAAATACAAAATTTAATGCATTTACACAATTGACTGCCAGAAGCCTACATAGTTGTTTTATGTTAACGGGGGAGCAGCTATGTAGTAAAGTCTCCAAACCATCTTTCTCTGACTAATGAAATCCTCTTTCTTTTCCAGTGGATCAGTAAACTCTAACAAAAGAGCTGTCCTTTTTAATCATGTTCTCCCTTCTCATCCCAGTTTTTCTACATACACAATCATGTTCCTTTAGCTGATCCTATCACAGAAGCCTGAGGGCCCATGGAAAGGCTTTTTGAGCACAAATATATACTTTTCTTCATTGTGTTTTTTTATACTGCCATTCAGCATTATAGATTTCCATCCCATGGCAAATTGAATGAGACAACAAAATGCTATAAAGATATGTATTATTCCCACAACACATATAAGGCTATATTAGTGTCTGTATTCCAGTGGAACAGGTCCTTCTTTGTACTAAACACTTGGAATGTATGCAATGGCAAATAGACCTACCAAGAGTCCAGAAATGTCACAGACTAATGTATCAGGGTCTTCCAACACTGGGGCTGTCTGCAGACTGATAAACAGCAAACTGAAGTGCAATGTTCTGTAAATATGCTCATTGTACTTTATATCATAACCACTTTCAGACATTAAATGGCCTTTTATATCCAGTTATCTGTCTTGACTACCACCAGCCCAAATCATATCATAAAATTAGGATTAAACAAATTATCACTAGTTGCCAGCCCCCCCTTCATCTGCACACCCTCCCTCCCCGCCTGACTGTATGTATTGCCCTTGTAACACTATGGACAAGTCCTATGAGGCACACAAAGAACATGAGGAGGAACTGCCATGTTTTGTGCCTCACAGAGGACCTTGCAGTGGTGAACACAGGAGAGGCTTTTGAGACAATGGCCACAGCAAATGCCTCCAAGGAAGCCTTTCTGGGAAAAATCAGGGATTGCTAACAGGATGACAACAATTAAGCCTCACCAGGCTAGAAGACAAAGATGCCTCTTCCTGTATTGTCTTTTGCATGATCAACACAATTCAGACATTAAGTGACCCATGACATTGTCTCTAAAGATCCCACTGAATATATGACTCAGCTTCATGTCTCCAGTTTTGTAATTCTGAATTATAATTCAACCAAGAACTTCCCTTGCTGTTCCCTTCCCTGGTACTGTTTAGTCAGTTCTATAGTTTTCTCAAGTATCCATTTATCCTCTGTCTTAATCTTTTGTTTCCTGAAGAGAACCCATTTTATGATGTGAGCTAAAAACAGTATAACTGGCCTGGCTTTAGAGCCAGGAACTGTAGTCTGATTCCGGATACCAACAGAACTGCAAAAGTCTCTCAAGACATATACGGGATCCCTCCTTCTTCCATCTGATTTCTTTGCAGAGTAGAATAGCTAATCTTCATTCTCCCTCTTGTTCTATCTCCCCCATATTTTCCAAACCACATGTACACCTTTAGCTCAAAGAGTAACTCCTCCAATTTGGAGTAGCTCTGATGAATATTTGGTTGCTGTTGCTATATTAATTAGGATAAGGAATGTGTCTGTGTTTTGATTTAGCACTGCTAGTATTTTCTTAGGGTTACCCCCACACACACTGTTGCACCAATTCCCTGAATCAACTTTGTATTCCTTATAAATGAGTTCTTTGCCATTCTTTTCTTACTGAAAACTCATTACTCACAGCCAACTCTTTTAGGCACTTCTCCCTGTGAAGCTTCCTGGGTGATCTTGTGCCAGTCACAGTTCTCCCAGAGCTGTTACCTCAAGAGCAGCTCTCTCAGAGCTCTCTCAGCCCCACCTACCTCATAAGGTGCCTGCTGTGGGGAGAGGAAGGGAAAGGGATTGTAAGCCACTTTGAGGTATTTTCCAGACTGCCCTAATGTTCCATTTTCATTTCCCTGTATTACCAGGGTTTTTTTCCTTGTGTCCAGACAACTTAGTTAACATCGCCAAGCCATCCTGGTTTTTCCTCGTTTTCTCCCCATTCTTTCCTAAGCTAGTTTTTCTTGTACTTTTTCCCCATTGAGAAATGAATTCACAAGATAGCCTCTTTCTTGAAATGTGAACAATTTTTTTTCCATCTTGTGGAAATTTGCATGCCAGCGTTAAAACATTTTGGTGTTGGAGGCTGCCTGCGCTGAAACAAAAATTCAGTCCCATTCAAAGGCCCAACACCAGCAGCCAATCATTGCCTTCCTTACCATTCCTTCATTCACATTCAAAAGCAGAGTCTAGCATGTCCCTGGGTAGGGATGTGCATTCAGCTCAACTGAGCTGAGAAAAAACATGAATATGGCCAATACGGCATTATTTGGAATCCCCAGAAGCCAAATCAGATTCTGTAATATGATTCGGCTTCCTGAATCTATTCGGCTTCTATACAGCAATCCAATTCCAGGACAAGCCAGCTGGGGAAGGAAAAAGGAGGCATTTAAAACATGCCTCCCTGATCTTTCCTCCCTTCTCCAGTTGGCTTGCAGCCACAAGCCAGCTGGAGAAGGGAGGGGGAGGCATGTTTAAATGCCTTTCCAATCTCTCCGGGGTTCCCCAGCCCACCCACTTCAGTGGACAGGCTGGGGAAGACAAGGGGAGGCATGTTTAAATGCCTCCCCACTCTCTCTGGCCTTCCCCA
Source organism: Gekko gecko (assembly GCA_029375565.1). NCBI lineage: Eukaryota > Metazoa > Chordata > Lepidosauria > Squamata > Gekkonidae > Gekko > Gekko gecko. The sequence continues at coordinate 125,887,321 of JAPDNY010000006.1, read as the reverse complement.
GCCTGCCCACTTCAGCAGGCAGGCTGGAGAAGGCATGAGGTGGCAGTTTAACATGTCTCCCTGTTCTCTCCAGGCTTTCCCTAACCCAGCTGCTTCAGCAGGGAAGCTGGCAAAGGCACAGGGAGGCATGTTTGAATGCCTCCCTGCTCTTTCTGGCCTTCCCCAGTGGGTGGGCTGGAGAAGGCACAGGGAGGCATTCTAACATGCCTCCCCACTCTCCCTGTCCTTCTTCAGCCTTCCCGCTTTGGCAGGTGGGCTGAGGGAGGCATTGTAGCATGCTTCCCCACTCTCCCAAGCCTTCCTCAGCATTCCCACTTCAGCAGGTGGGCTGGGGAAGGCACGGGGAGGCATGTTTAAATGCTTCCCCATTCTCTCTGGTTTTCTCCAGCAGCCGGGATGGAGAAGGCACAGGGAGGCCTTCCCCAGCCTGCCCACTTTGGCAGGTGGGCTGGGGGAGGCATTTTAACATGCCTCCCCACTCTCCCCAGCCTCCCCCAGTCTCCTGCTTTGGCACCATCTTCCAGAGGTCTGGTCCAGAGAACAAAAAAGGCAAAGCTACTAATCATTCTAATTCTCTACATGGTGCCATCCGTGGATGTATAAATCTGGAGACTAGAGCCATGAACAGACAAGACACATCTTTCTACAAACCTGAAAAAAGGCCCCAGATTTGCAGGAAAAAAACAAAAAAAGTGGGTTAAATCTGCCCCAAATAATAAAATCAGCACCTTTAGCTTTAAGAAATTAATGCCCTCAGTGGATGTTGCTGGGCAAAGAAAAAAAGTATTGCCAGCCTTCAAGCCTTGGCTTCTGTCAATAAGAAGCAGAGGGAGAGGGCAGGGCTTTCCAAGGTAGTCTTGACCTTTAAGAGAGGGGACATTGGGCCAGGTCTGGCAGAAACCACTGGGCAAATTGCTACCACATGGCTTGTATGATTCACCCAGGTCCAGCCACTCACTCCTGTTCAACAGCAGCTACTCTGCAATAGCCAGTGTGGGGTAGTGGTTAGGGTTTACACTAGGATATGGGAGATCCACATTCAAATCCCAAGTCTGTCATGGAATCTCACTGAGTACTACACAGTAATAGCCCATCTCACTGAGTAAAGCCAATCTCACTAACTTGCTATAATACACTTAAGTGTGTGTGTGGGGGGGGCTGCAGTGCAGCAGTACAATCAGCACCAGGCTTCGCTCCCAGGTACCACTGGTGCTTTGTTCTTTTTATAGGAGTTCTCAGGGGATCCAGAACTCCACTGGACCTCCTGGAGGGAGGTCCATTACAAGGGACTTGATTTGGGCCCCCTGCAAGTGGAAGCAAGCGGGTAGTAGCCCTGGATTGTCCCCAAAGAAAGGAACAAAGCAGCAGCACATATGGCAGCCATGACTGCATCAGCTGTGAACACCCCACAAGAGACAAATTTTGAGCCTCACCCATAACACTGATGAGGATCTTCACCGTGAGTACCTGTAAAAAGCAACACTGAAGAATCCAACGATCATTCGATTAAGCCCCTTTAAATTTTTAAAAAGACAAGGAAAGGAGAGGTGAAAATCCCCCCCCACTCCTCTTGTAAGCAGCTAGAATGAGTTGGTAAAGAAAAGCTGCACTAAACTCGTCTGATGGCAAAGAGGATGCAATGATTGTTGTTTAAAATTCTAATATCTGTTCCTGTAATATAAATTGGAATAATCCTCGAGTTTTTTCTGTTAATTTTTGAACTCCAATTGTTATTTTTCTTCCTTGTTTCTTCTGGATTTAAATGATTTATTGGAATAATATACAGACTCTTTAAAGAAAACAGTTCAAATGACTTCAATAGGGAGTATATCCCACTAAAAGGAATATAAACCTTCTTTGGAAAAGGAAGGAAGGAAGGAAGAAAGGAAGAGACCTTTAGAATTTTCTACTCTGTAACAGTCTCCCAAAATACCAGGATAGCTGTTGAAACTCTAAAAGTTTACACTGTTCAAACTCCATTATAAAACTGCAAAATACCTGACTCATGTTGAAAGATTCTTGGTTGTTAATATGTTTATAACAGCTACTATCTGGCAAATGTGGTCAGCTTTGTAGGGACTATTGAAAAAACAATTCTAGAGATTTCTGGTTTGCTGGGCTGAGCTGGGGCTTTTGATTCTGCATTAAAATGAGGTTACAAGACACATACAAAAAATGCCAGATGACGTATGTATAGACAGCTCTGCTGATGTTAACTTGACACAGATTTATAAACATATAATTGTTGACACAGTTAGCCTGGCAGTTGAGAAGGCTTTTGGTTTAATGCAAGACAAATGGGAGGCTATACCAATGCAAACTACAATCAAGATGGATAAATTCCAGCACCAAACTTACCAAGACACAGATCAAGACTGCAAGCAAGCAGATGTACCACTCAGGATGACCTATACACCAAAAAAGAGAGATAAAACTTATACAGAAGAGTATAATAGACCTATTAAAAGAGAGACAAAAGCTGAAATCTTCAAAGTTGTAAAGAAAAAAATATCCCAAAGAAATGATAAAACAGAATTTATGGAATCCTCAACCATTTCAAGAATTGAATATAGATGGTGATTCTTAAGAGAAAGTCTATAAGGGCAGAGAGACAGAATTAAGACTTTGCTGAAGAGAAGAAACCAGAAACTGAATGAGTAGTTCAGACTTTGCTGGCCCGGACATACGTCTTGTATTGTGCTGAGCGCCACCTGCCAATTCTTTGGATGTCAGGTCCCTGATATCCCATAGCTGCAGCAGTGGAAGCCGCCCCAATTCTGAAAGAGTGAGTACCAAATTGGAAACTACCAAGACCCAAAACAACCAGAGCCCTCTTGGTAATCACTTAAAATTGAAACCTGGTCAATGGCAATCCATCCTTGTGCATAAACAGGAGACCTGCACTACTCCCCCTCAATGCCAAATATGAACTGAGTGCCACAACTGGACACAGGTCAGAATCAAAACAAGGGCCCACTGAAATTATAGTACCTTTGCCCAGTTGGTCCATTTTAGAATGCCGGATTGTGATTTGTAGGCCATCCTCACTTACCTGGACATCCCCTATGCCTAACGCATAGCCCGACTTATCCTGCCATGATTGGGCCACCAGCTCACTGATTCTCAGGGCCCCAAAGAATGCAACCAAGGCTGCCTCATGAAACAAGGTAGCCTCGTATGCATCCGTGCACAAAGAAACCCAGTGGGGTCTCAATCCCTTAAGTACAGCAGGGAGGAAAAGTTCTCTTGTGTCCGGAGGAGCACCATCCTCTCGGGCCCAGCCATCCAGAATTTTCTGAATACGGAAATCCCCAGTGTCATCCCTGAAACCCCTGGCCTTACTTGCAAAGGCAAGGGCTGATAGCTTGCCCCGGATAGAATGGACAGACAGACCCTTACCTTTCACAGACACGCAGAATTGGATCAGATGTGACACTAGGATAGGCCAGAGCTGCTGAAGGTCCACCTTCTGCCTAAAAGCCACAAACTGTTGGCCAGCCTGCATATAAGCCCAGTGCGTGCTGGGTGCAAGAGCTAAGCCCATTGCCCTTTCGGCTTCAGCCCTCCAATTTGCCACAGTCTTCAATCTTCAGGCATTCTTACCACTATTTGGTCGGAGTCCGGAGGCAACTGATGAAACCTCTCCATTTGTTTCTGAGACAGAGCATCAGCGACCCCATTATTGACTCCTGGCACATGCCTGGCCTTAAACAATATATTATAGCACAAGCATTTGAGGGTAAAAGCCCAGACAAGCACCATTACTCTGGGTGACCTGTTGATTAAGGAGTTGATGACCTGTACTGTTGCCATGTTATCACACCAAAAGTGAACTGTTTGGTTAGCCAGGTCATCAGCCCAGATGTACACAGCTACCACAATGGGGAAAAACTCCAAAAAACGTCAGGTCACGCATCCACCCAGCATGAATCCACTCAGATGGCCAATCCTCAGCACACCAATGATCCCTAAAGTAGACCCCGAAGCCCGAAGAGCCTGCTGCATCAGAGGTGACCTGCAGTTCAGCCTCAAGTTGGAGATAGGTCCTCCAAAACGACACCCCGTTATATGAGGCCGCCAAACTAACCGGTCATCTCTAATCCCTTGGGTAACCCTGGTCCTATGATGTTTATGCTTTAAACCTAGTGTCGAGTCACACAGTCTGCGCAGGAATGCCCTCCCTGGGGCCACCACTTTATACGCAAAATTAAGGTGCCCAATTAGCTGTTGCAACTCCTTGAGTGTCAATTTAGTTTTAGTACTCGCTTCCTCAACTAACCGAAGAAGGTTAGCCAATTTATCAGGAGGCAAGCATGAAACCTGCAGCACAGTGTCCAACTCAATGCCTAGAAAAGTTAAGACTGCACTGGGGCCTTCTGTTTTCTTAACGGCTAAAGGAACTCCAAGTTCCATAGCCATTTGCTCAAAATTGGACAATAACTGAGCACAAATTCCAGATCCAGCAGGGCCAGAAAATAAAATATCATCCAAATAATGGGCAGTACTGAACAATCCTGTGCGTGCACACAAAGCCCATTCCAAAAAGGAGCTGAACCTTTCAAATGCAGTGCAGGACACAGAGCATCCCGTTGGGAGGGCCCTGTCCATATAGTACTGCCCATCAAAGGAGAAACCCAGAAGGACAAAGTCATCTGGATGGACCAGCAGACGATGAAAGGCCAACTTGATATCACATTTAGCTAGTTTGGCCCCTCACCTGCAGCTACGGACCATACCAACCATCTCATCAAAAGAAGTGTACCTAACGGAGTAGAGTTCACTAGGTATGGCATCATTCACTGAGCTGCCATGAGGATAAGACAAATGGTGAATGAGGCAATACTCCCCAGGTGCCTTTTTTGGTACTACACCTAAGGGTGATACCCGCAGATTAGGCACCGGAGGAAGGGGGAAAGGACCAACTACCCTGCCTTCCAAACATTCTTTCAGAATCTTGGCTCTAACCACCTCTCCATGCCATGAACTGAGGGCAAATTAGAAGCTGAAAAAGAACATCTCTCACCCACATAGGGAATGTGAAAACCAAACTTGAACTCCTCCAACACATACTGCCTATTGGCAAACTTTGGGTAAAGGCTCAACAAGTGCTCCAACACAGGAACCTATTGAGGCAGACTCAGCATGGGTTCTGTAAGGGAAGATCTTGTCTCACTAACCTGTTAGTGTTTTTTGAGGGAGTGAACAAACATGTGGACAAGGGGGACCAAATAGATACTATTTACCTTGACTTCCGGAAAGCTTTTGATACAGTTCCTCATCAAAGACTCCTAAGTAAGCTCAATAGTCATGGGATAAAAGGACAAGTCCTCTTGTGGATCAAAAACTGGCTTATAAATAGGAAACAGAGAGTGAGTATAAATGGGAAACTTTCTCAGTGGAGGGTGGTAAGCAGTGGGGTACCACAGGGATCAGTACTCGGTCCGATGCTTTTTAACTTGTTTATTAATGATTTGGAATTGGGAGTAAGCAGTGATGTGGCTAAATTTGCAGATGACACGAAGTTGTTCAGGGTGGTGAAAACCAGGGAGGAGTGTGAGGCACTCCAAAGGGATCTGTTGAGGATGGGTGAGTGGGCGTCAACGTGGCAAATGGGGTTCAATGTGGCCAAGTGCAAAGTGATGCACATTGGAGCCAAAAATCCTAAATATAAATACACGTTGATGGGGTCTGAACTGGCAGAGATGGACCAAGAGAGAGATCTTGGAGTCGTAGTGGATAACTCGCTGAAAATGTCTAGACAATGTGTAGCTGCAATAAAGAAGGCCAACGCTATGCTGGGGATTATTAGGAAGGGAATTGATAACAAATCAGCCAGTATCATCATGCCCCTGTATAAATCATTGGTACGACTTCATTTGGAATACTGTGTACAGTTCTGGTCACCACATCTCAAAAAGGATATTATAGCATTGCAAAAAGTGCAGAGAAGGGCAACTAAAATGATAACAGGGTTGGAACACCTTCCCTATGTTCAGTTCAGATGTTACTTATAACCAGAGGATATATCCTCTGTGCCACCGCTCCCCTATAATACACTTAAGTGATGGGCAAGCCAGCTTACCTCATAATTTGGTTTTTTCTTTGAACTTTGTAAAACAGTTCTCAGGAAAACATAATGACATTTCTAATAAGACCCTGACATAGTCAGAAAGGCCAGGTCCAGGGAGCTCACTCTAATCTTCTCACTTGTGCCACCTTTCCTAAAACTTGATCTGGTGAAGGAGGGCTGACAACAAGATCTGGTGTGCAGGTTATCAGCAAAGGCCTACTACTTAAGGACTTGATGCTTCTGAAGTGTATCCATTGTGGCCAAGGAAACTGGAGTTTTCAGTGTTAAGAAAAGAAATGAAGTAGGAGGCACTGAGAAGTCCATTTTAAAGGTCTCCCAGCAACAATGAATTCTTCTGAGCATGCTCAGAAGTGTCTCTTGCCACTGGATACTACACAGGATCATCAAGAAAAGATGAAGTTTCTGTAACAACTCTTCCTGTTACCATTGCTCTACTGTGTCAGGTTAAGTTTTGTAAAAGAGGAAACTCCAGGAAGATGGATGGTTTGACAGCAGAGAGGGCTCACACTGTGTTGAGCCACTGACCCTAAACTTCAGGAAAAACTGGGATCATCTCACAATGGCTCGTTTCCCTTTCTGTGGAAGTTCACATTCAATCCCCACCCCTTCCAAATTTCAGCACCATGACTAATTCTACTGAACAGCCTGAGTAAAATAGTTGTAGAATCCACAACTGTGGCTTATAGGTAGCAAAATTTGGGAACTGTGAGGAATTGTAGAAACAGGTAACAATTTGGAAAATCCAGCCCCTTCCTAGTTTCCCATTTCACAGTTCTCTAAGTTCTTTCATAGACTTCAGCAGGCCATTTTCTCCTCCTCTCTTTATGTCTTTTAGCTGACACACAGATGCTGTTCAGTTTCTTCTAAAACATATTTAGTCTTTATCAGTCCATGTGGGATGAGAGGTATAATTTTCTTTCAGTTAATTTATAAAGCCATATTTTATGCATATCAGGCAATTTTTCTGAGTATTTAGAGACACTCTACCTTTTCTATAGGTAGTTTGGTTTTGCAACTTTCATCATCAACACAGCAACAAACCAATTTAGCATTAGATTCAGTGATTTTGGTGGAGCAGAGCAAAAAGGCTACTGGAAAAGGACCTAGAAAAGTGGCTGTCACTAAGCCTTTGGTTTAAAGATTTATAGTACCAGCAGATGAAAAACTGATTTTAAAGGAAACTAAAGATGATAACAAGATATGAACAATGAATGTATGGTTATGGCTTATTGCAAGAGATGACCTGGAAATAAACAGGGCTTTAGTTTTCTGTAGTTGATCAGAAATAGCCTGGATGTGAGCTGTGGTAGGCCAAAATTTAGCTTCAGATACTGTCTAGTTCTCTAGAGACTGTAACTAATTTCAAGGCTTGCTGGTACAAATATGATCTTTGGTGCCTAGACCAAAAGGTCAGAGACACTGCTTGGAATGTGCGTAATAATGGCTTTCAGAGTGAATACATAAGAAGTAAATACATAGCAAGGCTGCATTTTCTTTTGTAAGAGTTAATCCAGGCTTTAAAATGAAACATTTTATAGATTTCTGACAAGATGGCTTCTATTTATGAGGATTTCTCAAGATTTTGATATTCATAGTTCTTTAAACTGGTTATAATCCAAAGAAATATATATTTTATTGCTTAGGCTCTTTACAGTACAATAGTAAAAGTTACACCTTTCTAAGGCCATGGAAGTCAATGGGATTTGAAGGGTATAACTCTGCTTAGGATGATACTGTTAGCCAGGAGATTTGTATCTTTTCCCTGTTGGGTGAAAACTAAAAATGCCTCCAGTGACATAAATTTATTATTTTATTCCATCCTCACAAAAAAAGGCTTTACAAGCAGAAACAAACAATAAAAAGCACAAGAGATGCTACATTAGTTACAGGACATAATTTCTTGACCAATCATCTACAACTTCGAGAAAGGGGATGATATTCACCATTCTCCTAAAACTAATGAGTGAACAGCCTAGTCTCTTCTGTCGAAAAGGCATTCCACAGATAACAAACCAAACAATGGCCCTGTTCACACGGAGCATTTGCCCCGCTGAAGGCACGGGAGCCCTGCGGACTTTCCGTGCTCGATCATACGAGCACATCTGGGAGGCGTAGTGCTCCTGTGGCCAACCCGCGGCTTCCCCTGGAAAACGCGGGGTAAAAAACTAGTAGGTCGGAAGTACTAGTTTCCGGAAACCCCGGGGCAAAGGCTGGCGTCTGATCGCGGGAGCGCCAGTACCCCGCAGCTTCCGACGCCCGCCCATGTCCCTGGGGTTTCCGGATGTTGTCAGTTTCCATGGGATGTGCACCAACGCTGAACAGCGCATGCGCACACACAAGACACCGACAGTGCCCCCCCCAATGGCGCATGCGCACTGCACTGCTTTTTAGCTGCGCTGCAGCAGCGCAGTGTGATCGGGGCGCAGAGCTGGAGTGTGGCAACCCGGTGGCCCATATGATCGGGCTACCACACCTTATTTAGCTCCAGGGCAAACTGCCACACCTCCCCCACGCGTTTTCTGGCCCGTGTGACCGGGGCCAATAAAGGCTCTGGTGCTGCTTGCTGCTAGTGGTAACTAAGGGTGATTATTTTAGTTGGACATAATCTGTAGTTGACCCTAGGTCAGTAAAGATCATATAAGAATCTAGGTAACCTAAATTTATGTAGTTGGAGTTAGAGTCCCTGGGTCTGCCTCTATTGTCAAGTCACACTAGATGGTAACATAAGAACATCAGGAGTGCCCTGCTGGATCGGACCAGTAGTCCATTTAGTTCAGTTTCAAACAGAGGCCAACCAGTTGCACTGGACAGTCAAACAAATAGGGCATAGAGGCCTAGGCATTTCTCTGATCCTGCTTCCTAGCGCTGGTATATTCATAGGTTTCCTGCCTCTATATGAGGAGGTTCCCTTTACTCACCATGACTGGTAGTCTTTATTGGACCTATCCTCCATTACTCTGTCACCCTTCCAACCCATTTCCACTGGAAGTGAATTTCACAATTTAATGACTCATTGGGCGAACTATTTCCTTTTGTCCATCCTGAATCTATTGCACATCAACTTAATTGGGTGACTCAGAGTTCTGGTATTATGGCAGAGGGAGTAAAAAAAATTCTATCATTTTTCTCCACCCTGTGCATACTTTTATAAAACTTTATCATATCTCCCCCCCCAAATTAAAAATTCCCAGACTCTTCATCCTTTTCTCTTAGAAAAAGTCTTCCAATTTCCTTATTCATCTTGGCCTTCCAGCCATAAAATATTCTCTTTGAAATATGACAACCAGAACTGTACACAGTAAACTAAATGAAGATGAACCATAGCTCTATACAAGGGCATTACTATTAGGGGTATGCACACACAAACCCCCCCCCCATTTTTTTTCAAGTTTGGGTATACTGAACCTGAATAAATATTGATATTTCCCAATATTCCCAAATCCCAGTATTGGTATCATATTAAGATCTGGGAAATATTTGGGATTGCTGAATTTTTTCAGCATGCAGACCTGGCTGGGACTCTCCTGCCTGGTGGTTTAAACTGCCCGGTAGGAGAAGTTGGGCCCAGGATCTGCTTGTGGTGGGGAGGTCTCTTGCCTCTGCACACAGACCTGGCTTGAGGAGCCCACCAGCCAAGGCGACGCAGAGCTCTCAGCTCCTGCTGCCCTAGCTGATCCTCTCCTAGGTATCGCTAACCCGAATGAAAGCTGGAAAAAACAACAACTTTTATTTCTGCTCAGCTATATAGGTAGCCGAATCATGTTCTTTGCTTTGTATTCAGCTGAATTAATCCCCCCCCCAAAAAAAAAGCTGGAGGTCCGGGGGGCAACAGACGCATGATGCTGTGCATCATGATGTGGGCAGGGGGTAGAGCCAGCTCAGTTAAACTGCCGGACTGTGCTCCCACCCAATGTAGTTGTTGACTCATGCTCGGAGGAGGAGCTCGGAGCACAAGTGGAGAGTAGTTTAGGCCTACCTTTAGGCCTTGGTGGAGATTGACAGCATACCATTCTCAACGGTGGCAGTGGCAGTCTGTTTTGGCCTTGGTGGAGGTCCTCCCTCAGTGGCAGCGGTGGCCCATTCACAGTGGCCCGTTCAAGGTGGCATCGGCTCAGTCTTGGCAGCAGCAGGTCCCTGATGGCGGCAGCAGCATCTTCTTTATGCCGGCAGTTTGTGGAGGAGGCCGCACATCAGCTTAACTTTTAGAGGACCTCAACTGGGCCATAGCAAAAGGGCTGTCATCGAATGGTTGGGGAGGAGGGGCATGAGTTGGCCTGTGCTCCTTCCCCTGTTATTTGAAGAGAGATGGGGGTCTCCTCCACATGTGTTGGTGGTGCACCTGGGGGGTAATGACCTGGGTCTGATGAAGGGCATGGCCCTTGTGTTACAAGCTATGGCAGACCTTTCTTGGGGGTGACCCGACCGAGAAAAGGGCAAAGAGGTTGGTCAAGGCAGTGACACCTGCCTTGCCTGTTCCATGCTTGCTTAGCTGGTCCCATGCCACAATGTTATGTTAAATAGTTAATGAAGTGGCCCTTATTTACTTTCAAACTGTTGTCTGTCTCATTATTCCAGCTGGGGGGGCAAGATATTTTTGGGTAATTATTCAGTTCAATTTATGCTGAACATACACCCGTAATTTCAATAATGGCTGATTTATTCTTTATTCCTTTTTCTAATAATCTCCAGCACCGAGTCTGGCTTTTTCACCAATGCCCCCACACTGAGTCAGAAAACATCTTCCTCAGGCTATCCACTGTGAGACCAACACCTCTTTCAATCTCAGCCTCAGCCAGTTCAGAATCCATCATCATGTTTAAAATTATGAATTTTTGTTTGAATGTACATCACTTTACCCTTACCAGCATTGAACTGCATTTGTCATATTGTTGGTTATTCACCCAGTTCAAAGAGATCACCCTACAGCTCTTCAACAGTTCTCATAACCCTTCACACCACCCTGTCTTGTAGGAATCCAGTGCCATGCCAGATAGTCCATGCCTTGGACAATAAGTAAATGAATCATTTCTCATAACTACTGTAACTTATGCACAAGGCAGAGGTGAGCTGAGGTGGTTTGCCACTGCCTGTGGCAATCCTGGACTTCCTTGATGGTCTCCCATCCAAATACTAACCAGAAACAACTCTATTTAGCTTCCAAAATCTGACCAAATCAGGCTAGCCTGGACCATCTAGGTCATGGCCTACATAATATTATCTACATATTATCTATATTAAAAGATCATTCTTGCAGATCTCTTGGGTTACTTGAAAGTAGTGTCAAGGGCTCTTGAGCACTGAAATGTTGGTTAATTACCTTGGCTGCAATCCTGTGCATTACTCAGTTGCTTAAATACCATTTACTTCAATAGGATTTCAGCAGCCTTTACACAGGATTGCAGTCCTGATCTTCAGGAAAGAATTTATTTTGTACTATTGCAAAGTGTTTCTGCAGATCAGACTGGTGATTATTCCACTTTCTTTTTGTTCAATGTATAATCATGGTTCTGTCTTTAGAATGTTAACAATATCTTTCTATGCATGCAAATAAACACATATGAGAGAGAAAGAGAGAGAGAGAGAGAGAGAGAGAGAGAGAGAGAGAGAGAGAACATACACCCATACAAACAACCAGTCTTATGTTCTGGCAGAAATTAAAATATCATAAGATGAAGGCTGTAAGGGGACCCCTGCAGGGAAAGCCTCTCTGTCTAATGACCTTTCTGGTTCTGTGATGGCAAATACAATAGCCACAGCTCATAAATCATAGTGCATGAAAACATCCAGAGGGCATACTTTGACACTGTTTGCATATTTAAATGTCACCGCTCTCATAAAAGAAACAAAAATGCTTTTTTCTCTCTCAAAAATGTCAGCCCAGACTGGATTAGGAAAGATAATTCAGAAGTATTTCCAGAGAATAATTGCCACTGTCACCTACCTGCAATGTACTTAACAAATGAGGATAGGGTTTTTTATTATTAGGAAAAATTATGATTATTAGAGTAATTAATCAGCTCCTTCTGACAGCTTTTCTGAGAAAATAATCTCCAAAGGCCAAAGAACTACAGCAGGCCATTTTGTTGATAAAGCACCACAAGTGAAAAACATTTCCTCACCATTAGATATAAAAGGGGCTTGTCTGAGTGGAGCTGAGTTATTTGTCTGAGGACAGGTGCAGCTCTTGCACATTGTGAGGCAAAATAATGGTAATAATTCCTTCCACTAAACAAAAGGCACATCTGTCATTTTTTTTAACCAGAAACAATATCAGTTATTCCAGGAGTAAAGATGGTAATAAATAGTCTCGTTTGTTCAACAACCCTCACAAAATCTGACATTGTCATTTGCCTGTGCAGTGAAATGCAGGTTGCAGGCAAAGAAATAATCAGTGTAGAAGGATTTCCATTGTTGCAGATTATAGATGAATACTAGAGTAAACAGCAACCCTAACATCTTAATATTGCCACTTTTTGCAATTTAAACTCCACCCAGTGTTTTAAGTATGAATTCTTTGGATTTGTTGTCATCTCTTGATTGCTTTGATTTGACTAACAGTTACCAGTCAAATGCTAGCAGTCTCTAACAGTGCTATCCTAAGCAGTTACACCCTTCTGAATTTGTTGAATCCAATCAGCTTTGAAAGGGTGTTAAATTTGATTAAGGATTGCATTGTAAATCCCACTGTACATTTTCTATCCAGTGATGACAATAAAAACTCTATTATGTGTCATACATGAAAAACAGGCAAATATTAAGTACTGTTGCATTCCAGCCATTAAATATGGTCAAATATAGCAGTAGCTTTAAAGATGTTACAAGGGAAATTGTTGGTTTTTGGTACTTGATTAAAAAAAAATTCACAATGAGATCTAGAATGTCAGACAAGCTCCCCCCAAATATAGTGAATTGACCGTCTCTAGTGATTTTTTTTTTGCAACATATTGCCCCAGGGAAATGATGCGCTTGTTCCAGGGCAGTCTCTTCGAATCCTTGGGTTTCAGCCTGAAGAACATTTTTCCTAATGGAAGTGGTGTATTGATTTCTGCTGATTTTCCCTTCCATTTCAGATCTCTGATTTCCAACTCAAGCTGTTCCTGAGAGTCTCTTGTCCTCCAGGAGCAACATTTTGGGGATAATTTTAGGCTGCAGTGGGAGGGGAAGGTGAAGAAGTCCTGTTACAAAAATCACTTCTCTCAGTGGAAGTTGAACACAGGATCCAAGCCATTTGATATATTTAATCAGATTTGAGGATCTGTTCATTTTTGGAATGAAAATGAATATATGTGCATTCAGGGCAAATGTATACCTGCTTTCTCTCAGGCAATGTTTTATCTATGTTTTTAAAAATTTATTTAAACTTTTTATTTTATTAAATGAAATTTACACAAGTACAAACAAGTAGCATAACTTTGTAAAAATATACATCAAAGATACAGCAATGGAGTTGTAACCAGTTTTACAACAAAGAAACAAATGAATACTCGACCTATGTTAAAACATACATAGGTGACGAAACACATCATACTGCTATTATAACTATGTGACATAACATTTGGTGAAAGAGGAAAACAAACAACATGAACATGTGTGATTAACTTGAGGAAGTAAAAGCTAAAGAGAGAAGATAAGTTAAGTTGAGATCAATTCAAAATTTCAAATCCATTTATGGTATTGAGTCCATTCTGAGGAGAGAAATTGTTGTTGTGTTAAGTAGTCTAAAATTGGGAACCATTTTCCTGTAAAAACGTCACGCTTGGGGTATTGAGATCTAAGATTCAGTTTATTTGTAACAGCATCCATGAGGTAGTGATTCCAAAGTTTGCGAAACCACACGTCAACATTTGATGCCCTAGAATCTTTCCAATAAGATGCGATCGCTGTCTTAGCAGCATCCAACATGGCTTCTATTGTGGCTCTGTGTGGACGGGATTTCAAGTCATCGGGCCAAACATTTAAAAATAGGGTTTCAGGCATGAATGGGATCTTCACAGAGGTAACAGATTGAATTATGCTAAGCACTTCTGACCAAAAAGCTCTGATCTTCACACAACACCACCAACAATGGGCATAATCTCCCACTTGTTGGCATCCTTTCCAACAATGTGGAGAGCTCTCAGCTGATATGAAAGAAAGTTTACGTAGTGTTGTATACCACCTGGACATTATCTTTAGGTTTTGTAAACAGACTGAGATAGATTTATTATTGAAACTAGCTGGATTCCAAGATTCGCACCGAAACTCATCTGTAAGATTAATTGAACAATCTTTCTGCCAGGCAGATTGATAGGGTAAAAGGCCAGAACTTGATTTTTTAAGGAGAATTGAGTAAATCCATGAGATAAGGCCCCTATTTTGATTGTTGAAGTCCCGTATCACTCGTTCCATGTCAGTCAGGGGTTGAGATAACAGAGTAACAGCATCCAACTTTTGCAATAAATTGCTCAATTGTAAATTTAAAAAACCAGGGTATAGAGTGACCTAGCCTCTGGTCTAAGTCTGTTTTATCATGGATGCCCCTATTGGTGGCAATGTCAAGGATACGAGACAAATTTCAGAATCTTCAGTCACTAGTCAGTGCTGAAACCATCCCTGGTAAAAACCATTTTAATTCAGGAACAGTGAGTATCTCGAAATCTTAGGTAGCAGAGGTTTGGCATATTGTTTCCAACATTGTATCGCAGAGTATATTAGATCTAGAGAATCGGTAGTTTTAAGGGGTGGGATGACATTCGTCCAAATCATGTCTTCCAGGGGTTTCGGTTTCGGCGTCGCGAATGGCGGCCGCTTCTTGGGACGCTCCCGGAGGCGGTTAGCCCACGCGCAGTTAGGGGGGGTCTTCGCATGTGCGAAAGACCCTAGTGAGCCTTAGGCAAAGGCTCCGAACCGGGGGCGCTTGGGGAGTAGCCTCTTTGCCGGCAGACAGCCGGGAAATTGAGGCTTTCTCCCCGCCCCAATCGGCCCCGCTGCGGCGTGCCCGTAATGGGACTTAGCGGCGCCACCGATTTCCAGGAGTGAAGACAGCGCTATGGTTTAAAATAAAAAGAAGAAGTAGCATCGAATCGTGAGTTGAAGATCTATTTTGAAGCGTAAATCGGAGCCCCCTGCATGCGTATAAGCGTTGGGAGGAGGGAGGAGTTCCCACCCCTTTGAGAAGCAAGATCTACAAAGGGAGCGCGAAGGGGGGCTGAGAGAAGAAAAAAGTGTTGGTGAAAGTACCGTTGGGGTTGCGTGAAAGACTGTGATCATCTTAGCTTCCTGGGGGATGCGGCACGAACTTTTTAAAAGTAAACAAAAAAACAAAATGTCAATACTGGAAAAAGTCCCACAGACACCGGAAGAGAAGAGAGGAGGGACTTCCGGTCCAGACAGCCCCCCCAAGAGCTTGCTGTCAATCAACAGGAAAAGGAGATGCTGTGCCCCCTGCTGGAACAATTGCAGAAAATCAACGAAACTCTGTCTAAAATGGATAGTGTTCTCATCAGTCGACAGAAACAGATATCGGAAACAACTAGAAAGATGATGGAGATCGAACAGAAATCGAATCTGATTCTAGGTTTCCAGGGCGTTAAAGAAGAAGAGAAAGAAGATCTCGGATTTACCTTGACAAATGTCTTGGCACCCCTAACTGGCAGTGAAGCGATAAAATTAAAAGAAGAGGTGGATGAGGCTCCCAAAGCCTATTCCGCTTTTATAAAAGAGAATACTCTGCCAGTAGAAGGGGATGTTGAGCATAGCAAGCGACAAACTGGAGATCTAATTTCATCCGAAGAGTTTATGGAGCCCAGGAAGCTTGAAGGCCAGAAGTTTAAGGAAAAAGAGAAAAGAAAGAAGAAGGATTTCATCTTTAAAATACAGAAACTTCTGAAGAGACACGCCAGCAGGGAGGAAGATGCAGTATTCAAAACTGGGACAAGCGAAGAAGACAGCAGCCCAGGGGAAAGTGGTGATGGAACGGAAGACTTCAAAGTTAAAATGGACTCAATCCATAACTGGAAGAGATTTAAAAAGAAGATACTTTGAGGACTGTTCGTGTAACATCTGGAAGGAGCTGTTTAATTACTAACCCCAATGGACTTTACTAACTGCATTAACAGAGTGACTTTGGACTTTGCAATAGTTAAAAAGAAGATCTTCTAACCATGATAGATGCCAAAATTGGTATTGGTTATTAACCTAAACGAACCCTCACTAACAGGAAAAATTTCACTCCATCTTTTTCTTTCTCCATCTGTCTACCCTTCCTGTTTCTTATAAAAAGAATAAAATTCTCTCTTTTTTAAGAGAGTTTTACAAAAAAAAAAACAAATCATGTCTTCCAGATAATTTGGGTACAGCAAGTCATTACAGATATTAACCCATAATGGTTTCACTGAAGTTCGGAGTACCCTGAGAGTAGTGGAAAGCATTATTGCTCTATAATATATCAACAAGTCAGGTAAAGCAAAGCCCCCATTCGATCTGGGTCTCTGTAGGACAGAGAAACCTATCCTGGGCTTCTTTGTATCCCAAAGGAAATTAGTCAATGAAGATTGCCACTTTTTCACGATTGAAGTCGATATGGACAGAGGGATTGTTCTAAATAAGAAAATAAACTTGGGCAATATAAAAGATTTCATCAAGTTAAATTTTTCAATCCAACTAAAATTTAGTTTACTCCATTTAAGTAGTGTTTTGGACAGCTCACTGTGCATTTCCTTGTGATTTAGGTCCAGGAGCGCAGATTGATCTAGTGGGACTTTGATACCAAGATAGGTTAATGATTTAGAGACCCAATGATATTTAAAAGAAGTTCTTAAAAAAGTTGCATCCTTCTGTGAAAGATTCAGTGGTAGTAATTGTGATTTGTTATCATTTGTTATCATTGATTTTCAGTCCAGAAAATGTCCCAAATGTGTCTAACAAGTTGTGTAACTCAGGAAGGGATCTAGTAGGATTCGTAATGTATAACAGCATATTGTCTGCAAATAGGGATAATTTGTATTCCTGTACACGTAGTTTAATACCAGAAATAGCAGAGTTTGAGCAGATGGCATTGGCCAATGGTTCCACCTCTAGTGCAAACAATAAGGGAGATAAAGGACATCCCTGGCGAGTTCCTCGTAGTAGTGAAATGTGGTTAGTTTATGTTCCATTAATTTTAATTTTAGTAATGGGGGATGCATATAAAGATTTAATTGTATTAGAGAATCTATGACCAAATCCCATGTTTTCCAAAATTGCAGAGATATGAAAACTCCACAGAGTCAAATGCTTTTTCCACGTCAAGGGATAAAAAGGCAGCAAATTTGTTAGTTTTTTGGTAGTGGTGGAGAAGTGTCAGAGTCTTAATGGTATTGTCAGCCAGATCTCTACCCGGTATGAATCCCACTTGATCTGGGCTGATGTAGTAAGCTATGTAAGAATTCATTCGTCTTGCCAGAGCAGCGGTTGGAATTTTGAAATCTTGGTTCAGAAGAGATATGGGTCTATAAGACCCTGGGCATAGGGGATCTCTCCCTTTCTTAAGAATTACTACAGTGTGTGCTTCTTTCCAAGATGGGGGTAGATTTCCAGATGACAATACTGCATTACAAGTTTCAGTGAGAGGACCAACTAATGCATTTGCAAAACATTTATAAAAGTCCAACGGAAAACCATCCAGACCAGGAGCCTTTGAGAGTTTGAGGGACTTTATGGTGTCTAAAATCTCTGACTCTGAAAAAGGTGCGTCTAACAGTGTCTTATGACATTCTTTCAGTTTGGGAATTTTACCCTGTGATTGTAAGAAGTGGTGCATCAATTCTTGATCCGGTAAGGATGAAGAATAAAGATTTTTATAATAATTTTCAAAAACCTTGGAAATCTTTGCTGTTTGATTAAGAATTTCTCCCTTCGAGGATCTAATGGCTGAGATTGTGTTAGAGGTCATTTGTGTTGTAATTCTGTGTGAGAGAAGGCATAAAAATCTTGGGGATCTAGACCAATACTTTTGCTTGTTGTATACAAGCTGTTTTCTTATTTTAGCTGTTTCAAGATGTGTTAATCTTCTGCGTGTTGCCAACAATTTTTTGTAAACTGTTTTACTGGTAGTTTCTTTATGTTTCCGTTGTAAAACTTTGATTTTCTCTAATAAGTGTAATTCCAATTTCTGTCTTTGTCTTTTCAGATAGGAGGATTGAGAGATTAGAGACCCTCTAAGAGTTGGTTTAAATGCGTCCCAGCGGATAGCTGGCGTGGTGTTGCCCTGTTGGTTTCCCCTGAAATATTGTTTTATGCTCTGCTCTATTTCATCTCTCATCAATGGGTCTGTTAATAAAGAGGTGTTTAATGTCCAGTGCCTGCTTTTTTGTCAGGGATCGTATAGAGTGATATTACAATGTAGCCAAGCATGATCCAACCAGATCGATGGCTCAATAGATGCTGAGAGGACTCTGCTTTGATGTCTACCAGAAAAATAAGTGTAATCCCTTACATTTGGGTTCATTTTACGCCAGATATCTACTAGATCATTTTCCCGGAAAAGTTCTTCCAAGCCCATAAATCTATTTTTATTTTTCTTCAAGTGGGGGTTGTAGTTCGATCTGTCCATTTGTTTATCTACTATGAAATTAAAATCACCTCCTAATATGACATCGCCTGTAGAAAAAGAGCTCAGCTGATTCAGAATATCCTTTAGAAATGACAGTTGGCCACCATTTGGGGCATAGAGAGTGGCAAAGATTATTGGTCTGTCATCCAAAGTGCCATGCACAAATAGAAACCTTCCTTGCGTATCTCCTAACTAGGAGATAAAAGAGAAATGTACATGTTTTGAAACTAGTATCACCACTCCCCTTGATTTGGATGTTCCAGGCGACATATATTGGAGTAAAAAATTTGTGACTTAAAAACTTGGTCAACTTTTTTTAAGTGTGTCTCCTGTAGAAAGACTACGTCAGCATGACTCTTAGTCAAATGGGATAGAACACGTTTCTGTTTGATTGGGTTATTGAGACCCTGTACATTTGAGGAGACCACCTTCAGTGCACTAAAAGTAATGTTGGATTGCTACTCTGATCAGATCTATACAGAAATTACAAGCCCTTGAGGGTGCTAGCAGATGAGTAAAATAAGTACAACCTCTGCTTGTAATTTTCCTGTGAGATTAAGGAGGTCAGAACTAAAAGTTATTATGTAAACTGTACCTATAGGCTAAAAACTAGAGTATCCCTGTTTTTCTCTCCTCAAGTGGGAGTACAAAGAAGAACAATATTACAAGCAGAATAGATAGAATATGAATGGAAAAGCAATATGGTGATTCTGCAACACTTAAGGATAGGATCTACTAGAAGGAGCAGCTTGCTGAGGCACAAATATGTACCCAAAATATCTCCTACATATCTGAATAATAGAGAGAACTTGCTAAGATAAAGTTATTACGATGTTGTATTCCTTGAACTTAATGTGTGGTTTCTCCCTCTGATATGCCACTTTTTATCTTGATCACAATATCAATGAATTAATTAATTGATTAGATAATGACTTGTATATGTGAATGTAAAATAGTTGAAGACAAAACAAAACAAAAACTAGTAAATTATGCACTACAATTAATTTGGGATAAAATACAACAGGTTAATCACACAGTGCGAATTAATTATGGAAAGAATATCACAGTTAATGAATTATCAGAAAATTGATTCCTTTATAAAGATGTAAAAATGGTTAAAAACATGGAGAAAATCTGTTGAACTCCCTCTCCCTTAATTAAAGTACTTTTTATTTATTTATTTAATCCTTTTTTCCCCCTTACAATGCAGACAATTAGTTAAACTTGACGTCACTTGATTAATAGCAGTTAATTAAACAGTTAAAACCCCCAAATGATGAAATTCAGATAATTGTTTGATATTGGATTCAAACGTTGAAGTATAAACAAGCAATCAAATATAAACCCAATTTATAAAGTGTAGATAAACAAAGAAATGTAATATTAGTTACAAACTTATTTAATAGCTCTAAAAACTCCCACACTACGGAGCTGTGTGTGGAAGGCTGGGTTTTTGTCTAACAAAAAGGATGTCCCAGCTATATAACTAAAGAGCTATATGAATAGAAGAGCCCAAAGTGAACCCTGTAGCATTCCACCCCCTCCCCCCTAGTGATTTAAAACATACTAACCCGTTAGAAGACAAATAATAAAACTAGATTAAAATAATTTTTGGAAAGTAATGCTGTACACTTGAGGTAAGCTTCTTGACTTTTCTCACTATATTAGGACAAAACAGCTTAACAACAATGTTGAATAACATAACTTTACTGTAACTGGCCACTTTATGTATCATAGCAAGTTAAACTAAATTACCTTGCCAGTGCAAGCGGATCTCATACTGTTGGCTTAAGCAATTACTAAAAGCAAAGCATGCATCCTAATTAGGCAACTAATACAAGAACAAAACATGGAACCTGTATTTGGCAAATAGTGCTAATACTCCAGTATGGAGCTGCTAAATCTTTCATCTTTGTAAACAAAAGGGTGAGGCAATTAGCAATCTCACAAAGCCGCTCCTGCTGCCATTGCTCCAATCGGTCTTCTCAGATCCGGTGAAGTTGAAGGTGAAGAGGAAGAGGAATGCCGCCTTTTCTGTGTTCCTTTATGGAAGTCCATCGGGATGTCTAGCTCTATTTTGCACAGAAGTTTGTGGCCATCTTCGGAATTGGAAACTTGATGTGATTTGTCCTTATATGAAAATTGCAGCACCAGAGGTATCACCCAAATATATTTGATTCCAGCCTCCATCAGGCAATTCGTGATGGTCTTAAGCTCACGTCTTTTCTGTAGTGCTTCCTTAGGGAGGTCAGGGTATACTTTGACCATTGTGTTATTGTATGTGAGTTTTTCCTGGCCACTTGTATTATTTTATTTCTGAAGCAAAAGTCCATGACCATGATAAGCACATCTCTGGAAGGTTTAGTTTTAAGTATAGTTGGGGAGCCAAGCCTGAATGCTTTGGTAAGAGCTGTGGGGACGTCCTGCTCAGCTCCAACTTGCTGCAGCAGCCACTCCGAAAGATGTACAAGTAAGTCTTCTTTGTCTGCCACTTTCTCCCCCAGGCCACATAATTTGAGATTATTCTGTCATTGAGACATATCTAGGTGCAAGGTTCGTTCAGCAAGCAAGCCTTCCGTCTCGTGAATTAATTGTATTTCAGCCCAGTTTTCTCTGGTATTTTGCAGCGCCCCTTCAGCCATGAGCCTCATCTCAGCTAGATTCTTTTGAATAACATCCAGTTGCTCATGTAATGGTCTTATTAGAGACGAAATCTTGTCCAAGAAAGTAGCTTCTAGCGATTGTAGGGTGGTATTAAGTTCTAACGCTAGGTCCGCTTTTGTGATCAGTAATGCCGCATTTTTGGCGCCAAGGTTTCCCACCGCCATTTTACCTGAATCTGAGGCCTGAGAGTCCAATGAGTTTAACTGCTGTTGTTGCCTCACCGGGGTTTCTCCTGTTCGAGTTTCTTTGGGATTCAGATGCTGATTTTTCCCATCTTTCTTCCCCATGTATTTTGTGCCTTCTGAGTTTGTAGGATCATTTAGCTAGGGGGAGGTATAGGAGGGAACGGAGGAGCGCAAGGTTCAGGCGGCCATCTTCTCTGAGCGCCACTGGAAGCCCCCCATGTTTTATCTATGTTTATGTCTCCACACAGATATATCCCTTCCCCATCTCAGTACCCTCCCTGAACAGAGATGCATGGGAAGTTGTTTGCAGAACAATATATTTACACCAGTTAGAATGTCAGTATTCAATATTATCAAATAATATTTGATGGAGAAATAGACTATTTGGGCTGCCACACAGATATGACAGCAAGCCCATTGAAGCTAGTATAGTGTTTCCCTTCTCTTCCTTGCAAAGCTGGAAAAAATACTTAGGAGGGCAACCAAGATGTTTAGGGGGTTGGATCACCTTCCCTGTGAGGAAATTTAAAAAAGAGATTACTAAGGGGGACATGATAGTGGTTTGTAAATTATGCATGGGGTAGAGAGAGTTGACAAAGAGAATTTTTTTCTCCCTTTCCCAGAATACTAGAACTCAAGGACATCCAATGTGTCAAACTCAGAGCCTCATTTGCCATGAATTTTGTGTATTCCAGTTTCATGACCTGTGATTGGGCATGGGGCCAGGGGGGTAGATATAATAGAGAATGAGTGTGTGAGAAACTGCTTTCCTTAACTGCTTGGGAACTGTTTTCTTAAGAGGCCTCCCAAACAGGAAGTATGTGGAACAACCTTGAAAGCTTGTCTCTGCTAGTCAGCCTGTCATCTTCTCTATATAATAATTCTCTTAGCATATTGGCCGTTTCCAGCTCTCCCATTGGCTGTGCAGTGTGGTTCCATCAGCTGTCAGCTGCCACTCAAGAGTAATCACATACCATTGGCCAGGTGCTGGGTTTGCTTCTCTTCCCCTCCCACTCCCACTTCAGCCCCAGTTGTCTATCAGATTTACTGGCAGACAGCTCTCTCTCCTGAGGAAGACAGTTCTCTTGGCTCCTGTGAGGGACTAACCGTCCCCTCAGTGGCTGTTGGTAGGCTACCAAGCTTGCTTCTGACAGTAAAAAGAAAAAGGACTTTCAGCATAACCCCATCCCCTGCCCACTGCCAGCTTGGTCACTTTCCTGTCAGAATAAATGGAAAAAGGCTCTCTCTCCTGCTTAGCTCCACCATGGCTGGCTGGCTAATGAGGTGGGCCAGTGACCATCAAACCATTCTCTTCAACCCCCTGCTGTGTGGCTTTCCCCTAGGGTTGCCAATCTCCAGGTAGGACCTGCAGATCTCCTGTTGTTACAATTGATCTCCAGATGACAGAGATCAGTTCCCCTGCAGAAAATGGCTGCTTTGGAGGATAGACCCTATGGCCCTGGTGGCGAACCTATGGCACAAGTGCCAGAGGTGGCACTCGGAGCCCTCTCTATGGGCACAGGCGAGCAGGCGGCTGAGCCTGCTTATGGTGCTGCTGCAGCTGCTGCACCAGCCGGCCCTAGGCCAAACCCTGGGCCCTGGTTGGAAAGCAAATACCACACATGAGAGGAAAAGATGTGCAAACCCCCAGTGCAGGTGCCCCGCTTGTTGACATGGGGGAGGGAGAAGAGGGGAATCGCTTTCCCCGCTGGCTCCACCTTCCTCACAGCCTGACACCAACCCACAATCCCTGCCTACTCAAAGCCCAGGAGCTGCTCAGCAAGGAATCCCCACAGCCTGACCCTGCCCCCTTAGCCTGGGAAAGCACGGCAACTCCCCTTCCTTTGCAAATGCACTCTCCAATCCAAGCTCCTTCTGCCCCAGAGGAGTGAGGCTGAGCATTCCCAAGGATGCCCAATCAGGCTCATTGCCAAAAGTTGCATCTGTGTGAGTGCGCCACTTTCCAAACCTGCCTTCTTTGGGGAGGTGCGCTATTCCTTCTCCCCTCCTCCCTCTTTGGCTCTCTGCCTGGTCTCTCTCGCTGCACCCTCCAGCATCCTGTGCTGTAACCTGGAGTCCGAAAAACTTTAGTACCCACCCCCTTTGCTTCCTTTTGGGGCTGCCCCGCTGCTTTGGGTGGCATGTCCTGTGCGCCTGCTCAGAGGCTGTGATTAGAAGGGCTGTTCAAGGAGTTGGACATGGAGACTGTTTTGGAGCTGGTGCTGCAGGAGGGGGTGGCAGCCAGTGCTGTGGTGAGGTGGCTCAAGGAGAGCCAGAGCTCCCACCCTGTGGAGGTAAAGCGCAGCACCCCTCCCCCTAATTATAGCTTCCTGAGAGCTTCCAGGGAATCACACATAGGGCACCCCCCCCCCCGTGATGAAAGACTGTCCCTGAACTTCAGAGCTCCCGGTTCTCCAGCAATGAGCATACCCGAGAGATGGCAGAAATGAATAGCCGCTTCAAAAGCAGTACCCGATCTTGTGCATACTTATTCAAAATTAAGCACCACTGAGACAACTGAACTTGCTTTCAAGTATGAGAGCATAAGATTGCGCCTTTAGTCACATTGTAAATTTGCTCTGGCTTTTCACACTCATGGGAATAACTAAAATGCCATTTGGAGGAGCCATGTAGGAGGGCGGATGTATGGGGTATACTAAAAGGAAGGACAGGATTGCCCATTGGAAACAATGGGAAACACTTGAAGGCCCACTGGAAATAATGGGAGACAAGAATGCCAATTGACTTGCATGGGCTTCATTGAAATACATTACAGTACAAGTAGAGTTGCAATAAAAATGCGAAATGGATTTTCCATTAGGGTCTCTGGGCCCAAATACACTACTCTGGGAATGGAATGAGAGACCATGGAGTGGAATGACAGCCCCAGGCTGTAGCAGGGTGTTCAAGAACTGGAATGACAGGTCCCAGAGTGGAATGACAGCCCCAGGGTGGAGCAGGAATGTTCAGGGAAAGGGATGAGAGACCACAGAGTGGAATAACAGCCCCAGGGTGAGCAGGAGTGTTCTGGGACTGGAATGAGAGACCACAGAGTGAAATGATGGCCCCAGGGTGGAGCAGGAGTGTTCAATGACTGGAATGAGAGACCATGGAGTGGAATGATGGCCCCAGGGTTTAGCAGGAGTGTTCTGTGACTGGAATGAGAGACTATGGAGTGGAATGACAGCTCCTGGGGGTAGCAGAAGTGTTCTGCTACACCAGGGGCTGTCATTCCACTCTGGGGCCTCACATTCCAGTTCCAGAACTCCTGCTACCCCCAGGGACTGTCATTCCACTCTGTGGTCTCTCATTCCGTGCAACCTTGATATGCTTTGGGGGTGGGTCACCTGATTGAAGTGCTCAAGTTGAAGTGCTTTATTTGTTCATCGGTCAAGATTTGCAGGATCAAAATTTAATTTACTTCGAATCAATCTAGAAGTGGCAGATTCCACTGAGTGTGCTGTTTTTCTGTCTCTTTCCCATGGAAAGGGGAAGAGGGCTGTCACTTTAGGTGTGAAAATGTGTAAGATCATGTTGAGAAAGACAAACCAGGTAAATAGGAAGGGTCCTGTCCTGTACTAACTGGAAGGAGTTTGTGTGTATGACGTCAAATGCAAACTTCATGCCAAATGCAAACTTTTACCTTTCAATAAAAAGCTGTTTGTATCATTGAAAGCTCTGTTATTGTGCTTTTCTTTTAAGACAAAAGATTTTAATGAATTGTTTTTTCTAAACTAAAACCTCAGTATTCAGGTTAAATTGCCATGTTAGCACTTTGCAATAAAGAAGTGGGATTTGGATTGTAGTTTGGGCACTTGGTCTCTAAAAGGTTCACCATCACTGCCCTAAGAGGTGCCCGCCAGCATCCCTGGGCCCACACTGAAGTGCTGTGGCCTGAGGGATGCCTGAAGAGGCCCCCGCCAGCTTCCCGAGGCCCGCACAGAAGCGCTGCAGACTGGTGGATGCCCAAAGAGGCCCCCCGCTGGTGGAAGCTTGATCACGGTAAGTGTGGGGGTGGCAGGTGGCTCTCCCACCCCCCCATCACTTTGCCTTCTTTCTTTCCCTCCTTTCTTTCCCTCCTTTCTTTCCCTCCTTTTTTCTTCCTTCCTTCCTTCCTTCCTTCCTTCCTCCCTCCCTCCCTCCCTCCCTCCCTCCCTTCCCTTCCTTTCCCTCTTTCCTCCTGCATCCCGACTCTATTGAGAAGGGGTTTAAACTTTAAAGCCTTTCTCTCTTTGCTCCTCCCACACTTTGGCAGGCTGGCTGGGAAGAGGAGAGGAGGCTTTTGAAGATGCTCCCTCCCATTTGCTTCCCCTTCTGACATCACTTCTGGTGATGTCAGGGGGTGTGGCATATGCTAATTAGCTAATATGCTAATAGCTCATTAGCATACCATATGCTAATGAACTCTGGTAGCTCTTTTTCTATGAAATAATCCATGGTATGGGGTATAATTTTGTAAATGTATAGAAACATATTCTCTAGCCCATCTTAGACAGTTCTCTAAGCCAAGGTTCTCTAAGCCAATCTTATCAAACATTCCGTAAACCAGTCTTATTTATATCTTAATTTTTTTCTTCTTTTTGTAATTTCTTCTTTTTAATAAAGTCTTAGTTCTATGTCTCTTCCCCTTGTAAGTTGAACAGCTTTCTTTTATAATTTGCCATCTGTATCCAGTTTTCAAGGTACTTAAGGATTCCATGGACTCCGGTTCATATTCAGTATCTGATTTTTATATTCTTGCTTGTGGGATTGCTCCTATGATCCTGGGATTTAGAAGGTCAAGGCATGTTGTGAGTCATAAATTAATGATGGTAGCAACAAATTTAAGCTAAAATGAGGTTTGAGATTTTTCCCCCCTTGTGCCAACACCATTTGTCACGAAAATAATATATATCAGAGTAGGAATCAAAAATGATCTCCAGTAACTTTGTTGTGAAGCATTATCCAAACATAAAATGATGATTTCCATTGACATCAGTTAGAACCCACAGTTTACTACATCAGTCTAGAGTACTGTTGACATACTTGGTTTGATACAGGCAGTTACAGACAGGCCCGTAGCCAGGATTTTGTGGCTTGTGGGGCAAATTTTTTTCTGTTGGGGCTGAAGTTCTCAGTGAAGAAAGAAAAGCCATTTAGCCAATAGAAAGCTGTTACCAGGATAGATATCTAAATTGCAACCACTTTAGATGACAGTTCTTGGCTGCTGCAAGTTAATCAGTTCTGCCTAAGCAATAGTTCTGATAACAAGCTGGCCAGTGGGGGTGATAATGTCTATAGTCAAGAAAGCTAACATTCAGGCAGAAAAACTCTCTTAAAGGAGAGAAGTTTCTTGACACAGATTTAGAAGGTATCCTAGATGTCACCTACTCCAACCCCCTTGCTCAGTGCAGGAATTATACAACTACAGCACCCCATTCTGCTTAAAAGAGCACTCACCTTTTCAAAATGTTTGAAAAACAGCATTTACAGGAGAAATCCTTGTGGGACTGTTCCTTTAAGAAAGGAGGCAAAGCCCCCAGAAGCTCCACCATAGGTACGGGCCTGACAATTGTGATGGTGTGACAAGCAGTGACTGGCTGCTACCATCGAGGAGTGACCAGGGAGGAAGAGCCTGTTACCCTTTCCAATGGGAAATGCAAAACAAAAGTTGCAGGGGAAGATTGGACATCCAGGTGTTCACTGGGGAGGTACAAAAACCCTCAGACTGGATGCAGAACCTATTCTCAATCTTTTGTCATTTTTTAAAAAAATAAGTTGATTTTGTTCATGACAATTAAATTCAATTGGCATGATATTTTTTTCCACGGGTTGAGAAATACAGCTCCTAGTGTAATGTGTCAAATCCATCATTTGGATGAAATTCTGAGGAGTTGTACCCCTCAAATAAGGGTACACTTCAGTAATGGATTACAAACTGTAGGCAGAGAACATACTATTTTTGTGACTCCTCACCCCATAATGAAGATGCAATGCTTGTTCAGGTTAAAATGGGGGGGTTAGTATTAACAACTGATCTGCACTGTGACACTGCCATACCTCTCTTTACTTGCC
Source organism: Gekko gecko (assembly GCA_029375565.1). NCBI lineage: Eukaryota > Metazoa > Chordata > Lepidosauria > Squamata > Gekkonidae > Gekko > Gekko gecko. The sequence continues at coordinate 125,859,756 of JAPDNY010000006.1, read as the reverse complement.
TGCACACCTATGTGTGCTAAGAGCTGCTGAGTCTCTCAATATCCTTCTCCTATGCTAGGCAACATTTGGATCCAAATAATGCTTTGGATCCAAATAATATCCCCTCATCATTATGTTCAGACATGAGCACAGGGCTTAGGAAAACCACCCCTCATCTTTATGTGCTCCACGATACCTACTGATAATGGGGTACATTTTTTGGCCATGGATAGGTGCAGTTAAAGTCTTCGTCTTTGAAGAAAATATATTTCAGACCATGATTGTGACTTTTGCTGAGATTACAGTGATACAACACTGGGTCATTGTTTTGTTTGCCATGTGAAAAAAATTACCTGCAAGTAAATTTGGAAAGCATCTCTTAATATTAAGAGGAAACTGGGAGCAGTTGACTTCAACTGTGCTTGCTCTTACAGTGTATTTGGTGTGGAGAGAAGTGGTTGTTCCACTGGATTCAGAAGAACTAGTGGATTCAGTTGGAGGAGATTAGGAGCTGGTGCATTAACTGGAGTATGCTATGTCAGCTATGTCAGCTATCCCAACTGAAGTAAAATAAGCAGCTACTGGGATGCCAAGAGAAATCTGTAGATTCTTGAGATATGCAGGACTATTTTTGGGCAGGAACGCACAGGAACGGAGTTCTAGCTGGCTCCCAAGTTGGCCACGCCCAGCAGGAACTCATTAGCATAACAGGCCACACCCAACAGCAGAAATTCATTAGGATTGGCTACATTTGGAGTGATGGCCCTAACATGCAAAGGAGTTCCTGCTACAATAAAAGCCCTGAGTTTTGACAACAAGGTAAACAGAATAAGAAGCAAAAGGTGGGTGTGGCTGGATGACCACACTTCTGGTAACATGGGGGTGTGACCTAATATGCTAATGTATTCCTGCTGTTGGGTGTGGCCTATTATGATAATGAGTTCCTACTGGGCTTTTCCTACAAAAAAAGCCCTGGAGATATGATAAAACACAGTTATGGGCAACTAGTTTGCACAAGACTAGGCATTATGCATAAAGAAAACTCACCAAACTGTTTACAGATATAATTGTACTGTACAGGGATACCCTTCCTTGAACCCCAGCCTGGAAAACCTCATTTGAAGTCCCCAGAGTATACTGCTGATGGCTGAGAAAGCATAAAGTCCTCAGGATACAAATGCATACCTGCAGCTCTGATAAACAAGAAGAACAGTCTTGGGAGCTCAAGTAGGCATATTGTTTGGGGATAGTGGAAGAGGTTTTTCTGTCCTCTGGCTGTCCAAGTAAACAATAAATGAAAGGATAAGTAAGTCCACACCTCTGTCTCCACCTCTTAAGGAGTGAGGTATTGCAATGATACCACCCTTGATCAAATTCAGGTCATTTATGACATTAAAGAATGCCCATGGTTCAAGCTAGAACTTGATTAGTTAAGTTTTGACTTCAGATCCCCATAGATCACTGATATCATTGATACATACCTGTGTAGTGCACAGCTGCTAATTTACCAGCAGCATCCCTTTGCAGGTAACAGCCAATAATGTAAGCAATCTGAATAGCAGGTATCTTTTAAGGGGAGACGGAGGGTTTGGGGCTTGTTATTTTATCTTGGGCTGTATCTGGGGATGTTTTAACTATTATTGTAAGCCACCTGGAACCAAGAGAAAAGCTGGTACATAAATGTTTTAACAAACAAACAAAACTGCATTAACTGCATGCTGCCTGGGCCTGATTTCATCTTCCATATTTCTGCTGTGATGCTCACATTGAAGCCATTATGTCTCTTTTCTCCTTGGTTGCCACTTGGTGGAGTCTCATCATTAGGGATGGGCATAAACTGAACCATGAAGCAAAATCCATCACAAATTTTGCCCTCTTTGTAGTTTGCAAGTCAAAGTCCTTGACAGGTCTATTGTCACAAACTTCCATGACCTTTTAAATCAGTTTGTGGTGGTTCATGGATAGACCAGAAAGTAGGGGTTTAAAGCGACTCAGAGTTCCCCGTGAAAGCCACAAAAACAGCTGAGCAGCTTTCTACAAACCTTATTTAAAAGGACAGGGTTTGCGGAGCCATGAACCTCCTGTTTCAATTTGGTTCATGGTTCATTTTGTGTTTCAGCCACAAACCAACATGATCCACATTTTTCCAATTCATGCCCATCCCTACTTGTCTTTACCACCTGCTTGACAGTATAGTATCCTGTCAAGAGGCTTGCTTAGCAATATTGGGTGCACACCTAATTACATTATTAGATTTGCAAAACTAAGATCAGACTATTCTGAGGTTTATGATTATCATGCTATAAATTATTACTGCAATTATTTATTACAGAGTGCAGCCCACCAAACCATGTTGCAGTGACAAAGGCCATAAACTCATCCACCCAGGCTTTTAAAAAAAACACACACAAAAAAAACTAAGACTGGATTAAGCCACTGTCACTGACCAGGTACCTCAAAGGGTCCACAAGTAAGGAATGTTAATGAAGCCCAGTCAAGGATAGTCACAAGGCTCTTATAAATTGCAATAAAAAGACTTCCATGTATTCATTTAACACTTTTTAAAATTTCATTTTTGGCAGCTGCATCACAGCATTCCAAGCAATGGATTGATCATGTGTTGTGTGAAAAATGCTTCCTTAATAATAAATTCAGTATTTCTGTTACTTCCTTTAAATTATTCTCTTTAGTTTCTCTTAAATGCATTCTCCTCATTTCAGTAGCTATTTCTCAATATTCTGAGCAAAAATAAGTATTTTTCTGCTTGATTCACTAATTCCAAAGCATTATAAGAAGTTATAAATACATTGGGACATTAGGGTGAAACTTGCCTAGGACATATACCTTAAAGGAGTGTTGAAAATGGACAGAGTGCTCTCTAAATAGTCTTTTAAAGAAAATGAGGAGGAGCACAAGCCAAGCAGGTGGCGCTCCCATCACGTTTCTTTTGGTCAGAATAAACAGATAGGATATCTACTGGGGGGGGATTTGATGATTAACCCATTTTGTCAGACTTGTATAAGGCATTTCTGCATGCCACATATCTTCTTTATCCTCGAGCAAGTCCAGAGGAGCTACATTAAAGAAAAGGGTAGGTAAAAAGCAGCCATAAAGTGAGTTAAGTATGATGATTTCATTCTACTGCTCTGCTGGGACCATGTACATTTATTTGAACTAAAGCAAGTGTGTGTTCACAGCAGACTAACTATTGCAAAGGGGAATCACAAGCAGAGTGCTGCTGTAGGCAACAGCTGAGAAATGTATTATTTACATATTTATTAGAAACCCAAGGCAGCCTTGAAGAGCAAGTCACTTCAGTTCCAATAAGTAAACAACCTATTGGGAAAATCAGAGAAACATACACTGCAGCAGTTTTCTCAAAGATAATGCAGCAACGCAGCAATCTTCTTAACACAAAGAGACTTTGTAAGGGGGAAAGATATCCCATCTCCCTGACACACCTTCTTTTGTTAAGCAGACAATGGGAAAATGCAAAGTAATTTAATTATCCTTGTGATTGGTTGCTTCACACACTCATGGAATGATAATTATTTTCCATTATTGTATTACTTCAGGGTCTTGCCTAAACTGCCCCTAAGTAATAAACACTCCTTATACACAAATAAAGTTCATGTTGTCAGTTACACCTTCCTGTTTTTCTGTCTGTAAGATTCTATGGAAAAATCCCAAGATCATGTTGTTGTTGTTGTTGTTGTTTTGTTCCTGGTAAACTGACCCACAACAAATAATATTGCACAGTTTTTGGCATCCCCATGTATGTTTCCCCCCCTTTAAAAGTAAGTCCACGGGGGACACTTTGTAACTCAGTCACTGGAAACAGAGTTTTAAAAACAGCATTAGGGATATACAAAAATGGCATTTTTCAAGTTCAAGTATATTGAACCCCCAAAATATTAATATTTCCCAATATTCCTGAATCCCAGTACCAGTATGGTATTGGGATTCAGGAAATAATTGGGGTTCCAGAATTTTTTTTGTGAGCTTGCTGCTTAGATAAGATACTTAAACACTTTCCAGGTGAACTTGTCACGTGGGACTCCATTTGTACAGCAGTGCTTGCAAAAGGCATCTAAATGTATTGTAGCTATATCTGAAGAAGTGAGCAGTGATTTATGAAAGCTCATACCCTGCCACGAATTTTGTTAGTCTTTAAGGTGCTACTGGACTCTTGCTCTTTTCAACAGCTACAGACAGACTAACAAATCTTTATTAATTACAAATAGAGTTACAGAGCAATCCTAAGCAGTGGCTGCATGCTTAGAGTTTTAGGATATAGGTGGTCAACTCAGAATAAAAATGTGCATTGCAAGGAGATAAAATTTCAATTTTTCCATTACTGAAAACTTTGTCAGCATTGCTAATCCTGCTGTTTGCATCAAGACATTGTCAGAGTGATTAGAGCATTGGAACAATACGGGGAACAGCCAGATTCAAACTCTTACTTAGCTGTGAAAGTTTCTCTGTGACCTTTGGCTAGTCATTCTCTCTTAGACTGACATGTTTATCAGAATTTGTTCTGGGAGTAAAAAGGAGGTGGGGAGAACCATGTAGCTTCTCTTGAGCTCCTTGGAAGAAAGATAGGAGGAAAGTGTGGTACAGATCAGAGCACTTATTTTCAAGTTATGTATAAGTGAACTATGAAAGATGCTATGTGAAGATGGGCCTTCAGGAATAAAGGTTAGTACAATAGCTCATGTTCTGTTTTTTAAGGTATTAGTCCCAAAATAAATAATCTATAACTAGGTATTCATTAATTGTGGTATGTCTAAGACTAGTAGTATTGTCTGCAACATGGGAATGAAGATGACATCATCTTGGTACAAGCTTTGAGAAGATAATTCCTCTGAATATCTAGGGTAGAACATCTCTGTGTTCTGAAATGTCATCTTCTGCACAACGATTAAAAGTACAAAAGCCCCCACTTCCTTGCACCTTGTCACTCAGTCTTAAACAATTTTGTATGCAGTTAACTGGGGCTCTAGATTGATTTACTAAATGGGAATATTCGCATTCCAAAAACCTGGAGTCCATAACAGGTTTTTTAAAAAGATGGTAAGAACATAGCTGTCAGGCATTCTGTAGTGAATCAAATACTAACTGTGAAATTCCATGCTATCTAGTGTGGTGTATGTAATATGTCATTGCCCAGATTTATGAAATGTCTTACTTCTCTAAATGTCTCTAAATTTATGTGCCACTTGGGAAGGACTGGCTTTATTAATTCATTCTGGAAATGTCCATGCCTCTTTTATGTTGGAAATAATACTCAGGTTGTTTACCCAAAATTAAACATAATAATATAATAAAAGGCAGAAAAAGTAATGAATGTATTTTCAATAATAAAACAAGGTGTCTGATGATTGTTAGGAGGTCTGGAAGGCAGCTCTTGATAGAACCACAGCCCTTGATAGAACCATTGACTTCAATTGGTTTAGAAGGGGTAAACCTGTTTAGGATTGCATGGTCAGAAATTGTTAGGGGGATGTTACATGTATTTGCTTAGATGTAAATTTAGCTGAGTTCAGAGAGAGTAATTACTTATTCCAAGTAAATTTGTATAGCATGGTGTCCATCCCTTACATACTTCACAAAAAAACATGCATTAGGGATTATTAATTATTCTTGTGTTGGAAGGCCCAATCCTTAAATGAAGAACTGTTTCATACTACATCTTCTTACATGCAGTGGTAAACTATCTGTCTATCCGTTGGTCTGTCTGTTGTCTGACTAATACAATGAGCTCAGGCAGCATTCATGGTTCTTCCTCAGTTTATCCTCACAATACCTCTGTGTGATAGGTAAGACCGACTGGCACATGGTCACCCAGAGCTCAGGGCCATAGCCAGTGGTGGGGTTTTAGGAGCTCCACCCCTATCAATTAGGGGTGAGCTCCAGAGAGTCCCTGGCAAGTCTCAGCATCATCCAGTGAGTTGGCTCTCAGAGAGCTCTCTGAAACCTGGCTATGGGGCTGGTTACTCTAGAGCAGCCCCATTGAGCTTCATAGGGCATCGCTGTGGGCAGCCAGGCTGAAATCCACCCTGACCATCAGAATCTGGAAAAAGGAAGCATTTTCCTTTCCTTTTAAAAAGAAATTATAATGTATTTATTAAAAAGAAAACCAGGTAGGGCAGGGAATCTTGGCAAGGCATGACTGCTGGGATGTGCGCAGCAAAGCTGAGGAGAAAACAAAACACCGGCTGCTGGGTGGGAGTGTGCAGAGGAAAGAACAGTGCTCGCCCATTCTTTCCAGGTTCAGAAACACTACTCATGGATGGCTTTTTAAAGGGAAAGAGGACCGGGCTGGCCTCAGTAACCATGGGAAAGGGAGCAGGGCAGGGGCAGAGGCAGGGACAGTTTGTAGCTGGCTACACAGCTGGCTTGAGGAGGGGGACAACACCCTCCCACCAAGCACTGACAGGGTGCAAGTGAGGGCTGGTACTGGTCTTACTGTGAGTTAATTTAATTTAATTAGTGCCCCCAGCACTCCCTCAGAAAAAAATTCCTGGCTATGGGGCTACCAGAGCTTCACAGAAAAATAGGGATTTCAGTGTGGGGTTCCTAGATCCTGGTCTGACACTTCAACTACTACATTATAATGGCTAAATGATGAGCTGGTCTTGCAGGTATCTACTGCTCAGAAGCAACAGCCCCCATTGCTTACATACACAGAAATTTAAATGTGTGAAGCAGTTCTGAAAATCCTGGCATTGATTTTGGTCATTTCTGCTGAAGACAACTTGACCCACTTTATCATCAAGCTCAGGGGAGAGGAAACTGTTGATTTTAGCAGATACATTAGTAAAGCAAAATGTCTTATTTCCCAAGCTTTTGTACCTCCATGCCCAATTACCATTGAAACAGCAGTCTATATACATTTTGGATCATTTTATTTTCTTTTGGTTAGGCATCCAATGGTTATGACTTTTCCTTAATAAGTATCTTGTTTAAGGTCTCAAACTGGGTCTGGGCAATTTGCATTGTTTCTGGCCTAGAGTATTCTATAGAGAAACGGTCTAACTGTGGCACAGGATTAACCAAATGGATGTGTCTAGACATTAGCAATGAACAGTGGCTCAGAATTATGCAAAACATTTACAACCTGGAAGGGCTCCATTTTTAGTTCCTTCATTTGCATTCTGTAGTATTTCAGAGTTACAGAAAGAGTGCAAAATTGGGGGGGGGGTGTCTTTTCTTTTTGTTATAAAATGTGAGAACATTTAGAACTCTTAACATAACCAAAAATCCATCATTGAAATTAATCAAATGTCATTTTGAAAGGAAGCTTTAGAAAAATGGTCTTTTATTATATGTTTTCCCACTTCTTAAGAAAACCCATATGTAATTGTCAAATAAAGAACACCTAGGGCTGCAGCTCACAGTAAATGTCAAAATCCATAGATTAATAATGTCTCTGCAGTGCTCCAAAACATACTTCCATATGCAACAGAGCTGAATTCGCAGCAGTGAGCAAACTCCTTGCACTCTCACATTTGTTGGAGTGTAGAGAAGGAAAGCTTTACATTTGAAAGCACAAAAGGTTGCTAAAAGCAAAACTCTCATGTTTTCCCCTGGAAGCTTGACCCAGGGTTGCAGAAGTTGCCAGTTAGTTTTAGACATACACTCAAATCTGAGTTTTAGGCCATCAGTCTGCTGGATAGGAGTGGGGAAAATGACATATCAGATGGGCATTAATATCTTCCAGCACATTTCTTTTAGATTTGAAAGGGGTTCCAGTTTTTATGAAGTACTATGGACATAGCTCCCTAAGAACTGATCCTGATGATTAATGGGCATCGCAAGCACATGCCTTGTTTCTTGCACAACTTCCATTAACTCATAAGGGATTATAAAAGAGATGTTTCTGCTGAATGGTGACCAATATAACTAAATTTCCAGGATATTAAGAATAGCTCACTGTAATATTGCTAAATAAATTATTCAAAGAGGGTGGAAGAAATCTGCAATCAACAAATACAAAGTTTAATCAGTTTGGCAGCAGTTAACAAGCACTATGACTGAGTTCAGACTGGCAGTTTGAAGAGGGAGCCAGTTGTGGCAAAAAAGCCCCAGAACAAACTGTTCCAGGTTTTCCTGGTCACACTGTGCTGACTGATGCAGGAGCATACCGGGAGGAGGCACACAGAAGCGTTCAGACTGCTGGCCCGGAGGTGCGGCTGTAAATGGCTTTTTCCTGGTAATTTGGCTGTGTGTGCATGTGTGCATATAAGCTCATGCGCATCAGGGCGATTTGGGGAGGATCACATTACACTGGCACCACATTGGGCAGTAGAGTGGAGCACAGCCGATGATATCGCTGCTGCCTTATGCGTAATGCTGGTTGCTCCCGGCTTTTAAAGGTTGGCGTTCACACTTCCCGGAAGTGGAATGAAGTGGGATAAATGGGCTCTCAGGGATTTGCTACTGCTTTTACCAGGTATCTTTTAAACGTGGAAGTGAAGCAGAACAGCACAGGTTGACTATGGGTGGGGAATGCCAGGCAGATATGCCTGTGTGAACACCCCCTTTAATCTGCTTGTAAAATGTGGCTGAAACCTGGCTGTAGCGGGGCAAATTGCCGGTCTGAACTCAGCCTTTGAGTAACAAGCTGGAGGACCAGCAGATTAGGAAACGGTTCCCCACCCTTGCAGCATTAGGATGATTTGTGTTTTCTGCAGGGAATTTAAAACATAACACAGAAACTCACAGTTCCCTTGCCCTGGAGAATCAATTGTCACATGAAGGCTAATTCAGGGCCCCTGTCTGATTTAAAGATACAAGAACTTTTCCTTTCTCAATCTAGGCAACTTCTTGTTGACACAAACCACCAGGTTCTTCTTCTCTGTCACTAGCCACATGGTTAGGGGATGGCCATCCAACCAGTTGCTTGACTAATGGATTGAGGCCTTCATCCTGCCTGTCAGTGACTTGCCTAACTATCCAAGGTCTGAGCACCAGTTTAATAAGTCATGAACATGCCAAAGAGTTCTGTCCCTGCAGAATCCATGCTGTTACTATGACCTCTGACAGAGGCAAAAGAATTTTGAAAGCATGTTGTGGACTTGTGGCTTCTGGGCTATATCTGGAAATAAGAGTACACAATGAAGATCTCATGTAGCCTCTCTATTTAACTGAAGAATAGAAACTTGATTACATTAGAGTAACTAAAGGCTACATTAGCCCTTCCATGAATGACTCAGGTATAGAAAGTTTGTTTTTTCCACCATGGACCAGGGTGACTCATGAAAGCAATTTCAGCTTCTGTGGTTTTACTAGAGAAAAGAAAATAATTTCCCCTTTCTTCCAAAACTTAGTGAAGCAAAAAGTAGTGGTTCCACCCATCCTTAAATGAACAACATTAAGTATAGCCCTGCCATTTGCTAAAAGTGGGAGATAAATGGTAAACAATTGAATTTCTAGATGTAATCCACTGAATTCCTTTACAATCTTCAGACAGTCACTGTGATTCTTCCTGATGCATTTGTACTGATTAATCTGTTGACACAGTTTATAGTACCAGCTGTGTTTTGACTGGAATTATGCATAATGTTTTATGACACGGTACTCTGAAAAGGACAAATTGGTTGGTAACAAACCTGAAACTTTTTGTCCAAACTTAGATGCAAACCTGGTTATTGTTAAACTTCATTTGTTTCATTTACAAAATATATATCCTGCTTTTCTGTTCTTACAAAGGCTGCCAAGGTGACTAACAATTAAAAATATACTAGCCGTTCTTTAATTCTGACCCACTTGAGTGTTCAGCTTCTATTCAAAGCAAGCATGGTACATATCTCCTCAAAGTTATTTCTGGCACAGGAAGTAGCAAGTGTCATATCAGTTGTTGTTGTTTTAAGGGTACAGATGGTATCTAGCAAATTACAGGCCAAACATTTCTTTCAGGTAAATTAGTAGAAACTATTATTAAAGATAGAATATTAAACATATTGAGAACAAAGCCTGCTGAGAGAAAATCAGAATGGCTTCTTCAAAAGGAAGTTCTGCCTCACAAACTTGTTGGAGTTCTTTGAGCAGGTTAACAAGCATGTGGGTAAAGGAGATCTGGTAGATGTTACTTCCAAAAGGCTTTTGATAAGGTGCCTCATCAAGAGTAAGCTTAAAAGTCAAGGGATAGAAACATGGATCCTTTTGTGGATTACAAATTGGTTAGACAACAGGAAGCATAGAGCGGGAATAAAAGGACAGTTCTAACAATGGAGGGAAGCGAGCAGCAAGTTCCCACAAGGATTGGTATTGGGACCAGTGCTATTTCATTTATTCATAAATTATTTAGAATTGGGGCTGAGTAGTGTAATGGCTAAATTGATACCAAATAATTCAGGTTAGTGAAAACTAAAGTGGATTCTGAAGAGCTACAGGAGTGGGCAACAACATGACAAATGAGGTTCATTGTTGGTAAGTGTAAGGTAATGTACATTGGAACAAAAAAAACCTAACTTTAAATATATTCTGGGGTCTGAACTGGCTGAGACCTAGTATGGCTGCTTATGAGGGAAGGGATTTCTTTACCCCATAAGTTTCTCATAGGTTCCCTGTTTAAACTATCTGATATAAAATACAATATATATCAAAATGGACAGAAACCACAAAACCACCCTGGGTTAATCATATACCTGCCTGGAAATGAATTTATTTATTTATATTTATTTATTTTGAGATTTATACCCCACCCTATCTGGTAGCTCAAGGCGGCTAACAAGCGGCCAAGCCGAGTTTCAGAACTAAAACAATAAACAATATTACATACAGTAAAAAATTCAATACAACAGTAAAATTCAGTACAACAGTAAAATTCATATGAAACCAAGATGCATGATGCATGATATCCCACATTGGCGGCAAATTTCTTAATTGCATGGGCACCAGGAGTAGTATATTCCAGCTCACGGGCAGCATCTATCCCTCCAGATAATGGGGCAGATGGATGATAGGCTCTCAATGATGGAATTATAGTGGCGGCGGCTCCTCCTCAAAGGCCTGGCAGAAGAGCTCCAAAAATCGGCCAAAAATACCAAGGGGCCCTCAGGAGGTCCACCAGTGGGGCCTGAACCCCACTCTTACCTCCCAAGCACCAAGAATGCAGAGCAACACCGCCCCAGGCATAGGACAGGATGGAGGACCAGGGAGGGGGAGGACCTTGCCTGGGATGCTGTGAAGCAGCCTAAGGCTAGCAGGGACCGGGGGGGAATCTTTCCCGGAGTGCACGGCTCCACATGACTCCAGGAAGATGGAAGGGGGGGCTTGCCTAGGCCGCATGTAGTGGCATAAGGCTAGCAGGGACTGGGGGGAATCTTTCCTGGAGCACATGGCTCCATACGACTCCAGGAAGAATGGAGGGCAGGGGGGCTTGCCTAGGCTGCATGTAGTGGCCTAAGGCTAGCAGGGGCCAGGGTGGAAATGTTCCCTAGGCTACATGTAGCGGCCTAAGGCTAGCAGGGACCGGGGGGATCTTTCGTGGAGCACGTGGCTCTGCACAACTCCGGGAAGATGGAGGGCGGGGGGGGGCTTCCAGGGGGCAGGTAGGGGAGGCAGGGGCCGGACAGGCAGGGGCGGGGTGGGGAGGAAGCCTACTTAGTCTATCTTCTGCCTCCTCCTGGTCCCGAATGAGGGCTGGAGGCAGAGGGCGGCTGGTGGTAGGGGGTTGGGGTTTCACCATGTGCCCACCCCTCTGGTGCCTCACTCCTGGAGCATTGCTCCGGGGAGTTCCGCCCTCATCTGAGCCCAGTATAAGTTAGAGTGTTGAACGTAGACTGGGAAGACTTGGATTTGAATTTCTAGCCTCTATGAAACTTACAAAGTAACCATGGATACTCTGTCAACCTAACCTATATCACAGGGTCATTGTGAGGATGGAATAAGGTAGCCTCCACATTTGCCAACCAAGCTGTGCCAGTTTGGGGGAAGGATAATACACAAATGTGTGATAGTTAAAATAAAACAACTGAATCTCTTTAAAATGCCCTCAAACGGACTCTAAATATCAGATGAATTCATTAAATTATGTGCAATTTGAACAGAAAATGTTATTTGTTATGGCCTTCTGTTGTCTTAAACTGTCTTGGGCTGCCCTGAATCTATGGCCTCAGGATGATATCTTTCATAATGAGATTGCATCTGATGAACATTGATGGGGGGCCCACTGAAGTAAATGGGGATTAATTATGAACTCTGTGTTTAGGATTGGGAAGTTTATCTTCAGACTGAGGCAACAAAAGTCTAGTAGATAAATCAAGACTTTTTTGTGGTTAAGGGCATTGAAGGAAAGAGTCCATTTCATTTGGAGCACACTTTTGTACAATCTATCCTACAAGAACTCATGCCAGAATGATTAGGTACATCACAGGAGAAAGAGAGTGGTGAATCTACAGTTCTGCATGAGCCTGAATGGACGTGCTTGAATAGACTGGCACCTTAGTTTATTTTCATCCTGATTCCAGAGGCTTGTGAAATGCAATAGGCCTTACTGTACATGCTCAGAGGTCACCTGACATGATGATATCATAGTATCATGCTGGAAGAAAAGTCTCTGATACTTTATTTTGCAAGGACTCCAGGTGGTGTCCAAGGCTTTTCTGCACTTACTGTGAGTCTTTTTGCATTGCCAAAGTCTCTGGAAATGCTGGCACTATAGAACCCACCAGATTTCAGTGAACTCAGAAGTAAAAGGAAAATTTCTGGTAAAGATATAGATGAAGAACTTGGAATGGAAGGAGGTATTTCTACTAATTTTAGGGTGCCACAGAGCTAACACAGGTAGTATTCTCAAATTTTATATATAACATAATCTGAATTCTTAGTTTAATCTTGTACCTTCCAATTCTCTGTCTTCTTTAGCACCCAGAGAAATATTGTACAGAATAACACAAACAACTGATATTCTTTGCAAAACAACCAGTAATGGTTAAGTAGAGATGGGTTCTTCTCCCTCTTCCCTGGATACTTTTCACTGAAGTCTCAGGAAGATGGGAACAAATTGTTCCTCACAACCAAGAAACCAGTTTCTCTGCTTGTTTAAAATGTGGGTGTTTTCCAAACAAAAAACTCCACCATTTGCTAAATGAAGCAAAACACTATAATAGGTTTAATGATGTAGATTTATCTTCTAACAGTTGTTTTGAGATCACAACAAATCATTAAAATCATTAACTCTAGAAGCTAAATTAGATTACAGATCTTTGGGAATAACTGGCCATTGCAATTACCAAACTAACAGTTAAATTAACCAGGCTATGCCAACAAAGGACATTTGCACCCACAACATCCAGTTCATTAGCTTATTTTGAATAACCTATAAATGCTGGTTGTAAGTGACTGGGGGTCAAGCTAAATATTATGTTTTACAAGAGTTCACCACAGGGACTTTCAACCATCCTGCAGTTTCTTGTGTCCCTTCTCTGTTATATCTTCCTTTGAGGGGGAGGTGGCAATCCCTGCCAGCCTAAACAACAACCCACTCCCACCAACTCATTGAGAGCCAAGAGCTGACCAGGGACCTCTGTGTGAAGCCTGGCAGTCAAGCGAAGCTCCATGTCAGCATTTAAGCCCAGTGATGAGTCCTCAATGACCAGTCTTTTCCTAGTGGCAATGGTCCAGCTAGCATGCACCAGTGGCCTCAAGCTTTTCCCAGTTCACGTGGAAGTAGAAATGAATGGGTGGAACAAGAGAGGACCGATTATGATGAGAATGCTTGCCAGTGATGACATCAAGGGCATTAGAAGGAAAGCTGGGGCAGGAAGACAGAAGGGTGGTGACTGAGAGCAGGGGGAAAAGCAGACAGAGAAGATAGGGACAGATGGAGAAAGAGGAAAAGCAGAGCAGATAACAGGAAGAAGAAGAAGGCAAGAAGAAGAAGGTACAGCAGAGCAAAAAAGAGAGGAGGAGGAGATTGGCATTAAGATGAGGAAGACAAACTGGTGGACACCACCTCCCAGTGTCTTTACTTACATGAAGAAGGGAGTGGTATTACCCAGGAATGAGACTCTTCTTTTGAGAACTGGCTGTTGACAGGAATCATTCAGAAAAATAAACTAGAAAACAAAATAACAGGCCTTTTTATTTGCCAGGGAGTTCAATGTGGCCATCTTTATTGGGGGGAGGAGGTTAATTGGGGTTTTATTTTGTATTTTTAAATTGTGATGTTTTTGATTGATTTATAAGGGAGGATATAAACTGTCAAGCTCGGGCCTCACTTGACAAGTGTTTTCTTTTGCTTACACAATATATTCTCACAGTCATATGTATTTTCCATATTTCTTGCCTGGCTTGTTTGTCATCTCTACTGTCTATTGGGGGTGGGGGGGGTGTTGGCTTTGCTTGGTTAGTGCCATTGTGTAACAGTTCTCATGCAGAAGCCTCCTGGGTGCACCTTGGAAAGAATGTGATCTCATCGTTTTATGTGACCTTGTAGTCTAAGCAGCTTCTAGATAGTGTAACTGTCAGTATGCAGGTGTTAGGGGGCAGTGGTATGGGCAGAGCAAACATTTGGTGGGCTGAGTGGGCACATTGATTGGCTAAGGGGTGTTTGGGGGATTTCCTATTCCCAGTATATTGTGAGGACTGACATCTGGGAGTCAGTTCCAACATGAAAGTTGTCTATCTTTCTCCTAATAAACAAATCTTGCTGCTACAGGAGTTCCGCAAGACTGATTGCATAGTGTCAAAACTGCTTTTTTCCTCGACCCTGTGCACCACTGATGTAATAAGCATTAGAGGCAAGGAGCCTGAAACAGAGACCCTCCCAAAGTCACTCAATGGCAAGGAGGGCACCATGCCACCTGAAGGAGAGCTGGGGGAGTGTGATGTGAAGCCAAAGGACCAATGGGCCAAGATGGGATGGTGGGATGCCCCAGGGCCCCCTCCCTTGGAGCTACAGGAGCTTGATGGTGGCAGGTGGATGAGAACTGGGGCTGGATCTCGGGAGTGTTCCCACAATGACCTTGAGTGCATGAAGGCAGTGAGGCACTGCCTGGAAGAGACAGACATAGAGCACATCTGGCAGGAGCTGAAGACTGAAATGGCAGAGCTGTGCAAAGACCCCCAGGCTGTTCTGGAGGGCCTTCATGGTGCCATTTGTGATGTCCTGCAGCAGGAGCTCTGTGGCTTGGGACTGCAAGGGGGGGAAGGAGCTGTTCCAGTTCAACAGGATGAGGGTGCCCCACCAGCAGCCCCCCTCCGTACCATGTTCCTGCACCCTCCAGGGATGCTTTGAAAGCTACTTTTGAGGCCCCCCAGGGAAGCTGGCCTTTTTCATGCTGCAGGTGTGCAAGTTCCTGAAAGAATGGGGCCACACCTTTGCCTCTGATGAACACTGAGGTCCTGGCTGTGAGACCACGTGACTGACTGGTTTGTGGGACTTTACAGTGTAGGGGGCCCCAAAGTCTGAGGTGTGGATGCCTTCATGAAGGCCCTTCACCACCAGTACGAGGACCCACTCGAGTTGGAGCAGGCAAGAACCCATCTCAGGGGTTTGAAGCAAGGCAACTGATCCATCAGAGCGTTCTCTGATGAGTTCAAGACCTACAGTGCCAAATTGTAAGGCTGGCTGGAAGAGGTGCTTATAGAATTCTACTGGGCTGGCCTGAACCACACTATTCTGGACAAAGCCCTGACCCAAGAAAACCCAGTGACTCTGGCTGGATTCAGGTGGTGTGTGAAGTTAAGAATCATTGCAGCCTCCTGAAGATGTACCACCCCAAGCCTCCCTTGAGGCCAACAAAAGCACAAGAAGCTGACTGTGAGGCTAGGGTGCGGAGAGGTCAGCTCCTGGGGAAAGGGAGTGACAAGGAGCAGAGAATGTGGCAGGGCTTGTGTCTAAAATGCCCCCCCCCCGCCATTTAATTGCTGACGGCCCTCATGAACAGAGCCTTGGTGCAGCAAAGAAGGGAGAAGGCAAGCCAAAGGAAAAGAAAAATGTTAAGCTGTCAGCAGGCTGTCTCAAGCATCCAACTGCCCTCCAGTCGGAGGAGGGGGAGCAGAATTGGAGAGCATTTCATCTAGTGAAGAGGAACCCCAACAGCTGGCGGGAAATGACCAGGACATGCTGTGAAGGGTGCTAAATGGCAGGTCTGCAGTTCTCCAGTGCCAGAATCAGTGAGACCCTCCTCTGCCTTGTTTTTTATGACTGTGACTGACATTAACCCCCCCCCGCCCTCTGAACCCACATCCAAGTATGGGCTCTCATAGACTCAGGATGCACCAGAGACCTGATCAGCCTAGCCTTGGTAGCAGGGTTCGGGGCAGAATTACGAGAACTGGGGGAACCCTAGTGTTTTCTCAGATGGATGGAACTCCAATGAAGGGGGAGCCCTGTGTTCACTGTACCTCTTGACTGCCCACGGGGGTGGGCTCCCTCTGGGAGTTAAGGGCCTTCATAGTGAACCCTTCGGCCAAATTCCCTATGGTGTTGGGAAGCTCCTGGCTCAGAGCACATGATCCTTATATTCAGTGGAGCCTGAGAACCCTCCAATTCATGGACCCCCACTGTCAGACTCATGTCTGGAACCCAGAATGGGGGGAGGGGAGCCGCAGCCAGTGCCTGTGTGGGTGTGCCTGGCCAGGGAAGAGTTAAACCAGATTCCCCTTGAGTACAGAGACTTGTTGCAAATGTTTAAGAAAAGGAGGCTAATGAACTCCCCCATCCCCAATTGACCACGAGGAGTAAGATAATCAGGAAACACTCATAGCCAGTGAAGCTGCAAAATCAATACCAGCCACTTCTGATGATGGAAGATCAGAATAGCACACACTGGGATCAAAAGGATGAGACTGACACACAAGCACATAAGCAGAGAAGGAACCAAGCTATCCCACGGAGGAAGAGACGAGTAGTGGTGGTTGGTGACTCCCTACTGAGAGGGATGGAAGAAGGTATATGCAGACCAGACAACAACAACAAGAAGAAGTTTACAAACTCCTTTCTCTTCCCCTCCCCACAACAGACACCCTATGAGGTAGGTGGAGATGAGAGAGCTCTGACAGAAACTGCTCTTGAGAGAACAGCTCTGAGAGAACTATGGCTTGCCCAAGGTCATCCAGCAGCTGCAAGTGGAGAAGTGGGAAATCAAACCCAGTTCTCCCAGATTAGAGTCCGCACACTTAACCACTACACCAAACTGAGAGATTATGGGCTCTATGTTCACTCCATCCCAGTGGGGGCAGTGGTTACTCAGAGCCAAACCAAAGCAGGGGAAATCCAGGGCCATGAGCCTTGGGTGGAAAATTCAAAGCAGCCTTCGATGAGGCTGACATGAAGGAGATAGAAAAGGAGACCTCCCTGACCCAGGCTGGAGATGGGTGTTGGTACCCCAGGACAGGCTATTCATGTCCCATTCCCTGTGTGGGGAGATTTTGAGGCTCTGACATAATAAGAAACTTGCAGGACACTTTGCATTTAGTTCAGAGGCAATTCTGGTGGCCTCACATGCATGGGGACATTTCTCATTACATGTCTTCCTGTCCTGTCAAGTGTGTTTGATGGGAAAGAAAAGGGGGGGAACCCCCAAGACTATTACAACCCCTTGAAACCCCTGACAGACCATGGTCAGTGATTTCTATGGATTTCATAACTGATCTGCTGCCCAGTAAAGGGAGAACTGTTGTGTGGGTGCTGGTGGATTTGTTCTCAAAACAAGCTGATTTCATCCCATGTAAATAAGTGTCCACTGTCAAGAAACTGTCTCAACTGTTTATTCAACACATTATTAGATTCCACTTGGTCCCTACAAAGTTAATCTCTGATAGGAGACCCCAGTTTGTGGCAGCCTTTTGGAAAGAGCTTTTGAAAATATTGGGCATTGAATAGGGCCTCAGTAGCACTTACCACCCTGAGACAGATGGCCAATCTGACTGCATCAATCTAGTATTGGAGCAGTTTCTAAGATGCTTTATTAATTATCAACAGGACAATTGGCTTGACTTGTTTCTGTATGTGGAATACAGTTATAATAACTCAGTGCACAGCTCCATGGGGGCCACCCTGTTCAAGGTGGTGCATGGTTATGAGGGGGGTCCCCTTCCTACAATTGCATCTTAACCCAGTGGGCCAGGGGACTTAAAAGAGTCGTGGCCTGAGGTTTCGGTTTCGGCGGAGCGAATGGCAGCCACCTCTCGGGACTCTCCCGGAGATGGTTAGCCCATGTGCGGTTGGGGGGGTCTTTGCACATGTGAAAGACCCTAGTGAGCCTTAGGCAAAGGCTCTGAACCGGGTGCACTTGGGGAGTAGCCTCTTTGCCGGCAGACAGCCGGGAAATTGAGGCTTTCTCCCCGCCCCAATCGGCTCTGCTGCGTTGTGCCCGTATGGGACTTAGCAACGCCACCGACTTCCAGGAGTGAAGATAAGCGACATGAATTAAAATAAAAAGAAGAACTGGCATCGAATCGTGAGTTGGAGGTCTATTTTGAAGCGAAAACGCGAACCCCCCATAAGCACATAAGCGTATGGGAGGAGGGAGGAATTCCCACCCCCTTTGAGAAACAGGACTTATAAAGGAAAAGCGAAGGGGGGCAAAGGGAAAAAAGTGTTGGTGAAAGTACCTTTGGGGTCTCATTGAAGATTAAGAGCTAGTTGGTCTCCTGAGGGGCGCGGCATGAACTTTGATAAAGTAAACAAACAAAGGAAATGTCGGCATTGAAAAAGGTCCCACAGAAGCCGGAAAAGAAAGGAGGAGGGACTTCCGGTCTGGGCAATCCCCCCCCAGAGCCTGCTGTCAATCAACAGAAAAGTGAGCCACTGCGCCCTCTGCTGGATCAGATGCAGAAAATCAGCGAAACTTTAAGTAACATGGAAGGTGTTCTCAACAGTCAACAAAAACAACTAACAGAAACAGCAAAGAAGATGGAGGAGATCACACAGAAGTGTCTGGTCTCGACAGAAGACACCAGGAAAATAAAGAAAAGGGTCAACAAATTAGAAAAGCATCAGGATACGCAAGAAAAAAGAATTTTAATGTTGCAGATGGAGAAATCCAATCTGACTCTCCGCTTTCAGGGCATTAAAGAAGAAGAGAAAGAAGATCTCAGATCTATACTGGTGAATGCCTTGGCACCCTTAACTGGCAGAGAAGTGCGAGAATTAAAAGAAGAGATGGATACGGCCTATAGAGCCTACTCCGCTTTTACAAAGAAAAATAATCTGCCAGCAGAAGTGGTTGTCAAGTTTACTAAGCAGCGTACCAGAGATCAAATTTTACGTGCAGTCTCAGTGGTGCCCTTGAAGATTGGGGAGCAGACTATCAGAACCTTGAAAGATGTTCCTTATGAAATCCGTATGAAAAGGAAAGCATATAAAGGATTGACCACATTTTTACAAAGACACCAGACCATTTATAAATGGAGTTTCCCCGAAGGACTGGTGTTTAAATATAAGGATAAAAGAGAGAAGATTGACTCTGTCTTCAAAGCACAAGAATTTCTGAAGAAACATGCCAGTACAGAGGAAGATGCAGCACTCGCAATTTGGACAGAATCAAGCAGCGAAGAGGACAGCGGCCCAGAGGAGGGAGGTGCTGGAGCGGGAGACATGAAGGCCAAAGAGGGCCCATCTTACAATTTGAAAGATACAAAAACAAGACAACCTAAGAAATAACTGTTCGTGAAACGTCAGAAAGGAGCTGATTAACAACTAACTCCAAGGGACATTACTAACTTTACTAACAGAGTTATTTTGGACTCTTGAAAGGTGAAAAGAAGATCTCCCAACCATGGTGGTTGCCAAAAACTGTACCTATACTAACTAAAACTAATCTTTTAACAGAAAAATTCACTCCCCTCTTTTCTTAGCCCATCTATATACCCTACCTCTTTCTTATTATAAAAAGCAATAAAATTCTCTCCTTTTTAGGAGGGTTTATTACACACACAAAAAAGAGTCGTGGCCTGAGTTGGTTCAGTAATGGACCTTAATTCAAAAGGCTCTGGTTAAAGCAAAGGATTACAAAGCCCAGGCTGACAAAGGCCAGTCACCAGAGTGAGATTTACAACAAGGAGATGTTGTTTATGTGTCCAGGAAGAATTTGAAGGGCCTGAGATGGAAATATGTAGGACCTTTTAAAGTGTTATGTGTCATTAACAAAGTGGTGGTTGAATTGGAATTACCTAAAAATTTATGTCACATCTATCCTGTTTTCGATTTTAGTCTGTTGAAGAAGGATCCTGGACCATCAACATGGAGACCTCATCCTCTGGCCCCACCTCCTCTGACAGCAGATCAGGAACTCTGCCAAATAGTGGAGGACATTTTAGACTCTAAGATCAAAAAGGGTCACCTGTATTATTTAACCAAATGGTGTGATTTTGATCCAAGTCATAATGAATGGGTTTGAAATGATCATGTGTGGGCCAGCCAATTAATTCATACTTTTCACTGCATACATCATCACAAGCCTGGGGGATGAGGGGTGGCCTTGGGAGGGGCAGTATGTCAAGCTTGGGCCTCGCTTGCCAAGTGTTTTCTTTTGCTTACACAATACGTTCTCACAGTCATATGTATTTCTTGCCTGGCTTGTTTATCATCTCTACTGTCTACTGGGGGGGGAGTGAATGTCAGCTTTGCTTGGTTAGTGTCAGTGTGTAACAGTTCTCATGCAGAAGCCTCCTGGGTGCGCCTTGGGAAGAATGTGATCTCACTGTTATGTGACCTTATAGTCTAAGCAGCTTCTAGATAGTGTAACCTTCAGTATGCAGGTGTTAAGGGGCAGTGGTATGGGCAGAGCAAACATTTGGTGGGCTGAGTGGGCACAATGATTGGCCAAGGGGTGTTTGGGGGATTTCCTATTCCCAGTATATGGTCAGGACTGACATCTGGGAGTCAGTTCTGACAAAAAAGTTTTCTAAACTTAGATCCTTTCTTTCTCCTAATAAACAAATCTTGCTACTACAGGAGTTTTGTGAGATTGATTACATTCCAGGACGTGACATAAGCATTTTAAGAAAGAAAGAAAGAATAAATGAATGGTTTTTAAGAATGAATGAATAAAAGGATGGTTTTTAAGGCTCCAGAAAACTGTATAATAAGGATAGGCAGAAACCAGAAAAATACAGTTAATAGTTTATGGTGTGCCCTATTCATGAACCACAGGCCATCATGAACTTTTAGCCACTTCACACACTCGTTTGGTTCTTGAGGTTTGTGAGGAGGTAGAATGCCCCCCCCCCAGCATGCTAGAGTCACCAAACAGGTGACCATTTCACCAGAAAGCACTTTCCTGGGGGTTCCTTCTGGGGGAGGGCATAACTTGGACTCCATAAATTCAATCCTCACCAAACTCATAAGGCAGTTAGAGGAGAGTGAGCCAGAGATCCCTTGTGGGTTTGGTGTCTCTAGCTTGCACAGAATCCACTCTATAAACTCCTGAAAATGCACCTGTCAAAATGACTGAGGTTCAAGAGTGTATAGAATGGATCCTGTGCAAGCTAGAGACATCAAAGTCACAGAGAACCCCCCTCCAGATGCTGCTCTACATGCTGTCCAAGTTGTTGCTTTGAAAAAATTTGATTGATCAGAGACAGTCTTTCTGGAAATGTCTCTGCTCTCAAACCAGCACGAACTTCCCTGAACAGCTTGAAAGTCTGTAGAAAGTTTGTGCTGATTGACCTGCCATGAACTTGACTTTGCAAAGTGCAAGCTAACCAAAATTCATCACAAACTTTAGTTCATGAGTTGGTTTGTGCCCATCTCTACTGTACAATCCCTGAACTAGCCCACAAGGGCACCTCTGGGATTTTCTTTCTTCCTAGGGATTCTCCTTTGGAGCATGGGCTCTTAGTGGTTCCTGTTGTCCATGGTCTTGACCTTGATATTCGTGAAATCATAATTCTGGCTCTTCCTCTTCCTCTCATGTCACTATGATATTATGTGCATGTAATACAGTGGGTCCCATGCTGCAGCCCATGCTGGTGTTAACAGTGGGTCATGGTTCTGAAAAGGTTAAAACTACTGCATTAGGACTTTTGGAGAACACTGAGACTGATTTTGCACAAGGAGCTGCATCACTGTCACGTTTCCCTTTGCCCCATTTCCATTGGTCAATTTCCCACTCGAAGGTCCGGGGCCGCATTTTGACACACGGCTTTGCCCAGTTTTCCTGTTTTTTGAGGATCAAGAAGATTTGAAAGGGAATTTCTGCTGTGAGGATGAAGCAAAAGAAGCATTCATGGCCAGTAAGCCAGGGATTGATTTGCCCCAGTCTCTCTTTGAATAAAACACAAGGCTGGATGTAAAGTAGATGAAGCCATCCAATGTGAAGGCAAATGGGAGAGGTTATATATTGTTGCCTTTCTCTTGTGACCCATCTTTTTGCCACCTGCAGCTGACCTACCCAGAGAATATCATGGGATTAGCTGGTCACTATTTGGGCCAAGAAATAATTTGGGGGAGCTTCTGCCCTGATTGGCTATTGGATGGAACCTTTTTTCACCTGCTGTGTGATGTTCAGGTTGGTGGTGTTAAGAGATTAATTGGGCCTGGTCTTTGATTGTTTAGGTTATAACTAGTTTGGCAGGAATAGGGCAGGTTGCTCATTGATAGGTAAGGATCAGCAGTGGGCACCCTAAGCCATCAGGCATGATAGACGGAGTGTTCTGATTAGACCACCACTGGTTTTATGGTTGGATGGGGCTTAGGAAGGAGCACTTTTGGTGCTAAGCAACATCTTCCTGAACCTAGTAGTGGCTTTATTGTGCATCAGGGAAGGAGAATGGTGCTGAGCACCTTTCAAAACAGTATATGTGGGCAATGACAAACAAGGCTGGCAGTAGCCACTGACAGAGTTTGGAGCCAGGATTTGCTAGAAAAGGCAGCTGTGGATAGGCTGTCTAGCACAGCCCACCCTCAATTAAATATTAGCATAAGTAATTTATGACTTAGATCAGCTAATCTGAAGAAATTAGTTAAACCCATGCTGTGGTCTCATGTCTTTATTGGGATACTGGGGCAAAATAATCACAAAAACCTGTCCTGATGTTCTAGATTCCCAAGTATACATTTAAAGCCTTATTATGTTGAACCTAAATAGTTAAATGGATATAACAACTGAGTTTAAAAATGCTTATATTATGGCCTACTGCAGAAGTGGTGACAGATAAATGGTATGGCCTGTCATACTTAGTACTATAAAAACTGGGGAGAAAATGACCAGTAACATATGCCTCAGACTCAAGGTACGAAACAGTACAACTGAAACACTGTTTTAACATACAAATCATTGAATGAGAGCAGCCACATGGGGAAAATGCACAAATGTATTTGTACTTGTAAGTATATATCAGTAATAATTTAAAACATTAATATCTCTGTCTTGAATTCTGCAGTTTCTGTTCTGAAGTAGAAACTTCTGAAGCATAGAACTCAGACCAAGCGTGATCCCCTGGAGAAGGAAATGGCAACCCACTCCAGTATCTTTGCCAAGAAAACCCCATGGACAGTAACAAAAGGCTAAAAGATATGACACCGGAAGATGAGCCCCTCAGGTTGGAAGGTGTCCAATATGCTACTGGGGAAGAGCAGAGGGCAAGTACAAGTAACCCCAGAAAGAGTGAGGCGGCTGGGCCAAAGCTGAAAGGACGCTCATTTTTGGATGTGTCTGACGGTGAAAGGAAAGTTTGATGCTGCAAAGAACAATACTGCATAGGAACCTGGAATGTAAGATCTATGAATCAAGGTATGCTTGAGGTGGTTAAAAATGAGATGGCAAGAATGAACCTCGACATCTTGGGAATCAGTTAACTAATTGGACAGGAATGGGCGAATTTAACTCAGAAGACCATTATATCTACTACTGTGGCCAGGAATCCCATAGAAAAAATGGTGTGGCCTGGATAGTCAACAAGAGAGTGAGAAAGGCAGTATTGGGATACAATCTCAAAAATGACAGAATGATCTCGGTCCAAATCCAAGGCAAACCATTCAATATCACAGTAATCCAAGTCTATGCCCCAACCACTGTTGCAGAAGAGGCTGAAGTGGACCAGTTCTATGAAGACCTACAACACCTCATAGAACTAACACCAAAAAATGATGTCCTCATCATCATAGGGGACTGGAATGCTAAAGTAGGAAATCAAATGGTAACCGGAATAACAGACAAGTTTGGCCTTGGAGAACAAAATGAAGCAGAGCAAAGGCTAGCAGAGTTTTGTCAAGAGAACACGCTGGTCATAGCGAACACCCTTTTC
Organism: Gekko gecko; assembly: GCA_029375565.1. Lineage (NCBI taxonomy): Eukaryota > Metazoa > Chordata > Lepidosauria > Squamata > Gekkonidae > Gekko > Gekko gecko. Next base: position 125,835,570 of record JAPDNY010000006.1, on the reverse strand, counting down.
CAACAACCTAAGAGGCGTCTCTACACATGGACATCAGCAGATGGGCAACACCAAAATCAGATTGACTATATAATTTGCAGTCAAAGATGGAGAAGCTCTATCCAGTCAGTAAAAACAAGATCTGGAGCTGACTGTGGCTCAGATCATGAGCTACTCATTGCAAAACTCAGACTTAAATTGAAGAAAGTTGGGAAAACCACAGGGCCATTCAGATTTGACCTTGATCGCATCCCTGATGAATATACAGTAGAGGTGAAGAATAGGTTTAAGGGACTAGATTTGATAGACAGAGTGCCTGAAGAACTATGGACAGAGGTCCGTGACATTGTAAAGGAGGCAGCAATCACCGCCATCCCAAAGAAAAAGAAATGCAAAAAAGCAAAGTGGCTGTCTGATGAGGCTTTACACATAGCAGAGGAAAGAAGGAAAGCTAAAGGCAATGGTGAAAAGCAAAAATTTGCCCAACTGAATGCAGATTTCCAGAGAACAGCAAGGAGAGATAAGGAGGCTTTCCTGAATGAACAATGCAAAGTAATAGAGGAAAACAATAGATTGGGAAGGACTAGAGATCTCTTCAAGAAAATTGGAGAAATCAAGGGAACAGTCCATGCAAAGCTGGCCATGATAAAGGACAAAAACGGTAGGGACCTAACAGAAGCAGAAGAGATTAGGAAAAGATGGCAAGAATACACAGAAGAACTATACAAGAAGGACCTCAATGTCCTTGACAACCACGATGGTATAATCACTGACCTCGAGCCAGACATCTTGGAAAGCAAAGTTAAATGGGCCTTAGAAAGCATTACTAACAACAAAGCTAGTGGAGGTGATGGTATCCCAGCTGAGTTATTCAAAGTCTTAAAAGAAGATGCTGTTAAAGTGCTGCACTCAATTTGCCAGCAAATTTGGAAAACACAACAGTGGCCACAGGATTGGAAAAGGTCAGTGTACATTTCAATCCCAAAGAAGGGCAATGTCAAGGAACTATCACACAATTGCACTAATTTCACACGCTAGCAAGGTCATGCTCAAAATCCTACAAGCTAGGCTCCAACAGTACGTGGATAGAGAACTGCCAGAAGTACAAGCTGGGTTTCGAAGAGGTAGAGGAACTAGAGATCAAATTGCCAACATTCGCTGGATTATGGAGAAAGCAACAACAACATTTCTTCCCCCCAAAATTCAGAATTCACATTTTATGATCTTGTGCCAAACTATTTTTTTCTGTTTTCTTCGACTGACTTCTTAAATGGCTTAAAAGGTTTGAACAGTAGTTTTTCTTATATATTTTATATAACTTATAAGCTTTTATGTTACTAAGGTTTTTACTGGCTCATAACCAGCTAGGATAGTATCAGGAATTTTTCTGTTTGTCTTTTCAATTGTTATGTACTTGTCGAAGACCTTAATAATAAACTGACTGTCTGATTTCTTGCTTCCTTCCTAGATCACTCACCCAGTGAACACTGCAACATTAAACAGCTAATGAGATGTGACTATATACTTCTATCCCTAACAGGTGTTAATCACTGCATGTTAGTATTTGCCACTCCTAATGAATAACATATCATAAAACAAGAAATCGAATGTTTAAACATTGCAGTCCTGGGAGTGAGTGAACTAAAGTGAACTGGATTAGGACATGTTCAGTGGGAATGTTACAAGTGTTTTACTCTGGAAATGATAAACACAGACGAAGTAGAGTTGCTCAAATAGTGAGGCAAGATTAGCATAAGCAATCAGGAGATATAACACAAAGCCTGACTAAATATTATCAATCAGACTTCATGAAAAGCATATCAATATAACCATCATTCAAGTTTATACCCCAGCTACAGATGCCAAAGAAGGGAAAAAAGAACAATTTTATGCAAATGTCCAGAAGAATATGATGCATACCACCTTCAGCACTTTGGGGAAAGGGTGGCATTTAAATGTACTAAATAAAGAAAAAGTTTCAAATCTGTCATTCCATGTACTCCTACATACCACCTCAAAGTGTTTCAAAAGCTGTGTTTAGAGACATCTTGCTGCTGTAACCATTGTTTACCAACTTCTGTGCTCCATCATAGCCAAGTCAACTGCCATTTGGATGTCTGAAAGTATAACAACTCTGCTTTTCATTCAGGTGCACACTGCTGTGATACTTATTTTCCACAACGTATTTTCTCAAAGCCCCTCTTTGAAACACAATAAGCTGGCTATAATTATGACAAAAATAAATATTGTATTCAAATTTTCCAGAGAGTCAAGATTGTTTTTCTAAAGATATTGGCACCAGGGGAAAAAGTGTGTGCTAAGTGTGCTATTCTGCTTTTTTGAGATGTACATGACTTCAATAAAATAACCTAAATTATAAAATATAGTATTAGTTGTTTTGAGAGCCAATGGGATGCCTCTCACAGACGCAGTATCCCCACTCTGACATAAAGCTCACTAGGTGACCTTGAGCCAGTCATTCTTTGTTGGTTTAACATGTTGTGAGGATAAAACAAAGAACTGAGAACCACGTATATCACCCTGTCTCTACAGAATAGAACTTTCCTTTCCCAAACGGAAAGAATTTAGACAATTTTCCAGTCTTCAGAAAATAACATTTGGCCAGTACTTTCAACGATAATGAAAATGGCTCTAAAACAAAACCACTTTTTCCAGACTTTATGACAAGAAATATAACATGGTTTGGTTTCCAAAATCTAAATCCAACTCTGACGTTATTGTGTCATACTATAACAAGACTTTTGTGCCTTCATTTACAGAGTTCATGTATCTGTGTATGTGCACACTTGTACGCACAATAGACTGCTTTATAAAATCTTTAAGCCTACTATTTTCATTCTGCTGTTTATGATTTGTCTGACCCCCACCATGCAGAGACCATTTTTAGTCCCACTCCTTTTGGGAATGGAGTTCATGGCTCTCAGACTGGGAGTGTATTGGGTGCCTGCCTTGTATTGTCCACCAGTTGGGGAAACTGACTGCTATTTAAGGGAGCCCCATCTTCCCAGAGCAGACTATTGATATTACAGCTGCCCTTTCCCAACATTTTGGATCACAGAATGAAATTAGACAGTCTCTTTGGGGCCAAGCAGAAATTTTGGGGCTCCTTTTCAAATGGTCTGGAGAAGGGTCTCTGTTGCCTTCTTTACATTGCTGGAAGAGATGGCCATTTAAATTTAAGTTTGATTTGTTGAAAGATTAGTTAGGTCTATGCTGATATGGGAGGAACAATGTGGGTTTGCTGCTAAAGGTCTAATAATAAATTGGAAAGTACATAGAGGCATTCCAATGATGAATAGTGGTGATTAGGGATGGGCATGGACCACCTTATGGTCCAATTTTCATCAATGACTGGTGCCCAGTTCATGGTCTGTGAGCGTGGTCATTGTGTCTGTCATGGACTGCCCACAGACTGGCATGTTTTCCATGGAGGTTTGCACAGTCTGTGGGAGCAGTCCATGAGCCAGACACGCTGGTGCCAAGGATTGCCAAGGAAACAGGGGAGATTGCCTTCCCTTTACTCCCTGAGTTGCTCTACCACAGGGGCACAACTTGGAGACGAAGGGAAGGCATTTTACATGCCCTCCCTTCACTCAATGAGGTGTGCTGCTGTGGCAGTGTGATTCAGCAAGTGAAGGGAAGGCATTCAAAATGCCCTCCCTTCACTCGCTAAGGCATGCTGCAGCAGCACTGGTGCATGCATGACTCAGCATGTGATGGGAGGGAATTTAAAATGCCTTCTTTGCAATTCCTGAGTCACACTGCTGTGTCATGGCTTGGGGAGTGAGGGGAAGGCATTCAAAATGCCCTCCTTTCACTTGCTGAGGTGTGCCACTGCGACAGTGTGTGTGAGACTCAGCAAGTGAGGGGAGGGCATTTTGCATGCCTTCCCTTCACAAACCTAATGAACCATGACCCGATCCATTAAACAGGAAAGTCTATGGAGGTTCATGGTCTGTGGGGTTCATAAACCCCATAAACAATGAACCTCCATGGACCTCCATTTTTTTGGTTCATGCCCACTCCTAGTGATGATCCAATTATGAAAGCTGACCCTGATTCAGAGGGTTGGTGAGAGGATTTCCTTGTTATGGGGTAGCATCATTTGAACCCTGTATGAAGACTGGCAGGATATAGGGATTGGAACAGAGAGAATGAAGCACAGCATTGTTAAGCAAGGAGAAATGAAACATAGAATAGATGCAATGTTGTGCTTTGAGCCAGTTTGGATTCATTCATCTGCCCATAGTGTTAGGCTAGCCTGCACCAAAATGAAGAAATGTTTGCTGCTTGATTTTGCAGATCAGTTTATTTATTTATTTATTTATTTTTCAGATTTTTATCCCTCCCTCCTGGCTGAAGCTGGCTCAGAGTGGCTTACATAAAAACAATTAATTAAATTATAACATAGTTGCAGTTAAAACAGTTATAAAAGCATAATAAAGTGCTAGTAATTATTGGTATTCATATGACAGTAGCAGCCAGTATACAAAGTTCCCCATTCGCAGTCAGCTTTCAGTTAATAATAAAATCCTAGCTTAACACACATTTTGAGTATTGAATTTTCATTCCTAGGTTCTGGGGCAATATTTGTTTTAGACAATGTATCTAGCTATTAATGGTGGTTATTCTGATTTTGCAATTGTAAGCCGATTTGTGATAAAATCTGGAAATTTTGGCTAAGTCCTCCAAATAAATTAGTCCAAAGAGTTGCAAGCCCAGCCAGCATGAATTCCATTATTTGCTTTATTGCTGTCTGGGGAAACCTACCTACTATTGCTGTTCAAGCTAAGTTTCACACAGTAACCAAACAGACCCCCAAATATAATTCTTTTCATTTATATGATAAAGTGTAGGTATATTTGAAAGGAAAGAAATTGTCCCCAGATCTCTTTTTTTCAGCAAAGAAAATGTGATTCCCCCCCTATAAAATTATAATTATAATAAAACATAGTGAGTGGTTCTACTTTTTAATTGTCAGGTTTGACACCTAGACACTACTGTGATGGGTATGTTGCAGGTGCTCTGTGAGCAATAACATTTCCCGTTTAATAGGATAATTGAGGGCACAAACACAATAACGCTGGAGGTAGCATTGCTGAAATCTGTGTTTGTGCATGTGTGTAATCTCTTTTTTCTATGCTGCCATCCCTAAAATAACCACAATACGATATGACAAGAGAAAAACAACCACCGCAATTATAAACTGCTGGATGAAATTTATCAGCTTTTGTTCACACCATTTTCCCACCTACCTCTAGTTGCACAAATTCCTATTTCTTTCTATTTAGTTGACAGGATGATCTTTAAATTCAAATCAAGTCTAAAGCACCATACTTCTTATTTTCAAATATCTAAGGCCCAAAAAATTCTATTTAGCAGAGGATTCTATCTGACATGATATAAGAAGAGACTTAGTAATATTACATAATTTTTTGATAAGATTTATCATATATTAATCTTTGCTTTTTAACTTTTCTCATTCCCCTGGTTACATCTAATACTTTTATGGCTTATGTGCTAAAGTATGAACAGTCTAGAGTGAAAGAAAGAAAAAAGAACTGAGGAAAGACAGATATATTTCTTGTAGTTTTATGTTCATTATATAACAACTGTGGGTCACAATAGGGGATCCATGACTGGATATCCCTGGCATTAAAAAAAATAATAAATTGCATTCCTATGCAGTTCCAGTTTCGATTTGGAGATGTATATGAAAAGAGAGGCTTTAATCTTTTCAACTCTGTGCAGTTTCCCTTATCAATACTGAGTCCTGGAAGCAAACACAAATAGGCACCTGTCTTTTTTCCATCTTCCAAGGTTAAAAACAGTGGCATTTCAGACAGCAGATGGAACAATTACCACCCCTCTGACCAAAAAGATCATATATGGATCAGGGCCATGCACAACTGCAATTTACTTTTTCAAGTAACTGAGAAGATCCAGTGACAGATCTGCCAGCATCTCCTCTAGTTTCATCATGTATTTGATCACTTTTAAAAGCTCCTTCAACCACTTTTGGGAAAGCAGTGTATAAATAAATAAAATATTTGTCCAATATGTTATGTTTCATATAACTGAATAAAACATACTGTAAAAAGGTGACATACAACTTCCCTAGCAGAAGGTTTGATGCTCCCTTTTTACACCAGATCCTTCAAAGAACTGCCACCATCACATTATCTTTGCCTTTCCCATTAGGGGTATCTTTGGAGAGAAAGATTGGGGAGGAAATATGTGTTCTTGGGCAAGGCTTATGGCACCCTGTCCTATATCTCTGATACAGAGGTTCTCCCGACTTTTTCTATACTCATCTTGGGTCAGTAAGTCACAAAGCATTTAAGCACAAAGGGTCACCACGATCTTGCAATGTCACCAGACAATTTTTTTAAAAAATAAGAAATATATTATGGTTAATAAATACAGAGAGACAATAAAGGAATCAAAGAATAAAGGCAATAGGGAGATAAAAACTAAGGTAAAATAAAGCTAACTTTTATATACCGGTTTGCTGGATGTTACTGGTAAGCTGGTGTTCCACTTCTTTTTAAAGCTAAACATGTTGGGCAGAGCAATCCTGTGTTGCACCTATGCTGTGGTGACTGGCTGTGGGACAGATGCAGCACCACTAGTCACCTCCCTAAGAGGACAGTTATGTGGATGCCAAATAGGAAAAAGGTGCCCCAACATTGTTACTAGGTGCTGCTGTGGCAGTGCCTATGGTGATTCCACCACAGCTTTCCATTCCAGAATTGTTGCAAGGTGAGGGTGGCATGACAGACATGACAGGCAAAACCAATCAGAGTCATGAATTGAGGAGGCTGAGCCAAGCATCCATCACTGGCAGGGTTCATGCTCCTCCTCTGTTGCATACCCCCTTAAAGAGAAGAAGAGATTGGATTTATAGCCCACCCCTCACTTGGAGTCTCAGAGTGGCTTACAATCTCCTTTCCCTTCCTCTCCCCACAACAGACACCCTGGCTGTGAGGTAGGTGGGGCTGAGAGAGCTTTTTCAAGAACTGCTTTTGAGAGAACAGCTCTGAGAGAACTGTAACTGACCAAAGGTCACCCAGCTGCTTCATGTGGAGGAGTGGGGAATCAAACCCAGTTCTCCAGATTAGATTCTGTGACTCTGAATCACTACACCAAATTGGCTCTCATTACATCCCTGGCCACCTATCAGTGTTGAGGGGGGCATCACCCATCAGCTCCATGGGCACCCCATGGTGGTGCTCTGCACACAGAGTGCACAGGTTTCCAGAGGGTAACAATGGACAAGGACATGGATGTGAAGGTGCTCCCTGCTTACCACAGGCCATGGTGTCCAGCAAGGCAGCCATGCTATCAAGGGCATCCCCATGCAAACCTGCATGCCACCCTTGCTGGAGGCATAGCTGGAGGAGGGGCATGGGGGTGCTGGGGCCCCCAGAGAGACTCAGATAAATTCCCCAGGAGCCACTCAGTGTGCCCTTGCCCCTCACCCGCATCCCTCACTATGACAAGAAGCCCCTCCAGGTGTCATTACCGATGTTGCCAGCCCTTCCATTCATTGCTGCCTCTGGAAAAGGCACCCTGCCACTTGCAACAGCTCTCCAGCCACTCCTGCTCAATTGCTGCCCACGTGGAGTGGGCAGGATGAGCTGTGCCAGGGGCCCTGTGCCTGGAGACTCAACAAGGGACCAGAATCCCCTCCATCCCCTGGGCCACCAGAAGCCATGACACCTGGTCCAGGGGCAGCTGTCCTGCCAGTGCTACCCCTGACCACCCCTCTGTCTGCCGGGACAGGGCTACTGCCAATATAGTGGAAAGGGGCAGGGAGACCTGTTCTCCAGAGGCCTGGTCTACCCCCATAGAAAACAACATTTTCTGTAATGAAATTTGACTTGATTCTGTTTTCTCTTATAATGTTTAAATTATTCTTAAAATATAGTTTAAAAGAATTCATTCTGGGATTTTTACAAGGCTATGGAAATAATCTTCAAAAAAACTAATTTATGCAATAGTCAAATGTAGACTCACTCACAATTTTAATGCTACTGGCTTTTCTTGCTCACGAGGTAGAAATTTTTAAAATCTACAGAAGATAGACAGAGGTTAGCAGCATGGGACAGTTCCAACACCTTTTTCTGGAGGTGTTAAATCAGTCAGCTCTCAAGAAGGCTGTTCCATATCATATAAAATTTTAGAATTAGATTACTTCCCCCACAATTAGTTATTAGATTGTTGGACTAAGAATGGTTGTACTAGAGACCAAATTTCTATTCAACTTCAAAAAACCATATAATCTTGGGCCTGTCTTTCTCTTTCTCTGAGAGTATTCCTCCTCCACAGATAAACCAAGGGCATTGTGAATATCCTAATTTCTTTGGGATAGGATAGCACAACAATATAATAGCAGTAGAAAAGAGCAAGAATCCAGTAGTGCCTTAAATACTAACAAAATTTGTGGCTGGGTATAAGCTTTTGTGAGTCACTGCTCACTTCTTCAGTGACTCAAAAAAGCTCCTACCCTGCCATAAATTTTGTTAGACTTTAACATGCTACTGGACTCTTGCTCTTTTCTACTGTTACAGACAGACTAACAAGAGTTAAGATTACATCTTAATGTAATAACAGTATTTTTTCTTATGATAAACAAGGTTTCCACCAACCAGGTTCTGCACAAGATTTAAATCAGCAAGTAGCATTTATGTATTTGACAAATACGCTTCAAGCATTCTCTTGGAACTGGTAATCACAGATCCAGGAAAATCTGATCACTGACTGGATCTGTCAAATGGTTTTATGCTGTGGATATTGTTTTTATTATGTCTTATCTTTTATGAGGGATGTCTTTTATTAGGGATGACGAGAACTTTGCAGCAAATATGTTCAGCAGGCAAACATTGTTTTTGACAGCAGCAATCACTCATGAACTGAGCCTTGGATCTCCTTGCTTCACCAGCATCTGATTGAAGAAGAAGAAGAAGAGACTGGATTTATACCCTGCCCTTCACTACCCAAAGGTGTCTCAGAGCAGCTTACAAACTCCTTTCCCTTCCCCTCCCCACAACAGACACCCTGTGAGGTAAGTGGGGCTGAGAGAGCTCTTGACAGAAACTGCTCTTTTTCAAGAACAGCTCTTTTCAGAACTACAGCTTGCCCAAGGTCATCCAGCCAGGTGCAAGTGGAGGAGTGGGGAATCAAACCCGGTTCTCCCAGATTAGAGTCTGCGCACTTAACTGAGTAGATGCGGGGGCATCATGTGAAGCTGCAGGCCAAAATGTGGCTGCGCAGCAGCTTGTGTGAAATTGACATGTATCATCGGGACAAAAGGGAAGAGTGAGCCCAGAGCAGTGCTTGTGGGAAATAGGCCAAAGGCTGAGTTCAGACTGGCAATTTGCCCCAAGATAGGCATGTTTCAGCAATGTTTCACAACCAGATTAAAGGGGCCGTTCACACAGGCACATCTGTCCAGCATTCCCCAGATGTACTCAACCTGTCTTGTAATGCTTCCCTCCCAAGTTTAAAAGATACCTGATAAAAGTGGTATCAAACCCTGGAAAGCATGTCTATCCTGTGTATATCCTGCACCAACAAAGTGTGAATGCCAAATTCCATGATTTTGATTGTGTGCTTATGTGCATATGCGCTTATGCACATATGTGCTCATGCACATAAGCGCATATCTCAAGATTAGCAAAAAAGAAAACCGTGCCTTCCAGCTGTGCCTTCGGGCCAACAGTGTGGACGCTCCCTCATGTCTTCTCCTGGTGCAGTGTGACCAGGAAAACCCAGAACAGTTTGTTCCAGGGCTTTTTTGCCACGACTCCCTCCAGCTTCAAACTGCCAGTCTGAACTCAGCCAGAAACACAGAAAGTAAACCATTGAACAGGCTGGAGCAGCTCACAAACTGACAGGCTACCAGACCCCAAATTGGATCCTGACTTCTGACTGGTAAGCACAACATGAGCCAACCCAGGCTTGTAGCCAGGATTTTTTTAATTTGAAGGGCCTTTAAATAAGTCAGGGGGCAAGCTCACACACCCCAAGCAAGCACCATAAATAAAATAAAAACTTGAAGGCTGGGGGGCCTGGGCTGTATGGGAAGATGGGGGGCCTTGGTGGTAAATCGGAGGGCCAGGCCCCGAGAAGTCCCACTGTAGCTATGGGCCTGAGCCAACCCTGTGGGTGCATAAGCACTCTTACTCTTATCAGGTTTTTAAGCTGCTTTTTGCGATAATGTTCTTGCTGATATTGTTTTTTAAAATGTTTTCTTATTTTAAATGTATGTATACCACCTCAGGTAGAATATTGGAGAGACAGCTAAGAAATTGGGGGTGGGATAAAAGACCCAATTTAAAATCCACATCATTAGGGTTGTTACTGAACTGAAAGGCACTCTGCCAATGATGAGTCAGCTTGCTAGTATGACAACTAGGCAGTCTGGTTGGATTTATAGGCTAACACTGATCAAGCAAGGGTTTTGTCATACTGAAGGATCACCAGTGTCGTCCTGTTCCTCATCTTACTCTTTAATGCAAGCTTTGCCTGGCTCAGCTATGGCCTGCAATGACTGGAAAGATAAAAAACTGAAGGAATAAGGAATGGCTTAAAAAAACTTCTGCGGTGCTGCGGTGGCTCAAGTGGTTAAGACGCTGAACTGCAGGCTGTGGAAGGTCAGTAGTTCAGCAGTTCAAGACCCAGGTGCTGCAAGACGGAGTGAGCTCCCGTCTCTAGTTCCAGCTCCTGACAACCTAGCAGTTCGAAAGCAAGAAATTGCAAGTAGATAAATAGGTACCACTTCGGTGGGAAGGTAACAGCGTTCCGTGCGCCTTGGTGTTTAGTCATGCCGGCCACATGACCACGGAAACGTCTTCGGACAGCGCTGGCTCTTCAGCTTTGAAACGGAGATGAGCACCGCAACCCTAGAGTCGGATTCGACTGGCTTTCGAGCAAGGGAACCTTTACCTTTACCTAAAAAAAACTTCAGTATCAAGAGCAACTAAAATATCTCATGCAACTGTCTCTAAAGCTTTTTCTAGAACCCTAGGACCATATGGTCTTACATCAAGTCCCCAAATTATTAGTTCCTTAACCCTGTTTAATATAAGGTAATATCTCTAAAATATACATTATATTAGTACAATTTCCAGCCTTTCTTCAATGTCTAAGTGAACCTCAAGTGCTTGGATTCAGATTTTTGAGAACTATCTGCTTGCAAGGAGAAGTTTCTGAACTAAGAAAACATACAGTTCTTATCTACTGCCTCAGAACAGAAGGGGTAAGTGAATATATACCCTTCTCCTTGAAGATGAGAATACATTTTCTGCATTAAAATGAATGTGGTAGCTGATCGCTACAATTTCACCAGTAAGTGTGAACAAGAAGGGGAGTCAATATTACATGATGTCTCTGCTCTGCTAATTATAGTACACGTGGATGTAGAAATAGGGCAGGTAAAATGATTATAGATTGGTTTGTAGAGAAAACAGTTATGCTTCACATAACAGCATACTTCTAGAATCTCACCTCATTCTGGAAACAGCCATAATCATAATAGAGACAGCTATTAGAGGCCAAGAGAGAAAAATTAAACAGTCTCTAGATTGTTCTCATACCATCAGTGTCTGGAACTTTTCTAGACAGTAGAATCTTTCCTGCTTTCTGCTGTTTCTACGATGGCTTTTCAGTAGTATAGTTCTACAGACTTCTGTTGGATGATCTGAGTATAAATCTAGAGTAGCACAGTTGTTCCTTCGAGTCTTACACTTATCTGTTCTCCATAATTGTTCTTTCTCTGGGCTCCCCAGATACATACAATCCCACCTCATGAATTTATCTATTTATTTATATATTTTGAGATTTCTATCCCACCCCTTTCCCACAACATGGGGCTTGAGGTGGCTCACAACATTTTTAAAAATACAACAGGACCATACACGTTAAAACAGTTAAAATATTGACATTAAGAACATAAGAGAAGCCAATGTTGGATCAGGCCAATGGCCCATCCAGTCCAACACTCTGTCAAACAGTGGCCAAAAATACCAGGTGCCATCAGGAGGTCCAGCAGTGGGCCCAGGACACTAGAAGCCCTCCTACAGTTGCCCCCCCCAACACCAAGAATACAGTGAATCACTTGCCCCAGACTGAGAGTTCCTATCTATACCTTGTGGCTAATAGCCACTGATGAACCTCTGCTCCATGTGTTTATCTAATTCCCTCTTGAAACCATCCATGCTTGTAGCCACCACCTCCTGTGGCAATGAATTCCATGTGTTAATTACTCTTTGGGTGAAATACTTCCTTTTATCTGTTCTAACCCAACTGCTCAGCAATTTAATTGAGTGCCCATGAGTTCTTGTATTGTGAGAAAGAGAGAAAAGTACTTCTTTCTCTGCCTGCTCTATCCCATGCATAATCCTATAAACTGCAATCATGTCACCCCTCAGCCATCATTTCTCTAAGCTAAAGAGTCCCAAGCTCTTTAACCTTTCTTCATAGGGAAAGTGTTCCAACCCTTTTATTATTCTAGTTGCCCTTTTCTGCACTTTTCCCAATGCTATAATATCCTTTGTGGTGACCAGAACTGTACACAGTACTTCAAATGAGGTTGCACCATTTGAATCCATGTTGATCGATTGATTCTTTCTGGTTTTTTTTGAGAATTAGTACAAATATAATTTATCAAACTGTGTATTTGGCTTAAGTTTATGAATCAAGCCATTCAAGCAATCACTTTTGCTTTGGCAAAAAAGTGATTAAATTATCTTTTTTGTTAGCTTCAGATGATGACTTCTTTTGTCCAGAAAACTACTTCTAAACTTCAGTAGACCTTCAATAGAGGGTAGACCTTGAATGCACAAAAATGGGGAGGAGTTTTGCAAAACAACAGAACAATAGCAGAGAGTCAAATGATCAAACCCACGGCAGCATGAAGGAGGCACATCAGCATTTCTCTTGGGCTGCCAGGAATAACACCTGCTACATGACACTTCCAGGGAGAGCATTTTAGCTGAAGTTGTAAGCAGTTGCTCATTTCCCACCGGCCTAACGGAAGGGTACCTGGCCATGCAACTTATGTAAGGGTGGGAGCTTAGCTGAGTGATCAATTGAACTTGGTGATGGGGGGATCCAGTAATGGACAAAGACTATAGCAGTATTCTCTGCCCTCCACCCAACCCAACTTACTATAACTCATCTTGCCTCTGAAGCTCCACAGCATCCTTGCTATCAATGTCACTAGGGCTTTCCAGATGCATCCTTTCTCCCTTGCTAGCCTCTCTACTGAGAACTGATGAAGCTCTTACCAAGAGTAGAAGATGGCAATGGAAATGTAAAGAGGGAAAGAGAAAAGGAAAAGGCTAAGGGAGAAAAGGGGAAAGAAGCAGATGTGAGGGAAAGAGTCTGTTCACAGAGATGAGTGGAAGGGAGCAAGGAGAGAGAAATGGGGGAAGAGACAAGGATAGGAAACAAGATGGGAAGAGGTCTGAGGGAAGGGCAGGAGGAAATCAGATGGCAGAGAGCTTGGTAGAGAGAAAAGGGGAATACTTTCCCCAGTGTACTATGAATGTTTGCATGTTAACCCCTTTCTAATTATTTGCCCATATAGTAGCATGATAACAACCAGATACTCTTTAAAGCAAGGTAGAGCACATTGTGGGATTTGTTTAATTTGTTTGCTTGCTTTTTTATTTATTTAAAACATTTATTCACTGTGTTTCTGCCTTGCAGGATTCCAGGCAGCTTACAATATAAATAAAGCAACAATTATAAGAAACATATAAAATAACATAATATAAAATCTCAGTTAGGACTGCCAAAAAAGCTAAATTAGTCAAATGCAAAACTGCCTTCAACTGCCTCCTGAATATCAAAAGTGTGGGGACCAGGCATACCTTTCTGGGGAAGTTGTTCCATAATCATGGGGCTCCCACCAAAAAGGCCCTCTCTTCTGTGTCTACCGGATGAGCTTCTGATTGGTGGTCAGGACGGTCTCTTCCTGTGATATTAATTCCTGGGCAGGAACATATGGGAAAAGACTATAGATGGAAATTTCCCAGGGGAAGCAAACAAGTTACTAGAACAGCTTTTCTATAAAATGACCCCCATGTGGGATTTTATATCCTTGACATGGAAGAGACCAGGTTTCTCCTCTGTGCCAATGGCAGCTGACCTAAGATCAGCACACAGACCAGCTCCACAGTACCAAAAGTGCACAGCAAAGGTTAATAAACTAATAAACTAACGGTCATAAACTCTAGCTTGCTATAGTAGTCTCATTTTCTATGACATTTTCTTTCATTACTATTCCTGCTATATCATGTACTCAACTCCTAATGTCACATCTCTCCTTATAAATATTTATCTTTTGGTTTCGCAAGATTCCATGTGCTCCCATTGGCTGTAAAATGCCCTCCCTCAGCCATTGGCCCATCAGCCGCCACTCAAGAGTACTCGCGTGCCATTGGCCGGGTGCTGGGTCTGCTCCTCTTCCCCACGCACTGCCCCTGGCAGACAGCTCTGTCTCCTGAGGAAGACAGTTCTCTTGACTCCTGTGAGGGACTGTCCCCTCAGTGGCTGTTGGTAGGCAGCCAAGCTTGGTTCTGTGAGTAAAAAAACAAAGGACTTTCAGCTTAACCCCCTCCCCCACCCATAACCCCCTCCCCAACGGCCACTTTCCTGTCAGAATAAATGGGAAAAGGCTCTTTCTCCTGCTTAGCTTCAGCATGGCTGGCTGGCTAACAAGGTGGGCCAGCGACCATCAGACCATTTTCTTCAACTCCCCGCTGTGCGGCTGACTTTCCCCTAGGGCTGCCAATCTCCAGGTGATCTGGAGATCAGGTGATCTGGAGATCTCCTACTGTTACAATTGACCTCCAGATGACAGAGATCAGTTCCCTGGGAGAAAATGGTTGCTTTGGAGGGTAGATTTTATGGCATTATACCCTGCTGAGTCCTTCCACACACCCCCCAAATGCTGCCCTCCACAGGATCCACCCCCCCCCAAATCCCCAGGTATTTCCCTAATCAAAGTTGGCACCTGTACTTTCTCCTCTGTCAGTAAAAGGCCCTTTCCACATCTATGTTGGCCTTAGGGAGAAAACACATTGGGCCCAAGTCCTGATCAGGTTGCCAACTCCAGGTGGGCAATTCCTGGAGATTTGAGGGATGGAGCCTGGAGAGGGTGAGGTTTGAGGAGGGGTGGCACCTCAGACAGGTACGATGCCATAGACTCCACCCTCCAATCCAGCCATTCCCTGATGGGGAACCATTGTTGCCAATCTCCAGGTGGTGGCTGGAGATCACTCAAAATTACAACTGCTCTGTAGGAGGGATGGGGGAGGAGATGGAAAACTAAAGGTAGGTTGATGGTTGGCTGGGAGGGAGATAGGGTTGTCAACTCCAGGTTGGGAAATTCCTGGAGATTTGAGGGGTCGAACCTGGAGAGGGTGAGTGTTGAGGAGGGGTGGGACCTCAGACAGGTACAATGCCATAGACTCCACCCTCCAAACCAGCCACTCCCTCCTGGGGAACCACTGTTACCAATCTTGGGGGTGGGCTGGAGATCACTCAAAATTACTACTGCTCTTCAGGTAGCAAAGATCAGTTCCTCTGGAGAAAATGGTGGACTCTGTCATTATACCCTGCTGAGATTGCCACAGCAAATTGTCACTGAGTGCCCAAAGCTGGGGCACTCTCCCAGAGCCTCTTTCTAGAGCCTGTTGTATTTATTTCCACAACGGGCCTTATTCCTAGTAATTTAATATTGCAATACTTTGGTCCTGATCACACGCAGAAGTAGCTGCGTGATACCCATGACTGCCGGGCAGATTTTACGGGTGCAATCAAACAGGAACATCTGGCAATTGCCCCACACCCGTCGCCAACCCATTTCACTCCACTGAAGAAGCAGAGTTTAAAAATGCTGGGGAAAGTGCAGTATCAAATGGGTTTGCAAAGGGCTGCAGATGAACTTCCCCATGTGATTGCTCTGGCATGCTCCAATTGTGTCAGTGATCCCTTGTTGCAGTGCACCAAAAACACATGGCAAAGGGAAAAACCCATTCACCCATCGCTGCATCTAATCACGCAGTGGCGGGTCAAATTACTATGGTGCAAATAGCCTCGCTTCCCTCCTGCATAATCTGGCATGTGTGACCGCACTCTTTATGTATCTGCAGTCATGCCATGCTCATCTCCTAGAGCCATCTAATCCATGAATATGCGCCATTGGACTCTGGGTACTGAATGCATTGTGGCTCCATGTCAGCAATGGATAATATTTTGTTACCAGACTAGTGCAGAACAATAGGCAAATTCTTTATGCTCTTTGAGGTTCTCAGTGCTGCAAATTTTTTCCTGCCATGCTGATTCACCTTTGTAAGAGCTAGTCATTAATCTAGAAAATGTGTAGGTGGCTCAAAATGGCTCACAAAGTTAAAATAAAATGATACAATAAAATCATAAAACAATAGCATAAAAGTTACCAATAATAAATGTGCCATTTATCAACAAGCTAAAATATCCTTAGCTGTTGATATTTTAAATCTTCCTTTAAGTCAGGGGTGGCCAAACTGCAGCTCGGGAGCCACATGCAGCTCTTTCACACAGTCTAATTTAATGTTAATAAAAAGCAAACTTGCATATTTTCAATAAAAACGTGTGTGTGATATTTGTTCATGTCTTGTGGCTCTCAAACATCTAACATTTATTCTGTGTTGCTGTTAGGTTCAGCAAGTTTGACCACATCTGCTTTAAGCCATAGTGTCATAGAGAAAGAACAGAGGGTACCCAGAGTAACTAGCAGAACTAACAGTTGTGCTGTGCACATGGCCTAGATTAGACTCTTGTACTATATATGAGATGTCAGATTATCTTCTCTACCTTGAACTTCCAACTGGCACAGCAACGAAGTGCTGCTGGAAAATGCAAATTTTCTGCCATTTGTGAAAATTAACTCCCCTAATTAACTTACACATATAAATGCACTTAGAATGAAGACATTAAGTTGATTATCTAGAAAATTGCTACCTTGGTAGATTCCCGGATGCCGCAAAATGCTTCTGATTATGCCAAGAATGAAATTGCTCTTGTGGTTCTGATACATCAGTGTGATTGAATGCTTCAGAGAGGAACACACACAACCTCCTCCTCTGGCTAATTTAAATTGCATTTCAGTGGGCAACATTAACTATATGGCTGCTTATTTGGTTTTGATATTAATAATAATGAACTGTGAAGTGAACACTCCCACCATTTCAATAAAAGACCATCAAATCCTTTAAATGAGAGGATAATTTCATATATATTGCCTTCCTTCAGAGTAGTAAGCTTCTAACTGGAAGGTTCCCCCCCCTCAAAATTTCCTTCTGATTGATCACAAATGTAAAAAAAATATATCAACTATAATACAGAAAAGTTTACAACCCACCAGTAGTTTGCATTTCAAGAATGGATACTTCTTGGCTCACATTTTGTCTTGACACCCCTCCCTCCCCAGTTCAGTTTTTGGAAAGATGATTTTGTTGACAGTTCCTGCCAGAAATATGTACTCTACCCCAAAAACCTTCTACTAGGCTGTATTTTTAAAAAATCCAAGTACCATTTACAAATACAGATCACTTTTAGTCTTCATTGTGAGTATTCATAAATATGCTGCATTTCATTGTGATGCTTCAGGTAAGGGCTCAGACATTAATTCCTGTGTGGCCTTGGTCTGCGATATAGCCAGTTTGGTGTAGTGGTTAAGTGCACGGACTCTAATCTGGGAAAACCGGGTGATTCTCCACTCCTCCACTTGCACCTGGCTGGATGACCTTGGGCAAACCATAGTTCTGATAAGAGCTGTTCTTGAAAAAAGAGCCGTTTCTGTCAAGAGCTCTCAGCCCCACCTACCTCACAGGGTGTCTGTTGTGGGGAGGGGAAGGGAAAGGAGTTTGTAAGCCACTCTGAGACACCTTTGGGTAGTGAAGGGCAGGGTATAAATCCAATCTCTTCTTCTTCTTCTTCTCCCTGGACCCAAAATAGTTACTATACAAAATGCACACATATGCCCTCTAAATGCAATGCTTGTTTTCACTGTATGTATATAACTACTTTTTGGACCATATAGAAACATCCTGTCTATTGTTGCTAGTAGAATAATCAATTGTCTTGCTTTTTGGTTTTGGATGTCAGTCAGCAAATGAGCTATCTGACCTGCATAGCTGGTCTGTGCAGGTCATGAGACCTTGGGAGTAAACTTTCCCATAGTCAGAACGGACTACTGGAGGAAAGGAAAAGGAAGATCCACAACCAGCAGCATCTTCCACAGATGGATCACAGGATACATCCCATCGGTTTGGAGCTAGATTTGGATGAAACAGAAAAACATACATATTTGTAGCTTCAAATTTTAAACAAAAAGATGGGGTTTTATATATGAAAGAAATATGTTTTTAACTAAAATATAAAATATGTAGGTCATCATCAACTGGATCTTTTGGGGAGGTTTCCCCTCTTAGCCCAAAGGCAAAATGATTTTATTTATCTGCTTTTACTATTATACTTACTTGGTGTTTAACTGGGTATGTGAAGAAGCCACAGCAGGTACTTTCTTTATCCATTTGCTAAAAGATTATCTACATGTTTCACAAGTAGCTGCAGAGTAAAGCACAGAATGGAAAACTAAAGCATATATCTATAACCTTCACTATCTCCCCTTCTCAGGACTTGAGCCTGCTGTGTGCCTTAAACTGGTAACCCCTGCTAAAGTAAGAAGTACTAAGGGGTTTGGTTTGACCAGAGATTAACTTGGTCAGTGCAAACTGCTCATTTAAAAGACTGGTTACAGTGGCATCAAATATTATCTCTCATTTCTTTTATTTATCTGAGGCTCGGTACATCCCAGCCATTATCAAACTGTTTAATGCCAAGAGGGCTGCACAAAGTTTCTATGGGATTTATATCTGGATTGACAAAATAGGAGAATCTTTGGATTCAGTTCTTTTTAAATTTCTATGTTCCATCTGTGGAATTCTGAAGTATAGTGGAAGTAGCTCTCTGAGCTGAATTGGGACAATTAAAGTTATACACTCCAATATCCAAGAGGGCTGCCTCGGCTTAGTCATAGAGGATTCATGTTTCCCACTGGGATAACCTTGTTGAGCAACAACTACAGCTTCTCAAACTTTCCTTGGACTCCCTTTATGCAGTTACCAGACAGAAAGCCATAAGAACAATTCAAAAATGTCTATTTAAGTACAATTATAACAGTACAATCTGTAGATCACAAAGTGTTTGTTCTACTCAGTTTGTTGGTATTTTTCCACCTGGAGAGCTTCCTTTTTTAAAAAAAAAAAAGCACCCTAAAAGAGGCATTTTTATTATTTTTAAGACAATGACATAACAACAAAACAAAACAAAACACAAAATACAATCACAGACAATACAATACAATAAACAATACAAACCCTAACACTACACAACACCCACAAAATGCAACATTCAACATTCACGGAGGGTAAACTTCCCAAAGCAAATCACCCAGTTAAATTCCCTCCCCCTTACCGACCTAAGTGTTACCTTCTTTTACTTCTGTATCCACCAATTCTATCATTCTATCTTATCCACTTCTAATTTAACACAAAACTAATAATATTCAATATTCAAACCATTATTATTTCTCTCCATCCTTCTCTCTCTGGTCATACCAATTATAGAAGCGTTGCCACGTGTTTATAAAGGCTGATTCATCATGCCCTTTCAACATCAAAGTCAGTTTGTCCATTTCTGCTGCTTCCATAATCTTCTCAATCAGTTCTTGTTTTGTTGGAACCACTGTAGACTACCAATACTTCGCATACAGAATCCTAGCCGCAGTTGCAATATATATTAACAAATATCTCTCCTCTCTCTGCACCTCCTTTGGCAGTATACCCAGCAATAACACCTCTGGCTTAAACACAAGAGTACCTCTTATAATTCTCTGCATCATACCATGCACCTATATCTAATATTTTTAGTAACATCACATGTCCACCACATATGATAAAAGGACCCAACTTTAGCATTGCATTTCCAACACTTATTAGAACATTTTTCATCATACTTCGCCAGCTTATCTGGCATAATATACCACCTGTACAGCATTTTATACATGTTTTCTCTATATGGGACCGCCCTGGTTATTTTTACATTTATTTTCCATATTTGGTCCCATTGTTCCAGCTCAATATTATAACCAAAGTTCATTGCCCATTGAATCATGTTATTTTTCACCATTTCATCTGCCATATAATCAACCAACAACAGTGCATACATTTTTTTAATAAATTTCTCTTCTGGTTCATACAAAATTTTCTCCATATCTGTTAAAGATTTCTCAAACCCTACTTTTTAAATCTTTTTTATATCTTGACTGGATCTGCACTTTGTGCCACCAACTGATATCATCATCCAATTCCAACTCCCCCTTCGCATTAATAATGTCCAAATACCTTTGTGGGGGGTCTTCACAGTATAGCCTAGGCAAAGTCACAGCTTCTACTGGAGCCACCAACCTTGAAGTTTTGGAAAATCACCTCCTTCGGATGGTCTCCCATACTCTTCCAAGTGCATCTTTTATCCAGTGCTGTTTAAAGCTTTTGCATGCTGCCACTTTCTCGTCCCACAGAAAAGCGTGCCAACCTTCCAGAAGATCGTGGCCTTCCAGTTTCAGTAATCTTCTGTCTTCCAACATCACCCATTCCTTAATCCAGGCCAACGCCCTAGCTCTATAATACAATGTCCAATTAGATAGGGCAAGTCCACCTCTTTCTTTTGAATCTTGTAATACCTTAAGCCTAATTCTTGCTCTCTTCCCTTGCCACACAAACTTGGTAGTAATTTGCTCCAACTCCTTCAATATTGCCAGGTTTTTCAGCACAGGAATCATTTGAAACAAGAAGATCCATCTTGGTAAAATGTTCATCTTTATCAGAGCAATTCTTCCCATTAGGGATAGCTTTAAATTCTTCCATTTTTCCAAGTCTTGCTTTGTTGCCCTTAATAATTCCCTATAATTATCTTCTTGCAGTGAACTGCATCTGTTCTTCAGTTGGATTCCTAAATATTTTGCCTTCACACAGAGTTTATATCCCGATTCTTCTTGCAAACACTCTCTTTGCTCTAATGTCATATTTTTAGTTAAGATTTTGGTTTTAGCTAAGTTAATTTTCAAATCTGCCACTTGCCCATAGTTTTTCAGAAGCTTATTTAGCTCCACAATTGAAGATCTGGGTTCCTCCAAAATAAATGCCAGGTCGTCTGCATAAGCCAATAATTTAAATTGTTCTCCGTACACATTTAGACCCTTCACTTCTGGATTTTGTCTTATCTCCTCTGTCACTACTTCCAAAGCAAATATGTAAAGCAATGGTGAGAGAGGACAGCCCTGCCTCGTGCCCTTTTGTACCTGAAATTGTTCAGTCTGTTCCCCATTTACCATAACAGCTGCTTTTTGCTTTGAATAAATTGCTTGAATCGCTTGAGTGAATCGTTCTCCCGCTCTGGCCTTTTAAAGTGTCTCTGTTATAAATGTCCAATCCAAGTTGTCAAAGGCCTTGGATTTTCTCCACGTCTACAAAAATCACCACCATCTCTTTTTCTGGATGAGCTTCATAATATTCCAACACGTTTAGTAGCCGCCTTACATTGTGTTTTATCTGTCTTTTTGGCAGAAATCCAGACTGATCTTTATGAATTACTTTTGCAAAACACGCTTCAATCTATCTGCCATGATAGAAGCAAATATTTTATAATCCATATTTAACAAGGAGATCGGTCTATAGTTTTTAACATCGTTCCCTTCTGTATCTTGTTTGTGTATCAGAGAGATTAGTGCTTCCCTCCACGTGTCTGGGACTTCCTCTCCTTCCCAAGTTTTCTTATAGACTTCATGCAGCTGTGGAAGCAGTATTTCTTCAAAGGTTATATAAAACTCCACCGGTAGACCATCTGTCCCTGGTGATTTCCCTTTATTCTGCCTTTTCAGGGCCTCCACCATCTCCATCATAGTAATAGATTTAAAATCTTCTGGTCTCCCTCCGAAAACCTTTGCATCGTATGCTCTTGCAAATACAGGGATATTTTTTCTCTAGTTATTTTCTCACTTGCATAAAGTTTCTTATAAAAATCCTCCACAATCTTCTTTAAATCTTCGATTCCATTTTGTTCCACCCTGTTTTTGTCTCTCAATGATTTTATCAGTGTCCTTTCCGACTGCTTTCTCACTTGATAGGCCAGCCATCTAGTAGGTTTATTAGCATTCTCAAAATAGTTTTGTTTATCATATCTTACCTTCTTTGCCAGTTCTGCTGTCAATAAGCAATTCATCCTGTGCGTAAGAAGCTTAATTTTCGCTTTCCTGTCCAAATCTCCTCCAATCTCCATTTCCTGCTTCTCTTGTTCCAATATTTCTCTCTTCAGGTTAAAATATTCTTCGTTTCTTTCCCTGTTCTTCCTTGCCGCTTCCTTCATTAAAAGTCCTCTGGCAAAGGCCTTAAACGCATTCCATACCGTCCGCCTCACAATTCCTGGGGTGATATTCTCCTTAAAGAAGAACATGAATTCTGTTGGCAAACTTCTTACCACCTTGCTATCCTTAAGTAAGAAGGGATTCAATGTCCATCTACTTCTGCAATTTATTCCCTGTAGTTCCACCGTTATCGGATTATGATTAGCAAACATGCCTGCTTCAATTTCTGCCTCCTGTAAATCCCTCGCCATTGAGGATGACATCCAACACATATCCAGTCTAGACCAGGAATCATGCCTTGCCGAATAGAACGTGTATTGCTGCTTTTTAGGATTTCTTATTCTCCAGACATCCACTAAACGCCACTTCTCTATAATCTGCAAAAGTGAATTAGTAAATTCATTACCTTTTAGCTTCTTCTTCTGGCTATTCACCTTCCGATCCCATTTGTTATCAAAAACCGCGTTAAAATCGCCAATCAAACAAAACTCTTGAAAGTCCTGTTTAGCTATCAAAGTCAAAAGCTTACTGTAGAATTTTTCCTGATTTTGATTCAGGGCATAAATATTCATAAATAAAACCTTTTTCATTTTGTCTTTGAACTGCCACCATCACTATTCTCCCATCCTCTGAAGCGAATATTAACTCTGGTTGTAAGTGCTCCTTAATGTAGGTGGCTACTCCACGTTTCTTCTTTTCTTTATCCGTTGCCACAAATACTTTGCCTAGCCCTTTATAATTCAGATTTTTTCATCATTCCTCTTAATATGGGTTTCTTGAATACATGTTATATCCGCTTTATGTTTCTTCAATTGATGAAATATCCTTCTTCTTTTCTGGGGTCCATTTAAGCCATTGACATTCACCGAAATTATTTTCAACTTCTTTTTATCCATCTAGGTTCTGTGTCTGTCTGTGTTCCTTTTCACCTTTTGTTTTTTGCCTTGTCACAATTGGAGATCTCAGTCTAAATCTTCTTAGTCTTTGAGGATTGGCAGAGGGAGCTGATGCTGTTGCTCCCTGGGGTTGGGATTCCCCTTCCCTTTCCACCTCTCCCTCTTCTCTCTCCTCTTTTTCTTCTTGGTCATCCGACATCTCCACGCCATACATCTCTAAGAAATCTTTAGCCTTAAAAACAGAGGTGATTCTGAATCTCTTTCCCTCAAAGTTAAAGAAGACCCCCTCTGGCAAAATCCACCTGTAGGTGATGTTATTGGCTCTCAACAGTGTCATTAAGTCTGAGTACGCCCTTCTCTTCTCCCTCACTCTCCAGGGTATCTCTTTTAAAACTTTAATTTCTTCTTGTCCCATCCTCAATGGTACAGCGTTTACTTCTTTCAGTATCTTATCTCTGACAGCCTGTTTGTGGAACCGCACCTGTACCTCCCTGGGCACTTTAAATCTTCTTGCATAGGCCGAATTCATTCTGAAGGCCACATCAATCTATTTTGCTACTTCATTTATATCCTTGAACTGTAAATGATTTGCCAGAAGTTCCGACATCTTCAAATTCAGGTCTTCCTCTTTTTCCTCCGGGATGTTTTGAAACCTCAGAACAAACGCCACCCTCTCCACCTGTAGTCTCATCATATCTTGCTCCAATAACGATTGTTTTTCTTCATTTTCTTGAACTTTCCTTTCCACTTGTCTCGTTTTTGTCTCCACTTCCTCCACTGTATTACTTAGTGTCACAATTTTTGTAGTATTATCGGCTATTTGTTTCTGCAACAGCTGTAGACTCTTGGTGAACTGCTCCGTAATGTCCTTCATTGCATTCTGGATTGGGACCACCGCTTGGGGGATCATATCTCTTACTTCCTGAATAGCTTGTGGGACAGAGTTCCGGATTTCTTCCATGCTGACCTTGATCGGTTCTATGACATCATTAATTGTGCTCAGGATAGTGGCTTGCACCACCACTTGCATTTCTTTCTGGGGCTCTTTCTGGCCTGCACCCCCCAACTTCCCTGTAGCAGAGCTAGTAGCCCCTGGAGAAACCAGAGACTGTTTCCTTGGTCCTCCACTGGCCATATTTGTCTATTTTTCACCACTTCCAAATCCCACTCTTAATGTGCACAGAGAATATTCACAATTTTTTATTTACTCTTTACCCTTATCCAATGTTTGGGAACAGCGCAGGCCTTCTGGCCCCGTTCCCAGAACTTCTATCTCAGAGAAAATTAAAACAGGTACCAATGTTTAGGCTACCTTATTTGTTGGCAAAGTCCCCAGTAGTTATTTTCACTATCCTCCTGTCTATTTACCAAAACAGACCTCCTGTTGGCAATTTCCCCAGGAATACTGTCTTGCCCGCCTTTCCCCTCCTTTATTCTCCCCCTATAGCCCACTAAAGCCAAATGAAGTGACCAGCCAACACACTGTCAATCAACAATCAAATTCCTTATTGTCAAACCAAGCTCTTTCATCCAGTGGTCTTTAAACAGAGTCCATCCTTCTCTCACACATACCAATAACAATTGCAGCAAAAATTGAGGACGTAGCAAACACTCTCTCTTCCCTCACTCTCTTACTCTCTTACTCTTCCACCCTGGCCCTCAAGGGTTAAAAATTAGCGTGCAATGAAGCGGGCCTCCTCTTCTCCGTTTCTCCGATTCTTCTACCCTACCCCTATTAGGGTTAAAATTTGTGCATGCTGCAAAGGGGTCTCCTGCCAGCCGTCTTCACCTTAGAGCTTCTTATTTTCACCAAGCCTCTCTCTCACTGGACGGATTCCCCTCCAGTTCTCACTGCCCACAAACTGCTTCCCGTCCCAATTTTCAGTTTTTAAAAGAGGCTTAAAGGAAGACCCAAGTTCCTTCTCAAAACCCAATGAGAGCCAGGTTAAACCATTCTAAAGCCCAATCACTTCCCTCTCAGCCTCTTCAGCTCCGTAGCTTTCGGATGGCATTCTCTTTCCCTCTCGCCCTTCACTCCAACCTCGCCACACTCCCTTTCAGTTTCTAGCCGTTTGTTCTTCAGGGGGGAGAGCCCTCCCCACTATGCTACTTCTTAGGGCTAATTATTTTAAATCGCCCTTTCAAACCGTACAGTTTCTGTCATGGATACTCACAGAAGTGCTCTATCAGTAAGGTTTCTCTTCCCCCTCATCTGGTGCAGGAGCATTGGCTTTGCTCAGATGAACTGAGCCCAAACTTTGATCCCATGTCGGGGGTGATCCAGCCCACCTTGTGAGTTGCAACTCACACAGGGTTTCAGATCAAAGCCCCTTACAGCTGCCAGTCCCTTCCTGGGACAGCAGGGGGTCCTTTTAATGACCAAAGGACCCCTTTAAAGATCAGAAGATCACCACGCGCTCAAGTGCATGTGTCTTGCCACGCCGTCAGCCTGTAACCCCACCTGGAGAGCTTCCTGATTACTGCTCATATTTTACTGTTCTTCGCTATAGGTGTGCCCTTATGTTGGTGTGCCTTAATGCCCTACCATCTAGGGCTTTGCAAGGGAGGTATCTTAAGATGCCATACTCTGATAAAGTAGAAGATTGTGGTGCAGGTAGTGTAGACACCCTATATCATATGACCTTTGAATGTGATTACTTTTCTGAGGCTAGAAATCTTTTAATACTTCCTTTGCTCCAAATTATAGATCATAGGGACATTGCCTTTTTTATTTGATGATGATAGCAGACCTATTACTCTTTTAAGTGAAATTTTTATGCATCTGTGATAGATTTTCCCAGCCATTCAAATGGCCTCTAGCTTTTCCTATATTTTAGTAACCTGCTTAAAACTAATAAGTTAAGAAGCAGTATGAGATAGATAGTCAGACAGATAGGAAACCCAAGGGAAGCCAGACAGGGATTCAGTCCATGGTAGATAGTAACCACTATCTAGTATAAGGTTGCCAGCCTCCACGTGGGGCCTGGGGATCTCCTGTTTTTACAACTGATCTCCAGCTGACAGAGATCAGCTTTCCTGGAGAAAATGGCTGCTTTGAAGGATGGACTCTATGGCTTTGTACCATGCTGAGGCCCCTCCCCTCCCCAAACCCCGCCCTCTCCTGGATTCACCCCCAAAGTCTCCAGGTATTTTCCAACCCAGACCTGGCAGCCCTAATCTAGTACTAGCTGAAGGAAGGAAATACAGGGAGACCATATGAAAAGTACGGAGACTTACTAGTGATTTCAGCTCTCACATACTTTATTAGATGAAGAACAAGACAACTGAGCTGGCTCGCAGGCCGGCTTTTATCCCGAAGTGACCCACACCCCAAACACACACACACCCGGTGATTCGCTATTTACATTGATTGGATTAACTCCTGCTCCTCCATTGGAGGGGAGTCAGGATCCACTAGTCCATTGTCCTTCGGGGCGAAGCTCAGGCCCTTCGCCTGGCCACATGG
Organism: Gekko gecko; assembly: GCA_029375565.1. Lineage (NCBI taxonomy): Eukaryota > Metazoa > Chordata > Lepidosauria > Squamata > Gekkonidae > Gekko > Gekko gecko. The sequence continues at coordinate 125,808,728 of JAPDNY010000006.1, read as the reverse complement.
TGGACCGGTTAGAACCAGTCCAAGCACATGGCTGTCCAGAGCCCATGTTCTCCAGTGGATACATTACACCCCTCCCCCTTGGTCCGATAAACACCCGCACACATAGTCTTTCAAATAGCTGGGGGGCCGCCGCTCTCGCGTGGAGCGACGGGGCTCTGGCACGGGGGAACTGACAGCCTCCCGGGCAGCTGTGGGGACTGGTGGCCGCTCTGGTGTTGGCGGGGCTGGGCTCACCATCTCGGCCGGTGTGTCATTTGCGGTGGCTGTCAGTCCGGAGTTGAAGTCCCCCGGGATTTCTTCTGGTGTGTCCGCCCCCGCGTCAGGTTGAGCTGGCTCGTCCCACTCCTCCCCCTCATCCGGCTCCAGGGGTAGCACCCAGCGACATAGCTGATCGATGTGGCGATGCAGGATCTGGCCGTCTTCTACCGAGACTTCGTAGGACCGGGGGCCACGGACCCGGACTACTCGGGCGGGAATCCACGGGGGCCCTTTCGCGTAGTTCCGTGCATACACCGGGTCCTCTGGGAAGAACCCTCGTGCCGCCGCTGGCATTTCCGTGGAGGGCTCCCGCTCGGGCGCTCGATCGGGATGTAACCGGTCCAGCCTGGTGGTGAGGCGTCGGCCCATCAATAGTTCCGCCGGGCTCCGGCCTGTTGTCGCATGGGGCGTCGTTCTCTGGCCGAACAGGAAGTGCGCCAACCTGAAGTCCCAGTCCGTTCCTTTGGTCCGACGGAGCGCCTCTTTGGCCGTCTGCACCATGCGTTCGGCTTGGCCATTGGTGGCGGGGTGGAACGGGGCCGACCTGATGTGGCAAATCCTGTGCTGGCGGGTGAACTCCTGGAACTCCCCGGACGTGAAGGCCGTCCCGTTGTCGGTGACCAGGGTGTCGGGGAGTCTGTGCGAGCTGAAGATCCACCACATTGCTCGGATGGCCGCCCGGGAGGAGGTGGATGGTACCGGCTCTACTTCTAGCCACTTACTGTAGGCGTCTACAAGTATAAAAAATAGCTGTCCCTGGAACGGGCCCGCAAAGTCGAGGTGCAGGCGCGACCAGGGGCGGTGAGAGGATTCCCAGGCTCTGTCTGGGGCCGTCGGGGGTGCGGGTCGGGAGGCCTGGCAGGGTTGACACCTTTTTACCATGTTCTCAATATCCCGGTCTAACCCTGGCCACCAGACATACCCCCGCGCCAGAGCCTTCATCCTGACTACCCCAGGGTGGTGCTCATGAAGGTCCCTCAGTACCCGTTCCTGTAGTGGTTTCGGAATGACCACCCTGCCTCCCCACATTAGGCACCCCTTATAGGTCGACAGCTCATCGCGCCTTGTGACAAAAGGCACAAACTCCGGGTCTTGTCTAGCTGTCGGCCATCCCCTCCCCACCCAGTTCAAAACCCGACAGAGAACCCTGTCGCAGCCCGTGAGGCGGGCCACCTCCTTGACATGTACTGGGCGATCGGGCAGCAATTCTAGGAGTGCGATGACGTGGGCGGGAGCCGGGTCTGGGTCCGTTGCGGGCAGTGGGAGGTGGCTGAGTGCGTCCGCATGACCCATGGCCTTCCCTGGGCGGTGGGTGAGGGTGTAAGAGTACCCCGCCAGGAATATGGACCAGCGGAGAACCCTGGGCGAGACCATCTGCGGCATCTGTCGATCGGGCGCAAGGAGGCCCAGGAGAGGCTTGTGGTCTGTAAGGATCTCGAACGGGCGGCCATAGAGATAATGGTGGAATTTTTAACCCCCGCCACTATCGCTAGTGCCTCCTTGTCTATCTGCGCGTAATTACGCTCCGCAGAAGACAGGGTCCAAGAATAATAGGCGACCGGAACCTCCCGGCCATCCGGCAACCGATGCCCCAACACCGCCCCCACCCCGTAGGGCGATGCATCACACGCCAGAACCACAGGTAAAGCCTCGCAGAAGTGGTGCAGCACCCCGTTGGAGACCAACAAGTCTTTTACCGCCTGGAAAGCTGCCGCATGCTCCGGCTTCCAGGCCCACGGCGCTTCCTTGTCCAGAAGCCGGTGGAGGGGTTCAGCCACCGTTGCCTTTTGGGGCAGAAACGCGTGGTAAAAATTCAAGAGGCCTAGGAAGGCCTGGAGTTCCGGTTTGGACGTGGGGACCGGGGCTTGTGTGATCGCTCTAATTTATTCGTCTGTGGGGTGGATGCCTTGTGCATCGACTGCGAACCCCAGGAATTCGATGCGGGGCACCCCCAGGAGGCATTTCTCCTTCTTCACCTTGAGGCCGGCATCGTTGAACCTCTGCAGGACCCGACGCAGTCATTCGGCGAAAGCGGTGGAGTCCGGTGCCGCGATGATGACGTCATCTAAAAAGGGCTGGACCCCTGGAATTCCTTTTAGGAGGGAATCCATGAAAGATTGAAAAATCCCTGGTGCCACTGAAACCCCAAACTGCAGTCTATTGACCCGGAAAGCCCCCTTGTGGGTGGTGATGGTTTGCGCTTCTGCAGCGGCCGTGTCTACTGGCAGCTGCTGGTAAGCCTGCGCCAAGTCCAATTTACCGAAAACTTTGGCCCCTGTCAGGGAGGCCAGGACATGGCTTACTACCGGGACCGGATAAGCGTGGTCCTGCAGGGCCTTATTTATGGTGCATTTGTAATCTGCACAAATGCGTATAGCCCCATTCAGTTTAATAGGCGTGACAATGGGGGTTTCCCAGCGCGCTGACGCGACCGGTTCCAGCACTCCTTGGGCGACCAGGCGGTCGAACTCGGCCTCTATTTTTTCCCGCATGGCTATGGGAGGGGGCTGTGCCTTTATGCGGATGGGTCATACGTTAGGGTCCAGGTCTAGCGAAATCGGGGTCCCATTGTACCATCCCAGGGTCCCGTCGAATACTTTGGGGAACTCCCGGCAAACCGCCTCCCAGTCTGCGGTCCCGAGGTGGTTTACACCCGCTATTTGGAGTCCCAAAGGCCCAAACCACGACAGCCCCAGGAGGCTCGAGAGGCGCCCCTCCACAACCAGCAGGTCCAGCAAGCCCGAGAACCCTTTAAATCAGACTTGAAACTTGCCCCAGCCACGGACTGCCACTGGGAGCGTCGCCACAGCTGGCACAGGCAGATGCGTTGGGCTGGGTTGGTGTTGCGGGGGATCCCTTGTGGCGTTGGGTGTGTGGCTGTGATCAGCGGTTCACCTGTAGGACCTCCTCATCGTTCGAGTCATCAGAGGGGCCGGAGTCCTGGAGGCGATGGACCGTCTTTGCCCGGCGATCCGCATGGGACTTCTCGTAGGCGGCCGCTTCTTGGATGGCGGCCTCCAGAGTGAGGTCGTCCCGGCTGATGAGCCTGCGGCGCAGCTTCGACTCCTTCAGCCCCACCAAGAACTGGTTTAGGAGGGTATCTGCGAGGTTGGGGAAGGCACACCTTGTGGCTGTGCGGCGTAGTCCGGCCAGGAATTCCAGAGACGTTTCGTCGGGGCCCTGCGTTCTCGCGAAGAACTCCATTCGTTCCGCGAACTTGGTGGACTTTGGTGCCAAGTGGTTGGTAAACGCCTTGACCAGCATGTCGTAGGTGGCGGCCACGTCTTTCAGCAGGAGGGGGTTCACCAGGTCCTTCAGGAGGAGGTGTGCCTCGATGCCGCAGTAGCGCAGGAGATAGGCGTTCTTCGTACCCGCATCCGTGATGCCATGGATTTCGAAGTGACATTCCAGCATCTCGATCCAGGTCTCCCAGTGTGCGGGACGAGAGATGTCGAAGGCTGGGAAGCTCTCGTTGCTAGCGGCCATGGTGCTCACCCGTGGAGGTCACGGTTCAGGCGTAGAGTTGGCGGCGTTGGAAGCGAGGCTGCTCTCGGGGTCAGCGGTGCTAGGAAGCGGTGCGGTGCCCAGGAACCGAAGAGGCGGACACGAAGCTCGGTGGCGGCGTTCGGTGCTTTCGGCGTTGGGGCGGTCAGCGGTGCTCGTCTCGTGGTCGTTGTTCATGGAGGGAGTTGGCATCCCACCTTCGTCGCCAGTGAAAAGTACGGAGACTTACTAGTGATTTCAGCTCTCACATACCTTATTAGATGAAGAACAAGACAACTGAGCCGGCTCGCAGGCCGGCTTTTATCCCCAAGTGACCCACACCCCAAACACACACACACCCGGTGATTCGCTATTTACATTGATTGGATTAACTCCTGCTCCTCCATTGGAGGGGAGTCAGGATCCACTAGTCCATTGTCCTTCGGGGCGAAGCTCAGGCCCTTCGCCTGGCCACATGGTGGACCGGTTAGAACCAGTCCAAGCACATGGCTGTCCAGAGCCCATGTTCTCCAGTGGATACATTACACCATACTAGTACAGAAGCCTCCCTATTTGGCCTAAATGAGTTAGCTAGTACTCACTGACAACACTAAGGCTGAGATCAGACTGGCATTTTGCAGCGGGAGCCAGTTGTTGCCAAAAACTCTCTTTAGAATTGCATTGTGAATTAGGTGCAAAGGAAGCACAGAAAAGTTTTAAATAAAATTAAGCAAATAAGTAAATACTAGGTGCAAGAATTTGTCTCAAAGAGCATTAAAAATGGACTTAGTCCCGGTCACACGGGGCCACCTGATGAGGGAGCATACCAGGAGGAGGCGTGCCAGAGCATTCAGACTGCTGGCCCAGAGGCACTGCTGTCAGCAACTTTTTCCATGTGCAGATCGCTGATTGGGGGAGGATCCTGGCACCGCATTAGGCGGTAGAGTGGAGCATGGCCAATCAAACCGCTGCTGCTGTTCTGGCTTGCTCCCAGCTTATCGGCCGAGCAGTCATACCTCCAGGAAGAGGACTGACATGGGCTAAAGGTACTCTCCAGGATTTGCTACCACTTTTAAATGCGGGAGATAAGCGGAACGGCACAGGTTGCCTACAGGTTGGGAATGCCAGGCAGATGTGCCTGTGTGAATGCCCCCTTTAATCTGCTTGGGAAACGGGGCTGGAATGTGGCTCTAGCAGGGCTAATTGCCAGGCTGAACTCAACCTAAAACACTCCTAACAAGGTGTAGTTGCTGATCTGAGCATGCTGCTCTTCTTACTTAGTGCAGGATAGGAATTATCTTTGCCCCTGCCCTTACTCACACCCCCTATTTTTGCCTCATCTCATTTTTTGACACTCTCTTCTTAATAGGAGCTGAATCTCAGTCCAGGATGTCATTTCATACAATACCCTGTATGACTGTGCACTGAAGAATGCTGGTGGGTCATCCCTCTGTTCTGATTTAGTTTGATCATAAATTGTGATCAGTACTCTTGAACACTTTAAAAATGTTTCCTTTTCCTGAACACTCAAAATGGTGATTGGAAGATTTTTGTGCATGCACATTGTTTACTCGCTACCCCCATCCCTTATCCACCAAATATATATTACTGTTATTAACTCATAAAATAAGTGTTTTGTCCTGCTTGGGAATGGGGAGTGGGAAACTGAAATGTTTATACCTTTTTCATTTCCCTTGCCAAAGCTATGTTTGTTTATAAGAGCACTTGGGTCTGGATTGCAAATACATTGCACCTATGTGTTCTCATGTGGTTTTTCTGTGGCTGCTCACCCCCCCCATCCCTCCATCCCTCCTTCCATCATACCTGACACAATTATTTTCAAGGAAACAAGCCTAGTTTCCTCCTTTGTGGTTGCCAGACTGAGGTAAATGGACTTTTGGGGTTCTTGGATCTTTACAACAAACTGAGCTGGGGAAGATTTGTACTCCTGACCCCTCATCTTGGTGGCTCAGACTTCAATGTAGGCCATACTTTCTTAGAACTGTCCCTTGAATATCTGAATCAGTTGAGAATGATTTACTTGGTGCCATCAGCATGCTCTGCTAGTTTCTTTAGTATATAGACTAAGTCCATTTTTAATGCTCTTTGAGACAAATTCTTGCACCTAGTGTTTACTTATTTGCTTAATTTTATTTAAAACATTTCTGTGCTTCCTTTGCACCTAATTCACAATGCAATTCTAAAGAGAGTCACTGTAGTGTAAGCCCATTCTTTTCAGTGGGTTTAGACTGGAGTAATTCTCCTTAGGATTGCACTTTAGTGCCCTAAGGCAGCAAATGTTAAAACATTTCAAACATTAGAATCATTTAAATGCTTATATACAAAAATATTTAAAACAAATAAAACATGTAAACACATAAAGACATATGTCTTACATCTTACACTAGTGAAGGATGTGGAATGGCTTTGTAATTTGTCTTTGTGATTATCTTTGTGACCTGCACCAAATGGTTCAATTTGCCATATTTGTGACAAAAAATTCCTCTGTCTAGACAGGTGTTTTCATGGGGATTTTGTCCTGCACAATAATAGCATGAAGTACCTTGTCTCTCTGTCAATGGCATATGATAGGTGTGAGGCTGGGTTAACGGAAGCAACTTTATGAAGTGATAGTCACTAGTCAGTTTCTAAACACCTAAACTGCTAATGTGAATTGTCCAAATGTCATACTGACCCATGCTGTAAAAAAATAGGAAATCAGAGATTAAACTGGACATGCCATCTCAGTAAGTCTTGAACCTGCTTAATATCAGCTTCTAATGGTATCCTTGAATAGTGCTTGTTACTTATACTACTGTAATGGAGACATGGCATGTTGTTCCATGTGTCAGTGTTGACCTCAATACAATCATTTTCTGTTAAAGTTTGTGTAATAGAATTGTAGGTAAGAATAAACATTTGGATTGATGGACACTGATTTAAAATAAATAAATAGTATACAATTCTTTAATATCATTAAAATAAATGAAAGTCGATAAAAATGAGGAAAGGTTGCTAATCCTTGTCACTGATGCCACATATTAAAACCATCTGGATTTAGCAATGCCAGTCTAAGCATGTTAACCTTCTAAATCCAATGGCTTCAATGGATTTAGAAGGGTGTGACAAGGGATGTGCACCCCCTCCCCCCGCAATGGTATTTTTTTGGATCCAGATATCATGGAACCAAAAAATCTCAGTATTCCTAGTTTCCTGGGTTCCAAATACCAGATCCAAATACCAGTTTGGTATTTGGATCTTCCCTCCCCCCCAGAATTCCTATATTATTTTACTCCATTATTCCCTATGGGAGATATTTCCAATTAATCCTGAATATTCCTGAGATTTTTTGGGATCCTGGAAAATCTCAGATACCATTCAGAGATCCAAATATATCCATAAAATGCCAATAGGGTATTCTTTGTATATATATTCAGAATGCACATCTGAGTGTACATCCCTAGGTGTGACTCTGCTTAGGTTTGCACTATGATTCTCCATCTTTTATACAAGAGCGGCATAGGGCTGTTTGATATTAAGTGAAAAAGGAAAGAGGAAACCATGTAACAAATTAGGACAAAACAAGACAAAACCATATAATAAAACACTCTGAAGTATAATAAAATTATGAGTCCAGAAGGGAAACAACATGAGTCATGACATTTAAGAAAAATGGTAGGGTACAACTTGTGATTCCTTGTTAATTCATTGCATGCTGTTTTACTTAAATCAATGTGTGATGCATTAAAAAAATCACTGAGTTTGTGAAATTAGTTTATTTTAAAATCATGTTTGTATAAATGATTTTTGTTGTTGTTCAGTCGCACAGTCAAGTCCGACTCTTCGCGACCCCATGGACCAGATTAAGCCAGGCCCTCCTGTCTTCCACTGTCCGCTGAAGTTTGTTCAATTTCATGTTCGTTGCATCGATGACATTGTCTAACCATCTCATCCTTTGCCGTCCCCTTCTTCTTTGACCTTCAATCTTTCCCAGCATCAGGGTCTTCTCCAGTGAATGCTCCCTTCTCATTTGGTGGCCAAAGTATTTGAGCTTCAACTTCAGGATCTGGCCTTCCAGGGAACAGTCAGGGTTGATTTCTTTTAGGATTGAATGATTTGATCTCCTTGCAGTCCAAGGGACTCTCAAGAGTCTTCTCCAACACCATAGTTCAAAAGAATCTATTCTTCGGCGCTCGGCCTTCCTTATAGTCCAACTCTCGCAGCCATACATTACTACGGGGAATACCATTGCTTTGTATAAACGATATATAAAATAAAAGAACAATCAATATGAAATGAGTCACTGGCACTTAATTAATTATGGGAGCTTAACCAACTATGGATTGAACAGTAATTTCAAAAATACTAAGTAAACAAATATGAGGAATATTTCTGTTGGTGTTGGAGTGGGAAGAAGACAATGACAACAACTCCAACTGATTGGTCCATTCCTTGCCATGAAATCAATGTTCTTTATACCTACTCTTCCCTAACAGGTTAATTACATTATCCAAACTGTAATATGAAGTGATGAAAAAAAGGATAATCAAGGCTGCTGCAAGCAAAACATATCACATCTTCCAGAAAAAAGACAAAACATTAAATCAGATATACTTGGGCTGCATTCAGACTGGCAGTTTGAAGCAGGAGCCAGTCATGGCAAAAAAGCCCCAGAACAAAGTGTTCCGGGCTTTTCCAGTCACACTGTGCCAACTGATGCAGGAGCATACTGTGAGGAGGTGCGCGGGAGCGTTCAGACTGCTGGCCCCGAGGTGCGGCTGTAAACAGCTTTTTCCTGATAATTCAGCTGTGTGTGCATGTGTGCACGTGTGCATATGCGCTCATGCACATCAGGGCGATTTGGGGAGGACCGCATTACACTGGTACCGCATTGGGTGGTACAGCGGAGCACAGCCAATCATATCGCTGCTGCCTTATGCACAACGTGGGTTGCTCCAGCTTTTAAAGGTTGGCGTTCACACTTCCCAGAAGTGGAATGAAGCGGGATAAATGGGCTCTCAGGGATTTGCTACCACTTTTACTAGGTATCTTTTAAATGCGGGATCAAAGCGGAACAGCACAGGTTGACTACGGGTGGGGAACACCAGGTAGATGTGCCTGTGTGAACACCCCCTTTAATCTGCTTGTAAAACGTGGCTGAAACGTGGCCATAGCGGGGCAAACTGCCAGTCTGAACTCAGCCTTGGTTCCAGCAATGAGCCATTTTTTGGTGCTACTGCACTTATGAAATGGAGGGTGCCAGATGATGGCATCAAAGGAGTACTTAAAATTACTGTTTACATCAAATAAGCTTATTCCAGATTTGGTTATGATAATTAAAATAGATACTATCTTTCTGCAAACTTCCAAATGTTCCAGATGTTCTAGGAAGGCTGCTAAGAACTCAGAGACACATCTTGGCTCATAACATCTTTGGAGAAAGCGGCAAACCCATGGTGTATCCATGACATAGCTGAGGAGCCAAGTCAAATGATACAGTGTCATACAGATGGTGCTTGTTTAAGGAAATCATAGATAATGTGAGAACATTGGTCATACTGTCCCCTGGTATAAAATGGAATACAAGAGAAAACAAAAGGGATGGGAAACTGTTCATGCTTCTCTCCCCATCCTTTGGAAGTGGGCTACCTCATCTTATCAAGGAAAAGGTGTAACAGTTGTAGAACAATGCCCTTGCAGCTCTCTCTTTTTCTGTTCTTCTTTGATGCTGCTGCATATAATTTTTAAACTAGTCTTCAGACAAGTAGCTGAGGAGGGTGAATGCATGTGGGCAGATTGCTAGAATGTTATTGTTAGGCTACCATTTGCAGCTATTTGCTATTGGATTTTAATTTATTTTGTCTTCTCCTCTTCTTTGTGTTTGGTTTGGGCCTTTATGGCTCCAATGCTTTCGCCATTCTTTCTGTACTAAGTGGCTTTGTCTTTCATGACACTAAAATCCAGCCCGCCTGTCTCCATAAAATAATGTGTTCCCTCGGAATTTAATCATACTTCCACTATTCCCATTTATAAATACTTCAGATGTGTGAGAGCATAATGGGTGTTCTCACAGTGGGCACAATGCAGCCAAGATTAAATGCTTTTGAATCCTATTGATTTCAGTGGGAGAACAGTACAAATGTGCTTAAGCCTCCTGTTGAAATCATTCAGGCTTCAGTTTATTTAACTTTGGCTAGTTTGCACTAATAAGTTTACTGAACTGGTAAGAAATCACCGTTCCTGAACATGCATTCACATGGAAAACATAATATGTGGTCTGGACAGTCTTGAATATGGCAGTCCTGTGATTGTGGCAGTGGGAAAAAGTGCTTACATGATCAGAAGAGGAACTAGTTATATCCATAATCGCTTGATACATGTGTTACATTTGGCCCCATGATTAAGCACTTCACAATATTTAGAGTTGTATGGGGTGGACTGAGTGGAACAGCACACGCTTCTTTCCACCTTTTTTTTTTTTTATAAAACTCTCCTAAAAAGGAGAGAAGTTTATTCTTTTCATATAAGGAAAAAGGTAGGGTATATAGATGGATTAAGAAAAGATGTGAGTGAGTATTCTGTTAAAAAGGGTTAGTTTTAGTTAATATAGATACAATTTTTTGACATTCACTGTGGTTGAAGAGTCTCCTTTTCATCTTAGCAAAGTCCAAAGAAAAGAAAAACCTCTGTTAATAAGGTTAGTAATGTCCTTTGGGGTTAATTATTAATCAGTTCCTTTCTGACGTTTCGCGAACAGTTATTTCTTAGGCAGTCTTTTCTTAGTATCCCTCAGATTGTACGATGGGCCCTCTTTAGCTTTCACGGCTCTCGCTCCGGCACCTCCCTCCTCCGGGCCGCTGTCTTCATCGCTACTCGATTCTGTCCAAGTTGCAAGTGCTGCCTCTTCCTCCGTGCTGGTGTGTCTCTTCAGAAATTCTTGAGCTTTGAAGATGGAGTCGATCTTCTCTCTTTTGTCCTTATACTTAAACTCCAGTCCTTCCGGGAATCTCCATTTGTAATTGATCTGATTCCTTTGTAGAAAAGTGGTCAATCCTTTGTATTCTTTCCTTTTCATACGGATTTCGTAAGGCACGTCTTTCAGTGTTCTGATAGTCTGCTCCCCAATCTTCAAGGGCACCGCTGAAACTGCACGCAGAATCTGATCTCTCGTACGCTGCTTAGTGAACTTGACAACAACCTCTGCTGGCAGATTATTTTTCTTTGTAAAGGTGGAATAGGCTCTATAAGCCAAATCCATCTTTTAATTTTCGCTCTTCTCTGCCAGTTACGGGTGCCAAGACATTCGCTAGTGTCGATCTGAGATCCTCTTTCTCTTCTTCTTTAATGCCCTGGAAGCGGAGAGTCAGATTCGATTTCTCCATCTGCAACCTCAAAATTCTTTTTTCTTGTTCATCCTGATACTTTTCTAATTTGTTGACCCTTTTCTTTATTTTTCTGGTATCTTCCGTCGAGACCAGGCATTTCTGTGCGATCTCCTCCATCTTCTTAGACGTTTCTGTTAGTTGTTTCTGTTGGCTGTTGAGAACACCTTGCATGTTAATTAACGTTTCATTGATTTTTTGCATTTGATCCAGCAGAGGGTGCAGTAGCTCGCTTTTCTGTTGATTGACAGCAGGCTCCGAAGGGGGTTACCCGGACCGGAAGTCCCTCCTCCCTTCTTTTCCGGCTTGAGTGGGACCTTTTTCATTGCCGACATTTTTCCTGTTTGTTTACTTTTTCCAAGTTCGCGTCGCATCCCTCAGGAAACTCGCTGACTTTTGGTTTCAATGAAACCCTGAAGGTACATTCACTAGCCCTTCTTCCCTTTCGCCCCCTTAGCTTTCCTTTTATAAGTCCCGCATCTCAATGGGGGGGGGGAGTCACCCCTCCTCCCTCCGCTTATTTGCTTAAAGGGGGATTCGGTTTTGCGCTTTATTTTAGACCTCCAACTCACGGTTTGATGCCAGTTCTTCTTTTTATTTTATTTCATGACGCTTTTCCTCACTCCTGGAAATCGGTGGCGTTGCTAAGTCCCATGCGGGACACACTACGCAGCGGGGCCGATTGGGGCGGGGAGAAAGCCTCAATTTCATGGCTGTCTGCCGGCAAAGAGGCTACTCCCCAAAGCGCCCCCGGTTCGGAGCCTTTAACTAAGGCTCACTAGGGTCGTTCGCATAAGCGAAGACCCCCCCAACCGCGCGCGGGCTAACCTCCTCCGGGAGCGTCCCGAAAGGTGGCCGCCATTCGCTCCGCCGAAACCAAAAGTCGCTTCTTTCCACCTTTTTAATATTATGAAATATAGCAATAGTGATGCTGTAAATTTTGTGTTGAAAATGTTTGTCAGTTGAATTTAATGTTCTCAAATGAAAAGGTCAGGTGTAAGCTGATCACTCAGTCTGTTTGATTGGAATCAGGTTCTTTTTAGGACCATGCATGTGCAGATTGCTGCAGATCCAAATAGATTAGCAGCCACTGACATCACTAAAGACTACTTAGACAAACACTGAATGGTAGATTTAAAAACAAACAAACAAACATGACTTATTTATGATTTGTGACCTATGGCTGCATCCACACAGTGAGCCACCATTTTCCCTGCATCTTAAGAACATAAGAGAAGCCAATGTTGGATCAGGCCTATGGCCCATCCAGTCCAACACTCTGTCACACAGTGGCCAAAAATTTCAGGTGCCATCAGGAGGTCTATTACTGGGGCCAGGACACTAGAAGCCCTCCCACTGTTGACCCCCCCAAGCACCAAGAATACAGAGTTTCACTTGCCCCAGAGTCCCTATCTATACCTTGTGGCTAATAACCATATGTTTATCTAATTCCTTCTTGAAGCTGTCCATGCTTATAGCTGCCACCACCTCCTGTGGTAGTGAATTTCATATGTTAATCACTCTTTGGGTGAAGAAGGACTTCCTTTTATCCATTCTAAATCGACCGCTCAGCAATTTCATTCAGTGCCCACGAGTTCTTGTATTGTGAGAAAGGGAGAAAAGTACTTCTTTCTTTACCTGCTCTATCCCATGCATTATCTTAAGAACATAAGAACATAAGAGAAGCCAATGTTGAATCAGGCCAATGGCCCATCTAGTCCAATGCTCTGTCACACAGTGGCCAAAAATACCAGGTGCCATCAGGAGGTCCAGCAGTGGGGCCAGGACACTAGAAGCCTTCCCACTGCTCCCCCCCCCCCCAGCACAAAGAATAGAGTGCATCACCTGCCCCAGACTGAGAGTTCCTATATATACCTTGCGGCTAATAGCCACTGATGGACTTCTGCTCCATATATTTATCCAATTCCCTCTTGAAACTGTCCATGCTTGTAGCTGCCACCACCTCCTGTGGCAGTGAATTCCATATGTTAATCACTCTTTGGATGAAGAAGTACTTCCTTTTATCCGTTCAAACCCGACTGCTCAACAATTTCATGGAGTGCCCACGAGTTCTTGTATTGTGAGAAAGGGTGAAAAGTACTTCTTTCTCAACCTGCTCAATCCCATTCATAATCTTATAAACCTCGATCATGTCACCCCTCAGCCGTCGTTTCTCCAAGCTAAAGAGCCCCAAGCGTTTTAACCTTTCTTCATAGGGAAGGTGTTCCAACCCTTTTATCATTCTAGTTGCCCTTCTCTGCACTTTTTCCAATGGTATAATATCCTTTTTGAGATGTGGCGACCAGAACTGTACACACTATTCCAAATGAGGTTGCACCAATAATTTATACAGGGGCATGATGATACTGGCTGATTTGTTTTCAATTCCCTTCCTAATAATCCACAGCATAGCGTTGGCCTTCTTTATTGCAGTTAAACCTCGATCATGTCACCCCTCAGCCATCGTTTCTCTAAGCTAAAGAGCCCCAAGCGTTTTAACCTTTCTTCATAGGGAAAATGTTCCAACCCTTTTATCATTCTAGTTGCCCTCTTCTGCACTTTTCCCAAAGCTATAATATTCTTTTTGAGGTGTGGTGACCAGAACTGTACACAATACTCCAAATGAGGTCACACCATTGATTTATATACAGGCATTATGATATTGGCTGATCTGTTTTCCATACTCTTCCTAATAATCCCCACCATAGCATCGGCATTTTTTATTGCAGTTGCACACTGTCTCAACTTTTTTAGTGAGTTATCTACTACAACTCCAAGACCTCTCTCTTGGTGAGTCTCTGCCAGTTCGGACCCTATCAATGTGTATTTATATTTAGGATATTTGGCTCCAATGTGCATCACCTTGCACTTGACCACATTGAACCCCATTTGCCACGTTGATGCCCACTTGCCCATCCTCAAAGATCCCTTTGGATTGCCTCACAATCCTCCCTAGTTTTCACCACCCTGAACAACTTCGTATCACTTCACTGCTTACTCTCAACTCCAAATCATGAATGAAAAAGTTAAAAAGCATCGGACCGAGTATTGATCCCTGCGGCACCCCACTGCTTACCACCCTCCACTGAGAAAATTGCCCATTTATACTCACTCTCTGTTTCCTATTTATAAGCCAGGTTTTGATCCACAAGAGGACTTGTCTTTTTATCCCGTGACTATTGAGCTTACTTAGGAACCTTTGATGAGGAACTTTATTGAAAGCTTTGTGAAGTCAAGGTAGACAATATCTATTGGGTTCCCCTTGTCCACATGTTTGTTCACCCTCTCAAAGGACACTAAAAGGTTAGTGAGAAAAGTTCTTCCCTTACAGAACCCATGTTGAGTCTGCCTCAATAGTTTTTGTTCATCAGTGTGCCTACTAATTCTTTCCTTAATAACAGTTTCCACCAACTTATTCAGTATCAAAGTCAAACTGACTGGCCTGTAATTTCCCGGATCTCCTCTGGAACCCTTTTTAAAGATGGGAGTGACATTAGCTACCTTCCAGTCCTCAGGAATGGAGGCAGATTTTAATTAAAGATTACATATTTTTGTCAGGAGATCCACAATGCTGTAACACCAGCTTTTTGACCTTTGGTAACAGAGTGAAGAAAGTGGTCTCATGGCTGCAGGAAAGGACTATTTATTGCTAGCCAGCCCTTTTGCTTCATTCTTTTCCTGTTGAAACTGTTTTTCCTGCCCTCCTATCAGAAGAACAATGTACAATTAGCCAGCCACTTCAGGTCTTGGCAGGAATATTTGAGGTCAATTTCTAATGCCTTACGGGTAGGCCTTTTGCCCCCCCCAAGCCAGAATAAGGAGACAGACAACAGTTGGGATACTAATGGGCCACTTTCTTGAGCTAAACGCAAAGACAAATGGCAAGGGCAGGACAGGTTGCGGCATGGCCAAGGCCAGGGGACCAAAGACTCCTCCCTTGCCATGATAACTAGGGTGAGCCACCCCACCCCAGATGACAGCCAAGAAAATATGGCTTGTGTCCGGTCAGCCTGGCAATTGGCTTATTGCCAGGGAACCACACCTGGGCCGCAAGGCTCAAAGGAAGGCAATCCCAGCAATGCCGTAGGTGATCTGCTTTCCCCACTCCAGGTCGTATGGCCCAAGGACTGTACTGGCAAGACCCCTATGCCCCAAAGGGTTATAGCTGGTGCTCACCATGCCACAATCTGTATGGAATGAAATCCTGCCAACTAAAGTGACAACCTATTTAAAACCCAGCCACACCAAGCCAATTTCCAACCTCAATAGCAGTAAAAGGTAGATGAAAACACCCCCTCCAAATAGCCAATCCTAGAGGGGGCAAAAATTCCTACCTGGCTCCCAACAAGGTGACCAGCAAAAGCCTGCACTGTCTGAAGGGTGAGAGGGTGGGCTGAGTGCAAGGCGAAGAATGAGGGTGGGAGCCGGCTTATAAAAAGCCTCCAGCTCCACCCTCTCAGCCCTGAATGCAGCTAATGCTGTGTCATAACTGCCTCCCTTCCTTGCTGGGAGGCAATAGCAGCCCCCAGCCAAACAGCCGCAAGGGCCGACAGCCGGGAAACCGAGTTTTCAGCTGCTTCACTTTGTTTAGGAGGGCTTAGGTAAATATATTGGTCTCATACTGTGGAAGTACTTAGACCCTAACTAGGGAGTGTGGCAGGATTATTGTGGGTTATGTACTGGAGTTTATTTTTGTAGATTGGCAAGCAACCTGAGGCATCTCTAGAAAAGAGAAGGTAACCAAGCCATCTAGTCATGGCTGAACTCCTGCACTGAAAGTACTCACATTTGAACATTAATTTGAACTGGAACTAGGTGGTAATCATCAGCTTCTCTTAGCACAAGTTTCTGTGCAGGCACATTAAAGCAAGGCATGGCAGTTTTGCTGGGCCAAACTAAGCCAAGGTAGGATTCCCCAAGTGCTGGCAACCCACCGGAAAGCCTTTTAGGCAACCCACACTAAAAAGCCAGGAGAGTTTGATTGGATAGTTTAGCTGTGAAGTAACAAACTGTAGTTTTGCACATTAGATGAGTCCTGAATCCTTCCTCCCTCCCTCTCTGTAGGTGCAAAGGAAGAAAAGGGAAAATCCAAGGCTAACCAATTTTTACCTTTTAAAATAAAAATTCAATTAATAGCAAGCAGTTTGTCTTTCAAGGATGCAAGTGACAACAAGTCCTGTAACAACTGAATGCCAGTTTTCTCTCTCTCTCATTCTCGTACAATGGTTATGGGAATCCTGACTGCATGTAAATTTCAGCCAAAACCCATTGTTGCATTTGTGGATTGCAAATTTCAAGATTCATTCATCAGCTATTGCGACTGGTATTAATGGCAGTCAGTGGAAAGTGATAGTATTTCAGACTATCAATTCAGAATGGATAGCATGGGAATTGAGCATGTTTTATTTATTTAATTAGTTTGGCAATTAGCTGCTATAATTATCTCGCTGAACACCATTTAATGAGGTGGCATACCTGCCTCATCTAATTCAGGAATTCAGAAAATGAAAGGCTAAATGTGAAGACAGGATAGGAGATAGTGACAAAAGGTCACTAGGAAGACTAATAATCTTGTTTAGTGTTCACATGTGGCTCGACATTTAAACTGTACCACAAAATCTCATTCAAGTAATACAGCTACTACACACTTTGTGGCATGAACCATAATTGTGTTTCTTTAGATAATGTCAGCAAAAGGACAATAGCCTTCAGTTAAGTACAGGATGGTTTGTATCCAACAATCCATTTCTGAGGATGAAAGGACACTTTCATTAGTGGGAGAGGGGAAATTTCTGACAGTTACCCTTCGTGCTGTAGCTTCCACTTTGTCTTGTGCTGGTCATGAAGATCTGCTAACCTGGGAACAGAATGTTGAAGGGCTCCATGGGCTACAATAAGAAGGGGAGGCAAGACAGTCTGGCTTTGTGTGCTCTGCTACTTTTACAGATCTCATAAAATATGAGACTTGGCATGCTTCCCACTGCGACCATAGCTGTTTGCGACCATGTGAGTTTATGTAAAGTGGATCTTCCTGATCGAATATTTGCTTAACATGTGGCAACACTCAGATCCTTGGCAGGTATATGGCTTGAGTGTTCTGCAAACATATCATTGATAGAAGCTATGGGAATGGTTGCTCAGATGGAAACAACATTGCAATGGCAACCACACCAGTAAAATATTTGTTAAGGAGGTATCAGTATGTCTGGGCTGACAACCTTCTTGAGAATTCTACACTATTCTAAGAAAAAAACATATGATGTGCAGAGATGGTGCAGAGATGACTCCATTGCTGAACTGCTAATTCATTTCTCCAGGACACAGTAGCATCAATGAAATTAGTGAAACCACAGAATCACTTGGGGGGTGTCTGTGGTTTTCTAGCTACCACTCTTGCATTTCTGTGCTTTACAGAGTTTCAAAGACATACAAATTGTAAATGAGTAAGATGGACACTGGTCTGTAAACCTGATATTTTTAATGAGATCAGAATCCTGTGGTTTTATTTCAGTGTATACCTGGCCAGAACTATCAATATTTATCCATTCTCAGTGGTAACAATCTCTCTTATATCACAACTATACTGAGCCAGGGTTTTAAATTCTGACTATGACATGGTACTGAGCATCTGGTGAGAATAAAGCTTCTGCATCAAAAGGCTTTGAATTCCATGAAAAAGATCCATACATAAATACATATGGTAAGGGACATCCCTCATCAGCCAAGGACTGTATTCTCTGAGTGCCACAGAAATATGATGTTAAATCTTTCCAGTACCAAGAATGTGAACAAGATGTTTCTCTTTTAAAATAAGATCAAGGTTTCTGTGAATGCATAAATTAATACATTACAATTCATTGTGACTTTGGGGGTTTGTTCCTGTTTTACATGCTTGAAGCAGAAAAACCTGTTATTAACCTGCAAAATGCCAACAGTGTTGGTTTTTCTTTGTAGGAATGATGAAGTATTGCAATAGAATTTTTAAAAAGGTAAAAGGAAAGGTTTTATGCAATCTAAAGATGACCGTGATCTCTAAGAAAAAGTAAGGGCCGGATTGATTGCCCCAAAGACAACAACAACTTAAAGTGTTTGTGTATTGATTTAAAAACATTCTTATCTTGGTTTTCCATTTTAAATTTCCCCAAACCTAGGTAAACCTATTTTGCATTTAATAAAAATTGCCAAGTATGCAAACCAAGCATATTAATTGATATGTTAACTCCTCATGTCCTTGCCTCTTCCCCCTCCCTCCATTAGCTATCACAGAATGGTGGAGATGTATTCTAGAAAATGTCTCTTTACCTGACCCTTTGCTCATGCCAGCATGTAGTTAGGCTCTCTTCTGAGATATCAGCAAAGGTTTTCGGGGAGACAGAAAGTTGGAACAAGCCATTATGGTCTTTGGTTTTATTGGTTGAGCAATTCACACATTGGTTCAATTAATGTGCAAGTAAACTCTCCTATGGAGAAGGCTCTTGTTTGTTTCTTGTCCAAGTTTTCAGCCCTTTGATATTGTCTTAGAAGACAGCCTGACCAAATCATGGCAATAATTTGTACTTGATTTGCATAACTAGCAAACAATTTGCATAATATGCAAAGTAGCCTACCCACTTTTGAGGAATAGGACAACCCCACACATGGGAGAAATTAAGCACATTTAATTTTCTCATTGAAATTACTGGGATTTAAAAATGCTTTAAAAGTGGACTTTGATTGATGTCACTCTGCATAGGACTGCACGATAGGTTTGGCTGAATCAAGCCTTATGGTTTACTGAAACATTTTCTTTTGCTGCATTTCCTGTCATGAAGTTATATCCCCTGTAAATATTTGGCTCAGAGTCACTGAATTTGAAAAAAAAAAAAGTCCCTTCTCTTCTTTTTGGTTGTTTCCCAGCACCTCAGAAGTCAATCCACTCCAGAACCACCAATTTCGGGAGGGGATTTGAAAGACCTGAATCAGATTGAGGTGACAAGAGAGGAAGTCCTATGACTGATGGACAATTTAAAAACTAATAAATCACCAGGCCCAGATGGCATTCATCCGAGAGTTCTGAAAGAACTCAAATGTGAACTTGTGGATGTCCTTACATTAATATGTAATCTTTCTTTAAAATCTGCCTCCATTCCTGAGGACTGGAAGGTAGCTAATGTCACTCCCATCTTTAAAAAGGGCTCCAGAGGAGATCCGGGAAATTACAGGCCAGTCAGTCTGGCGTCGATATCGGGTAAGTTGGTGGAAATTGTTATTAAGGAAAGAATTATTAGGCACATTGATGAACAAAAGCTATTGAGGCAGACTCAGCATGGGTTCTGTAAGGGAAGATCTTGTCTCACTAACCTGTTAGTGTTTTTTGAGGGAGTGAACAAACATGTGGACAAGGGGGACCCAATAGATGTTGTTTACCTTGACTTCCAGAAAGCTTTTGATAAAGTTTCTCATCAAAGGCTCCTAAGTAAGCTCAATAGTCATGGGATAAAAGGACAAGTCCTCTTGTGGATCAAAACCTGGCTTATGAATAGGAAACAGAGAGTGAGTATAAATGGGAAACTTTCTCAGTGGAGGGTGGTAAGCAGTGGGGTACCACAGGGATCAGTACTCAGTCCGATGCTTTTTAACTTGTTTATTAACGATTTGGAATTCGGAGTACGTAGTGAAGTGGTAAATTTGCGGATTACACAAAGTTGTCCTGGGTGGTGAAAACCAGGGAGGATTGTGAGGCACTCCAAAGGGATCTGTCGAGGATGGGTGAGTGGGCGTCAACGTGGCAAATGGGGTTCAATGTGGCCAAGTGCAAGGTGATGCACATTGGAGCCAAAAAATCCTAAGTATAAATACACGTTGATGGGGTCTGAACTGGCAGAGACTGACCAAGAGAGAGATCTTGGAGTCATAGTAGATAACTCAGTGAAAATGTCTAGACAGTCTGTAACAACAATAAAGAAGGCCAACACTATGCTGGGGATTATTAGGAAGGGAACTGAAAACAAATCAGCCAGTTGGGTTAGAACAGTATCATAATACCCCTGTATAAATCATTGGTGTGACCTCATTTGGAATACTGTGTACAGTTCTGATTGCCACACCTCAAAAAGGATATTATAGCATTGGAAAAAGTGCAGAGAAGGGCAACTAGAATGATAAAAGGGTTGGAACACTTTCCCTATGAAGAAAGGTTAAAATGCTTGGGGCTGTTTAGCTTGGAGAAATGACGGCTGAGGGGTGACATGATCGAGGTTTATAAGATTATGCATGGGATAGAGCAGGTTGAGAAAGAAATACTTTTCTCACTTTCTCACAATACAAGAACTCGTGGGCACTCCATGCAATTGCTGAGCAGTCGGGTTATAACAGATAAAAGGAAGTACTTCTTCACCCAAAGAGTGATTAACACATGGAATTCACTGCCACAGGAGGTGGTGGCAGCTACAAGCATGGACAGTTTCAAGAAGGAATTAGATAAACATATGGAGCAGAAGTCCATCAGTGGCTATTAGCCACAAGGTATAGATAGGAACTCTCAGTCTGGGGCAAGTGATGCTCTGTATTCTTGGTGCTTGGGGGGGGGCAACAGTGGGAGGTCTTCTAGTGTCCTGGCCTCACTGCTGGACCTCCTGATGGCACCTGGTATTTTTGGCCACTGTATGACAGAGTGTTGGACTAGATGGGCCATTGGCCTGATTCAACATTTGCTTCTCTTATGTTCTTATATTCTTAATCTAGTTTGTGCTCCCAAGAAACTGCTGCTTACTTAACCATGGCAATGGACTATGTTATACCATACTATAAAAAAGGCAGAATGTTAACAACATCTTCCTTGATACTTCATATTTCTAAAAAAAAAAAAAAAAAAAGGTTTTGCTGGTTTAAAATGGAGTTTTCATTCATTTTTAGGGTTTTTGTTGATTGATTTTAAGTTTGGAACTTTTTTTCACAGTATATACAGTGAGGTGATATTTGTGTGAGTAAACACTACTTGTGACCTTAGGGACTTAGATTTTCTTTACTGTAGACAGGCAAGACCCCATGTCATAGTTCTCTAAATGTCAGGAAATTAATTATAGCCTCTTACCAGGATCCAATACATCAACAATATTATTTATAATGGCATCTCTGGAGACTAAATGCAGAAAATGAGCCTGTTAGCTCTTCAGGGACCACAGGAAAGGAGTTGAGTGTGTTGAGCTTTCTTTAGTCTATTATTTTCTGAGGCTAAAATTGACAAAAATGCAATTAGGGAACACTCCTTGTCACTCCTTGTCCTACGGTGATGCTCTACAGTGATCTTCAAGTGTCACTTTACACTCTGGAGATACAGCAGATGCATTTATGCAATCATTATTGACCATTAAATATGGCTTCTATTGTAATCAATATATTAGCAGGCACAGTCCCCAGTCCCTTTTCTCTTCCTTTAGAGATATAGGCTTGGATTTCCTTTAAAAATGCAGTCGATACATGAATATTCTCAAAATCTAAACTATTAAGAACAGGGCTCTTTTTGTAGCAGGAACTCCTTTGCATATTAGGTGACACATCCCTAATGTAGCCAATCCTCCAAGAGCTTACAGAGCTCTTCTTACAGGGGCTACTGTAAGCTCTTGGAGGACTGGCTACATTAGGGGTGTGTCACCTAATATGCAAAGGAGTTCCTGCTACAAAAAGAGCCCTGATTAAAAATATTATCAAAACTGTCTGAAATAGGTCCATAGCTAATGACACTTTCCAGTATCACAACTCAGATCAAAGTATGGTGCACAAAAAATAGTGTGAATCTTCAAGAAGCTACAAAGGGGTAGCTTTTAACACCGGAATGGGTAAAGCTGATATGCAGCAAAATATACATTCTGATAACAATGGAAGTTTATGTTAATGTTCTTTATACAAGACCAGTGAAGTTTGCTTTGAATATTCCTTTCTCTTTTATTACTCTCAAATGAAGAAGAAGAAGAAGAAGAAGAAGAAGAAGAAGAAGAAGAAGAAGAAGAAGAAGAAGAAGAAGAAGAAGAAGAAGAAGAAGAAGAAGAAGAAGATTACTACTTCATAAGGAAAGGGAAGATAGAAAAGATGCATCATGTCCTGAGAAATGACAAGTCAAGAGAAAAACTGTGTAGAGGCCATGAGCAGCCTCATAGAGGTCTTGCACTTATATAAAACAGTATTGGAATAAGATAGTTGTGCTATTGTGTTTAGAGCTAAAGAGAGATATTCCACAAATCCCAGAAACTATATTATTCAATCACATTTCTACATTTTAAAAAAAATACAATCAGTTTTGCTGAACTTGATTACTGCAGCAAGACTTTTTTTTCGACAAGACATTAGAAATCTCAGGTAATTGCACAAATTCAGGACTGGGTATAGAAAACTAAGAATTTAAGTTTAATGATAAAACTTCCTATTATTCTGAGAAGACAAAATCTGGATCATTGAGTTGATTTGGTTTTCAGTTTTAATTGTATTCAGTTGAAATGAGTAGAACTCTCATGAGTTTGTAATCTATGCTGTTTTCTGTAAAACTTTAGTTCTTATCATGATAGTTGTGATATGCTTTATAAAATAAATTGTCTAATAAAATTTATTTATTTATTTATTTATTTGACTTCTATCCCGCCCACCCGCCGAAGTGGCTCAGGGCAGCTTACATACAACCATAAAACCAACATAAATACATACATAAAATGACTAAACTCAATTCCAAAATAAATACACTTAAAACTATTTAAATGTGATGGTGTCATATAATAAGTAAAGTGCAAGTGCAGCTCAGCCAATATAGTATCATTCCTACTGAAATGCCTGGCGAAAAAGCTCCATTTTCACGGTCTGTGGAATTGCTGGAGGTCTTGCAGGGCCCTGATATCACTGGGGAGCTCATTCCAGAGCATTGGCACCACCAGGGAGAATGCCTTGGTCCTAGTCAATGCCAACCTGGCATCCATAGGCCCGGAGGGGCCAGGTGGTATTGTGTTCCAGATCACAGTGCTCTCTGGGGAACATGTGGGGAAAGGTGGTCCCTCAGGTAGGCAGGCCCCTGACCATAAAGGGCTTTAAAGGTCAAAACCAGCACCTTGAAGCAGATCCAGAATGCTATTGGCAGCCAGTGCAGTGACTTTAGCACAGGCTGGATGTACTCCCGCATAGGAAGGCCCATCAACAGTCTGGCTGCCGCATTTTGCACCAGCTACAGCTTCCAGAGTTGCCTCAAGGGCAGCTGCATGTAAAGAGCATTGCAGTAGTCCAACCTCAAGATGATCATAGCGTGGATCACTGAAGCCAGATCATTGCGTTCGAGGAAGGGGACCAACTGCCTAATCAGCCGAAGATGGTAAAAGGCTGCCTTGGCAGTAGCTGCTACCTGGGCCTCCATTGTCAGGGAAGCATCCAGGAGCACTCCCAAGCTCCTGACCCTCAGTGCTGGCACCAGTGGCGCCCCACTGAAGGCCAGTAGTGGGACCCCTAACCCTGAGCCACTCTGATGCAAGCATAGGATCTCTGTCTTCGGTGAATTCAATTTCAATCAGCTCAGTCTAAGCCATCCTGCCACATCCTGCAACATCCAGTCCAGATCTTCTGTGGTAGAGCCAGACTGACTGCCCAACAACAGATAGAGCTGGGTATCATCCGCATATTGGTGACACCCTAGCCCATGCCTCTGGGCAAGGGGGTGCTTATAGATTTTAAATAGCATCGGGGAGAGTACCACCCCTTGTGGCACTCCACCGGTTAGTGGGTGCCTTTAGGACAGCTTCTCCCCAAGTACTATCCGTTGTCCCTGACCCTGGAGAAAGGAGACAAGCCATTGCAAGGCAAGACCCTGAATCCCATAAGAACATAAGAGAAGCCAATGTTGAATCAGGCCAATGGCCCATCTAGTTCAACACTCTGTCACACAGCGGCCAAAAATACCACGTGCTATCAGGAGGTCCAGCAGTGGGGCCAGGGCACTAGAAGCCCTAACCCCCTTCAGCACCAAGAATAGAGTGCATCACCTGCCCCAGACTGAGTTTTCCCACATTGGCAAGGCGGTGGGTGAGCAACTGATGATCGAACATGTTGAACGCCGCCAACAGGTCCAACAACAGCAGCACTGCCGTCCCACCCCAATCCAGATGACTCCAGAGGTTGTCTGTGAGGGCGACCAGTGCTGTCTCCATCCTGTGACCCGGGCAGAAGCTGGACTGAATGGGATCTAGCATGGAAGTGTCATCCAGAAAGCTCTGCAACTGTATCGCCACTGCCCTCTCTATTAATTTGCCCAAATAGGGCAAATTGGAGACTGTCCAATACATAAAAAGAGATCTTGCAGTTAGTCTGAGGAAATAAATGTGTCTGTTGTTCATTTCCCAAAATGAGAAAGGGAGACTCTAGAAAAAGAGATTTCTTTAAAGGGTATTAAACAAAAATATTTGGAACATTCTGTCTCTGTAGCCTACCATCCCTGTATCCTATGCTAACTACAGTATAGCTCCGGTGATTGTAAAAGGACATCAATGAAATTACTGCGTATTATCTGGATTCTGATTACAGTAAGGGTAAATGCCTCATTGCAGTAAATCATTTTAACAACCTTTAGAGTTTCAAAACCAAGCACCCTGCTTTTTGAGAAGTTCAGCTGGGTTGTTCTGATTCTAATAAATATATGCCAGCACTTGGGTCTGTGTTACTGCTTTCATGGGATGAACTGTCCCACAAGAGAGCAGAGCTGTTTAAAGAAGAAGGAAGATTGCATCACCAATTACATCATCCTCAAGCACTCAGATGTTTTTCACAGCTCTTGACCAGTGTGATTACATAGAAAGCCCAAGCCCAAGCAACCTAACTAGGGATGCTCAAACACCTGTCTGTCCAGCTTATGAGCCAATTTTCTGTTGATGAGTTTGGGTGTTCATGAACATTCCAAGCCAGTCAGGTTACTTTTCACATATGTATTTAATCACTACAATATAGTACAGTGCAATTGACAGTGTTTTCTTCTCACACAGTGCAATGAGAATTCTAGTTATCCCTTCTTCTCAACCAACCCCATTATTGTTCCATGCTGGCTGGCACTCAGACATTTAAACAAAAAGTGAGCAAACCAATCAGAAAGTCTGTAATAGTCACTGGGTGGAGACTCAGGTGGACATTGGTGCCTAAATATTTCAGTAGCTAAAGGGAGCGGTGCTTATGGGTCAGAGGTGCTGTTCCACCACAGCCCCAAGTGGGGGACACTTTGGATTTGCTTAAATAGATGCTCCTTACCTATGGTTGCCACTATAGTTTTTTTTAAGGCTCTCTCTCTCTGTGTGTGTGTTGAGCCCCAAGATCAGCACTTTCTGCTCTAAAAGTACCAGCACTGAAAAGTAGATCCCTAATCTCAGATTTGTAAGGGAAACACACACTTGAAGAATCCATTTCCTTTATTACTAATTCTCATATTGCAAGTCTGATATTTGTCTTTGGATGCTGAGTTGTCTTTGGGAACTGGGGAGATTTTGTCTTATCTAAAATTGAAATAAAAGTTACTGGATTGCAATTATTTTCTTCTTACATAGCCCAGGGTCAAACATTTGTACAGGATTCAGCAACATTCTGAAAGCTCACAAAAGCTTTGACATACAGACTAACCTGTTTGTATGCTAGGAAATTCTTCTTTCTCTGTGTATATTAAATAATCTAAAGAAGGGTATTATCCTTATTGACTGATGATCTTCTGTGTACTGATCTTCAGTATATGCTTTAACTGGGTATCCCAATAAATGCATATTTAGCTTCTGCAAATTTAGGGTGGGGTGTAGGAGTAGTATAGCCTGCTGTTGGCAAGGAATTTGTGATAGCACTTCTTGGGGTCCAGTTATGGTTTGACATATTAATTAAACTGTAAATGCCAGAGACTATGAACTAATATATTAATGGATCTCCAGTTTTGTAACCAGTTTCCTGCTTGTACAAACTCTTACTTCATGTTGGAGGATTTGAGATGTTTCAGGCTATAATACCATGCATGCTTGTTTGGAAGTTAATCCCATTTAAATGGATAGGATTTACTTCTGAGTAAATTAGGATTAGATTTTACGGTTCTGGTCCTATTCACACTTCATTGATAGTAAATTTTCTGGAAACCAATGAAGCTCCATGGAAATCAGTAGGAGGTGGATATGCACAGAACAACAGCCCAAATCTTACTTCCATTATGAGGACTTTCCATTTCTACTAACTACAGCTAAATGCTTAAAACTAAGAGGCACAATTATTTAATTGTCAAGAGTTAAAGGAATGCAAAGAGAAATAAACAAGAGCCTCCTTCATGGGAATTTCTCATTGAACATTAACTGAATATAATACAGAGCCATATTCTTCTGGAGCAACAAAACTGGAAATCAGAGAGCTCAGGACTTTGCTCTTTTTCTTTCCCAGATAAGATTTACTGCAGAATCAGAAGAAGGGACATTTGCGGCAAATAATGTTGTGGATTAATTTACTCCAGTCCACATTAACTTTAAATTTTTGGTGGGGCTTTAAAAGGAGGCAGCCAATTGGGGGTGGGGGGGAGCAGTCTGCTTTTTATTTGACTGTACCCTTTCCCTGACAACAATTTTGTTGTGTCTGGCCCACTCTCCCAAGGGACAGTGAGAGACTAGCTGGTTGTTTTTCCAGATCCAAGCAGAAATGTTGTGGGGTTTCACGAGGTTGGCTTGGGTGAAACCTTTGTTTCACCTGCTCCATGCTGTTGCTATGAGTAGGGCATTTATCATTATATTAAGCTTTATTTAAATTAAATAAGTTTGGATATAAAGTGGTTAAGAAAGAACTATTTGCAGGAATAGGGCAGGTTGCTCTGGATAGGTAGGGCTGATCAGCAAACACACTGAGGCACTGGATGTGATGGGGTATGTGTCTGGAATAGGACTTCACATGCCTTGCAGCTGAGTACACAGTGAAAAACTGCCCTCAGTGTTGAGCAGCATCTTTTGAACCTGATAGGAGCCTTGCAGCACACTGAGGAAATGGATGAAACTTCACATCTCTCAGCACATAGTGATTGCAGTAATAAGCAAGGCTGGCAGAAGCACTGGCTGAGTTTGGAGCCATGGTGGACCTGCCCCAAAAGTATCCATGGTGGCAAACTAAAGCACCTAGGTACAAAACAACTAGAGAAATATACTGATTTTTACACGTGAGGTTCTAGGTCATATAACATATTTAGATTGTGGTCACACAAGCCAGAAAAAATAAGGGGAGGGAGCGAGGCTATTTCCTCCAGAGGAATTTGACCCACAGACTAACCAGATCTTGCCATATCTCATCATATCTCGAAAGATCTCATCAGATCTCAAGCCCTGGTTATTACTTGGATGGGAGACCAACTAGGAAGTCCAGGGCTGCTACACCTAGGGAGGCAATGACAAAACTGTAAAGTACTGGGTTCGACGCATGGAGGACTTGGACTACGACATGCAGTCTGACGCGTTTATTGGTACTTCACATAAGCATGCAAACAGCCCTGCAAGGCCAACTATATACACACACACACGGTACCCCTACAGTCCCATTGGAGGGTTTGAATTTCCTGCCAAGGGTTCTATTGGTTGGTACTGGGTGGACTGGGATCCTACAGTTCTATTATGCTAAGGAGCCAAGCTCTGATCTGTGACTGTGGGCCCCTGATGGTGGCCCGCATACATAACAAAAACATTTCTGTAAGTCTCTTGTCTTGAAAATCCTATGAGGATTCACCATAAGTTGGCTGTGACTTGACCACATTTTCACCACCACCATTAAAATATTCCATTAGGGTTTTTTAAAAAGAAAAATACTAATCCATGGAAATATTTTATGCATTCTAGAGAGATACAGCTCCTCTTGACAACCTGATGACCCTTCTGGATATCCTGGAAAATGTTCACATCAACACAAAGAGAAAAATATCTCAAAATACAGTGTTGGCTGCAACTTGACTGCAAGAGAGAGGGGAGGGGGATTTCCATAGTGTAAATGCTTTTGTATATCCTATAGCTGTGCATGCATGAAGTATTTTAAAAAAAGTAAACATCTGTTATGCTCAGATAAGGGATCTCTGGTAGGACTGCTCCAAAGAGTCTCCTCTTTTAATTCTTGACCTGAGAATAGTGTTTTCAGGGGTGCTAGTAGTTTCCTAAGGAACTGTTTAGTCATGGGGACATTTCTGTCAGACTGAATACCATCAATTCTGCTTTGTAAAAATTAAATCTAAGGTGAGGCTATGCAAATAAGAAGCAAACTAGTTCTACAGCAAGTCAAGCACTTAGAGAGAATTGGTATAAAATGTTTTATTGCTGGTACATCACCCCAAAAGTTATTGAGAAGATGGAAAAAGAAAACTATAAAGGATTGTGTTGCAAGTGTAAAGAGATAGACGGTACTTTTTAACATATGTGTGGTCTTGTAAAAAAACTAGTAAATATTGGACAGAAATACACACTGATTTTATTTTTTTTAAAAAATGAATATTAAATTTCCCAAGTCACCAGAGACAATGTTATTAGGAATCATACCAGTGAATATGGATAGAGCAATGTATGAATTGTTCAGATACATATTAACAGCAGCAAGAGTAGTATTTACAACCAAGTGTTTTAAATTGTATACTGGTTTTAGTTGCTTGTAAGCCGCCCTGAGCTGCTTCGACGAGAGGGTGGGATAAAAGTCCAACAAATAAATAAATAAATAAGTGGAAAATTGAGGGTTGCCCAGCAATTGAGAACTGGGTAGACAAGATGCAAGAATACGCAGTTATGGCAAATCTGACAAACTACATTAACTAAAGACAGAAAGATGAATTTGAAAACAATTGGCAAGTTTTCTATGACTATTATAACTAATTTATTTAGTAATATATCAGAGAGTGTTCCTCTTGCCCCAAAGAATTAGCCTCACACCTTAGTTTCAGGCAGAGAAGAGAAAAAAGAAAACAACAACTTTGCTATGTAGCATCCTTGGGAGACCAGACAGAAGGAGTTGTCAATTGGTGGGTGAGTGAGACATTAAAGAATGTGCATGGTTCAGGTTGATCTTGAGGGAATTCAGTTTGGGGGCTGTGTACTTCATAGCACACATTCTCTGAAATGAATCCCCATCCCCTATTCAGGATACTATCACCTTCTTAGTGGTTCAACTCATTTGAAACTGGGAGAGGACTAGGATTTGATCAAAACCATTTCCTTTGATAGCTGCTCTCAAGGACTCAGTAGACAGCAAAGAACACCTTTATAGAATCCTTGAATTGTGCGTCAGACTGTAAACAGAGGTTTTATCTAACTCCAATCTCCCTTCCCAACCCTCTATGAACACATGAAATTGCCTCATACTGAATCAGACCCTTGGTCCATCAAAATCAATATTGTCTACTCTGACTGGCAGCAGCTCTCCACAGTCTCAGGCAGAGGTCTTTCATATCACCTGCTGCCAGATCTTTTAACTGGAGATACTGCAGATTGAATTTGGGACTTTCTGCATGCTCTACCACTGAACCACAGCCCCTCCCATACAGCATGGAGAGTTAGAGGTAAAAAAATATTCACACTTCCTATACTGACCATCCCAAAATCAAGGCACCCTGCTGGTCAATCAGCTTTTTAGAGTAATTTTTCTATGTCCATAGAATTCTGAGGCTCAGAGCTCAGGAAGCTACTAATCTAGCTCTGGAACACACCTGTCTTGCACTGTTGTACTATGGGTGGATTTCCCAGTCATTTATTCCTCTATGATTCCTTGTAGACTCCTGACTTAACATATATTGATGGTTGTCCCCTAGAAAAGAAAGAAAGAAAATTACTACCCACGAAGAAACAAAACTGAAAGGGAAAGAAATGGTCAGAAATGGCTTCTTTTGTATTCTATGGTAGAATCCTGTTATGTCTAGTTTTAAAATCTAGCTCAATTAAATGTGAAATGAACTTTGCCTGACCTAAAAGAGAAAAAAAACCCTTCTAAAATCAAAAACTGAATCAAAAGTTCCTTTTCCTGTAATAAAAAATGTATTTTAATGTGAAATTTTGCTATCAGTTCTACTTCTAAAGTAAATGCTACCAGTTCCACTTCCCACTCAACCTTTTTCTAAAATCCATATTGCGCTTCATTTCTAACAATGTCAATACATGTTCTTTTCAGCTTCTAGGCCAAGAAGTGTTTCAAAGGTCATTTTTGTAAACTGTTAGTTGAAAAGAAGTTAGCTCTGGTGAGAATGTTTTTATAGAACAGCATTATACTGGATTAAGGACTTTGCAGTCACCCTGTTAACCGATCCATTGTAGTAGTCCTTAATCTTAGTCTGACATAAAATTAGAAAATCAGGTGTGATATGTCACCAGAGAGTCCTTAGTTGACTTTGATGGGTAGGAAAATGGATCATCATTTTCCTCTTATATTTGCCTGTTCTAGATTCAGTTTGAACGTTGTAATTTTGTTTGTTTTTCAAACACAAAAGTCCTCTATGTCTAAACTCAGTTTCACCCATCAATTCCAGTAGAGGAAAGAAATTACAGGACTTGAGTTGTTTATTGGAAGGGACTGTATGGGTGTGTGGAAAAACTATAAATTAGAGATACTTCTAGTCCATTGGCTTCCATTGCTCCTAACAAACAAATTATCAGTAGGCAAAATAAAGGAAAATGCAATTCAAAAACAACTCCCAGACCCTACAATCACCTATTGTCAAGTGCCTTTGCTTCAAGTGCCCCACCTTCCAAGATTAGGTAGATGGCAATACAGGAAAGGGCCTTCTTGGTCATGGCACCAAAACTCTGGAACTGTCTGCCCAGGAAGACTTGCCCCCCCCTTCTGTTGCCATCTACTTCCAGCAGGTAAAACTTCTCTGTTTTGTTTGGCATTCCCTTAGTGATCCCTCTTGCAATATTTTAACTGTGATTTTTAAAAGTTTTTGTATTTATTTTAGCTCTGGTTTTAAATGTTTAAATGATGTGTTTTTGTTGGTTTATTTTTTAAATATGATTTTATTATGTTTTAATTTGTTAGCTGCTTTGGTGGCCCTTAGGAGGGTTGAAAGGCAAGATATATATTCTGTAAAATGAATATAAATAAATAAATAACCATGCACATGTAGAACTTGAAACACAGGTAGGGTTCAATTCAATAAGGAGAGAAAGGGCATCAAAGTAGGACACACGTATATAAAACTCTGCCGACACAATGACATCTGAGCCAAATAAATGATTTTTTAAAATTGTCTCTCTGAAGCTTTCTGAAAGTTTCTTGCACTCATTTTTTGCTGCAGCTTGGCTGGCTCTCTGTGCTGCTGCCTATCTCCAGAGGTTGCAGCTGTCTTGAGATTCCTCCTCGGCAGCACTGTTTTGAGCATGAGACCCTGATCATTTCTGTCTCCCTTTTCTCATAAGGGCACTCCTATGGCACCACCTCAGGGACAAAATGCTCCCCCAACTGCAACAGAAGGCCAAATTAGTAGGGATACACACATGAATGAAATCTGGACTTTTTTGAATGAACATGTGGTGATTTTAGCCAAGTTTGGTGATTCTAGCTGCAGAGTTCAATTTTCTCTCACTCTCTTTTTAAATATCTACATGAAATCACTGAGAAAGGTTATCCAGAGATTAGGCATACAATAGCTTCACTGTACTAATGACAGCAAACTCTGTCTCTTTTCCGTCTGAATATAGGGAGGCAGTAAAGACTGAAGGTGTTTGGAGACACTAAAGGGCTGGATGTAAGTGAACCAAGCAAGCCTTAATCAATGTGATTGGTTGGTTGGTGGCAAAACCCAAGAGGGATTAAGGTCACAGTCATAGAATCAACCATATACTACAGTGCCCTTGTAAGTTCACAGTCACCTCCTCCCACTATATCTTATCATGTTTTTGCTGCTGGGAGTATTGTTGCCCCCTATCAGACAGATCATGCAGAGAACAGTTTCTCAAATCAAATGGGAAACCAAGGCCACATGTCACTAGCTGTATGCCAGTTTCTCTGCTCTGCATCCAAGCCTCACCCTGAGCCTCAAAGTTGTCTCTCATTGATGGAAGCCAAGTCAGTAGGCATGATACCAACCAGCACTTCCTCCTAAGAAAGTTGTGTGTGTAGTCCTTTAACCACAATGCAACAGGAATTTTCTGGGTGCACCACCAACTTAAGCACTCACTGTACTCCTATAAGTAGAGTTACAACTTGTTTAGGATGAGATAGAATTCCCTTTAAGGAATGGTTTGCAGTTTATGGGTGCTTCTAGATCCTGCCCTGCTGTTTGAGGAACAAGTAGCAGAGGTAAGCAGAAGTCTCTTTTTCCAATTTATGTTGATTTACCAGCTGTGCCCATTACCTTTCAGGAAACAGTGGAGCTAGGAACCTCCATCAGTTACATATGCATTAGTTAATTACTTCAAGGTCATGTGATATATTGTTGGCTGCCTTTGAAGCTAGTTTGGAATCTTCAGTTGCTGCAGCATTAGGGATGGGCATAAACTGGGAAAAATTGAGGTTTGTGAAGGTTCGTGGTTTTCACGAACCCTGAATGACAAACTTCCATGAACTTCTCCATTCCACAAATTAAAAATGTTTAAAATTATAAAATAATAAAAACACAAAAACAACATCAGAAACAAGAGGAAAGAGAACCAGTAACTGTTATTGGGGTGTGCCAAACAAAATAAGAAAGTCTTCCCAGATAACAGTATTGAAGGACTTACAGTGAAAGGTTTTGTCTATAAATACAGGGCATTTGCAGATGATGTAATGTTTATGATTCAAGACCCAATTGAGAAAATACCACAATTGATGGAAAAAATTGAAGAATTTGGTTCAGTTGCGGGATTTTATGTTAATAAAAGTAAAACCAAAGTGATGTGCAAAAATATGACGAAACAAAGACAAACAGAACTTCAAGAGAAAATTCAATGTGAAGTAGTTACAAAGACTAAATATCTTGGAATTGAATTAACCATGAAAAATATTGATTTGTTTAAAAACAATTATGAAAAGGTGTGGCACAAGATTCAGCAAGATATGAAGAAATGGGACACTTTGAATTTATCATTGATGGGAAGAATCGCGACTGTAAAAATGAATATCTTGCCGCGTTTGATGTTTCTATTTCAGACTATTCCAATACTAAAACAAAGGAAAGTACTGGATTCGTGGCAGAAAGAATTATCCAAATTCGTATGGGCAGGAAGAAAGCCAAGGATTAAAATGAAAATTTTATGTGACGCAAGAGAGAGAGGAGGCCTACAACTACCAAATCTAAGACTGTATTATGATGCCGTCTGTTTAACATGGTTGGAACAGTGGATTAATCTGGAGAATAAGAAGTTATTGGCCCTGGAAGGGCATGATAACAAATTTGGATGGCATGCATATTTATGGTATGGAAAAGTAAAAATGGATAAATTTTTTAAACACCACTTTGTAAGACAATCACTGTTCGAGACATGGATGAGATACAGAAAATTCTTCTCAGAAGAAAGACCACTTTGGATTGTACCAGCTGAAGTGATTAATCCATATTCAAGAAATCAAGGGCTAGATTGGCTACCTTATAAAAATCTTTTAAAATCTGAAGGGAAAAATTTTGTGTTAAAAGATAGATTTGATGTTGAATTTGAATATGATTGGTTGAAGTATAGACAGATTTATGATTTATTTAAGACCGATAAAAAAGAACATGGTTTTAGAGAAAAGAATATTGAAATTGAAACTGTATGGCTTGAGAAAGGAAAAAAAATGATTTCTAAACTGTACAAGGTTTTATTGAAATGGTACACTGAGGATGAAACTGTAAAAGAGCAAATGATAAAATGGGCTGTAAATGTTAATAATGAGATATTAATGACATCTTGGGAATACTTGTGGAAAAAGTCAATGAAAATTTCAACTTGTGTAAATGTTAAAGAGAATTGTTATAAAATGATGTACAGATGGTATATGACGCCTAAAAAAATTGCTATTATAAATGAAAGTATGTCTAATAAATGTTGGAAATGTAAGAAACATGAAGGGTCTTTTTACCATATGTGGTGGACATGTGATAAAGCAGTAAAGTATTGGACAGAGATCCACAATGAGATACAAAAAATTTTGAATTGTACTTTTAAGAAAGACCCACAGATGTTATTGTTAGGTCTTAAAATGGAAGAAATAAATGTAGCCAAGAGAACACTACTATGGTACTTGACTACAGCAGCAAGACTGACTTTTGCTCAATGTTGGAAACAAGATAGAGTACCTGAAACATGGGAATGGATTAAAAAGACGTTGTTTTTGGCAGAAATGGACAAATTAACAAGAAAGTTAAACAACGAAGAAGATGAAAATTTCTTTGAAGACTGGAAAGACTTTCAAAAATACTTGTTGAAAAATTGGGACATTAAACGTGGTTTGATCTGCTTTGATAGTTATTAAGAGGAAAATGAAATAGAATTAGACTTTTGAATTGTTACCGTTTGTAAGAGAAAATAAGTTTAGAAGTAATTGTACTAGAACAAGAGAGATATTAAGGGGGTTGGAGCAGTGCGGGAAGCCTTGTTTGGGGGGGAGAAGGGAAATTAGAAAAATGGATATGTAGGTTGGTTGAAAATGTATGAACATGTGATATATCCAATAATAAACTGTATTTACCAAAAAAAAAAAAAGAAAGTCTTCCCTTCCACCAGCAGCACTTCCATTTTATTGGGATTAAGTTTCAGCTTGTTAGACCTCATTCATTTCAAAACTGCCTCCCTGGGATCTGTTTCCACAGTCTCCCTGGGATAAGGCTGAATGTCATCTTCATATCAGTGGCAGTTGGGCCAAAATCTCTTAATGACTTCTCCTAGCACCTTTACATAGATGTTGAAAAAGCATTGGACAAGATGGAATCTTGGGAAATCTCATAGGCCAGAAGCCAAGTGGTAGAGTAGCAATCACCCAGCATCACACTCTGAAACCTACCCTTGAGGCAGGACCAGTAACACCGTAGAACAATACCTCCCAGTCCCAGTCCTGAAATGCTATCCTGAAGGATACCTTGACCGATGGTACTGAAAGCCACTGAGAGGTCCAGGAGAATGAACTGGGTCACACTCCCCTGTTTATCTCACGGCACCTG
The DNA here is from genome assembly GCA_029375565.1 of Gekko gecko. NCBI lineage: Eukaryota > Metazoa > Chordata > Lepidosauria > Squamata > Gekkonidae > Gekko > Gekko gecko. The sequence goes on along the minus strand of JAPDNY010000006.1, from coordinate 125,773,529 downwards.
TCGTCCACCAGGGTGACAAAGGCCATTCCAGTCCCATAATCAAGCCTGAAACCAGATTGGAATGGATCCAAACAATCTGCTTCATTAAGGAATCCTTAAAGTTGCCCAGCCACCACTTGCTCAAGAATGGTACATTTGAGACTGGATGGTAGTTATTCAGCTCTCCTGGGTCCAGAGAAGGTTTCTTTAGGACAGCTTGCTTCAAGGCAGGAGTGACCACCCTGACTTTCAGGAAGGCATTTACTGTGTCCAAGACCTAATCTGCCAGCCCCCCCCCCAGCATATTTAAGTAGCCTAGAGGGTCAAGGATTGTACAAGCAAGTGGTAGGTCCCAAACATCCAAGAATCCTGTCCACATCCTCAGACTGCAGAAGCCAAAAGATATCCCACACAACTGGACAAAACAGCACTGCGGGAGCATCTGATCCTGTTGCTGCTAAGGTAGAGTCCAAGTGGGAATAGATGTGCCAAATTCATCCTGAATCTTTCTCCGTTGTTGCTCTAGCCATCTCACCTCTCTTTTCAGTGTCTGCAGCTCTTCAATAAACCAAGAGGCTGCATGGGCTCTTAGACTACAGACAATGAGCAAGTAGGTCTGGCGTGAGGCGATCCCTAGTGGTGGCGAGGCAGGTGCTGGCTGTGTGGTCGGAGCCCGGAAGGTGTGGCAGCTATCCAGGTGGGGCTGGAGAGTGGGTGTGGAGTCGGTCATGTACCCAGTGATGGGGACCTCCCCCGGCAGCAGCAGGCTTGCGGAAGCTGGGGGGGGGGTGTTGGAAGAGACCTTGAAGGAGCCAGCAAGCAGGCCATCACGGAGCTAGATGGTAAAAGATCCTCCCTAGCTCCTGAGCTGAGCCATTCTAGCTGGGACCATTGGGTCCAAATTGCGGGGGTTGGTGCTTGGAGAGGAAGCCCCGTGGATGCTGGGGAGTGGGGGCCCCTCCCTCCCATGCAGCGAGCGAAGCTGGAGGAACTGGAGAGCCTTGGAGAACCCGGATTACCCAGTGGGGCTGAGCTTGGATCGGGAGTGCCCCTAGTGGCTGGATCATGGAACAGGATGCTGCCTGGGAGAGTTGCCTCCCCCTGGGACGGAAATCTGGTTCCTGGGGGCTGCTGTTGGATAGCCTCCAAGCATTAGAAGTGGTGAGATATTTGTACTCAAGGCAATTGTGGGGTAGTGATAGAATCCTCCTAAGGGACAACAGTCTGTGTGTATGTGGGTGGTTGTGCGCAGTCTGCTAGTTGATTGGGTTGAGTGCTGTATGGGCGATGAATGGAGTTGGGTGACTGCAAAGGTGTAAGACTGTAATATTGTATTGTAATATTATTTGTAATAATTGTAGTAGTTTTTTGCAGCCATTATTTGTATAGCAGCGCTCAGATATACCTGTAGCAGTAGAATTAGTGTTTAATCTGTTGCCTTGGGAGTGGATCTTGCTACCTCCGTCACTCTCTCCATTGGTGGTCTGAAGCACAGCGGAGACCATCAGCATAATACATGGCAGGGCAGCAAATTCTGGTGCTCTTGGGATGGGGAAAGTTTAGCGGTGAGCCTAGGCAGGGTTTCAAGGGAAGGATGCAGAGAAACAGAGCGGCTCGGTGGCCTTCCAGCCTATGGCCCATCCCGATGGTGGCCGGGAGTGGGGCCAGGATAGAGAACCCCCCTCCGTCACTGGTGCTGTGTAACGCCAGGTCTATTAACAACAAAACCTCAATCCTTAGGGATTTTGTACAAGATCAATGAGTGGACCTTGCGTGCATGACCGAGACCTGGATGTGGGAGGGCGAAACGGTAGCTCTCGTTCAGCTTGCCCCGCCTGGGTTCTTGGTCCTCCACCAGTCATGGACTAGGGGGCGGGGGGAGGAGTGGCCATTTTCATTTGGGAGGCTTACTCCTTCAGGGCGCTTCCATCTGTGGAGATCATGGGTGTAGAGTGTGTTGGCCTGATGCTGGAGGCTGAGGAGAGTTTGGCAATCTGGTTGGTGTACCGGCCACCTAATGCACTGGCCAGTAGCCTGCTGTCCCTGCTGGAGGCCATATCAGGCTGGGTGCTGGAGCACCCTAGGCTGATTGTCTTGGATCACTTCAACATCCATGCCGAGGATGCGGCCTAAAGCCAGGCTACGGGCCTGGTGTTGTCCATGGTGACACTAGGACTCTTTCAATTTGTTTCAGCTCCCACGCATTGGGCCGGTCACACACTTGATCTGATCTTTGTGGCGGGGGTGATGGTGGACCGGATTGCCATAGAGGCAGTTCCATGGTTGGACCACCTGGCCCTGAGGGCCCGACTGAATATCCCACCTCGACCCTGTTTAGGCGGCGAGGGGATTTTTGCTCGCTCAGGGTGCCAGATGGACCCTATGCAGCTCCAGATGGCCCTGTGGGATCCAAGGCCCCCTGGCAGCTCATTGGATGGAACACCCGCCTCTCCACAGCCATCAAAAAGATCACTCCCAGGCGCCCCCTCCACACTCATGTTAGGTGAGTGCATTGGTGTACCCAGAAGCTGTGCGAGCTGAAGCAAGAATTGAGATGGCTAGAGAGACGGTGGCATCGAGCCTGTGACAAGGCATCAAGAATATCCTATAGGATGCTTATGAGAGCCTATGAGATGGCAGTCAAAGCCGCAAAGAGAGATTTCTATGCAGCCATGATTGCATCTGCTAGCTCACACCTAGCCCAATTATTTAGTACAATTCAGTCTTTGATAGCTCTGCCACAGGGCAGGCAAAATGCTAGGGAATTGGACATTGGCTGTGAGGCTTTTGTGAGCTATTTTGCAGATAAAGTCTTGGCACTCCGCCGTGACCTCCCCGCCACAATTGAAATAGTGAGTGAACTTGAGGCCCCTTGCTCGTCTTTGGGGCTGGGTTTAGAATGTTTTGACTTGCTCAGTCTGGAGGATGTTGACAGATTGCTTGTATCTGCGCGTCCAACCACATGCAACCTTGATCCATGCCCCTCCTGGCTCATTAAAGCGGGCCACGAGGGGTTTTGAGGTGCCCTGTGGGAGATTATCAACACGTACCTCTTGGAGGGACAGTTCCCCGGGGCACTCAAGGACGCGATGGTCCACCCTCTCTTGAAAAAGCCATCTCTGGATCCATCCAAATTGGCCAACTATCGGCCGGTGTCCAATTTGCCCTATTTGGGCAAACATATCAAGAGGGCGGTGGCATTGCAGCTATAGAGCTTTCTGGATGATGCTTCTGTCCTAGATCCCTTCCTGCCTCTATTCCTGAGGACTGGAAGGTAGCTAATGTCACTCCCATCTTTAAAAAGGGCTCTAGGGGAGATCCAGGAAATTACAGGCCAGTCTATCTGACATCAATACTGGGTAAGTTGGTGGAAACTGTTATTAAGGAAAGAATTAGTAGGCACATTGATGAACAAAAACTATTGAGGCAGACTCAGCATGGGTTCTGTAAGGGAAGATCTTTTCTCACTAACCTGTTAGTGTTTTTTGAGGGAGTGAACAAACATGTGGACAAGGGGGACCCAATAGATATTATTTACCTTGACTTCCAGAAAGCTTTTGATACAGTTCCTCATCAAAGGCTCCTAAGTAAGCTCAATAGTCATGGGATAAAAGGACAAGTCCTCTTGTGGATCAAAACCTGGCTTATGAATAGGAAACAGAGAGTGAGTATAAATGGGAAACTTTCTCAGTGGAGGGTGGTAAGCACCGGGGTACTGCAGGGATCAGTACTCGGTCTGATGCTTTTTAACTTGTTTATTAACGATTTAGAATTGGGAGTAAGCAGTGAAGTGGCTAAATTTGCAGATGACACGAAGTTGTTCAGGGTGGTAAAAACCAGGGAGGATTGTGAGGCACTCCAAAGGGATCTTTGAGGATGGGTGAGTGGGCGTCAACGTGACAAATGGGGTTCAATGTGGCCAAGTGCAAAGTGATGCACATTGGAGCCAAAATTCCTAAATATAAATACATGTTGATGGGGTCTGAACTGGCAGAGACTGACCAAGAGAGAGATCTTGGAGTCATAGTAGATAATTCAATGAAAATGTCTAGACAGTGTGTAACTGCAATAAAGAAGGCCAACACTATGCTGGGGATTATTAGGAAGGGAATTGAAAACAAATCAGCCAGTATCATCATGCCCCTGTATAAATCATTGGTGCGACCTCATTTGGAATACTGTGTACAGTTCTGGTTGCCACACCTCAAAAAGGATATTATACCATTGGAAAAAGTGCAGAGAAGGGCAACTAGAATGATAAAAGTGTTGGAACACCTTCCCTATGAAGAAAGGTTAAAACGCTTGGGGCTCTTTAGCTTTGAGAGATGATGGCTGAGGGGTGACATGATTGAGGTTTATAAGATTATGAATGGAATAGAGCAGGTAGAGAAAGAAGTACTTTTCTCCCTTTCTCACAATACAAGAACTCGTGGGCACTCAATGAAATTGCTGAGCAGTAGGGTTAGAACAAATAAAAGGAAGTACTTCTTCACCCAAAGAGTGATTAACATATGGAATTCATTGCCACAGGAGGTGGTGGCAGCTACAAGCATGGACAGTTTCAAGACGGAATTAGATAAACATATGGAGCAGAAGTCCATCAGTGGCTATTAGCCACAGGGTATAGATGGGAACTCTCAGTCTGGGGTAGGTGATGCACTCTATTCTTGGTGCTGGAGGGGGCAGCAGTGGGAGGGCTTCTGGTGTCCTGTTCCCACTGCTGGACCTCCTGATGGCACCTGGTATATTTTGGCCACTGTGTGACAGAGTGTTGGACTAGATGGGCCATTGTCCTGATTCAACATTGGCTTCTCTTATGTTCTTATGTTCAGTCTGGCTTTCGCCCAGGCCATGGGACGGAGATGGTACTGGTCGCCTTGACTGACGATCTCCCTAGGCATCTAGATTGGGGTGGTGTGGCAGCACTGGTGTTGTTGGATCTGTCAGCGGCGTTCGACATGGTCGACCACCAGTTGCTTGCCCACCACCTTGCCGACGTGGGGATCCAGGGGCTTGCTCTTCAATGGTTTGCCTCTTTTCTCCAAGGTCGGGGACAGAGGGTGGTGATAGGGGATCAGTGGTCCTGGAGACACCCCCTTGAGTGCGGGGTGCCTCGGGGCGGTGCTGTCCCCAATGTTGTTTAACATCTACATGCGCCCCCTTGCCCAGATTGCCCGGAGCTGTGGGCTTGGGTGTCATCAATACGCAGACGACACCCAGCTCTATCTGATGTTGGGCGGCTGGTCAAACTCTGCCCCAGATGACCTGCACTGGGCGTTACAGGCTGTGGCTGGGTGGCTCAGACTGAGCCGGCTGAAACTAAACGCAGCAAAGACAGAGGTCCTGGGCCTGAGTCGGATCGGTTCAGGGTTGGGGCTCCCCCTCCCAACCTTTGATGGGGTACCTTTGGGGCCAGCATCAGAGGTTAGGAGTTTGGGAGTGCTCCTGGACTCCTGTCTAATGATGGAGGCCCAGGTAGCAGCCACTGCCAGGTCGGCCTTCTACCATCTTCAGCAGGCTTGGCAGTTGGCCCCCTTCCTTGACTGTGATGACTTGCCACTGTGATCCATGTGACGGTCACCTCAAGGCTAGACTACTGTAACGCTCTCTACTTAGGGCTGCCTTTGTCGCAAATCTGGAAGCTGCAGTTAGTGCAGAATGCTGCAATCAGGCTGTTGATGGGTCTCTGTAAGAGGGATCATATTCATCCTGCGCTGAAAGCGCTGCACTGGCTGCCAATAGCATACTGGATTCGCTTCGAAGTGCTGTTTTTGACCTTTAAAGCCCTGTATGGCCAGGGTCCGGCCTATCTAAGGGACCGCCTTTCCCCATATGTTCCCCCAAGGGCACTTCAGTCCGGGGGTTGACATCTCGTGGAAATTCCAGGCCCCAGGGATGTGAAATTTGCTGCCACTAGAGCCAGGGCTTTTTCAGTGGCGGCTCCTACCTGGTGGAAGGAGCTTCCGGAGGAGATGCGGGACCTTGCTCAGTTCCTCAGGGCCTGCAAGACGGAGCTCTTCCGCCAGGCCTTTGAGTAGGAGCCGCTGCCACCACTATTCCACCATCGATAACCCTGCGCCACTGCACCATTGCCATCGTCAGGTGCTGGGCAACCCTGGTTGGAGAGGGGATAGGCTACTAGTATGTTGCCAGGCATTAAGATCTGTCCCATCTTGGTTTTATATGTTGATGTTGTATTGTATGATTTTATTTGTTTTATACTGTATTACACTATTTTAAACCTGGCATTTATGCCCTATTGTCAGCCGCCCTGAGCCTTCGGGGAGGGCGGGATATAAATCCAAAAATAAATAAATAAATAGGTGTGATCATGTCAATTGCCTGGGTCATTTCCTCATTTCAGAGGACAACCAGACTATATCAGCAAGAAAATCCCCTAATGCTATCTGAAGACCTGTTGGTTCCACCAGACTACAGTGGTGGATCATCATAATTGATCCCCTACCATGTAGAGTCTTGGTACCCTTGTAAGTCTAAACTCCAGCAAGTAGTTTGTCCATAAAAAATCTTCAGTTCCCCCACCTTCATAACACCTTCTTCATGCCCAGAGTAAAACAACAAATCAAGAGTGTGACCTGGATAGTGTGTAGGGCCTATTATTACCTGAGACAGGCCCATGGTTGTCATGGAGACCATGAAATCCTGAACTGCTCCCGACATGATAGCCTTGGCATGGAAGTTGAAGTTTCCCAAGACAACCAGCCTAGGAGTCCTCAATGCCATGTCTGAGACCGCCTCCACAACCTCAGTCAGAGAGACAGTTGGGCAGCAGGATGGGTGGTACACCAACAGAATCTCAGTCCTGTCTTGCACTCCCAGCACTATATACAACCCAGCAGAGTCCTGGACAGGGCATCAAGCCAGGGGGCTAGAATCCCAATAGACTACAATAACACTGCCTCCCTGCCTATCAGGCCTATGCTGATGCATCAGTGAGTATCCTGGGGTGGTATAGTTGGGAGGAAGTTATCTCCTCCCCCAGCCTGGTCTCAGTAATATATGCCAAGTCAGCTTGCTCATCCAGAACTAAAACCTGGATGGCTGCCGCTTTACCTGTAACTGCCCTGGCATTTAAAAGCAGGATATTACAGCCCCATGGGATGTTGATAGATATGGTCACCAGGATCATCTTGGCTGGAAGAAGAACCAGAAGGGGCAACAGTATGCAAATATCTACAGTCCCTTCCCCTTGCCCAACTTGTTCTTCTCCATCCACCAAATCTCTCCCTACCCCATACATTATTGATCATGGCACCATTGCCCTCCCCATTTTGCTCCCACAGACATATCTCCAGCCAGCAGGTGAAACAAAGACAGACAGTTCAGATACCAGCTCTCACCTGGACCCGGGTAAGGCAACCAAGTCTGGAGACCAGCTCCCTACTGGCTCTGGACAACACAAAAACACAAAGACAGCCAGCTCTCACCTTGTATTAGACAGACAATAAAAAGGCATACCCCCACCATCCCTCCTGTCTAAAAATGGTGGTCCAGCTTCCCTCCATGTGGAAGAAGCAGGATTCTTAGTCCCCTGCAGCTTGCCATATCCAGAGTTTGGAGTGGTTTTACTGGTTTGGATCTTTATTTTTATTTTTAGTAGTGATGGGTTTGTTATATCTAATAGTGAATTCTTATTCCTGTTTTGGGATCTTATTTTCAGCAGTTGTTGTTTTGCTGATTTAGCTTTCTATTAATACTATTAATTTTCATTATTGTTGCTATATGATTTAATATTCATTGAACATTTTAATCACTAAGTTTGCCCTGAGTACTTTTGCATAAAGGAGGGATATAAACACTTTGAATTTTGTAAATGCATGCATACATATGTACATATTGGCTCAGCAATGGGTTCTCTTAATATTTCTGTAGCGACAGTGCAACGTCTCTAGCAAAATTTCAGCCAAGAAAACTATTGTCTTCCCAAATCGGAAATGTCTTGATTTCTCATTAACTACCTGCTGCCACTAATAAGTGGATACAGCAGGAGAGGAGGGAAGAGGGATCAATTCAGGCAGTTTTTCTTTTACATACCAACAGAAAAATTGTGAAATGCTTGCAATGCCACTGCCCTTGAAAATGCAATGCTGGGGACCCTGTTTTAGATATTCCTTCAAGGCTAGTGGATACAATCCCCAAATAATGAATAGCTCAAACTGATTAAAATAGTCAAGTGCTTTAATGATATCCAAGTGTGACAATTATAGTTATAATATTTGGTACCGCAAACTTAGTAATGTATGCAAATGTGACACCAGAGCTGTAACAAGGGCAAGGCAAGTGAGGCACTTGCTTTGAGTGTACAAAGCTGAGGGGCTCAGAAAAATATAATTAATATACACATCAACTATCCCAAGCCACCATGCCATTAGAAAATGTGCATTTCTATAAATTCAGACTGAACCAACCAAACAGGGATAGCTGGTCCCTTAGGGCAAAAGTGGCAATGCCCCAACTGCTGCTTGCTTCCTTTGCAGTAAAAGTAAAGTAAAACCAAAGTCATACACAAGAGGGAATTTCACATTACCGAGATTCTGCCGGATTGAAGCCGTTTCTGATTCGTCTTGAAGTAAACCGGTACAGGGCTGCCATTTCACACATGGCTTGACCTTACCGGAAAGGAGCCGAATCAGAAGCGGGTTGGCATTTCAGACTGCACCGCTTTGTTTTCCCGCCGTTTCCCGCCGCGGTTTTTTTTTTCCGAACGTTCGCTTTAGAGCGCTATAGCGCTATAACGATGTAACGGGACCGTAAAACAGCGCCATAGCGATCCCATAGGAATGCCTGGACTCCACTGGGAGACTTGCGATGGCTACATCTGCCACCTGGAGACAAGCACCTCATTGGATAGAGGCTTCCGGCGGGACATCGGGGCACCACTGATTGGAGAGAGCCTGATGAGCCCCCATCCATGCCAACCCAGCCTGATGAGCCCCCATCCATGCCAAGAGGCAATTGGCTGGCGCACAGCTGGACCCAGGTATAAAGGGCAGGGAGGCAAACCCCTCATCTCTGTGGGTTGAACTTGGTGAGTGGCAGGCTTGGTGGGATAGAGTGTGTGACTGTGTGTGACTTTTGTGTGACTGTGAGAGAGATTACTGAGCTCATAGTCATGGTCTCCATAACTACCTTGTTGCAACTGATCCTGGAGGTGTTGCAGATGATGATCAGCAGCACAGCAGCTTTGAATGAGGTGCTTACGCACTACCTCCATCTCTCCAGGAGGAGGGGGGGGAGGAGAACTGACATGCCTGCCATGACCCATGCACCCTTCAGGTACAACCGGAGGGCATCTATCAGGGCATGGGCACCTGTCATTGCTGCCCATACAGTCCCTCGACGTTGGTGGGTGAAAGAGAGGAGTGCGGACTGGTGGGACAGCGATGTGATGGGCAGATGGATTGATGAAGATTGGCTCAAGAATTTCCGGATGTCTAGGGCAACCTTTTTTGAACTGGCTGGCACCCTGAGGCACCGCCTGGAGCGGCAGAACACGCACATTCGAGTCTCCATACCAGTGGAGAAAAGGCTGGGCATCGCCTTATGGTACCTGGCCAATCAGGAATACTTCCGGAACCTCAAACAGCAGTTCGGTGTGGGCCTGTCAACCGGATTCCTTATTGTGAAGGAGGTGTGCCTAGCAATTTTGGAGGAGCTCTTCAAAAGAAGGTCTGCCTTGGCAATGAGGTTGGATCGGTGAGTATGGATTCTTTATTTTCAGGAGGAGTTCAGTGGGGTTCTTTTTGCACAGATGCTTGCCAAGGGTCATCTGTAGGTTCAATGGAGGACTCCATTGAAATCCCTGTTCTCCCCAGGCTCATTCCCAATATCTCCTGGAGTTACCCAACTAGGAGCTGGCAGCCCCCCCCCATGACTCTCATCAGATGTACACATGATTTAGTTAGTATTTCCATGCAAAACCATTGAGGGCTCCTCAAGTTATGTCTCACTTAGGACAGGAATTGATTCTAAACCTTTAACTATACAGTCTGATAAATCTCCCCACCTAAATGCAGTGGTGTAGCCAGGAATGACCAGGCAACCTTTTGATAATTCATGTTGTATATAGATCTGATTTTGACATTTTGATATTTCTTGTTCCAATAGGTGAATGTTTTTTTTAAAAAGTGGTCAGCAAATGATATATCCCTTGATATGTCTCTCTCTGCTGTGATTTCTTAGATAACCCCACCCCATCCCCCACCAGTGTTCCCTCTAAGCTGACTTAGTGTGCGCTAGCTCACAGGTTTTTTACCTTTGAGCTCACAGGTTTTTGCCATAGCTCAGGAAGGAGGGGTCCAGAGCAAACCGATTTATGCAGTAGCCAAACTGCTCACTCACAACTGGAATGCCAGTAAGCTCACAAAGTAGGATTTCTGCTCACAGGACTCCAGAGCTTAGAGGGATCATTGCCCCCCCCCGCCCCATTACTTTGGGCAGGGATGACCAGAGAACCCCAGATTGTTAACATATTAGGGCAGGGAAAAAAACCCACATACCAGGGCAGAATTGAGACCACACAGGAGAGTCTTATGAGTGCAAAACAAGAAGGCAAACTTTTATTTCAGAACAGATAGTGAAAAGTTAGGATTCCCATACCCACCCAACCCCCCTTAGGAACTGAGTTAGTATGAACTGTTAGTCTAAACGAAGCAACTCAACACTAAACTTTCTGAACAGAACAGATTAGTAATATTAGGGTGAAAGTCTCTCCCTTGGACACCCCGCACTTTTCCTTTTCCCCCTTCCACCCCCACGGTTCTCAGGAGCTGAGGTCTGCCTGTTCTGCAGCTCCCTCTCCAGCAGATCCGTGAGCCTTGAGAGAGTCTGGGAGCAGTTCCTTAGCACCTCATTGTGCTGTGAGATGGCTTCACGGAGCAACTCCCTGTCCTCCCTGCTCTCCAGCAACTCCTGCCTCCTCGCCTCCATATGCTCAGCATGGTGGCTGTCCATTTGTTGTAACTGCGCAGCATGCTGCCTGTCTGATTGTTCCATTATTTTATCTGCCACAGCATACAGCCCATATTGTCGCTTCCTCCGTGCTCTTGTGAGCTGCCTGGGTTCTTCCAGGATGGCATGATGTTCTGGTGGAGAACAGTTGCCATGATGAGAGGGTCCTGGCTGCTCCTCCTCATCAGGGATGGTGTTTGGAACTGTTGGGAAATAAAATATAACAGCAAAGTGAAAATTCCTATTTGTGAATGTCCCTGGCAAGCAGTGTTCTGCAGCAACACAACAGTGATTTATTCTGTTGGAATTATATACCCACCCTGTCCCCCAGGTTTGCATTACACCTGTAGTTAGAATCAGTTAGAATTCCAATAAAATAAAAGTGCAATGTGCACCTTTTACTTGAAGGGAGGGCAATTGAGAGAGCAGATTTCTTGCTGACATATAGGATTAAATCAAGACTCACCAATGAACTCCTCTGCCACTGTTTCCTCTGCCTCCTCTGCCTCCTCCAAGGGATCATCTATGAAAGTAACAAAATGCAAATGATTACACAACCAGGTTAATACCTGACCACACCAGCTATATACCAATAACAGTGTAATAGGCATACACTGACTCCAGTGGCACCTTTAGGACCAAAAAAGTTTATATCTATGCATAATCTTCTGTCTGTCCTTCATAGTCCTCTAACTTGAAGCATGTCTGAATTCTAACATGCTGCCTTGCCTCCCATCAAATACAATTGTGGCAGTGCCTGTTGGCATAGGTGAATTGGTACAGTACAGAGTTTTTTGGGCAAACAAAAACCAAACGGTTCCTGCCTTTCTATCACTGCAAGAATACAGTTGGAGAAGAAAATGACATCCCTGTAAGGTAGACAGCACCCATAAACAAGGTCCATTTTAATAAGCCCCCAGTTCAGAATTCTTGCAAGCCACAGAGAGACCGAGACAAAACTAGGGAAGCAACAACTTTCATTCCACTTCACTGAAAGGTCCACCCAGCAATCAAGCAAGGAAGATCTGTACATGCATACTACAGTCATCTGTGCATCATCTTCGACAGTGAACTCACCCCCCCATCCCTTATATACATGACTTACCAGGTCTGATGTCCTCCAGATCCATGGTCTCTGGGCAAAAGAGGTCCTGTGAATGTCCTGGCACCTCGTCCTGGAAGGTGATGGCACTTGCCACCTCCCCCTTGGCCTCAGCAATCCTTCACCTTTGAGGATCTGGTGAAGCTCCCTAAAATAGGGACAGGACCTTCTCCTATTACCAGGCCTGGAATTCTCATCCAGAACCTGCCTGTACCTCATCCTCATAGCTTTTGTTTTATTCCGGAATTCCTCTGCCGTCCGGTCATGGCCACGTTTGGCCATTTCCAAAGAAATTTTGTGGAATACAGAATGATTCCTCTGGTTAAGTTTCAGGACATCCTGTATCCTTTCATCCCCCCACAATACAAGGAGGTCAAGAACCTCCTGCTCTGTCCAAGCTACCCCCCTTGTCACACTCATCCTCCTTCCAATAGATCAGTCTCTCACAGTCACACAAAAGCACTCTATCCCACCAAGCCTGCCACTCACCAACTTCAACCCACAGAGATGAGGGGTTTGCCTCCCTGCCCTTTATACCTGGGTCCAGCTGTGCGCCAGCCAATTGCCTCTTGGCATGGATGGGGGCTCATCAGGCTGGGTTGGCAACATCTCTCTCTCCAATCAGTGGTGCCCTGATGTCCTGCCGGAAGCCTCTATCCAATGGGGTGCTTGTCTCCAGGTGGCAACCTGACAACCCATCCCCTTCCCTAACACTTCTTTGGGCATGGCAGGGTTGGCAACATCTCTCTCTCCAATCAGTGGTGCCCTGATGTCCAGCCGGAAGCCTCTATCCAATGGGGTGCTTGTCTCCAGGTGGCAACCTGACAACCCATCCCCTTCCCTAACACTTCTTTGGGCATGGCAGGGTTGGCAACATCTCTCTCTCCAATCAGTGGTGCCCTGATGTCCCGCCAGAAGCCTCTATCCAATGGGGTGCTTGTCTCCAGGTGGCAGATGTAGCCATCGCAAGTCTCCCAGTGGAGTCCAGGCATTCCTATGGGATCGCTATGGCGCTGTTTTATGGTTCCGTTATATCGTTATAGCGCTATAGCGCTCTAAAGCGAACGTTTGAAAGAAAAAAAAGCCGGCGATCGCGAAAAAAGGCGGGAAAGAAGCGTATCGGGTCCGGGAGAAGAAACCGACGACTACTTGGAAGCGGTTGACAGGTAAAACGCTTCAGCCCCGTTTCCTGACCGGGACAGAAGCGTTTCTGTGTGAAATTACAAATATATTCCGGTAGAGAACCGGTTCTAAAACGGTTCTGTCTGAAATGCCAGACCAGAAACTGTTTGGGAACCGTTTCTCTTCCGGATTATATCCTCTGTCTGAAATTGTTTAAGGACATATGTGTTCCCCACCCCCACTAGTTAGCAACCACTTCTACAAGCAGTCAAGTGCTGCAAAAATGCTGATTAAAAAAAACTGGTTTGGCTTCTCCTGCAGCGTGGTTTAAACTGTGCTGCAGGAGAAGCTGGCTCCAGGATCTGCATGCAGTGAGAAGGTCTCTGCTCTGGTTTAAACTGAGCTGCAAGAGGAGCCAGCCCCAGCCGAGGTGGCATGGAGCTCTCAGCTCCTGCCACCCCAGCTGATCCTCAGTATAGATGAATATCTCCAAATAAAAGCCAGGGAAAATGGCTTTTATTTGGGCTCAGCTATACCAGCAGCCAATCAGAATCTCTGGCTCTGTATTCATCTTAAATAATATCCAGAAAATACCAGTAAGGTATTTTTGGGATATTTTCCAGCTCAGTTTATGCAGAAAACACACCCCTAGTAATGTATAGCTCTAGTAATATATAGCTCTAGTATTAACTCTTGAACAGTAGCTCTGCCTAAGAGAATGCCTTTTCAAATGAACTTGTATAAAATGAATTTGTGTAAAAATATTTTCTTGCTTACACATAGCTTATTATCAGTCACACAGTAAAGATCCTTGTGTCATGGTGGAAGCTGCTGCTGTTAGAAATAAATCCTAAGGGTGTCAGGAATCAAAGGAAGAGTGATCAAGCCTTCCCTCCCCAAACCTAACAATTTAACACAGGGTTCTTAGTATCAAGACTCAGATTTACTGAAGGAGAGAAAGAGGCCAGAGAGCCAGTATTTAGAACAAAGCTGCAGCTTTGATTACCATACATTGCCAAACAATTCACCAAGCCCTGGGACTCATTGGATTTGGGAAAAGAACAGACCCATCAGGACAAATCTTGTAAAAGAGATTTCTGCCCTGCTTCTGGAGACTCTGATCTTTCTACCCCTTTTGACACCATCATGAGGTAATCTAATCTCCCCTCCTTTTGCTTATGTAATTCTAATCTTCCTGGGAACAATGCTGACACCCTGATTTTTATGCCCTATTTCCCTCTTTGTGTGTTTTTCTCCTTTCCTAAGGAATCTCCATTTCTGGGTGGACCTCCTGATCCCTATAGGTGTCAATGTCCCCTACCTTTTCCTTATGTGGGGGTGGGTACCAGTTGTGGAGTCATGTCCCTTATCTGGGTTTGTCTTTCAGGTTAGCTGTCCCCTGGACAAGGTGATTGATGGATTGATTTATCCAGCTGAGCTCTGGGAAAAAGCAGGAGACAGAGGGATGAGTGTTTTTTTATTTGCTTTCAACTGAGGGATTTAGCTGAGGATGTTGTGTGGGAGGACTGTGTTTGGGAGTGTGTGGAAGAGATTAGAGTTGTTGCAGAGTCCTGGCTGCTCGAGAGAGGGTGAGAAAGGGTCATTGTTTGAATGTAAATTGAGTGCCTGGGTGAATTTGAATAGCTGCTGCACCGCCCTCTCCTGGGGGAGGCCTCTAGTTAAGGAAGCACCTTGCCTGTGTCTCTTAGCTTAGGGACTCTTAGACTAGGGGCTCTATAAGAAGCTCAGGAAGAGCCCTAGTCTCCTTGTGTTCCCTGTAAGGTAAGTAGACTTCTACAAGGAGAACCACATAAATACAAAGGGTTTTAAAAAGGGGACTTTAAAAGCAATTATGAAGCCAGAATGCCAGCAGGGGCTTGGGGGCTATCCAGTGTTTTGCATGGAGTGTCATATATATGACTATCTGCCTACTGGACAGAAGTCTTGAGTGTGTGCTTGGTGCAATGAACTCCTGGTTCTCAGGAAACAAGTTTGCTCCCTTGAGGCCAAGGTGGCTAACCTGGAGAAGCAGAGAGAGTCAGATGCATGGAGAAGACTCTCGGGACTTGTTAGATATGTCCCACTCTGCTCCCACACCTGAAGACTTGTTTTTGAACAGTTGGTCTACGGACTGTGTTAGTCTCTCCACCATAGAACGAATCTCAATACTGCTTTTTGTGGCTAAGACTGTCATTGCCACACTCTGGAAAACGACAATGACACCCACTCTTTCACAATGGCATAAAAAGCTGTGGGATTTATATATCATGGCTAAACTCTCAGATAATCTCACGCATTTTGATAAATGTCCTACCCATACTAATTTTACATCAATATGGTTTCCTATACTGGAGTATCTCTCTAAACAAACAGTTGTCCCTCCAGTGATGGATTCCTTGTGGCTCTGGTAAAGTGTGTTATTTAATCTCAGTTGTGTAAACCTGGTAAACCTGGTATCTATACCCTGATCATAATTATTAATGTCCACTTATATTTTTAATTCTCAAGAAACAAATGTGTATGTATGTTAGTTTAATAACTCATCTCATTGTTAATTGTTACTCATGTATAGTGATGTTACAATTTACTGAAGCCTTGTGTTAGTTAGGTATTTTAACATTATTAAAAAAAAGTATTGTACAAAAAAAAAAAAGATATGTCCCACTCTGGATCTGGCAGCCCCACCGCTGCCAGGGAGTATGAGGGTCAAGGGGAAACAGGGCACCAAGCTGAGGATAAGGGGAATGTGCCCTCAGAAGGGACCTCTTCTTCAGCTGGTGAACGGGTATCCTTTCATACCAAGGAACCATCCCTTGTCAGGGAGGGAGGGGGACTCTTGGTAGTTGGTGATTCGATCCTTAGGCAGGTAGACAGCTGGGTGGTGAACCCGCATACTGATCGTACGGTGACTTCCCTATCTAATGTGAAGGTAGCAGATGTTACGCATGTTTTAGATAGACTGGTAGATAGTGCTGGGGAGGAAACAGTGGTCGTGGTGCATGTTGGCACCAATAATGTGCGGAAATGCAGTCGTGAGGTCCTGGAGGAGAAATTGCCTGGAGGGCAAGAAACTCAAGGCCAGGACCTCCAAGGTAGCCTTCTCAGAAGTGCTACCTGTTCCACGCACAGGGCCGAAGAGACAGGCACAGATGAGGATTCTCAATGCGTGGATGAGACGATGGTGTAGGGGGGAAGGGTTCAAGTTTGTTAGGCACTGGGATGCTTTTTGGAACAAGAGGGAGATGTACAAAAGAGACAGTCTCCACTTGTCTCAAGAAGGAACCAGGCTGCTGGTGCTTAAAATCAAAAAGGTGGCAGAGCAGTTTTTAAACTGAACATTGGGGGAAAGCCAACAGGAGATGAAAAGTCTCTAGTTTGGGATGGCTCATCTCAGAGAGATGAGGGGGTAGCTGTTGCTTTTCTACAGGTAGTTGGATTGGCATTGTCCACTGAGACTGTGGCTAATGATATGGACTGCCTGGCAAGGTCTTGAGGCAGCAAGAGGAAGATTGAGGGCTTAACATGTATGGGAAATTGTAGGTGTTTCTATACAAATGCTAGAAGTGTCCGAGGTAAAATCGGGGAGTTGGAGTGCTTGTTGTTGGGGGGGGGGAATAGATGTGGGTATTTTAGAAACTTGGTGGGATGAGGAGAATCAGTGGGATACAGTGATTCCCGATCATATATTATATTGTAAGGATAGAGGGGAAGTGTTGGAGGTGGGGTGGCCCAGTATGCCAGGGAGGGCATACAGTCCAGTAAGATTGAGAGGGTAAGAAAATTGGATTCACTTCTGGAAATGCTATGGGTTGAAACAGTGGGCCCAAAACAAAGCTTAACACTGGGAGTTCATTATCACCCACCAGATCAAAAGATAAAGGAGGATTATAAAATGATGAATGAATTAAAGATAGCAGCTAGACAAAAAACTGTGTCATAATAGGTGACTTTAACTACTCACACATTGATTGGGTCAATATAGGTTCTAATCGGGAAAAAGAGATTGAGTTTCTAGAAACTCTCAATGACTGTGCTATGGAACAGATGGTCACAGAACCTAACAGGGGAGAGGCAATCCTGGATTTGGTTCTAAGTAATGCCCAAGACATGGTGAGAGATGTAAAAGTGATTTCACCGCTTGGGAACAGTGACCATAATGTTATTGAGTTCAGCATTTGTATAAATAGGGAATTGGCCAAAAAGACTGATACAACCACTTTTAACTTTAAAAGGGGTAACTTCACTGATATGAGAGGACATGTGAGGGGGGGAACTGAAAGGAAAAGTAGAAAGGGTCAAAACCACTAAGGAAGCTTGGAGACTATTTAAAGCTACAATCCTAGAAGCTCAGAAAAATATATACTGCAGGTTAGGAAAGGCACAAACAGGTATAGAAAAAAGCCTGCATGGTTAACAAACAAAGTAATGGAAGCTGTAAAAGGTAAAAAGGATTCCTTTAAGCGGTGCCCACTCCAGAACTGCTGATTTTGGGATGGGCGAGTGCTTGTCAACATGGCAAATGGGGTTCAATGTGGCCAAGTGCAAGGTGATGCATATTGGAGCCAAAAATCCTAAATATAAATACATGTTGATGGGGTCCAAACTGGCAGAGACTCACCAAGAGAGAGGTCTTGGAGTTGTAGTAGATAACTCACTAAAAACGTGCAACAGCAATAAAAAACGGCAATGCTATGGTGGGGATTATTAGGAAGGGTATTGAAAACAGATCAGCCAATATCATAATGCCCCTATATAAATCAGTGGTGCGACCTTATTTGGAATACTGTGTACAGTTCTGGTCCCCACACCTTAAAAAGGATATTATAGTTTTGGAAAAAGTACAGAAAAGGGCAACTAGAATTATAAAAGGGCTGGAACACTTTCCCTATGAAGAAAGGTTAAAGTGCTTGAGGCTCTTTAGCTTGGAGAAATGATGGCTGAGTGTTGACATGATCGAGGTTTATAAGATTATGCATGGGGTGGAGCAGGTAGAGAAAGAGGTACTTTTCTCCCTTTCTCACAATACAAGAACTCATGGGCACTCAATGAAGTTGCTGAGCGGTTTGGCTAGAATGGATAAAAGGAAGTCCTTCTTCACCCAAAGAGTGATTAACACATGGAATTCACTGCCACAGGAGGTGGTGGTGGCTACAAGCATGGACAGCTTCAAGAGAGAATTAAATAAGCATATGGTGCAGCGGTCCTTCGGTGGTTATTAGCCACAAGGTATAGATAGGGACAAGTGATGCTCTAGGGCAAGTGATGCTCTGTGTTCTTGGTGCTGGGGTCAACAGTGGGAGGGCTTCTCGTGTCCTGGCCCCACTGCTGGACCTCCTGATGGCACCTGGTATTTTTGGCCACTGTGTGACACAGAGTGTTGGACAGGATGGGCCATTGGCCAGATCCAGCATTGGCATCTGTTATGTTCTTATCAATAAAAATCTGTTAAAGCATTAGCAATTTACTTATGGAACATTTTTATAGTCATAATATGGCATAAATCCTGGATCCTGTGGCTAGCAGATTCTTTCAGCATTTCTGCTTGGCCAACAGTACAACTGGTTCTCATCGATATCTTTAATACTTTCATTTATAATCTGCACAACAACACTCTTCAAAATAGCAAATTGTTGTTCATTTCTTCAGGAGAGAAACAAGTACAGTTATCAGGTGCAGTCTTTAATCAAATTCCCGAAGCAAAGAAAATAAGATGAGGGCATTGTAAGTAGTCACCTTGAGAGTGATAGGCACAATGAGACCCTGGACTAGCCTCAGGGGTGCAATCCCGCAGGAACTGAGCAGAAGAGCCTTCTTCTCTTCTCCCTCAGTGTCCTGAACAGTACACAGTACTTGAGCCAGTCTACCCAGGTTTCCCAAAGCTCTGGGTGAGTGGGGTCAAATTCCAGCAGATGTCCTGGAGTGGCAGCCATGGTCTTGGTTGCGATGTGATGTGTGTGGCACTGGAGCTGATGTGCAGTGTAGTGCAGATGGGCACTGGGCTGGCTCAACAGGATCCCACCTTCATTGCCAATGTTAAATAGTGGATTCCATGGATGAGCAGACTCCAAGTCTAGTGATCAGCTCTACTTTTTTAGTGATTTCAGCAAGAACAAGACAGAACTCCAGGGCCACAGCCCTGTTTAAATAGCATGCAATTGCCACACTCAAACATACCCCACTCCCAACGATAGGCTATTTACATAACATTACTTCTTGATTGGTTACTTCCAAAGTCCTGGTGGGCTATTGTTCTTGGGCTCCAAGCTCAGCCTGTCTCTGGTAGAACAGTCCTGGAATGTTTCAGTCCCAATACATAACAGTGGTTGACCATCCAGGAGGAACTGACTTATCACGGCTGAACCATAAGCCTCATAGCTGCAAGTCAATAGTTTGAGGTTCATCTGGCTACTAGTTGGTGTGTAGGGTTGCCTGGGGTGCTGCACTGCAGGACTATCACATGACTGTGAGTACCTGACCTTCTCCAATGAAGCATTTTAGATCTATCCAAGTGGTTCTTTTTAAATTGCATTTTCAACAATAGATTGATTCCCTTTGCCTTTTTGTCAGGGGAGCCTTGCCATGTATGGCCATCTTGGTTATCTTGGCACCATAATTGCAGATCCTATGGTCACGTGATGGTGGTCTTGTTTCATAGACCTTCTGGAACTTTTAACTGACCTACATCTTATCTCATGTCTCCGTCACTTCTCCTTTTTGTCCCCAGTAGTGAACTGATGATGACACTTTCCAGTCACTGGGCAGAGATCATACAGGGGCTTTCCAGCTGGTTGTCTTTTCCACTGCTGTTGTCTAGCCTTAGTCTTCAACCCATAATCTCATTCACTCTTCTGTATTTTTCTAAGTAATTTAAAAAATATCTGCACAGCCCATCAAAAGCCTTGCTGAGCAAAAGGCCCACCTGACCCACCCACTTCTAAAAACACTCGGTTGGGAAAGGTGTTTGCGGGCAACATGGGTGCCATGTTGGGGACCCCTGCATTAGTTGTTTGTGTCTACAGATCTCATAACTCAAATAAATGTGTTGATATTATTGTTTCTTATGTAATTATCTTTTTTTAACCAAAATAACTACTATGAAAGTCTAGAGGGCACAATTTTATATTTATATTTATTCAAATGCAAACAGCTCTGCAAGACACTGGAGTAGGGAACAAAGAAAGTTTACTTAGCACTGTGCAATACTTATAATATATAAAATGACTGTGGCTCTCGATTTCCTGTCCTTGCTTGGTTTCCCACAGACCTGCTTTCCTAACTACTACCACTTAAGGTGATGGTTCCTACTACCCCTTAGGCTTACCAAGTTCCTGCCAGTGGCTTTAGGAATCAGCTTAGTATTCTCTAGAAATAGCCAGAGTTTACAGTGGTTTCTAGAGAGACATGATATTGCTTCCAGGCTTTCCTGGAAATGATGTCAAGCTCCACCTTATGGTTCCCCCATGTCCCCCCCTCCTGCCACTGGCTGACAACCCTATTTAAATTCCCTATCATTAAAATTGTGACTCACTGTGCACAATATTTCAAAAATAAATTTGAATCTCACATTTTTGTACTCATCCAAGCTTCTGAAAAAGGAATATACTGTAGAATAAGACCATCAGCCTCTGACTCTCCATTTCTTGAGGATAACTAAGCAAAGAGAAACTAGGCAGCTGATTCCACTGATTTCCCCCCCTAATTTCAACATTTTTTTCTAATT
This sequence comes from Gekko gecko, assembly GCA_029375565.1. Classification (NCBI taxonomy): domain Eukaryota; kingdom Metazoa; phylum Chordata; class Lepidosauria; order Squamata; family Gekkonidae; genus Gekko; species Gekko gecko. Next base: position 125,752,635 of record JAPDNY010000006.1, on the reverse strand, counting down.
CTACAATTTTTTTCCCTAATATGCAGTCGGTACCTTCCCACACTTAATTTAAATCCATTATTGCAAGTTCTGTCCTCCACTGCCAACAGGAACAGCTCCCTGTCCTCATCTAAGTGAAAGCCCTTCAAATACTTAAAGAGAGCAATCATGTCCCACCTCAACCTCCTCTTCTCCAGACTAAACATTCCCAAGTCCCTCAGCCTTTCCTCGTAGGGCTTGGTGTCAAAAGACCTGAGTTGGATGGAGGTAATTGGAAAGGAGGTCCTACAACTGATGAACAAATTAAAAACTGACAAATCACTGGCCTTGGTGGTGTACATTCAAGAGTTCTGAAAGAACTCAAATGTGAACTCATGGATCTCCTGACAGAAATATGAGTCTATCACTAAAATCTTCCTCCATTCCTGAGGACTGGAAGGTAGGTAATGTAACCCACATTTCTATAAAAGGTTCTAGAGGAGACCTGGGAAATTACAGGGCAGTCAGTCTAACATTGGTACTAGAGATGGGCACTAACCTGCTCATGAATTAAAGTTCATGATGAATTTTGGCTGGTTCATGATGTGAAGTTCGTGGGAGGTCAACTGGCATGAATTTTCCATGAACATTCAAGCTGTTTGTGGAGGTTTGTGACAGTCTGTGAATGGAAACCTTTTCAGACAGACTGTCTCTGCTCAGTATAAATGTTTACCAAATTTCAAAGCAACATAGCTTGGAGGTCATGTAGAGGAGCATCTGGGGAGGTTCCCTACAACTTTGATGTTTCTAGTTTGCACAGGATCTATTCTATACACTCCTGAACCTCCTGAAACTGTGCTGGTCAAAATGACTGCCTGTCTCCTCTACCTGCCCTCCAGATTTGGTGTCTTTAGGTTGCACAGGATCCATTCTATACACTCCTGAACCTCCTGAACCAGTGCCTGTCAGAACCACCATCTGTCATTTTGACTGGTGCAGGTTCAGGAGGTTCAGGCATGTATAGAATGGACCTTGTGCAAGCTAGAGACACCAAACTTGCGGGGGATCTCTGGCTGACTCTCCTCTACCCACCCTCTGAGTTTGGTGGGTATTGGATTTATGGGATCTGAGTTATGCCCCCCCCCAAAGGTGCCTTCAAAGTGCTTTCTGGGGAAATGACAGGCAGTAAATGACAGTCTGACAAAATCAGTAAGGCTGAAATGTTAGTATAATAAGTCATGTTGTTCCTCTCCCTTCATCTCATACAATGCAACAGGACCAAGACAAGTTGTCTAACGTGTGAGAACATGCATCTGCAGAATCTTTGTGATCTCTCTGGATGTGAACACTCTCTTGAATGAACATTGAATCCAGCAGGCAAAATGGAGCACAACAGAACCCTGAGACAAGACATGCAGCTCCCCCAACCCACTCAGAAAGGTCAAAATACCTTGTTTATTTCTTTATTTTCAACATGTGATAGAGATGGAAGAAAGCCTTGTGCAAACACATATGCACAAAGAACTGACTTTTTAAAATGCTTGATTATGCTAATTGACAGGGGTTGGTTGGAGCTGGAGCACAGAGGAGCGGTGCTCCAGTAGTGAGGAGCTGAGGGGGCAGGCACATGACCAAGCCCCCCTGCTCCCAGCAGGCCTCAGTTGACCTTCCCTGGTCACGAGGAGGCATGTCAAGCAGCTGCTGCTGCCTGAGATGAACTCCACTTGCTGCCTCTCAGCAGCCTCGGGTGCTGCTGGGACATAGCGGGCAGTGGCAGGAGCAGTGGAGGTAGTGGGTCCCTCCCACCCAGAGTCACCCAGGCACCTCCTCTGCTCCCTCCCTCGGTTGCCACCACTGTGAGTCACGATGACAGAGGGAGGAGGCAGAGACAGAGACAGACAGAGAGAAGCGGCTGCTTCCCCACACGACAGTGCTTCTCGTCCAGCCAGCAGCCTCGTTGGTCCGAAGCCATCCATGTCCTGAGGGAGGAGGAAGAGGAGGGGATGGGGGGAAAATACCTCTCCCACCTGACTGAGGGCCACCACTCGCCTCTGCCCTCTGCCACCACGACCCTTCAGGGTGGCTTCTTGCAGTGCTTCCAAACTGAGAACTAATCAGACCTGAGCATTTGAGTTTCTCCTCAGGATACTGAGTCAGGTGGTCCCAACATGCTTTACTCAAGCCCAAATAAGAGCTTTGAGTTCTTCTTCCTGGCCACTCCGACAACATTCTCATTGCCCGAGGTTACCAGGGAAGCAGGAGCCTCAAGAACTGGGAGGAGGGGAATGAACTGTGAGGGTGTTCCCAGGAAGAGTCCAGAGAAGATATATATTCAGCAGAAAGTAAGAGTCCTGCTTATGTTTAGGAAGATGGGATGCTAATCTGGAGTGGACTTCTAAACAGGACAGTCATTCTGTTCAAATTGCTTCTGGCTGTTTGGAACATATTTCATTCTGATTCACATGATCAGTCAGCAGTAGTGAGTAGTGATCTTTCTGATTTATACAAAAACAAGGTTTTCTTCCCATTTCTTCAGGGCAATAGCTCTCAATAGTCACCATCTTGTAGAACATGGCACCGTAGAACCCATTGGCTACCTATGTATTCTAGAGTAGAAACACCAGTTAATTATTTCAGTGCCCTAAGTTATGTAAATGTGTTTCTCTGTTTCTGCTCATGGCAGAAAACATCTAGGATTTGGAAGAAAAACAGGGATCCTACAAAAGCAACACTCTCTACTGAAAACATCACTTAACTTGTCAAACAACCTGTAATAGCTCGAATGAAAATACAGGGTTAGGGTAATTCTGGTAGATTTCCCAGGTCCCAGTAAGAGCCATGGCACTCTTGCTGTGCCTATACATGTGTGGGGATTTCCAAATGGCTTGGGGGGGGGGGCAAGGTTGAAGACCACAACTCTAGATCATTGGGGTTTTTTAAGGCAAAAATTAGTGGATGTGATTTCATTGTTGTTCTGGATCCAGACTCATCAGCATTATTTATTTAAAAATGGATAACCTGCTTTTCCTCTCTGAAAGTGACCTTGTTGTGGCTGACAAAAATAACACTAAATGGCAGTGATATAAAAGCCACAGTCAACTATAACAGAGAGGGGAAAAGATGGCGTCAGAGCAGCAACGCTAGTAACAATCTCTCTCAGCCTTCAATTGTTTGATAATATTGGAGATGCTTATGAACTCTGCTTATCACTCATCGCAGTTAAGTGACTTTCTTCCTTAACAGTTCTGTTTGGACTGGAGTTTCAAGCCACAAGTACAGATATCAGGAGGAGGAGGGGGTGAGTTTTTACTAACAGCTCTCTGCAGGGAAAATGGGTGCGGGGAAACGCCTTCGTGACGGTGATAAAGAGGACAAACTCTCTCTCCTTGCCTCTAAGCAAACCAAAATAATGGAGTTCTTCCTTGTGGAGCCAGAACATACATTTGACATTCCTGTATTTAATTCTTTCACTCCCCTAGCAGAAGATGCAGACAGGGAGAGTAAACAAAAAAACAGTGGGGACAAACAAACAACAACCTCTGTAGATAAAGAACAGTTAAATGAGAGCATGAAGTAAAAAAAAGGCTCAGCTGTAACCAAAGAGGAGATTAAGAAAATAGAGACCAGCTGTTACAAAGCTGAGTGTTCTTCTCCTGAATTAAATGATATGTTAAAGCTAATGATAAGAACTGTAAACTTTACTATCAATGCTGTAAAAGAAATAGGTGACTTCCTGGAGAAAGTCTCCTCTTTAATGAACAGCCTTGGCAAAAAGGAGGCAATGACTGCTCATAACAATTATACTGACCTAGCTGCAAGCAGCTCAAAAGCTTTGCCGAGGAAAAGTAATCCAGCTCCAATGGCCTCCTCTGGTTTCCAACAGCCCAGGCAGCCAAAGGCTGATGGGGGTAAAAAGACATGGAGGGATGATGGAACATGTGCCCTTACTTTGCAATTACACAAAGTTTGTTTATCCATTTGTCATTATAAAGGACACCAAATAAATTGGTCTACCAAGAACCTAGTAACTAGGCACTTAAGTTATATTTTGAAGAAACCGCCTTCATTTGTTGACTTAATTTCATTTGAAGTTCTGAAAAGTTCCAGCCAAATACAAAGAATTGTGTTTCTCTTCAAAACTAAGAAAGTCCCACTGTTTCTGCTGAACCACTGACAGTTTTTAAGGAAATCTGGAGTATTTCCAACTAGTGTTTCAAAATAACAAGGTCTCTCCCCTCCTTCCAAACCTCTCCTATAAGCCCTGTGTACCAGAGACAGACAGAAAGACGGCTCTTGCAAAGATACCACTGTCAGGGTCCTTTGTGAAAACTGCCCCAATTATAAGGTCAGAACAAATATCTACTCCACTCACAAGGGCCCCGTACTTAGAAAATTCTGTGGAAAAGGGGCTACTAACATCTTTTGCTGGTCTTTCAAAGGAAGATCAATCAGAGGTTGTGGCCGGGCTAGAAGACCTTACAGGTCAACTTCAAGGCCTGGCTAAGCAAGTTGATTTTTCTGAAGTAACTACATTGGGCAAGTTCGACCAAAGAGGCTTGGAGGAGCCTTCCTCCATTGTTATGGAACAGAGTACATCTGGAGGAGAGGAAGAGATGTCTTCGTCAGCGGCTGACCCTCCCTACCCACTGGTCTTACCAAACGATGAGGAAGACAGAACCTTTAAGTTTACACACTTGACAGCATCGTAACCATTGCACCACTGTCATCTTTTGGTGCGAGGCGACCCTGGTGGAGAGGGGACAGGCTAGTAGCATGCAGCCAGGACTGCCCCATCTTGGTTTTATCTGTTGTATAAGTTTATGCTTTTAATTGTTTGATACTGTTTTATATTGTGTAAATTGGCATTATGCCCCATTGTTAGCCGCCCTGAGCCTTCAGGGAGTGCGGGATACAAATCGAAATAAATAAATAAATAAATAAATAAATCATCGGAACCCCTAATGCAAATGCCTGATGACCAAACATCTGAACCTCCACTCTTATCAACATCCTTGGCCTCTAACAATAGACTTCTTCAAAGAGCAAATGGTTGTGTATTTGATGATAGCGGAAAAATTCTGGACAATATTGAAATAGAGGATTGACGATTATTGACACACCCATTTAGAATAATTTCATGGAATGTTGCAGGATGGTTTCATTGTCTAACTAACTCTCCAGATAACCCTTTCCTTCATCAGAAATGTGATATTTTGGCTTCCAGTCTGGGATTCATGGCATCCTGACGTGTTCTGGCTTGCTCGCAGAGCTCCCAGAGCATACGGAGGGTCTTGACGACAGGGTGGGCTTCATACAGCCCACCACAGATCCCCCCAGGCAGGGGGGTGACTGGCAGTGAGCCTTGGCCTGAGAGGGAGTTGAGATCGGCTGATAGCGGGGCTTTAAAGAGCGTCGCGACCAGCCTTGATCCCCTCCCCCCTAGAAGGCACTTCAGAAATTCTCTACAAGACCCCACCGAGTTGGATTCTCAACATAAGAACGCATGACCCAGACTTCCAAGACATTCTACTGAAACTGATATCAAGGAAACACTGCTATAACAAGACACGGACTTTGAAGGTAACTTTTTAAAATTGCTCACCGGAGACGCGTTTTGGCCGAGAGTAAACAACATCCAATGAAGCGCATGATCGTGCTGTATCTTTTGTACTAACACCGACTCCGAAAAAGAGCAGTTAAACAGCTAAAAAAGGCCAAAAAGCCGGTTTGTTGAACATTCCTGCGGTTGGAATATTGACTTTAAAATAGAAACTAACAGCAAGCCCCGTGAGAACTAGTCTGGAAAAGTACTCTAGCTGCAGCAGAAATCGCCAGAACAGGAAGTGACCTCAGACCAGACAAGTAATATTTCCTAGAGAAGACCAAGGAGGCCGGAAGAAGGGAGGAAACCAGAGACAAGGGGGACAACTAAGATTGCCAGACAGGAAGTGAGTAACCGGAAGAACCATCTACCATAGAGAAATTGCGCCCGCCATTTTGAGAAGGTCAGAAAAATTATACTTCGATTTTAACCAAAAGACTTAATAGAAAAAAGTGAAATTAGAGCGATTTAGGTGGGCATAAGAAGGACTTTAATTTGATGTAAGTTTTAGGTGAATTTTAAACAACGGCTTACGATCTGCGGCAATGACAGAGGGCGAACTCCTGGTCCTCCCGAAAATGGCTGCTAAAGAAGAAAAGAAGCTACAGGGCCTGATGGAAGCTATGGAGAAACGAGTGATGGACGCGTTACAAAAGATGGAAAAAACTTTAGTAACAGAAGTATCAGACTTGAAAAAGGACCTATATGGGATTACAAAAAAGATACAGACTCTGACTAAAAGAGCAGATGAGATGGATGAAAGAGTGAAGAGAGTGGCATCCAATGTTGCTGAGGTTGCTATAGAAACAGAAAAAGTTAATGTGATGGTCCAATACAATGCAATGCTTAACCATATGAGATTCAGGGGGATCCCTGAAGACAAAAGTGAGAACATTCATTCTGTTATGGTGGATGCTGTTGCAGATTTTTTAAAAATGGAAGAGGAGAAGGTGGCGGCACAGATTGATGTGGTGTACAGAGTCAACTCTGCGATTGCGCAAAGGAAAAAATTTCAAGAGGAAATTAGATAAACATATGGAGCAGAAGTCCACCAGTGGCTATTAGCCACAGGGTATAGATGGGAACTCTCAGTCTGGGGCAGGTGATGCACTCTATTCTTGGTGCTGGAGGGGGCAGCAGTGGGAGGGCTTCTGGTGTCCTGGCCCCACTGATGGACCTCCTGATGGCACCTGGTATATTTTGGCCGCTGTGTGACAGAGTGTTGGACTGGATGGGCCATTGGCCTGATTCAACATTGGCTTCTCTTATGTTCTTATGTTCTTATGTTCTTATGTACCCAGAGATGTGATTGTCCAGTTTATATCCAAAAAACTGAAGGAGGATCTATTTAAGCAACAGTTTCAGGAAGATTTCACAATTGACAACAAGAAAATCATGATATTAAAGGAACTACCCAGAGCAATTCTTCAGGATAGACGACTCTTTAAAGACTTGATTGACGAGGGTATAAGATACAGATGGGAAATTCCAAAAGGTGTCAGTTTTACATTCAAGCAGAAGAGAGTCACCATCAAGTCAGTAGAGCAAATGACCAGATTCATCAATGATAACTTTAAAGACTCTGATAAATAAGTACAAAAACAACACGGAGAGTCAAATTATATCATGGAATGTCAATGGACTTAATTCACCTCAAAAAAGAAAAAATGTTAGACTTTGGTTGGAAAAACAAAAATGTGATATTGTTTGTTTGCAAGAAACACATATTAAAAAAAACTGATGCTAAATTTTTGATTCAAAAAAGATTAGGAGAGGAGTTTTATTCCCAAAGAAAAAAGGAGTTGTTATATATATTAAAAAGGAATTGGAACCAAAAGAAGTTTTTAAAGATAATGAAGGGAAGTGTCAGGTTCAATAACAAGTGGATCCAGTCATTCTTTTTACAAAGAAAGGTTTTATTGGATTATCTTGCTAAAATCTACAGTAGGAGGTCATTGTCAGGAATGGGGGGCGAAGCAATGCAAGCTAACTTATAGTGTGATGCAAAAAGCGCCCAGCAAATGAAATACGAGCACGCACGTGGGAAACTCCCGGCGGGAGATATACTTCATGAACGGGAGACTACTCCCCCCTCCCTTCGCCTTCCCAGGACTGGAAAATTCTCAGTAACACAAGAATAGCCCAAAGCCTACATTCAAGGCCACCGTGATAAGGAAAAGCGGCAGGGAAGAAGCTCCCACGTTTCTGCCTGCATAGCTACGCAAGCGCAAAGCAGGGTAGGGAACACATAACAATGGACTCAGTGAGAAACATCAAAGAAGCATTTCTGACATTCTGCCCTTCCCAAAATACCATCCACCCACCGCTCAGGAAGGAGAGAATGAGGGGGCCCCAGGTTTATTTGGGTAGCGGGTGTGAAACTCCTTCAGTTCATCAGGTGCATTGATATCAGACACTTTCACCCACTCCCTGTGTTGAGGCCCAAAGTGTACCCATTCAATAAGGTACAGCAGCTGTCCACGGAGGATCTTAGAGTCCAAAATGTCATCAATTTCATAGTGCTCCTCATCATCAACCATCAGTGGTGGGGGGTGCCGGAAGCTCAGGATGCCACTTAGTCGGGGGTAATGCTGGCTTGAGGAGGCTGTAATGGAAAATTGGATGTATTGCTTTAAGAGATTTAGGTAAATCCAGTTGCACAGTCACTTGATTTATACAGCGCACTACTTTGAATGGACCAATATATTTCCAAGCAAGTTTCCGGGATTGTTGTGCCAGCCTCAAGTTTTTGGTGGAAAGGTATACAGAGTCCCCCGGTTGCAGATTCCAGCCACCCGCCCTTTTTTTGTCTGCCTGTTTTTTGTATTGTGCCTTGGCCTCGTTTAAAGTCTCAATGATCAGGGGCCAGGACTCCTGGAAGGATTTACACCATGCTGTGGTTTTTCCACCAGCCTCGCCGGGCTTCAAAAACGGAAGAGGGGGGCTGTCATAACCCATGGCAGCTTTGAAAGGAGACATATTCGTTGAGGCATGCCATGAGTTGTTATACGCAAATTCTGCTAATGGTAATAAATCTACCCAATTGTCTTGTTGATAGTTAGTGAAACATCGTAAGTATTGCTCTAGGGTTTGGTTTACTCTTTCTGTTTGCCCATCGGTTTCTGGGTGATAGGCACTACTGAGAGCGCGTTCAATACCCATAAGAGCCATCAACTCAGTCCACAGTTTTGAAACAAATTGAACCCCTCTGTCGGAGATTATTTTGAGCGGTAACGTATGTAGCCTGGCAATGTGCTGAAGGAAGGCTTTGGCCAGGACTTTGGCTGTCGGCAGGCTAGCAAATGGTATAAAGTGAGCCTGTTTAGAGAATAAGTCCACTACCACCCAAATGACTGTCATATGTTTACTGGGGGGAAGATCAGTGATAAAGTCCATGGAGATCACTTCCCAGGGTCGGCTTGGGGTGGGCAAAGGCTGTAAAAGACCTGGAGGTTTTCCTGGTCTAGTCTTGCAACGATTGCATGTTGGGCAGGATTGTATATAGAGGGATAAATCCCATTTCATTCGGGGCCACCAGAAGCTGCGCTGCAGTAGGTGTAGTGACTTTACATACCCGAAGTGCCCAGCAGATTTTGAGTCATGGGCTGATTGCAATACCTGAGCTCGGGTAGCTTCTGGAACAAAGATTTTATTGCCCTTATACCAGCAGCCATTTGAGTTACATTCCACATCTTCCCGAGCTTTTAATTCAATTGTTTCTTGTTTAGTAATGTCAGTGGCAAATTGCGTTTCCCAGGTCGTGCCATGGCTTGGGGCTAATGATTGTGATTGCCGGGTTTTCCGGGTTACCACTGCCCCAACTAGTTGTTCTGGAGTGAACATAGATTCTCTTACTTCTGTCCTCTTACAAAGGTGTTGGGGGAGGCGGGAGAGAGCATCTGCCAGATGATTGGATTTACCTGGAAAATGGTGGAGGGTGAATTGAAATTTGGAGAAAAACTCAGCCCATCGGAATTGTTTTGCATTTAGATTCCGAGGCTTCCGCAGTACCTCAAGATTCTTGTGATCAGTCCAGATTTCAAAAGGTACCCGGGACCCCTCCAACCAGTGCCTCCAGGTGATTAGCGCTAAACGTATAGAGGCTGCTTCTTTATCCCAAATGGGCCAAAATCTCTCAGTATCATTAAACTTTTTGGACACATAGGCAAGGGGTTGTAGTTGCCCCTGAGCATTCTCTTGCAAAATCACCCCCCCCATAGCGGTATCCGATGCGTCTACTTGGACCACAAATTTTTTTGGTCTCATTGGGGTGTGCTAACACAGGTTCAGACGTGAATAACTGTTTTAGTTGTTCAAATGCTCCCTGACACTGGGGAGTCCAGTTCAAAGGGGCCCCGGGCATTGAAGCCTTAGCCCCTCTCCCTTTAGTCTTCAGGAGGTCTGTGAGGGGAGGGCCACCTGGGCAAAATGAGGCAGGAATTGACGGTAAAAATTGGTGAAACCGAGAAAACTTTGGAGCTGCTGCCTGGTTTTGGGGGCTCCCAATCCAACACATCCTGGACCTTTTTGGGTCCATCTCTAATCCGGCGGAGGATATGCGGTACCCTAGAAAGTCAATGCAATCCTGGTGGAATTCACATTTTGATAACTTAACAAACAGTTTGTGCTCTAATAACGTTTCCAATACTTCCCGCATAAGCTTGGTGTGAGATTCTTGATCTGGGGTGTAGACCAAGATATCATCCAAGTAAACAACCACCCCCTTGAACAAGTAGGGGTGTAACACCTCATTAATTAAGTTCATAAAGACCCCAGGTGCCCCCTGTAATCCGAAGGGCATAACCCGATATTCAAATTGCCCCAGCGGGGTATTAAATGCAGTCTTATGTTCATCACCTTGTCTAATACGGACCCGAAAATAAGCATCACGTAAATCCAGTTTAGAAAACACTTTCCCCTTTGCCACCTCTGCCAGCAAGTCCTTGATGAGGGGCATGGGGTAGGCATTGGTTGCAGATACTGCATTAAGACCCCTATAGTCCGTGCACAGTCTGAGCCCCCCGTCCTTCTTTTTACAGAACAACACGGGTGCCGCGAAAGGGGACGATGCTGGCCTAATAAATCCACGGGCCAGATTCTTATCGATAAATCGGCGTAGTTCTTCCTTTTCTATGGGACTCATGGCATAATTTTTTCCTTTTGGCAATTTGTGGCCAGGAAGGATTTCAATCGCACAGTCTGAGTTACGGTGGGGAGGTAGTTCGTCCGTTTCCTCCTCCTCAAACACCCTGGTTAAGTACCGGTATTCTTTGGGGATGCGGTTAAGGTCCTCGGTGGCTAGGCAGGCCCGTGGAGGTTCATTGCATGGGGGTTTTCCCCACCCTGGGTCCCATTTATGCTCTGCGCATTTTGGGGAGATAAATCGTACGATCCCCTCTTCCCAAAGTATATAAGGATCGTGACCATGTAACCATGGGCTACCCAACACTAATGGGAACTGGGCTTGAGGGGCTATTACAAAAGAGCGTAGCTCCCAGTGCTCCCCAGTGCCTACTCTCAAAGGAATAGTCTCAAATTGACATGGTTCCTTCATCGGTGACCCATCCATTTGAGTAAAAGTTATTGGGTCTTTTAGATTGACAACGGCCGCCTCCAGTCCCATAACCATAGATGGGTTTATCAGATCCCTTGTGGTAGGGCTCTGTTGGGATCCCCTCTGGGGCAGGATGCGGCGAAGTGCCCCCTCTCTCCACACCGCAGGCAAAGGCCCTGTCGCATGCGCTGATCTCTCACCCCGCTTGGGGTGGAGGTTGGTCTGGGTCTGGCCTGGCCTGCCGAGACACTTGGACGGTTGTTACCCAGAGATAGGTCCAGCTTCATGACACGCAATCGGCTTTCAGCTTTTTCGGCCTCCTCCATCCAGCCTTGGAGAGTGCGGGGCTGCTTAGAGCTGAGAACATTGTTGCGGACATCTACTGCTAGTCCCATTCGATATTGTTGGGCCAGCACAGCATCAGTCCAGTCTCGAATTTTCACTGCATGCCTTTGAAATTCCCGTGAATACTCCCGCACGGTGAGTTTGCCTTGTCTGAAAGTGCGAAGGAAGGCTTCTGCCTTCTGGGCCACCCCGGATCCTCGAAACGGTTCCTCAAGGCCCACATGAAGTCATCGACATTCCCCAGCTCTGCCGCCTCTAGATCATGAAGGGCTACGTACCAGCTGGTAGCACTTCCCCGGAACCTTGAAGCGATAAACTCCACCTGTTGCTCCTCATCCGGGAACACATAGCCCCATCTCTGCACAAATTTCCCAACTTGCAATATGAAAAAGGACACAGTCTCGGGGTCCCCGTCAAAAGTGATCTCCAACATGTCCTTGGGGCGGATTACTGGAGGAACAGGGGCCATAATCGGTGCAGGAGCTGGCTGCGGGATGGGATCTGGAACAGGGGGTTGAGGCGGAGGCAAAGCTGGTGGCTGGACAGGTCCTGGTTGCCCTGGCCCGGGTCCCGGCACTGGGCCGGCCGGTGGAGGTTGGGCTGGTGCCGGCTGGCCCGGCCCTGGGGCCGGTGGAGCAGGAGGTGGCTGTCCCGGTGCCACCAGTGGTGTGAGCGCTGGCGCTGGTCTTGGTTGCGTCAGTGGGTGGGCACGAATTGCTTGATCCATCATCTGTGGTAGGGATTGCATTAGTTTGCCCATGTCCCGTACCAAACGTCGGGTATCCTCTTGAATAGAGTCCATGCGAGCTTCTGGATCGGGACTGGATCCTGTTCTGGAAGATCCTTGAGACACCCGTCCCTGGGGAAGTCCAAAGCTCCCTCTGGGATCCAACAGGCTGTCCCGGCTCTGGCTCCCCGGCATGGACCAGGTCGTCTGGGTAGTGTCCAACAGGTTCTTAGTCCAATCGCGCGACCTGTGGTAGATCACCCCTTTGTCCCACGGTGTTGGGGCCCCTGGCACGTAGGATCGTGGGATGGCTCCCCCCTGACTCTGCGTTGGCCCAGCTGGGCTGTAGATTGGGAGAGTGTACGAGGCTCCCACTCTGCTGATCAATGGAGGGGTGACCAAGCCTGCCGCAGATTGCGGGGTCGGAGCTGCCGATACCGGAGTTGTAGTCACTGGAACAACAGTAGTAGTCGGAGTGGTGGTCGCTGGAGTCACCACGGTGGTGACCGGGGCCGTGGTTCCTGAAGTGGTAGTCACTGGGACTGTTCCCGAGGTTCCCCCCCCCAGCTCCGCTCATCGTGGTAGACAGCAGAAACTGAAGGTGGGGAAATGATGATGATTCCTGACAATTTCTGTCAGGTTCAATAACAAGTGGATCCAGTCATTCTTTTTACAAAGAAAGGTTTTATTGGATTATCTTGCTAAAACCCACAGTAGGAGGTCATTGTCAGGAATGGGGGCGAAGCAATGCAAGCTAACTTATAGTGTGATGCAAAAAGCGCCTAGCAAATGAAATACGAGCGCGCGCGGGGGAAACTCCCGGCGGGAGATATACTTCATGAACGGGAGACTACTCCCCCCTCCCTTCGCCTTCCCAGGACTGGAAAATTCTCAGTAACACAAGAATAGCCCAAAGCCTACATTCAAGGCCACCGTGATAAGGAAAAGCGGCAGGGAAGAAGCTCCCACGTTTCTGCCTGCATAGCTACACAAGCGCAAAGCAGGGTAGGGAACACATAACAATGGACTCAGTGAGAAACATCAAAGAAGCATTTCTGACAGGAAGCTTTTGGCGGTAGAAGCCGTGCTGCAGAGCAAAAAGACTTTAATTGTTAACCTTTATGCTCCAAATGGTGCGAAGGAAAAAATTTTCCAGGATTTGTGGGAACAGCTACGACAGCTAACCTATGAGCAAATGATATTAATGGGTGACTTTAATGGTATTGTTAATAATGTTATTGATAGAAAATCCCAAAAAGGAAACGAAGGCATGGGCAAACTTCCAAAAGTCTTTTTTCAATTGGTTAAACATGAACATCTGGAAGATGCTTGGAGAGTTAAAAATCCCAAGGATAGAGAGTATTCCTTTTACTCATCAAGACATGAATCTTTCTCAAGGATAGACATGATGTGGATGACTGAGAATTTGATCTTGCAGACACGCAAAATCGAGATGTTACCTAGAACTCTCTCTGACCATAGTCCAGTAAAATGGTCAATGTATGTTAAAAGAAAGAAATTCCGATGGAGACTCAATGAGGATTTGCTGGACAAACAAAATATTGTGGACAAAATAAGGACAGAAACCCAAACATATTTTCAACTGAATTTAAACAAGGATGTACAGACGCAAACGGTATGGGAGGCCTATAAAGCTGTGATGAGAGGACACCTGATTGCAATCAATAATAATGAAAAGAAACAACAATTGAAAATAGATAAAGAGATTACGGAAAATATTCGGAAAAAAGAAATGGAGCTTAAGAAAAGGCCTGGCAAAAAGAAGATTTTGAGAGAATTGAGGATTTTAAAGGAACAATATGAGGCGAGGTTAAACAAAGAAGTATATTGGAACTTGAAAAAATTGCAACAGAAGTCCTTTGAAGGTGCAAATAAACCTGGTAAATATTTGGCATGGCAATTGAAGAAAAGAAGAGAGAATAAAACAATCACTAAATTGAAAGATGGAAATAAAGAAATTTCAGACCCAGGAGGGATCCGGAGGGAATTTTATAAATATTATGCGACTCTTTTTCAAGCAAAACAAGTGAATCTGCAAAAGATGCAAGACTATTTATCTAAGGTTAATTTGATACAACCAAGCCTAGAAATGAAAGCAATATTAAATGCTGTAATAACTAAAGAAGAAATCAGTAAAGAAATAGGAGAGGCAAAGATTTCCAAAGTTCCAGGTCCGGATGGTTTTTCAGCTAAATTTTACAAAAAACTTCATGAAGACCTGGTTCCGGTGTTAGAGATTCTTTTAAACGAAATTAGGAGAACTGGGAAGATTCCAGATTCCTGGAATGAAGCTGTGATCACCTTAATTCCAAAAGAAACGCAAGATTTAACAAATGTAAAGAATTATTGACCTATCTCACTGTTAAACAATGATTATAAGATTTTTGCAAAAATATTAGCAGAGCGCCTTAAAGGGTTCTTGAAAGATACTATTGCTGAAGATCAAGCCGGATTCTTACCAAATAGACAAATAAAAGACAATATGAGGGTTGTTTTAGACGCAATTGAGTATTATGATAAACACCCGGAAAAAGAAGTTGGCTTTTTATTTTTGGATGCAGAAAAGGCATTTGATAATTTGAATTGGGAATTTATGTTTAAAGTGTTTGAGAAATCCCAGATGGGTGCAGAATTTATAAGAATGATTCAATCAATATATAAAGAACAAAAAGCTACGGTGATTGTGAATGCAGAACCAACAGAAGTGTTCCGGGTCAGAAAAGGTACCAGACAGGGTTGCCCCCTGTCACCATTGCTATTTATCTGGATTTTGGAGATTTTGCTGCAAATGGTTAGAGATGATGATAACATAAAAGGTTTGAATGTTAGAGGTTTTTCCTATAAACTACGAGCATTTGCGGATGATATTATGTTTGTTGTTGAAGATCCTGTTAATAATATGCCTAAGGTATTTGAAAAAGTAAAAGAGTTTGGCGATCTCGCAGGGTTCTATGTAAATAAGAATAAGTCCAAGATATTGTGTAAAAATATGATAGGTACAAAGCAACAAATGTTACAAAACGTGACAGAATGTGAAGTGGTTAAAAAGGTTAAGTATTTGGGAGTTGAAATTACAATGAAAAATATAGACTTGTTTAAGAATAATTATGAAAAACTGTGGGTTTCGATAAAGAGTGACTTAGAAAAATGGGAAAAACTTAGATTATCTCTTCTTGGAAGAATTGCCGTTGTCAAAATTAATGTACTGCCCAGGTTAATGTTTTTGTTCCAGACAATACCAATTGTGAAAGATGTGAAAGTGTTGGTGAAATGGCAAAGAGAAATCTTTAAATTCATCTGGGCAGGAAAGAAGCCAAGAATTAAAATGAAGATAATGTACGATACTAAAGACAGAGGTGGCTTCCAAGTCCCGAATTTGCGTTTGTATCATGAAGCTGTATGTATGTCTTGGTTATCTGATTGGGTCAATTTGGAAAATAGAAAACAGCTCTTGAGGGGCACGATTGCAGATTTGGCTGGCATGCCTATCTTTGGTATGGGAAAAATAAAGTTGATTCAATGTTTAAGCATCATTATGTAAGGAGAACATTGTTTGATGCATGGACCAGGTACAAAGATACAGTTTCCGATGAGAGGCCTTTGTGGATTGTTCCAGCAGCAGTTATACATCCTTTTGCAGAACATAAAGGTAATGATTGGTTGAAATACCAAGAACTGTTGCAAAAAGAGGGGAAAAAAATATGTTTTAAAACCAAATAATGAACTAGAATTTGAGTATGGATGGTTACAATATTGTCAAATAAGGGATATTTACAAAAAAAGATTGTAAAGAGGTTGGTTTTAGAGCTAAGAATGATGAGTTTGAAAATATATGGTTGAAAAGAGAGCGAAAAATGATCTCAAAGATGTATAAAACTTTGCTGACTACATATACTTTGGATGAAACTGTTAAAGAGCAAATGATAAAATGGGCCATAAACATGAACAAAGAAATTTCTATGGAAACATGAGAGTTTTTGTGGAAAAGATCCTTTAAAATGTCTACCTGTGTTAATGTAAAAGAAAATTGCTACAAGATGATGTATAGGTGGTATATGACACCAAAAAAGATTGCTAATATTAGTATGGATAAGAACTTGAGTAATAAGTGTTGGAAATGTAAAAAAACAGAGGCTTCTTTTTACCATATGTGGT
Source organism: Gekko gecko (assembly GCA_029375565.1). Taxonomy (NCBI): domain Eukaryota; kingdom Metazoa; phylum Chordata; class Lepidosauria; order Squamata; family Gekkonidae; genus Gekko; species Gekko gecko. The sequence goes on along the minus strand of JAPDNY010000006.1, from coordinate 125,736,273 downwards.
GGTCATGTGATAAAGCAAAGGTATACTGGTCTAATATACACTGTGTGATGCAGAAAATATTAAAAATCCCAATTGGGAGAAGACCGGAACTTCTTCTCTTAGGTTTGACAAAGGAAAGAATTCCACAGGAAAAAAGGACATTATTATGGTATATTATTACGTCGGCGAGAATGGCCTTCGCTCAGCAATGGAAAGCGGAGAAGGTGCCGGATATACATGACTGGTTTAGAAAATTGCTGTTTTTAGCGGAAATGGACAAAATGACAAAAAAGCTAAATGGACAAATGGCAGAACAGTATATAAAAGATTGGGAAGGTTTGAAATTGTATTTGGAAACTGAATACAGAATGAAGGGGAAAATGTACAATTTAGATCTGTATGGATACTGAATGAGAAGTGAAATGAATTCTGAATTGTATTATACTGTTATATGAAAATATGTTGAAATTAGTTAGATGTTTTATATATTTGAAATGTGTTACCTGGTTTGTCGATTCATATAAGTCTAAACCTGATTACCGTCTAATATATACTTTTTTTGTTATTAGCAGTGTTGGAAGCCTATTGGGGGGTGAGGGGGATGGGATGGAATTTTTTTCAAATTGTATTGGTAACGTTGTTGAAAATGTTGAGCGCATCCCAATAAAATTTTGTTTAAAAAAAAATAGTGATATTTTAGCAATTCAAGAGACATGGACAGACCAAGAAATTACCTTACAAGGTTTTAATACTTACTTGTTGAAAGCTAAAGGAAGAAAGGGCCCAGGAAGGTTGAAAGGTGGTCTGGCAATATTAATCTCAGCCTCTCTGGAGTTAAATGTATAGAGAAACCCCACCCTTGATTCAAGAGCTATGGCAATAGTTTTGCATAGCAAAACAAATAGTTTGATTTTAATAAATGTCTATATTCCTCCCCTCTCACTGAAAGTTCAATTAGATGAAGTTTGGAGCTCCCTAGAGAGTTATATAGTAAATCTAATTGCGGAGCACCCAGAGGCCAATGTTTTACTTCTTGGAGATTTTAATGCTCACCTTGGCCCAGATGATCCAAGTCTGGAATTTAAATATAAGGAATTTTTTAGTGACTTGTATGACTCTTTTAAATTTTCTCCTCTTCCTAGGTGTTTTAAGGATCCCACTTCAAATGTTGCAGGTTTATATCTAGCCAAAATGGCCTACAAGTTGGGGCTGTGCATTTTAAATGGTACTTTCTTGGAAGATTATCCGGCTGAGTTTACCTATATGTCGGGTCAGAGACTTAGCACTATTGATTATATGTTAGCATGCGCTTCTCTATTGCCTCTAATAATTAACTTTAAGGTGCTTCCTCTTTTTGATAGTGATCACTTAAGAACATAAGAACATAAGAGAAGCCAATGTTGAATCAGGCCAATGGCCCATCTAGTCCAACACTCTGTCACACAGCGGCCAAAATATACCAGGTGCCATCCGGAGGTCCAGCAGTGGGGCCAGGGCACCAGAAGCCCTCCCACTGCTGCCCCCTCCAGCACCAAGAATAGAGTACATCACCTGCCCCAGACTGAGAGTTCCCATCCATACCCTGTGGCTAATAGCCACTGGTGGACTTCTGCTCCATATGTTTATCTAATTTCCTCTTGAAACTGTCCATGCTTGCAGCTGCCACAACCTCCTGTGGCAGTGAATTCCATATGTTAATCACTCTTTGGGTGAAGAAGTATTTCCTTTTATCTGTTCTAACCCGACTGCTCAGCAATTTCATGGAGTGCCCACGAGTTCTTGTATTGTGAGAAAGGGAGAAAAGTACTTCTTTCTCAACCTGCTCAATCCCATTCATAATCTTATAAACCTCGATCATGTCACCCCTCAGCCGTCGTTTCTCCAAGCTAAAGAGCCCCAAGCATTTTAACCTTTCTTCATAGGGAAGGTGTTCCAACCCTTTTATCATTCTAGTTGTCCTTCTCTGCACTTTTTCCAATGCTATAATATCCTTTTTGAGATGTGGTGACCAGAACTGTACACAGTATTCCAAATGAGGTCGCACCAATGATTTATACAGGGGCATGATGATACTGGCTGATTTGTTATCAATTCCCTTCCTAATAATCCCCAGCATAGCGTTGGCCTTCTTTATTGCAGCTACACATTGTGTAGACATTTTCAGCGAGTTATCCACTACGACTCCAAGATCTCTCTCTTGGTCAGTCTCTGCCAGATCAGACCCCATCAATGTGTATTTATATTTAGGATTTTTGGCTCCAATGTGCATCACTTTGCACTTGGCCACATTGAACCCCATTTGCCACGTTGACGCCCACTCACCCATCCTCAACAGATCCCTTTGGAGTGCCTCACAATCCTCCCTGGTTTTCACCACCCTGAACAACTTCATGTCATCTGCAAATTTAGCCACATCACTGCTTACTCCCAATTCCAAATCGTTAATAAACAAGTTAAAAAGCATCGGACCGAGTACTGATCCCTGTGGTACCCCACTGCTTACCACCCTCCACTGAGAAAGTTTCCCATTTATACTCACTCTCTGTTTCCTATTTATAAGCCAGTTTTTGATCCACAAGAGGACTTGTCCTTTTATCCCATGACTATTGAGCTTACTTAGGAGCCTTTGATGAGGAACTGTATCAAAAGCTTTCCGGAAGTCAAGGTAAATAATATCTATTGGGTCCCCCTTGTCCACATGTTTGTTCACTCCCTCAAAAAACACTAACAGGTTAGTGAGACAAGATCTTCCTTTACAGAACCCATGCTGAGTCTGCCTCAATAGTTTTTGTTCATCAATGTGCCTACTAATTCTTTCCTTAATAACAGTTTCCACCAATTTACCCGGTATCAATGTCAGACTGAATGGCCTGTAATTTCCTGGATCTCCCCTGGAGCCCTTTTTAAAGATTGGAGTGACATTAGCTACCTTCCAGTCCTCAGGAATGGAGGCAGATTTTAAAGAAAGATTACATATTTTTGTCAGGAGATCCACAAGTTCACATTTGAGTTCTTTCAGAACTCTCGGATGAATGCCATCCGGGCCTGGTGATTTATTAGTTTTTAAATTGTCCATCAGTCGGAGGACTTCCTCTCTTGTCACCGCAATCTGATTCAGGTCTTTCAAATCCCCTCCCGAAATCGGTGCTTCTGGAGTGGGCAAAGACTTCTCCTCTTCCACAGTGAAGACAGAGGCAAAAAATGCATTCAGCTTCTCAGCCATTTCCCTATCATCCTTCACTACTCCTTTTACCCCTTGGTCATCCAAGGGCCCCACTGCCTCCCTGGCTGGCTTCCTACTTCTAATGTATTTGAAGAAAGTTTTATTGTTGGTCTTTATGTTTTTTGCGATATGCTCCTCATATTCCCTTTTTGCTTGCCTGATCACAGACTTGCATTTTATTTGCCATAGTCTGTGTTCCCTTTTATCAACCTCACTAAGACTAGCTTTCCACCGCTTAAAGGAATCCTTCTTACCTTTTACAGCTTCCATTACTTTATTTGTTAACCATGCAGGCTTTTTTCTATACCTATTTGTACCTTTCCTAACCTGCGGTATATATTTTTTCTGAGCTTCTAGGATTATCTTTTTAAATAGTCTCCAAGCTTCCCCAATGGTTTTGACCTTCTCCACTCTTCCTTTCAATTTCTTCCTCACATGTCCCCTCATACCAGAGAAGTTACCCCTTTTAAAGTTAAAAGTGGTTGCGTCAGTCTTTTTGGGCAACTCCCTATCTGTACAAATGTTAAACTCAATGACATTATGGTCACTGTTCCCAAGTGGTGCAATCACTTTTACATCTCTCACCAGGTCTTGGGTGTTACTTAGGACCAAATCCAGGATCGCCTCTCCCCTGGTAGGATCTGTGACCATCTGTTCCACAGCACAGTCATTGAGAGTGTCTAAGAACACAATCTCTTTTTCCCGACTAGAATTCATATTGACCCAATCAATGTGTGGGTAGTTAAAGTTGCCTATTACAACACAGTTATTTCGTCTAGCCGCTATCTTTACTTCCCCCTCCTCGTCCAATTTAAGTTTCCTTCTTTATTTCAAGCCACTTCCCTTCAGCCTTTACATGAAGGTTCCCAGCTATTAGGTCGTAGGGTGAGATGGTCTCCCCAGATGCAAGCAAAACTCAGAAAAGTAATTGAGGATAAATGTTCCCAAATTTCTAAAATTACCTACCAGGAATTTAACATACAGAGTGACCTTCTTACATATTATAATAGAATTGTCCAGGATTTTAAAACTGTTCTCTGTGAACCTAAAGGCCATTCTACCACATCTTACAAGAAATCTAAACCCTGGTTCGATGTGGATTGCCAAAAAGTGAGAAAAGAGCTTTCTGCCATTTACTATTAGTTTAAAAAATCAAGTGGTGACCAAAGATTTCTAATCCAACAAGAACTCTGGTCACAAAAAAGGGATTACAAACATCTAATCCAACAAAAGAAAAAAAATATATACCAAAGCTCTTTGGGCAGAATTAATTTTGGCTGCCAAACAGAAAAACTCCTCCCTCTTTTGGCAATTGGTCACTGATAAAAACAATTTTTTTTCTCTCAGACTGATCCCCCAATACAGCCCTGCAAATGGGTTACTTTTTTTGAGCAACTGTATAAAGATTCCCCCACAATCCCAGTGACAACTGCTGATTTTTAGGACGTGCCTTCCTGGACACCAGTTTCTAAAGAGGAAATTAAATCCTATATTGTTCAATTAAAATCTGCTAAGGCTCCAGGGTCTGACGGACTGCTACCGGAATTTTTTAAAGAAAATATAGACTGGTGGGCACCCTTCCTTGCAGCCCTTTTTACTTTTATAGACTCTTCAGGCCTTATCCCCTCAGAGTGGACTACAGCAATAGTGGTTCCCATATTCAAAAAGGGCGTAAGAGAAGAGCCTGCAATTGGCCTATTAGCCTTTTAAATATATGTAGCAAGCTATATGCTAAACACCTTCTGGTAAAGCTTGAGGATTGGCTGAGCCAAGAAAATGTGATTGTGACAGACCAAGCTGGTTTTAGAGAGTTTAGATCCACTTTAGACCACTGCCTTACAATTCAACACCTTATAGAAAAATACGCTGCTAAAGGTCCTAATTCGCTTTTTGCTGCTTTCGTTGACCTGAAAGCAGCTTTTGATTCAATATCAAGAAGACTCCTCTTTTCGTTGTGGGCTCTCCATGATAATATCCATTTGCAGGTTAGGCTTAACAGGAAAGGAAATCTATCGGACCCTATTAATACCTATAGGGGAGTTAGGCAGGGTTGTGTATTAGCCCCTTCCCTGTTTAATCTATATATTAATGATATAGTAAGTTACTTGGACTCCCCCAGTTTACATCCACCAAAACTTCAACAACAGCATGTGTCTATCTTACTGTATGCCGACGATGCTGTCATCTTAGCAAGAACACCAGTTGGCCTTAGAAGAGCTCTCAGTAAGTTTGCAGACTTTTGTAACAGTAAGGAACTATCAATAATTTTTTTAAAAAACAAGGTTATGGACTTCGGGGCCAGACAAAAGAAAAGAACCTGGTCTGTAAATGGGCACTTATTAGAGCAGGTTTCCTGCTTTAAATACTTAGGTATGGTCCTTCAGTCAAATGGGGCTAGGAAAGCCCATATACAGTATGTTGCCTCCCAAGGTGAAAGAACAGCCAATGCTATTCTTAAGTTCTATCGCACCAAAGGGGCTTATTACGTGCCAGCTGCGCAAAGACTCTTTCAAGCAAAGGCAGTTGGACAGAAGCTCTATGGCACTTTTATTGGGCTTCCTTCATCTAGTTTTGCCCACTTAGAGCAAGTTCAGTCTAAATTTCTCAGAGCAGTTCTTCAGGTCCTGAGGTGTGTATCGAATACACTGATCCGTCTAGAGACAGGTGCTATATCAGTGGAAGCCAAAATTACCTTGGCTTCACTCCAGTATTGGCTTAAACTAAATTTCCATCCTCAAGGACTAACCCATTTGTTACTCTCAGACAACTTTCAATCTAAATGGCTGAGAGCAGTTCATAATAAATTATATGAGCTTGGTTTTCCCCCCCAGGTGATTTTGAGTATGCATTGGGATGTAGCAAAATCAGCCCTAAAACAGAGAATGGTGGACATGGAGAGACAGATCTTAGTAGATGTCCTAAGTTTAGAGCCTCGGATTCTGTCAAATATCGCTTGCAACCCATGTCCTATTTATCACAGCTGGATATTCACAAGTTTAGGAAAGCCTTCACGTTAGCCAGATGTGAGTCTTTCCCCTCCACGGTGCTTGTGGGCAGATTCAGAAGGATCCCCACTGAATATAGACTTTGTCGATGCAGATCAGGAGAGATAGAAACTATTGAGCACATGATGCTCAGATGTAACTGGTATACAAGATCCGTGACAAATATATCACTCCCCTTATAACAGATATGGTGGGACAATCAGGTGCTGAGCAGTGTAACCGACTGTTAATTGATGGGAACCGGACAATTACCGAAACTGTGGCAAAATTTTGGGTAGCGTGCTACTGCATCCGAAATACACAATCAGATATATAATAATAGCTGCCTAATAGTCTCTGTTTTATGTTTTTCTTTTACTTTATTATGCTCAACTGTATTTTTATAGTTTTATTTTACTGTCCTAAATCCAGTTATATGAATGTTATGAATGTTATATTTAAGCATGTGTGTTCTATGGCTTGTTGCCGTAATAAATGACTGACTGACTGACTGACTGACTGACTATAACAGAGAGGAAGGCTGCCAGTCAAACAGAAAAGGAACACTAAAAGCATCTCAGCCATCAGTGCCAAGGAGAATAAAAATATATTGACCTGGTATCCCCCCTCTTTACCTGACATGGGTGGTTTGTTTGTTTTTCCCCACGTGTGCCATCAGGTAGCCTCGCCAGCTCTGAGTTGGGAAATACTTGTAGATTTGGGGGATGGAGCCTGAGTGGTGGGTGTTGCCTTCTGACACACTTCCGGTGATGTCAGGGGGTGCGACATATCAAATAAGTTATGCTAATGAGGTATGCTAATGAGCTCCTGCACCTCTTTTTCTACGAAATGACCCCTGCTAATTGCAATTCTTGATCAAACTGTGATCCAAATGGCATCCTGCATGGGAATAATCTGCATTTTGATATATAGGTCTCTAGTCCAATAAATAATTAAAAATTTAAGTTTTCTAATTTTGCAAAGATAAGAATTGTGGAGGCACACTGTATCTTAAATGTAATGTACTTTCTGGCTGGATGTGGCTCAGAAGCAATAGAGCAGAGAAGGATGTGGTACAGTATTCCCTATACACTGGTTGTAATGTCTGCATCATCTATTCCAGCTTCCTGAAAACCAGTATTCTATGGGCTATTCAACAACCATCAGCCTAATTTACTGAATGCCCTAGTAACTCTGTGCACTGCAGAGTGGTTGCTGTATCTTATCAAAAGCTTTTTAAAAAATTAATTCTCTTTCACATTCCCACTTTTTAAAAATAGTACCAGATAAACCTACCTGTGACCTCGCAATAAACTTGCAGCAAACTAATACTGACAAACACTAACTGGCTTTGGAGACTCGCTAAATGAGAGAGAGAGAGAGAGAGAGAGAGAGAGAGAGAGAGAGAGAGAGAGAGAGAGAAGTTTTCTTTTGGTGCATCACAACATATAGTTATGTGGCATGAAAGGGCCAGAAATCTTAACTAAAGGAACAACAGCAATGTCACAGAAAATCACAATCCCCAGCAAACTACAACAGCTTGGGACAAATCATAATAGCCAGGGCCACTAACAGAGGGGGACTGAGAGACAAAATTTGGAGGGCCTAAGTCAGTCGGAAGGCCCTTGAAGCCGGTGTCATGCCAAACATCTTTCCACTTATTTTTAAAATGCAATTCTGGTTGCAGCCACCAGTGGTGCAGGGAAGCCTGAGCATAGTAAAAGGCATTCTAATATCAGTTAAACTTCCCTTTCTCCAAGACGGATGCAAACTTGCCTAACAGATTATACTAAACCCATCAACTAATCCAGCAATGGAACAAGACAAGCAACCCCAACTGATGGCCATTACACTGACTGTCAGCCTGCAATCTGCTAATTAAGGTCATTTTCTATAATATTTTAGCCTTTCTCTCTTCCTTTCCCAGCTCAGCCAGATCTTGTTGAAGCAGTAGTTAGGGTGCCGCAGAAAGATAAAAGAAACTTTCCCTCTGTTTTCCTTAATTTCTTACTTTTCTCATTCATTTCTACCTTCCTCCACCTAATTATTCTTCCCCCCCCCTTTATTTTCACTTCCTGGTCCCAAGATCTTCAGACTAGTATAGTATCACACCTTTTTTAATATTATGAACAGAAGGGAGGGATGGAGTTAATATTTCCCCATGATCTAACAAAGTAGTAAACAGATGCTTCCCCGTCCTTCACCCTTTATATGCATGGCAATGGAACATTAATCTGTTTTAGTAGTTGTACATGTGTAACAGATGTTACAGGAGAACAGAGCCCCCAGTTCAGGCACTGGATTGTTAATCATTATTGTGCTGGTGGAAAATCTAATAGCTCTTTGTAAAGGCTACTTTGCTGTATGACAAATGATATAATTTATAAAAAAATATCATTAAAAATTAGATGTGTAACAAATACTATATCCAGTTTTTCTTCCCAATGGGGACCCAAAGCTGCAATGTTCTCCTGTCCTCCATTTTATCTTCACAACACCCTTGTGAGGTAGGTCTGGTAGGTCTGGTTGAGAGTGTGATACTCAGGAACCTTCCATGGTGGGTTGGGGATCTGATTATTAGAGACACATGACAGGTTGCTTAAAAGCTCTCTTATATGTCGTCTGTCATTATGATAACCTGGTTCAGGGTGTTCCAGTTTCATTCATTTTTGTCACTGTAACTTTCATCATCATTCTGGGGTTAGTGGCCAGTTTTCAACCAATGTAGCATTATTTTCTGAGTTATGCCTGCCACAGAGAGCTTCAACTGCTGCAAATAGCACAATGTGGTGGTAGTTTGTCTTGCCTGGGCCAGGAGTTCCCATGCCTGTCCATTTTGGCCATGGAACTCCCACAATCATCCCGAAGCTGATGGCCAGTTTTGAATTTCCTAGCTTTATTCTCTGATGAATTATGCCTGCCAGTGTGGTGCAGTGGTTAAAGTGCCAGACTAGGATTTGGGAAACCCAGGTTCAAATCCCTACTCTGTCTGGGAAGCTTGCTGGGTGACCTTGGGCCAGTCACACACTCTCAACCCAACCTACTTCACAGAGTTGTTGGAGAGAGAGTAGAATGATGGAGTAAAGTAGAATGGAGGAGAGTAGAATGATGTAAGCCACTTTGGGTTGCCATTGGGGAGAAAGGTGGGATATAAATAAAATAAATAAATAAACAAACAAACATGGACAAATGGACCAATTCTTTTATTAGTATAGATTCATGGTAACAGCAAGCCAAATGATTTGCTCATTTTATTATGATATTTGGTTTGGATCAGGATCATATGGGGGGCTGGATGCAATCTTTGTCTGGGGGGCCATGGTGGCTCTCAGCAGCCTTGTTAATAGTTGAAGTGTTTGCAGACTTTTTTAATCTGCAGGAACTCAGCAGAATGTATATACCTCTGTCTTTGAAGGACTCAATTTAGAATCTAAAAGCATCAAAAATGTATCTCCATAAGATGCAAAATGGCTTCACAAAGAAAATCCTCTATTTTAAAAAATCTGAATCTTAAAATCTATGATGGCTAGCATGAAAAGATGCATATTTCTTCCCTGCAGTTATAGAACTGAACAGAGCAAAAGAATGCAGCCAAATACAGGTATTTCAAATATGTACTGTTCATAACCCCCTACAGAAGATTAAATTCATTATTCATTGTACATTGTTCTGAGAATTTTTGAGAGGCAATTAATAAATTAGATAAGTAAATCAACTGGTGGATTGTGGCCATGAACTATAGATTTATATTTACAACTTTGCCATTTCTCACATTATATATGTATATATAGGTAGACATAATTTTAAAATAGCTTCATTCCCCAGAAATGTTTCAAGGCTGTAAAATAAATTAATGGGGAAATATTTGTGATGAAATTGCAAAACATCTCTAAATCCACATGAACACTGAATATAATGTTAAAGTTGAAAATAAGCCCATTTTCTAAGGAGTATATAATAAATCAGAATCTTTTGGAAAGTTGAAAGTAGTAAACTTCGCATATAGATGGGCAAGTGTCCTGGCTTTCATAATTTATTTCTACGAAAGCCAAAAATAGCTTTTTCAATGCATGGGTACTGGTATGTGTGTGTGTGTATGCGTTATTCATTTGTTTATTTTGCAGCATCTTCATTGGTTCCAGATGAAGTCAATATGAAAACCATAGAACATCCCAAACACAAATGCTATTTATATTAATTATGCTTAGTACAGTCCGCTATCAATACCTGGCCACATGGAACATGAATGCATGAGAATTTCTTGTGTTTCCAGTTTGGTATTAACTACTATTTTGGGCTACAATTCTGAAGATGCAGTGTGTGCAAACATTCTCCACTACACACTAGACAGCAGTTCCAAGGAGAGCTGGAACAGTCTTTAGTTGCCCAGCTGCACAATTCTAATGTGCTACTTCTGCACTGGGTTGGATCCAATCAGCTTTTCTACCATTGAAAAAGGAAGGGAGAATCCCCACCTGGAAAGGTAATCTAAATGACTGTGCAGCCTGCATCAATAACAGTCTTTTGGGATTGGGGCTGTAGTAAGAAGGAGAATTGGGTGAGGTTGGGCAAACAAACTGGTTGGATTTATCCCACATTCTTTTTCTGCCCTTTATTATAACATCTTCAGAATTAGGTGTGCAAAAGGGAAGAGAGCAGCACAGGAAACCACAGAAAATGAGGCCAGGGTGATGCTGCCTCCAGCAGTGGCTGGCACAACTCTTAGCTAAATTGCTCTCTCGATCCACATTGCTAGAGAAGCAGCCACACTGTTTAGTTATTGAGTATATTAGCCAGGTGACACACTGCTCTCATATCCTATGTAGTGTTTGTCATGAGATTGCAGGGCTAAGCAAACAAGAGGAAGTATGTTGGGATTTAGTAGCTGGATGCCTAAAACTTTTCTCTCACTACCCCTTCCTAGCTTTTTTCTCCTTAATCAGTGGATCTGCTCTGGCCTGTAGAGATGAATTTTTATGCAATCAGTAACTGAAGTATTGCAGCCATAGTGACTCCCATTTATATAGGAATTCACCAGCTTGCACCTGCATCATTGGCTTCTTGATTGCTCAGCTTCCAACTCCTGTGGAGACTGGCATGGAGGGAGACAGTGATGTGTCTGATGGCTATTCAATGCAGCTGTTATCAATGTGACATGCATGGTTTCCTCTGAGTCAGCTGTATTTTCCATCAGTAAAATGTTATGATGAGACAATTTGTGCTCATCTCTACAGAATACAATTATTTTAAGAGTTACTGCAAACAAGGATTATGGCTGTAATCTGTGCTACAACATGACAGTGCAAAGGCCACTCAGTCTGATGCCACAGTGTGAAGTAAAAGGGGATCTGTTAAGGATTAGCTTAGCTGCTGAGATAGTATGGGATCTGTGCTTTATCTGTGCTTTGCTTTATCCACAAATTGCAGTCAGCAAATTGAAACAATCAGAAAAAAAATCTAGATTTTTTTTAAATTGCACATATACAAATGTGATAAGGTAAAGGTAAAGGTTCCCCTGCTCGAAAGCCAGTCGAATCCGACTCTAGGGTTGCGGTGCTCATCTCCGTTTCAAAGCCGAAGAGCCAGCGCTGTCCGAAGACATTTCCGTGGTCATGTGGCCAGCATGACTAAACACCAAGGCGCACGGAATGCTGTTACCTTCCCACCGAAGTGGTACCTATTTATCTACTTGCAATTTCTTGCTTTCGAACTGCTAGGTTGGCAGGAGCTGGAACTAGAGACAGGAGCTCACCCTGTCATGCGGCACCCGGGTCTCGAACTGCTGAACTACTGACCTTCCACAGCCTGCAGTTCAGTGTCTTAACCACTTGAGCCACCGCAGCTCCTTCAAATGTGATAAATTGCACTGCAAATGTTTGTTCATGTTGCATTCTATATTGCACCACAAATAATTTGCATATTGATGTTCTTGTTCTGTCACTTGAGAATTGTAATTCATTCTTAGGAAGGCATTGCATTTCTTCAACAACGGAGTGCCATTCTGTATGTGACATAAGAACATAAGAACATAAGAGAAGCCAATGTTGAATCAGGCCAATGGCCCATCTAGACCAACACTCTGTCACACAGTGGCCAAAATATACCAGGTGCCATCAGGAGGTCTGGCGGTGGGGCCAGGACACTAGAAGCCCTCCCACTGCTGCCCCCTCCAGCACCAAGAATAGAGTGCATCACCTACCCCAGACTGAGAGTTCCCCTCTATACCGTGTGGCTAATAGCTACTGATGGACTTCTGCTCCATATGTTTATCTAATTCCCTCTTGAAACTGTCCATGCTTGTAGCTGCCACCACCTCCTGTGGCAGTGAATTCCATATGTTAATCACTCTTTGGGTGAAGAAGTACTTCCTTTTATCTGTTCTAACCCGACTGCTCAGCAATTTCATGGAGTGCCCACGAGTTGTAGTATGTGAGAAAGGGAGAAAAGTACTTCTTTCTCAACCTGCTCAATCCCATTCATAATCTTATAAACCTCGATCATGTCACCCCTCAGCCGTCATTTCTCCAAGCTAAAGAGCCCCAAGTGTTTTAACCTTTCTTCATAGGGAAGGTGTTCCAACACTTTTATCATTCTAGTTGCCCTTCTCTGCACTTCTTCCAATGCTATAATATCCTTTTTGAGGTGTGGCGACCAGAACTGTACACAGTATTCCAAATGAGGTCGCACCAATGATTTATACAGGGGCATTATGATACTGGCTGATTTGTTTTCAGTTCCCTTCCTAATAATCCCCAGCATAGCGTTGGCCTTCTTTATTGCAGTTACACACTGTCTAGACATTTTCATTGAGTTATCTACTATGACTCCAAGATCTCTCTCTTGGTCAGTCTCTGCCAGTTCAGACCCCATCAACATGTATTTATATTTAGGATTTTTGGCTCCATTTAGGATTTTTGGCTCCAAAATCCTGCATTGCTTGGTTGTCAAGTGGTGACTGACCTGTTCACAATGCCAGAGCATATGTGGGTCACCTAGTGAATGCTAAATGATAGCATCTGTACAGATGCAGAACCATCCTGTGGGTTGGATTTGTGGAAGTTGTTGGTGGAATGGGTCTTTCTCAAGCAGTCAATCATTGATTCTGGAACTGCTCTCTAAGGATTGGGAGAGCTTCATAAGCAAACTTCACCACAGGATAGAAGGTTGCAGTGATGATGGAGTAGCACATGGCCTTCATCCATGGAAGAAAGAAAAGAAGGCAATTTTACTTTATTTCCCCTCATCACTGCCCCCTATAATTTGGTGTATGCTGCCTTTGAGGCTGTCCTGCTCCTCAGAGAGAAGTTTTAGTATATCTGGATGCTTGGAGAAGGCAAATGCAGGGGAAGATCTGGCCCACCAACACCTACTGTGAACTGTACCTTAGTATTTCTGAATCTCAAAAATAATGAGTGTTTTACAATAGAGAATTCAATAATGTGATTGTATAAATGCTCTACATGAGTGGGAAATGGGTACCACAAACAAAGTAACTTCAGTCTTTGAACCTGACATTTGCAATATTCAAATCAAAACTAATACAAATAATTAAATCTTAGCTGCTCCTGCCTTTAACTTTGCTGCTTAGTATGTCCATGACCAGAAGTATGTGATTCTCTAAAGCTTATGATCACCTTCTTTGACAAAAGGAGACCTAGCTATCATGTTTACCATTGCAGTCTCAGTGGATTTCAAAAGCTGAATGGAACACAAGATTTTTGGAGCTGAAAAATATATATTTTGGGACTTGAGTGCTTCTGCTTTCATAAAGAAAAACTTAGCCTGTTTTTTTTCTTTGTAAATGTGATTCATCATGCATTGTGTTTGGCTTGACGTGGTGTTCATGAAGGGAGAGGCATGGAAAGAAGATGAGAAAAATAAAGCAGGTGGGAACAGGTGGTGTATGCTTTTGATGACCATACAGAGAACAAGAGAACATTAAGAAGACAGATCTCATCTCTTCCTCTAATTTATTATCAACACAATCCATCCAGGATCCTATTATCTTCAAAAGAGGCCAGAGGAGCAAGATTTAGTGATTTGCATGAAACAAGCCAAACTGGCTGCTATACAATGTTCTGAATGAACAAAACAAAGCTCCCGGCGACCCGGCAGCGCCGCTGGCCGCCGGGGGCTGCTTTGCCACCCTCAGGAAGACGGGCAGCAACATAATCACGACGTCTGTCGTCGTGACGTGGGCAAGGGGGCGGAGCCAGCTATGATAGACAGCCAGGCTCCGCTCCCGCCCATTGTCAGTTGCTCCGACGTGCTCGGGATGGGTCGGAGCACGCGGAGGAGAGCTAGGAGAGCTATTTTGGGCCCGATCTTTCTCTGGGGTGGCGGGCCGACGCGGCATTTGCCCGCGTCTCTAGGGGCAGCTCTCGGCAAGGCAGCAACTGTTAGGTCTGGGGGCTCGGCTCGGGGGCTGAGGCGGCGGCTGCGGCAGCGCTGAGGCGGCCCGCTGAGTGGCCTCAGCGTTTTTGGGAAGGTTGGAGACGGCGCGCTTGGAGAGGGACAGCGGCGAGGCCTGAGGTGGTGGGGCGGCTTGCAGACCCCCCTCCTCACAGTTCTCTGTAAAAAAAAAAAAAAAAAAAACTAAACCCATCACATTGGTGGCGGCAGTGTGGTGAGGCTGCCTGGGCCACATTTTTTTTATTTTTATTTTATTTTTATTTTACTTTACCTCAGCGCTGAATTTGCCCCCCCCTCCACGCTGGGTGATCACCCCCCCCCCCCAAAAAAAGGACTTTGCTGGGCGGCCACTTCACTATTTTTTCGAGCTGAGCCTTTTCGCTTGAGCATGGCGGGATCCTGTGGTGGGGGCAGCGTGGTAAGGTTGCCTCATCCCCAGTTTGTTCGTTTGTTTTGTTTGTTTATAAGCCCCTTCTTCCCTTTTTAAAGTAAATATATAATTATTTAAATAACTTTAACTCCCACCCCAACATCATCAGCAGCCTCATTGGTCTGGCCTGCTGACAGTCCGTGTTCTGCTGGGGGAGTGGCGGCCATTTCATGGGGTGGAATCACCGGCCATCTTGGGGCTGCCTGGAGTGGCTGTCATTTGGCCCATTGTCCCCAGTTCAGGTGGGTAACTTACTTATTTAAAATAAATTTAGCCCCCACTCCACCATCAGCAACAGCCGCATTGGACTGGCTGGCCAAAAGTCTGTGTTCTGGCTGGGTGAGTGGCGGCCATTTTATGGTGGGTGGAATCTGTGGCCATCTTAGGGCTCCCTGGAATGGCAGCCATGCAGTGCTTTTCCCTTTGGCAGCCATTTTAGTAGTTATAGCCGGCATGGGCTCAAAACAGGGCCTGGGGGCATCATAGAGTAAACAGTCTGCGTCCATTGGCATTGTTTCAATCTCTGGAAGTGTGGTGCCCTCTACATGGGTACGAGCAGTTTCTGTGGTGGTGGCTTTTTGGGGCCTACTGCAGCCACGAGTTCTGGTTGGGTGACCCTAGATTAGTCACAAGTTATCCTGAGCTGCTCTCTCAAGGACAGTTCTGGAAAAGAGCTCGCTCAGCACTGCACACCCCACAGAGTGTATGCTGTAGGGAAGGACAGGGAGTTTGTGTGTCACTCTGAGACTCTGAGTGGTGGACAGGGTATAAACCCAATCACTTCTCTTCTTCTTTCTTCCTTCCCATCCGTGGTTGCGGGTGTGGTTTTGAAGGTAGGATGTAAAAGAGAACTAGTCTCTGTAATTCCAAACTTGGTGGGATTTTGGGAGGGGATGTGTCTCAGAGAGACCATCTGCTTGGTGTGCAGTGAGTCCCAGGTTCAATCTCTGGCATCCTTAGTTAATAGATTTGGTAGTGGGTGATATTATAGACCTCTGCCTGGAACCTGGTGAGCATTTGACTGGGCAATGCTCATTTAGCAAACTTGAAAGCATACAGTGACATCGAAGGGGCTATTTCTTATTTAAAAAAAAATTGATTCCATACTTATCGAAGCTGGGATTATATTTGGAAGCTGAAGAAAGGGATTTCTGTTTAACTTGACAAAGACTTCTGTATCCAATCTTCTGATTATAGTACTTTGCCCTCATGCAAAGGTATGTAGTTCTGGTGTAGTGGTTGAGAGCAGTGGACTTTGACCAGGATGACCGGGTTTGATTCCCTGTTCTTCCATGTGGGGCCGGTTGGGCGACCTTGGGTTAGTCACAGTTCTCTTGGAGCTGTTCTCATTTTTCACTCAGGGCTCTCTCTACCTGCCTATCTGTGGAGTGTCATTTGTGGGTAGAGGAGGGGAAGGAGATTGTCAGCCACACTGAGTGAAGTGTGGGGTATAAATCCGGTCTCCTCTTCTCTAAATACTATGAGATCGTTTAATGGTATTAATTTAGATAAAAACAGAATTTGGGGTTCAATTGCAGCCAACAGGAACAGTTACTTGAAATTAGGTATCTTAATTGGGCACTTATTGTGTGGGGGTGAATTCAAGGTATCTGAATGGAAAACAGCTGAACTTCTAATGTTTTTCTTTGGTGAACGAATCCTTATCAGCAATGGGTGGCTTTGCCTGTGGGAATGCTCGCTGAGTGGGCAAATTGGGTTAGTACATGTTATGTGTTAGGATTCATAATACCCATTGCAATACATCATTGGTATGTTATGTTTTCTGTTTTAGCAGGGATACGGTGTGACTTTCAATCTGATGCATGATCAAGGAATTGGTCAGCTGGCACGTCGTTACATGTCACTGGTTTGGTCCGATGAGCATTCTTCACATTTTTCATAGGGCATTTGTTTTTAGGGGGAAATCCAGCGAGTGGCCAGGGCTTAGATGATTACGTTGGTTACGACAAGCTGTGGTGATGCGGTGATGCAGCCATGGCAATAGCAAAGGAGGCAGATGGCTTCCAGGGAGGTTTAAATGGTGCAAGGGTTAAGCAGAACCCATTAGTGGACCAACATGGCTAGGAAGTCGGAGGACTGTTCCGCCCATGCACCTGGGAGGAATGAAGCTACTTCTATACCTGGCAGCCCAGCATTACTTACATTGGGTAAATGGGTTACACTGGAGCCATATTCACCATATGGTGAGTGAGCATACAGCCTGGACGTATGTGCATGCGGTGAATGGTACAGTGTGCTTGTCCCAGTTTTTAGAATAGGAACCCTGCTGCTATTACAAAATACCTGGTACTGTGCACTTTTCAGGGTAAGGAATTTTAAAATGAATGAATAAATAAATATTAAATAAGCAAACAATTAAATTGTATAGCTTTTAAAATGTCCCACATAGTACATTGGCAATAGCGTAATTTTAGAGCCGAACTCACTGGTTGGCCTGGATGGTTTCTAAGGGTTATTGCAGAAGCATTTCACAGACCTAGCAGCATTTCAGTATGCTTTAGTGGGATGGTCCATTGATTTTACAATGAGGGGTGCATCCCTGTTCAGGTCTGCTTGCAATAGTGGCAATGGTTCTTTAAGGTCGACAAGGCACTGAGACGATTGAGCCAGATCTCTTCCAGTGTTGTTTCATAGTTGGACACTCCATTGGATCTGAGTCTGGATAAGAGATGCTCTCTTCTGGCATAGACTTTAGCTAGTGACACTTCCGGCCTCAGTTTCCTATATTTCTGGGTGCTGTTTGCCGGAAGATCCAAAGGAAAAGAGTCTTGTCTGTTTGACGGAGACTTAATGCATGAATCTGCACAGCTTTAATTTCATGGCTTGGAGGTGAATAGCATCACTTCATAATTAACAACCCGTTATAGGGAGGAGGCGATGAGTTAGGTCATCTGATCAGGGCACACGTCAGCTCTATGTACATTGGGCAGTGTCTTGCAGATCACAATGGCTGCGCTACTGCAAACATTGCTGTGTCGATGTAGGAGAATCTTATAGGATTCTATGAAGGTATTGGGGAAAGGGAGCTCTAGAGGACCAGAGGCAGCCTATTGATCTGGCAGGGAAAGGAGGGTCAATTTTTTGCAGGCTGGGGTGCTGGGGTACTTCAGGTTATTAATTAATTTAGGCCTGCAGATGGAACTTATCTGATCAGGCATCCCCTTTGCAGTGGTTAACGATCAGGTTTTGGGCAAGTTTAACCTTTCCTGAGGTAGAGTTTGGAACTCACTTTTCTCAGTTCAGTGCTGCTTTTACTGCAGCTGCCCTGGCGACAGGCTCCCTTGCCGTATGGCGGTGTCAGTGGAACCTTGTTTAGATTAAGATTTTTATTTGGCACTACCCTCCAGTTTGGGGGGTGGCATTGTGGCTCAGTGAGCTAGTGGTGGGTTTTTGCCTAGCATTCAGACAATGGAATTACAAAGTTTAAAGTTATTAATGAGGTTTTCTTTCAGGTGCTGCTGGTCGTGGGGCAAGACAAAGGGTCACTGTCTGGGGCCGCAGCATGGTCCTTTGGGTCACCTACCAGGCCAGGAGGACACCCTGGCTGTGAAGGCCCTTGTGCTATGAGCTGAGGCAGACCTGGCAATAATACGAGCAAGATGACAGAGTGCAGATGGACTGATCAGCTATGCTGCTTCACCTTGAAGGACACGGCCTTGGTGCTGCAAGTGGAGTCTGGCCTTGTGATGATAGGAGCAAGGTGGCCTGCAGATAGGCTGGCTGGCTATTCTGCTTGGCCATGAAGGACAAAGACATGGTGCTAAGAGTGGAGGCTGACCTTGTGATGATAGGAGCAAGGTGGCCTGGAGTGCAGATAGTCGAGTAGGCTATTCTGCTTTGCCATGAATGACAAAGACATGGCGTTATGACTTGTGGCTGACCTTGTGATGATAGGAGCAAGGTGGCCAGGTGTGCAGATAGTCTGGTAGGCTACTCTGCTTTGCCATGAAGGGCAAGGCCCTGGTCTTACATCAGGAGGCTAACCTTGTGATGATAGGAGCAAGGTGGCCCAGAGTGCAGATCCTCTGGACAACTATTCTGACTCACCATGAAGGGCAAGGCCTGGCGTTATAAGTGGAGGCTGACCTTGCAGTGATGGGAGCAAGGTGACCTGGTAATATGGAGAGTGGGGTCTGTTATTTTCCTCTGCCATGTGTGGCACAATGGAGGAGACCCCGCAAGGCATACAGCCACCCGCTAGATGAGGAAAGTCATGGAGGGTGGTGGAGTTATGGGACCTGTATAGTGCTGATGGGGTACACCTATCTGACAAGGGCAACAGGTTCTTCTGTAGGACTTGCAGCCAGGGATCAGCTCAGCCTTGGCCTTTTTTGTGGGGAGCAAAGACCAAAGCAGAGGCTTGGTCTTGGCTGTGGCAGGTTGGTGCGGGCAAGAAACCGGAACCGGTGAGCACCTTATGGCATTTTCCCCATTAGGGAACAGGGGGTCATCAGGAACTGCCTTCGGATTTCTATGTTCCAGGGTGGGGAACGGTGATCACCTCCTCTGGGAACCTCTTAGGGTATGCTCCTCTCTGCAAGTTGGAAGGCTTCAGGGGTAGGCGCTCCTAGGTGGTGACCAGTTTGCTGGGCTGCTGGTCGCGAGCCAGACCGATGGCTCAAGACCAGAGCTGGGTGACCCGCCCGAGAAAAGGGCAAGGAGGTTGGTCAGCAGAGTGACACCTGCCTTGCCTGTTCCGTGCTCGCTTAGCTGGTCCCTTGCCACAATGTTATGTTAAATAGTTAATAAAGTGGCCCTTGTTTACTTCCAAACTGTTGTCTGTCTCGTTATTCCGACTAGGGGGGCAACAAAGCTCCCAGCGACCCGGCAGCGCCGCTGGACGCCGGGGGCTGCTTTGCCGCCCTCAGGAAGACGGGCAGCAACATAATCACGACGTCTGTCGTCGTGACGTGGGCAAGGGGGTGGAGCCAGCTATGATAGACAGCCAGGCTCCGCTCCCGCCCGTTGTCAGTTGCTCCGACGTGCTCGCCCACCCTCCCGCCCTGTTCTTAGTGTAGGCTTTGGCTGGTTGCCTATTGGGGCCAGGTAGGAATTTTTCGCTTTTACTCAGTATTGGCTGAATTGGGTAGAGGTGTTTTTGCCTACCTTACACTGAGAGCAGTGGATTGGATAGTTGGTTGTGGTGGTCGACACTTAAATAGGCTGGTCACTTGGCAGGTTGGTGCGGGCAAGAAACCGGAACCGGTGAGCACCTTACGGCATTTTCCCCATTAGGGAACAGGGGGTCATCAGGAACTGCCTTCGGATTTCTATGGTCCAGGGTGGGGAATGGTGATCACCTCCTCTGGGAACCTCTTAGGGTATGCTCCTCTCTGCAAGTTGGAAGGCTTCAGGGGTAGGCGCTCCTAGGTGGCGACCAGTTTGCTGGGCTGCTGGTCGCGAGCCAGACCGATGGCTCAAGACCAGAGCTGGGTGACCCGCCCGAGAAAAGGGCAAGGAGGTTGGTCAGCAGAGTGACACCTGCCTTGCCTGTTCCGTGCTCGCTTAGCTGGTCCCTTGCCGCAATGTTATGTTAAATAGTTAATAAAGTGGCCCTTGTTTACTTCCAAACTGTTGTCTGTCTCGTTATTCCGACTAGGGGGGCAACAGACAGGGCTGAAGAGCAAGACAACTTTCATGGTATCCTATTTTTGAGTCTTTCATATTAAATTCTGTTTTGGATTGCACTGCATATTGTAAGTAACATTTTCTAATAGCTTTGAAAAACTATGAATTCAATAATAAATATGAGTGTAATTCAGATGACTATTTTATCATCTGTTTGTTTTGTTTACTGTATTATACAAATTAACACACTTATTTTTACATTTTTATTTATATTATTGGATTTTTTCAACTGCCCTCCACCAGCAAGCCAGGCTCAGAATGGTGAACAACATGGTCATAAAACATCCATTAAAAATAAGTTAAAACCAGTAACAGAGAAATGTTGCTAGAGATGGTGCAAGAAAAGCCAGTAACGCCACTATCTCACAGGAGGAGCTGAGGGATGGGAGTGCCAGGATGGAATTGTCACTGTCCTCAACTGAACACCTGGCAGAACATCTCTGTCTGTAATAAGTCCTGCAGGGCATGGATGTTATTTGTCAGAGACATACCTCTATATCTGATGGTTAATAAAAGCATCCTTACCACTTGGAAGGATGATACAGACTTGGTGGTGAGAGAGTTTACTATGGGACAATTTGGTCATATGAATAGTCTATTTTTTCTAAGTTTTTATTAGGGAATGAACAGAACAGCTGTACAATCTTTAGAGAGATAAACCAGGATATGACATTCCAACAGAGAAAAAAATAAAACTTCAGCAAATAGTTTTTTTTACAATGTTATCACATGGTAGGCAAAAACATATAAGCCTGTAATAAGTGCTGATGATACAGGTGAGGAAAAATGAAGATGAGAGGTAATACACCTGAATGGAGAGATAAAACTCTGTCTAACATGAAGGGTCCTGAATTGGCATCAAACATGTTGAAAATTAAGCCATGTATATATAAATTGGATTAGAAGGAAGAAGAACTTTGTCTGACATATATTGTAGGAAGCCATGTACATGCAAATTTGGAGTGAACCTTGCTGGAGCCATTATAAGAGTGGTCTAGGGAGTCAGAGCTCTTGCACATAATAAATTGGTCCCAAATTTTGTTGTGCTAGGCTGCCATGGTTGGAGGTATCAGAGATTTCCAAACAGCTGCTATTGTCAATCTATCAGCAGCTAGGAGAATCAAGATGAGTTCTGTAAGATTGTCTTCCAAAACCAATGGATCTCTTAAATTCAGGAGCAAGAATTCTGGACCAGTCAGGAGTGTATGTGATGTGATTATATTTATTTCCGTTAAGAACTTCTGCCAAAATTGTTGTAATATGGGGTAGTCCCACCATCTGTGAAGATAGTTACCAATGGAGCCACAGCTTTTCCAGAAAACTGGACTACATTTGGGATGAAGTCTGTTTGGAGTGTAGTACCAACATGTTATGAGTTTAAAAAATTGCAAGCAAATGTTAAAAACCCAAGATCTATTTGAAAGAGAGTTCCAAATGGACATCCAATGGGAGTGTTGTAAGACCATTTGGAGGTCACGCTGCCAAGATTTGTTAATTAACATTTTATTGAAAGATAAATATGAAATACAGAGGCTTAAGAATGTAACAATAACGGGTATAACAATTACAAAATTGAGTCATAGCTATTGTCAATGGAGCAGAAGAATACTTGATGATATAGAGGGGAAAGGGGAAAATAAGAGAGAAGAAGAGGAAAATAATTCCTATGTTGTCACCATAAAGGTAGTTGATTCATTATAACAGGTATTTCATCTTGTGTCATTAAGAAGTCTAATATTGGGAGCCAAGTAGCAGAAAAGTTAGTAAGAGTTGAAGCAGAGGCTAGTGGAGAGGTGTTAACTGTTATTTTAGCCATGATGTAAAAGTCCCAGGGTTTCTTATGCCAGAGAGACAGGTTTGGGGGATGTAGGTTTTTCCATCAAGTAACAATTGCTGTATAAGCTGCTGAGAGAAGAATGGGAATGATTTCCCTTTTGGGATGTGCATGTTGTATGGCTGACCAACCATTCAGAAAAAAGATTAGCAGAAGGGAGAATATTAAGGCCTGTAATAGTTTTTATGTGATTCAGAACCATATCCCATTTTTTTTAATATGGGTGTAATATAGCCAGCAATGAAGGTAAGAACCAAGAGATCCACATTTTTTCTAACAAAAAGGAGTGAGTTGTGAATTTGAATGTGCAATTTTCTTAGGGGTTAAATACCAATGTGACATGATTTTAAAAGCTTGTAACGTAATAGCAGTTGCTGTTGTTTTAAATGGAGGAGAATGCCACAGGGAGTTCCAAAAGTCATCTGGGAGAATCTCACCGCATGCTTTATGCCAGGCTGACTGATAAGAGAGATGCTTGTAGTTTTCAACATCATTAAGAATGTTATATATAATGTAAGATATAAGATTTTTTTTTTTGGATCTTGTGAGAGTTTTAGTAAAACTTCAAAATCTGTCAGTGGCTGTTTGGTGATTGATTCAAGAGTAATATAAGAGCAGAAGGGGGAAAGTTGAAAGAATTGGAACCATGGAAGTTTGATGTCCAGTTTATTTTCCAGAGCTGATTTGTCAAGTAATGTACCATTGGAAGTAAGGTCTGCTAAGCAGAGAGCCTTTGTGCTGTTTGCTACGTTAGAGACAGAGGTGTTAAAGACTGAGGGGAACCAACCTTGGTTAAAAAGAGGGTGAAAACTAGATATTGAAGGTAAAAGTTTTGATCTAAACTTGTCCCATATAGAATGTATTGCTATGAAAAAAATGTTGTGTTGAATACTTGAAGGACAATCTTTAGTTTTTTGCCAGATTACCCCATGATGTTTGTGAGGGCATATAAACTCCTGTAGCAAGAGTATCCAGTCTGGATTGACATTAGGTTGTGATATTTTAATGATATTTGCTAGGTGTATAGCTCTATAGTAATTGATTAAGTTAGGGAAACTGCTATAAAAATGAGCAAAAGGCTTTGTAGAACTCTGGAGGTAAATCATCAATACTCAGTGCTTTATTAGGTTTCAACTGTTTGATGGAATCATGTAATTCCTTCATCGTGATGGGGTTATCCATTAACTCAGAGTCGGTGGGAGATAGATGTTTTCCTGGAGACACTACATCTAAGTATGAGTTGATGTTCTTCACCTCCAGATCATCTGAAAAATATAGCTTTTCATAGAAATCTGCAAATGTATGTGCAATGTCCTTAGAAGTGTAATAAGTACCATTTAGATGTTTCAGAGCCCCAACTACTGATGATTTCCTCCTGTCCTTGACCCTCCAAGCTAGGAGGTGAATATTTTGGGGTGATTTTTGCCAGAAATGTTGTTTCATAATCATAAGTTTCTTCTGAATCTGATTGACTTTCAGAATTTCAAGAATCTTCCTTTCTGCCAATTGTTCAGCATATGTCTTTTTCCTTCCTGAACATTTATGTTCCATTTCCAGGACAGTTATATGGTGTAGAGTCTCTGTTCTAAGTTTTTCTCTTTCTTTCCTTAGGTGAGAAGTTAATGAGATGATCAGACCCCTTCATCACATTCCAGAGAATAGAAGGAGCTGTTTTGGAAGTCGTGTTTTCTGCAAATAAATTTTTAATATCTGAATCCAGTTTTTCTCTTATCAGGTTTCTTAATAAAATGTTTGTATCCATGGACCATTGTCAGTCAGTGTATGTGTTTGGATTGATCTTGAGGAGACAATTAAACCATGCACAATCTGTTAGGTGTCTGGGGCTGATGGTCGCCGAGTAGAGGTAAGAGCAATTGGGTTACAAGTAGGTAATCTATTCTGGTAAATGTATTGTGCCTAGTGGAATAATAAGAGAAGTCCCATTCAGAGAGGTGGAGGGTTCTCCAAGTATCACATAAGTGAAATTTAACAAAAAGCTTGAATAGATTCATTTCTGCAGCCTTTGAAGGATCTCATGTGGGTTTGGTTTTTTTTTTTTTTAAAAACTATCTAGTCTGCTGCCAGTGATGAAGTTCATATCTCCACCAATCTTCCCTCTAAGCTGAGTTAGTGTGAGCTGGCTCACAGTTTTTTAGCCTCCAGCTCACAGATTTTTGTCTTAGCTCAGGAATGATGGCTCCAGAGCAAACTAATTTATGCAGTAGCCAAATAGTTTGCTCACAACTTTAATGCCAGTAGCTCACAAAGTAGAATTTTTGCTCACAAGACTCCACACCTTAGAAGGAACATTGATCTCCACCAATTATAAGGTCACCCTCCTGGAAGGATTGCTGTTTAGAAAAAAAAAAATCTAAAAAGCCATTTGGTTCTAGTTTGGGGCATACACAGAGGTGAAGGTAACTTTTTATCCATTTATCTTCCCCTTGATGAATAAGAAGTGCCCCAGAGGGTCAGCCTGTATTAAATCCAATATAAAGTTAACTGTATTTGAAATCAAAATCGGCACCCCCTGAGGTTTGGATGAGCCTGGGGCCTGAAACTGTAGAGGACAAAGTGGAGTTTTTTAGGATTGGTTGAGTGGTAGAACATACGTGCACTTGCTGTAGAAATAATATTGCAGGACAGGTATGTTTAACATGTTACAAGACTATTTTCTTCTTAATCATATTGTTGAGACCTCTGATGTTGACAGAGCTTATCTTTAGAGAATCCATCCTACCTGTAGAGATAGGAGGATGGATGTCCATGGATTGTGAACTAGGTAACACCTGTTTGAAAGCTGGTAAGCACTTTGGAGGCAAGTAAATTGCCAATAAGAGCAGTAGTTTTTAGTTAAAATCTAGGAAGCAAATATCTCAATATAAGTCAGAAAATTGTGCCAAATACCATCAACAAAGAAAAATATTTATAAAGAATTGATCTTATAGTTTGTACTATTATTTAAATAAGAGAATGATCGAACTATATTCATGAAGTGTGTTAAAAAGATATTTTCAATACAAATAGGATTGCACTTTAGATTGTAGTTAACTGTTAGGAATGTTAAGATACCAATTAATGAACTTTTAGATTGATTACAGTAAGGAATAACCCCCCTGTATGTTTAATTAATTCAGTCCCTCCCTTCGCTAATCAATCAAGTAAGAACAATTAATTTGACATAACTGATATGCAATGAAATGATTATATTACAAAATCATATGCAAACAGGCAAATAATCAACAGAGTTATGATTGTAAATTTTTTAGAAGGCAAGCCAAAAGGAAAATCTAGTAACAGGCTAGATAACTCGTGGAGCTACCTTGGAAAAAACTTGCTTGCCCTTTATCTTGGGCAAGCATCCAGAGGCAGCCTCTTAATCTGGGAACAAATGAAATCAACAAGCTCCCCTCTCTTCCCCTTCTAGTGCAAAGCTTAGAACCAAAAAATTAAAATCATTAAATACAGTTTGGGTGTACACTTATTATCGAACATAGATCATGCATTAAACAGTGCCATGTGGACTCTCCTATAGTCCAACATTCTATAGATAAGAACCATTTTGTTAACGACTTTAAATTTTTGGTTCTAGAAACACTTACTTGAAATAGATAGAATAAAACTGATATGTATAAGGCACTATGCCAATGCAAGGCATTTTGGATTCATCATTTAAGGACTTATCAGCCTTTTGATCTCAATCAAACATTAGAAGATTCATGTTTTCTATAGTGTCTTGTCCCCTTTAAATGCCTGTAACAGGTGTGTGCTAAATTAGGGATAATCTCCCTCTTTTTTATATATAGTGGTCCTTCCAACTTCTCTGTTTAGTTGAAAGTTATTAGTCTGATTCTATTAATAGCAGACTAATAAGCCATGGAAGTAAGCTCCATTTAAAGAATAAAACTGGTTGCCTATCAATACAAGGACCTTTTGGTAAGCTAATAAAGATAACAGCAACTTTAATGATAATTCCATATGCCTCACCACTACATAAAGGCAGTAATAAATTAGAAGACTGGTTATATGTGTTTTTTCCTTATAGGAGACACGATCTTTCACAAATGACTTCAGAAGCTGATGAAATCAATTTTGTGTATGATTCATATTATATGCTACATGCAATATATGCTACATACGATTGAAGTCTTCTTTGCTGGATTTATATCGCTTGATTTCTTCACATGCCAGTTATGTACCATATGTAATTTGAAGACTTTACCGATCTATTTACATGTCTGGACTTTAAGGTTTTGTTTATCATTTACACTGTCTTTATATATATCTTTGTAGCAACATTTGTTACACAGCTGTGGCTGTCATTTGATTCAAATCAGCTAACTCATGCAGCAGAGGAGGGTGGATATCTGTCAGTGGACATAGGTGAGCTTGAGTTGCAGAGGGGAATCTTGCTATTCTTTTCAGGGGATTCTGGGAATTGCAGTTTTCTATGTGTGGTGGCTACTTTCTGATCCATCTGAAATTTGCAACTCCTCTAATAAGTCTAGACCAGAGTTCTCATCTGTGGCTTGAAGTACAGAACCATGCTAGGAGACCTGGAGTCTTCCCAAGGGCAGCCATTTATAGCAGATATTGGCATCTTGTAGATGGCCAGCAACTGGGTTCAGAGATTTTCTAATATTTAAAGCTTCTTGAGGGACACTGGGAAACCCAAACATTTGTATTTCATTGAATAAAAGATAGCCTCTTGATTTCACCTTGTCTTGGGCTATCTTTTTAATTCTCCACTCTGTAAATTGTAGGTCTTGGGTTAATTGGTGGTCCTAGTCTGTACACCTTCAAAATGGCCAGCGCTAACCCTGACTTGAGGTGCAGAATGGAAGACAGTCAGGTAGATGTAAAACAAATGAGATCCATAGATTCCTCCACCAATTTGGTGTAGTGGTTAATTGCACAGACTCTAATCTGGGAGAACCAGGTTTGATTCCCCACTCCTCCACTTGTGGTTGCTGAATGACCTTGGGCAAGCCATAGTTCTGTCAGAGCTGTTCTTGAAAGAGGAGTTCCTGAAAGAACTCTCTCAGCCTAACCTACCTCACAGTTGTGGGGAGGGGAAGGGAAAGGATTTTGTAAGCTGTTCTGAGACTCCAAGTGAAGGATGGGATATAAATCCAATCTCCTCCTCCTCCTCCTCCTCCTCCACTCCCCCCCCGGGAGACCCCTGAATTTTAAATTAAGTTGTTTAAATTGGGTTTCTAAAGCAAGCAGCTGGTCACAAGAATTTGTTTCCAAGACTTGCAAGTTTCTCATGTCATCTTGAGAGTCATACCAAGATTAAAAGCTGCCTCTGCTGTTTTAGAGGTTTTTGCTAGAGAGGCTTGTATTTCATTAAGCTGATTCCTTACTGGTTGGATGGAACATTACATTTGCTCTCTACAATCAACTATAAAGCAACACTTTGTAACACATTGGTTTTGTAACATTATGCAATATTATGTAGTTTGCAAAATACTTGATTTTATATGTATATCTTTGTATAACAATCCTCTTTTAAGATATTGTTTTATGCCAATAAAGGCTAACTGACTGACTGACATTTGCTCTCTGATTCACCTTTCCATTTTTTTCAAGTAAATTTGGTAAGTCCTGCTTATTCAAGGCCATCTCAAGAAGGTGCAAGATAGATGAGTCATCCACCATTGTGGCGGGGGTTGGAACCAAATGCTTTCTGGTCTGAATGAGCCTCCAGTGGGGAGAAAAATGCCTGCAAGGTTTTCATCACCATTTTGGGGAGGTTTAAAGAAGGTGGCTCAAGTGGTTAAGACCCTGAACTGCAGGCTGTGGAAAGTCAGTAGTTCAGCAATTCGAGACCCAAGAGTGCAGCATGACGGAGTGAACTCCCGTCTCTAGTTCTAGCTCCTGCCAATCTAGCAGTTCAAAAGCAAGAAATTGCAAGTAGATAAATAGGTACCACTTCGGTGGGAAGGTAACAGCTTTCTGTGCACCTTGGTGTTTAGTCATGCCGGCCACATGACCACAGAAACGTCTTCGGACAGTGCTGGCTCTTCGGCTTTGAAACGGAGATGAGCACCACAACCCTAGAGTTGGATTCGACTGGCTTTCGAGGAAAGGAACCTTTACCTTTACCTTTAAAGAAGCCCATTGTTCCTGCCTATATTTTAGACTGTTCAGGTATGGTTTTAGTTCATCCAGTAGTTCAGGAGGAGAGAGGAGAGAGCTGGAAGATTAGATGCCCACCATCTTGCTTGGCATCACCAAGCCCCATCACCAGTGTTCCCTCTAAGCTGAGTTTGTGTGAGCTAGCTCACAGTTTTTTAGCCTCCGGCTCACAGATTTTTGTCTTAGCTCAGGAAGGATGGCTCCAGAGCAAACTAATTTATGCTCACAACTTGCCAGTAGCTCACAAAGTAGAAATTTTGCTCACAAGACTCCACAGCTTAGTGGGACCATTGCCCACCACAAGTATAGTTTATAAAACACTGGATGATGACAAAGCATAAACGTTGTAGATGGTTTTCAAGACAAAAGTCTAATTACAACCACATAAAGATCTAGATTTGGGGAGAGAAGTGCACTGTGATGTGAAATGAGTAATGGAATAAAAATATTCCATGCTGCCTTATACTGAGTCAGATATTATGCCAATAAGAGAGAAGAGAGAGAGAAGAGATTGGATTTATACCCCGCCCTTCACTACCCAAAGGAGTCTCAGAGCAGATTACAAACTCCTTTCCCTTCCCCTCCCCACAACAGGCACCCTGTGAGGTAGGTGGGGCTGAGAGAACTCTTGATAGAAACGGCTCTTTCAGGAACAGCTGTGCCAGAGCTTGTGACTGACCCAAGGTCACATCAGCAGGTCTGAGTGGAGGAGTGGGGAATCAAACCCGGTTCTCCCAGATTAGAGTCTGTGCACTTAACCACTACACCAAACTGGCTCTCTATAAAGGTTATTGTTGTTGAGTCAGATGATTAGTTTATCCTGGTCAATAGCTTCAAGTCAGACAGGCAGAAGGTCTTTATGTTTTCATGCAGAGGTCTGTCACATCACCTATTAGCTAAGCCTGTTAACTAGAGATGACAGGTAATAATTATTATTATCACATGGCATTGTGTGTGGTATAGCCTGGAGAGCCGAAGCGTGTCTGGAAGCCTTAAGTGCTAAGTCTTATAGCAAGCTAGACTTATTGAGGGGGTCTGAGAGAGCTCTGAGAGAACTCACTGACCCAAGATCAGCCAGCTGGCTTCATGTGAAGGAGGGTGGAACTGAACCCAGTTTTCCAGATTAGAGTCCACCACTCTTAATAACTATACCATACTGGCTTTCTAGATGCCAGGGATTTGACCTGTAACCTTCTATACAAATAGCAGGTGCAAGGACAGGAGAGAGGGAGATGGGAAGCCTCTTCCCAGGCAGTCTCATCTCTCCCATGAGACTTATTTCTCCTAGCTATGTAGCCAGGAGAGAGGGAGATGGGAAGCCTCTTTCCAGGTGATCCCAACCCCCTTTCTCCTGGCTGCGTGGACAGGAGAGAGATAGAGATGGGAAGCACCTTCCTGAGCAATCCTGTCTCCCTTTCTCCTGTCTATACAGCCAGGAGAGAGGGAGATGGGAAGTCTCTTCCCTGGAGATCCTATCTCCCTTTCTCCCAGCCAAGGTGAGTCCCTTCCACAGTGATTCCCTCCCCCTTTCTCCTGGCCAGGGCAAGCTGTCTCTGGGAGAAAAGTGGAAGGGAATCCCTTCCAGTGTGATCCCCAGCTGTTTATGAATGTACAAGGAATGGAACTGGAGAACAAGGGGAACAAAAGGAGTGTAATAGTGAGAGACATCAGATAATGTTGCCACATTATTATAGATCTCATAATTCTGCATCTAGTAGGTTCCTGAAACTGCCTCATTTGTCTCTCCTGGATGTTCCTTCTTTTTTTTTTTTGGTAAATACAGTTTATTATTGGATATATCACATGTTCATACATTTTCAACCAACCTACATATCCATTTTTCTAATTTCCCTTCTCCCCCCCCAAACAAGGCTTCCCGCACTGCTCCAACCCCATTAATATCTCTCTTGTTCTAGTACAGTTACTTCTAAACTTATTTTCTCTTACAAACGGTAACAATTCAAAAGTCTAATTCTATTTCATTTTCCTCTTAATAACTATCAAACCAGATCAAACCACGTTTAATGTCCCAATTTTTCAACAAGTATTTTTGAAAGTCTTTCCAGTCTTCAAAGAAAGTTTCATCTTCTTCGTTGTTTAACTTTCTTGTTAATTTGTCCATTTCTGCCAAAAACAACGTCTTTTTAATCCATTCCCATGTTTCAGGTACTTTATCTTGTTTCCAACATTGAGCAAAAGTCAGTCTTGCTGCTGTAGTCAAGTACCATAGTAGTGTTCTCTTGGCTACATTTATTTCTTCCATTTTAAGACCTAACAATAACATCTGTGGGTCTTTCTTAAAAGTACAATTCAAAATTTTTTGTATCTCATTGTGGATCTCTGTCCAATACTTTACTGCTTTATCACATGTCCACCACATATGGTAAAAAGACCCTTCATGTTTCTTACATTTCCAACATTTATTAGACATACTTTCATTTATAATAGCAATTTTTTTAGGCGTCATATACCATCTGTACATCATTTTATAACAATTCTCTTTAACATTTACACAAGTTGAAATTTTCATTGACTTTTTCCACAAGTATTCCCAAGATGTCATTAATATCTCATTATTAACATTTACAGCCCATTTTATCATTTGCTCTTTTACAGTTTCATCCTCAGTGTACCATTTCAATAAAACCTTGTACAGTTTAGAAATCATTTTTTTCCTTTCTCAAGCCATACAGTTTCAATTTCAATATTCTTTTCTCTAAAACCATGTTCTTTTTTATCGGTCTTAAATAAATCATAAATCTGTCTATACTTCAACCAATCATATTCAAATTCAACATCAAATCTATCTTTTAACACAAAATTTTTCCCTTCAGATTTTAAAAGATTTTTATAAGGTAGCCAATCTAGCCCTTGATTTCTTGAATATGGATTAATCACTTCAGCTGGTACAATCCAAAGTGGTCTTTCTTCTGAGAAGAATTTTCTGTATCTCATCCATGTCTCGAACAGTGATTGTCTTACAAAGTGGTGTTTAAAAAATTTATCCATTTTTACTTTTCCATACCATAAATATGCATGCCATCCAAATTTGTTATCATGCCCTTCCAGGGCCAATAACTTCTTATTCTCCAGATTAATCCACTGTTCCAACCATGTTAAACAGACGGCATCATAATACAGTCTTAGATTTGGTAGTTGTAGGCCTCCTCTCTCTCTTGCGTCACATAAAATTTTCATTTTAATCCTTGGCTTTCTTCCTGCCCATACGAATTTGGATAATTCTTTCTGCCACGAATCCAGTACTTTCCTTTGTTTTAGTATTGGAATAGTCTGAAATAGAAACATCAAACGCGGCAAGATATTCATTTTTACAGTCGCGATTCTTCCCATCAATGATAAATTCAAAGTGTCCCATTTCTTCATATCTTGCTGAATCTTGTGCCACACCTTTTCATAATTGTTTTTAAACAAATCAATATTTTTCATGGTTAATTCAATTCCAAGATATTTAGTCTTTGTAACTACTTCACATTGAATTTTCTCTTGAAGTTCTGTTTGTCTTTGTTTCGTCATATTTTTGCACATCACTTTGGTTTTACTTTTATTAACATAAAATCCCGCAACTGAACCAAATTCTTCAATTTTTTCCATCAATTGTGGTATTTTCTCAATTGGGTCTTGGATCATAAACATTACATCATCTGCAAATGCCCTGTATTTATAGACAAAACCTTTCACTGTAAGTCCTTCAATACTGTTATCTTTTCTTATCGCTGTCAATAATATTTCCAATATCCAAATAAACAACAGCGGGGATAACGGGCAGCCTTGACGTGTTCCCTTTTGGACTTGGAAGAAGTCCGTCTTTTCTTTATTTATATTCAAAGCCGCTTTTTGTTCTGAATATATTGCCACAATCATGTTTAAAAAGGACTGTCCAATGTCCATTTTTTCAATAACTTGCAGCATGAACTCCCAATTTAAATTGTCAAAAGCTTTTTCCGCATCTAGGAAGAGGAATCCAACTTCTTTTTCAGGATGCTTGTCAAAATATTCAATTGCATCTATCACCACTCTTAAATTGTCTCTGATTTGTCTATTTGGTAAAAATCCAGCTTGTTCTTCCGCTATTGTATCTTTCAGATATTTTTTCAGTCTCTCTGAAATTATTTTTGCAAATAATTTGTAATCGTTATTTAATAGCGATATTGGCCTATAATTCTTTACTTGAGTCAAATCCAAACCTTCTTTAGGTATCAATGAAATGTTTGCTTCTTTCCATGAATCTGGGATCCGTTTAGTCTTTCTTATCTCATTCGACAGAAGTACTAAAATAGGGGTTAGCTCCTCTTTAAATTTCTTATAAAACTTTGCTGTAAAGCCATCTGGTCCTGGAGCTTTGCCCAACTTTGCATCTTCTATCGCCATTGTCACTTCTTCTTTCGTTACTAAACCATTTAATAATTCCTTAATTTGTTTTCCCAGCTCTGGAACTTCAATCGTCTCCAAATATTTCCTGATTCTCTGTTGGTCAATTCCTTTCTTTTTGAATAATTTGGCGTAATATTTAAAAAAAGCCCTTTTTATACCATTCAAGCTCATAACATCCTTTCCATCTTCAGTAATCTTAGATATAAAATTCCTTTCTTTTCTATTTTTCAATTGCCATGCTAAAAACTTTCCTGGTTTGTTTGCACCCTCAAATGCTTTTTGCTGTAATTTCTTCAAATTCCAATATAATTCTCTGTTTAGTAGAACGTTCAGCTGATCTTGCAGAAAGTGGATCTCTTTAATAATCTTCTTCTTCCCTGGTCTTTTCTTTAATTCCTTTTCTTTTTGTCGAATTTTTTCATGAAGGTCTTTCTGTTGTTGGATCTTTTGCTTTTTGTCCTTGGAGTTCAGAGAGATAAGCATACCTCTCATTACTGCTTTGTAAGCATCCCATACAACTTGTATATCCGTACCTTTATTCAAATTCAGTTCAAAAAAACTTTTCGTTTCCTTTTTTAAGATCTCATTAATTTGTTTTTGATCCAATAAATCTTCATTAATTCTCCAATATAACTGTTTAGGTTTTGCTTTAGATATCCAAAGTAGGGGATTATGATCAGAGTTAGTTTTCGGTAAAATTTGTATTTTATAAGTTTTTTGCGCCATCTCCTCTGACATCCAAATCATGTCAATTCGAGAAAAGGAATTATGTCTATTCGAATAAAACGTGTAGTCCTTAGTCTTAGGGTTCCACTTCCTCCAAACGTCTTCCAATTTCTCTTGCTTCATCAATTGAAAGAAATTTTTTGGTAACTTTCCAACTGTCTCTCCACTTGCTTTGGACTTTCTATCCAATGTGTTATTCACTGTACCATTAAAGTCTCCAGCAAGAACAATTTGGTCATAATTTAAACAATCCAACTCTTTAGTCAAGTCATTAAAGAAAGTCTCTTTTGCACCATTGGGTGCATATATATTTATAAGCAATGTCTTTTTTCTGTTCATCAGTATTTCCACGCCAACATACCTTCCTTCTTTATCTGAGAAAATTTGTTTAGGATCCAATTCTTTTGAAATATAAATCACTGTTCCTTTTTTCTTATTAGTTGCTGAGGAATGAAATTCTTCTCCCAATTTTTTATTAGTCAAATATTTGTTGTCTTGTTTTCTAATATGTGTTTCTTGTAAACAAATTATATTACATTTTTGTTTCTCCAGCCAATGATTCACTAATCTTCTTTTGCTTGGTGAATTTAGTCCATTTACGTTCCAAGATAAAAATTTGTAATCCATAGTGGTGTTGAGTTAAATATCTTTAAAATCATCCAGATTACTCTCTTTAAATCTGTATAAATCTCCTTCAGATTTAAGAGTAGATCTCACCGAGTTGTACATAAATGTAAGTCCATATGGAATCTCCCATCTGAACCTAATGTTCATTTCTTTTAGTCTGTCTGTCAATTTCTTGAATTTCTTTCTATCTTGTAGAATCGGTCCCTCCTGGATGTTCCTTCTGATCATCCACAATGAATGCTTCAAACACACAAAAAATGACCAATGATATGGACAAATATCAAGTGGCAGAGAAGGCAGCAACTTGGAAATAGCCCCAAATTAAAACTTGTGGAAACACAATTTGATTTTTTTAAAAAAGATTGTTTAAACACATGATCCTTAAAGAGATACCTTCTGGACAACGCTCCCTCTAAGCAGTGGAGTCTTGTGAGCAAAAATTCTACTTTGTGAACTACTGGCATTAAAGTTGTGAGTGAGCGATTTGGCCACTGTATAAATTAGTTTGCTCTGGAGCCATCCTTCCTGAACTAAGACAAAAATCTGTGAGCTGGAGGCTAAAAAACTGTCAGTTAGCTCACAATAACTCAGGTTAGAGGGAACACTGCTTCTGGGGTATCACAGAGATTGAGGAAAATTTGTTCTAGAAGACAGAATTTGGCATAGAGAAATGGCAGTGCTTTTGTGCTGAAGTACCCAAACCAACTTTCAGTCACTTACAAAACAAAGATGGAAGGCTGTGATTTTTTGTGTGTGATTTTGGCTACTTAAGCAAACTACTCTAAGCTAAACATATCAAGTTCTGTGCCCTAGATGAGTGATTCTTTCCAAAACATTAGCTATAGCTGTGGCTGCAGATGACACAGAACAATCCATGTAGCAAGCTAGTGAAGTAGCAGCAGTGGCCACAGACTGCATTTGAGAAGTCCTGTCTTGTACAGTGATGGATATGGTAGAATTTAAAATTGATCTAAATCCATGACAGACTTCATGTTCCTGGGATCCAAGATCACTGCAGATGGCGACTGCAGCCATGAAATTAAAAGACACCTGCTCCTTGTGAGGAAAGCTATGGCTAACCTAGACAGCATAATAAAAAGTAGAGACATCACCCTGCCAACAAAAGTCCATATGGTCAAAGCAATAGTATTTGCAGTAATAATGTAAGGCTGCGAGAGCTGGACCATAAGAAAGGCCAAGTGCCAAAGAATAGATGCTTTCGAATTATGGTGCTGGAGAAGACTCTTGAGAGTCCCTTGGCCTGCAAGGAGATCAAATCAGTCAGTCCTAAAAAAAATCAACCCTGACTGTTCTCTGGAAGGCCAGATACTGAAGCTCAAATACTTTGGCCACCAAATGAGAAGGGAGTACTCACTGGAGAAGACCCTGATGCTGGAAAAGATTGACGGTAAAAGAAGAAGGGGACAGCAAAGGATGGTTTAGATAGTGTTATTGAGGCAATGAACATGAAATTAAGCAAACTCCAGAGGACAGCAGAAGACAGGAGGACCTGGTGTAATGTGGTCCATAGGGTCACAAAGAGTCAGACTCGACTGTGCGACTGAACAACAGCAGCAACAACAAAAAAAAATCCCTTAAGAAGTTTAGGTGCCTTTCATAACATAAAGAGCAATCAGGCATAATTTGAGACTCACTGAAGTACAGGGGTAAGTGAACTAGAGTATCTTTTGAGATCTCTTTAAGCCTTATATAATTTTTTTTAATCAGAATGTAGAAAGATTTTGATCCACCATGAGGAAAATGAAAAAGAAAGCTCCGTGATCCACCTCTCAGTGACACAGCAATTTCCATCTAATGGCATTCAATTTAATTCCAAATTTATACAAAGATTCTATAAAGGTAAATGATTTTGACTTTCCAGCAGTGAAGCAGGGTCATGGCTCTCCACCTTCCACATGTCTTAGACTTAGCCACAAGATCAATAAAAGACATTATAATCATTGCTCCCACACATGCAGTCTAGACAGAGTGGCTCCACCATGTTCAGCAGCCCACCCTGCAGATGGAATGGGCACTTCGACTGGTACAGTTTGATCACTAAACAGCATGTGGCTCAAAACTGAAACCTTTAAGGGGGGATCTGAAAATGTGAGATATAAAGTCCAACATTTTGATTGATTTTGCTTTAGTGCTTAGCATGCACAAATCAGTGGTAATGAATAAAAAC
Source organism: Gekko gecko (assembly GCA_029375565.1). Classification (NCBI taxonomy): domain Eukaryota; kingdom Metazoa; phylum Chordata; class Lepidosauria; order Squamata; family Gekkonidae; genus Gekko; species Gekko gecko. The sequence continues at coordinate 125,699,688 of JAPDNY010000006.1, read as the reverse complement.
TACTTTCTTCTTAGGAAAGGTTAAGTGACTCATCTGACATGAAAGGAACTGTCTGTACCAGCACTCCTCAGTACTGGTGCGACCAGGTGCCCTTACAGGAGACAGGCAGTATTTCGTGATACAGAACAAACATCAAAGATGGTTGGAACAGGTAGATATGTGCTAAACTGTACAGAATTAAGACCACAAGACATCCTTTCACCAAGCTATCCCATCAATCTAATAGCAGCTTTAGTGTCTCCCTATATTTCACTGAACTGTAATGGAAATACATTCCTGACCTTCATTATTGTAGTATCAGATTTATACAATGGTTTTAAATTTCTTTGACTAATGATCCAGAGGCCAGAAGCAGAGGAAACAAGCTACTGCCTGATCAATTCTGCGTGTGAATTTACATGTCTTCACACAAACTGCATGCACAGTTCACTGGGTAAGACAAGACTACAAAGTCTAGATAACCTGTAGAAAAATCCACATTCAGAAACTCATTTTCTAAATGATGAACCAAATCATTATATATTGAACCATTTTGTGAGTAAGTGCAACCGGAGGAAGAAATTCACCCAGAGATTTTCTTGAATGCTATAAATGGTCCTAACATACTATTTTACATTAAACATTTGATTATATAAATTTTACATTCTTGGAAAGCATGCATTTGCTTTATTATGTTTGTGGTAAAGTTTAGGGATGGGCACAGACCGGAAAAATGCATGAACCATCATAGCCTTTTAGGGGCCAAACTGATTCAGTTTGTGAGGTTTGTGACCCAGTAGAATGCCACTCCTGGCATGCTAGACACACCAAACTCACAGGGAATATTCAGCTGACTCTCCTGTACCTGCCCTCCAAGTTTGATGAGAACTGAATTTACAGTGTATGAGTTACAGCCCCCCAAAGAAGGTGCCCCCAGAAAAATGATTACTGGGGAAATGATTGCCTGTCATTTCCCCAGAAAGCACTTTCCCAGGGTGCCTTGTTTGAGAGGGTATAACTTGGACCCTGTAAATTCAATTCTCACCAAATTTGGAAAGCAGGTAGAGGAGCACAGGATCCATTCTTTACACTCCTGAACCTCCTGAACCTGCACCTGTCATTGACAAGTGGTCATTTTGACAGGAGCAGGTTCAGAAAGTTCAAGAGTGTATAGAACAGATCTTGTGCAAACTAGAGATATCAGAGTCACAGGGGACCTCTCCCAGATGCTCCTCTACTTCTCCTCCAAGTTCCAGCCCCTGTTGCTTTGAAATTTTGTAAACATTTAGATTGAGCAGAGACAGTCTAAAATGTATCCATTCATGAACCACCACAAACTGCCCCAAACAGCTGGAATGTTCATGGAAAGTTCATGCCAGTTGACCTGCCACTTCACAAACCAAGAACTGACCAAAATTAATCACAAACTTTAGCTCATGAGCCAGTTCATGCCCATCCCCAGTAAAGTTAGAGCACATATTATACATGATGTCTGAACCTAAAGGATATAGTCACATTTTAAAATGATAGTTAGTTGTAACATTTTGATTTCCTTCTACATTCTAGAGTTTTAACCTTTCCCCTGTAGTATGTACCCTCCCATGTATTCAAAATTTCTGGTCAGATTACATCTCTCTGAAGAGTTTCTTTTGCCACCAATGATCACTCATTCATCTGTTATTAGTGTGAAGAGTTTCCTGTGTGACTTCTATGAAGTTTTGAACCAATGTCTGATTTTAGAAATTAAATACTGGGTATTAATTCCAAAGCCCCACGTATTGTAAAAGTGAAACACACAGGAGCTGAATCAAGGAGCAGCTCTCAGAACATACTTAGAGAGGCAGCACCTTTCAACATTCTTATAGATTAGTGAATTATAAAGCCATGAAGCTGCCCTCATTGAGCCTTTATGAAAGGTGCCATCTGTGAGTTTTAGTTGTTAATTTGCATAATGGATGGCAATTTTGAGCAACTGTTGTGTTGTAAAACCCCACTGGCAGGTCTTTGTTTTCTCGCTTTGACAAACCTTTAACTATGCTATATGCAAACAGCTCCTTACAATGAATTATTGTATTACAGACAACTCCAGCAGTTTCAAAATTCCACAAGGCTAGCTACAGGCACTGTCAATAGAACTGGTGAAGAAAAAAGGGGGGGGGCTGCACCCAACAAAATGGATTCAAGAACCTCAAAGGTAAATAAGAAAACAAATAAGGGGCCAATGGTTAAAACTTAAATATAGAATAATTATAAGTAAAAATACATGTGTTTATTGCAGAGACTTTTAAAAACATACAAGGGCCCAATCAAGCTTCATAAAATGATAAAAGTGATGTATGCACAAGAGGAAACACTTATGACCTAATGAGTTTTGGTCCAATAGGGCCTTTCTCAGAGATCAAACAGTAAAAGATACATACAGGTTCCTGTTACAATCAAAAGACAGTTTAAAAGTTGATATAGGACCAAAAAGGGAATTTTCCAATATGGAATCAAATGACACAAGAAAAGATATTATTTGTGAGGCTTCCTTGAAACTAGACTTGTTTCAATTACAGATACATACAAGATGGGTAATCTTGCATGTGTGTACCTTCCAACTCTGGTCCAGGAAGCATGGTGGAAACCACCCAATCAGAGCCAATGTACTTTCAATATCAACTTCAGGAAGAGACTGGCTATGTAGATCATATTCAACATGGTTTAATTCTTGGCAAAAAAAATAATCTTCCTTGGTCACCCTAATAAATTATATACACCAGTCTACTGCCTTGGGGAATGCATCCCTATTGGTCTCCTGGACTTTTCAGAAATGTTGATATTGTCCATGGTATCCTGTGTATCAGCTGGTGGGCATGAATATCAATGGAATAGTGTTAAAGTGGCTCTTGTCCTTCTCGGAGGGCAGGTCTGAGAAAGGAGTGTTTGGGGGGACTTTTGTATTGCTCCTTGGCTACTTCCTCAAGTTTTCATCTTGTCCCAATTTTGTTAATCATCCATGTCAGACCACTAAGAAAGTTCATCTGGAGATCTGGAGTGAATTGCCATCAGAATATGGTTGATATGGATGGTATTCAACTCACCTTTTCAGTCTAATCTCAGGGAGGTAGTGGAAGTGCTAAATCGGTATTTGGAAGCAGTGAAGGACTAAGGAAGGGTGAACAAATTATAAATATATACAAAGTAGAAATGCTGTAAATTGATTATTCAGGAGCAGAACTACAACCCATTCTCAGTGAGCTTGAACTCTCCTTGAATGAGCAGGTTCACTGTTCAAGAGTGTTCTAGATAACCATGGGAAAGAGGTAGCTAGGAATGCTTTTTATGAGCTTCTGCTGATTTGTCACCTGTGGCCGTTTCTGGAGAACCTGGCAACAGTCATGCATACCTTGGTAATACTTAGATTGGACTACTGCATGGGACTGTCTTTAAAAATGGCCTGGAAACATCACCTTGTCCAGATTGCAACAGGCAGAATAGCATCTGGGGCTCATTGCACTAATTCAGGATTGTACCAGTTAAACTGGCTTCTAGCTTGTTTCCAGCCCAATATATAATGCTGTTTTTGACCTTTAAACTCTTAATGATTTCAGTATTAATTCCCTTCTGTATATACCTTCTTGTTCTCTGAGCGTATTGCTGCAGGAACACACAATGCCTGAGATATTTGCTGGGGATCCATACAAAGGTGTTCTAGCAGCTACCAGGATTTTAAAAGTTCATTCTAAGGAGTTCCATTAAGCCTTCTGACTGTAGACCTTCCAGAAACAGCTAGGCCCCAGTCATATGGGCTGGATAACACAGGGGGAGGCGGGGCTATTTGCAGCGCCGCAAGTAGAGCCGCCAGAACACGATACCACGTGTCGGTGGCATGCCATGGTTCCTTCCCTCCACACCTGCGTGTCAATGAGAGGCTGGAGGGAAAAGCCACACGCCAGCAGGAGTCACACTGAGGGAGTCTGGAGGCAGCCCGTGGCAAACTATTTGCCAGTACCTTCGAGGAGGTAGTTTTATACTCTGCATCTTCAGCAGGAAGCTGCAGTTTGGCCATGGGAGTGCTAGCCTCCCAGATGTTGCAGTGTGATTGCGCCCAGAAACTCTGCCATTCAATCATGGCTCTCCCGCGGCAAATTAGGCGTGTGAATGGGGCCCTAGAGACTTTTTTCTAGAATGCCTTGTAATAGAAAGTTTTATCTTTGGATTTAATCTCTTTTAAATTCCACCTGATTGTTCTTAGTGTTGTCATTATGTATGCAAATTTCACTATGACTTATCTTGAACATAATTTTATGGAAAGGCAGCATGGGTATGACCCAAATAAATAAAGAGATAGGTTGTCCCTGATAGCTTTTTAAAACCTTTTTTCATGCCCCATGAACTGCCTAGAAAATTTTTGTTAATCATGACAACTTTGATGTGACTGCTTCCATGACTACATCGTTTCTAGGAAGAAGACTGATTTTTTAAAATGGTGAAAAATGTTGGAGCTGCGAACAGCAGTGAACTCAGATGCTTTGGAAAAAAATTTGCACCCCTTCTGTTTTTCATGCCAGAATTACGACTTGGAGAACATTTTATGTAACCCTTGTTGCAAGTCACTCTGCTCAGTTTCTTCCTTGTATTTCCCACTTATACATTTACAAATCATCCATATTGTTTATTTTTTGTCAGGTAGCTCCTGAACATGCTTTTAGCAAGCAGCCACAGTTCAGTTACAAAATGCTACATGGGAAACTCGTGGTAGAGCATATGCAACCCACAAAAAGCTTTGGTATTTCTCAGAAGCTTTTAAGGAAAACAAATTTCATTAATTAAAATAGAACAAGTCAGGATGAAAATGGAATGGGCGGGAGTCGAAAAGGCAGGGGAATAAATAAATGCTTAGAGAATATTTTCAAATAGAATCATCTAAGGCTCAGTGGAAAATACAGCTTGCTAGTCTGTGCTTAGGGTTTGAAAGTGAGGCTAATTCAATGTAATGAGAGGTGAATGGTACTCAAGACTCTGCATTTGCCACTGGAGACTTCTTACAAACAGTTTTGCTCTTTCAGTCATTAAATTTTTATGAAGTTTAATAGGCCTGCAGCCTAGAGAGCTGCCTGGATGTTGATTAGCATCGTATTTTTCTCTCATTAATGCAGAATCTGATTAGCCCTTGTTAAAAGCATTTCATCTGACTTGGCAAACAGTATTGTTCTGATATTAGGCATTACAAGTTTACTTCATCTGAGGGAATTCAACGTTCACTTGTTAGAGCCTCCTACTGCACTGAGTAGTACAGAGTCTCTTGCCTTCTTAAAATTCCCAAGGAAGAGAGCAAGCAGAAATTGTCAAGCAAATAAAAGCATAATAATGCATTCTAGTTGAGGAGGGTTTCTATTGGCAAATGCTGCCTCCAGTTTCTTAGCAATTGTCTAGTTTGAAAAGTTGGGTTGCAGAAAGTCTAACCATTCAAACTAGGTTAATTTATCCAGGTCAAGGATCCAGCTATCAGTATTTAGTAGTTTTCAACCAATGTTTGAGGAAACCTAGGCATTGCTCAGTGAGAAGACAGCAGTAGCAGACAATCTTCCTTAAGAGACACCTCCCCTCAGAAAAAATTGAGACAGCATTTGAGAGATGACTCTTTATTACAATATCTTTGGGAGGTCTTCAAACACAAAACTAAATTGGGCTGTAATATATGAACTTATTCAACACTTAAACTTCATGATGCAACTGTTCAATTAATAGTTGAACTTCCACAATGCACCCTAAAGTAATATTACTTCCTCTTTCTGCTTCTTTTTCAAGCTAGAACTAGCTCATGTGAACTATAGGGCCTGATGGTATATAGGCAAAAAGAAAGGCAGGATCAGCAAATAATGAAAAACTACTGCAGATATTGCATTGCTTCCAGCTCCAGCAAACAGCATTTCAGGCAATACCAGGCCCATAGCCAGGATTCTTTTAATTTGGGGGGCCTTTCAAAAAATCAGAGGGAACTGAAATAAAGCTAAATTAAAAAAAAAAACTCATGTAGGCTGGCTGGCCCATGCCTCAGCCAGTCCTTCCATGTGGCAGCTGGAGGGAAAGACGTGCCAGGCTCCAGTGGGACAAAGCAGTGCTCACCCTTCCCCCCATGACTGCTGCACACACACACATGGCTAAAGTAAGCAGCCACAGAAAAGGGTGGGCCTGGGAATAGCTGTGCAGAGACCTTGAGAGAGGAGGGGTTGCCTGCCGAGGTTGAGTGAGCAATGCAGTGGGAAGGAATGCCAGCTCTGCTTGGGCATGGGAGAGAGAGAGACGCAGGCAGCCCGTCTGAAAGGGAGGGCACATCTGCAGAGCTAGGCATCTATGCACAAGAACAGCAGGGAGGGAGAGACACTCATGAAGTGGTTCCTAATGATACACATTAAAACTGCCCCCCCCCCATTGACATCTCCACAGAAGTGTTATGTCCCGAGACCTGGGGCAGGTGCCAGCCAGGGGCAGCCAAGCTTCGATTCCAAAGACAATAGGGACTAGGCTCCTGAACTACAAGTAAGAAGCCAATAGGGACCTTGGCGGGAAGTTTGAACTCGCCAATAGAACAATGGGGCGTTCCCCCCCATGTATATAGTGGGTCATCTGGCCATTAGTTGTTCGTTATGTAAAGTACCTTATGTAAAGTTATGTCTTCACTTATGTCGTGGTCTGAGTCCTGATGTATGGAACCCAGTACTTTACAGTGGCAACGAGAATGGGATTCTGCTGAGTCAGGCCTGAATCACAACACTCCAGCCGACGCCGCTCCGCATCGCTCCCAAGCTCTGCACCGCGCCCCACACACCACTCCTGTAACGCAATCGAGTCATGGCCACAGCTCACGGAAGCCTCAACAAGTTCAATCCATCCCACCCCGAAGTTTGGGACTCCTGGACGGACCAGCTGATGTGCTATATCGAGCTAAACGGGTTCATAGATGTGGGAAAAAGAGTCACCAAAAGTCTCCTGGTCCCCCGGGCCATCCTGGAGTGTTCATTCAAGGAGATAATGGAAGCCCTCAACAACTACTTCAGTCCGAAGCTGACCTTTCTAGATAGAGGGATGGGGTTTCAGGGATGTGTGCAGGCCCAAGGGGAATCCGCTGCCGCCTTTATGGCCACCCTGCACGCCCTCGTGGTGGATTGCTCATTCCTGAAGGTGGCCGATAACCTCTTGACACAGTTCGTGTGGGGATTGTCGAATGCCAAACTGCAGAGGAAGATGATCAGCAACCATCAGATCACCTTGGAGGAATCCATGCAGCTCGCCCTAGCTCATGAGGCATCACATCAGGAGCACCCATCAGCTGCAGCACATCAGGTTGGGGCGGGATACAGCCCTGAAAACTTGGATGAGGAAGATGTCTGCATCATACGACACCCGCAATGCTGCCCACAACAAGGGCCGCCGACCAGCAGTCATCCCAATAAGGCCCCCAGCTGCCCCCAATGTGCCAGCTGCAGAGAGGCCCATGAGAGGAAGACATGCCATTTCCAGGATGTGACCTGCAATGCCTGAGGGAAACAGGGCCATCTTGCCAAAGTCTGCCGGTCAAAGGGCCCCTGGAAAATGCAAGCTTCCATGCAGCCTCGCCACTATGATGACGCTGCACACGAATCTGCCACAGAGACCTCTGACCTCTATCACCTCACCAACCAGCCGCTACAGGTACTGCACCTCCCCAACCTGTCTGCCACCCCAAAGATCCAAGTACAAGTCAGGAGCGAGGGGTCCCCCTGCTCCATGGAAGTAGACTTGGGGTCCACGGCGTCCATTATATCCATGGACATGCTGACTCAGCTTTGCCTATGGGAGGGACCCTCTCTGTGGCCCTCACATTTAAACTTAGTGGATTTTCAGAGAAATCCAGTCCCAATCAGGGGGGTCGGGACTTTTTGAGTGCAATACCAGGACTTTGTGGGGAATCTGGACTTGGTGGTGGTGGAGGGCAACCTTGTAAGTCTTCTGGGCCAGGCCTGGTTCAGGGCACTGGGTATATCTATCGAGGGAGTTAATAAATGCTCACCACGGGACTGTGGGCAGGTCTGCCAGGAATTTCTCATGGTGTTTGATGGGGCTCTGGGATGTTACAAGGGACCTGCAGTGTCCTTACAGATTGACCCAAACGTAGCCCCCATCCACCGGCGTTTCCGCATGACACCCCTCTCCTTGCAGCCAAAGATTGAAGCCGAACTGGTGGCCCAGGGTGATCTTGAGCCAGTCTCCCATTCCCCTTGGGAAACCTCAATAGTGACCCCCGTAAAACCCAATGGTGACATCCACATCTGCGCAGATTACAAATGCACCATAAACCAAGCCTTCCAGGTGCACTCATACCCGGTGCTGATGGTGAGCCACATGCTGGCGTCCCTGGCAGGGGTGACTATTTTCAGTAAGCTGGATCTCGTTCAAGTGTACTAGCAGTTACTGGTCGGTGAGGCCACAGCCTCGGCCCAAATGATTGTTACACACGGGGGGGGCATTTAAAGTTAAGAGGCTGCAGTTCGGGGTCAGTGTGGCCCCTGAGATATTCCAACAACTAATGGACACTTTATTGAAAGGAATCCCTGACATGATGCCATTTTTTGATGATGTCCTCCTCACTGCCGCGACCCCTGAGGATTTCGCCACCCATCTCTATGCCGTGTTGGGCCATTTCCACAACACTGGGTTGAAAGTTAAGGAGGAAAAATGCCTCCTGGGGGTATCGGAGGTGGACGTGACGGCCTCCACCCCACATGGGACAAGGTGAAGGCTGTTATGGAGGTCCCGGCGCCGTGGTGCAAGGTGGAGCTTCAGGCCTTCCTGGGTCTCATTAACTTTTATCATGCCTTCCGGCTGCACAAGGCTGCCATGGCGGAACCCCTCCACAGTCTGTTGGACCAACTGGCTCCATGGGCCTGGGGGTCGCGGGAGGAGGGGGTGAAAACTTTGTTATCTAATTCTGTTCTCACTCATTTCAATGAGTCCCTCCCGGTGATACTAGCATGTGACGCATTGCCCTACGGCATCGGGGCTGTGTTGGGTCACCTCCTGCTGGATGGGAGGGAGGTTCCGGTAGCATATTATTCTCGAATGCTGTCCCCCACGGAGCGCAATTATGTGCAGAAAGACCGGGAGGGGCTCACTATCCTGGTGGGCATTAAGAAATTTCACAATTTCGTCTATGGCCACCCCTTCACGATAGTCACAGATCATAAGCTGCTTCTGGGGTTGTTTGTGACCGACAAGCAGACACTGCAGGTCCTGTCACCCTGAGTCCTTTGTTGGTCCCTGTTCTTGGCAGGCCAGTAGCCAAAACGGCTCCACTGACTGGTTCTTTGGACACAAGATGGTTGGAGGGAACAACATTGTCTCAGGACCTCCCATTCAAGTCAGATCTATGAATTTAATAAGTGAATTTCAGCATATGCCAAATCATACTGTTCATCTCCTTTCAAACACCTTTTTCAGACCTGCCATACACAGTTAGGATGATGAGTGGTTAGCAGTTCAGTTTCCCCCCCAACACCTTTTGGTGCTAAGCTCCATACAGGATGTAGACAACCCTATATGTGGATTGTTATGGTGCAGGCTTATGGCTGTTGCATCTCCATCAGCAAGCACACTCATCCCTGATTGTTTCTTGGGCAGGAGAGGAAAATACAACTTTTTTTTGCATTGCTCCAATTTTAGTATATTTGCTGCCAAAGTGAGCACAGAAAAGGACAACTTTTTAAACTACTGATATGTCTTTATTTGTATTCCATTTTGTTTATCACTCAGATGGAGAGCTGAAGAACAGTAAGATCAATATCTTAGTCCCTATAGTACTTGAATAGTTTTTAAATACATGGGAATTTTGCTGACAAATCAGTTTTAGAATCAGATCCTATGCTGTTTTTCCAAGTGTAGCCCAAGTCCTGTATAGTGAAGCAGAAAATTGATTGTCCCAAATCTTTAAAAAGTACTTTACAACTGAACACTTTTTCTGTTAACTGAAAGTACCTGAGAAAATTCCACATTTTGAAAGCAGGGCTGCAAATCTATGAAAAATTACACGAGAGCAGGCTATACTGAACATCATGGGATTTAGCTTTGAGTACCCATGGATAGGGTTATCAGCAGATGTGATGCAAGAGAGAAAAAGAGTCCCACCATTTGAGTGGGATTCTATATGTTTATATTTTTCAGGGAGCTCTCATAACAAGGTTCAGATCCTTGCAGTCCTTCCCTGGTCATATATTTTATTCATGTGTGGTAAAACAGAGGTACAGTTAAGGGACTAGTAATATTAATAGGAGAAAATCCCTGGTAGCAACTGGTTCTTTGAGAAACCTTAGAACCTTGTGTCCTTGTTTCATGGGGCGGGGACACAACATATTGATTCACCACTTGCAGGGTGTAATCTCAGAATATTCAATCATGGGTTAGTTGTTCTTAAGATGAATGACTTAAGCCTGGTCAAGGGCTAAATGCAAGGGGAGGGAGATTATGCTTGCTGGCTGTGGCCTTTTCCTCCATGTGTTCATGTGATAATCTGAAAAGAACTTAAAATGGACAAATTGTCCATGGATATACGCTCTCTATACAGGTGGGATACTACCTTGTCCAAGGTTCCAATTGGCTGGTATAGACCCTATACCTACAGCGCTTCACATGAAGGAACTGAGGATAGGATCAGGGTCATGCAGGTATGAGCCTGCTCCTCCCTCCATGCATTCCTGTCGGATTCTTGGACAAAATTACTCTCAACAACACTCTCTGGCAGTGATTTGTTTATTGAGAAATAAAGATGTTCCAAGCTAAGACTCTTGCTGTGTCAGAACTAAAGTTCTGGCACCAAAACCCAAAGATATACAAGATTCAAACAAGCCCCCCCCCTTTGGCCCAGTCCAATCATACTCCCCAGTCATCCTGCCTAAACTTAGTGGATTTGCACTCCAGCCCCCTCCCATAAATCTACCGTTATGTTATCTAAGGTAATAAAGCAAGCACAGATGGTGTCCAAGGTCATCTCTGAGAAGAGAGGTATCTTAGAAGAGTTACATGCCACTACAACAGAGCCATTCTCACACTCTCACACTCACCCCCTGCTGGAATTCTAACCCTTGCAGGCCCCAGATCTTTGTGAACCATGGCAAATGAGATCTTGAGTTTGACATTCTGCCCCCCCAAGCTTGAGGGGGTGCCTCTTATGAAAAATGTGCACCAGTTTTGGAGCTTTCATGTGGTCTTGTTGCACCCATTCATTATGGCTCAGGTCAAAGTCTCTCCATTTGATGAGATAATATAGCTTGCTACATTTTACTTTAGAGTCTAAAATGTCCTCCACCTCCTGGTGGGGCTCCCCATCCACAATCTAGGGAGGGGGAGCTGCAGGACAAGGTCTCCTTGTCATGGGTCCCAGATCCTTCTTCAGTAGACTGAAATGGAAAACAGGATGGATATGACATAAGGTTTTTGGCAACTTGACTTCCACAGTTACTTTGTTGATGAGGCACACCACCTTAAATGGTCCCACATAGTTCCATCCCAACTTTTTCTCAGGTTGCAAACTCCTGAGGTTTTTTGTAGAAATATATACAGAGTCTCCCAGCTTCAGGTCCCATTCTGGGCCATTTTTAATCCTTCTTTGCTTTAGTCAGAGTTTGCTGGAGGGTTGACTATCCCTGAGTCACTTTAGCCCACCAGGTTTGTGCATCACCTGAACTCAGGGGCCCTGGGTCCAATGTAGGGAGAGGCCCCCCTCATATCCATGCACTGCTTTAAAAGGAGAGATGACACTCGGGGGACCATGGTAGTCTGCTGCTTGGTTTTGGCAATTTTCAGGAGGTCAGTGAGTGGGAGGACCTGAGCAATAAATGGGTGACAGAAACTGGTGAACCCCAAGAAGGATTGTAACTGTCATCTGGTTTGTGGAGGTTCCCATCCCACTATGTCCTGGACTTTCTGTGGGTCCATGCCCAAGCCCTTCTCTGAGATGTGGTACCTGAGAAAGTCCAGTTCCTCTTAGTGGAACTCACACTTGGACAGCTTAGCAGAGAGGTGGTTTTCATAGAGAGCCTTCAATACATCCAGCACCAACTGCACATGTGACTCCTTATCTTTTGAATATATCAAAATATCATCTAGATCAGGGGTTTCAAACTCATTTGTTATGAGGGCTGGATCTGACATAAATGAGACCTTGTTGGGCCAGGCCATGTGTGTCATAAAATGTAATGCCAGGTAGCGGAGATATAAACTTTATAAAGGACACAAACACAAAGGGTTTTTTTAGCTTAAAATAAAAACATGCTTAAAACATTAGCACTCTTGCAATATTTTGTTTATTTAACAGTGTCGGATAACTGACACCTCTTGCTTTGAATTATTGCATCAAAATGTCTGTGGTGTTGCAGTCTTGAGTATGCTGTTCAGGTGTGTATCTGTAAGCTGCAAACCTATGATTACGCAGCAGCAGCAGAACTGGAAGAAGAAGCAAAAGACAGCCAGTTCCACTGTGGGCCTGATAGAAGCTTTCCAGGGGCCTGATCCAGTCCCCGGACCACATGTTTGACACCCCTGATCTAGATAAACAAGGACCCTTTTGTACAAATGCATGTGCAATGCTTCATTAATTTTCATGAACAGCCCCAGTGCTCTGGCCAAGACAAACAGCATCACCTGGTATTTAAACCGGCCCAATGAGGTGTTGAATGTCATTTTATGTTCATCCCCCTCTCTGATATGTACCTGAAGTATGCATCTCATAAATCCAATTTAGTAAAAATCCGGCCCTGGGAAGCCTCTGCCAGTAAGTCTTTGATGAGGGGGAGGGGGGTAGGCATTCAACACAGACACTGCATTTAACCCTCAGTAGTCTGCACAGTCTCAACTCCCCATCCTTCTTCTTCTGGAATAGCATCGAGGCCACAAACAGTGAGGCCACTGGCCTGATGAAGCCCCAAGCCAGGTTTTTATCAATGAATCTCCGCAACTCCTCCTTCTTAGCTCATGGAGTACAGCTTCCCTTTGGGCATTTTGTGCCCTGGTGATATCTCAATCACATAGTAAGTTCTATGTTGGGGTGGTGATTCATCCCCCTCCCCCTCCTCAAACACCCGAGTCAAGTCCTGGTACTCAGAGGAGATGAGGTCCAGTTCTTCTCTCACCAGGAATATGCACTCTGCAGCAGGTTGGGGCACATCCCCCCATTCAGAGTTTCAGGTGTGCTCTTTACATTGGGAGTCTAGGAATGTCAAAGTTCTGGTGCTCCACTGCACATATGGATCATGGGCCTGGGGTCAGAGACTCCCTAGAAACACCAGCTTCTTCTTTCCAGTGATACCAAATTGAAATCGAGCCATTTACATAAAGCTAGCTCCCTTCCTTGGTGCATTCCCTTTTCATCTCTACTTGCTTTTGTGTTCTTGTTTTAGGAGTAAAAGGATTTGCCTTTAATAGATGACCTGAGCCATCCCAGCTAATGGTTGGATTTAAAAAAAAAAAAATAGAAGAACCTACACATAATCCCGGGTGAATAATGTTGTCTCAAAAAGCTTAAAGGAGTATTTTACCTACCTGGCATAGTTATTGATGTAATTAGTTAACATGGGTAGTTAGAGGTTTCAGTGGAGGCATTAAGCTCAGGTCATTATAAATTATGTAAATTCTCTGTCTTCTTTCTGTCAGAACACAGGGATAAAGTAAACACAAATGGATCAAACTGCTATTCAATAGAAACTTTATGTTAATGTTGCAAAGTGCATGGCAGGAGGTGGCAGTTACATTAATCTCTGGGGGACGGGAAGCAGCAGGAGCTCGAATATTATTAATTGTTACTCACTGGGTAACCAAGCAGGGATCATTCATTATTCTTTAATATTACAGCAGCATTACCTTCAGGCTTTCATTAAGGTCATTGTTTATACACCGGATTGGATATACAGATTGTAACTTACTTGCCCCAAAGAACTTTCTTTCTCAGTCTTCTCCTGCAAGGCATGGAAACACTTTGCATGTGTGGGCCCATTGTGGTGGGAGTTATGCAGGATATTTATGCTTATAAATGCAACATCCATGTGAAAACAACATCCATGGCTTGCAACATGTCTACAGTAGACCTTAGGGAATCCTTAAATAGTATTTAGGAATCAGGGTAATGCCTGTAGCAAAATGACAAATGTTTAGCACTTGCTTCTGAAGCTTGATCTGAGACAGAGGCACTGAAGGTTAGGATCAGCTTTGAGGAAGTTCTGTCTGCTGTAGATTTTCTGTTTCCATTTCTTATCTTCTTGGAACAGGCAAGATAATTCCTGATGCTTTTTTGGCAGTCTACATCAGGGATACAAACAGCATCTGATTCTTTCATAACAAATGTGAAGGAGGTGTACTTCTAAATATGAGAGGCTTCTAACTTGTAGGGGGGATGGAGGGTAAATCCCACAATGATTTTTAAATATTTGGGGGGGTGGAGGACTTGGAAAGATACTTGCTTTTCCCAAGAATTCTCTGAGAAAGTTTGGAAAAAACAAACTGTGCAACAATCCAGAGAGAGCTCACTTTTTCCTTATGCTTACATTCACTGACCCCATGTCTTGATGTGAAGACACCAAGCAAAATTCATGGATTGAACTGGAGATTATTAATTACAATCTGAACTCAGTAAATAATTAAATTTACTCCTCTCATTGTGCAGGTTCCCTAAGAGACTGCTTTATTGTGCTTGCCTTGGCTCCAAACTCAATATGGACATATGCCATGCCTTGCTTTTCATCATCTTCACAAAACTTGTGCAGAAAGATATAGCTCATCAACCTCAAGCCCCTCCCCCCAACACAGTGCAAATGTTAGATCACTGATATGCAGTACTGAGGGATTAACCCCCACCAGCTTCCTGGGACCATGCAGCCATCAATGGGTGAATTGAGTCCCTCCCCCACTCCAATAAAAAAACAAGCATCTAACCGGCACGAGTCCAGCCAACCTCAATTAGGGCCTCACCAACCCTTCAGGGTCAGGCCTATGTATATATTCCAACCCCACAACAACTAATATGAAGCATGCAAAAAAAGCTCCATTACTCTGGCCAATCAGAGGGGAACTAAAAAAAAAAAAAATCCTGCTCAGATGCAGTGACCAGATAATCCCATATTCTTGCCACAGGGAGGGAAGGGTACGGAGTTCAGCAGCAAAAAAAATGCACTTAATAGGGTAGGAATGGCTTTAAAAAGCCACCCATTCCTAGCCATGTGATTTATTGCACTGCAAGAGGCAGTCTTTCCTCTACCCAATGTCTGGTGCCCCCCTTTGCTAAGGGGGATGGGGGCAAAACCACCCTGGATACTGTTTGGGCAGAAACAAGTATTTGGATATACCTTTATTTCATGCATACATATTGTAAGAAATACTTTATTAAAAATAAAGAACATAATAAATATCTCCACAATTGAAATGGGGGGGGGACTAATCAAGCCATATACTTACAAAAAGTCACTCATAATGATGTCCTCTGATATTTCTTGATTGATGGATGAATGGATTGATTGATTGATTGACTGATTGATTGATAGGTGGCTTTCTCACTGAGATTCAAGGCAATTTACATGGTGTAAATCAATGCAATCAAATAGTATGAGACATCTAATAAACAGTGCAATAGGATTGGGATTACAAAAATTCAAAATAACTCAAGGAAGTATTAGACATATGTCAAACAATGCAGAAAATGATCCCACAAAAATAAAAAATGCAATAAAAGCAGGATAATAAATTAAAAAAAATGGCATAGGCTATAGTCATGGTTAAGATTAGAACTGGATTAGAACTGTATGTTAAAGGTGTTACCAAGGATATGAGCCCATAACTTGCTTTCTTCTCAAGAAGAAATAACTGGAGGGCAATATAAGGGAAAAAGAAGAGTCTAGATGACAAAAAAGAATATTTAATTATTCCGAAATCAAATAAGAAAGTACAAGGTCAGAGTCTGTTACCTCATTTGCATTTGTTTGTGAGTGTGAGTGAGAATAATATATCCTATCCTGCAGTACTATCCTTTTTAAGCATTTTAGATACCTCTTTATTTTCCCTATTTTGACAAAACCCTTTAACTCTACAACTAAGTAAACCTGGTATTAGCTCTGCAAAGATGTGCATAATCCAATCTGGCACAGAAATTGATGAAAACTGATGGATTTGTCATTGGACATGCTTATTATTTTTGTCCCTTTGTAAGGTTTAAGCATGTTGTTTGCTGTCACATGCATCCTTGTGAAATCCTAGCAAGAAATCAATTTGATGTTCAGTGTCAAACAGTTTTCTTTAATGCCTCTGGATAACATTTGTGAGTCTTCTGCACTGTAGGAGATATGTACTAACCACCTACAGGTCAGTGATGAAAGGACACAGCATGATCAAATTGGGCACAAAACTCCATGCCAACATGCAAACAATCCTATTGACTTTGTAGACTTGCTCTCATGAATTTCCAAGCAGCACATCCCCAAACACTTTCAAGGCATGTTCAAATCATGATGGGTCTGTGTAATCTCAGAGTTTTGCTATCAATTCTCAGGATATCTGCCATGATAAATGTGGGGCTGTAGTTTAGACTAGGGACTTTTCCACAAGAAAACACTTTCCTGTGGAAGTCCTGGTGTTCTTGCAGCTGCTCCCTCCATTGGGGGATCTGGCAAACCTACTTCCACCACTTTCCACTATGGGGTAATGGGATATATCAATGTATTCGGGGGGGGGGTATGTGCTGCTGCTTCAGGGACTGGGGCAGGGGAAATGGTTGCCACATGGGCAGGACTAGAAAAATCCAGACTTTCTTGCCCACATGACAGCCAATGCAGCTTTTCCGTGATCTTTCCCAAAACACTGCAGCAAAGCAGATTTAGGAAAGATCACAGAAAAAGTGGATGGAAACACAAGTGGTACATGGAAACACCACAATGCTGTGGGGAAGCAGTGGGGGGAAAAACCTTTTTAACAGCATTAAACCCAGGCCAAATCACCATGTAGAAATGAATTAGAATTGGAGAGATCTCGGTTCTCTGTCACGAAACTCATTTAGTAATCTTGGGCCAGTTGCTAATCTCTCAGCCTAACCTATAATTTTTAAAAGTGTAAAATGTAAGAGGGAGGACCTAAATACACCTGTTTTGTACCAACAAGGACCGCACACGCAGTCACCTTTGCACGTGGCCATGCGAATGCCCAGAGCTTTGCTTCCATAAACAAGAGCGAGTACAGATCCTAGAACGGAGCTATCAGGCTGTCTGGATCCTAGTAGGAACCTATGGGAAATGGGTGTACTGTAAATAAACCTATCATGGGTGTGGGGTGTGTCTTGCAATGGGGATTTAAGGTGGGCTCAGTCCGGCTGGTTTGTGTCTTGATTACTGCTACTAAATAAACCTGAGCTGATTACTATGCTACGCCTCGGAACTCAGTATATTACACCACTCTAACCTCCTTGGAGGAAGGGTACAGTAGAAATGTAATAAATAGATTTACAAGAGCTTATACACAGTTTCAGTTTCTATAGCTGAAGTCTGTTCTGTTTACTGAACAGTTCTATTACCTCCCCACAATGCACATTCCACAAAACAAGAAACATCGATTTAATAAACACAGTGATCTTCTTTTGATAGGTTAATCGTGTTATCTTAGAGAGGGTCCCAGCAGTAAATCAGTGCAGCTTTTTAAAGATAGATTACAAGACCATATCACATACATCTCTCTCCCCACTGTTTCCTTGAGCCCAGAGTGCAAAACAATGCCTGATGATCAGGGCAGGACTGAATTTAGGAGAGTCTATGTTCTGCAAAACACTGAGCACATTATGATGCTTCAGGAATCACCATAATAAAGAAGCACACAAGAAAACAGAGTGTGCAAATCAGCACTCAGTTTGACACAGGGGAGATGTTTTTAGAGACACTGATGAGAAGAAAGGAAAATTGGGGCTCCCAGGACTCTGAAGGCCTTATATAAGAGGAGTATATTTATAGATCTTGTCAGCACTAGTAAAAAAAAGTTTTAACCCTTGTTTTTTGCATTTACTAACCTATCTGAAGAGTCTCCCTCCAGGAATATTGGAATCAACTTGCACATTCTAAAACAATAACTGCCTTGTCTATGTGGTTAAAACTGTACCTTTCCCTAACATGAGACAACTTTATATAAAATGCTGTAAGCTCTGGGGTACTGTAAATGGCCTTTTTATTTATATTTATACAGCTCTAAGAAGAATTAGTCCCCATTCCCCCATAGGCGCTTTTTGCCTCCTTTGAAAACCCAACCGTCTAATAAGGCACCCAAGCCTATCCTGTGATTATAAAAGCTGTGCAGTCTAGTAACCACATTTGTGAATTCAGATTTACAAATGACAGGAGCAGAGAGTTTTTGTTTATTGGTTTTGTTTTGGTTTTTTAATTGACAGAAAGGCAGCACTCTCACCTACATCTTTACAAAATATTCATTGTTAAAGCTTCAGATGTGCCACCTTGCATAGTGATCTTGACAGATCCCCAAGCCGAGCAGAGTCAGGCTGGGTTAATATTTGCATTGCAGCCCTCTGAGGAACTTGCAGTGAGGCCAGTAATTCAGAAGGTGACCCTCTTCTTTTCAGCACACACAAGGATGACAGCCCCTGTGTTATTTATAGGAAGGAAGAACTTTGCTGTTACGGACTTACTTTTCTTAGCTGACAAGTTAGCTGGGAAAGCTGTGAATGTGGGACAATTAAGTGTGCTTTTGCCTAGGTGTTTTGTTTTTTTTAAAAAAAACCTTTAGCTCTTTATAATACACACATAAATTTTTGTTTATTTTATTAGTTACGTTATGCAGGTTGTGTGATAAAGACTAAAGGCACTGTGATAAAATAAAATAAAGAAAAATCATAATAAAAACCACTAAAAGCCCAATCAATTAAAAACAGAGGCACCAATGGCCTGGGGGCACATGGCAGGCTCCAAAGGCAGGGTAAATGTGCTTCTACAAGTTCCACTGCATTTGGACAAGTTTGGATCCATCTCATTACCCTTTTTCTACTTGAAAAATAGCTGAAAATAGCTTTTTCTAGTTGATGATGACTCAAAAGGAATATTACAGGCCCTGCTTGCTAGCTGGGATGGAGGGCCATTGGCTCAGAAAAGATTTGATATTGATGTGATAATGGAATATTTGCAGGGCATGATCTGCCCCAAATGTTCAAAGCACTAATATAAAACAAGATGAAGGTACCCTGTAGCATAGATTTGTGTGCATCAGGTATTTCTCTTCCTGTTGTTCTCTCCCACACCTTCACTTGGACTGAAAACAAGGTAAGACTCTTACTTTGGAGTGAGGTTCTACAGAAACTATAGTATACATTGAGGGACATCCACAAGCTTTGCTTATTGGGACAGTGTGGCCAGTTCTGCTGCATCTTGTTGAGATTTCAGCTTTGTAACTTTTCTTCTGATGATGGCTCAGGAAATGTTCCTGTGTTATAAATTGTGTTATGCCTCAGATACAAATGTATTGCCTTTCCTTTGCTTTCTGAAGGTACTACCAAGAACTTAAACAAGAGCATAAGAAGCTACCTTCCTCTTGGGATTTGCATTCACACCTTTTCTAAGAGGGCTCATTCAGATCTGAGATTAGGGTGCAGTCCTGTGCACACATTTTTGAGAATTCACCTAATTGTTTGGTGATCCTGAATACACCTGCATAGATGACTTTGTGCATCTGCCTATATTTCAGCACACTTACTCTTTGTATCAGTTAAATTTAACTGTGTGAAACTGAGCCTAGGATTACAGTTTAAAAGTTCCTACTGTTGAAAGCCCAACATTATATTTACTAACTTTCAGGTTGTCATTCTAGATATCAGGTGTGATCGCTTACCAAATGTGATTATAGTGCACACTACTGACAATCCAGCTTGCCAGCTCCAAACTTCCAGTACCTGTGACTGTGAATGAGAAGGAAATAAAAGCTATTTTGAGCATGTAAACATTTAAACAAAATATATCATTTATGCACAATATGGTGCTTTTATTTCATTCTGCTTTTAGAAGGAAAGATCAATTTGAATCAGGTTAGAGAGCCTTTAATAAAAGAAGCAATGCTGACATAAAGCCTTTTCATGCTGTAATCCATTTTTTTAAAAAAAAAAAATGAATTTGCTATTTATTTTAAGATAAATTACAGTTTCCTGATGCTAGGGCAACAAAAATGGTGACTATGCTTTCACAAGAGGAAGTAATGTTGTGAGAGTTTAGAAAGCTAGATAGGGCATGCATGCCTTGCCTTGCTATTTTCAAAGAGAGTTAAGACAGTGAAGAGTTAAGGAGGATTGTCTCCTCTGGTTCAGATGTGGAGGTCATAGCAGCAGCAGTGAGGTGATGCAGGGATTGTGATAGTAGGTACTGCTACTGCTGCCTGAAGAAGCAAAGAGCACCCAAAGCTGTCATTAACAAAATCTGGATCACTCTCAAAGACGGCCAAAGTAGACAACAAGGTTCCATAATCACAGCCAAGAAGCACTTACGTTACTCACACTGCGAGGCACTATGAGTAGTTAAAGGGTATACCTTTCTTTAATTCAGAGACTGGAAATGTTTGACAGCTGCCCCATCCCCCTGCGGAAGCCACGCTTCCGCTAAGGGCGGGGGGCATGCTTCAAAAACAGGGAAGGGCAAGATGGCCGCCAGTGTCAGCCCAGAAGGGAATGGAGGAGGCTGTGCTATGGGGCTGTTAGCAGTGGTTTGTTGGGGGAGAAGGAGACTGGTACAATGGCAGCCATTTGTGTAGTTGTGCTTGGTGCAAGCTTCAAACAGTGGGGGCAGTAAAGCAGAGAGAATATCCAAGGGGAAGCATTTATTGCAATTCCCCTATGATTTATCTCCCCAGGGTTTATTTCACTTCACACAGAAGGGAAAGAGGGTGGGCACAAACACAATGGTGGCCTTTTAGTTTTAAGAGAAGGCCACGCTTTCTCCTTATATTGCCCCTGTCTCAAAATACATGTGCTGGTATTTTTTTGGGGGGGGGGCATAATATCAGTGTCATTCTCCCCTTTACACATTGTGGGTGGGGGCTGATCAAAGGGGACCCTAAAATGCCACTTGCTATTATCTGCACAAGAACTCTCCTGAATCTGGTGTTTTGGCACAGATGGCTGGTCTATGATTAACCTTTTTTTCACCAGAGATACTGAATATTGGTATAAATGATCAGTGTGCTTAAACATTCCCATATCTTAAATAAAATAGTTTTTTTTAAACTGTGACACACATTTTGAGTGAAATCAGTGGAGAGATATAAAAATCATCCACCACCACCCCCTCCCCTCCAATCTTTTTACATTGTACAGTGATGCAATTTTCCTGGTTTTCCCCATTTGCCATATCCTGTTTTTCCATTAGGTTGGAGCAGCAATGATGTCATCTCCTGTTTTTCCATCATTTCTAATGCCAGATGGATATCATGGATAGCTCTAAACTGAACACCCCAACTTTTGATGCTGCAAACACTCTGGCTGGGGTGGGGGGAGGGTAGTCTTCCATGTGTAGGGAACCCCTGGGGGAAAAAACTTCAACCTTTCAGAGTTGTGACAACTGCTGAATGGTTTTTGGATTGGCTAACTGCCACAGCTCAAAGCTTCCCGGGGCTGAAAACAGCCTAGGATTGGGCTAGGAATCTTCTCTCCGCCCCCTTGCAGCTGTTTGTTCTGTTGGAAGTGCAGAAGGTTGCTGTCTCCACTCCAATACACAACTGCCTGGAAAAACTTTTTGCACACTGTATTTCTTTTAAAAAAGGATTGAAACCAGGGTGTGGGGGGAATTTCCTGTTTGCATGCTTTAACATGGGTTGGGGGCATGGGGGAACTGGAGACTGGCAGTCCCTATGTTTTTCTGGGTAAGTAAGCTTTAAAACTCTTCCTTACTGCTTGTCTTTTTTTAATGGCTTGAGATTCTCTAGTGCAATCTCTCTCTCTCTCTCTCTCTCTCTCTCTCTCTCTCTCTCTCTCTCTCTCTCTCTCTCTCTGCTTGCTTTCAAATTAACACTACTTTCTATGGGTTAAAATTGTTGTTGAGATGTTAAAGGGGGGGGGGTCTGCTCTTTATTTGTTCTTTCCCTTTGCTTCAATCAAGCTGTTTTGTGTGTGTGTCTCAGATCCGGGGGGGGGGGCTGCATTAAACACTTTTAGCACAACCCAAGGACAAAGGGTGTGTGGGTGTGTTGCTGTGCCCAGTTTTCCTGCACTTATGTGTTTTCACAGTCTAGCAAATGTGCTCAGTGGCTAAAGCTGTGTGACAGTCCATTTCTGCTACTAGATACACGTTAGAACCAATAGCCATTCCTTTTTCAGGGGGAAGTGTTGGAAGTATGAGGGGGGAGCAAAATGATTTCAGCTCTCCTTTTTTCAGGCATGGGGATGGAAAACTCCCCCTTTTCTTGCCAGTCTGAGTTTCCAGTGAGAGAGAGCTGGGCTGTTTGAAAACTCCAAGTGCTTGAACTTACACCAAACACACTTTTTTCAACAACACTTCGTTAAAAACAAACGTACACATGCTTCCCCTTGGATATTCTCTCTGCTTTACTGCCCCCACTGTTTGAAGCTTGCACCAAGCACAACTACACAAATGGCTGCCATTGTACCAGTCTCCTTCTCCCCCAACAAACCACTGCTAACAGCCCCATAGCACAGCCTCCTCCATTCCCTTCTGGGCTGACACTGGCGGCCATCTTGCCCATCCCTGTTTTTGAAGCATGCCCCCCGCCCTTAGCGGAAGCGTGGCTTCCACAGGGGGATGGGGCAGCTGTCAAACGTTTCCGGTCTCTGAATTAAAGAAAGCTATACCCTTTAACTACTACTATGTATTCCAGTTTCCCACCTTTGTGATTTTCCATAGAGGAAGTGGGGAAGTGGATAACAGCATACCACATCAAATACAGGCAAAGCAGTGTAAAACCTCTAGGCTTCATTGAAAATGTAGGATTCTTGAATGTAACAATAGAAACAATGACATTTCATGTGGTAGACAAGGGGACTTATCCACTTGCAATATGGGGGGAAGTGTTTGTTAGACTGTAAGTATATTTGCTAAAAAGCACAGAGAGAATCAGAACCCTACATTAAAAGTGTTCAATCAGGGTAGCAGTGAAAAAATTGCAAATCCTAAGAGGATTTGCATATTTTTAAGTGAGCTTATATTATACAAGCATATTGCTCACACCAGGCAAAAATGAAAGCCATTTAACTTATACACTGCAATGATTAAGACTTTTTGTTTTTTGCTGTCCAGTTGCAACTGACTTGTGGTAACTCCATAAGGTTTTCAAGGCAAGAGACTTTCAGATGTGGTTTGCCATAGCCTGTCTCTGCATAGAGACTTTGGTATTCCTTGGTGGTCTCCCATCCAAATATTAACCAGGGCTGAGCCTGCATAGCTTCTGAGATCTAATGAATGGGCTATCCTGGTCAGGGATATAAAGACTAATATCATCCATTATTTAAACATGACAGTGTAAACTCTGTCTTATTTTAAAACCCTATGATTGTAGTAGTTCCCCTGCCTTGACCCCAGGTTTTAGCAGATTTACCCTGAAGAGTAATTCCTCAGCACCAAAAGCCATGAGACAGAATGCATAGGCAGAATTCCACATATATTTTAAGCATCAATAATTCCCATCATATCTTGCAAAGGGAAGCAGAATTCAGGACTCAGCTTTGAGGTAGGGATGGACGTGAACTGAACCATCATGAATTTTGCCCTGTTCATAATTTGTGAACAGAAGTTTGTGACTGGCCTATGGTCACAAATTTCCATGAACTTTTATAGCATTTTGTGACAGTTCATGGAGGTTCGTGGATGAAGCAGAAAGTAGAGAACCCACAAAAGCCACAAAAAAGCTGAATTGCAGGAAAATGCTTCCCACCACTCAGCTGTTTCAGGCTGTCTTGTGCGGTCCCTTTACACTTTAAAGGAACTGCAGAAGACAGCCCCAAAAATGGCTTTTTTCAAAAGGCTTAGGACCAGTGTTCCTTCTAAGCTGAGTTAGTGTGAGCTAGTTCACAGTTTTTTAGCTTCTGGAACGAAGGCTCCAGAGCAAACTAATTTATGCAGTAGCCAAATCGCTTGCTCACAACTTTAATACCAGTAGCTCACAAAGTAGAATTTTTGCTCACAAGACTCCACAGCTTAGCGGGAACATTGCTTAAGACACAATAATTGCATTAGATTTCCCTGCCACTCAGCTGTTTTTCAGGCTGTCTTGTGCAGACTCTTTAAAGGGTAAAGGGACTGCACGAGACAGCCTGAAATAGCTGAGTGGCTAGGAGCAAGCTGCTCCCTGTCACTCAGCTGTTTTTCGGGGTTTCTGCAAACTCCATTGAGGTCCTTTTCAATGGGGTTTGCAGGGCCACAAACCTCAAATTGGTTCAGTTCACAAACAAACCTCCTGATTCGATTCGATTCGGTTTGGTTCATGGTTCAGTTTGTGATTCAGCAATAAACCATAAACCAAACCCCATTTTCCTGGTTCATGCCAGGGAGACACACTTTGAAGTTGAAACGCTTTACATTTCCTCCCATATCCTCTGTCACTTTCCATAACTATGATGAGCATTTCTCTACATCACACAGAATGCTTTTTAGCCTTCTTGTTTCAGGCATGACATCAGATTGAATATGAAAGCTAATGCAATTGTTTTGTCCTAAGCCTTTTGTATTAAATAGGTTAAAGTCAACAACTATCCATGGATGTTTGTCCCCTCAGTTCTCATTAAGCTAAGTGAAAAGTAAAGCAGATGCTTATTTATAGTAACTCTTGTCTGTCACACCATCCAGTCCCTCTTCCATTGGAATAAACAGATGTTCTGCTTAGGTTTTACACTGGGGTCATGCTGTCTGTTAGTCTGCCTCTGAAGCCTAGGTATCCCCAAAGCTGCAAGATAATCATGCCTAACTACCATTGTTTGTTCTAGCATGTTCTGGCTAGGAACCATACATTTTTATGCTGCCCCTGACAGCGTCCTACACTTTTAGTTTAGCACCATAGCATACAAGCAGGAGACCAGGAAATATCATCCTACCCCCCAAACACACACATATGTGCCCCAACTTGCAAGACAGCCATACACATTCCACCGTCTATAAGCTTTAGACCTTCTAAGCTTCAAAGAATGGATATTCTACCAATCTTTAGCAAGTTTTGCTAGTTAATCTAGAGAAATTTTTCAAAGCAATTTTTTAAAATAAAATGCCCAAGGAATGCCAAGGGTTTCAAGACAACTGACAAAAACATCTCTGATTTGGTAAGAATACCCATGTGGTTCCAGGAATAAGGAACTAGTAGCTTGAAGAAAATGGTTACAACCTGTTGCTCAGGCTGCTAGCTTCAATTCCCACAGAAGTGTAACACCACAGACCAGTTGAAGGGGGGATATATTCAAGGGAAGGTCCATGTTCAGTCCTTGGTATCTCCAGACAACAGGTGTTTGGAAAAACTCTTTTCTTCTTGAGAGTCAATAACAGTCAGAGTTATCTGACTCTGTAAAAGGCAGTCTTATATGTTCATAAATTACAGTTGAACAGACAAGTACACATGAAGCTGCCTTATACTGTATCAGAACATTGGTCCATCAAGTTCAGTTTTGTCTACTTAGATTTGCAGCAGCTCTTCAGGATCTCAGAGTGTGGTCACCTACTACCTGATCCTTTTGACTGGGATTGAACCTGGGACTTCCTGCCTGCTAAGCAGATGCTCTACCACTGAGCCATCACACTGCTCCTCCCTGTTGTGGACTTGTACTGTACATTCTGCCATCTACTATCATAAAAAGAGCAAGTTTCCATTTTGCGCTGTGTGGCACTCCTGTACTTGGCATGTACAGTTAACACTGAATCCTTTACAGAGTACATGGAAAGAAAGAGTGAATAATTTCATTTGCCCTTTAAAAGACACTTCCCAGTCCAGTATGGCCAGATGTCTTGAATATTCTTTTTCTGCTTCCTCTGCTCATGCCCACGTACATTGCCACTAATGAACTACTTGCCCTGGAATCTCTGCTGCTAGCTGGTTTGTCACCTGTGCAGTCCTGTTGCTTTAAAAATCTCCTGACAGAAAACTGTTGACAGAGTATTAGGATGATCTTAAATCTGCAGAGCCTTGGTTGTAACAGGGAATTTTCTTCAGACCCACAATCAGCACCATCTCTGTGCTGCAACACAGTTCCATTAAATCAGAAAGATTAGAGCTTGTCAAGCTTCTGAATTCAGACTGGCAGAGGGAAAAATATTTAGCAGAGGTTTCCTATTACTTATAGCTCCTCCTGTTAGAGAAGGCCACATTCATTGGTTTGACAAGGACCTGACAAATAAGGAGTACAGGTGCATTATCTTTATTATGATGGTATATCCTCATGCCAAGGATATTTACAGTGCTGACACATTTTCCTTTTGATTCATTTTACAATGGTGCAGGTTCTAGTCTGAAGATGGAGGGGAGAGACAAAGACCTGCCAAGAGGGAGGTTTCCTGGCAACACAATGAAGTGTACCCTTGTGGCAAATTTGTGTAGTGCTGCCACTTTTGAGGTGGGGTGAAGACTTCCTTTTCCTCTGGTGCTTTTACTGTTCTGTTGTGCAATAATTTATTAGGTCAAGTTTAGCTCAGCAAAGGTATTAGCTGCTCCTGCTCAATTGCCACCCACATGGAAGAAAAGGTGGGCAGGACTAGTTATGCCAGACATGGGCCCCATGCTCTGAGACCTTCCTTCCTCTGGGCCACCAGCAGCCATGACACCAAAGGCACCTACTGCACCAGGGCAAGGCTACTGGCATCCAAAGACATTGAGTTCACCCTCTGTGTCAAAGCCAAGCATCCACAGTACCATGGAGGCTGCTAGCGTTGGTTGCCTCCTTGGGGTCAGGGTGCATAATCTATCCACAACATCAGCAGCAAACATCAGAGAATAGGCACCTGGGCACAGGGGGGAAATATTGCAGTAAGTCAACAGGACCTCTTGGGCACTGCTGAGCCATTGCACTCCGTTCCCTTCCAGAACCACCTCACCTCCTATAGCTCCTGTTCTGGGAGACTGGCTGCCTTGATCTCTCTCTCCTTCACTCTGCTCTGTCTCCTCCCCACTAGACGCATGGGAGTGGGGTCCTTGTTGAGAGATCCCAGGGGTTTTGTAGGAGCATCCTGGCTGTGGAGATGGGGGCATGACAATGACAGAGTTGCACTCCACTGTGGGGGTGGGTGTCATTACCTGGCTGTTCTGGCTGCTACTGCATCCTGGTCCATCCTCACCACTCTTGGAGGACAGGCCCTTGGCAGTACCCCCACCCTGCAAGTTGCCTGTGGGGTGGAGGGAGATTGGTTAGAACATTGGAGGGGGATAGTGAGACTGTGGCTGGCAAGACTTCATTCCCACATCTGGGCACAGTTGACACTGGAGACAGTAACACTCAGCACAGAGAACCTCAATGCTGTGACTACTCACCCCAATGGGAGGAGGAATCACCAGCTGCATGATGGCCTCTGCTCCCAGCAGACCCTCCTCTACTACCCACTACCACCCACCTTTGACCATGAAGGCCTGGATATGCTTCCATGTGAGGCCAAAGGAATAATTCCAGCACTTCAGAATTGACATTGACATCTGGACAACATGTCTCAGGGCTGACAGCCATTCTGCTGTCACGCACCAGAAGGCATGACAGCGGGGAATGGTGTAGTATGAGTGGGAATATAAAGATTTTTTATATAGGTTTTTTCTTCTCGATTGTTCATATTCATATCTTTTCTTGGTTTTCTGGATTCCTCTTTTAAGTAATATTTTATTAGGATATAAGAAAGACCTGTTATATAGAAGGCTTTCCTCTTGTAGGTCTGATATTGTCAGCAGACAACATAATTGGTACAAAGTTCATGATTCTGTAGTTCTTAAGGGCAACACTTTGCAGTGTCTGGGTCAGATAAGATTTTGGTCTCATATCAAGAACAACAAACACTTTTGTTTAGGGTATGAAGAATCCTTGCCCATTATCATTTAGGTTAGGTTAAGTAAACACTTAGGTTTTACGTAGATTTGATGTAGATATGTTTCTTTACATTTGACAAATCAGAGGCTTATTATTCAAATGACCACTGTCTTTTGTAACCAATTATGCTTTTTGAATATTGTTTCTTTGATGATGTCAGTCCATGTATAAAATATCATGTATTTCCTGAATATGCTCAGAATATGTTCAAGAAGAAGAAGATGAAGAAGAAGAAAAAGAAGAAAGTAGACAATTTTTTGATGAGTTATTTGGTCTAATTGTTTTCCTGTTAATTGAAGCCTATCTCCCAAATATGCTAAGAAGAAAGTAGTCAGTTTTGGATGGACTATTTGGTCCAACTGTTTTCCTGTTAATTGAAATAAAAACATAGAACTTCCTCCTCATTTGACTTCATTTTTGACATGGAATAAAATATGTACAACATGGTGGATCTACTCCTGGCAGTGGCAAGGGCAACACTTGCATGCTCCTCTACCAACCCATACAGCAGTACCTTCTCATCCTTGATCTAGTTCAGCTGGCAATGGCAGTCCTCACCACCAGATGTTCCAGCAGCCATACCATCCACATAAAGTGGAATGTGGAGGTGGGCCATCCCACCATGTGAAGACACTAATCCCTTTATCCTCCCCCACCCTGCATGCTCACACCATGGTCATCACCGTGCAGTAGCTTGCTGTACCCAGGGGAGCAAGGTTCCCATAGGGGGGGTAGGTTGCATGGGGGGGGGGTAGCCAGATGAATGAGGGTGGCTTTGGTTGCCTGCCACCTTTGTGATTGTTGTTTCCTTTTTTCCCAGGGCCAAGCCAGGCACGACCGGGATGGTGCTCCCTCCTATCCTTACCTCCTATGCTCAGAGTGTGGCACATTCACATTCTAACTGCGCTCTATGTCTGGGTGGCACAGCAATGGTAGAGGAAGCACAGTGCTTGGTGGTACCAGGAATGCATCAGCACCCTCTGACTTTCAGATAGTACCTGCCTTAATCAGTTTTGCCTACACTGAGCAGCCATCCAGGCCCTGTGCGTGGAGCTTGGGCTAGCCTTCCAGGGCCAAGCTCCCACTCCCTATGCCATCTCCATCTTGCAGAAAATCCTGCTCTCCCTGAGGTTCCTTGCCACTGGATCCTTCCAGGGAGTTGTTGCAGAGGAGCTCGAGATGCTATAGTCCTCTGCTAGCTGATGCCTACGTGACTTTCTTGATCCTATGCTGGAGCATCTTCAGGAGCATGTGTGCTTCCCCACTGGGAGGCCAATTCGGAGGCTTTATCAATGTGGTCAGGGTTGTGGACTACACACATACAGCCCTCATCACCCCCCAGGAGGAGCCACAGGTATACTATACTGTGACCACGAGGGCATCTTCACAGACCTCATAGCCAAGTTCCCATGCAGTGTCCATGATGTCCAGATCTTTGTGGCAATTGGCCTCAATCACCTCTTGACCATCTGGCCAGAGGGCAAAGGATTGCTCCTGGGTTAGTATGGTTAGCATGGCTATGTGGGCATAATACAGTACAGCAGAGAACAATATCCCTGATGTCTCAAATGCCATTCCCTGTCAGTGACCAAGGGTATCCCCTGCTGCCATATTTGCTGACACTGTATCCTGAAGATGACCCCATGGAATGCACAGCCTACAATGAAGCCCACCAAAACCACACACATGTTCATTGAGCAGGCATTCAGGCAGCTGAAGACATGATTCTGGTGCCTCCACCACACAGGGGGGCACAGAGCTATGCATCCTCTGGCAGTGGCAAAGGTGTTTGCAGTGTGTGCTATTCTCCACAACATTGCCATGCGGCTGTGCCACCCACCTCTCCTTGGTGGGACTGAGGTGGAGGTCTTTGGCCTGGAGAATGAGTACCCATGCTTTCATTGCTGGCTTCATCATAGCAGGACTTTAGGGGCCATTTCCAGTGGGAGCATGCATGGATACACATTGGGCAGCAGAAATATTTCAATGGCTGCAGGGACAGCTGGGGGGCCTCACCTCCTCTCTACCCCATGGTGTCTGAAGCCAAACATGGGGCTTCAGGTTGCCTCCAGACCCGTACAACCTTCCCTGCCCCTGTGAGGGCCATCCCCCCAGCACATGGCACCATTTTCTATAGATATTTTGAAATTCCTGGAGTACCATGATATAACTTCCTGCTCCAAAACAGTAAGTGATGTCTCAGAAATCTCTCTCCCCCTACCAATGTTCGTAAACTCCTTGGAGGAAGGACA
Source organism: Gekko gecko (assembly GCA_029375565.1). Taxonomy (NCBI): domain Eukaryota; kingdom Metazoa; phylum Chordata; class Lepidosauria; order Squamata; family Gekkonidae; genus Gekko; species Gekko gecko. Next base: position 125,669,436 of record JAPDNY010000006.1, on the reverse strand, counting down.
ACAGAGTAATCTGATAGGCTGAGAGAACTTGAATGATTTCAGATTTAGGATTGCTACCAAAAATCTCTTTGAATCTGTCAAATGTATACTTTAAATCTAATATTTTCCATACTACACACTTTTCAGAATTATGTTTACCTTTCTGGAATTAGGGTTAGAGCTTTTAATGGTATTATATACAGATTTAGGCTGTTATCCAGCCTGGGCTGTTCATCTAAATAAATACATCTCTAATTAGTCATCACCTCAAGAAGATATAATATGAGCATACTGTTCTAGATAAGATTTTGTTCATTCACTTTTGATTTAACACTGCTTATGCTCATCAAAAATCCCCCCTGAATTGACTGTGTCCCTTAGCAAGAAAGTAAAGGCCAAGGATGCTATCAGTGATTTCAGGATGATGTGCTCTTAATTAATCTCCAGTGAATTTGGTTATTATTTTGGTATTAAAAATTAACAAAGCTGAAAGTAAAACAAAAATACTCTCTCTCTCTCTCTCTCTCTCTCTCTCTCTCTCTCTCTCTCTCTCTCTCTCTCTCTCTCTCTCCTTCTCCCTCTTTCACTGTCCTGTATAACAACATAGTTGATGGCCATTTCAGAGTAACTACTGAGCTCAGCAAACTCTCCAGCTAATTATAAGAGGTTTTCTTTTCATTGCATGCTATGACTTGAGAGTTCAGGTTCTTATGTAGATGTATTGTTTCATGCTGCTCTCAGCTACCACTGCCAATACACCCATTTGATGTATACCATTCCTGTCCCCCCCCCCATTGCAGATTTGAATATAAATAGGTTCCTGTATAAAAATATGGTGGCCGAGTTCAGACTGGCAGTTTGGCCCAATATAGGCACATTTCAGAGATGTTTCACAAACAGATTAAAGGGCCGGTTCACACAGGCACAGCTGTCAGGCGTTCCCCAGCCATACTCAACCCGTCTTGTAACGCTTCCCTCCCGAGTTTAAAAAATACCAGGTGAAAGTGGTAGCAAACCCTGGAGAGCATGTTCATCCTGCTTTCCAGAAGTGTGAATGCAAACAAGCTGATCAGGTAGGGATGCTCTTATGCGCATGAGCACTTATGCACATGAGCACATAAGTGCATATCGTCATATTCTATTACAAAAAGCTGCTTACAGACGCGCCTCCACCAGGGGCAAGTCAACAGTGCGAATGCTCCCTTGTGCATCCTCCCCGGTATGCTCCCACATCAGTTGGTGCAGTGTGACCAGGAAAACCCGGGAACAAATTGTTCTGGGTCTTTTTGCCACGACTCCCTCATGCTTCAAACTGCCAGTCTGAACTCAGCCAGTGTCCATACTAAACAGTAGCAGTAGAAAGGCAAGGTCAACAAGAATATAGGTGGGATGGAGGATGTCCTAGAGACATCTGAAGAAGGGGATAATCCCATTACAGGGGGTGACCAATAGTCAGAAGCAGACCCACATAAGCACCATGTATAAGGAGTGACCAGGGAGGAGAAGCCTCAGGGCAATGAGGGTCACGATTTATCACAGACAAATTCTGAAATGACTGGCCCCCAAGAATAAGAAAATCGCCAGATAGATTACCACTGTAAATTGAATTTTAGAAGAAGAGGTGTGTTACATCACAGAGAGGTCAGAATTTGGTGGTGTTCCCTTATTATATTGTACAATTATTTTAATGTGATCCTGTAAGGAAAAGGCTTTTGATTTAGTTTCACTTTCCAAGTATTATATTGGTTGCTGGCTGTGGCTGGTTATGGCCTCTCAGGGTCCAAACCAGGCCTTGCCCATGTTCTAATAAATTTCTGTTTTGTTTTGATACCGGGTATGCTGGGATTGTTACAGTGGCAATGGGTAGTAGTAGTGAGAAGAATGAATCCAATAAGCAAGAGTGTGATTAAGTGTTCAGATCAACTTTATGGTCTCACCTGCTGTGATATTCAGTCACAAATTTATTAGTCATGATCTGATCTGAACTATGCCCATTTAAATTTTTTGTTAATGTTCTGAATCCAAATAGAATTATTTTTACTAGAGAAATCACAGTTTCCCTCTGTTTCTTGCCACCAGTTCTGACTTCCACTTGCGTAAGGTCTGACTTTCCTCCCCCCTGTGTAGATCCTCCTACTCCATGCTTCATCTGGCTTCCCTTTATGTAATGTATCCACCAGAGAACATGTGCTCAGGACAGCCATGTGCTCAGATTGGTTCCAACCGGTCCAACATGCAGCCAGGCGAAGGGCCTGAGCTTCACTCCAAAAGACAATGGACTGCAGGATCCTAGCTCCCTTCCAGTCGGGGAGCTGGACTCCTAGGAAATAACTCAATCACTGTAAATAGCCCAAGGTGTGGGTGTATGTGGGGTGTGGGTTTCCTTGGGAATAAAAGCTGGCCTGCAAGCCGGCTTCTCTTGTCTTGTTCTTCAACTAATAAAGTATGTGAGAGCTAAAATCACTCGTCAGTCTCAGTACTTTTCACTTTCCCTCCCATTGGTCTCTTTTTTTCTAATCTCCAGGGATTCTTCTTTTCTCCTCTCCTCCCAGGATCTTTTTAACCCACCTACACTGGACTGGTTTCCTTCTCTCCTCTTTCTGTTCATTGCCACCAGTGTTTACACACCATTTTGTGTAGCTATTTTCCTTCTGTGGGAAGGCATACATCTGTGATGCCTGTATGTTCCCCCATGTGGAAAATACATCTTTAGAGGGAGAGTGAACTGCATTGGCACAAGATTAAACCCCATTCCACATATGACATGCTACAATTTGGATTGGACCCCTCATCTTCTTGGCTGTCACTAAGTCTTTAAAAAGTCAGTTGGAGAACCATTCAGAGACATCCTGAAATCAGATGTAGTTTGATGCTTATAATTAAGCAAGGCATGGGATGGATTTGAACAAGTGCAACAAACTTCTATGGAAATTCTGAGAAGAATTGTTCAATTGAATCTTAGCTGGCACATTGGAAGCCTTTATAGCTTGCTATAAAGAGTTGCAATAGAGGCTCATGTATCCTTAATACATTCTGAACTTTATGTATGTGTTATCTATACAATGGCAGTGTCTCAGGGCATGGCTGGATCATATGCATCTCTCCAGGCAGCCTGGAGCATTGCCCAAGCAATTGTATAATCATAGATTTGTGTAAATGGGAGAAGCTTACTTCTAAGCCACACACTAATCCTGAACAAACAAAATGTTTTGGATATTGAAAGGTTTTCCAAGCAAAATATTTTTTTAAAAAAACAACCTCCCCCAATTTATTCTTTTTTAAAACACAAAGAGAAATGAAGCCAGCTTCCTCCAATTCACCTTTAACCTCATTTACTTTGGCAGTTAATTTCTGATGAAGCTTATGTTAATTTTTACTTGATTCCTAATGATGAGAAATATTTGGCAGTTTAACATCATTTAGCTTTCCTTTCCCAAGGGAGGGAGGAGAGAGGGAGACAGGCCAGAGAGAAAGCAGTTGCCAAATGCTGTTGAGCTTTGGGTTGGGGATGGAACAGAGCTTTGCAAAAGAGGGACATATTAAAACCAAATTAACCAAAATGCATGAAAAGTTCAGGGCCCCCTGCTAGTCCTCTGTGAGATTCTATCCTTTATTTACTGCTGACAGTCCATCTGTCAGCTCTTGAGCAATGCAGAAGAAGAGAGTACACCTGTCAACACGTCTGTGAGGTAGAGACGGAGCAGATGTTGGAATTTGCACCGCTGATGCTCAAATTTATCATGTCTGGCATAAAACTGAAAATAAAGGGGAAATGCTGGCTGCCCCTTATGATGCTTCTTTTTGGTCACACACACCCCCCCGAAGTTGTGGGAGCTGCAAATCCTTGCCGGCTCAGCTCCACAGATGGGAAGATGGGATTCAGTGAGGAAATTTAATTTTACTAGAATCCAACCCAAACAGAATAATATGTTTAATATCTGCACAGCAGAGGAGAGGAGAAAATTCATGTCCTCTGAGAGGGCCATGGAAAATAATGCAAATCAACAAAAGCAAGTATAGCCTAAATGCAAGGAAAAACCTACAATCTTGGCTATAAAATGATGGCTGTTCTATATTTTAGTGTCTAATATTATAAAATATTAACAGCATGTGAACATTACACATAAGTGTGGAATGGCATGTCAATGGTCTAAAAATGAACATGGAAGGAAGGGATGCAGAGATGGCTCCACTAAGCCTTGCAGAAATAGCAAGAGCCTCTGTCAATTAGAATATAGAGAACAGGAGAGAATGGACAAAGCGTTATAGAAATGGACTGTGGGGAAACTATCCTGCATTAGCTAGAAAGAAGAGAGGGATTAATAGGCACACTCAGCAGTTTTTTCCTCTGTAACATTTTCTGTGCATTAGTTAGCTAATATTCCCAGAAATGCTCCTTAAGTGATGGAAAGCAGCTTCATTGTGCCTGGGGTGAAACAGAAGAGCACAGGCTCTCAGATAATTAGAGAAACAGAAGTCATGTGTATGCCACAACACACAGGAAAATGTGTTTGTGGATGGATAAATAATGGAGGAAAAGGGAGTTCTAAGGAAGGCAAGAAAGTGAAACCCTCCTCGCAAATGTTGCGAGTCAATTGAAAATCTTTTCATTTCTTTGGGAACTCCTCAGTTTTAGGAGAAATTCCCAAACTTGCTTTGAATGCTCACATTGGTAAAATATTGGGAGACACAGAGCTTCCCTGAGAACTGTCACTAATCTTACCAAACTCTTTTGAAAACTGTATAGAATTTATCAGACGAAAAGACACTATGGCTGCAATCCTAAGAATGTTTTCCTGGAAGTAAGTCAGTGAACACATGGGATTTATTTTTAGTCAAATTGCTTAGAATAGCTTCTTATGAGTATTTGCATTGTTTATTAACCCGTATGAATATCAGTCATGTCTTTAATCCTAAATTGTAGGGCTGCACACCACAGTTGGCACATGGGCTTTGATAACTCAGCTCTTGGTGACCCAGTAACGCCACTGGTCACTGGGGGCTGTTTTGCCACCCTGAGGAAGCCGGGCAGCAACAGAGCCATGATGCCTGGTGTCGTGACATAGGCAAGGAGTGGATCCAGCCTGGATAAATGGCCTGCCTCCACTTCCGCCCGATGACAGTTGCTCCGATGCACAAAGGCAGAACTGTAGGCTTACCTTTAGGCCTCAGGGCCCAGCTTCAGCAGCACAGCTCCAGCGGAGTAGCTGTGGATGGCAAGAAGCTGTGGCGAGAGATTGGGCAACTGGGGAAGTGTGCAGCGGCAGCGGTATGAATCACGGCTTCTTCTTTGTGGCGTCAGTTGGATCGGCGGCTGCAAGGGCAGCAAAGCATGCCCGGCGGTGGCAAATAGCTCTCTGTGGTGATGGCAGAACAAGCTTGGTGGTGGCAGAATCCTTTCACTGGCACTGCATAGATAACAGTGGGGGCGATCGTGGGGGGCAGAGCACCATATTGGAGCATTGTTGGGGGGCAGCTTCAGTTGTACCCGCCCTGCCACGGTCTGTAGGGACACTATAGTGTGGGCAGCGTGGTAAGGTTGCCTCATCCCCAGTTTTGATCAGCCCTATCTTCTGGCCTCTTTAAAATAAATAAATTATTTTAAAATAAATTTAACCCCCCATCCCACCTTCATCATCAGCCACGTTGGTCTGGCCTGCCAAGAGTCTGTGTTCTGACTGGGCAGCTGGGCATCTGGTGGCCATTTTATGGTGGGTGGAAGCGACGGCCATCTTAGGGCTACCTGGAGTGGCAGCCATTTGGGCCTTTCCCTTTGGTGGCCATTTTAACAGTTACAGGTGGCATGGGCCCAAAAAGGGCCTGGGGGCATCATTGAGTAAGCAGTCTGCAAATAAGCAGGTGGGCCAAAATATGGCAAAAGGAAAACAACCCCTCCCAAAAATGGCCCACTTTGGTACTTGTAGGTACTGTTTCCATAGTTGGTGCCTCGATGCCTTCTGTGCCCATTGGCATTGGTTCCACCTCTGGAGGCTTGGTGCCCTCTACATGGGTAAGTGCAGTTCCTGTGGCGATGGAATTTAGGCCTCCTGCAGCCACAAGTTCTGGTTGGGTGACCCTGGGTCAGTCACAAGTTATCTCAGAGCTGTTCTCTCAAGGACAGTTCTGGAAAGAGCTCTCTCAGCACTGCCTGCCCTACAGGGTGTCTGCTGTGGGAAGGGGAAGGGAGTTTGTGGGTCATTCTGAGACTCTGAGTGAGGGACAGGGTAAAAATCCAATCTCTTCTCTTCTTCCTTCCTTCCCCATCCACGGTTGCTGGCATGGTTTTTTGAAGGTAGGATTTAAAAGAGAACTAGTCTCTGTAATACCTGACTTGGAAGGATTTTGGGAGGGGATGTGGCTCAGTGGCAGACCATCTGCTTGGCATGCAGAGAGTCCCAGGTTCAATCCCCAGCATCCTTAGTTAATAGATTTGGTAGTGGGTGATATGATAGACCTCTGCCTGGGACCTGGTGAGCATTTGCCACTTTGAGTAGGCAATACTCATTTTAGCAAACTTGAAAGCATACAGTGCTATTGAAGGGGCTATTCCTTATAAGAATAAAAACTGATTCCCTACTTATTGAAGCTGGGATTATGTATTGGAGGCTGGAGACAGGGATTTCTGTTCAATTGACTGTGATATCGCATTTGTTAGCAATTTGACATTTTTACAGGGTTTTATTCAGAAAGACAACATAAATTGCCAATCTTCAGATTATACTACTTGGCCCTCATGCGAAGGGATGTAGTTCTGGTATAATGGTTGAGAGCAGGGACTCTAATCTGGAGAACCAGGTTTGATTCCCTGTTCTTCCACATGGAGCCAGTTCCACATGGACTGACCTTGGGCCAGTCACAGTTCTCTAGGAGCTGTTCTCGTGTTTCTCTCAGGGCTCTCTCAGCCCCACCTACCTAGCGGGGTGTCTTTTGTGGGTAGAGGAAGGGAAGGAGATTGTAAGCCACTCTGAGTGAAGTGCGGGGTATAAATCCGATCTCCTCTTCTTCTCTGAATACTATAGAAACTTTTAATGGTATCTAACTGTAAACTATGAATAGAAACAGAATTTGAGGTATTGGAATGCAGCCAGTGGGAACAGCTACTTGAAACTGGGTAGCTCAATTGGGCAATTAGCATGTGGGGGTAAATCAAGTGCAGCTGAATGGAAACAACTGAACTTCTAAGGATTTCCTTCTGTGAAGGAATCCTTATCAGCAACATGTGACTCTGACAGTGTGAATGCATGCTGAGTTAGCAAATGGGATTTGTCTTTGTCATGTGTTAGGATTCAAATATCCATTGCAATACTTCATTAGTGCCTTTTGTTTTCTGTTTTAGCAGGGATACGATGTGACTTCCAATCTGATGCTGTGATTTGGAAGTTTGAAAGCTGGCATGTTGTTACACGTCATTGTTTGGTCCTAATGAGCATTCTTCACAGGTTTAATAGTGCATTTGTCTTTAAGGGGAGGTCCAGTGAGTTGCCAGGGCCTAGATGAGTGGCATTGGTTATGACAGGCTGTGGGAGATGTCGGCTGGGATGCGGCGGTGCAGCCACAGCAACAGGAAATGAGACAGGTGGCTTCCAAGGAGGTTCCAGTGGGGGCAAGGGTTAAGCAGGACCCATCAGAGGACCAGCATGGCTTGGGAGGCCAGATGGCTGCTCTACCCACTCACTTGGCCAGGAAATAACCTACTTCCAGAACTGGCAGCCCAGCCTTACTTATGTATATGTAAATAGGTTCCACCGAAGCCATGTTCACAGTACATACAGCCTGCATGTACGTTCATACACCGGCTTGTAAGAAGGAGCTAAGGCATATTCTAAGTGCTTGTCCTTGGTCTTTAGGATGACCCCAGTTTCTATATGAAAGGATAGCTACTGTGCACTCTTCAGGGTAATGTATTTTAAATTAAATAAATAAAATAAATAAAATTATTATTATTATTATTAATAATAATAATAATTTATATAGATATATAGATATAGATATACAGAGAGAGAGAGAAAGAGGTTTTAAAGTTACACCACATTGTAAATTTGCAATATCATATTGGCAATATCATATTTTAAAGCTGAACTAACCTTTTGGCTATGATGGGTTTTAGTAGTTATTAAAGAGATAGAAAAAAATAAATACCTAGCAGCATTTCAAATGCCTTATTGAGGCAGTCCCTTGACTGTTAAACCAATGGGTGCCTCCTTGTTCGGGTCTGCTTGCAATCGTTGGAAAGTTCTTTAGGAATGCAAAGGCACTGAGAGAATGATCCAGATCTCCTCTAGTGTTGTTTCCATAGTTTGACAATCCAGGGGATCTGGGACTAGATCAGAGATGCTCTCTTCTGATATAGACTTTAGCCAGCGACAATTCTAGGCCTCAGTTTCCCATTTTTCAGGGTGCAGGGTTGCCAGAAGATCCAAAGGAAAAAGTTTTGTTTATTTAATAGAGACTTAATGCGTAAAAATGCACAGTTGTAGGTGTTTCTTTTTTTTTTTTTCATGGCATGGAGGTAAATAACATCACTGGATAATTAACATCCCTTTACAGGGAATGGGCTTCGTTTGCTCCCCAGGAATATTAATAAGTTACTTCACTTGATCAGTGCAAACATAAGCCCTATGAACATTGGGCAGTGCCTTGCAAATCACAATGACTGTGCAAATGCAAACATTGCTGCGTAAATGTAGTGGAATTTCTAAAGCATTCTATGAAGGTTTTGGGGAAAGGGAGCTCTAGAGGACCAGAGGCAACCCATTTCTCTGTCAATAAAAAAGGAAGAAAAGAAAAGGGGATTATTTTAGGAACCAGGGGTGTTGCTGCACTTTAAGTTATTAAGTCAGTTACCGCTTTAGGCATGCAGATGGAACTCTGCTGATTAGGCACCCCTTTGCTGCAGTTAGCACCCAGGCTTTGGGCAAGTTGGGCCTTTCCTGGGGTGATGTTGGGAACTCACTCTTCTTGGTTCAGTGCTGCTTCCTCTGCAGCTGCCCTGGGCTACGTGTTCCCTTGCCATGTGGTAGTGTCAGTAGGACCTTGTTCAGATTAGGACTTTTGTCCAGTCACTGCACTTCATTTTGGGGGGTGGCATTGTGGATCAGTGAGTTAGTGGTGGGTTTTCTGCCTAGCCAGAATGCCAGCAGGGGGTTGGGGGCTATCCAGTGTTTTGCATGGAGTGTCACATGTATGACTATCTGCCCACTGGTCAGAAGTCTTGGGTGTGTGCTCGGTGCAAGGAGCTCCTGGTTCTCAGGGAGCGAGTTTGCTCCCTTGAGGCCAAGGTGGCTGACCTGGAGAAGCAGGGACAGTCAGTTAGGTGCACGGGGAAGACTCTCGGGGACTTGTTAGATATGTCCCACTCTGGATCTGGCAGCCCGGCTGCTGCCAGGGAGCATGAGGGTCAAGGGGAAAAGGGGCACCATGCTGAGGATAAGGGGAATGTGCCCTCAGAAGGGACCTCTTCTTCAGCTGGTGAACGGGTATCCTTTCGTACCAAGGAACCGTCCCTGGGAAGGGTGGGAGGGGGCTCTTGGTAGTTGGTGATTCGATCCTTAGGCAGGTAGACAGCTGGGTGGCGAACCCGCGTACTGACCGTATGGTGACTTGCCTGCCTGGTGCGAAGGTAGCGGACATTACGCGTGTTTTAGATAGGCTGGTAGATAGTGCTGGGGAGGAGCCAGTGGTCGTGGTGCACGTCGGCACCAACGATGTGGGGAAATGCAGTCGTGAGGTCCTGGAGGAGAAATTTAGGCTGCTGGGCAGGAAACTCAAGGCCAGGACCTCCAAGGTAGCCTTCTCGGAAGTGCTACCTGTTCCACGCGCAGGGCCGGAGAGACAGGCACAGATCAGGAGTCTCAATGCGTGGATGAGACGGTGGTGTAGGGGGAAGGGTTCAAGTTTGTTAGGCACTGGGATGCTTTTTGGGACAAGAGGGAGCTGTACAAAAGGGACGGTCTCCACTTGTCCCGAGAAGGAACCAGGCTGCTGGCGCTCAAAATCAAAAAGGTGGCAGAGCAGTTTTTAAACTGAATAATGGGGGAAAGCCGACAGGAGATGAAAAGTCTCTGGTTCGGGATGGCTCATCTCAAAGAGATGAAGGGGTAGCTATTACTTTTGTACAAGGAAATGGATTACAATTGTCCACTGAGACTGTGGCTAATGATAGGAACTGCCTGGCAAGGTCTCGAGGCAGCAAGAGGAAGGCTGTGGGCTTAACAAACGTGGGAAACTATAAGTGTTTATACACAAATGCTAGAAGTCTCTGAGGTAAAATCGGGGAGTTGGAATGCTTGGTGTTGGGGGGAAATAGACATTGTGGGTATTTCAGAAACTTGGTGGGATGAGGAAAATCAGTGGGATACGGTGATTCCTGGTTATAAATTATATCGGAAGGATAGGGGGAAAGGGTTGGAGGTGGGGTGGCTCTGTATGTCAGAGAGGGTATACCATCCAGTAAGATTGAGAGGGTAAGAGAATTGGATTCCCTTCTGGAAATGCTATGGGTTGAAATAGTGGGTCCAAAAGGAGGCTTAACAGTGGGAGTTTGTTATCGCCCACCAGATCAAAAGATAGAGGAGGATTATAAAATGATGAATGAATTAAAGATAGCGGCTAGACGAAATAACTGTGTTGTAATAGGCGACTTTAACTACCCACACATTGATTGGGTCAATATGAGTTCTAGTCGGGAAAAAGAGATTGCGTTCTTAGACACTCTCAATGACTGTGCTGTGGAACAGATGGTCACAGATCCTACCAGGGGAGAGGCGATCCTGGATTTGGTCCTAAGTAACACCCAAGACCTGGTGAGAGATGTAAAAGTGACTGCACCACTTGGAAACAGTGACCATAATGTCATTGAGTTTAACATTTGTACAGATAGGGAGTTGCCCAAAAAGACTGACGCAACCACTTTTAACTTTAAAAGGGGTAACTTCTCTGGTATGAGGGGACATGTGAGGAAGAAATTGAAAGGAAGAGTGGAGAAGGTCAAAACCATTGGGGAAGCTTGGAGACTATTTAAAAAGACAATCCTAGAAGCTCAGAAAAAATATATACCGCAGGTTAGGAAAGGTACAAATAGGTATAGAAAAAAGCCTGCATGGTTAACAAATAAAGTAATGGAAGCTGTAAAAGGTAAGAAGGATTCCTTTAAGCGGTGGAAAGCTAGTCTTAGTGAGGTTGATAAAAGGGAACACAGACTATGGCAAATAAAATGCAAGTCTGTGATCAGGCAAGCAAAAAGGGAATATGAGGAGCATATCGTAAAAAACATAAAGACCAACAATAAAACTTTCTTCAAATACATTAGAAGTAGGAAGCCAGCCAGGGAGGCAGTGGGGCCCTTGGATGACCAAGGGGTAAAAGGAGTAGTGAAGGATGATAGGGAAATGGCTGAGAAGCTGAATGCATTTTTTGCCTCTGTCTTCACTGTGGAAGAGGAGAAGTGTTTGCCCACTCCAGAAGCACTGATTTCGGGAGGGGGTTTGAAAGACCTGAATCAGATTGCGGTGACAAGAGAGGAAGTCCTCCGACTGATGGACAATTTAAAAACTAATAAATCACCAGGCCCGGATGGCATTCATCCGAGAGTTCTGAAAGAACTCAAATGTGAACTTGTGGATCTCCTGACAAAAATATGTAATCTTTCTTTAAAATCTGCCTCCATTCCTGATGACTGGAAGGTAGCTAATGTCACTCCCATCTTTAAAAAGGGCTCCAGGGGAGATCCAGGAAATTACAGGCCAGTCAGTCTGACATCGATACCGGGTAAGTTGGTGGAAACTGTTATTAAGGAAAGAATTAGTAGGCACATTGATGAACAAAAACTATTGAGGCAGACTCAGCATGGGTTCTGTAAGGGAAGATCTTGTCTCACTAACCTGTTAGTGTTTTTTGAGGGAGTGAACAAACATGTGGACAAGGGGGACCCAATAGATATTATTTACCTTGACTTCCGGAAAGCTTTTGATAGAGTTCCTCATCAAAGGCTCCTAAGTAAGCTCAATAGTCATGGGATAAAAGGACAAGTCCTCTCGTGGATCAAAAACTGGCTTATAAATAGGAAACAGAGAGTGAGTATAAATGGGAAACTCTCTCAGTGGAGGGTGGTAAGCAGTGGGGTACCACAGGGATCAGTACTCGGTCCCATGCTTTTTAACTTGTTTATTAACGATTTGGAATTGGGAGTAAGCAGTGATGTGGCTAAATTTGCAGATGACACGAAGTTGTTCAGGGTGGTGAAAACCAGGGAGGATTGTGAGGCACTCCAAAGGGATCTGTTGAGGATGGGTGAGTGGGCGTCAACGTGGCAAATGGGGTTCAATGTGGCCAAGTGCAAAGTGATGCACATTGGAGCCAAAAATCCTAAATATAAATACACGTTGATGGGGTCTGATCTGGCAGAGACTGACCAAGAGAGAGATCTTGGAGTCGTAGTGGATAACTCGCTGAAAATGTCTACACAATGTGTAGCTGCAATAAAGAAGGCCAACGCTATGCTGGGGATTATTAGGAAGGGAATTGATAACAAATCAGCCAGTATCATCATGCCCCTGTATAAATCATTGGTGCGACCTCATTTGGAATACTGTGTACAGTTCTGGTCACCACATCTCAAAAAGGATATTATAGCATTGGAAAAAGTGCAGAGAAGGGCAACTAGAATGATAAAAGGGTTGGAACACCTTCCCTATGAAGAAAGGTTAAAATGCTTGGGGCTCTTTAGCTTGGAGAAACGACGGCTGAGGGGTGACATGATCGAGGTTTATAAGATTATGAATGGGATTGAGCAGGTTGAGAAAGAAGTACTTTTCTCCCTTTCTCACAATACAAGAACTCGTGGGCACTCTATGAAATTGCTGAGCAGTCGGGTTAGAACAGATAAAAGGAAATACTTCTTCACCCAAAGAGTGATTAACATATGGAATTCACTGCCACAGGAGGTTGTGGCAGCTGCAAGCATGGACAGTTTCAAGAGGAAATTAGATAAACATATGGAGCAGAAGTCCACCAGTGGCTATTAGCCACAGGGTATAGAATGAGAACTCTCAGTCTGGGGCAGGTGATGCACTCTATTCTTGGTGCTGGAGGGGGCAGCAGTGGGAGGGCTTCTGGTGCCCTGGCCCCACTGCTGGACCTCCTGATGGCACCTGGTATATTTTGGCCGCTGTGTGACAGAGTGTTGGACTAGATGGGCCATTGGCCTGATTCAACATTGGCTTCTCTTATGTTCTTATGTTCTTATGTTCATTCAAATAATGGAATTGCAAGGTTTAAAGTTATTAATGAGGTTTTTCTTTAGGTGCTGCTGGTCACAGGGTGAGACCGAGAGTAAATGTCTGTGGCCACAGCATGGTCTTTTGGGCCACCCATCGGGCCAGGAGGACACCCTGGCCATGAAGGCCCTTGTGCTACGAGCTGGGGCAGAACTTGCGATGATAAGAGCAAGATGGCCCAGAGTGCGGATACTCTGGCCAGCAAGGCCCTTGTGTGATAAACTGAGGCTGACCTTGCGATGATAAGAGCAAGGTGGCCCAGAGTGCAGATAGTCTGGTCAGCTATCCTGCTTTGCCATGAAGGGCAAGGCCCTGGTGTTGCAAGCAGACACAGACCTTGTAATGATAAGAGCGAGGTGGCCCAGTGTGCAGATAGTCTAGTTGGCTATCTGTCCTCACCATGAAGGGCAAGGCCCTGGGGTTACAAGCAGAAGCTGACCTTGCAATAATAAGGGCAAGGTGGCCCAGTAGTGTGGAAGGCCGGGTTGGGTGTTCTGCCCTGCCAGAGCCAGTTTGGTGTAGTGGTTAAGTGTGCGGACTCTAATCTGGGAGAACCAGATTTGATTCCCCACTCCTCCACTCACAGCTGCTGGATGACCTTGGTCAAGCCATAGTTCTGGCACAGCTGTTCTTGAAAAGGGGTAGTTTCTGCCAGAGCTCTCTCAGTCCCACGTACCCCACAGGGTGCCTGTTGTGGTGAGGGGAAGGGAAAGGAGTTTGTAAGTCACTCTGAGACTCCCTCCTCCTCCTCCTCCTCCTTCTAGGGCACAACTGGGGAGACCCCACAAGGTGTAAAGCCAACCACCAGAGAATGAAGGCCATGGAGGGTGGTTGAGTTCCAGGACCCATATAGGGCTGACAGGGTGCACCTATCAGACAAGGGCATTTAGTTAATTTTGCAGGAGTTGCAGCAAGGGATTAGGTTTGCCTTAGGCTTTTAGTGGGGAGCAAAGACCAAAGCAGAGGGCAAGAAACCAGAACCAGTGAGCACCTTACAGCATTTTTCCCATTAGGGAACAGGGAGTCATCAGGAACTACCTTTGGATTTCAAAGGTCCAGGATGGGGAATGGTGATCACCTCCTCTGGGAACCTCTTAGGGTATGCTCCTCTCTGCAAGTTAGAAGGCTTCAGGGGTAGATGCTCCTAGGTGACGACCAGTTTGCTGGGCTGCCGGTCATGAGCCAGATTGTTGGCTCAAGACTGGAGCTGGGTGAACTACCTGAGAAAAGGGCAAGGAGGTTGGTCAGGGAAGTGACACCTGCCTTGCCTGTTCTGTGCTTGCTTAGCTGGTCCCTTGCCGCAATGTTATGTTAAATAGTTGATAAAGTGGCCCTTGTTTACTTCCAAATTGTTGTCTGTCTTGTTATTCCGACTGGGGGGGCAATATGAAGGCTCACCTTGTGGAGGTTATAGTAAACCAACACGGGGGTAGGGACAAGGCTACAGAGCCTGAGAAGGGGGCCCTCAGTTGTTTCAGATGAGAAACTTTTCAGAAAATATGCCTATCTTCTTAACTGGATGTCTTTATTTCTGGTATTCTTATCTTTCTCTCCTCTGCTATCCTAAACCACTTATGCTTAATATTTCTCTATTAAGCTATGTGAAATTTCTTATCATTCAGAACTTTTAAACTTTGTTTCAAATGTTGTAACACCACTCATCTGCTATAGTGAAGTTCAGTACATATGTATGTATATGTGCCATCAAATCACAGCCAATTTATGGTGACCCCAGTAAGGGGCTTTCAAGGAAAGTGAAACACAGAGGTGGTTTGTGATTGCCTTTCTTTGCAGAGTCTTCCATGGTGCCCCTCCCCTCCAAGTACTGAACTTGCTTAGCTTCCAAGATCTGATGAGATTGGGCTATTTCACACTATTCCACATCCCCCATCCAGTAGACAGAGCACTTCTAATCTTGAAAAAAATAAAATATAGCCTTGGATATACCAAAGACTTTCATGAGTACCATGGGTGAATTGGGACTAAGCAAAAGTGTGGAGGTGAAAGACCTGGGGTGTAGTGGTTAAGTGCATGGATGCTAATCTGGGAGAACCAGGTTTGATTCCCCACTCCTCCACTTGCACCTGGCTGGATGACCTTGGGAAAGCCATAGCTCTGACACAGCTGTTCTTGAAAAAGAGCAGTTTTTGTCAAGAGCTCTTTCTCAGCCCCACCTACCTCACAGGGTATCTGTTGTGGGGAAGGGAAGGGAAAGGAGTTTGTAAGCCACTCTGAGACACCTTTGCATAGTGAAGGGTGGGATATAAATCCAATCTCTTCTTCTTCTGTGCTCTCCAGGCAGAAATCCTTTCATTTGCAGACATGATCTGCTGAATCTGAGCCATCATTCCCCTCTTATTTTGAAAGTTTTCAGCTGGCATATTTCCCTCTTTCTATTCATGTCTCACAATGTTGCCTTGTAAAAATAAATAAAATAGTTTATGCTGGAAAACTATTGGCCAGCTTTTGTGATGGAAAGTGCCGTCAAGTCACAGCCGACTAATAGCGACCCTGTAGAGTTTTCAAGGCAAGAGACGTTCAGAACTATTATGCCATTGTCTGCCTTTGTGTAGTGACCCTGTTTAGCTTTCAAGATGTGATGAGATCAGGCTAGCCTGGGCCAGATTTTACCCATTTTTTAAAAAATAAATTATTATAGACACAGTACAAAAAATAAGACAATAAAGCAACTGTTGGAATATGCAAGTGTCTCCACTTGTGTCGTGAAAGAATTATTTTCCGACAGCAATGTAATTATTTTGGTAAATAAAATAACCTTGACAAAGTAACTTTGAAATGTTTTCTGAAGCTGTGTTTTTAATTTTGGTGATTTGTTATGTCATTTAAGTGCTGAGCCAATTGTTCAGGAATATATTAAAAATCATAGTGCAATAGGTTGGCTAGTGTGGGCTGTTCTTCACAATGCTCCGTTTGAATAGTTAACTAGCTTTGATGTTTTGTACAGAGCTCAGCTATGATGCTTCTTTCCCCATCCTACTTAGTTAATGGTCTAGCAGCAACCTCTCTGAATCACAAACAGATCTGTGCCTGGTCATTAATTGGATGGGAGACTTTCTATGGACCCTAAGTACATTGCCTCAATATTTATCTCTCTATATTATAATCCTATTTTGGAGTAGCCACATTCCATGCACTCCTTCAGCCACTGGCCCATCAGCCGCCACTCAAGAGTACTCACGTGCCATTGGCTGGGTGCTGGGTCTGCTCCTCTTCCTGCCCACTTCCCCTTCAGCCCCCTGTGACCTGTCAGAATTACTGACAAATGGCTTTCTCTCTTGACAAAGACACTTTTCCTACTTGCTTCCAGTGTGGGACTAACTGTCCCCTCAGTGGCTGCTGGTGGATGTCATGAAATGGCAGTTAACTGTGTTTGCAAGATGGCTGTAGTTCTTTGTTTAAAATGTTCCCCCATAAGGTTTAATTGGGCTGTAGTTCCAGAAAGGGGCCTGCAGGGGTATTACTCACTGGGTTGAATGGGTCTTCCTCATCTGCTGGCCTACACTTCCCAGCATCCCCAAGACCAAAAAGTGTGGAAAAACAGGGACTGTCCCAAGGCAGTCTTCATTCCTAGGAGGCAGCAGAAATTCAGCCACTCCACAGTCAGCTGGACTGGGGAATGAATGGAAGTTTCCCTGCTCTCTTGGGCAAGAGAGGGAGGCTGAAGTACACCCAGTGGCCAGTCCAAGGAGAGATCCCATGCTGTGGTAGAGAGTATTGTGTGTAGGGAAAGAGGATTGTGTTTAACCCCTGTTGATTTATGCCATGTTGGTTCATAGTGTGTGCTTACTCCTACAGTGTGTGTGTGCTCCATAACTGTGTAAATACTAAAATAAATTCTTTAATTTGGGCTAATAATCTGTTGTGCTCTGACCACATAGTCTCCCCTGGGAGGGGTAGCCCAGGGAAGCAAGGAAAGGCCAGACCCTTGGGTTGCCAACTTTCCAGGGATCCCCCAAAGATTGGGGATTCTATCTCCAAAAAGGGAGATTCGGCCAGAGGGGTCTCACTGTCCCTCTAAAAAGGCAGTGATGATTCAGTGAGTCATGGCAGCAAATTTAAGGAGTGAGATATGCTCACAGGATGAGGGTGGGAGGCAAACACCTGAGTGGTAAACTGGAGCCCATTTCACCATGGTAGGCAACCAAGCTTGGTTCAGACAAAAGAAGGAAACCCTTTGCAGGCCTTTGTGAGGAACTTATTGGGGCCAGTCATGAGTCTAGGGTTGCCAGCTCCAGGTAGGAAGATTCCTGGAGATTTCCTGGTAGAGTCTATGGAAGCCAGGGTTTGGGAAGGGGAGAGGCCTCAACTGAATAGAATGCCATACAGCCCACCTTCCAAAACAGTTATTTTCCCCTGGGGGAGGGAGATCTGTTATCTGGAGTTCAGTTGTGATACCTAGTGATCTTCAGGCTCCACCTGGAGGTTGGCTGCCCTAGGTGAAGCAGTCAGTGCTTCAGAGCAGGGTCTGCTAGATCCAGGTTCTTGCTGTAGAAGCTGAGTGGGTGATCTTGGACCAGTCACAGACTTTCAGCCTAACCTGGGTTGTTATGCAAGTCAAAATGGGGAGAGGAGAATGATGTAAGCTGCTTTGGCACCCATTGCAAAGAAAGACTAGTTTTCCTCTTGGGAAACCATTGTTGCCAATCTCCAGGTGAAGGCTGGAGATCACCCAGAATTACAACTGCTCTCCAGATGGCAGAGATCAGTTCCCCTGGAGAACAAGGTGGACTCTGTGGCAGTCAGGGCTTCAGAGCATGGGAGAGGCTGCAGGTGTGTGTGTATAGGGGGAAATGAAAAGCTGAAGACAGAGGGGGAAATAAAGGTAGGTTGATGATTGGCTGGGAAGGAGATAGGGTTGTCAGCTCCAGGGGGGGGGGATTCCTGGAAATTTGAGGGATGGAACCTGGAGAGGGTGAGGTTTGAGGAGGGGTGGGACCTCAAACAGGTACAATGTCATAGACTCCACCCTCCAAACCAGCCATTTCCTCCTGGGTAACAGTTGCCAATCTCCAGGTGAGGGCTGGAGATCACTGAAAATTACAACTGCTCTTCAGTTAGCAGAGATCAGTTCCTCTGGAGAAAATGGTGGACTCTGTGTCGTTATACCCTGCTGAGGTCATCACAGCACATTGCCTCTTTCTAGAGTTCATTGTATTTATTTCCACAATGGGCCTTATTCCTAGTTATAAAATAAATCTGAATTATAAAGATAACAGATTCATGCTTAAATGAATTTTGCAGTGTTTTGTATAAGTCATCTCTTTTTCTCTCTTTTTGTGAAAGCATGATTATCATAGATTACTGCAATGCGCTCAGCATGGAGCTGCTCTTGAAAAGTGTTCAGAAACATCAGTTGGTACAGAATACTGTAGCCAAGATGTTGACTGGAGTGGGTCACAGGGATCATATCACTCAAGTCTTGATCCAGCTACACTGGCTCCCAATCTGTCTCCAGGCACAATTCAAGATGGTCCAGCATACCAATAGTCTACCTACTCTGTTATGAATCTACCCATCATCTGAGGCCTTATTTCAGGTGCCCCTGGCTTCTGAGACTGGGGGGGTGGCAATCTGGTCATGGCACCAAAACTCAAGAAATCTCCCCAGAGAGATTCACCTGTTCCCTTCTGCCATCCTCCACCAGTGGGTGAAGCCTTTTTTTGTTTTTGTGTGGCTTTCCCTCAGTGATCCCTACTTCCTGCCCTGTTTTTAGTACTTGTTTTGTACATGTATTTTATTGTATTGTGCATGTATTTTAACTTTGTTTTAATTGTGTTAGTGGTGTGTTTTTGTTTGGTTTTAATAGTTTTTAAGGTGAGTTTTTATTATGCATGTTTTTAATCTGTTAGTTGCCTTGGTGCCCTTGATCAGCGCAGAAAGGTGAGGTATACATTTAGTAAATAAACAAATAAATAAATTTGAAAAGATGATTCAGAACATGTTTATGCATCTACAAAGTGTTAGTTCCCTTCCTAAAAATGAAGGATAATGTATGTCTGTTGCATCCCTAGTATTACAACTATTAAAGAAATGGAATTCAATCTTTTCTCAGTGTTACAAAAGAGATACTTTCAGGGAAATCTAGCTGTACAGAATATTATTGATCGTAATCTGAAAAGAAAATCCTTAAGTGTATACACCCACCCTGTGTGGTTTATTCCCCCCCCCCGTTCAACTGGTTTGTCCAGAAATGGCAAATAATAATGCTTAAGAAACAGAAGTTCTAAATTGCAGTATGCCATGTGACCATTATGTATGAGAGCAATCCTAAACAGGTCTATTCAGAATAAAATCCCATTTTATTCACTAGTTGTAGTAGAGAACTCACTGAAAATGTCAAGACAATGTACAACTGCAATAAAAAAGGCCAACACTATGCTTGGGATTATTAGGAAGGGAATTGAAAGCAAATCAGCCAGTACCATAATGCCCCTGTATAAATGGATGGTGCAATCTCATTTGGAATACTGTGTATAGTTCTGGTCACCACACCTCAAAAACGATATTATAGCATTAGAAAAAGTGCAGAAAAGGGCAACTAGGATATTAAAAAGGTTGGAAAACTTTCCCTATGAAGAAAGATTTCACTTTCCCTATGAAGAAAGGTGAACTTGTGGATCTCCTTACAAAAATATATAATCTTTCTTTAAAATCTGGCTCCATTCCTGAGGACTGGAAGGTAGCTAATGTCACTCCCATCTTTAAAAAGGGCTCCAGGGGAGATCCGGGAAATTACAGGCCAGTCAGTCTGACGTCGATACCAGGTAAGTTGGTGGAAACTGTTATTAAGGAAAGAATTAGTAGGCACATTGATGAACAAAAACTATTGAGGCAGACTCAGCATGGGTTCTGTAAGGGAAGATCTTGTCTCACTAACCTGTTTTTTGAGGGAGTGAACAAACATGTGGACAAGGGGGACCTAATAGATGTTGTTTACCTTGACTTCCAGAAAGCTTTTGATAAAGTTCCTCATGAAAGTCTCCTAAGTAAGCTTAGTAGTCATGGGATAAAAGGACAAGTCCTCTTGTGGATCAAAACCTGGCTTATAAATAGGAAACAGAGAGTGAGTATAAATGGGAAACTTTCTCAGTGGAGGGTGGGAAGCAGTGGGGTCCCACAAGTATTAGTACTCGGTCCAATGTTTTTAACTTTTTTTATTAAAGATTTGGAATTGGGAGTAAGCAGTGAAGTGGCTAAATTTGCAGATGACGCAAAGTTGTTCCGGGTGGTGAAAACCAGAGAGGATTGTGAGGCACTCCAGAGGGATCTGTCAAGGATGGGTGAGTGGGCGTCAACGTGGCAAATGGGGTTCAATGTGGCCAAGTGCAAAGTGATGCACATTGGAGCCAAAAATCCTAAATATAAATACACGTTGATGGGGTCTGAACTGGCAGAGACGGACCAAGAGAGAGATCTTGGAGTCATAGTAGATAACTCAATGAAAATGTCTAGACAGTGTGTAACTGCAATAAAGAAGGCCAACGCTATGCTGGGGATTATTAGGAAGGGAATTGAAAACAAATCAGCCAGTATCATCATGCCCCTGTATAAATAATTGGTGCGACCTCATTTGGAATACTGTGTACAGTTCTGGTTGCCACACCTCAAAAAGGATATTATAGCATTGGAAAAAGTGCAGAGAAGGGCAACTAGAATGATAAAAGGGTTGGAACACCTTCCCTATGAAGAAAGGTTAAAACACTTGGGGCTCTTTAGCTTGGAGAAACGACGGCTGAGGGGTGACATGATCGAGGTTTATGAGATTATGCATGGGATAGAGCAGGTTGAGAAAGAAGTACTTTTCTTCCTTTCTCACAATACAAGAACTCATGGGCACTCCATGAAATTGCTGAGCAGCCGGGTTAGAACAGATAAAAGGAAGTACTTCTTCACCCAAAAAGTGATTAACACATGGAATTCACTGCCACAGGAGGTGGTGGCAGCTACAAGCCTGGACAGTTTCAACAGGGAATTAGATAAACATATGGAGCAGAAGTCCATCAGTGGCTATTAGCCACAAGGTATAGTTAGGAACTCTCTGGCTGGGGCAGGTGATGCACTCTATTCTTGGTGCTGGATGGGGCAGCAGTGGGAGGGCTTCTAGTGTCCTGTCCCCACTGCTGGACCTCCTGATGGCACCTGGTATTTTTGGCCACTGTGTGACACTGTTGGACTAGATGGGCCATTGGCCTGATTCAATATTGGCTTCTCTTATTTTCTTATGTTCTTAAAGGTTAAAGCGCTTGGGGCTCTTTAGTTTTGAGAAATGATGACTGATAGGTGACATGACTGAGGTTTACAAAATTATGCATGGGATAGAGCAGGTAGAGAAAGAAGTACTTTTCTCCCTTTCTCACAATACAAGAACTTGTGGACACTCAATGAAGTTGCTGAGCAGTCGGGTTAGAACAGATAAAGGGAAGTACTTCTTCACCCAAAGAGTGATTAACGCATGGAATTCACTGCCACAGGAGGTGGTGGCAGCTATAAGCATGGATGGCTTCAAGAGGGAATTAGATAAACATATGGAGCAGAAGTCTATCAGTGGCTATTAGCCACAAGGTATAGATAGGAACTCTCAGTCTGGGGCAAGTGATGTTCTGTATTCTTGGTGCTTGGGGGGGACAGTGGGAGGGCTTCTAGTGTCTTGTCCCCACTGCTGGACCTCTTGATGGCACTTGGTATTTTTGGCCAATATGTGACAGAGTGTTGGACTGGATGGATCATTGGCCTGATCCAACGTTGGCTTCTCTTATGTTCTTACATTCTTATGTATGAGCTGTATGTAATATTTCTTTTAAAAACTTACATTTCATCTTGTCCAAAGTTTAAAATGGACTGCAATAAAAATAAAAGAAAACAGAACTACACTTAATCTAATAGCAAGCTAGCAAACCCATCTCAACAGATTCCTGTGTCCTATAACATCAGTAAGGAATCAATCCAGATGTCAGAAAAAATCTCCAAAAGAGGGCAGTTTTGCAGGTAGTCTTACTACAGATGGGCATGAACAGGATTTTGTGGTTCATTTCAGTTTGTGGTTCATTGCTGAACCATTAACTGAACCATGAATCAATACGAACTGGGAAGTTGGTTCACGAGCAGAACCGGTTCATAGCGGTTCATGACTCCTAGTTTCTGCTCCTTATAAAAAGCAGTGGGGAACAGAAAGCAGGGGGTTAAATGGCTTCTTGCAGGGAGCAGAAAGCAGGAGGTTAAATAGTTCAGAGCCATTAAAAATTCCTGCTTTGTTCTTTTCATGAACCACCATGAACCTCTACAAACTGCCTTAAAAATAATGAAAGTTCATGAAGGTTTTTCAGTTTGCAGACTCTAGTTCACAAATCATGAACCAGCCAAAATTTGTGAGCTGGTTTGCACTTATCGCTACTTTTTACAGTGAAGGTTTGTACCTGGCAAGTGAATGATACATTCAGCAGACCTGTTGAGTGAATGTAAATCGGTGTGTTGTACTGTGAACCTCACCTAGACTAGCCAAAAACCAAAGGATTATTCCAGGAAGTGTAGCTCTTACTAGTTGATAATTACTCTCTAGAACACAGCTTCTCTCTAGAATGGTTGGTAAGCTTTGTGCCTTTTGTGTATTCATATTGCGGAAATTCTTTCCCCTCCCTATCAGAATAACAAGTCGGAATCAAACAAGGGCCATTTTATTAACTATTTAAAGAACTGTAACTAAACGGCAAGGGAAAAACTAAACGGGTACAGAACAGGCAAGGCAGGTGCAAATCTAGGCATCCTCCTTGCCCAAAATAGGGGTGAACTCTCCACCCCAGTCCTTAGCCACCCATCTGGCTCTTGACCAGCAGCCCAGCCACTGGTCACCCACTAGGAGCGCCTATCCCTGAAGCCATACAG
This sequence comes from Gekko gecko, assembly GCA_029375565.1. NCBI lineage: Eukaryota > Metazoa > Chordata > Lepidosauria > Squamata > Gekkonidae > Gekko > Gekko gecko. The sequence continues at coordinate 125,646,283 of JAPDNY010000006.1, read as the reverse complement.
CTTGCAGGGAAGAGTCTACCTAGTAGGTTTCCAGAGGTGATCATCATTCCCCGCCCTAAGGGTAAGACCGTAAGGATGTTCCTGATGACCCCCTTGTCCTCAAATGGGGGAATGGCTGAAGGTGCTCACTGGTTCTGCTTTCTTACCCACACAACTCTGCCACTTGCAAAGCCAAGCCTCTGTTTTGCCTGATATGGCCACCTAACAGCCCAAGGCTGCCCTAATCCCTTGCCGCAAATCCTCCAGGAACAGATCATTGCCCTTGTTTGACAAATGAATACTGTCATTCCGGTACAGGTCCCGCAACTCAACCTGTATGCCAGGGTGAGGCAAAAATTGACCCAAGCCACCCTCCATGGTCTTCTTCATCTGATGGCTTACCTTATGTCAAGCCCAGTCCAGACATCAAGGGTGCCCAAGGCTACACCAAACCAGCCAAGGCAACATTGCAGACCAAACAATCTGCCCATCAGGCCACCTCACTCTTATCCTTATGAGGTCAACCCTGGCTTGAATGATCAAGTCCTTGCCTTCCATCAGACCTAGGTCGTTACCACCTAGATGCACAACCAAAACATGTGGAGGAGGCTCCTGCCTTTCCTCAAACAACAAGGGAAGGAGACAGGACCACTGCATGCCCCTCCTCCCCAAGCATTCAACCAGCACCCACTCGCTAAGGCCCAACTGAGAACCGATGGGTACCGCAAAAGACCGTACTGTGGCTGCAGACAGTGGTTCTTTGTCTCGCCTGACAGCCCTCAGCACCTGAAAAGAGAACTACATGAATAACTCTTCAGCTTAAAACTTGCATTTGCATACATAACTCTTGAAGCAAAGTGATTGCCAATGGACTATATTTTGTATATCTGTATTAGTGTAACCCATGGTCACTGCAGTGGATGTAGCTCCTATTCTAAAACAATGGGTCCTGACACAGAATTCTCCCAAACCCTCTGGGTTAAGGCCCCAAGCTGGAATTTTGTCAGTGGGGAGCTGTCCTTATGACGGAAAAAGATGCCCTCCCCAGTTCCCCTTCTAGACAAATATTGGCGTAACACCAGCACTGGACACAATTCTAACTCCGAACATGGCCCCAGCTCAACAACCATGTCCTTACCCAGCTGGTCCATTTTTGAATGGTGTAGTGGTTTGGTGTAATGGTTAAGTGTGTGGATTCTAATCTGGGAGAACCGGGTTTGATTCCCCACTCCTCCACTTGCACCTGCTGGATGACCTTGGGCAAGCCATAGTTCTGGCACAGCTGTTCTCAAAAAAGAGCAGTTTCTGTCAGAGCTCTCTCAGCCCCACCTACCTCACAGAGTGTTTGTTGTGGGGAGGGGAAGGGGAAGGAATTTGTAAACTGCTCTGAGACTCCTTTGGATAGTGAAGGGCAGGGTATAACTCCAATCTCCTCCTCCTTCTCTTCCTCCTCCTCCTCTTCTTCTTCTTTGAATGCCTGATGGTAAGCACAATGGCATCATTTGACATCCTAACATCACCGTACGCTAGGGCCCGACCAGATACATCCTGCTATGAGGCCGCTACCAGCTCACTAATTCGCAGTGCCCCCCAAAAGGCAACCAGCGCCGCTGCATGGAAAAGCAAAGCCTCATATTCATCTTTGCAAAGACTAGGCCACAAAGCCCTGAGGCCCCTGAGAACAGCTGGAGTCAAAGGCTCCCGTGTGTCTGCCTGCTCAGACCCTTCACGGTCCCAACTCACCAACATCTTCCTAATATGAAAATCTCTGGTCTTATCATCATATCCAGCAGCTTTACTGGCATAAGCAAGGGACAACAACTTGCCCTAAATAGAACACACAGACAAGCATTTACCTTTCAAGGATATGCAAAACTGCATTAACTGAGACACCGGGATAGGCCAAACCTGCTGAAGACCAACTTCCTGCCTAAAGGCCACAAACTGCTGACCAGCCCTCCTATAGGATCTCCAAGTAGAAGGGGCAAGAGCTAAATCAATAGCCCTATCAGGCTCAGCCCGCCAATCTGCCAAAAGCTCAGTGGCATTGCTACTGGGAACTGATTGGCTTCTGGGGCCAGCTGATGGAACCTCTCTATCTGTTTGCGAGAGAGAGTATGGCAACCTTGTTACTGGCCCCAGCACGTGCCTTGCTTTAAACAAAATATTATTTTTCAAACAAAGTAGTGTAAAGGCACACACTAGCATCATAACCCTGGGCTAGCTGGACGTCAGTGAATTGATCACCTGTACCATGGCCAGATTGCCGCACCAGAAGTAGACTGTATGGTCAGGCAAATCTGCCATCCAAAGCCCCACTGCTGCCACAATTGGGAAGAATTCCAAAAAGGTGAGGTCCTTGACCCATCCCACTTGAAACCATTCCCTCGGCCAATCATCAGCGTATCAGTGACCACGGAAGTAAGCCCCAAAACCAGAGGACCTGGCTGTGCCCGAAGCAACTTGCAACTCTGCCTCAAGTAGCAGGTCCTCCCTCCAGAAAGATACCCCATTGTAGGATGCTAAGAATTCCTGCCAAACAAAGAGAGCCTCCCTAATTCCCCTGGTGACCCTAGTCCTGTGATGTGGGAGGTGCAAACCACCCATGGCATTGCAAAGGCGCCGGACAAATGCCCGGTCAGGGGTCACAATTTTGCATGCAAAGTTAAGGTGGCCCACCAGCCATTGTAATTCCAACAACATTATCTTTTTCAGATTTTCGGCTCTGTCAATTAACCTCCACAACTCCTGCAACTTATCCCCTGGTAGCCTAGAGATCTGCCTGACAGTGTCAATCTTGATCCTCAAAAAAGTCAAAACAGTGGTAGGGTCCTCAGTTTTGTCCTAAGTACTTCTCTAGCTTGACTACCCATGAGCATTGGAGGGCATTTATTTTAGCACGTTTTAATGTTCTTCCTTCTGCTGTTCTGTATGGGAGATTTTAAAAAATCCCATACTCCTCTAGGCTTTGTTCTTGTGGTCTGTGGGAGATAGAAAGTACTGAATATATTCTCCTGCACTGTATATTTTACTGTGATATTCATGCCATATATCTAGAACCTCTGCTACAAATTCACAAGGGTCAATCTGATGTTTGCAAGGTGTTTTTTCTACTATCTGAGATCACTGCTTGGTGGCTAAATTTCTATGTCGTGCCATTAAGAGGAGAGGAATGTTTCAACTCTATCTATGAAGATTGTACTTTTATCCCTTGATGATGTATGTTTTGTTGTGATGCCAATAAAGGTAGCTGATGACTGGGGGGCTGGGGCTGGGCTAGAGGCTTTGCTATGCTAGGTCCTTAAAAGAACCAAGGCCCAGTGACATCATAGGGAGGAGCCAGTGACATCATAGGCCACTGTCACTATCTATGGAGATGGAGCCATATGGGATTTAGGGAGGGGCTCCCTAGAAATTTAGAGAGGGCCTGGGAACCCATGGGAACTCTCCTAGCCATGCCCCTGGGCTGGGCTAAACCCAGGAAAAGGTGGGAGTTGGCCAGTGGTTACAGTGGTATCTCAGCAGTCTCCTGCTGTGTCCTTTTTTAAAATTCACTTTTAAAATAGTCACTTTAAGATCTGCAAATATACATACCATGTGTATAGGACAAACAAATGGTCACAAATTTGACGGTAAGTAAGGCAACACAGAAAAGCCTGTAGGGGAACATTTTAAAAGTTTCCCTGGATGTTCATTTACAGGAGTCTTGTTTCTGCCTTATTCATAAGGGTGACTTTATACTGAAATTTACTAAATTATGGCATCACAGATTGCTAGGGATCATCATTCCCCTCTGGGGGCCATCATTCCAGTACCACAGATTCTCTTTGTAGGGACTGTAATTCCACTTGTTGTCATTCCAGTTCCAGAGTAGTCTATCTGGGCCCAAAGATCTTAATGAGAAAACCATTCTGCATTTCTTTACAACTTTTTTTGTGCTGCAGCATATTTCAGTGGAGTCCATGCTAGTCGGCATTCCTGCCTCTCATTATCTCCAGTGGGCCTTTAAGCCTCTCCCATTGTTTCTAAAGGGCAATCTTGTCATTCCTTTTATACATCCCAGTTAGTTGCCCTTTTGAAACTGTACCACACCGTTTTAAGTAGCAAAATGAAGAGCATGAACATGTGCAGAGTGCACATTTCTTGCCAGTGTTCTCTCTGAGCTGTACACAGGGCAAAAGGAAATTTTAAAAGGCCTCTGATCTTCATGTCCCCACCCCTCCAATCTTGTTCATGCAGATGACGGAGAGAGAGAATTAAGTTGTGCAGAGAGATGGTTGAAAAGAACCTATTTTCCAGGACTCTTGAGCAAATACACAAGGAAGATGCAATAGCAATCATGTTGCAATTCTCACAAAAGGCACCTGCAAAGAAGGGTACACTGAGCAGCCTTTACAATATAAATTCATACAAATAAATTATAGCAAAATATATCTTTTAAGCAAGAAGAGTTGAGAACCATTTTATTTAGACAATTTGTTCAATTTTTTTAGAGGGGAAGCATTTCCATCATACATTTCACATTTTTAAAATGCAGCTAGCTCTGACAAAAACAGGCACCGGATTCCCAATGACTGGGGAACATGCTAAAAAACTTTAGATGAAGCCAGAATGAGAATTGTGAATGACCACTCCACTGAATCAGGAGGAACTGGCCACATATATAGCTTTAGTTCAGTTACCTCTAATTTTCTTCTAGACAATGTATTTCCGGAGGGTTTCCTGCATACAGGACCCCTCCGCCTGCTTCCACTTACCCAATTCTCTGAAAGGAGAGGCCTGCAAAACTGGGAGGAGACTGGGAAGGAAGCTCCTATTTCTAAGCCTCTCTAGAAATAGACATTGGTACGTCTAACCCTTTCCAACCTCTCCTGGGAAAGCAGCGGAGAGAGGGGGAAATGACTGCATCTGAGGAGGGTGTGTTTACTTGCCAGAAATGCTCTGCTCCATGCCCTTCTCTGGGTCAGGACAAGAAAACTTTCTTCATAATCTCCATGCCCTTTGCTTTCTTTCTGATGGAAGAAGCTGCCCAGCTGGATTTCTGCCTGCCATTATGTGAAAGGGAAGGGAAACCTGATGTATTAATTCTAATTTTTAAACAGCTATTGGGGGGGCTTTCATTTTGATCAAAGCAGCCTTGAAGAGGTGGACTTAACCCTTCTCTTGCCAACTCTCACAGTACACCCAAGCCCTGACAGCAGCGGTGGGGCCGGGGACTTGCTCCCCTCCCTGCTCTTGCTTTCTCTCACACACAAACACACAGGCACCCTGGTCCTGACAGGGGAAAAGCTCTGGCTCTGGCAGTCCAGGGGCCAGGGAGACCTATGCACGGTGACCTCCCCCACTCTCTTCCTTCCCCCCCCCCATACACACATACAAATACACACGCACCCTGAGCCCCAACAGGACTCTGGCCATAGCAGCTGAGGGACCTGCCCCTTTATGTCTCTCTCTCTCTCACACACACACACTCACTGGTCCCTGACAGGGGCAACAATGCTGTCTCTGAACAAGACAGTCAAGGGGTCAGGGAGAACCAGGCATGACCTCCCCCCCCCAGCTCTCACTCACACACGCATGCACATGCATCCCGGAGCCCAACGGCAACCAAAGGGCCAGGGAGAAGAAGGATGATGACATGCTCGGCGTGGCCTGCTGGGGCTGGCAGCCCTAATTGCCTGGCACTGGTTGCCGGGGGAGGCTAAATACCCTCTGGAAAAATTTGGGATGGCCCATGCCCCCCAGCCCCCCTGTAGAGTATGCTTATGGCTGATTGTCATGACCCCAGCAGGTTGCCACCTTCAGCTGCCACCACTCTGGACTTCAGGTTCCTTGAGAAGGCCTAGAATACCCTCCCAAGACCATCCAAAATGCCCCCTTTTAAGATGAGAACTATAGGCAGGGGTCTTTTGGGGGGGAGCGCACCGGAGCAAAGCTCTGGGAGCTCAGGAACCAAGCCCCGCCCCCAGCCGGCCTCCCGGAGAGTCTTTCAGGCAGCCGAATGTCAATTTCAGCTCCATTGTATCCTATGGGCCATTGAAATCAATGGTGAAAACATAGGGTATATTCTGGGGGCTGGAGGGGAGGGGGTTTGAGGGAGAGGCTCCACACTCACCGGATAGCTGATGGAGCCTCTCCCCAAGAAACACACCAAGTTTCAAGAACATTGGATCAGGGGGTCCAATTCTATGGGCCCCCAAACAGGTTGCCCCTATTCCCTCCATTGTTCTCTATGTTGGGGAAAAAGTACGTTTTTTTCCCACTATAGAGAACAATGGAGGGAATAGGGGCAACCTGCTTGAGGGCCCATGGAATTGAACCCCCTGGTCCAATGTTCTTGAAACTTGGTGGGTATCTTGGGGAGAGGCTCCATCAGCTACCCTGTGAGTTTGGGGCCTCAAACCCCTCCCCTCCAGCCCCCAGAATATACCCTATGTTTTCACCATTGACTTCAATGGCCCATAGGATATAATGGGGCCGAATTGCCGCCAAATTTCTTTCATTCCCTCTTTTCCTTCTCTCTTTTTCCTCTTTCCCTCTTTCTTCTCTTCTCTCTTTCTTTCTTTCCCGCCTTCTTCTCTTCTCTTTTTTTCTCCTTTCCCTGTTTCCCTCCCCTTTCCTTCTCTTTCTTTCCCTCTTTCCTCCTTCTGTGGCCCAACTCTCATGAGAAGGAGTTTAAACTTTAAACCCCTTCTCTCTTAGCTCCCCCACCCAGACCAGCTGGGGAAGAGAAGGGGAGGCTTTTGAAGATGCCTCCCCCACTTTTGCTTCCCCTTCTGACATCACTTCTGGTGATGTCAGGGGGCGTGGCATATGCTAATAGCCTAATAGCTCATTAGCATACCATATGCTAATGAGCTCCTGCAGCTGTTTTTCTACGAAAAGACCCCTGACTATAGGCATGATGACCAGGCAGAGAACAATTAAACAAATGGTTTATTAATACCGTATTGGGGCAAGGAAAATAAGACAAGCTGCTTTAAAATATGTAACTGTGTTTAAAGGCAAAGTCAACAACTCTAATGCGACTACCTATTTCACTTAACTGGTTACTATTTCAAGGCCCACAGCCATCTTATACTCCTGCCTGTACTCACTATGCCCAAAGTGAGGGAACTTTCTCCTCAAACCAGACTGTCCCCTCTGTGAGAGGGAAGACCACAGAAGAGCAAAAGAACACCGTTTTACAGTTCACAAACCTTAAGTTACATTCCCTCACATAATCCCTGAACTCTGATTGGTTACAGCTGTTGCTAAGCATTATGGGGATTGTAGGCTGTCTGCTTTCCACACCCACAGAGGTCTCTCCTAGGGCCGAGTCCTGCACAGATCATGATACTGATGATGATGACAAAAAAACCTCCAGGATCCCTGGTCAAACTGACCTGGAAAAAAATTGTTTCCTGACCCCAAAGTGGCAATCAGCATTTCCCTGGACATGTAAGAAAGGGCCACAAGAACTAAGCACTGAGGCAACACTTCCAGCCCTCCCTCTCATGATCTGCCTAAGTTCATCCCTTGGTACTGTCTCCCAATTAACATCTATCTAATTAAGCACCTCTGGGAAACCAGTTTGAGCTGGATGCGGACAGACCCATCTCCATTCTCACATGGTCAGAGGCACAATTAGGTCATCTGGTCAGTGACTGGCTCATTCATTTTGCTGTAGGTAATTGCTGAGGACACTGATTGTTGTAAAGGCCTAGCAATACTTGGGACTTAGCAATACCTAGCAATAAAGGAATCATCTTCAAATCTAATCTTTAGCTTGGAGGGTACCTACTAGTTACCAAGACATGTTGGCTTGCTCTGGCTCACTTTCAGCCATCTTGGACTTATGCTTGCTGAAGCCAAACAGCACTGGCTTTGCTGACTCTGGAGAGAGTTGCTTTGGGACCTGCAACTAAGAATGGGTAACATCTTGTGACTTGTGAACCAATGCCTTACTATGTTTAGTTAGCTTTTAAATTTCTAGTTTTATTATTTTCTCAAAGTAACTGTTCTTTGTTTAAAGTATTACTTGCACCTTAATAAAAATATATTTTAAATATTAATTCTGGTCACTTGTCTCCACAGCCTGCAATCTGAATCTAGTGCCTAAACAGGTGGACCACCTATCACTTTATTTAGTTTTTGTGGAATTCCTGCTGTGAGTCTACCTTGCAGGGAGGACTTCCTAGTCAATCCCAGGAAAGTCAGGAGTTTATCCTTTAGCTTCTGGCTGGAGGGATGGAACAAAGAACTGGTGGCAGCCTATCAGTTTGAGGTGTGCACAGGTGTACCCCAATATTTTGTAATTTCTGTTTGCTGCCTTCTTGGAGAAAGGCATTTAGCCTGGGCTGGGTTGGATGACCTTTTGACAGATGCAGGGGTATGGAAAGATTGTGCCATTACTTTCGCCCTCCATACTCCCAAAGTACAAAATAGGAAAACTGTGCATGCAGTATTAGAAACTGAGTACACTTATTGAGGGGGACAATTATAAATGTCCTTGGATAAATGTTGCATATAAAGCTTAGTCCTGATTAGCCATAGTGATGGGCTCTTTTGCTGACTTGATGCTTGGAAAATCTGGTCAGACAAGAGGCGGGACCCGTGATACTCGCGGGGGGAGGGAGTATTCCGGCCGCCAAGCTTCCCCCTGCCTCCCCCCCAGCAGCGGCAGCGGTGAGGCCAGCCGACCCGCAGAGATTCCCCCTCCCCAGCAGCAGTGGGGGGGCGGCGAGGCTGGCCGGCCTGCCAAGCTTCCCCCTCCCTCCTTCCCAAGCAGCGGGGGTGGCGGTGGCGAGGCCGGCCACCAAGTTTCCCCCTTCCCAGCAGCAGCGGGGGTGGCAGCGGCAGCGAGGCCGGCCAGCCCGCCAAGCCTCCCCCTTCCTCCCTCCCCAGCAGCAGCGCCAGAGGCGAGGCTGGCTGGCCCGCCAAGCCTTCTCCCGCCCTCCCATCCCTTGTCGTGATGACGGTGCGGTGGCAATGGCAAGGCAGTTTGTAGAGCATTCCCTGCGCATGCGCAGGGAGGGCTCTTTTACTTTTTTGGGGATTTAAATATTCCCCACACATTTTAAAAAACTTTTTAAATTTTTCTGCACACGTGGGGACTGCCCCACGTGCGCAGGAAAATCTCCCTGCCCCCCAGGTGCCCCCGATTTAGATTTAGATATCCGCACACAGGGGGCCACTTGGGAATTAGATATATAGATGTGATGGATAACCTTTAAGAATTAACAGAAACATTAACATTATCAATGTGTATCACTGCATGATTACTTATATTTCAACAACTCTGTTGTAACATGAATATCAATTAACTCACAATCTTTGCTTCTTTCCATGTTTCGTGGCATGCTTAACATCTGTGACTCCTCAAGATGTTTGGTGCATTTCATTCATCATACATGGCATTTGCATAATGCAAACATCCTACTTTATGCAGACACATAACTGAATATTTTGTCAATTGCAGCTGCTGTTTAAATCACACATAAATAACAGGCACAAGGGATCCACCAGCATTTAAACACATGTGAATGTAAGATCCAAACAGTCGATTTTTCTTCCATTGCAATATTATACATACTGTTTACATTCCCTGCAAATGCAATCCTTTTCCTATTGTTTTCTTTCAAAGGCCATTAAAATTCTATTAGCTGCTTGCAAATATTATTTCATGCCATCTGCATTTACTCCAAAAGTTGCGATAACGACAGCTGCAATCATTTGTATGCAGGGGTGTTTTTATGTATAGCCACTTATTGAGTAACAGAGTTTTTTCCCCTGACAATGTCATTGAAGATAAAGCCGAATACAGTGATAGTTTGTTTGTAAATCTCTTTCATACAGTATTATTTTATTTGTTAGAAAGACAGAAGAGGAAGCACAGAGTCTAACAGAAATGAAATGTTCCCAGCAAACCCAACCACCACCACCACCACAAGGCAGGCATGAGACAACAAAATAACAAAAATGAACCTAAGTTTTATTTTACTTAATTTCAATGGCTAAACTGAATAATCAAACCATTGGGCAGCAACTAATAAACATGCTGGCTGTGGTCATTTGGGCAACACTACCCTGGCTCCAATCTTGGCCAGAGTTGCTGTTGCTTTATTTATCCTAACCTGCATGTTAACTATGCCAAGTAGGATTGACAGCCCAAGATTGGCAACTGGCAACAGACTTACCCAGTGAGGGGGGAGGGGTCAAAGTTCTGGTGTGACCTGGAAATTGTGTCATTATATTGTCAGAAATGTGCTAACGTTCACCTAAAATTCTACAGTTTAACCATAGAATTTAGGGCAGATGTTAGAGTTTTGTTCAATATGATGATGAAGTCACTTCTGAAGTGACATCATGGCATCTGGTGATGTGAATCACACACACCCATTTTCTCAGCCATTTCCCCCTGGGTGGAGGCAGGCAGCACCAGCGAGAGACAGGAGGTCTCTCACCAAAGCAGGAGACCTGGCCTCCCTAGTCCCAAGTGTCATCCCCATTCCACAATGTCCTCTCAAGCAACTAGGGACTGGCTGTTGATACTGTCAGTACCAAAGACATTCTTGCCCACAGCATATGCCAGCACTACAGGGAATAACAGACTGCTTTAGGAATAATCATTCATCCTTAGATGCTTCACAGTACTCACTATTTATTTGTACTTTTTTGTATTTATTTATATCCCACCTTTACTTCTGGCTCAAGATGGCTCACAAATCTCAATTTAAAGTATGCAGAATAAAATAAATTACAACCAGTAATAACATCCTCTCCCCCCCACTAAAAATGCCTGCAGTCTACAACCCAATTAGCCCTACCTGTTATCTTGCAACCTGGCCTATTCTCAACATCCCTAGTTGCAGCCTAACCAGTCAGAAGCCAGGTATATTTATACCACCTCACTCTCGGTTTATTATGAAGCAGGCAAAATGTTCACCAGAAATAGCTAATTTGTGGAGACCTCCAGAGTTCCTGCTCAGCTACTCCCACCCACACTGTTCTATATTACAGCTAGATGGCTGGGTCAAACTGATGTGGCAAAAGCCTTTTTGAGGGAGGCAGAATATACTTATAAGCATTAGCTGAACTTAATGTGGTTTAATCAATGATGCTCCATCCCTCATTTGTTACCCAGGTACTTGTGCAGGGGATATAACATGCAAAGCATCTTTTGCATGTATGAGACTCAATACACATTACCTTAACTTTGGGATTTTCTCTCTATGTATACGAGGGTCCCAATTTGGAGCAGCACTCCACAAAATGAAGGAGAAAATAGCTCTTAAAAAAGAAAGATCTTTATTCTCCTAACAAGATACAAAATGGAAAGACAGAAAGGCAAACATAGCAGAACACAGTTCAATAAACAAAACCTTTACATAAGCCTATGGGGGGGTGTCTATTGGGGAAAAAAACAGAAACATCTGGAAAAAGGGGAATTGGCCAGCAGTGAGGCAAGTCAGAAAACTACAAGCCAGATCTTGAAGTGAAAGATGGACAAGATTACAGTCTAGAAGTGGGTGATGAAAAACAGGTCCGGGGAAGAGACTGGGCTTCAAAGAAGGGGAAAACCAAAGGTGTCCAGAAAGTGAACCAGTGATAAAGTTAAAGAAACAGGCATGGATCCAGAAAACCAGCTATAAAACACAATGGGCAATATCCAAGGGTTCAGTGATTTGTACGGATGGGCATAAACTAGCTGACAAGCTAAAGTTTGTGATGAATTTTGGCTGGTTCATGGTTTATTTATTTATTACATTTATACCCCACCCTTCCAGCCATAGTCGGTTCATGAACTCAAATTCGTGGCAGGTCAACTGGCACCAACTTCCTACAGACTTTCAAGCAGTTCATGGTGCTTCATGCTTGTTCAAGAATGGACACATTTACCAAACTTCAAAGCAGTGGGGGGAGGGGTGGATCTTGGAGGGCATGTAGAGGAGCATCTTGAAGAAGTCCCCTGCAACTCTGATGTCTCTAGTTTGCACAGGATCATAAGAACATAAGAACATAAGAGAAGCCAATGTTGAATCAGGCCAATGGCCCATCTAGTCCAACACTCTGACAAACAGTGGCCAAAAATACCAGGTGCCATCAGGAGGTCCAGCAGCGGGGCCAGGACACTAGAAGCCCTCCCACTGCTGCCCCCTCCAGCACCAAGAATAGAGTGCATCACCTGCCTCAGACTGAGAGTTCCTATCTATACCTTGTGGCTAATAGTCACTGATGAACTTCTGCTCCATATGTTTATCTAATTCCCTCTTGAAGCCATCCATGCTTGTAGCTGCCACCACCTCCTGTGGCAGTGAATTCCATATGTTAATCACTCTTTGGGTGAAGAAGTACTTCCTTTTATCTGATCTAACCCAACTGTTCAGCAATTTCATTCAGTGCCCACGTGTTCTTGTATTATGAGAAAGGGAGAAAAGTACTTCTTTCTCAACCTGCTCTATCCCATGCATAATCTTATAAACCTCGATCATGTCACCCCTCAGCCGTCATTTCTCCAAGCTAAAGAGCCCCAAGTGTTTTAACCTTTCTTCATAGGGAAAGTGTTCCAACCCTTTTATCATTCTAGTTGCCCTTCTCTGCACTTTTTCCAGTGCTATAATATCCTTTTTGAGGTGTGGCAACCAGAACTGTACACAGTATTCCAAATGAGGTCACACCAATGATTTATACAGGGGCATTATGATACTGGCTGATTTTTTTTCAATTCCCTTCCTAATAATCCCCAGCATACCGTTGGCCTTCTTTATCACAGTTACACACGGTCTGGACAATTTCATTGAGTTATCTACTATGACTCCAAGATCTCTCTCTTGGTCAGTCTCTGCCAGTTCAGACCCCATCAATGTGTATTTATATTTAGGATTTTTGTCTCCAATGTGCATCACTTTGCACTTGGCCACGTTGAACCCCATTTGCCACGTTGATGTCCACTCACCCATCCTCGACAGATCCTTTTGGAGTGCCTCACAATCCTCCCTGGTTGTCACCACCCTGAACAACTTCATGTCATCTGCAAATTTAGCCACTTCACTGTTTACTCCCAATTCTAAATTGTTAATAAACAAGTTAAAAAGCATCGGGCCAAGTACTGATCCCTGCAGTACCCCACTGCTTACCATCCTCCACTGAGAAAGTTTCCCATTTATACTCACTCTCTGTTTCCTATTTATAAGCCAGTTTTTGATCCACAAGAGAACTTGTCCTTTTATCCCATGACAATTGAGCTTATTTAGGAGTCTTTGATGAGGAACTGTATCAAAAGCTTTCTGGAAGTCAAGGTAAACAACATCTATTGGGTCCCCCTTGTCCACATGTTTGTTCACTCCCTCAAAAAAATGTACTGTTGTATATGCTGTATTGTGTTAATGCTGAGCAGGCTGATCTTTTTTGTGCAGCAGCATTGACTACATTTTATGCAGTGTTACAGATAGGTGGATTATGTTCAGGACTGCACTGCAAGTTTCAGATCTGCAGCTATGTGGCCAGACAAGGCATAATTTATGATATGCAAATCCAAAACAGACTAGTTGGGCAAGGGAGATCATGTGTTTTTAGGAATTGCTGGGGATCCCCAACTTTGCCCTGTATGGGTACTGAGGGCATTCATGAGAATGTAGGGCTACAGTTCAGGTTGCCTATTTCAGCATAAAGCAGTGTCACCTCTGATGCAATTCCAGTTTTGGGCCATCACCCAAATATTGGCAGCCTGTGTGTGAGCCTGAGACTCATTCATTTAGAACTGGAGTTGTGTCCACTGCTACTAGGCTGGGAACACCACAACATATGATTCAGTAAACTGGTAGGCGGCAATCACAGGCTTTTTGGGCTTACATTAGATAAGTTAACATTTTTGTCTTTTACAGGTGTGAGCATATCAAGAAGCCCAGTCAAGGCCCAGGCTGTGGGCCATTCCATCATCTTTTGGGCAAGAAAGAGAGTAGCTGCCTATGAATAGCAGTTGGGCCTCTATCTCATGGCCAACATCCAGTGGTGAGGCCTTCAGCTTTGCTATGGAACCAGTTTCTGCCCTCCCCCCTTAAGTTTGGAGGGAGGGAAGGCATCCCAATGTTCTCATCTTGAATCTGGGCAAAACCGACCTAGTGCAGATGAACAGATTGGCATTAATGTGGAACAAGATTTGAAATATGTAAAAAATTTGCTACCAAGGGCTATTACATGGTGTCCTCCACACATGTAACCATGTTGTTTTATGCATATATTTTTATTGATGTTTTATCCATTGCAATCTTTACGTAAGCTGCCCTGAGCCTGCCTCAGCAGGGAAGGCAGGGTACAAATCAAATCAAATAAATAAACATTATCGTTTGGCCAAGTTTTCTTACAATGGAGGATTTAGATGGGAGTTCTGAAGCCCACTCAAATCGAGTGTGCGAGGGCTAATATTAATAGTTATATGTGTAGGGTTATTTTGGAGAGTGGAGATGTGTGTGTGTGTGTGTTTGTGTGTCACACAACTTCCTTAGGTATGATATGCCACCTATACAGGGACAACGATGTGCATCTTTCTCTAGAAGGGTGCAACGTCTATTTGAGAGATCTGTGTCAGGCTTGCAGAATATTGTAGTTAGTAGGTGGGGCAAGTGCTGTTAAGCTAGGCTAACCTCTTTGTGTGGCAAGGATAGGGTGGGCTGATGACAACCGGTAGGGATGATTAACAAGCACCCTGAGGCATCAGCAGTGATGAAAGGCAGGTCCAGAACAGTGCATCACTGTCCATGCAGTGGGGTGTGGTGAGGAAGGAGTGCCTTCAATGCCGAGCAACATCTTTCTGAACCTGGTAGTGGTCATGTGGTGCATCCCAGGAAGGGGATAGCACTGGGCACCTCTCAGCACATTGTGTGCAGGCAATGATAAAGAAGGCCAGCAGAAGACACTGGCCAAGTTTGGGTTCAGGGTGGGTCTGCCCAACAAAGGCCACCATTGCCAGGCTGCCTAGCACAGCCCACCTATTTAAACATGTCAGCATATTTAATGATATGATGTAGATCTACATAATTAATTAATTAATTGCATAAACTACTTAAACCCAATATTGTTGTCTTGTGTCTTCATTGGAGGGTGCCATGGCCATAAATGGACTCCCACATCTGCATGGACAGCATGCATGGAAACCACTGAGATTTTGTTTGAAAATGATGCCTGACAAGCCTTTAAAAAGCACAAAAATCCTCAGGATGAAATGCTTAAATATTTCTTAGGGCTCAAGATTAAGTAGTCTGTAAAGGTGATACAGCAAAGTCAACCAAAATGATTGCTTCCTTCCCCCCTCTAGTGTTTATTCACATTCTTTCAAGACACTCAAAAGAATGAATGCATCAATGTAAAAGAATTCACTTTGGATAATCCTTTCTGAGTCATGAATTTAAATACCTTGTTCCCAATAGCACCTTTAATCGTCTCTTCTAAGAAAGTCTGATGAGGTTACGGCTGCTTTTGCCAGAGGGTCATGGTGGTTCATGGCACATGCCTTAATTTTGCAATGCTCTGAGTGGGAGGCCTGTTTCTCAAATGGAGCATTTAAAATTATGGTTTAATGACCAGGAAATAAAAAATTGTGATTGTCATCATTATTAACGACTAAAACCAGAACATTGCCACTCATGAGCTGCATACTATTCCACAACCTTATATGCCCCTAGGAGGAAGCTCATATAATAAACTTTCAGGGAAGTCAATGGCAAATTAAAAAAAAAAATCCCAGGAAACATGCTGAAGATCTTTCTTTTGTAAGAATACAAATATAAAACATAATACTGGAGTAGTAAACATGACTAAAGATAACTAGATACACTACTTTGAATATAGTGTCAGAGAGCAAGCAGTGTTGGTCTGCACTGCAGTAACAGCTAGATTCAAGTTCAGTGGTACCTTAGAGACCAACAAGATTTTTGGGGAAGAAGCTTTCGATGATCAGTGCTCCATTTATCATATCCAACAAAAGGGAGCATTGAGTATCTTAAGCTTATATTCCCAAAATATAGTTGGTCTCTAAACTGCTACGTAACTCAAATTTAGCTAAGCATACTACTGAAGAAGTGATAGCCAATGTTCCCTCTGAGCTGTGGAGTCCTGTGAGCAAAAATTCTACCTTGTGAGCTACTGGCGTTAAAGTTGTGAGCAAGCAATTTGGCTGCTGTATAAATTAGTTTGCTCTGGAGCCATCCTTCCCAAATGAAGGCAATAATGTCTGAGCCAGAGGCTAAAAATCTGTGAGCTAGCACAGCTAGCTTACAGTAACTTAGCTTAGAGGGAACACTGGTGATAACTATTTTTAATTCCTTGTATTCAGGATAGAGGCAGTTTTCATATTTGCAAATGTTAATTTTCCTACAATGTGAAGCATTTTATTTCAAGACTTTGCTAGATCTTCTAGAAAACATTTGGAGTTGCTTTAAGAAATGGATTCAACAGCCTATAGGCATTTCTGGATTGGTGCACTTTTCTGCATCTGGCTGGCAGCAAATATATTCTTTAATTCATTGTAACCTGCCTTCCTTCCAAAGAGCACAGGGTAGCATACATAGCTATCTTTCTTCCTCCATTTTATCCTCACAACAACACTATAAGTTAGGCAAGGGATATTTTTTTGAAAAAGAGGTGCTGGAACTCTCAAGAGGGAAATGAAGTTTTCAAATATACTGAAAACTCATGAACTTTTTAAACGTTTAAAAAAGAATTTTGTCGAGGAGATTCCAGAACTCTGTTCTGGTGCGATCCCCCAGGGGGAAAAAACTCAAACTGTTATGGCTGAAATAGGCTGGCTGAGCCAAGGTCACCAGATGTGTTCCATAGGCTGAGTTCAGACTGGCAGTTTGAAGCGGGAGCCAGTCGTGTCAAAAAAGCCGCGGAACAAAGTGTTCTGGGTTTTCCCAGTCACACGGTGCCGACTGATGCGGGAGCATACCGGGAGAAGGCATGCAGGAGCATTCAGACTGCTGGCCCAGAGGCGTGGCTGTAAACGGCTTCTTCCTGGTAAATTGGCTGAATGCCTATGTGTGTGAGAGTGCTCCATGCGCTGATTTGGGGAGGATCCTGTTGCACTGCCACAGTATTGGGTGGTAGAGTGGAGCACAGCCAATCCGATTGCTGCTGCCTTATGCACGGAAACACTTGGTGCACACTATAGAAGCGGGTTGCTCCCGGCTTTTTGGCTTCGCATTCACACTTCTAGGAAGTGGAATAATGTGGGATAAAGGCGCTCTCCGGGATTTGCTACCACTTTTGTTAGGTATCTTTTTAATGCGGGAGCAAAGCGGAACAGCATGGGCTGCCTACGAGTGGGGAACGCCAGGCAGATATTGTTAACTATGAGACTCAACAACGGAATAGGCTTAACAAGTGATTTCAGCTTTATTCAACGACAAACACCAACTCAGGAACACACAACAACAAACAGTGGAGCACAGCTCCTTTTTAAACTCTCCCGGGCTGTCAAAGCCACACCCATAATAAGTTAAAGACCAATGGCATTGCAGGGATAAAGACCAATCAGGACTGTTCCCTCTTTGCAACATTATCACACAGTGATTGGCTATTTACACTGGTTTCGCAGAAACCAACCAATAGGAATGCGACAGCTTAGAATCCACATTCAGAATCAAGCTTAACATGGAAAAGAATAGGCTTGATTCACAGCTCAATACATAACAAATTCCTCCCACCTAAGATGGAGCATTACCCTTCCAAACATAATCTTTCAGGTAGGGAGGGGCACCTTGGCTTCGGCTTGACTGGCGCAGCGGTCTCTGCTCCAATGGCGGTGGAGCGGCACACTCTTCGGGGACTCCTTCGACTTCTCTCACAGGAGAAGGAGGAACACTAACAGGGATCTCAGGCACTGAAGTTGGGGACTGCCCAGACTCCGATTCCCGTTCCGCAGCACTCACCTCCTCGGTGGGAGGCCCCTCCTGCTCGGGGACCAGCTCAGGTTTGGGCATCGACTCGGCGTTTGAGTCTGCCCAGCGCTCCCTGAGCTGGTCTACGTGGCGGCATATCTCCCGTCCGCTGGGAAGCCGGACCACGTACAGCCTGGACCCTGCTACCTTGGTGACTATGGCTGGTAGCCACCGATGACCTTCCGCATAGTTGCGGGTAAACACTTTGTCCCCAACTAGGAAAACTCTCCCCTGCTCTGGGGTTTCTGACCGCTGCTTTGACTGGTCGAGGTCAGGGTGCAGGCGGTCTAGTAAGGAAGCCAACTTACGGCCCATTAACAGTTCAGCTGGGCTCCTCCCCGTCGTTGAACACAGGGTGATATGTTGCCTCAGTAGGAAAGAGGCAATTTTCTGGCTCCAGTCCCCGCACGTCAGGCACCCAAGTGACTCCTTCGCTGTCTGTACCATCTGTTCGGCCTAACCGTTGGAGGCTGGATGGAATGGTGCAGAAGTCACATGGCAGATGAGGTTGTCTCTGAGGAACCCCTCAAACTCGGCTGACATGAACTGTGGCCTGTTGTCTGAGACCAAACAGTCCGGCAGCCCGTGGGTTGAGAACAGCCTCCTGAGGGCATTGATTACTGCCCCAGACCTAGTGGACTTCATGGGCACCACCTCCAACCATTTGGAGTAACTATCTACACAAATAAAGAACATTTGCCCATGGTATGGGCCCGCGAAATCGATACGGAGGCGGGACTATCGTTTTCTCCCAGGGCTGGATGGGAGCCTGTGGTGGTTCTGGACGGAACTGTTGACATGACATACACTGCCTTACCCAGGCCTCGATGTCCTCATCCAGTTTCAGCCACCAAACGTACCCTCTGGCGAGGGCTTTCATGTGGACCATGCCAGGGTGGCCCACATGCAATGCCTCCAGTACGTCTTCCCTTAGTTTGGAGGGAATCACCACCCGACTCCCCCAAAGCAAACAGCCCTTTGTAACCGACAACTCATTCTGGCGCGAAGAGAACGGTTTAAACTCAGGTGCCATTTTCCCTGCCGGCCACCCCCTCCATGCCCAATTAAGGACACGGGCAAGAACAGGGTCCTTAGCCATCGCAGTGGCAATATCCAAGGAGGTAACCAGTGCCTCCGGGAGCTCCTCAAGCGCCAGAATGTCCAGTTTATGTTCGAGTTCATCGGAATTCAGCGGTGCAGGGCAACGGCTCAGGGCGTCGGCATGCCTGATAGCCTTCCCCGGGCGGTGTTCCAGTTCAAAATCATACGCCAAAAGGAAGACTGCCCACCTCAACATCCAAGGGGACAGTATATTCGGCGTCTGCTGGTCTGGGGAGAAGATGCCCAGAAGCGGTTTGTGATTGGTCACAAGGAGGAACCTCCGCCCATAAACAAAGTCATGGAATTTCTTAATTCTGGCGATTAAGGCGAGGCCCTCCTTGTCGATCTGGGCATAGTTCTTCTTCGCTGCGGTGAGTGATCGCGAGTAAAAGGTGATCGGTGCCTCTGAACCGTCCGGCATTAGGTGTCTGAGAATGGCGCCCACCCCGTAAGGGGACACGTCAGCCGCGAGAACCAACAGTTTGTTCTCGTCGAAGTGGGTCAGCACCGCACTTCACGAGAGAAGGTCTTTTACAGCCATGAAAGCTCACTCCTGCCGCTCTCCCCATTCCCACTTGGCATTTTTGTGGAGCAGAGCATGCAGGGGTTCGGCTACCGATGCCTTGTGGGGCAGGAAGGCATGGTAAAAATTTAGGATCCCCAGGAACGACTGGAGATCCTTTTTTGACCGTGGTGGGGGCGCGTTCTTGATTGCGGTGACCTTGTCCAGTGTTGGGTGGACCCCATCAGCATCAATAAGGAAACCCAAGAACTTGACTTTCCCCACTCCAACCACACATTTGGAATGTTTAACTCGTAGCCCGGCTTCTTTAAACCTGCTCAGTACTGCTCTGAGTCGAGCCATGAGTTCACACTCGTCAGAGCCCGTTACCAAAATGACATCAAAATAGGGCACAACGCTGGGTAGCCCACACAGGAGCCCCTCCATTAGACCCTGGAAAATGCCCGGGGCCACATTAACCCCAAATTGCAGTCTTTTGACCCGAAAATGCCCCTTTGTAGGTCACGATAGTCTGAGCGTCAGCAGTTGCGTCGTCCACGGGCAACTGCTGATAGGCTTGGGCTAGGTCGAGCTTTGCGAAAACCCTTCCTCCTCCCAGTGATGCCAACACATGGCTAATCACCGGCACCGGGTAGGAGTGCTGCTGAAGCGCTTTTTTCACAGTACACTTGTAATCAGCGCATATGCGTATTGACGCATCTGCCTTTATAGGCGTTACTATGGGGGTTTCCCACCGACCATAGGGTACCGGCTCGAGGATGCCCTGATTAACCAGCTTGTCCAGCTCTGCCTCGATCTTTGCCTTAAGAGCGAGGGGTACCTTCCTGTACTTCAGTCGTATGGGACGCACTGAAGGGTCTAACTCAAAAGAAACCGGGGGGCCAGTGTACATACCAAGCCCTTCCCCAAAAATTTCAGGAAACTCTCTATACAATGAGTCCCTTTTATTTTCACAAATACTGTTAACACCAGTGATTGCAATACCCAGAGCCTTGAACCACCCTCAGCAACCAGGAGGGACAGCTCAGCCTTCCACTCTTTGAACTCCACCTGGAAGGTAGCTTTTCCTGCCAACGGAATGCGTCGCCCCTGGAAGTCGGTGAGACGCATTGACACTGGAGACAGGCGGCATCGGCTCCTCCTTGGAAATAGGCGCTGCCACGTTTCGGTGGAGATGACGGTGATGGATGAACCGGAGTCCACCTCCATCGTGCATGGAACGCCATCCAGTCGAAGCGTGACGTGGATCTTCTGAGTGGCCTTGTCACCGGTTGCCAGGACGGTCGATGGGCAGGTATCAGTCTGGTGACAGTTGGACGATCTGCCGTCATGTTGAGGCCGAACCTTGGGGTCTGCACGTCGCGACGACGATGGTGGCGATTTCCTCACAGACCAACAAACTCGAGCCAGATGACCTCGCCTCCCGCAGGAGTGGCAGATGAGCTCCCTTGCCCGACAGAGGTCTCTGTCGTGCTTACCGCCGCAGCCTGCGCAGGGACGGGTTGTCAAAGTTCTCAGTCTGGTCCGCGGTGGGCGTGTCTCTCGAGTTTGGCACACACCGTCGGTGTCGCTGTCAGACTCGCTGTCAGACTGCCGGTGAACTGCAGGCTCCTTGCTGACCTGGGTCTGCCGCTGTTGAACCTCTTGCGTCGACTTGTCCACGGCCTCTGCTGCGATGGCCTTGGCGTAGGCGACCGCATACGTTAGTTGGGTGCGGGCGAAGAGACGCTGTTGAAGGCGCTCGTCCCAAAGGCCGCACACCAAATGGTCGAGGAGGGCTTCCTCCAAATCTGCGAATAGGCCTGATTCACAGTTCAATACATAACAGATATGCCTTTGTGAACGCCCCCTTTAATCTGCTTGGGAAACGCGGCTGAAAAGTGGCTATAGCGGGGAAAATTGCCAGTCTGAACTCAGCCATAGTGACTGCAGACTTAAAGCTGGGTCTCCTAGGTCCATCACTCTAACCACTATGAAACATTGGCTTGTGGAATGCTAGGGTATAAGGACCTTTTTATGATCCAGGAGTACACTTCTTATGTCCTTAGAGTCACTGAAAGTCTCTTGGTCTGGAGCTAAGAGGAAGATTTATTGGCACAGAGGGGGGTAAGGGAATGTTCAGCTCCCTCAACTCAACCATGAAACAGCATTCTTCTGAACCTCTTTTGATAATAAAATGGGTGGGGTGGGGTGGGGTTGGTTCAGATCAGGGTTGCCAATCTGTGCCTGGTAACAGCTGGAAGTTTGGGAGGTGAGGCCCTAGAGAGCACCTGTGTCACATGTTCTGTGAAACTCAGAAGTGATGTTATATTGATCCATGATTCATGGAAAACATTATGGTAAAACAATATAGTGGGTGGCAATTCCTGGAGTGACATGGCATCACTTCCAGGTTTTCCCCAGAAGTGACATCACACCAATAAATCCAATAAATAATAAATAATGCTTGATGAAGGGTTTTAAAAAAGTTTTCTCCTGCCACTGCTTGGGAACCCTAGTTCGGGGGGCAGGAAGGTAGATTCCCACTAGATTTACAGAAGCCCTTTGATACAATCAGTGCATTTGAGCTGGCTACCTTCACCGAGAATTTCTCATCTTCTTATGCCTTCTATAGCTATTTAGCCAATAACCTGGCATTTTTATTTTAAATAAATAAATAAATATTAGAGCCATTGGCTAAGTTCCAATTAGCCACTTACTGAGCTTCCATAATGTATAATGGTTTTCTGAGGTCCTTCTTTCTATCACAACTCTCTTTATTTTTTGGAAAGCTGACCTGAAGTGTCCACAGTGTGAAGGTCTGCAGGGGAGACCCCTGCTCATGACAGCCATCTAGTGTGGCCTAATGTTTTCATCCTGTATAGCAGTAGAGATAATTTGATTCTCATGAATTAGATGTTCAAAAATCAAACTGATTGTGTTTACAGTGCTCCCTTTCTCTTAAGCCAACCATTTAGTAAAGGCAAAGGTTCCCTTGCTCGAAAGCCAGTCAAATCCAACTCTAGGGTTCCGGTACTCATCTCTGTTTCAAAGCCAAAGAGCCAGCGCTGTCCGAAGATGTTTCCATGGTCATGTGGCCGGCATGACTAAACACCAAGGCACACGGAATGCTGTTACTTTCCCGCCAAAGTGGTACCTATTTATCTATTTGCAATTTCTTGCTTTCGAACTGCTAGGTTGGCAGAAGCTGGAACTAGAGACAGGAGCTCACTCCGTCATGAGGCACTCTCGGGTCTCGAACTGCTGAACTACTGACCTTCCACAGCCTGCATTTAGTACAACCATATTAATACAGGAAGTTTTTTACAATTTAAAATGAGAAACATTTTTGTAATGTATCCATCTCCGACCACGTGCGAGGCAAGGTCCCCACACAGTCATGCGGAGCGCCCGAGCTTCACTGCCCGAGACAATGGCCAAGCGGTTCCTAGCCCGAGCCACTCAGAGGGCTAGGCTCCTGGCTGTAAGCCTGTAGAACTCTCAGCCACTTTATAGAGCCTATCACAACTGTGGGGTGTGTTTGGGTGTGGGGTTATTTGCACATATAAACCAGCCTGCAAGCCAGGAAGTTTGTCTTGTTCTGCACTGGAAATAAAGTATGAGAGCTGAAATCACTAGTAAGTCTCAGTACTTTTCAATTTTGTGAAGTTTTATTTATTTATTTTATTAGAATTTTATCCTGCTCTCCCCTACACATAGGGCTCAGGGCAGCTTACAACAATTAAAAACAGATAAAACAGTTAAAATATCTATCAATTATACAGCAATAAATAATTCAGAATACAAGATGGCACATAGACATAAGTGTGTAGTGCTCCTATGGGTCTGTACAGGTGTACCCAGATTTAACCAGTTGGGCAGTGGACAATCACCATCAACAATCTTTGGTCATGCTAGGTCAGGGCTGGGTGAAGCAGGGGAAGCCAATATAATGGAACACCCATCACCTCAACCAAAGGCCCGGCGAAACATCTCTATTTTACAGGCCCTGCGAAACTGAAGCAGATCCTGCAGGGCCCTGATCTCATTCAGGAGAGTGTTCCACCAGGCTGGAGCCAGAGCTGAAAAGGCTCTGGCTCTGGTCAAGGCTAAATGGATGTCCTTTAGGCTGGGGACCACCAGCATTGTCATATGTCACAGGTTATGCACAATTTAAAGTCAGGCACATTCTGAGGTATGTGCTGCTTCTGCATCTGCACAATCAGCAGCATGTGTCATTTGATGCATGATCAGTACTTACAAGATCAAACTGTAGGGCTACTTGGTGGTTCAAGAACGCACACAATATTTACCCAATGGACACATTTGGCTTTAGGAGAAAAACAGGCAAAATATGCAAGGCTAAGGAGAGACAAGACATACATCCTAGAGCAGGGGTGTCACACTCATTTGTTATGAGGGTCGAACCTGACATAAATGAGACCTTGTTGGGCTGAAACATGTGCATCACAAAATATAATGCCAGGTGGCAGAGATGTAAACTTTATAAAGGACACAAACACAAAGGTTTTTTTACTTAAAATAAAAGCATGCTTAAAACATTAGCACTCTTGCAATATTTTGTTTATTTAATAGTGTTTGATAACTGACATCTCTTGCTCTGAATTATTGCATCAAAATGTCTATGCTGTTGCAATCTTGAGTATGCTTTTCAGGTGTGTATCTGTAAGCTGCAAACCCACAATGATGCAGCAGCAGCAGAACTGGAAGAAGAAGCAGAAGACAACCAGCTCCACTGCAGGCCTGATAGAAGCCCTCTGGGGGCCTGATCCATCCCCCAGGCCACATGTTTGACACCCCTGCCCTAGAGAGACAAGCCACACAATTTAAGCACACCTTAGACAACAAAGAAAGCACCTCTTTGGTATGTCTTTTCCCTGGTGAGTTGTCCAAACAGCAGAAGGGAGCAGAAGGGAGACTGGGGCAGGGATGACTGTGGGAAATGATTACAGAGACTGCATGCACAAAACATTTGCAATACCATTTAGAACATGTCTTAGCATTTAATAAAAAGCAAATCTTTTTAGAGTGGTCATGAGTGTGGCTTGTAATTTTCCATCCAATTGCAGTTGCAATAGAGAAGTGTTCAAACATTACTGAGTACCACCTTGTCAGCTGAAGAAATCTGATGTACATATAGAAGCTATGTTTGTGCAGAGATATTTGACATCTGATCTTTCTGATGTTCCAAATATTTCACATAATAATGATAAGACTACAGTTATAGTATTTGGTAGGTGCCCAAAAATAAAGTATGGTCAATGAAGGGAAATAATTTGGTAAACTGAGTGATTTAAATTAAATTAGATTGGGTAAATTGACTGATTTAAATTGTATGATTTGAATGAATTTTAGTTAAATTAACTGGATAGTTAAATTGATTAGATGATTTAATTAATTAATTGAGTCCGGGACATCCTATTAGAACAAGATGTGCATGACTGAGACTTGGGTTCAAGATGGAGACAGTAGCTCTCTCCCAGCTGGCTTCTCCCAGGTTCTAGGTCCTCCACCAATCCCAGACTAAGGGGCGGGGGGGAAAGTGGCTCTGTTCATTCAGGAAGCTTACTCCTTCAAGGCGCTCCTGCCACCAAAGATCATGGACATAGAGTGCACTAGTTTTGTGTGGGAAGAGTTCGGCTATTTGGTTTAGTGTACTGTCCGCCCAACACACCAACCAGTAGCCTACCATCCCTGGTGGAGGCTGTATTGGGCTGGGCGCTGGAGCACCCTAGACTGATAGTCCCGGGTGACTTCAATGTCCATGCCAACAATGAGGCTTCCACACAGGTGATGGACCTGGTGTTGTCCATGGCAGCACTAGGACTCTCCCAGTATGTAATGGCCCCCATGCACCAAGCTGAGCACACACTCAATCTGATCTTCATGGCGGGGGTTACAGCGGACTGGATCACTGCTACAGCAGTGCCATGGTCAGACCACCATGCCTTGAAGGCCCATGTGAATGTTTCACCCAAGCCCTGTTTGGGTGGTGAGCATATTTTAGCTCACCTGTGGAGCCAAATGGACCCAATGCGGCTTCAGATGGTTCTGCGGGATCTGATGCCCCCTGGTGGTTCATTGAATGGACTGGCATGGCCAACTCTCTGCAGCCACCAACAAGATTGTTCCCTGATGCAAGCTGATGCCTGGCCCAATTATTTAGAACGATTTGGTCCATAACTACTCTGCCACAGGGGAGACCAAATGCTAAGGAACTGGATATTGGCTGTGAGGCTTTTGTGAGCTATTTCGCGGATAAAGTCTTGTCACTCCGCCATGACCTCCCTGTAAGTGAACTCAAGGCTTCATGTATGTCTTCTAGTCAGGTTTTGGATTATTTCAATCTGCTCAGCCTAGAGGAAGTTGACAAATTACTCTCAACTGTTCACCCAACCACTTCAACCCTGATCCATGCCCATAGTGGCTAATTAAAGCTAGCCGTGATGGGCTACAACATGCCCTGAGGGGATAGAGTGGCCCTAGGAGAACAAATATCCTGAAGGCACCTGCTTGTTTGCAGTGTGTCCCAAGGGGCAATACTTTCCCTGATGTTATTTATTTATTTATTGAACTTCTATCCCACCCTCCCAGCCAAAGCATCTATATGTGCACCCTTGCCCAGATTGCCTGGAGGCATGGGCTGGGATGTCACCAGTATGCAGATGACACCCAGCTCTATCTGTTGTTGGGTGGATGAAGACTGGGGTCCTGTGCCTGAGTCAAAGTGGCCCGAGGCAAGGAATCCCACTCCTGACTTTTGATGGTGCACCGTTGGTGCTGGCAATGGAGGTTAGGAGCTTGGGAGTGCTCTTGGATGCCTCCTTAATGATGGAAGTCCAGATAGCAGCCACTGCTAAGTCACTGCTCTCTACATGGGGCTGCCTTTGACCCAAATCCAGGGACTTCAGCTAGTGTAGAATGCAGCTGCCAGGCTGTTGTTGGGTCTTCCTTTGCGGGAGCACATTCAAACTGCACTAAAAGCATTGCACTTGCTGGCTATAGCATACTGGATTCATTTCAAAGTTCTGGTACTTAATTTTAAAGCACTTTATGGTCAGGGGCCTATCTACCTGAGGGACCACCTTTCCCCACATGTTCCCCAGAGAGCACTGTGGTCAGGATCCCAAAACCATCTGGCCCTTCTGGGCCCTAAAGACATCAGGCTGGCATCAACTAGGGCCAGGGCCTTTTCAGTTGTGGCTCTGTGCTGGTGGAATGAGCTCTTGGAAGACCTTAGGGCCCTGTGGGACCTTTTACAGTTCCGCAGGGCCTGCAAGATGGAGCTCTTCCATCAGGCCTTTAATTAAGGAGCCGCACCCAACATACCAAGGCCCTGGGCCCAATACCATCATCAACAGCCTGAGTTTCACCAACACTACAATCTAATACTGACGGCATTTACCAGTGTGTTGATGCTACTCTGCCTTCGCCATCATTACTTATATTGTTACTAATGACTTACATTGCTATTTTAAGATTCAGTGATTTTATAATATTGTTGTTTTTAGGTACTGCATATATATAAGCCCGGCAGGGAGGGCAGGGTATAAATTGAATAAAATAAATAAATAAATAAATAAATAGAGCAGGTCAATAAATTAACGTACTTCAGGGTATTATTCCAGGAGTCCAAATCTTGTATTATTAATCCCATATTTCATACATTGGTCTTGGGCTGAGAGATAATGGCTGGTCAAAACCATCCAGTGGGACTATGGCAGTGCTGAGACTACACATTCTCACTTCTATTATCATAAGAGGAATAAAGACAATAGCTAAGAGGACATAATTTTGACATTCTGTGTAATTCCATAACATGTCAGCAGGAAGGGAAATTTCCTACTGTAGTCAGAATTTTATACTAAATATGGAAACATCTTGAAGACATAATATGTATAATTTTATTACTAAATATGGAAACATCATTAAGACATAATATGGCTATATTAAAACTTTAAATATCACTTTAATTAAATAAACATCCCTTTAATATACTCTGTGCCTGTACAGAGAGACAGGGAAGTGTTCTTGCAAATACAGAGCATAAAACTGACAATGTTAGACCACTTCACTATAATCCCCCAGTTCACCCCAGAGTAATTTTCACCCTTAACCCGCATTTATAGTTGAAAGCGCACTATGTGGGCCTCACTATCACAGCTTTTAAAGACTACCTATAGTTAAAAATCAATGGGGAACTCACATGTCTGGTGTTAAGTAACTGCACAGATGAAGGAGTTATACCACCCTGCTGACCTTTGGTGCAAAAGATAATAGTACATCATCTTCAAACTCTCCTCCCCTCTGATCTGACAGCACTATATCAATCTGACAGCACCTTTGTTTCCCTTGTGGGTTATCCTTGAATTTATTTTTTTTTCATTTGTGAATGATCAGCCATCATCATATGATCCCCCCAGCAGCAGAAAAAAGGTTAGATCAACTCCTGTCTGGATCTGAAGTGCCAAAGAGCTACCCATCCATTAAGTCTGTAAACCTTTAATGGATACACAAGATGTCTATAAATCTGAGAAACAGGTGTACTTTAGTGTACAGGTTCATTAACAAAGTGATGGACCTTGTAAGAGAAATTGCCTTTTGTTTAGTTGTCATAAGTAGGTTTGTTAACAATGAGCTTTCTGACCTTGATGTCCGGAAAGATGGCATACTTCACAGCTTTTGTGGAGATTAGAAAGTAATCACCATTTTATAATGTTTTGGTTTGATGAACCTTTGTTAAAAATGGATTCTTCCTGAGTCTGCTTGAAGGTCACAAGTTTCTAATAGCTTGGTACCAACCCATGGATAGACAAGTTATGCTGTAATAGGAAGACAGTGGCTATAAATTAGCAATCCTAGATCAAAACAAATATCCTTCTAGTGCAGAACATTCTGACAATCTTTGTCATCAATCAGATTCCTCAGGAAAGCCCACAAGAAGGACACCAAAGCCCAAGCCTCCCAAGCCCCCCCCCCAAGCAACTGGTATTCAGAGTGTACTACCTCTGAACATGGAAATTCCATTTTGCCATTTTGATTAATAGCTATTGATGGATGCATCATCTATGAAGCACATCTATTTTGCCATTCTGTTCCACCTCTGTGTTGCTTCTTTCTAAGGAATAAAACTGTTTCTTTACATTGAAGAGAAGTTATACCACCCATACAAGAGACACAGATGTCTGCTTATAGCCCCTTAGTTAAGATATGCCGCTCATTCAATTTTATTCCTTAAGAAATGTGATCAGATAAGTCTTCTCTCTTGACATGTTGTTGCAAGCCTACAAAATGTATTTTGATTGATTGGTCAATATCCTACCTCTGTGTTCAGAAATAACATTGCAGGTGGCTAACAAACACCAACATACCTACAGACTACAAACAGTCTATTATCAGCATAAAAGCACCAAGTTGCAACAAGGGAATGGGCTGAGCAGGTGGAAAAATCAAGCCCTTAGTAGAAAGTTTTTCACAGGTGACCTACCAATCTGATTGCAGCCTATGAACCAGGTCCTTAACAACCACCATCCTCTAGCTCTGTAGTCTGAGGTACAACGCCACCCCTCAAAAAAAAGTGTATTGAACATCTGATTGTTTTGAGCCCACCATATATGCTAGGAGAGCCAGTGTGGTGTAGGGGTTAAGAGAGGTGGACTCTAATCTGGAGAACCAGGTTTGATTCCCCACTCCTCCTCCACATGAAGCCTGCTGGGTGACCTTGGGCCAGTCACAGTTCTCTCAGAACTATCTCAGCCTCACCAACTTCACAAGATGTCTGTTGCAGAGAGAGGAAGGGGGAAGTGACTGTAAGTCACTTTAAGACTCCTTAAGGTAGAGGAAAGTGGGGTATAAAAACCTACTCTTCTTTGGCTTCTTCAGTTTTTCAAACCCAGAGCCTTTTTTTTTTCAGCACAGAATCCTTCTTCCAGCAGAAGACACACATTCCACCTGACCAGGCATCTTCAAACTACCAAACGACTCTACTGCTAGAATAGGGTCCAACCCCTAATTTCTTTAATGTCTGGGACTGCATAATATTGTACCTCTCCAGAGCCAAACTCTCCCGAAAATAGTCAAGCTGCAGTTTTTTAATGCTGTATTATAACAAATCATGTTGCTGATTTTCTGGGAAGAAGATGGAAAATCTTACTCAAATTAATTTTAAAAAAGTATACCTATACCTAGTATAGTCAGAGTTAGGAGGTATAGGGTACAATATACATGCTCTGAGTTTTCCTCACTTTTGCTATATCACTGAGCCTTTTCCTTCCTGCTATATAGCTGATACGACCAGTCCATTGCTATTTATTTCTACTGTTTCACATTTTGGATAATTTCTGATAGAATAAGACAGTGTGAAATAATTTCACCATGTAATGAACCAAGTGTGCAATTGTATGTCCTCAGTACACCAAGTTGCCAGAAAGTTTGAAAAATATGAGTTAAAATCATATAAAAAATCAGTTCAAAATGTGAGCTGATTCTTAATTCTGCCTGGGAGAGCAGCCATTTAGCACAAGAGGGTTTCCCTCACTGGCTGCTTGCACCTGGGAAAGGTATAGGAGATATTTGTTTATTTGTTAGTTAAAAATATTTATTAGCTGCCTTTCTTTCTTACAGAGCTCAAGGCAGCTTACAACATAAAAAATACATAAAATAAAATATATAAAAATATAAAAATCAAAATTTAAAATTATATTTGAGGACTGCTAGTAAACGTAACCAAAAGTGGTCCTAAATAAAACCATCATCAACTGCATCCTAAAGTTCAGAAAAGAGAGAGCTAGGCACACCTACCTGGTGATGTTTATGAAGTTATTACTCACAGCCTCTCATTACACACTTAGCTAAGTTTGGTGTAGTGGTTAAGTACACGGATTCTAATCTGGGAGAACTGGGTTTGATTTCCCACTCCTCCACTCGCAGCTGCTGGATGACCTTGGGTAAGCCATGGTTCTGTCAAAGGTGTTCTTGAAAAAAAGCAGTTTCTATCAGAGCTCTCTCAACTCTCTCTGTGGGGAGGAGAAGAAGTTTGTAAGCCGCTCTGAGACTCCAAGTGAATGGTGGGGTATAAATCCAATCTCCTCCTCCTCCTCCTCCTTCTCCTCCTCACATCTCCTCAATCTAGCCTCTATGCATGAAAAAGAGCACATAAGTGTCCAGATCTTATTTTTTCATAAGTGCCAAAACTAAATTATATTAAATAGACATGGCAGTTCAGAGCTAAAGTTCTGCAGACATGAATGCTGCAAACTGTTCCCCAAGGCTTCTCATCACTTGCTGGTAAGTTCACAGAGGAAAAATTACCAAAAGATACAAAGAGGAAATAAGGTGAATTAACTTTGATTTTTTTTATTCATTCTTGCTGGCATTTTGACAATCACAACACATTCTATTTTCAGTTAGTCTTTAGGCCACTTCTTCAGAACATCATAAGACTGCAGACTGTAGCCTTTATTCTTGTGTGTGCGCATGTGTATGTGAGAGAGAGACAGCAACACTTAATTTGTCACTTGCCTTCTCTATATTATCTTGGACAGTTTCAGCAAATTTGAGAAGACATGGGAACTATAGTGAATTGTATGGCATGATAAACCTTGGGGCTTATCCTGGAAAGATCACTGACTACGTGAATTCAGAAGGATCACAGCTTAACCACTAGCCAATGGCACCTAATGGGATAGTGTAATGGTAGTAAGGGGGGGGGAGGAAATTGCACAGATGTTGCACCATGATATGGGATGCAAGTGGTGGAGATATCATTATTGTACAGGTACGTGGCTACTGTTTACATCTATAGTGCTGCCTAGTCACTAGTCATGTGCATGTACCACCACTAGAGGTACCATGAATTTAGCAATGAACACAAATACTAGTCCAGCGTACATTGTTCGATAGCCATGATCACCTGTAAGCTGAATGACTGATTTGTTTTCCTCTCTGTCAACCATTTAGGTCCTAGATTGAGCCTCAGTCATCTGTTAAACCTATGCTACTTTAATTTCTATAGTAAATAATAGTTAAATCTTTGGTTCTGTTTCCCAGGAGGCTTCAGGATTCTTCTGGTGCTGTGGCCTTCTGGTACTGATAACCCTGTACATGACCTTTGCCTTAGAGGATGTTTATACATTCCAGAAGTTAAGTGGTGCCACTATCAGAATTTAGATATAAGGTATTTGAATCTAGCTTCCTTGACTCTCCTTGATATTCTGAGAGTTTCTTGATCCCAGAAATAGAGAGAAGGGGGAGGGATTTGGGTCAGTACATTGGGTCAGTTCTAGTTGTAGTTTGGCCTGCATCACATCCATGGTAGTCCTACATGATAAGTTCATCAGTCAGTACGTTAACAGCTATAGGTTCAAGAACGATATGTATCTCTGGTTTACTAATGGTAGGGGGCTGGCCATCAATAGCTCCATGTGAGACCTTGGTGGCTAGTCCAGAAAATTCTGAGTTTTATACAAGTGCACTAAGTACTGGGTTGAAATCTTCTAGGCTGAATACTGAAATGCTACAAAGTGTTTTCTGTTTTAAGAATGTATAATGGAATAAATTGAGCTTTAAGAACCATTGTCTCTCTCTCTATACTAGATTCAGTCCCTTGCCAGTCTCCAACCGACCAATGAACAGACTCAGGGGAACTGGGGGGTCCCAGGAAAAGGACTTAGCCTTTAAAATCCCTCAATAAATAGCTAACACACTATTGCTATGGTGGCGGAGTTTTGTTTCTTTGCAGTGCTGCACTTTCAATTCCTTGCCTTGCAGGGGGTTTTGCATCTGCAAAGTAAGGAAGATCAGTTCTCCTCCAGAGTCATGGATGGTCAGGTCAGGTAATTTAATAGCATGAGGGGGAAACTACACCTCCCATAAAGCTGTGTGAAAATATGTATGTGATACCACAGACTTAAGTAATCACCAAACAGTAAGGTTTGGGTGTGTGTTTTTTTCAGTTGAGGGTTTATAATTGCTAGCTGACTGATTTGTTTCTTATTTATATCATTGATTAGGAAGCAGCATGCAGTAACAACAGGTCTGTGGGGGAAGGTAAAAATTAGTGCCATCAGACTCTGTGAGAATGTACATGCACAAGAAGCTGTTGATTGCACTGCACTGTTCTGTAGGGATGTGCACCTACAGGAATTTCTGTTTGAAATTTCCCAAACAGAAAATATACAAGAAAATTGCTGTTTTAGGTTGTTACCAGTTTGAGCCCCGAACTGGTACTGGCCTACTTGAAAATCAGAAATAAATTATCAGAGCTGGTTCCAGGTTTTGGGAGGCCCTAAGTAGACAGGGCCCCCATCTGCCCAGCACCAGGGCCCCTTCATGCCTTCTTTTCCATCTGTACACCTGCACGCTCCCACCTGTGTTGTCCTTCTCCCACTGGCAAGCCCTTCCATTGCCCACACTTAGTTGCCTTTACCACCTACACACCCATTCCCTAATAGCATTGGCCAATGTATGCAGCTGGGAGAGCTACAGCCATTGCCACCAGGAGTGCCACCACTGTGCACCACACA
The DNA here is from genome assembly GCA_029375565.1 of Gekko gecko. Lineage (NCBI taxonomy): Eukaryota > Metazoa > Chordata > Lepidosauria > Squamata > Gekkonidae > Gekko > Gekko gecko. The sequence goes on along the minus strand of JAPDNY010000006.1, from coordinate 125,613,239 downwards.
CATGCCCTTCCTTAATGACTGTTGGCATTTGGGAGCATGGGTACAGAGGTTGCAGGAGAGGTATGTGAGTGGTAATCAGTAGCAGTGGGCCCAACCAGAAGCCCTGAGCTCTGGCAGCTGCTTCACTTTAGGATATACTGATCCTGACCCTGTAAATGGTAAAGATGTCCTCCCCAAATCTCAGATCTAAAATCATAATTTTTCTTGGAGCATATCCATACTGTACTGTTTGAATACTTGAAAAAATAACCTAATAAACTCACAGTAAACTCACAACTGGCTTCCTGTTCATGGTTGGTGTTTGAGAATCCCTAGTTACCACTGCTGTGTTAGGCCCAGTAGAAATAGCATGATGCCTCTTCTACCTCAATCATTGCTTAAGGGTGGTATTTGTTTTTTACCACCCCACCTTAACCACCTTTAACAGCCATAACTGCAAATAGAAGAGGAGTGAAAATTGCTATGAGCTGAGCCATAGATTATAATACCCAGCTCATAATTATTATTTTTTTATCATGGTACTGAATTTCCATCACTACCAACTGGTAATGTATTCAAAGTGACCTTCAGACAAGAATGATCATTAACAACACTGTAGGAAAACCTATTATTACAGAAAGCAGCTTTCATTGGCTTGTATTGTAATCCATTCCTCTGTTGTGTTGTTTGTCTGCCTGCACAGTGAACACATAATGCTTCAGGCTGCCATTAGTCACTGATTAACACTCTCCAGTGACATCAAGCCTTGTTGTAATGGATATGTGCCTGGATGGTTCATATGGACAGGATTAAGAAGTGATACTTTTTCATGGATAGAGCATGTTCAAAGTATGTGTCAGAGGTTGGATTCAGGAGTATTAAATCACTGAGCAAACTTCCAACCAGAGTTGGTTCTGCTCTTCTAGCTTCTACTTCAGAAATCAGTGCTCGTATGCCAGTATTGGTGGAAGGTACATGTACAAAATATTTATTAATAAGGAACAGATTATATCTATTCTTGCTAAGCATCACCAGAGAGTCACTAGCTAGGTTCTCAAAACAGGCCATTTCAAACATATTTTTATCCAATCATTGTATCCAAGAGGAGACCAACAGAACAATAAAATAAGAGTCACCAAGAAAAGAAAAATACTAAAAAGCAAACTAACTAAAACATCTTCTTCCAAATTCAGATAAAAATTAGGCGTAACCTTTCATAATTAGTTCCCATGTAGGAGATGGCAGTCAGACTCTATGGCATCACATCCCAGCTGTGCTCTTTCCCCTCCCCAAACTCCCGCCTCCCCAGGCACTGCCTCCAGATCTTCAAGAATTCTCCAAGTGGGAGTTAGCAACACTAATGCTAGAAAATGTCAATGTCATTGGCTTGTGAAAGCCCTTAGATCACCATTATGAATAATAAGCCTCCCATACCTTTTAAGCCTCCACTTTATGCTGGCAGATAATATATGCTTGGGCCCCTTCTCTTCTCCACCATCCAGCAATAGCAACTGGAATGTTTTAGATTGCTGCATGTTAGCCAAACTGCTTATCTATGCAGTGGCCGGACTAACTTATTTGAGTTACTGGTCTATGTATACAGAGAAAGCTACTTTGCCCCAAGAATCCGTTTCCCCAAAGAGAACACTTGACAAGGTTTCTTAAGTAAAATCAAAGATTCTCTTTACTGAATAATATCTTTTTAGTACACAGGCAAACAAAACAGATGCACTCACACATACACACAAGTTCCTTTAGATACAGTAGCAATGGAAAACAATTTGGGGTTTTAAACTAGAAGTATTTAGGAAGGGAGTACACGTAATACTTATCTGATCCTGTAGCTCGACCTTTCCACAGTGAAGAATATAAGGATTGTTTCTAACTAAGGGAAACTCTCACTTTACACAGCTGGAACCTGCCAACATGTGCAAAGGGTCTCTTGGTCTGGATTCCAAGAGAGCACACGAAAGTTACCTACAGGATGACTAGCTAGCTTGCTGGGGAAGATGACGAGGGGAACCCTGAACAAAGGTTGCACCTTGTTTTATCAGCTAGTTTTGGGGGCTGGCTTGGGGTCTCTCTGGTCCGTCCCATCCCTATATCATTGGCTTATAGGATGTGGGGTACCCTCCTACTAAGGTGGGGCAATATTGAAAGTCTACACCTTTACTAAAGATACCATTTGGTCCAAGGTGCAAAGATGGGTTGTCATGGAAACCTTGGATGTGCAGATGACTCTGGCTTGGTCCAAGTGACAAAACAGGAAACAGTCTTAACACATGCAAATGCCAAGCATCCTGTGGGTTACATGTAGAATTCAGATTCCTCAATGGTGGACAGGTTGTCATTTATACATCCTTCTGGCACACCATAATGGAGATGCTTTCTTGTTCCCAATGTCTGCTGGGTAGAGGTATGCAAGGTGTGTGTGTAACTTCATTTGCATGAAAGTACAGGCTGTGTGGTACCTTCCTAGTGCAGAGAGTCACATCCAACAAAGCATACATTTCTCCCAATACAAAGACGCTTGCAAGCACCATTCAGGTGTGTGTGCAGGTCAGAAAATAACTAATAAAAGCAATTTCAAAGTACATCTCCTAACATGCATGTACTACTGCATGGTTCATTGTAATCCGTGTAAAACCCTTAATACAGTTGTTTCTAATTTTTGATTGTCCATTGACTTATTTGTTGCCTTCTGAGCACCTGAAATAGAGAAGTTTGTGCAAGCTGCTGGCTACAGTTCACATAGGGCCCAGTCAGGTCCATTGGGCCTTTCCATCATTCATCATATGAACACATAAAGCTGCCTTACTTTGCATATTTGAGGATGAACCACATTCCTAACACAGTACTTTTGTAGGGGCATATTTGTGCTCATTTAAAGTGCAAATAGCAATGAAATAGGAACAAGCCACTGTTTCTAATGATAATGCTCCCTATAATTTGCATGATAAAATTCTGCTGATTTCTGATAGCATTTTTCCAGGATAGATTTATGACACCCAGGGTATATAGAAGAGGAATAAATTATTTTACCAAGTTCCACTCTAACTGTCATGCATTCTGATTCAATAACATTCAGTCCCTAACAAAGGTACAGAAAGAGAGTGTATGCGAGGAGAGAGAAATACCCAGGAAATATTAACGAGTCTCATACAGTAATGTATGTAAATGGAAATGATAACTCATTTGAAAATGTTCAGCTAAATCTATAGAAAGGAGCTTCTGAATAAGCCAATGCTAGCAAGGGAACACATGAATTGATATTTAGTCTTTAGAACAGAACCTGAAGTTATAATTCCCAGCAGAAAGGCAGAGAGGAAAACAACTAAGCTATCTTTTAGAAAATAGGTTTCCTGGGTGTGAAATCTACCCTGCTTGGTATGTGCTGGATGCTTGTGCACGTTAATTCCATTTATTCAAATAGTTTAGGAGATAGCTAAGATATTTGATTGCTACTTTAAAGGGGGGGCAATTTTTTTTGTAGGATTGCATTTTGTAGTATTGCATTGACATGGAGATTCACAGATGGACCCAATGGACTCAGGTCAAGAGGTTTCAAATATGCAAGCTCCAATTAATAGAGATTATTTTCTATTTGGTGCTTAAATCAAAGTATTTAACGTGTTCAAAAAGTGAGCATTTTCTTTGCCACATTATTAAAAGGTTAATGTAGCTATAACCCCAATTCATAAATAATGGCTTTGCACTATGCCACTTTCATTTCAACATTGTAGCTACATTTTAGTACCAGCAAAAAAAGAAATGTATATCTATTTACTTGTCAAAATGAGTTATAAAATATCCAGGTTTCATGTAAAGCAACTAATTTTTCAGTATTAATCAGTTCTTTCTATGAAAAGCTTTGTCAGTGAAATCTTAAGCAGAGTTGTAGCTTTCTAAATACATTGACTTTAAAGGACATAGGCCCTGGTCATACGGGCCAGAAAACACGGGGGGGGAGGTGTGGCAGTTCACTCTGGAGCAAAATAAGGCACAGTAGCCCAATCATACAGGCCACCGGGTTGCCACGCTCCAGCTCCAAGTGCTGATCACACCACGCTGCTGCAGCGCAGCAAAAAAGTGGAGCAGCAGACCATGCAAGCCGTGCTGTTGTGAAGTGCGCATGTGCCATTGGGGGGGCGGCCCATGCCGGTGTCTTGCATATGTGCATGCCTCATTCAGCGTTGGTGCGCATTCCATGAAAACTTACAACATGTGGAAACCCCGGGACATGGGCTGGCGTCGGAAGCCGCGGGATACTGGCACTCCCGCGATCAGACGCCGGCCTTTGTCCCGGGGTTTCCGGAAACTAGTACTTCGACCCTAGTAGTTTTTTACTCCGTGTTTTCGGAGGGAAGCTGCGGGTTGGCCACAGGAGCACTACACCTCCCAGATGTGCTCGTATGATCGCACACGGAAAGTCCGCGGGGCTCCCGTGCCTTCAGCGGGGCAAATGCTCTGTGTGAACGGGGCCTTAGAAGTTTGTAAACTCAGTTAAGGATTGTGCTTGTACATGTACTAAATCAAAATAAATTATCATAATGTTGTTTATGGAAAGGGCTGAAATATATGTAAATATTACACTGACATGGTCTGCTACTCGGAAAAATCACAGTAATTTCGGATCTCAAAATAACTTTGAATATGGGAGTTCTGCTCTATTCATATATGATTCTTGCATCTTAAAAGATACTTTTTTTCCAAAACTGATTTAAATGAATAAAATATGCAGCTCAGAAAACTGTTGCTACTAAGAATACAAACTATTGCAACAAAGAATATAAACACTTCTCTCTTTATAGTTGCTCCAGATTGTGGATGCTGTATATTTTGTCATGAACATTTTCAACTGTTAAACTTGCCTGATTTGTTTGTGTTGATCAGGCATGTGAGCCAATCATATGGTCTTTGATTTGGCGCCAAACAACATGAATGGATTCTGAGTTGATGTTCATCAATTTTTACAAAACTGAACATGTGAGAAACACTGCTGATCCAAACAGATCAGCAGCCATTAGTTTCCTAGGACTCAGACAAACAACAAATGATACAATTATTTTTAATGCAGAACTTTTGTGTGTTTTGTAACTGATTTTTTTTGTCTATTAAACAATTACTTTTCCAGCAGAGTAGCAATGTAGCTAGTGTGGGTGGGTCACAGAACTGCATCAGGCTGTGTTGAGGAAGTGCATTTGTCTTATGTTATGAAGGAATAGTTGAAGCAACCTGCTGAACAGCTATGAATGGGTCAACAGCTATACAAACAGTTCACTGAATAATGAGCTGCCTGTTTGCAACCTGAGAACAAGATATGAGCCCCAAAGTGGCACATATTTGAGCTTCCCTACTCCTGGGTGTAAGTATAGGATGCTATTGCAATAGTAGTGTAAGTGCTAGGAAACAAAAGAGGCAGCAGGCTGCTGTCTCAGTAGAGCTCAGTGGTGGTTTCCTTTTCATTTAAACTAATGGAAGTGAAACCAATGGAAATCACAAGAAAGATTATAATGAGAATAAACAGACACATGTCCTGAGGGTGGGCCTTCCCCAGGGTGGCCGCTGCTGCTTGGAATTTCGCCGCTGACACCCCAAGCTTCGGCCCCCGGAGAACCTACCAGGGTGGGAGACAGAGCCGCTGGAGCACTGCCACATCATCCCGGCCCCGGAGAAATGCCACCAGCCCGCCATGTCACCGCTGCCGGCAGATGCCTACCATCGCGAGAGGAAGGCTCGGGAAAAGGCCTGTGGCCCGGTGCGAGGGCAAGTCCCTGGCTCAGGGCATCTTGGAAGGGAAGAAATGGATGGCCGAAGCATTGTCAACTGCCAGAGTGGAAGGGAAATTGCACCCACAGCTCAGCATCCTTACCTAAGAAGGGGGGTGGAGACTATGGGCATGGGTGGAGGGTGGAGCACAGAGGGGATCAGATAGGGAATAAAAGGAGGAACATGAGCAAAGGCTGAGGAGGATGAACTGGTGACAGGAAGAAGTTGCACTCAGAGAGAGAGAGAGGACTGCCTGACCAGGAAGAGGAGAACGGAGGGTGGTGACATAATCTTCTCCCCTCCTCAGTGTCTGAGGCCTATTGCGGTTCCCCAAGGGAGATGGGGCATGGTGGTGGAACGTCCACCTAGCTCGGGATCCAGTGATAGCAAGGGGGGGTCGTCAGACTCGTGCGACAACACAATTACAAATATAATGAAAGTAAACAAAACTTTCCAGATGAAAATGAATACAAAAATAGGGAAGGAAGTACTGACTTCCCTAATCTTTGCTCACATATAGTAATAGCTCCTTGTGGAAGTATAGAGGTTGCTGAAGATATATTTGCATAGAAATAGCTTCTTGTGGAAAGCCCCCATTGATTGCTAGGGGGAGAGGGATGAACTTGAACACTTGAGACACCCAGCAGCTAAGCCCCTCTACTTGCAGTGAGCAGGAAGACAGGTGGCTCAGAGCCCTGAGTCCAGCTAACACCCAAATCCTACCATGGGAGAGGTTTCACAATCAAAGGTGGGAGGGTGTAAATGTGGGTCCTCAGCTGAGGTACCCAATAGCTAAGTCCCTCTACTTGGTGTGAGGAGGGAGGCAGACTGGCTCAAAGCCCTGAGTCCACCTAACACCCAAACCTGAACAGGGGAGAGGTGTTCACAATCAGGAATAAATGGATATCCTCTGCTTTTAAGAAGTTCCTTGCCTCTCTGTTTAACTGTCAACATCCAACAGAGGAGAGAGCACAGAGCTGAGCTGAGGTTATATACAGGGCCGGCCGCAGGTGTCTGGGCGCCCTAGGCAGGACAGCCTGGGGCGCCCACCCCACCGGAGATGCCAACCTCCCGGTGGGGCCTGAAGATGGCCCAGTGCCTTGTCTTAGGCGCCTCGCAGCTGCGAGGCACCGGGGAGAGCCGGGGAACGGGCGGTGCACCTCTCTCGGGCCCCTCGCAGCTGCGAGGCGCCTGAGAGAGCCGGGGAAGGGGCGGCGTGGCTCTCCCGGGCCCCTCGCAGCTGCGAGGTGCCGGGGAGAGCCGGGGAACGGGCAGTGTGGCTCTCCCGGGCCCCTCGCAGCTGCGAGGGGCCCCGGGAGAGCCGGGGAACGGGCGGGCTTGGAACGCCCGCCCCTTCCCTCCCAGCGGACGGGCGCTCAGACTGGCCTGCCATCGCCATGCCGCCCCACCTCTCCACCCCCCCAAGGGCTTCTGGCACCCCAGAAGGGCACTCAGACTGGTGGGGGCAGCAGCAGCGGGGAGAGTCCCCACTGACCAGCCGCTGCCATGCCGCCCCACCTCTCCACCACCCCCAAGGGCTTCTGAAGTGCCCCTGAAGGGCGCTCAGACTGGCGGGGGTGGTGGCAGCGGGGAGAGTCCCCGCTGGCCAGCTGCCGCCATGCCGCCCCACCTCTCCACCCCCCCAAGGGCTTCTGAAGCGCCCCGGAAGGGCGCTCAGACTGGCGGGGGCGAGGGTGGTGGGGAGAGTCAGGGGCGCCCGTTTAGGGCGGTGGGGGGGCTTTTCGAGCGCCGGTTTGGCACCCCTGGGGGCCGGCACTCTAGGCGAGCGCCTAGTGAGCGAGCCGGCCCTGGTTATATATAGCATTCTGATCCTATAGAGCAGAATAGGAACTCTGTTACTGGCAGCCCGTAGTGCCTGTTAAGCTTTGGAGGGCCCCTATTGGTGTTTCCAAGGCTGCAGAATTCTGTCCCCCTTTGCTTTGAAGTTTGGTAAACATTTTGAATGACTGGACACTGTCTGTCTGGAAATGTATCCATTCACAAGCTGCCATGAACTGCTTGAAAGTTCGTGGAAAGTTTGTGCCAGTTGACCTTCCATGAACTTCAGTTTGTGAACTCTGAACCACCCAAAATTCGTGCCCATCCCAACTCCTAGACCCTAATTTGACATTCAAAGCACTATACCATGTTCAGTTTTCTCAGCCATTAACATGGCTACTTCACTAGAACTAGAAACAGATGAGTTACAACGATACATCATGTTGGAAAAAATGACTAGAAAGACTTTTTGTAAATATTTTGAAAACGTGCAGCCCAGTCTTAAATACATATACTAGAAAGACTGGCTTCAGTGAAATCTGTTTTCAAGAATACATTTGGAATATAGTTATAATCTGCAATTTAAAACAAATTTATGTGGAACATGCTCATTTGCATTAAAGTTTCTGTCTAATGTTACTAAGTGAAGTGTTATTACTATCTTATATTAGACTTGGGTAATTATATCAGTTAGGAAAAGGCAATCTTACACACAGTGTATTATTGGTTGTGTTGCTCAAAGGCTATGGGCGTCCAGCAAAACTACTGTCTCCAACATTATACTATATTTGCAGTGATATTCTACAACAATTTCCCCCTCCCCCCATTTCACAGCTATGCTAGCTATCCATGTAACAGCTTCCATCCATTTCAACATGTTTCAGTTAGAGTTGCCAGGAATGGCCTGCCAGCTGGTAGTTAGGACTTCTGTTTATGGGGAATATCAATGTCCTTGGAACAATGATATCACTTCTTGTGTGACCTAGAAGTGAAGTAATTGTACCAGACTTTGTGGTTTAACTGTAGGGTTGCCAGTTCCAGGTTGGGAAATACCTGGATATTTGGGGGGTGACCCTGAGAAGGGCATGGTTTGGGGAGGGGAGAGACTTCAATGGGGTATAATGCCTTTGAGTCCACCTTCCAAAGCAGCTCAGCTGTGGGTGGGGGGCAGAAGGTTGCCTACTAGCAATTCAGATTTCAATGAAGTTCAAAACCTGGTAGACAAGGCACAAATTGCCTGATAGACTTGTAGAGTTCTCAATGAAGAAGGGGTTCATTTTTGTTTTGCCTATAACATTTCAATTCTGTTACAAACAATTCCATTACATTTCAGTTCTATTGCATAACATCTCAATTCTATTGTTACCCAAACAAATTTATTTCAGTTTCCTATGGAGACTGGAGATAAGTAAACTCCATATATAGCCTCTGTATGCATAGCACCTGTTGGAAAAGTGATAGCCTGCTAAGAGTCTGAAAGAGTAGTTTAGTCCACTTGTACCCTAGGGGGGCACTGGGGGGCATTCTCCAGTGTTTAGGGTTTATGGGATGTTTTCTCTTGCTGTTCAACCTACTTTATGTTGTTTCTCTCTCTGCTATGTAGTAGTATGTTTTAATGCTTGTGCTCTGAAGGCCTCACTGTTCTATTAGTGGCCCACAGTCAGTTATTATCTTTCTACAAAATCCTGTTGCAGTAAATTCTATGAAAGCAAACTCCAAAGTGTGGACTGGATTATTTCTAGAACTCTGCTGGCAGCACCATGGTCTCTATAGAGTGGCATGAGCACTGACCTCAGGAAGACATGTCCTCTGAAGAAATGTGTTGGATGGAATAGTGTGAGCTGATCTAAGCACAAACTTCAGGATATGCTGAGGTATTTGCTACAGTTAACACTTCAGCTTGGCTGAATCACTCCCCCGCCGCCACTATTAACAATTTCAGTTCAGATTTGCAAAACACTTGATAAAAAGGTAATTTTGAATTTATGCTTTCTATAATTAAGCAGAACGGATGCCTTTTTTGAAGCATAATTACAAGAGAGGTGCAATGTAGGCTTGCTCCCACCATATGCATGTTTTCATAACACAGCTCTAATTATGTTTTCAGTGACACAATGATGATAATCTTTTGCACTCCCAAGTGCTAACATAATAATGTTCAGCACTTATCAAGTACCTCTCACCCAAGGGACATTATGGAGGCTGAGCTTGCTCAAACCTTGTAAGACTATATCCTTATGTATCATAAGCATTAATCAATTAGCAGTACAATCCTAACACAGAGTTATTCCAATCTAACCCCAGTTATTTGAATGGGTTTGGACTGAAGGAACACTACATAGGGTTATACTTTAAGACGGGGGTGGCCAAATTTGCTTAACGTAAGAGCCACATAGAATAAACATAAGATATTTGAGAGCTGCAAGACAGGAATAAATATTACACAAATGTTTTTATTGAAAAATATGCAAATTTGCTTTTTATTAACATTAAATGAGACTGCCAAAAATAAAAACAAAAGGGGTAAAAACAGATATTGATAATGATATTTATTTGTCCAATGATATTTATTTGTTTAATATGTATTCATCTAAGATAGAGGTGAAAAGAAAGAGAGAGAGCGCAAATAGATGGGGGAAGGAAGGAAGGAAGAAAAAGAAAAAAAGGTGGAAAGAAAGCAAACAGATGCGGGGAGAAACAAAGAAAGCAAATAGATGGGGAGAGAGGAGAAGGAAGGAAAGGAGACAGAAAGAGAGAGACAGGGAGAGAGAGAGAGAAACAAAGAAAGTAAATAGATGGGGAGCGTCGGGGAGCTGCACAATATGTGTGAAAGATCCGCATGCGGCTCCCAAGCCACAGTTTGGCCACCCCTGCTTTAAGAATAGGGATCAAAGCATTGCATAACTATAGTTTACCATTTGCAGTAGCAGAACCTTTAGAGAAAGCAAAATGGGAGTTCCAGTCTCTGTGGTTTTATGGAACCTAAGAGCTGCTATAGTATATAGTGTACACATCAAAAGTTACCTGAGACCAAGATTGATGGGTAGTGGAAATTGAACACTCTTTTGTTCTCTGTCCGCTTTCATCTAATTATCAAAATTGTACTCAGATTGTTATGAAGAGAACAGAGCTATACATTTTAACAGATTGTACCTGTTCATGAAATGCAATTTTAGTGGTGGAAAAGAAGGCTTGCTTAAAACTGTGTTATGAAATTGTCTCTGTTTAAATTAGTACATAGGAAACGATCACTGGGCTAGGCTGACCATATGCCAGTGATTTTCTTTCTGCCCGAACCACGTTGGATCTTCAACTGCAAACAGTGCACTTGGAAAAGAAAAATTAGAAATCATATTGCAAACAGTTTCTGCATGTATATTCTCACAGTAGTTTCCCATGGCTATACCTTCCCTATTAATCAATCAATCTTTATTGTGGGCTACAAGCCAAACATATAACAAAACTAGTAAAATGTTAATGCTACAAACCATTCTCACTTACATTGTACTATCTTATTAAATATATGATAAAATTAAAATTAACATACAATTTGTATACTAAAACTGATCTCCACTAAAATTTTTATGGCAATGGAGAGAAATTTTGCAACTTGCACAGTAATTCTCTAATTAACTCAAATGAGTAACATTTCAACAATATTCTGCTTTGAAAAAGGTTTTTTTCCTTCCCATAATGGGTTCCAATAAGTCCAAATGCACTTGCCTGTAAAATTTAAAACGAAACAATACTTGTGCAGTGTTTCATTCAAATCATCCAGACAGAGGCAAAATCTGTGATTAGCTGATTACCTATCCAACTAAACCACCCAACCAAAGGAGGAGGAGGAGAAGACTGGAAGGAGTCTCGGAGCAGTTTACAATCCCTTTCCCTTCCCCTCCTCACAACAGACACCCTGTAAGGTAGGTGGAGCTGAGAGAGCTCTTTCGAGAACTGTCCTTGAGAGAACAGCTCTGAAAGAATTTATGACTGACCAAAGGTCACATCAGCAGCTGCATGTGGAGGAGTGAGGAATCAAACCTGGTTCTCCCAGATTAGAATCCGCGCTCTTAACCACTACACCAAACTGGCTTTCCTTAGTTTCCTCAATACTTTTGGAGTGGGGTGATATATTACTTGTGCGTCTAGTAATTCATACTTGCCCATTTTACCTGCAGACTTTCAAAGCCAAGAATTTTTGAGTGTTCTAATTTGGTATTGCAAAACATGTACTTAAACTTTTGGGAATCATAGTTCAATAAATTCTGAGTGTTGGAGAGGCTGGAGTGTGTGAGCAGTTTTCATTTGAACTATAGGGGGAGCTGTAGTTCATTCTGTCTTTTGTTTACCATTTATTAAATGCTTCTCTTGTTCTCCCTGCTTCTTGTTGTGCTTCCTCTCTGTCTGTAAATGCTTATATCTTCAGTGTCTCTCTGCTGGCGAAAGGCCTACAGTTAATGCTTTTTGCAAATCCTGTAGTTGTAATAAACTTTACAGAAAGCAACTTTGTGGGATTGGATTATTTCCACAACTTTGAGCATATGCCAAACATCATGAATTCTGTGAACAGTGCAGCTCACACACAAAATATAGCTGATTATCATAGGAAGAGGATGCTTAGTTTGGAACCTCTCAACGTATTCTGATTGGTGCCAGCTTTTGTGGTGGCCATTTTGTAATGACTTTCATGACCTGTTAAGTAAAGTAAAGTAAAGCAGACAGGCTCCCAGGGTTGCCAGGTCTTCTCATTTTTCTGGTGGGGGATTTGGGAGGCATTCTGGGGGTGGGCGAGATGTTAGCCAATTGACTTATTTCTTAATAATAGCATGGGGAATTATAATTATTAAATGGCAATAGGCATATAAGGGAGCAATAACCTGTGTATACAGGAGTCCCACTTAGTCCAGATTTCCAGAAATAGACACAGAGACCAGATCTTAGTGAAATGGTTTCTTTACTAGGGAATTTGCACACACATACAATAAGATCCAAGCATACACACAACAATCTAGAGCTAGGAAATTTAGATGGAAAAATATAGTGACATTTGCATTAGCAGGAGAAGTTCATTGGTTGGGCAATAATTACCTGTCTGATGAGATGAAGCAATCCTGCAGTGAAAAATGAAGGGAGACTAAGAGGGGAAAGGGCCGTATTTTGACCAGCAACATACGTGGGAGACTCTGGACAGCACTAGGTTGAGAGTTGGCAAGACAGGGTGGGGTCAGGTAGAGAGGAAGTGAAAGAGTGAGCATGGGCAGATGCTCTTTTATACCCTAAAAGGGACTTGGGGTATGAGCCACCAAGCACATAGTCTCCAGGAACTTGCTAAATGCTGCTAGCACCTTAATGGGCTAAAAGAATAGGATTAATGGTTGGGCAATTGACATGATGTTTCTTTAAATGACACCTTTCAGAGTTTGGGTTTAAGACAAAGGAGAAGAACAAGCAGTCAATCAAGATACTTGGCCAGCTGTTAGCGTCAATGATCCGATAGTCTGCAGCTGCATTATCTTGATGGGCGATGGGTGTGCTAGTCAGCAAGTTAATCCTGTCACGGCTAAGTTCTTTTGTTTAACTTGAAGATGACTACGTGAAGTTTTGGGTAACATTGCTAGGAGAAGGGGGGGGATGCCTGCAGGATGGAGACACTGCATGGTCATGGCGTTTGAGCGAGAAAGTCCAGGTTGTCTCTGCAAAGTATGGCTTCTCTATAAGTCTGAATGCTTGTTCCTTGTGGCTATGATTTGCAGGGAGGCTGACGTGCCATCTACCTGGGTCTGCAGTGACTTAAGAGAGGCCGGGATGGATGGCATTGGGTCTTCCATGGGTCCACATCTGGTTCAACATACTGCTTCAGTGCAAGCTTGCCTTGGCTGTGCGCATCTTTTGTCCAGTAAGTTGGCTCTGTCACGTGGTCACCAATCAGTCCATTTTCCCTGGCACACTCATAGTACAGGCCAGATTTAGAAAACTTCAAGTCCATACTGTATAAGAAGCTTGCAGGGCAACATGGAATGTTGTGCGATGTCCCCAACATGATAACATCACCCATGATATCATCACACTGGGGACGTTATGCAGGGAGGCTCTGGTATTTAGTTGGAATTCCATAGGTATAGGTTTACCCTGCCTGCCAGGTGGTCTGTTGATGAAGGAAGCTCCCGAAACTGGGGAATCCCTTGCCTGGGCCTGGGGGCTGGCAACCCTAAAGGCTCCCTTCCCACCTTCTGAGTTTGAGAAACAGTCCTATTTGTAACAGAAACATGAGAAACACCAATTGCTATAGCATTTTATGACCCTTAGCACTGGATCTAATGGAACACTGACCAGAAAGATTGCATAACCCATGTGATCTATGTGACAAACAACAGTTTAGTCCACACGATAAGTAAAATAACTACACAATAAATTTAGCATGTGGGCTAGTTTCAACTTTCCTACCAAATACTCAAAAGCACTGCAGTCAAAATAATATATTCAGGATTATACAATGATCACATTGTATCTCTCATGTAAGCACTTGATCATAAGAACACTCCCCCCAAAAACAAAACAAAAAACAGCCTTACCCATAGTGTTCATTATCTATGGGCAAAAATTTACAAAAGTTTTCCATGGAATGGAAAGGGAAATAGAAGGTAAATTCCATTAAAACAAATTCAGATAGAATGACGGGGAATATAATCTCTGAGAATACAATTTTTCGTCTTGTTCTTAATAAACTGACTTTTGATATCTCAATTTCCCATCTCCTGTCATTCCGTGAAAGAAACTGCTGTTATTCCTCCTTTGTCTCCAGCTTCTGCATCTTGTATCCTCCCTTGATACTGAGAATAGATTTCACATTAGCCAGAATATTCAAAAAAGGGAGCTGCCATCATTTGAATGATGAATCCCCAGACATCCCAGTCACGGCTCTTGGGAGATGGTGTTCTGTGGAACCCAGAATGCATTAAAGATGGCGGAATGGGATGGTCCTAATTGACATTTGCAATGGCTGGCATAAATCAGCCAGCTCCCCACAGAGGGGCTATAATTTTGGAGACAGCACATCTGACCCATTCTTCATGTTCACTTCCAGTCATCCCTGCCTCTTTTTATAATGTGCTCACTAAAGAATAGAACAGTGCTTTATTATGACTCACCCATCCATCTTTATTATTATTAATGATGAAATATGGAGACCACAATGCTAATGAGCCTAACCTCCCTCCTGTTAGTTTATTTTTCTTCTCTCTTCAAACTGTCATCTCAGAGTAAATTACTTTTTGCTGCATCTTGGTCAGGTAACACTGTACAGGCCTCCCTCTTACTCTTCACTCCTCTATTAAAGAGAGCAATTCCAAGCAGGTCTATTCAGAGTCCTGCTCAGGTCAATTCCCAGGAAAGTGTTTTTAGGAGAGCACTGATACACCTTTACCTTTAGTTTCAGGCTTGATCAGCTTCTCTCATTGAAGTATAAGAAGTGAGGTAGGGTAAAATCTACCCATTTGTATCACATGTGGTAGAAATATGGCAGAATCACATATGGAACCCTATTTCTATCCAGTTCATACATTTGTTCATCCCCAGTGTTGTTGTTGTTGACTAGTAATAATGATATGCAGGTTCCATAGCTTTTTACCTTTGGGGCTTGTTGCACATACAGCCCAACTAACCTAGCCATTTACACTGATGTCTAAAAAAATTACAGTTTGCACTTCCTAAGTTTCAGCCTAGCAATGCTATTCTCCCTCCTTTGCTCTGCTGCCAAATGCCAAGAAGATGAAGATTTAATTTTGTAAGAAGGCATTTTTTTGTTTCAGGTCAAGTTAGGACTCAGAGCTGTGAAAGAAACAGGGATTTGGGGTTTTTTTTAACCTAGAGGTTAAAACTTCAATACTATATAACCTTTTAAAATGCTTTTATGCTCATAGAGCTTTATATTAGCCAAGGAAAATCTTATTGAAGGTGAAACATCATTATATAGAAAAATTTATTCCCATCTATCAGAGGTTTTTAATGAAAGAATCAGGACCCCAAAAAGTCACATCATAAAAGGATTTGGGTTTTAAACCCACTTTTCCCTACCTTAAGAAGTCTCAACATGGCTTGCAATCACATTCCCTTCCTCTCCCCACAACAGGCATCTTGTGATATAGGCGGGGCTGAGAGAGTTCTGAGAGAACTGTGACTAGCCCAAGGTCACCCAGCAGGCTTCATGTGCAGGAGCGGGGAATCAAACCCAGTTCTGCATATTAGAGTCTTCCTCTCTTAATCACGACACCACACTGGCTCTCAAAAACACACCCTCTTAACAAAAAGAACCTGAAATGTAGAAGCACAACCACTGTATTTCTGAATAGCAGCCTTTAGCCTTTAACAACAACAAGGTCTTGTGGCCCCTTTAAAATTAAGGACTAGCTAAAACTGGAGCCAATAATGCCCTTTATACTAAGCTGTCCTCCCTCAGAGATGTGTGGAAATTATCAGCTGAAGCTTTTTACAGTATGGAGGTAAATAACATCCCATCAAGCCTTTATTAAAGGGACAGGGCAGCTGTACATAAACACTTCCCCCACCCAAGCTAGTATTTCTCTATTAAAGGAAGATTTAGCATACCATGATTTTGACCCATCTGGCAAAAGGATGTTGTTGGTTTCAGTTCAATTAGATTTACTGTGACATATGTGTATGCTCATAGGGAGGGGCTGTGGCTCTGTAGTAGAGTGTCTACTATGCATGGAAGATCCCCAGTTCAATCCTGGTATCTCCAATTAAGAAGGTTTAGTTAGTGGGTGATGTGAAAGACTTATGCCTCAGGCTCAAAAGAGCTGCTGTCAATCAGAGTAGACAATGGCAAAGCTGATAAACCAATGATAGCTTCATGTGTAAATGTGCCACATTTTATCTGTTGGTCCTTAAGGTGACACAGGACTCTTTCTTGGACCACATAATGTTTTAAAAGAAAACTTAACTGGAACCCCAAGTAGAGTATTCCACAGAGAGACAGAACAATGTTGTTACTACTTGCCTACGGTAAAGCATAATGCAGTTCAGAGCTGCCAACCTCCAAACAGGGCCTGGAATTCTCCCAGAATTACAATTCATCCCCAGGCTATAGATATGAGTTCCCCTGGAAAATGGCAGCTTTAGGGGCTGACCTATATGGCATTATACCCCCAGTGTTCCCTCCCCTCCTCAAACCTTGCTCTCCTTAGGCTCTACCCCTAATCTCCAGAAATTTCCCAACCTGATTGAGGCAATCCTAATACACTTCAATGAAGCTGACTGATTGGAGTATACATGACTTTATTTCAGTACAGTCCTAAGGACTAAGCAGCATTACATCATGACTTCCACGGACTTAGAAGGATGTAGTTGTACTTATGATTTATTTATTGTATTTAGAAAATTTGTATGCCACCTTCCCAGACTTGTTCAAGATGGCTCACAACAGTAATAAAAACAGTGCACTTTTCAGACTGCTTTGCTTTGAAAATAATCATGAATGAAACCTGAATAGAAGTAAATATTTACTATTCAGTACACCTGCCCATGTGGGTAAGTATACTTATTGACTAGTAAATGTTTACTTCTGTTCAGGTTTCACTTGTGATTATTTTCAAAGCAAACACCCCTGATAGTCTAAGGAGCTCAAAATTGGGCTTTCTAGCACTGGCCTCCCAGCTCTTTTCAAAGGTTCTTTCAGGCATAACAGTTTTCTAAGCAATTAAAACTTTTGAACACAGTCTGTTCCTGTTTCCTGTTTCTAAACTGCTGAGCTAGTTTGTTAATACGAATCTATGGAGTCTTTTTTTCTAAAAAAAAATCTAGTTACAGGATAGGAGCTGATATAAATAGTAACCATCCTGCTTGTCTTTGGTGATGCAAATGAAAAGTCTATGTAGAAGTCTCTTCCTGTTTCACTTTGCACAGCATGTTACAGGAAAGGATGTGATGGGGCTTTTGTTTATTCATAAAACTTTTACTTCTCATTAGTGCTGCTTCACTGTGCTCCATAATAAATGTGGCCTGTAGCAGCTGGTAAGGAAAATGAGAGGAAGTAAAATGTCCAGAACACCTGACCTAGAAATCATGAATCAGCAGTTTCATTGAGCCAGATGTAATGTCATTTCTTAATATTTCACTAGCAATAATAGTTGATGGGTGAACTGTTTGTTTCCTCACTTATTGTATATATCTTCTGTGATTCAAAATCAAATTATTTTTAAAAAGATTAATTAGATGGTAGGGAAAATATCTTCTGGTAGGGGAAAACATCTTCTGTGATTCAGAATCAAATTCTTTTTAAAAAGATTAATTAGATGGTAGGAAAAATATTGTGTGACTTGCCTTATAATGAGCTCCAATATAGTTAGAGATAATATTCAGAGTTCTAGATATTGTCTTCCAGAGAAATATCCATTTTTATTTGTGAATTTACTATGTTTTGTGGCATAGCCAATTAATAAAGCAAATATAAATTTTATACATTCTATAGTTCCAGTAATTTCAACAGTCAGTTAGAAAGTACTCATCAGTGTTTCCACTAATTTAAAAGTAGTCACTACAAATGCCTCTTGAGTAGGGTTGCCAACCTCCAGGTGATGGCTGGAGATCTCTTGCTATTACAACTGATCTCCAGGTGGCAGAGATCAGCTCCCCTGGAGAAAATGGCTTCTTTGGAAGATGGACTCTATGTCATTATACCCCAATGAAATTCCTCCCCTCTCCAAACCCTGCTTTCTTCAACCTCCAAAATCTCCAGGTATTTCCCAGAGCTGGCAACTGTGTTCTTAAGGCATCATACTATGGCTTGGATCCCATGAACTGTCAGAGGAAAGAGCTGATAGTCGGCTCTGGAATCTTCCCCAACTTTCTCTCCCACCAGAGCCTTTCCCAGTCATAGGGACAGTTTATTTCCAGGGTCAAGGAACTTACATGTACTAACAGCTGCACCAGTTGGGTGGTTGTAGTGGGAATAATAAAGGGAACAAGACCACCCTTTCTGCCACTTGTATGAGCAGTAGGGTTCCCAAGTACTTACTGCGTGGGAGTGAGGGACGCATGCTCCCTGGCCGGACCAGTCCTCCTTGTAACGCACCATGCCATCGCCAGGAAGTGATGCCAGGTGACGCTCTGGCAATGGGCTGAAAACTTGATGGTACCACACCTGTCCTTCCCCTGGGGATGGTCCTGCAAGGACGTATCCATCCCCTGCTCCCCCGCGGTAAGTTCTTGGCAAGCCTAATGAGCAGAGCTCTGTTCATGGAAGAAAAAGAAAGGTACAATTTCATCTTCTTCATTTTTCCCACTGTAGCTGCCTGACTTGTGTGCTTATTAGTGCATGCAAGTTCTTCAACCCCTGCAATGAACTTTTCCAAGGTCACAAAGGGCTCCAGGGGAGAAAGAAGGTGGGGAAGATCTATGATCCTTGTACCCACACAATGTGGGATCCAATCTTAGATGTTACCTTACATGTGTGGCCACTAGCATCAATGCCCATCTTATCCTGGCACATACTCTTGATGCCATGACATAACATTATGGCACTCAGCATTCCTTCACCCCACTTCACTTTTTTCACCATTACTTTCAGAGGATAAAAATAGATTGAGCAAAATGACATGATATCCCATGTCTGCTTTTATTACATATTACCAGGAGATGTACCACAATTATGCATTTAAGATAGCATGTATTTGGATTCTAAGCTTCACTTCATAAATCCAGTCACTTGTATGAGCTTCTGACTTAACCAGAAAAACATAACGTATTCCTATGGAAACCAGGAATGATGATTCTGAAGGGTTAACATTTTGGATTTTGGCCTTTCAGTACTTAGACCAAAAACTGGGATTAATATTGGAGAATGTAAGCCTCTTTAATTAATGTGTGTCTGTAATTGGTGAGAACATGGTCTACTTTGTCTGCACAACATTAATTAAAGAATACATCAATTAGAAAAAGAACACAGGTTGAAATATTACTAGTACTAATAGTTTCTTCACATGGCTGGCTCTTAATAGATGTGGTAGAAATTAAAAATAAGGCATTTTATCAGTTTTCACAGACAAGTTTTTTTAAAAAATAATCCTGTTATTTCTTTGAAATATGTTTGTTTGAAATTCATTTTATATTAAATGTCTCCATTTCCTGTAAGCTGTACGGTTTACAGTAATCTTATTTTTTTAACGATGAAAGCTCAATTTATTGTTTATAATAATACTCAGAAATGGAATAGTGCTTTTTGTCTAAAAAACATCAAAGATATATCCATGATTCTAATAATTATGATAAATAATTAGTATGATGATTAAAATTATGCATATGCATATTGATTTTACTTATTTATTAACATGTATATACCATAATTTTTTATCAATAGATCCACAAGGAGATTAGAAAATGCTCAGAAACAATATCAAAGCCCAGATAACATGGCAGAAGAGGACCAGCAAAAAACAAACAAACAAAACATTACTTACAACTCAGAAAACATCATTGAATCACAGGGGCTCCCAAAAAGCCCATGTTCAGCATCCCACCTCTCTCCCAAACTTTGGTGCAGTTTAGCATACTGAGTCTGCAGTCAATCACAACTCTCCACATTATTATACATCCCAGCCAGCACACCCAGAACACAAAAGAGACAAGGGGGAAAGTAGCATGAAGTTAGATTTCTCTTCCTTCTTGTCATAGGTACTTAAAACACACACAAAGGGGATGGGGACTCTAGAAATGGGCACTTTGCACAAGGAAGCACTGTGTGTAAATAAACAAGGGGGAGACCATTTTTGTAACATATAGCTTCAACTCCTTTACTGAGAGTCCTTACAGGCTTTTTGCTTCAGGACACAAACATCAAGGGGACTCTTTCCATTTTTCAGGCTGGTGTGCAAGGCTAAGAAACCCCAAGTAAGTAAGGAAGGGAGATGAAGCTGTTCCAGGCTGTAACTGCTAAAATTTTTCCAGGTTACCCATGCCCAATCTAAATAGAGCCCCAATAACCTCCACTCCTCAACAGTGTTGCCAGAGGCACTGCCTTTTACTCTTGGGTAACTCCAAAGCAAGGGTGCCCTACTTTCTAACCTGAACAAAGTCCCCAAAAGTGAAGCATTCTCAGCTTGAATCCAGAACCTGACAAAGGTTAGTCAAATGTAGGAGAGGGGGGCAATGTTAAAAACTTGATGAAGGAAATATAAAAATACATGTATTTATTGATCACAACTTTAAATATATATATAAGGGCCCAGTCACATGTTATGTATAAATAACTATCAATAAAACCCAAGGGCTTATAAATCTGACCTGTTGAGTTTCGGCCTACATAGGCCTTCCTCAGAGGTCAATAGTGAGGAACATATTGGCTATTATAAAAACATATAGTACAATCATATAAATACAGGGCATAAATACAATAAGGACCAGAAGCAAGTTGCTGTAAAAGATTTTTAAAAAATGGAAAATTAAACACATGTATTAAAACAAATAAATAAACCGTAAATATATATTGCCAACAATGAGTTCCAGAGGTAAAGTCTTTAGAAGCCACCTGGCACTCTCCAGTACCTCACCCAGTCCTTTTGTGTCCTATGTATAAATTCTTTGTCTTTCCTGCCTCTGTCCCTCAAGATACCAGGATAAACCAATCAATCATTCAAATGTTTAGCAGTCATTCCTGATGCTAATCAGAGACGTCTCCCACCTTTTGTCTACCCTGGCCAGGACCATTAGTAAATCAGATAATCCATTTAACTAGCTACCCAACACCTGGCATCTATTGTTAAATCCAGACCCTGCCTCTCTGGAAGCTCATTGGTCATACCTAAGGTCTGTCCCTACTGGTATCACACACCCCTGGGACTCATCATTGGTCCAGGTAATCTATTGTAATCACATGAGACCAGCCCCCAAGGCTGCCCAGTGGTCTGCATTCTTTGCCAGTGCCTATATCCCAGCACACACATGGCCTTAGATGGTGTGTTTTCTGCCATGATCCAAGATGGCAGGCCACCCCTGAACTCTCTTAGGCCAGAATCCATGGACCTCTGCACATCTGAACAGATTGTATCACCTCTCTATAAGCCATCAATCACCTCTGCTTCCTTAGTGCTATATTGTGTGAATATTGTTTGTATGTTTGAGAATATTTAGTAAAGAAATCATTATTTTAGCCACCCAGTTTCTGTGCCTGTTCCTGGGTTCTTGGGAATTCTAACTTTGGTATACACAGGTTAGATCCTATAGATAAGCCAATTGCATATTAATAATTATAATTCCCCATCTTTATTAAATAATAGAGTAAGTTGGCTAACAATAGTTCATATCAGTAAGTATGCACAGTGGCCCATTCTGCATCCAGCATTGCTCCACTGTTTTACCAAACCCACATTGGAACAGAAAAAGATGTGACTCAAAACCACATTCAGATACCCTAGGGCCAACACCATGCTGACTGCAGAGTCACCCTTGAATGGCCATAGAACAGCCATAAATCTATGCAGACAGTGCCATAAAACTGAGATATCAAACAAAGTGAAAGTGGCACACAGTCTGGACACTGCCATAAAATCTGACAATCAATCAAAGTGAAAGTGGCATGTAATGTAGAGGGGAATTTTTGTTCCAATGTGGGTTTGGTAAAACAGTGGAGCAAATGCTAGATGCAGAATTGGCCAGTGTACAAAGCCTTTCCTCCCATATATGTAGACAGCATAGCACTGAATGATCAGTGCAATTACATGCTCAGTGGACAGAGGTTGCACTCCAACAGGCTTGAGTGACTACCAGTCACTCCACTTTAAACATTGCTACTAAACTGTCCGAACACTTATGGCACCTATTGCCTTGCAGTATCTGAGTTCCGTACAGCAGCCAGAGCAGATAGTACAGATCTACAATCACTTTCAAGGGATGAGCAAATATTGGTGTAATGGAATACACTCTGTCCTCAAAGGGTGCATCCCACTACATAGGAACTCCCAAGGAGATGATCTTCCTGTGTGGTGAATCCTGTGCAGATTTTTCAAAAATCTGTTGTTGTTTTTTTATCTTGCCATCTTGTTATCTGGTTTTTAATGTATTTGCAAATTGTTGCATAGCTGCCTTGATTATAAGGAGATGTGGAATATAGGTATTTAAACTCAATAAATAAAACTACATGTACGGAGAAATATCTTCTTAGGTCTTACAAAATCCCCCACATTTAGTTCGGAGACTTTTTTAAAATTCTCACCTACCAGAAGACAAGCAGAAGGAGGAAAGCTAGTTTCTAATTCAAAGAGCCTGGCTTAGAACAAGATCAGGTAGGGCATGTATAGGATTGAGGAACAGAGGATCACATGTTTAATATTTCCTTCATATTCTTTGCAGTCTGTTACTGTGCAGGGAGTATGTGTGTGGACCTTTTACTTTAAATAAATGCTTTCTGATTTTAAATGCTGGTAGTTCTCTATATCACTTAGACCTCCAACCATTCAAACACACTATTTAAAATGGACACCAGGGAAAGAAAGGAAGTCAGTAGCTAAACTGCTGTTTCCCGAGAAGTACACAAGTGTGGCCAGCTGTCCCCATGGTAACTAGATCTTTGGTTGTGGGAGATGTGGAAACTAGGTGGAGTCTTAGAACAGTAATGTGGAAGGGAAGCTGGGAGTACTGGCCCTCTTGGTGGCAAATTCTTAAAATGACCAGTTGGTGGAAGCGTACCAAAGAAAGAATGAGAGAAACATAGAATCATGGAAGGGGCCATACAGGCCAGATGGGGCCATACAAGGAAGAGGGCCATACAGTCCAGCCCCCTGCTCAGTGCAGGATCCACCTAGAGTATTCCTGACAAATGTTTGTCCAGCCACTGCTTAAAGACTGCCAGTGAGGGGGAACTCACCACCTCCCTAGGCAACTGATTCTACTGTTGAACAATTCTTACTGTGAAAAAAGTTTTTTCCTAATATCCAGCTGGTACCTTCCCACCCTTAATTTAAACCCATTATTGTGAGTCCTATCCTCTGCTGCCAACAAGGACAGCTCCCTGCCCTGCTCTAAGTGACAGCCCTTTAAATACTTAAAGAAAGCAAGTATGTCCCCCCTCAACCTCCTCTTCTCCAGACTCTCAGCCCCTTCAAATGTCAGGCAAGCCTGGAGAGTATGGCCACTTCTGCACTGTCATTTTTGTCACTCATTTGTTGCTATTGTTTTGGATCCCCCCCTTTCCACACATGTTTTGCTCCCTCTGGGACTACTAGAGAGAGCAAAACACACTGGGGGGGGGGGAATCCTGAAGCAATAGAGACAAATGAGTGACAAAGATGACAATGAAAAGGCGGTCTATGTCTTTATCTTGTGAGGGCTTCTGCATCTGCACAGTAGGTGAGACTGATTCTGCCTTGGGACATGGGTGGACAAATGAGATCATTAAATGAAGTGAGGAAGGAATTATAAGGCAGTGAAAATGAACATGTGTGAAATAATGTTGATAACACAGACTTATATAGATGCCAAATGGTAAGACTTAAAAAAATATAATTGTTGGCTGACTGATTGATGTCTTCAGTTTTTATACTATTGATTTAAAAGTGGCAGTCAAGCTTATGAGGGATAGGGAAAAGAGAAAGTAGGACTGTCATCGGGCTCTTTACAAATGCAAATGTGCTCTATACTATACTATTTCTATCCACATGTAACCCAACATGCAGCCTTGAATTGTTCAAGAACAGCAAGTGATAAAAGAGAATTGCTACTTATTTGCAACTGGCAAATAGACAGTGAGCAGAATCAGGCAGGTCTTCAACCATTCCTACTATCCATTTTTGTGAAAGTGCCCACTATCCTTGATCAAAATTCCAAAAATGCATATGGGCTCAAGAAGGTTAGGGGTCCCAGATTAGGGCACACTATACTTATGCATTTCCACTGTTTTGCATTTATCTGCAGCCCGTCCTCTTGTACTGAATATAGCTGGTGTCATCCCCAGGAGCATGTTATATCTTGGTCCTGCATGCCTAGTTTGGTGTGTGGTTGCACCCAGGACTGCTCCCAAGTATGTGAGGTGTGCTGACTACATGTGCCAGAACAATTTTTAGCTAGCATGCAGCTTCAGGTAACCAAGCTGTCTGTGTCTTTGCAAACATGGTGGATTTGAAACAGACCAATGCTTGTCAATCTGACTTTCCAAGTAGCCCAACTCCTCAGCCATATTATTTCCCCAGTTTATTCAGATATACTTTCCAGTGACCTAATTTTACAGATTAGTTTGACCATTACTTCACTGACCAACACCCTTGATTGGACACCAGAAGTGACAGTATCATATGCAGCCAGGCTTGGATATCAACTCTGCTTAATGTCAGAGATGTACTAAGGGCTTCATCGCCATGACAGAAACATGTCAAGGAGGAAAAGGTCCCACTGAATGACAACAACAAAAGCAAGCTTTCAGGTTTTTTTTATGGGTAAATACAATGTTTAAACATGTGGTCTGTGGTAGTGGAGGTAATTTAAAAATGAAGTCTGAGCTTTGCCACGTTTGCTAACCCCTTTCTGCTTCAAACTAAACAGCAGTGCCATTCTGAGTCACAAGGAGATTAGCTGGATTGCCATCTAAGGCAAAATGGCACAGTTCTTTCCATTTCAATATAGATATGCTATATTAGGCATAATATGCTATATTAGGGCGCAAGTTCTGGCACAGATATGTTGAATGTAATATAGGAACCACTCTATATACGTACAAAGAAAAATCCATGCTTCACTGTAATGTATGCACAAGGCTCAGGATGGGAAGATTAACTGGAATCTTACTTTTCCATGGCTACTGTAAATTAGACAGGCAGGCAGGCACATACATGCATACGTACAAAATTATACAAAGAACATTTGCCAAGATGTGTTACAAGAAAGTGGATGATACCAGGCTCTGGTGATTTTCTCCACTAACTTTGAGCTTGGCATGATCTACTTGTAAAAAAAAAATGCAAACAGATATACAGTGACTTCTGCCTCAAAGACCGGATACTTATTTGTTGCTGCCTATGAAGTAATGTTGTTGCCTCACTTCAAATACCCCAGAGAGGAAGAAAGGGCACAAGTATAATTGACCAAACTTCTCTTTGGTATTTTGCTATATCCTCAGGAGAAGCCTCTTGAAGATGAGTCAGGTAACCTTTACAATATGCCAATAACAAATACCTCTGGAGAATAAACACAATAGGGAACATCAACTAGAAAAAGAGTTGAGTCTCTAATATGAATATATACTTTCCCCTACTGTTTCTTTCTTTGGGAATAAGGATTATTGAAGATCTATATTCTTTATACCACAGCAATATGAAGACTTTGCTACTGGCTATATGTATCTTTATATTTAGTTGTTGGATGTGCCTACTGTTGCCTTGATATTAGTTGACACATTAGTTTAAATTAGTTCACACAGACCGATCTTCCTGACAAAACTGATTTAGCTGTTAAGGCTGTGGCTCAATTCTAGGTCATTTCCTTTGCATACAGAAGGTCCGAGTTTTAATTCCTGGTGACTCCAGTTTAAAAGAGAGAGGGGGGGGCTGCGATCACACACACTGAATAATCCACTTTCAATCCACTTTCTAACTGGATTTTACTGTGTGAACTGGCAAAATCCAATTTGAAAATGCATTGAAAGTGGATTATTTAGTGTGTGTAATCACAGCAAGAGAGTAGTTAGTGTGAAAGAGAGTTTGTGGAAAGCTGAGATCCTGGAGAGCTGCTGCCAGTCAGAGTAGAAGCAGAAGCAGAAGAAATTGGATTTATACCCCACCCTTCACTACCTGAAGGAGTCTCAGAGTGGTTTACAATCCCTTTCCCTTCCCCTCCCCACAATAGGCACCCTGTGAGGTAGGTGGGGCTGAGAGAGCTCTTTCAAGAACTGTCAAAAATACTGACTTTGATAGACCCAGGTCTGACTCAGTATAAGGCAGCTTCATGTGTTCTGATGTTTCATATCCCAAGTGAGACACTGAGAGGGTAAAAAGAGAGCCTTGGATCCGGACTGTAGGCCATATTTATTGTGATGGTTGTGATGCTAAGGGGGGGATTTAAATGAATTAATTATATAAAAGAGAGATGGCAGCCTTATGCACTTAAGAGCTATGCTTGATGACCTTCCTGTTGGCCATATCCTGACCTATGATTCTGTTCAACGTTCTTCCAGGCAGTGATGGGGTATTATTTATTTTATTTTGAATATGGCAAGGGTCCAACATACCTGAGGGACTGCCTTTCCCCATATATACCTCAGAGAGCATTATGATCTGGGTCACAACATCAATTGACCATTCCAGGCCTGAAGGACACCAGGCTTGTGGCCACTAGGGCCAGGGCCTTTTCTGTGGTGGCTCCACACTGGTGGAATGAGCTCCTGAAGGAGATCAGGGCCCTGCAGGATCTTTTACAGTTCCACAGGGCCTGCAAGATGGAGCTCTTCCACCAGGCGTTCAATTAGGAGCCGCCACCCCACTACCACCAACATATGTGGCTATGGACTGGCCCCAGCCTGGAGAAAGTGCCACACTATCACGCAATGCCAAAGACCATGGAAGCAGAAACATCAGTTGTATGCTATACAATGCGCCATCTGAACTACTGAGAGACAACCATCAGCACTAGCACTTTTCTTAATGGACTGTTTAAAATGTTTTTGGAATGTTTTAATCTTTGTATGGTTTTATGGTACTGGGTACCAATTTTGTAAGTTGCCCTGAGCCCGCTTGTGGGGAGGGCGGGGTATAAATAGAATAAAATAAATAAATAAATATCCTGCTTTTCTCCACAAAGGTACCCAAAAGAGATTATAAGAAAATCACAATATAAACAAGACAAATAGATAAACAACTCTGGTTTGCATCCTATGAGTGAGTTCCGTGAATTCTATACTGAACAAGATCAATAGTTTTCAGTGGGCCCTTCCACAAACAGGAGTTGTAGTAGAAGAGGAAGCATGCTTCACAGCAGAGAATATGCACAGTGCATAGAACTCATTCATAGGATCCAAGACAATATGTCTTACATTGGCCAACATTTAATTGATGGCTATAACTCCAAGGCTATAACTGTGAGCCACAAGGTAGGAGCCAAAGGAACAAGAGCCTTTGGTTCTCGCCTCCTCACTCATGCCTCTTAGGCTTTATAATTACCTGTAGGGATAAAAAGACAGAATTAGCCCAGGTGGATATGTTACCAGCTTATCTCATAAAAATTAACACCCAATAATGAAGTCTCAGCTGACATTCTAAGTCAATGCATAACAAAGACATAAATAACCAGAACTGCAGGTTAGAAAAATAACAGACATTAGTATCTCTTTGTAGGGTTTCCAATTGCTTGGAGAGAGAGAAAAAGTCTTGACTCTTTTATAGAGGCTTAATGATGTCATTTATTGAGTAATGTTATTCACTGCCATGCCTTGAAAGATTCAGCTGTCCTTTCTACACATTAAGGTTCTATTAAAAGGACAGGTAATTTTTCTCCAGGCCTGCTAGCAACTCAAGATGTTCTGAGGATGTGGTGTTATAAACAGGCCTGGTCTCATGACTCATTACACCATAACTAAGGATGGCAGGAATAGGGTGGGTTGCTACAACATGGGTAGAGTTTATTGGCAAGTGCCATGAGGCATTCAGAAAACAGTCTGTCATTCACTGGAGCAATGAGGTAGGTTATGAAAGGGACACTCCAAGGGGCATCAGCCAAATTCTTAATTTCTGGAGAGCAACGCTGGGGGAGTGAGATGAAGTGTGACATAATCCTAGTTTAACCCAAGTATACTTTGTGTCTCAGGACTTCATTTGGGGGTGCTGGTAAAAATGTTTTGTGACCACCCAGGGGCCCTACATGGGGTAGATGGAGCATCTACCTGTTATTGACCAAAAATAGAGAGGACACTGGTCTATGTGTACTTTGGAGCTGCTGCACAGGGACTGCTCTAATTATGGGCAGTTAGGGCTATTCCAATCATGTTGTAGTGTGCCTCTACAAGTTAAAAATCTAAAAGGATACTTTGGATAATAAGTAGTTTGGGGTTAATTTTGCACAAGCTCATAAATTCTGCATTCGTAGAAAGCTTAAATGATCCATGCTATGTAGGATGTAGTCAAGCATTCTTCCCCAGATTGTTGTGTTTTTAAAATCTATTAAAATTCACATCTGGATGATATACTGTTAGTAAACAAACATCTGCATTTGCCCTATACTGCTTCTCTTATACATATCTGTGCATTCTACTGATCTAGTTTAGGTATGTTGATATATATCTCACATGAGGCCTATTAGAACTAGTTTTGGGGTTTGTTTGATTTGTCCTTTGAATGTTTGCAGCTGGCTAGTTAAGACAACTCATCTAGCTCTGACCTTTATTCTTTCACAGTATCTATTAGATTGGAAATAAATATATTTCCAGAAAATGTGATGCCTGTGCATGCGTGTGTTAGCAAGAAGAAATGATTCTTCGCTTTAGTTGATATGTGCCAAATCGGTTCAGGCAACAAAGCCATAACAAGGTCACTGAACATTCACAATAAAAAGCAGAGCAATAATTCAAAGTGAATCATAATGTATCCACTATGGAGTGATCCTAGCAATTGTCCAAATGCACTAGAAAAAAATAATTTGAGTTTATTCTTTTTTCAAGGTAAGTTTGGATTGAACACTGAAAAGTATGTGGGTGGTAATTCATTTAGGACACTGTATAATTTGTGACTCTCAGAAAGCTAATGATTTTCAGTACATAATCATTTGTAATTTTACCATGTTTGGATAATTTCTCAAGGCCACTTTCTCATGAAAAAAATGGAATGGGAAAAAACACCTCTTGCTGTCTTCTATTCAGAAATTATTGTCTTTGGAGATGTATTAAATCCTTTCTCACCATAGAAATTTCATTTATCAATCAAAACTTGTTTCTTCCCTCAAAAGTCCTCAAATTCCACCCCCCATCTCCAGATTTACCTCAGGATTTCCCTTTAAATGAAACAATGTCAAAAGAGATGCATGTGTACTCCTCTGAGAAATTTCACTAGGCTGATTTTTTTCCAACATATTCCCACCATCAGAATTCTTTGGCAACCTCCTTACTGTCCAATGCACTGCAAAAGTTGGGGTGGGATCTGCCCTCTTAGGCTGCACACCCCAATCCTTTGTCTGCAGCAGTAAAATGGCAGCCCCCCTTGCTTGAAGCAGAGTTTTCTTTGCTGGCATACTCCTGAACTCACACACAAATTATTAATAACAAATATTGCATGAACTCAGGACCCAGACCCAGACAGTGAGCTGCAGTAAAATATTACAAAGATATATGGAATCCCCAGTATCAAAAAATTAACCAGGTCTGCCCCTGCTTAGCTTCCAAGATCTGATGAGGTCAGGAAAAAACTTAACCAGGCCTGCCCCACTTAGCTTCTAAAGGCTGAAGAGCCCAGGCTAGCCTGGGTTACTGTTATGTACTGAACCTGAGCTGTATTTACCAAGAGACGAAGCTTGGAGATGCATAACGATAGCTGGCTAGGATCCTAGAATGGACCAGTAGGGAAACAAGGATCCTAGAGTAAACTAATTGAGAAACAATGTAATGTAAATAGCCTATCGTTGGGAGTGGGGTATGTTTTGGGTGTAACCTTTTGCATGCATAAATACCTGGCTTCAGCCAGGGATTTTCAGTTTTCTTTCTACTTGCTGAATCACTAATAAACTATCAGCTGATCACTCTATGCATCTGAACCCAGTATATTTCACTGGCAGCGAAGGTGGAATCCCGATGAGCAAGCCCGATTCAGGCCCATCCAGCACTGCATCACGCAATGAGCCCCTGTGCCCCGCGCACTGCACCACTCCATGGATCATGGCTGCCGCTCCAGGACATCTACAAGAATTCGACCCTGTTCACCCAGAGCTGTGGGAAGCTGGAACACCCCCAACAAAATTAAAGTGACTGTGTTGATTGAGGGAAGGTCTTGCGAGATGGAACTGGACACTGGGTCCTCCATCTCCATTATCTCAGAAGAGAGTATACAGAGGCTCTGCCCACAGGGGGGTCCCACCTTAGGCCTGCCAGCTTCACCCTCAGGGACTTCCAGAAGAATGAGGTGGCCATCAAAGGGTGGGGCAAATTCCATGTCCAGTACAAGAACTTTAAGGGACTGTTGGACTTGGTGGTGGTGGAGGGGCAGCTCACCAGTTTACTGGGACTGCGGTGGTTTGTGCCCTTGGGTATTGGAGTGACAGGGGTGCACCACATGCGGGCCTCGAACATCAATAACATGTGCAACGAGTTCCCTGCCATCTTTGATGGAACTCTCGGTCGTTACTCCGGCCCACCAATCTCCCTAAAGCTTATCCTGGTGGTGGATCCCATCCGGGGGGTCAAGGAGCTTCTCACTTCAAGCGCTGCACTCACACACTTTGACAGGAAGCTGCCCGTTGTCCTCGTCTGTGATGCTTCCCCATATTGGGTAGGGGCCATTCTGGGACACCAGTGGCCTGATGTCCGGGAGGTTCTCATGGCCTATTACTCCTGAACCTTATCCTCGGCTGAGTGCAACTACGTGCAGATCAACAAGGAGGTGCTAGCAATAGTGATGGGAGTCAAGAAATTTCATGACTACCTTTATGGGAGTCCTTTTACCATCATGACTGATCACAAGCCCCTGCTGGGTCTGTTGGCTCCAGATCACCAAACGTTACAGATGTTGTCTCCCCAGGTGCTGCACTGGTCCATCTTCCTGGTGGGCTACCAGTATCCACTCCTCCATCGCCCATGGAAGGTGATGGGACATGCCGATACCCTCAGCCACCTGCCGCTGCCCTCCTGTGACCTGGACCTGACTCCCATGAATTAGATCCTGCTCATCGAGGACCTGCTCGACTGTCCTCTTCAGGTATCTGACATGTTCCGCCACACTGCACAGGACCACATCCTCTCCCGCATTCTGGACTGGGTGGGAAGGGGATGGCCCACCAGCCTTGTGGGCCCTGAATTCACTGCATTCTCCTCCTGCCGGGATGAGCTGTCAGCACACAAGGGTTGATTGTTGTGGGGGAGCCGGGTGGTCATGCCCACACCATTGTGACAGCAAGTACTAGAAGCCCTTCATGAAATGCATCCGGGGATCGTGCAGAAGAAGGCACTGGCCTGCAGCTACGTATGGTGGCCCGGCATGAACAGCAAAATTGAGGACTGTGTTAAGTGCTGCTGGACATGCCAAGAAACCTGGCTAGACCCCCCCCCCAGGGCACCGGTGCATCAGTGGGAGTCCACCTACAAGACCTGGGCCTGGCTACATCTTCCAGGGGCAGCTCTTCTTCATTTTGGTGGACTCCTACAGCAAATGGCTGGAAGTGGTACCAGTTCCTTCCACCTCATCCCTGGCAGCAATTCACACCCTCTGCAGGGCCTTCTGCATCCACGGTATACCCGACAGTTGTAATGGACAAAGGAATGGCCTTCATGTTGGGTGAGTTCCAGGAATTCATGGGCTGCTACGCCATCCGGCACATCCACTCTGCTCCTTTCCACCCTGCAATCAACAGCCAAGCAGAACGGATGGTGAGGACTACAAAGGAGTCCCTCCGCAGGATCGTCCAAGGGGACTGGGATCACCAGCTTGTGGCTCTCCTCTTCAGCTGCCGGGTGACCCCAAACACCACCACCAGCTGCAGCCCTGTGGAACTCTTCATGGGCAGGCGTCTAACAATCTGTCTAGACCGAATGCACCCAGACCATGCTCCGGAACACAGCCTGGCCAAGTCAAGCAGAACCCCATGGGTTTTTTCCAGGTGATCCTATCTATGCCCAGAATTTCTCCAGAGGCCCACCATGGCTCCTGGCCAAGGTCATGAGGGTAAGTGGGCCCCTGTCATATGAAGTGTCTACAGAGGATGGCCCGCTGTTTCGGAGGCACATAGACCAGCTCCACCACCGTCTCTTCCCAGCCAAGCTGGGTCTGCCCTCAGCACTTCCAGAAGGCAGTGCCAATGAACTGCCAAGCCCCCAGGACCCAGAGCCAGAAAGGGACACACCAGCGAGTGACGCAGACCACCATACTTAAAGGACTTTGTTTGTTAATGGGGTTCTGAACTTTGGTGGGAGGGGTGTTATGTACAGAGCCTGAGCTGTATTTACCAATGGACGTAGCTTGGGGATGCATAACAATAGCTGGCTAGGATCCTAGAATGGACCAGTAGGGAAACAAGCATTCTAGAGTAAACCAATTGAGAAACAATGTATTGTAAATAGCCTATCATTGGGAGTGGGGTGTGTTTTGGGTGTAACCTTTTGCATGCATAGATACCCGGCTTCAGCCAGGGATTTTCAGTTTTCTTTCTACTTGCTGAATCACTAATAAACTATGAACTGATTACTCTATGCATCTGAACCCAGTTGTTGTGTAGTAGGTCAGACACATGTATAAACAACAGACACGGTTGTAATGATCAGCATGGTTTACTGGAACACAACTCAAACCACAAATACCGGCCAGGTGGCCAATTATATACAATCCCTGGGAACACCCCTAGATCTAATTGGTGGGTTTAAACCTCCCGTCACAGTCTCTATTGGCTCCCCAAAGTAAAGTCCAGGAGCCTAGTCCCTATTGTTCCTAGGGAGACAAGCTTGGTGGTTACGTGCTGGCGCCTGGTGGCGGTCAGCTGACATAACACCAGTATATTTCAGTTACCCAGTCAGGGGACCCTCTCATGTATCCTTTTATCAAACTATGTCACTATCTTATGCTTCTATCTATCTCTCTGTCTAACTAGATAGCTAGATAGCTACCTGACTGTGTATCTGTAGTAGCAGATGCATACGCCTGCAACCACCCAAGCAGCTATGTGCTGGCCCCCTTCCTGGGCCTAGATTCATCAGATGCCTCCCCCTACTTGCTATAGGGGGCTTCCTTAAATTGTTTTTTAAAAATAAGTATGAATACAAGCCAGTCAATGCCAGGTGGTGATCTAAACGGCTGGTACAAATCCTGAATCCTGAGAAGGAAATGGGGGGGGAGTCATTCCAAAATCAGACTGGATGATGCTCCACTGCCTGCCACATGTCCACCACAGAGGATCCAAAGACCACAATGGGGTGGGGGGAAACCAGGACTCAGACCAAACAACCAGCCTACTCTTATATCCTTTGCATGTATAAATGAGTAGCCCCTTCCCTCAGGGGTGAACACCTTTGCCTTCCCCCCACCCCCGAGCCTGAGCCCCGAAGCTTATCATTATGCGGCTATGTCTGTTCCTGGCCTCTGTCGGTGGTGACTGTGTTGATCTCCAGTGGCTCCTCTGCCCCAGGTCCCAGCTCTGGTGGTGGTGGCCTCTCACTGGTCCACATGGCACCTCTAGCTGGCACATGGGTTCTGCTACTGCAGGAACCCCCTGCTGCAATACCTTCCTGCTCTCAGTGCAACCACAGCACTGGCAACTTCTGGCTCCCAATGTGGCCGCCACAGCATCTGGCTGCTGATCTCACCCTGGGTGGGCAGGAATGGCCTACTCACATGGTAGTGAAATGTGCAGCCACAAGGCCCTGACAAAGATGAGCAGAAAGGTCAAAAGAAAAATTGCACACAGCCAGATGAGCTCCTAAGTGGTGTGGTACTTTAAATCACCTCCTGATGACCCTCTGCAGAGCACCCTACCGTGGCTGGGCCCAGGCCCATCCTAGGCCCTGTCCTGGGAAGGGGGCATGCTTGAAATTTTGCACCCTTGCATCTGCCTGGCCTGTCACCTGACCATGCTACCTGGCCTTCATTGCTGGATGAAGCCAGCTGGCCATGCCTGATGTTGTCTTTGCTAGCTCTCCCTTCCTCTGCAGGACTGCAAAGGGGAACCATGGGTGAGTCAGGGCCCTGGCATATGAACTCAAGGATCTACAGAAAACTTATGTTGTCCAATTTCAGAATTATTTTTTAGAAATTCTGCTAGTTAAGCTGGAATCAAGAGGAACAGCAAACAGTTACACTTACAGAACAATAAAGGAAAGGGAAATTTGCTATTTAAACTCGTGTCACCTTCTTTAGCTCTTTGAGTTCTTTTATTATTGTGTACTAGCCTGATACCCATGCTTCACTATGATATTTAAGTTCTGTAAATCCAGTTATAATATTGATGATATGAAGTTTGAAATGTAACATTTGTTGTAGGACTTCTAACGGAGAAGATTGTAGTGTAAAAAATGAAGTGAGACATACATGCTGTTTTTTTTTTTCCTCTAGTGAAGGACCTCTCTGTAGACCACACTGGTGGTTCTGCCCTCAGGTGCTAGGATCACCAGGCTGCTTGGTGAGCTCAGTCTGGAGCAGGCCACATAGAACTGTCCATTTAAGAAGCAGTCGTCTGTTAAGTCAGTTCCTGCCACCTTCCACGGAAGTGATGGCTTCTGTACTTATGTTACTGAATTGTTTTGCTCATATGGAGACTGTGTGCTTCTGAGCACCTCAGGGTGATCTTGCTGGTACTTGACCTGCACAGCTTGGTGCAACACAGGAGTAATATGTGGAAATGTCTTTGCTGCATTCCTAAATTGCCTCCTCCTTGTAGCATTGGTGTATCTGGCTGGACGTTTGCCAGGAGCTTTCTTGGGGGTAGTAAGAGGTGAGAGGTGTGAGGGGGAGTTGGTCTGAGGGTGTGGTGATGTGGTGGATATTTCTTCAGGTTCAGGAGGGAGGAACACATCAAAATGGCTCCTAGAAAGGTCCTTTACTATCTCTCCATAATATTCATAAACTCAATTGCCATGCTGGCTTTTATAAGAAATGTCTTTTCAGGAGTCTTGAATCGCTGATTTCTGTAACTGTCCTCAACTGTCTTCAGCCTCTTTAACTCAGAATACTGAGATCCACAGCTGAGCAATCAGAGGGAGGTGGGTACAAGCAGGGAGGTTTTACCTCAGAACCTCAGAGCTACACAGTTGACCAATTGGGGGTGGGGGGGGGGGAGGCAGCAGCCTGCCAGGCACATAGGAAACAATTGGGGGAGCACATTTTGACTTTTTTATGCCATTAGGGGTTGTGTTTCTCAGAAATCTCTTCAGAGTGGAGGTTGATGTCATGGTAGGAATGCACTCCCCTTATTTTGGGTTTCTTGGTACCGGGTTTTGGTCTGGGCATTAAGGGTGTTTTTTTTTGGGGGGGGGTGCAGAGCATACTTTTTTTTTGTTTTAACAAAAATGCTTCTTATTTATGTTACATTTAAGAAGTGGGACATAACTACATATTCAAAGCAACATCTGAGCAATCAGATATTAAGCAAGTTCATATGAACCAATTTTCTAGAACCCAGATTGTGGGAAGTTAAATAACCTAATAAAGAAAACCACTTTTCTATAAATTTGGGGTATATTTCCATAGTGGATTCCATTGGTGAGGCTGGGCCAGCAGCATCACTAAGGTGATTCTGCTGGGATGGCCTCCTTGATGGATTAAAGTACCCTGGCCCTGCTCCTACACCTGAAAAACACCCATCTGTCTGGTGTAAGGGGGGGGGGTATTACGTTTAAAGGGATTGGGGAGGCTGGACCAGCAGCAGTGCTGAGTAAGCACCCCTGATGGCTTTAAGGACTTCATGCACTTTCCAACCCTTGACAGGCAGTTGTCTATCAGGTGTACGAGGGGTAGCCTGTCTGAAGGCATCAAGGAGGCTGGGCCAGCAGGACTGCTAAGGTGATGCTGTCAGGTGGAGGAGGGGTGGATGGGAGTGTGTCTAAAGCCATTGGGGAGGCTGGCCCAGCAGCATTGCTAAGGTGTTTCTGCTCAGGTGGCCTCCCTGATGGATTAAAGTACCCAGGCCCTGCTCCTACACCTGACAGACACCCACCTGTCTGGTGTGGGGGGGAGTGTTTTTAAAGGCATCAGGAAGGCTGGGCCAGCAGCAGCACTAAGGCAGTCTTGCTGAGCAAGCCTCCCCGATGGCTGCAAGCATCCCACTCCCTCTCCTACACCTGACAGGGTATTACAAGCCATTGTGGAGGCTGGGACAGCAGGATTGCTAAGGTGTTACTGCTGGGGCAGACTCCCTGATGGCTTTAAGCACTCTGAACCCAATGCTGCACCTGACAGACAGCTGCCTGTCAGGTGAGGTGTGGGGGAGCATGTTTGAAATCATCAGAGAGACTGGGCCAGCAGCACTGCTGCACCTCACAGGTGGTTGTTGGCCATTCCTGATTTTCTCAACTGTCATTAGCTCTCTACAGTCTCCTGTAACTGGTTTTTTTAAACCTCAGAACAGTGAGCTCTGCAGCTGACCATTCAGAGAGTGAGGGTTCAAGGAGGCAGCAGCCTGGCAGCCACATAGGAAGCAATGGGGGAGAGCACATTTTACCCCTTTTGACCCCGTTAGGGGTTGAATTTCTAAAAATCCCTTCTTAGTGAGCATCTGAGTCATGGTAGGAGTGCTCTCCCCATATGTGGTGTTTCTAGGTCCAGGGGTTTGGCCTGGATGTTGATTTTGCAGTGAGGGGACTTTCAATAGATAGATAGACAGATAGATGAAAAGGGTGCTTTGTATGTGGTCTGACCTTATTAAAACTGTATTCATTATTTATCTTTGGACATGGTGAGTAAAATGTTTTCTGGGAATACTCCTGTTAGCTTCTTTCACTTTTTGTTATTTCTGTTTGCTTGATACTTGATCAGTTCTTCCTTTGCTGTTATTTTTGTAACCCAGTTCTTCACAGAGATTATCTGGTCCCAGTCAGTTGATGCCATGATGGTTCCATTGTCCAGTACAACACATCCTGTCATATATGGCTACGTGATTATTTCACAAAACTGTGAGAACAAAACTTCTTTGTTCCCACTCTGAAAGGAATGCCCCACCTGCCCTTATTGCAGTCCCTCTCACCCCCAAAATCATCAAAAGGGGTCTGTTTTTTTACAGCTTCCTATCTGGGTGTTACTACCAAACCCATTTCTATATCTTATGGTTGTGGATTGAAACATTAATACATTATCCATTAATGCATGAAACTGTTCCAGTGAAGTCATGTTTTTAAGCCACAGTGGCAGCTTTCCCATTTATATGCTTTCCTTGCCACTTTACAGACATTGTAGCACTTGCATAAACACTCTTACCACCATCAGAGACCTTGAGGCCTTTATTGCTATATATACTATTGCCAGTAAATGTCATCATTTCTCACATCTGGCACATACCACTGTATGTTGTATTCCCATTTTTCAAATGCAAGGTTAGAATGAAATGACAAAAGGAATAAGTTAAGAAGTACTATTAAATGAAAGTGAGGGCTCCAGTAAACAGTGGACAACAGCTCAGATCGGGAACATGAAAACAGAGCCTGTAAAGCCTAAGTTTTCTTCCTCTTGTAAATTAACAGGGATGACTAAATTTTGTTTTGTAAGGTATTCATCCCGCATTCAGGCTGCAATCCTAAGAGCACTTTCCTGAGGGTAGTAACAGTCCCTCCATGTCAGCCATAGTTTCCCCTTTTCTAAAATTGTGAGAGCTTCTTCATGAATGCTACATCTTGAGTAGGGAATGAAACTACACCCTTCAGAATCCTCTATTGCCCATACTCTGTCTGGAGGCCAGAAGGTATCTGTATCATATGCAGCTCAATCACAGACTCATAGGTTTTGCTTTCAGATCTATACAACATTTCTTTTACCTTGCAAACCCTTAATAGTCTGCAAAGTCTCCTGTATAGTTTCAGCATCATATTTCTTGGCCAAGTGGGTAATCAAGATAGCTTTTAAAGGATCCACATTAATACCCTGGCACAAATCATTCAATCTTTGGGATTCCATTTTGTAGCTTGATAGTTTAAGATAATATACAATACAAGAAAGAAAAACCCTATTTCACAAATAAACAAGAGATTCTGGATGAGCCCCCACAAATGTAACTCCTTGAGTCCCAAGGGCCAGGTTCAAAGTATAGGGTAATGTTCACAAAGCCAAAATGTAA
Source organism: Gekko gecko (assembly GCA_029375565.1). Classification (NCBI taxonomy): domain Eukaryota; kingdom Metazoa; phylum Chordata; class Lepidosauria; order Squamata; family Gekkonidae; genus Gekko; species Gekko gecko. Next base: position 125,574,779 of record JAPDNY010000006.1, on the reverse strand, counting down.
ATCCAATTTATTTAAATACAACAGAAAGCAACTGTGAAAATTATTCCCAAAGATATCAATACAGGTTTGCTAACCATTGCCTCAGAGCAGAGTCCTACTCACAATCCACTTTGTCAAAGGCACAGACAGCACTGTGTGTTCTTCCCAGAGTCCCAGATGTCATGACAGCGTTCTTCCAACAACAGAAGATGTTGGATGAGTCTCCAAACTTATTTGTTGCCTTAGAAGCAGTTTCCCTTTCCTCCTGGCAAAACAAAGTGGGGCAGCTCTTTACTAGGGTGCTGATGATTTCAGTGCAGTCAATGAAGAGTTCAGTTGTCAGCAATTCCTGCTCTTCCCTGCTACTGCAGGTCTCCCGGGGAGGATTTTCAATTCTTCCCAGCTAGCAATTTCAACTCCTTTTTGGATCCAAAGCTTGTAAAGAAAGCCTTGCCCTACAGAGAACACTACAGCATTTCTCAATCAGTCTACCCTAGGGTTGCTAGCCTCCAGGTGGGGCCTGGAGATCTCCTGCTTTTATAACTGATCTCCAGCTGACAGAGATCCGCTCCCCTGGAGAAAATGGCTGCTTTGAAGAGTAAACTCTATGGCATTGTACCATGCTGAGGTCCCTCCCCAAACCTCACCCTCTCCCAGATCTACCCCTAAAGTCTCCAGATATTTTCCAACCCATACCTGGCAACCACAGTCTACCATTCTTGTCATTTCAGCTAGCTCAGTCCAGCTTTATACCACCTCTCAATGTCATGGTGGCTCTTTCAAAAGCATATCCCATGAGTCTTTGCTAAACATGCAGATTAACACAAGCCTATGTATACATCAGCTATTGCCTAGTCTGGTCTGGCTTAAAGTCTGTCTAAGTATCTGTGGTCTACTAATCAGACATAGTCCCCCCAGCCCCTTTTTTCCAGTACAGGCTTAGATTTAATTCTGAGTAGGCATGTTTAGGATTGCTCCCTATGAGAGGGACCCATTATTGTGCATAAACTGGGATTGGGCAATTAATAAATTTAATAAATAAAAATGAATAAATAAATTGCTTCTCCTGTTTTTCCACCAAGAGCTCATATTGCCTAATATAATTATGATTTCTGTTAATGCTCAGGGGTTGGTCAAAGTGCTGGCAGTCCTACTGACAATTGGGTTCCCAGATGTCCCAGTCGGTGTTCATAGATGCAAACCTTCAGAATCAGCAATTACCTTGTGTATCTACACTATTTTCACTAGGTATAGCAGCAACTTTTCCATTAGTTTCCATAAGATTGTATGCAACTTACTAAAAGTAGAGCTGAACTGAATATTACAATTCATTGCAGATCATACCCATCCATTGTTATCTGAATGCTTTCAAATCATGAGTCATCTGCTTGGATTTGTTAAAAAATATAATGTTAAACAAAGGTCTTCTGAATTGTATTGATGCTAAGATTGGTCCCATTAAAAGAAAGGTGAGTGATGTAAGTAGATTTCTGAAGAGGCTAAGACAACTTATATAAAGCAATAGCTGAGCTGCAAAAGATAGAACTAAAAGTTTTGGCAGTGTTCCTGGTCTCTTGAGTGGAGTCTGATAAAAATCTGCTGAAGCAAGACAATCATTTTTCAAACTGCAATCTCACAGCCTGCAGAAAAGCAGGACATGGCAGTAGGGGAAGAAGAAGTGATGCCTTCGGATTTATAAGCAACTAAGCCTAGCATTGCTTCTGCACTTGCTTGCAAGGAAGCTCTCTATTTTATGACACTTTGGATCTCTTTAAGCTGCAGTGGAAAAGTTCCAAAACAATTTTCTCCAGGACACAAAAGGCAAAAGTCCTCCCAAGTAAAATCCAGATCAACTAGCCTCAGATTACAAAGGGGAACATGTCACTTGAATAATATTTCTAGACATTTGGCTCTCCGAATTGCTAGAAGCTAGTGATGGGATGTTCTTGGATGTCAGGAAGATCAGAGTGAAGAGCACAATAGTTAATATACACACATACGATACATATAAAATGTAAATAACATTACTTATTGCTTTGAAGCTCCCTCATGGATCACTGCCTTGTCGTGGCGAGGGGGCTTGCATGGTTCAATGAGGCTGTGGGCTATGCCGTGGAGGGCCACCCAGGACGGACAGGCCATAGCAGAGAACTCAGACCAAGCGTGATCCCCTGGAGAAGGAAATGGCAACCCACTCCAGTATCTTTGTCAAGAAAACCCCATGGACAGTAACAAAAGGCTAAAAGATATGACGCCGGAAGATGAGCCCCTCAGGTTGGAAGGTGTCCAATATGCTACTGGGGAAGAGCAGAGGGCAAGTACAAGTAACCCCAGAAAGAGTGAAGCGGCTGGGCCAAAGCCAAAAGGACGCTCAGTTGTGGATGTGTCTGACGGTGAAAGGAAAGTCCGATGCTGCAAAGAACAATACTGCATAGGAACCTGGAATGTAAGATCTATGAATCAAGGTAAGCTTGACGTGGTCAAAAATGAGATGGCAAGAATGAACATCGACATCTTGGGAATCAGTGAACTAAAGTGGACAGGAATGGGCGAATTTAACTCAGAAGACCATTATATCTACTACTGTGGCCAGGAATCCCGTAGAAAAAATGGTGTGGCCTTTATAGTCAACAAGAGATTGAGAAAGGCAGTATTGGGATACAATCTCAAAAATGACAGGATGATATCGGTCCAAATCCAAGGCAAACCATTCAACATCACAGTAATCCAAGTCTATGCCCCAAACACTGCTTCAGAAGAGGCTGAAGTGGACCAGTTCTATGAAGACCCACAACAGCTCATAGAATTAACACCAAAAAATGATGTTCTCATCATCATAGGGGACTGAAATGCTAAAGTAGGAAATCAAAAGTTAACCAGAATAACAGACAAGTTTGGCCTTGGAGAACAAAATGAAGCAGGGCAAGGCTAACAGAGTTTTGTCAAGAGAACACGCTGGTCATAGCGAACACCCTTTTCCAACAACCTAAGAGGCGTCTCTACACATGGACATCACCAGATGGGCAACACCGAAATCAGATTGATTATATAATTTGCAGTCAGAGATGGAGAAGCTCTATCCAGTCAGTAAAAACAAGACCTGGAGCTGACTGTGGCTCAGATCATGAGCTACTCATTGCAATATTCAGACTTAAATAGAAGAAAGTTGGGAAAACCACTAGGCCATTCAGATTTGACCTAGATCACATCCCCAATGAATATACAGTAGAGGTGAAGAATAGGTTTAAGGGTGAAAAGTACTGAGACTGACGAGTGATTTCAGCTCTCATATACTTTATTAGATGAAGAACAAGACAACTAAGCCGGCTCACAGGCCGGCTTTTTATCCCCAGTGAGCCCACACCCCAAACACACACAACACCCGTGATTCGCTATTTACAGTTGATTGGATTACCCCGGGCTCCTCAATTGGAAGAACGCGAGGAGCCTACATTCTATTGTCTCCAGACACGAAGCTCAAGCCTTAGCCTGGCCGCATGGCGGACCGGTCAGAACCGGTCTGAGCACATGGTAGCCCTCCGTCCATGTTTCCCTGTGGGTACACGACTAGGGACAAGATTTGATAGACAGAGTGCCTGAAGAACTATGGACAGAGATCCGTGACATTGTAAAAGAGGCAGCAATCACCGCCATCCCAAAGAAAAAGAAATACAAGAAAGCAAAGTGGCTGTCTGATGAGGCTTTACACATAGCAGAGGAAAGAAGGAAAGCTAAAGGCAATGGTGAAAAGGAAAGATTTGCCCAACTGAATGCAGATTTCCAGAGAACAGCAAGGAGAGATAAGGAGGCTTTCCTGAATGAACAATGCAAAGTAATAGAGGAAAATAATAGATTGGGAAGGACTAGAGATCTCTTCGAGAAAATTGGAGAAATCAAGGGAACGTTCCATGCAAAGCTGGCCATGGTAAAAGACAAAAATGGTAGGGACCTAACAGAAGCAGAAGAGATTAGGAAAGAATGGCAAGAATACACAGAAGAACTATACAAGAAGGACCTCAATATCCTTGACAACCACGACGGTATAATCACTGACCTCAAGCCAGACATCCTGGAATGTGAAGTTAAATGGGCCTTAGAAAGCATTACTAACAACAAAGCTAGTGGAGGTGATGGTATCCCAGCTGAGTTATTCAAAGTCTTAAAAGAAGATACTGTTAAAGAGCTGCACTCAATTTGCCAACAAATTTGGAAAACGCAACAGTGGCCACAGGATCGGAAAAGGTCAGTTTACATTCCAATCCCAAAGAAGGGCAATGTCAAGGAATGTTCAAACTATCACACAATTGCACTCATTTCACACACTAGCAAGGTCATGCTCAAGATCCTACAAGCTAGGCTCCAACAGTACGTGGATAGAGAACTGCCAGAAGTACAAGCTGGGTTTCGAAGAGGTAGAGGAACTAGAGATCAAATTGCCAACATTTCCTGGATTATGGAGAAAGCAAGAGAGTATCTGGCCCCATCACTCCTTGGCAAATAGAAGGGGAAGTCGTAGAAGTAGTGACAGACTTCACATTCTTGGAATCCCAGATCACTGCAGATGGGTACTGCAGCCATGAAATTGAAAGACACCTGCTCCTTGGGAGGAAAGCGATGGCAAACCTAAACAGCATGATAAAAAGCAGAGACATCACCCTGCCAACAAAAGTCCACATGGTCAAAGCAATGGTATTCCTGTATGGCTGCGAGAGTTGGACTATAAGGAAGGCCGAGCACCGAAGAATAGATTCTTTTGAACTATGGTGCTGGAGAAGACTCTTGAGTGTCCCTTGGACTGCAAGGAGATCAAATCATTCAATCCTAAAAGAAATCAACCCTGACTGTTCCCTGGAAGGCCAGATCCTGAAGTTGAAGTTCAAATACTTTGGCCACCAAATGAGAAGAGAGCATTCACTGGAGAAGACCCTGATGCTGGGAAAGATTGAAGGTCAAAGAAGAAGGGGACGGCAAAGAATGAGATGGTTATATAGTGTCATCGATGCAACAAACATGAAATTGAGCAAACTTCAGCAGACAGCGGAAGACAGGAGGGCCTGGCGTGATCTGGTCCATGGGGTCGCAAAGAGTCAGACTCGACTGTGCGACTGAACAACAACAAATTGCTTTGAAGACTGAGCTGTGAGATTGAGTGTTTTATTAATTAGAGAGTGGCAAGGGGACATTGATATTTAGCCCCATATCTCTAGGATGACTATATAACAAAAAGGACAGGATTCTGAATCTTTGCCAGCTATCCATTCCTTTTACATTTATGATACAGAATAGTCTATTCATATTTCTCAATGGCTGTCACTGCTAGAAGAGGTAATACCCTGATTACTCAGGAAAGTTTTGTATCATCGCAGATGTGACTTGAGACTTCAGGAAGGGAAGGGATTCAACACATTGGAAAAGTTGGCTTTAAAGGAAAGAATTTTGCAGTCAGCTTGGAACTTTCTGTCCTCTGGAATAAATTTTTTGGCATCTGCAAATTTTGCTTCCTTGCTGTCTAATCTGACTCCAGTGTGTGTGTGTGTGTGTGTGTGTAATAGTACCTCCACCATTACAAATACTTGGAGCCTTCCTCATTTACTGTCCTTCATTATGAAAGTTACCTCTGCCTCAAGGTGGTTTGTACAGTATATTCTGTAAATTGATGCAATCAGTAAGATGAGTCATCTAATAAGCAATGTAATAGGATTAGGATTGCAGAAACAAAACATGAAGTATAAAATATGCTAAACAACAGAATAATTTGGGAAATTTGAACTTTACAGGTTCTTGTATACCTATTTAAATGTAATGGCTTTTCCAAAAGATTTCTGGGAAAGATAATTTGAGGGGTGCTGAGAAATTTCCCTGGCCCTTCCACACTGAATTTCAGTTCCCTGAATACAGGAAGAACTGTTAAATCAATAGTCAGTAATCTAGTGATAGACTTTGTTAAAACAATTTAAAAATGAACAAATCCTTCAACTTTAAAGAATATATTCTCAAAGACTTAAGAGATACACAGAAATCATGGTTAGGAAAAATATGCAGAAATTATGATCTGGCAGTTCTTATATTTGCCAGATTAGAGAAAGTTCATGCAAACATAGTCGAAGACTATAGCCTAAGAATTCAGATTGTTTCACCCAGTGTGCTAATAATACTTATCTACACAGCAGGATGAGATCACTCTGTTCAGCAGTGGCCCTATGAAACTCCTGTCCATTCATTTTAAGTGGAGCTTACACATTAGAAAATTACTAATAAAATGGGATAGAGGGAGGGAGACACACAATTGTGGATTTAACAACAGTATCCATGCATATTCATTTGTTGATATCCCAGTTATTATAACTGGTGAGACTCTGTCTGTGAAGATGCTAGGGAAGCATTTTCCACTTAATTGCCATTTCTTTTGCTTCAGTCTACTATTAGGGCCATTTAGGCAAAGTCACTTAAAGAACTCCCTTGCTTTTTTAGCCACATCTGCGGAATTAAATTCCATCCACTGACAGTGAAGCTTTCAAAAGCTCAGAATCAATTCTTCAATCACTCCACATTCTTAGCTGTGATTAAAAACATGTGTCCCCTAATTAAGCTAATGAGAAATTGTTAATTGGCACAAAGCCCCCTTCTGTGCTTGCTTGTTAATGTCACCGTCAGTTTGACAGGAGAAGAAATTTCAATGAAGGGCAGACAATCTTAACAGACTTCAAAATTGGACTTCTGGATGCAGGCTTTGTCTGCAAAGTGCTAGCCGTCAATTTAGGGGTGGAAGGGTGGTAGGAGACCAGAGTGTTCCTCATATAGCTAAGGTCAAGAGGAGGTGAATAGAAGAATAGTGTAGTCATAGTCCAGTGGAGCTGCGGTGGCTCAAGTGGTTAAGACGCTGAACTGCAGGCTGTGGAAGGTCAGTAGTTCGGCAGTTCGAGACCCGGGTGCTGCATGACAGGGTGAGCTCCTGTCTCTAGTTCCAGCTCCTGCCAACCTAGCAGTTCAAAAGCAAGAAATTGCAAGTAGATAAATAGGTACCATTTCGGTGGGAAGGTAACAGTGTTCCGTGCACCTTTGGACAGTGCTGGCTCTTCGGCTTTGAAACAGAGATGAGCACCGCAACCCTAGAGTTGGATTCGACTGGCTTTCGAGCAAGGGAACCTTTACCTTTACCTTTACCTTTTAGTCATAGTATCAGCTAGGTTTCTTCACTGAACCCACCCTATTTGACTTTCATTTCAAACCTAATCTGTATTATGAACATATGTAATCAGGACTTACACCAATTGTTCAATGTCTACACACATTAGAGAAAAAGGATACAAGAAGCTGGTATGGACCTAATGCATGTCTACTTTACACTTTGCACATGCAAAACAGAGTGTGACTCAGTTGTCACCTCAGTATACTTTCACACAGAAATATTTTGTCTTCCTGTTTCCCCCTTATTTACTTTTTTATTTACTCATTTATTCACTTCATTTGTACCCTGCCTTTTTGCCCAGTGGGGACCCAAATAGCTCACACCATTCTCCACTCTTCCATTTTATCCTCGCAACAACACTGTGAGGTAGATTAGACTGAGAGAGTATGACTTCCCAAGGATACCCAGCAAGTTTCCATGGAACAACTGACTCTTTGAACCTGGCTTTCCCAGATACTCTTAACCACTACACCAAGATTACAAGGTTTGTGTGTCACTTTTCTACCCAATCAGGGCCACCAAGGTGGCTAATACTTAAAACAAAGTATAATAAAACACACACACAAAAAAAACTATTAAAATATCCCATCTTGAACTACAAAGAAAGGTGTGATATAAATGTTTTAATAAACAATAAAATAAAACCAAAACTAAATGCATATTTAGATAAAACATAGAGTGGGAAAGGGATCATTGAAGGAACACTAGATGAAACAAAAAAAGTCTTCACCCACTGGCAGATGACAGAAAGGAGTCCCATAGTTTTGGTGCCATGACCAAGATGATGACCAAGATGATCTCTCTCAGATTGCCACTCACCTAATCTCCGAAGGCAGGGGCACTTGAAGCAGAGCCTCAGAAGATGATAAAATGGTCAAAGAGTTACAAACTTCAGCTCAAGACATCATTTCAGATGTCTGTTAACTTAGGGGAAACTAATGGTACCAAGCACTCAACAAGTGTAATTGTTTGACGTAATATTATTTATTTATTAATACATTAAGAGGTACAGATCTTAATTCTCAGTGAGACAAGAGGGTTATAAAAAGGTCAATCTACATATCCTACACAAAATTAAGTGAAATAAATTGACTATTATTATAACAGTGAGATAAATATATACCAAGTAATAATTCAAGCAATATATATATGGATTTTCAAATGCATTAAGCCTCTGAATTGTCCTAAAAAGAATACAATAATTATTCTCATAGAAGACATAAATAACACCATTACAGTAATTCATAGAATGCAAAAAGCAAAAATTTCATTGTGAGCTTTATCATTCCAGAACATGATGAATAATATCCATTCTTCATTAAATTTAACTGAAGTCAATTATTTCTTATGAATTTCTGATGATGTGTCTGATTTCTGATGATATGAAAAGCCAGTTTGGTGTAGTGGTTAGAAGTACGGGCTCTAATCTGGGAAAACCACGTTTGATTCCCCACTCCTTCACATGCAGCTGCTGGTGTGACCTTGGGTCACTTACAAATTCTTTCAGAGCTGTTCTCTCATGAGCAGTTCTTGGAAGAACTCTCTCAACCCCACCTACCTCCCAGGGTGTCTGTTGTGGGGAGGGGAAGGGGAATGACATTGTAAAACACTCTGAGATACCTTCAGGTAGTGAAGGTCAGAGTATAAATCTAATCTCCTCCTCCTCCTCCTTTTTCTTCTTTTTTTCATCAATGCAATCATTATTAGAGGGGGGTTTCTTCTTTTTTTCCAATTAGCAGCTATAATCATTTTTGCTGCAGTAACAAGAATAATTTTTTAAGTTTAAAATTTGTTTTCTTTTTATTAACATAGTATAAGACTTGGTTAGTCTTAGAAGCATTTTATTGTCTGGGGTAATTTTGTGGTATGATTGGGCTTTACAGCTGGCTAGCATAAAATAACAGTTAGCAAATGTCATTGCACTTGTGTACCCTTGCTTCAAACTCATATTGCTGTGCTGATACTAGGGATGCCAGCAAAGGACTGAGAACACCTAGGAGACTGGGGAGGGTGGGATTTATCCAAATTGCATCCATCAATGCCATGGCATGATTTACAGCTGTGTAACTGGAAATGATGTCACTATGAGTTCCAGTTCTGGGCCTGACAATGGTGGATGTGGGTTGGAGTTTCTCCATCTCTCTGAACACTGCTGCTGTTTCCCAGACCTCCCAGGGTGGACCACCGTCTTCCACCGTCGAGTCTCTCTTGTGGGGAGAGACCTGGCAAGGAGCTTGTCCCACAGCCGAAATTGAATGGTAGCTCACCCCACTGGTGAGGACTGCTCTGAAGCAGGAGGCTGTTAAGGATGCTTGTCAATCAATGCTGAGAACCAGCTGCACCCAGAGGACCCCAGAAAGCCAACCAAGTGTTTTTCTTATGAAAGGAAGAACTATTGGTTCTTTTCTGCAAGTATTCCAGCTCTACTACTTTTAAGGTAAGAGCAGATAAGACTCTTTAAACTTAAGAGGACCGCCCTTTAAACTTACAAAACCATGCAATAGTGGGGTGTTCCCCTTTATAGCAGCTACTAAAAGCAGCACAACCAAATGAGACAAACAAGACTGAGTTTAAGGATTTAAAGGGGTGCCAAGATTAAAAAGGAACTGTATTTAATGATTCATTCTATTTACTTACATTGTTACTTCACTCCCGGAGATAGAAGCTTTTTATAAGCTATTTGTAAGCCCTTCATTAATTGTGAAGGAGAAAAAGCAGGGATGCGACAACTGGATAGCAAAGTGGAGGGAAGTTCTGGGAGCCTACTGGAGAGCTAAAGCCACAAGGAAAATATGGAATGGATTGTGGAACATGGAGTTCTTTTTTGCTTTCTGGAACGGAGCTGTGTTAGTCTAGTAATACTTTTCAGAAGTGAAGAATAACTTTTGTTTTGAGCATTCTGGACTTAAATTGATAGGATTTCAACACAGTAGATACTTATAGATTTATACTGTAGATAGTTAACTAGAAGCCAGGTAAGATAAGTAAAATAAATAAGATAAGTAGGATAGGTAAGATAGGATTACCAAATTAAGTTAGATAGATAGGTAAGACAGAAAAGATAAGATAGATTTATTAGGTTAAGACAGGATAGAGTAATGGCTTCTGGGACAAGTGGCACAACCAGATCCAGGAAGGCTTCACTCAAATCTCCAGGACAGCAGGGCCAACTAAGTTCATTGAAGACACCCACAATGACTTTAGCTCAAATGACCTTAAAACACTTCAAAACTCTTATACAGGGAAGTGTCGCACAAGCTGTGAAGGATATAGTGGAAGCAACCCTTCCAACTTTAGTAAAGCAAGAAATCCAACCCATCCAAGCTAAAATGAATGCACTAACACAACAAATAACTACACAGCCTGAAGAAATCAAAAAGCAAATTACAGAAAATGAATTAGAAATACTAAAAATTACTACATCAAATAGTAAGATGGAGGATAAAGTTCAAGATTTAGGTTATGAATTACAAGATTTAAAACTTAGAAATGAAAAAAATGGAGGATTCTCTCATAAGTTTAGAGATGGATAAGGCAGCTTTGGTTTTGAGACTTTAGAACATACCTGAAAGTACAGATAAAACTTGAAGGAGGAAATTGTACAAGCGCTGGTAGAACAACTAGGAATAGGAACAACTGAAGAGATAGAGAATGAGATTGAAGCTATATATAGGAGGAATTTAGCTTATGCAAGACGAAACAAGATTCCACGAGAAGTACATATAAAGTTTAATAGAAGGACCATGCGTGACAAGATTCTGAAGGTAGCAGGTGAAACCAGTATGGCAATTAAGGAGGTAGAAATCAATATATTGAAAGATATACTTTGAAGGGTCAGAGAAAGAAGACAACACGATTCTACTTCAGTGAAGCTATTAAGAACTAATGGAATAACATATAAGTGATTGATTCCAGAAGGAATATTTTTTACCCACGATGGCAGAAGACAGAAAATTGATTCCATATTTAAGGCAGAGGATTCTTCAAGAAGAAGAAGACTGCAATGATGATGATGAAGATGAAGATCAAAGACAAGAACCAGAAGGAGCAAAAAAGAAAACTGAAAGAAGAGGGAAAAAAGAAGAGAAATGACAGCCTTAAGAATGACAACTAGATTCCAACAAAGGAATAAGACAAGAGAAAATATCAAGAACAAAGAAGATGGTGGGCAAAAAAATTAAGATACTTTCTATTAATGTGAATGGTTTAAATGGCCCACAAAAAAGAAAAAAAGAATCTTTCATCAAATTCAGAAGCTTCAGACTGATGTAATTTGTCTTCAGGAAACACATATCAGGAGAGATTAAATATTTAACATGTAACAGACTAGGAAAACTCTACACTGCATCTGATATTAAGAAGGAAAGAGGAGTGGCCATATATATGAAAGAATATCTATACCCTGAACTAAGATATGAATCAGAGGATGGTAGAATATTGGCTATAACTATTCAGAAACAAGCCAAAAAGGTATTAATAGTTAACATATATGTCAAATGAAAATCAAGACACTTTTTATACCTTGATGCATGAGTGTATTGCTAAGATAACCCTTGATGAGCTATGTATTATAGGAGACTTTAATGCAGTTTTTGACTCGAAAGTGGATAGGAAAAACCAATCCAGTAAATAGAAAACAGGAAATACCCTCCCATGAGCTTTTTTGCAATTAGTTGAAGAATTTAACGTAATTGATGCATGGAGAACCAGAAATATTGATAGGAAAGATTATACGTACTATTCTTCAAGACATCATTCCTGGTCCAGAATTGATATGGCTTGGATCTCAACAACTATGGTGAACAACCTATTGGAAGCGGAGATACTATCTAATACCTTCACAGACCATAATCCCTTGATATTGACCCTTCATGATAACCAAAGAAAGAATAGATGGACTTTGAACACCCAATTATTAAAGGATACGAAATTTGTAAATGAAACTAAGATTGAAATCCAGGAATTTTTTACACAGAATATCCAACCAGAGATACAAATCGAAGTAGTATGGGATGCATTTAAAGCTTTTTTATGTGGAAGGTTTATCAACTATGACACATGGAAAACAAAACAAAAAAGAACCCAATATGAAATATTGATGAAGCAAATTAAGAAAGAGGAGGATAAAATGAAGAGAAAATTAGACATAGAAAAAGTAAGAATAAAAATAAAAACTTTGCAACACCAACTGAATATTCTACTGACTCAGGAGTTAGCAAAGAAACTGGACTATATTAAACAATATGTCTCCCAGTAGAATTCTATCAAATCTTTGAAGAGCAAATCATGCTCCCATTAAAATCAGTATTTCAGAACATTACTCAAAAAGAGAAACCCCCTGACTCTTGGAATCGGGCACTGATCACTTTGATTTATAAACAGAAAACAGATGAAAGAGATTAAGAACTATAGGCCAATTTCATTATTAAATGCCAGTTATAAGATTTATGCAAATATTCTAGCATCCAGATTTAAAAGAGTGTTGACAGAAATTATATATCAAGATCAAGCTGGGTTTTTGCCTAAACGTCAAATTAAAACTAATATACATAGTGATTAATGTATTAGAATATTATGAGAAGCATTATGTGAAACAGCTGTCACATCTTTCTTGATGCAGAAAAAGCATTTGATAATGTAAATTGGGAATTTCTATTGCAAATATTGTCTATATGGGACTGTGGTACGCAATTTTTAAAGGTTATTAGAGCTATCTATACTAACCAGAGCACCAGGATAATGGTTAACTGTGACTTTACTCAAACCATTGTGATACAGAATGGACTAGACAAGGATGCCGCCTCTCACCCCTACTTTTTATTTTTGTTTTGGTAACATTAAATGATGTGATAAGAGGGAATGAGAAGATAAGGGGACTTAAAAGATGAAGAATACAAGCTTCAGGCTTTCACAGATGATTTAGTCTTTATTTTGGATGATCCCCTAGAGTCGATTAGTCACCTCATAGTTAATATACAGGATTATGGCCAGGTGACTGGTCTGAAAATAAATTTCAAAAAGACAAAAATGTTGACTAAAAACTGCACTCAGTCCCAAATACAACAGCTTCAAAATATTTCAAATACAGAAGTGAAGAAAAAAAAATTAGTCATTTTAACTAACAGATGTAATTAATTATTTGATGACAACTACCGTAAATTATTGATAGATATTAAAAAAGACCTGACAAAGTGGAAAGATCTACAACTATCGTTTATGGGTAGAATTGCCACGATTAAAATGAATGTCCTCCCACGAGTTCTCTTTCTAGCCCAAAATACACCTATTTTAAAATTGATGAAATACTTTAAAGAATTAGACAAGATTGTGAGTCAGTTCATTTGGCAATCGAAAAGACCCAGAATTAAGGTATTACAAGATAAGAAAGAAAGAGGAGTGTTTGCCTTACCTAACTGGGTTTTATTTTACAAAGCTACATCTTTAGGTTGGATAAAGGATTGGTTAACATTAGATAATGAACGATGTCTAAGACTAGAAGGACATGATTTAAGGATGGGCTGGCATGCTTATGTCTGGTATGGAAAGGAAAAAGTTCATACTAATTTTTATCATCATGTGTTAAGAGGGGCATTAATTAAAATTTGGAAAGAGATAAAAGATAAATACTATACTAAAATCCCTAAATGGGTATCTCCTCTTGAAGCCTTTATAAAGCCTACTTTACTTACTAAAGATAATATGGGGAGGTATGAAGAACTGTTGGATATAAATAATGAGTTAAAATCTGAAGAGCTATTATTGGCTCAAAACTTGAAACTATCATGATGGGAAAGACTGAAATTAAAATCAAGATTTTATAAAATTAAGACCATTGGGTTTCAGGAAAATTTATTAGATTTAGATAAGAGTTGGTTAACTACTGATGAAGAATTGATCAAAAAAAGTATACTCCTTTGCTAGAAGATTATATGGAAGATGAAATTGTGAAAACTCCAATGGTCAACTGGATGCAAGATATAGGACACAACATAGATCTGGAAAATTGTTCAAAGATTTGGAAGGGGATGAAACTTACTAGAGCCATTGCTTATGAGGAAAATATTTATAAAATGTTTCATAGGTGGCACTGGACTCCAGATAAAATTGCTAAATGTTATTCAAGTGCAAAAAATGATTGTTGGCAATGTAAGTAAAATATTGGGACATATTTTCATATGTGGTGGAGATGTAAGAAAATATATAAATTCTGGTTATACAAAAGATTATTCAAGAAATTTTGGATGTTAAGCTTCCTTTAGAACCAGAGTGTTTTTTGTTAAAAGTATTGCCTGATGGCTTAAAAAAATGTGACCTTTGTTAATCTTTATACTGATATCTGCTAGAATTATGCTCACAAAACTTTGGAAAACTGAGAAGATTCCTTCAAAGGAAGAGCTAATACAGAGAATTTTGGAGATGGCAGAGATGGACAGACTCAATATTTTGCTACAAGGGAAGGACAAAGAAATCCATATACAATGATGGACAGGAATATATGACTGGATATATAAATATACAGATTTGTAAGGCTCCTACAATTTAAGCTGGAAGTAATATCAAGGTCCTGACATATGCCATTTCACTCCCCCCATTTTTCTCCTGCCACCCTATGGAGCACCGGGAACGGAGGGAGTTGGTGGGAGGCTGTCTGCCAAAGTGGGGAAATTGGCCTGCCTTGTTGATCCAGTCATTCATACTGGACCTTGAGGGCCTATAGTTGCTCCAACTGGATGGGGTGGTAGGCAGCACAGGCAACCTTCTTCACCAACACAAAGTGCCACAGTTGCATCAGTGTAATCCTAAACCAGGACCTATGTAAAATTCTGAGTACACCTGCTTAGCATTTCTCTTAATGTCTGAATATCTTTCTGAGTTTTGAGTGCTCTGGGCTATGGATTCACTTGTTCTTTGATGTGGGTAACTTTTTCAAATAAGTTGGTGCTTTGCTTGAGTTTTCAATACTCTGCCAGGGATTCAATTATTTTCATGTTTGTTTGTTTCCTATGGATTCACTGCCTATCTTTTAAAGCAGAAACTCTATCTGTAAAATGGATAAATTATTTCCCAGAATGTGATTCAATTCTTAAACATTTCCTTAGTAATAACCTGCATGTATGTGTGCCATGTATGTGGAATACCCTTCCCAGGGAGGTTTGGTTACCTCCCTCTATCATTGCCTTTGGCCAAGGGTGAATGTTTGGCCTCAGTGACCCTCATTATATGTTTGGTTTTTGTTGCACTTTTTTCTTGCTAAATGTGTGTGTGTATACACACATACATTTTAACTTTTGTTTCAATGTTTTGACTGTATGCTGGCTTGGGGACCTTCTATTGGATGGAAGGGTGGTATAATATTATTTTAAACATTAATAAATAAATTTGAGGGTAAATATTTCCTGTTCCATAAAAGTGTGGTAATCACACTGGTAAATAAAAAGAAAAAGTGATTTCAGCATATGTTCAGGACATTGGACATTCAAGAGAACCAGTTGTCCTTAGATTTTATACTCCATAGTAACTAAAGGTAAAGGTGCTCCTGAGGACCCACCAATTGTAATTTAAAATATAGGATAAGACAGCCCCTATGTAAAGACAGGAGGGATCAAATGCTTAGATAAGACTATTTTGATACTTGTAAATGGCTAAAATGGAGAAAGAATTATTATTGCCTGGACAAAGCCCTCTCTAACTCCAATTTCACATGAATTTCCTTTCATGGTAAACACCAGAACTTTCCATGAGAGGGAATATTCAAAACAAATGTTTGCTAGGTGTAAGTGATGTAAACAACCGTATTCATGGAAAGGTTAACAGTTACCAAATCCAGCCCACATCGCAAGGAGAGCACACCTTCAAATCCACCATCACATACATACTAAGCCGTTCTACACCATGTTGGCTACTCTGACGGAAATACTCTGAGTTATCAAGGTTAAAGTGAAAGAAGAAAACTAACTGTGAAGCAGCACAGAATTAGAATCACTAATGGTGGCAACAGCAGCAAGCCACCTACCCTTCACAAGGCTTTGTCGATCAGTAAATTGCTTAGTCGTTTTGTGCAAAGTTGGTGAGAAAGGGTGATGAGGAATGACAGCTAACACTGTGCTCTGGGCAATGATAAATTTCCCACTGTAGGAAGGAGAGAAAGCTCAGACTTTTTTTTTTTTAAAGGAAATAAAATACATTTTCAGTGTGGGTGAAACTGCAGAATGCATGTCACAGAGAAAAATGAGTGGACTTTTTGAAACAAAGGCAGCTAGACATCCATGCAGTTAAATTTCAATTAAAGATTATTTCCCTGGGTAGAAACCAGGAATGCTCAGTCACTCCTATGTTTGGATCACCATTTTTCCACAAATTCTGAGTTTTAACCCTGAACGATAAAGAATTTTTATGTAAAAGAAAACTTTCAAAATTGGATCACAAACCAAAATGTGTGCGTTTCCACGCCACTTTCTTCATCCTTATTCATCCATCATCTTTTTATACATTAAAAAAGAATAAAATAGAAGAGGAGTTTTGGTCCTGCTGGGCATTGAGAATCTGTGTGGCTGTTCTCTATTCTTGTCTTATGTATTTGACCCAGCTGTTCATTCATGGGAGCATTGGGTTCTGGTGACAGATTGCAGTTTAAAAGTTCATAAATTCTGTATAAACATGCAATGGACTGTGAAGGGTTAATGCCTCACAGAGCCAGAGAGCCTTGACTGACAGGCTGCTCAAAGGAATTTGATTGGTTAGCATCAGTTGAGCAAAAAGATTTGGGAACTGACTGCTGAAGAGAACTCAGTTTGAGTTTAGCTCTGGCTGTGGCAAGTTTAACTCTGGCTCTTGCCACACTCATCTTTTAATCCATGTTTACCACAATGTCCTCCAAGCAATTTTGCACTAAAATCTAATTCAACCTTCTTTTTAATCCAGGCTTTTTCTCAGTTCTGCACTAAAACCAAATTCAACCTTCTTTTTATTCCAGGTTTTTTTCTGTTCTACATTACGTTACCTTCCTTTAGTAGTCAGCTTGGTTTCAGCCTGCTGTTGCCCCAGGTTTTTGGGATGCTGTTTTGCTGTGGATTTAAATTACCTCAGCTGAAACACTGAGAAAATCTGGAGTGGCAGGCAAATGCATAAAGGATCTCTGACTAAGGAGAGTTTAGTTCTGACTGAAAACAGTTTCATACTGACTGATAACCAGGAAATTTGGCAAGGAGGAGTGGGAGGATCGGTGAAGACCCCCATTTGGGCCAGTAAAAGGGATAGATCTTCTAGTTAGAGAATTGATTCCCAGCCCAGTTGTTAAGGGAGATAGCTCAAAGATTGGAGTGGTCCCTGGAGTATTCAGATAAAGAATCTGAGTACTTGATAGTGAATCCTTGCCTTTTGAAACTTGAACAGTCAGTTAAACTCAAAACAATGTACTGAACTGTTTAGGAAACACTGAAACCAAAGCTTCTCATCTAAGATTCAAAGACTTTGTGAAAAGCTTAAGAACTCTCACTTGCTGGAAACATAGAAACTGGAGTCTGTGAGTATAATAAATTACCTCAGAGTTATACTTGATTCATCTCAGACATTTTACTCCTAAATTCACCTGACCTTTCCCCCTCTGTGTTGAATAAAATATTTGGTTTATTTTTGAACATTCTAAAGCCATTTTCAGAAGTTTAAGTTAAAGAGGTTACTTTGTCTCTTCCCTCAAAAGCCAGCACTGAACCAGCAGCAAAATACAATTAAATAGTAGTGTGGGACAACCATAGATCTTCAGAAAAGAAGAAAATAGATAAAGGGGCTGCTCAGCTGGAAAGGAAGGAGAAAAAATGGAGGGA
Source organism: Gekko gecko (assembly GCA_029375565.1). Lineage (NCBI taxonomy): Eukaryota > Metazoa > Chordata > Lepidosauria > Squamata > Gekkonidae > Gekko > Gekko gecko. Next base: position 125,556,788 of record JAPDNY010000006.1, on the reverse strand, counting down.
AAATCCTGCATCTGTATGAGGGAACAGGGCTAGGTCATCATAGGTCCAAATGCAAATACATTGCTTGTGTGTGTTCTCACAACGCTTTCCCTGTAGCTGTCCACTCTCCTCTCCATATGGTTGTCCAATGTACCTGACAGGAAAAAAAGAAGTATTAAAGAAGTATTTCCTTGGTTATTTCAGTTTTGTTTGGTGTGGTCAGTGAGGAAAAGCTGTATGGTGTGCTTTTCTAGTGTTTAAGCCCCACCTATTTTTTACCTTGTTTGCCTTCCAAAGCTAAGCACTTGTGTTTCTGTAAACTGGATCACTTTTCCAAGTTTTTACAATAGTGTCAGGAGAGGGGCTATGGTTCACCCATAGAATATCTGCTTTGCTAGCAGAAGGTCCCACGTTCAATTTCTCATTAAAAGGATCAAGTGGTATGAAAGACCTCTTCCTGTGACCTTGGAGAGCTGCTGCCAGTTATGGTAGTCAAGACTGACCTTGATAGATCTGTGGTCTGAAAAAGTATAAAACAGTTTTATGTGTTCAACCCTAATTCAGTGGAGTGAATTCTGGGCATGTTGTAGCAACAATGAATGCTGCACATACATACATAATCCAAGCAAGGAAGTAAACTGTGACCATGTGTCAACAACTTGCTTACAATGAGCCACCATATTGAATATCATCAATGTAGAGACACAAATCTACTACTTATTTTGAATTAATAAGCAAGTAATTAAGGGGATCATATGAGGTGTTTCTTATGACAGAGAATAAAGTAAGTCCAATTTCCTTTGTGTGTGTGCACACAAACACATTGAATGATCCCTAGTGGCAAAACCCATGATCTCCCACATCAGGCAAACCAATATACTATTGTAAAATAGCTGATACCACATTTTTCTGTTAATACTAGGATTTCAGCTTGTCCCTTTCCCCATGATAATGGTATATGTAAAAAACACTACTGAAACATACATATCCCCCACCCAAAATGAAATACCAACAATGATCATTTGCAGAATTAATGTTTGCCAATAATGCCTACTGGGGGGGGGGCTTGGTTGTTATTTGCTAAGGTTTTTATCATCCCCCCCCCAAGCTTTTTCAGTGCTAACACAAATAGCAAACAGATGGGACTACATTGTATTGCAAATTGGTAGCTTCTTTGTTGAACAAATTGTCTTTTATTGAGAAGCATACTTTTAATTCCTACATAAGAACATAAGAGAAGCCAATGCTGAATTAGGCCAATGGCCCATCTAGTCCAACACTCTGTCACACAGTGGCCAAAGATACCAGGTGCCATCAGGAGGTCCAGCAGTGGCGCCAGGACACTAGAAGCCCTCCCACTGCTGCCCCCTCCAGAACCAAGAATAGAGTGCATCACCTGCCCCAGACTGAGAGTTCCTATCTATACCTTGTGGCTAATAGCCACTGATGGACCTCTGCTCCATATGTTTATCTAATTCCCTCTTGAAACTGTCTATGTTTGTAGCTGCCACCACCTCCTGTGGCAGTGAATTCCATATGTTAATCACTCTTTGGGTGAAGAAGTATTTCCTTTTATCTGTTCTAACCTGACTGCTCAGCAATTTCATGGAGTGCCCACGAGTTCTTGTATTGTGAGAAAGAGAGAAAAGTACTTCTTTCTCAACCTGCTCTATCCCATGCATAATCTTATAAACCTCGATCATGTCACTCCTCAGCTGTCGTTTTCTCCTATTTAAATGCTCAACAAGGCATACATATTTTGTGGCATAGTTTGTACTGTGATGGAGCTATGCTACCATAGTGCCTTTTAAATGGTGTCTAGTGTTTTAGATAACCATTAATAGTGCTCCTTTCAAAGGATTTCTCAGAAGCTTATCAAAGTTCATCAATAAGATTTTACTGATTTTTATTTATTTATGTCATTTATAGTCTGCCATTCTCACAGCGACTCAAGGCAGATTACACAGAGTGAGTCAGTACAATCAACAGATGGGACATTCAGTAACCAGTGCATTAGGATTTTAGAAGTCTCGAACCACCAGAAGGAACTGAAGCATAGCATAAGTATTCACATGACACATTAAGCAACTCAGCAATTACATAAATTGCATCCTACTTAAAATAAGCTATACACAGTTGTATAGACCACAGTCCCTATTCATTCATCCAAGCAAGTTGGTAAAACCATTTTGTACCTGCGCAGAAAAGTCCTCTTAAATAGTTCAGTTTTGCATAATTTGTGGAAAGCCAGGAGAGTGGGAGCTTTCCTGATCTCCTTGGATAAACCTTTTCACAAGGCAGGAGCCACAACAGGAAAAGCACATGTATAGGCAGTTGTTGATTGTGCATCTAGGGGGAGGGGAGGGAGAAGAACAACACCTGACAACTTGACTGGAGAAAAAATGACCACAGGTTTTGTTTTTTTAATACAATCACAGCAGCAATGGCACAGCATACGGACAAATCCAGCATTGGGTGACTTCCCTGCCACCTGATATCACCCCATTCCCCCATACCACCTGCTGGGGTATAAACCTGAAATGACAGAATCCATGATGCCACATAAGTCCAATGCTCAAACCACCTTTGCAAGCTGTGACAAGAGGATCATTAACAATGGACAACAGACTACAGTGTGATGCAATCCAAAAAACACCATAAAACAGAGGGAGGGTGGGAAGGAGAGCCAGAATCAGGGCAGACTGAGCCCCCAGCAGCAGCTCAAATAAAGAGAGGAGGTGTGGACAAGAAAGAAGTCTCAATGCTCCAGGTCTGTTTGGCGCCCTGGCCCTCCAAGGTCAGCCCTCCAGACAACCTGATTGGCCTGTCCTGCTTGGCTGCAGGACTAGCCCTCCAGCTCAACAATGTCAGCCCAAGGCAGACAAGATGCTCTCCTTCAGCCACGCTCCCCACCCCATGGCTTCCAACATGGTTCCAGGTAAGTCTAGGACCTTTGCTTTTGCCCATTTGCAAGTTGGCACACTCAGAAACCCCTGCTGACTTGAACAAAGTTGTTGTGGTAGAACATAAGGAGAGAGGGGCAGCTCCACAAATAAGAGGGGCCAAGGCAATGAAGGGTTTTGTAAGTGATAGCCAATACCTTAAACTGAGCCCAGTAATACATGGATAGCCAATGGAGCATCTGCAGCATGTGAGTATATGCACACTCCGTCTAGCTCCTGTTAACAGCCAAGCCACAGCATTCTGAATCAGTTGGAGTTTCTGAATTTATTTTGAGGGGAGACCAATGTATAGTGCATTACAGCAGTCTAGTCTTGATGTTACTGTGGTATCAATCCTGGTGGCCAGGTCAGCCATATTAAAGTAAGGTGCCATCTTACTGGCTAGGCTGAGTTGGTAGAAAGGCTTCTTTGCAGCTGCATTAATTTGCTTCTCCAGTAATAAAGCTGGATCTGTTATGACCTCAAGGCTTTTAACTGAATCAGCAAGAATCAGTTGAACTCCATCAAAAGTAGGGAGAGCAATGTCTCTCAAGATTGCCTCCTTTCCATCCAGCATTACCTCTGTCTTTTCAGGGTTTAGTTTCAATTTCTTCATTTTTAGCCAGTTAAAAACTGTGGCCAGGCAGTGATTCAGGACATCTACCACATCAACAGAAGATGTGGATAAGACAATGAGTAATGATGCATATGTTTCTTTGAAACTTGCCACCCACTATCAATCTTCCCTGCAATGGGCAGCTGTAGGACAGCATTTGAATTAGTGCACTAGTGAAGCCCAACAAGTCTAGGTGATTCTTCATGAATTGAGTGTGTGCCCTAGATTGTTTCCCAGAATCCTCCATAATGTATGAGGATTCTGTGACAAACATTCAAATGTTCTTTAACAAACAAGACAATATGAAAACAGTTCCTGAAAGTTAAAAAAAATCCAAACCTCTGGATTAGGACCTTGGTTCTCTAAATATGTAGTGGGACTCTGGAGTGATCAAAACTCTCATGTGATCATCTTCATGGGTCCTGGAATGCTGTCAGCTTTGTTCTCCACTGTTTGTAATCTATACAACATGGGAGACTATTATCCCTCCTCTTCTAGATCCTGTCAGTGCCTGGGATCAACTAGTAGGAATGAGCATGAACTGGGAAAATGTAGTTCAGTTCATAGTTCCTGAGGCACCCCATTTGCAAACCATGGACCATCACAAAGTTTTAGCTGTCTTACAAACTGGTTGTAAGGCAGTAGACCTCCCCCCCCCCAGTGTGCTAGAGACACCAAACTTGCAGGCAGTCTCTGGCTGACTCTCCTTGACTTTTCCTCCAAGTTTGGTAAAGATTGTATATGTGGGGTCTGAGTTATAGCTCCCCCCCCCCAAAGAAGGTGCCCCCAAGTGTTTTCTGGGGAAATGACCCAACATTTTCCTGGGGGCACCTTCTGGGGAGGGGCATTACTTGGACCACGTAAATCCAATCATTGCCACATTTGGAAGGCTGATGGAGGAGAGTCAGCCAGAGATCCCCTACAAGTTTGGTATCTCTAGCTTGTACTGGATCAGTTCTATACACTCCTGAATCTCCTGAATCTTTACGTGTCAAAATGACTGCTGACAGGCAGTCATTTTGACAGGTGCATGTTCAGGAGCTTCAGGAGTGTATCTAATGGATCGTGTGCAAGATAGAGACACCAAACTCACAGCAGATCTCCCTCAGATGCTCCTTTACATGCCCTCCAATTTAATGTCTCTGGATTGCACAGGACCCATTTCATACACTCCTGAATCTGCACCTGTCAAAATGACTGAGGTTCAAGAGTGTATAGAACAAATCCTGTGCAAGCTGGAGACATCAAAATTGTAGGGGATCTGCATGCCCTCCAAGATGTTGTTTTGAAGTTTTTAAAATATTTTAATTGAGCAGAGACAGTCTGGGAATGTAACCATTCATGAACCAGAACAAACCTCCACAAACAGCTTGAAAGTTTGTGGAAAGTTTGTACCAGTCACTCTGCCAAGAACTTGACTTCACAAAGCACGAACCGGCCAAAATTCATCACCAAGTTCACTTTGTGAGCCAGTTCATGTCCATCCCTAATCACTAGGCTAGCTATCTTTTGGGAGCAAGTGTTTTGCTTTGCTATGTTCTTCTTTGCAAACAGCATTCTACATCTTAGGCAGACAATCTTCTCCCATATTTCCAAAGAAAATATGAATTAATGATCTGGACAGTTTTCAGACATTGCCTAATTTAAGAGTCTGTTAAAAGAAATATTCTCTGTTTTTCACACCTGTTAACCAGATTCAGCAAGAAACCTTCTAAAATGCTATTAAGATTAACACGGATTCATAAACACCATAGTATTCTGCTGAAGCTTATAAGGATGTCAAGAGAAGGGTGCTGTTCCCAAACATCGGATAAGGGCTGGGCATAAACAAAAAGGAAAATATAAATACGGCGGGGAATTTGAATATACTCTGTGCATGTTAAGGTTGGGATTTGGAATTTGCGGTTAAGTGGTTAAAAATGTCTAGCACAGGAGGAAGAAAACAGTCATTGGTCTCACCAGGGGGCCCGAGCTCCACAACAGGAAAGTTGGGGAGCTCAGGTCAAAAAGAACCCCAAAAAGAAATGCAAGCTTTGGTGCAAGCTACTATTTTAAGCACAATCAATGACATTATAGAACCAATCAAAGTTAGCATGGAAGAAATCTGAAATTCAGTTCCACAAGCAATAGCACCCGTCAACCAAGCTATTCAGGAAGTAAGAGATATGATTCCCCCAGGTGGCAGTTCCGATACAAAATGCTATGAAGGATATTACTGAACAGTTTACCCAGAGTCTGCAGTTGCTGCAAAAACAGATAGCTGATAACACCACAAAAATTGTGGCATTAAGCACTACAGTAGAGGAAGTTGAGACGAAGACGAGACAGGTGGAAAGGAAGGTTCAAGAAAATGAAGAGAAGAAATCATTGTTAGAGCAAGACATGATGAGATTGCAGGTGGAGAGAGCTGCATTTGTTTTAAGGTTTCAGAATATTCCAGAGGAGAAGGAGGAAGATTTGTCCTTAAAAATGGCGGAATTGCTGGCAAATCATTTACAGCTCGAAGATATAAGTGAAGTGGCAAAAGAGATAGATGTGGCTTTCAGGATGAATTCGGCTTATGCAAGAAGATTTAAGGTACCCAGGGAAGTTCAGGTACGGTTCCATAAAAGAGCGGTCAGGGATAAGATATTGAGAACGGTAAATGCCTCACCGCTGAAGATGGGACAAGAAGAAATTAAGGTGCTGAAAGAGATCCCCTGGAGAGTGAAAGAGAAAAGAAGGGCGTACTCAGAATGAACAGTGCTTCTGAGAGCCAATAACATTACTTACAGGTGGATTTTGCCAGAAGGGGTCTTTTTCAACTTTGAAGGGAAGATATTTAGAATTACTTTGGTTTTTAAAGCAAAAGACTTCCTAGAGACCTATGGGGAAGAGCTGTCGGACGACCAAGAAGAAAGAGAGGAGAGAGAAGAGGGAGAGGTTGAAAGGGAACTGGAACCTCAAGCTCAAGAAGCAACAGAGTTAGCTCCACCTGCTAGACCACAAAGATTAAAAAGATTCAGATTGAGATCTCCAATCATTACGAGACAAAAAACAAAAGGCAAAAAGGACCACAAACAGATACAGAAGTTGGATGGATAAAAAGAAGTTGAAGTTTATATCGGTTAACGTGAATGGCTTAAATGGACCCCAGAAAAGAAGAATAATATTTCATCAACTGAAGAAACATAATGTGGATATAACGTGTATGCAAGAAACCCATATTAGAAAATGATGATGAAAAATATTTGAATTATAAGGGATTAGGCAAAGTATTTGTAGCAATGGATAAGGAGAAGAAGAAACATCGAGTAGCTACCTATATTAAAGAGTATTTGCAACCAGAATTTGTACTTGCCTCAGAGGATGGAAGAATACTGATGGTGGCTATCCAGAGGCAAAATAAGAGGGCATTGATTGTGAATATTTATGCCCCGAATCAAAATCAGGAAAAGTTTTATACAAAGCTTTTAAATCTGATAGCTAAACAAGACTTCCAAGAGATTTGTCTGATTGGTGACTTTAATGTGGTGTTCGACAATAAACAGGATTGAAAAATGAATACCCAGAAAAAGAAGATAAAGGGCAGTGAATTTACTAATTCACTTTTGCAGATTATAGAGGAATGGCGATTAGTGGATGCATGGAGAATAAGAAATCCCAAAAAGCAACAATATACATATTACTCGGCGAGACATGATTCTTGGTCTAGACTGGATATGTGTTGGATGTCACCCTCATTGGTAAGCGAATTACAGGAAGCAGAGATACATATGCTGATCACAATCCCATAACTGTGGAATTACAGGGAGCAAACCCTAAGGGTAGATGGACATTAAACCCTTTTCTATTGAAGGATAGTAAAGTGGTGAGAAGTTTGCAAGCAGAATTTACTTTTTTTTCCAAAGAAAATCTTAGTCCAGACATCCCGAGGCGAATTGTATGGGATGCGTTCAAGGCTTTCTCTAGAGGCCTTTTAATAAAAGAAGCGGCAAGAAAAAACAGGAAAAGAAATGAGGAATATTTTAACCTGAAGAAAGAAATATTGGAGCAAGAGAAGCAAGAAATGGAGGCCGGAGGTGGCCTGGATAGAAGAGCCAAGATTAAACTACTTATGCACAGGATGAATTGCTTATTGATGGCAGAGTTAGCAAGGAAAATGCCAATAAACCAACTAGATGGTTGGCCTATCAAATAAGAAAGCAGTCTGAAAGGACATTGATAAAGTCATTGAAAGAAATGGAATTCAAGATCTGAAGAAGATTGTAGAAGATTTCTACAAAGACTTATATGCAAGAGAGAATATAACTAGAGAAAAAATACTTCAATACCTGCAAGAACGTACTGTCCAAAACTTCTCAGAGGGGGACCAGAAGATTTTAAATCAACCAATTACAATGATGGAAATGGTGGAAGCTCTTAAAAGACAGAATAAAGGTAAAACACCTGGGACAGATGGTCTACCAGTGGAGTTCTACATGACTTTTGAAGAAATACTGCTCCCACAGTTACATGAAGTCTATAAGAAAACTTGGGAAGGAGAAGAAGTGCCTGATACATGGAGGGAAGCCTTGATTTCGTTAATACATAAGCAAGATACAGAAGGGAATGATATCAAGAATTATAGAACGATTTCTTTATTAAATGTGGATTATAAGATTTTTGCCTCTATTATGGCGGAGAGGTTGAAACGTATTCTGGCAAAGGTGATTCATAGAGACCAATCTGAATTTTTGCCGAAAAGACAAATAAAACATAATGTAAGGCGGTTACTGAATGTGTTGGAATACTATGAAGCACACCCAGAAAAAGAAATGACAATGATTTTTATAGATGCAGAGAAGGCCTTTGACAATCTGAACTGGATATTTATAATAGAAACATTTAAGAAGGTGAAAGCGGGAGAGAAATTTATCCAAACAATCCAAGCCATTTACTCAAAGCAAAGACCAGCAGTTATGGTTAATGGGGAATGGACTGATCAATTTCAGATACAGAAAGGTACGAGACAAGGTTGTCCCCTATCACCGTTATTATACATCTTTGCTTTAGAGGTGGTAACAGAAGAGATAAGACAGAATCCAGAAGTGAAGGGCCTGAAGATGCAAGGAGAACAATATAAATTATTGGCATACGCGGATGATCTTGCATTTATATTGGAGGAACCCAGATTATCAATTGCGGAGTTGAACAAGATATTGAAAGATTATGGACAAGTGGCAGGATTAAAGATTAATCTGGCCAAGACAAAAAATGTAACTAAAAATATGACTTTGGAACAGAGAGAGTGTTTACAAGAAGAATTGGGATATAAACTTTGCACGAAGGTAAAATATTTAGGAATTAAACTGACAAATAGGTGTAGCTCATGACAAGAAGATAACTATAACTATAAAGAATTATTGCGAACAACGGAACAAGACTTGGAAAAATGGAAGAATTTAAAGCTTTCGCTAATGGGAAGAATTGCTCTGATAAAGATGAATATTTTACCAAGGTGGATCTTTTTATTTCAAACGATTCCTGTTTTGAAGAATTTGGCAATTCTGAAAGAGTTGGAGCAAATTACTATTAAGTTTATTTGGCACGGGAAAAGAGCAAGAATTAGGCTTAAAGCACTACAAGACTCGAAAGAAAGAGGAGGGTTTGGTTTGCCCAACTGGACTCTGTATTACAGAGCTGGAGCTTTGGCATGGATCAAGGAATGGATAATGTTGGAAGATAGAAGACTCTTAAAACTGGAAGGTCATGATCTTTTGGAAGGATGGCACGCTTTTCTGTGGGATGAGAAAGTGGCAGCTTGTAAATATTTTAGACAACATGGATACGAGACACACTCTGTAGAGTTCGGGAGACCATCCAGAGGAGGTGGTTCACCAAAACCTCGAGACTGGTAGCTCCCTTAGAAGCAGTGATTTTACCTAGGTTGTATTGCGAAAATCCCCCACAGAGATACCTGGATATTATAAATGCAAAGGGGGAGTTGGAATTGGACGAAGATATTAGTTGGTGGCACAAGGTGCAGATTCAATCAAGGTACAAGAGAGATAAGAAAATAGGGTTTGAGAAGACATTAACAGATCTAGAGAAAATACTTTATGAACCAGAAGAGAAGTTTCTAAAAGAAATGTATTCACTGCTGTTGGCTGATTATATGGTAGACGAAATGGTGAAAAGTAATATGATTCAATGGGCACAGAATTTTGGTTATAATATTGAGCTGGACCGGTGGGACCAGATATGGAAAATAAATGTGAAGGTAACCAGGGCGGTCCCATATAGAGAAAATATGTATAAAATGTTTTATAGATGGTATATTACACTGGATAAACTGGCAAAATATGATGAGAAATGTTCTAATAAGTGTTGGAAATGTAATGTTAAGGCAGATTCATTGTATCATATGTGGTGGACATGTGAGGTGACAAAAAAGTATTGGATATGGGTACATAGAATGATGCTGAGTGCTCGAGGCCAATGCACCCACCCAGAGTTTCTTTCTAGAGCTTGTTATATTTATTTCCACAACAGGCCTTATTCCTGCTCTTACTTTTATGTCATCCGGCACAATCCTGATCATAGTCAGGCATACAGAAAAACCTTAAAGCTACTAAAAGGAAGAAGATAAGACCCCCTGCCCAACAGAGAACAGTTGATTGAGCAAGTACAGAGAACTGTTCTCTGAATGCAGGCAAGCATGTGAGAAGGAGGCTGGAAGGGGAAGAGGGATGATGACAGCTGCCTGGCTGCTGCAGACACTGAGGAGGATGACAATAATGAAACTGCAGCTACTGTTACTGGCTGTCCCTCTCAATCAAGTTTCAGGCAGGCAGAGAAGAAGAGTCTTGGCTTGTCCCCATATGGGGTGTGGGGGGGAAGAGCATGTATGGTGGCTCACCCGCCCAGGTGACAATGATCCAGCCATGACAGAAACCACCACAGCTACACTCCCTCTCCATAGAGTTCAAGCAAGTGGAGGAGAAGGAAGAGCCACTGCTGCCTCCAGCTGCCCCTTTCCATCAACAAAATCCCCCCCCAAGCTTCCTGGCAACCAATGCTCCTTCGCTGGCTGGAGCCAAGCAAGGGAGGGGGAGGTCAGCAGCCAAATATTTGGTCTGAGCTTGGGATGGAAGGGGGAAGGATGGAGGGGTGGCAAAGGGGCAGTTGGGGGAACACTGAAGGAAGGGAGAATGAGTGACAGGGAAGAAGGGGTGGAGACAGACAAAATGGAGGGGCCTGAATGACAGGGAAGAAGGGGCAAAGGAGGCAGAAAGTGGGGGGCCTGAGTGATGGGGGAAAGGGTGAAGGAAACAGAAGGTGGGGGCTTGAGTGGCAGGAAAGAAGAAAGACAGAAAGTGAGCAGCAGGGGAAAAGGGCTGGGGGAGACAGAAAGGTAGGGCATGAGTAACAGGGAAGAAGGGGGAAAGAAAGTGACAAGGAAGAAGAGGTGAAGGGAGACAGAAAATGAAGGGGCATGAGTGAAAGAAAAGAAGTGGGGGACAGGGGAGGAAGGAATGGCAGGGGGATGGAATGCTCCCTCCCTGCAACTTCCTTGCAGATCCCCACTTGTTTTATTGAACTAATCTCTCCAATATTATAAATGCATTTTAGTCTGGCAACATTCTATACCTGCCAAAATAAGTTGGCTCTGTGATGTGTCAATCACAAGGTGTCTCTATCCACTGGCTGCATTGCCTGAGTTCTCTCCCACCCACTGCAGCTTAGGCCACTTTTCTCTGATTGGGCCAGTGTTTCAAGGTCATTTGCATATGGGAGCTGATTGGACTTCACTCCATTCCACACCTCAAACTCCAGTTGGGACTGTCAGTTCCATATGCAACCTGGTGTATTCTGAGGTAAAAATGTCCTCACCCACAATACATCACTTCCCCTTCAAAAGAAACAAACCCAATAACACAACCATTCCACACCACAAAAAAGACAGATCACACCAAAAGCAGAATACCACGAGGCAAAAAATTATAGGAAAAGATGCCAGCAGTCACCCCATTACTGCCACAGAGCCTGAGAGCGCTTCAGAGTATGGTGTGCAGGTCCCAGATTCATGTTATAAAAGCTGCCCGGGGGATTATGGACCATTCACAGACTTTCTACCTTAACATACCTCACAGGGTTGTTGCGTGGATCATACAGGGGAGAGGAGAATGATGTCATTCTCCCTGCTTTGGTTCCTACTGCAGGGAAAGACAGCCCTTTCCCTAGGCAGAGGCTGTGGGGAAAGGGGGATGTAAACCTGAAGACAGACAGGCAGATAAAAGTAGCCTGATGGTTGCCTGGAAAGGACATAGGGTTGTGAGCTCCAGGTTGGAAACTTCCAGGATATTTTAGGGATGAAGCCTGCTGAGGATGGGGTCTGAGGAGGAGGAAGAGGGGGACCTCAGACAGATACAGTGCCACAGACCCCACCCTCCAAACAAGCTGTTGCCAATCTCCAGATGACAGCTCTTAAAGCTCTGGTATGAATTCAAAGTACTGGGGATGTGTTGCATTCTGGCAGGGGATGCTGTGAGTGTAGAAAATGAATTATCAATAGAGTAGTGTTTTGGAAAATCGTTAGGAATTGTTTGGTGCATTTACCATGGGGCACCCATCCAGAGGCTCCGGCATTTTCTCACTCTGCTGGCATTAAAACCAGTTTAAGGCAAAATAGAGATATGGATACTTTTCCATCCTCCTTTGCATCAATCTGTCTTTGTTGGCAACCCTAGGCCTGCCAGCACTGTCAGGGTGACTTCATGCCTCCTGAAAGGCATTACTTCACTAGCCCTGGCTGCTTGCTCCTGTTCAGCAGGAGCCTCTCTATGGAAGCTGCCTGGGCCTACCAGCCACAGACTTTCTGCCTAACCTACCTTGCAGAGTTGTTGTACAGATCACAAAGTGGAAGAGGAGAATGAAGTAAGCTGCTTTGCTCCCCACTAACAAGAAAGACAGAACTTTGCCTAGGAAGAGGCTGTCGAGAGGGGAGGAGATAAAGTTGCCAACTTTAATATGGAAATTCCTGGGGATTTGAGGGGTGGCGCCTGGAGAGAGTGAGGTTTGAGGAGGGGTGGGACCTCAGACAAGTACAGTCCCGTGGATTCCACCCTCCAAGCAAGCCCTTTCCTCCTGGGGAACCATTGTTGCCAATCTCCAGGGGAGGGCTGGAAATCACTTAGAAATACAACTGCTATCCAGGAGGGAGGGGGGTGGAGATGGAAAGCTGAAGTCAGAAGCGGAGATAAAGGTAGGTTGATGGTTGGCTGTGAAGGAGATAGGGTTGCCAACTCCAGGTTGGGAAATTCCTGGAGATATGAGGGGTGGAGCCTGGAGAGGGTGGGGTTTGAGGAGAGGTGGGACCTCAGACAGGTACAATGCCATAGACTCCATCCTCCAAACCAGCTATTTCCTCCTGGGGAACCATTGTTGCCAATCTCCAGGTAGGGGCTGGAGATCACTCAGAATTACAACTGCTGTTCAGATGGCAGATATCAGTTCCCCTGAAGAAAAGGGTGAACTCTATGTCATTATACCCTGCTGAGGTCACCACATCAAATTGACGCTGAGTGCCCAAGACCAGGGCACCTGCCCACAGCCTCTTTCTAGAGCTTGTTGTATGTATTTCCAAAACGGGCCTTTTTCCTAGTAATTTATATCTCACTTTTCTCCCCAATTTTTATCCCACTTTTCTCCCCCCTCCCCAATGGAGGCACAATGTGGCTTACAATACATCAGGCCTATAGCTACCATGGGGCCCACGGGGCCCACCCCCCATAGGTTTTATGGGCCCCTCCCCAATCCTTTACTTCCCCTCCCTCCCCCAGCCCCCTCCTCCCCCAATCACAGAACAATCAAGAGAAGAGCAGAGGGTGGCTAGATGTTTGCAGACTCCCTCCCTATGAAACCAGTGGGGCTTCACCTGGGCTGGTCCATGCTTATTATTGGTCCCTCGAGTTCAAGCAGGCCGGAGGGGAATACTTGGAGTGTCTGTAATGCTTACCATTGCTCTTGCAGTACTATTGCTTGTTTGATGCCCATTCTGGCTTTTTTCCATGTCCCCTGAATTTCTGCCTTTCAAGAGAGAAATGGCCTTCTTGTGAGTAAACCTTCCCAGAAGTGGGTTGCAAGGCTTTGCCCTTCTGTGGCCTGTCTCTGTAACACTACCTGTTCTCTCCCCCCAGTTCAGAAGCAAACGATTCCCTTCTTCCCCTCCTTGCTCGGCCTCTCTAGCAAGCAGGTTGGCTGTTTTAATCCTTTCAGAGCTGCAGACACAGGGGAAAAGCTTCCTGTCTAGTCCAAGGCAGGGATTTCCCTTTTTTTCCTTTGTGGCTGCAAATGGAGAGTTTATGGAGGGGGGACACAGTGAGCCCTTGAAGGGGGAAGTCATCGAAATCCAGCCACTTTTCCAGGGATCTAGGCCTGTCCCTTCCTCCTCCAAGAAATACTGTGAGAACTCTCACAGGGGTGCTTTCTCGCCATCACACTTCCTCCTGTGAATTTTAGCCTGGTGGTCTCCTAAAGTCTAACCCCGCCTCCCCCCCCACAGAGTTTGATGGCCCTTATAGGAGGTGGGTGAATAAGGGAGAGGACACTGTTTCCAAGACAGCTGAACAGCGCAGGATCCTCTGGGTGTCCAACCCCATGCAGAGTGACTCCTGAGCAACCCCATTGAGGTGCACAGGGCATGGTGGACGCCTGGCTGAAACTCAGCCAGAAGCAGCACAGGAGGAGGAGGGGGAAAGGGAGGGGACATTTGAAATCCCCCTGTCTGCTCCTGTCATGATCTGTGCAAGATGGAGACAGGGCCTAGAGGCCTAAACTATAGGAGGGGCCTGTCTGACTGTAGAAAGCAGACAGCCTACAATCCCCACAATGCTTGGGGATAGTTTTTAGCCAATGGGAGTACAGGGATTCTGTGAGGAGACTGTTGCATTCTGGTGGAGGTGTGTCTTAAGCTGTAGGCTGTGGAAAATGGTGTCTTTCTTCACAGAGGAGTGAAAGGAAGGGGACTGTGATAAACTCTGTGTGTTGTGAGGAAACGGATCTTGCTGTCTCTCTGCAGTTTTCTCTCTCATGGAGTCACTGAGGGATAAGAGCTGGTCTGAGAGGAGAAGATCCCTCACTAGCCAGAGTGACTGTTCAGGTAGTGAGGTCTGGTAAGATGGCTTGTAGGCCTTAAGTAGTACCAGTTAAGGTATAATAGGTAGCTGTGTTAGCTTTGTGTTCTTTTTGCCTTTCAACACTGTTATACATTTTTAAAGCACCTTGCCTTGTTTGCCTTGCCCCAGTATTGTTCTTAATAAACCATTGTTAAGTACTCTGCTTGGTCATCACGCCTGTGTTTTCTCGGCTGTAAAAGGGGCATTTTTGGATGAGCTTGAGAGGGTACCCAGGGCCTTCTCAAGGGACCGTAAGTCCAGGGTGGTGGCAGCGGAAGGTGGCGACCCCCTGGGGTCATGACAGCCCCATTCAGTCCTTTGGTGCCGGAGAGCCTTTAGCCCACAGAAGCATGCAGCCCGAGGTGGGCAGCCCTGATCCTATTAAGGCATGAATGGACTGTCACCTTCAGCTGTTTTCGCATCCTCCCCACCCCCCTGGCTTTTTCACTTCAGGAACACAAAGCCTTCCAAAAATCTTATTAACCAAGCCTTTATTTCTCCTGATGGCAGGCACCCTGAGAAAAACATTGCCCCCCCCCCCGAGAAAAAAGTTGTTAGCTACGGGACTGCAATACATATAACAGAAATAACCATAACAAAGTGGGGAGGGGATGTCTGACTACAGACCAGGTCTTCCACTCTGCCCTTTCTCTCCCAGCTCTAGGCTACAGCCCTCAGGCTAATTGCTGAAGGACAAAAGCCCTTTAGTTCATGGCTCTGGGCACACCAGAGTCAGCAGGAAGAGAAACACAGTCAGCAATAAGTTCCTCAGCTGTTGCTCTATTATCTCTTCCCCATATTCTCCCCTGCTAACCTCTGGCTTTGAAAAAACAATTTTGTTAGAATATTAGTGTAGCAGCAGAAAAGAACCAACTACAAGCAAGACAGGCATTTCTGCACACTCACAGGAATTCCCATGACTGCAGACATTTTAAAAAAATAAAAATAAAAGGAAGACCCTCTCCCCACCTCCAATGATACTGGAGCATAGTCATTGCCTTCCCAGAATTCCAGAATGTTAGGGCACTTGAATGTCAGCTTTTAAAAACAAGAGAACAGTCAGGAAAGTGGCTTGCTTCAGCCCTTAATGGTTCATAGTGTCCTAATTCCTCACATACAAATCTTGGATGCTGAAAACCTATGAGGGCTTAGGCCACTTTAAAGCTAACTCTGACTTTGGAAATTCCTGGAGATTTGGGGTTGGTGACCAGGGAGGGACTTCAGTTTCTCCTAGACCTTATAGTATGCTACAAGGTTCATCCTCCAAAGCTGCCATTTTTCCCCCAGGGGAACTCTTCTTTGTAGCCTGGAGATGAACTTTAATTCTAGAAGAACTCCAGACTCCACCTAGAGGGTGGGAGCCCTACTAATGCAACCTCATTTGGAATACTATATACAGTTCTGGTCACCATACCTCAAAAAGGATATTATTGCATTAGAAAAAGTGCAGAAAATGGCAACTAGAATGATAAAAGGGTTGGAACACTTTCCCTAGGAAGAAAGGTTAAAGAACTTGGGGCTCTTTAGCTTGGAGAAACGACTGAGGGGTGACATGATCGAGGTTTATAAGATTACGCATGGGATAGAACAGGTAGAGAAAGAAGTACTTTTCTCCCTTTCTCACAATACAAGAACTCGTGGGCACTGAATGAAATTGCTGAGCAGTCATATTAGAATGGACAAAAGGAAATACTTGTTCACCAAAAGAGTGATTAAAACATGGAATTCACTGCTACAGGAGGTGGTGATGGCTACAAGCATGGATGGCTTCAAGAGGGAATTGGATAAACGTGTAGAGCAGAGGTCCATCAGTGGCTATTAGCCACAAGGTATAGATAGGAATTCTTGGTAAGGGGCAAGTGATGCTCTGTATTCTTGGTGCTTGGGGGGGGGCAACAGTGGGAGGGCTTCTAGTGTCCTGGCTCCACTGCTGGACCTCCTGATGGCACCTGGTATTTTTGGCCATTGTGTGGCACAGTGTTGGACTGGATGGGCCATTGACCTGATCCAACATTGGCTTCTCTTATGTTCTTTTGTTCTTAATACTTAGGCTGACCCCCTATCTCTCACCACCAATCAACAGTCCTATAAAAGTTCAGTCTTCAGCTCCATCATCCTTCGTCCCCCACACAAGCTGTATTAACAAGTCACAGTGAACTTATGTATAATCAATGTACAGTGAACACTTGTTTTTCCTTACATATGCATTGAGTAATTTTAACGTTACATTCAGTGCATCTACAGTTCAACGTGTGATTTAAACCCCACAGTTATCCAGGTACTCATACCCAGTTTTGTTTGTAAACTGAATGCACATTGGCTTTTTCTTAGAAACAGGTTTTGTTCTTGTTCAGTCACACAGTCGAGTCCAACTCTTCGTGACCCCATGGATTAGATCACACCAGGCCCTCCTGTCTTCTGCTGTCCTCTGAAGTTTGCTCAATTTCACGTCCGTTGCATCGATGACACTGTCTAACCATCCTTTGCCGTCCCCTTCTTCTTCGACCTTCAATCTTTCCCAGCATCAGGGTCTTCTCCAGTGAGTGCTCCCTTCTCATTTGGTGGCCAAAGTATTTGAGCTTCAACTTCAGGATCTGGCCTTCCAGGGAACAGTCAGGGTTGATTTCTTTTAGGATTGAATGATTTGATTTCCTTGCAGTCCAAGGGACTCTCAAGAGTCTTCTCCAGCACCACAGTTCAAAAGAATCTATTCTTCGGAGCTCGGCCTTCCTTATAGTCCAGCTCTTGCAGCCATATGTTACTACTGGGAGTACCATTGCTTTGACCATGTGGACTTTTGTTGGCAGAGTGATATCTCTGCTTTTTATCATGCTGTTTAGGTTTGCCATTGCTTTCCTCCCAAGGAGCAGGCGTCTTTTAATTTCATGGCTACAGTCACCATCTGCAGTGATCTGGGATCCCGGGAATGTGAAGTCTGTCACTACTTCTACGACTTCCCCTTCTGTTTGCCAAGGAGTGATGGGGCCGGATGCCATGATCTTAGTTTTTTTGATGTTGAGCTTCAAGCCCACTTTTGCGCTCTCCTCTTTCACCCTGAGCAAGAGGCTGTTGAGGTCCTCTTCACTTTCTGCCATTAGAGTGTTATTGTCTGCATATCTGAGGTTATTGATCTTTTCCCCTGCAGTCTTAACTCCAGCTTGTGATTCATCCAGGCCAGCATTTCGCATGATGTACTCTGCATATAAATTAAATAAGCAAGGTGACAATATACATCCTTGTCGTACTCCTTTTCCTATGCTAAACCAATCAGTTGTTCCATATCCGGTTCTAACTGTAGCTTCTTGACCCTTATACAGGTTTCTCAGCAGACATGTGAGGTGGTCTGAAACAGTTATGTGCACATATATACATGTCGTACTTGCATACATCTCTGTAAGATGTGAACAAGGCTAGTATTTCTTGGGGGGAGGAAAGAGGCTGAGCCCCTTTTAAGTTGCCCTACACCTCCCCAAATTGACATGTGAATTTATTTTCTCTGTAATGCCCCATTTGCAAAACTGACCATCTCCTAATACATGGAATTGGTACAATACATTCACAAGCACAATCCTTTTCTGAAGCTACATATCTTAATAAGTCTTTTATAGGACAAAAACAAAATCACTGGCACACATAAAAAATAAATAAATAAAAAAAAACCATAAAGACCAACAATAAAACTTTCTTCAAATACATTAGAAGTAGGAAGCCAGCCAGGGAGGCAGTGGGGCCCTTGGATGACCAAGGGGTAAAAGGAGTAGTGAAGGATGATAGGGAAATGGCTGAGAAGCTGAATGCATTTTTTGCCTCTGTCTTCACTGTGGAAGAGGAGAAGTGTTTGCCCACTCCAGAAGCACTGATTTCGGGAGGGGGTTTGAAAGACCTGAATCAGATTGCGGTGACAAGAGAGGAAGTCCTCCGACTGATGGACAATTTAAAAACTAATAAATCACCAGGCCCGGATGGCATTCATCCGAGAGTTCTGAAAGAACTCAAATGTGAACTTGTGGATCTCCTGACAAAAATATGTAATCTTTCTTTAAAATCTGCCTCCATTCCTGATGACTGGAAGGTAGCTAATGTCACTCCCATCTTTAAAAAGGGCTCCAGGGGAGATCCGGGAAATTACAGGCCAGTCAGTCTGACATCGATACCGGGTAAGTTGGTGGAAACTGTTATTAAGGAAAGAATTAGTAGGCACATTGATGAACAAAAACTATTGAGGCAGACTCAGCATGGGTTCTGTAAGGGAAGATCTTGTCTCACTAACCTGTTAGTGTTTTTTGAGGGAGTGAACAAACATGTGGACAAGGGGGACCCAATAGATATTATTTACCTTGACTTCCGGAAAGCTTTTGATACAGTTCCTCATCAAAGGCTCCTAAGTAAGCTCAATAGTCATGGGATAAAAGGACAAGTCCTCTTGTGGATCAAAAACTGGCTTATAAATAGGAAACAGAGAGTGAGTATAAATGGGAAACTTTCTCAGTGGAGGGTGGTAAGCAGTGGGGTACCACAGGGATCAGTACTCGGTCCCATGCTTTTTAACTTGTTTATTAACGATTTGGAATTGGGAGTAAGCAGTGATGTGGCTAAATTTGCAGATGACACAAAGTTGTTCAGGGTGGTGAAAACCAGGGAGGATTGTGAGGCACTCCAAAGGGATCTGTTGAGGATGGGTGAGTGGGCGTCAACGTGGCAAATGGGGTTCAATGTGGCCAAGTGCAAAGTGATGCACATTGGAGCCAAAAATCCTAAATATAAATACACGTTGATGGGGTCTGATCTGGCAGAGACTGACCAAGAGAGAGATCTTGGAGTCGTAGTGGATAACTCGCTGAAAATGTCTACACAATGTGTAGCTGCAATAAAGAAGGCCAACGCTATGCTGGGGATTATTAGGAAGGGAATTGATAACAAATCAGCCAGTATCATCATGCCCCTGTATAAATCATTGGTGCGACCTCATTTGGAATACTGTGTACAGTTCTGGTCACCACATCTCAAAAAGGATATTATAGCATTGGAAAAAGTGCAGAGAAGGGCAACTAGAATGATAAAAGGGTTGGAACACCTTCCCTATGAAGAAAGGTTAAAATGCTTGGGGCTCTTTAGCTTGGAGAAACGACGGCTGAGGGGTGACATGATCGAGGTTTATAAGATTATGAATGGGATTGAGCAGGTTGAGAAAGAAGTACTTTTCTCCCTTTCTCACAATACAAGAACTCGTGGGCACTCTATGAAATTGCTGAGCAGTCGGGTTAGAACAGATAAAAGGAAATACTTCTTCACCCAAAGAGTGATTAACATATGGAATTCACTGCCACAGGAGGTTGTGGCAGCTGCAAGCATGGACAGTTTCAAGAGGAAATTAGATAAACATATGGAGCAGAAGTCCACCAGTGGCTATTAGCCACAGGGTATAGAATGAGAACTCTCAGTCTGGGGCAGGTGATGCACTCTATTCTTGGTGCTGGAGGGGGCAGCAGTGGGAGGGCTTCTGGTGCCCTGGCCCCACTGCTGGACCTCCTGATGGCACCTGGTATATTTTGGCCGCTGTGTGACAGAGTGTTGGACTAGATGGGCCATTGGCCTGATTCAACATTGGCTTCTCTTATGTTCTTATGTTCTTATGTACATGTAAGGAATTTGGTTGCCAGCCAATGAATGTTCTTCAGGGATCAAACAAATCATAGACAATTGGGACTTAGAGGTTTGGCATCAGAAACAGGTGTTTACTAAAGTTACGAGTACATATATCTTCTAATACATTTGTCATCAGTTATTTGCTGAGATGCAGCTCTGCTACACAGCAGGAAAGGATGGATGGAGGAGGGAGTAGCTTTTACATGGAGATAAAGCAAAACCTTTTTAGATTAATAGTTGCTTAAAATGAGCTTTATAACTCATCTGTTATGTAGTGGGAAGGCATATTACTGGCTCTATCAGATACAGCAAAGCAGGTGCTTATAATAAAGTCTAATTTTCCATAATCAGAGAGAGCCTCTTCTCTGTTTTCAGCTTGGTACTGAGTATATACAAATTTAGCATCCTGTTTCCAAAGAGTAGTGTAATCCTGTGCCTTGCCCCACTGTAGCTAAAGCATACCTGAGAAGTAGGGTAAGAACAACTAGTAATCCACATTCCCCCATCTCTTTCTTTTATTTATGCTTCACTATGGGCTAGAAAGGTCCATATAGTATTTTTTAAAGGAGTGGAAGGGATCCCTGCTCTTCCTCAAGGTTCTACTGGTCTTGCCAGTTTGATGTACGGGTTAAGTGTGCAGACTCTAATCTGGAAGAACCGGGTTTGATTCCCCACTCCTTCACTTGCACCTGCTGATGTGACCTTGGGTCAGTCACAAGCTCTGGCACAGCTGTTCCTGAAAGAGTAGTTTGTGTTAGAGTTCTCTCAGCCCCACCTACCTCACAGGGTGTCTGTTGTGGGGAGGGGAAGGGAAAGGAGTTTGTAAGCCACTCTGAGACTCCAAATGAAGGGCGGGGTATAAATACAATCTCCTCTCTTCCTCCTTTTAAGAACTAGGCTGGAAGAAAAAATGCTGGAAGAAATTGAGTTAAGCAAGATATTGTAAAGAAGAGGCACCTCCATGGAGTGTATGAACAATGGGAGTTAAATGTTGACTGCCTCATGCCCTATATCAGTGCCCATTCATTCAATCACACTCAGTGAAATACAGCAATTTTCCCCTACCTTGACTTCTTTCTCATATTAAACAACAGAATCCCAAACCTCTATTGTCCTACATGAAAATCAGGAATAAACAATTAAGGTATCCCCCCAAAATTCCAGATCTAATTTTTTTTCCACAGAGCAAACCCATGTTTCATCCCATTGAAACCACTGGAAATGATAGTCAAATTTATTGACTAATATAACAAGTTAAATAATTTCCCATAACAAAGACTTTGATTCATGTATTTAAAATGAAGTGGCACAATCTGAATTTGACTTCTTTGCACATGCTGATTCATAGTATACAATAGACAATACACAAGCTGTGCATGAATACTTTCCTGTTTGGAAACAGAAGAAAAGAATGAACAGTAACACAAAGCAACAGCCAACAAAAAAACAGAATCCATTCTTAAAATGACAGATGTCCCAAATACAAGAGTGCTCTGAGGAGAAAAAAATCTTTGTAATTTTAGAACTGAAATTTGAGAGGAAGGGGACCTTTATCATTTTCTCCTGATTTTCATGCACAACAGTGCCAGTTTGAGATTTGGATATGCATTGGGTTTTGGGGATCCATTATTTTCAATGTGGGAACCAATTGGAGGGTCTGGTGCAGCTGTTTTTAAATATACTGGCACCAAGTTTGAACGATATATGGTCCTCCTTCAAATCTAAAGACCACCAAGCTTCAATCAGAATGAGTAAAGGGGGTTGACTTTATAGCCAGCAGATGTAGGTGCCCCTCAGTGCATTTCTCTTCACTGCTTCCTATGGGGGGAATAGCTGCAACATGGCAAGAGACTGCCAAGTGCTAATCTTTTCAAACAAAGATCCTGACTGAAAAATCTAGTTTCTTTACATACTCTTACACTGACTGACTGACAATATTTTTTAACCTTTCTACTGAAAACTCTGCATTTGCCATCCTTCCTTGTTGCAGTCCATTGTCTCCCATCACAAAGTAAAGAAAGCTTTCTTTGCAGAAAACTCCGCCCACCACTGCAATCTTTTAATAGTTTGTGGGGGGGAGGTTGCAAAAAACTAGAACACATGTATAAGTGTCTGCATGTTCAGCTGCTCTGAGACGCAGGTCTTCATCCTGATCGTCAGTTGTAGGTCGAATCTGCATTCACATTTTCAAATCAGTTTCGTGCTGCTGTGACGCCATCAAGCATAGAGAAAGACAGTGTCACAGCAGCATGAAACTGATTTAAAAATGGAAATGCAGCATGAAACTGATTTAAAAATGCAAATTCAGATTGAGCCATAGTAATAAATTACTACTGCTATTTAAGGAGAACCTGAGAGGTAGCATCTCTCATTCCTTTGAAAATACTTTCTGGCTCAAAGCAGAAGCTGTGCACCTTAAAAAAATTTTCTCTGGGCCTTGTCTTCAATAGTGATGCTTTACAAGGATCCAGTTGAAAGGGGAAAATGCCACTGCCCAGGGTAATCAGGAGAATTAAAAAAAACCAAGATTGCTGATGATGATGTCAGTAAGCACAGAAAACAACATAGACCTTTTTTTCAGGATTTTGTAATACCTAAGAATCCCAGATGGAGTCCACAAGGTAGAGTCACAGTCTGTAACCAATCAGGATCTAGACCATGTACACAGTGGCAGATCACAATATTCTCTTTCAAAACTTTGTATTTGTGTCCTTAATCTGGTCTTTCTGCTTTCAGAGTACACTGGCTATTGTGTTCCACATGTGAGCAGTGGTAGTCTGATGTAGGGAAACATGGCAATGTCAGCATGCACTGTTGCTGTTTCTGTATACTTGTCATAGGTGCACTGTAAGCACATAATTCAATGATCAGTAAGTTTTAGCAGGGTTGGTGTGGACTCCAGTGCAATTGTTATGCTCTCTCACCTTAGAGTGGAGTCTTTGCACATTTCCTCTATGCAGAACATGCATAGGATGCTAACTAGCAGCACTGGAATGTGCTGACTTTGCTGATACTCTGGTGTTAGGGTATTCATTGGGGCTGCAAGTTTAGTAATATTTTGAGGATATTTGGTTGAATGCATAATTATACTTTTCTGGTCTGTTGCACACACATCAGTAGTTATGAAGCAGCATATAAATAATGTAAATGAATGAAGAGAGTGCTCCTATTTCCCAGTTTGGGGTAGGATGGATTGTCCTCAGACACTGCACAGACATTTTCTGTGACAAAAAAAATAAGGGATGACCATAGATACTGAAACCAAAGCAATGGATAATTTCTCATAGCTGACAGCTGCAAAAATTATAATGCCTCTCTCTTATTATCATCTGTAAGAGTCAAGGACTAGAGGAGTTGTGTTTTATTCACATTTTTTTAGCCTAGCTCAGTGCATTGTGTTTGCAGATGTAGTGAGCATTTTTTATTTTCTTACTTTTTAATTCTGTCATTTTGATCTCTGTGACCCATGTTCACTCCATGTATACCAGTAGCAGAAGGGGGAGGGGGCCTACTGGCCTAGTGTGCTTAACTAAGTGTGTTAGTCTTCTTAATAGCAAGTACAAATGAGAGGGAAATGCAAACATGGAGAAAAGCCTTTAAGTGCCAAAGTGGCAAAGGGTGTCTAAGTACTAATCTTCAGGCTGGAACCTTAGCTGGTGGCAGTGAGAATACTTAGAGAGAGAAAGAGATAATTCGGATGTAAAGATGGAGAAGCCTCACTGGGCAAGAGATACGGGATGGCTGTGTAATGTCCTCAGTCTCACACTGGGCAGAAACTACTTACAAGCCCTGTTTCCCCACAATATCCACATAACCTTGTTTACTGGAATCATTTCCCCCCAGAATTGCGGCAGAAGCAGCAAAGTGGTTTCAGTTTAATTACTGGTGTCTTTTCCTCATGTACAGCCTGGCCTTTCACTTCAAATGCTCAATAATCAACATATGCTCAGTTTTCAAAGAGTTTCAACATTAACCAATTGTTTTCATAAAGAATATATTCATTTGATGAAAAAAAAAATTGCTGTTATAGAACTCCCCAAATGAGTATGTGAAGCACCAGTATGCAGTCAACTAGCTGAGTAATGGCTGATTT
Source organism: Gekko gecko (assembly GCA_029375565.1). Lineage (NCBI taxonomy): Eukaryota > Metazoa > Chordata > Lepidosauria > Squamata > Gekkonidae > Gekko > Gekko gecko. Next base: position 125,532,374 of record JAPDNY010000006.1, on the reverse strand, counting down.
GCATCAATTAAACATCCCTAAATTAGTGTGCCTTGGCATGAATGTCCCAGGCTTGCCCAATCTTGTCAGCTCTTGGAAACTAAGCAGGGAAGGCTCTGGTTAGCATTTGGATGGGAGACCACCAAGGAATTCCAAGGTCATTACACAGAGACAGGCAATGACAAACCACCTCTCTTAATCTCTTGCCTTGAAAACCCTATGGGGTCACCATGAGTTGGCTGCAACTTGATAGCACTTTACATACAGACAGACATACCCAAATAAGTACTAGTTGCTGCTAACAAACAACCCACCATGTGTACCAGAGGTTTTTGGCTCCAAACTTTTCCTCATTTGCATATAAAATGGTGTTGAGAGGACACCTATGTGCCATTCAATCAACTAAGGGGTCAATTAATGTTTTTCAACCACCAATGGCATTCCTTCCTCAATCCCCCCAGGCATTCAAGCTAGGGGTGTGCAGTAGGAAAAATGGGGTGGGGGGTAGTTTTTGGATCCAGATAGACTGGTGCTCAAAAATATCAGTACTCCTGGGTTCCCAGGTTCCAGATTGTGGTATGGTATTTGGTGGGGGCAGGGTGCTGTCCAATATATTTTTTTGTTCCATTGTTCCCTAGGGGAATCTTTCCAGGGGACTGGGAGGTGCTTTTTAAGGTACTGGAATCAAAATTGCAGGGATGGTGCTGGTGACTGTATATTTGAATAGGCCCCAAATTTCAAGTAAATTGAACCAAGGGGTCCAATCAGGGCCGACTTGCCCACTAGGCGAGCGTCTAGCCTAGGGCATGCCAGCCCGCAGGGGTGCCAAACTGCCCCCCCCCGTGAAAAGCCCCCCCCCACCGCCACCTCCCCCCCGCCGCCACCAGTGAAGAGCACTCCAGCAGGGCTCAGGAGGCGGCGGTGGAGCTTGCCCACCCTCCCCCCGGGGGGAAGAGGAGGTGGGGCAGTAGCCACCGCTACCAGCAAAGAGTGCCCCAGCAGGGCTCAGGAGGTGGTGGCTGGTGCCACCAGTGAAGAGTGCCCCAGTGGTGCTCAAAGGCAAGCTGGTGCTCAAAGGGAAGAGGTGGAGGTTTAAACCCCCACCCCTTCCCTGGCTTGCAAGCCAGCACTCAAAGGGAAGAGGTGGGGGTTTAAACCTGCCACCCCTTCCCTGGCTTGCCGGCACGCCCCACAGTTGCGGGGCACACAGGCAAGCCAGCGCTCAAAGGGAAGAGGCATGGGTTTAAACCCCTGCCCCTTCCCTGGCTTGCAAGCCAGCACTCAAAGGGAAGAGGCGGGGGGTTAAACCCCCACCCCTTGCTGGTGCCGCCCCCCCATCTCCAGGCCCCACTGAGAGGTTGGCATTGCTGGGGGGCACAGGCACCACAAGCTGGCCTGCCTAGGATGCCCAGACACCTTGGGCTGTCCCTGGGTCCAATATTATGGCCCCCTGAACAAGGTGCCCCAGCCATCATCCATTGTTTCCTATGTGGGGGGCTGAGAATTTCCATCCCCATGGGAAGCTATTCCAAGCTATTGCTGAGCCCAACTCAAGTAAAATCCAAGAATCTGAAACTATGTAAGGAACAAGAATCTGAACCTATGTAAAACCTGAGAATCTCAATATATGTAAAACACAAGAATCTCAATCCGACACATACCACCTCCAACAAAGAACAAACTTTAAAAAAAACAAAAACCTTGAAATGGACAGAATCTTACCTAAACTAGCCTGGCAAACTGATAGCAAGCCCTGGAAGACACTGAACCATGGGGGTGGGGAAGAGAAGGGTAAAAAATGAAAGGGGGGTATTGTGTAGTGGGTTAGATGCATGGAGAAACCACAGACACAGTCGTAGTGATCAGCATGGTTTACTGGTACAAAATTAGACACAGAATACTGGCTGGGTGGCCAACTATATACAGCACCCCTAGATCCTATTGGAAGTTTTAAACCTCCCGCCAAGATCTCTATTGATTCCCCAAAGTAAAATCCAGGAGCCTAGTCCCTATTGTTCCTAGGGAGTTAAGCTCGGTGGTTCCTTGCTGGCACCTAGTGGTGGTCAGCGGACATAACGGGGGGAACCATAGTCTTTGGAGGCTGCAAACACTGGCTCCTGATACTCCTGGTTAATCCTGAATATTTCCAAAATTTTGGGGGACCCATTTTTCTGTATCCTGAAAAATCCCAGATAATATTTGGGAGACTCTATCATATCTGGAAAAAAAATACCAACTAGATATTTGTCAGATATCTATTTTGGCTTGGTTATATCCAAGAGTACATCCAAGCCAATGGTCAGTGACAGTATTTGCCAGTTGGCTGTTCCTCTTTGTGCAATTCCTGCCTAAAGTAGTTATATCCTAACCAGTCAAAAGATCAAAACTGTATGCAGAAGTGCAGCTCACCAAAAGAGTATGAAGCAGGTAATTCCCCCCCTACACACAGCAATTTGAAGGAGGCACAAACAGTTCCTGCTTGGCTCCTAATGGTGATTGCCTAATCCTCCATTATACATGGGGAAGGCTGGTGGACCAACTTTTAGCAAAGGCAGTTTCCAACAGCAGGGTAGTGCTTTAACAGCCTTTCTGTGATTCACCACTCTGCACAAGGTGACCAATGTTTGACTCATTTGAAACTGGGTCTGGCACAAAGCAGAAGTCCAGTATGCTTGGTTGAAGACTAAATCCTTTAGAAAAAAGTATGTAGTGGCATGGAAATCAACACCACAAAAAGAGTTATCTTAAATTCAGTTTATAATAGTTATGGTGATGGTATGTGCTATGAGCAGGATCTCTCCATCTATGGTTGCCCTACCTATCACCTTTCTTACAGTCTTAACAGGCAATTTTTGGCCTTTGGTGAACAAGTCTTATTAATGAATCCTCTTTTAATGAACCCATTTAAGTCCTAACGACTGCTGGCTGGCTTCACTTACAACACTCCACTCCTCTACCTGTCACCAGTTCAGAGAATAGATGTTGGAGTCAGCTGTGTCTATGACTGCCACTCGCTCTTTTATAAACACACATAATTGTGTGTAATAAGCCCATAATTCAGCAGGCACAGTCTCTGCCTGCCAAATCCCTGCCAAGACAAACTGTTTGTTTTACACCAGCGCCAGTAAACTCTTATCGTTGCAGCTGTCCTCTCCATTGAGAGCACCTCTCTGAAAAGATCTGGTTTGTTTCCTGAGGCCCTTTGAAACTGAAATCCATTTTGTACATTGTTAATCTCAGCATTTATTCTTACTGTTTTCAGACCCAACTATGATAGCTTAAACAGAAGGACAGAGAGAGACCCCAACAGGAAGAGTAAGGTTGGGAAGATGATTAAAGTTACTGGAAGGAACTACATGCAAAATAAGGGCTAGTACTTCATGGATTGTGGAATTGTCTGTGTGTTTTGGAGAAAATTGCTAATGGGAAAATTTCCATCTTATTTAATAACAAACTGCATGTCAGAATAACTGTTAAAATTACCATGATACAAAGTAAAAACCTTCTCCTGGTGTGTTTATTTGAGCACACATGAAGCTGCCTTATAAAGTATCAAACTATTCTAGTCTGACTCATAGCAGCCAGGGCCAACCTATCAAGTAAGTGATTGCCTAGGGTGTCAGAAGTGAAGGAGTGCCTTTCAGCCCTATTACACCTCTCCCTGCCCATCCATGGCACCTGGGTCTGTCACAGCAAGAGGCAGCCTGGGAGGTACCCCCCCAACTCCAGCAGGCAGCTGGCAAGGAGCCTGCTCTTTACCACTCTTCATCAAGGGGGTGGGGTGGGCCACTCCAACCTCACTGAGAGGCAAGTGGTGATAGCAGGTTTATGTAGCAGTCAGGATGGGGTAGCAAAGTGAGCTGGCACTGCTTTGCCTTGCTACTAAGGTGCAGGGGATGAGGAGTGTGAGAGCTGCATTGCTATGTATGGCCACTGTACCTCCTTGCTTTGGATCAACTCATTGCCTCCCCACTTCACTGGGGTGCAAGAGGGGAGAAGGGTCAGTGCTGCCTCACTGCCATGCCTTCTCACTTCACCTTACTACCTCCTTGCAGTAGGGGTGGTAAGCAGAGCAGGTGCTGCCTCACCTTGCTGCAGTGCCAGTGCAGGGGGGACAAGGAGGAAAGGCAGCAGCTTTTCACTACACCTCCTCAGGGGAAGGGAGAGCAGTGGTCACCTAATCCTTGGACCATCCCTGACAGCAGCTTTCTCAGGTTCTTGGGCAGAGAACTTCCAGATCACCTGCTACCAGAACCTTTTACCTTTAGATTGAACCTAAGACCTTCTTCGTGAAAAGCAGGTATTCTACTGCTGAGTCACAGTTCTACCCAGAGTTTTCATTATGGGCCAGAAGATATTTTAATTGGAAATGTTAGGGATCTGGGATCTTAATCCTACAAAGTGTGCACTCTATCAGGAGGCTGTGGGCTCTCCAAGTATTTAGTTATTGTATGTATTTCACTCTTCCTACAAAGAACTTCTTTTTACTTCCTGGGCTTTTTTCCAGAGCACAGGTCAATTGAGAGTACTCACCGGAGCCACTTGTATAGTTGTGAAATTAAATTGTAAATGCACAAACATTCCTAGATTCATAGATTCAAATAGCAACCATAGAAGCATACCAGTAATGGGAGCAATCTATGAATACTGTTTCTGTGCAATTTCCATTCAGTTTGTTGGAGCTTGAATGGAAACCCTACATATTCATCACTGAACTGAAGTCATACAGCATTAGTGGTTGATAGATGGTGTCCAGTAGAATGAATGGTATTAGCCAAGAGGAAATCATCCAAATCCATTTCTCTGCTTCACCATTTGATGCCAGGAGCTAAGGATAAACATTAGAGATGGACTTCTGCAAAATTTATCTTGTCTTGTACACATCTGGCCCAACTCCAGCTGGTAGCTCTCCACTAAGACAAATTTCCTCCCTCAGAAGAAGTTTTTCAAGGAACCAAGAATTTCTTGGATGATCTCCAGACATGATGTTCTGAAAGGTTCTCAGGACATCAGAAAGCTGCAAAGTAAGCAGTTTTTGGAATTGGTTGGGCTACCTGTTGTATGAGAAAATGTTCCACTACGGATTGTATTTACAATTCAGCAAACTAAGTATTTGCTGAAGATTCTCCTAGTAATAACCCAAGTTATTCATGTTGGAGTGAGCAACTCAGTATGCCAGATGCTGGAGGGCGCAATATCACTTTAAGTGTGTGTAGGTGTTATCTCCTTGAATGGGATTCTTCTCTTTGTGTTAATCTGGGAGCTGCCCTCTGACCCTTTGTCCTCTCACTCTCACTTCACATGGCCTTTCATGGCACATGTCTCTGCAGGTCTCTCCTGTAGATGCAGTGCCCTCATATTCCCACATACATAATGCCAAACAACTGGCCATTTGTGATAGGAAAAGTACTCTTTAGATTAGGCTTACTTCTTTTCTTTTGACCTGAATGCAGGGGTCTTTTTTGGGGGGAGCGCACGGGTGCACAGCTCTGGCAGTTCAGGAGCCAAGCCCCGCACCCAGCCGGTATTCCCGGGAGTACTTCAGGCAGCCAAATGTCAATTTCAACTCCATTATATCCTATGGCCCATTGAAGTCAATGGTGAAAAAAATAGGGTATATTCTGGGGGCTGGAGGGGAAGGGGTTTGAGGGAGGGGCTCCAAACTCATAGGGTAGCTGATGGAGCCTCTCCCCAAGATACCCACCAAGTTTCAAGAACATTGGACCAGGGGGTCCAATTCTATGGGCCCCCAAATAGGTTGCTCCCATTCCCTCCATTGTTCTCTATAGTGGGAAAAAAGTAATTTTTTTCCCCACCATAAAGAACAATGGAGGGAACGGGGGCAACCTGTTTAGGGGCCCATAGAATTGGACCCCCTGATCCAATGTTCTTGAAACTTGGTGGGTATCTTGGGGAGAGGCTCCATCAGCTACCCTGTGAGGTTGGAGCCTCTCCCTCAAACCCCCTCCCCTCCAGCCCCTAGAATATACCCTATGTTTTCACCATTGACTTCAATGGCCCATAGGATATAATGGGGCCCGAATTGCGGCCGAATGTCTTTCATTCCCGCCTTTCCTTCTCTCCTTTTCCTCTTTCCCTCCTTCTTCTCTTCTCTCTTTCTTTTCCACCTTCTTCTATTCTCTTTTTTCCTCCTTTCCCTGTTTCCCTCCTTCTTCCCTCTCTTTCTTTCCCTCCTTTCCTTCTCTTTCTTTCCCTCTTTCCTTCCTTCTTTCCTTCTCTCTACTCTCTCTCTTTCATTCCCTCTTTCCTCCTTCTGTGGCCCAACTCTAGTGAGAAGGAGTTTAAACTTTAAACCCCTTCTCTCTTAGCTCCCCCACCCAGGCCAGCTTTTGAAGATGCCTCCCCCCTTTTGCTTCCCCTTCTGACATCACTTCTGGTGATGTCTGGGGGCGTGGCATATGCTAATAGCCTAATAGCTCATTAGCATACCATATGCTAATGAGCTCCTGCAGCTCTTTTTCTACTAAAAGACCCCTGCCTGAAAAGACCCCTGCCTGAATGTGAACTGGATCTACTTGAATAAATGTAAGTTGACTTGTTTTGCAATACATTTCTTGGGAAATTTATTTACTGCACTCAGTATCATGCTTCTATGACTGAGCAAACTCTGCTATATTAACCAAATATCCCAATGATTCATCCTGTTTATCAATTTAATTGGTGGCCCTTGTGAGAGTAGAAAGGTGAGATATAATAAAAATAAATTAAAGAAAATGTTCAAATATTAGCATCTTTAGGAATACTACTCCTTCACCGGGCTGCCAAGAGCTATTATGGGCCCCCAGGAAAAGATTCCATCTGGGACTCCCATATGACTCGGATCCAAACCAAATATCATAACAAAGCAAATGATTTTTCTGACTGTAACCATGCATCTATAATAATAAAAGAATCCATATGCCCATGTGTCTGTCCATTTGTGTCAGACACAATTCATCAGAAAATACAACTAGGAATTTCAAAATTGGCCACCAGCTTCAGGATGAGCATGGGAATTCTAGGGCCGAAGATGAAAGGACTCATATCATGATCCAGGTTATCTCCAGAGTCCCCCTACCCCATGCTATCTGCAATGGAAGCTAAGTTAAATTCTAACTTCTGTTCCTCATTTATTGTAATTAATGCAGATCAACATTATCATGCATGGAAAGGGTGTCCAATCCTTTTTTTTTTTTTTTTTTACTTTGCATCCTTTTACTACTGTGATTATGGGGAAATATTAACTCTCCCCTTCTGTTCATAATATTAGCAAAGGTTTGCTGCTGTATTACATATTAAATATACTCTAAATTGCCAACCAGAATAGATAAGGAGTTGACAAATAAGGGAGGGGAAATAGAAGTGAGCAGGGCTCATTTCCTGCCGGAGCTCACCAAAGCGACGTTCCTGCAGTAAGGAGCCCAGGGGGTGGGCACATGTAGCAAGCCCTGCCCCCTGCTCCCAGCCCTCAGTTGGGCCATGAGGAGCAAGAAGAAGGAAGGTAAGTTCCCCCTTTTTCTCCTCTCAGTGCAGGACCCAAGCCATGAGGGCCAAGGCCAGGAGTCTCCTCCACCCGTGGCTCCTCTTCACCCTGACCCCAGGCTGGAGATGCAGCAGGAGGCGCCCTTGCTCTGGAGCCTCTCCCCTTCTGGAAAAGGGGGAATATCAGCGGGGGCCTGAGACTGTCACCCAGCTCCTCTTCTTGGCTGCCGCTGCCCTCTGGGGACTTGGAAAGGTACATTTTCTTCTTGCAGGGCTGCTGCAGGCCCACTGGGCAGCTGCCGCTTCCCCCACCCTGTGGGGGTTGGTCATCACCCCCTTTCCCCTGCAAATATCTGTCCAGGTGTGTGTTAATACTTGGGGCTGGGAGCTCCCAGGCGCACATCAGGCAGCTCACAAGGGGCTCTTTCCCAATTGCCACCCCTTCCATTTCCTGGCAGAAAGAGGAATCCCACCGAATGCACACTGGGCAGCCATTCTTTCCGTCTTGAGGAGGGATGCCTTCCTTTGGGAAACATTTCCCAGCAGGAGCATACCCGCTAACCAAAACAGTAATAATGAAGGTTTCAGCCATGGGGCGAACTAGCAATGAGATTTGCCTGGGCAGGAAGAACAGCAGAGGAAATACTTCCTTTGTCTACATACAGATTTTTGGGAGTTGTAGTTCTTTAGGACTGGAGGGAAAATGAAAGCATTGGGGGGCATTTGGGTGGGTTAATGAAGCTGCAGCACCACTTTCCCAGGGAGTTTTCGCACCACATGCCTTTGCTGCACCGTGGTGGGCTCAGCCAATTCTGTGCAGGGTGCCAAAAGCTGGCCTTGGGCTGTGACCCCCTCTATGGGTTGCCCCCCGCATACAGGGCAAGTGCCCACCTCAGCATGAGGAGGAGAGATCCAGGGTGGGTGGGAGCCAGAGCAGGAGCTAACCCACTGGGCGCTGCCCTCTCTCTCTTTCTCCCTGTGGTCTTCCTCTTCCTCCAGGGAGTGAGTGACTGGGCAGCCAGCCAGGCTCTTCTCCATTTCCAGGCATATAGGTAAGAAGGCGGCAGATTCCCTCCCCTCCGCTTCCCTCCCACAAAGATGAGTTTTCAACCTGTTGTGCTGAGGCTTGGTTCACAGTGTTTTTTGGGGGGAGGCACCAGTGTTGTGGCTGCTCCTTCAACTGTGATTCATCCCGCACCTTGAGGCGGTGATGAAACTGACAAGGCACTGGCAGCTCTGGTAGCCTTGCTTTGTTTTGTCTAGAGCGGAGAGCAGTTTTGACGCTGAACAAAGACACCAAATTTCCCTGCCTGCTCCTTAAATTCCCTGATAAACAAGCTTCATTGGTTCTCAGGTCCTCAAGTGCATATGTAGTCTCTAGTAGCTACAGGAGTCCTAAGCCCTTAAGAGCTTCAAGTCACCAGCCCAGGCTGTGATTCCCCTCCCCCCCCCCATACAAACAAAAAGAAAGAGTTCTGGGAGAATCTTCAGTTGAAGTGGTAGACAGACATTCAAGAAACCCTCCTGCAAACAGACATCAAAGGAAAATGGAGCTGCTGAAGTTGACATTTTCTCTATCTCTCTGCCTTACAGAGTTTTGGACTTGATGGGCCATTGGCCTGTTCCATGGCTTCTCTTATTTTCCTATGTTCTTATGTGTGAGTGAGAGCTAGGGGAGGGGAGGTCACACCTGGCTCTCCCTGACCCCTTGGCTGCCTCAGAGGTAGAAGAAGAAGAAGAAGAGATTGGATTTGTACCCCACCGTTCACTTGGAGTCTCAGAGCGGCTTACAAACTCCTTTCCCTTCCCCTCTCCACAACAGACACCCTGTGAGGTAGGAGGGGCTGAGGGAACTCTAACACAAACTGCTCTTTCAGGAACAGCTGTGCCAGAGCTTGTGACTGACCCAAGGTCGCATCGGCAGGTGCAAGTGGAGGAGTGGGGAATTGAACCTGTTTCTCCCAGATTAGAGTCTGCACACTTAACCACTACACCAAACTGGCTATCTATGTGGCCAGTTCCTCCTGATCCAGTAGAGTGGCCATTCACAATTATTTTCAGGGGTATTTAACATGTTTACCAGCCATTGGGAATCTGGTGCCTGTTTCTTACAGAGCTTGCTGCATTTTAAAAAATGTAAAATATATGATGGAAATGCTCCCCCTTTAAAAAAAGTTAACAAATTGTCTAAATAAAATGGTTCTCAACTCTTCTTGCTTAAAAAATGTGTTTTGCTATAATTTATTTGTATGAATTTATATTATAAAGGCTGCTCAATGTACCCCTCTTTGCAGGAACCTTTTGTGAGATGTGCAACATGATTGTTATTGCATCTTCCTTGTGTATTTGCTCAAAAGTCCTGAAAAACAGGTTCTTTTCAACCATCTCTCTACACAACTTAATTCTCTCTCCGCCATCTGCATGAACAAGATGTGGGGGGAACATGCAAATCAGAGGCCTTTTAAAATTCCCTTTTGCCCTGTGTGCAGCCCAGAGAGAACACTGGCAAGAAATGTGCACTCTGCACATGTTCATGCTCTTCATTTTGCTGTTACCTGAAATGGTGTGGTACAGTTTCAAAGGAGCAACTAACTGGGATGTATAAAAAGAATGACAGGATTGCCCATTGGAAGCAATGGGAGAGGTTCACATTGGAGATAATGAGATCCAGGAATGCCAGTTGACTTCCATGGGCTCCACTGGTATTTAGTGTCAGTATTTGGATTTTAGTTCACGGCTGACCCAAGGTGTGTTAAGAAATTCAGACCAAAAAAATGGCATGAAGTGTGAGCTATTGAGAAGCTGTCTGGTATCATGAAGTTGATGTCTTGCATGTCTCCCACTTGTTCTGTTTGGGTTTTGAGTAAGAGCATTTCCCTCAGTGGAGGGTGGTAAGCAGTGGGGTATCACAGGCATCAGTACTCTGTCCGATGCTTTTTAACTTGTTTATTAATGATTTGGAATTGGGAGTAAGCAGTGAAGTGGCTAAATTTGCAGATGACATGAAGTTGTTCAGGGTGGTGAAAACCAGGGAGGATTGTGAGGCATTCCAAAGGGATCTGTCGAGGATGGGTGAGTGGGCGTCAACGTGGCAAATGGGGTTCAATGTGGCCAAGTGCAAAGTGATGCTCATTGGAGCCAAAAATCCTAAATATAAATACATGTTGATGGGGTCTGAACTGGCAGAGCCTGACCAAGAGAGAGATCTTGGAATCGTAGTAGATAACTCAATGAAAATGTCTAGACAGTGTGTAACTGCAATAAAGAAGGCCAACACTATGCTGGGGATTATTAGGAAGGGAATTGAAAACAAATCAGCCAGTATCATAATGCCCCTGTATAAATCATTGGTGCGACCTCATTTGAAATACTGTGTACAGTTCTGGTCGCCACATCTCAAAAAGGATATTATAGCATTGGAAAAAGTGCAGAGAAGGGCAACTAGAATGATAAAAGGGTTGGAACACCTTCCCTATGAAGAAAGGTTAAAATGCTTGGGGCTCTTTAGCTTGGACAAAGGACGGCTGAGGGGTGACATGATCGAGGTTTATAAGATTATTAATGGAATTGAGCAGGTTGAGAAAGAAATACTTTTCTCCAGGGGTCTTTTGGGGGGGGAGCGCACCGGAGGGCAGCTCCGGGAGCTCAGGAGCCAAGCCCCGCCCCCAGCCGGCGTCCCGGGGAGTCTTTCAGGCAGCCGAATGTCAATTTCAGCTCCATTATATCCTATGGGCCATTGAAGTCAATGGTGAAAACATAGGGTATATTCTGGGGGCTGGAGGGGAGGGGGTTTGAGGGAGAGGCTCCAAACTCGCAGGGTCGCTTATGGAGCCTCTCCCCAAGATACCCACCAAGTTTCAAGAACATTGGATCAGGGGGTCCAATTCTATGGGCCCCCAAACAGGTTGCCCCTATTCCCTCCATTGTTCTCTATGGTGGGAAAAAAACTTACTTTTTTCCCACCATAGAGAACAATGGAAGGAATAGAGGCAACCTGTTTGGGGGCCCATAGAATTGGATCCCCTGGTCCAGTGTACTTGAAACTTTGTGGGTATCTTGTGGAGAGGCTCCATCAGCTACCCTGTGAGTTTGGAGCCTCTCCCTCAAATCCCCTCCCCTCCAGCCCCCAGAATATACCCTATGTTTTCACCATGGCCCATAGGATATAATGCGGCCGAATTGCCACCGAATTTCTTTCATTCTCTCCTTTCCTTCTCTCTTTTTCCTCTTTCCCTCCTTCTCCTCTTCTCTCTTTCTTTCCCACCTTATTCTCTTCTCTTTTTCCTCCTTTCCCTGTTGCCCTCCTTCTTCCCTCTCTTTCTTTCCATCCCCTTTCCTTCTCTTTCTTTCCCTCTTTCCTTCCTTCTTTCCTTCTCTCTACTCTCTCTCTTTCCTTCCCTCTTTCCTCCTTCTGTGGCCCAACTCTCATGAGAAGGAGTTTAAACTTTAAACCCCTTCTCTCTTAGCTCCCCCACCCAGACCAGCTGGAGAAGGGAAGGGGAGGCTTTTGAAGATGCCTCCCCCCTTTTGCTTCTCCTTCTGACATCACTTCCGGTGATGTCAGGGGGCGTGGCATATGCTAATAGCCTAATAGCTCATTAGCATACCATATGCTAATGAGCTCCTGCAGCTGTTTTTCTACAAAAAGACCCCTGCTTTTCTCCCTTTCTCACAATACGAGAACTCTTGGGCACTCAATGAAATTGCTGAGCAGTCGGGTTAGAACATATAAAAGGAAGTACTTCTTCACCCAAAGAGTGATTAACATATGGAATTCACTGCCACAGGAGGTGGTGGCAGCTACAAGCATGGACAGTTTCAAGAGGGAATTAGATAAACATATGGTGCAGAAGTCCATCAGTGGCTATTAGCCACAAGGTATAGATAGGAAATCTCAGTTTGGGGCAGGTGATGCACTCTATTCTTGGTGCTGGGGGGGGCAGCAGTGGGAGGGCTTCTAGTGTCCTGGCCTCACTGCTGGACCTCCTGATGGCACCTGGTATTTTCAGCTGCTGTGTGACAGAGTGTTGGACTAGATGGGCCATTGGCCTGATTCAACATTGGCTTCTCTTATGTTCTTATGTTTGTTCTTATGCTCATTGTGTTGGGCTCCCTGGAACAAATCCCTCCCCCATTTTTAATGACACTCAACTAAGGCAGATCATATCTCACCTGATCTTACTGTAGGACTATCCTTGCTATAGCATGCCTTGAAGTGTTTATGGTAGATGGCAAACATGGGCAGCTTTGCGTACATGGCTGCTGGTGTGATGTGTTTGGGATTATACGTTGTCTAGTCTTAATGTGTGTGAAGGTGCAATAGAACACATGCTCCTCAAGACTGCTGTAAACATTACCCTTTTAATTAATATCTCTCCCAGGCACGTTGTTGCCAAAATAATCTTTTGATTGTTTTCCTGATTTATTGCAGAAAAAGCAAAAACATACTAGCTTGATCTGTATTTTCATGCTTGTTGTAGGGTACCTTCCCTGCAAGAACAAAGGAAACCCAAAGTGCCTTTAGTCAAAGTGTAAAGCTGGTTTGCCAGTTCTTGAGTTGGGAAATACCTGGAGATTTTTTGGGTGGAGCCTGAGCTGTGAATGTTGCCTTCTGACACACTTCTGGTGAGGTTAGGGGGTGTGGCATATGCAAATAAGTTATGCTAATGAGTTATGCTAATGAGATCCTGCACTTCTTTTTCTACGAAATGACCCCTGGAAGTGGGGATAGAGGAATGGCAGATCATGAAAGGAAGAGAGCAAAATGAAGGAGGAGAAAAGTGTGGGAAAGAGAGTAATGAAGGAAATATCAACAAATGTTTTTGGTTGGGGTTTCTTGCTACCACATACTAACAGAGCTGCCGCTTTGCAAGATCTGGATGTGCAGACAAAACTGTGGAGCTAAGTGAAACTAAAGGAAGAGGGAAACCATAGACTGCTAGAGACAACCTTATTAAAAGGCTGCATCATAGCAAGGACTGTAGCTTGTCCTGGCTGGTCTTGCACTGCTGGCTTGGCTGGTGGGTTTAATCAGGGCCGGCTCCAGGTATTTCTGCGCCCAGGTGGGCGCAGATCCCAACCTCCGGATTGGGCCTGGAGACCCAGCCATGCCGCCCCCCCTCCTCCCCCCCCAGGGAGGAGGGGGAGGGAGGGCAAGCTGTGCCCCGGCTGCTCAGCGGCGGCAGTGGTGGCAGTGGCGGGGAGTCCCCGCTGGCTGCTGCCGCCTCCCCCCAACAGGGAGGAGGGGGAGGGCGACTTGCGCCTTAGGTGGGCACTTTCCGGCGGCAGCCTCCTCCTCCCCACCCCCAGGGAAGGGCGAGGGCGACTTGCGCCCTAGGTGGGTGCTTTTAATTTTGGCGGTGGCAGCAGCATCAGGGAGATCCTGCTGGCCGCCGCCGGCCTCCTCCTCCCCCTCCAGGGAGGAGGGGGAGGGTGACTTGTGCCCTAGGTGAGCGCTTTTAATTTCGGTGGCGGCGGCATCAGGGAGATCCTGCTGGCCACCACTGGCCGCCTCCTCCCCTCCAGGGAGGAGGGGAGGGCGACTTGCGCCCTAGCCGGGCGCTTTTCCGTGGCGGCGGTGGTGGGCGCCCGGTTAGGGCGGTGGGGGGGGCTTTTCAGGGGGAGCGGGGTGCCAATGGGCGATCTGGCCGTGGGTTTAATGGGGTCTGAGAAGCAAGGGTTTCCCTCAGCCTCCTAGTAAACATTGCAGAAAGGCCTAACCAACAGAGTCAGAACAACTCCAGTTTACTGCGCTCTGCCTTCCCTATGACCTTAGCAGCTGCAGTGCAGAACTACATTAGAAGGAGAGAGAAGAGGTAAATTCATTTTGTGAATGCAGCATGATGCTGGCTTCAGAGGCCCTCCAGCTAATTTGGCCCCCAGGAATTTTGATTCCCCCCCCAGTATCCCCTTTTCAGCAAACCTACTCCTTCAAGTCAAACATGTAGTCCATTGCAGAAGGACATGCTTTCATGACTTGTGGCAGTATTGTTTCCCGAATATAGTTGTTGTTTGTAGACACCATGGTTAGAACAAGTGAAGGGACTGGAATCACAGGCTCTTAAAGCAGTATCATTCCAAGTCCTTACTGTTAGAGTGTTCCATTCTATACACAGTCCTGAGAGCGGAGGGTCTATGAGAGTGCGATATTGGTCTTAACCCTAGCTGAATATTTTTTTGTTTTGTTTTCCAAGGATGAAGAGGAGATTGTCTAGCATTTGGTCTTAGAATCAGATTGATGTGTTATAATATCATATAGTGACACTTACTGGAGATAAGATAGCGGGCTAGATAGGTAACTTGTCTGATCCAATTCAATGCTTTTTATGCCTTTATGTTAATTCTAGGTTAAAATGAGCAGGAAGCAGTTTTGTATTATAATGTTGGCATCAAGCTCTCTTGAATTCCACACTACAGCGCGGTGTCATCTTAAACCACTGGGAGTTTTGAAGATCAGTAATAGCTTCAAAGGGAAAGTAAAGTGTATATAATTCAGCCTTTTGTAACCAAACGTATTAAATGCAATTATTCCAAAATTATATCTGCAGTCTCTTTCCAATCTGTCTTTGAAAACAAATGGAACCTACTCAAATAAAAAAGTAGGCCATTTTTATACTTCTAAAATGGAAAAAGTGTCAGTCTTCAAAGCAATTTATTCCTAATTACAAAATTGCTTTATAAAGAGGCCCTCATGGGAGGAATACAAGGTATAGAAACCAAGAATTCAAAGGACGATGTGAATCAAATCATTCTTTTGTTTAAAACTCAGATGAGCCAAAAGCACTTAAAGTATTTTACTGCTCTTATGCTTGATAAAATTAATTTATATTGTATAAATTAATTTTCTAATTAGTAATTAACTTTTTGTGGAATAAGTCTTTTTAAAACATCCACTAAGGTATAAAATCCTCATATATTCTTGCAGGAAAATCAGAAGGGTCTGTGACAGTGATTCTGCTAAAGAGTATAATGGCATGGCTTTGGAGCTATGGATGAAGGGAGAACACATTGTGCAAGACATGAATGAATTTGTTTCCAACATGTTCCCTGTGAAATGAAAGTTGCAGCAGTCAGTATGCTGAGGCTGGAGGTATTGAGGTTCAGTCAAGAAAGGTGACATGTACTATTCAGATTTCTAAACCTTTTAAACAATTTGCTGTTGTGCAAATATCCAGTGGCTTTGGAATTTATACCACCATTTTCAAGTTTTATATTATCATACTATTGTGCATGGTAATATTCCATTTAGTGTAGTGTGCTGAGTTCTGAGCGCCATGATTTTTAAAAATGCTGACAATAGGAGGAATTAAGAGAGAGATCAGCGTGACAAAGAATCTAGAAAAGAAACTCTCTGAGGACACATTGAACAAACTGTACATGTTTTGCATATATAGAAAATTAATGGTATCCCGTATCTCATGAGTAACGTTTGGTTATCTCTCTCTCCTAAGACAGAAGAAGCAGTAACTGATTTAAACTTCTCCCCTGGAAAGGCAACCATTTTTTACTGTATTTCTTACCAACCATGCAGCACAGCACAATTGGCTTTTCATGCATGCATGTTCTCACACAGTCTGATTGAGGTCTACTACCTCCCCACCCTTGCTGCATAACTGATCTGTTCAAAAAGCAATTATTTAAATAAACAATGAGATCACTCACAAATAATGTATATCAGTCATCAGCTATGTTTCAATAAAATCCTACCCTTTGGTGTTTGGCTACCTAGTCCTTAGTGATTCTAATGACTACCTACCAGTTTGAATCAGCAGTGTCTCTGCATGGGTGCAGTTTTAAAAAAAAACCAATATAAACCAGTTTGGCAGGAATCTGTGGCTCCTCAGTACAAACCAAACAGAGGAAGTGATCAGCTCACATGTGATTGCTACCTTTGAACACAGTAAGTTTGACCATCAAACATTTTTGTTGTTGTTGTTGTTCAGTCGCACAGTCGAGTCCGACTCTTTGCGACCCCATGGACCAGATCACGCCAGGCCCTCCTGTCTTCCGCTGTCCGCTGAAGTTTGCTCAATTTCATGTTCGTTGCATCGATGACACTGTCTAACCATCTCATCCTTTGCCGTCCCCTTCTTCTTTGACCTTCAATCTTTCCCAGCATCAGGGTCTTCTCCAGTGAACGCTCCCTTCTCATTTGGTGGCCAAAGTATTTGAGCTTCAGCTTCAGGATCTGGCCTTCCAGGGAACAATCAGGGTTGATTTCTTTTAGGATTGACTGATTTGATCTCCTGGCAGTCCAAGGGACTCTCAAGAGTCTTCTCCAGCACCATAGTTCAAAAGAATCTATTCTTCGGCGCTCGGCCTTCCTTATAGTCCAACTCTCGCAGCCATACATTACTACGGGGAATACCATTGCTTTGACCATGCGGACTTTTGTTGGCAAGGTGATGTCTCTGCTTTTTATCATGCTGTTTAGGTTTGCCATCGCTTTCCTCCCAAGGAGCAGGCGTCTTTTAATTTCATGGCTGCAGTCACCATCTGCAGTGATCTGGGATCCTAGGAATGTGAAATCTGTCACTACTTCTACGACTTCCCCTTCTATTTGCCAAGGAGTGATGGGGCCAGATGCCATGATCTTAGTTTTTTTGATGTTGAGCTTCAAGCCCACTTTTGCACTCTCCTCTTTCACCCTGAGCAAAAGGCTCTTTAGGTCCTCTTCACTTTCTGCCATCAGAGTGGTATCGTCTGCATATCTGAGGTTATTGATCTTTTCCCCAGCAATCTTAATTCCAGTTTGTGATTCATCCAGGCCAGCATTTCGCATGATGTACTCTGCATATAAGTTAAATAAGCAAGGTGACAATATACATCGTCGTACTCCTTTTCCTATGCTAAACCAGTCAGTTGTTCCATATCCAGTTCTAACTGTTGCTTCTTGACCCTTATACAGGTTTCTCAGGAGACATGTGAGGTGGTCCGGTACTCCCATCTCTTTAAGAACCTGCCATAATTTATTGTGATCCACACAATCAAAGGCTTTAGCATAGTCAATGAAGCAGAAGTAGATGTTTTTCTCGTACTCTCTTGCTTTCTCCATAATCCAGCGAATGTTGGCAATTTGATCTCTAGTTCCTCTACCTCTTCGAAACCCAGCTTGTACTTCTGGCAGTTCTCTATCCACGTACTGTTGGAGCCTAGCTTGTAGGATTTTGAGCATGACCTTGCTAGTGTGTGAAATGAGTGCAACTGTGCGATAGTTTGAACATTCCTTGACATTGCCCTTCTTTGGGATTGGAATGTAAACTGACCTTTTCCAATCCTGTGGCCACTGTTGTGTTTTCCAAATTTGTTGGCAAATTGAGTGCAGCACTTTAACAGCATCTTCTTTTAAGACTTTGAATAACTCAGCTGGGATGCCATCACCTCCACTAGCTTTGTTGTTAGTAATGTCTTCTAAGGCCCATTTAACTTCACTTTCTAGGATGTCTGACTCGAGGTCAGTGGTTATACCATCGTGGTTGTCAAGGACATTGCTCACAGTTAAATTTGAAGAATTCCTAATACCTGTCTTTAAAAAGTAAAACCAGGTCATCCCACAAATAAGGTAGGGGCTCCACATACTTTGAGAATTTCCCAGGTATACAGTTTGTCAGTTAAGCAAGATGCTGCCCCCCCCCAACACACATGAGTATTACATGTGTTCCAGGACACAAAGATTGCTGTAAGAAATTAAAAGCTGGTTGAAGGGAAAACAAAAGATAAAGAGATGGAGAAATTGGCAGTCTTTAAGCAGTGGCTGGACAAACACTTGACAGGGATGCTGTAGGCTGGTCATGCATTGAGCAGGGGTTTGGCCTGTATGGCCTCTTCCAACTTTGTGATTCTATGATATTAGTCTATCAGGCACCTGAAATCTTGGAAGGTGACTGGTGCAGACTCATGGAGCAGGCACCGGTGTTTGCCTGCCCCTCACAGATGGAATCACAAGGGTGTGGGAAGACTATGAAGGCTCAGCATGGGAGCATTGACCAATCGGGGGTTGGTTGGCTGCTCCATCCACTGGTAGCCACCACTCCTCAATCATTCCAGCCCAGCACAAGCTCTGAGGTGGATGGGAGTTGCACTGCTGTGCTTTGAAGAGCACACCTTTGATCAACCAACGAGCATGCCACCTAGGAAAGCAACGTAGAAGGAGGGGGGCTTGGCTAAGAGGGCAGCCAAACAGGTGCTGCCAGCCATCTCATCCTCTGTGGAAGCGGGTGGCCCCTCCTTACGAGATTTGGCAGCCAAGATTGAGGGCCTAGAGAAGGCCAAGGCGGAGAAGCAGAAGCCTGGTGACACTGGCATATCAGGTGCAGCTGAAATTATTCTGTCAGGCATCTAAAATCTCATGGAATCTTGAAAGAGTTGGATGTGTGCATGAGATTAGTGGATTTTCAAATCCCCTTTCTCACTGTACAACTCCTGATCAGCACCCAGCTTGTTCTTCCTACTACCTTACCTATTTGTTTGTTTTCAAGATCTATTAAAGGTTTTAATTTCAAAGTGGTGTACATTAAAATAAAATTCAAACGTCTTGTGTCTAAGATTACAAAATGGAAAGTAAATTTTGATCAAGCAAATTGTTCTGACCATATTATGTATCGACAGAGAAAATGGAAGAGAATTTCTTGGTAGCTATTAGTTCAATAGAAAGCAAGATTCTGATTTTCCTTGTTTATTGTTTCAATACAAAGTCCTTTGATTAAACGGTGTGCCTCCCTTTTTCTAAGAACTGTAAATGAGATTCAGCTTATTGAAATATTTGGAGTGAACTTAGGTTTCCCCCCAAAATACAATATATTTGAGGGAAGGCCTAGGCTGACACTCGATTTTGAATCTAATGAAATTAAATTTTGCAAGTTCCTTCTTAGATGAAACATTTGATGGATTTTGAGGAAACCCTGAAAGCACAAGTTCTCATGGTAGATCTTGCATACCCCCACCTCTTTATGAATGTCTCTGTGTTATCAGTGACAGCAGGTATTCTTTATAAGGATATGGAACATTTTTTTTTGGGGGGGGGTGGAGTGAGTTGCGGGTTTTTTGTATCATTAGCATGCAGCTTTTTTCTCTTTATTTCTCAATATTTATTTCTCTTTATTTCTTAAACACCCTTTATATGCTTACTTTGAACATCAGCTATATGTCCATGACATAATGGCTTTTATGCAAAGTCACTTTTTAATATCAACCCGGAAGACAGTCCTAGGGAGATAAAGAGTAAGGTAAGGTAAAGGTACTCCCTCATGGATCACTGCCTTGTCGTGGCGAGGGGGCTTGCGTGGTTCAATGAGGCTGTGGGCTATGCCGTGGAGGGCCACCCAGGATGGACAGGCCACAGCAGAGAACTCAGACCAAGCGTGATCCCCTGGAGAAGGAAATGGCAACCCACTCCAGTATCTTTGCCAAGAAAACCCCATGGACAGTAACAAAAGGCTAAAAGATATGACGCCGGAAGATGAGCCCCTCAGGTCGGAAGGTGTCCAATATGCTACTGAGGAAGAGCAGAGGGCAAGTACGAGTAACCCCAGAAAGAGTGAAGCGGCTGGGCCAAAGCCGAAAGGACGCTCAGTTGTGGATGTGTCTGACGGTGAAAGGAAAGTTCGATGCTGCAAAGAACAATACTGCATAGGAACCTGGAATGTAAGATCTATGAATCAAGGTAAGCTTGACGTGGTCAAAAATGAGATGGCAAGAATGAACATCGACATCTTGGGAATCAGTGAACTAAAGTGGACAGGAATGGGCGAATTTAACTCAGAAGACCATTATATCTACTACTGTGGCCAGGAATCCCGTAGAAAAAATGGTGTGGCCTTTATAGTCAACAAGAGATTGAGAAAGGCAGTATTGGGATACAATCTCAAAAATGACAGAATGATCTCGGTCCGAATCCAAGGCAAACCATTCAATATCACAGTAATCCAAGTCTATGCCCCAACCACTGCTGCAGAAGAGGCTGAAGTGGACCAGTTCTATGAAGACCTACAACAGCTTGTAGAACTAACACCAAAAAATGATGTCCTCATCATCATAGGGGACTGGAATGCTAAAGTAGGAAATCAAAAGGTAACCGGAATAACAGACAAGTTTGGCCTTGGAGAACAAAATGAAGCAGGGCAAAGGCTAACAGAGTTTTGTCAAGAGAACACGCTGGTCATAGCGAACACCCTTTTCCAACAACCTAAGAGGCGTCTCTACACATGGACATCACCAGATGGGCAACCCCGAAATCAGATTGACTATATAATTTGCAGTCAAAGATGGAGAAGCTCTATCCAGTCAGTAAAAACAAGACCTGGAGCTGACTGTGGCTCAGATCATGAGCTACTCATTGCAAAATTCAGACTTAAATTGAAGAAAGTTGGGAAAACCACAAGGCCATTCAGATTTGACCTAGATCGCATCCCCGATGAATATACAGTAGAGGTGAAGAATAGGTTTAAGGGACTAGATTTGATAGACAGAGTGCCTGAAGAACTATGGACAGAGGTCCGTGACATTGTAAAGGAGGCAGCACTCACCGCCATCCCAAAGAAAAAGAAATGCAAAAAAGAAAAGTGGCTGTCTGATGAGGCTTTACACATAGCAGAGGAAAGAAGGAAAGCTAAAGGCAATGGGGAAAAGGAACGATTTGCCCAACTGAATGCAGATTTCTAGAGAACAGCAAGGAGAGATAAGGAGGCTTTCCTGAATGAACAATGCAAAGTAATAGAGGAAAACAATAGATTGGGAAGGACTAGAGATCTCTTCAAGAAAATTGGAGAAATCAAGGGAACGTTCTATGCAAAGCTGGCCATGATAAAGGACAAAAACGGTAGAGACCTAACAGAAGCAGAAGAGATTAGGAAAAGATGGCAAGAATACACAGAAGAACTATACAAGAAGGACCTCGATGTCCTTGACAACCACGATGGTATAATCACTGACCTCTAGCCAGACATCCTGGAAAGCGAAGTTAAATGGGCCTTAGAAAGCATTACTAACAACAAAGCTAGTGGAGGTGATGGTATCCCAGCTGAGTTATTCAAAGTCTTAAAAGAAGATGCTGTTAAAGTGCTGCATTCAATTTGCCAACAAATTTGGAAAACACAACAGTGGCCACAGGATTGGAAAAGGTCAGTTTACATTCCAATCCCAAAGAAGGGCAACGTCAATGTTCAAACTATCGCACAGTTGCACTCATTTCACACACTAGCAAGGTCATGCTCAAAATCCTACAAGCTAGGCTCCAACAGTACGTGGATAGAGAACTGCCAGAAGTACAAGCTGGGTTTCGAAGAGGTAGAGGAACTAGAGATCAAATTGCCAACATTCGCTGGATTATGGAGAAAGCAAGAGAGTACCAGAAAAACATCTACTTCTGCTTCATTGACTATGCTAAAGCCTTTGATTGTGTGGATCACAATAAATTATGGCAGGTTCTTAAAGAGATGGGAGTACCGGACCACCTCACATGTCTCCTGAGAAACCTGTATAAGGGTCAAGAAGCAACAGTTAGAACTGGATATGGAACAACTGACTGGTTTAGCATAGGAAAAGGAGTACGACAAGGATGTATATTGTCACCTTGCTTATTTAACTTATATGCAGAGTACATCATGCGAAATGCTGGCCTGGATGAATCACAAGCTGGAGTTAAGATTGCTGGGGAAAAGATCAATAACCTCAGATATGCAGACGATACCACTCTGATGGCAGAAAGTGAAGAGGACCTAAAGAGCCTCTTGCTCAGGGTGAAAGAGGAGAGTGCAAAAGTGGGCTTGAAGCTCAACATCAAAAAAACTAAGATCATGGCATCTGGGCCCATCACTCCTTGGCAAATAGAAGGGAAAGTCGTAGAAGTAGTGACAGACTTCACATTCCTAGGATCCCAGATCACTGCAGATGGTGATTGCAGCCATGAAATTAAAAGACACCTGCTCCTTGGGAGGAAAGCGATGGCAAACCTAAACAGCATGATAAAAAGCAGAGACATCACCTTGCCAACAAAAGTCCGCATGGTCAAAGCAATGGTATTCCCTGTAGTAATGTATGGCTGTGAGAGTTGGACTATAAGGAAGGCCGAGCGCCGAAGAATAGATTCTTTTGAACTGTGGTGCTGGAGAAGACTCTTGAGAGTCCCTTGGACTGCAAGGAGATCGAATCAGTCAATCCTAAAAGAAATCAACCCTGACTGTTCCCTGGAAGGCCAGATCCTGAAGCTGAAGCTCAAATACTTTGGCCACCAAATGAGAAGGGAGCACTCACTGGAGAAGACCCTGATGCTGGGAAAGATTGAAGGTCAAAGAAGAAGGGGACGGCAAAGGATGAGATGGTTAGACAGTGTCATCGATGCAACGAACATGAAATTGAGCAAACTTCAGCGGACAGCGGAAGACAGGAGGGCCTGGCGTGTTCTGGTCCATGGGGTCGCGAAGAGTCGGACTCGACTGTGCGACTGAACAACAACAACAACAAGGTAAATGTAAAGGTTCCCTTGCTCGAAAACCAGTCAAGTCCGACTCTAGGGATGCGGTGCTCATCTCTGTTTCAAAGCCAAAGAGCCAGCGCTGTCCAAAGACATTTCCGTGGTCATGTGGCTGGCATGACTAGACACCAAGGTGCACGGAATGCTGTTACCTTCTCACCAAAGCGTACCTATTTATCTACTTGCAATTTCTTGCTTTCGAACTGCTAGGTTGGCAGGAGCCACTCCGTCATGCAGCACTCAGGTCTCGAACTGCTGAACTACCGACCTTCCAGTCTACAGTTCAGCATCTTAACCACTTGAGCCACTGCAGCACCAGTACAGACCTTTAATTCTGTATCTCTGCATAAAGACTACTAATGAAGACAAATAGTTTTGCTGATTTTCATGCATATAACGGATCTCATTGTGATCAAGAATAGCATTCATTCTGTGAAAATCCTTGCTGCTTTCTACTAATTGCAGATGCTTTGCTCCATTTCATTTTCAAAGTCATCTTATATATAAAAAAGGCTTACTAATTTATTCACGATTCAGGCTCTCCCATTGGCCCTTGAAGAGTACCACATCACCCATTGACAGATGAACTGCCACTCCAGAGTAATCAGTTGGCATTGGATGGGTGCTGGGTTCACGCTTCTCTCCCACCCACTGCAGCTTAGGACACTCTTCTCTGATTGGGCCAGTGTTTCAAGGTCATTTGCATATGGAAGCTGATTGAACTTCACTCCATTCTACACCTCAACCCCCCCCAGACAGTTGGAACTGTCAGTTGCATATGTGACCTGGTGTATCCTGAGGTAAAATATGTACTCACCCACAACACATCACTTCCCCTTCAAAAGAAACAAACCCAATAACACAACCATGCCACACCACAAAAAAGACAGGTCACACCACAAGCAAAATACCAAAAGGCAAAAAAATGATAGGAAAAGGTGCCACCCTATTACTGCCACAGATACGTACCTGATAGTGCTTCAGAGGATGGTGTGCAAGTCCCAGGTTCATGTTATAAAAGCTGCCTGGGGGATTATGGACTATTCACAGACATTCAACCTAACATACCTCACAGGGTTGTTGTGCAGATCATACAGGGGAGAGGAGAATGATGTCAGCTGCTTTGGTTCCCATTGCAGGGAAAGATTGCCCTTTCCCTAGGTAGAGGGTGCAGGGGGGGGGGAGATGTAAACCTGAAGACAGACAGGCAGATAAAGGTAGGCTGATGGTTGCCTGGAAAGGACATAAGGTTGCCAACTCCAGGTTGGAAACTTCCAGGATATTTTAGGAATGAAGCCTGCTGAGGGTGGGGTCTAAGGAGGAGGACGAGAGGGACCTAAAACAGATACAATGCCATAGACCCCACCCTCCGAACAAGCCATTTCTTCCTGGAAAACCATTGTTGCCAATCTTCAGGTGACAGCTGGAGAGCTCTTAAAGCTCTGGTGCAAATTCAAAGTGCTGAGCATGTGTTGTGTTCTGGCAGGGAACACTGTGAGTGTAGAAAATGAATGTGGACAGAGTAGTGTTTTGGAAAATCTTTGGAAATTGTTTGGTGCATTTACCATGGAGCACCCACCCAGAGCCTCTGGCAATTTCTCACTCTGCTGGCATCAAAACCAATTTAAGGCAAAATAGAGATATGGACACTTTTCCATCCTCTTTACGTTAATCTGTCTTTGTTGGCAACCCTAGGCCTGCCAGCACTCTCAGGGTGACTTCATGCCTCCTGACTGGAAGACTGGAGAAGAGCGAATGTTGTCCCAATCTTCAAGAAGTGAAAAAAGACGGACCTGGGAAATTGGTACTATCCAGTATGGTTTATCAAGAATAAGTCATGCCAGACCAACCTTATCTCCTTTTTTGACAGAGTTACTAAAATGGTTGACTCTGGCAATGCTGTGGACATAGTGTATCTAGATTTCAGTAAGGCATTTAACAAAGTTTCTCATGATATCCTTGAGGATAAGCTGGTTAAGTGTGGGCTGGATGGTGCAACTGTTGGATGGATTCATGGTTGGTCGAAAAATCGTACCCAACGAGTGCTCATAAATGGCTCTACATCTACATGGAGGGAAGTCTCGAGTGGAGTGCCACAGGGCTCGGTCCTGGGCCCAGTGTTGTTCAGTGTTTTTATAAATGACCTGGAGGAAGACATAGAGTGGATGCTTATCAAATTTGCAGATGACACAAAGCTGGGTGGGACTGCTAATTCTGAAGAAGACAGAGTCAGGATTCAAAATGATCTAGATAGGCTGGAACAGTGGGCTGAGGCAAATAAAATGAAATTTAATAGAGATAAGTGTAAAGTCCCACACCTAGACACAAAAAATCACAGGCAGAGATATAGAATGGGAGGGACTTGGCTTGACAGCAGCACATGTGAAAGGGATCTAGGTGTTCTGGTTGATCACAAGCTCAACATCAGCCTGCAGTGTCATGTGGCTGTGAAGAAAGCTAATGCAATCTTAGGATGCATTAACAGAAGCATTGTGTCCAGATCACGGGAGGTGGTAGTTCTGCTCTATTCTGCTATGTTCAGGCCTCACCTGGAGTACTGTGTCCAGTTTTGGGCACCACATTTTAGGAAGGATGTTGACAAGCTTGAGCATGTCCAGAAGAAGGCAACCAGGATGGTGAGAGGGTTGGAATCCAAGTCTTATGAGGAAGGGCTGAAAGAGTTGGGTATGTTTATCCTGGGAAAGAGAAGACTTAGAAGGGACATGATTGCAGTCTTCATGTATATGAAGGGCTGTCATGTAAAAGATGCTGCAGATCTATTCTCTCTTGCTCCGGATTGCAAGACTAGATCTAATGGGTGGAAATTACAAGGGAGTCGTTACCAGCTAGATATCAGGAGAAACTTCCTAACTGTAAGAGTGGTTGAGCAGTGGAACAGTCTGCCTCGGAATGTGGTGGATGCTCCTTTGCTGGACGTTTTCAAGCAGAGGCTGGACAACCACCTTTTGGGTATGTTGTAGGCAGGGGTCTTTTCATAAAAAACGAGCTGCAGGAGCTCATTAGCATATGGTATGCTAATGAGCTATTAGGCTATTAGCATGTGCCATGCCCCCTGACATCACCGGAAGTGATGTCAGAAGGGGAAGCAAAAGGGGGGGAGGCATCTTCAAAAGCCTCCCCTTCCCTAGCTGGCCTAGGTGGGGGAGCTAAGAGAGAAGTGGTTTAAAGTTTAAACTCCTTCTCACTAGAGTTGGGCCACAGAAGGAGGAAAGAAGGAAAGAAAGAGAGAGAGTAGAGAGAAGGAAAGCAGGAAGGAAAGAGGGAAAGAAAGAGAAGGAAGGAAGGAGGGAAAGAAAGGGAGGGAAGAAGGAGGGAAACAGGTAAAGGAGGAAAAAAGAGAAGAGAAGAAGGTGGGAAAGAAAGAGAGAAGGGAAGAAGGAGGGAAAGAGAAAAAGGAGAGAAGGAAAGGAGGGAATTAAATAAATTTGGCGGCAATTTGGCCCCATTATATCCTATGGGCCATTGAAGTCAATGGTGAAAACATAGGGTATATTCTGGGGGCTGGAGGGGATGGGTTTTGAGGGAGAGGCTCCAAACTCACAGGGTAGCTGATGGAGCCTCTCCCCAAGATACCCACCAAGTTTCAAGAACATTGGATCAGGGGGTCCAATTCTATGGGCCCCCAAACAGGTTGCCCCCATTCCCTCCATTGTTCTCTACGGTGGGAAAGAAAGTTACTTTTCCCCACAGTGCTGTTAGTAGCTCTGGGGGGGGGAGGGGGTTTGAGGGAGAGGCTCCAAACTTTCAGGGTAGCTTCAGGAGCCTCTCCCCACATACACCCCCACGTCTCAAAGCAATTGGACCATGCTGCTGGCTGGGTTTCCCCATTGGAAACAAAGGATGTAATAGGGGTAACCTGTTTGGGTGCCCATAGAATTAGGCCCATTGGTCCAATTGCTTTGAGACGTGGGGGTGTATGTGGGGAGAGGCTCCTGAAGCTACCCTGAAGTTTGGAGCCTCTCCTCAAACCCTCCCCCAGAGCTACTAACAGCACCGTGGGGAAAAGTAACTTTTTCCCACCGTAGAGAACAATGGAGGGAATGGGGGCAACCTGTTTGGGGGCCCATAGAATTGGACCCCCTGATCCAATATTCTTGAAACTTGGTGGGTATCTTGGGGAGAGGCTCCATCAGCTATCCTGTGAGTTTGGAGCCTCTCCCTCAAACCCCTTCCCTCCAGCCCCCAGAATATATCCTATGTTTTCAGCATTGACTTCAATGGCCCATAGGCTATAATGGAGCTGAAATTGACATTCGGCTGCCTGAAAGACTCCCTGGACACCAGCTGGGGGTGGGGCTTGGCTCTTGAGCTGCCAGAGCTGCGCTCCAGTGTGCTCCCCCCCGAAAAGACCCCTGGTTGTGGGTATGTCAAGCTATCTTTTGGCTATGCTCCTGCAGAGTGCAGGGGGTTGGACTAGATGACCTGCAAGGTCCCTTCCAGTTCTAACATTCTGATTCTATGGTTCTATGACTAGCATTACTTCACTAGCCCTGGCTGCTTGCTCCAGTTTGGTGTAGTGGTTAAGTGCGCAGACTCTAATCTGGGAGAACCGGGTTTGATTCCCCACTCATTGACTTGCACCTGATAATGTGACCTTGGGTCAGTCACAAGCTCTGGCACAGCTGTTCTTGAAAAAGAACAGTTTCTGTCAAGAGCTCTCTCAGCCCCACCTACCTCACAGGGTGTCTATTGTGGGGAGGGGGAGGGAAAGGAGTTTGTAAGCCACTCTGAGATGCCGTTGGGCAGTGAAGGGCGGGGTATAAATCCAATCTCTTCTTCTCTTCTTCTTCAGCAGAAGCCTGCCTATGGAAGCTGCCTGGGTGATTTCGGACCAGCCACAGACTTTCTGCCTAACCTATCTTGCAGAGTTGCTGTACAGATCGCAAAGTGGAAGAGGAGAATGAAGTAAGCTGCTTTGCTCCCCACTAACGAAAAAGACAGAACTTTTTCTAGGAAGCGGCTGCTGAGAGGGAGGAGATAAAGCTGCCAACTTTAGGTACGGAAATCCCTGGAGATTTGAGTTGTGAAGCCTGGAGAGGGTGAGGTTTGAGGAGGGGTGGGACTTCAGACAAGTACAATGCCATAGACTCCACCCTCCAAATCAGCCCTTTCCTCCTTGGGAACCATTGTTGCCAATCTCCAGGGGAGGGCTGGAGATCACTCAGAATTACAACTGTTCTTCAGATGGCAAAGATCAGTTCCCATGAAGAAAACAGTAAGCTCTGTATCATTATACCCTGCTGAGGTCACCACAGCAAATTGATGCTGAGTGCTCAAGACCAGGACACCCGCCCAGAGCCTCTTTCTAGAGCTCGTTGTGTGTATTTCCACAACAGGCTTTATTCCTAGTTTGGAAATATTTGTATGCATTTCTTTGTAGCCATGTACAAATGAGGCAAAGAAATATCATGAGGGACAGGTCAACATTTTAGCCTCTCTAAATTAAGATCCAATTCACAAAATCCATTTTTGAGCTGAGAAGATCACTGTGAAGAGTCATTTCACTTGCATTTCAGGTGGTGAAATATTGATGTAACAGTTCAAAGACAGTCTATTACATGTTGCATTAAATAATTTTGGCAAATACTAATAATACTGAGTATCACTATAGTGCTTTCACATGTTCATATACAATGCCTTGTAACATCACCCTGTAAAGTTAGCTTTAATATCCCCATATACCAAAAGTGCAATTCTGAGGTCTGCCAAAGTAAAGTCAGCCAGCTGTCAGTGCAATTTTGGAGGGATTTGTCCATTCCCTATGGACATTCTGCAAGAGGAAACAACAATGCACTGCCCTCCACAGGCAAACCAAATGCACTGGAGTCTATAGCAACCTTGGTAAAATAGACCAACCAGGCAACAGCAGCCTCTCAGAGGTACACTGGTGTAGCATCTAGTCAGCTCTCAAAATGCTCCCCCCTCCTTAGGATTGCACTGTTAATGGGGGAAGCCTGATAGAGGCTTGTCTAAGGCCACCTAACTGGTGTATGCAAGAGGTGAGATTTGAGCAGGTTCCTTGATTCCCAGCATGACCTCTAGGTACTGGTCGATGCCAGCTCCTTATAATAAATTCACATGGAATTGGAACAATTTCCAACCCCCTTTTTCCTTGTGAAAAGTAGTGGGGGAATTTGGCTTTTTTGCTGACTTTTGTATCTAAATACAAATGAGTTTTAAATATATTGTCTCAAGGAGTTGGGATAGATGTCTGTAGAAACATCTAGAATTATACTTTGAGTGATCCTTGATTATATTTATTACTGAAATGGTTCCATTGCTAACTTGTGTTGACATTTCAGTCTCATACCTAAGATTGCCAACTCAGCTTGGGAAATTCTTGGACATTTGTGGTGGAGCATGGAGAGTGTGGAGTTGGAGAGGGAACAGTGCTCAGCGGGGCATAATGCCATAGAGTCCACCGTCCAAAGCTGTCATTCTTCCAGGAGATCTGATCTCTGTTGCCTGAAGATAAGTTGCAATTTCAGTAGATCTCCAGGCCCCATCTGGAATGTGGCAACCCTATGACATGAGGCATTAATAACTTTAAGTTATTATAATCATAATGTGAGGCATGAATAACTTTAAGTGTTGAGAATGTAGGGGGGAAATCTCTAACTGGAGCACTCTGAAGAATAAGAATAAGAATAAGAATGTGCCATCAAGTCACCAACTCATGGTGACCATGGAGTGTTCAAGGCAAGAGATGAACAGAAGTGGTTTGCCATTGCCTTTCTCTGTGCAACAACCCCCGTCTTCCTTTGTGGTCTCCTATCCAAGTACTAACCATGGCTGACCATGCTGTGTTCCTGTATGTGGCTGGAAACAGACATCTGCATCAGATGTATCCATGGAAATGAGGCGCACTTTCCAATTTGGTACTTATTTACTCCAGGAAAAATAACTTTTCTCCTGCTGCCTTTCACTCCTATTCTAAAGGAGCTGCAGGCTAAGGTTTTTTATCCTGCTTGAGAAGATAGCACACAGAATAAGGGATTGTTTGACAAAGCCATGACTCCTAAGTGAGACTGCAAAGACCACTAAGTTCTGGAATATAGCTTTAATAAGGGGAATAATCAATACATTCAAGAAATTACAAATAATATCTGGCACAGAGAATTAGCAACAAGAGTATCAGAATGTCAATGTTAAGATGCAAGTATTTCAGATACCCATACATTCTAAGAAACTTGCATTGCTGAAGAAGATGAGGTAGAAGTAAAACATAAAATGAAAACAGAGGCTATATATCAGTGAAAGCTTCCCAGGCAGAGATCCAGAACCTCAGCCAGTGGTCCCAAATTTCTGGACAGCCAGTAATCAAAAAGGGAGAGACAAAGCTAAACCAGCAGAGTTTGGAGCCAGGTGGAAGAGTGCTTGCAATAGTCCAAGATACTTACCCAGCCAAATTCATGCAGAGATCTAGGGAACAGAGAGAAGAAGCAGGGAATGGGAAAAACCTCTGAAATCACACAAAGCCACAACAGCAAAAGTGTACACACAAAGCAGGACTCATCACAGCACTTAAGGTACTGGCACAGCACATTTCATACATTTTGCGGATAAATTTGGGCTTCAGTTATAGCTTAAAGAGAGACTATAAGATTCCCTTTCCACTGTTTTGTATACACAAGGGCAGTTGTGCAAGTGCTGTCACATGAATGGTTTGGGGGTAGTTACAGCTCTGTATGTCTGGTGTGAGTTTCTTCAATTAGCTTGCTTAATTCTCTCACTATTTTTCTTTGCCCTCTCCAAACACAGCAGCATTCTATGCAGGGTCGTAGCCAGGATTTTGTAATTCGGGGGGCCTTTAAATAAGTCAGGGGGCACTGACATAATAAAATAAAAATTAAAATTAAAAAATTAAAACTCACTTTTGAAACATTCGTGGTCTGCTTGCCTACTCATGGAAGCAAGCTGTGCTTGGGGAAGGGGCGGCGGTGGGGAGTCCTCCAGGCATCCCAGACAGTTGGGGGGCCTGGGGTGCATGGAAGTCAGGGGGCCTTGGTGGGAAGTCAGGGGGCCAGGCCTCGAAATGCCCCACTGTGGCTACGTGCCTGATTCTATGCCTGTCTACTCAGAAGTAAGTTCCTTCACAGTCAATGAGGCTTGCCCCCAAGGTAAATATATGCTGTACAAATTATTAAAATACATTTGTATATGTTCACACATAATATTACAGTGTAAAAACTGTATTTCTTTTGAAGGAGTCTTCTGCTGTCATCTTAATACCTAGCACAGAACTATTAGTTCTAATACTGAAATGGAAACTTTTGTACCACATGCATAAATGTTATAACATTAGTTCACAGTCTTCATATATAGGTATGACCATCCTGTCTGAGCAGAGTAAAACAACCAAACAGCCACTGTTCTGAATCTGTTCTTGCTACCCAGATAAGCGTAATGATTATATAAACAAAATCACCTAGGCCACTGAAAGGAAAATTAATAGCTGGATGGGTACTGCAGGAAACTGAAAGCCTTTTTAATCCCTATGAAGAAAGGATCTTCTGTTCCATTATATTTATTGAGAGAAACCGTTAATTTCAGTGAGAATTTTGCTTACATAAGGAATTCAGGAATGAGTCCTGTTGTGCAGAAATATGAAATTTAAATTCAGGGCATATTTGAGAAACTTAATTTTAATCTCTTCTTAAACCATTGATGTGGCTAGTATGATTAGAGCTTCATTTCAGATTAAATCTCACAGATAAATGAGGGTAGCTAATCTCGAGATCAAAGGGCCTTAGTTAATTTGTTTTCTTACTCAATATATCAGTAATATAGACATCAGATGAGTTCATAGGGTGAATCACCTCACATTTTTATGGAAGTTACTGATAGCAGAGACCTACAAAGATTAACTAGATACATCAAGGATAAATGGGCATAACCCAAGTAAACATGTAAAAAGATATATATATATATATATATATATATATATATATATATATATATATCTTCTGATTGGGGGAAAACCCAAAATCATTCCATCAGCATTTTGACTTACAGAACACCAGTGTCTTCTCTTATATTCTTGTATTTTTATAAATAAAATCAGTCTCTTTGACAGATGGGAATGTCTATTAGGTAACTGCTGTGCATTGGTTTCTCTCCTTTACTTCCTTTTCCTATTACAAAGCACATTGCGATTTCTTTACTTTGGTCTGTCTTCTAAATAATGTGCACATATTTTATCAGCTCTTCATGGGGAGGGTAGGTGTTTTGGCCTTTTAAATATATTATTTGATTTACTGATGTTCCTCTTTTATGTTCCATCTGCTTTCCCCATTACACTTTCATTTGATCGCTGTTTCTCATTAAGTCCCAGAAGGGGGAAGCCCAGGAGTTGATCTGAGCTCTCTTTATTTGTGTGCGCTTTAAACACTACACATGTAACAGAAATCCTCTGGTGCGTGAGCTACATATGGCAGCCAGTCCTCAGTGCTATCATTTAAATTTTCCTCACAGAGAGCACGTTTTCATGCCTTCATGGTCCTTCTGGACTTAGTCAAAACACAAACATTCACAGCAGATAGGGAGGACCTATTGGCATTTTACACTGCAGACATGAGACCCAGTCCTTATGCACAAACATGCACATGCATAGGGATGGGCATGAACTGGCTGATGAACTAAAGTTCATGACAAATTCATGAAGTGATGTTCATGAACTGAAGAACTACCATGACCTTCCATGAATTTTGATGCAGTTTGTGAAGAAAAGAAAACCCTGCTTTCCACTCTTCATGAAAAACAGCTGCTTTCTGCTCCACACAGCTTTTCACAGGGAGCAGGAAACAGGGGTTTCCAAACAGCGGAGCAGTGGTCGGCTGTTTGTTTTAAATGGTTTAAATGGCTTGGAAACCCCTGCTTTCTGCTCCCAGCTAAAATAGCTCACAAACTGATCCAAACTGGGTTGGTTCACAAAACCAGGGGGAGCAGAAAGCAGAGGTTTAAACTTTAAATGGCTCACGAACTGATCCAAACTGGGTTGGTTCACAAACCAACTGCCCAGTTCATATGGGCTCATGGTTCTGCTTGTGGTTCAGCCAAAAACCAAACTGCAAAAATGTGGTTCATGGCCATCCCTACACATGTGCACGCACACACATAATGAGAGCTCAAAAAAAAGATTGCAAGTATATTGACAATGGATGGTGAAATCTCCATTGTCAGAGTGGAGCTCTGTGACATTTCCAGTGGACATTTCACTGCAGGATCCATGACTATTAGAAGCAGAATAAATGACATTCAATAAATAGATATATGCATAAATACAAAATAAATACATGCTATTAAATGAATACATATATGCATAGTTGCTTTGAAAAGTAACATACATTGCAATTCAACTTTTCTAGGATCTTTTGGTACAGAATTTCAGGTAGGCTATGAAAAGGTATCCAGCAGTGTCAGATGCGGTCAGTAATTTATACATTGTCCATATTCCTAGTGTAAGATTTGGTCCCTGCTCAGTCTACTGCCAAGAATTCTGTAATAGATATTATAATTGCATTCATTCAATACTTTGTTTTAAAGTAGCACAAATTTCTAATTCTCCACTGTCAATTCTCTCACCCCTTATTTAGTCAGGTGCCCTTTTATACTAAGGTGTATTGGCACTGGTGTGTGATTAATCAGCACTGGACAGGATTTCTGTCTAATCTCATTAGCTAATGGAGTTTTTGGTTGACTAGCCTGGTGTGCATAATTATCATTAGATTCCATTTTTATGGTAGCTTCAGTGTCCACTATGATACATTTCAGCCTTCTTAGTAATCTGATAATCTTTGCAGAGTCCAAAACAGCCACTTGACTGATATACGAAGAACTTAACTAGGTAATGAAAATATTCACAGACTTTACCCTCAGCTTCCATTTATCATCACTTGTTCACACTAGAATGTGTGAAAAGGTTGTCTCGTTCTTCAGTATCTGGCTTCTTGAACTCTGTTGGCAAGTTGTCACCTTAGGACAATTTTACACCAGGGAAAACTTTTCAAACAACACAGCTAAGTAAAAATCATCTTCCTTTATTTTTAAAAGAAAGATAAACCTGTTGCACAAATATAAGTACTGTCAGAATGAATGAAGGCCAAGGTGGCTGACCTGGAGAAGCAGGGACAGTCAGTTAGGTGCACGAGGAAGACTCTCGGGGACTTGTTAGATATGTCCCACTCTGGATCTGGCAGCCCGGCTGCTGCCAGGGAGCATGAGGGTCAAGGGGAAAAGGGGCACCATGCTGAGGATAAGGGGAATGTGCCCTCAGAAGGGACCTCTTCTTCAGCTGGTGAACGGGTATCCTTTCGTACCAAGGAACCGTCCCTGGGAAGGGTGGGAGGGGGGCTCTTGGTAGTTGGTGATTCGATCCTTAGGCAGGTAGACAGCTGGGTGGCGAACCCGCGTACTGACCGTATGGTGACTTGCCTGCCTGGTGCGAAGGTAGCGGACATTACGCGTGTTTTAGATAGGCTGGTAGATAGTGCTGGGGAGGAGCCAGTGGTCGTGGTGCACGTCGGCACCAACGATGTGGGGAAATGCAGTCGTGAGGTCCTGGAGGAGAAATTTAGGCTGCTGGGCAGGAAACTCAAGGCCAGGACCTCCAAGGTAGCCTTCTCGGAAGTGCTACCTGTTCCACGCGCAGGGCCGGAGAGACAGGCACAGATCAGGAGTCTCAATGCGTGGATGAGACGGTGGTGTAGGGGGAAGGGTTCAAGTTTGTTAGGCACTGGGATGCTTTTTGGGACAAGAGGGAGCTGTACAAAAGGGACGGTCTCCACTTGTCCCGAGAAGGAACCAGGCTGCTGGCGCTCAAAATCAAAAAGGTGGCAGAGCAGTTTTTAAACTGAATAATGGGGGAAAGCCGACAGGAGATGAAAAGTCTCTGGTTCGGGATGGCTCATCTCAAAGAGATGAAGGGGTAGCTATTACTTTTGTACAAGGAAATGGATTACAATTGTCCACTGAGACTGTGGCTAATGATAGGAACTGCCTGGCAAGGTCTCGAGGCAGCAAGAGGAAGGTTGTGGGCTTAACAAACGTGGGAAACTATAATTGTTTATACACAAATGCTAGAAGTCTCCGAGGTAAAATCGGGGAGTTGGAATGCTTGGTGTTGGGGGGGAAATAGACATTGTGGGTATTTCAGAAACTTGGTGGGATGAGGAAAATCAGTGGGATACGGTGATTCCTGGTTATAAATTATATCGGAAGGATAGGGGGAAAGGGTTGGAGGTGGGGTGGCTCTGTATGTCAGAGAGGGTATACCATCCAGTAAGATTGAGAGGGTAAGAGAATTGGATTCCCTTCTGGAAATGCTATGGGTTGAAATAGTGGGTCCAAAAGGAGGCTTAACAGTGGGAGTTTGTTATCGCCCACCAGATCAAAAGATAGAGGAGGATTATAAAATGATGAATGAATTAAAGATAGCGGCTAGACGAAATAACTGTGTTGTAATAGGCGACTTTAACTACCCACACATTGATTGGGTCAATATGAGTTCTAGTCGGGAAAAAGAGATTGCGTTCTTAGACACTCTCAATGACTGTGCTGTGGAACAGATGGTCACAGATCCTACCAGGGAGAGGCGATCCTGGATTTGGTCCTAAGTAACACCCAAGACCTGGTGAGAGATGTAAAAGTGATTGCACCACTTGGGAACAGTGACCATAATGTCATTGAGTTTAACATTTGTACAGATAGGGAGTTGCCCAAAAAGACTGACGCAACCACTTTTAACTTTAAAAGGGGTAACTTCTCTGGTATGAGGAAGAAATTGAAAGGAAGAGTGGAGAAGGTCAAAACCATTGGGGAAGCTTGGAGACTATTTAAAAAGACAATCCTAGAAGCTCAGAAAAAATATATACCGCAGGTTAGGAAAGGTACAAATAGGTATAGAAAAAAGCCTGCATGGTTAACAAATAAAGTAATGGAAGCTGTAAAAGGTAAGAAGGATTCCTTTAAGCGGTGGAAAGCTAGTCTTAGTGAGGTTGATAAAAGGGAACACAGACTATGGCAAATAAAATGCAAGTCTGTGATCAGGCAAGCAAAAAGGGAATATGAGGAGCATATCGCAAAAAACATAAAGACCAACAATAAAACTTTCTTCAAATACATTAGAAGTAGGAAGCCAGCCAGGGAGGCAGTGGGGCCCTTGGATGACCAAGGGGTAAAAGGAGTAGTGAAGGATGATAGGGAAATGGCTGAGAAGCTGAATGCATTTTTTGCCTCTGTCTTCACTGTGGAAGAGGAGAAGTGTTTGCCCACTCCAGAAGCACTGATTTCGGGAGGGGGTTTGAAAGACCTGAATCAGATTGCGGTGACAAGAGAGGAAGTCCTCCGACTGATGGACAATTTAAAAACTAATAAATCACCAGGCCCGGATGGCATTCATCCGAGAGTTCTGAAAGAACTCAAATGTGAACTTGTGGATCTCCTGACAAAAATATGTAATCTTTCTTTAAAATCTGCCTCCATTCCTGATGACTGGAAGGTAGCTAATGTCACTCCCATCTTTAAAAAGGGCTCCAGGGGAGATCCGGGAAATTACAGGCCAGTCAGTCTGACATCGATACCGGGTAAGTTGGTGGAAACTGTTATTAAGGAAAGAATTAGTAGGCACATTGATGAACAAAAACTATTGAGGCGGACTCAGCATGGGTTCTGTAAGGAAAGATCTTGTCTCACTAACCTGTTAGTGTTTTTGAGGAGTGAACAAACATGTGGACAAGGGGGACCCAATAGATATTATTTACCTTGACTTCCGGAAAGCTTTTGATACAGTTCCTCATCAAAGGCTCCTAAGTAAGCTCAATAGTCATGGGATAAAAGGACAAGTCCTCTTGTGGATCAAAAACTGGCTTATAAATAGGAAACAGAGAGTGAGTATAAATGGGAAACTTTCTCAGTGGAGGGTGGTAAGCAGTGGGGTACCACAGGGATCAGTACTCGGTCCCATGCTTTTTAACTTGTTTATTAACGATTTGGAATTGGGAGTAAGCAGTGATGTGGCTAAATTTGCAGATGACACGAAGTTGTTCAGGGTGGTGAAAACCAGGGAGGATTGTGAGGCACTCCAAAGGGATCTGTTGAGGATGGGTGAGTGGGCGTCAACGTGGCAAATGGGGTTCAATGTGGCCAAGTGCAAAGTGATGCACATTGGAGCCAAAAATCCTAAATATAAATACACGTTGATGGGGTCTGATCTGGCAGAGACTGACCAAGAGAGAGATCTTGGAGTCGTAGTGGATAACTCGCTGAAAATGTCTACACAATGTGTAGCTGCAATAAAGAAGGCCAACGCTATGCTGGGGATTATTAGGAAGGGAATTGATAACAAATCAGCCAGTATCATCATGCCCCTGTATAAATCATTGGTGCGACCTCATTTGGAATACTGTGTACAGTTCTGGTCACCACATCTCAAAAAGGATATTATAGCATTGGAAAAAGTGCAGAGAAGGGCAACTAGAATGATAAAAGGGTTGGAACACCTTCCCTATGAAGAAAGGTTAAAATGCTTGGGGCTCTTTAGCTTGGAGAAACGACGGCTGAGGGGTGACATGATCGAGGTTTATAAGATTATGAATGGGATTGAGCAGGTTGAGAAAGAAGTACTTTTCTCCCTTTCTCACAATACAAGAACTCGTGGGCACTCTATGAAATTGCTGAGCAGTCGGGTTAGAACAGATAAAAGGAAATACTTCTTCACCCAAAGAGTGATTAACATATGGAATTCACTGCCACAGGAGGTCGTGGCAGCTGCAAGCATGGACAGTTTCAAGAGGAAATTAGATAAACATATGGAGCAGAAGTCCACCAGTGGCTATTAGCCACAGGGTATAGAATGAGAACTCTCAGTCTGGGGCAGGTGATGCACTCTATTCTTGGTGCTGGAGGGGGCAGCAGTGGGAGGGCTTCTGGTGCCCTGGCCCCACTGCTGGACCTCCTGATGGCACCTGGTATATTTTGGCCGCTGTGTGACAGAGTGTTGGACTAGATGGGCCATTGGCCTGATTCAACATTGGCTTCTCTTATGTTCTTATGTTCTTATGTAAGTCTTGAAGTTTATCTGCCTTTGACAGTGATTATGCTTCATGTTTTTATATGTTTTTAATGGCCAGGTTTTTACTGATTTGATGTTATGCTTTTATGATTGTATTTTGTTTTATTTTTTGAGCTTCTTCAGCCAGGTCTCTGAAGTATCAGCATGTAAATGTTTCAAATAAATAAATAAATAAAAGGCATCTTTATCCCAGTCCCTCTTTCCTGGGGCTGCATCACTGCAGGGAAGAAACCAACAACACAGGATGGGCATTTTGCCACAGGCCTTCTCCCCCCTTTAATAAACTACAAGCAACAGAGAGGTGAATGATAATAGAGTAGCAAGCAGAAGGGCTGGTTCAAAGGGTTTTGTTTTTGTTTTGCTTCAAGCATCAACTCTTGGGCTAGCAGTAGCACAGCCAGATACAAACAAGCCAAAGCCCTGCAACTTCACTTGGACCCAGCCAGCAGCAGCACAGTACCAGGAGGTAATAGCAGTCACATCCCAGCTGATGGCTAACAGCCACAATACATAAGGACCCTTTTTGTTGATCTGCCTCAAGCCACTGCTTAGGTCTCCTAGCCCAAGAACTGGCCTGGCAACCTCTGATAGGATCATGAAGAAGATCTATACGGTATTTGTCCACTTAAAAAACACATAGAATGGTTTGACAGCTTTTGTACATAGTTTTCTTAGGTTCCGATCACACTCAGAATTAGTAGTGCGAGAGGGATGAATGCTGGGTGGATTTTACAGGTGCAATCACATGGGAACTTCTGGCAAGCATCCTGCACCCATCGCCATCTCGCCCCTCCAAAGAAGTAGAGTTAAAAAAATACCTGGGAAAGTACAGTAGCAAATGGGTTTGTGACGGGCCACAAACAGATGTCTCCATGTGATTGCACCAGCGCGCTCTCATTGCATTAATGATCCCTTGTTGAAGTGCACCGGAAACATGTGGCAAAGACTTGCATCTGATCACGCAGTGGCACGTCAAATTACTACGGGACAAATAGCCTCGCTTCCCCCCCTCCCCCCGCACGTTATCTTGGCACAATTATACCTTTTAAACCCTGTTGTGATGGACTGCTCTTTTTAAGAGGCTTAGAAGTGCTGTACCAACAACTAAAAAGTTTTTTTGAGAGAGCTGGATGCTGCACAGAGTCAGATTCCTGCCTTAACTGAGAAGATACATGTATAGAGACTGTCTGTGACAGAAAAAGGGTCTGATTGCTGACAGAATCAGTTTTCAACCTTGACTGAATGCAGTCTGAATTCAGCAGCAGCTGAGAGAATTTTGAACACAGAGAACTAGAGGAGAGCTTGGCAAGGAAGTTTGGGTAGTAGAGAAGGCTCCCATTCAAGCCAAAGGAAAGAGGATAGATCTTCTAGAGAAAGAAGATTCCCTACCCAGTCAAATAGGGAGAGTTATCTCTGAGGAATACAGAGATCCCTGGTCTGGTGTGATTAGAAACTGCCTATAGAGACCTTTAAAGTCAGTGAACAGCTCAAGAATTATACTGGTGTTCCAAGAGAAGGGGTTTGGGTACTGGGAAGAGGGTACTGTCAGGTAGCCCTGTGATGGAGGTGGAATGTGAAAGGGAGTACTCTTAGTCTACCAGCTTCTGAACATTACCGTTTTCACTGTCTGTATGTTATCATCTCTGTGACCTTGTAGAAGCTCCAGCTGCAGAACTCCTAACCTGGGAACCAATGGCTTTTAGATTGTTTGCCTGCTTTGCCTGCTTGCTTTGCCCATATGCATAAAATATCCTCATTGACTTCAGCTCATTAAGGAGGTGTTTGATTGTAGTATAACTTAGGAGGCCCTACCATTCCCAGATATTCCTGACACAACTCGTACACGTGTCTTTAATTCTGATTCACCAATAAACAGTTCTCTTCTGATGAAACCCTGTGTTGTGTGTGCCTGACTAAGGATACTGACAAAGTGTCAGGAATGCCCAGGAACGGTAGGGCCTCCTAAGTTATACTACAATCAAACACTCCCTTAATGAGCCAATGAGTATAGTTCGTGCAAAGGGGTACCAGCTGTTTGGGCACCAAAAGAGTCAGCAATTACTCAAATAAAATGAACTAGAGTGTTTGGTAAAACACTGAAACAAAAGCCTCTCAGTATAAAGATCTAAGCAACTGTGAATGAAGTAAGAACCTCTACTAGCCTGATATACAAGATCAAAAGTCTGTGCTTGTACAAGTTTTACCTAATAAAAGTTTAAACTATAGTGGCAAAAAGGGGAAAAAATGACTCTCTCACCAAAGCAGAACTATTCTTGAAGCAGCATCAGACTTCAACAAAGAAAAATGAGAAAGCAGGGGAAGAAAAGGCTATAGAAGAAAAAAGTGAACAACAGGAGATATTTAGCGATAGTTCCTCCTCTATCTCGGTGTCTTTGGGAGAAATCTTTGACTCTGACCTTGACTCTGATCTGGGAGTGGCAGCCCCCAGAACATACAAGATAAAAATCCCCTGGCAAAAGAAGAGAAAGCGCAAAGAGAAGAAGACGTCTAAATGAAGACCTAAGATGTTTTTTCTATGCTAAAATTTATAGAACATGTATTATTTCTTATATGTGTTTATAAGTAATTAATTTTTGTTCTTTCTATTTGAATACTTTATATTCAGAAGGTAAATGATATATTGTAAACATAAAAATACAGGGAAATAGCTTAAGCGTAAGATAGGTTATTATTGAACCTTGCTACTCTGAATTTGTAGTGAGTAGATTGTAATATATAGTATAAAAGCAATAAAAAAGTTAAAAATAAAATAAAAGTTTTAAATAAATAAATCAAATAAAATCCTTCCCACTTATCTCCTGAAAATTAGGGTGCCTATAGTCTCAGGCTGGACAGGTGGACAGGTGTTAGCCATGGCCTACTAGATACTGATGCATATTCACTCACATTGCTAACATCAGCTGATTGCTGCCTGCTTTTTATATGCATTGTTGGTTGGCTATCTTGCAAAAGCAGACATTGAGAGTAATTTAGGAGTGGTTTCCATACAGCATATACATGAAACCTCTGTTTAAGCTAGGGTTGCCAGCCTCCAGGTGGGGCCTGGGGATCTCCTGCTTTTAAAACTGATCTCCATCTGATGGAGATCAGCTCCCTGGGAGAAAATGGCTGCTTTGAAGGGTGGAGTCTATGGCATTGTACCATGCTGTGGCCCCTACCCTTCACAAACCCCACCCTCTCCTGGATCCACCCCCAAAAGTCTCCAGGTATTTTCCAGCCCAAACCTGGCAACCCTAGTTTAAGCCCACACCCAGTACTCAGCCTGCTGACTGACTTGTGATTGCAGTGGTAGCAGGGAAAATCTGTGCTTTCAAAGTTAAAAGGGGGATTTTTCTTTTCATGAAGGTGAAGGCAAAAAATCAAGGCAACTTTCTTCAGAGTGCTCAAAATGGATTCCCTCATCCCCCTTCCCATATTATGGTTTCCAAGTGATCATTGAGAATTTAGGGCTATATGCCAAAGCACAGGTACAAGTCCCCAGATTTTTCTGATCCTGCCATTTGAGTTTCAAATGGAGATGGCATTGCTGCCTTGCTCTGCTGCATTCTTTTTGGATGATTCTTGTGGTTATACTGGTCTAGTGTTATGTTGAACTGAGAATTACTGGGTTAACAAAAATGCAAGTCTCCTTCATGACATTCAGAGGTAAAAAGCAGTCCCTGAATAGGTCTAATTTTAATCGCAAATAGTCTTAGAAGTCTGAATCAGAATCCTTAAGTCTTTGCCATGACTGTAGTCCAATAAATTAGTCGTTGGTTCTTCCTGTCCTCCCCAATTGCCCAATTGCATTTGGTTAAATATACTGTCTCTGTCACATCCTCTGACAGTAGATTCAACTATCTACTTACACATCTGGAGGGAAATTTTCCTTTGAAAAATTTGCCTTTTAGTTTTATCAAAACCCACATTGTTCTTGTATTCAAATGAAAGGCAACATGAGCTCCCAAACTGCCTTTTCATCTTTTAAAACTCTTGCTAGTATGCATGTACACAGACATTTCATGAAACTGAGGCTGGTTTGTACTGTAGGATTTTTTTGGGGGGCGGGGGAGAAACACAGCTCTCATTAGATTATCTAAATTTTGAAGGATTTATAACTAATTTCAGATTGAAGTGGTTTTTGATATATAACATAACTTTCTATTGAGAATGACCCACCATCAGTCAGGTATTCACTCTAGCTGAAATACTGCAAACATATCTATCTCTTCATGGTTAGTTTTTCTATTTTCTAGCTCACTAGGCTCAGTCCAATGAATTAAGGCCAATTAAAGAGCTTGTATGGTTGTTTTTCACACTTTTTTTGCTGTTACAGCCACACAAAACTGCCTATGAAGCTGTAAAAGAAATACTGGTGAACATTTTTTTTTTCCTTTCATTGAAACCCCCCCCCCAAAAAAAAAACCCTTTATTTCAAATAGAATCCAATTAAATGTATTCCCAAGTGTGATTTTCTCTTTCAGGTTTCAGCCTGAAGGGCCTTATATAGAAAAGTCAAAATGTATGACAAAACATTGAAAGATAAATGCTTTTTGTACCATTAAGCCAAGCAAAAGGCACAGCATGGATCCACTCCTGTAAGGTGATAGGTGTTTGGGCATGAACTCATAGTGAAAAACATATGTTCTACAACTGCCTTTAACAAGCTTTCTTCATGTTAGGTGGTGCATCTTTGTTCTTTGATTCCATCATTAATTTTGTCCTTTTTTAATGTAGATCCTGAATATCAGTAATACTTCACTCAGTACTCTGTCACCAAAGAATAGCCATCACCTCAAATACCTGGCCTCAGATTCTCTTACAATTATATCCCTGGTTATTATCAAAGCAAGTAAGGTAGAGCTGTGGGAGCATGCTCAGTTATACTGAAACATATTCTTGACATGCTCTGTTGAGAAAGTTTCACTCTTCTGATCAAAACCTTCTGAAGGCAACACCCTGCAAAGGGCCTGTACCTGAGGATACTCTATTGTGGCTCCCACCTGGTGAAACAGCCTGCCTGATGAGGTCAGGTAGGCTCCCAGACTACTATTGTTCCGCAGAATTGTTCCGGGTGGCATTTTTATGGGGTGTGTGTGTGTGTGTGTGTGTGTGTGTGTGTGTAAAGTGCCATCACATTGCAGCCAATTTATGGTTACTCCATAGGGTTTTCAAGGCAAGTGATTAAGCAGAAGTGATTTGCCATTGTCTTCTTCTGCAAAGTCTCCTTGGTGGTCTCCCAAGCTTGCCTAGCTTCCTTGATCTGGCAAGACTGAGCTATACTATATTATTTCACTTCCCTTATAAAGGGAAAAGGGATGTAATAAAATGGAATTGTTCAAGAGGGCATTTTTAAATAAAGGGAATAGGTTAGAACATAAGAACATAAGAGAAGCCAATGTTGAATCAGGCCAATGGCCCATCCAGTCCAACACTCTGTCACACAGCGGCCAAAATATACCAGGTGCCATCAGGAGGTCCAGCAGTGGGGCCAGGACACTAGAAGCCCTCCCACTTGTTGTAGTTTTAATTCTCTGTGAA
The DNA here is from genome assembly GCA_029375565.1 of Gekko gecko. NCBI lineage: Eukaryota > Metazoa > Chordata > Lepidosauria > Squamata > Gekkonidae > Gekko > Gekko gecko. Next base: position 125,488,812 of record JAPDNY010000006.1, on the reverse strand, counting down.
TTCTCTGTGAATTCTCTGTGAATTCTCTGTGAATTCTTCCATCTGGACACCTGCAATCCTATACCAGCAGCATCCCAGACATAAAGAATCTGGAAAACATTTTTTTCCCTCAGAGCTAGTTACCACAGGAGATAGGAGGCTGCACATCTCTGGCACTCTAGGGTAAGTGAATTTCAGATCTGATTTTTCAAAGGTGCACCCTTAGAGCAATATCTTGGGTAGAATCGTGGGAGGAAATAGAGGGAGGCAGTAAGTGGCTTTTAATCTTTACTGAACATTTTAAAATAACAGGAAGAAAAGCAAGCTAAAAGTAGGCAGATTGAAAAGGCAATGCAATATACTAAATCTGGGGAATATACTAGCCTATAAGTGACTAGGTTTCATAAAATCACACAAATTTGGGGCTGGTTCTCCCTTGGGCTGGTTTCAGAATCTGCTCCTTGTGTTTGTTACAAGCATACAGTGTTGGAGGGTCAATGGAGGGAGCAAGAATCTTGATTTCCTTCAAGTACATCTCAAGGAGGGTAAGAGTTGGTGTGAAAAGCAGAGAGGCTGGGCTAGGGAAGGAAACTTTGGGAGAAAAGTTGGTGGAGAATAAAAGAATCAAACAGAAAGTTCCATACATTGCCTGATTCTGCAGTTCAAATGTCTGAAGTAGTGAGGGAAGGATCTGGGATATGTCTGTCCTTTGAGTGTCAGTGATGGAGGAACAATTACTACTGGGGGCATATGCCATTAGTCACAAGTTTTTAGATACTCTGCAACTGAGCTGAATCTATGATCCAGCCTCTCATTGTGTAAAATCTCAGAATACAAGCTGTTGTTGGAAGATTTGGATCAATACGATTGGGCCATCTACTGTTTGAGCACAGTGCCGGAGCCAGAGGCTGGGATGCGAAAACCAACAGAATCTGAGGACTACGTTGACACCCGTTCGGGGTTGTTGGAGCGTGGTCAAGACCAACTTTTCTGGATGGTCGAGGAGTCATTCCAAAAGCTACCAGAATTGATAACAGAGGTGGTGCAATGGGAACTTGAACACAATAAGCTTAAACGCAATAAACTGTATTATCTTGTGGAGTGGATGGACTTTGGGCCTCAACACAGGGAATGGGTCACCATATAACATATCGACGCAGGTTCCTCATTCGCAGGTTCCACTGCCTGTACCCAAATAAGCCTGGGAGAGGGCCTTTAGGAAGGCAGGATGTCAGGTAAACCTGTCATGTGAATGGTATGCGAAAGGAGTGCTGCTGCCTCTTTCATTTCCTCTGAAGTTTTTCACACAGCCTCTTATCAGGTCCCTGACCTTGCTCCATCTGCAGGAGCCTCACTGGGAATTGTAACAATTCCTAGAATGTTTTGCTTCTTAGCTCGCTTAGCTTCCCGTGCGCACAAACTGTATCAATTGGCTTCTGCTGAAAGGGGGGTTGTTTGAATGTAGTATAACCTAGTAGGCGCTGCTGTATCTAGTCATTACTGACACATAAAATGTACACATGTCTTTAATACTGTTTCATCATTAAACACTGTCTTCTGAAGAAGCCCTGTGTTGTGTGATTGACTGACTGAAGAACCTGACAGATATAACTAATGTCTGATAACAATGGGTTGGAAAGCAGACCATGCATTTGCTTAGGCTTCTGGAGAAGTCTGCATTGTAAAAGAGATTTCTGAGAAGTCTGGGAGGGTAAGTAATTGTCCTGAAATCACAGAGCAAAAGTTGAGTCTCAGAGGGACCCAGAATAGACCAACTGATTAGAGTGGGTCAAAGTTCTCATGGGAACTGCGTTCTCTTACAACAAGCTTAATCACATATAGCCTGATCCTAATTGCCTGGCTTTAATATCAAAACATGGCAATTTCCTGACTCTCAGAAAATGTTGAGTCTGAGAAGGCAGTGTGCATGGGATAAAAAAAATCTTCCTGACCATTGCATACTGTGGGGTATCAATTTCCAGATTCAGTCTATTGCTGTTGCAGCATTCTAGGTACTCTGATAGAAGAAAGGACACAGAGACCTTTTGCTGCCATTGACTCTGTCTGGCCTTGCAACCAGGTATTTGGGAGAAGTAAAGAAAAGAGAACAGAGAGTCTTAAATACTGGGTGACCTAATACATAACAGCGAGTAAGGCAAAATGTATGAGAGAACCTCTGCCAGGGTCCAAATACAGCAGTATCTTGGATCACTTGATATTGATATAAGTTGTTTTAAACATATTAAACATATTTTGAACTCCCCACCACCACACACACAAAAAATTCCTATGAATTAGTGTTCTGGCAAACCCAGAAGTGAAGTCGTACCACTCTAGGATTCAGCAGAAACTCTAAAGTTACCACAAAGTTCCCACTGAATCCTAGAGCAGCATGACATCACTTTTGGGTTCACTCCAGAAATGATGTTATCCCATTGGGAGATTGTGATTTTTTGTGTGTGTGTTAGTGCCCCTTCCCCGCTGGCCTACTGAAAGGTGGCAGGGTTCAGGAGCAGGAAAATGGCAACCATAAAACAATCAAAATTAAAATACTCAGGACTTCCTAAGTGAGGTTTTCAAGACACACACACAGTGCCACAGGGATCAGTACTTGGTCCGATGCTTTTTAACTTGTTTATTAATTATTTGGAGTTGGGAGTAAGCTGTGAAAGGGCTAAATTTTCAGATGACACAAAGTTGTTCAGGGTGGTAAGAACCAGGGAGAATTGTGAGGCACTCCAAAGAGATCTGTTGAGGATGGACGAGTGGGCGTCAATGTGGCCAAGTGCAAAGTGATGCTCATTGGAGCCAAAAATCCTAAACATAAATACACATTGATGGGGTCTGAACTGGCAGAGACTGACCAAGAGAGAGATCTTGGAGTTGTAGTAGATAACTCAATGAAAACGTCTAGACAGTGTGTAACTGCAATAAAGAAGGCCAACGCTATGCTGGGGATTATTAGGAAGGGAATTGAAAACAAATCAGCCAGTATCATAATGCCCCTGTATAAATCATTGGTGCAACCTTATTTGGAATACTGTGTACAGTTCTGGTCACCACACCTCAAAAAGGATATTATAGCATTGGAAAAAGTGCAGAGAAGGGCAACTAGAATGACAAAAGGTTTGGAACACCTTCCCTATGAAGAAAGGTTAAAATGCTTGGGGCTCTTTAGCTTGGAGAAACGACGGCTGAGGGGTGACATGATTGAGATTTATAAGATTATGAATGGGATTGAGCAGGTTGAGAAAGAAGTACTTTTCTCTCTTTCTCACAATACAAGAACGTGGGCACTCCATGAAATTGCTGAGCAGTCAGGTTAGAACAGATAAAAGGACTTAACATATGGAATTCACTGCTACAGGAGATTGTGGCAGCTACAAGCATGGACAGTTTCAAGAGGGAATTAGATAAACATATGGAGCAGAAGTCCATCAGTGGCTATTAGCCACAAGGTATAGATAGGAACTCTCAATCTGGGGCAGGTGATGGACTCTATTCTTGGTGCTGAGAGAGGCAGCAGTGGGAGGGCTTCTAGTGTCCTGTCCCCACTGCTGGACCTCCTGATGGCACCTGCTATTTTTGGCCACTGTGTGACAGAGTGTTGGACTAGATGGGCCATTGGCCTGATTCAATATTGGCTTCTCATATGGATTAAGGATTAAGGGGTCATCTATTATTTTGAGTTAATTGGAAATTTTAAACAGCTCATCTAGAACAAGAAGAATATTGTTATCTTTTGATGGTCCAATTATTCCAACTCTGATCATGCAAAGGAAAGATTTACTAAACTCTTGTGGTATTTTTCCTTCTAGAGTTTTTAAGAATACCTTATGCATCCTTCATCTTTAGATCAGAGCTCTTAGCTGCTAAGGAGGAGATAGCCTCCAAGATTAAACATCAAGGTCCTGATGGCTGTATAGAGTGTGATCTTATCAAATGGGATGACTTTCCTGAGCATCCAGAATCTAGATTAGGTGATTCACCAACTATTCAGGCTACAGAGTTAGATTTAATTAATTCATTTAGGGTGCTTCCAACAATAGAAAAAAAGTCAATTACGATAGGCTTGAGCACTTGAGGATTAAATTATTGGAAATTGATAATCAGTCTCAGAAGCCTTTACCATTTCCACCAATTGTTACTTTAACTCATACAGAAGTTCCACGACTGATGTGGTCAGTTCCAGAATTAGATAAATCAAAGGATGCTCCTGTTACTGGAGGTGACTTGCTTACCCCAAACATAGATTATATACCCTTCCAACATCAATATAAGTCTGATCTCCCAACTGGGGGGCAGTTTAACTGCTATTTAGAGGAACATGAGATTGGAACAACAGGTCCCCTTCCTGTTGATCCTGTAGAGAGAATTAGTATCAACTCATATGTACAAGAATGGTTCAATCTTAGTGGATTTGAATGAGTTAGATAAAATAGAGAAGTTAAATTGACTATTTGAAACCCAGAGTGAATATTATTTAAAAAGTATTTCTTGGAATGTGTCAGGTTGGAATAACAAAATTCAGGACCCTTTTTCCTGCAATTCATAAGAGGGTTTGATATGATTTTCCTCCAACAGTCTTGGTTAACATCAAAATTGATGTTAAATGGGTTTCTTTCTTACTCACTTAATGCCATTTCTTTGGACACTAAAGGACATCCTAGTGGTGGGTTGGCATGCTCGATTTCAACTTCATTGAAATGTGGTGTGATACCTCTCCCTTTTTTGACACCTGTAGCAATGGACTGTGTTTTGATGTTTAAAGATCAGACTATTCTGGTAGTAAACGTATATATTCCTCCTTATTCTTCAGTTTTCTCTCATGAAACTTGTTGGATAGATTTGGAAAATTATATATGCAATCTTCAAGATAAATATCCTAAGCCACAATTAATTTTATTAGATGACTTTAATGCCCATATTGACAATAGATCTGATGATGGATTTTATAATGGTAGGAGGATGTCAAAAGATCTTGTAGTTAATAAACATGGATTGAATTTTTGCAGTTTGATTGATAAACTAATCCTCATTATACTGAATGGTAATTCTGTTGGGGATAAATATGGAGAATTTACTTTAGTCATATGGGAGCAAGTGTGTACGTAAATTATGATAAATCCAAGGTCATGGTATTTGCTAAAAGACCTCATTATTATAATTGGAAAATGGACGATAAACCACTAGAACAAGTTTCCACTTTTATATATCTAGGTGTGCTGTTTCATCAATCTGGTTCTTGGACTTTCCATATAAAACATGGTAAACATAATCTTGAAAAAGCCACCATTGGTTTATTGTGATTTCATAGGAGAAGAGGTAGTTATTTGGTTTGCTCAACTGTAGAAACCTATAAAATGCAGCTATTACCTCAGCTTTTATATGGTGCATCAGTATGGGCCTTAAGGATCTTTCATTCTTTGGAAATCTCCCAAAACAAGTTTACACATAGGCTTCTTGCTGTCCCACCATCAACACCCTCTGTAATAACACGAATGGAATTATCTTTACCTCAGATAACAGCTTTAGTTTATAAAATAACCATCAATTTTGGGCTGGAGATTATTTTTCATATGGCTTCTGAACTATTATCTTTGGCATATGAGAAATGATGGATAGGTCTTGGTGTGGTTTTGTTCTGAGGATAGTGGCCAATCTTGGTTTCTCAGTCAACTATTTAAGATCTCTTGGATTTCATACTGCTAAGTCTCTTATCCACAGCAGAGAACTCAGACCAAGCGTGATCCCCTGGAGAAGGAAATGGCAACCCACTCCAGTATCTTTGCCAAGAAAACCCCATGGACAGTAACAAAAGGCTAAAAGATATGATGCCAGAAGATGAGCCCCTCAGGTCGGAAGGTGTCCAATATGCTACTGGGGAAGAGCAGAGGGCAAGTATGAGTAACCGCAGAAAGAGTGAAGCGGCTGGGCCAAAGCTGAAAGGACGCTCAGTTGTGGATGTGTCTGACGGTGAAAGGAAAGTCCGATGTTGAAAAGAACAATACTGCATAGGAACCTGGAATGTAAGATCTATGAATCAAGGTAAGCTTGAGGTGGTCAAAAATGAGATGGCAAGAATGAACATCGACATCTTGGGAATCAGTGAACTAAAGTGGACAGGAATGGGCGAATTTAACTCAGAAGACCATTATATCTACTACTGTGGCCAGGAATCCCATAGAAAAAATGGTGTGGCCTTTATAGTCAACAAGAGAGTGAGAAAGGCAGTATTGGGATACAATCTCAAAAATGACAGAATGATCTCGGTCCGAATCCAAGGCAAACCATTCAATATCACAGTAATCCAAGTCTATGCCCCAAACACTGCTGCAGAAGAGGCTGAAGTGGACCAGTTCTATGAAGGCCTACAACAGCTCATAGAACTAACGCCAAAAAATGATGTCCTCATCATCATAGGGGACTGGAATGCTAAAGTAGGAAATCAAAAGGTAACAAGAATAACAGACAAGTTTGGCCTTGGAGAACAAAATGAAGCAGGGCAAAGACTAACAGAGCTTTGTCAAGAGAACACGCTGGTCATAGCGAACACCCTTTTCCAACAACCTAAGAGGCGTCTCTACACATGGACATCACCAGATGGGCAACACCGAAATCAGATTGACTATATAATTTGCAGTCAAAGATGGAGAAGCTCTATCCAGTCAGTAAAAACAAGACCTGGAGCTGACTGTGGCTCAGATCATGAGCTATTCATTGCAAAATTCAGACTTAAATTGAAGAAAGTTGGGAAAACCACAAGGCCATTCAGATTTGACCTAGATCGCATCCCCGATGAATATACAGTAGAGGTGAAGAATAGGTTTAAGGGACTAGATTTGATAGACAGAGTGCCTGAAGAACTATGGACAGAGGTCCGTGACATTGTAATCACCGCCATCCCAAAGAAAAAGAAATGCAAAAAAGCAAAGTGGCTGTCTGATGAGGCTTTACACATAGCAGAGGAAAGAAGGAAACCTAAGGCAACAGTGAAAAGGAACGATTTGCCCAACTGAATGCAGATTTCCAGAGAACAGCAAGGAGAGATAAGGAGGCTTTCCTGAATGAACAATGCAAGGTAATAGAGGAAAACAATAGATTGGGAAGGACTAGAGATCTCTTCAAGAAAATTGGAGAAATCAAGGGAACGTTCCATGCAAAGCTGGCCATTATAAAGGACAAAAACGGTAGGGACCTAACAGAAGCAGAAGAGATTAGGAAAAGATGGCAATAATACACAGAAGAACTATACAAGAAGGACCTCAATGTCCTTGACAACCACAATGGTATAATCCCTGACCTCGAGCCAGACATCCTGGAAAGCGAAGTTAAATGGGCCTTCGAAAGCATTACTAACAACAAAGCTAGTGGAGGTTTGGTATCCCAGCTGAGTTATTAAAAGTCTTAAAAGAAGATGCTGTTAAAGTGCTGCACTCAATTTGCGAACAAATTTGGAAAACACAACAGTGGCCACAGGATTGGAGAAGGTCAGTGTACATTCCAATCCCAAAGAAGGGCAATGTCAAGGAATGTTCAAACTATCGCACAATTGCACTCATTTCACATGCTAGCAAGGTCATGCTCAAAATCCTACAAGCTAGGCTCCAACAGCACGTGGATAGAGAACTGCCAGAAGTGCAAGCTGGGTTTTGAAGAGGTAGAAGAACTAGAAATAAAATTGCCAACATTCGCTGGATTATGGAGAAAGCAAGAGAGTACCAGAAAAAACATCTACTTCTGCTTCATTGACTATGCTAAAGCCTTTGATTGTGTGGATCACAATAAATTATGGCAGGTTCTTAAAGAGATGGGAGTACCAGACCACCTCACATGTCTCCTGAGAAATCTGCATAAGGGTCAAGAAGCAACAGTTAGAACTGGATATGGAACAACTGATTGGTTTAGCATAGGAAAAGGAGTACGACAAGGATGTATATTGTCACCTTGCTTATTTAATTTATATGCCGAGTACATCATGCAAAATGCTGGCCTGGATGAATCACAAGCTGGATTTAAGATTGCAGGGGAAAAGATCCATAACCTCAGATATGCAGACAATACCACTCTGATGGCAGAAAGTGAAGAGGACCTAAAGAGCCTCTTGCTCAGGGTGAAAGAGGAGAGCGCAAAAGTGGGCTTGAAGCTCAACATCAAAAAAACTAAGATCATGGCATCTGGCCCCATCACTCCTTGGCAAATAGAAGGGGAAGTCGTAGAAGTAGTGACAGACTTCAGGTTCCTAGGATCCCAGATCACTGCAGATGGTGACTGCAGCCATGAAATTAAAAGACTCCTGTTCCTTGGGAGGAAAGTGATGGCAAACCTAAACAGCATGATAAAAAGCAGAGACATCCCCTTGCCAACAAAAGTCTGCATGGTCAAAGCAATGGTATTCCCCGTAGTAATGTATGGCTGCGAGAGTTGGACTATAAGGAAGGCCGAGCGCCGAAGAATAGATTCTTTTGAACTATGGTGCTGGAAAAGACTCTTGGGAGTCCCTTGGACTGCAAGGAGATCAAATCATTCAATCCTAAAAGAAATCAACCCTGATTGTTCCCTGGAAGGCCAGATCCTGAAGCTGAAGCTCAAATACTTTGGCCACCAAATGAGAAGGGAGCATTCACTGGAGAAGACCCTGATGCTGGGAAAGATTGAAGGTCAAAGAAGAAGGGAACGGCAAAGGATGAGATGGTTAGACAGCGCCATCGATGCAACGAACATGAAATTGAGCAAACTTCAGCGGACAGCGGAAGACAGGAGGGCCTGGCGTAATCTGGTCCATGGGGTCGCGAAGAGTCGGACTCGACTGTGCGACTGAACAACAATAAAAGTCTCTTATCAAACAAGGACTGTTAGATCAGTGGGTGCAAGCTGATATGGGTATGATAGGTGACTTGAAAATCTCTGGGATTTATAAACAGCTATCTCACCCACCTTGGATATTGTATTCATATTTTGTTAATCTAAGTAATTCTAAATACAGAAAGGCTTTTACTAGAGCATGCTTTGATATGTTACCACTACAGGCCATTGAAGATTGTTTTTAAGGGGTACCATATGGGAAAAGAGTTTGTTCTTGTGATCAAATGTCTATTGAAAATCTCTTCCATGCCATATTTCATTGTGTAAAATATGGGACTGAACGAAATAAGTTCCTGTGTACAATTATATCTTCCCTTCTTGGTAGGTTGGATCATGAGAAATTAGTATTCCTACTGTCAGATAGAAACAAATGTATTACTTTCCAAATGGCAAGATTTGTTGCTGCTATTTTTGAAAAAAGGAAAAGATAAGCACTGAGTTATATCAATCTTCTCTTACTTGACTCTTTGGGCTACTGTTATTTTATGATTGTCATTAGATAATCCCCTGTTGGTGGGGAGGGTGGGGTAGAAATGTAAATAATAAATAAATAAATAAATAATTTTAACTTTTTTATAAGTCAATACTGATTGCCCGTCTTATGACAAGGGTTAGGTTTTAGTGACCCCAGGCCTTGACCATGCTGCTGCATATTGCTTGCCCTTGCCATTGTTTTGTAAATAAATAAAGTGGCCTTTAGTTTCCCAACTACTGTTGTATGACTCTTCTGTCTATCAGGGCAAACTATTGTTTTAACCACAGTGACAAGGCCAGGTGTGGGAGCGTTGCCTCGTGGTGACCTGGCGAGCATGTTGTCCCGCTGCTGCAGAGGGGTGGACACCACCCAGCTTCCTCTGTGGGCTGCAGTTCAGCTGGGGGGGTGTCCCCCCACACACCCATACCTGAGGAGGCAAAGCCTGACCCTTTTGGCATGCTGCCTGTAGCACCTGGGTCAGGGTCAGGGGGCGAACTAGCCTGGAGGATATTCAGAGGTGGCTGAATAAAGCTTGCCCTCACCTCCTGACTGCTGGTATCCCCAAGGAGGTCTCCCATCCAAGTATTTAGTGTGCCATCTTCTGCAGACACAGCTTGGGCAGATTCTAAGGGCAGAGATGCTCTGCAAGGTAACCTCCCAGAGAGCACGTCAAGCTTTTTTTAGAGGCAGAAGAAAAGATTTCTGTTCCGTCAGGCTTCTCAGAATTAAGACATGAGGCTTTTGAGATGTTTGTTGGGGAACAGATGTGCCCAGAGAGTTGCAGATCTTTTCCTCATTTGCTGGAATTTTCAAGATGGATCCTAAAATGCATTTATGTTTGAAAATTGGTGGGTGCAGGGGGGAGGCACCAAAAGGTATCCTCGCCTAGTCTGCAAAAAAAGCTGGGGCTGGCCCTGGCCATCACCTTGGAAGAGGCTTCCCTCCACACCCCAGGCTGAAAGTCCCCTACAAGGACTCTGGGGAGGGTGGACCTGTCTGGGACCCCTCCTGTCCGCCCTGACTTGGTGCATCTCCATCAGGGCTCGATGGGATGCGTCTGACCTGGGAGTCACCAAAAACTGAAGTTGAGAGATATAATTCTAAAAGCTACTAATGGGATAACCCTGAAAATCCAAGATGAAGAAATCCAAATACTAAAAGACATTCCATTTGAAATACAAAAGCGGAGGAGACAGTACAAAAATCTAACTTCTTTTTAAAGCAAACAATCCATTCCCTATAGATGGACATTTCCGGAAGGAGTTATTTTCAACTACAAAGACAAGAAAGAGAAGGTTGACTCTGTACAAAAAGCAAAGACTTTTGTGGAGAAACATCAAACAATAGCCAAAGAAAAAGGGAAAACAGAGAACACTAAACAAACTGAAGAAGAGAGTGAACACAAATCGGGAGACAGTGGAAGTACAACTGGCAAATCCTCAGAGGACTCTGATGATGGAAAAGGAGGAGCGACTCTGAAACTCCTCAAAGTTAGACTGACCTATGACAAGAGCAAACATAAGAAAAATAAGAAATATGCAAAATAATATGTAGTTTAACTCTGAAAGTCTTTTACTTGTTTGTTATATGAGAAACTGATTTACATCTATTTTGGCTAAATATGCTTGTTTTAGTTTGATTTTGTATTAATGTTAAACAGTTATATTCCTCTTGTATTTTTTAATTTATTTAAGGTTGGGAAACACAATAAGCTTTTTATATGATTATGAAATATGATCCTTGATTTAGCTTTGTATTTTAGTTTTAGCCCCATTTTTCCCTTTCCTTGTAGTTGATGTAGTAGAAAAGCAATAATGGAGGGACTGTTCCCTAGTGTCCTAAAGGAGGCAGTAGTACACCCCCTTTTAAAAAAGGCATTGCTCGACCCTTCGGAATTAGCCAACTATCAGCCGGTATCCAACTTACCTTATTTGGGCAAATTAATCAAGAAGGTGGTGGTGAATCAGTTGCAGGGCTTTTTGGATGATGCCTCCATATTAGATCCCTTCTAGTCTGGCTTCTGACCAGGCCATGGGACAGAGATGGTCCTGGTCACTCACACAGATGATCTCCGGAGGCATCTAGATCAAGGTAGTATGGCAGTGTTGATGTTGTTAGACCTGTCGGCGGCATTTGACACGGTTGACCATCAACTACTGGTCCACCGCCTTGCCAATACTGAGACTCAGAGGTTTGCCTTACAGTGGCTCTCCTCATTTCTTCAGTACCGGGGACAGAGGGTGGCAGTTGGGGAACAACTGTCCAGAAGGCACCCGCTATTGTGCAGAGTGCCCCAAGGTGCAGTGCTTTCCCCAATGCTGTTCAGCATCTATATGTGCCCCCTCGCCCAGATAGCTCGGAGACATGGGCTGGGTTGTCATCAATATGCTGATGATACCCAGCACTATCTGTTGTTGGACAGCCAGTCAGACTCTAGGCCGGGAAATCTGGACCTGGCGTTGAAAGCCATGGCTGGTCCTGTGCCTGAGTCGGAGCAGTCCAAGGTTAGGGATCTCTCTCCTGAACTTCGATGGGATGCCATTGGTGCCAGCGCCAGAGGTCAGGAGCTTGGGAGTGCTCTTGGATACCTCCCTAACAATGGAGGCCCAGGTGGCAGCCACTATAAAGTCAGCCTTTTACCACCTATGACTGATTAAGGCAACTGGTTCCCTTCCTTGAATGTAATGACCTAGCAACAGTGATCCGTGGATTCATCTCCTCAAGATTGGATTACTGTAATGCTCTCTACATGGGGCAACCCTTATCCCAAATCCGGAAGCTGCACCTGTTGCAGAATGCAGCGGTGAAGCTGTTGTCGTGTCTTCCTATGCGGGAACACATCCAGCCCGCCCTAAAAACCCTGCACTGGCTGCCTATAGCATTCTGGATACAGTTCAAGATGCTGGTACTTACCTTTAAACCCCTATATGGCCAGGGACCTACTTACCTAAGGGACCGCCTTTCCCTGCACGTACCCCAGCAAGCACTAAGATCGGGTTCCCAAAATCACCTGGTTCTTCTGGGGCCTAAAGAGGCCAGATTGGTTACAACGAGGGCCAGGGCCTTTTCCGTGGCAGCCCCTCACTAGTTGAATGAGCTCCCAGAGGACTTCAGGGCCCTGCAGGACCTTTTACAGTTCCACAGGGCATGTAAGATGGAGTTCTTCCACCAGGCTTTTAAGCAGGGTGCTTCCTCGATTTTATGGCCCTGGACTGATTACCAACTGTACCAACAGTACCAACAGCACCAGCAATTGAGGCTTTATAGCTGGGTGAGAGCCAATGACACCATTCAGCTGACAGTTGAGATTAGAAGATAGTCATCTTTTAATGTAAGTTATATTTATATAGTATAATTTTATATAGACAGTTTTAACTGGAATTTTAATGTATAGTTATCTATGTTGTTAGGCGCCCTGAGCCTGCCGGGATACAAATATAAATATATATATATATATATATATAATATATATATATATATATATATATATATATATATATATATATATATATATATATATATATTTAAAAAAAGCACCTTCTTTATGCTCAAGATACATTAGCTACTGTATAGATGGGGTTGAGAATCTCTTTGCCTATCTATGGAAATAGTCATGTGGTAGCAGGGCAATTGTATCTGGTTTTAAAAACATGTACCTATATATGGCTATGCACACCCTGAAAGAGTTATATAATTAAATGGGGCAATTCCTGGCATGGAAGTAATTTCTCCCCTGTACAAGAGACAGGCCTTTCTTGGGATTTTAACATCCCGCTGGCAATAATAGGCCAGTTCTTTCTGAAGGTTAAATACAGTTCCTTGGTTATCCTGGTACCAGGAAAGAAACTCAGCTTTATTACCCAGCTTCATATTATCAATATCATAATCCTCCACTCTTGCCAATGGCCCCACATAGTCACAATTTGCAGCAGTGCTAAAGTAATGAGGGAAGAACCCCTTGCAGCCCTGAAAGCCCATGACGTGGGGCAGTTTGGCCAGCTTCACCAGCAAAAAGTTTAACCTATCCAGAAACTGATGTCCAGCTTCTTTACAATAATGCACATCAGTTTTCCACCCTGTGTAATGAGATCCACATTTATCTCTTCTACCAGCAACTGTCCAATGATAAAGTAGTTATTATACCTTTTTGTATTGTGGATTATAAATGTATAATCCTTGAATTTTTTGTTGATGATTGTTTTACAAAGTCTGAAATGCAGTCAGGTCCTCTGAATTCCCAAGTATCACATTCCTCTAACCCCATTGCAAAAATATAATTCAGTATATTGCATGCCTGTTTCTTGCATACATTCAAAATCATAAAAAATATATTTGTTTGTTATGTCAGACTGCTTAATAGGGGGCATGAAGTGGCAGTGGCTGTTTATATTGCCCACAGGCTCTTTACACTGCTTATACCACCGAACCCTGCATGTGTGTTTCTTTGGAACATAGGCATGGCATGATTTGCGATAGGTGCCTTCCTAAGCAGGCTCTGGATCTGCAATATACTTTACAATTAGGGCACCTTTCCTCCTGCTGCAAATCACATTGGGGGTCCAGACATGAGCAACATCTATACATGCAGCTCTGTGAGTGCCTATAAACATTACCACATGCAGCACAATAATTTCTCTGGCCCAAAAATGCCTCTGTATTTCTCACTCCATTATAATGATCATCATGGAACAAGGCAAAGTATGTTTCGGGGTATGCAGGGGGCCCATTCTAAAAATTCCCCAGCCTTTTCCACCATTCATTACCACACTGATATTTACATTTAAATGTTTTTCAAATGTGGCCACATCAGATAGTAATATTTTCTGCTCATCAGAAAATCTAAGTTCCCTATACTAGAGGCAGACACTTTCTGCTAATTCTGGGATGGTAACCAACTTCTCTGACATAACCCCCAGGAGACTTATGCCAAAGCACAAGTTACCATTAACATTATTTGGATCTAATAGTGGTGTTTTTTCTTACAGATAACCTCGCTGTAGAGGATGGTGCTTATAACTCTTCTGGCCGTCCTGCCCCTGTTTCTGATCACCATCATAATTAAGCTCAGGGTACCGTGAAGGTGGATTTCTGCATTACTTTGCATATAGTTTGCCATCCGGTTAATAAATTCATCAGCAGGGAAGCCCTGCACTGATCTCCTTACAGAGCGAAGAGGATTACTTAAACTCCCTCCATTGAGATGGAACTGGACTAAATCTCCATTCTGGACTCTGCCTCTCATCTCATTGAGAAACCTCAGAATAGACTAATGGATAGCCTCCCGCACTAGCAAAGTTCGCAGATCTGCATGCTGATCCATTAGCAAGAGCTGCAATTGTTGTTCCCGCTGACCTACCCTTTCTAGATAAACCCTTGGCAGACATTCTTAGGGGGTGGTTCTAATGGGCTTTCTTCAGGGGATACACATATAGGGGCTACTGCAGTGTTATTAGCCAAATGGGAGGTGGTTGGCACAAAACCACTCCCCTTTTCCCCCCATTTACAGTCAGTTTGGTGTGTGTATGTTCTTTTTGATTTACCGCATGCTTTTGGCTTTGGTTGGTTTAACGATCCTTTCACGTGGGGTTGTTGCCAGGAGTGATGCTCTGTGGCTTTGCAGGCAGGTTCAAAAGAGTAGGCAGGGGTTTCTAGTGGGCAGATCAAACTGGGCCATTGCAGCAGGTAGCTGTGGTTTGAGGCTCTTTTAGGAGAGTCACACTCTGTTAGGAGAGAAAAAGGAATAATAATAAATTTCCAGAAAACTTTATTGTTAACACACCTGTACATTCATTTTGTCAGAAACACATCAAGCAAATCAAATATTTAAATATACCTGGCTGTGTTTTTTTGTGTTTCATAGTGCTTCCTTTATAGTTGGTGCCATGGGGTATTGATGGATCCCTATTATCACTGCCACTTTTGGGGCTGTTTTCCTCAACTAAATAGGAGACAGCAACCAGTAAAAAATCTGATTTTGGTTGATAGGCAGAAGGTTTAGAAATAAAAGACCCTCAAAATAGCAAATAATGAAATAAACTGGATTTTTTAAAGGAAAAGACAGCATTGGGCATGCTGCTCAAAATACATTCTAGAGAAATGCAGTACAGATGTTTGCTTTGAAGACCTTCCTGCAGACATAGTGATTTTTTAGTTTCCCCCAAACTTTACAAAATGAGAAACAGATTTTGAAGGGAAAAATTGCTTTTGACCTATCAACATTTAAATTGAATTCTTCCCAGTATCTATTTTAACTCATTACCAAAAAAGAAAAGGTGTGCTTGGAGGAACTTACCTAGGTAAGAGATCTGGTTTTCTTCAGTACCTGGGGTGGTGAGAGGCTGGGCCACACCAAGGGTAATCCTTTTAAATCTTTACGGCCATTGTGTATAAAGCTGATCCATGACTGATCATTTCCTTCAGGTGGTTCACTGATGTGTTTATTTATTTATTTTTCCAATTTATACCCTGCCCTCCCCACCAACCCTCCAACTAAAGATGAGCCCCTCCCTACTGTGGCCCCCACCAACATTTCTTTTCAGGGGAAAGAAAAACAGCACTGAACTTCAAAATGGTTGCTTTATTTATAGTTTATTTTATTTACAGAAAGTAAAAAAGTAGCTGTAATCTTTTTTGCCCCCCAAGCCAGAAATAATGAGGCAGACACAAATGTTGGGTTTAACTATAGGGCCACTTTATTACCTGACAACTTTAACTGGAACCAATGGCAAGGGCATCACAGCTTGCGGTAGGGTCAAGGCCAGAGGTCAATGACCCCTCTCTTACCTCTTCAATAGGGTGAGCCACCCTGTCCCAGGTGGGAGCCCACCACAGGGGCTCCCACCCAGCTGTCTATCCACTGCAAGACAACCCTGTAGCCCCATCCCCCAAACTACAAGGTTCAAAGAGAAAACCTAAACAGGGCCATCCTGAAGGTAGTCTGTTTTCCCGTGCCACAGGGCACAAAGACTGTACTCACAGGACCCCTTCAACCCCAAATGATGAGTGTCAACTGGTGCTCACCGGACCACAATCTGTATACTTCATAGCCACCTGCCATCACTGAGGCCAAGCCTCTGCGCCCACTGGGAGGCCCAAGGCCCCAGAAGCCCTTGCCATAAATCTTCCAAAAAGAGATCCATGCCCAACTCTAACAGAGCCTTGCCGATGGGAAGCAGACTCCCTACCCCCCGCCAAACCTGGTGGGTATCATGGCCAACCAGGGCAGCAAAGTCTCAGGTCACTGCTTGCGAATAAATGGATATTCACCTGGGCCTAAGGGTCTAATGCTTTGCCCTTGATCAGCCTGAATCGTAGCCTCAACATGAATAACTAGAACCTGAGGCAGAGAGCCAACCCTCCCCTGGAACAACAACTGCTGTAGGCCTGGCCACTGTAGGCCCCATGCCATTCCACCATGGTTGCAGCCTGCCCAGCCACCATAGGCCCCAGGGCCCCTGCCATTCTACTGTGGCTGCAGCAGGCCCAACCACTTTAGGCCCCTGTGCCCCTGCCATTCCACCATGGTCCACTGGCTAAGGCCCAGCTGAGAGCCTACCAGTGTCCTCTTGGTGTGATGAGCCACCCAGAGAACAACTTGTGCTGCAAAGTAACACATTCATCCTCTCTTGCCGGGATTCAAACCTGTAATGAAAAACAGTGAGCAGGGGAAGAAGTTCACCTCCCCCACAAGGCAACCCCGACTTCCCTTCAGCATCCCGACAAGGGACACATGTAGGACTTGTATCCTGAGGAATGCTGCTGCTAACTCGAATATCCTGGGCTGGGAACCCCACCGCTGCCGCTGTGAAAGCAGCTCCCTGTGAAAGGAGGGGGTGCCAAAACTCAGGCTTGCCAACCCCAGCTTCGTCAAGCACCACGGTGACCGACCAAACTAGTGTTCTGTCAAGGGATTGCCATCCTGGTGCTGAAAAAGCAAGCTGGCACCCATAACCCCGACCGCCATGTAGGCTGCCAAGGCTGCCACAGGGCACAACTGCTTCTCCTTCTTCGAGCATCAAATGTATCTGAGTCTCCTCATATGGAGTCTGCATGCTCTGTGCAAATGCTGCACAGTCTCCCAGTGCAGACCACATTCCTCATCTAGCATATGCATCTTTAAGGGATGAGTGGAGCTTTAGGTTTTAGAGACATCCGGGAAGGCATTGTTTAAGGATGGTGCGTGGGCCTGGCCCTCTAAAGGCTCCCTGCCCCATGGAGTGTGACCTCCTTAATAATCCATTTCTCCAGCTTGCATAACTCCCTTGGGACAGCACAGGTGGAAGGTTTTCGCTCAGCACTTGAAATAAAGTCAAGGGTAAAAATTATCCCCGCACAAGTTCTGAAACCTATGTAGGGCTCATTTAAGGTTGCTGGCATCTAGTTCCCCTACATTCTAGTAGGATAGGGGCTGGCTGCCCTGCCTCCTGATTCTACACGACTGTGGCAGCGGTAGGGACTAGCTACCCTGCCCACTGATAGTTCTATTTAGAGGTGGTTAGGACTGACAACCCCCGCCACTGTCATTTTCACTTCTCCAGCAGGTGGACTAACTACCTTTCCTGCTGTCCACCTTTTCAACGGTTGGGACAGACTACCCTCCCTGCTGTCTGTTCACTTTGGGTATCGGCCAACCACAGAGGTTGCCTACATGCAGCAAGCCCTACTCAGAACGTTTAACGAGGCCATGCCCTGCCAACAAGAAGACTATGCATACACTCAGTGGAAATGGGGAGGCTGTAGAGATGAAAAGAGAAAGCGGATTCCCACCAATAGCATTTTCTAAACCCACAAAATTTCTCACGCACCCAGTGAGGGTCCATCAGGAACTTTTTTCTACGTCTGTGAATCTGGGTCCCGTGTGCTGACTCACAGCTCCCAGAGATACAGGATAACTGCCTGCATCTTTTGCCCACCAAGTCTGTTACCCATTGACAGCTTTATTACATAAACAGCCTGCTTTGCTTTGATTAGGGAATTAGCTACACCGGCAGAGCTAGCAAGGGGGGTGGGGTATAGATGGATCGCCATCTGTTTAACAGAGATGGCTCCCATTAGACTCGTAGTTCAAGGCAATAACTAGTCCAAACTGTAACAGAAATGGGTTTTATGTAACAGACAATAATAATCCAGATATTACATTCGGATTGGAGGCTGCAGGCAAACCAGGAGATATAGAACGTGGTTGCAGACAAATAGAGGGGGTTGGGAAATGTCAGAGTAATACTACACCTGTCCAGAAGGGATGACAGATTCCAAGGTAAAATGGAGGAGATGCGTAGACTGACTAGCAAGACCACATAGGACCTGAGGTGTACTCAGGGGTGGTAGCTTTGTGCACGCCCAGCTAAAGTCACATTGGGCATGTGCAGGACTGGGTATAATTATGCCCCAAAATGTATCCTGAAGAGATGTTATAGTGTGGTAGCTAGTTTTACAATGGATTGATGGGATTCCCCTTGAGGGAATAGGGCAATCTGACATTTCCCTGGTACCAAGCAGAGGAGAAAATCCTTTCCTAAATGTGTGCCAGGATGAACCTGAATGGCCGACCATTCCACCACAATGTTTACCATGATGGGTCTGGCACAGGTGTGAGAGATGCATATACTGTAGACAAAGAAATAGCTGCCGAAATATAAGGATGACCAAGAGGTGTTTCCTGATCTCCAAGGTGGGAAAATACTTGGGAAACAACATATTCCTGCATGACAGAGATGCTGCAACTAGTGGCTTTCTGTCTCCACCTGCACACACACCCGACGGACCACAGACTAACTACCAGGGCAGCATAAGATGCCCGCGGCAAAGGCAGCGACCTGAACCATCCCCCAACCCCTCCGGACTGATCATAGAAGGGGAGGGGGGTTGCATAAGGGATGCTGACCACACAGCAGACCTGGCACATAAGCCTAAGCTTTTCCTGGCCAAATGTGGTTCTCCTAGCCTCCCAGTGCAATGCATTGCCTGTGGAGGGTCCAAGGCCATCCTGGGGTGCTTATCTCTTGGCATTGTCAGCCACGGCAAGCCTGCATGGGAAGGCTCAGGCTCAGCAGCATCCTGGCTTGGCACTGAAGCACCTGAACCCTTAGCTGCAGCCCCTTTCCTTCCAGCCCCTGAAGCAGAGGAAGACCCACCACCAAAGAGGGGTGGCTGGGGCATCTGACCTGCTAATGATCCGAAGCCTTTGATGCAGAAGTTGTAAGGATTTGGATCCACAGAGGCAGCATCCTTGCTTGCCACCTGTATAGCAGTCCACCCTTCAAGGAGAGACAAACGAGTTATAACTTCTGCTGGAAAACACAGTTATTGGCAGACACACGAGTTTCTTCTTGGCCCCTGGCCCTCCCACCTGGACTTAATCCCTGTGTTGATACCCCTGTGGCCTGC
Organism: Gekko gecko; assembly: GCA_029375565.1. Taxonomy (NCBI): domain Eukaryota; kingdom Metazoa; phylum Chordata; class Lepidosauria; order Squamata; family Gekkonidae; genus Gekko; species Gekko gecko. The sequence goes on along the minus strand of JAPDNY010000006.1, from coordinate 125,469,107 downwards.
ACAACAGCATTCAACTGTTCCAGAATTGTCTGCTGCACTTCATGCCATCCTCAGCAGTGGAAGACAAGAGGGGTGGGGGTAGGCCATTTCAGAGGCGGCTCAGGGGTTGACTGTTCGCCCCTAGTAGGGTTGCCAGGTCTGGGTTGGAGAAAATATCTGGAGGCTTTGGGGTGGAGCCAGGAGAGGGGATACTAATTGTCTGCCACCAAGTAGTAGCCCACTCAGGGTGACCCCAGCCAGCACCATGGGGTTTTCAAGGACAGAGACTTGCAGAGGTGGCTTGCCATCATCTGCCTCTGTGCAGCAACCCTAGGCTTCCTTGAGGGTCTCCCATCTAATCCTACCCAGAGTCGACCCTGCTTAGTTTCCAATCCTAGACAACATTGGGCTACCCTTGGCTGTCCAGACTGCTTGGCTTGGGGTGTGGGGTGGAGGGTCCCCAGCATAGTACAATGCCGGAGTCTACCCTTCAAAGCAGCAATTTTCCAGGGAAGCTGATCTCTGTCTGCTGGAGATCAATTGTAAAAGCGGGAGATCCCTGACTCCACCTGGAAGCTTGCAACTCCAGCCCCCAGAGCAGCTGGATCCCTTCTTAGGCGCCATGCCCTCATGCTCCACCAACAGTCAAGCAGGGTGAGGAAAATTCCCTGCAGACTAGCAGCAATAGCCCAGCTGTGCCCCAGGGACTGTCCCAAATGAAGGGGGAAAGTAGCACAAAATGGCAATGTGTAAAATGACTGATTGGGTTGACTTACAAAATGGCCAACCCACGCCCAACCCAAAATGGCCACCAGAAATAAAAATATCATATGAACACCATAAGTCGCTTTATATGGCGTCAGATCCTTAATCAACCAAGGTCAGTGTTGTCTACTCAGCCCTATAGTGGCTGTCCAGAGACTAAGACCTTTCTTATCCCCATCATCAGTAGCCTAATCCTAGTGACTGGGGATGCTGGGGATTAAACCTGTACCATAACCATACCAAGCAGCTGCTCCACCCCTGAGCCACAGCCCACACTTAGACAATGAAAGGTGAGAGGGGACCCCCTTAACTGTGGCTGGTGTCCCCGCAAACACTAACAGGCCCCAAGAGCACACCAGAGCCAACGGGGGGAGGGGGACAGAGGAAGGGGCATGGTGTGAGGGTCCCAGGGCCCTGCCATGCTAACAAGGCCACCCAATGCACATGGGCTGCCCAGCCTCAAGCTACAGTCCTGCATGGCCTGCCACCCCTCCCCAGTGGTGGATGTGGTACTTCGACTGCCCCACAGGTCGAGAGTCCCCCCTAAATGAAGAGGATACCGCCCCAGGGTCCCCCGCTCATGTAGAACCCTCCAGCCTACAATCCACCAGAGCACAAAGCTGCATCATGACCCATGCATCATGGAGCCAAGAGCCACCACCTGGACCGCCCTGAAACCATTGTGTCAACACAGCCTGTCATCTGCTGTCACCATGCACCTGCACTGATTCCCAGCCCTGTGGCTGGACTGGCCCCACACTGCCACCGCATCTGCCACCGCATCTGCTGCTGTCACATCCACTGCTCAACATCCTCAGGGCACCATGTGCCCTGCAACTAGTCCCAGAAAAGGAGGCCACATGCCAGCAGGCCTCTGGTTTTCCCAGTCATCACCCAGCCACATGGAGCCGCATGGAGCCACATGGAGCTCAGCCATGTGGCTCGAGCACAGGTAGGCCCCAGCAACACTGCCACACCGCAGAGCTCCTCCCTGCCTGACAACCACGTGGGACTTAATGCCAGTGTATGGTGCTTTTGGTGCCTATACCCCACCTGTCTCTTCCGGCTGGGAGGCAAAGGTGCTCCTCCAGCCCAATGGCCGGAACGGTCGTGGGCTGTTTGAAGCATAATTTCTCCAAGAATTACAATACTGTAACGCTGTTCAATTTTTGATTTTTCTGTCAAATAAAAAAAGATCAGTTATGCTTGTCTTTAATATGACCTTGCACATGCTTTTAGAACAAGAATACACTGTATAAACAACGCAGACAAAATAGCACACAAAAATATAATTCACATTAGTGCCAAATAAGTAACATCAATATGTTGTCAAAGGCTTTCATGGCCAGAGTTCATTAGCTGCTATAGATTTTCATTAGCTGCTGTAGATTTTGCTGTAGATTTACCAAGACCACAGCCAGACAACCCGGAAAATCTACAGCAGCTAAGTAACATCAGTTTACAAGAATGGTTACAAGAATCAGTATGTAATTGCAGACTACAGCAATAACACTAGAGTAAGACACAGAGTAAGACCTCTTTAAATCACATTAGTAACAAGTAAGTAACATCAGTTTACAAATATGGTTACAAGAACCAGTATGTGATTACAAACTACAAGAATAACACTAGAGTAAGACACAGAGTGAGAGACGAAGATTCCGGATTTCACTCTTCGTTTCGATGATTCTTCCTCAGAAAGTTGAAAATAGGTCAATTGGTTATTATACTATAAAATTATAAACATATATTCATATTTAAAGGTAACAATTACCTGTATGAAGCACTTATTATATAGAAACCTCCAAGAACAGGTTAAATCACCTAAAAGTGAAAACTGCTTACATAATGATCTTGTTTGAAAAGGAATATAGTAAAATTCCAAGCTTTAATAATAATAGACTCCAGTAGGAAGTCCTGCTCCTCATCATTCTGTGCATGTAAACTATAAAAAATGGGCAACTGATCTGATCTATAGCAGAGTGTATTCTTACATTGTTGGCACGCCTCAAGGTGTAGTTGCCAAACCTATTGATATATATATATACTAAAGCTAACATCTACTAGGGCATCATAGCAAGTGGATTCTTAAAGTGACATTGATTAAAAGCCGAAGATCATTTGACTCATAAGTAACAACCAATGATTGGTTGAGGCCATATGGATGATAGGTCCTAAGATGGAAGATCCAAAAAGCTTCATGCTGCCGTAGCATTCTTTGAACATCTATACAATTATATTGATGGGTCCTAAGGACTTCCAATATCACAAATTTAAAATCATCAGGAGAATGTTTTCTATCAACAAAATGCTGAACAAGAGGAGATTCTAAGCATGAGTTTCTGATACGAGATTTATGTTCAACTATACGTGTTCTGATTATTCTAATTGACATCCCAACATAGAGGGTATAGCATGAAGAAAAAAGCCTAAGATCATACACAAAATTCCTACTTGGAATCTCAATTTTACATGTTTGCCAAACCATGGAGCCGACAGAACATCTGCCACATGAAAATGGCCACTGGGTGTTGCTAGAGCATTGATATATCACAACCAAAAGTCAGACTGAACTAATAAATCACAGAAACATTTTGTCCTTCTAAGACCTATATAGGGCTGATGCTGACAGCCCAAAATTCCTTCTACAATGTGCCAATGTTTTAAGATTATATTTTTAATTTTAGGTGCCAATTGTGTAAAGTCAAAGGTATAGAAAAGAGAATGTGATTCCTTATTATGTTCTGTTTCTTTAAGAAGATCCAATCGGTCTATGCCATCAGCTCTGCTCACTACATGCTGAATGATTTTAGAGGGATAACCTTTTTCCTTAAATTGTTGAGAGAGTTTAAAGGATTCCTGCTCATAATGTACATGTAGAGTTGAGTTCTTTTTAGCCCTCAAATACTGTCCATAGGGAAGATTCTCCCGAATATATCTAATATGATGAGACTGATAGTGAAGATATGAGTTTTTGTCAGTACTTTTAGAAAATGGTTTAATAGCTAAGGTGCCCATTTCTGAGACAAAAACTTCCTTGGTGTCAAGGAAGTCAATGCTGACAGGACTGCTCTGGAAAGTAAATTTGATAGTGGGATGCATGGAATTAAGCCATAGTACAAAATCATGAATTTCTATATCTTTACATAAGAAAAAAAGGTCATCAATATATCTTTTAAAAAGTAAAATGCTATTAAAGAAATTATTAACCTCTGGATTTAATATCCATTTAGTTTCAAAAGTAGACATAAACAAGTTAGCGGGTTGTTTTTTTTAACCTAAAGAATCACGATCAGACTGACCTCCTCGTTCTGGGCTCCCCACCATCCTCATGCAGGTGGAGTTTTTTTTCCTCTCAGTTTGAGCTCAAGCGCACACCGCCAAGGCATAAAAAAAAATGGTGGACTAAAAGTGGAAGCCCGAGGCAGCTTCCCAGAGGGGAGGGGGGTTGAAGCACCCGGAAGTGGCTTGATGAGTGATCAGACATCAGGAAAGTGTGCCTCAAACCAGAGAATCAGGAAAACACCACTTGGTAAGTGGTGTCAAAGGGGGTTTGCTCAGGAAAGCGATGGCTGGGGACGGTGCGCAGATGTTGGGCATGTGAATGCGCACATAAAAGCCGTTCCTGAGGCATGCCGAAAGTGGCTCAAATGGTGCGTCTGAATGCACCCATAGTTACCAATAATACATCCCCAGGCAGCCCTTCAGTCTTAGAGATAAAGCCTTTAATGTCTTTGAAATATGTAGATATTTTCTGAATAAAAGGTTGTAAAAAAGAATCAATGTACTGAGACAGAGGTTCAAAGATAGAGTTTGACCACAAGACCATGGGGCAACCAGGAGGATGATGTCCTCATTTATGAATCTTGGGAAATGCATAGAAAACAGGTACACAAGGAAAGTCATTAATAAGAAACCCTGCCACATGCTGGTCTATGTAATCCAAGGACAAAGCCTCATGAACCACAATTCTAATAATAGTTTTAACATGATCAGTGGGGTCCCTGTAAATCAGTTTATAAAAGTCAGAATCAGACAAAAGATTATTAACTATGAACAAATAGTCCTCAGTGTCTAGGATTACAGTTGCACCGCCCTTGTCAGCCTCCTTAATAACAATGTTATTGTCATTAACTAGAGACTGTATAAGATCTAGCTCCTCTAGCTGTAATCTTTTATTTCTCCAAGAATTACAATACTGTTCAATTTTTTATTTTTCTGGCAAATAAAAAAGGATCGGTAATGCTTATCTTTAATATGTTGTAATGTTGTCATGTTAATCTCCAGTAGCTAGATCATTATGATGTAAGATGACAGCTACCTGTCAGCTGGTGTATAGAGAGGACAAGTCCCAACTTGTTCTGACCAGCACTGAACAGTGTGCAGTCACAGTGACTCAGCAGTACACTGATTGGTGGGGCTTTGTATATAAGTCTTTGTATAGTTGCCATGTATCTCTTCTTCTGTATATTGGATGTCTGGCGTAGCACTTTGCTTGTGAATACTGTGAATAAAACCCTTGTATATAGTCTACCACTGGACTGCGTTATTGTGGTTACTATAAGGGGCTCCAGTGCTGGATCTACAGTGCAAGCAGGTGAGAGGCTGGAGGCTGGGAAGTCGTAAAGGGGCAGGCTTGGATAGTCAAGACACACTCTGTCCAACAAGGATTACAGTTTCACCTCCCTTGTCAGCCTCCTTAATAACAATGTTATTGTCATTAACTAGAGACTGTATAAGATCTAGCTCCTCTAGCTGTAATCTTTTATTTCTCCAAGAATTACAATACTGTAACACTGTTCAATTTTTGATTTTTTTGGTGAATAAAAAAGGATCGGTAATGCTTATCTTTAATATGGCCTTGCACATGCCTTAATATGGTCTTATCAGAATCCTTCAAAAAATTTTCAAGAGTCTGCTGGGAGTCCACTGCATCTCCCACTTCATTTAATAAATTGAAAACCTTGTCCATATTTTCTTGGGTGAGAATGAGGCATTTCAAGGAATAGGCAACTGAGGTCACAAGAAGGAGAATAGAACTAGTACACATTTAATCACATACAATTTAATCACATTTTCTGATGGGCTGCTTGCGCCAGGGCCTGGAGAGTACACCCCTCATACAATTCAAATAAATATTCACTAATGCAGTGTTTTAAAACACCATACACCATGGTTCTTACAATATCATGGCCTTGTTACATTTCCAAGGTGGGATAAAGTCTACATCCTCATCAACCCCCATGTTCAGAAACTTTCTGATAGAGATGAGCCTCTCACAGGGGTTCATATCTAGTGATATTGCTGCAGCTGATATTTGTTCCTGTTAAAAAGGTTAAAGAATGCATTTTAAGTTTCTTTCAAGCTTGGCAGATGCTTGACATGTCTCACACATACACTGTTCTGAAATAACCACCCCAAAAATAAACTGTGTGGAACTCTGCTAGGCCTCGGTTGCAAAGCTAGAAACAAAATGGCTCCAATACAAACAAAATGGAGGCTGGTAAGTGTGTGGACAACAAATTTTGGAAATGAAATATTTGGCTGCTAATAACCCCTGTTCCATCTTGGGAAAGATAAGCATACAAAGGCAATGGGTTTCCCATAGCAACTGTACCACACCTGGCCATGTTCTTCCCCTTTCAATTAACCTCATCAAGCAGCAGTTAACATAATAGTTTAACCAATCCTGTAATCATTGGGGTGGGGGGAAGGGTGTGTGTCAAGCACCTATGGTTCAGCTGGGGGAAAACATGAACTATAAATTTAAACTCATCAAGCCTCTCCTGAATCATTGTTTCACCAAGAAAAAACTAACATGGGCCTGACAGGAGTGTTCAAGTTCTTGCCAAGAGCCTGAGCATGTGTCTGCTAGCACAAATGGCTTCTTTCCTGAAAACACCTACTCAGAGATGGTCCCAGACTGTTCACTATTGGTCAGGGGTGGCCAGGCATATTGCTAGAGGGGTCACATGGCCATGCTGGGGTGGGTCCCCCATTTCTAGGGGCAGGTGCAACAAGTGAAAGTTCAATGACACCACAGTGGGTGGGTGGCACTGGAGAAAGGGCATCTGCTGATGTGGAAGGGCCCATGCTGGCCATGTCACTTCCTGTGACACAGGAGGGGGAGGGGTGGCCTATGAACATCAATTCCAGTAACATGGGGGGGCTGCCAGAAACATGTCACATCCAGTGATGCATGTGCAGAGGGGGTGTGGCCTGCTCACATCACTTCCGGTGGCATGGCAGGGTGGGTGGGGCAGGATGATATTACATCCGGTGACATCCAGTGGCATGGCTTAATATGCAAATTACCTCATTAATATTCATGAACACCTCATTAATATGCACCTTTTACTACTAAAAACCTTTCTTGCAACAAAGTAATAAGCAAAAAATGGTATTTAAAATAATTTTCCTTCTCTAGATAAAGCAGTCTGGTGCACAGATATATAACTAGCTTTAAAGGTTTTTAAAGGATTAGCAGATAGATTTATTGCTGTTCTCTTTAAGTTTTCATTTGGTGTTGTAGGATGTTGTCACTGATAGACTGGATTAAGCATAAGAATGTGTTTTGTAGTATTGCACTATTCAGAAATGACCCTTATAAGAAAATTCTTGTAAGTAAGTGCTCAGATATACCTTCTGAAAAGGCCAATGAACTATCGATATTGTATTCACCTTTGCCTCTGACTTGGAGCCATTAGCAGAAATGTTTGCACAGGAATTACCTAAAAAGATTAATGTTCTCTTTTTCTCCCCTCTCTATATATTTATTGGGTTTTCAAGGAAAAGAAAGAATACACTTCTGGTTTTGGGTGACTCTGTTTCTAAAGTGAAAAGGTTCTTAGAGCAACAGCAGAAAGTGATGGAGGGATCTGAGACAGTGGAGGATAACAAAGATACAGAAGCTGAAGAAGAGAAGGAGGAAAGTTCTGATAACTCCTCAGCAGAAAGTTCTGACTAGCTCAGCAGAATCGTCCAACTTGGAAGCAGAATTAGGGGCTGCTGCCCCTGACCCCTAAAAGTCAAACTGGATTTTGGAAAAGAAGCTCAGAGGAAAGAAAAAAGCAAAATAGATTAATTCTTGATAGCCTGATGTTTATCTTTTATTCATAAATCTAAGCCTAAATTGTACACACTACAGTAGAACAAGACTGTGATTGTTTGCTTTATACTTTTTTATGACTAATTTTCACTTTTTACTATGGGGGCAAAAAGGAAGTATCGATTTTTTAAAAAATAATTGTATTATGATCCTTGTTACTCTTTCTTTTAGTTTGTATCTATTCCCCTGGCCCTGTAGGTTTGTAGTTTAGAAAAGAAAAAAAATAAAAGAAGTGAGAGCAATACATTTTAGAAAGATCAGTCAGATATCTCAATCATAACATCATATTTGCTTGTATATTACTTTTTTCTATATAACCTAAAATGTCTAGCAACGAAAATCTGAGTGATTAATAGTTTGTAATTGCAACTAATAAAGAGATAATAATTTATCTACTATAATTCAAACTATCCTTAATCAGTTTTTATATCAGAAAAGAAAGAAAGAAAAAGAACAAGAACAGTAATAAATCTATGCTTAAAGAAAAGTTCTTATCAACTCCATGCTACCTCTTAATAGATTACAACTATAAGTTGGACAGAGTTTTTATGTAAATTGTCACTGTATCACCTTTAAGATATTCATTCATATTTTTTCAACAATATTAGATTTAATCTAATTAATAAAATCTTAGGTCACAACAGTACATATTTTCCATCTGTATTATACTATAGTTCAAAATAGTCAACACACCTGAATCAAAATCAATTACCAATTACTCTCTTTACTGTAAATCTTTCATCTTAAAACAATAATCTTTGGATATTATATTATAGTTTCATCTTTTACCATAAATCAAATTAGCTGATAAACACATATTTCCCCATATCTCCACTTAACCAATACACCTGCTAAAAAAGCATAACTTAGTTAGCTATTCCTTGCTTATATAGTTTACTTCATTTTTTAAAAAGACTATTGGTTTTCATGTTGACAATAATACAATTTTAGATCACCATAATATAGGTTTATCAGCTCTTCAAATTTTACTGATATTCTATATTATAGTGTGATTCAGCATAAATTTAAAACAAATGCCACAATTATATTGTAATTTTATATTTTGCCATAAATCAGTTTAACCAATACACATGCTCAAGATAAATTGCAGCAGGTTGGACAGTCCTTGTTTATAAAATTTACTTATAATATTTCATTTTTCTCTGCTTTCTCCACACATTCCTTTTGAGGATTACCCTGCTCTTGTCCCTTTCTCCTTTGAAGGTGAAAATCTTTCCCCCTCTCTAAATTTACTTGTGTAAGGAAACAAAAGGCGCATTGCTTCTATTTCATCCTCTGGGAAAATTGTATTCTCCTTAGCCATCTCTAATGCTTGGAGATTTGGGAATCTTTCTGTTGTATTATTTCCTTGGTTTATATAATGGTTTAATATTTTTCTCATTGCAAGGATCAAATCCTTTGAAGAAGCGTCTTGGTCAGAGTTTTGTTTTATCGTTGATGTATGCTGTTGTTGAATGTCTTCTTGCTCCTTTACTGCCTCTGGTAACATGATCTGTTCTTCATCGTTGCAGCTCGGAACTTTTTCAAAGACTTGCTGAATAGCTTCTATCAGCGTGTCTGCTAAGTGCTGTTTCACTTGGTCCCAAACAGATTGTAAAAGTTGTATAAAATCACACTTTCCCAGATACTCCTTCTCTTTTAGTGTGATTAGAAGAGTCATCATGTTGCCTTTTAGTTGCAAAGTGCAAAATCCACAATCTTGTAACCTAAGGTCTCAATGTGGTTATGCAGTTAACAAAGCACAAATACAGTAGCCATTTTAGTTCCTTAAGTCCTTTTATTTTTCCATAAATCAAATAGTCCTCAGACCTTTAAAGTTATAATCCCTTTAATAGTAACTTTTTTCAATAACAAAGAGAAGATTTCAATAGAGTCTTTAGCCCCTGAATGTGTTTTTAATGCCTTAGTTCCAGTATGTTCATCGCCGCTCACAACAGGAATTCCTTAACTTCTGGAGAAGATTTAAGGGGGCAAATTGAAAGTTCTTTTTTAAGCTTGAAAGTTGCAAAGAAGAAAACAAGTACTCACTTATCAGTCTATTCATCACTGATGATCTTATGGTGAGGTTCAAAGCTCTCTTGTAGAGGGTGTTCACAGCTTAACAGCCATGACTCTTCACAACTGTTCAACTTGGTGCTTCTGCTTCAGGATGGTCCGACTCCTCAACCCACTCGTCTCCACTCAGATCAATTCCTCTGCAATCAACTCTTCCTCCAGAAATGCTGGTGGGACCTCGGGAAATCCAGACGGTCCCCTAAAAAGCATCAAGAGTCAGTGAAACTGTCAGAAGTCCTAACTTAGTCAGCAAAACACCAGGCCTTGAGATGCAAGCAAGGATAGCGTTTATTAAGCTGCAATAGATAGATCACTGAAACAGGTATCTTGTTCAGAATGACTTGGTTACAGAAAGCAAGCGGTTATACAGGGAAGGGGGTGAATGGGGACCCCCCCTTCTACCAAACAAAGAATAACATGCGACTGGGAAATCGAAAGTTACTACGCTAATGAAGTTCCCATCGCCCCCATTATTTACAGCCAGCTACAACTATGCAAGCGATAGTAGAACTCGCAGCTTGACTCCTCAAGGTCAGAATGTCCAGGCTGCTGGAGATAGGGGTGACCAGAGCCACATTCCTTTCTCACACCCTGAGCGTAAATCAACAACTCCCCGGATTCCAACCTCCCGCCTGTCACGCCACTAAGGCGCCCAGAACCAACCTCCCCTCCCCTCCATCCATCATGGCAGGGCTACCTGACATGCAGCCCCCTCGAAAACAATCCTACCCCTTTGGTTTGTGGGGGTACAACTTGTGAAATGCCCGGACAAGCCGGGGGGCCAGAACGTTTTCCGCCCGCACCCACTCCCTCTGCTCCGGCCCAAAGTCAATCCATTCAACCAGATAAAACAAGCGATTGCGAGAGATTTTAGAGTCCAAGATTTGCGATACTTCGTAGTGAGGTTCCCCCCCCACCAGCAGTGGAGGCGGGGTCGGCCGTAGTGGTCGCCATTTGTTCTCTTCAGGCGCTTGGCGTAGAAGCCTTACATGAAAAACAGGATGAACAGACTTTAGAGATTTAGGCAACGCAAGTTCAACAGTTACATTATTAATCACTCTCACAATTTCAAAAGGACCAATATATTTCCACCCGAGTTTGCGACTCGGCTGGATGCGACGCAAATGTTGTATGGATAAATAAGCAAACTCTCCACATTTTGGAACCCAGGCAAGGTTACGCTTCTTGTCGGCCTGGATCTTATAAGCATTCTTGGCTTCCTCAAGAGTCTTAGCTAAAGAGCCCCACGCCTCTTGCAAGTGTTTGCACCAGTCACCAGCGTCTCCCGCCGGGAGGTCGGGAGAGTTCAAAAATGGAAGAGGCGGGGCGTCATATCCATGTACTGCTTTAAACGGGGACATTCCTGTCGACGAGTGCTGAGTATTATTGTAACAGAACTCAGCTAAAGGCAAGAGAGAATGCCAATTGTCCTGCTGAAAGTTGGAAAAACACCGCAAGTATTGTTCCAAAGTTTGATTCACACGTTCGGTCTGCCCATCCGACTCAGGATGATATGCACTGCTCACCCCCCTCTCCACCCCAAGCAGTGACATAAGTTCGCTCCAGAATCGTGAAACGAACTGAACCCCTCTATCCGAGATCACCTTGTTAGGTAAAGTGTGGAGCCTCACTACGTGTTGCAAGAACGCAGAGGCTAGTTTCTTAGCAGAGGGGATGGTGGCAAATGGAACGAAGTGCGCCTGCTTAGTAAACAGGTCCACTATCACCCATATGACAGTCTTTCCCCCACTGGGGGGTAGGTCCGTAATAAAATCCATAGAGATTACTTCCCATGGCCGAGCCGGCGTAGGGAGGGGTTGCAGGGCACCCGGGGGTTTACCAGGCCGAGGTTTACTCATCAAGCACGTTTGGCAAGCTGATGTGAAGAGTGAAACATCCTTTCTTAGCCCTGGCCACCAAAACTGTCTTTGTAGGAGCTGGAGTGATTTTACAAACCCCGTGTGTCCAGCCAGCTTTGATCCGTGCGCCCAACCCATCACCTCCCCCTGAGAGACCGGGGAACAAAGAGCTTGTTATTTTTAGTCCAGCAGCCATTCGCATCCCGGGACATTCCTTCTTCCCCCGCCACCTCCTCCTCGTCTGCAGCAGACAGTTCAGTAGAGAATTTCACCGCCCATTCGTTGGGAGGAGGGTCTTGCGACAAGGGGGAGCGTTTAGCCTGCCTCCGAGTGGTTACCGCCCCTCCCAACTGGGAGGGAGTGAAAACCGAGTCATGAATCTCCTCCCTCTTGCTATCGTGTTGAGGGAGGCGTGACAGTGCATCGGCTAGCGAGTTAGATGTCCCCGGGAAGTGGTGCAGTGTGAAATTAAACTTAGAGAAAAAATCAGCCCAGCGGAGCTGTTTGGCGTTCAAAGAACGGGGGGAGCGGAGCAGCTCGAGGTTTTTGTGATCAGTCCAGACCTCGAACGGGACTCGTGCCCCCTCTAGCCAATGGCGCCAGGTAGCCAACGCCAAGCGGATCGATCCCGCTTCCTTTTCCCAAATGGACCAATTCCGTTCTGCATCGTTAAATTTTCTAGACACATAGGCAAGGGGGTGCAATTTGCCATCCTCCCCCTCTTGGAGGATCGCCCCTCCCATAGCAACGTCTGATGCGTCAACTTGGACAATGAATTTTTTAAGTTCGTTCGGGTGGGCTAATACAGGTTCCGACGTAAACAGGGCTTTCAATTTGTCAAAAGCTCGCTGGCACTCAGGAGACCACGGTAGTTTAGCTCCGGGCCGAGTGCATTCGGGTGGCTTCCCTTTGGTTTTCAGTAGATCAGTCAAGGGAAGAGCCACCTTGGCAAAGTTCGATAGGAATGATCTATAAAAGTTCGCGAATCCGAGGAACCCCTGGAGCTGCCTCCGCGTTTTGGGAGGCTCCCACCCCACCACATCTTTAATTTTGTCAGGGTCCATCTCAATCCCCCTTTGGGAAATGCGGTAGCCCAGAACGGGGATTTCCGTTTTGTGAAATTCACATTTGGACAGTTTGGCAAACAGTTTATGCTTGTGCAACGTTTGTAATACTTCCCGCACCAGTTTCACATGAGACTTTAGGTCGGGGGAATATAAAAGAATGTCATCAAGGTAAACAAGGACCCCCTTGAACAAATACTTGTGCAACACCTCGTTAATCAAGTTCATGAAGACTCCCGGGGCCCCTTGGAGCCCGAATGGCATGACTAAGTATTCAAACTGACCGAGGGGTGTGTTGAACGCCGTTTTAAATTCATCCCCCTCTCGAATCCGGACCCTGAAATAGGCATCCCGGAGGTCTAGCTTTGAAAATTTTTTCCCCCCAGCCACTGCAGCCAACAAGTCTTTTATGAGGGGCATGGGGTAAGCGTTTGTGTTAGATACTGCATTCAAGCCGCGATAGTCGGTGCAGAGTCGCAACCCCCCATCCTTTTTCTTCCGAAAGAGCACAGGAGCCGCAAACGGGGAGGATGCCGGCCATATAAAACCCCTACTGAGGTTCTTGTCAATGAACTTCCTCAGTTCCACTTTTTCCGAGGGGCTCATAGAGTACAATTTTCCTTTCGGTAACTTTTGGTTGGGCAAAATTTCAATTGCGCAGTCAGAGTTCCTATGGGGGGGTAATTCATCGGCCTCCTCCTCCCCAAAAACAGGGGCTAGGTCGCGGTACTCGGGGGAATACCTTCCAGCTCTGCGTCCGCCACCCCCGCCGTCACTAGGAGTTGCCCCCCTGCCATGGGTCCCCACTCCTTCTTCCATAAGTGGGACCGGCATTTCTTGGAGATGAAATTTACCTTCCCCTCCCCCATAGTACGTGAGGATCGTGATCAAAAAACCACGGACTCCCTAGAACCAAGGGGAAACGAGCTGAAGGGGTAACCACGAAAGGTCTTTCCTCCCAGTGTTGCCCGAGTCCCACCCGCAAGGGTACAGTCTCGTATTTACAGGGTTCTTTCATGGTGGACCCGTCCATTTGAGTAAAAATCAAGGGGTCAGCTAATTTAACAACTTTTGCCCCTAGTCCCGTTATTAGTGTGGGGTTGATGAGGTCTCGCCCACACCCAGAGTCAATGAGAGCTCGTACTCTCACATGGGTCAATAGACCCGGGTCCATTAGAGTCACTGTGAGAAAGAAAAGAGAGGGGGTTTTGCTCACCGGGGTTTGCGCCTGGGAGTGTGGGACCTGCTGTTCAGCGCTGTTTACAGCAGGTCCGGCTCGTTTCCCTGCGGCACGGTCTCGCCATCAGATGAGTCGGATGCCTCGCTGAGCGGTTTGGCTTGCAGAGCTTTCGCCCCCTTCGGTTTCGCCACCTGTTTTGGTGTGGAGGTGTCAAACTTCTTCTTGGCTCCTTTCGATGCTCCGGGCGACGCGGGAGACGTCGGGCAGTTCGCGGCGAAATGGCCCCCTTCTCCGCATTTGAGGCACAGACCTTGCTTCATCCTGAGTTCCCTTGTACCGTCCCTCGGCTTCGGGTTCGGAGCAGGTGGTTTCCCTCTCGCGGTCGGTGTAGGGCCCCTGTTGGCCATTGCTGCAGCGTCATCCAGTTTGATGGTCTTCAGCCGGTTCTCCATCGTGATGGCGGCTTGAATCCATCCGGTGAGGGTGTTCGGGTCTTGATTCCTGGTGACTTCCCGGCGGATCTCTGCATTGAGTCCCCATTTGTAGAAGTCTAGGAGGTTCCCCTCCCCTCGGAGTTTGGCGGCGCATCTGCGGAACTCCGAGGTGTAGTCCCTCACCGACCTCGCACCTTGTTTGAGACTTCGGATCGTTGCCTTGGCTGCTTTGGTAGAATGCACGTCTTCAAATTGCTCTTTCATGGCCCACATGAACGAGTCGATTTCCCTCAGCTCGCGCCTATCGTCTTGGTGGAGCCCCACATACCAGTCAGCCGCCGCTCCCTTCAGGTGGGCTGCTATGACATCAACTATCCGCTCTTCTCTCTGGAATAGGTGGCCCCAGGTCTCGATAAACCTCTCGGCTCGCACCAGGAAGAATGGGAATTTCTCGGGGTCTCCATCAAAGTCAGCGTCCAGGAGTTCTGTAGGCTTGGGTGGCAAGAACCCCCAAGGACGAGGGGGTGGTTGCCCCGGCGGCCCATGCGGTCCTGGCCCCGCTGGTTGTTCCGGCGGCCCGGCCGGCACGTTCCCCTGATCTTGGTCCGGCACCGGCCGCTGATCGGGGGGGACCTGGGCTGGTGGTTCCTCGCGCCTCTGCCGCTCTCGCTCTTCCCGGATGCCCTCCGCGATCATCTGTGGGATGCGGGCGAGGGATTTGTCCAGGAAGCGCATCAGGCGGTCTTGGCTCGGCTCTCCGCTCCATCTCCTCCTCACCACGGCACTCTCCATGGTCTCGGAGTCTCGGCCGGTTTCCTCCAGGGCTTCCGCCGTGATCAGCTTTCGGACCGACCTCTCGGGGTGGCTCATCCCCATGGAAGCTCTCGGGGTCCCAAACCACGTCTCGTGGGTTTCAGCCAGGGGTTTCACCCAGTCCCGTCTGCATCCAACTCGGGTGGTCACCCCCCATAGGCTGCCCCATACGGGTCTCCGTAAGGCCCTCCAAAGTCGTACTCCAGACCCCAATGTCCCGGCACATGTGTGTCAGGGGTCTCTTTGGGCACGTCTTTCCCGGGAGGCTTCTTGTCCTTTTCGTCTTCAATCGGGAGAGTGTCTTCTTCTCCGCCACTCATTTTGGAATAGCGGGTTTATGACCAGTCCCGAAAGTTAATGATGATTCTGAACAAACTGTCAGAAGTCCTAACTTAGTCAGCAAAACACCAGGCCTTGAGATGCAAGCAAGGATAGCGTTTATTAAGCTGCAATAGATAGATCACTGAAACAGGTATCTTGTTCAGAATGACTTGGTTACAGAAAGCAAGCGGTTATACAGGGAAGGGGGTGAATGGGGACCCCCCCTTCTACCAAACAAAGAATAACATGCGACTGGGAAATCGAAAGTTACTACGCTAATGAAGTTCCCATCGCCCCCATTATTTACAGCCAGCTACAACTATGCAAGCGATAGTAGAACTCGCAGCTTGACTCCTCAAGGTCAGAATGTCCAGGCTGCTGGAGATAGGGGTGACCAGAGCCACATTCCTTTCTCACACCCTGAGCGTAAATCAACAACTCCCCGGATTCCAACCTCCCGCCTGTCACGCCACTAAGGCGCCCAGAACCAACCTCCCCTCCCCTCCATCCATCATGGCAGGGCTACCTGACAGAAACTCAGGAATCCCTGAGAAATCAACCACTTTGCTGTGCTGCAGCTCCACCTCCCAACTTTAATGTTCTCTATGCTCTGATCCGGATAGCCCAGGCTAGCCTGATCCTGTCAGATCTTAGTTAATCCTTGGATGAGAGATCACCAAGAAAACCAAAGGTTACTACACAAAAGCAGTCAATGGCAAACCACCTCTGAATGTCTCTTGCCTTGAAAACTCCATGAAGAGTCACCATAAGTGAGCTGCAACTTGATGGCAACAAAAAAGAAAATCTGATTTATAATGGTAAAAATTCTTACAATAAAATCCTAGGCAGAGTTACCTACTTTTAAGCCTTTAGAGTTGGATCCAGACTAAACTTTCTATCAGTAGATATGAACTTTTCTATCTCCCCTTGTAGTAACTGGGGGTTATTTTATATTTTTAACTGGCAAATGTAGTTAGTTTTAGCAGGAGCCCAAGGGTGGGTTCCTGAGTCTGAAGTGTGGCCACCTGCAGGTTATTGGTCAGTTGTTTAGCTTTGATATGGGGAAAGGGGAGCAGGTGAGCCTGGTTAAGCCTAATGGGCAGATGGTCCCGGTGGTGCAAGTTTCAGTGGGGTTAAAATTAAAGTCCTTCTTTATTGGTTGTTGGACTTTAAAATTCCTGAAGGTCAGAAGGGCTGTTCTGCTGTTTTCTTTACAACTGCAACTCTGCATGATGAACTGAGCTTGTAGAGATGTACCCTGTTGGACTGCTATAAAAGGATTGCTGGGGTGTGTGTTTAAGAACTGCTGGGACCAACTAGAGTATACTATGCAAGGTAAATTAGCTAGAGACTAAACCAGTTTCTTGTTTTGGTGCAGAGAATATTGGTACTACTTTGCCCTAAATAAACCATTTTGCTACCTACCAGTGTGGTGGTGGTGGGGGGGGGGGTTTGCAGAAGGGTATCCCTGTTATTCTTTTCTTGACCCTACCAATATTCTCTGAGTGGGACGCTGGACCCTGGAGAGGGTTGGGATTCCTACTGGAGTTTGTAAAACCAGCCAGGTTGTTCACAGCCTTGTCTTTTGACTAGGGCAGGGCAGTGGCACTATACCCCTGCCCCATCAAATCCCACCAATTTCCTGGGGAGACCCTGAGGAATGTCATGAAGGGGTCTGCAGCAGGAACACAGAAGCTGTGGAAATGATCAATTTATTCTGGACCCAGCCCATGCTGTAACTCTGTTTAGGACTGCATTGCTAAATGTTGAACAATTTCTTTTTTAATAGTGTTGGTGAGGAGCCATGTTGCTCTGCAGTAGAACAGCTAGATTCTAGTCCAGTAGCACCTTAGAGACCAACAAGATTTTCAAGAGTCAAATCTTCCTTCTGGTACCTGACAAAGGGTACTAATGGACTCGAATCTAGCAGTTCTTTTTCTTTTTTATATAACAGTTTTTATTGCTTTTCTTCTATAAACTACACATACTACAACACTACATAGACTAACACTCTCCATACAAACACTAAAACACTAATGAGAGTAACAAGGCTCTATCATACATTAACTATGTAATTTCAGTCTTTTCTTCCTAGTACACAATGAGGTTCCTTTCTACATTACTTAAAAAAAGAAAAAAGTCCAAAAAGTCTTAACTAAAAATACTATGACTTCAAAACTTAATATTTAATTGTACAAGTAGAGAATCTGAGAACTTTATTTATAAGACTTCTTATGCTTCTTCTTCTTTTACCACGGCAGTTTAACCTTCATAGTTTTGGGCACAGCAGCACCTAAACCAGAATCAAAGTCAGAGTCAAAAATTTCTCCCAGAGATACCGAAGTATCTGAGGAAGAAGAGTTATCTGAGCCAGTCTTTTGGCACTCACTGATATCCTCTGTTGTCTCCAATGCCCTCTCGCCCTCTGCTCCATCCTCTTTCTTTGTCGACAATTTATGATGCTTCAAGAATATTTCTGCTTTTGTTAAAGAGTCAATCTTTTCTTTCTTTCCCTGGAAATTAAAAATGAGTCCTTCTGGGATTAGCCATCTGTATTGGATATTGCTCTTTTGTAGAAATTCTGTAATGTTTTTATATTGGTGTCTTGTTTTTCAAATTTCATATGGAATGTCTTTCAAAACTTTTATCTCCTCCTCTTGGATTTTAATCTTTGTCACCATTGATGCTTTAAGAATTAAGTCCCTTGTGCTTCTTTTTGTGAATTTTACATTAATTTCTCCTGGGAGGTTATTATTTATTTATTTTTTTACAAACTCTGAGTATGTCCTGTATATCATGTCAATGTACGCTTTTAAAGTCTCAGGTTTGGTATTAATCAAGGGGGGTAGTGCTGTGCTCAAAATTTCTCTTAGGTTTTCATCCTTATTCTCATGGACCCCTTGAAATCTTAAAACATACAAAGATCTTTCAATTTGAAGTTGAAGTAAATTTTGTTTTGCAGATGCTCTTTCCTTGTCAGTAATGTCCATCCTTTGATCAATCTCTTTATTCTTCATCTCCATTTTTCCAATCTCTTTTCCCATCTTCTTAGATTTTGCTGCTGTCTCTTTAAGGTCTTTTTATAAACTGTCGAACTTCTGATTGAGGTTCATCATCTGATCCATCGGGGGCACAGGGCTTCAGAAATGTTGCTACTCAAATCACTGGTATCTTCCTGACTGGTGACGCTGTACTGGCATTTCCAGTGCTACCTCTGCCCCTAGACGCCATTTTCCCAGCTCACTGGGTCATTGTTTATAGTTAGATAAGAGTTCTCAGAGAAAATTCAAAGAAATCCCAAATGCATGGGATTCAGTCCCAAAGTTCTGTCACTAAGATAAGGTGAAGTTTGACAGCTTGCTCTTGGCTATTGCTACAATTCAGCTACTGGGGAGGGCTCTCCATCCTTGAGTTTCCTCCCTCCCCTCACTCCATGCTGTTTTGTTTTATAATGCTTTGCCAGTTCGCTGTACATTCACCCTCTTTTAAGTTATGTTTCTTTTTGGGACATCACTCACTTTTACTTGCTTCGTTGTCTTGCTCAGTCATCAGGTAGAAAAATCACTTTCTTAGTTCCTTGCATGCCCTGGTCCGGTAATGTCTCTGGGTGCCATTACTGGCCTTGGGCAGCTGGTCTTTACACAGCTAAAGAAGCTCACTTCCCCAAGCCACAACTTCCGGAGCGGCTCCTCAATGCTCCAGGCTAGAAGCTCCCTCCAAGAGCTTCATGGGGGGGGATGGAATCAGCCTCTCTGTGGCTCCAATCTAAGCCACCCCTATCAGAGCTCGACAGGGAGCATCTTGTCATGAGTCACTTAAAACCGGAAGCTCGCAGTTCCTTTTCAATAATAGTTGATACCCATTCTCTATTTCATTGGAAGTAGCAATTTTAGTGCCCTTGTGTTCTAACAATTTTGCCAGATTTGGCAGCTATGTCATCCCTTCAGTATTCTCTTGCCTTCCAGGCTTTTTGGGTGACCAATAAAGATATCTTTCTAACCTCCTTTAGCTTCCTCATATTCCTTAGAATTTTTTTTATAACTTTATTTTTATATTTTTTGTAATACAATAACCATGGTAACAAAATGCAAATATAAAATACAAACATATGCTCAACACTAAATCTCTCTTCTTAATAAAATACAAAGTCAACATATTTAGCAGGTAGTGTAGTCATATTATCATTAATATTACTCATATATTCAAAAAAATTAAACCATTTTTCCAAAAAACTTGATTTCTTTTCTGGATAATCAGTCTTTAATGACTGTGTTGCAATTTTATCCATTACTACTATGTCCCATAACTTAGCCAACCATTGTTGTACTTTCGGAATCCTCTCTAGTTTCCAAACCTGGGCAAGTAATGTTTTGGCTGCAATCAGCATTAAAGAAAGTATTTCTTCAGTTGTTTGAGAAAAAGTTCCTTTATCCCAATGATTTAAAAGAATTGCTTCAGGAGTATTTGGCAAATCTATTCCTAATATGTTTTCAATCTTTGATATAATTGAATTCCAAACCCCCTGAATTTCTGGACATGACCACCAATAGTGAAAAAAAGAGCCTGTCTGATTGCAACCCTTCCAACATTTAGGGTCCTTCTTAATCTTAGAGTAAAATAAGCCCAGAGAAGTCACATACCATCTTGAGTACAATTTAAATTTTTTTAATCTGATATTCAAAGACCTTGTAGTATATAAACTTCTGGACCATTGTTCAGGGGTTAAAATAATATTGCAATCCCTTTGCCAGGCCAATTGCTGTGATGATTCCTTCTTCCAATCATTTTGAGCTAACAGCTTATACAAAACAGATATAATGCCTCTATGTTCTACAATACCTTTATCTATTAATATTTCAAACGCTGTTAAAGGTCTATTAGTACACTCTATCAGGTCATTACTAGATAACACATTAGTAATTTGTTGGTATTGAAACCATGGTATTTGTAAGTTATACTTCAACTCCAGTTGTTGCATTGACCATTTCTGATCTTTATAACATAAATCTTGGATTCTAAATTTACTGGCTCTTCTCTGGTTTTTAAACTCATTTATGCCTTCTCCTGGCTGGAACCATTTTTGTCCCAAAAAAGAGGCTAATGGAGAAGTCTGGGGTGTTACAATATTTCTATTTTTATCCCAAATTTCTAAAGTGTTTTTCAAAAAAGGGTTACTTTCTAAAGATTTGGGTCTATCTTTTGCCTGTGCCCATATAATTTCATGCATAAATAAAGGTAAAGCATAACATTTCTCAATTTGTACCCAATCTTTAGTCATTCACGGGGATATGTAGTGAAGTGCATGTTTTAGTTGGGAAGCCTCATAATACAATTTTAGGTTAGGTAAACCAAGGCCACCACCTCTTAAAGGTCTGGTTAATAATTGGAAATTTATACGAGGCTTTTTTGAGTTCCAAATAAATTTAGATATTTTTGTTTGCCATAAATGCATAGTTTTGTTATTAACATGAATTGGAAGATTTTGAAATAAAAATAAAAATTTAGGAAAATAAAAAATTAGTTTTTATTAATTCAATCTTTTCCAGTAGTGTAAGATTTACCTCTGACCAAGACTGGAATAGATTGATCATTGAATTTACCACTGGGGTATAATTACAATCAAACAGTTTTTCCAAATTTAAAGGTAGCTGAATTCCTAAATGCCTCCAAGTTGTACCTACCAATTTAAAAGGGAAAAGTTGTGATATTTCACTTTTGTCCAATTCTGATAAAAATATTGGATCTAACTCAGTTTTAGAATAGTTAATAGTGAAACCTGAGATTTTGCTAAATTTACTTAATACTTCCATTATTGTTGACAAAGATTTAACAGGGTCACTAAAATATAAAACAATGTCATCAGCAAAGAGACTTATTTTATGCTCCACTGGGCCTACTAAAATACCTTTAATTGATGAATTATGCCTAATCACATGAGCTAAGGGCTCTAATGATATTGTGAATAAGATAGAAGAAAGAGGGCAGCCCTGTCTAGTTCCTCTAGATATTTGTATTTCCGCCGATCTAAGTCCATTCATAGAGAGTTGTACTTTGGGAGCTTGGTATAAAGTTTTAATTGACCTTAAAATTTGGGCCAAAACCCATATGTACCAAAACTTCATATAAATAATTTGTCTCTAATTTGTCAAACGCTTTTTCCGTGTCAAGTGCTAAAATTGCCGAATTTTTTCAAGTCTACAAAAATGAACAATATTTAAAGTCCTCCTAATATTATCTAATAAGGATTGTCCAGAGATAAATCCCGCCTGATCCTTATTTATATATGCTGGCATGACTTTATTTAGTCAGGAAGCTAAGATGGAGGAATAAATTTTACAGTCGTGATTAAGTGTGGCGATTGGGCGGTAAGATTCCGGTTTAGTTTTGTTCTTACCGTCCTTAGGAATGACAATTATTTTTGCTTCACTCCATGTTTTTGGCATTTTTCCTGATTCCATTATACAGTTACAGGTTTGTGTTAAATGATATAAGATTAGTGGTTTATATTTTTTATAAAATTCAATGGGGAATCCATCTTGCCCCGGAGCTTTATTATTTTTAAGCTTGGCTATTGCTTCCCCTACTTCTTGTTTTGTTATTGGTTGTTCAATAAAAATTAAATGGTCTTCTGAAAGTTTTGTGTTAAATGTATTGAATTAAGATCGTTTTGAATATCTATCTTATTTGGGTTTTCTGAGGTATATAAATTTTGATAGAAGTCGTGGAAAGTAGTAATAACCTCTTTAGAAGTATTCACTATCTTTCCATGAGTTGTTTGAATAGAATAAACCTGGTTATTGGCTTGTTGTTGCTTAACTTTTTGACTTAACCATCTATATGATTTTGGGCTTTTTGTCATATATCTTTGCTTAAGATACATCAGATTTTTCTGAACGGTTGAAGTCTCCAAGGTATCTAATTTTTTTCTTTCTAAATTAAGTTTCTTCAATATTTTCTTACCCCCATATTGCATATGTTTTAATTCTGTTTTATATTATTTTTTATTTCACTTTTTTATAGGAAGATGCTAAGGAAATAAGCCTTCCACAGAGGACAGCTTTAAAAGCATCCCATAGGACATCCTGTGTGATCTCTCCATTATTATTGTGTTCAAAATATTCTTCAATCTCTTTGGATATTACCTCAGAAAAAGGTTTATTCTGGAGTAACAATTTATTCAAAATCCAATTTGGGCTTTTTACATGATTAGAAAAGTCTGTTATTGAGCCAACTTCCCAAGAGTGGTCCAAAATTACTCTACAGCCTATTTCTACCATTTTAATATTATTTATTAAAGTTTTGGAAAACAACAAATAATCAATTCTAGTATAGATTTTATGCACTCTTGAATAATAGGTAAATTCTTTCACCCCTGGATTAAAGGTCTTCCACACATTGTCTAAGTTGTATTTTTCTAATAAAATTTTTAAACCTGAAGGTTTCCTGTTATTACTTTTTTCTTTAGAGTTTTTATGAGTTTTGTCTACCATCAGGTCATCAATTAAATTGAGATCCCCTCCAATTATTATATCACCCTGCTGAAAAGCATCTAACTAGTTTAATGTCTCTTGAATAAAATCCAGCTGCTCTGTGTTTGGTGCATACACTGATGCCATGGTTATAGGTTTACGATTTAGTTTCCCTCTAACAAAGACATATCTGCCCTTTTGATCAGTTTTTGTCTCTTCCCATTGAAATTGGGTGTGTTTGGAAACTAATATTGCCACTCTTCTTACCTTAGAAGTGACCTTAGATTGGTAAGTCTGACTAAACCAAGATGTTTTTAAAATTCGTTGCTCTACTGTTTTTAAGTGAGTTTCCTGCAAGAAAATGTTTAGCTTTTCTTTTACTACTGCATTTGAGAGTCTCTGCCTTTTAACAGGATTATTCACAGTTCCAAGAGAGAACTGTATAGGAGTTCATTACTCAAAGATAGATTGAACTATTTAACTTTTACTACCCACAATAAACAATATAAAATTAATTAACCAATAATATAAATTTTAACTTAAACTGATTTCTAACAATCAATAACCAATAGGTTATGTTAACAGAAGCCCTTCTCACAGGTAGGAATAATAAGAAAGGAAACAACCTCCCCCTGTCTGTTAAACATCATATATTTAAGTATTAACTACAAAAGTTTTTAATCTTACCGCTCCCCCCCAACCAGGCTACATCCTAAAAAAAACAACACCCTGTATTAATATTCTATCTTCTACTCAGGTAAAAAAATAAATAAGAAAACATAAATATGGTAGAGAACCAGAAAACTTCAGTCTCTTATTTCATAACCCTTACATGTCATTATAACAGTGGTCCTCTCATTCATTTTGTGACCAGTTTTTTTTAATTGTCTTTTTATAGAAGTCTTCCTATTATCTATAACTCTTATTTCAAAGAGAATAAAAGTCAGTCTCCTGAGTCTTGGCTTTTTTCAAATGCAGGCCATGCTTCAATGGCTTCTCTTTCTTCCTGGGTTAAGTCCACCTTTAATGTCTTAAGGAGAACCAGTCCAGTCTTCAGATCAGATGCTTGAAATAAAGTTCCATCCTTGTAGACAGTAGTGTTAGAAGTTGCACTCCATCGAAAGCAAATCTTGGCTTACGGTAGTTTCAAAGAGAAGGGTTTTAATAATTTTCTTTTTTCTAAAGTCTCTGGAGGTAAATCAAGCAGTACAAGAATTTTCTGACCATTAAATGAAAAAAACACACGTTGTTTTGCCTTGCAGCCTTAAGAACACGATCTCTTGTTGCTGCATGGACAAATTGCACAAGGATATCTCTTGGGCATTTGTCAGGCTACCACTAATGGGCCTAAATGTTGTGCTTTTGCAATTGCTGGGGCGAAGCCCTCTTCTACATTCAGAGCTTTAGCCAACCATCCAGAAATAAAAGGAGATAAGTCTTTCATACCTTCTTCTGCCCCCTCTTCCATTCCTCTGAGTTTCACATTAAACTGACGCCATCAGTTTTCCAAAGTAATGATCTTTGCTTGTAATTGAGTTTCAGAACATTTCAAGGCCTTTACATCGATTTGAAGGGCTTCCGCTGCCTCCAGGGCCGACTCCGCTGCCCTGTCTGCTGCTCCCAGACCTTCTGTCAGTTTGTCTAATTTGGCTTGAACAGGATACAAAAGTTTTGCCATAGACTCTTTGAAGAAGTTTTGCAGATCCTGTTTGAGGTCTAGTATGTCTATCTTTTATTTATTTATTTATTTATTTATTATGAGATTTATACTCCACCCTCCCCGCAAAGCAGGCTCAGGGCGGCTCGTTAAAGGGGCTTTCATTTGACTCCAGGGAGCCTATTGCGGCCACCATGTTGGATCTCCTACCATCTGGAAATGTTGGAGTTGTTTCTTTCCTGAAGTAAGTAGCCACCAAAGTCAGATTTTTCTTTGCTGATCTTCCTTTGCCCTTTCCAGACTTTCTCATGCCTTATTTCTGCCTAGAAGGTAATTTTTAAAGTTTTCTGTAGCCGGGGGATGAGTTTCAGTGGAACAGTTAAATCATGCAACTGCCATGATGCGTCGCTTGGCTCTGCCCCCCATTCCTTAGAATTAACACTGTAGTCATATAGATATGTATCATCTAGAACTTTAAAAAATTAATTTATTTCTTGATAAACATATTTTTTAAAAACCTCTTTCTTGTTAATACAGAGACTTCTTGCAAAGGTTTTTTTTTCCTGCAATTCTAATAAGGTATCATAATTTAATATTATATTGTTTAGTTACCATGGTGATCCTCCCAACATTATTTTTATGCTGCCACTCATAAGCATTTTATCTGAAATGCTCTTGCTAATATTTCAGCTTTCAAATCTATCCTTGTTAGTTCCTTTAATGCCCATACAAAATCTATTCTGTAAAAATAACAATGAGCTGATGAGTAAAAAGTATGATCCCAGTGTTGCAGAATTAGTTATATCCAGCTGTCTAATATATCCAATTTTAACTCCATTTCAAAAAGAATTACTTACCAAATTAACTAAATACTCTTTTCCATAAAAGGAAGCTGTTGGAAAGGTGGGAGAAAGAAACGAGGGGCTGTGAAGATTGGAGATAGCTGATTGTAAGTCAACATTGTGATTAGCAGACTCAGAGACACAGTGCTACCCACAGTGCACATTAACCAACCCCTTGTTACTGCACTGCTGCAGAAGAATGAACAGTCAGTCATACAGTGTCAAGTCATGAAACACATCAGGTCAAGTCCATTAGCCCTTGTGTGTTAGATTCTGGTATTTTTACATGAAGTGTGATTGGGCCCTGATATATTTTTAAATTCTTTGTTAATAAATATATGTATCATTTTATATACTATTTATATTAAGGATCAGTGCCTGCCTCTGAAGCAGATGGTGGAGTTTGCCTACCCCCCCTTTCTGCTTGAATGAAACATGTGGGTGAGGCAAACCAATCTGGGCTCAGCATGGGAGGGCTGGCCAATCAAGGATGAGCTGGCTGGCCAGGTCTGGCTGCAGCCCCCCTCCTATGACAGGTGCACCCCTGTGGAGGAGGAGCATGGTGGCCAGGGCCATTAAGAAGCACATAGTGGGGTGGGGGGGATGCTCAAGGGGAACCCAGGTCAAGGCATTGTGGGGGAGAGGGCTGAGAGGTGAGACACCAACATTGATGGCTGGCACTGGGCAGCCTTTCACCTCCTGTTCATCAAAATGTGGGCTAGATTGGGGGGCCAAGTTGGTCTGGAAGGCCAGGTGGGTGGCCTGGATGGATAGCTGGAGTGGGTTACTGTGGCACCCACTCCATGGCATCTAGGCATATTTGACAGTTGTAGGCTGGGGCTGTGTCCCATGAAAGCTGGCATTGGGCCATGGGAGGCCCTGGGTGTATGGTGCTGGTGGTGATCACTTGTGCTGGCTGATATTGTATTGCCTTTCAAGGTGTGGCATGAAGATAGAGGTCAGTGGTATGATGGTCAGCAGCTCCAGATGATCATTGGTTGGCTTGAGCACCTCCCCAGGTCATGGTCATGTGTTTTCGGTGGTGGCAATCTGGGCACTAGGTTGGCGGTCTCCACCCCTGGATCAGGAACTTGATGCCGCACCCTTATTCAAGCACAGGGGGGTTACTGGGTCAGGTTGTTGAGCTGATCTGCCAGGCAGTCTGCGTGACTGGTGGCACATGTGTGGTGGGAGGGGAGTTAAGCAAAGGCTAACCACCTCTGTGGTAGGAAAGCATGGGTTGGTGGGATGTTGAATAAGCAAGCACCCTGAGATATCAGCGATAGGGGGGGTCCTCATACTGGGTGCCTATGGGCTTTGCAGTCAGGGTGATTCAGTTGGGGGCCTCTTCGGGGTAGGGGGAACATATGACAAGCCTTAAGGCTTCACAGCCATGGGCTGAAATGTGCCCTTTCCTCCACTCTATGCACTGGTGTGTGGGCTGTGACAAGTAAGGTCTGGAAGGATCCCGGACCTGGCTCTGAGCCGGGGTGGGTATGCCTTGTTATGAGGCTTGCATGGTAAGCCCAATGCAACCTGTGCTTTAATGTGCTGGTGCAGATCTATTTATGTATAAATAAAACTCCTAGTTTAACCCATAACTTGTGTTGTGTTTCATTCAAGGGGTGGGTGGGCAACTTTTATTGCTGGCCCTCTTTTCTACTTGACTAACCTTTTCAGGTTCTGGATCCCATGTTTTGGCAGAGCACCATGGGAGTTGTAGTGTTTCAGATCCTCCCTCCAC
Source organism: Gekko gecko (assembly GCA_029375565.1). NCBI lineage: Eukaryota > Metazoa > Chordata > Lepidosauria > Squamata > Gekkonidae > Gekko > Gekko gecko. The sequence goes on along the minus strand of JAPDNY010000006.1, from coordinate 125,441,796 downwards.
TGGATCTAACCATCCATAATGCTAGAAGAAAATCATTTAATGTAGGTGCAAAAGAGTCTGTAAAACAAAAGAAAATGAAATTCCACTATCACAGCTATGATACAATAGCAAAGCTGCTTGGCCCAGTGTTCCAGGTAAATGTTGAACAGTGAAGGTCAGATGAGCTGATCCAAGGCTTATCTCATGAGAGTTTAGAGCTGTAAAAAAATGATGTGCTTGCTATTTTTGCTATTAAGTTCTCTGCATGCGTAATTTTGCAGAGGGTTACATTGCTCCTAAAAAAGGATGTTTGCAGCTTGTGGATACTATTTGGATCTTTGTCTTCAGATGGAGGCTCAGGTATCCTCTGTTACCCTTACGCCTTCAGTCAGATTTGGATAGTTGAGCAGTTGCAAATCTTCCTTGAGGCAGGATTTGACCATGGTTTCTTTGCCCTAATTACATCTGGGTTAGTATACTATAATGCATTCTATATATGTTTGTTTGTGAAGACATTGGAATTTTCAGGATAAATGTGTCAAACCATACAAATTTAAATTAATTCAGACTAGAAATCCAAGATTTTTACTAAACCAACATTAATCTATTTATTCCTGTATTTATAGATATTTATGTTGTGCAGTGAATATTAAAAATAACATATGTAATCATTGTAAAATTGTTAGAATACTCCCTGTAGCACAGTAATCAGAAGTGCAAAGTGAATAACAGAATGGCTTCAAATTCACAGATTGCCTACATGAGTGTTATTTACCTTGGCTTGGGTGCTATTGAGAAGTATTTTTCCTCTTGCTTCCGCTAATACTGTGGTGCTCCCAAGAATCTCCTGAAATTTCCCCATCTTTCCTGCAGTTTTTTCTCAAACCTGCTTTGCTGCAGAGTTTTGGGAAAGATTGTAGTAAAGCTCAGGTGGCACTCACAAGGAGGGAAAAGTCCAGATCTTCCTGGTCCCACCCACATTGATATAACTTTCCTTGCCCTGGTTCCCACTTGCTTTACTATCTATAGTAAGTCTCAAGCATTTTTCATTTCTGAAATATGACTTTACCTCTACAATGAAAAGGGGTGGAGACTAATGTTTTAAAAAATGAAAGTTGAGAATTCAGAGGAGCTAATGCTTAGACCATTATAACACTGTAACAATCTGTCAATTCTTAATGGTGAAAGAGATTCCAGTGGCACTCAGAGGGAAGTCCACTGAGGCAATAATCCCCCAAAGTCCTGCCTCTCCTCTGGGGCTCTGAACAAATCCTTTGATTATAGACTAATGCAATTTGGCAAATCCAGGTGATTGTCAGCTAGTCAGAACCCATGAAACTCCACTGGATGGGAGGAGGGAAGCAAATTTCAGTTGTAAAAGGTGGAGGAAAAACTCCTCTCATCAGACAAGGATAAGACTACAAGCTGAGCTACGATTTTTATTTGGCTTTTAGGTAGGACATGGGTAGGCTTGGGGAGAAAGCTCTTTTTTTAGGTGATAAATAAGCACCTTTGTAAATGCCAGAATAACCAGATTACAAATTAGTGACACTTGGGCTGAGTTCAGACTGGCAGTTTGAAGCGGGAGGGAGTCGTGGCAAAAAGCCCCGGAACAAACTGTTCCAGGTTTTCCTGATCACACTGTGCCAACTGATGCGGGAGCATACTGGGAGGAGGTGTGAGGGAGCATTCACACTGTGTTGGTGCAGGATATACGTGGGATAGACACGCTTTCTAGGGTTTGATACCACTTTTAACAGGTATCTTTTTAACTCAGGAGGGAAGCATTACAAGATGGGTTGAGTACAGCTGGGGAACGCCAGACAGATGTACCTGTGTGAACGCTCTCTTTAATCCAGTTGTGAAACGTTGCTGAAACGTGCCTATCTTGGGGCAAACTGCCAGTCTGAACTCAGCCTTGGTATTAAACTCCTGCCACACATTCTCAGGAATGTGGACAGTTGGTGATCCAAAGATAAAGTGAGGCTAGTGTGTTGTGTGGGAGCAACTACTTTAGAAAAGTTCTAAGCAACTACTGAGGACCGGAGGTGTTTCGATACAACATAATCCTAAACATAATGAATTTTACAGTTGCCTCAGCACTTCATGCTAGTCAGCCTCCTCCTGTAACTGCCACACCACTGTGAGAGACTGGAACAGGAATTATGTGGGCAAGCCTACCATATGGAAATCTTGTTGCTTCTGCACTGTATCTGCAAGTGGCAAGGGGGAAAACAAACAAACAAACAAACCTGTCTTTGTGTGAAAAGCACCACAGTTTCATATGATGAAAATCTGTCAGAAAAGCTTAGTGTTCTGCCTCTGTAAAAAGCCAAGCAAAGGCAAAACCAATTCATAATGGAGTATGTTCCACACAAATAGTATGTTCATACTGTCTCCACTGTTAATTAATGTGTATACTGGCTCATTTAAACTAAAAAAATACCATTAAAGTCACACAAATTTGTTCACCTTCAATTAATTGTAAATAATCTGTTGTAAAAATATAATTCTTGCTGTATATTAAAATTTTGAATCAGTCATAGAATCATAGAATGTTAGAGTTGGAAGGGACCTCACAGGTCATCTAGTCCAACCCCCTGCACTCTGCAGGAGCATAGCCGAAAGATAGCCTGACATACCTACAACATACCCAAAACGTCCAGCAAAGGAGCATCCACCACCTCCCGAGGCAGACTGTTCCCCTGCTCAACCACTCCTACAGTTAGGAAGTTTCTCCTGATATCTAGCCGGTAACGATTCCCTTGTAATTTCCACCCATTAGATCTAGTCTTGCAATCCAGAGCAAGAGAGATTAGATCTGCAACGTCTTTTACATGACAGCCCTTCAAATACTTGAAGATTGCAATCATGTCCCCTCTAAGTCTTCTCTTTCCCAGGATAAACATACCCAACTCTTTCAGCCCTTCCTCATAAGACTTGGATTCAAACCCTCTCACCATCCTGGCTGCCCTCTTCTGGACATGCTCAAGCTTGTCAACATCCTTCCTAAAGTGTGGTGCCCAAAACTGGACACAGTACTCCAGGTGAGGCCTGACCATAGCAGAATAGAGCGGAACTACCACCTCCCGTGATTTGGACACAATGCTTCTGTTAATGCATCCTAAGATTGCATTAGCTTTCTTCACAGCCACATCGCACTGCAGGCTCATGTTGAGCTTGTGATCAACCAGAACACCTAGATCACTTTCACATGTGCTGCTGTCTAGCCAAGTCCCTCCCATTCTATATCTGTGCCTTTGATTTTTTGTGCCTAGGTGTAGGACTTTGCACTTATCGCTATTGAATTTCATTTTATTTGCCTCAGCCCACTATTCCAGCCTATCTAGATCATTTTGAATCCTGACTCTGTCTTCTTCAGAATTAGCAGTCCCACCCAGCTTTGTGTCATCTGCAAATCTAATAAGCATCCCCTCTATGTCTTCATCCAGGTCATTTATAAAAACATTGAACAACTTCAGGCCCAGGACCAAGCCCTGTGGCACTCCACTCGAGACTTCCCTCCATGTAGATGCAGAGCCATTTATGAGTACTTGTTGGGTACGATTTTTCAACCAACTACGAATCCATCCAACGGTTGCTCCATCCAGCCCACACTTAACCAGCTTATCCACAAGGATATTATGAGATTCTTTGTCAAATGCTTTACTGAAATCTAGATACACTATATCCACAGCATTGCCAGAGTCAACCATTTTAGTAACTCTGTCAAAAAAGGTTGGTCTGGCATGACTTATTCTTGATAAACCCATACTGGCTAGTACCAATTAACTTATTCCATTCAAGGTGCTCACAGAGCGTTTGATAATCCGGGACAACATTCGTTCTTCTCCAGTCTTCTGGCACAACACCAATACTCCAGGACATCTCAAAGATTACAGCCAGAGGCTCTGAAATAACATCTGCAATTTCTTTTAGCACCCTGGGATGCAAGCCATCTGGCTCTGGAGATTTGAAAGTATTTAAGGCAGCTAGATGCTCTCTAACCATTTCCTTATTTACTCTGGACTGGCAGTTCCTCCTTCCTTCATATGCCCTGCATTCTTCAGGTTGTATACAGCTTGCCTTATGGTTAAAGACTAATGCAAAGTGAGAGTTGAGTAATTCCGCTTTGTCTTCATCCCTTGTTAAGACTTGACCGTCTTCCCCTAACAATGAGCTTACCCCATCCCTGTTCTTCTTTTTGCTCCAAACATAGGCATAGAAATCTTTCTTGTTATTTTAGCATCCCTCACAAGTCTCAGCTCCATCTGCGCTTTAGCCTTTCTGACACCCTCCCTACAGATTCAATCCTGCTTCTTGTACTCACCATCAATAATTTGGCTCCCCTTCCATTTCCTTTTTTAGTCTCAGCTCTTCAGAGAGTTCCTTTTTCAGCCACCTTGGCTTCATTACCCATCTCCCACCTTTGTTTCTTACCAGAACAGTTTGCAATTGTGCCTTAAGCACTTCATTTTTCAGCATCTCCCATCCTTCCTGTGCAGATTCCCCCCTCAGCATTTCCAGCCACGGGATCCTACCTAATATTTCTCTGAGTTTTTTGAAATCAGCCTTCCTGAAGTCCAGGATGTGAGTCCTACTATGTCCTAGTTTCACATCCTTTACTATGTCAAATTCCAAGCTGACATGGTCACTATTCCCCAAGGATCCTACAACATTCACCTCATCAACCAGTTCTTCCCTGTTAGTCAGAATTAAATCTAGGATAGCAGATCCTCTGGTTCCCATCTCCACCTTCTGAGAGATGAAGCTGTCCACAAGACTATTCAAGAATCTGTGGGATGGCCCATGTCTAGCAGAGTTAGATTCCCAGCAAATATCTGGATAGTTGAAATCTCCCATAACCACTACATCCTGTTTCTGTGAAAGTTTAGCACGCTGTTGTACAAATGCATCATCCCATTCCTCTGGTTGGTTCAGAGGTCTGTAGTATACCCCCACAATAATATCCCCTTCTTTCCCCTCCTGCTCTATCCTTACCCACAGACTTTCAACAGGGCAACTCTCAAAATCCTAAATTTCAGTGCAAGTGTATTCATTCTTGACATATAGTGCCCCCCCGCCACCTTTTTTGTTCATTCTGTTCCATTTGAACAAGGTATATCCTTCAATCACTGTGCTCCATATATGAGACTCATCCCACCAAGTCTCAGTGATACCTATCAGATCATAATTACTTTCCAGTATTTGAAGTTCAAGTTCCTCCTGTTTATTTCCCATACTCTATGCATTAGTATAAAGACATTTCAGATTACAGACATCCTTTCCTACCGTAGGTCCCTTCAATTTTACCTGAAAATTACTGAACTCACCTCTCTCTCGTTCATTTATTCTCTGGTCACTCCCCTTCTTAAACTCAGTGTTTGGGATGCTGCACAACATCAGGCTTTTTCTTCCTACCCCCGACGTCTTCAGTTTAAAGCCCTCCTGATCAGTTTTGTGAGTCTTGCAGCAAAGACATTCCTCCCATTCTTTGTAAGGTGCACCCCATCTGTCACCAACAGTCCTTCATTTTGGAGGTACATACCATGGTACAGGAAGCCAAATTCCTCTCAACGGCACCAGTCTATGTAACCAGCCATTCACCTCCAGTATCCTGTTCTCCCTTCCAGCTCCATGGCCCTCAACAGGTAAAATGGAGGAGAACACCACCTGTGCCCCCAGATATTTCATCTTCTTGCCCAGAGCCTTGTAGTCTTTGGAGATCCATTCAAGGTTTCTTCAGGCCATATCGTTTGTTCCAACATGGATCAGCAGGAGCAGGTAGTGATCAGAGGTCTTGACCAGTCTCGGAATTCTCTCAGTCACATCTTGGATACACGCTCCAGGAAGACAACAAACCTCTCGAGATTCCTTGTCCAGTCTGCATAAACCTTCTTCCATCCCTCTCAGTAGGGAGTCACCAACCACCACTACTTGCCTCTTCCTCTGTGGGATAGCTTGGTTCCTTCTCTGCTTATGTGCTTGTGTGTCAGTCACATCCTTTTGATCTCAGTGTGTGCTATTCTGCATTGCTTTACTGTAACATTTCCAAATCTCATTTAACAACAACAAAAATTGTCCAGAGCTACATCAAATTTGTTAAGTTTTTTTTTTCTTTTTTGCAGAAAATGTTGCTGTTTTGGATTGCATGAAATATTTTGAAGGAATGTCCTACTTTCTAATACTCTTCTTCACAGCCATTATTGTCTGGTCTATAGCTACTGAGAGGGGAAAGGGAAACTGGGCTCACACTCCTTCCATTTCCATCCTGTTTACTTTAATACTTGATTCTTCTATGTAGCAACATTTTTTGTGCCAGCCCATTGCTAGTCACATAGAGATATGCATAGCTAAAAAGAATTCAGACCTGAAAGGATCCGGGCCAGTTCATTGTACAAGCAGCATAAATCTGAGGCACCATGATGACAGGGGTTATGCTTTAATCCCAGCAGCCTCTGGCTTGCTTGACTGTCCCATTATTTCCCTTCCTTGCTAGTAATCTGGTAATTCTTCCCCACCCTCCTTCTTCCAGCTGTAGTCAGCAAAGGACTTAGATATCCTCAGGAAGCACAACCTCATCTTTATTTTTATACCTGTGGTGGTGCTTCTGGAAGATATTCAAGTTCCTCTGATTACATCTGGGGAGAGATGACGGATGATTAGACAAGAACAGATGAAAACAGGCTAGAGTGCAACCCTTAACATCTAGCCTAACCTGAGCCTGAGCAATGGTGGCAAAAAAGGGAGGGGGGGTGCCTCCTATCCTTGCTGCTTCTGTGAGATATCAAGGGATTTCAAGGATGGTAGGAATGCCCCTCTATCTAACTGTCAGGATATAGGATGGTAGGAATGCCTACACCTCCCTAAACAAGCATGAGAGGTAACCCACTTGGGATGACCAAATGGCTTGATCCAGCCATGCAAAAGATGGAATTGCTCAATATTGTAGGTAACAGAGAAGGTGATTAAGAGACAAGCACAGAAAATCTCCATCCCTGATTGCCCACTATTCCACTTGCACACATTTGGAAATGGATGTGAGCTTTTGTCTACCAGTTGGTCATTTTCATATAACTTTTTATAGTTTATCGGGAAGAAATTTTACATCTGCTGAACAGCAGCACAGCAACTTCCTTCTAACTGTTCAGCAGAGCAGTAACTTTCTGAAGTCTGTTAGCTTGGGGATTCCTCTTCCTCTGCAGTTATCTTCTCCTTCTAACATAAAGATGATTTTTAAAATCATGCATTTGAAGGTTTTGGTTCTTTCTATACACCACTCTGAGAAATGCAGTATAGTTACAATGTCTGGTTGTAAGGCTGTGTCTGTTTGTCTCAAATGCTTATTAATGTACAAAATGAGGAGAAGACAAAGAATGTAAAGATTAAAGTACCATATTTTGCTTTATCCTTTTAATAATCTGAAGACATTTCCTGAGGGTGCCCAACAGAACTGGACTCATTCATAACATGTTCTAAATCTTAAGATCCAAGAACTTCTTGCTGGTTTGGAAAGAGCCTTTTCATGTTTAGTATGTAAGGCTGAATAATGGTGGGAAATTATTTAAAGGATAATTATGGCAATTGATCTTAAGATGTTTTGTGGTGGCTTTCATATATAATTCTTCAAAGCTCCTTCTGAGGAACGGCTTCTTATTGAGCCTGCTGGAAGCAAAGAGCTTGCTTATAATAATTAAAGACTACTCATTCACCCAACAGTAGTGATGTCTTATAAAAAGGTCTCCTCTGAATATTCTTGTGTTCTGACATTTGGTCTGAAAATAGCTATGCTAATAGGATAAGTAGTATTTCCTGTCAATGTAAGAATATTTGGTCTCTTTTTATCTTTTCAAGTAAATTCAAATATTACTTTCTAGATCAGTGACATGTGTGACCACAGATAAGTATGATGTCTTTATGATGATATATAGACATTCAGATTTGGCTGAACAGTGATGTTGTTCAGGACAAAGTCAATCCAGAGAGAGAGGGAGAACATGAGAACAATCAAAATGAATAGGGAACACTTTCAAAGCATTTGTTGAAACTTTGTAGAGTGATGCTTTCGACATATTGGTACATGTTGCATAAAACCTTGACACCACACTCAAGTAAGTTCAGCTCCTTACAGCAGTGGATTCAAAAACTGTTGGGATATTTGCAAGTTCTGTCCCTGATGTCATGAAAGAGTTAACCTGTTTGTTTGCATATGCTAATTCTTAGTTATCTTAAGATCAATGAACTGTCATGCACATGTTTCCCATATTTCCTGTGGTAGAGAAAGTTTTATTCATAATGAAGTGACCTTTAGCCTGGCCATTGGCTAATCAATAGTTTGGTGATGTTACCTGAAATTTCACACAGACACATTTCTGGGGGTTTCTTCTCCCTCCTTTTGTTCTAAGATCAAACCAGAGAATCCATCATGGTGTAAACAGTAACTAGATAAGATGTAGCTAGTCAGATAGACTTTTCTTGTTTTATCCTCCCATGTAACCTTCCTAATTTCTTAATTAACTTTCTTTTAGGTAATTTACATGTGAGTGCTGCATTATTAATTTTATTCTGCTAAAATATACAACAGAAATAATTCTGTAAGTTGAATCTATCATCTTCTCTTCAAGTCCCATCCACCATACATGTACTCTCAACAGCTGCTGTGTGTTTTTGTACTCTGCGCACGTAGAGGCTTCAGAAAGAAAGGGATCTCTGCTTCGTTTAGTGCAGCCTTAGCTCTGGCTCCACTACAGGTGAGGCTGAAAATGCCTATAAATCTTCAATGCCATGTGTACTAGAAGAGGAGCAGATAAAGACAGATGGACACTATGGTATATTAGTGTTCATTCTCCCAGGAAATCAATAGAAATCCATGATTTAAAAATATATCTGCCACACTCAAGAACAAAAAATCATGATGCTCAGCAAAGGAGAGGGCTGCTAATTCTCTTCAACCAGCACATTATTACAGGCTCATTGAAACCTGTATGCATGGCAGGCATATAGCAGATGTTGCCAAGTCTATCACTAAGAAGCACTGTATTTGTCATACAGAGGTCATGGCCTGTGAGACAAAAAAAGATCATTGGCTGAAATGTTAATTTCCATTAGCATAAGAAAATATAATTCATAGTCTTCTTTCATGGGTTATCAAAAGATTTGTTTTAAATATATTCATACTTCCAGTATTTTCCCAACTTCCTGGAGTGGCTTATCCTTTTACTGTCCAGTAGCTGCTACTACCACCTGATCAATATAGGAATTTCCCACTGAAGGGATCAGCTCCCCTTCCAAGCTCAGAAGCCTTGCCTCGGTGTCTCCTGCTAGCCCAGAACCTGGCTACCACCAGGATAGTTTAATACTTTGTGTGCCCCTGGGGGAATAGCCAGTTGCCAACTGCTTGCCGTCCCCCTCCTGGGGCTCCCTTTTAAAACAGTGTTTTCAAGATGGTGGAGGTCTATGTGGTACAGAGAATCACTCCTCGCATCAACAGTTTAATATTTATTAAAAAGAAACTGTTTACAAGCATGCTTTCAGTACAACGCCATACTGAGCAAGGGAAAACAAAAGAAATTAGTAAGAAACACAAATTGTCTGTCCCTTCTTCTATGCATGTCCTATCTGATAGTAAAATATAGGGCAGGCACTTTATCTTAGGTGTTCTAGTTCTCTAAAGAACTTTAATTACCTTAAAACTTGCTCCCAGCTCTTTAGGTCAGCTGCATGGTCCAGAATGGCTGCCTGTTCCCAACCTTTAGATACCTACTTCCCCTTGCAAGGAAGGTTTATTAACTCTCTGTCTCCGCCCTCTTGACCAGGTCAGGCCAGGTCAAAGAAGTGTTTCCTCCAGCCCATTCCTGGAGATTGTATCTGGGGCTGGTCTAGCCTAAAGCCCTCCAAACTCTGTTTCCTGTCTGGGGAAGGGGGGAGAAAGGGGGAAGGCTTATCCATTAATTGTCTTTCCTGCTAGAGTCATTAGCATTTGTAAAAAGGTGAGCTGATGTGCCAGTGAACAGACTTCCTCCTCTGACTAGAGAGAAAAACAAACTGGTAAACTGCCCAGTGAAGGCTTGTGCTGCTTGCCAACCGTTCAGGAGACAATGCATTTTTCCAAAATGTGTATTGTGCTTGCCCCTGTCAAAGGAGCCAGGATTCCCCTTGGTTAGGCATCATGGGGAAGTGGACCTGTGGGATTCTGAGCATAGATCTGTTAGGCAAATGCACCATTTTTGTATGTTTCTCTCCACGGGAGTTTGTGCAAAGTGCCCTCTTTCCCTTTGCGCATGGGTCCTACCACCATGCTTCAAGATGCTATGTCTTGACAGCATGGGGATGACTGATATAGCTCCATGCCACACAAATATAAGCATTTGGCTTATGTGGGTGTAGGCCTGGATTCATATTGTGTGGTATAGGCAGTAACTGGGCACTAGGGATCATAGCTAGGTGCTGGGGTCCACCTTACCTTAATCAGTATCCTGTGTTGCATGAGGTCTTGAGTGCAGGGCACAGATGAGGAGTTGTTGATTTTCCTTTTTGCATGGGCACCTACAGGCTATGATACCTTTTTTGCAACATAGCTTTTTGGTGGCATTGTGAGAGGATCCACCACTTGAGTGGCTTAGGGAGATGACTGACTTCCAAATTGCCCCCAACATGCCTGTGGCCATGCACTGGTATATCATTGCAATAGCATATGTCCAGCAGCTGGCCTCTGCACTCAAGTGGTATAGTCCATATGACCCACTCCAGTCAATACCCTGATCACAGCATTCTGTAGCTTCTGGATAGTCTTCAAGGACAGCCCCACACAGAGCACATTGCAGTGATCTAATCTAGATATTACTAGAGCATTTACCACACTTCAGACATGCCTTTAGATCTGACTCAGCTGTGAATGCCTGACAGATCTAGAGGGCACGATCAGACAGCAACATCTGGGGAAGGTCCCACAGTCGTCAGTATCCCATGCTGCCCCATCACAGAAACAGAGTTAAAAGACACTGGGGAAAGTTCAGTCCTAACATTTGCCAATGGGTCATGGATGGAGTTTCCCTAGTCTGATCGCTTAAGCACGCTCTCAAGCCATTAGGTTGGTTTGCCCATTCCATCCCAACTTGGTGCAGTTTTTTCCCCCCTTGCTTAGCAGTATGCACATAACCTTATATTCCATGGAGAACCTTCTTCACAGATATTCGAGTCCTTGTTTATGCACATGGGAGACAAAAAAAACCCCAACCCTTGCCCAAATGGGGCATCTGATCATGCAGTAATGGGCTAAGCCCGCAGGACAAAGGGACATGTGATCGTGCAAATGCGAGTCAAAGTCCACCAGAGGTAATAGGGGTACTTCCCCTCCACACCCAATGGCACATCTGACCACAGTCAGAAACATATACACCCCCCATACACTCAAAAACATGGAGAAAAGGAGTGCATTAAAATCAGGAGCACTTTAGTGAACAAATATGGAAAGAAATATGAAATCAAGATGTAACCTGTTTCAGTTTTATTTATGGCATACTGACTGAGACTCCAGTGATGTTTCCTTAGATTTTGTCATCTTTTTTTCTCCTTCCATCCAATGAACTTTCCATGAAGGTAACCAGGGGTCTGTTTATATAGCAGTGGCTCAGGAAAGAGATTTCCCCAGAAGAAATCTGAGCAGAGCAGTGCCCCAAAGCCCCTAATCATTTCCTTTCTCCATCCCTTTAATTCTCTCAGAGGTGAAAAATGAAATCATCATGCATAAAGCTGTGGCTGTATTTCCATACAGAAATAGAATTAAGGACAGATAGGAATGAGAAATATTAGCCTACAACTTTGGATGCTTCATCAAAAGCCCAGCCTTGAGAAATGACAGCAGACATCAGTAATTGCCAAAACACAAGCCTTATTTATAGATTGGGGGGAGAGATAAATACAGGACATATAAATTCCAATTAAGGATAAACCATCCCAGTTTACAAAGCCACTGAATCTCATTTACAGTTGGCAGAAATACAGTTCTTTGCATATTCTTTGTGACTTGCTCAAGACACTCTGAAAATAATACAATGAGGGAGGGTGGGATACCATCATCACCAACATCATTCCTTTGCAACCTGCAAATTGGTTGATCAACCAAAGCATGAAGTTGTGGAAGCTATGTTACATCCCCATCTCAAAACTATAGCTATAGTTGTGGTCTCAGGAGAAAAGAATTTGAGAGGATACCCATGTTACATTGTAATCCTAAGTATTGTTTCATCTTCAGTCTTCCGTGCAGTACTACACTGGGACTGTGCATGTGCAAGCTGGCCTCAGAGAGAACTTTCTAGTTTCTGGAAACTGGAAAGGCACTTGGCTACCTCAGTGTGCGCAGCAGTGTTTTCCCATCAAAACCATTGCGTGCTGTGCCACACTATTTCCCCTCAGTTCTTTTTTTTGCCGCTAAGCTGAAAGGATTACTCTAGTTTTGCTCTTTATTTCTTCTTCTTCTTTGTGTTGATTCATCTTCTCTACTTTGCCCTACAATGGTGCAGAAGTCCAAGAAGTGTGCACAATGCAGGATGAAAATTATCCAAACAGATGAACATTCACTCTGTTAAATTTGTTTGGGGTTTGCCAGCCATTAATCCGTAAGGTGAGGAGTGACAGAGCCTCATGTCTCAAATGGGCTTTATGGGCTCAGACAAGCTAGCAGCCAAGTCATGTCTCATGCAAGAGAATTACTTGAGGTATGAGTCAGTAGCTTTGGCAGACTCAGTTCCAACACCAAATCCACATAGGCATTGTTCCTCCAATCTGGCCATCCCATGCAGGTGCACTTCAGAACCAGCTCCCAGGAAGTTCAAGGCTAAGTCAAAACATCCTGAAAGGTCTCCGATGGCTCTTCAGTCTGAAGAGTCTGAACTGATGGTGTTAGAGGAAGACCAGCTGCTGGTTCCATGAATCCTATCTGCACACTTCGCAATTGATTAGATATCAAAAGGTGAAGTATTCCTTCCCAGTCAGGGAGAAGACCTATCATGTTCCATCCCAGGCTGATCTGTTGCAGCAACTCCTGACACAAGTGACTGAAGGCATGCCTTGGTCAAATCTCTTTCAGTTGTCTCCATGGACATTCTGCCCATACCCACCTTATGGCCCATCTTGGGGTGATCCACTCTCAGCTCCACTTCCACATACTCAGCCTTCAATTTAGTTTCTATATTCAGCCCACCCTCACACACCAGTTCCTTTAAACTTTTTTCAGAAGCACCAGTTGTCCAATTCTGGTGGGAGGCCTCCCATTTGGATAAGAGATCAAAATTCCCTTTTGAATTCATCACCTGATGTTGTTGTTGGTGACACATTTCCAGTCTCACCTAACAAGGATCTTCACAGATGAGCAGAGCAGATTTTGCAGATGGTGAAATCTCTTGAGATGGATGTGTTCTCCCTGAATCCAAAACTAAAGAACAAGATTCTCTCTTCACCTTATTCTGATGCTCCAATCTCTGTAGCCTTCCCATGCTTGAGGATTTTATTGATATTGTCAGTGCCCTCTTGGCAAAATCAGCCTCTTTTCCTTCCACCTCACAGAAGATTGAAAGCATGTTTTAAGTTAAATAAACTGATTGCATGTTCCTGTTCACCCATTTCCTGCCCTCTTCCCAAGTACATGCTAGTCACAGTCAGGACATTTGTCACCAGTGAATAAGGACAGGCACAAGATGGATACCTTGGGCTTTAAAGTTTATTCTGCAGTTGTGTTGTATCTTAGAACTGCAAATTATCAAGGCATCATGGCAGTTACCAGTTGTTCCTCTGAGAAAGTATGGCATCCTACCTAGATCTGACACCAGAAGATAACCATTCTTTGGCCACTGTGCTTCAAGCAGAAGCCACTGAGTTACCAGGACAGCAAATGAATGCTGACTGCCATGTAGCTGGCTGTTCTGCTCAGTCCATGGCATCTGTGGTGACCCTGAAGTGTTTTGCATGGCTTAAGTCTATCGCCTTTCCTCCAGAAACCTATGCAAAGGTAAAAGACATACCAGCTTTTGTGGGCCCAGGGGCATTGAGGGGAACACAGGTGAGAAATGATACAACCATACCACAATGATTTGGAGAAATAAAAAGGCCACAGCTTTACTGAATACATCGCAGGATCATCGGCACAGCATGGAGATGGATCCTGCTGCCCGATTAACCCCACACCCCAGCCAGCCTGCTGGGGGTCCAACCAAGGAGTGGAGAACCTCAGGAGCCACATGGCCACTGACTGCTATGTGGTTCCCTTACCATCTGGTGGTAAGAGCCCCACTGACAGCCCCTGAGCTGGGCATGCTGCTGAATTGGCTCCTCCCCAAGACCCCTTAAGGGAGTCCCCAGGATGTGAGATACGAGCATGCAGGCATCACCTCCCCAACCAAAAGGATCTGATCCAATGGCAAAACCACCCAAAGCAGTGACAAAAAAACTAAACATCAAAATACAGGAAGACCCATAAAAAACAAAACACAGGCAGGGTGGGTGGGAAAACTGTGAAAAATCTGGGATGAAGTCTCAGGGGCAGTGAGCCATTGTAGGGGAGGGGAGGGGTGGGCAGGACACAACCCTGGGACTGCCTGTGGCCCTGTCCCACCTGATGTGAGCAAAGGAAGGTTGACCTTCCACCCCCACCAGACCCCACCCCCACTCTGTTCCATGCAGTCCACTGGATGCAGACCATGTGGCCACCCAAAGCTCTCCCCAGTCCCAGAGCCCACAAAGTCCATTCTGTCAGGTGATGCTATATCAGGTGAGTGTGCCACTCACAAAACTGGAGGAGGCCAGACCAGATCAGACAAATGTTAGGAATAAGGATGGGCACAGACTGGGGAAATGCAGTTTAGTCCATGGTTCATGGCATGCTGGGTTTGGAAACCATGCACCATCATGAACTTTTAGCCACCAAATGAACTGTGAGGTTTGTGAGGTTCAAGATGTGGTAGAATGGCTCCCCAGTGTGCTAGAGACACCATGTGCAGGGCTGGGCCCAGGTGTCTGGACGCCCTAGGCAGGATAGCCTGGGGCTCCCACCCCACCGGGGATGCCAACCTCTCAGTGTGGCCTGGAGATGGCGGAGCGCGCACCAAAGCGGGGGGGGTCCCTGCACATGCCAATACGGGGGGGGGGGGCTCAAGAAAGGCGAGGGGCAAGCGAGCAGCCTGGCTCCTGCCCTTCCACGGCATGCAGCCAGCCCGGGGGAGGGGGCGTGTCCTGAGCGGATATGCAGGCTGCCTCCATTCCCCACCTGCCCCGCTGCCGCCACCCCTGCCCCTCCCTTCCACACTGCTCGCCCCTCTCAGCTCCTCCTCCTCCTTGCCGCCGCTGCCGTCCTCCAGCTGCGGCAGGCAGGTGGGGGCGGGCAGGGGTGGGCGGGGAGAGCCGGAGCAGGCGCACGTGCATCCCCTCTGCCCGGTGCCTGCTCACCTTTTGGCTGCCCACCCCTCTCGGCTCCTCCTCCTTGCCGCTGCTGGCGGGCGAGGAGAGCTGGAGCAGGCGCAGGTGCGTCCCCTCCACCCAGCGCCCACTCGCCTTTTGGCTGCCTGCCCCTCTCGGCTTCTCCTCCTTGCCGCTGCTGCTGTCCTCCAGCTGTGGCTGGTGGGTGGGGGCGGGCAGGGAGAGCCGGAGCAGGCGCGGGCACACCCCCTCCATCCGGCGCCCACTTGCCTTTTGGCTGCTGCTCCTGCTGCCAATGGCGGGCAGGCTGTGAGCTCCTCGGTGGCGCCAGCAGCAGCAGCATCGGCGTTGTTCTCATGGAAGGGCGGGGGGCCATTTGGCGCCCCTGCAGGGCCGGCGCCCTAGGTGAGCGCCTAGCTCGCCTAGTGGGCGAGCCGGCCCTGACCATGTGGTGGGGCCTTCAGTCTTGTCCTGCACTTACACTACAAAGGCAACTTGTAAGTTGTCTGAACTATCATGGCCTGAAATAAAAAATTAGGTAAAATGAGTATATTTTCTACTCTTGAATCAGCTAGTAATTTAGAAATAAGGATATCTGCTGAGGACTCAGTCCACTGTTGTGTTAAAGGTCTAATCCATTTCTGTCTCACCATATTTTACCAGGAACATTCAAATAGAACATTTTACAGATTCAATAGCTCTTAAATCACAGCTACAGTATCTATTTGAGAATGGTATGCCCAATGTGCAGCCTTCAGAAGCCATAGAAGTAATGCATTGTCACGTGCCAATGGGACACTTAACTCAGCCAGCATGGCTTGAACAGTGGCAAAGCGATCAGTGCAAACTGAGGGGTTGGCTGGGCCAGTGACAAGAAAGTCATCCAAATAATGGGTGAAGTAAGGGCATTCTGTGTGCTCCTTCACAACCCACTCAATAAACGAGCTGAACATTTCAGAGGCAGTACACTCCACAGAGCAGCTCATGGGCATCACCTTATCAACATACCAGCTACCATTAAATTTAAACCCCAGTAAACAAAAATCCTCAGGTGAACTGGCAGCAAGCAAAATTATGGCTGAATGTCACATTTTGCCATAAGGGTGCCTGTACCACAGGACCAAACAATTTGTATAGCTTGGTCAAAAGAGACATCCTTAACCAAGCAAAGTTCCAGGGCAATAAAATCATTTACAGAAGAACCTGTAGGATAGGAAAGTCTAAACTCACCTGGTACTTTTTAGGTACCACACCTAAGGGAGAAACCCTGAGGTTTTTGTGAAACTACTTTGGGTAAGTCCCTGGTGGATTTAAAATTACTGCAGTCTGTGGGGACATGGAGCCTGCAAATGGAATCTGGAATCCCACACTGAAACCCTCCTGCAAGTACTTTGTTAGGGTGTGTTAGGGTACTGGGCAAGTAGGAGCAGTAGGGCCTGAAGGCAAACTGATGTTTTGCCAAACACATATCAAAAAAGAGTGATGTGGGGGGATTACTGGATCCCTGATCCTCCCTCCTTTTTGCTGCTGGAGACAGAGGATTGGGAGCTATGAAAGGGCTGTTGTGATGCCCCACTGTGGAGCAGGATGGCTGGAGATGCAGGCCAAAACAAGTGTCACAGTTGTGTTCAAATTTATACCGCCCTGCTGACAGTTACCTTGGTTACACTCCCAATATACATGTCAGGCTGTATCCTGCCTGAAACTGGCCCTGGCTAGGTGGTACTTAGGCCTGGTATCAGGGCCTATAATTAGAAGCCATAGCTTGTCATCCAAAAGATCCCACCTGGTCAACTAATTTTTCAAAGCCGTCCTTCTAAAAGCCTTGTCATACTTGATGGCAGAAGTATCTCCTGCCAGTGAACAAGCCCACAGGACATTTTCCAGGTGGTAAGACCAGTGTCAGCCTTGTTCTGGATAAGCAGATTGCACTGTATTTATAAAGACAGTATATCCAGAAATCCAATTCTGAAATGTGCATTCTGCACCCTTACCAGAACCCTTTTTGCTGGGATGGGGACCTGCCTTCCCTGCACCACCATACTGGCTTGCAGGCTCCCAGTATCAGGTGTCAGAAGTCAGGCAAAGTAGTCATTCAGTCCAAGGTCAGAGGTCCAGTAGCCTATTGTACATATTCTATCCACAGGTGTCACAGCCTCTCCTGGTTGGTCTTATAGTCCCACACCTAAGGGTCATGCTTGCAACCAGTTGCTCAGAAATAATCCTGCAACTACTCCTCTTTGTTATCAGCAAGCAGCTTACATTGGGCCAGGAGGCATGCACTTTGCTGTAGCTCTGTAGCTCTGTTCTCAGCCTCCATCGTGGTGCTCTAAGGATGTAAGTGACATTGGTAGGCTGGGAATGGCCACCTGAGGTTCACCTGCTGAATTAAGGCTGGAGGGTGTCAGTGGCAGTGCACCAGCTGTTGGCTGTAAATCCTGACAAGCCTGCAGTTTATTTTCCTGCTGGTCAGCTTCTGTTAACACAGGGCTCCTCTTCTCCTGAGGAGTCTTCATCTCCTGAGTAGTCCTTGCTAACACTGAGCCCTGGCTGACTTATGATACCATCCCTTTCAGGGGGCCCCTCCCGAGGTGGGATCCACCCAGGCTTCTGGCAGAGTCATTCAGGCCTGCAGCTCATTTTCCTGCTGGTCAGCTTCTGTTAACTCAAGGCTGGCTACATGGGACTCCTCTTCTCCTAAGGAGTCCACTTCTCCTGAGGCGCCCTCACTAATGCTGAGTCCTGGCTTACTCATGACACTCACATTTGGCCTCAAGACAGCAAACACTTCCACATAGTAACCATCTAAAATCCACTCCCAGACCTTCCTTCCAAAATGGATGCCAGGGAGGTGCTCACCATTGCCATATCTAGGCAGTGCTTGCACGGCCAGATTGCCCATTGGGTGAACTAGGCACTCGCCTAGGGCGCACCGGCCTCAGGGGCACCAAATGGCACCCCACTCCCCCAAAAAGCGCCCCCCGCTGCCCTAACCGGGCGCCCGCTGCTGCCAACACCGCTAGACCCCCGCCCCCTTCGCGGCTTTCCCAGGGACCCCGCAGCCATGGAGCCCCCAGGAAAGCCGGCGCTGGGAGGGAGGGGGCAGCGACTAGACCCCCCACCCCCTTCGTGGCTTTCCCAGGGACCCCACAGCCGCGGAGCTCCCGGGAAAGCTGGCGCTGGGAGGGAGGGGCGGCGGCTGGACCCCCGCCCCCTTCCCTGGCTTTCCTGGGGGCCCCACAGCTGTGGAGCCTCCAGGAAAGCCAGTGCTCCGCCACCGCCCCCCGGTCTCCAGGCCCCACCAGGAGGTTGGCATCCCCAGTGTGGGGCGCCCCAGGCTGTCCGGCCTATGGCACCCAGACACCTGGAGCCGGCCCTGAGTGCTTGCACACCACCAGACTGATCTATTCTCCAAACAGAGCCTGGCCCTGGCTGCTCAACAGTCCACTATCTATGGGATAGTGGTTGTTTGTGTAAAGTACTGAGACTGATGCGTCATTGAGTGAAATCAGCTCATACTTTATTTAGGGTTCAGGAACAAGACAAGGGGAGACCAGCTCACAGGCCAGCTTATATTCAGGCTCAAACCACATCCAAACACACACACACACACACACACGGGATAGGGTTATTTACAATGGAACAGAGTTCTATAGGTCTTCCTCAAATCCCAGCCCTCTGATAGGTGCGGGCTAGGATCTGCTCGTGCTACTGTCTTGGGTCCAAAGCTCGAGCTCTTTGCCTGGCTGTGTGCGGGCCTTGCCTTGCACACGGTGAACCCAGTACATAACACCTCTCCCCCTTTAGTCTGGAATGCCCTAGCAGATGTAGTCTTGAATATATGCTGGTGCTTTCTGCTCATGGGAGGAACGGCGAAGTACCAGGGCTTCCAGAGCTGGGGCCATGTTGCTCAAAGGAGCCCAGGGAGGCATTGTGGGTGGTGCTTGTTCTCATGTGTGCTCAAGGGAATTTGGCCTGCTGTCAGGTTCCCGACTCCCTGGGGCTGTCGCAGCATCCACTCCCATTGGTCCCGTGGGGGGCATCTGGGACTGACTCCTCAGTCTGCGGGGTCCCTGGGTATTCGAAGTCACCATCCTCTGGGTCCACTGGAAGGACCCTGCAGCACAGCTGGTTGGTGTGCTGCTTTAATAGTTGTCTGTCTTCTGTCGAGACTCATAGGATCGGGGTCCAGTTACCCTCAGGACTCATGCTGGCATCCATGCTGGGCCCCGGCCATAGTTCTGGGAGTAGATTGGGTCCTCTGGAAAAAACCCTCGGAGCTGCCTGCTCCATGGGTCAAGAATCGTGCTTGGGTGCCCAGTCTGGGTGGAGGCAATCTAGCCTCATTGTTAAATGTCTACCCAGGAGGAACTCGGTGGGACTGCTACCCATCACGGTGTGGGGGGTTGTACACTGGCCAAACAGGAAAGCGGCCAGTTTGTAGTCCCAGTCCCCCTTATCTATCCACCTGAGCACCTCTTTGGTGGTTCACACCATGTGTTCAGTCTGGCCGTTGGTGGCTGGATGAAACAGGGCTGAACAGATGTGCCTTATCCCGTAATAGTCTGTGAAATCCTGAAATTCAGAGGAAGTAAAAGCCAACCCATTGTCGGTCACCAGGGAGTCGGGGATGTCCTGAGCACTAAGAATCCACCACATCACCTGGATTGCAGCCCGGGAGGATGTGGAGGGGACTGGGACTACCTCCAGCCACTTCCTGTAGGCATCCACCAATATAAAGAAGAGTTGCCCCTGGAATGGCCCCGCGAAGTCCAAGTGTAGCCTGGCCCAGGGTTTGTGCAACGATTCCCAGGGGTCTGCTGGTGCCTTGGGGGTTTCTGGGCATGACCCCTGGCATGTCTGGCATCTCCTAACTCTCTCCTCAATGTCCCAGTCCAGCCCTGGCCACCAGATGTAGCTTCTGGTGAGTGCTTTCATCCAGACAATTCCGGGATGAGTCTTGTGCAGGGCGTCAAGCATCCAGTCCTGTAAAGGGGAAGGAATCACCACCTGACTACTCCACAAAAAGCAACCTTTGTGGGTCGATAGCTTGTCCTTTTGGGAAGAGAACCTGGTGAAGTCTGCCCCCCCAGGCCCGTAGGCCGCCCCCTCCCCACCCAGTTGAAAACCCTGGTGAGGATGCGGTCCCAGGCCGTGTGCCTGGCCACTTCCACCACCTGGATTGGGAAGGGCCTCCAGGAGAGTGTCCTGATGCACTGGGGCAGGATCAGGGTTGGAGGCGGGCAGTGGAAGGCAACTCAACACATCTATGTGACCCATCGCTTTCCCTGGGCAGTGGACAAGCTCGTAACTGTACCCCGCCAGAAAAATCAACCAGCAGAGCACCCAGGGGGAAAGCATCTGGGGGGTTGGACAGTTGAGCGCCAGCATGTCCAAGAGGGGTTTATGGTCCATGACCACGATGAAGGGCCTCCCATACAAGTAATGGTGAAATTTCTTAACCCCAGACACAATAGTGAGTGCCTCTTTATCAATTTTTGCATAATTTTGCTCTGCGCCAACAACATCCTGGAGTAATACACCACCGGGACCTCATGCCCATCTGCCTGTTGGTGCCCCAAGACCACTCCCACCCCAAAGGGAGACACATTGCACATGAGCACCACTGGCAAAGATTCATCAAAGTGGGCGAGTACAGCATTAGACAATTCTTTCACCACCAGGAAAGCAGCTGCCTGCATGGGGCCCCAGGCCCAGGGCACCTCCAGAAGGCGGTGAAGAGGCTCAGACATGGCAGCTTTGTGGGGTAAAAAAAAAATTAAAAATTTAACAGCCCAGGGAAGACTTGGAGCTCCGTTTTGGATGAGGGCGAGGGCACCTGCACGATGGTCTTAATCTTGTAGTCTGTGGGATGGATCCCGGGGTGTCTACTATGAACACCAGGAACTCCACCTGTGGCACCCCCAGGAGGCATTTTTCCCACTTGACCTTGATTCCTGTGGCATCAAAGTATTGGAGCACTGCCCAGAGTCGGGTTGCAAACATCTTGGGGTTGGGGGTGGCGATCAGCACATCGTCTAGAAATGGTGGGACTCCTGGGATGCCTTTAAGGAGACAATCCATAAAACTTTGAAAAATCCCTGGAGCCACACTCACCCCAAACTGTAACTGCATCACCTTGAAGGCACACTTATGGGTCACTATGGTTTGTGCCTCGGCGGTGGTGGTGTCTACCGGCAACTGTTGGTATGCCTGGACCAAGTCTAATTTTCCAAAGACTTGTGCCCCAACCAGCAAAGCTAAGACCTGGCTGACCACCAGCACCGGGTAAGCGTGGTCCTGAAGCACCCTGTTCAGGGCCAGCCCCAGGTGTCTGGGAGCCGTAGCCAGGACAGCTTAGGGCACCCACCCCACCAGGGATGCCGACCTCCCGGTGGGGCCTGGAGACTGGGGGTGGTGGTGGAACACCGGCTTTCCTGGGTGCTCCGCAGCTGTGGGGCCCCCAGTCAAGCCAGGGAAGGGGCGGGGGTTCTAATCCCCGCCCCTTCCCTCCCAGCACCAGCTTTCCCTCCCAGCCCTTCCCTTTGAGCCCCAGCAGGCACTCAAAGGCAAGCCAGCACTCGGCTCAAAGGGAAGAGGCGGGGGTTTAAACCCCCGCCTCTTCCCTTTGAGCCAAGCACCGGTTTGCCTTCGAGCGCCCACTGGAACACTCTTTGCTGCCGGCTGCCGCCCCTGCCTTCTCTCCCCCCCAGTGGTGAGGGGGAGGTCGGGCAAGCTCTGCTGCTGCCTCCTGAGTCCCATCGGGCGCTCTTCGCTGGCAGCGGTGGCGGGGAGGCAGCAGCAGTGGCGGTGGCGGTGGCCTTTTCATGGGAGGGCGGGGGGCTGTTTGGTGCCCCTGTAGGCCCGGCACCCTAGGCAAGCGCCTAGCTCACCTAGTGGGTGAGCCAGCCATGACCCTGTTAAGAGTACATTTATAATCCACACAAATCCTTACATCCCCATTAGGCTTTACTGGGGTGACTATCAGCGTTTCCCACCTAGCGTGGGTGATAGGTTCCAGCACCCCCTGCTCCATGAGGCTGTCCAGTTGAGCCTCAATTTTGGGTTTCAGTGCCAACAGGGGATGCCGAGCCTTCAAGTGAATGGGGCGCACTGTTGGGTTGAGGTCTAGCATGACTGGGGGCCTGCAGTACTGCCCAACCGTGCCATCAAACACTCCCAGAAACTCATTGCAGACTGAAACGAATGTGAGGGGTGTGACGTGGTTGATGCCCATCACCTTAAACCCCAACGGCTTGAACCAAGAAAGTCCCAGCAGGCTTGTGAGCTGTCCCTCCACAACCAGCAAGAGATCCCCTCTTGGCTTCCGGTCTGGGATTCATGGCGTCCTAAGGTGTTCTGGCTTGCTCGTTAGAGCTCCCAGAGCAAACGGAGGGTCTTGACGACAGGGTGGGCTTCAAATAGCCCACCGCAGATCCCCCCAGGCAGGGGGGTGACTGGCAGAGAGCCTGGCCCGAGAGAGGAGTTGAGATCGGCTGATAGCGGGGCTTTAAAGAGCGCCGCGACCAGCCTTGATCCCCTCCCCCAGAGAAGGCACTTCGGAAAATCTCTACAAGACCCCACCGAGTTGGATTCTCAACATAAGAACGCATGACCCAGACCTCCAAGACATTCTACGGAAACTGATATCAAGGAAACACTGCTATAACAAGACACGGACTTTGAAGGTAACTTTTTAAAATTGCTCACCGGAGACGCGTTTCGGCCGAAAATAAACAACATCCGATGAAGCGCATGATCGTGCTGTATCTGTTGTACTAACATTGGAGCGGAAAAAGTGCAGTTAAACAGCTAAAAAAGGCCAAAAAGCCGAATTGTTGATCATTCCTGCGGTTAGATTATTGACTTTAAAATAGAAACTAACAGTAACTCTGCGAGAACTGCAGTGGAAAAGTACTGTAGCTGCTGCAGCAGAAATCGGCAAAACAGGAAGTGACTTCAGAACAGACAAGTAATCATCCTAGAGAAGACCAAGGAGGCCGGAAGAAGGGAAGAAATCAGGAACAAGGGGGACCATTAAGATTGCCGGACAGGAAGTGAGTACCCGGAAGAACCATTTACCATAGAGAAATTGCGCCCGCCATTTTGGGAAGGTCAGAAAAATTTTCTTTGATTTTAAACGAAAGACTTAATATAAAAAAGTGAAATTAATGCGATTTAGGTGGGCACAAGAAGGACTTTGATTTAGAGTGAGTTGGAGGGAAAATTCTGAACAACGGCTTATGACCTGCGGCAACGACAGAGGGCAAATACCTGGTCCTCCCCGAAAATGGCTGGGAAAGAGGAAAAAAAACTACAGGGCATGATGGAAGCTATGGAGAAACGAGTGATGAACGCGATTCTGAAGCTGGAAAAGACTGTAATAACAGAAGTAACAGAGTTGAAAAAAGAAATGTCTGGAATTACAAAAGAGATACAGACGCTGACCAAAAGAGCAGATGAGATGGATGTAAGGGTGAAGGGAGTAGCATCTAATATAGCTGAGGTCACTTTAGAAACAGATAAAGTGAATGTGATGGTCCAATATAATGCAATGATTAACCACATGAGATTCAGGGGGATCCCTGAAGACAAGAATGAGGACATCCATTCAGTCATGGTAGATGCTGTTGCAGATTTTTTGAAAATGGAAGAGGAGAGAGTGGCGGCACAGATTGATGTGGTATACAGAGTCAATTCTGCGATTGCGCAAAGGAAAAAATTACCTAGAGATGTAATTGTCCAGTTTATATCTAAGAAGCTGAAGGAGGATTTGTTCAAGCAACAATTTCAGGATGACTTCATAATTGACAACAAGAAAATCATGGTCCTAAAGGAACTACCCAGAGCGATGCTTCAGGACAGACGACTTTTTAAAGACCTGATTGACAAGCTGAAAACAGAGGGCATAAGATATAGATGGGAAATTCCTAAAGGTGTCAGTTTTTCGTTCAAGCAGAAGAGAGTCACCATCAAGTCAGTTGACCAAATGACCAGATTCATCAATGATAATTTTAAAGACTCTGATAAATAATTACAGAATCAACATGGAGAGTCAAATAATTTCATGGAATGTTAATGGACTGAATTCACCCCAAAAAAGGAAAAATATCAGACTCTGGTTGGAAAAACAGAAATGTGATATTGTTTGTTTGCAAGAAACACATATTAAAAAATCAGATGCCAAATTTTTGATTCAAAAAGATTAGGAGAGGAATTTTATTCACTCTCCTCTCAAAAGAAAAAAGGAGTTGTTACATATATTAAAAAAGAGCTGGAACCAAAAGAAATTTTTAAAGACGATGAAGGGAAATTTTTGGCGGTAGAAGTTGTGCTGCAGAACAAAAAGACATTAATTGTTAATCTCTATGCTCCCAATGGGGCAAAAGAAAACTTTTTTCAGGATCTGTGGGAACAACTACGACAGTTGACCTATGAGCAAACGATTTTAATGGGCGATTTTAATGGTACTGTTGACAATGTTGTTGATAGAAAATCAAAAAAAGGAATTGAGGCCATGGGCAAACTTCCTAAAGTCTTTTTCCAATTGACTAAACATGAACACTTGGCAGACGTTTGGAGAATCAAACATCCCAGAGATAGAGAGTACTCTTTTTATTCATCAAGACACGAATCTTTTTCCAGGATAGATATGATGTGGATGACAGAGAATTTAATCTTGCAAACACGCAAAATTGAGATATTGCCTAGGATTCTTTCTGACCACAGTCCGATAAAATGGTCAACGTATGTTAAGAGGAAAAAATTTCGATGGCGACTTAACGAAGATTTGCTGGACAAGCAAAATATCGTGGATAAAATAAGGTCAGAAACCCAAACATACTTTCAATTGAACTTAAATAAAAGTGTACAGACGCAAACGGTATGGGAAGCCTACAAGGCTGTGATGAGAGGACATCTGATTGCAATTAATAATAATGAAAAGAAACAACAAATGAAGATAGACAAAGAAATTATGGAAAATATTCGGAAAAAAGAAACAGAACTTAAGAAAAGGCCTGGTAAAAAGAAGATTTTGAGAGAATTGAGGATTCTAAGGGAGCAATATGAGGGAAGGTTGAACAAAGAAGTATTTTGGAACTTGAAAAAATTGCAACAGAAATCCTTTGAAAGTGCAAATAAACCTGGCAAATATTTAGCATGGCAATTAAAGAAAAGAAGAGAGAATAAAACAATCACCTGTTTGAAAGATGGAAATAAAGAGATTTTAGACCCAGGAGGAATTAAAAGGGAATTTTTTAAATATTACGCGGCTCTCTTTCAATCGAAGCAAGCGGATCCTCAAAAAATGTTGGATTACTTATCCAAAGCTAACTTGATACAACCAAACCCCGAAATGAAAACATTTTTAAATGCTGCAATAACTAAAGACGAAATCAGTAAAGCAATAGCTGAGGCAAAAATCTCTAAAGTCCCAGGCCCGGATGGCTTTTCAGCTAAATTTTATAAAAAATTTCATGAAGATTTGGTCCCGGTGTTGGAGATTCTTCTAAATGAAATTAGAAAGACAGGAAAGATCCCAGACTCCTGGAATGAAGCTGCAATCACCTTAATCCCTAAAGAAATGCAAGATTTAACAAATGTTAAAAACTACCGGCCCATTTCATTATTGAACAACGATTATAAAATATTTGCAAAAATATTGGCAGAGCGCCTTAAAAAGTTTTTGAAAGATACTATTGTTGAAGATCAAGCTGGTTTTTTACCAAATAGACAAATTAAAGACAATATGAGGGTTGTTTTGGACGCAATTGAGTATTATGATAAACACCCTGAAAAAGAAGTTGCTTTTTTATTTTTGGATGCAGAGAAGGCCTTTGATAATTTGAATTGGGAATTTATGTTTAAAGTGCTTGAGAAATCTTTGATGGGCGTAGAATTTACAAGAATGATTCAATCGATATATAAAGAACAAAAAGCTTCGGTGATTGTCAATGCAGAATCAACAGATATGTTCCGGGTAAGAAAAGGTACTAGACAAGGTTGTCCCCTGTCACCATTGTTATTTATTTGGATTTTGGAGATTTTGCTACAAGCGGTCAGAGATGATGATAATATAAAAGGTTTGAATATTGGAGGTTTTTCATTTAAATTAAGAGCATTTGCGGATGATATTATGTTTATTGTTGAAGATCCTGTTAATAATATGCCTAAGATATTTGAAAAAGTAAGAGAGTTTGGTGATCTTGCAGGGTTTTATGTCAACAAAAATAAATCTAAGATACTGTGTAAAAATATGATTGGTACAAAGCAACAAACGTTACAAAATGTGACAGAATGTGAAGTGGTTAAAAGGGATAAGTACTTGGGAGTTGAAATTACAATGAAAAATATAGATTTGTTTAAGAATAATTATGAAAAACTGTGGGGTTCGATAAAGAGTGATTTAGAAAAATGGGAAAAACTAAGGTTATCTCTTCTTGGAAAAATTGCCGTTATTAAAATGAATGTACTGCCCAGGTTAATGTTTCTGTTTCAGACAATACCAATTGTGAAAGATGGAAAAGTGTTGGTAAAATGGCAAAGAGAAATCTTTAAGTTTATCTGGGCAGGGAAGAAGCCAAGAATTAAAATGAAGATAATGTATGATACTAAAGACAGAGGTGGCTTCCAAGTCCCGAATTTGCGTTTGTATCATGAAGCAGTATGTATGTCTTGGTTATCTGAATGGGTAAATTTGGAAAATAGAAAACTTTTAGCTCTTGAGGGGCACGATTGCAGATTTGGCTGGCATGCCTATCTTTGGTATGGGAAAAACAAAGCTGACTCTATGTTTAAGCATCATTATGTAAGGAGGACACTGTTTGATGCATGGATCAGGTATAAGGATACAATTTCGGATGAAAGGCCTCTGTGGATTGTTCCAGCTGCAGTTATACATTTGTTTTCAGAATATAAAGGTAATGACTGGTTGAAGTATCAGGAATTGTTGCAAAAAGAAGGGAAAAAATATGTTTTAAAACCAAATAACGAATTAGAATTTGAGTATGGTTGGCTACAATATTGTCAAATAAGGGACATCTATAAAAAAGACTGTAAAGAGTTTGGTTTTAGAGCTATGAATGATGATATTGAAAATATATGGTTGAAAAAAGAACGGAAAATGATATCAAAAATGTATAAAACTTTGTTGACTGTATATACTTTGGATGAAACTGTTAAAGAACAAATGATAAAGTGGGCCATAAATATGAACAAAGAAATTTCTATGGAATCATGGGAATTTTTGTGGAAAAGATCTTTTAAAATGTCTACCTGTATCAATGTAAAAGAAAATTGTTATAAGATGATGTATAGATGGTACATGACACCAAAAAAGATTGCCAATATTAGTATGGATAAGAACTTGAGTAATAAATGCTGGAAATGTAAAAAAGTAGAGGGTTCTTTTTACCATATGTGGTGGTCATGTGATAAAGTGAAAGCATACTGGTCTAATATACATTGTGTGATGCAGAAAATACTGAAAATCCCAATTGAGAGAAAGCCAGAACTTCTTCTCCTCGGTTTGACAATGGAAAAAATTCCACAAGAAAAAAGGACATTGTTATGGTACATGATTACGTCGGCGAGAATGGCCTTTGCTCAGCATTGGAAAATGGAGAAGGTGCCAGATGTACATGACTGGTTGAGAAAACTGTTATTTTTAGCGGAAATGGACAAAATGACAAAGAAATTAAATGGACAAATGGCAGAACAATACCTAAAAGACTGGGAAGGATTGAAATTGTATCTAGAAACTGAATATAGAATGAAGGGGAAAATATATAACTTGGATACGTATGGATATTGAACGAGAAATGAAATAAATTTTGAACTGTATGTACTGTTATATACAATATGCTGAAATTGTAGAGGTTATATATAATTCAAATGTGTTACCTGGTTTGTCGATGTACTTAAATCTAAGCTTGATTGCCTTATAATTTTTTCTGTTTGTTATTAGCAGTGTTGGAAGCCTATTGGGGGGTTGGGGGGATTGGGACGGGGATCTTCTTTTCTGAAATTGTATTGGTAACGTGATTGGAAATGTTGAATGTATCCCAATAAAAATTTTGTTTCAAAAAAAAAAAAAAAAAGAGATCCCCTCTTTGACTGTGTGGGGCTGGGCTTGGGCACTCTTTTGCTCTCTGCTGCACCCTTTTTGAGAGACATGATGACCCAAAACAAACCACCTGTTTGTCCAAGCAATGGGCGATTAGTCCTGCTGTAAAAGATGACTACTCAAAATGTATACTGTCTGAACTGGGTAATAACCCCATATCCCCTCTACACCTGTGATATGAATATGGAAATACTACAATGTCTTCAACTATGAACAAACTCTACTATAAATTATCAGTTATTTACTTATTTAGTCATTCATTCATTCATTCTTTCTCCAAATTTCTACCCTGCCCTCCCAGCTGAAGCCAGCTCAGGGTGGCTTACATAAAATCAACATACAATTACAATAAAACAATTTACATTTTACCTCTCTCTTTCTCTTTTTATTGACTATACAACCCAAATGAGCCTCAACCTTATTCATCTTGTAAAAACACTAACACACTAACAATGAAGTAACTTCAATAACAAATCTTACGAGGAAAGGCTGAAAGAGTTGGGTATATTTAGCCTGGGAAAGAGAAGGCTTAGAGGGGACATGATTGCAGTCTTCAAATGTTTTAAGGGCTGTCATGTAGAAGATGGAGCAGATCTATTCTCTCTTGCTCCGGATTGCAAAACTAGATCTAATGGGTGGAAATTACAAGGGAGTCGTTACCAACTAAATATCAGGAGAAACTTCCTAACTGTAAGAGTGGTTGTGCAGTATAACAGACTGCCTCAGGAGGTGGTGAATGCTCCTTCCCTGGACATTTTTAAGCGGAGACTGGATGACCATCTTTCAGGTATGTTGTAGGGCTATCTTTTAGGTATGCTCCTGCAGAGTGCAGGTGGTTGGACTAGATGACCTGCAAGGTACCTTCCCACTCTAACATTCTATATATATACAAACTATTTTTTTTAATCTATGCAATGCAACTGGGGCTGTGGATACCATGTGACTCCTGAACCTGAATGAAACCTGGCCCCAATGCAAATAACAATTCAAAACTTATAACTGAGAGCCCCTAGCAATTGCAAAAATAGGTGTACATGCACATGGAGGTTAAGGTGATAGAACCTGCAATAATGGCATGCAGCCAAGAAATGATAATGGTGAAAGCAAACATGTCCTTGTATGTGGGAGGGTTCTTTTTAAAAGGTCACCCACCACCAGCACCCCCACCTGCCAGATAGGAAGAAGCCAAGCCCAATATGCATGGATACCAGAAGACCATAACAGTTGCTGATGCTGAGCGTCCATCAAGAGAAAAGCCACTCAAAGATCACCCAGTTGAATGATAGATCAGCTGTTCTGCATGGTTTAAATGACCACCTGACTCTCAGCTGTTAGTCAGGCATTAAATAGCCAGCTACCTCTCTGATCACTCCCTTGGTGAGAAAGCAGACTGAAGATCAACTGGCTGAATGGAGAAAAGCTGCTCCACAGTTTAAATGGCCACCCAACTCTTAACCGTAGTCAGGAGCTAAATGGCAGCCACATCTCTGGCCTCACACTGAAGATGAACTGCAGTGGGCATCCCAGGAGCGAGACGGTTGGCTGAAAATATGTGGGGAGTGAGGAGGGAGGTCTGTAGATCAGATCATGCAAAAAATCATGAAAAATCTGGGACAAGGTCTCAGTGGCAATGGGCTTTTATGGGGAGGGGAGGGCAGGACACAGCCCTGGGACCACCTGTAGCCCTGCTCTACCTGACTTGAGCAAAGCATGCAGGAGGGCTGACCTTCTGCCACTGCCAGATCCTGTCCCTGTTCTTTTCCACATGGTCCACCTAATGTAGACTGTGTGGCCACCCAGAGCTCTCCTCAGCCATGGAACACACAAAGACAGTGATGGAGTAAGTCTTGGCTGGGGTTTATCCTTTGATGAGAATTTGGCACAAATAAAGAAAAACAGATTCCCAGGTCCTTGGGTTTACAAGGACTACACCATAATCCCAGTCCTTCACACAGCATGTTCCACTGTACCACCATTATGGACAATGGCATCAGATGTATCAGGAGGGGTTTCCGCAGTTTTATGGTTTTCAGTAGCCCTGTTCTTCATTGCAATCCCCATTTCTATTCATATGTGTTATAGGATGTATCTTCATTTCCAATGTGAGGGAATATTTTTTCCAGTACACAATCCTACCATTTAGACTGGTCAGGCTCCACACATTTCTACTAAATGCATGGCAGTCATAGTAGTCTTTTTCCATTCCCAAGGCTACACCATTTTCCCTACTTAAATTATCAGCTAGTAGCTGCCCCCATGAAAGAGATGCTCTACACCCACTTATGGAAGTTCATTGAGTTGTCTTGTGTGCAGCCACATATTCCCTCCCTCCTGCCCCTCTGTGAGCTCTCTGGTGTACTTTTTTCCCCCAGGGTCTCCAGCAGCTCAGGAGAACTGAAGGGAAATGGTTTTCTTCCCTCATAGTTTACAACCATTTCAGTGGAAAAACTCTGCTACATGCACCAAGGAGGGGCAGGACCTTTCCAGTTTCCAGAAGCGAGAAAGTTCTCTAAGGCTGGCTTGTACAAGCACATTCCTTATGTGTGCCTGCACAGAAGACAACTCAATGAACAGCAGTTACAGGTTAAGTGCAACAGATAAGTGCCCTCATAAATCCATGGACTTCAATGCATTTATAAGGGTGTAACTCTACTTAGGACAATGTTGTTAGTCTTTTGAAGCAAAAATAAACACCTTAGGGTGGCCACTTCAGTGAAATTTTATTTCCGCTCAGGCTTTTGTGAACTATTTCTTCAGATGCAACAAGTGGACCTTTACTACATATTTCAGTCCAGTAGCAGCTTTAAGACCAACAAAGGTTTATTCAAGACTAGGAATAAGGCCCGTTGTGGAAATAAATACAACGGGCTCTAGAAAGAGGCTCTGGGAGAGTGCCCCGGCTTTGGGCACTCAGTGACAATTTGCTGTGGCAATCTCAGCAGGGTATAATGACAGAGTCCACCATTTTCTCCAGAGGATCTGATCTTTGCTACCTGAAGAGCAGTAGTAATTTTGAGTGATCTCCAGCCCACCCCCAAGATTGGTAACACTGGTTCCCCAGGAGGGAGTGGCTGGTTTGGAGGGTGGAGTCTATGGCATTGTACCTGTCTGAGGTCCCACCCCTCCTCAACACTCACCCTCTCCAGGTTCGACCCCTCAAATCTCCAGGAATTTCCCAACCTGGAGTTGACAACCCTATCTCCCTCCCAGCCAACCATCAACCTACCTTTAGTTTTCCATCTCCTCCCCCATCCCTCCTAGAGAGCAGTTGTAATTTTGAGTGGTCTCCAGCCCCCACCTGGAGATTGGCAACAATGGTTCCCCATCAGGGAATGGCTGGATTGGAGGGTGGAGTCTATGGCATCATACCTGTCTGAGGTGCCTCCCCTCCTCAAACCTCACCCTCTCCAGGCTCCATCCCTCAAATCTCCAGGAATTGCCCACCTGGAGTTGGCAACCTGAACAGGACTGGGCCCAATGAGTTTTTCCCCAAAGGCCAACATAGGTGTGGAAAGGGCCTTTTACTGACAGAGGAGAAAGTACAGGTGCCAACTCTGATTAGGGAAATACCTGGAGATTTGGGGGGTGGATCCTGTGGAGGGCAGCATTTGGGGTGTGTGTGGAAGGACTCAGCAGGGTATATTGCCATAGAGTCTACCCTCCACAGCAACCATTTTCTCCCGGGGAACTGATCCCTGTCATCTGGAGGTTAATTGTAACAGTGGGAGATCTCCAGATCACACCTGGAGGTTGGCAACCCTAGGGGAAAGTCAGCCACACAGCAGGGAGTTGAAGAAAATGGTCTGATGGTCCCTGGCCCACCTCGTTAGGCAGCCATGCTGAAGCTAAGCAGGAGAAAGAGCCTTTTTCCATTTATTCTGACAGGAAAGTGGCCGTTGGGGAGGGGGTTTTGGGGGGGGGGTTAAGCTGAAAGTCCTTTGTTTTCTTACTCACAGAACCAAGCTTGGCTGCCTACCAACAGCCACTGAGGGGACAGTCCCTCACAGGAGTCAAGAGAACTGTCTTCCTCAGGAGACAGAGCTGTCTGCTAGGGGGAGTGGGTGGGGAAAAGGAGCAGACCCAGCACCCGGCCAATGGCACGCGAGTACTCTTGAGTGGCGGCTGATGGGCCAATGGCTGAGGGAGGGCATTTTACAGCCAATGGGAGCACATGGAATCTTGTGAAACCAAAAGATAAATATATTATAAGGAGAGATACAAGGTTTCATGTGCATGCACATTTCTTCAGATACAGTGAAACAAAACTTCTTTAATGATTACATATGGGGGGGGGATGTTTAGTTGCCAGGAAAGGCTAGTTAGAGTCAAGATGCATAACTGGGCAATTATAGCTGAGATTGGAATAAGGCAGTTGGTAAGATCTGTGAATGTTTGGTAAGATTTGTGAATAGCAGTAAAAATAAATAGCAGAGCTTTACTATGCAGTCATGTTGCATAGAAGTATGAAAATAAAACAAACAGGGTCAAGAGGACATAAAGTGCAGTATTTACAGAGTGAAACTATGTACAATTCAAATCTAATCAAGAAAAATAGAGAGAATATTAATTACTTCTAAGTGAGTTAACATTGGTTATAACTGAAGAATCTCAAGTTTTGGTCCAGAGTATGATGGAGGAAAAGTGACTTTACATCCTAAACATAATTAGGTGCCAGCAGATTAAAAATAATCTCTTAGTAAATGCAGATGGACTCAGATTTGACTTGTGCTGCCCTTGTGAAATACAAATTAATTCTGAATTTTGAAGAATATTCAGTCTCTTGGATCTTTCTGACTAATTTCAGTACATGTAAAGTGAGCCACTATATAACATTGACTTTTCTAAGGTCAACATCATATTGCTAGGCAAAAAGTGTTCTGCTAGCTATGCCAACCTGGTGGCAAATTGCACAGATTTTTTTAAAGCAACTAATGAATTAAATCATTATTTAGCTACCAGTACATTAAGCATTAAAATGACTATACTGCATTAAAATGCAAAAGAGTACAAAGCAGCACTTATAAAAAGAACATATTATTCAGGTCTGGCTATTTTATAACTGGTTGTTATCATTAGAATTGAGACTACATCACTATCAAAATTATATGGAGCACAAAACTATACCGGTTTACAGCAGTGGAAATCAAAAATGAAAGGTATTGGATGCATATTAGCTCATAACCGGTGCCTGATGCCTCAAATCAGAACTTTAAAATTATCCCATGGAAATTCTGCAGAAGTTTTTGCTAATGAAAGCTACTAGTCCATTTTAAATAAAGCAGCTTTTAGAGTCAACAATGACTAAGTTTACAGACACTGGGTTGTATCTAGGCTTGCCACATTCCCACTGGAGGTGGAAAAACCCCTGCCCCTAGCTGCCACTACCTGCTACCACTCAGCTGGGCAATGGGAAGAAAATGGCAGGCAGACTTGGAGGGTGTGCTCTACATGCCTGATTCAACTTCTGGCATGGCCTAGAAGTGACATTGTCACATTGGACCAAATTTAGAGTCCAGTGGCACCTTTAAGACCAACAAAGGTTTATTCAAGGTATGAGTATTTGTGTGCATGCACTGGAACTATTGTCACATTGGGTGACACTCTAGCATTGGCCCCAAACTCTATGGAGCATAATGGCATCATTTACTAGTTGTACTCGAAATTGCATCATTATCCCTGGGACACTGATCATGCCCCCACATAGCATAAGTCCCCACCTCCTGCTGGTTGCCAGGCAACCCAATTTGAATCCTACAAGATATTCATGGAAACATATCTTCCCCATGTTCCCCTAGCCATGGTAGCCTCTGGTGATCTAGGAAAATGCATTGGATTTCTGGTGAACAATATGAACAAAAAGCTATGCTGAGGCTGTTGGCAAAAGACAGAAAGGAAAGGTTATGCTAAGACAGTTAATGAATGAGTGATCCCAAGTCTTTCATGGGGATGGGGTAAATGTGATAGTTCTTAAGGTTAAAATTATGATGGAGGAAAAGTGACTTTACATCCTGACTATGTAAGAGAAGATTAAAAATAATTATAAAATATTTTAGTAAATCTAGACAATCAGATTTAAATTATACTGCTCTTGGGGAATACAAATTAATTCTGGGCTTGGATTTTCTCCAAGACATAAGAATGTCCTTTTCGGTCTGTGGCAGAATATGCCTGCTCTGGCCTGCAGGCCCTTTTTCCACCCTGCCTTCAAGGTTTTCTCAACACCTGGAGAGGCTTTTTTTTCTCTCTCTGGTAACCTGCCACCACCACCTGACCTTTACAGGAATTTTCCACTGGAAGGGTCAGGGCTCCTACCTTCCTTCAAAGTTCTGAGGTCTTGCCTTGGTGACTCCTGCTGCCCAGTGCCTGGTCACCCATGGAGACAGTTTACTGCCTTGTGAGCCTTTGGAGTAATAATCACTTGCCAACTGCCTGCTTTCCTCCTGGCGCTCCTTTTAAAATAGTGTGTCTGAGATGGTGGAGGTCTGTGTGGTACAGAAAACCACTGGCAGCATCAAAAGTTCTAAAATATTGTCTTCCGGTCTACAGCGTGTCGATGGCAGTCACTCTCCCTGAGGCTCGGGGGAGTGATTTGCACACCAGCAGTTTGGAGGGAAGCTACTGATGTGGCCCCACCACGGAACCCTTGGGTGGAGTTCCAAGCCATAGGGTTTTGAAGGGGTAGCCTCTTCAATGGTGGAATGCCAGTGGATTGAGGCTCCCCTTTGACCTGACGGTCCTACCACTGTGTGGCCACATGGCACCAGCCAGGTTGGCTGGAGCAAGCGGAGGAGATCGAGCGACTGGCGAAGATCTAAGTGAGGCCGATAGTGGCTGGCAGTGATCGTGAGTTGGCTGTAACTGAACTTTAAAATAACCGTAAAATTCCTCACCCCCCCTTATAGTGGCAAACGGAAAGCGGAGGGGGCGAAAAAAGCAGCAGAATAAGAGAGGGGGGGGATTGATCATTTGGCTTGTTTGGTGAGACTTACCAGAGTGGATTTGAAGCATAAGCGATTTTCAGAGGCTGGCTTTTGTAAACAATCAATCAAGATGTCAGGCACAGGGAGAAAAGGAGTGAAACCAAAACCTATGGGAGGTCAAAGTCCGAGGCTGGAAGACGAGGGGGTGGATGTTATGAGACTCTTAGCAGACATGTTTAAGCCTGTCATGGATTAACTCACTGGTATTAACCAGCAGTTAACCGTCCTTAATCAGACCCTCGCAGCGCAACAGCTCCAGATGGCTGAAACAATTAAACAGACAGAGCAAACGATGGAAGTAGTGAAAGAGATGCACACCGAAAATAAGACTTTGAAGAAAAGAGTGGACCAATTAACGAATAAACAGAATCATCAGGAAAATAGACTGTTGTTTCTACAAATGGAAAAAGCCAATATGGTCCTCAGGTTCCAGGGAATTCCTGAATTGCCGAAAGAGGACCTGAAGAAGCTTCTGAGTGATCTTATCGCACCAGTAGTAGGCTTGACAGTGGAAGAAATAATGCATGATATGGACGCAGCATATAGGGTGTATTCCAATTACACCAAAAAAGAATAGCCTGCCTGGAGAAATAGGGATGCAATTTTAAAAGCTACGTCAGCAACTCCACTGAAAATGGGGAATGCTATCATCAAGACTTTAAAGGATATTCCATTTGAAATTTGCCAAAAACGAAAGATCTACAAGGATTTAATTCTCTTCCTTCAAACTAATCAAATCACATATAAATGGGCATTTCCAGAAGGGGTCATCTTTAAGCTACATGACAAGAGAGAGAAGATTGACTCCGTGCACAAGGCTAAAGAATTCCTGAAACGTCATCTGGGAATAAAAGAAGACAGTGAAACTGGTTCGAATGGATCCACACCCTCGGAGACGGAGGAAGACCTGGCCACAGAAGAAGGCACAGCTGCCTGCAAACCAACTTATGCCTTCAAAGATAGAAAGCCTAAGTAAAGGCAGAAGGACTCTGAAAATTGCCTTTATGAGGCGAGTTTGGGAGATGCTCTGAAATTCTCCCATAACAAGTAATCAGCTAAGTTTTGATCAGGGATAGATAGAAACTCACAGCATGCATTGTTTACTAACAATATAGTACTAACATAGATTCTAACCGGGATAATGATCACCCACTCTTGGGTTTTTTAGTATAGGGTGGATATACTTTTCTTTCTCCCTAGTTGTTAGTTCCCCTCCCCTCTTTTTCGTTGTAGTTTTAGTTGTCTATTACAAAAAAGCAATAAAAAATCCCCTTCGGGGGGCCAAAAAAAAAAAAACTTCTAAAATATTTATTAAAAAGAAAGTATTTACAAGCATCCTTTTAGCACAGCACCAGACTGATCAAGGGATGCAAAAGAAATTGGTAAAATGCAAATCCTCTGTCCTTCTCTCTATAGATGCCCTATCAGATGATAATCTAGGACAGGAACCTTGAGTTTAGGATTTCTAGATCTCTATGGAGTTACTGTTACCTTGAAGCTTGCTCCAGCTGTTTAGGCAAGCACATGGTCACTGGCTGCCTCCCCAGTGGAGCGGTCTACATCCTCTCATGGACTCAACATCCAAGGAAAAGAGGCCTTCTTCCTGCTGCAAGAAGTTTTTATCACCTCTCTTTTCCCCACCCCCTGACCCCCCTTATTCCTGGATCCATTCTAGTCTAGAGTCCTCCAATACTCTGTTCCCTGCTTGAGGAAAGGGGAGAACTTGACCCACCCAATTGTCTATTAGCATTTCTTAAGAGCTAGCTGAGGTGAGCTTGGAAAGCCATTGAACTGACTTCCCTCCCCCCTTCTGGCCTGTTCTCTGTTCAGAAGAGAAAAAAACTTTTAAAACTCAGAGTGGAGGTTTTGCTCATTTCAAACCTCCAAACAAAAATGCATCTCCTTACAGGATCACAAGGGGATATCTTAGAAAGAGGAAGGTGGAAAGAAATTCACTTCCATAAGCACCTTGTGCTCATGATTAAACAGTACAATCCTAAACTGAGTTATATCCTTCTAAGCTAATTGATTTCAATGGATTTAGAAAGGTGTAACTCTGTTTAGGATTGCACTATAAACATTAGATCAACAAATTCCCCAGTGTGACAAAATGTGATCTGATAAAGCATAACTTGGGCATTGGCAGTAATGACATAGAATTGAAA
The DNA here is from genome assembly GCA_029375565.1 of Gekko gecko. Lineage (NCBI taxonomy): Eukaryota > Metazoa > Chordata > Lepidosauria > Squamata > Gekkonidae > Gekko > Gekko gecko. The sequence continues at coordinate 125,404,138 of JAPDNY010000006.1, read as the reverse complement.
TTACATCAGCAAATTTTAACAGATTGCAGAATGTGATGTGAGGTCAACAGATCGTTACCTGGGGAAGTCCATATTTCTCTGAAGCCACAAACTGAATTTAGATTCATAATTCCAAAATATTGCAGTGTTAAATATTTTTTTAAAAGATTTATATCAGTGTTCAGTTCTGCAGTGACATATTTCAGGTTATGACTGAAACCAGTCAAGTGAAGTGATACAAAATGTAATGGGTTTTAAAGCTGAATCTAGACAAAGACAGATAAATAAACTAACATTCCTGAACTTTTGCAGTTTGGCCAGGTTTTTGTTTTGTTTTCAAGCTACTAAGATTTTTAAGAACCAGTTTTCCCCTTTTGTATCAGTTACTGCCACCATATGTACTGATTTTGTACATGTGCATGATGCTGTGTCAAATTACCATGTGGCATTACGGCCTTATTACAGTGTACAAATTACAGTAGAACTGGGGCACTATTTTTTTCTTAGCAATTCCTCCATATCACTTTAGGTATACCTGTCTTAAAAATATTGTATTGAGGGAAGAGTATTCTGCCCATTATTTCCAAATAACAGGTATATACAGACCACTTCTGATATGTGAGGCACTTCAGGATTGTTAAAACCAACCCTAAAACAGATCACCTTAAAACATAAAAGTTCTAGAGTCAAGTCTACCATTTTTGAGAACTGGTTATTAGAAGAGGCTTGATCACAGACTGTTTTACTACAAGAAAAATGTCCCTTAGTTCATGTCAAAATTATTCAGACAGAATCAAGGACAGTAATATTATTTGGCTGGGAACAGGCTACTCAGTTCAGCTGTTAGGCTTTGTATGTCGAATAATTCATACATAAGGAGTTTAGTGAGAGAAGATTTGGTTTTTGAGCTGCTGTCCCTGATATTTCAGTTATAATGTTTTATAATATAACTGGATGAAAAGTAAATGAACAGAGACAGGGAAATCAAGTACCTTGTCTGCAGCCTTTTTGTGTTTGCTCATTGGGACGGCACTGTAAGTCTCAAGTACAGTGATGCACATATATTGCAACTTCCTAGCACAACCTGCAAGATATCTTCACTGTATTTGTCCTGAAAGTGTATAGATTAATGTGCTATGACTTTTGATAAATCTGCCTCATATGAATCAATCAATGAGGTAGCTGCTAAGAAAATGTCAGGGAACTAAATTAGAAGTCATAGCTCCTGTTTTTGTAGGGATTGAGACATATGTGTCAAAGAGGGATGACAAACAGCAAACCTGATGTTGTCTGACAAACTTTGCTCTTCAGAACAACTCAGGTGTGTTTCATCATTGATTAGGCCAAGATATCAGGAAAATCAGGAGGACTTTTGAAAATGTCAACATATAAATACATCTGGCCTGATTTTCCCCCACTGCTATCCAAAACTAAACTATTAGATTCCCTACAATATGGTGAAAGGCAAAGATTCTAGCCTTGGGTTGAACAATCCTCCAGAAACTTACATCCCACCTCTACTAAGCACAAATTCTACAGAGTCAGCATTCCATTCCCAGAAGGCTAGAAAGAATGTCATGAACTGACATTTGCAGTTCAACAGAGCAATTTCCCCAACAGCTATAAAACATAGGCCAGAAACCACTGTCAAGTTTGGAATATAGTGGACACTTGACAAGTCTAATTCCACCCAGAGCTGGTCTCTCCTTCTAACTCTTCATTTCTCATGGAAGTTGAATACAACTCCCTTCCTTCTCTTCACCCCAAACACCCACACACCAAGTTTTTGCAATGTTTTGATTTCAGGCACTGCTACTTTTCAGAAGGCAGTCTGCCATAAAATTGCCCTTCCAGGCTCATGAAGAAATTGGATTCATTCTTTCTAATGGAAGGAAGAAGATATGGGATCAGATGGATCAGATGGCTTATTTTTTGTAGTGCTCTTGTGTGTTTCCATATAACAGACATTTTAATAATTTTAATGCATACATGAAAACCAAATTTTAAACAGTGGCCTTCAGTATCTACCCATGAACACAGCTAATCTTGCAAACAATACTTGCACTCTCTTCTTAAATGATGTTGTTGCCTGTGCAGGCACAAAAAACCCACAAGCAATACACTCAATGATGATCATTTAAAGGATGCATCCAGCTGTGTAGATTAAAAGAGAGGACAAACAGCAAATGATTTTGTGTTTCATGCAAGTCAATCAATTGAAACAGCTGAACTACACTGACTCAGGAGGATGCTGGGACTGGGTAGAAGTAGCCAGAAGCTGCAACAACCCAGTCACTACTGTACAGGTTCAAACCTCCTTGGCATATTGTTATACTTGATATGAACTCCATCAAGGATCATTGAGAAGATCCAGTCAGGAGCTCACCTCACATGTCATCAAGAGAGTTTGAACAAGGTATGTTTGCCTGGTGAGCAAGTTTGTCATGTTAACATACCTGAACTGATCTGATGTTCAGATCTTGCCTAAAACAGTATAAAGGACCTGACCTATAAATATTCCTATCAGATGTAACTTTTCCACTAGTTATAATACTGGGAGACATGACAAAGACACAGGAGTAAAGGGTTCATACTTAGGTATAAAACAAAAATACGTCTATAGATTTGTAAGGAAATCTTAGGCCCCGGTCACACGAGAGGATTTGCCACACAAGAGGGACAGATCGGGGGTGCATCAAGCTGGCACGATCATACCTCAACATCTGGGAAGTGGAGAGCACCCGTCCTTGATCCGTCCCACCCCGGCAAAACCGTGCATCAAAAAGGTAGCACCAAAACAGTGCTACCAACTTCTTTTTGTGTTATAAAACTCTCCTAAAGAGGAGAGGAATTTATTCTTTTCATATAAGGAAAAGGGAAGGGTATATAGATGGGTTAAGAAAAAGATGTGAGTGAGTATTCTGTTAAAAAGGGTTAGTTTTAGTTAATGTAGATAAATTTTTGACATCCACCGCGGTTGAAGAGTCTTTTTTTTTTCAGTTTAACAAAGTTCAAAGAAAAAAAAAGAAAATCTCTGTTAGTAAGGTTAGTAGTGTCCTTTGGGGTTAATGATTAGTCGGTTCCATTCTGATGCTTCGTGAACAATTATTTCTTGGGCAGTCTTTTCTTAGTGTCCCTTAAGTTATATGATGGGCCCACTTTAGCTTTCACAGCTTCCGCTCCGGCACCTCCATCCTCAGGGCCGCTGTCTTCGTCGCTACTCAATTCTGTCCAAATTGCAAGTGCTGCCTCTTCCTCCGTGCTGGCGTGTCTCTTCAGAAATCCTTGTGCTTTGAAGATGGAGTCAATCTTCTCTCTTTTATCCTTATACTTAAACTCCAGTCCTTCAGGGAATCTCCATTTGTAATTCACCTGATTTCTTTGCAGAAAAGTGGTCAGTCCCTTGTATTCTTTCCTTTTCATACGAATTTCATAAGGCACATCTTTAAATGTTCTTACAGTCTGCTCCCCAATCTTCAAGGGCACCGCTGAAACTGCACGCAGAATCTGATCTCTCGTACGCTGCTTAGTGAACTTGACAACAACCTCTGCTGGCAGATTATTTTTCTTTGTAAAGGTGGAATAGGCTCTATAAGCCAAATCCATCTCTTCTTTTAAATCTCGCTCTTCTCTGCCAGTTACGGGTGCCAAGGCATTCGCTAGTGTCGATCTGAGATCTTCTTTCTCTTCCTCTTTAATGCCCTGGAAGCGGAGGGTCAGATTCGATTTTTCCATCTGCAACCTTAAAATTCTTTTTTCTTGTTCATCTTGGTACTTTTCTAATTTGTTGACCCTTTTCTTTATTTTTCTGGTATCTTCCGTCGAGACCAGACATTTTTGTGCAATCTCCTCCATCTTCTTAGAAGTTTCTGTTAACTGTTTCTGTTGACTGTTGAGAACACCTTGCATGCTTATTAATGTTTCATTGATTTTCTGCATTTGATCCAGCAGGGGGTGCAGTAGCTCGCCTTTCTGTTGATTGACAGCAGGCTCTGAAGGAGGTTTGCCCGGACCGGAAGTCCCTCCTCCCTTCTTTTCCGGCTTGAGTGGGACCTTTTTCATTGCCGACATATTTCCCGTTTGTTTACTTTTTCCAAGTTCACGTCGCGTCCCTCAGGAAACTCGCTGATTTCCAATTTCAATGAAACCCCAAAGGTACACTCACTAGCCTTTCTTCCCTTTCGCCCCCTTAACTTTCCTTTTATAAATCTCGCTTCTCGATGGGGGGGGGAGTCGCCCTCCTCCCTCCGCTTGTTCGCTTGTCGGGGGAATCGGTTTTACGCTTTAATTCAGACCTCCAACTCATGGTTTGATGACAGTTCTTCTTTTTATGTTATTTCATGACGCTTTGCCTCACTCCTGGGAATCGGTGGCGTTGCTAAATCCCATGCGGGACACACTACACAGCAGGGCCGATTGGGGCGGGGAGAAAGCCTCAATTTCCCGGCTATCTGCCGGCAAAGAGGCTACTCCCCAAAGCGCCCCTGGTTCGGAGCCTTTGACTAAGGCTCACTAGGGTCAATCGCATAAGCGAGGACCCCCCCAACCGCGCGCGGGCTAGCCTCCTTCGGGAGCGTCCCGAAAGGTGGCCGCCATTCGCTCCGCCGAAACCAAAAGTCCTAACCCTACCAACTTCTTGATGCGCAGCAGGGGCAGGTGTCTGATCGCCGCCATGCCCCTCTCCATGTAGCTTCCCAGGCCCTGTTGGACTGCGCATGCCTGAGCTTGTGCAGCAGGCTCACCTCCGTCCCCTGTCTGTGTCTTCCCCCCAGCATCTCATCATGCTGGGGAGCAACTGTGTGGCGGCTCAGGGGATCCATCTGATCCAGCTGCCATGCGTCTCTTTCGATGCGGCTCTAAAAAGCCGCACTTCAGCCATGCCTTTTCCCCCAGAGTGACCGGGGCCTTAGAGTGTTTTTTTTTAAGGCAGCATTCAGATGTTATGCTAAACTTTCATTAAATCCCACTTTAAAGCAATAGATATAATGTGCCTATGTTTTCCCTACCTTTCCTTCTTGCATAGAGTACAACAAAACAAAACACCAGCAGAAACCAAGTCTTAATTTCTTGCAATGCCTGAATTCAGGTGCCTGTGAAAATGGGAGTTTGTTTGCCCCCATAAGCATAGATTTTAGGCTGGATTCAGCCCTAGAAAACTGGAGTTTAAGTCAAGCTTGGTATGACAACTGAATGAGTCCAAAGTTTGCAACTGCCTTTGTATAGCATATGTGATTGAAAGAAAATAATTTTGGGGATTTAAGATGCTCAATGCTGTGATGGACTGCACTTTTTAAAAGGCTTAGAAGTGCTGTACCAACAACCAAAGGACTCTGAATAGTTAATTCTTCACAGAGCCAGAGAGCCTTGAGTGACATTCTGCTCCAGGCAATCTGATTGGTTGGCATCAGCTGAGCAAAAAAAAAGTATTGAGAGAGCTGGATGCTGATGAAAAGTCTGTTAGATTCCTGCCTTTACTGTGAACAGATATGTACTTAGACTGTCTACAAATAGCTCTTTCAAAAAAGGGTTTAGTGCTGATGGAGTCAGATTTCTACCTTTCTGCATGGAGTCTGAATTCAGCATTAACTGAGAGCAGTTTGAACACAGACAGGAGTACTGGGAAAAAGTTTGGCAAGGAAGTGGGTAGTAGAGAAGACTCCCATTCAGGCCAAAGAAAAGAGGATAGATCTTCTAGAGAGAGAAGAAGATTCCCTATCCACTCAAACAGGGAGAATTATCTCTGAAGAGTACAGAGATCCCTGGTCTGGTGTGATTAGGAACTGCTAGTAGAGACCTTAACAGTCAGTCAAACACTCAAGAAGAGCACTGGTGTTCCAAGAGAAGAGGTTTGGGTACTGAGAAGAGGATACCAGCCTTCTGGGCACCAAAAAGAGTCAGTGATTATACAAATGAAGTGTATTAGGCTGAGTTCAGACTGGCAATTTGCCCCACTATAGCTACTTTTCAGCCGTATTTCCCAAGCAGATTAAAGGGGGTGTTCACACAGGTACATCTGCCTGGCGTTCCCCACCTGTAGGCAACCTGTGCTGTTCCACTTTGCTCCCACGTTAAAAAGATACCTGACAAAAGTGGTAGCAAATCCCGGAGAGAACCTTTATCCCATGTTATTCCACTTCCCAGAAGTGTGAACATGAAGACGAAAAGCTGGGAGCAACCCGCTTCTATAGTGTGTGCCGGGTGTTTCCACACATAAGGCAGCAGCGATCAGATTGACTGTGTTTCGCTCTACTGCCCAATGCGGTGTCAACGCAATGGGGTCCACCCCAAATTGGTCGGACGCGCTTATGTGCATGAGCGCATATGCGCCCATGCACCCATACATACATAGAGGGAAAAGACATTTACAGCCACACCTCCGGGCCAGCAGTCTGAATGCTCCCACATGCCTCCTCCCAGTATGCTTCCACATCTGTCAGCCCCGTGTGACTGGGAAAACCCGGAACGGTTTATTCCAGGGCTTTTTTTGCCCCGACTGGCTTCCGCTGCAAACTACCAGTCTGAACTCAGCCTTAGAGTGTTTGGGAAAACAATGGAACATTGATCTCAACATAAAGATCTAAGTAACTGTGAATAATTTAAGAACCTCTCATTAGCCTGATATATAAGAACAAAAGTCTGTGCTTGTACTACTTTTACCTCAGCAATTTCAACCCCTGATTTCACCTGACCTTTTCTTTTGTTAATTTTGAATTTTAAAAGCATCTCAAGTGCCATTTTCAAAGGTTTAAGTTCCTGGGCTGAGTAGACAGGGTGAGACAGACAAGGTTTCTTCAGCAGAAGAAAAAACATTACCAGGGCTGCTCAGTTAGTGAAGGGAAATAGAAACAGAGGAAAATTTTGCCTCTGAGGGAGAGAAGTGGACAGGGTTTGTCATAAATGCTCTGACGTTGATCGTCCAGGCTAGCCTGAACTCATCAGATCTCAGAAGCTAAAAGGGTCAATATTTGGATAGGAGATCATTATCAAATACCAGTTCATGATGTAGGGGCAGGCAGTGGCAAACCACCTCTGAATATCTGTTTCCTTAAAAACACTATGGGATCACCATAAGCCAGCTGTGACTTGATGGCAAAAAAAAAAAAAAAAGGTTTGGAGATTTAGAAATGAATCAAACACATTCCCTCTTCTTTACCTTTTTGCTAAAGCAGTTTCCCCCCAATAAGAATCACAATTTTGAACTTCTTTGTCTCCACTCTGTGCTGCTAATCAGTGACATGGTGGGCAGTTTCACCAGCAATTCGGTGTAATGCTTTATCATGTTGTTTCATATTATATTACTACAGGACTATAAATATGCACCTTTAGTATGTTATTCATGAAAATTAAACTTTGATTATGGTACCAAAATTTGGTTAAAATGTTATGGTACCAAAAACATGTTCTGCCCAAATAGTGACTGGAGGGTTTTTTTGTGCCCATCCCACTTAAAGAATGGTAGGCACCAGGCATTAGGGATGAAGGTGCCTGGCAGTACCAATGAGTTGGCTGGGAAGGGGGGGGGTATTTTAAAATGCCCCACCTTACCTCATTTTCTCCAGAGCCCTGTGGCACCAATGGAGGGCTAGCTGGTCACTTTGAGGCCAAGCAAGATTTTTTTCTGTCCCTGTCTGGTGGCTGAGATAATGGACCTTTTCTACCAGCTTCACATTTCTTGCTGTGAAGATGAGTTATGTATAAATAGGCCAGATCCCAGGGGATTGGTGAGGGCCTAACTGTGATTAGCAGGATTTGTGTGTATTAGATGCTTGCTATTTAATTAGACTAGTAATGTATGGCTGCAAGAGTTGGACCATAAGGAAGGCCGAGTGCTGAAGAATAGATTCTTTTGAACTATGGTGCTGGAGAAGACCCTTGAGAGTCCCTTGGACTGCAAGGAGATCAAATCAGTCAATCTTAAAAGAAATCAATCCTGACTGTTCCCTGGAAGGCCAGATCCTGAAGCTGAAGCTCAAATACTTTGGCCACCAAATGAGAAAGGAGCCCTCATTGGAGAAGACCCTGATGCTGGGAAAGATTGAAGGTCAAAGAAGAAGGGGGTGGCAAAGGATGAGATGGTTAGACAGTGTTATCGAGGCAATGAACATGAAATTAAACAAACTCCGGAGCACGACAGAAGACAGGAGGGCCTGTGTGATGTGGTCCATGGGGTCGCAAAGAGTTGGACTCGACTGTGTGACTGAACAACAACAACAACAACATTTAATTAGACTGGTTAGCACTCTGAGGCATCCGGGCATGTGAAGAGGCACCTAAAACACCCACTGATGGCTGTACAATCCCAAAGAGTTAATCCCTCAATGTTGTGCACCAGCACTTGAACCTTTCCACTTTAAAGTGTGGGAGGATGGGAAGGACAGGAAACACCTTTCTGGACAAGTTAGGTACAGCTAAGGAAAAGCAAAGACATGGCTTGTGACTTGATGTTCAGCATGGAGCCAGGATGGGTCACCCAAACACTGGCAAACACAATATGGCAACTTCTTAGGAAACCCATACAATGTAAGGAAGTGAGTTTAAGTATTTGTGCAGCTCAGATTTTAATTAATGAATTCTAGTTTAATCCATATATTTTGTCTAGTGTCTGCATTTTGGGATATGTAAGCAAATCCAACAGCAGAAAGATCATAGGAACCAAACCATAGAAAGTAATATTGTCTCTGACATTTCCCTTCCTGCCTGCCTGCCTGCCTGCCTGCCTGCCTGCTACTAAACGAAAGGTCCTGTGTGTATGCGCATTTTTGGATATGTGTGTGTGCATGGGTGTGTGCTGCACTGAACTGTGTAGCAGAAAGCAAGGCTTAGAACAAACCTTGCATAGTTCCTATGCATGATGAGACCTTGGATCTGACTTTCTTATTGCAAAAGATATCATTCCCAGTAACCTCAGTTATGTACCTCAGTTTTAGTTTTAGTAAAGGAGGGAGATTTGCAGTTGGGAGGTGCTATTGCTGACAGAGGCCATTGTAAGATATTTTGAGTATGTTCTTGCTTCCAGGAGAAATTGCTGCTTATCTGCAATAGAAGTTCTAATTGGCCACAATGGTGACATAAATGTTTGCCTTTTAAGGTAAAGGATTATTGTAAATTTAATAGCATTGCCTTGTGTGTATTTTAGAATGCATATAAAGAAAAGGAAGAGTCAGTAAGTTATCAGTCCCAGCTCCATAGGATGGGATGGGAAAATCTTACCGGGGGGGGGCGCATTATAGGCACAACCTTCTGTAAATCCATTACAGAAGAGAAACTGCTAATGTAGAAGAAGATGCTCGATCAGCAACAGGAGTGCCAGATATTAACAACCAGAAAAAGTGCTCAAGGCAATAGGTGATTGTTAATAATTAACCCATCTCTGACAACATCAGCACATGCCAAGGGCTTAATAAACTCATTATTTTCTTTTTGAGTGAATATCTGAAGAAAACACTTGTATATTAAAGTATTAACTCTAGAACTACAGTTATAGTAGTCTACACATTGAAGATGTTTAATATTATCTGAATCTGCCTTTTAATAAATATTTTAAAAACCTGAACAATTTCATGTTATTGTTTTTTTTCTTTTTACACTTGGCCTGTCAAAAGATTGCCCATTTATATTTTTCTTAAGAAATTATTTATTATTGCTATGGATTCATATAATGGAATATACAGAGGATTATGTCAGGTTTTATGTTTTCAAAGTTGTTGGGAAAGATTCAAGAATAAAGAATAGTTGGCTATGCTGTGCAGCAATCTAATGCTCCTTCAAGCAGAGTACAGTGATTTCATTTCAGCTGAACCATGGCTTTGCTTCTAGTTGGGCACAGCAATCTCTTATTTCTAGCTGAGAAGAATTCCTGGTTCAGAAGAATCTTTCCTCAGAGCCAGAATGATTCATTTCAATAGCCATGAGTTACAACTTTTATGAAACAGTCTACATCAACTTCCTTGAAACTATATACATATTTCTTCTTCTGCATGAAGGTTCTGGTCAAATTTCTCATTATTTATCAGATATGTAACTATTGGCATTAATATAGTGGGGGTCAGTGGAAAGTGATATTGTTGTGTGTATTAATCCCTGAGTGCTTTTCAAGTAGAATGATGTGATATAAATCATATAAAATAAATGTTTTATAGTGATTACATATGCTTCATGGATAGGAGTTTCCTGTCAGACCAACAGAAATCTTGTATAGGACTGTGAGAAAACTAGAGTGGGGAAATGGTAGATGCAAAGACAGTGGAGGATCTGGGTGATGCAGGGTTGTCTAAGCCAGCTGTCAAAGATTTGAAGCGAAATAAATAAAATGGGGATGAAGGAAGCCTGCCAGAAAAAAGCCGGGCCTGAGAAAGGAGATTAATGTCTTCCATGGCCTGATATAAGAGGAGGAAGGAGTTCTGAAAGGATATTGAAGGTGTTGTAAACCTGACTGCATCACTGAGCTTGCTGGGGCTATGAGTTCGGGAATGGCTCTCTCTCTCTCTCTCTCTCTCTCTCTCTCTCTCTCTCTCTCTCTCTCTCTCTCTCTCTCTCTCTCTCTCTCTCTCTCTCTCTCTCTCTTTCTTCAGGTGAGTGGCTGAATGGAAGACAGGAGACAATATCTCCCCTTCCTTGGATTTATGACACCTGCCCATATGAATTCCTGGTGTGAATCAAGAAGGGAACCAAAAGGCTGAGCATAAGTTGTAATTGATGGACCTGTCCCCTAGCACAGTCAATCAGCAGAAGTCAGGGCAAGCCAAGCATTTGACCTCCTGGGTTTATCATGACATAGCAGAAAATGGAATCACTTAATAAAACATCTGCAGGTGAAACAATGTACAGAAGGCATGAAGAGTTATAATTATAAATACATATATAGTAAAAGAGGTAACTGTTCAGGAATTCAGCAAGTATAAAATTGTGTGCAGTACTACACAATCTCATTTTGCAAAAGGATGATTTTGCAGAGGCCCCTTATCTTCTTGAGTCTGCAGACAGTTTGAGAAAGGAAAGTGGCTGCTACAGCAAATGGCAGGCTTGACCATATATTTAAAATAAAGTTGCAGCTACATGAAACATACAGGGGAAGGGACTGGAAGAGTTCAGATTTGTAGGGGGACAAAAAAGGAAGTGTCTGTGTACAGTGGATTGTATGTGGGATGTGGTAGTATGTGTAAAAGTATTGTAGATGTGGTAGGAGCCAGGATGATAAGGTAGTTTACCTGGCTGATACTGTGAGAGTGTAAAATCTTCTCTCTTGTAGTCAGTGGCATAGAAAGGGTGGGGTGGTGGGGATGCTCTGCCCCAGGTGCAGGAGTTAAGGGGGAGCATTGTCATATGCCAGAAAAAATTCCACGCAAAGAGAACCTGATGAGACAAAGATTTCGGGACTACAGCACAGAGATAATTGAATTAAAAGCTCCCTCCCAGTTCTGTGTTTCCGAACTACCAGGCAGGGTTTAGCAGGCTGCAAGTCAGTTTCAAGGCATGGGAGTTGTGCAGAGGAGAAGTGTGGCTATTTGAACATTGAACATTTTGGGGGGCTGAAGCCATGCTCTTCTCTTCCCCCCATTAGAACCATTATTGGGCCCAGTTCTCAAGCTCTTGCCAGGGTAGGATTAGAAATGGACTGGTCACAGTGAATTGGAAAAGTGAGGGCCAGGAGAGGTTTTTTTTCTGGGAACCGCAATGTTAATATTAAGGTCACCATTCCTCAATGTAAATCTTGCATCGTTGTCCCCCCCACAGTCCCTTGCTTGCTTGCCATTTCATACTTGAAATAAACAGATCTTCTCACTGGGAGAATACACACACACACAAGCAAACCTTGTTTTTGATCTGACCCAATGCTGTACTTCTGTCTATATACATAACTATATACTAGAAACAAATATTATATTAGTACAATGCAAAGGCTTAGACAGCCTTTTCACCATCCAGATGCAAGCTACTTCTGAGTAAATGTGCTTAGGATCGAAGCCTCAATCCCTCAAAGAAATCTTCTTGCCCTTGTTTTTCTTCCTACACATGGTCAAGTCTTCTTTCTTGGAAAGGAAGCTTATAGCTACATCCCATGCACCTGTTTTCTTGGAAGTAAATCCTACCAAGTTCAGGAAAGCTCTTTCAAGTAACAGTACATAAGGTGGCATCCTTAGAGGGCAGGAAGGGGAAGGAAGAGTTAAAGTGGTAGGTGGTGTTTCCCTCCTCTTTCCTCACCCACTGTATTAAGAGACTCAATGATCCGTTCCAGATATCAAAAAGGCTAGGTACACCGCTGCTCATATTCCTCGTGTCTTGTGACATATCACATTAACATTCACTTTTGATAGTGAGGGTATCTCTTTTACCCACTTACATTGTCCTGCTGCTGTAGCTCTTGTTGTAGGAAAGTAGTTTCAGGCAAACACATGCACAGCTACTAGATACTTTGAGCAAACTGCTGAAAAAGAGGAGTAAATGTGTATAAATAATTTATGTAAGCAAGAGAGAGGAGGATGTCAGTACAACCAATGCAAGAACTGAAAGCAGTATGGAGTTCTAACAGGCCCCTGTGGCCAAAGGCAGAGCCATTGATAGACCTGGATTCAGATTCTCACTCAGCCATGAACCTCACTGGTTGAGTTTGGGCTTGTCATTATCTCTCATATGGTTGTTGTGAAAGTAAAACTGAGTGGGGAGAAACTGTGCATGCTACTTTGGCCTGCTTACAGAGAGAGCAAGTAAAAATATAATACATAAGTACAAATATTTCTCTGTGAACAAGGACCTCGCTACATAGAGGCTTAGTTTTGGAGCCTACAGCTACTTCTCTTTGGAAAGCAAATCAATCAGGTCAGACATAGTGAACAAGGCTTTTTGATATTTTGGTTGTAGGAGCTACTAGTACTGATGCTTAGAATCCTTTTGACTTTGGTGGGAGGCGCCTGGCTAATGAAACTGATTAGCTCTGCAATATCATTTCCAAACCTTCTTTTAAAGCAATCGGAGGCTTTAATCATTATCCCAACCCCTCCAAATGGCTCCAGACACACACCAGCCTCACTGAAAGACTTGTCAAGACTGCAACAGTAATTCACAAATTCACTAAAATTCCCTGCTCCACTGAGCAGCATGACAGCTCTGCCGACCGCAGTAACATTTCTATTCAAACTGGCTTTGGTGCTGAAGCTATAAATATCCTTGCAATATTTCCTGCTTCAGAACATAAAGACAGCTTTACAGCACTGATAAAATAGAAATTACTTTCTCTCGGAGGTCTTGCTGGAATTTTAATGTCTGTTTTGCAATAAAGCAGCTCCTACACATTTCGATTTGAGGGAGAGAAAACAAACGGTCTAATTTAGTTACAATAATGACTCCTCTTGTGTTGTCAGCTCTGGTCTGCTCTTTGGTTGGAGCGCTGTTAAGGTTTGCACTGTCGAGCACCATGGTGATTTTTATAGTAATATTAAATTTGTTGTGCCCCCCCCCAAGGTACATAGTGCTGGTTAATTACAACAATCCAACAACAAGGATTCCAAAAGAAAGGGGGAATTGTTAAATTTTACAACCCCTAATAGTGTTTCTGTAAAAATTACTTGTCACAGCTGTAAAACTGGTGACCAAAGATGACATGGATTTAAAAGGGTTCATGGACTGGAGAGAGAGAGGAGAAAAAAACCCTCGGTAATGCTGAGCTCATCAACATAGCCTTTAATTATGTTATACCTGCCATTCCAGCACTTGTTAGTGCCTTCAAAGGCAAGCAAAGAGTCTATCTTTTCACTCTAAATGTACACCAAGGTTTTTGTTTCCTGGAAAAGCCATACACTAGAGAAAGAAAAGAAAATGAAATAAACAGTGAAATGAAAGGTAGAATCCATCTGTATGTTCCTTTGGGCTGCCTCCATTGAAATGAATGGGAATTACAGAAAGAACTTCCCACTGGGGAGTGGACTGCGCCCAGTGACTCTTCATTTACATTTGGGGCACATGGCAGAAACAGATGGAATTGTGTATCCAGATGCTAGTAAATACGACCAAGCACTAAAACAGAATGAGACCTGATCAGATGGCAAATTAAAAATGCTATTGGCCACGGCAAGAGAGCTATAACAACCAAGCTAACCAAGGAAATTATTGAGCCCCAAAGATCAATAGAGCCCTTAGGATCAATCCCTGTATCATATCAATGATAGGCAGAAGGAAGCAGAATTACCAACACAGGTTGAAATCATTTTTTCCTCCAAATCTTTAATGAGACTTCAGTGAGATCATTGAATGTAGTTTGTGGACGGCAGCAAAAGTCACCTTGGTCACACTAGTCTTCTACTTTGGCATGTTTCTAAAGCTTTTCACTGTGGAAAATATCTGTAAGCATGTAGACAATGGCAGGAGACAACTAAAAAACCACAGGGAAGCTCAGTGTAGTATAATGGGGCAGAGCTGCCCTATAATTTAGTGACTGACTCTAATACGGACACATGAACACCAGCCAGTTCAGAACACATCCTGATTGCCTGATTGCAATCAGGCAGCCATATTTCCAATGCTGATTAAAATTAAAAGCCAATAAGCATAGCTAGTATGTAACTGTAAATCTGTTTGCAAGATGTTTGAGCTGTGTGTCACTAAATCAAACATATCTGAGGAATGGGTTCACCCTGACTGCCACTGTCTAACTATTGTTACCATCAATGGCCTACTTTGTTGTTTGGGGGAGTTAGCTAAGTGACAGATATGCCAGAGGGGCACAGGAATCACATACCACTTGTATATTAAGGTCCGATACAGTAGGAAGACTCCAAATTTGAAGAGTAGATAGTTTTTATTAAAGTATTTCCCCAGTTACAAGCAAACTAAGCATTCAAAAAGAGCAAACAATACAGAACTAAGAAAACAGAGGTGATTGATAGTGAATAGAGGGGTCAGTTACTGGGTAATACTGCCTGTCCAGAAGTGCAGAAGTCCTTGAAGAGAATAGCATCAATGGCCAGCATTATGTGCTACAGGGGGCCCAGAGAAAAAGAGAGGGAGGGGGTGCGTGGATGGAATTTTGGAAAACAATGCTGACCAATAGGAGGTCTTGAGGGGTTTGTCTCAAGTGAAGAAAAAAGATTACCTGGGCCAGTCCTGGGTCCCAGGGGGTGCAGCATCAGGAGAAGCCAGACCTAGATGCAACCAATGAAGTTCCAGAGGGGCAGAGTCAGGCTTAACAATGAGATTAAGCCAGGTGCTGGGTGGCTAGTTGAAAGGGTTTTCTGACCACTAATGGTCCAGTGAAGGTAGTTTGAAAAGGTTCCCAAGTATAGACAAAAGGTGGGAGATGAGTCCCTTATTAGCATAAGGAAGGATCACTAAACATTTGAATGTGTTGGGCGAAATGCTCTCTAGGGGTTGAGCACTTCGCCACAGGTATAATTAATTTCAGGATCTTTTGGTCTATGTCTACGAGGAATGGGCTGCCGCGGGACCTTCCCAGTGAAGAGGCGAGAGACAGGACTCAGAATAATGTTTAGTTTACTTAAATATAGCACAGTTCCAATAACAGTTACACTCGACAAATACAATTCACACACACATACATTCAAGGTCTAAGAATAAAAGATAGATAAAGCACAGTTGCATGAGCAGGTTATCGTTGGTTTCATTGAGGGCAATATTTACCTCCAAGGCACGGCTCCTAAGCTTCCAGCGAGTGGGGTTAGGTGGGGTAGGAAGGATGGAAGAAGGGACACGCGGTCTAGACCAGCTATCAACACGTGTATAATTCCAGCGGCCGACTGGAATGAAGTGAGGCAAGGGTTTGGGTACAGGATGGGGGCATAAGAGGATAAAGCAGACAGACAGAGGTCGTGGTTTCAGCAGCGGCAGCAGGGTGGGGGGTGCAGCAGAGAGAGCTTCTCTAGAGCTAACCCAGAGATCGCGTTATTATAGCGTCTTGGGTGCTGGGCGTGGAAGGTCAGGCGGTGTACACCTACTGACCCTCCCAGCCGGCTGTGTCAGTGTCAATTTCAAATCTTATTGGCTACACTAGCCATTGGATACCTAGGGGCTGGGCAGAGGAAGCTGGCTGGCAGGCAGATGGTTTCTCCAGGTAGCTGATGGCTCTGATATTGTTGTGTGTATGGCTCTCCTATTGTCGTCTGGGGTGGGGAAGGCACTTAATCTCATCATGCAAACGACTGGCAGATGGAAAAGTCCTTTGTCTGCTGTATGGCCCTTAATCTGTGTAGGTGACATGCGGCAGGTATGCAATGGAGTCCCTCAGAGTAAAAAGACAGCTTTTTCCTTTCCCTATGGGCTTCTCCTTTGGCATCCATTTTACAGTCTACACAGACCATGTGGTAACAGCAAAAAGTCCATAGCAAAGCCCCATAATGGCGTCGGGGCTAACAAATGTATGATTGGTTTATCTCGGTATCCTGAAAGGTGAAATAGAAAAAGACAGGTTTGGAGACAAAGGATTCTCACATAGACATGGGGTCACACTAAAGGGCTAGGTGAAGTTCTAGAGATAGAAAGGCTATGTGCCAGGCGGCAACTGAATAGCTTTTAGAAATGCAGATACCTACCTGGTAGAACCCATCGTTTCATATGCATACTTTTTGCTGGGTGTGGGGAGAAGACTGGAGGTTTTTTTCCTCTGAGGGCTCCCTTTTATGCCACCTGAAAATGGAGACCCTTTTTCAGGGCTTTTGCTAGCTCTGTGGTTCAGAACCAGGAGTGTCTTCCTTGGTCTGGGTTTGTGGGTCTCTGGCTCAGGTTAGAAATTGGGGTGCCCCTGTTGTTGGGGCTACCCTAGGGTGAAGGAAGCACCTCTAGGCTACACTAGGTAAATTTGACTGTCAAATACATTCACCATGAAATTCTGTAGCATTCCTATTTTCCAGGAACTTTATTCAATGGCTACTGACCCTACAGACTATCTTTACCCAATACCATCAAACCAGGTAGGTTCAATCATTGAATGAGTCTGTTGCAAATTTTGTAGCATCCTTCTACTGACTCAACAGACAACCTACACCCAATGCCTTTCTTCCTTAAATGCTAAAGTCTTTACTCAAAAGAAAAAAAAAAGAATTATTTCCAGATTTTGCAAGCTTAATTAGTTATGGCATTATAATATGTGTTTCTCTGGTCCAGAATTTGGAATTCTAGTGCAGAGAAAAATCACAGCCTTATGCATGTGCATCACTGATATGCACAAGTTGCTCCTGACAACTAGCTGATAAAGGAAACCAGAGGGCAGAAAATACAGTGGTAATGAAATACAAGTCAGCTACTTCAGCTCCAGCACTCCAGCACTCCAGCACTCAGGGTGCACTGTTCCAAGTGGTGAGAGGCCTGTTGGGATTTGGCCTGAAGGAAAAGGTGGACTGCTTGGTAGCCTGATGTGACCATTTTGCTCAGCATTTTGCAGGTAAAATCTCCTGCATCTGTTCCAACTTGGACTCTACTTTAGCAGTGACAGGGGCAGCAGGTGCCACACTGCCACCTTGTCCAATTGTTTGGGATACTTTTCAGTTTATCATGTCAGAGGATGTGGATAGAATCCTTGGAAGCTTGAGGCCTACCACTTGCTTAAAACTTGGGGGGGGGGAGTGTGTTGCTGACTGGGTTCAAAAGGTAGCTAATGCTTTCTTAAGAGAGCAGTATCAAATTTTCCATTCCTGAGCAAGGTGAATAAATGTGTGATCACCAGACTGCTCCAAGCTTTCCTCAATGAGGCAGATTCCTTAATGAGATCCCTTCCAGTTTGGGTTTTGGCCTGGTTATGAAACTGAAACAGCCCTGGTTGTACTGGTGGATGTCTAGCCCTGGGAGATAGTCATAGGCAGGGCCGGCCCCAGGTGTCTGGGTGCCCTAGGCAAGACAGCCTGGGGTGCCCACCCCACGGGGATGCCAACCTTCCGGTGGGGCCTGGAGACTGGTGTTTGTGTGGAGCGCCGGCTTTCCTGAGCGGCGTGCTCAGGAAAGCCAGGGAAGGGGCGGCCATTTGAACGGCTGCCCCTTCCCAGCCCCAGGGCCGGCTGGAGACGGGGGGGGTGGAGCGCTGGCTTTCCTGAGCACGCCGCAGTAGCGGCATGCTCAGGAAAGCCAGGGAAGGGGCACCCGTTTGAACAGGCGCCCTTCCCTCCCAGCCCCAGCGCTGGCTGGAGACAGGGGGGAAGCGCCGGCTTTCCTGAGTACGCCGCAGTAGCAGCATGCTCAGGAAAGCCAGGGAAGGGGCACCCGTTTGAATGGGCGCCCCTTCCCTCCTAGCGCCGGCTTCACGGGGGGCGGGGCGGGGGGCGCTTTGGCACCCCTGTGGGCCCCAGCACCCTAGGCGAGCGTCTAGTTGGCGAGCTGGCAGTGGTCATAGGGAGTATGACACTTAGGGTGTAAATGATTGGTATATTGCATTCAGAGAGGACCTTGACAAAACAGGCTCGAAGTTCTCATGTTATCATAACAAAACTGAATCATTCCTGGTGCTCTGGGTAAGCAGAGGTGTGAAAGGCCACAGTTGTTTGCTATATTTAAAATGCAGACTAGCTACATCTCTGGGTTTATGGGTTTAAGTTTCCCTCTGAATAGCCCCTATAATGTAAATCTTTCCTGGCCACAATATAATGATCAGTTGTTTTCCTGGTGCCAAGGAGTGAGTGAATCCATTGTTGTGGGCCCAAGCCTACAAATATTAATAAGGCTGATCAGAAAAATTCTCTCCACACTTAGCAGCTTTTGATACCCTTAATCATGGCATTCTTTTGGACCAACTATCTGGACTGGGACTCAGAGGCACCATTCTGCAATGTTTCTGGTCCTACCTAGAGGGTAGGTTTCAGAAGATGCTGCTGGGGGGGGAGGGCTGCCTGTGGCCTATGAGGTTCCAAAAAGTTCCATCTTGTCTACTGCACTTTTTAACATCTACATGAAACCATTGGGTGAGGTTATCCAGAAATTTGGAGGAGGAGGAGGAGGAAGTGTTGGATTTATACTCCGTCCTTCACTTGGAGTCTCAGAGCAGCTTACAATCACCTTCTCTTTCTCTCCCCACAACAGACGCCCTGTGAATTAGGTAGAGCTGAAAGAGCTCTGAGAAAACTGCTCTTGAAAGAACAGCTCTGAGTAAACTATGACTGACCCAAGGTCACCCAGCTGGCTGCACGTGGAGGCATGGGGAATCAAACCCAGTTCTCTAGATTAGAGTCCGCCGCTCTTTACGACTACACCAAGAGGCTATAAACACTTGGAACCAGTGCCAAGAGGCAGTTTTGGAATGATTGTGGGCTAATAAACTGAAGCTTATTCCCAACAAGGTGGAAGTGCTATTGGTGGGTGGAAGGCCTGACCATGGATTTAAGTTGTCATTCATTTTGGATGGGGTTTACTCCCATTGAAGGAACAGGCCCATAGGCTAGGGTGCTCTTGGACCCAGGCCTACTGCAACTGTCACCAAGAGTGCCTTTTACTAGCTTCAACTGAATAAAGTTTGAGTCCAGTAGCACAGACAGCACATATACAACCTGTGCTGTGCCTACTACACTGCTTACCAGTGGAATACCGAGTCAAGTTCCAAGTATTAGTGTTGACTTTTAAGACCATGAGTAGTCAGGGACCTTCATATCTTCAAGATTGCCTCCTCCAATATGTCCCCAAGAAAGCACTGAGATCAGCTGATAGCAATTTACTGGTGATCCCCAGCCCTAGGGAAGTCTGGCTGTCCTCAACGAGGGCCAGGGCCTTTTCAGTCTGGGCCCCAACCTGGTGGAACTCTCTGTCAAACAATGTCAGGGTTCTACGGGATCTTATACAATTCTGCAGGGCCTGCAAGGCAGAGATGTTCCACCAAGCTTTTAGTTGAGGGCAGCAATGGTTAAGACTGGCACCCTCTTTTTCTGCTTATGGCTCCCGCATCCCCTTCCCTTCCCTAGAGAGCATTGCAGCTAGCAAAAGAGGGGTTGATCACCATCTGAACTGGTTGTTTTATTAGTATATGGTGATGATTTTATTATGTTGATTGTATTTTATCTGTTTTAAGGCTATAAATCATCAAGAGCCCACTTGTGGGGTTGGGCAATCCATAAATAAAATAAAATAATAATAATAATTTAAGATCAACAAAGTTTTATTCTGGGTCTCATCAATCACCTCCATCCAGTCTTAGCTATATTTACTGCTCATGCATCTTGACTCTAATTGGCCCTTCCTGGCAACACCCTCCTCACCCTCTACCTATATGTAATGGTTAATGACTTCTGTTTTAATGTATCTGAAGAAGTGTGCATGCACACAAAAGTTTATAGGCAGAATAAAATTTTGTTGGTCTTAAAGGTGTCACTGGATTCAAACTTTGTTCTGCTGCTTCAGACCAACATGGCTACCCACATAAATCCAGCTTCAACTGGTTAGCCAGCTCCAGCCTTTCCTGGGCAGAAAAGATCTGGCTACTATGGTGAATGACATGGCTACATATAAATTAATACAATGTGCTCTGTGTGGGGCTACCCACTGCAGAGTGTCTGCAGTAAAATTGCTCAAACTGACTATAAAGAATGTCAACTATAAAGAATGTCACAATAGAGTTGCAGCTATGTTGCACTGGAATCTTTGCAAGAAGTATGGCTTACCAAAAGCCAGAAATTCATGGGAGCACAAATCAGACAAGATCATGGAGAATGATGAAACAAAGATTCTTTGGGACTTCCAATTGCAAACAGACAAACACATGGAGCATAACACCCTTGATATCACAATTGTAGGGGAAAAATGAGAAATAGGGTTTGGATCACTGACACAGTAATCCCAGGAGACTGCAGAATAGAAAAGAAAGAACAGGAGACGATCACAAAATGCCAAGACCTATGAATAGTGCATCTCTGGGAGAAGAAGGATACTATCATGCCAATTGTCACTGGAGCCCTTGGAGCAGTGCTCAGAAGTCTCAAGAAACACCTGGACATTCTGGGCTGTTCTCCTGGGACCAGGGCTATTTTTGGGCAGGAATGCACAGGAACCAAGTTCCAGCTGGCTCCCAAGTTGGCCACGCCCAACAGGAACTCATTAGCATAATAGGCCACACCCAACTGCAGAAACTCATTAGGATTAGCTACATTAGGGGCATGTGGACTAATATGCAAAGGAGTTCCTGCTACAAAAAAAGCCCAGGGTTTTGACAACAAACAAGGTAAACAGAATAAGAAGCAAAAGGTGGGTGTGGCTGGATGACCACACTTCTGGTAACATGGAGGTGTGGTCTAATATGCTAATGAGTTGTGCTGTCAGGGGTGTGTCCTAATATGCTAAAGTGGTAAACCTGTAAGAACCAAAAAACCTTTAATGTGTTTTAACTTCTAATCTGACTGCTCAGCAATTTCATTGAGTGCCCACGAGTCTTGTCTTGTGAGAAAGGGTGAAAAGTACTTCTTTCTCTACATGCTCTGTCCCATGCATAGTCTTGTAAACCTCTTATCATGTCACCCCTCAGTCATTGTTTCTCAAAGCCAAGATCCCCAAACATGATAACCTTTCTTCATAGGGAAAGTGTCCTCCTCTTGTTATTGCAGTAGCCCTTTCTGCATTTTTTCCAGTGCTATAAATATTCTTTTTGAGGTGTGTGTGATGTGAGTGGTCCAATGAGGTTGCACCATCAATTTATACATGTATAAATGATGTTCCTTTTGGTCTTTTGGGGTTTCTGTGTGGCACTGTGGCATGCTTGCACTGCCACAGTGCCACTTGTTCTGGAGTGTGCCACTTGTTCTCATGGCAAACAAGCACCTCCCAAGACAGCTCACTTTCCCTGGAATTCTCTGGGAGAGTCTGACTGCTGGGTGGCTGCCTGCTTGCCTGCCTTAAGTGCTGCTGGCTGTCTTTCCCCATTGGAAACAATGGAGGTAATGGGGGTAACCTGTTTGGGTGCCCATAGAATTAGGCCCATTGGTCCAATTGCTTTGAGACATGGGGGTGTATGTGGGGAGAGACTCCTGAAGCTACCCTGAAAATTTGGAGCCTCTCCCTCAACCCCCCCCCCAGAGCTATTAACAGCACCGTGGGAAAAAAGTAACTTTTTTCCCACCATAGAGAACAATGGAGGGAATGGGGGCAACCTGTTTGGGGGCCCACAGAATTGGACCCCCTGGTCCAATGTTCTTGAAACTTGGTTGGGTATCCTGGGGAGAGGCTCCAACAGCTACCCTGTGAGTTTGGAGCCTCTTCCTCAAACCCCCTCCTCTCCAGCCCCCAGAATATACCCTATGTTTTCGACATTGACTTCAATGGCCCATAGGATATAATAGGGCTGAAATTGACATTCCGCTGGCCAAAAGACTCCCGAATTGGCTTGTACTAGAACAAATTACTGTCACTGAAAGAGATCCTGCTAGATTAACTCTCTAACCAGCTGGTCTAGATTTTTGGCCTTGCTTCAATCCTTCCAACATTTTTCAGATAGGTCATAGTGAAACCTCTTGGGAGTAGACCAAGGGCAGAGCATATTCTTCTACAGGCATGCCACAGCAAAATACTGTTTTGGGGGTCAATGGCTGTTGATACAATGTCACAGAGCAGAGTAAATAGTTCCCAGTGTCCCAGGTCCTACTGCTGGCTTGAAGTTATTAATTGGCTGAGCTTATCCAGGCTTCTCCAGGCTTTTAACGTAGATAAGATAAAAAGTTTAGAAAGTGGCAACAGACACAAGCTTCATTCAGAGGCTCAGAATAAGTACCTCACCAACTCAGTCCAGAAAATACACCCCCGTAGATTCCACACAGTGACCCTGAAGGCACTTTCAGAAGATGGAATTAAGTGCAAAGTCAGGGCTTCAGCCAACATTGAGGTGGGTGCTCAGTCTTGTAAAGGCCCAGTACTTGAATAATATTGCTCCAGCAACATCAATCTTCCAAGTGCAGAGGGTAGAAAGAAACAACCTCAAGCAGCTCTTAAGCAGGCTGTATCTGCCAAAATTCACCCATGACAGTGAGAAAAACCA
Organism: Gekko gecko; assembly: GCA_029375565.1. NCBI lineage: Eukaryota > Metazoa > Chordata > Lepidosauria > Squamata > Gekkonidae > Gekko > Gekko gecko. Next base: position 125,381,220 of record JAPDNY010000006.1, on the reverse strand, counting down.
CTTTACAGGGAAAATTTGGAGGGAGCATAGCTTCAGAGTGACTGATCTGGTCACTATCTTGGCTCCAGCTGATTGTCTTGCATTGTGTTTTCTTTGTAGAATACAACTGAGGCAGTTCTGCTGTATCAAAAGGCACTTCACTAAAGCTTTTACATCAGACAAACACCCCTTCAACATAAAGTCTTTCTCTAAATGGAATATCATCAGTAAGACTCTTTCTCCTCTGCTCACCTGATGCCTCAGCTATGTTGCACTGGAATCTTTGCAAGAAGTATGGCTTATCAACAGACAGAAATACATGGGAGCACAAACCAGGAAAGATCATGGAGAATGATCAAACAAAGGTTTTTTGGGACTCCTGGTTATGAACAGATAAACATCTGGAGCATAACACCCTCACAATTGTGGGGTGGGGGGAATGAGAAATAGGGTTTGGATAATTAACATTGCAGTCCCAGGAGACAACAGAATAGAAAGGAAAGAACAAGAGATGATCACAAAGTACCAAGAGCTATGAATAGAGTTACAGTGTCTCTGGGAGAAGAAGGTTACCACCATGTCATTGGAGCTATTAAGTATGGACAACTTAACAACGAAGTGATTTCAGCAAGTGATTCAGCTTTACTGGTAACAGCATCTCCAACTCAGAACACACCAACAAACACCCACAAAAACAGTGGAGCACAGCTCCTTCTTTTAAACTCTCCCGGGCTGTCAAAGCCACACCCATTGTCAGATAAGAACCAATAACAATGCAGGGATAAAGGCCAATCAGGACCGTTCCCTCTCTGATACATTCTCACATAGTGATTGGGTATTTACAAAGGTTCTGCAGAAACCGACCAATAGCAATGCAATATCTGAAGAGCCACATTCTGACTCAAGCTTAACATGTGAATAGATAGCAGCAATTCACATTCAGTACATAACAGGAGCCCTTGAAACAGTGCCTATAAGTCTCAAGAAACACCTGGACATTCTGGGCATTGAGGAAATAACACCAGCTCAGCTCCAGAAGACAGTGTTGCTTGGAACAGCAAGAATCCTGCAAAAATACTTCTGCATAGGGATGGGCATGAACCTCAAAAATGTGGTTTGGTTTGTGGGCAAATCATGAATCCCACAAACCCAGTCTGCTTGAATATGAACTGTACTGTGTTTGTGAGGTTCATGCTTGAGACAGCTGAGCCATGGAAGCAGGCTGCCCAGCATGGCCCCCAGCCATTTAAACCAAACAGTTGAGCCCAGCTGTTTTTCGAACTGCCCGAACGGCATAAAAATTCTTGAAAGTTCATGGTGGTTCTTCGGTTTGTGAACATTGCTTCATGAACCACAACCTGACCAAAATTCATGACAAACTTTAGTTTGTCAGCCAGTTTGTGCCCATCTCTACATCTGCAATTCCCAAGAACTTGGCTAGATCTCAAATTGCAGAACACCATCTACCTGTCTAATATCTGACTGTAACAATTCATCATCATCATCGTCATCATCATCATTGTCATCGTAATCATCACCTTCATCTTTCTCTCCACCCACAGCTGAGTCTATAATTTATACACAAAGTGGCATTCACAGTCTTATCAGCCATTAATACATTTGTCCTGGCCCCTTTTGCCAAATGAAGCACGAGGCAGCAGTGGGCAGGGCTAGAAATGTTCCAGTCAAGAGGAAGGAGCAGCACTGTAGCTACTTGGACAAGCTATGCCCCTCCCAAGCAGGCATTTGTTTTGTGCCATTGACCCACCTGCCCTCCCGTGGGACCTCATGGGATTAGCCAGCTGCTTAGCCATGCCAAGCAGGAATATTTTAGGTTCCCCCCGATTGGCTGCTTTTGTCACCTGCTTTTGTCATCTGCTTTGTGATGTCACTAAAAGGGGATACTACAGAATGCTGTGACTCAAGTGTTGACTCGAGTGGGTTTTAGGGACCATACCATTCCAGTCCTGTACCATGAACACTGGTTTTCAATTGGCTTCCAGGCTCAATTCAAGGTGCTGATATTAACCTTTAAAGCCCTGTATGGCTGGGCCAGTATAACTTAAGGACTACCCTTTCCCCTACAAACCTACCCACTTGCTCCAGTCATCCTCAGAGGCTTTGCTTCAGTTGTTCCCACCATCTGAGGCCAGATGGGTAGCAACTTGAGAAAGATCATGGCACCAAAAAAATTGGAACTCCATCCCTAGGAAGATTCATTTGTCTCCCTCTATCAGTGTGTCTTTTGCCAGCAGGTGGAGACTCCCCTCCCCATCTGGTATATTCCAGGTAATAGTTATTGGCCCTCCTTCTAGTGTTTGTTTATGTGTTTTAAATAGAATTATTTTATGATTTTAACTGTATTTTAATTGTTTAAATGTTTTAATTTTTTATGTTTGCCACCTTGTAGATCCTAATTGGGTCTAAAAGTGGCATAAAAATGTTTCGAATAAAAAATAATAAGGCCTGGTCTTTGACTGGTGAGGCCATAACTAGTTGGCAAGGATAGGGCAGGTTGCTCACGATAAGTAAGGGTGACTGGCAAGCACCCTGAGATATCAGAAGTGATGAAGGGTGTGTCCTGAACAGCACATTACTGGCTTTGCATCAGGGTAGGGCTTGCCAAGGAAAGGTCCTAGGTACTGATTTCAGTAAGGCTTTTGATAATGTTCCACATAATATTCTTGTTGATAAATTGGTAAAATGTGGTTTGGATCCTCTGACTGTTAGGTGGATATAACAGTGTGCTTGTGAATGGTTCCTCATCTTCTTGGAGAAGAGTGACAAGTGGAGTCCCTCAAGGATCTGTCCTGGGACCTGTTTTGTTCAACATCTTTATCAATGATTTGGATGAAGGGATAGAGGGAATACTTATTAAATTTGCAGATGATACTAAATTGGGAGTGGTAGCAAATACGGTAGAAGACAGAGTCAGGATACAGGATGATCCTGACATTCTGGAAAACTGGGCTAAAACAAATAAAATGAATTTCAATGGGGATAAATGTAAAGTTCTGCATTTAAGTAGAAAAAAATCAAATGCATAATTATAGGTTAGGGGAGACTTGTCTTTGCAGTAGTATGTGTGAAAAGGATCTAGGGGTCTTAGTAGACCATACACTGAACATGCGTCATCAGCATGATACAGTTGCTAAAAAGGCAAATGCAATTTCGGGCTGTATCAACAGGAGTATAGTGTCCAGAACACGTGAAGTGACAGTATCACTTTTACTTTGCTCTGGTTAGACCTCACCTAGAGTACTATGTTCAGTTTTGGGCACCACAATTTAAGAAGGGTATAGACAAGCTGGAATGTGTCCAGAAGAAGGCAATAAAGATGGTGAGGGATCTGGAGACCAAGTCCTATGAGGAAAGGTTGAAGGAGCTGGGTATGCTTAGCTTCGAGAGGAGATGACTGAGACATGACATGATAACCATCTTCAAGTACTTGAAGGGCTGTTATATAGAGGATGCTGTGGAGTTGTTTTCTGTTGCACCAGCAGGTTGGACCAGAACCAAAGGGTTGAAATTAAATCAGAAGAATTTTCAGCTAAACATTAGGAAGAACTTCCTGTCAGTTAGAGTAATTCCTCAGTGGAACAGGCTTCCTCGGGAGATGGTGGACTCTCCTTCTTTGGAGGTTTTCAAACAGAGGCTAGATGGCCATCTGACAGCAATGCTGATTGTGTGAGCTTAGGCAGATCATGAGAGGGAGGGGAGGAAGGGTTGCCTCAGTGGTTAGCTCTTGTAGCTCTTTCTTACACGTGCAGGGAAATGCTGATTACCACTTTGAGGTCAGGAAACAATTTTTCTCCAGGCTGGTTTGGCCAGGGATCCTGGAGGGGTTTTTTTTGTCATCTTCTGGGTGCGAACAGTGATCACTGTGGGTGTGGAAGGGAAGGCATTTGTGAATTTCCTGCATTGTGCAGGGGGTTGGACTAGATGACCCTGGAGGTCCCTTCCAACTCTATGTTTCTATGATTGTATCTTTCCAGAGCTGGTAGTGGCCCCGGCATGCATCAGGAGAAAGGTTTCTTTTTCTCTGTCTTTCTTAGAAACATTACATGCAGGTGAGGATAAACAAGACTGGTGAAAATGCTGGCCAAGTCTGGAGTCTGGGTTGATCTGCCCAACAAAGGCAGTCATGGTTAGGCTGCCTAATGCAGTCCACTCGTAAAATATGTTAGCATATTTTAATGAAGTATGGCCTAAATCAGCCATTTAAATAAACCCATGACGTTGTCTCATGCCCTTATTTGGTGGTGTCTGGGCAATACTTTTGAAATTCAAAATGTGATATTGCTGATCAAATCTGGCATTGTACCAATGAAACACAGCCAAAATGTTAATACAATCATACAAATAACCCACCCTCATGGACATATACCAGTGTGTATGATGATATTTGAGTTTCATTGAATTTGGATCTAAACTGGAAGAAAGACAAGGAGAATATATACCTCATGAATAATAGGGAAGAGGTACATGTTCTGAGGTTTTAGAGGACTACACAATACAAAAAATATGCTTCTGAAGACTCGGATAGCCCAGGGTAGCCTAATCCTGTTAGATCTCAGAAGCTAAGAAGGGTTGGCCATGGTTAGTATTTGGATGTGAGACCACCAAGGGATACCAGGTTTGCTATACAGAGACAGACAATGGCAAACCATCTCTGAATTAGATGGGCACGAACCTGGAAAATGTGGTTCAATTTTTGGTTCATGGTTCAGACCAGGCCAGCAGAAAGGGGGGGAAAGATCTCTTGGGAAGGGACTTTCCTATCTGCTGGCTGTGGCCCACCATGGCCAGCAGAAAGATGAGGGTGAAGTGTCCCCAGGAAGGCACGTCACCCCTTCCATTTAAAGCCTCCTTTCTGCTTCCCGTGGCTTTCCATGGGAAGCAGAAAGCAGGGCCATTTAATGGCCCTGCTTTTTGCTCTCTGTGAAAAGCCATGGGAACAGAAAGCAGGGTTTAAATGGTTGGGAGCCATTTATCCTGCTTTCTATTCTTTGTGACTTTTTGCAGGGAGAAGAAAGAAGAGCCATTTAAACCCCTGTTTTCTGCTTCCAGTGGAAAGCTTCAGGGAGCAGAATGCAGTGTGGTTTAAATGGCTCCAAAAAGCTGCAGGGAGCTGAAAGCAGAGCTATTAAACCAAACAGCTGAGTGTCAGGGACCTCCTAGCTGCTCAGCTGTTTCTTGTGAAGAGTAGAAAGCAAGGGTAAACCCCTGTTTTCTGCTCTTCACAAACTGTCATGAGCTACCACAAATTGCACCAAAAGTCATGGTAGTTCATTTCAGTTCTTCAGTTCACAAAGCTTGGTTTGCAAACCTCAAACAGGCCAAAAATCACGATGAACTGGTTTGGCCAGTTGGTTCATCAGCCAGTTCATCCCCATCCCTACTCTGAATACCTCTTGCCTTGAAATCCCTATGACAGAGGTGTCAAACTCATTTGTTATGAGATCTTAACCACTACACCATGCTGGCTCCCATAAAGAGCTAGATCACAATATTTTACCAAAGCAATGGGATATGGTCTTAAATTTTATACCTTAAAGTTTATGCCTGCTTTCTCTATGGATCTTAGGTTGCAACATCTTTCAGCAAAAAAAATATGTTTAGAATATACTGGACACCACAGCAACTTTTTAGCGAAGGAATGAGTAAAGTGGCTAACTGTTGGGATTGTAATTCATAGAACACATGTTTTGGGCACGTCCAAACATTTGGTTTTTCTGGGAAGAAGTTATTACCCATATCAATTTTGTATAAGGATGTTCATTGTTTTTTGAGGATGCTTATGTACTTTTAAACTATCTGCCTGTTCTTGGAGGCTAACTGATGTTCCATGAAAATGGACCCTCTGTGCCTTTACTACATCTAAAAGACTTGTATTACAACATTGGGAAGATAAAAACCCACCTCCAGTAAACCAATGGACTGAGGACCTTAGAGCTCTATCAATATTGGAGTACATGGCATATAGACAACACTTGCACATGATTTTATTTTTACATATATGGAAATCATTTATAGAAACTTACGTGTAGATCCTCCACCACTGTTCTTATATTTTTGTTTCTATGTATATACCCACGCCTTTTCCTATTTATTTGCTGGGTTTTGTATATAACCCAGTATAGTTGTTGAACCTTCACCATGCAGTTAAAAACAAAAACAAAAACAAACCTGGCCCCACTGGTGGACCTCCTGATGGCACCTGGTATTTTTGGCCACTGTGTGACAGTGTTGGACTGGATGAGCCATTGGCCAGATCCAGCACTGGCTTATGTTCTTAAACTCTTGGTCTGGAAAAATGAGGACTAGAAACATTTCTTTCAGACACCTGAAGAGTAGGGAAATATTATGATCTGCCCTTACCTAATATTTCTTTCTTTCTTACAGAATTTTAAGAAAGTATTTACCATAACCAAGTCAAGCTATGGCATACTACCACTACTCCTTCATCTCTGACCACATCTTCTGAGGCTGGCCCCATGCCCACCTAGAAAATATCAGTTCACTTCTACTGCAAGGAAATTCTCTGTGACCATACTAGTGAACACATATTATTCTCCATGTAATAGTAGATCTACATACAATATGTCACATGTTATATCACAAATGTCATGTGATGTGAACTGTATGCCATAGGGAGGCAGTTTGTAACTATCTCCCTATGGTAAGTGTGGCATGAATCAGTCCAGAGGTCCATACAACATTGCAAGTACTTCTGGGGATAATCTCCCTTTTCCTGATGGAGTGACCACTTCAAGGGCCATAGACCTGATTTTTGCGTGACTTTCAATCCCTCTAGTATTGATAGAACTGAAAGGGAGATGGGACAGTTTCACTATGATCCTTCTACAAAACTGCAGTTTATCAGGGGGGAAGGGAGCTGTGATTTGGAGGGGCAGAGAAAGCATAGTTCTATGAACATAAAAACCTGCAGCCAGTTTTGACTAGTATACTCTCGTCTCTTGCCCAAATGTGCTGGATTTTGTAACAGATGATAGATACATACCACTAAAGAGTGCAGTGTTTTAGTCAAACCACATTTTATTCACTTAGATACAAACAAACTGCTGGTTAATGCTTAAAGCCTGTGTTTGTTCTGCTGGAGGTCAGATCAGCAGCTGATCAGAATGATCCCTTCCAGACTTAACATCTATTTAAAAACTAAAGTTCACTCAAATGAAGGTTTCACTAGTTAAAGTATTTGTTGCTTCTGGATGTATAAACTGCATATTGTAAACAGAGCATAATTATGCCACAAATATAGTCTTAGGCCTGAAGGAAACTCATTAGAACTCAGTTTGGAGCCCATTAACATTTTGGAAATCCAGTTACCTTAATTGGTATGTCATCCATCATACTTTATGCACTGATAATACCTCCAAGATAACCCACCTTTTTATTTAAAGAAGATTTATTAAAATGGCCTCTTGCTTGTTGCTTCAGTCTACTTATATGGTAAAATCAATAGTGATCACAAAGGTTACATCACCATCAGAGTTTTTATTGATAATGTACAGTTACTTACAGTTCTTGTTTTGCTAGGGGTGAGTCCCTCCAAGGGAACCTAAATGTAATTGTCCCTCTTTTTCCCCATCATGTTATTTGCATGAGAATGGTTTTCATAATTTCTAGCAGAAGCTGGGAGAATAAGAAAAGGAAGTTGAGGTAGCAAATATTCCACACAAACACAGAGCTGCAGTGATTCATGCATGGGTGGCACAGTATGCTGAAAAGAAACATCTGCAGAGATTGGCCTCCATGTTATAGTATGGGGTGCACTCAAAGAGTAAGCTCATACATCAGAAACACATCCATTATCCCGGGCTTATTTCTCACAGCCCAGATATGGGTTCCTCTGTGGAATTTCTTCAACACAGCAACTGGAATTCAAAATGAGAATGGAAGGCATCCTGCTATGGTCTCCTAAACTAGTCAGACCAATTATCTTTTCTCATTCACCAGATGAGCTTTCATCTTCTATAACTTTAAACCTAACACTAAACGGCCTCTCACATCAACAAAGGCTCAGAGGACCGGATGGCATTCATCCGAGAGTTCTGAAAGAACTCAAATGTGAACTTGTGGATCTCCTGACAAAAATATGTAATCTTTCTTTAAAATCTGCCTCCATTCCTGAGGACTGGAAGGTAGCTAATGTCACTCCAATCTTTAAAAAGGGCTCCAGGGAGATCCAGGAAATTACAGGCCAGTCAGTCTGACATCGATACCGGGTAAATTGGTGGAAACTGTTATTAAGGAAAGAATTAGTAGGCACATTGATGAACAAAAACTATTGAGGCAGACTCAGCATGGGTTCTGTAAAGGAAGATCTTGTCTCACTAACCTGTTAGTGTTTTTTGAGGGACTGAACAAACATGTGGACAAGGGGGACCCAATAGATATTATTTACCTTGACTTCCGGAAAGCTTTTGATACAGTTCCTCATCAAAGGCTCCTAAGTAAGCTCAATAGTCATGGGATAAAAGGACAAGTCCTCTTGTGGATCAAAAACTGGCTTATAAATAGGAAACAGAGAGTGAGTATAAATGGGAAACTTTCTCAGTGGAGGGTGGTAAGCAGTGGGGTACCACAGGGATCAGTACTCGGTCCCATGCTTTTTAACTTGTTTATTAACGATTTGGAATTGGGAGTAAGCAGTGATGTGGCTAAATTTGCAGATGACACAAAGTTGTTCAGGGTGGTGAAAACCAGGGAGGATTGTGAGGCACTCCAAAGGGATCTGTTGAGGATGGGTGAGTGGGCGTCAACGTGGCAAATGGGGTTCAATGTGGCCAAGTGCAAAGTGATGCACATTGGAGCCAAAAATCCTAAATATAAATACACATTGATGGGGTCTGATCTGGCAGAGACTGACCAAGAGAGAGATCTTGGAGTCGTAGTGGATAACTCGCTGAAAATGTCTACACAATGTGTAGCTGCAATAAAGAAGGCCAACGCTATGCTGGGGATTATTAGGAAGGGAATTGATAACAAATCAGCCAGTATCATCATGCCCCTGTATAAATCATTGGTGCGACCTCATTTGGAATACTGTGTACAGTTCTGGTCACCACATCTCAAAAAGGATATTATAGCATTGGAAAAAGTGCAGAGAAGGGCAACTAGAATGATAAAAGGGTTGGAACACCTTCCCTATGAAGAAAGGTTAAAATGCTTGGGGCTCTTTAGCTTGGAGAAACGACGGCTGAGGGGTGACATGATCGAGGTTTATAAGATTATGAATGGGATTGAGCAGGTTGAGAAAGAAGTACTTTTCTCCCTTTCTCACAATACAAGAACTCGTGGGCACTCTATGAAATTGCTGAGCAGTCGGGTTAAAACAGATAAAAGGAAATACTTCTTCACCCAAAGAGTGATTAACATATGGAATTCACTGCCACAGGAGGTCGTGGCAGCTGCAAGCATGGACAGTTTCAAGAGGGAATTAGATAAACATATGGAGCAGAAGTCCACCAGTGGCTATTAGCCACAGGGTATAGATGGGAACTCTCAGTCTGGGGCAGGTGATGCACTCTATTCTTGGTGCTGGAGGGGGCAGCAGTGGGAGGGCTTCTGGTGCCCTGGCCCCACTGCTGGACCTCCGGATGGCACCTGGTATATTTTGGCCGCTGTGTGACAGAGTGTTGGACTAGATGGGCCATTGGCCTGATTCAACATTGGCTTCTCTTATGTTCTTATGTTCTTATGACTCTAGATATAAAACACAGCACAGGAAGAATACCCTCAGCCTAATAGGGCAGGATCCTGCCTCACTCAGAATCTTTGGAGTTAAAGTGCATATTTTTGTAATTCCTTATGGGCTCCCCATATGCTCATCGTTGTTGTTGTTTTTCCCTGAAGTAGCCATTAATTCCAATATTAGATAAACCAGTTTTGCACAGAATTAAGGATAGTTTCATGTGATATTACCATGTGATATCTTGTAGGGCGAGGTAACAAGGAGGTGATACACCACAGTTTGTGTGGTCAATCATTATGCACACAAAAAATTCACTCTGCATGCAGGCACCAAACAATGAGCTTAAAGCTTTGGGTTGTCTGAAACCACCTACACATTTTAATTCTTTTGATATGCTAAAATAATTGACATTACAGTACTATTGTATAGGCAGAGCACTCACTCAAGTTAACTCAGTAACTTTATTTAAAGAAACTAAGTATAGGCCCCGTTCACACTGAGCATTTGCCCCGCTGAAGGCACAGGAGCCCTGTGGACGTTCCGTGCGTGATCATACGAGCACATCTGGGATGTGTAGTGCTCCCGTTGCCAAACCGCAGCTTCCTGTGGAAAACACAGAGTAAAAAACTACTAGGTCCGAAGTACTAGTTTCCGGAAACCCCAGGGCAAAGGCTGGCGGCTGATCGCGGAAGCGCCAGTATCCCGCGGCTTCCGACGCCCGTCTATGTCCCTGGGGTTTCCGGATGTTGTAAGTTTCCATGGGATGCGCACCAACACTGAACAGCGCATGCACATACACAAGACACCGACAGTGGCCCACCCCCCACCCCAATGGTGCATGCACACTTCGCAACACTTTGCGCTTGCGTGGTCTGCTGCACTGCTTTTTTGCTGTGCTGCAGCAGCAGCGCATTGTGATCAGGGCGCAGAGCTGGAGCGTGGCAACCCGGTGGCCCATGTGATTGGGCTACCGTGCCTTATTTAGCTCTGGGGCGAACTGCCATGCCTCTCCCCCGCGTTTTCTGGCCCGTATGGCCGGGGCCATAGAAACACTGACAACAGATCAATAGAGTAAAGACATAGCTCCACCTTCATACACCATAAAATCACCAGACAACTATCTTAGCAAATTCACAGGTCTATTACTTATTTTTACATATTTAATTTACCTTATATAGAATGCTTATCTTACTGAGACTCAAGGTGGTTACACAGTGTAAGTCAATACAATCAACAGGATGGGACATCCGAAATACAATACAATTAGGCTTTGAGTGCAGACAGCTGAAGCAATCTTCCCTCTAAGCTGTGGAGTCTTGTGAGCAAAAAATCAACTTTGTGAGCTACTGGCATTAAAGTTGTGAGTGAGCAATTTGGCTTCTGCACAAATGAGTTTGTAGGGTGGCACTTGCAGATTAGGGTGGCAGAGGTGGAGGGGGCAAAAGACAGTCCTGTTGCCACCACATCTGCTTACTTACATCATCTGGGTCTTCTGTGGCAAGTGACACCCCCCTGGGCCACACCTCCAGCCTTAGTGTGCAACCTGCTTCTTCGCTCCCTCCCTCCATTCTTCCTCCTTCCTTCCACCTTCATCAGGAAGGATGGGCTGGGAGCAGGGCTGTTTCCCAGGGCCATTTTTGCCTCCCAATATATCCCTGTTGGGAGGCATGACATAGCAGCAAGCCATAGCCCCAGGGAGGGCAGCATGAGTAGCGGTAGTTTTCTCATAGAGTGTGTGGGGGGGAGGTGGGCAATGGTGACTTCCCCTGTGTGGGAGATGAGGAGAAGGACAATGGTTGCTTCTCCACAATGTGAAAGACAGGGTGACATCATTCACTTAGGCAGGGCATAAATACCCTTGGTCTGGCCCTGCAAATGCATACAGGGATCAGTCACCATATAAGAACATCACAACTACATGGGTGATAATGTTTAATGCTTTCTTTCCCCTTCACTTTCTGCTTTGGCAAATCAGGTTTGTTGCAAACCTGCAGTACTACACTTTCTAAGGTTCACAAGCCTAATGCAATAATAATCCTAATACTAGAAGTGCTGCAGAAGGAGCAGAAGAAATCATTCTCTGAGATCATATACCTGTCCAAAGTCCACATATATATGAATATAAATCAGAGTCAACTTAAAAATCCATCCATTTTATAGGGTGAGATTGTTCAGAGACACTCTGGTCTAACGCTGCCAGTTCCTCTGCACAGCTCCAAAGCAGACATTGTGTTTGGTGGAATGCAGAGCATATACTTATGGTAAAGCTGTCACTGAATTACATTCTAAATGGAGTTTGAAATTAGTTTGGATGTTCCACTCAAGCAAAATATCAGCAAGAATTTTAAAGGAATCACAATATTTGCAATATATTATGAAAAATATTGAGAGGGAAGCAATATAAGAGAAGAAGAAGAAGAAACTGGATTTATACCCCACCCTTCACTCAGACTCCCTCATGGATCACTGCCTTGTCATGGTGAGGGGGCTTGCGTGGTTCAATGAGGCTGTGGGCTATGCCGTGGAGGGCCACCCAGGACGGACAGGCCACAGCAGAGAACTCAGACCAAGCGTGATCCCCTGGAGAAGGAAATGGCAACCCACTTCAGTATCTTTGCCAAGAAAACCCAATGGACAGTAACAAAAGGCTAAAAGATATGACGCCGGAAGATGAGCCCCTCAGGTCAGAAGGTGTCCAATATGCTACTGGGGAAGAGCAGAGGGCAAGTACAAGTAACCCCAGAAAGAGTGAAGCGGCTGGGCCAAAGCCGAAAGGACGCTCAGTTGTGGATGTGTCTGACGGTGAAAGGAAAGTCCGATGCTGCAAAGAACTATACTGCATAGGAACCTGGAATGTAAGATCTATGAATCAAGGTAAGCTTGAGGTGGTCAAAAATGAGATGGCAAGAATGAACATCGACATCTTGGGAATCAGTGAACTAAAGTGGACAGGAATGGGCGAATTTAACTCAGAAGACCATTATATCTACTACTGTGGCCAGGAATCCCATAGAAAAAATGGTGTGGCCTTTATAGTCAACAAGAGAGTGAGAAAGACAGTATTGGGATACAAAGGGAGTGGTGGCGCAGGCAACTAATAGCCTGCTGTTAACATCTACGAACAGCCATTACGGCTGTTCGAATCGCGCTGCGGCCAGGGTGAGCACCTGGCCCAAGTCCCAGCTCCCGTCTACCCAGCGGTTCGAAAGCTGTAAATTAACATCAAGAAAGCGAGTAGATAAAATGGGTACCTGCCTTAGATGGCAGGGAGCACCCTCCTCCCCCTTGTGGGGATAGTGGAGCACCAGCAGCAATAAGAACATAAGAACATAAGAGAAGCCAATGTTGAATCAGGCCAATGGCCCATCTAGTCCAACACTCTGTCACACAGCGGCCAAAATATACCAGGTGCCATCAGGAGGTCCAGCAGTGGGGCCAGGGCACCAGAAGCCCTCCCACTGCTGCCCCTCCAGCAACAAGAATAGAGTGCATCACCTGCCCCAGACTGAGAGTTCCCATCTATACCCTGTGGCTAATAGCCACTGGTGGACTTCTGCTCCATATGTTTATCTAATTCCCTCTTGAAACTGTCCATGCTTGCAGCTGCCACGACCTCCTGTGGCAGTGAATTCCATACGTTAATCACGCTTTGGGTGAAGAAGTATTTCCTTTTATCTGTTCTAACCCGACTGCTCAGCAATTTCATAGAGTGCCCACGAGTTCTTGTATTGTGAGAAAGGGAGAAAAGTACTTCTTTCTCAACCTGCTCAATCCCATTCATAATCTTATAAACCTCGATCATGTCACCTCTCAGCCGTCGTTTCTCCAAGCTAAAGAGCCCCAAGCATTTTAACCTTTCTTCATAGGGAAGGTGTTCCAACCCTTTTATCATTCTAGTTGCCCTTCTCTGCACTTTTTCCAATGCTATAATATCCTTTTTGAGATGTGGTGACCAGAACTGTACACAGTATTCCAAATGAGGTCGCACCAATGATTTATACAGGGGCATGATGATACTGGCTGATTTGTTATCAATTCCCTTCCTAATAATCCCCAGCATAGTGTTGGCCTTCTTTATTGCAGCTACACATTGTCTAGACATTTTCATCGAGTTATCCACTATGACTCCAAGATCTCTCTCTTGGTCCGTCTCTGCCAGTTCAGACCTCATCAACGTGTATTTATATTTAGGATTTTTGGCTCCAATGTGCATCACTTTGCACTTGGCCACATTGAACCCCATTTGCCACGTTGACGCCCACTCACCCATCCTCAACAGATAATAAAAAGCAGGAGGCAAGATGGCGAACTCTCCGGACGGCGGAAGGCAGAAGGTGGAACCAGGACGGCGCGAAGGGAGCGTAGAGGCGCAGGCGCGGCAGAGTCGGAGGACAGAGCTGGAGCCGCACTGATGCGGAACCACGCGCTGGAGGAACCTGCTGACGCCAAGCCGACCCAGGACGAAAAAAACAAGAACATCTCTCCATGGGGTGCCGGCAGGGCAGTCCCTCCCCCAATCAGCTATGTGGCCATAGATAGGATCTAAGAGAGTAACTGTAAGCCGCTCAGAGACCCCTTCGGGGGTTTGAGCGGGATATAAGCTGAAGAAATAAATAAATAAATAAATAATCTCAAAAATGACAGGATGATCTCGGTCCAAATCGAAGGCAAACCATTCAACATCACAGTAATCCAAGTCTATGCCCCAACCACTGCTACAGAAGAGGCTGAAGTGGACCAGTTCTATGAAGGCCTACAACAGCTCATAGAACTAACACCAAAAAATGATGTCCTCCTCATCATAGGGGACTGGAATGCTAAAGTAGGAAATCAAAAGTTAACCAGAATAACAGACAAGTTTGGCCTTGGAGAACAAAATGAAGCAGGGCAAAGGCTAACAGAGTTTTGTCAAGAGAACACGCTGGTCATAGCGAACACCCTTTTCCAATAACCTAAGAGGCATCTCTACACATGGACATCATCAGATGGGTAACACCAAAATCAGATTGACTATATAATTTGCAGTCAAAGATGGAGAAGCTCTATCCAGTCAGTAAAAACAAGACCTGGAGCTGACTGTGGCTCAGATCATGAGCTACTCATTGCAAAATTCAGACTTAAATTGAAGAAAGTTGGGAAAACCACTAGGCCATTCAGATTTGACCTAGATTGCATCCCCGATGAATATACAGTAGAGGTGAAGAATAGGTTTAAGGGACTAGATTTGATAGACAGAGTGCCTGAAGAACAATGGACAGAGGTCCGTGACATTGTAAAGGAGGCAGCAATCACCGCCATCCCAAAGAAAAAGAAATACAAGAAAGCAAAGTGGCTGTCTGATGAGGCTTTACACATAGCAGAGGAAAGAAGGAAAGCTAAAGGGAACGGTGAAAATGAAAGATTTGCCCAACTGAATGCAGATTTCCAGAGAACAGCAAGGAGAGATAAGAAGGCTTTCCTGAATGAACAATGCAAAGTAATAGAGGAAAACAATAGATTGGGAAGGACTAGAGATCTCTTCAAGAAAATTGGAGAAATCAAGGGAACGTTCCATGCAAAGCTGGCCATGATAAAGGACAAAAATGGTAGGGACCTAACAGAAGCAGAAGAGATTAGGAAAAGATGGCAATAATACACAGAAGAACTATACAAGAAGGACCTCAATGTCCTTGACAACCACGACAGTATAATTACTGACCTCGAGCCAGACATCCTGGAAAGTGAAGTTAAACGGGCCTTAGAAAGCATTACTAACAACAAAGCTAGTGGAGGTGATGGTATCCCAGCTGAGTTATTCAAAGTCTTAAAAGAAGATGCTGTTAAAGTGCTGCACTCAATTTGCCAACAAATTTGGAAAACACAACAGTGGCCACAGGATTGGGAAAGGTCAGTTTACGTTCCAATCCCAAAGAATGGCAATGTCAAGGAATGTTCAAACTATCGCACAATTGCACTCATTTCACACGCTAGCAAGGTCATGCTCAAGATCCTACAAGCTAGGCTCCAACAGTACGTGGATAGAGAACTGCCAGAAGTACAAGCTGGGTTTCGAAGAGGTAGAGGAACTAGAGATCAAATTGCCAACATTCACTGGATTATGGAGAAAGCAAGAGAGTACCAGAAAAACATCCACTTCTGCTTCATTGACTATGCTAAAGCCTTTGATTGTGTGGATCACAATAAACTATGGCAGGTTCTTAAAGAGATGGGAGTACCAGACCACCTCACATGTCTCCTGAGAAACCTGTATAAGGGTCAAGAAGCAACAGTTAGAACCGGATATGGAACAACTGATTGGTTTAGCATAGGAAAAGGAGTACGACAAGGATGTATATTGTCACCTTGCTTATTTAATTTATATGCAGAGTACATCATGTGAAATGCTGGCCTGGATGAATCACAAGCTGGAGTTAAGATTGCTGGGGGAAAGATCAATAACCTCAGATATGCAGACGATACCACTCTGATGGCAGAAAGTGAAGAGGACCTAAAGAGCCTCTTGCTCAGGGTGAAAGAGGAGAGTGCAAAAGTGGTCTTGAAGCTCAACATCAAAAAACCTACGATCATGGCATCTGGCCCCATCACTCATTGGCAAATAGAAGGGGAAGTCGTAGAAGTAGTGACAGACTTAACGTTCCTGGGACCTCAGATCACTGCAGATGGTGACTGCAGCCATGAAATTAAACGACACCTGCTCCTTGGGAGGAAAGTGATGGCAAACCTAAACAGCATGATAAAAAGCAGAGACATCACCCTGCCAACAAAAGTCCGCATGGTCAAAGCAATGGTATTCCCCGTAGTAATGTATGGCTGTGAGAGTTGGACTATAAGGAAGGCCGAGCGCTGAAGAATAGATTCTTTTGAACTATGGTGCTGGAGAAGATTCATGAGAGTCCCTTGAACTGCAAGGAGATCAAATCGTTCAATCCCAAAAGAAATCAACCCTGATTGTTCCCTGGAAGGCCAGATCCTGAAGTTGAAGCTCAAATACTTTGGCCACCAAATGAGAAGGGAGCACTCACTGGAGAAGACGCTGGGAAAGATTGAAGGTCAAAAAAGAAGGGGACGGCAAAGGATGAGATGGTTAGACAGTGTCATCGATGCAACGAATATGAAATTGAGCAAACTTCAGCGGACAGCGGAAGACAGGAGGGCCTGGCGTGATCTGGTTCATGGGGTCGCGAAGAGTCAGACTCGACTGTGCGACTGAACAACAACAACTTCACTCAGAGTCTCAGAGTGGTTTACAGACTCCTTCCACTTCCCCACCCTGCAACAGACACCCTGTGAGGTAGGTGGGGCTGAGAGAGCTCTGACAGAAACTGCTCTTTTTCAGGAACAGCTCTGACAGGACTATGGCTTGCCCAAGGTCATCCAGCAGCTGCAAGTGGGGGAGTGCGGAATCAAACCTGGTTCTCCCAGATTAGAGTCCACACACTTAACCATTACACCAAACTGACATTCAATAAATAGTATTTTAATGGAAAGGGGCAGATGCTATAGGGAAATTGAAAAGTTCAGGAGAGAGTGGAGCCATTAATCTGGTCCTCCCCACAACAGTCATTTCAGCATTATTCATCTATAGCACTAAGCAGCAGAAAACTAGGTGGTTAGTAGATTGTGCCCCTACTAGAATCCAGAATAGATTCAAATGGAGTGGAATGATTTTCAACATTCTGTGACACAGGACATTCTGGTGGGTTCATAGTTCATTGTGGAAATAGCATGCCAGATTTGGTACAAAATGAGAACTGTTTACTTTTTCAATGAATGGCATAGAACAAAATGGACTGAACAAACAAACAAGATCATTTTAACTGCAAACAGGACAAGAGCAACCACTAGTTAAAAGCAAAACAACTAATGATAATGCTAGCAAGATACAGCCATAACTTCTCATTAGAAAGGAAAGCAAGCAATAAAGTTTTACATATCTTTTCAACATTGTAGAACCAAGGAAGGCTGCCCAAAAGAAAATAATGTCATAAATAACAGACACGATACCAGTTGCACTCAACAACTGAACCAAGATATAGTCTTCATACATTTAAAAACAAGCAATGAGCCTTCACTTGAAATATTTATTTCCACCTTAGCATAAGGATGTGAAAGCCAAAATCTGCAGAAAGTACATACTCGACAGTGCCTTTGAAAGCAAGAATTACAGGAAATTGCTAGATACTAAATTGAACAAATGGAACAAAAACTAAGATCTATCAGAATTCAACCTCCTTTTATCTTGAAACTCATGTCAAAAGGAACAGAAAATTTTAAAATAAACCCCAAGTAACTACCTTGGCACGAATCTTAAGGAGTACAGAAGCACAGCAGCAAAAGGTGTGATGAAGGTTTGGACAGACAAAATTGCTCTATCAAATTTCAGAGAAACAAGGTAGCAGAGTATGTGAATGTTCACCAGGCCCATGGCAACAGGAGGCATTTGGGGGCAATGCCCCCCACATGATTGCCACCCACACAGGAACATTCAATTTTTTCTTAAATGTAAGATGTGTATAGGGTTATCAAAATGACCTCAGGCACAGTCAGGGAAGCTTCAGTCTCATTTTTTTTTGGGGGGGGAAATAGATAGGTTTTTAAAAATGTAAAATAAAATAAAATTGCAACAGAAAAGATAAAAATGCAAAATGCAAACAAGAGAGTCGGAGATTCCTCCCCGGCTTACGTAGACGAGGAAGCCTGTAGATGAGGAAGAGGACTTGGCTCCCCCTTTGAAACATGGAAGAGGACTTGGCTCCCCCTTTTAAATGCTGCTCAAGCCACAAGCGGTGAGCCTGCCCGCAACAGAGGAAGACACAGTGGTGGCCTCACTGTGCCTGCACCAGCTGAGCCAGCCCGGGTCACATGATGACGGGTCACATGGCTGGGCTGGTGCAGGTGCAGTGAGGCCCCTGCCACTAAGCTGAGTCCTCTTTCTCTGGTGCTGGTGGGCCGGCAGCTTGCCATTCACCTCTATCTCTTTCCCCGGCTCTCCTGCCCCACAGGATTTCTGAAAAAAAAAAAAATCTGGCTACACCCCTGGTGTTCATTATGTCAGTATCTTAATGCATAATACTGGTGAAGTTCAAGAACTTATATTTGATTTGCTGTTTGTGTCTGCAATAGAATAAAGTAGCAAGCAGTTATCTGTTCAAACTGATCTTCAGGCTTTTAGGAAAGAGTATCTATTACATAATAATAACTCAAACAGCAAGATGCATTTTTAAGTTTATCTGTTATAAAGAATTATAAATATAGACCATTCTAGGACTTCATCACCCTGTGAGTAGGAGTGACAAAATTAAGAAACTACAGTCCATTTCCTTATCACAAATAGTGAAATTCTATGTGGGAAAATCCTCTTATACAAATTGTGATTATTTAATTTGCATTGACATTATTTCAGTACTGTCATCTGCTTACTGCAAATGTTTTTGTCCCTGTTTGTATTTTACTTCCAGGCCTACTTTGTCATGGGTTTTGTAGTCTTAAAGCTACTTAAGCAATTGTTCTCCCCCATACAGGTTTTACTCACAAGGATGAAATTAGTTTAATGAAAAAAAATAATAATAATATATATTTGTTGGCACAAAGGTAAGATATTTCAAGAATATCTTGGGGCTGAAATATCACAATAAATGCAGATAAATGCAACTCATAAGTGCATTTACTTGGAATGGCCACCTGAATTTTCAGACAGATCAGAAGTAATGAAACCTCAGTATTAATTACAACTCCTGTTGGGTTTTTTCTCATTTGTATTTTGGCAATAAGTTTGGCATGCAAATGGCAGGAGGGGAAAAGTAGCACCATGTGTTTATTAGGAAGATGGCAAATGGAAACTGCCCTTTGCGCCTTTACAACCTGCAAGCAAAAAAGAAGGGGCAAGATCAGAAAACAGAAGGGGGGGTAGAAAGGAATAATTCACTGTTATTTAATGGGAGTGAGTTGTTTTAGCTGGAGCACTAAACTAAGATACGTGAAGACCTTTGACTCTAAGGAAGATCCCGATTCCAACATAACTCACATTTAATAATGAATACTAATTTCAAGTGCCAGCTTGTGACTCTACCTCTCTCTTTGTTCTTTTGAAACCTGAGCCTTTTTAAGAGCACAAGTGCATCTATATGAAAGTAACATGGAAAGATGGAGCTGATCACTACATAGTTTGGCCTAGGAAGAATTCTGCTCTGGTAATAGTGGTTTGAAAACAAGAAATTGCAAATATATAAATAGGCACTGCTTCGGTGAGAAGGTATCAACGTTCTGTGCACCTTGGCGTTCAGTCATGCCAGCCACATGACCATGGAGAAGTCTTCGGACAGCACTGGCTCTTCAGCTTGGAAATGGAGATCAGCACTGTCTCCTGGAGTTGGATTTGACTTCCTTTTGAGCAAGGGGAGCCTTTATCTTTACCTTTAATAGTGGCAAATTACAATGGAGTATTGTCTTTTACTGTGATATATGTCATGCCTCACTTGCTTAAACCATGAAGGAGGAGGAGTTGGATTTATTTATTTATTTATTTATTATGAGATTTATACCCCGCCCTCCCTGCAGAGCAGGCTCAGGGCGGCTTCCAGTCAGTATAAAATACATACATAAAACATATTTAAAATATGACAATTAACAATACATTATAGATACAAAATATAAAACAATTGCAAAATACAAAATACAAAGTACAAAAATGCTGGTGGTGGTTAAAACCATTAAACCGGTGTTTCACAATATCTGAAGAAGCTACTGTTCCTTGCTTGCCAACTCCAACAGCTCCTGCTCGGTAATAGATGCTAGATGTTCCTAATCTATGGCCACACGATGGCCTTCAGGCAGCTGCTCAATTGTAGCATTGCAGGCTGGGCACTCCAGCGGTGGCGGCCCCTAATTGAATGCCTGGTGGAAGAGCTCCAACTTACAGGCCCTGCGGAACTGAAAGAGGTCCCGCAGGGCCCTGATCTCCTCCGGGAGCTCATTCCACCAGGTAGGGGCCGCCACCCAAAATGCCCCAGCTCTAGTGGCAGCTAGCCTGACCTCCCGTGGGCCAGGGAGGGTCAGACGATTTTGCGACCCAGACCGTAGTGCTCCCTGGGGTACATACGGGGAAAGGCAGTCCCGTAGATTTATACCCCACCCTTCACTCAGAGTCTCAGAGCAGCTTACAATCTCCTTCCATTCCTCTGCCTGTAAGTTAGGTGGGGCTGAGAGAGCTCTGAGAAAACTGCTCTTCAGAGAACAGCTCTGGGAAAACTGTGACTGACCCAAGGACACCCAGCTGGCTGCATGTGGAAGAGTGGGGAATCAAACCCTGTTCTCCAGATTAGAGTCCACCACTCTTAACCACTACACAAAACTGTTGTTTTATATTAGGTACCTAAAATGATTAGACATTGTAGAACACTTTTAAAAGGCCCTTACCTACCTGTAGTGATACTTTTAAAATATCATGCAGGTACTTTGGGAGCACCAAATATGGTGCTTTCTGCACACTACTGTGCTCTGCTTGCAATGTAATAGAATCTGGATATGGTCAGCTAATCAGATTTTATGATCCTGTATCACTGCTGGCAGCTGGACTCTATGGCATTGAAATTTCTCATCTCAGTGCCAAGTCAGAAGTGCTTATTTTTAAACCATTGGGTCAGGGTTATATGTATAGACCATTGGTATATGGCATAGACCATATACAGTGTACAGAATACTCCATGTAGAACCGCAAAAATAAGGGAGCAACTCCTCCCAGCACTGTTTCGGCATGAGGAAATGGCTCAGCATGGAAGGCAGGAGCACTTCCTCCACCCACAGTGGTATTCTAAGCCCAAATAAGCTATCTTTTATTTTTATTTTTTTTAAAAAAAAACATTCCTTGCAGCTAAAGTGTGGCTACAGGAAACCCAGAGTCCCAGATCTTTAAAAACAAACAAGTTGAGTTTGGCCTTCAGTGCAGAAAAGAAGATAGACATTCTGAAACAACTTCTGTATGTACTATCAATGTGGCTGCATGTGTCGATCTAATGCACATTCACCCATCATAATGCTCATCCAGACTGTATTCAACTGTTGACATTTCTTATTGTATCAGAGCACCTGTATGGCTGTTTTCCCTGCACCTTCCTTGCTTTACTCCCCTGCCACCATTCCCCTACTCTGAAACCAGGGGGCCTTTTGTTAGATCACTAACAATTATTTGCCTGTGACTTCCAGTTGTTGGCGGCTTGCAATGTGAGCAACCCGCAAATCATGTGAGCAACTCACGAATCATGCCGATGGGGAAGGGTTCGAGTTGATCTTGGACACTCTTGACTCCTGGTAGGGGAGTCATAGCCTGGGGCATGTGAGAGTCCTCTCCCAAGGTGGTATGCCAAGGGATTGAGGCTCCTTTTGCCCTGATAGGTTCCCGTGGCACAGAGCCAGCAATGGCACCAGAGGTGCACACCAGACAGAGCGTGCAAGAGATCCAAAGAAAGGTGATCCTCCCTACCTTCTGAAGACGTGTGAATAAAAATGTGAATTGATCCATGCACTAATGAACAATCCACCAAATTGATAGTAGTAAAGCCACGCTAAAGCCTCGATCAAGCGGAAGGGGGAGGGGAATGCCCGATCTCAAAAGACTGAATTTAAAGCAGAGTCTAAGAAGGTGGCTTGAAAGGAGCGAATATTCAATTTAGGGTGATGAAAGCAGCAAGAAACCAATAAATATACAGGCTTCCAGAGACTTTTAAAAACTTTTCTCTTAATATAAACAATGACGCAGTGAGCAGAAAAAATGGCCCAGATGGCTTTGCGCACTCTACTGGACCAGATGACTAACCTCATTGAAAAGTTTGACATGTTGATTTCCGGTTTAAGCGTTTCGCTACTTGGTCACATCCCCGTCTTACTCCGATGGGGCTGTGCTGAGACTCTTCTGACGGGAAGGGTCTGAGCAGGTCCCGGACCCTCCCGGGGTCTCTGTAGGAGACCCCCAGCCTGGAGAGCTGAGGAGAGCCTCTTCCAAGGCGACGGCCAAGGAATTGAGGCTCACCTTCATCTCCGAAAGGTTCCGTCGCCGAAGAGCCAGCATGGCGCCAAGAGACAGCTACCGGATCAGCGGACACAATCAACAGCTGCTGAAAAGCTTCTAAAAGATCTCCAAGGCTGCAAAGCAGGAGTCAAGCATTGTTCAGGTGATTTAAGTGAACAAAAGCCTTGGTAGGAATTTAGAAGCGCCTAAGGGCAAAGCGGCAGGGGGGAGGGAGATGCTCAAGTTAATCCCCCCCCCATTTGAAACAACACGGTTTCAAAGCGATCTTTAAGAACAACCCTGAATTAAGCTTTGCGCATAAGAGGATTAGCAAAAACAAAAGCTGCAAAATAAAGAAAAGCAGATTAATTTCTGCTAACTTTTACTTTGTTTTGGGAAACTTACTTCTTGTTGATATTATGGCTGGGAGAGGGCGGAAGCCGGGTCTGGAGAAAAAAACGTCAACCGGAAATGGTATACCAATGACTCCCTCCCACAACCAGGAAGTTGCTGCAGAGATGTCTACATTACTGGCGAATGCACTGCGCCCCCTAATGGAGCAGATGACTAATCTCAACGCGAAAATGGATAATTTGCAAAAGCAGATGACTCAAATGGATAGAAGGACCTCAACAACGGAAAAGACTTTTAAAAAAATGGAAAAATAGACTGAGAGTATTAATAAAAGAGTGGATGAAGCAGAAAAGGAGACTCTCCAATAAAAATCAACTAATACAGCTACAGCTGGAAAGATCTATGCACATTCTATGATTCCAAGGGGTTCCAGAAGAAAAGAATGAGGATTTGAAGAACATTTTATCAGAGACTTTGGCTCCAATAATGGATTACTAACAGGAAGGAGATGGACTGGGCCTATAGGGCTTATCCAGATTTCATCAAAAAGAATAAACTCCCTGGAGAAATATGTCTGAAATTCACGAGAAGATCTACCAGAGACCAAGTGTTAAAAGCCACGCAGGGGAACCCTCTAAAAATTAAGAATGAAGAAATAAGGATCTTGAAGGATATCCCCTTTGAAGTTAGAAAGGGGAGGAAACTCTAAAAGGAGCTTACTCTCTCTCTACAGAAGGGGGTCCCGTACAGATGGCTGTTTCCCGAAGGACTGAGTTTTAAATATGGAGACAGAAAATACAATATTGACTCTGTTCCTAAGGCTAAAAAATTTGTGGAGCAACACTTGAATCCAAAGCAGCACAATAAAGATAAGAAACTGAGAAAAGTTGAGGAGGAAGAAGAGGAAGAAGAGGAATCCTACTCACAGGATTCAGAAAGCAGTAGTCCAATACTCTTTAGTTCTTCAGGCACATCGGAATCAGAGAAAGGAGCAGCCGCTCCCAAACCCCGAGGAAAGAAGAAATACAAGAAGAAGAGACCCTAAGACCAAGATAATCGTGGAAGATGCAGTTTTTGATTAACTAAGCGGTTTTTACAATTTTTTTTACTTTTATAATTTTTTGTTAACTGTTTTATAAGGCTCTGTAACACTAGGTGACAAATGATACAAATGTAACCAGATTGTGTCACCTTGTTAGTCTTTCCTTCCCCGTGTCCAGTAGGGTTTTTTTTTTCCCTTTTCTTCTTAGAAGTAGGGCTTAGTTTCCTTCCCCCATCCTGGTAGTTTTTTTGTGTATTAGTTTTCCCTACCCATGTCCCATAAATTTTTAGAGGTGGAGATTAGCAACCTTTCCCCATATCCCGTAGTAAAGCAAAATCAATAAAATCCCCTTCGGGGGGCATAAAAAAAAGAAAAAAAAGAAAAGAAAAGCTTGACATGTTGCAGAAGGAGCTCAAAGAAAATTCAACAAAGACAGAGAAGATAGCAAAGAAGCTGAAAAAAGTTGATGCTACGTCAAAAGAATTTGGACAAAGATTGGAGGTAGTAGAAAAAGAAAAAATCTCTGGACAACAGCAATTGCTTCTCCTCCCAATGGAAAAATCAGTGTATGTCTTGAGATGTCAAGGCATCCTGGAACAGAAGGGTGAGAATTTAAAAGGGATTTTAAGTAAAGAATGGAGCTGCGGTGGCTCAAGTGGTTAAGACGCTGAACTGCAGGCTGTGGAAGGTCAGTAGTTCAGCAGTTCGAGACCCGGGTGCTGCATGACGGGGTGAGCTCCTGTCTCTAGTTCCAGCTCCTGCCAACCTAGCAGTTCGAAAGCAAGAAATTGCAAGTAGATAAATAGGTACCACTTCAGTGGGAAGGTAACAGCGTTCCGTGCACCTTGGTGTCTAGTCATGCTGGCCACATGACCACGGAAACGTCTTCGGACAGCGCTGGCTCTTCGGCTTTGAAACGGAGATGAGCACCGCAAACCTAGAGTCGGATTCGACTGGCTTTCGAGCAAGGGAACCTTTACCTTTACCTTAAGTAAAGAATTGGCTCCCATGGTGGGCTTAACTGTGGAAGCTCTACAAAATGATATTGACTTGGTTGATTGCACATACCCGGGGAAGTATATGTGAAATTCTCTAAAAGATCAACAAGAGATACAACACTGAAGGTGACAAACGGAATACTCTTGAAAATTAAAGGAGAACAAATTAAAGTTTTGGCATGAGGAAGGCTAAAAGACATAACATTTGAGATCAGGAAAAAGAGGAGACAATACAGAGACTTGGCAATGTTCTTACAGCAAAATAACACACCATATAGATGGTTAATACCGGAAGGGCTCATCTTCAACTTTAATGAAAAAAAGAAAAGATTGACTCTGTTTTCAAAGCAAAAAGGTTCTTAAAACAACAACAGAAAGCGACCGAAGGGTCTGAGACAGCAGAGGATAACAAAGTACCAGAAGCGGAAGCAGGAAAAGAGGAGGAAAGTTCTGACAACAGCTCAACAAGCTTGGCAGAATTATCCAATTCTGAAGCAGAATTAGGGGCTGTGGCTCCTAAACCTCTAAAAGTTAAATTGGATTTTGATAAAAAGAAGCTTAGAGGAAAGAAAAAAGCAAAATGGACTAACTTTGACAGCCTGTTATGCACTTAAAGCTAAGATATTCACACTATTTTGGAAAGGGATTGGGATTGTTTACTTTATACTTTTATATAACACTCACTTTTTATTATGTGGAAAGAGAGGAATATGATCCTTGCTACTCTTTATTTTAGTTTGTATCCATTCCCTAGACCCTGTAGGATTGTAGATTAGACTTATTTTTTTTTTGAGATAGCTGGGGATTCAAAGGACCTAATCAATCACAGCTATAGCAATCTAGCAATTACTGATTTTTAAAGCCATAAAAAGCCCCAAGGTGATATGGAGAAAATGGGGACTTGAAGGCTGAGGCAAGAAAAGTGACAGCAATGTGAGTGGGGCTTTCAGAAATTTACATCTTCCAGTCTACACTTGGAAGCCCTATGACTGTGGTCTTTCCAAAGAGATGATATGGAACCAAATGTGGGAAAGAGTGCATCAAAGCAGAGGACAACTGGGAAGTAGACAACTAGGAAAAATGTGTGCTCAAAAGAACCTCTGCTCCAGTTTGGATGCCAAGCCAGAGAAAATTCCCAAGTGGAAGCAACCTGAATATGTCTTTTGATGCAGATCAATATGCATTGCCCTTCTGAAAGTAATTGTTGACACCCAAGACTAGATGTACGTTACTAGAGCTGGATTTATGTGGTGTGATTTAATTCTATAACTATACAAGCAGGTGGGGTATCTGCATATTTTTAGAGGTAGTAGCTCTATATCTGGCATGGAATGATTATGTAAGCCAATGAAAACGATTGTACATGCAGACACATGTACAAGGGAAATATAAAACATAAACAAATAGAAAGTGTCATTCCCTTTCCTCATTTTTTTTTCTTTTGTATTGATGGTAACAAGCTTAGCACTATCCTGAGATGTAGCCTAGATGCAAAATGTCTTCCATACCTTTAACACTGCATAAATAAATAATAATCATTACTAAAGATTTTTAAAAGAGAGATGTATTACCTTTCTTTCATAAACATAAGGTGTAGTTAATGAAAAAAAATCAACTCTTATCTCACAGGCAAGACAACATTAAAACAACTGTATGGGACTCCAGCAGAATATACTACAAGAATTTCACATTATTTCATATATTTTTTTACAAATTAGCATCTATAGTGCTGCTGTGAATACTGATTTATAGGCTTTTAAAATATCACTTTGTAACTTTTATTTCAACAGAGAACTTACAGTTTGCCTTCCAATATGTTAGAATAATATTGCACTTTTCCCTCATGGAAGCTGAAGTCTCAAACACCAAGAGAAATTAATAAGGTGCTATGAAATCCTCTGGAACAGATTTTTATAGCAGAAGACTTTTTACTACAACCAAATATTTAATTGAAGGAAGGGTAGAAGTCATATAAATCATCTATGGTTTCACACAATGTAATACTCATATGACACAGCGGCATTTCTGGTTGGAATATTATGTAGAAATGTTACAGATCTCTGTTTACAGATGTGTCTTTTGATTTAAGAACTACAAAAAATGTAAAATGACACCAATAAAATGATGAGCTATCTATAATTAGTTATACATGTGGCTTAAATCTTGTTGTGTGTGAACTAAGAGGGTCAAGCTACAAACTATATTATACAAAAATACAAAATTTTTTTAGGGTGTACACATAGCTAAAACATACTGCAGTTAAAAGAAATAGTCTAAGTATGAGGCTTAAAAGTTAGTTATTATACAAATTTATTACTACATGCAATTACTTTATATAATTTTCATGTAATAATCAGGCCTTCCCCCCTTTTTTCTCAATAATTCCAGACAACAACTTCTGGTCATATATGTATATAGACAGGGGTCTTTTTGTAGAAAAAGAGCTGCAGGAGCTCATTAGCATATGGTATGCTAATAAGCTATTAGGCTATTAGAGTATGCCATGCCCCCTGACATCACCAGAAGTGATGTCAGAAGGGGAAGTAAAAGGGGGGGAGGCATCTTCAAAAGCTGGCCTGGGTGGGGGAGCTAAGAGAGAAGGGGTTTAAAGTTTAAACTCCTTCTCACTAGAGTTGGGCCACAGAAGGAGGAAAGAGGGAAGGAAAGAGAGAGAGTAGGGAGAAGGAAAGAGGGAAAGAAAGAGAAGGAAAGGAGGGAAAGAAAGAGAGGGAAGAAGGAGGGAAACAGGGAAAGGAGGAAAAAAGAGAAGAGAAGAAGGTGGGAAAGAAAGAAAGAGAGAAGAGAAGAAGGAGGGAAAGAGGAAAAGGAGAGAAGGAAAGGAGGGAATGAAAGAAATTTGGCGGAAATTCGGCCCCATTATATCCTATGGGCCATTGAAGTCAATGGTGAAAACATAGGGTATATTCTGGGGGCTGGAGGGAGGGGTTTGAGGGAGAGGCTCCAAACTCACAGGGGAGCTGATGGAGCCCCTCCCCAAGATACCCACTAAGTTTCAAGAACATTGGACCAGGGGTCCAATTCTATGAGCCCCCAAACAGGTTGCCCACATTCCCTCCATTGTTCTCTATGGTGGGGGTTTCCCCACCATAGAAAACAATGGAGGGAATGGGGGCAACCTGTTTGGGGGCCCATAGAATTGGAACCCCTGGTCCAATGTTCTTGAAACTTGGTGAGTATCTTGGGGAGAGGATCCATTAGCTACTCAGTGAGTTTGGAGCTTCTCCCTCAAATCCCCTTCCCTCCAGCCCCCAGAATATACCCTATGTTTTCACCATTGACTTCAATGGCCCATAGGATATAATGGAGCTGAAATTGACATTTGGCTGCCTGAAAGACTCCTGGGGACACCGGCTGGGGGTGGAGCTTGGCTCCTGAGCTGCCCGAGCTGCGCTCTGGTGTGCTCCCCCCAAAAAAAGACCCCTGTATATAGATATAAATTTCTTGTGTGTACATTTCTGGATGTGTGTCATTGTAATATAAAGAATATTGACCACTGAGGAAGGCCTGAAGGGGCCGAAACGTGTATGGTCCTTAGGTCAAAAGATTTTTACCCATCAATTATATTTGTATAATAACTAACTTGGTTGTATAAACCTTTTAAGCCTGATACTTAGACTATTTCTTTTAACCGCAGTATGCTTTAGCTATGATTACACCCTAATAAACATTTTGTATTTTTGTATAATATAGTTTGTAGCTTTACCCTCTTAGTTCACAGCTGATTTGGGGTTGAGTTTCTCCCCCCCACACACACTTTTTCAGTTTTTGTTCTCTAGTTCTGCCAGTGAGTGGCTATATGGATGGGGAGAGCATATCCTCATCTATGAGCCTCCATTTGAAAGGGGCCTGAATGAGTACAAGATTATAGATATAACAAAGTGGTGGATGATCAGAAGAAGCCTGATCAGAGAGATGGTGGATTGATTTGGATGCTCTGCCTTTGAGGATTAATGAATCCTGCTGGTTTCCAGGCAATTCTGGGGGATTTTGAGAGCCTAACCCAGGACTCTATGGAGGCCCTTGTAGCTGCATGAGATGATGGGCTGACTGACACTCCTTGGCATCCACACTCCATGAGGCCCTCAGTTTCTTGGTTTACCAGAGAGCTGGGTGAGATGAAGCAGACTGGAAGACAAATATGTCAATGTTGGCAGAAAACTCAGGATGACTCAGACAGAGCACGGCATAAAGCCCTGATGGTGATGGCAGGGAAGAAGACTTTCTTCTTTGCCACCATTAAGTCAGCAGAATCTTGTCTAGCTCAATTGTTCAAAGGGGTTAATGATTTGATAACACCGAAGTCTGACCCTGCAGACAATCAAAATTTGGCCCCCAGCTTTGATGTTTTTTTCAGGGTTCTTGGCTGACAAAATCTCTCTCATCCATTCCAAGTGGGAGGCCAAGTTGAAGGCAGATGCAGTCACAGAGTTGTCAGAAGTGCCTGGTTGTCTTTTT
The DNA here is from genome assembly GCA_029375565.1 of Gekko gecko. NCBI lineage: Eukaryota > Metazoa > Chordata > Lepidosauria > Squamata > Gekkonidae > Gekko > Gekko gecko. The sequence continues at coordinate 125,351,650 of JAPDNY010000006.1, read as the reverse complement.
GCTATGGGTAGTTTCAGATTGATCCTGCCCATGGATGCTGATAGGGTTCTTGAAAGTGCAAGGACCGCCATTTGTGCTCTGGACACATGCCCATCATAACTTTTAAAATATTTCTGAGAAAAGGTATTGGAGCCCTTAGTGAAAATTATTAACTCCTCCCAGATTGGGGAGCTCTCCCTAGGCCTTTGAAGGAGACAGTTATTAGACCTCTGCTGGGGGAAAAAAAAATTGATTGGCTAGGGATGAGGTCATCAATTAAAGGCCAGTCTCCATTTTACCTTTTCTAGTGAAGGTGATAGTGCATATGGTGGCAGAGCAGCTTCAAGGTTTCCTGAATGACACAGTTGCCCTTGATCCATTTCAATATGGCTACAGGCCTGGGTTTTGTGTCAAGACAGCTTTAGGTCCACTCGTAGATGATCTTTGTTTAAAGTTGGACAGGGGATAAGTTTCTCTGTAAATAATGTTGAACCTCTCAGTGGTCTTCGATAACAGTTGACCACTCTATTCTTATCCACCAGCCTGAATATGGGGTTGATATTACAGATGTAGCCCTGCCGTGATTTCACTGTTTTCTGTCTGACTGAATACAAAGTGTCTCTACCAGAAGTGCAGAATCAACTGCATGGATTTTGTCCTGTGGGATGGATGCCAAAGGGTTCTATTCTCTCACCCATACTCTTTAAAATATGAGGGCACTGAGTGAAATTGTTCAAAGCTTTGGGGCTGGGTGTCACCAATATGCAGATGACTAATGCTTTCCCACTTCCCTTTTTCTTTCTCTTAGCTGAGCAGTCCCTTTTCTCCTTTGCTGCTCTGTCGTCCCACCCAGTAGTTTTAAATGTATATAGAAATATGCTGACCCAGCCTAGGAAACTGAAGAACCAACAGATCCTTCATTTGTATATGTCTAATAATGGCACACAAGAGGCTGATGATAATTCAAACTGCTTTATTTCACTTTTGAGGGGCAATGGTCAGGTAGGTATCAAGTTTAAACTTGGCAGCTAAACAGGCAACAAAAATGAGGCAACTTTATAACTATATGCAACAAATAGTCTTTCACAATAAAGTAGCTGTTTTGTTATACAGTCAGCTCTCCCAAAATACTAGAACTTGAGGGTATCCAATGAAACTGATGGGCAGTAAGTTCAGGACAAACAAAATGAATACTACTTTACACAGAGGGTGATTAAAATGTGGAATTGGCTGCCAGAGGATGGACTGATGGCCATAGGAATAAACTGATTTATAAGGATGTCTATCAATGGCTACTAACCATGGTGACTGAGGGGAACCTCCAAATTCAGAGGCACTAATCCCAGAGCCAGGAGAACAAACTGAAGCTGAATCCAAACATGACAGCGGTAATGCTGGTTGGGAGGGGTAACATTCTAAAGGGACTGAATTCGCTTTTCCTAGGGGGTGTACAGTTGGCTTTTTCAGAGAAGGGTGTGCTCATGGACCTGCCCGGCTGTTTGAAAAACAGGTTGACATGGTGGCCAGAAGTGCCTGCTATCAGCTGCATCTGGTTCACCAACTTTCTCATGATCAAGACTTAGCTGATCTGGCCATACTTATCCATGCTTCCGTAACCTCACAGATGGATTACCACAATGTGCTATATGTGGGGCTGCCCTTGAAGACAACCTGGAAACTACAGCTGGTCCAGAATGTGACAGCCCAACTGCTTGGGGGGGGGGGTAGCCACCAGGAATATATGTTGCCCATTTTCAAATAGCTTCATTGGCTGCCAATCTGTTTCCGAATCCAATTCAAAGTGCTGGTTATGACCTTTAAAGACCTTAATGACCTAGGACCCACATATTTGAAAGACTATCTTCTTCCATATATCCCTGTGCGACAACTACAGTCCTCAGGCAGACCTGTTGGCAATCCCACCTGTTGGCAATCCCACCACTTAGGGTGGCCCATCTGGCATTGACCAGGGCCTGGGCCTTTTCCATCATGGCTCTGGCTCTATGGAACAGACTCTCTGAAAAGGGGACCACTTCTTGGAGATCTTCAGGGGGTGTTGCAAGTCCTGCCTGTCTGCCAAGTCTTTGAGGGGATATATGAATAGCAGGCATCTTTGGGGAGGGGGATTTGGGACTTGTTATTTTAATTTTTGTTTTATCTGGGGATGTTTTAACTATTATTGTCTTGAACTGAGGAAAAGTGAGATATAAATATTTTAACAAATAAACAAACAAAGTCTCTGCTGTGCTAGAAACCCACAGGCACAAGTAGAGCTGTGCTGTGGCAGAAAACTTAGTTGGTGTTTTAACTCTACTCCCCCACTGGTAGCATATAAAGACTACAGAATTCCAGTTAATGTAAGTAAGTGAGAAGTGATACCCATGGAAACAAAAATTCCTTTTAGTTGCATTTGGTATGCTGGGCAGTAGACCTGAGCATGAAGAAAATCTGTTACATGAATTTTTGGAATTGTTTCCTATCACGGTAGCAAAGCAATTGTGGATCAATGGGCTTAGCAATTCTGTTAAGTTTTGGTGTGACAGCAGTGAGATGGCACAGGTAGTTAACTCACAGACTGCAAGATCATCGCATGGAATTAGGTTAAATCAAGCCATTCCTTTTGCAATGTCTAAAGTGTAACATTTTAGGTGTGACAATGTACCAGGCATTGATAAGGGCACTGCAGATGCTGTATCTCGTTTCCAGGAATAGCACTGGTCCCTTCAGCAAACAACAAGCCAGAAGTGATACTCCTGGACCTCTGAATTCCTGGAATACAAAAGTGTGTAGAGCAGTTGAGGCATCCCTAGTGTCCAATACAAGTACTTCAGATGCTATAAACATTAGGGAATTGCACAATTATAGTTCGGATTGGGGCTGGAAGACATTGGACCATTTGGACCATTCAATTTGATTTGTGGTATGAGAGAGAGGGGACAGGCAATAATGGATTGTGGGGAGGCTAAGGACTTTTACTCCAGCTGATGCTTTTGCCAATTCTATTGGTGATGACAAAGGTTAGGAGAATGTTTGATGGGTGGACTAGGAAAAATGCCTGTCTGCCAAGACCACAGGCATCCTTTTATGGTAGAGTTTACTATATGCAGCTAAGGTCCTTTGAACAACTACCTGATTCCCTGTGCCAAGTAGCCCTTCTTAGGATAGCTGCTGTGACAGATTTTGGGCACTGTTGGGTGTTAGTGAGCTGTTGGTCCAACATGAACAGACAAACTCCAGATGGGCTTTAATGGTTAGGGATCTTCAGATGGAGACAAAGGATTTAATGGTTAGGGATCTTCAGATGGAGACAAAGGATTATTCAATTATGAGTAGCTAAGAATAATCAACAGAAGAAAAGCTAGTTAGTCATTGTGCATAAAAATGAGGACCTAAATTGCAAGGTTGCATGCCTAGGGATGGCACAAACCTCAAAAATTGTGGTTTGGGGGTGTGTGGCCAAACCATGAGCCAAACCACAAACTGAACTGGCTTTCTCTCTGTCTCTCTCTTTTTTAAAACGTTTATTTATCATTTCCCATAAAGACAAAACAAACATTTACCAAAACATTTTTCCAAACAATATGTCTAATTTTTCCACATCGCCTTAATCCAAGTATAGGAGCATGCCCATCTTGCTACAAAAATATCATCCTCTTTCCCTTGTAACACAAAGCTTAATTTATCCATTTCAGCTATCTCCAGTATTTTATAAATTACTTCCTCTTTGGTGGGGAGTTCTTTTTGTTTCCAATATTTGGCCAGTAATATTCTGGCAGTAGTCAATATATGAACTAACAAATATTTCTCTTTCCATTTGAGGTCTCCGGGGATCATATTTAATAAAAATATTTCCGGGGATAATGGTATACTTATATTCATAATTTCCAAGATCAATTTTTGAATCATTTTCCAGTATTTATATATTCTACCACAGCGCCACCACATGTGGAAAAAGGTTCCCACGTTGGACTTCCATTTCCAACAAATATTAGATATTGAGGGGTAGCATTTTGCTAACCTGTCCGGTGACCAATACCACCTATGAAATACTTTATAGATATTTTCCTTATAGTTGACTGCTCTCATATATTTTAAAGACTTTCATGTCTCCGCCCATTTATCTATATCAACATTATATCCTAAATCTTTCATCCATGCTATCATTGCTGAGTTAACTACTTCTTGCATATAATCTTCTAACAGCAGCCTATAGAGTTTTTGCACCGCTTTATCATTTGTCGACAACCAAACTTTATCCAATTGCGACTTAGATTCCTGGAAGCCACTTATCGCATCCCTAGCGTATCTAGAACTCAGTTGTACATTTTCCCACCATGTAAATTTTATGTTGTACATCTTTAGCAGTTCCTCCTCTGATTTCATATTATTGTAATCATTAAGTAGTATCTCGTAACTCGCTCTGTCCTCTTTATTAATAAGGGAAGGTTTTACAAATGCCTCTAAGGGTGAGACCCACTTTGGTGTTTTACTATAATATCTCTCCTTTATCTCATTCCAAACTCTTAGCAGTGCACCCTTGATGATATGATTTTTAAAATTAGAGTGTATCCTATCTTTCCCATACCATGCATATGCAAGCCACCCCATAAGTAGGTCATGCCCCTCTAAGTTTAGGATTCTGATATTTTCTAATGTTAGTAAAGGTAAAGGTAAAGGTTCCCTTGCTCGAAAGCCAGTCGAATCTGACTCTAGGGTTGCGGTGCTCATCTCCGTTTCAAAGCCGAAGAGCCAGCGCTGTCCGAAGACATTTCTAATGTTAGCCAATCCTTTATCCAGCACATAGCTGACACTTGGTAGTATAGCCTCCAATTTAGCGGCCCAAAGACCCCTTGCTCTTTTCTATTTTGGAGTGTCTTCCAAAATAGTTATCTCTATTCCAGCCATTTTTTGTATTTCCTGTATTACCCTTTGTCTGCAGTTTTTTGTTATAATTTTGGTTTTCCTCCTATTTATCTTAAATCCAGCTACCCTACCATATTCTTGTATCAATTCTAATAATGGTACTAGTGATTCCATCGGGTTTTCTACAATCAGAGCAATGTCATCTGCAAAGGCCAATATCTTAAATTTCTCCCCTTTCACCCTCAAACCTTGAACAAATTGAACTGGTTTTCTCTCTGATGAACCAGTTGGGTTTGTGGGCCCAGCAAACCTTATTTAAATGAGTTTTTAGACAGCAGCAAAAACAGCTGAGCAGTGGGAGTGCTCCCCACTGCTCATCTCTTTAGTTTGTCTGATACACTAGAAAGTGTTTTTAGAACCAAAGGTGTTCAGATAGATGTTCAAACATCTGGTAAAATGGCATCATAATCATACAGTCAATTATTAATGATGCAGCTATAACACCACTTTACAGGGCATGATGGAATTCATCTTGGAATCAGGATTTTTATTAATTCTAGACAATACACATCCAATATAAAATTCCTATGCAATCTAGCATAAAGATTATTGGTAAACTCACTCTATTTTTAAACTACTTTTTAGTACAACAGAGGACAGCATCTTCCATCCTGCTTCTGTCTTTAATATGGATGCTCAAGGCTATTCAACACAAATTACTTTCAGATTACATTATATTATATAGAAAATGGCAAATCATCATTGCATCTGTTGACATTCAGTGTAATACCATGATGAATTTCCTTTTACTGTTCAAGTGGCCACCATTCATTATTTCAGCCACATTCTATTGTGATGTATCTTTAATTAATGTTCACAGATTATCAGCTCAGTTTTGTGCACACCAGTATTTGCAAGAACTATGCTGCATTTGCAGCAACCAAGATCAGAAATGCTTCCTGGGGAATGTGAAAAGTCAAATCACATTCACAGAGTCAGTTGCCCCCTGTGGCTCTTTATCACACAAATAGTTCCTCCTTTTTAAGCTAGTTTGCTGCTAAGCTAGTAATGAACTAATGTTTGTCAGGGGAACCAGGGCTGTTATGAACAGCAGTGGAAGGTTCTGTATAGGTGACATGAGAGGCTTCAGCATTAATCCTCTCTCTGTGACCTTCCCAGGATTCAATATTTTCTGTTTCATGCTCCCCTCTGTTTCTCCTGATTCCAACTGTGAAGTTGAAATACCACAAAGAAAGAGACAATTCATGTGGTGTTTTTAATTCTGGTGGAATCAGGAAACTGGACCCCCCAAAGCTTCCAATGACAGTCTTTCAGATGAGAGTGTTTGCAACTAGATGGTTATCCTAGACTGGAGGCAAAAAAGAAAAGGGGGAAAAAAAGAAGTTAAGGTTTGGGATCAGCAGAAATGTCGAGATGCTATCTGGCCAGTTTTAAACGCGTGCACGCACGTGTGTGTGTGGTTTATGCCTTCATTTAGTCTTAAAGTATTTTCACAAGTGAAACTAATAAAATTATTTAATGTCTTATGTTTGGAAACTGAAAAAGGCATAGTGATGATATTTGATTGAAAAGTTGATCACAGTTGTTTTTATCTGTTGTTTTTATCCTTATCTGAGAAAACAAAGTCAAATCACATAATACTTTACATAAACCTAGTAAATAATATTTTAGTTGTGACTCGCTCTATGTGGGGCTACCCTTGCACCTTATATGGAAGCTGCAGCAAGTGCAGAATGTGGCAGCATACCTGCTGACAGTGCTGCCTTTGTGAGTGTGCATCCAGCTGGTGCTTTGCTGACTGCACTGGCTGCCAATTGAATACTGAATCTGATTCAGGGTTATGGTACTGACCTCTAAAGTCCTACATGGCCTGCAACCCGCATATCTGTGGGACTGCCTCTCCCCATATGTACCCCAAAGAGCCTTGCACTCCATAGATCAATACCTCTTGGTAATCCCCGGCCCGAGAGATGTCCACTTAGCCTCAACCAGGGCCAGGACTTTTTCAGCCCTAGCCTCTATCTGATAAGAACATAAGAACATAAGAGCATAAGAGAAGCCAATGTTGAATCAGGCCAATGGCCCATCTAGTCCAACACTCTGTCACACAGCGGCCAAAAATTCCACGTGCTATCAGGAGGTCCAGCAGTGGGGCCAGGACACTAGAAGCCCTCCCACTGCTTGCCCCCTCCAGCACCAAGAATAGAGTGCATCACCTGCCCCAGACTGAGAATTCCCATCTATACCCTGTAGCTAATAGCCACTGATGGACCTCTGCTCCATATGTTTATCTAATTCCCTCTTGAAACTGCCCATGCTTGTAGCTGCCACCACCTCCTGTGGCAGTGAATTCCATATGTTAATCACTCTTTAGGTGAAGAAGTATTTCCTTTTATCTGTTCTAACCTGACTGCTCAGCAATTTCATGGAGTGCCCACAAGTTCTTGTATTGTGAGAAAGGGAGAAAAGTACTTCTTTCTCAACCTGCTCAATCCCATTCATAATCTTATAAACTTCGATCATATCACCCCGCAGCCGTCGTTTCTCCAAACTGAAGAGCCCCAAGCGTTTTAACCTTTCTTCATAGGGAAGGTGTTCCAACCCTTTTATCATTCTAGTTGCCCTTCTCTGCACTTTTTCCAATGCTATAATATCCTTTTTGAGATGTGGTGACCAGAACTGTACACAGTATTCCAAATGAGGTTGCACCAATGATTTATACAGGGGCATGATGATACTGGCTGATTTGTTTTCAATTCCCTTCCTAATAATCCCTAAACCAAATAAACCAATTTATTTGGGGCATTCAGGACCTGAAGCTCCAAAGAAAGCTTGTCGGCCATGAAGACCTCAATTTGGACCAGGCACTGCAGGTGGCCACAGTGTTCGAAAAAGCCCAGCGGGATTGCCAGGCTCAAGCGACCCATCAGGCCATCACCTCACCGAGCCCCAAAGCATTGGATGAAGACAAGGTATTCCAGGTCTGACGGCCCATCCGCCATGGCTCGTGTGCTCCATCCATGGGTTCCCCGCAGGCAAGGATCAGCGCGCAAGTCCCACCAAGTATCAACACAGTAGTTATTGAGCAAATATGATGCTTTAAATACCTAGGAGTCATCTTTCAGGCCTCAGGGCGTAGAAAAGCACATGTGGAATACATTACATCAAATGCTTCCAAAACCTCTGGTGCTATAGATAAGTTTTTTTGGTCCTCAGGTGGCCAGAATGTAATGGCAGCTGTTAGAATTTCAAGGCCAAACCAATTGCCCAATGATTATATGGCGTTCCCTTAAGTATTACAGCATCTCAATCCCATATGCAGTCTATGGAAAAAACTCAATCCAGATTTTTAAGATATATATTACAAGTCAATTCATGTGTTCCCAATACAGTTATTCGAATAGAAACAGGTATGGTCACTGTAAAAGCACGCCTTTGGATTGCTGCCATTCTTTATTGGTTTAAATTACTTAGAAATCCCACTGGATTAACAGGTTTGATATTAAGAGATTCGATAGTACCACACTATATTAAAGAAATAGAATTTAAATTGGGCCATTATGGACCTTCTAAGCAATTTCTGATGAATATGGATTATAATCAAGTAAAAAAATTGTTAAGCAAAGAATTATGGATGTTGAAAGGCAACATGATTTGAACTTGACAAAGCGATATCTGCCAGGAAGGGTGGGATTAAACCAATGGTATATTTGCAAAATTTAGATAAACCTGACTACAAAAGAGCATTCACCCCACTCAGAACCAATATGCTTCCATCTGCATGGAATGTAAAATGTATCAAAGTATTGGAGACATTTACATAACCCCGATTTGTTCTCAATCTCTTGGGAGAAATGAAAGATTTTACTTAGATAAATTGCTGGCTGACAAAGAGCAGGAAACTACTTTAAATATGGCAAAATTTGCCATGCAGGCTATCAAAATCCAGAGGCAAGCTATTAGTAGTTAGATAGTACACAGAAATTTTAATTATTTAATAATATTTTATTCTTATCCCTAACATTTTAATGTTTGATATTCTGGATCGCGTCTGTATATATTTTAATGTTTTATCGGGTGATGTCTTTTCTGTTCCTTTATGTATTTGGTCAATGACCGTATCAATAAATTGACGATGAAGTCCCACCAAGTCCAGCACCTAAGCACACTGTGCCAGCTGTGGTGAGGACCAGGAACATCGCTCCTGCAGGTTCCACGACATGATGTGCCAATCCTGTGGCAAGACTGGCCATCTAGCAAGAGTTTGCCAATCCTGAGGGAACTGTGGATGACGGGCAATGGCACACCAGGAGACAACAGAACTTCATACCACAAGCCTCAGCCACCAGCACCAGGTAATGAATTTGCCCCAAGATGCCCCCAAAATACAAAATACATGTAACAGTGCTAATTGAGGGGTCCCCATGTGAGATGGAGGTAGACACAGGCTCTTCTTTCTCCATCATCTCTGCAGAAATTCTCAGGAGACTCTGCTCCCAAGGGGGCCCCTCCTAGACAATCCAGGTGACCTCACATCTATTAAACGTCACCTCATCTTGATCTGCCATCTGAGTGCAGATCTTCAGCACCCAGGGCATCCCAGACTCTCTAGTTACCAACAACAGGACAGCCTTCACCTCCTCAAAATTCTAGGATTTTGTGAGATACTATGGGATTAGGCACATACACTTATTTATTTTATATTTATTTATATATTCAATTTCTATACCGCTCAGACCCCCCCTCAAGGGGTCTCAGAGCGGTTTACACAGTTTATCATTGCCTAACTAGGGCCACAATCATATAGGGAAGGGACCTCCTACCAGCACCCGAGCAGGGCTTCTTCTTGTCTTTCTTGATCCGGCGGGGCTTCAGATGGCTGCACTTCAGCCTTTGATGTCCTGGGGCCCCTGGCGTCGATCTTCTTCCCTGGGCCAGGAGGCTCCCTGCGGCAGGCCCATCTTTGACGCGCAGGCCCCGTGTAGGCTCCGGCTTCCGGCTAATGTCCCAGGGGCTCCGCCGCGCTGCACCGTCACGCTGCCTGCATCTCATAGCTCTGCCCACCGCCAGGATCAGTCGTTGGCGTTGCTTCTGCCTGCCGCTGCTGCTGCCGTCGCCGCTGTTGCCACCTGCTGCTTGAAGTCACTGCTACACACCCCCGGAAGGGAGGGTGCCCCCCGCCACCTACAGGCAGGTATCCATTGATCTACTCGCAAGTGCTTTCAAACCGCTGGGTGGGCGGGAGCTGGGACTGGGACCGGGAGCTCACCCCGGTCGTGGTGGGACTCGAACAGCTGCAATGGCTGTTCGCTTGATGTTATAGCAAGTGATTTACTACCTGCGCCACCGCTCCCTTGGCCCCGTTTCACCCCACAACCAACAGCCAGGCCGAATGCATGGTCCAGACAATGAAGGAGTCCTTGTACCAGATAGCCCTGGGAGACTGGGACTACAAGCTGGCTGCCTTCCTTTTCAGCCAGAGAACAATGCCACACACCATCATGGGCCGCAGCCCTGCCAAGCTCCTGATGGGATGGCGCCTCACGACCTGACTGGACCACCTGCATCCCGATCAAGCCCCGGAACACAGCTCTGCCCCAGTGAGTCAGGAAGCTGCATGTGGGTTCTTTCCGGGGGACCCCATATACGCCAGAAACTATGCCCAGGGGCCAGTGTGGATCCTGGCCTGGGTAGTCTGGGTCATGGGTCCCTTATCATACAAGGTATCATTGGAAGACGGGCAGCTGCTGAGACAACACATCGACCAAATATGCTGCCAACTCCTCCCAGGCGACCAGGACATGTCAGAGGATGGTAAGGACAAAGGGCCAAGTCTGGATCCCCATGACTCAAGAGAACCCGAGTCAGCCATACAGGCCCCCATACCACTGAGCGCACTGGCTGATGCAGACACCAGGGATACCATGGAGCCGATCCGTGTTGCAGAGGCCATGGACTCCCAAAGCCCAGCTGGAATCTCCGAGACCTCAGCCAAATTCCCAGTGACTGCACCAGATTGGACTGAACCAGCCACGGAGTTATCCTGCTTGACCTGGGAGTGGAGGAAGCTGGCTTACTTAAAGGACTTTGTGTGCTGGGGGGGGGTCTGAACCATGGAGGGAAGGGTGTACCAACTGAGAACTGCACATGTGGTTGCTGTCGCACATGGTCATGAGAAGGAGCAAAGCTTTGCTTCCTGAGACAATAGCCAGCACAGATCCTAGAATGGACTTATTGGTCAGCCAGGATCCAAGCTGTAACCTATGGGGAATTGGGGATACTGTAAATAAGCCTATCACGTGTGTGGGGTGGTGGGGGTGGTTTGCAATGGGGATTTAAGCAGGCCTCTCATCCTGCTGAGCTTTGTCTTATGCTCGTGTCTTATAACAAACTATGAGCTGATTTCACTATCTACACATCAAACCCAGTACTTTACAATCACCTTCTGCTATTGTTCATTTAACAGTTGATTAATGTTTAATGTATCTTAAACATTACTTCAATATTTGAAATTCTATTGTGTATATATTGCATTACAGTCCTGTTGATTGTTCATTTTATGTCATACAATTTATTAAAAAACATATAAAAAGTTTTTTAAAATAAAATATTTTATTCAACTTAGAGGGGAAAGGGTCAGGTGAAATTAGAGGTAAAATATCTGAGGTCAATCAAATATAACTCTGAGGTAACTTGGTATAATTACAAACTCCTGTTCATATGTTTCCAGGGTGAGAGAATTTAAAGCTTTACACAAAGAATCTTAGAGATGACAGGCTTTTCGGTGTTTTCTAAACACTCCAGTATACTTTCTTGAGTTTATCTGACTCTTCAGTTTTCAAAAGGCAGGAATACACTACCAAATACCCAAATTCCTTCTCGAAACCCCCCATTTTTTAGAGCTATCTCCCTTATCAACTGGGCAGGGAATTTCTTCTCTCTAACTGGAAGATCTGTCCCCTTTTCTTGCCTGATTGGGGTTTTTACCAATCCTCCCATTCCTCCTTACCAACCTTCCCAGTCCTCAGTCAGTGTTAAACTGAGTTCTTTTCAACAGTCAGTTCCCCATTCTTTCTGCTCAACTGATGCTAACGAATCAAATCCCTTTGAGCTGCCTGTCACCCAAGGGTCTGTGAGGCCGTAGCTCTTCACAGTGCTTCACATATTTACACAGCACTTATGAACTTTTAAAGAGCAGTCTGTCACAGAGGCTTTCAGTGAGTAGCCACTAGGTTGGATCCTTTCACACACAGAGGATTCCACCCACACCAGTCTGCCCTTTCTTATGGAGCCACAGGCTTACATCTCTGTCTTAATCACATTAGGGTATGATCAATAGAGAGTCTTCTTTAAGGAGTTTACAAGTTTATTAGCATAAGCCATTCCAATAAATTGTAATTATCCTTGATGAAGAGATTAATCTCAAATATATCAGCATGTATTGAACATATAATAAGATTGTTCAACAAAATATTTTATACCATATCAAGTGCATCAGCATCTCACTGGGTGCATCTCAAGGAGTATATTAGTTGTACCATTGAAGACGGAATGGAACCCTTACTAGCAGATGTTAGGAAGTAATGAGGGAGTTGCTAGGGCAATGATTGCAGCATCATGCAGGTATAAAGGTACTGAATGGCTAACAGAATCCATAGGCATGGGTAGGAAGGTCAGTTGTGTGCACCTAGTTCTACTGGCCACTCTGTAGCTTTTCCCAGCGCCTAGCATCTTCTGTAAAGGCACCACATCCACATCCACTTTGTGTTTAATGATGGGTGTCATGGATATGTCTTTGACCCACCCCATCATGCACTGTCAGTAACACACATACTGGAGGGGGAATACACTTCCAGGTAGCAGTGTGTGTGAACAAGATCTTGGGGTACAGGGGGGCTGTAAATTAAATATATGCAGCCAGTGTGATGCGGCAACAAAAAAGACTAATACGATCTTTGGGTGTATCAACAGAGGCATAATATCCCAATTGCAAGATGTGATAGTCCTGCTGTACACTGCATTGGTCTGGCTGCACCTGGAGTATTGTGTGCAATTTTGGAGGCCTCACTTCCAAAGGGATGTGGACAGAATGGAGTGGGTACAGAGGAGAGCAACGAGGATGATCAAGGGCCTGGAGACCAAGCTCTATGAGGAAAGGCTGAGGGGCTTGGAAATGTTTAGTCTGGAGAAGAGGAGGTTGAGGGGGGACATGATTGCTCTCTTTAAGTATTTGAAGGGCTGTCACTTAGAGGAGGGCAGGGAGCTGTTCATGTTGGCAGCAGAGGACAGGACTCGCAATAATGGGTTTAATTAAGGGCAGAAAGGTACCAGCTGAATATTAGGAAAAACCTTTTTACAGTAAGAGTTGTGCAACAGTGGAAAGAGCTGCCTAGGGAGGTGGTGAGCTTCCCCTCACTGGTAGTCTTTAAGCAGCCGGTGGACATTTTTTGTAACGCTCTAGGCTAATCCTGCATTGACTAGGGGGTTGGACTAGATGGACCCTATGGCTCCTTCCAACTCTGTGATTCTACGATTCTGTCATAAATGTAATACTGAGGTCTGCATGCAGCCTAGTTGAGAGCTGGTTTTAGCAGCTACTTTCTTTTTCTTAGTAATGGAAAAGACAGATTGAAAAGGTGCATGTGGTAATACTTCTGTTAGTCCTTATTTCTCGCTGGAATTTGTTGCACAGTTTCAAACCACCCATGCTGAATGTTTGTCAGACTTTTTTCCCCACTGGAAAACCATAACCATTAAAAAGAACTAATTAACCTGTATAGAGGGTAAAAAAGACTACAGCAGTGAGGAGATGAGAAATTAACTAATTAACTGTTGAGAGGGCACAACAAGCACAGCAGAATGCATTTGGGCCCCATTCAGCACAACACTTCAGTATTCAAGCACCATCTCACTAGTGTAGTCTGGGGAAAAAAATCAGTTTCTTTGAATAAATATAGCATATAAACCAACCACAATTATTTAGCATTTGGCAGAGGTGATAGTAGGGTTCTGGGGGGGACGGTAGTAATCCAGAACAACTACACAGTAAAGTACCTTTCACATGTCAGGCACAGGTACAACTTTCTAGTTAATGGTTCTGCAGAAGTTTCTCAGTTGTTGACATATGTTCTGTGTATAGAGAAATGCATGTATATTCTATGTACACTCCATGTACACAGAAGCCAACATAATCCACTGATGTGATTACTTTAGTTACATTAAGTTTGCCATCTTGGTTGATGGCCCATTAACACTAAGTCAGACTGACTTCAGACTGGCACTTTGCCCTGCTATAGCCACATTTCAGCCATGTTTTACAAGCGAATTAAAGGGGGTGTTCACACAGGCACATCTGCCTGGCATTCCCCACCCGTAGTTAACCCGTGCTGTTCCGCTTCACTACAATGTTTAAAAGATACCTAGTAAAAGTGGTAGCAAATCCTTGAGAGCCCATTTATCCCACTTCATTCTGCTTCCAGGAAGTGTGAACGCCAACCCGAAAAGCCAGGAGCAACCCGCGTTGCTGTGCTCTGATATGATTGGCTGTGCTCTACCGCCCAATGTGGTGACGGCACAACGGGATCCTCCCCAAATCATGCGCACACGCACACATAGCCAAATTACCAGGGAAAAGCTGTTTCCAGCTGCGCCTCCAGGCCAGCAGTCTGAACGCTCCCACGCGCCTCCTCCCAGTATGCTCCCGCACCAGTCGACGCAGTGTGACCAGGAAAACCCAGAACAATTTGTTCCAGGGCTTTTTTTGCCATGACTGGCTCCCACTTCAAACTGCCAGTCTGAACTCAGCCTCAGTGACCTCAGCCAGCAACGGCAAGTATATGAATCTTTATACTGAGTGTTTAATAAATAGGCTTTATAATGAAGCTGCACCAGAATTAAATCTCTTTTTATGGATTGATTATATTGAAGGACTGCAACAGCAAATTCTAACAGCCTCACATTTTCAAAAGGAAAAGGAACTTAAACAATAGCTTTGTATATGCTGGGATGGCAGATCCCAATGTGTGAGTTATACTGACATGTCTTGCTACATCTGTCACCACCTGCCTTTGGTGACATATTTCTTCTTTTTTCTGAGAGTCTATGGGCTTTCCCCTTTTGCCATTAGTTAACTTCCAAGGTTTGTGGTTTAAAGTCAGTTCTGCTCTGTGTCAGATGGGTAACTCAAAACCAAACAACTTCCTCAAATAAATATTAATGGTAACTCATCTCTTTTGAACCAACTGTCTCAATCCACCATCTGCAAAGTTGCCTGCTTTTGTGAGGCTTCTGAAAAGAAGCCACTATGCCACACACTCAATCCCTACAAAGTCTTTCCAGATGCTGCATGTTCCCAGCTCTTCAGTCTTCTATGTTCCACTGTAAAGTCACTTGAACCTATATTCAGACAAGGTTTCTCCCATTATAATGTAATCCCTCCAAATGTAAAATCAATTTCAACTGCTGCAAAATCCAAAACAGAAATTAATTCCACTAGTCCATTAACAAGACCTTTCTGTAGTACTTTTTGCTTCCAAAATTATAAATTATCATTCAGGAAACTGCACAGTGTGGAACAAACTTTATTTAATTTTATGAAGATGGTTTCAGAAGGTAGCCATGTTGGTCTGCAATAGAACAGCTGGATTTAAGTCCAGTAGCACCTTTGAGACCAACAAGATTTTGGGGTGTATAACCTTTAAGAGTCAAACCTCCCTTCATCAGATATCTGACAAGGGAACCTTGACTCTTGAAAGCTTACCTTCCAAAAATCTTTTTGTTCTCTAAGGTACTAATGGATTCAAATCTAGCTGTTTAATTCTATGCAACACTTACTGTAACTTGGCAGAATGACTGCTAACTTAACTTTCTATTGGTGTGCCACAAACCATGAACTACCCTCTTTCACACCACCCAGACTCAAACATCATATGAAAACAAACTGCATGACTTTACCAGCACTGGGAGACTCCAGAGTGACCAGAGCCTTTGTTATTTTGACTCACTAGCCCTTACTCCCAGCATCCTTGCCAAAAAATATTCAATTCCATAAACCCTAAATACTTGGGTTCCTGTTGTCAATGGTCTGTTCTGCACAAGGACTAAGTGATTATCTGCCCCAAAGGATCTGTGCATCCCATTTAGAGATGTTATGAATTCCACAGTAAATGTGTTCAGCAGTCAAACTTGCTGTGTTCAACTGTGTCAACCAGGTATAAGCTCATTACAAGATCTGTCAGTTTGGCACCAAACAGGTTGAAGTTCTGCTGGAAAGCCTGGCACCAGATTTTCGCAAAACTGTACATATGCAAAAAAAAAAATGCTGCTAATC
The DNA here is from genome assembly GCA_029375565.1 of Gekko gecko. Classification (NCBI taxonomy): domain Eukaryota; kingdom Metazoa; phylum Chordata; class Lepidosauria; order Squamata; family Gekkonidae; genus Gekko; species Gekko gecko. The sequence goes on along the minus strand of JAPDNY010000006.1, from coordinate 125,335,458 downwards.
CAAACTAATTGGTGGCCATTAAGCTAAGTAATTTTGAGAGGGGGTAGTGAATGCCACCCCAAAAATGGATGGCTAAGGGAAGCCCTGGGGCTTCCCAGTCCTCCTGATTCTCCAAAGGGTACAAGTGCTATTGCAGCAGAAAAGCCTTTCATATGAATGAAAGCAGCCAATGACAAGCCTTGCCTTACAGTGGCTCTTCCCACTTTCTGAAAAGCTCTGTGGGCACCACATTGGGGAAACCTGACTTAGACAAATACTGAACAGGTTTGTTTTTTTTAAAAAAAACACACAATATTTGTTTATGGCTGATTTATATGATTTATGGCTGATGTAACTTTTTATTTAAACAACTGCTTGCTGAGTGGATCAGTAGTTCAGCAAGGAGTGGGAGAAACAGAACTCAACCAGGCTATGTGAGGAGACACAGACACTAAAAGCTGATTGTGCTATGCTGTTCTGTTTGGAAGGAACAGTGGGAGTGACCTACCAAACAGCCATGAACGGACCAATGAACAGATGAACATTCCATTGAAAAATTGTCTCCCTATTTGTGAGTGGCAACCAGGACATGAGCTGAAACAGCAGGTGTTTCAGAATCCCTAATCTCATCTTTATTTTCATGGCTGTAACTACTGATCTATTTTGCAGCTTTGACCTTGTCTTTTCTGTTCAAAAATCTAACAGGTAGAATGAGATAAAGCAATGGCAATCCTTCTGAAAAAATATATTCACTTTTTTTTTTAGCTAATGATGAGGCCTGACATTGAGTCAAAGACATTTTGCCCACAGTTGCAGAACAGTAGCATCTCGTCAGCAACCAGAGTGTAGCATTAACATGATGTAAAAGGACCTAATTAGCATAATTTAAATCCATGATTTTATTTTAAAGCTGTTTCACTTTCAGTGTTTTATATTCCAATTTTCCACCTTTTAGTCTTGCTTTTCTTTTCCTGACTGCCAAAATCCTATCTCATATAGGAGGGCAATTACTGGACTAGCATGTAGCTCTTTAATTGAAACACTTACAGGTGTATACTGGTAAGCTATAAAGACTTTTAAGGAACAGCAAAGCTTTAATAGCTTCTTGTTTACGCATGTTGTAACCTAATTCTGTACTCTCCCAGGATTGCCGAGGGAAGGTGTTAATTTATAGCCGTGATGAGCAATAAAGCAATAATAGTAATCTAAAGGTGCAATATTCCTTGTTTAGAGGGCATTTATGGTTATGTATTAAAACTATAAATACTTCAGGATGCTGCAAAGCTGATCTATACAAAATGAAAGATAAGATCTTGCTGCTTTTAAAAAGTGCTTTTCCAGCAGAAAAATGCCAGCCTCATATTTATGGCAAAGAAATATTAAAGTACAAAGATCAGCATGAATGGTCATCTGGTGATATTCCCTAAGACACCCATGGGCTGGATTATGCTGCTTGGGTCCCATTAACACTTGGAAGGCATTGAGGGAAACAAGTCCTCTTTCATTTGCTGAAGTTAGAAGGGTCAAATATTATGTTCCTTAATTTATGTCTAAAATAATCCTTAGGAATTCATTTTGCATGAAGACAAGAACTCAGCTAGATGTATGCTATGCAGTTTCCTTCTTTTTGGCTGAAATAAGATCACAAAATTCTCCATAAATGGATCTAGATTCTCTATTGATATATACCTCTGCATGGGGTCATGGGGAGGAATTTTCTAGATATTGTTAAGGAAGTAACAAGATTCATACACCAGTTACAGTGTCAGAATAGGATCCTGAAAACCGAGGTTTGAATCCCCCTTCTGCCATGGAAGATTGCTGGGTGACCTTGGGCCAGTCACATTTTCTCAGGCTTACCTACCTCATGTGGTTTTTGTAATGATAAAAATGTAGGAGGGGAGAATTATGTTATAAGCCACTTTGAATCACCACTGGCTCCTCCTTGCCATGTTAAGCATGTCATTGATGGGAATGAGAAAATAATTGCTAAAATGTAAGCTATAACCATACTGCTCATGATTCCTAATAAATGAGAAAAGAATATAACATTAGTGAGGTATTTATGAAATTAGTTTCTGTCCACTTTCAGCAACTACTAGTCAAAAATACTTCTTAAGAGAGTGGTTAACAGACACTGAGGGGGAAAAAATACTGTTTTCTTCTTTTTCAGTGACTGGAAGAAAGGGTGACAGCAAGGGATAATTACCTTGCCTGTGTCACATCTATAAACAGACAAAATGTTTTCTGACATTTCAGAAAACTAGATGGTTTTGTTGTGTTATGATTAAAAAAGGAATAGAGGGCAAAACCCTCTGTTGTTAAAGACCATAGACAATATCATGGTAAAGGTAAGCAGAGTCTTTCCATTGAGAGAATTCAGCTCTCCTCATGGAACAGATCCAGCTAAAGTTTAAATTGGAAGAGGACTTTTGAAACAAAATGAAAAATGTGAAAAAATGATTACTTTAAATGAATCAAAATCTTGCGAAAATGAATCATTCTACAGTATTCAGCCACAATTAAACATTTGAATTTTGGTTGGTGGATTAGTTTTATGCTGATAAGAGTGCAAATAGAAATGAATGGTAATTGTATAGTAGAACTCCAAATGGATGGTGTCCGCCACTATTTCCCAACAGCCACACAATTCAGGAAGCAGCTGAGGACAGGGATTTATGGGTGCAAAATCTGCTTTCCACAAGAAAGCATCATTAATAAACTGAAATGTTTTAGCACCAGAAAGAATAATAAGTGAATGACTTACATGAGTTACAACCCACTTTGCCATATGCCAGAGATGAAGTAGGTGCTAGTCCACAAAAGATATTGCTAGATTTTTTATTTTAAAAAAATGTTAGCCTTTAAGGTGCTACAAAATCCCTGTTAATTTTTGCTGCAACAGACTAACATGGTACCCCTCCGGGCATTAGTTTATAAGTGGCTTCTGGTAATTGCCTCCTTTGTTCATATGCTTGTAATAAGCTTTCATTACTTGGAACTGTAATAAAGTAACAGTTGGCTTAAGCACTCAGGAGATGAACTGCTTAAAGGAACTATTAAAAGTTTTTCTAAAGAACTGAAAGTCTGGCTGCTGTAAGGTCAGCAGATCCTGAAGGACTACAGGCTTCAGGGAGCAGCTAGACTTGACCATGTCCTTGTGGTTGCCATGAGGATGCTGCTGCCATTTTAAAGTCATTTAAGAATGCTGCAACGGCCCAATCCTGATTGGGACCACAGCATGGTGGGCTAGGGCACTTTTTGTTGTCCCTCCACACACCTGATAAAGTGCTTAAATGGCTGTTTTGGCACCTGAAAACGTATACAGGGTGGCAGGGAACAAGAGTGCTGTGGCATTTTTAAATGGTTTTAAAAGAGTGGAGGTGTCCTCATGACAGCTACAAGGATGCTGTCATGTCTAATTTGGCCCATAGATGAAATCTATCTATCTGTCTATCTGTCTGTCTGTCTGCCTGCCTGCCTATCTATCTTTATTTATTTATTTATTTATTTTTATGCAGAGATGTTTGCTATTAAGCCATTTTCAAACAACTCAGCTGTAAACCTATTCAAATATTCTCTTTTGCCAACCTCAATTTTTTGAGATTAGGGGCACCGTGTGTTCTCTGGACACAAGTATACCTTTAATTTGATGATCCACATTCACATAGTCTGGATACACATGCAGGATAGAATCATTGAATCATAGAATGTTAGAGTGGGAAAGGACCTTGCAGATCATCTAGTCCAACTCCCTGCACTCTGCAGGAGCATAGCTGAAAGATAGCCCTACAACATACCCAAAAGATGGTTGTCCATCCTCCGCTTGAAAACATCCAGTGAAGGAGCACCCACCACCTCCCGAGGCAGTCTGTTCCACTGCTCAACCACTCTTACAGTTAGGAAGTTTCTCCTGATATGTACCAGGATTGACTCCCTTGTAATTTCCAGTCTTGCAATCCATAGCAAGAGAGAATAGATCTACTACATCATCTACATGACAGCCCTTCAAACATTTGAAGACTGCAATCGTGTCCCCTCTAAGCCTTCTCTTCCCCAGGCTAAACATGCCCAACTCTTTCAGCCTTTCCTCATACGATTTGGATTCCGACCCTCTCACCATCCTGGTTGCCCTGTTCTGGACACACTCAAGCTTGTCAACATCCTTTCTAAAATGTGTTACCCCAAACTGGACACAGTACTCCAGGTGAGGCCTGACCATAGCAGAATAGAGCGGAACTACCACCTCCCATGATCTGGTCACAATGCTTCTGTTAATACATTCTAAGATTGCATTAGCTTTCTTCGCAGTCATATTGTAACGCAGGCTCATGTTTAGCTTGTGATCAACCAGAACATCTAGAACCCTTTCACATGAACTGCTGTCAAGCCAAGACCCTCCCATTCTATATCTGTGCCTTTGATTTTTTATATGTAAGTGTAGGACTTTGCACTTATCTCTATTGAAATTAATCTTATTTGTCTCAGCCCACTGTTCCAGCTTATCTAGATCATTTTGAATCCTGACTCTGTCTTCTTCAGAATTAGCAATCCCACCTAGCTTCGTGTCATCTGCAGATTTGATAAGCATCCCCTCTATGTCTTCCTCCAGGTCATTTATAAAAACACTGAACAACACTGCGAAGAGGACCAAGCTCTGCGGCACTCCACTCGAGACTTCCCTTCACATAGGTGCAGAGCCATTTACGAGCACTCGTTGGGTATGATTTTTCAACCAACCATGAATCCATCCAACGGTTGCACCATCCAGCCCACGTTTAACCAGCTTATCCTCAAGGATATCATGAGAATTTTTGTCAAATGCTTTACTGAAATCTACATACACTATGTCCACAGCATTGCCAGAGTCAACCATTTTAGTAACTCTATCAAAAAAGGTGATAAGGTTGGTCTGGCATGACTTATTCTTCATAAACCCATGCTGGCTACTACGAATTAACTCATTCCATTCAAGGTGCTCACAGACAGAGCATTTAATAATCTGCTCTAGAATTTTTCCAGGTATTGATGTCAAACTAACAGGCCTGTAATTTCCCGGGTCCGTCTTTTTCCCCTTCTTGAAGATCGGGACAACATTCACTCTTCTCCAGTCTTCCAGCATAACACCAGTACTCCAGGATATCTCAAAGATTACAACCAGAGGCTCTGAAATAACATCTGGAATTTCTTTTGACACCCTAGGATGCAAGCCATCTGGCCCTGGAGATCTGAAAGTATTTAAGGCACCTAGATGCTCTCTATCCATCTCTTTACTTACTCTGGACCGGCAGTTCCTCTTTCCTTCATATGTCCTGCATTCTTCAGTTTGTATACAGCTTGCCTTATGAGTTAAGTAATTCTACTTTGTCTTCATCCCTTGTTAAGGCTTGACCGCCTTCCCCTAGCAATGAGCTTACCCCATCCCTGTTCTTCTTTTTGCTCTGAACATAGGCATAGAAACCTTTCTTGTTATTTTTAGCATCCCTCGCAAGCCTCAGCTCCATCTGCAATTTAGCCTTTCTGACACCATCCCTACAGATTCGAGCCTGCTTTTTGTACTCACCCTCAGTAATTTTTCCCTGCTTCCATTTCCTGTACATTTCCCTTTTTAGTCTCAGCTCTTCAGAGAGTTCCTTGTTCAGCCACCTTGGCTTCATTACCTGTCTCCCACCTTTCTTTTTCACCGGGACAGTTTGTGATTGTACCTTAAGCACTTCATTTTTCAGCATCTCCCATCCTTCCTGTGCAGATTTCCCCCTCAGGATTTCCAGTCACAGAATCCTACCTAATATTTCTCTGAGTTTTTTGAAATCAGCTTTCCTGAAGTCCAGTATATGAGTCCTACTTTTGCCCCAGCACCCCAAAATAAGGACATGAGACCACAGCATAAGTTTTACTAGTTTATGTAGGAAAAGGCAACATCTGGTGTACAGAGAAGAGAAGAAGACCCTGCAGGGGGCAGCAAGCAGATAATTAGGATAGTGAGGTCAGGACTTCCTTGTCTGTCTCTAGATTGCTACTCTCATGGCAATTTCCCCCTTCTTCTCAGAAGTGCCACACTCAGTCTTTCCCTCTCTTTCAGCTAGAGATGTAGTTAGCAACCTATCTGTGGCCGAGGACAGACTGGCAATTTGCCGCGGGATGGGACCCGGGCTGACAACGACTCAATATCGGATTAAATGGAATGTTCACACAGGCACATCTGCCTGGCGTCCCCCACCCGTAGCCTACCGGTGCTCTCGCGCTTCACTGCCAGATTAAAAAAACACCTGATAAAAGCCGACGCAAATCTTGAAAGCCTGCGTTTGTCGCACGTTTCTCCGCTTCCGGGGAGTCTGAACGCGCAGCCGAAAAGCCGGGAGCAACCCGCGTTGGGCATGAGGCAGCAGCGGTGTGATTGGCTGTGCTCCGCTCCACTGCCCAATGCGGTGCCGGCGTTGCAGGGCAAAAAAAAAAAATCGCCAAAATGTGCTTATGCGCATGAGCGCTCAAGCGCACATACGCCCACAGCCGAAATAATGGGGAAACAGCGAATATAGCGCGCCTCCGGCATGGCAGTCTGAACACTCCCGCGCGCCTCCGTCCAGTATCTTCCGGCAGAGGCCCCCGCTGTGTGGACGGGAAAACCCGGTATCGTTTACTCCGGGTTTTTTTTGCCGCGACTCGATACCAGGGCAAATTGCCAGTCTGTCCTGGGCCTGTGTCTCTCCTCTTTCCTATTAAATATGTTAATTCCTAAGTAAACCTTTATCTACTCTTTAATCGTGTTGTGCACTGTTGCCATGTTTATTAAGCACATCTTTGATTCAAAGTACGAAGATCACCAGAGGTTCTTGGCACAAGCAGGTGAGAACAAAGGAATAGTGAGGGTAACCTCTTGTGGTGCACAGCATGGTCACTTGATAGATAGGCCCATGGAGAATAATGATCTAATCTGAAGAGAATGAATGAAGAGTCACCTTCTTGAAACAGAGTATGGGATGTTATCCAGGATGCCCAACCAGAAGATGATGACCCAGCAAAGTGGAGAACCTGGGACTCCAACAGTGGAAAGTCAAGAAGGACCATAATCAAAGGTTTAACTGACAGAAGCATGTTAGGAATAATTCAGATGTGAACAGCCAAAGTTGTGTGGTGTGAGCTGGAAAGGCTATATGTAAATTCCTCGTTAAAGAAACAGCTTTATCTGCAAAAGAAACTTTTCAGTATTAACATGAAAGAAGGGGGTAATTTACATCATTATCTGGACAAGATGCTTGAGTTGGCTGAGTGATTGAGGAGTTCAAGAAACATACAAACACAGACAATTTGAAAACTGACAAAGAATTTAAACTGAATGCTGGGCACATCCTTTTGTCTTAGGCTGGAGAGGAATGCATACTTCTCCTGACTATGTTAATATGTGAAGAGGGGTGCCTGCATGATGAAGCAGGGAGTATTTCACGTCCTTTTTGCAGAGCATGGCTTCCCTCTGTGATCTGCTGCTGTTTCTACATGTGTGGAGGGCAGGGCTGCTGGTCTGCATTCTGGTGCTGGCATGGCTGTGAAGATGCAGGAGCAGGAGACTTCTTGTAGTCCAGGAGTCCACATCTGGCTTGGCATGCTGCTTAGGTACAAGGCTCCCCTTGACCAAAGCACATTCCTTTAGTCCAGTATAAGGGCACCACTCTTGAGCTACAATTCTGTCTATTGCCCTGACACACTCTTTTCACAGTTCAGCACAGCAGTCATATTTAAGAGTCTTTAGTAATGTCATCTAAAGTGGCTGTGTGGCAACAAAATATGTGCTGACTTTTATTGATAGCTTCTCAATATATACTGTAACCTACTTAATTAAAGAGAAAAGTCAAGTGCCTGAAAAAAAATTAAAGCTTATATGGCAATGGTCAGTAACAGATTTCAAATAAAGCCACTAGCAATTTGCACTGATAATGGAGAATATATGGGACATGAAATGAAGAATTATTTGAGTGAACAAGGAGTAAGAGCATCAGTTTACAGTCCCACACACTCCAGAACAGAATGGTGTAGCAGAAAGGAAAAATTGCTCTTTCACTGAAATGTCCAGATGTATGCTCCTTGAGACAGCTACCTGACAAGTTCTGGGGAGAAGCAATTAACATTGCTACCGACCTGCAAAACAGATTACCTACTAAAGGTGCCAGTAGTACATTTGAACTGTGGTATGGGCACAAACCCAGCCTGAATCACCTAAAAATGTTCGGATCAAAGGCCTACACTTATATTCCTAAAGAAAAGAGGACCAAGATGGATCTTAGAGCAGAAGGCATTTTTGTAGACTACACACTGGGATGCAAAGGATACAGTATCCTCAGCCTAGAAACAGAAACAGTCAAGATCTGCAATGTGGGAAGACATAGCAAGAATGCTTGCCAAAGAAGCAGAAAAATGGAGAAAAGCCACAGAAGAAGAGATTGCATCTCTGATCAAGAACCAAGCATGGACACTTACAGAATTGCCTCCAGGGAAGAGGGCAGTAGGATGCAAGTGGATCTTCAAAACCAAGTATGATGCAGAAGAGGAGGTACAAAGATACAAATCCAGATTGGTTGCTAGAGGATACTCTCAGAAGTATGGAGAAGACTATGATGAAATCTTTGCATCAATAAGAATGCTCTTGAGAACAGCAGTAGCAAGGAAGATGCATGTGGAGCATCTGGACATAAAGACTGCTTTTCTACATGGAGAAATAAAGGAAAATGTTTACATGGAACATTCACCAAGATTTGAACAATCCAAAGATAAGCAACTCATGTGTAAGCTGCAAAACAGTATATATGGACTGAAAAAGGCTGCAAGATGGAATGAGAAACTTCATCAAATGCTAACCAAGGAAGGATTTGAGCAAGGCAAGGCAGAACGATGCCTGTACTCAAGATATAGAGACAACAAATGGGTTTACATTCTGACTTACATGGATGACCTGATTTTATGCTATGAAGACAAGGAGGACTGTGATGAAATAGTTCAACGTCTGAATCAAGAAGTAGAAGTGAAAGAATTAGGAAACATCAACTACTATCTTGGAAAACAAGTAGAATGTAAGGAAGATTAAATCTATCTTTCTCAATCAAAAACAGAGAATCCTAGAATTTCTGGACTACATGAATATGAAAAGAGCTAAGCTAGCAAAGCATTCCTATGGAAAAACACTACCTGAACCAGCAAAGAAGTGGTGAATTTCTGCATGACAACAAGCAATATAGAGAAGTAATTGGAAGTCTTCTGTACATAAGTACATTGACATGTCCAGATATCACAGCAGCTGTGGGCATGTTATGCAGAAAGACAGAATCACCAAGCAAAAGTGACTGGAATACAGTCAAAAGACTTGCAAAGTACCTGCAAGGCACTACACATCTGAAACTAAAGTTACCAACAAGTGACAATCCCAGACATGGATACAGACTGGGCAGGAGATACTACAGACAGAAAGTCAACCAGTGGACATTTATTCTTCTATAATGGTGGAGCAGCAGGAAGCAAAAAACTATAGCTGTATCCTCAACTGAAGCTGAGTATGTATCCGCAGCATAAGCATGCAGACAGCTAAAATGGATACTGCAACTTATGCAAGACTTCAAGATAGAGGAACCCAAACCAGTACAACTCTTTGAAGACAAACAAGGGTGCATAAAACTTGCACAGATGGAGAAGATCAACTCAAGAACAAAACACATGGATGTGAAGCATCACTTAGTAAGAAACATGCAAGAAGAAGGGCTTGTTCAGTTGGAATACTGTTCTACAGATGAAATTATTGCAGATGTACTAACCAAGCCAAGCCACTTTCTCAAGAAAAGTTTGAAGGTCTACATAAGAAGACAAATCTTGTGGACTTTGTACACTAGACCTTGAGAAGGGATGTTGGAAAAAGCAATGTCTGGTATACAAAGAAAAAGACCCTGAAGGGGGCAGCAAGAAGACAATTAGATAGGATAGTGAAGTCAGTACCTCATTCCAGATTGCTAAGGGCAATTTCCCCCTTCTTCTCAGAAGTGCCACATTCAGTCTTAGCCTCTCTCTCAGTTAGAGATGTAGTTAGGAACCTATCTCTGTCTCTCCTCTTTCCTACCAAATATGTTAATTCCTAAATAAACCCTTATCTACTCTTTAATTAGGTTATGCACCGTTGCTGTGTTAATTACTCTGCCAATGGTTTATTTAAATAGTTGATCTGTGTCATAAATATTAAAGATTCTACTATTTAAAGTGGGCAGGCTGTGCTCCAAACTCAACCAGTGGTTTCCAACAACCTTGTTTATGTGCTGAGAGGTACCAAGCACCCTCCACCTCCACAGTACACTGTAGGGTCACTAACAGGTTTGGTAAGATGTTGCTCAGCACCAAGGTGCTTCTTACCAAGCCCATCCCACCATAAGGTCAGTGATGATGGGCTGTTCAGGACATGCCCTCTATCACTCCTGATCATCCCTACCTACAGGAGGAGGAGGAGGAGCAGGAGAAGAAGAAGAAGAAGTACCAGAACTCTCAAGAGGGAAATGTAGTAGTAGAGCCGGAACTCGCAAGAGGGAAATGAAGTTTTCAATCTGTATTCTGAAAACTCAGGAACTTTTAAACACTTTTAAAAGAATTTTGTTGAAGAGGTTCCAGAACTCTGTTCCGGAACATTCCCCCAGAAAAAAAACCCTGCCTACCTATCCTGAGCAGCCTGCCTTATTCCTGCCAAACTAGTTATGGCCTAAACAGTTACAGACCAAGGCTATTTAATCTAACATCCTCCTCCTGATACATCATGAAGCAGGCAAAAGAAAGACTCCCCTCATAGACAACTAGGGGAATCCAAAAAAATCCTGCTTGGTTCCATAAATGATGACCATCTAATACTGCAATATTCAAGAAGGTTGGATAGATTGGCAGCAGATGACAAAAGCAGTCAAAAAGGGGTGAGACTTGTTTATGTATCCCCTAATTGGTGCCTTCTTATGTTATTATTATAAAATGAATGATTAGATTAAATATAAATAGGAGGAATTGAATACAGCAATTAATCAACTGAGGAATTAATATTTAGATAATCAGCTGTGACTGGTTTATCCTGTTCTTGAGAAGGATTTGTATTGTATCTGACAACTGATCTAGAATTAATATATATGAAAATGTTGTTATTGGCTTACTAAATTGATGGCCATAGGATTCAATATTGTTATAGTTAATTGATTAGATTGGTTGAGTATGAGAAGATTTGTTGGGATAGAATAGGCTAGGATTGTTAGGGATTGCAGCAATAGAAGGACTGCTAACTGTTTGAATTGTTGTATAGCACTTATATTGGTATCCACTCGTCATCAGCCATAAACTGGTCTGAGGCCTTGCAAAGACCATCAACAAATTGCAATGATGGGACAGGGTATACCAGTGCTGCTGGGGAGGAGAAAGTATAGTGGTGAGGCTAGGCACAAAATGAAGGGAATGGGACAGAGAAATAGAGAAGCTTGCCCCCCTTCCAGCCTGAGCCCCATCCCAAATGTGGCAGTCAGTGGGGCTAGGATTAAAGACCCCTCTCTGTCACTGGTGCTGTGCAATGCCAGGTCCATAAACAATAAGATCTCAGTTCTTTGGGACTTTTTGCGGGAGCAAAATGTGGACCTGGCTTGCATGACGGAGACCTGGGTGCAAGATGGTAGCGCTCTCCCAATTGGCTCCACCTGGGTTCTCCATCCTCCACAGTCATGGACTACGGGGCGGGGGGGGGAATGGCTCTGTTCATCCAGGAGGCTTACTCCTTCAGGGCGCTCCCACCATTGAGGCTCACAGGCATAGAGTGTGCTGGCTTTGTGTGGGAAGCTGGGGAGAGTTTGGCTATCTGGTTAGTGTACCGGCCGTTCAATGCACCAGCTGATGGCCTGTCATCCCTGGTCGAGGCTGTGTCAGGCTGAGCATTGGAGTACCCTAGACTTATAGTCCTGGGTGACTTCAATGTCCATGCTGATGATGTGACCTCTTCACAAGTGGTGGGCCATGGCGGCAGTAGGACTCTCCCAATATGTAATGGCCCCAACTCACCGAGCCAGTCACACACTTGATTTGATCTTTGTGGCAGGGGTTACAGTGGACCAGATTACTACTATGGCAGTACCATGGTCAGATCACCAAGCCCTGAAGGCCCATGTGAACATTGCACCCTGACCCTGTTTGGGCAGTGAGCATATTTTAGCTTGCCAGCAGAGCTAAATGAACCCTCAGCAGCTTCAGAGGGCTCTGTGGGAACCTATGCCCTCTGGCAGCTCACTAGTTGAGGATTGGCATGGTTTACCCAGGAGCTGTGGCTGATGAAGTGAAGGCTCAGATGACTAGAGTGATGGTGGTGGTGTACTTGAGATGAAGCAACAAAAGCATCTTATAGGATGTTTATGAGATCCTATGAGATGGCAGTCAAAGCCACATAGAGAGAGTTCTATGCAGCCATGGTTGCATCTGCTAGCTTACACCTGGCACAATTATTTAGAACTATTCAGTCATTAACAGATCTGCCATATGGCATACCAAATGCTAGGGAATTGGACATTCGTTGCGAGGCTTTTGCGAGCTATTTTGCAGATAAAATCTTGTCACTCCACCATGATCTCCCCACCACAGTTGAAACAGTGAGCGAACTCGAGGCCCCATGCACGTCTTCTGGTTCCATTCTGGATTATTTCAATTCACTCAGCCTTGAGGAAGTTGACAGATTGCTCTCAACTATTTGCCCAACCACATGCAGCCTTGATCTGTGCCCTTCATGGCTTATAAAAGCTGGCCATGTGGGGTTCGAGGTGCTCTCAAGGATATTATCAAAAAGTCCCTCACTGAGGGACTGTTCCTGGGGGCACTCAAGGAAGTGATGGTCCACCCTCTCTTGAAAAAAACATCCTTGGACCCGGCCAAATTGGCTAACTATCGGCCAGTCTCAAATTTGCCCTATTTGGGCAAATTACTTAAGAGAGCGGTGGCAATTCAGTTGCAGAGCTTTATGGATGAAACTTCCATGCTAGACCCTTTCCAGTCTGGCTTTCATCCAGGCCATGGGACAGAGACAGCACTGGTTGCCCTCACAGATGACTGTGAGGCATCTGACATGGTCAGCCATCATTTACTGATCCACCACCTCACTGACACTGGGATTCAAGGGCTTGCCCTGCAATGGCTTGTCTCCTTTCTCCAGGGTTGGGGACAGAGGATGGCATTGGGGGAGCAGATGTCCCAGAGGTATCTGCTGACTTGCGGGGTCCCCAAGGGGCGGTGCTATCCCCAATGTTATTAACATCTACATGCACCCCATTGCCCAGATTGCCTGGAGGCACAAGCTAGGGTGTCATCAATATGCAGATGACACCCAGCTATATCTGTTGTTGGGTAGTCAGTCAGACTCTACTCCAGATGACCTGGACCAGGCACTTCAAGATGTGGTGGACTGGCTTAGACTGAGCCAATTGAAATTGAATCAACTATGCCTGAGTTGGAGCAGGTCAGTGGTAGGAAGCCCATTACTGACCTTTGATGGGGCACCACTGGTGCCAGCGCCAAGGCTCAGGACTTTGGGAGTGCTCCTGGATGCCGCCTTAACAATGGAGGCCCAGGTAGCAGCCACTGCCAAGGCAGCCTTTTACCATCTATGGCTGATCAGGCAGCTGGTTCCCTTCCTTGAACACAATAACCTGGCAACTGTGATCCATGCTATGATCACCTTGATATTGGACTACTGAAATGCTCTCTACAAGGCTGCCCTTGGTACAAATCTGGAAGCTGCAGCTAGTGCAAAATGTGGCAGCCAGCCTGCTGATGGGTCTCTATACGAGAGCACATCCAGTCTGTGCTGAAGGCATTGCACTGGCTGCCAACAGCATACCGGATTCACTTCAAGGTGCTGGTTTTGATCTTTAAGCCCTATATGGTCAGGGGCCTGCCTACCTGAGGGACCACCTTTCCCTATATGTTCCCCAGAGTGCACTGAGGTCAGGGTCGCAAAATCGCCTGACTCTCCTTGGTCCGAAAGGTGCCAGATTGGCCATCACTGGAGCTAGGGCCTTCTCAATGGTGGCTCCACACTGGTGGAATGAGCTCCCGGAAGACATCAGGGCCCTGCAGGACCTTTTACAGTTCTGCAGGGCCTGTAAAATGGAGCTCTTCCAGCAGGCCTTCGATGATTGAGCTATTAAAAACTGATGATTGAGCTATTAAAAACTGAATTGTTACAGCCCTCGTGTTAATGGAATTAAGAACAATTCAGATACCGGTTTAGCTACATTGGATCTTCTTACAGCAATTGCCATCTGTACTTAACTGCACTTTTATATACATCATTGTTTGTGAAATTTTATAGTAATTTATAGTATTGCGCATTCGCATCTGTGTTTTATTGTATTTTACCTGCTGTACGCCACCTTGAGCCTGCCTGTGCAGGCAAGGCAGGATATAAATTTAAATAAATAAATAAATAAATGGTTGACTCAGTTCATCTCTCCAATTATTGCCTCATGCCTCATTTGAAGAGGGGATAAGGCGAGTAGATCCTCAGCCATAATGCTGTGAATACCTCTTGTCAGATCCAGTAACTTCTTTTCATTTTCACTATGTCATATTTGTGGCTGGACTGAGTTAGCATCACTCCACTCCTCTCTCCTCCTATTCATTTCCCATTTGCACAAGTATGAAAATGGTCACTAGGCCCTGAAACCTCCTTCTCCCTTCGCTTTTGCTTTTTGAACCAAGCCATGTTGCAATACTGCTGGTAGGTTTGGAAGGGAAAGGGGAGAAAGCCCTTTAAAGAGTGAAAGGCAGATGGCAACTTAACTCCTCTCCCCATAATGGTTATGGTGGAGGTGTCCACACAGACACTCCCCAACAACCATTCCATGATTTCCCTTAGAACCAGAGAAAACAGTCGTCCCCCCTCCGCGCCAGATTAGAGGGCAAAACCCTATAACTGCTACAACTTGGGGAGGGGCTGTGGCACAGTAGTAAAGCATCTACCTTGCATGTAGAAAATACCAGGTTTAATCCCCATTTTAGAAGATCAGGTGGTAGGTGATGTGAAAGACCTCTGCCTGTGACCCTGGAGAGCTACTGCCATTCTAGACAATACTGACCTTAATGGACCAATGGTCTAATTCAGTAGAAGGTAGCTTGATGTGCACAGGTTATATTTGGAATGAGCATGACATCATGTAGGCGTTTCCCTCTAATTTGGGGGCTTCCTGCTTTCTGCATGAAAAAAACCCACAGCCACTGTTTTAACAACAGAGTGGCTCCTAGTGACAAGATGCTACCTTTTGGTTTATTTATGTATTTATTTATTGTTACCCTACTTTCTCAGCTAAAAAAACCTCTGTAGCAAATGATAATTTAGCAAATCATGTTAATTCATGTATGAAACTAATCTGCTGTGCTGGGTGGCCTCGTCCTATCTTCTTGTTCCCCCTTTCATGCTCCTTCTTTTCTGTTTCCTGGCAATTTATCACCCTCTTGTCATTTTTATGGACTTTTGGCCACAAGGTGGTTTAAACTCCACCTCAAATGCAAACACCCATGTGCACCTTGTGAATTAAGTGCCAACATGTCTTAGCCTGCCTCAGACTGGATGTGAAAACATTCATAATGTATGTAAGGCTTATTTAAACATGGGAGGGGGAATGTGCATGGTAGGCTCTTCCTAGATGCAAAGTAGACTGCAGGTACTTTAAAATCCACATGATTCAAAGTTGTCCCACATACAAGGAAATGATTTACTTTTCCTTTTTGCCCTTGGAGAAAAGTTTGTCTCCTAGGCTTAAGGGGAATACTCTGCTGGGGAAGGTGTTTTAGGAGGATTTCAATGTATGTGTACATCTGTTGTTTAAATGTTTATTGTTTATAAAATTGTTGTCACCCACCTTGAGTCCTGAGCTGCTTTGAGCAAAGGCAAGTTTATAAATAAATAAATAAAGTTTTCTGTGACATGCAAGGTTTCATATGCAGGGCTGGGTTTTGCAATCTCCCACCAGAAATCTTAAGCGATACAGTTCATGGTGCAATGTGCTATTTCAGTGTTTGCACGAGTTATCAGAATTTTTTTTAAGAAAATAAGAATGTCTTCTGAAATGGAAGAAACAAATTCAGCAGACCATTTCAGATGCCTGTAAACACAACAGATTTGCTTTCATGGGTTTTCATAGCAAGGAGAAAAGAAGAAAGCACCAAACCTGGCTAGTGGCTTTTGTGGTCCTGCTTAGCCAAGATAAATCTCATGCAAAACACAGATGGGCTTGTTTTGCTCTCTGAATACTTAACTCTCCCATCTGTTATGGCATTATTGAAAAACTCCTGATAGTAAAGACATTTCTAGAGATGACAATATCGGGTCAGAGAGAGTTAGTCAGACATTAAAAGAAAGAGGTGGAGAAGCATATATGAAGGGGAAATATATCTTCAAAAGGAGAGGCATGAATGATCGGGAAAATGATTGAGGCAGTTACAGATGATGAGCCAAGAAAAGGTTGTCTCAGTAGCAGCTTAACTTGGCTTGTCAGCAGTAGCATTCTCTGTGTTCCAAAGGCCTTTGTTACTAAAGAAAGGAGCCTGCTCTTCTCCTGGCAAGAGCAAAAAGAGAGAAACATTCCATAATCTTCCCAAAGAAGTCACCATGTCGTATTGTTGAGGATATGAAGGAGTCTTTCAAGGATATTTGCCAGTGCAACATAAAGGAATTTTACTTTTCAAGTTCTTGTGTTTTTATAACAAAGGAACTGAGAAGAAACTCAGCTTTGGCTGTTAGATGGAAGAAAACTGAGATCTTGCTTTTTCTGCTTTCTATGATTATAACTGTAGCAAGACTGGGCTTAGTGTACTGCTTACAATGACCACTTTCCTCTTCAGTTTGGTTACCCATGTATCAGGACATATATGACTTTCTTCTGAAATCTTGCACTTGTCACCACAGTGGAACTTCAGGCAAAGGTGCTTTGTCTCACTGGTAAATCAGAGGGCAAATGATAGCAAAATGTTCAGGAACAATAAAAAGCTAGGTTCTAAAAACAAACAAACAACCCTAGACTATGGAAGAATGTAACTGATAGCTTTTAGACAAGATGTCTGGAGTGTGGATTGTCTGTTCCTAAACTACAGGACAATGAAAATGCATGACTGTTCAATATTTACCTTTAGTTTTTACATTATTTAGAGACAGACAAGCCTGAAAGAATGGTTAGCCTTCTGCTCAGCCACAAGGATTCCATGTCAATAGTTTTAGAAAATCATGTTTTTACAAGTGTTTACATAGATACTCATAAAGAGTCCTTGCAGAGTCTCTCTTCATGATTTCCTCACCCTCCTCAGCACTCCCAATTGTAAGCCCCCTCCAAACTTACCCACCTCTCCCTTAAACTTACCTGGGTCAAAGAATGGCAGCAGCAGCAAAACCTTACTCCCTGTCTTTGATCCTTCCTTTCTTGCAATTCCTTTGATAGCAGCTAGGTGCAAGAACTTACTGCGAAACATAGTCCTCTAAGGATTCCTAACTCTATTCATTCTTTAA
Organism: Gekko gecko; assembly: GCA_029375565.1. Taxonomy (NCBI): domain Eukaryota; kingdom Metazoa; phylum Chordata; class Lepidosauria; order Squamata; family Gekkonidae; genus Gekko; species Gekko gecko. The sequence continues at coordinate 125,317,946 of JAPDNY010000006.1, read as the reverse complement.
GGAACAAATCCCAAAAGTCTGAAAACAGATTTTAGAAAACAGTTAAATACTGGCAACATCTCTATTTGCAATGGGAGAATCAGAACACAGTGAATGAATCCTCCAGCAGGTGACACAATATTGGATTATGTATCTGATTCAACTTCAGCAAAACACTCTTCATTCTCTGTGGTCAGATATGACATATAGACTGGTGGTCTAACATTGATTGTTAGTGCTTATGTGTCTATTTTACGTCTGCAGAACCAAGAAGATGGCCAAGCTGTAAATTTCAAATGTACTCTGACATGTCCTGTTTTCAGCTAATTAGAAAAAAAGTATATGCTTGTGTGAATATGTATGTGTAGTAGAAGTGTGATAAAGACTGAAGACCATGGCTATTCCTCCTCTGAACAATCTTGATAAGTCTCAAGTAAAGTGCCAGTTTAACCTCTCCATGTAGCCACCCTCTCCTCCTGCCTCCTATTCTGCATTCTGAGATAAGGAGCAACAACAGTAGAGACATCAGAGATGGGTGGAGATGAGAGGCCTGGATAAGGGCAACAAGGGTGTCAAAAAGGAACAGCCAGAACTGGGCACACCCACATTTTGGAGAATAAGGGAGAAGAACTAAAGGTGCAAAGAAACAGCAGAGAAGAGCCAGTGGCACCGTGATGTAACCAGCCCCACAAAGGAGGGGGGCAAATATGGAACAGACATAGTTCTATTAGGCAACTAGGAAGAGTTCTATTTCCCAACACCTTTGGAGCTCTCTTGCTCAGGCAGCCTGTGCATGCAACAATGGCAAAGTTCAACCATTCCCCATCATTGGAGCCCCCTCCTCAAGTGGTGTTTGAATGCAACTTTTAACATGGGGTGAACATGTGTCTGACTGAGCATAGCTTAGTTTCAATAAAGCTTTTTTCCGCTATAAAAGGATCCTCGCCAGTGGCTCTCTGTTCCCTGCTGGATTCAAACCCACTAGGCCCACAACTCTAGTGTAGAGTCTGATCACCCCTGGAAGAGACAGTAAAGGTCCTAGGGTGCTATTTTTCATCTAACACTGTCTGATTTCAAAACATTTACATTTGTAAAAGGCTTTCAACAGGTTTTAACTGAACCAAACTAGTATGTGTTGACCAAAAATAAATAAATTGGGCATATGCCAGGAGGCGCAAAGCTGTGTTGACAAATTCTTTCACCGAAACATTCCATCACTTACTATATTTCTTAAGAACTCCACACAGGAGAATCCCCTGCAACTACTACCACCTCAACTAGTTTCCAGAATTTCATTTTAGGATGACCAGTGCTGTGATCCTAAACTCATTTACTTGAAAGCATTGACATTAATGAGACTTACAAAATAATCAACATGGTGAAGAAGTTAGGGGTGAGTGAGGTTCAAATCCCCACTCAACTATGTAACCATGGAGGGTGACCTTGGGCTAGTCACTATTTCTCAGAGTAACAAACCTCATAGGGGGAAAAAACTGGGAAGGAAGAGCTTTGTACAGCACCCTGAGCTCCTTGGAGAAACAGAGGGATAAAAACATAAGAATCGCTTATACAAAACTTTAGTGTTTTAAATATATCACCTAAGTAACCCTTGTCATGGGTGGGAGATGTAAGGTGTGCTGAAGCAAAATGAGAGGGTCCTCAATGTTCTGGGAAAGGCACTCTTTCCCAGGGAAAAGGGCCATATAAATGACAGTATCAGCAAGGGGAGATACAGTTCTGCAAAGAGATAAATATTTGCCCAAACTACCAAGAAGGAAAAGATGGATGGTAACTGCCAAAATATGAATGGGGTATTGAAATGTGTGTGACATAATCTTGATGGAGGTATGGGTCCAGGGGCCCGTGAGATGAAAACTCTCCCTAAATCTGGACTGAGTAAGGAACTTCCAGCCAGTTAGGAAGGAATGGTTAAAAGTTCTGAAACATTGCCCAAATGCTGGGATCAGATTGGGAGCCAGGATCAGTGTATGCCCCACAACACATCCAAAGCCGGGATGCCAATGTAAAAAACGGTAAGACTCAGGGCAGGTTACAATACACTAATAAAAACAGATAAAAACCGTACCCATACAATCCAGTATAAAAAACCAAGAAACAGATTAACACATTGACAGAGCTAAAAACACTGACAGAATCAACATATCCCAGAAATGTGGTACAGATGTGTGAGGGAAACCCACGTATCAGCAGATGGGCCTAGGCCAACACCTATGGCAATAAGTTGCTGCAGTGCATGATTTAAATGGGTTTGTGCAGAGGAGGCCTATGGGATCAGACATCTGCCACTTCAACTAAAGGCCTGGTGGAACAGCTCCATTTTACAAGCCCTGTGGAACTGTAGTAAGTCATGCAAAGCCCTGATCTCAGTTGGAAGCATGATCTACCAGGCCGGACCCAGAGCTGAAAAAGCTCTGGCTCTGGTCAAGGCTAAATGGATGTATTTTGGGCTGGAGACTACCAGGAGATGTTGTTCTGAGGTGTGTAGAGTTCTCTGGGGAACATATGGGGAGAGGCAATCTTGCAGGTATGTTGATTCCTGACTGCATAGGGCCTTGAAGGTTAATACTATAACCTTGAACTTGATCTGTGTTGTATAGTGAGATGGCTATGCAAGCGCTAGCATGGCCAAGCACTTACGCAGACCTTCGGGTCTAGAGACAATAGCCAAGTCAGATCCTAGTGTGGACCAATGGGATCGCGCAGATCCCAGTATGGACCTATGGGCCACAGGTAGTGTAAACACAACCTATCACTGGATCTGGGTGTCTGTTATAGGGTGTGTGTTACACAGATATAAGCTGGTCACAGACCAGCTAGTTTGTCTTCAGTTTTGAGCTACCTAATAAAGTATGAGCTGATTTCACTATGCCACTTAGTACTTTACAAGCTGATACTCACCTGGAAGCCAATACAGCTGGTGCAGCATGGGCTGAATGTGCACCCTCACAGACGTCTCTTCAGCAGACACACCACTGCATTTTGTACCAGCTGTAATTTCTGAACCTGCATAGAGTAAGTTACAGTATCTAACATGGAGGTGACCATGGCATGTATTACCACAGCCAAATTGTGGGAGGAGAGGTATGGAACCAGTTGCCTGACCAGCTGAAGCTGGTAAAAGGCTACTCTGGCACTGGTCATGATCTGGGCCTCCATAGAAAGTGAGACATCCAGAGTCACTCCTAAACTCCTCACCATTGGTGCCAGCATCAATGACGCCCCACCAAGGGTTGGGAGATGGACTCCTGACCCCAACTCACTGTGACTCAGGCACAGGGCCTCCATCTTCAATGGATTTAATTTCAGCCGGCTCTACTGTAACTAGCCAGTCACAGCCTCCAGCTCCCTGGCCAAGGTATCAGTGGCAGACTCCAGTCAGTTGTCCATCAACAGATACAGCTGGTACTGGTAACAACCCAGCCCAACCCCCTGGATTAACTGGGAAAGGGGGAACATATAGATGTATATGCAGATAAATATATATAAAAGGGATGTAATTTTCCCTGTTCTTTTCCAAGATCTGCTATAGCCTGTTTTGTATGTAAAATGTTTTTCCTTATAACATGCTCTAGTTTGTTAAGCTGTGATAAATAAAGTCTGTCTTGTTTACAAAAGAGGGCTGTGTTCAAAGACCTCCCCATGTACCTAGCTACTTGACACCTGCACACAGAGAAAGGGAAGTGGTAATTGGGAAACCCTGCCTTTTGCACATGCACAGAGGGTGCGGTCACACAAGCCAGATGAAAGAGGGCGAGGGGAAGCAAGGCTATTTCCTCCGAATGAATTTGAGCCTCAGTTGCATGATCACACCTCCCTTTGAAGCTGCGGGCGCAGTCTATCAGGATGTGATCAGATGCAACTGCGGATGAGTCGGGGGGGGTTGGATGCCATGTGTTTCCCATGCACTTTAACGAGGGATCGATGAATTGCACCTCTGCACTGAGGGCTCCTTATGGAGTTTGCGATGATGCACAGACTGTGGGGGGGGGGCACAGAGTGAGGATGGCCTGATCAGACTATCCTGATGCCATGAGAGCATGCTGGAGCAATCAGATAGGGGAATGTCCATCCGTGGCCCATTGCAACCCATTTACTACCTGGTTTTCCCCAGTGTCTTTTAACTCCGCTTCTGTACTGGAGCAAAACAGGTTGCTGATGGCTGCAGGGTGCTTCCCAGATGTTGTTGTCTGATCACGCCCTTTAAATCTGCCCAGCATTTGCACCTGTGTCAGGTCTAATTGTGTGTATGATCACAGCCAGAGACAGCCTTTACTGGTGAATCCCAGATTGTCAGTAGACATAAAAAGCTGGGTTTTACTTTGGGGTGGTGGCAGCCTAAGAATGCACACACAAACCTCTACCCTAACAGGATGGGTTTGTGAGAACCCTTACAGCAATTCCTGCAGCACTCTAAGTTGTAAGTCAGTATTATTATCCCTGTATTGCAAGTGGGGAAATGGCTCTGAGAATAGAGGGCTAAAATGAGAGTTGAATTGGGGGCATCCTGTTTTACAGTGCAATCCTAAGAATATTTTCCTGGTAGTATGCCCCAGTGAATAGACCTGGGTAGAATTCTGACGGCAAAGGATGAGATGGTGAGATGCAATGAACATGAAATTAAGCAATCTCCAGAGGATGATGGAAGACAGGAGAGCCTGGTGTGATGTGGTCCATGGGGTCGCGAAGAGTCAGACTCAACTGTGCAACTGAACAACAACAACAATTCTGAACAGACCTGTTTAGGATTGCTCTACCAGTCTCTCAGCACTATACTGCATCAAAATAATGGTGGTTATATTCACAGTATTAGAGTATAAAAAAATAAAAGTATGGGTGAGTTTGCATCTGTCGTATGAGCTCATTTTGGTCAGGGTCAGAATCCTGCAATTATGACCTGTCCCACTCATTCTTAATCTCACAAAAGTCTTCCGGCTTCTTTCTTAATCGGTGCCTATCATCACCCACGATTCTATCAGGAGCCAGCTGTTTGCCACACTGCTTGCCAAGTCAACAGCTCCTTCTCCTTTCCCCTTGGGGAAACTGTTCACCTCATTGCCAAAGAGAGTGAAGGGGGAAGAGAACTGCATCTGTTAGCATTCACTGCTAGAGGCCTTGTCACTATACCAGCATTCAGGCTGCAGATCAGATTGTCTTGTTTCAGGAAACACTTTAGGAGTACTTGTTCTCCCTTTATTGTTGTTTTCTCCAACACAAGTGAACATATTTTATGTCCACTGGGACCCAAAACAAGGATTTTCAAGAAAATTTGTTATTTAATGATGTCATTACAGTTCTTTTGTAACTGTAAATGTATCATTGGAAATCTGAAAGAATCCTGTTGCACGGTTTTTTGCAATGCAACACACTCTGTCCTGGAAATGAAACTATTTTATTGGGTACCTAAAATATTCATTACATTACAAGTTTAATCGAAATGCTGGACAGCAGTGAATGTTGTTGGGGCTTTATGATATGGTGACCAAGTGACCATGTTCTCCTTGAATTACAGTTGCTATGGGGGGTCAAGGAAGTTTGTAGCCAGACTCATAGGTTAGATTCTCGTAGGGCTGACTTCAACAAACTCAGAGGACTGATGGGAGTCATTCCGCGGGGGAGTGTGCTGGAAGGGAAAGTAGCGAGTGAAGAGTGGGCTCTTCTCAAACAAGAGCTTTTGGGAGCTCAAGGCCTCACTATTCCAGCAAGACAGAAACATGGTAAGGGCTCCAAGAAACCAATGTAGATGAACTGAAAGCTTCAGAATAAGCTAAGGGAGAAAAAAGAAATGTTTGGGAAATGTAGGGAAGGTCAGACCTCTAAAGAGGAGTATATGAGAGTTACTAGGTACTGCAGATCAGCCATCAGAGAAACCAAAGCTTGATATATGTTGGGTCTGGCCAGGGGCACCCACTACAATAAGAAAAACTTCTACAGATATGTGCGAAGCAAACATAAGGTAAAAGAGGCAATTGGACCACTTTGGGAAATAGAAGGAGAAACTCTAGTGGAGAACAGAGAAAAAGCAGACAGGCTTAATGACTCTTTTGCCTCTGTTTTCTCCCAGAAGAACTCAAGCCCATCTAGAGATGTTATAGGACATAACATGACACCTGAGTGTCCACTTGACATTGACAGGGAGGATGTGGAGAGGCACCCGGCTGCACTAGATGAATACAAATCCCCTGGGCCAGATGGTGTGCACCCAAGAGTGCTCAAAGAACTTTCTAAGGAACTTGCAGACCCTCTGTCCATCATCTTCAAGGCCTTGTGGAGGACTGGGGATGTGCCACAAGGTTGGAGGTGAGTGAATGTTATCCCAATATTTAAGAAAGGGAAGAATGATGACCCGGGAAACTACAGGCCAGTCAGTCTGACTTCTGTTGCTAGGAAGATATTAGAGCAGATTTTAAAGGGATCGATCTGTAAGCATCTGAAGGACCACTTAGTGATCTGGGGAAGTCAGCATGGTTTTGTTCCCAACAGATCTTGTCAGACCAACCTGGTTTCCTTCTTTGAACTCTGTTCAAACCACTCTGTTGATGTGATTTACCTGGATTTCAGTAAAGCTTTTGATAAGGTTCCCCATGACATTCTGATGGGCAAAATGGAAGACTGTGGACCAGACTATAGAACAGTTCAGTAGATAGGGAACTGATTAGAGGACCACATCCAAAGAGTGGTGGTCAATGGCGTTTCATCAGATTGGACGGAGGTGTCCAGTGGAGTGCCACAGGGCTCAGTTTTGGGTCTGGTACTTTTCAATATTTTTATCAATGATCTGGATGAAGGGGTAGAAGGGCTAATCATTAAATTTGCTGATGATACTATATTGGGAGGAGTAGCAAACACCCAAGAAGATAGAGTTAAAATTCAACAAGACCTGAATACTCTGGAGAAGTGGGCAGTTGCAAACAGGATGCAATTCAACAAAGAAGAATGCACAGTATTTAATCTGGGCCACAAAAATGTCAAGCACAAATACTCGATGGGGGATACATTTCTAGGAGTAGTGTATGCGAAAGAGATCTTGGGGTAAGGGTGGACTGTAAACTAAATATGAGCAGTCAGTGTGATGCGGTGTTAAAAAGGCAAATTCAGTCTTGGGTTGTATTAAAAGGGCCATAGCATCGAAATCGCAGGAGGTCATAGCCCCTCTGTATACTGCTTTGGTCAGGTCACACTGAGTAGTGTGTGCAGTTCTGGAGGCCTCACTTCAAAAAGGATGTGGGCAGAAGAGAGGGACGAGGATGATCAGAGGGGTATGGAGACTGAGCCCTATGAGGAAAGGCTAAGGGCCTTGGGAATGTTTAGTTTGGAGAAGAGGAGATTGAGGGGGGACATGATTGTTCTCTTTAAATATTTGAAAGGCTGTCATTTGGAGGAGGGCAAGGAGATGTTCCAGTTGGTAGCAGAGGATAGGACCCAAAGCAATGGGCTTAAATTACATGCAGAAAGGTATTGGCTGGATATTAGGAAACTTTTTTCATGCTCAGAGTGGTTCAAAGGTGGAATCAGCTGCCAAGGGAGGTGGTTAGCTCCCCTTCCCTGACACCTTTCAAGAAGAGGCTGAATGAATATTTGTCAGAGATGCTGTAGGCTGGTCCTGCATTAAGCAGGGGGTTGGACTAGATGGTCTTATTGCCCCTTCCAACTCTATGATTCTATAACAAATCTGAATGAAATCTAACATGTAGTTCCAATGTAAAATCTGGCCATTTCTTTTCTGAGGATGTTTCAGTTTCTGTCATATTTTGTAATTAGTTTCTATTTCCTTATATTTCATCTTCTATTTTATGGTATTAGCAGTCAGAGCCCTCTTCCCACAGAAGGGCAGTTTAGCACTAAGTGAGAGAGACATAACACCCTTCTTATAACATTGCCCCCAGAAATCATATATATAAGACACTGCTTGGCCCAAAAGGGCACAAAATGGATGCCTGCTGGAGACAAGCCAGGGAAAATATTTTGGAAGATGAGTCAAAACTGCTGACTAACGACCCTCTTCTTGCCCCAGAGAGACACATAATTTAGGAACAATAGGCCTCCCAAGAAACTATTGACTAATCTCATCACTGAGCCACCTCACTTCCCCCTTACACATTTACCCTAATTATGCAACACATAACACTATTCAACAAATCTGGTAGCTTTCCCCATCCAGTACTTAGTGGGTCATCAAGAACCATTAGCACCTATAGCCCACCATGGGTAAACTCATCAAGCCCCTCCCAAATCACCCTTCCCTATCAAGTTACTGTTTTGGAGACGAGGGGAGAAAGTGGCTCAGCAGCAGAAGCTGTAGTTTCATATCGGTTCATTTCAGATGATGTAGATCTTGGGGCTATCAGAGTTATAGCATTGAGTAGAAGTTATTGTCTATCTTCTTTGTGGCCACTATGATATGTTCCCCTAAAACAAGATTTCCCATAAAAGGTCCAAAAAAAGAGTATCTTTTATGGTCATTCTGCAAGAAATATCAGTCCTCCTAAAGCCAGGATCTAAAATGATAATTATCAATTTTTATAGCAACTTCAGAAACTAAAATAGTGATTGCCAAACTGTTTGCCAAGGGTTAATAATGTGGCACAAGAGAGGCTGAATTATGCCTTGCAAAATGGTGTCAATACTGGAGTGATGCACTATTTTACCACTCAGAATAGCAAATCCCTCTGTGGCATCAGTCTCCCTATAGATATGCCAAGATATGATCGGGAGCACTATCCCACAGTAGGCAGACTTGGCTGCCTTGCAGTTGCAAATAAGTTACTGCCCATATAAATCTTTCTGGGTGCAGAGTTAAGTTTATATTCAGTTTTAATCCAGAAAAAAATGGGTTGTGCAGTCATCCAAAGCTTCCCCTGATCTTAATACTATACAGTAGGTTTTATATAGGGACTGAAGTTCAAAAGCAACCAGCTTGAGTATTCCCATTTCATATTAATTTTTCCCTCTTGAATAACAAACCCAATATTTTCACACCAGTATCCTCCTGCCATTTGTCCCATTAAAATGAATATATTTTCAGTGTTATTTTTCTCTTAGTTGCATATAGATCATCTATAAATATTGTGTACATAGAAACCCTGTTAAAATGACAAAAAAGAAAACAATATCATGAACATAGCAATGAAAAATAGACACATAGTTGCCAATGACAATGTATGAAATAAAAAAGAAACAAAAAATGCCATATTGTCTCATCCCTATATTAAACAATACCTTAAAGATGCCATCTGCAGAGATTCTTTGGGAATTGTGTGGTGACTGGGTAATACAATCATGGATGGCAGATCATTTTATGTGTTTCCAATATGCAACATTTACAATCTAAATTAGCAAAAACACACCTCTCTCTGCTGAAAAAAAATCAAGCATAAAGATAGTTAATTTAATGTGTGAATTCAATGCATATAAATCTTATTCCAGATTAAGCCTATTGTGCAAAAAACATCTTGGTTTTATAGGCTTCTTGTATTAATTTTATGCTACCTATAAATAATGATTGTGAGATACCACATAGACAATAGCATGGAATTAAAAGTTGAAGATGTTAATGTTCCTGGCCAAAGCCAGGTGCATAAAGAAGATTGCAGCGCTCAGTTTATTTACTTTTTCAGATTTTGTTTTTTCAATATTATCTGAAAAAGTCAGCTGCTCATTAGACCATCCTTTAGGGCTCATCCAGTTTTGGAATATATTGGCAAGTCAGCATTTGTTTTGCAAATTTACAAGAAATCAAATCTCGTTTTATACAGTCAACAGGAATAGCTAGAAACATGCATTCCTATTCTGGAATAACAATTAGTTACCCTGGTATAATTACCCCTTTTCTTATTTCAGTCTTTGAGTTGTGTTTCATTTCAAGCTGTGATATAAATTAAAAATAATCCCTCCTTGATAAATAATCATGAAACAATAGCCAGACAGAAGCCTTGGTTGGATGAATATACAATTCCATAGAGGCAAAACCCCACAGAAGTTTGGCAAAGACTCTGTACCAAATCTGCACTAATACAGTACAGCAGAAATAAAAGGTTAAATCAGAGTTATCAATTTGGCTCCAAGGAATGTAATGGTGTGCATAAGGCCAAGTTTACCTTTGCTGTACTTTGCATAATCCAGTAGCTATCATCACATAGCAAGCTATTTCTATGAGGTATGTATCTGCTTTTGCCATTTGCCTGCCTGTAGTAAGACCCTGCCCTCAGCCCCAGTCCCCTGCCCTTGAAAAATAGAGAAGCAGAATAAAAATGGCTGAAGAATGGCCTCCATAGTGATGCTCTAGGAATTTACAAAACTCAGCTGGTCCAAAACAAAGTATTTGCATTCCTCATCTAGAAAAGTCAAGGTTTTTGCTTAGAGTCCCAAAAAACCAAGAGGAAAACTCATTTAATGGGGAGGGGACACTGTTATTGACTCTGACCTTCCAAAATGTGAAAAGTGTATCCACACCACCTTTTTGATTTGTCAGATCCCACAGGAACTTCCTTTGTGTTCATTTTTTTTGTTCTTCACCAAAGCACAGTTATAAATTCTACCACATCCACCTACAACCACCTCTATCTAAATAACACACAGAATGGTTCTCAAGTAGTCTATTAACTGTTGTAACTGAATGTGGTCATTATTTGACAACATTTCACATTTATATTACTGTAAATACTAAGGGGCAGATTCAAAAAATCAGCTATGGGAAATTTTTCAGCAAACATTTGTCAGAAAAAATCTATTTTAAAAAAGGTGAGAGGGATTTTAATCCCCACCCCCCAAGTTAAAGAAAAAAGCAAGATCTCATGAGAGCACAGAGTAAGATCTCAGCTGCAGTCCTGAGGCCTTGCCAGATACCCCCCAAATGTTTTGGCATGGCTGGGTGCTGAACACCAGCAGTGTTCGGTGTGGGAGGCCATCCAGGCAGCCAGGGCTTCTAGCCCAGACACCACTGGTGTTCACTGCCTGCCTCCCCTGGCTGACTTCTTTCCCTCCTGGTAGCAAAGGAGAAAATGTTGAGAAGGTGGAATGAGGGGATGGTAGGAGGGTGAGGGGAGAAAAGCAGGGGAGGAAGAAGTGGGGAGACTACTGCTGGAGGAGGAGGGGACTTTAAGGAAAGAGGTGGGAGGAGAAGGCAGCAGGAGGACAGAAAGGCAGTGATGGAGTCAGAAGCTGGAGGATAACGCAGGAATCAGCTGTGGAATCCCCCTCCCAGTTTCTTGCAGGTCCCTGTATGCACGATCTAGGAATCTGTTTGGATGTTTCTGCTACAATGCAGAATCAGTAAACACACCCCACAGATTTGTTTCTCCTACTCTCAGCATCCCTACTGTCTTGAATCTTATATATACCAGTATAAAATAAAGCATGATAGCTATATGATAAGCAATCTCCTGTCTTGGCTACATAACATGCTTTGCTTGTAACACAGAAATGCTTTTACTGATCCTCCTTTTTCATATATTTTCAAGGGATACAAGAAAGAAAGCAGGGAAGCTGCAACACAACCCATGTTGTTCTTTATAGTTATACAAGCTACCCAACATTCATCTACCAGCATCTGCCGGTTCTGTTTCTATTAGCATTTTGCCCAGATAATACAATACCGCCTCTCCATTTTCTAGAATAATTGGATATGCGTATCTAGACAGAAGGTCTATGAAAGATTTTCAAATTTTGTAATGTAGCTTCGAAACAGGCCTTTTTTATGCCCCTTGCTAGAGCCTGTATCAATTATGCATGTTGTGCACAGTTGGGGAGCAGAAATAAATTTGTGTGTGTGTGTGTGTGTGTTTTGGATATCATTAACCAAGTTATATCACTTTATCTTAGTGTCACCATCACTTTCCCCCTTACTGCATTTTCGGTTTCCACAGCATATGGCAATAAGGCAGCTAATAGGAAAACCAATTTTGTGTAACAGGATGATAAGTTTTTCTCCACCCTTCTTTATGAGCACATGTAGTTTTTCAGTGTCCTCTGATATGTGGGGTGTGTTTTTTTAATCTCTGCATTTTAAGGTGGAAATTACATCAGCAATACATCATGTACGGAATGCAAGGGGAAATGCTTTCAGTATTCTGCTGTGCTTTCCTCCACACATCCGTTTGTTATAGGTCTTCATTAGTCCTATTTAGCAATTGAGAGCTAATGCTGAGAGAGAGGCTTGACCAGGGCTGAACAATGAATCAGGGCCAGTTCCAGGTTTTGGTGGAGTCTGGGAAGAGATTACCAAGAGGCTCCCTTCCCTCCTGTACTTGCCATTGTGTCCCCCCCAAACCTCCCTGACCACCTGCCTGCATTTTCCTCCCTAACTGCCTAGCTAACCATCCCTTCCTCTAACTCATTTTCTAGTGCTTGACAGTGCTGGGTAGTGTGTGCAGCTGGGAGTATAGGTGGTGGGAGGGATCACAACAAGCAAATGGGTGCAGTCTTCCCTCTAAGCTGAGTTAGTGTCAGCTAGCTCACAGTTTTTTAGCCTCCAGCTCACATATTTTTGTCTTAGCTCAGGAAGGATGGCTCCAAAGCAAACTAATTTATGCAGTAGCCAAATCACCTGCTTACAGCTTTAATGCCAGTAGCTCACAAAGTAGAATTTTTGCTCACAAGACTCCACAGCTTAGAGGGAGCATTGGATGGGTGCAGTGGAGATGAGTGGGTGGTGGGCCAGTGGACCCCACCAGTGGACCTGAACCTTGATAGCTACCTCACCTCAGGATATACTGATACTGTGGTAAGAAATTTTTGAAATATAGAAGGTTTGGGTTTGAAAACGAACCAAATAGTTTATAAAATCCATGTATCTGTCTCTGCTTTTTTGCTAGAAAAACAGCAAACAGGCTTGGCCTGCTTCATTGAACCAAACCCCATCCTCCTTTACAAACCCTTTGTTCCAGGCAAAGCACCCCTCTCTGTCACTTATGCAAAGGTTCACACATTCCATTCCCAGGATCTGAATCAATGTATATTACCATAGGTGTGAGACCCGCAATACCCATAGCAATAAAATGCATCTGACAGGGGGGAAAAGCCACTTGGGAAGCAATAGACTTCAATCTGAAAAACAAACTGGCTCCTGAGATACAGGGATTCACACCCTCACTTCCATCTCAGAGATAACATCAAAGAATGGTTCATCTTCAATGTTGGGAACATTGGAAAAAACAATGCCATAGACATCCTCAAAAAACTGTCATTTAGAATTTAGGCGTTATCTGTTCTGGTCCTGCAAACAAAATGTATATTTTGGAATGTGGGAAGCCAATCTCAACATCACATGTCAATTTACAACTGTAATTGAATTATTGGGGGACCCTTTGATCATTTTGTATAAATGCTGGTCAATTTCAACAAACCTTCACTGACTCATGAAAAATCAGGAGAGCCATTACTCTCCAGAGGCTTTAGGAGTTCAGTCCAAAAGGCCTTTCGTTTTCTGCATGCTTTAGAGGGGAAAACATTGCTTGTATGTTTTATTTCTGTGCTCTCACTATCAGCATTTAGGAAATAGGATTGTACTGTGTCAGCAGCTGGCTAGCGTCTTGCTAGCCACTTGCCTGGTAGACCTTGGTTGTTTCTTAATAAAGAAGTTTTATTTTAAGAAGAGACCTTTGCTTGAGTGTCTCTGACAGCATTTGGTGGTTTCCAAGCTTGCACCTTCACCTTTGGTAAGGAGGTAACACTCAGGGGACACAAGAACCAAAGGAGAGTGTGGGTGGCATGGGTGAATGCATTCACAGACATGTGCAGCCACATGTCTCATGACAGATACTAGGCCTGGAATGAATCAATAACAAAGGTGGGACAGAGATAAAACCATGTTTCCAAGGCTTGATCTGTTGGTTCTTCCATATAACAACAGAAATTGTAATTTCTGTATAAAATCAGAAATTAGAGCCCTCTGAAAAGTACTGGGTTCGCTGCATGGAGAGGCAGACTATGACGTGCTGAACAGTACTGGTTTATTGGATACACACACAAGACAAGAACTGGCCGGCAGCGGCCAACTATATACACCCATCCCAGACACACCCACAGTCCTATTGGGTGGTTTGAATCTCCCACCAAGCTCCCTATTGGTGGACTAAAAGGTGGACTAGGATCCTTGGCCCCTATTGTGTTAGGAGCCAAGCTCAGGGACTCTGGTCGCAGACCTCTAGTAGCAGTCCACGGACACAACACCTTCCCTGTTTTCAGTTCTTGTACTTTTTACCATGTTGCCTCTATGCCATTTCAGAGGTGCATCCTATGGCCAATTATTCAGTGAAGTGTAGGGGTTAGAAAGTCAGACTAAGTGTCATGGGTCTGCCAGGCATTGTTAACTCTGAAGAGGCAGAGGGCTGTTTGGAAGAGGAATGGGCATGTGAAGGAGGTCCCAACTAACAGCCAGATACAGACAGCCTGTTACAGAAAGCTACTCCTGCCCTACCAAATAATGATTCACAGCCTGATAGCAGCATCCCAGCTGTTCAGCTCCATGGCTCAGAATCAGGAAGCATCCCACCATCCAACTCACCTCCCCTATCCCCAGGACCATTGGAATGTAGAAGAAGAAGAAGAAGAGTTGCTTTTTATATCCCGCTTTTCACTACCCAAAGGACTTTCAAAGCAGCTTACAATCACCTTGTCTCCCCATAACAGACACCCTGTGAGGTAGGTGGGAGGAGGGTTCAACATGAGATGCTGGAAAGAAGGCAGAGTGTGTGATTAGCAGCCCAGAGACACCTGGATCCAGACAGTGAGGATGGGAGCACATGTACCTGCATGATGCAATCCAGCTGCAAGACTAGACCCTCTGTTATAAAGGCCAGAGAAAGGGGGAGACTGACTGTGGAAGCAGTGCATCATCTTACTCCTGACCTTGCCATCACTGACTCTGCCTTGTGACTCTGATGCTTTGGACTTTGTTTGGACTCTGACTTCTGGATTTGCCTCCAAACCTGTTCTTGCTGCCAAATTGCTTACTCCATGTTTGACCTGGGAGCTGGTCTCTGACCGTGCTGCACCAGTTGTTCCTATGCCTCATCTCGCTCGCGTTCCATCTCAGCATATCCCAGGACACTAAGATCTATGAGATCTATATTTGCATCTCCACTATGCCATGGAAGCTTACTGGCTGACCTTGGGCCAGTCACTCTCTTTCAGCATAGCTGGAGATGTGAAGACCCAGAAAAAACCCGGAAAAAATCTGGAAAAAAAAACATTTCCCCCCTGTTTTTTTCCTGAGGCCTTTTTTTGCTTTTTTCTGAAAAATTGAAATAAGAAAGGAAAAGAATTTTTTATTTTAACATGATGAATAAAATATGTTAAGACAAGGTGTTCAAATATTTTCCAAATCATTTCTAAAAAATATGTATGATCTGTTATGTATCTGGTATACATAAATAACAGAGCTTGAATCTCACTCCTATCTAGGCCTGGTATCTAAAAGAACAAACTCTGATTGGCTACTCTGCGTAGCAGGCCAATCAGGATGCTTGAAGGTTATGGAGGGAGATAAACATATTAGTTGTTATGTTACTGTTTTGATTGGTTATTTATGCAACAAGGGGCGTGGCTATGCCAGCCTGGATAGTTTAAAAGAGGGCCTGTTGCTCTCCTGTTTTCATGTTGTTTCCTACCTTGTAAATAAAGCTGAGTCACTGTTCATGAGCTGCTTGCCTTAAGTCTCATACTTAACAGTATCATATTAATCTAATTTCTGTGCACTGAGGACAAGCAAGTCCTAGGTTACAAACTGAACTCTCCAATGCAAGAACAAGATGCATTTCTTCCTTTAGGTGGTGCTATTGTCACAAGAAAAGAAAGAGGTTTGAGTTTTGTTTTTGCAAATGGGTGGGTATACTGGCACTCAGGCTTCACTGGGCCTCAAAGCATTGGAAAAGCTGATAATTACAGCTCAGAAAATGATTCTGATTAAATTTCATGCCCATTCATTGAAACTTAGTTCCACACTCCCTTCTATACACTTCCCCTCTCTTCAATTCTTTTTATGAGAGTGGGTTTTTTTAATTTTTATTTAATACTGTGGAGAGGAAATATGAATAATTGTTACTTCTGGATTTTTAAAAATTGTTTTGCAGGGGTTTTTTTTGTCTGTTCCACATAAACTAGTAAACAGTTCAGGAGATTGTTGCTCCATTTAAAAAGTAAATTCTGTTTGCAATAATTGTTTGGACACGCTATATTATTAATATGCTAGTTGTGATAATTTCATGCCAAGTAAAATTGTCCATAGTCATATTTTATGTTCCTAAAGTAACAGAATGACTTTCAATCTGGAAAAGAAAAAAGAAGTGCAAATGTAGCATTTTTTTTTCAATTTTTCCAAAAATTTCCGTTTTCCCCTGGAAAAAAACTGTTTTTTTCCCACTTCAAAAATTCCAGAAATTTTACATCTCTAAGCATAATGCATCTCACAGGGTTGATGTTGTGAAGATAAAATTCAGGAGGTGAGAATGTTGTTGTAAACTAGTCTGGGAGGGAAGTGGGGTATAAATTAGTGGGGATATGTATCAGTTAATTTTAAAAAGTTATAGAAGCAGGGTAATGCATGCAGTAAATGAACTCCAAAGAAGAATATTGCAAAAAAGGTAAAACTTACATTCGTTGATGTAGATTCAGTTCACATCCATGTTACAGTCAAAAGGGTAGAGGGAAACCTAATCCAATTCCCTATCACAAGGGGTCAGCTAATCCAGCATCATGTATGTGCAAGTAAGATGTCATAGCTCCTACAGGAAAGACTTGTAGATGCATCCTGCTCCTTGCAGGTCTCCCAGGAAAGAAATAGAGCAAAGGACACAGGAAAAAGGAGTCAGGGGGAAGGTCCTAGAGTAGACAAAGAGAGGCAACTCATTCATTGGAAGATAACACGCACACACATCTAGAGCAATGTATCACCCCCACATCCAGGCACACTGGTCACTTTTTTGCCATCAAGTCACAGATGACTTATGGTGACTGTATACAGTTTTCCAGGCAAGATACGTTCAGAGATGGTTTGCCATTGCCTGCCTCTGCCTCACAACCCTGGTATACCTTGAATCTTATGAGATCAAGCTAGCCTGGGCTATCCAGGTGAGGGTGGAGTCGCCTTACTTCAACATAAACAAACAAACAAACAAACAAACAAATATTGGAAAGGACAGAAAGGACACTAGAATGTAAAATATTGTGGGTCATTCCACAATATGCACCTGTTTGAGTAGAAGCAGGGGGGCATTTCTTGCAATATATTTTGGACCTGAGTAATAAACAACTTGTTCCTTTAAAAGTGCCTGATCCTTCCCTAGTCACTGTTCTCATATAAAACAGAAAAGAAGTCACATAAATCAATCTTAGCTTTCCTTATTCCTCATTGAAACCGTAGACCTGTTCAGTGGAATTTCAGGAAATA
Organism: Gekko gecko; assembly: GCA_029375565.1. NCBI lineage: Eukaryota > Metazoa > Chordata > Lepidosauria > Squamata > Gekkonidae > Gekko > Gekko gecko. Next base: position 125,300,563 of record JAPDNY010000006.1, on the reverse strand, counting down.
TTATGAGCTGGGAATTTTGACTTGTGGTTTAAGATGGGCTTGATGAGATTTACAGATATTCAAGAAAGGGCTGATTTGTTGACATTTGAGGAAATAGTGAGAAAGGCTGCCCCAGGAAGAATCCCATTGCTTCAGTACTTTCAGCTGAAAGATGGTATTCAACATGTACTGCAAATTAGGTGGAAAAGATGTTTACCACTCAAAGGGAAGCTAAAGGATTGTTGGCTAAATTGTACTCATGCCTGCAAAAAATGACATATGGTGGATTTGTGTTTCCATACAGAAGTACTGGACAATGAAGAATTACATCAAAGTTGATTACTTTGAAAAGTGGTGTTGGAAGAGAGTTTTATGGATGCAATGGTCCACCAAAAAGACAAATAAGTGGGTTCTTGATCAAATCAAACTTGAACTCTCCCTAAAAGCTAAAATGACCAAACTGAGACTATCGTACTTTGGTCACATTATGAGAGACAAGAATCACTGGAAAAGACAATAAGGGCAGGAAAAATTGAAGGCAGCAAGAAAAGAAGCAGACCCAACATGAGATGGATTGTCCCAATCAAGGAAGCCACAGGCCTCAGCTTGCAAGACCTTAGGAAGGCTGTTAACAATAGGATGTTTTGGAGGACATTAATTCATTGGGTCACCATAACTCGGAAGAAGCTTGATGGCACTTCGCACACACAGAGAAAGAAGTTCTGGAATTTCATATGTAAAAAGATAGTGAATATGTATACCTTTTATCGAATGCAAATAGCATACCTATTAGGTGAGGTCCCTCTTGGACTGAAGATAACATCATGAAGTTCTGTTAAAAACATAGGGCCTGCAAGACAGAGCTTTTCCATCAGGCCTTCAATTAGTAGCTGCATCAAACCCCTGAGGAGTGACCCTGTGCCCTGGCCTTACCACCTACAGTCTGTGCTCGCCACTCAAATAGGTTGATCAAACTGAGCTGGAGAATACCATCATGACTTATACTGTCACCTTAAGTAGTATTGTCAATTCAAAACCTTCAGTTCTTGAACTTTATTAGATCACTGTTCTAGCACTTTAGGATAATTGATAAATGGATTGTTTATGGTTGTTTTATGAATGGTTTTAATTGTATTTACATATGGATTTTTATGTAAACTGCCCTGAGCCTGCCCCAGCAGGGAGGGCAGGGTATAAATTAAACTAATAAATAAATAAATAAAACATATAATTATTGCAGCCAAAATAATATTGGCTCAAGTCTGGAAGCAGCAAAAAAAGTCAGTTAATTAAACAATGGTGGCATGAGGTTGGTATACAATGATTATAAACAGGATCACAACATATAGTTCTGGACAACTATATGTTTTACCTGCTGTTAAAGAAAATGTTTGTTTATTACAATGATTTTTTAAAAATGAAAAACATTCTCATTTCAACTAGGATTTCATCAAGATCCATGCTGTCTGTTTGGCACACATGAGATTAGCATTATGTTATATGTAGTGCTCATGACATCTGCACACAAAAGAAAAAGGCTTGTGACCTGATTTATTTCACAGCTCTTCATAGGAATGTTTTACCTTACCTTGTGTCTCTTTGTTTTTCCCTTCAAAATGGTGTCATAAATGTATTGATTTTATTTTTGAATTCCCTGTGTTGAAGGACTTCTTTAATCAAAAGTAAATTATGTAAAGGCCATTTGGGTCAGTCTAGCCAGCAAAAAGGAAAGTGCATTTATTTGTAAATGTCAGTGAAATCTGTGGATCAATATCTTTTTCCAACTTGGATTATATTTATGATTTTGTGTAAATTTCAGGCTAAATGTCTTGTTTCTGGAGCTAATTCCTAAGCAAAATGGCAGGTTGGAGCACATCTGAACTCATTTCTGCATGAATGCTTTTTACCTTTTTTAACCCATTAACAATTGGAATATTCACTCAACTGCATTTAACCCTAAGGGCCTTGGGCACATCTGTTTTCAGTTCATCATGGCCCACTCCTTCGTTGTAGCCTCCCTGGGCATGTTGACACTAGAGGGTAGATTCTGTGCTACAGCTCCTAACAGACGCTGCACAGATGGTCCACCTCAGGAACAGCCTCTGAAGCTAAGCAAGTCATTAAGTGGGTGGGACACTGCTTAACAACTTCATGCATGCTACTCTTAACTCCTTAAAGACACTATAAAATAAATAAATCAGATCAGTGTTGAAAACTGAGGTGAGGTAGACATAACTATAGTACACTCCAGTTATGTTACATACAGTAAACAGGAGTCAGGGATGAGGAAGTAATCACTAATCCATGTAGAAGCACAAAATTGATTTAGTGGATGGAGGACTTTTTTTGAAACTGCAAAATATCTAATGGATCCCTGAGCATTTTGATCTCTGTCTTTATAGGGAGAATACTGACTAGTTTCAAATCTCTCTTTACACAGTAGATTCAGTCCTGAAATGAGTTGTTGCCTCTGTTCACACAGCAATTAGATACTTCTATTAATGACATAAATGTACTTCTTGTTTGCCATGAAAACATGACTGATGTTGGTCTCTTCGGCTGAGTTCAGACTGGCAGTTTGCAGCGGGAGCCAGTTGTGGCAAAAAAGCCCCAGAATAAACTGTTCTGGGCTTTCCCCAGTCACATGGGGCTGACAGATGCGGGAGCATACTGCTCATGCGCTCATACACACATAGGCATCCAGCCGATTTGGGAAGGATCCCGTTGCGCATTGGCAGTACAGTGGAGCACAGCCAATCATATGTGCCTTATGCGATAGAGCAAAGCACAGCCAATCATATGAGCCAATCATATGCGCCGGGAGCAACGCAGGTTGTTCCCAGCTTTTTGGCTGAGCGTTCACACTTCTGGGAAGCAGACTGACGCAGGATAAAGGCACTCTCTGGGATTTGCTACCACTTGTAACAGGTATCTTTTTAACGTGGGAGTGAAGCGGAACAGCATGGGTTACCTACAGGTGGGGAATGCCAGGCAGATGTGCCTGTGAGAACGCCCCCTTTAATCTGCTTGGGAAACTCAGCCTTCATTCATTTTACCAGATATACATCATGTATAAAACAATGTCCCAGTACTACCATATCAATTGCCTCCTACCAAGGCAGATTATGGAGCATGGGCACTGGTTCTCAAAGAAGAAAATCCGGGCCATCCCATATAGATACCTGCAGTACCACCTGATCTTATACTCAGGTTGAGGACAGAGCTCACAGGATTCTATTCAACAAAATCTGCAAGCTATTTCTATTCAAACAGGAAAGCTGGGATATTCCAACAGGAAACCTTCATTACAGCTCTTTAAACGTGAACTGTGAAGTTAAGTCCAGGTGATCAGCCATGTTGGTCTGAAGCTGTAGAACAAATTTAGAGTCCAGTGGCACCTTTAAGACCAACAAAGTTTTATTCAAAGTATGAGCTTTCGTATGCATGCACACTTTTTCAAATAGTGTGAAGTTAAGTGTGTGTGTCTTGCAATTTCAATGTAACCTGGGTGCTCACAGTAAATTATCAGCATGGTCACTGCATTTTTGGACAACTCTGATTTAGGCATTTAAAATGACTCATGGCACTGAAATCTCATGCATTTAAATATTATTGTGTTATGCATAACTAAGAGAGATTAACCTGCCCAGGCTAGCCTGATCTTGTCAGATCTCAGAAGCGAAGCTGGGTTGGCCCTGGCTAGTATTTGGATGGGAGATCTCCAAGGGTTGTGATGTGGATGCAGGGGATGGCAAACCACCTCTGAAATTTCTTGCCTTGAAGACCCCATGGGGTCACCAGAAGTCAGCTTGACTTGATGGTACTCTCCACTAACAATATGTTTCAGTGATGAGCTCTACCTATTAGCAAAAACTGTGGTCATCTCACAAAGTGCTGGGAGCTGCTTTAGAGGGTTTAGATAAGAGAATCAGATCAAAACTGCAGCTAACCCTGCTAGTTAGTGCTTGAGGTTCTGGTGTATGCTGTTAAAAAAAACACGATTACCCAAAAGGCTGCCACGCAATCACTGTTCAGATGATCAATGTATGTATCAGGATCATTGTAATATTTCATAGAACATTCTGAGCAAAGTTTGGTTTTATTAGAACAATTTTAGTACAAAAATTGAGGCCTACAGAATATTTCAAGGCTATCTGATTTGGTTTGGCTAGCATGAGGATGGTAAAGGAAAAGGAAGCTGCCACTGCTCCAGTCTCTGGTATACCAGCAAAACCAGAAAACATGGGATAGATCCAGACAGTTCTTAACTCAGACTCACGCAATCTCCTCTTCACTATAGCCCCCATCCCACATGGCTTTTGTCCATGCAGACTGCCAGCCTCCAGGTGGGACCTGGGGATCCCCTGGAATTACAGCTCATCTCCAGACTACAGAGATCAATTCCCTTGGAGAAAATGGATGAAATCTATGGTACTGTACTCCATTGAGGTCCCTGTCCTCCTCAGGCTCCATCCCCAAATCTTCAAGAGTTTCTCAGTCTGGATCTGGCAACCCTACCATCCCCTGCCAGTGTCCAGGGGGAACCTCGCAACCCTACCTAGCACAGCATTTTGGAGTGATCCCCTCCTTCCCTTTTCACAGCAATCCATCTCATACTGAGTCAGACCACAGGTCTACCTAGGTCAGTAGTGCCTGCTCTGACAGACAGTGGCTCTCTGGAGTCTCAGGATGAAGTTAACTGATCCTTTTACTAGTAGAAAAAGCTGCTTGAATCAATTTCTAGCCATCTCACAAACATTCATAGGAAACCTTGAATAGACCCTATTAAATGCATGCACAAGTTGTATATGTATTGGTTCTTTCTACTCCACATGACTGAATCCTGGAAAAGGCAATCACTGTACACAAAGGCATGGTCCCAGTTCCCCATTTTTCATGATCAGTGGAAGTCTAAAATGAGCTTAACTAAGAACAGCAACAACTGCAACACATGACATTTATATAGTGTTTTAGAGTGTTCAAAGTGCTCCATGTTCATTGTCTTCTCTATATTATAATTCTCTGTTGGTGGTGGCACACTCAAGAACATTCCATATTCTCTCAAATTGGTTTGGCCCCTGGTGTGTTGCTCAGAGGCTTCCTCAGCTTCCCCTGTCCCATTGGCTGCATGGTCTGTGTCCCACCCACACAAGTACGCCCGCGAAAATTTGCCTCACAGTGTGTTGGGAGCCTTCAGAACATGGACACTCCAGCCCTGCCACTGTGTCCAGTCCCCTCAGAACACAGACTACAGCTGGATCTGCTTCAGACTCCCCTTGACACTCCAGGTTGCTGCTGCTGCCAATAGGCCTAACACAGACAACCACTCCACCTCGACCTGCTTCAATTCACATTCCCCCCCTGGTCTAGGTGGCTACTGCCACCGCCCCCGAGAGGCCTATCACTGATAACCACCTGGTGGGTGACTGGGGTGTGTAGAGCCATGGCACTTGCCTGAAGAAGGAGAGGGAGCATGGGGGGTTGCCCGAACAGGGTCGGCCTTGCTACTGCCAGGGACCCAGGGACTCCTGCTGCTGCTGCCACTGATGGTACTTGGCGGTTGAAAGCTCCATTTCTCTCTTTTCCCCCCTCACACCAAGCAGGATGCCTGTATTCTATGCAGGGGGAGGGAGGCCGGGCCGAGCAGGAGCTGGAGGCCAGACAGCCAAATGGGCCGTCTCCAGGGGAGCCTGAGGGGAAGCTTGAGGCCATGGAGGATGAGGAGGCAGAGAGGGCTGAGAAGGATGATGAAGAGGAGGAAAGTGCCAAGGGAATGGATGAGTCCGTAGTGGCAGCAGAGGCAGCGGCTGTAGCCCTGTCCCCACCTTCCTCTTTCCCATCCCCTCCTGCTCCCCAGGAGGCCAATCACCTGCCCTGCCAGGGGCCCACTCCCGTGTAGCCTGGTGTCTGCCAGCGGGGGGCGGGGGCATGGCAGAGGGAGCATGATCCAGTCAGCCCTCCCCCCTCACTTACTCACTGGCCACTGGAGGATCAGGGGTCCCCAAGATGGTGTCGAAATTGCTGCTCTTGCTGCTGACAGGGCCCCAGGCATGCCTGAGGCAGCTGCTTCTGAGCGCTCATCCTGACAGGGAGATGTACTAAAAGGAAGGACAGGATTGACCATTGGAAAAAATGGGAGAGACTTGAATGCCCATTGGCAATAATGGAAGCCAGGAATGCCTATTGACTTGCATGGCCTCCATTGAAATACATTACAGCTCAAAAAGAGTTGCAAAGAAAATGTGGAATGGATTGTCCATTAAGGTCTCTATTCCCAAATACACTGCTCTGGGACTGGAATGACAGGCTCCACAGTGGAAGGCCAGCCCCTGGAGGGTAGCAGGAGTGTCCTGGGACTGGAATGACAGGCCCTACGATGAGATGCCAGCCCCTGGGGGTAGCAGGAATGTTCTGGGACTGGAATGACAGTCTCCAGAATGGGATGACAGCCCCTGGGGGTATGAGGAGAGTTCTGGGACTGGAATGACAGGCCCCTGAGTGGAATGACAGCCCCTGGGGGTAGCAGGACTCTTCTGAGAGTGGAAACACAAGCCCCAGGGTGGAATGACAGCTCCTAGGGGTACCAGGAGTATTCTGGGACTGGAATGATAGGCCTCAGAGTGGAATGACAGTCCCTGGGAGGTAGCAGGAGTTTTCTGGGAGTGGAATGACAGGCCTGTCATTACAGTCCCAGGACATATCTCCTATACCCCTGGGCTGTCATTTCACTCTGGAGTCTATCATTCCAGTCCCAGAATACTCCTGGTACCCCCAAGGGCTGCCATTCCACTCTGGTTTCTGTCATTCCACCCCCAGAACACTGCTGCTATCCTCAGGGGCTGTCATTTCACTCTGGAGCCTGTCATTCCAGTCCCAGAACACTCCTGCTACCACCAGGGGCTGTCATTCCACTCTGAGGCCTATCATTCCAGTCCCAGAAGCCTCCTGCTTCTCCAAGGGGCTGTCATTCCACTGTGGGGCTTCTCATTCCAGTCCCAGGACACCCCTGTAATGCCCAGGGCCTGTCATTCCACTCTGGGGCCTGTCATTCCACTCCCAGAACACTGCTGCTATCCCCAGGGGCTGTTATTGCACTCTTGGGCCTGTTATACCAGTCCCAGAAGACTCCTGCTGCTTCCAGGTGTAAGAAAATGATTCTTTACCTTCAATCAAAAATTACTGGAGCCAGACCTTTTCTAAGTGAAGCAGAAGAATATTTATTAATATACACTTGCAAGAGGGTGCGAATGCAACAAAGCAAGTACACCAATTGTCTCTAAAGCACCTCCTTATATACCTCTCCATAGTCAGAAAATAACAAACGCCCTTCCTCAGTCTGATGTAGGTATGCTAGCTGAGGGGTACAGACTAATCCTGGGTGCACTAAATCATGACACCCCCCCCCCATACATACACTTATTAATTCCAAATAAGGTTACAGATATTTCCTGTTTAATGCATTCTTCTAAGTAATTAAAAATGGGTATTCATCAATGTCAGGAAATCCAGGGCCAATCTTTTCATCTGGTGTCTCCCTGTTCCTTGGCATGGTCCACCACATCTGTCAGCCATCTTTAATTTGTTCAAGGTCAGGGGTTGTTCATTTCCTGAACTAACAAGATGGTTCCTGGGAGTGAGCATATGGATTATTTATTGCTTGTTCATCCTACAGTTAATTATTTTTCCTTTGCCTACCCAACATCTTCACCAGGCTGTGTCCCTCCATTTGCCCCAGACTCTTTGCCCTGTTGTTCTAATTCGTAAGTTTCTAGCATTAGCAATACAATTAATATGTGTTCCTTGCCAAAACTCTATTCTATTTTTCACACCTACTACAAATATCTATGTTTAAGCTTTTCCACAAAAGCTGTTTATTTTTATGCAAAGCACAGACTTTGTTAACCATCATAGATATATATTGGCAATAATATTTGTGCCACTGGTTAATGATTCTGGCCAAATACTATTCCTTATTTCTCACACAGGGGCTGTTATTCCACTCCCAGAACAATGCTGCTATCCTCAGGGGCTGTCATTCCACCCCAGGGCCTGTCAGTCCAGTCTCAGAACAGTGTATTTGGGACCAGAGACCTTAATGGTAAATCCATTCTGCATTTTCTTTGCAACTTCTCTTGAACTCTAATGAATTTCAATGGAGCCCATGCAAGTCAATTGGCATTCCTGGCTCCCATTATTTCCAATAGGTCTTCAAGTCTCTCCCATTGTTTCCAGGGGGCAATCCTGTCCTTCCTTTTAGTACATCCCCTGACAGGCAGCTGCTCCGGTACTGCCCACTGTCCAGCAGTGAGGGGGGGTACCAAAGGGAGCACAATCCACACAGCCTTCTGTCATGAAACTCGCTCACTCACCATCTGCCTGGACTGCAAACAAATTCTGGGTCAGGGCAGTTACAGCTCTGCAGTGAGAGTGTAAATCAGTGACCCCCCCATAGAAATCCTCTGCTGGATCCAGCCCAGATTTTTGCTTCTGCCAAGGTTTTCCCAACTCATTAAGGAATCCTTCACAAAACTGAGGACCAAACGTTATCACATCGAACAGATCCTTTACAGTGCTGAAGAAAGGAGGGGTTTAACTCTGCCCTGTTTCCATGCATGACAGGAAGCGTTGTTTAGACTTGGCTTCAGATGTCATCCTACTACTAAATTACATCTACTGGGAATCATCAGGAGGTAACATTTTAGTAATAGATAGAACAACTGCTTCCTTTTCTCACTCTGGTTTCTAAACAGTTAAAAAAGAAGGGGGGAAATGATGCACAAGCAGCACGGTGATCTACCATTAGAGCTAGTGAGTGGAGTATGAACTATTTGCAATTCCCTCAAGTTGCCCACCCACCTTCACTGCCTATGAACAGACAGGCAGAACTGGGAGACCATTTTAGCTCAGAATTAAAACTAAAGCTGGCTCATACTGAACACTGAACATCTCTCTCTCTCTCTCTCTCTCTCTCTCTCTCTCTCTCTCTCTCTCTCTCTCTCTCTCTCTCTCTCTCTCAGCAGAGGAGTCAAACATATCTCTAGGATTAACAATCTGAATCCCCATCAAGGTTTATAAAGTTTAAGATTTAATTAGTTTCTTAAGTACGGGAGGTAATATCTGATTTCCCTAGCCTTTGTTGAAATGTTCCTACATGCTCTTATTCATACAAACACATTTTAACCCATATTCCAGAAAGAATTACTTCAAACCACTCTCGCCATGTCTTTTCACAGCTGACACTAAATAGCAGCGGCTCTTATTGTGAGGTTCTTTACAATCTGACCTCAAATCACAACCACTAAGGAACAAAATTACTATATTAAGGATTCTGAGTTAATGTAACCTACTTCAGCATTTAGTGGGAGGAAATGCAAGCAAGCTAACTTGATACATAGCTTCTTTCTAAGGATGAAATAACAGGAGGCACAGTGGTGCAGTCTGGCTTGTATGAGAGGCCTTCTGTTTTATTGAAGGGATAGTTTCTTGAAGAATAAGAGGTGCTAATATGTCTATTGTGAGAGTATAAATATAATGAGAGTCAAAATGAAAGAGACCAAAAGAGGATCAGATATTTGCAGCCAGGGAATTCTGAAGTGAGACTGTCAATTACACATTTCATTTAACGAAGGTAGGTATAACACCTCAAGGAGTTGCTGCATTCATTCTATTATTACAGTGCTTGGGAGTTGGAACAGGTGGCAGCTAAAAATGAATTTCACTTCTGAACATGGCAAAGAATGTGACTGAAGTATAACAGAAGGCTTAAGGGAATGGCTTTACAGTACACAACTGTAACTTGAACATAACCCTAGGTACTTTGGAGTTCCTGTACACAATGGCTCTAACATAATTCTGAGGGCATGCTCAGTGTCTTCATAAAAGGTGCACCACTGAAGACAAAGATGCCTGAGTGGGTTGTTGCTTCTCAGCTCCAGGGATTCTTGGCAGAGACTGATTTTCTGCACCCATCTCAAACTGGTTTCAGGCCAGGATTTGGAACACAGAGTGCTTTGATTGCCTTGGTTGTGACCTCTATCAAGAACTAGACAGGGGAACTGTACCCCTGCTAGTTCTGCTGGATCTCTCAGAGGCCTTTGTTACTATTGTCCTACTGAGTCACCTCTCAGCGCTGTGACTAGGGGACACCATGTTATGGTGCTTTGAATCCTATCTGTGGTGTCACTCTCAGAAGGTGGTGTTGGGGGATTCATGCTCTGCTTTGATCTTATCCACCATGCTATTTAATATCTCTGTGAAGCCACTGGAAAAGGTCTCCAGGAGGCTTGGACTGCGGTGTCACCAGGATGTGGATGATACCCAGCTTTACCTTTCTTTCTCATCTAATTCTGAATTGGTCCTTGGAGTCAGTAATGGGCTGGATGAGTGTGACCAACTGAAAATTAATCCTGACAATACAGAGGTTCTCTGGGTTAGCAGAAAGGCAGACCAGGGGCTTCAGATCTTTCCTGTCCTTAATGGGGTTATACTGTTCTTGAAAAGCCAGGTTTGCAGCTTGGGAGTACTGCTCGACACAGCTGTCACCTTAGAAAATCAGGTGGGTTTAATCAGGGGTTGGTTGGGGCAGGAGTACGAAGGAGCAGTGCTCTGGTAGTGAGGAGCCGAGGGAGCAGGGCATATGACCAAGCCCCGCCCCCTGCTCCCAGCAATTGCCGGGCAGGAGGAGGGAGGTTGGGAGGGACAAACAGTGGGCACTCCACAAGTAAAGACCCGACTCCTGAGGTGAAAGAGCTAGTGCCAGCTGGAGCTCACACAGGGCATCTGTGCGATCCTAGTATCTACCCGCCTCCCCATAACATCACCAGCCCGCACCTTCACACAGGGCTGCTGGAAGGCCCACGCCTCCATGTAGGGTCACTGGAAGGCCCTCCCACCTCCCCCCACAATTGCTGGCCCACCATGCCTCCATGTAGGGCCACTGGAAGGCCCTCCCACCTCCCACTGCCATCGCCGCCTCCGCCTCCACGCAGGGCTGCTGGAAGGCCCTCCTGCCTCCCCCCACCATTACCAGCCCACACCTCCATGCAGGACTGCTGGAAGGCCTTCCTGCCTCCCCCACCATCGCTGGCCTGTGCCTCCATGCAGGGCTGCTGGAAGACCCTCCCACCTCCCCCCCACCATCGCCGGCCAGCCCATGCCTCTGTGCAGGGCCTCTGGAAGGCCCTCCTGCCTCCCCCTTCACCATCGCTGGCCCCCACCTCTGCACAGGGCCACTGAAAGGCCCTCCTGCCTCCCCTCCCCCACCATTGCCAGCCCGCGCTCAGGGAAAACCCTGCCCACTCACCCTTCACCTTTCACAGCCCATGCTTTCTTTTCGTCCTTCATTCCTTCTCTTTCTCTTTCTCTTTCTCTTTCCCTTTTTCCTTCTTACTTTTCTTCTTACCTTTCTTCCTTCCTTCCTTCCTTCCTTCCTTCCTTCCTTCCTTCCTTCCTTCCTTCCTTCCTTCCTTCCTTCCTTCCTTTCCTTTCCTTTCCTTTCCTTTCCTTTCCTTTCCTTTCCTTTCCTTTCCTTTCTTTCCCTCTTTTCCTCCTTTTTTCTTCTTTCTTTCCCTCCTTCTTGCCTTCTCGTTCTTTTCTTTCCTTTCCTTTCCTTTCTTCCTTCCTTCTTATTCTTTTCTTCTTTCTTTCTTTTTTTCTCTTTCTTCACAGATCTGTGTGTTCCCCCCTCCATAGCTAGCAATCTGAAACAATCCAGTGGCACCTTTAAGGCCAAGGTTTATTCATTACAAGCTCTCCCTTTGTAAGACCAGATCTGCGTGTATGTGTGTCCCCAGCTAGCAATCCAAAATAGTCCAGTGGCACCTTTAAGACCAAGTGAAAAAGGAGAAATGACGGCTGAGGGGTGACATGATCGAGGTTTAGAAGATTATGCATGGGATAGAGCAGGTAGAGAAAGATGTCCTTTTCTTCCTTTCTCACAATACAAAAACTTGTGGGCACTCAATGAAATTGCTGAGCAGTTGGGTTAGAACAGATAAAAGGAAGTACTTCTTTGCCCAAAGAGTGATTAACACATGGAATTCACTGCCACAGGAGGTGGCAGCGGCTACAAGCATGGATGGCTTCAAGAGGGAACTGGATAATCATATGGAACAGAGGTCCATCAGTGGCTACTAGCCACAAGGTATAGATAGGAACTCTCAGGCTGGGGCAAGTGATGCACTATATTCTTGGTGCTTGGGGGTGGGAATGGTGGGAGGGCTTCTAGTATCCTGGCCCGCTGGTAGACCTCCTGATAGCACCTGGTATTTTTGGCCACTGTGTGACAGAGCGCTTTTCTGTTGATTGACAGTTGGCTCCAAGGGGAGGGAGCCAGAACCAGAAGTTCCTCCCAGCTTCATTGTCGGCTTGTCTGCAACCTTCTTTTGCCCCGACATTTTTATTGTTTACTTTTAAAAACTCATGCCACACAACTCAGGAAACAGTCTATTCTCCTCTCCTTCCACAAGTCCCCAAAAGGTAACTTCACTAATCTGCTTTTTCACTCTGCCCCCTTTCTCATCTCTTTTATAAATCCCGTTTTCCTCGGGGGGGGGGTTGCTCCCTCCTCCCATGCGCTTATACGATTAGGGGGTGAGTGCATTTAATCCACTTTCAAACTGATCCTCAACTCACGGTTTGCTGCTGGTTCTTTCTTTTTTAAGCTATCTTCCGCTTCTTCACTCCGGGAAGTCGGTGGCGTTGCTAGGTCCCATCAGGGCACTACACAGCGGGGCCACTGGGGCAGGGGGAAAGCCTCAATTTTCCGACCGTCAGGCCGGCAAAGAGGCTACTCCCCGGTGTGCCCCCGGTTCGGAGCCTTTATCTAAGGCTCACCAAGGTCTCCACTTGTGCGGAGTCCTCCCCGGCTGTGCGTGGGCTGATCGCCTCTGGGAGCGACCGCCATTCGCTACACCAAAACCGAAATCCCTTAATAATTTCTGAAAGCCCTGACTTGGATAGTCCAGGCTAGTCCAATCTTGTCAGATCTCAGAACCTAAGCAGAGTCAGCCCTGGTTAGTATTTGAATGGGAGACCTCCAAGGAATACCAGGGTTGTGACATAGAGGGCAGGCAATGGAAAACACCTTTGAATGTCTCTTGCCTTGAAAACCCTATGGGGTCACCATAAATCAGTTGTGACTTGATGGTACTTCCAAATCAGGCCCGTGGCCAGGATTCCTTGTGTCAGGGGGCATTTAAATTTCTTAGGGGGCAGTTAATTCAAGTAGTTTAAATTAGCTTTAATTCAATTAACACACTTCAAGAATCACCCCCTTTTCTTCTACAAGGACGAGGTGGGGAAGTCAGGTGGCAAGGTGGTGGAGGAGCATGTCCCTGCACTGACGCCTGGGAGAGATGCCTTGGGGCCTTGGGCCCCTCCACTGCTCTTTCCAAAAAAGAAAAAGAAAACTTTTGCAAGTCCCCCTTTGCAGGCCTGAACTTTCCAACATTGAAGAGCTGAGCCTGGGCAGGCCAGTCTCACTCTTCAGCAGCAGGCCAGGCTCATTCACCGGCTCCCCCTTCCCCTGGTCAGGCTGCTGCTCCTCCCTGTCTCTGGCACACGCCCACCCCTCATTTCCCAGCAGCAGCTGAGAGAGCAGCCAGTACCCAGCAAGGGAGTGAGAGCCAGCTGAGCGCCTGCTGTACTTTCCTGCTTGGAGAGCCTGGGTGCACTGTCAGGGCAGGGGCAGAGTGCAGACAGACCCCTCACTTGTGGGCTCCCCCCCTGGGTTGGGCTGCTGCTCCCCCATGTCTGCGGTGCTCACCTGCCCTGCCCCTCCTCGGTGCATCTCAGACTTAGGGCTGCCAGGCTGCTGCCTCATCTTCCTCAGCCACTGCCTCCTCCTTGCCCGGTGAGGAGTGAGAGCTGGCCAAGTGCCTCCCCGCTTGGAGAGTCAGTGCCAAGGAGAGATGCCTCGGGCCCCTCCGTTGCTCTTCCCCCCCAAAAAAAAACTTTTGCAAGCTCCCCTTTGTGCATCTCAACATTATCATACTGCAGAGCTCAGCCTGGGTGCAGACAGACCCCTCACTTGTGTGCTCCCCCTTCCCCTGTATTGGGCTGCTGCTCCCCCATGTCTGTGGCACTCGGCCACCCCTTCCCTCCTCAGCATGGCTCAGGCTTAGGGCTGCCAGGCTGCCACCACTTCCCCCTCAGCCACTGCCTCCTCTGAGTGCCTGCCGTGCTTTCCCACTTTAAGAGGTGCACTTTCAGGGTGGGATGCAGACAGACCCCTTGCTTGTGAGTTGGGCTGCTGCTCCTCCTCAGCCACTGCCTCCTCCAAGTGCCTGCTGTACTTTCCGATTTTGAGAAGTGCACTTTCAGGGCTGGGCACAGACAGACCCTTCACTTGTGTGCTCCTCCTTCCCCTGGATTGGGCTGCTGCTCTCCCATGTCTGTGGTGCTCAGCCACCCCTCCCCTCTTCAGCATGCCTCAGGCTTAGGGCTGCCAGGCCGCCACCACTTCCCCCTCAGCCACTGCCTCCTCTGAGTGCCTGCTGTGCTTTCCCACTTTAAGAGGTGCACTTTCAGGGTGGGGTGCAGACAGACCCCTTGCCTGTGAGTTGGGCTGCTGCTCCTCCCTGTCACTGGCACTCACTCACCTGCCCCTCCTCGGTGTGCCTTGGGTTAAGGGCTGCCAGGCCGCTTCCTCCTCCTTGGCCACCACCACCTTGTCGCCCAGTGGTGGCTTGGCAAGCAGCCAGTGCCTAGTGAGGGAGAGCCAACAGAGCACCCACTGCAGCCGCGAAGATGTGATTGAGGTCAGGAGCCGGCCTGTGTGCTCACCTGCTGGCCTGCTGTTCACAGCAGTGGGGGAGGGGGTCCGAGAAGTCAGGGGGGCCCTCACAGTAAGCCGGGAGCAGGCCCCAGGGTCCCCCACTGTAACTACAGGCCTGTTCCCACCACCAGTCTCTGTAATGGAGATCCATTTTTTTTTCCATTTACTTAAGAACTTTGCCACTAGTAGGGAGTACAGGACAGATGCTTTGTAGAAATTAACCTCAGTGTTAACCTTAACATAAGCAAATGTACAAATGGTTGCCCCAACAACAGGTCCAGTTGCCATTTAGTGCTATTTAGTACTATGACTATTCCTGTTATTTAGAAGTCATTTAAAGGTCATTCAGGAAAATATTTGTTTGTTTGTTTGTTCGATTTTTATACCGCCCTCCTGCCTAAGTGGCTCAGGGTGGCTTACAGCATCAATAAAACAAATATACATAAAAACACGCACAATTCATATAAAACAGTTTAACCAAAAATACAATAAATAGAAATAAATGGCTCAATATATATTATCAATAAAATAAAAGATGTACCTGTTTATAGAAGATTTTTAAGATCCCTGGAAGTCATTTACGTACATGGGCTACTGAAATCCCATTGATTTCAATAGGGTCTCTTGAAAATAATGTGTCCCCATTATTCTTAGTGTTTACAAATATTTACTAAAAAATAAAGTGAAAACTTCCATTTGTGGGTAGATTTGGAGCTCGTTGAATGTTCCCAAAAGATTTTCATGGGGGGAGGGGTAATTAAGTATCCAAACTTTTGATTTTGCACACAATAACATCAAGAATTTTTACAATAGTAAATGTTTAAGCCACTTTGTGAGTTGCTAAGGCTGAAACAATATTTCAGGCATGGCTAGTTGTTAAAAATGAGCTAATTCAGAAGAGCAACATTTAAATAAGTATAAAGCAAAGACATAATGGCCCAAGATAATAGTTTTGAATGTGGAATTATAATAATTTCAAGTGCATTTTACAGGCAATTAATACACAAAGAAATGCTCTGCTGTTCAGCTGATAGAAGGAAAGGAGGGAGGGAGACCAAGAGAAAAAGAGAGATCGTTGCACCAGATAAAAACAGGGTGATTTTCTTTTCTGTGGGATCACTGCTTACAAACATAATAGAAGAAAAAAAAAATAAGCATGTCAGGTTCTATAATGCAGCTTGTAAAATCCAAAATGATTAGGTTCTAAAGAGGGCAATTAGAATGCTTTTGCATATGCATGTGACTTCTGGGGAGAAAGCTGCTGCCAGTTCTGTTTTCCCTCTCCCTCTCCCCCATACCTCAAAAGAGGTATCTTATTCTCATTAAGCCTCATGTATCATCCCTTTTATTTCATGAAAGAGACTATGGCCAGTGATTGCTGTATGCAAATGCCTTGGACTCTCTTAAGAGGTTATTAGGTTTTATGGACTCCAGCAGAAGGTAACAGATGAGGAAACGAAAACTGGGTCAGCAATAGACTAGAAGAGTCTTGATGATATAAAGCGGTAGTATTTCACAAAAGGACTATTATTCCTCACAACGGCAAAAACTGGCAACCTTCTGTGATAAAACCTTCTGTGATACAAGAAAGACTACTGACCACCCAGACAAACAGAAGTCACTGAAATCCTCAAAAGAACTGAACAAAAAATTAGATAGATGATAGATAGATAGATACGTACATATAAATAATGTTTATGTATATTTATTAATGGAAATAGACCTAGGGTTGGATCATGCAGATCATCTCCACTAACAGTGGTACTTTCAGACAGCACAAGGAGCCTTCTGTTAATTCAAGAGGTTCTTCTGTCAGCACAAGAGAAAGTTTCTTGCAACAAAAGAAATCACCACCATTAGCAACTGAAATTTCTTCTTTCTGTAAGGGTAAGTCATTGTCAGCTCAAAACATCACAGGGAGATTGCATACCCCATGATGTATGATTGTGTTTTTTTTTCCTTTTATTTTGTAGTCCACATTGTTTGCATTGTCTTCTAAGTTTATAAATAAAGTGAATTTAAAATAAAGAAAAAAAAAACTTGGGAAAATATCATGTACATATACAGACTTGTCTAGCTCAGTTCCTACCAGGCAGAGTCAACTAGGGCATTAGTTGGTTGCCTTGTCTGGGGAAAGAATGGCTTCACCTTGTTACTGGGGTGAAGGATGGGAGTGAGTGAATGAGGCTTTTTAATCTAACTTTAGGCTTTATAAAAGTTTAATTCATGCATTATAAATGTCCTGAATCCTGATACTGAAAGCAGGGGGAGTAAGAGGGCTAGCAGAAAATGTTTTGGGAGAGGGCCCACACCCTTTGGAGTTATACCCATCAATTATCCAGTATGAATCCAAGTCTCAAATTGTGATTAATGGATATTCTTATCTGCATCAAGGAAGAACAGCAGCATGTACAAGCTAAATCGCCATAGAGGGACACAAGTGAGGCAGAATGTAAGGAGTAAACACCAAAATTTTGTTTGGGTTCTATTTGTCTTGTTTTGTTCCTTTAAAAATTTGTTTGCTTTCTTTAAAATAAAAGAAATTCTTAGGCAATGTATCCCTCATCAACAGATTCTTCCACCCATACTTCAACCAGAAAGAAACAAGTTGTTGTTGTTCAGTCACACAGTCGAGTCTGACTCTTCGCGACCCCATGGACCACATTACGCCAGGCCCTCCTATCTTCCGTAGTGCTCTGGAGTTTGCTTAATTTCATGTCCATTGCCTCAATAACACTGTCTAACCATCTCATCCTTTGCTGTCCCCTTCTTATTTGACCTTCAATCTTTCCCAGCATCAGGGTCTTCTCGAGTGAGTGTTTCCTTCTTATTTGGTGGCCAAAGTATTTGAGCTTCAGCTTCAATATCTGGCCTTCCAGAGAACAGTCAGGGTTGATTTCTTTTAGGACTGATTTGATCTCCTTGCAGTCCAAGGGACTCTCAAGCGTCTTCTTCAGCACCATAGTTCAAAAGAATCTATTCTTTGGCACTCGGCCTTCCTTATAGTCCAACTCTCGCAGCCATACAGTACTACTGGGAATACCATTGCTTTGACCATAAGGACTTTTGTTGGCAGGGTGCCATCTTATCTGATTCTTTAAAATACTGTTGGTTTCTTAGGATTGGTATTGTCTGAAATAAGAAAATTAATCTTGTTAATGTATTCATCTTAACTGTTGCTATCCTTCCCATAAAGGATATTTGCAACTGTTTTCAAATTTGTAAATCTTTCTTAATCTTTTCCATAAGTTTTATGTAATTCTCCTTAAATAAAGAGGTGCATCTGTTTGTCAAGTGTATCCCTAAATATTTTACAGATTTCTGTACTTCAATCTTTGAAATGTCCTGAATTATTTGAATCTGCTTTTTAGCACAGTTTTTTGTTAAGATTTTAGTTTTCTTAATTAATTAATTTTTAATCTTGAATATTGGCCATATTCCTGTATTATATTAAGAAGAGGCTTAATTGTTTCTTGTGGATCCTCCAATATGAAAACCAGATCATCTGCAAATGCTTGTAGTTTGTATTCTTCTCCTTTGAGTTTAAGTCCTTTAAGGGATTCATAACTTCTTAGCATATCACAAAGTGTCTCCAAAGCAAAAATAAATAATAAAGGTGATAGGGGACAACCTTGCATTGTTCCTTTCTGGATTGATATATTCTGTGAAAGATCTCTATTTACAATTATTTCAGCAGACTGGTTAGTATATATTGTTTCTACCATTGTATAAAAATCTTCTCAACATTTCCATATCAATAGTTGTTCTCACATAAATGACCAGACAGGATTATCAAAGGCCTTCTCTGCATAAAAAAAAAATCAAAACCATCCATTTCTCAGGATGGGCTTCAAAGTATTCAAATATATTCAAAATTGTTCTTACATTATTTCTCATTTGCCTGATCGATTCTGATGTATTATCTGGATCAACACTTTCTTCATTGTACTACCTAGTATGGATGTGTATATCTTGTAGTCCACATTGAGCAGGAAATTGGTCTATAATTTCAAATTTCATCAGGAAAAATTCTATAAAAATCTACATGACAGCTTATCCAACCTAGTATATGAAGAAATTTGTATAATTGAAGATTACAATGCAGTCTTTGACAGAACTATTGATAGACAAAGCCAAAAAAGAAGACAGAAGAAAGAAAATGAGTTGCCTACTGTGTTTTTATGCTTGGTGGAAGAATTAGCCTTGGCAGATGCATGGAGAATTAGGAACGTAAATAAACAAGATTATACCTTTTTCAGCAAGACACAAATCTTGGTCAGGATTAGATAGGGCATGGGTTTCAAAAAGTATGATCAATGATATTATGGATGTAGAAATGTTGCCTTCAACATTCGCTATCATAATCCTGTACTTTTGACCTTACAAGATACTCCAAAAAGAAATAGATGAACAATGAATATATGGCTCCTAAGAAATCCAGACTTCATAAAAAAAATGAAAACTAAATTTCAGGAATTCTTCAAAGTTAATATTCAACCTGACATGGATATGAACATTGTGTGGGATGCTTTTAAGGCTTTTGCAAGAGGCTGGTGTATTAAACAAGATGCATGGGAATGAAGAAAAAAAAAGTTATATGCAGATTGAAGAACAAATTGGTCAAGAAGAACAAAAACTAAAGATGAAACCTGCAGAAGAACACTTAAGAATTAAGATTAAAAAATTACAGCATCAACTTAACTGTCTACTTACACAGGAGATTGCAAAAAATATAATGTATGCCAAGCAAAACTTTTTTGAGAATGCAAATAAGCTCACAAGTTGGCTTGCATATAAACTAAAGAAAGACTCTGAAAAAAAGCATATAAATATTTTTTAAAAATGAAAGAGGTGAAGGGAAAAGGTTCATAAAGAACTGAAAGGGATCATTGAAAACTTCTATCAAAATCTGTACCAACAAAGAAATGTAGATGAGAACCATTTAAGAGACTAAGTGGGAGGGGAGGGGCAAACAACAGCTGGGAGGGCTGGCAAAATAGCTGCATCCCCCACCCAGCAAGACAATGGGCTCCAGAAAATTCTCCCCAACCCCCGACCTTCTCCTCTCCTGTCAGCGCCACCTGCCCATCCTGTCATCCACATCCCTGGCTGGTGTGTCCTTTTTCTGGGGGGTCTGCAGCACTGTCGCTGGCTGCCTCCCTCCATCCTGCTTGCCTGTTGCCTGGCCCCACATTCCTTCACCTTAGATTCCTCCTCCTGGTGCTACTGTCATGGCCAGGGTGAGTAGAGGTGGTGAGCATGGCGGAGGAAGGGGTGACCAGGTGGCATAGGTAGGCTGACAAGGGAAAAGGTGACATTGGTGGTGCCGGCCTGGCTGGCTCAGGCTGGAGGGACTGAGCAGGCCATGACAAAGCCAGCTGGGGCCTCCTCCTGCCTCCCCACTGGAGCGTCCATGCCAGTGGATGGCTCCCCAGAGAGTGAGGGCAAGAGTGTGTTCAGAGTCTGTGTGGGTGGGACTGAGGGCAGCAGGCAGCCAATGGATACAGACTCAGGGTAAGTGACACAGTACGGAGTGAACTGATTTTGCCTCACATTGAATCTTGCCACCCCAAGTGACAATTATATATAAGGAGAGATTGTACCACAAAATTATAAGAAAGCAGATGTATATATGATTATACATGTAACAATAGCTAGGATACTGTATGCTAAGTACTGGAAAAAAGAAGAAAGCCCAACAAAAGAAGAAATGATTTATAAACTTTTAGAAGCAGCAGAAATGGATCATTTGACATTGCAACTTCAAGATAAAAAAGAAGAAACCTTTGAAAAAAAACTAGTTGAGGTTATATATGTGGATAGAAAATTGTCTTGGAAGATTGACGTAATAACTCTTTGAAGGTAAATATATAAGCTAACTTAGGTGTATAAGAGCAAGATTCAACAACAGTATGTAAAACTAAAGTATGGCCCCGGTCATACGGGCCAGAAAACGCGGGGGAGAGGCATGGCAGTTTGCCCTGGAGCTAAATAAGGCGCGGTAGCCCGATCTCACAGACCACTGGGTTGCCATGCTCCAGCTCTGCGCTGCAATCACACCACGCTGCTGTAGCACGGCAAAACAGCAGCACAGCAGACCACGCAAGTGCGAAGTGCACATGCGCCGTTGGGGGGGTTGGGCCGCTGTCGGTGACTTGTGTGTGCGCATGCGCTGTCCAGTGTTGGTGCGCATCCCAGGGAAACTTACAACATCCGGAAACCCCGGGGGCATGGGCGGGCGTCGGAAGCCGTGGGATAACGGTGCTCCCGCAATCAGATGCCAGCCTTTGCCCCGGGGTTTCCAGAAACTAGTACCTCGGACCTACTAGTTTTTTACTCCGCGTTTTCGGAGGGAAGCCGCGGGTTGGCCATGGGATCACTACGCCTCCCAGATGTGCTTGTATGAACGCGCACAGAAAGTCCACAGGGCTCCTGTGCCTTCAGCGGGGCAAATGCTCACTGTGGACGGGGCCTATATAGAGTATAAGCTTCACTATATGTTCAATGTTGTGTGTTATTTTTTGTTTTGTGTTCTTTTCTCTGTCTTTGTTCATATTTCCTATTTCTGAAATTAATAAAATTCCTTTAAAAAATAATGTTTTAAAGATCAATATTAGCACCTCAAACTGGGCCCAAAAGAAAAATAGGAGCTCATATAGATGGAATAAGACTGGAGTGATATATCCCCTACAATCTACTCCAGTGAACATATGGGCAGCAGTATTCTGTACCAAGCTTCTAGACAGTGCTCAAGGGTAGTCCCACATAGCACACATTACATTAATCTAATCTAGATATTACCAGGGCATGCACCACAGTGGTGAGAACTTCTCCAGCCAGGAAGGGCTGCAGGGGCCTCACCAGCCAAAACTGATGAAAGGTGCCCCTGACCACCATTGCCACCTGCCACATGTTTATTCAACAAGAGACCTGGGTCCAACAACACCCCCAAGCTATATTCCTGATCCTTTAGTGAAGTGCAACCCCATCCAAAACAGGACAGATCCCAATCCCCCTCACCCACAGAGCCTCCATTTTTTTAGGATTATGTTTGAACTATTAGCCTTCATCCATCCTCATGGGCACTCAATGAAATTGCTGAGCAGCTGGGTTAGAACAGATAAAAGGAAGTACTTTTTCTCCCAAAAAGTGATTAACACATGGAATTCACTGTCACAGGAGGCAGTGGCAGCTACAAGCATGGACGGCTTCAAGAGGGAATTGGATAAACATATGGAGCAAAGGTCCATCAGCAGCTATTAGCCACAAGGTATAGATAGGAACTCTCAGTCTGGAGCAAGTGATGCTCTGTATTCTTGGTGCTTGGGGGAAGCAACAGTGGGAGGGCTTCTAGTGACCTGGCCCTCCTGCTGGAGCTCCTGATGGCACCTGGTATTTTTGGCTACTGAGAGATCGAGAGGGTGACGCTCCTGGTAGTCACCATCGGGAAGGCTGCTAAAACTTTTGCCACCCCCCCCCATGCAGGTGGGAATTAGAACTGGAGTCCTACTGGATGAACTGGGAGTTAGGTTAGGTTAGAGGAGTATGTCTGCTGATTGTGTGTGTATGAATGCTTAGATTGCTAGGAGTTTAGTTTAAAGCTACCCTTGTTAGAGGTCAGGCTGATAGTTCTTAGGGTAGTACTGCGGTAGACAGTGTTGATCACAGATTTTTAGTGCAATCACTAGGGATTTTTTCTCACAGCAGAGTAGGTAGTTGTTGTTAGTTACCAGCATCGGGAATATAAAATTGTGTCCAGCTCTTGGTGGAGGGCTAGCATTTAGCTGGCCACTAGTGGTCTAAAGTGTCTACATAGACCTGCTGTGGCAGCAATGCCTGGACATCAGATTCCAGTGCTCATGGGGAGGAGAAAGTTTAACAGTGGGCCCAGACAATATAGTAAGGGAAGGACACTGAGAAATAGAACGGCTCAGTGCCCTTCCAGCCTGCGGCCCACCCCAAGGGTTGTCGGCGATGGGGCCAGGATTGGTAACCCCCCTCTGGCATTGGTGCTGTGCAACGCCAGGTCTATTAACAACAAGACCACAGTCCTTTGGGACTTTGGGCTGGAACAACGGGCTGAGCTGGCATGCATGACCGAGACCTGGGTGCAGGATGGGGAGACTGTGGCTCTTTCCCAGCTTGCCCCACCGGGTTTCTTGGTCCTCCACCAATAATGGACTAGGGGGCAGGGGAGAGGAGTGGCTATCTTCATTCAGGAGGCTTACTCATTCAGGGCGCTCCCATCCATGGAGATCATGGGCCTGGAGTGTGTTGGCCTGATGCTGGAGGCTGAGGAGAGTATGGAGATCTGGCTGGTGTACCAACTGCCTAACACACCGACCAGTAGCCTACCATCCCTGCTGGAGGCCATATCAGGCTGGGCGTTGGAGCACCCTAGACTAGTAGTCATGGGTGATTTTAACGTCCACACCAAGGACGTGACCTCCAGCTGGGCTACGGACCTAGTGTTATTCATGATGGCACTGGGACTCTCTCAAGTCATATCAGCCCCCACACATCGGGCCAGTCATACGCTTGATTTGATCTTTGTGGCTGGGTTGACAGTGGACTGGATTACTGCAGAAGCAGTACCATGGTCAGAGCACTATGCCCTTAAGGCTCATCTGAATGTTCCACCCCGACCCTGCAGATTTTAGCTCGCCTGAGGAGCCAATGGACCCAGTACGGCTTCAGATGGCTCTATGGAATCTGTGCCCCCCTGGTGGCATGTTGGATGAGCTTGTGGAGGATTGGCATTTCTGACTCTCCGCAGCCATCGACGAGATCGCTCCCAGGTGCCCTCTCTGTACTCACTCTAGGCTGGTGCCTGATATACCCAGGAGCTGCGGCAGATGAAGTAAGAGCTGAGACAGCTAGAGAGACAGTGGTGCCACGCTCGTGATGAGGCATCAAGAGCATCTTATAGGACATTTATGAGATCCTATGAGATGGCAGTCAAAGAGAGGGTTCTATGAGACCAGGATTGCATCCGTGAGCTTTCACCCAGCCGAATTACTTAGAACAATTTGGTCTTTAACAACTGTTAAGTATGAGACTCAACAACGAAGTAAGCTCAACAAGTGATTCAGCTTTATTCAACAGCAAACTCCAACTCAGGAACACACAACACAGACAGTGGAGCACAGCTCCTTTTTAAACTCTCCCGGCTGTCAAAGCCACACCCATAAATAGTTAACGGACCAATGGCAGTGCAGAGTTAAGGTCCAATCACAACTGTTCCCGCTTTGCAACATTATCACACAGTGATTGGCTATTACACTGGTTTCGCAGAAACCGACCAATACGAATGCGACAGCTTAGAATCCACATTCCAGAATCAAGCTTAACATAAGAAAAGATAGGCTTGATTCATCTTTCAATACACAACAATTTCCTCCCCCTAAGATGGAGCATTTCCCTTCCAAACATAATCTTTCAGGTAGGGAGGGGCACCTCGGCTTCGGTTTGACCGGCGCAGCGGTCTCTGCTCCGATGGCGGTGGAGCGGCACACTCTTCGGGGACTCCGATGGTCTCTCTCGCAGGAGAGTCAGGGGACACTAACACAGGGGTCTCAGGCACTGGAGTTGGGGGCTCCCCAGACTCCGAATCTCGATCCGCAGTACTCACCTCCTCGCCGGGAGGCCCTTCCTGGACGGGGACCAGCTCAGGCTCGGGCACTGACTCGGCGCTTGAGTCTGCCCAGCGCTCTCTGAGCTGGTCAATGTGGCGGCGTATCTCCCGTCCGCTGGGAAGCCGGACCACATACAACCTGGACCCTGCCACCTTTGTGACCACGGCTGGTAGCCATCTGTGACCTTCCGCATAATTGCGGGCAAACACCTTGTCCCCAACCAAGAACACTCTCCCCTGCTCTGGGGTCTCTGACCGCTGCTTGGACCTGTCAAGGTCAGGGTGCAGTCGGTCCAGTAGGGTAGCCAACTTACGGCCCATTAAAAGTTCAGCTGGGCTCCTCCCCGTTGTTGAACAGGGGGTGATGTGTTGCCTCAGGAGGAAAGAGGCAATCTTCTGGCTCCAGTCCCCACACGTCAGGCGCCCAAGTGACTCCTTCGCCGTCCGTACCATCCGTTCGGCCTGACCGTTGGAGGCCGGATGGAACGGCGCAGAAGTCACATGGCGGATGAGGTTGTCTTTAAGGAATTTTTCAAATTCTGCTGACACGAACTGTGGCCCGTTGTCCGAGACCAAACAGTCCGGCAGCCCGTGGGTCGAAAACAACCTCCGGAGGGCATTGATGACTGCCCCGGACCCTGTTGACCTCATGGGTATCACCTCTAACCATTTAGAGTAACTATCTACACAAATAAAAAACATTTGCCCATGGTATGGTCCCGCAAAATCAATATGGAGGCGTGACCAGGGCCTCCTCGTTTTCTCCCAGGGCTGAATGGGAGCCTGTGGTGGTTCTGGACGGGACTGTTGACACTCCATACACTGCCTTACCCAGGCCTCAATGTCCTCGTCCAGCTTCGGCCACCACACGTACCCTCTGGCGAGGGCTTTCATGTGAACCATGCCAGGGTGGCCCACATGTAACGCCTCCAAAACATCCTCCCTCAGCTTGGCGGGAATCACCACCCGACTCCCCAAAGCAAACAGCCCTTCGTTACCGATAGTTCGTTCTGGCGCGAAACGAACGGTTTGAATTCAGGCGCCATTTTTCCTACCGGCCACCCCTCCATGCCCAATTAAGGACACGGGCAAGCACAGGGTCCTTAGCCGACGCAGCGGCAATGTCTGAGGAGGTTACTGGTGCCTCCGGGAGCTCTTCGAGCGCCAAAATGTCCAACTCAGGCTCAAGTTCGTGGTTGTCCAGTGGTGCGGGGCAACGGCTCAGGGCGTCGGCATGCCCGATAGCCTTCCCCGGGCGGTGCTCAAGCTCAAAGTCGTATGCCGACATGAATACTGCCCACCTCAACATCCTGGGGGACAGTATGTTCGGCGTCTGCCGGTCCGGGGAGAAGATGCCCAGAAGCGGCTTGTGATCTGTTACAAGGAGGAACCTCCGCCCATAAACAAAGTCATGGAATTTTTTAATTCCGGCGATTAAGGCGAGGCCCTCCTTGTCGATCTGGGCATAGTTCTTCTCCGCCGCTGTAAGTGATCGCGAGTAGAAAGCGATCGGTGCTTCCGACCCATCCGGCATGAGGTGGCTGAGAACGGCGCCCACCCCGTAGGGTGACGCGTCAGCCGCAAGTACCAAGAGTTTGTTCTCGTCAAAGTGGGTCAGCACCGCACTAGACGAGAGGAGTTCTTTGACGCCCGTGAACGCTCGTTCCTGCCGCTCTCCCCACTCCCACTTTGCGTTCTTGTGGAGCAGAGCATGCAGGGGTTCTGCAATCGATGCCTTGTGGGGCAGGAAGGCATGATAAAAATTTAGGATCCCCAGGAACGACTGGAGATCCTTCTTTGACCGTGGTGGGGGCGCGTTCTTGATGGCGGATACCTTGTCTGGTGTAGGGTGGACTCCATCCGCATCAATCAGGAATCCCAAGAACTCTACCCTGTCTGCTCCAACCACACATTTGGAGCGTTTGACCCTCAGTCCGGCTTCTTTGAACCGGCCTAGTACTGCTCTGAGCCGAGCCATGAGTTCGCACTCGTCAGAGCCTGCCACCAGAACGTCGTCAAAATAGGGCACGACTCCAGGTAGCCCACGCAGGAGCCCCTCCATCAAGCCCTGGAAAATGCCCGGGGCTACGTTAACCCCAAATTGTAGTCTTTTAACCCGAAATGCCCCCTTGTGGGTCACGATGGTCTGGGCGTCAGCAGTTGCATCGTCTACGGGCAACTGCTGATAGGCTTGGGCTAAGTCAAGTTTAGCGAAAACTTTTCCTCCTCCCAGTGAAGCCAACACATGGCTGATGACCGGCACTGGGTAGGAGTGCTGCTGGAGCGCTTTGTTCACAGTACACTTATAATCAGCGCATATGCGTATCGACCCGTCTGCCTTTACGGGCGTTACTATGGGAGTCTCCCACCGACCATAGGGCACCGGCTCCAGGATACCCTGATCAACTAGCTTGTCCAGCTCTGCCTCGATCTTCGCTTTAAGAGCGAGGGGTACCTTCCTGTACTTCAGTCGTATGGGACGCACTGAAGGGTCTAAATCAAAAGAAACCGGGGGCCCAGTATACAACCCAAGCCCTTCCCCAAAAACTTCAGGGAACTCTTGATACAAGGACTCCCTTTTATTGTCGCAAATGCTGTTAATGCCAGAGATGGCAATACCCAGAGCCTGGAACCAATCAAGGCCCAACAAACTGACCCTCTCACCCTCTGCAACCAGGAGGGACAGCTCAGCCTTCCGGTCCTTGAACTCTACCTGGAAGGTAGCTCGTCCCGCCAACGGAATGCGTCGTCCCTGGAAGTCAGTGAGACGCGTTGTTACTGGAGACAGGCGACGACGGCTCCTCCTCGGAAATAAGCGCTGCCACGTCTCGGTGGAGATGACGGTGACGGATGAACCGGAGTCCACCTCCATCGTACACGGAACGCCGTCCAGCCGAAGTGTGACGTGAATTTTCCGAGTGGCCTTGTCACCGGTCGCCAGGACGGTCGAAGGGCAGGTGTCAGTCTGGTGGCAATCGGACGTCCTGCTGTCATCTGGAGGCCGAACCTTGGGGTCTGTTCTTCGCGAATACGGTGGCGATTTCCTCGCAGCTCGGCAAACTCGAGCCAGATGACCTCGCTTCCCGCAGGAGTGGCAGATGAGCTCTCTAGCCCGACAGAGGTCTCTGTTGTGGTTACCGCCGCAGCCTGCGCAGGGACGGGTCGTCGAAGTTCTCGGTCTGGTCCGCGGTGGGCGTGTCTCCCGGGTTCGGCACACGCCGTCGGCGTCGCTGTCAGACTCGCCAGCGGACTGCCGGTGAACTGCAGGCTCCTTGCTGACCTGGGTCTGCCGCTGTCGAACCTCTCGCGTCGACTTGTCCGCGGCCTCTGCTGCGATGGCCTCGGCGTAGGCAACTGCATACGTCAGTTGGGTGCGGGCGAAAAGACGCTGTTGAAGGCGCTCGTCTCGAAGGCCGCACACCAAACGGTCGAGGAGGGCGTCTTCCAGATCTGTGAACTCACATGGCCTTGCCGCTTTCCGCAAGGCAGTGACGTACTCAGCGATAGACTCGGAAGGCCCTTGGCACCGCTTGTAAAAGGCGTGCCGGCACGCTATCCGAGACGGTTGTGGCGAGAAATGGCCTTTGAGCTTGGCCGTGATCTCAGCCCACGTCGCTGCACTCAGCTCAGTCGGAGCGACCAGGGATCGGGCGATGTCGAAGGCGGCCTTGCCGCACGAGCTCAGGAGCGTCGCCTTCTTTCTCGCCTCATCTGTTATCTGAGTCGCCTGGAGGTGGAACTCGAACCGTGCCAGGTAAGAGTCCCAGTCCTCCGTCGCCGGGTCGAACGCTTCGAACGCCGGGTTGACGGCCATCGGGGCTGTCGGTGCTGCCACTTCTACTCGTGGAGCCTCAGCCGGCTCGGCCGGGTGTGTGTCCTCGTCTGCCGTTGCGATCTCGGTTCAGCGGGGCTGCCTACCCGCTCTAGCATCCCACCTTCGTCGCCAATTGTTAAGTATGAGACTCAACAACGAAGTAAGCTCAACAAGTGATTCAGCTTTATTCAACAGCAAACTCCAACTCAGGAACACACAACACAGACAGTGGAGCACAGCTCCTTTTTAAACTCTCCCGGCTGTCAAAGCCACACCCATAAATAGTTAACGGACCAATGGCAGTGCAGAGTTAAGGTCCAATCACAACTGTTCCCGCTTTGCAACATTATCACACAGTGATTGGCTATTACACTGGTTTCGCAGAAACCGACCAATACGAATGCGACAGCTTAGAATCCACATTCCAGAATCAAGCTTAACATAAGAAAAGATAGGCTTGATTCATCTTTCAATACACAACAACAACCCTGCCAATGCTAGGGAATTGGACATTGGCTGTGAGGCATTTGTGAGCTATTTCGCAGATAAAGTCTTGGCACTCCACTGCGATTTCCCTGCCACAGTTGAAACAGTGAATAAACTTGAGGCCCTTCGCATGTCTTCGGTTCTGGGTTTGGATTGTTTCAGCCCGCTCATCCTGGAGGAAGTTGACAGATTACTCGCATCTGTGTGCCCAACCACATGTAGCCTTGATCCGTGCCCCTCCTGGCTCATTAGAGCGGGTCACGAGGGGATATGAGGTGCCCTAAGGGAGATTATCAACAAGTCCCTCTCCAAGGGACAGTTCCCGGGGGCACTCAAGGAAGCAATGGTCTGCCCTCTCTTGAAAAAAATCTTCTCTGGACCCGGCCAAATTGGCCAATTATCGGCCAGTGTCCAATTTGCGCTATTTAGGCAAACTTATCGAGAGGGCAGTGACGTTACAGCTGCAGGGCTTTCTGGATGACGCTTCAGTCCTAGATCCTTTCCAGTCTGGCTTCCGCCCGGGGCATGGGACGGAGACAGTACTGGTCACTCTTACTGACGACCTCCGAAGGCATCTGGATTGGGGTGGTGTGGCAGCACTGTAGTTGTTAGATCTGTCAACCACCAGTTGCTTACCCACTGCCTCGCCGACATGGGGATTCAGGGACTCACCCTTCAATGGCTTGCCTCTTTTCTCCAAGGCCGGGGACAAAGGGTAGTGATAGGGGAACAGCAGTCCCGGAGACACCCTCTTGAATATGGGGTTCCTCAAGGGGCGGTGCTTTCCCCAATGTTGTTTAACATCTACATGTGCCCTCTTGCCCAGATTGCCCAGAGGTATGGGCTTGGGTGTCATCAATATGCAGATGACACCCAGCTTTATCTGATGTTGGGCAGCCGGTCAGACTCCAGCCCAGAAGATCTGCAGGTTGGCTCCGACTGAGTCGGCTGAAACTAAACCCAGCAAAGACGGAGGTCCTGGGCCTGAGTCAGTGCAGTTTGGGGCTGGTGCTCCCTCTCCCAACCTTCAATGGGGCGCCTTTGGTGCCAGTGCCGGAGGTTAGGAGTTTGGGAATGCTCCTGGACTCCTTGCTAACTATGGAGGCCCAGGTGGCAGCCACGGCTAAGTCGGCCTTTTACCATCTTTGGCTTGCTCAGCAGTTGGTCCCCTTTCTCGACTGCGATGACCTGGCCACAGTGATCCACGTGACGATCACCTCGAGGCTAGACTACTCTAATGCTGTCTACATGGGGCTGACTTTGTCGCAAATCCGGAAGCTGCAGCTGGTGCAGAATGCTGTAGCCAGGCTGTTGATGGGCCTCCCTAGGTGGGAGCACATCCAGCCTGTGCTGAAAGCACTGCACTGGCTGCCAATAATGCACCAGATTTGCTTCAAAGTGCTTCTTCTTACCTTTAAAGCCCTATATGGTGGGGTCCGACATACCTAAGGGACCGCCTTTCCCCATATGTTCCCCAACGGGCACTATGGTCGGGGACACAACATCTCCTGGTGACTCCAGGCCCCAAGGAGGCCAGGTATGCTGCAACCAGGGCCAGAGCTTTTTTCGTGGCAGCTCCTACCTGGTGGAATGAGCTCCCAGAGGAGATCCAGGCTGTGCAGGACCTTGCACAGTTCCGCAGGCCCTGTAAGACAGAGCTTTTCTGCCATGCTTTTGAGTAGGAGCTGCCACTATTTTTACCATCATTATCTTTACCATCTCTACTAACTGGCCCTGTGAGGAGTGAACGACAGCGCTGCATGGAGCTGACACCATCTAGAGCACTTTATATTGTAAAGGATTGTCTTATGTTGTTTTAACCTCTTTTATGTATTGGCATGTGCCTTATTTGTGAGCCACCCTGAGTCCGCTTGTGGGGATGGTGGGCTATAAATTGAAATAATAAAAATATTTAAAAACCTTGTCAGATTCATAACAGGTCCTTCTCCACTGTCACTCTAGCTATCTCTTTTGTCTTTTCCTTTATTGCCTAGGGTCCCAGGTTATGTACCAAATGCAAGGATGTCAAGCCAGCTCTCTTGCAGCATCGTAGAATCAGTTGCACAGTGTGGCAGCCTGGGAAACAGGTGGCCAGAGCCTTTGCCCATCACTGGGTCTGGGAGTAGTGGAGATGTGGTTTGCAGAAAGCAAGCAGCAGCCTCAGGAGCCACTTAGGAGGCAGGCCTTCCTGTGCCACCAAGTCTGGAAGTAGTGGTGGGGGTTGCATGTGTGAAAGCAGCTCCAAACACCATCACACTGTATCAATGCCTGGGGGGTGGGTGAGGCCTTCCCCCATCACCGAGTCCAAGATCAATGGCAGGGGGTGTGGGGGCTGCTTTCCCACAGCACAGGGGGCAAAGTCATTTAATTAGAGCACCCAACCCACCCACCCACCCTGCTTGGCCAGCCCTTCTAGTGGGGAAGGGTCACCAACCTCCAGATGGGGCTTGGAGATCATCATTTGGAATTACAACTGATCTTCAAACTACCAAGATCAGTTCTTTTGAGGGTGCACTCTATGACATTATACCCCACTGAGGTGTCTCCCCAGGTTCTACCCCAAAAGCTCCAGTTCCCAACCCAGAGTTCTCAACCCTATGGTGGGGGCAGTAATGGGGTTTGTTTTAAAACAGAAACAACAGGAAGTGCTGAGCTTTAGAAACATGCAGGGATTGTTCTTGTGCAGTAGGTTCATTCATTTCAACATTTTTCTTCTTGTCCTTGTTAACTTACTTCCTGCAATCCAATAAAGAACTGGCAAGGTTTCTTGGGGAAAATTTAGTATTTCACATTTCAAAATTACTTGTATTAGCTTAACATAAAGCAATAGGAATATTTAAAATATTGCATTTTATTTTATTTTATTTACACAAAAAAGACAGAAATGACAGATAGGATTGGAAAAGTGAGGTATTAGTCTAATCAAGTCCCTAAAAGTTTGTAGAATCCTGGAGAAGATTTTAGTCCCTTCCTCTGTGATTCTTCATGGGCCTTCAGTTTGTACATCATTAATTTGTAAACACCCATTGAGAAAGAGATCTGTTTTGCTTGTCAATAAATGTATCACACTCTAATAGTGACCGAACAGGGAAATTGATTTTGGGATTTCAGCTCCAATTTTAAAAAAAAGAAAGAAAAGAAATAGTCCAGGGGTCTTTTTGGGGGGAGCGCACCGGAGCGCAGCTCCGGGAGCTCAGGAGCCAAGCCCCGCCCCCAGCCGGCGTCCCGGAGAGTCTTTCAGGCAGCCGAATGTCAATTTCAGCTCCATTGTATCCTATGGGCCATTGAAGTCAATGGTGAAAACATAGGGTATATTCTGGGGGCTGGAGGGGAGGGTTTGAGGGAGAGGCTCCAAACTCACAGGGTAGCTGATGGGGCCTCTCCCCAAGATACCCACCAAGTTTCAAGAACATTGGATCAGGGGGTCCAATTCTATGGGCCCCTAAACAGGTTGCCCCTATTCCCTCCATTGTTCTCTATGGTGGGAAAAAATTAACTTTTTTTCTCACCATAGAGAACAATGGAGGGAATAGGGGCAACCTGTTTGGGGGCCCATAGAATTGGACCCCCTGGTCCAATGTTCTTGAAACTTGGTGGGTATCTTGGGGAGAGGCTCCATCAGCTCTTCTGTGAGTTTGGAGCCTCTCCCTCAAACCCCCTCCCCTCCAGCTCCCAGAATATACCCTATGTTTTCACCATTGACTTCAATGACCCATAGGATATAATGGGGCCAAATTGCCGCCAAATTTCTTTCATTCCCTCCTTTCCTTCTCTCTTGTTCCTCTTTCCCTGCTTCTTCTCTTCTCTCTTTATTTCTTTCCCACCTTCTTCTCTTCTCTTTTTTCCTCCTTTCCCTGTTTCCCTTCTTCTTCCCTCTATTTCTTTCCCTCCGCTTTCCTTCTCTTTCTTTCCCTCTTTCCTTCCTTCTTTCCTTCTCTCTACTCTCTCTCTTTCCTTCCGTCTTTCCTCCTTCTGTGGCCCAACTCTCATGAGAAGGAGTTTAAACTTTAAACCCCTTCTCTCTTAGCTCCCCCACCCAGACCAGCTGGGGAAGGGAAGGGGAGGTTTTTGAAGATGCCTCCCCCCCTTTTGCTTCCCCTTCTGACATCACTTCCGGTGATGTCAGGGGGCGTGGCATATGCTAATAGCCTAATAGCTCATTAGCATACCGTATGCTAATGAGCTCCTGCAGCTGTTTTTCTACGAAAAGACCCCTGAAATAGTCTAATTCATTAGTAACAGCTCTGAGGGATAGAATGTGATGTCATTGTTCTGGTGCAAATAATCTTTCATTTGATCCATGAATAATCAAGTCAAAGTTATTTAAAACAATCTGAGAATGGGAACATTCAGCACAAACCAGACATCTGTTTGAACTGTGGATTTCAAAGGCTGTAATGGAAAATGAAATTGCAAAACATAAGTCAAGAACTATAGAACTGATAGAAATATATAAAGATTATTTGTGAAAAATTGGACAAAGCTGTTTCAAAAATAATATGTGCCTTGTCTGGAGAGCCTGTGGACTATGGATAGTTTCAAAGTCTGTTCCTTGACTTTTGTGGTGTACTACTTCATGCTCCTAATCTGTGAAGCTTATTCTTTCTGCCTCTCATTGAAGAAGTCAGTAAGGTATCCATAGCTCCTTGACAAAGAACAAGCCAGATGACTTTGACTGTGGTAGTGGTATGATAGTAAATTATAGCAAAATATTAATATATTAAATGGTAGATCCATCAACTAGCTGTAATGGCAAGGTCAATTTCAAGATTTTCTTGAACAACTTGAACAATATGATAGAAAATGGACCTATCCATCCAGACTCCTCTATAAAATAACAATTTGCAAACTGGGAGGTGGGAAGGCAATAGAATGTTAGCATATTTTCTTTCTCATTGGCTAAGAAGCAACCTATCCAAATTGTTAAATTATTAATAAAGATCAGAATGAAATAAGCATAGTAAATTCCTCTTTTGACTACTAAGATGACACATTTAGTCTTCCCAGAAATTATTTTCATATAAATTGGGGCATTACAAAAAAAGATTATCATGATAATGTTGTTACCAGAATGCAGCAGATTAGTACATGGGAAGGGAACTTTAAATGAGATGTGAAGGTGGACTAAAATGCCATTTACTGTGATGTTTCCAGTTACTCAAAAGGGCAATGATTTTAGTCTTTACCAGAATTCAATAAATTGAAACTTCCAAATGAAGGATGTTATGTTTTGAGGGGGAAAGCAATTGTTATCAAGTATTCGATAGTTCCCAAACTATATACTTTTAAGAAACTTTCTTTCCATTCCTTCTACTAAAATTTGGTAAACTATAGACATGGAATCAAATTTTTGTCAGAACCCATAGACCTAATTAAAACTTGGGCCATAATGCTGAAGGAGGGATTATAGGCCTTTTACCTCCTTATTCACCTAAGAAGGGAGAAAATTTTCATTTGGGAAACTGGAAATGACTAAAACAAAACAGAACCCCAAAGCTAGAGTCAAATTATACACTACCCAGGATTACCAGGTCTCCTGCTGTGGCGGAAGAACTCCCACCAACAGCCCTAGTTGTCCTGCCACCATCAGCTAGCCCGGTGTGTGTGTGTGGGGGGATGGAGTGGCAATTGCTCCCCCAGACGGAAGAAAGAGTCAGACAACCATGGTTGGGTAAAACTAAGGCCACTTTATTTAACATAATGAAAGTAATGGAAAGGGCAAACAGTGAACAGTGGCATGGTTAAGGCCTGTGTGTCAGCTTGACCCCATCCTCACCGTACAACGGGCAAGACAACAAGACCCCAGGTTGGAGCCAACTGTAAGTCACTTGCAAACCCAGCTGAGCCCAGCAATTGAGATGTGCCTTGAGGATCCCTCTAACACCACCGCATGGCCAGTGTGGAGAATCTGTAGTGGCCATCTAAAAAAGGCAGTCTGCAATCCTCATCCCTGGCGACATGGCCACAGGAGTGATCCTGCAGACCTCTATACCCCTTCACGGGGTTGCTGATTGGTGCTTACCGAGCTGCATGAACTTTATCTAAACTTAATTCTGCCCTAAATAAAGTTACAAACCTATCTCATGGCCCCATCCCAAGCCAGTTCCTCAATCCACTGGCTGCAGTGCAGGGTAGGCAAAAAACACCCCCTCTCAACTGCCAATCAGAGAAGTGGCAAAAAAAAAAAAAATCCTACCCTGTTCCCCGATAAATGAGGCAACCAGTCTATGCTTGCACTACAGACAGGGCAGGTGGGTGGGCCGAGCACAAGGTGGCAACTGCAAGGGGAGAGTGCAGCCAGCTGTTAAAGGGGCACTGGCTCCGCTCCCCCTTTAGGAGTCCAGGCTGCAACTGCAGCCCTTCCCCCTTCCTCCTCTTGAGGAGGCAAAGGCGACCCTCATGAGGCATGCCATTGGCTGCCTCATGTAGGGCCAAATTGCCCCCCCCGACAGAAGAAAGAGTCGGACAACCAAGGTTGGGTAAAACTAAGGCCACTTTATTTAACATAATGAAAGTGACAGATAGGGCAAACAGTGAACAGCAGCACAGTCAAGGCCTGGTGTCACCTTGACCCCATCCTTACCATACAATGGGCAAGACACCAAGGCCCCGGGTTGGAGCCAACTGTAAGTCACTTGCAAACCCAGATGAGCCCAGCAATTGGGATGTGCCTTGAGGATCCCTCCAACACCACCACACAGCCAGTGTGGAGGATCCGTCGTGGCCATCCTGAAAGGCAGTCTGCAATCCTCATCTCTGGCTGCAAGGCCGCAGGGGTGATCCTGCAGACCCCTATACCCCCCAACAGGGTTGTTAATTGGTGCTTACCAAACCACATGAACTTTATCTAAACATAATTCTGCCACCACAAGGGCCAAGCCTCTGCTTAGGCCCTTGCACCCACTCAAATACCTAATACTAATCTAAGCCCTTGCCGTAAATCCTGAAGGAAAATGTCGTTTCCCTTCTCAGAAAGGTGAATGCCATCAGGTCCAGGCAATCAAGCTGAATCTGGGGGTGAGGCAAATAGTGGCCCAACCCAACCTGCAAAATATTCTGGAGCTCCCCATTGGCCTTGGGCCGAGCTCTCTAAATCCCCTTGGGATCCCAAGCACTATGCCATACTAGGCATGGAATCATGGCAGACCACACAATTATTGTGTCTGGCCACTGGTGCTGAATGAACTTCAGGTCATTCTGGGTTTGCAGCACTAGGGCCTTCCCCTTCAAAAATCCCAAGTCGTTACCTCCCAGGTGAATGACCAAAACCTGGGGAGGAAAGCCAGAGCTATCCCCAAACAGAAGAGGGGAGACCCATCCAGCATAGGCCCTGGCGCCCCCCATTCCACAGTGGCCCACTGGCTGAGGCCAAGTTGCGAGCCAATGGCCGATCTATTGGCCCAATGAGCCACCCAAAAGATGTAGCTGTGTCTGGAGATGAGAATCCATCTCCTGCCACAAAACACAGCACCTAAGAAGAAACAACAGTGAACTCCGGAACCCAACAATGTAAAAAACAGCAATCTCATAATATAGCAAGGGGGCACATATTACTCTTATAAGCAGCTGATTGCCACCTGCCCACCTGCTGAATATCAGCACTGCGATAGCCTAAAGCTGCTGCCAAACTTGCCGCACCTATTCTGAATGAGTGAGTGCCAAACTTGACTCCAGAAAGGCCTAACAATCCCAAAGCCCGAGCCATAATGGCCCCAAACTGGTGCTTTGTCAGCGGGCTCCCATCTGCATGTATAAAGAGGTATCTGTCCGCCCTGCCCCTTAAAGCCGTGTTCTGAGACAAAGCCAATACTGGGCAGAGTGCCATGTCTGAACAGACACCCAACTTAACCACCAACCCTTTATGTCACTGGTCAGTCTTAGAACCCCTAATCGTAATGTGTGCCTCCTTACCTATAAATTGGAGGTCCCTATTGTGCAATGCCCTGCCAGACTGGTCAGTCTTGGACATTGCTATCAGCTCACTTACTCTAAGCACTCCAAAAAATGCAAGTAGTGATGCTGCATGGAAAAGGCAGGCTTCATAACCTGAACTGCAGACACTGATCAAGGTTGCTTGCAACCCTTTAAGCACTGCAGGTGAAATATGACGCCTCTGGTCCTTCAAAGCCCCCTTTTCCAAAGTCCATCCCTCTAGCATCTTCCTAATTCAAATGTCACTAGTGACTTCCTGAAAACCTACAGCCTTGCTGGCAAATGCAAGAGCAGAAAGGTGCCCCTGTATGGAGCTCACAGCCAAATATGCCTCCTTTAAGGAAACAGAATAATGGAGCAAGTGCTCCACCAAAATGGGCCAGACCTTAGAATAGCCCTCCTGTTCCCTAAACTCTTTGAACTGGTGAACTTCACATGCTAGGGGCAATGGAAGGCCTATTGCCCTGCAAGCCTCGGCCCTCCAACCTTCCATAGCTCCAGGGGCATCCTTGCTGGCAGAAGATCGGTGTCTGGAGCAATCTGATGAAACCTCGCCATCTGTTTGTGAGAGAGAGCACCAGCTACCCTGTTATCCACCCCCGGCACGTGCCTAGCTAGAAATAATGTACCGCAGCATAAATGTGAGGACCAGGCACATTATTCTGGGCAATTTGATCTGAGGGAATTGATGAAGTGGATAACTGCCAAATTGTCACACCAGAAGTGGACCGTGTTATCTCCCCACAGCCAAACCACCACTTTTATGGGGAAGAACTCTCAAAATGTCAAATCCCTAGTTAACCCAGCTGAAACCCACTCCCCAGGCCATTCCTCTGTGCACCAATGTCCGCGGAAATAAACCCCAAAGCCCTGAGACCCTGCTGCATCAGAAATGACTTGGAGCTCAGCCTCGAGCTTCAAATCCTCCCTCCAAAAGGATACTCCATTGAAGGAAGCCAAGAACTCCTGACAAACCTTAAGATCAGCACACGTAGTGCTATTGACATGGGCCCTGTGGTGTGGGAGGCACAGCCCAGCCTTGGCATCACAGAGCCTCCACAAGAAGGCCCACCCTGGGGCAACCACTTTGCACACAAAGCTGTAATTCCCCCACAAGCTGTTGTATTTCCCTTAAGATGGTCTTCTTTTGTGCCAAAAATGCACTAAGACGGTCTTGCAGATGCTCCACTTTATCAAGTGGCAAGCGGGATGTTTGAGCCACTGTATCGAGCTCCATCCCTAGAAATACTAACCTCTGCACAGGATCCTCAGTCTTTTCATGAGCCAAAGGAACTCCCAGCTCATCAGCTAATTGCTGAAACCCTACTAAGAGCAGGGCACACCTGCCTGTTCCTTGCGGACCCACAAAAAGAAAATCATCCAAATAGTGTGCAACATCCTGAAGGCCCGTTTTAGCTCTCACTGCCCTTTCGAGGAATGAACTGAAGCTCTCAAATGCAGCGCATGACACAGAACATTCCATGGGCAAAGCCCTATCCATAAAGAACTGGCCATCAAAAGAGAAACCCAACAGCTCAAAATCATCCAGATGCACAGGAAGGAGGTGAAACGCAGACTTAATATTGCGCTTTGCTAACTCTGCCCCACATCCACAGAGCCCGCGTTCAATAGAAGAAAGATGCTTAAGCACCTCCTCCCTGAACTTCTTTCTCTCTGCCCGGCTCTCTTTTCTACGATCAGACCCAGCAGCCGCCTGCTGGGGAGCAGTAGTCGCAGCTCCCCTGGCTTGCTCCAGGGTGGCCAACCTATCCAAAATAGCTTGCTGCTCTGCCCTTTCCTTCTCATCTTCAGAGGAAAAAGGGACATTCCCTGCACCCTGCCTGGGGACTTTAGGTGCAGGCCCTTTTGGAGCAGGCCCCTTGCTTTTTGACTTTCCTTGGCCTTTCTTAGCCACCATACTGCTGTTGCAACTACCTAAGATTCTGGACTTGTGTCAACAACTAGCACTCACAGCCAATGTATGGGATCTACACACCTTAGACCCATCTAAAATGGCTGCCTAAGTGGTGTATTTATAAAATGGCCACCCTCAGCACTAACCTAAAATGGCCTCCTGCCCACCATGCGACACCTTCAAGGAAGGCAGAAATGCAATACTCATCTCCACCAAAAGAAGGGCCCGCACCAATGCCGGCCTATGAACCCTCCTGGATGCTCTCAGTGGGATTGGAGATGCAAAAACCAAACCCCCCACAGGGTTCCTAAATGGGGTAGGGCGGGGAGTGTCAGTAAAGTGGGGTGGGGCCCTTCTGGGGGAGTGGCAATGATGCAGCTTCACCAATTGCAGCCACTAAAAACCCAGGGGCCCTAACAAGGCTTCTCCCCCAAAGAACTCTGTGCCTCCTATTAGTGTAGTGTGCCCTTGTTTTAAACACGTTGGGGAAGGCTGCCAAGGTCCGCCCTGCAGCTGCGTGTCTCATCATGGCCCCGACAAACAGGCCACAGACAGGCCCAATGCTCCCTGGCCACCGCCACCACCAGCAGGCCACGCCAACAGGCCACAAGTGGGCTGCTGCCACCACAACCAGGCCGCTGCCGCCAAACCAGGCCTTCCTGCCACTGCCTCTGGAAGCTCCATCATTGCCGACGTCGTTGTCTCCCGACTGCCGCCATCCAAACCTCCACAGCCACTGAAGGCCCTGGTGAGGCCAGTCAGTTTCACTTGTGCTCCACTCCCCTGAACCTCTGCAGCTGCCTCTGGCCTCCAGGTGAGCCTGAAGCCCGCAAAAAAGGCCCTCATCCTGCATCTTGCTTGGAGCTGCTACTCGGTCCGAGCACGAGGTGGCAACTGCAAGGGGAGAGTACAGCCAGCCGTTAAAGAAGCACCAGTTCCATTCCCCCTTTAGGAGTCCAGGCTGCAACTGCAGCCCTTCCCCCTTTCTCCTCTCGAGGAGGCAAAGGTGACCCTCATGAGGCATGCCATTGGCTGCCTCATGTAGGGCCGAATTGGCATCCAGGTGGCATCATGGTATCAATTCTGGTGTGACCCAGAAGTGACATCACATCATAGTGATACTCTAGCATTCATTCAAAACCTGCCCCTTGTAATCTCTCGCAAGTTTCCAGCCTACCCTTACCTCCGTCTGTGCAGTTGCTTTTTGCTATTATAATAATTAAAAATGCCGTCACAAATCTCCCATGTACTATATAGGGCAGCCCTATAATTAGTAAATGTAAAAAGCAATAATGAATATAGGTTGAAAAAATCTCTTCTGGGTCTAATTGATCAGTTCCTTGAAGGACCACCCTTTCTTCTTTAGCCACACTCATTTAGCACTACTTTTTCTGATCTTTGGTCATGCTCCTTCTTTCAGTAGGCAATGCAGTTCAAATATAACAGTGTTGTGTTGTTTTATCTACAAAGGCAAACTAGAGGGAAAACATTATAATAGGCCTTGGCTAATTTTTCTTAAATGACCTTCATAGCCAAAATATTGTTCAGTCTTTTAAAGCTAGTAGCTTTTGAAAGTGCTGCAATATCACTGCCAAATGGTATACTGTATGCTGTACCTGACAACACTCACTTGCTTTCACAATTGGTAAAAGCACATGGTTAGTTCCAGCCCTTTCTCCGAACTCTTCTACTCTCCCATATTTTTTTCCTTTCTTCATTTTGTTGTGTACCTAGGGAGACTACACACATGGTCGGGCTTGCAAGGGGCCATGCGGACAGTCTAAGCTTCGCTCCCATAGACAATAGAAGCAGAGGATCCAAGTACTCACCAATCGGCAAGTCAGGATCCTAAAAGGGACCAATGGTGAATGTTAAATGTAAATAAACCTATCATGGGTGTGTGTGTGTGTGTGTGTGTTGGGTGTGCTTAAGAATGGGAATATAAGCAGACCATGGGTCCAGCTAGTTATCTCAAGTTCTCCTATGCATTAATAAAGTATGAGCTGAAATCACTCTTCAATGCATCAGTCTCAGTACTTTATAATTTGCTACTGTCATTATCCAGAATTTAAGTAGAGGAATATCTAAGGGGACCTTCAGAACAGAATGAAATGTGCAGCTAACCTAGCAGTTTGAAAACAAGAAATTGCAAGTAGATAAATAGGTACCGCTTCTGTGGGAAGGTAACAGCATTCCATGCGCCTTGGCATTTCATCATGCCAGCCACATGACCATGGAAAAGTCTTTGGACAGCGCTGGTTCTTTGGCTTGGAAACTGAGATGAGCACCACCCCCTAGAGTCGGATTCAACTAGCTTTCAAGCAAGGGAAACCTTTACCTTTACCTTTAATGTTGTACTAGAGGAAGTGTGTACTGATAGAACCTGTGTACTATGTGGTATAATTTCAGGGTAACATGGGGAGTTGGAGCATGGTAGTGGAGGAACAGAAAAACACCCTGCTTAATATGAATTCTAAGATCTCTGATGGATTCTTCCAGCACATCTGTTACCTTAACAGTTTTCTATTGTGGCGCCCTCCCCCCCATCTCCAGGCCCCACCAGGAGGTTGGTATCACCGGGGGGCACGGGCGCCACAAGCTGGACTCGCCAAGGGCACCCAGACACTCAAGCCGGCCCTGGACATACATTGAGTTCAACGGAGAGTCCAGACACCAGCCATTTTCTATTTCCTCAGCATCCTCTCCTCCAACTGTGGCATAGCCCAAGTATATGAGAACAGCTCACATAATGCGTGGAACTGGACAGCATCACACTGTACCCATATCTATTGTACTATGAGCATACAAACAGAAACTTGGTGATGGGGACACAAATGAAAGAGTTCTTTGCACACACTGAACACCCAAGGCTAACAGTAAATAATGCAGATTGATAATTCAAACCACAAACCCTTCAGACACAGAGAGTCTGTCCCTCAATAGAAAGCTGTGTGCAATGCTTTAACAGCCTTTTGTTATTCAAAAGGTAGCTCCAGTGCCTCCAATAAACAGAGAAACATAGTGGGCTATAATACTGGGAGCTTTCAGGACTGAGAATATAAGTTTAGGGAAAAGAAATGGTTGTATGAACAGCATCCTTACATAGATATGTGCTTAAAGTTTTCTTCTTTGGAGAGGGAGAGCTGGAGTTCTGGTCCAATCGCTTCTCCATTTTCCAAATCCCAAAGCATTATGAGGCAACCACAGTATATGGCCTTCCCCCTAAAGAGGTCACATCAACATTTTCCAGGGGTAGGACTTGAACTGCATCTGCTTTGGACTGTGACCTTTATTGCCACCTGGGTATCAGCCAGGTTACAATGTGCCTCCTCTATCCTTGCCACTGAGTGTTACTTGCCCATATTTCCCTCAGTTCCTCTCTCACATAACATGTTTGTTCCCATTACACAGGCCCTACAACAAATGTCTTCAATTCTATGATCATCAGTTGGGGGTATCATAAAGAAACTAGAAACTGTACTCTTTCAACAGGACAACTTATCAATCATGTAGCCAGGATTTTGTGGCTTGTGGGAATTTTTTTTTTCTTGTAGGGCTGAGTCATAGATGGCCAGCAACAGGCAGCTGCGGTCTCCTCCACAGGGTCCCAGCATGCCCCCAGTTTGCTGGGAAGTCTTGGACAGCTCCTATAACTACAAGGGAGTGGGAGGGGGAGGGGACACAAAGCACAGGGGAATGCATGCACAGACACACACACACAGAGTTCCTCATCAATTTCCCACCTCTGCCTCCATTTTTTAAAAAAGAAATCACTGTCAAAGAAGTTCAGCACAAACCAAACACAGAATTTCTAGTCCCCAAAAAAGAAGTTTCCTATGAAGTAAGAAGGGGGGGGAATGTTTGTTTAACATATGCTGAGATGAGAGGGAAGGAGGCTAGCAAGCAGAAATGTGGGGGTGGGGATGTGTGTCCAGAGCTCCCAGGAAAGTGTGCTGGAAAGCTGCTTTCCAAATTGCTGGGAGCTTCAGGTGCACAATGCCCTGCACACTTCTGCTGTGGGGTCCTCCGAGCTGTGCGGTGTGGGGCTTTTTGGAGGGGTCCTGTGTTTGATCACCATGATTAAACAACCAAGACCGAGGCCCGTCCAGAAGCAGCAGTGGCAACAATAGTAGAACCATGGTAGGGGTACAACCCCCCCCCCATCTCTATCCAACCCTTTCTAAAGTGGCAATCTGCCAAGGCTAAGCCAGCAGGGGAGGAACATGACAGTTTCACCAACCAGCCTCAAGTTTTAAAGAAAGATGGCAAGTCTGGGCTCAGTGTAGCAGCCCTTTGTGTCATCACACTGGGGTCAAATTCAGGCAACAGCCTGGGAGGGTGGATTGGTTGGCCAGCTAATCACAGGCTTGGCAAGGCAGGGCTCAGTGCAGCTACAAAAAAAAAAGTTTGCATGCAGCAATCCAGGAGCACAGGGACTCAGGTCACTCAGGTGCCCTTACTGCAGCAGGAGGAGGATGTTGCCCTGCAAGGCACTTTAATAATAATAAGTGCTCTTATGGACATCTAGTTCATAAGTGATAAAAACCTGGACTTGCAATTAATGTGAAATAGGGACTGAACTGTGTTGCCAGCTGAAGATACACACTCAGAAGAAGATACACACTCAGTATGTTTTTGGGGCAGACCAGCAAGAGGTGTGCCAGGGGATGTGGCCAGCTTAGCCCACCCCCCAAAGCCACCTTATAAAAGAGGGCACACAGTGCTCTCTCTCTCTTTCTTGACCTCTAAAGCCCACCCTAATTCCACAACTCTTGGTTTGCACAGCCAGA
Organism: Gekko gecko; assembly: GCA_029375565.1. Lineage (NCBI taxonomy): Eukaryota > Metazoa > Chordata > Lepidosauria > Squamata > Gekkonidae > Gekko > Gekko gecko. The sequence goes on along the minus strand of JAPDNY010000006.1, from coordinate 125,257,237 downwards.
GTCTCCACGTGTTGCTGCTGGCTCTGGACATAACCCTATTTTGCCATAGTCTCCCTTATTTTTCCTAAGGATCGCTTCATCCCACTGAGGACAGGTAAAGTATTACCCCTCAACAATCATCCTGCTAAAGCGAAAGTGCTATCCTCTTCTCTCTAATTTTCCCAGATCTCTATAATTGTGAGTGTGTTTGAGATATTGTATGTTTGTGAAGATCTACCAGTAAAAGGAACCATTTTATATCAAAGTCAGTCTTTGAGTCTATTTCTGGTGCGTCTGGAAGAAGCAGGACCCCTGTATACAAAGGTGCTTGCTCCCTATTTGCCTATTGCCTTGCTGAAATATCATAATTCCCCAATATAATTAATAACACATGGCAATTTGGCTAACGAGGAGGAGGAAGAGGAGAAGGAGGAGTGGGGGGGGCTACCTGGGCTGGCTATTTGGTAAGGCTGTGCCTTTAAGAAAGGGGTGGAGCCCCAAACTGCCCCACCATAGCTACAGGCCAGGAGTTTATATGTTCTTCATGTAATCCTTTTAATTTCCAGATAGATACTAACAGTTCTTCCACTGCTTTCCCCCCCTTCCTTCATTTGCAGTTGTCATCACCCAGAATTTAAGTAGAGAAATATCTAAGAATGAAATGTGCAGCTATATTTTTTAAAAGAATTTTATTAGTTTATACATAGAAAGAGGGAGAGGGAAAGGAAGGATAAAGAAAAGCTTGGGAGTGCTCCTGGATGCCATCTTAACCATGGAGGTCCAAGTAGCAGCCACTGCCAAATCAGCCTTTTACCATCTTCAGCTGATCAGGAAACTGGTTCCCCTCCTTGAACACAACGATCTGGTGACAGTGATCCATGCAATGGTCACCTCAAGACTGGACTACTGTAATGCTCTATACATGGGGCTGCGCTTGTCTCAAATCCGAAAGCTGCAGCTGATGCAAAATGCCGCAGCCAGACTTTTGATGGGGCTCTCTAGGCAGGAGCACATACAGCCTGTGCTGAAGGCATTGCACTGGCTGCCGATAGCATATTGGATTCATTTCAAGGTGCTGGTTCTCACCTTTAAAGCCCTACATGGTCAGGGACTTACATACCTAAGGGACCACCTTTCCCCACGTTCCCCAGAGAGTGCTGTGGTCAAGGGCCCAGAATCAGCTGGCCCTTTCGGGTCTTAAGGAAGCTAGGCTGTCGATGGCCAGGGCCTTTTTGGTGGCAGCCCCATCCTGGTGGAATGAGCTCCTAGAGGAGATCAGGGCCCCGTGGGACCTTTTACAGTTCCACAGGGCCTGTAAAACAGAGCTCTTCCACCAGGCTTTTGGGAGCTGCCACCACCAATGAAGAACATTGTTTAGTTGAAAGTGAGAGGGCCCTGGACTCTGGAAATTGCCATCAACAACCTTAAGAACAGCAAGCCCTGCAAGGACATTCTAAATGAACAATGCAAGCTGAGAACTTTGTACACTGGTTACTGGCTGCTACCATCATATGAATACCAAAAACTACTAGCACTTTATTATGATTTTATAATTTGTTTAATTGCAACTTATGTTTTTAATCTATCTGTTTTTATGTAAGCCGCCCTGAGCCGGCTTCAGCCGGGAGGGTGGGGTAAAAATCTGAATAAAATAAATTTTAAAAAGATACAGAAATATATTTAAAAGTCCAATTTAACATTCTGCATGCAAATCTTCACAGCTATTGTAACCATCATTCTCATTGTTCTTCATTTAACCTTAGTTTCTCAGTACTTGTGTCTTAACCAGTCATAAAATGCCCTCCTCTTCTTCCATTTCTCCTTTTAATATATTTGTCAATATGTCCACTTTGGCATAATCCATAATCTTCGTTATTAACTCATAAAGCGTTGGGATTTTCAATGTCCTCCATGCTGTTGCAAATAAAATTCTGGCTGCTGTTATAACATGTAAAATAAAGTATCTATGGTTCTTATCTAAGTCATCTGGTAAACAGTTTAACAGGCATATCTCTAGTTTAAAAGGTATTATAATATTCAACATTGACTGTAAAAGAGTATGTACTTCAAATCTAATATTTATGAATCTTGTTACATGTCCACCAAATATGATAGTATGATCCAGCATGATTGATACATTTCCAACATTTGTTACTCAAGTTTTTATACATTTTGGCTAACTTGTCTGGGGTTAGGTGCCATCTATAGAGCATTTTATATAAATTTTCCTTAAATGAAACAGATGTAGTCAACTTAGTATTCACATTCCATATTTTACTCCATTGTAACAAATCTATGTTGTAACTTAGGCCGAGGACAGACTGGCAATTTGCTCCGGTATCGAGTCGCGGCAAAAACCCCCGGAGTAAACAATACCGGGTTTTCCCGTCCACACAGCGGGGGCCTCTGCCGGAAGATACTGGACGGAGGCGCGCGGGAGTGTTCAGACTGCCACGCCGGAGGTGCGCTATATTCGCTGTTTCCCCATTATTTCGGCTGTGGGCGTATGTGGGCATAAGCGCATTTTGGCGATTTTTTTTTTTTTGCCCTGCAACGCCGGCACCGCATTGGGCAGTGGAGTGGAGCGCAGCCAATCACACCGCTGCTGCCTCATGCCCAACGCGGGTTGCTCCTGGCTTTTCGGCTGCGTGTTCAGACTCCCCGGAAGCAGAGAAACGCGCGACAAACGCAGGCTTTCAAGATTTGCGTCGGCTTTTATCAGGTGTTTTTTTAATCCGGCAGTGAAGCGCGAGAGCACCGGTAGGCTACGGGTGGGGGACGCCAGGCAGATGTGCCTGTGTGAACATTCCATTTAATCCGATATTGAGTCGTTGTCAGCTCGGGTCCCATCCCGCGGCAAATTGCCAGTCTGTCCTGGGCCTTACATTTTGCATCCATTTGACCATACATTCTTTAACTATTTCATCCTGCATTTTCAGTTGCATGAGCATACCATACATTTTCTTAATAAGTTTCTTGCACCTTGTTCTAAATAGAATCCATCTGTCTGTTTGTCCTCACTGTGGCTGAGTTCAGACTGGCAATCTGCCCCGGTAGGGACCTGGGCCAGCAACGATCCAATCCCGGAGTAAATTGGGCATTCACACAGGCACATCTGCCTGGATTCCCCCACCCGTAGCCAACCCATGCTGTTGCGCTTCACCACTGGATTAAAAAGATACCTCATAAATCTAGTAGCAAATCCGAAAGCCCACGTGTGTCGTGCATTTCTCCGCTTCTGGGAAGTCTGAATGCACAACCAAAAAGCCGAGAGCAACCCATGCTGGGCAGCAGCAGTATGATTGTCCATGCTCCGCTCCACTGCCCAATGCAGGCCCAGTGCTGCGGGGTCCTCCCCCAATTGGTAAAATGTGCTTATGCGCACATACACCCATACATCCATAGCCGAATTAATGGGGAAATGCCAAATACGGCACACCCCCGGCGTGGCAGTCTGAACACTCCTGCGCGCCTCCGCCCCGTATCTTCCAGCAGCAGCCTGGGCTGTGTGAATGGAAAAACCTGGAACAGTTTATTCCAGGGCTTTTTTGCCACAACTGGCTACCGGAGCAAACTGCCAGTCTGAACTCAGCCTGTATCTAGATTCCACTTGCACTCTAGTCCACCAATCTAAGTTTATTTCCCTTTTCTTTAATTCTTCCTGAGATTTTAAATTATTTCCATCATCTAACAATTCTGTATATCTAATAACTGTTTGTTTTGAAGTCAGAATTGATTGAGAATAAGCTTCCACTGGAGGCACCCATCTTGGAATTTTAGTATTTATCAGTGGATGAATCTTTTCCCAGGTTGTCAATAATGATCTTCTTATCATATGACTTTTTTTTTTAATATTTATGTCCAGAAGCTTTCTCATACCATAAAAATGTGTGCCATGCCAGTTTTAAGTCATGTCCTTTTAGAGTCAGCAGCCTATGACCTTCAAGTAAAATCCATTCTCTCAACCAAACCAAATTTGCTGCCCTATAGTAATTCTTCCAGTCTGGTACTCCAAATCCAGCATTATCTTTTGCATCCTGTAAGACTTTCAATTTAATTCTTGGCTTTTCCCCTTGCCATATGAAGTGTTGTATCAGTTTATTCAATTAGTCAAAGAAGCTTTGTTTAATATATATCAGCAAGTTGTGGAATAAAAACATCAAATGTGGTAAAATATTCATTTTCAAAATTGCTATTCTACTCATTAGTGATACTTGCAGCTTTGTCCATTTCTCTAGATCTTTTTTAAATATCTTGTAATACTTTATTGTAGTTATCATTCATCAGAGAGCTACATTTTGCTGTAATATTAATACCCAAATATTTGACTTTCTTTTCCAGTTGAAATCCAGTTAACTCTGCTATTTCTTTTTTTATATAAGAATGTTATTGATTTTGCAATACTACGGGACATGGGGAAAGAATACTAATACCCTACCTCTAAATCTATGGGAAACGGGGATAGGAAACGAATGCATCGAAACTACTGGAGTGGGGAAGGAACACTATAACCCAACCTCTAAACAATCTAATGGATAAGGGGGAGGTAACACTAACATGGTGACACAATCTGATTACATATATATGGCACCTAGTAATACAAAGTTGTTATTGCTTGTAAAAATTATACAGGAAAGAAATAAGAGGTTGCTTTAGTTAACTAGTTAACAAAAACTGCATTATCAACAGTTGTTTTTAGGGTCTTTTCTTCTTGCGTTTCTTTATTCTTCGAGGTTTGGGAGCTGCTGCTCCTTTCTCTGATTCCGACGTTTTTGAAGAACTAAATAGTTTGGGGGTATCGCTTGATGAATCCTGCGAGTAGGATTCTTCTTCTTTTTCTTCCTCCTCCTCTTCAGTTTTTGAGTTCTTTTCTTTTTTGTTTTGAGTTGCATTTAAGTATTGGTCCATAAACTTTTTTGTCTTAGGAACAGTGTCAATCATAATTTTTTTCTCCTCATATTTAAAACTCAGTCCTTCAGGAAATGTCCATCAGTAAGGTATTCCTTTTTTTTGTAGAGAGAGAGTAAGTTCCCTATAAAGTCTTCTCTGCTTCCTGACTTCATAGGGAATATCCTTCAGAATTTTTATCTCTTCGTTCTTTATTTTTAGGGGTTTTCCCTGTGTAGATTTCAGCACCAGATCCCTGGTAGACTGTCTTGTAAATTTCAAACATATTTCTCCTGGGAGTTTATTTTTCTTTATAAAATCAGGATAAGTCCTGTAGGCCCAGCCCATTTCCTTCAGTAATTCTTCTTGTTTGTAATCCATTAATGGGGCAAGAGCCTCTGCTAAAAGTTCCTTTAAATCCTCATTCTTTTCTTCAGGAATCCGTTGGAAACGTAGAACACATATAGATCTTTCCAGCTGGAGCTGTATTAGCTGTGTTTTGTTGGAGGATCTTTCTTTCTCTGCTTCATCCACTCTTTTGTTGATACTTTCAGTCTGTTTTTCCATCTTTTTAAATATCTTTTCAGTTGCCAAAGTTCTTTTATCCAATTGTTTTTGTAAATTGTCCATTTTAACGTTGAGGTTTGTCATCTGTTCCATTAGAGGGCACAATGCATTCACTAACAGTGTGGACATATCTACATTTACTTCCTGGTTCTGGGAGGGAGTCGATGGTTGGTTATTTCCGGTCAATGTTTTTTTCTACAGCAGTGCCTTCTGCCCTCTCCCAGCCATAATATCAACAAGAAGTAAGTTTCCAAAAACAAGATAAAAGTTAGCTGATTTTAATCTGCTTTATGTTCTCATGCAGCTTTTGACTTCACTTAAATTCTCATGCACTTGCTTTTACTCAAAGTTCTTTATTTCCACCTTAAAACCGCCTTGCTTTTAATGGGGGGGATATCTTGAGTTTCCCCTCCACCCCCGCTTTGCACTTAGGCACTTCTAATTGCTACCAAGGTTCTTATAGATGCTTTAAATCACCTGAGCATTGCTTAACTCAAGCTTTGAAGCCTTGGAAGTCTTTTAGAAGCATTTCAAAACTTTTGACCATGTCCGCTTGTCCGGCAGTTGTCTCTGGGCGCCATGCTGGCTCTGCAGCGATGGGACTTTTCAGGGAACAAGGTGAGCCTCAATTCCTTGACCATCACCTTGGAAGAGGCTCTCCTCAGCTTCCCAGGCTAAGGGTCTCCTACAGAGACCTCAGGAGGGTTCGGGACAAACTTGGACCCTTCCCACCAGCTGAGTCTCAGCGCAACCACATTAGAGTGAGACGGGGTGCAGCCAAGCAGTGAAACACTTAAACTGGAAGTCAACTCTGCTATTTCACATCTCTGCTTCAGTGCCACATTTTTTGTAATAATTTTCATCTTCTGATAGTTTATTTTCATTCCCGCCATTTTCCCATATTCATTAATCTGCTTCATCAGTTGTTGCATTGAATCCATTGGGTCTTCTAAGGTAAATACCAAATATCAGCAAAGGCTTGTAATTTATATATATTTCATCTTATTGACATCCCTTTAATATGGGAATCTTCCCAAATAATTCTTGTCAACACTTCTGACATTAATATAAACAACAGAGGAGACAGCCTTGTCTTGTTCCTTTTTCAATCCATATATTATCTGTCAGTTCATTATTTACTAATTTCCACTTTCTGCTTTGTATATATAGCTTCAATAGTCCTTATAAAATTAGTTCCAAACTTCATTATTTTCATCTGTTGAATAATAAATTGTCAATTGATGTTGTCAAATGTTGTTTCAGCATCCAAAAATATCAAAGCCATCTGTTTCTCTGGATGCGCTTCATAATATTCTTATATATTTAAAACTTTTCTCACATTGTTCTTTAGCTGTCTTTTATGTAAGAAACCTGCTTGGACCTGATATATAATGTCTATTAGAACTTTTTTCATCCTTGCAACCAAGATAGTTGCAAATATTTTGTAATCACAATTCAGCAAGCAAATAGGTCTGTAGTTTTTCATCTCTTCAGGATCTGTGTTCTCTTTATGAATCAATGATATAGTCCAAGTTTCTGGTATTTCCATTTTTTCTATTACAGAGGAAATTACGTTTTTATATTGTAGTAATACATCTTCAAATGTTTTATAGTATTCAGCTGGTAGTCCATCTGGTCCAGGTGCTTTATTTGTATTTTGTTTATTAATAGCCTCTATAATTTCCATCACTGTTATGGGATCATTCAACATTTTTTTGTTTTCTTCCAAAATTATGGGTAAATCCTGCTCATCTAAATACTTGAATTATTTCCCTTAGATAATTCTTCTTTTCTCTCTTTATCATACAATGAATGGATCATGCTTTTCTCTTTCTCTTTTCTTAACTTGTAAGCCAACCATCTTCCTGGTTTATTGACATTTTCAAAATAATCCTGTTTAGCAAATTTAATATTTTTTGCCATTTCTTCTGCTAAAAGGAGGTTGAGTTGATGTTGTAATATTTTGATTTTCATCTTTAATTTCTCATTTGAAGGATCCAACTTAAATTCTTTCTCTTTATTCTGAATAGTGTCCAATATATCTTGAAATATCTTCATTCTTCCTCTTTTCTTTCCTGCTGCAAGTCTAATTGCCAGTCCTCTAAAGAAAGCTTTGCTTGTGTCCCAAATTATTTTCATGGATGTTTCTCCATTCATATTTTGTTGGGGGGGGGAAGTCTTCATTTCTTTCTTAGTCCTCTCTAAAAATTGTCCATTTTTAAGTAATCCTATAATCAGCCTCCATCTAATTTTGGGGGGAATATCTTTAATCTTTAATAACAGCAGGTTGTGGTCTACAGAGTTTTGTGGCACAATATCCATATCTTCAATTTCCTGGAAAAGATTTGATGTAATCCAACACATATCAATTCTGGACCAAGATTTATGTCTGTCAGAATAAAAAGTATAGTCTTTTCCACTTGGGTTTCTAATTCTCCAAACATCAATCAGTTTGTATTCCTCAGCCAATTCTAAAAAAGATCTTGGAAGTAAATCTTTGGAAGGTTTAACCTTCTTGATGGTTCTCCTGTCTAGGTCTTGATCAAAAACAGAGTTAAAATCTCCAATTACACAAATATCCATGTAGTCATATTTTGTTATAGTTTCCTTTATCATTCACTGGGGTCTTCTGGTTTATGCAGCAGCAAGGTCAGTAAGGTCTCAGGGAGCTCCTGACATGTACTGAACTGGCCCACTTTTTTGGGGGGGGGTCTAGAGGATTCTAAACCCAAGGAGGTGGTCTCTGAAAACAGTGGGGTGCATTTGGGGGCCGCTTCTCTCTAAGTCCTGATCTCCCAGTGGGTACAGCACCATTTTTGGCTTCCAGCTGCCTACATGGGACAGCTTAAGATAAACAACAAAGAGAATCTGTCTGCAAACTTCTCAAGACTGTGAGTTAATTAGAGGTTTAAAGGTTTACCCTCCCTATCTGGCTATAAATACTTCTACACAAGGAAATTTGGAGAAGGAATGGAAATGAGAGACAGTGTTTAAAGCCTGCTTACCCTCCTCCTCTTTTTTCTCTGCTTGCTCTCTACGTGAACTTAACTTTCACTTTCTCGTATCTTCTTGAGACTGGGAAAAGCTGTAATTAAAGGAAGTAATAAGTAAATAATTGGAGAGATTGAAAGATCTAAAGCAGTTAGAATTGGATGTTGAGCTGGATTTGGTTTTTCTGTTGATGGGAAAGGAAGAAGAAGAGATTGGATTTATACCCCACCCTTCACTACTCAAAGGAGTCTCAGAGTAGCTTACAAACTCCTTTCCTTTTGCTTTCCCCACAATAGGCACCCTGTGAGGTAGGTGGGGCTGAGAGAGCTCTGATGGAAACTGCTCTTTTTCAAGAACAGCTGTGCCAGAACTAGGGCTTGCCCAAGCTCATCCAGAAGGTGCAAGTGGAGGAGTGGGGAATCAAACCCAGTTCTCCCAGATTAGAGTCCATGTACTTAACCACTACACCAAATTGGCTCTCCATGACACCAAAGGATCTTGAACCAAACTTACAGAATGTAAGCTGGATAGTAACTAGAAGAGGTACTTAGAAGCTATGAGCTATTTTCCTACCTACCTTTGTTGGATTATCAATCTGGAAAACACTAGTTACTCTCCTATCTTTTGTTTGATTATTTTCTTTTTGTTGTTGCTTTTTAATAATAATAATTATTATTATTATAACTAGAAAACTGATTTTGACCTGTTAGACTTTATTGGATTTTACCTAGTTGGAATATAAAAGAAGTTTGGATTTTGTTTATTATTTCCCATCTGCCATTGGTTTTGGATTTGTTTTTCTTTTTATATTTATGCTTGGAATATATACAGAGCTAATTAAACCAGAACTAGTACTTAACTGTGATCCAGAAAACTATAAAGGGACCTGAAAGAGAAACCTGATGTGCTTGGACTACTGAAGAGACACAGAAACGATTGAAGAGACCTGTAATCTGTCAATCTCTTTCTCTTTGTTTGTGTGTGTATGTATTAAATGATGCTTAGAGTTTTTTTTAATATGATGTGTTATAAAGCAGTAGAATAATTTAAGAGAAATTTGTGGGGGGTCTGGATTGGAAGATACTTATACTCAGGGGTCTTTTTGGGGGGAGCGCACTGGACCACAGCTCCGGGAGCTCAGGAGCCAAGCCCCGCCCCCAGCTGGCATCCTGGGGAGTCTTTCAGGCAGCCAAATGTCAATTTCAGCTCCATTATATCCTATGGGCCATTGAAGTCAAAGGTGAAAACTTAGAGTATATTCTGGGGGCTGGAGGGGAGGAGGTTTGAGGGAGAGGCTCCAAACTCACAGGGTAGCTGATGGAGCCTCTCTCCAAGATACTCACCAAGTTTCAAGAACATTGTATCAGGGGGTCCAATTCTATGGGCCCCCAAACAGGTTGCCTCTATTCCCTCCATTGTTCTCTATGGTGGGAAAAAAGTAACTTGGCCCATAGGATATAATGGGGCTGAATTGCTGCCGAATTTCTTTCATTCCCTCCTTTCCTTCTCTCTTTTTCCTCTTTCCCTCCTTCTTTTTTCTCTCTTTCTTTATTTCCCACCTTCTTCTCTTTTTTCCCTCCTTTCCCTGTTTCCCTCCTTCTTCCCTCTCTTTCTTTCCCTCCCCTTTCCTTCTCTTTCTTTCCCTCTTTCCTTCCTTCTTTCCTTCTCTCTACTCTCTCTCTTTCCTCCTTCTGTGGCCCAATTCTCATGAGAAGGAGTTTAAACTTTAAACCCCTTCTCTCTTAGCTCCCCCACCCAGACCAGCTGGGGAAGGGAAGGGGAGGCTTTTGAAGATGCCTCCCCCCCTTTAGCTTCCCCTTCTGACACCACTTCTGGTGATGTCAGGGGGCATGGCATATGCTAATAGCCTAATAGCTCCTTAGCATACCATATGTTAATGAGCTCCTGCAGCTGTTTTTCTACAAAAAGACCCCTGCTTATACTAAGTTTAATTCATGCTTTGATATTGGCTCTTGATATTTTAATATTGAACTTGGAAAGACAGAAAATAAGGGGGAGGGGCAAATAGTAAAGATCCTGGGTGATTAAAGGTATAACAGAATTTAAAAAATTAAAACCCGGGAATATGAGTAAGCCAACTAAGAAAAATACTCCCCCAACATCTGCAGCATCTTCACCTACTGCACAGACTAAACTACTGGGAAATATGCTGACACTGGAATCTCTTAAATACTTTAAAAATGATATGGAAGTCATCTTTCAAACTAGCCAAAGCCAAACTCAGACTGATATAAAAACTAAATCTCATGCAAGTTTAAGCCAGGTGCAGAATGACCTGCAAGACAGACTAAAATCGGACCTAAACCAGGTGCAGATGGCTGTAATACAACTCACAGATCACATGAATAACTTAAACACTGAGATTGGAGATGTAAAAGTTAAAATGGCTGATCTTAACAAACAACTAATAGAAAATAAGAAGGCAATAACAGAAGTGGCACAACAAGCCAAGAAGGCTGAAGAGAAAGCTGAAGCAGCATCATTGAGGACAGGTTGGATACACAATAGAAGATGGCCCTGGACTCTATGACTCAATTGAGAATGGATAGAGCTGCTTATGTACTGAGATTTCAGAATGTACCTGAACAAAAAGGAGAAGAGCTAATCAGAGTTATGGCAGAAGAATTGGCAGACTTCATGGAAGTTGAATATGAAGAAATGGAAAAGGAAATTGACTTTTTATATAGAGCTAACTCTGCCTATGCAAGGAAGAATAATCTTCCAAGGGAAGTGCATTTGAAATTTACTCAGAAGATGGTGAGAGATCATGTGTGGAAAGAAGCACAGAATAGTACTCTTAAAATACAAGACAAGGAAAGATTGTAAGAGAAATTCCCTGGAAAATAAGACAAAGAAGAAAAGAATATGTATTTCTGACCTCCAAACTGACAACAAATTCAATTACATTTTGATGGCTTATTCCAGAAGGATTTTTTTCACATTTGAAGGTCAAAGATTTAGACTGAACTCCATCTTCAAGGCAAAAGACTTTTTGGATCATTATGGAAAACTTTTACAACGGGAAGAAACAAGAAAGCAAAACCAAAAGTTGCTACAACCAAAAAAGAAGAGGAAGCATCAGCCTACTCAACAGCCTTGGATGAAGAACTTGAGGCCAGAACAGCCAAAAAAACCCATCCATGGAATGTAGTCCACAAAGAATAACAATGAGAAATAGAAATGGTAGTAACAAAAATAGATCATAATGGACTCGTCAACAACCAGGTTATTATTGTAAATGTAAATGTAAATTCACCTGAGAAAAGATGAAAGATATTTAAACAACTTAAGAAGACAGGTGTAGATATTGTGTTTACAAGAAACACATATTAGACAAAAAGACGGACATTATTTGATCAATAAGAAGCTTGGTAAGTTATTCACCACTTCAGTCAATGTAAAGAAAAGAGGAATAGCTGTATATAGCAACGAAAAAATAAAACCTATTACGATATTCTCATCAGAAAATGGAAGACTTCTGCTACTTGAAGATATTAGAGACAAGAAAATCTTATTGGTGGTGATATATGCACTAAATGAATCACAGGGAAATGTGCAGCTATAGAGAGCCTTGAGATTATGACAACACAGTTGTGTGTGAAAAGATTGTGATGTGCATTCCATGACATTAAATTGTTGCACATTAATTGATGCTTTCTATGCATAGAGACTGTGATGAGCATTATCATGGTTAGTGGGTGGATGATGATGATGGTTGCCACGATTGCTTTGGGAGAGCTTTGGTGTTGCTATGTGAGTTTATTGCTATTCTTGTTCTTTTTACTGTGGTGCTTGAGAAGCATGGGTGATATTACAACAGCAATAGTCTTTTCATAGCAACTGCTGACCTATGAGATTGGCCTGGCCAGAGTGCTACAGGATAGTTCCTTTCTGTAGTCTCTGGAGTACTATGACCTCCTCTGGACAGGACACAAAGCTAAGGTAGACAAGTAATTTATCAAGTTTAGTAATTCATCTGCTCAAACCTATGTTCTTTTCTGAACCACTTAGGAAAGCAAAAAATAACTCCCACAGACAATCTGAACAAATTATTTTAATGAAAGCTGGGAACTGGAGAAATGGCTCAAAATGAGTTTTTAGTTAATACAGTTTTTTATTGGATATATCACATGTTCATACAATTTAAACAAATCACTACATATCCATTTTTCTTTCTCCCTCTCCCCCCAAACAAGGCTTCCCGCACTGCTCCAACCCCATTAATGTCTCTCTTATTCTATTACAATTACTTCTAAACTTATATTCTCTTACTAACGGTAACAATTCAAAAAACTAACTCTCTTTCATTTTCTTAATAACTATCAAAACAAATCAAACCACGTTTAATATCCCAGTTTTTCAACAGATATTCTTGAAAGTCTTTCCAGTCTTCAAAAAAAGTTTCATCTTCTTCGTTGTTTAACTTTCTTGTTAGTTTGTCCATTTCTGCCATAAACAACGTCTTTTTAATCCATTCCCATGTTTCAGATACTTTATCTTGTTTCCAACATTGAGCAAAAGTCAGTCTAGCTGCTGTAATCAAGTACCATAATAATGTTCTCTTGGCTACATTTATTTCTTCCATTTTAAGACCTAGCAATAACATCTGTGGGTCTTTCTTAAAAGTACATTTCAGAATTTTTTGTATCTCATTGTGGATCTTAGTCCAATAACATACTGCTTTATCGCATGTCCACCACATATGGTAAAAAGATCCTTCATGTTTCTTACATTTCCAACATTTGTTAGACATACTTTCATTTATAATAGCAATTTTTTTAGGCGTCATATACCATCTATACATCATTTTATAGCAATTCTCTTTAACGTTTACACAAGTTGAAATTTTCATTGACCTTTTCCACAAATATTCCCAAGATGTCATTAATATCTCGTTATTAACATTTACCGCCCATTTTATCATTTGCTCTTTTACAATTTCATCCTCAGTATACCAATTCAATAAAACCTTGTACAGTTTAGAAATCATTTTTTTCCCCTTTTCAAGCCATACAGTTTCAATTTCCATATTATTTTCTCTAAAACCATGTTCTCTTTTATCGGTCTTAAATAAGTCATGAATCTGTCTATACTTCAACCAATCATATTCAAATTCCACATCAAATCTGTCTTTTAACACAAAGTTTTTCCCTTCTAATTTTAAAAGACTTTTATAAGGTAGCCAATCTAACCCTTGATTCCTTGAATATGGATTAATCACTTCTGCTGGTACTATCCAAAGTGGTCTTTCTTCTGAGAAGAATTTTCTATATCTCATCCAAGTCTCGAACAGTGATTGTCTTATAAAGTGGTGTTTGAAAAATTTGTCCATTTTTACTTTTCCATACCATAAGTATGCGTGCCATCCAAACTTGTTGTCATGCCCTTCTAAAGCCAATAACTTCTTATTCTCAAGATTAATCCACTGTTCCAACCATGTTAAACAGACGGCATCATAATACAGTCTTAGATTTGGTAATTGTAGACCTCCTCTTTCCTTTGCATCACATAAGATTTTCATTTTAATCCTTGGTTTTCTTCCTGCCCATACAAATTTAGATAATTCTTTCTGCCACGTATCCAATACTTTCCTTTGTTTTAATATTGGAATAGTCTGAAATAAGAACATCAAACGCGGTAAGACATTCATTTTTACAGTTGCGATTCTTCCCAATAGTGATAAATTCAACGTGTCCCATTTCTTCATGTCTTGCTGAATCTTGTACCACACCTTTTCATAATTATTTTTAAACAGATCAATATTTTTCATGGTTAATTCAATTCCTAAATATTTAGTTTTTGTAACTACTTCACATTGAATTTTCTCTTGTAGTTCTGTTTGCCTTTGCTTCGTCATATTTTTGCACATCACCTTGGTTTTACTTTTATTAACATAGAATCCCGCAACTGAACCAAATTCTTCAATTTTTTCCATCAATTGTGGTATTTTCTCAATTGGATCCTGAATCATAAACATTACATCGTCTGCAAATGCCCTGTATTTATATGCAAAACCTTTCACTGTAAGTCCTTCAATGCTGTTATCTTTTCTTATCGCTGTCAATAATATTTCCAATATCCAAATAAACAGCAACGGGGATAGCGGGCAACCTTGACGTGTTCTCTTTTGGACTTGGAAGAAATCCGTTCTTTCTTTGTTTATATTCAAAGTCGCTTTTTGTTCTGAATAAATTGCCACAATTATGTTTAAAAAAGACTGTCCTATATCCATTTTTTCAATAACTTGCAGCATAAATTCCCAGTTTAAATTATCAAAAGCTTTTTCCGCATCTAGGAAGAGGAATCCAACTTCTTTTTCTGGATGTTTGTCATAGTATTCAATTGCATCAATCACCACTCTTAAATTGTCACTGATTTGTCTATTTGGTAAGAAACCAGCTTGTTCTTCCGCTATAGTATCTTTCAGATGTTTTTTCAGTCTTTCCGAAATTATTTTTGCAAATAATTTATAATCATTATTTAATAGCGATATTGGTCTATAATTCTTGGCATGAGTTAAATCCAAACCTTCTTTGGGTATCAATGAAATATTTGCTTCTTTCCATGAATCTGGGATCCGTTTAGTCTTTCTTATCTCATTCGACAGAAGTACTAAGATAGGGGTTAGCTCCTCTTTAAATTTCTTGTAGAACTTTGCAGTAAAACCATCTGGACCTGGAGCTTTTCCCAACTTTGCATCTTCTATCGCCATTGTGACTTCTTCCTTCGTTACTAAACCATTTAATAACTCTTTAATTTGTTTTCCCAGCTCTGGAACTTCGATAGTCTCCAAGTATTTCTTAATCTTCTGTTGATCAATTCCTTTCTTTTTAAACAGTTTGGCGTAGTATTTAAAGAAGACTCTTTTTATGCCATTCAAATTCATAACATCCTTTCCATCTTCGGTAATCTTATTTATAAAATTCCTTTCTTTTTTATTTTTCAATTGCCACGATAAAAATTTTCCTGGTTTATTTGCACCCTCAAATGCTTTTTGCTGTAATTTCTTCAGGTTCCAGTATAATTCTCTGTTGAGTAGAACATTCAATTGATCCTGTAGAAAGTGGATCTCTTTAGTAATCTTTTTCTTCCCTGGTCTTTTCTTTAGTTCCTTTTCCTTTTGCCGAATTTTTTCATGAAGGTCCTTTTGTTGTTGCATCCTTTGTTTTTTATCTTTAGAGTTCAGAGAGATAAGCAAGCCTCTCATTACCGCTTTGTATGTATCCCATACAACTTGTATATCCGTACCTTTGTTTAAATTCAGTTCAAAGAAGCTTTTTGTCTCTTTTTTCAAAGTTTCATTAATTAATTTTTGATCCAATAAGTCCTCATTAATTCTCCAATATAATTGTTTGGGCTTTTCTTTAGATATCCAAAGTAAGGGGTTGTGGTCTGAATTAGTTTTTGGTAAAATTTGTATTTTGTAGGTTTTTTGCGCCATCTCCTCTGACATCCAAATCATATCAATTCTTGAAAAGGAGTTATGTCTGTTAGAATAAAACGTATAATCCTTTGTCTTGGGGTTCCACTTCCTCCAAACATCCTCTAGTTTCTCTTGCTTCATTAGCTGAAAAAAATTTTTTGGCAACTTTCCAACCGTCTCTCCAGTTGCTTTGGATTTTCTGTCCAATACATTATTCACTGTACCATTAAAGTCTCCTGCAAGGACTATTTGATCATAATTTAGACAGTCCAACTCTTTAGTCAAATCTTTAAAAAAAGTCTCTTTCGCACCATTGGGTGCATATATATTTACAAGCAATGTCTTTTTTCTATTCATCGTTATTTCCACGCCAACATATCTTCCTTCTTTGTCTGAGAAGATTTGTTTAGGTTCCAATTCTTTTGCAATGTATATCACTGTTCCTTTTTTCTTATTAATTGCTGAGGAATGAAATTCTTCTCCCAATTTTTTATTAATCAAATATTTATTATCTTGTTTTCTGATATGTGTTTCTTGTAGACAAATTATGTTACATTTTTGTTTCTCTAGCCAATGACTCACTAATCTTCTTTTGTTTGGTGAATTTAGTCCATTTACATTCCAAGATAAAAATTTGTAATCCATAGTTGTTTTGAATTAAATGTCTTTAAAGTCATCAAAGTTGTTCTCTTTAAATCTGTATATATCTCCTTCCGTTTTGAGGGTAAATCTCACCGAATTGTAAACAAATGATAATCCATATGGAATCTCCCATCTAAACCTGATACTCATTTCTTTTAATCTGTCTGTTAATTTCTTGAATTTCTTTCTGTCTTGTAAGATCGATCTCGGAATTTCTCTCAGAATTATTATTTTTTTTCCATTAATTTCCAACGGTTGTGTAAATTGCTTCTTGAAAACGTCTTCCTTCATTTTTGTAGTCACAAATTGAACAATCACATCTCTGGGTAATTGCTTTCTCTTGGCATAAGCTGAGTTTACTCTATAAATCAGGTCAAAGTCTGGATCCAAGTCTCCAACATCTTCCCCTATGTAAGTTGTCAATGTATTAATTACTAGGGCCCGTAAGTCCTGGTCTTCCTCCTCTTCTATTCCTCTCAATCTCAAATGATTCTGAGTAGCCCTATATTCCATCATGGACTCCAAAAAATGAGTTTTTGTAATTTTTTTACATATGTCTTTGAGGAGCCATGCTATACTTGAGTCAGCAGGACTTCAGTAAGAGACTATGGCATTTGGGAACTTAGTTCTTTTGACTCTTGGATATTTCATCCCTTCTTTCTTCCCATTAGCTAAGGGGAACATCCCATGTGAACACTGCATGCTATCAGCAACTCTATTTTCTGTTCGAATTATCTTTTTTATTTGGTACATCCAATAGCATCCACTTCACATTTACAAGACAGAAGAGACAGAATGGGGCTTAAGTAGCAACTTGATGTCTTTGTTATTTCACCCCTCCCTTCAGAATTTGACTTCATCACCTCCTGAGAAAAGGAAGGAAGGAAGGAAGGAAGGAAGGAAGGAAGGAAGGAAGGAAGGAAGGAAGGAAGGAAGGAAGGAAGGAAGGAATGATGTGCAGGACCCAGGTCTGTAAAAAAAAAAAAGCAAAACCATATATGTTGCAAGCCGGGCTGGGAATGACATAGGGTGCTCTGTCAGACCACAGAGCAAGTATGACAAGAGCACCAACTCAAGAAGTATAGTCAAGGTCCAGTCCAAGGGTAAGCACAGAGTCAGGAGTCTAGTCTGAGAGTCAGTCCATACAGCAAGGTCTGAGAATTCAAGGGTAATTCACAAGCAGGTTCAGGATCAAGACAAAGACAGAGTCAGGAATCAGTCTGAAGAGTCATAGGGTAGAAGCACAATCCAATGCCATGCCCCAAAAGTCAGCAAGATCTCAGCTTGTTGCTTCCACACCTAATACCCTCTCTTGGCTGGTTTTTATAGCCATATGCTTAAGGGTCATGCTTAGAGCCAGCTTCCTGGAAGTAATCCTGCAACTACTAAAGCAGCTGGCATTGGGTCAGGAGGTGTGCATTTTGTTGTCTCTTCTGTAGTTGTTTGTAGATTTCGTCTGAGGCGCTATAAGACTGTAGGTGATACTGGAGAGCTGGAAACATTCAACTGAGATTCAACTGTTGAATCAGGGCTTGAGGGTGTTGATGGTTCTGCACCAGCTGTTGGCTATGAATCCTGACAAGCCTGCAGCTCACCTTTATCATGCTATGAACAGGTACTCTCATATATGAATTGGTGGGAATTTGTCCACATGCAAAAATTAGTACATCTGAGCTCCTATACAGGGGTTAAAGTCTCTGAGGCTGAGCTCAGTCTGGTAGTTTGAAGCGGGAGGGAGTCGTGGAAAAAAAGCCCCAGAACAAACTGTTCTGGGCTTTCCCAGTCACACTGTGCCAACTGATTCCGGGAGCATACCTGGAGGAAGCGTGAGGGAGCGTTCACACTGTTGGCTTGATGGCGCGGCTGTAAGGCGCGGCTTTCTGTTTTGCTGATCTGGAGATATGTGCTTATATGCATGTGTGCATATGCACACATGCACACAAGCAAAAACATGGAATTTTAGCGTTCACACTTTGTTGGTGCAGGATATACATGGGATAGACACGCTTTCCAGGGTTTGACATCACTTTTACCAGGTATCTTTTAAACTCCAGAGGGAAGCATTACAAGACGGGTTGAGTATGCCTGGGGAATGCTGGACAGATGTGCCTGTGTGAACAGCCCCTTTAATGTGAAACATTGCTGAAACACGCCTATCTCGGGGCAAACTGCCAGCCTGAAAGTATTTAAATTGGATTATCATCATCTGCTGATTTATGCATAGAGCTGAATTTTAATTTTTACTGTTTTATGTTTTTTTTTAAAAAAATTGTTATATTTATAAGCTGTGAGCTGCCCTGAGCCCACTTGTGGGATAGTGTGGGATATAAACAAATAAATAAATTGCCAACTTCTGCTGACTCAGAGCTGGCTACACAGGGCTCCTCTTCTCCTGAGGAAGTCCTCACTCTCACTGAGCCCTGGCTGACACACATCAATAGGACTAAATGTGCCAAGTCAAAAGTAGATATCCACAAGATTTCTGGTAGCTATATAACAACAGGTCTTTTATTGAATACAACTCTAGAAGTCACATGCTAACACACATTGAAGTACCACAGCTTCAGCACAAGCATAAGGCAGAAATTAGACCCTTCCCATAAGGCTTTTAATGTCTCTGTGTTTGCGGGGGTAGCTTCAATGCAGTGAATGGGAGTGGATGCCAACTAGTAAGATAACATGGAGATTTCAGTCTTGAATGAAAAAACATTGGATATTGATCACAGTTAAGATATGCTTGCTTTGATGTCTTGTCTGTGAAGAAACGGGGCGGGGTGTGAAACAAACATTTCAAGTCAATCATTTATCACTGGGACCTTTTGTAAACAGAAATGATGTGTACCTGTTGCTAAGTGTACATACATGTTGGATTCCCTTTGGACTGCTAATTGGAATACAGAAGAGGATTAGTACATATACATACTGGAAAAGTGGTGAAGTCCTGGGAGTCTCCCCAGTGGAACAATGCATAGCTACAATTTACAGCTGTAAGATTTTTTTCTGAGGATTCTTTTCAGGATTTATGTGATGTCCCTACCTTGGAGTATCATTTGAAGGACTGGTTTGATGGTCATATTTGAAAATATGTATGTGATTATTTATATATGATTATGATATTTATATGATTATGACTGTGAGTATTAAGCATGATTAAATTAAGCAAGTGTTCCCTACCATGATATAGTATTGGAAAGTATATTAGTAAATTGATCATGGTAACTTTTGCCACACCTGGATCCTATTTCCCACTGCCATTCCAGCAGCCAGTGGCACAGATGTCTAGGACACAGACACCCACAATCCATAAAAGAGCTTGAAAACCGAGGCTTAATCAAGGGCATGAAGATGATGTCATGTCAAACATTTGTTTGTTTGTTTGGTCAATTTATACCCGGCCCTTCCCACCAAGGCAGGCTGAGGATGGCTTACATATATATATATATTTAAAAAAAAAACAGAACAAAAACATACAAACATTTCTAAAGTGTATATGCTGCATAAATGCAAAAAGGCAGTGGAAGCAAGTCTACACATCCCGTACACATAGTGCATTTGTACACCCATGAGAACTGTTACACCAGGAGGAAAAAAATACTTGACGACTTTCATCGAGGAGTACTGCAGGTACACTGTCATGTATCTCCTGAAACAAAAGAGTAAAATGCTTGGGAAACTCCAAGAGTTTGTGGCAGAAGCCAGCAGTAAATTCCAAAGGAAGCCATAAACTCTTGCAATTCAGCCTACCTCTTTTTGTTTTCCTCTTCTCTGCTGTGTTAGTATGTGTTAGTGCCTGTGCTCTGAAGGCCTGTCTGTTGCATTAATGGCCTGCAGTGAGTTAATGCAAAAGTCCGTTGCAGTAAATGCATTGAAAACAAACCCCAAAGTATGGATTGGATTATTTCCTGAACTCTGTCAACAGGTATCACAATAGTATTACATTATTTCTGGGGAAGACTCAGAAAGGACATCAGTCCACTACAGGAATCACTAGAACTTTGTGGTAAAACTGCATCTTTCCAGCAATTCCTAGAGCTGACTGATGCCATCATGATGACAGTGCCAACTCATGTCCTCTCCCTAGACTCTTAACGGTTGCCAGCTGCTGGCTGGAAACCTTACATGCCTCCATATAGATATTATATCCATAGTTTCAACAGCACATCCCATCAGAGCTTGTTTCCAGGGCAGCTCTGCATGCTTCTCGAGGCAATCTTTGAAATTCTTATGTGTATGAAGTAGGGTTGCCAGCCCTTTGCTGGCTAGAAGCAGAACCATGGAAGTGGGCAGAGCCTGACAAAACAGCTTTGTGTGACACTGCATTATAACTTCCAAGTCAGTACTTGGAAGTGGCATACTGTGACATGAGACATTCTAGGAATTTCCTACCAGAAATGATTTCATGGCATTTCACTATGCTGTTCCTGCCCCTCTCTTTCTGTTCCTTCTGCTCATTCAAGACAGGACTGGAAGACAGTGATGAGAGGTTGCCTACCGAAGTCTGGCAACCTTAGTATGAAGTGGCTCTTGGACTTCTACAGATTTCTCAAAAGCAGATTGCTATAAAATATTAAAGAGGGTATTCTACAAGCATGGAAGGAAAGTAGAACTTTTTGAAGTTGTTTCGGAGGGTTAAGGGCATCAACCAACTCCAAATCAATATCTTATTCTCTTTACTCAAATTATTCAGTTTGAGTAAAGCAGCCAGGTGATGTCTGGAACTCAGGGTACTTTCCTAATTGCTGGTGTGACCCTTACACCTACAAATTGTTAAACAAACATTCCTTGGCTGGTATACTAAATGCAAGGAGTTTTGACTAAGAAGGTTGCTATGTCTCAGATCATACTCCCTTTGGTCTTCAGGGCTGCACTCTTGATCCTTAAGTCTCCTAGTAACCTCTGGGGGTCTTGGCTGCATTGGTAGATCTGAGCCTTTTGGGGAATTCACAGACAAGTTTTTAATTACAGAGGTTAATTGTCTCAGTTGAGTGTCAGTATTTTGGATACTAGTAAAAAGGCATTCCACAGTCCTTGCAACTAAAATTAATAAATTATTTATAGTGGGTAATCCAGCCTCCTCTTTTCCTCAGTTTCAAGCAATTAAGCCACCTAAGGTAAACAAAGCATCAGAGAAGGCCTTGAAGTGGACTATAGTTTTTTTGGGGGGAAACCAAACAATAGGAATCAGGAATCCTTGGGATAAATACTGTTCTGTCAATGCCATCCTTATTTAGGAGTGGCCTTAATTGGGTTAGGGAGTATCGGTTCTCCGTTAAAAGCAGATAAAAACAAAGCAAAACAAAAAATATGCAAGAAAAGTAAGGTTGCCAAGGCTGCCAAGTCTCGAGAAAAGCTTAAAAGAGCAGTTTTAACTAGCAGCTTAGAAGCAGTTTAAGATATTTGTTAGAAGCAGTTTAAGATATCTTTAAAAACTTAACGTTTCTGGAGACCACTTCTCTGCATCTTCCTATGTCAGATAGTTGCTGTTCATTAGATCAGAAACAGCAAGGTGTATTGCAGCTGTTTTGTTCCCCAGTGACAGAAAGAAGAGCCAGGCAGATTTATATTAAAATCTGTAGAATTGTATTATAAATTTTGGTGTCTGCCAGATATCTTTTTCAAGCCCTCTTTGAGTTTCAGCAGTATTGCATACGGATACCATGGTAAAGATGCCCACATCTGATTTTTTTCAGGAATAGAACTACATGAGGCAGCTTCAGATCATTCTCTGGCTCCCAATACAGTTGCAAATGTTACAGACCTTACAAAAGCATTGAGAATTCTTTTGCAATGAAGAACATAAGAACATAAGAGAAGCCAATGTTGAATCAGGCCAATGGCCCATCTAGTCCAACACTCTGACACACAGCGGCCAAAATATACCAGGTGCCATCAGGAGGTCCAGCAGTGGGGCCAGGACACTAGAAGCCCTCCCACAGGACACTAGAAGCCCTCCCACTGCTGCCCCCTCCAGCAACAAGAATAGAGTGCATCACCTGCCCCAGACTGAGAGTTCCCATCTATACCCTGTGGCTAATAGCCACTGGTGGACTTCTGCTCCATATGTTTATCTAATTCCCTCTTGAAACTGTCCATGCTTGCAGCTGCCACGACCTCCTGTGGCAGTGAATTCCATATGTTAATCACTCTTTGGGTGAAGAAGTATTTCCTTTTATCTGTTCTAACCCGACTGCTCAGCAATTTCATAGAGTGTCCACGAGTTCTTGTATTGTGAGAAAGGGAGAAAAGTACTTCTTTCTCAACCTGCTCAATCCCATTCATAATCTTATAAACCTTGATCATGTCACCTCTCAGCCGTCGTTTCTCCAAGCTAAACAGCCCCAAGCATTTTAACCTTTCTTCATAGGGAAGGTGTTCCAACCCTTTTATCATTCTAGTTGCCCTTCTCTGCACTTTTTCCAATGCTATAATATCCTTTTTGAGATGTGGTGACCAGAACTGTACACAGTATTCCAAATGAGGTCGCACCAATGATTTATACAGGGGCATGATGATACTGGCTGATTTGTTATCAATTCCCTTCCTAATAATCCCCAGCATAGCGTTGGCCTTCTTTATTGCAGCTACACATTGTGTAGACATTTTCAGCGAGTTATCCACTACGACTCCAAGATCTCTCTCTTGGTCCGTCTCTGCCAGATCAAACCCCATCAACGTGTATTTATATTTAGGGTTTTTGGCTCCAATGTGCATCACTTTGCACTTGGCCATATTGAACCCCATTTGCCACGTTGACGCCCACTCACCCATCCTCAACAGATCCCTTTGGAGTGCCTCACAATCCTCCCTGGTTTTCACCACCCTGAACAACTTCGTGTCATCTGCACATTTAGCCACTTCACTGCTTACTCCCAATTCCAAATCGTTAATAAACAAGTTAAAAAGCATCGGACCGAGTACTGATCCCTGTGGTACCCCACTGCTTACCACCCTCCACTGAGAAAGTTTCCCATTTATACTCACTCTCTGTTTCCTATTTATAAGCCAGTTTTTGATCCACAAGAGGACTTGTCCTTTTATCCCATGACTATTGAGCTTACTTAGGAGCCTTTGATGAGGAACTGTATCAAAAGCTTTCCGGAAGTCAAGGTAAATAATATCTATTGGGTCCCCCTTGTCCACATGTTTGTTCACTCCCTCAAAAAACACTAACAGGTTAGTGAGACAAGATCTTCCCTTACAGAACCCATGCTGAGTCTGCCTCAATAGTTTTTGTTCATCAATGTGCCTACTAATTCTTTCCTTAATAACAGTTTCCACCAACTTACCCGGTATCGATGTCAGACTGACTGGCCTGTAATTTCCCGGATCTCCCCTGGAGCCCTTTTTAAAGATGGGAGTGACATTAGCTACCTTCCAGTCCTCAGGAATGGAGGCAGATTTTAAAGAAAGATTACATATTTTTGTCAGGAGATCCACAAGTTCACATTTGAGTTCTTTCAGAACTCTCGGATGAATCCCATCCGGGCCTGGTGATTTATTAGTTTTTAAATTGTCCATCAGTCGGAGGACTTCCTCTCTTGTCACCGCAATCTGATTCAGGTCTTTCAAACCCCCTCCCGAAATCGGTGCTTCTGGAGTGGGCAAACACTTCTCCTCTTCCACAGTGAAGACAGAGGCAAAAAATGCATTCAGCTTCTCAGCCATTTCCCTATCATCCTTCACTACTCCTTTTACCCCTTGGTCATCCAAGGGCCCCACTGCCTCCCTGGCTGGCTTCCTACTTCTAATGTATTTGAAGAAAGTTTTATTGTTGGTCTTTATGTTTTTTGCAATATGCTCCTCATATTCCCTTTTTGCTTGCCTGATCACAGACTTGCATTTTATTTGCCATAGTCTGTGTTCCCTTTTATCAACCTCACTAAGACTAGCTTTCCACCACTTAAAGGAATCCTTCTTACCTTTTACAGCTTCCATTAATTTATTTGTTAACCGTGCAGGCTTTTTTCTATACCTATTTGTACCTTTCCTAACCTGCAGTATATATTTTTTCTGAGCTTCCAGGATTGTCTTTTTAAATAGTCTCCAAGCTTCCCCAATGGTTTTGACCTTCTCCACTCTTCCTTTCAATTTCTTCCTCACATGTCCCCTCATACCAGAGAAGTTACCCCTTTTAAAGTTAAAAGTGGTTGCGTCAGTCTTTTTGGGCAACTCCCTATCTGTACAAATGTTAAACTCAATGACATTATGGTCACTGTTCCCAAGTGGTGCGAAGAAGAAGAAGAAGAAGAAGAAGAAGAAGAAGAAGAAGAAGAAGAAGAAGAAGAAGAAGAAGAAGAAGAAGAAGAAGAAGAAGAAGAAGAAGAAGAAGAAGAAGAAGAGGAGGAGATTGGATTTATACCCCGCCCTTCACTTGGAGTCTCAGGGAGGCTTACTAACTCCTTTCCCTTCCCCTTCCCACAACAGACACCCTGTGAGGTAGGTCGGGCTGAGAGAACTCTAACACAAACTGCTCTTTCAGGAACAGCTGTGCCAGAGCTTGTAACTGACCCAAGGTCACATCAGCAGGTGCAAGTGGAGGAGTGGGGAATCAAACCAGGTTCTCCCAGATTAGAGTCTGTGCACTTAACCACTACACCAAACTGGTTCTCCACTATACCAAACTGGCTTGAACCAAACTTACAGAATGCTGTCAGGGAAGTGCTTGGTCATGGATGTGGCCTATTTCACAGTTCAAATATATTGAATTTGTGAAAGGTAGATGACTTCAGGGGATCAAAATCTTTTTTGTCCAAGAATGTGAGAATATCAATAGGCATACAGATGAAAAACAGATTTTTAATGGTGAACCATAATAAGGCCTATTAAAACTTTCATGAATAAGATAGATGCAATCTATGGCCTATGAATTATACACTTGGCTTATAAAAGTAGAATATTGGCTCAATCCTGCCACTTATGCATATATACCACTTCTGTAGGAAAACTATGGGTGGCATGAGATTGTCCATTGGTGCACGTCAGACTAATACTAATATTTGCTTTATTTACAAACAGTGTAGCTCCAAATGATTCAAGGGTTGATTTACAGCAAATGAAAGTTCTTGTTTCAAGGAGAGCAACCCTCCACCTGAAAGGCAAGTCCTCCCCATGAAATCTTTTTTAAATCAAGTTAAAAATGACAATACAATTCATCTCCCTTTTTGGTAATTATTTCTTTTAAAATAAGTGTCTTAGAATTTAAGGATCCAGAAACCACTTGTGTGTGTGTGTTTGCTGCAACAGACTATCATGGCTACCCCACTGTCTTCATTAAAGTGGTAACTGCCACTTGAAGCAACTATCTCTTCCCACCTCTTGGCAAAACAATTGCAATTGTAATGGAAGTGGCTTTCAGCATTTCCCCTTCCTTTTCCTTCCAAGGCAGGGGAGGAAATCAGATCACTTTAAAAGTGATTTCAGCAGAATGCAATTTGTACTGCAGTTGGATCCTTCAAAATAGCAACAGACCCTTGCCAAAAGAGGGAGAAGGACATAGGTTTTCCTGGATGAGACATCAGCACTTGATCCATTCCAGTCTGGTTTCAGGCCTGGGTTTAGTACTGAGACAAACCTTCTACCCCTCTTGGATGACCTCCAGCTTCAGCTTGACAGGGGCAGTTCAGCATAGCTGATATAATTAGATCTATGCACAGAATTTGAAATTGTTAATTGCTTTTTTTAAATTATGAGAACAAGTAATACACTCTCTGATTTTCTCTCTCGAACAGAAAAACACAAATCACAAAACATTTTGAAAAATCCTGTTAATTGTGATGTTAAGAACATAAGAGAAGCCAATATTGGATCAGGCCAATGACCCATCTAGTCCAACACTCTGTCACACAGTGGCCAAAAATACCAGGGGCCATCAGGAGGTCCAGCAGTGGGGCCAGGACACTAGAAGCCCTCCCACTGTTGCCCCCTACCAAGCACCAAGAATACAGTTGTTCCAGCCTGAGAGTTCCTATCTATACCTTGTGGCTAATAGCCACTGATGGACTTCTGCTCCATATGCTTATCTAATTCCTTCTTAAAGTCATCCATGCTTGTAGCTGCTGCAACCTCCTGTGGCAGTGAATTCCAAGTGTTAATCATTATTTGGGTGAAGAAGTACTTCCTTTTATCCGTTCTAACCCAACTGCTCAGCAATTTCACGGAGTGCCCACGAGTTCTTGTATTGTGAAAAAGGGGGGGAAGTACTTGTTTCTCTACCTGCTCTATCCCATACATAATCTTTTTTTTTAGTAATTTTTTATTGCTTTTATCTCTACGTCCTACCATATACAAACTACCATTCTAAAAATACAGAGCAGGCAAATCTTTGAAAGTCAAAGTCAAATCTTGATATTTCCCTAGTGGTTAAGTTTACAATATTAATTAAGTTCATAATATGAGGATACAGAATAGATAATAGAGGTAGCCCCACCTACCTCACAGGGTGTCTGTTGTGGGTAAGGGAAGGGAAAAGGAGTTTGTAAGCCGCTCTGAGACGCCTTTGGGCAGTGAAGGGCGGGGTATAAATCCAATCCAATCTCTTCTCTTCTTCTTCTATATTGCTTCCTCTTTTTTTGTATCTCGAATGGAACATCTTTCAAAATCTTTGCTTTTTCTCCTTGGATTTTTAGGGTTATCTCATTAGTCGCCTTGAGTATCGAATCTCTTATAGACCTTTTAGAAAATTTCACAAAGATTTCCCCTGGCAAGTTATTTTTCTTGACAAATTCTGGAAAAGTTCGATAAACCATGTCCATATCTGCTTGTAATGATTCAGGTTTACAATTTACCAGGGGAGCCAATGCATCACAAGATCTGTTTCAGATTTTCATCTTTCTTTTCTGGGATACCTTGAAATCTAAGGACGTATAAAGATCTTTCCACTTGGAGCTGTAATCATTGTTGTCTTTCCAAAGCTCTTTCTTTGTCCGCTGTTTCCATTCTTTGGTCCAAGGATTTTGTCTTATGATCAACCTTTTTCAGCTATTGGGATGTCTTTTGGGATGTCTTCTCTGTTTTTAACTTAGTTTCTTTGAGTTCTTTCTGTAGAGCATCAAAGTTCTTGTTGAGGTTAGTCATCTGGGGCATAGAGCTTCAGAAATCATATTGGCAATGTCTATAGCTGTTTCCGGTCTGGTGACCAGTGATGTTAGACTGGCAGTTCCTGTAGAAGATTTCCCTCTAGATGCCATCTTTCCCCCTCACTGTGTCATTGTTTACATTAAAGGTAATTTTTTTAGAAGATCTGAGATCCCTCTCTGGAGTGTTAGATAAGGCTCTCAGTATTCAAAGTGGGTTAGGTACTTTTAGATATCAGCTTAGCCTTTAAGTTTCACTAGTTTTTGGCTGTTCTGTCTGGGGCAGGGTTTCTCCTCCCCCTTTGGAAGGCTGTTCCCCTCCTCCTCTGAGCTTCAGGCTTCGCCGTCTCTTAATTATTACCACTTTAGCACTTGTTATTCACCATTTCAGCACTCATGTTTAAGACTGATGGGCATCTATATTGTAGGTAAAGTCTCTTTGGCTTATATCCTTTGCTCGCTCTGGATCTGGTGTGCGCCTCTGAATGCCATTGCTGGCCTCTGGGCAGTGGAAACTTTCAGGGCAAAAGGGAGCTTCAATCCCTTAGCCACGGCTTCGGGAGCAGATCCTTTCACACCCCAGGCAAGAATCCCCCTACAGGGGCTCCAGGTGAGGCCAGGACTGCCTGGTCTCCCTTCCTGCCACTCTGAGTCAGAACGCACCCATTGGAGTTCGATGAGGTGCAACCGTCTGTGAGTCACCAAAACCAAAAACCCATCCCATACATACTCTTATAAACCTCGATCATGTCACCCCTCAGCTGTCATTTCTCCAAGCTAAAGAGCCCCAAGCATTTTAACCTTTCTTCATAGGGAAAGTGTTCCAACCCTTTTATCATTCTAGTTGCCCTTTTCTGCACTTTTTAATGTTTCCATTTCAGGCACATCAGAATCTCATTTTGTGTGCCTTTTCTTTAGCAAATTTTGTCACCAATTCCTTCAGGTCAAACGCTGATGCTTCAGCATGTTCAGTTGAAATAGTTGCCAATGAAAGACCCCTTCACTTTCTATGGGAAGCCCTAGTTACTTTGAAATCTTGTCACCAACCAGGGGGTACATTATCCTCTTAATGCACTTATGTAACTGCCATTAACATTAATTCGAGTTATATGTACTTGCTGAGAGAATATGTATTTTTGTTAAAATGGAAGCACCAGTCCATTGTGACTGGTTTTCTTATAACGTTTGCAATTGTGTCATTATTATATTTTTATGTTTAAGCTTCACTGGCTGCTAGTCAATGCTTTCTTAAAAAAAATAAACACAATTTGATATTTAAAACTACTTTTCTGTGCTGGCTTGAGAAACTTAGTTTTCATAGAATTGTGATTCAAAGGGAAGAAGAGATCAAATTTGTAGAATATCACATTTACCTACCCCCCTCTCCCTTGCACACACAATCCAATGTGCAGACACTGGTGAAAACAGAGTTTTCCCAGCAGTGACTTGAAGGCAAAAAAAAGAAAAGTTCTGGATGGCAAAAGACTTCAGGCTGCTGCTACCACTCCTGCTTCCCTTGGACTTTGAACAAATGCTGGGGGTTGGCCGGTAGAACAGGTTTCCACCACATCTGAGCCACTTGGGGATTGTATCGAAGGTTGGTCAGGAAGATCCTCCTGGAAATGAATTAAACTTACAAAAAAAAATCAAAACCCAACTCTGAAAGCATCTCTCTCTCTGTCTCTCTGTCTCTGTCTCAGTCCCTGCCCGCTCCTTCTTATCCCCCCTCCTCCCCGCTGTTTTGAAATGGGATCCAGCCACTGCTTTTTGCCAGGGCTTAATTGCCTTCTGCCCAGCTCTGATGCACACAAGCTGCACGGAGAGTGCCTCGTTCCTCCCCACCTGGGCCCTGGACCAGGTGTTGTGCTTGCTGTTTAAACAGCCAGCCAGCCACCCCATGTACAGCTGGCACAGGGTGGCCGGCAGAGAGATCGGGAATGAGAGAGATCGGGAATGAGAGAGAGCTCACCCAGCCAGAAGAGAACCACCCAGCAGCACACCCTCTCCCTCTACAGCGGGGATGCGGCAGTGGCACACAGGGGGTAGCCTGTGGCTGGGCAGGAGAGGAATGAGATGCCAGGGCATCTGGCTGAGCTCAGCAGCGGGAGGCTGCAGCACTTGCCACCACTGCAGCAGGGAATGCAAGCTGCTCCTGAGCTGGGGGCACTGAAGGACATGTTGCTGCGGTGCCTTTCACTACAGCATCAGTTCTCTTCTCCTCTGATATCTGTGCTCTAGGTGGTTGCCTACGTTGGCCTAATGGTAGCTCCGGCCCTGTATGCAAGTCAGCTAGTAGCAGGTAGCCTGGTGCTTGCTGCCAGGGCTGGCCCAGTGAGTCCTTCCTCAGAGGCCAAAACAGCCCTGGAAAGGGCCCTGCCCCCACACCCTGCCTTTTACTGACAAAAACTGAGCCTACAGTGTTATAGTTACATAGCAACAGCCACCAGCACTTTTGTTTCTTAAAGCTCCAGGCACCCCTTTTATCATTTTGGGTTTTTAACCCCCCATGTATTTTTAAAAAAAAGATTTCAGATTTTTCTGCAGACCTCAAACATTTTCATGTTTGTAAAAAGATCTGTTCTCACCCGTTCACAGCTCCAGTCACCAGATTTAAGTATCCAAAGATTTGGCTGACTTTGCTATTATTGTATAGATTCTAAAATTATACTATATGTATTGGAACTAGAGGTGAACTAAAATACAGAATGCTGACTTCCATGGATATTATTGCATACTTATGCATCCATAAAAATGTCAGTGTATTTTGATGAAAGCATTCCCCTTTCAGGGGCAATGAATGGGAACTTTGAATGAGAGAATACATTCCCGCTGCTAAGCCAAACAGACTGACACTCCTTGCCTTGCTATGCTGTGCTTTCTAATTGGTGCTCCCCATTTGCCCCACTGAGGTGATTTCATCACAGCACAGGCAGCAAGTGTTGTTCCAATTGCTTTGGCTACCCTAGATACAGGAAATGGAACTTTCCCACTGCTTCTCAGTCTATTCAGCTCTTGCTTTCCCTCTGCTGCTGTTTAAAGCCTTTCCTGTCTTGTCTTTTTTTTTCTTCCCTGATTGATCTTTCCCAAGCCAATATTTGCAAAGATGAAAAATTTGTGCAGTCTTTTAAACTCCATAGAGAATATTTGAAGGAGAGGAGGAAAAGCAGAAATACCACTATCAACAGTTGCTTGTGGGAGATTCCCCTGATGATCCCAGCAGACACAGTACCCAGTAAATACAGTGGCAGGCGGTTGTGAAGGCTGAATGTGGCAAGGATGACAACTGATTATCCCACTTACTACAGTTAAAATCAGAAATGTTGTTCACAGACATTTTCTTCAGAGTAAATTTAGAAATATGGCTATGACCCATAGCCACTTTTGAAGTTCAGGAGCTGTTCTAAACTATTTTGTAATGGCAGCATAAGGAGAAGGGAGAATGTTGCCCCACATTTCCTTGCAAATGTCCAAAGGGAATCTACATGCAACTGCAGCAGGTAACTGCAATGAAATTAATCATATCCCTACTCACTCCCCCCAACTCTACTTATAGTTCTTCCTGGATGCACCATACAAAAGAGAATGCATGTGAAGCTTTACAACTACAAGACCAATTTCCCACAAGCCGCTGCTCCGCCCTCGCTCTTCCCTTTCCCTGGATCATATGTGTCAATTTCCCATTATTTGCTGTGTGGCAGCATTTTGCCCCACAGCTTTGCCCAATTTCTTCTGTGTCTACTTGATCCTGTTTTTTGAGGATCAAGTATACATGGGGGAAATCAGGCGAAGCTGCTGGGCAAAATGCTGCCATGCAGCAAATTGTGGGAAACTGACACATATGATCAGGGGAAAGGGAAGAGTGAGGGCGGAGCAGCAGCTTGTGGGAAATCAATCCAAGTCTCTTGAGGTCCATAACACTCTTTCTCTTCATATATGAATTGCCCTATACCAGTTCCATGCATGACATAATGGTACCTTAAGAAAGTTAAATCATGCATTCTAAGATTCCACACTTTTTTTAAAAAATGGCAATAGACAAGCCAACTAATGCATTGTTCTGAAAGAAAATAAAAGTAAAGAAAAGAAAATTCTGAGTTATTGCACTGTCCTGCAAGGAGTCCAGATTTTAAAAATATATCTCAAATCCCCAAAGTTCTACTAAAAGCTGTAACTACTCTGTTTTTTTCTGATCCTTACCTAATTGTAGGGTAAAAGTGATAACAATGCAAGGTATAAAAGTCCCAGATTACTGAGAGGCGCTGGGGTTGGTGAAACTAAGGTACAATTTGGAAAAAAAAATCCCCCCAAATTAAACTGAATTAAGAATTATTAAAAAATATTGGTTGTTAACAACTGTGACAGATTGCATTTTAAAAGCCCATAAGTGCTCTATAAACATGTGATGGACTGTGAAGGATTAATGCCTCACAGAGCTGGAGAACCTCTGAGTGACAGGCTGCTAAAAGGGATTTGATTGGTTAGCAACAGTTGAGCAGAAAGACTTGGGAATTGACTGCTGAAGAGAACTCAGTTTTAGCTCAGACTGAGAACTGTTTTAGCTCAGCCCCGACTGAGGAGAGTTTAGCACTGACTAACACTGACTGAGAACTGGGAAGGTCGGCAAGGAGGAGTGGGAGGATCGGTGAAGTCCCCCATTTGAGCCAGAAAAAGCTATAGACCTTCTAGTTAGATAAGTGATTCCTCTGCCCAGTGGAATACTGTATTGATCCCTGGTGTGTTTAGAGAAGGAATTTGGGTGCTTCTTAGTGTATTCTTGCCTTCTGAAAACTGAAGAGTCAGTTAAAACCAAAGTATACTGGAGTGCTTGGGAAACATGGAAACCTAAGCCTTTCAGCTCAAAGATTCTAAGACTGTATGCAAAACTTTAAAACTCTCATGTGCTGGAGGCATAGGAACTGGAGCTTGTGATTATAATAAATTACCTCAGAGTTATATTTTATTCACCTCAGACATATTACCCGATTTCACCTCACCTTTTCCTCTCTACTCTGAATAAAATATTGTGTTTATTTTTTAGTTTTAAAAAGCCTCTCATGTGCCATTTTCAGAAGACTAAATTAAGAGGGTGATCTTGCCTCTTCCCTCAAGTTCCTGGGTTGAGCAAGCATAAAAATTCAATAAAGTGAAAGGGTGGGACAGCCATATATCTTCAGACAAAAAGAAAATAGATAAAGAGGCTGCTCAGTCAGAAAGGAAGGGGGTGGGGGAATGGAGCAAAAATCCTGTGTCTGAGTGAGGGAATGGAGCTTAGGTCATCGTAACAATTATTGGTTCTCATTGAATAAGGGTACAGTCCAAGACTCTGTAGCCATAAAGGATAAATACTGAGACTGCCTGCTCAGAAGATTCCCAAGTCCTCAGCAGTTATTGTGGTACTAGAATCCTTAAAAGTTTGTATTAGAACAGTAATGAACAGAGTACCCTCTGTTTGAATTGCTGTTTGATTGCAAATTGTGAATAGCACCCTCAAAGACTCAAAACATTGTGCTTTTTCTTTGAACAAATGCAAATAAGCATTTTTACACTGTTTCTTTGTTGCTGTCCCTGTTCCGTCCTCCATCTGCCCAACCTACTTGACAGAAGAAAAGACATAACACCCCAAAGCCAGTAAATTGTGAATATTTGCCAACCGTGGCTACCCTGCCAGCTGCCATGCCAAGTGCTGCCATTGTGCAGATGCAAAATTACTCATCACACTGATTATTTTCAATTTCAAACAAATAATCAAAATGCTTATACAAGGTGTTCAACTCAAAAGGAAGCAGGTACCACAAAGGCAGTACATTCAAACATCTCCTTAGTGAAAACTAAATCACACCCGCATAAGAACAGGATGGAATTGATATTCTGATTATGACATTCATATCTTGATAGATAATTTTTAGGTTGCTTTTCTTACTGGCATGAACGCAAGCAGCAAAGTTAGAAATCATAACACAGATGTATTGAATAGTGTGTAAGAGGATGGTAACCTAAGCAGGTACAGCATTAGACTGAAACTTGTTTTGGAGGAGCTGTTTTAATTGTGGTGGGTGGTATAGCATTCCATAGGGAGGTTGTTACAATTCAAAGGACAAACAGATGTTCTTAAGCAGACGGAGGTAAATAAGGAAGACTACAGATATGAGAGTCATTAAGCTCTGGAAGCACGATCACATTGTTAGTCACATAATCTTCTCTCCAAAACTGACTTCAAAGAAAACTAGTTCTGTTCAATTGCAGCATAAACTGGCTGGTCACTACTCACACTACACAGATACTTGTGACATTACACACTGTCAGCCTAACCTATCTCAATGGGTTGTTGTGAGGATAAAATGGAGGAGGACAGAATGATGTAAGACACTTTGGGTTCACATTGGGAGAAAGGTAGGGTATAAATGAGGTAAAATAAACAAAACAAAAAATAAACATCACACACCCATTATTTCTTTCTAAAGCATTTTTTAAAATTACCATATTTTGTGTGTGTGTGTGTGTGTTACCCTTTGGGCTCAGCTACCTGGCAGAGTTTGCAAGGGAAAAAGATTTTCCTGAAGTGGACCCATTTCCAGGCTGAGGAGAGGATAAAAGAGAGAGATTTTCTGAGGAAAAGGAGTAGAAATGAAACTTCTGAGGAGAAAGGGAGAAGAAAGCCATCTGAGAATGAGGTGTGTTTTGTGCAAGAGCAGCACAGAACGGTGCTGCAGCCTCTGGAGACCTGTAGCACAGAAGAAGGAGGAGGAGGAGGAAGAGGAAGAGGAGGAGATTGGATTTATACCCCACCCTTCACTCAGAGTCTCAGAACGGCTTACAAACTCCTTCCCCTCCCCACAACAGACACCCTACACGCCCTAAGAAATTATTACAAATCTTTTTAGCATGTGTGTCAATATATTTAGCTGTGTCAAATTTGTTTCTCATTTGGGAACCCCAAGAACAGCCACAGCACAGAGAGCCAATAAAACTACAGAAAGACTGTGAGAGACTTGGAGGTCTCTCAGTTCTTACTTTTAACTGCATTACCTAAGCGGTGGCACAGGCAGTAAAAGCACGCCTGCTGTAACATCAGTGAACAGCCACTATGGCTGTTTGAGACCTCCCAGCCCTAGTCCCAGCTCCTGCCCACCCAGCGGTTCAAAAGCATTGCAAGTAGATAAATGGGTACCTGCCTATAGGTGGTGAGGGGCACCCTCCCTCCTTGGGGCGTGTAGTGAGGGCTTCAGCAATGGTGGCGATGGCAATGCGGCGGCGATGGCGGCGGCAGTGGCAACAACACTGAGCAGCTGTATCTGGCAGAGGGTGGAGCCACGGAGGTGTGGGCGGAACATCAGCGCAGCAAGGCAGAGCCGGAAGGGACGTTGGCCGGAGCCACAGCCAACACGAGGCTGTACACCGAAGATGGGCCTGCCGAGAAGAAGCTGCTGAGCCAGGAGAAAGATCTGTGCCATGACATCGAGGATGGAGTGCTGATGCCTGAGGCCTGCCGGAATAGAGACAACAGAAAGCCCTGCCTGGGTGCTGGTAGGATTTCACTCCCTTTATAAAAAAAATTGTGGCCTTAGATAGAAATGGAACCAAAAACTGTGTAAACCGCTCAGAGACCTCTTCGGTTAGAGCGGTATATAAATTGAAAGTATAAATAAATAAATAAATAAATAATAAGTTCCATGCTTATACCCTATGTTCGGCTACTTTGATTTCCCAGAAATTTTTGTTGAATAAACCTCTGAAGTGCTATTTGTGAAGGTTACCAGAGGGTCTGTGGGCTTGTTTGAAAACCGTGCCCACCTAGTGTGGAAGCACTATGGGGTTTCCAAAAGGGTGAGAAGAAAGTCTAATGAAGGGCCAATATTAGAAACCTAGCTGAAACTTACAATATACAAAAATACATGTATTTATTAGAAAGACAGTTGAAAACATACATAAGGGCCCAATGAAAGCCCCATAAAAAAGTAAAGCCTAAACACAAGGGCCAGTACACATGACCTGATGCGTTTCTGCCCTATTGGGGCCTTCTTCAGAGGTCAAATAATACTGAGGTACACATAACTTAAATACATATTGCAATAAGATAATTAATAAGTGAATATTGGACCAGGAAAGGGAAGGCTGTAGAGAAAAGAGATAAAAAGAATATTGAATATGAATAATCAAATATTTTTTAACTTACAATGTAATAAAAATGGCTATATTACTTACTTAAGCAGCAAGATCTAAAGACACATGACAAAGATGTTTATGAGGCCTCAAAAGGTGAAAGTCATGTGTCTGATGCCAAATGCACAGTTGCTGAATTAGAACATCTAAAAGATAAGATACGTATAAAAAGCTAATGCAGTAAATAAAAGCTAATGCAGTAAATAGAAGCCAGTATGCTAGCAAAGATAAAAAATCAATAGTATACAGGGCAGAAACACATCAGGTCATGTGTATTGGCCCTTGTGTTTAGGCTTCATTTTTTAACGAGGCTTTCATTGGGCCCTTATGTATGTTTTCAACTGTGTTTCTAATAAATACATGTATTTTTGTATATTATAAGTTTCAACTAGGTTTTTAATATTGACCCTTCATTAGACTTAGGAGCGGATTTCCACCCATGTGCATACTGCCAATGCTTAAAAAAAAATGGTGAGTGAAAAGCGGAAGCCTGAGGCTTCTGTGGCAGCTTTCCAGAGGGGAGTGGATTGAGGCACCCGGAAGTGGCTTGACACCGCAGGAGCGATCAGTCTTCGAAACTGCGGCTCGAAACTGGAGAATCAGGAAAACACCACTTGGGCAAGTGGTATCAAAATACTCCATTTTAAAAGGGGTTTGATCCAGAAAGCAATGGCTGGGGACAGTGTGCAGATGTTGGGTGTGTGAATGCACACATAAAATCTGTTCCTGACGTGTGCCAAAAGCAGTTCAAATGGCATGTCTGAATGCACCCAATGATGCCATATCAGAGAGTATGAAGTTTTCTCTGAAAAATCCCCCCATTACATTTTACTGCAAAATCAAAGCACTTGGGGAGCCATTTTAGGAGTGAGAAAATGCATCCATACATAGAGCATAATCCACTCCTTCTCTTGACAAAGGAGGAATGGGATTACATTGAGCTCCTCATACAGCTGACGTTTTCCACTCTTAACACACAGAATTTCACTCCCCACATCACTGGGATTGGTTCCTTTATGAGAGGAAAACTGAAACAGTATATTGAACCCCATCTGATCCTCTCCTTCTTGAGCCTTGTAAAGGATGATCACATTCTGCACTGTGCTAGGAATAATTTCCTTAGAGTAGTTGTAGAAGTCATTTTAAGAGAGACAATCCACACTTCAGGGAGATATGTAAAGCCCAATGATCTCAGAAATATTCCTCTTCTCAAGAAGTGGTGGATTCTCTGTGTATAGCCCTGGAGGTAAATATTTTCTTTGCAACAGGATAACCCACCCTCAAAAAGAATGCCAAATGAGGGAGGGCTTTTCAAAGGGGGTGGAATTATTTCATGAAAAGGAGGCAATGAAGTCAGCATCATCAGGCTTCTGGCTGCTGGCTAATAAGTGCATGCACATTTGCAGAGTGCTTACTTCACCACCCTCTGTTTCCATTACTACAATATGATGCCCAACAAGAATATTATTTACCCCCGCCCACACACATTCTATGTTTATCTGCAACAACTCTTTACTACTACTGTATCCATTCTCCATCCACTGTCATCATTAGGAATATCAATCCAGCCAGATTTGTTACATAGTTTGACACTCATTTTCACTAGCATAAATGGTGTCACTGTAGAAGGGAACAAGGCTGAATGAGCTGCAGGAATGAAGCTTGACCTAGCAATTTCTCTCAGAAAGTATTCAATAGAGGGCAATAAGGAAAATTGCCTTCTGATCTCCTGACAGGAAGAGAAAATATAAGCCAAGAGCAAACATCATCACTCAACCTTCTGAAACCGGTGCATGAAGCTGATATACCATAAGCAGGGCATTCTGTCATTAGGCAGACTGAGACAGCTACTTCAATCAGGTTGCTATTAAAAAGCAAATAATTGTTAGCTATTTATTATTGCATTTTCGCTGTGATAGAGCCAACATTTGGATTTTTACCTCAAGTAGAAAAGGGCTTGGGATGGTTCCATCCATGTGACCCAAAGTTTAAGCTGTTATGTATTATTATTATTAATAAAGATAGCCTGTTTCTCCATGAACTATGTGAGCCATGTCCTATCTATGTCAGTAACCAAGACAGATGATTCAGCCCAATTTAATGTGAATGACAGTTTCAGCTCAGGAGAAGCCTGTTACCCAGTTACCATGGTGACAGAACTGTATCTCTTCACTCCAAGTTCAGTGGTTAAAATCTCTGAAGTCTCTCCATATGAACATTTTTCCTCCCTCCCCAAAACATTTCCTTTACTCACTTTTCTCTCATATACTGCACACAAGTTGGCAATATCATTTAAGAAATGCTCTAGGAAACAGATAGAAAATATCACCACAAGTTTAGCTGTACATTAAGTTGGGTGTGTGTGTATTAATCTCTGTATGAGTTGCCTGAGAGTTACTAAGGAGCAGAGAGGGACATTGTTATGAGAGGAAAAACAATCAAATAATTCATGCACACATCATAATCGTGTGTTTATTTGTGTAGCTCTGTGCAACATCCCTAATGTTGGGAAACATAAACTGAACTGCTGTCATGTTGCCTTCTTATCAGCATTACCACACAATGTGCCACCTAGTGGCAAGTGAGAATGTCAACTATATCTTTCTTTCCCACACTTACCTGTCACTCAGGTACCTAATTTTGCCTCCTCGCATGGTCATTCTACTCTAGTTGATTCTTTTTGTAGTTGCTTTCCTATGACAGTCTCCCCTTTA
This sequence comes from Gekko gecko, assembly GCA_029375565.1. Lineage (NCBI taxonomy): Eukaryota > Metazoa > Chordata > Lepidosauria > Squamata > Gekkonidae > Gekko > Gekko gecko. Next base: position 125,218,781 of record JAPDNY010000006.1, on the reverse strand, counting down.
GCTTCCTATATCTACTATCACTTCTGAAGTGGAATGCTTCTATAAGGAAGTGGGTACCCAAATGTTGATCAGGTAGCATGTATCATATTTAATCTGTATATTTTCTTCTATTACTAGCCTTGAATACATGACAAGTAATGCAATTCAGTCTACTTCAGTCTAATAGAAACCAGTAGGCTTAGACTGGAGTAACTGTATAGGATTGTGATGAATGAAATTCTAAATCCACCGATGGAGCCTACATAATTACAGTTAGGCTATGGGACAATATTAGGCTAAACATCCATGGGTGGGAAACCAGCACATATTATCCTCCTCTCTTCCCTATACATATTACGTACACATGGATGTATCGTATGTGCTGCTGCTACTCCTACTGGTGCTGGGAGCAGTATAAATTGCTCCAGTCACAATGTGGTTTTTTTTTAACCTAGAGAATCACAATCACACTCACCTCCTTGTTCTGGATCACTGCACAGCCACATCGCTCCCCGCCGTCCACATGTGGGAGTGTGCATCAGTGGTTGGGTTTTTTTTCCCCTCTCAGTTTGAGCATGCGCACAGGCGGCCATCTGTAGAACTAAAATTTTCACATGTGCGCAGAACAGCGATTTCCACACTTCCCTTTAAACTTTAAATGAACACTTCCCTTTAAAGTTTTATCCCAAAACTGGCCTCTGTGAGATCCCAAACTTGTCTAAATGCTAAAACTAGGCACCATTTAAACTTTGCTTTTATTAACTTAGGAGCAGAGCTCTGCCTATGCACACACCGCCAAGGCATAAAAAAAAAGGTGGATGAAAAATGGAAGCCTGAGGCTTCTGCAGCAGCTCTCCAGAGGGGAGGGGGTTGAAGCACCCAGAAGTGGCTCGACGCCACAGGAGCGATCAGATGTCAGAAAAGTGTGGCTAGAACCGGACAATCAGGAAAACACCACTTGGGTAAGTGGTATCAAAACACTCCATTTTAAAGGGGGGGGTTGATCCGAAAAGCGACACCTGGGGACGGTGTGCAGATGTTGGATGTGTGAACGTGCACATAAAATCCATTCCTGAAGCATGCCAAAAGTGGTTCAAATGGAGCGTCTGAACGCACCCGTACTGTTGCTTTTCTATTGCTTGTGGAACAAACATCTGTATATACAATAGTGAAGTCTAGTCCCCAACTGTGGACATGTAAATCTGTGGATTGGGGCCACACTGCTGCTAAATAGATTTTTCTGCAAACTTGGGGGACCTCCGGGGTTTGTAGAAAAACTTGAAATCTTAAAAAATTCCCTCCAAATTAAATAAAGCACAACTGGGAGCCGGAGTGTAGTTCCCCAAAATGTTTAAAGGATCACCTGAAACTTTAAGAAATGGATATCAAACAGGCCTGGTTTTTGTCAGAAAAAGGCAGGGGACACTAAAAGGCAGAGTAGGGTACAGGGCCATTTTAATGGCTGTTTTGACCTTTGAGGGAGGACTCATCAGGGCTAGGAAGAACCACTGGGCAACTTAATACCACATGACTTGCATGACTCAGTTAGGGCCAACAACAACAGGTACCCCATGAAAGCCAATATGGTGTAGTGGTTTCAGGCTAGGACCTCCAGTCCCTATTCTTCCCTGGAAACTCACTGGGTGACCTTGGGCCGGTTACAAATTCTCAGCCTAATTTGCCACACAGACAAGGCAAGATTGACCATTAAGAGCACCTGGACACTTCCCAATGATCTAATAGCCTTCTAATTACACCTGGCAAGTTGGCCAAATCTGCAGACTGGACCCAGGAATGACCAAGACAGATCTTTTGCCAAACTCCAAAAGCACCACAGGTTTGCAGAAAAATCTGAAATATGGAAACAAGGGGGGGATTTTAACTCCCCCAAATGATAAAAAGATTCCCTGTAGCTTTAAAAAAGGATGCCCTCATTAGCTGTTGTTAAGCAACAAGAGAAAGTTTGGTTTCTGTCAGTAAAATACAGGGGGAGGACACAGTGCCATTTCCAGGGTTATTTTGGTCTTTGAGTGAAGACTCATCTGAGCGATTTTACACTACTTGACTTGCACAACTCACCTAGCTCTGGCTCCTTGCAAATGCCATCCCAGTATGGTGCCATGGTTAGAGTTTCAGACTAGGACCTCAAATCCCATTTTGCCCTGGAAACTCACTGGGTGACCTTGGGCCAGGTACACATTCTCAGTCTAATTTACCTCACAGGCAGGGCCAGATTGACCATTAAGAGCACCTGGATGCTTTCTGGTGGGCTGATGGCTTCACCCCCCTCCCCCTGGGCCAACCAGCCTTCTAGCAAAAAGTTGAGCCACCCACCCAAGCCCCCCACACGGTGGGAGAGTTGGCATCCAGCCAGGCAGGGGAGACAGAGCCAAGCCTGCCAGAATGCCATGTGAGAGGCAAGATGGGAGGTGGTTGCACCTGGCTTGGCCCATGAAAAGTGAGAGAGATGCTGGAGACCAGCCTGGCCAATCTCCACACAAGGCTAGGCACCAGGCCCAGGCTGAGTCCCAAACAAAGCAAGGCACAGTGTGGTACTCAAAGCATTCTAAGGCCAAGGTTAGGGCAGTGCCCAGCATGTGTGAGAGAAGATTAGCAGCTGGCCTACCTGAGGCCTGCCTGATGTGAGGAAAGTAGTATTTGACTAATTGGTTAGGCAGGCTGCCTCTTCTTCTTTCCTTCCATCCTGTATTTGAGAGGGGGAAAGGCAGAGGCAGTCTGCTTCTTTTTCTCCTCTTTTTTCCAGGGTTTGCCCCTGTTTATAGGGTTGTTCTGATGATAGAACAGAGGAGAGGAGAATGAGGAAGGGCAGGGCTGTAGTATACATAAGGCTGACTAGGTTGAAGCCTTTGGGCCCTGCAGGGCCTAGGGGTCCTTTTCTTCATAGACAGCCTGTAATATATAACCTCTATTAATAAGATAATTGATTGCTTCCTTATTGCAGTGAAACAAATTGTCTCTTAAATTAAAATAATTATCCATACATTATATATTTTAATAAATAATAAAAATTCTATTCACTTCAAAATATTACAGTATTAAACAATTATACCCCCAAATGTACTTTCCTGAAGAGCTCTACTCACACAATAAAAATAGAGTTTAAAATTGTGAATATAATTCTTCAGGAGACCTCCAAAATGGATACAGGACTATGTATTGCGGTCTAGTACCTATTGTACCAGGGTCAGGCTGTCAGCTGTAGTGGGGGGAGTACTGGAGGGGCCACAAAATATCTGAAAGCCTAGGGGCCTGGCCATGGGTTAATATGGCCTCGGGTAGGGGCTTTAAGTCCCTATTGTGGACAAAGGTGGTCTATAAATAAAATAAATGAATAATAAATATAGCTGAAAATGGAGGGACAGATGAGAAGGAAAGAAGGAAGCTAGGCTGAGGATATAGGGGCTATCAGGTGGGTGGGAAGAAGAGAAGGAAGAAGGTTGAGGATAATGTGGCTATCAGGTGAAGAGAAAGAAGAAATAGTATGGGGAAGTAGACACAGGGAAATATGTATCCTTTGCAAGTCCTTGCAGTTTCCCCACTGTGCAACTGGCCTGCCGTGGCAACTAGCACTTCACAACTGCGTCACAGTAGTCCTGGATAGAGGATGCCAGGAGTAAGATCAGGTAGAAAACTGATAGGATTGCCAGCCTCCAGGTAGGACATGGTGATCTTCTGCTTTTACAATTAATCTCCAGACTGCAGAGCTCAGTTCCCCTCGAGAAAATGGCTGCTTTGGAGGGTGGACTCTATGGCATTGTACCCCGCTAAGGTACCTCCCCTCCCCAAACCCTATACTTCCCCCCAAAATCTCCAGGCATTTCCCAATCCAGAGTTGGCAATCCTAGAAACTAAAGATGGGGGAGAAAATAAAGGTAGATTGGTGGGTCAATGGAAAACAGAGGAGGCAGGAAAGGATGAGAGGCTATGGGGGCTTTCAAGGAAGGGAAAGAAGGAAATAGTGGGAGAGAGGGATATTCCCCCTGCAAGTCCTTGTGAGTTCCCACTCATTTCTTCAGTTCCTCTATGCAATTCCCAACCAACCGATTCTAGAAGCTTTTGACTAGGTCAGAAGAAGGATGTCCTTGGCTGAGAACCACAAGGAGACAGAGAAGCTGTTTATCATTCACTATTTTTGACCAAAAGAAAATTGATTTGAAAGTCTTACTGACAACTACATCAGGGAGAGGAAAGACCTGATCTTGTCAGAGGTGGGGAAATGATCCAAATGCTGGAGATCATTACCCTCTTAGCACAGATGGATATGTGTGAGGGAGTCTGTCATGACCTCAGCGGGTCACCACCTTCAGCCACCACCACTCTGGACTTCAGGTCCCTTGGGAAGGCCCAGAGTACCCTCCCAAGCCCATCCAAAATGCCCCTTTTAAGCCAAGAAATATAGGTGTGATGACCAGGCAGAGAACATTAAACAAATGGTTTATTTATACAGTAATGGGGCTTTGAAAACAAGACAAGGTGCTTTAAAATATATAACAGTGTTTAAAGGCAAAAATAAACAACTCTAACGTGACTACCTAGTTCACTTAACTGATTACTACTTCAAGACCCACAGCCTTTTATACTAGGCCTCCCAGTCCTACACAGATCATGACAGAGTCTTTAGTCACTTTTCGTTTGTTTGTTTGTTTGTTTGTTTGTTGCTAAAGATTATCATCATCATCATCTTCTTCTTCATCATCATCATTTTATTTTTGCCTGCATCACCCTGTATTTTAGATTCACTGGCTTTCAGAGTTCCTATCTTTTAATTTTTTGGATCATATCAGACAGTAGTTGGGTATACATTACAAATTGCTAGACCAATGCATAACAACATCCTAGTGCAGCTTTCAATTGTATTATAAAATGGGGTGGGTCTTTTTGCTGTTGTCCTACTTGCCCCCCCCCCATATGGTTAAATCTCAGATCTTAAACTATGCAAGACTGATATGTGAGGCTTATCTGCTATTTCTTCCTGGGTACATTGTCCTACATTGCCCTGGCCTGGATGGCCTAGGCCAGCACGTTCCACCACCGCCACTGGATTTTTACAATGCTCACGTGAAACAAAATTTAAATTCATGTTGCACTCCACAGAAACCCAAGGGAGCTGTTCTTACCCAGCCAGAAGTATGAATCAAAGAAACATAAAGTGGGTGAGGAATTCTGAGGGCTATCAAGTTCTGTTCTGAATCAAAACTGCTACTACTAAAACATCCATGCTTCAAGTAGAGATAATAAATGATTTAGTTAATCTTATCAAAATTTTCGGTGAACCTCAACATTCCTCAGATGTTTAATGTGAAGAACTATCTCCAGATTTGCTTTAGACAAACCCAATGACAAGAAATGACTAAAATGCTCCAAATATTTTTTGCCTGGCTTTCAGTGCAACCTTATGCAGTTACTCTAAGTCCATTGATTGCAGGGCATTCAGACCTGAGTAACTCTGCATAGCATTGCATAGTATCTCTCCTGGTTTCTCTCAAAATTAACAAGCAGCTCCACACATTAAAGATAATAATTTGTCTTTCAGGGCATAAACCAATTTTTTAATCAGATCAAGTGAGGATCGTACCAAAGGTGATGGGGTCATTACTTGTGTATGTGTGACCCTTTTACATATAAAACAGGGCATGGTGTGGGTGTTAGTGTAGTCATGAAAGACAAAGGTGTGAGAGGATAAAACACCTTCCCTGAGGTGGCTTATTTTCCCTACCTAATCAGTTGTTCCATCTCCTTTTCCCTCCTCCTGATATTGGAAGTGAGCCAAGAATGTAGAAAAGAGGCTGAGGAAATAGACTGATGGGTGAGAGTTCAGGATGGTGCAGTGCCTCTTTCCTACATATTTCTCTTGTTAAAAAGTTAGACTTCCTCCCACCCCCATTTAATTAATTAATTTATAAAAAATTGATAAACCACCCTCCCCTGAGTACACAAGGCTCAGGGTAGTGAACAACATTAAAACACTCATAAGATAATAGAACCATGCAAACAATTTTAATACTACAGAATTTTATAAGTGAATAGGGCAGAATTGAAATGTGTCCACCATTATCGTATTTGGCCCTGAATAATATCCATTTCCTTAGGTGCAAACTCCATAGCATGAAATGTGAATAAGAAACTCAAGAATTTCTCTTCTGTGATATCTTCAAACACTGATGGCTTATCTAAAAGAAGGAAATTGAAGATCTCCAGAGTCCAGATTCATAACCATCTCTTCCGTGTATTACTACAGTATGGTTTGATTCTTCACAAGTTCTTACAGGGCTTCCATCCCTCTTCTAAAATTTTACATTGTTTTCGCTCATCTCTGGCACTTTGTGTGGGGTAATTGTGATATGTATCACTTCTGGAAGCTTTGAGGGGTGGGTGGCTAAATGTCAATTACTCTATATCCCTCAAGCTGCAGCCAACAAAAGAGTTAGTTGTTTCCAATGATTTTTCACCTTTGCCATCAATAAAACTGTCCCAACTTTTCCCTGTTTATTTATTTTTAATTACATATCAAAGTTTCTAATTAATTTACCAGGACCCAAGATTCTTATCCCCTTCTCAGGGACAAGGCTGATAAGGAAAAGTATTCTAGATGCCTCCACTGATAAAAGTTCACCCTATTTGGTGGTGATTAATAAGTCTTTCAAGCAGGATGTACCAGCCAATAAAGCCATTTCAAGGAGGTTATCAGTAAAGTACACATTTTCATCTTAGTTGGACAGATAGAGTAAAGCACATAAGTAACCTTTAGACAGAGAACTGTGTCAGTTCTTATGAGCAGAAGGCAAGGAAAGCAAGTTCTTCTCAATGGGGAAAGGTGATATTTTCCTTATTAAATCAGCTTTGCCATCTCCATGCAAAGAGCAGAAATGTGGAAAATATGGAAAATGTGGCAAGCTAGTTACCAATAAGATCACTTTCTTCCTTGTGTCTTGCAGGTTGCAGAGCTGGAAGAACTGTGTGCCATTAGTGTCACAGGTCAGGGTGCTATCTACCGTTTATCACATAACCCAGGTTCTTCCCTAAATGTGCATGCTATCACATAAGGAAGCACAAAATGGAAAGAGACCAGATAAAGTATTTTCTTACAACAAATACTGATTTTATTTAAAACAAGTGAGGGAAGGGAACAAATTAAACAAATTCAAAACTCAACAGAGAAAAGAACATTAATTGAATTGCCCCCACAGTCAGAAGAAAGAGACAGGTGGTGGGTTATCTAAAGGGCCGCTTTATTAAACTATTTACATGTTTCAAGCAGCAAGGGCAAGACTAACTTGTGGCATGGTCAAGGCCAGAGGTTGACCCTGATCCCTCACTTGCCATACAACAGGCAAGCGACCTGGCACAAGCCATCCTAATGTGGCTCAGACCTGACCAACACAGCAAGCAGGTTATCACCCTGGAGGTTCAACCCCCCAAGCCACACAACTTGAGAGGAGAGTGATCCAGAGTGGTCCCAAAGGGCAGTCTGCACTCCATGCCCTGGCCCACACAACCCAAGGGGTGATCCTGCAAGACCCTATGACCCCAAAGGTGGGGGTGCCAAATAGAGCCTGCCAAACCACATTTCATTCCCCAACACAATCCTGCCAACTGCTGAAATGACCAAATTTATTTAAACAGCACCACCAGATCCAATTACCCAATCCACTACAGATAGTACAAGGTAGGCAAAAAAATCTCTGCCACATGGCCAATCCGAAAGGGGCAAAACATTCTTTCCTGGCCCCCACAAGGGGATGGCCAGCTAAAGTCTGCACTGTATACAGGTCAGGAGGGTGGGCTGAGCACAAGGTGAGAATGAAGAGGGCAGAGACAGAACTGCTCTCATAAAGCCTGTAGCTCTGCCCCATGCCTAACACCCAGATGCAGCCTTTGCCATGCAAAATGCCTCTTCCTCCTTCCTGGTAGCAACAACCACAAGGGCCAGCAGCTGTATGAAGCCAGATTATTGAGACAGTTTAGTATTTGTATTAAATGAGAGTACAAATTCAGAACCAGCACTAGTAGGTTTGACACCCATGGAGGATTCCTATATTAGCTCCTCAAAGATTGTTTTCTGTGTTCATGTGTTCCAGTTCTGTTTTACAGTGTCCTTCACAGGGCTGCATCCCAGGTGAGAGGTCATGTTGCACAGATTATGCTGCTGCCTGATTTAAGTTATATTGGGGGTTGTATTCTCAGTACATAGGCTTATTGTTAATATTCAGATTTGCTTTGTTGTGATGGTTGAATTGCATATTTCCAGGGCTCTCAGGAAGAAGAAAAGGCAACAACAAGCTTGGGGGACAAAGCAAGTAAAAACCTTAGTCATTTGATTATCCTAGTACTTAGATATTTCATGCTGGAGATGAGAAATGTTAAAATATCTGTTCATCTCTATGCCAGACTGGTATCTAAATAAAAATGCAAAACTATAGCATTGGATCCAACCCTAAAGAAAAAGAAAGAGATATATCTGTTGATCATCCAAAATCACAATGTTGAACATCATGGGACCTGTATGTACTAAAGCCATGTGAGACAGGGGCTGTAGTATAGAGCAGAACTGAAAAAGATGGTTGGATCCAACCTCATATTCTATTTCTGGTTACAAAACTGGTTACGTGGGCTATACCACTTCAGGCTGCAAGTAAAAACTCACATGAATAAGCCTCCATACAAAAGAAAAAAATCATGCACATAGATAACTTGATGTCAAAGAGAAAGCTAGGCTAGAACCCTTCTAATTTCCCCCCCTGTAGAGTGCTTCAGATATTTATCTCCACATTTACTGATACACACATAAAGGGGAGTGAGAGTGGACTGTCTGTTCTCAGCCTTCTAATAGCCTAATTCAGGATCAGACTACACAGTACGCCTGACATGTTTTGGGTGTAATAGTTGTGTGATTAGACTTGCAGTCAGATGTACATCAGGGGAATTCACCTTAAAAACTCACCTTAAAAAGTATGTGATCATTTGGCACTGTGAGGGAGCACTGTGAGGGTAGAAGGAGATTCTGGTGTCTCTCCTTCCCCCTTTTGCCAGCAGGGAGGGCTCTTTGGCCCTTTTTGAATGTCCCTGGTGTCAAGAACTTTAGTTCATTCAAAATGACTTTAAAAGTTTGGTTCAATTTGGCTGTGGCCTGCTCTTGTTAAAAAATGTTGTCTCTAAGTCTCCTTAGTTTCACACAGCTATACTGGGGGGAGAGTGAACACTTCTGCTCCTGCAAGATAACATGTTCCCTCTCTGGCCTTGGATTTCCTTGTTAACGTTCCAAAGCAATTAAGTCCTGTGGGAAGGACTGGTGCTGTGAAACTGCAGATCATATCACATGCTCTTCTGACATGACCAGAAACCAATGAAATTATCCTTTCCTTGATTGGCTTTCTTGTAATTGGAAGGCATTGTTTGAACCCTGATTGGTGCCCAGGCCTAGCAAATATTTTGGGTTCGGACAATAAATAAGTTAGCCTAACTTCTGTTCGGGGGACATGATGGTGTTGCATGTAAAGCTGATATGTAACTCTGCCTCGCTCACCTTTTGGCCATCTTGGAAGCTCTGACTGCTGAAGCCAACCAACCTCGCTTTTGGGACTCTGGAGATGGAATACATTTGGACCCAGAACTCTTGTCTTTGAGACCCAAGGTTCTATAAATGTTTGTTAATCTTTAGCTTTCTTGTTTTATTCCCCACAATATCATTTTAAGTTATTTTGCACTTTTTATTAAATATACTCTGCACTTAAATAAACGTATATTTTATTCACTAACTTCTGGTTTCTGTCTCCACTGTTACAATAAGTTCTGGTGCCTAAGACTGTCAGTTACTGCCTCTAGAACAACCTGTGGGTCTCCTGCTGTGAGCCAACCTCACAGGGAAGATTCCCTAGACAAGTCAAAACTAGGCCTGGATTCTGTCCCTTGGCTGTAGACTGGAGGGATGGAAAAGGACTGGTGGTAGCACTACCTGGTTAGAGGTACACAGGTGCCTTTAACCCCCTTTGTAATTGTAGCTAACCAGCCTCTTGGCAAAGAGAATCCCCAGCCCAGTTTGGGCAGGCAGGGGGGCTCTCTTTGACACGGTGTCAAAGACAATGACACCTAGACATGAGGACCCAGAGGAAAGGGGTGAAAAGCCCACCCGCCTTCTTTTTCTCCTGGTAAAAGTGAGGTGGGAGGGAAATAGATAAGTCTGCCCCATTCACAACATTCCATCCAACACTGAGTGAATGACTGCTTTTTAAAGTGAGTTCCCTCAATGTACATCTGACTGTGAGTCACACACCCATTACCTGACACGTCAGTGTTTCATGTCATCATGCCCCCAATCAAAAATTTACAGTGAGCCCTACATGTTTTGAGTAAGCATACAAATTCCTCCACACAATCAAGTAGGGTGCAAAAAACAAGATTCCACTTGTGTGGACTGGTGGCACCAATGCATATACAAACAGTGTGCAAAGGGTTTATTATAGACATTTGACTGAACTTGCAGACAATGGAGTAGGTCCAGACCTGGATTTATGCACAAGTTAAGGGAGCCATAGTTTAGGATTTCAGATGATGAGCTCAAAATTGCTAAAAATTATTAAATTACTATTGTTTGTAAATCTGTGGGGCCTCTCAAACTTGACATAGTTTAGGGCCTCAGCACCCTGTCCTGGACGGGTCCAATTATATTCCCCTCTAAGACTGTTGGGAGAGTAGGCAGGGTTTAAAAAAATGGAAGAGCATTTAATGATGAGAGCCCTCACTTGCCATTTGAAATGGTACAGCCCTGTCTCAGTTTAACCATTTCTTTGAAAACTAGGTCTGAGTGAACTGCTATTGGGTAATATGATTTCTGACTTGCTCTCTTGTCAAGAAGGGTAGAAGAAGAGAATGTAGTATCAGGGTTGCTATATGGCTTGCATGAAATTTTGTGTTTAGTCTCTGTTACCTTGGTTGAAAGATTTGTAAACTATTAATTTCTGCAGTTTGTTGACTGATTAGATAAATAGAGCAGGCAACGGACCTGGTGTCATCCATGGTGGCACTGGGACTCTCCCAATATGTAACAACCCCCACTCACCAGGCTGGGCACAAGCTCGATTTGATGTTTGCAGTGGGGGTAAGAGTGGACCGGGTTACTGCTTTGGCAGTCCCATGGTCAGACCATCATGCCCTGAGGGCCCACCTGAATGTCCCACCCCAACCCTGTTTAGTCGGCATGCATATTTTAGCTTGCCCATGGAGCCAGATAGACCCAATGTGGCTCCAGATGACCCTGTGAGATACGATGCCCCCTGGTGGCTTGCTGGATGAGCTTGTAGAGGACTGGCACAGCCGACTTTCTGTAGCCATCAACGAGATCGCTCCCTGGTGCCCTCTGCACTCCCACTCTAGGCTGGCTCCTTCATTTACCCAGGAGCTGCAGCTTATGAAGCAAGAGCTGAGACAGCTAGAGAGACGGTGGTGCTGTTCTCATGACAAAGCCACAAGAGCATCTTATAGGACATTTATGAGATCCTAAGAGATGGCAGTCAAAGCCATGAAGAGAGAGCTCTATGCGGCTTTGATCACATCTGCGAGCTCACGGCCAGCCCAATTGTTTAGAATGATTCAGTCCATATCAGTTCTGCCACAGGGCAGACCAAATGCTAGGGGATTGGACATTGGCTGTGAGGCATTTGTGAGCTATTATGTGGCTAAAGTCTTATTGCTCTGCCGTGACCTCCCGCCATAGTTGAAACAGAGAGCGAGCTCGAGGCTCCAAGCACATCTTCGAATTCAGTTCTGGATCGCTTCAGCCTACTCAGCCAGAAGGAGGTTGACAGATTGCTTATGACTGTGCGCCCAACCATATGCAGCCTTGATCTGTGCCCTTCCTGGCTTCTTGGAGCTGGCCACAAGAGGTTCCATGGTGCCCTAAGGGAAATTATCAACAAGTCCCTCTTTGAGGAGCTAGTCCTGGGGGCACTCAAGGAAGTGATGGTCTGCCCTCTCCTACAAAAAACATCTTTGGACTCGGTCGAATCGGCGAGTTATTGGCCGGTCTCCAATTTGCCCTATTTGGGCAAACTAATCGAGAGGGTGGTGGCGATACTGTTACAGGGCTTTATGGATGACACTTCCATGTTAGATCCCTTCCAGTCTGGCTTTCGCCCAGGACATGGGACGGAGACGACACTGGTCACTCTGACTGATGACCTCCGGAGGCATCTGGATGGGGGCGGTTCGGCAGTACTGTTGCTGTTAGACCTGTCGGCTGAGTTCAACACAGTCAGCCATCAGTTACTGACCCACTGCCTTGCAGACATGGGAATTCAAGGGCTTGTCTTGCAATGGCTTGCTTCCTTTCTCCAAGGTCAAGGACAAAAGGTGGCTCTAGGGGAACAGCAGTCCAGGAGGCACCCAATGGAGTGTGGAGTGGCTCAAGGGGCAGTGCTTTCCCTGATGTTATTTAACATCTATATGCGCCCTCTTGCCCAGATAGCCTGGAGGCATGGGCTGGGATGTCACCAGTACACTGATGACTCCCTGCTCTATCTGATGCTGGGTGGCCAGTCAGACTCCAGACTGGAAGACTTGGACCAGGCACTACAAGCCATGGCTGGTTAACTTAGGCTGAGCTGACTGAAGCTGAATCCAGTGAAGATGGAGGTCCTGTGTGTGGGTCGGGGCGGTACAGGGGTGGGGGTCCCACTCCCGACCTTCAGTGGGACACCATTGGTGCCAGTGTCGGAGGTTAAGAGCTTGGGAGTGCTCCTGGATACCTTCTTAACAATGGAGGCTCAGGTAGCAGCCATCGCTAAGTCGGCCTTTTACCATTTTCGGCTGGTTAGGCAGTTGGCTCCCTTCCTTGACTGCGACGACCTGGCCACAGTGATCCATGTGATGGTCACCTCGAGATTAGACTACTGTAATGCTCTCTACATGGGGTTGCCCTTGTTGCAAATTTGGAAGCTGCAGCTAGTGTAGAATGCCGCAGCCAGACTGTTGATGGGCCTGCCCAGATGGGAGTACATCCAGCCTGTGCTGAAGGCACTGCACTGGCTGCCAATAGCATACTGAATTCGCTTCAAGGTGCTGACATACCTGAGGGACCACCTTTCCCCATATATACCCCAGAGAGCACTGCAGTTGGGGTCACAGAACTGACTGACCCCCCTGGGCCCTAAAGACGCTAGGCTTGCCACTGCCAGGCTCACCACTATCAGGGCCTTTTCAGTGGCAGCTCCTTGCTGGTAGAATGAACTCCTGGAAGAGATCAGGGCCCTGCGGGACCTTTTACAGTTCTGCAGGGCCTGCAAGATGGAACTCTTCCACCAGGCTTTCAACTAGGAGCCACCCTGATCATTACCATCAATGAACCTGGCCCTAGTCTAACATCTGGCCTAGACCATTGCATGACTCAAGAAGACCATGAGCTGGATCGTCAGCTTGTAACACTCATAGCATGCCATCTCAATTAACCAATGATGGATAACTAGCACCTATGATCTGATTTGTTTTAATGTGAGTTAACGTGATTTTATGTGGTTTTATTGGTATTTGTACCAACAGTGTTAGCCACCCTGAGCCTGCTTGCGGGGAGGGCAGGGTACAAATTGAATAAATACATAAATAAATAAATAATCATCCTTATTTTTATATATATTTTCCCTCAAACTAGTATGTCTTCTGCCATTTTCCTGCAGAATGAACTTTTTCACGATTCATGAATACCAAAAAATTAAAAAACACCACTTAATAACATCCTCAGAAACAAACAAACCATATATCCTTTTCTCTCCAAAGTGGCTGTACAATTCACACCTCCATCATAAATTGGAAATCACTCCTGTCAGTTTTATTAGAATTTATCTCTGAATGAATTTAAGATTGCCACCTCTGCTGTTAAAGATGTGAATATGACTTAGAATGACATTCATTTCATATTAATCTTCATTGAAGAGAAAGATTGCTGTTGATTATTTCTAAGCAGATAATATTGTACTACAGTTCCATCACCTCACTGAGTTGGGGCAAGATCCGAACTCATGCTCTGCATTTGAAAGGACCCTGTTCAGTATTAGCGATCTCCCTGAACCATGCAATCCTCCTAATAAAGCTTTCGGTGCAACGTGGAAAGAAAGCATGCAGAGCAGAATATTGGTTATTTTGTGGAACAGAAACAGGAGATGAGAAAGTAAGTGAATTTGCCAGATGAAACGGAGCAAATGGAGGGAAGGGCTGGCCTTTCCAATGGCCTTGCTGTATTTCTTCTCTGGATTAATAAAGCATTTTGGTCTCCAGAGCTGTCTGCAACATTACATTGATTTTAAAGGAACACAAACACACACGCAGAAAGAAAAGCTTCATCTTGACTTATTGAGTAAATTCACTAAGGAAGCCACTGAGGGAGAATAACTTCCTCAGTATGGAATGTCATTTCCTGGCACTTTAATCGAAGCAGAGGTAGATGTACATGCGTGGTATGAAAGAAAAGAGCCATTTTTAAAAAGGTAACTGGTTTATGCAGAAGGGCTGGTTATCTGTAAAAAGCATCTGGCAGAATACAATGCAGAACAGCCTTTTTTGACAACCCAACATCTATTGGGATGGAAATATGTGTTTGGGTGATTAAAAAAGATGAGCCACGGGGAGAAGTTATATTTTAGACAGGGAGTAATATTTGTATTTACAGTGGCTTCAACACATTTGGTAAATTTATTTCCAATCCATATCTGTGGAGTTTAGAAGAGAGTTCTTTTTTCCAAAAAAGGTGAGTTTAACATGGGTTGTCATCTAATAAATAATACCAAATGGAGTAAAATAAAGATTTAAAACAAATCCATAGTCGTTAGCATCAAGCAACCTAATTGCCCAGAGCAAATTGCTTATGAATGCACTATTAGAGTGTGGAAAAAGCAAGCTTGAGGGAATTGAAGTGGGAATGCCTGAAAGGCCTAGAGAACCAGTAATAGGATTAGGGTCCTTTTTCTACCTGCAAGGCACAGAATCACGGTTGATCTGTGCCAGTTTGTGATGGAAAGCTTCTCATACAAGATGCTAATTTGTCGCTCTGCCTAATGCAATACATCTTTGAGTCTCAGTTTAGGTCCTTCAGGAAACCACAAATCCAAGTGATTTTTTATTGTGCCATGCCCACATGCCTGTATGCAACATAAGAAAATGTTGTTCAAGCTTTTACCCTCATTACAATGCCTAAGGAAGTGCAAAAAAACTAAAATTTATTTTCATTTGGGTTTTTCATTTTTTAAAATAGTAGTCATTTCTGTTATACTTGCTAATTGTAATGTGAAAATTTTCTTCACATGCAGCACTCAGAGTATATGTAGCTTTGTATTATTTGTGTGCATGGGTGAAAATTGATATTGCAGGATATAAAGAAGCTGCCAGTTTTAAAATGAATGTTAATTCTAGCTAATGCAGATATGAACAAAACAATTACATAATAATAACAATAATTACATTAAATAATAATAACAACAACAATAATAATTTAAGAACCACACATGAAGATGGATCCAAGAAAAAATGCAACCCTACTTTGGAGGTTTAGTAGAACAGTATGTGTAGAATGACATTTCACATCTCCACGCAATATAATTAACAAGTTTCTGAATGTGATCTGAGGAAGGCATGTTCTAGGAACTGCAGTTGGGGCAGTCTGTGTGCTTTCCTAATATTAATGGCTTCTCCAATCTGAATTCAATTGACAAGAATAAATGGTAGGAGAGAGAGGAAATCACTTTCTCAAACCTTTAGACACAGGGAAGAGCAGTTTAACACACCTGACCCTATCCATTCAAAGGTACAACAAAAGCTGTGGATTGAATTGAAGGTCCTCAGGAGTTCAGCCCCACTTTTTTAACCTCAGGATCACCAGCTCCCAAGCCAAGTGCTCCATCTGTCTAGATAGTTTCCCACAGAGCTCAAAGGCTCTTTTGATTTCATCGTACTGGGATAACATGAATAAGCATAAAGGTGCCTTCTCTATCCTAGTGGTGCTGATCAATTGATCAGCAACCTGGTGGTGCTGATCAATTTTAAATGTGGGTTGGAATGAAACCCTCCCACTGCCGGCTCGCCTAGGGCGCTGGGGTCCACAGGGGCGCCAAAGCGCCCCCGCCCCGCCCCCCGTGAAGCCGGCGCTGGGAGGGAAGGGGCGCCCGTTCAAAAGGGTGCTCCTTCCCTGGCTTTCCTGAGCACGCCGCTACTGCTCAGGAAAGCCGGCGCTCCCCCCCCATCTTCAGCCGGCGCTGGGGCTGGGATTGAAGGGGCGCCCGTTCAAACCAGCGCCCCTTCCCTGGCTTCCCTCCCCCCGTCTCCAGCCGGCTCTGGGAGGGAAGGGGCACCCGTTCAAACGGGCGCCCCTTCCCTGGCTTTCCTGAGCACGCCGGCGCTCCACCCCCCCCCCGGTCTCCAGGCCCCACCGGGAGATTGGCATCCCCGTGGGGTGGGCGCCCCAGGCTGTGTTGCCTAGGGCGCCCAGACACCTGGGGCCGACCCTGAACCCTCCCAATTAGGAAAGCTTGAACCTAATCTGAGTTTTGACTCAAACTTTTTGAAAACTCAGCCCATCTTGAAATAGTACCCACTTTTACTATGGATACTCAAACTCTCACCAGTTTGGTTCACATCCTGGTTGCCAGTTGCAAATAGGGACCTGATTTTTCATTGAACACTCTGACTATTCACTGCCCCTTCAAGGCCGTTGGGCAGGTTGCTTCACTGCATTCCTTCTTAACCATGCAGTATAGTGCAGTTAGAGGAGCTGCAGTGGCTCAAGTGGTTAAGACATTGAACTGCAGGCTGTGGAAGGTCAGTAGTTCAGCAGTTTGAGACCCGAGAGTGCTGCATGACGGAATGAGCTCCCATCTCTAGTTTCAGTTCCTGCCAACCTAGCAGTTCGAAAGCAAGAAATTGCAAGTAGATAAATAGGTACCACTTCGGTGGGAAGGTAACAGCGTTCTGTGCGCCTTGGTGTTTAGTCATGCCGGCCACATGACCACGGAAATGTCTTCAGACAGCGCTGGCTCTTCGGCTTTGAAACGGAGATGAGCACCACAACCCTAGAGTCAGATTCGACTGCCTTTCGAGCAAGGGAACCTTTACCTTTATAGTGCAGTTGGCTTCTCAGACATGCTCATTCTCACATAGCTGAATTGAGTTCTACTCCCCCCCCCCGCTTGCCAAGTAACTGCTCCACTCAGCAGGCAACTATTTAAATAGATAAACCAGACAAATTATATAAATGCTGTTTTACTAAAATCCTACCCTTAGGTGTTTGTCTGAGTAGTCCCTAGTGACACTAATGGCTGCAGATAAATTTGGATTGGCAGTGACTTTGAACATTTGCAGTTTTGCAAAACCCTGATGCAAACCTGTTTGGCAGGTTTTCACAGCTGTTCAGCACAAAACTAATAGGCTAGTGATGATTGGCTCACAATTGATTGATACCTTTAACATGGTAAATTTGACTGTCAAACATGTTTGTGGTAAAATTCACATTACCACTAACTTGTATCAGTCATCCATCTCCAATTCATCCTCGCCGGACAACTCACAATCACCAGCCTTCCAAAGCAACAGAACTTGACCTTTGTAGAGGGGGAGACAACAACTAACAGTGAGAATGAGAAGAGTTCATTATACACAGGATAAGCCCCCTACAAGATCTATCAATTATATGTCACGTATTTCCTAGCCACTTTTCCCACTTTTTCATGCTTGGCAGGGCTATTTTTGGGCAGAAACACACCAGAACAGTGTTCTGGCTGCATTCCAAGTTGGCCAAGCCCATGTGCATGCGTGGCTACAGTCTGCTGCTCCGCCATGCCTCCCACCCACTCACACCAGCAGGCAGCAGCACGTGGAACCTGCACCCAGGCCCCTGGAAAGGTTGGTTTGGCTTTGGCAGTGCAGCACAGCGCCCACCAAGGAGTGCATGGCCCGGAGCAAGCAAGTGCCTGCCAGGATGGTGCCGTTCCTCTTCCTCCTCCCCCCTGGCCACCAAGCCTCTGCCCTGGGCAGTATGCACCTCTTCCTTTCCCTCCCTCCGAACAGCCCAAAAGGGGTTCAGGTGCCTCGGCTCTGCTTCTGCCAGCCTGCAAAGGTTGAGGGGATGCAGCTGCCACCCGCATACCCCTCTTCTGACCCCCTCTTGACTCCCATTGAGTTCCATAAAAATCACCAGCTGTGAAATGGTCAATGCCACCTGGTACTTTTCTGTAATGTACTTTTCAGCTGCCGGAGAGGAGGGAACTGCTGAGGCAGCCCAGTGCTTTCCAAGCCTTCCGGGAGAAGCCGTTGGGAAGCCAGTGAAACCTCCCCCAGCCAGTTTGTGTGCTTAAGTAGCAGCCAAGGATGATAGTTCTATTCTCATCCACTACCACCCCCAAACGGCTCTGCTGCCCGCCCCGTCTGGATGACTCCTCTGACTTTTCTGACGGGGACAGGATACTTTAAGTGTTAAATCTGATGCACTAAAAAGGATTACTGCAGCCAACACTTCAATCTTTTGTTCTTGTTGCAACAAACTGAGATTGATTGAAGCATGCAACAAATGAAATTGGTTCTAGACCCTTAAAGTATATACTTTAATTATACAGTTATTGTCTTTAAGGTACTACAAGACTCATTTTGTTTCCATTCGGTTGTACTCTCTGCTGCAAATAAACCCTCAGCCACTGTAAGCAGGGATGTTTTCTCCTTCACTGAGAGAAGCCTTTCTCCTAATGAGACTGATAAGCTGAATATGTATATGGTCTGGTGTTGCAAGCACTGATGGGGGGAAGGGTGAAAGAGAGGAAGCAGAAAAGAATCATGTACCCGCTAACGAAACTCTGTCGCCACCTTGGCTGCTTCCTTTCCCTTTTTGCCATGTACCTTCCAATTCTATGCATGGCCACAGCAGCAAAGGAGCACCGGCAGTGGTGGAAGTGGGCTGTGAGGTGGGTGCCGCACCCTTCATATCATGGAAGGCCCGGAGTAAGTGAAAGAAGGGAACTGCTGACCAGGTTTGAATGAGAGAGGCTGAGCTGATGCCCAGGAAGGGGGAGGAGACCCAGCAAGGGTGCTGTGAAACAGGTCTAGGCCACTCCACTCCCACTCGTGGTCAAGGAAAAGGTTCCCACTCAATGGTTTTCACATCCCCTTTTGGGCCCTTTGCCCATAGAAGTCCTCTTACAGGACTTGGTCCCTTTTAGCCTGTCACTGGTGAAAGCAGCGAAGAAGGTGATAGTCTCTTAAAAAGGCACAGCCTCATTGTGACATAATGACTGGTTGTGGGTTAGAGCCAGGTTATCTATGCTGCAGGGTTTCCTTCTCCTTTTGTGCTTCCCCCAAGGAGAAGCACAATCAATGAAAATGGTAATTGAATTTGTTAAGGTAACTCAGATGGTTATTCATGGTAGGCTTGTAGTCACAAAAAACATTGCTATGAAGGGTTAATCATTATAAAGAGTCATAGAGTATGTGACCTTGAAACAGTTCATGCACCCCAATGGGATGTACTAAAAGGAAGGGTAGTATTGCCCATTGGAAACAATGAGAAATACTTGAAGGCCCATTGGAAATAATGGGAGCCAGGAATGCCACTTGACTTGCATGGGCTCCATTGAAATACATTACAGTACAAGTAGAGTTGCAATAAAAATGTAGAATGGGTTTTCCATTAGGGTCTCTGGGCCCAAATAGACTACTCTGGGACTGGAATGACAGGCCCCAGCTTGGAATGACAGCCCCTAGAAATAACAGAAGTGTTCTGGGACTGGGATGAGAGGCCCCAGAGTGGAATGACAGCCCCAGGGGGTACCAGAAGCATTCTGGGACTGGAATGACAGGTTTCAGAGTGGAATGACAGATCCAATGTAGTAAACATGTCATGTAAGCTAAGTCTGTTTGATTAGTAATTGGAAGGCTTTGGTTTAATGAGACTCTTTGAGAGAAATTATCACCATAAGGGATAATTCACTTGATTATTTGAAGTTGTCACAGGTATTACCATTGTGAGCTAGAAATCTTAAGTATTTCCAGAAACTGAAACAGTTAAAAGACTTAAATTTCAACATCACATTTAACAGGATTTTTCAAAATGTTTTGTATAATTTCAGTTATACATTAGGTTTTCTTTGAACAATCTCTCGATTCTGAATTTTGGTTGGCTCTTCCGTTGTAAAAAGTTGCTGAACTTAACAGTAGAGGGGGTTGGACTAGGAGCTGGGGAGCCTGGGCTCAAATCCATGCTCAGCTGTTAAGCTCACCTTGGGTCAGTCAGTCAGTCTGCCTTATTTACCTCACAAGATGGTTGTTAGGGCAAAGTGAGGGAAGAGAGAATGTTGTCTGTTGCCTAGAGCTCCTCAAAGGAAGGGGGGTATAAAATGTGTTAGGATTTTAAAAAAATACATACATTGCAACCTATGCTCCATACAAGCATATGATAAGTCACATATGTGACACTTTAGGGTCAGGAAGCAATTTCCTCCAGACCAATTTGGCCAAAGATCCCATTTTGTTTTGTTTTTTGCCATCTTCTGGTCATGGAGCCAGGCTCACTGGGAATGTGGGGGGAAGTATTTGTGAATTTCCTGCATTGTGTAGGGGGTTGGACTAGATGACCCTTGAGGTACCTTCCAATTCTGTGATTCTATTGGTGAGGGTTGTATTAGTTTTGCTTTGACAACAAATAAGGTAAACAGAATAAGAAGCAAAAGGTTGGTGTGGCTGAATAACCACACTTATGGTAACATGGGGGTGTGGCCTATCATGCTAATAAGTTCCTGCTTGGTGTTTTCTACAAAAAGAGTCCTGATGCTTGGTACGATGGGATGTGTAGTTTTCTCTGTCTTCTTATTCAATTGGGAGATTCCTGAAAACAGGGAGAAAGCACTTTGTGCATGAAGTAATAAGTGCATAGGCTTTGTGCAGACATTCCATTCTCTTGTAGGTGCTTCCAATGCACATTCACCCATCCTTGATATGTCATCTGGACAGGGCTTAGGTAAATGTCCTAATAATAACTAGAAATCAGTTATGAGCCTTATTACTTCACATTTCCCCAGAAAAATCTGATTCATGTCGCAGGGCTCTTTTTGTAGCAGGAACTCCTTTGCATATTAGGCGACACACCCCTAATATAGCCAATCCTCCAAGAGCTTACAGAGCTCTTCTTACAGGGGCTACTGTAAGCTCTTGGAGGATTGGCTATATTAGGGGTGTGTCACCTAATATGCAAAGAAGTTCCTGCTACAAAAAGAGCCCTGCATGTACTGCTGATCACCAACCAGGCAAAGATCTGTGCTCTTTGGCTCACTCAAGTTTAAGAGAAGGAACATTTGTAAGAATAGTTGGTACTCTTTAGCAGCAGCAGCAGCAGGGCTCTTTTTGTAGCAGGAACTCCTTTGCATATTAGGCGACACACCCCTAATGTAGCCAATCCTCCAAGAGCTTACAGTAGCCCCTGTAAGAAGAGCTCTGTAAGTTCTTGGAGGAATGGCTACATTAGGGGTGTGTCAGCTAATATGCAAAGAAGTTCCTGCTACAAAAAGAGCCCTGATAGCAGCAGCAGCAGCAGCAGTTGTTGTTTATTATGGTCTTTAGACCAGCATACAGTTTGCTCAAATATAAAATACAATAATAAGATTTTTAAAAAATTTAAGAGCTTTTAAGGTGCAATTCCTATAATTTAGAAATTAATACACAGAATTGAGCAACTTGACATGTAATCTTAGAACTGTTATCAGATAAAAACCAATGAAGTCTTACTTTATTTGTGTTTACATGGCCGGGGATCATATCAAGTAATGGAGTAATAATTCCAAGATGTACCTCCCTGTAGAGTGGACCATTAAAGAATATGTGCTGTACAGACCCCACCTCCCCAAGGGAACAGGAGCATAACCTTTCTGGATAGGGGATTTTATTATACCAGCCCTCAATAACCACAGAAGGGAGAGCAAAACACCTAGCTGTTGGTATTCTTTTATTTAACAGATGAAAACATTTTTGTCATATGACTGATTCAACCAGAGCTGTTTGATAGTAATATGCTTCACACATGTGGAACCATGGGATTTGACGAGTCACAGTTCTGATAAATATGGGTGGCATTATTAGCAGTTAGAAATCTCAGAAAATCCAGACTGCAAGAAACTGGACTTTCCTTATTGAGATGGCAAAAATAAAACTGGAGAACTAGGCAATTAAGCCACTATAGAGAATGGTATGCAAAAGATTGACTTGTATGCTGTAGTCAGAAGATACTCATCACCCAGTTTATCTATTAACAAAAGTATGTTATATTCACTTCACAAGGAAGCCTGATTTAAAATATCACCCAGGGAAAATGGGATGAAATGGGGTTGTTGGATTCCCCCCCCCCATCCCAAATATACCTTCAATTTGTTTTTCTGTTACTGTCACTAACTCTGCAGTCAGTATAGTCCCCTTCTCAGATGCTCTTTTGTGCCATTTTGTCTTCTCTCTTACTGCACAAATCTAGGATTTCTGTTGCAAACATTCCTGTAATGAGGGAAATTATTTCAATGGCCAGTCAGAATTACTTGCACTCCATCATCACTTAGGGCAAATATTGTTCTTTTGTGCACATGGGAGGACATAGTGTGCCTATGTTGCCTAGACAGCTAAGTGATTCTCTCTGTCTTCCCACTCTGTGCTGAAACCTGCCAGATCACAGTATTGGAGAGTCACTTGCCTAGACAATACAGAGATGACCCTTGGAATTGTGATGCAGTGCTGAAACGGATGCTTGTTGGATGAGATGGAAGCATCCACACACTGTCTAGTCAATAGGGTACTGTTCATTTTTCTAGCCCAAAGTAAAAAAAAAAAAAAAGCAAATTGGGCAGTTGTCAAGACAACATGGGAAATTTTCTTGTTTTCCTATGATGTGCAATGGAGCTGTAGTGCAGCATGGGGAGATAAAACAGGCTTCTCTACTTTATGCAGGCAATACAATGCTGAACTCCTTTCCTCTGTCTTTACATTTTGGCAGCTTTGGGCAATTTCAGGGCATCAGTAAAGGGAAGATCCAGCATCACAGTCTACCAACTAAGCTGCTATTTTGTAGTTCTTAATTCAGTTTTGATACAGCCTTCTTTAAATCAGAGTACAACCTGGTTATGAGGCAAGGATGAGAACACAAGAATGCAGTGATTTAGAAATGATTCTTAAAAGCAGAGCATGCAGTCTTTCTCCTGCAGTATCTTAAATAAGCCCCCCCCCCCGGTATTTCTACTTCATTCTCTAACCTTTGCAGACATCAAAAATTTTGTTCCCAGTAGATGCCTTGTCCTTGTATTCTTAACCAAGGGCTTTCTTGTATGTTCCAGTTTTCTGTGTGTGTATGTGTATGTTTCTTTGCTTGTGTGTTCATATCAAAATGTTGTGTATTCTAGCATTCATGCAATAATAGCATGGTAAGGACTGAAGAGCAGGGATGAGTGTAAACCGGCTCACAAATGAAAGTCCATTGCATATTACTGGTGATTCATGATTCATGAACTGAAGAGCCTCCATGAACTTTCATGAATTTTGAAGCAGTTTGTGGTGGTTCGTGAAAAGCAGAAAGCAGGGGTTTAAATGGCTCCAAGCCATTTAAACCCCTGCTTTCTGCTCTTCACAAAAAAACAACAACAGGTGAGCAGTGGGAGCTGCTCACCATCCAGCTGTTTGGTTTAAATGGCTCTGCTTTCTGCTGCCTGTGAAAAACCACAGGGAGCAGAAAGCAGGGGGTGAAATGCCTCTCAGGCATTCCACCCTCAGATTTCTGCTGGCTGCAGCTTTTCCCAGCCAACAGAAAGCAGGGGGTGAAATATCTCCCAGCAATTTCTCCCAAGCTTTTGGCTCACCACCAAAAGCTTCGTGAAGCAGAAAGTGGGGGGTGAAATGGCTTGGAGCCATTTAAACCTTTACTTTCTGCTCCCCCTGCTGCAAGAGGATTTAGTGATAGCCACAGGAATAAACAGCTTTAAAGGGGATTAGATAGATTTATGGAGAATAGGTCTGTCAGTGGCTACTAGTCATAGTGACTGAGGGGAATCTCCACATTCAGATGCACTAAACCTCTGAATCCCAGAGGCAGGAGGCAACATCTGGAGAAGTTCTTGGCCTTTATGCCCTGCTGTTGGCCTTCCAGAAGAATTGGTTGGTCACAGTGTGAGACAGGATGCTGGAATAGATAGACTACTGGTCTGATCCAGCAGGGCTCTTCTTATGTTCTTAAGGCTTTGGCTTATATGCCCTGTGAGGTGGCTGGACTAGATTGACTGCTGGCCTGATCCAGTGAAATATGCATATCATGGAAATTATTTTGAAGTGATATACAAAGTTGTGAATTTGTGAGCCATTTAAATTTTAAGCCCCTGCTTTCTTCTCTCCCAACTTTTTCATGGCAAAACTATATACCACCTCATAGGGCATATAGGCCAAAACCTTAAGAACATAAGACGAGCCTTGCTGGATCAGACCAGTAGTCTATCTATTCCAGCATCCTGTCTCACACTGTGACCAACCAGTTCTTCTGGAAGGCCAATAACAGGGCAGTATTCCAAATGAGGCTGCACCATAGATCTATACAGAGGCATTATAACATTGGCTGTTTTATTTTCAGTCTTTTTTCTTAATAATCCCTAACATAGAATTTGCCTTCTTTTACTGCTGCAGCACATTGAGTTAACATTTTCATTAAGCTATCCACTATGACCCCAAGATCTCCCCGCCCCTAAATCTCAGCAAGTTCAGACCTCATTAGCCTATATTTGAAGCTGGGATTTTTTTGTCCCAATGTGCATCACACTTATCAACATTGAACTTCATTTGCCACATTGTCACGTACTCACACAGTTCGTGGAGAACCTTTTGGAACTCTTCACAGTCAGCTGTGGTTTTTACCACCCTGAATAACTTCGTGTCATCTGCAAACTTGGCCACTACACTACTCACCTCTAGTTCCAGCCCTTCCTTTGATGCTGCCTTCCAGCACTGGTATTCAGAGCTCTTCTGCCTCTGGATTAGTGATGGGCACAAACTGCATTTTTGCAGTTCAGTTTGTGGTTCACAGCCGAACCACGAACCCATATAAAGTGGGAGGTTGATTTGCAAACCAATATGGTTCATAGAGAGTCCCTTGGACTGCAAGGAGATCAAATCAGTCAATCCTAAAAGAAATCAACCCTGACTGTTCCCTGGAAGGCCAGATCCTGAAGCTGAAGCTCAAATACTTTGGCCACCAAATGAGAAGGGAGCATTCACTGGAGAAGACCCTGATGCTGGGAAAGATTGAAGGTCAAAGAAGAAGGGGACGGCAAAGGATGAGATGGTTAGACAGTGTCATCGATGCAACGAACATGAAATTGAGCAAACTTCAGCGGACAGCGGAAGACAGGAGGGCCTGGCGTAATCTGGTCCATGGGGTCGCGAAGAGTCGGACTCGACTGTGCGACTGAACAACAACAACATGGTTCATAGAAGTTCAAGAGCCATTTAATGTTTAACCCCTTGCTTTCTGCTCCCCGTGACTTTTTGCAGGGAGCAGAAAGCAAGAGACTGCCACTCAGCTGTTTGGTCTAAATGGCTCCAAGTAATTTAAACCCTGCTTTCAGCTCCCTGCAAAAAGCCACAGGGAGCAGAAAGCAGAGGTTTCCAAACAGCTGAGTGGCAGTCCCCAGTGCTCAGCTGCTAGGAAATTCCTGCTTTCTGCTCCCTGTGAAAAGCTATGGGGAACAGAAAGCAGGATTTACATGGCTCCCAGCCATTTAAACCCCACCACTCAGCTGTTTAGAAACCCCTGGGTTTTTTTGTGGGTAGCAGAAAGCCATGGTTCTGAGTCATTTAAAATCCTGCTTTTGCAAAAGTGGGGTGGGGGGCAGAAAGCAGAGGTTTCATGGCTCGGAGACATTTCACCTGTGCTTTTTGCTCCATGCCACTTTCAGTGGGGAGCAGAAAGCAGGGGGTTAAATGGCTCTGAGCCATTTAAACCATGCACTCTTCATTCATATCCTCCCATGAAGCACAGCACTTTATTGGCATGTACTGTATATAGACTGTGGACCAAACACAGAGGGAAAGCAAAGTTCACCTAGAGCAGTATGTGGCCAAGACATTTTGTACAACATGATTTCTTGCATGTGTGCAAAACTAAAGGCTCCCTACATTCATGGATTTAATTAGCACTCATCTAGAAGAGTTCCTGCCAGTCTCTTCTAATCATTTTTCAAAAAATGTGAAAACACATGGGATTGTGTTTGCTTTTCATTTCCCTGCTATTTCATAGCTATCCACTTTCTTCAGAGCAATTTCTAACCTGCTGACATTGGTAAGGCTGAAGCAGAAGATCAATACAAATTAAAAGCAAATTAAAAATGTGCAAAGGGCTGGAGCATGTTGTTGAAAATCCATTAGCCTCTGGTTTATGGTTTTGTGACCCATGATGGTTTGCCATGGGATAGAATGATTACAAAATCTATTATTTTAGTTGGTATGTTTGGAAAAATCTGTCCCATTCCAGATGTCCCATTCCTTATTTTGAATAAATTAAGTAAATCCTATCCATTAAATACCATTCTCACACTGCAATCCTATGCAGAGTTACTCTAGTTTAAGCCTGTTGAAGGCAGTGGGTTTAGGCTAGAGTAATTCTGCATAGGATTGCAGTGCCATTCAAAGAAGGTAGTTGAATTAATGTAGTTAGGCCTGTAGTTTCAAATTAATTTCAGTTTAGAGCTGAGGCAACAGAAAGATGAGATTACTTTGGGAATGAGCTGTACTCAATAATTTCCATTTATAATCTTAGGGCAGAAAATAGCAAGCAGGGAAGAAGAAATGGTTTTTTGGGGGGAAACAGTGACTATGCAGCTGTATATCTTTTTTTGATCTTATTCAGTGTTGCTGTTGTCCAGAGGTGCTGTTGATTCAGCACCAGTCACCACCACCCCACACTCTTGGCTAAGCTTCTTTGTCCTTCTGGGTTTATGTATTTATTACTCACATTTCTATTTCATCTTTCCTTACAGGGAATTTAGCATTAGTTAGCTGGATGAACCTAGCAAAACAGGGATTATGTAGTGAATGGGACAGCATGCACTGTGTAGCCAATCAGATTTTGTTACATGACAACATCATTGTGGGCAAATGAAGCCAGCTGAGAGAAAAAGAGAGAAATAGAGCAATATAAATGGTGAACACTTTTGTAATTGCTGAAAAAGGGGTATGTAGTTCAATTCTGCAGATAGTTCTGGGGGGGGGACATTGTGTAGCTTGAGTTTAGCTCTAGTTTGGAAATACAGTATATGGAGATTTAGCATTTATGTGGGTTTTTTAAAAAATCTGTTTTTTGCATAATGTTAAAACTTTTTTTTAGAAATATCGTAGTCTATAAAAGTGAATGTTTTTAATAAGTTTATGTTTTTAATAAGTTTGGTTTTTCAAAAGTCCTGAACATTCTATTTCAAATATCTCTTGTAAAAGAAGAAAATGTTATTTATTTCAATTTTTTCTCCAAAAACATCACAAGTTTTCTCCACTTCTTCTTAGTGGGTTAAAACCATTCTATCCCATTTTAAATGGGCCATGGTCTAGCACTGTAAACAGGGCCGCGGAGAGCCACCATGGGCTCCTGGACAAAGATTCCAATTGGGCCCCACCATGTGACCCTGATCAAAACCAAATATTCCGCAGACAGCGGAAACAGAGCCAACCTCTAGCAGCCATCTCTCACTTTTGCTCTGTTAAGGGTGTGTGTGTATGTTTGTGTGTGTGTGTGTGTGTGTGTGTGTGTGAGAGAGAGAGAGAGAGAGAGAGAGAGAGAGAGAGAGAGAGATCTGAAAGGGCAGAGCAGAGGCATTCCAGTGGAAGCTAAACTCTACTGTGCCAGCTGTCTCAGAGCCCCAGCTAGGGCCCTTCAAACCTCCCAGTGTTTGTCCCCCAAGTCTCTCTCTCAGCAGCCCTGGCTGTAAACCCTTGTGCCACCCAACAAATTTGGGAGGGGGTATTTGAGAGGGCAGGCATTTTGCTGTAAACCTACCCAATCCTTTGAATAGGATTTTTTTTTTTTTTTGTCTTCCTTCAAATTGGTCTTCTTCATTGGGTTGAGATGGATTATAATTAGGCCGGGTCTTTGACTAGCATTTTGTGGTTTGCCAGGTGGAGGGCCTCAAGTAAAAAGTTGTGATGGTGGAAAGTGCTATCAAATTGCAGCCAATTTATGGCAATCCCATAGGGTTTTCAAGGCATGAGATGTTCAGAGGTGGTTTGCCACTGCCTTCCTCCTTGGTGGTCTCCCATCCAAATATTAACTAGGGCTGACCTTGCTGAGCTTCTGAGAATTGAGAAGTACAATACTGCTATTTAAAATAATGGTAGGAAAATGGTAGCCCCACTAGAGGTTGTCAGAAGTCACAATGACTTCCAAATTTGCAAACATACACACACACACATAAAGTACAAAAAAGTCTTCTGTTTTTATCAGTACTTAAGACAACAAAAATGAATAGATTATTGTTAAAGTATGAGTTCATTCGTGTTAAATACTATTTGTGCAGGAAGGGATTGCTTTCCCCCACCCCTACCCCGATTGCTTTAGCATGCAGTTTTAGCCTTTCATATTTAGGACATACTATTTGTTGCAAAATGACAAAAGCTAAACCTTCTCAGACAAACAGCATGGAGCAGCATTCCCCCTTGCCTTATGTCCCTCTTTCCTTGGGGGTGGGGAGAAATATTTTCAGGAGGAGAAATAATTAGGGTTAGAGTTCTCTATGTGAGTTCTCAGTTTCAAGAGAGACTACACATAATTTCTGAGGGCAAATAAACCAGGGATGTATTCATGGTTGGCTAAAGGGTTTTTGGTCCTTCAGGTAAATTATGGTTTTGGAGCTTGCCCATCATTCAATAGAAAGAAAAGTGGGAAGTCTGGAATGAAGGTTTTACTGGCAGGGGTCTTTTTTGGGGGGAGCGCACCCGAGTGCAGCTCCCGGAGCTCAGGAGCCAAGCCCCGCCCCCTAGCCATGTCAGGGGGAGTCTTTCAGGCAGCCGCATGTCAATTTTAGCTCCATTATATCCTATGGGCCATTGAAGTCAATGGTGAAAAAAGTAACTTTTTCCCACTATAGAGAACAATGAAGGGAATAGGGGCAACCTGTTTAGGGGCCCATAGAATTGGACCCCCTGGTCCAATGTTCTTAAAACTTGGTGGGAATCTTGGGGAGAGGCTCCATGAACTACCTTGTGAGTTTGGAGCCTTTCCCTCAAACCCTCTCCCCTCCAGCCCCCAGAATATACCCTATGTTTTCACCATTGACTTCAATGGCCCATAGGATATAATGGGGCCAAATTTCTTTCATTCCCTCCTTTCCTTCTCTCTTTTTCCTCTTTCCCTCCTTCTTCTCTTCTCTTTTTCCTCCTTTCCCTGTTTCCCTCCTTCTTCCCTCTCTTTCTTTCCCTCCCCTTTCTTCTCTTTCTTTCCCTCTTTCCTTCCTTCTTTCCTTCTCTCTACTCTCTCTCTTTCCTTCCCTCTTTCCTCCTTCTGTGGCCCAACTCTCATGAGAAGGAGTTTAAACTTTAAACCCCTACTCTCTTAGCTCCCCCACCCAGACCAGCTGGGGAAGGGAAGGGGAGGCTTTTGAAGATGCCTCCCCCCTTTTGCTTCCCCTTCTGACATCACTTCCGGTGATGTCAGGGGGCGTGGCATATGCTAATAGCCTATGGGGGTGAGAATGCATATCTGCTGGATCACAGAATTTATCTTTTTCTTACTTCTGTTACTTTTTTCTTACTTTTGTTATCTGACTTTCTTCCATCATGGCCATCCAGGCAACATGCAAGGTCTCCTATGGGAGTGTGTGTCTTCCTTGGCTCCTGCAGCTGTTTTTCTACGAAAAGACCCCTGCTTACTGGGTATTCAAAATTAACAATGTCAAAATAAAAATAGACAAGTCCTTCAAAAGCCTTCATGTTTCTTCATGGCAGCTACAGAAGACTAGAATCAAATGAGGTGGTGATTCTAAAAGACAGTTAATGCCCAGCTTCCCTTCAAGCTACCACTGCATATGGCTGTTGGGAATCAGCAGAGCCAGCTCATCTATTGGGGTGACAGGATTTGTGCTCCCACCAGCAGCATTAGTGAATATGCCAGCAACAGGTCAAATATGGGTGATGGGTCTGGAGCAAATTTGGGAAGGGGTGAGAATGCATATCTGCTGGATCACAGAATTTATCTTTTTCTTACTTCTGTTACTTTTTTCTTACTTCTATTATCTGACTTTCTTCCATCATGGCCATCCAGGCAACATGCAAGGTCTCCTATGGGAGTGTGTGTCTTCCTTGGCCCCAACTGGCACTCCTAAAGGAGGTGGTGGGAGGCGCAGGGACCCAAACTGTGCTGCCTTGCTCTGCTGGTGCTTGCTCTGCAGGCATTCCATCAGGAAGATGGCCAGGGCTGACCCAAGCCATTTGCAGCCAATGCATGATGAGCCAGGCATGCACAGCTGCCCATTGAAGGTGACTGCACACGCGTATTGATGGTCCAGCTTTCCATCCCTCCTCTTGATGGCATCATCGAGAGTAACGCTAGATCATCTACCCTACAACTGCTGTGCATGGGTGAATTTCCTACTCCCTAATTCCCTAATTTTCCTCCTGTGGGGCTGTTTTCTTCAGTGGGTAGGTGATCCCTGTTAAGTATGCAACTCAACAAGAGGCAGTGATTTCAGCAAAGTAATTCAGCTTTATTTTGATTCACTGGGAAAAGTCCTGTACATGTACAAACAACCCAGTTAAAAGTCTACTCCATGGTCTAAGTCTTCCAAATCTTTCTATCTTTCTCTCTTCTTTCTGATAGTTGTTTTAGCAATCTTTTGATCAATACCTCCACGTTTAACAGTGTGAAGATTCTGTCTGGAGTGTTGTTTTGGCTGTTCTCCCCGTAGATCAATATTAGGTTTGGAAGCCACCGTGAGTAAACAGGTGTGTGATAGAAAGTATATGGAACTAAGAGAATTATCTCCTCTGTGCTACCCATAATTTCTGCTTGCCATATCTGAACACTGATTTAATGGAAATTGTGTGTGTGTGTGTGTGTGTGTGTTTTAAATTAGTGACTAACAAGAATGTAATGCAATGTGGATTTGAAATGAAAATTCCACAGAAATAAATGGGACATATTACAGAAACCCAAGTATTCCACGTTTTTTGTCTAAGTTTGACTTTCTTGGTGCTCCTGTTTCTATTAAGTACTGTGCATATGGATCATCTGGCTACTTTCTTGTTCTTATTTCACACAATGACATTTCCCAATATAGATATGATATTTAAGGAAATTTTCAGTCCCCACTGAACAATGAAGAGCTAAGAGAGCTGAGGAAGACTCCTGGAAAGCCACCTTATCTAGCATAAGTGCCAAAGAATATTGCTTGATTGGTCCCATGTGATTGAGAAAGTTGAGGAGATGGTTGATGAAATATGTGGACTTTGGAGCATAAGAGCATAAGATATATCATGTTTGATCAGGCCAATGGCCCATCCAGTCCAACAATCTATGACACACAGTGTCCAAAACCCAGGTACTATCCGGAGGTTCACCAGGGGGCAGAATTCCAGAAGCCTTCCCACTGTTGCCCCCCAAGCACCAAGAATACAGAGCATCACTGCTCCAGACATAGTGTTCCATCTATAGGTAAAGGTAAAGGTTCCCTTGCTCAAAAGCCAGTCGAATCCAACTCTAGGGTTGCGGTGCTCATCTGTTTCAAAGCTGAAGAGCCAGTGCTGTCCGAAGATGTTTCCGTGGTCATGTGGCCGGCATGACTAAACACCAAGGCGCACGAAACGCTGTTACCTTCCCACTGAAGTGGTACCTATTTATCTACTTGCAATTTCTTGCTTTCGAATCGCTAGGTTGGCAGGAGCTGGAACTAGAGATGGGAGCTCACTCCGTCATGCGGCACCCTGGGTCTCGAACTGATGAACTACTGACCTTCCACAGCCTGCAGTTCAGCATCTTAACCACTTGAGCCATCGCAGCATTCCATCTATACCTTGTGGCTAATAGAAGAAGAAGAAGAAGAAGAAGAAGAAGAAGAAGAAGAAGAAGAGGAGATTGGATTTATACCCCGCCCTTCACTGCCCAAAGGCGTCTCAGAGCGGCTTACAAACTCCTTTCCCTTCCCCTCCCCACAACAGACACCCTGTGAGGTAGGTGGGGCTGAGAGAACTCTAACACAAACTGTCCTTGAGAGAACAGCTGTGCCAGAGCTTGTGACTGACCCAAGGTCACATCAGCAGGTGCAAGTGGAGGAGTGGGGAATCAAACCTGGTTCTCCCAGATAAGAGTCCGCACACTTAACCACTACACCAAACTGGCTCTCTGCCACTGATGAACCTCTGCTTGTGGCTAATAGCCACTGATGGACCTCTGCTCCAGTGCTGTTTTGAAGCTGTCTATGCTTGTAGCCACCTCCATTTCCTGCAGCAGTGAATTCCACATGTTAGTTACTCTTTGGGTGAAGAACTACTTCCTTTTATCAGTTCTAAGCCTACTGCTCATTAATTCCGTTGAGTACCCACCAGTTCTTGTACTGTGAGAAATGGAGAACAGTATTTCTTTCTCTGCCTTCTCTGTCCTATGCATAATTTTGTAAACCTATCGTGTCACCCCTCAGTTGTTGTTTCTCCAAGCTAAAGAGCCCTAACCTCTTTAACCTTTCTTCATTGGGAAGATGTTCCATCCCCATAATCATTTTAGTCTCCCTTTTCTGCACCTTTTCCAATGCTACATTATTCCAAATGAAACCACACCATAGATTTATACAGGGACATTATGATACCGGCTAATTTATTTTTGATCCCCTTCCAAATAATCCCCAGCATAGCATTTGCCTTTCTTACTGCAGTCACACACTGAGTTGACATCTTCACTGAGTTATCTACCATGACTCCAAGATCTCTCTCCTGGTCAGTTACTGCCAGTTCAGACACCATTAGTGTATATTTATAGTTAGGATTTTTGGCTCCAATGTGTATTCCTTTGCACTTGCCCACAATGAACTTCATTTGCCACATTGACACCCACTCGCCCAGCCTTGACAGATCCCTCTGGAGTGCCTCACAATCCTCCCTGGTTCTCACCACCCTGAGAGTGTCATCAGCAAATTTCGCTACTTCACCATTTACTCCCAACTCTAAATCATTAATGAACAAGTTAAAAAGCATTGGACCCAGTACTGAGCCCTGCGGTACCCCACTGCTTACCACCGTCCACTGTGAAAACTGCCCATTTATATTCATTTGTTTCCTGTTCATTAACCAATTTTTAGTCTACAAGAGGACTTGTCCTCTTATCCCATGACTGCTGAGTTTACTTAGGAGTCTTTGATGAGGAACATTCTAACCCTGAGCAGTTGGGTTAGAACAGACAAAAGGAAGTACTTCTTCACCCAAAGGGTGATTAACACATGGAATTCACTGCCACAGGAGGTGGTGGTGGCTACAAGCATGGACGGCTTCAAGAGGGAATTAGATAAACATATGGAGCAGAGGTCCATTACTGGCTATTAGCCACAAGGTATAGATAGGATCTCTCAGTCTGGGGCAAGTGATGCACTGTATTTTTGGTGCTTGGGGGGCAACAGTGGGAGGGCTTCTAGTGTCCTGGCCCCACTGCTGGATCTCCTGATGGCACCTGGTATTTTTGGCCACTGTGTGACAGAGTGTTGGACTGGATGGGCCATTGGCCTGATCCAACATTGGCTTCTCTTATGTCCTTAAAAGCTTTCTGGAAGTCTAGGTAAACCACGTCTACTGGGGAACCCTTGTCCACATTTCTGTTTATCCTCTCAAAGGGTAGGGTGCTGCCTCGACTTTATGGCCCTGGCCCTGACATCAACATCATCACCAAACCTGGCCTTAACATCAGCACCACTGAGAGCTGGATGATTAACAGCTTGGCAGGAGTCTGGAGGCAGTCACTCAATAATAATAGAATTTCGCCATCTTGTAAATGCATTAGGTGCTTGAGTACCTATGGTTTGCATTTAAACTTATTTTAATGTTGTTTATACTGAAATTTTAAATGTATATTTATACCCATGTTGTTAGCCGCCCTGAGCCTGCCACAGTGGGGAGGGCGGGATATAAATTTAAGAAATAAATAAATAATAAAGAACGCTAAAAGATCAGTGAGACAAGATCTTCCCTTACAGAATCCATGCTGATTCTTCCTCAATAGTTTTCGTTCATCAATGTGCCTACTAATTCTATCTTTAATAACAGATTCCACCAACTGGAGAGGAGACAACTGAGAGGTGAAACAACCATCTTCAAGTACTTGAAGGGCTGTCATATAGAGGATGGTGTAGAGTTCTTTTCTGTGGCTTTTCTGTTGTTTTCTGTTGCCTCAGAAGGTTGGATCAGAACCAACAGGTTGAAATTAAATCAAAAGAGTTTTCAGCTAAACATTAAGAAGAACTTCCTGACAGAGTGGTTCCTCAGTGGAACAGGCTTCCTCAGGAGGTGGTGGGTTCTACTTCTTTGGAGGTTTTCAAACAGAGGCTAGATGGCCATCTGATAGCAATGCTGATTCTGTGAACTTAGGCAGATCATGAGAGGGAAGGGGTTGGACTAGATCACCCTGGAGGTACCTTCCAACTCTATGATTCTATGTTTCTATGAACTTGCCTGGTATCAACATTAAACTGACCAGCCTGTAATTTCCCAGATCTCCTCTGGAATTTTTTTTAAAGATGGGGGCTATATAGGCGATCTTCCAGGTCTTGGGAATGAAGGCAGATTTTAGTGATAGATTGAATGTTTTTGTCAGGAGATCCATAGGTTCACATTTGAGTTCTTTCATAACTATTGGATATATGCCATCTGGGCCTTGTGATTTGTCAATTTTTAACCCTAACAAACTTAAACGCTTCCTCCCTGCACCATTGTCTCATCCATGCACTGAGACTCCTAATCTAGGCCTGACTAACTGGCTCTGCATGTGGAACAGGCAGCACTTCTGAGAAGGCTACCTTGGAGCTCCTGGCCTTGAGTCTCCTGCCTAGCAGCCTAAATTTTTCCTCCAGGACCACACAACTACATTTCCCTATAACATTGGTGCCAACATATACTATGACCACTGGCTCCTCCCCAGCACTGTCTACCAGCCTATCTAGATCACATGAAATGTCCCTTACCTTTGCACTCGGCAGACAAGTCACCATGTGGTCAATAAGCAGGTTTGTAACCCATTTATATACATGCCTAAAGATCGAATCACCAACTACCAAGATCCCCCCTCCCCCTCCCTGCCCAGAGATGGTTCCTTGGTGTGAAAGGATAACTGTTCATCTGAGGGAACATTCCCCCTTACTTCAGCACAGTGTCCTGTTTCCCCTTGACACTTATACTTTTTGACAGGGGTGAGGTGGCCATTATTTTTATTTATTTATTCCTTCTATTTCTATTCCACTGTCCTCCACTAACATGAGGCTCAGAGCAGATCACAACATATAATAAACAAATTAAAATACAATTAAAACATATACATTTAACAGATTCAAGTTCAAATATTTACAATTAATCACATGACATATAATAATACTATCACTGTCCCAAGGGAAGGAAAAATGGGAGGAGGGGCAGGAAGAACTATATGAATAAGAATTCTCCTGGCCTCGCCCACATACTTAGCTGTACATTTCTGTTACAAGCCCTATGGAAATATGCCAAGTCCCAGAGGACCCAGATCTCATTCAAAAGTGTATTCCACCAAGCTGGAGCTACCACCAAGAAGGCTCTAGCTCTAGTGGAGCCCAGGTGAATATTCCTTGGTCCCGAGACTGGCAGTGTGTTGTTCTTTAAAGAGCAGTGTGTTGTTCTTTAAAGAGCACAGAGCTAGTCCCAAAGATATGTTGGTCCCATACCATGAAGGGCTTTAAAGGTTAAAACCAACACCTTGAACTTGATCCAGTATTCAATCTGGAGCCAGTGCAGCTGGCAGAGCACCAGTTGGATATGAGCTCTAATAGGGTTCCTGTAAGGACACAAGCTGCTGCATTCTGGACCAGTTGAAGTTTCAAGGTCAGTCTCAAGGGTAGCCCTACATAGATCGGGGTGAGATAGGAAGGGTGCCAGTTGCCGGACTTGGCAGAGATAGAAGAATGCTGACCTGGCAACATTTGTGATCTGGGCCTCCATTGACAGTGAGGCATCCAGAATCACACCCAGACTCTTCACTGTTGGTACTGGTGTTAAAGGAACATTTTCCAGAGTTGAGAGCTGGATACCTGTTCCCAGGTCTCCCTTCCCCAGCCACAGGACTTCGGTCTTCAGTGGATTTAGCTTCATTTGGCTCAGTTTCAGCTATCCAACCATGGCCTCTAATCCCTTTGCCAGATTTTTTGGGACAGTGTCTGGCCGGTCACCCATCAACAGCTAATTTTGTAATCCTTCTCAGAGTCAATGGACAGTTTCTCACTTGCCTCTAAATTCCAGTCCATAAAGACAAGTGTCTGCCAAAGAATGGGAGGTCAAGTCAGAGAGCCTCTGGGTCTTTACAAATTAGGTATGGCTGCAGTTCTCTCCTTGACAGGAAAGGCTGTAGTTCTCTCCTTGAAAGCTACAAACTTCAGGATAGCTGTACCTTATCAAAATTCAGTGCTCAAAGTAAAATATTTGTCTTAAAACCACAATACAGGTAAGAGCAACATGCCGGCATATCTACTCAGGATGCAATCTTGCCCCCACCATATATATATGTCACTTACTCTCTCCTTGCTCATTTGCTAAACTCACCTGTTTATTCCCTTGTTCTAGACACTTTGTCACTGGAGCAGAGACACTTTGGCACTGGAGTGGAGCTGGCTCTCTCACAGACCTCAAACACAGGATAGACAAACAGAAAATGAGTGGCAGGACATCATGGATGTGTGATGGTGAGAGAGAGCAAACATGAACATAGTCATCTCCCCACCCCCTGGGTCCAGTGGCTTGTGTTTTGCTTTTATGAGGCACAAGAGGCGGGACCCACAATACTCACGGGGGGGGGAGTATTCCGGCCTGTCAAGCTTCCCCCTCCCTCCCCCCAGCAGCAGTGAGGCCAGCCAACCCACCAAGTTTCCCCCTCCCCAGCAGTAGCGGCAGCAGCGAGGCCGGCCGGCTCACCAAGCTTCCCCCTCCCCAGCAGCAGCAGTGGAGGTGAGACCAGCCGGCCCGCCAAGCTTCCCCCTTCCTCCCTCCTGAGCACAGCAACAGTAGTGTGGCAGTGGCAAGGCCAGCCGGCCCGCCAAGCCTTCTCCCGCCCTCCCGTCCCCTATGGTGGTGGCAGTGGTGGCAAGGCAGTTTGCAGAGCATTCCCTGAGCATGTGCAGGGAATGCTCTTTTACTTTTTTGGGGATTTAAATATCCCCCGTATACTTTTTTCAACTTTTTAGATTTTTCTGCACACCTGGGGACTGCCCCAGGTGCGCAGGAAAATCTCCCTGCCCCCCAAGTGCCCCTGATGTGTGGATTTAAATATCTGCATGCAGGAGGCCACTTGGGAATTAGATATATAGATTCAGAACATCAGTGGTAACTGATTGGATGCACTTCTCTAAAGGAATAACTTGTTACAATATGTAGCTCCCTACTGAGCAAACTAATGGTGAAATCAGAGCTGTTTTTGCCTGGCACCAACACCTTTTGAACTACCTTCTTACTGAATGTGTTTCATCTAGGATAACGAAAATACATTCATGTTTCAACCCATCTCAGAAATGCTTGAGTTCAGATATTTGCATGTGAATTCTCCATATTTGTATGCCTTAGCAAGAAATTACTGCCTTCTGAAAAGATATGAAGTAGTTTAAAAAAACCAGAAAACAATGGAAGACATTTTAAGCTGAGGATGGAAGGGAAGTACGAGCACACTGCCTTGGCGTGAATGTCCCTGTTGCTGCTCAGGATCATTTTCTCCCAAACAGTGTTCAGTACATGAGCATGTGGTAAACAGTGGGTAAAAGGTATGACTGAAGGACAACTCACACATAGTAGGCAGCAATCCCATCTTATTACTAATGTACCTTCTGCTACACCTTTTCATTTTAAATCTGGTCACCTTTTGGCCATGTAGCCCTGCTTCATTTAAAACTATATTAGCAACTTGGTAGAGTGAAACTGCTGTGCCACCTAATTAAAAAATCTCCACAGAGTACTGTTTCTTCACCTTCATTTTTTTCAGATTCATGTGACATTCTGAATGCAACTTTCATCTCAAACTCATGCTGTTGCCATAGAAATTGTAGCAAGGGTTGCTCACTCATGCCCTTGGGGATTTAAAATGCTCTAAGACCTTGTTGCTTGATGTTTGCCAAGCTCCCTGCCATTTACTTTTTGGAGAGTCCCCTCTGAGGTTCAAGTCACACAGAGAGTAAGAGGCAGCTTTGCAGACTCAAAACTGGGGTTATCTAAACACCAAAGATATTTTGCAAAATAAACCTCAGAAACAGATATAGGGACATATACCAAAATATATATTTTAAAATAGCAGGAATAAGAAGGAATCATGATAGTGGAGATGTGTCTTAACATTAAGCCTAGGCCATTCCTGAGGAATGAATACGAGTTTGCAACAAAATTGCAAATATATTCAAAATCAATGTCAAATTTACTGAACACAACAGCAGGTTTGCCTGTGTGTGTGTGTGTGTGTGTGATGTAAAGTCCATATGTCTCCTGTCCAAGTTACTTGAGTAGAATTAGATTCAGGAAAGATTCCCATCAGCTTCCACTTTCCCAGCGGTAGTCACCAACAGGTCATGTTCTTTGCCATTGCCTCTAGGACTGTCAGAGGGAAGGAAGAGAAGCATGATCTGTGGTGATGGTATCTTGGAGGCCTGCCGTGCTGCAAATAGTTTCAATCTTTTCCACAAAAAATTGACAAAGAGGGTGGTTGTTTTGCTGCAAATGAAAGTATTCATGAAAAGCCACTCTCTTTGTTTTGGCCTAGCTCTGATACTAATGCTATATAACTCTTGTGAGTCTGTCTGTCTATGTGCCTTCTGCTCTAAAGGGGTGCCATCAGAAAGCTGAGAGGCAGGGAAACCTATAAAGCATGAAGGTTACCACATTCACAAGTTTCAGAGAAGAAAATAAATTGTCCCAACAGAGTAAAAAGTAGCTAAGAGGTAGCATTTAGCATAAGAAAATGACAAAAGAAAGATTAAAATGCCCTTCTCCTCTATACACACCATTCTTTCCCTTTGGAAAGCAGCTTAGGCTAGCTCCTTTAGGAAGGGGGGAGTATTTTTTCATAAACAAGGAACTTACTTAAGGTACTTAACAGGTAGTTGCATCTCAAGAATTAAACGTTGATTGAAATCAGTGGGAGCTGCCAAGCATTGGACGGTGGAGTTTATTATGTCAATATAAATTTAAACTTCACCTATCTGTAAGAGTATAAAAGGTTTTCCTTCCACAAAAGCTAGTCAAATCTAACTCTAGGGGGTGGTGCTCATCTCCGTTTCCAAGCTGAAGAGCCAGCGTTGTCTGAAGATGTTTCCATGGTCATGTGGCTGGCATGACTAAACTCTGAGGCTCACAGAACTCTGTTACCTTCCCACCAAAGTGGTACCTATTTAGCTACTTGCAGTTTCTTGCTTTCAAATTGCTAGGTTGGCAGGAGCTGGGGCCAGAGATGGGAGCTCACTTCATAATGTGGCACTAGGGTCTTGAACTGCTCAACTACAGACCTTCCAACTGAAGCTCAGCATCTTAATCTCTGAGCCACTGCAGCCAAAAATAAAATCCAAAATAAGTGCAAAAAGAAGCAGTTATCTTTTTAGAACTTCATGGACAAGTTGGAGAGAGGGTTGCAAAACAAAATATTTATTCCACAGAAAAAACTTTATCAACTATTCCTTCTCTTATATACTGAGAAAGAAGCTAGCCAAGTGATTCATAATGCCATTGTGACCCCCACCACACATAAAATGTAGCCATATAATTATGAAAAAGAGACAATGCCTGCAAAATTGGACACAAGGTCACCTAATCAGCATAGCTAGACCATGCTCATTTGCATGTTTAGCTTCAGATATTCAAGTTATTGAAGACAATCCACTAATCTGTTAAGGTCAGAATTTATGTCTGTAACCTTTATAGCCTTTATCTAAGGGAGAGGAGGCCTACTGTGCTGGCCACTGCAACCTTGTATGTTACCGCTGGTTAGCAGATGACTGGCTTCAAGCAATACTGAAATACGATCAATTGCAAACAAAGAGAAGGATCAGCCACTATTGCCCCCTTACATTTGCAATGACATTCTTTTAGTCCGAGTGGAAATATTGCCTACTGAGCAGCTATTTGTCTCACATAGATTTCTATATGCCAGATCAGCTATAGGGAATGTGTTCAACTTTACCAATAATCCAGAAATCACTGTGCAACTAGTACTATATCTGTCCCTTCAAGATCTGTGAAAGCAGCACTGAACTAAAACAGAGCACATAGACCATGAAGAACCATGTTTGTATTCCTTGGTTCCAGGGCCGGCCCTAGGGTTCTTTGCACCCTAGGCGGGCTACGTTCTGGCGCCCCCCCCCAGAGCGCCAAGAGCTGGGCTGCGGCTTGGGAGGGCTATGGGGGGGGGAACCTCTTCTCTGCCCAGAGGTGGGCTTGGGAAGGCCGTGGGGGAGGGGGAGCAGCCGCGCCGCCTGCCCACCCCATGGCCCAGCCTGGACATCCCAGCCCCGTGGTGGGCTTGGGACTGGGAGGGCCGGGGGGGGAAGCCGCACCGCCGCCCGCCCCACAGCCCAGCCCAGAAATCCCAGCCCCGCGGCCCAGCGGTGGGCTTGGGACTGGGAGGGCCGTGCGGGGGGGGAGAGGTTAGGTGTTTCCAGGCAGGGCTGAGGACCAACACACACCCCCTTCCAGTAAGCCGCGCCACCGCCGCTGCCCAAAGTGAGCGAGAGGCAGAAACCCACAGCATGGCCAGGGCACCTCTCCAACCCGCCCCGCCCTCAGAGCCTTGAGGAGTCTCCCGGCCTAGAGTTGGCAGCGCCCTCCCCAGAGGGCGCTCCGACCCCCCCTCGCTCCTCGCCTCCCTGGACAGCTGGGCCGGGCCCCGCGCAGAGGACCACCCCTTCCAGGGGGCAGGCGGGCGAGCCAGCCAGGGAGGGGCCGGGCCAGGCTGGCAGACAAGTGCCTCGGCGGGGAGAGGAGAGTGGGGTGCGTCCCACCCGTCCCTGGCGGAGAAGCCATGCCGCCGCCTGCCCACCTGCCCCAGGGCCAAGCCTCTTCCCTTTCAGTGTTATCTTGGTATTGAGCGCCCGCTAGGGCCTCTTCGCTGGCAGTGCTAGCCGCCGCCCCCACCTCCTCTCCCCCGCTCTTGAGCCACCTCCTGAGCCCCGGCAGGGCCCTCGGGGAGGTGGTGGGAGAGGTGGGGGCGCTTTTCGTGGGAGGGGCCGGGGCGCACTTTGGCGCCCCAGTGGCTGGCGCGCCCTAGGCGAGCGCCTAGCTCGCCTAGTGAGCAAGCCGGCCATGCTTGGTTCATATCTTCCAGAAAGGAGTACCATACCATTGTGTGTTTGTCAAGCAGACAGTCTGACATTTCTTTTTCATATTTCAGGGGGGGAGATATTTGTTTAGACATTGCTATTTAGCTGTGTAGGGAAACAATTTATTTAGTGGGGAGAGATATAAATTTGATCCCAGGCCTTCTAAAATTGTATTTCATATAGCATATCTTGGACAGCTATCTTGGACCAGTCCATGCATTTTCATGGCTGAGTAGGGATTTAATTGTATGACACTCTAACAATTGTACCACAGTGATTGGCCCTTGTGATGTTCTTAGTTCCCAGGGCTAAACCAGAGGACATTCTGAAAGATCCAAGAATAGATCCATCCAACAATGGATCTGTCCAACATTTTCAA
This sequence comes from Gekko gecko, assembly GCA_029375565.1. Classification (NCBI taxonomy): domain Eukaryota; kingdom Metazoa; phylum Chordata; class Lepidosauria; order Squamata; family Gekkonidae; genus Gekko; species Gekko gecko. The sequence goes on along the minus strand of JAPDNY010000006.1, from coordinate 125,176,892 downwards.
AATTAAATTGCAGCACAGGGAACTTACTTCAATCAGAACTGGAAGCACAGAGGTAGGAAATTTTATCCTCCTCCAAAGGTGGTTTTCCTGACTGAAACTGACCACTCTTAATACTGGAAGAGGAAAAGACAGGCATCTTGTCTTTGTCTGTCTTTTCCCCTAAGGAGATAATAATAGAGCGGGGAAACTGGTTTGAATAAGTAAAAACGAGTAGGGCTAAATCCCCTAATTCCATGGTCCCCAAACAAATCAAGATATTTTACAGCTTCAATTTGTTACTGAAAACCATTGACAGATATGTCCTTGGTTTCTCCAGCAACTTAGGTAGTGATTGTGACAGTTGTGAAATTGGCCCTTGTGCCTTAGTCCTTTATTCATAAGTAGGGATGTGTATTCGGTAAAGCCGAACCTAAAAACCCTCCAGAAAATCCCTTTTCTACATTTTTCGGGTATTCAGCATACCAAATCAGATTCCCTGTTCTGATTCGGCTGCCGAATACAGAATGCCAAAAAAAAAAAACCCAACAACCCAAAATTCAGATTCCCCCCCCCCAGCTTTTTTCAGCATTACCAAATTCAGGCACAGTGGGGGTTTAAACTTTAAAGGGCTCTATTTAGCTTCTTTTCTCTGTCATTTTTGTCTCTTTCCCACCCTTTGGAGGGGGAAGAGGGATTTTATATACAGCCAATCACTGCAATGCATTAGCAAATGCCAGCAGCTTGCAAGGCTGTTGTTGCTGCTGGCTTCACTTGTTGAAACCCAACTACTAGCTTGCTGCTTTCCCAGGGTGGAGGAGCACTGGCCAATAGGATTACAGGTAAAGGTGGCATACTGCTCTTTGGCCAATCACAGAAGTTTGTTATTTTTAAAAATTCTTCTGTGCATGGGCAGAGAGCATAAAAGCAGGGGTCTCTCTCTGGCTGGCTGACTCCATTCCTGCTGCTGAGATAGCCTGGGTTGGAGATTGTGTTGCTGGCTCCTTCTTCAGCCACTGCTCTGAGCCTGCTTTCCTGCTGCTGACCAATGTTCCCTCTAAGCTGTGGAGTCTTGTGAGCGAAAATTCTACTTTGTGAGCTACCGGCATTTAAGTTGTGAGCGAGCGATTGGCTCCTGCACAAATCAGTTTGCTCTGGAGCCGTCCTTCCCAAGCTAAGACAAAAATGTGTGAGCCAGAGGCTAAAAAACTGTGAGCTAGCTCACACTAACTCAGCTTAGAGGGAACACTGCTGCTGACTATTGGACTACTTTGGATCAAGATCCATCCTGCCTTCTGAACAACAGAAGACTAAAGACATCACTGGTTTGACTTATTATAGCCACTTTTAAAAAACTTTTCTCATTTTTTTGTGGGCTGGTGGGTTTGGGGCCTGGTGGTGGTGGTGGGTAGGCTTCTGGGCCCTAGGGCCTCTCAGGCCTCTTCCTGGTGTTGTTGTTTTTTTTTGGGGGGCGGGGAGTTCTTCTAGTTTGTAGTTTGTTGCCAGGCTGTTGCTTGCAGTTTAAAAGTTTGTTTGTTTGTTTGTTTGTTTTTACTGTGCTTGATATTTCTTGGCTGGTTGGGTTTTTTTTGGGGGGGCGGTGTTACTGACTAGGCCTTCTGCTTTTTGGTTCTTCTGTTTTGTGGTTCTTCTGTTGCCTTTTAGCAGTTTAGCAGGGGACAGACACTACCTGGAGGGCACTGAGGTCCACAAATCAACATCTCCTGGTGATCCCTGGCCCCAGGGACATCCAATTAGCCTCGTGGAATGAGCTCCCCTACAAGTTCAGGGCCCTGTGGGACTTATTGCAGTTCTGCAGAGCCTGCAAGATGGAGGTCTTCCACTGGGCGTTTGGTTGAGGCAGCGGATACCCCCTCCCCTCCCCCAGCTTCTGGCCAATCACTCATCAGCGGCCTGGATCTGATTAGACATCTGATTAGACACCGGGTTTGATTTAACATCTGATCTCTCTGTTTTTACATGGTAACTCAGTAAACTATTTTGTGCAAATTGTTATTTAACACTGTTTTAATTGTATTATTTTAATTGTTGTACACCGCCCTGAGCCCATTTGGGGAGAGTGGTATATAAATCACACTTATTTATTTATTTGTTTGTTTATTTATTTATTGGATTTATATCCCGCCCTCCCTGAAGGCTCAGGGCAGCTGACAATAGGGCATAAATGCCAGGTTTAAAACAGAGTAATACAGTGTAAAACAAATAAAATCATACAGTACAACATCAACATATAAAACCACAATGGGGCAGATCTTAATCCTTGGCAACATACTAATAACCTGTCCCCTCTCCAACCAGGGTTGCCCAGCACCTGATGATGGCAATGGTGCAGTGGCGCAGGGTTATCGATGGTGGAATAATAGTGGCGGCGGCTCCTACTCAAAGGCCTGGCGGAAGAGCTCCGTCTTGCAGGCCCTGCGGAACTGAGCAAGGTCCCGCAGGGCCCGGATCTCCTCTGGGAGCTCCTTCCACCAGGTAGGAGCCACCACTGAAAAAGCCCTGGCTCTAGTGGCAGCAAGTTTCACATCCCTGGGGCCTGGAATTTCCAGGAGCTGTCGACTCCTGGATCGAAGTGCCCTTGGGGGAACATATGGGGAAAGGCGGTCCCTCAGGTAGGCCAGACTCTGGCCATACAGGGCTTTAAAGGTAAGCACCAGCACTTTGAAGCGAATCTGGTACGCTATTGGCTGCCAGTGCAGCACTTTCAGCGCAGGCTGAATATGATCCCTCCTAGAGAGACCCATCAACAGCCTGGCTGCAGCATTCTGCAGCTTCCGGATTTGTGACAGAGGCAGCCCTAAGTAGAGAGCATTACAGTAGTCTAGCCTTGAGGTGACCGTCACATGGATCACAGTGGCCAAGTCATTGTGGTCAAGGAAGGGGGCCAACTGCCGAGCCTGCTGAAGATGGTAGAAGGCCAACCTGGCAGTGGCTGCTACCTGGGCCTCCATCATTAGAGAGGAGTCCAGGAGCACTCCCAAACTCCTAACCTCTGGCTGGCACCATCGAAGGTCAGGAGGGGGAGCCCCAGCCCTGAACCGATCCGACTCAGACCCAGGACCTCCGTCTTTGTTTAGTTTCAGCCGGCTCAGTCTGAGCCACCCAGCCACAGCCTGTAATGCGTGGTGCAGGTCATCCAGGGCAGAGTTCGACCAGCCGCCCAACATCAGATAGAGCTGGGTGTCATCTGCGTATTGATGACACCCAAGCCCACAGCTCCGGGCAATCTGGGCAAGGGGGCGCATGTAGATGTTAAACAACATCGGGGACAGCACCACCCCCTGAGGCACCCTGCACTCAAGGGGGTGTCTCTGGGACCGCTGATCCCCTATCACCACCCTCTGTCCCCAACCTTGGAGAAAAGAGGCAAACCATTGAAGAGCAAGCCCCTGGATCCCTACGTCAGCGAGGTGGTGGGCCAGCAACTGGTGGTCAACCATGTCGAATGCCACTGACAGATCCAACAACACCAGTGCTGCCACACTACCCCGATCCAGATGCCTATAGAGATCGTCAGTCAAGGCGACCAGTACCGTCTCCATCCCATGGCCCAGGCGAAAGCCGGACTAGAAGGGATCTAGGACAGAAGCATCATCCAGAAAGCTCTGTAGCTGCAACGCCACCACCCTCTCAATAAGTTTGCCCAAATAGGGCAAATTGTACACCAGCCAATAGTTGGCCAATTCAGCTGGGTCCAGAGATGGCTTTTTCAAGAGAGGGCGGACCATTGCGTCCTTGAGTGCCCTGGGGAACCGTCCCTCCAGGAGAGACATGTTGATAATCTCCCACAGGGCACCTCAAAACCCCTCGTGGCCCACTTTAATGAGCCAGGATGGACACAGATCAAGGTCACATGTGGTTGGGCGCACAGATACAAGCAATCTGTCAACTTCCTCCAGACTGAGCAAGTAAAAACACTCTACACCTGGCCCCAAAGACGAGGAAGGGGCCTCAAGTTCACTCACTGTTTCAATTGTGGTGGTGAGGTCATGGCGAAGTGCCAGGACTTTATCTGCAAAATAGCTCGCAAAAGCCTCACAGCCAATGTCCAATTCCCTAGCATTTTGCCTGCCCTGTGGCAGAGCTGTCAAAGACCGAATTGTACTAAATAATTGGGCTGAGCGTGAGCTAGTAGATGCAATCGTGGCCGCATAGAAATCTCTCTTTGCGGCTTTGACTGCCATCTCATAGGCTCTCATAAGCATCCTAAAAGATGTTCTTGATGCCTCGTCGTGGGCTCAACGCCACCGTCTCTCTAGCCATCTCAGTTCTCACTTCAGCTCACACAGCTCCTGGGTAAACCAAGGCGCTCACCTAACACGAGTGTGGAGAGGGCGCCTGGGAGCGATCTTGTTGATGGCTGCGGAAAGATGGGTGTACCAGTCCTCCACCAGCTCATCCAACATAAATAAATAAATAAATAAATAAATAAATAAATAAAAATACTCACTTTCTGAGGCATTACTGGCCAGGGCTTCTCTGTATTTGTTGTGTGATTCTGTGCTGAAGTTGATATCACAATGGCACTGGGTTCAGCTAGTAGGTTGGCCCTAGGCTCTGTTCATAGGCATACTGGCACTTTCTGCTAGCCCTAGAACATTGTCCTGGTTCTGCTGCTGGCCTTGCAAACATGCACCTTCAGTTTATAGTATACTTCAGAGATTCTCAGGTTTGACCTCAGTCCTGTTGAGTTTTGGCACTGCCACAGTGGTACTGGTTCTGGTGGGCACACTGCCTTGGTTCTGCTGCTGGCTTTGCAAACATGCCCCCCACACCACACCACACCTCACAGTTTCTATAGCAGAAATTCTCTGGGAGAAACTGCTGGGCTGTCGGTTTTATATCTGCCTGCCTTTTCCCCTTTCATAGGAAACAATGGAGGGATGGGGGCACTCTTTTGGACGCCTCTAGAATTGGACCCTCTGGTCCAACCATTTCCAAACTTGGGGGTTCTTTTGGGGAGAGGTTCCAGCAGCTACAGGACAAATTTGGTGCCTCTCACTCAAACCTACTCCCCCCTAGCCCCCTGAATACTCCTGAGAAGATTTTTACCATTGACTACAATGGCTCCATCTATATATATAAAAGAAAATCCCCTTACTGCAAAATCAACGCCCAGGCCAAACTGTTGGACCTAGAGACACCAAATTTGGGGAGAGCACTCTACCATGGTGTAGGTGCTTGCTAAGAAGGGATTATTAGAAATTCGACCCCTAAGTTGGTCAAAATGGGTAAAATGTGCTCCCCCCATTGATTCCTAAGTGGCTGCCAGGCAGCTGCCTCCCTGTCTGCACCCCCCACTCTCTGGTTGGTCAGCTGCAGAGTTCAATGTTCTGAGGTAAAAAAAAAACAAAAAACCCAGTTACAGGGGACTGCAGATTGCTAATGCGAGTTGAGGAAATCAGAAGCGGCCAACAACCACCTCTGAGGTAAAGCAAAGCTGCTGGCCCAGCCTCTCTGATGGCTTCCAACACACTCCCCTCACCTCCTACACCTAACAGGCTGTTGTCTGTCAGGTGCAGCAGTGGTTGTAGGTTGCTTAAAGCCATGAGGGAGCCTGCTCCAGCTGTAATGCCTTAGTGATCCTGTCAGCCCCGCCTCCACCATGGCTTCTAATACTCCTCCTCCCTCCCCCTCCTACAGGCAGCTGCCTGTCAGGTGTAGGAGAGGAGATGGGATGCTTACAGCCACCGGGGAGGTTTGCTCAGCAGGACTGGCTTAGCCCTGCTGCTGATCCAGCCTCCCTGATGCCTTTAAATACAATCCCCCCCCCCCAACACCAGACAGGTTGTTGTCTTTCAGGTGTAGGAGCAGAGCCAGGGTACTTTAATCCAACATGGATGCTGCCCCAGCAGGATCACCTTAGGGATGCTGCTGGCCCAGCCTCTCAGATGGCTTTCAACACATTCCCCTGCCTCCTACACCTAACAGGCGGTTCTCTGTCAGGTGTAGCAGTGGTTGCAGGGTGCTTAAAGCCATGAGGGAGCCCACCCCAGCAGTAACACCTTAGTGATCCTCCCCCCTCCCCATCCTACACTGGACAGGCAGCTGCCTGACAGGTGTAGGAGAGGAGGTGGGATACTTATAGCCACCAGGGAGGTTTGGTCAGCAGGATTGCCTTAGCCCTACTGCTGGCCCAGCCTCCTCAATGCCTTTAAATACAATCCCCCCGCAACACAAGACAGGCCGGTGTCTGTCAAGTGTAGGAGCAGGAGCAGGGTACTTTAATCCATCAGAGACGCTGCCCCAGCAGGATCACCTTGGTGGCACTGCTGGCCCAGCTTAGCCACACTCCCACCCACAATGGAAATATACTCCACATTTGTAGAAAACTGGTTTCCTTTATTATGTTATTTAACTTCTCACAGTATGGCTCCTAGAAAATTGGTTCATAGGAACTTGCTTAATATCTGATTGCTAAGATGGTGTTTTGAATATGTAGTTATATTCCACTTTTTAAATGCAATATAAATGAAAAGAATTTTTATAAAAAAAAAAAAAGGGAGGGTTACCCTAAGGGAGTAAAAAGGGGGCAAAATGTGTTCCCCCAATTGTTTTCCATGTGCCTGGCAGGCTGCTGCCTCCTTGCCCCCCCAATTGGTCAACTGTTTAGTTCAAAGTTCTGAGGTAAAACCTGCCTGTTTGTACCCACCTCCCTCTGATTGCTCAGCTGTGGTTCTAAACACAATTAGAAGAGACTGCGGACAATTGAGGCCAGTTACCAAAATCAGTGATTCAAGACTCCTGAATAGACATTTTTCAAAAAAGCCAGCATGGCAATTGAGTTAATGAATGTTCATGGGGAGATAGTAAAGGACCTTTCTAGGAGCCATTTTGATGTGTGCCTCCCTCATGAACCTGAAGAAATGTCCACTGCATCACTACTCCCTCATACCAACTCCGCTTCAACCTCTCATCTCTTACTGCCCCCAAGAAAGCTCCTGACAAACATCAAGCCAAATACACCAACGCTACAAGGAGGAGGCAACTTAAGAATGCGGCAATGATATTTGCGCATAGTACTCCTGCGGAGCACTGAGCTGTGCAGGCCAAGTACCAGCAAGATCACCCTGAGGTGCTCAGAACAACATAGTCTCCATATGAGCAAAACAATCCAGGAACACAAGTAGAGAGGCCATCACTTTCATGGAAGGTGGCAGGAGTTGACTTAACAGATGACTGCTTCTTAAATAGACAGTTCTATGTTGCCTGCTCCAGAGTGAGCTCATCAAGCAGCCTGATGATCCTAGCACCCGAGGGCAGAACCATCAATGTGGTCTACAGAGAGGTCCTTCAGTAGAGGGGGAAAAAGTACGTATGTCTGACTTCATTTTTTTCACTACTATCTTCTCCATTAGAATTCCTTCAACAAATGTTACATTTCAGACTTCACATCATCAGTATTATAACTGGATTTACAGAACTTAAATACCGTAGCGAAGCATGGGTATCAGGCTAGTAGGATATAAGGGAGCTGACAATATGTGGGAATACCAAATATTTTTTGATACCAATACAATACCGGTATTGGAATTCAGGTATATTTGGAAATACCAAAAAAAAGTATCAGCTTTATTATACCCAAATCTGGAAGAAAAAAAACCCTGATCCCCCCCGTACACCCCTATTCATAAGGGATACAGTAGATATTGTCTAGGCAACCAGTTTTAGCAGGTATATGCTTGAAAGGAGATCAACACATGAAAGGAGATAGATTCAGGTGGGTAGGCATGTTGATCTGAAGCAGCAGAACAAAGTTAGAGTCCAGTGGAAACTTTACGACCATGCTCTCAGTTCTAGCTTATACCCAGAATTGAACTTTGTTGGTCTTGGAGGTGCCTCTGGACTCAAGCTCAGCTCTAACATCTGTTTATTAACTCTTTTATTTGTATGCTAATTTACGGCCATTCACAGGTCTTACCAGGGCTTTTTTTTGCCAGAATGCACTGGAATGGCATTCCAGAACCTCTTCCTGCACTGGCACACTGATATTTTTGCCCTCGACTTTCTCCCCTCGGGAGCCCTTCCATTGGCTTCTCTGTACCAGAGCTGCACACGTATGCATGTGTGCCTGCTGGTAGGGCCCTCTTCCCAGCCAAGGATGGAAAGTGGGGAGAGCAGAAAGCTACATCCACCTGCCTGCCTTTTTCTCCCTAGACTTTCTCCCCTCAGCAGCCCTTCTATCAGCCTCCCTGTGCCAAGCTGTGTGTGTGTGTGTCTGTTTGCAGGCAGCACCCTCTTCCCAGCTTGGAAGTGGGGATGCTGTTATGCAGAAATGATACTAAAATTTGTGGATCATGTAGAACAACCACACTAAAAGACCAGTGTTGCCATAGCTCAGATTACTGGTACTCTTGAAGCAAGCAGTTATTGAGTTGTTGAACTCAAAAGTTTTAAAAGTTTCAGTGTGTAACTCTGATCAGGATTTGCAATGTTAAATTAATTACCTTTCAATCCCATCATGCCACTAAACAGAGTCATTAATAACGTTTTCTTTTGGTAACCCTTGAGGAATTGAGGTTTTGGGTGGCAGTCATACCCTAGATGGTTTTTAAAGTACCTCCCCCCTCCCGCAAGTGGTGTTTACTGTGTGCTAATTTGTTTCCATTTGAGGGAGCAAGAGAATAGTTCACTTTCAAGAAAAATACAGGAAACAGATGACATGTTGTGCTGTTTTTATTCTTGCCTGATGCTTGCTCTCTCTCTCTCTTTGTATTGTATATAATTGCACAGTGAGAAGAAAAGGTAGCTTTAAGCTCATCACAATTAGTTCTTTGCTGAGGAGTGTACTCAGCACTTGAGGCCATATATAATAAACACAAAGCAGGTCTAGTAAAGCTTAATGGCATGTAGACTGAGGCATTTTCATTAGAACAGAATAACAATGCTCAGCAAAATACATCTAATAAACACATGCATACTCTGAAAATAACCATGAATTTGCATAATTTGAAGACCTCTTGATGACAGCAAATATATATTTAGATGGAGTGAAAAACTAATAACTGAAGTGAGGCTTTATGCATTTATGCCTTTTTGTTTCTGATTTTTTATCAACTGCAAAAGTTGAGGTAAGTCCATAGTGCATGAAAATTATATTGTTTCAAGGAAACCCATGTATTTTTCCTTCATTTCCCTCTTGAGAGTTCTGGCACCTCATCTTCCAGAAAAAAAGCCCTGGATCTTACCATCCTCCTTAAGCCAATGTCAGCTATAATTGCCCAGGTATTTATGCATCTTGACTCTAATTAGCCCTTCCTGGCAACTACCCCCCCACACACCTATATGTAATGGTTGAAGTAGTTTTGTTTCACTGTATCTGAAGAAGTGTGCATACACATGAAAGCTTATACCTTGAATAAAAAAATTTTGGTCTTAAATGTGCCACTGGACCAATGCTCCCTCTAAGCTGTGGAGTCGTTTGAGCAATTGTTCTACTTATTGCCCAGTTATTTACATACCTTGACTCTAGCTCTCCCTGGCAACTGACACACCCCCTCTAAGGCTTGAGGAAAACTGTTTCAATGTATCTGAGGAAGTGTGCATGCACACAAAAGCTTATACATTGAATAAAACTTTGTTGGTCTTAAAAGTGCCACTGGACTCAAACTTTGTTCCACTTGAAAGGACAGACTTGTTAAGCACCATCAGAAAGCAAGCAAGCAAGAAGCGACATCAGTGGAGGTACTCAGATTTGCTCAAACCACTAGCTTGGTCTGACTTCATGGGCCAAAGTTTATTTTTAAACAAATAATGTAACAAGAATGAAGCAGAGAGAATGATGACGTGAATAACCCTTTGATCACAATATCTTTCCTTTATAAAACCTTCGCTCCTGTGTGGACTTGCTCATTGAGAAAGGGGTGAGGGGAAATGCAGTTCTTGCTTTATTGCTTCACTGTTTTTTCCATGATTCCTTACAGATGCTCTGAATAATCATCCCTTCAGCATTTTTTTTTTAGTGCTTTGACTCGCCAAAACCCAGCAAGGCCTTTTCTGGACTTTAATTAATGAGATAACAAAAGGGAAACATCCAATGAGCCATCCCCCCTCCCAAGTTGAGGACTTTATCTGCTTTTTGCAGCTGCATCTTTCTTTCTCTCCCCACCCTATTTAAGCTGCATACCAAGTCCCATCAATACCATTTCCCATTAAGTTAAATAGCTTATTGACTAGGGTGAGACGTGGCCATGAGGCTGATAGGATCCGCATGCAGCACTTTCTCAGTACAAACAATCACAGGTCACTGCACAGTAAATCAGTTGGTAATGGAGTTTGAACTCAAGGAATCAGTTCTGTGTACCCTTTTTATTTGTTTTTAATTTGTATCAATGGTAATTCTGTCAGATCCAATTTATGTGATCGTAGCAGGTTGAGGAAAAGCAGAAATGCTCTTTGTCTTCCGATTACCCATTGGGCTCACAACATCTCAGCAGCCAAATTTTTGAGACACTTTCTAAAAGGCCATGATAGCCTTTCAGTGCAACAGATGCCTTTCTTCTTTCGAAAAAAAAGGAACATTACCAAGGTGCACAGTGTTCCGGCACAGTGACCAGAGATGCTCAGTCACCCAGATGTTTCAGTTCACAAGCTGTCCACAAGTTGCAATCAGCACAGCTGAATGTTCAGCAAACCTGTAATGTGCATTCAAACACTTGACAAATGCTCTTGATTGTTCCTGAAAGCTGTTTGTACAGTTTTGTTTTCTTTTTGCTTTCATGAACCTTTGGTCCCTTCAGCCTCTACCTCTGCCAGGTCCCCTCCCTCCCCATGTACTGTTCACCATCTATATATATAAAAGAAAGTCCCCTCACCATAAAATCAACACCTAGGCCAAACCGCGGGACCTAGAAACATGAAATTCAGGGGGAGCACTCCTACCATGATGTAGATGCTCAGAAGGGATTTTTAGAAATTCAACCCCTAAGTGGGTCAAAAGGAGTAAAATGTGTTCCCCTCATTGATACCTATGCAGCTGCCAGGCTGCTGCCTCCTTGCCCACCCCACTGTCTGATTGGTTAGCTGCAGAGCTCAGTGTTCTGAGGTAAAAAAAGCCAACAGTTACAGGAGTCTGCAGACAGCTAATGACAGTTGAGGAAATCAGGAATGGCCAACAACCACCTGTGAGGTGCAGTAATGCTGCTGGCCCAGCCTCTCTGATGGCTTCCAACACACTCCGCCCATCTCCTACACCTAACAGGCTGTTGTCTGTCAGGTGCAACAGTGGTTGCAGGGTGCTTAAAGCCATAAGGGAGCCCGCCTCAGCAGTAACACCTTAGTGATCCTGCCTACCCCACCTCCACAGTGGCTTCTAATATTCCTCCTCCCTCCCCCTCCTACAGGCAGCTTCCTGCCAGATGTAGGAGAGGAAGTGGGATGCTTACAGCCACCGGGGAGGTTTGTTCAGCAGGATTGGCTTAGCCCTGCTGCTGGCCCAGCCTCCCTGATGCCTTTAAATACAATCCTCCTCCAACACCAGACAGGCCAGTGTCTGTCAGGTGTAGGAGCAGGGCCAGGGTACTTTAATCCATCAGGGATGCTGCCCCAGCAGGATCACCTTAGCAATGCTTCTGGCTCAGCCTCTCTGATGGCTTCCAACACACTCCCCCCACCTCCTACACCTAACAGGTGGTTGTCTGTCAGGTGCAGCAGTGGTCGCAGGGTGCTTAAAGCCACAAGGGAGCCTGCCTCAGCAGTAACACCTTAGTGATCCTGCCAGCCCAGTCTCCACAGTGGCTTCTAATAATCCTCCCACTTCCCCATCCTACACTGGAAAGGCAGCTGCCTGTCAGGTGTACGAGAGGAGGTGGGATGCTTACAGCTGTCGGGGAGGTTTGCTCAGTAGGATTGCCTTTGCTCTGCTGCTGACCCAGCATCTCCAATGAGAGGCATCTTAGGAATGCAGCAAAGACATTTACACATAGTACTCCTGCAGAGCACTGAGCTGTGCAGGCCAAGTACCAGCATGATCACCCTGAGGTGCTCAGAACAACACAGTCTCCATATGAGCAAAACAATCCACAAGTAGACAGGCCATCACTTTTGTGGAAGGTGGCAGGAATTGACTTAACAGACGACTGCTTATTAAATGAACAGTTCTATGTTGTCTACTCCAGAATGAGCTCATCAAGCAGCCTGGTGATCCTAGCATCTGAGGGCAGAACCATCAATGTGGTTTACAGAGAGGTCCTTCGGTACATATGTCTCACGTCATTTTTTTTCACTACAATCTTCTCCACTAGAATTCCTACAACAAATGTCACATTTTAAATTTCACATCATTGGTATTATAACTGGATTTATGGAACTTAAATACCATAGCGAAGCATGGGTATCAGGCTAGTAAGTACACAAATTATTGGCATTTCATGAGGGAAGACTGGTCTGATATTTGAACTATTTTTGTGTAGCCTCTTCTGTTTACAATAGAAGGGAAGTAGAAAAAAAAATGAATGCCCTGTTTCACTTAGCTTTATATTTAGTCTTAATCATTAATTGCAAATCACCTTGCTGTAATTTGTTTGTGTAAAGGAACACATGCATGCACAGAGTGTATTTTACTCACCAGTGAATAACTAATGTCAAGCTTTTGTCCCCAGCCCCTAAAAAAAAAAAAGCCTTGTACTGTGGTGGTAGCTACTGCCAAACAAACCTTTTTAAGAATCTGCACAGCCAATCAGAAGCCTTGCTGGGCAAAAGCCCCACCTGGCCCTGCCTACTTTCTATAAACACTTGGCTGGTGCGTGGAAAGGTTCAGGTTTTTAAAAGGTATTTTGGCATGATAATGCAAAGATCTTCACCGCATGACTGAAGGTAAGCAGTGTGTATGCAAAAAAATATTTTTAAACAATATGCTTATGTTAAAAAAGCATCCTAAGCATCTGCCTAAAATGTTGAAGTGTTACGTTTAATTATGCATAACCTCACTTCTTGCCATTTGTGTTTGGTTCTGCCTCCTAATGCAGCCATTTTATGGTTGTGCCCACAACCTTATGTTAAAATTTAAAAGACAACTGCAGGCTCAAAAAGGTTGGAGACTCCTGTGACTGATTGGCTGGACAGACTGGATGGATGAACACAGACCAGGATGGGGGGTGGACATGGACTAGGATGGGATGGATGGGTGAGCAGACAGACATGGACCAGGATGAATGAGCTGGCTGAACCCTACACTTACTAAAGGGATGCATTGTTTATTTATTTATTAAATTAGATTTACTAGGCTGCCCTTCCCTAGAAACAGAGATATACAAATCTCAAGTTAAAACTAAATTAAAAAACCCAGTAATTACCAAAAGTAAAACAACATGCATGCAGTATATATGATGGTGGGAAAGATTCCAGATCCCCAGCCTCCCTGAGGGAGGGGTTATGAGGGATGGGAAATTGTGTAAGAGTGCCAAAGATGCGCCATTGCTGTCCTCAACCAAAGGCCTGGAGGAACAGTAACAACTCCCACAGGGCACAAATGTCTTCTGGCCCAGTGCTCCACCAGGTGGGGGTCAGGGCTGGGAAAGCCCTGGCCCTGGTCAAGGACCGCTAGACTTCTCTCAGGCTGGGAACCACCAGGAAGTTGGTATTACCTGAGCATAATGCATGTAGTTACCTTTCCAAAAGCTGACATGTCTAGAAGCAACAGCAGAGAAGACTTTTTCCCATATGGCTAGTGTGGGCTAGTGGTTAGTGTCAGACTAGGATCTGGAAGACCCAGATTTGAATCCCCACTCTGTCATGAAAGCCTGCTGGGTGCCCTTGAGCCAGTCACTCATTCACAGACTAGCCTATCTCACTAAGTTGTTTTGTGAGGGAAGGAGGAGAGAACAATATTCTAAATTGCTTTAAGAACATAAGAGAAGCCAATGTTGGATCAGGCCAATGGCCCATCCAGTCCAACACTCTGTCACGCAGTGGCCAAAAATACCAGGTGCCATCAGGAGGTCCAGCAGTGGGGTTAAAAGAAATAGTCTAAGTCTCAGACTTAAAAGGCTTATACAACCAAGTTAGTTATTATACAAATACAATTGATGGGTAAAATCTTTAGACCTAAGGACCATATGTGTTTCGGCCCCTTCGAGCCTTCCTCAGTGGTCAATATTCTTTATATTACAATGACACACATCCAGAAATGTACACGTAAGAAATTTATATATATATATATATATAAAATTAAGAAAAAAAGGGGAGGAGGCCTGATTAGTCAGGATGTGTGTCACTTCCATCAGAAGTAGTAGTCAAGTTGCAAACTGCTAAAGTTACATCATTATATAGTAGAAACCAGGGATGATGCAATCAACCACATGCATTACACAATGCTTGACTACTACCTCTGATGGAAGTGACACACATCCTGACTAATGGAATCTTTGACACCAGGTTTGTTGGCTAATTTAAAAATTTCTTAGGCTAAAATTAATTTAAATTATATATTGCCCATAAATTTCATTAATTGCATTTTTATTTTATTTCTATGTAAAATAATCTGAAAAATTGATACTTGTAGCAATTGCAAAAGCATATAAAATAATCCCACTATATAATTCTTATTAATGTTAATCAAATTTATTATTACATACTTTATACAATTTTTATGTAATAATCAGGCTTTTTCCCACTCCCCCCTTTTCTTAATAATTTCAGAAAACAACATCTGGTCTCATATATATATATATATATATATATATATATATATATATATATATATATATATATATATATTTCTTATGTGTACATTTCTGGATGTGTGTCATTGTAATATAAAGAATATTGACCATTGCAGAAGGCCAAAAGGGGCCAAAACACATATGGTCCTTAGGTCTAAAGATTTTACCCATCAATTGTATTTGTATAATAACTAACTGGAGCTGTGGTGGCTCAAGTGGTTAAGACGCTGAACTGCAGCCTGTGGAAGGTCAGTAGTTCAGCAGTTCAAGACCCGGGTGCCGCAAGACGGAGTGAGCTCCCGTCTCTAGTTCCAGCTCCTGCCAACCTAGCAGTTCGAAAGCAAGAAATTGCAAGTAGATAAATAGGTACCACTTCGGTGGGAAGGTAACAGCGTTCCGTGCACCTTGGTGTTTAGTCATGCCGGCCACATGACCACGGAAATGTCTTTGGACAGCGCTGGCTCTTCGGCTTTGAAACGGAGATGAGCACCGCAACCCTAGAGTCGGATTCGACTGGCTTTCAAGCAAGGGAACCTTTACCTTTACCTAATAACTAACTTGGTTGTATAAGCCTTGTAAGTCTGAGACTTAGACTATTTCTTTTAACTGCAGAATGTTTTAGTTATGTGTACAGTGTACACCATAATAAACATTTTGTATTTTTGTATAATATAGTTTGTAGCTTGACCCTCTTAGTTTGCAGCTGATTTAGGGTTGAGTTTCCTCCCCCCCCCTTTTTCAGTTTTGGTCCAGCAGTGGGGCTAGGACACTAGAAGCCCTCCCACTGTTGACCCTCCAAGCACCAATAATACAGATCCTCACTGGCCCCAGAGTCCCTATCTATACCTTGTGTCTAATGGCCACTGATGGACCTCTGTGCCATATGTTTATCTTATTCCCTCTTGAAGCCGCTACCACCTCCTGTGGCAGTGAATTCCATGTGTTAATCACTCTTTGAGTGAAGTACTTTTATCCATTCTAACCCGACCACTCAGCAATTTCATGGAATGCCCACGAGTCCTTGTGTTGTGAGAAAGGGAGAAAAGTACGTCTTTGGGTCCCCATTTGAGAGAAAAGCGGGCTATAAATGTCTAAATGGGTAAACATATGCAATATGCTAAAATGATTTTTCAACAGATCTTTAACAAATTGAAAGTTCTATAATGCTATTTTTAATGGCCGAGCCTCATCACCATACAATCCATGAAGACAAAATTTAGAGGGAGAGCTAAATGAGCCTATCACAGCAAACATGAATGGATAACTTGCATAGGGTTGCTAGCTTTGGGTTGGGAAATACCTGGAGATTTGGGGAGTGGAGCCTGATGAGAGTGGGGTTTATGGAGGGAAGGGACCTCTGCAGGGTACAAAGCCATCAAGTCTACCTTCCAAATCAGCCATTTTCTCCAAGTGAACTGATCTCTTTCACCTGGGGATCAG
This sequence comes from Gekko gecko, assembly GCA_029375565.1. Classification (NCBI taxonomy): domain Eukaryota; kingdom Metazoa; phylum Chordata; class Lepidosauria; order Squamata; family Gekkonidae; genus Gekko; species Gekko gecko. The sequence continues at coordinate 125,160,795 of JAPDNY010000006.1, read as the reverse complement.
TTGTAACAGCAGGAGATTTTCAGCCACCACCAGGAGGTTGGCAAATATAAACTTGTGGCACCTTACAGATTAATAGCTTTATTGTGGCATAAACATGATTTGTTGCACCTTGAAGAATCCTGCATTTTAAGAGTGATGATGATTTCATTTTTTAAACGGAGGCCATTATCTGAAAGAAACTTAGCAAAGATTATCTTATTCATTGCTCATGCATTCAGCTGCTTGGAAGCCTTAATGGCTTGGCTGAAGTAATAATATGAGGTGATTTCGTGTCAGGATGTTAAAACAGTGATAAGACATTTCACTTGAAGAGCATTATCTCTAATAACTGCACTATAATGGTCAGTGAATGCCTATGGAATTACATGGACAAAGAATCAGTATGTTAAAGCTCAGCTGTTCCTTGAAAGGACTGCCAAAGCAAGAGTCATCACCGCATCTTGATGGTGTTTTGCATTGCAAAAGGAGATGAATGGGGGGAGGGAATCTGTCAGCTACAATGTTGATTCTCACACTTAAAGACAAACACACGGTATTCCTTAACAATATTTTGGGAGCGTTAGAGAAACTGTCATGTCTATAACTTCTCTGAAAACAGGGTGTGCTTTTTCATTTAAACAATGTTATCAATCATAGCCTGGAATGGAACCAAAAAGGCAAAAGATATGTGTACTTTTTTTAAATACACAGAGCAAAAGTTTCCAACCTAAATTCAAAATACAGAGTGAAGATTACCAGAGCTTCTGGGAGTCTAAACAGCTCTTTGCAACTAAGATCGAAATGTGCATTAAACTTTCAGATTCAAAGAACTCAAGTGCAGAATAAAAAATGCATTTCTTTACAAGCTCTGTTTTTGTGGATTCTCCCACGATAAAATGGATGCACAGAAATCACACAGAGTAGTTCAGCATCTGTTCAAAATGGTTAAAATAGAAAACAAATTGTGATGAGTTAAAGTTACCACATAATTAGCTAAAATCTATTCCTTCTTTACCAGTCAAAATAAGTTAGAATAAAATATATTTTAGGAAAGTCATTAGGTTCTTTTACATATTATAGCAACCAGGGCAACTAAAAAGATGGCTTGAGTATCTTCTGCATGAGATATGGCTAAAGCAGTTTGTTTAGAAAAACAGCAACAAAGGGGAGTTTAGAAAATTATGCACAATGCAGAAGTGAATAAAGAGAACTTTTGTTCCATTTCCCATAGCGTTAGAACTTGAGACACCTCGTGAAGTTAATATATTTTTACAAGTGGAGACCCGCAAGAAACTTGCGGGATGGTTATCTCATTCGTCACACTTTGCTTCCTCTGCTCACCCCCTACCTCTCTCATACTATTTCTCCCTTCTGCCCCCCTTTTCTTACTCTCTATTTCTCCTCCATGCATGTGACTTCCTCTCTCTTTCTGACCTGTCATCTTTCTCTTTGTTTTTTGCCTCCCCACTTCATCACTCTTTCTCTCTCTTTCTGCCCCTGCCCCATCATTCTTTCGTTCTGCCCCCATCACTCTCCCAGCCTCCTACCTGCTTCCTCCTCACAGAGCAGCGGTAGCAATGGTGGCAGTGCTCTCAGCCACCCACCCACCTGCTTCCTCTCCCCCCACAGCAGTAGTGGCAATGCTCTGGGAATCACAACAGATCTCCCAGCTACAGAGATCAATTCACCTTAGAGCTGCCAGCTCCAGGTTGGGAAATTCCTGAAGATTTGGGGCTGGAGCCTTGGGACAGTGAGACTTGGGGAGGCAAGCAGCCTCAGGAGGGTATGATGCCATAGACTCAACCCTCCAAAAGAGCCATTTTATCCAGGGGAACTGATCTCTGTCTCCTGGACAACAGTTGTAATTATGGGTGATCTCCAGTTCTCACCCAGAGGCTGGCAATGGTGGTTCTCATGAAGGAAATGGCTGGAGAGTGGAGTCTATGGCATTACACCAGTCCAAAGTTCCTCCCCTCCTCAAATCCCACCCTCTCCAGACTTCACCCCTCAAATGTCCAGGAATTTCCCAACCTGGAGTTGGCAACCCTATTTCCTTCCCACCCAACAGCCCAACCTACCTTTATCTGCCTCTCTGTCTTCTGCTTTCCATCTCCACCTCCCAGCCTTTACCTAGGGAAATTACAGTCTTTCTCCACAGTGGGGACCAAAGTAGCTTTCATTATTCCCTCCTCCTTTTTATCTGCACAACCCTGTGAGGTTGGTAGGCTGAAATATGTAACTGGTCCAAAATCACGCAGTCAGCTTCCATTGCAAAATGGGGATCTGAACCTGATTCTTGCAGACCCTACTTTGAAGCTCTAACTGCTGCACCTCACTGGCTTTCATAGGGTGGCTGCTGATGAACGGTAGCAAGCAGTCGAGGCTAGGTGAGTCATGCAAATCAGGGGGGACCTGGCAACCCTAGAATGCTGCCAGGCCTAGAGTTGCCAACCTCCAAATGGGCCCTGGAGACCCCCTAGAATTACAATTGGACTCTAGACAGCAGAGGTCTGTCTCCCTGCAGAAAATGGTTGCTTTGGAGGGTGCACTCTGTGGCATTATACCCAGCTGAGGCCTTTCCCTTCCCAAACCCAGCCCTCCTTAGAGTCCACCACAAAATCTCTGGCACTGTCAACTCTTGTGAGGCCTGCCCACAAGGCTCCCTTCCTCCCTCCCTGAAAGGCCAAAATAGGGCTGGAAAGGGCCCTTCCCCCACCCTTTTACTGACAAAGCCAGTTAAAAGCCCCCCCCCAAACATTCTAATCTCTCACCATTGATGCCTGAAGCAGATCCCTGCAGAGGCCATTTCAAAAGGTTTTTGGGGGGATTCAACCATCCCTGCAGGGATTTCTTTAGTTTTTGGATTTTTCTACAAACCCAGGAAGTCTACTGACTATGTAGGAAAAGCTGTTGGGGGAGAGTGAGCCCCCTGTTGGTGGAAATAAGTATCTGCACATTTTGGCAATTAATATAAGGATAATAGATTCAGGATGGATAACATGAAATACTTTTCCATGAAATACATGATTAACATATGGAATTTGTTGCCACAAAATATAATAATGGCCACTACCATAGATGGCTTTAAAAGAGGACTGAACAAAATTAGTGGATGACAGTTCTATCAATGAGGGATGGCAGCATGGTACAGCCCAGTCTTGGAAACTAAGCAGGGTCATCCCTGGTTGGTGCTTGGATGGGAGACTTCCAAGGAACACTGCAGAGGAAGGCAATGGTAAACCACCTCTGCTTCTCACATACCTTCTTATCCTACCAGTGGATTTCTCATGGACTACAGTGGGAAACATGATGCCATGCCAGATAGACCATTAGTGTGACATGGCACAGTCCTTCTTAACATTCTGAAGAGAGACAGTTCTATCTGTATTTACAATTATATACTGTAATCTATGAACTACAGGTGACCACCATTAGCCTGTGATGCAGTAGTATTTAAAGAGAGAGGGTAAGGAAGACCAAAGGTGCATTCTCTAGATAGGCAATTTGTACCAACATAGAGTTGAAGTTCAGTTGACATCTGCCCATCTGGAGTGACTTGGAATAGCAGTTTGTTCTCAAATAAATGCTACTAACATTTCAAAAGAGTTTTCAGGCATAAGTGGTATGCATATACACACCATACCTTTAAAACAATGGAGTGTCTGTGAAAAGACAGGCAATTGGTTGAAGGTGGTTGCTCAGTAACATTTGAGAAAGAAGCTTCAGAAGACTGAGAGCTAGAAGTATTGATGTCTACCGCTCAATAGCTTTGCACACTATAAGGCTTAGTTGTTATTCACATTTCCCAACTTATCTTCACTATATAGCTCTGAAAGAAGCATGAACTATTATCATTTTAAATTCAAGTTTATTTAATGTTTCCTCCTCACTCAGAACAAAATTGCAGTCAGAGCTGGCACATCCATTAAGGCCGAATGAGGCAACTGCCTAAGGGCAGAGACCTCTGAGGCCGCAGAGGCCAGCAAGTGGGGTGAGGATGACAGCAAGAATGGCACTGATGCCGAGCAGGAATTGTAGTCTCTGCCACCTCGGGGCTCACCTGACAGGGAGAAAAGGAAGCAAGCAGCCCCGCACCACCTGGTGACGCTGTGAGCGCCCCTCCCCAGTCACCCTCGCTGCCCCTCCAGGCACCTCTCGGAGTCCTGCCCACTGCCACCACCTTCTCCCCTTCCCTCCTGAGCCATACTGAGCTAGGTGGGGTCATCATGAGTGAGCGCCGCCTGGGCTGCTGGGCATGGTTGAGTGAGCCATTGTTTGCAGCAGTGCGGAGGTGAAGGGGGCAGGTGAGGGCGCCGGGTGGGAAAGCAAATGGAGGGGAGGGATGGAGGTGAGCCATGAATTTTTGCCTGGGGGGGGAGAAAGAGGGAAGGGCAGAAGGGGTCCAGCCTGTGCCACAGCCTCACTCTCCTCAGAAGCCCCACCCCCCATGAAGGTATTCTTGCCCCTCCAACCGGCCACAGGCTCTCAGTTAAAAAGTTAAGTTTTAACTTAAAAACGTTTAAAACATTAGCACTCTTGCAATATTCCGTTAATTTAACTGACACCCCTTGCTCTGAATTATTGCATCAAAATGTCTGTGCTGTTGCAATCCTGAGTATATTGTTCAAGAGTGTATCTGTAAGCTGCAAACCTACTTTTGGTTTATTGACATTCACTACAGAAATCTCAGGCTCAGAGTTCTGAGCCTAGGGCCCAGGGGGAAACATGAAATGGCTGGGCATTGCGAACTTTTGTACATAAGTTGCTTCATGTGCTGGTCAAGAACATGAGAAGGCACCATGACACAGACTGAGGGCTATGTGTTTATCTAAGTGGTCAAAATGAGATTTTGATATGCCTGAAATGGAAACATTCAAGAGCCTTAATTTTTGACATCACAATTCACAGGATTATTCAAAATGTTTGGTGAGTTGTGTGCTAAAACTGTTTTCTGTTTGAGAAAGAAAACCAAAGGCTGTCATTTTACTTATTTTCACATTTTTAAAAAACAAATAGCAATGTCAAGTTTTGTGCTTTTAATATTCCCTCGAATTCATCTGTTTTTAAAAATTGGTTAGCAGTGGGGGGCACGCGCAAATAGTTAGCCTTGCCTAGGGTGCAAAAAAGACTGGCACTGGCCCTGATTGCAGTTGGCTTTTCCCCCAATTAGTTTAACAAAAGCCAAAAAAAATATTTTGTTCATTAGTTATTGTAAATTGTAGATTTTCTGAGCTGTATGGCCGTGGTCTTCGCATTGTAGTACCTGATGTTTTGCCAGCAGCTGTGACTGGCATCCTCAGAGGTATAACACAGAAAGATGGAGTACTCTCTGTGTCAATGTGAGAAGAAAAATGGTAGGCAGGTAATTTATATCTACTCAGGAAGATGGGGTAGGGCTGAGTCATTATCTTGTAGGAGCTTCCCAGGCTATGACGAGCTAATGGAGGAGCTTTCTCGAGGAGGTTCTATTGCATATGGATTGGCTGTTGAAATTCTAATCTTATCAATTCCAGGGGGGGAGGACAAATAAATATGTCAAAATTGGAGACTTATCTGTAATTGTATCCTTCCTAAGAGTAATCAACTGAGGCAGCCCATAGCATCTTATTCTTTGAGGCGCAGTGTAAATCTCTTCTGTAACCAGACCAAAGAAATACCTGTCACACTGCTCTAGGAATCACTGGAAACTCTACAATTTAACCATAGAATTTTGAGCAGATCCTGGAGTGACTTGACCTCACTTCCAGGTTTCACCATAGGTGACATCATGACACATGCAATGCCATGTATCCCCCATGTCTCTGACCTCCGAGCTCCCATCAAGTTCCAGATATAGCCCGGCAAGCCTAGCTTCAGGGCCAAGCAGAAATTATTTGAAGTGCCTTATGACTGGCATTTTAGAAGACTGCTCTTTCTTCATGTTGTTTCAGTAGACTTGGGGTTGGTCTTTGGACTATTTAGGCCACAACAAGAAATTGCAGGAATATTAGTTTGCTCATGATAGGTAGGGCAAACTGGAGAGCACTTTGAGGCATGATTCAACATGTACAATGTGCAGGCAAGGATAAACAAAGCAGAAATAAATGACTGGCCAAGTGTGGAGCAAGGGTAAGGCTGCCAAAATAATGGTAGCTGTGGGCTGACTAGTGCATCCGGTCCTTAAATATGCTAATGACACATGGCATAGATCAGCCATCTAAATAAACTTAGCTAAATCCATGTACTGTGTCTTTATATAGGAGTAGTGCTGCAACAGATGGTGTAAAATGAGAGAAATATAAAAGAAAAAATTCCAAAGGACCTTTGCAAGACAAAAATAGTCTTCACAATTATGCACATAGATCAAGATGGGTAGCCATGTTAGTCTGTCTGTAGCACTAGAAAAGAGTAAGAGTCCAGTAGCACCTTAAAGGATGCAGTCAGAAATGCAGTTTGATCTGGTGTGGCCCTGCCTCTAATTGATCTATGGCTTTTTGTATCAGATAATTTTAATCAGATTCACCCCCTTAACTCTCTTCAAAGCACTTTCTCCCCATCCTTGAGTGACCAGACACAGCAGCCAGGGAGTAGTGTCAGCTCGCTACCATGTATTGTGGAGGGTGGTGGAGGAGGCTGGGGGAAGGAGAATGAATTCCTTGAAAAGTTACTTTCGCTTTCCTGCTGTCTATGCCCAGGCTCTTATCTGTAGTTTATGTGCCTGACCTTGGTGACATCTTCTCTGGTAACACTGAAACTGTTATTTATTCTGGCCAGCCTTGCTAGCTACCTTCATTGGCTCTTTCCCACCCCCTGACCTGCTTTGAATCCAGTATATCATTCCCATCCCGTGCTTTTCCCATCAGTTTCAGCACAGAATCTGAAGTACAATGTCCTACCAATACTGATCAATAAACTTCCTTTGTAAAGAAGTGAGTTGTTGGTTCTGATTGCTGTGGGAGTCTGACAAGTAGGGCCATCAGCCATTTGCTTTAGTTTGTCCTTTGAGCATATGCACAAGTGCTGATGATGGGATATGTAGTTCACTGCCATCTTCCCTCTCTCTAATCTTTTCAATTAACCTGTCCCTGAAGTACAGAAAGAAGCTAAAATACAGAGGCATCTTTCTTTGAAAGTTTTTATAAAGAAAACACAGTTTTGAGAAGCTCCTGTGAGAGAGGGACACTATGTCCTGTACATTGTCCAGAGCCTGGCACAAGCTGGGATGGGGAGATACGATGATGATGATGATGATGATGATGATGATGATGATGATGATGATGATGATAGAGAAGTGTGAATATGCAATTATGTGTGCATCACTAACTAGTGAAAAAAATGGTGGCTGGAAAACAAGAGACCAGTCAGACCTTGCCTGATGGCTTGGGTGCACTACAGAGTGATCAGACAACAGAAAATCCAGTTTGAAACCAGCTCAGCCCAAAAGGACTGGACTTTCACAGATATCAAAGAAACACACAGTAAGGGGGGGGTGGAACACAGATGACAGGGGCATGACAGAGTGGTGTTGCTGTCTGATCATGCATTTTATATCCGGAAAGGAACAGCAACGGCAATGGATCAAACTGCACGTCTGGCCACAGCCAAAGACTTCAGAAGTTCTGAAAAAGTGAGCAACTCACGAAAGCTCATACCCTTTCGCAAATTTTGTTAGTCTTTAAGGTGCTACTGGAGTTGGATTCTTACTCTTTTCTATAATTATGCACACAAATTAAATGAAAATACATATTTATATACGCCTCCTTATACTGAAGAGGACTCCTAGACCAATAAGGTCTGGGTCTAATCTTATATAGGTCCAGCTGCAGAATGAATTTTAGTGGCCTCTAAGCTGTAGCATATGATAAAATCATCACTGTAAATTAGGACAGAAGTCCTGCTGACACATCAGACTGTTTCCATGTCTCAAAACAAGCCCTCTCACTGCCTGTGTTATTGAATTGACTTGCAGATGGAAGGGATACACAAGGTGGCTTCATTTGGGGAGGAGTTGTGCCTGAGTGGTAGATCATCTACTTTGCATGCAGAAGGTCTCGGGTTCAGTCCCAGGATCTCTGGTTAAAAGGAGCAGGTAACCAGTGATATAAAAGATCTCCCCTTAATACTGAAGAGCTGCTGCCAGTTAAAGAAGACAACACTAGTGAAACTAGTCACCTCGATCGACCAATGGTCTGATATGGCAGCTTCATGTGTTCATTTCTGGCATGACTGCCAATGCTGAGTATGTTCACATTGAACATTCTGATTTGCAATGATCACAAATACTTTTCTCAGTTTCACATTTAGAAACTTATGCTCCATCCAGTCAGTTCTGAACATGCACTAACATACTAATGCTGCTGATTGATTAATGTTACAGGTCACACAGGCCCACAGCTAACACATATATTTGCTACATAACAGATTTCAGTTTATGAAGAACCTGCTTATAGTGACCACAAGGTATTTATAAAGCCAGCCAATAAACTGTGAGCGTGTCAAAGCAGTGGCTACCCAGTCACCCACCATGCTGAATGCCATCAACTGTGCAATGCAAAACCACTTGAAATTCTGCTTGTTTAAAACTGTGAATAAACCATTAATGCACTTCTATGGCTGCTCCACTCAAGAGAGAACAGGCAATGAAACAAGGTAACTGTGATATGTGAATGTCTTATTTTGAAAAAAATCAAATCATTACTAACTGAAATGAGCATACAAACGATCTGACAGTCATCTGTTCCTTGCATGAAGACATCAGCTGCCAGCAGAAGCTGTCTGTGTACGCACACACTTTCACTCACACAAATATGATGTTGTGTATATTTTCACTGTAACTGCATGCTTTCACTGTAACTTTTGCTTTTCTGAATGCATCATGTTACCCCTGTGCAATTCTGCCCCTGGCTTTATAGATCCAGTCATCTCCCAGGCAAATAAGGAACTCACTTTCCTCCAACAAGAATAATGTTCCAAGGCAAAGCCCGCAGGAAATGTGTTTTATAAAACCTTCACATCAGCAATCTGGTCCCTGTTGAGCATCTTTGCAAAGTAAACAAACAGGATGCAGATTTGTCATGGCTGGAATGCTAATTGCTATTGAAGGGACAGAGGGGCTCTTGGTGCCTCCCAAGTGTGGACTGTGGCTGTTTTTGTTCCCTTCTCCTTCATACAAAATGGAAAGTGTAAATGGAGGGCATATTACAGAAAATGGAAATGGGAGAAAGAGATGAAAACGGTTGCTTTGTGACTCAGGGGAAAATGAGGAATTAAAACCACAAACAAACCGTATCTGGTGCATATGCAGATAAGTTTAGCCTTTACAAATTATAACGTGTGTGGGTGTTTGACTGTAGGTGGTTTGCATTCCCTTGAGGGCAGGCCCACTAAATCAACAGAAGCCCTGGTCACACGGAGAATTTGCCATGCAGAAGGCACGAATGTCAGGCAGTTTCGGGGCGCGATGACACCGCAACATCTGGGAAGCATAGTGCTCCTGTGGCCAACCCATGATGCCCCACTGACGATGCGGAGTTAAAAAGTACCTAGGAAAGTGCACTAGTATCTGGTAAACGCAGGGTAAAGGTGGGCATCTTATCACGGGAGCACTTATCCCGTGGCATCCGGTGCCCACCCAAGTCCCATCACAAGCCGGATGTTGTAAGTCTCCATAGGATGCACACCAATGCCGAACTGCGCATGCGCACAAACAAGGAACTGACAGCAGCACCGCTCCCTGGAATGGCACATGCACACAAACAAGAAACTGAAGCAGTGCCGCTTGTGTGATCACATCGCGCCACTTCTTTGCCACGCTTTAGCATTGCCGTGTGATTAGCAGCTAACAGCCAAAGCGCGGCAACTTGGGGGACCATGTGATCAGGCTAGTGCACTTTATTTTGCTCTGGGGCGATCAGTCACACCTCCCCCCTGTGTTATCTGGCCCGTGTGGCCGGGGCCAGAGCTCTCTAAAATACCTTCTCTACCATTATTACCTTAATCTTATTTAGAGCAACAAAATTATAAAAATGTTTCAGCCTTGTATGTGAGTAATCTCAGAAACAGACACCAACTGATTCACACATTACAGAGCATACACAGTTTGGATCTTGGTCCCCACACTTTGTAATAGTCCAATGAACAGTACCTGTTACATGAGGAAGGAACTTCAACTTTTGTTCCATTCCATTTTCCTGATAGGTTGCCAACTCTGGTTTGGAAAATCCCTAGAAATCTGAGGGGAAATCCTGGAAAGGGTAGTATATAGGGAGGGAGGGAAGTGCACTAGGAATAGGATGCTGGAATCCACCTTCAGAGGCTGCCATTTTGTCCAGGGAAGCTGATCTCTGCACTCTGGAGATCAGTGGTAATTATGGGAGAACTGTAGGCCCCAACTAAGGTTGCAACCCAACTTCCTGACCCAAGTTACATCCTTCTAAATCAATGGGCTTAGAAGGGTGTCACTCTGCACTCTTTGGCCCATTGTAGAAAGGCTGAAGTCCAGAGACCCAGCCTCTGTATTTTGTGACAAATTCACATATGGCTTGAGAGTTACAAAGTCCAGCACAGACTGAACCATTAGAATCACAGACTCCACACATGCATGCAACCAAAAGAATCCATTTTAGGGATGGGCATGAATCGGCTCACAAACTAAAGTTCATTACCAGCTTTGGCTGGTTTATGGTTCATGAGTCCATGTTGGTAGACATTGGAACTGCCACAAACTTCCATGAACTTTGATGCTGTTCATGACAGTCCATGAAGAGCAGAAAACAGGGGGTTAAATGTCTCCAAGCCACTCAAAGCCCTGCTTTCTGCTTTTCACACACACTCACACACAAAACAGCTGAGCTGTGTGAGCTTCTGGATGCTCAGCTATTAGGTTTAAATAGTTCCAAGCCATTTAAACCCTCTGGTTCTGCTCCATTTAAATCTCCAGTTGTGCTCCCCCCTCAGGTGATGGAGAACAGATCAGTAGGGTTTGGAGGGGGCATTCCCAGAAGGCACTTCACTGCTTCCTTTTCTGCTGGCTGCAAAATGCCACAGCCAGCAGAAAAGAGAGGGTGAAGTGCCCCCTGTGTGGGGGTGTATTTAACCCTCTGGTTCTGCTCCCTCTTGAAGTGGTGGGGAGCAGATCAGGAGGGTTTAAATGGCTCCCAGCCATTTAACCCTCCAGTTTTGCTCCCTGCCACTTCAAAGTGGGGGGAGCAAAAAAGAGCCATTTAACCTCCTGTGCAGCACTTCACCCGCTCCTGTCTGCTGGCTGTGGAAAGCCATGGCCAGCAGACAGGAGGGGGTGAAGTGCCTCCCAGAGGGCACTTCCTCCCATCCTGTCTTCTGGTTGTGACCTTCCCTGGCCTACAGACAGGAGGGGGGAAGTGCCCCCTGGGGGTTCCACGACCAACAGGCTTGGGTGAGTGAAGTGCCCCCTGGGAGGGACTTCACCTCCTCCTTTCTGCTGGCCGGGGAAAGTCGCTGCCGGCAGACAGGAGGAGTGAAGTCCCCCTGGGGATTCTGCAGCCAGCAGATAGGAGAGGGTGAAGTGCCCCTTGGGAGGCACTTCGCCCCCTCCTTTCTACTGGCTTCAGAAACACCAGAGGGCGCTTCACCCCCTCCTGTCTGCTGGCCATGGCTTTCCACAGTCAGCAGAAAGGAAGGGGTGAAGTGTTGCACAAGAGGTTAAATGGCTCAGTTTTGCTCCCTCCCACTTCAAAACGTCAGGGAGCAAAATTGGACGGTTAAATGGCTGGGAGCCATTTAAACCCTCCTGATCTGCTCCCCACCACTTCAAGGGTGAGCAGAACCAGAGGGTTAAATGAAGCCATTTAACCCTCTGCTTTTGCTCCCCCTTGCTTTGAAGAGGCGGGGACCAGAACTGGAGGGTTTGAATGTCTTGGAGCCATTTAAATCTCTGCTTTCTGCTCTGTGCTGCTTTCACAGGGAGCAGAAAGCAGGGGTTTAAACTTTAAATTGCTCATGAACGTATATGAACCAGTTCAGTTTGTGAACTGGCATATTGGTTCATGTAGGTTCATGGTGTGGCTGAAATATGAACCACAAACTGAACCAAAGTGCAGAAATGCAGTTCATGCCTGTCCCTAATCCCTTTTTTCTCTTAATGTTATGAGATTTTATTTATTTATTTACTTCATTCTTATGGAGGAGTTGGAGGAGTTTGGATTTATACCTTGCCCTTCACTACCCAAAGGTGTCTCAGAGTGGCTAACAAATTCCCTTCCCTTCCCCTCCCTACAACAGACACCCTGTGAGGTAGGTGGGGCTGAGAGGGCTCTTGACAGAAACTGCTCTTTTTTCAAGAACAATTCTTAGAACTATGGCTTGCCCAAGGTCATCCAGCCAGGTGCAAGTGGAGGAGTGGGGCATCAAACCCAGTACTCCCAGATTAGAGTTCCAGCGCACTTAACCACTACACCAAACTGTGTGTTATCCCACCCTTTCTCCAAGGAGTTTCCTACAGTGCAAATGGATATCTCATCTTGCATTTTACCATCCAAGAATTTTGTGAGGTAGCTTACACTGAGAAAGAATAACTACCCCAGGGTCCACAGTGAGTTTCATGTCAAGCAGTAATTTAATCTTGGATCTCTCTAGGCCTAGTCCAACATACTAATCACTATATAATACTTCCTCTGGAAATATTTTCAGAGGAATCTCAGAATCTTCATTTAACATTTAGAGAATGGCTAGAGAAAGCAACATTAAAAATCTTTACAAAAAACGGGCAGGTTTTAAATGAAAAAAGTGTATTATAATGAATATAATATTAATTTACAGCTGGCCTTCATATTCAAAAATTGGGATCAAATATCATCTCAGCCATGAACTCAAGTACTAAGCTCTATATTAAAAAGAAAATGAAATTGGCACTTCTAGACAATTACACTATAGTGAACTGGCACCATTTCTGTTTAACCATTAGGTGCGATTCATGGTATCATGATGTAATGATGCTAATCAGCTCAGCCAGAAAAAAACAAAACAAAACTGTGGAGCTATACTTCTATAATTGTCGGTAAACAGAGGAGAGAAGCAGATTCATGATTGTAATGGATCAGAACCTGCGTGTGGATGGGAAAATCTGGGAGGGAAATGATTTCAAAATGCAATATCCACTGATGTGTAGGTCCTCCCTTAAAATTCTACATACTGCTGATATTGTAACACTGTGGAATATGGACTTAACATGGAACCAGCCTGTAAGTATGAAGTACTTTCAGCACATTATGTGCTGAATTATACATAAAATATTTTGTTAAGAAAATAAAGCAAGTTTCAATTTTACCAGAAAGTATTATATATAATTTGATTCCCTATGAAATTTCTGACCCCAAGGAAAAAACCTTGTGTTTATTTTTTTAGCAAATAGATATAGAAATCTAATACTGTGAGTTTTTAAAAACGATATTTATAATAAAAATTAAAAAAAAAATAAAAAGTACCCATGATGCTGCTAGTTTCTGTCCGCATACAAAGAATTTCACATATCTGGCACATGCAGAGTATTCTCTGCCCTTGATTTAAAGCCTCCAATTATTCAGAATTGGGGAATACTGGCTAAAATCGTGTCTTTCTTAAACATTACATGAACAGAAAAAAAATAATTCTAGCAGCACAAATACTATCACCCTTCAGTCCCTGCTTACATCGCACTCATCATTTATTTACTTCTGTACTTCAGAGATGCAACATTCCTGAATTTTAAAAACCAGGAGGGGAGACATAAATTTTTAGGGGAAATTCATTATAAGCAATACTTGTGGATCAGCTTGTTTTCTCCTCACTGGTAGTTTAGACTATTGCTCTGGCATTGTTTGGAGTTCACTGTAACTAAGGGCTTAGTGCTCTGAATAACAGGTACTAGCTTATGTAAGTTCAGCCTCTTAACCATCTCTGAGGCAGGACAATCCACCAGCTTCCCTAACCAAGCTGTAAAACACAGATCACAGCATGCCACAAGCAGAGAAACAGGCATGTTACTAAAAACTGCTTGTAGAATCAATAGCTGCTAATGCCCCAAGAAATCAGGCAAAACCACACACTGAAAAAGAAATTAGTCCATTCCTCCACAGAAACTATACACATATTGCACTGCAATCCTAAACAGAGGACACCCTTCTAAGCCCACTGACTTCAATGGAACTAGAAGAATATCAGTCTGGTTAGGACTGACAGATAGACAACTTGTGTGTTTCTTGTAAGACATTTTCTCTTTTATGTTGATTTACCTTGCCTTATTTATTCAGAGCAATCTAAACATGTTTCACTTGGGAAATCACAGTGAATTTTCCTTCTACATACTGACCCTTCAGTTTCTATTAAGTTTGCTCTCCGCCCCTCAGCCACCCTCTTATGGCTCTCTTTTCTTTTGTAACTCAAACCTCATGCAATTACTTAGGAGGAAAACTTCTCTGATAGTCACAGAAAATAAAAATCATAGTTCAAGAATATATGGTTCACTTTGCTGGGATTAAAACTCATAGTAGGAACTATGCACCTATGAGCAAGCATGTGGAAGGAAGCACTTTTGGGAAACATTAGTAGAGAAATGAAACCTAGGACAGCAGCCATTTTCATCCTTTGACTGGAACTTTCACAGCTTTAAGTAAAGTTTCCTTGCAAAAGTATTCTATAAAGTTTGAAGTAGCAAGTATTACATTTATGTCTCAGCTGTCTTCCTCAAAATGAACTCTTCCCCCGCCTCCATCAGAATAAAGAGACAGACAACAGATCTGGGATAACTAAAGGGCCACTTTATTAACTACTTACAAGGTACTAGCAGCAAGGGCCAACAAACAACTCAGAATAGTGGCAAGCCAGGGGTCAACCCATTCCAGGAGGGTTGGACAACTTCCCTTCCAAAAAGGACAGTTGTTAGCCAAATTGCTCTGATGAATTAATAACTGGGGGGGATTATAATTATTAATATGCAATTGGCTTCTAAGGGAGCAATAGCCTATGTATACTGAAGTCCCACCTTTTCCAGTAACCCACAAATAAATGCAGAAGCCAAGTCTTAATGAAATGGATTCTTTACTGAAGAATATTCACAAGCACACAATGAAAACACAATCAAACACACAATTATTCAGACCTAGGAAATGTAGATAGAAAGGGATAGTGACATTCACATTAGCAGGAGAATCATTGAGGGGTGATATGTACCTGTCCTCAGCGGGATGAAGCGATCCACAGAAAAAATAAGGGAGACTATGGGGAAATGAGAGTTGTTTTCTGAACCGGCAGAACACGTGGTAGACTCTGGCAGAGCTAAAACCAAGAGATGTGGAGATAGGGTGGGTCTAGAGGTAGAGGAGAGAGAGAGCATGGCGGATCATGCTTTTTATACACTATTTTGGTCTGGGGACGTGTGTGTCAGTTAGTCATGTCCCCTGGGCCAGTCCCAGGAAGTCACTTAATCAAATATCAGTTTTGGGAGGAAGGGGGCTTAATAGGTGGGCAATATTGAATTCTATTTACTCTTAACAGTGGCACCATAGGGGAACAATGGCTGAGGCAGCCAGAGTCATTGTCACTGATGGTTTGTTGATGGCTCCAGATGATGGGTTTAGCTAGTACATGACAGTCTTCTAATCTCTTCATGGCTGAGCAGCTTTTGTTATGCTGGGTTGCCTACATGCAGTGTTAGGCAAAGGTGGGGTGGATTGCCTGTGGGCTAGCAGAGGTTTCTGCTCATGGCATGGCATTCCTCTGCAGCATGCTGTTACTGGCTTCTGTGTGCTGTCTTGTGGTCAGGTGCTTGGCTCATTTCTGCTGCGCTGTAGGTGGCAGGTAACCCATGGATCCATCCTTGGTCTGACACATCATCTCAGGAGGAGGCTTCCTTCATCTGGGCATGTGTTCACAGTCCAGGCAGTTGGCATCAGCTTGTGGTCACCATACAGTCCATGTCCTTGGCACACTTATTGTACAGTCCAGTTGTGAGCTACAATTCATAAGTCCAAAGGGGCACTATAAGCGCCTTGCAGGGCAACACCGTTGAGTCAAGACCTCCACTTGAAAGCTCCAGTTAGCAGCTAACCTTGTCTGCCATCCCCCACCTCCCACTTTAACTGGGGGCAGAGCATGTGGGGGAAACCCCTGGCTTGTTCCAGCACCACCAACCTATCTAATATGGCTCCTGTGCCTCTTCTTCATCATCAAATGAGGACAGGGTGGGGGCAACCCTTGGGGGGGCTTGGGTGTGGGCTGCTTGCCCTTGGAGCAACCTTGACCCTTCTTTGATGCCATGCTAAAGTACCTCTCCTCACCAGAAATACTTGGCTCCCACAAAATAGCTGCTGCTCAACAGCACGCAACAGCCTTCCTCGCAACAGCTGGCTCCCTCAACAACAAACTTGGAGACACCCCAACCAGGGGGAAGGGCCAAATTTGCAGGGGCATCTCACCAAGTACTTCTGCCCCCTTTGCCATGGACCAACAGCAGGCCAGGCCCCCAAACATCCCCACCAACTCTCCCAAGCCACCAGCTTTGTCTGCCCCAATTGCAGGCCCAAAAGCAAAGGGTAAGGAGGGAAGAGCCCCTGGGAATGCCACTGCCTGCTGTTGAAAGGACCAGCCCAAGCACACAGATCCTTCCAGCCTCCCCAGCAAACCACTCTGTCACGCCACCTGTCCTTGAACTCCTCCCACTGAAGCCTCAGCCTCTTTTATCCACACCGCTCCAGCCTTGACTGCCACTGCCATGCCAATGGTCCCCCAAAGGCCATGGCCCAGCTATGGGAGCTGAATGAATGGGCTCCCCAGCAGCCGAGCATGAAGTGAAGACTGGTGGGGTGGGGGCAGTGCCTCCTGCCTCTGCCCCCACCCGATGTCCAGGTGCAGCATGCTGCATACTTAAGCCTCTTCCTCCTTCCAGAAGCGGCAAAGGTGGCTCCCAGCTACAGCAGCTGGAACTAGCTGCATGGCCGAGTGAAGCTGGATTCTTTGCATTTTTAAATAGGTTGATCTTATGACAGTCCTGTTTGTTTACTCCTGGTACCTCATACAGCTTTTTTTTCCTTTCAGTCAAAGGGATAGTCAGCTACTGTCTTGCATTTCATTCTTCTTCATCTCAAACTTTATACTGCTTCACAGTTAAGTTGCTTTAAAGTATTAAGGAAAGCAAGTAGAGTGGAACAAAGGAATTTTTAAAAGACTTCCAGCTCCCCTAAATCAAACATCTCATGCCCTACCTCTACTACTCATCACATATTGTGTTTATTTTATTTTTATTTTTTTTAATCAAAATTCTGGCCACAAAATTCTGCACTAACGGTAGCTTCTGGACACTTTTCAAGGGCAGCCCTACATACAGCACAGTGCAGTAATCAATTCTAGATGTTACCAGGGCATGCACCACAGTGGCAAACTCTCTCTCTTTTTTTGCCTAGGAAAGGCTGCAGCTGGCTCACCAGCCAAAGCTGGTGAAAGGTGCCTCTGGCCACTGCCAACACCTGACTTTCCAGCAAGAAGCTCAGGTCCAGTAGCTTCCCTAAGCTACAAGTCTGCACCTGTAGGGAGAGTGCAACCCCATCTAGAACAGAAAAGTTTAATTCCTGGGTAAACTCTTCTCCCTACCAATAGCATTTCCATTTTGGAGGAATTGAGTCATTGGCCCTTGATATATCACTGGTTATACCAGCAAGGGACCATCTACTGAAGATCACCATCATCTGTATTTACATTGTATTTTAGTATTGTAGGTTGTTTTAATTAATTTATTGTACCTATAGTTTTATGTCATTCTGATTGTTGTACGCCACCTTGAGCCAGCTTGCCCAGCAAGGCGGGATAGAAATTAAAGTAATAAATAAATAATAAATAAATATTTTGTCATGTTTCAGCTTGTTAACTGTCATCCAGGAACTGTTTGATGGTGTCTACAGCTTCCCTGAAGTATTATCTACATATAGAGCTGAGTATTATCTGCATATTGGTGACAACCCAGCCCAAATCTCTAGATGACCTCTCCCAGCAGATTAATGCAAATGTTGAAAAGCATGGGGGACAAGATGGAACCTTGGGGGGATGTGGTAGGCCAGAGTCTCCCCGATCCACCATATGAAATCTACCTTCCAGGTAGCACTTAAACTACCACAGGAAGTCCACAAGGATTCCATGATCACTGGTGTTGAAAGCTGCCAAGAAGTTCAAGTGAATCAACTGGGTCACACTCCCCCATCCATATCCAGGGTGGTGACACATAAAACAATAACACAGCACATGTGTGTAAATTATCTAAAAGACAGTTTACTAAAGAATAGGAAGGGTTTCATGGAGGAATAAAACAATAAGCCATCTAGCTAACTAAGCTACATCTTTCTAGCTGATGTTAATTCCAAGATGGAGACTTTGGCTACTGAACTCTAAACAAAGGAAGGAAGAAGAAAATCCAAAATGCCTACGTGACAAATATCAGGTAACAACTCCCAATTATGGGTCAGTTCATTATACATAGACCTCCCCCTTCTAGTCTGGGAACTTCTACTCGATGCCCCATAGGCTCTAACTAACTAACTACCAATTAGCATAAACAAATAAACAGGTCAACTCTTTCATGACATCAGGGAGAGAACTTGCAGACACTCTAACACAGGGAGAACAAGGCTGTTTCTGGATCCAAACAATCCACTTCATCAGGGATCCTTGGAGTTGTCCATCTATCACTTATCCAGTGACATTGTTCAAAAGTGTCAAAAATTGAGACTGGAGATAGTTACTAAAATCTCCTGGGCCAAGAGTAGATCAAGACCATATCTTGAACTGTTCCTGACAAGATAGCCTCAGCATGGATGTTGAAGTGACCCAGGACAGCCAGCCTAGGGGTCTTTAAAACCACCCCCCAGAGCACCTCTGCCACCGGAGGCAGTAAAATGGTTGGACAGTGGAGTGGGCAGTACACCAACAGAACCCCAATCCCATCTCATGCCAATGGTTATATCCTGGATGGCTGCTGTTTTACCTCTGACAGACCTAGCATTTTATAGTTCAGCAGGTTGTTGATATGATCACCAGCATCACCCTGATTGAAAGAAGAACTGGAATGGGAAACAGCCTGTAAATGTCTGCTCTCCTTTCCCCTTATCTAGTCTGTTCTTCTTCCACCACCATATTTCCCCCTACATCATATCTGATTGATCATGGCAACACCCCCTACCCCATTCTGTCCCTCAAGCACATCTCCCCAACCAGCAGATGAGACAAAAAGCATGCAAATACACTTAGACACTAAACAAAGGTCCAGATATCAACTGTCACCTGGTTTGGAACACAAACATTCAAGTCCAGAGTACACTAAGAATATATATTTCCTGATTTGGCCCTTGAAGTAATATTCCTTCCTGCAATCCATCTCATAACATACTAAAAGCTGAGCTATCCCCCCCCAAAAAAGAGAAGTATCTTTGTGCATTGACATGCACAGATAGGATTACCAACCTCACAGTAGGGCCTAGAGTTCTCTCAGAATTACAATTATCTCCAGACTACTGAGTCAAGTTTCCCTGGAGGAAATGGCAGCTTTGGAAGCTGGACTCTATATCATCACATTCCTGCTGAATTCCCTTAATAAACTCTGCACTTCCCCAGGCACTGCCCCAAAATCTCCAGGAATTTCTCAAGCTAGAGTTGGCAACACTAAAAAAAAGGCAAGGTAAAGTGTGGCTCCTTTCGATAAAAGATTTGTGGATATTCATTTTGCTTCAGTAAAAATGGGGGGGAGACTATTTTTGTCTGCAGAAATGAGAGTAACAAAATACAAAACTGCATGTTGAAACAAACTCATTGAATTGGCAGTCACTCCAGAAATATTACCAGAGATTTTGGCTTTATTAAATAGCCTTAAGTTATAATTGAAAAGCAAAGCAATGGGATAAAGGGGGTGGGGGGACCCTAGCCTTTTAAAAATTAATATCCTATTTTGGAACTAACAGACAAAAGCGGTTGGAGTCCCTTCTGACGGCCTACTCTTTCCTGGACGCAAAGTAATGTAATGTCACAAATGCGTAAAGACATTTTTATAATAAGAAATAGAAGATAAACTCCAAGAACCTTTTCAGGGAGAATGTTATGAGGTAAAAATGTCCAGTATTGTTAAAAAACTTAAATAAAGGATTCCTTGCACTTCGGCTGTTCCTGTTTTCCACTCCCCTTCCCTGTCAATCACCATCCAATTTTGTCCAGTTGGGGGGGATTCAGTGATGCCAGCCTTCAGGTGGGACCTGGGGATCCCCTGGAATTATAGCTCATCTCCAGACTACAGAGATCAGTCCCCCTAGAGAAAATGGATGCTTTGGAAGGTGGACTCTGGCACTGTACCCCATTGAGGTTCCTGTCCTTCCCAGGTTTCATCCCTAAATTTCCAGTTTCCCAACCTTGAACTAACAATCCAATTCCTCTGCCCACTGATAGCTAGGGGGAAACCTGGCAATGCTGGGGGGCGGGATTTCTTATTCAAACTTTATTAGCATGATTTGCAGAGTTGCCATACTTCAAGTCCAACTCCCTCTCCAGGCTCTCTATAAGCCAAATTAAATCTCCTTTTTCTCTCTCATTCTCTGTGTGTTTGTGTCTTGCCACTAATGTAAATGTTATATCTTGCTGTAATACAAATGTGTGCACACTAATGCGGTATGTACTACACAGCCTGCTATTTCAGATGTAGTCAAGGCTCATTTTAAATTTTAAGTAAGAGAATGTAGGACAATTATGGGTCCCACCCCCAGGATATCTTTAATCTAAAGAACAAATATCCACTAGGCTTTGAAAACAGTACAGGACTGACTATTGCAGGATAAATGAATACATCTGCTGGAAAAGAATTGTCTGAGATGTGTAATGGGAGGGGTTCTGGCAGTAATCCTTGCTATGAGGACAAGGGTGCTGCAAACATATCTCTGTTTTCATCAGTGAAATGTTGGGGGGAGGGTTTACAGGATTTCCTGTACTTCTCTTCTAAGACTTCCTGTTCGGCTTTAATAGCTACCAGTATTTCAAAACAATCTATAGCCATATTTTGGAATATCTCCATTGGCAATCTCCTTTATGCACAAAGCATCCCACCTGCATATCTGAGGTAGCATTATTTCTGACTGCAACCATTTTAAAATTTTTAGTGGATAACATACTCGTGAGAAAACACTAAAGTCGACTCAGTTTGAAAGGCCCCATATTAGAGGCTCAATAGCACAGTTGAGACACATTTTTAAAAAAATGTTTGGTATCAGGAGAGCCCTGCCAGTGGAAATGCTTCTTTAGGCTTCTGTTTGAGCATCAAGGACTCCTCCTGCGCTGCTCTTATTAACATCATAACTCAGAGAGTTTTCCCATGTCTGCAGGAAAAGTGTTCAACAAACTATAGAGACTGTGGGTCTACAGGCTTTGGTTTTAACAATGTAGTGATCAATATTTAAAGAGGATCCACAATGCCCCCCTCTTCCCAGCTGCTATCTTGAGATAAAAATGGGTGTCCTAATCTGTGCTTCATTAAAAGTGACCCTGAACCCACCCACACTTTTCAGTAACGGGGCTTTTGGCTACACAAACGAGCCCTGTGACCGGCTGGAACTGAATTAAAAGCAATCCTTGAAATGTTCATTTATAGTATCAATAGAAACACGTTAGCACAGTTTCTGTATTCCCAGGCATGCCTAGAGCACTGTCTCCTCAAACAAACATAGAATCGGATTCCAAATGAGAGTGGGTACCAGCTGTTCCAACGGAAAAATCCAGTGTTTTAAGACTTTAATAACAAACTGGCTCATTATGTTGTCAGAACGTAACTATAATTAGGTTCATGAATTCATAATAATTTTGGCCCTTTATGCAAGCATAGAGCCAAGTGCACATTTAGAATTTGGAGAACTCTGACAGGCCCATGAAAGAGGCAAGGAGGATTCCCAAGGCACAATCTGTTCAGCTGGTTCACTCCATCTTAACCCCTTTCTTCCTGCTGATTTTTTTTCCAGAAACACTACCCTAAGAGAGAAAGAAAGAAAGGCTTTCCATATCTCTGCACCTTGGTGGAAAAACAGAGTGACAGTGTGAGGAACAGGAGCTTCAGTGATGTGAAAGGTACTGAGAAGTCTGGGGACAGAGTTCATAAATGAGGTATGATGCAGACTAAGGTGAAGGTAAAGTCCAATGAGCTTTGTTTCTTGAAGTTGTTCATGGGACTATATATTAGTTTTGTTTAAAAAAATCATCTGTGTTGAAACACTTGACAGTATTTGGGCAGACGAGTGGCATGTTCTTCTTCTGATATCTGACAGAGATCAGCTTTAGCTCTTACAAGTACTGGAACAAGCAGCATAAATGACTTGAGCATTCTGTTTTCACAGTTTTTCCATAACGTTGAAGGAAGATTGCAAGCTTGCCAACAAGATGTCATGAATCCCATGTACAGTCCCAAGTATTGCAGTAAGAAATTCTATACCAAAAAAAAACAATGAAGAGGGTGTCATGGGACTACAGTTGTAGATGCATTCATGCAACTTGTGCACAATGCAAGTGCCAGGAAATATTAAAATGAAATATAGCCATTAGCGATTCAGAGATAGTTCATGCCTTTACACTTTTCGTGCAGATGATGCACGAAGGTATGGTTTAATTAAACTACCTATGGTTAATGGGTCATCTTAGCTCAGGCTGTGTTCACACGCACTAAATAATCCACTTTCAATCCACTTTCAGTGCAATTTCGAATTGGATTTTGCCAGTTCACACAGTAAGAATCCAGTTGGAAAGTGCATTGAAAGTGGATTAAAAATGGATTATTTAGTGTGTGTGACCACAGCCAAAGACTTCTCACAAAATGTAGTAATTAGTTTAGCTGCCTTAAACCAGGATCTGAAATTGTTTATTAACAACAGTTACTCTTAACCATAGTTTTGCAGGGAATCATGGCTTGATCCTGGCCTCCCTCTTATCATACTTCCTGAGCTAAAGAAGGGATGCTTAAAACTGAAATTTCTTGTACTTTTCACTGCCTTCTGATAGAAGTCCCCCTGTCTATACTTGTCAGTTGTTAAAGGTTCAGGAATGCTAGTGTGCTCCATCCTTGCATGCATCAATGAAAGGAAGTTTTACTTGTTTCATCACCCCCAATCTGGGGTTGCTAACCTCCAGGTGGGGCCCAGTGATCTCCTGGAATTGCAATTGATCTCCAGACCAAATAAATCATTTTGCCTGGAGAAAATGGCTGCTTTGGAGGGTGGACTCTATGGTATTACATATCTGCTGAGCTCCCTTCCTGCCCCAAACTCTGACGTCCTCAGGCTGCACCTCCAAATCTCCAGGAATTTGCCAACCCATGGCTGGCAAACCTTCCCCAAGCACTGTAGCAATGGAGCAGGTCTGTCTCACTGCCAGTGAAATGCAAGGCTGACTGGCTCTCTAAAGGTATGGTAGTGTAGAGATGGAAGTTGCATGCATCCCATACCACCACCAGCAGACTCCAGGACTGCAATCAAGGCAGATGGAATAGCATAGATCTGGAAGGTATCAGCCCCTCCCCCGGTATATGTGGCACTGCCAGCAAGGGCTAGGAAAAGTGTCAGCCCTCATCTTCAGTCCTGCCTCAGTGCCATTGGTGTGTAAAGTGAGTTCCAGAAGCAGAATAAGTGGAATAAGATTGCCAGTTATAGAGGAAATTTGGGGGGAGGGGTCCTATTGAAGTTTGTGTGTGTGTGGTTCAGTTTAATTGAGATATCAGTACCATGAGCCAATAGAACATGGATTGTTCAATCAGCATTTTTTTAAGGGAAGGAATGAAAAAACAAGAAAGCTCTGAAACTAGAATTTCTCAAGGCAAGTGAGAATGGACTAATAATCTGTAAATTGAATCCTGGCCACTATTAAAATAAGCCATGGCTTCATGTTGTGCTTGAACTGATACCATTCATGGCAAAGAATTATGCCCATGGTGAATTACATAAGTTCAATTGGTGAAATCAGTGAGTCCCTCCTCACAGATCATTAGAAGCTAGGAAAGTTTGGTTTACCCCATCTTCTCTTCTTTGTTCTGAATACAACAAATTCTTCATCCCATCGCTATCCAAGGTTCACATATATTTCCAAGGCCAGGTCTTTTGGGTGACCATGAATAAGATCTTTTCTGATGACTTTCAAGCATGCTGCTACCATCTCATCATCCATCCCTGTATCTGTCCTGTACAAACACAACATATATGAATCAGAATCTTCACTGTTATGGGAGCCTGCGGGTCACTAGTTCTTTCCCGTAGTAGTTCTCTCAGCAGGAAATGGGAAATTGCTCCAAATGCTACTATGATGACCTCCCATTTCCTTGGGAGGAACACTGGGGGAAGTACAGCCTGACTTCTTTTGTGCTCTGTTTACCCCTACTGATGCCAACAGGGCAAAAGTAGCCCCCTCCCCAAAGTAGCCTCTTCCATACATTCTCATCAGGAAATGGAATCCTGTCCTAAAGGTTCCTCACTTTCAATGGAGGCCCAAATCACAAATGTCCCCAGGTCAGCATTTTACCATCTTCAGCAGGTCAGGCAACTGGTTCCCTATCTCTCTCCCCATGACTTAGCCACTGTGATTACCTCCAGACTGGACTACTGTAACTTGCTCTATGTGGGGCTGCCCTTGAGGCTGATGCAGCAGCACATGCTCTTTCTTGGACACCTTTAAGAGCCCACATACAATTGTTGCTCCACCAACTGCATTGGCTTCCAGCTGAATACCGCATCAAGTTCAAGGTTATGGTATTAATCTTTAAAGCCCTGTGCAGTCCGAGACAAACATACCTGCAGGACTGTCTCTCCCCGTATGTACCTCAAAGAGCTTTACACTCCACAGATTGACATCTGCTGGTGGTCCCCGACCCGAAGGAGATCCACTTAGCTTCAACCAGAGCCAGAGCCTTTTCAGCTCTTGCTCTGGCCTGGTGGACTTATTGCAATTCCACAAGGCCTGTAAAATGGGGATGTTCTGCTAGGCCTATCATTGAGGCAGCGGAGATCTAACTATATTGGCCTCCCCAACTGGTTTTATGCTATTTACCTGGCACCAGGGGTCAGTTCCTCCCGGAGCGCCCCAGAGTGGCGCTTTGGTAGTAAGGAGCCCAGTCCCACCCCCCTCAGGGGGGGAATTAAATGCTTGGCTTCCCAGCCCCATCTTCTCCAGGTGCCCTGCAGCCACAGGGTGCCTGGAGAAAATGGGGCAGGGAAGCCAGCCAGGCAGACATGCCCTCCTTTCCCTCCAAGCCTCTCTTCTTTTGTGTAGAGACTTGGGGGGAGTTAAATGCCTGGCTTCCCAGCCCCATCTTCTCCAGGTGCCCTGCAGGGTGCCTGAAGAAAATGGGGCAGGGAAGCCAGACAGGCATGTCTGCCCAGCTCCCCTTCCTTCTCCAGCCAGTGAGCTAGCTGGAGAAGGAAGGGGAGCTGGGCAGACATGCCCTCCTTCCCCCGAGCCTCTTCGCTTTTGCAGAGAGATCGGGGGGGGTTAAATGCCTGACAGGGGTGTCACAATCTTTCCTTTGTATTCTATGGCCCCATAGAATACAATGGAAAGATTGTGCTACCCCTGCGGCATGACTCTAGAGAGAAGAGGTTTAAACTTTAATCCCCTTCTCTCTTCACTTCCCCACCCCAGCCCTGCTTGGCAGGCTGGCTGGGGTAGCAAAAAAGGGGGGGAGGCATCTTCAAAAGCCTCCCCTTCCTTCCCCAGCCAGCCTGCTAAGGTGGGCTGGGGGGGAAGAGAAGCAAGAAGGGGGTTAAAGTTTAAACCCCTTCTTTCTAGAGTCATGCCACAGCAGCGGCACAATCTTTCCATTGTATTCTATGGGGCCATAGAATACAATGGAAAGATCATGCCGCCCCTGTGGGGCAACTCTAGAGAGAAGGGGGTTAAACTTTAAATCCCTTCTCTCTTTGCTTCCCCCCCACACCCCACCTTGGCAGGCCAGCTAGGGAAGGGGAGACTTTTGAAGATGCCTCCCCCCCTTTTTTGCTTCTCCTTCTGACACACTTCTGGTGATGTCAGGGGGCATGGCATATGCTAATGAGTTGTATGCTAATGAGCTCCTGCAGCTCTTTTTCTACAAAATGACCCCTGCCTGGCACTATTGTTGCTGCTTTCTGTCTCCTGCCCAGCATCTGTTTTTTTATCTATGGGCACACATACTGAAAGTTTTGGGGAGCACCTGTCACTTTGTGTTTTATTGCCACTTGAAATTTGTATTAGTTGATGCTGTATACATTTTAATATTGTGTAGAGTATATTTTAATTGCTTTAAATTTATTGTTTATTTACTGTTGTAACCTGCCCTGAGACTTGCAGTGCAGGAAAAGGCTGGCTAGAAATTTAAGTAAATAAATAAATAAATTGTTCCTTGGGCAGCCTTTTATTTTCTGAGGGGAGTGAATAGGCAAAGTATTCCTAGTTAGAAGCATGGTGTTTGCTGGGTCATGAGGCACAATAGGTGCACATCTCTATTGACTCCTGAGGTTTGTCCTGGATAGTGGTGTTAAGAGAATTTTTTCTTAATTCTTCTTTACACAATCTCTCCTTGAAATCCAGAAATCTTTTTCTGTTCTACTTTTTAAAGGAACACAGACTCTGTTTTTAAACAATTCCATTTTGATCAAAGAGAATTTTGGAGAAAGGAAAGGGCTGGAAGGGAGGTTTTGCAAAACATTCAAATTTTATTCGGTAGATGCTCAGAAGCTGCAAAGTATTCCCAAACATAAAACAACTGCAAGGGCTGAAGGCACAAAAGCATGAACTTCTCTTCAAAGAGAAATGAACTTGTCACCTGTCTTTTAAAACAGAAATAAAAGAGAGAATAAGAGGAATCAATGACTATATCTAAAAAAAATGAATTTGAGGGAAAGCAATTCCCCTCCCTATAATAATGCTAGCCCTGGGTATTTCTGCAGGTGGGATTTTAAAGTCCTACTTCCCACACTAAAATGGTAAAATCAGGGAAAGGAGAAAGATAAATCACTCAGTCTTCCTCGTTCCCTGATTCCTTAAGAGATATGACGTGGCCTTATAAAAGATCAAGTAAAGCTATTTGCAGAGTGCCTGGTTGACCAGCATCCCTCCAGAAAATGGGGAAGCATTTCATGTGATTATATCTTGCTACCTTTTGTAGTGGCCACTTTATCTTTTTAAAGAGTGTGGCATGTTTCAGCAGTTATTGTCTCCTTTCTTAAGGTTAGTTTTATTATTTTTTATTTATCACTAGATGCTGCAATGACAATAATACCAATCATACCTACCAACCTTTATCTGACCGAGCCACAAAACAGATTGCAAGTCTGTTTCTCCCCATAAGGAAACAACTATGTATGGTAGCACTTTCCTACAGCACATGATTTTTCCTTATTGGGACTAAGCAAGCTGGGCTTCTGGCTCTCCATCTGTTTACTGCCAAGTCAAACTTTTACACAGGATTTGGTGAGGCACACATTTCTGGCTGTCAGCTGTGAGCAGCTATGCATTTAATATTCATTGTTGTAAAACAAAAGAGAAAAAAAATGATACAAAGGTCTCAAACAGCAATGGCTCATTTTGCCTTCCCCCTCATTTTAAACTCCTTTGACTTGCTCCTTTTCTCCTAATTCCTAAACCTACACACTGATCAGAACTTCAGTACAAACCTTGTCTCCTTTCTCTCTACCTAGAGGCAATTCAGGCTGCCGCAGAATGAAGTTAGAGAAAGGGTAGGGAATGAAAGAGCCAGAGTTTTAAAAAAACAACACAGAAGAAAGGGGAGGGGGAGTCGGTGGGAAAAAGAAATCAGTAAAGTCAGTATTGCACAGTACAGCCAATATTCCTCATCTTTTGGAGAAATGCCAGTTAAGCAATGTGGTAATGGCAAGGAGTGATAGGATAAAACAACCATACATTAGTTAGTAAAATGCTCTTCCCAGAATCTTCATTTGTTTCTGAATATTGGAAGGGGGGGGACCTCTAATTTACCCAGCCAATCTGATTCACTGATTTGAAAGCAAACCTGTTAAGCAGGACATGGTAAAGCCGCAAAGTCAATAGTGTCAAAACCACTTTGTAGAAGTTGTATTTGTGCCAAAAAACTGGGCTCCTCTATTAAGAGAATGAGATGGGGCTTGTTTTTTATATGTCATTTTGGTGAAAGGAGGCACACATTCCATTTCAATCAGCTTCCAAGGATAGCAAAGGAAGAACAAGCCTCACAACTATCTCTGCTCATTCTATGTGACATGAAATTGATGTTAGTATTTCAAGGCCCATGATGTATATATCCACCCAGCAATGTATTTATATTGCCCAATGAAATACAGAAAAGACAAATTCACCCTTTGTACCCAGTGCCAGGAGCCCATAAACCCAGGATTTTCAGTACCAGGAAAACACCCAGCCCATTTGGATGACAATCAGGGCTTCATTTGCACAGTGATTTGATACAGGTGCAGAAAAATATTACAGTACTGCATTCAGAATTTAGCTTCTGTAGCTTCTTATTTTTGCACACAACCAATGTATCAGCTAGCATTTAAAAAGGTGGGAGTTGTCCTCCATAGGATTGGTTTGGCTGTACAATGTCAATGAAAATGCACATAAAAAGAAAAGAAAAGAGGAGATTATTGTTAGGAATGCTTGAATAAGTAGAATTGCTCATATAGTGTTGTTGAGGGGGTGGTTGTTTGTTTGTTTTTTAAAGCAGGAAATAGTAGAGGGGCAAGGGGTAACAAAGTGAGATGAAGGACACTGTGGAATAACTGCCCAAACAAACATGGGGAACATTGCATGAATGACTATTTATAAAGAGACTGTTTCTAGCACATCCCTATACTTAATAGCTAGGGTTGCCCACTCTAGCTTGGCAGATTGAGGGATTTTGGGAAGGCCAGGGTTTGGGGTGGGGAGGGAGCTCCTTGGGCATCTGATGCCTTAGAGTCCACCCTCAGAAGCTGCCATTTTCTTCAGAGGAACTGATCTCTGTAGTCTGGAGATCAGTTGTAATCCCAGGAGAACTTCAGACCTCGATCGAATCTGCATTTGTCTTTCCCACCGGTGTCCCAGCCTTCTGACTCCATCTTCAAAAAAAGCTGTCTACATTTGCTTTCGTTTTCACCCTTCAACAGTATTAGCATACTTTTGCATGTCTGCATATGTTTATCGCTCTCTCATGGCAGCTCCATTGTCATTGCATCCCCACACCACTGTAAATGAATCTTTTCCAAACTCTTAGAACAAGCATAGAGAAAGACAGTGTCACAGCAGCATGAAACTGATTTAAAAATGCAACTACAGATTCGACCCTACCTGGAAGTTTGGCAACCAGGGATGCCACCCTCCAGGTGGGACCTGGGGATCCCCCAGAATCACAGCTCATCTCCAGACTAGTTTAACATTATGAATAATTGACATGTTGATTAACAATCTATAAAGCTTATGAAGCCCAAACACTGGTTGTTGCAAATCCTTCATTAGGAAATGACACAGACAAAGTCTCACAATAAGTAATAAAGACAAACAGAAACACCCTCTGCTCTAATCCTATGAAAAACTTTACCTGCCATTCCCTTGACATACTGGTTATTCTGGCATCCCGCCTATCCTTCCAATATACCTTACTGTAAAGATTTCATTTTCTTTTTGAAAAAGTCATATTTGATATAGTAAGAACATAAGAACATAAGAGAAGCCAATGTTGAATCAGGCCAATGGCCCATCCAGTCCAACACTCTGTCACGCAATGGCCAAAATATACCAGGTGCCATCAGGAGGTCCAGCAGTGGGGCCAGGACACTAGAAGCCCCCTCCCACTGCTACATTTTTGTTTGGCAACATAGGATGCAGGCTTCTTTGCTAGAGCATTTGTATATTTGTATCAATTTATGCATAAGAACAGCATTATAATGGAAAATACAAAAAGACTATGAGATTGTATGAAAAGTGTTCCAATACTTTTAGAATGCATTTTGAATTCTTGATACTAAAAAGAGAGCCTCACTATCTCCATTGGCTGCGTTTGTTCTGTCAGGCACCACCCAACCAACACTCATTATGGACAACATCCATTATGCCCACAGCTGCTAAGGCCATAATGATTTTATATGGCAAAGCTAACTATGTATGACTATTGATTGTATAGCTTTAAATACGCAGTGATTGATTGAATCACCAGCATGTCTGGAGGCTTGATATTTGTTCAGGTGGAGCCAATCAAGAATGCTTTTCTCCTTTAGCACAGGACATGATCTATATTACACCAAATTTTGTTGTAGCAAAATAATATCTGGTATATTTTTAAAATAAAACAATTTAGGATATTTTAAAGATCAGTGTTCACAAAGAGTCTTTCAGCCTTAAAAGTGAATCACAGTGACTCACATCACATTTAATTATCCAAGAACTACATATATTATTTTATAACTATTAGAATAAAAAAAAAAAACAGGAAAGTGAGGGAGATCAATTCTGCTCCCAATATGAGAACTCCATAGGTGGTAGTTAAGAAATCGGATGTGTAGCTATAAAGCTCTGAGGACAGTTATTCAAGATGTTAGGTGCATTAGTGGGATTTACTTCACTATCTCTGTGATGAAATAGGCCAAGGACTGGCAATTTTCCAAGGTCAATGAGGTGGTACCTTGGCTTTACAAGGGCTCCAGTTTCCATAACGGAATGAACTAGGCTGGGCCTGCTCGTATTATGTGACTGAGTTTTAGACTTTTCTGCTTCATGCAAGCCATACTTTGCTGCTATACATTCAATTATGGTTTGAAGATTAAGTGGATTCCATAGTTTGTCACAAAATGACAAGTTAGCTATCACATTTTTTTTACCCTACCCTTGGATGATGCACATGGTTTTCCTTCCATTATGTTACCCTTATGAGGTAGCTTAGGCCTTAAAACCTGGTGAGATAGATTAGTCTGATGTCATGTCTGCATCTTCATTTTCAAAGCAGTCTTGACACCATCTTTCTTTATGCTGGAGTGGTGCTTGTTCAAGAAATTCTTCTAATCTGGTTGATTCCTTCATCACTAGATGGCACTTTCAGGAGGGGGCTTAGAGTGCTTGGTAACCAGATCCAATTTTGCCAGTGAGATGCCACAATCACAACAGAGTCAAAACCATAGGGCAGTAAAACAATGCAGACAGCAGAAATTATAACGATACAGTAGGAGAGCGAATCTGAAAGAGATGTAGACATCTTTTTTTGAGACGGAATGGGAGCATTGCTAAAGCAGCGGAAAATACCAGTGCAGATTTGGCCTGAGAGACAGTGACTGGCTCACTGTGAGTGAGCTTCAAGACAAAGTAGGTTTTTGAATCTGAGTCTCTTTGATCATGGTCAGCCACTTAAAGCACTATACCACACCAGCTTTCACACAATCCAAAGCCCCGCCCTCGGTCCACGACCGTTGGGCGGGGAGATGCCTTTGCCTCTCAGCTTCCCCCCGGCCATCTGTGGGCTCAGTAGGCATTCGGCTGCTGGAAGCAGGCTCTGCGGCATCAACGGAGCAGCAAGGGCCCAGGAGGAGAGCGTCGGCGAGGCTTCCCCTTTCGGCAGCAGCTGGGAGTGCGAGGGTGGCTCCCTCGTTCGGTTTGCTCCGTGACCGGTGGTAGGGCGGTGTTGGGCTGGGCTGTGTGCTGCCCAGCGCAGTGGGTTTAGGCCAGCAAGGGTCTTTCTAGGGGGCCTTCAGTGTGGACGTGGGGTGTGCCCATAGCTTGCCCCCCCTTTTTTCACCCTGTATTGGATAGCCCAGGCAAGCCCAAACTTTTCTGATCTCAGAAGCTAAGCGGGGCTATCCCTGGCAAGCACTTGAATGGGAGATCTCCTTGGAATACCAGACATCAGGAGCAGTGTACCCTCTAAAACTGAGTTAGTGTGAGCTAGCTCACAGCTTTCCCCCCCTTTTCATACAGGGGCTGGCTGGTCCCATTGTATCCCTTCCCCCCCAATTACCACAGTTTGCAGCCTTTTCGGGGTTTAAGGTTTGGGGCTGGATGGTTCTGGGGAGCAGTTTTTTAGCCTGGTTAACACAGGCTTCTTAAACTTTCATTACAGGTTTTGAGGGTTGGTCACCATTTTGTGGTGCACAAACGGCGGCCATTTTGTTGCACACATCCGGTGGCCATTTTGTATTTTGAGTGCAGTGGCCATTTTGTAGGGTGCACATGGCAGCCATTGGTATGGCACTTAGGGTGGCCATTTTGTTCCTTTTCCAGTAGTTGTGGTTTGCTTACTTTTGAATTGTGGGGCTGCAGTGAATAGTTGTTCTGCTTTTAATTTTCTGGGTTGATCAATTGGTATTGTCATGGCTCCCAAGAAGGGTAGTGGCCATTCTAAGGGCAAGCAGCCAGCCCCTAAGCCCCCTCCAAAACGTCCTGCCCCGGCATTGTCCTCGTCAGATGACAAGGACGATGGGGTGCAACAAGCTATTTTGGGGCGCTTGCAAGCAGCGGAGTTAGCCATGGGGTTGGTGGCTCCCCCACTGCGGCCTGCTGGTGGTGCCAGTGCACAGAAGGAAGCGCGTGCTGCTGCCACTAAGCGCTTTCAGGCAGAGGTTTTAACACACTTGTCTGTTATAGAAGGGCGCACTACAGCTTCCGTGGCTGATACTGCAGGAGCTTCTGGGATTCAAGAACGTGGCACACCATCCACGCCAATGCCTTCTGGGCAGACTGGCTCGGCTGCTGACTTCGCAGGCCCTTCCTCAGCAGCTGGTAAGTGTAGTTTGCACCACACTGGGACTGGATGGCCTTGAGGCAGCCCTGCAGTTGATGGGGTAAGCCCGGCACACCCAAGCACACTGACTTGCGGGTATGAATGTAGGCAGGCAAGTGGCTGTATGCCAACATGGGGCATGCCTTCACAGGCATGCAATCAGCAATGTAGCTCATCTGGTTCACCTTGGTGGAGTGGCCCCTCCCCTTGCGGGGTGTCCTATGCTGTGGCTCCCGCTGCTGCCCTCCCCTTTGGGGACTTAGCACTCCCTCTTGGGGACCACTTGCTTCCGTCCACTCGTGAGAAGATTTGTAGAGGCGAATATGTGGACGTCTTCACCCTTTTATTTCGTGAAATAGAAAAGGAGAAGGAAGATCTTGAAGATAGAGATAAGGAGAAATACAGAAAGATGAAAGTTGATAAGACATGGGCCAATTGGGTGGCTGGTTTTTTGGTTTATGCCGGCGTGCTTGCTAAGGCGCAACCATACCGGGCAGCTTCATTGTTCCAGTACTTTGACATAGTTTACAAGGGGTATACTGGCTTTACTGGCCCCGCATGGCTCCAATACGATGAGGAATTCCAGATGCAGGCTGCCATGAACCCTTCTTTGAGGTGGGACCAGATTCACCCACATTTATGGTTGCAGGTTATGGCCTCTTCTAGACCTAATACAGGTGATCGGTCACATAGTGGACATCTAGTAGAGCGTGTCTCTGGGTCCTTCAGTCCCCACCCTGTGGCGGGGCGGGCGGTTCAACCCCATCAGATCTGCTGGGAATTCAGAGCCCAGGGGGCGTGTAGCAGGAAAACTTGTCAATATCGACACGAGAGCCCCTTATGTTCAGGCCCGCACCCCTTTTCTGCCTGCTTCCGAAGAAAACCCCGGCGTGGCCGCAGACAGCCTGAAGGGGGTGGCTCAGGGCAACTGCATGGAAAGGGGGCCAACACCCATAAGGTTGAGAGTGCTTGAGAGATTGTTGAGTTATTATCCCAGTCAGGTTGATAGTTTGTATCTGTTACGTGGTTTTTCTGAGGGTTTTTGCATCCCTTTTCAGGGCGCAAGGGTCCCATGTATGGCCAGCAACCTCCATTCCTTACGGGGCATGGAGCATGTGGTCAGGGATAAGATTGAGAAAGAGCTTAAGGAAGGGAGGGTGATTGGACCTTTTCGTGGTCCCCCCATTCCTAACCTTCATGTTCCCCACTAGGTATTGTTCCCAAGAAGGCACCCGGAGAGTTTCACCGAATACACCATCTTTCCTATCCCAGGGGCAGCTCAGTTAATGATGCCATCCCAAAGGACTTGTGTTCCGTGCGGTACACATCCTTTGATCAGGCAGTGCGAATGGTGTGCCGTTGTGGGAAAGGGGCGGAGATGGCAAAGTGCGCTATTAAGTCGGCCTTCCGCCTCCTCCCAGTGCACCGGAAGATTTCGAGCTCCTGGGTTTCTGTTTCGATGGGCAATTTTATTTAGATAGGGCATTACCCATGGGTTGTTCTATTTCATGCACTGCCTTTGAGTGCTTTAGTTCATTTTGGGCATGGGCCCTTCACAGGCGCACAGGCTGCAGGGAGGTGGCACATTATTTAGATGGTTTTTTGTTTGTCGGTCACTATGGCTCGGGCCAATGCCAGGATTTATTACGTTCATTTATATCCTTGGCTGATGAGTTAGGAGTGCCTTTAACTCAGGAGAAGACTGAGGGTCCAGCTCAAGTACTTACTTTCCTGGGCGTGGAGTTGGATTCGGTGGTGCAGGCTTCTCGGTTGCCTGTGGACAAGCTGATTTGCTTGCGTAGCTGCATCCAGGAATTTCTGGGACGGCGAAAGGCCACTTTGAGGGAGCTGCAACAGTTAGTTGGCCACCTGAATTTTGCTTGTAAGGTGGTTGCCCCAGGTTGGGCGTTTTTGGGTAGATTGTGCGCAGCCATGGCTGGATTGCGGATTCCTCACCATCGGATTTGAATTAGTGCTTGTATCCGTCAAGACCTGGAAATGTGGCTGGAGTTTCTTGCATCTTTTAATGGCATTTCCTTCTGGAGGGAGGACCTTAGATTGGAGGCTGAACTGCAGTTTCACTCTGATGCTGCTGGTTCCTCTGGATTTGGAGTTTATTTTCATGGGAGATGGTGTGCAGAGGCGTGGCCTGCATCTTGGGCGTCAGAAGGGCTTACAGCCGACGACTTTTCTGGAATTTTTTCCCATTCTCGTGGTGGTTTACCTGTGGGGCGAGGAGTTGGCCAACCACACTGTGCACTTTTGTGCAGGTCATTAATTCGTTGTCCTTTCTGTGGTGCAGGTCATTAATTCGTTGTCCTTCAAGTCCCCACGAGTCATGCATTTAGTTAGGGCTTTTACACTTCGCTGCCTCCAGCTGAACATTTTGTTTTTTGCCAGGCACGTGCCGGAGGTTGACAATGGGGTGGCTGACGCTCTCTCTCGTAAACAGATGGAGAGGTTCCATCAGCTGGCCCCGGATGCCGACTTGCTGCTGGTGCGAATGCCCCCTGGATGTGGCTGGTTGGAAGGCAGAAGTGTGCAGGGTTATAGGACTGGCCATAGCGCCAAGCACCAAGCGTGCTTATGACCATACTGTCACGCAGTGCTCAGCATTTAGACGTGAGGTAGGGCATCCTAGTTTATGGTCGATTCCGGTGGATCATCTGTTGCATTTTTGTCTGGCATCTAAAGTTAAGGGCTTAGCAATTAGTTCTATCAAGGGTTTATTGTCTGCCCTGGTGTATGCCAGCAAGGCGCGCGGCCTGGCTGAATTCACAGGAGATTTTCAGGTTAGTAAGTTGTTGGAAGGCTGGGCACGTGAGGCTGGGAGTCAGAGGGATTTAAGGCAACCCATTTCGCCTGAGATTCTCTGTGGCCTTCAGGCCTCGTGGGGGACGATTTGTTCCTCGGAATTTGAAGCCTTATTGTTTCATGCAGCAGCCTTGGTGGCCTTTTTCGGGGCTTTTAGAATTAGCGAGCTGGTTGCCCAGTCTAAGGCAGACACTTCTGGCCGGGCATTTATGGTGCAGGATGTTCAGTTGACTCCCCTTAAGGCATCCATTACTTTGAGGCGCTCTAAAATGGACCAAAGGCAGCGAGGTGCCCTGATCGAGTTAGGTGTATGCAATGAAAAGTAGCTTTGCCCTGTATCTGCATTGGCTGCTTACATGGCAGTTCGGGGTATGCAAGCTGGGATGTTGTTTCAGCATCAGGATGGTACTCCCCTCATGAAACATCAATTTTGGTCGGTCACTTCTAGAGCTTTGGAGAGGATTGAGCTGGCGAGGAGGCATTTTTGTACTTATTCTTTCCACATAGGGGCAGCCTCCACTGCAGCAGCCATGGGTTACCAAGGGCGTGATATTCAATGCCTGGGGAGATGGCATTCCACAGCCTATAAATCCTATGTACGACCCCTGGGGAACAGCTAACTGTGTTATGATTTTTGTTGATCTGTGGGCACCTGCTTATTCTTCTTTTTGTTTCAGATGTTTTTTGCCGGCAGCAAAGGAAGATGGTTTTGATTTGCAGGCACAGTTATATATTTTGGGTGGCTCGTCATGTTAAGAGGATGCCGATAGGCTCGCAGTTGGGGCTGAGCCGTTGGGCTACAGTTGAATGGAAAGGGCGCCATGGCTTGCAATGGCCAGGCCTGTTGCAGTTCTTTCATGACACAGTTGGCCCTCCACCATGTTTTAGTTATTCATTTAGGTGGCAATGATTTGGGCCTGGTTAAAGGAAAGGCCTTTATTTTTCAGGCTCAGGAAGATTTTAAGTTAATTCTGAAACGATGGCCGGGTACCATCATTGTTTGGTCCGCCATGATACCTCGGTGAGTTTGGCGGTGGGCTGCTAACCCACTGGCCGTTGACAAAGCTCGCAGAAAGGCAAACAGAGAATTGCAGCGTTTTCTGGAGGGCGGTTTGGGTATCTTTTTAGCGCATCCCAGTATACATGCGGGTTGCGCTGAGTTATATCAAGAGGATGGCATGCATCTCTCTGAAAAGGGCACGGACATCTTCCTGGAAGATCTTCGGCAAGGGCTTCAAGGGGGCTTGGGCCTCCCGATGGGCGCGAAGGCCTAAGCTGAGGCTTGGCCTTGGCGGTGGCAGGGTTTTATGCGGAATACAGTTGCAGATGAGGCTTGGCCTTGGCGGTGGCAGGGTTTTATGCAGAATACAGTTGCAGATCGGTGAGCACCAGCCGACACCCAATTGGGGTTTGAAGGGGTCCAGTGAGTACAGTCTTTGTGCCTTGCGGCACGGGGTGGGGAAAGCGGACTGCCTTGGGAACCGCCCCGATTGGCTCCTTCCTTTGAGCCCAGCGGCCCGGGGGAAGGGGCTACAGGGTGGGATAACAATGGCTAGCCAGCCAGGTGGAAGCCACTGTGGTGGCTCCCACTTGGGGCAGGGTGGCTTGCCCTATTACATCAGGTGAGGGAGGGGTATTTCACCCCTGGCCTTGACCGTAACGCAACTGTTGTGCCCTTGCCGTTTTATTCCAGTTAAAGATTGTCAGTTAATAAAGTGGCCCAAGAGTTAAACCCATTACCTGTGTCTGCCTCGTTATTCCGTTTGGGGGGCAAAACATTGTGTGAAGTAGTTATAGGGGAACTGTACCCAAGCCTGCCTGCATCCAACTCCTTACAAGCCTGTTCTCTTTCTCAGCCATGAGTTATGCCATCTGTTTTTAGTAACTATTGCTAGTGTAAAAGTGCCAGCCCACATCTCTATGATTGTAGAATAGCCTTGGTCAGATCATAATGTCTTTGCAATAGCATATATCATTGTAGCACAAGAGCCATTGTTCCACATCTTAAATTTACCAAGCACAGTAGCTCTTTCTTTCTTTCATTTTGCTGCTACATGAAAGAATATTCTAAGTCCAAACACTAGGGATATTGCATCCAATTATTCTGAATCCCATTATCTGAAATATACTTTACTGATTAGATTTTGGAGAAGTGAATTCCAAGTTAGACTTGGCTGCTGCTGCTTTCTGTCTTTAGGTAGTGGATTACTCATACATCAGACCTTCCTTTGTACAATGTAAAGTTCTGCATGAATTGCTTTCAAGGCAGTGCTCATCCTTAACGTCATCCGAAAGCACCACAGAGCTTTTAGATAATCAAACTCTATTTTGATAAAAATCCATACTGTGCAATTACTTCTTTCAAAGTGATGCTAGCATTTAAATGCTTTGGGTGAAGGCTAAGGCCATAAAGAGACCACAGGTAAAGATGTGCAGCTATGATGTTATCCATTACCACACAATTCTGGAGCATGCAACTATACACTAATAACAATGGGACAATATTATGAAAATGGAAAGGCAGACTGTAGTGTTAGGATTAAAGAAACCCAAAATCTTAAGGTCCATTTGCCCAAGAAGAAGAAGAAAATATCTGGGAATATATTCCTATTTAATTATGACTGCACTGCAACATTTGAAATTGAACAGTGGGGAAGAACTATGTCTTAGCTAGAACTAAGCACAGGTCTGATAGGATTTTTTCCAAAATTAATCACAGAAATTAGATTAAAATCTAATTAAAGGTCAATTAATTCTCTTTGTCTCAGGTACAGGGAAGGAAGACGTGCTGTAGGATAGTCTGTTTCCTGTTTCAAGAAAACTGGCATTCAGTTAGGCCTGCCAACTCACCAAAAAACATCTTGGCCTACTTTCCACAGCTGACGGGTCTTCAGAAAGCATCTAGATGGAAGTTTTCATGGAATGGAGATAAACACATTGAATGTCTATAGATCAAGCTGCATTTGTATACTGGATTAGGTTCAAAGTTACAGTACTAGTCTTTTATGCTCTATGAGATCAGGGACCAACGTATTTACGGGATCATCCCTCCCAATATGTTTCGTAAGGCCTTTGGTTAAGGCAGTCAGTGCCTCACCACATCAGGCCTCCCCTACTCTAACCAGTGCCCCCCTCCAGCCATGTAAATTATGATACCAATCTGTATTACTGGTTGGGGGCCGTGCCCAATTATTATTCTGATGGCCCATCCACAGTCACACAGTTATATATCCCTTGGGTTCATATGTTACCATCTTGCCAACATGCAGTTTAACCAGAGTTTTTAGATTTTAATTAAATTATATTAAATTGTTTTTACATGCTATAGCATTGTACCCTGCCCTGAGCCCACTTGTGGAAGAGGATGGAATAAAAGTCACATAAATAAATAAATAAATAAAAGCACAGAGGCGGGATAAAGGGTACCGATCCGTTATAAAAAAAAGATTGTGATCCTTTCTAGGGATTCAGAACCTAAGTTTCTGGAAGGATGATTGCCAATTGTCAGATAAATACCCAACTGAAGCTTTTATCATAGGAGTATATCACCTACTAGTTGTCGCCCTGAACAAAGAAAATGATGAAATTATCACAATTCAAATAGATTGTGAAAAGGTCACAAGAATACATCCAATGCCTTAAATAAAGCCTGACTACCTTTCAACCACTGCAACTCACTCAAGCAAAGTTACACAAACCATCTGGGTTCACTGGTAGCATGAAATGAAAATCAATAATACTCAGATGTACAGTAGCATGTAACAGTTTATATTTTACATTAGGATATTCATACAAGTAACTCTTCCATACCCCTTTTATGTTATTTGTCTATACACTCCTCAGTGACTTCCTAAGCCAAGTTATACCCTTCTGAGTCCAGTGAAGTCAATGAGCTTAGATTGATGTAACTTTATTTAGGATTGACTGCTTATCACTGTTTATTTTCCTGCATCTCTCTCCTTGCCTAGGTCACTCTTGTCTTGATTCAAGTGGATTATAATGGGAAAGGATCACTGCTGTGACTTAGGGACAAGAGTTGGTATAGTCTGGGCTAGGTAGAGTTAAGCATTTCTCCCACATAGACAGCAAACTTAATAACCATAGAGACATTTATAACCATGTGCTTAAGATGTATTGTTTATTCCAGCTGCAGAATCTGAAGGTTTTGGATCCATAGCCTCTGGCTATATCTGTACAAAACCCAATTCATGTATGATTCTTGCTGCTTCATATTCTTGTCCCATGCAGTCATATAAGAGTTTAGGCAATGTGCTTAGTAGCCAGACTAAAATTAAGTTGCATTCTAACCTCAAGATGACAAGGATACCATGACATTGACTGAAAATCTTCCTATGGAGTGGCTAAAGCTTGCAATAATAAAAGATAATTCTGTATCTCAACCTTTCCCTCCCATTTCTTTTTGGGAAAGAACTAAATTCATATAAATGAAATTAGAATAGCCTTAGCATTTAATTAATTTTTATTATTAAGGGTTTAATGCAGCAGACATATTCTGAATGGTAGCTCAATTTTTGCTTTAGTTTAAATCTCCTTACATAAAACCTGAACTTGTCCCCCCAGGATTCTTTCCAGCAGCTTCTGAACATCGGATACTAAACAATTCCCATGTCAGCCAGCTGCAGACATTGGCTGGAAGAGAAAGAATCCAAACTGTAGGCTAGCATGCTAGATTGTTTTAAGGTAGTTAATTTATAGAACAGGGATGGGGGGTATTCTATAACTAGGAATGGGTATTACCTGGGAAAAAGGAGGTTCATCTGAGTTTGTGGTTTGTTGGGCTACACAAATCATGAACCTTCATGAGCCTTCCCATTAACTAAATTGGTTTATTTGGTGAGGTTCATGAAGCTGCCTCCAGGATCTGCATGTGGCATGGAGGTTTCTCACTGCTGCATGCAAACCTGGCTGGGAGGGTGCTTTAAAGTGCTAGGCAGAAGATGTCCCCTGGATCTACGGAATATAACATTCTCACCCCCACTTCATCCCCCCTGCAGCATTTCAGGGAGCATTTTGGTTTGCAGCAGGAGAGGGAAGCAAGAAAGTTGTGATTCATGAACGACTTTTAAGTGAAACAATAGTATAAATTAATTCTGTTATTGTTATAATTTTCTTTTTAACATCTTTGGTTCTTTCTGGATTCTTTTCCTTTACTTTCCTTTGCCATCATCCAGTGTATTCAGTGCATTTCCATAGCCCCAGTCTAGCTAAGGATCACTCACTGAGCCTATCAATCCAAATATTCAAACACAAATAAGAAGAAATTCTGACCAAATATTATTTTTTCCAGGAAACAAAAAAGGGATTGCAGAAATGCCACCCTGTCCATGTCAGTTTCCTTCTCCACAGTAATAAAACTGGACAGGAATGCATCAAAACTGGTCCTTGGAAAACTTTTTGGTATTGCAAAATACAGTGTAGGAAGAGTAGAACTGCTTTAAGATATAGACTGAGTTTAAAATTCCATTCAAAGTGAATGCAGCTTCAGCAGCATGGCAATGAATAATATGGATGTGTACTGGATCTTTCTGCAACAAACTTATCCTTCTGTGAATACTTCATCTTACTTTAGACAAGACCTGGATTTTGTGGCTTCTCTTATTTAGTGGTGAGTTATCTGATGGTATGCTCATCTCCATACTGGAAAATACTGATGAATGAGTGGGGTTAGGGAATAAAGAAGCGACTTTATGCACGCGCAATCAATAGGTGTTCTCAGTACCTTCTGTAGCTCCATTTTCTTGGCTTTGTGTTTTAGTTCTCTCCATGAGTAGTAGGACTTTCCTTGGCATCCCCCCTATATAACTTTGCCATTGTCTGTACAGTAATGACACACAGACACAGGCACTCAGGTCAAAAACTAAAAGTGTGATGTCTTGATACAATCAGGCTATAGATGTGCATTAAAAAAAATCGATACTGTATAATTTGTCCAAAATTCACTTATGTTGAACATAAATTACATGAAGCCTTTGGTAATCAGCAAAACATTCAACAACAACAAAAATAACTTAAATCAATGGAAGAAATCTCTCAATGCAGTGCTGAAGCATCATTTTTTTCCCCTATGAGAGCATGGTACTTAAAGATTTACCTTAAGAAACATGATATACAGTTATTAATATCTTTTGGATGAGGAGACACTCTTTAGCATCATGGACACTAAGTGCAAGTAACATAAGAGGGGAACTCTTCTTATATATCAGAAACCAAAATCAATGATCCTTGAAGCTGGTTTAAGGACATATGCCCAATTTAAAATATTCAACATTAGCCAACAGAAGTTAACCACATTTCAACAGGAGACAATTAACCACATCCTTAGCTGAAATCAATGGGACTTGGCAGGGTATTTTAAAAAAAAATATTGGCATCACCATGCTGATTTTTATTTTATTGTATTAGTCTTTGGGTTCCATCAGTGGTTCACAGCATATGATTTGACTTTCAGAATTTGAGTATCAATAGTGTCAGTTTAAACAAGCCAGGTGGTATATGAATAACGAACCCTAAGGGGTGACTTTATGATGCTCACAATCAGTAACATGTGAAGAAGGGAGTGGGGTCATGCCAGTGTTCCCTCCTCCAGTTTCCATTGATTCAGTGGAAGGTCTGAACAGAGATATCATGTGTACTACAATAACCACGTAGGCTCTGTACATGCAGCCATTCATACCTGCCTTATGCAAGGATCTTTTTTTTTTTTTTTGCACAAAGATAGTTTATGCCTGTATAACATGTACATGCACATACCCTATCTTCAGCTGATCAGGGACAGTGCACAATACCACTCATACATTCAAAGAAGTTATAAAAGGTCCTATTGTCCTCTGTTATTGAGATCTGTCTTGAAATGAAATTCTCTTTTTCCTTTTAAGAATACAATTCAGTCTTAAACATGGATAAACAGATTCTTCTTGGAAGTTATCTCCTGCATGGACGCCCTCATGAGATTGCCGCAGAAGGTGGCTACTGGTATGTTTTAATTAACAATCTGCATACATTCCAGCTGTTTGATTGTTACAGTAAGGCTGGTAGAAGCAACAGGGGGTGTTTTTCCCCTCTTGATTTTCACTCTACCCACATGCAGTTATATACCTGAGTACGTTTGATATTCACATTGAATCAATACTATGATTTATGCATAAAAGCAAAAAAAAAACAGTCACACAATTGCACAAGTAATTTTTCATGAAGCAGACTTTAAGCACTTGCCAACAGGCTAAATTACCCTCTTGTTAAATGTTCTGTTTTGCTCTTGCCTGTTTCTTCTCTCTCATGTACTCCTTAATATTGATAAGTGTTCTCCAGCATCAGAGAACATTAGCATTTTCTGCTAAACACTGTACTGTCAGATGCACCAAATGCTTCCTTTTGTTCATTCTCTCTCTTTCACTCACTTTTTTCAAAGTTAAGAAGTTGAAAGATAGCTGTGTGTAAGAAACGAAGCAAAATTGGCTTTTCATTATTCATTCTGCCTTTGATTCAGCTGAAGTTTTGATCAAGTTGTTCTGTACAAACCAGTGGTCCAAATGCACAGTGGACAAATATTGAATAGTCCAATTGGCACCAAGAGACACATCCAGCCAGTTCAATTGGATATGGAAGGACATCACAGTGTGGAAGGGG
Organism: Gekko gecko; assembly: GCA_029375565.1. Lineage (NCBI taxonomy): Eukaryota > Metazoa > Chordata > Lepidosauria > Squamata > Gekkonidae > Gekko > Gekko gecko. The sequence continues at coordinate 125,117,660 of JAPDNY010000006.1, read as the reverse complement.
CTATGCATCTGTGACAGATGTAAAAGATTGCTTGCATGCTTGCTTGTTTATTTATTTATTTGATTTATATTCTGCCCTCCCCTGAGAGCAGACTCAGGGTGGGTCACAAAATGTCACTTGAGCATATAACATATGAAGACATTAAAAGCAAACAAAGCAACAATAAAATTACATATAACAACCAAGTTCTTTTGCTAACAGATCTCTATTGGTGGACTGGGGCATCTGTATAGTAGTGGTCACCAATATCAGAAAACTTAAAAGGTCCTCTGAACGTCAATGAAACACTTAGCAGTCCCTGGAAGCTTTTTCACACTTTTCTGCATTTTAATTTACTTGTACAGCCTCTTTCCATTTCTCTTGAACTACAGTGCCTTGCCAGACATTTCTTAGGAGATTTTAGATAAAAGAAAATAGGTACAACAGAGAAATAAGTGAGAAATTTAAAAATAAAATGGAGCATAGAACAACACTTCCCTAAGCCTCTAGACTGGAACCAGAAGTCTTCTTAGGGGATGTTTATGCTGTGTTTTATAGCTCAATAATTCAAAGGGTTTTAACAGAGTATGCAGATTACAAAGGGAAGACAAGGGATTTGAGGTGAATGGTCACACAGAAGATTTTCAGAGATCACTTGAGTTGCTAACCTCTCAGGTAGAAAAAGGTCATTTTAATATGTTAATGTATGCAAAGGCATGCATGTTTGTCCACTAAAGGGAAGCTTGAGGGTGGGATGGGGGGGACAAAGCACCTGATTTGAAGAACAGGCATTCACAGAAGATAGTCTTTGATTCATAAATATGGGACGTTAAAATATGCAGGGGATTCGCCATCCAGACTTTGCCACTCAGTCTCATACTACATTGCCATGAAGAAATCTTCAGGGAAAAACTGGAGAGGAGCAGAATTGCCATAGGAATCGCTTATGTTTCAGATAAGCTTGAAGACAGCAGAGGAAGTTGTGTGTACATATGTACAAGGAATGTGCATACATAGGCACACATACTATTCTTCACCACACTGCATATTAAATAAGAAAAACCCAATGAATCTCCTTGTAAGAAACAAGCTGTAGCCACACACTGTTGTTGGTTATTCTTTCTCAAATTACAGCTTTCATAGACATATTAAAGATCGGAAGGTTTTGTTGGTATTTTAAAAGGCCATCAGTAAAGAGGTTCCTGAGGGATGGCATTTGCTTCTCATCATGTAAAAAAAATATTGCCTAATTTGAATAATGGCTGAATTCAACAGCTGAAGGAAGACTCTTTTACAGGGAAAATACCCTTTTTTCCTCAATGCATCTGTTGCCTACAAGGAATACTCATCTTAGAGCTTTGACAAATAAATTGTAGTTCATGAAGGAGGGATGAAGAGCGCAGGGAACAGAGTTTTGGTTCATCTCACCATCCACACATGATCTAATGCTAACCGGGAGACAGTTTCCATGTATAATGTATGTAACGGGTAGGAAATTATGCAATATGAAATGTGAGTATCTGTTATTCACTGGACATAGTCACTGTGCACCTCAAAATCATAACTGAAATCCAGTTCTACAAAAAATGATTTCACACATGTTACTTACCCCTGTTTACCGGCGGGGCAGTTTACCCTGGACCAACTGATTTCGCATTAGAGTTCTTGGCACGTGGCTGTTTTCAGTCTGCTCCCGGAGTTTGATTTCCTTGGTGAGGTTTCCTGTGGCTTCCTGCATCATCCCACTCCCCTGTCTTTGCCCTCTTAATCCCTCCCCTTCCCCCTTCCACTTTTTCTCCATGCAATAACAGGAAATTTCTGGCAAATCAAGGATTGAGCTGAGCCAGAACAAAGCAGGGGAAGCTGCGGGTCAAAAGGTGGCCACTGGACAAATGGTGTGAAATTGACCAGAAGAAGCGGAGGGAAAGGAGGAGCAAGCCCGGGACAAAGGCTAGTGTGAAATCAGTCTCAGAGTTAGCTGAAGTTTTAAAAAACAGTGAGGCACAAGATCCACAGTATGTAAGCCACATTCACATGATTAACTTAATCTGAACAAATATGTCATCATTTGTTCATTTGTGTATATGTACACATGTACTTCAAGTTACAACCTACGGCAACCTCAGCAAGGGGCTTTCTTTTTACATTTTTTAAAAATTAAATTTTCCAAAAGTAACAACAGGTAACAAACATTACAACTTATAACCAATATCAAATCATAAAAAAGAACAGCAAGTGTGAACAGTAGTAGAAAAGAAAATCTCAAGATACTGCTGCAGAAAATCCTAAAGGCAACATATGATTCTATGAAAATAACAGCATCAATTTAAAACATAAAAAAGAAATCTTCCAAGCTGGATTTAGAACAATGTAAATTGTTACAGATGATTAACTATTTCAAGGCAAGTAAGAAGCAGAGGAGATTTGCCATTGCCTTCCTTTGCAGAGTCTTCCTTGGTGGTCTTCCATCCAAACACCAACCATGCTTAGCTTCCAGGATCTGATGAGACTGGGCTACGCCATGCTGTCTTCCCTCCATTCATTCCTGTAGTGTTCATATACATTCACAAAACCTCAGAAACTCATGGAATATGGTACCTTTGGTCTACCTCTACTGAGTTTTTAAGTACAGCTGGAGAGGGACATAAAAAAAATGTCCTACATAATTAAATAAAATGGATGGTTGAACAAATGCATCCCACTTATTACAGTCTCCAAACACAGTGACTAAGCTCCCATGAATCAGGAGTTAGCATGAAGCAGGGTCATAGAATCTGTTTAAGAGTTCCTGTATTTGTTTGTTCATGTGAATATTACAGAGTAGGAACCACCATTCTTTCCATTGGGTCCCTCTGACCACCAGAGAAAGTCTATGAAATGTACTGGGTTCAGACACATGGAGCGATCAGCTCATAGTTTAATGTGATTTCAGCTCAACTCTAAGACAGCCTAAGCAGCACTAAAGCCCTGCTTCAATGCATGCTCAACACTATACCCACAAACACCCCACTCCCTGTGATAGGCTATTTACATAAGAACTGCATTCCAATAGGTTCCTTCCAGGATCCTGGTCCCCTATTGTTCTGCAAACGAAGCTCAGTCAATACTCAGGCCAACGCTAGCTCAATACATAACAGTCTGACTCCTTGCACAGTAGTCCATAGAACCAATAACTATATTCCAAAGGGTGTGCCTTGATGCTGCTCTTCAGAAAATCACCCCAGGAGCTAATGAGGAGGGTGAGAAAGGACACCCTCCTATCTCATCGTCAGGCTTCCAAGCCAGGTCAGCTGGCTATGATAAAAGCATGAAGTATATAAAGGAAGAGAATGAAGGAGGACGCAGCTTTGTTCTCTGTGAGAACCAGTAAAATAAAAATGAATGAATACCACAATAAATGAAACAAAAACAAATCGCACACCTTTATTAATACTGTATCTTTGATAGAACCTTATATTAACTTGAGATTTTATAAGTATTGGAGTTTTGTTCAATGCAAAATACGAAAGGACAGAACTTTTTAAGAGCCTTTTAATGTACGATAGAAAGTGTAAGTGTTGTTTGCATTGGCATTCTAATCAGTGTAGGGTTTTCATTTCATACATTTCATGACATAAAGTTGTGGGAAAAGCAAAAGAAAACTGTAAGAGCATGACTGTGAAACACCCAGAATTATATATATCCCTTCAAGTATATCTGCATATATTTCTTATACACATTTAAAATGTCTGTTGGATGTTTTGGTCTTAAAACAGATTTTCAGGAATTACTTAGGTTATTTTGCTGCAGGACCCCATTGCAAATCTGAAGAATCTATGCAAAATTTGCATGAACTGGAGAAGGCAACTTGGTACAATCAGATTGCTAATTAGGGTCAAGCGGTTAAAAGCCAAGGTTAGTAAGATGATCTAATAGTATCATTGGAGATGACTTTTTGGCTTCTTCCTGGCTTGTGGCTTTCTGCTCATGAAGACAAGTCAGTTCAATATTGCTAAAACATCACATTCTTGATTAAATGTTGCTTATTCCAGTTAAAGCCTGGTTTATCTCTAACAACAAACTTGTGCTGGGCATTTGAATCTTGGAATATGGAAAGAAAAATTAAGAAGCAGTGATTTCTCTTTTATAGGCTGTTTCCACATAGGTTCTCTGCCCCGGGTTCAATGCTGTTGTGAAGCAGGGCCCCCCGCTTTCCCACAGCACAGTTGTGACCAGCCTCCTGGGCCCTGAACCCAGGGTAGTCTTTTCTGAGAGAGCCACCCCAAAACAACCTCTGAACTTCCTAAAGCAGTGCCCTCATGAAGCCAGGCTTGGCTTGAACAGTGGCTTTTGTTAGGAGACTAGGAGAATCTCATTTTGGCTAGGAAAACTCAGGCCAAGTAAAGCTCACCGGGTTGGCTGCACTGCCAAATATCTTCCATGCAGGCAACCCCCCCTTCTCTCTTGTCAGCTCAGTCCAAGAGAATTAGAATAGGCATGTTTCTGCTCTTGTCTCAGGTATCTTCTACGGACCAATTGCCTAGTCTTTTGTCTGTCAAATGTACAGGCAGGCAAGGACAAAGAGCTATTGTCATGAATGAAGTATGCTACATGTTTCCAGCCCCAACTTCTCTTTTACCTGTATGTCAGGAAATACCTTTGAAATAATCTTCACATTCCTGTCTACATATATTTGTCTAAAATATCTGCATTCTAATACCTCTGCCAGACTTACCAAGGTCTGGTATATGGTATACTGATATAATAAAGCACAATAATCAAAGCCTATTTCTGCAAAATATATTTTCCTCTGATCTTCAGTGTAGTTGGGACTAATGGAGGAAGGGGGTTCATGGGCTGCCTACACGGGCCCTATTCATGATAAGAGTTTTTTTAAAAAAAAACCTACTACAATATAAATAGCAATAACTCCATTGCCACAGGGGATAGACACGTGGTGAATATGCCCAATTATGTTTCTGTGCCACTACGGGAAAGCAAAGCATCAAAGAAGAAAAAAACAACCAAGGAATGTGGTTTTTCAGGGCATGCTGAAGACCTTTTCCCCTGCCCCCAGTATTAAGCTCTTCCATTGCTGGTATCCATCACTGCAAGATCTAGGTTAGAAGCTGTAGACAGCTTGCATTCGCCTCAGGCAACTTATTAACCAACAAGAGAGCTTATTATGTCTCTCCGGCACAGTAACCACCTCTGGGAACACAGGAGGACAATCCTGCTGATGTGATAAATGCTAATGGGATCTAAAATCACTGTTTGAAATAAAGGGAAATGTTAGTAAGCAATTACAAAATTGGTCTAGTGTGGGACACAGATGTAAAATGTGAATGAGGATGCAAAGCCCTTTGGTGACAGGACTAATAGGAATCTTTTTCAATGCTCAGACCATTTGTTCTCCTTGTTTTGTAGGCTAAGTTTTGTAGGCTGAAGTTCTTTCAGCAATTCATTGAAGCTAGAAAAACCCACCAAACCTCTCTTTGGAATCACAAATTTTAAATACACTCTGTATAGGATCAACAGAAGCAATACCTGCATTCAAAAAAATCCTACTGTTCTCCCAGAAGCAATGTCCCTTAGTGAGTAACAACAAAAGTTCTATTTTCTCCTCAGGTCAAAGTGGAGCAGATGCCAATATTCTGAGCTCAAAGGCTTTTTCTAGAGGTGTGCACTAGGGGGAAACTTTTTTCTTTTTGGATTTGGATTTCAGAAAAGGCATAAATACTGGTATTCAAGGGTATTCTGGTCTCCTAGTAGCATTTTGGGCTTCAGGTTCGGGTTTCCCAAGGATTCCAGAATTATTTGGGTCTCACTATTCCCTATAGGGAAAATTAGGGGCAAGGAGGGGTCTGAAGTGGATATTTTCAACCAAATGACACTGAAATTGCAGGGGACCTAAAGCTGATTATCCACTAAAGACACCCTCACACAAGTTTCAAGCAAATTGAATTAAGGGGTCCAGTTCTATGGCCCCCTGAATAAGGTCCCCCCAGCCATCCCTAGATGAACTGGAAGGGGAAAAATAAGGAGGGAAAAAGAAGGATCCAGCTAGACTCACAGCTGTGCCAGGCCCTGCGCCTTATTTTGTACCAGCAGGGAGCAACATTCCCCAGGCTGGTAACATTCACCCTTTGGGATCCAACTGGAAGAGAGAAATGCTACTGGGTGGAAAATTCAGAGACTCAAAGAAAAATCAGATGCCTGATGATGATGATGGTAAGCCCCCCCCCCAATGAAAAACTACACAGATTATTTGAGTGGGTGGGGATTCATAATGCCTAAGAATCCTGGATGTGTGTAACCATTTTGGAGAATCATGGCAACAACCCCGAACAGTGTTTTTTTGTATCTATCAGGAATTCCAGAATGCACACCCCTATTTTCCCCCTTGTAAGTAGCAGCTGTGCAGAGGTTCAGACTGGGCTTGCACTCTCTCCAGTGCCACAGTCCCCTTTCCTCTACACTGTTTCGCTACCTGAAATGACCTCACCGAGTTGCTGTTTGCTGCACTGTGGCAAGAGCAGTCTGTATGTTGTCTGTATCTTTAGTCCAAGGGAACAGAGCTATCTCTGGAGCCATTTCAGTTAGGAACAGAGCTTAGGGGAAAACAAGTTAAAACCTCACCCCATCCCCACAATGTGGTTGCCATCTAAACTGATTGCTGTTTACAACAACAGGAAGAAAACACCTGGAAGCTTCAAACACAGAACTCCCAACACCTACTTTGACCCATAGTTAAGCTGCCTGTTTTTGACGAGTTCCAGTCTTGGTTTAATAATGCATAGCTTTGTAGTTTTGTGACAACTACGCAGCTATGAATTATTAAACTACCCTTCAAAATGGATGTAACTTTACCACAAAGGCTTGTTGATATCACAGCTTTTCTAGTAAACATAAATAGAGGCAGAATTTGTACATACAGTATCACAGAGGGGAGTAAGCATGGCAGTGGGTCCAGGCACCAGTAGGACCCCTAAACTGCATTTGGCAACTAAAAACCCTTTCTGGATGTCAAAACTCTGAAATAAAGTTCAGGTTTCACAGGTGACATCTCTGTGCAGTACTGCCCCATTAACAAACCTCTGTTAGCCACAGTAGCATATTATGACAAGGAGACCACTGAGGCAAAAGGCAGAATTCACCACATTGCAGCTCTTTTAAAAAGCCTCAGCACATTGGGGGTGAGGCTGAGCAGGAAGAAGAGCTCAGCCTAGATGGCAAAGTCTCCCCAGGCAAATTCATCAATCTCATAATTGATGAGAAGCTACACTTCTCCATACAAAGCAATTAAAAGCACCATAAAAACAAGAAGAAGAGGAGGAGGAGATTAGATTTATACCCCACCCTTCACTTGGAGTCTCAGACCAGCTTACAAACTCCTTTCCCCTCCTTTGCCCACAACAGACACCCTGTGAAGTAGGTAGGGCTGAGAGAACGCTAACACAAACTGCTCTTTCAGGAACAGCTGTGGGATGTTTTTTCTGCTTTACTGACTCCCTCTCATACAGCCTAGAATGGATACGTTCTCCCCAAAGTCACATCAACAGGTGCAAGTAGAGGAGTGGGGAATCAAACCCGATTCTCCCATATTAGAGTCCGCACACTTAACCACTACACCAAACTGGATTAAAGTGGTGGAGGAGGCCCAGTGGAGCAGATTTTCTGACAGGCAACAGGGAGGAGTGATGATTTTGTCTGATTGCTCCCTTTCTTCAGGTCCCTCTCCACATGCCAATTTGTATACAATGTTCTCCCCCAACCTCTAGTTTTTGGGAGGTAGATCCCCAGCCTCAAGAGCCTTCTGTTCACTATGCATAATCTCAAAACCAATACAATATTTAAAAACACACCAAGAAAATAAAACCCTACAAGAAAATAGGCATTATTCTAAATTGTGAAAATGGTGCAACACTCCAAAAGCCTAGAGGAAAAATAATATTTTGGTTTGCCTTCTTTCTTTTCCAAAAATATCTCCAAATGATATTCTTCTGTTGCCATCACTGTCCACAACATAGGCTGCACATGCTCTCTATACTGCAGTTGATCACATTCAAACTGTTGTGGGTCTTCAAGTTAAATATAAAACCTGTAGTTTCATTTACAGTGTCACAAGTTCTGGGATGTTTTTTCTGCTTTACTGACTCCCTCTCATATAGCCTAGAATGGATACGTTCTCCAATAATGTTTTAACATATGAATCTGCAGTTTCCTGCATCATTAGTAGTGAGTGATACTGCACCTGAGGAACTTCTATCTGCTTAAGAGATCTTTAAAGAATTGAAGTTGTGTCCCTTTTAGAATGTGGTCACCTAGCAACTAGACCACCATACTGTCTAAGATCAATAGAGATATTTGATGTAGGTGCCACATTGTCTGCCACTGTCTTTATTGCTTCAGGAATTAAGCTCATTAATTTCATCTCCTGTCGTCACATAGTATCAGTTCCCATAATTTACTGAATCACTCTGGTAAATGTGGCATTTCATTTGTGAGTCCCTTTCTAGTGTTTATTCCTTGCAAACACATGCAATGATTTCTGCTCTGGGATGCCAAGAAAGTCAATGAATAATGTTACCTTCCTTGCTTTTGCTAATACAGTTTATCACCACTTTCAAGGGAATTTGTTTTTCTTCCCTGGATAGTTCAGTTTGGTGGGATCGCATTGATTCTTCTTAACATTTGAAATCTTGACAGGAGTACACAGAAGGGATTTTTTTTTTGTTCAGAAAAACAGTTGATTGCTGCTATGTGTATGAACCCAAGAGACCTACTATTCACTCCTGTTACAGGGACAAAAGATTTCAGAGTTGTCCTTTTAAGTCAGCTCTGAACAGAACCTGTCTCCCTTCATTATGACAAACTCTGACTGCACCTAGCTTTACTGAGCTCCTTTTATTTATTGGATTGGTTTCTTCTGCAGCCTAGACCTGTGCTCCACTGCACACAGCAAGCCACAGAATCTGTTCCTGAAATCCCCAAGCTTCAGCACAGGTGACCTCTTATCGCTTGCCCTCTAAATTATTCCCACCATGTGCATACCCCCTTGTAATGTATTTTAATGGCAATCACAAAATCTCCCCCATCCCCCCAAATCCATTCTGCCCCCCCCACTAGCAAATATTCGCTACAAGAATACAAAGTGACCAAGCCCCACTTTATTGAGAATGCCACGCTGACAACCTCCACACCTGGCAGAACCCTTCTCCTTTGCCCCCAAAACAGCTGTCCTATGAAGCAGAAGAGAAGCAGCCAAGCTGTTTGGGAGCCCTCAAGAAGAGCTGTCTTCTAACAACTCAACAACTCAGCCTGATGTTGGAATATACAAGGACTATTGTGCACCCACTTGAAGTAAATCAGAAGAATGGCCTGTAGGGGACAGCTGAAGGACTGCTAGTTCGCATAGCTAGATTTGGGACTTCCCACAATTTCTAATTATGTCCTTCCTATCTTCTGATTGGCTCTTTGGAGACTTCCTGCTCCAGCTGAGCCCTTCCCCCTTTGTTCCTGTCTGGCACAGCAGTTATTAATACAACAAAAGGACCACAATGTAGAAGGCAATATTCAAATATTAAAGCACCGTTTGCAATGAATTGTATATTAAGATTGAAATAAACATATAACATATAAATAATATTTGTATTGTGTCAGTTGTTGTAGAGGTACAATACATTCACAAGCTTAAATAATACGAAAAAGCCAAAACTCATAAAATATTTCAAGCATAGACATTACATTTGCATATTCTCCATATAAAATATTTCCCCAAAGTAGTTTACAGTGTAGTCCTAAGGGGGGGAAGTGCTCAGGGAGCCAACTGACCTTTGCATTAGCGTATGGTTGAGATATGCCAGTGTTAGGGCCAGTTGATGGTGCAGACCCCCAACACCACTCCATTGCTCCTGCAAACAGGTCAAAGCCCACAGCAGCTGCCTGTTGGTACAACCAAGGTGTAGGCTCCTGTGCTGGTGTGGTTATGGGCAGTTTTGGGGGCATGGCAAGTTAGTTGGCTCCCTGAGCCCTTTCAGCCTGGGAACGCCTCTGCCAGAAGTGGAAAGTTACACCAACAAAAAATATGGTGTGGCCCATAGGCACCAACTGAACTGAAAAATGAAGCCCCCCCCTCCACTGCTGCAGCAACACCAATTAGGCTCGGAGGATGCCTACTACAGGTTCGGTCAATCACCTCCCTCCCTAGGATGCTCAAGAACCCACTAGCGCCCACCACAAAAACTTCAGCCAGGACATCTTGCAACTCAAATTTCCCAGCTGTGCAGACTTAAAGCAAGCAGCAAGGCACTTTGGCAGTGGGAAAAGCAAAGAGAGGGACAAGCACTTATACCCAAGCAGGAGAGCAAAGTCCATACGCTGTGGCTGATCTCTCCCATTTCAGAACTCCAACAGGTACTACATCTTTGGAGGCTTGACCGAAAGAGGCAACCATGCCCTAACAGGTAAACAAGGGCAAGGATCCCAAACTTGCTCATTTGAGACTGGGTGCTGCGACAGCACCTCCTGCACTGAAGCCCACCATTGGGTTCATGCAGGGGCAGAGTGGCAGAACAGTATTGCTCTAATCTGCAGGCCCTGTTTCACCCTGCACTCCTGGGTTTCCCCAACACCTGGACGGGTTTTCTTCCTTTCAGTTCAACCACTGCCACCACCTGACCTTTGTACAAATTGCCCACTGGTAGGGGCTGCGGTGGCTTAAAGGTTAAGATGCTGAGCTGCAGACTGGAAGGTCCGTAGCTCAGCAGTTCAAGACCCTAGTGCCGTTTGATGGGGTGAACTCCCATCTCTGGCCCCAGCTCCTGCCAACCTAGCAGTTCAAAAGCAAGAAATTCCAAGTAGATAAATAGGTAATGCTTTGGTGGGAAGGTAACAGCATTCTGTGCATCTTGGCATTTAGTCATGCCAGCCACATGACCACGAAACATCTTCAGACAGTGCTGGCTTTTCGGCTTGGAAACAGAGATGAGCACTACCCCCTAGAGTTGGATCCATCTAGTTTTTGATCAAGAGAAACCTTTACCTAGGGTCAGGACTCCCAGCTTCCCTTCCACATTCTGAGGCCTTGATTCTATTTTCCACTACACAGTGGGGACGGCTTGCTGCCTTCTGCACCACTAGGAGAGTAGCCACTTGCCAACTGACTGCTCTCCCTTTCCCCCTGGTGATTCTTTTAAAATAGCATGTCGAAGACGGTGGAGGTCTGTGTGGCACAGAGAACCACTACCAGAATAAAAAGTTAAAAAGCATTTATTAAAAAGAAAATACTCACAATCATATTCTTAGCACAGCTCCAAACTGAGCAAGTGGTTCAAAAGAAAAGGGTAAAACGCAATTCCTCTATCCCACCTTCTATATAAGGCAAGTTCCTTAGCATAGACAGTTACAGATCTTTACTGGAGTTTCATTTCCTTCATGCTTCCTTCCAGTTTGCAGGCCAGCACATGGTAATGGCTGCCTCCTCCAGACCTCAGTTAAAAGTTCTGTCTGCTTTGATGGAATCAGCACAAAAGAACCTCCCATCCTCACTCCAGGAAGTTTTATTATATCTGTTTCTGTACCCACTGACCACATCAGGCTGGATCAAAGAAGCTTTTTCTGAGTTTCTCCCTAAAGTTCTTCTAGTCTTAAATCCTCCAAATCTCTGTTCCCTGCTTGAGAGGGAGGGGGGAGACTGTACCATCCCATCACAGAGACTGGACCATCACAGATATAGAATGGGAGGGACTTGGCTCGACAGCAGCACATATGAAAGGGATCTAGGTGTTATTTATTTATTTATACTTTCGGCTTATATACCGCCCTAACCGCAATCTCTGGGCGGTTTACATAGTGATTCTAACCAACCAAATTAACCTAACTAGGGCCACACAGTCTACAGGGTGGTGACTGCCTACCAGCACCCTGGGCTAGTTGTCATCCAGCTTCCTTCTGCGGCTTCAGATATTGGTGTCCTGGTGCCCTTCTGGAGCTGATCTTCCGGGCAGCTTCCTCTGGCAGGTCTCGTCCCGGTGCGTGGCTCTGTGTTGGCTGCAGTTCTGGCTACTGTCCATAGATGGCTCCACCATGCTGCACCGCACATTGCCACGTTCTCCAGGCCTCCACTTCTCCGGACTGCGCCTCCACATTGCTCCACCAGGTTGCCAGGAACTACTCGCCGCCATCACCACTGCTGCTGCCGAAATCTCCACATCACAAGGAGGAGGGGGGTGTCCCCTGCCACCTAGGGCAGGTACCCACTTTTATCTACTTGCGTTTATGATGCTTTCGAACTGCTGGGTGGATGGGAGCTGGGACATAGGCCAGGAGCTCACCCTGGCCGCAGAACAGCATAATGGCTGTTCATTGATGTTACTTTTGCAGGCGTTCTTACTGCCTGCACCACCGCTCCCTCGGTTATGGTTGATCACAAACTAAACATGAGCCTGCAGTGCGATGTGGCTGTGAAGAAAGCTAATGTAATCTTAGGATGCATTAATAGAAGCATTGTGTCCAGATCATGGGAGGTGATAGTTCCACTCTATTCTGCTATGGTCAGGAGTACTATGTCCAGTTTTGGGAACCACACTTTAGGAAGGATGTTGACAAGGTTGAGTGTGTCCAGAAGAGGGCAACCAGATGGTGAGAGGGTTGGAATCCAAGTCTTATGAGGAAAGGCTGATAGAGTTGGGTATGTTTAGCCTGGGAAAGAGAAGGCTTAGAGGGGATATGATTGCAGTCTTCAACTATTTGAAGGGCTGTCATGTAGAAGATGGAGCAAATCTATTCTCTCTTGCTCTGGATTGCAAGACTAGATCTAATGGGTAGAAATTACAAGGGAGTTGTTACCCGCTAAATATCAGGAGAAACTTCCTAACTGTAAGAGTGGTTGAGCAGTGGAACAGACTGCCTCGGGAGGTGGTGGATGTTCCTTAGCTGGACGTTTTCAAGCAGAGGCTGGATGACCATCTTTCAGGTATGTTGTAGGTATGTAGGTATGTAGAGGTATCTTTCGGCTATGATCCTGCAGAATGCAGGAGGTTGGACTAGATGACCTGCAAGGTCCCTTCCAACTCTAACATTCTATGATTCTATGATTGTCTCTAGCTAGACTAATTGGCATTTCTCAAGAGGTTGCTGAGGTGAGGCCATTGAACTGACTTCCCCCTTCCTGCCTGTTCTCTGTCCAGAGAGGAAAACTTTTAAATTCCTGGTGAAGGTTTCACTCAGTTCAGACCTCCACCCAAAAATGCATTTCTTCACAGACAGCTTAAACCATGGTCATGCAGCACCATGGCCCCTGACATGCCCTGGGAAAAGATCCCAGGAAAGTTTCCCAGGCAATCTGCAGGGGGTGGGGGGAGGAATGCTCTGTCATTTGCCCTTTTCCCACCTTTAGCAGAGGACAAGGTTTGTCAGTGCTTTTTGGGAAGGGGGGAGTCTGGCAGCTGTTCCACAGTACGTGATGAATCAGCTCACCAAGTGACTCTTTGACTCATTTCCTTGCAGAATCCTTGAGGCAACTACTGCTGTGGATGAATCACCAGCAGTCCCTTAGCACTGCAACGCAGGACAGGTGAGTATAATTCAGATGGTAGTTTGGTGTAGTGGTTAGAAGTGCAGACTCTAATCTAGGAGAACTGGGTTTGATTCCCCACTCCTCCACATGCAGCTGCTGGTGTGACCTTGAGTCAGTTACCAGGTCTTTCAGAGCTGTTCTCTTATGAGCAGTTCTCTCAGAGCTCTCTCAACCCCACCTGCCTCACAGGGTTTCTGTTGTGGGGAGGGGAAGGGAAAGGAGATTGTAAATTGCTCTGAGACTCCTTTGGGTAGTGAAGGGTGGGGTATAAATCCAATCTCTTCTCTTCTTCTTCTACTATCATGTGCCTCAGCAGGGTTCACAGTGAACTCCCCCCCCCAACACATCCATGGCTGAGCCCGGCATGGCACTCGTGCCCAATTGCCATGGCTGCATGTATCTCTGTTTTGCTTTCCTGCAGGTTAAGATTCAACAGGGAGACTTGTGGGCGTGGCTAGTTGTGCCTCCCCCCAACTCTACTCAGTCTGTTGTCCCAGCCCTCCTCTTTGGAGTGGAGTATTGCCCCCAGCCAGCCCTTCCAAGTTCCACCTGCAATTCCATCCCAGTTAGATTCATGCCATGCTGGGAATCCTCAGTCCTCTTCCACATGGCCCCAGGGAAGTAGCAAGTGGAGTCTTCTCACCTCACCATAGTTTGCAGTTCAATAAAGTCTGTGTTGTGCCACAACTGTGTCTCTGTTTGGTTTTGACTATATGACAGGAGCTCCACACCCCTCCCCAATCTACTGCCTCCCCATTCCATCCGTGACTCCCCCTGAGGGCTGCCCAATGACATGTCTAGGAGGGACAGCTCTTGGGTGCCTTGGATGCCACTGGTCATAGTCATCTGCCAAACACAGCAGGGACCCAGCAGCACCTCCAGAGCTGATCTAACAACAGGTTCCCTCCCTCACCTTTGCTGGTTGCTGTATGAAATGGGGAGGGTTCAGAGGGTGGTGATCTGGGTGAATGAGCCAGCTTGGTGTGGTGGTTAGATCTGGGAGATCCAGATTCCAATCCTCACTTGTACCACAGAAGCCAAGTGGGTGGCCTTGGGCCAGTTGCACACTCCCAGCCTAACCAACCTTAGAGGGTTGTTGTGATCATAAAACAGAGGAGAAGGGAATGATATAAGCCATTTTGGGTCCCCATGGAGGGAGGACGGTGGGCAATGAATAGTGTGAATGAATGAAGCTCATAACTGTATGTCTGCTCTGGGAGGGAGGGGGCTTCTGTCATCCAGGAGGAAGACATCTGTGAAGGTACCAATGAGAGGGCAGGGGATCATGGGGGTCCCTGGAGTCAGTGGCTGGGGGATAGTAAATGCAGTGGGCTGACTTGGTGTCTTTGGTGGGGTGGGTGGGAAGGGCACTGGTAGGGGAGGCAGGCACCTGAATCGGATCCTGCATGCTGTAAAAAGGGAGTCAGAACCCTTTCAGGGGTCCCAGGGTGGCAACTCTGCAGCAGCAGCTACAGTCCTACCACGAGGGAGAGATGCTTTCTTCTGGGACATGGGAGGGGTTGTCTGCATCTGTGGTGGTAGCTGGCAGGCACCTGGAGGGGTTGCTGATGTCACACAGGACAGTGGGATAGACAGGAATGCATCAAGAGGGGATGTACTAAAGCAACTGACAGGATTGCCCATTGAGAACAACGGGAGAAGCCTGAATGCCCATTGGACATACTAGCAGCCAGGAGTGCCAAATGACCTCCATGGGTTCCATTGCAATACATTACCACACACGGAGGTAATGATGAATGCAGAATGGATTTCAAATGACAGTCTCTGGGCACTGATCATTCTGGGAATGGAATGACAGTGTCCAGAGTGGAATGATGGCCATTCCAGCCCCACACCACTTCTGCTTCATTGAGGAGGCAATTGGGGGATCTGAGGGTGGTGCTGCATGTCCCCACATCTGAACTCAGTGGATTCCTCTCCTGCTCCACCACTGGCAGGGGTGGTATGAGAGTGCCCTTAACAACATGGTTAGGTTGCTGGGAAGTGCACCTGCTGGTGAGCAAAGGACACCTGCAAATGCATAGGGTACCAATGACAACCCCATTTCCCCTTCTGCCCTTTGGGGACCCTGTGCTCTGTGTGGGCATTGAGGCAGCTGTGGATGCCCATCAGACAAACAGTTCAAACCCTTTCCCCACTGTCAGATGCCTGGATCTGCTCCCAGGATTTGGTCCCTTTAAGGGTGTGTGTGTGTGTGTGTGCTGCTGACAACAAGTGGAACTCCTGTGGCCCACCCCTCTCTGCCCCCTGCCTGAGATGGATGCTGGATTCTACCCCATTGTCACATGACCCCTGATGGTTCTTGCTTCCCTGTCATCACAGTGCCACCGCCTCTGCACAACACCTCCACTGACCACAGTGGTGTGGTTGCTACAGATGTTACTCCAGTTATGCTCAGAAAACACTGCAAACCCACCAAATTTGTCTGCTGGCCACCCTTAACTTATCCCTATAGGGAAAGGACTAGCACCATTATAGTTATGTGTCGACCAGCAGCTGCAGCTCAGGCATAGCACAGGATTGCTCTGCCCATGATCACAACAAGCATTTGGGAGGAAAAGTGATCACTGTCACCTTCCTTTTTTTTTGGTTACTTTCTTATGTCTAGAACATTCCACCAGAATAAGCCAGAAAATTATTACTACATGCTTTTCATTTTAGATTATCATTTTCCTTTACTGGTCCCAGATATTCTGTATAGCATGAAAGTCTCCTCAGGTCAGCAGTAATGAAAAGCAGTAAAGAGTAAAATTAACTTTCCAGACAAACTAAACATAATTTGCTTTATAAGTAAATAGATCCCATCCCAGCTTTAAAACATTTATAAGAAAATATGAATATTACAATCCTTTACATTTTTAATTTCTTAATTGCACTCTCTCTTATTTGCTCACTCAATTATTTAACACACATGCATACAAAATAAACACAAGATAAACACATATATACAAAAATAGATTTAAAAAAGATAAAGTAACCTGTACCAGCAGGCTTAAATGTTTGTACGAACGATGTTCTTCCCAAATATTGCTGCTGAAACAATCAAGATAGCAGTATTCAAGGCTTTTAAACATTAGAATGAGTGGAATTTATCTTAAACTGCAATTATGCCAAAGCTAGAGTCCAATGGCACCTTTAAGACCAACAAATCAAGGTGTGAGCTTTCGTGTACATGCCATTGGACTCTAACTTTGTTCTATTGCTTCAGACCAACACAGCTACCCATCTTGATCTGCAATTATGTCCATCGGTTCTATGGATTATTAGTGATGATGATGATTGATGGTGATGATGATGATGAAGAACATCAATCATAAACAAGGTCCTTCTTTGAAATCACCTCTAAAAAGATATTTAACCTACTTAAAATACATCAGGGATGGGGGGAAACAGTCCTTTGCCTCAAGAAATTAACCTGAATTTGGAATATAAGGCAACCAACACAATATAAGAGATAAGGAATAACCAAGCAATAACGGAATATAAACTGTGGTGTCTCAGCCATATACCAGGTTCCTCAATAGAGGCATTAAAGACATCGTGAAAGAAAGAATGTGAAAAACACCTAAAGAGCTTAGTGAAGGTAACTCTTCCCAGGCATGCAGCACATATAGTTAAAAAAACCCCAAAAACTAATGCTGCTTGCTGGCAACTTTATTGTCAGAGGACACACAGTTAAAACTTGTTGGTGGGGATCTAGTTTATTTGTTTGTTAAATTTGGTTGGCTGCCAGAAATAAGAGGACCTAGTTGAGGATTGAGTAGAGGATCTCAGCTTCCAGGATGAACAATATGGAAGATGAGGTCCTTCAAGTACCACCCCGCTCAAAATAAACTATTAAATTTAATTTATTGCCTTGGTTAGTATTTAGATGGGGTACCAGGAGGAGTGCCAGGACTGCTACACAGAGGCAAGGGATGGCAAACCACCTCTGAATGTCTCTTACCTTGAAAACCCTACAGGGTCACCATAAGTCTGCAGTGATTTGACAGAAAAAAAGGTAAGAACCATCGCTTTGCATTGTGCCCGGAAGGAGGTGGGCAAGCAATGTAGATACACAGATGATACAATTCTTTTTTTTAAAAAACTTAGAATACCATTTTTTTAAAAAATCTACAATAAGCCTTTATGAACTAGCGTCCTCAGCTCATTTGCTCAGATTAATGAGCTGACAAAGTGAACTGCAGTTCTTGAAAAGTTTCTGCTGGAACATTTGTTCATCTTTAAGGTGCCACAAAAATAGACAGACAAAGCTACTCCTTTGAAACCTACTAAAACAAAAATTGCCTCCGTTGAATAGCCATAGTACAAGTATTCTAAGAATCTGCTACAGGCCCAGCCCTAGCAAAAGTAAGAACATGGAGAAATGTAATAAATCAGAGAATGGTTTTCAAGTCAAAATGAGAATAATCCTATTTCCATCACATTTAGTGCAGAATTATTCCAGTCTAACCCCATTGGTTTCAATGGGTTTAGAGTAACTCTGCATAGGATTTCACTGTAAGACACGTATTTGTGACCATGTCTTCACACTGTATATATATACACCAATGTGCATGAATGGGCAAGTGAAAAGAAATGGATATGTATAAACCTAACAAGCTCCTGCCAACCTAGCAGTTCGAAAGCAAAAAATTGCTAGTAGATAAACAAGTAACACTTCAGTGGGAAGGTAACAGTGTTCTGTGTGCCTCGGTATCTAGTCATGCTGGCCACATGACCACGGAAACGTCTTTGGACAGCGCTGGCTCTTCGGCTTGGAAATGGGGATGAGCACTGCATCCCTAGAGTTGGATTCGACTGGCTTTCGAGCAAGGGAAACCTAACCTGTTTTCTAACATTTATAGCAAGGGAGATTTTTTGGACTAGACTAGTTGCCATACAAGAAATTAGGATCTGGAAATCACACAATAATTCACACATACAGCAATAATGAATAAAGGCACAGATACTTTACTTTATTTACAGTCCATAACCAGAATACAAATAAGCAAGAAAAAATGGCCATGACCTGATAAAATATAAAAATTAAGGTATACAAATATAAAAGTGTATAAAAATAAATACAAAACTAGTGCTAATACAAATACAGCAATTTCTAACCTAACTACATAAAATATAGTTACAAGCAGCTACCACAGATAGTATGGTATAATATTCAGTTTATTCAATGAGAAAAAATGTTGGATTTTATCTAACAGACATAACAATTTTGCATTTACTTGCAAGATCACTTATTTCAAGGTGAAACAGAGATGCCAAGCATAGTCATACTGACTCCTGAATGTTATAGCCATCATCTCAGATTTCTAGCTAAATTGCATGTTTTCAAAGTAATATTTTTTAAAAGGCTGATTATTTGTATCCATAAATGTGTGTGGGGGGGTACTTTACAGAATTACTGTTCCTTCTCTAAAAAAAATAGTTATTTGAATATTTTAGATTCACACACATTTGCAAACACATATATAGCACATGCATGTTACAAAATCAAACACAACAGGATGCAAACTTTTATATCACAACAGGCAAACTTTTATATCACAAGAGATGCCATTAACTTTGCACCAAACATGTTCAGCAAGCAAATATACCATTTTTGACAGATGCAAACCTCACCTCACCTCAGCTTGTCTCACCACCATCTGAGCAGCTGCTGAATTTTAGTTTCTTTATGATTTGATCATGTGGCAGATTTTCATCCCCTATCGGGTGCTTGCTTTTAAAACGTACTGTTTTGATGTTTAGGTGGTTCTTGCTGTGCAACTGATTTTTAATTTTTAACTAAGATTTTAAAAGATGTGCTTTTAAAGTAAGAGTTTTAAAAAATGTGCATGGTGGATGAAATTTAGAACTCTCATCAATATGTGCAAAATACTGTCAATATTTATAAACATAGATGAAAGCAAATGTTGGATATTACACAACTCAGTTCCTTTCTTTGTATTAGGGATCACGCAAACTTTACAGCAAATATGAACTGAATGTTGGATCTTTCTCACCTTGCCATCTGACTTAAATTTTGTTGCTGCTCACTAGCTTTGGTGGTATTTTTTTTTCTTTCTTGCAGACACTTTTGCATCTCCACAATATGTGAAATAGATTCTCAAACAGTATTGGATCATTGAGCCAGGTAATTAAATGACAAGGGAAGTAGGAAGTAGAACTCTGATGACTGTGTGAAAATCCACATATATGAAATGTAAAAATGTCAATATCATGGACAGAGACATACCAAGCTATGTTTAAAATTATTCATGTCTATTAAAGTCAGGGATGTTGATGTTCTGGTCCATCCTAGAATCAAGGGAGGCACAGGGCACTGATCGGCTTCGCCATTAATAGCCCTTCCTATGGGAGGTTGGCCGTGGGAGAGCTTAAATGTGTTCTGCACCTTCTCCCTGCAAGCATTTGTTGTGTGCTGCTGCCCACCCACACCTTCTCTGGAGGCTGCATGGGATTACCCAGTCACTTTGCCCATGATTTGCCTTCAGAGAAATCTCTTTTTTGCCTGCTTCATGCTTCCTTTTGAGGGATGGGGATAAATAGGCCTGGACTATAAGACTGGCGGGGAGGGGTATAAATCAAATAAATAAATAAATAAATAAAACAAATAAATAAATTGTCAGGGTGGTATTTCCCAAAATGAAGGTAGCAGCTTGCCCTTAATCAGAATGATAAATGACGATATTGAACAGCTATTTAAAAAACTAGTTAAGTTGTAACATGAACCAAAAACGATTAGTTTTCTGGATATGTGTTTTATATTTATAGCAGTATTCTTCAATGTGTCACCTCTGTGGACCATGACACCCACTGGTACATGCCCCAGGAGGGAGCCTAGGACACACAGAGGTGGCCTAATCAGCTGTCTAGTAGGAAAAGAGAGGCTAGCTGTGTGGAGGGGGGAGAGGCAGCCAGGGCAAGAGGCACTGGCACCCCAATCAGTTGTGTAGTGGGGGAGGAGGGATCCAGGACAGGTGGAATGATGCTCAAATCAGCTGTGTGGTGGGTGGAGGGCAAAAGCCGGGGTAGAGAGCTGCAGTGCCCCTGATTAACTGGGTGGTGGGGACAGTGTTTCACTCACTGCCCAATATTTTTTGTCTTTCCCTCAGGCAGTTGCTGGGATACAGCAAAAAGAAGCTAAGCAGAGAACTGCTTGCCTTGCTTGACACCTTGGCTGCTGATGAAGAGGGGGTGGAGGGGGAGAAAAAGTATGGGGGCAGGGTGTAAAACACTATACTTTACTTCTTATCCTGGCGTCTCTCTACAGCAGCCAACCAAGTGCAAGAAAAGCAAACCAAGCACTTCTCCACTTCATTCCCTGTCCTGTTGTTGAGGAGAAGTTCTGTGCCCTGGTTACTGCTGGGAGGGGGAGAAAGAAAATGCCAGACAGGGAGTAAAACAGTGGACTTCTCTCCCTTGAGTGGCTTCTGTGTTTGTGTATGTTTTATTTCCCTTTATACCCACTTGGGCTGTGTGTGTGTGTGAAGACCTCCTTCCCCACACTGGCTCTGCCCACCACCACTCAGTTGGGGGATATTGGGGCTGATTGGCGTTGCATCATTGCCATGATATCACATTTGGCATAACCCAGAAGTGACACCATCATGTCAGGTGCCACTCAAGCATTTGCCTCAAACTCTACGGTTAGCCAAAGGTTAAACCATAGAGTTTGGGCAAATCCTAGAGAGGCATCCCTCTTGTGATGATGTCACTTCTGGGTTAAGCTGGAAGTGTTGCCATGGCATCAACACAACTCCAAAAATGTAATTCTCCCCCCCATCTCCTTCCAGTTGCCAGCCATGGGCTGACAACCTTACTCTGTCTCTGCGTGTGGGCACATATTCACATGTACATGTTTTGGACTTCTTCTCTGTATGTTTATATTCCCAATTCCTTCTTCCCTCTTGTATGTGTGCTTGTTCTTGGAAGAGGAGGAGGAGGAGGAGATTTTTCCTGCTCTTGGAACACAGAAGGCTAAGATCTAAAGTAGAGTTTCAGAAGAGAAGGCGGAGCACACATCTCCTGACCCAATGCCAATGACTGGCTGAAGATGAGTAGTTGCAGGGTCATATTTGAGCAGCTGGCTGCAATAGGGCCTGTTTTGCAGATTGAGATAAAAGGCCAGTCAGGGTAGCATCCTCTGTGGAAGCGATATTTATTTATTTATTTATTTATTTATTTTATATCCCGCTCTTCCACATGGGCTCAGGGTGGCGAACAAGAGGCACAATAAGTTGACCTGGTAGATTCTGCAAGTACAGTTTCTGTGTTTTGCCAGCTTCTGTGACCTTGGACTGGCTTTTTGATTCTGACCTTCATCTTGTGATTTGGCTTTGACTCTGCAAACCTGACTTGTGTGTGACCTCTGGGTTCTTGGCTCACCCTCTCTGATAACAATCCTCTGGTGTGAACTTTTGGCTTGTTGACTTCTTGGACTGAGTTCTGGACTTTGTTTGAAGCCCAGGTGTGTGCCTTGCTTATGTATGTGACCCAGCATATGACACCAATGTATTTGGGAATTATTGGGTATATCTGAAAAACAGTGGAGAGGCTGGAGCAGATGACTTCTGCCTCTCAGCTGTTTGTTGGACTTCTACTGCAGTCCCTTTAAAGTTTGAAGAGACTGCAGAAGACAGCCTGAGGATCAGCTGTGCTGGCAGGGAGTACATTGCTCCCCACTGGCTCAACTTGGAGCTGGCTTCTCCTGCAACTTAGTTTAAACTGGGCTGCATATGAAGCTAGCCCCAGGATTGAGCTGGCTTTTTTATCATCATCTTCTTCTTCTTCTTCCATCTATTGGACCTGGGGAAAAAAATCAGGATTTCTGAAAAATCCTGGATCTGAATACTGTACCAATATTGGGATCTGGGATTTTTGGGAATCCCTCCAAATTTTGGTCCAATAGACCTGAATTGAAAAATACTGGTAAAAAATTGCATACCCCTAGACCATGTGGTCCCAGTCAGCTTCCTAACCTCCCTGGGGGTGAGGGGTATGGCCTTGAGCTAGTTCTTCTCATTCCTCCAGGGCTCATCCCAGGACGTAATTGTGGATGGAGAGAGGTCATCACCACATGCCCTGACTTGGGGAGTTCAGCGGTCAATTCTCTCCCCCGTGTTATTAAACATCTATATGTGCCCTCTGGTGGAGAGGTTTGAAGTGGGGTACCATTATATGCAGATGACACCCAGCTCTACCTCTTATTTGAAGAGTGACCAGTGGCCCAAATTCCAATCTTGGCCTTATGCCTGGTTGCAGTGATGGAGTGGCTAGGTGAAGCTAAATCCATCCAGGACAGAGATTATGCAGCTGGGGAAGCCCAGACCTCTGGGGTGGCCACTTCTATCAACCTCTTCCATTAAAACTTCTATTTGACCTAAGGCCCACTGAAAACCATTGGTCTTGAGCAAACTGGAGAACTAGAAGAAAGACACAAAAACATATGTTTAGAACTGAGGTTATAAATGTGTAGTCCTGGTCAGATTGAAACCCTGTCATAACATTTGTTGGAATGCCTTCCCTACCAAAACACCAGGGGAAATGTATGATATTTCATTTATAGCAAATTAAAAATCAATAACCTCAGATATACAGACGATACCACTCTGATGGCAGAAAGTGAAGAGGACCTAAAGAGCCTCTTGCTCAGGGTGAAAGAGGAGAGTGCAAAAGTGGGCTTGAAGCTCAACATCAAAAAAACTGATCTGGCCCTATCACTCCTTGGCAAATAGAAGGGGAAGTTGTAGACGTAGTGACAGACTTCACGTTCCTGGGATCCCAGATCACTGCAGATGGTGACTGCAGCCATGAAATTAAAAGACGCCTGCTCCTTGGGAGGAAAGTGATGGCAAACATAAACAGCATGATAAAAAGCAGAGACATCACTCTGCCAACAAAAGTCCGCATGGTCAAAGCAATGGTATTCCCCGTAGTAATGTATGGCTGCGAGAGTTGGACTATAAGGAAGGCCAAGCGCCGAAGAATAGATTCTTTTGAATTATGGTGCTGGAGAAGACTCTTGAGAGTCCCTTGGACTGCAAGGAGATCAGATCAGTCAATCCTAAAAGAAATCAACCCTGACTGTTCCCTGGAAGGCCAGATCCTGAAGTTGAAGCTCAAATACTTTGGCCACCAAATGAGAAGGGAACATTCACTGGAGAAGACCCTGATGCTGGGAAAGATTGAAGGTCAAAGAAGAAGGGGACGGCAAAGGATGAGATGGTTAGACAGTGTCATCGATGCAACGAACATGAAAATGAGCAAACTTCAGTGGACAGCAGAAGACAGGAGGGCCTGGCGTGATCTGGTCCATGGGGTCGTGAAGAGTCAGACTCGACTGTGCGACTGAACAACAACAAAAATTATTACACTTTAGAGGAAAAAATGTGGCTTTGGAAATGGAAAGATGCAGATATTATTCTTTCTGTAGGCCACTTTTATCATGCCATCATAAAATGTTATACCATGTAAATTAATGTAGGATACTGCTTGGTTTTTAAATATTTTATATTTCCTTCATTTTATTTATAAGTTAGTCACAATGGATGCTTTTCCTATATCTGTTTTTAAGCATTTCCATGACTTTGGGATTGTGGAATAAAGAATGACTGACTGGCTCACTGAGTCTTTCTGTTAGCCTGACAAAACATCCAATATTTGGGTTTTGAAGTGACTGCTGCTCCCCCCACCCCTTACACTATCTCAAAGCCCTGGGCATCAACACTCCATTTAAAACTCCTTGCTGTCCTCGAAGAACCCAAAGTTCTACTCCCTTCCCTTTATTTCTCTAAGCTTCTTGTGCTTAAAGGCAGGTATTATATAGACTTCCAGCAGTGGACTCACAATGTTTTAAGACTATGAAAAGGATCTGCCTTGGGGGCAAAAGAAGCCAGTGGTAAAGCCAAATGGTAGAAATGGAAATAGCTGTTCTCCAGAAATTCCCCTCCACCCCTCCCTCCCTCGCTCCCCAGGCCCTGTAAACATTTGCAGGAGTCCTGGAAGCTTACAGGAAGCTGATAGTGTTAGCATTTCCCAGCCTATTCAGAGGGCTAGCATTCATCTGCCAGAGGCCCTTTGTGCAGGCTTTGTCCTTTTTGCTCCTCTTTTGTGACATCCAAAGAGCAGACATTTGAACAGGGGTGAGGGTCAGAAGCAAAGTGAGCTTGAAGGCTGCTGTGAAACTGTCCTCTGGTGGTTCTGCAGTCAATAGCTTGCAACTGTCTTTACACTTAGATACCTAGGTGTGAGAAATATGATCGCTTTCTTCAGTGAGGAGGCTGCTATTTCCCCAGTTCACTTTAGGTATGCAACCTTGCTCGACTTGATAGTTTCTATATTTTCTTGATCTCCTAAACTTTGCAACTGGATCCCTGCAGACTTTGTCCAGCCCACAGAAGCCACCAACAGGCCTAAGAAAGATGCTGTTTCCATTCGTTCCATCTTGTGCTATGATGAAACTTTGCTGCGGCAGGGGGCTCCTGGTCAGAAATGTTCTGCTGCACACACGAAGTGTGGACGGCATGATGATGTCACTGGTAGTGATGTCATGAGGGTTGCCAGGTTCCTTGAAGTCCCCAGCAGGGGACTTTGGGGGGTGTTACTGGAGGGGGGCATCCCCAGCATGATGATATCACACAGAAGTGACATCATCACACTGGAGGGCGGAGGCCCCTGCCTTTACCCAGCAGCATTTAAAAACATCCTTTAAAAGCTGTTGGGGAAAGGTGGAGGGAGGCCACGCATGCCTGCACTCTGAGCCCGAAAATCAGGGTCCAGAGTGCAGGGACATGGCCCTTGCCTTTCCCCAGCAGTATTTAAATACATCCTTTAAATGCTGCTGGGGAGAGGTAGGGAGGAGGCCACACGTGCCTGCATTCCAGGCCCTGAATTCAGGGCTCAGAGTGCAGGTGCATAGCCCCCACCTCTCCCCGGCAGAGCTTAAAGACTTCTTTTAAATGCTGCTGGGGAGAGGTGGGGAGGAGGCCGGGTGGTCATTCTTGGTGGCAGGGCTTCCACCTGCCGACTAGCTGGTGGGCAGGAAGGAGCCCCTCCAAACCAGGATCTGGGGGGGGGATCTAGCAACCCTTGACATCACCAGTAACCATAGAGCCCCCCCTGAATGCTAGAGTGTCACCGTGTGATAGCTGTAGTGTGATGATGTCACTACTGGTGATGCCATTGTGTCGGCAGCATCCCTGTGGGCACTGCCTTTTGGGGGTGGTGCTTCCCCCACCAGCCAGCTGGCCACACCAGGGGAATGGCAACCTTAACTGGGAGCACTGTCTGCTCTGTCAGAGGCCCTCCAAGTGAATGTCTTTCCCAGCCTCTTCTACCTAAGCTCCTTATAGCTGAAGATGCCAAGAATTGAGCCTGGGAACTTTTGCATTAAATGTGTTGTGCATAGTCATATTCCTTACCCAATGGATCCTCATGGCCCTTGTCAGTCTTGAAGGACTTTAAGATCAAGATATATGCATGTAGGCTGCATTGCTTATTGTTAAGAGCCTTGACTTTTGTATGTGTTTGTGTGTATTTATTTCTCACTGGTCAATTCATTTTAGTGTGACTAATGGGGGGGGAGGGCCAGTCTAATCAAAGCAACTGAAAATGTTACAACAGCCAAGCAAAGGTAAAAGGTCACCATTCAAATTAAGAGGTGACAGGGAATAAGATTACTCAATTCTGTAAAAGGCCTTGAGAAGAAGTAGAAAGATCTCTGGAGTGGTGAATTTATTGTTAAAAATGAAACAAGATTTTGATGCACACAGTGTAACTGGGGGAACATTGTTACTTCTAAGGACCAAACCTTCAAAGGAATGTAATTAATAGCTTTAGCTCTGAATCATGTTGCAAGTAGGATTTATTTCCACCAGATGCAGCCATAATATATCTTTCAGAATTTTTGGGGTAAAGGTGACATAGGTAACTGATTCAGCAGTGTATTTTTTTCAGATCAGTAGTTCTTTAACCATCATAGGAATATGGCCATTATTCAGACCCATTTGCCAGGTTCATTATCTGCCTTCCCCCCCAAGTATATAAACTACCTGTGTGATTCCTGCATCTAGTTGGTTAGCTTTACAATCTGGCAGGTATAAAAGGCAGGGAAAGCACCCCAAAAGGAAGAGAGAATTTGAGAGATTTTGCAGCCAAGGGCTGGTAGAGTAGTTATGATTAAATAGGCTGGGGACAAACCTGAAGAATGCTGAACGAGGTTGGCAGCTGCATGAGTGCTTACCTATAAATGAGTGCTAACCCATGCCTGCTTTATAGTTCCAGTAACACCAAGTAGAAAATGAAGAGATCCCCATTGCAGTCCTGTGGGAAGGGAATGGGGCAGGGGAAGAAAGAGGTGACGGAGAACACACAGGAAGCTGAATGGAGTAATACAGGCCACATCGTTATTGATTACAACTGATGGAGCATTGGGTGACATCTAGGCATCAGGCGATCTAGGCATCAGGCAACCCACCTGTTAGCCAATGGAAAACCTTCCCCAACCCACATGTTAGGGGTAAACCTGGAGTGGCGAGCCAGTGGACCCACATGGGCACAAGTCTCGGTGTGGTTCCCTTACCACCTAGGAGTGGAGCCAGATGCCGAGGTGGGCATGATGTTACATGGCTCAGCCCCAGGACCCCTTAAGGGGGTCCCTACCAAGGGGAGGTGGACATGCAGGCACAGCATTCCTTCCCAATGGATCCAGTCCAATGCCTAAAACCACCATAAAGCTGTGATAAGAAAAGAACAACGAAGCCAAGCCACAAAGAACCACATGCAACCGAGAGAGGGAGGGAATAATTGAGGCCTGACTGCAGGATGGGGCCTGGACAACACAGCTTAATAAAGGGGAGGCGCAGCCGATCAGAACAAAGACTTTGCCTCCCAGGTCTGTTCCTGCCCCAACCCCTCCAAACTGGCCCGGCCAAATTATGATTGGCCAGCCTAGAGTGTGGGCTGCCAAACCCCCCACAGAACTTCTGGCTGCAGCTGTTGCACCCAGAGCACCACAAGGACCTTCTGCAGCAAGTGCCATTATCATGAAGTAACATTTTGGATTTTAACCAGTTGTCAGCCACAATGCTTGCAGTTTTCTTTTATATGCCAAGAGTAACAACTTTAAATATTTATTTTATTTATTTATCATATTTATACTCCGCCTTCCCCACAATGCAGGCTCACCTACACAGTTCCAGAAATTGTAGCTGTAGTCTTGCTGAAGTAGCAGTAGCTAATCATATTAGATCTGCAGGGTGGAATCTAAACTCTGTGTGTGATCACTCATTTTGCTGTAGAACAGAAAGCAAATAAATACATCACATGTGAATATATCAGACCTCGGTTACAGAGGTCTATTTCTAACAGATGACTTCCATATTTATGTATACAATGAATCTGACATGTAAATATAAGACCTGGACATAGCTGAACAAAGGGTAGAGAAAACTGAATTTAGCTGGTAATAAATGGGTTGCTTTGTAGGAAAATATATCAGCCACTGAGTAATATGGAATATATTTGACTGGATCATTTTTTATTCAGTAAGAAACCACTAGATGGCTTTCACAGCAAATTACAGAAGGATTGTTATTTCATACATTACCCATCATACAGAAGCAGGAAAAAATGTCGATAGACAGATAGATCACACAGGAAGAGAACCTACATTAAAATATATAAAAAAGGATATTTTCCAATACTCATAAAGCTGCTGCTAGGAATAGTGGAATACATAACTGGAGGGGGGGGGGTTCAGAACATATCTATTCTTTTCATTCTCTATAGCACTATAGTCAGCCCTAAGTGATGAGCCAACTGTTGGTTAGTTTCTGTTGTTGCTATGAACTTGGGAGACATTAAAACATTTGAGAAAAATCTCTGCCTAATTTTCATTTTCCCCAACATTTTTCATGCCCTTTTGCAATCAGCAGAACCCTGATCTGCAGATGCTTGGAGGGGAAAGGGACAATTAGGCCCATACTATGTTGCCATGCCAGATACAGTGCTCACCTGACTGGATGACAAAACTTTCACCTAAATCAGCTCTACTTGCGAATAGTCATGATACATGACTAGTTGAGGTAGGATGTAAACAGGGATGTGCATTTACAAGTGCATTCTGTTCTCTGAACAACTCCTCCCTTGAAAATGATTTTGTGCCCTTTTGTTAAGGGATGCAAAAATTGTCAAAAGAATTTATTCTCTGGAACGACCACCCATGCGACTACATGTATTCTCTGAATGGCTAAAACTATTCTGAAAGATGACTACATACTAAGCATCATCTACCGCTTTACCTGTTTTAAATACCCTGATTTTGAGCATGAAAGGTAATTCAGTGCTAACTAACCCATGCTAACTGAATTGCAATATTTTCCCTGATGCAGTTATCTAGAATCAGTTTTTGCTGCCATTGGATGCGTTCAGACGCGCTGTTTGAGCCGTTTTCGGCACGGCTCAGAAACGGCTTTTACCTGCGCGTTCACACGCCCAACATCTGCCCACCGTCCCCAGCCGTCGCTTTCTGGAGCAAACCCCCTTTGAAATGGAGTAATTTGACACCACTTACCACTTTCCATGATTCTCCGTTTCAAGCCGCACTTTTCCCTGTCTGATCGCTCCATCCAGCCACTTCCGGGTGCTTCAACCCCCCCTCCCCTCTGGGAAGCTGCCTCCGGCTTCCGGCTTCAGTCCGCCATTTGTTTTTTTCCCTTAGCGGTGTGCGCTTGAGCGGAGCTCCGCACTTAAGTTAAAAAAAGAAAAGCTTCACTGGTGCCTAGTTTAGGCATTTAGAGGAGTCCGGGATCTCGGGGAGGCCATTTTAAAAAGGAGTCTTCATTTAAACTTTAAAGGGACCTGTTGAGATCGCTCTTCTGCGCACCCGCCAAACTTCCTGTTCGAGAGAGGGCTGCCTGTGCGCATGCTCAAAGGAGAGGGGAAACCCCCCCCACACCTGCAGGAGGACGGCGGGGAGCTCGGAAGGAGGAAGTGAGTCTGATCGCGATTCTCCAGTTTAAAAAAAAAACGCATCATGCCGGAGCAGTTTAAACCGCTCCAGCAAGCTGTCTAAACGCACCCATTAACTTCCTTTGTCCTTTCATTTCAAAACCATTTAAATCCCCCCCCCAGCAACTCCTAAAATGTCAGAAAGAAGTAAGACTGAATTGCTCATTTTTCCAAGATGATTTCAGTGTGGATGTATCTAATCCAAACTTAGGAAGGAAAACATACTCTACAGGCAGAAATAGATAGTTCAGTGCTGAAGGATAATGGAAATTTACATCCTACTAAGGCTGACAGACGTTCTTTGATTTCCACTATTTTATATAGACATCTGGAATATCAATTCCATGGAAGTTACTGTTTATACTGTCCCAGGTTCTGTACAATAGAATCTTAACTAAAGTCATAGATAAATGCATGAAATCCTGTCCAACAGAGCACATTAGCTAGATTTACAGAAAAATATACTTAAGAACACAGATAGAAACAAATCACTAAACTAGACTAGCTGTGACCTGCATGGCCTAGGCTAGCCCAATCTCATCAGATCTCTGAAGCTAAACAGGGTCGGACTTGCCAAGTATTTAGATGGAAGACACAATTCCAGGGTTGCTGTGCAGAGAAAGGCAATGGCAAACCACCTCTGTTAGTCTCTTGCCTTGAAAATCCTATGGTACCCCCATAAATCGGCTGAGACTAGATGGCACTTTACACACACACACAAACTAGACTAAGAAGTTACCAAAAAACCCCCAACCTTTTAACTTGACAGCAATTGGATACAGACAGTCAACTGTCTATCGTTTTTGCTCACAGAGTGGTGCAAGCCTGCAAAGTAATCACCTCCACAACTATCCCTCCTTATAAATACTTATCTTTTGGTTTCGTAAGATTCCATGTGCTCCCATTGGCTGTAAAATGCCCTCCCCCAGCCATTGGCCCATCAGCCGCCACTCAAGAGTACTCGCGTGCCATTGACTAGCTCTCTCTCCTGAGGAAGACAGTTCTCTTGACTCCTGTGAGGGACTGTCCCCTCAGTGGCTGTTGGTAGGCAGCCAAGCTTGGTTCTGTGAGTAAAAAAACAAAGGACTTTCAGCATAACCCCCTCCCCTGCTCATAACCCCCTCCCCAATGGCCACTTTCCTGTCAGAATAAATGGAAAAAGGCTCTTTCTCCTGCTTAGCTTCTGCATGGCTGGCTGGCTAACGAGGTGGGCCAGCGACCATCAAACCATTTTCTTCAACTCCCCGCTGTGTGGCTGACTTTCCCCTAGGGTTGCCAATCTCCAGGTGGGACCTGGAGATCTCCCACTGTTACAATTGACCTCCAGATGACAAAGATCAGTTCCCCAGGAGCAAAATGGTTGCTTTGGAGGGTAGACTCTATGGCATTATACCCTGCTGAGTCCTTACACACACACCCCAAATGCTGCCCTCCACAGGATCCACCCCCCCAAATCCCCAGGTATTTCCCTAATCACAGTTGACACCTGTACTTTCTCCTCTGTCAGTAAAAGGCCCTTTCCACACCTATGTTGGCCTTTGGGAGAAAACTCATTGGACCCTGTCCTGATCAGGTTGCCAACTCCAGATGGGCAATTCCTGGAGATTTGAGGGATGGAGCCTGGAGAGGGTGAGGTTTGAAGAGGGGTGGCACCTCAGACAGGTACGATGCCATAGACTCCACCCTCCAACCCAGCCATTCCCTGATGGGGAACCATGGTTGCCAATCTCCAGGTGGGGGCTGGAGATCACTCAAAATTACAACTGCTCTCTAGGAGGGAGGGGGAGGAGATGGAAAACTAAAGGTAGGTTGATGGTTGGCTGGGAGGGAGGTAGGGTTATCAACTCCAGGTTGGGAAATTCCTGGAGATTTGAGGGGTCAAATCTGGAGAGAGTGAGTGTTGAGGAGGGGTGGGACCTCAGGCAGGTACAATGCCATAGACTCCACCCTCCAAACCAGCCACTCCCTCCTGGGGAACCACTGTTACCAATCTTGGGGGTGGGCTGGAGTTCACTCAAAATTACTACTGCTCTTCAGGTAGCAAAAATCAGTTCCTCTGGAGAAAATGGTGGACTCTGTCATTATACCCTGCTGAGATTGCCACAGCAAATTGTCACTGAGTGCCCAGAGCCGGGGCACTCTCCCAGAGCCTCTTTCTAGAGCCCGTTGTATTTATTTCCACAACAGGCCTTATTCCTAGTTTACAATATCACAGAATGTTATGGAGTGCAATCTGAGCTTGTTTGGGGACCTGTCTGCCCTAGAACTGATTCTAGACTACTTCCTCTAATGACTCCTTTGACCATGGTGGAAGTGTTATCCAAATGGCCTACACACGTGAGACCCCCCCCCATGTTTGGATAATCCTGCTTGCATGTGAAGAGTGCATACACATGCATTCAGGTAAAACTAAGTTATGGACTACTGCCTCTGTATACCAAAGTCCAGAATTTGGTAGTAGGACTTCACTATGGGACTGGGAAGGTTCCTAGAAATAAAGCAGATGGGATATAGAATCAAATTTACAAAAACAGATCAAGAAAAGCCGGAGGCACTCAGAGAGCTGCAGGCTCACACACACACAAAAACCCAGCACACAATAAAGTGTGCCAAGTAAAACATGCAAGTCTATCTGATATGGTGAGGGAGTCCTAAGGATCCAGGATGGAAGGAGAACAAAGAATAAAGAAGCAGGGCAGAGATCAAGACTGGCTCCAGATCTCTGATCCTGTGTTCAAGTTACACAGGGGCAGTAGTGACGAAGTCCAGGAGAATGGCTGCAGATGCTGCAAAGTTCTGGGGTTTGGGGGTGCTACAGTTATCCTCTAAAAATGTTGTAAGGCAAGTGGTCTCCAAACCTAGTATTGGTTTGAAGCCAAAGGGTTTGAATCTTATTGGTGGGAAAATCATAGGTGAAAAAGTGACATACTGAAGGCTGGGGATGAGTGACTGGAATGAACTGGTCACTGGCTGGTCTAAAGAGTGGACAAAGAACTGGGTGTGAATGCTCGCATCCTGGAGAAACAATAAAGACCAACTAGATCCTTCCAAGCCCTAATGGTGCATTAGCATAGGTAATCACTGAGACATCACCTGCATTTTTTTTAGAGCGGAAGGGACTACTTCTTTTAACTCCCAGTTAGAATTATTCAGGCTGCTTCCTTTTTGTCATGCTAAGAAGTACCTTCAGGCTGAGTGGAATCTTCCTGGATCCCCATTTTATTTTTACTGAAATACAGGGGTTCCCTTATGCCATGGTTATCAGTAGTGCTTACATTGCTCCACCACAGTTCAACCTAACCTGCACACTTGTTAGGCTTTTTAGCAAACATCTCAGCTTTACTGCTGCATGACATGGACATTTGAGTCTCAACAAAAATCCAGAAGAAACTTAAAATGCAGGAGGGCATATCTCTTCATTACCCTCTTCTAGAAAATAGATTTTCTTGTTTTCCCTAAAGTTGTTTGGCTGTAGTTTGTTTCATTGATGGTGTTTAGAAGCTCATCCCCTAGTCTGTTGTTGGACAGACTAGACCCCTCTGTAATGAAAGGGAGGAGCAGAATGAGGAGGGGAGAAAGTTGGAGGAGAAAGCAAAGCAGGGCCTGTAAGAAGGACACAAGAATAAAACCTTGGGTTAGGAATCCTGCTTTGTGTTGTCTCCTTGCCTGCATCAACTACACAAAAGGAGGTGGGGGTATCTTAGTAGGTAAGAGGAGGAGAAAGCCTGAAGCAGTACATAAGATAAGTTGTGTATGCTGACATCACACCATCCTAACACTGATTGGAACAAACGTCCAACCTTTCTCTGCTACAACTCTCAATGGATCTTCCTCCCTTGATGATGTCAGAGATAAATGACAATGCTGCCATGGGAGTTCTACTGCTTTTACAGAAGAATAGAGAGTACAAAACCTGTCATGATTATAGCTGGGATAAGAAGATGTTCTGGTGCTTCACTATATTTGGTGGTCTGTGCACTTCAGAGAATGCACATAGGCACATCCTACATCTATGGCAGGTTAGCACACTGGCCAATAAACTGAGTGGCCTGTGTTGCAAGAGCTGCATCTGAGACTGCATTTACACATTAAAGTTCCCTTATCTATTGGAGAACAACATGAAGACTTTGCATCACACATGCAATGGGAGTTTTGTGCCTCTCAGATGCACACTGTCTTTTTTCTGTTTGCCACCACAGTACACTGGAAGAAGTGGCAGCAGCCTCCCCACCACCACTATTTTGCATCTTCAGATTGCCCCATGGAGCCACTATCAGCTCTGTAGTAAAACTCATGTTACTTTTGTGACTTTATGTACATTTCACAATGGACCCAAGAGCAACCCTATGGGGCCATTTGAAGTTCTGAAAACAGCAGGGGGGCATAGCTACTTCTCCCTGTGTGCTGTGGTCTCAAACAGAAAAGAGCCGGTGTGCATATGGGAGGCACAAAACGTGTGATACAAAGTCCTTCTGTTGCTCCTCAACAAACACATAGAACCCGAGATGGTTAAAACACACCAGTCCAGGAAATGGCAGAACACAGAAGGCAGTTTTGTTCAGTGTAAATTACTCTAAATAGAGCCTGGTTTGCCTCCCTCCATACAGAGTGACATCTTCAGAGTTCCCTGCTGGGAATGACAGAGAAGGAGACAGTGTTGCAGTGCAAAGACCATTGATGCTGCTGAACACTTCCATCCCCCCAGCTTTTTTTATCAGGCTAGTGGCCAGTGGGCCATATTGCAGGCATGGCATTGACCCTCTGGCAGGACCCTCAGGAGGGGCCAGAGACTGGGATGAATTGATCAGGACTTTGGGGTGTGAGTAAGGGGTGTGAGTAACGAATTTGGGGTGTGAGTAAGGAAAAGGTGGTAAAGGCTTCTTATACTTTTTGGTTAATTAGTACATATGAATGATTTATAAACCTCGATCATGTCACCTCTCAGCCGTCGTTTCTCCAAGCTAAAGAGCCCCAAGTCTTGTAAAAGAGGTGTTCTTGTCTATTCTCTCCTAAATGAAAAAAAATATATAGTCCTTTTATAGGAGATGCATATTAAAAAGTCCAGAAATAAATTACTTCCATGCCAGAAATAAGGTACTTTATATCATGCCTCAGTTAATCCAAAGAACAAAGGTGTGGCAGTTTGGTGTAGTGGTTAAGTGTGCAGACTCTAATCTGGGAGAACTGGGTTTGATTCCCCACTCCTCCACTTGCAGCTGCTGGATGACCTTGGGCAAGCCATAGTTCTGGCACAGCTGTCCTTGAAAAAGAGCAGTTTCTGTCAGAGCTCTCTCAGCCCCACCTACCTCACAGGGTGTCTGTTGTGAGGAGGGGGAGGGGAAGGAGTTTGTAAGATGCTCTGAGACTCCTTTGGGTAGTGAAGGGTGGGGTATAAATCCAATCTCTTCTTCTTCTTCTCTTATATTAAGAACACTAGGTTTGTGGTTCAAGAGAAATTGATTGATCCAGAAGATGGATTCCTTTTTCTAAAAGAAAGCTTCCATATTTAACTTTTTACAATTGGCTCACTATCTGCCTCAAATATGAAGCTGAGGTCCTTTTTCAGGTCTGTGGGGGGGAAATTAATATCTTTTTCAGATAGTAAATTAATCATAGGTGGAGACTTCAACACAGTTATGGACAAAAGAAAAAAAGAGAGAGAGAGAGAGGAAGGAAGGAAGGAAGGAAGGAGGGAGAGAGGGAGGGAGGGAGGGAGGGAACTTCAAAAGATTTATTTTGTACAATGTTTGTTGACTATCAGCTGAAAGATATTGGGCATAAAACACATCCAGATGAGAAAGATTTTACTTTTTTTTATACATCTACTTATTATATTTTATAATAAACTTATTCCTTGTATCAAAATCTATTAGTAAATGAGTATTATTCAATACTCAGACCATGCTATGGTTTAATTAGAAATATAATTGAATAATTGAATAATATGAGGGGGGAAAGGAGAGGCTAGTTAATAATTTTCTTAATGACAAAAGGTTTTTTTGTAAAAAGGAAAATAGAATTAGATGGTTTCTTTAAAATAAATAGAAGTGATGTTCAGAAATTATTACATGGGAAGATAGTAAAGCTCTTATAAGAGAAGCCTCATATAGGAAGAAAATGAAGGAGCATCTTTGAACTAACTGTAAAGCTAAAATTACATGCTTTAATAAGAATGTTGTTAAGCAATGACAAGAAGCTAGGCAGAATCTGGAAAGTTTAGATAGTGATATATTTCATAAATATATGTTCAGGTGGGTATATGTTCAGGTGATTTTGGAATCTTGAATTGAAAATTCTAGTCAGCTAGTATAAATAAGAGGAAAACTAAGGAAATCACATCTCATGTAAAAAGGAAAGATGGATCATGAATTGCTTTTGGTGATGAAACCATACACAAATTTGATAGATTCTACAAAGAAATTTATGTTCAAGAAAATTCAGACCAGGAATTAAATATATATATATATTTAAAATGTGAATTTCCCTAAATTAACAACTGGAAATAAGATAAACCTATTATGCTTTGTGAAGTATCAGATGCAATAAAGAGACTTGCATTTAATAAAGTTCCAAGCTTCAATGGATTTACTCCAAAATATTACAAGGCTTTCTCTGGGAAAATATTAACCCCTTTATGTACAGCTATAAAGAGTTGTTATTAACATGGTCCACTAGTAAAATTATTCTTAAACATAAGAAAGGAAAAGATAAATTAGCAATGAGCTCATATCATCTAATTTCTTTGTTATACTATGATTATAACATATTAACCTCTCTATTTTAGTTGTGAGGTATAAACATCACAATCACAACTGAGACATAAAACAACAACTAACATTAGGTAAGTCTTTAATCTGATGGATTATGCAAAAACATGTACGTTAAGGAGTGCTGTTATTTTCCTGGATGTGGAAAAACCTTTCTACAGATTTGAAAGCCAACTTCTTTTAGCCTGTTTGAAAGCTTTTAACTTCGGGCTGTCTTTTTTGCAGTGGTCTGATATCATCTGTGCCCATTCAGTGGCAAGACTTAGTGTAGCTTGGTTCATTATTTAAAATTGAAAGAGGAGTAAAATAGGGATGTCCTTTGTCCTTTTTGCTGTTTGCTTTAGTGGAATGGCAGACTTTATTCAATAGCTTTATCTGACAAAGGAATGGCATGGCGTGAAGCTTGGAGGAAGTGCAATGAGTGTGGGTTGGCAGTTCCACACATTTTTTTAAATTATGAAGCAATAAGATTGAATGAATTAACCTCATGGCTTGATGATAAAGATTTAGATGTTACAACATTAGAGCAATTATATGTGATGAATCCCCTGAGAAGCTGGTTCAAATTAGGTGTACCAAGAAAAATTGCATTATAACTTCAGATCCAGGCTTCAAGGGGGAAATTTTAACATGATTGCTTATCTTGAGGTAGAGCATTACTGGCTTGGGGTTCAAATCCATGTGGTTTTGGAGTTTGGAATTATTATTTTCAGTAGGGGATGTGAAATATACTGGGTTCTAGACGCGTTTAGTGAGCAACTCATATTTATTAAGTGATTTCAGTTAACTCTAAAGACAAACTTGTGGGGCTGAGACCCTGCTCATATTTGTGCCAAACAACACACACACCCCCCACACACTCCCCGTGATTGGCTATTTACAGTGCAACCCTAAACCAATAGGTCCATCCCAGGATCCTGGTGGCCCATTGTTCAGGTAACTCAAGCTCAGTCCATTCCCGGTGCTGTCCTGTATCAATACATAACAGGATGTATGTGTTTATAAAGATAATGCCACAAAATTTGGACAGCACATATTCTTCCCTCAAATCTAAAGACCCTCCCTTCCAAGTTTCAAGTGACTTGGATGAAATACCCCTGAAGTAGATGCCTTGGCACAGACTTCGTTCTCTCAACAGATTCTTCGAATGATGGTCAAAGCAATCTAGCAGGAGACCTCTGGCCAGCCATGGCATTAAAAGCAAAACAAAATAAAACAAAAATCCCTGTCTGCATTTTCCTACTTTTAATAGTGACTGACAATTAAAATATCTTACCTTTCCACCAATGCTCCCTCTAAGCTGTGGAGTTTTGTGAGCAAAAATTCTGCTTTCTGAGCTACTGGCATCAAAGCTGTGAGCGAGCGATTTGGCTACTGCATAAATTAGTTTGCTCTGGAGCCATCCATCCTGAGTTAAGACAAAAACGTGTGAGCCAGAAGCTAAAAAACTGTGAGCTAACTCACACTCACTCAGCTTAGAGGGAACACTACTATCCACTGAAAATTCTGCATTCGCCATCCTTCCTTGTTGTGGCCTATTTCTTTCCTTTCACAAAGTAAAAGTGGCTTCCTTTGCAAAACCCCATGTCCCTTTCTGTCATTCTGCCATTAAGGGGATGTACTAAAACAAATTACAGGAATGCCTACTGGGAACAATGGGAGAGGCTTGGAGGTCTGCTGGATATAACGGGAGCAAAGAATGCCTACTGACTTGCATTGGCTCCATTGCAATACATTATAGCACACAAAAGTTGCAATGAAAATGCAGAACAGGTTTCAAGAAACGTACTCTAGACCAGGAATGGCAGTCTCCAGAGTGGAATTATGGTCTCTGGGCCCTGATGGACTGAGGCCTAGACTGAAAGTCCCCAGACTGGAATGATGGTCCCTGTGGGTAGCATAAGTGTTCTAGGACTGGAATGACAGCTTTTATGGTGTAATTATTGTCCTTGGGCCCAGATAAAATGCACTGGGACTGAAATGGCAGCTCGCAGAGTGGGATGATGATCCCTGTGACTAGAATCAGTGTTCTGGAACTGGAATGAAGGTCCCTGGGAATTGCAGAAGTGTTCTGGTACTGGAATAACATAACACTTCTGCTTAGGGTTGCCAAGCCCCTTTGATGTGCTGGCAGGGGGATTTGGGGGACATTCTGGGGGTGCATGGGGACATTGCACAATGCACTGACAACACCTGGAAGTGACATCAGTGCATTAACAACATTGGAGTTCTGATGTTATTTCCTGGTGATGTCAGTGCATTGTGCAAAACATCAGGGGTGGGAGGGATTTCCTCCTGTTGGCCATGTGACTGGTGACAGGCAAGATAAAGGAAGGGATCCTCACCCCCACCTAAGGAATGGTATTCCTACTTCTGCTATCCACAGGGGCTGTCATTCTACTCTGGGGGCTGTCATTCTGATCCCAGAATACTGATTCCAGTCCCAGGGGTTGTCAATCTACTCTGGGAGGATTTTCTTCCAGGCTCAGGGCAAGTCTCTCTAAATCTGCTCTACATTTTTCTTGCCATTTTTGTTTGCTGAAATGTATTGCAATGGAGCCCATGCAAGTGAATTGGCTTTCCTGGCTCCCATTATACTCAATGGGCCTTCAGGCACCTTTGATTGTTCCCAATGGGCATCATTGTCATTCATTTAGTACATCCTACCCCAGCTCTCTATTTATCTAGCCATAGAACAACAAATGTTTTCTGCCCCTGTGGCTATTCTCCAACGGCGGTGGTTGGTTGGAAGCACTATATGCTTCAGAAGGAGCAAATCAAGAAACTAGGAGAATCAAGGAAGAACACAAGCACAGACTGTAGCCTGTTAGCAGGACCTGAACTCAAAAACAACATGGATTTCTTCAGGGTGGGTAGTTTCATTTCACTAATAATCCTGGATTCCTAATACCATTCTAGAAAAACACGGTAATGATCCAGAACAGTTATTTCCATGTATACCTTTGGCTTGAGTATTTCATCATGCACAACCCTAGTTCATATCTTTAAAAAAGGAGCAGAAAATACACCACGCAGATAACAACTGTTATATTTATTGCATATTAGAAGTTTAATAATAAATTGTTAGTGAAGTTCTCCCCACTAGTATCAATAGTAAGTGAACTAATTCCCAGGCTTGGTTAGAGAGAACTAGGTTGCAAGTGTTGGGGAAAGGCTAGATTAACCAGATACTATGACTTGATCAAAAAATAGAGAAATAATACTGAACAGTATCTGAGCATAGTAATGGAGGTATTCTGGTATTTCAGTTCCTTCAGATTAAAAAATTTAATTACTTCCAGACTTTGAGTTTGGAAGGGATTTCATTCCTTTTGAGCAGTTCCTTCCTTGTCATTTGCAGATGACATGAAGTTGTTCAGGGTGGTGAAAACCAGGGAGGATTGTGAGGCACTCCAAAGGGATCTGTTGAGGATGGGTGAGTGGGCATCAATGTGGCAAATGGGGTTCAATGTGGCCAAGTGCAAAGTGATGCACATTGGAGCCAAAAATCCTAAATATAAATACATGGTGATGGGGTCTGAATTGGCAGAAATGGACCAAGAGAGAGATCTTGGAGTTGTAGTAGATAACTCAATGAAAATGTCTAGACAGGGTGTAGCTGCAATAAAGAAGGCCAACACTATTATTACGAAGGGAATTGAAAACAAATCAGCCAGTATCATAATGCCCCTGTATAAATCATTGGTGAGACCTCATTTGGAATACTGTGTACAGTTCTGGTCGCCACGTCTCAAAAAGGATATTATAGCATTGGAAAAAGTGCAGAAAAGGGCAACTAGACTGATAAAAGGGTTGGAACACCTTCCTTATGAAGAAAGGTTTAAACACTTGGGGCTCTTTAGCTTGGAGAAACGACGGCTGAGGGGTGACATTATCGAGGTTTATAAGATTATGAATGGGATTGAGCAGGTGAGAAAGAAGTACTTTTCTCCCTTTCTCACAATACAAGAACTCGTGGGCACTCTATGAAATTGCTGAGCAGTCGGGTTAGAACAGATAAAAGGAAGTATTTCTTCACCCAAAGAGTGATTAGCATATGGGATTCACTGCCACAGGAAGTGGTGGCAGCTACAAGCATGCACAGTTTCAAGAGGGAATTAGATAAACATATGGAGCAGAAGTCCATCAGTGGCTATTAGGCACAGGGTATAGATGGGAACTCTCAGTCTGGGGCAGGTGATGCACTCTATTCTTGGTGCTGGAGGGGGCAGCAGTGGGAGGGCTTCTAGTGTCCTGGCCCCACTGCTGGACCTCCTGATGGCACCTGGTATATTTTGGCCGCTGTATGACAGAGTGTTGGACTAGATGGGCCATTGGCCTGATTCAACATTGGCTTCTCTTATGTTCTTATGAAAATAAATGCTGACATTCCAGTTTCTACAAGTTTTTTATGTACTTGTGCATGGGAATTTTGTCAGTCCTACATTATAAAATAGCAGAAGATCTAGTGCATGACCTTAATTATAATATATGGAGACTCCTTTTATTTTCCACAGGTCTATCCTTTTCTGTAAGCCTTAAGTTTGCAAGAAAATGCAGTTAAGATGATATACCAGTGGCATTTTTCTCCAGTTAGGCTTGCAAGAATTTATTAGGATGTTTTCAGGAGTTGCTAGTAGTGTGATGAATTAAATGGGGACTATATGCATATGTGGTGGAGCTGCACAAAGGCACAAAGTTATTAGAAAATGGTTGCTATTATCATATTAAGAGGTCTTGAATATAGAGTTGTATCTGCTTTGGAACTCTTTTTATTAAACTATGTTGAACCTTTATCTAAAAAATTTGGGACTCCAGTTTTACATATTATTTTGGCTGCTAAACTCTAATTAGTGAGATTATAGAAAACAAAGAAAACTCCAACACAAAAAGTATGTGTGGATAAAGTTAAAGCCATTTATTTGCATGTGAAGTTATTGACTTTATATATAAAAAAGAAATTCTTCTGGTATAGATACAATTTGGAAGGGTATTATAAGTTGGTTGAAAGAGAAATTGTAGAATGAGTAGTTGTTTATTGGCTTGTTTTGGTTGAATAAGTATAAATAAATAAATAATTTTAAGACCCACACCAGTCCAACTGCTTCCTATCTTCTCTTCAGCTGCTAACATGTCATCAAAGCATCCTGTTATGAGTTTTGTGCCAGAATGTATGGCATAGAATAGCTATACATATACATAAGAATATGGCCTTTTCTGCCCATTCTGTCCTAGATCACCAGGTGTTATGAATACAATCAAATTATTAACCACAGAAATGGCTCATGCTGGTATTATGATGTTTGTGATACTTTGCAATCTGATAGAGTTGCTCTATCCTGAGCAATTGCCTATGGCATAACTTCATTTTCTTCAGATGACAGTAGGAAATTTACAAAGCACATTTTTAATTGCACATAAAAAAACATAAACACTGGATAACAATTCACAGCTGTAAGCAGTTCTCAAAATGACAGAGGTGTCTTCTCATCAGGAGAGAGAGTTGGGGTTATGGAGTTACTTGGGCAATGAATTTCATCATATTATAATGAAAAACAATTGTTAAAAGGTTTTAAGAGATAGTGAGTGATCAGCTTCCAAAATCAGGAGACAATTAAGAACTGCCAGATTAGGTCAAAGTAAGATTCCATCTGGATCCTATCTTTGATAATGGCCTCTATAGGATGCTTCAGAGGAAGCAGGCAAAAAGCAAAGCTTTTTTTGTGACTAATCCCAAATTCTCTTTTTCTTTCTCATTAACCAAAGCTTTGGGGAGTCTGTAGAGCAGAGCTGTGTTCCCTCATGGACCACGTACTTAACAGCCACTCATTTATTTGTTTTCCATAAACTAACTAATCTGTCTCAAACTCTTGCTTCTCAAAGGCCTGTTTTTAGCAAACAGGAATTCTATTAAACCAAGTGGAATTTCGACCAATTAGCTAAACATTTTACAAAACTATTTTTGAGGGTAAGGTCCAATGTTAAACAGTAGTCAGAATGAATGTAATACTTTGCATACTAATTGTAATACTTTGCTATGATAATTAAACTAGATTGTGGGATTCTATATCTGTCTGTCTGTCTGTCTGTCTGTCTGTCTGTCTGTCTGTCTGTCTGTCTGTCTGTCTATCTGTCTATCTATCTATCTATCTATCTATCTATCTATCTATCTATCTATCTATCTATCTATCTATCTATCTATATTGTTAGCTACTTAGTTAGATTATCTTCTATGTCTAGGGTGATTAAAGCATTTGAAAAATCCTTTTCCCCATGCATGGGGTCCTATCATATAACTTCCTACTCCATCCCTATTTAATCATCCTATAAACCCAACCAATATTTCTAAAATTAATATGAACACACACGTTACTCTTCTCTATTCCCATTTCTTATTTTCACCTCAGCCTCTGCTCCCCACAAACATTCCCTCATCTATCATGCTTTCATTTTCCCTGAATCCATTCCATCCCAACTCCATTTTTCTCCTGTTCCACCGACCCTGAATTCCTTCCCACAACAAATCTAATATTCTTAATCTGTGCCTGCTTTGATTCCCCAAACATCTTGTTCATCTTATTTGTTCCCTTTAGAAGCTGACAGCAGTCATTGGTGCAACTTCCAAGAGAGAGGAGCCATTATCCAACAGAAAGCATGGTCTGATGGCAAATCAATATATAGTATAGTAAGACTGACACATTCATATGTAATATTCATAGTATGCAAATTAGTGCAATATGCACTTGCTAAAATTACTACCCAGTGGATAAAAATCAGTTTGGGGCGTAGCAGTTTCCTGCCACAGAATGTACAGTTCTTGAAGGACCTAGCTTAAGAAAATTGATGGCCAGCCTTTTTCTCAGTGGTACATCTGTTTGTCAGATCTGAAGATGACTTAGAACGATTCCATGCTTTGTTGCAGAACACCAAATAAAGACTTGGCAGAAAGACTTTGATGCATTTATTTGGTCTAATAAACACCCCTGAGTAAACAAGACTACAATGTCTTGACCGCTGAAACAACGGGGGATGGCATCACCTAATCTTCTTTTGTATTATAGAGCTGTGGGATTAGCATCATGTATTAGACCACGGGTCTTTTTGTAGAAAAACAGCTGCAGGAGCTCATTAGCATATGGTATGCTAATGAGCTATTAGGCTATTAGCATATGCCATGCCCCCTGACATCACCGGAAGTGATGTCAGAAGGGGAAGCAAAAGGGGGGAGGCGTCTTCAAAAGCCTCCCCTTCCCTTCCCCAGCTGGTCTGGATGGGGGAGCTAAGAGAGAAGGGGTTTAAAGTTTAAACTCCTTCTCATGAGAGTTGGGCCACAGAAGGAGGAAAGAGGGAAGGAAAGAGAGAGAGTAGAGAGAAGGAAAGAAGGAAGGAAAGAGGGAAAGAAAGAGAAGGAAAGGGGAGGGAAAGAAAGAGAGGGAAGAAGGAGGGAAACAGGGAAAGAAGGAAAAAAGAGAAGAGAAGAAGGTGGGAAAGAAAGAAATAGAGAAGAGAAGAAGGAGGGAAAGAGGACAAAGAGAGAAGGAAAGGAGGGAATGAAAGAAATTCTGCGGCAATTCGGCCCCATTATATCCTATGGGCCATTGAAGTCAATGGTGAAAACATAGGGTATATTCTGGGGGCTGGAGGGAGGGGTTTGA
This sequence comes from Gekko gecko, assembly GCA_029375565.1. Taxonomy (NCBI): domain Eukaryota; kingdom Metazoa; phylum Chordata; class Lepidosauria; order Squamata; family Gekkonidae; genus Gekko; species Gekko gecko. The sequence continues at coordinate 125,073,669 of JAPDNY010000006.1, read as the reverse complement.
GGGAGAGGCTCCAAACTCACAGGGTAGCTGATGAAACCTCTCCCCAAGATACCCACCAAGTTTCAAGAACATTGTACCAGGGGTCCAATTCTATGGGCCCCCAAACAGGTTGCCCCTATTCCCTCCATTGTTCTCTATGGTGGGAAAAATATAACTTTTTTCCCCACCATAGAGAAAAATGGCGGGAATGGGGGCAACCTGTTTGGGGGCCCATAGAATTGGACCCCCTCGTCCAATATTCCTGAAACTTGATGGGTATCTTGGAGAGAGGCTCCAACAGCTACCCTGTGAGTTTGGAGCCTCTCCCTCAAACTCCCTCCCCTCCAGCCCCCAGAATATACCCTATGTTTTCACCATTGACTTCAATGGCCCATAGGATATAATGGAGCTGAAATTGGCATTCGGCTGCCTGAAAGACTCCCCGGGACGCTGGCTGGGGGCGGGGCTTGGCTCCTGAGCTCCTGGAGCTGCGCTCCGGTGTGCTCCCCCCCGAAAAGACCCCTGTATTAGACAATACCATCAAGATGATTGTCTCGATTGGGCATGGATGGAAACATACTCGAATCAATGCCATAGGTTTCAAGAATTGTTATGGTTGGATAAAGCTTCACAGGCTTTTGATAAAGTTGACTCACCCTATTTAAAATCCATATTTAAAATATGGTATAAAGTAAAACCTAAATTATTCAATCTTTTTCACAACTCACCTGCTTCTTAAATCAATCTTGGTTCCCTCCGGCGCAGGCCCAGCAGGTGTTTACCCTATGGAAAAAGACAAATATCAGCAGAATTATTGATTGTGTTCTTAAAGGTAAACTTATGACCAAACAAGACCTTGAAAGAAAATATAAAATAAATATTCATTGGTATGAATATTTTCAGTTTAGACATCTTATAGAAAATTCTGTGTATCAATCTTCAATACAAAAACCTCTCAATGATTTTGAACAGCTATTATATAAACCATACCAAAAATGTGGTTTAATATCTAAAATTTATAAAATTCTGTTGATATGTCAAAAACTAGAAGTGTTAACTTACCAAAAAGCTTGGGCTACAGATTTAAACTGTGTGATTACAGAAGATCAGTGGGAAGACATTTGGCAGGCTCAAAATAAGATTTCCAAATCAGTATATGCTCTAGAGGCAAACTTAAAAGTTATATTAAGATGGTATATGACTCCGGTTAAATTAGCCCACATAATTCCAGGTTTAACCCCTTTTTGTTGGAAAAATTGTGGGGAACGTGCTACTTATATTCACAACTGGTGGTCCTGTAAGCTAATTCAAGGATTCTGGATTCAGATAGTACAATGTATAGGTAAACTGACAAATTATGACTTACCTTTAGATCCTGTGATTATTCTCTTGGGACTTTGGCCTGAAAACGGTCCACCTACAAAAAGGAAAAAAATAATAGGAATGCAACTTACAGCGGCTAAAATCCTTATAGCTAGATTCTGGAAAGACAAAGCAATTCCTACTGTATTACAATGGGTACATAAAGTTTGGGACCTGTTTATGTTAGATGTTTTTTCAGTTTATAAAGATTCCTCCCACAATGAACAACTGTTTTATAACCCGCTAAGTATTTGGTATCCTTTGGTAGAAAAGATAGAATTAGAATGTTTTGAACGGGAGGCTATTAAGGCTGCCAAATTCAAGCTTCTCCTATTTTGTTGAGGCTTTATAAATATTTTTTATTGTCTTGTCAGGTCAAAGGTATTTGAATGTAAAATTGCTTAAGAGATTGTATCTTCATAGAAGTTACTGTTGGTCAGTTTATGAGTATCGATTATATTTTTACATGGTTCTGTCAGGGACGTAATCGCCATGTTACTTTTCCTCTTGTTGTGTTGTTCTGGTTTTAAAATTGGTTACATCAAAGTATATTTTGTTATTGTTGCTGCCATCTTAAATTGTAACACTAAACTTAATAAATAATAGTAATAATAAAAAGATCTGAAGATGACAGAAAGCTGAGACACAAATTCTTTGGATATTGCATTAACTATCTGAAATGACCTTGATTTTAAAAAGGACACATAAACAATTAAATGAAATTCAGGAAAATCAAGTGTAAAAGTAAATGTGTGTGCACATATGAAAAATCAAGATACCATTAGTATTTCTGAGAAGAGTCTAGTAATGAAAGTACAATGAGCATCTCTCCTTATATAAAAAAGAGTTTTTGTGTCCCTCTTGCCTCAATGTTCCACACTCTTCCACAGCCTTTGGCTCCCTGAACTGTCATTCCCACAGTGTGCCAATCCAGTGCCTGCATTGATGCAGTCCCGCCCACCACAGACGCAGTGGCCAGCATCGCCACCTCAGTGTGGTGCGAGACAACGAGCAGGAAGGACACTCCGCCAGCCCAACACTGAGAAGGCTGAGGCTCCCCCCCCCGGCCTGCCTGCCAAAGTGGGCAAGCCAGGAAGGGCCCGGGAGGGAGCGGGGAGGAATTTAAAAGCCTCTCTGTTGCATCTCCTGCCCACCCACCGAAGCAGGCAAGCAGGAGAAGCCTCCCAGAACCCCCCTCCTGGCCTGCCTACTGAGGCAGGCAAACCAGGAAGGGCCCGGGAGGGAGTGGGGAGGCATTTAAAAGCCGTGGACGAGCAGGAGATGCCTCCCAGAGCCCACCTGCCCCCTCCTGGCCCACCTGCTGATGTCTCAAAAACACATCCCCCCACCAATGTTCCCTCTAAGCTGTGGAGTCCTGTGAGCAAGAATTCTACTGGCATTAAAGTTGTGAGTGAGCAATTTGGCTCCTGTATAAATTAGTTTGCTCTGGAGCCCTCCTTCCTGAGCTAAGACAAGAATGTATGACCCAGAGGCTAAAAAACTGTGAGCTAGCTCACACTAACTCAGCTTAGAGGGAACCCTGCCCCCTACCCCCATCCCAATTTCACTTCCCCGTGGCCTACCACCAGCCTCTTGGGGATGAGCACCTGCTGGGTGGGTGGGTGAGACACAAGACGGGGCAGGGGGGCCACCAGCGACTGCTGCAGGATGCCACACTCACCCAGGCCCTCTTCCTAGAGCTTGTTGCATTCATTTCCGCAATGGGCCTTTCTCCTAGTTAAATATGAAATAGTCAAAAGCATTTTGATATCATGAACAGATGCACTGTAGCAAAAAAGTGACTGTATTATGTGGGACCATTCTATAATATAAAGACCTGAACTTGTTTATAGACAGTTCTGTTCTGGTATTAATTGCTAGGAGTGTAGGGGCATCCCATTCTTATCTATGAGAAAATAATTGTTGAGATGCACAGAGGGTAATATAAAAAAATGTATACAGTATTTTTGTTTATTCCATTCTTTGTTTGAGTGTAAGAGAGGGAGTGTTGGCATGAAAAGATGGCATATAAATGTACCTGGTGGTTTGGGCCAAACATGAAGGCAAAGGTAAGATCTCGGGAATGGATTTTTTAAAAACTGAAGATACTGTAGAGTTGATGGTAGAGACATTCCTTTATCCTAAAAATACTCTAAAAGCCCCTAATAGCAAGACAGCTCATCTCAGTTCTTCTGTTGGACTGTCAGGGCACAGTGCAGCCCAGAATCTAGGGCTGCCAGCTCTGGGTTGGGAAATACCTGGAAATTTTGTGGGAGGAGCCTGAGGAGGGCAGGTTTTGTGGAACAGAAGGACTTTAGTGGGTATAATGCTGAAGAGTGCACCTTCAAAAGTGGCTATTTTCTCCAGGTGAACTGATCTCTGTAACCTGGAGATCAGTTGTAATCCCAGGAGATCTCCAGCTACCACCTGGAGGTTGACAACCCTACTGGAATTAAAAACTAAGCTGTCTTTGTGCATGGGACCAGAAAAGGTTTCTCTCTTCAGTCTCTCAATTTTGTGTTTGTCTTTGAAAGTTTCAAGCCTTGTTGCCCATTATTTCTAAAGACCTCTGTACCTTAAAACACAACAGAAACAGTTCTAAATAATGCAGTCAGCTCTGAAAACCAATTCTACATTTTACTGCTTATTTCCTCTTCTTTCTCTCATTTAAGGGGTTTTTCACAATATAATGAGTCAAGGCACAAAGCAAAAACTAAGCGAATCCTTAGAAGTATCTTTGGGGCAAGCAGTAATCAACTGCTTAGCACTTTTACCAGGAAATTGCAGCTATCCAAAAAAGGACTCCTTGGTGGAACAAGCTATTCCAATTTCATTTGGTACTGTGAGGCCTGTGAACAACTTATCCTCATACTAAAGCTTCATAAATCATCCTGCCTTTAATTACTGAGCCATGATATTACTTACATAAGGTACAGTATGTAATAATTTTTGAAATAAGTGGAAAAATTTCCTGACATTAATATGAGGCTCCCATTTTGCTGATCTTTTTCTTTCTCTAAGTACTGTGATCTTATTTTTCAGGCTGTGCAAGGGACCTGCTTGACTTTAGGAGCTGCATTCATAATCAGAATTGTCTGAGGGCTCTAGACTTGTTTCAAGGTATGGGGAGAAAAAGCAAGGAACAAGATTTAATTTAGATAGCCAAGGGAGAGAAGAGAGAAAGAGTTGCTACATATTTTGCTTGATAGTAAAATTTTCACACTAAGAACTAACAAATAAATAAATCTCAGGCCACAGCACAAGCGAGATAAAACGTAGACACATGAACAGTGTTTCGGAGAACAACAGCAACACTTACCACTTGTATCTGAATCATCCCTCCTGATTAAAAGAATGCCAGTTACCTAATTCCTAGGACTTTACAACTGCCATTGTAGATACTACTAAGATATAATTAGAAAGTCAAATGGAAGGAATGACTGGGGAAGATTTTATAAAAGCTTACACAGAACTGCACACAGGTCTTGCTTAATTGTAAGCACTTACATCCTTCTAATGGCCATTCCATGCAACCAAACCTTCACCAGCACTGCTTCCTACCCTACACAAATACTTGTAGGTGAGATAGGCTCTGCCCTTGTCTAGGCATGTGTTCACCTACACATGCAACATAGCCACAGGCTAGAACATTATGTGGACACTGTAGTATCTTGAAAGCGCTGAAAACTGATACCTCAACACATGCCTACGGCACCTGTGTCTTACTTCCTAATCCTATTCTGATCTAGTCTCTGCACTGTTACTGTCATATGGGGCTTTCATAATTCATGACCCTGGATAATGATCCTGGATGGATGGTGATCCATCTCTAAGATTTGCTACATGGTTGAGAATCTGATTCATAATTGGTCTGTTAAAAATGGATTAAAAGCATATTCAACAAATCAAGATCTCTGCCTCCCACTTCCAGGGGAACCTAAAATGATCCCTAAAATTGTGATCCTGAGTGTGCCCCCTCTCCCCAAAGAACAAGATATTGAGGGCATTTCGGGAATTGGGAATATTACGTTCTACAAAAAGAAATCCTTTTGCATGTGGAAACACTGGATCTAAGATAAAGCCCTATACAAATACCTTCTGAATATGCTGGGGATCAGATGGGGAATGGCAGCACTAAATGCAATTCTGTCCACATCAATCGCTACTCGTTTTTTTGTAGCAGTGTGATTTCTGAGTCACAAATATGAGCATTTATTCAAAACAAAGTGCCTATCAACCAGAACAGACTCCACAGAGCACAGGGAGATGCACAAAGGATTGCATCAGGCAACACTACAAAACTGCAGTACACTGACAGGAGTACACACTGCCAATGTTCCCTCTAAGCTGTGGAGTCTTGTGAGCAAAAATTCTACTTTTGTGAGCTACTGGCATTAAACTTGTGAGCAAGCGATTTGGCTACTGCATAAATCATTTTGCTCTGGAGCCATCCTTCCTGAGCTAAGACAAAAATGTGTGAGCCAGAGGCTAAAAAACTGTGAGCTAGCTCAAACTAACTCAGCTTCCAGGGAACACTGCACACTGCCACAAAACCTACTCTACCAAACATGCACACTTCAGTGGCTATTAGCCATGAGATATAGATAGGAATTCTCAGGCTGGGGCAAGTAATGCTCTGTATTCTTGGTGCTGGAGGGAGGCAGCAGTGGGAGGGCCTCTAGTGTCCTGGCCCCACTGCTGGACCTCCTGATGGCCCCTGGTATTTTTGGCCACTGTGTGACAGAGTGTTAGAATGGATGGGCCATTGGCCTGATCCAACATTGGCTTCTCTTATGTTCTCATGATCTTCTATGGATCATGAATTATGGGTGACAAGGAAAGGCACTTAGTAGTAGGAGGCTCACCAAACACATAGCTCCCATAGCAGCCCCTGCTATCACTCATTTTAGGCTTGTTTGATACTATTTGTTTTATTTGTATGGGATGATAATTAGCCTGTATTAACAGAAGTTTTGTTCAGCAATAGCAGTGTTTTCCTAAGCAGAGTTACAACCTTCTAAGCCCATTGACTTCAATGGATTTACAGAAGACTAAATCTGTTTAGGATGGCAAAGTCTTAGACCAACAGTTCTATGAACAGGATTCAAATCCAGTGGAACCTTAAAGACCAACAAGATTTCCAGGGTATAAGCTTTTAAGAGTCAAAGCTACAGAACTTGAATCAAGTTCTTCTACTGCAGATCAACACTGGATGTTACTTGCTTAGGCTTATTGCTGAAGACTGCTCCCTTAGATACATGTATCATGGGCAGGACTGATATAACATGTAGTAAAGAATTTAACTCATGGTATTTTATAGGAATCTTTCCTATATAATAATTCCCTTTTCGTCTAGCAACATTGATGTGTGCCAAAATCAGTTGGGTGCCTGATCTGTCACTCAGAATGTCTTGGTCATTAGCTCTGTTGCCTCAGTCCCACCCACAGAGGCAGCACCTGCAAAAATTTAGCTCACACTGTGCCCAGCTCCCTCAGAATACAGACACTCCGGCCCTGCTGCTGCAACCAGCCCCCTTAGAAGATGGAGACTATGGCAGTGCTGCTTTCCTCTGCTGCTCCGCCCCGCCTGGCCTGCACTGAAGTTGGTGCCTACGGGCAGTGCATACCGCTGCCTGCCCCTGTCCACTGCCCACTGCTTGGCTCCAAGGAGGAGCCACGCTCAACCCACTCCACTTCAGACCCACCAACGCTCCAGGTGGCTGCTGCCGAGCAGCCTACCGGGGAGGTGGGTGGAAACCGCGGCGCTGTACTGAGGGAGAAGGTGGAGGAGGAGGTGGGGGGGTTAGCAGCACGGGCCAAGTCATTTGAAGCAGTGCTTTTCAAAGATGCTTTTAAAAGACAAGTGCTGGCCTTCTCCAGAATACAAAGAAAATCCAAACAGGGCTGGAGAAGGAGAGATAGGGACTGCATGAAGCTGAGTGATTAAAAGGAAAAGGGGGTCAAAGTAATGCTAAACTTTTGCAGAATACACAGCCCCCCACAAGGCTGTGGTCCAGCTCTTAAAGAGAAATGACAAAAGCAGACCGGGGGCAGACTCCCCCCTGGCCTGAGCCCTGGCACCTATTCCTATCCCTCCACCGCTTCACCAGAGGCCACTCATGCAGCTGAGCACAGAGCAGACTCCCAAACATGTTCCCAGGATGCCACCAAGACCACCGCTGCCTCTCCTGGGGTGATTGGGCTGGCTGGCTTCTTGCCAAGCCTGTTCGGGGTTGCTTGGCACCTTCTGCCTTCTCTTTCCCCCCTTCAGTTCTTTCCTCTAACACTCGAGTCCAAGAGCTATGCCCACCCAGCCCTGACTGGACTAGCTGGCCTGGCCATGGCACACCTGGTTGGCCAGGAGGGGCAGAGGCTGCAGGGAGGCGTGCAGGTGCAAAGGGGCTGGGGAAAGTGGGAGTGTTCTTCCTTGAAGGCTCTGCACATCCTAGGGGCTGGGCCCTCATTAACTGGGATGGTGCAATTAGCGGCAGCCCCACCTTGGAGAGTCTGGTGACACTCCAGTCCTGCTCAGGATCTGGTGGTGGTGGGCGGCCCAGTGGTGGCAGCAGAGGAGGCGCAATCCACCCAGCCCTCCATGGTGGCACCACCCCACCTCACTCCCTCACTCACTGTCTGCCTGGCTGGGCTGACTCCATAGTGGTTCCAGGCCCCCCATGTGATGGTACAGGGGCTGGAGGGGATGCACTGTGGTAGGGAACAGCCCACACTTCAGCCCACCAGCCAGGGTGAGTGGCCTCTGGCAGATGGGTGGCAGCAGGCTCACCATCCCATCCAGAGCGATGCCTGGCCTCCCTGCCACAGCAGCAGTTGGTGCAGTACAGTTCCCATCCTGCACTGGTCTGGCCATAGCACTCGGGCAGAGCTGCCAGGGCAGGGGAGGGCAGCCAACTGCAGTCCGGGGCACTCTCCCATGCCTTCCCTCTAGAGCTTGTTGCATTTATTTCTGCAACGGGCCTTATTACCAGTATACTTAGAAATATCATTCTGGCTCTCATTACCTGTTTTAAAATAGATGCAATCCAAATAATTTAATATTGGCTAGCAGATCTCTATTTTGTGTGTCATTTCTACAGTCCTCATATTCTATTTGTCCTCCACAGGAGATGGTGGCAGCTACAAGCATGGACAGTTTCAAGAGGGAATTCGATAAACATATGGAGCAGAAGTCCATCAGTGGCTATTAGCCACAAGGTATAGATAGGAACTCTCAGTCTGGGGCAGGCGATGCACTCTATTCTTGGTGCTGGGGGGAGGGGGGCAGCAGTGGGAGTGTCCTGGCCCCACTGCTGGACCTCCTGATGGCACCTGGTATTTTTGGCCACTGTGTGACAGAGTATTGGACTAGATGGGCCATTGGCCTGATCCAACATTGGCTTCTCTTATGTTCTTATGTCCTCATACACATGGTGGAGGGGAGAAATGTAAATATGAATTAGTGGCAATACCCTAAATGGATATGCAAGACTAAAACCAATGTTGTCCTGTTTTGAGAGCCCTTCCCAAGGTAATAAGCAGGGCTCTTTTTGTAGCAGGAACTCCTTTGTATATTAGGCGACACACCCCTAGTGTAGTCAATCCTCCAAGACCTTACATTAGCCCCTGTAAGAAGAGCTCTGTAAGCTCTTGGAGGATTGGCTACATTAGGGTTGTGTTGCCTAATATGCAAAGGAGTCCCTGCTACAAAAAGAACCCTGGTAATAAGTTTATAATTTTCTCTGATAACTAGTGTTGCAAACCTCGAAGTAGAGCCCTGGAGATCTCCTGGAACTGCAACTGATCTCCTGCAGGAAATGGCTGCTTTGGAGGGTGGAATCTATGGCATTATACCCCATTGAGGACCCGCCACTCCTTAGATCCCACACTCCTTAGGCTCCATTCCCAAATCTCCATGAATTTCCCAACCAGGAGTTGGTAGCCCTAAAAAGAGTTAAAATGAGGCCCAGTTTTTAAATGCCTAAATCCAGAAGGAAAGTAGTGTTAAGCATCAGTGTAAACATTTTAGGGGAACTGGGAAACTGTGAAGCATTTTCCCATAGATGGTTCTAAGTGCATAGTGAGGTATGGGCACTATGCTTTGACGATGCTCAGTTAAGAGGAAAAAAAATTAGCTGATCAGGGCCTAGGAGAATCAGTCCTAGCATTAAGGGACCAGCTGCAAAGTTAAGAGCTATGGCCTCCCTGACACTTTTTTTATATACAGCAATTCAGATCCTTGGCTCAGACCTAGTAACAGGGAGAAATAAATGGCCTAAGCCATCTACATCCTAATAGATTTCCTATAACTTAATGCAGGAGCTCTTCAATCAACCCATTAATGTGCACAGTGAATACAGCTTTCCAGTACTGAAAAAAAGCCCAAAAAGAATAATGCTGGGCTTATACATGTATTTTCTTCCTGCTGTGACAGTGAAGGAGAAGGAATGATTAACCCTGTTACACCATCATGTTGCATCATACCATAATATATTATGGGTAATCCCCTACTTCTCCAAAGAGTGAATAAGTTTCAGGAGAGCCCTGGAAATTTATGGTGTCCTTCTTAGTTCTGCTTCTTTACAAATATGCACAGAAGCACATAAAGAAACGAATATGCAGAGCATACTGGGAACAAGCTGACTATCCTGCATCTGGTTTCCAACGTGGGAACTAAACTCCCAGCTTTCTAGCTGCATCACTCTCACAATTGAGACTGCAAAACTACAGTGCTCATCTCTTCTCCTCCTGTTAGTTATTTCCATTCACTAACTGTCATACAAAGGATATCAGCTGATCTCCTCTGATCATCAGACAACCAATCAACTTAATAAAGGGTGTTTACCTAGAAGCAATAATACTTTATTCTAAGGATCTGCTGTCTGAAATGTGCTAAGGAAGTTTATTAATGTCCCATGTATCAGAAAACTCTCTTTAACCTGCCCCAGTTTTTCCCCTAACACTCAGGAGCCATTGTAAATTTTCTAGTCTGATGGATATTCTGGTACCTCTGTGTCTGGTTCTGATATCTCAGGCAGGAGAAGTGGTTGGGGCATCAATGGGAGGTATGTGCACAGAAAGGATATCATCCAACCAGAAGGGTACCAATTGATTAGGATAATCCCAACTGGTGTTTTGTTTGTCTGTTTGTTTTGCTTAGCATTTTTACTCTCTGCTGATCATTGCACCAGTTTACTTATTTGGGTGGGCCTTCTGGTTCTATATAACCATAGACCCTAGTTGCCTGGGGTATTGTTATTTTATTCAACAAGGAGAGCTGCAACAGAGATCTCACCTGACTTGTATAGGGAACGGGAAATGAAGATCCAGCATATAGATCAAACAACTAAGGGAGGAGTCAGATCAGGAACTGTTCATAGACATAAGATTTTGAATAATCCAAGCACTGTTAAAACAGATCTTCCATTATTTGGGGTCATACTAGAGGGATTTTTTTTCTAGTTAGCGATGTGCACATAACTGCATATTCTCACTTCTCCCCCCCTCCAACAGGGCCTTCTAAAAATGTGCTTTCTTTATAACAACTTTTAAAGAAAGATGCCTCTGTACTTCAGCTTTTTTCTGTGTTTACGGAAGGGGTTAATTGAAAAGATTAGAGAGGGAGGACAGCAGTGAACTACATATCCCAGCAGGCTCATCAGCACTTGTGTATATGCTCAAAAGACAAACAAACAAACAAACAAAATGGCCAACAGTCTCACTCCCTGGCTGCTGGTCTGATCGCTCAAGGACGGGTCAAAAACGCTTTGAAAAGTGCTAAGTGGGTGAGTCTGATCAGAATTCTTCTGTCACAAAAAACCCTGGATTAATTAGAGGCGGGGCCACAATGGATCAAACTGTATGTCTGACTGCAGCCTAAGGCAGGTAAAATGGGAGGCATATAGGCACCAATGCTACTTTTTGCCACCCCTCCCCCAAGAGATTGGCAGTGCCAGCCAACCCACATATTCTTCAGAGGAAACGCACAATTTGTATAAACTGGCTGGCTGGCTTGCAGATATGTGGAGACAGGGAAATGGTAAGAGATACCTCATCTTTGTGCTCTTGCCATAGAATGCCCAGCTGCCATGATAAGACTGCACATAGTGGCAGACAGGAGACCTCTGCCATCAGCATCACTCCCATGATAGATAGGCAGTGCCGGTTACCCACATACACTTCAAAGGATAGATAAAAATGATTCATTCATATTAACTAGTTGGCAGGTAAGACTACAGAAATGGGATAAATAGAGAAAGATGTCAAGTTTTTGTCTCCATCAATTATGAGCAGCCACACTTACTCAACAGACAAAAAGAGGAAATGTTTAATTGATTTATTAATGTATATCTTACCAATGGAGGTAGAAATTAAGGGGAAAACTAAACATGATGGGCATCCCTGATTTTGCCTGAGGAGTGCACCCGCTATTTTAGAGGGTGAGTTCCCACCCAGGAACTCCTTTAAACTGCATCATGGAGGCCTTGCCATTTTTTTTACTTAAAACAGCATTGAGGAGGCATTACTTGCCCATATGCATCCCATTCCCAGGCATCGTTTTGGGTCATAAAAATGGCATGGGAGGCAGGCAGAATCCTTGTAGTCCCAATCACAATTGGGCCCCGCAATGCAGTTCTAAAATGATGGTATGTCCACAGGGCAAACTCAGGGATGCATGTCTCATTTAGTTTGGCCCTTAGATTCCTCCCTTACACACGCACACAGTATAATAGGCACAAACAAGACCAGATGAGATGAGAGATCACTAATGAAGTAACATGATATCTCTATGTGAGAGTTAACTATTGATTTAAGAACTGAGAACTCTCCATTTCGGCAGCTTTCTATGAAATCACTAAGCAACGGCATCTTCTCTCTCCTTCTCTCCCCCCTCCCAAAACATCCACCTCTGCAAATTCTTTTTCTTCATGCTTCTATGGGATTCAGTCCATTAAGCTGAGAACAGCTTAGAAAGCTTAGCCATAGAATTTATTTCCAAAGGTCTGAGACATGACAAATAGTAGCAGAGGAAGATTCAGGTGGGTAGCCGTGTTGGTCTGAAGCTGCAGAACAAAGTCTGAGTCCAGTGACACCTTTATTCAAATTTTATTCAAGGTATAAGCTTCCGTGTGCATGCACATTTCTTCAGATACATATAGTTAGAGGTGAGCAGTAAATTAGTATGCAGCATAATGAGGATGTTTAACAGATTCAAGGACCAAACAGAAATAACAACCCTGGTTTATATGGTTACCATTTGTTTGGATTTAATTCTGGGGGGATAACATAGTGAAGGAAATAAACATGTCAAAATTGGAGACTGATGGGCAGAAGTATCCTTAACTGTGGAATCTACTAATCGATTCTTCCAAAGAAGAAATAAAAATAAAATAAAATAAAATAAAATAAAATAAAATAAAATAAAGAGGATGTATGGCTCTTCTGGGGGATTGGTGAGAATACAGATGCTAGGGCTAAATGATGTTAGGGCTAAATGATGTTAGCATATGTAGTGAGATCAGAAACCAATATCATTGTTAGGTCCAGGGAATTCCATTGTTCTGCATATTGTAATAACTTGCAACTCAGCGATTTCCCTTTCTAGTCTGTTCCTGAATTTCCTTTGCAATAAAACAGTCACTTTGAGGTCACCCATTGAATGTCCTGGAAGTTTGAAGTGTTCTCCTACAGGTTTCTCAGTCTTGTGATTCTTGATGTCAGATTTGTGTCCATTTATTCTTTGGTGTAAGACTTTAATTCCTGTGGACAGTTCCAGGAATAGGTGAATGTTCTGATTCCACCTGACAAAGCAAAATGAGTAGGGACTTTGTATAATAAGTCAGTCATTGATCACCTGGTTTTTTCCCCCATTTTGCTCTACATAAAATAGCAGCCTATCATTCACTCTAGAACAAAGTTTGAGTCCAGTGGCACCTTTAAGACCAACGAAGACGAATGCTGGGTATAAGCCCTATATGTTCTGCATGGACACAATTCACTCAGAAAATTATCAGTCATGCTGTGAACAATTTCAAAACCCCAAATAAAAGCTAAAACTCTTCCTTAAATTTAACTAAACTTTCTTCTTCTAACACTCCCAGTGAAATCAATAAACATGATTGATTTTGCTGGCATAAATCATAGATGGCTCTTACTGCTTAGATCTAATAAGACTGAATGGGAAGGTTTTTGTTTGCTCTTTAGTTTGTTCCTTTCCCCCCTTCTCTGTGCAAGCTGTTTTTCATGTTGAAGAGGTAGTCTGAGTGCCTCACTTCACTTAGGAGTGATTTAAGCTGAGATTTATTTTTACAGTGTATATGTCTCTGTGTTTTTGTTAGGATTCTTCCTGCACAAATGTCTCTGCGATGGAAGAATGTATGTACTTACATTTATTCAGGCTTCATGGGCACTGTCAGCATCTCTTTTCCTTCTTTTACTACTAATATGGTCTTGCTTTCTATTAAGGGATTTAGAGGAGGGATATGACTTGTTAAGAATTTAGCATATGCATTGTTATGTCCCACCTTAATAGCAGGGCAAATACTAACATTTATTTATTTTATTCATCCCCACAAATGCACTAAGAGGTCAATCACTATCATTCCCATTTTGCATATTATTAGTAAAAATAATTTCTAAGGAGCATTTTAGTTCATGAAAGAAAAGTATTTTGTATTATCTTGTTATCCTACAAAGTAGGTTAAATTGAGAGATAATGACTAGTTCAAGGTTACTCAGTGGGCTTCATGACTGAGCAGGGATTTAAACTAGTCATGTGTGAAACCCTGCCGGAAGAATCCTGTTTCTAGTTCCATTTTCTGAGTAGGATATAGTAGAAATTTGCCCAGAAACTCAAAAATGGTCACATCCAATTTCAAAAGAGGAAACCTTTCAAAATTGAAGGGATTAGCTAAACAGCAGTCAAAAGAGGGAGTCAGGAAGGTCAGATCTTTTGGGGAGACTTGAAGCTTTTTACAAACCACTACAACAGGCAAGGTACAAATTCAAGAGAATGCAAGCATGGTCATCAGCAACTATAAAGCAAGGAAGAAAAGGAACGGAAGTATGTATAACTGATAACCAATTAAAAAACAAGCACAGATTTTGGCAAAAGTAATAGAAGTCGACATGAAAGCAGGCAGACAAATAATTTGCAGTCCATACTGATAAGTATTAAGTAAACAAGAAATAGTGGGAAGGGGCAAAATGAGAATCAACTGAAGATTTCAATGGTTATTCTGAGGACAAAATGTCTGAATACTAAGCGGGTCAGTGGGCTAGAAATCTGACTCAGGTAGAGTGGAGCAGTGTTCCCTCTAAACTGAGTTAGTGTGAGCTAGCTCACAGTTTTTTAGCCTCTGGCTCACACTTCGCTCAGGAAGGCTGGCTCCAGAGCAAACTAATTTATGCAGTAACCAAATCACTGGCTCACAACTTTAATGCCAGTAGCTCACAAAATAGAATTTTTGCTCACAAAGCTCCACAGCTTAGAGGGAGCATTGGAGCAGAGTAGTTATTTGATTAACAAGGGAAAGTGCTCTTAATCCAGAGTGTGTCTGTCTTCTGAAGGAAGTACACTCTGACTCATAGCTACATTTGGGCTATTGGGGGCGCTGTCCCCTTCCTTAAAGGGACCTCACTTCTTAAAGGACCCGCTGCTTCTTTCTAAAGCTTTTAAAGGGATCCTTTAAATGCTTTTGAGAAGAAGTGGGGGGAGTCAGGGCTGCTGCACAGCAAAGCGGTTGATTTCTCAGGGGCTCCTGAGTTTTCACTGACTCTTAATGCTTTTTAGGGGACCCTCTGGATTTCTTCTGGAGGAAGAGCTGATTGCAGAGGGATTGATCTGAGCCCCCCAAGAGTGGCGATGAGGGGTTGATGAGTCAGACCATCATGAAGCAGAAGCACCAAGTGGAACAGCCGTGGTGAGTCATGGCTGCTAAGCTGTGAACACCCCCTACAAGAGAGCTCTGAACCTCACCATAACATCATTGGTGATGAATTGGGAAGACAGAGTCAGGATTCAAAGTGATCTAGATAGACTGGAACAGTGGGCTGAGGCAAATAAAATGAATTTCAGTAGAGATAAGTGCAAAGTCCTACACTTAGGTACAAAAAATCAAAGGCACAGATATAGAATGGGAGGGACTTGGCTTGACAGCAGCACATGTGAAAGGGATCTAGGAGTTATGGTTGATCACAAGCTCAACATGAGCCTGCAGTGTGATGTGGCTGTGAAGAAAGCTAATGCAGTCTTAGGATGCATTAACAGAAGCATTGTGTCCAGATCACGGGAGGTGGTAGTTCCACTGTATTCTGCTATGGTCAGGCCTCACCTGGAGTACTGTGTCCAGTTGTGGGGACCACATTTTACGAAGGATGTTGACAAGCTTGAGCGTGTCCAGAAGAGGGCGACCAGGAAGGTGAGAGGGTTGGAATCCAGGTCTTATGAGGAAAGGCTGAAAGAGTTGGGTATGTTTAGCCTGGGAAAGAGAAGGCTTAGAGGGGACATGATTGCAGTCTTCAAGTATTTGAAGGGCTGTCATGTAGAAGATGGAGCAGATCTATTCTCTCTTGCTCCGGATTGCAAGACTAGATCTAATAGGTGGAAATTACAAGGGAGTCGTTACTGGCTAGATATCAGGAGAAACTTCCTAACTGTAAGAGTGGTTGAGCAGTGGAACAGACTGCCTCAGGAGGTGGTGGATGCTCCTTCACTAGATGTTTTCAAGCGGAGACTGGATGACCATCTTTTGGGTATGTTGTAGGTATATAGGTATGTAGGACTATCTTTCGGTTATGCTCCTGCAGAGTGCAGGGGGTTGGACTAGATGACCTGCAAGGGCCCTTCCAACTCTAACATTCTATGATTCTATAAATAGACTGATAAGTGAGTACTTGTTTTTTTTCTTTGCAGCCTTCAAGCTTAAAAAAGAACTTTTGACTCACCCCCTTAAATCTTCCCCAGGAGTTAAGGAATGCAGAGTGGAATTCCTCCCCTACCTTTCCTGTTGTGGGCAGTGACGAAAAGCCCAGAAAGCTAAGGCATTAAAAACACATACAGGGGCTAAAGACTCTATTGAAATCTTTTCTTTGTTATTGAAAAAAGTTACTATTAAAGAGATTATAACTTTAAAGAACTGAGGAGTATTTGGTTTATGGAAAAACAAAAGGATTTACGGAACTAAAATGGCTACTGTATTTGTGCTTTGTTAACTACATAACCACATTGAGACCTTAGGTTACAAGACTGTGGATTTTGTGCTTTGCAACTAAAGGCAACGTGATGACTCTTCTAATCACACTAAAAGAGAAGGATGTCACAGGCTGGGCTGCAGAGCCAGGCAAGCCCAGGGGTGGTCAAAACACAGTCCAAGGTCAGAACTGGGCAACCCAACAATCACCGGGAAGAACAAGTTCAAGGTGCAAGACAGGCAGGGTAGTCAAGGGCAGTCCAGAGTCAGGAACCAGGCAAGTCAGATCACTGGAGAAACCAAGTCCAAATCAGAAACTGTTAGTGTAGTCTGAGGGTCAGAGTTCCGAGAGTCAGGAGTCCAGGAGGTGAAGGTTCAAGGTGCACAGTTGAGCGGAGTCAAACAAGCTGAGGTCGAGGAGCTGAGGGAAACAAGACAGGAGGCAGGAACCCGAGTGGGGTGGTGCAGAGTGTTGTCAAACTGACTAGTTGCTGGCACAAGTTATCCATGTGCCAGTGATGACTAAATAGTACTCCAAGCAATTGGCAATTAGCACGCTCCAAGCAGGTTCCAGCTTCCACTAGTACTCAGGGCTAAACGAGCACCTGGTGCGCATGTGTGCTTCTTGCTGCTGGGCTGCCATGTCCCGTTGGCACTGCCCTCACAAACGAAACACCAATGGTGGCAAATCAGGGGGCATACCAGGCAAGTGGGGATCTGCCCCAGCTGTTGCTGGGCCCGCCTCAGCACTCACTGCACTGTCAAGTGCGGAGGTTTCTGATGACGGGGGGCTCATCCCTGGCGGCACTTAGCTCTTCTGCTGGAGCCAGGGGCTTGGGCTCAGCAGGCATCGTGACAAAAGAGTATCTGGGAAAGTGTGATTTTACACAACTTTTACAATCCGTTTGAGACCAAGTGAAACAGCACTTAGCAGAAGTGCTGGTAGAAGCTATTCAGCAAGTTTTTGAAAAAGTCCTGAGCTGCAACGATGAAGAACAGATCATATTACTGGAGGCAGTAAAGGAGCAGGAAGACATTCAACAACAGCAGATGTCATCCATAAAACAAAACTCTGACCAAGACGCTTCTTCGAAGGATTTGATCCTTGCAACGAGAAAAATATTAAACCTGTCAGGTAGTCCTGCCATGATGGATGGAGTAGGGGGGGAGGATGGGCCTTGAGTTGAATTGTGGTGTGTAGGGCGGGAGGTTGGGATCGTGGGGTGTAGATTTATGCACCTGGAGTGTTCGGATGGAATGCGGAGGGCGAGCCCTGCAGGCTCTATCTCTGGTAGACTTAACACTCTGACCTTGGTGGAGACAAGCTGTGAGCTTCCTATCGCTTTCAAAGCTACAGCTTGGCTGGGAACAATGGGGGCGGTGAGAACTTCATTAGTATAGTAACTTTCAGTTCTCATTCGCATATTAGGCATTCATTGGTGGAAGGGGGGGTCCCCATTCACCCCCTTTCTGGTATAACTGCTTGCTTTGTGTAACCACGTTATTCTGAACAATGTATCTGCTCCAGTAACCTAATATTGCAGCTCTATAATAAAATGCTATTTTTGCTTCAATGAACAAGGCCTGGCGTTTAGCTGACTGAATTAGGGTCTCTGACAAAACCTTTATATAAACCAAGGAAATAATACAACGGAAAGATTCCCAAATCTCCAAGCATTAGAGATGGCTAAGGAGAATACAATTTTCCCAGAGGATAAAATAGAAGCAATGGGCCTTTTGTTTCTTTACACAAGTAAATTTAGGGGAGGGGGGAGAGATTTTCACCTTCAAAGGAGAAAAGGACAAGAGCAGGGTAATCCTCAAAAGGAATGTGTGGAGAAAGCAGAGAAAAATGAAATATTATAAGTAAATTTTATAAACAAGGCCTGTCCAACCTGATACAATTTATCTTGAGCATGTGTATTAGTTAAATTGATTCATAGCAAAATATAAAATTACAATATAGTTGTGGGCATTTGTTTTAGATTTATGTGAGCTAATTCTGTTAACTCACACTATAACATAGAATATCAGTAAAAATTTAAATGGGTGATAAACATATGGTGATTTAAAATTGTATTATTGATAACATGAAAACCATTAGTCTTAAAAAAAATGAAGTTAACTATATAAGCAAGGAATAGCTAACTTGAAGTTATGCTTTTTTAGCAGATGTATTGATTAAGTGGAGATATGGGAAAATATGGGAGTGGCGGCACAGAGGATTTATCCTCTGGTTACAGTAACATCTGAACTGAACAGAACTTCTGTCAGTTCTAGCCCATGCTGGTGTGAGCTACCAGCCTTGTCCCCAGCTCACCATCCACCCAGTGGTTTGAAAGCTTTGGCGAGTAGATAAAATGGGTACCACTCCTTAGAGAGGGTGGGCACATTAAACCCCCCCGGTGGGGGGAGGTGTTAGCCGGCGAAACAGAATGTCTAGCTCATAAGCTCGGAAGCCTGAAAGATCTCTTCGGCATTAGAAGCCTGTGATGGGTCGATCCAGCCGGGCAGTGGCAGTGCGGCGCTGCAACTTGAAGCAGTCCTGGAAAAATGCTGACCATCTGGTAAATGTCTGAGTCTACAGCTGAACAAAATCCCCGTCGGCTGCAAACGTGTGCAATTTAAAGATTTATATGTTGTCCTCCCTTACCCCTATGAATCATTGTTAGTCCCATGTTAATGAGTAACTGTACATCGCTCAGAGCCAGCAGCTCTGCAGGACTGAAGGATTAATAAAATCAAAAGATATTATTATTATTGTTGTTGTTGTTGTTATCATCATCATTATCATTAGTTTATCAGCTAAGTTGATTTATGGTAAAAGTTGAAACTATAATACAATATCCAAAGATGAAAGGTTTATAGTAAAGAGAGTAATTGGTAATTGACTTTGATTCAGGTGTGTTGACTATATTGAACTACAGTATAATACAGATGGAAAATATGTACTGTTGTGACCTAAGATTTTATTATTAATTAGGTGAAATCGAATATTGTTGAAAAAATATGAATGAATATCTTAAAGGTGATACAGTGACAATTTACATAAAAACTCTGTCCAACTTATAGTTGTAATCTATTAAGAGGTAGCATGGAGTTGATAAGAACTTTTCTTTAAGCATAGATTTATTACTGTTCTTGTTCTTTTTCTTTCTTTCTCTTCTGATATAAAAACTGATTAAGAATAGTTGTAAGTATAGTAGATTGATAAATTGTTATCTTTTTATTAGTTTCAATTAGAAACTGTTAATCATTCAGATTTTAGTTGCTAGACATTATAGGCTATGTAGAAAAAAGTAATATACAAGCAAATATGATGTTATGATTGAGATATCTGACTGATCTTTCTAAAACGTATTGCTCTCATTTATTTTATTTTTTTCTTGAAAACCATACACACACACACACACACATATATATATATGTATGTATGTACGTAGGTATGTGTGTATATATATATATATATATATAAGAACTGGGGGTGGGTCATCATTGAGAAAATGTGCGCCCCACTGATCAGCTGAAGGGCACTTTAAATCTTGCAGGAGGGAAGATAGAAGAAGAAGAGGAGATTAAATTTATACCCCACCCTTCACTACCCAAAGGAGTCTCAGAGCGGCTTACAAACTCCCTTCCCTTCCCCACAACAGACACCTTGTGAGGTAGGTGGGGCTGAGAGAGCTCTTGACAGAAACTGCCGTTTTTCAAGAACAGCTCTTATCAGAACTATGGCTTGCCCAAGGTCATCCAGCCAGGTGGAAGTGGATGAGTGGGGAATCAAACCCAGTTTTCCCAGATTAGCGTCCGCGCACTTAGCCACTACACCAAACTGGCACACACCCCTTCATTATGGCAAATAATAGTAGCCCCACCAGAAAAAAAATTGTCTCATGAGCCACAAATTTGTGGTTACAGCTGTACCTGTACTGCTGTGACTGTGGAGTTTGGTTGAGAACTAAAGCTGGGAAGATGTCATAAGTTGATTGACTGAAACAGTGCCAGTCCAGGTTGAAAGTGCTGAAGGAATTTGGGTTAGTTTGTGTTTAAACCCTTCTGTAACATTAAGTCTTTGAAAAAGAAATTAGTTGCTACAGCAGAAAGCTGTGAAGTTATGTTATTGCCGTGACACTCAAACAGCAACAGCTACAGAGGGAAGTGTTTCCTGCGAATGAAGTAAATTTGTTCATTTGTGATCCTGCCTCCTATGAACTCACATTAATACAGCCAAGGAAATATAGACTGGGTCACATTTAGTTTAAAGCCCACTGAGTGGGATTTCTTTCATAAACATGCCTGAAGATTAAGAGGATGTTACAGAGAACATGTAAAGAATTAAGTGAAACAGAAGCAACAAAAGCTGAAGTTCTAGAGTAAATTGACAAATTATAAATTAAGAAGTCACATCCATTGAACTGAGAGTTCTTTAAAAGTTCAAATGTAAAACTGTTGATTATCTCACAAAAATATTTTGCCACAAAAGTTTAAAAGCCTTTTAAAGACTTTTATAAAGACCCTCACCGAAAACTCTTGAGTGAATCCTATGCATATCTTCTCAGAAGTAATTTCCAGGATATTGTTTGGGTGGGGGGCAGGCCATCTTCCTTTATTTTCTTTGAGGGATTTTTGTGTAAACCTGGGGGGCTGACCTAGATTTATACAAACATATCCCTACTCTGTACTGACCCCAGCATGTGGATTTAATGCTCTACATGCTAAAGTCCAGGTTCAGAATTAGATAGAGGATGTTTTGAATAATGTGTTTAATTTTGATCCCACATCTCAAGAAAGGGTTGCATCAAAGCACAACTTAAATCATCATTGTGATTTTTAAAACATATACACAACTTTCCTGCCCTGATTAGAACCACCAAAACAGCTAGCAGATTTAAAATATAGATAATAAAAACACACCTTAAAAGCCATTAAAACTAAACAAAAATATAATTAAAACAATTAAAACCAAGCTGCTGTTTCTGTGCCCAGAAACAGATTGAGAGACAGACTAGATGGGTCAAGACTGGAGTGATATGGTTCATATAATCTACTCTAGTCAACATCCTGACTACAGTATTCTGCACTAGTTGAAGTTCTTGAACACTTTTCAAGGGCATTGCAGTAATCTAATCTAGTTATAACTCAGGCTGTGCAAGAATACGAATACACACACACACACACATATATATATGTGGTATTTTTCAGATTTGGATATGACAGACCCAAAATATATCAGTAAATACCAAATTTTCCCAGTCCAATACTGGTAAAATATTAGGACTGGAAGAATATTTAGTATTGCTGAATATACTTGGGTCTGTTACACCCATGGGGAGGGAAGGGAGCCAGGGAGAGAAAGAAAGGCATTTAAACATGCCTCGCCCTCCTTGCCAGTAGCAGAGAGGCTCAGGGAAGGAAGGGAAGGCATGTTTAAATGCCATTCTTTCCCTCCTCGAACATGCCTAGCCGCTCTGCACCTTCCCTCCCTGAATCTCCCTGCAACAGTGGGGAGGCTCAGAGAGGGATGGAAATGCACTCTTCCCATGTAAACCGATTGGTGCAGTGCTGATTGGTTTACATGGGAGGAAGCCATTCAGCCCTCCCTTTGGCTCCTCCCACTCAGGAGCGGGGGAGTGAAAGGGGTGCTGAAATTGCTGCCAAGGAGGCATTTAAAATCAACAGCTGACTGGCATCTCCACTGTCAGCTGTTAGGTTAAATGGCTGTTAGGTTTTGGTATAGCTGAATGAACCTGGATAAAAGCTGGATAAAATCAGCTTTTTTGGATTCAGCTATACCAGTAGCCAAATACAGATCAGAGATCTGTATTTGGCTGACATGATACCTGAAAAATACTGATAAGTATTTTTCAGATATTCATTCTGCTTGGTTATTGCCAAATACACACCCCTAGTTGTGTAATCAGGGTATATGCCACAGTGGCCAGACTTTTTTTGCCGAGGAAAGCCTACAGTTAGCTGTCAGTCCTGGACACAGCTGCCACCTGTTTATCAGGCGGTAGGCCTGGGTCCAAGCACATCCCCAAACTATGAACCTGTTCCTTCAAGGGGAGTACAATTCTATCTTCATGAAAGGCTGGCCAGTAAAGCACCCTCCCTTTGGGGAAAGACTGAAGTGTTTGGAGCCTTTAAATAAGATAAATGAAGCACAGATGCAGCCAGTTTCAGGGAAATCAAGCAGGTAAAACCTCTCTTGGCTGCTGCTTTTGCCATTAAAAGATCTTGCCAGCACATTCATGGTGATATAGCCATTAAAGCTTGATTCCTCTAATACCCAGGTTTCTTGTAATATCATTATATCAAAACAATTTAAATACTTCAGAAAGTTATAATTAAAAGAATTTCTTTTCCATACAGTTATTTTCGAAGATAGCACTTTAAGTGATAAAGCAGACTGCTGCTGGGCTAGTCAATCAAATTCTATTATTTCAATTAAATTTGTTTCTGTCCCTAACAGACACTTCAATTTCCAATTACTGATGCACATAAAGAGTTGCTTGTACATTTCCCAGACTTCATAGGAGGAGACTCCATTTTGTGGCAAGCTAAGTGTCTAGAGACTATCCAGGCCTCTGTTGATAACTATTTCTGAGTCTCCTCTATATATTTGGTGCATTTAGATCACAAGCCTCTAGTGGCTTTAACTCAGTTGATTTTATTCCTCTTAACTGTGTTGCTTGACATGACTGAGCATTGGTATAGTTGCTCGTAATGAAGAAAGTCTAGCTCCCAATGTCAAAAGCTTACCCTTCAGAATTGTTCATCTATCTATGATGGCCTCTTTTGCTATCTCTGGGAGAGCTTAGTAGGATAGAAAATCTTCTTGCTCAGATTCCAGAGAACAAGCAATAACTGAAGTCATCTGCTTCAAGTTAACATCCTTAGTAAATTTAATACAATGTTTGAACTCTTAATTAACAACAGGTTCCTCACAATTAATCAGATCTTCTTAGAGGGCGACAGATATGAAAAGTACTGAGACTGACGAGTGATTTCAGCTCTCATACTTCTTTATTAGATCAGGAACAAGACTACTAAAGCCGGCTCGCAGGCCAGCTTTTATTCCCAAAGGAAACCACACCCCAACACACACAAACCCTGTGACTAGACTATTTACATTGATTGGATTATCCCCTAGGATCCCTGCTCCATAATTGAAAGGGAGCTAGGATCCTACTGTCCATTGTCCTCTGAAGCGAACCTCAGGCACTTCGCCCGGCCGCATGTCGGACCGGCTAGAACCAGTCTGAGCACATGGCTGGCCTGAGCACATGTTCTGTGCTGGGTACATTACAAGATACCTGTTTATATGATTAGATTTCAGGATTTTTAGATTACAAGTGGAGACCGGCAAGAAACTTGTGGGATAATTATCCCATTCCTCACACCTTTGCTTTCTCTCCCCTACCTCTCTCACACTGTTTCTCCCTTCTGCCCCCTTTTCTTTATCTCTTCTCCATGCATGTTACTTCCTCTCTCTTTCTGACTCATCATCTTTCTCTTTGTTTTTCTGCCTCCCCACCTCATCCCATCACTCTCTCTTTCTGCCTCCATCAATCTCCCAGATTTCTGTCTGTTTCCTCCCCCGCCTCATGCAGTAGAAGTGGTGGTGCTCTCAGTCACCATCTGATTCCTCTCCCCCCACAGCAGCAGTGGCAGCTCTCTGGGAATCACAACAGATCTCCCAGCTACAGAGATCAATTCACCTTAGGGCTGCCAGCTCTAGGTTGGGAAATTCCTGGAGATTTGGGGATGGAGCCTTGGTACAGTGAGGCTTGGGGAGGCAAGCAGCCTCAGCAGGGTATAATGCCATAGACTCAAAGCAGCCATTTTATCTAGGATAATTGATCTCTGTCACCTGGACAACAGTTGTAATTCTGGATGATCTCCAACCCTTACCTGGAGGCTGGCAATGGTAGTTTTCATGAAGAAAATGACTGGATTGGAGGGTGGAGTCTATGGCAGTCTTCCTCTACAGTGGGGACCAAAGCAGCTGACATTATATAAAATTATTGGATTGGAGGGTGGAGTCTATGGCATTGTACCTGTCTGAGGTCCCACCCCTCATCAAACCTCACCCTCTCCAGGTTCCATTCCTCAAGTCTCCAGGAATTTTCCACCTGTAGTTGGCAACCCTATCTCCCTCCCAGCAAATCATCAACCTACCTTTATTTCCCCCTCACTCTTCAGCTTTCCATCTCCCCACCACCACTTGCAGCCTCTACCCAGGAGGAAAAGTAGTCTTTCTTTGCAATGGGGACCAAAGCAGCTTACATCATTCTCCTCTCCCCCTTTTGACTTGCACAACAACCCTGTCAGGTAGATTAAGCTGAAAGTCTGTGACTGGTCCAAAATCACCCACTCTGCTTCTACAGCAAGAACCTGGATCTAGTAGATCCTGCTCTGAAGCACTGACTGCTATGCCTAGGGTAGCCAATCTCCAGGTGGAGCCTGAAGATCATCAGGTATCATAACTGAACTCCAGACAACAGATCTCTCCCCCCCCCGAGAAAATGACTGCTTTGGAAGGTGGGCTTTATGGCATTCTGTTCAGCTGAGGTCTCTCCCCTCCCCAAACCCTAACTTCCATAGACTCTACCAGGAAAACTCCAGGAATCTCCCTACCTGGAGCTGGCAACCCTAGTCAGGACTGGCCCCTCACGAAGGCTTGTGAAAGGTTTCCTTCCTTTGTCTGAACCAGGCTTTGTTGCCTACTGTGGCAAAATGGGCTCCAGTTTACAACTCAGCTGTTCGCCTCCTACCCTCATCCCATGGGCATATCTCACTCCTTAAGTTCGCTGCCATGACTCACTGAATTGCCACTGCCTTTTTAGAGGGAAGTGAGACCTCTCTGTCCAAATCTGCCTATTCAGAGATGGAATCCCCAATCTTTGGGGGATCCTTGGAAAGTTGGAAACCCAAGGGTCTGGCTTTTCCTTGCTTCCCTGGGCTACCCCCTCCCTTTGGTACTGTGCAGAGCAGGGGACAATGGGACAATGATGGCACTGGTTGCCCTCATGAATGACCTTCAGAGGCATCTGGATTTGGGCAGTTTGGCAGTGTTGCCGTTGTTGGACCTATCAGTGGCATTCAACACAGCCAACCACCAACTACTGATCCACTGCCTCACTGACATTGGGGTCTGCCTTGCAGTGGCTTACCTCAAGTCAATTGGCATACCTGGCTCCCATTATCTCCAATGGGCCTTCAAGCCTCTCCCATTATTTCCAATGGGTAATCTTGTCATTCCTTTTAGTACATCCCAGTTGGTTGCCCCTTTGAAACTACCACACCATTTTAAGTAACAGCAAAACGAAGAGCATGACCATAGAGTGCACATCCCTTACCAATGTTCTCTCTAGGCTGCACACAGATCAAAAGGAAATTTTAAAAGGCCTCTGATCGGCATGCCCCCCCATCTTGTTCATGCAGTTGGGCTTACAATTTAAAAATCAAATGGAGATTGAAAGAAAGGGTGATTCAGCAGATGCAAGCTGATGTCAGTGGTCTGCATCCACCATTTCAATCAGAAGAACCAGAGCTTCCAGTTTCATCACTGAAGCTAGGGGTGCCAGCCTCCAGGTGGGACCTGGGGATCCCTTGGAATTACAGCTCATTTTCAGACTACAAAAATTAGTTTCCCTGAAGAAAATGGATGTTCTGGAGGGTGGACTCTATGGCATTGTACCCTACTGAGGTCCCAGTCCTCCGCAGGCTCCATCCCCAAATCTCCAGGAGTTACCCAACCTGTATTGGGCTACCCCTCCCCCTCCATCCCCCAGGGGTGGACAGGGGGAACCTGGCAACCCTAACTAGGGATGTTTTAACAAGGGAGGGAGGCGAGAGGTGGAAAGAAAGCAAATAGATAGGAAGGAAGGAAGGAAGGAAGGAAGGAAGGAAGGAAGGAAGGAAGGAAGGAAGGAAGGAAGGAAAGAAGGGGGAGGGAGGGAAGGACGGAGAGAGGGTAGAAATGAAAAGAAAGAAAATAGAAATCCCTCTCCATAATTTATCCAGTTCAGGGGAGAGTTGGTCTTGAATGTATGCATTTAAACTCTTCGAAGTTTCACCTTCCCCCCCTCCCCCCTTCCCCTGCACGGGCTGTGTGTGTAATTTCAGTGATTGTAAACTGCTGATTCCTGGCTTTCCTAATATCCTCTCTCTCTGTCAAGGAAAGGGGTGGAGCTCAACAAAGAACTCAGAAGAGTCTCCTCTCGGAGAAAACAAAGGGCTCTGGTTAAGTAGTGAACTCAGGAGTGGGAAAACAACAGCAGTGGCACGAGGCTGCAGGAAAGGTTCCCGGGCACCCAGCTGCCCAGAGATCCTCCATGGATGATGGCCTCCCCCCCCACCGACCTCCCTGCATGGCTCTGCAAGGCAAGCCTTATGTGTGTGGGGAAACAGAAGAACAAGGGTGCAGCACGCCCAGCCGTCCCAAGGCCAGCAATCCTCCATGGATGCTGGCCTCCCCCCAACCTCCTCACATGGCTCTCTGCAAGGCAAGCCTTGCAGGGAGTGGGAAAACAACAGCAGCAGCACAAGGCTGCAGGAAAGGTGCCCAAGAGTCCAGCCACTCCATGGATGCCAGCCTCCCCCCCACTTCCCCCACCTTCTGACCTCCCTGCATGGCTCTGCAAGGCAAGCCTTGCAGGAAGAGAGGGGGGGGAACTAGAAGAACAAGGGCGCAGGGTGCCCAGCCTCCCCGAGGCCGGCAATCCTCCAAGGATACTGGCCTCCCCCCCCCCAACCTCCTCACATGGCTCTCTGCAAGGCAAGCCTTGCAGGAAGTGGAAAAACAACAGCAGCGGCACAAGGCCACAGGAAAGGTGCTTGGGCACCCAGCCACCCTGAGGCTGGCCTCAGCCAGCCAGCCTGGGCACTCTCTGCCTAGTGCCCACCACCCCACCCCTGAAAACATCCCCCCCCTCACTGGAGCCCCAGGACAGCACGGGAAAGCTGAAAGCACTGAAAACATGTGCAGCCCCCAGCTCCACCAGGCCCAACTGAGGGTTTCTGGGAGCTGGGAGTGGGACTTAGCTTTCAGGAAGCAAGCCCTGAGTTTCCTGCCACCCCACCCAAGTCTCAGAAAGCAGAGGGAAAAAACCCTCCACTTTCAAAATGGGTTGGGGGTGGGGTGGGGTGGGGGTGGCAAAGCTTGTGAGCCTGGTTGCCCGGGGAGGGGGGGCTCAGTCACCCCTGGAAAATTTCGGGGATAGCCTCAGCCCCCCTGAAGTTGACACCTATGTTGAGCATGATCAGATATTCACAATTAAACACCTTATTAACCACTTTCCCTGTTCAACAACCCTCTCCAGATCATCTTAAAATCAAATGTTTTACACACGCTTTCAGAGTCTCAGTCTTCATTTGGCTTTATGGTCTCTCAGTTGATAACTTTGTTTGGGTGCAGCTGCCCCCTTTTCAGCATCAGAATCCTCATTGGAGGACACAGAGTCCAGTTAACCAGTGGATTTGCTATCCTCTTCCTTCCTTCCAGCTGCAGCCTCAAAAACTAACATGCTTTAAAAACAGAGTCAATCTTTTCCTTTTTATTCTTTATTTTGAAGGTGACACCTTCGGGAATCAACCATCTGTATGCAATGCTGGCTGTTTGTAAAAAAAGAATCAAGTCTTTATACTTCTTCCTCTTCTTCCTTATTTCAAATGGAATGTCTTTTAGAATTCTAATATTGTTACCCCTGATTTTCAAGGGTGTACTTGCAGTTGCCTATAGGATTAAATCCCTTATATGCCTCTTTGAGAATCTCACCACCATCTCCCCAGGCAGATTATTCTTCTTGATGTACATAGAGTAGTCTCTATAGACCACATCCATTTTGCTTAATATATATTCCTCTTTTAAATCTGTCACTGGGGCTAATGCATTGCTCAGTAATTGCTTTAGATTCTCATTTTTGGCTTCAGTAATCCCTTGAAACTGGAGCACCAAGTTTGCTCTTTCCATTTGTAGTTGTAGCAGTTGAAATTCTTCAGAAGCTTGCTTCTTTTCCAACATTTGCATCTTTTTCCCTGCTTTTTTTGAATTGGTGTCCAATTCCAAAACTTTCTCAGCCACCTGCTCTGTTTGTTTTTTGTAGTTTCCATGAGTTGGAGTTGCTGTGCTGCAAAGTTCTGGTTTAAAGTTGTTAATTTCTGGTTAATGTTGGTCATCTGGTCCAGTAGAGGGTGCAAGGAATCTGCTAAGAGTTTAGGGAACTCTATGGTCTCTTCTGCCCTTGGATTCGTGCCACCTGCTGGTTTCGGTTTCAGTCCTTTCTCAGGCTTTCTCCCCACCATCTTTCTGGACTGTTTACTTTTACTGAAAGTTATTAAACTCTCTGAAAGTCCTCAAAATGTTTGGACATACACTGGTAAGGTTCTTAAAACAGGATTCTTAGCTTTTCTCTCCACTCCCCCCTTGCTGTAATGCTTTTAGATCTCTGCATCTGGGAGGGGCCTCTCCCCCACACACTTCCCACGCCAGTCCCAAGGAGGGTGCTTTCTTTTCAATATGCCGTTTTATCAGCTTTACTCAACTCACCGCTCATTGCCGGTCTTCCGACCTCACTTCAATTCAGTTTCTCGCTTGATCTCCATTGCTTGTCCCGGTCAGCAGCTCTAGATCCATACAGATGCATAGCGGCTAGACCATTGGGGCAGAGGAGTGCCTCAATTCCCCAGCATCATGCTGGCAAAGAGGTGACCCCTCAAAAACCCCATGGCTTTATACCAAGGCTCCTGGGGGGTAGCAGACAACTGCTCCCCCCTCCAAACCGCTTGCATGCAGATTGGGCCCCTGGATCAAATGGGAGGCACGTCTGTTAGCAAGTCGCCATAAACCGGAAGTCAGGGGCCTACATACTTGAGGGACCACCTTTCCCCACATAATCCCCAGAGAATACTATGATCAGGGTCCCAAAATTATTTGCCCCCCCCAAGCCCCGAGAAGCCAGGCTGGCTGTGGAATGAGCTCCAGGAATACATCAGGACCCTGCAGTACCTTTTACAGTACCACAGGGCCTGCAAGATGGAGCTTTTCCACAAGGCCTTTGATTTGTGAGCTGCACTTAACCAACTGAGGCCTTGTCCCCAACACGAATACCACCATTGACCGCCTGTATATGCCAATATGACCTAGACAGAGTTGCCTGCCAACTGTACTTCTATGCTACTGACATCTTGCCATCACTATATGATATGCACTAGCACTTTATGTAGTGTTTTTTATATTTTTTATATTTATATTTACACTTTATTCAATTCTCTGTATTATCTGTTAATGGAATTTTATGTGAGCCACCCTGAGCCTGCTTTGGTGGGGAGGGCAGGATATAAATTAAATAAATAAATAAATAAATAACTTCTTTATAAATGATTTGGATGAAGGAATTGAGGGAATGCTTATTAAATTTGCAGATGATACTAAATTGGGAGGGGGAGCAAATACGGTAGAAGACAGAGTCAGGATACAGTTTGATCATGACAGGCTGGAAAACTGGGCTAAAACAAATAAAATGAATTTCAGCATTTAGGTAGACAAAATCAGATGCATAATTGTAGCATGGGAGAGACTTGTCTTGGCAGTAGCATATGCAAAAAGGATCTAGGGGTCTTAGTAGATCATACACTGAACATGAGTAGGCATTGTGATGCGGTAGCTAAAAAGGCAAATGCCATTTGGGGCTGTATCAACAGAAGTATAGTGTCCAGATCATACAAAGTGATGGTACAACTTTACTCTGCTCTGGTTAGACTTCACCTAGAGTATTGTGTTCAGTTTTGGGCACCACAATTTAAGAAGGATATAGACAAGCTAGAACCTGTCCAGAGGAGGGCAATGAAGACCACATCCATTTCGCCTGATGGCACCTGGTATATTTTGGCTGCTGTGTGACAGAGTGTTGGACTAGATGGGCCATTGGCCTGATTCAACATTGGCTTCTCTTATGTTCTTATGTTCTTAAGATGGTGAGGGGTCTGGACACCAAGTCCTATAAGGAAAGGTTGAAGGAGCTGGGTATGTTTAGCTGGAGAGGAGACAACTGAGAGGTGATATGATAACCACCTTCATGTACTTGAAGGGCTGTCATATAGAGGATGGTATGGAGTTGTTTTCTGTTGCCCCAGGTCAGACCAGAAGCAGCATTTCAAATCAAATGAGTTTTTGGCTAGGCATTAGGAAGAACTTCCTGACAGTTAGAGTGGTTCCTCAGTAGTACAGGCTTCCTCAGGTGGTGGTGAACTCTCCTTCTTTGGAGGTTTTTAAACAAAGACTAAATGGCCATCTGACAGCACTGCTGATTTTGTGAACTTAGGCAGATCACAAGAAGGGAGGGCAGGAAGGGTTGCCTCAGTGCTTAGTTCTTGTGGCCGTTTCTTACATGCCCAGGGAAATGCTGATCGCCACTTTGAGGTTAGGAAGCATTTTTTTCCAGGCCAGTTTGGCCAAGGAGCCTGGAGGATTCCCCCCCTCTTCTGTGCATAGAGCAGGGATCACTGGGAGTATGGGGAGGTATTTGTGAATTTCCTGCATTGTGCAAGGGGTTGGACTAGATGACCTTGGATATCTCTTCCAACTTGATGACTCTATGATTCTATAAATCCAGATATTTGAGTTATGAACATAAGAACCTGAAAAAAAATCCCCAGGTTTGCAGAAAACTCTGAAAATTGGGGGTGGGGGGCATTTAAAGCCCTCTAAAACTATAGAAGAAACACCTATATAGCTTTAAGAAATGAAAGCCCTCAATGACCATTGCTAGGCAACCACAGCAGTATTGCCAGCCTTCAAGTCTTTGTTTCTTTCAGTGAAAGTCAGGGCCCTTTCCTTGTCAGCATTGGCCTTTGAAGAAAATCTCACTGGGTCCAGGTCCAGCAGCAACTACAGGGCAAATTGCTCCTACTCAACTTTCAGGACTCAACCAGGCTCAGCAGTTTGCTACTGTTCAACAGCAGCTGCCTCATAAAAGCCAATGTTGTATGTAGTGGTTAGAGTTTCATAACAGAATCTGGGAGACGCAGGTTTGAATCTCCATTCTATTACAGAAGCTCAGTGGATGATTTGGGGCCAGTAATACATTCTCAGCCTAAGATACCTCACAGGGTTGTTGTGAGGATAAAATGGAGAAGAATGATATAATCTGTTTTGGATCCCCATTGTGGGAAAAGGTGGGGTATAAATGAAGTAAATAAATATCAATATGGTCAAAGACAGGGAGCAGATAAAGCTGGATGGGAAAGAGAGAAGGAAGCAGTAAAAGGGAAAAGGTTATGGCAGTTTTCAGAGAAGGGAAAGAGGAAAAAGGGGGGGGATAAGATTCTCCCTCGAAAGTCCTTCTGTGTCCCTCACTAGTCACTGATACAATTTTCTTTGATTGCTATAAATTAAAATCCATATCCTTGAGGCCCGCTCGCCCGGCTTCTGTCCCTCCCGCTCACCCGCCCACCCGCCCACCCAGGACAAGGCTGGCAGCGGTGGCCACTGAGGCCCGCTCGCCTGGCTTCTGTCCCTCCCGCTCGCCCGCCCATCCGCCCACCCAGGACAAGGCTGGTGGCGGCGGCCACTGAGGCCCGCTCGCCCGGCTTCTGTCCCTCCCGCTTGCCCGCCTGCCCACCCACCCAGGACAAGGACAGCGCCGGCCACTGAGGCCCGCTCGCCCGGCTTCTGCCCCCCCCCAAACACCCAGGACAAGGCTGGCGGTGGCCACTGAGCCGCCGCTCGCCCAGGTTCTGCTCCCCCGCCCACCCACCCACCCAGGACGAGGCCGGCGGCGGTGGCCACTGAGCCCCGCTTGCCTGGCTTCTGCCCCCCAAACACCGAGGACAAGGCTGCTGGCGGCGGCCACCCTCCCCCCTTCCTTTCTCTCTCACTCCCCTCCCCACTTTCTCTCTCTCTCTCTCACTCACTCTGTTTCCCCCTCTTTCTTTTCTCCCCTTCTTCCCACCCTTCTTTCCTTCCTTCCTTCCACTCTCTCAGCCTCTCTCTTTCTACCCTTCTTTCTTCCTTGCTTTCAATCTTTCTCCCTTCCTTTCTTTCTTTCCAACTTACTATCATAAACCCCCACTCTGTCTCTGTCTCCCCCCTCTTTCCCTCTATATGTCCCCCCCTTTTCTCTCCCCCCCCTCTAACTTTCTCTGTCTCTCTCCACCTCCACTTCTCACATCCTCCCTCCCTTCCTTCCACCCACCCTCCCTTCCTATCTAGGGCCCGTTGTCTACCACCACAACGGGCTTTCCTCGCTAGTGTATATATATATATATAATAACATAGAAGTGTATAGATTTCAGTAAAATTTATTTTATTCAATGTTATTTTTAGAAGATAGCTTCAATTTGAATAAATTTAAGTTTTACCCCTGTAGGGGAAATGGCCTTTTTAAGGGGCAGCTTGACAGAGTTAGCCTGAAAGGTTTCTAAACTGAATTGTTTTGTACTTCCATTGTGTACTTCCATTTCAGTGGTCTACCCTCTGTATCTGAGAAAGTGTGCTTGCACATGGAAGCTTATACCATAAATAAAACTTTGTTGGTCTTAAAGATGCCATTGGACTAAAATTTTGTTCTGTAGTCTACCCAGACATTTTACAAGGATTGTTATTTTATCAATTTGTTGAGAGGGTGCATCAGATGATATGGCTAGCCTCTCAAGTTTAGTCATCATTTAGTTCAATTGATAATGAATTTGTTGGACCATTTTATCAGTCAAGACAGTTTATTCTGTTAAAATGTGGTCCTCGAACTCTCAGAAAATTGGGTTAGAGAGTGAGATAGAGTTGAAATAGTCCCCAATATTTTGTGAGGAAGGTATTGGAACATCAGAGCAAAGAAAGTCAAATCTGTTGCTTTTAAAGCTAGTTAGCATTTCGGTATCATCCCCAGGGTTGGTGCCACCATTAAGTCCAAGTTAGGTGACCGCCTAAGGGCAGAGACTTCTGAGGGGCACAGAGGCCAGCAAGTGGGGTGAGGACTATGGCAAGAGCAGCACTGATGACGAGCAGGAATCATCATCATCTCCAGCTGCCTCAGGGCTCATGGGGAGATAGAGAAGCAAGCAGCCCCGCACTGCCTGGCCAGTTCTGTGCTGATGCTGCTGGCATCCCTCCCCAGTAACCCTTGCTGCCCCTCCAGGTGCCTCTTGGCATCCTCCCCACTTCCACCACCTTCTCCCCTCCCCTTCTGAGCTGTGCTGAGCTGAGCTGGGTTGGGATATCAGTAGCAAGTGCCGCAGAGGCAAAGGGAACAGGTGAGGGTGCTGGATAGGAAAGCAAATGGAGGGGAGGGACAGAGGTGAGCCATGACTTTTTGCCTGGGAGCGGAGGGGGGAGAAAGAGGGAAGGGCAGAAGGGACTCAGCCTGCATTGCAGCCTCACTCTCCCCAGAAGCCCCCCCCCACGATGGCATTCTCGCTCCTCCAACCAGCCGCAGGCTCTCAGTTAAAAAGTTACATTTTAACTTAAAAACATGCTTAAAACATTAGCACTCTTGCAATATTTTGTTCATTTAACTAACACCCCTTGCTTTGAATTATTGGATCAAAATGTCTGTGCTGTTGCAATCTTGAGTATACTGTTTAAGAGTATAACTGTAAACTGCAAACCTACTTTTGATTTATTGACATTCACTACAGAAATCTCATGCTTGTTCTGATCCTAGGGCCCAGGGGGGAAATATGAAATGGCTGGGCATTGCAACCTTTTATACATAAGTTGCTAGTGAAGAACATGAGAAGGCACCATGACACAGACTGAGGGCTATGTGTTTGTCTAAGTGGTCAGTATCAGCCTACTATCTGAGAAATCGAAGTTCAAAATCCCTAAAGGGGTGACATTATAGAGGTTTTCGAAAGCAAGAAATTGCAAGTAGATAAATAGGTGCTGCGGTGGCTCAAGTGGTTAAGATGCTGAACTGCAGGCTGTGGAAGGTCAGTAGTTCAGCAGTTCGAGACCCGGGTGCCGCATGATGGGGTGAGCTCCTGTCTCTGGTTCCAGCTCCTGCCAACCTAGCAGTTCGAAAGCAAGAAATTGCAAGTAGATAAATAGGTACCACTTTGGTGGGAAGGTAACAGCGTTCCGTGCACCTTGGTGTTTAGTCATGCCGGCCACATGACCACGGAAACGTCTTCGGACAGCGCTGGCTCTTCGGCTTCGAAACGGAGATGAGCACCGCAACCCTAGAGTCAGATTCGACTGGCTTTCGAGCAGGGGAACCTTTACCTTTATGGGAGAAAGCAGGTCGAGAAAGAAGTCCTTTTCTCCCTTCCTCACAATACAAGAACTCGTGGGCACTCAATGAAATTGCTGAGCAGTCGGGTTAGAAGGGATAAAAGGAAGTCCTTCTTCACCCAAAGAGTGATTAACACATGGAATTCACTGCCACAGGAGGTGGTGGTGGCTACAAGCATGGACAGCTTCAAGAGGGAATTGGATAAACATATGATCCATCAGTGGCTATTAGCCACAAGGTATAGATAGGAACTCTTGGTCTGGGGCAAGTGATGCTCTGTATTCTTGGTGCTGGGGGGGGCAGCAG
Source organism: Gekko gecko (assembly GCA_029375565.1). Classification (NCBI taxonomy): domain Eukaryota; kingdom Metazoa; phylum Chordata; class Lepidosauria; order Squamata; family Gekkonidae; genus Gekko; species Gekko gecko. The sequence continues at coordinate 125,038,604 of JAPDNY010000006.1, read as the reverse complement.
TGGGAGGGCTTCTAGTGTCCTGGCCCCAATGGTGGACCTCCTGATGGCACCTGATATTTTTGGCCACTGTGTGAGAGAGTGTTGGACTAGATGGACCATTGGCCTGATCCAATATTGGCTTCTCTTATGTTCTTATGTTCTTAGCATGTGCACACTTCTTCACATCCTCAAATATTACATGCAGGTAGGGGGAGTTAGTTGTCCAATAGAGATGATTAGAGTCAAGATAATAAGTAACTGAGCAATAAAAACAGAAAGACTGGAAAAACAATACAGTAGGATGTGTAAATTGCAGTTCTTTGCATAGAACAAACAGGTCAAACCCTACACCAAAGGGTAAATGGACACAAATCTGACATCAAGAATCGCAAAACTGAGAAAACTATAGAACTAGTGCTGCAAAAGAGACTGTTTGGTTTGGCAGTTGTATCAATTGAACACACTGAAGCATCAGCACTTGAACTGAAGGAATCAGTGACGAAATGAGATTTTGATGTGCCCGAAATGGAAACATTCAAGAGCCTTAATTTTTGACATCACAATTCGCAGGATTATTCAAAATGATCAGTGAGTTGTGTGCTAAAACTGTTTTCTGTTTGAGAAAGAAAACCAAAGGCTGTCATTTTACTTATTCTCATAACTTTTTAAAAAATTAGCAACGTCAAGTTTTGTACTTTTAATTTTCCCTAGAATTTATCTGTTTTTTAAAATTGGTTAGCAGTGTGTGGGGGGGTGCAAGTAGTTAGCCTTGCCTAGGGCGCAAAAAAGCCTGGCACCAGCCCTGATCATCCCCCAACACTTAGGGAAAATATATAGATATAGATAATGCATCGTACTTTGCTTACATGTTAGTATCAGATTGCATTCCCCAGGGCTATTCATGTGCTTTGATTTGCCTCTTTCTAAAGTATTTTCTTTATATTTTCCCCCTGAAGAAAGAAACCAGCCTTAAAAGATGCCTATAAGACTTTCAATTGAATCAACAAGCTTAAAACCAACACTTGATGCTCTAGAGAGCTTGATATTAAAAGGTCCCAGCTATTATGTTGCCACAAATCTCTGCCACTGTTGTCATTTTCTCCTGAGCATTTACAGATGTATTTCGGGCTACTGTTGTCATCTCTAGTGAGGTCATTCATTCTCTCTCTCTCTCTCTCTCTCTCTCTCTCTCTCTCTCTCTCTCTCTCTCTCTCTCTCTCTCTCTCTCTCTCCAGATGGATAGCTGTGTTGGTCTGAAGGAGCAGAACGAAGTTTGAGTCCAGTGGTCCCTTTAAGACCAACAAAGTTTTATTCAAGGTATAAGCTTTCATGTGCAAGCACACTTCTTCAGATACAGTGAAAAAGAATTTCCTCAACCATTACATATAGAAAGAGAGAGGGTGAGGGGTGTTAGTTGCTAGGAGGGGCCAATTAGAATCAAGACAGAGACAGAAACAAAAATTGGAAATTACCAGTCTATACATATAGGTAAAATGTGAGCAGTAAATTATCATATAGCATTATAAAGATGTTTAACAGATCCACAATTAGAAAAAAAAATCTTTAGACATTCATCTGCTATTTTGACATATTTATTACTTTACAACTGTTGATCTTATAACCTTAACTTGTTATTTAGGTTTTCACTTTGCATAACTTAAACACCTGATGGCATCTGGTATATTTTGGTCGCTGTGTGACAGAGTGTTGGACTAGATGGGCCATTGGCCTGATTCAACATTGGTTTCTCTTATGTTCTTATCATCATGTTACATGCTAATTTGCTGTTTAATCCCTGTCTATAAATTTAGAACCTCATCTATCATTCCAATGCATTTGAAAAAGTATGCCTTGCACATGAAATGTGCCTTGCACATACCTTGAATAAGCCTTTGTTAGCCTTAAAGGTGCCACTAGACTCTAAATTTGTTCTACTGCTTCAGACCAACACAGCTGATTACCTGGATCTAGATCCGGATCAAATAGGAAGAATAAGCTTAGTTTATATGGTATGATTTGTTTGGGTTCAATTCTGGGGCAAAGTGAAGGAAATAAGTATGTCAAAATTGGAGATTGACGTATCCTTAATTGTAGAACTGTAGTAATTAATGTAATTAATTGAGACTCTGCCATCCATCTCCTCTCAAGCATGGAGGCAACTTTACAGCATCTTCTTCTTTGCAGCGTGGTGATTGGCTTATACTTGAAATAAAACTTTGTTGGTCTTAAAGTTGCCACTGGACTCAAACTTTGTTCATTCTGTGTCTGTCTTCTTCCCTGTTCCCCCAACTGGGAAAAAAAATCCTATCAAAGAAGTGCTTTCCTTCTTTATTTCAATCCTGTTGTGAGAGGGTAGAAGGAAGCTATGTGGCTTATTTCCATTCTTGCTATGAGTGTTTTCAGGTTAATCCAATATTCTACCCTGGATTGTAAATACTTTGTACATTCTTAGATTGCTGGCTGGATATTATAGTTTGATCCAGTACATTCTGAGCAAGCATTGATATGATGAATGCCACTGACTGAACAATGCTGCCAGCTGCACAAGAACAAAAGCAGCACCTTCTCTCAAAATGTAGCTGATTTTAAATGATATATGACCTGCCCAAGATGATCTTGGGGCATATATAACCCAAGCAAGGGAGGAAATTGTTATCACACACCAACATATTACCCAGCTGGCCACCATGCAAAATGCTAATTTTTAATGGTGAACAGAAAGTCAATGCAATTGTCTGTGGAATGCCGATTCAAGAGAAAATTGTCAATTGCAAGCAGGCAAAGTTCAGGTGTTTTGTTTTTTTCAAATCATCACTAATTAAATCAGATAATTACGAATTAAAATTACTATGAGAAAACAGCATCCATTCAAGTCTTGATCACTTAGTGTACTATTGTTAAGCCATCAGACCCCAGATATTTAAATATATTAAAAAATATTTAGTATACTTTTATCCTGCTTTTCCTCCAAGGAGTGTAAAGCTGCATACATAGTTTTCCAGGCTTCCACTTTATTCTCATAATAATCCTGTGAGGTAGGTTACGCTAAGGAACTTACTGACCCAAGATCACTTGTGAGCTTCCATGGCAGAGTGGGGATTCAAGCCAATGTCTCCCAGATCCTAGACCAACACTTTAACCACCAAAACATGCAGGCTCCCAACATAGAGAACAATGGAGGGAATAGGGGCAACCTGTTTAGGGGCCCATAGAATTGGACCCCCTGATCCAATGTTCTTGAAACTTGGTGGGTATCTTGGGGAGAGGCTCCATCAGCTACCCTGTGAGTTTGGAGCCTCTCCCTCAAACCCCCTCTCCTCCAGCCCCCATAATATACCCTATGTTTTCACCATTGACTTCAATGGCCCATAGAATATAATGGGGCCAAATTGCCCCCAAATTGCTTTCATTCCCTCCTTTCTTTCTCTTTTTTTCCTCTTTACCTCCTTCTTGTCTTCTCTCTTTCTTTCTTTCCCACCTTCCTCTCTTCTCTTTTTTCCTCCTTTCCCTGTTTCCCTCCTTCTTCCCTCTATTTCTTCCTCTCCTTCTTTCCTTCTCTTTCTTTCCCTCTTTCCTTCCCTCTTTCCTTCTCACTACTCTCTCTCTTTCCTTCCCTCTTTCCTCCTTCTGTGGCCCAACTCTCATGAGAAGGAGTTTAAACTTTAAACCCCTTCTCTCTTAGCTCCCCGACCCAGACCAGCTGGGGAAGGGAAGGGGAGGCTTTTGAAGATGCCTCCCCCCCCCTTTTGCTTCCCCTTCTGACATCACTTCCGGTGATGTCAGGGGGCGTGGCATATGTTAATAGCCTAATAGCTCATTAGCATACTATATGCTAATGAGCTCCTGCAGCTGTTTTTCTACGAAAAGACCCCTGATTTCACCCTATATTACATCTGATATAAGTGGACAGTGATTCTGGAATACAGTTTGCTATTAAAGAGTTAAAACAGTGCAAGCAAAAATCTTCGAGGTCCAAGGTGAATGAAAAGTCTAGTGAGAATGGGATTCTGTGTTGGTGTTTTCTTTTGGAACAGAAATATTTTCTGGCAAAGGGATCCCGTTGTCCTCTTTTGTCAAATATTCCTCCAATCCATAACATGTACCTTTCAGTATGACAAATACTTATTTATACATGCAGAAAGGATTAGATAAAGAAGCTTTTTTATGCCAGAAATTCTCACAGGAGCCTCCCATGAAAGTGCTTTAACAGGAGTGAATATACAATCAAGACATTTCTCTTTTACAGTGATCTGTTCTGTGCTCTGTGTTTCAAGATGGAATAAAAAAATCCTCCAGCACATCTAGTCTCTGAACAACATACAGAGGAACACTGCATCTTGACCCCAATCACTTTAGGCCCTGAAGCATGAGGATGATAGCAGTTGTTAGTATTTATGCTCACAAGTACAGCCATAGAAGCTATTGTTGCTATCATTGCTGATACACTAGGCTTGTCCATATTCTATGGGAATAAACTTCTATTCTAAGTTCTCTCTTCACTTGAAACTGTTATTACTTTACACATTCTGCCTCCCCCCATCATGCAAAGCTTGAAACAGTGTTATATGACAGCTGATGTGAACATTTGCATTCTATTATGTAGCATGTGTCATGATCAGTATCGTTAGGTCTTTGTATAAATTCGTGGTGCAGCTGCATTTGGTATACTACAGATCTAGTCACTCCCATCTCATCTCACAAAGGATATCATGGAAGAGAAAAAGGGAAGCTTCTTTTTCAAGGACTCACAACAGCTTCCTTACAAGGAAAGGCTAAAGAGTTAGGGGCTTTTTAATTTAGAAAAAATGGCAAGTAAGAAGGGGCATCATAAAGGGTTTATAAAACAATACATGGTTGACAGGAAGTGAATTCCATGAACTTGATGAGCAGTAAATTCAGAACAGATAACATTCATTAAATTAGTTGCTGTAGATTTTCCGGGTTGTGTGGCTGTGGTCTTGGCATTGTAGGACCAGACATTTCACCAGTAGCTGTGACTGGCATATAACACAGAAAGATGGAGTACTCTCTATGTCAAGGTGAGCAGAAAAATGGTAGGCAAGTAATTTATTTCTACCTTGGAAGGTGGAGTAGGGCTGAGTCAATTATCTTGTGTAGTTTTCCAGGCTATGAACATGCTAATGGAGGAGCTTTACTGAGGAGGTTCTTTTGTCTATGAATTGTTTCCTGAGGAGGTTTGAGGAGGTTCTTTTGTGTGGAATGGCTATTGAAACTCTAGTCTTATCTGTAGTGCTATTGCCGGCTGTAGAGCATTTTGTGTTTTTCAGGACAGGAAACCATGCCCTATTTATTTTTAAACTCTCTTCTTTCCTGTTGAAAATGTGTTTATGTTTATGAATTTCAATGGCTTCCCTGTGTAATCTGACATGGTAATTGGTAGTGTTGTCCAGTCTTTCAATGTCTTGGAACAAAATGATGTTTGAGTTAGGCTATGTGCAGCCACTGCTGATTTTTCAGGTTGGCCAAGTCTGCAGTGTCTTTCGTGTTCTTTTATTCTTGTCTGAATGCTACGCTGTGTGGTCCTGATGTAAACTTGTCCACAACTGCATGGTATGTGGTATACTCCTGCAGAAGTATACCTCTCTTTTGTCTTTTGCCAATCGTAGCATCTGTTGTATTTTTCTGGTGGGTCTGAATACTGTTTGTAGGTTGTGTTTTTTCATAAGTTTTCCCATCTGATCCGTGATTCCTTTTATATATGGCAAAAACACTTTTCCTGTGGGAGAAAGCCTTCGACAACATATTCATTAAATGTTAAATTATTTTTAGAACCCACATGAGGTAGTGAAGGTTTAAATGGTTTTAAAGAGAACCAGTGTACTGTAGTGGTTAAGAGTGGCAGACTGTAATCTGGAGAATCAGGTGTGATTCCCCACTTCTTCACATGAAGCCTCCTGGGTGACCTTGGGCCCATCACAGTTCTCTCAGAACTCTCTCAGCCCCGCTTACCTCACAAAGTGACTGTTGTGGGGAGAGGAAGTGACTGAGATTGCAAGTCATTTTGAGACTCCTTAAGGCAGAGAAAAATGGGGTATTAAAACCTCTTTTTATTTAAAAAAGTGAGAATACATATTTGTGGAAATAGCTCCTTTGTTCAGAGACGGTGTAACTCAAAATGCCTATTGCTGGGGAATAACAGAAGGGGAGGTTATTGCTTTGCTATCTAGTATGTGAGCTTCCCAGGGATATGTATGCAGTGATCTGGGACTACAAGCCCAACCAAGCATCAGAACTACCTGGTCCAGTCCTAGTACTGAAATCCCCACTAAGGATCCATTTTTAGTTAGGGTAGAGAGGCACTAAGTCTTCCAATGTTGTAAATGGACAATCCCATATTTTCCCATGATCCTGGGCCCTAGAGCATTTGGGAAGCAGATAGAGACTGATACGCAAAAGAACTCCTAAATGCTGATCCTTAACCAGTAAGATCTGTACATAGGGCAGAATCTATATGGAAGGCCACTGTGAGAAACAGGAAGCAGAACACTGTCTTATCAGTTTGGGCACTTCTTATGTGAATATGAACTATACTGAAGAAAGCTGAGCTATGATGTTGAAAGATAAGTCTGGGCACCTGCTAAAGGCACAGGAGTAGGAAAAAAGGTGTGGGGGAAAGACTCACCCAGTCTCCCTTGGGTTAGCATCAGTAACCCCAAGTATACACTGATCCCACAAAAGCTTTAAAGGTTTTAAGGAGAGCCAGTGAGCTTGGGGGGGGCAGTTCTCTTCCTGCTCATGCAAACTGTGAAAAGCGCTGGGAGGTAACATGCAGGTTATAGCTGTTTTGACTTCCATGAGGTCAAGCACCATGGCATTCTCATCCTCCAAGTAAGGCTCATCAGGCCGAACTCTGACTCTGGAAATGGATGCATCTGACTGATGACTGATGATTTCATCCAATTTGTTAAGGGGTGGTATGGAGGTACTGGCTGATGGATTGCACTAACTCAAGTCAGATTAAGAAAAAGCTACTTTAAGCAGGTTCTCTGGAGCAGTAGCATAGAATTTTTCTAAATAAATACTATTTTGAAAAAATCCTAAACCTTGCATCTCTAGGCAGAAGTAAACCAGTCCTTTACAGGAGAATGTTAAAAGGTTAATTCCAATAAGACTCAAGCTTGTATTGAAATGTGACAATGTGTCCTTTTTCAGTGTGTTTTGTTGGTATTAGATTATGATTTTGCTGTCAAACCTGGTATCTGGAAAAATATAACACATACATGCAAAATGAATATTTTGAAGTCACAAAAAACCAGGCTTTTTCAGTACTTGGGCTGATTCTGCATTGGCTTTTCCCTCTGTTGTTTTACAAAACCCACACTGGGGCCCAGGACAGACAGGCAATTTGTCCCGGTATCAAGTCGCGGCAAAAAAACCCCGGAGTAAACGATACCGGGTTTTCCCGTCCACACAGCGGGGGCCTCTGCCGGAAGATACTGGACGGAGGCGTGCGGGAGCGTTCAGACTGTCGCGCCGGTGGCGCGCTATATTCGCTGTTTCCCCATTATTTCGGCTGTGGGCGTATGTGCGCATGAGCGCATTTTGCCGATTTTTTTTTTTTTTGTCCTGCAACGCCGGCACCGCATTGGGCAGTGGAGCGGAGCGCAGCCAATCACACCGCTGCTGCCTCATGCCCAACGCGGGTTGCTCCCGGCTTTTCGGCTGCGCGTTCAGACTCCCCGGAAGCAGAGAAACGCGCGACAAACGCAGGCTTTCAAGATTTGCGTCGGCTTTTATCAGGTGTTTTTTTAATCCGGCAGTGAAGCGCGAGAGCACCGGTAGGCTACGGGTGGGGGACACCAGGCAGATGTGCCTGTGTGAACATTCCATTTAATCCGATATTGAGCCGTTGTCAGCCCGGGTCCCATCCCGCGGCTAATTGCCAGTCTGTCCTCGGCCTGGAACAGAAATTCCTCTCTGCGTTGCATGCTGCTTTCACTACCCTCCAGACTGCATGCCACTTTGACTTTCTTTGATCATCAGATTTTATGGTACCTTCTGCATAGATTTATGGCCATTCTGGGATGACTTTGCAGTCAGTATGGTGTTGCCCCGGAGTATTTGAATGTGGTTTTGAGCTGCACTTTTTCCTCCCAGTTGAGAAAATGTGGAGCAAATGCTAGATGCAGAATTGCCCGAAGTCACCTAGGCTGCGGTCACACACACTAAATAATCCACTTTCAGTTCACTTTCCAACTGGATTTTTATTGTGTGAACTGGCTGCAGTCCTAGATAATCTTTCATGGCAATGTTTCTTTCAACATATAGAACCAGTCCTCAACACAGCTTGATGAAAACTGCTAAGCTTCTCCCTTCAGAGTTTTATTTTGAACCTTCTCTATCTCATAGTTACCCACTCACTTCCAAACAACTATAGAACATTGTTCTGATTCCATTTAGCAAGGAAGTATACAAATTGATTTCCATGTCTGCACCGATCAATATTTATGTGCATTAATTTTTTATTTCCTGCATCTAGCCAACAAGGGACATGAATCTTCCATGTGCTCCCCTACACACTGATGTTCTGGCAGCACTTTAATACTCTGGTGCCACCCGTCCTGCTACAATTACCCAATGATCAGAAAAGAATTAGTTAAATGCTCAGCAAACCATGTTATATGGTAGCTGGCTGATCTCAAGACCATTTAGAAGCCTAACTACACAACTCCTTACATTGGATGATCAGTACCTCACATTTTATAGCATTCTAGGGCATTTCAGTAACAAACTGCTTTTGCAGCATTGTTATTATAAACCCATATTCAGATTCTAATTGGACACACAGCACTCATGACACCATCCAAGATCTGGTCCCTGCTGTCTCCTGGATGAAGCCTTCAGCCATACCTATGATGCATTATGCATTCACCAGGTAGTTAGGAATATACTACATCAAGCTGTATAATATAGATCTCTTTTTATGTTAAGTCATTGCCTGAATTTGCTAGGCTTGCCTTCATTCTTGATGGGTCAGGCTTTACAAAAACAATAGGTGAGATCACACACACTAAATAATCCACTTTCAATCCACTTTCCAACTGGATTTTGCCAGTCCACACAGTAAAATCCAGTTGGAAAGTACAGTGAAAGTGGATTATTTAGTGCTGGGCTTTGTCTATAGAAAAAGCCCAGCAGGAACTCATTAGCATAATAGGCCACACCCAACAGCAGAAACTCATTCACATATTAGGTCACACACCCCTGACAGCACAGCTCATTAGCATATTAGACTACACCCCCATGCTACCAGAAGTGTGGTCATCCAGCCACACCCACCTTTTGCTTCTTATTCTATTTACCTTGTTTGTTGTCAAAACCCAGGGCTTTTTTGTAGCAGGAACTCCTTTACATGTTAGGCCACACACCCCTAATGTAGCCAGTCCTAATGATTTTCTGCTGTTGGGTGTTATGCTAATGACTTCTTGCTGGGTGTGGCCAACTTGGGAGCCAGCTGGAACTCGGTTCCTGCCCCAAAATAGCCCTGATTAAGGATGCGGTAACACGGACCTTTTGATCAGGGTTTGCCGTTGTTCCCTTGCGCATGTAAATTTCTCATTCACATGTGCCAATCCACCTCCTGCGCCGAAGTGGGCTCACTCCTGCAATGCTCCCGGGTTTTCCTGCCCCCTGGAAAATCAGGTATTTTCCTGGCACTTGTGCTTTGAATGCGCGATTTCGCCCATCTGGACAGCCATCTTTCACAATGATTGCAATTAGGGACGTCTGACCGCTCTTTGTACTTTTTTTTTTTAAAGCTTCCAGTTTGAGCACTTGCATAAACATGCACTTAATAAATCCATTTAATGTTTAATAATGGATTTATTAAGAACATGTTTGCTCAAGCACTCATACTGGAAGCTTTTTTAAAAAAACGCACAAAGACGACCCTGGAGGCAGGAACGAGAGATGGGGGCTCTGGCAGCCTGGACGGGGGCCAGCAAGGAGGATGGCGGAGATGGTGGAGCCTTTTTTAGTGGGACAATGGCGGCAGCAGCAGTGGCAGCACCACCCCCCACAGCAGCAGCAGGAGCAGCAGCCGCCAATGTTCCCTCTAAGCTGTGGCATCTTGTGAACAAAAATTCTACTTTGTGAGCTACTGGCATTAAAGTTGTGAGCGAGCAATTTGGCTACTGCATAAATCAGTTTGCTCTGGAGCCATCCTTCCTGAGCTAAGACAAAAATGTGTGAGCTGGAGGCTGAAAAATCTGTGAGCTAGCTCACACCAACTCAGCTTAGAGGGAACACTGGCAGCCGCCCGAGCCCCCATGGCCAGCAGAATCGCCTGGAGGGACGGCGCAGTGGCAGGCGAGCAGGTGCTGGAAGAGAGGGTCCGGCTGCATCTAGTCAGCTCAACCGAAGAAAAATGTTCCCGATTTAAACAAAGTGGAAATAAAGTGTGATTACCTGCTGGTGTGACCGCACCCTTAGTGTGTGTGATTGCAGCCAATGCTCTTGGTTTCTGTTTCCTGATAACCTCAGACACCAGATCACCAGAGGTGTGTGTTGGCTGCCTAGCACAAGCTCGAACCTGACTTGATCTGTAATTCTACTTTGTTGGCTCATGTTGTGCCCTAGGCTATCTCAAAACTACGTTTTCCTATAAATACAGTCATGACTTTTGTAAGCGTTTTCTAGCTTTTGAGTTAGTGGCAGCTGTATCCAAAGGACTCTGTTATGTGACTCTTCCACAAATAAGAGGGTGTTAGATTCTTCATTTAGGAACCTGTTCCATTTGCTATGGCTTACCAGAAAAGAAATAAGCTGCAAACTCAGGGTCTTGCCTGCTTGTTATTTTATCAACAGCAAAAATCACTATTTTGCTCTTTTTTAATATAATTTATTAAATTTCAAATTTATAAAACAACAGACAAACAATATATAAAATAGAACAATATAGAACATGAGGATACAGTAGCTAATAGAAGTTAAACATTAGAAAAACTTTTAACAATCGCAGGAATTTCTCCTTGTTGATGTAGGTAATCTAAAACTGGAGACCATGTTATAAAATGCAATTTGCATTTATCGATATTTGGAAATTTAATAAACCAAGTAATTTTATCCATCAAATAAAGATTCCACAACTTATTATACCATGTGATTAATGAAGATGGACGCTTAGATTTCCAACATATAGCTATAACAAGTTTTGCAGCGTATAAAAGTAAAGCAATTTGTTCATTGTTTGTAGCAGACGTTTTTAACGATATTTTATCATTTAACAAAATTATTTCAGGTGTGAAAGGTATAGGTATTTGTGTAATGAACTGAACTTGATCTAAAACATTTTTCCAAAAAGAAGCAATCTTTAGACAATATAACCAACAGCATAAATATGAGCCTTTTTCATTACAGTCCCTCCAGCACATAGGGCTCAATTGTTTTATATGGGCCATCTGTAACGGGGTAAAATACCAAAATGAGAAAATTTTGAAGGCTTGTAGACACATTGAAATAATAGGTGAGGAGTATTCTGTTGAGTTCCATATACGCTTCCAGTCTGCATCTGTCATATTAATCGATAATAATTTCTCCCACCTTGTTTGGTAAGTCAAGGTGGAATTTTCTTTTAATCGAGCTAAGATTTGAATAATTTTAGATAGAATACCCTTTGTGGAATGATTAGTCATATTTAATAATGATTCAAAGTCTGTCAAAGGTTCTCTAGCTATGCTTTCTAAATGAATGGAGTCACACATATGTTTTACTTGTAAGTATTGATACCAGGGAATGGTAATTTTTAGTTTTTCTTCTAAATCACACTTTTGCATAAATTTTTTATTTAATAATAAATCTTTAAGTTTAATAACATTTTTTACTTTCCATTCCAAGTAATCCTTACCTCCCATACCAGGAAGGTACCAATGTTGTCCTAAAAAGGTCCTGAATCTAGAAAATTCTGGTACTAAAACTGCTCTTCCCATATTTCTAAAGAAACCATTAATAGACCATCATGGACAACTTTGGGGTATCTATGTTTTTTATTTTGCCAAATTATTTCATTAAGAGGGTATGGGAAAGCGTTTTCAGAGTGGAAAAGGGTCCAATTTGTAGTAGAATTGTCTTGTAGCATTCTTAATATTCTGCATAAGTGTGTTGCTTTATAATAGTCTAGTAAATTAGGAAGTTGGAAACCACCTGCATTCCTCCTTCTAACTAATGTTAGGGCACTGATTCTAGCTTTTTTGCTAGCCCATAAAAATTTTAAAAGTCTATTTTGCCATAACTTAATTAGCGATAGAGGTATTTTAATGGGAATTGCTCTAAACAGAAATAAAAATTCGGGAAGTAAAAAGGATTTTATTAAGTTATATCTGTCTATCAAAGAAAGGGAGTGATGTTCTCACTTCTTTATTTTAGAGTTGATTTCTTTTAGCAATTCCCCATGATTGAGAGTTAATATTTGATTCATATTAGCTGGTAACTGAATACCTAAGTATTTTAGTTTGGAATCTGACCAATGAAAATTAAATTTAGTCTGCAATATTTTTTGTACCGATTTAGAAATATTGATTGGCATTATTATTGATTTGGAGACATTAATTTTAAGCCCCGAGATTTTTTCATATTCCTGTAAAATGATTTGAAGGGCCTCCAAAGATACAATAGGATTTGTCAGAAATAGTAACATACAAGAGGTGGGACCTGCGATACTCACGGGGGGGGAAGTATTCCAGTTCGCCAAGCTTCCCCCTCCCTCCCCACTCCCAGCAGCGGTGGCAGCAGCGGTGGCAGCAGCGGTGAGGCCAGCCGACCGCCACGTTTTCCCCTCCCCAGCAACGGGGGTGGCGGCAGCAAGGCCAGCCGACCTGCCAAGATTCCCCCTCCCTCCCAAGCAGCAGCAGCATGATGGTGGGGAGGTTGGCCACCACCAAGCTTCACCCTCCTTCCCCAGTGGGGAGGCCAACTGGCCCACCAAGCCTCCCCCTCCCTCCCGAGGAGCAGCAGTGTGGCAAGGCCGACTGGCTGCCAAGCTTCACCCTCCCTCCCCAGCAGCAACAGCAGAGGCGAAGCCAGCCGGCCCGCCAAGCCTCCCCCTCGCCAGCAACAGCAGCGGAGGCGAAGACAGCCGGCCCGCCAAGCCTTCTCCCGCCCTCCTGTCCCCTGTGGTGGTGGCGGTGGCAGCAGCTCCGCAGGTAAGCCTTCTCTCCTCGCCTCCAGCCAGACGACCCCCCTGCCCCGATTTTCCCTCCCCCGTGGGAAAATTTCCTGTCTCCTAACCAGGTAGTACAGTTGAAGATATAAAATAACATTGATAGGGCTCTCCCCACAGCTACCTTTATCTATGCAGATAGATACAATGCTTAAGAATGAATCTATAAACAAATTTAATGGACTCCTGTAATTTATATTCAACTGGAATTACATAACTCAATTTTACAATATGACTATTACCAGCTTTAGAAACCCTCTTTCAGCGTGTGTTTTTGTGGTGAACACTGGGTATTTTACTGGGTATTTTACTTCCCTTAGGAGGAGTGGTGTTGAAGTTAAGCTTTCTTTTGTACTGGTTCTTGTTTAGATTTTCAGAAGCTTTTAGTCCCACTTTTTCCAGAAGTCTGAAACTGTCTTCAAGGTTGTTTGCTTGTAGTCTTTCACCTTTATAGATCAGACGTAATGTAGCCGTGCCCAGCCATTTGTATTTCACTCTTGCTTCCTGAAGTTTGGAAGTAATTGTGCGTAGTTCCCTCCTTTTACTGATGGCTTCCGGAGGTAGATCTGGATAGACTTCTATTTTGTGTTCTTTATATTCAAAAAAACCTACCTCTCTTGCAGCATTTAGAATCCTTTTACGTACTCTGTAGTCCAAAGCTGATATCACAATGTCTCTTGGACCTTTTCTGTTAGGATTTTTTGGAGAGCCTATGCGATAGGCCTTAACAATCACTGGAACCATGTCTTCTCCTAGTTGAAAAATTTCAGCCAGCCAGCCTGCCATGAAATCATTAAGTTCATTTTCTGAATCAATTTTTTCCAGAAAGCCTCGAAATTTGATATTATTTTAATGGCGTTCCATGTCAAGGGTTAAGATTTTACTATTCAGAGAGTCATTTTCTTTTTGTAGAAGATGCGTTTCTTCCTGAACAGTCTCAGCCAGCGTTAAAGTGCATTCCGCTTTTTTCTTAGTTTCAGATATATTAGATTTAATTTCTCCCAGTTGTACTTGGACTGGCTTCAATAAAGCGCTTAGTTTTAGGAGTATTCGATCCTCCATTTCTATAAGGTCCATTTTCGAAAGAGGAGTTAAAATTTCTGCGTCGTCAATCGTATCAGCGATGGTATCGTCCGCCATTTTAACGTGCCGCATTTCCCGCCCCGGCCTCAACGTCTTAGTGGATTACAAGAAGATAAAGCTCTTACTGGTCGCGATACTACAGCGATTATGTGCACACTTAGAAAAGCTTTAAACAGTAATATATTTGCGGATCATAGAAGGGTTGTATCAGTGATATTCTGATTGCTTTCGGTAGAAACAGGGAGAGCTGCTGGCACAAGCGTCCTACTCCATTCGCACGATGCCACGCCCCCCCACCATCTTGCTCTTCTTTTTGGCCTGCAATTTTATGTTTTGTTTTTGTTGTGCTAAATAATTAAACAAACATCTTGGTTAAATAAAACTGTAAGTTATGATTGGAAATATCTTGGTTATGTTTAGCTCACTCTCACACCCATGCACAAACATACATCAAAGCCCTTATCCTTTCAGCTGAGTTTCTAAGTGTCTGATAGCCCTTTGAGAAATTGGATCATCAGAAACTGGAAGCTGGTAAAGTAAAACTCAGCAAGGTCTCTAAACCAAATCAACTGTTCCTCATCATTTCTTTGGGTAGGATTTGCTGGATTCCCCACAAATGGCCAGAATAATTTCTGTGGATTTTCTGGTTCCTCACCAAGGAAACAGATTCTATCATGGAATTCCTTTGGAGATTTGACATACTTTTCTTCTAGAACATGAGGCATGAGTGCACTTTACATGCCATCAAAATTAGAGGGTGTCAAGCCATGCTTCACTTTGCTTGCTTTGGTTGCCATAGCTATCAGGGGGAGGGAATTCCTGTGGGGAGGGGGGTTGTGTGAATGAGTGAGAGAATGGGACCTTTGCTTCTAGAAGTCATAACTTTCCTCACAAGTCATGCCTCCTTTCCATTTCCCAGGGGTTCCTGTGTACCACCTTGAGCTGCAGGGTTCCTGTGTACCACCTTGAGCTGCAGATAACCAAAACATATATCTTTCACTTGGTTGGGATGGCAACGTTAGGCATGATGTGAATGTGACATATGCATGGGGGAAGGAAGGGACTTTTATTTGAATTATCTATATTAAGCTTGTACCCATCAAAAGTCTTCAGCTCTAACACAGTGACTTTCTGGATCTTGCATTCATCTCAATAAACTTATCACTGCCAGGAGAGAGTTGTTGAGTGTAATTGAACTGGGGGTCTAACAGAGGGAAACCTAGATATGAATTCGTAAGATTTTACAAACTTAATTTTAAATGTTCCTATCAAAGGTGTTATCTTAAAGAGATTTTTTTTTCTTCAGATGATGTTCACTTTATCCAGTGGTTAAATTAAGTACATGCAACATTGTTCATTCTTCTATTCCCTTATTTTCCAAGCTTCTTTGAGAGAGGAGGAGCGAAAGCTGTGGATCAACAATATTATTTGGTGGCAACATGAGATGTTAACCAATATAGCTCATCTTAGCTGTTTTGAGTCTGCTGCCATTTTTGAAAAGAATTTAAGCAGGTATACTCCTTTAATTTCAGAGCTGTATCAACAGAAGTTTTGGGGCTATATGTTTTGAAGAAGAGTTGGTTTTATCCCACGGTCTTCCCTACCTGAAGGAGTCTTGGAGTGGCTTACAATCACCTTCCCTTCCTCTCCCTGCAACAGACACCTTTGAGGTAGGTGGGACTGAGAGAGCTCTGAGAGAGCTCTGAGAGAACTGTGACTGGCCAAAGGTCACCAGCAGGCTGCATGTGGAGGAGTGTTCTCCAGATTAGAGTCCACCACTCCTAACTACTACAGTACAGGTAGCTCTCTTGAGGGGATGAACAGATCCAACTATTATTCAGCCAACCTGAGCCTGCCTCGGCAGGGAGGGTGGGGTATAAATCTAATAATAAATAAATAAATAAATAATGGAAATTTCCTTTTAAAATGTGTTACTCAACTTTGAGATTTCTGCATATTTCCCTCTTGTTGCTCCTGCACCTCTCAATGGCAGAAACTTCTGCAATTTCCAGTGTCCACCTCACTGTACTATACATTTGATTGAAAGCCAGAGCTGGAACATGAGTTTTCAAATCATCTGTTATAGTACCCCTGTAAACATAGCAACTTAACCCAACATAAATGTGCAATGGTCATGGACTGTAATAAAAGATTTTTTTTTTTGCCCAGTTTCCCTAGATGTGGGTAGACTGAGGATGAGGCCAGATGAGCAGTTTGAGCAGAATGTCCTTGCAGTTCCCTTCTGAATCTAAAGTGCATGATCAGACAGCGACATCTGCCTCCCATTCCCTAGTCAGTGTCGCCCTGTTCTGAGCCACCTTTAGAGTTATCAGAGTTATCAGGCACTGGGGAAAGTCTGGTCTTTACAGATGTCTGCACTTTCGCCCCACATTTCCAGCTGTCTGAACTTCCCTGCTGTGAAATCAAGCTGGTTGGGAGTGTGAACCTTCCATTCTGTCTTGCCTCTGCTTTTTAAAACTTCTTAGTAGTGTGAGCATAAGTGCATAATTGTCCCTGGTGTTATCAGTCACCACTTGCAAGCAGCCAAGTAGTCATTCTGGTTAGGAGCCTACACAGAAGTGGTTTTTGAGTGACAAATCCCCCCCCCAAAAAAAAACCCTTCTGTTTCTGCTTCAGAGTTGCTGTTTGAGATGACTGACACAAGGGTAAATGTACTGAAGTCAATGGGGCTATTCTTATGAAAATCAGCACACACAGAGAGAGGTGAAGTGAAGGTGGCTAAAAGGTGCCACAGTACTTGGTAGAGGGATCGCGGAGCTGTCAAAATGGAGTGATGATTTGAATGAATGCTTCTCTGCATGCATCATTTTTTTTAAAAAAGATATCCCCCAATCACCCACTCCATGTTTACCACACAGTAATAATCTTAATGGTCATCCATGGAGTGAGCATGCAGTGGGACCCGTTCAGGGTGGGATGTCTGATCCAAACTCTCAGTTACAAAATGAAATGGAGAAATTAGAGGCAGGGCCAGAGCACGCCAAGCCTGTCATCTGACAGCAGCTTGAGATAAAGGCTTATCTGTTGAGACATTACATGAGAAGTGATGAGTAAGAAGTGTTTCTGTAAGGGCCTAATGAACGGATGTCCAAATCAGAATTTCATTTTAAGTACTTTAGACACAGCTTGTTGAACTAAACCTGTCTTTCCATTGTCTTGGCTGGCAATTGGACTGAGCCCAGGATACTTCTGCTTACATCCCTCCTCTTGTTTATTTTCAGTGCCTCTGGGCAAAGGGGAAGAGAACAACAATTAACCTTCCTACAGAGTTTACTTTATGTCTTTACCTAATCTATTCTGTATGTCATTTTTATTGCTTATTTATGGCCTGTTGTTTATCTTAGATGTTCTTTATCCTCAGCATTTTCCTTATTACTAGATCACTGGGGGATTGGTAATTTATGAGATATGGAGCCTTTCACAGCAAGGTCAGTGGCTCAAAATTACCCTAGCTCAGTGGCAAGAATATGCTGTTAGAAATGTGAGCGCTGTGAAACAAAGCTGGAAAATCATGCTTTCAGTCAAGGCATAGAGCAGACGAGTCAGTTGACCTCTATTTGGCCATTCATTTTTAACCGGAACCATATTATGAATTGAGCAAAGGCTAAAGGGAATAGTAGAAATGATTTCACAAAATGTTTCTTTCTCACAAGAGGTAAAAGACAAAGGGTTCTCTCCTTTCCAGTCTGAGCAGCAACAGTTTCTTCTTCTCACTCACATCAGCTGTTCAGGGAAGAGTTGTGGCTCAGTGGTTGAGTATCTGGTCTGCAACAGATTCAATCTCAGGTTCAATCCCTGGCATCTCCAGTTAAGAGGGTCAGGTAGTAGGTGATGTGAAAGACCTCCAGTTGAGACCTTGGCAAGCTGCTGCCAGTCAGAGTAGACAATACTGACCTTAATTCTATGATTCACCAGAACAGTCTGATTCAGTACAAGGCAGCTTTTTGTTTTCTTGCACAAGCCTGGTCTACACATGCAGCAAAATGAGGTGGGTAGAATTGACATGAAAGAATAGATTGTTCCACTTCACAGCACAGGTGCAGGTTCCTGTTTTAGAGTATTCCCTCATATGAAAAGCTTGTTCTTAATTTTAAAAATCTAAACCAAAAATAAAGGACTGTATTAGACCATTTGTTGCAGTATGCTAGTTTGCTAAGATCATCAGGTTATGAGGGAGCATTCAAAAGTGGGGTTCCAGAAGTGGTAGGATACATTTTACCACCTCAATACTTTTACCACCTCATCCTCACCTTATTGCACTTGGTATAGAAACCAAGATCCATCAAGAGTCAATGGCTCTTTTACACATCACCAGTTTGAACTGCAATAGAGATCCCATCGGAATTCTCCCCCGTGCAGGTCACCTTCTCCATCCCACTAGCCTGATTTCTAATTCTCTAAACAAGCCCTTTTGTACTCTCAAACCACTTTTTGTTCTCTTGAAATGAATTTTCAATCAATGAAACAATATGCTCATTCACAACTGTCAGGTTATTCTTTATTCACTGGAAATGTAATATTGCAGCCTTGGATAAATTTAAACAAATATTTTGACTCCTATGTGGCTCATATGCATGAAAACTTTGCCAGTCTTTGTTGCAGCTCACATGGCAGAGAGTGGAGCCTGGTTCCATGTATGCAGGAGTATGGAGTGGGAATTACATGCGAAAATTTCAATAGCCTGTTAAACACAATTAAAAGGAATGGGAGGGTTTCACAAAACTGGAACAAATTTATCTTACACAATTTACATACAGCTCCATTCCCATTCACAACTAGAGAAAAGTCAGTTCCTTTTCTACTCCCTCTTCCTCGCATTCTTTAATTATTGATTGTAGAGGGTTTCTCTTCTAGCTAGAACCATTGTATTTCATCTATGGCTTTTCCTCCTATGAAGGGATTTAGGGGTCCCTTTTACAGCCACCATTCATCACACTGCAACTATTCTCTGCAATCTGAGTAAAGGAAAATGAGGAGTTGTCAATGGAATGAACTGAGTGGGCAATCTCTAGTAGTTACACAGTTCTGGATTACTTCCTCACTATGCCCCCCTTTTCCCTTGCAAGGCCCTTTCCCCAAGATGTTAAATGGCGGTTCAGCAGCCATGCTACTATCTAGCTGAAAGGATTGTATATTTTGGGCACTAATCTCTCTGTGTACCTAAGAATTCTATCTTGTTCTTTCTGGGGAGAGTTCTTATGTAACATGGAAATATTTCCAAACAGATGCTGGTGTTTTGTTTTGTTTTAAATCAGCAAACCATTTCTATATGTTACTTTGCAAGCTGCCTTAGAATAGGTGAGCTTCTATATACTATGAAAAATGTGTATCAGAGTTTCTAAAGCATATAGTGATTACAGCCCCAAGGGCATACCTCAATAAAAGTGGCTGGCACAAATATACACCCAGTGTTTGGGTTAGTGCAAAGCCTGTGCTTTAATCCATGGGGCTCCTCCCTCTCAGAAGTGTGATGTTTACCTAAGAAAAAGTCATAGTGTTTTGAGTGCCTGTAAGAAATAAACTACACAGGGGAAGCTGCATTAGCCTGGCACACCAAAAACAACTAAGAGTCTTGTGACACCTTAAAAATTAATAGGTATGTTTCAGAAGAAGCTTGTGTGGGGTAGCTATACCTTCAGATGCCTGTGTGACGGAATTAAAGGTTTAGAGACAGCAGCAAGGTAAACAAAGGAGCTGCTGAGTCACGTGACTGAGAGAGGTGGGGGCCAGAGGGCTCAGAATTCTCACTGAGTGACAGATAACTGTGAACAGCTGACAGTTGGGAGAGAGTCAGCTGGAAGAAAGTTAACAGGGAGTTAACTGGAGAGCTCTGAAGAGGATAGAAGCCTCTGGGCTCAGTGGAATCAGCCAGATAACAGTTTAAGTGGAATAATACTCTGCACTGGTACCCTCTAATATAAAGAGGAGAGTGACAACAGAGTGGAAAGTATAAGACCTCAGGGATCACAAACACCAGATACACTGCTCCAAAGGAACTTATAAAGTGGCTAAGGAAGGGCAAAGGGTCTGGAGGAGTCTGGAGAGTTGGGGTTGGTGCACCAGTAGACTCAAGAGACCAGGCAAATAAAGCCCAAAGGTTAACCACAAAACAATTACTGGAGAGTGGGATCATAAATTGGTTTTGTGTACTAAAGAACATCTGTGTCATACTGAGAGTGATAAGCCTACAGCCTATGTCAAGGCAAAGTAAAGTGTTGATTCATCAAAGAAACAAAATATCCTGCATAAATATATCCCATCCCCTTCTTGAGTTTTCTGTATAATAAAGAACTGTGCTGTTTGACTTTTACAAGCACTGGTGCCTGACTTTCTGGTAATGAATTATACTGGACAGTTGTCCTCAATACATTCACAAATTATATCAATCCCTGAAGAGACTACTAATTAGAGTGAACTTGTCAGCCATCAGAGAAAGCAGAACTGATCAGTCACTTCATAGAAAAATAAACTAAATCCAGTACAAACATAAGCATACACAGGCAGTGATGCCACAACTTGGTCACAGCAACAGCTGGGGAGGGGTCGTGTTATAGCCTGAAATAGCAAGTTGGCAGAAATACATGGGTACTTGAGTTGGGATACCACTTAACTGACCAGTCAAATGTTGTCAATTGACCATGGTCAGATATTCTATGAAGTCAAGAAAGCCACTGTTTAGGTTGCTGCTTATTATTTTGTAATTTTATTGTGATGTCATTTGTAACCAAGGACTAGAATGTGGACTACTTTTCTCACAGCTCTGCAGCAATCACAGACAAACCTGGCATAGCAAAGCTTCTTCTAGCCATTTGCAGACATCTTCACCCAAAGGGTGATTAACACATGGGATTCACTGCCACAGGAGGTGGTGGCAGCTACAAGCATGGACAGCTTCAAGAGGGAATTATATAAGCATATGGAGCAGAAGTCCATCAGTGGCTATTAGCCACAAGGTATAGATAGGAACTCTCAGGCTAGGGCAAGTGATGCTCTGTATTCTTGGTGCTTGTGGGAGCAACAGTGGGAGGGCTTCTAGTGTCCTGACCCCACTGCTGGACCTCCTGATGGAACCTGGTATTTTTGGCCACTGTGTGACAGAGTGTTGGACTAGATGGGCCATTAGCCAGATCCAACATTGGCTTCTCTTATGTTCTTATGTTCATCTCCTAACAGATTTTTAAAATAGATGCTTTCCATTTTTGCAAGTCAATTTCATTATCTCTAGATATCAGTTAACTTTATTTATCTATTGAATTTATAGTCTGCCCTCCCTGCGAACAGGCTCAGGGTGGATCACAACAATAGCTAGGCCATTCAGCAACACAGACACAGTAATAATAGAACAGTATTTAAAAATGGTCTGCACTGATACTGGTGCTGCTGGACTTTGAGTTTGCTCTCTGTGTATAATTACTCTATGTATAATTACACAGGATTGGATCCTAGGGAGTGTGCAGATAAAGACATCTCATGAAGCAGTTCTTTCCCAACTTCTACCTTCGTCCTGCAGTCCCTGCCCCCAGGCCTCCAAGATGCTGGTAATGGAGACTGTAGGTATCTCATGGACAACTCCCCCGCCCCCTCCGTGGCTAGGGGGAGTCTGCTGTGAGGAGGAACCAGGCATCAGAAGAAGCTTCCTGGAAAAGGAGTGGCACTATTCTGATCTCTCCTCCACATAGCCTTCAGGCCACTATTAGATTTTTGTCCATGCAGGACCCTCAGCCTCCCGTGCTAGTGCAGCACCAGCATAATGAGTTGGCATCCCATGCTCTCACCTCAGCTCCAAAGAACTGAGACCTTAGCAATTGTCATGAAGCTAAATGCTAAACTCCATCCTATGTGGAGTTTGTATGGTGCTTTGGGGGCATGTGTGGGCAGGGGTTTTTCACTCTATTTGACTTCTTTGAAAGTTCTTACAGCAATGTCAGAGTTGTTACCAGTATATCAATATACTAGCATCAGAGGTAGGAAGCAAAGGGTCCTTAAGCTCCTCTCCTTCCCTGATATGCCTATGATGCTATTTACTACATTGTTGCAGTGCAACACCAGTGTGACTTAGCACTAGCATATCTTCCAACAAAAAGGGGTATCTTTCAGTGTCACCAATGTATCTTACACTGGCATAGGGCTTAGTCAGTATCCCAAGCCACTCAAAAGCAGAGTTTAGGACTGATCCCTAAATCTATTAATTTTTTTATGTGTCATAAGATTCTTTGTTGCAGGAGGAAAAGTGATTTTTCTCCCATAACCTCTTCTTTACATAAGGCTCAATATCAGCATGATACCACAAAGCTGTTCTCTGTAGTTTTTCATTCTAACATGTAAAAAGCATCTTTAAATAATTCAGTTCTGAGTTTGTTTGTTTTATGTTTCATTTGACATGGTCTGAGGACTAGAGTAATTTTCTAACTCACGGAATGACCCCCCTCTTTTACTCTCCTAAGCACTTTTCATTCTTCTGAAACAAATTTTCAATCAGTGAAACAAAATGCTCACTCACAACTGATAGGGCAATCCTTTATTTCCCTGGGAATGTAGTAATACAGCTTTGGATAAATTTCATTTAAATATATTTGCATGGTGATGCCAAGTTAGCCTTTGGCTTAGGGTGAAATCAAACTCTTTTCTATGTGAATATATTACAGATGCAGCTGACCTCTCTAGCAGTTGGGTTACATATGCTTTTGCATAACAGCATGAGCTGTGAAATGAAATTAGAAACTCACTCTTTTGTGGCTGTGTTTTTAAACAGAAGGCAATTTAATGAAACTGTCTTCACATTTTCCACATTCTTTAGGGTCCTATACAGATTCTGCTGCACTCCTCATATAGTGACCCTTCCAGTTTCAAGATATGGTCATTTTATTCAGGACTTTCAGACTAAGCCACCAGACCTCCCCTGTGTCAACTGATTCTCTGTCCTTCTGCAATATCCAACTTGCATTGGTCATGATAAAATCTATCAAATCACAATGGATAGCCCTCCTTTATGGATCAAAAATCCACAAAATGAGTCCACCCAGGGCTAGGGTATCTATATCTGCAAACCCTAGAGTAATTCCCCAGTTTTGAAGAAGAATATAAAAACCTAAGAGAAAAATTAGGGGTTAAAACCCACCAAAAAATAAACTGTAGTGGCTGTGCATGTGCAAACATCAGCAGGGGGACCATGAAAACATCTCGGGCTGCCTAGCAACCCAAGATACCATGCAGAAATGTGAAATAAGGTAAGATACAGCCAAGAGGAAAGGTGGGGCAATCAAGCAAATGGATGATTTTTTGAAGGGGGCTTATCTATACATTACAACAGACATGAGTTATTTCAGGGGTGCCCCAATATGATTCACAACTGCACATGCATAGAAGAACTCACCTTTACAAAGCATTCAGCCACTTGAGGGAGGAGTAGGGTCTTTAAGCCTTCCCTGGCTATTTCTGCTCAGGGCCTGCTGTGGAGTCGTGTTGGGGGATCCCCAACATGATTTATGTCAGTTGTAGCATACTGATAAGCCAGGTAACTCACTGGATTGGGGCAGGGGAGAAAATTGATTATGTGGCAGGTGGGGAAGGCCCCCCCAGAAGATGGGTGGATTTGGGAGGGCAGAGGAAAAGATTTGTCAGGTCAGGAAGGAGGGAAATTGGCTATTGGGTAGGTGGTGGTGGTGGTGGGTAAACCTGGTAATTCAGTGAACATGGGAAAGGGAGAAAACCCAGCAATCAGACTTCTTCTGGATGGACTGAAGGGAAAACCAGGTGCTTAGTCATGAAAGGACATTAAACAGAGGCAGGCAAACAGTGAGGAAGTGGAGGATGGTGTGTGTATGAGGGGTAGAATTTCCTCTTCTCTTAACATGCCGTGGGGATCATAGAACTCCATACAGCTTGTCCTCCTTCCCCCTACTCCTGCTGTTGGGAACAACCATTGGATTCTTTTTTTTTTTTTGTAAAACTCTCTTAAAAAAGAGAGAATTTTATTCTTTTTATAAGAAAAGGGAAGGGTAGACAGATGGAGAAAGAAAAAGGTGGAGTGAAAATTTTTTTCTGTTAGTGAGAGTTAGTTTAGGTTAATAACCAATACCAAGTTTTGGCATCCATCATGGTTAGAAGATCTTCTTTTTAACTAAAACAAAGTCCAAAATCACTCTGTTAATGCAGTTAGTAAAGTCCATTGGGGTTAGTAATTAAACAGCTCCTTCCAGATGTAACACGAACAGTCCTCAAAGTATCTTCTTCTTAATTTTCTTCCAGTTATGGATTAAGTCCATTTTAACTTTGAAGTCTTCCGTTCCACCACCTTCCCCTGGGCTGCTGTCTTCTGCACTTATCCCAATTTTGAATGCTGCATCCTTCTTCCTGCTGGCGTGTCTCTTCAGGAGTTTCTGTGTTTTGAAGATGAAATCCTTCTTCTTTCTTTTCTTTTTTTTTTTAAACTTCTGGCCTTCAAGCTTCCAGGGCTCCACAAACTCAGCAGATGAAATTAGATCTCCCGTTTGTCGCCTGCTATGCTCGACATCCCCTTCTACTGGCAGAGTATTTCTTTTTATAAAGGCGGAATAGGCTTTGGGAGCCTTATCCACCTCTTCTTTTAACTTTATCGCTCCACTGCCAGTTAGGGGTGCCAAGACATTTATCAAGGTAAATCCGAGATCTTCTTTCTCCTCTTCTTTAGCGCCCTGGAAACCTGGAATCAAATTCGATTTCTGTTCAATCTCCTTCATCTTTCTAGTTGTTTCCAATATCTGTTTCTGTCGACTGATGAGAACACTTTCCATTTTAAACAAAGTTTGGTTGATCTTCTGCAATTGTTCCAGCAGGGGGCACAGCATCTCCTTTTTCTGTTGATTGACAGCAAGCTCTTGGGGGGGCTATCTGGACCGGAAGTCCCTCCTCTCTTCTCTTCCGGTGTCTGCAGGGCTTGTTCCATTATCGACATTTTGTTTTTTTGTTTACTTTTAAAAAGTTCGTGCCGCATCCCCCAGGAAGCTAAGATGAACACATTCTTCCATGCAGCCCCAACGGTACTTTCACCAACACTTTGTTTTCTTTCTGCCCCCTTCGTGCTCCCTTTGAATAACTTGCTTCTCGAGGGGGTGGGGACTCCTCCCTCCTCCCAACGCTTATACGCATGCAGGGGGCTCCGATTTACGCTTCAAAATAGATCTTCAACTCACGATTCGATGCCACTACTTCTTTTTATGTTGAACCATAGCGCTGTTTTCACTCCTGGAATTCGGTGGCGCCGCTAAGTCCCATTACGGGCACGCCGCAGCGGGGCCGATTGGGGCGGGGAGAAAGCCTCAATTTCCCGGCTGTCTGCCGGTAAAGAGGCTACTCCCCAAGCGCCCCGGTTCGGAGCCTTAACCTAAGGCTCACTAGGGTCTTTCGCATATGCGAAGACCCCCCTAACTGCGCGTGGGCTAACCGCCTCCGGGAGCGTCCCGAGAAGCGGCCGCCATTCGCGACGCCGGAAACCGAAACCGGGAACAACCATTGGATTCTCACTGTGAAGGGTCCTTCTCCTCTGAGGTTCGGAGGACATCTGGTGGGTAATTCCCATCCATCACTTAGGGAGGCAGGACTAAATCAAAACTTCCTGTTTCCTGTGGTGGGAGTCACCCTAGGCTCAGTTCTGGTGCTCCAAAAGCAGTACTCTAAATAAATTGGCATTCTGAACAAGAAACAAAATACTTGAACACCTGCTAACAACAAGAATAAACAACCACAGACTTATGAACAGGAAGAAAAAACGTGAGGTAAGAACTTCACTCTCTCTGTAGAAAAGGTAATAAGAAAAACAATAGAGCTACAGATATAGAGGATGACGACCTGAGAGGGCCAAGATGTCCTCCGAACCTCAGAGGAGAAGGACCCTTCACGGTGAGTATCCAATGGTCATTCTCCTTCTGAGGCAGAGGCCATCTTGTGGGACCTCCCAGAGCAGTGTCCCTAACGGTTGGGAGGGGGGCTGTCATCACAGGAAAGAACAGACTGGAGCACTCTCCCGCCAAAGGCTGCATCCGCAGATTCATATAAATCAATCTTGTGATGCCTAATAAACGTGGACCGAGACGACCACGTAGCAGCTTTGCAGATCTCCATCACTGAAGCTCTGTTGGCGAAGGCCACATTTGTAGCTGCACTATGGAGCGAATGAGCCATGAGACCATCCGGTGGAACTTGGTTCAAACTCTTGTAGGCTTCTGCTATGCAGGATTGAAGAACCTTGCTAATGGCTGCACTGGACATCTTCTTTCCTGTGTGAGGTGGAGAGATGTTCACGAATATAGCTTCTGTTCACCTAAATGATGGCACTCTTAGAAGTTAGCATTTAAGTGCTCTTCGCCCATCCAGGGTGTGCCACAGCTTTTCCTTAGGATGAGAAGGATTTGGGGCAAAGGACGGCAAACAGAGCTCTTGAGATCGATGAAACTGAGTATTAACTTTAGGACAAAAAGAAGGATCAGTTGTCAAGACGACCTTATCTTTATGAAAAATACAAAGGTCCGATCGCACCGAGAGTGCACTCAACTCTGATATTCTCCTAACGGAATTGATTGCCACCAAAAAAAGAACCTTCATACGAAGAAATTGAAGAGCAATTTCCTTGACTGGTTCAAAAGGTGCTGTCATGAGTGCTGTAAGAACTGTATTGAGCCTCCAGGTTGGAAACCTGTGAGTTGTTGGGGGAAGCTTAAGAGCTGCACCCTTAAGAAAACATTGTACATGAGGATGTTGAGAAACAGGGAGACCCTTATAGGGTGGTAGAATCGAGAACAGGGCTGTCTCTTTAGAGTAGCCGCTCTCAGCCCAGCAGCCACTCCTTCCTGAAGGAAGTCCAGGATGGAAGTGATCCCAGGATCCAGTGGATCAACCTCCTTCTTCCTGGCCCAGCAAACAAAGGCTTTCCATGCACAATTGTAGATCCTGGATGTTGATGGATGTCTGGAAGCCAGGACTGTGTCCACGACTGGAGGAGCATATCCCAATTTTAACAGTTGTCTCCTTTCAATTCCCATGCAGTCAAACAGAACCACTCTGGCTTGGGATGCCAGAGGGGCCCCTGAATTAGCATGTCTGGAGGAATTGGGATGATTTGAAAGACATTCCTGTTGAGAGATCATTTGCTCTCCTTCAACGATTGGCAGCTCAGCCAATCTGCCTGGACATTCACTATGCCCTTCACATGCTCTGCCTTGAGCAATGAGAGATTGGCTTCTGCCCATCCTAACAGCCTCTTGGCTTCCCTGTGTAGAGCCAAGGATCTAGAGCCACCCTGTTTGTTCAGGTAGGCCTTGGCTGAAATATTGTCCGTCTTGATGGGAATATGTCTCCCTTGGATAAGGGGGGCAAAGTGCTGTAGCGCCAACCTGATAGCCCGAAGTTCTAGTAGATTGATCAGTAGTTTCTGTTCCGCCAGAGACCACTTGCCTTTGCTGTATGGTGTTGTAGAGTGGCTCCCCACCCTGAAAAACTGGCATCCATGAAGATTTGGGATCTGTCTGGAATCCAAAATGTCTTGCCTTGAGCAAGGTAAGTGAGGTTGGTCCACCATCTGAGAT
The DNA here is from genome assembly GCA_029375565.1 of Gekko gecko. NCBI lineage: Eukaryota > Metazoa > Chordata > Lepidosauria > Squamata > Gekkonidae > Gekko > Gekko gecko. The sequence continues at coordinate 125,010,785 of JAPDNY010000006.1, read as the reverse complement.
TCACCTTTACCTGGAGAGGAATTTTTAAGGTAAAATCCATTCCCGATGCCACATGATTCTGATATGGCTTCAAAAACAGTTGGAGCTGTCTGGAGTGGAAGCGTCCCCATTGGAGCGTGTCGAAGGCTGCCACCATGAGACCCATCATTCTGGTCAGAGTGGAAAGAGATGACATCTTTGCAGCAATGATCTGAGTCGCCAAGGATTTTATTTTCTTCACCTTGACTACCGGAAGAAAAAGTCTCTTGGACTGAGTGTCTATGACTACTCCCAGGTGTTCCAACCATTGAGTGGGTTGCAGATGACTTTTCTTCATGTTGTACAGTCTTCTCTGTGCCCTGAAGAGATAGTTCTCTTGTTCTGGATCGTATCAACAGGTCGTCTAAATAGGGGTGAATGTGAACCCCTTGTTCCTGAAGTACTATGATCGGGTGGACTAGTACCTTGGTGAACACCCTGGGGGCTGAGGATAGACCGAATGGAAGAGCTCTGAATTGGAAGTGATCTTCCTCCACATTGAACTGTAGAAATCTCCTGTGGGGTGGAAATATCGGTATATGCATGTAGGCTTCGGTCAGGTCTATGCAGGTGAGAAACTCCCTGAGTTGTAGGGACTCTGAGATGGATCTGATCATCTCCATCTGGAAATGCCTGGGCTCTACAAATTTGTTTACGAATTTCAGATCTAAGATCGCTCTCCAGTCCCCATTCTTTTTAGGGACAGTGAAGAATATGGAATAGATTCCTTTTCCCATCTCTGTTGCAGACACTTTTTCTATCGCTTGAATACTTAACAAATGATGAATTGCTCATTTGGTTCTGTCTCTTTTTTGTGAGTTCTTGAGAACTGGTGATGCGACAAAATGGCAAGGAGGAAACGTCTGGAACTCGATTTTGTACCCTTCTTTTACATTGTTCTATAGTCAACATATCTGCATGGGAGGCTGACCATGTGTGATGGAAATGTGCCCCCACCGACGGAGGCAGATAGTCATGCCCTAGGTTTCTTTGGATACTTATCCCCCTTCTCCTGTCTGTTGGCGTTGGTTCTACTGAATCAATTGGTGAAGCCTCCTCTATGAAAGGACTGCTTGTTGTTGTTCCAAGGAGGTCTTCTGTCTTGATGGAACCGAGGTAGGGTGTGTTAAGTGCGGAAGGAGGAGGAAGAAGAGGAAGAAGGGACCCCTTTATCTCCCAATCAGACCATCTTGGGAAGAGCCTTTTTCTTATCTTGAATTTCCATGAGAATCCGTTCCAATGGTTCTCCAAAAAGTTTGTTGCCTTGAAAAGGATAGGCAGAGACAATTGCTTTAGACTGGTAGTCGGCAGGCCAGGCCCGAAGTCAGACCATATGGCGAACAGCTGCTGTAGATGCCATAGCCTTTGATGTGCATACCATGGAGTCCAAGGTTGTGTTGGCGGTGTAAGATACTGCCTTCAATACTCTGTTTGCTCCTTCCAGCAGCTTGCGGTTGTTGTCAGGCAAGAGCTGTATCAGCTTCCTCATCCACACAATGGTTGCCCTGGATACAGTAGAGGCTGCTGAAGACATCTTGATAGCCATGGCATTGGCTTTGTGAGCTTTCCGCAGAGCAAATTCTGCTCGTTTATCTAGGTTGTTCTTTATATTTCCGTAACCATCCTCAGAAACCAGTCCAGACTATTGCAATGCTGCAACTGGTGCATCGACTGCCAGCACCTGCAAGATACTAGAAGCAGAAGATGATATGGGGTACAGTTTCCTAATGGCCCCTGGAACAGGCCTGTTAGCTAGAGGTCTTTCCCATTCTGCCTTCATTTTTCTGGCATAAAAGTCAGGGAAAGGAAAGGCCATTTCAGAATAATCAACAGGTGGAAACAACTCATCTGTAATTTCAGACCCTTTCCTTTGATCCTGTGTATCTGGCAATTTGCCTCCCACAGGGTGGGAACTCTGAATGTGAAGGGCAGAAAGGGTTTTGGAAAGTAGATAAGAAATGTCCTCTCCTTTAAAGAATCTAAAGGATTTTTCTGTGGGAGCTGGCTTCTTATCCTCTTCTTCATTAGAAGAGAACTCCCCTTCCTCTTTTTCACTGGGGATATGAGATAGGGAACCATCCTCCATTAAATCAGGCAGACATTCCTCCCAAGGAAGCCTTTTCTGAGCGGCCTTGGTGGGCCAGGGGCATTTTCCCTTACATCTCCTAGGTGAAGGGGGAGGAGAAGGAGAGGGGGATCTGGAACACAGTTCTCTGTCCCTTGCATTAATAGATAGGGCTATTTCCTCCCTTATGGCATACCTGAGAAAGGTCATAACACTAGGTGAGACGGGGGTGGTGGTGAAATTAGCAGCATTACCAGATTGCAAATCATCGTTGTCCCCGTCATCACGAGCCTCACCGGACCTACTTTGTCCTGCATAGAGGCTTTCCTTCCGCCCATTATGTTCGGGGTGTTGTGGCTGCGGGAATGGGCACTTTTGGCCATTCCTGTCTTCCTCCACATGCCAGCCTGAAGATTTTAAAATGGCCACCAGAGCTGGCGTAGTCTCCTTGGGCGTGCGTATTTTGGCGCGCTTCACCTCTTTACCTCCTTGCCTTCTGCTGAAGCTGTGGTCCTTTTTTGGGCCATGCAGTCAGTTTCTGTGCCTCTGTTCCCTGGCACATCGCTCTCCAGAGTGGAGAGAAAACCGTTGTTGTCCTTCACTGCTGCCATAAGCCTGCAGAGCGTGCTTCTTGTGAAAGGAAAAGGCACAGAGAGACGGCCCCAAGTTTTCGATAGAAGGGGGGGGAGAGGCAAGGAGAATGAAGAATAGACAAAGATAAGTTGAGGAAGGCACAGAGAGAGTAAGAAACACAAGAACAGTAGGAAGGATAAGGCAAAGCCTAAACCTAGCTGCTCTCCCTACTGAGTCAGAAAAAGAACTGAGCCTAGGGTGACTTGCACCACAGGAATCAGGAATTTTGATTTAGTCCTGCCTCCCTAAGTGATGGATGGGAATCGCCCACAAGATGGCCTCCGCCTCAGAGGGAGAATGAAAAAATCCTACAGTCAAATGCTTCTCAGACAACTAGCTGTGACCACTTTGTTCCCAAAAGCAGGTTGGAGAGGAGGAAGGGGAAGCAACACCTAAGCATCTAGTGGGAATAGTAAAGATTAGTGATTAGGGCTGAATTGATTCATCAGTTAGTACCACATTGATTAGCAGGAATGTTCAGAGCACTTTTTTAAAAAAGGTACAACTTTATTCAGACTGTCTTCTTTAATCCTTATTTTAAGCACTGATTTTGCTATTGTGTGTGGTGCTATGCTATTCAGCACAATCCCCATGCTCTAAAATAAACAGCTTTGTGAGGTAGCAGGCCTGCTCCAGTGCTGAAGTATCTCAGCTCCAGTGACAAAGTGTCTGGAATGAAGGGATAAACAGGTGAGTTTAGCAGATGTACGAGTTCAGCAGCAGGGTGAAGAAGCCAGGGCACTAGCCTCTCCATGTCCCAAATAGATAAGCAGATTTAAAAAAAAATATTTATTTTTATAACTTTTATAGTTATAACATATATTATGCTTATTTCAGATCTTAAACATGAGGGTCTTAGGTACAATATTTCCAATATTTATATCTCCACAATTATTGGACATTTCCCTAAGTTAATTTCCCAATCCACTTATATATTCTTAACCATAGTTCTTTATGTATTTCTTCATCTTTCCCTTGTAATATATTAGTTAGCCTGTCCATTTCTGCCAGTTCAAACAATTTCTGGACAAATTCTTCACTTGATGGGATTCTGTCAGCTTTCCAATATTAGGCAATGAAAATTCTAGACACTGTTAAAATATATACTATCATACATACATCTTGTTTATTATACCCATCTGAAATTATGTTCAGTAGGAATATTTCTGGTTCAAGGTGTAGTTCAATACCTACTATTTCTTGTATAATCTTTTGAATCTCTAACCAATAATTTTTGATTTTGCCGCACGTCCACCACATATGGTAATATGTTCCCACATTCTTCTTACATTTCCAGCAGTTACTCAATAGTTTTGGGTGTCCTTTAGCTAATCTATACAGTGACCAGTGCCATCTGTAAAACATTTTGTATATGTTTTCCTTGTAGGAAATGGGTCTAGTAATTTTTTGTTTTCCATATTTTTGCCCAGTCATCCATATAGATATCATGACCAATGTTTTGCACCCAGGTTACCATTGAGGTCTTAACTACCTCATCTTGCATATACGTCTCTAGCAATAGTGTACATAATTTGTTAATTAACTTTTCATCTAAGTGTATCCATATTTTATCTATTTCCGGTGTTTTCTCATAAAACCCAATTCTCTTATCCTTATTGTACCTTGATTCTAGTTGCAATTTTTCCCACCAGGTGAATTTTGTATTTTGTCGTATTAAGATATCCTCTGATTTTAATTTATTATTTACATTTAATACATCTTCATATCTCCACAATATATATTTGAAAAATAGGGTAGGCTTTATAAATGCTTCTAGTCTGGAAACCCACTTTGGAATTTTCTTGTGATAAGTTTCTTTTATCTCCTTCCAAGTTTTTATTAAAGCTCCTCTTATCATATGCTGGTGAAAAAATTTATCTACCTTATCTTTATCATACCATGTATAAGCGTGCCAACCCATTTGTAGATCATGCCCTTCTAATTTTAAAAGCCTTGTATTTTCCAAAACTAACCAGTCCTTTATCCAAACTAGTGAAGTTGCTTTATAATACAAGTCCCAATTGGATAGTGCAAAACCTCCTCTTTCTTTCCTGTCTTGTAATGCTTTCCATTTTACTCTGGGTCTTTTTGATTGCCAAATAAATTTACTAACAAGCTTATTTAAATCCTTAAAATACTGCTGCTTTTTAAGGATTGGGATGGTTTGGGCTAAAAATAAAAATCAAGGTAAGATATTCATTTTAACGGTTTTGATTCTCCCCATAAATGAGATTTGTAAATCTTTCCATTTTTACAGGACTTTTTTGATATCTAATAGAAGTTTCTTGCAATTATCCTCTTGTATTGAGCTACATCTATTTGACAAAACTATTCCTAAATATTTTACTTTTTTCTGAACCTCTATATTTGAAATTTCTTGTAACTGTTGTACTTGTTCTTTAGTACAATTTTTAGTTAGTATATTTGTCTTCTTAAGGTTAATTCTCAAGCCTGCCACTTGACCAAATTCTTGCAATCTATTTAGAAGGTGAGTTATGGATGCTAATGGTTCTTCCAATATAAACACTAAATCATCTGCAAAAGCCAAAAACTAAAATTCTTCCCCTTTCACTTAAAAACCTTTAATCAATGCCTCTTCTCTAACAATGTTATTCAGTGTTTCAAGCATAAAAATAAAAAGTAAAGGGGAGAGGGGACAGTCTTCTCTATTCCTTTTTTGTATCTCTAGGCTTTGCATAGAATCTCCATTCAACAGGATCCTGGCACTTTGTTTGTCGTACATTGCTGTGATCGTTTTGTAAAAATTTAGTCCACAATCCCATGTAAATAATTGGATATAATAAGAATTCCCAACTAACATTATCAAATGCTTTCTCTGCATCTACAAAAACTAGTGCAATCCGTTACTCTGGATGGATCTCGTAATACTCCAGAACATTCAATATGATCCTTAATTTTTATTTTTTTTTGCTTAGGCAGGAAACCTGCTTGATCTTGGTGTATTATTTGAACTAGGACTCTCTTTAATCTTGTAGCTAGTATAGTTGCAAAGATTTTATAATTTGCATTTCCTTTTCATCTGTATCCTGTTTATGGATCAGAGTAATTAGAGCTTCATTCCATGTGTTTTGGACCTTTTCTTTTTGAATGATATTTTGCATGACAGACTTTAATGGTAGTATTATTTGCTCTTCAAAAACCTGGTAAAATTCTATTGGTAAACTATCTGGGCCTGGTGGTTTCTTCCTTTTTAACTTTTTAATTGCTTCAGTTATCTCAAAAAGTGTGATTGTTTCATTTAAAATGTCTCTGTGTTTTTCAGTAACTTCTTATTGTTACATTTCTTGAAAAAGTCTCATACTTTGGTAATCTTGTTCTTTTTGATTATATAAATTTTTATAAAAGATCTCGATAATATTCTTCAAGTCTCTGAAGCTATGTTTCTCCTCTCCCCCTTTATTTCTTAGGTTCTTTATGTAATGCTTCTCTCTTTCTTTTCTTTATCTATAGACCAGCCATCTTATTGGTTTATTTGCATTTTCAAAAAAATATTGTTTAGTAAATTCAAGTTTCTTTGCTAGCTCCTTAGCCAATAATACGTTCAATTGATGTTGTAAGTTCTTTATCTTGATCCTTGACTTTCCACAAACAAATCCACATAAACAAGAAATTTATAAAAACAGTTATGAAGGTAGAATGCCATCAGGGGGTTGGGGCCTATCCAGTGTATTGCACTGAGTGCAACATGTATGCAGGGCCAGCTCTCTCATTAGGCCAACAAGGCGACCGCCTAGGGCAGAGATCCCAGAAGGGCGCAGAACTTCCTATTGGCCTGCCCTTCCCCTCCCCGCCCACTTCCCGCCTAGTCACCAGCCAGATTGGAATGAAGAGGGAGTTGGGTCCAGCATTCCTTGGGCACCCTTCCTGCTGCTGCACCTGCTGCTGGTGATGGCAGCCTTGGCAGCAGTCACCCCCCCATCACCCACATCTCGCACCCCTTTGCCGACACTGGTAAGCCAATGAGGCAGAAGCAGAGGAGGAGGCAGTGGAGGACAGCAAGGAGGCGCCCTCAGGTGGGCACTGGTCCCCATTTCTGGGCTTGGCTGGGCTGCTTCTACCTCCTGGCTGCCTCAGGGGGAGGGGGGTGAAGAAGGGACCCAGTGGCAGCTCCAACCTCCTGCTTTGGAGATGTGCCAGATCCTCCTTGGGGAGCACAGCAGCCCCCCATGCCCACCTGCTGCATTCCTCCCGAGTAGCCACATTGGAAGCTGCAGATGGCATGGTGAAGGGTAGCCTGGGTGAAGCTCCTCCTGGTGGGGAGGGCAGGACGGGCACCTTAATGACCAGGAGAATTAGGCCTGAAGGGGTTAAGCCCAGTGAGCTCTTTGCCAGAGAGGCTGAGTGGGGGGTCAGGAAGGGGAAGGAGGGTTCTTTTGCATGGTAGGGGAAGGGTCCACTCTAGGGAAGGGACCCTGAGGAGCCGCCAGTCACATGGAAGAACTGTGCAGCAACAGCAGCAGCTTGAGGGTGGCGGGAGGGGGGTCTTTGGAGGTGAGTCATTCGTAGCGGAATCCCAAGCTCGGAGACCATGGGAGGGAGGGAAGAAAGCGGAGATCATGCTCAGCCATAGTTGCCAACTCCAAGGTGGAGAATTCCTGCATCTTGGTGGGTGCACTCCAGGAAAGGCCCGCTTTGTGTTAAGTCACTTAGTGAATAAATACAAAAAAGGGAAAAGGTCCAAGTTGTACTGTGCTTTCCTAGATTTGAAGAGCGCTTTTGATACGGTGTCAAGCGAACTTTTATAGATGAAGTTACGGCTGATGGGAATTGACATGAGATTGCCCCTACTGATTAGGAAATTATACACAGATACCACTTGTCAAGTAAGAGACTTTAGGGATGGTGATTTAACCCCCCAGATCTCCATCAATATAAGGGTTAAGCAGGGCTGTGTATTGGCTCCTCTCCTTTTTAATCTGATCTGGCCACGGGGCTAGAGGGGATTGCTGGACACAGCCCAATTGTGAGCTCATGCCCGGTGCCCCTGCTATTGTATGCAGACGATGCTGTGATTCTCTCTAGATCTGAAGTAGGGATAAAGAGGTTGTTAGCACATTTTATAGAATATTGTGACCTGAATGGGTTATCCGTGAATTTTGACAAAGCTAAAATAATGGTGTTCGGGGATTCCTGGAAACCTATTAACTGGCGTATTAAGGGTAAAACCATTGAACAGGTGAAGTGTTTTAAATATTTGGGAATTAACTTTCACCATAGTGCAAGGTGGGTAGATCAGAAGTAATCAAATCTGCGAATAGCTGTGTGCTAGCAATAACTCACTTCTTTTTTACCAAGGGTAACCAGTATGTCCCTGCAGCCCTAAAAGTGTTTGAGCATAAATTTGGAGTGAAGCTTCTTTATGGGGTACCCATTTGGATCACTGCTTTCAACAAAATGGTAGAACAACTTCAATCCAATTTTGTGAGAAAAATATTAGGGTTGCCTTTGTGTGTACCCTATGCCGCCATTTGTTTGGAATCCAATTTGATACGTTTGGAAACAAGGGTTGGATAATCACTTTCAGATTTTGGCTGTGTTTGCATTTTAGGAGTTGCCCCAATAGCCTTATTATATATCTGCTAAAAGAGTCTCGTTGTTCTGAGTGGTTCGCTGCTATAGAAAGGAAAATCGCCTCAATAGGCTTATGCCTCAATGATATGATGTCCTTATCTGAAATACACATCTTTGCTCTGCTCAAACAGAGATTAATTGATATTGAGATGGAAGAGCTTAGAGCCTTGGCTTCTGGTAGATGTTCACCTTTAAGATGGGCACGTTTTCCAATCAGCACCCCAGCACAATACTTATCAGGCCTAACCTCCCCACAGCTGCATAGAACATTCATGCTGGCCCTCTTTAACGTGCTCCCCTCTGCTGTTTTAGCAGGGAGATTTAAGAAAATCCCCTACTCTGCTAGGTTTTGTGATTGTGATTCAGGGGAGATTGAAACAATCGAACACGTATTCCTCTATTGTAGTTTGTATGATGACATTCGGGCAGTCTATTTAGAAGCCATTCTTAAGAAAGATGCTAAGCATTCTGATGATAGAATGATGTACTGTTTACTGGCTTCACAAAATATAGCGGTTATTGAAGTGGTTGCTAAGTTTTGTAACTGCCTTATAATGAGGAAGATGTGTGTTAAACCTATGAATTGAATGGCAACTGTTTATGATTTGATCTATGCCAATAAAGGTTTCAGATATGGATAGAACTCGTGCATGGGAGCAATGCCAGAGAGCCCTCCCTCCACTGTCATGAATCGATTGTCTCCCAGGGAACTGATCTCTTTCAGATGGAGGTGGGTAGTAGTTGCGGGGGGGGGCATCAGAAGGTATCCTCGCCTAGTGTGCAAAAATACCTGAGGCCAGCCCTGCATGTATGCCTATCTGCCAACTGGACAGAAGTCATGGGTGTGTGCTCAGTGAAAGGAGCTCCTGGTTCTCAGGGAATGGGTTCGCACTGTCAAGGCCAAGGTGGCTGACCTGGAGAAGCAGAGACCATTAGGCACATGGATAAGACTCTTGAGGAATTGATGTGTCCTACTCTGAAAATGACAGCCCTGCTGCTGTCAGGGAGCATGAGGATCAAGGGGAAACAGGGCACTGAGCTGAAGAAAGGGGGAATGTTCTCTCAGAAAGTACCCCTTCTACAGTCGGTGAACAGGTATCCTTTCGCACCAAGGAACTATCCCTAAGCAGGGAGGGGGGCTCTTGGTAGTTGGTGATTCAATCCTTAGGCACATAGATAGATAGAAAACCCACATACTGACCACATGGTGTTGTGCCTGTCTGGTGCAAAGGTAGTAGACATTATGTGTGGTCTGGACAGGCTGGTAGACAGTGCTGGGGAGGAGCCAGTGGTCTCGGTACATGTTGACACCCAACGATGTGAGGAAATGTGGTTGTGTGATCCTGGAGAAAAAAATTAGGCTGCTAGGCAGGACACTCAAGGCCAGGAGCTTCAAGGTAGCCTTCTCAGAAGTGCTGCCTGTTCCCCGCACAGAGCCAGAGAGATAGGAACAAATCAGGAATCTTAATGTATGGATGAAATGATGGTGCAGGGAGGAAGGGCTTAAGTTTGCTAGGCACTGGGATGTTTTTTTGGAACAAACAGGACTTGTACAAAAGAGATGGCTTCCACTTCTCTCAAGAAGGAACCAGGCTGCTGGCACTTAAAATCAAAAAGGTGGCCAAGCAATTTTTAAACTAAATCTTAGGGGAAAGCCAACAGGAGTTTAAATGCCTCTGATTCAAGATGGCTAATCTCAAAGAGATGAAGGGGTAGCAGGGAAATGGATTAGAATTGTCCACTGAGATTGTGGCAAACAATATGGACTGCCTAGCAAAGTGTTGGGGCCACAGGAGGAAGGTTGCAGGCCTAACGTATCTGGGAAATTATAGATGTTTATATACAAAAACTAGAAGTGGGGGAGCTGGAATGCTTAATGTCAGAGGAGAACATAGACATTGTGGGCATTTCATAAACTTGATGGGATGAGGAAAATCACTGCAGTACAGTGATTCCTGGATATAAATTATATTGGAAGGATAGAGAAAGAAGGGTCAGTGGTGGAGCAGCTCTGTATGTCAGAGAGGGTATACTGTTAGCCAAAGCCCCCACTTGCTATGTAAAGATGGTACCCAGGCCAGGTTAGGGCCAAAGCTGTCAGAGGGCAGTGCCAACCAGCCCAGCCATGTGCTCAAGACCATTTTACTGATGCAATCGACTATTGCTTCAGATACAGCCTCAAGCTGATGCATATCTGTCATCGGAAAAAACAATGTCTTAATCTTATCACCCCAAGGATGTTGATGGACCTGCATTCCATTTCTGCATCCCATCATTACACTTCCAGACTTCCCACATCAATGCTAGGACCACCCTGGCCATGGCCTATTGTTGTTATTGTTTTCACGAATGCCCAGCCATTAATGCAGCCAAGACTCTGCAATTGCCCAATGTTTACTAAGAAAGGCTTTTCTTCCCCAACTATGGACTTCTTTTGTCCAAAACCCCTCTAGAGCCATAACTGGCCATCCCTGTCAATTACAGACCATTTTCCCATTGTGCCCACTGTCCTGAAGGCACAATTTTCCTATAACAGGACCGCAAACCTGGCCATTTTTGGTTTAGTCTCCAGGGATGTGTACCGGCTGGATCCCCCATTCTTTTGAGCCAGTTTGGTGTAGTGGTTAAGTGTGCGGACTCTAATCTGGGAGAACCGGGTTTGATTCCCCACACCTTCACTTGTACCTGGCTGGATGACCTTGGGCAAGCCGTAGTTCTGATAAGAGCTGTTCTTGAAAAAGAGCAGTTTCTGTCAAGAGCTCTCTCAGTCCCACCTACCTCACAAGGGTGTCTGTTGTGGGGAGGGGAAGGGAAAGGAGTTTGTAAGCCACTCTGAGACACCTTAGGGTAGTGAAGGGCGGGGTATAAATCCAATCTCTTCTCTTCTTCTTTTGGACCTCCTTAGGTATGCTTGCTGGCCAAGCCATCTGCTTCTCTTTACCACAAACTCCTCTCTTAAGGAAGGTAAAATCGGGGAGTTGGAATGCTTGGTGTTGGGGGGAATAGACATTGTGGGTATTTCAGAAACTTGGTGGGATGAGGAAAATCAGTGGGATACGGTGATTCTTGGTTATAAATTATATTGGAAGGCTAGGGGGGAAAGGTTGGAGGTGGGGTGATTCTGTATGTCAGAGAGGGTATACAGTCCAGTAAGATTGAATTGGATTCGCTTCTGGAAATGCTATGGGTTGAAATAGTGGGTCCAAAAGGAGGCTTAACAGTGGGAGTTTGTTATCGCCCACCAGATCAAAAGATAGAGGAGGATTATAAAATGATGAATGAATTAAAGAGAGCGGCTAGACAGAATAACTGTGTCGTAATAGGCAACTTTAACTACCCACACATTGATTGCGTCAATATGAGTTCTAGTCGGGAAAAAGAGATTGAGTTTTTAGACACTCTCAATGACTGTGCTATGGAACAGGTGGTCACAGATCCTACCAAGGGAGAGGCGATCCTGGATTTGGTCCTAAGTAACACCCAAGACCTGGTGAGAGATGTAAAAGTGATTGCACAGCTTGGGAACAGTGACCATAATGTCACTGAGTTTAACATTTGTACAGATAGGGAGTTGCCCAAAAAGACAGACACAACCACTTTTAACTTTAAAAGGGGTAACTTCTCTGGTATGAGGGGACATGTGAGGCAGAAATTGTAAGGAAGAGTGGAGAAGGTCAAAACCATTGGGGAAGCTTGGAGACTATTTAAAAATACAATCCTAGAAGCTCAGAAAAAATTATATACCGCAGGTTAGGAAAGGCACAAATAAGTATAGAAAAAAGCCTGCATGGTTAACAAATAAAGTAATGGAAGCTGTAAAAGGTAAGAAGGATTCCTTTAAGCGGTGGAAAGCTAGTCTTAGTGAGGTTGATAAAAGGGAACACAGACGATGACAAATAAAATGCAAGTCTGTGATCAGGCAAGCAAAAAGGGAATATGAGGAGCATATCGCAAAAAACATAAAGGCCAACAATAAAACTTTCTTCAAATACATTAGAAGTAGGAAGCCAGCCAGGGAGGCAGTGGGGCCCTTGGATGATCATGGGGTAAAAGGAGTAGTGAAGGATGATAGGGAAATGGCTGAGAAGCTGAATGTATTTTTTGCTTCTGTCTTCACTGTGGAAGAGGATAAATGCTTGCCCACTCCAGAAGCACAGATTTTGGGACTTTCGGTTTCGGCGGAGCGAATGGCAGCCACCTCTCGGGATGCTCCCGGAGATGGTTAGCCCACGCGCAGTTTGGGGGGGTCTTCGCATATGCGAAAGACCCTAGTGAGCCTTAGTTAAAGGCTCCGAACCAGGGGCGCTTGGGGAGTAGCCTCTTTGCCGGCAAACAGCCAGGAAATTGAGGCTTTCTCCCCGCCCCAATCGGCCCCGCTGCGTTGTGCCCGTAATGGGACTTAGCAACGCCACCGACTTCCAGGACTGAATAAAGCGATTGAATGAAAGATAAATGGAAAGATCTGGCATCGAACCGTGAGTTGGAGATCTATTTTGAAGTGAAAATTTGAAACCCCCCGCAAGCGTATAAGCGGATGGGAGGAGGGAGGAATCCCCACCACCCTTGAGAAACGGGACTTATAAAAGAAAAGCGGAGGGGGGTAAAGGGAAAAAAAGAGTTGGTGAAAATACCTTTGGGGAAGCATTGAAGATTAAGAGTTTGTTGGTCTCCTGAGTGACGCGGCACGAACTTTGATACAGTAAACAATTAAAAAGATGTCGGCATTTAAAAAGGTCCCGCAGAAGCCGGAAAAGAAGGGGGGAGGAACTTCCGGTCTGGGCACCCCCCCACCGGAGCTAGCTGTCAATAAACAGAAAAGCGAGTCACTGTGCCCTCTGCTGGATCAAATGCAGAAAATCAGCGAAACTTTGTGTAACATGGAAGGTGTTCTCAGCAGTCAACAAAAACAACAAAGAAGATGGAGAAGATTGCGCAAAAATGTTTGGTCTCAACGGAAGACACCAAGAATATAAAGAGAAAGGTCAATAAATTAGAAAAACATCAGGATATGCAAGAAAAAAGAATTTTAATGTTACAGATGGAAAAATCAAATCAGACTCTCCGCTTTCAGGGCATTAAAGAAGAAGAAAAAGAGGATCTCAGAACTACATTGGCGAACGCCTTGGCACCCCTAACTGGCAGAGAAGCGTTGGAATTGAAAGAAGAGATGGATATGGCCTATAGAGCCTATTCAGCCTTTACAAAGAAAAATAATCTGCCAGCAGAAGTGGTTGTCAAGTTTACTAAGCAGCGTACTAGAGATCAAATTCTGCGTTCAGTTTCAGCGGTGCCCTTGAAAATTGGGGAGCAGACCATCAGAACTTTGAAAGATGTTCCCTATGAAATCCGTATGAAAAGAAAAGCATATAAAGGATTGACCGCGTTCTTACAAAGACATCAGACAATTTACAGATGGTGCATTCCCGAAGGACTAATTTTTAAATATAACGATAAAGGAGAGAAGATAGACTCCGTCTTCAAAGCACAAGAATTTCTGAAGAGACACGCCAGTACAGAGGAAGATGCAGCACTCGCAATTTGGACTGATTCAAGCAGCGATGAAGACAGCGATCCGGAGGAGGGAGGTGCTGGAGCGGGAGACAAGAAGCCTAAAGAGGGCCCATCTTACAACTTGAGAGATATAAAAGGAAGACACCCAAAGAAATAGTTCGTGGAACGTCAGAAAGGAGCTGATTAATAACTAACCCCAATGGACTTTACTAACTTTATTAACAGAGTTATTTTGGACTTTTGAAAGATGAAAAGAAGATCTTCCAACTGTGGTGGTTGCCAAAATCTGTAATTATACTAACTAAAACTAATCTTTTAACAGAAAAAAATTCACTCCACTCTTTTTCTTAATCCAACTATATACCTTCCCCTTTTCTTTTTATAAAAAGCAATAAAATTCTCTCCTCTTTAGGAGAGTTTATTCTCAGAAGCACAGATTTCGGGAGGGGGTTTGAAAGACCTGAATCAGATTGCGGTGACAAGAGAGGAAGTCCTCCGACTGATGGACAATTTAAAAACTAATAAATCACCAGGCCCAGATGGCATTCATCCGAGAGTTCTGAAAGAACTCAAATGTGAACTTGTGGCTCTCCTTACATTAATATGTAATCTTTCTTTAAAATCTGCCTCCATTCCTGAGGACTGGAAGGTAGCTAATGTCACTCCCATTAAGGAGATCCGGGAAATTACAGGCCAGTCAGTCTGACGTCGATATTGGGTAAGTTGGTGGAAACTGTTATTAAGGAAAGAATTAGTAGGCACATTGATGAACAAAAACTATTGAGGCAGACTCAGCATGGGTTCTGTAAGGGAAGGTCTTGTCTCATTAACCTATTAGTGTTTTTTGAGGGAGTGAACAAACATGTGGACAAGGGGGACCCAACAGATATTATTTACCTTGACTTCCGGAAAGCTTTTGATACAGTTCCTCATCAAAGGCTCCTAAGTAAGCTCAATAGTCATGGGATAAAAGGACAAGTCCTCTTGTGGATCAAAAACTGGCTTATAAATAGGAAACAGAGAGTGAGTATAAATGGGAAACTTTCTCAGTGGAGGGTGGTAAGCAGTGGGGTACCACAGGGATCAGTACTCGGTCCGATGCTTTTTAACTTGTTTATTAATGATTTGGAATTGGGAGTAAGCAGTGAAGTGGGTGGGTGTGTGGGCGTCAACGTGGCAAATGGGGTTCAATGTGGCCAAGTGCAAAGTGATGCACATTGGAGCCAAAAAGCCTAAATATAAATACACATTGACACCCAGTCCTGAAGACTGGAAGGTAGCTAATGTAACCCACATCTTTTTTTAAAAAAGGTTCAGGATGTTACAGGCCTGTCAGTCTAACATCAATACTAGGTAAATTGATGGAATCAATTATTAAAGACAGAATTACTAGGTACACTGATGAACAAAAGCTATTGAGGAAGAATCAGCATGGATTCTGTAAAGGAAGATCTTGTCTCACTAACCTTTCTTTGAGGAAGTGAACAAACATGTGGACAAGATGTTGTCTACCTAGATGTTGTCTACCTAGACTTCCAGAAAGCCTTTGATGAAGTTCCTCATCCAAGGCTCCTAAATAAACTCAGCAGTCATGTGATAAGAGGACAAGCCCTCTTGTGGATTAAAAACTAGTTAATTGACAGGAAACAGAAAGTGAGTATAAATGGGCAGTTTTCACAGTGGAGGATGGTAAGCAGTGGGAGTATTGCAGGGCTCACTACTGGGTCCAGTGCTGTTTAACATGTTCGTTAATGATTTGGGAATAAGCAATGAAATGGCTAAGTTTGTGGATGACACTAAGTTGTTCAGGGTGGTGAGAACCAGGGAGGCTTGTGAGGCACTCCAAAGGGATCTGTCAAGGCTGGGAGAGCACATGTCAACATGGCAGATAAGGTTCAACATGGGCAAGTGCAAAGTAATGCACATTGGAACCATATAATGGTCATGTAAGTAATGCACATTGGAGCAGTAGATTTAAAACAGATAAAGGAAGTACTTCTTCACCCAAAGAGTAATTAACATGTGGCATTCACCACCACAGGAAGTGGTAGCAACTGCAGGCATAGACAGCTTCAAGAGGAGATTAGATATACATATGGAACAGAGGTCCATCAGTGGTTATTAGCCACAAGGTAAAGATGGAACATTATGTCTGGGGCAGCGATGCTCTTTATTCTTGGTGCTTAGGGAGGGCAACAGTGGAATGGCTTCCGGAGTTCTGGCCCCACTGGTGGAACTCCTGATGGCACCTGGTTTTTGGCCACTGTGTGATACAGAGTGTTGGACTGGATGGGTCACTGGCCTGATCCAACATGGCTTCTTTTATGTTCTTATGTTCTTAACCCATGTGCAACATTGTGAAAAGCGCTTCCACATTTTCTCTTCTCTACCTTCTCTGTAACCTTTTATATCCTTTGTCTATATCCACAATGTTCATCTGTTATAGCAACTATGTCTTCCCCCCCCTAGAAAATGAAGATTGTGCCGACAAACAATTATAATCTGTGCAAAAAATTTGAATGAAGAGCAAGAAGGCAAGCAAAAAAAAAAGTGCTCCAAAATTTTAATATTGCAATAGTGCTTCAACCTTTGGGAGGCACCACCTCAAAGTTCTTAACCTTTAGTATTAGCAGTTCTAGGATAACTTTATTTTGGAATTAGTGCAATTTATCCACCAGCTGTAGCTTGGCATCTCCCATGCTTATGAAAATGATATGTAAATTTTGTCTATTACATGGAACTCAAATGTGCAAATTAGCAACAGCCCTCCAGTTGGCCTGGAGGGTAATTCCGTTTGCCAAAAATGTTCACCGTATTAGAAGGATTTCTTTCTTCCTCTAGCAACTAAATAAATATCATAAATAAATGATCTAAATAAGCTCGTAGTACCAAATCCACAAAGCGGTGCTATGAAGCATAGATGGAGTCAGACTTTTTCCTCCAAACTGTGCTGCATTACATCTCTTTGGATTACATCTTCTTTGTCCTTCAGTGGGTCAATTGCTTGATCCCTCAGTTTCAAAAATGATACAACATCACCATTTGAATCTACCTAAAACTGGTGAAGTCTAAAATACTGAGTCAAAACCGAAGCTAAACTAATCTAATATACATTGATTTTTTTTGAAAATCTTATTAGTCTAGGAAATCCTATGGATTTTCAGGAAACATCCTTCTCTCTCTGCTTTCTGGTTTGCTTGAAAAAATGAAGGATGCTTAATAATGTCCCTATTTTTAAAAAAACTGCAGCACTTATACATGGCTAGAATATGGGGAGAGGCTATGGCTTAATGGCAAAGCATCTGCTTTGCATGCAGACAGTCCCAGGTTCACTCCCAGGAATCTCGAGTTAAAAAGGGCCAGGCAGTAAGTGATGTGAAAGACCTCTGCCTGAGATTCCGGTGAGCTGCTGCCAGCTCGAGTGGATAGAACTGACCTTGATGGACCAGTGGTGTGATCCAATATAAAGCAGCTTCATGTGTAATATGGAAACAGGTAAAACATCAGACAAAATCACATTTATTTGTGTGTGCAGTAAAAAGTCTGTATGTGAGTTACTTGGACAATTCCAGCCTACATGGGGATGCTAGATTCTCCTGAGGAAAATTTCTGTACTCAGAAAATGTGTAACTTTCAGAGTCTTTTAGCTAAAATAAGTTACTATAACAGGAAAGTGAAAATACATCAACTGAATTGATTTTTAATTGGATTTTGTTTACAGAGCATTGGAATAAAAAATTTATTCCATGATTCTGAAGAAGTGAGCAGTGACTCATGAAAGCTCATACCCTGCCACAAATTTTGTTAGACTTTTACTGGACTCTTGCTCTTTTCTACTCCTTCAGACAGACTAACATGGCTTCCCGTCTTGATCTGTGAAACCTTATTATTGTCCTCTGTGATTTCAAAAATAAATTTAAAAACGAAAATGTACAATTTTCCACTGGGACACAAAATGCTTTGTGCATGGGAGAGGAAACATTTGTTCTGGAGACAGCATATTTGATTCATGTAGGAGCACTGTCACCCTGTGTCTCAAAATATGCAACCTCTCTTGGCTCCATTTCTGAAGCCATCTGATCCCTTGGCTTCAAAACCATTAAATGATACCATCTGGCCTGCTGATCGGCTATGCCTTGGCACCCTAAGCTGGGGAATTATCAAGGTACACAAGCTGCTTAATTCTGATTCTTTATGCTGCTCATGCAGTGAGAAAGAGAAAGTCTTGTTTCTACTAGGAATATATATATCTACTAGGGATATATATATATATAAACCTTGCCATTGTTCATTCCACCTTAATAGAATTCAGATTGTGTTCCACATACAGGAAGGTGGGAGAGCATCAGTGTACAGGACATTGCTGGCTTTAATAAGTCTTGTTTCATTGCCAGCCACCACTCTACATTTGCAACTCCCCAAGATGCACACTTTGGCATTGCTGGAACCAATGAGAAAAGAGCCAGTACTTGGCACCCTGGGAATCATTCTGTAGTTCTGCTTAATTCCAAAGGTTATCTCTGTCAGATTCAAATCATGCTTTATTTGCTGAGCTCTCAATAAATTATTCTGCTTTTGGCAACCCCTGCTTTAATGGTGATCATCCAGGTAAATAAACAATGAGAAATGTTTGCTTGTGTGTAAACTGTCAAATCTATTGAAAATGTAGTCTGTCTTGCCTTGCAGGTCTCTGACTGCTAATCCTCCCATCAGACCTAGTCCCACTTCATGGAAACAAACAGTCCCCAACCATGGCATGGAAATGTGAGTAGCACCTAAGCTTGTTCCTGATTTCAAAGAACTTGTCCTTATTTAGTATTACTAGATATAGGCTGTAATTGTAAGAGCACTTTCCTAGGCATAAGCCCTGTTAACTAAAACAGTACTTACTTCAGAGTAGGCCTCCTTAGAATTGCTCTCATACTCATGAGGGAAAAAAGAGATGACTCAAAAACAATATTCTGAGTACAAGCTCAGAATATTCCAGTAAAGTGCTGTTAAATAATTTCCTTCATGTCACACAATGTGTTCCTTATAGCTGCACACCATCTCACATGTGGAACCACAGGAAATGGCACAGATTTCCTTTCCATGTCAGAAATGAAAGGTACAAAAAAGAGGTCTCCCTTAAGGACTTAGGTAGCTGCCAGCCACTCTTCTAATGAACCAGCTTTCAACATCTGGTTGCTCTGATTTAAAAAAAAAAATCACTGGCAAATAAAAATATCAGCTGAGGCAACTTTATATTTGTTCCCCTGGTCCATCTGGCAATTGACTGGGATGGGGCACCCAGAATTTGTTAGATACGCAGAAGGCTGCCCAAGACTTAATTCTGAAGGAGCCCCGTCTCTCATACGGATTTCCCCATGAAGCACTTTTTCTGGGGCCACTATCATTAGAAATAAGGATGACATCTACCAAGAAAGCAGCTTTTACAGGGGTGGCTCCGTATTTTTAGAATCTTCCAAATGGAGATGATGTTTCAGATTAGTTCCATATGGCTTTTTAAGACAGCATTAATTATATTTTCTTTATTTTTTTCAAGCTTTAGGGATGTAAGCCATCAAATTTGGAATTAACATTGTTGAGATATTGGTGGTTGTTGTAGCTTTAACTTTAAATTGAATTATACCATTTCTAATAAAAATACTTAGCATTGATATAGTGTTTTCAGTGTTCAAAGCACTTAGCATATCTTATAATAATAACTACAACAGCCTTGCAATGTAGTCCACTATTATTATCCTCATATTGCAGACAAGGGAAGGACAGAGGAGGTTGCATAGAGAGTTTGTGGCAGAGGCAAAATTAAAATTCAAGACCTCCTGGATAACAACATATTCTTTTACCCACTGTGCTACACCAGCTGAATAAATTGCTGGCTGCTTTGGAGGCATGAATGTTATTGGGGAATATATCAATTGGGGGGGGAAACCCTCTCTTTGCACAGAAAATGCTATAGCTAAGACATGACATTTTGTTTGTGTGTTTTCAGGCTTCTTTTTCTCTGCCTGTAGGACACTTCTGCCAGAACATTATTTTTCTATGCAAGTAAAGGTTTCCAGTGATTGGAAACAGAATGAACTCTCTGTGGCTATAGCATATTTACTTGGTGTGTGTATGAGAGCCAGGGGATAGGATTCATTAGCATTCATTAGGGAACCTATAATCATCCAGATCTGGCAGAGAGATGAGGAGATCTCAGAGCACGCACATACCAGAGGCACCATATTTGCTACTACCAATAGGAAACAGTGCATGGGATACTGTGGAAAGAGAGCCATGTAAGAGTGGCTTGTACAGAAAATATTTGTACAGCTACAAGTAAAAAATGTGATTTTCCCAATACTGCAAATTTCATTTGAAGATCTTAATCCAATTCTGCAGCTGGGACAGGAAAACACAAGTTCAAAATGTTTGTCAGTCCTTCACATCAAAAGTGTCTTAAGGAGGCTGTGGTTCACCTCCTCATGAAAAAAACATCATTGGACCCGGCCAAATTGGCTAACTACTGGCTGGTTTCCAATCTGCCCTATTTGGGCAAGTTAATTGAAAGGGCTGTGGCAGTCCAGTTACAGTGCTTTTTTGATGGTGCTGCCATCCTAGACCCCTTCCAGTTCAGCTTCCATCCGGGACATGGGATGGAGACAGCCCTGGTCGCCCTCATGGATGACCTTCAGAGGCATATCGATTGTGACAGATCAGTGGTGCTGTTGTTGTTAGACCTGTCAACAGTGTTCAACATAGCCGACCATCAGCTATTGATCCATTGCCTCACCAACACCGGAGTTCAGGGGCTCACATCCTTTCTTCAGGGTTGGGGACAAAGGGTGGCACTAGGGGAACAGCTGTCCCAAAGGCATCCACTGACTTTTGAGTGTCCCAAGGGGCAGTGCTTTCCCCAGTGTTATTCAACATCTACATGCACCCCCTTGTCCAGATTGTCCAAGGCATGGGCTTGGATGTCACCAGTACGCAGATGACACCCAGCTCTATAAGTTGTTGGGTGGTCAGTCTGACTCTACACCAGAACATCTGGATTGGGCATTGCAAGCAGTGGCTGGTTGGCTTAGGCTGAGTTGACTGAAATTGAATCCAACAAAGATGGAGGTCCTGTGCCTGAGTCGGGGCAATCCAGGGGTTGGGATCCCACTCCCGACCTTCGATGGGGCAAAACTGGTGCCAGCATCAGAGGTTAGGAGTCTGGGAATGCTCTTGGATGCTTCCTTAACCATGGAGGCCCAAGTAGCAGCCACTGCCAGGTCAGCCTTTTATCATCTTTGGCTGATTAGCTAGTTCCCTTCCTCGAATGCAATGACCTGGGCAACAGTGATCCATGTGATGGTCACCTCGAGACTGGACTACTCTACATGGGGCTGCCCTTGCCCCAAATCTGGAAGCTGCAACTAGTTCAGAATGTGGCAGCCAGGCTGTTGATGGGTATCCCTATGTGGGAGCACATCCAGCCTGTACTGAAGGTACTATACTGGCTGCTAATAGCATACTGTATTCACTTCAAGGTGCTGGCTTTATCCTTTAAAGCCCTACATGGTCAGGGTCCAGCATTCTTGAGGGACTGCCTTTTCCCACATGTTTCCCAGAGAGCACGGCGGTCAGGGACACAAAATTGGTTGGCTCTTCCATGCCCTAAGGATGCCATGCTGACGAAAACAAGGGCCAGGGCCTTCATGGTGGTGGCTCCATCCTGGTGGAATGAGATCCCAGAAGTGATCAGGGCCCTGCGGGACCTCTTACAGTTCCGCAAGGCCTGCAAAATGGAGCTCTTCCACCAGGCGTTTGACTATTGAGCTGCATCATACACCAAGGAGCATTCCTGTGCCCTGGCTTTACCATCTTTACCATTTTTTTACCTCCAGCCTATGCCCTGGCCTACCATCATTGTCTCTAGTCTGCACCCGCCACATAGTAAGTGAGCAAACTGAGCTGGTATGAAAGTTATGGGAATCATATAGTCGCCTATGCTATATTAGAAATATTTTTTGCTCTTTTTATTTGATAGTGTTCCAGCTTTTAACTGTCTTTTAATTGATTTCTATTTATGTTATATGTTTATATAGGTTTTAATTGTATTTATGAAATGTTATGTAGGCCACCCTGAGCTCACCTTTGTGGGGAGGGTGGGATATAAATTGAATCAATCAATCAATAAATAAATCTACTCAGCTGTACATATAATAAGAGATGATGATGATATTGCGTCCAGACATTTTATGAATATGGTACATTAGGGGAGGGGTTGAGACTGGGGAAGAATGGATACAGCCAGTCTATCAGGAGTGTAATGCTTACAGAATCGCTTCAACAAGGAAGGACTACAGAGGTGAGAACAAAAGGAATCCCTGATGGTCGTTTTCACGCTACCTTTTTACTGAATTAAAAAGAGTATATGTATTATACATTATGATAGTTTCTACTCTAATTTTCAACAGGTGTGTATGCAAAAACTGCTTGAATTTGTTATTATATCACAACTTCTATGAAGGGTTAAATAAAATTATTCTGTTCTGTATAGATGGGTTTTTTTTGCAGTAAATTGGACAAGTAATACTTTAATTTAAACAAGCATTCTGTCTACTATCGAAGAGACTGACTGAGCCAGCAAAATTCAATGTTGAATCGAACAGGCGCCTCATCAATTTTGTACCAGAATTTTAATTTTATCTGGGAATAAAGAATAAACTCGTCCATTTTGCACCATCCCTTCTTGCAAAGACAAATACCTGTAAAATCCCAAGAGACTCAACAAACTAAGAAAATCAATACACTTTCCTTCCCCTTCCAATATCTAAATGGACATTTTTATGTGTGTGTGTTTTAAACTTGGTAACTGTTGAACAAAGGTCAGTGCTGATTTCAGTCAAACTTTATAACTGAGATTGCTTTTTAAAAAAATAAAAGGATGAGGGAGAAAATAATAAAGAAAACAGTTTTTCCTCCTCCACTGGGAGAGAGGAAAGATCGCTTTCATATAAATGTACGTATCAGTTTGGAATGTCATTACACACACTTTGGCTGAAAGAGCCCCATAAACTGTTAAGAGAGACTCAAGATATTGAGATACACAAATGCTAGCAAGGTTAAGTTGGGGACTGTAAAACATCCTCCACATGTGACATGAATCTAGCTGATAAATGCAGTAGCATCATCAATCTATACAGAACAGAGACACACGTGAAAAATTGCTGGACCAATGATCTTTGCTCTGCTTTAATGTTTGCATTGTTAGGGTGCATTACAGTCTTTCCAATGATGGATCTTACCTCTTGGAAATTCATCTTCTCAAAATGAATCCATTAGACGAGAAATGCTTGGCAGAAGCAACAATGAAAGTGAGGCTGGGGTGAATACAGGGGCTCCAATGTGATTAAAAAATAATATTTGGTGTCACTTGCTGTCATTGCATTTGCATAATGGTATTCATTCAAGCAGGCTGCCACCCATATGGAGTCTTGTAACATATGCAATGCAAATGGAGGTTCATAGAGATGGATTCATTAGCATGTTCTTTTACTGGTTTGATATTGAGCTTCAAGTAAGAAAGAAAAGGAGACGAGTGGACTGTCCTGAATTTCGACAGCCAGTCTTCACAGAGTTTGACTGGAATATTCAGTATTTCCAGAAATCAAATGCTGACCAGGAGGGCATTTCAAAAAAGAGGCTCTTGTTTTATCCAGTAATATCAAATCTTGTTATTTCAGGAAACAGGTATAATATTAATCCTATGCCCATTTCCTGTCTTCTGCTATATGTAAGTGCAACACAGAGGAAAGCAAGTTAGGTCCCCTACGAGGCGCAATAAAATATCCTGTATCAAATTCTGAAATGTCCCAGTGCACATAGAAAAAACCCACAAAATGAGTCCAGGTCCAGATACGGGTATTCTTCTGCAGACCTGGGGGATGCCCCCAACTTTACAGGAAAATGTGAAAAATAAAAGGGGGGGGGGCTTTTAAAATCACCCAATAGGAGAAATGTTGTCTGTGGTTGAACAGTCCAGGTAAAGGAGGGTCCCCATGGGCCAGATGTGAGCAGAGAAGGAAGGAATGGGAGTCACTGCCACCTGAGTTGGAAGGGCTGGCAGACAGGGAGAGGGGAGAGCTAGAGCCATGACACCACAGAATCACAGGGTTGA
Organism: Gekko gecko; assembly: GCA_029375565.1. Taxonomy (NCBI): domain Eukaryota; kingdom Metazoa; phylum Chordata; class Lepidosauria; order Squamata; family Gekkonidae; genus Gekko; species Gekko gecko. The sequence continues at coordinate 124,986,813 of JAPDNY010000006.1, read as the reverse complement.
AAGGAGCCATACAGGCCATCTAGTCTGACTCCCTGCTCAATGCAGGATGAGCCTAGAAGAGCATCCTTAGCAAGTGTTTGTCCAGTCACTGCTTAAAGACTGCCAATGAGGGGGAGCTCACCACCTCCCTAGGCAGCTGTCTCCACTGTTGCACAGCTCTTACTGTAAAAAAGTTTTTCCTAATATCCAGCCAGTACCTTCCCACCCTCAATTTAAACCCATTATTGTGAGTCTTATACTCTGATGCCAACAGGAACAGCTCCCTGCCCTCCTCTAAGTGAAAGCCCTTCAAATATTTAAAGAGAGCAGTCATGTCCCCCTCAATCTCCTCTTCTCCAGACTAAACATTCCCATGTCCCTCAGCCTTTCCTCATGGGGCTTGGTCTCCAGACCCCTGATCATCCTCATCACTCTCCTCTGCACCCACTCCATTCTGTCCACATCCTTGTTGAAGTGAGGCCTCCAGAACACACTCCACAGCACAGAACACTCCAGGAGCAGCCTAACCAATGCTATGTACAGCAGTACTATAACATCTTGTGATTTGGATATTATGCCTCTCTTGATACATCCCCAGATCACATTACCCTTTTTTTTTGTCATGGCACACACTGGCTGCTAATATTTAACTTATGGTCTACCCGTACCCCAAGATCTTGTTCACACACACTGCTACTCAGAAGTGTATCCCCCCACCCATATGTATGTTCCTCATTTTTGTTACCCAGATGTCGAACTCAGCACTTATCCTTGTTAAGTTGCATCTTGTTCATATCCGCCCACTTTTCCAGCATTTCAGAACTCATTGAATTCTCTGTCTTGCGTGTTCGCTGCTGCTTCCAGTTTAGTATTATCTGCAAATTTAATAATTAGCCCCTCCACACCCTCATCCAGATAATTTATAAAAATATTGAAAAGTACTGGGCCCAGAACCGAGCCCTGTGGCACCCCACTCGACACCTCCCTCCATTCAGATGAAATGCCATTGACAATTACTCTCTGAGTGCAGTTCTTCAACTAGTTCCCTATCCACCTAACTGTTCTACAGTCCAGTCCACAGTCCTTTAGTTTATCCATCACAATATCATGGGGAACCCTGGCAAAAGTTTTACCGAAATCCAGGTAAACAACATCAACAGCATTCCTTTGATCCAGTAAGCTTGTCACTCAAACAAATAAAGAAATTAGGTTGGTCTGGCAGGACCTGTTGGAGACAGATCCATGCTGACATCCCCGAATTACCAAGTTGTCCTCTAGATGCTCGCAGATTGATCCCTTTAAAATCTGCTCCATTATCTTCCCTAAGACAGAGGTCAGATTGACTGGCCTGTAGTTTTCTGAGTCATCCTTCCTGCCTTTTTTTTTTTTTTAAATTGGGATTGTACAGGATCTAGACTCTCTCCACAGGTCCAAAATCCAGACTCTGCCAACAAGCACAGGGTTCTCGCCTCTTGCACCCTCTCACCTCCAGTCCAGGAGATAAGGGAGAGGCAAGTCCTTGTTACTATACCAGCACGTGGAGAATCTCACATCAGTCTCACCCCTCTCCAGGAGTGTGAGAGTGCCAGACCCCACATGCTTTTTAAGAGCACTGAAATCAGTGTTCTGCCACCAGGACCTATTTAAGAACGTTCCCAACTCAGACAGGAGAATAGGTCCCAACTCCTGCCAGGTTTTTGGAACTTAACAACTTATCAGCTCTGGGGTAGAGCTGCAGATGATTACCACACAATAGTAGCCTCTAGGCGAGCAGTTCAGGCTCTAGATTTAGCCCTAGAGTTCCAGGTACAATATTGATCCAAACCAGATCAGTTTAATCTATATAAGATCTTTATTAAATACAGCAGTTATATGACATGAGACTTGCACAACTCTCCTCCTACCTCTGTCATAACTGAGCATGGCCAGTACCCAATCATGACAGAGTAGAAAGGCGTGTCTACCCTGAAGGAGCCTCCATAGCTTACGTGGTGATTGCACACGTACGCTGGGCTTTGAAGTTTGGGGAAGAGCCTGAATGTCTGGCCTTCCCCTGAGAGGTGTCAAAGTGGCTTTTGAAATGCAGAACCAGGCCTGGCATTTGTGCCTGCCATTTGGTCAGGTGTGAAAGTCACAGGGACATGTTCCCAGCTGAACCATTTGAGTCTAATCACTGAATCAGAGAAATATTTTTTCTATACAGGGATAACATCTGCCCTCCTCCTGTCCTTCAAAAGATCTGGAAGATGGACAAAGGCTCTGAAAGCTCTCTAGAAAGTTCTTTGAACACTCTTCGGTGCATACCATCTGGCCCTGGGGATTTGTACTCATTCAATGCAGCCAGGTGCTTTTCAACTACCTCTTTGTCTATGTTAGCCAGCAGCTCAGATGCTGTGACTTGCCTACTACCATCTCCAGAAGAGCCTGTGCATTGACCCTTTCTGCTTTCTCTCTGTCCTCTGTCAGAGTTTCTCCATTTTCACCCAACAGTGGCCCCATTGCCTTTTATCTTGTGTTTGCTCCTCTCATATTTGAAGAAGAGTTTCTTGTTGTAGTAAGCCTCCCTGACCAGCTTTAGCTCACTGTGAGCTTTGATCTCTCTGATGTTTGACCTACAGTGCCTAGCAACCTGCAAATACTCTTCTTTAGAGGTATGTCCTTGCATCTATCTTGAACACTTTCTTTTTCTCTCTTAGCACATCATGTAGTTCTCTGTTCATCCACATTGGATTCTTGGATCCCCTACCATGTTTCCTTCTTGCTCAAATAGTGGTAGCTTGAGCTTGCAGGAGCTCTTGTTTTAGGAGAGCCCACCCTTCACTTGCTCCTTTCCCTTCCAGCAGTCTTGTCTATGGAATGATTCTCATCATACCTCTGAGTTTATTAACTTACTGAAATCTAACTTACATGTATGGTTACAAAATTCCTTGGTCCCCCACAGCAAAAGGAGTTCTAGCAGGACATGGTCATTTCCCCCAAAAGTCCCCACAACCTTCACATCATCTGCCATCTCTTGCCTGTTGGTCAATATTAAGTTGAGTATGGCTGAGCTCCTCATAGCTTCCTCCACCATTTGATTGTCATCCAGACAGGACAGGAAGTTACATGACTGGTGACGCTTTGTACAGTTTGTCTCCCAGCACACATCAGGGAAGCTGAAGTCACCCATAACTACCAGGTCGTGTTGTTTGGCTACCCTGTCAAGCTGTTCAATGAGGGCAGAATTCACCTCTTCATCCTAGTCAGGAGGTCCGTAGCAGACTCCAACCACAATACTGTTTGCCTTTCCTTCCCTTATCCTCACTCAGATACTTTCCACTGGGCTATTGCCCTCCTCTTGCAGTATTTCCTGACAAACAAAACCACTTTTCACACACAGCACCACTCCACCTCCTCTGCAACCCTTTTGGTTTTTCTTGAACAACTTGTATCCATCCACTACTACATTCCATCATGTAAATCATCCCACCAAGTCTCTGTAATACCTACTAAATCATATCCCTCTGCCTGCATTAGAAGCTCAAGCTCTTCCTTAAGAACATAAGAGAAGACAATGTTGGATCAGGCCAATGGCCCATCTAGTCCAACATTCTGTCACACAGTGGCCAAAAATACCAGGGGCCGTCAGGTAGTCCAGCAATGGGGCCAGGACACTAGAAGCCCTCCCACTGTTTGCCCCCCCCCAAGCACCAAGAATAGAGTGCATCACTTGCCCCCGTCTGAGAGTTCCTATCTATACCTTGTGGGCTAATAGCCACTGATGAACTTCTGCTCCATATGTTTATCTAATTCCCTCTTGAAGCAATCCATGCTTGTAGCTGCTGCCACCTCCTGTGGCAGTGAATTCCATGTGTTAATCACTCTTTGGTTGAAGAAGTACTTCCTTTTATCGGTTCTAACCTGACTGCTCAGCAATTTCATTGAGTGCCCATGAGTTCTTGTATTGTGAGAAAGGGAGAAAAGTATTTCTTTGTCTACCTGCTCTATCCCATGCATAATCTTATAAACCTTGATCATGTCACCCCTCAGCTGTCATTTCTCCAACTAAAGAGCCCCAAGCATCTTAACCTTTCTTCATAGGGAAAGTATCCCAACCCTTTTATCATTCTAGCTGCCCCTTTCTGCACTTTTTCCAATGCTATAATATCCTTTTTGAGGTGAGGTGACCAGAACTGTACACAGTACTCCAAATGAGGTTGCACCATTGATTTATACAGGGACATTATGATACTGGCTGATTTGATTTCAATTCCCTTCCTAATAATCCCCAGCATAGCATTGGCCTTTTTTTATTGCAGTTGCACATTGCCTAGACATTTTCATTGAGCTATCTACTATGACTCCAAGATCTCTCTCTTGGTCAGTCTCTGCCAGTTTGGACTCCATCAATGTGTATTTATATTTAGGCTTTTTGGCTCCAATGTGCATCACTTTGCACTTGGCCACATTGAACCCCATTTGCCATGCTGATGCCCATTCTCCCATCCTCAACAGATCCCTTAGGAATGCCTCACACTCCTCCCTGGTTCTCACCACCCGGAACAACTTCGTGTCATCTGCACATTTATCCACTTCACTGCTTACTCACAACTCCAAATCATTAATAAACAAGTTAAAAAGCATCGGATTGAGTACTGATCCCTGTAGTACCCCACTGCTTACCACCCTCCACTGAGAAAATTGCCTATTTATACTCACTCTCTGTTTCCTATTTATTAGCCAGTTTTTGATCCACAAGAGGCCTTGTCCTTTTATCCTATTGAGCTTACTTAGGAGCCTTTGATGAAGAACTTTATCAAAAGCTTTCTGGAAGTCAAAGTAAACAACATCTATTGGGTCCCCCTTGTCCACATGTTTGTTCACTCACTCAAAAAACACTAACAGGTTAGTGAGACAAGATCTTCCCTTACATAACCCATGCTGAGTCTGTTTATTACCCAAGCTTTGAGCATTGGTACATAGACCCATACCTTTGGCTCCATTAGACCTGGCCCTCCCAGGTTGGTGTCTGTTGTTTGCTTCCCTTCATTTAAATTCTTATGGGTGTGTTCAGACGGATCTTTTGATCTGCCATAGGAACGACTCCCTTGCGGATCAAAAATGCACGACCAGACAGAAACATCTGCGAAATATTCCAGTCCCATAGGCATCCCGTTCTGCTGCGCCTCCAATCCTGATTTAAAAAGTAGTAGTTTCAATGTAGGGTTTTCGCTTACCCGCGCAACAACTGCAGACTTTCTTCCGTCTGGTCACTCCATTAGCGCGCGATGCTCCCGTCGGCTCGGTCTGACGTCAGACCGAGCCGACGGGGGCGCGATTTTTAAAAAATTGAAACCCCATGTGCGCTTTAACGAGGAAACGCATTCAGCGATAAGCGCTACGAGGAATGTAATATTCATGCTTATTTCTTTTAGGGACAAGATGTTACCGCGATGGGAGATGGAGGGGGGAAGGACTGTTCTAACTTGCAAAATAGTCCCTCCATTGATGGCAATGGCAAGGGGGAGGACCGGGACTTTGCTGAAAACCCTCCGCGATCGCCTCAGTTCTCCAAGGAGGCGCAGCCTTGCCTATGCGAATGTACAAAACTTTTTTTTTTTAAATTCTCGGTGGATGCCGTGTAGACAAATCACGGCGGGAACAACGCGCGGTGAGGCTATTTCATAGGGGGGCGTCTGGTCGTGCTAGGCTGGATTTAAAAAATCGGGATAAAATTTTAGGAGGGCTCATGGCGCGATTGACTGGCCGTCTGAACGCAGCCTATGTTGATTATCTCCTTCCCCTTGTGGTGTCAGTTTAAAGCCCTCTTGATGACTCTCTCCAGGTTTCTGCCAAACACATTCTTCCCCGACCTTGACAGGTGAAGTCAATCACATGCTAGTAGGTTGTCATCTAGAAAACCTAGCCCATGGTCCCAGAATCCACATCGCTCCTGCCAGCACCAGTAACACAGCAAGTGGTTCACCTCCATTATTGTCTGTTCCTGTCATATTCCCATTCCTATGACAGGAAGGATTGAAGAGAACACCACCTGTGCTCCCATTCCCTTTAGCTTCCTCCCAAGAGCTTCATAGTCACCCTTAATGTTTTTGATGTTCTTCACAGCCATGTCATTAGTTCTCACACAGAACATTACAAATGGGCAGTAAGGCAGAGAGGGTGGAGGGAAAGGCTGAAGCCAACTCCAACATCATATGAAGCAGGAGAAGCCAAAGTTATTGGAGTAACCTCCAGCTCTGCCATATGAGCTAGGCAGCCATTGGCACTGACACTGCAAGTGAGTGGGCTAGCGAGTGAGCAGCCCAGCTGCATAGGTGAGTTGGCTGGCAAATGGGCAGCCCAGTTAAGGAGTAGGGGAAAGGATATGGTATCTCCATGAGTCCATGTGCATACTCCCCCTCCTCATGTTCAGTGATACTGCTTTCCAAACTTTGTTAACTAACATTTCATCTGTGTGTTCATACTATGTGTGCAACTTGGTGATCACATGGAGGAGGGGCCAGTGCCAGTGTGCTTGTACCCATTTTCCCACAGTGTGCAGTGAGTCAATGCAGATATGGGTCATCTGCATAGGGCTAGATTGTGTGTAAATTCAACACAACTTGTGAAGACAGCTAGTATAAGGCAACTTCATGTGTTCAGTACCTGGGGACACCTAAATATGGAGAGCTACAAGGCAGAGAAACATGTTTTTAAGTCAACATGCAGATGGGTTGTCTGCACAGGGCTACTAGAAAAGCTGATTGAATCGAACTCAGTGTTTTAAGCAAAGTACACCTAACTTACACATATTAACTGTAGAATAGACAAACCATTAATGGTATGAGTTAATGCACAGAATTACCTGGGACTGTTAGCCAAATTGCCTTATTACTTAACTAGGAGTAAGGCCCATTGTGGAAATAAATACAACAAGCTCTAGAAAGAGGCTCTGGGAGAGTGCCAAGGCCTTGGGCACTCAGCGTCAATATGCTGTGGTGACCTCAGCAGGGTATAGTGACACAGAGTCCACCATTTTCTCCAGAGGAACTGATCTCTGCTACCTGAAGAGCAGTTGTAATTTTGAGTGATCTCCAGCCCTCACCTGGAGATTGGCAACAATTGTTACCCAAGAGGAAATGGCTGGTTTGGGGTGGAGTCTATGGCATTGTACCTGTCTGAGGTCCCACCCCTGCTCAAACCTCACCCTCTCCAGGCTCCACCCCCAAATCTCCATGAATTTCCCAACCTGGAGTTGGCAACCCTATCTCCTTCCCAGCCAAGCATTAACCTGCCATTATCTGCCCCTCTGATTTCAGCTTTGCATCTCTTCCCCTCTCCCTCCTGGAGGTCAGTTGTAATTCTGAGTGATTTCCACCCTTCTCCTGAGATTGGGAACAGTGGTTCCCCAGAAGGGAAGGGCTGGTTGGGAGGGTGGAGTCTATGGCATTGTACCTGTCTGAGGTCCCAGCCCTCCACAAACCTCACCCTCTCCAGGTTCCATCACTCAAATCTCCAGGAATTTCCCACCTGGAGTTGGCAACCCTATCTCCTTCCCAGTCAAGTATCAACCTGCCTTTATTGCCCCCTTTCTCTTCAGCTTTCCATTTCTCACACACACACCTGCAGCTTCTCCTGTGCTCTGAAGCCCTGACTGCCACAGAGTCAACCATTTTCTCCAGGGGAACTGATCTCTGCCATCTGGAGAGCAGTTGTAATTCTGAGTGATCTCCAGCCCTCACTTGGAAATTGGCAACAATGGTTTCCGAGGAGGAAAAGTAGTCTTTCTCTGCAATGGGGACCAAAGCAGCTTACATCATTCTCCTTTCCCCCATTTGACTTGCACAACAACCCTGTCAGGTAGGTCAGGCTGAAAGTCTATGGCTCTGGTCACACTGCAAAGGTAATTGCGCTGTGTTCCCGCTTTGTTTAAATCGGGAACATTTTTCTTCGCATTGGGCTGACTAGATGCAGCCAGCCCCTCTCTTACAGCACCCGCTCGCCTGCTGCTGCGCCGTCCCTCCAGGCAATTCTGCTGGCCACGGGGGAGGCTTGGGCAGCTGCTGCTTTTGCCGACTCCTTTGATGGAGTCCTTTGCAGGAACACTCAGGCTTCTGGTGTAAACCATGGCTTCTGATTGCTGGCTGCTGCATATTTCTGGCATCAGGGAGGTTGATTTGCCTCCTGTATGGAAGCCGGGATAAGGAGCACCATGGGTTCACGTCTGGCTGGCACACTGCTTCAGGGTGAGGCTTCCCTTCGCTCGGCACGTGTCTACAGTCTGGGATGTTGGCACCATCATCAAGCTACTGCACAGTTCAGTCCCTGGCACATTTATTACACAGTTCAGCTTTCAGCCATAGTCCATAACATTATAAATGCTGCGCAAGGCTCTTGCAGGGCAACAGGACAACTGAGCAAACATAGGACAGTGTGAACCAGATCTTACCAGAAATATCCATTAAGTTCCAGGCAGCTAAAATCAACCTTCTTCAGCATCTTTTACTGTACAATGTCTATATATTTATGCTCTACGGTGGTCAAATATACTTTTATTTTCTATTTCCAAAGCAAATTAAAATTGGACTTCTTAAAATACTTTTATAAGAGTTAAAACTTTTTCAGAATGAAAATTTGCTATGATGATCTTGCTTGGGACAAATTGCAAGGGTTTCTTGATGCAATCAGATTGGGTCATAACTTATGGGGTTACGGGGAGAAGAGAGTGCTCAGTGTGATTGCCTGCCAAACTCGCCTGCCACAATGATTGTGGCATGCCTGAACCTAACATAAATAAATGGATAAATGAGACCCAAAGATAATAATATCAAGGTAGGCTGGCACTCCCTTAAAAAAAATACGGTAGATGGTGCCAGCCCTGAAATCTACCCCTATTTTCAGGTGCTGTCATTCATATATGGAGTGGTGTTGGTGTGCAAAACCCTGTGTCACATCTTACCATATTCTCTCAGTTATTACCATAATGTGAAAGCAAGGACTCTGCATTGATACAACTGGAATGTTTGTTCGTTTATGTTCTTGCAGCTTGTTAGCATGAAGACTCAGGGATAAGAGTGAGAAATCAATTATATTATGAAAAATATTAATATGCACCTTAAATATATCTGCCATCTCTGTAAAAAGAACAAAATCGTTCTAAGGTGGAAAATATCCATTAGTGACATCTTAATGCATCCCAAATAAAGTGGACTTTGAAATGTGGGCTGTGGTTTACCAAAGGAATCAGTGATATTAATCACACTCCTGATTGGCATTCTGCAGCCATATTCCAATCTGATTGGCTCCAGCATGATTGCTCCGTCTAGTGGGAAAAAACAAGTGTAATGTGACATCATCAATCTAAACCAGAGAATGGAATAGATTTTCTGATTATGGGGTTAAGTGATGCATCAAGAGGGAACAGAGCTTGGTCATTGCTAATAATTTAAATTTAGGAAGACCGAGTGCTATGACATTATCTGAATGGCATTAAAGAGTGGCTCTTTGATGCCAGACATTTATATGTGTCCTTTCTTTTCAATGTCTGTATTTATTATCCTTGAAAGGAGAGGAAACTGAGCTCAAGCAAATCAAGCTGTTTTGCCCTTTGGGCTCCCCTTACATGTAGATTTAATTTAAGATTAAATAATCCTGTCATAGAAACACTTTTGGAGACAAACGGACAAATTCTTCATCACTTCGCGTCGACCCTCTTTTGTCAACAGTATTCATTGTGTTTGTGCAACATAAAATGATTAGGGTGTGTTTCAAAGCATCCAGGCAGCCTGCAAGTGGAGGTCAGTTGCTGCTAAAATGGATGATAATGAAAAGAGATATGTTGATGTACAATATAATATTAAGTGCTACAGTCCTTGAATGTGTTACAAAGAGGAGGCCTTTTTTTGCAGCAAAAAACCCTTCATTTAAGCTCTGCCATTTGTAATGGCATCATTAAATATCTGTCACTGTATGTATCTAGTACACTTTCCTGCATATTCTCCAAGGTGCTCAGGGTAGCACACGTAGTTCTCCTGGCTTTATCCATGTTATCTTCACAACAGTTCTGTCAGGGAGGTGAAATTGAGAGGGTAGTGATGGGCCCAAGGTCATCCAGCAAGCATTTTGGCAGACTCAGGAGGGGTTGAATCCACATCACAGTCTGACACTCTGATCACTGTACCACACAGGCTCTCTATTCCATGCTTGGTGTTCCTCCATAAGATGCAATGACTCACTGAACACTCCTGTTTTTTTCCAGTCACACCACCATGCCTATTTTGAATTTTTGCTGAACTGAATGACAATTAAAAAACATGTGTTGTTAATGGTTTTTGTATATTGGCCCTGCTATCTGAGGAGAAAATGCACATGAAGCAGTGTAGAAGAAAGCGTGTTTGTGGTTTTGACAGACAGGTCTAGTTCCACCTCTCTCTGAGAACAACCAGTGAGAGATGAAAGATTGTTGGAAGGAGAGCAGGCAGTCAGAGCTGTTAAGTCAGTTGGAGAGAGCTGTGTAGAAGGGAGAAGACAGCTTGAGCCAGTGAGCAAAAAAATAGTAACTTGAAGCTCACTGAAAGGAAGATAACTTGTAAGAAATAGATGTGAAGCATGCATTGAGTTAGGAATGCAAAGTTCAAGTGTTAAGAAACATATCTACTTACCTAATTCACTCCAGTGTCATTTTAAGCTTTCAATAAAAGTTAACTCTTTTTTGGCTAACCCTGCTGACTGAATGTGTACTGTTTTAGGGAAAGAAAAGCACACAAACACAAACCTGTCTGCCTTCAGGTGTCAAATCCTGGACGCAATTACTCCCACAACACTCTTGTAGCAGCAAGATTTGGTTATTAGGAGACAGAGAGATTCCAAGCATGAACAGCTTTTGTGTCGGAACTGGGTTCCAGATGCCAGTCCCCCCAATATAATAAAACCTGGGAAAACCCCATATGCCAAATAACCAATCACTTCTCTCACTCAGCCTGCCACAAGTTTGCCTCTGCCCCTACAACTGCCCCTAGTACCTGCAAGCTAATGGTTACATTATCTAGAAGCTCTGCCAACTACAAGGTCACACGAAACAGTGAGATCATGTGCATACCAAGATGCACTAACCAAGCAAAGCAGACAGCCACACACAGTCACTCTCCCCACATTTTCCACCAGAGAAGATAAACAGGAATGGAAAAGAACAAGGTTACAGAGGAACTGTAGAAACACATGTGAATCCATATAGAAATACATAGCAAGCAAGGCCCAAGCTTGGCATTCTGCCCCTCTCAAGACCTCCCTTCAGCCCTCGGGCTTGTGCGGGTGTTTTCTATGGAAAGCACATATTAATTGTTTGGCCTGAACATGATCTTCCTGCACCCACTCATTGTGACTTGAATCAAAATTATACCATTTGATCAGACAGTATAAATGGCCCCTCTTGATCTTAGAGTCCAAGATATCCTCCACCACTTGATGGAGTTCACCATCTACCATCAGAGGGGGTGGGCCTAGAAGTTGAGGTCTCCATGTCGAGGGTCCAGGATCCTTCTTCAGCAGACTAAAATGGAAAACAGGATGTATGTGATGCAAATTCTTAGGCAAGTCCAGTTCAACTGCCACTTTGTTAATGACATATAACACCTTAAAATGCTCCACATATTTCCACCACAACTTTTTTCCAGGCTGCAGGCCCTTTAGATTCTTTGTGGATACATATACAGAGTCCCCAGGTTGTAAGTCCCACTTTGGTGACCTGCCCTTGTCAGCCTGAGCTTTGTAATTCTCTTTGGCTTTCACCAGAGTCTTTTGAATTAAGGTCCATTGCTGAACCAGGTCAGACCATCACACTTCCAAGTCCCTGGGTCCATTTGGTGCAGATGCCCCCCCCCCTTGTATCCCTGTACCACCTTGAACAGGGTGGTCCTGGTGCAGCTGTGCACCAAGTTATTATAGATGTATTCCACATACAGCAACAAATCAAGCCACTGATAGTTAATGAAACTTTTGAGGAATTGCTCCAACACCTGATTAGTATGTTCTGATTGCCCAATCAGATTAGTATGCTCAATGCCCAATCAGATTAGTATGCTCAATGCCCAATATTTTCAGAAGCTCTCTCCAAAAGGCTGCCAAAAATTGGGATCCCCTGTCAAAAATGATCTTAGTAGGGACTGAGTGGAGCCTGACAACATGATGCATGGTTGAGCCAATTTCTTGGCAATGGGCAATCATTTACAGGGTATGAAATGGGCTTGTTTTAAGAATAGATCCACTACCACCCACACCACAGTTCTCCCTTTACTGGGTGGTGAATCACTGATGAAATCCATGGAAATGACTGACCATGGCCTGTCAGGGGTTTCTAGGGGTTATAACAATCCTGGGGTTTCCCCCACCTTTTCTTCACCATCAAACAGACTGGACAGGAAGATACATAGTGTGAAATGTCCCCACATATGCAAGGCCACCTGAACTACCTCTGAGCCAAATACAAAGTCTTTAGGTAAAGGTAAAGGTTCCCTTGCTCAAAAGCCAGTTGAATCCAACTCTAGGGTTGCGGTGCTCATCTCCATTTCAAAGCCGAAGAGCCAGCGCTGTCCAAAGATGTTCCGTGGTCATGTGATCGGCATGACTAAACACCAAGGCGCATGGAACGCTGTTACCTTTCTACCAAAGTGGTACCTATTTATCTACTTGCAATTTCTTGCTTTCGAACTGGTAGGTTGGCAGGAGCTGGAACTAGAGACGGGAGCTCACTCCATCATGTGGCACTCTTGGGTCTCGAACTGCTGAACTACTGACCTTCCATAGCCTGCAGTTCAGCGTCATAACCACTTGAGCCATAATCTCCTGCAAGTTTGTTATCATGACAAAGTTTCAATATCTCCCCTCGTAGGGTGTGGGGCACGAACAGTCTGTGCTGCCAGTACCAACAGCTGTCCCCGGCCTGGGTCAGAGAGGCCTCCTTTTATATTTCTTTCATGTCAGCCTCATCAAAAGCCACTCTGAATCTTTCCCCCCAAGGCTCAGGGCTCCGGTTTTCCTTTGCTTTGACTTGGCTTTGAGTAACAACCCCCCACCCACCCCTGCTGGGCTGGGGTGAACATAGAGTCTTCTGACTGGCATGTTGGGGAAGGCATGAAAGTGCATCAGCAAGAAAGTTTGATTTCCCTGGCAGGTGCTTGAGGGTAAATTGAAAGTTGCACATGTGATTCTTTATCTTTAGTATATATCGAGATATCACCTAGGTAAATCAGCACCCCTTTGAACAAATATTTGTGTAGCACCCCAGGTGCCCCCAAGAGTCCAAAAGGCATCACCAAATATTCAAATTACCCCAGCGGGGTATTAAATGCAGTCTCATATTCATCTCCCTCATGAATGTGCACTCTGAAATAAGCATCCCACAAATCCAATTTGGTGAAGATGCACCCTTTCGCAGCTTCCACCAGCAAGTTTTTTATTAGTGGGATGAGGTAGGCATTAGACATTGATATAACAACACCAGTACAGCACATAGTAAAAAGTAGCACAAAATAACAAAACAACAACTGTGAGCTGAATTTCCTGCAAAATATTCACAAAGGAGACTTCAGCAAAGTGAAATGCCTCTATTGTCTGGAATAAATCTATCCATATAATCCATCATAGGAAAATGCAGAAGCCAAAGAATAAATATACAAAATAAATATCCAAATAGTCCAACACTTTTCCTAGGTAATTTTTCCAGTGTTTCAGACTTCTGGTCCTTCCTCAGGAACAAAGAACAACTAGTGAGAATCTCATTCCATCTCCTTTTAAGATAATGCTTTTCTATCACTTCAACATTGGGCAAGGTCTCCTTAGCTCTAATCAGCCCCCCTAAAGGCTGCTTCAGTGTATCATGCCTCAGCAATTCACCATGGAAAAAGAAATTGAGGGTAAACTCTAGATATCATGGTCATCCGCAAAGCTAACCTTCAATTAGGTCACAAGGTCTACAGAAAACCAACTCACATGGATCGTTATTTACACACACACACACACACAAACATTTATTACAGTCATAGACCAACAATCAATACAATAGGAGGCAGATAAATAACTAAGTTCAGTTTCAGAAACCTTTAATGACATAAAATGTAATAAAATTGAGAATAGTCTTACATAAATAAAATGGGAATAGTGCAGTCCAGGTGAGACAATAAAACAGTGGCAGGAATAAGAATACAGAAGAACAAAATTAATCAAATATTCTCTGCCTTAGCCTTAGAAACATAGTTACCCTTATTCAACACAATAGCCAAATATTCGGCCACAAATTCTGTCAGTTTGATGGATTTATCAGCAAGTAAATACTGAGATTCTCTCTGGAAGGCCAGAGAGGTTGGGAAAAATAACTGATAAAAGAACAGTAAAATTATAAAATATAATAGCATTTAAGTCACAAATAGGAATCTAAAAAGTTTAAAATACAAAAATGGTAAAACTAATATTAAGATCAGAAATTAAAAAATAAATGTAGACCTATCTGTACTTCTTTATCTCTTTCCTAGTTTGGTATGCCAACCAACCAAATTTGGCAACTATCCTAGTCAGCTTTTGATTATCACCTGCCAGCATAAATGACAAAAGTATCCTTCTATTATGACCTAGGTAGGAGCTTACAATAGGCTCGTTATTTACACAAAAACTCCAATCACCACCCTCATCAAAAAAGAGGCATAATCAAAACATTAGTGGACCGTGCAAGATGGATATGTGAACTGCACTTTCTCAATGATGAACTAAATCATCTAAACCATGCACTTCAAGCAAATGGCTACTCCATGAATGAAATCAGAAGAGCAATTAAACCAAAGGTAGAACAAACAACTGAGGAAAACCAGTCTCCCACAGGAAAAGTGTTTTTGCCATATATCAAAGGAATCACTGATCAGAAGGGAAAACTTATGAAAAAATACAACTTACAAACAGTATTTAGACCCACCAGAAAAATACAACAGATGCCACGATTGGCAAAAGACAGAAGAGGCCCCCTCACTTCTGCAGGAGTATACCACATGCCCTGCAGTTGTGGACAGATTTACATTGGGACCCTTCAACATAGCATACAGTATAGACAAAAATAAAAGAACATGAAAGACACTGCAGACTTGGCCAACCTGAAAAATCAGCAGTGGCTGAACATAGCATAACTCAAACAGGACACAGTATCTTATTCCAAGACATTGAAATGCTGGACAACACATCCAATTACCGTGTCAGATTACAAAGGGAAGCCATTGAAATTCATAAACATAAACACAATTTTAACAGGAAGTAAGAGAGTTTAAAAATAAATAGGGCATGATTTCCAGTCCTGAAAAACACAAAATGCTCTACATCTCACAACAGCACTACAGATAAGATTAGAATTTCAACAGCCAATCCATATGCAAAAGAACCTCCTCAGGAAAGCTCCTCTATTAGCATGTCACAGCCTGGGAAACTCCTACAGGATAATGATTCAGCCCTACCCCACCTTCCTGAGTAGATATAAATGACCTGCCTACCATTTTTCTTCTCACATTGACACAGAGAGTATTCAATCTTTCTGTGTTATACCTCCTAGGGTGCCAGTCACAGCTGCTGATGAAATGTCAGGTACTACAATGCTAAGACCATGGCCATACAGCCCAGAAAATCTATAACTAAGAATGGGGCAACTTTACTTGACTGGGAACCTCCAATGAGCATTCCTCTCATGGACCAATCATGACTTCTGGATTAGGAAACATGACAGAAGGGGGGGGGGCAAATTTGGTGTATTCCTTCACCTGCAACATACTCCCTTCTTATTTTGTTCTTGGGGTTTCCTTGTTCCCCAGTATTTGGAGGGGGGAGAGACTGTTAGACTGTAGAGGGAGGCAGGCAGTAAAAAAAACACCACTCCATGGATGAAAATTTCTGCAATCAATGGAGATTTTGTGTGGGATGGGCTCCATCTCCATCATCTTGTTTGGTATTTTTTTGCAGATAGCACTTCTGATTGCAAGGGGCAGGGATGTTAAACAGTTATATGTGTGCCTCAGTACAACTGTGGTTCTTCCCTAAACTGAAGGCTCACTGCTGTGCAGCTATGAACTGCAAGCAATTTCAGAAGAAGCCAACACATGTTAACTACAGATCTGTAATGCAAATGCCAAATGATATTGCCATTGTGGGAAAAAGTCTTATGAAAGGAATCCCATTTCAGATAACATTCCCATAGCTTAATGCTGCTAATGCACACATACAACAATACAGCACATTCTTCTTTGTATGCTACACTCCTTGAAGTTTTCCATTCCCAGATGTTTCTTTGATTCATTATCATTGGTTCTTATCCATCAAAATGGTGACTCAAGTTCAGTGTTTTCAACTTAGAATATTCTTGGCTTAATCATGTCATTATGGCTGGATGGTTGGCTGCCTGATGTGGCGGTGAAAGACCCCCTGGTTTGTTTGTTTTTTCTTTTGAAAAAAAAAGAACATTTAAACTAAGAATAAGTCTAGATGAAAACAGTCTGTTTTAATGTGGTGGTCAAGACTATATGTGAATGCAAAACAGCTAAAAGGAGCATCCCTAAACTGTCACAATCACACTGTATTTTATCCCTTGCTTTAAAAATAACCCTCTCTCTTTTGTGCCAATCCAGCAGGTTCTCACTATGTGTTCTGTTTAATGTTTCTGAATCTGTTCCACTTGCTCTGACACCCTCAGCCCTAACATTTAGCAAAAGAGAAAAGTTATGTGATGCCAGCATGTTTGTGTATTTCTTTGGCAGTATTCCCATCCATAGTGAAGGCTTTTCAGAATCCAGCATGTCAACTCATAGAAAGGGAAATAAATCCCTCCTTTAATTTCATAAAAGATGACAGGGGATAAAGAGAAGACTGGGTTGCAACCTTCAGAATGATTTTTAATTATTTTCTTGATCTGGCACATCACTAGAAGGATAAAAGATGGTGGCAGATAAGACATGGGTCACATTGATATGATATAATTGATTTTTATATATATTTAGCAAGAGGAGGCTTCATAACATACAATATGGCTAGAGGAGTATAGATGAGATATGAAGGGCCAGTTCATAAGAAAGAGATTACCATTGGGAGGCCTCGCAGAAACTAATATTGTTCATCTGCAGCAGCTGAAAGATGTAAGTGGGACACAACAGAAGGAAGGAAAGCTATGGAACTTCAGGCCAAATTACATGAATAATTTATATGAGGAGAAAATCACTGCAGGGTGACTTATACTGCCCCTCTTGATTTGGGGATAGAAAAGAGCCTTGTAAGAATCACCCTCCATAGAAGAATGACTATGAAGTTTGTGGCAGAATGTGCCTGCTCTAGCCTGCAGGCCCTATTCCATCCTGCCTTCCAAGGTTTTCCTAACACCTGGAGAGGCTTTTCTTTCTCTCTCCAGTAACGTGCCACCACTGTCTGACCTTTGTATGGAATTGCCCACTGGGAGGGTCAGGGCTCCCAGCTTCCTTTTTCAAGTTCTGAGGCCTTGCTTCTATGTCTCCCACTGCTCAGCACCTGGTCACCATGGGGACAGTTCACTATCTTGTGCACCCTTGGAGGAATAGCCACTTGCCAACTGCCTTTCCTCTGACACCCCTTTTAAAATAGCGTGTCTGAGATTATGGTGGTCTATGTGGTACATAGAACCACTCCCAGCGTCAAAAGTTTAAAGTATTTATTAAAAAGAAAATGTTTACAAGCATACTTTTATCTCAGCACCAAAATAAGCAAGGAATTTCAAAAGAATTGAGTAAAGTGCAAATCTTCTGTCCATCTCTATTCATGCTATATCAGATGTTAAAATATAGGACAGGCTCTTTAACTTTAAGAAGTTACAGATCCCTACAGAGCCTCCTCTGCCTTGAAGCTTTCTCCAACTCTCCCAGGCAAGTACATAGTCAATGGCTGCCAGCCTACAGACCTCAGTTAAGAGTTCTATGGACGTAGCATTCCAAAGGGAAAAAAACCAAAACACCTTCCTCCTCCTGCAAGAGATTTTTATCTTCCCCATTTCCCACCACCCTGACCCAGGTCAGGCCAGGTCAGAGAAGCGTTTCCTGGAAATTCTAGATATTTACTTCCTGGTGTTTGTTCTAGTCTAAAGTAATCCAAACCTCTGTTCCCTGCTTGGAGGGAGGAGGAGGGGAAGCCTGATCATCCCATCATCTCTCCGGCTAGATTATTAGCATGTGTAAGAAGGTGAGCTGAGGTACAATCGAACTGACTTCCTTCTCTGTCTAGAGAAAAAAAAATACTTTGTGTTTTAAGTGGAGGCTTTGCTCATTGCCAACCTCCCAGGAGGAAAAAAAGAAGTGTCAGTTCTTCACAAGGTTATATTAGCTACAGAAGTGACTTTGCTGTCTGCCCTAGACCTGGACCTTCCTGCCATGCTATTTCCTCCTCCCTACTGCCCTGCAGCATCACTGTTGGCTCTTTTAAAAAACTTACATGGGACAATGTAACTAACATGATATTCTAAAGGGTTGCTCTGTTATGAGGAGAAAATGGCACACCCTTGTCTGAGAAGCATAAAATTCTCATTCAAAGTCTTTGCTCACTGCCCAACAAACACAACAGTGCTTGGGAAACACAGTAACTATGTTCTCCTTCTTTCCCTGCCTCCATCCCATACCTTCAGATTGCAGCCCCGTTTTGTCCCTATTTAAATGCAGTTCTGGCAAGGCAATAGAATTTCCTCAAGTGACTTCACATGGGCTCAGGGTCTTTTCTAAACTGTGCTCCAACCTGTTGCAAAATTACTATGCACACTTAATTTGCACACCAGAAATCCATTGCCATAAACATGAGTAGCTGCTTTGTGCAGATCACAGCACAGCTTAAAGGAGATGCTGAACCTGGTCAAAGCCAGTCACATGTGGAAGTTCTTTTATAGTAGTTAGGCTGAGTTCAGACTGGCAATTTGCCCCACTATAGCCACTTTGCAGCCGTGTTTCCCAAGCAGATTAAAGGGGGCATTCACACAGGCACATTTGCCTGGCATTCCCCACCCATAGGCAATCCATGCTGTTCCACTTCGCTCCCGCGTTAAAAAGATACCTGACAAAAGTGGTAGCAAATCCTGGAGAGCGCCTTTATCCCATGTTATTCCACTTCCCGGAATTGTGAACATGAAGCTGAAAAGCCGGGAGCAACCTGCTCCTGTAGTGTGCGCCAGGTGTTTCCGCGCATAAGACAGCAGCAGCCGGATTGGCTGTGCTCCGCTCTACCACCCAATGCAGTGCTGGCGCAACAGGGTCCACCCCAAATCGGCCACATGCACCCATACACACATAGAGGAAAAAGCCGTTTACAGCCATGCCTCTGGGCCAGCAGTCTGAATGCTCCCGCGTACGTCCTCCTGGTATGTTCCCGCATCTGTCGGCCCCGTGTGACCGGGAAAACCCAGAACAGTTTATTCTGGGGCTTTTTTGCCATGACTGGCTCCCACTGCAAACTGCCTGTCTGAACTTAGCCTGTGTGTGTTGGACTAGGATCTGTGAGAACCAGGTTTGAATTCCCATTCTTCCATGGAAGCTTGTTGGGTGACCTTGGGCTCATCACACACTCCCAGCCTAACCTACCTCATAGGGTTGTTGCAAGAACAAAATGGAGAAGTGGAGACTGTTGTAAGCTACTTTTGATCCCCATTGGCAGGGTATGCATGAAGTAAATTAACTGGGCCTCAGTTTATACTACATGATTTGTATATGTATAGGTGCAAGCATCAGTTCTTTTTCTTAAGCCTGATTGAAGAAACAAGACACCCAGCTGATCTGCTGCTTAGCAGGAAAGCAGAACTGAATGTAGCCCCTCCCTTACAGCTGATTAATAGGATTCTTTTTTTTTAAACTTTCTGTGTGCACAGCCTCAGATGCAGCATTAGGCTATGGAATTTGCACATGTCACTTTTTTGTCCTGCCAGGGATATGCAAGCAGAAGCCTGTTTCATTATGCAATCAGCTAGACTGGGGTGTAAAGTTTCTTTCCATGGGTTATTACCATGACGCCCTTATATCACCCTTTTCCTAATTCACTTTTTCCTGTCCAATTGTCTTCTGCAATCTTTATTTAACCCCTGCCAACACATGGCATGCAATTAATTAGGCATCCAGCCTCTGACACACGCCTGACCTTGTAACAAGGAAGGCAGCACTAAGATAAGGGTCAGCACACTAAAACTCAGTTCTGAATAAGCATAGTTGATGAGAAACAAATATCAGAGCAATAAAAGAACCACTTCTCTTCCTTGGACTCCCTACAATCCCCCAGAAGGCCGCTTATGGCCACAACTCATCTTGTGTACCATAACAAGCCTTTGTCCCCCTTCATTACTCTATATTGCAGCCATGGTTTGTCAAGATAAGGAGTATAGGGATGAGAACTGACAGCTGGCCAAGAAAAACCTGCACAGGCATTTCTCATCTCTAGGATGTTGGTGCCTTTCCCAGCTTCATTCTTTCATTTTGAGATGTGTATTGATTGGCGTAGGAATTACTGTACATGTACATCTCCACACAGTGGAGGGATAATAAAAGCAAACCTCCCCCCAAAGTGGTATATCCCAATGGGATGGGAACTATTGATTTTTGCCCACAGAGTGCCTGGATTCTCCACATTTCTATCCAGCCAATTTTGTTTCCAGAGGCCCCACTCTAGTTCACATAATTGTGTTTTCTAACCAAGGAGGCAAGAGGGACATGTCACTGCTCCTATCCAAAGCAAATATAAGCCTCTTTAGCCCGCTTGTGTTTTTTCCCCCCTTTCCCTGTGTTTGGCAATATAATTAGAAAATCTGTGCCTGTAGGAACGATGAAACATCAAATTAACTCATATGCTGAACTGGAAATATGAGTGTATTAAAGAAATATTAAGGGCCTAGAAAGAACAAGGAAATTGTTTTTCTAACTTTTATTGGGATACAATACTGTAAATTCAAAGTACCCTTTCGTTCTGAACTGTACGTTGTGTCTGATTCTGCTTTTCAGATAATAGCTTAGGAAAAATGATTAAACCTGCTATTTTGTTCCACCTTTATTAAAACATTTATCTCAGTATTTATAGTATGTGCCAGGGTAATAGCATCTAAAAGCTTCAAAATTTCCTGTATATTCTATCTGTGCATTAATTTCAGCAATATATATATAAAATGTAGGAGGCTGAGTTCAAAATGGAGACCTTCTGAAGTAGATTTTCAAGAATGCAACAATTCTTTTTGATGACTCAACTATTATGCAGCAATAGCTCAATATAGTTGGTGATATTTTGTTAAAATTACTATTTTTATAATTTGCTCAAGTACCCACATTTAAATAAGCAGAGGGAGCGCAATTTTCCTTCCAGATGAGGAGGCAGGAGGAAAACAGTTTCTACCATAGAGTTTTTGCTCAGATACCAGAGCACCCCCATGTTGCTGGTGATGCAATGAGATCACTTCCAGTGTGTGCTTGAAATGACAGCACTGCATTGCCGATGACATTGCTGCAATGCCATCCCAAGCCTCTCTCCACTACCATTAAATCCCCCCATGCCCAATGGTTGCCAGGATGGACTTGGCAAACCTATTACAAAGTCCAAGCAAGGGGATTCTGGTCTGGCTCCTTTTAAATTGGTCCAAGAAGCTTCTTTTAACTTTGTCTTTCGGGCTTATAGCACTTTGTCTCTGAATCATGGGATTTCCTTCTGGGCCAAGTTTAGGGATGTAACAGAACTAGGGATAGGGACTAGGTGTGTGAGTGAAATGTGTAGAGAGATTGGTCGAGAAGCCTAATTGCACTTGCCAATAGGGAGAAACCACAGATACCTAAACATTGTGGACTGAAGCCATTCCTTGTGCAACCAACTCCGATTTATTTTTGTTCAAGAAGGCCAGTTGTAATATGGTTTGACATGGACAACCCACGGTAGAAGATTAGTATCCAATATTTATAATTAATGATACACAAAAACCACAGAACAGATTTGGAGTGCAAGTTCCCTTTTTGTAGGAACATTCTACAGAAATTCCATACAGATGGCCAAAATCTATGCACCAGTAGAGCAAGAAGGAAATGCCTAATTCTCAGAGATGCTGGGCCTGCACAGAGGCCTCAGTTGGCTAGCATGAGCCAATGATATTCTGAGTTCATCACAACAGCAACTTGGAAGCCTCTTTTCAAACTGGGCTCTGCTCCCCTTCTGTGCTATAGTAGGAGTACTGACGCTGATGTGACACTCCTGCCCCTAAGGCAAGGGAGGGGGACATGACAGGATCCACTGAAGTGAGTACACAACTCTGATGTATCAGTGTAGGGGCTTCTAACAGCTGGTTGCGATTGGCTACTAGAAAGCTGCACTGAGGTTGAATAGACATGTTAGATTCCACTTTTGGAGAAATTTGGCAGCAATTCTGTTTATTAATTTATATTTTTATTTATATATTTGGCATTTTACCTCAGCTTTTCAGCTAAGGCCTCCTAAATTGCTCACAGACAAACAAAAATTCAGCCCAATATGCAATAATGAAACATGCAATAATACACCTAGCTAACCAAGCCAAAATAAAAAACAACACAGATTAAAAAGAATAAAAAACCAATGCCTATGTTATCAGACCATCAAAGTATCAGGGAGCACAAAAAGTCAAATGTTATGTTGGACATATCATGGATCCAGGAAGTCAAGTATATTGATCAGTTTACTGAGAACATAGTGTTTTCAGTCTGGAAGATATTATTCTGTGGCAGAGAAATGGGGGCAACAGCTCATGAACTGAGTTTGATTGCTTTTGAGCACCATGGGGATGAATTATTTTCTGTTTTTTTCCTTGTAGCTGCCTTTTTTTTTTTTTTTTAGAAAAAAAGTAAAGTGCTAAAAGAAGCTGAGCATGTATTGTGTAGAAAATGCATCCCCCCCCCCATAAGATAAGGTTTGATGACACTGTGACACCATTGACCAGGATCAACAGATACAGCAATGTGCTTGCTTGGGGTGGAGTGGGAAAGATGAGACATATAGTCCAATCCTATTTGTGTTTACTCAGAAGTAAAAACCCACTGGTCTCAATGGCAGTTACTCCCAAGGATGTGTGCATAGGATTTGAACTCTAGAAGATGTGGTTTTGTATAATATCTCTTATGTTATACATTGATTCTTGTGTTGGTATTTGTTTGGTTTTTTGTTCATATATAGTAAAAAGTCCAGGAGCACCTTTAAGACTAAGAAACTTTATTGTAGAATAACCTTTCGAAAAACACAGCTCTCTTCATCAGATGAGAGAGCTGTGGTTCTCAAAAGCTTATCTACAATAAAGTTTCTTAGTCTTAAAGGTGCTCCTGGGCTTTTTACTATTTTGCAGCAACAGACTAACACAGCTAACTCCTCTAGATCTATGTTCAATACACAGTTCAATTCACACGGTTTGGAGTAGAGTGCATGCTAAATACATCTAGCTATAGCATCCTTCATTGGTATATTTGGAAGACAGGAACTGATAGAATCTGGATGTGTTTGCCTTTTTACCTGGTATGGGACTTCCACCGCTGTCCAATACCTGCATTCTCCCCTTCCTCATCTGCAGTAGCATGTCAGGTGTCTTCTCTATATCAGTGCAGGCCCCTGAGAAGAAATAATGAATTAATTATTTTGAATTGAGGGAGAATGGAGTGAATGGCTCCATGGTGGCCATGCTGTAGGTATCTGCCCCAAAGCAGGCATTCACTACTGCTATTCTTGGTTGTTTACATAGATAATTCTCTGTCGAACAGAGTAGAGCTTACACTGAATGCTCTGTGTGTTTCAGTAGTTGAAACAGCAGAAAACTTGGAGTGCCTGTGTAGTATAGTGGCTACATTCCTGGACTTTGGCCAGTGGTCCAGGTTCAAATACATACTCAGCCATAATGATTTTGAGTCAGCCACTCTGTTACTAGCCTACCTTAGCTCACGGCAGTATACGAATACAGTATGGGAAGGGAGACCTACATATGCTGCTCTGAGCCCCTTGGAGTAGGGTTGCCAGGTCCCCTCATCGCTCCAACAGAGGGATTTGGGAGGCATTCTGGAGATGGGCAGGAACATCCATGCTATGACATCACCCAGAAGTGACACCATCATGTTGGGGACATTGCACAGAGGTCACTCTGGTATCTGAATGAAAAATACCAAAATACCAAAGTGTCCCCATGCGATGTCCTCAACACGATGATGTCACTTCCAGGTGACGTTACTGCACTGAGGAGGTTGTGCTGTGATGTCCCTGTGGTGGGGTTTCCCCCACCAGCCAGCTGGGTACTGGCAAGGAGAAGCCCCTGAAATCAGGGGATCCTCCACCCAGACCTGGGGGCTGGCAAGCCTTCCTTGGAGGAAGGACAGGATAAAACATCATTGAAAACTGGGCTCCTTGAGTTCCTGTATCTTAAAAGGCTGCGTACTAATATGTGCATTGCTCATTTGGGATAAGGAAGGTCAGATTTTTGCATAGGCAACAGAGACTGAAACATTCACCTCACAGTAATTGGCAAAGCATTTACTATCTCTATGGCATTCCTGGGCTGTAACACTAAGGCTGGTTAGGACAAAACCACCTCCCATTGATCTACTGTATGATAGGTTTGCTGGATTATTGACAAAGTGCTCTATAATCATCCCCCTGGCACAAGAAAGGAAACAAGACACGCCTGAAGAATGGAAAACAGATCAGATGTTTGTCACATATTAAAGACCCAATCACCAAAGCTGCACACCTGATTAAAAGCAATATAGGCGAAGCAGTCAGGCTCTTGGCTGAAACTACCTTCAGCTCATACTTTTGCCATGCTGTGGGAATTCTCATCACTCAGACAAGTTGCTTTTTCTCTGCATTCAACTGCTACCTATCACAAGAATGGAGCACGATGTTTGATTCAGGAACATCCCAGGATGTATTTGCCTTAAAAGAGCATTTGTTTTCATTATCTGAAACTTTCTTGAATAAAAAGAGGCTCCTTATTCAGTACTCTGAAATTTAAAGATATTTTGCAGGCATCATAGTCCTGGATCCACAGTACACACACACACACACACACACACACAAATGCAGAGAATTTGTATGTGTTTCAAGACACTATTGCTTTAAAATATTATTGGGTAGACACTGCAATTTGGGGGTGTTTTTCCCATAACCACCATTTTCCAATATATGGAATATGGTTATTTCGATATTTAAAATCCATGTAGGATGTTCATTGTGGTGTCAAATTTATATTTTTTGAGGTCAATAAAGCCAAATATGGTATTATATTAATTGTAGGGACAACCATGTTTCCTGTAGCCACCATTTTGCAAGGTGGTGGATCTTTCTTCACATTCTTGCAGGATGCTCATATTGGTATCAAACCAAATGTTTCTGGGATCGATAAAACCGAATATTCCATTCATTTTGTTGTAAAAACAAAATAAAGTCTAATTTTTAAAAGATTTGTAATATTTTGGGGGGATGATAAATCCAGATAAACTTTTAAAAACATTTGTAATGTTTTGTAATATTGGAACAAAATGCAGCAGGAGAATTGTTAAGATGATAATTCCTAAAACTACAGAAAAGTATTTATTCTGCTGCCTTAAATAACAATATTTATTACTTACTTATTAAAAATATTTATTAGTTGCCTTTCTTCCAGAGCTCATGCAAGATTACTATATTAATAAAATACATAAAATAGATTGCATAGAAAACATAAAACCACAATTTAAAACCACAGTTTAGGCCTCCTTTAATCCAATGGGGTCCTAAATAAAGCCATCTTCAGCTGCCTCCTAAAGATCAAAAGAGAAGGGCCAGGCTAGTGTTGCCATCCTTCAGGTGGCACCCAGAGATCTCCTGTTATTACAACTGATAATTGTGTTCAAATGAAATGACGGATCTGTACCTAAATAAATGTGCAGTCTCATTCACACATTCAGCTGTACATGTGTTCAATGTAACATGAAAATTACTTAATGAATGAAGTTAAATCAAGCAAACAGAGGACATGAATTATATGTGCATTCACTGTAACTTGTGAAAGGCTTGTCTAAGGAGGGGGATTTACTATGGTACTGCTTCTGGCCAAGAGAAATGTAGAAATGTCCAGGAGGAAGGCAGGCTGCAAGCCCGCAGCCAGAAAAAAAATATATTGGGACTTTTTGTTGTGGTGGTCCATGGGGTGGTGAAGAGTCAGACTCAACTGTGTGACTGAACAACAACAACAACAAAGTATCAGACATGCTATGTCAAGCAATGCAGAAAATGGAATTATAAAAAAATGAAAACAATTGCTGTAAGAGCATAATAGAATATACAACAAATCAACAATATATAGCATAAATTGTGGCATAGACTATAGTCCTGTATTAGCTTTATAAAAATGCCCCCCAAACAACTGTTTTACATAGTTTGCAGAATTTAAAAAGTATGGGAGCCTTTCTTCCAGTTACTAAAAGCTGAAACTGTAAATACAACCTTCTTTTCTCTGTAAATCACTAGCTCAAGTCTTCTTATGGTGCCACCCAACAAATGGGTAAGATCAGCATCTGCTCATAGACATGTATTTTTGTTGTTATTGTGTTTCCCGTTTTGTGGAATGGCCTGAGGAAGTCGGGAAAGCTCCTGCACTTTTGTCACTCTGCAAGCTATGTAAAACAGAATGGTTCAAGAGGGCATTTTTATAAAGGAAACAGGGCTACATGATAATGGAATGGTTCAGGAAAGAGCTTTTCTAAAAGGAGGAGGCATGTGGACTGTACCATGGTATATTATGCATTATCTGCTCACTGTATGTATTATCTAGCTCTTACTGCATTGCTTTCTACCTTTGTAATACCACTTTCTGCCTTGTTTGACATATCATGTGTAACGATTTTTTCTGTGTTTCACATTGCTGTAATCCTGCTCTTATTTCATTGTTTATTAGATGTTTCATCTAATTGATTGCATTGATTTACACTGCATAATCCAGACTTAAATTGAAGAAAGTTGGGAAAACCACAAGGCCATTCAGATTTGACCTAGATCGCATCCCCGATGAATATACAGTAGAGGTGAAGAATAGGTTTAAGACAGAGTGCCTGAAGAACTATGGACAGAGGTCCGTGACATTGTAAAGAAGGCAGCAATCACCGCCATCCCAAAGAAAAATAAATGCAAAAAAGCAAAGTGGCTGTCTGATGAGGCTTTATACATAGCAGAGGAAAGAAGGAAAGCTAAAGGCAATGGTGAAAAGGAAAGATTTGCCCAACTGAATGCAGATTTCCAGAGAACAGCAAGGAGAGATAAGGAGGCTTTCCTGAATGAACAATGCAAAGTAATAGAGGAAAACAATAGATTGGGAAGGACTAGAGATCTCTTCCTGAAAATTGGAGAAATCAGGGGAACGTTCCATGCAAAGCTGGCCATGATAAAGGACAAAAATGGTAGGGACCTAACAGAAGCAGAAGAGATTAGGAAAAGATGGCAAGAATACACAGAAGAACTATACAAGAAGGACTTCAATGTCCTTGACAACCTCGATGGTATAATCACTGACCTCGAGCCAGATATCCTGGAAAGCGAAGTTAAATGGGCCTTGGAAAGCGAAGGTAAATGGGCCTTAGAAAGCATTACTAACAACAAAGCTAGTGGAGGTGATGGTATCCCAGCTGAGTTATTCAATGTCTTAAAAGAAGATGCTGTTAAAGTGCTGCACTCAATTTGCCAACAAATTTGGAAAACACAACAGTGGCCACAGGATTGGAAAAGGTCAGTGTACATTCCAATCCCAAAGAAGGGCAATGTCAAGGAATGTTCAAACTATCACACAATTGCACTCATTTCACACGCTAGCAAGGTCATGCTCAAAATCCTACAACCTAGGCTCCAACAGTACATGGATAGAGAACTGCCAGAAGTACAAGCTGGGTTTCGAAGAGGTAGAGGAACTAGAGTTCAAATTGCCAACATTCGCTGGATTATGGAGAAAGCAAGAGAGTACCAGAAAAACATCTACTTCTGCTTCATTGACTATGCTAAAGCCTTTGATTGTGTGGATCACAATAAATTATGGCAGGTTCTTAAAGAGATGGGAGTACCGGACCACCTCACATGTCTCCTGAGAAACCTGTATAAGGGTCAAGAAGCAACAGTTAGAACCAGATATGGAACAACTGATTGGTTTAGCATAGGAAAAGGAGTATGGTAAGGATGTATATTGTCACCTTGCTTATTTAATTTATATGCAGAGTACATCATGCGAAATGCTGGCCTGGATGAATCACAAGCTGGAGTTAAGATTGCTGGGGAAAAGATCAATAACCTCAGATATGCAGACGATACCACTCTGATGACAGAAAGTGAAGAGGACCTAAAGAGCCTCTTGCTCAGGGTGAAAGAGGAGAGCGCAAAAGTGGGCTTGAAGCTCAACATCAAAAAAACTAAGATCATGGCATCTGGCCCCATCACTCCTTGGCAAATAGAAGGGGAAGTCGTAGAAGTAGTGACAGACTTCACGTTCCTAGGATCCCAGATCACTGCAGATGGTGACTGAAAGCCATGAAATTAAAAGACGCCTGCTCCTTGGGAGGAAAGCGATGGCAAACCTAAACAGCATGATAAAAAGCAGAGACATCACCTTGCCAACAAAAGTCCGCATGGTCAAAGCAATGGTATTCCCCGTAGTAATGTATGGCTGCGAGAGTTGGACTATAATGAAGGCCGAGCGCCGAAGAATAGATTCTTTTGAACTATGGTGCTGGAGAAGACTCTTGAGAGTCTGCAAGGAGATCAAATCAGTCAATCCTAAAAGAAATCAACCCTGACTGTTCCCTGGAAGGCCAGATCCTGAAGCTGAAGCTCAAATACTTTGGCCACCAAATGAGAAGGGAGCATTCACTGGAGAAGACCCTGATGCTGGGAAAGATTGAAGGTCAAAGAAGAAGGGGACGGCAAAGGATGAGATGGTTAGACAGTGTCATCGATGCAACAAACATGAAATTGAGCAAACTTCAGTGGACAGCGGAAGACAGGAGGGCCTGGCGTAATCTGGTCCATGGGGTCACGAAGAGTCGGACTCGACTGTGCAACTGAACAACAACAACAAATCCGTTTTGAGTCTCAGTAGGAAAGGTAGACTATAAATAAATAAAATGCATAGGATCAGGCTGTGAGTAGGATTCTTTTCTAAGTGAACAAGCATAGGGTCAACAGTGGCACAATCCCAGGTAAAGGATCCTTTCACAGCAACTTTTTATCTTCAGAGCAAACACCACAACCCTCCTCTGTGAATAAGATTCCTGAGGGGCAGTGTTATCCAAATGAGTTTCTCCTAATTATTTGGGGGGAATCAGCATAATTGGAGACAAGCTAGAGGAGGTAACTGGAAATCTCCACCAATGTTTCTGGAGATTGTTCCCTTACAGAATTTTCAAAATAAACCGGGCTGGAGTACAACCAGAAAGGTGTTTTATTATAAAAAGAATAAAAGAGCAAAACATATACACAAGGAACACACAGAACACACAAACTATCTAAGAGGAAAATAAAAGGGAGTAGTGGGGAAAGTGATTTGAAGAAGGTGATATTTACCAAGTCTTGGAGAGCAAGGTCCACAAAAGACAGCAAGAGAAATGGCCAATGTTTCCCAGAGAGTAGGAGGAATTTCATAAGCAAGCAGGGGTGGAATGTTTAATACTGAGAACATACACACACTACCATGGGGCAGAGTGTGTCCAATTACAGGAAAAATTCTCCCTGGGGCAGTCTGTGTTTGCCCCTAAAACAATACTTTGACTGGATTTCCCAGGGTCCACAAAAGATATTGGGAAACTCATGATAGGTTTGCATGAGTGGTGCTAATGGCACTTGATGAGATTACTTGATATAAACTAAAGGTGTTAGCATTCCTTGATGACCACTGAATACAGGGTGGAAGAAGCTACCTGGTTGTATGAATAACAGTAATGAGGATGAATGGAAGAAGGAAGGTGTGACCGGATGTGGATGGGGATTAAGACAAGGTGAGGGGAGATTTTCTCAGGAAACCCATTGTTTAGATTGAGTAGCTCTTTTTAGGGTAGGGAGGAGAGCTATTAGTGAGTCAGTTGTTCTGGCTCACCTTCCAAAATATTTTCCCAGGCTTATCTCTAGACAGTATCCATTTTGTTTGAACCAGCTCCATTTTGTTCATTTCTAGGCCAGGCAGTGCAGGGCACATATTATTTTGGGGTGATATTTAAGAGGGGTGTTTTGTCTCAAACTGCCCATCCACAAGAGGGGTCTTACTGCTAACAATAGCATATATTAACAAAAGAAGATTTGTGCTCATTTACCTCTGGGCCGCAGTCCCTTATTATTTGTCTCCTGTTCTGTCAAAAATAATTTCCTCAGCAAGAGTTCTGCAGGACTACTGTGGAACACTGTCCTGTTCTCCCTATCTTTTTCTTTGCTTTCTTCTGAGTCTGCTACAACATCATTTTAACCCCTTCATTCCTTAATCTCTCATTTGCTCTCTGCTTTACTCCAGCATAATTTTACTCCTCCACCACCCCTGGCAGGCTTTTTAAACCAGGACTCTTCAGCTCCACTAACTGCTAATTCTGTTCCAGCCTATTGCACAGAGGATTCACCCTTGGAAGATTTATGACAGGATTCACAGCTTTTTACCTCAACTCCTTCCTATTTTACATAGAGAATTTATACTTGAAAGGCTTGTGAAATTTCATATCAACCCCTAGTGCTGATTGGAGGGGCATGAGAAATGATTGATGAGGCACTGTCCCTATTTGCACCATCATGGCTACAGGCCTGGCAGGCTGAAAGCAGCTTTTTATTTTCAGGTTTCACTTACACTGAGGATGTCTTGCTGTGTCTTGAGGCCTCCACAGACCTAATCCTCTCCATGCCCTCCTCTCTTTCTGGTTCTCAAGAATCTGAGGGTTAAGAAAACCACAGGCTTGTGATGGTCCTGTCTTTCCAATCCTTCTGGATTCTTGCATGGGTAGCTATGAAACTGCTTATGTGCTTGCTAGGAAACCAAGCTGTAAGTGGAAGGGCAGGGGCATAAGATGGAGGCAATTAGTGTTTTAACAAGTGGGGACCTGCAAGAAACGTGTGGGACTGGCTATCCAAATCCCTCCCACCTTTGCTCTCACACTTTTGTCACTCTGCAAACTATGTAAAATAGAATGGTTCAATAGGGCATTTTCTCCCTCTGCTTCTCTCAGTCTCTCACTCTTTCTCCTTCCTCTGCCATCTCTTTTCTCACTCTCTTTCCTCCATTCCCGTCACTTTCTCTCTCTTTCTGCCCCATCACTCTTTCTTTTTCTGCCTTTCTACCTCATCACTTTCTTTCCACCTTCCCACCCCATCACTCTCCCTTTCTGCCCTTATCACTCTCCCAGCCTCCCACCTGCTTCCTCCTCCCCACAGCAGTAGTGGCAGTGGTGGCTCTCCAGGAATCACAACAGTTCTATCAGCTAAAGAGATCAGTTCCCCTCAAGGTTGCCAGCTCCAGGTTGGGAAATTCCTGAAGATTTGGAGGTGGAGCCTTGAAAGGGTGAGGTTTGGAGAGGGAAGCGACCTCAGTGGGGTATATTGCCATTGAGTCCACCGCTCAAGGCAGTCATTTTCTCCAGGGGAACTGATTTCTGTCATCTGGTGATCAGTTATAATTCCAGATGATCTCCATCCCTCACCTGGTGGTTGGCAATAATAGTTCTCCTGGAGAAAATGGCTGCTCTGGAGGTGGAGTCTATGGCGTTCTGCCCTTCTGTGGTGTGTCCCCTGCTCAGACCCCACACAACCCTAACCCTAACCCTAACCCCTCAAATCTCCAGGAATTTTCTAACCCTATCTGCTTACCAATAGCCAACCTACTTTTATCTGCCCCTCTGTCATCAGCTTTCCATCCCCCCCCACACAGCCTCTACCTAGGAAAACTACAGCCTTTCTCCATAGTGGAGACCAAAGCAGCTTCTCCTCTCCACATTTGATCCACACAACAACCCTGTGAGGTAGGTTAGCCTGAAAGTATGCAGTCAATCCAAAATCACCCAGTGAGCTTCCACAGCAAGATGGAGATATGAACCTGGGTCTCATATACTCTGCTCTGAAGCCCTAGCCACTAAACCACTAGCTTTCACAGGGTAGCTGCTGTTGAACAATAGCAAGCAGCCAGTCCTAGTTGAGTTATGCAAGCTGGGTGGTATGAAGTCACTCAGAGGATGCTGTTAACCCTACCGTTGCCAGGCTCCAGCTGGGACTTGGAGATTCCCCCAGAATTACAACTGAACTCCAGACAAAAAAGATCTGTCCCCCTGGAGAAAATGGCTGTTTTGGAGTGCGGACTCTGCCATTGTACCATACTGAGGCCTCTTCCCTCTCCAAACCCTGCAGTCCTCAGACTTCACCACAACATCTCCAGAAATTTCTCAACCTGGATCTAGCAATCGGAGTCAGGCCTGGCACCAATGAATCTTCCTTCAAAGGTCGAAATAAGCTTAGAAAGGGCCCTGCTACCTCCCCCTGCTCTTTTACTTACAAAAAGCCAGCCTGGAATACTGTGATTCCCTAGCAACAGCCACTGAGGGAAATCCATTTTTTTAAAGCTACAGGCATTTTTTAAAATCATTTCCAGATTTTTTAAACTCCCGAATGCAGGGTTTTTTAGGGGAGGTTAGATTTCACATTTTTTTTGTTAACCTGGGGCCCTTTTCAGGTTTGTAGAAAGATCTGTCTTGCCCTTTCACAGCTTCAGTCACCAGATTTAAGTATCCAAAGACTTGCCAACTTCACTATTAGAATATAAGATGATAACTCTGCTTAAGATAACATGAATTAAGCTTGCTTTTTAGCTTGTTGGGAGTGTATTTGCAATGCATACTGGGTATGCTTCATGTCTCCATTACCTAGTCTTTACTGGGGAGTGGTTTAAGACTGTATTGTAGATTCATGTCTTCTTTGCTTATGTAGTGCCTGTTAATCAGTCCAGTGTTATAGACATCAGTCTAGTGTTCTTCTATCCATGCCTTTTATCATTAATTCATGTATTTTTCAGGTTGTTTTTGTTATGTATTGTACAATAGTGCCTTTCAATAAATCATTTAATTCATATCAATAACACCTTGGAATCTGCGTCTGCCTAATGAGAATCCAGCAGGGTGATAGGAACCCATGGTAGAAGAGGCCTACAAGACTTTATTAGCAGATACAACCCAAACAGAATTTGGAGAATAGAAATGGGCTCTAAGAGTGTGTGTGGCCTCTTTCTGCCTCTTTTTTGTTTCACAAGATCTCCTTTTGTCCATCTCTACTGTTATGTGATGTGTAGCATCACTATGTTAAAATGAATCTGCATATGGTTTTAAACTCACTTTGAAAACTTGGATTGAATTGGGTTTTGTAATGAAAATTTTAAAGTATAACTGGTTTCACTTTACCCCAGGGCAGTAATTGATAAACCATAACATCAAAATTGGGCATTACATGGTGAGAGAAATTTGTACTCAAGAAGAACAAGCGGAATCTCATAGATCATTCAACATCTTGGATCCAATCTGTATTGGTCTTTCTGGCCACTGTGCTGCCAAGCCCACATTGTTTCATGAATTTCTCTCTGCATCTCATCTCGCATCTGCTGTCCTATGGTTTTGTCTCACCATCAGCTGTCTGCATCATTTTATTGCCCTTTAGTGGTGACTCCAAGGTCGCTACAGCATCTTACCACGTTATCTGGATTTGGTTTTCAGCCAGTCCAATTGCTCCTCTCTGCCCTTGAGCCGTTGTGAGACAACTGGAGCTGAATTCTTTGCCCCTCCCCCGTCACAAAAGCAGCCAGGGAACATTTTTCTGTGATCATATTTTTTTGCTTGTGGGTTGGAAACACACCCACCCCTGAACCATGGGGCAGTTCCCAGAAACCACCAGGTGTTTCATGTTTTTTACCCAGCTTGTTGACTTTCCAGGCCCCTCTGCTCCCCTCCTTCTCCCCCTCCACCAGATCACCCCCCTTTACTTTCTTTGGGGGGTGGTCATGGAGGCCATTTCTTCCCTGCAGCACAGTGCCCTGCTGGTGCCCCAGGAGGCCTCCCCCCTCTCTCACACTCTCTCACCCATGCCCCTGGAGTTGCCATGGTGAGGTCTGATGCAGATGGCTAGCTTTTATCCCAAGCCAAAATTGGAGGCAAAGGGGGAACCATATACAATGGCGTCACAGCAGACCAAAACTGATTACACAGCAGATGCAGATTCAGCCTTGGCTCAGCTGTTTGTCCAAACAGGGTATATGAAAAGGATAAAACTGATATACTGGTATTTAAATGCACACACACACACACATATATATACACATATACACAGGGGTCATTTCCTGCCAGAGTGCACCAGAGCGACACTCCGGCAGTAACAAGCCCAGCAAGCACCGCCCCTGACTTCCCTGGCCCGCCCATCTAAGCGGGCAGGTTGGGAAGGCATTCCAAGCAGTGGGGAGGCATTTAAATGCCTCCCCATGCCTTCCCCCACTTGCCTGCCAAAGTGGGTGGGCGGGGGAAGGCCTGTTGAGCCCCCCACCTTCCCAGCAGTGGGGAGGCATTTAAATGCCTCTCCGTGCCTTCCACCCTCCTTCCCTGGCCCACTCGCCTAAGCGGGCAGGCCAGGGAAAGCCTTCCAAGCAGCGGGGGGGGGCATTTAAATTCCTCCTCGTGCCTTCCCCCACTCACCCGCCGGTGGAGAGTGTGTGTGTCTCTCTCTTTCTCTGTGTTCCTCCCTGTCTCTCTCTGTCACTCTGTCTGTGTGTGTCTCTCTGCTCCTCTCTGTGTGTCCCTCTCTTTCCCCCTCTTTTCTTGCCTCTCTCTGCCCCTCTGTGTTTCTCTCTGCCCCTGTTTGTGTCTCTCTCTGGTTGTGCCTCTCTCTCTGCCTCTGTTTTTCTGTGTGTGTGTCTGTCCCTCTGTGTGTGTGTCTGTCTCTCTGCCTCTCTCCTGCTCTGTCTCTCTGCCCCTCTCTGTGTATGTGTCTC
This sequence comes from Gekko gecko, assembly GCA_029375565.1. NCBI lineage: Eukaryota > Metazoa > Chordata > Lepidosauria > Squamata > Gekkonidae > Gekko > Gekko gecko. The sequence continues at coordinate 124,951,856 of JAPDNY010000006.1, read as the reverse complement.
TCTCTGTTTCTCTCTCTCTCTGCCCCTCTGTGTGTGTGTGTTTCTCTTTGTTTGTCTCCCTCTCTCTGCCCCTCTGTGTGTGTGTGTCTCTCTCTGCCCCTTGTATCTCTCTCTGTCTCTGTCTCCGTGCATGTGTGTTTGTGTGTCTTCCGTCCCTCTATGTGTGTGTTTCTCTCTCTGTTCCTCTGTGTGTGTTTCTCTGTGTCCCTCTGTTTCGCTGTGTCCCTCTTTGTGTGTCTTTCTCTATATATATCTTTCTTTGCCTGTCAAGGTCAGTCTTGTTTCAGGGGGTTTCAAGCTCATACCTTAAAACTTTGTTGGTCTTAAAGATGCCACTGGACTCAAACTTTGTTAGATAAGACAGGCAGACAGTATTATTTTCTCCTTCTGCCTTCCCTTGGTGTGAAATATTTGGATAATGGTAAAATGCAAACCTTTTTGTGTGGATTTAAGTGACTTTCTGTGGCTGGGGCCATGTGGTTGTTGTCTCTAGATGAGGCTGAATGAGGGCAACATGACTTAAGGTTCCAGAGAGGTACAAGTGCACAGCTCCAAGGGTTTTGTCAGGCCTTTTTCTTACACAACAACAAAATTGTTGTTGGAAAATGCTATCAAGTCGCAGCTGACCAATGGCGGCCTCGTAGTGATTTTTAAGGCCTGAGATGTTCAGAGGTGGGGTGCCATTGCCTTCCTCTGTGTCACAGCCCTGGGCTTCCTTGGTGGTGTTCCATCCAAGTACTAAACAGGGCTGACCTTGCTTAGCTTCAGAGGGTCTGACAAGATCGGGCTAGCTAGGGCCATCCAGGCCAGGGCAACAACAGAATGCTGGCACTTTAAGAACCACTTAATTGGGATGATCACTGCATTTCAAAGGGGGTCAGGTTAATGATGTCCTCAACAGGTCCTTTAAAAAGAATTTTGTCAAAGAGGTTCCAGAACTCTGTTCTGGCATGTTCCCCCAGAAAAATAGCCCTGGGAATTGTCTTGCTCACAGCAACAGGCAAAGCTTAGCTTGTATTTACTTGAAGAAGCCAACTTGGTATTTAATGTTATTATATGTGTCATGTGAGTAACTGTTTTAGGCACACCTCTCTCTCAAGGGGCCAGGTTATTCATAATTTACTAGAGAAGGGAGGATGTCTTTTCCAGATAGTAGATCTGCTAGCCCTGTGAAACATGGAACATGCAGAATGTGTACCACTTGCTGGAGTGTTTGGAAGTGATTGAAAGAGAAACTTGCATGAGATTGTGGCTTTTCTTCCATTATTAAAAGTTTTTGCTGAGCATATAAAAAAGCTGCAATCTTGCACAAGTCCCATTCTCTAATGTCACACTGTTCATACAAATAGACAATTTATTTGAACAGGTTTTTTGCAATAATTTATTTTTCATGTAACTATACAGGTACATTGGTGTGATAAGAACGTAACTTCCTTTTACAAAACAAACAAACCCCACTCATATATAGCAAAGGTCACTGCTAATTTGCCCTTCTAAGGAAACTGGACTTTAAAAAGCTGAACACAGGAGGCTTTGTATAGTAACTATCACACAAATAAATAGCAATACAAACTTGATCTGTATTTTCATGCTTGTTGTAGGGTAGCTTCTGGTGATGTCAGGAGGTGTGGCATATGCAAATGAGTTATGCTAATGAGTTATGCTAATGAGCTCATGCACCTCTTTTTCTATGAAATGACCCCTGTATACAAACACAAACACACACACACACATGGAGTAAAGCCCACTGTGGGAAGAAATACAACGAGTTCTAGAAAGAAGCTCCAGGTGAGTGTCCTGGCTGTGACTGGTGGGGCAGCAGAGGGAAGGGGAAAATAGAGGGAGGCAAGCCATGTTTATTTCCTTCTGCTTAGTTATAAGGCAGGGCTGTCTCAAGTAATTTCCCTGCCCCAAGTGGGTAGTATGGGAAGACAGCCTCATGGTAACAGGTATGGTTCCTGTTGTGTCCTGGGACCAGAGGGCTGAGCTGGCGAAACACTGCCAAGCTTCGCTCTCTGAGAACAATAGGGACTAGGTTCCTGAGCTCGCCAGTAGTGAACCAATGGCAGCATTGGCGGGCGATTCAAAACCGCCAATAGGAATATAGGGCCGTCCCCCCCTAACTGTATATAGTTGGCCTCCGGCCGTTACTGTGTGTTCTTTGTCTTATGTGAAGTACGAATAAACGCGTCTTCTCTTATGTCGTCGTCCGAGTCATGAGGCCTGAAACCCAGTACTTTACAGTGGCGACGAAGGTGGGATTCTAACGCCTTCGGTGACTCCATGAACGACGAAACGGACACCGCCGAGCAACGCATCGCTGACCCCGAGAGCAGCACCGCACCGCTCGCCGAGCATCGCATCGCTGACCCCGAGAGCAGCACCGCACCGCTCGCCCCGGCGCGCGCCGTTCCTGACAGAACCATGGCCGCTTCCCACGTAACACTGGAGCACTTCGACCAGTCGCAGCCAGAAACCTGGGACGCATGGGTCGACCAGCTCATCAGCTACTTGGAGCTCAACGAAATCCGCCACCCCGACCAGAAACGAGCGATCCTCCTGAACGCCTGCGGCACCCAAACCGTCCGCCTCGCCAAGAGCCTCTTGGTGCCCCGCACGGCCTTGGAGAGCTCGTTTGGAGAAATCCTGGACGTCCTAAATGGCTACTTCAGCCCCCGGCCGACATTCCTGGCCAAGAGGATGGATTTCCAGAGGCGAGTCCAGACCCGAGGGGAATCCATCGCCAACTTCCTAGCCGCGCTAAGGGCGCTAGCCGTGGACTGCGGGTTTCCGAAGGTGGAGGACAACCTGCTGACACAGTTCGTGTGGGGCCTGGCGGACTCCAAGCTGCGGCGCAAGTTGGTGGGACACCGGAAGCTCACCTTGGACGAGGCCCTCGACGCCGCCACTGCCCACGAGGCCGCAGAAGGGGATCGCCCGGTCGCGGCCGCGCAGGTGGTTGGAAGGAGCCCAAGCCCCGGAAACGAAGAGACGGACGAGGTCTTCGCCCTCAAACCCCAACAACGCCGGCCGGCGCCGTTCCAGCAGGCCAACCGGGAGCAAGCCAAGTATTCCGGCAACCGAGCCGTCTGTGCCAGCTGCGGGGAGGCCCATGGACGGAAATCCTGCAAGTTCCGGGATGCTGTCTGTCACGGGTGCGGAAAGCAGGGACACCTCGCACGGGTCTGCCGGTCCAAGGGCCCCCGGAATTCGAGATCGTCGGTCCCCCAGTACCGCGCATCGTCCACCGCACACGAGACAACGGAAGAGGTCGCCGAGTTGTACCACCTCACCGACCAACCACTGCAGGTACTTCGCCTCCCCAACCCCAACCTCTCCTCTGCCCCGAAGATCCAAGTAACCGTGCGGATCGAGGGGTCCCCTGTTGCATGGAAGTGGACTCGGGATCGGCGGCGTCCATCATTTCCCTGGACACTTTAAAAAGACTTTGCCCACTAGGGGGACCCCCTCTACGTCCATCACCACTAAGCTTGGTGGATTTTCAAAAGAACCCTGTCCCCATCCGGGGAGTCGGCACTTTCCGAGTGCGGTACCGAGACTTTGAGGGGAACTTGGACTTGGTGGTGGTAGAGGGTAATCTCGCGAGTCTCCTGGGGCGGGCGTGGTTCGAGGCCCTAGGCATATCGATTGGGGGAGTAAATAAATGTGGGGTGCGGGACTGGGGGGCGGTGTGCAAGGAATTCCCGGAGGTCTTTGACGGGAAACTGGGTTGTTACAAAGGGCCCCCGGTGTCGCTCCACTTAGACCCCACCGTGCCGCCCATCCGTCGGCGCTTCCGCACCGTGCCCCTGGCCCTCCGCCCTAAAATAGAGACCGAACTAGACCGGCTGGTGGCCCAGGGAGTCTTAGAGCCCGTCCCGAACGCTAGATGGGAAACCCCGATTACACACCAGTCAAGCCAAACGGGGAGATCCGCATCTGCGCGGATTATAAGTGCACTATTAACCAGGCACTTCAGGCGCACGCATACCCCGTACCCGTGGTCAGCCATGTCCTAGCAACACTGGCGGGGGCACGCATATTTGGAAAGCTGGATCTCGCGCAGGCGTACCAGCAACTCCCGGTAGATGAGGCCACGGCCGAGGCACAGACCATAGTGACCCACCGGGGAGCCTTCCGGGTGAAGAGGCTGCAGTTCGGGGTCAGTGTGGCCCCAGGGATCTTCCAAAATCTAATGGACGATCTGTTAAAAGGGATCCCTGGAGTGACGCCGTTCTTCGACGACGTCCTCATCGCCGCGACCACCCCGGAAAGCTTCGCCGCCCGCCTCCGAACTGTATTGGAACGCTTCCAAGCCGCGGGGCTGAAAGTGAAGCGGGAAAAGTGCCTCCTCGGGGTGCCGGAAGTAGAGTTCTTGGGATACCGGGTAGACGCATCAGGCCTGCATCCGGCAAGGGACAAAGTGAAGGCCATCGTGGAGGCCCCCGCCCCGAAGTCCAAGGCCGAGCTCCAGGCGTTCTTAGGCCTCCTGAACTTCTACCATTCCTTTCTCCCCCACAAAGCCGCCGTGGCCGAACCCCTACACAGGCTGCTGGATAAGGCGACACCTTGGGCATGGGGAGCAAGGGAGGAGGCGGCGTTTCGGGGGGTGAAAGTCCTCTTGATTTCAAACGCAGTACTCGCGCACTTTGATGAAAAGCTCCCGGTCATCCTGGCGTGCGACGCATCACCGTATGGGGTCGGGGCAGTCTTGGCACACAAGCTACCGGATGGGAGGGAGGTCCCGGTGGCTTACTACTCCCGCACGCTGTCCCCCGCGGAGGCGGAACTACGCCCAAATCGACAGGGAGGGCTTGGCACTGGTGGCGGGGGTAAAAAAATTCCACAATTTTGTGTACGGGCGGCCCTTCACGCTCGTAACAGACCATAAGCCGCTCCTGGGACTGTTCGCGGCGGACAAACAAACGCCGCAAGTGTTGTCGCCCCGGGTGTTGCGCTGGTCCTTATTTTTAGCGGGTTACCAATACCGACTGGAGCATCGGCCGGGCAAGGCGCTGGGTCATGCCGACGCCTTGAGCCGCCTACCGCTGCCGCAGACAGGGGAAGATCCGGCCCCAGCCCCCGCTGTCTTGCTGATGGAGGAACTGCCAAACCCCCCTTCAGGCTGCAGATGTGGCCGCCCGCACGTCCCGAGATCCCATTCTCTCCCGGGTCCTAAACTGGGTGGTGAGGGGTGGCCAGCGGAACAGACAGGGCCGGAGTTCACAGCATACAAGGCCAGGCGGGAAGAGCTGTCCGCATTGAAAGGGTGTTTACTATGGGGAGACAGGGTGATCATTCCGGGGCCCATGAGACAAGGGGTGCTAGAAACGCTGCACGAGGCACACCCGGGCATTGTACGAATGAAAGCTCTGGCAAGGAGCTACGTGTGGTGGCCCGGGGTGGACGCAGAAATTGAATCTTGGGTCAGAGGGTGCACACGATGTCAGGAGGTCCGCCCCAATCCACCGAGAGCGCCAACCCAAAGCTGGGAGTCTACCCACAAGCCGTGGTCACGCCTGCACATAGACTTTGCGGGGCCGTTCCAGGGGCTCCAGTTCATGGTAACGGTAGACTCTTATTCAAAATGGGTGGAAATAAGCCCAGTGTCTACCACCTCTACCAAGGCGGCAATAAGGGCCCTGCGGAAGATATTTGCCACGCACGGGTTACCCGACACAATCGTGTCGGACAACGGGGCAGCATTTACATCTGCGGAGTTTCAAGCGTTCCTCGAAAGGAACCTCATCCGGCACATACGATCCGCGCCCTTCCACCCGGCAACTAATGGACAGGCGGAGAGGACGGTACGCACCGCCAAAGAGGCTCTGAGCCGCATAACGGGGGGGGACTGGGAGTTCCGGCTGGCCCGCTTCCTTCTCACATACCGCACCACCCCAAACCCCATCTCCGGACACTGCCCCGCAGAACTATTAATGGGCCGCCGCCCTACCACCTTATTAGACAGACTCCACCCGGACCGAGCCCCCGAGAGAAAGCTGGTCGAGGACAGGGAGGCGCCCCGGAGCTTCCTACCGGGAGACCCTGTATACTTCCGGAACTACGGAGCGGGGCCGCAGTGGGTGGCAGGGCGCATCCTAAAACCCACCGGGCCAGTGTCATACGAGGTCCTAACAGATGGGGACCGGGTCCTCCGCAAACACATCGACCAGCTCCGGAGGAGACAAGACCCCGATAGAGAGATCGAGTTACCGGGAAATGCCGCCCCTGCCCCATCATCCGATCGACCGCAAGCACCGACAGCGGAGCCAGCGACAGAGAGTCCACGGAATCCGGAGGGGGCCCCGGTAGCAGCTGAACCGCCGCCGCCGCTGCCGCCACCGTTGGCCCCGGGAGCAGCTGAGCCGCCGCCGCCGCTGCCGCCACCGTTACAGCCGCCACCGTCACCGCCTCGGCGACTTCCAGAGGCCCAAGCTCCGTGTGCGGGCGGAACAACCGATAGGGGCCCCGCCAGTCCGGTACCGGCCCCCCGACGTTCGCTAAGAGAAAGGAGGCCACCAGCATACTTAAAAGACTACGTCACCTGATAGGGGACGAACCATGGGGGGAGGGGTGTTGTGTCCTGGGACCAGAGGGCTGAGCTGGCGAAACACTGCCAAGCTTCGCTCTCTGAGAACAATAGGGACTAGGTTCCTGAGCTCGCCAGTAGTGAACCAATGGCAGCATTGGCGGGCGATTCAAAACCGCCAATAGGAATATAGGGCCGTCCCCCCCTAACTGTATATAGTTGGCCTCCGGCCGTTACTGTGTGTTCTTTGTCTTATGTGAAGTACGAATAAACACGTCTTCTCTTATGTCGTCGTCCGAGTCATGAGGCCTGAAACCCAGTACTTTACAGTTCCCTCCACCCTTGTCTTATATTGATTTGGAGTTATACAATGGCAGCTAAGGTAGAAAAGCACCTCCTCCTTTGCCATGTCTTCTGGGTTCTGAGGGTCTGGAAAGCAAGTTCATAGCCAGTTACAGGGTTGCCAACTCTGGGTTTGGAAATACCTGTAGATTTGAGGGGTAAAGCCTGGGGAGGGCAGGGTTTGGGGTGCAGGGGGACCTCAGCAGGGTATAATGCCATTGCCAAAGCAGCCATTGCCCAAAGCAGCTATTCTCTCCAGGAGAACTAAACTTGGAGATCTCCAGGTGCTGCCTGGAGGCTGGCAATGCTAAGGGGAGGGCCGGACCTGTAGATTTGAGGGGTAGAGGCTGGGGAGGGCAGGGTTTGGGGTGTGGAGGGACCTCAGCAAGGTATAATGCCATAGAGTCCATTGCCCAAAGAAGCCATTCTCTCCAGGAGAACTGATCTTGGAGATCTCCAGGTGCTTCCTGGAGGCTGGCAATACTAAGGGGAGGGCCAGACCTGTAGATCTGAGGAGTAGAGCCTGGGGAGGGCTGGGTTTGGGGTGCGGAGGGACTTCAGCAGGATATAATGCCATAGAATCCACTCCCCAAAGCAGCCTTTGTAACAGCTGGGAAATTTTCTGTAGGGGAAATGATGTGCTGTGGCTGGGGAACATGGTGATTTCTGGGAGATCTCCAGGACCCACAAGGAGACTGGCAACTCCAGTGACTGTTTAAGGGAAGATTGGGATATGTATTTTGGTAACTCCAGTGACTGTTTAAGGGAAAACTGGGATATGTATTTTACCTCAGGACACATTCAATGACTCCCAACCACCACAACAAACTGTTTATAATGTGAGAGGCAAAGGCCAATCAGGCTGCATATGCAAATGACCTCTGTGTTCCAAATGGCTACTTGGGGGACAGGAACAGCTTAGAATATTGGAGGCGAGACTCAGGCAACACAGCCAGTGGACAGGGATAGCTTCTGAGTGACAGATCAGGGAGCCAACTGATTTGGGAGTGTGTGGAATGTTCAGGAGAGTCCATGACCAAAACAGAATTATTATATAGAGAGACTAGTAGCAAAGCCCATTGTAAATTCAATACAATGAGCTCTAGAAAGATGTTGGCCTTGGCCTCCCCGCCAAACGGCAGCCCTCCTGTGCCCATTGGCAACTCACTGGGCTCACAGGGGGGTGCGGTGACAATTGAGGATTGGGATGGCTGAGGGAGCGCCTGCAGCAATGGCACAGCTTCACCAGGGGAAGGGGCAGCGGACAGAGACAGCAGGTAGCAGCGAAATGCAGGCAAGCAGCAGCAGCACAGCAATTGGAGACAGGGCAGGAGCTTCGGCTGATGGTTGTGCAGCCTCTGACTGCCTGGGCTGCAGGTGTCCAACAGGTTGAGCAGTGGCCCCCTGGTGCTCCCTTCTGGCAGGGTGGGCCAGTGCTCAGCCTTGTTTTCCCAGCTCAGAGTGGTGAGGAAGGGCTCTGCTTCAGCTGAGGGCTCGTCAATTGTGGCAGATGGGAGAGCTGAGGCACCGACAGCTGCTCCGCCAGGCCTCATGCATGGCCGCTGACATCCCGCTCCCCTAAACAGCTGCTTGTGGCATCTGCCGCTGCCTGCGCAGGAAGAGCCATTGAGAGCAACGGCAACACAAGCCTCAGCCTTCTCAGAGCATCTGTCCTGCCCATCGTCTCGCATGACACAGAAACTGAGATGCTGGCTGCCATTTCTGTGGGCAGGACTCCAGCAACACAGCCACTGGATTGGCATGTCGTGATGCACGGAACTGGCTAGCACTGAGGGGCCCATAAGGGAGTAAGAGTATCCAACGGAAGACTGGACTCCACAGCTTTAGTGCAAATACTATGTACAATTTATTTACACCAAGCCTCCACCAACATCCAGTTCTCAGTGACAAAGCACTCCGCTGCAACCATACATTAAGAGAGAGAACATACACTGTACAAGCAATACATTTATACAACCATTGACCAATCAGTACAGAATCATGGTGATGCAAGTTACTCAGTGCTGGACTGGACTGCCCTAAACTGGCTGGAACCAGCCACCCTTACAGCTCCTAGCTGTCATCTGCACTGACATAGATCAAACTCATCTAGGCCAGCCTTACACTAGACATGTATATCACAACATGGCACACCATCAGAGTGACAGGTCGGGGAGCCAAATGCTGTGGGAGCGTGTGGAATATTCAGGAAAGAGTCACCCAAAACACACACACACATGAAGGGGGACCCATGATACTCATGGGAGTATTCCCCACAGATCCCAGCCTGCAGAAGCAGGAGGAGCTCCAAAGGAGGAGGAAGCAGCAGCAGGTGAGCCCAGCAGGTGGACCCATGAAGCCCACCAAGCCTTCTCCCTTCTCTTCCTGACAGCAATGGCGGCAGCAAGGCCTGAGGCCCACCAAGGCTTCTCTGCCCTGGCACTGGTGGCAGTTAGGCCTGAGCGGTTCACAGCCCCTGGCCCACCAAGCCTTCTCCCACCCCCTCCCCACTGGCACCAACAGCAAGGAGCCCTGAACCCTGCCAAGCCTTCTTCCTCCTCCCCACTGGCACTGGTGGTGGTGAGGCTTGAGTGGCTCACAGCCACTGGCCCACCAAGCCTTCTCCCACCCCCTCCCTGGCAGCAGTCGTGAGGAGCCCTGACACCCACCAAGCCTTCTTCCATCCCCTCCTTGGTGGCAGTGGCAAGGAGCCCTGAAGCCTGCCAAGCCTTCTCCCTTCTTCCCCCTGACACTGGCAGCAGTGAGGTCTGAGTGGCTCACAGCCACTGACCCAGCAAGCCTTTTCTCCCTCCCACTGCAGCAGTGGCAAGATAGTTGCCAGGGCATTCTCTGCACATGCGCAGTGAACACTCTTTTACTTTTGGGGGGTATATAAAAACTATATCCCCCGTATAGTTTTTTAAACTTCTCAGATTTTTCTGCACACCTGGCGATTGCCCCAAGTGTGCAGGAAAATCTCTTTGCCCCCTAGGTGCCCCTGATGTGCGGATTTAGATATCCACACACAGGGGGCATTTTGACTATTAGTATATAGATTTATATGTTCCCCATTTAGAATGCTGAGTATAAAGATGTAAAATGTCACTTTTCACTTTCATGGGTTCTGCAACTGAAAACTAAAACCAACCAAATTGGATCATTAGTAACTCAGGTTTACTTGCACAAAACTGCTTCATTGTAGAAGAAGTGTGTCACTGGCTTCTGTTCTGGGCTTAGACTCAAGCATGTCTATAGTAAGTACTGATGGATGAATACTAGCTAGGAGAAAAACAGTATAATGTGGAACTGAAACTTTAGTTTGCAAACCATTAAATCAAGTAAGTAGATTCCCAAACACTCATTTAGGAGCAATCCTAAGCAGAGTTATAATCTTCTGTCAATGGACTTGATGGAAAGCGTCATAAAGTCACAGCCACCTTTTGCCAACCTGATATCATTTTCAAGGCAAGAGACAAACAGAGGTGGTTTATCATAGCCTGACTCTGCATAGTATCCCTGAACTCCCTTGGTAGTCCCCCATCCAAGTACTAACCAGGGCAACCCTGCTTAGTGCCAAGATCTCACAAGATCTGGCTAGCCTGGCCATCAATGAACTTAAAAGAATGTAAATCTGTTTGTGCTGTTTCAGCCAGCTTATAGTAGTACAGCATCTGTACTAAAAAGAGATACTGTTAAGAGGCAGGTGTATTATTATCAAGTAGAATGAACATATGATAGGACCGGGGGGGGGGGGAGCATCCAAGAAGACCAGAGAAAAGAATAACTGATTTGTATTTATTAGTATTTAAAATATTTCTGTATTGTTGTTTTTTTGAAGCTCAAAGAGATTTGCATTTTTTGTTTTCTAAATCAGATTATGAACTGAAACTAACCAGCTCTTCTGCTGGTGAAAACGGGAGGATGAATCATCATTAGCCACCCAAAATGGCTAGGCTGCATGGGCAAAAACCATGTGCGGGGGGGGGACTGTAAGGAGGAGAATTCAATGATATTGAGTGAAAAAGCTGGCTTGATCCAATCCTACATATCACATATCTAAAAACAATTATTAACCAATCATCAAATAGCTAAAACAGATAAAATCAGCAAAAAAAACCCTCTCCTAAAAAGTTCTTTTTTAGAAAATTTCCTAAGGGAAAACAAAATGGGGTAGGCCTTGAGGGAAGACTTTGCTTGTAAAGTATATGGACCTTCTGAATGTGTTTTATCTATATGAACAATGAGGAGTTTGTTCTGTTTGAATATAAATATATATTTAAGAAAATTGCACATTTGCCTAAGCTTTTTTTTTTTTTCATTTGAGTAAAACACACAATTTTGTTCAGTGTTTTAGGGTTGCCAGCTCTGGGTGGAGAAATACCTGGAGATTTTGGGAGCCTGGGGAGCATGGGGTTTGGAGAGGGAAGGGACCTCAGCAGGGTATAATGCCATAGAGGCCACCCTCCAAAGCAGCCATTTTCTCCAGGGGAACTAATCTTGGTCGTCTGGAAATCAACTGTAATAGCAGGAGATCTCCAGGTGCCACTTGGGCATTGGCTACCCTCAGAGCTCTTTTTGTAGCAGGAACGCCTTTGCATATTAGGCAACGCACTCCTAATATAGCCAATCCTCCAAGAGCTTACATTAGGGGTGTGTCACCTAATATGCAAAGGAGTTCCTGCTACACAAAGAGCCCTGGCTACCCTAACAGAAGTAGAGGCCAGTCTTTGACCCTGTTGATAGGCAAGGCAAGCCATCTACTCTGTGGCCTTAAGGTTCTGTATCCATTGTGAGGTGGAAAGTGCTATCAAGTCACAGTGGACTTATGGTGACCTTGTGGGATTTCGAAGGCAAGAGATGGTTCAGAGGAGATTTGCCATTGCCCACCTCTACATAGCAACCCTGGATTTTTCTGATGGTCTCCCATTCCAGATACTAACTAGGGCCAACCCTGCTTAGCTTCTGTGATCTCATGAGATCAGGCTAGCCTTGGACATCCAGGTCAGGGCAGTCCATAGTAAAACAATATATAGACAGACAAACACAGGGGGAGAGAGAAATGTGGGTGACCGATCAAGTAATCTCCAAGATTTAAGATTTCTTGGATGTTGTCTTAAAATTTTGGTCAGAACAGCCCAATATACACAACTTTCATGTGTAAAGTGTAAATCTAGGTGTGTGGTTTTTGTTTTTAGAGGTGGGGCACATGGTGATGAGTGGCAAAACATGCTTCCCTTGTTTTACCTGACAATGCTCAGTGTTCTTAGTTGTTTGAAGCATTTTTCTTTCCCAGCCTTGTGTATGATAATATTTTTGTGCACCTTCCAAGTCCTTTATAATTTTAATTTAAAAGGATCTCAGCAGGAATACCTCTGAGGCCTTGGGAAGGATCTGCCAGTTGGAGCAGACAATACTAGGCAATATGGACCAATGGACTGATCTGGTATTTGTTCATCTCAGTTCTCATTTGTATCTAGTAAGCTGATTGCCCTAGCCACTAGCAGTTTCATGCATTCGGATACAGAAAACTTGATCTAATGCCCTATTGGTTTGCTATTCCCCTTGGAGGAATGAAATTCAATGTGTATAAATGGTTTCCAACATCTTCTACAATGTGCCATGTCCACAAATGGTAGGTGGTATTTATCTGGGGCCCTGGGATGCCTGGGAGAAAGGTGGGTATATAAATATTTTTTAAAAATAAATACACAAATATAGAAGACTAGAGCCCAAATCCCTGTTTGTTTGTGAATCTGACTGCATGTCCTTGGCTCCGATCACACGCACCATTAGGGACGCGAGAGGGACAAATGCCAGGTGGAGTTAATGGGCACAATCACATGGACACATCTGGCAAGCGTCATGCACCCACCCCCACCCGTACCGCCTGGCTGAAACTGCGAATTAAAAAACTACCTCGGAAACCCCAGTAGCAAATGCTTGCGGCGGGCCACAGATGGACGTCCTCTGTCTGATCACTCCAGCACATTCCTTTTGCGGCGTTGATGCGCCCCAGGAACACGCACCACCGGAAATAACCCCAGTCCACTACTGCTGCCGTCGGATCAGGTAACGGCGGCTTAGATTGTGGCGACACAAATAGCCACGCCTTCCCTCCGTGTTTTCCATGACATTTGACCAGGACCCTTGGGTGTTTAGTGACTCTCAGTGTCAGATGAAGATATTTTGTAATCCTTAGTTAAATTTCTGGGATCGGATCAGAAGGGAAAAAATATAAAACATAAATGGAAGTCTCTTGAACATGTACCTGAATCATCCTTCAGGTCTGGAAACCAGTTACTGTAACTATTAGAAGTCAGTCGATTCCACTTTAGCCTTGTATATTCAGTCACTGTGGTTGAGATGCATTACCCTATTTTGAAGCCATCATGAAACCATTCTTATGTATACCATGGGGTTGCCAGGCGTGGTGGTAGATGGGGGGAGGCATGGAACACACTGGGGGTGCACTCATTGTTTTCTGCAACTTCTGATGTGACCCAGAAGCAGCAACATTGTGTTGGGGTGATGCTCTAACCCTCACCCCAAAACACTATAGAGTTTTCCATGGAGTTTTGGGTTCCCCCATTGCAACATTGTTGCTTTCTGGTTGTGCTGGAAGTTGCATCACCACATGGGGATGACAAACATGTCCCCCATTTGGCCTGCCTGTTTCTGTCTGCCAACCAGCCAAGTATCAGCAGGCAATGGCAGCAATCCCCTGAAGTTCTACCTCCATAAACAAGCAAATGGTAAGCCTAGAAGCCCAGATACCACCAACAAATCCATGGTTTTTTGGACTAGAAATGTTGAAAAGCTAAGAAGAGGGAGATCTGTTAACAAGCCACCTAGAGAGAGCCTCCTGTACAAGGCGCACACTGTTTGTTAATGTGAATGGAACACGATGAAGCACTAGAAAGCATCCTTTTTTGCTGGAAGCACAGAGATATGAGCTACAGCAATGTGTTAGCACTTAACAGCAAGCAGATGTCACATACTGTAGAATAGATAGAAAGTTGTTAGTAAGATCGCCCTTTATATGAGGTGCCACAGAAAGCTTCGGCAGCACGGGAAGAACTGTGAATTAAGAACAAGAAAAAAATATTTTTCAATTATACATACAGGCTGGTATCATAAATTGCACGTTCTGATTGGCTATTCTGTGCAGTAGACCAATCAGAGTATAAGAAAAGTTCTGGAGGGAACTGCAATTATTGGTCCTTATGTAAGCATTGTAATTGGTTACTAATTCACTAGGGGGCGTGGTTATACATGCCTGGTAAGGTTATACATGCCTGTTGCTCTCCTGTTTGTTGCTGGTTTCTGTCATGTTCAAATAAAGCTGAATCACTTGTTAAGAGGTGACTGATGTCTCATACTTAACATTGGTGATGAGCATGGGATTATAGTGGGTAGGCAGCCCCGCTGAACCAACGCCACCATGGCAGATGAACCTGAACCATCCGGGACACCGGCCATTGTAAACCAACACCCTGCCAACCCACCACTGGCACTGGCTTAAAGGATGACAGCCAGCACAAAGTTTGAGGCATTCAAACCAGAGCTGGGGGACTGGGACTCATACATCACCCGGTTTGAGTTCCATCTGCACACCAACCAAATCAAGGAAGAAGCCACGAAGACAGCAACGCTCCTCAGTTCGTGTGGAAGCACCATCTTCAACGTGGCCCGATCCCTGGTGGCACCTGCAGATATCCTGACCGTCTCACTGATGGATATAAAGAGCAAATTATGGTCACTTCTCTCCTAAGCCCTCACAGATCACCTGCCACCACGCTTTCTACAAGCAAGACCAAGGAGCAAGTGAATCAATAGCCGACTACGTCACGGCGCTATGAAAGGCAGCAAGGACCTGCAACTTTCCCAACTTGGAGGTGGCATTGCTCGGCCGGCTGGTGTGCATGATACCTGGGCTAAGAGCCACAGACCAAGAGCCCTTTGACTCATGCCTTCGGTTTGTGCCAAAGGCTTGCACCTCTGCCTAGGAGAAGCCCTACAGTTTAGATGATATCATCTTTATCCACATTCTTGTTAACCTGCTGAAAGAACTCTAAGAGGTGAGGCTGGATTTCCCTCTGTGGAAACCATGTTGATTTTTCCTCAGAACAGTTTGTTGCTCAGCGTGCTTAATAACTCTCTCTTTAATAACAGTTTCTACTAATTTACTTGGAACTGAAGTTAGGTTGACTGTTCTGTAATTTCCTGGATCCCCTCTGGACCCCTTTTAAAAATTGGGATGACATTTGCTGTTTTCCAGTCATCCAGCACAGAAGCCAATTTTAGTAACAAGTCACATATAGATTAGTAGGATGGGTTTCTATTTCACAAGAAAAGGGAGATTGACTGGTAAAATCGAATGACCTGGGTAGCACCATTTCTCAGCACTACTTCCCACACCAAATTCAGGAAGGAAAGTAAGGAAGGGCAAGAACTACACAATGGTGAAGCAAAACCAGATGTGACCCTTGGGTGATATTTATGTGTCATTGTGTGATCACAAATAGTTCAAAAAGCTGAAAATTGAGTTTCTTGTGTCACAGTCACCCTCTTGGTCCTCAGCTTCTCCAGTCATCTTGCTTCACCTCACCTTTTGAGGCTCTGAGCTTTGCCAAGCACCAAGGGAGATAGGGTGTTTAAAAACCTTTTACTTCCTAACCCAGGTTTGCCTGGGGTTGTTACTTCAATACAGAAGCTGCCACCAACAAGAGAATCCTCCCTTTTATGCTTTGATCCTGGCATATGCAAGAGTGAGTTTACTAGAGGGGTTTTTTTTGGGGGGGGTGAAGTGAGCTGGAGGCTTTGGGGCTCTTTCCTTCCCCCACTACCTTTCTCCCTCCATCATGGGAACTGACCAGATTTGGTTATTACACCCCAGTGGTTTTCAGCATCATGGTTAGGCAGCCAGTTCACACCCAAAATCATAAATAAAACAAATCTTTAATAACTATGAATAAATCCATGAAAGCACAGATAATAGGGAGCAACCAGTAGGCCGAATATAGAAAGAAAATCAAAAGCCACATTAGCTAATCCTATTTCTTACAAAGAACCTTAACATTCTTCTTTTGGGAAGGGATCCATGACTGAGTATCCTGGAACAGCCTCACAGGGCCTGTCAGAGTTTTAACACAAGTCTGGATTCTTATCTTGACCACCCAACTCCAATATAACCTAACCATTTAATAGATTTTCTTGAAGCTGGGAGCTTCTTTTTTAATCTAGTCAGAATTTAGGGGTGAAGCCTTAAGCTTCTGTTATGTCCGCTGACTGCCACTAGGCGCCAGCGAGTAACTACTGAGCTTAATTCCCTAGGAACAATAGGGACTAGGCTCCTGGACTTTCCTTTGGAGAACTAATAGAGACTTTGGTGGGAGGTTTAAACCTACCAATAGGATCTAGGGGTGTTCTCAGGTGCTGTATATAGTTGGCCACCTGGCCGGTATTCTGTGTTCTAGTTGTGTACCAGTAAACCATGCTGATCACTACACCCGTTTCTGTGGTTTCTACATGCATCTAACCCACTACACAATAATTACAATGAAGGTGGGATCCTGCTGAGCATCCCAACCGGGCCGACAGGGCACAGCGACAAAAGACAACACACCGCTCCTCCAACCAATGAGCACCGAGGGTGAGCAAGCAGCTTCCCACATGCAGCCACAACCGATCGGCACAATGGCCGTGGCTCCGGGATCTGGGTTGGTACTGCCATTTGATACAGCCCATCCACAGCAATGGGGAGCCTGGGTCACCAGGCTGAAGTCCGTCCTGATATTCTACCAGGTGACGAAAGAGGCCCGGAAGAAGGGCCTCCTGCTTGGGTCCTGCGGGCCCGCCATAGTAGACCTGCTCTATCCTATGCATAATCTTATAAACCTCTATCATGTGACCCCTTAGCCATCTTTTCTCCAAGCTAAAGAAACCCAAGTGCTTTAACCTTTCTTCATAGGGAAAATGTTCCAACCCTTCAAGAAAATGAGTAAATGCCAGAGGCACCTGCTCTCCACCAAGAAGCTAGATGACTGCACCTTCAAGGAGATTGTCAAGGCAATCCAGAAACCACTGCACACACACAAGCCATCAGAGATGATGTGCCACATGGTGTTCCACCAGCGGAACCAACAGGGCCGCGAAACTGCAGCGGAGTTCCTCATGGAGCTCCACTGCCTCGCCTCCAAGTGCAGATCTGGAACGCACTTTGACATGGCCCTCCGCGACTGCTTCATTAAGGGATCCGGGAGGAGAAATTGAGGTGCCGTATTATGGAAGGTGAGATGGTCACGCTCACATCGGCCATTGCCACAGCAACCATGTGGGAAAGGTCCCACCCGGCAGCTGCCTCTGCTCACCAAGCCACTGCCGTTCCAGGCGCCCCAGAGGATGAAGAGGTCCATCACACACAAGCACTGGCCAGGCGCGTAGGCCCAGGAGCATCCCAAGCATCTCTTCCCACCCAGGAGTGTGCGAGCTGCAGGGATTGGCATGAATGGAAGACCTGCAGGTTCCGGGATGCCACATGTCACAGGTGCAGACACAGCGGCCATATCGTCCAGGTATGCTGCTCAAAGAGGGCACACACCTAACTGCAACCTCGCCAAAAATAGGATACCCACTATGAGGAGGATGCAACCAATGAGGACCTCTACCTCCTGACCAGCATATCGACCGAACAGGTACTGTGACTCCCTGGCCAATCCCCCACCCCTAAGATACAAGTCCTGGTAAAGGTCCCCCTGTATCATGGAGCTCGACTCCAGCTCTGTGGCCTCCATCATATCTGAGGCCACCCTCAAAAGATTGTGTCCCAAGGGGGGGGGCCACTTACGCCCATCACCTGTCACGCTCACAGACTTCCAGTGCAACAGCGTGCCTATCAAAGGGGTTGGAAGTTTACGAGTTAAATACAAAGGCTTTGATGGACTTTTAGACTTAATCGTGGTCGATCTCATCAGCCTATTGGGCTGCACATGGTTCGAGCCCCTGGGAATATCCATCACAGGTGTGCAGCACTGTGCCGCACATCACTTACAGACCGTCTGCCAGGAATTTCAACGGCACCCTAGGTCGCTACACAGGCCCCCCAGTCTCACTGCACTTGGACCCCACAGTGGCCCCGATATGGCTACACTCCAGGATGGTTCTGCTAGTGCTAAAGCCCAAAATTGACGTGGAACTGGACTACCTAGTGGCTCAGGGCATCCTGGAGCCAGTCTCCCACATGGTGTGGGAGACCCCATAGTCATGGTCATGAAGCCTAATGAGTCTGTCTGCATCTGCGTGGACTAAAAGTGTACGCTCAACCAGGCATTACAGGATCATGCCTACCCAGTCCCTGTAGTCAACCATGTCCTGGCCACATTGGCAGGGGCGAAGATATTCGGAAACCTCTTTATCGCGGACTGCCAGATGTCCCAAGTCATCTCTCCAAGGGTCCTGTGATGATCCGTGTTTCTCTCCGGCTATGACTACATGCTGCAGCACTGCCCCAGAAAGGCCATGGGCCATGCCAATGCCCTGAGTTGCCCCTACCAGATGTGGAAGAGGACCCAGCCTCGGTGCACCATGTGTTACAGGTGACAGATCTTCCTGACACCCCTGTCCAGGCAGCAGACATCACCCACCACACAGCCAGAGACCCCATTATTTCCCAGGTTCTGGGCTGGGTGGTGAGGGGGTGGCCTGTGGAAACCGAGGAGTCAGAATTCACCACCTTCAAGACCCACCGGGACGAACTGTCAGCTTACAAGGGCTGCCTGCTATGGGGAGACAGGGTTTTTTGTCCCCAGTACCCTCCACCACCAGGTCCTCCAGGCACTGCACAAAACACATCCAGGCATGGTGAGGATGAAGGCCCTTGCCCGGAGCTACATTTGGTGGCCGGGAATCGACGCGGAAGTGGAAGCCTGGGTGAAACATTGCCCAACCTGCCAGGCCGTCCAGCCCAGCCCACCAAGCATGCCTAGCCAGTCCTGGGAATCTACATGGACCCCGAGTGGCCCGCCGGCCACATCATCTGCCCCACCAGCCCAGTGTCTTAAGAGGTGTCGACTGAGTGTGGTCAAGTCCTCCACAAACATGTCAACCAGCTGAGACGGCACATGTTGCCTCTACAAGAAGAACCGATACCTAGGCACACAGAAGCGAGTCTGCCCAAGGCCTGGAATCAAGAGACACAGCCTGAAGAGCCACAGGACCTCCCCCCCCCATCGCAGCAGCCACCTCCGAAGTAGACACTCCCACAACCACAGGGACACCGGCAGAAGCCTTGCCTCCGCCTCCACTGAGCAGCCCGGTGGAAGCCCCTGAGGTTCCAGTGCCAATCCCCAGGCGGTCTACATGGGAGCAGAGGCAACCATTGTACCTTCAGGACTACATAACTTAAGGGGGGGGTCTGAACTATGGGGGGGTGTTACATCTGCTGACTGCCATTAGGCGCCAGCAAGTAACCACCGAGCTTAACTTCCTAGGAACAATAGGGACAAGGCTCCTGGACTTTCCTTTGAGGAACCAAAAGAAACTTTGGCAGGAGGTTTAAACCTACCAATAGGATCTAGGGGTGTTCCCAGGTGCTGTATATAGTTGGCCACCCAGCCAGTATTCTGTGTTCTAGTTGTGTACCAGTAAACCATGCTGATCACTACACCCGTTTTTGTGGTTTCTACATGCATCTAACCCACTACACAACAGCTTCCCTTCCAAGCTTTGACCAATCACTTCAAAGGTCTGGATAACAGAGATTCAGATGCCATGGAGGGAAATAAAAAGTCACACCACATTATCAGATCACCTACCACCTGATCTTTTTAGCTGGAGATGCTGGGGATTGAACATAGGACCTTCTGCATGCCAAGCAGATGCTCAACCATTGAGCCATAGTTCCACCCCTGAAGTGATCTATTATAGCTCCTTCAACAGATTGGCCAAATAGTGAGATGCACTCAGGACACAATTCCATTCTTAGATGCTTTGATCATCATATATTTGACTCTCCCTTCCTGGGATGTAACTTTAGGATTTAATTGCCCCCATTCCATAGTTAAGTGTTATTTTCAGGGCACCTGGCTACTTTCATAACAGCTTCTACATAGAAAACGTAACAGAAATAATTTACTGAGAAAATTTAGATGCCATCTTTCCAAAGACCTGCTCAAAGTAGTTCACAAAGTAAAAATAAGCACAATAAAGCCATAAAACCAGTCTTTTTCTTGTTTGCATTTGTCTTACCTATTCTGGCATCCAAATAATACAGTGAATGGCAATGACTTAAACCATTTGGGTTCAGTGCAGTGCTGTCCTCTAGCCCATGATTTCCTAAGTCATCACTCCAAGTTAATTGATAGATGTATTTTCAGTAAATGCTTTTTGGGCTGCAGCAGAGAAATCCATTCTTATGAACAAACTTTAGCTGTCACAGTGCAAGCTACTCTGATCTATTTGGCCTTGAAAGTAGAGAAGTCTTTCCTCTTCCAGTTCCTATGTCTATGGAGAATGAAATGCATTTTCCTACTGCTTTGCAATCTGTCTTCAGATGTCCCATAATGTAGAACTGCTAGTGATAAACATGGACAGCTGTTCGTCAATCAAATAAATACTTAAATGGGTAGAACAATTGGAACCTGGATGTTCATTGGGTTTCAGTTTAAAGCTCTTGCTAATTCCATTGAAAGCTCCTGCTATCTGGCACAATTGCAGCAAGCACTGCTCTCACAAAAGCACTGACTTTCAAAAAGAGAGTCCAATTACTGAACACTCTCTCCAACCAAAACAACATTGCACTTTGACCAGGTTTTATTTTGCATTTCCCCCCAGTGACTTCTGTGTACATGAAGAATAAGAAAACAAACATGGCTGTTTCCAGTACTAGAAAACACTTTATTTTACGACTGCATGTAGATAAACTCACTGTGGAATCAAGCTTGCATAGTGACAAGAAGAAAAAAAGCAGTTATTTGAAAGCTGGCAGAAGTAAGATAATTGGCCTCAAACTACCATGGCTACAATTCACAAAACATTTCATCCAGAGCGGTTCTGAAGTCCTCAATAGGGCTGCTCTTGAGTAAGAGAGCTGAAGATTGTGCTTGGAATCATTAAAAGACCTGTAATTATACTACTAAGAATTAACCCAGAAGGCTGGTTTTAAAAGTCCATTTTAAAGTGAATTTATACTATTATAAGGCCTGTCGACTGTGAGCAATAAAAGTGGAGATGCTAAGTTAAGCTTTGTGTTATCCTGTTTGCTCAGATGGTGCTTATGGTGCTGTATCCCGTAGAAAAGCACTTTTCAATTTATTTTTATTGCTCTTCTCTAAAAGCGTTCCATTAAAGGAATATTACACTGTATGAAGTTTCGAACCACTGTCGGCAGTTTATTTGCTTGTTTTGCCGGAATGGAATAAACAGTTATTCATGTAACTGTTATTACTGCTTCATGCTTGCAACACTATAGTTAAGGGTCAATTGCTGTTTGTTCTTTGTGTTTAGACACCACGTCTTCATTTTCAGGAAATGTTAACTTGCCTCATTCACCAGTCAAATTTGGCTGGGAGTTGGTATAGAACAGCAGTTTGTCTGCTAAGGTGGAACAATGGACTTTGCCAAGACTTTAACTGTCCTTAGAGGTGCTCAGTTTGGAGGTCAAAAAGAAAAGCCAAAACCAGGTGTAATACAGTCTGGAGTAAAAGGCTCCAGGTCTTTCCCCATTGATTTGACAGTAGAAGGAATAAGGGTGTCATGGAAATTGTCAGTTTTCTGACCTACACCCCACCACCCAGGAAGCTATTTAGACCTATGGAGCAGGAACTGATAATGCTCTCACAGTCTCCAAACCCAGCTTCCTACATACCCTGGCAACTGATACATTATTATGCCCCATGAAAATATATCATACTTCTCACTGATCTGGGAAACCATGGCATAAGGGAAGGTAGGAGAGAGGTGAAGGAAGGGACATTTTGGAGGTTCTTCAGCCTGGCCCTCGGGGATTAAAGAGCTAAGGAGAAGAATCCATCTGCTATACCAGTATTGTAAGCTCCGAAACTGAATGTACCTTTCAATAGCCTAATATGAAGGTTTGTGGGGGAAGAGCTGAATGAGAACTATCTGTGCATCAAAAGTCACCTTCTCTCTTTATCCCAGCCTTACTGTTATGTACATTATATTACTGTTAAGGGTACTATAGGCTGAGTTCAGACTGGCAGTTTGAAGCGGGAGTGAGTTGTGGCAAAAAAGCCCCAGAACAAAGTGTTCCAGGTTTTTCCAGTCACACTGCGCAGACTGATGCTGGAGCATACCGGGGAGGAGGCATGAGGGAGCGTTCACACTGTTGGCCCGAAGGCGCAGCTGTAAGATGTGGCTTTCTTTTTTCCTAATCTGGAGATATGCGCATATGCGCATGAGTGCATATGTGCATAAGCACACAATCAAAATCACAGATTTTAGCATTCACACTTTGTTGGTGCGGGATATATGCAGGATATACATGCTTTCCAGGGTTTGATACCACTTTTACCAGGTATCTTTTAAACTCGGGAGGGAAGCGGGTTGAGTACAGCTGGGGAACGCCAGACAGATGTGCCTGTATGAATGGCCCCTTTAATCTGGTTGTAAAACATTGCTGAAAAGCGCCTATCTCGGGGCAAACTGCCAGTCTGAACTCAGTCATAATACTTCAAATGGGGCAAATTTTGTCTGGCTGTCCACAGAACAATGATATTGATGGGTTTGCTGATAGATTAGTAGAGGTAGATGGAAATGAGGAATGACATTCGATAAGAGGTGCCATTCACACAGTGATATTTTTCCCCTGCCTGTCCCATCAATTAGAAAAAGTTAGCAGTTTTAAAACAGCAACAAACGGTTTTATTTTTAATTAACTGCACATTTTCACTACCCTTTTTGTCCCACATCTTCTGAGCCGTCTTGTGTTGAGTCACATGGGAGCAATGAGAACAAAATCCTGAAATGATGCAAATAAAAGGGAGAAGAGCAACCATACAGTGGTTGTCTCTCCAGCCAGCAGTGTAGTGGTTAAGGCCACTTCCACACTGTCAGTTTTGTCACTCGTTTGTCCTGTTGCTTCAGGGTCCCCCCCCCCAAGTGTTTGCTTTCTCTAGTAGTCCCAGAGGGAGCAAAACAGATGTGGAAAAGGAGGGGGTGATGGAATTCAAAGCAATAGGGGAAAACGAGTGACAAAAATGACAGTACGGAAGTGCACGATTGGTGGACTGGCTTTGATTCCCAGCTCCTCCACATGCAGCCAACTGGGTGACCTTGGGTCACTCACAGTTCTCTCAGAGCTGTTCTCTCAAGGGCAGTTCTCTCAGAGCTCTCTCAGCCCCACCTACCTCACAGGGTGTCTGTTGTGGGGAGAGGAAGGGAAGGTGATTGTAAGCCAATCTGAGACTCTGAGTGAAGGGTGGGGTGTAACTCTACTACTACTTTTACTTCTTCTTCACTATTTATACATTAAAAATTACCGGGTGCCAATCTTGTTGTAAAAATTAAGTATAAAGAAGTACCTCCATAAACCAATGCAACAACAAAAAGGCAAACCAATAAACAGGGAATGTGCTGAAATGCAAAGTACAGATAGCCAGGACCATGGCATCCTTGGAAATTGAAAGTATACAACACAGGGACCACGTGCTATGAGTACAAGTAATGTTTCATGTATTTGTATAATAATGCAGATGATATGAGAAAACCTCTCTTGCACTGTTGCCCTCTTTCAGATCTTATGCATTTGCAAGCATCTGAATTGTGCTTGATCAGGAATGAAAGTTTCCCAGAGTTCTGAAGCATCATCAGGGCCATCATCCTTGCTGTCACATATAATGTAAAGAACAACATAGGCAGCTATAATCGGAATTACATTCTGCCTTTCAACCTCAAGTCAGGTGGCCAGCTGACACCAGCAGTTCCCTGACCCACATTTCTACCTGCTACTTAACATTGCACTTAAAAAGAATGAACAAAATGGATATATATCTGGTTTGGGACTTCAGAGAGTAATCATGCTTTTTTATGAGCACTTTTGCAATAGGAAACCAGGCACAACTTTTGTGCTGCCTGCTGTTATGAACAGTCAAATTCCAAAGTGTTTAGCAGCCAAATTACAACAGCTGAGAGTTGTATATTTCAGTGAAGCAGTTATTTAATACCCTCAGTGTAGTTGGAACTTTATAAAAACAATGTAAGAAAAAAAGGGGGGGGAGACAGCATTGAGACACTCTAAGATTTTACAGTGCAGGAAGTAACTATGATCCTGATCACATGCAGATTTTTTTTTTTAAACAAAATTTTATTGGAGTATATTCAACATCGTTAAACATCGTTACCAATACAATTTAAAAATTACATCCCATCCCCCCACTCCCCCTAATAGGCTTCCAACACTGCTAATAACAGAAAAAAAGAGTTAAAAGGTAATCAAGTTTAAACTTATAACGATCGACAAACCAGGTAACACAATTCTAATACATAAATGCCTGACTCTTTCAAACATAGTTTCCAATAAAGGTACAGTACAATCAAGTGTTCATTTCATTTCTCATTCGATTTCAATACGAGTCAAGATTGTACATTTTCCCTTTCATTCTATATTCAGTTTCCATATACAGTTTGAGGCCTTCCCAGTCTTTTAAGTATTGTTCTGCCATTTGTCCATTTAGTTTCTTCGTCATTTTGTCCATTTCGGCTAAAAACAGCAGTTTCCTTAACCAGTCTTGTATATCTGGCACCTTCTCCGCTTTCCACTGTTGCGCAAAAGCCATTCTCGCCGATGTGATCATGTACCATAGTAATATCCTTTTTTCTTGTGGAATTTTTTCCATTGTCAGACCTAAGAGAAGAAGCTCCGGACTTTTCCTGATAGGAATTTTTAATATTTTCTGCATCTCACAATGTACATTTGACCAGTATACTTTTACTTTATCACATGACCACCACATATGATAGAAAGAACCCTCTATTTTTTTACATTTCCAACACTTATTACTCAAGTTCTTATCCATACTAATATTAGCAATCTTTTTTGGAGTCATATACCACCTGTACATCATCTTATAACAATTTTCTTTTATATTAACACAGGTTGACATTTTAAAGGCTTTTTTCCACAAAAATTCCCATGATTCCATAGAAATTTCCTTATTCATATTTATGGCCCATTTTATCATTTGCTCTTTAACAGTTTCATCCAGAGTATTTACAGTCAACAAGGTTTTATACAACTTAGATATCATTTTTCGCCCTTTTTTCAACCAGATATCTTCAAACTCATCGTTCTTAGCTCTAAAACCAACCTCTTTACAGTCTTTTTTGTAAATGTCCCGTATTTGGCAATATTGTAACCATCCATACTCAAATGCTAATTCATTATTTGGTTTTAAAACATATTTTTTCCCTTCCTTTTGAAGCAACTCTTGGTATTTCAACCAATCATTATCTTTATATTCTGAAAAAGGATGAATAACTGCCGCAGGGACAATCCATAAAGGCCTCTCATTGGGAACTGTATTCTTGTATCTGGTCCATGCATCAAACAACATTCTCCTTATATAATGATGCTTAAACATTGAGTCTACTTTATTTTTCCCATACCAAAGATAGGCATGCCAGCCAAATCTGCAATTGTGACCCTCAAGGGCCAAAAGTTTTCTATTTTCCAAATTAACCCAGTCAGTTAACCAAGACATACATACAGCTTCATGATACAAACGCAAATTCGGAACTTGGAAGCCACCTCTGTCTTTAATGTCATACATTATTTTCATTTTAATTCTCGGCTTCTTTCCTGCCCAGATAAACTTAAAGATTTCTCTTTGCCATTTCACCAACACTTTCACATCTTTCACAATTGGTATTGTCTGAAACAAAAACATTAACCTGGGCAGTACATTCATTTTGACAACGGCAATTCTTCCAAGAAGAGATAGTCTGAGTTTTTCCCACTTTTCTAAATCACGTCTTATCGAAACCCACAATTTTTCATAATTATTCTTAAACAAATCGATATTTTTCATTGTAATATCAACTCCCAAGTATTTGACCTTTTTAACCACTTCACATTCTGTCATATTTTGTAAAGCTTGTTGCTTTATACCATTCATGTTTTTGCACAATATTTTCGATTTATTTTTATTTACATAGAACCCTGCAAGATCACCAAACTCTTTTACTTTTTCAAACACCAATGGCATATTATTGACAGGATCTTCAACAATAAACATAATATCGTCAGCAAACGCTCTTAATTTATATGAGAAACCTCTGATACTCAAACCTTTTATATTATTATCATCTCTAATCACTTGCAGCAATATTTCCAAAATCCAGATAAATAACAATGGTGATAAGGGGCAGCCCTGTCTAGTTCCTTTTCTGACCCGGAACACTTCTGTCTGATGACATGCAGAATTAGCCGCGCCATAGACGCAAATGCCAGGCAGATTTTAAGGGCACGATCAGATGCAAACATCTGGGAAGCGTCCCGCACCCATCGGCAACCCATTTTGCTCCACAGCAGAAGTGGAGTAAAAAGACACTACAGCTGCCTCGGGGTTGTGCCGCCGTTTGCCCCGATACTATTTGTCAATTTCACACCCGAAGCCGCAGGGCTGCAGTTTGACCCGCGGCTTCGCCCGATTTCCCCCGCAGTTTCGTAATCCTCAAAAAACAGGATCAGGAAACTGCGGGGGAAATCGGCAGCCGCAGGTCAAAATGCAACCCCGCGGCTTCGGGTGTGAAATTGATGGATTTTACTGGGGCAAATGGCGGCGCAACCCCGAGGCAGCTGTAGTGGGAAATCACCCTAGGGAAAATCCAGTAGCAAACAGGTTGCTATGGGCCAGGGACAGACTTTCCCCTGTGTGATCACTCCAGCATGCTCCCATGGCATCGGTATGGTCTGATCAGGCCATCTCGACTCCATGCCATTTCTCTCCCCCCCCCATTTTGGTATGCACATTATCGCACATCATATAGGAGCACTCAGTGCAGAGATGTGAATCATCGATCCCTCGTTGAAGCGCATCAGAAACATACAGCAAAAAAAAAAACATCCGATTCACCCACGGTTGCATCTGATCATGCAGTGGCAGGATGCCCTCGCAGCTTCCAAGGACTGTGTGATCGCACAACTGCAGGTCAAATTTCTACAGAGCAAATAGCCTCACTTCCCCCCCCCCGCATTATCTCATGCATGTGACCGCAACCTATATGTAGTTAGATAATTCCATAATCGCGACATGTTTAGGCTACCAGGAGTGGCAGCAGGAAAAGAAATTGAATAAATAAATATAGGGGTTCTGTTGCTCTTCATCTCCCCTCCCCAAAGCTACATGGCTACTTCTTTGTATGGCCCATAACTCTAGGAATTTTTCTTTTCAGGGGTTCTGATGTAGGAAAACAAAACATCACATGCAGAGTGCTAGGATATTATGCTTTGTCTGGGGGCAGAACTACATGTTTCAGCTTACAAGGAACATGGAGCTACTGCCCCAAATGGTAGTTATGCACTGAATTCCACCTCTAGGGCTGCATCCACATATCATTGGATATTGTGCTATAACAATCATTTGCAACTGGATTTTCCTATGGGTGAAGACAATCTAGAAGGTAAATGATTGTTACAGCACAATGATAATGCAATATCCAACAATTAGTGTATGCAGCCTAGAAAGATGTTATTCCATCATTACAATCTTTCTTTAAAATCTGCCTCCATTCCTGAGGACTGGAAGGTAGCTAATGTCACTCCCATCTTTAAAAAGGGCTCCAGGGGAGATCCAGGAAATTACAGGCCAGTCAGTCTGACATCAATACCAGGTAAGTTGGTGGAAACTGTTATTAAGGAAAGAATTAGTAGGCACATTGATGAACAAAAACTATTGAGGCAGACTCAGCATGGGTTCTATAAAGGAAGATCTTGTCTCACTAACCTGTTAGTGTTTTTTGAGGGAGTGAACAAACATGTGGACAAGGGAGACCCAATAGATATTATTTACCTTGACATCCAGAAAGCGTTTGATGTAGTTCCTCATCAAAGGCTCCTAAGTAAGCTCAATAGTCATGGGATAAAAGGACAAGTCCTCTTGTGGATCAAAAACTGGCTTATAAATAGGAAACAGAGAGTGAGTATAAATGGGAAACTTTCTCAGTGGAGGGTGGTAAGCAGTGGGGTAACACAGGGATCAGTACTCGGTCCAATGCTTTTTAACTTGTTTATTAACTATTTGGAATTGGGAGTAAGCAGTGAAGTGGCTAAATCTGCAGATGACACGAAGTTGTTCATGGTGGTGAAAACCAGGGAGGATTGTGAGGCACTCCAAAGGGATTTGTCGAGGATGGGTGAGTGGGCATCAACATGGCAAATGGGGTTCAATGTGGCCAAGTGCAAAGTGATGCACATTGGAGCCAAAAATCCTAAATATAAATACACGTTGATGGGGTCTGAACTGGCAGAGACTGATCAAGAGAGAGATCTTGGAGTCATAGTGGATAACTCAATGAAAATGTCTAGACAGTGTGTAACTGCAATAAAGAAGGCCAACGCAGTATCATAATGCCCCTGTATAAATCATTGGTGCGACCTCATTTGGAACACTGTGTACAGTTCTGGTCACCACATCTCAAGCAGGATAGTATAGCATTGGAAAAAGTACAGACTAGACTGATAAAAGGGTTGGAACACCTTCCCTATGAAGAAAGGTTAAAATGCTTGGGGCTCTTTAGCTTGGAGAAATGACGGCTGAGCGGTGACATGATTGAAGTTTATAAGATTATGAATGGGATTGAGCAGGTTGAGAAAGAAGTACTTTTCTCCCTTTCTCACCATACAAGAACTCGTGGGCACTCCATGAAATTGCTGAGCAGTCGGGTTAGAACAGATAAAAGGAAGTACTTCTTCATCCAAAGAGTGATTAACGTATGGAATTCACTGCCACAGGAGGTGGTGGCAGCTACAAGCATGGACAGTTTCAAGAGGGAATTAGATAAACATATGGAGCAGAAGTCCATCAGTGGCTATTAGCCACAGGGTATAGATGGGAACTCTCAGTCTGGGGCAGGTGATGCACTCTATTCTTGGTGCTGGAGGGGACAGCAGTGGGAGGGCTTCTAGTGTCCTGGACCCACTGCTGGACCTCCTGATGGCACCTGGTATATTTTGGCTGCTGTGTGACAGAGTGTTGGACTAGATGGGCCATTGGCCTGATTCAACATTGGCTTCTCTTATGTTCTTATGTTCAATATATGTTCCCCCTCCTTCTGCCTCTGGAAGCCAATAATATGGAAATGTGAGGGGGTACATCAGAATTAGGGATGGACACAGACCTGAACCTGAAACAAAGTCCAGGTTGGACTTTGTCTTGTTCAGGGTTCGCAAGCTGAGGTTTGAAGAAGGCACCTTCCCCCAAACACTCAGTGAGTTTTTCAGCTTGATTTGGCTCATGTGTTCAGCCTGATGTGCACATGCCAATTCGGGGTGGCATAGGACCCCATCCCCAGCATGCCCACATCATGACCCAAGTATGTTGCGATGTGCTCACATCACTTCAAGGTAACACAGGTGTGCCAAGCCAGGGCCTGACACCACCCAGAAGTTAAACAAGCATGTCGGCGATGACGTGCTTGCATCACTTCCAGATGACACAGGCATACCGGGGGTGGGGCCCTGACACCACCAGAACCAGTTCAGATTGGGCAGATATTTTGCTTGGGGGTTTGGTTCGGGGCTACCACCTGGTTTATGAGCCTCAGACTTTTCTGGTCTGTGCCCATCCCTAATCAGAATGACAGCAGGAAATAGGTTGTTGAACAAAACATTAAATGAAAGGAAACGGGATCTCAAGATAAGAATACTATTTTTGTAACAAGAAGTTTCACTTGGGAATTGTTTGATCATTCACAGCCACTGGTCTGGTTACAGATTGACTGTACTGTACTGAAAGAAAGAATAAGAAGAGGAGAAGGAGATTGGATTTATACCCCTCCCTTCAATAAGAGTCTCAGAGTGGCTTACAATCTCCTTTCCCTTCCCCTCCCCACAACAGACACCCTGTGAGGTAGGGGCTGAAAGACCTCTTTCAAGGACTGCTCTTTAGAGAACAGCTCCAAGAGAAGTGTGGCTTGCCCAAGGTCACCCAACTGGCTGCATGTGGAAGAGTAAGAAATCAAACCCAGTTCTCCCAGATTAGATTCTACACTCCTAATCATTACACAAACTGAGAATCAAGTGGGAGAGGCCAAGAGAGTTTGTTTCTAAGCCAGTGTGGTGTAGTGGTTAAGACTGGCACACTCAGATGTGGAAAATCAGGTTTGATTCCCCATTCCTCCACATGAAGCCTGCTAGGTGACTTTGGGCGTCACAGTTTTCTCAGAACTTTCTCAGCCGCATGTACCTCACAAGGTGTCTTGTGGGGAGAGGAAGGGAAGGCAATTGTAAGCCACTTTGAGATACCTTGGGGCAGAGAAAAGTGGGGTATAAAAATAAACTCTTCTTCTTCTCATGAAATATAGGGTTGTCTCAAAGATCCTACCAGATTCAAAGGCATCTTCAGTAAAGGCATGAGGACTGTCAGCATGGTAAATGCAATAGTGACAGGATACAGTGTCCAAGGATAAGGCCATTTGACCTACATTCTTATGGTAGAGCCTCATATAATGAATCCTGTCTTATCTGTGTGGATATGGAAATGATTTGCAGACATCAAGTTTTGTAATTCAGTGACTGCTGCTCTAAATTTAGGAGAGCAGCACACACACACACGAACAGTGAGCAATAATGTCAGGTTTGGGAATCAGATAAATTGCAAAATAACAATGGAGACGACAAGCAGCCCAAAAGGAGGCAGCTGATACAGAGAAATGAAATGGATGTAACCATCCCTTCCATTGTCTGGTGAATGGGAATGGTGACCAATGAGATGAGAGTGGAGGAAATGGGCAGTTGTGGTCTGTAAAGCTGTAATCACACATAGACATGATTATTAAAGGCCTTGACCTTGTGGTGTTTGTCTGCTCTGTAAAGTGTACTCACTGTGGAGGTAGGTCTGCCCTAAAGTGTGAGAGACACAGCAGGCAGGATGTCTTCAAAACCTTCTTTAACGTGCAGAACAGCAAGGCAGGGAACAATTTAAACTTAACAAGGGCTGGAGTCCTAACTACCAACAACACAGTTCTAACTAGTAAATTCCAGAAGACATATCCATTCTTGTGAAGAGAGGGAGTTCCACTTGGGACCTAAGCCTGTCTCTTAAAGAGACAGGTTCAATATAGTACAGACCTAGGCAATGAAATATAATAATAAGGAATATAAAAAGGAATGCTTAGAGACCTGCTCATGATAAGATGAACAATAGTTAATCTTTGATTAATCATCTCTGCACTGAAGACTGTGCGAGGTTCAGAGGACCCAGTTCTTTCCTTGTATGGCTCTCATGTTGTCTTTTACACAATGCTCAAATGAACAAAACGGATATGCAGTGCTACCCTCTGAAGAATTTAGACAGAGATTTATTCTGATTTACTTCTTTTAAGCCCCTCTTCTGTGGCTGGAGAATCAGAGGAAGCAAGGTTGATAATGTACTCATTACATGTGCTACATGCAGAAAAAAAGAAGAAGAGGCACATTTGGAGCACCATCAGCTTTGCCCCCCCCATGATCTTTGATGGCAATAATTGTAAAGATATTTGCCTATTCATTTACAATGTCCTGATAGAGGTGTGCACAAATGCACTAACAGCATAGGATAGAGGTTTTTCATACATGCATACCAACAGCCTTTGAAATGACCCATATAAAAGTGGTCTAAGATTGATTCTGGACATGCACATACATGTTGACATCCATCGTTTGGGGTATAAAAATGTTCCTCACCAGGGCTCTTTTTGTAGCAGGAACTCCTTTGCATATTAGGTGACACACCCTTGGAGCATTAGCTGTAGCCAATCCTCCAAGAGCTTACAGAGCTCTTCTTACAGAATCCTCACTATGCACGTTCACAGTGTCTTTTTCTGGGAATATACTTAGAGTACCCAAAAGCAACCTAATCATGATGTCACCTTTCAAAAGCTGCTATCTCTGAACATATCATTGTCATTTTTGGCATGAGTTTCAGTTAATTGTAGTGTTCTCCTGCAATGATGGGATTGCCTGCAGGCCTACATGAGCACTACTGAGTAGACTGCAAGCAGGACTATAGCTGATGAGTAGCTTGCTGAAGTCTGAAATTTAGGATGAGCTAGCAGCCTGTTTTAAAATATTTACACACCAACTGACATGCACAATGTGCTTTGTTGTGTCTCTTCACAGATTGTACATCCTGAATGGAAACTAGGCTTCTTGCCAGTCATCTTTAGTCCCAGATTTCCTGGACATCTACCTCAACCAAGCAAAAGAAATTGACACAAGTACAATTTTCTTGATTAGAAATCACAGAAATGTAGATCCTAGTATGGATAGCATCTCTCTGTTTCACATTATCTTCTTTGGGATGAAACATTCAAATCAGGCCCATAGCCAGGATTTTTTAATTCAGGGGGCCTTGAAATAAGTCAGGGGGCACCCTTGCACCCCCCCCCCCAAAACAAGGGAGTGCCTGGGCTGGTTGGGAAGTCAGGGGGCCTTGGCAATAAGTCAGGGGGCTGGGCCCCAAGATGCCCCACTGTAGATCCAGGCCTGCATTCAAATATTTAAAAGGATGCCACTTATTATAGACTTAGAAAAATTATTGCACTGGAACTGCCTAGTAACTAGTTCTGCCCTCTTTATTCTGTGTCCTTTGCTTCCTTAGGTAAGAAGAAACAGTGGTGTTGTGTATCAATATGGGCTACTACTAAGGAGCACATCTGTTCTAGCTAGACCATACAATCTAGCGCACCTTCAGGAGGGTAAACAATAGCCACGGAGGATCCTGAGGCAGACCAATCAGTTCGCCTGGATCCTAGAGCAGACCTATAGGGAACACGGACACTGTAAATAATCTATCATGGGGAGTGGGGTGTGTGTGGGTGTGGTCTGCTGCACAGATATAAGCAGGCTCTGGGACCAGCTAGTTTGAGTTGAGCTGAAAATAAACTATGAGCTGAAATCACATGTCTGAACCCAGTACTTTACACTGGTAATGAGGATGGGATCCCGATGAGCGAGCCTAACTCCAACTCCAACTTGAGCACCACACCATGCACCAAACACAAGCTCCAGGGCTCTGTGCCTCACACTGCTCCCTGCACCAACAACCTCCAGGCTTCCACATCATGTGCCATCACTCAAGTCATGGCCGCTGCTCCAGGACATCTCCCTGAATTTGATACCACTTGCCCCGAACAGTGGGAAACATGGGTACAGCAGCTCAACTACTATGTCCACTTCCAGGACATCACAGAAAAGGCTAAGAAGAAATAGTTGCTGCTCAGCTCCTGCAGAATCGCAGCCCTACAGCTGGTGCAGGACCTCATCATGCCGCAGTCCCTGTATGAGGCAGACTATGCTGCATTGGTCAAGGCACTAATTGACCATTTCGCACCACAGCCGACCAAAATAGCAAGGGCGCTTAGATTTTTTTGTGCACCTACAGAAGACTGATGAAGCAGCCACTGAATTCCTGGTGGGCTTATGCTGCCTGGCCACCAAATGCAGGTTCCCGGATCTGGGAGATGCCCTCCTCAATCAGTTTGTTGTGGGCATCTAGGAGCCGAAGTTTTGCCGCAAGCTTGCAAGCCAGGGTGAGCTAACCCTGAAAAGGCCCTCTGTGAGGCCACCGCATATGAAAAATCACACCGGGACTGCCACGCACATATGGCACACCATGCATGCGCATCACTGCCAACCTTCAATGCATCAGATGAAGACGAAATCCATCAGGTTTGCCAGACCCCTCAACGGGATGCCCGGTCATCAACCACCAATGCCAATGCCTACCACACACATCAACCGCCAATGCCAACGCCTACCACACACACCAACCACTGCCCTACAAGGTCCACCCAGCTACCACCATGTGCCAGCTGCAGAGAGGACCACAAGTGCTGCACCTGCCATTTCAGAGATGCTGACTGCAGATCCTGTGGAAAAGGGGGGCACATAGCCTGTACCTGCTGTTCCAGGGGTCAATGGAAACCTGCATCAGCCCACCAGGAGTCCACGGAACTGAACACAATGGCCAGTCACTACGACCAGGTACTGAGCTTGCCACTAACAAAATCCATGTCACTGTACTGATAGAGGGGTCCCCTTGCAAGATGGAGCTGGACACTGGGTTCTCTTTCTCCATCATCTCGTCTGAGACACTAGCAAAGCTCTGTCCTCATGGGGGACCCCGCCCGCGGAAGCCATCCTCCGGGTTCACACTTAGAGACCTCCAAAGGAACCCGGTGGCAGTGAAGGGGTGGGGCAAGTTCCAGGTAGACTACAAGGAATTCAAGGGCTCTTTGGAGTTGTTGGTGGTGGAAGGGAGACTCACAAGTTTGCTAGGCCTCTCGGACTGGGAGTGACCAGAGTGCACCAAGTATGTCCAGCCAATTTCCAAGATGTCTGCAGAGAGTTCCCTGAGGTTTTCAATGAAATACTGGATCGGTCCACCAGTCCACCCATGTCACTGGACCTTGACCCCGTGGTGTGGCCCATCTGGTTAAAAGCGAGGAGTGTCCCATTTGTCCTCAAACCCAAAATAGACAGCAAAATAGACTGCCCTGTAGCCCACAGGGTGCTGGAGCCAGTGCCACACGCTCGCTGGGAGACCCCTATAGTAATGCCAGTCAAGCCAAATGGTGATGTCTGCAACTGCACGGATTACAAGCACACAATTAATAAAGCCCTCCAAGACCATGCATACCCAGTTCCGGTTGCCAATCATATCTTAGCATCTTTGGCGAGCGTGAAGATTTTTGGAAAACTGGACTTGGCCCAAGCTTATCAGCAGCTTCCAGTGGATGATGCCACAGCTGAAGCCCAGACAATAGTCATGCACAGGGGGGGGGGGGCTTCTGTGTACAGCGACTGCAGTTTGGAGTGAGCGTAGCTCCGGGAATTTTTCAGAACTTAATGGACTGTCTACTCAAAGGTATCTCTGGGGTCCAACCATTCTTTGACGATGTTCTGATCACCACCCCCATACCTTTGCTGACAGACTGCACACCATCCTGCAACGTTTCCATGCGGCCGGGTTGAAGGTGAAGAGGGAAAAGTGTCTGCTGGGAGTCCCGAGGGTTAAGTTCCTGGGGTTTGCAGTTGAGGCCCAGGGTATACATCCAATGCTGGACAAGGTCAAAGTCATTGTCAACGCTCCTCCCCTGACATCCAAGGCAGAACTTCAGGCTTTCGTGAGGCTTCTTTACTTTTATCACACCTTTCTGCCCCACAAGGCTGCCATCGCAGAGCCCTTGCACCACCTACTAGATAAGCATACGCTGTGGGTCTGGGGCCTGAAGTAAGCTGTGGCATTCCGGGCCATCAAAGACATGCTTACCTCGAATGCAGTCCTGGCACACTTTGATGAAGTGCTTCCTGTTGTCCTAGCTCGCGATGCGTCACCATACGGAGTTGGAGCTGTGACTGGGAGTGACAGCTGGAAAGTCCTGGTTGCCTACTACTCCAGGACTCTCTCTTCAGCTGAGCACAACTATGCTCAAATCGACAAAGAATCTCTGGCAATTGTAGCAGGGGTCAAGAAGTTTCACGAGTATCTCTATGGCTGGTCCTTCACCATAGTCACCAACCACAAACCTCTCTTGGGCTTCCTTACATTGGACCACCAGACGTCTCAGATGCTGTCTCCCAGGGTACTCCGCTGGTTGATTTTCCTGGCAGGCTACTGGTATGCTCTTATACATTGCCCCGGAAAAGCAATAGGACATGCAGATGCCCTCAGCCGCCTACCACTGCAGTCCTGTGACCCAGACCCCGCACCTGCACACCAAAAACTCCTCATTGAGGACCTGCTTGACACACCTGTCAAGGTAACCGATGTGTCCCGGGTTCTTGACTGGGTGGGAAGGGGGTGAGTGAGTGAGCCCCAAGTTCTCAGCATTCTCTTCCCTCCAAGATGAATTGTCCACCCACAAGGGCTGTTTGCTGTGGGGAAGTCGAGTGGTCATGCCTGCACCTCTACGCCAGCAAGTCCTCACAGCCCTCCATGAAATGCACCCCAGGATAGCTCACACTAACTCAGCTTAGAGGGAACATTGCCCACAGATACAGCTGGTGGCCCAGCATGGACAGTGAGATAGAGGACCAGGTTAAGCATTGCCAGACTTGCTAGGAGTCCAGGCTGGATCCCCCCGGGCCCCAGCATGGCAGTGGGAATCCTCTGGGAAACCCTGGGCCTGGCTACACCTAGACTTTGCCAGACCTTTCCAGGGCCAGCTCTTTTTCATCTTAGTGGACTCCTTCATGAAGTGGCTGGAGGTGGTACCAGTTCCGTCTACCTCATCCCGAGCTGCCATCCGCACCATGTAGAAAATCTTCAGTATGCATGATATTTCCGATTCCCTTGTGACCGACAATGGGACAGCCTTCACGTCAGCTGAATTCCAAGATTTTGTAGGTTACTATGGCATCTGCCAAGTCCACTCAGCCCCTTTCCACCCAGCCACTAATGGCCAGGCAGAGAGAATGGTAAGGACGGCCAAGGAGTCACTACGCAGAATAGTGCAGGGTGACCACTGGCTGGCCACCTGCCTATTCAACAATAGAATAACTCCCCACACCACCATGGGCTGCAGCCCTGCGGAACTCCTAATGGGTCAACGGCTAACCACCCGCCTGGACCGGCTACAGCCCGACAGGGCCCCAGAGCACAGTTCGGGCCAGGATAGCCAAGGGACCCACCGCGGATTCTTCCCAGGGGATCTGGTGTATGCCCACAACGTCACCAGGGGACCGACATGGGTCCCAGTCAAGATCCTCAGGGTGACCGGACCAGTCTCCTATGAGGTGTCCACAGAGGATGGCCAGAGGCTTCGCCAGCACCTCAACCAGTTCCACAGCTGCCTCTCACCTGTGGACACAGAGCCGGTCAGCCAGGAAGACAGTGACAATGACCAGCCATACCCAGACAAGACAGAACAGGCGAGCCCCGAGCCAACTGATGGAGTCCCGCAGGAGCAACCAGGGAAATCCACCAAAGTGCTTGTGCCTCCCACTCCAGAGGCTGATACCCGCCACAGCACAGACACTTCAGCACAGGCAGCTGCCCAAGTCCCTGAAGGAAGACCCCTTCCCCAGGCACCGCGTCAGGACCAGCGGCCCCACAAATGGAACCATGCCATTCAACCCGAGAGTGGTGCAGTCCTGAGTATCTAAAGGACTATGTGTGTTAGAGGGTTTCCAAACTATGGGGGGAGGGGTGTTGTATATCGATATGGACTACTACTAAGGAGCACATCTGCTCTAGCTAGACCATGTGGTCTAGTGCACCTTCAGGAGGGTAAACAATAGTCACAGAGGATCCTGAGGCATACCAATTGGTTCGCCCAGATCCTAGAGCAGACCTATAGGGAACATGGGCAGTGTAAATAACCTATCATGGGGAGTGGGGCGTGTGTGGGTGTGGTGTGCTGCACGGATATAAGCTGGCTTCGGGACCAGCAAGTTTGTCTTTGAATTGAGCTGAAAATAAACGATGAGCTGAAATCACACGTCTGAACTCAGTACTTTACAAGTGGTTTGGATCATACAATTCCCACCAAGTAACAAAGCTTACCTCAGAACAAAGTTTGTGTCCAGTGGCACCTTTAAGATGAACAAAGTTTAATTCAAGGTATAAGCTTTTATGTGCAAGCACACTTCCTCAGATACAAAGAATAGAATCAGAACAGAACAAAGCTTACCTCAGTAGAAGGAGGCTTGCTTTGGATGATGAAGGCTGCCTTTCTGCAGAAAGGAGACCTAGGAGACAACCCAGTGTGTTTAAATTACAGGAATGAGGCCATGGGTAAGGCAGTAACAAGCATGGAACCAGAACACTATTAGAAAAATGGAATGAGGTATTCAAGGAAACTCCGGTATCATTTTTAAGTGACTGTATAGGTGTGTCCTATAGAGTCATTTTATTGTATACGATTGACTGAAGAATGGTACACTCCTATCTGGGGTGGCCATCCTCTTTCATTGAGCATGCAGATTCAGGAGAGATGCACATAAAGCTGTGAGGGAGGATGGGGACACCCACCTAGGCAATCAGATCAACTGACTCAACCCTGGCAATCAATGGGTTGATGGATGTCACAGACAGATCTCCCTCTTATCTGTCACATTGAAGTGAATTGCACTGTATTCAGGAGCTGTTGTATTTCACTCTTGTCCTGTGATTCTACAGATCTATGTTGTCTGACCATTAGTGTGTCCTCTTGCTCTTGCAGATACATGGGTGTGTGTGAAGTGGGTGGGTCTTGTTATGCCGGGGGTTTCTTAGTACACAGATCTGCTTTAGGAACATCATTAATTCCTGTACAGCACTCATGGCCACAAAGGAGATTCAGTGACTGCTAAGAGTTCCTTCATGTGGTCTGATGCAATGATCATCCTGTCATTTTGTATATACCCAGGAGATTGATTGATTTGTTTATTTAGATTATGATGTCACTTCCTACAACAGCTGAGCTGAAGCAAAAGAAGCACAGGAGCGTGCACCAGCAATTACGATAACCAGGCACAGAAGGGAAGGACACCATGCATGGATGGCTAATCTGTATTTAAATCTATCATTGCAGCTTTGGGTAGTGCCAGGAGCATGTAATTATTTGGACTCAGCTGGACACATACCACTATGCTACACAAACACATCACACTCATCAGAGTTAAACAATTGATTCACTAGCCCAGTGTGAATTCTCCCATCCAAGCATGCTCGAGCTAGTTCAGATTGCAAGAACACATTCTTACATCCCAGTTCCTTTCTTGCTTTTCCTTCTTGCTTTATTGGGTGGGGGAGTATGTATATTTCATATCTATGCACACAGTAGTTATGGGTAATTTTTCAGATTGGGGTCT
Source organism: Gekko gecko (assembly GCA_029375565.1). Taxonomy (NCBI): domain Eukaryota; kingdom Metazoa; phylum Chordata; class Lepidosauria; order Squamata; family Gekkonidae; genus Gekko; species Gekko gecko. The sequence continues at coordinate 124,912,974 of JAPDNY010000006.1, read as the reverse complement.
CTGTCCAGACACAATTCAATCTCAAACCTACAGGGCTTGTCAGTTGGCCCTTCTCCCAATTCCAGCTCCCTTTGCTGCAAATTACCAAGCAGGGAAATAAATGACAGTTTTCATCATTCCTGTGTAAATGATTCCATGCTGATTCAGCTGTTTTGGACTCCAACTGCATTGCTTGTCTGCAAATGGAGGAGGGAGAACAGCATGAAAGTCAAATGAAAAACTCCAAAGGAGAAAATTAGATGGGGCGGAGGGACTCTTAAGAAAAACTCTTTTTCTTTCTTACTTCTGTGCCTATTACCATGCTATCCTGCTTCTTAACAATTTCAATCAATGGGTGCGTGAGCAGGTGCGAAAGAGGACATGGGTTCTGTGCTTCTGATAGTCATGCAGAAGAGGAGATTTTGGCAAGTGCACCTTGTCACATAGGAGTGAGTCCTCTCTGATTTAGTCTTTTCAATCAGCTGCAAAGGCACATTTTCAACTTGGGTCATGGTCAGGTCTCACAGTTCATCACCTCCACTTTGTGCCTGCATAGCTGAATGCATCCTTTAAATTATCTACTTGCCCCAGACCCAGATTTCGTATCTATGCCTAGTATCTATTAATATCTATGGCTAATAACCACTGATGGACCTCTGCTCCATATGTTTATCCAATTCCTTCTTGAAGTAGTCCATGCTTGTGGCTGCCACCACCTCCTGTGGCAGTGAATTCCATGTGTAAAAAACTCTTTGGGTGAAAAAGTACTTCTTTTTATCCATTCTAAACCAACTGCTCAGCAATTTTATTACTGCCCATGAGTTCTTGTATCATGTGAAAAGGAGAAAAGTACTTCTTTCTCTACCTCCTCTATCCCATGCATAATCTTGTAAACCACTATCACGTCACCCCTCAGTCATCATTTCTCCAAGCTAAAGAGCCCCAAGCGCTTTAACCTTTCTTCGTAGAAAAAGTGTTCCAACCCTTTTATCACTCTAGTGGCCCTTTTCTGCACTTTTTCCAATGCTATAAGATCCTTTCTGAGGTGCAGTGACCAGAGCTGCACACCAGTATTCCAAATGAGGTCACACCATCGATTTATACAGGGGCATTATGATACTGGCTGATTTATTTTCAATTCCCTTCCTAATAATCCCCAGTGTAGTGTTTGCCTTTTTTATTGCAGCCACACACTGTTTTGACATTTTCAGTGAGTTATCTTCTACAACTCCAAGATCTCTCTCTCAGTCAGTCTCTGCCAGTTTGGACCCCATCAACATGTATTTATAGTTAGGATTTTTGGCCCCAATGTGCATCATTTTGCACTTGGCCACACTGAACCACATTTGCCACATTGATGCCCACTCGCCCATCCTCAACAGATCCTTTTGGAGTGCCTCACAATCTTCCCTGGTTTTCACCACCCTGAACAATTTTGTGTCATCTGCAAATTTAGCCACTTCACTGCTTACTCCCAACTCCAAATAATTAATGAACAAATTAAAAAGCATTGGACCCAGTACTGAGCCCTGCAGTACCCCACTGCTTACCACCCTCCACTGAAAAATTGCCCATTTATACTAACTCTATTTCCTATTAATTAGCCAGTTTTTGATCCAGAAGAGGACTTGTCCTTTTATCCCATGACTATTGAGCTTATTTAGAAGCCTTTGATGAGGAACAAAGCTTTCTGGAAGTCAAAGTAAACAACATCTATTTGGTCCTCCTGGTCCACATGTTTGTTCACCCCCTAAAAGAACTCCTCCTCCACCACACCCCCAACCCCACCCAAATCCCCCCTTGTTGTAGCAGTATACCACTGCTGTGCAGTTCTGTGCAACACCAGAAGAGATTATGCTATCATCTTTGTGTTCTGGAAAGGCAGGGCCACTGAGGGGGGGACTGGGGGACAAAATTCGTGCGGTGGCCAAGTCAGCTGATGGGCTCTTACCTTTCCAATGATTTTCCTTTTGATGCAGTTCTAGATGCAGCCACTAGAGGTGCAGAGAAGCATGAGTAAAAGACACCATCTGGAAGACTCACCTTTCTGCAAGACTGAAGCAAAGCAGTCGTTAGTGTCTTTCCCTTAATTTCTCTCCCTCTTTTCCACTCTTTTCTCATTCATTTCTCTTTCCCTCCACCTAATTTTCCTATCCCTCCTCCCCCCCCATTATTTTCAAGTCTTGGTCTCAGCTTCTCCTAATCCCCATTCTCCTTGGCAACAGAATGCACTTAGTAGTATAGTGGCAAACCTTTGTTGGTATTATGAACAGAAAAGGGAAATAATATTTCCTTATGATCTAGCAACGTAGGAAAAGGATGCTTCTCCTTCCTCCACCCTTTACATTCATGGTAATGGAACATTAATCTGTTTTAGTGGTTATACCTGAGGAACAGAAGTTAGAATTCCCAGTTCAGGCAGTGGGTTGTTGTTGTTGTTGTTGTTGTTGTTGTTGTTAAGGCCCATTGTGGAAATAAATACAATGAACTCCAGAAAGAGGCTCTGGGTGGGAGCTCTGGCCTTGGGCACTCAGCGTCAGTTTGCTGTGGTGACCTCAGCAGGGTATAATGATGAAGAGTCCACCATTTTCTCCAGGGGAACTGATCTCTGCCATCTGGAGAGCAGTTGTAATTCTGAGTGATCTCCAGCCCTCACCTGGTGATTGGTAATAATAGTTTCTCAGGAGGAAAGGGCTGGTTTGTAGGGTGGAGTCTATGGCATTGTACCTGTCTGAGGTCCTATCCCTCTACAAACCCCACCCTCTCAAAGCTCCACCTCTCAAATCTCCAGGAATTTCCCAACCTAGGGTTGGCAACCCTATCTCCTTCCCAGCCAACTATCAATCTACCTTTATCTGCTCCTCTGACTTCAGCTTTCCATCTCCTCCCCACACCTGCAGCCTCTGCCTAGGACAAGTACAGTCTTTCTCCGCAGTGGGGACCCAAGAGGGAGGGAAGCGACCTTGGCAGGGTATAATGACACAGAGTCCACCCTACAAAGTAGCTTTTTTCCCAAGGTGAGCTGATCTCTTCCATCCAGAGAGCAGTTTTAATTCTGAGTAATCTGCAGCCCTCGCTTGGAGATTGGCAGCAATGGCTCCCCAGGAGGAAAAGTACAGTCTTTCTCTGCAGTGGAGACCAAAGCAGCTTATATCATTCTCCTCCCCCCCTTTTGATTTGCACAACAATCCTGTGAGGTAGGTTAGGCTGAAAGTCTGTGACTGGTCCAAAATCACCCACTCAGCTTCCACAGCAAGAACCTGGGTCTCACAGACCCTGCTCTGAAACGCTACCTGCTATGCCTAGGGTAGCCAACCTCCAGATAGAGCCTGAAGATCCCCAGGTATCACAAATGAACTCCAGACAACAGATCTCTCTCCCCCTGGGGAAAATAACTTCTTTGGAATGTGGACTTTATGGCATTCTATTCAGCTGAGGTCCCTCCCCTCCCCCAACTCTGACTTCTGTAGACTCCACCACAAAACCTCCAGGAATTTCCCAACTTGGAGCTGGCAACCGTAGTCAGGAATGGCCCCAATGAGTTCTCCACAAAGGCCAAAGAAGGCCTGGAATGGGCCTCCTGCCTTTGCCTTTTTACTGACAGAACTACACTTGATTGCCTAGCAGCTGCCACATAGGGAAAAGTTAGCCCCACAGCAGGAGGAGAAGAGAATGGTTTGGCAGCCAGTGGCCCACCTCAGTAACCAGCCTGTGGCAGAGGAGCCAAGCAGCAGAAGAAGCATCTTTGTCAGGAGAGACAGACATTTTGGCAGTTTTTCCTGTCAGCAAGGAGTGTTCAGGCTGGCAGTGGGTGGGGGAGAGGATTGAACCCAACACCTAGCCAATGGCATGCGTGTACTCTTGAGTGGCGGTTGACTGGCCAATCGCTGATGGAGTGCACATCACAGCCAACGCAAAAGCCAGAAAGTGCCAATACGTGGGGCAATAATATATGTAGGATTGTCTTGGTGGAAGATGTAATCACCCTTTGGAAATGTTACTTTGGCATATGGCAAATGATGTGATCTTCTTAATGTCATTAAAATAGATTTATAACACATCTCATATCCAGTCTTTCTCCCCAGTGGGAACCCAAAGCTGCATTGTTCTCCTGTCCTCCATTTTATCTTCACAATAACCCTGTGAGGTAGTTCTGGCTGAGACTGTCACCCAGAAACCTTCTATTGGGGATCTGAGTTAGACATGCTTGACAGGTTGCTTAAAAGCTCTTTTATTACATGTTGCCTTTCATGAAGATAACCTGGTTCAGGGTGTCCAAATTCCCTTCATTTTTGGCACTGCAACTTCCATTTGGCACTGCAACTACACAGTTTTCAAATGTGTAGCATTATTTTCTGAGTTATGCCTGCCACAAACAGAGAACCTTAGCTTCCATTGCAAATAGAATGGGTGGTGGTGGGGGGTGTCACCTGAGCCAAGATATTCTCATACTTTTCAATTCTGGCCCTGGAACTCCCACAATCATCCTGAACCTGGTGGCCAACTTTGAGCCTTCTAGTGTTATTCTCTAATAAGTTATGCCTGACATAAATGGACAGGCCAATTCTTTTATCACTATAGATTCATAGTAACATCAAGCAAAGTGATTTTGTGATGATATTTGGTTTGGATCAGGGTCATCTTTGTCCAGGGGCTCATGGTGGGTCTTGACAGCCCTGCTGGAAGGAGACTTCACATCAATCCTATTCTTTTCCAAAGAATATAACTCAAGGATATGATTGCACTGAACATCTGCCTGACAATTAAATTTTGTTCTGTTATAGAGGTAAAGATGATTTACATAAACTAAAGATGATTTACATAAAAGAAGGGGACAGCAAAGGATGAGATGGTTAGATGGTGTTATCAGGGCAACAAATATGAAATTAAGCAAACTTCGGAGCATAATGGAAGACAGGAGGGCCTGGCGTGATGTGGTCCATGGGGTCACAAAGAGTCGGATTCGAGTGTGCGACTGAACAACAACAACAACAACAAAGACTCTGTATTCATCACCAATATAGCATCACAAAGTCTTCTGAATCACAAATGTTCTGTCCTGAATGAGTCAAGTAAAGAGTCAGCCAATGGTAACATTTATTAGTAAGATTCTATCTGACACAGCATAGGATTTAGTCAGTGGAACCGGGGAGAAATCACATGAAGAGGTTCTTAAGTGTATTCAGCTTCAAGGATTTAGCAAACATTTAGTAATTTAATGTTTAAACTGCTTGCCAGAGTGACCTTAAACCAATCACTTCATTTCTCTGAGACCTCACAGCCTCCAGGCAATTAAAATGATTATTCTTCCATAGATCCTACATGATTTTGTAAATGTACCTTGTGCTACCTCAAACCACAGGCTGTCAGAAACCTGTTGCACACTTCAGTGCCTTAGAATCAGCATGTATCAATTCCAGTCCAAAAGAACAATATCCATGATCTCTGGATCTTGACTAAGTTTGCCCACATCCTTGAAGTATGTGTAAAATTTTATTCATTACACTTATATCCCATCCTTTCTCTGAGGAGCTCACTACAAACTGTATAGAAAAGAAGGCAAGGAATATTCTAACAAACTTTTGAAGGGAGCCAAGAAGATTTTTTTTATGCCACACTCAGATTATCAACAGCAGATGGGCTTTCACCTTTTTATGTTGTTTCTGATACATACAATGAGCTGTAAAAAGAGGCTCTGGGCAGGTGCCCTGGTCTTGGGCACTCAGCATCAATTTGCTGTGGTGACCTCAGCAGGGTATAATGACACAGAGCTTACCATTTTCTTCAGGGGAACTGATCTCTGCCATCTGAAAAGCAGTTGTAATTCTGAGTGATCTCCAGCCCTCCCCTGGAGATTGGCAACAATGGATCCCTGGGAGGAAAGGGCTGGTTTGGAGGGTGGAGCCTATGGCATTGTACCTGCCTGAGATTCCACCCCTCCTCAAACCCCACCTTCTCCAGGCTTCACCCCTCAAATCTCCAGGAATTTCCCAACCTGGAGTTGGCAAGCCTATCTCCTTCCCAGCCAACCATCAGCCTACCTTTATCTCCCCTTCTGACTTCAGCTTTCCATCTCTTCCCCCCCCCCCCCGGATAGCAGTTGTATTTCTAAGTGATCTCCAGTCCTTCCCTGGAGATTGGCAAACAATGGCTGCTTTGGAGGGTGGAGTCTATGGCACTGTACCTGTCTGAGGTCCCACCCCTCCTCAAACCTCACTCTCTCCAGGCTCCGCCCCTCAAATCTCCAGAAATTTCCATACCTAAAGTTGACAACTTTATCTCCTCCCCTCTCAGCAGCCTCTTCCTAGGCAAAGTTATGTCTTTCTTGTTAGTGGGGGAGCAAAGCAGCTTACTTCATTCTCCTCTTCCACTTTGTGATCTGTACAGCAACTCTGCAAGGTAGGTTTGGCAGAAAGTCTGTGGCTGGTCTGAAATCACCCAGGCAGCTTCCATAGGGAGGCTCCCACTGAGCAGGCAGCCAGGGCTAGTGAAGTAATGCCAGTCAGGGGCATGACGTCACCCTGAGAGTGCTGGCAGGCCTAGGGTTGCCAACAAAGACAGATTGATGCAAAGGAGGATGAAAAAGTCTCCATATCTCTATTTTGCCTTAAATTGGTTTTGATGCCAGCAGAGTGAGAAATTGCCAGAGGCTCTGGGTGGGTGCCCCATGGTAAATGCACCAAACAATTCCCAAAGATTTTCCAAAACACTACTCTGTCCACATTCATTTTCTACACTCACAGTGTCCCCTGCCAGAACGCAACACATGCCCAGCACTTTGAATTCGCACCAGAGCTTTAAGAGCTCTCCAGCTGTCACCTGAAGATTGCCAACAATGGTTTTCCAGGAAGAAATGGCTTGTTTGGAGGGTGGGGTCTATGGCATTGTATCTGTTTTAGGTTCCCCTCTTCCTCCTCCTTAGACCCCACCTTCAGCAGGCTTCATCCCTAAAATATCCTGGAAGTTTCCAACCTGGAGTTGGCAACCCTATGTCCTTTCCAGACAACCATCAGGCTACCTTTATCTGCCTGTCTGACTTCAGGTTTGCATCCCCCCCCCCCCGCAGCCTCTGCCTAGGGAAAGGGCAGTCTTTCCCTGCAGTGGGAACCAAAGCAGCTGACATCATTCTCCTCTCCCTCATATGATCCACACAACAACCCTGTGAGGTATGTTAAGGTAGAAAGTCTATAAATGGTCCATAATCCCCCAGGCAGCTTTTACAACATGAAGCTGGGACCTGCACACCATCCTCTGAAGCACTCTCAGGTACATATCTATGGCAGTAATAGGGTGGCACCTTTTCCTATCATTTTTTGCCTTGTGGTATTCTGCTTGTGGTGTGATCTGTCTTTTTTGTGGTTTGGCATGGTTGTGTTATTGGGTTTGTTTCTTTTGAAGGGGAAGTGATGTGTTGTGGGTGAGGACATATTTTACCTCAGAATTCACCAGGTTGCATATGCAACTGACAGTTCCAATGGTCTTGCAGGAGGGGGGAGTTTGAGGTGTGGAATGGAGTGAAGTCCAGTCAGCTTCCATATGCAAATGACCCTGAAATGCTGGCCCAATCAGAGAAGAGTGGCCTGAGCTGCAGTGGGTGGGAGAGAACTCAAGCAATGTAGCCAGTGGATAGAGACACATCACAGAGCCAAATGATTTGGGAGTGCATGGAACTTTGCCACTTGAAAATAGAATCTCTCCTTATAATATTTATCTTTTGGTTTCATAAGATTCCATGCGCTCCCATTGGCTGTAAAATGCCCTCCCTCAGCCATTGGCCCATCAGCCGCCACTCAAGAGTACTTGCGTGCCATTGGCCGGGTGCTGGGTCTGCTCCTCTTCCCCACCCACTCCCCCTTTTGCATGTCAGATTTACTGGCAGACCAGCTCTCTCTCCTGAGGAAGACAGTTCTCTTGACTCCTGTGAGGGACTGTCTCCTCAGTGGCTGTTGGTAGGCAGCCAAGCTTGGTTCTGTGAGTAAAAAAACAAAGGACTTTCAGCATAACCCCCTCCCCTGCCCATAACCCCCTCCTCAACGGCCACTTTCCTGTCAGAATAAATGGGAAAAAGCTCTTTCTCCTGCTTAGCTTCAGCATGGCTCGCTGGCTAACGAGGTGGGCCAGCGACCATCAAACCATTTTCTTCAACTCCCTGCTGTGTGGCTGACTTTCCCCTAGGGTTGCCAATCTCCAGGTGGGACCTGGAGATCTCCCATTATTACAATTGACCTCCAGATGACAGAGATCAGTTCCCCGGGAGAAAATGGTTGCTTTGGAGGGTAGACTCTATGGCATTATACCCTGCTGAGTCCTTCCACACACACCCCAAATGCTGCCCTCCACAGGATCCACCCGCCCCCCCAAATCTCCAGGTATTTTCCTAATCAGAGTTGGCATCTGTACTTTCTCCTCTGTCAGTAAAAGGCCCTTTCCACACCTATGTTGGCCTTTGGGAGAAAACTCATTGGGCCCAGTCCTGATCAGGTTGCCAACTCCAGGTGGGCAATTCCTGGAGATTTGAGGGATGGAGCCTGGAGAGGGTGAGGTTTGAAGAGGGGTGGCACCTCAGACAGGTACGATGCCATAGACTCCACCCTCCAATCCAGCCATTCCCTGATGGGGAACCATTGTTGCCAATCTCCAGGTGGGGGCTGGAGATCACTCAAAATTACAACTGCTCTCTGGGAGGGAGGGGGGAGGAGATGGAAAACTAAAGGTAGGTTGATGGTTGGCTGGGAGGAAGATAGGGTTATCCACTCCAGGTTGGGAAATTCCTGGAGATTTGAGGGGTCGAACCTGGAGAGGGTGAGTGTTGAGGAGGGGTGGGATCTCAGACAGGTACAATGCCATAGACTCCACCGTCCAAACCAGCCACTCCCTTCTGGGTAACCACTGTTACCAATCTTGGGGGTGAGCTGGAGATCACTCAAAATTACTACTGCTCTTCAGGTAGCAAAGATCAGTTCCTCTGGAGAAAATGGTGGACTCTGTCATTATACCCTGCTGAGATTGCCACAGCAAATTGTCACTGAGTGCCCAAAGCCGGGGCACTCTGCCAGAGCCTCTTTCTAGAGCCCGTTGTATTTATTTCCACAACGGGCCTTATTCCTAGTTATATATAAGGAGAGATGAGCAACTGCAAGCATGACACAAACATCTTGAAACTGCATCTTCCTATACCCATCCCTCCTGCACTTGCTGCTGTTATCACCTTCACTTCCTGCTCCTCCCATTTTTCTCCATCATATCTATAGATCACAGACATGGCAGCAATTTTTATTCTCCTCCAGCAACCCTTCCATCAGCTTGGATAAGATGGAAAAAAAACCTCTTTAAGCTCTTTAAAGGGCTCAAAGGTGGTGGAATAGTGGCCAGAGCATTCAGATGGACTTTATGCCGATAGCAACCCACGATTTCCCTTTTTGAGCCAGATTAAAGTAGGTTCATTTTTTAGCCCAGTTCAAAAAAGGAAGATAGGGAACCAAACTAGTCATGCCCACATTGGGCACAACATTGTTTCCAAATGCTGGAGGGGCTTCCTGTTACCCAGGGAAGGAAAAATCTCTATGTGGAAGCAGCCCTGGTGAATTTGGTGCCCTTTTTTGTGTCAACATCATCAATCAATGGTTACTATGGAAACAGCCCCAGAAATGATTAAACTGTGTACCTGTCTTTGAAGTGTGGCATTTTAGAGCTTTCAAAATCACAAAACTTTCTTGTGAGTGCTGTAACTTCCTCCGTATTCATATTTATTGATATATTGAACTGTGTTTTTATCTGATCTCATTCCAAAGTCTCAAAGGTAGGTAGTAACAACATATATATATATATAACTTAGAAAGGATGAGGAAGTTCACATTTGAGATGCTAACAATGAGAATACCTTTCTGCATACCACTGCAGTTCTAATCGGCACACCACTGGGAAACTTACCACTCATGATAGGACACAAGCAGATGGGAGTCCTTCAGGTACATTGGGGCCAAGTTGTTTAGGTCTTCACAGGTGTTCATAGCCTTATGGCAAATGGGTTTAATTCACAAAGGGCTCTGTCACCCTCATGCCTGCTAATTTGGTCTTTGCCTACTCTTGAGGAGTAAATGCCATAAAGTGTATGCCTATGATTTGTTACATTATTATTGCCCTTTTTCTGCCTTCCCCCAGGGCACTCCTAGAATAATGTCAAAGCACCAAACCTATTTGTGCTGAAACTGCATTGTAAAATAAAAGTGCTAGATTATGCCTTCAAGCATCAGAACCGCTTATTTTATCATTTGTCCAGGGATTTTGAATTTAAGTCTGCTTTTACCATCTTGAAAACCCTGTTGAGAGGGATTATTTTTGCTGTATTCCCTATTTGTAAGCATTTTCATTGTAATGCAATGTACTTGGATCTTGAAATGCACTTTGCAGAAACGACAAGGGAAAATTGCATCAATTTTGCCAGTAAGTGCCTCTATGTGGTAATTATTAGGTGGCTTCTTTTAGGTACTTGCTTACTCTGGCTAGTTGAAGTTTGCCCTCTCTTCTTTTTTTCCTCTCTTTGAGGAAAGAGCAGAGCATCCAACATAGCGTGCAGAAAAAGATAATTAGTAATCACAGGGCAGTCATGGCTAAAAGACCACCACGTGGCAGTTCTACCTGTGTGATTCCATGCCATGGTGCTTTCTAGCAGGGGTCATTTTGTAGAAAAAGAGCTGCAGGAGCTCATTAACATAACTAATTAGCATAACTTATTTGCATATGCCATACCCCCTGACATCACCGGAAGTGTGTCAGAAGGCAACACCCACCACTCAGACTCCACTGGACTCTTTTGGATTACTAGCTATTGGGGGGGGGCATGCAGATTTGTCCTGGCAGAGGAGGGAGAGCTTGTACCTGAATAAAACTTGGTCTTAAAGGTGCCACTGGACTGTTTGGGGCCAGGGGGCCGGGGGGGGGGCTCTGCAACTTACCTGGCTGCTTCTTGCTCTGACTGAGGGCTGCTGGGAGCAGGGGGTGGGGCTTGTTGCATGTGCCCGCCCCCTGGGCTCGTTACTACCAGAGCTCCACTCCTGTGCGCTCCTGCAGGAAATGATCCCTGCTTTCTAGTCAAATGCTGCAGTGGATTGTGACAGGGACAGGCTGATAAGGGAACCCAACTGCACCTCATAAGGAAAACTATGAGGCACTTCTGGAAGCAAAAAAATGGACAAAAAGCACTGAGAAGCCAGCTGGGCAAAAGCAAGGCAAGCTCCAGGTGGAGATGTGTGGACTAACAACTATGGAGACAGGCAGCAATGAGCAGCTGGGAGTGGAAGGGGCAGCAGGTCAGCTAAGCCAAGGTGCTTGTTACAGCAAGGCTTAAAAGCAGCAGCCAGATTGGGGGGGGGGGAGCTGAGGAGTAGCCATGGGAACTTGTGAGCCACCATGCAGGAAGGGTGCTGTTAACTGCTTCCTTGCCCTATATGTCTGAAAGGACTGAATAGACAACTGACAGAGCTGAATGAAGAGTTCAGCATGTGCTTGGAGGAACAGAACCAATAAAAGCTAGCCTCTTACCAGCTTGCTGTGGGCCCCAGTGCTATATGTTGTATTGGAGATACCCAGTCCTGCCACAAAGAGGCTCACCTTTGTTAGGGTCCTATTAAAAATTACATAATGCTGTTAATTTATGAGTAAACTCTGGCTTCATACTGTGGTACAATTAAGTCATATAGCTATATGAGCTAAGCTCACCAGGCTGCCACCAGTGCTGTTGAAAAACTCATCTTTCCTCTGCTCTTTCTTATACTGAGCTGAAAACTTTCATGCAAGGTGATCAGACCTTTAACCCTCTAAATAGTCCTGGTCCAGGATAATCAAGGTCCATCCTATTCCATATGAACATTCCTGAAATTTAAGAACCCCACAGAAGCTTTGTTGCAGGGACCTCCACCTATCTGAGAAGTTTTGGATAAACTAACATGACAGGTCCTTAAAATAGCAAAGGTCCTGTCAGAGGCTGGGGCTGCCTGGTCAGACTCCAGGTTCTTCATTTTCAAGTGGCATAAAGACAGCCCTCAGAGCAAACCTCCAGTCTTCTCTCCACACCCAGCAAAAGTATGCATATGAAACAATGGGTTCCACCAGGTAGTGTATCTGCATTTCTAAAGCTATTCAGAGGCCACCTGGCAAATAGCCCTTCTATCTCCAAAACTTCACCTAGTCCTTTTTGTGTGACCCCATGTCTATGTGAGAATCCTTTGTCTCCAAACCTCCAAAGTGGAGGGTAGCTCCCCTCTTTTGAGCTCTTAAAACACAGATGAAAATGCCCTCTTTTGGGGTTGGAAGATAAAGAGTATTTCTTGTGATGCCTTGCGGGGCGGGCATTTCTTTAGTGTTAACAATAGTTTTAGCTATTTTTGGTATAGGGATAGATTTGTATTGGGGGCTTAATATTTTTTTTTTATTTTGTGTTTTTGTAGACTCCAAGTCTTGAAGACTCAAAAATGAGTGCAGCAAAAAAAGCGAAAACAGATAATGGAAGATCATTCCAAGAGGCCTGGACAGAGTCATTTGGAGTGATTGAACGCAATGGGAAAGTGTTATGTATTGTGTGTAATGAAAGTGTTGTGTGTCGCACATCAAGTGTCAGATGGCACTTTGACACCAACCACAAAAGTGCTGCCAAACTTGGTGAAACTGAAAGAAAAGAGTTTCTTGAAGGGAAACTGAGGCAATATCATTCCCAGCATCTTACTTTTAGCAACTCTCTTTCTAGAACAAATCATCTGACAGCTGCCAGTTTTCAAATTTCACTGTGCATAGCAAAACATGGTAAGCCCCTCTCTGATGGGGATATTATCAAAACAGCCATGTTGTCTGGGAGTAATTCCCTTTTTCATGATTTCCCAAACAAGGATAAAATTATTCAACGCATCTCTGAGATGCCACTTAGCAGAAATACTGTTAAAGATCAAGTCCAGCGCATGGCAAATGATGTTAGTCAGCAGCTCATCACTGACTTACAAAAGGCAGCCTGTTACTCCATGTGCTTTGATGAAAGCACAGATATAAATAATCATGCAAGGCTAGCAGTAATTTTGCGTTATGCTGTTGGTTACATCATGAGAGAAGAGCTGGTGAAACTGGTGTCTTTGCCTGAAAGAACACAAAGGATAGATATCTACAATGCTGTGATGGAGGCTTTTTTGTCACAAGGCATAAGATCAGAAAAAGTGGTTTCAATTACTAGTGATGGGGCACCTTCTATGGAGGGGGCAACATCTGGTTTCATACAGATCTTTGTTAAAGAAACAAAACATCAAGTCATTCAGTTCCATTGTATTATACATCAAGAAGCTGCTTGTGCCAGGGAAAGCAGCAAAAAATTTGATGATGTCCTCACTGATGTCACAAAAATGGTGAATTACATCATGACTCGTGCTCTGAATTGTCAAAAGTTTAAAGCACTTCTTGAGGAGATTCAGGCACAGTATAATTGCTTACATGTGTACAATAATGTCCAGTGGCTGAGCAGAGGACAAGTCCTGGAGAGATTTGTAGCCTGCTTGGATGAAATTAGGCTATTTATGAATGAAAAAGGGCAGGAATATCCACAGCTCACTGATATGGCCTGGCTTACCAACCTCATGCATTTTACAGATTTTACACTACACTTCAATGTACTGAACAAACAACTACAAGGTGTAGGGAAATGTTTTGTGATATCAAAACATCGGAGAGAAAACTGCAGGTTTTTGAAAGAGACCTTGAAAGTGGACAGCTGAAATATTTTCCAAATCTAAAAATGCATTTAGAAAATTCTACATTTGCAGACAATCCTACAAGCCATCAGGAAATCTACAAGGCATTTTCTAGCATTGTAGCAGCTGCAAAGGTGAATTTCAGTAACAGATTTTTACAGTTCCGTAAGATGGAGACAACCCTGTGCTTTCTTACTTCTCCAGATAAAGCCAAATTTGAAGAACTTGATCTTTCCTGCTTACACTGGTTAGATTTAGGAAATCTGGAAATGGAACTATTGGAATTTCAAGAAAACTCTATCTGGAAAAATAAATTCTATGATCTGAGTGAAACACTTGAGAAGATAGAAGGGATGACAAAAGACAGCACAATTAGTTCTGAAAATGAGATCCTTAAAGTGTGGAATTCTCTGCCAAATAATTTTAAGTCAATGAAAGCACTTGGGATTGCTTTCTTTACTTTGTTTGGATCATCTTATGCTTGTGAGCAGCTGTTTTCAACTTTGAATTATATCAAATCTGACACCAGAAACAGACTAACAGATGACCTGAGTGCTGCATGTGTTGCTCTCAAACTTACAAAGTATGAGCCAAGGTTAGACAAATTATCAGCATGCCTACAACAGCAAAATCATATTAATTATTCAAAAGCATGCCAAATGCAAACTTTTACTTTTCAATAAAAAGTTGTTTGTATCATTGAAAGCTCTGTTATTATGTTTTTCTCTTAAGACAAAAGATGTTAATGTATGAGTTGTTTTTTCTAAACTAAAACCTCAGTATTCAGGTTAAATTGCCATGTTGGCACTTTGCGATACTTAAGTGGGTTTTGGGTTGCAGTTTGGGCACTCAGTCTCTAAAAGTTTAGCTATCACTGTTCTATATAGTCTGCTGTTGCTGTTGGGAGTCCTGAGGTAAAATACATATCCTAGTCTCCCTGTGGGGCCTGGAGATCTCCCAGAAACCACCATGTTCCCCAGCCACAGCACATCATTTCCCCTACAGACAATTTCCCAGCTATTAAAACTGATGTCCAGATGACCAAGATCAGTTCTCCTGGAGACAATGGCTGATTTGGCCAGTGGACTATGGCATTATACCCTGCTGAGGTCCCCCCACACCCCAAACCCTGCCCTCCCCAAGCTCTACCCCTCAAATCTACTGGTATTTCCCAACCCAGAGTTGGCAACCCTGTAACTGGCTATGGAACTGTTTTCCAGACTCTTGGAACCCAGAAGATATGGCATAGGAGGAGATGCTTTTCTATGTTAGCTGCCACTGCATAGACCCAAATTAACATAAGCCAACCTCCGGGCAGCACCTGGAGATCTCCAGCTATTAAAACTGATGCCCAGATGACCAAGATCAGTTCTTCTGGAGACAATGGCTGCTTTGGGCAGTGGACTCTATGGCATTATACCCTGCTGAGGTCCCTCCGCACCCTGACCCCTGCCCTCCCCAGGCTCTACCCCTCAAATCTACAGATATATCCCAACCCAGAGTTGGCAACCCTGTAACTGGCTATGGAACCACTTTCCAGACTCTTGGAACCCAGAAGATCATGGCATCGGAGGAGGTGGTTTTCTACCTTAGCTGCAACTGCATAGCCCTAAATTAACATAAGTCAGGGGTGGAGGGAACCATGCCTGTTACCATGAGGCTGTCCTCCCATACTACCCACTTGGGGCAGCAAAATGACTTCATAGAATCATAGAATGTTAGAGTTGGAAGGGACCTTGCAGATCATCTAGTCCAACCCCCTGCACTCTGCAGGAGCATAGCTGAAAGATAATCCTACATATCTACATACTTACAACATGCCCGAAAGATGGTTGTCCAGCCTTCGCTTGAAAACGTCCAGCGAAGAAGCATCTACCACCTCCCGAGGCAGTCTGTTCCACTGCTCAACCACCCTTACAGTTAGGAAGTTTCTCCTGATATCTAACCGGTAACGACTCCCTTGTAATTTCCACCCATTAGATCTAGTCTTGCAATCCGGAGCAAGAGAGAATAGATCTGCTCCATCTTCTACATGACAGCCCTTCAAATACTTGAAGACTGCAATCATGTCCCCTCTAAGCCTTCTCTTTCCCAGGCTAAACATACCCAACTCTTTCAGCCTTTCCTCATAAGACTTGGATTTCAACCCTCTCACCATCCTGGTTGCCCTCTTCTGGACACGCTTGAGTTTGTCAACATCCTTTCTAAAATGTGGTGCCCAAAACTGGATACAGTATTCCAGGTGAGGCCTGACCATAGCAGAATAGAGCGGAACTACCACTTCCTGTGATCTGGGCACAATGCTTCTGTTAATGCATCCTAAGACTGCATTAGCTTTCTTCACAGCCACATCATACTACAGGCTCATGTTTAGCTTGTGATCAACTATAACTCGTAGATCCCTTTCACATGTGCTGCTGTCAAGCCAAGTCCCTCCCATTCTATATCTGTGCCTTTGATTTTTTGTACCTAATTTGATTTTTTGCACTTATCTCTACTGAAATTCATTTTATTTTTCTCAGCCCACTGTTCCAGCCTATCTAGATCATTTTGAATCCTGACTCTGTCTTCTTCAGAATTAGCAATCCCACCCAGCTTTGTGTCATCTGCAAATCTGATAAGCATCCCCTCTATGTCTTCCTCCAGGTCATTTATAAAAACATTAAACAGCACCGGGCCCAAGACCAAGCCCTGTGGCACTCTACTCGAGACTTCCCTCCACATAGACGCAGAGCCATTTACGAGCACTCGTTGGGTACGATTTTTCAACCAACCATGAATCCATCCAACGGTTGCACCATCCAGCCCACACTTAACCAGCTTATCCTCAAGGATATCATGAGAAACTTTGTCAAATGCTTTACTGAAATCTAGATACACTACATCCACAGCATTGCCAGAATCAACCATTTTAGTAACTCTGTCAAAAAAGGAGATAAGGCTGGTCTGGCATGACTTATTCTTGATAAACTTGAGACAGCCCTGCCTTATAGCTAAGCAGAAGGAAATAAAAATTGCTTGCCTCCCTGTATATTCCCCTTCCCTCTGCCACCCCACCAGACACAGCCGGGACACTCACCTGGAGCTTCCTTCTAGAGCTCGTTGTATTTTTTCCCACAACGGGCCTTACTCCGAGTTGTTTAATAAAACCTATTTAATTTACTCTTCAAATTTGGAGTCTTCCTACTGTACTGGACCTTCATATAAACTGGTGTGTGGTCCCTTGTACCAGTCTGGTCTCTCATGCCACAAAACTAATTTTCCCAAACAAAGAGACAGGCCACTGGTGGTAAGAGGAGCGCGGACTCTAATCTGGAAGCACCAGGCTTGAGTTCCCTCTCCTCTACATGCAGCTGCTGATGTGACTTTGGGTCAGTCACTAGTTCAGAGCTGTACTCTTAAGAGCAGTTCTTGAAAGAGCTCTCTCAGCCCCACCTACCTCTCAGGATGTCTGTTGTGGGGAGGGGAAGAGAAAGGAGACTGTAAACTGCTCTGAAACACCTTTGGGTAGTGAAAAGTGGGGTATAAATCCAATCTCCTCCTCCTTCTTCCTTTCCAAAAACTGCATGTGCAAAGCTGCTTCCAGTTCTAACTATCAGCAGCCATTAGCATCACTAAGAACTACTTAGATGAACACCGATGGATATGATTTTATTGAAACACAGCATTTATTGATGGCTGATATAAATGATTTGTGAATTATTTAAATCCCTATTTAAACAATTGCTTGCTGGGCGGTATGCAGCAAGGATGGGGAGCTATAGAAGTCATTTCGGCTGTGTGAGAAAGTATATGCATGAAAAGCAAATTATTGCTGTCTTGCCTGGTTAGTAAGGAATATAGTGAAAAAAACATGCTGAACACCCATGAACAGACTGATGAACTATCTAAGAGATCATTGAAAAGTCAGGTCTCTGTTCATAATCAGTGAACAGGATACAAGTCGAGCTAGTGAGTGTTCAGATGTCCCTATTAGATGGCAGGTGAATGCAGTGCCTTTGCAGAGAGCATTTGGTTGGTTGCCTCTAGTTGGAACTGTGCTTTAACTTTTTATGCTCTTGTGGCTTTCTGGTTTTAAATACTATGGGCTTTTCTTCTTCTGTCTCTTAATTGTATAGATTACTTTAATTTTTTTTCACTGTCGCTATGGTTTTTAAAATGTTGTAAGCCACCTAGAAGTTTTGACAAAAGATGGGGTAGAAACATTTTAATTAATAAATAGAAATAAATGTTCCTGCCTCCCATTGGTGAAAGACAAAACTCTGTAGTTGATAGTATTGGGTTGGACCCAAAGAACCACACACAAGCAGAGCAGAGCTTCAGTAAACTGTCTTTTTTGCCTCTCTCCTCTCACAGCAACCCACAGAGCCCCTCCCCATTCTACTTCTGGGATCAGGGGACCGTCATGAACAATATGGGGCAACGTGGAGGACTGCAGTAAAAATGAAAGTTAACAGATTTGCTCCTCTCCTTTGCCTGCCAAAGTCCCTTTGCCCTAGTTTAATGCCATGATACCAGCAGAGGAGCACCATCTGCATTCGACCTGTTGGCTTCAGCATTACTTGTTCAGAGACAACCATGTTGCATAGTGTGTTTAAACTGGACTGAAACCTCTGAGGGCAATGGAAAGCGTTTTATGTGTCCCCCCCTTTTTTGGTCCAACGTAAATTCTTTATCAAACATCATACACAACAGCACAACAGCATATCTTAAATTTCATTCACAATATATATTTTAAAAGTATCATTCATTTAAGCTTTATAAAATATTAAACACATGTTGAAGAGATGAGCCATATTACACCAATGTGTTATTAATTTAAACAAATTTTCCAAAAATTCTGATAAACCTTGCATCCTGTCCTGTTCTTTAGGTTGTCATATATTCACTAATACTATCATTTTCAATTACACCTGGTATTCTCCAATAGTTATTTTGCCTGTACTGGTAGTTCATCTTCATCTTACTTTAGGCAATATGATTATCTTATGTGTAAGCTACAAGGGGCTGTCTGCCTCATTGTCTCTGGAGGTCCTATGATGTCACAGAATCTTATGAATATTTCTACTGTAGAAAGAGAGTCTCCACACTGATCGATTTGTGGTGAAATTCTCATCAATCATACATGCAGTTATAGCATGGATTCCAAACAACATTTTCAACAATCCTTTGGTTTCCTCTTCTTTCCCCACTGCACTCCCAAGTTTTCTAGGAGCTGGTTGCTTTGTGATTCCCCCTCCCCACTGATGTGGTTTAAAAGTGCAATTTCTGTTGTTGGATGGTATTTATACTACTATTCTGGGTAGATCTTTCTGTTCATTGAAACTTTCTGTCCTTTTAGTTGTTATGTGTGAGCAGAGCAGTTTGGCAACAGCTGCTGCAGTCACCTTTATTTTTTAATGGTACTATAAGCATTAAAAATTAAGAATTTCTCAGCATGAGATTTCCATGGGAGACTCTGGAGTTTCCAACCAGAATTAACTGAAAGTTGGATGCAGCCTTGGGGTTGGGAGCTGCAAAAATTGCTTCTTGGGAATTAGATGCTGGAGTAATAGATTTACTTCTTAATAGCTGATGATCATGGGGAAGTAGTGTTTGGTGTAGTGGTTAAGTGTGCGGACTCTAATCCAAGAGAACCGGGTTTGATTCCCCATTCCTCCATTTGTACCTGCTGGATGACCTTGGGCAAGCTGTAGTTCTGGCACAGCTGTTCTTGAAAAAGCAGTTTCTGCCAGAGCTTTCTCAGCCCCACCTACCTCACACAGTGTCTGTTGTGGGGAGGGGAAGGGAAAGGAGTTTGTAAACCGCTCTGAGACTCCTTTGGGTAGTGAAGGGCAGGGTATAAATCCAATCTCTTCTCTCTTCTCTTCTTCTTCTTCTTCAAGTGGACCAAAAAAATTGAGGTGAATTATTTCAGGAGCATGATATCCATGGTATGACTTCTCCATTGTACTTCTCTATACAGCAAATGGCAGAACACTATCGGCCTGCTTACATAGAATTGTCCCAACTGTGGAACTGACCAAAGAGAGATGACAGAGGAGCTGTGAGGAATCAGGGAAATACTTCAAAGACATTTATTTATCTTAAAAATCTATCTCAGTTTTCAGGGATACTTTCAAGACAGCTTGAAATGTAAGTGAAGGAGGAAGAAGCTTAAGGAAAGCAGAGGTCAAAAAAGAAGGAAGAAAAATCTCACATGGAGTTTAGGACATAGGGGACTATATGTTGTTGATAGGAAGCAACTCGACAGACGAGGGAGTTTGGGAGGAAAGCAACTGTAGGCCAGAGTGCCAAGAGGTTGTTCACATAGTGATTTGAATCTTATATGTGGGCTTGAAGTTCTTACAATCTCTGTCTGGGGCTCTTCAATAAAAGCTAATGGCTGACTAGAAAGATAAAAACTCAGATGTTTGTAGGGAATAACTAATTCCTCCTTAACTATGCATTAGTTAGAAATATCCATTGTTGGCAACTGAAAATTAGAGGGACACTGGAAAAAAACCCAAGTAATGACTTTGTATTTTATTGCACATTTCCAGGCAATAAAGCTTACCAAGACAGAGTTAAGGATAAGATCAAATTCTTCTGCAGTACAGCAACATTGGTAGAATTTTATAATTAAAATGAGAGAGAGAGAGATAAGAAACTAAGGACATTTACATTAAAGATTCTAGTATTAGCCATCCTAACAGTGTACTATTTCTCACCCAGTGGGAGAGAAACTATGTACTGCTTGTCAGTGCCAAACAGAGGCTCATCCACTTGGCTCTGCTGAAGAAGAAGAAGAAGAAGAAGAAGAAGAGGAGGAGGAGGAGGAAGAGGAAGAGAAGGAGGAGATTGGATTTATACCCCACCCTTCACTACCCAAAGAAGTCTCAGAGTGGCTTACAAACTACTTTCCTTTCCCCTCCCCACAACAGACACCCTGCGAGGTACGTGGGGCTGAGAGAGCTCTGACAGAAACTGCTTTTTCAAGAACAGCTGTGCCAGAACTACAGCTTGCCCAAGGTCATCCAGCAGGTGCAAGTGGTTCTCCCAGATTAGAGTCCACACACTTAACCACTACACCAAACTGGCTATATAATATAGAAATAACCTGATCTGGATGGTCCCGGCTAGCTCAGTCTCAGAAGATCTTGGAAGCTGAGCAGGGTTGACACTGGTTAGTATTTGTACGGGAGACCACAAAGGAAGTCCAGAGCTGCTATGCAGAAGCAGGCAATGGCAAACCATCTCTGAATGTCTCTTGCCTTGCAAACCCTATGGGATTGTCATAAATCAGCTGTGACCTGACAGCACTTTTCACCATCAAAGAAAAAGAACATTCAATCCCAAATATAACAATAAAAGTATAAACAAGCATACAAAACATGTTAAAGTGTATATAATTGAAGATTCTGTTAAGAAGATCATTTGCCTCCAATTATCGAATGCCCACTAATTTTTAGTTCTCAAGAGGCATGCCAGTCCTTTAGTTTGTTCAGCCATTCTTGTCTATTAGAGGAGGACAAGTGGAGACCAGTGTTCCCTCTAAGCTGAGTTAGTGTGAGCTAGCTCACACATTTTTGTCTTAGCTCAGGAAGGATGGCTCCAGAGCAAATTAACTTATGCAGCAGCCAAATTGCTCGCTCACAACTTTAATGCCAGTAGCTCACAAAGTAGTATTTTTGCTCACAAGACCCCACAGCTTAGAGGGAGCATTGGTCGAGACCCGCAAGAAACTTGCAGGATGGTTATCCCATTCCTCACACCTTTCCTTCCTCCCCTCTCCCTCATCACTCTCACATTATTTCTTCCCTCTGCCCCTCTTTTCTTACTTTCTCTCTCTCCTCCATGCATGTGACTTCCTCTCTCTTTCCACCCCCTCATCACTCTGTTTTTCAGCCTCCCCAACCTCATCATTCTTTCTTTCTGCCCCCCCCACATCACTCTCTCTTTAACTCTCCCAGCCTCCTGTCTGATTCCTCCCCCACCCTGCATAGCAGCAGCAGCAGTGGTGGTGGAAGTACTCCCAGCCACCCACCTGCTTCCTCTCCCCCCATAGCAGCAGTGGCAGCACTCTGGGAATCACAACAGATCTCCCAGTGTTGTGTCCATAGACCACCAATAGGGGTCTGTGGCATGAATCCCTGAGCTTAGCTCCTAACACAATAGGGGCCAAGGATCCTAGTCCACCCTTTAGTCCACCAATAGGGAGTTTGGCAGGAGATTCAACCCCCCCAATAGGACTGTGGGTGTGTCTGGAGTGTGTGTATAGTTGGCCGCTGCCGGCCAGTTCTTGTCTTGTGTGTGTATTCAATAAACCAGCATAGTTCAGCATGTCATAGTCTGCCTCTCCATGCAGCAAACCCAGTACTTTTCACCCAGCTACAGAGATCAATTCACCTTAGGGCTGCCAGCTCCAGGTTGGGAAAATCCTAGAGATTTGGGGGTGGAGCCTTGGGACAGTGAGGCTTGGGGAGACAAGCAGTCTCAGCAGGGTATAATGCCATGGACTCAACCCTCCGAAGCAGCCATTTTATCCAGGGGAACTGATCTCTGTCATCTGGACAGCAGTTGTAATTCTGGATGATCTCCAGCCCCCATCTGGAGGCTGGCAATAGTAGTTCTCCTGGAGGAATTGGCTGGTTTGGAGGGTGGAGTCTATGGCATTACGCTGGTCTGAAGTTCCTCCCCTCCTCAAATCCCATCCTCTCCAGGCTCCACCCCTCAAATGCCCAGGAATTTCCCAACCTGGAATTAGCAGCCCTATTTCCTTCCCACCCAACAGCCAACCTACCTTTATCTGCCTGTCTTCAGCTTTCCTTCTCCCCCCCTCCCCCACAGCCTCTACCTAGGAAAATTACAGTCTTTCTGCACAGTGGGGACCAAAGCAGCTGTGAGGTTGGTTAGGCTGAAAGTATGTGACTGGTCCAAAATCACCCAGTCAGCTTCCACCGCAAGATGGGGATCTGAACCTGGGTCTTGCAGACTCTACTTTGAAGCTCTAATTGCTGCACCTCACTGGCTGGGCCTAGTTGAGTCATGCAAGTCAGGGGGGGGCCTACAGGGCTGGCCCCAGGTGTCTGGGCACTCTAGGCAGGACAGCCTGGGGTGCCCACCCCACCAGGGATGCCAACCTCCCAGTGGGGCCTGGAGAGGGCCCAGCCTTGTCCTGGGCGCCTCACAGCTGCGAGGTGCCGGGGAGAGCTGGTGAAGGGGCGGCACGGCTCTCCCGGGCCCCTCGCAGCTGCAAGGCGCTGGGGAGAGCCAGTGAAGGGGCGGCGCGGCTCTCCCAGGCCCCTCGCAGCTGCGAGGCACCGGGGAGAGCCGGGGAAGGGGCAGCGCGGCTCTCCTGGGCCCCTTGCAGCTGCGAGGGGCCCAGGGAGAGCCGGAGAAAGGGCGGGCTTGGAACGCCCGCCCCTTCCCTCCCAGCAGCGGTGTGGCTCTCCCGGGCCCCTCGCAGTTGCGAGGCCTCGAGGAGAGCCAGGGAAGGGGCGGGCTGAACGCCCCCCACCTGCCTGCCCCACGGCCCCACCCAGCAACCCCAGCCCCGCGGTCCAGCGCTGGGCTTGGGAGGGCCATCGGGGGGGGAGAAGCAGCTCCGCCGCCTGCCCGCCCATGGCCCAGCCCTCCGCCCCTGCCTCCTCTCCCCCCAGCTTTGGGGAGATGGCGGGCAAGCTCCACTGCTGCCTCCTGAGCCCCAGTGGGGTGCTCGGGGAGGCGGTGGGAGCAGCAGGGGGGCTTTTCCCGGGAGGGGCCGGGACACGGTTTGGCGCCCCTGCAGCCGGCGCACCCTAGTGGGCGAGCTGGCCATGGGGGCCTAGCAACCCTAGACTGCTGCCAAGCCTAGGGTTGCCAACCTCCAAGTGGGACCTGGAGACCCCCCACCCCGAATTACAGCTGGACTCTAGACAGCAGAGGTCTGTCTCCCAGGAGAAAATGGCTGCTTTGGAGGGTGGACTCTGTGGCAATATACCCTGCTGAGGCCTCTCCCTTCCCCAAACCCACCCCTGCTTAGAGTCCACCACAAAATGTCTAGGAAATCCCCAGCCTGGCACTGGCAACCCTTGTCATGCCTTGCCTAAGGCTCCCTCCCTCAAAGGCCAAAATAAGAATGGAAAGGGACCTTTCCCCTCCCTTTTACTGACAGAGCCAGTTAGAAGCCTCCCTCCCAAAAAACATTCTAATCTCTCACCGTTGATGCCTGAAATAGTTCCCTGAAGAGGCTATTTCAAAAGATACTGGGGGGGATTCATTCGTTCCTGAAGGGATTTTTTTTTTTAACTTTTTGGATTTTTCTGCAAACCCAGGAAGTCTCCTGACTATGTAGGAAAAACTGTTGCGGGAGAGTGAGTCCTCTATTGGTGGAAATATGTATCCACACAGAAATCACAGAGTGGCTATTAGATAAATAGATTTCTTCCAGTGGCATGTGAAGACCATGCATGTAGCAGTAAATGCATATCATACTAGATCTCTTATTTTGCCTGAGATTACCCCCTGAATACATAAGGCTCTTTCCACTACTTTTTAAAAATTCCATTCCTCCTCCTAGGTGTCTCCACCCACCATCTACTCTCAAGTTATATCTCATGTCTGAGGATAACCGCTAGTGCCCCCTTTCACTATCAGGCTCACTTCTCTTCACTTTAACTCCCTTATCTTTAGCCTTTGTTTCTGCTGAAAAGGAATAAAATACCAAGTGTGCACCAATCTTGTAATTCATCTTGCTTTTTCCCTTTTTTTTGTTACATAAAGTATCCTACAAAAGCTTTAAGCAGGGATGCTGCAAATATCCTGGCAACATGATCAGTAGGTGAATACACTGTATTTGACAGCCATTATCACCTGTGAGCCCAATGTCTGACCTATTTGCCTGTCCTCCATCTGCCTCAAACAGCTGTTGAACAGCTTTATAGCTACGCAGTGGCTGTGCCAGAGGAATTTTGTTTCCTTGTGGTAGCAGAGTTTCATTTCCTTCTGCCTTGTAGGAGCTTTTGAATCTGCACAGTAGGTGAGATGATTCTACCCAAGGTCATGGATATTTGGGCCCAGTAATTAAATTAAGTGAGGAAAAAACAACATATCATTTGGCTTTGCAAAAAGGCACATGCATGAAACATCATTGATAACACGGACTTAAGCAAATACCAAATGACATTTTTTAAAAAAGAAAAACACAGCATTTATTTATAATCACAGGCTAATTGATTAATTTGCTTTTTGTTTATATGATTTGACTGCCAAGCAATGCACAATAACAAGTCTGTGGAGTAGGGAAGAAAGTAGGACTACCACTGGGTTGTGTGAACATGTGCAGGCCTGAAATACTACTGATCATACTGCATGTAGTGTACTGTTGAATACACAAAAAGCAACCTGATGAACAAGCTTAAACTGTTAATGAACAGCTATACCGCTTGATGAAAAACTGGCTCCCTGTTAGCTACCAGCAAACAGACTATCAGCCAGACTAGTGAAGGTTCACATCCTGTTGTGTAGTGGGTTCGACGCGTTAGAGATCCCGAGACAGTGTGATGTTAAGCATAGTCATTTACTGGACACAACAAGAAGACTGAACCGGCCGGGTGGCCAACTATATACAGACCGGGGGGGATGCCCCTAGGTCCCATTGGTGGGTTTAAACTTCCTGCCATTGTTCCCATTGGTTCCCCAAAGTAAGATTCAGGAGCCTAGTCCCTATTGTTATCTGGGACTCAAGCTCCGCTGTGTCGCTGTCACCTTGTGGCGGTCAGCGGACACAACACATCCCTAGCCATAACCCTCTTATTATTGTTCTCTCACATTATTACAATCTGTGAAGTAACACATAGTTTGCAGCCTTAGAAACCTAAACACTTCCCCAAACCCCTTTTAAGTAACATCACTCTTTTGACTGTCAAAACAAGGCTTCAATATGTTTTGGGCGACCTTATGCATGCATGATCATGTCAAATGGTATCTTGCACATGTGAAACAGCCATCATGGATTGCACACCAGAAAGAGAGATTTCATACCAGATCACATTTCAAGTGCACTGCCTTTCCATGAAAGCAGTTCACATTTTGAGCTTAATATCTGTAAGATATTAAATGACACACATGACTTAGTCTAGCCAAACATTTTTAGACAGAAATAGCAAGTTCATAGAATTGTCTCACTGAAGTTATTTCCCCTGTATAGAATGTACCTGAGTTTGAAAATGGGAATCCTATTCCTTAATAAAATTGTCTAAACCCATAGGTTGGCTGCCATCTCATGTTCACAATCCTTAGCACTAGACAAAGAGTCCAAAAGGTAACACAGAGGAGAGTACCTGGGCACTGGAGATTAAAGTGCAAAACTGGATCTTCAATAACCACTTATAAAATCATTATCAATTTCTGCTTTGGACATTGCAGGTAGACAGAATGAAACTTGACAGCTACAAGATGGTTTAAGTTTTATATTGTCCCTCAAACAATTATATCTAATAATGGAGGCTACAAACAGCTATTGTTTTTTTAAAATGTTGTATGTAAGGATGGCTGCATATGCTTGTTCTTATTTCCTTTTTTGTCTCTATGGTTTGTCACGGTAAATAGTTTTGGTATTAATGATCTGCTTGCTTCTTTTCCATCACTTATATGTAGTGATGCACAAATAAACCTGAAAAATGAGTACATTTAATGGAAAAATTTAGCGCAAGGAAACAGAAAATAACACAAAAACAAGGACACATAGGTTTAATTCATACAACAAACAAAACTGAAATGGATTTTTAACTGAACCACCAATAGGTATGAGAAATTCAGCAGCATCTCTAATTGTATGCTACATTTAAATACATGAATAAATAAAGTCATAAATGGTCTTGTGTGAGATTATTGGAAGAATAGTTTGAGTTATATGTTTTGAATTTTGTTAGCCATGTTGGGCACATTTGTCATTTGGCAAATAAAGGTAAATGTCGTTTTAATAATGATTTATGGAATATTTTTCCACATTTTATTCTCACAACCCCATGATGCAGAGCTACAAAGACACTAAATGGACCAAGGTCATACAGAAGCTTCATGATATCTAGAAATATGAACCAAATCTTTGTTCAAGTCCAACATTTTATCCAACCCTGGAAAGCTGGTGAGAAAATATGGGAGGGAAACTGAGAAGACCTTCAGTTACAAGAAAAATGGCCCCAGACAGTCCTCTAACTAGTCTCCACACTGCCAGCATGTCTGCAACTGTATGGAACCAGAGCTTTGAATTCTACAGCCATGATGAAGCTTTTGATTGTTTTAGCTGAGCTTCAATGTGTTACAACTTTGTCACTTTGAAATGAAGAAATAAGCTCTAGTCCATGGCTTCTTCTGGAATAAAATTTTGTTAGCATTGATGGTGAAACAAGACTTCTTTTTATTTTCACCTTGTCACTTTTTAAGATGCTAGACCCTCCTGGTTCTTTACCAATTTGCCCTGCTTCTATCAACACTGACATCGATCCTCAGTCCTGCTAACTCTTCCTCAAGATGAGATGTCTCTAAACATGAGACGATATTGCTTTGTCCAAGCACAGCTGATTGGGCACCCAAACAACATAGTTTCCCATAATGGTTGCACCTATGTACGTAGAACTAGACAGAATTGGAGGAATGGGTCATTAGTCAGATCAAACTGTTTTAATTATGTAATGCAGAAAATATGAGCTGCATCCTGATCTTTTTACTCAGATTCAGAAGTAATTTGGATTCATTGGAGTTTACTGAAAAATATAGCATTTGACTAGAGATGAATCTCTATGGTTTCTATACCTAAATTGTCACAAATTGTATTTTTAAAAAATCTCTGCTTTCTCCTTTATTTTCTTCCTTTTGATTGGAATATTCCTCCATTAGAGAATGCTTTGAGCCTAATAATAATTCATATTAATGTTATGCTTCATTTTTTTTCCCTCCAGACCTCAGTATGTTGCGAGCAAGTAGAATAAGTCTTGGAAATGGAGAGTTTTAAAATAGTTCAATGTAATTCTGGTGTTGTTTTTTTCTCCCTGATGAAGCTGCTTCTTAAATTGCTGTGTAAAAAAATAGCCATAAGAACATTTTGCTTGCAAAACAGAGTAGTAGATGTGATTTTTCATTTACCCACATTTAGGAAGTGTTAAATGTACTGGAACATGGCAATAACCATAGACTGCAACTGTATTGCAAGCTAAAATTGTTAAGGCAATCAGAGCTGAAAAAGTGACACAAGCTCTCTCCTCTCCATAATGCCCCAAAGGCTGCCGTTGTTTAATCCAAGGGAAGGGCTTTACTTTTAATTTGAAACTAATGCTCCTTGGTAGAGGTATCCAACATGGACCAAGTCCAAACCACAAAAGCAGTGTCTTGCTTTTTCACTCCGTGACACAAACTGTCAGACGTCTTCTGATTAGACAGCCTGGCCCCCAAATGAGGAAGCCTCCCTACGAATCACTGGAAGCTTTGACAGAATCTTTGAAGTGGGTCACTTATTTCAGGTGCTTGGAAGTTGGCAGAATAAATCCAGTTTCATGTTGCTCTTTTGATGTCCTTCTGCTGCTTTGGCTGTAAAAAAGATATTAGCACTTTATGCGTAGAATTGAGTGTACCAAGATTCATCTTCTGAACTTATGCAGTGCTGACTTTTTTGTAGCTTCCTATTTAAGTCATCCTAATAGATCTCCTCAGAAACTTTTACAATCAACAGGACGGGGCCAAACTAACCAGTGCCACCGAGAAACCTATAATATAGCTCAGTTATCATACAGCACTACATTATGGAGAGATTCCTCAGCCAACTCCATAAGGGCTCTTAGTTTTGTTTTGGTTTTTTAAATAGATTCTGTTTCCTGATATCATCAAGGGGATAAATGGTAATCTGCCCAGCATGTGGAGTATAATAAGGAACTTTAATACATGAGTTTTCTTCTTCTAAGCTTATACTCTGCTTGTAAAGTGGGTGTGCCATGTCCATAGCGGATTCTCTAATACTGAATCCACAGTAGTGAGATCCAGTCTCAAACATCTTTGGCCACAGCTGTGGTCCCATGAAGTCATGTGTTGTTTTTTTCTTGCAAGTTGCTATTCCTGGAGAAATATAATTCTTCAAGTCCATTACAATTGTGTGTGATCTCTAAAAAGAGACTCTGTAAATATTATAGACACCTATTGAATGGAACATCTAATATCACCAGTAATGAGACACATATACCTGCCACTTCAGAAATCCTTTTCTCTTCTTTTTTTTAATCAATGGATTATCCTGCTACCTAATAGACAACAGATGACCCTACTGATCATTATCAATAATCCCACACACTGGGCCCAGCCAAAGCTAACATACAGGATTCTACAAACCCCAACATTTGCAGGAAAATTAAGGGGGTTGGGGGGGGGGAGAACAAAAAAATGGATTTAAAAAATCCCCAATGCAACTCTGCACATATACAGGCCACCATCATGAAAAAAATGGGTGGCATTTTCAGTTACCATAATAACCTAAAATGGCATCAGTCATTGCAGAAGTCACTGCCACCAGAGGAGTGAGACCTAGAAGCGGGGTGCAATGGTTGTAAGAAGAGAACAGTGGGAAAGAAGGGGCCATAGGCACTGCTGAAGGGGACAGAAGCTGGGGAGGGGATAGGGGGAGGAAAAAGATGAGTAGCCCACATAGGAAAAGGAGACCCAAGAAGTTATTAAGGGAAGTAAGAACAAACAAGGCTGGAATGAAAAACTAAGTGCCAGAAAGAGTGAAGGAGAGTGGGAACTAGAGCCAGAAGGGGAAGCAAAGTCAAGACTATGGAATTCCCTCCCCAGGGATATTCAACTCTTCCCATCTATCACTGTCTTTTGCTAGCAGGGAAACACTTTTTTGTTCCATCTGGCATTTCATCAATAATCCCTCACTCCTTCTCTATGATTTTAATATGTTTCTCATTTATTTATGTGCAATGTGTCCACCAGAGAACATGGGCTCAGGACAGGACATGCGGCCAGGCGAAGGGCCTGAGCTTCACTCCAAAAGAAAATGGACTGCAGGATCCTAGCTCCCTTTCAATTGGGGAGCCAGAATCCTAGGAAATAACTCAATCACTGTAAATAGCCCAATCATGGGGTGTGTGTGGGGTGTGGGTTTCCTTGGGATTAAAAGCCGGCCTGCGAGCCAGCTTCTCTTGTCTTGTTTTGAACTAATAAAGTATGTGAGAGCTGAAATCACTTGTCAGTCTCAGTACTTTTCACTGGTGACAAAGGTGGGATTCTAACTCCCTCCATGAACAACAACCACGAGGAAGAGCATCACATCGCTGACCCTGAGAGCAGCACCGCACCACACCGCTCACTGCAACTGCCACCGCCGGTTCTCCTGAGCATCGCATTGAGCCCTGCCGCTCACCGCACCACTCCTGAGCCTCGCCCGCTGACCCCAAGAGCAGCGCCACTCACGCCCGGCTTCTACATCCTCCGCCACTCTCACCACAACTGTTGCCTCCACGTGGAACGATGGCTGCTCCTCAAGGCAACATCCAGGCATTAGATATCTCCTGGCCCCAGCAATGGGACACCTGGCTGGAGACCCTAGAAAATCACTTCGACTACCACGACATGGTGGAGGCCAGGAAAAAGAAGTCCTTGTTCCTCAGCTCCTGTGGCATGGACACCTTCCTGCTTCTGAGGGACCTCATCAACTCAAAGACCATCAAGGAGGAGACCTACAAGTTACTGATGAAGGCCCTCTCTGACCACTTTTCGCCCAAACCCACCAAGTTCATGGAACGGTTGGGGTTCTTCACAAGGATCCAGGGCCCGGATGAAATGACCTTGGAATTTCTGGCCAGTCTCTGGCAGGCGGCCACGAGGTGTGCTTTCCCAAGCTTCAAAGACACCCTGCTTGGTAAATGAACTATTTCTCTTGATTATAATGACCTTGATTTTCTTACTTAATGAACTGTTGCCAAGGTTTATATATCTTTTTTCCTTCTCTCTTCATGACATATAAATTGAAAATTGTTTCTTATAATGCAAGGGGCATGAATAATATTCTTAAACGAAAAAAAATACAATCCACTATGCTTAAGGATCTACCTGACATTTTATGTATCCAAGAAACTCATTTGAAAACTGACACATGAAAAATTTTCAATAGTCTGAAGTTTCCCTGTCAGTTCCATGCTGCTGGTACGTCTAAGTCTCGGGGAACAGCAATATTAATTTCAAATAGAGTCTCTTTTACTCTCAAATCAATCCAAAGAGATCCAAAGGGAAGATTTATTTTTGTGTCAGGGGTGCTTAATGATAAACCTATTACAATCGCTACACTTTATGCACCCAATGATAATCAACTTGTTTTTATAAAGGATACTTTGGAAAAATTAAAACTGTTTGCTTTTGGTCAAATTATTATTGGGGCAGATTTGAATTATATTCTTGATACAGAATGGGATAGGGCCCCTAAACTGCCAAATAAGAAAAAATCTTCTAAGACCCATTTGGCTGATGTTTTATCTCAATTTGATTTAGCAGACCTTTGGAGGTTCTGTAATCCAACCACCAAGGATTTTACCTATTTTTCTGGTAGACATCAGGTTCATACAAGAATTGATTTTCTTTTAATATCCACATCGTTATGCCAAACAACCACTGCAGCACATATTGGTCCAAAATTATATTCTGATCACGCCTGGGTAGAAGGGTTAATACATTGGTCTTCTAATGGTAACACATCCTATCAGTGGAAGTTAAATCCTACTTTACTTCTCAATGATCATATTAAAACTAAAATTGATTCCATCATCAAGCAATACTTTGAAGACAACTCTGCATGTGGGATCCCAAGCAATACTGTCTGGGATACTCTGAAGGCCGTTCTTAGAGGTCATTTTATTTCTTTTGCTGCTTATGACAAACGTCAAAAAGAATGTCTTCGTGCTGATTTGATAACTAAGATAAAGGAATTGGAAGACCTTCATAAGAAGACAACAAGCAAGAAAGTCTATCGTAAACTCTTAATAGAAAGACAAAACCTTGATAATTTAGAGCTCTCTACTATAAAACGAAATGATTTGTACTTTAAACAGAAAAAATGGATAAAGTCTCCTAAGTATCTAAGACTTTTAACTCGTAGAATTAAGAATACAGCCCAGCATACCCCAATATCATTAATACGAGACTCTGCGGGAAATCTTTGTGCGCAGTCTGACCAAATTTTAAATATTTTTTGGCATTATTATAATAAGCTATATCAGTCCTCATCTCCGTCATCTGAGGATATTAAATCCTATTTATCAGAGAAACTAAAATTTCCTAAATTGTCTCAAGAACATAAGGATTTTTTAGATGCCCCCATAGATAAGAGTGAAGTGGATCTCATTATTAATAATTTGAAAAATTATAAAACGCCTGGAATGGATGGCTTCACGAGCGAATTCTATAAGGCTTATAAACATATACTTGCTGAACCTTTGACCCGAATCTGTAATGATGTTTTATCCAAAGGTGTCATGCCATCTACCTGGAATGAAGCCATCATCATATTAATTCCGAAGCCAGGAAGAGACAAGACTGACCCAGGTGCTTATCGCCCTATCAGTCTTCTAAATCAAGATGCAAAATTTTTTTCTGCCGTTCTTGCATCACGCTTAAATAAAATTATACATGAATATATAAATGAAGATCAAACAGGTTTTATTCCCCGTAGAAACATGGCAGATAATGTGAGGAAAACTCTTAATATAATTAATGTCTGCAGAAAGAAAAAATTACCTTCTGTCCTTCTTTCATTGGATATACAGAAGGCATTTGATTCTGTTGAGCCTTCTTATTTATATCATTTGTTGTCTGTTATGAATTTTGGAACAAATTTTTGCAAAAGAATATCCACACTCTATGCCTCACCACAAACTAAACTTAGAATTAATGGCGCTTACTCTGTTCCTTTCAACCCCACCAGAGGCACACGCCAGGGGTGTCCACTTTCACCTTTATTATTTGCATTATGTATAGAACCGTTGGCAATCACTATTAGAGAAAATGCTAACATACATGGTGTGGAAGTAAATAATCATATATTCAAAATCAGTTTATTTGCAGATGATACTGTCCTATACTTAACTAACCCTCTCACCTCTTTACAATATATGCTCGTTGAATTGGATTCTTTTGCTAAGGTCTCGGGTCTCATGATTAACAAATCTAAAACAGAGTTATTCCCTATTTATGTACAAGATGATTTAATTTACGAAGTTGAAAAGATATTTCCTTTTAAAAAGGTTCAGAAAACTTGGCGTTATTTGGGAGTAGAGATTCCTGTAGACTTGAATAATCTGTTTAAAGAAAATTTTGATATGTTACATCAGTCAGTTAAAAATCAGTTACATGATTGGTCTAAATTGAATCTTTCTTGGGTTGAAAAAATGGATATAGTAAAGGTCTTTGTTTTACCGAAATTTATTTTTTTGTTCAGAACCTTGCCTATTTTCATCCCGATACGTAAAATTAATCAATGGCAAAAGGTGTTAAACTGTTTTATTTGGAATTATAAATCTCCTAGAGTATCCTTGGATACATTATATAGAGCTCATAGAGCAGGAGGTATGGCTTACCCAATTTATTGTTGTATCACGATGCTGCACAACTAACCAATTTGGTCAAACTTTTGAATGTAAACACAGCCCCTGATTGGTATGTCTTAGAACAAGATTTCTCTCCTCAACATATTTTACAAGAAGTAATTTGGCAGACTAGTTCGGAGCGCTCTCCTGATTTGAAGGGAAATCCATTTTTGTGGAACACATTATTGATTTGAGATCGGTATCGCAACAAGCTTGCCCCAGCTTTCTCTCCTTTGGCGGTTTTTACAAGTCAAAACTGGTTCTTACCTGCAAAATATGATGATTATATTTTATTTCGAACAAAGAAGGTGAATAGGCTTATTGACTTAACTAAAAATGGTAAATTGTTAGATAAGATAGTTATAGACTCCATGTTGGAAGATCAAGTTCCGTGGTTTATGTACTTTCAGTTGAACCATCTTTTTAATTCTACTGTTGTTAAAGTAAGGTTAGGTGATCCCCTTACGCCCTTTGAACAGTTGTTAAAAAAACACCCTGATGGTTATAAAGGCTTTATCTCTATACTGTATTCTATCTTATTACAAGTAACATATGACAAACCGCCATCGTACGTGACCAGGTGGAACAAAGACGGTAATATGGTCACCACTTTGGATGAATGGTCAAAATCTTGGAGATCTCATACTTTTCAAGCCAGGAACTTAATGATTAGAAGCCAATTATTTAAAACACATTCAAGGTGGTACTTAACACCGGTTAAGGTTCAGCACATAGTGAAAGCAGCATCCCCCAAATGTTGGAGGGGATGTGGGGAGCCAGGTTCTTATTGGCATGTTTGGTGGCAATGTGCTTTAGTACAACAATTTTGGAAAGATGTTGTTTTAATTATTTCTCAAATTACTAACTATAATATACCTTTGGATCCAAAGATCCTTGTACTCAATATCTGGCCTCAGGTGGATAATGCATTGGTTAATGTGCTTCTTTTAGAATATCTATGTGCTGCGGCAAGGATGACTCTGGCACAGGGTTGGAAGAATTCTAATTTGATTTCCACTTACAGCTGGATCTTGAAAGTTAGTGAACTTTGTATGCTTGATAAAATTTCAGAATCCCTCAGACAAAAAACTAATGGAAATTATCAGTCTAACTTTCTTGCACTCTGGTTTTGTTTTCTGGATTACTTATCTGATAAAGAAGATTATGCTTCGATGTTACATACTCTTCTAGTTTTGTAAGAGTTGAGAGTTTGATGTCATAATTGATTTAATGTTATTTTTTTATTGTTGTTCTTTTTACTCTGTATTCCTATTGCATTGTTCTTATGTATGGATGTAATGTGTTGAATCTCTGTTTTAACCATGTGTGCTATACTTATATTTCTTCTTTTGTTTGTTTGAAGCACTTAAGAAAACTTTGTCAAAAAAAAAAAGACACCCTGCTTAACCAATTTCTCATGGGCCTACGCGAGCCCAAGCTACGGCAGAAACTGGCCAGCAAAAATGACCACATCCTCAACGAGGCCATCTGGGAGTCCACTGCCTACGAAAAAGCACACCAAGACCATCCCAGCAAGGCGGTCCACTGTACTCGAGCCATGCGGGGTTCCGACACATCGGAGGACGAGGAAGTGCTCCAGGTTCACAGATGCCCATCCCAGCAGCCCCAACGGGCCCAAGAGGCCAAAGCACAGCCTCCAGTAGCCTGCAGGAGCTGCGGCGACGCACATGAGCAACGGTCTTGCCGGTTCCACTCTGCCATCTGCCGAACGTGCAACAAGGTGGGGCACATCGTGAAGGTCTGCCACTTCCGGGGACAACGGAATAAACTCATGGCACAGCTCAAAGCAGAAGACCTGCACACCGTTTCGGTCCACCACCACCAAACGGTATGTGACTTGCCCCCAGACAGCCTGGACAAGGTGCATGTGACTGTCCGGATTGCAGGGTCCCCCTGTCAAATGGAAATAGACTCAGGCTCATCATTTTCGATCATATCGGCTGAGACCCTTCGTTCCCTATGCCCAGTTGCATAAGCCACAGGGTCTCATGTTACAGGACTTTAATAAGAACCCTGTGGCCATCCGGGGCTGGGGCAAGTTCAGGGTCCAGTTCAAGGGATTCTCGGGCATACTGGACCTGTTGGTGGTGGAAGGGCAGCTCACCAGCTTATTGGGACTTTCATGGTTCAAACCACTGGGCCTCCAGATAACGGGGCTTAACCAGATCTGGATGGCGGATTGGGAGGCGGTGTGCTGGGAATTTCCCAAAGTGTTCAACAGGACTCTGGGGAAGTACACCGGGGACCCAATTTCACTAGATCTGGACCCAGCCATTAGGCCCATTCGTATCAAGGCCTGGGTCCCTCCCATCCCAATGCGTGCTAAAATCGAAGTGGAGCTCGATCGCCTGGTCAAGCAAGGGGTGCTGGAGCTGGTAGCATCCACGCAATGGGAGACCCCCATTGTGACACCCATTAAACCTAATGGAGAGGTGTGGATCTGTGCTGATTACAAGTGCACACTGAACAAGGCCTTGCGGGACCACACTTATCCAGTCCCGGTGGTGAGCCACGTCCTCACCTTGCTGGGGGGGGCCAAGGTCTTCGGTAAGCTCGATTTGGCACAAGCTTACCAGCAGTTGCCCATTGATGTAGCTGCCGCGGAGGCCAACACCATCCTGACCCACAAGGGGGCATTCCGAGTCACGCGGCTACAGTTCGGGGTTTGTCTGGCTCCCGGCATCTTTCAGTCTTTTATGGATTCTCTCCTGAAAGGCATCCCCAGAGTTCAGCCTTTTCTAGACAACATGATCGTCGTGGCGCCGGACCCTGCCTCCTTCACAGACCATCTCCATCAGGATCTACAGCAGTTTGCCGACGCCGGCCTCAAGGTAAAGAAGGAGAAATGCCTCCTGGGAGTGCCCAGCATTGAGTTCCTGGGGTTCACGGTAGACGCCCAGAGGATCCACCCCACAGACAATAAAGTTAAGGCCATCACACACACGCGCACCCCGCCCTCATTCAAGATGGAGTTGCAGGCTTTCTTAGGCCTGCTCAATTTTTACCACACTTTTCTCCTCCTCAAAGCGGCTGTGGCGGAGCCACTCCACCACCTCCTGGACAAGGATGCACCTTGGGCTTGGGGGCCGCCGCATGCGGTGGCGTTCCAGGTCATAAAGGACTTACTAGTCTCAAACGCAGTCCTGCACCACGTCATGGTAGTTGAAGTCATTTTCTAGGGTCTCCAGCCAGGTGTCCCATTGCCGGGGCCACGAGATATCGAATGCCTGGATATTGCCTTGAGGAGCAGCCATCGTTCCACGTGAAGGCAACGGCTGTGGTGAGAGTGGCGGAGGACATAGAAGCCGGGCGTGAGCGGCGCTGCTCTCGGGGTCAGCGGGCGAGGCTCAGGAGTGGTGCAGTGAGCGGCAGGGCTCAATGCGATGCTCAGGAGAACCGGCGGCAGTGGTTGCGGTGAGCAGTGCGGTGCTGCTCTTGGGGTCAGCGATGCGATGCTCTTCCTCGTGGTCATTGTTCATGGAGGGAGTTAGAATCCCACCTTCATCGCCAGTGAAAAGTACTGAGACTGACAAATGATTTCAGCTCTCACATACTTTATTAGTTCAGAACAAGACAAGAGAAGCTGGCTCGCAGGCCGGCTTTTATTCCCAAGGAAACCCACACCCCACACACACACACACACCGTGATTGGGCTATTTACAGTGATTGAGTTATTTCCTAGGAATTCAGCTCCCCAATTGGAAGGGAGCTAGGATTCTGCAGTCCATTGTCTTTTGAAGCAAAGCTCAGGCCCTTCGCCTGGCCGCATGTCGGACTGGTTGGAACCAGTCCGAGCACATGGCTGTCCTGAGCCCATGTATTTTAATTCTGTTTTTTAATTCATTTTATTATTTGCTTTTATACTGCTCTATTTTCAGTTGCTAGCTGCCTTGACAGCCAGTTTGCTGTAGTGGTTAAGAGCAGCAGACTCTAATCTGGAGAACTGGATTTGATTCCCCACTCCTCCACATGCAGCTAGCTGGATGACTGGGTCAGTCACAGTTCTCTCAGAGCTGTTCTCTCAAGAGTAGTCAACCCCGCCTACCACACAGAGTGTCTGTTGTGAGAAGAGGAAAGGAAGGAGATTGTAAGCCACTCTGAGACTCTGAGTGAAGGACGGAGCATAAATCCAACTCTTCTTCTTCTTCCTCTTCCTCTTCTTCATCCTCTTTGGGCTGAAAGACAGGCTACAAATCTTTTAAATAAGTAAATCAAGTAAGATGGGGAAAAGGGTTGTGGTAGGAAAAGTTTGATCCAGAATGGAGCAGAAGGCCAAAAGAA
The DNA here is from genome assembly GCA_029375565.1 of Gekko gecko. Taxonomy (NCBI): domain Eukaryota; kingdom Metazoa; phylum Chordata; class Lepidosauria; order Squamata; family Gekkonidae; genus Gekko; species Gekko gecko. The sequence continues at coordinate 124,875,377 of JAPDNY010000006.1, read as the reverse complement.
GGAATGGGATTTCTCATCCCCCTTGTGTCTTGACAATGTCCCCACTTATCTCAACATACATATACTTACTGCCTTTGCACTGTTACCTTGTGCCACCATCCCATAAAACATGAACTGTTTTAACAAAACAGTTAACAAAAGCAACAACAATACATGATAGAAATGAAAGTCTTTGGCAGTGGCATTCTGGGACAATACATCTTCAGTGACTGGTTTACACATACAGTAGCACCATAGGAGACCAACAAGAGTTTCAAGGTATAAGCTTTTGAGAGTGAAAGTTCCCTTTGGTAGATACGGAATTTTGTCTCTCAAAAGCTTATACCCTGAAACTCTTGTTGATCTCGAAGGTGCTACTGGATTTGAATCTAACTGTTCTAAGGCAAACCAACACAGTTACTCTCTGAAACATACGTATACGTCATTCGTCACTTAACACCACTCAGAGACTCTCAGCTGAGTCTCCACTGGAAGTCTTTAATTTTTAATTTATATCAAGCGATATGAAAATTCCACCATTAGCAAATAATTGGTGATTACTGACACATACATACATACGATTCTTTACTTGATGCTGCAGTCCATAAGTCGTGACCATACAAGTATAAGCCAGCCTTTAGATTTCTGCATTGATTTCAATCAGCATGGTTTCAAAGAAAGCGAAGAAAATCAATATTGTCCACCGCAGTAGGTAGACATAGTGGCACATTCCAAACAGCTAAATTGCCATCACCTCCAACTCCAAAGCTTAGACTTGACAGTAGGTTTATTTGTTTAGTACATTTTTATTCCATCTTTCTTCCAAGGAACTCAGGGTAGAACACATCTTTCTCATCTCCTTCATCCCATCCTCATAACAACTATGTGTAGTAGGTTAGTCTGAGAGGCAGTAACTACTCCAAGGTCACACAGCAATCCTCATGTCTGGGTGGGGATTTGAACCTAGTCTTATCAGACCCTAGTCCAACATTATGCACTGCACTACACTGGCTTTATGCCTTTAATAGCAGCAACAACAGGCATAAATTCAACAGTAAAATACTACCCATCATTGCATCTCTGTGCCAGGAAACATGGCTTCTATTCAATTTTTGCCTGTTGTGCCACTCTTATACAAGAATTCCACCTGAAAACAATGGTACATTATCTATGGATGCCATGACTGTTGAGTAATAGACATTGCAATCTATTCGTTGCCTTATAGGAATGTGGTATATGGATGGGGATGTTATTATTTAAATCAGTGCACACAACAGAGGCTTTATCCCACCTCATGCTATTATAACGTAGGCCAGCCATAATGAACCAGTTCCTGGGATAGAATTAATGTGTGATAGTAATGGTGATTAAGTAATTATCAAGTGCTGTAAGAATGTAACCTTCCCTCTGACAGGCACATCAGGCATCACCTGAGCTCACACAGGCTCTCAAAAAAGAATTAACAGTTTAAATTATGCCATTTAAGTTATTAATTGAGAAATTAAAAGGGAACTCAAGAATAAAGCAGGTCATGCACACATTGTTCTTGTATTTTAGTATTTTGTCATAACTTAAATCAAAGAAGTTCTTTTCAGTGGTAATATAAAATTGTAGATGTCTGAAGATAGGCTGATTGACTGGTATGTACTCTTTCTGGTCCACATTGCCATACATTCTGTCTTGGTCATAGAAACAGGTGCTGTGTGGGTAGAAGGGCATATTCCACGGGTGCACATACAGCATTTCTATATAATGTGCACACTTCTAGGCCAAACAAATGGTTGGTGGTCTTTGGTCTGATTGGGTGTCGCTGCACCTGCTAAGGCTATAGTCGGTGGTGGGAGGGTTGTTATTATATTGTAGGGAGAAGTCCGTGAGCATTTATTCACCCTTCTCCCAAACAGAGACTATCATCAGTTTTAGAGGTGACAGCGCTGGTCACCTGTTCAGCAAGGAAGGAATGGAAGATCCTCACACAGCAGTATCAGGTATATAGCTTACCACAGTTACCCTATTAAATCTCCCAGCTGATGCCATGAATTCCACTGAAAAGATTAACCAAAAGGCACACTTATTTAAACAGTTTTGTTTTAGTGCAACTCATCTTAATACTGAATTATTACTGGAGGTCTGATAAGCATTGGTATTTTATATCTTTGTCAATTAATGGCCTCTAGAATGGTATCCTTCTGAACTGCCTTTTGGGGTTGGGACTGGGAGACAATGTTCTTGCTCCTCACACTTTACTGCATTTATGTAAAGTCACTGGGAGAGGTCATCTGGAAATCTTCGCTGAATTGCTACCAATATGTGAATGATACTCAGCTCTATCTCACACTTCTTGCAGATCCCAGGGAGATTGTGGAAACCATGAACAGGTGTCTGAAGTCAGTTTTGGGATGGATGAGTGCTAACAAACTGAAACTTAATCTCATAAAAACAGAGGTGCTACTGGTAGGAGGAAGGTTTGACCCAGGAACTGGAACAGCTCCTGTTCTACCTAAAGGAGCAGGTTCATAGCTTAGGGGGTGCTAGTGGACCCAAGCCTCCTGTTTGATAAAGAAGTGGCAGCGGTTGTCAGGAGGACCTTCCACCAGCTGCAGCCCTTCCTGGGCAGGAAAGATCTTGCCTAGGTTGTGATGCATGTCCTAGTGGCCTTTAGATTAGATTGTTGCAATGTGCAGCGAACACTATCTGGAATTTGATACAAAATGCTAGCCAGAATGCTGACTGGAGTGAGTCATAGGGGCCATATCACTTCACTTCTGTTCCATCTACACCGAATTCCAACTGGCTTCTAGGCCTAATTCAGGGAGCTGGTATTGATCTTTAAAGCCCTATAAAACTTGGGGGCAGCATACCTGAAGGATCACGTTCTCCTATATGAACCTACTTGTCCACCTCAGTCATCTTCAGGTGTCCCGACCATCTCAGGCTGGACAGGTGGCAACCTAAGAAATGGCCTTCTCAGTTGGGAACCCAAAACTCCCTCCCCAGAGATGTCCAGTTCTCTCCTCTGTCATTGACTTCTGTCAGCAGATGAATACTTATATTACCCCTCCTTATTCTGTTGTTATGTAAGTTTGTGTGTTTATATGATTTTATTGAATTGTTCATTTTAAATGGTGTTTTAATGCTGAGTGGTTTTAATGCTTTGTTTTCCACCTTGAGGATCCTATTTGGGTAGCATAGAAATGTTTTAAAGAAATAAATAATAGAAGTGCAGTTATGAGAGAGAGGTGGGGGGTGATTCCCCAGTCAGATTTACTTGCCATTCTGGGGGTATTTGGCAGCTCATAATTACAGTTTGCTCATTCAAAGAGTAAGGCTAATATCAATAACAAAAAAAAATCTTCCTTGGGCCAACTTTATTGGGTTATTTTTTTAAGCCTGTTGGCCTTTAAGACTGCAATATAGACACTTTCTATGCCAGGACCAGTGTTCCCTCTAAGCTGAGTTAGTGTGAGCTAGCTTACAGATTTTTAGCCTCCGGCTCACAGATTTTTTGTCCTGGCTCATGAAGGATGGCTCCAGAGCAAACTAATTCATGCAGTAGCCAAATCACTTGCTCACAACTTTAATGCCAGTGGCTCACCAAGTAGAATTTTTGCTCACAAGAGGGAGCATTGGCCAGGACCTACAAGTAAAATAACTGATGGTAGCAACACTCCCTGAGAATCACTAGTTACAATTCCTCTCTTTGCAGACTTAGACTTTGTTTCTAATGCTGGTTAGCCAAGTTTTTGCACTTCAGATAGAAAACTGGCCTCTTGGAGAGCTGGGTTTTCATCTTTGCAGTTGTGGGAGGAAGAAGTGTCAAAACCATGTTCATTTTGAAAGTACTTGGGACACATTCTTGCACAGAAATTCCCAACCTGAATTGAATCATATCCTTTTCACAGTTAGTATTGTCCAGGAATGTGGGCAATTTCACAGCACATCCAGATACTTAACACTCCCCCCACCACACTGTTCAGAATCTGTGCATGATCCAATTTTCAGCAATGATGTCTGTAAATAAGCTTACATGGTTCAGTCCAGCCAACAAAATAATAATAAAAAACCAGAATGACATTGCATGATGCCACATGAAGTGCTTCTATCATGGAGTGCCACTGCCACTGCCTAAACTGATATGACAAACAAATCCTGTAGGACAACAAATCTTGTAAGACACTGACATCAGTATGCTGTTATATCACAGTGCAGTTATACAAAGATGACACTAGGCTCACAAAATTCAAAACAAACTGAACGAAAGACAAAAGTGAAAAGCAATTTCTGTTCTGCTACGGTTTTTAATCAGAACTGGTCTAGTTCAATTTTGAACTATTAGATCTTTTCTACATTTGATTGCAATTCTCTTTTGCACTGAAGACAAAATGTGTTTTGTCATCGACTTCAAAAGAATAAGATTTGTTCTCTTCATCTTTTGGTTTAGAGATGGCTGCCTTCAGAAATCTCCTCCCTGTGGAGATCAAATAACATCTTAACCTTCTTAAAATAATTAGGCCACTAGTTTAGTCCTCAAAGTTCTAATCTGGGGAAAATGCCTTTACAGTGAATGGGTCTAGAGCTGGCAGAGGACCTTGAAGACCAAAGCAGCTAATTCTAAGAAATAAAGCATATTTCCCCATGTTCTGAATATTCTGCTGGGTATTTCTGAGCCATGATTCCATTTCAGTAAAATTATAAACAGTTAAAAATAGCTTGAAAATATTCTGTTACCTTAATAGCAGGCAGCATAACAATTCTGCCTACATCTGTAAAATATGTATTGCTGCATCTATTTCTGTTTAGTACGGGCCTCTCTGGAATACACAGTTTTCATATTCATTCTGCATTCTTCTCACTCCATTAGGGAGTCTGTTTCTCTCTCTTTATTAGTAGCCAGTAATATATTAATGCATACCTTGGTGTGAAATGTGCTCTTAACTATTATCTTGGACGCTCATTGAGCTGAATTTGATAGTGACAACACATTGACATTGGTAAGGTTAATGATCCAATCCTTTATTTCATTGAACAAGTTGAACAACATTTAGTACACTGTTTCATGATGTCCTAGAGAGTTGTCTTGGCTATTACTTTAATAGTGCTGTGGCATCTATGCCCTTTAAGTAATTGGCACCGTGAAAATATTCTCCAGGTCCTGTCACAATTGATTAGTATTATGCTGAATTACAAAAAGATTACTTGTAGGTTTTGCTTTTTGCTGGAAACATGTTGAAATGTGATGGTTGTGTTAGTCCATAGCTGTTAGTTTCCAGCATCCAGTAACCAAAATTCTCTTAACAGGTGCATTATATCCTTGGAAAGAACATCACCTGTATCAGTCATCACTATCCTTAACAACACCTTACACAAATGTTACGAGCCTGGAGTCACTGCCAACAAATTCAAAGTCTTACACTACAACCACACTTTAGTAGTGATGATTTATTGTCTTATCATTGACAACTCCTGCAAATCTGCCAAAGCATCCATCTTTGACATACTGAAAACCTCTTCAAATCTGAGTTCTGCATAGTGCCAATTAGCATACCAAAATCTCACATCAAACACCCTTTCATACATGGATGAAGGCTTTATTGCACATTTTCTACAAAATCAGTATTATTTGATTGTTCTGATTCCTGGACCTCTTGAACACATGCCCCATCACCAAGCCAATAAAAGGAGTGACTATTTCAAACTCATCCCATACATGTAGGGTTCCTCTTCTTTCTCAGTAAAATAACCCAAATAAAAAAAGAACTGGCTGAGTTCAGACTGGCAATTCACCCCGCTATAGCCACGTTTCAGCCACATTTCCCAAGTGGATTAAAGGGGGCGTTCACACAGGCACATCTGCCTACCGTTCCCCACCCATAGGCAGTCGGGTTAGAACAGATAAAAGGAAGTACTTCTTCACCCAAAGAGTGATTAACACATGGAAGTCACTGCCACAGGAGGTGGTGGCAGCTACAAGCATAGACAGTTTCAGGAGGGAATTAGATAAACATATGGAGCAGAAGTCCATCAGTGGCTATTAGCAACAAGGTATAAACTCTCAGTCTGGGGCAGGTGATGCACTCTATTCTTGGTGCTGGGGGGGGCAGCAGTGGGAGGGCTTCTAGTGTCCTGGCCCCACTGCTGGACCTCCAGATGGCACCTGGTATTTTTGGCCACTGTGTGACAGAGTGTTGGACTAGACGGGCCATTGGCCTTATTCAACATTGGCTTCTCTTATGTTCTTATGTTCTTAACCCATGCTGTTCTGCTTCACTCCCGGGATTAAAAGATACCTGTTGAAAGTGGTAGCAAATCCTGAAGAGTGCCTTTATCCCGCTGCATTCCGCTTCCCGGAAGTGTAAACGCTCAGCTGAAAAGTCAGGAGCAACCCGCATTGTGCATAAGGCAGCAGTGATATGATTGGCTGTGCTCCGCTCTACCGCCCAATGCAATGTTGGCGCAACGGGATCCTCCCCAAATCAACCAGATGCCTATGTGTGTATGAGTGCATGAGTGCATGAGCGCATATGCACTCATACACTCATGCACTCATACACACATAGGCATCCAGCCGATTTACCAGGAAAAAGCCATTTACAGCTGCACCTCCAGGCCAGCAGTCTGAACACTCCCGTGCGCCTCCTCCCAGTATGCTCCCGCATCAATCGGCACAGTGTGACCAGGAAAACCCAGAACAGTGTGTTCCGAGGCTTTTTTTGCCATGACTGGCTCCCGCTTCAAACTGCCAGCCTGAACTCAGCCACTGACAGGACAGTGTGGCTTAGGGGGCTTCTTAGTGACATCAACACTTTGGCTTTTAATAGAAGAAACAGAATGGTTAAGGACCAGTCTCAAACTGACAGATACAGATTGGAGTTTCAGGATTTCCCATCCAAACAAGCTTGAAATTTCATTTGGGGGAATGCTGCCTGTACGTAGCCACATTCCCTATGGTAGCACCATGGTCACTAATTACATGCCCAGGAAAATGCTGATTGCCACTTTGGGGTCAGGAAGCAATTTTTCTCCAGGCCAGTTTGGCTAGAGATCCTGAAATATTTTTGTCATCTTCTGGGTGTGGAACAGCAGTCACTTGGGGTGTGGAGGGGAAGGTATTTGTGAATTTCCTGCATTGTGCAGGGGGTTGGACTAGATGACCCTGGAGGTCCCTTCCAACTCTATGATTCTATTATTCTATGACTTATGGTGACCCTATATGAATCAGGTCTTGTAAACTGAGAGCTGTGGCTTCCTTGATTGAGTCAACCCATCTCATGCTGGGTCTTCCTCTTTCCATAGAATCATAGAGTTGGAAGGGACCCCCAGGATCATCTAGTCTAATCCCCTGCATATTCATGGAAATTCACAACTACCTCTCCCCCCACACCCAGTGGCCCCTGCTCCATGCCCAGAAGATAGCAAAAAAAAAAAAAACACCTCCAGGATCCCTGGCCACAGTGGCCTGGAGAAAATTGCTTCCTGATGCCCAAGTGGCGATCAACATTTCCCTGGGTGTGTAAAAAAGGGCCATGATAACCAAGCACTGATGCAACCCTTCCTGCCATCCCTCTCATGATCTGCTTAAGTTCACAGAATCAGTATTGCTATCAGATGGCCATCTAGCCTCTGTTTAAAAACATCCAAAGAAGGTGAGCCCATCACATCCCGAGGAAGCCATTCCACTGAGGAATCGCTTTGTCATGAACTTCTTCCTAATGTTTAGCCAAAAACTCTTCTGATTTAATTTCAACACGTTGGTTCTGGTCCAACCTTCTGGTGCAAAAGAAAACAACTCCACACCATCCTCTATATGACAGCCCTTCAAGTACTTGAAGATGATTATCATATCACCTCTCAGTTGTCTCCTCTCCAGGTTAAACATACCCAGGTCCTTCAACCTTTCCTCATAGGAAACCTCACTATCTTCGTTGCCCTCCTCTGGACATGTTCCAGCTTGTCTATATCCTTCTTAAATTGTAGTGCCCAAAACTAACCAGAGCAGAGTAAAGTGGTACCATCACATCTCGTAATTTGGATACTATACTTCTGTTGATACAGCCCAAAATCGCATTTGCCTTTTTAGCTACCACATCACACTGCTGACTCATGCTCAGTGTATGGTCTACTAAGATCCCGAGATCCTTTTTGCACATACTACTGCCAAAACAAGTCTCCCCCAACCTATAATTATGCATTTGATTTTTCCTCACTAAATGAAAAACTTCACATGCAGGGGTCTTTTCGTAGAAAAAGAGCTGCAGGAGCTCATTAGCATATGGTATGCTAATGAGCTACTAGGCTATTAGCATATGCCACGCCTTCTGACATCACCAGAAGTGATGTCAGAAGGGGAAGCAAAAGGAGGGGAGGCATCTTCGAAAGCCTCCCCTTCCCTTCTCCAGCTGGCCTGGGTGGGGGAGTGAAGAGAGAAGGGGTTTAAAGTTTAAACCCCTTCTCACTAGAGTTGGGCCACAGAAGGAGGAAAGACAGAAGGAAAGAGAGAGAGTGGAGAGAAAGAAAGAGGGAAAGAAAGAGATAGAAAGAAGGAGAAGGAAAGGAAGAGAGAGAAGGGAAGAAGGAGGGAAACAGGGAAAGGAGAAAAAAAGAGAAGAGAAGAAGGCAGGAAAGAAGAAAAGGAGAGAAGGAAAGTAGGGAATGAAAGAAATTTGTGGCAATTCAGCCCTATTATATCCTATGGGCCATTGAAGTCAGTGTCAAAAACATAGGGTATATTCTGGGGGCTGGAGGGGAGGGGTTTTGAGGAAGAGGCTCCAAACTAACAGGGTAGCTGTTGGAGCCTCTCCCCAAGATACTCACCAAGTTTCAAGAACATTGGACCACGGGGTTCAATTCTATGGGCCTCCAAACAGGCCCATCCCCTCCATTGCCCCCATCCCCTCCATTGTTCTCTATGGTGGGGAAAAAGTTACTTTTTTCCCCATGGTGCTGTTAGTAGCTCTGGGGGGGAGGGGGTTTGAAGGAGAGGTTCCAAATTTTCAGGGTAGCTTCGGGAGCCTCTCCCCACATACACCTCCACGTCTCAAAGCAATTGGACCAATGGGCCTAATTCTATGGGCACCCAAACAGACTACCCCCATTACCTCCATTGTTTCCAATGGGGAAACCCAGCCAGCAGCACTTAAGGCAGGCAAGCAGGCAGCCACTCAGCAGTCAGACTCTCCCAGAGAATCTCAGGGAAAGTGAACTGTCTTGGGAGGTGCTTGTTTGCCATGAGAACAAGTGGCACACTCCAGAACAAGTGGCACTGTGGCAGTGCAAGCATGCCACAGTGCCACACAGAAACCCTAAAAGACCAAAAGGAATAACATTTATACATGTATAAATTGATGGTGCAACCTCATTAGACCACTCACACCACACACACCTCAAAAAGCATATTTATAGCACTGGGAAAAATGCAGAAAAGGCTCTTCTCCTTACCCCCCCTCAGTTTTTATAGCCCCACAACAGTGTTCCCTTCCCTCTAAGCTGAGTTAGTGTGAGCCAGCTCATAGCTCTTTGGCCTCCGGCTCATGCATTTTTGTCTTGGCTCAGGAAGGATGGCTCCAGAGCAAACTAATTTACGCAGCAGCCAAATCGCTCGCTCACAACTTTAATGCCAACTTTTCATTCTTCCTAAAATGCATTTATGTTTGAAAATTGGGGGGTGCAGGGGGGGGCAAAAGGTATCCTTGCCTAGTGTGCAAAAAAACCTGGGGCCAGCCCTGCTCTTACCCTTCAGCTTGTGCCAAAGGCTCATGCCTCTGGTGAGGAGGAGGCTTACACAGTTCAAGGCTCAATAAGCAGAGAGCAAGGCCAGCAGTCAGCCATCAGCCCCAGGCAAAACAGACCCTCCTGAATCAGCAATAATCAAAGTCTGCAATCAGCTATAACCCAGGCAAAAGAGACAAACAGAAACAACACTTACTCAAACAGGCACCACTCTTCAGCAGGCTATACACACCCTCAAACACTATCCACCCATACAGCTAATTCTCCCCAACTGTTAAGGAAAGGCAAACAAAAAACAAAAACCACTCACTACTCCAGCAGCTCTCTTTCCTGTTCCTTCCCAGAACCCAGCTGATGGCTGAAAAGTTGGGGGAAGTTGGAAGTTCAAAAGCTGCCTTTAACTCTTCCTACCATAATTTTCTTTTGCAGTAATTCTTGTCTTCTCATAACATGACTGAAATACAACAGCCTCAGTTTAGTCATTTTAGCTTCTAGGGAGAGTTCAGGCTTGATTTGATCTAGAACCTACTTATTTGTCTTTTTGGCAGTCCATGGTATCCGTAAAACTCTCTTCCAATACCACATGTCAAATGAACCAACTTTCTTCCTGTCAGCTTTCTTCATTATTCAGCTTCCATATCTGTACATAGTAATGGGGAATATTGTGACATGAATTATCTTGATCTTGGTTGCCAGTAATAGTTACACTTAAAAATCTCTTCTAGCTCCTTCATGACTTGCCCTTCCCAGTGTCAGTCTCCGTCTCCTTCAGATTTCTTGGTTGCTGTCTTCCTTTTGGTTGATGAGTGAGCCAAGGAATCAAAAATCTTGAGCAATTTCAATTTCTTCATTGTCAGCCTTAAAGTTGTGTAATTCCTCAGTAGTCATTACTTTTATCTTCTTGGTGTCCAGCTGTAATCCTGCTTTGGCATTTCCCAATTTAAACTTCATCAGTAGTCATTTCAAGTCTTCACTAGTTTCTGCCAGTAATGTGTCATCTGCATATCAAAAAACTGTTTACGTTCCTTTCACCAATTTTCACTCCATCTTCATCTAAATCTAATCTAGTTTTCCCTATGGCATGTTCTGCATACAGACTGAACAGACAGGAAAATAAAATACACCGTTGCCAATTGGAAACCATTCTGTTTCTCCATATTCTATCCTAACAGTAGCCTCTTGTCCACTGTACAGGTTGCAGATCAAAACAACCATAGTTTATCATGATCCACACAGTCAAAAGTTTTGCTGTAATCTATGAAACACAAACTGATTTTCTTCTGCAAGTCTCTTACGTTCCAGTAGCCGATATAAATTTGCAATTTGATCTCTAGTGCCTTTTCTTTTTCAGAATCCAGCTTGAACATCTGGCATTTCTTGTTGTTGTAAGGGCTGAGGACAGACTGACAATTTGCCGCGGGATGGGACCCGGGCTGACAGCGACTCAATATCGGAGTAAATGGAACGTTCACACAGGCACATCTGCCTGGCGTCCCCCACCCGGAGCTTACCGGAGCCCTCGCGCTTCAGAGCCGGTTTAAAAAAACACCTGATAAAAGCCGTCGCAAATCGTGAAAGCCTGCATTCGTCGCGCGTTTCCCCGCTTCCGAGGAGTCTAAACGCGCAGCCGAAAAGCCGGGAGCAACCCGCGTTGGGCATGAGGCAGCAGCGGCGTGATTGGCTGAGCTCCGCTCCACTGCCCAATGCGGTGCCGGCGTTGCAGGGCAAAAAAAAAAAAAATCGCCGAAATGCGCTTATGCGCATGACCGCATGAGTGCTCATGCGCTCATGCGCACATACGCCCACAGCCGAAATAATGGGGGAACAGCGAATATAGCGCGCCTCCGGCGCGGCAGTCTTCCGGCAGAGGCCCCCGCTGTGTGGACGGGAAAACCCAGTATCGTTTACTCCGGGGGTTTTTCGCCGCGACTCGATACCGGGGCAAATTGCCAGCCTGTCCTGGGCCAAGATTTTTACTATCACTTTACTTGTGTGAGAAATTAATGCCATAATCCGATAGCCACTGCAGTCTTTGACATCTCCCTTTTTCAGAATTGGACTATAAATTGAGTGTTTCCAGCCTGTGGACCACTGTTTTGTTTGTTTCCTTTTTGTTGGCATATTCTTGTTAAGATTTTGATGGACTCTGTTTCTGTGGCTTGGAATAACTCTATTGGTATATCATCGTCACTATGGATACTATTTTCACAAGTAACACAATTCACCCTGTTATAATGTCTTGATTACTTCCTGATACTTTTTTGATATGTTCACGATTTTTAAATGGCTTGAGTTTCTGCACATTTGGCAACATTTGCCATTATACTAGGCAGCTGATCAGTAGCAACTGTTAACACATGCTCAGATTCATAAAACAAGGCATTGTGGCACATGGCATACAAAAAGACTACACAGTTACCTAGGCAATGCAATACTTTCCCATAGACTAAAGTAGAGTTCCTAAATCAAACCAGCATACACAAAAACTCATATGAGCAAATATGTTTGTGTTCCAGCCTGGAACAATTTAAATCACTTGGAAAAAAGCAAATGTTTGTTATAATCCTGTTATGTATGCGGACCACCACCAGGGGTCCATGACCACAGTAAGGAGCTTGGTCCCGAAACACAATAGGGACCAGGGATCCTAGACCACTCTGTGTCCGCCAATAGGACCTTTGACAGGAAATTCAAACCCTCCAATGGGACTGTGGGTGTGCCGGGTGGAATGTATATAGTTGGCCCTTGCAGGGCCAGTTTTCAGTCTTGTGTGTGAAGTACAATAAACACGTCTGAATGCATGTTGTAGTCCGAGTCTCTGTGTGGCAAACCCAGTACTTTACAAATCCAATGATTAATTTACTTACTATAATTTAATTTACTTCATATATCCTCTTTCTCATTCCCACTGTCACCTCATGAGCCATGTGGCTATAGTCTACATGGCCCCTTCAGTGCAGGGAATAAACCTTCTTGGGTTTGGAAAGGAATACAGGATGGAGGGAAACATGGGGAAATTCTATGACCCTTACACCCAGGGCTTTTTTTGTAGAGAAAGCCCAGCAGGAACATATTAGCATAATAGGCCACACCTAACAGTAGAAACTCATTAGCATATTAGGCCACACCTCTGACAGCGCAGCTCTCTCCCAGGATCGGCTTCCCCAGTGCCCCGCGGCTTGCGGGGCGCATGGGGAACTCAAGGAAAGGAAGGCAGTCTCTGGATCAGCTTCCCTAGGTGCCCCGTGGCTTGCGGGGCGCATGGGGAACCCAAGGAAAGGAAGGCAGTCTCTGGATCAGCTTCCCCTGGGGAACCCAAGGAGGGGAGGCAGTTTAAACTTCCTTCCCTCCCTGGATTGGATTGGCTTCCCCAAGTGCCCCACAGCTTGCAAGGTGCCTGGAAAACCCGAGGGAGGGGGAAGCTGTAGGCGTGGCCAACTTGGAAGCCAGCCGGAACTCCATTCCTGTGCGTTCCTGCCCCAAAATAGCCCTGCTTACACCTATGGAATCCCAAGTTTCATAACTATTGTGGATTTTATCTTCAATGGTCAGCAAGTATGATCATCATTTGCGAGAGGCAAAGATTATACTAACGAGTCCTAGGATCCTGTGGCTATGCCAGTATTTCTGAAGTCAAAGCTGATGCAGAGCACCTAGTTTTTAATGTTTTAATGTAGAAAGGTGTACTTCCAGTCCTCATTACTTCACAAAAAGTATGCCTGTAATATGTTTTCCAAAAGACTTTTAAAAAAACATTTAGAAAGCAAAACACTTAAAAGCAATGGCCACAATCCAAAAGAATTTTTTTTTTTATGGTAAAACTCTCCTAAAAATGAGAGAATTTTATTCTTTTTATAAGAAAAGGGTAGGGTAGACAGCTGGAGAAAGAAAAAAGATGGAGTGAAATTTTTCTGTTAATAAGGGTTAGTTTTAATTAGTAATATTTTAAGCATCCATCGCGGTTAGAAGATCTTCTTTTTAACAGTCCAAAGTCCAAAATAACTCTGTTAATGAAGTTAGTAAAGTCCATTGGGGTTAATTATTAAACAGCTCCTTCAAGATGCTACACAAACAGCCACTGCTCAAGTTGTCTTCTTAAGTCTCTTCAAGTAAGAGTTGAGTCCTTTTAATCTTGATGGCTCCCGCTCCGTCACTCCTTTCCCCTGGGCTGCTGTCTTCTTCGCTGCTTGCATTAATCCCAATTTTGAGTGCTGCTTCCTCCATGCTGGTGTGTCTCTTCAGAAGTTTTGTTGCTTTAAGGATGGATTCCATCTTCTCTCGTTTCTTTTTTTCTTATATTTCCGACCATCAATTTTTGCGGGCTCCATACTCACTACAGATGAAATTAGATCTCTGATGCATTTCCTGCTCAGCTTGGCATCCCCTTCTTCTGGCAGAGTATTTTCCTTTATATAGGTGGAATAGGCTTTGAGAGCCATGTCCACCTCTTCTTTTAATTCATTCGCTTCACTGCCAGTTAGGGGTGCCAAGTCATTCGTCAAGGTAAAACTGAGATCTTCTTTCTCTTCTTCTTTCTCGCCCAAAGAGATTAACATCAGATCAGCCTTTCTTGTTGTTTCCGAGATATGCTTTTGCCGACTGATGAGAACACTTTCCACTTTCATCAAAGTTTCATTGATTTTCTGCATTTGCTCCAGCAGGGGCCGCAGTAGCTCCTTTTCTTGTTGAATGACAGCGAGCTCTGGGGGGGGGTTACCCGGACCGGAAGTTCCACCCCTCTTCTCTTCCGGTTTGTGCAGGACAATTTTCAGCGTCGACATTTTCTTTTTTTGTTTACTTTTTCAAAGTTCGTGCCGCATCTTCCAAGAAGCTAAGAATGTCGTAGCTGCCTGCCAAACCCCAACGGTACCTTCACCAACACTTTTTTCTCTTTACCCCCCTCCTCGCACTCCCTTTATAGATCTCGCTTCTCAAAGGGGGTGGGGACTCCTCCCTCCTCCCTACGCTTGCGGGGGATTTTATCTCGCTTCAAATTAGATCTTCAACTCACGATTTGATGCAATTCTTCTTTTTATTTTAATTCATACCGCTTTCTTCACTCCTGGTGGAATTCGGGGGCGCTGCTAAGTCCCATTACGGGCACGACGCAGCGGGGCCGATTGGGGCGGGGAGAAAGCCTCAATTTCCCGGCTGTCTGCCGGCAAAGAGGCTACTTCCCAAGCGCCCCCGGTTCGGAGCCTTTGCCTAAGGCTCACTAGGGTCTTGCATACATGCAAAGACCCCCCCAAACTGCGCGTGGGCTAACCACCTCCGGGAGCGTCCCGAAAGGTGGCCGCCATTCGCAACGCCTGAAACCGAAAACTATCAATCCAAAAGAATTTTGAAAAGTATTGGGTTCGATACATCAGGACTTGGACCACAACATAAGCGAAGGCACGTTTATTAGTACTTCTCACATGGAACAAAAATAATAGCCAGGTGGCCAACTATATACAATGGGGGGGGGGAAACGCCCCAGGTTTCTATTGGTGGGTTTAAACCTCCTGCCAATGTCCCTGTTGGCTCCTTACTGGAAGTTTCAGGAGCCTAGTCCCTATTGTCAAGCTTGGCTTGGCTTAGCTTTAAGCTTGGCTGCCGCTGGCTAACGCCTGGCAGCGGTCTGCGGACATAACAAATTGCACAACACCTGTCTGGGTCCAATAAAAAACAGAGTTGTATTTCTGTAACAACTTTCCAGTGTGCAAATGCTTTTAAAGTGCTTCTAAAATACAGCTAGGTTTCAAAAGCAGTTTGTAATATGACATATGGAACAGCTAGGCAAAGGGTCAAAAGCTGCTAAAATAGCCTTTTGGGCCATGGATTATACTCTATATCTTATTATCTGAAGGGGCCTGAATTATGAGTTAAAGGTGATGCACAAAATCCAGACCCATGCAATACATGGTCAGAGCATTCTGTTTTGGTGACTGGCTATGTGTTTCCATTCATACAAGAGTACCGCCTCTCTGGTTCTTAGTTAGTTTCTGAAACTAATGTAAATGTCCAAAACAAGACTTTGGTGTGCATGAGTCATCAGGGGAATGAACATGCTACAACCTAGAAAAGTTCATCCCATGAATAGCAGACAATATGGACAGCAAGCATATTGGGGGGAAAGAGGCAATATATGGGTGAAATCCCATTTGTGGCAGGGAGCCAAGAGAACAGCACTGAAATAATGACATCTGGGGAAATAAGTGGCATTTGGTGGCACTGACTTGGAATCCAGCCAAACCATTCACCAGGGGAATATGGAGATGCAAACAGAATGGGGGTGGGAGGACCAGAGAGAGAAATCTTGATGCCAGTTGCTACTTTGTCCTTCTACCACCTTCCCCTTTTCTTTTAAATTACCCTTGATTGTGTAGCATCTGCTGCTTTCAAGCCCACATATGGTACTTTCTGTACATCTGCATGTGCCTGTCTACAAATGACATAAAAGCACCAAAATACAAATACACATCCAAAAATTTTCTTTTTAAGCTCTACAGTAAATCTAACAAGCAAGCTATGGCTGCATCACAAAAAGAGGGGACAGACACTGGAACTGCAGGCCCAGAGTGATCTTTTCTGTCAAGATATTGAGCATGTTCTTGTTAAGATTCTAGGGTGCCAACCAGCTAGGTAGTGTGTTGGATGCCAGCAAAGTAGCCTTAGGGAAACTCTGTAGAAATATTTGCCTAAGGACTTTGCAAACCAGTCACACTCTTCTATCATTTTCCTTCAGATGGACAGTGATTCCCTATTTAATGATGAAATTGCACTCCCCCACATACACTTTATTTGAACTCGCACAGAAGCCCCACGATATCTACAAACTTAGAGCATTCCCAGAACCTTATTGGACAGAGTGACTGTTCAATGGTTGGAGCACTAACTTACTAAGGAAAAGGAAATTTTATTTAGTGATCTAACATACTATATTGGAAAGGGGAGAGGTATAGTGTGCTCATTACATGGCCAGCTAGAGAGACTTCAGTGTGGCACTGAAGAAGCTGGATATAACCTGAGAGTAGCATCCTGGAGACACACAAGGAAAGAATGCTTAATGAGGAAAGAAGGGAAAGATCCACACATTCCTACCTAACTAGCTCTTCTTATGCTGTCCCCTTCTTTACTTTTTGGAAACCAGGCATTGCAAATTCCAGCAAACTAAGGAGTCTCTCTAGCCATATTTTCAGCAGAGGTGCCTGGTGTATGCCTGGAACCTGTGGGAGATTATGCGGGATGGGTGGGGCAGGAGGACAAGGACACTGGCAACTCTTCAGTGTGACTTCTGGGTTCCATCCATCACTAATGCTCTAAGATTTTACCTCATCTCTACGGTCTAAACCATAGAAATCAAGAAGATTCCTGGAGCATTGCCATCATCCCTTTTTTCTCATCCTCCCTTCCTGCCACTCAACTGAGCTCCAGCAGGCATGTGAGGGGGGGCATCAGTGGGAGTTTGCCTATCCATAGCAGGCAAATGGCAAGCCTGGTTTTCAGCAACTGTTTGTGCAAGGCTTCCAGTGTTCCACCATAACTGATCCCACTAACACAGCTGTGTGTGTGATGAAGTTAATTACATGATTAATAGTGAATATATTACAGTGTACATATGCACTGGTAACATAATGAAACCTGGCTACCTGTGGGTTATTTTAGTGCCCTAACCACTAAACTAACTTACTGAACAGTTGACACATATGAAATTGCATTCAGGTCACCTGCATTTGAGACCAACTTTTTATTCCTTGAGAACTTGAAGATTGGACTATTTTGTTCACATGACAGCCTAGTTGCTTTCAGCCATGGCAGGCTGTTGCATGATCTATGGTGTTATAATAGCAAAAGCTGTTCTTTATTGCTAAGAAATCCAAGCAATTCCATCTCCAATGCAACCCAGTGGCTGAACATAAATCAATTATATATATATTGTTATCTCCAGTTGGTGCTCTGACAGTTCAGTCTCATCATACTATATAGCTGTTCAGTCCAAATGCAAAAGAAGATTTACCTCTAGGACTTAAAGTGATCCCCATTTACCAGCATCAAGATACATTTGGGATCCCCCCCCCACCTTCCAGCTCAGTTCTTTGAGTTACTTTCTTTCCTGACCTTTCCCCAAGCAATACCTGCAAAGATATGAGTGGATATGTGCCACTCCTTTATTGGAAACTTCCTCAATCTCCTTATCTGTATTCCAAGCCTCACTCTGTTGCACTAACCTTGCTACACTCTTAGGCAAGATAAGATACAATTTTGGAGCTGCAGTTACCCCAATTAAGGCTTCAGGCTGCAAGACTGTTGGCACTTTAGCCAAATCCAGCAATAAATATGATAAATATGATAGCTAAGCCCAACAGAAATATGTACTCTCTCTCCTCTCTTCTCATTTCCCCCAAGCAAATGCATACATATATAACTTGCCTCTTAAAACTGACCTTTGGTAGCTGCTTACTACAAACACTAGCCAAGGCCCTATTGGACTGACACACTATGAATCTTGACTGCTCTGCCTTTCCCTGTCTGGATTTAAGCCAATTTGTACCCAATCCATCACAATTACATAGAAGCAAGTAATCACTCTTGCAGTCTCCTTTGATCTGTCTGCATAGTCCATTTTTCTTGATGTCAGTTCTTATTCTGAAGTCACAATGGGCTTCTGTTATGTCACTCACTTCCTTGGCCTTGTGTTGGCCTCTTTAGGGACATGGTCTCTGTGGTTACAATTGGCACAGCTGTTCTGATTTCCATCTTCAGCTGTTCTAATGTCACAAATGGTTAATCCAAACTTGGCCAAGGCTGCAGTTGGTTTAGGGGAGATGGGGGGGATTAAAATCTAAACTATACAATTCGTGTATGCTGTGAGTGAACTATTCTATGGCAGTGTGCCAAGAACTTTGAAATACTGTCTTTAACAGATCTGTTGACAGGCAAAGACTTTTACCAGAAAGGGACAGCATTTGCTGCTGATAAAGAGGATGGCCTGGGCCTTAGGTATGTCAAGGAGCATGCACTCCCCCTATGATCCCTTTGCCCAGAAAATTAAGATCAGCTAGATTAGTGCCACATCCCATTGTGGCCTCCATAAAAAGAAGAACCTTTTCAGTGAGTTTTTCCCCCTCCACATCATCCCTTGAAAACTCTGCCTGGCTTCATCTTTGCATAAGTTTCCAAAGGGGATGTTTCATGTGTTTCATGTGGCCTTAAAGAGTTAAATTTAGTTTCCTGGTCTGGTTTTTCTGTTGGTGGGTTTGTTTGTTTTTTTGCCCTATTATTTTGCTGCTGGCACTCCTTTTTATTGATGTAAATGGTGAATCTTTTTAAATTATTGATTGTACTGTAATTGTATTTATGTTGCATACTATTTTGGAATTCTGTGAAAAGAAGTCTATACATTTTATAAAACAAAATAAGCACTAGCAGTGTCAGCCTGATTATAGCCACCCCATCAGCAGCATTGAACTCAAGCCACCAGACAATCATAAACATCTGTGAAATTATCTGATTTTCCCTTCAAGAGTGTAATGTTTGCCCTCAGAACCACTGAAACACATTTGTGAGGTATTGGCTCTGGCCATTCTATAAATGCTTAGAGGAGCCCATATTTCATCTGATGTGACAGATGAAAACTTGGCAGGTAGATAGGACAGACTTTAATAATAGCCTGCTGTACTGTATTGATTGTTTCCCACTATTTTCACCAGTGAGCATCCTCATCAAAAAGAGTGGGATAACTGTAAGCAAATTGCTTTTACGTTGAAAAACTCATTAGGCACATTTGAATACATGGATTTTGGGGAGAAATCTGGATTCGATACTTACATATTGGCTTAGTAGAAACATTACATTGCTGAATAACTGGATATTGGTATGACAAATATCTATTAATTTTTGAACAAGATGTATTTTTGAATGCAGCAATATTAACATGCAATTTCATGTGTAGTGATTAATCCCTCCTAGGAATAATAATCAGTAGAAGAACAGCCAGTTCCAGCAGCTATTGTTTTCAGACTGGACATGAACATGGCAGCAAGGAAGAACAAAACTTATGTAAGGATCTATCCTTTCTGCAAAGGTTTTTTTTTTAAAAAAAAATTCTACTGAAATCAGCTTCATTAAGTGATATGCACATATGCCTATTATTAACATGCTTAAAGAATCACACACCAGTCCATGAAAAATATGCAACTTACCTCTCAGTAGCTCATGAAGTATGCAGGGTAGGGTTGATGGTTATAAAAAGGGACAACAACTTATAAAAGCAGACATTGCAACACAAATGACTGAAACAGCTCCACTCCTAAACTTGTTATGTGAATGACTGCAGGAACAGAGACTATGCCATCAGTGCTAGGCTGTTTTGGAGGCCTTTTGCTTCCAAAGAACTATTCAGAGGTGTCAAACTTAAGGCCCATGGGCCAGGAGGGACCTGCAGCTCTTTTCTTCCCCCCTCCTCCCCTCCTGATCCCACCCTTTGAAGCTTGAGGTTTTGGAAGGTCCCAGCTCTCTCTGTCTTGTCTTTGCCTGCTTCAGCAGGAAGCTCTTCTGGACTTGCAAAGTTACAAAAAAAATACGGAATGGATTTTTCTATTAAGGTGTCTGCAGCCAAATAGACTACTCTGGAACTGTTTCTAGCAACAGAAACAGTGCTCTGAGACTGGGATGACTGCCCCCAGAGTAGAATGACAGTCCCTAGCAATAGAATTTGTGTTCTGGGACTGGAATGACAGTTATCAAAGACTGTTAAATAAACAAAATATTGCAAGAGTTTCAAGCATATTTGTATTTTAAGTAAAAAAAAATCTTCAATTGTGTTTGTATCTTTTATAAAGTTTATATCTCTGCTATTGTTGCCAGCATCCTCAGCCTTGAACCTGGGGTGGTCTTTCCCAAGAGACCCCAAAATGACCTCTGAACCTCCACAAGCAGTGCTCTATGAAGCCAGGCTTGGCTTAAACAGTGGCTTTTGCTGGGAGGCTAGAAGAACCACATCTTGGCCAAGAAAACTCAGGCCAGAAACTCTTGCCCATTCTCCATGCAAACACCCCCCACCCCACATCTATCCTGTCAGCTTAGTCCAAAGAGGACTAGAATGGGCAAGTCTCTGCCCTTGCCTCAGACACCTTCTACTGACCAAATGGCTAGTCTTTTGTCTGTCAAATGTACAGGCAGGGAGGGACAAAAAGCCTCTGGTCTGTTCTATTATCATGAAAGAAGTACATTGTATATTTCTGTCCCAAATCCTTTCACACCCTGGAACCCAGAAAACACTTCTTGGTAATCCTTACATTTCTACACCTATTTGTTTGTCTAAGATATTTTTCTAAGATATCTGCATTCTTACACCTATGACAGATCTATTAGGGTAAACATTAACTTTCCATGACTAGTGAATGGTCACTCATTAAGGATCATCCTGCCACACATTAAGAAACATCACTTCTTTTGTATGGCACCAGGGAAACAGTCATCCAACACCTGTCTTCTATTGTTAAAGCCAAACTCTGCCCCTCTGAGAGCTCATTGGTCACATCTAGGCCTTGTCCATCCTTATGCCACACACCCCCAGGACTCATCATTGGCCCAGGTAATCTATTGTTCTCACCTGAGACCAGCCCCCAGGGCCGCCCATTGGTCTGCATTGTTTTCCAATGTTTATATCCATTATGCACATGGCCTCAGACCATGTGCCTCTGCCCTGATGCCAACCAGCAGGCCACCCCTAAACCTCTGGGTTTAGGCCATAAACTCATCTCCATGGACCTCTGCACATCTAGACAGGTAGTATCACCCCATAACTGACCCCCTCTATCAGCTATCAATCATCTCTAGTTTCTTAGTTCTGTATTGTGTGTGTGACTGTTTGAATACTGTTTGTATGCTTGAGAATATTTAATAAAGAAATCATTATTTTAGCTACCCAGTCTCTGTGTCTATTCTTGGGTTCTTGGGAATTCTAACTCCAGTATACACAGGTCTGATCCTATAGTTATGCCAATTGCTCATTAATATCATAATTTCCCAATCTATTATTAAGAAATAGAGCAATTTGGCTAACACTACCTGGCATTACATTTCATGACACACATGGCCTGGCCCCACAAAGTCCCATTTATGTTAAATCCATCCCTTGTAACAAATGAGTTCAACACCCATGATCTATATGGCTCTCCAAAACTTGGGAAAGGATTTTCCCCAAATCTTAATGCTGTGGCATACCATGCATTCAAAGAGTTCTTGATTTTCCTCATCTCTGTCCTCAGTGTATGACTGACTGGAAGATGACTGGATCTGAGTTTGTATACCGAGCTTTAAAAAGCTTATGTAAAGGTCAAAACTGGGTGGAGTTCATGGAATTGGGAGGGGCTCATCAACAAATTATATTTTAATTCAACCTGGTTTAAGTCAAACAGTCCATTCCCCCTTAATAGCTGCCAAGATCTCTTCAATTAAAAAAACCTACCAGATTAGCCAAAGCAAAGCTTCATTCTTCCCTTGAAGATTGACCTCTGAAGCTGCCAGTAGTCAAAGGAAGAGTCCTTGATGTGAGGTACCATACAGCCAATAAGCACAAGGTATAATGCTTCCCAGATTACATGTTGAATTGCATTATTCAGCCTGCAGATACTGTGCACATGGACAGACTTCCTTTGAGAAACAAAAATTAATATTGGTATGACCATGAAGAGTTAGCCACATGAGAGATGACAGTTGATGGTGTGAAAGAGTGATAATGACAGGTGTCAAACAGAGACATTGAAAATGGTTCTTAAAAACTAATAGGAGTCATCACAGCCAACATCCACAGTTGGGAACACCATATTATGCCTTCTCTTCTCTTTTCTTTTCTTAATCCACAGAGATGTTAAAACCCCGAAAGAGAAGACAAAAGCAGTTTTGTCTGCATGTGAAGAATCCACACAATTAACATGCTCAGGAGGTCTCCTCAACAGATGCTTGTTAGCCTAAACCAGGCGCCAAAGAGCTCCAACAAAGCACAGACTCCTGAGCAGACAGGTCTGTAGTATAAAGGCGTGTTTGCCTGCGAGCTGTATTTAATGGAAGCCATCCCCCCCCACCTCCACTTCGCCTTTGTTTTTGTTTTGTTTCCTGCTTCTGAGGTATTGGCAATTATTTCCTACTCTATTTTTTAAAGTATCCCTTATAAAAAGATACAGCAATATTGAGTAGTCCCCTGCAGCAGCTTGTGACAGTTTTACAGCAATTTTTGTTATCTCGCAGGAGGACACAGCTGCGTTTCTCAATTGAAATTCCTGCTGTAGATTGAGCAATACAAAACAAAATATGTCTTTTCTGAAGATAAGGACTGTCCGGGGTTTGGGACAACTGCCATAGACTGAATTTACACTAAGGTAAACAATGGTTGGTATCGCTAGAGGAGTTTGTGCCCACAATCTTGTGTGCCCCTTAAGATGCATGCAAAAGCTTGCATCTGCACATGTGTATTCATGTGTGTGCACACACACACACACATCATCTTTTCACTTTCCCCTCCTCTAATATGCTGTTTTGACACTGAATTGGAGGGGGCCATTTCTCAACTTTGGGAGACAGCTGACTAGAAGTTATGCAGAACTGTTTTTGGAAAGACAGCTCTTGGAAGCACCTCTGTAAACTGGCCACACCCATACACAAACCATATCAGGGTCTATTATGTTTTATTGCAGATTAAAAGTGCAATCCTGAACAGAGTTACAGTTTTCTAAGCCCACTGATGGAGTTACCACCTTCTAAATCTATTGAAGTCAATGGGCTTAGAAGGGGGTAACTCTGCTTTGCAGTGCTCTCATAGTATCTGGTTTTTATATTGTCCATAAGCACAAAAAATGTGTATTGCTATAGCTGCTGGCTGTCTTGCCAGAATGATTGTTTCCTAATAGGCAGGAACGATGTTCCCTTAATAGGGGCTAACAACTACAGATGTGTCCTGAAGGAGCAATTTACCTGCAAGACTGGTTTTGAGATCCATGTTCTGCCGGTACATGTAGCACAAACAACAGCAGGTTGTAATTTGAGGCAGAGATGGAAGAAGTTGAGTTTGTGTGTGTTTTTTACTAGTAGAAACAAGGCATCCTGGACAGATAGTTGAGAAGGTATTGAAGAATTAGTGGTATGTGTGGTTTCTCCCAACATGTGTTGCTTGTTATAGAAATAAACAGGTACTATAAGAATAGCAGAAATCTCCAGGGCTCTCTCAGCTAAAGGAAGTTCAACTTGCTATAATTTCTTTTGAATGTCAATGCTTAACAATATATTGGCTAGCCTAAATGAGTAGGACAGTATTCATATTCTTCATATTCGGATTCACACAACAATATGAAGCAACCAATTGTGTTAAATATTCATTTTCTACAGTATCTTTGGTTAGTCTCTGTCCAGTTCCTTATTCCTCAAAGTCTTTGGATCCCATCCCCCCATTTACAAAATCCCATTCATTCCTAATTGTATGGTCTTGGTACTTTCTCCTCAGGTCCTCCTCATACTTTCTGTAACAGCTTTTCATTTGCATTGGCTATACCCATTTCAATCAGCCTCGCACCAACTCTGAATACACAAAAGCCACATATGTTTATTCAGAGTCATCTGAGACAAATGAAATGACCTCACTGAAATATGTTTTATTCAAACTTTTTTTGCAATTGCTCTTCTCGATTCTCTTCCTGCACTCCCCCTGGGCCTTTTCTCTCCACTCCCAGGTTGGGTCTTCCTGGAATAGGAAATGTATTTGTCTCTTGCTTCCCTGCACACCCATTATTATATGGAAGGCAGGAGCTCAGCTCAGAGCCCCTGCTCAGTGGCTCAAAGTGGGTTGAATTGTAGCCAGCGGCAGGGGAGGATAAATGTAGCGTAAGATGCCTTTTTCCATAGCAAACTGCAAATTGCCTCAGCAGCACGGTCCACAAAAGGTTCCTGTGGAGCAAATTTATCTCCCATTGTCATCCCAAAGAAGGAAGCAGATAAGACCAGGCATTTTATTTTTTAAAAAGTCACATTCGGTCTTGTTCAGCTTTGGAGTCCACAGCACTTTAAAGGGCTTTCCATGGGGAAAAGAACAAGAATGCAAGCCTGAGAAAGCAATACCGATAAAGGGATTTACTTTTTAACAGCAGCCAGAGTTCATGACCATGTAAGCATTTCAATTTCTAAGCCATGTGCTTTGGATAATATAGTTTGCTGACGTGAGTGTTATGTCATCTAATGATCCATAGAGTAAGAGGACGGTTGGCAGCAGTGGAAGAAGGTTAGGAGAAATTATCTTCTAATGATGATCTTATCCTGCCTTTAAATGGAGAAAAAGGCACAATGCTTATCTCATTCTTTTGACCTCCATTTCTGAAGCACTCACATGGCAATCTCTGACCAATCACATTTTGCACTTCCCCTGAGCTCACACTGGGATGCTACCAATGTGCATAGTAGTTGTGCCACACAGTGTGATTCACAATGACTATTGTTACAAATTCCACCCAAGATCACCGCTGCAAAAGACAATTAAATGGGAAGCTCTCAGATATACAAAAGCAACCACTTTAATATGTTTTATTATAAACCCCATAGCAAGATACTAAATGCTAGGAGAAATAGCACTGCAGCATTGGGAAGTAACCATACAACACTGACATCTTCCATAAAATACACACACACACACAAGCCCATCATCCTTATCTTCTTAGAAAAGGTTCAAAGAAAGACAATGTTGGTAAAAAAAAAAAAAAAAGCTTTAGTGAAAAAGGGGGGAAACACACTTCACTGCTAAATTTTTCCTGTAAATTCATCAGTTCTAATTGCAGTTGCAGTAGGCAAGTAGCCACAGAAGCATAAACATTCACTCTTGTAATAAAAACCATTTAAGTTCAGCTCAGACAGCTGTAAGGTTTTCTTCGGGAAAGTTTGAATAAGTTTATAAAATAGTGTTTTGGAAATGGAATTGTTTGGGGGATATTGAAAGCAATCATGAAGCACGCCCTCCTGCCAACGCCCCCCTTTCCCTATCCAGATCTGAGTGGCTTTGCCCCCAGCTGGCCTGTTGAGAAGACTGCAATTTGGAATGTAGCAAAGCACAGGGAACCTTTTGAACTGTAGTAGCAAAAGGAGGCCTGTCAAAACAGGCTGAACAATTTCACAAGTACCCTCCAAAAAATCTCTTCTGCATTATTTGTGGTAGTTTTCCTACTTCCCCTCTCCATGAAGCCACAAAGGAGCATCCTGTTGAGCACAACCACACAACCTAGGATGTTGGAATTTTTTTTAAGCTGCTCCAAAACCATGGTTGGTCTCATCTGCAGTGACATGCAGGGCTATGTTTAAAGTGGATATTAATGATACAATACAATTTTAATTATGCCAGACTATTTCCTTCTGCTTTTTTTTAATAGTCACACTTCTGCTCCACACATAGAGTTACACTAGAGTTTTGAAAACTCCCCAACAAATGTATAGAAAGTTATCCCCCAGTCCATCCAATTTATAGCAGGGTTTGGATCCCAGTCTGTTACCCCAGCTGTATGGCTGGCTTCTCTGCTTTTCCATCTTGTTCTGCTGTGCCTCTCCAGAGCTGCCCCGTCACCTTCAGGAAGCAGGCTTGTATGTCTTTGATTCTCCCCTTTTATTTTCTCCCTTAGTAGCAGGTAATTTATTAGGAAAAGGGTTTAAACTGTGTTTGTATTCCACATATGCATTAATTTCCTTTCTGTAGCAACCTCTATTTTTATTTACCTGATCTAACTTGGTTCTCTTTCTGTTGATTCAATACATTTCCTGTTTAAGAAGCTTATTCGCCTTCTTTTATTTTGAGCATGGGCCTGTATCTCGACCCCCGTATACACAGGTTACGGTCTCAGCAATTAATAACCCACAACACACCTGTTTTCTCCTTGCTAGCAGAAGGACGCTTTTGCTGGCTGCCGAGAATGCACATGTATGGGTGATTTAGGTAACAGTAGTCCAAACAAGTACTTTTAGGACCAAAGTAGATGCCAATAGTCATAATTGTTGCCCACATTATTGCTATAAAGCAAAGCAAAGAATACAGAGTCATTAATTTCAATATACAAAAAATATGCATGTGAGAAAAGCAAGCCAGTGTAGTATAGTGGTTAGAGAGTCAGACTAGTATCCAGAAGATCTAGATCCAAATTCGTACATTGCCTTGGAAGCTGCCTGGTGACCTTGGGCCCGTCACACCCTCTCAGCCTAACCTACTTAACACCCTCTCAGCCTAACCTACTTCAAACCCTCTCAGCCTAACCTGTTGTGAGGATAAAATGGAGGCAAGGAGAGCAAGTTGTTTTGGATCCCCACTGGGGAGAAAGGCAGGCAATAAATGAAGTAAATAAATGCATACATGCATGCATGCATACATACGGAGTTGAACTCCACTGCCCTCCCTTGCTTTACATTACTTTTGTCCCTCACTCAGCCGTGATGCTGGACATAAGCTAAGTGGGGCAAAAAGATGCCTGGATTACAGGACCACAAAGGAGGGAAGGCAGAGAATTCACCTGCACGCCTCATTTTGATTTTAAAAGTAGGTACTTCCCATATACCACAAGGCTCAGTTTTATCCCCCTGGCTATTATATCTTTACTAGGAATAGGGCCCGTTGTGGAAATAAATACAATGAGCTCTAGAAAGAGGCTCTGGGAGAGTGCCAAGGCCTTGGACACTTAGCGTCAATTTGCTGTGCCAACCTCAGCAGGGTATAATGACACAGAGTCCACCATTTTCTCCAGAGGAAGTGATCTCTGCTACCTGAATAGCAGCTATAATTCTGAGTGATCTCCAGCCCTCAACAGGAGATTGACAACAGTTGTTACCCAGGAGAAAATGGGTGGTTTGGAGGGTGGGGTCTATGGCATTATACCTGTCTGAGGTCCAATCCCTCCTCAAACCCCACCCTCTCCAGGCTCCACCCCTCAAATTCCCAGGAATTTCCCAACCTGGAGTTGGCGACCTCATCTGCTTCCCAGCTAACCATCAACATACTGTTATCTGCCCCACTGCAGCTGACTTCCACCCTCCCTCCTGGAGATCAGTTGTAATTCTGAGTGATCTCCACTCCTCACCTGGAGATTGGCAACAATGGTTCCCTGGAAGGAAATGGCTGGTTGGGAGGGTGGGGTTGATGGCATTGTACCTGTCTGAGGTCCCACTCCTCCTCAAACCTCACCCTCTCCAGGCTCCACCCCTCAAATCTCCAGGAATCTCCCAACCTGGAGTTGGCAATTCTATCTCCTTCCCAGCCAAGCATCAGCCTGCCATTATCTGCCCCTGATTTCAGCTTTCCATCTCCTTCACACACACACCTGCAGCCTCTATGGTGCTCTGAAACCCTGACCTCCATGTCACAGTGGCTGTCATGGGGGGGCATCTCAGCAGGGTATAAGGACACAGAGTCCACCATGTTCTCCAGGAGAACTGTTCTATGTCATCAGGAGAGCAGTTGCAATTCTGAGTTATCTCCAGCTCTCACCTGGAGATTGGCAACAATAGTTTCCCTGGATGAAAAATAGTCTTTCTCTGCAATGGGGAGCAAAGCAGCTTATATCATTCTCCTCTCCTCCTTTTGACTTGCACAACAACGCTGTCAGGTAGGTTAGGCTGAAAGTCTGTGACTGGTCCAAAATCACCCACTCAGCTTCTACAGCAAGAACCTGGATCTAGCAGACCCTGCTCTGAAGCACTGACTGTGATGCCTAGGGTAGCCAACCTCCAGGGGAAGCCTGAGGGCACCTGGTATATTTTGGCCGCTGTGTGACACAGGAGTGTTGGACTAGATGGGCCATTGGCCTGATTCAACATTGGCTGCTGTTATGTTATGTTATGTTATGTTATGTTATGTTATGTTATGTTATGTTATGTTATGTTATGTTATGTTAGGTATCACAACTGAACTCCAGACAACAGATCTCTCCCCACCAGAGAAAATAACTGCTTTGGTGGGCTGTATGGCATTCTGTTCAGCTGAGGCCACTCCGCTCCCCAAACCCTGGCTTCCATAAACTCTACCAGGAAATCTCCAGGAATCTCCCTACCTGGAGCTGGCAACCCTAGACTCAGGACTGGCCCCAATGAGTTCCTCACAAAGGCCTGCGAAGGGTTTCCTTCCTTTGTCTGAACCAAGCTTGGTTGCCTACTGTGGTGAAACGGGCTCCAGTTTACAATTCAGCTGTTCGCCTCCCACCCTCGTCCCATGGGCGTATCTCACTCCTGAAATTTGCTGCCACCACTCACTGAATTGTCACTGCCTTTTTAGAGGGACATTGAGACCCCTCTGGCCAAATCTCCCTATTTGGAGATGGCATCCCCAATCTTTGGGGGATCCCTGGAAATTCGGCAACCCAACGGTCTGGCCTTTCCTTGCTTCCCTGGGCTACTCCCTCCCTTTGGTATTGTGCAGAGCAGAGGAAACTATATGGTCAGAGCACAACACAGATTATTAGCCCAAATAAAGGAATTTATTTAACTATTACACAATTATGGAGCACACACACACTAAATGAATAAGGCAAAACTGTAGGAGTAGGCACACACCATGAACCAACAGGCAGGGCTGGCTCGCTCACTAGGCGAACTAGGCATTTGCCTAGAGTGCGCCGGCCCTTAGGGGCACCAAAAGCCCCCCGCCCCCCCAAAAGCCAACCCCCCCCACCCTTTCCCTGGCTTGCTGGCACTCTGATGGAAGAGACGGGGGTTTAAACCCCCGCCTCTTCCCTGGCTTGCGGGTGTGCCCTGCAGCTGTGGGGCACCTGGCAAGCTGGCACTCAGATGGAAGAGAATGGGGTTTAAACCTCCTTCCCTTCCTTGGCCCTTGCCAAAGAAAGAGCGCGGGGGGGGGGGGCGCCAGAAGGTGTCCTTGCCTAGTGTGCAAAAACACCTGGGGCCGGCCCTGCCAACAGGGCATAAATCAACAGGGGTTAAATGCAATCCTCTTTCCCTGCACACAGTACTCTCTATTTCTGGAGGTTGTGGGCTCAGGATAGGATCTCTCCTTGGACCAGCCTGTGGCTCTGCTTCAGCCTCTCTCTTCTGCCCAAGAGAGCAGGGAAACTTCCATTCATTTCCCAGTCCAGCCGACTGTGGAGTGGCTGAATTTCTGCTGCCTCCCAGGGTTCCCCACGTCTCTGGCTTGTGGCCTAGCTGGAGTCTATATTGATGCTGCCCCACCCCTTGGGACAGTCCCTCTTTTCCCACACTTTTTGGTCTTGGGACAGCTGGGAACTGTAGGCCAGCTGATGAGGAAGCCCCATTAAACCCAGTGAGTAATACCCCTGCAGGCCCCTCTCTGGAACTACAGCTCAATTAAGCCTTATGGGGAACATTTTAAACACAGAGACAGCAGCCATCTAGCAGACACAGGTAACTGCCATTTCGTTACACCTACCAACAGCTACTGAGGGAAAAATTAATCCCACACAGGAGGCAAGCATCTTCATCAAGAGAGAAAGCCATTTGCCAGAAATCCTGACAGGGCACAGTGGCTGAAGGAGTGGGTGGGAAAGAGGATCAAACCCAGCACCCGGCCAATGGCGTGCGAGTACTCTTGAGTGGCAGCTGGGCAGGACTCATGTAATGCAGCCAGTGGCTAGGGACACCCTCTGAGTGACAGATCAGGGAGCCAAATGCTGAGGGAGCATGTGGAACATTCAGGAAAGGGTCACACGAAAACTCATATTAATATAAAGAGACGGAAAATCCTTAGGAGAAATCATCCATGGCTTTTAAATAGGTTGCCATCAACATGCTGACAACATCCAGCTTTGTATTTCTTTATCCAAATCACCTGGAGACATGATAGAGACTCTGAAGCAATGTCTAACATCCATGATAGATAGATAGATAGATAGATAGATAGATAGATAGATAGATAGATAGATAGATAGATAGATAGATAGATAGATAGATAGATAGATAGATAGATAGATAGATAGATAGATAGATAGATGGATGGATGGATGGATGGATGGATGGATGGATGGATGGATGGATGGATGGATGGATGGATGGATGGATGGATGGATGGATGGATGGATGGGTAGATGGATAGGTAGATAGATAGATAGATAGATAGATAGATAGATAGATAGATAGATAGATAGATAGATAGATAGATAGATAGATAGATAGATAGATAGTTAAATGGCTGAGGGTAAACAGGCTGACTAGACAGAGGTACTGTTGGTGGGGAAGGTTGAAGTCCTGAAGGAGAAGGTGCTCCCCACTGTTGATGGGGTCCAGCTGACTCGGTTAAAAGCTTAGGGATGACACCGGAAGAAGCTTAGGGATGACACCTGAAGAAGAACAGCTTTTTCTCTTGTACCAGTTCTTTTATTCCCCAGCCCTCTTCTTCACTATTGGTCAAAATCGGTGCCAAAACTTCCCAAGGCCTTCTGGGGTTTGTAGGCCCAGCCTCCCCTACTGCTAACCAGGCTCCCTGGGCCTAGTAGACCTCTGGTGGCACAGCCCAGATCATGACACACTGGGTTAAATTTAAGGTGCTAGCTGTCTCCTATAAAGCCCCTAAAGGCAGGACTGCCTCTCCTCCTGTGTTCTGCTGTGAACACTCTGCTCATGTGAGCAAAACCTTCTTCTGAACATCCTTTTACCCTGTGAACAGGTAAAACTGGCAACTTCTCAGTGGTGGCTTCTACATCATGGCAGGATCTATTTGCGGCTATTAACAACACCCCCACACTTCTATCACCCCCACACTTCTTTATGCACAAATTGATAAATCATATAAATAAACAGATGGTGCTATCAGCAGCCTTTGCTACAGTTGACCATTTGGTCCTGATCAACAGCTTTGCCTCCCTGTGGGTAAGGGGCACTGTCTTTGGTTACTTCTCCTTTTTCCTCCAGGGACGCTCCCAGAGAGGTCTTTCCAATGAGACCTGAACTGGGAGGGTGGTCCCAGAAGGTTCAGTCCTCTTCTGATATAATTTAACATATATATGCACCCTCTTGCAGAGATCATCAGGAGGTTTGGAGTTGGGCACCATCAATATGCTGATGACATTCAGCTCTTCCTCCTGCAGGATAAGCAGCCAGCAGCAGAGCTCTCTGCACTATCTCAGTGCCTGGATGTGGTTGTCCAATGTTTAAGAGGGGGCTGGCTGAAGCTGAATCCGTTCCAGACAGAGGTCATATGGCTGGGAAAGTCTGAGATCCTAGCTGGAAGGTCACTCCTGAGACTCAGTGGTGTCCAGCTGGCAGCTGTAGACTCTGTAAAAAGTCTTGGGGTGTGGTTGGATTCTGCACTATCATTGAATAAACAAGTATCCATGGTAGCATGGTTATCTTTTTTTTTCACCTACACCAGAACCTCCACTTAGCTTCTCATTTACCTGGGTCAGACCTAATCACATTGATCCATGCAACAGTCACCTCTAGACTGGACTACTGCAACTCACTCTATGTGGGGCTACCCTTAAAAATGCTTTGGAAACCGCTCGTGGTCCAGAATGCAGCTGCCAGGTTGCTGACTGGAACGTCATGGTCAGCTCATATTACTCCAATTCCACAGCAGCTGCACTGGCTACCAATTAATCTCCAGGTCCAATTCAAGGTGTTGGTGTTAACCTTTAAAGCTTTTAGTGGTCTGAGGCCCTCATACCTATGGGACCGTCTCTCCCGTTACACCCATCCACCCCCGTGATCCCTTTGGTCAACATCTAGGGACCTCTTGCAGGTGCCAAGCCCCTGGGTGACTCAGTTAGCTGCCACCAGGGGAAAGTCCTTCTCAATTGTGGAATGCACTCTGGAATGACACCCGTGCCCTGCCAGACTTGTTTAGTTTCCACAGCGCATGCAAGGCTGAATTGTTTAGGTTGGCCTTTGGAGGGTAGCCACATACTTGGGCTATTTTAATAGTGGTGTGGTGTTAGCCACATATTTTAATAATTTAATACTTTAGTTCAGAGATACATTCACATATGATGTCTATGCTGCTGCCACAGTCAGTCTTCATTGTACATTGGACAATTCTATTTAAGGCAGGAAGCTTGCAAGAGGCACGAGCCTCTGGCATGAGCCAAAGGGTGAGAGCAAAAGGGTGAGGCTCTTTGCCTGTGGCTCTTGGCCTAGGGGCTCTGTAAGAAGCCCAGGAAGAGCCAGAAAGCCAGGACCTTGGCTCCTTGGGTTCCCAGTAAGGTAAGTAGACTTCTATAACAGGAGCCATATAAATACAAAGTGTTTTAAAAGGGGGGTTATAGAAAAGTATTTCTTTAAAAACAATTATGAAGCCAGAATGCCAGCAGAGGGTTGGGGGCTATCCAGTGTTTTGCATGGAGTGTCACATGTATGACTATCTGCCCACTGGTCAGAAGTCTTGGGTGTGTGCTCGGTGCAAGGAGCTCCTGGTTCTCAGGGAGCGAGTTTGCTCCCTTGAGGCCAAGGTGGCTGACCTGGAGAAGCAGGGACAGTCAGTTAGGTGCACGGAGAAGACTCTCGGGGACTTGTTAGATATGTCCCACTCTGGATCTGGCAGCCCAGCTGCTGCCAGGGAGCATGAAGGTCAAGGGGAAACGGGGCACCATGCTGAGGATAAGGGGAATGTGCCCTCAGAAGGGACCTCTTCTTCAGCTGGTGAACGGGTATCCTTTCGTACCAAGGAACTGACCCTGGGAAGGGTGGGAGGGGGGCTCTTGGTAGTTGGTGATTCGATCCTTAGGCAGGTAGACAGCTGGGTGGCGAACCCGCGTACTGACCGTATGGTGACTTGCCTGCCTGGTGCGAAGGTAGCAGACATTACACGTGTTTTAGATAGGCTGGTAGATAGTGCTGGGGAGGAGCCAGTGGTCGTGGTGCACATCGGCACCAACGATGTGGGGGAATGCAGTCGTGAGGTCCTGGAGGAGAAATTTAGGCTGCTGGGCAGGAAACTCAAGGCCAGGACCTTCAATGTAGCCTTCTCAGAAGTGCTACCTGTTCCACGCGCAGGGCTGGAGAGACAGGCACAGATCAGGAGTCTCAATGCGTGGATGAGACGGTGATGTAGGGGGGAAGGGTTCAAGTTTGTTAGGCACTGGGATGCTTTTTGGGACAAGAGGGAGCTGTACAAAAGGGACAGTCTCCACTTGTCCCCAGAAGGAACCAGCCTGCTGGCACTCAAAATCAAAAAGGTGGCAGAGCAGTTTTTAAACTGAATAATGGGGGAAAGCCGACAGGAGATGAAAAGTCTCTGGTTCGGGATGGCTCATCTCAAAGAGATGAAGGGGTAGCTATTACTTTTGTACAAGGAAATGGATTACAATTGTCCACTGAGACTGTGGCTAATGATAGGAACTGCCTGGCAAGGTCTCGAGGCAGCAAGAGGAAGGCTGTGGGCTTAACAAACGTGGGAAACTATACGTGTTTATACACAAATGCTAGAAGTCTCCGAGGTAAAATCGGGGAGTTGGAATGCTTGGTGTTGGGGGGGAAATAGACATTGTGGGTATTTCAGAAACTTGGTGGGATGAGGAAAATCAGTGGGATACGGTGATTCTTGGTTATAAATTATATCGGAAAGATGGGGGGGAAGGGTTGGAGGTGGGGTGGCTCTGTATGTCAGAGAGGGTATACTGTCCAGTAAGATTGAGAAGGTAAGAGAATTGGATTCGCTTCTGGAAATGCTATGGGTTGAAATAGTGGGTCCAAAAGGAGGCTTAACAGTCGGAGTTTGTTATCGCCCACCAGATCAAAAGATAGAGGAGGATTATAAAATGATGAATGAATTAAAGTTAGCGGCTAGACGAAATAACTGTGTTGTAATAGGCGACTTTAACTACCCACACATTGATTGGGTCAATATGAGTTCTAGTCGGGAAAAAGAGATTGCGTTCTTAGACACTCTCAATGACTGTGCTGTGGAACAGATGGTCACAGATCCTACCAGGGGAGAGGCGATCCTGGATTTGGTCCTAAGTAACGCCCAAGACATGGTGAGAGATGTATAAGTGATTGCACCACTTGGGAACAGTGACCATAATGTCATTGAGTTTAACATTTGTACAGATAGGGAGTTGCCCAAAAAGACTGACATGACCATTTTTAACTTTAAAAGGGGTAACTTCTCTGGTATGCGGGGACATGTGAGGAAGAAATTGAAAGGAAGAGTGGAGAAGGTCAAAACCATTGGGGAATCTTGGAGACTATTTAAAAAGACAATCCTACAAGCTCAGAAAAAATATATACTGCAGGTTAGGAAAGGTACAAATAGGTATAGAAAAAAACCTGCATGGTTAACAAATAAAGTAATGGAAGCTGTAAAAGGTAAGAAGGATTCCTTTAAGCGGTGGAAAGCTAGTCTTAGTGAGGTTGATGAAAGGGAACACAGACTATGGCAAATAAAATGCAAGTCTGTGATCAGGCAAGCAAAAAGGGAATATGAGGAGCATATCGCAAAAAACATAAAGACCAACAATAAAACTTTCTTCAAATACATTAGAAGTAGGAAGCCAGCCAAGGAGGCAGTGGGGCCCTTGGATGACCAAGGGGTAAAAGGAGTAGTGAAGGATGATAAGGAAATGGCTGAGAAGCTGAATGCATTTTTTGCCTCTGTCTTCACTGTGGAAGAGGAAAACTGTTTGCCCACTCCAGAAGCACCAATTTCGGGAGGGGGTTTGAAAGACCTGAATCAGATTGCGGTGACAAGAGAGGAAGTCCTCCGACTGATGGACAATTTAAAAACTAATAAATCACCAGGCCCAGATGGCATTCATCCGAGAATTCTGAAACAACTCAAAAGTGAACTTGTGGATCTCCTTACAAAAATATGTAATCTTTCATTAAAATCTGCCTCCATTCCTGAGGACTGGAAGGTAGCTAATGTCACTCCCATCTTTAAAAAGGGCTCCAGGGGAGATCCAGGAAATTACAGGCCAGTCAGTCTGACATCGATACCGGGTAAGTTGGTGGAAACTGTTATTAAGGAAAGAATTAGTAGGCACATTGATGAACAAAAACTATTGAGGCAGACTCAGCATGGGTTCTGTAAGGGAAGATCTTTTCTCACTAATCTGTTAGTGTTTTTTGAGGGAGTGAACAAACATGTGGACAAGGGGGACCCAATAGATATTATTTACCTTGACTTCCGGAAAGCTTTTGATACAGTTCCTCATCAAAGGCTCCTAAGTAAGCTCAATAGTCATGGGATAAAAGGACAAGTCCTCTTGTGGATCAAAAACTGGCTTATAAATAGGAAACAGAGAGTGAGTATAAATGGGAAACTTTCTCAGTGGAGGGTGGTAAGCAGTGGGGTACCACAGGGATCAGTACTCGGTCCGATGCTTTTTAACTTGTTTATTAATGATTTGGAATTGGGAGTAAGCAGTGAAGTGACTAAATTTGCAGATGACACGAAGTTGTTCCGGGTGGTGAAAACCAGGGAGGAGTGTGAGGCACTCCAAAGGGATTTGTTGAGGATGGGTGAGTGGGCGTCAACATGGCAAATGGGGTTCAATGTGGCTAAGTGCAAAGTGATGCACATTGGAGCCAAAAATCCTAAATATAAATACACGGTGATGGGGTCTGAACTGGCAGAGACGGACCAAGAGAGAGATCTTGGAGTCGTAGTGGATAACTCACTGAAAATGTCTAGACAGTGTGTAGCTGCAATAAAGAAGGCCAACGCTATGCTGGGGATTATTAGGAAGGGAACTGATAACAAATCAGCCAGTATCATCATGCCCCTGGATAAATCATTGGTGCGACCTCATTTGGAATACTGTGTACAGTTCTGGTCACCACATCTCAAAAAGGATAGTATAGCATTTGGAAAAAGTGCAGAGAAGGGCAACTAGAATGATAAAAGGGGTGGAACACCTTCCCTATGAAGAAAGGTTAAAATGCTTGGGGCTCTTTAGCTTGGAGAAACGACGGCAGAGGGGTGACATGATCGAGGTTCATAAGATTATGAATGGGATTGAGCAGGTTGAGAAAGAAGTACTTTTCTCCCTTTCTCACAATACAAGAACTCGTGGGCACTCTATGAAATTGCTGAGCAGTTGGGTTAGAACAGATAAAAGGAAATACTTCTTCACCCAAAGAGTGATTAACACATGGAATTCACTGCCACAGGAGGTGGTGGCAGCTGCAAGCATGGACAGTTTCAAGAGGGAATTAGATAAACATATGGAGCAGAAGTCCATCAGTGGCTATTAGCCACAGGGTATAGATAGGAATTCTCAGTCTGGGGCAGGTGATGCACTCTATTCTTGGTACTGGAGGGGGCAGCAGTGGGAGGGCTTCTGGTGCCCTGGCCCCACTGCTGGACCTCCTGATGGCAACTGGTATATTTTGGCCGCTGTGTGACAGAGTGTTGGACTAGATGGGCCATTGGTCTGATTCAACATTGGCTTATCTTATGTTCTTATGTTCTTACTGCACATGGAAATAGTTGTTTATTCCTTTATTTAAATGTTTATATTGATACTCTGCCTTTCCTTGTAGTTCATAGTTACAAACTACAATTTAAAACATAAAATCCATATAAATACTAGAGATTGTGGACCCCTCACCTCCTCAAGAAGCCCATTCCATAGGGCGGGAGCTACAACAGAATATACTTGGGCTCAGGTTGATGCCAGTCAGGCCAGCTTGGAGTCTCCTCAAGAGGCCCATTCCATAGGCCTCTTGCCTATAGCTCCATAGCTACAAAGAATAAACCGCCCTGAGCCCACCTTGGCAGGGAGGATGGGGTATGGAAGGAAGGAAGGAAGGAAGGAAGGAAGGAAGGAAGGAAGGAAGGAAGGAAGGAAGGAAGGAAGGAAGGAAGGAAAATATACATGGGCTCTGGTTGATGCCAGTCAGGCCAGCTTGGAGCTGGAGGATTGTAACTGGTGCATGGGGACATATGGGAACAGAAACAGGAATTTAGAAATGTGGGTCCTACACCATGAAGGACTATAGGTCATGATCAGTATCTGGAACTGAATTTGAAACAAACTGGCAGCTAATGCAGCTGTTTCAAAATAGGTGTGATATGTTCTCATTGTCTAGTTCCAGAAATAATTGGGCTGCTGCATTATGAACTAGTTGCATTAGAGTTACCAGCTAGGAGCATTTTAGGGGGCATACACTGGAGAAAACAACAGCACCGGTGACTCTCTAGGAAGTCCCCGAATCTCTTTAATAAAATAAAAATAGAGGGCTTCCTAAACTAGGGGGATTCCTAGAGCATCATGGATGCTGTTACCCTCCACTATTTCTTTCCTGCTGCTCCATTGAGCAATGGCAGGAGCTGGAATACAGGGTGGGAGGCTGCAGGGAACCTACTAAGGCTAGATTGCAGTTTCTGGGTTATCTTCAATGACAGCCCAACATGGGGCACATTTCAGTACTCCAGCCTCATGGTTACAAAAAAAAAAATGGATCAGCAGTCAGGTCAGATGTGTCTATGAAAGGAAGAAGTTGGTAAACCAAATGAAGCTGATAGAAGACACTAGGGTTGCCAACTCTGGGATGGAAAATTTCTGGAGAATTTGGAGGTAAAGTCTGGGGCTGGGAAGGGAAGGGACTTTAGCAGGGTATAATGCCATAGAGTCTACCTTCCCAAAGCAGCCATTTTCTCCAGGGGAACTGATCTCTGTTGCCTGGAGATGAGTTGTAATCCTAGAAGCTCTCCAGCCAGTACGTGGAAGTTGGCAACCCTAGAAGACACTCTTGGCCACTATAACAACCTGCTTTTCAAAACATAAGGCTGGTGCCATGTGCACTTCCAAAAGGGCTGCCGGGAGGCAGGGATTTCCCTGCTAAAAGGGCCCCCAATCTGCCGGTCTGGATCCAGCCAGCGGGAGGAACCCCACCCCCAAAGTAGCCAGATCAGGCCAACGTGCCCAGTGCCATGACATTGCCTGGAAGTGATGCCATCATGCTAGGCACATTGCTGGGCGACGCTCTAGCAATCGTCGTGAAAACTCCATAGTACCACAGAGTTTTTAAGGCGATTACCAGAGCGTCACCTGGCAACGTGCCCAACATGATGGCATCACTTCCGGGTGATGTCATCGCGGCGCACAGGCGCTATGCACGCACACAAATGGCCTGGAATGGGATGAAGTCTCCCCTGCCGCAAAAAATAGGTGAATTGGCAACCCTAACTTCCAAGCATTTAAATATCTTTATGAATGTCAACACCACTCCATCCACCTCAAGTGATTCCAGTTCCTCTAAACCATCCGCTTTCCCAACCAGCATCACTTCAGTCTTATCTGGGTCTATCTTCAGCTTGTTCTGCCTTAGTCATTTGACCATGGCCTAAAAGCACTGCAAATATATTCCCTAAATGGAAATGCTAAACAAGGAAGTTCTCCACAAGACTCTTGTTAATGTTCATAAAGCCTCTACAGAACAAAATCCTAAGAATGGGCACAGGAGCTACAGCATGGCAGCCTACCCCGAGTGGAAGTTATTGTGAAGATGCCAAGCAGCCACTGAAAAATGTCACCAACAGAGCAAATACAGCTCTGGAACCTCTGCAGCTTGAGCTCTCTTCAACCAGTATTCCCCCCCCCACTTCCAAATCCTCCAAATGTGAAAATGTTGTATGGAGGGGAGAAGAGAAAGCCACCAACATCATTCGGATTAGCCTTATCTGCCAATTTACCAGCACAAATCCCCTGACAAAATACTCCAGCTAGATGAAATGTCAGTCCACTTTAGAATGGAGATATGTGCACTACACCCTAAGAAGATGGTCAAGAAAACAACATCTAAGACAATTTCCTACATGTATTCATTTTCTCTCAGGCTAGAGGAAAACAGATTGACCTTTTTACAATTCATAGTGATATTCTGGGAAAAGAAATAGCGGGAAATATATATGTGCACATTTATGTTCTTGCATTTATAAAGAAACATTTGAGTCAAAGAAGGCTTGCTCAGACATTGAAAAGTTTGTAAATGGCAGCACTTATAACCTATAATCTGTGTCTTCTGCAAAATGTCTCAGTCCACCTTACTGAAAACAATTCAAATTCCTTTTACAGCATTTATTCTGGTTCTTGTACCTCACTGTGCTTCTACTGGGAATGGCATTCCTTAAATGATGTTGAAGAACCTGGGGACACAACCTGTATTCATTAAGTCTTGTTTACAAAAGGAAAACTATTCCTTCTTTTAAAACTGTAATCCTTAGAAGATTTATACCTTTCTAAACCAAAAGACTTAGAAGGGTCTAGTTCTTTTAGGATTGCACTGGTAGAATCCTAGTTTTCTCTTCTTTACAAAAATGTATTTAAAAGGTTCAATTCAGCCCCTTGTAGCTGCAGAGATAAAATTTGAGCATATGATGATGAATATTTCCAATGCAGTCCCAGTACAGAATAATGTACTGTTATTTTTGAAGAAATCTACAAAATCAGAATAAAAAGAACATGTAATGTAGGGATTAGAATGTCAGGTAGGACCGATGAATCCTGGCTGTAGAATCCCACCTCTTCTGTAAAGCTCAGGAGGTGATCTTGAGCCTCTCACTCTTTTCTCAGCCTAACCTACTTTGTGGGGTTGTTGTAAAGATAAAATGGAGGATGGAGGACCCATGTTTGCTGCCTTGGGCAAGGGGTGGAATACAACTGAAACGTAATAAAAACTACCAACATGGTTTTGTAACATAAGAAACTTTTTTTTCCAAAATGAGAGCTGATTCGGCTGTGATTAAACTCTGTCGATATGCAGAAAAATCACCTGTGCCTCTGCTTAAGTATAATGTGCAAATTTCTAGCAGATTTAATATGGAGTCAAATTTGGATAGTTCATTGTATGATACAAACCAGGCTACAGATTATATTTGTGTGAGACCAATTATACAGGACATTTTTGGGGAAGGAATACAGAACCATAGCCACAAAAGGGGAAAAAAGGCCATAAGGAGCAGACAAATCAGTCCTTAGAACACTGGAACAGGGAGGCACTTATCTGAAGCAAAAGTAATGGAACTGTAATGAGAATTATTTTATGTTTGTGATGTACAACCAGAAATTTATTCATCAAGATCTGACCTCAGCAATGCTTACTTCTATACCTTAGAGTTACTAACCCTGCACCCACAAATCCCAGGAGTTTTCATGGGCAGAGCCTTGGGGAGTATTGCAGATGTTATGACTTCATTTCCAAGCGGAAGTGCCATCACAGTGTCCATGCCATCTACTCCCCCCCTTTTTTTTCTGTTGCTGCTCAATTGATCCTAGTGTGGACAATTGATGGTGGAAGGAAGAAGTTCACTGGTTGTGGGCAAGAACCCAGGAAACCTAACATATGTGAAATTTGTAATAGAGGGCTGGAGGCTCCCTTAGATGAGGGTGTAATCCCAGAAAATTTCATGCCAATGTGTGTGGGGGGGATGTATGTTTGAAACCAGTAAAACTACCATGAGATTGATTTTCTAACGCTTCTGATATATATTTATTTATTTCGTTAGGCTTCTATACCTCCCTCCCTGCAGGTTGTTTACTCATGTTTCCAAAACAGTATTTAACTGTACTCTGAATCTAACTGTACATATTTCTATAAGTCTTTTGCCAAGAGAAGATATGTATGAAAAATCATGGCCATCCTGGGGTCTCTACTGGCTAGTGTTTCATGTAAAAAAACAAATGAAATTATCACCACCTTCATCAGCATTTTTTATTTCCAAGGATTGAATTGGTGCAGTCATTGTCACATTTTTCAGCATTTATCTCTTCTATTGCTAATTGTTTTAAAGTCTTGTACTGTTTAGCTTTCTGCATCTGTAAACCAGAAGATTGCTTCCTGAATCCTGCACAATGAATAGTGGACATTCAAAGAACATCTGAACTGACAGAACATAAGTGAACAATTA
Organism: Gekko gecko; assembly: GCA_029375565.1. NCBI lineage: Eukaryota > Metazoa > Chordata > Lepidosauria > Squamata > Gekkonidae > Gekko > Gekko gecko. The sequence goes on along the minus strand of JAPDNY010000006.1, from coordinate 124,833,859 downwards.
GAGTGGAACACAAGTAATTTTTGAGTCAAGACCTTGATGTTTCAAGGATCATAAAGTTTAACATGCCTGAAGCTCCTGGCTTGAAAGCAATTACATACAGTAAAATGAGGAAAACTGTCCCATATTGACATTTCTATGCAATGTGTGAAATGTCTGATCCATCATTGGCTAGTGGTGTTGCAAATGCTGCTAGGACATTCAACAGGTATAGGAATTTTTTGAGCAAATCAGAAAACACACCAACAAGGGTTCTGTTGGATCAAGAAACAGTACAATTTAAGTTCCAAACCAGGTTTGTGTTAACATCTTAAACAAGCTCAACAAGTGCTCTGCTTCCTCCCTCAGTAAAATAGGCTAAGCCTGGAGCCAGCTCTCCCACCTTCGACTTCCTCTTTCCTGTCCTGTGATACTAAATATAAATAGGAAACAGAGAGTGAGTATAAATGGGAAACTTTCTCAGTGGAGGGTGGTAAGTAGTGGGGTACCACAGGGATCAGTACTCAATCCAATGCTTTTTAACTTGTTTATTAATGATTTGGAATTGGGAGTAAGCAGTGAAGTGGCTAAATTTGCAGATGACACGAAGTTGTTCCGGGTGGTGAAAACCAGGGAGGAGTGTGAGGCACTCCAAAGGGATCTGTTGAGGATGGGTGAGTGGGCATCAACGTGGCAAATGGGGTTTAATGTGGCCAAGTGCAAAGTGATGCACATTGGAGCCAAAAATCCTAAATATAAATACACGTTGATGGGGTCTGAACTGGCAGAGACGGACCAAGAGAGAGATCTTGGAGTCGTAGTGGATAACTCACTGAAAATGTCTAGACAGTGTGTAGTTGCAATAAAGAAGGCCAACGCTATGCTGGGGGTTATTAGGAAGGGAATTGAAAACAAATCAGCCAGTATCATCATGCCCCTGTATAAATCATTGGTGCGACCTCATTTGGAATACTGTGTACAGTTCTGGTCACCACATCTCAAAAAGGATATTATAGCATTGGAAAAATTGCAGAGAAGGGCAACTAGAATGATAAAAGGGGTGGAACACCTTCCCTATGAAGAAAGGTTAAAATGCTTGGGGCTCTTTAGCTTGGAGAAACGACGGCTGAGGGGTGACATGATTGAGGTTTATAAGATTATGAATGGGATTGAGCAGGTTGAGAAAGAAGTACTTTTCTCCCTTTCTCACAATACAAGAACTCATGGGCACTCCATGAAATTGCTGAGCAGTTGGGTTAGAACAGATAAAAGGAAATACTTCTTCACCCAAAGAGTGATTAACGTATGGAATTCACTGCCACAGGAGGTGGTGGCAGCTACAAGCATGGACAGTTTCAAGAGGGAATTAGATAAACATATGGAGCAGAAGTCCACCAGTGGCTATTAGCCACAGGGTATAGATGGGAATTCTCAGTCTGGGGCAGGTGATGCACTCTATTCTTGGTGCTGGAGGGGGCAGCAGTGGGAGGGCTTCTAGTGTCCTGGCCCCACTGCTGGACCTCCTGATGGCACCTGGTATATTTTGGCCGCTGTGTGACAGAGTGTTGGACTAGATGGGCCGTTGGCCTGTTTCAACATTGGCTTCTCTTATGTTCTTATGTTCTTATGTACCTCCCCCAGCAGGCAGTGCTACCAAATCTGTGATTTATAGCCACTACCATGTCTAGAAACACCCCAGGCTCTTTTCTTTTTCTTTAGAGGGAAAAAAATCTTATTGGTTGAGGCAAGTGAGGTAGTTATTTAACTTTCCCAGTCAATGGATCTTCTAAGAACATAAGAGAAGCCAGTGTTGGATCAGGCCAATAGCCCATCCAGTCTAACACTCTGTCACACATTGGCCAAAAATACCAGGGGCCATCAGGAGGTCCAGCAGTGGGGCCAGGACACTAGAAGCCCTCCCACTGTTGCCCCCTCCAAGCACCAAGAATAAAGAGCATCACTTGTCCCAGCCCGAGAGTTCCTATCTATACTTTCTGGCTAATAGCCACTGATGGACTTCTGCTCCATATGCTTATCTAATTCCCTCTTGAAGCTGTCCATGCTTGTAGCTGCCACCACGTCCTGTGGCAGTGAATTACATGTGTTAATCACTCTTTGAGTGAAGAAATACTTCCTTTTATCTGTTCTAATCTGACTGCTCAGCCAGGGCTGTCTCCAGGTTTTTTGCACCCTACGCGAGGCTACCTTCTGGCACTCCCACCCGTTGTGCCCACCAATTTTCAAATATAAAAGCCTCGCCAGGGGCTTTCTCTGGCCTGAGCACCTCCTGCCTGGTCCAGAATTAAACTTTGTTGGTCTTAAAGGTATGCACACTTTGTACTTCAGGCCAACAGGGCTGCCGTCAGGATCTCTCTCCATTGCTTGAGTTGTGAGTTGCCCTCGAGCTGGTCCCGTTGCAGAAAGCCCCCCCTCTGTGCATGCCTTGCCTTTCCCATCTGCTGGCCCAGCCTGGCCCATCCGCCCCTCACTGTTGTTCTCCTCCAGCTCCACCAGGACCTTGTCATTGCTGAAGGGTCACCTCGGGGCAGGCCATGCCACTCCAGAGCCCGCCGACCACCGCTGGCTCACGCCAGGGGGGCCCTGCAATAGAAAGCAGCTGGTGGCAAGCACCCGCCTGTAATTGTGCACCCATCAATGGGACGGAGAAACCCCCTGAGGGAGGTGCATTCATGGCTGCAAGCCCACCTGGCAGGGAGAGACCGGATAGGAGGCCAAGGGCAGGCACCCTCTCCCAGGCCTGCCACCCAAACGTGCCAGCAGCTATCGCACAGCCGGGGAAGGGAGGGAGGCAGCGGTGGGTACCTGCATGGAAGGGCAGCTGCCAAGCCTGGCAGGCCTAGGGTGTTTTGGCCACCATCTTCACAGCCAGCCAGCCAGAGGGGGCAGGGAGAGGAGAGGATGAGAGTGAGACCTGCCCCTGCCCACCTGCCTGCCTGCTGCTGGCTCCTCTGCTTGTGCAAGAGCTGCGCTCTGGATCCACCAGCGGAGTCCTGCGTCCTTGCAAGGCAGCACTGCTGCTGCAGCAATCCCGCCCAGGAGCCGGAACTTTTCTGTGCCTGCCTGGGGGCGGCCCAACCACCTCCCCGCCCTGGGGAAGCCACTATCTGGTGGTTGGGAAGGGGGTCTGCCATGCCCACCTCCCCTCGCTTACCTTCCTTCTGGGTGTGCTTGCCAGACTTGTCTCGGGAGAAAGAGGTGGTGGTGGCAGTCACCTGGTCAGGGAGAGGGAGATGCAGGGCTTGTGGGGGGGGGGCGTTTGACAGTGGCAGCCGGGTGCAGTTTGGCACCCCTAGGGCCGGCCGGCCTTAGGTGAACCCCTAGTTCGCCTAGTGAGTGAGCCGGCCCTGTGCTCAGCAGTTTCATTGAGTGCCCACGAGTTCTTGTATTGTGAGAAAGGGAGAAAAGTACTTCTTTCTCGACCTGCTCTATCCTATGCATAATCTTATAAACCTCGATCATGTCACCCCTCAGCCATTGTTTCTCCAAGCTAAATAGCCCCAAGCATTTTAACCTTTCTTCAAAGGGAAAGTGTTCCAACCTTGTTATCATTCTAGTTGCCCTTTTTGGCACTTTTTCCAATGCTATAATATCCTTTTTGAGGTGTGGTGACCAGAACTGTACACAGTACTCCAAATGAGGTTGCACCATCGATTTATACAGGGGCATGATGATACTGGATTTGTTTTCAATTCCCTTCCTAATAATCCCCAGCATAGCTTTAGCCTTTTTTACTGCAGTTGCACACTGTCTAGACATTTTCATTGAGTTATCTACTACAACTCCAAGATCTCTCTCTTGGTCAGTCTCTGCCAGTTCAGACCCCATCAATTTTTATTTATATTTAGGATTTTTGGCTCCAATGTGCATCACTTTGCACTTGGTCACATTGAACCCCATTTGCCACATTGCCGCCCACTCACTCATCTTTGACAGATCCCTTTGGAGTGCCTCACAGTCCTCCCTGGTTGTCACCACCCGGAACAACTTTGTGTCATCTGCAAATTAAGCCACTTCACTGCTTACTCTCAACTCCAAGTCATTAATGAATAAGTTAAAAAGCATTGGATTGAGTACTGATCCCTGTGGTACCCCACTGCTTACCACCCTCCACTGAGAAAGTTTCCCATTTATACTCATTCTCTGTTTCCTATTAATTAGCCAGATTTTGATCCACAAAAGGACTTGTCCTTTTATCCCATGACTATTGAGCTTACTTAGGAGCCTTTGATGAGGAACTTTATCAAAAGCTTTCTGGAAGTCCAGGTAAACAACATCTATTGGGTCCCCCTTGTCCACATGTTTATTCACTCCCTCAAAAAAACACTAACAGGTTAGTGAGGCAAGATCTTCCCTTACAGAACCCATGCTGAGTCTGCCACAATAGTTTTTGTTCATCAATGTGCCTACTAATTCTTTCCTTAATAACAGTTTCCACCAACTTACCCGGTATTGATGTCAGACTGACTGGCCTGTAATTTCCTGGATCTCCCCTGGAGCCCTTTTTAAAGATGGGAGTGACATTAGCTACCTTCCAGTCCTCAGGAATGGAGGCAGATTTTAATGAAAGGTTACATATTTTTGTAAGGAGATCCACAAGTTAACATTTGAGTTCTTTCAGAACTCTCGGATGTATGCCATCCAGGCCTGGTGATTTATCAGTTTTTAAGTTGTCTATCAGTCATAGGACTTCCTCTCTCATCACCTCAATCTGACTCAGGTCTTTCAACACCCCTCCCGAAATAGGTGGTTCTGGAGTGGGCAAGCACTTCTCATCTTCCACAGTGAAGACAGAAGCAAAAAATGCATTCAGCTTCACAGCCATTTCCCGATCATCCTTCAGCACTCCTTTTACCTCTTGGTCATCCAAACTTCCCACTGCCTCCCTGGCTGGTTTCCTACTTCTAATGTATTTGAAGAAAAATTTATTGTTGGCCTTTATGTTTTTTGTTATATGTTCCTCATATTCCCTTTTTTCCTCCCTGATCACAGACTTGCATTTTATTTGCCACAGCCTGTGTTCCTTTTTATCAGCCTCACTGAGACTAGCTTTCCACTGCTTAAAGGAATCCTTCTTACCTTTTACAGCTTCCATTACTTTGTTTATTAACCACGCAGGCTTTTTTCGATAGCTATTTTTGCCTTTCCTAACCTGCGGTATATATTTTTTCTGAGCTTCTAGGATTTTGCTTTTAAATAGTCTCCAAGCTTTCCCAATGGTTTCTAGTTTTCCTTTCAGTTTCTTCCTCACATGTCCCCTCATACCAGAGAAGTTACCCCTTTTAAAGTTAAAAGTGATTGTGTCAGTCTTTCTGGGAAACTCCCTATTTATACAAATATTATACTCAATGACATTATGGTCACTGTTCCCAAGCAGTGCAATCACTTTTACATCTCTCACCAGGTATTGGGCATTACTTTGGACCAAATCCAGAATCGCCTCTCCCCTGGTAGGTTCTGAGACAGTCTGTTCCATAGCACAGTCATTAAGAGTGTCTAGAAACTCAATCTCTTTTTCCCGACATGAACACATATTGACCCAATCAATGTGTGGGTAGTTAAAATCACCTATTGTGACACAGTTATTTCATCTAGCTGCTATCTTTAATTCATTCATCATTTATAATCCTCCTCTATCTTTTGATCTGGTGGGTGAAAACAAACTCCCAGTGTTAAGCTTCCTTTTGGGCCCACTATTTCAACCCATAGCATTTCCAGAAGCAAATCCAATTCACTTAACCTCTCAGTCTTACTGGACTGTATACCCTCTCTGACATACAGAGCCACCCCACCTCCAACCCTTCCCCCCACATCCTTCCGAAATAATTTATAACCAGGAATCACCATAACCCACTGATTTTCCTCATCCCACCAAGTATCTGAAATACCCACAATGTCTATTTTTCCCCCAAGCACCAAGCATTCCAATTCCCCAATTTTACCTCGGACACTTCTAGCATTTGTGTATATTCACCTATAGTTTCCCATGCATGTTAAGCCCACAACCTTCCTTTTGCTGCCTCAAGACCTTGCCAGGCAGTCCATATCATTAGCCACAGTCTCAGTGGACAATTCTAATCCATTTCCTTGTAGAGAAGTAACAGCTACCCCTTCATCTGTTTGAGATGAGCCATCCTGAACCACAGACTTTTCATCTCCTGTCAGCTTTCCCCCAATATTCAGTTTAAAAACTGCTCTGCCACCTTTTTTATTTTACGCACCAGCAGCCTAGTTCCTTCTGCAAATTTGTTGGCCAGTGTAGCAATTGGTGATTGCTAATCATCTAAGCAATGAAATATTACCCTGAAATTTGGAATGCACATTTTCAAGGCATAATTCAACTTTCCAAGTCCACAAAGCATCACTGAACCTGTTTTCATAGCATGGAGGACATTGTAGAACACTGAGGTCGTTGCAAATGAAAACTGACACATCAGAACAAGAATTGGTGTGCACATTTGAGACACCATCTTATGCTTCAAGTTGTTCTCAAGGAGGTATGGAAAGATGTAAAGCATACTGCAATGCAATGTCTGCCTGCCTTAAAGACAGCAGTATGAAAGGTGGAGTATTTTCAAAACCGCAAGCTACATTTTAAGTTCAAATTCATATAAAGCACACAAGAATGCCTTATTTCCCTGGATTACTAGATGTTAGAATGAAACTGTACATTTATGATATAATTTGAAGGGTGAATACCCATTCAACCATGCACTCATTTTCAAGGCAAGACACAATATAGATTGTGATGCAATTTTTTGAGAGGCCTCAGAATCATTGTGCTTTATTATTAAGGAAGCTATTTGTGCACACACAGAAATTTCATAAGCAATATCATCCCTACATCCAACATTGTGTGCCATGGATCCCATACACTACCTATTTAGCAAATGATCCATCAACTCAGCAGGAACCTATCTATGTCAAGTAATTATAGAGCTCTCTGGCTTCCAGACATTATCAGTGAATAAATTATAATAAGTAACAGTTAGAATTCAATAATGAACTTAGCAAAAGATAATAAGATAGTCATTAGACTGACAGAGCTTTGCCGGCCGGTGAGGATAAAAGCATACTATCAAAGCAGTGTCGTAGCTAAAGAACTGTGCCATCAAGTGCAAGGAAAGATATCTTTCAATTAGTCAGAAATACAAAAAGGAAAGCACTTCCATTTACTATATGAGCAATAAACTGGGATCCAGATGACTTGGCCCACAGTTTCCTGCATTTGGTAAATTTGAAAGATATTGTGAAGGAGTAAAAGTAGACCTGAGAGGATGAATCACAGGCTTGATACTTTGGATTTTGAAAATCCTCATGAGAGTGGGTGCGAGAGGACAACCCCAAGCAGCTATGCATTTTTAAATCCGGTAAAGTTAATGGGTTTCAAAGGGTATAACTCTGCTTAGAATTGCACTGTAAGCGTTCTTTCACATGTCATGCCTAGAAGTATTAGTAATGCCAAACTGGAAATGAGAGGTACTTCCAAAAAGGAGGCAAATGATTTTGAGCTACTACCTCTTTGTGGAACAATGCTCATATTGTTACTTGCATTGATCCTACTGGAGCATATGATTAGCTGCAGTCAGCACATAGATTGAGCCCCATATGGATTGTACATGTCTGGATTTTAACTGAGAGCATTGGTCACTTATTTTTTATAGAAATGCTCCAGATCAACCTTCAGCTGTTTTCCTACTCACCTTGCTTCCACATATGTTTGGTTTATTTTATTTCTTCTGGTTTTCCATGCTTCAGTATTTTTCTAGTCTGCCAAGGATAATTGACCCTTCAGATGAGCTGAAATTTTTGTGACCAAAGGGAGTTGGGACATGAAGAGAGCAGAATATTTAGCGATCGGTGATTGACTCACAATAGGAAGAGAATTTTGGCAGGGAAAAGTAATCCAAAGTAAAGTGAGAAGGCAGATTATCAGTGCTATCCTATGCAGAGTGACACCTGTCTAAATCAATGGACTTGGAAGGGTGTAACTCTGCATAGCCAGATAACAGATTTAGATGGCACTCTAAATCTGTTATCTGGCTAGACAAGAATCTGGATCAGTAAAAATTAGCTACTCTACCACATTAGTGTTCATGATCTCTAAAGAAATCTACACCTAAACAAATATCCAGTACCCAGTACATGTTAGTCTACAATACAGCAAAATGCTGTAAATCTCAAAAGTGTTATTTCATGAAATGCATGAAATTCTCATAAAATTCGATGGCATCTATGAAAATTTGCAACATCAGTACTCTGAGTGATGCTTGAGAGACCTTAGTGTCCTAAATATTATGTGAATCCATAGTATTTCCATTATTTTGCCTCTAACAGTGAATCAGTAAAATGAAGGCATTTAAATAAAATAAAAAGTGGCACTTAGGTTCAAGAAAGGTGCTGAAATGAAGTATTGTTCTAGTACAATGCCATCTTAGACATAGCAAATCAGTTCTGCACCTGTGGATGTTTAAATTGCCTCTATTTTTCTTACTCTTCAGATTCCAGGATGCAGGATTATGCTGAGGAGCACTGTGATTATTTTGTAATACAAGTCACAGGCAGCAGCTGCTCTCCAAATAGTCGATCTTGTTAGCTGCCACCATCTTATGCAATAATGTACAAAGATCAGTATGTGTCACTCTTACAGGGATACTGCTGATGATGTCTGTTCCATTTCTAGGCTGTTCTTCCCATTATTTCTCAGACTTGCTCATTTTGGGTCTGCCATTCTGCAACAATTACAAAATTTGCAGTTACCCAAGAAATTGGGTGGGACTGATCAGGTTCTAAGATGACAGAGCAATTGTAGCACTACCTGTGTGTACACATGGGAGAAACAAAACCAAAACAGAGATTTTCAAGTCAAACCACACATAAAATTACAAAATTAAATAGCATGCTTAGCTACCATGCCAGAGACCGTCATGCAAACAGACCCTTCAAGTCACCAAATGACAATGACTATGTAGAATTCAACATGAAATTGACCAGAAAAATTAATTGGGGGAAATGTACTTACATGCAATGAATAATAGAGAATTTGAATGCTAATTAGATGAGCAAATGTCAATACTTTTTAAAGGAAAAAAACACTAAGGGGATGCTTGAGAAGGACTCCTTTCTATATCACAAAGGGGCAACTGTTCCCTGATGTGGTCTTGAAGGAGTCCCTCCCCTGATCTTCCAAGTATAGAATCTCAGTTGAGATATCCTGTTTTTAATAATGATAAGCACAATTAATTACATGCAATTTAGAAAATGTCTCAGTATCACTGAATGCATTAAATAGAACACATTAAATGTGATTCCAGGCAATTATGCATTTCACCCCATCCTTGATACATAAGCACCCACAGTGCATAGTGTTTTGAACTAGACGTTTTGTAGGGAATACCCACCATGCAGGATAGCACTATAACTGAAACAGTTCTATGAAGCCAAAGGGAATGTAGAAAAGTATTAAAGACAAAGAAAAAGCCTCCATTATTTGATGAAATTAAATATATGTCTGTCAAGCAAGAAATGCAGAAGTCCGCCATTATTCGCTTGTAATATATGGAAGCGCATAATAGAAAGGGGATGGTGCCTCTGAAAGCAAACCCAGATATGTTGAAGAAGTGCTGTTTTGCACATACAAAAAAGAGTCAATTAAAAATCAGATTAAAATACACTGGCACCTACTGACATCATTCTGCCCAGCTGAAATGTATTCTATTTCCCTGTTGGAAGACTAGTTCATAGGGGAGTTTTCCATTGCTATTGTTTTCTTAGTCATAAAGGCTTAGAAAAGGGATAATTATTTAGTCAGTTAGAGATTTGCCACCAAAGATTCAGGTGGTTATTTTTAATTAATATATGAAAAATGCCCATCAAGTGCGTAGGGTATATAGAGAAGCACTGGAGCTGTGTGAGTGGGCAAACTCTACCATTTTTCTGTTCCCAGTTGTTTTTTCTTCTGTTGTTTCCCCTTTCCTTGGTCCCTCTTTCAATCCTACACTCTCAGTCTAGTGCTTTCTTCAACAACCACCTCTGAGATCACTTGCCTATTTACACACACAAAAAAGAACCTGCTGTATCAGACCAGTCATCAATCCAGTCTAGCATTCTGTTTCCTGGTGGAAAACCAGATGCCTCAGAAGGCCTCCCAGTAGGTCAGAGGCATGAAGTCTTCCTCCTGTTGTTGCTGTCTAGCATTCAGAGATACATTGCCTCTAACACAGAGGTTCCACAGAGGCTAATACCCCTTGTACCTGATTTGCCCAGTCCCTCTGTGCCCTCTCACCCTTGCCCCACCTCCTCATTCTTCCAAAGTACCCCATCTTGCTCGCCTTAGCTTTTTTCTTTTTCTTACTTCCTCCATAACTCTTTCTACTCCCGTGTGTTTCCTTTATTTTTTCTTTTCCTTTATTAGCTACTTTATTTTTATTTAGAAAAATGTTATGCCACCTCGCTAGGGAACTTCTAGTTTGTTGGCTTTGTCACAATCTCTTGCGTCTTCCCTTATTCTTGTGAATCCCACTTAGATATAGTCCATTCTTTTGGCTATGGGTCTATGATATATTCCTATAGAGACTAAACTATGACATCAGTTTTGGCTCATCACTAAATATCTTCTGGACTGCTTTGATGGCTTCTTTCAGGTTACAGGATTTCGGATACTGTGGGCTTTTGCTGGTGGCTGCTAATGGGCAGGATGTTGGGTGAGGGTACTATTTTTGTGCATGTGGGAGATGGGAGATGGGAGCAGGAATTCTGACAGATGGATGGTGAGACATAACTGAGCTCATTGTTTATCTAATCTCCATCCCATCCAGATTGGTGCTGGTGCAAAGGTCCCTAGTACCTCTGCTTTCTCACCAATATTGTACAACACCAGATTGGAGAGGAATAAAACTGCATTCCTCTTTAGGTTGCTGGAGGAGGAGAAAACTGATTTGTATATCCAGTAACTGGTTGGAAGAAAACAACAGGATGTATCTGTCTCACCTGCCTAGTTATGTAGTCTTTCATCAATCTCGCACAGGAACATGGGAGGGACTATCATTCTCTAGGAATAGATTTAACATTATGCTTATTTACTGCCTACCTAGTCCCCCACTGGGCACCCTGTCTGAACTGGCAGAGGCAGTCCTGGACTTGACACTGGAGACACCTAGATTGATTGTTCTAGGTAATTTCAACATTCGTGTCAACAACACTTTGTCTGAGCCAGCATAGGATTTCATAGCCTCTTTGACCCCTGTAGATCTCTCCCAGATTGTGATGGTCTCCATCCACAACAAAGGACATACCCTATACTTTTTTTTTTTTTTTTGCACTGAACCTTTGGGTTATCTCTTGGGGGCTGGAGGTTTTTCCTGTGCCATGGTCTGACCCACACTCTGCTGGGGTGGAGGAGCAGTTAAAATGGTCAGCCCATAGAGACTTATGGATCTGACTGGATTCCTGGACTCCTTGCAGGATTTTACTATCCAAAACAGAATCTCTGAGGAGATTATGGTAGGAGGTTGGAATGAGAAGCTCCTGGAAGTCAGTGACATGATTCCCACCCATGCACCCATTGGCCTCTCCCATTCTCAAGGTGGAATCCAGCATCTTTGTTTACTGTGGAGCTGGTGATCTGAAAAGGGCTGGGAGATGTCTAGAATGATTTTGGCAGAAAATGTGAAGAGAATCTGACAAAGCCATCCACAGCACTCATTGGAAAACCAATGAGGTGGTGATCACAGCAGCAAAAAAACCCTTCTTCTGTATTTCCATTGCATTAGCTAGTTTGCATCCAGCTCAGTTGTTTATGGTACTTCAGCATGTGTTAACTTCAAAGTCTGAGTTTTTAAATCCTCAGTAATGTATTGTTAGCTGTGATACTTTTGCAAAGTTATTTGCTGAGACAAATCTCTAAGATATATTTGGATACTGATTGTAATAGTGTTGAAACTTCAGAAATGTCCAGCACATCATTTATGAAACATTTCAATCCAGTTTCAATGATGGATGTCAACAGGATCTTAGGATCTATGAAGACTACCCTTAGTACTCTGGATACTTGTCCATACTGACTGGAGAAAACATGTAAGGATTAGGGATGGGCACAAACAAGTTCACAAACTAAAGTTCGTGATGAATTTTGGCCGGTTTGTGGTTTGCAAAGTGAAGTTTGTGGCAGGCACAAACTTTCCATGAACTTTCAAGCCATTCATGGAGGTTCATGCCAGTTCATGAGTAAATACATTTCCAGGCAAACTGTCTCCATTCAATATAAATGTTTATAAAACTTCAAAGCAAAAGGGGGGCAGAACTTGGAGGGCAGGTAGAGGAGCATCGAGGGGAGGTCCAGGTTCAGGAGTGTATAGAACAGATCCTAAACAATCTAAAAGCACCAAACTCATAGGGGATCCCCAGATGACCCTCCTCTATTTGCCCTCAAAGTTTGGTGAGGGTTGGATTTACGGGGTCCAAGTTATGGCCCCACAAAGAAGGTGCCCCCAGGAAAGTGCTTTCTGGGGAAATGACCACACCTTCTTCAATAACTCTGGGTTTAAGTACTTGTGGGCTAAACACTCTATTTGTTTCACCAAACTGCCTTGGGGTATGTAGGTATTCTAATTTTGGTACAGGAACAACAGGAACATGTTACTGATCAGTTACTGAGGTCAATTCAAGATATTTCCATCACCTACAAAGCTCTTCTTATTAGCAGGACTGCCTCTCCTATTATGCCATGCCATGTGAGTTTCACTCACTTGAGCACAGCCTTCTAATGGTGCCACCTTGCAAATACTAAGGCTGTGGTCACACACACTAAATAATCCACTTCCAATCCACTTTCAGTGCACTTTGAAACTGGATTTTTACTGTGTGAACTTGCTAAATCCATTTGGAAAGTGCTTTGAAAGTGGACTGAAAATGGATTATTTAGTGTGTGTGACCGCAGCCTAAGATCAGCAAGATTTGTACATGTGCTTCATCTGCTGTGGCTCCCACTATAGAACCACAATAGAACCACTGAGGAGGTCCAGAAGGCTCCTCACACTTATATCATTTTGCAGAATGTACAAAGCAAAAAATGTTTAGGAGGTTGTTTTTATAATGTGATTAGAACTGTAATGAGATAGAACCATGCAGGAGGACATATTTATAAGGAACAGGAGAATTGTGGTCTATTTCAATATTTATTGTATGTATCAGCTTGCTTTTACTGCATTGTCTTCTGCCTTTGTAATCCACTTTCTGCAATGTGGTATGTCATGCCATGCACAGTGTTTTGTTTGCATTGTTTTCTCATTCTGGAATCTTATTCCTGTTGTGTTGTTTATTGGATGTCATGCTATTTGATTACATTGTTTTACACTGTGTAATCTGCCTTAAATTCCAGTGAGAAAGATGGAACTATAGATGAAGTAAATAAATGGAAATGTTATATGGAAACATGGCCTAGGACTGGTGAATCCATTCATTACAAATAAGGAGGACTGAAATGATTAAACCATAGGACCTTCTGACATTCATTTCTTACTTTCAGTGTGACTAGGAATGAGAATATGTGTATATTCAGTAACAGAGCAACAAGATTCTGGGATCTAGAAGTGTCTTAGAGGAACTGAGATGTAAACTATGAATTCTGGAAAAAGTTAGAGCCAAACTGTTATGTATTGAAGTGTGAATCAAGCCTATACTTTACTGTGTTAAGCTTCAGTCTAAATGTGGCTCTTCATCTGTCGCATTACCATTGGCTGGTTTCTGCAAAACCTCTGTAAATATCCAATCACTGTGTGAAAATGTATCAAAGAGAGAATGGTCCTGATTGGCCTTTATCCCTGTGTTATGATTGGTCTTTAACATGTTATGGGAGTGGCTTTAAAAGCCCAGGATAGTTTAAAAAGGGAGCTGTGCTCCACTTGTTTGTTGTTGTGTTCTCTAGTTGGTGTTTGCTGAAATCCTGTTGGTGAGTGGCATACTTAACACAAACCAAGGCAAATATGTAAAATACGAAAAGAAGCAGCTTGAGTTCTTCAAGTTTAGTAGCAAAATTTTATCCAAGGTCTGTTGCTATAAAACTCTTTGCAGTAAAATGGAAACAAACAAACAAACAAATTGCCCAACAATGAAAAGCAATGAGTTGGCTCTGTAAATAAAGTTAGCAAAGGAATGACCTGCAAGTCATAGTACTGAAGCAAAGTTAAATTTAAAAAAGCACAAAGCAGTGCTCTAAAATTGAGTTTCCCACAGGAAAAAAAAAATGAATGGGCTAAATTTCTTTGATTCTTTTTATGGCTCATTCAGAGAGTATAAAAGAGACGAAGCAAGCACCTGGCCAAATGATTGCTAGCCAAGATATTAATGGAAAGAAAAATGCCAGAGCAGATGAAAATGAGGTCGTTCTTGCTCAGGAGGTTGGTGGAAGTGATCAAAGTGCTACTGTCAATGGTGTCTGGCCTTTCATTAGCGGTGAAAGAACTGCCTGATTAATAGGAAAGGGGCAAAGTGGCCATTGGCCTTGACAAACTGAGAGATACTCAACAGAGATTGGGGGGGGGGTCATAATACTCCAAAGAGTTTTTAGCAATCAGAGGCAAGATGTTGAGACTCCTGTAACTTATCACTGTCTCAATTTAGCCTTAATATTTTTTTTGCTGTTTTCTTCTCCAGTATATTGAAGGCAGATTTGTCACAAAGGATCAACTGCCAAACAGAATGACCCGGACCCAAATCCGCATGCACAGAGCCTTTTTCAAAATACAGGGATGATGTTGATCAGCTGTTCAGGAGGGAGGAGTCAAGACTAAATTTAGCCTCCCCCTACTCCTAGCTTAACAGCTGATCAGCTTAGTTACTGCTTCTTGGAAAAGATTCCATGTAGAGCCCTGGTAGTGGTAGCTAGAACTAGAAGTGGAATGACATGTGAAGCACTCGTTTCTGTATGTGGTTCTTTGCCTCATTAGAGCTGCATGCTGGAGGCCTGCTTCTAAGGCCAGACTACTATGAGTTGGGTCCAGGGATATTGGATTCCCTACAGCTGCACAGCAGCTGTAGGGAATGGCTTTTAAAAACAAGGGAAAGCCCAAGTGGGCTTGAAATGCCACCATGGGGGTCAGAAATAATGCTGGAGGAATTATTTTCCCATTTTTACTGCCCCATGAGGAGTATTCTGTTGGGCAGCAAAAACAGGGAAATAACTCCCCCAGAAATATGGCTTGGGGGGGACAAGAGTCCCCCCCTCGTTGGCAGTGTTCTTCACCCCTTAGGGCTTTCCTTTATTTATTTTTTGAAAGCTGCTCCCTCAGCTGCTGTATGGCTGTGGGGATCCTGCATTGGTTCCAGACAACCCAGCTCCAAGTTGTTAAAAACTTCAGAGTGTAGTTTGAATCTGAGTGTGTATAGAATAGTTGGGTGAGAATATGTGCTAGGGGAGGGGCCATGGCTCTATGGTAGAGCATCTATTTTGCATGCAGGAGGTCCCAGGTCAAACTCCTCAATATCAAAAGCAATCTTGTTGCTTAAGCTGGAACTAAATTTTACAGAAGCCATGTGACTCCTATAGAAAGCAGCAGCCCTGTGTCTTTCCTTCTCTTTCCTTTAACCTCAACTGCATGCTGGGATGTCAATAGTATGGGGATATTTCACCACCTCTCATCCAGTTCACTGGCTGCTCTTTCTAAGGGTGAAAAAAGCATTAACCAGATGACATCATGTGTTTAGTAGCAGCCTACCATTAATAAGGGAACGAAGAGGAGGATCTGTGAGGCCACTGCTTCTGGTGGTAGCCATGTGGCTCCCGCAACAGCTACTTCCCTGATACAGAATTCTGTGGATGCTAAGGTACACTCTTAAGGATCTGTGACTATGCAATGGGGCCAGGCACAAACCTTCCATTGCCATTTAAGTAAGTCACAGAAAATTCCTTGGCCATGGTATGCCCATCAGAGATCACTCAACATATGGATTTGAAGGGGGGAAAAATGCAGTACTGTGGTTCCCTAAAAAGTTTCGAGGAAGACTGTTTAAACATTTGAGTTCTCAGGATAGATCTGCAAACAGGCACTTTTATCATTCTACCATGTGACAGTTCAGGCTTGGAAATGTGCTGGTCGCTGATTCGAAACTGACCAGATGGAGCTATAACTTGCGTGGGTGGATTAGCTATTCATGGGACTCATCATCTATGTTTGGGGGGATGAAAATTATTGTAGCAGCTGTTATTAATAATGAGATATTTTTGTGCTGCATATGGCACTTCTCTTACGTTTATGACACCTGACACATAGTACATGTGTTGGTCAACAAAACGTTATTGAAGGAGTCATTCATCATTTGCTGTGTGTGCAAGTTTCCAATTAGCATCGAGACCAACTTGAAATTGTAAAATATATTCCTCCACGAGCAGTCAATTCTGTCTAACTACAGAATATCACCTTTGCTTCAATTCATATAGAAAAGAAAGACATAAAACAACACTGCCCACTCCATACTTCATTGAAAATGCAGACGAAGAACCCTTAGAACGTTTCAGTTACCTTTAATGTTATACATTGTCAATTTTTGGCAGGGGTAAGTGGGTTATGATAACGCTAATGATAAGGGTATGTTGGGAGTCAGACCCTAGCAATCCTTCATGTTAATTAATTCAGACCACCCTTCTGCCTAACATAATTGCAAGCATGGATTGGATTACAATCCCCATATCAGGGAACCATCTCTTTACCAAGCTTTATATGACCTAGATTGTAAGCAAGACAGTGAAGCAGAGTGGTAAATAGGCTGTATGAAAATATTTACCTATGTTCCTTAATACTTCTATATAGTAAAATGACCATGGATGAGGCAGGTGACAACCAGAGACAGGGCTTTTTCAGTGGTGGCACCCTGCCTGTTGAATGACCCTTAAGACTGATCTGGCCACCTAACTTACTCTTTTTAGGCAGCATGCCAAAATTATTCTTTTTACCCAGGCTTTTAAACTGTTTTATGTGGATCATTGTAGGCTGCTAAATGTTTTGTGTTGTTTGCACACTCTGGCAGCATTTTTAATTACTGGATTTTTAACTGTAAATTGTCATGATATTATGCCATTTTATCATTTTTATCATATTTTACTTTGTAAGCCATCTTGTGTTCTCTGGAAGAGGTAGCATATACATTTTCTAAATAAATAAATAAATCCTGCTATATAGTAAGAAAATGTAGAAAAGGCTCAATTATCATCTATTAAGATGAAGCTTTCTGTTTATGACTCTTCCCATCAGGTACCAAGAGAACTGTTGAAGAGAATTCAGTTGGAAATGGATACATTTATTTGGAGTGATAAGAAAGTGAGAGTTTCAAAAGCTATTATGTTTGTGCTGACTAATAAGGGTGGACTGTCAATACCCAATATAGCAATTATTAGCAGTGGTGGCTAGATGGTTTGGGAACAGTAGAAGCAGCACAATCTGGGAATTAGAACAAGAAGGTGTAGCAATACCACTGAGAAGATGGGTATGGCAGGAGAGGAGACAAAAGTGATAGTGGTCTCAGTACAATTAGAGTGCTGGTCAAAAACTGGGTTAGCTATGTTAAGATGTTCGGATTTAAGAACTGTCCTTTAAAACCTTGGGTATATGCCAAAGAATTTCAGGATTTGTTAAAAACAGAAAATTTTGACCAGTGGATCCAAGTTGAGCTGGTAAAATTCATTGATTTGAAAGGGAAAAGGTGTTTTTTGTCCATAGAGGAACTGGGGGAAAGGGTTTCAGGGAAAATCCCTATTTTATCTTCAACTGAGACATGATATGTTACTGGTATTGAGGACTAGGAATATATTTTGGCCTTTGAATGGAATAGAGAAGATATTGGATGGACAAAGTCATTCTAAAGCACTTTTGGCAAAAAAAATATACAGATCTTCAGCAGCAGTAGAAGTTGCAGTGAAATTTCAAAACTAGGTGGGAAACGGATTTAGGTCTACCTGTCTCACTGAATGAATGAGACAGAGCATTTCATGGAGTTTCTAAAGGATCACTAAATGTGGGAATAATGTTTCCCCACTACCCCTTTTCTTTTCCTCGGCTGAGCAGTCCCTTTCCTTGTTCTTTGTTTGTTTGACTGCCCCATCCAGTTGTTTAAATGTTTATAAATGTATATATGTCAAATTATAGCACAAGAGAGGAAGATAGTAATTCAAAATCAACAAACTGTTTTATTTAACTTTTATGGGGGGGAAAGGTCAGGTAGGTATCAGGATTAAACTTGGCAGGGGAACCAGCAACAGGAATGAGGTAACAGTATAAATATATATAACAGACAGTTTGTCACAATAGTTGTTCGGTCATAGAGACAGGTCTTTAAAACTGTGGACAGGGAGTTACTGTTTAAATAAACAAGCATAAGCTTAGTTGTCAGAAAATTACTAAATCATTTGAAGGCAGGAACATTCACACAAGTTCCAGTTTTCCTTTTTAAACAATGGATAGGGATCACCCCCTTTCTCTAGGAGCTATTTCTCTCAGGGAAGGACTACTTGTCCCACTTCTCTAATTCAGGATCCTCCTCGATCCTTCACTCTGTGTAACTGAATGTCACTGTTCTAACTGCTACTTTCACTCTCAACTGCAGAATTTCATTTGAACCCCCTGTCAATCAAGGTTCTCAGACAAGGCTAACACGTTAACCACTCACTGTCCATTACAATGGGGATCAGAGAAAACTGCTTGAAAATTTTTAATTGATGGTATCTGACCCCTGCAAGACTGGCTAAAATCGCAGGAGGATCTCACACATGCTGGAAGTGTCAAAAGGAGAAGGGTTCTTTTTTTCCATTTATGATGGACTTGGCCAGTGGTAGCAAAATACTGCAACAGTGTGCATAAAACAAATCAAAGTTATACTGCAACATTTGTTTAAGTGTTCCCTGAAGGTCTACCTATTGAATGTTTGCCCTATGAGTATGAACTTGTCTTAAATTATCTCAGTTGGTTATAGCATCAAGAATGACGCTGGCATAGAAATGGAGAGAACAGTTGATGCCATCTCTGGGATTATAGTTGAATAAAGTATGGTATACATGGACAGTAAGTAAGATATCATTCATTTGAACTCAGAAAGGATGGTCTGCTGCTCCTTGGAAATTATCTGCACTGTATTGGAATAACCATAAAGGCTATCAAAATATGCAGCAACAGATATTGGAATTTGTCTGAAAGATGGCTGCTTTCTGTACTTAAAATATGCAAAAATATAGCAAAGTGAGTTTATGTGTAGGGTAGGACAATTAATACATGCTTAAGTAAGGCTTTTACATATGCTACAGTATGAGCCTATAGGTGAAGTGAAATAAACTATTTGTGTTTTTTTAAAGAACAGAAAATGTATAAAAGGGTTACAACAAAAACTATCAAGTGTGGTCCTAAATAGAATTACACCCTTTTAAGCCCGTTGAAGTCAATGGGTTTAGAAGGGCAGAACTCAGTTTAGGATTGTACTGTAAATCTCTGCTACATGCTTCACCTCATCCTTTCTTACCTGGGCCACTCTACCTATATCACTACTTTCTCTGGGTTTTTTTCCACAAGTACTTGTCTCCTTCCTCTCTCTTTTTATCCCAACACAACTAATGTTGTTGAGCTAAGGAGGGTATGTAAAATATGTTGGTTAAGAGGGGGCCATTTACTGCTGGCTCAGCATTTATAAATACAGTCATTGCAAGTGGAGACTCATAACAAAATGTTACAGTATGCCCTCCCAGATCCTAATAGAAGCATTCCTGTTCAGGGCACCGGTAAACCTTGCAGCAAGAGAGCTGCAGCACTCTTGGGGCTTAAAACTTTCTTTTTTAATGTTTTTACTGTTTTAAAATTTTTAACTGTATTTATTGTATTATTGATGTGATGTTACCTGCCCTGAGCCCACTCGCAGGATGGTAAAAGGTAAAGGTAAAGGTTTCCCTTGCTCGAAAGCCAGTTGAATCAGATTCTAGGGGGTGGTGCTCATCTCCTTTTCCAAGCTGAAGAGTCTGCGCTGTCCAAAGATGTTTCTGTGGTCAAGTGGCCGGTATGACTAAACGCCAAGCATGGAATGCTGTTACCTTCCCACTGAAGCGGTACCTATTTATCTACTTGCAATTTCTTGCTTTTGAACTGCTGGGTTTCAGGAGCTGGGGCCAGAGCTCACTCAAATTGCTGAACTACAGACCGTCTGGTCTGCAGCTCAGTGTCTTATCCTCTGAGCCACCGCAGGATGGGTGGACTACAAATACAAATAATAAATAAATAAATGTGAGGAATTTCAGGAGTGAAAGTAAAAATGATACTTTTTAAAAATTTCCCACCAGCCAGAATTCTCTTCGGCTCTCTGCTATATAAAGTGCTTAAATTGGGAACTGGCTGATTCAAACCTTCCTGCCTGGATCTGCAGTAGTGTGGTTAATGCTGCCCAACCTGTGCTGTTCTAGGTTTCAGCTGACTGGCCAGAATCTTAACTCTTTGGCATGACATAGTCAAAGGTGGAGACTGTTTCTCAAAGATCAAAACGGGGAAGAGGTCCTCTTTCCTTTCCCTCTCATGAAATTTCACCCCAAATTTGTAATATTGTGAAGGGATGTGGAATACTTCTGCCTTGGCCTAGACCCCTGAGCGTTGTTCAAGGAACCAACTTGCCACTTTAAAAATCAGTCTGTGTTCACCTGAGCATCTCCCCCTCTGTTCTCAAGAGTATTCCCCCTTCAGTTCTGAATCATACAAAGGCTTAGAAAGAAGTTTTGTTTTTTTTTAAGAGTTCTCTGCTTGACCTCCTGGTTTGAGAGACATATAGGGATATTCAATCTCTTTCATCCTCTTCTTCTACACTTAAGACTGTAGATAAGCAAGCCCCCGATCTGGAGGAGGATGACATATGGAGTCATCTTTCTCTTGATTTTTGAGAGATTTAGCCCACTGTGGGGAAGTATGTGTGTATGGGTGGTGTTTTTGTTGTCTGCATGTGTGTTTTTAGAGTTGCCAGCTCTGGGCTAAGCCATATCTGGAGATTTTGGGGATGGAGCCTAGGGAGGGAGGAGTTCGGGGAGGGGCAGAACCTCAGTAGGATATAATTCCATAGAGTCCACCCATATTCTCCAGAGGAACTGATTTCTGTCACCTGAAAATCAGTTGTAATTCTCGAAGGTATCCAGGTCCCTCCTGGAAGCTGAAAAAACAACCCGGGATCACAGTTTCTATTATAGAAAATACAAACAAGCACTGACAATGTTTATTTGTTTGTATTCCCCACCAGGAGGCTGGCAGCTCTGTTTGCATGCCTGGCAAGCAGAAACCTCTTTCCTTTTCCTGAAAGCCCCCATAGTTAAGAGAACATAAGAACATAAGAGAAGCCAATGCTGAATCAGGCCAATGGCCCATCTAGTCCAACACTCTGTCACACAGCGGCCAAAATATACCAGGTGCCATCAGGAGGTCCAGCAGTGGGGCCAGGGCACCAGAAGCCCTCCCACTGCTGCCCCCTCCAGCACCAAGAATAGAGTGCATCACCTGCCCCAGACTGAGAGTTCCCATCTATACCCTGTGGCTAATAGCCACTGGTGGACTTCTGCTCCATATGTTTATCTAATTTCCTCTTGAAACTGTCCATGCTTGCAGCTGCCACCACCTCCTGTGGCAGTGAATTCCATACGTTAATCACTCTTTGGGTGAAGAAGTATTTCCTTTTATCTGTTCTAACCCGACTGCTCAGCAATTTCATAGAGTGCCCACGAGTTCTTGTATTGTGAGAAAGGGAGAAAAGTACTTCTTTCTCAACCTGCTCAATCCCATTCATAATCTTATAAACCTCAATCATGTCACCTCTCAGCCATCGTTTCTCCAAGCTAAAGAGCCCCAAGCATTTTAACCTTTCTTCATAGGGAAGGTGTTCCAACCCTTTTAACATTCTAGTTGCCCTTCTCTGCACTTTTTCCAATGCTATAATATCCTTTTTGAGATGTGGCGACCAGAACTGTACACAGTATTCCAAATGAGGTCGCACCAATGATTTATACAGGGGCATGATGATACTGGCTGATTTGTTATCAATTCCCTTCCTAATAATCCCCAGCATAGTGTTGGCCTTCTTTATTGCAGCTACACATTGTCTAGACATTTTCATCGAGTTATCCACCACGACTCCAAGATCTCTCCCTTGGTCTCTGCCAGTTCAGACCCCATCAACGTGTATTTATATTTAGGATTTTTGGCTCCAATGTACATCACTTTGCACTTAGCCACATTGAACCCCATTTGCCACGTTGACGCCCACTCACCCATCCTCAACAGATCCCTTTGGACTGCCTCACACTCCTCCCTGGTTTTCACCACCCTGAACAACTTCGTGTCATCTGCAAATTTAGCCACATCACTGCTTACTCCCAATTCCAAATCGTTAATAAACAAGTTAAAAAGCATCGGACCGAGTACTGATTCCTGTGGTACCCCACTGCTTACCACCCTCCACTGAGAAGGTTTCCCATTTATACTCACTCTCTGTTTCCTATTTATAAGCCAGTTTTTGATCCACAAGAGGACTTGTCCTTTTATCCCATGACTATTGAGCTTACTTAGGAGCCTTTGATGAGGACCTGTATCAAAAGCTTTCCGGCAGTCAAGGTAAATAATATCTATTGGGTCCCCCTTGTCCACATGTTTGTTCACTCCCTCAAAAAACACTAACAGGTTAGTGAGACAAGATCTTCCTTTATAGAACCCATGCTGAGTCTGCCTCAATAGTTTTTGTTCATCTATGTGCCTACTAATTCTTTCCTTAATAACAGTTTCCACCAACTTACCCGGTATCGATGTTAGACTGACTGGCCTGTAATTTCCCGGATCTCCCCTGGAGCCCTTTTTAAAGATGGGAGTGACATTAGCTACCTTCCAGTCCTCAGGAATGGAGGCAGATTTTAAAGAAAGATTACATATTTTTGTCAGGAGATCCACAAGTTCACATTTGAGTTCTTTCAGAACTCTCGGATGAATGCCATCTGGGCCTGGTGATTTATTAGTTTTTAAATTGTCCATCAGTCGGGGGACTTCCTCTCTTGTCACCGCAATCTGATTCAGGTCTTTCAAACCCCCTCCCGAAATCGGTGCTTCTGGAGTGGGCAAACACTTCTCCTCTTCCACAGTGAAGACAGAGGCAAAAAATGCATTCAGCTTCTCAGCCATTTCCCTATCATCCTTCACTACTCCTTTTACCCCTTGGTCATCCAAGGGCCCCACTGCCTCCTTGGCTGGCTTCCTACTTCTAATGTATTTGAAGAAAGTTTTATTGTTGGTCTTTATGTTTTTTGCGATATGCTCCTCATATTCCCTTTTTGCTTGCCTGATCACAGACTTGCATTTTATTTGCCATAGTCTGTGTTCCCTTTTATCAACCTCACTAAGACTAGCTTTCCACCGCTTAAAGGAATCCTTCTTACTTTTTACAGCTTCCATTACTTTATTTGTTAACCATGCAGGCTTTTTTCTATACCTATTTGTACCTTTCCTAACTTGCGGTATATATTTTTTCTGAGCTTCTAGGATTCTCTTTTTAAATAGTCTCCAAGCTTCCCCAATGGTTTTGACCTTCTCCACTCTTCCTTTCAATTTCTTCCTCACATGTCCCCTCATACCAGAGAAGTTACCCCTTTTAAAGTTAAAAGTGGTTGCGTCAATCTTTTTGGGCAACTCCCTATCTGTACAAATGTTAAACTCAATGACATTATGGTCACTGTTCCCAAGTGGTGCAATCACTTATACATCTCTCACCAGGTCTTGGGTGTTACTTAGGACCAAATCCAGGATCGCCTCTCCCCTGGTAGGATCTGTGACCATCTGTTCCACAGCACAGTCATTGAGAGTGTCTAAGAACGCAATCTCTTTTTCCCCACTAGAACTCATATTGACCCAATCAATGTGTGGGTAGTTAAAGTCGCCTAATACAACACAGTTATTTCGTCTAGCCGCTATCTTTAATTCATTCATCATTTTATAATCCTCCTCTATCTTTTGATCTGGTGGGTGAAACAAACTCCCACTGTTAAGCCTCCTTTTGGACCCACTATTTCAACCCATAGCATTTCCAGAAGTGAATCCAATTCTCTTACCCTCTCAATCTTACTGGACGGTATACCCTCTCTGACATACAGAGCCACCCCACCTCCAACCCTTTCCCCCTATCCTTCCGATATAATTTATAACTAGGAATCACCGTATCCCACTTATTTTCCTCATCCCACCAAGTTTCTGAAATACCCACAATGTCTATTTCCCCCCCCCCAACACCAAGCATTCCAACTCCCCGATTTTACCTCGGAGACTTCTAGCATTTGTGTATAAACACTTATAGTTTCCCACGTTTGTTAAGCCCACAGCCTTCCTCTTGCTGCCTCGATACCTTACCAGGCAGCTCTTATCATTAGCCACAGTCTCAGTGGACAATTGTAATCCATTTCCTTGTACAAAAGTAATAGCTACCCCTTCATCTCTTTGAGATGAGCCTTTGAGATGAGTCTTCCCCATGCACCTAACTGACTGTCCCTTCTTCTCCAGGTCAGTCACCTTGGCCTCAAGGGAGCAAACTCGCTCCCTGAGAACCAGGAGCTCCTTGCACCGAGCACACACCCAAGACTTCTGACCAGTGGGCAGATAGTCATACATGTGACACTCCATGCAAAACACTGGATAGCCCCCAACCCCCTGCTGGCATTCTGGCTTCATAATTGTTTTTAAACAAATATTTTTCTATAACCTCCCTTTTAAAACACTTTGTATTTATATGGCTCCTGCTGTAGGAGTCTACTTACCTTACCTTACCAAGGAGCCAAGGTCCCTGGCTTTCTGGCTCTTCCTAGGCTTCTTACAGAGCCCCTAGGCAAAGAGCCTCACCCTTTTGCTCTCGCCCTTCGGCTCGTGCCAGAGGCTCCCCTTTTCTTTCTTCTTTAACTCCTTTCCACCTACCTGCCAGCCTACCTTTATGTGCCCCCCCGTCTTCAATTTTTCTTTCTTCCTTCTCTCTGGCAAACACTTCCTGGGACAATTCTGTGTGGTTCCAGCCACTAGGCTGGGCCACACCCAGTACTGTGGTGCTGGCTGTCATGCCAGGCCCATCTGCACAGTGGGGAGCTTGACAGGAATTGTGGCAGAGCACCTCACTTTCCTCTCTATCCCCGTTCCCACACTATCCTCTTCCCTTCTTACTGGCAACCCTTATATCCTTACCTTACCCTGCTTCTTTTTCTTCTTCCCACCCATCCACATCCACACCCACACCAACCTTTTATTTGCCCCCCATTTTGGCTATGTTTATTATTTATTTACTTCATTTATACCTCACTTTTCTTCACAACAGGAACCCAGAGCCACTTACATCATTCTCCTGTCCTCCACTAAATTTGGAGGTAAATTAGGCTGATAGTGTTTGACTGGCCCAAAATCCCCCAGTGAGCTTCCACAGGAGAATGGGGATTAAAACCTGGGTCTCCCATCTTTTAGTCTGAAACTCTAACCACTATATCACACTGGCTTTTATGGAAGGGGGGCACTGTTGTGAATCGTAGCAAGCAGCCAATCTTGGTAAGTCATGTAAGTCACCCAGTAGTTGTTGCCAGGCCTGGCCAAAACCATCCTGGAAAGGGCCCTGACCTCTCCTCACTTCTTTGTGTCATAAACCAACACTTGAAGGCTGGAAATACTGTTGTGGTTGTCTGGCAATGGCCACTGAGGGCACTGGTTTCTTAAAATTTTAAGCCCCATCCATTTTTTTTTTTAAGATCTTAAAATTTTCTGCAAGCATGGAGCTTTTCTCAGGTTTGTAGAAAGATCTGTCTTGTTTGCCAATGGCCCCAGTCTCCAGATTTAAGTATCCACAGATGGGATCACACTGAGTATTAGATATGTTGATGTTTTAAATTGTAAAGTTAATCAAAATGCCAACTCTGCCATGAAGGGGATAATAAAGTTTAATAGCAGAACACAAACATGAAGGAGGGGAAAACAATGTTGTAAGCCAGTTTGTGTCCCTGTTGGGGAGAAAAGTGTGATATAAATAATAATAAATACTAGTTTACTATGATTATGGATAAAGTCCTAATATACAAACAAAGAAAAGAAAATAAGGCACACTCCTGGGACACATTCATCCAGGTTTTGGAATAATTAAAAACCTAAGGAGGATGCCAAGGCAGAAGTTCTGTCATGTCTTTAGCTAGATAATAATATGTTTGGTGTTAGGGTAAGCTGATGTAGTTTATTATAGGAAAGAGTTAGTTGTATTCCTCAGATACTTTGGAAGCTATTAGTGGAAAGCTTGTTTTGTAATTTGTGCATGTTTATGGCATATATATAATAAAAATAACAACAATTATCTTTATCATTATTATAACTGTGCATGGAGAAGGTCCAAGGTTTAGTAGCTGGCATCTGCAATTAAAGATCCTGAGTAAAAGAGCTGAGAAAGATCTCTGTTGGAGGCCTTTAAACATCTGCTCTGTGTCTGACTAGATGGTCCAGTGATCTCACTTGGCATAAGGCAGTCTAGAGTGTCATTGTTTACAATAAAGAACAAGGTCTCTGTTTGCTCTACAGGCATCACTCAGTGGAGAGTGCAAAGATGAAGAAACAATGGCCAAAACAAAACTTGACATTCCCAGTTGTACAGGAGCATATTTCCCTTGTGCTTTTAGGTTCTAATTTATGGTTAGTTCTAAAATATCCTATATCATATGGTTACAATAGGAGCATGATAACAACAACAATGAATGACTGAACTTTTAAATGTTTTCCTGCAGATACATGATGTACTGTGGATTTAGACAGTTAAATGCCCATGAGGGTCAGATGAATTGATTATGGTGGCAGTGCTGTTAACAATGGGACACTCCAATGAAGTACTTCCGAATAAAGTTCTCTGCTATAACCATCAGGAGCCATTCCATCAAAAATGGACATAAAAATGGTATTAGACTCTGGCAGGCATTTTAGGCATGAAATGGGCATTTATGTTTCATTTGCCAATGGCTTGCTTTTTATAGCAGCACTCCTTGGGCTGCTTTGATTTCTGGATCTGTGCGTTTTTCTTTGCACTCACAGATGCAGCTGAATTATTATGGCACGGCTGTAAGGCAAATGCTTTCAACCATCCGGTTCTTTAAACAGCTCCGGGGAATTCTTTGCATCAGCAATGGAATCCACGAAGATAAGCTCCTGTTTGGATAATATTCTACTAATTGTGCTGTTTTATTGTCATTGTCACTTATATTAGCCAATCTCGGGTTCCTTGTCAAGCAGAACATTCACTTCTGGCTTATTTTACTTCATGTACAACAAGACTTCAAAATTGCTGACTGTTTATTCTTGAAGATGTTCATGTTTCAGCACAGGGTTGCCAGGTACAAGTGCAGTCTCTTCTGTCATAGTAGAGAAAAGGTGAAAAGAGCTGTCCCTATGGAAGTTCCACATCTCTATGCATCCTTCATGGTTTGATGTGGAGGGGCCAAAGATCAGTGATACTGCAGATGCTCTGTATGCATAAGCTCCAATGTCCTCCACTTAAAGAATCTCAGGTATCAGGAACTAAGACTTTGCTGAGAACTTATGAAGATGCTGCTAATCCAAGCAGTGCATATGGTGCTAGATGGTATAAGACAACTTCATTTATTCACTTAAAATAGACTTAGGATAGGGTCTCAAACTAGAAACTGTTGATATTTCTCTAGCAGCCCTAAACTGAATCACAGTGGAAATGACATCTTCCTAGGGGTGGGTCTGTTAGAGTATAATGAAGCAGTAGGGTTGCCAGCTCCAGGTTGGGAAATACCTGGAGATTTTGGGGGTGGAGTCTGAGGAGGGCAGGGTTTGGAGAAAAGAGGGACTTCAAGGGGGTGTAATGCCCTAGAATCCACCTTCCAAAGCAGCCGTTTTCACCAAGTGAAGTAATTTCTGTCATCTGGAGACCAGTTGTAACCCTAGGAGATCTCCAGCTACTGCCTGGTGGTTGGCAACCCTATGAAGCAGTGTCTTTGGATCACAGAAAGCTACAATCCTTCATCCACTCCCTTCCCCATGCTCTCCTAAGACCCTGGAGAGAACAAGGGGGAAGGAAGATTAACAATTATGCTACTATAAAATTCAGCTTGGTGGGTCCTTCAGTGGCAGCTGACTGACCAAGGTAGCAATCCTAAATACACTTTCCTGAGAGTAAGCCAATTAGACCTGTGGAGGATTATTCCCTTAGCTTGCACTGTTTGTCAGCTCTGACTCAAGGCAGCAGAACTTTAACAATGTAAACTTCAATCTGGTAATATAAATTCATTATTGTAGTGCTATGCAAAGGTTTTGAGTGTGACTTTAGACAATCAATTAGTCTCTCAATGCCCCAGAACCTCTTCTGTGATTTAAAGACAGCATTTTATCACTCTGGAATCTAGGTATATAATAGGGGCTATGTGTAGCGCCTAGGCAGCTAAGAACTTAATTACTGATATTCAGATCACCAGTAGAGGGAGATAAAATAGCAGCAACTGAAGCTGCCTTTGTTTCTCATAAAGATAATGCATCTGAAGAGATGAGATTAAAATACTCTTTCTTTTGTTTATTTGTTTGCTATTTTAATTCTGGCCTTTGTCATGCTGCCATAAATGTATCCAAAGACACTTATGGACCAGTGTAGAAAAGCTCCTCACTGGTAGTGAGGAAATAACATTTAAAGCACAAAGCAAAGTGTTTGCTTTGGGATTAGCCCCAAATGGATGGGATTTCAGGATTTGGGGAGGGGGTGTTATTGGTAAACCAGATTGAGCTCCCAGAATCTGTTCAAGTAAATCTGGAAGGGGGAAAAACACTCGCTGATTTTAATGGAGCCATTCCAAATTTAATCCTGCATTTTGTCAAACCAGAAAGACACATGACTGGAATAAAATCTCTTGTATACATTTCTCCCCAAAGTGTACCTTCATATGACATGAACCTCACTTTACATACACAACTTTCAACTATGAAAAAATGGCCATTTACCAAGTATAAGAATAAATTCCAAATGCAAATTTAACTATATCTTCCTTTCTTTTCCTTTTCCTTTCCTTTTTTCTGAGATAATGCACACCAAAAATTTGATGTCAACAGTATTTGTTTTAAGGAAGCTGTTCTCTTGTCTTAATATGCCATCCTGTTTTTGAAGAGTGGGCAACAATATCTTCGCACAGTGTTCAAGATTCTCCCTTTTCTTTTTTAATAAACACTGTTTCCTCTGCATTTTTCTCAGCATTTTAAGAGGCCATTATCCACCTTTCTAGAATCAAATCACTCCATATAAAACAAAACAAAGCAAAAGCTTACAGCAGTCTCATATATCACAGTCATTTCTTTTCAGCCAGCTTGGTAATGTTGGTAATGCTGATTAACTGACTGGAAACCAGTAGAACCTTTGGAACAATACAAAGGTTATTTTTTCAGGGACAAACTGAACCAAGGTCTACCCCTCCTGAAACATACACAAAATTACAAAAGAAATTAACTCAGCCTTGAATACTGAACAGTTGCTGCCACATCTAATTTTTGTATACGTACGTAAGAATGCATCACATCAAGATCACCTGTACTGTGAAAAAGTGTGAAAACTACTACTAAATTTGCCTTCTATGCGGCATTCACAGATGTTAGTTTAACAGAGCAGCTCTTTCCAGTGGAGGAATTCAGGAGTTTGGCCATGAAAAAGTCACAAACAACAGATGTTGCTGTAATGGACAATGTTTTGTAGCTCAAAATTTTCGTGCTAAGCACTTCTGTGCTACAGTTAAACAGATCTGAAGAAAACTGTGTTCTAAAATTCACCTGGGCAAACTTAGAGTAAGGATATAGTTTGCAAAGTAAGGAGATGAAGCCTGTGATAAAGGAGGACAGCAAAAGTCTTCAGTGGGAGGTTTTTCAGGTCACAGATGTACTAATTCAAGACAGATGCTGCTTATGCTGAGCTTAATCTAATTCCCTACTAGACTGAGGGAGCTGCAGGACAGTGTGGGCGGCATAGTTCACAGACAAAGACATGTGCAAAACTGTGCACAACCCTGGCAAATTTTTCTAATGGTGCTGTGTATCATAGTTGCTTACAGTGCAATCCTAAATCCATTAACTCTTTCCCTGAAAAATAGGATTGCACTATAATTTCACAATCCTAAATGGGTCTGCTCCGAAGTAAGTCCTATTTTATTCAAAGGAGCTTACAGGAAAGTGTTTTAGGAGTACACCCTAAGGCACTAACAGTGCAATGTGAGTCTGCTACACTTAGATGAATGGGTTTACACTAGAATTTGTTTGCATAGGATTGCACTGCAGTTCAGGAATGATATATGCTACATTGAGCTACTTACAGGAATACTGGGATGATAATGAGATGACAGAATAGATTAGCACAAATGTTGTCATCAGAAGGCAAGTTTTTGATTTCAGTTTTGCCATGGATGAACTTTTGAATAGAAAAATATAGCCAAACTGAAAGGAGTTTAGAAAAACCGAAAAAAAGAGTCATGGAAAAAGGAAGTGATTGTTGATTTTGCTGGGCTGTTCTGTGTTTTAATGGTTTACTGTATATGATTGTTGCTCTGCTTAAATTATTGTTTTGAGTGTCTTTGGCCCCGGTCACACTGGGGGGGAAGGCACGGCTGAAGTGCAGCTTCTTAGAGCCGCATCAAAAGAGAAGCGCGGTGGTGGGATCAGACAGATCCCCTGAGCTGCCACGAAGTTACTCCTCGGCATGATCAGATGCTGGGGGGAAGCCACGGACAGGGGAATGAGGCGAGCCTGCTGCGCATGCCCGGGCATGTGCAGTTCAACAGGGCCTGGGAAGCTACGCAGAGAGAGGTGCGGTGGCGATCAGATGCCTGCCCCTGCTGTGCGTCAACTGGTCGGTAGCACTGTTTTGGTGCTACTTTTTGATAGGCGGTTTTGCCGGGATGGATTGAGGATGGGTGCACTCCACTTCCCAGATGTTGCGGTATGATTGCGCCCGCTTGATGTTCCCCCGAACCGTCCCTCTTGCATGGCAAATCCTCTTGTGTGACTGGGGCCTTCAAGTCTCTCTTTGGGGGAAATTAGGGGGAGGGAGGGAGGGAGGGAGGGAGGGAGGGAGGGAGGGAGGGAGGGAAGGAAGGAAGGAAGGAAGGAAGGAAGGAAGGAAGGAAGGAAGGAAGGAAGGAAGGAAGGAAGGAAGGAAGGAAGGAAGGAAGGAAGGAAGGGTGACTGACAGAATTAGAAAATCAAGTCCCAAAAGAAAGTAGAATGAGAACATCAGAACAATTCTGATATATCCACCATGCCACTACAAAAAAGAAAAGAAAAGAAAAGAAAAGAAAAGAAAAGAAAAGAAAAGAAAAGAAAAGAAAAGAAAAGAAAAGAAAAGAAAAGAAAAGAAAAGAAAAGAAAAAGGTTGATCTTATTTAAATTTATGAAGTTTTGGAGAAAAATTGTGAGAAAGGTTGCAGAACTTGAAACTTTTAAACACAAACTAAAACTGGAACCATATGAGGGTTGCCAGGCCCCAGAAGGGAGAAGGGGATCCTCCACCCCCAACAGTCATAACTATAGAGTTTTGCCCAAAATATCAGTGTGTTGCCATGCAATGTCCCCAGCATGATGATATCACTTCCATGTGATGTCATCACATTGGAGACATTGCACATGGTGACATCGCCCTGCCCACCACTCGTGGAAAGCTCTCTCCCCCCCTTGCCAGCAAGACTTAAGCATCTGGCAACCCTAAACCATATGCACATTTACTTACAAGATCTAATGTTGCATAATAGTAAGAGTTTTAACTAGGATGGGGAAGACCTGGGTTAAAATTCCCCCTCTGCCATAAAACATAGCAATGATCTTGAAACAATCTCTCTCTCTCTCTCTCCCCCTCCCCATCCCACAGGAATATATACGCATGTATGTTAGGAATATGCAATGTCTGGTGCACAAGAAGCAGCTCCTGTACAAGTGAAGCTTATGTAAAGATAGTTATGTAGGGCTCTTTTTGTAGCAGGAACTCCTTTGCATAGTAGGTGACATGCACTCCTAATGTAGCCAATCCTCCAAGAGCTTACAGTAGCCCCTGTAAGAAGAACTCCATAAACTCTTGGAAGATCGGCTACATTAGGGGTGTGTCGCCTAATAGGCAAAGGAGTTCCTGCTACAAAAGAGCCCTGCATAGGGATGTAGGTATAACCTTCTTTCTTCTGGTGAATGTCATTTCTTTGATTCCCCCCAGGATGGAATTTTAGTCTGTTTGCTACTTCTTCCAGAGGAGAGCTGTCTCTCCCTTCCTCCAGCCCTGCAGTTAAGCTCTTTCTGTCTCTTTCTCCAGTACTATTAGTTCTTAAACTACTCCAATCCTAAATCAGTTTGTATAATTGACTCTGTGTACCCAGCCAAGAATATGCTCCATTGAGCAACTTGAAAGAAGAGTGAAGGGGGGGGGGATGCAAAAAATAATTACTTGGAAAGAAGTCCCACTGATTTTAGGGAGACATACTTCTGAGTAATAGAGGGACTGTAAAGTTCCACTTATAACTATAGCAACATGTAATAAAAGTTACATTAAACTACATGGAAGTTACTGCTGAGTAAACATACATAGGATTGGACTGCTCATAATAGTTTGAGGAGCACAGGACGCACAAGGTTATCCAAGAAGCTGAATTCTAAACTTCTGGGTTGTACTTAGCAACCTTTATCTTGCAAAAAAATTGGAAACAACTCTAATAGTAGTATACTTGGATTCAGCTTTGGTTCTTTTCTTGCATGTTCTAAAAATGTGAGCCAGATTCTTTAATATAAATGTAAGGATGGTCATATTAGGAGAGCAACCTGCTACTAGTTTCCATTGAATTCAATGCCAAGCATTTCCAGATATAACCATGCCACTGGGATGAAATTCTCAGATATTTCACTCTTCAGAAACCTCTGTCAAATTTCAAGCAGATTAAAAAAAAGGTCTCCCTTGTATGGGAAATCAAAATTCTTACTTGCTGAGTAGGCATAGGGATGCATGAAT
This sequence comes from Gekko gecko, assembly GCA_029375565.1. Classification (NCBI taxonomy): domain Eukaryota; kingdom Metazoa; phylum Chordata; class Lepidosauria; order Squamata; family Gekkonidae; genus Gekko; species Gekko gecko. The sequence goes on along the minus strand of JAPDNY010000006.1, from coordinate 124,800,847 downwards.
TGAACATTTGAATAAGATTTTATTCTTTTCTTGAGAACTTCAAATGAGGAATGGAGGGCTTTGTTCATCAGAAAAATGGAGTCCATGGCGAAGGGGAACTAAACTTCACTCTTTGTCTAATTTCACTGCATTCTGATACTTTCAGCATTTTTCTACCAGCCTAGCTCTGATGTCAGCTGAATTGGGAATATATTGAAAGCACTAAAGTAAGATGCAGGATGGGACAGGATTTAGCTCCTCAGACCACCCACTCATTCCTGTTTTAATAGACCACCTCACCTTTACTCATGAACAGGAAAATTTGCTTGTACTTTTCACCTACTGTTACTAATAATGCATAATAATAACTGGGATGTGCACTTTGTATCGGGGGAAAGGTGTGGCTACTTAGTACAATGAAATGTTAGATGTCGAGAGAGCTCATCTCTGGAATCATATGTTCCATTTCACATAAAAGGATGACCTGAGCCTTCTCATCACTGATCTCATTTATTTTGTCTGGATTTGGGGATAGTGTTTACTTTTAGAGGATGCTAAGCATCTGCCTCTGTTCCTCCAATACTATTTGCAGAGCAAGTAGGCTGCCTAATTCCTAGGTGGAAGCAAAGCATGGACATTCTGTTCCTGCCTGCCTACCAGCTGGTACAAACAGTCTTCATCCATGTCCCCTGCAACATAGGCTGCTGGCTGGCAGGCACACCCTACTTATCAGATAGTGGGGGAGGAGAGCCATAGCCATTATTTGTATCCTTACCCCTGTCTGCAAAGCACTGCAAGCAAAGCCTTTCTCCTGATTTCCTGGTATATGCACAACTCCACATAACAGAATAGCTTTGGCTTACCTCTAATCTGAAATTCCTCCCAAAGCCAGCAAAATGATACAATAATCAGCAGAAAATGGCAAATCTGTTCAACAGAATGGCAATCAGGATGATCCTGTCTGCTGGGAACAAAAGCTAACTGTTCTGGTTGGATGACATCCCTGTTACTTAAGTTATCTGATGATTTGCTCTCTTCCTGCCTGCCTTCCAGTGCCTTGGAAAATGAAACCAGACAACAAGGCACTAGAACAACTATTCCATAAGAAGGGTTCTGCCAGCTCCTGAATGATAGAAATAAATTTGTTCAGCTTTAGAGCATTTACAATATTTTTGAATGGGGCATGTTTCATATTAGATTGTGATTAGTAGTAGAAGAAGAGTTGATTTTTATACCCTGCTTTTTTCTACCTTAAGGAGTCTCAAAGAGACTTACAATCACTTCCCCTTCCCACAACAGTCACCTTGTGAGGTAGGTGAGGCTGAGAGAGTTCTGACAGAAGTGTGACCGGCCCAAGGTCACCCAGCAGGCTCCATGTGGAGGAGTGGGGAATCAAACCCAGTTCTCCAGATTAGAGTCTGCCATTCTTAACTACTACACCATGCTGGCTCTTACTACCTGAATACTGTGGACTATCAAAAAGACAGCTAAGTGGGTTCTAGATCAAATCAAGATCTTCCTTAGAAGCTAAAATGACCAGACTGAGGCTATTGTAATTTGGTCACATTATGAGAAAACAAGAGTCGTTGGAAAAGACACGAATGCTAGGAAAAGTTGAAGGCAGCAGGAAAAGAAAAAGACCCAACATGAGATGGATTGACTCAGTCAAGGAAGCCATGGCCTTCATGGGGTTGCCATAGATCAGATGTTACTTGAGGGCACTTAACATACCACAGAATGTAGCTTTGTTGATCAAAACTAGCAGAAAAAGAATTATTTCAGTCCTTAGAAGTGAGTTCCCACTAATGTTCAGGTGAAGATGAAGATTCCAAAACATGTATATCCATTTCTTTAGATGGAGTTTTCTCATGAAATATCCAGCTCTCTTTTTAAGGGGATTGAATATGTATTCAAGATTTCTGGAATTCAGCCAAAATCTTTTGAAAATATACTTTTTTGCTTAATTATAACCTGTCCTAAAATAAAATGGATCCCTATAGTACAATATTTAAGGCTGACGCTTATTACTTTATATGCACCTTTTACTTAAAGTCATTGTCTAGGTTATTGGACAAAAAAAGTCTCAGTTGTAACATGAAGCCTGCTGGGTTAAATTCTTACAGTTTATAAACCAACATTTTTAAATTGAACGTAATATGATTGTTACATTATAGAAAGCATTGACTTATTATTGTACTAGATATTTTTGCTGTTGCTGTAAAGCACAAATGACATCCATTTGAATAGCAAGTTCACAATGATCAGTGCTATTTTCTGTTTTCAGCTGCCTTGCCAGATCTTCTAAGTACAGTAGGTTAAGTGATTTCTCAACCTTCTGTTTAATGCAATAAACTTTGTCAGTTGTTGTTATTATTATTTTTTGCTGTTAGTACTACCCAAAGTGTAGTAATTTGCATAAAATCCCCCTTGACTCCATAAGCATTTTAAATAGGATTGAAACAAAGTGGAGTTGGAAAAAAGAAGGAATTTGGCAAGGTAGCTTTTATTTAATCTAGGTAAAACAGCATGTAATGATAGACATTTGAAATGTCAGTAAATCCAGTGGAAAATTGTTATTTGCACCTACAGTGTAAACTGAGGGCATTGCTGCCACCTCCCCAGCTGAATGCAGACTGCATCGGGAGCCTTTAGAAATGGGTCAAACTGTTTGCTTCAGACCCTGGTAACATTCCACACTCAGAGATGCAACTTCCCCATTTTGACAAGGTTAAGATACATTATCTGCAGTACAGTATGGATTATCACACGCTGTTGCAAATTGATGCAAATACCTAGGAAAGTTTTTTTTTTGGGGGGGGGATGATGACATAATGCATTCATACTGCTTCTGAAATCCAACAGCATAATAATCCAGTATAGAAAGCATTTTGAGAAGACGTTAAAAGTAAAACATATAGAAAACATTGTATCTGAAAAAGTGAGCAGTGACTCATGAAAGCTCGTACCCGGCCACAAATTTTGTTAGCCTTTAAGGTGCTACTGGACTCTTGCTCTTTTCTACTGCTGCAGAAATCATCCAAATATTGCAGTCACCAAGGACTCCATTGAGATCAGTCCTCCAGCATTTGAATCCATGAGAGATGTACATAAATACTTTTGTTCAGGATACCCTACTCTTATCTGAACTATTAGAAGGTATGGGTGAATTGTTTGGTTCTAGAGCAGAAACAATCTAAACCCATGATATCATATTGGAAAGGCTTGATTTGATATGACCTGGTGTTGTATATTAACCAAGGACCGTGCACGCAGTCAGGGTTCGCACATGGTCACATGAATGGGTGAAGCTTCACCTCCGAGAACAATGCAGAGCGTGGATCCTAGAAGGGACCGATAGGGCAGTTAGGATCCAGGAATGGACCTATGGACTATTGATGCAAAGTAGTAAACCTATCATGGGGAATGAGGTGTGGTTTTGTTGGGTGATTTAAGATGGACTTTGGGCCGGCTGTTTTGTCTTAGTTTCGTGTGCTTCAATAAACTAGACGCTAACAATGCGTCTAGAACCCAGTACTTTACACCTGTCATTTTCATGTTCATGAACAACAGGAGAATCTTTGCTGGGGTGGGGGGCAGCCAGAAGCCCAGACTGAGACATGGCAATGATGTTGTTGTCTACTTTACACTAACAGAATAATCCTAAACAGGTCTACCCAGAATCCTACTCAGACCTATTCAATGGAGCTTACTCCTAGGAAAGTGAATTTAAGATTTCACTGTATGTCTGAGAACTCTCTCACATATGCAGACATATTCAATCAGTTTGTTTTGGATCAAGAAGACAAGGTTGCTTACAGAATCTTTAACTTATGTGGCAGTTCTAAGGGTCCCTGTTAGATTTACTAGAATCAAGACAGTGAAGGAATCTTGAAATTACTCAGAAAGGCATATGTTAAGATGCTGTGTTTACAAGATAATTTTATTTTCAAACTGACATACTATTTACAAACTATTTACAAAGTAAAAGTATGTTTTAATGTGAACATTCAACCATCTGTTTTGGACACCAGTGGGTATTCAAATATTACATCTGTATGGAGCCCCTGAGCTCTGTATTCTAGATATTTGCATATATTTACACACACACACACACACACATGCATGCATGCATATATACAGAGAGGGATACAAGTTTAACAGTTGGTTCATTGTGCAAATTTGTCCAGCTCATACTGCTTATCTATATTATAAATCAGGTGCCATAATCTTCCCAAGGTCTTCTCTGAAATGAAATGCCACCTCCAATGCATTCAGCAGATTGTGTAACCAAAGGAGCCATTTTAGAAGTTCTTGACTATTATCCCTTTACTCTCAGTGAACTCTCATTGACTGCTGTGGCCTATTTGACCAGACTGGCCATCCAGGCACCCTGTTATTGGGTGAATATCTTCTCTGTCTGGATAAATTATTCTGTTCCCTGCAAATGTTTTATGTAGTTGCTCCCATCTATACATCTAAATCTCAACAGTCCCCTCTGCATATGGATATTTATTTCCGCAGATAGAGGGCACACTCTGTCCCAACAGATTTTTCTACAGATTCAGGGGACCTCATGGTTTGCTGAAAAATCCAAAAAGTTTAAAAAAAAACTTGTGGAGGGTTGAATCCCCCCTATACCTTTTGAAATGGCCACCTCAGGGATCTACTCCAGGCCCTGCTGCATCAACAGTGAGAGATAGATTGATAGCTGGGGGGGGGGAGGAAGGAAGCAAAAGCAGGACTGGATCTTGGATTGGGGAGGATTCCTCCTGAAGTATGAATGCTTTAGTAGCAGAGGATTTGGAGGCAGGCATGAGACTAGAATTTCCTGATCCAGGTTGGGAAATTCCTGGAGATTATGTGGTGAAGTCTGAGGAGTGCAGAGTTTGGGGAGGGGAGAGGCCTCAGCTGGATATAATGCCACAGAGTCCACCCATTTTCTCCAGGGGGACAGATCTTTGTTGTCTCCAGGTCCTACCTGGACACTGGCAAACCTTGGCCTAGCAGCATCTTCTGGGTGACTTGAGACCACCCGACTTGCATGATTTAACTAGGCCTGGCTGCTTGCTACTCTTCAACAGCAGCCACCCTATAAAAGTCAATGTAGTATAATGGTCAGAGCTTCAGAGCAGGGTTTGCAAGACCCAGGTTTAGATGCTCATCTTGCTGTGGAAGCTCACTGGGTAATTTTGGGCAAGTCACATACTTTCAGCCTAACCTACCTCACAGGGTTGTTGTGTAGATAAAAAGGGGGAGAGAATAATGTAAAGTACCTTTGTCCCCACTGTGGAGAAAGACCATAGTTTTCCTCAGTAGAAGCTGCAGAGAGAAAGGAGATGGAAAGCTGAAGATAGAGGGGCAGATAAAGGTAGGTTGGCTGTTGGGTAAGAAGGAGATAGGGATGCCAACTCCAGGTTGGGAAATTCCTAGATATTGGAGGCGTGGAGCCTGGAGATGGTAGGGCCTGAGGCAAGGAGGAACTTCAGACAGATATAATGCCATAGACTCCACCCTCCAAAGCAGTCATTGCCTCTATGGGAACTAATGTTGCCAACCTCCAGGTAAGGGCTGGAGTTCTCCTGGAATTACAACTGATCTCCAGATGACAGCGATCAGTTCCCCTGGAGAAAATGACTGCTTTGAAAGATAGAGTTTATGATATTATACCCTGCTGAGGTGACTTTTAAGTTCAACCACATCCTCCCAAGACTCCATCCCCAAATCTCCAGGAATTTCCCAATGTAGAGCTGGTAACTCTCAGAGGAACTGATCTCTGTATTGAGGCAATTTGTTGTGATTTTTGGAGAGTGGCTACTGCCACTGCTGCTGTGGGGGGAGTAGGTGGGAGGCCAGGAGAGTGATGGGGGCAGAAAGAGTGATGAGGTGGGGGCAGAAAGGAAGTGACAGGCATGGAGGGGAAAGAGTATGAGAGAAGTTGGGGGAGAGGGGAAGAAGCAGAGGTGGGGGGAATGAGATAGCTGCTCCCACAAGTTTCTTATGGGTCTCCACTTATCCATACCTAAATTTTTCTCTGCTTCCTGTCTTGCTGGTGGTGGGGGGATCAGTAGAATTTCCAAGGAGCTCTCTAACAAAGCCAGTGCAGGGTGCAGAGCAGGTGAGAGTGAACAGTGTTTCCCAGAGGCCAGTAATAAGCATGAGTGCTGTATCATCAGCATTCTGACACCAGCATTTACAAGCTGTGAAAGAATTCTTTGAAAACACATAAACCTTTCTAACAGTTAGATGAATTTCGGAACCACTATGTAAAGGCAGCAAGAGAGGCCAGTGTGATGCAATAGACAGTGCTGAATTTGCTTTAGAAAGACCTAGTGCTTAGCCACTGTAGCTCCTTGAATGAGCCACTTTTCCTCTCCATAACTGAACTGCTTGAATTTTTACAAAAATCAAATAGGATAACCCATGTACTTGAGAGGAGACATATCAGAAACACATGCAGAAAAAAGAAAGTAAAGGTACCATGCATGAAGGGGGGAAAATTCCTTGACAATATAAAAGTATCTATGATGTAGTAATGACCAGGGAGTCAAGAAGATGACAATAATGATGAAGAGCACTTACAATCAGTTGACTAATTTTTGAAAGATGACAGTGTATTGTTCAGTTTTAGGAAGAGGATATCAAATAAAAGGGTCAAAGGCTGCACATTGCTGCACTGAACATGATGGCTGTCCTACCAGTCTTACTTGGTGTTTCCCCACTCACCTTTTCTGTCAAGGACACTATGTCAGTGAGAGCAAAGTAGGAAAGAGGACATTCTCTTTATGCTTGAACGGGAGAGACAGGCTTCCATTAGAATATTGTTAACATTCAGGCTTTGCCCTATATATACTGATAGCTCCACACAAGAGCAGCTGTTTTTGACTTTATGTACTGTGCACAATGGATGAAATGTTGCCCAAAGTGTTCAGCTGCTACACACAGGTAATGAATAAACCATAGTTGCCCCTGAAATAATGCTAGTCAGTAAAACTCAGTGAGACTAAGTGAGTGCCACAAAGGGGAAAGATTTATTCATACTATTTCTGAGCAAAAAATAAATATGTGGCATGGCCAAAGGATCTGCAAGGATCTCTCTGAAAGAGTTAACCTACGACATCATGTTTTTCTCCCATGAGCTGAATATATGAAAATACACTGCCATCTTTTACTGATAGGGAGCAACTCTTTAATTTTCCAGCCTTGTTACTAAGAAATCCTCAGCACAAGTCTATGGTGGAGATAATACTGGCAGTCCCTAGCATCGCCAGATTATAGTCTGCAAGACGCACTGGAAAGGCATCAGGTCTGGTGATGCTGTTAAGCTTCTTATAGCCTTAGTCTACATAAAGTCTTATGGTGGGGCACTAGAAGCAGAGTTGCTGATGATGAGTGGTTAGATAGGTTTATGACAGGTAGGCAGCCCTCAAGTATGTTGGTCTCAAGACACATAGGGCTTTAAAATTCAGTATTAGCACTTTGAATTGAGCTGGCAGCAAATTGGGAACCACTGTAGATGGAACAAGACTGGAATGATATTGTCCCCACAATGAACTCCAATCAGCATTCTGGCTGCAGCATTCTGCACCAACTCTAGCTTCCAGGCACTGTTCAAGGGCAGCCCCACATAGAGCACATTGCAGTAATTTAATCTAGATGTTACTAGGGAATCCACCATACTGGCAAGATCTTTCTTGCCTAGGAACAGCTACAGGTAGTTTACCAGGTGAAAGAAGCCCCAGGCCACTGCTGCAACCTGCTTCTTCAACAGGAATCCTCAGATCCAGCAGCAACCTCAAGCTATGAATGTACTCCTTTAGAGTAAATGCAATCCCATCTAGAACAGGAGAAACCTCAGTTCCTGGGATTGACTTTCCCCCAACCAACAGCACTTCCATTTTGCTGGGATTAAGTTTCAATTTGTTAGCCTTTATTTATCCACAGATTGCCTCTGGGAACCTGTTCATGGTTTCCACAGCCTCCTGTAACCCATATCACATCTACCACATAATTTTTTCCAGTGCCAGTGTAGTGCAGTGGTTAGAGTGTGGGACTATGATCTGGGAGACCAGGTTCAAATCCCCATTCTTCCACGCAGCTTACTGGGTGACCTTGGGCTAGTCACACACACAGGGCTGTTATGAGGATAAAATGGAGAGGAGAATGACACAAGTCATGTTGGTTTCCCATTGGGAAGAAAGGAGGGGTATAAATAAAGAAAACAAATAAATAAATGAGAGTGGTTAATCTTAATTAGGTTAACACCATTTGCTGTCACTTTACTATCTCTTGTCATATTATTCTTTCTAGGATAGAATCATAATTAAAATTTAAAACTGGACATTTTTTCTTGATGGAAATTATTGTTTATTTTCCAAACAAAGCTTATTTAGAAGTAAAGTATTTTTTTGCAAAGGAAAGGAAAAAACTATGCATGTTATTTTCTGGAGACTGAGGTTTTGGATGTAATCATCCACTTGTTTTATTAACTTCTGTAAGTATCACAATTATTCCTCTGTGGGCTGACAGCTGGCAACTCAAAGTTTCAGCTTGATTTGAAATGGCTGAGAGATGAATTCCAGGGGAAAAATAACCCCAGCTGTGTAATGGACATGCTGACAGAGTCTTTAACTAGCTGCTCTTTACCTTAGCAAGCAGCCATTGTAATTACAGGTCAGAAAGGAGACCTGTATTCCATGTGATTAGAGCCTGTTTGCATGCCCAACCATTAGAAAACAAAATGGAGGAAGCTTAGGGCATGTGGGGTTTTTAAAATCCAAACTGTTTTCATTGGGATACATGTTACCTTCTTGTTAAAACAGTCTTGCAATGGTGCAGTTATAGTGTCATGAGAAATACATACACAAAAATTTATATTCAAATGATTTGTGGAGATGTCTTGTCACAGAAAAATTATATACATGACTGAAAGTTTCAGGTACAGAAAGGGGCATCTAAGACTGCATTCATTACAAAGAAAGGCTAAAGGTTGGCCCATTTTCATTTGGGTGGAACAGACAATTGTGAGGGACATAGTACAGGTGTGTTTTTTTTGTATTTATTGTGTGTGTGTGTGTGTGTGTGTGTGTGTGTGTGTGTGTGTGTACCCACTTGCAAGCCTGGAAGTCATGGTGACTTCTGTTGACCCCTAGTGGGACTAAAATCTTTCAGAGAGGTGGTTTTGATATTATCTGCCTCTGCGTCCTGGCCCTGGTATTCCTTGGAGGAAGCCCTTCCAAGTATTTGCCAGGGTCAGCCCTGCTTCTGAGATCTGATGAGACTGGGCTTGCCTGGGCTATCCAGGTCAGGGCAGAGTTTTTAAACTAGACAGAGGGAAGAAAAATATTTTTTCAAACCTCACTGCTAATTCGGATTGCCAGGCTGAGTGAAAGGGTTGATGGGCAGAGTCATGGGGGGGAGTATGTGACATTACTACCAGGTACAACCTAGATGTGACGATCAGGAGTAGAAGTTAGGATTCCTACAGCTACAACTCTAGAATTCCTGCAGCTACCCATTCTTGTTTCCATGTATAGCCACAAAGGCTGGTAGCTTTCAAAAAAATTTCTCCCCCCTCTGCTCTGAGCAGTGGCAGGCAATGGCAATAAGCAGCAAGAGGCTTGGGAGACATGGCAGCCCTACTCATAATACCAAAATTGGGGGATATTATAGAAGTTCATGTACCTACATACAATAAATCACTCTATAATTCACTTAGATAATTTATTAGTACAACAAATGGTAATTAACTTCAGAGTTGCAATTCTTTGGAAACAATGCCCATTGAACTCAATAGAACTTAGCTTTGAAGTAAACATACTTAGGTTCAGGCTGCATATTTGCCTTTTTTTTTAAAAAAAAAAAGGGACTGGACAAATTCATGGAAGTTATGTCTGTCAAGAGTATTAACCCTTATGGCTTAATAAAGCCTCCATTTTCAGAGATAATATCTCTAGTTATAAAATGCTGGAGACAACAGTAGATGGCCATCATCTTCCCACACAGTGCAAACTCACAAGAATTGCTAGGAAGGCTAGGACTGGTGTTGTCAGGTGAACATGGTTCTGGTCCTGGGAAGGTATTTACTAATTACCTTGGGCTGATTAAGCCTACTGCATATCAATCTAAGCAGGATTATCTTTCCTTATTCACAGCCTCTTAAGAGGGGGGAGTATGAGCAGCAGGTATTGCTGATTATTAGGCTTGCAAGCATGGCTCAGCAGGCTAAGTCAGTATAAAAGGTGTGTGGAAGAAGAATCAGAGGGCTTCATCATAGGCCAGGACACATAGAATGCTGTGGAACAAGGCCCTGGGTTGTGATTCTTGCTGTAAGGAACTCCCAGCAACACAGGGGCATGAGACCCTGCCTGTGTAATTATACTGTCTTTGGTTACATTTATTAAAACCCTTGTATTCCACAACATCTTGCCTCTGATTGCTTATTGACCTCCCAAGTTCCTAAAACAACCCCCATCCACTGGCAGAACATCATACCCAGCTTGTGAGTTTCCAGAGGACCTACCACTCTTGGAAACAGAATGATGGAACAAATGGGACTTTGGTCTGATCCAGCATACTTGATTTTCCTTTAAAAAAACAGGGCTTATTTAAGGCATGTCAAGCAGGAATATGGGGGCTGGAAAACAGCTAATGACCAATTATCCTGGTACTTCTACATCATTTATTGCATGCTGTTAAGTTGTTCCAGGCACATCAAGGAACTGGCCCAAATACGGATCATATCAAGAGTTTTATTCATAATATATTACTTTGTGAACCCAGAATGAAGACCTATCAGATTGGATTAAACTGTGTTTATCTTTATCATTAATAAATATCTCCCAAATGTTTATTGTGGGTTACTCCTAACAGGCAGCCTGCTCTGACTTTCAGCATTTGGGCAACTCCACTCTGACTCCCAGCTCAGTCAGAGCTACTGCTGGTTTTGTTTATCCTAACCTGCACGGAAAACTGTGCCAAGAGGCATTAAATCGCATACCCTCTCCCATTGTGTCATTTAAGTAATTAAGGATTTTTTAAATGCCACTCAGCACAAGAAAGTCTCCCTCTTCAAATCCCCCCCCTAGCCACAGCTGTCTTGTAAGCCATAGAAAGGCTAGCTTGGGAAAGCTCCTTCATAGTTAGCTGTACAAGGGTATTCACCAAACAGTCCAACCTATATGTTATCAGTCCACACTATTCCTACCTTTCCCAGTTACAGCCTAACTCAGGGGTCCCTAAGAGGATGCCTGTGAGTGTGACGGCACCTGCCAACACCTTTCCTGATATCTGCCAAATGTTTGGGTTTTTTTAGAAAGTAGGCAGGGCCAGGTAGGACTTTTACCCAACAGGGCTTTCGAATGGCCATTGGAGATTTGATTGCCTGTGCCGATTTTTCTAAAAATTACTTCAGCAGAGCTGCCTCCACAACACAAGGATGCTTCTGCCTGAAATGTTAGTATTAGAGTTATGCATGACCTTGCTCTTTGACATCTTGTGGTGACAGGCTGCCAGGTCCCCCCTGGCCACCAGTGTGGGGTGGGGAGTAGGGTGGCCAGATCCAAACTGGGAAACTCCTGGAGATTTGGAGGTGGAGCCTGGGGTGGAGAGGGCCCTCAGTGGGGTACAATGCCATAGAATCCACCTTCCAAAGCATCCCTTTTCTTCAGGGGAACTGATCTCTGTATTTTCAAGAGGAGCTGTAATTCCAGGGGATCCCCAGGTCCCATCAAGATGCTACCATCCCTATTTGGCGGAGTCTGCCTCTTGTGGCAGCCATTTTGTTGTTGTCTCCATCTCCTGTGGCAGCCATTTGGTAGTTGAGCCCACTATTTCTCTATATAATAATTCTGTTTTGGTCATGGACTCTCCTGAACATTCCACGCGGCGCCCACAGTCTTTGGCTCCATGATCTGTCACTCAGAAGCTGTCCCTATCCACTGGCTGCGTTGCCTGAGTCTCACCTCCAATATTCTAAACAGTTTGCTGTTCGTCTCACCCCAATAGCCAGTTGGAACACAGAGGTCATTTGCATATGCGGCCTGCTTGACCTTTGCCTCTAACATTCTAAACAGTTTGCTCTTGCTGTTGGGAGTCACTGAATGTGTCCTGAGGTAAAGTACATTTTCCCTTAAATGGTCACTGGAGTTGCCAGTCTCCCTGTGGGGCCTGGAACTCTCCCAGAAATCACTGTGTTCCTCAGCCACCACACAACATTCCCCCTACAGAAAATTTCCCACCTATTACAATGGCTGCTTTGGTCAGTGGACTCTATGGCATTATACCCTGCTGAAGTCCCTCCACACCTCGAACCCTGCCCTCCCCAGGCTCTACCCCTCAGATCTACAGGTCTGGCCCTCCCCTTAGTATTGTCAGCCCCCAGGAAGCACCTGGAGATCTCCAAGATCAGTTCTCCTGGAGAAAATGGCTGCTTTGGGCAATGGACTGTATGGAATTATACCCTGCTGAGGTCCCACCGCACCCCAAACCCTGCCCTCCCCAGGCTCTACCTCTCAAATCTACAGGTATTTCCCAACCCAGAGTTGGCAACCCTGTAACTGGCTATGGAATCACTTTCCAGACCCTTGGAATCCAGAAGACATGGCATAGGAGGAGGTGCTTTTCTACCTTAGCTGCCACGGCATAACCCCAAATCAACGTAAGTCAAGGATGGAGGTGTTGTGTCCGCAGACGACTACGGGCCATCAGCGAAGAGCCTGAGTTTGAGTACCTGTGAACAATGGGACTGGGGCTCCTGGCTCCCACGTTGGGGAACCAATGGGAACGGCGATGGGAATTCAAACCCGCCAATGGCACCAGGGGGCGTCCCCTTCGCTTGTATATAGTTGGCCTCCTGGCCAGGTAACTTTGTCTCGTGTTGTATAATAGTGAACCATGCTGATCACTACGTCATTGTCCGTGGTTTCATTATGCATCTAACCCAGTATACAACAATGGCGATGAAGGTGGGATCCTGGTGAGCACTCCAGCCAGGCTGTCGGACAACGCAACCGAAGACTCACTCCACGTGACGCATCCATGAGCACCTCCGAGGGTGAACGAAGAGCCGTGTCTCTGCCGCCGACTAGCACAATGGCTGTCGCTCCAGGATCCGGGCTGCTGCTGCCGTTCGATGCCACCCAGCCCCAGTGATGGGGAGCCTGGGTTACGGGTCTGCAGCAAGCCTTCATGTTCTACCAGATCACGGACGAAGACCGAAAGAGAGGTCTGCTGCTCTGCCTTGTAACCCCATGATCGTAGAACTGGCCCAGTACCTTCTCTCTCCCAAGAAGGTGGAGGAGTGCACGGTCGATGAGATTGTCAAGGCCGTGCAGAACTACTATTCCCCGAAGCCGTCGGAGATGACCTGCCACATGGTCTTCCAGCATCGGAACCAGCAGGGCAAAGAGACTGCTGCGGAGTTCCTCGGGGAGCTCCAACCACCTGGCAGCCGACTGTGCCTTTGGGGCGTACTTGGACATGGCTCTCCATGACCAATTCATCGTGGGCCTCAGGGAGGAGAAACTCCGGCGCCGAGTAATGGAGGGCGAGAAGGTGACCATCGCCTCAGCTTTAGCCACCACCACCGCGTGGGAGAGGTCACACCTGGCCACCACCACTACTCACCGCATGGCCTCCCCCGGGATCAGCGACCACGATGACCCCGAGGAACACCGCACACTAGAACAGCATCGCCCGCCAGCACCACCCGCCAGCACCGCACGCAAGCAACCCGACTCGGCAGCAGGGCCAACTCGCCCACTAGGCGAGCTAGGCGCTTGCCTAGGGCACAACAGCCGCAGGGGCGCCAAACTGCGCCCCGTCCCTCCTGCGAAAAGCCCCTCCGTGGCTCCCGCCGCCTCCCCGAGCACCCCGCTGGGTCTCAGGAGGTGGCAGCAGCGCTTGCCCGCCCTCTCCACAAAGCAGGGGGGAGAGGAGGTGGGTGGCGGCTGGTGCCGCACTGCTCAGTAAGTGGGAGGAGAGCGACACGGGGGCTGGGGGGCTCGGAAGGGGCACCGGTCCAGCCCGGGCTCCCTCCAGCAGCACTGTAGCCGGGTGGCAGGACTGAGGGGGAGAGGTCAGCGAGGCATGGGGCACTGCCACTGCCCCCCACCACTGCCCCCCCCACCCGCCGGGGTCCCGAGGAGGAGCCGGCCTGGCTGAACGGGGAGGGCGGGAGGCGGGCATGTGTGCTGAGCTCCCCATCTCGCTTGCAGGCTGTCGTTTCCACTGCGGAGGGAGGCAGAAGCCAAGGTGGGTGTCACGTGGGAGGGGCGGGGGGGCGGGGGGTGACCCCCGGGCGGGAGCCCCGAGGGGGAAGCGAATGAGTGAGGGGGGCTCGCCTCCCTCCCCCTCTTCCAGGCAAGCTGACGAGGAAGAGCTCTGAAGTGCTGCTCTGTCGAGGCCGCTGCCGGGCCTGGCCCGTGAACACCTTGAAGAGTGCCGGTGCCCACGAGAGAGCCTTCGAGCCGGCCTCTCGCAACCCAGCCCACCTTTGCCAGAATCTGGGCCAGGCCAAGCCGAGCCAAGCCTCCCCGTTGGGCAGGTGGCGGTGCGGCTTCTCCCCCCCCCGACGGCCCTCCCAGGCCCACTGCTGGGTGCGGGGCTTCTGGGCTGGGCCGTGGGGCAGGCAGGAGGCAGCGGCGTGGCTTCTCCCCCCATGGCCCTCCCAGGCTCACCGCTGGGTGCGGGGCTTCTGGGCTGGGCCGCGGGGCATGCAGGCAGTGGCACAGCTTCTCCCCCTGACGGCTCTCCCAGGTGCTCTGCTGGGCTTGGGGCTTCTGGGCTAGGCCGCGGGGCAGGCAGGCGGCCGCGGCACGGCTTCTCTCCCCCCCCACGGCCCTCCCAAGCCCACCACTGGGCGTGGGGCTGGGGTTTCTTCTCTGTGCTGCGGGGCGGGCTGGCAGCACAGCTCCCCCCATGGCCCTCCCAAGCCCACCTCCGGGCATAGAACAGGTTCCCCCCTCATGGCCCTCCCAAGCTGCGGCCCAGCTCTCGGGCTCCGACGCTGGGGGGCGCCAGAAGGTAGCCCCGTCTAGGGTGCAAAGAACCCTAGGGCCGGCCCTGCTCGGCGGTGCAGGAGTGTGCCAGCTGCGGTGGTCAGCACGAGAGAAAATCATGCCAGTTCAGGGATGCCACATGTTGGGACTGCGGCTGCACAGGCCACATCTCAAGGGTTTGCCACTCCAAGCCATCCCGCGCAGTGCAAAACTCGCCCCACCGCAGGACAGAGGCGCACTTCGAGGACTGTGCGGCCCCAGAAGAGGACCTCTACCTCCTGACCAATGCCCCGGCACAGGTACTGAAACTCCTACCCCCAAAATATACAGGCCTCTACCCCCAAAATATACGTCCGGGTCAAAGTAGAGGGGGTCCCCTTACAAATGAAACTTGACTCGGGCTCCACATGCTCCATCATTTTGGAGGCCACGTTAAAACAGATTTGCCCAAAGGGGGGGCCCCGCTTGCGGCCATCACCCGTGACACTCATGGACTTTCAAAGGAACCGAGTGCCAGTGAAGGGGGTCGGGAATTTCAGGGTGCAGTACTGCAGCTTCAAGGGTCACTTGGACTTGCTAGTAGTCGAGGGAGACCTAGTCAGCCTCCTGGGAAGGGCCTGGTTTGAACCCCTGGGAATCGCGATCGAGGTTGTCCAGCAATGCGCAATCCGCGACTTCCAGGAGTTCTGCCGTGAATTCCTGTCCATCTTCGATGGGTCTCTGGGCCAATGCACAGGCCCCCCAGGCTCGCTACAACTTGACCCCATGGTGGCCCCTATCTGCATGCGGGCCAGGTCAGTTCCGTTTGCCTTAAAACCAAAAATTGACACGGAACTGGACCGCCTGGTGGCCCAAGGGGTCCTGGAGTTAGTCTCCCACATGGCGTGGGAGACCCCGATCATGACCCCAATTAAGCCTAATGGGGACGTCTGCATCTGCGCGGATTATAAATGCACGATCAACCGGGCATTGCAGGACCATTCCTACCCGGTTCCGGTGGTGAGCCACGTTCTGGCCACCTTGGCAGGGGCCAAGATCTTCGGCAAATTAGATCTGGCCCAAGCTTACCAGCAACTGCCGTTGATGGGCCAACCGCAGAGGCCCAAACCATAGTAACCCACCGGGGGGCCTTCAGGGTCAATCGCCTGCAATTCGGGGTGAGCGTGGCACCCGGGATATTCCAGCAACTGATGGACTCTCTCCTCAAAGGGATTCCCGGTGTCACACCATTCTTTGATGATGTGATGATCGCCGCTGCCACGCCTGACAAGTTCACCTCCCGCCTCCGCATGGTCCTCAGCCATTTCCAGGACGCCAGCCTCAAAGTCAAGCGCGAAAAGTGCCAACTCGAGGTATCATCTGTGGACTTCTTGGGTTTCACAGTGGATGCGGACGGCCTCCACCCGGCCCAGGACAAGGTTAAGGCCATTGTGGAAGCACCACCCCCGACCTCCAAAGCCGAGCTCCAGGCTTTTCTCGGACTTTTAAATTTTTATCACGCCTTCCTCCCCCACAAGGCGGTGGTAGCTGAACCCCTGCACTAGCTACTTGACAAGAAGGCACCCTGGGTCTGGGGGCCGCGCCAGGCCGCCGCGTTCCAGGCCGTCAAGGCCCTCCTCATCTCGAACTTGGTCCTGTCCCACTTTGGTCCCGTGGTCCTGGCTTGTGACGCATCTCCCTATGGGGTGGGAGCCATGCTGGCATACCGTCTCCCGGATGGCCAGGAGGTCCCGGTCACGTACTACTCATGGACCTTATCTGCGGCCGAACGGAACTACGCCCAGATAGACCACAAGGGACTGGCAGTCGTGGCTGGGATGAAGAAGTTCCACGACTTTGTCTACGGTCGTCCCTTCACCATCGCCACAGACCACCGGCCACTGCTAGGCCTCTTCACGGCGGACCGGTGGACGCCACAGGTACTCTCCCCTTGGGTCTTGTGGTGGTCCATCTTCCTGGCGGGCTACAATTACATGCTCCAGCACTGGCCGGGCAAGGCGATGGGCCATGCGGACGTGCTGAGCTGCCTCCCCCTGCCAGACGAAGGGGAGGACCCAGACCTGGCTCATCACGTCCTCCAGATGGAGAGTCTTCCGGATGCCCCCCTCCAGGCCGCAGACATCGCCCGCTGCTCAGCCTGTGACCCCATCCTCTCCCGGGTTCTTGGCTGGGTGGTGAGGGGTGGCCTACAGCCCCGGCGGACCCAGAGTTCAGCGCATTTACAACGCGGAGTGAGGAACTATTGGCGCACAAGGGCTGCCTGCTGTGGGGGGACCGGGTCGTAGTCCCCATCGTGCTCCAGCACCAGGTCCTGCAGGCTCTGCACGAGGCACACCCTGGCATCGTGCGGATGAAAGCCCTCACCTGGTGGCCGGGCATGGACGGGAAAATAGAGGCCTGGGTGAAGCGTTGCCAGATCTGCCAAGAGGTCCGGCCAAGCCCACCATGCACGCCCACACAGTCATGGGAATCAACAAGGACCCCGTGGTCCCGGCTCCACATCGACTTCGCTAGGCCCTTCCACGGATTAATGTTCCTGGTAACCGTGGATGCATACTCCAAGTGGCTGGAGGTGAGTCCAGTCTCCTCCACCTCCGCAAGCACCACCATCCGAGCCCTCCAGAAGATCTTTGCCACACATGGCTTGCTGGACACTATCGTCTCAGACAACAGCTCGGCGTTCACATCTGAGGAATTCCAGCGGTTCCTGTGGAACAACTTGATCCGTCATATCAGGTCAGCACCCTTCCACCCCGCCACGAATGGCCAAGTGGAGCGCATGATCCGCACGACTAAGGAAGCCTTAAGCCGCCTGATGGAGGGTGACTGGGAGTCACGCATAGCCCGGTTCTTGCTGGTGAACCAGACAACACCCAATCCGGTCAGCGGCCGCTGCCCTGCAGAGCTCCTCATGGGCTGGAGACCAGCCATCCTCCTGGACCGCCTGCACCCCGACAGGGCTCCAACAGCGCGCAACATGGTCAAGGACCAGGAGGCACCCTGGGGCTTCTTCCCGGAGGACCCGGTGTTCACAAGGAACTATGGCCGGGGCCCGGAATGGCTAGCAGAGAAGGTAATCCGCCCCACTGGCCCTGTCTCCTACGAGGTGTTGACGAATGATGGGCAGATTCTGCGGCGCCACGTGGGTCAGCTGAGGTGGCACCTACTTCCAATGGTAGGAGATCCGAGGGACCAAGGGGAGGTGGAGCAGGCCCCACGAGAAGCCCAGGGAGAACCTGAAGCGGAACAGGACCTCAGGGAGGCAGGCCCCAGCAACCGGCAGCTCACAACGCCAGAGTCCACGACAGCCAAAGGCCCGACGGCACACCCTCCCCCAGAGGAAGGAAGCGAAGCAGCAGGCCCCACCGCACATCCATGTCTTGGTTGCGGAGAAACCCCAACGCCAGCACCGTGGCGATCCACTAGGGAATGCAGAGCCCCCGCATACCTGAAGGACTATGTCACCTAGAGAGGGTCGGGACTATGGGGGGAGGGGTGTTGTGTCCGCAGACCACTACGGGCCATCAGCGAAGAGCCTGAGCTTGAGTACCTGTGAATAATGGGACTGGGGCTCCTGGCTCCCGCGTTGAGGAACCAATGGGAACGGCAGCGGGAATTCAAACCTGCCAATGGCACCAGGGGGTGTCCCCTTCGCTTGTATATAGTTGGCCTCCTGGCCAGGTAACTTTGTCTCATGTTGTATAATAGCGAACCATGCTGATCACTACGTTGTTGTCCGTGATTTCATTATGCGTCTAACCCACTATACAACAGGAGGGAACCATACCTGATAGTTCCCTTCAACCTAATGTTCTGGATTCCAGGTTTAAAATTATAGCCCACATTCACTCTCTAGTATAAGTGATGCTTGTGTACATCTGCTGCTTTCATCACTCTGATATCTCTTTTCAAGAACAGCTTTTGGCTCCTACAGCCACAAATCTCAGAATGAGTTGAAGGTGGCCTGTCATACTTACCACTTTCTATAAGCCTTTCAGCATTGGTAGAAGAGGTAGGAAGGCTCCGGGACAGCTCTTGTCCCCATTTTTCTCTGAACTCAGTGGCCCCCAACAGTCTGGTCTAGGGAAGCCCCCTTCAACTTTCAAGTTATGTCTCAGGGTATTCAGCAGCATTCTCTACTTCCTCCTCTACATCATGTTACCTTTACAAACCAGACAAGCTATGACATAATTTATTTTGTAATGTCATTAAATTCACACCTGATAAACATGCTAAAAGGAGGCTGCACCTGGCTCTGTACAAAAACACAACCCCATCTCTGTGGCCACTTTAGGTCATGGAGGACTTCCTTCTTGGCTCTAATGCCATTTCACATATTACCAAGTATATAGGTTGGATCTGGATTCCCCAAACTGTGTAATAGCCATCATCCTCAATTGCTTTATGTGTGGTGACCAATTTGGATCAGGATCATGGTGCATGTGGAAAAGGAGTGACATTCTAGCACTTGCCCCCAACTCTATGGTTTAACCAGACAAGCTGTGACATAATTACCTGTGTAGTATCATTAAATTCATACCTGCTAAACACCCCTATGTGATGGCATCACTTCCAGAACATGGCAGAAGTGACATCACATTGCCACTGGCAATGTCACTGCATTGCTGGCAAACCAGTGATGGTGAGTCGGCCACCAGTTGCCAGACTTGGATTGACTAATACAAGGTGAGGACTCCAGAGGGTCCTGAGGGCATGCCATTTGGTTTAATCATAGACTTGGGGCAAATGGTAGACTGTCATCCAAAGTTATAACATCACTTCTGGATTGTGGTGGAAGTGACATCATAGTGTCAGCATCCCCCCCCCACATGGCAAGCAGAGCCAGCAAGGGCAGAAAGACTCCCACCAAAGTAGGAAACCAAGGCTCCAAAACATTGTGTACTCCATAATGTATAAATTGGCCTTTTAATTCTACACTGTACTATACAGAACAGTTAGTGGGTGCAGGTTTGCCTAAAAATTATTCTGAGGAAGTGGTCCCACAGGCTATATTTAAGTCCAAGATCCATCTCCTGTGGGACAAACTACATGAGGAAAATGCAGCCAGCCAGTCACCATCTGCCACTTTCCTCCCTCCTTATTGGTCATGCACAAAGCCTGAAAAGCAAGGTATGGGTGGTATAAAGTTCCAAGTTTCTGACTGCACTGAGGCATATATAAGCCAAAAGGAGCAGAGCAGGCTACAAGGTCTGGGAGAGATTTTTTTTTAACCTTTACCGTCCTTGATTCTAATGTGAAATATGCAGCCTTCAGCAGACCCTGTTTTATTAACTGTGTTGTTTTAAACAAATACATTAATATGAGCTGTGCAGAACATGCCTTCTGCTTTGCTAAAATGACAACACATCTCTTTTGATACATGCATAAATTAAGAGGTCAGCATGCCCTTCTCCATAAAAATTCAATAATGATCTCTACAACTGCCCATTAAACACCACAAATAGATAAATGAGGAACTGGGTTGTGGCACTTTTATGTTCCTGCTTGAAAAAAACCAACCTCATATACTCCCAGACTTGTGCTTCTTAGCAGCTGGCCAGCTTCTTGTGGTCCTGACCTGGGCCCAAACCTCCCCTTCCTGGAGCAGACACTCAGGAAGAATGATATTCACCCATAAAGGAGATTAAATAAGATAGGGACTGTATTTTGAGTTTGCAGGATATGGTCTGTTTAGGCTCTTTCACTCCATGTCCTAGTTGGACCTTGGGCTTTAACTCCTCCTCACCCTCACCCCAGAGAGAGAGAGAAGGCAGGCACTGCATTGACTACACACAGTCTAGGGGGAGGGGCACTTTCAACCAGGGAAAGACTATGGGGCAACTGCTTTGTCCTCAGCACAATGCCCCAGGCCACATGGGAGTTCCCACAGCTGCTTTTTAGTCCCCCCAAACAGGAATTGCAATAATAAAAAGTAGGGTTGCCAATTCCGGGTTGGGAAATTTGTGGAAATAGTGGGTGGAGCCTCAGGGGAGGGAGAGAGGGAAGGTTGGATCTCATCGGGGTATAATGCCATAGACTCCACCCTCCAAGGCAGCCACTTTCTCCAGAGGAAGTGATCTCTGTATTCTGGGTGTGTGCGTATTTGAGTGTTTCCATGTTCGAGTAAATAAAATAAGAAAGTATAACAACCAGAGCACCACTGTGGTGATACAGAACAAAAATTATTGGTCAATAGAGGGGTCAGTATCACTCTCTGTCTCTTCAGAATGAGCCCAGACTTACATAGTTACCAAAGGAACATGTCTCACAGATTCACTCTGTTGGCTTAAAAAGAAGCATTTCTGTAGTTTATGAACAGAGAAAAGGACATTCCAGTTTACCTTGCTTCAAAAAAATGAGGTTGTACTGTGTGCAATCCAGAAGCCTATGAATGAAAAAAAAGAATCTTTCTCAGTTTAGATCTGCTTGCAAGCTGCTATATATGTCTTTATATTGTTACTTTGAATATTAGTTAGTTGTTCCTTCATGAAAGCTGATTTATTTGAAATGTTATTACTTGAAACACCCTAATCTCTTTGTAATAATTCATATACTGGAGATTACAGTTTTGGAGGGAAGCCCAGCTCTGGCTGCAATCCTATTTATGGATTAAAGGATTTAAACAGCCTTGGAAGCTAGATCTCCAATAGCAAGGATAATGTAAACCCGGTTCCATATAAAATGCTTTACCTCTGCAATACGTAACCCCATTAAAGGTAGATTGTTAGAGGACACTGGACAAGCAGACTTTCATTACAGCAGGAAGTGATATCTTGAGTCCCTGGAGAGCAGGATTTTTCTGAGCCCTTGTTAGGATCTCCTGTGCTTTCTCTTGTACTTTGTCATCTGCCTGAAAGGCCATAAAGACAACTAATTACAAAATCTTTGCAGCTGATTCAGGAAAACCTTTTCCAGGGCTTGTCCGATAAAGAAACCCCATTTCTTTAGCTACCCTAATATGCAAATTCAGGCTGCATTCGTTTGGAACATTTGCCGGGAGTGTGTAATATAATTTGGAGATTTAAATGCTACAGTTAACTTCTGCACTAAAGACTAATTTCTTCCAGGCTCAATTCAAGCTGCAGGTTTAAATATACGAAATCATAAACTCTTGAGCTCTGCTACATGCTCAGAAAACCATCTCTTCATCAGTGTTCCACTGCAACTAGGCTAAGAAGGTTCTCATAACTATTTTATCGATGTGGTATGTCTGAGAGGTGCTCTTGGTGCCACTCACACTTCCTGCTGTGGAATTCCCTTTCCCCTGAAACTGACTTCTGAATGCGCTGTAGTACTCTCTTTATCCACACTTTTTTCCAATGGAGGTGTTTACCATACAGGGCTGGCTTGTTTGGTTTCCCCACCACTGCTGTGGCAGCCAACACAGTACAGCAATAACAGATTATCCATATGGCCAGCTTTGCAATGGTTTCTATGCCCCATTCCCCAAGTCTTGGAGAGAGGAGAGAAAGGTGAGATTGGATTTATACCCTGCCCTTCATTACCTGAAGGAGTCTCAGAGCAGTTTAAAATCCCTCCCCCTTCCCCTCCCCTCCCCTGTGAGGTAGGTGGGGTTGAGAGAGCTCTCCCAAGAACTGTCCTTGAGAGGACAGCTCTGAAAGAATTTATGACTGACCTAATGTAACACCAGCAGCTGTATGTGGAGGAGTAGAGAATCAAACCCAGTTCTCCCAGATTAGTGTTCAAGACCCTAACCATTACACCAAACTTGGCCACCTCCTCCTCTTCAACAGTGCTATTTATGTCTTTTTATTGGCAACAGAATATCATTGTATTGTTAAACTATTATAACAATCTGTTTTTCATATTCACTGGATTCCCAGCTTTTATTTTCTTTTTTCCCTTATATCTCCAAAAAGAAAGGGGCTGGAGTTAACTTTTTTAAAAAGTTGGGATTACAGAGAACCTGATACATAATTATGACATTGAGACAAGATAACAATATTCAGTTTCTAACTGAAAATGCAAAAATGCCCCCAAGATGACAAGTACGAAATAGCGACGGCATGGAAAAGGGCAGGGAAAATTACTGCCCTGTGGGTGAGACCAGGAACATAGTAACTTTCCCACCCATATAGCAGCCATCCAGGCTTTGGTATGATCTTACCCAAAGCTTTGCAGTAAGTTTGAGAACATTCAGAGTAAAGCTGGGGGGGGGGGGTAGTTTCC
Organism: Gekko gecko; assembly: GCA_029375565.1. NCBI lineage: Eukaryota > Metazoa > Chordata > Lepidosauria > Squamata > Gekkonidae > Gekko > Gekko gecko. The sequence continues at coordinate 124,777,682 of JAPDNY010000006.1, read as the reverse complement.
AACAGCATCAGACCCAAGGAAAATAACCTCTGTGAAGGATCACCTTCTCCAATACAAGCCTACCTCACTGCTGAGTTCATCTTCTGCAGCCCTACTTTGGTAGAGATTTATCTGTTCCTTCCTGTCACTGTCTTCCATCAGCAGGTGAAGACCTTTTGTTGTTGTTGTTTCATCTGGTGTTCCCTCTATGATCCCTCCTTCAATGTTTTAATTACTGCTTTATGTGTTTTTAATGCATTTTTTGGTTTTAATGTTTTTATGAATTGTTTTATGGTATGATTTTATAATGTTTTAAGTGCTAGCAGCCTTGGTGGTCCTGACTGTGCAGAAAGGCTGCATACAAGCTTTGTCATTTTTTTTAAAAAATAGAACAATAAATATGGCTCTGTGCCTTTAATAGTTCTGTGATGGGAAGAAATGCATTAGGTGCATCTTTATTTATTTACTTCATTTATACTTTGTCTTTTTTCACAATGGGGACCCAAAGCATTTTTCATTATTCTCCTTTCTTCCATTTTATCCTCACAACTATCCTGTGAGGTAGGTTAGGCTGAGATATGTAGGTCACCCAGCAAGCTTCCATGGCACAGTGGGGATTCCACCTGGGGTCTCCCAGACCTAAATGTAACATTTGCCTGGCCTTGTTAAGCAAGCTCCCAACCCCAGTCTCCATTCCCCTGTTCAGTGAAGCATTAGGGAAAATATGGAAACAAAATGATGTCACTCAATAAAGTGACATCACTTTGGGGTGACTACTCAGGCATGATGTCACCATGTCAAGCAACTCTCTGGGAATTCCCCACATCTCTGTGATCTGTACCACAGAAAATAGGGAAATTCCTAAAATGTTGCTCAACAGAGTTTTCATCCAAAAGTGATGTCACCATGTTGTGTCTAATTCCCCCCTCCATAAGCCACCCCCAAATCTTCCGAGATTGCCAGGTGCTGGCCTGGCAACCCTATCCAGATTGTAGTATGACAATTGAACTTCTACACCACTTCACAGCATACTTGCTCTAGGGACAGCTGCCTCTGTGGAAATTCTTCCTGTCAGGAAAGGTCAGGACATTATTGGAGAAATGATAGCAATCATAGATAAAATCTGGGGTGCTGCACTGTAAAATTTCACAATTTGTTGGTGATACTCTGCTGGTTCTCACAGGAAGAGGGTGGTGTGTTTTTGTTCATGTTTGAGTACAAGCATACAAAAGATTGGTAGGGCTACCAGGTCTTTGACCACAGTGCTGGCAACCCACGCTTCCCACTGCTGCTGCCTTGGGTGGCAGGATTTTTAAAAATGCTATTGTCGCATGCAATGTGGTGTCACTTCCATGGGAAATATGGACATAATGTCACATCACTCTAGGAATTGTTGGAAACTCTGTGTATTTTACTTCCAGGAAAACCCAAAAGTTCCATCATGTCTTCATGACTACAGATCTCTCCCATGTCGCCGCTTCCTCATCTCCCAACAGGTGCAAGCCATCAGCTGGCAACCTTAGATATTAGTGTGCATACTTATGTGCATTCTTATGTCTTTCTGTTGACCAAGTGTCACTGCACCAAACACAAGTAAATGGTGATCTTGATATGATGACATGGAGCACTTTGGGGGTAGGATCCAGAGGGCCTTGTTCACTCAGTTTTTCTGTGAGTACATGAGGTTGGGGCAGAGTGGATGGCTGATTTGAAATAATGTAGGGAATGATCCTTGGGAACGTCAGTTTGACATAATAGAATGGTTCCACCAAAAATGTTCCTCATGTAGAAGGCTCTATGGTGCCCACATTGTTAGCCGAAATGCTTATCTACGCATTGATCGGTCTAAACTTATATTGAGTTCTGGTCTATGTATACAGAGAGAGTGGTTTCGCCCAGAGACCCAGTTTCCCAAAAGAGAACGCTTGACAAGGTTTCTTTAGTAAAATCAAATATTCTCTTTACTGAATAATATCTTTGTTTCACAGGCAAACAATACTGATGCATACACACATACACACAAGTTCCTTTAGATACAGTAGAAATGGAAAACCATAAGGGGTTTTAAACTAAAGGTATTTAGGAAAGGAATACACGTAATACTTATTTGTTTCCTGAAGCTCGACCTTCTCAGTGAAGAATACAAGAGTTGTTTCTAACTAAGGTTACTTTTACTGCACACTGTTGGAACCTGCCAACACGTGTGAGGAATAAATGACTTGCTAGCTAGGTAGGTGTACACCAAGTCTAGGCGCGGAGGATGCACGAGGGCACACACAACAAAAGGTGATTCCTACTTATCAGGTATCTTGGGGGCTGGCTTTGGGGTCTCCTCTAGTCCGTCCCATCCCTATATCATTGGCTATAGGATGTGGGGTACCCTCCTACTAAGGTGGGGCAATATTGAAAGACTACACCTTTCACTAAAGAGAACCTTTTGGTCCAAGGTACAAAGATGGGTTGTCATGGAAACCTTGAGAATGCAGATGACTCTGGCTTGGTCCAAGTCACAAACAGGAAACAGTCTTAACACATGCAAAGTGCCAAGCATCCTGTGGGTTACGTGTGGAATTCAGATTCCTTGATGGTGGATAGGTTGTTGTTTATAACATCCTTCTAGCAGACCATAATGGAGATGCTTTCTTGTTCCCAGTGCCTGATGGGTAGATGTATGCATATGTGTGTGTGTGTGACTTCATTAGCATGAAAGGTGCAAACAGACAGGCAGCTCTCTAGTGCATGTGGTCACATCAAACAAAGCACACAGTTCTCCCAGACCAAAGACACTTGCAAGCACCATTCAGGTGTGTGTGCAGGTCAGAAAATAACAAATAAAAGCATTTTCAAAGTACATCTCCTAACAACATCCTTTTGCAACATCTGTAAAGTCTGTGGGATGGTCTTTCATGGAAAGGATGCTTTATTCATGTGATAGCAGAGAAGAAAATATAGAAAATCAGGAACAATTTATTCTTCAGCAGCCATAAAAATGTTGGCATATTTTATTAAGCTCCCACATGGTGTAAAAGTCTGTCTGTAAATAGAAAGTTGTGGGTTATTATTCCAATAAAAAGGAGGAAGGCTCAGTTTTTAACTATTAACTCTGCATCTTTTGCTTTTGACTTCAAACTATAGTTCTGTAGAGAGGCTATATCTGTGGTATCAGCTAATATTATTATGATCAAAATATCAATTTTCTGTTTATAAACAAACTGTGATTCAAAGTGCTATGAATAATGATCTGCAGATGCAGAGGGGTTTCTCAATCCCCCCCCCCTTCTGGGGGCAGCCACTGTCCTCCTCTGAAAGCTCCCTCAAAGGTCAGGACCTCCAGAACATCACCCTATAATAGTGGTTTTCAACTAAAAAGTGTTTATTTATGAATTAATAAATTCATTATTTAGACTTGTTTCTCTCCTCAAGATGGTTTGCAGTCCCATGGTCTATTTGCAGAGTGAGCATCTGGAAGGAAAACACAACAACAAGTTTCGTAGAGAAAAATTGGCCACAGTTTTTATTGGAAGGAGCATTGGTACAGCATGGAAACCAATTCCACATCAGGCAATCTGCCAGCTGCCTGATGAACCCATTTCCCCAGCCCACCTGCTGGGGGGAAACCGTGGAGTGACAACCCTGTGGGGACCACATGGGGACCAGTTGCTGCATGGTCCCTTGAAACCTGGTGATGAGAGATGGGCATGTCACTTGGTGGCTCCACCCCAAGACCCCTTAAAGGAGTCCCCAAATGTGGGAGGTTGGCATGCAGGCCAGCTTCCCCAAAAAGGATCTGTCTCAGTTCCAAAACCACTGGAGCTGTGATGAAAATAGAAGAAAACAACTAATATACAAAAACAAGGGGGTGGGAGAGCCAGAGAGAAAACAACAATGAAGATTTCACAATGGCAGCACTTTAAATAGTGCTCTATCTCTTGTTTTGGAGCCTGTCTCTGCATCCTCTAATTTTGTAAACATTATTTATGGTTCAGAAAAGCATGTGGAGATATACAGCAAAAATATTAGTCAGCCTCAATTGCACTGAGTGGATATAGGACAGTTTTGACCAGATGGATTTGGGTGAATGTATGAAAGCTTGCTCTGCCAGTAATATATCACCATGACTTACAAGCAGAAAATCCATTGTTCTTTTTATTCCTCCTTTGTGTTTCAAATGCACCCAAACACCACTGCAGACAAAATGATTCTGTTAATACTCCCTAAATGCTACTGTAATAATTCATACAGTCTTTTGATGCATCCATGTTCTGGCTGAGAGCCCAAATGTTTAATGGAGTCCCTGATGGTGCTTTGATGGACATTTGTACAAGTTAGGATGCTTCTGCGTATAAACAGAACCAGCATGGCATCTCTGCCTGCGCTCACACCAATAAGCTGATGCGGGGGGGGGTATCCTATTTTCATTTCCACTTTGAGTAAGATGTGCAAAGGGTGAAGGCTCATAAAGTCAGCAATATGGGTTCTGTTTCCAGGCATCATCCTCTCTCTATCTAACCAGGGCAGCTGGAGAGCATGTGGGAAGAGGCAACCTTTCCAAGACTTTGTGAATACTTATGTGCACAGCAGGGGGTTCTCTAATCACATGTCTGTGTGTGGTTCTGCAAAAGGCAATTGATGGTGCTTGCAATTAGATGGCATTCAGGATATCGCACATGCTTATTAGAATTACAAAGGACAAAAACGGGTGACATTTATGTCTGTGCAAAAGACAAAACCATTTTGTTCCAAACTGATGCCAGATTGATCCCTCCTGTTCCCTGTATAAAACTCCATTCTGGGGGTCCCTGGTTCTTGCCCAACAATCAGATGAATGCTGCTTTTTAGAGTTGGTGAGAGAAAGACTGGCATTTCCTACTTTTACTTCTGCAGGACTTTGTACTGCTGAAAAAATCATGATCTCTATTTGAGCACTGATGAGGTCAGCAGAAAATCTCTCCTTCCCCAATTTCAAAATCAGATTCTGGAAAATCAGTATTGTTTTAGAAACTCTCTGTTTTATTTTTGCACTGAAATCTGAAACAAATAAGCTGTCAGTTGAAGATGCTCCACACTTTCATTGGCCGTTGTTTGTACCAGTGTTAGTCAAATTGCCTTAATTATTAATAAGATTAGGAATTAAGAATATTAAATATCAGTAGGCATTAACTATAGGTCTACAACCTGTGTATACAGGAGTCAGAGTTCCCAGGACCCTGGAACAGATGCAGACACCGTGTAGCTAAAGTAAGTATTTCTTTATTAAATTTCTTCAAACATACAAAAAAAAAAATCAAGCATTCACACATACACTATAGAGTTAGGAACACAGGTTTGAAAGTATAGAGATGTTTGCATGAGCAGGAAATATCTTTAGTTGGGTGATACTTTACCTGTCCAATGAGACGCTTGGATCATGCAGCAAAAATTAAACTACAGTAAGGGAAAAGGGGTCATGAGTTGACCAGCAACACACATGGACTGATTCCAAACTGGCCAAGAATGAAACCAACAATATAGGGTGTGGGTAGGAGAGGCAAGAGCAAGAGAGAGAGAAAAGGCACAATGTGACCTGAGGCAAGGTGCTCATGTGGTCACCTGATCCCCAGGAAGTACTAAAAAAACTTAAACTCTGGATGCGGCATAAAGGGATTAATAGCTGGGCAACTGAACATTTAATGATTGGCAGGGAGTGACACCTCTGGGGGAAGGGGGTGAGACAAAGGAGAGAAGTAGAAGAAATCACGTTGCAGGGCTGGTGCTTTGGATTAACGGCCAGATGTTTGACAGTGGCTTTATCTTGATGGGTGGCAGGAAGGCTTGATTAGTGGCTATTGTCTATAGCTGGGCACATCATTTTGTTTTAGGCTGGCCCAGATGGGAGAGAAATGTGTGATTTCTCCAGGCGAAGTTAACACACAAGTTGTGTGTGTGTGGGGGGGGATGCTTGCATGATGGAGAAGGAAGTCTCTCATGGCTTCTGTTCAGGAACATCTTGTCCTTTTTGCAGAGCATCCTTCTGTGATCTACTGCTGTTTCTGTGTGTATGGAGGTCAGAGCTACTGGTCTGAATCCTGGCACTGGCACGGCTGTGGAGGTGCAGGGGCAGGAGGCTTCTGTAGTCCTGGGTCCACATCTGGCTTGGCATGCTTCTTAGGCACAAGGCTCCCCTTGGCCATAGTACATTCCATAGTCCAGTATAAGGGCGTTGCTCTTGGGAACACAACTCTGTCCATTGCCCTGACACCAGAGGTCATTTTGTAGAAAAAGAGGTGCAGGAGCTCATTAGCATAACTCATTAGCATATTTGCATATGCCACACACCCTGACATCACTGGAAGTGTGTCAGAAGGCAACACCCACCACTCAGGCTCCATTCCAAAAATCTCCAGGTATTTCCCAACTCAGAGCTGGCAAGCCTACCCTCCTTTATGCTTTGTTCTAACTTTGGGAAAGAGAGAAGGCAGGCAGGCAGGCAGGCAGGCAGGCAGGCAGGCAGGCAGGCAGGCAGGCAGGCGAAGGAAGGAAGGAAGGAAGGAAGGAAGGAAGGAAGGAAGGAAGGAAGGAAGGAAGGAAGGAAGGAAGGAAGGAAGACTAGACCTCAAGGGCACCCAATGAAGCTGATGGGCAGTAGGATCAGGATGGACAAAAGGAAATGCTGCTTTACACAGAGAGTGATTAAAATGTGGCACTTGCTGCCAGAGGATGTTGTGATGACCACAGGAATAAACTGCTTTAAAGGGGGATTAGATAAATTCATGAAAGATAAGTCTATCAGTGGCTACTAACCATTCAAGTCCAAGCTTTTGGTTAAACTTTGTTGGTCTTAAAGGTGTCACTGGACTTGAACTGAAGAGTAATGAATGACCTGATTTTTCATGTTATGAGATATATACAGAGAATAATACTACTTTCAAAACTTAAAGAAACTATAAATGGAATCCAGTTTGGACCTGGCTTTATGGACTAGGCAGTTGTAGATTAACTTTGTACCTAGACAACCATGTCATGGGATTCATAGCCCTTTTTGGCTGTGGATGCACAAGTCAGCCTCTTAGGCTTTGGGGCTGGAGTACTTGAAGAACCACTTTATCCCATACTATCCAGCCTGCCAATTAAGATCTTCTTCTCAAGCTCTGCTGTTTGTGTCCCTGTCTGCAGAGGTTAGGCAGGTGGCAACCACAGACAGGGCTTTTTCCAGTGATGATGCCTTGCCTTACTCTTTGAGGCTTGCCTGGTGCCTATCTTTTTCTGTAGGTGCCAAGTCAAAACATTTCTTTCTATCCAGGCTTAAGTAAGTGTTGCATTGTTCTTAGATGATTTCATGTGCTGTTTTTAGCCTGCAGACAGTTCTATGAATGCAATGTTATCTGATCAATGTTTTTTGAAGCTGCTTTTATGTCCTGTCTTGTTTTTAATGACTTGTTTGGCTATGTTTTATTGAGCAGGTCTTTGGGAAGGTGGTGTATAAGTTTTCTAGATTTTTTTTTAAAAAAATAATATTTAAAATAGTAGTCTTTCACAGTCACCGATACTATTGTGTTCTACTGATTTCTATACCCATAGGTACACTGTCAGTACTGGCTTTCTATAAAGATGCTTCCAAAATTTTCCACATCTTAAGATTTAAACTACCTGCACTTGAAACCAAAGTACAACTAATGCATTGTGAGTTCTCCATTGTTCTGCTTTTAAAAATTGCTGAATTATACCTGCATATGTGCAACCTGTTGCAGCATTCAGCTCCTTCTGTTGACATACCTGCCTCTAATTCCATCCATGTATACTTCTGTATTGATAAAACATTGCAAAACACACACACACATGTCAGTATGTTCTACTTTTTCAGGGTGGTGTGGGGTGATACTTTATCAGTGCTTTGGAGTGCATGGGCTTGTCAGCAGCAACCCCCACCAAAAGAATCTTGATACCATCCTACATCATATTGCCTTGCTATTTAAAATTTAAAATAAATAAATACATTGGTGTTTGCTATTTTATTTTTGGTTTTAACAGAAACTGTTTTTAACTATTACTATAAGCAACCTTGAACCATGAGAAAAGCTGGAATATAAATTTCTAAATTAATAATAAATAGATAAATAAGAATTTGTTAAACATTGGAAGACATGAGATGTAAAACTCTTCTGTTCAAAATCAATTACTTTTCTTAGATACACAAGAATGAGCAGGGAAAAATTACATGAGTTTTTCACTTTATATTTTTCACTTCACTTTTTCCTGTTTGAAAAACATAATATAAGCTTACAACTAAGACAAAAACTCACCTTTAGGGATTATTGAATAATATGGACTAAATCCCAATCTCAGATGAAGTGTGAGCTCAGCTACTCTAATTTTTAACAATTTACCCCTTGTTATACCTTGGCACACAGGGGGAGAGAGGTGCGGGGGGCTCTGAAGGCCTTTCTCTGCCCATCTGCATCGGTGGGCAGGTGGGGAGAGGCACAGGGGGCTCTGAAGGTTTTTCCCTACCTGTCCGCATTGGTGGGCGGGTGGGGAGAGGCATACAGGAGAGGGTGTCTGAAGGCCTTTCCCTGCCCATCCACATTGGCGGGCAGGTGGGGAGAGGTGCATGGGGGGGCTCTGAAGGCCTTTCCCCACCCATCCACATTGGTGTGCAGGCAGGGAGAGACATGGGGGGAGGCTTACCTTGCTCCTGGAAGCTGGAGGCGGGCTTGTGGGGCTCCTTTCTGCTGGAGCGCTGCTCTGGTGCGCTCCAGAAGGAAATGACCCTTGCCTGACACACTCTTTTCACAGTTCAGCAAAGCAGTCAAATTTAAGAGTCTTTAATAATGCCATCTGAAGTGGCTGCATGGCAACACTGGACAGCACCTGTTTCATCCTTGCTAAATCTCTGACCCTATTTTAAACTTATGAGGATTAAAAAGAATTATCACATGCACATGCATATCAGATTCCCTTGGAAATATTGCTGACTAACAACCAGTGGTTTGTACTAAAGGTTCTTCTCTCAAAGGGGTTTTCGTTTTCCCAATGGGCTTTTTTCAGTGAAAAAAATATCCAAGAAACTTGACCAGTGGTGGGAGAAGGGATGCTCAACCATTTCTCCGTCAGCCATTTGTCTGCTCAAAATCACTACTTACCACACATCAAGTATTCCCCACACAGAGAATAAAAAGATACAGGAACTTGAGCTTTATTTATTTATTGGGGTTTTTTGTATTTTATAATGTTTGCTGTTCTCTAGTGTCTAATTCTTAAAAACTTAAAATGTTTAATACAATGTTTAATATTACAATGGTTGTGGGTCATCAGTATTTCCCAGGGAATCTGATACACATATGCATGTGCTATTTTTTTTTTAACACCACTGAGACAGACAGAACTACCACCAGCAAGGGAAGAGGGCAATATCATCAAGCCACCCTCCTGTGAGAATTCAGCCCCATATCATGTAGATATCATAATGCCTTAGACACCTAAATTGTGGGAAGGCATGATATATATCATTCAAATCAATCAATAAAATACTTCACCCTTGAAAATTAACACAGTTTAGGTAAAGGTAAAGGTTCCCTTGCTCGAAAGCCAGTCGAATCCGACTCTAGGGTTGCGGTGCTCATCTCCGTTTCAAAGCCGAAGAGCCAGCGCTGTCCGAAGACGTTTCCGTGGTCATGTGGCCGGCATGACTAAACACCAAGGTGCACGGAACGCTGTTACCTTCCCACCGAAGTGGTACCTATTTATCTACTTGCAATTTCTTGCTTTCGAACTGCTAGGTTGGCAGGAGCTGGAACTAGAGACAGGAGCTCACCCTGTCATGCGGCACCCGGGTCTCGAACTGCTGAACTACTGACCTTCCACAGCCTGCAGTTCAGCGTCTTAACCACTTGAGCCACAGTTTATGGCATCATTTATACAAATTTGTGTAAGGATCAGGGTCCAAAACTCAGCACGATGAGGGTGACCACACTTCTTTATTCTTGTCTCTGCCACATTCATATCTGAAGTGTGTGTGTAAATGGGATTGTGATATTTATTTTTGTTTATTTAAAACATTCCTTAGCCATCTTTCTACCTTGCAGTATTCAAGGTGGTTTACAATATAAATAAATAACAGTTATAAAAGATGAGTTTTATATAAAAGATGAGGGGAGCTGAACCTTTCCCCTCTCCAGCTCTCTAAACATCCCAGCAATCCCCCTCCCCCATCTGAAATTACCTCCATTTTATATGTGAACAGAGTGGAATATTAACAACAAAACTGACTTAACTCATATTTTATGTTCTAATAGTGAAGTATGGAAATCTTTGGATACTTAAATCCAGTGACTGGTGCTGTGAATGGGCAAGACAGATCTTTCTACAAACTTGAAAAGGGCCCTAGGTTTGCAGAAAAATGTGAAATCTAAAGAAAATATATGGCGGGGGGGTTAAAAATCCCCAAAATGGTAAAAAGGTATGCCAGTTGCTTTAAGCAATGGATTCCCACTGTAGCTAGGCAACTATGGGTGTGTTCAGACGGATCTTTTGATCTGCCATAGGAACGACTCCCTTGCGGATCAAAAATGCACGACCAGACAGAAACATCTGCGAAATATTCCGGTCCCATAGGCATCCCGTTCTGCTGCGCCTCCAATCCTGATTTAAAAAGTAGCAGTTTCAATGTAGGGTTTTCGCTTACCCACGCAACAACTGCAGACTTTCTTCCGTCTGGTCACTCCATTAGCGCGCGATGCTCCCGTCGGCTCGGTCTGACGTCAGACCGAGCCGACGGGGGCGCGATTTTTAAAAAATTGAAACCCCATGTGCGCTTTAACGAGGAGACGCATTCAGCGATAAGCGCTACGAGGAATGTAATATTCATGCTTATTTCTTTTAGAGACAAGATGTTACCGCGATGGTAGATGGAGGGGGGAAGGACTGTTCTAACTTGCAAAATAGTCCCTCCATTGATCATGATGGCAAGGGGAGGACCGAGACTTTGCTGAAAACCCTCCGCGATCGCCTCAGTTCTCCAAGGAGGCGCAGCCTTGCCTATGCGAATGTACAAAACTTTTTTTAAAAAAATCCTCGGTGGATGCCGTGTAGACAAATCACGGTGGGAACAACGCGCGGTGAGGCTATTTCATGGGGGGGCGTCTGGTCGTGCTAGGCTGGATTAAAAAAATCGGGATAAAATTTTAGGAGGGCTCATGGCGCGATTGACTGGCCATCTGAACGCAGCCTAAAATATTTCAGGCTGGGATTTCATGAATTAAAAGGCAGGGGGAGGGCAGAGCTCTTTCCAGGCCAATTTTGGCCTTTGAGGGAGGACTTTTGCAGGTTAAGTCTAACTAGGGTTGCCAGTTCCAGAGTGGGAAATTCTGTGGTGGAGTCTGAGGAGGGCAGGGTTTGGGGAGGGGAGGGGCCTTGGCTAGATATAATGCCATAGAGTCCACCCTCCAAAGCAGCCACTTTCTCCAGAGGGACATATCTCTGCCATCTGGAGTTCAGCTGTAATTGTGGGAGGTCTCCAGGTCCCATCTGGAAGTCAGCAAGCCTAGGTCTAGCCACAACCTCTGAGTGACTTGATACCACCCCACTTGCTTGACTCATCTAGGCCTGGCTGCTTGCTACTGTTCAACAGCAGCCATCCCATGAATGCCAGTGGGGTACAGGGGTTAGAACTTCTGAGTAGGGTCTAGGAGATGCAAGTTCAAATTCCCATCCTGTTGTAAAAGCTCAATGGGTGATTTTGGACCAGCCACATACGTCCAGCCTAACCTACTTTCACAGGGTTTTTGTGGGGATAAAAAGGAGGGGAGCAGAATAATGTATGTTGCTTTGATCCTCACTGTGGGGGAATGAAGTAAATAGGGTTTCCAGGACCCCCGGTGGGGCAGGCCTTTGCCCGCTTAATGGCCCCCTTACCCGCCAGCCCGGATTGGGCTGCCAGGGGGAACCCCACCCCCAAAGTGCCAGGCATGTTGTGGGGGGGCTCTCTATCATTCGAGGGAAAACTCTATGTTTCCCCCTCGAATGATAGTGAACCTGCCCCCAATGATGTCACTTCCAGGTGATGTCATTGTGGTGTGCATTCTTTGTGTGTACCAAAGAAGTCCCAGAGAGGGCCAGGACTCCCCTGCCGCAGCTACAAGTAGGACCTGGCAACCCTAGAAGTAAATAAAGAATAAATACAGCTGAAAATGAGAGGCAGATAAAAGGTAGGTTGGTGAATGACTGAGAAGGAGAAAATGGAGCAGGGAACTGTGACTCCACACAACTGGGCCACTGTTTTCCTAGTCAGAGGCTGCGAGGAGTGAGAGAAGAAGCTTAAGACAGATGACAGATCAAGATAGGTTGCTGTTGGTTGGGAAGGAAATAGAGTTGCCAACTCCTGGTTAGAAAATTTCTGGAGATTTGGGAGCAGGGCCTGGGGATGGTGGGGTCTGAGGAGAGCAGGGACCTCAGAAGCGTATAATACCACAGATGCCACCCTCCAAAGCATCCCTTTTCTCCAAGGGAACTAGGGTTGCCAGCCTCCAAGTGGGGACTGGTGATCACTCAGGATTATGACGCCTCTCCAGATGACAGAGATCAGTTCCCCTGGAGAAAATGGCTGCTTTGGAGGGTGGACTCTTTGGCATTATACCCTGCTGCGGTCACCTCCCTCCCCAAATCTTGCCCTCCCAAGGCTCCACCCCCACATCTTCAGGAATTTCCCAACCCTAAGGGAAACTGATCTCTGTAGTTGGGAGATCTGTTGTGATTCCAGGAGATCTTCAGATCCCATCTGGAGGTTGGCAACCCTAGAAGGAGGGAAGGAAGCAGGAAAATGGGAGAGGCTATGGGGGTTTTCAGGAAAAGGAAAAAGGAAATAGTGGGGTGAGGGAAATGAGATGCCTCCCACAAGTCCTTGCAGGTTACCCAAAGTTCTCTCAGTAACAGTTCTGTCCCATGTGAGCATCACCTACTTGAGAAAGCCATGCAAACAAGAGTCCAAGAGCAAGAAAGGATTGTTTGAGTCTAGGGGTATATGTGAGTCCAAATTTAGCACGATAAAGCCCTTATGAGGAGAAAAAGGAAGGGAAACAGACAGTCACTTATCCAGCAAATTACTTTATTGTCCTCTCCTAGATACAGAACTAAGAGGCAGAAAATCAGAAAAAGAAGTACAAGGCAATAATAATGTTCTTTTCTATTGTGAAAGTACTATGGCAGTTTGCTTATGACAATCCAAAAAATCATGTTTCTAGAAATCTAACTCACGAGGTTTTTGTGGGGATAAAAAGGAGGAGAGCAGAATAACATATATTTCCTCTTTCCTTTTCCCATAGCCTCTCCCATTTTGATAGTTCCTTCCCTCCTTCTGGGGTTGCCAACCTCCAGATGGGACCTGGATTTCTCCTGGGAACTCAACAGATCTCTCAACTACAGAGATGTGGGCAAAAAGATTCTCTGCTCAGTTCAATATCAAAATTAAGTCTCTTTACAAGGGACTTGTACAAGAGAAGTAGCCAGACTGCCAGACCAGGAATTGGGTCTTTTTTTCTACCTGGGTCTCACAATCCTCAGCATAATCTGTTGAGTGGTCAAAAGTGGCCCCTCCTCCATCTTCCACCTGCAGAAAAGCTAGTAGGATCCATGTCTATGACCATGAAGGAGGTCTGCCTAACTTCAACCAGAGCCAGAGCTTTTTCAGCTCTGGCACCAGCCCGGTGGAACACTCTCCCAAAGAAAATCCAGGCTCTGCAGGACCTAAAACAGAGATGTTCTACCAGGGCTATGGTTGAGACAGCAAAGATTTATTAGGACTGGCCTCCCCCTGCATGTTTCACCCTGCACGGCTCTTCTTGTCCACCCACCTCCCCATAGTTACCATCTGCTGCACATATATGAAGTTGATCTAGGAAAAGTTGCATTTAATGGGCACCACTGATTGCTATTTGATATGTTGTTATTAACTGATGTTATACTGGATTTTTAATTATTGTTGATATTACGTTTAATTATTGTATTATATTATTTTACTTACTGTTGTAACCCACTCTGAGCCTTGCTGTGCAGAGGAGGGGAGGCTAGAAATCAAAATGAGTAAATAAATGTGGTGCATTAGCATTAATAAACAAAGGGATTGTAAATGGAACTTCAATAATGAAACATTTTTTAAGTATCTTAGATAAACTAATTGTAGTTAAGCCATCGCAAAAATGGACTCTCATCTTTGTTGCTTCCTTTTGTTTGTTTGAAAAGAACAGAAAGTCACTATGTTCTGTCTCCAGAATATGTGAGTGGAGTGGTGTTCTACAGAGACACTGTCTTGGCAGATTGGAAATCATAAAGCCATTCTTTGCAGTGTCTACAGAGGAATCACAGGCTGATCTTGATAAATAAAATGTGACATTCTTAACAAACAAAACCACAAGAAAGGAAAGATAAAGAATAAGAGCTTTAACATCATTGCTTTAAAAATCCTGGTGATAAATAAAGGATATTATAATGCAGAGTCACTTGTGTGTGTGGGGGGGGGGTGAGATAATATTGCCTGCAAAGAAAGATGGATCATCTAAGTGGCAGTAGAATAATGGTTATTGGGTGAGATGTTTGGAGGATATAAAATATCAGTGTTAGAAGATAGCATTCAGATAGTCCTGGGATCCTATAGCAGATGTCCTACGTACAGTAAAAGGGAATGGGTACATGGAAGGGGGGACACAGAAAAGTTGTGTCAAAGCAGAAGAGAAGCCGTGTTCTGGCAACAAAGGAGTGTAGATTCAGACAGCATCACTTCCAACATCTACAATTTTACTTTTAAGGAAAACTAAATAGTTCTAGAAAATGTCAGGTTGTATCTGCCCAACAAAGTGTGTACAGCTTGGTTGCAGTATAGAATGTTTATGATGATCTTTGTCTTAATTACAGTTTTCACAACAAAAGTTATAAACAGCAAGTCATCACACACTAAAAGGGAAGGCTAAGGTTTACTACCTGAGTTACAACATGATTTTCTTAGAACCGCCAAAAATTTAGCCACATGCAAAGCTGCTTGTTTATCTCATCTCTTAGTAACTAAAAAGTCTTCACTTCTAGAGAGATAAAGTCCTGCTTAAGCAAAGGAAAACTCAATTCAGCTCTCAAATCTGAAAAATCATGGAAATCCAAAAGAATATGATCTATAGATTCAATTTGTTTATTACTAACATCCACAGGATCTATTACAGTATGGAATAGCATTAAACCCCCATAACAACACAGCCAATAGCAAGGTATTCGAACTCACAAGTATAGAATAGTATTTCCTGTTTGGTCCACATATCAGTGTTAATATTTGTTTTCTGGCTGGATCTATTTGTATTTTCTGCAGTTTGTATCTCTTTCAGAGGCTGTAGAACTGGGAGGGTCAGAGGGTCGTGTTACAAGAACAGAGGGAGGCCATCTGGCAGTGAGACTGGGACAATGTGATGTTTGAAGCTGCTCAAAGATTTGATTGGCAGGCAGGGCTGCGGCCCCACCTGGCTGTGTAGCAGCAAAGCCATTTCAGGAATGCCATTGCCTCTTCCATTCTGAGCTCTGGGAGAAACAGAAATTCTATCTGTAAAGCTTATGTGAAACCTGCTAATGGCCAAAGACAAAGCCAGCTTCTGACAATTTGGACTTCAGTTACCAGTTGGTCCCTTTCATTATTGAACAAAAATTCACTCAGCCATCAAAGTTATGCCAGCTGGGCATTGGGGATTGGGGCAAAAAGAATGCTTCTTCCAACAAACAAGGAACAAATATCTAAACTTGAGGTGGGGGTGGGTCTCAGCTGCCTGCACGGTTGGCCTCACAAAAATCAGTTTCTCATCAGTGTGTGGATAGTTGATACATGCATTGCTGAGGCCTTATCATGAGGACAGGGATGAAAATATAAAGTTGCTGATAATTCCATCAAGGAAGGTTGTAGCAATGTGCAGCCACTGCTGATTCTACAAGCATTTTGTTGAAGGCCAGGACCTGAGTCTCAATGCGTGGATGAGATGATGGTGTAGGGGGAGTGGTGTAGGGGGAAGGGTTCAAGTTTGTTAGGCACTGAGATGCTTTTTGGAACAAGAGGGAGCTGTACAAAAGAGACAATCTCCACTTGTCCCGAGAAAGAACCAGGTTGCTGGTACGTAAAATAAAAAAGGCGGTAGAGCAGTTTTTAAACTGAATATTGGGGGAAAGCCGACAGGAGGTGAAAAGTCTCTGGTTCCTCTACAAGGAAAAGGATTAGAATTGTCCACTGAGACTGTGGCTAACGATAAGGACTGCCTGACAAGGTCTCAAGGCAGCAAGAGGAAGGTTGTGGGCTTAACATGCATGGGAAACTATAGATGTTTATACACAAATGCTAGAAGAGTCCGTGGTAAAATCGGGGAATTGGAATGCTTGGTGTTGGGGGGAAATAGACATTGTGGGTATTCCAGAAATTTGGTGGGATGAGGAAAATCAGCAGGATATGGTGATTCCTGGTTATAAATTATAATTTTTTTGTAGAAAAAGTCCAGCAGGAACTCATTAGCATAATAGGCCACACCCAACAGCAGGAACTCATTAGCATATTAGGCCACACCCTAACAGCACAGTCCATTAGCCTATTAGGCCACACCCCCATGTTACCAGAAGTGTGGTCATCCAGCCACACCCACCTTTTGCTTCTTATTCTGTTTACCTTGTTTGTTGTCAAAACCCAGGACTTTTTTTGTAGCAGGAACTCCTTTGCATGTTAGGCCACACACCTCTAATGTAGCCAATCGTAATGACTTTCTGCTGTTGGGTGTGGCCTATTATGCTAATGAGTTCCTGCTGGGTGTTGCCAACTCGGGAGCCAGACGGAACTCCATTCCTGTGCGTTCCTGCCCAAAAATAGCCCTGATTGGAGGAGGAGGGTTGGAGGTGGGGTGGCTCTGTATGTCAGAGAGGGTACACAGTCCAGTAAGATTGAGAAAGCAAGTGAATTGGATTTGCTTCTGGAAATGCTATGGGTTGAAATAGTGAGCCCAAAAGGAAGCTTAACACTGGGAGTTTGTTATCGCCCACCAGATCAAAAGATAGAGGAGGATTATAAAATGATGAATGAATTAAAGATAGCGGCTAGACGAAATAACTGTGTTGTAATAGGTGATTTACCTACCCACATATTGATTGGGTCAATATGTGCTCAAGTCGGGAAAAAGAGATTGAGTTTTTAGACACGCTCAATGACTATGCTATGGAACAGATGGTCACAGAACCTACCAGGGGAGAGGCAATCCTGGATTTGGTCCTAAGTAACGCCCAAGACCTGGTGAGAGATGTAAAAGTGATTGCACCACTTGGGAACAGTGACCATAATTTTATTGAGTTTAACATTTGTATAAATAGGGAGTTGCCCAAAAAGACTGACACAACCACTTTTAAATTTAAAAGAGGTAACTTCTCTGATATGAGGGGACATGTGAGGAAGAAACTGAAAGGAAAACTAGAAAGGGTCAAAACCATTGGGGAAGCTTGGGGATTATTTAAAACTACAATCCTAGAAGCTCAGAAAAAAATATATACTGCAGGTTAGGAAAGGCACAAATAGGTATCGAAAAAAGCCTTCATGGTTAACAAACAAAGTAATGGAAGCTGTAAAAGGTAAGAAGGATTCCTTCAAGCGGTGGAAAGCTAGTCTCAGTGAGGTTGATAAAAGGGAACACAGGCTTTGGCAAATAAAATACAAGTCTGTGATCAGGCAGGAAAAAAGGGAATATGAGGAGCATATAGCAAAAAACAGAAAGACCAACAATAAAATTTTCTTCAAATACATTAGAAGCAGGAAACCAGACAGGGAGGCAGTGGGGCCCTTGGATGACCAAGGGGTAAAAGGAATACTGAAGGATGATAGGGAAATGGCTGAGGAGCTGAATGAATTTTTTGCCTCTCTCTTCACTGTGGAAGATGAGAAGTGCTTAGTCACTCCAGAACCACCGATTTCGGGAGGGGTGTTGAAAGACCTGAGTCAAATTGAGGTGATGAGAGAGGAGGTCCTACGTCTGACAGACAACTTAAAAACTGATAAATCACCAGGCCTGGATAGCATACATCCGAGAGTTCTGAAAGAACTCAAATGTGAACTTGTGGATCTCCTTACAAAAATATGTAATCTTTCATTAAAATCTGCCTCCATTCCTGAGGATTGGAAGGCAGCTAATATCACTCCCATCTTTAAAAAGGGTTCCAGAGGAGATCCAGGAAATTACAGGCCAGTCAGTCTGACATCGATACCGGGTAAATTGGTGGAAACTGTCATTAAGGAAAGAATTAGTAGGCACACTGATGAACAAAAACTATTGTGGCAGACTCAGCATGGGTTCTGTAAGCTCAATAGTCATGTGATAAAAGGACAAGTTCTCTTGTGGATCAAAAACTGGCTAATTCATAGGAAACAGAGAGTGAGTATAAATGGGCAATTTTCTCAGTGGAGGGTGGTAAGCAGTGGGGTACCACAGGGATCAGTACTCGGTCCAATGCTTTTTAACTTGTTCATTAATGATTTGGAGTTGGGAGTAAGCATTGAAGAGGCTAAATTTGCAGATGACATGAAGTTGTTCAAGGTGGTGAGAATCAGGGAGGATTATGAGGCATGTCCCTGTATAAATCAATGGTGCGACCTCATTTGGAGTACTGTGTACAGTTCTGGTCACCACACCTCAAAAAGGATATTATAGCATTGGAAAAAGTGCAGAAAAGGGCAACTGGAATGATAAAGGGGTTGGTACACTTTCTCTGTGAAGAAAGGGATAGAGCAAGTTGAGAAAGAAGTACTTTTCTCCCTTTCTCACAATACAAGAACTCATGGGCACTCCATGAAATTGCTGAGCAGTCGGGTTAGAACAGATAAAAGGAAGTACTTCTTCACCCAAAGAGTGATTAACACATGGAATTCACTGCCACAGGAGGTGGTGAAAGCTACAAGCGTGGACAGTTTCAAGAGGGAATTAGATAAAGATATGGAGCAGAAGTCCATCAGTGGCTATTAGCCACAAGGTAGAGACAGGAACTCTCAGTCTGGGGCAGGTGATGCACTCTATTCTTGGTGCTGAGGGGGCAGCAGTGGGAGGGCTTCTAGTGACCTGGCCCCACTGCTGGACCTCCTGATGGCACCTGGTATTTTTGGCCACTGTGTGACAGGGTGTTGGACTAGATGGGCCATTGGCCTGATTCAACATTGGCTTCTCTTATGTTCTTATGATCTTATGTTCTCTTCAGATTCCACATCACTTTTCTCATGTGTTTCCTGTTCTTGTCCCTCCATCAATTCCTCCTCCTCCTCCTCTTCTTCCTCCTCCTCCTGTTTTTTCACAAGCGCTCTCAGGCGCACCTCCACAAAGCTCCTTCTCAGGCGAGTCAGACCATTCTCAATCAGGTTCATGCGGTATGTGTGCCGATCCACTGTATAGGCAGAACAGCATTCATGAACATCTTTTCTGGACCTCAGGATAAGTTAGTACATTTTCTACAGCTAGGCCCCCACATCACACATCACACCATGGGGCCGGCAACTGTCAAGGCAGCACAATCCATGTATCCTATACACCACTTCCTGGCATCCAGAGACTATGGACCAATAACGATTTCTAGTCACTTTTCTGCAGAAGATGAAAAATGCTATTTGGCTGCTGGTGGGTTTTGAGCACTTACATGTTCCCATCAGACCATCCATAGTTGCCTGGAGGGTGTTGATCTGGGCCCGCATGGCATGTACTGCTGCCACCACATCCACCTCTGTTCCACCACTGGTCACCGACTGAACTCTCACCCCTGTCCAACAAAGGTTGAATGACAAATCATCATCACAGATTGCAGTGTGAACCTGCACATTACCACCAGCCCTAGAAAACCAGCCATGGGTGCTTCCACCCTGATTTGTTACTGACACTGAACACCAACTGTAATTCTCCACCTGGTGACAGAGTTAAGCAGAACCACACAATAACAATAACATAAAACTAGGTACAACAGAGAACCTTACCATTTCCAGATTTTGGTGCTGAGCTTATGACCAGTGGTGCTTGACCCTCTGACTTGTCTATGTGGCTGTCTGAAATTTCAGTTTGGAAATGGTAGGTTTAAGGAATCCCAGACTAACATCCCTCACACTGCCATCCCCAGGATAGAGCCCTCAGGTTGCATACCTTTTGGGGTGGGTGTTCTGTCACCTGCATCATGGGGAATAGAGGCTCCTGGTGGGCTTGGTTCAGCTGTGCAGAAAAGAAATTTAAGGGGAAGATAGGTGAGCATTTCACAAACCACATCACTAGATCACTGCAGGTTTCCCCATTGGTTGATTTTGGATGAGAGGTACGTGTGAGGATGGCACCTACTGCCGAAATGTCCTCACAGATCAGGGAAGGAGGGGATCTTGCCATCCCAGAGATTCCTCCCTCCATGGTCAGCCGTACTATCATGAAGAAGAAGAGTTGGATTTATACCACACCCTTCACTCAAAGTCTCATATCAGTTTACAATCTTCCTTTCCCTTCCTCTCCCCACAACAGACACCCTGTGAGGTAGGTGGGACTGAGAGACCTCTGAAAGAACTGCTCTTGAGAGAACAGCTCTGAAAGAAGTTATGACTGACCCAAGGTCACCCAGCTGGAGCATGAGGGGGCTCCATTCAGACAACGGCAGCAAACTGGCATTCCTATAGCTCACCAGCACTATCCCTATGAATATGATGACAAGAACCTGAGGAGGTCCTCAGAACACAGATTTACTATCCAGAATGGTATTTCCAGTGAGGGATGTGCCCTTACTGCATAGTGTTCCCAACTGTAGTGCACAACATTTCCCTTAGGAGTGAATGGCAACCATTCCTCCATGTAAGAGAAAGCAAAGGGGACAGCATTAGATGAAGAGTCCAGACACACATTTCAGTTGTCTCTCAGTTGAGGATGCTTCCTGTGTGCTGCTTGGCCTTGGGCCAGTGATGTTTGTAAGAATAAAATGGAGGAGAAAACAATGAAGTAAACAGCTAGGTGTCTCCACTGATTTAAAACTCAGGGTATAAATAAAGCTAATAAATAAAATCACAAACTCAGTAGAAGCAACATTTGTTAAAAAAAAAAAAAAGTAGAAGAAATATACATAGCAGCAAGACTCCAGAAAATGAGATTGAATATCCAGGATTAAAAACCTCAGGTATAGTTACATAGTGTAGGATATCCAAACCTTTTTTAGGTTATATGTATATATATATATTTCGACTGAAAGTTAATTTGTTTGTATCTAACAAATATGTATTATTTTGACAAATAGTCTTTGGCCATAAATAAACATCATTCATTCATACTCAAACTTGCCTAGTGGTGTTGGTTCCACTGTGTCCACTCCAGGAGATGGACCCTCATCACTAGTGGGAGCTGGCCTGGCCATGCACCTCCTTTTGGGTCAGGGATTTCCTGCAAAGGGGGAGATCACAGTAAGTGAATAACACAGGTCCTCAGTATAATTTACATTGGTGAGTTGAATGGTTAGCTTCAACAGAGGACTTACTGGTGGGTCTGCGTGATCTCCAGCTGGGTCTTCCAGATTGCTCCCAGAAGTGTCTTAGGAGGGAGAAATGGGCTGGTCTCCCCCCCTCCCCGCCCGCCCGGTGGGATTCCCTCCCAGTCCTCTAGTGTGTCAAAAAAGGCTCCCTTTTCTCTTTTAAATTTAGCCCTACATTTGGAGCCTGTTCTTGGATAGCCTCTGGAGCTGAGCTCTTCTGCCACCTTGGAGAAAACAGAAAGGGTCTCTGTGTTTGTGCTGAGTATTCCCCTGTTGCCCGCCTCTCTCTCAATGAGGATTTCCGGCATCAGCTGGATCTCCCCCTCCTACCAGTACATGCCCTTACGTGCTGCAGCCATCTTCTTGTAGTGTGCTGGGTGTGAACACTTGTGCACATGCGCAAGTCAGCACCCTGTGGTACACATGTGGTTGGCAATAGCCGACGGAGCAAATTTAGCCTTAATTTCAGGCATGCGGTGTGTGTGATGGAGGCAGAGGCCAGCCATAAACCGGACTCAGCTTACGTGCCCTTCTGTATAGGGCAGTGTTTCACAATCTGTAGGTCAGGACAGAGTAAAGGAGGGTGACCCAGATGATTAGGGGTTGGACTGTTTTCTCCATGAGAAAGGCTGAAGAACTTTGACCTTTTCCCTTTGGAAAAGTGAAAAGGGGGGACATGTTAGTGGTTCCTAAAATTATGCATGAGTTAGAGAGAGTTGCCAAAAGGAACTGTACTTCCCTCTCCCCAAGTACTGGAACTTGAGGGTACACAATGAAGCTGATGGGCAGTAGGTTCAGGGCAGACAATAGGAAATGCCACTTTACACAGTGAGTGAATAAATGTTGGAATTTGCTGCCAGAAGATGTAGTGATGGCCACAGAAATAAACAGGCAGAATAGGGGATCAGATACATTCATGGAGGATCAGTCTATTAGCCATGGTGGCTGAAGGGAATCTCCATGATCAAGGACACTAATCATCTGAATAAAAGAGCCAGGAGTCAACATTAGGGGAAGGCCCCGGCCTCCATGCCCTGTTGTTGGCCCTCCAGAGGAACTGGTTTGCCACTTTGTGAGACAGGATACTGGATGGGCCATCACACACTCCACTGGCTGCCCATAAGTTACTAGACTTTCTGAGGTACAAGTCTCCATACAGGGACTTCATCCCATTCTGGTTGCTGTACTAGCTCTCAGCCTAACCCTACCTCACAGGGGGTAACTTAATAATGTAAGCTGCCTTGGAGAAAGGCGGGGTTCCAATGAAACAAATGAATAATTCTGTCCAATGTGCTTTCCTTATTTATAGCTTTTTAGTGCTTGCAGATTAGAACCTGAGTCTCCCCAACACTGACTGATCCGGGGTCCCTGCCTAGCATCCTACCTGTGGCTGATGTTGTTGGCTACCCACCCATGAAAGGATGATCACTACTAAGAATTAGGAACTCACTGCACCACTCAACAGCAGTACTACCCCTGAAAGAATGGATACAAATGCAAAGATGCAATTGAGGTTAGTGTATTTGCACATTGATTTGCATGTAGAATGATACTTAGGCAGGCTACTGATATTGAACAAAAGAGGTAGAGGCCATTCTACTCTGTGAATGAGGAGACCATAGTGGTCAGGCAGAGACAGGGAACAACTGTATAAGCAAACATTAACTGTAATAAAGAACAACAAGCAACAGAGAACAACATGAATGTCAAACAACTATTTCAAGAAGGGACACTACAGAATGGTGCCATGTCATGCAGCTGGGTGAGGGATTCCAAAACTCAAAGAGTACCTGTCCAGCCATGTTGCAATTGCTGCATGTACTGCCTTGCCTTCCTTTAGGTGCCTCTCGTCCACGGCTCTGCACGGTGTTTCCATGTCCTCAGGCATGGCTGCTGGTGGCAAATCTTCTGGTTGAACAGTGAACCTATGTCCACACTCCTCACAAATGTTGTGTAGGATGATGCATGCAGAAATGATGTTTTCATCCTGGACAGGCAGCTTTAAACTAAGGCAACGCCACCTCACCTTAAGTCTTCCAAAGGCTCGCTCTACCACATTTTGTGCCCTGCTGTGTGCTCTATTAAAGAGTGCCTGCTGCCAGTCTAGTACCCTGGTGTAAGGGGTTATTAGCCATTGCTGCATAGGGAAGGCCGCATCAGCATGGAAACTGCACACCTTTGATAGTGATGGTCAGGTTGCCTGGCACAAATATTCCTGCATCCATTGCATCTATGATGTTCGTGCATTGCAAGATATGCACGTCATGATGTTTTCCACTGAAGCCTATAGCCGCATCCACAAACCAGCCACAGTGGTCAACGGTTGCCTGTAAGAGCACAGAATAGAAATGCTTCCGGTTCACGAAGAGGTTTCCCTGACTGAAGGGTGCCTTTATTGGTATATGGCATCCATCCATCGCACCCTCACAGTGGGGAAAGCCAAGCTGGGCAAAACTATTCATCACCTAGGGAAAAAAATAGGACATATCACCGGCATCAGAGAAAACAGAACACCAATACATACACTGGTAACTATCAGAGGGGGACCCTCATAATATGGTATGGATATACCCATTATTTCTCTGGTCATGTCATTTTTCTGTCTTGTAGTTGAGTGTTGGTGACAATACCTATGGCCAAATGGTGATGTACGATAATCACCACTGCCATCAGATGCTAGTACACCTTATGAGGTCACACCCAAACACATTTCATGACAGGATATGTGTCCTGTCACAGTCTAATGTGACTGCTTGGACAGGAACTTTTGATGGAGAGATGGCCACCTGTCTACAAACATCTTGCTTGCCTATGCATGCCAGGTCAGGGTTGCCTATGACCTATTCAAACAAGTGGCTTTGAGGGATCCTAGTAACATTTAGATGACATTGAATAATAGAGCCTTACATGTGATGCTCACCCATTCATGTGGTCCAAGGTAAACCATGCGCCTGAGAAGTTTCAGCTCCATGGCCAAGCAGACTTCAACCACGATACCGGCTACTGTGGATCTCACAATGCCAAATAAATTTCCCACCACCTGGTAGCAGGTGGTATTGGCCAGCCACCATAGGCCTATGGCCACACACTCCTCCACCATGATGGCATCATGCATCTCAGTCCCTTGCCACTCTAGTCTGGGCCGCAGAACATCTACCAACCAGGAAAAGGTGGCCCTGGATAAATGGAAATTTTCAATCCATTGCTCACCCTCCCAGACCAATATGATGAAAATACGCCACCACTGGAGGCTTCCGTTCTGGGATTCATGGCGTCCTGACGTGCTCTGGCTTGCTCGTAGAGCTCCCAGAGCAAACGGAGGGTCTTGACGACAGGGTGGGCTTCCAATAGCCCACCGCAGATCCCCCCAGGCAGGGGGGTGACTGGCAGAGAGCCTGGCCCGAGAGAGGAGTTGAGATCGGCTGATAGCGGGGCTTTAAAGAGCGCCGTGACCAGCCTTGATCCCCTCCCCCAGAGAAGGCACTTCGGAAAATCTCTACAAGACCCCACCGAGTTGGATTCTCAACATAAGAACGCATGACCCAGACCTCCAAGACATTCTACGGAAACTGATATCAAGGAAACACTGCTATAACAAGACACTGACTTTGAAGGTAACTTTTTAAAATTGCTCACCGGAGACGCGTTTCGGCCGAAAATAAACAACATCCGATGAAGCGCATGATCGTGCACTATCTGTTGTACTAACATTGGAGCGGAAAAAGTGCAGTTAAACAGCTAAAAAAGGCCAAAAAGCCGAATTGTTGATCATTCCTGCGGTTAAATTATTGACTTTAAAATAGAAACTAACAGTAACTCCGCGAGAATTGCAGTGGAAAAGTACTGGAGCTGCTGCAGCAGAAATCAGCAAAACAGGAAGTGACTTCAGAACAGACAAGTAATCATCCTAGAGAAGACCAAGGAGGCCGGAAGAAGGGAAGAAATCAGGAACAAGGGGGACCATTAAGATTGCCGGACAGGAAGTGAGTACCCAGAAGAACCATTTACCATAGAGAAATTGCGCCCGCCATTTTGGGAAGGTCAGAAAAATTTTCTTTGATTTTAAACGAAAGACTTAATATAAAAAAGTGAAACCAGTGCGATTTAGGTGGGCACAAGAAGGACTTTGATTTAGAGTGTGTTGGAGGGAAGATTGTGAACAACGGCTTACGACCTGCGGCAACGACAGAGGGCAAATACCTGGTCCTCCCCGAAAATGGCTGGAAAAGAGGAAAAAAAGCTACAGGGCATGATGGAAGCTATGGAAAAACGAGTGATGGACGCGATTCTGAAGCTTGAAAAGACCGTTATATCAGAGGTAACAGAGCTGAAAAAAGAAATGTCTGGAATTACAAAAGAGATACAGACGCTGACCAAAAGAGCAGATGAGATGGATGTAAGGGTGAAGGGAGTAGCATCCAATATAGCTGAGGTCACTTTAGAAACAGATAAAGTGAATGTGATGGTCCAATACAATGCAATGATTAATCATATGAGATTCAGGGGGATCCCTGAAGATAAGAATGAGGACATCCATTCAGTCATGGTAGATGCTGTTGCAGATTTTTTGAAAATGGAAGAGGAGAGAGTGGCGGCACAGATTGATGTGGTATACAGAGTCAATTCTGCGATTGCGCAAAGGAAAAAATTACCTAGAGATGTAATTGTCCAGTTTATATCTAAGAAGTTGAAGGAGGATTTGTTTAAGCAACAATTTCAGGACGACTTCACAATTGGCAACAAGAAAATCATGGTCCTAAAGGAACTACCCAGAGCGATGCTTCAGGACAGACGACTTTTTAAAGACCTGATTGACAAGCTGAAATCAGAGGGCATAAGATATAGATGGGAAATTCCTAAAGGTGTCAGTTTTTCATTCAAACAGAAGAGAGTCACCATCAAGTCAGTTGACCAAATGACCAGATTCATCAATGATAATTTTATAGACTCTGATAAATAATTACAGAATCAACATGGAGAGTCAAATAATTTCATGGAATGTTAATGGATTGAACTCACCCCAAAAAAGGAAAAATGTCAGACTCTGGTTGGAAAAACAGAAATGCGATATTGTTTGCTTGCAAGAAACACATATTAAAAAATCAGATGCCAAATTTTTGATTCAAAAAAGATTAGGAGAGGAATTTTATTCACTCTCCTCTCAAAAGAAAAAAGGAGTAGTTACATATATTAAAAAAGAGTTGGAACCAAAAGAAATTTTCAAAGACAATGAAGGGAAATTTTTGGCGGTAGAAGTTGTGCTGCAGAATAAAAAGACATTAATTGTTAATCTCTATGCTCCCAATGGGGCAAAAGAAAACTTTTTTCAGAATTTGTGGGAACAACTACGACAGTTGACCTATGAGCAAATGATTTTAATGGGCGATTTTAATGGTACTGTTGACAATGTTGTTGATAGAAAATCAAAAAAAGGAATTGAGGCCATGGGCAAACTTCCTAAAGTCTTTTTCCAGTTGATTAAACATGAACATTTGGCAGACGTTTGGAGAACTAAACATCCCAGAGACAGTGAGTACTCTTTTTATTCATCAAGACACGAGTCTTTTTCCAGGATAGATATGATGTGGATGACAGAGAACCTAATCTTGCAAACACGCAAAATTGAGATACTACCTAGGACTCTTTCTGACCACAGTCCGATAAAATGGTCAACGTATGTTAAGAGAAAAAATTTCGATGGCGACTCAACGAAGATTTGCTGGACAAGCAAAATATTGTGGATAAAATAAGGACAGAAACCCAAACATACTTTCAACTGAACTTAAATAAAAGTGTACAGACGCAAACGGTATGGGAAGCCTACAAGGCTGTGATGAGAGGACATCTGATTGCAATTAATAATAATGAAAGGAAACAACAAATGAAAATAGACAAAGAAATTATGGAAAATATTCGGAAAAAAGAAACAGAACTTAAGAAAAGGCCTGGTAAAAAGAAGATTTTGAGAGAATTGAGGATCCTAAGGGAGCAATATGCGGCAAGGTTGAACAAAGAAGTATTTTGGAACTTGAAAAAATTGCAACAGAAATCCTTTGAAGGTGCAAATAAACCTGGCAAATATTTAGCATGGCAATTAAAGAAAAGAAGAGAGAATAAAACAATCACTTGTTTGAAAGATGGAAATAAAGAGATTTTGGACCCAGGAGGAATTAAAAGGGAATTTTTCAAATACTATGCGACTCTCTTTCAATCGAAACAAGCAGATCCTCAAAAAATGTTGGATTACCTATCCAAAGTTAATTTGATACAACCAAATCCAGAAATGAAAACACTCCTAAATGCTGCAATAACTAAGGACGAAATTAGTAAAGCAATAGCCGAGGCAAAAATCTCCAAAGTCCCAGGCCCGGATGGCTTTTCAGCTAAATTTTATAAAAAATTTCATGAAGATTTGGTTCCGGTGCTGGAGATTCTTTTAAATGAAATTAGAAAGACAGGAAAGATCCCTGACTCCTGGAATGAAGCTGCAATCACCTTAATTCCTAAAGAAATGCAAGATTTAACAAATGTTAAAAACTATCGGCCCATTTCATTATTGAACAACGATTATAAAATATTTGCAAAAATATTGGCAGAGCGCCTTAAAAAGTTTTTGAAAGATACTATTGTGGAAGATCAAGCTGGTTTTTTACCAAATAGACAAATTAAAGACAATATGAGGGTTGTATTGGACGCAATTGAGTATTATGACAAACATCCTGAAAAAGAAGTCGCTTTTTTATTTTTGGACGCAGAGAAGGCCTTTGATAATTTAAATTGGGAATTTATGTTTAAAGTGCTTGAGAAATCTATGATGGGCGTAGAATTTACAAGAATGATCCAATCGATATATAAAAAACAAAAAGCTTCGGTGATTGTTAATGCAGAATCAACAGATATGTTCCGGGTAAGAAAAGGTACTAGACAAGGTTGTCCCCTGTCACCATTGTTATTTATCTGGATTTTGGAGATTTTGCTACAAGCGGTCAGAGATGATGTTAATATAAAAGGGTTGAATATTGGAGGTTTTTCATTTAAATTAAGAGCATTTGCGGATGATATCATGTTTATTGTTGAAGATCCTGTTAATAATATGCCTAAGGTATTTGAAAAAGTAAGAGAGTTTGGTGATCTTGCAGGGTTTTATGTCAACAAAAATAAATCTAAGATACTGTGTAAAAATATGATTGGTACAAAGCAACAAATGTTACAAAATGTGACAGAATGTGAAGTGGTTAAAAGGGTTAAGTATCTGGGAGTTGAAATTACAATGAAAAATATAGATTTGTTCAAGAATAATTATGAAAAATTGTGGGGTTCGATAAAGAGTGATTTAGAAAAATGGGAAAAACTAAGGTTATCTCTTCTTGGAAAAATTGCCGTTATTAAAATGAATGTACTGCCCAGGTTAATGTTTTTGTTTCAGACAATACCAATTGTGAAAGATGGAAAAGTGTTGGTAAAATGGCAAAGAGAAATCTTTAAGTTTATCTGGGCAGGGAAGAAGCCAAGAATAAAAATGAAGATAATGTATGATACTAAGGACAGAGGTGGCTTCCAAGTCCCGAATTTGCGTTTGTATCATGAAGCAGTATGTATGTCTTGGTTATCTGAATGGGTAAATTTGGAAAATAGAAAACTTTTAGCTCTTGAGGGGCACGATTGCAGATTTGGCTGGCATGCCTATCTTTGGTATGGGAAAAACAAAGCTGACTCTATGTTTAAGCATCATTATGTAAGGAGGACATTGTTTGATGCATGGACCAGGTATAAGGATACAATATCGGATGAAAGGCCTCTGTGGATTGTTCCAGCTGCAGTTATACATTTGTTTTCAGAATATAGAGGCAATGATTGGTTGAAGTATCAGGAATTGTTGCAAAGAGAAGGGAAAAAATATGTTTTAAAACCAAATAATGAATTAGAATTTGAGTATGGTTGGCTACAATATTGTCAAATAAGGGACATTTATAAAAAAGATTGTAAAGAGTTTGGTTTTAGGGCTATGAATGATGATTTTGAGAATATATGGTTGAAAAAAGAACGGAAAATGATATCAAAAATGTATAAAACTTTGTTGACTGTATATACTTTGGATGAAACCGTTAAAGAACAAATGATAAAGTGGGCCATAAATATGAACAAAGAAATTTCTATGGAATCATGGGAATTTTTGTGGAAAAGATCTTTTAAAATGTCCACTTGTATTAACGTAAAAGAAAATTGCTATAAGATGATGTATAGATGGTATATGACACCAAAAAAGATTGCTAATATTAGCATGGATAAGAACTTGAGTAATAAATGTTGGAAATGTAAAAAAGTAGAGGGTTCTTTTTACCATATGTGGTGGTCATGTGATAAAGCGAAAGCATACTGGTCTAATATACATTGTGTGATGCAGAAAATATTGAAAATCCCAATTGAGAGAAAGCCTGAACTTTTTCTCCTCGGTTTGACAATGGAAAAAATTCCACAAGAGAAAAGGACACTGTTATGGTACATGATTACGTCGGCGAGAATGGCCTTTGCTCAGCATTGGAAAATGGAGAAGGTACCAGATATACATGACTGGTTGAGAAAATTGTTATTTTTAGCAGAAATGGACAAAATGACAAAGAAATTAAATGGACAAATGGCAGAACAGTACTTAAAAGACTGGGAAGGATTGAAATTGTATCTAGAAACTGAATATAGAATGAAGGGGAAAATATATAATTTGGATACGTACGGATATTGAATGAGAAGTGAAATGAATTTTGAACTGTATGTACTGTTATACATAATATGCTGAAATTGTAGAGGTTATATATAATTTAAATGTGTTACCTGGTTTGTCGAGGTATTTAAGTCTAAACTTGATTGCCTTATAATTTTCTCTGTTTGTTATTAGCAGTGTTGGAAGCCTATTAGGGGGGGTGGGGGGATTGGGATCTTACTTTTTGGAAACTGTATTGGTAACGTGATTGGAAATGTTGAATATATCCCAATAAAAATTTTGTTTCAAAAAAAAAAGAAAATACGCCACCACTGGGATGATCTAGGGTAAACCCACCATCTACATGGGGGACCTTCCTGAGCAAGTTGTATCATGTGAGCCCTGTCAGTAGAATACCTGAAGTAATGATGACAGAGTCTTGCTCTCCTGTGTGCCAGGTAGCATCTCTGGTAGGTAAGCTGCATACTGACTGAAGATGTCATCTGTTGCTCCTGATCCCACAGGATCATCACAACAAGTTGGATGGTCAAGAAGACCATGCCTAGAAAGCTATCCACCAGCTCACTATCCATCTTGATCTCTGGGGTAACTAGGTTTGAGAATGAGTGGGAAAGCAGATTTTGCCAATATAGACTGACATACCAGGAGATGAACCAATCACATTACAGCAGTCTGTAGAGGGCATGGAGGGATCAGTGACTTGTCTCCATGGAGCAGTTACCCACAATTGTGCTGTGATTGGTTGATGACTGAGAGTGTGGGAGGAGATGTTCTGAGAGGAATTTGTGTGTGTCGTTGGAGAGTCAAGCGTGGAAGAGCTTTGAAGAGAGTGTGTAACATAAAAGTTTTGTGAGAGACTTTATGGCAAAGAAACAAGTTGTGTCTAAACTGTGAAGTTAGACAAATGTTTTATCTTGTGTGCCTTGGACAAAGAGCTTAGCCAGTGTGGCTATATATAGCCTGTCACAGTGAAGTTTTGCAAGTTATATTTACAACGGGTTTTTTTCAACAACTGTTCAAAATAACCAGTAACCTATTATTAAATAATTCAATTTTTGTTTCCAGTAATCAGTACAGTACTTTCTCAGGGCCACATAGTCCTCTGAAGTGGCCAGACCCTAGATCATTCTACCAGCAGAGAGAGAGAGAGAGAGAGAGAGAGAGAGAGAGAGATTTGGAATTTTTAATTCCTGGTGGCAGCAGAAATCTACCAATTTCAGGTAAAGTATGTTTAAAGGTAAAACTGTCTCCACTATAAGCAAGCACATCACACTCACGTTCTATCTTTCCAGTTGTGTGTTTTATTTTAGTTCTGCCCTCTATTTTTATTAGGGGAAGCAGTAATGGTTTGTTATTCTAGACTGTCTCTAAAGTTATCCAGGCACAAAACTGACTGTTGTATGAAAATATAACTTTATATAACAAATTAACTCAACTATTTACAAATATGAACATCAAACAACAAACACTACAAACATAACAGGACAAAAAAACAAACTACTACTCCTCTGCCTCAGCCCCCTTCTCACTCCCCTCAGATTCTGGCTCCTCCTCTGGGGCTGCAAGTGCAGAGTTGAGCCGGAGACTTTGAAACTCCTTGTGCAGTCTCAGCATTGCTCATAATTGCATAGTAATGTGGCGTGTATTCCCATCCACTGAAATTACAAGCAGGTGCTCATTATTAACAGCATGTAGTATCAATACTATAAATATGGATACATCAGTTCTATGAATGCATTAATCCAGTGTTGGCTTGTTATGGTGGGGGGGGGGGGTTCACCACCAGTGGCAGCTGTTCAGTAAAAACCTTGCTGATTACTGGCCATGCACCTTGGATGTCTCTCACATTCCTAATGTTGAACACAGGACAAGGCTGGAAAGGATACTCATATTTCTGGCAAGCCATCTCCATGCTTGCCCTGAGCAGCTCCTGTCCGACCTGGATCTGCTCAAGTGTGGCCTGCATGAAGTCCTGCCATTGGTCATGAGTTGGGGGGGGGGATTTCAGCCACAGCAGCCTGGCTCATTGCTTGGTTCACCTACGCCTGCGAGATAATGGGTAGCCATTAGGATGTGCAATGATATTCCTTCACAAGACAGGTAATGGACATTGCTCTTACCACTTGGGGACTCAGAGGTGGCTTTTGGTGCCACTTCCTGCCCCCCTGACTGGGAGGAGGCCATCTCTGTGTCCACTGACCCTAAAATGAGTGGTTGACAATTAAAGGTTAATAGGGGCAGGCAAATGCTCACACTTCTTGTGCGATGTGCCATCAATGGCTGCACACCAGAGGTTGACCCTTACTGCATCTCCCTGGATCCCCATCTGGCCAGGGATGCTCAACCTCAGTCAGTCACTCAGGTTTAAATCCCAATACAGTTACCATTTCAGGCATTGATCCTTTTGCATGGACAGATGAATTCCCCATAATACATCTAAATTTACCTTGATCGCTCTCCAGAGGGGATCCCATGGACTGAACAGCTATGCTCACACGCATTCCCAGTCCTGTTGAAAATGACACCGGAAATATGATTAATATATGTTTTCCTGTCTTCTCTCGGCCAGGTTTCCCATTATACACACTGCATGGTGCTCTAGTCTGCTGTGGACCCAGACTGGCCTGGTTCATGTTTGAACAGTGGTTGATTTTGCAGTTTGTCCCCCTTCCTAGGGACTACCCACAATTTCAAATTATGTCTTTGTTGTCTCCTGATTGGCTCTTCTGGAGACTTCCTGCTCCTGCAAAGCTTCCTTTTTGTTGTTCCTCGTTCAGCAGTTAGGTTAGACAGTTAAGGTTCTCTCTGTCTCTTCTATGCTCTATCAAAGTTTGTTCTTTAAATAAACCTACTTATTTTTCTTTAAACAGTTGGTACTTCAATTCCTTGCATATTTAAACTCTGCCAACATATTGTCAGTTTACTGCCATGAAGGTTGGTGTGGAGGGGGGAGGGCTTCCTTGGAATGTACTTTCTCTTTTCAGTTGTCTGGGTGATGCTCCTTATCTATATTGCTTATGTGTTTGACCTTGATTCCTAGCTGTAACATCATGCAACATCATTCTCTGGGAACAAGGGGCCATTTTCCTTTGGGGGGGCCCACTTGTTACCTTGATTGGCTCCCTGCTGCCCAGTGACCCTTTTCACACCCTGTATATCTATTCACCCCGTGCTTTAGTAGTCTTAACACAGATCCTGATGTAGACACATTCTACCAATACTTATCAATAAACTTCTTTTCTAAAGAAGCAAGTCATTGGTACTGATTGTTGCAGGGGTCTGACACATATATTACCATATTGGCCAGTTTATTTCTTTAGGGAGAAAAAGTATTCCATCTCTCTTTTGCCTACAGATGCAGAATGAGGAGAGCTGACACCTTCAGCTGGGTAATTTAAAAAGTTTATTTATTTATTTACAGTGATCAAAGACTCCAAAGGGATCTGTTGAGGATGGGTGAGTGGGCGTCAACGTGGCAAATGGGGTTCAATGTGGCCAAGTGCAAAGTAATGCACATTGGAGCCAAAAATCCTAAATATAAATACACGTTGATGGGGTCTGATCTGGCAGAGACTGACCAAGAGAGAGATCTTGGAGTCGTAGTGGATAACTCGCTGAAAATGTCTACACAATGTGTAGCTGCAATAAAGAAGGCCAACGCTATGCTGGGGATTATTAGGAAGGGAATTGATAACAAATCAGCCAGTATCATCATGCCCCTGTATAAATCATTGGTGCGACCTCATTTGGAATACTGTGTACAGTTCTGGTCACCACATCTCAAAAAGGATATTATAGCATTGGAAAAAGTGCAGAGAAGGGCAACTAGAATGATAAAAGGGTTGGAACACCTTCCCTATGAAGAAAGGTTAAAATGCTTGGGGCTCTTTAGCTTGGAGAAACGACGGCTGAGGGGTGACATGATCAAGGTTTATAAGATTATGAATGGGATTGAGCAGGTTGAGAAAGAAGTACTTTTCTCCCTTTCTCACAATACAAGAACTCGTGGGCACTCTATGAAATTGCTGAGCAGTCGGGTTAGAACAGATAAAAGGAAATACTTCTTCACCCAAAGAGTGATTAACATATGGAATTCACTGCCACAGGAGGTCGTGGCAGCTGCAAGCATGGACAGTTTCAAGAGGAAATTAGATAAACATATGGAGCAGAAGTCCACCAGTGGCTATTAGCCACAGGGTATAGAATGAGAACTCTCAGTCTGGGGCAGGTGATGCACTCTATTCTTGGTGCTGGAGGGGCAGCAGTGGGAGGGCTTCTGGTGCCCTGGCCCCACTGCTGGACCTCCTGATGGCACCTGGTATATTTTGGCCGCTGTGTGACAGAGTGTTGGACTAGATGGGCCATTGGCCTGATTCAACATTGGCTTCTCTTATGTTCTTATGTTCTTATGATCTGTGGCACCTGCAGGCCAAACTCCATTGGAGGGATGCAGAAGAGTCAGGCCTCCTCTTCATTGTGCATCCCTGACTTTATGGGAAAGGCCACCCTGCTCTGAACCGTGAGCCGTCACACGCATACAACTCACACTCTTCCTTGCCAAGCCTCCATGATGCCTGCAGGAGGTGTGCAACTTTCTTTTCCCCCAGCCGCAGGGTCTTTGGTTTGAGGATAAGGACACTGCTCAAGGGCTTCCTGTCCCATGTCTATGAAGACACCAAGGCTCCAGGCCTGTTCTGAGCATTAACCCTTCATCATCTAAATGACACCTCTAGATACTCACATAAGTTATACCGAATATCATTCAAGGGATTTGACCTGCACCGCTAACGCCAACATGGAATAACAATACCTAGGCATTAGTGAAACTGGTGGATTTTCCTGTTGCCATTTTCAGATTAGAGCAGGCAAAAAAAACCCCGTCTAGGCTACTGCCAGTCTGCTAAGGGGAAAAAATTCCTACTCTCACCCCCAAATGAGCAACCAGCTTGCAACCAGTTTGAAATAAAGGGGAAGGGTGGGTGTCTCCCTCCATCCCCTCCCCAAATTCCTCACAAAGAAAGCAGCATCATGTTATTTTGGCTCATCCTTCTGCCTGGCTGTGGTAAATCTCTCTCCTTCTCCAGTTCCTCTCTAAGTTACAGGTTCGGGAGCTGCCTTATGTCTAATTCCTTTCTGTTTCACTACTGTTGTACTCAGATTCAACATTTGCATCAAGCTCTCCAGTACAACCCTAGGATCTATTCCCCACTCAGTCTCAGCCAGTTCAGACCCCATCACATATATTTAAAGTTAGGATTGTTTGCTGCCATGTGCATTACAGGGAAGGGGTCATAGCTTACTAGCACAGCACCTGATTTGTGTGCAGAAGGTCTGGATCACACTAAGGCTCCATCTAGTCCTGTTTTATTTAATATCCAACCAGTTGTCTCCAGGAAAACCATAAGCAGAGCATGAAGGCAACAATCCTCTGTTCCTCCAGCAACAGCTATTCAGAACTACACTGTCTCTGAATATTAAGGTTCCATTTAGCCCGTATGGCTGATTGTAACTGATGGTTCTACCTTTGAATTTGCATTTTTAACAAACTAATAGGCACTCCCTTTTACAGCTTAAATGCCAAGGGGGGTTGAAACTTGGAGAATCTTATAAAGGTACATGGGTACAGCCATCATGTTGGAAAATCCTAGGGATGAAGAGGAAGGGTGTGCTGGCATTACAAACTAGTTAGGTGCAATCTCCCCCAGCTCAGGGTTCTCAAAAACAATAAGACTTCACTTCATTCTCTGCCCAGCCTGAGGAAGTTGCTATTAGATTAACTAGTGCCTGGTTCCTCTTTTTCGCTTTCTTACTCAATCAAGAAGGGCACTCAGGTCAATAATTTGCACTCCATTCCATTTCAGGAGCTGTCTTAACTCACCCAAACTTTTGTGTCATTGTGGATCTGGCTCACTTCAGCCTAATTAAAATATATTATACACGTTGTCTCACCCAGACTCTTTGTGCCCATGCAGATTTGGCTCACAATAGCCTAATCAAGGTATTTTCCCCACTTTCCCCACCAAAGTTTGACAGCAGTTAACTTTAAACCAACCAGTGAGATTCAAACTTTTTATCCTGACCCAATCCAAAGCCAGGATGACCCAAATTCCACCTACCCTGGGGATCTTCTGTCCATAAAAGAAGGATCCAATGCCATAGCAAATTGTTCCTCAGATCCTAGATCCAGATCTCTGCTGGTCAGTACCAGGGTATCCTGCTGAGAACCCCTGCTGCACTTTGCTGGCCCTTTCTCCTTGCTTAGCTGGCTCCTTGCTATGCTCCTTGGACCTCAGGTACATTTGCCCCTAGACTTCTCCCAGACATCAAGCCCAGGATTTCAAGTCATATGACCCTTCCCTAAAACCAGGGCCGGCCCCAGGTGTCTGGGTGCCCTAGGCAGGACAGCCTGGGGCGCCCACCCCACCAGGGATGCCAACCTCCCGATGGGGCCTGGAGATCGGGGGAGGGCGGAGCGCTGGCTTTCCTGCAGGCTCTGCAGCTGCAGGGTCCCCAGGAAAGCCAGGGAAGGGGTGAAGGTTCTAGCCCCTGCCCCTTCCCTCCCAGCGCCGGCTTTCCTGCAGGCTCCGCAGCTGCGGGGCCTCCAGAAAAGCCAGGGAAGGGAAGGGGGATCTAACCCCTGCCCCTTCCCTCAGCGTGTCGGCGGTGGCGGTGGTGGTGGGGCTTTTCACAGGGGGGCAGGGGGCCATTTGGCGCCCCTGCAGGCTGTCACCCTAGGCGAGCTCCTAGCTCGCCTAGTGGGTGAGCCAGCCATGCCTAAAACTTCCCAATTTCCTCTCTCATACCTTTTATAAGTGTGGCCTCTTGTTGGTGTGTGTGTGGTTACTTAGGGTATTAGTTCTCAGGTGCCCAGTGTAGGCTCTTTACATTTTTATTCTTTTTATTTTATTTTGTATACAATAAAATTATTTGTTTGTGCTTACAATCACTCTCTGTCATTCTCTTTCTTCATAATTTTATCTTGAAGTATCCTCAATAAGATCCACTAGGCAAAGTCTGGGTGTGTATCTGTTTTTACCCCTTAAAAATAGCTGCTGCAGGTCCCAGGACAGAGTTTAGGGTTACCAGGTCCCCTCTGGCCACTGGAGGGGGATGGTGGGGTAGACTTACCAGATCTAGGTTGAGAAACTCCAGGAAAGGTCAAGGATCCATTTTCCCCAGAGAAATTGATCTCTGTAGTCTGGAGATGAGCAGTAATTTCAGGGGATCCCCAAGTCTCACCTGGAGGCTGGCATGCCTAACAGAGTTACTCCTGAGAAGGGAAGAGCACACCTTACTTTTAAACAATAATCTTTCTCCACTAGGAATGTCCTTTGATTATGTCATTCTACACTCCAGGTCTTTGAAAAGTCCCAGAGCTGCACTCCTGTCCATTATTGTTCTACAGTAACCCATGTAAGGCTCTAGTTTTCTATTCCAACCAGGGCTGATGCAGCAAAAAAACCCTCTATCTGCTGGTCAGATTTTACAGCTAACTGCTACTGAGCATGCTCAATTAAATAGATTAACTAATGCATAGCAGCAGCATGATATCTGGTCATTTTATGGCATTTTATGGTATTGATGATATCACAGTCACTCACACATTTCCAATTTGCTGAATGTACACTGGTATTATAATTTTTTTCTGTGAATTAAGATATTAACATGTGGCCAGAGTTGCTATAGTGTGCCATTTGTTTTCAGCTGTTGAATGGATAGCCCATGACAGGTGACTTTTGAGCTCAGCCCCTCAGGCAATTGCCTGTCTCACTGGCTCCTCAGTTAAGCTCCAGTTCCAGCTAAATCCTAAGGATTCCACTAGAGCTACAATCCTAAGAACACATGCCCAGGAATAAACTCTCTTGAATAAAATAGGACTTACTTTTGAGTAGACCTATTTAAGATTGCCTCCTTTAACTGCTAGAACTTTGTGACTAGAAAAATAATGGAATTTTTACTACAATAACTCTTTAAAGTTGGCCTCTATTTTTGCTCTCATATGACCGGGGGGGGGGGGCTGACCTGAATAATTTGTAGCTTATCTAAGGGTGCTTTGTAAGTTGATGGCTGAGGCGAGATTTGTGCTAGCACTTCCCAATTTACCGTTTTAGCCACTAATTGAGTGAGAAACAGTAACACAAGAGATGGAATTCTGAATCTGCTATAAAGATGACTTCTAAATGATCCAAGCTGCAGGAATAAATTTTATACTAGACATTATGGAGTCAAGCTGCCACAAACACATGCACAGAATTCCATAAAGTTGTCATGGAATCTTAAGCATTTGAAAGAGGGGAAAGCATACAGTTCTTGGATGCCATAAGAGCTCTTTCAATCAGTTCATTTTCCTTTAGAGGGCAGTTTTATTGGTCTGCAACATGTGAGAGGGAAGAAGGAACCAAAATTCACTGAATATAGAAGATGTAGTATATTCACAAAGAAAGCCTACCATACTTCTCGTCTACATATGTTGTCTTGCTCCCTTCAGATCAGACAATTTTCTGTTTGCTACTGTGGTTCATAGTCCATTCAGGAATATGGAGACAGTATTCTTTGAACTTCTCTGAAGGTATCGGGGAGTATAATAAAATACAAGCATATTTATCTAATAGACATATACATTAAAGTGTTTTAGTTC
The DNA here is from genome assembly GCA_029375565.1 of Gekko gecko. Lineage (NCBI taxonomy): Eukaryota > Metazoa > Chordata > Lepidosauria > Squamata > Gekkonidae > Gekko > Gekko gecko. The sequence continues at coordinate 124,738,854 of JAPDNY010000006.1, read as the reverse complement.
ATCCTGTAGCTCAAGACAGACCCCAAATGGCTTACAGAATTCCAGCTTTAAAACCAAATGTAACTGAAAAAAACACATTTAAAATTGACCACTGAACAGACCCCAAAGAGTCCTGATACATATCACAAAGACTGTAAGCCTACATTCACTTCCTAGGGAATCAATCCTATTGAGACTGCCTTCCAATAAACAAGCATAGATTAGGCTGCATATTTAACTAAAAGTAGGTCAGCCAGGTCAAACACTGTCCAAAATAAGGGGTTCTTATCTGCCTTCCTGAAGGCAAGAAAAGAGTTGTCTCATGCAGGATTGTCTCAAAAAAGGAGTTTCACAGATAGCATCACAGAAAAAGTCCCACAGTGCTAAGAACACTTTCCAGAGAGTAAATCCCATTGAATAGACCTGAGTAGGATTCTGAGGAAGGCTGCTTAGGATTTTTCTCCAAGTTGCTTAGACTCTAGAGGTCAAAGTAATGGGTCCATCTAGGGCTTCATCAAGTGATAGGAGCCTTTGAGAAGGCCCAGGTGACCCATTTTTCCCCCATGAAAAAGAGTTGTTTATTCTTAGCCAGTCACTTTTTAGTATCAGGGGAATGAAGCAGGGAAATTTGCCTTTTTCATGTCAGTGCAATGTCTAACACTGTATCTATTGCTGTTGTCCATATGGGTGCTACTAGAACAAGCACAGGAGTTTCATAACTTAAAGGTATGGACACTGCAGACCACGTTCAGGTCACTGATGTCTCAAACTGACACTGATCTTCAGAAAATATAGTACAAAATATGCTCTCTCCGGTAGGTCTGAACCCCCACATAATAGCTGGTCCTGATCTTAAGAACAGCAAAACTTATCTGCTCTTTCAGAGCACAATCAAGAGCACATTGACAGTTTGATCACCTTGTCACCTCTTGATTTTGGACAGTGCTGAGAGGAGCGTCTGTCTAATTCATATAACGCGCTGCAAAAAGAGAGCTGGGTATTTTTCCTCTGTGATTTCTTGGAGTTGCCATTGTTTCACTGAAAGGTATTGATGGAAGACTTATTGATGGAAGACTTAGCCAAAAAGAAAAAGAAAAAAGAGGGGACTGACCAAGATTAGATGCTGATCATAGCAAGACTCATGAGAGGATGGCAGCATGCATATAATACAAATCATTCATGGTAGCATCACAGCAGACCCAGAGAGTCGCTAATCAAGGTTGCATCATTCTCTTTCAATGACTCCAGGGAAACATCCCAGTATCAGCATTTGTTGCTTCTGCTTGCATTTCACAGCAGGATGTGCAATAGGACAGTAGGGAGAGTTTATGAATAGATGTGCTGTTCAGTGCATTCTTGTAATGAAAACCTCAGTGAGAAAATCCTGAAACTCAATCCTGCCATCAATTGGCTGCTTGACAGACAACAAATCCAAACACCTGTGTGATAGAGGTATGCAGCTGTTCAAGCTGCTGCTCTTGATCAGTCTGATGGATAGGACATTGTTTCTACTAGATAGAATTTTATAATCAAGGAAGCAGTTGGAGTAAAAGAACTCAAATCATGAATTGCCTATGTAAATATTCATAGAAGTAAAGGAGTTAGTCCTATAAAAAGTCACTTACTTTTTCCTATGCAGTGTAATCCTATGCAGAGCACAGTTTTGTGCAGTGAGGGCTGACTCTTATAAATATGTGCCTAGGATTGCAGAGCCGCCAACCCCTTCAATAAGCCACAGAAGGAGACTTCACAGCTTCTTGATGCAACTTCTTCCCACCATAGGGTTACCATTTCCCCAGGTGGGGGCAGGGGATCCCTGCTTTTGTGGGCTCCTGCCTGCAGGTGACCAGCTGGCCAGTGGGAGGAAAATCCCCCCACTCACCCACAACAGCAACATCATGTGCAACATGCCAACATCACCCAGAAGTGACAGGTGCATTGGGGGGTGATGCTCTGGTTTTTAGGCAAAACTCTATGGTTTGAAGGTGGTTTTACCATAGAATTTTGCCCAAAAACCCTCAACATCACCAGCATGCCCATGTCACTTCTGGGTGATGTATGCATGTCATACGATGTCCCTGCCCACTTCCAAATGCCCTCCCAATCTCCCCCACCAGTGCAACGATTGGACCTGGTAACCCAGTCCAATTTCACACTAGGAATGGTTCATCCATAGTTGTACAACACTTTATTTCTTTACACCTGGCCATAGTACATTCGACTGTTGTGTTTACTTGATGATTGTGTAAACTGACTCTGTGTTTGCTTTGAGATGCTGTGCAGTGATACAAAACGTCTTCCTAGAGTTAGCCCATTCGCATATGCAGTCTGCCAGCTCATAAATGTGCACTGTGAACCAATCACCAGTGATCCTGAAGGACAGCAATCTTTGTTTCCCAGGGTTCCTAGATGATCCTATCCAGTCAAAACATTGGTCAATTTTTGGAACAGCAAATTGACCTTGGGATGCTACATACTAGTTCGTTTACCAGTTGGGGGGGGGGTAATGCTAAATGGTATCCCAACCCTTCATTGTTTTTTTTACCTATGAAATCTGCATCCTACCCTTTCTCCAAGGAGCTTAGAAGATGCTTTAGCCTCACAACATCTGTCTGATTATGATTTTGGATCATAATAATAAAACTGTATTGTACTGCACTGCCTCGCAATTTCTCTGTGATATCAGAGAAAGATATCTGTGAATTATATGGATTTCCTTTAAACTGCACCCTTCCACACACACACACACATACACTCTGCATCACACACTATTCCCAAACAGGATTGCTAAGAGAGGAGACCAGTTGGACAAACTGAGGTGGGGGTGGCTGGGCCCCTAGAGCTGGGTAAGTAATGTTGTTTATTTTCATTTGTTTGGGCTGGGTTTGGGTGCTGTGAAAAAAGGCCCAGAAATCACCAGAGTTTAGGCTTACAGTGGCTTTGGGCTGCATGATTTCCAAAAGTCTACCCTTGATTTGGGGGTAGAGCCTGAGGAGGGCAGAGTATGAAAAGGGAACTCAGCAGGGATGTGATTCCATAGGGTCCTTCCTCCAGAGTTGCTATTTTCTCCAGGAACTGATTTCTGTAGTCTGGCGATCAGTTGTAAATCCAGGAGCACACCGGCTCCCATTTACAGGAGGCAATCCTAGCCTACCAACAAAAGTCCACTTTTACAGTACTAAGGAAACTGGAAGACAGGAGGAAGTGGAAAAAATCCATTACACAGAATTCACCTTGTGGTTTGTTGGATCCAACCAAGAAGGATATGATTTGGATTTCTCACACATGTTGTTTCTGGCATGCCATGCTGTTGTTATGTAAACTTTTGGAAAATCCATGAAAACTCTATGTCTTTCTGCTGTGAAAATTATTTTGGTAAAAAGTATTATCACTGATGAGCATCCACTAAAACAACAGAGAACTTTGCACCTTTAAAATATTATGTCTTCCCTAGTTCATTTATATTTAATTTCAAATTAATTGAAAGAACATTTATCAAGGACTTAGTAGCAAAGAAATTAAATATTTCATATTAATGGAAGTATTCCTATTCCTATTTTACAAAGTTTGAAAAGCTTTAAAGAATAATTTGTGCTTAATAAATAATAAAACTGCATTGGTCATTTAGGTGTACAATTAAATCCTCATTAAAAAGGTATACATTTATCATATTCTACCCATGAATTAAATAGACAATTCTCAGCTATAATTTTATGAAAGCTAAACAAATCTGTATTTAATGGCTGGAAGATTTGTAATCAGCATAATTGTCTTTTTAGCTTTAAGTGCAGGCTTTATTGGTTCCATGTAATTTAGCAGTATGACCTTTATTCTGTCTTCTAAACTCAGCAAAACTTTTCTGTTTCTTTCCTAGCTGCAGGCATTTTGTTCCACTGCATTAATAAAATATTGAGTCCCAGGGATGATTGTACACAGGAGAGAAGTCACAGTACATGGCAAAAAGAGAGGATTTTTTTCAGCCATTACTCAGATATGTTGAAAGCTGACATATCCCAATCTCACCCACACATATTTATTACTTCAGTGAAACTACATTCCAAAAATTTGCACTATTGTTATATTTGTGTTCACCTACTTTTCCAACAGGCTCAGAGTGGCATTTTACCCTTACACAACAACTGTGTGAGGTATGTAAACCAACAATGATTTGTAGGGATGGGCACAAACCAGAAAATTGTGGTTTGTGTTGATTCATGATTTGTGGCTGAACCAGGAACTGAACCATGAACCAAATCAAACTGAGAGGTTCATTCATGAACAAAAGTGATTTGTAGCCCTGCAAACCCTGTTGAAAGCAGAAAGCACAAAAAAAAACAGCTGAGTGGTTGGGAGCAGGCACTTTTGGACTTTCTTGTGCCGTCCCTTTAAAATTCCTGAGTGGCAGGGCTACTAGACTGAAGAAGTCCTGCTCAAAATAATACACCAAGACCAAACAGGATTTTTGCCTAAAAGACAAGTTCAGAACAATGCAAGAACTATTCTGAATGTACTTGAATATTTTGAAGCACACCCAGAAAAGCAAATAGCATTGGTTTTTCTAGATGCAGAGAAGGCCTTTGACAACCTCAATTGGTCCTTTATGTTAGAACAATTATTAACATGGGAATGTGGAGAAAAAAAAATGTACAGTGGTGAGAGCAATTTACATGAAACAGTATGCTAAAGTAATGGTAAATGGGGACCTATCACAAAATACTGAAATACAAAAGGGAAATAAACAAGAGTGTCTATTATCCCTATTATTATTTATTTTTGCTCTCAAAATACTGAATGATATTGTAAGAGAAAATACACAGATAAAAGGACTCTAAGGGAGAAGAATATAAATTACAAGCTTTTGCAGATGGTCTTGTATTTATTCTGGAAGAACCACAAGCATCCATCATCCAACTTCTGAATTCCTTAAAAGAATATGGACAACTAGCTGTTTTAAAAATCAATTTTAAGAGGACAAAAATATTGACCAAAAACTGCACTAAAAAACAGATTCAACAATTACAGGAGATTTCTGGTACTGAAGTTCAGAAGAGAATAAAATACCTAGGGATAACCCTAACTAACAGGTGCAGCTCATTATTAAAAGATAATTATATGAAACTTTTGACGGCAATTAAAAGAGATTTGGAAAGCTGGAAATGTTTACAAGTATCCTTTATGGGAAGAATAGCTATCATAAAGATGAATGTTCTACCTAGAATTCTTTTCTTGTTCCAAACAATTCCAATTCTAAGAAATCAACAGTACTTCAAAGAACTGGATAAATTGATACAACAATTTATTTGGAAAGGTAAAAGACCTAGAATAAAAATGAAAGTACTACAAGGCACAAAGGAAAGAGGAGGATTTGCATTATCAGACTGGCATCTTTATTATAAAGCAGCAGCCTTGATGCAGATGAAAGACCGGATTACCTTGGAAAATTCAAGACTTTTAAAGCTAGAAGGTCATGACTTGAAACTAGTTGGCATGGACCATGCACAATTATTTTAAACAACATATTCTAAGAGCAGCATTGTTGAAGATATGAGAAGAGATCAAAAATATGTTTTACACAAAAATACCTAAATGAGTTTCACCACTGGAAGCCTTTATGAATCCCACTCTACTTACCAAAGATCAAATGTGGAGATATGAAGATCTTTTAGACAAGAAAAATAATTTAAATTTGCAAGTTACTCTCCAAAGACAGGGCATTTGTTTGAACTGGTGGGAAAGAGCGCAACTTGATTCTAGATATGTTAAGGATAAACATTTTTTTTTAATGAAAAACCGATAGAACTGAACTTTATTGCATGTAGATGAAAAAATTATAAAGTCATTTTATGCATTATTGCTAGATATGAAAATGCAAGATGAAATTGTAAAATCCTCAATGATTAGATGGGCACAAAACATAGATCATAATATACAATTAGATTAATGGATTAAGGTGTGGAAAACTAATATAAAATATACAAAAGCTTTACCCTATAAAGAAAATATATATAAAAAGTTTTATAGATGGCATATAACAGCAGAGAACTTAGCAAAAATGTATCCAAATATGTCAAATGTATGTTGGAAATGTAAGCAAAATATTGGTTCCTTTTTTCATATGTAGTGGTCTTGTAATATAACAAAAAAAATATTGGATATAGATACATGAGGCATTGCAAAAAATGTTAGAAACAACCATACCATTTACACTAGAATTGTTTTTATTAAATATAATACCAGAAAGCTTTAAAAAACCAGATGCTTATATGATTATACACGTTATAACTATGGCTAGGATTTTGTATGCAAAATACTGGAGAAAAGAAGTTCCATCAAAAGAAGAAATAATTTATAAATTACTTGAAACAGCGGAAATGGACAAACTAACTTTACTACTACAGGATAAAAAAGAAGAAATTTTTGAGAAAAACCTGGTCAAGACTATATAAATGGATTGAGGAATATCTTCTAAGCTATATAGCATAACTATTAAAATATAATCTTTATACATCAATTGTTAAACTGGTTTAGGTGCATAAAAGAATGATTCCATATATGTAAAACTTAAGTAGATACATACTTCTTATTTGTTTTGTGTTAGTTTCTCTGTATGTGCAGTGTCTGTTTTTCTTTTCTTTGTGGAAAATTAATTACAAAAACAGAAAGATGACATATCCCAATCTCACGCACACATATTTATTACTTCAGAGTAACTACATTCCAAAAATTTGCACTATTGTTATATTTGTGTTCAGCTACTTTTCCAACAAGCTCAGAGTGGCATTTTACCCTTACACAACAACCCTGTGAAGTATGTAAACCAGCAATGATTTGTAGGGATGGGCACAAACCAGAAAATTGTGGTTTGTGTTGATTCATGATTCGTGGCTGAAACATGAACCAAATCAAACTGAGAGGTTCATTTGTGAACAGTCCCTTTAAGCAGGGTTTGCAGAAAGCACAAAAAACAGCTGAGGGGTGGGGAGCAGGCACTTTTGGACTTTCTTGTGCAGTCCCTTTAAAGTTTCTGCACAAGAAAGTTCAAAACAGCTGAGTGGAAGGGAAGGGAAGTGTTCCACAGGGAACAGAAAGCTAGAGTTTAAAGGGACATGGAGTACCTTTAAACTGCTGCTTTCTGCTCTGTCCACAAATTGTCACAAACTGCTTTAAAAGTTTATCAAAGTTCTTGATGGTAGACCCATCACAAACTGGTTCGTGTAACACAAACAGGGCAGAATTCATGACAAATTTTGCTTCATAATTCAATTCGTGCCCATCCCTGCTCGAAGTTTGCCCAAAGTTGCATGCTTGATTAGGGTTACCAACCTCGAAGTGGGGTCTGGAGTTCATCTGGAATTGCAATTGATTTAATTGCAATTGAAATAAAATCTCTAAGTCAGAATGACACATGTAGTATTTAATTTTTTAATGAGTTCTACTTCAGCACTTTCACCCTGTATAATCCCTCTGAATTTTTTTGTAGCACAATTTCAGTCTGTAACCACTGCATTATACTGGCTGTTGATGGGCTACATCCCAACTTATATGTCTTTTTTCATCATAATTCCATTTACATAGAAGGTAAAGCATACTTAGAGTAGGACACAGTTTCGTAACATTTGAAAAACAGTGCCTTTCACAGGAAATTGTTATTCATACAATTTTAAATTATTTGAAAGTAATGAATAAGAAATCTCTCTCTCTCAACTATTCATTGTTTCATAACATTTAATTATAGGAAGAGTGCCATCTGTGAAACGGTTTATGACACACAGTGTATCATTTCAGTCTTCTCCCCATGTGTGAATATTGTTCCACAGGTGTTTCAGCAAGATTTTATTTTTTGTTCTGCCATTTTGAGGCCATAATACTCTGAAATCTTTGAAAACACAGCATCCCACAGCACCTTGTACTAAGTTCTATACAAGAAATGCATGTCAGTTATCAAACAGTCTACATCCCCCAAATCCCTTGCAGATCTAGAACATGCACAACTCTTACTGCATTAAACAGAGTCAATCCTTACACTTACTACCCAGCTGTCAGGTGCATTGCACAGAGAACTCTAGTGTGAAGATCACACAAGAACAAACAAAGGCAGAAGAACTCACCAAGTGACTGCATTTATGCTGCAATGCTATAGGCTTTGGAGCCAGCCAAGACAAATCCAAAATCTATACTCTATTGTGTCATCTCGGTTGCTTTCCTTGTGTCACTGATATCTCTACAAGTACAGATATAATAGCTGCTATTTCTTTTTGGTGTGCAAATGCAATTTGTCTGAATGGTAACAGAAAATCCTTTTGGCACAGCATCATAAAACAATTTACCATGTGCTATTAATAACATTTCCATCTTGCAAAAAAACAAAAAAATACAACTCATTCAGAGCAGGAAGTTTCTGAAGAGTCATATGTCGATGATGTGACCCAAGAGCCTCTTGAGGGTTAGACAGCACTGTGAACACTATTTGCAATCCTGTTCTTAAAACAGCTGTTACTAGAGATTGCTGATTAAATATTCAGTGGCATTTGTCAAAGAACTTGAAAAGTTCATTTTAGACTTTGAAAAGAAACCATATACAAGAAATGGAAAAATGAAACCTGGTGGAAGGAGCAGCATGGGGAAAGATCCACCTCTACAAACAGGAATCTTGTAGGATCTAAGTTAAGTTATTAACCTAAGTGGGAAAGTATCCAATTTTATCATTTTGAAATGAGAAAAATGTTGAGCTCAGGTATTAAAAGGTATAAAATAACAAAACCAGGAAAATCAGAAGATGTCCCAGTGAGATACACGATTCTGTCTCCTGAAAAGAGGAGTTGCATCCTAATACCTTTGGCAACTTTCCATTTGCATGACCCTAGTACAAAGCCCAAAGTGAAGAGGACCTAAAGAGCCTCTTGCTCAGGGTGAAAGAGGAGAGCGCAAAAGTGGGCTTGAAGCTCAACATCAAAAAAACTAAGATCATGGCATCTGGCCCCATCACTCCTTGGCAAATAGAAGGGGAAGTCGTAGAAGTAGTGACAGACTTCACGTTCCTAGGATCTCAGATCACTGCAGATGGTGACTGCAGCCATGAAATTAAAAGACGCCTGCTCCTTGGGAGGAAAGCGATGGCAAACCTAAACAGCATGATAAAAAGCAGAGACATCACCTTGCCAACAAAAGTCCGCATGGTCAAAGCAATGGTATTCCCCGTAGTAATGTATGGCTGCGAGAGTTGGACTATAAGGAAGGCCGAGCGCCGAAGAATAGATTCTTTTGAACTATGGTGCTGGAGAAGACTCTTGAGAGTCCCTTGGACTGCAAGGAGATCAAATCAGTCAATCCTCAAAGAAATCAACCCTGACTGTTCCCTGGAAGGCCAGATCCTGAAGCTGAAGCTCAAATACTTTGGCCACCAAATGAGAAGGGAGCATTCACTGGAGAAGACCCTGATGCTGGGAAAGATTGAAGGTCAAAGAAGAAGGGGACGGCAAAGGATGAGATGGTTAGACAGCGTCATCGATGCAACAAACATGAAATTGAGCAAACTTCAGCGGACAGCAGAAGACAGGAGGGCCTGGCGTAATCTGGTCCATGGGGTCGCGAAGAGTCGGACTCGACTGTGCGACTGAACAACAACAAGTACAAAGCCCATAATAATAAATAGTGGTCATCATTGAGCACAGAGTTGCTGTAGTGATTTCAGTGTTCTAATACCTCACTCTGTGCTGGATTGTGGCCATAGCATATGATCTATTGTGCCATATTCATAATGCTTGACTTCAAAAGGCAGATATTTGTTCCATGCCTCTTTCTTTACCCTGAAAAGTAGCTTTTACTATTAAACTGTAATGGGGCTTTGGTTTTTTTTTTAATCCGCATACTCTGTTTAAAAAAAAATGAGGTGGTTGGTAGTGGGCTGTTGGCTTCATTCCACCATATTATTAGAATATCGTCAGATATGTTTGGTTATTTTAAAAATGTTTTTAAAGCATATTATAATTATTTTCTTCCTAACAAAACACTCAAGCACTAATTTCAGCACAAATTCATTTTAGTTTTCCCAAATGTTATTGGCTATTATCCTTCCTGCCTATTTCTAAACTTTTCTATTTTGTATTTAAGAAACAAATACTACTCAGTATACTTCAAATAGTTCTTGAAATGTCAAAACTACTTATGCATGTTTACTTGGAAGTAAGTGTCCCACTATACTCAGTGGGGCTTATAGATCCAAAGAAGTATGCATAGGATTGCAGCCTTAAAACCAACTGGATACTTGTACCCAATCAGTCTGTCTTTCTTATGCCCTGTTTGTGTCTTTCCTGTTTCATCTGTACTGCCATCTTCTGAACTGTGGTGCTAAAACTGTTACCGTAAAATTAAAACATCCCCAACTAATCTAAAGTATCATTTCAACAAAGACTCTGACTATATTATCCTCACATCTAAAATGTATATAGTACATTAGATAAACTATAGAAGCAGGTGGTGAACATCAAGAGTGCAGTTTTTTAATGTGTTAAGTTGCACACTCTGGTGTACTGAAATGTGATTCATTTGTTGCATTATACTTGATGTTGCTGAATAATAGCACCTTAAAGGGGGGGAAGTGGTCTGTTATGGCAGATTATGAAACCTCAGATCACCAAAGAAGGAAAGCAAAAACAAAGCAAGAAAAATAATTTACAGAATTATTTTATGTATGTTTCTTTAGCCTCCTCCAGGAGAATGATGATTGTTGGTTTTATGGAAAGTTCATCCTGAAGGTGCATGGAAGTTGCATTAGTTTAGCACGATTGAGCTGTTTAAAATTTCAGGGTTGTCTGCCAAAAAAATAATAATAGGAAGTTGTATGGAGAGGAATGTGCTGACAGCAGTAATGTTTCGGTAATAATTCATGTGTTGTAGATGATGCGCTGGAAAGAAGCCCAGCTGGCTAATGCAGATTGGTGATGCTCTTCTGCTGATGGTTGTTCAATTGATTGGCATTTCTGCTCCATCATGAAATCAGCTTGCAAATTAAGTGGAGATAGTTGAAAGAGGGAGAGAACAGAGAAGGAGGCTCACTGCCCAAATGTATTCTGATGGACAAGGTTCAGAGGTCCGGGTTCTTCTCAAAAGAAACAAGGTGAATTTGTCAGCCAGTTTGATTTCAATAAGAGTTTCATCATCCAGTAAGAGAGACGTGTTCCTTCTACCTGCACATCTCCCTCCCTTTTTCTCCTAGTAGTGGACCACTGCACATACTTAGGCAATGCCCATGTATACAATAATAGCATCACATCATTGGGCAAAGAAAATATCTTCTCTCAAAGCTTGTCTTAAGACAGAAAATACCAAACATGACATGAATGAGGTAATGCAAGGCAAAAACACACCACTAACAACTTTCATAATCCCATGGGCCTGTGATATATTTGGATAACTTTTTCAATTGAAGAGTGCAGGAAAATGTGTTGATGTTTTTTGTCCTGGGGTACTACACGTTGGCCCAGGACAGACTGGCAATTTGCCCCGGTATCGAGTCGCGGCAAAAAAAACCCGGAGTAAACGATACCGGGTTTTCCCGTCCACACAGCGGGGGCCTCTGCCGGAAGATACTGGATGGAGGCGCGCGGGAGCGTTCAGACTGCCGCGCCGGAGGCACGCTATATTCGCTATTTCCCCATTATTTCGGCTGTGGGTGTATGTGCGCATGAGTGCATGAGCGCATGAGTGCTCATGCGCATAAGCGCATTTTGGCAATTATTTTTTTTTGCCCTGCAATGCCGGCACCGCATTGGGCAGTGGAGTGGAGCGCAGCCAATCACACCACTGCTGCCTCATGCCCAACGCGGGTTGCTCCCGGCTTTTCGGCTGCGCGTTCAGACTCCCCGGAAGCGGAGAAACGCACGACAAATGCAGGCTTTCAAGATTTGCGTCGGCTTTTATCAGGTGTTTTTTTAATCCGGCAGTGAAGCGCGAGAGCACCGGTAGGCTACGGGTGGGGGACGCCAGGCAGATGTGCCTGTGTGAACATTCCATTTAATCCGATATTGAGTCGTTGTCAGCCCGGGTCCCATCCCGCGGCAAATTGCCAGTCTGTTCTCGGCCATTATATCTGTACTAGTAGCATGCTTTATATTTAGCAGAGGTGTCCAAATTGTACTCTTTATTCATTTATTGGATGTAATCCTTTCTAAATTTGTGCCAATGTGTATTTACTGGAATTTCTTGACATTTTGAGGCTGCTTTCAACCATATAATATTCTAGGTATAGCAATGCTATGTGCTGGTGCCTGCTAACCCAAGGTAGATAAAAAAGCATTATGGCTTGAGAATAGGCAAAGCCAATGACCCTACTCAGTAGGGTGGCTGTTCATGTGTAGTGTCTCACCATGCAGATCAGGTGACATTTGTTATGCCATGATAGCATGGAGAAAATAGTTCTATCTCTTTGGGGAGCCTCTGCGTCACATGGGAACAGCTGTCTCATCAAACCATTTAAAGCAACTTCCACAGAGTAGATGTGAAATGTATACTGACCTTCATTAGGTTTGGGGGTAGGGTTTTTTGTTCATTTATTTTTGGTTGCTGGACAGCAACCAAAGCAGGCAGAAGGATGATTTTGATTGGCATGATTTATTTTATGTTTTACCTCCAGTTTTGACATCTTTCTAATAATACATTATTCATCATATATCTGTAGGACACAATAAATAAACTCTTTCAGTGCCACCCCACACACCTGTTATGTCCTAAAATCCTATGTTCATGTTTGGTTTTGAGTGGACTAAGACTCCAACGGCAATGAAGGGAAAGTTCAGATTATACTTATTTCTCAGTCACTGAATATATATTCATAGAATCATAGAATTGGAAAGGGCCATACATACCATCTGGTCCAACCCACTGCCCAATGCAGGACCAGCCTAAAGCACCTCTGACAAATATTCATCCAGCCTCTTCTTGAAAGTGAAGGGGAGCTAACCACCTCTCTAGACAGCTGATTCCACCTTTGAACTACTCTGACAGTGAAAAAGTTTTTCCTAATATCCAGCTGATACCTTTCTGCATGTAATTTAAACCCATTGCCTCAGGTCGTATCCTCTGCTGCCAACTGGAACAGCTCCTTGCCCTCCTCCAAATGTCAGCCTTTCAAATATTTAAAGAGAGCAATCATGTCCCCTCCTCTTCTCCAAACTAAACATTCCCAGGGCCCTTAGCCTTTCCTCGTAGGGCTCAGTCTACAGACCCCTGATCATCCTCGTCATTCTCTTCTGCATCCTCTCAATTTTGTCCACATCCTTTTTGAAGTGAGGCCTCCAGAACTGCACACAGTATTCAAGGTGAGGCCTGACCAAGGGGCTATGACCTCCTGCGATTTCATTGCTATGGCCTTTTTAATACAATCCAAGCCTGAATTTGCCTTTTTTACCACTGCATCACACTGACTGCTCATACTTAGTTTATAGTCCACCCTTACCACCAGATCTCTTTCGCATACACTACTCTGCAAAGTTGTATCACCCATCTAGTATTTGTGCTTGACATTTTTGTGGCCCAGATGTAATACTGTGTATTTATCATTGCTGAATTGCATCTGTTTGCAACTGCCCACTTCTCCAGAGTATTCAGGTCCTCTTGAATTTTAACTCTATCTTCTTGGGTGTTTGCTACTCCTCCCAATTTGTTATCTATGACACAATGACCTCTTCCTGGCCATTGCTGTGACTAAGTTGGGGAGTCCCTGTATATATATTTATACTGGATTCAGAGATTGTACCTTTACTTTCTCAGGGCTGACCAGTTCACACTAAAAAGTAGTCTCTTTGTGGTTTATATGTCTTGTGGATGGATTGAGGACAACTGCCAGATATAAATCTTTACCGAAAAGCCAGCCACCAGTGTTTGTGAAAGGCAAACAGCACAGTTCTTTATTTCACAGAAAACTCAACAGGGGGTGGGATATTTACCTAGGATATTTTGTTTCTTTATAGAATAAAAGCTTCACTCTGTTTGCACATAGACTGTAGGCTTATCACTTTACATTTGTCACAGATTGTTTTTAGTACACAGAAACCATTTATGATTCCACTCTCCAGTATCTGACTGTGGTTAGCCTTTGGACTTTATCTGCCTGGTTCCCCGAGACTGACTGGTGCAACTACTCCAGCTTTTCCAGCCTCCACCAGACCCTTAGTTCTTCCTATAACCACCTTACAGGTCCCCTAGGAGCAGTGTATCTGGCGTTTTGTGACTACTGATGAGTTATAGTATTTCTCCTCTCTGTTCACTCTTCTCTCTTATTAGAGGGTACCAGTTAGGAGTGTTATTCAGCCCAGTTTTCCTCAAACTGCTGGCTTGCTGTTTAGCTCAGCTCCAGAGGCTCCTTTCCTCTCAAGAGCTCTTCACCTTACTCTCTTCCAACTGACTCTGTCAACTGTCAGCTGTTAACTGTCAACTGTCACTTACTGAGAATTCCGAGCAGTCTTGCCCCCACCACTCTCAGTCATGTGACTCAGCAGCTTTTTTTATTTATCTGCTGCTGTTCACCAAACCTTTATTTTCGTCACAGTAACATCAGCAAATTTAATGAGTAGCCCTTCTACCTTTCATCCAGATCATTGATAAAAATATTGAAAAGTACTAGGCTCAAAACCAAGCCCTGCAGCACCCCTCTGGACACTCCCTCCAATCTGATGAAACACCGTTGCCTACCATTCTTTGGGTGTGGTCCTCTAACCAGTTCCCTATCCACTGAACTGTCCTATAGTCCAGTCCACAGTCTTCCCATTTTCCTATCAGAATGTCATGGGGAATCTTATCAAAAGCTTTACTGAAATCCAGGTAAATCACATCAACAGAGTTCCCACAATCCAGTAAGCTCGCCACACGATCAAAGAAGGAAACCAGCTTGGTCTGACAAGATCTGTCAGGGACAAAACCATGCTGACTTCCCTGGATCACTAAGTCGTACTTCAGAAGCTTACAGATCAATCCCTTTAAAATCTGCTCTAATATCTTCCCAGCAGCAGAAGTCAGACTGACCGGTCTGTAGTTTCCTGGATCATCCTTCTTCTCTTTCTTAAAGACTGGAATAACATTCGCTCTCCTCCAATCTTTTGGCACATCCCCAGTCCTCCATGAGGCCTTGAAGATGATGGACAGAGGCTCTGCAAGTTCCTTAGAAAGTTCTTTGAGCACTTGTGGGTGCACACCATCTGGTCCAAAGGATTTGTATTCATCTAGTGCAGCCAGGTGCCTCTCCACAACCTCCCTGTCAATGTCAAGTGGACACTCAGGTGTCATGTTATGTCCTATACCATCTCTAGATGGGCTTGAGTTCTTCTGGGAGAAAACAGAGGCAAAAAAGCCATTAACCTTGTCTGCTTTTTCTCTGTCCTCCACCAGAGTTTCTTCTTCTACTCCCCAAAGTGGTCCAATTGCCTCTTTTACCTTGCGTTTGCTTCTCACATATCTGTAGAAGTTTTTCTTATTGTAGTGAGCCCCCCTGGCCAGACCCAATTCATACCAAGCTGTGGTTTCTCTGATGCCTGATCTGCAGTACCTAGTAACTCTCATGTACTCCTCTTTAGAGGTCTGACCTTCCCTGCATTTCCTGAACATTTCCTTTTTCTCCATTAGCTTATTCTGAAGTTCTTGGTTCATCCACACTGGATTCTTGGAGCCCTTACCATGTTTCTGTCTTGCTGGAATAGTGAGGGCTTGAGCTTGCAAAAGCTCATGTTTGAGAAGAACCCACCCGTCACTCACTTCTTTCCCTTCCAGCACACTCCCCCATGGAATGACTCCTATCAATCCTCTGAGTTCGTTGAAGTCAGCCCTATGAAAATCTAACCTACGAGTCTAGCTACAAACTTCCTTGACCCTTCACAGCAACTGGAATTCAAGAAGGACTTGGTCATTTCCCCCTAAGGTCCCCACCACCTTCATCCCATCTACCAATTCTTCCCTGTTGGTTAATATTACGTTTAGTATGGCTGAGCCCCTTGTAGCTTCCTCCACCATTTGAAAAAGGAAGTTGTTGGCCAGACAGGTCAGGAAGTTGTGTGATTCTTGTCACTTTGTTGAGCCTGTCTCCCAGCAACTCCCCGGGGAAGTTGAAGTCTCCCATAATTATAAGGTTCTGATGTCTGGATACTCTACCAATCTGTTCAAGGAGGGCAGCAGCCATTTCCTGTCCCTGGTCAGGTGGTCTGTAGAAGACTCCAACAACAATGCCCTTTGCCCTCCCTCCCCTTATTTCTACCCATATACTTTCCATGGGGCTGTCAACCACATTCTACAGAACTTCCTGACATTCTAGTCCTCTCTTCACATACAGCATTACTCTGCCTCCTCTTCTACCCTTCCTGTTTTTCTTGAACAACTCATACCCATCCACTGCCACATCCCAGTCATGAGAATCAACCCACCAAGTCTCAGTGATTCCTATTATATCATAGCCATGGCCGGATCACCCATTGGGTGAACTAGGCGCTCGCCTAGGGCATGCTGGCCTCAGGGGTGCCAAATGGCGCCCCGCTCCCCCCCAAAGCCCCCGCCGCCACCCTAACTGGGCGCCCCGCCACAAAAAAGTGCCCGGCTAGGGCACAAGTCGCCCTCCCCCTCCCCCCTGGGGGGGGAGGAGGAGGAGGAGGAAGTGGCCGGCGGCGGCCAGCAGGATCCCCCTGCTGCTGCCGCCGCAGAAAAGCGCCCACCGAGGGCGCAAGTTGCCCTCCCCTCCTCCCTGGGGGCATGGCGCGCCGGCTGCAGGGGCGCCAAACCGCGCCTGGCCCCTCCCAGGAAAAGCCCCCCCCCGCTTCCCCGAGCGCCCCGCCAGGGCTCAGGAGGCAGCAGGCGGCAGCGGAGGTTGCCCGCCCTCTCCCCAAAGCTGGGGGGAGAGGAGGCAGGGGCGGCGGAGCGGCTTCTCTCCCCCCCAGCCGCACCGCCCCTGGAAGGGAAGGGGCGGGTGTTCCAAGCCCGCCCATTCCAGGCTCTCCCCGGGCCCCTCGCAGCTGTGAGGGGGCCGGGAGAGCCACACCGCCCCGTTCCCAGCTCTCCCCAAGCGCCTCGCACTTGTGAGGGGCCCGGGAGAGCCGCACCGCCCCTTCCCCGGCTCTCTCCGGGCGCCTCGCAGCTGCGAGGGGGCCGGGAGAGCCGCACTGCCCCGTTCCTGGCTCTCCCCGGGCGCCTCGCACTTGCGAGGGGGCCAGGAGAGCCGTGCCGCCCCTTCCCCGGCTCTCTCCGGGCGCCTCGCAGCTGCGCGAGGCACCCAGGACAAGGCTGGGCCCTCTCCAGGCCCCACCGGGAGGTTGGCATCCCCGGTGGGGTGGGCGCCCCAGGCTGTCCTGCCTAGGGCGCCCAGACACCTGGGGCCGGCCCTGATCATAGCCCTCTATTTGCAATAAAATCTCAAGCTCTTCCTTCTTATTACTCACACTACGGGCATTGGTATATAGGCACTTGTAGCCTTGTACCTTTGTTTGACCTATCCTACCCTGGCGGCCCCCCACTGTTTTCTCTTCTTCATTGAAGTCCCCATGTTGATCATCCCTTTTCCCTTGTGGCTTCAGTTTAAAGCTCTCCTGATTAAGCTCTCCAGGTTCTTTCGAAACGTTTTATTCCCCAACCTTGAGAGGTGAAGCCCATCATGTGCTAGAAGGCCTTCTCTAAGAAAACTTATCCCATGGGCCCATAACCCAAAGCACTCCTGCTGGTACCACCATCTCAGCCAATGATTTACCTCAAGTATGGTCTGTTCCCTTTGCACTCCTCTTCCTGTGACTGGAAGGATAGAAGAGTATACCACCTGTGCCCCCAATGCCTTCAACTGCCTTCCAAGAGCTTCATAGTCCTCTTTAATTTTCGTGAGGGTATTCACGGTCATGTCATTTGTCCCCACATGAACCAGCACAAACAGGTACTGATCAGTAGGTCTTATCAGTTTTGGCAGTCAGTCTGTAATATCCTGAATTCTGGCCCCAGGTAAGCAACACATCTCTCAGAGTAGGGGATCTGGCCAGGACATATTACATTCCATACTCCTGAGCAGAGAGTCCCTGATGACCACCACTTTCCATTTCCTTCCACTTCTGTGGGGCTCTATGCCCTCTTCACTCCCTTTTCCATGTCATTGTGGCTCTCCTTCCACTCTCGTTTCTGTCACCCTATCAAGCACCTCAAAACAATTCTTGAGCTCCAGTGGACCAGAGCATCATTATTACGAACACCGCCCTGTCCCAGGATGTTGCTGTGAGGTAGCTGTGGTGTCGCCGCCTTTCTATATATGTAACGGCACTGTATTCAGTTTATGATCTTATGAGGTGACTGATCAGTCCTAATTCCTATCTCTGATGGCTGACCAGCTCACCCTTAACAGTAGTCTCTTCAGGATTTGCTTTAACTTCTGGATATATGGAGGACAACTGCCCAGTATTATTCTTCCCCACAGAGTCAGGAACCAGGGCTTATAAATATCAAACAGCACAGATCTTTATTATACAGAAAACTCCAATAGGGGGATGGGATATATTTACACAGGATATTTCTGATACTGATATCACTCTCAGTTTGACTCAGATGTTCTTTGGTTCACAAAACCCTTCTCTGACTCCACTCTCCAGAACCTGTTTTGTGGTTAACCTTTGGGCTTTAACTGCCTGGCCTCCTGAGTCTACTGGTTCAACAAAATCCAGCTCTCCAGACTCCTCCACACCCTTTGCCCTTCCTTAGCCACCTTAAGTTCGTATGGAGCAGGGTATTTATAGTTTGTGACCCCTGAGGTCTTATAGTTTTCATTCTCTCGCCACTCTCCTCTTTATGTTAGAGGGTACCAGCGCAGAGGGCTTTTTCAGCCACAGTTTTCCACTTAAACTGTTCACAGGCTGATTGCACTGAGCTCAGAGGCCATTGTGCTCTCAAAGCTCTCCCAGTAATACTCTGTATGTTAACTCCCTGTTAACAATCTATGAACTCACTGATTCTTCCAACGGTCAGCTCTCAACTGTCATTTCTGTACAGTTATCTGTCACTCATTTCCCTGAGAGTTCCGAGCCACCTGGCCCTCACCTCTCTCAGTGTCATGTGACTCAGCAGCTGCTGGGTTTACCTTGCAGCTGTCCATAAATCTCTAATTCTGTCACAGTCATCTTGGTCGACATCTTCAGGTTTGTACTGTAGAACTGAGAGGAGATTCAGAAGGGAGAATGACTCTTCCTTCTTCTCCTTGACTTTCTTCTTCATGTTCTTGCAGAATTCCCAGGCTCTTGTCAATAAAATCCTCCCCTTCCTTGATTTCTTGAAGGATGGTGATCTTCTCTTGCATGCTCTGAATGTTCTCCTCCAAAAGCCTGACCAGCTTACAGTTCTGACACATGAAGTCCGTCTTCTCTTCCAGGAGGAAAACAAACATGGCACATTCCATGCAGGTGACTGGAAAGGGGCCTTCATCATTGCCATCCAAGTATATTCTAAGAGTACTCTGAGCAGAGTTTTGGGGCCCTCAGGTAGACCCTCAGGCTAAGAGCCACAGGCCAATAGCCCTTTAGCCCTGGTGAGGAGGATCCTTTTGTCTCAAAAGGTCACTCCTGCCAAGCACAGCAGAGCTCAGCACAGTAGGGGGTGGGGCTTGCAATTCACAGCAATCAACAGCAACTCAGTCCCCAGCAACCCCCAAAACACAATTAGCCCTATACAGAACTTAAACAGAACCATTCTCTAGCAGTCTCCAAAGAACCCACTCACTCTCAGCTTCTCACACAGCAGCTAGGAAAGGCAAAAGGCAGAAAGACAAAAAACCCTTACCTTCTAGCAGCTCTCCACTCCTTGCCTCAGGCCAGCTGATTCACCTCTCCTAGTTTATACTCTGTACAAATTCATAATAGGTTGGATCATAAGGTTGCCTTCCCTTAATGAAGAATCTTCCACTCATGAAAGAAGATTTCTACCATTCATTGAAGTCTCCTCCTGGGAATGGAAGCAGTCTTCCTCTCACAGATTCCTTCCAAGAATAGAAGATTCCACACTTAGCAAAAGAGGACTTTAGGGTCCCATCTGATAAAGCAGGGGCTGTGGCTTAGTGATAAAAGAGCTGCTTAGCATGTAGAAGGTCCCACATTCAGTTCTGGCATCTCTAGTTAAAATGATCTGGTAACAAGTGACATATCTAACAAACCTCTACCAGAGATCCTACAGAGCTGCTGTCAGTCCGAATAGCCAGTTGCTGACTTTGATGGACCAAAGATTTGATTCATCACAAGGTAGTTTTATGTGGTAATAACTTTTTTTTGAAAAAGAACATAAATCTAAATTGTAATTCATTCAATGGAAATCCCTACAGTCTGAACTTGTCAGATCTTGCAGAACAGTAGGAGTGCTCTTTCATCTAATTTGTACATCTTTTTTAAAATGTATTCATTATTTTTTCCTGTGAAAGCTTAGCAAATTGTCCACACAAAAAAAGAGTTCCTCAACAGCTCATCAGAGCCACTGCAGAACTAAAATCCATGACTACTTGTTTGTTTTTTTATTTATTTTGTAGCCATGATTCAATATGACAACACTGAAGTAGTTTATTGTGTGGTCCATCACACAATGTGCCTTAATGTGCCTTAAACAATACATTTTGAAATTTTTTTGCAGTGCCATGCTAAGTCAGTTTCTGGGTGATGGTAGAGTACTCTTATTGATTCAGTACACCCACATTCAAATCAGAAGCACATGCTGAAAGCGGGCTAAAACTGTTGTGCATCCATCTTCAATAGACCACTTCTGAGAGAACCAATTCCTTGAATATGCAGCATGAGCCCACTCAGTTTTCTTCTCCTTCCTTTTTTATTCCTTTCCAACTTTTCCAGTCTGGTCTCTTAACCTGGTATCTGATCCTGAGATTTTGTGCCAGTCCTTCTAATCTTTCATCTTGCTACTCTCTCCTTTCAGTTGCACACAATCTATTTATTTATTTAGATGCACTAAAAACACTGTATGAGTTGCTGTAGAGAGTACTAAAAGTGAAAAAAAAAATCTCTTCTCCAGGAAGCTTACAATCTAAAATTTGGTCATGGGAAGCAAAAGAGAAAAAGTGGAGAAATAAAGGAGAAAGGTTCAAAGTACGGATGCCAGCCTCCAGGTGGGCACAAAGAAGTTAACTATGTGTGGTGTCAATACCAATTTCAAAAATCAAAACTTAATAATAATAAACAAATAATTTATTTATAGACAAATAAACCATTTATACAATTTCCAAATCCTAAGCAAAATTATTTATACTGTACACAATTCATAATCAGGACATAAATGGTTTAACATAAGTCCGATATATGGCTCACAAAGTCCAAACCACTCCAAAGTGCTCCTCCTAATGAGCAATATGCTTCACAATGTAAATGGGGACAGCAAGCTTCCTGAAGATATCTACTCCAACAGTTCCAAAAGAGGAACAGTTGAATGGTTCCAACAGAACTACAGGATTGCCAGCTTCCTCAATATGCTTTCACCAATATGGCTTTATCAAGTCGGAACCAATAACTTGTGGGATATCACTGAAAAACAGTCTCAGCGTATTGAACTCAAAAAATCTTTTTCAAAGTGGGCTATGCCTTCACAACACTCAATATTCTCATGGAATTACAGCTCATTTTCAGATTACAAAGAGAACTTCCTGTGGAGAAAAAGGATACTTTGGAGGGTGGACCCTATAGCACTGTACCCCACTGAGCTCCCTGTCCTCCCCAGGCTCCATCCCCAAATCTCCAGGAGTTTCCCAACCTGGATCTGACAACCCTGGTCCAAAGGCAGAGTGAAGGGGAAAATATAAGAAACAAGAGAAGAATGAGAGCACCTCTTGTAGAGTGTGAATAAAGAACAATTACACAAAACCAACTCTATGAAGTACAAAAGCCACAAGGCATTTCTTCTCCATCCTCGTTCAAAGCACTGGCCACATTTGTTGATGTTTCCATTAAAGAATGTTTTTGCTGTGAAAACTATTAACTGGAGTGTAAATTATACAAGACTTTTTGAAGCTTCTGGAGTCTTCCAGTAAAAACCTCACGAATTCATACTTTTCTTACCACTCAGAAATACAAAGTCATGTTTATTTCTACTAAAAGACAAAGGTGCAATAAAAGAAAGAGTAATCTCTTGCTGTAGTCTAGATGTCACCACTTTTATGTAATATACAGTAGGACAGTTACCAACATCGTACCAAGCATTGTTGTAAATAATTAAAACTGAATACTTAACGAAATTAGCTAAATGCATCTGGTGGTGCAATAGACTTGCTATAAAAATAAACTTGTTTTTCATCTCTACTTTGCCTAGTAATATTTTATTTGGTCATGCATAATTTCAACAATGTGCCCACAATAAAAGCACAGTTGCCCAAATTCTGACACATGAAAACTATTCTCATCCTGATCAGTTTCAGTCTAAAATCTGTTCTGATTTTAGAGCACAAACCAGATTTGCATAGTGATGGTTGTTCAGTTCTTGTGATAACACTAAAACAATTTCCCCTCTGCTTGAAGAAGGGCTGTGTACAGTCAGTGCTGATTAACTGTCTTGTCTGTCACTCAGGATGCACCCCTCCCCTATATCTCAGAGTGCTGTAGCCAGAATTTTTTTGGTGGGGTGGCACCAGTAGGGCATGACATCACTTCCAATGTCACAAAATAAATAAAAGGGCGAAGAGCCGGAGAAAGGGCCCCCTCCCCTCTGCCAGCTGGGTAGAAGGCTTTCCTGCAGCTCAGCTCACCATCCAGGAAAGATGAGAGGCCTCCAGAGAAAACTGATGGGGTGGCCGCCAACACTGCGGAGTCCATCCTTCTCCAGCTAGGTAGAAGACCTTCCTGCAGCTCAGCTTGCCACTGTTGGGACTTGGGCTCCAAAGAGGAGGAATTTCAACATTCCTTCTTGAACTGTTTCACCAATCACAGTCCCTTTCCCAAGAGCTGGTGTTTGTGTGTGGGAAAGTTTTAAGTCCCCTTCCACCAGTGCCTTGGTACACATCTGAAGAGGGCACTCAAACTGCAGCTCAGCTCACTGCTCAGGAAAGATGAGCAGCCACTGGTGGCCAGAGAATATTGGTGGGACAGCCACCAAGGCTGCAGGGCCTGGCGGTGCAGCCAGGGTGCAAGTCCCTGCAGCTGCTGCCACCTCCCTTGGTATGTGAAGCTGGGCAGGAAGGTGGCCATGGCAGCAACGGTGGCACACAGGAGGAGGAGGTGGGGCAGCTGCCACTTGAAGAGCTTCCTCCAGCACAGGAAGGAGCCATTGTGGATCATCTCGGTGGATTCTGGGTCCAGACGGGGATGCCTAAGTTGGCTACCAGAGAGCAGAGGAGGCAAGTGTACTCCCAGGAGGGAGCGGGAGGGAAAATGGTACGACATCCTCCTGGGGAGGGCTGGGAGTCATCTGGGGGCACAGGCTTGCTTCAGATTCTAATAAAGCCAATAAGCTATGTTGAAACAAATATTGGAGCAGATAACCATGTCATGCTTTTGAAAAGTAGGCAGTCTATCTGTAGAGGGAATACACTGACAATCTACTTTTTATGCATCAGATATGGTACAAAACTATGTTAGAAAAGAAGTGGGCAGTGATAGTGGGGACATGTCTATTAATATTTGAATTGCTAAAGCTGGAGATGCCCGAGTTCCACCTGCCTTCAAGCCAATCCTTCTAACATAAAACATCATTCTCTAACAGTAGTTCAGTAGCTCTAGGAACCATTGGGAAATCTGAGGTTGTACCATAGATTCCAGCAATTCCTAGAGCTACACAATGTCAATTCCAGGTTTTCCTAGAAGTAACATTATGACACAGATGACGAAATGCTCCCCCTCATTCCTGCCCCTGAAACTCCTGTTTGTTGCCAGGCATCGCCTGGCCAACCTGCTTAACATAATGCCCTCATCAATCTTTTATAGCCCTTATCCCAGATTTAGATGGGAGGGGAAAAGCTCTTCACTGAGCTTACTGTTGTGAGTAAAAGACATTCTGCACATGATCAGAGGCAAACACATGACATTGATGGGATTAATTATTAAAAAGAGATACCAGGATTAGTGAGACTGGGCACTCAGTTTTCTCCTGCGATAGACTTACTCTTGGGGGGGGGGGAATTCTCCTGCAAGAAGAAGCAACCCTGCTCTGTCCCTCCTCTTCAGCCCCTGGAAGTATAAAGGGAATCTGCCCTCTGGAAGGGAGGAGCTGCCTGTCTGCTTGAGAGGAGACTGTTGCCAACAAGGACAGATGTTACCACTGACTCTGCACTTATATTGGTAAATTCTATAAAAATAGTTTGTGGCAATAAAAAGTACCAACAAATGCTGATGTGTCAGAGAGTGCTAGTCCAGGGAAACAAACAAGAGGCCAACTCAAGAACATGTATTTGTCGTGAAGCGCGCAACGCTGGCTGGCACGTCAGTGCCCAAAAGGAGTTAGGGTACCCAAAGAAGACTGGAGTCTAGAACTTAGGTGCAAATACACAGTGAATTTATTCACACCCCGCCTCCACCTATATACAGTTCTTAGTGTCAAAGTGCTCCGCTGCGCTCAATTCAAGTGAAGAGAGAGATCCACTGTACACTCTGTACATATATACAGCCTCTGGCCAATCAGCACACAGCTGATGCAATCCAGGTGCAATGTTAAGTGTCAGGCTAGACTGCCTTAGACCGGTTATAGCCAGCCTCCTTGCAGTCACATGCTGTCACTAGCTGTCACTCATTCTGACACTAGATCTAACACATCTAGGCCAGCCTTACCAATACAAGTGAATCACGACAGTATTAACAGTTGTACCCTCTAATGAGTATCTGATGCACAGGACCATTGGCCTAGCAGAAGCCTTTAACTGAGGGTTTCCATCTTTTTAAGATTTTTTTTTAAGCCAGAGGAATGTTTTATATATATTGTTTTAGACTACTCTGTGTTTGTTTTATGAGGTTTTTATGCCTTTGCCTGTTTTTAATGACTTCTTTGGGTTTTGTTGTATCACTTTAGCTGTGAGCTGCCTCAGGCAGACCTCTGGAGAAGCAAAATACACATTTTATAAATAAATAATCTGTAAACCTCTTTTTGAGTCCTATCAGATGACTCTTTAGATCTGTGGGAGGCACACTTGCCTCACAGATCTAAAGTTAAAGTCCAGACACAAACATCTGGGAAATGTCCCTCTTCCATTTTGCTGCGCTTTGGAGCCATTTTGCCACGCTTCGGAGCTTAAAAGATACAACTTTAAATCTGGGGTTTTCTGTTAGCTGCAGGACAACTGCGGACTTTCATCTGTCTGATCATTCCACCAGCGTGCAATCCTCCCGTTGGGGTGGTCTGATGTCTGACCATCCAGAGTGGGCGCCATTTAAAAAAATCTCTACACATACGCGGATCAACAAGGATTTGCTATCACATCTATGCACATGCGCAAAATGTTTTTTTTTTTAAACCACCCCGCACCTCCTTCAACAAGGACATGCTGTGATGCCTATGCGCATGTGCAAAAAGTTAAAAAAAAAAACCACTGTGCATGCCTCCTTCAGTGGATACCATCTAGACAATCTACAAAGGAGGCAGCGCACGGTAAGGCGATTCCCCCGGCAGATGTCTGGTCATGCAATGATGGATTTAAAAGATCAGGATCAAATTCAAGCTGGCATAATGGTGGGATTAGCTGCCCATCTGAACATATTCTTTGATGCACTTTCCTGTGTGCTTATCTGTAATTTGGCATCTCTTTCATTTAATTACATGATCACTTAGTCCCTCCATATATTTTTGCCCAGTTAAAAAATGATCTTAGTGCTTTCAACCACAAAATGGAGCATACAAACTATTTTCTATCCACTAATCCCTATAAATGTGGGACTCCATTGTACCTAAGAGCTTCCCTAAAAGTTTTCATGTGGGGTGCAGCCTATGAATATGCAGATCAATTCACAATGTGAGGGGCTGTTGCTCAGTGTCGCGCTCCCCCTGGGCCCCGGGTACCTTTCCTCCAGTCGCCGTGGCGTTGGGCAGTCCAAACCGGGGGGCGCGGTCCTGGGAAGCAGGGGGAAGTCCCAGGGACAAGGAGACAGGGGGGCCTCAGAATGACAGGGGGCGGGGTTGACTTCACCCCTCTTGCCCCTCTGTCCCGTGTCAGGGAAGCGGCCGGATTGCTGGGCTCTCTCTCTCACACACGCACGGCTCTCTTCTCCTTAACACGCGTCTCCTCCCCGGCCCCTCCGTCCTCCCTCCCTTATATCCTCCTCCCACTGCCCAGCACCGCCCGTGCTCCTCCACGGTTCCACCTTCCCCAGGCCCCGCCCCCTTGATAAGGTAGGACGCCCTCCTCGTGTCAGGGGCATGCGTTCCTGTGCCGGCGTTGGCCTTGCCGGCCCGAGGGCTGCGCCGTCGGTGTCTCCGGTCGTCTGGGGAGAATGGCTCGCCTCTGTCGCTTCCCAGGGCTCGCGCCGACGGGGCCTCGCTCGTCCTGACGTCCTCTCCGTCGGAGGGGGGCCGGGGCGCACCCCGGGTGTCCAGAGTTGGCCTGGTTTCTCGAGTGAGTGCTCGGGTTGCGTCGTGGCGGGGGGGGGGTTGCAGCCTGGCCCGGACCGCCAGGGCCGGGACACATCCCCTCCCTTGCGCCTGCAGCTCCTGGTTCCTCCTCGAAGATCCGGGACAGGTAATCGGCCACCTGATGGTCGCGCCCCGCCTGGTGCCGCACTGAAAAGCGAAATGGGGACAGGGCTAAATACCACCGGAGGACTCAGGGGTTGGTCCTTCATACGTGACATCCACACCAGCGGGGCATGGTCCACCACTAGTTGGAAGGGGTTATTCACCAGGTAGTATTGTAAGGCGCCCACCGCCCACTTCACTGCCAGGGCTTCCTTTTCTACAGTGGAATATTTACGCTCCGCCGGTTGGAGCTTCCGGCTGATGAAGAGAACAGGCCGTTCGGCTGCTCCTTCGCCTTGGGCTAACATCGCCCCCAGCCCTGTCCCGGATGCGTCGGTGTGGAGCACGAACGGTTTCGTGAAGTCAGGGTTTCGAAGTACGGGCCCCCGGGAGAGGCTGGTCCGCAAGGCTTCGAAGGCGGCCTCCTCGGCCGGGCCCCACGTTAGCCGGTTTGGTCGGGCTTTCTGCAGCGCATCCGTGAGTGGAGAGGCTAGGGAGGCAAAGTTAAGAATAAACCGACTGTAATAGCCGACGAACCCTAAGAACCGGCGAAGCTGCCGCTTCATGCTGGGACGAGGCTGTTGTTCGAGGGTGAGCACCTTGTCGGGCAACGGGCGTATAACCCCTTTCCCTACCTGGTACCCCAGGTATTTGAGCTCCTGGAAGCTGAGCCGGCTTTTGGCGGGGTTGGCCGTTAGCCCCGCGCTATGGAGGGCCCGCAGAACCTGCCGTAGATGGGAGAGGTGGGTGTCCCAGTCAGGGCTACAGACGATTATGTCATCGAGGTATGCCTGTGCGAAGCCCCGGCAGTGCACGAGTGCTTGGTCGACCAGCCACTGGAATGTCGCCGCCGCCCCATGGAGACCGAAGGGCATCCTCTTAAACTGGAACAAGCCATCGGGGGTTGCGAAGGCCGTCTTGTCTCGGTCCTGGGGGTGTACCGGCACCTGCCAGTACCCCTTTGTTAGATCAAGCGCCGACAAATATCGGGCGGTGCCGAGCTGGTCAATCAGTAGGTCGGCCCGTGGCATCGGATAAGCGTCGAACTGGGCCAGCTTATTAACCTCCCGGTAGTCGATGCAGAACCGAGTACTGCCGTCTGGTTTCGGCACGAGCACCACCGGGCTCCGCCAGGCGCTTCTTGACGGTTCAATGACGTCGAGCCACAACATCGTCTCCACTTCTTGCCGGATGGCGGCTTGTAACTTCGGGGGTATCGGCCTCCAGGGGGTCCGGGCCACCTGTCCTGGGGACGTGGTGATGCGGTGAACAGCCATGGATGTACACCCTGGCAAGGTGGAGAAAGTCCCAGGACAGTCTTGCAGCATCCAGTCCAGGTCTCGCCGTTGGGCCTCGGACAACCCTTCATCCAAAACAGGCCCGGGAGACCCCTTTGGCGGGTCCTACCAGGGCGGGAAGCCCTCCGTCAGGTCCCCCGGAGTCGTAGCCAGCTGGGCTTCGTCGGTAGGGGTGTCGCCTCCCTCCATTCCTTGAGGTCATTTACATGCACTGTCTTCCGCTGGCGGGGCCCGTAGCCGATCTCGTATGTGACTGGTCCCAGGACACGTATCACCAGGAACGGGCCCTGCCACGGGTCGCCCCGTCCGGGGTCCATCACGGAGTGGGACACGAGCACCCGGTCTCCCACGCCAAAAGAGCGCATCTTCGTACCCCGATCGTACCTCTGTTTCTGCGTCTCTTGGGCCCACTCTAGGTTAGTTGCGGCTACGCGGCGGACCTCCTCGAGGCATTCCCTTAGCTTCCTGACGTATTCACAGGGGTCTCGTTCTTCCTCGTTCACCGTCCCAGGGCGGCACCCGTCCATCGCCTCCAGGATCCCGTGGGGCCGGCGCCCGTAGAGGAGTTCAAATGGTGAGAACCTGGTCGAGGATTGGGGCGTCTCCCTCAGCGCAAACAGGATGGGATCAATATAGAGATCCCACTCTGTCAGCCTTTCGTACACCACCTTGCGTAACATGCTCTTTATCGTTTGGTTCAGCCTTTCGACGAGGCCATCTGTTTGGGGGTGGTGCACGGCCATGAAGATCTGCCGGATCTGGAGTGACTGACAGACTTGCTTCATAAGTTGGGTGGCAAAAGGGGATCCGCGGTCAGTCAGTATCTCGTGTGGCAGCCCCACCAGAGAGAAATACCTCATGAGAGCCCGAGCTACCCCCGCACTCTTTAGGCTAGGAAGGGGGACGGCTTCCGGGAAGCGCGTAGCATAGTCCATGATTACTAGTAGGAAGCGGGCTCCCCTGGGGGTGCGGGGTAGGGGCTCGACAAAATCCATGGCCACCCTCTCAAAGGGGGTGCCGGGTATCGGTAGTGGAGATAGAGGGGCCCATGGATCCGCCCGCACATTCACCCGCTGGCAGATGGCACACGACCGGCAATATGCTTTTATGTCACGGGCAACCGTGGGCCAGAAGAAACGTGACAACACCCGGGACAAGGTATTCTTCACCCCCTGATGGCCGGCCCAGGGGTGATCATGGGCTGTCCGTAGGATCGCCGGTATGTAGCTATGGGGGGCTAAGAGCTGTCTGTAGGGCCCCATCTGTCCCTTCACTTCCCTGAACCACACGCCCCCCTCTTGGACGATGTGCGGAAACCGCCCCCCCAGCCGGGGCTCTATTACCTGCCCGTCTTGGACCGCTGTGCGCTGCCGCAGCCCATCCAGTGCTTCATCGCGGCCTTGGTCCTGGATGAACTGGGGGTCCCGGACCCAGCCGTCATACGTTCCTTCGAGCCCCTCCTCGGTCACTCCGGGGTCCACCTCTTCATCCGCCGGGGCAACCAACTCTTCTCTTGGACGTGTGCCGGCTCCCGGACCCTCGTCAGGAGGGCAGGCGGCTGCTAGAGCATCACTGAAGCGCGGCGCATCCCGCCCCAACAGGACTGGAAACAGCAACCGGTCCACCTGGAACAGGGGCACCTCCCACCGCTACCCCAAGTAGAAAAGGGGCACCACGACCATGGGACATCGTTCTTCGTGCCCATGGAAGCATATCACCGTGGCAGTGCGGAGGACAGGCAAGCCTGGGGGCAAGAGATGGGACCGCACCAGAGATAGCGAACTCCCACTGTCGACCAATGCTTGTAAGGCCTGGCCCCCCAGCATCACCGGGAGTAACCAGGCGGGAGGCCGCCTTCCCACGGCTGAGGTCTGCAAGGTGCGCTCGTGGCCGAGGTCGCACTCCATAAACGGACAGTCCCTCCTGAAGTGGCCCCACTGGCCACAGGTGTAACAGGGCCTGGGGCCTCCCGCGGGGCGCCCTCCGGGGAGTGGGGTCAGTCCGCTCGCCTCTCCCCGTCCGCCTGTCTCACCCCGACTGCTCTGGGTGGGCCCGGGCATGGTGGGAAGGGGCCATGGAGCGGCACCGGGACTTCCGCCCGTCCCGCCACAGCCGAACGTAGAGCGCGCCCTTCCGGATCAGGGCAAGGCCGGACTTGGCAGAGGCTTACTAGGGGTGTGACCCCCACGTCCCGGTCGTGGAGCCTCCTCTTTTGGTCTAGCGTCCCGTCCTTCGGCGGCCTGGAAATTCTCCCAAAGTTCCTGGGCCTCCCGGAGCTTGGTCGGCTTCCAACAGGCCAGCCAGTGGCACGTACGGGCGGGCACAATTTGCAGCAGCTGTTCGATGACTATCATCTCTACCACCCGCTTGCCGTCCTCGGAGGTCAGCTGGAGCCAGCGGGTGGCGGCATCTTTCAGGGTCGCAATTACTGTCTGGGGGCGGGGCGGGTCCTGAATCCGGAAGGCATGGAACTGCCGGCGGTGGGACTCGGGCATAACCTCCAAGCGGTCGAGTATGGCGGCCTTCACCTTTGTGTAGTCACTCGCGTCCGCCCGCTCCAACGCCTTCACGGCGGCCTGAGCCTCCCCCGTCAGGTACGGGCCCAGGATGTAGGCCCACTGGTTTTCTGGCCACTGGGCGGCCTCGGCGGCTCTTTCAAAAGCTTCTAGGTAGGCTTCAATCTCGTCGTCTGGCCCCAGCTTGGTGAGCAGCGGCCAGGGGCTGCGTTGTGGTCCACCCCCACCTCCGGGCCCCACCTGAGCCGGCCGGGTGAGCACAGCCTGTTGCAGCTCCCGCACCAAGGTCGCTTGCGCTGCGTGCTGCTGCTGGGCCATGTCCCGTAACAGCTGGCTTTGATGCTCGGCCAGCCATTGCCCAAACTGTGCAAAATCCATCTCAGCGGAAGGCGGGTCGGGTTGCATCGGTCGGGCTTTCACGGAGCCTTGGCTACTGTCCGACTCACTTGACTCTCCCAAGACGTCTTCTGAGCTTGAGGACCCTTCTGGGACTCGCTCAGCCCTTTCTTTCGGGGGCAACCAGCCGGCGGGGACAAGGAGGCGGGGAAGTGGCCTACCTAGCAGGTCTGTTGTGCCCGCATTCTCCACCACGTTGTCGCGCTCCCCCTGGGCCCCAGTTATCTTTCCTCCAGTCGCCGTGGCGTCGGGCAGTCCAAACCGGGGGGCGCGGTCCTGGGAAGCAGGGGGAAGTCCCAGGGACAAGGAGACAGGGGGGCCTCAGAATGACAGGGGGCGGGGTTGACTTCACCCCTCTTGCCCCTCTGTCCCGTGTCAGGGAAGCGGCCAGATTGCTGGGCTCTCTCTCTCACACACGCACGGCTCTCTTCTCCTTGACACGCGTCTCCTCCCCGGCCCCTCCGTCCTCCCTCCCTTATATCCTCCTCCCACTGCCCAGCACCGCCCGTGCTCCTCCACGGTTCCACCTTCCCCAGGCCCCGCCCCCCTTGATAAGGTAGGACGCCCTCCTCGCGTCAGGGGCGTGCGTTCCTGTGCCGGCGTCGGCCTTGCCGGCCCGAGGGCTGCGCCGTCGGTGTCTCCGGGACAGAATGGCTCGCCTCTGTCGCTTCCCAGGGCTCGCGCCGACGGGGCCTCGCTCGTCCTGATGTCCTCTCCGTCGGAGGGGGGCCGGGGCGCGCCTCGGGTGTCCAGCGTTGGCCTGGTTTCTCGGGTGAGTGCTCGGGTTGCGTCGTGGCGGGGGGGGTTGCAGCCCGGCCCGGACCGCCAGGGCCGGGACACTCGGTGATTATTGTGCCCATTCATCCTGCTTTTTATAGGATTGCTCCCCTTGGTCCTAAGTAGAGTTACATCCTTCCAAGACAATTGGACTTAAAAGGGTGTAACTGTTGAGGATTGCACTATGTTCTGGAACAAAATGCTAATGGTCACCATAAATGCCACTTTTCTAGTTAGAGGACAGAAAAGAATGTTGTTAGGAGTTATGAGGCTTCTGCTAAACTACAAGGACCCTTCCCAGTCTATCTCAGATGACTTACCCATTCATGTCTCATTTATGCCACCCAAGTCTGCCTGGATATTTCATGACAGCAACAGTAGCTGATGGTAATGTTTTAATTTATTTTTCTCCTACCATCCAGTGGAGCAGTGGTGAGCAGTGGGGGCTCCCTGCAGGATGTCTCCTGCCACAGCAGCCACAGAAGGAGACCTGGAAATCCTGTGCTGCACTCCAGTTGCAGGAGGGGGAGGGCTTCTTGCTCATTGGGCTCTGCTGGTGTTGTGTACGCGGACCACCTCCAGGGGTCTGTGGCTAAAGTAAGGAGCTTGGTCCCTAAACACAAAGGGACCTAGGATCCTAGACCACCTAGAGTCCACCAATAGCACCTCTGGCGGGAAATTGAAACCCTCCAATGGGACTCTGGGTGTGCCGGGTGGGATGTATATAGTTGGACCTTGCGGGGCCATTTTGCCAGTTCATGTGTGAAGTACAATAAACACATCTGAACGCATGTCATAGTACGAGTCCTCCATGTGGTGAACCCAGTACTTTACAGCTGGCATCACTTATCTTTCTGGTCTTGCATTTATGATTACCAGCCTCCAGGTGGGGCCTGGAGTTCTCCCAGAATTACAATTTGATATCCAGACTACAGATATCAGATGGCAACCTCAAAGGGCAGATTCTACAGCATTATATCCTCAAAGTTAGGCACTGCCCTCCAAATCTCCAGGAATTCTCCAAGCCAGAGTTGGCAGCCCTGCATGCTAGAAGGTTCCATTGTCCTTAAACAGAAGGTTCCCTGGTCAACTGTGTGTTGCGTTTGGTTTGGAATTAGTGGTGTAGAGCTGTGCCAGGCTTGGGGGTGGCGGCATTGAGGCTGGGAGCTAGACTGGGGCCAGGGGTCCTTGGTGGTGACACCAGGAACAGCACTAGGCCCGGAGACCACAGCAGCAATGGTGACAGCAGCACCAAGCCCAGGATGTCATTGTCAAAGCCAGGTTGTGGCCTCAACACGTACATACAGAGCCTCCCCCAAACAACTGGTCCCAACAGGGAAGCACTGTCTGCACATATTTTGGGGGGGAGGGATTTATGCCCATCCCCCACAGTTTTCAGGTTTTTCTTAATAACTACAGGTTCCCAAGTTTGTAGAAAAACCTTCCTTGTTTGAAAATTTGTGGATACTTGTGTGATCCACAAATTTAAGTATCCATAGATGCCCCCCAACTATTAGATTAAGGTTTACTTCACTTACACCCCACATATGTCCACAATGGGAACCCAGAGTTGTTTACAAAAATCCCCCTCCTCTGTTAGATCCTCACAACAATCCTATGAGGTAGGTGAGGCTGTGAATGTGTGACAGGCCCAAGGTGTGTCAGGCTAGGACTCACCCACCTTGTATCCGCTTGCTTTACCCTCCACCCTCTTGGATTTTCCTCCAGCCTCAGAGCAGCCTTCTTGGAAGGGAGGGGGTTTACTGCACCCACAGCCTCCTCTTCTCTAGCTCACACACTTGCCTGCTGCCAGCCAAACCAATAACCAGGGTATGCATCTCCTCCTCTTTACCCCAACTGTCTCCCCATTGCCTCCTCCTGCCCCTCTCCCACCTCCCTCACACCCTGTCCTCACCCTTCCCAGCCTCCTCCCCTCTGGGGAGGGCATTGTCTCCAGGACTGATGTACTCCCACACATCTCCAGTCAGCCATCCACAGCCGCTGACACCTCCATCAGCATGCTCCCCTGTGCAGCTCAGGCAATCTCCACCACCAGGCTCAGAGCATTTGACAGGCCATCCGTCAGTGTGCTCCTTCTGGGCCCACCTCTCAGCCAGTTCATGGCTAGGCAGGATATAGATTGAAAGTAATAAATAAATAAATATAAATAAATGTCCAGCTTGGGCTAGGCGGGCTATAGATCGAAAGTAATAAATAAATAAATAAATATAAATAAATGTCCAGCTTGGGGGGGGGCTGACCGAATGTTGTCTTGCTGGCTGCTTGGGTTGGAGTTCTGCCCACATCCTGAGCCTCCCTTGTTGCACCTCATTCGGCCTCCAGGCTCCTCTTCTCTTCCACACCCGTCATCGCTCCTCCGTTTGTTCTTGGGTTAGGTATGTTGAGACACTTTTCTATGGAGTTGCTGTGCACGGTTTCTCCCTCCCCTGGTCAGGGTTGCTTGGGCAGTCTGAGGCCACCAGCAGCAGGCCCTGAAAAACTCTGTTCTACAACATTGGCTTTCGTGGGGTGGGTGCTATAGAATAGTAGCAAGCAAGCCACATAAGTCAGCTGGTAGCAACTCACCCAGTAATTGACACTGGGCCTGGCCCCAATGAGTCCTCCCTTAAAAGTCAAAACAGCCCTGGAAAGGGTCTTCCCCCTCCCCAGCATTTTTTCTGACAAAAATGAAGGCTGGAAGGCTACTGTTGGGATTGCCTACCAACTGCACTGTAGGCATTTGTTTCTGAAAGATACATATGCTGCTTCTATTACTGGGTGGAGTTAACTCCCCAATATTGATTGTTGCTGTTTTTAGATTTCAGATTTTTCTTCAAACCTAGGCTTCTCTCAAGTTTTTGGAAAATCTGTCTTTTCTGTTAATGGCTCCAATTTCCAGATATAAGTATCCACAGATGGGACCATGTTGATAATTAGGTATATGGATAAATATGGATTGTTAAGCATTAATAATGTGGTTTTAATTGCTGTTAATATGGTTGTGTTTATGCAGTTCCAGTGCAATAAAGGGGGGAGGAGGAGGAGGAGGAAAGTTGGTTTTTATACCTCGCTTTTCACTACCCAAAGGAGTCTCAGAACAGCTTACAATCACCTTCCCTTCCTCTCCCCACAACAGACACCCTGTAAGGTAGGTGGGACTGAGAGAGCACTGAGAGAACTCTGACTGACTCAAGGTCACCCAGCTGGCTTCATGTGGAGGAGTGGGGAAGACTTTACGTACTCAAGAGTTGGCTAGATGAGCTCACCAGGAAATCCACTGACTTCAGCAATGAGAATGGAAGGGGCATAAGCTTTATTTCAGGATTTTTATATCTAGTATTATTGTGAAAAAGCAATAACCATGATAAGACTTTTATTTTAACCTCTGTTGTGCAGTAAATGGATTTTTCTTTGTGAAAGGTGCTCCTTTTAAAGTAGCTATAGATTCTTTATTCCACAGTGTTCTTAAAGTATGTGCATTAGTAGCAGCAGGAGTTTAATTTAATAAAAGTATAATTCTTAGTATCCAATTCAATTGTGATGCTCATTTCAAATTAGATTGGCCTGGGCTGGTCTTAAAGGCCCAGAAACCAGATTTAAATGCAATTGAAAAAACTTTTAATACAGGAATACATGTACACATCCTTCCACTTTCAACATTTTTTATGTCCTTATTGTGTGCTGGGAATGGGAGTGTCTGTATTCTTGAATTTCATCAGAAGCCACACTATCAGTGACAGATGTTATATTTTGCATGCAGAAGGCAATTCCAGGCATTCCAGAGGATCTCAGATTTCTGCCTGACTACATGGAGAGCTGTTGTCTGTCAGAGAAGACAGTATTGAGCTATGGGGATCATATTCTCACTCACCATAATGCAGCTTTATATATTCCAAGAGCTGCTCTTTCCAATAATGGTAATCAAAACCTGTGCTCACACAGAAACTCTCTGTGAGAGAAACCTCAGTTCAAATCTCCACTCTGCTGTGGAAGCTTGCTGGAAGGAAGTAACCTTGGATCAGTCATACAAACTCAGCCTAACCTACCTCAGAGGGCTGTTGTGAGGATAAAGTAGAGTAGTGGAGACTGATGTAGGCCATTTTGTGTGCTTATTGAAGAGAAAGTTGGAGTACAAATTAAGTAAGTAAAAGTTAATAAAATTAAAATTTCTGCATCCATATTATCTGGGTGAGTACCACATATGCACACACAAAGAACACCTTCCTTAAAATCACAGTCTTCCAAATCTATCCTTGCAGTTCTTGTTAGCTTTTAAGAGGATGTTTTGCAACCAAAGATGTGCTTTCAGATTACTCAATGTGCTCTGCTCATTTTAATGCTTCTTTCTTTCTTTCTTTCTTTCTTTCTTTCTTTCTTTCTTTCTTTCTTTCTTTCTTTCTTTCTTTCTTTCTTTCTTTCTTTCTTTCTTTCTTTCTTTCTTTCTTTCTTTTTTCTCTTTCTTTTCCCCCAAAAGAAAATGTATCAGGAAGTCACAAGCAAGAGCAAACAGGCAATTATTGTGATATATACTATTTCACAGAATGGGGAAAGATGCACAATAGCCCAGCAGCATCACAATACCAAGTCAGTCAAGGGCAAGGAAGCCATTGGCACTGTGCACGACAGCAAACCATTTGCATTTTGAATTAGGAAATAGCTTGGCACCCTGCAAGTCCATAAAA
The DNA here is from genome assembly GCA_029375565.1 of Gekko gecko. Lineage (NCBI taxonomy): Eukaryota > Metazoa > Chordata > Lepidosauria > Squamata > Gekkonidae > Gekko > Gekko gecko. The sequence goes on along the minus strand of JAPDNY010000006.1, from coordinate 124,702,572 downwards.
AGTGGGGTGGCAGAATATGCATGTATGTTCTTGTGTATAAAATATATTTGTTTCTACACTTTTCAATGAGGAATGAGTGCAGTAATGCTAGGGTTAAAACTCACATGTCATACAGTTCATAAAAGTCTATGAAATGTTTATTCACTGTTGCAGAGAAAGAGAACAGATATATGTGATGCTCAGGCACAGATAGTGTTTATCCAAGGTTTTTTGTTTTTGTTTTAATCACATACTGCAGCAAAGTCCACTATTGTTGTGTATGCGGACCTCCACTAGGGGTCTGCCACCTAAGTCTTGGTACAAAAAGACAATAGGACCTAGGAACCTAGTCCACCTTGAGTCCACCAATTAGACCTTTGGCAGGAAATTCAAACCCACCAATGGTACTATGGGTATGCCGGGTGGGGTGTATAAAGTTGGCCCTTGCAGGGCCGGGTTTGCTGTGTGTGTTATGTGAAGTACAATAAACGCGTCTGAAAGTGTGTCATAGTCCAAATCTCCATGCGGTAAACCCAGTACTTTACAACTATATATTGCAAAAGATGGTTGTGTGGAAGACCCTGAGCCCTCTGCTGAGTTTGTTGTAGGGACTACATTTCGAAAATTGTCTGATTAAATTCAAATCATTTCAATTTAATTGTGAGAAACAGCTCATCTTTTTTGTGTACTAGTTTCTCCTTCTTTGTGCCAAATGTTCCTGTTAAAAATAGTACATTTTCTATGTTTGTTTTTATATTGTTTCATATAAATGGTACATGAGGTATAGATGGTCTTAAAATGGCATAAAGGAAACATCAGTGATAGTAATGAAAATTAAGGCCCTGATCATACCAGGGGGGAAAGGCGCAGCTGAAGTGCAGCTTTTTAGAACCCCACCAAAAGAGAAGCGCGGCTGCGGGATCAGACAGATCCCCCGAGCTGCCACGCAGTTGCTCCCTGGCATGATCAGATGCAGGGGGGAAGCCGCAGACAGGAGAGCAAGGTGAGCCCACTGTGCATGCGCCCGGATGTGCAGTTCAACAGGGCCTTGGATGCTGCGGGGAGATGGGCGTATTGGCGATCAGGTGCCCTCCCGTGCTGTGCGACAACTGGTAGGTAGTACTCTTTTGGTGCTACCTTTTTGATGCACGGTTTCACCCGGAAGGGACGGATCAGGGACGGGTGCACTTTGCTTCCCAAATGTTGCAGTATGATTGCGCCCGCTTGATGCGCCCCCAATCCGTCCCTCTCGCGTGGCAAATCCTCCCGTGTGATCGGGGCCTAAGTAAACCAAAATCTATGTAAATAACAATTACAATCATATCAATAAGAGTACAACAATGCTACATCAGTTCATTTCATCACCTTTTAAAAGATCACACTCAAGCTGATTCTCCCTCTCCCACTGGAAAGTTTTCAGCAGAAAAAGTGCCCAGAAGATAAAGGATTAAAAAGCTCCCCCCACACACACCTCCCTCCTGAGCCATGTTGCAGCTCCTTTGCCTGCATTTTCTGTGCAAAAAAGCATAGAAAAACTATGCATGTTTGAAGGCTCACACACACTAGACAAAGATTACACCTCTTTTTCTGTCCATAAAATGCAAATTGTAAGTTCTTGTAGCCTCAGTTTGCCTTGAGGGAAAGGACAGGGGTTTTAACCCTTCAATCTTCATTCTGTTTTGCTACTTGACATTAGACTCCCTGCTTTCATATTAGCAGAGGTGTATTGAGGAGGAAAGGGCCCTGCTTCCAGCCTGCCATGGCCTTGGCCTGGTCCCACCCCACCCCCGAAGGAGGGAGGGGGAACCTGGCTGGTCAGCCCTGAGCAGGAGGTGCCCAGCCAAGCTGGGCAGCCAAGCATGATGAGACTGGACAAGGTGAAGCCAAACAGGCACATCCCGTCTCTCACCATAGTGAGGTTGAGCAGATGTGTCATCCCTCACTGAGGCTAGGCCAGGCAATTCCCATCCCACAGCAAGTCCTGGCTAGGCACATCCCATCCCTCAGTGAGACCAGGTTGGGAAGGTGTATCCCATCTCTCCACAAGGCTGGGCCAGGTGAGGATGGACCAGGTGGGTATGCCTCTTACTGTGATGAACCCTCCTTCCCTGCACTGCTGGCTCACATTTACTCCTCTTTTTGGGCTGGGGTGGCCCTGACAGCGAAAGTGGCATCTGGGTTGTGGTGGCCCAAGGTGGGAGTGGAGGGTGGCCCTCCAGCCATCAGCCTACCAAGATTCTTCTGCTTTGATTATTAAGGGGAAAGATGTGTACTTTAAAAATACTGTGAATACACCACCATTGTCTTCCAGATCATCCTGCTAAGCTAGCAAGTTCTGCTTATGGTTGTGATCAGTTTTGAGAGTCATTTGATAATTCAGAGCTAGTTACAATGTCAATACATGCTCCAGAAGGGCTGATTTCCATATAACAGCCTTCCTTTTAAGAAATATTTATCTTTTTAGTATTTTTTTAAAAAAGTTATACCAGCTTTCCAAATCCACTTAAGATGGCTTACATCCATAAAATAAAACCAAGCATATAGTAAAAGCAATAAAAACAAATCATAACAAAAACGTAATGAAAAAGCCATCAACAATAAAAATATACCAATAAAAAATCCATTAAAAGCACACCAATGCACAATTGGACATAAAATGGAGCCATCTACAATAATATTGATAAAACAGTCCTCAGACTAGGAGCAAACCATAAACAGTTTTAAAAGGTGGGACTCCTTAGTTAAAAACCTGAGTAAAGAGAAATGTTTTGTCTTAGAGCCTCAAGGAAAGCAAAGGCAAGAGAGGAGTAAAGGAATATGAATACGAATTACTTGAATAAAAAATTGTTTTGGATTCTGCCTAAAATTTCTACACATGCAATGGAAGTTACACTTTTGTAAGCCAAGAGTCCTGTCTATGGAAATTTTAGGCATGGTTCAGTCCGATATGCATTATGCAGATGTGGCTTGTGAGTGGGACACAGACTTTTCCACAAAACCAGTGTGGATTAGAATTTTTTTTTTCCATTTAATGTTCCACTTAACTCCAGTTAGCATTTTCCATATACGTTATCTCACAAAAATAATTCCAGAATATCCTTCTGAATTTAGCACATTACATTGAAACTGGATCATCTGGGCTGCGATCATTGGGCTTTAGATCTGACATAGGTGTGAATGCCTGATGGCTCTAAAGGGAGTGATCAGACAGAAACCCGCAGTCCTCAGCAACCTGTGCTGCTCTGCCGCAGAAGTGGAATTAAAAAACACCGGGGAAAGTCCAGCTCTAACAGGTTCCGATGGGCCACAGACGTACTTTCCCCTGTCTGATTGTGCAAGCATGCTCTCATGCTATCGGGATGGTCTGATCTTGCCATCCTGGCTTGATGCCATTTCCCCCCCACCTTCGCAGTATGCACATCATCGTATAGGGGGCCCTCAGTGCAGAGGTGTGATTTCTCATTTATGCACATGGGAAACAAATGGCAAAAAAGAAAGACTCACCCACAGTTGCATCTGATCACACAGTGACAAGCTGCGCCCACATCTACAACTGTGTGTCAAATTCCTCCAAAGGAAATAGTCTCACTTCCCCTCCTATTCAACTGACATGTATGACCACAGCCTTTTTTATTTATTTATTTATTTTATTAGATTTATATACCATCCTCCCCAAATGGGCTCAGGGCAGTGTGCAACAACTAAAATAATACAATTAAAACAATGTTAAAATAATAGTTTGCACATAATTTATTTTATTTATTTATTTAACCTTCGATTTCATATAACCCCCTAGGGGGTCTCTGGGCGGTTTACATGAGGGGGTGCTAAGCACATTTCATCCTAACTTGGGCCACATTGTACTAAGGAAGGGGCTGCCTACCGGCACCCAGGTGGAGGCTGGTGTTCCTTCTTTTTGGTTCGGCTCGGCTTTCTTCCTGGTGGTTCATCAGCTAGCTGTTCCTCCTGGCGCTCGGCACACGATACATCCTCCTCTGGCCTTGGCTACGTCCCGTAGGCTCCACCGCGCCCGCAGATGATGTCATCGCGCGCCTCTACTTCTGCCGATGACAGCCGCCCGATGTTACTGCTGGCCACTAGGGATCGCTCCTTCTGGCCCTGCTGCTGCTGCCTGCTGTCGCCGTGTCACCACATCATGCCACCTCCACTGCCAGTACTCTGCTGCAGCTGATGTCCACTGCCGCCATTGCCGTTGCCACCGCTGTCGCCTCCTCCACACACCTCCCTGATAATAATATCATAGCATAAAATACCATGTAAACAAGAAGATCAGGTGTTAAAACAATCCAGTATCTAATCAAATGTCCAGTCAGGACCAGGCCACTGAAGGATGATTGGCCAAAAAGCTGGGGGGGATGTCCGCTGCCTCAACCAAATGCCCAGTGGAAGAGCTCCATCTTACAGGCTCTGTGGAACTGCAATAAGTCCCTCAGGGTCCTGACGTCATAGGGGAGCTCATTCCACCAGGTGGAGGCCAGGGCTAATCGGACATCCCTGGGGCCAGGGACCACCAAAAGATGTTGGTTTGTAGACCTCAGTGCCCTCCAGGGCTCATATGGGGAGAGGCGGTCTTACAGGTATGCTGGCCGCTGGCCATATAGGGCTTTCAAGGTAAGCACCAACACCTTGAAACAGATCCAGAATTCAATAGGCAGCCAGTGCCATTCGCGCAGCACTGGGTGGATATGAGCCCGCATGGGCGTTGCCATCAACACCCACGCTGCCACATTCTGCACTAGCTGCAATTCCGGAGCACAGTCAAGGGCAGCCCCATGTAGAGAGAGTTACAATAATCCATTATGGAAGTGACCATTGCATTGGTCATTGTAGCTAGGTCTCAGGGAGTAAGATATGGGGCTAACTGCCTGATCTGCCTCAGATAAAAAAAGGCAGACCTGGCAGTGGTGGTGACCTGGGTCTCCTTGGAAAGGGAGGCATCCAGGAACACACCAGACTCTTACCACTTGACCAATGGAGCCCCATCGAAAGTTGGGAGCCTGATCCCTTGATCCAATCCCCCATGACTCAAGTACAGGACCTCCTTCTTCGATGGATTTAACTTCAGTTGGCTCTGTCGTAACCATCCAGCCACAGCCTGTAACATCTCGTCGAGGTGTCCTGGGGCCGTGTCTGGGTGGCCGTCTATCAGTAGGTAGAGCTGAGTGTCATCTGCATACGGATAACAACCCAGCCCATATCTCTGGATAATCTGGATGAGGGGGCACATATAGATATTAAACAACATGGGGGAGAGAATGGATGCTGCTGGGATAACTCCCCCCCCCCCAAGTGCCACCCTCTGTCCCTGACCCAGAAGGAAGGAGGCTAACCACTGCAAGGCAAGCCTCTGTATCCCAGCATCAGTAAGGTGATGGGTTAACACGTCATGGTCAACCATATTGAACACTGCCGATAGATCAAGAAGACTCAGCAGTGCCAAACCGCCTCAATCCAGGTGTCTCTGGAGATCATCCACCAGGGTGACCAGCACTGTCTCTGTCCTATGGGCAGGGTGAAAGCCGGACTGGAAGGGATCCAGGACCTTAGCCTATTCCAAGAAAACCTGAAGTTGTGTTGCCACTGCCCTCTCTACCTCTGCCTTGTTCTGTCTATTGCAGAAATGCTTTAAACACACACACACACAAGCAGCCAGAAACAGAAACCATGTCTTCCTTCTGGGGTGGCCCAGAAAGGGTTTTCCTGGGCTGTAAATTCTGGCTTCATAAATAAAGTTTGTATTATAAATGACAAAACAGTCAGGATTTCAGAATTCAGCTAGAAAACAAATAGTTCCATGCTGTTTCTATGAAAATGTTATATACTTGATTTTTTTTCTGTCATGTAGGGGCATATCTTCAGAACAGTAAAGTGGTTCTGCTAGATCAGCCACTGGTTTGTGCTTCTCTTCAGCATAAGTAACTTAATCTGGCAGTCAATTTATGTACTTACTGACATCTGTAACAAAACCCAAGGTTTCTTCCTACACAGCTTCTTTTGTTGTAGTAATAATCTGCTTATTGAATTTTGTTCAGTAGTCATAAAATAGAAAGGTCTCCACAAGAGAATGATCTATGGTACATTAGCACAAATTCACCTGAGATTTAGAACTATCATTGGGTTTCACAATGTACTTTTATGCATAACTTGTTTAGAAACAGGTAGGTGCAGGAGCTCCGCTTGTATTTAGCTTGGTCCTTAACAGTGAATGAATAAATAAGCTAGCCATGGTGAAGGAAGTCAGCACAATGAAAATACCACTACTAAATCTGTAGCAGGCAAACTCACAGTGTACATTCCAGCAAAAGTAGTTTCAGAGACCGTTTCCAATTGATTCCAACATTTTTCTTTAAGTGAAGATGACTCACATGTCTACTTTTGAAAGGGATCTTGAACACTTCTTTGAGTAAAAGCAAAGTGAGAATGATGCTAAAAGATATGAAGAATGCAGTGGTTAGACACCTCCTCAAACTGTCATGCCTGGGTATTACCCAGGATGCAACAGAAACGAGCAGTCCAGAATTGACCCAGCTCACCAGAAACATCTCAGAGACTTTGATTATGAGAGAACGCTGATTAGAGCCCACAAAGTGTGTTCATCCTTCTCAGTTGCCATTGAAACTGAAGCCATTGAAAAAGACCCCAACAATAGCAGACCAATTTTTTGCGGGGTTCCAGGAGGGATGGGGGGAGGTGCTGGAAGAAATTAAACATGCACACAATCCATTTCTTGGTAAAACATGGCCACAGCTTATTTTATTAATAGAAACAATGGTGCAGCATAGGGATGGATCCGAGCTTCAGGCAACCCGCCTGCCACCCAATGGAACCTTCCCCCAGCCCACCAGCTGGGGGATTGCCCATGAAGTGACAGGACACTGGGACACATGTGGGTGCCGGCCTCTACATGGTCCCCCTGCCACCTGGTGGTGGAAGCCAGCCAGCAGCCCCCACCTGAGCATGCACCTGAGTGGCTCCACACCCCAAGGCCCCTTTGCTAAAGCCTGAAAAGAGGTAAGACACAGCTATTTTACTGGGATATTTACAAAGGAGTGGGGGAGACCCACACCGGTGTCTTTGCCAGCCCAAACTCAGGAGCCAGTGTATAATAAAGCTTGCTTTGCCGAGGTTGTGACAGAGGCTCTGGCAGTACCTGACCCCCTCCACACTTCTTAATGCTAGAGCTTCCAGAAGGGCAGGATCCCGCAAAGGGCTGCTGTGACCCACCTCTCTTTTTGCATGACAGTCTCAGGACTCTGGGACTAGAATGACAGCCCCCCGAGTGGAATGACTCCCCCTGGGAGTAGCAGAGGTGTTCTGGGACTGGAATGACAACCCTCAGAGAGGAATGATAGTCCCAGAAAGCTTCTGCAAGTCCCAAGGTTTATCATTCCAGTCCCAGAACACTTCTGCTAATCCCAGGGACTGTCATTCCACACTGGGGGCTGTTATTCCAGTCCCAGAGCACTGAGAAGATTGTTACTCCTCTGACCTCTGTACATTGCTCAGAAATTGAGTGCACTGTTTTGTATTCTGCCCTGGCTCAGAGACTCCAGCCATGCATTTACCAAATGAAGGCATCTGGGATGCCACAATTTAATAAATTTCAGTACAAAGTCACCCTTACAAATAAGGCAGAAACAAGATTCCTGTAAATGAATGTCCAGGAAAACTTTTAAAATGTTCCCCTACAAGCTTTTCTACGTTGCCTCTCTTACTATCAAATTTGTGACCATTCGTTTTTCCGATGCACATGGTATCTATATTTGCAGATCTTAAAGTGACTATTCTAAAAGTGAATTTCAAAAACATGGCACAGCAGGAGACTGCTGAGATACCACTATAACCACTGGCCAGCTCCCACATTTTTCTTGGGTTTAGCCCAGCCCAGGGGCATTGCTGGGTTCCCAGGCTCCCCTAAATTTCTGGGGAGCTCCTCCTTAAACCCCACATGGATTCACCTGCATAGATAGTGACAATGGCCTGTGACATCACTGGCTCCTCCCTATGATGGGGATGCAGACCACTGTGAAGCTGCTGCTGCTCCAGGGAGGCAGATACTCTATAAATTTAGAAAAAACAGCAATGAACAACAAAAGTTTGAAGCAACTGCTCCATTAGGGTGGGCTCCAAGGAGCTCCAGGATCTAGGGCACTCTTAACCTATGGGCATAGGCACTGGACTAGTGTCAGTATTCTTATCTGTTATATGCATTTGCAGTATTCTCATTCTTCCTAAAAATACATTGGACACCAATGCCCTCAGAAGACTTCTCAAGTGAAGAAAAGAAGATTTGCATCTCAGATTTTGATCTCAGATAAATGAATCCAGTTGTGCCAAGTTGTTTAACTGGATTCTTGGTGATTCCTAGACAAAAAGGTTTTTAAAAGACAGCTGGATTTGAAATGATTTACAGATTGTAGCTGCCTTTGTAATTCCATGCAGAGAGCAATATAAGCACCAAAATAAACAGACATGGAAATCCAAAAATGGTCCTTTCCAAGAAACTGCATGCGAGATAAATAAACAGAAACAGCCAGAGAGACTAAGTACTTCCATTAATTGCTGCATTATTATCATAGAGGCCCAACTGACGGTGATGCTTGTAATGAATAATACCTTTTGAATCCAAGAGGAAGGTTGTCAGAGTAAAAGAAGGCTGATGGGAAATGGAGCTGAAACACTGACAAGCTTTGCTGTCAGAAATTCTAATTGAACCTTGGTAATTTATCTGAAGATTTTTAACTAATTTTTGCCATGTTCATCTACAGCCGTTCATCTGAATGGAGAACATATTCATCCAAAAATATGTCCTTGGTTTTTGTCATCCTCTCTTAGCCTGTCTTATGGGATGCATCAAACTGCTTGTTTTTGGAAATGCAGATTCAACTCAGTTTCACCTTCCATTACTTACACTAAGAACTTGAAATAAGCTGGTTACAATTTAATGAAATGCAAATGCACATTCCACAGTCCAAACAGCAGATGTGATATTTTTTCAGACGTATGTACTAGCCTAAGGATGCCATTTTATTCAGCAACATGTAAAAAATGGAACTTAAAAAAATCTGGAACATCTGTCCTGGTGGATATTTATTTATTTAAAATACTTGTAAGCTAGCCTTTCTCCCTCATATAGGGATGCAGGATAGGTGACAACAAAAGTTTAAAAACAAAACTGGATAATCTCAAAGCATAAAGCTCAGTGCTTGCAGTGAGAACAGTATCCAAATGTTTAAAACACTCAAGAAATTCTATATTCCTCTTTAAGAGGCTTGGTTTTGCAGTCTTGCCTAAATGCTAGAAGAGAAGAAACTTTCCTTACAATCTCAGGGAAGCTATTGTCTACATGCAGCCAGCCCCTCTTTCCCAGCACCCGCTTACCTACTGCTGCACCGTCCTTCCAGGCGATCCTGCTGGCCATGGGGAGGCTTGGGCGGCTGCTGCTCCTTTGGGGGGGGGGTGCTGCCGCCGCCGCTGCCGCCATTGACCCACGAAAATAGGCTCCGCTGTCTCTGCCATCCTCCTTGCCGGCCCCATCCGGGCTGCCGTAGCCCCCACCTCTCGTTCCCGCCTCCAGGGCCGTCGTTGTGCGTGTGTTTTTTTTAAAGCTTCTGGTTTGAGCACTTGACTAAACATGCGCTTAATAAATCCATTATTAAACTTTAAATGGATTTATTAAGCGCATGTTTGCTCAAGCGCTCAAACCGGAAGCTTTTTTTTTAAAAAAAAAAAACAAGAACGTTCAGACAGCCCTAATTGCAATCCTTGCGAGAGAGGGGCTGTCCACATAGGTGAAATTGCGCAATCAAAGCGGAAGTGCCAGGAAAACACTAGTTTCTCCAGGGGTCAGGAAAACCTGGAAACATTGTGCGAGTAAGCCCGCTTCGCGGTGGGAGGCAGATTGGCTCGTGTGCACGTGAAACTGACATGCGCAAGTAAACAGCAGCGAATCCCAATCAAAACGGCAGTGTGACCGCACCCCAAGATCACAAACTGTTGAGAAGATGGTGCATAGGTCCATATAGAGACCATTCATATTGGAGACATTCTTGTCTTTGCAACGCCTTGACAGAATCATACTTTAGGGAAGAACAAATGGTGGTTCTTGGACGAAATCTAATCCCTTAGAATGATATTGCTGCTCCTCTAGTTATCATCCCAAGGTTATAAAATGGTGGAGTTACCAGGATGTGTGGCCAGGTTTTTATATTTATAAATGTTGTTGCTAGACAGAAGAACAGGTGTTTTCTGTGAAGATGCTAGGTTCAGACAGAGTCTGTTACAGGTGATATGCATTTATGTTATTCTGAAGTGCCTGAAATTCTTATCAATGGGTTTGTGTCAAAGCTATTAGACACTTTCAGGAAATCTTAGCTGTCCATTTCCTCATGAAGTACACAGACTTGCTATACTTGCCTCCTTCCTGTTCTTCCTCTGTGTCTGTAAAAGAGCCACAATGACAACTTGTATAGCACATCTGGACAAGTCACATAACACATAATCTTCTTGAAGAGAGCACTTCATTAGGATCTTTAAGCAGACAAATGCCTACTTGGTCCAGCCAAAAAGTTATAGGGACTGAAGCAGAAAATCCAAATTGCACACGTGAACACTCTCACTAATGAATTTAGATCCGAGTAACTCTGCCTAGAATTTTACTGTTAATCCCTGAAATGAATGGGAATTGTACAAGGACACTACAGAGCTTTTGTGCAATTCCTGTCAAACTCAATGGGACTCATGTAGGAAAAAATTCTGATGAAGTCTGCCTGCCTCCATGGGTCACACCTGTCTGTTTACCTTACTAATGCAAAAATTGTGCCACTTGAGCCAGCTGCTTTGCCATGCTTTCTGGTCATGTGGTAAGGGAGGTCTTACCACCTCTCCTGCCAGTTGAATACTTTGCCAAAATATGCTCAGGAAGCATGCACAATCCGGCAAGAACTGGAGGCCTTTTTCAGTCTGGATTATTTCTTATCTTTCCTCAGAACCAGATTTCTGCTGCTTGGTCTCAGCAAACTGGATTGATCTGGCATGAATCTACAACCTTAGGGGCAAAAAGTTGCAGTGGATTTCAAGGTCAGTGAAACTTCAGGGATAGGTCCTCTATTCCACTTGAAACATTTCACAAAAGCTCACTTATGAACTATTCCAGCATCCTTACTTGTTTTTATTATGCATTCAATAAATTAATAGATAAATCATTGGACTATTTATTTTCTTTCCCACTTTCAAATTAAACAGAACACTTGAAAATATTACAGACTTAGCCCAGGAGTCTTTAAGCCATCCAAATACACTTGGCCTTGATTTGAAACTAAAATCAATTTTAATTTTATATACATTTGATTTTTTTTCAAACCTAGTGAATTATGTAAAATTCCAGAGTGGCTAAAAATGCTTAAGGCTTGCTTGTGTGATCTTTGCATATCTACTTCTGTCTAATAACTTGTCCTTTCAGGTCATTCCTCTGCCCAATTATTTGAATACTAGGAATAAGGCCCATTGTGGGAATAAAAACAATGAGCTCTAGAAAGAGGGTCTGGGCGAGTCTAGATAAGCTAGATATATTTATGTAACGATAAGTATGTATATGGCACTTTCTCAAACATTCACAACACTTCCTGCTGTATGTTGTAGACCTTAAAATTATCTTGGAAAGTAAGCCAATGTGTTGGGAGGGGAAGCAGTATGAGAAACTGTGTCTTGCCTAAAGGCACCAAATGAATGTGCAGTTGAGTTGAGAAATGAACAAGGATTTCCAGCTCCTAGCCTCTTTGTAACAATTGTGGTACACCAAGACATGTCTCATTGAAATCAATAACAAAGCTTTCATTGTAACTGAAGAATGTTTTACCCATGTCTGTTTGACTGTTTTTGCATGGAGTAACCTGATCAGCTGCTATTGGCACAATATATATGAAGTATAATTAGATGTCTCCTTGGAAATCTGGCATATTCCACCTAGACTGGCCTGACATATCAGGCATATAATTGTGGTAAGGTAGTTTAAACTTACCCATCCTTATATGTTTATTTCTAGCTCTCATTTTTAACAGTAATATAGTTTGTGTAACCTTTTTCACATCTTTGTATGATTCAGCCATTTGTATTGATAAATACACCCACACACATAACCTCTCTTCTTACAGTGCCAGCCATGAAAACATTGATTTTATTCTTTTTGCTACCTAGAATGCTTTCTGCAGAAAGAAGAATCTTAATTCAGAAGGTCACGTTTGAAAGAGGGATGTTGGTAGAGACTAGTACACCAAGAGAACTGATTTGAACACTTGCGAAAAGGTGCCATTTACAAAAGCTTCTGCCAATCCTGTTTTATCTACTTAACCTTTTCCTCTTTCAAATGCAGTTGTTATTTTAGACAGGCTAAATTGATTTCACTACTCATTTTGCCATGACATTCACTTGCTTTATTTTGGTGAATAGATCTGAGTTCTCTCCCCACTATTCCATTTCTTTGACCTCTGTGCTTTCAGGCTTGTTCACCTTGAAGAAGGAAAGCTCTTCCCCACTTAACCGATTAAATATACATACAGCAGTGTTTTTGAAAAGATCAGTAAAAAGGTGTACCAGGAAGAGAAAGCATTTTAGGATGAATTATTGATCAGAATTTCAGTTAAAAAAAAACCCCTGTCACTATGTCCGGTTTGGCCAAACAGAACTGTATCATCACGTAGCATTTGCTGGGTTAGGAAAGATAGCTTCTCTACCTCATAGGCTGTTCTATGGTAGACAACAGTGATTCTTGAACCTCTGAGAGTCAGAATCCTGAGTCAGCATATTTATGGCTAACCATTGCTGGAAAGCAGAACAGGCATTCAACTCAAATGTTGTCATGGTGTTTGAGAGGTGAATGACATTTGCCATGTTAAATTTTAGTAGCTGAGGATAATAGCTAAATATATTGTCAATTGACCAGTATGTTTTATTTCAATAGACAATTATATCTATGGAATGCGTGTATAATTGATTTATTTCTGGGATTTGTACTCCATTTAGGGTTGCCAATTCCAGGTTGGGAAATACCTGGAAATTTGGGGGGTGGAGTCTGAAAGGGGTGGGCTTTCAGGAGGAGAGGGTGTTCAAGAGGGTATAATGTCAAAGAGTCTACTTTCCAAAGTGGCCATTTTATCCAGGTGAACTGATCTCTGTCACCTGGAGATCAGTTGTAATCCGAGGGGACTGCCAGCCACCACCAGAAGGCTGGTTCTAATTCCACTTTCCAGCCAAAGTTCTTGAGGTGGCTTACAAGTTTGGTGACAAGAATGTGGCCCACCTAGTTGTCTGTAAGGTAGATTTGCAGATGTGCACGCTCTGTATTTTAGGAGTGCCAATTACATAGGAAAACACGTATCAAGGGCTGCATTCTTCCAAATGAGCATGTGAAAGCCTGCAAGATACAGGGCAGTGTAATTTTGGACTAGGGTCTTGGACTAGGACTGTGGAAACCCAAACTCAAATCTTACTTAGCTCCATGAATTTCACTAAGAGACCTTAGGCCAGTCACATTCTCTCAGGCTGAGGTACCTCACAATGTTGTTATGAGGAGAAAATGGAGGATAGCATAACCATGTTCACCACCTTGGACTGCTTGGAGGAAGAATGGGAACTTCAAGAGAAAAATCTTTCATAAACCCTAAACATTAGAGAATGCTCCATGGCTCCCCTAGGGTACAAGTTGACTAAACTACACTTTCAGCATTATTTAAAGTGAACAGAATCATTTACATTTAGTATAACTTGGGCCTAGAGACCCTAACTGTAACAATTTCAGCAACCATTTTAACTATCACATTATAGCTTCCACTTCCCAGATCTCACCAGAAGACAGATGGCCAAACATTAACTCTTAATTTATCATCCTTTGCTAAACTTTACTATAATCATAATAACACTTAAGGATGCTTAGTCCCAACTGGGAGCAGGGTATCCCCCACTCCCAACAGGCACTTCCCACTGGGGGGAATGTCAGCATTATACCAGCATGTTGACATCATTTCCAGTATGTCCAGATGTGACATCAGCACAAATGCCAAAGTGTCCCCAGTATTCCTGGAGGAACCTGACAACCCTAGAACACCTAGCTGCATCTCTGGATAATGTCATTTAAGCATGAGTGATCCTCCCAAACCTAACACCCTGATAATGTAACATGAACAAGCAGCCCGAATGTTGATGATTTTGTCTGCAAAATAGATAGCAAACTTGTCATGGTGGACATACAACAATACTTCTTCTTGGGAGAGACAGTCAAGACTGTCACTACTCACTATTTGTTCACTGGAATCTCTCCATTGCATTGCACTTTGAAGACAGAACAGACTATGGCTCAATGGCAGAACATCTGTTTGGCATGCAGAAAGTCCCAGGTTCAATTGCCACCATCTCCAGTCAGATATTAGTTGATGTGAAAAACTGATTCCTGAGCCCCTAGAGAAATGCTGCCAGTCAGAGAAGATGATACTGATCTTGGTAGATCATTGGTCTCACTCAGTATAAGGCAGCTGTATGTGTTCAGAGAAGACAGTAATTTCCCCATTAACTGTGATCTCTCTCTCTCTCTCTCTCTCTCTCTCTCTCTCTCTCTCTCTCTCTCTCTCTCTCTCTCTCTCTCTCTCTCTCTCTCTCTCTGCTATTTTATTCTCTTCCGTATAGCATTTTTATGTTTCCTATCACTATACATTCCCTTTGGATTTGTGAACCATTAAATATAAAGTTAATAATTAACAACATAGTCATTGGATAGATTAATTTCTGCTGAAAGAGCCAGGTTGGAAACTTTCCTGATCAAGTTGAACAGGAATGGATTTCAATTGAGGTCCCTGAACTGAAAAGATAATACATTAATCTAACTCATTTACATGAGTGAGAAATGAATTCCCTCTCATACTCGTGCATTCTCTCTCTCACCTCTTTATGACAAAGTATCTTGTTATCTGCCAGAAATGTGAGTTACAAAAATAGTGATGCATGATACACAACTGAATGTCTGCTCAAGATTAATGAGGAAGGAGAATAGCTTCTGTAATTATAGTTTGTCAAGATGACCATGATCGGCCTCTTTGCCCATAAATTAGGTTAGATCAAATACAGACTTACTCTAATATATTTTCATCTATGCATCTTGTACATACACACACACACACACACACACGCACAAAGCCTTTCCCTGTGAACAATAAAAATGTCTGTGACCTTGGTAAGGAACAGATCCCATCAAAATCATAGCAATTTTCACTGCTTATAGATATACAGTACAATATTCCCAATAATTGTTTCCTCCTTATTTTAAGGTGCTTGTCTTTTCATGTATTATGAAGGAAATTTTGATTTCCTGATCTGTTTTGGAAATGCTAAAAGACCAAGCCAAATAAGATGTGGGTTTGATTGTTTGTTTGTTTGTTTAAAAAAAGCTTAAATAGATTTATAGCTACTATAATTCTGGGAACATTTTTATTATGTGTATTTACATACCCCTCTTGCAGAGAGCTTTCAACAGCAGCAATGATGACAAAAGCTCTGCTCAGGTGACCATTTTCCATGGATTATAAATGCATGAAAGAGAAAGTGGATTATTCACTGGCTCTGCCCCTTTAGTCAACAAAAGGTTGCAACAAGTTGTACATGAGCAGTCTTTTCTGTGGTCACACTAGACAGGGCTAAATACAATTATATGGGTCCAGAGCAAATCAGATTTCGTTACTCAGTTCATTGTGACCTTATGTGGTAGTGACTATCCCCCTATCTTTTCATGGCTACCATTTACACAAACCACAACAGCAGCTTAAGATCCCTCCTTGCTCATCCTGATGTGACTATGGTGGCCATTCCACTTTTTAAAAAACTGGACAGACCTGTTTTTGAGTAATGCCCCGTTGTCACATATAAAAATGCTAATGGACACCATAAACCCAACATTTCTATGTACAGGAGTGAGGGGAGATCATGGGGCAAAGCTGGAACATGCTAGAGACAGTACCTAGAAAGGGAAACCTTTAAGGAAGGGCTGAGGAGTGAAAGTCCATAGCTCTAGCTCAGCAAGGATCACCCAGATGAAACAGGCTATAATACGCATATGGCAGAAATATCCTGTCCTATTATATAAAAGGGTAGTGGTCTGGCAAGATTCTATGCTTGGCAAAATCAATTCGCTCCCTGGTATGTCGCTCAGAATCTGTCCCTATCCACTAGCTGCGTTGCCTGAGTTCTCTCCCACCCACTGCAGCCTAGGCCACTCTTCTCTGATTGGGCCAGCATTTCAAGCTCATTTGCATATGGAAGCTGATTGGACTTCACTCCATTTCATACCTCAAACTCCCCCCCCCACAAGACAGTTGGAATTGTCAGTTGTTTATGCAACCTGTTGTATTCTGAAGTGAAATATGTCCTCACTCACAACACTTCCCCTTCAAAAGAAACAAACCCAATAACACAACCATGCCACACCACAAAAAAAGACAGGTCACACCACAAGCAGAATACCACAAGGCAAAAAAAGCTCTGGTACTAATTCTGGCAGGGGACGCTGTGAGTGTAGAAAATGATTTATCAACACAGTGGGAAATCTTTAGGAATTGTTTGGTGCATTTACCATGGGGCACCCACCCAGAGCCTCTGGCATTTTCTCACTCTGCTGGCATCAAAACCAAATGAAGGCAAACTAGAGATATGGAAACTTTTCCATCCTCCTTTGCATCAATTTGTCTTTGTTGGCAATGGCAACCCTAGGCCTGGCTGCTTGCCCCTGTTCAGCAGGAGCATCCCTATGGAAACTGCCTGGGTGATTTCGGACCAGCCAGAGACTTTCTGCCTAACCTGCCTTACAGGGTTGCTGTACAGATCACAAAGCCGAAAAGAATGAAGTAAACTGCTTTGCTCCCCGCTAATGAGAAAGACAGAATTTTGCCAAGGAAGAGGCTGCTGAGAGGGGATGAGATAAAGTTGCCAACTATAGGTATGGAAATTCCTGGAGATTTGAGGGATGGAGCCCAGAGAGGGTGAGGTTTGAGGAGGGGTGGGACCTCAGACAGGTACAGTGCCATAGACTCCACCCTCCAAACCAGCTATTTTCTCCTGGGGAACTATTGTTGCCAATCTTGACCCAGTGGCCATCAAACCATTCTCTTCCACCCCCTGCTGTGCAGCTGTCTTTCCCCTAGGGTTGCCAATCTCCAGGTGGGACCTGGAGATCTCCTGCTGTTACAATTGATCTCCAGATGGCCAAGATCAGTTCCCCTGGAGAAAATGGCTGCTTTGGAGGGTAGACCCTTTGGTATTATACCCTCCTGAGTCCTTCCCTCCCCCCCCAATGCTGCCCTCCACAGGATCCACCCCCCCAAATCTCCAGGTATTTCCCTACTTAGAGCTGGCAACCCTACTTTCCCCTCAGTGCCTGTTGGTAGGCAACCAAGCTTGGTTCTGTCACCTGTTTTGGCCCTTGAGAGAAAACTCATTGGGGCCAGTCCTGATAGGATTGCCAACTCCAGATGGGAAATTCCTGGAGATTTGAGGGATGGAGCCTGAAGAGGGTGAGGTTTCAGGAGGGGTGGGACCTCAGACAGATACAATGCCATAGACTCCACCCATCAAACTAGCCATTCCATCCTGGGGAACCATTGTTGCCAATCTCCAGGTGGGGGCTGGAGATCAATCAGAATTACAACTGCTCTCCAGGAGGGAGGGGGAGGAGATGGAAAGCTGAAGTCAGGGGGCAGATAACGGTAGGTTGAAAATTGGCTGGGAGGGAGATAGGATTGCCAACTCCAGGTTGGGAAATTTCTGGAGATTTGAGGGGTAGAGCCTGGAGATGGTGAGGTTTGAGGAGGGGTGGGGTCTCAGACAGGTACAATGCCATAGACTCCACCCTCCAAACCAGCCAGTCCCTCATGGGGAACCATTGCTGCCAATCTCCAGGTGAGGGCTGGAGACCACTCAGAATTACAACTGCTCTGCAGGAGAGAGGGCAGAAGTCAGCTGAAGTCAGAGGGGCAGATAACAGTAGGTTGATGGTTAGCTGGGAAGGAGATGGGGTTGCCAACTCCAGGTTGGCAATTTCCTGGGGATTTGAGGGGTGGAACCTGGAGAGATTGGGGTTTGAGGAGGGGCTGGACCTCAGGCAGGTAGAATGCCATAGACTCCACCCTCCAAACCAGCCATTTCCTCCTGGGTAACAAGTCGCCAATCTCCAGGTGAGGGCTGGAGATCACTCAAAACTACAACTGCTCTTCAGGTAGCAGAGATCAGTTCCTCTGGAGAAAATGGTGGACTCTGTCATTATACCCTGCTGAGGTCACCACAGTAAATTCACACTCTGTGCCCAAAGCCAAGGCACTCTCCCAGAGCCTCTTTCTAGAGCCCGTTGTATTTATTTCCACAATGGGCCTTACTCCTAGTTCACTATAATAATGAAGTGGGACTTACCACTTAAAGAACTGGCCCTATTTCTTGTGTGTGTTTTAAAGCTTAGATCAGAGATATTGTATTTTGTATTTTGAGTAATTTTACTTTATGTTGTGTGTTTGTACCTCTGAGGAAGGCCTTGTGGCCAAAACATGTTTGGTTTAAATGGATTTTTAAAAACCATTTATCATTTGTAATGCATCAGTTTACATTCCAATCCCAAAGAAGGGCAATGCCAAGGAATGTTCAAACTATCACACAATTGCACTCATTTCACATGCCAGCAAGGTCATGCTAAAGATCCTACAAGCTAGACTTCAGCAGTATGTGGATAGAGAACTGCCAGAGTATAGGCTGGGTTTCAAAGAGGTAGAAGAACTAGAGATCAAATTGCCAACATTCGCTGGATTATGGAGAAAGCAAGGGAGTACCAGAAAAATATCTACTTTTGTTTCACTGACTACACTAAAGCCTTTGATTGTGTGGATCACAACAAACTATGGCAAGTCCTTAAAGAGATGGGAGTACCAGACTACCTCACATGTCTCTTGAGAAACCTGTTGGGAAAAACATCAACAATCTCAGATACATAGACGATATCACTTGAATGACAAAAAGTGAAGAGGACCTCAAGAGCCTTTTGCTCAGGGTGAAAGAGGAGAGTGCAAAAGTTGGCTTGAAACTCAACATCAAAAAAACTAAATTCATGGCATCCAGCCCCATCACTCCTTGTCAAATAGAAGGGGAAGTCATGGAAGCAGTGACAGAATTCATGTTCCTGGGATCCAAGATCCCTGCAGACAGTGACTGCAGCCATGAAATCAAAAGATAAGAACATAAGAACATAAGAGAAGCCAATGTTGAATCAGGCCAATGGCCCATCTAGTCCAACACTCTGTCATACAGCGGCCAAAATATACCAGGTGCCATCAGGAGGTCCAGCAGTGGGGCCAGGACACTAGAAGTCCTCCCACTGCTGCCCTCTCCAGCACCAAGAATAGAGTGCATCACCTGCCCCAGACTGAGAGTTCCCATCTATACCCTGTGGCTAATAGCCACTGATGGACTTCTGCTCCATATGTTTATCTAATTCCCTCTTGAAACTCTCCATGCTTGTAGCTGCCACCACCTCCTGTGGCAGTGAATTCCATATGTTAATCACTCTTTGGGTGAAGAAGTATTTCCTTTTATCTGTTCTAACCCGACTGCTCAGCAATTTCATGGAGTGCCCACGAGTTCTTGTATTGTGAGATAGGGAGAAAAGTACTTCTTTCTCAACCTGCTCAATCCCATTCATAATCTTATAATCTTATAAACCTCGATCATGTCACCCCTCAGATGCCTGCTTCTTGGGAAGAAAGCGATGGCAAACCAAGACAGCATAATAAAAAGTAGAGACATCACCCTGCCAATAAAACTCTGTATGGTCAAAGCAGCCATATATTACTACTGGGAATATCATCAAAAGAATGCATTCTTCCTTCCTTATGGTCCAGCTCTCACAGCCATGCACTACTACTGGGAATCTTTTGAATTATGGTGCTGAAGAAGACTCTTGAGAGTCCCTTGGACTGCAAGGAGATCGAATCAGTCAATCCTAAAGGAAATCAACTCTGATTGTTCCCTGGAAGGCCAAATACTGAAGCTGAAAGTCAATACTTTGGCCATCAAATGAGAAGGGAGCACTCACTGGGGAAGACTCTTATGCTGGGAAAGATTGAAGGTCAAAGAAGGGGATGTCAGAGGATGAGATGGTTAGACAGTGTCACCGATGCAACAAACATGAAATTAAGCAAACTCCGAAGCATAATGGAAGACAGGAGGGCCTGGTGTGATGTGGTCCATGGGGTTGCGAAGAGTTGGACTTGACTGTGTGACTGAACAAAAAAACCCCTTTGCTAATTTAACATATTGTAACTCATTAGAATTTAGACTGATTAGGCTTTTCAACTTCTTTTGGTTACCAGGAATATCTACCATGCCTGTGCTCTGCTGAAGAAGCACATCTCTCCATGTTTTGTATGGTGAGGCAAGACATCTGCAGCTTGAGATGTTGTAAGGCTGCAGAGCTAGTGGACAAAACAAAAAACCCAAAATCTCCTGATTGGGCAGCGTGAAGAGGTAGGTGAGCTATACCTCTTGGATTGGGACGGAGAATGAAATGCAGTCCAGCAGGAAGAGCTACTCTATTAACCTTATCTTCAGTCTAGAACTTCGAAGTTGTTGCTACAGAGCCCCCATCCCCTCCCAATATATGCATAACACCTCTCAATCAGCAAGTTCCTTCTAGCGCTGACAACAATAAAACTTATTAGCTTTGGGGTAGCTGTAATCAGGGTTCTTTTTGCAGCAGGAACTCCTTTGCATATTAGGTGACACACCGCTAATGTAGCCAATCCTCTAAGAATTTACAGACCTCTTCTTACAGGGGCTATTGTAAACTCTTGGAGGATTAGCTACATTAGGGGTGAGTCGCCTAATATGCAAATGAGTTCCTGCTACAAAAAGAGCGCTGGCTGTAATTAAGGGAAATTTCAGTGGATACTAGGACTGGACTTTTTTGAGGAATGGAGGGACTCTGGATTCACAAATAGCCAAGCAGATCAAGTATTTGGAGTAGGGTTGCCAGGTCCCTACCTTTTTCTGGTGTGGGGGGAGAAGCTCCTCTTCTCGGATGTTTTGGCATAGTGTGCGCTCTGAAGACATCACCCAGAAGTGATATCATCGTACTAGGCACATCGCCAGGGGACACTCTAGCATTCAGCTAGAAACTCTATGATACCATAGAGTTTTCAGGCCAATGTGCCCAACACAATGATGTCACCTTCAGGAAACCTAGTGACCAAGGTTTCCCACTAACATTCTGATCAGAAAATAGTTTGCACATGCTCAAAGACAGCTGTAACAGTGTGGAGAAGATTCAAGCTGCAGATTTTCAAAGATATGACTATGCAAAGGTTCAGCCTCTTTCATTTTGGTCTCTTTGCCTGTCCTGCCATGCTCCTTCATCCCATCTACTTAATTTTTTTTATAACACGGCACATACACATTTATATTCTTTTTTTGCTAATGTCTTTTTTTGTATTTGTGTGTGTGTGCTTACAAGCCTGGAAGTCATGATGACTTCTGGCAACTCCTAGTGGGACTAGGATGCTCAGAGAGGTGGCTTTGATATTATCTGCCTCTGCATCCCGGCCCTGGTATTCCTTGGAGGACTTGCCAGGGTTGCCCCTGCTTAGCTTTTGAGATCTGATGAGATTGAGCTTGCCTGGACTATATAGGTCAGAGTCATCTACTTTATTAATGTACAAAAGATCCCCTATTCTCATCTGTGAAGTATTGGGGACATCTCTACTGAGTCTGTTAACTCATAATCTTATGAACAATTGGTTACTACCTTTGATGGAAGAGACACACATCCAAACATATTGGAAATTTGATACCAGAACAATCTGGAGAGCATGTGCAGTTACCATGAGAGAATATCCATGGCCTACTGAGTAAACTTTTAGCAATTGCACATCATATGAGAAAGCAACACCTGGGCTTAAAGAAAATCTTTTTTTTCATGTATTTATTTCTGGATGTGTGTTGTTTTATAATAGTAATATTGTCCATTGAGGAAGGCCCTAAGGGGCTGAAATGTGTATGGTCTATTGGTCATAAGATATACCCATCAATTGTATATGTGAAACTAACAGCTCTATACATAGAAAGTTTTAAGAGTCTGATATTTGGATCATTTCTTTTAACCTATTTTATCTTTTACTAATATGTACACCATAACAAATATTTGTATTTTTATAATAACTTATTTTGATAGCTTGACCCTCATATATCACAGCCATATCTTGGGTTGAGTCCTCCCCACACACACCCCTCATTTTTTAACAACCGGATACTCTATCCTCTTCCAGAGATAAAGCTACTCTGCCATATTACCAGGCAGAGATAACACTTCAAACTGTCTGTTCTTTTGTTGAGGCAGACCTGCACTCTTCCTGAGGCAGACCAGAGCTAACACCCACTATGCTTCCCACCAGCATTCCACCCCCTATCCCCCAAAGGTGATTTGGTGCTGGAGCAGGACTCCCACAGTCACAGGGGCAGGATAGCCTCCAGTCTGTCACAATCAGCAATAGATTCAGGGGCTAGTACTAATCATCTCTCAGCACTGGTGCCCCTCATCTGTAAAATATGGGTATTAATTGGTTATCTTTGACCAGTCTTTGTACAATTCAGTTCACATGGGGGAGTATTCCTATCTTTATTAGGTAGTGTGTAGAGTGGTTACAGCACTAGACCAGGAAGGCCTGGATTCATATCCCTTCTCCACCAAAAATGTACTTATGACCTTGGCCTAAACCAGGGCTCTTGTTGTAGCAGGAACTCCTTTGCATATGAGGCAACACACCCCCTAATGTAGCCAGTCCCCCAAGAGCTTACAGTAACCCCTGTAAGAAGAGCTCTGTAAGCTCTTGGAGGATTGGCTACATCAAGGGTGTGTGGCCTAATATGCAAAGGAGTTCCTGCTACAAAAAGAGCCCTGGCCTAAACCACCTTCCCAAGGTTCTTGTGAGTACAAATGTGAGGCATTTATGTAACCTTTAACTACTATCAGAACAGAAGAACATAAGAGAAACCAATGTTGAATCAGGCCAATGGTCCATCTAGTCCAACACTCTGTCACACAGTGGCCAAAAATACCAGGTGCCATCAGGAGGTCCAGATACATAGACGATATCACTTGAATGACAAAAAGTGAAGAGGACCTCAAGAGCCTTTTGCTCAGGGTGAAAGAGGAGAGTGCAAAAGTTGGCTTGAAACTCAACATCAAAAAAACTAAATTCATGGCATCCAGCCCCATCACTCCTTGTCAAATAGAAGGGGAAGTCATGGAAGCAGTGACAGAATTCATGTTCCTGGGATCCAAGATCCCTGCAGACAGTGACTGCAGCCATGAAATCAAAAGATAAGAACATAAGAACATAAGAGAAGCCAATGTTGAATCAGGCCAATGGCCCATCTAGTCCAACACTCTGTCATACAGCGGCCAAAATATACCAGGTGCCATCAGGAGGTCCAGCAGTGGGGCCAGGACACTAGAAGTCCTCCCACTGCTGCCCTCTCCAGCACCAAGAATAGAGTGCATCACCTGCCCCAGACTGAGAGTTCCCATCTATACCCTGTGGCTAATAGCCACTGA
The DNA here is from genome assembly GCA_029375565.1 of Gekko gecko. Classification (NCBI taxonomy): domain Eukaryota; kingdom Metazoa; phylum Chordata; class Lepidosauria; order Squamata; family Gekkonidae; genus Gekko; species Gekko gecko. The sequence goes on along the minus strand of JAPDNY010000006.1, from coordinate 124,678,946 downwards.
TGGACTTCTGCTCCATATGTTTATCTAATTCCCTCTTGAAACTCTCCATGCTTGTAGCTGCCACCACCTCCTGTGGCAGTGAATTCCATATGTTAATCACTCTTTGGGTGAAGAAGTATTTCCTTTTATCTGTTCTAACCCGACTGCTCAGCAATTTCATGGAGTGCCCATGAGTTCTTGTATTGTGAGAAAGGGAGAAAAGTACTTCTTTCACAACCTACTCTATCCCATGCATAATCTTATAAACCTCAGTCATGTCGCACCTCAGCTGTCATTTCTCCAAGCTAAAGAGCTCGAAGCGTTTTAACATTTTTTCATAGGGAAAGTGTCCCAACCCTTTTATCATTCCAGTTGCCCTTCTCTGCACTTTTCCCAATGTTATACTATCCTTTTTGAGGTGTGGTGACCAGAACTGTACCCAGTATTCCAAATGAGGTCACACCAATGATTTATACAGGGGCATTATGACACTGGCTGATTTGTTTTCAATTCCCTTCCCAATAATCCCCAGCATAGCGTTGGCCTTCTTTATTGCAGTTACACACTGTCTAGACATTTTCATTGAGTTATCTACTATGACTCCAAGATCTCTCCCTTGGTCAGTCTATGCCAGTTCAGACCCCATCAATGTGTATTTATATTTAGGATTTTTGTCTCTAATGTGCATCACTTTGCACTTGGCCACATTGAACCCCATTTGCCATGTTGATGCCCACTCGCCCATCCTCGACAGATCCCTTTGGAGTGCCTCACAATCCTCCCCGGTTTTCACCACGCTGAACAACTTCGTATCATCTGCAAATTTAGCCACTTCACTGCTTATTCCCAATTCCAAATCGTTAATAAGCAAGTTAAAAAGCATCGGACCGAGTATTGATCCCTGTAGTACCACACTTATACTCACTCTCTGTTTCCTATGAATTAGCCAGTGTTTGATCCACAAGAGGACTTGTCCTTTTATCCCATGACTATTGAGCTTACTTAGGAGCCTTTGATGAGGAACTTTATCAAAAGCTTTCTGGAAGTCAAGGTAAACAACCTCCATTGGGTCCCCCTTGTCCACATGTTTGTTCACTCCCTCAAAAAACACTAATAGGTTAATGAGACAAGACCTTCCCTTACAGAACCCATGCTGAGTCTGCCTCAATAGTTTTTGTTCATCAATGTGCCTACTAATTCTTTCCTTAATAACAGTTTCCACCAACTTACCCAATATCGACGTCAGACTGACTGGCCTGTAATTTCCCGGATCTCCTTAATGGGAGTGACATTAGCTACCTTCCAGTCCTCAGGAATGGAGGCAGATTTTAAAGAAAGATTACATATTAATGTAAGGAGAGCCACAAGTTCACATTTGAGTTCTTTCAGAACTCTCGGATGAATGCCATCCAGGCCTGGTGATTTATTAGTTTTTAAATTGTCCATCAGTCGTAGGACTTCCTCGTCACCTCAATCTGATTCAGGTCTTTCAAACCCCCTCCCGAAATCAGTTGTTCTGGAGTGGGCAAGCACTTCTCATCTTCCACAGTGAAGACAGAGGCAAAAAATGCATTCAGTTTCTCAGCCATTTCCCTGTCATCCTTCAGTAGTCCTTTTACCCTTTGGTCATCCAAGGGCCCCACTGCCTCCCTGGCTGGTTTCCTACTTCTAATGTATTTGAAGTTGGCCTTTATGTTTTTTGCAATATGCTCCTCATATTCCCTTTTTGCTTGCCTGATCACAGACTTGCATTTTATTTGCCACAGCCTGTGTTCCTTTTTATCAACCTCACTAAGACTAGCTTTCCACCACTTAAAGGAATCCTTCTTACATTTTACAGCTTCCATTACTTTATTGGTTAACCATGCAGGCTTTTTTCTATACCTATTTGTGCCTTTCCTAACCTGTGGTATATATTTTTTCTGAGCTTCTAGGATTGTCTTTTTAAATAGTCTCCAAGCTTCCCTAATGGTTTTGAACTTTTCCACTTTTCCTTTCAATTTCTTCCTCACATGTCCCCTCATACCAGAGAATTTACCCCTTTTAAAGTTAAAAGTGGTTGCATCAGTCTTTTTTGGCAACTCCCTGTTTATACAAATGTTAAACTCAATGACATTATGGTCATTGTTCTCAAGTGGTGCAATCACTTTTACATCTCTCACCAGGTCTTGGGTGTTACTTAGGACCAAATCCAGGATTGCCTCTCCCCTGATAGGATCTGTGACCATCTGTTCCATAGCACAGTCATTGAGAGTGTCTAAAAACTCAATCTCTTTTTCCCAACTAGAACTCATATTGACGCAATCAATGTGTGGGTAGTTAAAGTCGCCTATTAAGACACAGTTATTTCATCTAGCCGCTATCTTTAATTCATTCATCATTTTATAATCCTCCTCTACCTTTTGATCTGGTGGGCAATAACAAACTCCCACTGTTAAGCCTCCTTTTGGACCTACTATTTCAACCCATAGCATTTCTTTGAGAAGGGGTAGGATAAAAAATGAATTACATTTTTAAAAATTGTTATTAGCTATGATCTCTGTGTTATATACCATCAAGAGCCTTTTGACTTATGACAACCTTATGAATTAATGACCTCCAAAATGTCCTTTCATTAACAGCCTTGTTCAGGTCTTGCAAACTTGCCATGGCTTCCTTTATTGAATCAATGTATCTCATTTTGGATCTTCCTTTTGTCCTACTGAGTTCAATTTTTCCCAGCATTGTTGTCTTTTCTGGTGAGTCTTGTCTTAAATTACAATAGTACCTTGTATTCTTGTTCTTGTTTCCAACACATCTGCCATAGAAACTTGGATTACATAACTTTCTGAAAGTGTATCAGTATTTAGAGGAGAGAACTGGGATGAATGAACAGAGAGAGGGGTAAGGAAAGCATGCAAACTGAGTATAAGCTTGGCAGAGCAAACTGAGTATAAGCTTGGCAGAGCACAAAAGCTCCCATCTAATTTTGTTCCATAATCAAGGAACTGCAAATATTCTGCATAGGAAAGTCCATCTTTCAACCTTACTTCCCTTGAAGCTGTAGTGAGGGACTCTTCTCTCCAAAAGTCCACAGAGGTCAAATCAAAAGATGAGAGAAAATTACTAAAGTTTTCTGCTCATTCAGGGTTTTTGTGAATGCAAATTAAACAACTTTCAGATAATTTTTGAAACACTGAGATAAGCAAGCTAAGTACACAATAATCACGCAGAGTGGACATGGAGTGCAAGAAAATTAAATACATATTTTAATAGATATGGTGTCCAGATTTCTTTTGTTTTCTTTGCATTTTAAAAGTTGGATGGTGCTGCTCAATAAAACCCTTAATATCTGAAATTTTAAGATACTTTCATAGCTCACTGGCCAGCTGATGGATTAGGGTTTTCAGATCCAGAATATCACAACAGGAAATGTAGTTTACAGCAGCATCTAATTTCCCAAGATGACTAACTCCCACCTTGAGGATCAAAAGAGCCTATACTGTGGAGCCATCCAGGAATAAGAAAACTCAGATTTGCAGAAAAATCTGCAAACTGGGGGAAACCTATACAAAAAGTTATCCCCCCCCCTCAAAAAAAACCACTTATGATGCAGCAAAAATCCCAAACAAAAATTATTTCCCCCCAAAAAAGGGTACAAGTTGTCCCAAAGAAGAATTGTAAGTGTCCCAAAGTGGGTTGTATTGGGTTGGGTTGGGTTGGGTTGGGTTGGGTTGGGTTGGGTTGGGTTGGGTTGGGTTGGAAGAAAGCATGCAATGGGAGATTTGTGGGGGGGAGGCACACAATGGGAAGGCTGGGGAGAGAGAGATAAAAGGAGCAACAGAGATGCTAGGGATAGAGCAAAGCAAGAAGGGTGGAATAGGGTGAACATGGATACTTTCCTCCTCTGCAAACCCTCAAGGGTCCAGCTCTAGTTGTTTTATATTTACAGCACCACTGTTCATGGGAGAAACCATGGCAGTTCTTTTTCAGAAGCCTTTTTAGAATGTCCTTATTGTGCTAATCTTCTGCTACTATTGCTTTCTGTTCTGACCATTTTCTGGCTGCTATTGTCATTCATATGTGTTTTAAATTGATTTGTTTTCCATTTTACTGTGTACTGTGTAATAGTTTGGTAGCTATCTTGAGAAAAATCAAAAGATAGGATAAAATAAAATGTATTGATTTTGGAATACAGTCATTTAAGTCATCACCTAATTTCTTACATTAATTTCTCTTTGCCTTTTGCAGTACATAGCAAAAGGCTCATAGTGCTTAGCAGAACTTTGTTTTGTGCCTTCTTGCTTCCTCTTTGCAATACAGTGCCTAGTAATTTGAACGTGCTACCTGTTTTTGAAAGGTGTTCCTAGTGGGAGAGAGGCTGTGGCTCAGTGGCAGAGTACCTGCCTTGCATTTACATGCAGAAAGTTACCAAATTCAGTCTCTATTATCTCCAGCCACAATGATTAAGTAGAAGGTGACATGAAAGACTTCTTCCTGAGACCTTGGAGAATCACTGTCAATTGGAGTAGCCAATAATGACCTCAGTAGACCAGTGGTCTGATTCAGTATCTGGCAGATTTGTGTGTTGACAGGGATGTTAAATTTTGTATCCCAAGCTGATTATGTATCAAAATAAACTGAAATTTAATGTTGTATACAAATAGATTCCCCAGAAAGAATCCTTGTTTTGGGACTCATGGTGACCCTCAGAAGCCCTACGAAGGAGACAAGGATTATACTAAAACACTAATGAATTATTCTGACTTGGGCTCAAAACAGGGGTCAAAGTGGGAATTTGCATTTCAAAACTTCCACTCGAATTCAAGTTTCATTCTCCTTTTACAGCATGGACATTAGTTGAATCTGGCAATGATTTTTTCCATTTATACCCTTTGCACTGTACCCTTAGTCAATACTTAGTTTTTATTCAAGGGTTCTTTGAGGAAGAAGTAGAGTTTGGCAGGAAATTTTTATGGACAAAGTCTCAGTGCAGCCTAATTGCCTTTAAACTAGCAATAATGAGCCAGATTTAGTCATAAGAACATAAGAGAAGCCAACGTTGGATCAGGCCAATGGCACATCTAGTCTAACACTCTGTCACACAGTGGCCAAAATATACCAGGTGCCATCAGGAGGTCCAGCAATGGCGTCAGGACACTAGAAGCCCTCCCACTGCTGCCACCTCTAGCACCAAGAATACTGAGCATCACTTGCCCCAGACTGAGAGTTCCTATCTATACCTTGTGGCTAATAGCCACTGATGGACTTCTGCTCCATATGCTTATCTAATTCCCTCTTGAAGCTGTCCATGCTTGTAGCTGCCACCACCTCCTGTGGCTGTGAATTTCATGTGTTAATCACTCTTTGGGTGAAGAAGTACTTCCTTTTATCTGTTCTAACCTGACTGCTCAGCAATTTCACGGAGTGCCCATGAGATCTCGTATTGTGAGAAAGGGAGAAAAGTACTTCTTTCTCAACCTGCTCTATCCCATGCATAATCTTATAAACCTTGATCATGTCACCCCTCAGCCATCGTTTCTCCAAGCTAAAGAGCCCCAAGTGTTTTTCCAATGCTATAATATCCTTTTTGAGGTGTGGTGACCAGAACTGTACACAGTACTCCAAATGAGGTTGCACCATTGATTTATACAGGGCATGCCTCATAATTCTCCCTGGTTCTCACCACCCTGAACAACTTCATGTCATCTGCAAGTTTAGCCACTTCAATGCTTACTCCCATCTCCAAATCATTAATGAACAAGTTAAAAAGCATTGGACCGAGTACTGATCCCTGCAGTACCCCACTGCTTACCACCCTCCACTGATAAAATTGCCCATTTATACTCACTCTCTGTTTCCTATGAATTAGCCAGTTTTTGATCCACAAGAGGACTTGTCCTTTTATCCCATGACTATTGAGCTTACTTAGGAGCCTTTGTTGAGGAATTTTATCAAAAACTTTCTGGAAGTCAAGGTAAACATCTATTGGGTCCCCCTTGTCCACATGTTTGTTCACTCCCTCAAAAAACACTAACAGGTTAGGGAGACAAGATCTTCCCTTGCAGAACCCATGCTGAGTCTGCCTCAGTAGTTTTTGTTCATCAATGTGCCTACTAATTCTTTCCTTAATAACAGTTTCCACCAACTTACACAGTATTGACGTCAGACTGACTGGCCTGTAATTTCCCAGATCTCCTCTGGAACGCTTTTTAAAGATGAGAGTGACATTAGCTACCTTCCAGTCCTCAGGAATGGAGGCAGATTTTAATGAAAAATTACATTTTTGTAAGGAGATCCACAAGTTCACATTTGAGTTCTTTGAGAACTTGCAGATGTATGCCAATCATTTGGTACTATGGACTTTACAAAATAACTGTCTTGTTGCACCTGAAAGATTAATGTATTTATTGCTGCATAAACTTTCCTGAGAGTCAATTTCATCAGATACATTATGACATTACAGTTTTTTATTTGCTACCCTGTGACAGGGAAGTACAAATTCCATCAAGGAAGCAGGCAAACTGAGTAGAAAAAGTGAGAATGTTAGCTGTCCACATGGGTGTGAACTCTGAAGTCAGTAAGCAACTGGCTGCCATTTTGTTTACAACAGCACCACAAGCAGGCTCAGGTCCCATTTTGCACATTCTTTTTTTTTTTTGAAGAATTTTATTGGCTTTTTCACTACATAAAACTACCACCACTACCCACTACCACCACTACCGACTACTGAAAAAGCAAAACAGGAGTTATGAACAATGATATCAAATTATTGCTTATAGTCCATATATGAACAAAGATTTCTTAGCAATTTTCCAAACATTTAAAGTTAATATATTTGGATTAGGCAAGTATTAAAGTTCTTAAACTTTTAAATTTAGTTTATAATGTTTATTTTCCCTTTTTTCCCTTAAGTTTCCCTTTGTCAAAGTCCCATCTAACTTTTAAAAGTTTAGGAGCAGCTGCTTCCAATTCTGATGCGGAGTCTGATGAGCTGCCTGCTTCACTCTCTGAACTTTCCAATCCATGTGAGCTGCTTTCTTCTTTTTGATGATGATTTTTCTCTTCCTCTGTTGAGTTCTTTTTCCATTTGTCCTTGTATCTGCTCCAAAAATCTTTTTGCTTTAGCAACAGAGTAAATCTTTTCTTTTATATCCTTATATTTGAAAATTAGTCCTTCAGGTATCAGCCATCTGTAATTTATTAAATTCTTTTGCAAAAAGGTGGTTAAAGCTTTATATTGTCACCTCTTCTTTCATATTTCAAATGGTATGTCCTTTAAAACTCTTATTTCAGCATCTTTGATTTTTAAGGTGTTCCCATTTGTGGCCTTGAGCACCCGATCTCTTGTAGATCTTTTTGAGAATCTCAACAAAATTTCCCCTGGCAGGTTTTTTTTTTTCTTAATGAATTCAGGATAAGTCCTAAAGGCCATATCCATATTGCTTTGCAATGCTTCTGATTTTAGACCTGTCATAGGAACTAATGCTTCACTCAGGATTTCTTTCAGATTCTCACCGCTTTGTTCAGGGACACCTTGAAACCTCAGCATGTATGCTGATTTTTCTACTTACAGTCTAAGGAGTTGTTCTTTATCAGAGGCTCTTTCTTTTTCTGCATGTTCAAATTTTTGATCAAGAGCAGCTGTTTTACCTACAATCTTTTTGACCGACTTAGAGTTCTTTACCATCTGCTTTTGGAGTGTTTCAAAATTTTGGTTGAGGTTTGTCATCTGATCCATTAGGGGTCGCAATGCTGCAGCCAGCATGTCAGGAAAGTCTGTATTTGCTTCCAGTTTTAACACCGGAGGTGTTGTTTTGCCAGCTCCTGAAGGAGGCTTCCTCGTCGCCATTTTTTCTTGCCAGTTAGACATTGTTTATCTTTCAAGGGAGTTTTAAAAAGTTCAGAAAATAGTTTATTTTATTATCGCTTTATGCAGTAATTCTCTTACTCATTCAAATATAGTTTTTTCTTCACTCCTTCCCTCTATTGGTAAGTCTCTCGCTTATACTGTAAAAAAGTTGCGGGGGGTAAACTCTCCCTCTCTCCCGGGGGGAGGGGTGTTTGGAGTTTGCTTAAAAGTTCATGTGCTTAATATAAATCCTCACATTCCATCCATTGTAGCTTCAAGCATCAAAGAAGATTGCATTTCCTGCTAATACTCCTGAGCACTCGTTTGGTATGTGCCTCTGGAAGCCATGATAGCGCTGTGGCAGCAGGACTGTCGGAGTAAGAAGTGCCTCAATCCCTTGGCTCCAGGCCTTGGGAGATGCACAACTCAAGCCCCATGATTGTAAGCCCCTCCAAGGGCTCCGGGGGAACCAGAATCATCCGGATTCCTCCTAACTGCCCCTCAACAAGCCAGTGCGCGCGCCTGGCAAGAAGCCGAAACTGAAACCCCATTTTGCACATTCTTCAGGATCTGCTGAAACTTTGCATGAATGAACGTGTCACAGTTACAGTGCCTCATCAAGACATGTTTTTAGAAAAAGGGGTTTGGCCTCAGTTTCTTCCCAAACATGCCAGTGGTGTTTTATCAGTCAAGCTGAATTTATGTTTACTGCTGCTGTTGTGGTTTTTGTTGTTGCTGTTGCTGTTAAGTGGCAACTGAAATTCCAACAGTTCATAGACAGCCCAGTTGCCGCAAAAGTCATACGCAACAACAAGCCTCAATCTGTGCAAAAAGAAGAGTGCAGATGGTCTGCTGGGATGGCAGCCCCCAAAACACCCCAACTGCTTGCTTCTCTCAATCAAGCTGGTTCCTAAATCTGTGACTTTAACCAGGCTTCATGCCTGGGAGCCTGGTCTGGGTGTGGTAGAGCGCCAAATAGGCAAGCCAGGAATAGCAAGCCTGTTTATATAAACCATTCCAATGGGGCAGAGCAACTAGCATCTGTCTCGGCATCAAGGTATTGACAACTATCCTCATTGCTTGAGCCAAACAGCCTTCAGAACATGTTGTTTTTAAACCCCTAGTTCTAACTTTTTCCCTATTGTTAATCATGTGTGTAACAATTTTAATGCATCAAATGCTTTACTAGCTCTGTCTTCAGCTCTGAAGTAAATTATTGTGCAGCAGCAGCAAGGCCAACATTTGAGTAATATTTTATTTCACTTTGATATCAGTAGTATTAATCTTCATTTCCCAGACAAACAGGCTTCCGCCTCCTACATTTTTCATAGTAAAGTTTTAAAAGTTTTAATATATGCTAAAAATTCTTCATATGCTGAAGTGCACAAATGCAGCTATACATCTAAACACACTTCATTATTCCAGTTGTAACAGTACTTCAATGGATAGGGACAGACCCTGCCCCCCCTCCTTATTCAGGCCAGTGCCAGGCTAGTTCTGGCCTAGTCAAATGTAATGCATTTGCCACCATTTGCACACACTGTTATAACTGTAGTTCCAGGAGCTGTCAACATTCTGCTGGTCTCCTTTCCTTGTTTGGCCCCAATATTTCCTTGGAACAGATGAGGTATTGTGTATTAAGGCATTATCGATAAACAAGTTGTTGCTGGTTTGGCATCGGCTGCATGCAGATTTATAACAGGGGATGTTGCACTTTTGAGATCATTTATTCCCTGTGTTTTCCTGCCTGCACAGGAAGTTCTCTTTAGTCATGGTCATGAATCTGCTTTTTCCCCTGTTTACTGACATTGGTATACACCAATGCAATTTTCTTCCCCATTTGAGCTGGTTTGCATTATTGCTTCATAATATCAGGTATAGTACCTATTGGTAGAAATAGAAACAGTACTGACTGATATTATATTAGTGTCAATGTCATTTAAAAAATGGCAACCAGAGATTGTGCCTCCATTCCATACTTTTAAAAAAATAAATCATAATATATTAGCTCCTTGGAAAAAAACAGGACTGCAATATGGAAAGAACAAGACAACAATGAATTGTCTGGAACTCTTGTTAAAATTGTCTGTAAAAATGATGCTAATGCAACGCATTTGATTAGTGTAGAACCACCTTGGGTTGGTTTGTTTGTTTGTTTTACAGAAGTGTAGTCTCTGTGGTATATGGACAGTCTTTGCACTACTGTTTCACTATGTCTTCAGGATGTTGTGTCTTTTGACTTAATGTGGTTTGACAATGTGACAAGAAAGCATATGCTTGGCGGCCAACTTTCCACTGAAGTCATCACATTTAAAAATGTTCAGAAATTGATGTCCTTACCATCCTATTAGGAAATATTCCTGTGTGATGTCTTGTATGGGGAGTGACTGGGCAAAGAGTATCCTTGCGGCATAATGAGATTTGGGGTCTTCTTGATGTTTGGGGAGAGGAGACACAACAACTCTGAAGCCACCCCCATAATATGGACTCCTTTCCATTTATCTCTGAGGAACCTTTCCTTTCCTTTAATGGTGTAGCTCTTTTGGCCACAGCCTAATCTCTGAGGAACTGTTTCCCCAGGGTCATATGAGAACTGTTGTGGAGTGATACAACAATCCCAAAGCACTGCATTTGGAATCCAGTTACAAATACATACTTGAAAGCTGTAGAAGATCTGAGGAACCCATGACAATACTATGTGGTTTCTAAAGAAGGGGAGCAAGTAGGGATGGGGAGTAGTGATATGCTATCATGATATAATTGCATTAACTGGCTCAAACGGAAAGAAAAAAAAATCAGAGGCATTCTTCTACCAATATCAGTGAACATAGAGAGAAGTGGATACATAATGATAATGTAATTAAGCCCCTGTGTAGTTGGAAAAATATGGGAAGTGAATGTTTTCAGTTGTGTAATAGCCACCCATGAATGGCTCCTTTGTTTAATTCTGCATGCAACTAATGCTCCACCCAACAGCATATATCCCCAAAGTTCTACGCTTGGCTACAGTTATCCACGCAATTGTCCCCTCCAGGTTAGATTACTATAACTTGCTCTATGCAGGGCTACCCTTGAGAATGAACCGGAAACTACAACTGGTCTAGAATGCAGCTGCGCGTGTTCTTACAGGAACATTCTTTAGAGTCCATATTCAACTGGTGCTCCACCAGCTGCACTGGCTTGAGGTTGAATACCAGATCAGGTTCAAGGTTTTGATGTTAACCTTTAAAGCCCTAATGGTCTGGGACCAGCATATCTCCGGGACTGCCTCTCCTGGTACATCCCCCAAAGAGCATTATGCTCTAGTGATAAGAGCCTACTGGTGATCCCTGGCCCAAAGAGTGTCCAGCTGTCCTCAACCAGAGCCAGGGCTTTTTCGGCCCTTGCTCCAACCTGGTGGAACTCTCTACTGGCCGAGATTCAGGCCCTCCAGGACTTAATGAAGTTCCATAGGGCCTGCAAGATGGAATTGTTCTGCCAGGCCTATGGTTGAGGGCAGTGACGGTTCTTTCATCTTAGATTGGCCTCCCTTCCTTCCTCTTTCCCCTCCCCTTTCCTTCATATCAAATAGATCTTAAGATATTTATCTCTCTCCCAGGATATTTATTTGCCATCTACTAGCTGTGATTGGTTGCTGTTATTTTATTGTATTATAGGGTTGTTAAAATTTTAACTGTATGGAATGTTTTTATGAATGTTGTTACCTGTCCTGAGCTCTATCATACAGGCGAGGTCAGGCTATAAATCAAACAATAAATAAAGCTCAGTTCATAAAGATCCTGTTAAAAAAATGACTTTGCATCTTGTTTGTCACCAGTATCGGACTGGAATTGGAAGTAGGACATATGTAGTCTTCACTTGCAAGCACCAGTTCTCTTTCTAGAATTTGGATATGACCAAGGTTGTGATATCTGTGGCTGATAACCAAGAAAAACTGTCCACATTTTGAAGTACAAGAAGACCTGATATAAGAAGGCCTGATACTGTAAATTTCTATTTGTTTTATAAGATGTAATTAGAATCAGATATTTCATTGACTGAGCTATAGTATACATAATATAAATATCACAAAATACTCCTGCTGCAGCAGATTCTTAGTCTAACTGCAGATGTGCGCTCATTGTCAAAGAGAGCCTCCCTCCTGCCCAACCCGGGCTGGAGATTCTCTTTGCCAAAAAGCTGGCTAGCTACAATTACAAGGGGGGGGGGGTTAAAGGCACCTGTATACTTTCAACCTTTTGGAGCTGGGAAAGATGCTGTTTCTCCATCACAAAATTAAACTCTTAGACTGGCATCATTGTACTTCTGTTTATTGCCCTGTATCCAACCACCCAAAAAAACAATACTGACTTCCGCCAGGCCTTTGAGTAGGAGCCACCACTACCACCACTGACATCGGGACCAATGGGGTAAGAGGATGGCCCCATGAACAACTGTTGGATGGGACAAGTAACATCTACGGGACATATCCTCCTTGGTGAAGGAACATCGCTGGTTTTAAGATCTGATATACTATTGTGTTTTACAGAGAGAGATGCTATTGTGACTGAAATTCGTGAGCACTTTATTTTGTTAAATTTGTCTGTTTGTCCCTATTGTTTTTATTGTTTTATATGTAGGCACCTGGTGCCCTGTGTAAGCTGCCCTGAGCCCATTCGTGGGGAGGGCGGGGTAGAAATACAATAATAAATACATAAATAAATAAAAATGTTGAATTAAAATTCAGAGCTGATCATTGGGAGGAAGAGCTATGTTACTCTTGGCTTGTGATTACATCATCACTATCCTGTAGGTGCTAATGACATGATCATGCACCTTGTACATTACATTTACATTCATGAGGGGCATGTTAACAAGTATGGCAATCACATTTACCAAATGTCATATTGCAGTTTGGCAGCAAAATGCAATGTGGTCCCACTAGCAGTGCTCCCTTAAGAGGAGACTTCAAGATCCCTACAATGGTGCTGGGTGGTGGGGAGGATCATGTAGTAAAAAAACATGCTGAGAAGAGTTCTCCACAGAAACTTTAGGACTTCCTGCTGTTTGATATTCATTAACAAGCTGCCACCTTTTGTACAAAGGCCAGGACTCGCATGTATACAGATGACACTGGACAGCTAGAGGCAGCAAGGGCCTGTCCACCCACAACGTGGTTGCACAATGAGATTCCGACAAGATCTGCACAAAGCTTCAAAGAACAGACACTCGACTCTGCATGTGTCAGATTTTTTTTTTCTTAACTGGCATTAGCGCACTGAGCTCCTGGCTGCTGTCATGGGGGTGCTGCTGTCATGGGGATAGCAATGCTAAGATATTGCCTAGGAAAGGAATGAGGCTTTGCTTTTCAACTGGCTTCAGAGGTTTCTCAGCAACAGCTCAACTGATTCTGCAAGGTAACTATTAAGCCCTTTTGAGATAAATTAGTTTCCCATCTCATGTGAGTCTGCAGTACATTCATCAAGATTTTCCTGTGAATATTGGTGCTACCATGCCCAACTTATTCAAGTGAAAAGCTAAACAAATCTTTTGAAATACATCAGTTCCTTAGACAGAGACTCACACCTGAAGGATTTACTTTAGACATTCTCAGGATTATTATACCCATCCAACAAAGTGAAGAAACAGATTGACAAGGCCAGACTGGTACCCAGAAAAAGCCGCCACAAAACATAACAGATGACTACCAGTTGTCACCTGCAGCTTTTAGCTCATACCAGTCACAAACAGGTATGAATGAAGGATCATTACCAAGGCAGCCCATCATTGGCTTCTGAGTCTTGGTGGGTTGGAAAATGGACATCCTTGGCTCTAAGCACCATCAACCCTTAGTATGTGTGGGGAGGGTGATAAGAGTTAACATCTCTTGACACAGTACAGAGCTGGGGGCAATTGCCCACAATACCAGTACCTGTTAGAGGCCACCTGATATGAGCAACCAGCATTGAAAGTAGGTAGTTTCTATTATTTTTAATTTTATAGTTCAGCAAAGAATATGACTTCTTTTAACATTTTCAGTCTCACAGGTGGGGGTGTAGACAGCACGAAAGCTAGGTGGGACGCTTGTGAAGTGTGACTGGATGTAAGTGAAGGGGGGGCTTCATTTGAACTGTCTATATCTTTGAATTCTCCTACCAGAACCTCCATTCTGACATGGTACTGATCTGGCCTGGAACAACTTTATTTCACAATAAACAAATCACTGCTAGAGAGTGTTGTTGAGAGTAACTTTGTCCAGGAATCTGACAATTATGTATTATCCTGTATTTCCTGCATTTCAGGGCCTTTTGGACCTACTGTTTACACACACACACACCACACGCAACCTCTTATACACCTAATAAATGCAAAGGAAGGATATGGTAAATCCTCCTTTGTCCTAAGAATGTTCTGAGAGCACCTGATCCTATAACATTTTTTAAGTTAAGCAGGTGTAAACCATATCAGTGCCTGCATGGGAGACCATTAGATAGCCACTTTAGGCTGTACAAATAATAAATCAATCCAGAAGAACACATATAACCAGCAATTATGTTAAGCTGATAAGCATTACAGCTAGTCACACAGTTCAGTTCACTGTGGTTCGTCACTAATCAAATTGCTTTAAAACTGGAACAAATCAATGGCTGCTTACAAAACTTCATGGCTGCCATTGTACTGCAGGTGCTTCTCAGAAGCTCATTGCCATTTAATCATATAGCTGTACATAAATATTTATCCAGATCTTCTTGCACTTCCCTAGTTGGTAACTGTACAGCTCTAGATCTGCCAATGGGAATGCTACCATGCCAGCATCTTCCTGGAAGCCCAACTGATGACATAAGCCCACTAGGCACGATGAGAATTCCTCTCCTTCCAGTATTATCTTTACAGAGGAATGTTTATATCCCTTTTTCAAACTGTAAGCCCCTTTCATAGCCTACTCACATGATACCTGTATGGGTCAGCTGACTCAATGACTAAGTAATGCGATATTCATTTAGGTAAGTTTACCTTGAGGCTGAGTTCGGCCTGATATAGTTGCTTTTCCCTAATGGATTAAAACAGCTTGTTCACACCACCACATCTGGCAGCCGTTCCCCAGTCGTACTCACCCTGTTGTAAGACAAGTTGCAGATGTAAGACAAGTAGACACATTCTGATGCTAACGGATCCCCATGCATTCATCCCACGTTGCTGGATGTCTGAACTCCCCTGATGCATGCTCAAACTGTTTCAGAAGTGTGAACCTGTAGTTCTGAGTTGATCTTCTGAGTAGAACGTATGTGCATGTACACACATGTGCACCTGAGAAATGTTCTAAAAATTGTCAAAGTTGTTATTTCTTTCCAAAAAAAACCCCCAATCAAGATCAGATCACGCACTCCATGGTGGATTTGCAGTATTGATCTGAACGTCAACCATGGAAGAAGCACACAGTGAGGCCAGAGCAGGGTAAGAGTCCGATCAAAAATCTCCATCACAAAATGTGACAGAGCAATTAGTGGCATGCCCAAACTATGTCAACCTGCCAGTCTGACAGCAGCCTTTGAGGTCAGCTACCAGTATGGCTGCATTACAGTGGTTAAAGTGTCATACTGGGATCTGGGAGACCCACGTTCAAATTCCTGCTCTGCATGACCTTCATGCAGTTACTCACTCCCTCAGCTTAATTACCTGACAGGGTTATTGTTATGAGGACAAAGTGGAGAAGGTGAGAATGATGTAGTAAGCCTCTTTCAAGCTCCATTGGGGAGAAAAGTAAGGTATGAATGTCTAAATAAAACAAATAAATACAGTAGAAAATACAGATCAGGTAGGAATATGGTGTTGATCTCTCCCAAAAAGTGATTTTGGAATTATTTCAATTGAGTGGTATACACAGAGTCCTTACCTAGATGGCCTAGGCTAACCTGATCTCATCAGATCTCAGCAGCTAAGCAGAGTCAACCTGGTTAGTATTGGTTGGGAGAACATCCAGGAAGTCCAGGGTTGCTACACAGAGGCAGACAATGGCAAAACACCTCAGTTCATGTCTTGCCTTGAGAACGCTGTAGAGTCAACATAAACTGTCTGTGATTTGATGGCACTTTCCACCACCAGTACAAATGGAAGAAATTATATGGAAACTTGACATCAGTATGAAATTTGAACCAAAGAGCTAGGATTTAATTTCTGTAGGATTTTAGCCTATGGATATTTTGAGGAAAATGTATTGGATTTAGAATTCCTATATAATAGCTTGACTGTGTACTACTCAGTGGGAATCATTTTATAATTCTCTCATGTAAGAGGAGTGGAGAGGGAGGTATTTGTGAATTTCCTAGATTATGCAGGGGGTTGGACTAGATGACCCTGGAGGACCCTTCCAACTCTATGATTCTATGAGTACATTAGAAACTATTTTTATACCTCCCTCTGAAAAAAGAATCACATTTCACATTATTTTCTAGGAAGAAGCATAATACAGAGATAACCTCTGTGTTTGCCTCAACACATTTAAATGCAAAGAGAAAATCTTGCCACACTAGGGAACACATAGAAGATCTTTGCTGTGGGCAGGAGCAGACGTGCAGTAAAAGACCAGGAGGGAGGCTGTCCTTCACTGGGGCCGCCTTGGCCTCACTCTTATGCAAGGTGGGTGGGAGCTGCTGCAAGCACTCAGCCCTCATCCTGTGTGGGGTGGGGAAGGAGGTATATGGTCCAGCTGAGCCCTGTGCAGATTGGGGATCCCCATGCAGTACAGAGAAGGAGGTGCCTGGCCATGCCCCACAAAGCAAAGGAGACACCCAGCCAAGAGGCACACAGTGGGGGCAATGGCTGGACAGGCTTTTTTTCCCTCCCTCCCTCCTTCCTTGGGGGTGCTGGGTTGGTGGCGGGGCCCTTTTCCAGGGTTGTGTTTTCCTCCCCTGGATATGGACCTGTTTTTCAGATGTATGTTTTCCCTTCATACATTAAATGTTTACCATGGGGGGGAGTATATCTTGGCTAAAGCAGTTCACAGATACAACATAGGCTGCACTTCCATGTCTATAGCTCCTGTGAGACCTTTTACTTTTATGCACTATTCCAAAGATAATTCTTTCATCCCATAATGGGACTTTTTTATTTTGTCCTTGACAGTATCTGAATGTCATTTAATAAATGCTGGTCTTAGGAAAAGTTACAGACTGAACATTTTGAATCCTATTATCAGAGGGGGAAATATTAAAGAAAAACAGCTTTGTAACACGTATGTCTAGTTTGGGTTCACCAGCTAAATCTTGTATCAAATGCTACAGCATGCGTAGTTTTATGGGAAGCTATATGTTTTATGAGCATCCAGACCAAGATCTCACATTATCGCTATGAAAAGACTGGAGAAATGAGTAGTTTTCAACTTGCAACATGATCTCTCCCTGACAGTATCCTTGGCAGGAAAGTCCTTCCAATAATTCTTACAATCTTCATCTCCACAGATTCCATGTGTAATATGGTACAGAATGGCAAGAGTATATGATACTCAACATGCAGAGGAGAGAACATTCTCTATGAAATCATTTCTTCACTTCAATGTATGACCAAATTCTATCAAAGAAGGGAGTTCAGCTTCAAGACACCTAAATTAAAGGTACATTTTGAAAATGTTTCATTATGCAGCAAACATAAGACTCAATTTTCAAAACATCATAAAATCTAGATGCTGTGCTATACTTCAAAGAAGGTTTTTAAGACGGGCATTTCTACATGCAAATTCAAAATGTTAACAAGGACCTCTAGACAGCCACCAAATTTGAGCCCTGTGCTCCATAACAAAAGGTACCAAAATTTGCAGTCCTGTCTCAGGACTTTATAATCATTCACTCTATTTGAGATATATGTACTTGATTGAAAGAAATATGTGTTGTATAAAATGTATAACATACTTTTGCAATATGAATATGAACCTGAAGAAGTGAAGTAATGTATTTATTTATTTATTTACTTACTTATTTTATTTATACACTTCTCTCACTTAGCCTCAAGGTGGATAACACAGAATAAGTGGATGCATCAATAGGATGAAATATCTAATAAGCGATTGAAGGAGGAGGAGGATTGGATTTATACCCCGCCCTTCACTTGGAGTCTCAGAGCATCTTACAAACTCCTTTCCCTTCCCCTCCCCACAATAGACACCCTGTGAGGGAGGTGGGGCTGAGAGAGCTCTTTCAAGAACTGTCTTTGGGGGAACAGCTCTGACAGAACTATGGCTTGTCCAAGGTCATCCAGCAGCTGTATGTGGAGGGGTGGGGAAATCAAACCTGGTTCTCTAAATTAGAGAATTAGAGTACACACTTAACCACTGTTAGGAGGTGAACTTTGAAAATGCTTTTATTTGTTATTTTCTGACCTGCATGCACACCAGGAATGGTGCCAGCAAGAGTCTTTGCTTTGGGAGAATGTATGCTTGAGTTAATGTGACTCTCTCTGTAAAATGAGGTACCACACAGCCTGTATCTCCATGCAAATGAGGTCACAGACGCATCTTACACATTTACCCAGCAGCCTTTGGGAGCAAGAAGCATCTCCATTAGCATCTCCATTACGGTCCTTTCCACAGAATGTAAAAACAACAACTTTCCACCATTGAGGAATCTCTACCTCGCATGTAACCCACAGGATGCTTGGCATTTGCATGTATGAAGACCCGGCCAGATCCATCTACATACCTAAAGGTTTCCATGCCAACCCATCTTGACACCTGGACCAAAATCCTCCCTTGTAGGAAGGTGTAGATTTTCAGCATTGCCCCACCTTAGGAGGAGGGAACCCCCACATCCTTTAGCCAATGGTATAGGGATGGGATGGACCCAGGAACACCCCAAGCCAGCCCCCAGACTAACTGATAAAAGGGGGTGCAACCTTTTGTTGCTGGTTTTTTTGCTTGCTCTGACTTCTGCAGCCGCTGCTCCTTCTTCATATCAACAAGATAGCTAAGGTAACTTATTGTGGTAACTTGGAGTCACGACCAAGGAACCCTCACACATATAGCTGGCCTATCTGTGTGTAGCAAAAGTAAGGAATCCTTAGTTAGAAACAATCCTTGTTCCTGAGCACTGGAAGAACCAACATCTCCTGGAGCAGATAAGTATAATTGCTTTTCCCCCTCCTGAAGACATACCTTTAGCTTAAATCCCAATATTGTTTTCCATTTCTACTGTATCTAAAAGGAACTTGAATGTATGTGTGTGTGTATCTGTTTTTGTATGACTGTAATGATAAGAACCTTCAGTAAAGAGAATCTTGATTCAAATTAAGAAACCTTTGTCAAGCATCATTCCTTGAAGAAATAGGCTTCTCAGCCGACGGACACCGGTTTCTCTGTATACATTGGCAAAAAGATCTCAAAAGTTAGTCAGCCACTGCGTAGATAAGCAGTTCGGCTAACAGATTTAATTGGTGCCCCCTCTGAGGTTTTGCCCCTTGAGCTCTGAGAACAGGTGACCCGACCCGCCCCTTCTCTGAGCTAAGGACGTGGAGAGACCGCGTTGTGCTGAGAAGTCAGCTAGAGTGTGAAAGGTTTCTGTCTGCGTGTTTGGCCGTTAGAAAGGCAATCTATCGTGGGTTGGAGTTTCCGCATCTTTTCTCTCTGCCCCTTGGAGCAGCCCGCGCTGCGCCCCGCCCTCTTTCGCTCTGGGTGGAAACGAGGCGGGACTACGAAGAGGACCAGACGACGAAGCCCCGATGTTTGCACAAGCACAAACACACACGCACATACATGCAGGCACATATAATCCCCCCCTCCCTTTAAAAGCACTTAGGAACAGAAAGGAAGGGAAGTCGAGTTGAGAGGTGAATCTCGTCCCCCTCCTAAGTGGCCAGAGGGTCGCTTTTTGGAAACCTCTTCATTTGGTTCAGTGGGTGACCCAAAGGCGGTAGATCTGATCAATCTGCTTAGCCAAAACCCGCATCCAGGCTGTCTGGGAGCTGGAATGCCCTAGTACAGACCTTGAGACCAGGACGGAAGGGGCCAGGTACTCAGAACTGAGCGGCGCGAGGACCGAGAGGGTACCCGTGACCAAGCTCTGGTTTCTAGGTAAACCAGAAGTGAGAGGGTAGAGCCCCGCTTCCAAAACCTATAGCTTTTTGGTTAACAGGATTGCCAGTGGGAAGGACGACAGTCCCCACCCCGCAAAAACCTGCATCTTGGTTCCCAGGTCATCCTAGAGAGGGTGGAAAGCCCTAAAACCTGTAGTCTGGTTTCTAGGTACTCCAGAAGTGAGAGAGGTAGAGCCCCCACTTCCAAAACCTATAGCTTTGGTTATCAGATTAACCACGGAAGGGAGAGATCCTTTCCCAAAAATCTGCCCTCGCCTTTGTGGAGGCAGAACCGCGGACCTGTTACTGATTGAATATAAAGGTCTCCTGCTACAGGAGTGAGCTAAAACAAGCTCTTCCTGAAGGTGAGATTCCTTTATAGCAACAGGGGACAGAAGAGGCGTCCTTCTGCACACAAACGCACTTTCTTTAAGGTTACCAGGCCCCTCCTCCCAAGCCAGCGTTTGTTTGGGTGAAAACCTGTCGGGAGTTTAAGGGTTACAGGGTCTCAGCCCACCCTTAGCCTCCATCTTTTCCCTGGTGAGCAACCTCGCCAGAAGCCGAGACCTGCAGCTCGCAGGCGGGACCCACGGCCAAACCCCGAGGAGCCCCAATCACGATCTGCATGAGCAACCACACGTGCACGCACGATGGAGGTGCTGAAGTGGGTCATAGCCCTCTGCTTGCCCATCTTCACCCTCTGGATGGAGACAGATCTGCCCCCAGAGCAAGAAACCAGAGCTGTCAATGATGAATGGATCAGCCAGCTGCTTGCTGAGCTATTAAAAATCCACCTGCAGGTTGCCAAAGAGATAGGAAGAAGCACCCTTGCTGTAGACAAAAAGCTAGGATGGGTCAGGAATCCAAGGATTTGGGATCCAGGAAAACAGGTGCTCTACAGAAAATTCTCAAGGAAACAGCATGCACTCATGGCTAAGTGGGCTGGACCGGTGGAAATTGTCGCCAGGATAAGCCCTGCTGTGTATAAGGTAGCTATTCCAAGAAAGAATGGCCAGTTCTGGGAAAAATTCTTTCATTCCTCACAGCTCAAGGAATGGAAAGGAGAACCAGTCTCCCA
Organism: Gekko gecko; assembly: GCA_029375565.1. NCBI lineage: Eukaryota > Metazoa > Chordata > Lepidosauria > Squamata > Gekkonidae > Gekko > Gekko gecko. The sequence goes on along the minus strand of JAPDNY010000006.1, from coordinate 124,658,019 downwards.
GCCCCTGCAACAACAGCAGAACCCTGTGAGCAAACTGACAACCACTAAGGTGTACAATACTTCACCCTTTGAAGCTTTGAGTGACACTTTTCTCTCTACTATCTTTAATGACACCTTCCTGATATAAAAATCAGAAAGTGTCATAAGGGGGAGATAAGGCACTCACTGACACAACCACAAGCAAAGGGGGAGCAGCAGAATTAAATTTTGGAATCTCCCGGAATCTCCAGGTAAGGTACATTGCACACAGGAAATTCCACCCCCTCTTCACTGAGACAGTAATTTTGAACAGCTGACAGCCTAAGAACTCAAGTTTTGCAGCTTGGTTCAAACAGAAGTCCGACAGGCAGCCAGTTACTGTAAGTCTTTGCAAGATCTTTTCTTTAACACAATTGTCGGGACTCCCCTTTAAACACAGGGAATCCCTCCAAAAATTTCAGCAGTATTGGTTTCTGGTACAATGGAACAGCTGTCGTGCTTGGAAGGCACACGGACTGTCCTGACCCCAGCCAAGCCAATGCCATCTCCTGGGCAGGAGAAATGCAAAAGGTATTTTCAAGCCATGTGGTCTAAATGCTTGCAGAGTTTGTACCTGTGAAAATGTGTTTTCCACTTGAGATTTAAAAAGTGCATCAGCATGGGGAAAAGGAGAGAGCGCTCTCACAAAGTTTTTGTGCTCATTTCAAACCTTAAAGAGACATGCTTTGATAAGCCACCAATCTTTAGATAGCAACATTCAAAGGATTTTGCTGTGAGGAAAAAAGGAGAGAGGTCCCTTTTTCTCTCTGTGGTTGGGCACAGCAAAGCAAAAGCTCAGGGAACTATGCAAATCCCCCCCCCCCCCCCCCGCTTTTCATTAACCTGACTTCATTTTCAGCAACCAGCTGGGAACCAACTCGTTTGTTTTCCCACGCTCAACCAACCCCCCTTCTTCACTGTGATCAACACAGGAAGACAAAAGAGAGCCAAATGCCCTCGAGGCAAGGCGAGCCCAACTTTGTCTCCCTGACTGTCAGCGCAGGAATACAGCTTCAAGAGAGAGAGAGAGCATTTACTGATCAAGATTTGTCCTTCTAACTAATTACTACTAAAGGTATTAATATGTAGGGAATGTACTAATGATTAATGTGTACTAATTTTCTTCTGACTTTTCTGTCTCAAATTGAAGAGGAAAATGTAAGACTCTCACTCTCCATTTAAAATTCAAATGAACCCGCTGACTTGCCATCTTCCAGGGGAAAACCCAAAGGAGGACTTTGTATTTTAAGTTCTAGCAGTGAGCATTGAACTTAGGGAATTAGAAACTTAGAGATCATTCTTATCTCATTTCTATCTAATCAATCTTTTTGCAAAAAAAATATTTTTTTGTTTGCATTCATTTTTGGGAAAGTTTTCTTTTTAAAACAAAACTTTTATCTTTCCAGAGGAAAGCAGCTTTAGAGACTGCTCTTTTTGTGTTCATTTTTGAAATTGCTTTATTAGAAAAGGCTCAGGTTTGAATTGCCAACTTAAGTCAAGGACATGCAGCCTTTTCCCCTTTCTTTTGGGAAAAGGAACCCTTGATACAGTCAGCAGCCTGGAGTCTGCTTTACTCATTTTTCCCCAATTTTTCTGGACATTCTCCAGTTCAACTACTCCAATTTTTCTGGACAAGGAGAGAGTTCACTTGCCATTTTTTTTGTAACTCCAATAGCAACCCCTTGCGTGGAAGTTCATTTTGTTTTACAAGACAACAAGTAACATTTATTCTTATTGTAAGTCTGGCTACACAAATCTAGAAGACAATGCGCAGAGTGTGTCTATCTATACGCGTATTCTTCCAGAACATGTCTAGCTTTCATCTTAGTACCAACAAGACCTCTTTGGACTATACCATGTGTTACAAGTGTATAGGAAGGTCTACGTTGTAGATTTGTTGTTTAGCTTAACTTTTTCAGAATTTTCTCAGGGTAAAAATTTCTGAAAATGCTGCCAATATTAGTGTGTGAATGCTTCAATGACCACTAATAATTTTATCATGAGCCTGAATGGATTTATGAATGCAAATGCTTGAAAAATAGCCAAAATGCTTTGTTTAATTTCATGAAATGCAGTTATTTTTGCTAACTGTACTCCCATGGTACAATGCGTTACAACAATGCGAAGGAAGAAACTGGTTTGCTATGCAAAGACATCCCCCTTCCTTTTGTCATTGAACATGTGCAAGTTCTAGACAGACATGCCATAGTTCAGTAACATTAAGGAATGGACACTTCTTTTGGAAGAAAAGAAGAAACTTGAAGACTTTTACAGTTTACCTGTTGTGTAAATAACCAACTTGGTTCGCTTTGAGTTGACACAGCTAATGTCAAGAAAAGTGATCTGAAGACTTGAAGATGGTGTACTAAACACTGAAGAAACATGATTGTATTTCTTGCATGTTTTTCTTGTTTGTAAATAATTTCAAACGTTTACAACTACCTCCCATAATGAGGACTGCCCTCAGGGATATATGTATCAATGCAGTATAGTTTATGCTACTGATTTTTATAACTAATTTTCTAATTTTATATGTTTGGTGCAAATAGTAATGAATAATTGTCTACCTCATTAATGCTACTGGTTTAAAGCACATAATTGTTATGCCTCACCTTAGCAGTGTTAATGCACATAGCCTATGGAAAAGTCATATGCTTGTTTGCTTCCGGTGTCCGGTATTCACAGTGACAATTTGGCTTTTTGTAGGGCTAGGCATTTTTAATTTTTGGTCCATCCCCAACGAGTAGACTAGATAGATGGTCATAGGTGAAAGGAAACCTTTTCCAGCTTGGATCCAGACCAGACGGGACTACATCGCCACAAGCAGTGGGTTACCAACGATACGATACTGGACTTTTGGACTTTTGTTGTTGTTTCATCATGGACTATCTGACGTGTTCCGTTACACACGTCAACCCCACATGTATGGAAGTCATGGCGTTCACACCGTTTCACTCAGTGAAGCCATGAAAGGGGGACTGTTAGGAGGTGAACTTTGAAAATGCTTTTATTTGTTATTTTCTGACCTGCATGCACACCAGGAATGGTGCCAGCAAGAGTCTTTGCTTTGGGAGAATGTATGCTTGAGTTAATGTGACTCTCTCTGTAAAATGAGGTACCACACAGCCTGTATCTCCATGCAAATGAGGTCACAGACGCATCTTACACATTTACCCAGCAGCCTTTGGGAGCAAGAAGCATCTCCATTAGCATCTCCATTACGGTCCTTTCCACAGAATGTAAAAACAACAACTTTCCACCATTGAGGAATCTCTACCTCGCATGTAACCCACAGGATGCTTGGCATTTGCATGTATGAAGACCCGGCCAGATCCATCTACATACCTAAAGGTTTCCATGCCAACCCATCTTGACACCTGGACCAAAATCCTCCCTTGTAGGAAGGTGTAGATTTTCAGCATTGCCCCACCTTAGGAGGAGGGAACCCCCACATCCTTTAGCCAATGGTATAGGGATGGGATGGACCCAGGAACACCCCAAGCCAGCCCCCAGACTAACTGATAAAAGGGGGTGCAACCTTTTGTTGCTGGTTTTTTTGCTTGCTCTGACTTCTGCAGCCGCTGCTCCTTCTTCATATCAACAAGATAGCTAAGGTAACTTATTGTGGTAACTTGGAGTCGCGACCAAGGAACCCTCACACATATAGCTGGCCTATCTGTGTGTAGCAAAAGTAAGGAATCCTTAGTTAGAAACAATCCTTGTTCCTGAGCACTGGAAGAACCAACATCTCCTGGAGCAGATAAGTATAATTGCTTTTCCCCCTCCTGAAGACATACCTTTAGCTTAAATCCCAATATTGTTTTCCATTTCTACTGTATCTAAAAGGAACTTGAATGTATGTGTGTGTGTATCTGTTTTTGTATGACTGTAATGATAAGAACCTTCAGTAAAGAGAATCTTGATTCAAATTAAGAAACCTTTGTCAAGCATCATTCCTTGAAGAAATAGGCTTCTCAGCCGACGGACACCGGTTTCTCTGTATACATTGGCAAAAAGATCTCAAAAGTTAGTCAGCCACTGCGTAGATAAGCAGTTCGGCTAACACCACTACACCAAACTGGCTCTGAATAGAACTAGGACTATAGAAATCTGAAAAAAGTATGAGACATGATATTTCAAACAATACAAAAAATGGCATTATATAAGCACAAAACAATACAGCAAGAGCAGTATCATACATACAGTATTATACATATAGCAAGCAGAAAACACAAGCAATACACTGTAGTATAGTCCACAGTTCCATTAATAACTCATTATCTTCCTAACCACTAGTGCAGGTAAGAGTTAACTTGTGTCAAGGTGGCCTTGATCCATGGCCAGGGATGGGCACAGACCACATTTTTGCAGTTCAGTTCAGTTTGTGGGTGAACCATGAACCAATCTACGAACTGATACATTGGTTCACAAACTGAATTGATTCATATCAGTTTGTGACCCATGAGTTCTACTCCCTGCTGCTTTTTGCAGGGAGCAGAAAGCAGGAGGTTAAATGGCTCTGAGCCATTTAAACCTCTGCTTTCTGCTCCCCACCACTCAGTTGTTTTTAAAATCCCTGCTTTTTGCTCTTCATGAACTGCCACAAACCACTATGAACTGCCTTAAAAATCATGGAAGTTTGTGGTGGATCTTCATTTCATGAACATCACTTTGCAAACCACAAACCGGCCAAAATTCATGACAAGCTTTAGTTTGTGAACTGGTTCATGCCCATGCCTGTCGGCTGGATAATTTCACCCTGTTCTGAATGGAGAAACAGTATTACAACAGTTGCTGACCCTTATAGCCACAACTCAAATGTGCTGAAGGAGGCTTTGCTGACTCACTACCGCTTTCCTAACCATCTTAGCTCCAGGGAAGAAAGATCACAATGGCTGTGGTCATGCATGCTAAATGCATTTTCAGCGCACTTTCCAACTGGATTTTTACTGTGTGAACTGGCAAAATCCAGTTGGAAAGTGCATTGAAAATGGATTGAAAGTGGATTAAGTAGTGTGTGTGACCACAGCCAATAATGCCTGTCCAGCTCTTGCTGCACCTGAAAGGCCAGTCTGAGAAAGCCACCATCCCCAATAGCTCAGAGGGGACATCAACATTTTATGCCATTTTATACTGTCCCACCCAGTTATGACCTACATCCCTTCTTATTTAGCCCACCTATTCCTCTTACAAATCTCAGCCTTCCAAAACTTTGGAACCCCCTCCCAGAGATATTTATTTGTCTCCCTCTATCAGAGTTTGCTGCCAGCAGTTGGAGATGTTTTTGTTTCATTTGGCATATCCTCAGTAATGGTTATTCATATGAAATCACATGACACTGCCTTACACTGAATCAGACCTTGGTCCATCAGAGTCAGTATTGTCTGCTCAGAGTGGCAGCAGCTCTTCCAGGGTCTCAGGCAGAGATCTTTCATATCACCTACTGCCAGATCTTTTTTAACTGGAGATGCTGGGGATTGAACCTGGGACCTTCTGTATTCCAAGTAGATGCTTTACCAGTGAGCCACAGCCCCTCCTGCCAGGTTCTGTTTCTGTGTTTATATTGAATTATGTTATAACTAGGAATAAGGCTCGTTGTGGAAATAAATACAAAGAGCTCTAGAAAGAGGCTCCGGGAGAGTGCCAAGGTCTTGGACACTCAGCATCAATTTGCTGTGGTGACCTCAGCAGCTTATAATGACACAGAGTCCACCATTTTCTCCAGAAGAACTGATCTCTGATACCTGAAAAGCAGTTGAAATTTTGAGTGATCTCCAGCCCTCACCTGGAGATTGGCGACAATTGTTACCCAGGAGGAAATAGCTAGTTTGAGGGTAGAGTCTATGGCATTGTACCTGTCTGAGGTCCAACCCCTCCTCAAACCCCACCCTCTCCAGGCTCCACCCCTTAAATCCTCAGGAATTTCCCAACCTGGAGTTGGCAACCCCATCTCCTTCCCAGCTGACCACCAACCTACCATTATCTGCCCCTCTGACTTCTGCCCTCCCTCCTGGAGATCAGTTGTAATTCTGAGTGATCTCCACCCTCATCTGGAGATGGGCAGCAATGGTTCCCCGGGAGGAAATGGCTGGTTGGGAGGGTAGAGTCTATGGCATTGTACCTTTCTGAGGTCCCACCCCTCCTCAAACCTCACCCTCTCCAGGTTCCATCCCTCAGATCTCCAGGAATTTCCCACCTGGAGTTGGCAACCCTATCTCCTTTCCAGTCAAGCATCAACCTACCTTTATTTTCCCCTCTTCAGCTTTCCATCTCCCCCCCACACACACCTGCAGCCTTTATGGTGCTCTGAAACCCTGGCCTCCATGTCACAGTGGCTGTCATGGGGGGGGGGGCATCTCAGCAGGGTATAAAGACACAGAGTCCACCATGTTCTCCAGCGGAACTGATCTCTGCCATCTGGAGAGCAGTTGTAATTCTGAGTTGTCTCCAGCCCTCACCTGGAGATTGGCAACAATGGTTTCCCAGGAAGAAAAGTAGACTTTCTCTGCAATGGGGAGCAAAACAGCTGACATCATTCTCCTCTCCTCTTTTTGACTTGCACAACAACCCTGTCAGGTCAGTTAGGCTGAAAGTCTGTGACTGGTCCAAAATCACCCACTCAGCTTCTAAAGCAAGGACCTGGATCTAGCAGACCCTACTCTGAAGCAGTGACTGCAATGCCCAGGATAGCCAACCTCCAGATGGAGCCTGAAGATGACCAGGTATCACAACTGAACTCCAGACAACAGATCTCCCCCCCCCGAGAAAATAACTGCTTTGGAAGGTGGGGGAGACTGTTCAGCTGAGGCCTCTCCCCTCCCCAAAACCTGGCTTTTATAGACTCTACCAGGAAATCTCCAGGAATCTCCCTACCTGGAACTGGCAACCTTAGACTCAGGATTGGCCCCAATGAGTTCCTTACAAAAGCCTGCAAAGGGTTTCCTTCCTTTGTCTGAACCAGGCTTGGTTGCCTCCCAGCCTCGTCCTGTGGGCATATCTCACTCCTGAAACTTGCTGCCACCACTCACTGCCTTTTTAGAGGAACAGTGAGACCCCTGTGGCTGAATCTCCATGTTTGGAGATGGAATCCCCAATCTTTGAGGGATTCCTGGAAAGTTGGCAACCCAATGGTCTGGCCTTTCCTTGCTTCCCTGGGCTACCCCCTCCCTTTGGTATTGTGCAGAGCAGAGGAAACTATGTGATCAGAGCACAACACAGATTATTAGCCCAAATAAAATAATTTATTTAACTATTTACACAATTATGGAGTGCACACACACTAAATGAATAAGGCAAAACTGCAGGAGTAAGCACACACCATAAACCAACAGGGCATAAATCAACAGGGGTTAAACGCAATCCTCTTTCCCTACACACAGTACTCTCTACCTCTGGAGGTTGTGGGCTCAGGATAGGATCTCTCCTTGGACTGGCTCTGTTTCAGCTTCTCTCTCTTGCCCAAGAGAGCAGGGAAAGTTCCATTCATTCCTCAGTCCAGCCGACTGTAGAGTGACTGAATTTCTGCTGCCTCCCAGGGTTCCTCATGTCTCTGGCTTGTGGCCTAGCTGGAGTCTATATTGATGCTGCCCTGCCCCTTGGGACAGTCCCTCTTTTCCTTCACTTTTTGGCCTTGGGGCAGCTGGCCAAGCAAATGAGGAAGCCCCATTCAACCCAGTGAGTAATACCCCTGCAGGCCCCTCTCTGGAACTACAGCTCAATTAAGTCTTATGGGGGAACATTTTAAACACAGAGATGGCAGCCATCTCACAGACACAGGTAACTGCCATTTTGTTACACCTACCAACAGCTACTGAGGGAAAAATTAGTCCCACACAGGAGGCAAGTGTCTTCATCAAAAGAGAAAGTCATTTGCCAGAAATTCTGACAGGGCACAGTGGCTGAAGGAGTGGGCAAGAAAGAGGAGCACACCCAGAACCCAGCCAATGGCACGCAAGTACTCTTGAGTGGAGGCTGGGCAGGACTCAGGCAATGCAGCCAGTGGCTAGGGACACCCTCTGAGTGACAGATTAGGGAGCCAAATGCTGGGGGAGCATGTGGAACATTCAGGAAAGAGTCACACAAACATTCAATCATTTATATGGAGAGATTTTAAATTCTGTTTTGAAATGTTTTAATGTTGTTATGTGCACTGCTTTGGGGACCCTGACTGGGTGGAAAGGCAGCATGACAATGTTTTATACCAATAAAAAATAAACATTCTCAAAACTTTGCTGTGTGGAGCAGATGGGGAAAAACCCTTGACCTTACCCATTTTGGGGAAGTAGGTAGAAAAATTCTTATCCCTCCTGAAAGTGATCCACTAATCTTGCATTGCAAAAGCTCGGATGAATGGTAGGTGTGAAACTGCTGATTCAAAAACACTGAAGAAGTCTGCCCAAACTCTTTTAATTCCTCCTGAAGTCTCCTGTTTGCCAACTCATCCAAGACTGATGTGACTGGTGAATAGTGTTTGCCACTCACCTCCTTCCCCTATGGATGAGTGCAATGGCAGCTCTTTCATCCATCTGGAAGAATAGAAGAAACAAGTTGTTCATGCCTATTCCTTTTGTTATGTATTGGGACTGGAACATTCCCAGACTGTTTTACTAGAGACTGGCTGAGCTTGGAGCTCTAGAACAAAAGCTCACGAGGACTCTGGAGGTGACCAATGAGGAAGTGATGGGTCTGACAATAGCCTATAGTTACTAGTTGTTTGGAGGGTGGGGGGTGTTTGCATGCTATTTAAACAGGGCCGTTGTCCTGAGTCTTTGCATTGTTCTGGCTGAATCACTAATAAAGCAAAGCTGATCACTAAGCTTGAGGTTGGACCATCCATGGAACTCAGTATTTAACACCTTTCTTCCCACTTCCTAGAATTTCATGGTTATGAGTGAATGGAGGATTTTTGCAAAGTGGATCGAAGCCATTGTTGTGCATATCACAAACACATTAGCTAGGATTGCAAACTTTGATTAATTCATCCATTAGATTGCTTGACTAAAACTTTTTTGTGTCAGGTAACCCTGCCATAGCTGGAATGCAGAGGGCATCCTTCTCGGTTACAGGAATGCGAGGGTCCTCCTTTCTCACTGTGATTTACCATTTTCTGTTCTGTTTCTTATCATTCTGCCTGACTTTGGGTCTCAAGCCGCTAACTCACAGCACTGGGAAATGTAACGGGTCTGGGTTGTTTTCTTAAGCTTGCCCACTTGCCTTTCGCACACACGCCCTCTGTCACTATTGGCTTAGCTTTGGGGAGGGGGTAGTTCGAATGGGGTATAACTTAGCCTGCTTTCTATTTCAAGTTATCACTGACACAGAGTATGTACACATGTCTCCAGCATTGCCTAAATAAACACTATCTTCTGAAGAAGCCTGATGTTTGAGGGACTTTCTGGGGAACCTGACATTTTGATTGACTAGAAAATTCCACTGATTACTTGGGTAGCAAATGTTTTTTTAAAAAACATCAAAAACTGCAGATGGCCAGCATCATCTTAGAAGGGGCCTCCCTTCCCCCACTCTCATACTTATCTTCTTTCATAGCACCTACAACTCTCTCTCTCTCTCTCTCTCTCTCTCTCTCTCTCTCTCTCTCTCTCCACACACACACCCTCATCTAAAACTAAATAAATTTTGATTTCTTTCTTTCTTTACAACTACTGTTTTATTAATGTGCCAATTATACAGATTAAAATCATGTGAGCCATCTATTTAAACTCATATAATTAATCAGCTATGCTATTTTTAATCTGATGACAGCTCAAATAGTAGTTACCTGTGGTACACTAAACTGTGCATTGTATTCCCCATTTGAACGCATGGTTGTATAGTTGGCTTAACTGTGCTTTATGTTCCCATTCATAAGCACCAATGTGAGTATACAAGTCTGAATCATTGTTGTCCACAACTGACTTAATTATATAAGGTGTGAGCCATTAAACTGTAGGTTTCTTTTTCATAGTTCCAATAAAAACACTCATAAACCTGCTGGCTCTGGAATACATCCAGAATAAAGAAGCTGTGGTTTTTCACTTAAATACCAGAACATTATTCATCCCTTAATGACACAACCAAATTTTGAGCTACTAAGATTTTAGTGACAGCTGAAATTTTCTTTATCCAAATAGATGAGATTGAGAGAAGCCTGCACAATCATTTTTAAAAGACTTGGGGGGTAGAGTTTTCTAAATTTTCTAAAGTCTTCTAAAACCCTGAGCCTGCTTCGGGAGGGAGGGCGGGATATAAATCAAATAAATACTGTGGATCATATTACATGTAATCTGTGGTATATTTCCCAGGTAACTGCAATGTCATGAAGCATGATGACTTCCCCCATGATTCCAAGCATGTACTCAAAGCAGCTACTGGGCAGCTGCCTTGGGCAATGATGAATGAAGAATGCTTTTGAAGGTGCATATGCAAATGCAGCACATGAACTCAAAATACATCTCAGTTTTAAATGCTGTGTGCCTTACCCCTGACTTTGGGGCAGACTTTGCCATCAGCCCAGTATGTTTTAAGCATGCATCAACAGTGGCTACCAATCAGCTGCCTAGCATAAGGCCATATACTACCAAATGCACAAATGTAAAAGCAACACTGTTAGCCTGATTGCCTTAAATTATTAATTATAATGGGGAATTTGTGATATTATAAATGGGCAATAGGCAATAAGGGAATGAACATCTATATATACAGAGGTCCCGCTTCTTCCAGAGATACCAGTAATAGACACGGAGGCTGGAGTCAGTACAAAAATGATGTCTTTTACTGGAGAAACTTTGCATTCAAACAATACACAAACACACACAAAGTTACAAAGCTTCTAGGAAAATCAGATAGAGACCTTCGCATGAGCAGGATATAGTTGGTGTTCAATGTGATGATGATGTGTCCCAATGGAAAAATAGGGGAGACTAATAGGAAAGGGGGAGGGATTGTGGTCTGAACCGGCAGACACACATGGAAGACTCTGGCTGCAGTCCAGGAGTCTTAGAGGCAGGGTGAGTTTTTGGATAGCAAAAGTTAGAGGGCTGGAAAGGTCTAGAGAAGATGTAAAGGGGGCATAGAGAGTGTGGGGAGAGAGTGAGCATGCTGCTGGGTACCCACTTTTATTAGGGGGGTGTTTTGGGGGGGGCTATGCTGGACCCTCCCTTGGGACAACCCCTTGGTGGTCCGTTACAAAAGTCATGTTTGTAATGGGTGAGGGGCTTAAGGAGCTGGTCAATATTGAATTCTAACTTGGCTTATGACAGAGACAACTCGATGGTCATGATGATTCATTCTCTAGCACCTATTGTGTTCTTTGTTTCAGGGCAGCAAAACCAGTTCCTTAGGAATGTCATGTCCTTTGTCAAACTGAAGTTGGGAAAGAGTCTTTTGTGCCTTCACTGCAGAGAAGGTTGGGGGGGGCTGCCAGCGTGATGAAAAAGGACTTCCTTAATGGAGTCAGGAGTCCTTAGTTTAAACAGCAAAGGCAGATAGCTATTTTGGAGTGCTTCATGTATCTAGGGATACATCTGGAATGGGGCAACCTTGGGACCCATGGGCACATCATCTCAGGCTCTTGCTGGCATGTGTCTGGCATCACAATCTGGTCACCTTACATCAGAGTCCCTTTTGCACATTTCATACACAATTCATTTATGTTCAAGAGAGCACAAAACTCCTTGCTGGGCAACAACACATACACTGGAAATTACAGGATTACAGCGCTGCCCACTTCTTTTTTACAATTGGCATGCTCACCTTGGTTCAAAATTCTCTGGTTAGATTTACTCACATTGCTGGCTTCACATAAGGTGTCAAACCTCTGCTCAGCTATCTCCATGAGCTACTCTAGACTTTTCACATCAAATAAAAACACCTTGTCCTTGAGTTCGGATATTTGTATGACCTTACCATACCCTGTCCCTTTGACTTTTGCTTGTCATTAAATGCTTGAGACATGCTTTTTTCATTCCCCACCCACATTTGCAGGGTAACTTTAGGAAACATGCAGCTAGATTTTCTAACCACCTTGGTATGTGGATCTTCTGTCTCTTCCTTCCTGCTCCAATTACTGTTTCTCACTAAGCTCCAATTTCAGAAAAACGCTTGTTACAGTCATATAGTGCCATGCATTCTGATAGCACCGTACATAAATGCAAACAAATAGTGTTGATAAAATCATCTTTTGTGATTCCAGTACTGCTGCCAGGGAACAATTATGAGAACTGAAAAGGTTGAGCAGTGATCTGAACTGGACTCTGCTCTCTCGGTAGCTGACCTTTGGACTGAACTTTGACTCTGACTCTGGAATTTGGCTTGGATTGACCCTAGATTCTGACAAAACTTTGCCTGGTGCAATGTTGCCTGGTGAATAGTGGGTAACCTGGTGGATACTGGGTAACCAGGGCACTCAGTGGATAGTGGGTAATGTGCCCAACTGGTGGTGGTGTTGCCTTTATGTGACTCCTGAATGCAAGACCTGAGATCCCTTAAATATGATCCCCTTTCTGCAAAACCTGTATCCCAAGTTATATCACTTGAACCAAACCATTTTACCACACATCTACAAAGGTGTTCCCTTTCCTCCCACACCTCAATGTCCTTGCATCCTGAGCAGTCTCCCAACTTTAACTTCTGGCTTCTAATCCTGGGTTGAGGCAAAAATAGTCTTCTATCTCCCACTCCCTGTTTGGCCTATTCCCCCAGCCTGGCCTGGTCCTTCTTCTCCATGCCCTTTTTTCTGCTTGCTCTGTCCACACATCTGTCCTGCCTTTCTCTGAAATACTTCAGGCAGCCCCTAGGTAAGGAACAACCCAAATGCCCCGGCTGCCTTTCTGATAGCTCTCTGAGTTGACTACTTCACTGGTTTTTGCTTCTGCTTCCCAGTAGACCCTCCCAATTTTCCTCATGGGCTTTGAATTTCATGGTTTAGCCCATTGCCACAGCGGGGCAACCTCAGTTGCTGCACTGCCACACTGTATGGTATAATACATTCTTTTGCATCAAAATATTACCAAACATCTTTCATTTTAAGATGCTGAACAGTTCTGGAATTCCACCTTAGAATCTGAAGGGACGTCATAATACATATATGAAGGTCTCACTTGGTTTGTAGAACAATTTTGTCGAGTACAGATGAGTAAATTGCCACAGGAACCTAAGTTTTGCCTGTCTTCTGGGGTGTGAACTGCTTATGATCTGTTGCGTTAGGAATGTGGGAATGCTAGCCCAAGATATTTTCTTGTCCAAAAGCCTCATCTCTTTATTTGGCAGCTGTGCAATAATTATTCTCAGAATAGGGGAAAAGTTACCCACACACATACCAACTAGGATCTTTCTCTCATACCCACAATTCTTATTTAGAAAGTACTTAAAATATTTTGTCAGTGCAAAATAAGAAAGTAACATGATCTAAATTACAATATTATCAGCCAATCTGATATGAAACACAGAAATTTTAATTCCAGAAATTCTATTGTTACACAGCTGCCAATGTTTCCATATATCCAAGAAATGGAGGGACTCCATTATTGAAAGAGCTCATAATGATGTAACCAAAAATTATACTGAACTAAACAATCAAACCCACTAGCAACTTCAGACAATGTCCCAAGTCAGAAGCACCAAGTTCTTGTCTTTATTTATTAACGTAACTTGGCTACAAAAGTATTTTTGATAACAGTCCCATTAGCCTTTCTGTTTGTCATGCAAGTTGGAATGCTTTCAGAGCCATAAGTAAAATAAAGAAACCCAAGATTCCTTCTTTGAGCAATTAGACTTTGTAAGATCAACAGTGTGTATTTCATTAAGAAAATGGATCCATCAGCCCTGAGAGTGTCACAGGAATACTTCATCAGAGTGAAAAAATGCACATGTTAACAAACTGAGCCAGTAGAAATAGTTTTACAAACAGCAGTTTTAGATGTTCTAGCATAACTACAATCTGAATTCCCTTCCCTGACTTTTTGCATACAGCATTGGGTGTAATTTGTTATTGGTCCCAATTAATTTATACTGAAAGGAAGCAAGTTATTTACACCCATATAGGATATACTTACAGATAAGAGAACATAAATCTCAGACTCTCATTGCCAGAGTCTCTGGCCATCAATATAATAAATATCACATTTATCTATCAGTAGATGATGCTTTGAATATAAGGTACAGAGCTGAATGTATAGCATGGGTCATCATTTGATTCTTGGAACAACAGGGTCATGCTGGCAGCTTTACATGCAAGGATTCTTGTGTCTATCTTACCAGCCTTGCATTAAGACTCAGTAGTAAGCAGAGGGAATAGCTGTAGTATGTGGTGTGGGACAATTCAGAACCCAAATTTCTCCTAAAGATATCAAACTAATGGTTTCTGTGCAATACTGACCCTTTAATATGACTGTGGCTCAGATCTGTGACATGGTGCCAGGTCTCACTGAATGAAATATGCTATAGGAGATTTTCTTTTCTGCCCCAATATATCAAACTCTAGTGGGACAGTCTGTCCCACTTTGCTTTCTGCTGTGGCCTTTGGCAGCACATTGACTGAATAACAGTGAGTCCTAAGTAGAGTTGCACCCAGTTTAGAAGAGCATAACTCTACTTAGGATTGTACTTTGCAAGCAGTTTCCTTTTATCACATTTAAATAGTTATATTTCAGCTATTGGCCCTTTTATTTCCCTCAAAAGACTATATGAACTGTGGCATCCTTTTCATGATCATTTTATGTAAAATGTATATCTCAAGGACTATTTCCTTCCATCTGTTCTCTTCTGCCAGTTTTGGTCTTCAGGATGGCAAACTTGACATTGACCAGAGCCTGGACCTTGTCCCATCACATCACATACTCTGTGGAATGGGGTCTCTGAAGAAGAGAGGGGAGCCCTTCATTGGAGGTCTTTAGAAGGCACTGCAAGGCTTGTTTGCCAGGGCTTTTGATGGGACATGATGGGTATCTTGGGTTTTTAATTTTATTTGTTTTAAACTTTTAAAGTTTTGATTGCTGTTTGTAAGCTACCTTTACCCAAGAGGAAAGGTGGGGCATAAATATTTTAATAAACAAATAAAAATAAACTCTTGTATGTATATGTTTTATATATTTGTATTTTATTTTCATTTAAAACATTTATATCCTGCCTTTCCATCCAGCTGCTGTAGCTGAAAACACCCTTTCTAAAGGAATATGTTCTCCTGTGACACCCCCCCCCAAATAGCAGCACTGATGTAGAAAATGTTTAGCTTCACTTCTCAACGGAGTGGTCTGTAGGAAAGGCTCTCAACTGACAGTGCTGAATAAGAACTGATTGAAATACTGCCTTTCATCTTGGTTTCCAGGATAATTTTATTCTAGCTGTGCTGAGTGACCTTGCAAAAATCAGGAAACCTCTGTATGGTTCCTGTTTATCTGAGAAATTACTGCTTTCCAGACAGATGAAGGTACTATTTTCAACTGCTTCAGGTTTCTTGAATGAAAGGTACCAGGGAAATCCTGAGCACTGCTGATGCAGCTCTCTCCAAAGTTTTCTCCCTCTCTCTGGTATGACTGGGCTGTCTCTAGCTGACTGCCTCAATTTTTCTCTTCGGCTAGACACCATGTGGAAAGTTCCCTGAGTTATTTCCACTTGACTACAGCAGCATCTGTCAACAATGACAAAACTACAGACAGAGTTGGTTGTGGAAGGGCAGTTTTAATCTGTGCATTAACCTCTTGATGGGTTCAGCCATTTGGTGTTTTAGGACATGCCTTTTAGGTTCAGAAGCATATTCTGAAGATTCATTCCCCCCCACACCCACACCTTTCCATTTCTCCAGGTAGCAGGGTGGATCCTAGAGGCACAGAGCACTAAGATTAATAATTGTATCATAGACATTTTGCATTTTTCTCTGTTGGCTTATGATCAATCAATCTGTGAGTTTTAATAAATGGAATGGAGTGGTGTGCTAAGATTTATATAATTAAAAAGGGGAGAAAAGTTCAAAGTGGTCTTTGTCAGGTGAGTTTTCCTTGGACTATAATCCTGGAAGGATACAGAATGTTAGTTTTAGGTTTTATTTACAAATGGGCAGAGTTTATGAGAGCCCAGCAGAAAACAATGAAAACAATCATAGCAATGCTAGTGTGATATACTGGTTAGAGTGTCAGGCCAGGATCTGGGAGACTGTGGTTTGAATCCCCACCCTGCCATGGAAGCTCACTGGGTGACCTTAGGTCAGACACTCTCTCTCAGCCCAGCTTACTCACATAGGTTTTGTGAGGATAAAACAGAGGAGGGCAGAACAATAAGGTGAGCTTTTTTGAAACCCCTTGGGGCAAATCATGAGGTCTTAATAAATAAATAAATTCAAGGGCCCAAACTTAGTAGCTTGGGTTGCAACAAGGTATTTTCTGCAGTTTGCCCAACAGAACTGTTTTTCCCTCCTCCTTGCAGACTCCCACTTTGCACCTCACACTGTTCCTTCAGGTTTACTGGCCACAATAGCACAACTGGGGTGGAGGCAGGTTGAGAAGGCTGCAATGGGAGGGCAAAGAAGCAAAGCTGCCTTCCTCTATCGCAACTCCACACATCTATATTCTGGGGCTTGAATAAATGTAGTTAGTTAATTGGGCCCAGGACAGCCCATCAGAGAATCTGCATGTTTCTAGTTGAACTGTATCCCAATAACTTCACTGCTAATTTAGAAAAACTAATACAAACTCTTGTGTACCAAATATACAGAGCTAGGCTGCAGTCACACACACTAAATAATCCACTTTCAATCCACTTTCAATGCACTTTCGAACTGGATTTTGCCATTTCACACAGTAAAAATCCAGTTGGAAAGTGCACTGAAAGTAGATTGAAAATGGATTATTTAGTGTGTGTGATCGCAGCCCTAGACACTTGAAACCCATTCACCAGTGTAGCAGGACCTGCTCTGACTGGAAGTTAAAATGTTGAAATAGTCACAAAATGAAATATGTAGGAGATTCCTATTATGCAAGTTATAAAGGCAAAGCACAAAACTATTCTCTTTCATGTAGGAGACTGATTGCTAAATTCATACACTAAAATCTAGTTTTTCCTGATGTTTTTGATTAATCTGTAAACTCTCTGTGGAAACAGGAATAATTTCAAACCTCCTTTTGTCTTTCCTTCTTTTTTCCATTTCATTTTTTCAGTTTTCTTCTGTTCATCTTTTTTCTTTCCTTCTCATTTCACTGTTAAAAGTACTGTGATGTGTTCTCAGTTA
This sequence comes from Gekko gecko, assembly GCA_029375565.1. Lineage (NCBI taxonomy): Eukaryota > Metazoa > Chordata > Lepidosauria > Squamata > Gekkonidae > Gekko > Gekko gecko. Next base: position 124,640,783 of record JAPDNY010000006.1, on the reverse strand, counting down.
AAAGGCACTTTCAGACAGATGGCTTTTGGTGGATTGTTTCTAATCTTGATTTTTTTTTCTTCTTTTAATGGTAACATATTTTCTGTCACACAGAATGGATCAGTAATATTTTGAGATTGGGTAAATAATGATTAGTAGCATGCCAGTCCCCAGGTGCACAAACAACAAAGGCCCATGGAGTAATGCCCCCTTAATCCCCCCATCAGGGAGAAGATTGGACCTGGAAACCCTGATGATTAGGAACTATGGTCTATGCTGTTGTGTATAGTTTATTGTAAGTAGAATCCTATTTATGTAATCTCTGTATCGCTTAATGTGTCATGCGAATACTTATGCTATGCTTCAGTTCTTCATGGTGGTTCCAGACTTCTAAAATCATAACTCATTGGTTATTGAATGGCCCATTTTGTTGAGTGCACTGACTCACTATGCGTAATCCACCTTGAGTCCCTGTAAGAACAGCAGACCATAGATAAGGTAAACAAAAAAAAAATGTTTTGCAGAGTTACTCCAGTGTAAGTCCACTGATATAAATGGATTTAGACTAGTGTAACTATGCATAGGATTGCACTGTTAGTAAATGATCCAAACAAAACAAGGCCATTAAATCTGATATGGTTACACAGGAGTTTGTATACAGCCTTGTACAGAGCATGCCAAAGTACCCACCCATATGAATTGAACTCCACATTACAGAAGGAAATCATCATTCTTCTCTAACTCCCCCCTCCATTTCCTTTGTCCCCCTCTACCTCTGCCTGCCTCTCCAATGCATTTTAAACAGAGCCATTCTCAGGCAAGTTTTATGACCTGGGCATTACTGGTGCTTCTGATGTTAATTTCTACCTTGGATACTGTTGCTAGGTGGGAACACAGAGGATATGTCACCATGTTCCTTTGGCAGCACAATGACATTGCATGTGTGGGAGAAGCCAACTGTCTTGCTTTCAGTGCTTTTGTGTATGTGTGCTTTATACACATTTTAATTTTTCACAGCTTTGCTTGAGTCACCTCCTTTGGCATTCGCAGTTACTATACATTCTGCTGTGTTCCTATAGCCTTCCCTTTAGAGATGCTGTACGATCTGGAATAAGTAAAATAACACAGCCTGTAGCACAAATGAACTTCGTGGTGTTTAATAATAATAATACTGAGCATTTACATAACACTGTCAATATGCAGAACACTTGATGCATACTTTTTTTTTTCAATCCTTGTAATTTAATAGGCTACAGCTGTTATTCCCAGTTGTGGGGGAGGTGGTCAGGAGGGCAGAGTGTGTGACATGCCTAAGGCTATGTACTCAATGTGTGGGAGAAGCAAGTTTTGAACCAGGGAACTGCCAGCATCACAGCTCATGCCATTAGCCACTATGTTATACTTTTATTTGGATGGAGAAATCTCACAGCAATGGGGTCTTCCATATAGTGTCGTATGTTCAAATGAAGAAAAAATAGCAAAGCTGCAACAAGGGCAAGGTGGAAGGTTAAAAAGAGCTTTAATAAATGGAACTTTCTTTGCTAAAGAAAGTGTTCACTAGTCCCATACCCCCCAAAGGAGGCAATGGTCATTAACCTTATTAATTGGGTGGTGATCTTGCACTGCCACCAGTGCACATACCAACAGCAGGTTCTCAGAAAAACCTGTATGCACAATGGATGTCTATCATATTTTTACACCTTCTTTCCTTCTTCCAAAGAACTCAAGGTACCATACATGGTTCTCCATTCCTCCACTTTGCCCCTACAACAAACTTGTGAAGTAGGTTAGGTTAAAAGAAAGTGAATGATTCAAGGGCATATAAAGAGCTTCATGGCTGAGTATGGATTTGAAGTTGGGTCTCCTGGGTTCTAGTCCAACACTGAAACCACTACACCATACTGGCTTTTAGATACAGCCCTGACAGGGCAGACCCTGTAGTTTCTAGTATTTCCAACTGTGTGACGTCCTTGGCTTCCCATCCTGATAATATGTTCTTCGTTGCCCTGACATCTCAGGTTCTCATCTCTTGGTTCCCAACACTCCTGCCACCATCAATTGCAGTACAGACACTGGGAGAAGAAATTGGATTCTGAGGATGCATTCCTGCAGCCTTAAATCTGTCCCAGGTGAGGACATTTCCCTCATGCTGTCCTGCAGTAGATGCCGATGTCATATGATATTGGGGCCATATGATATTGAGAAGTTCTCTTGGCTGAGAAACAGTTGAGAGGAATTTGCTGCCTATAACATGGAATGCCTGGCAGAGTTATTCTGGCTCTGGATGTCTGCTTCTTCCCTTCAATATGTAAGTCCTCTTGCCACTAAAAGTACTGGGAGGGGAGAGAAAATCAGATGCCAGGGCTGCTGGTACACACTGGCATATATCCTCAAAACTTAATACTGCTCTCCTATATTGCTTTCCAGTGACAAAAGGAAGCAGGTCTTTAGCTGCCCAAAGATTTCCTTTATGACTATAATTTTTATTAATTTGTATTTGTAATCTATTATATTTTTATCCTCCAATGAACTCTGGGAGTATACACAATTTATCCTCCTATCTTAACCTCATAACCCTGTTAGTCTGAAAGACAGTGACTGGTTTCAGGTCACCTACCGTATAATACTGAGTCCATTGAAGCCTGTTTAGGATGGCACTGTTATGGATTTGAATTCCCTGGTCCTAGCCCAGCACTTGGTCTTACAATGCACTAGCTTGAAGATAATCACGTAACATAAATTGATTTAGAGTAATAACAAAACTAAGAAAATAAAAATTATGTTAACTCAGTAAATTCATGCACATGTCCCCAATTTACTATTTTCTTGTATCATTTCTAAATTATTAGATTAAAGAAGTACAGCACAGCCTTATATGGAATGTCTCATTTTTAGACCATATTGAATCAATTATAATCATTCAGATTTGCACAAGCATTTTAAGGGCAATTGGCAGCATCTGTTTCACACAGTTTGAATGTGTGTTCCGTTGTCCACCAAGGACATACCATGTGGTAAATTCCATTGGAACATCTAGAATAAATTGATAGTTAGCATACTGCATAAAAAGAGATAGGACTTGCCAGAGGGTGACAAATGGAGCTATTTATTTTGATAATGTTTCTTCAAGAAGGTGGCCTTTTAATTAAAAAAATAGATTAGATTAAGAAAGTCGAGCTCCCTGGAGTATTGTAATTCCTACCTCACATTTTTCCAAACCAGTATTCAGGAAACTGAGTGCCCAGAGTGAAACTTTGATGTAACTAGTAGGGAACAATACTGGTTACTAAAGAACAGTCTACAATGTACAAAATAAGGTAGGTTTGCATGGGAGAGCTTCGTTTGAATTGTGCCTCTAATGCTTCCTAGGGGCTTCAGAGATCTATGAAGAATTTCTTTATCTAACCAATAGGAAGGATGACTATTCTGTGGAAAGGAGTGGAGGGCTGTATTTTCATTCGTCAAAGTTTCTTTGAAAACCCAAATCCTCATCTTGGGGCTACATCTGGGTGAGATGGGACAGGATAGTGAAATAAGCAGCCAGAGATAAATTTTAGCCAGTTTCATTTCACATACCAGCTACAACCACTTCCTAGATGGGAAAATTTGGCCATGGTTAGTCATGCATTAAGGAAAGCATGGCATCTGCTGACACCTTTCCTGGTGTTCACCAAATGTTTTGTAGAAGTGTGCATGGCAAGGTGGGATTTTTTTGCCCAACAGGGCTTCTGATTGGCTGTGCAGATTTTTAAAAAGTGTTTTGGTGGCAGCAGCTACCACAGCATGAGAATCTTCACTGTGTGACTGAAGGTATGCTTTGTGTAAGCCAGAAAATACTTTTAAACAATATGTTCATTTTAAAGTCATCCTGTTAAGAAGAATTTCTACCTGAAATGTTGAGTTTCTATTAGAGTTATGCATAATCTTACTCCCGGATATTTTGTGGTTAGCTCTGCCTCCTGTGGCAGCCATTTTGCAGTTGGTTCCACCTCTCATCGCAGCCATTTTGTGGTTGCACCCATCACCCTCTGTCAGAATTCCAAATATACCTGCAGGCTTATAAAGATTGAGGACCCTTGCATTAGCATGATAAATCTGAATATGCTGTACATGGGGTTGCCATTAAAGAGGTCCCAGATGCTGCAACTGGTACAAAATGCAGCAGCCCATTTGGTATCAAGGGGTAGCTGATAGGACATCATTCCTATTCTGAGGTCTCTTCACAGGCTGCTGATTAGTTTCTGGGTCCATGAATGACTTGGGGGCCACATCCTTGAAGGACCACCTCCCCTTGCATGTTCTCCTTGCATGTAGCAGCTAAGTTCTCCACAGCAAGGTCCATTATCAGTGCCACAGTTGTTTAAGGCACATTCTGCCACCATCCAGGTTTGGAGTTTTTCAGTGGCTGCCCCATGCCTCTAGAACAGCCTCTCAGAAGAGGTAAGTGGGCTCCTACCCACATGGATTTCTAGCAAGGCTGCAAAACAGAGCTATTCTCAAGAGCTTTTAGGATAGCCAGGATCTGAGCAAAGATGGAATACCTTTAGGATGGGGGCATAGCTTGTTTTTACTTCTGTTTATAATGTATTGTTTTACTGTTTGGTATTTTTATACTGTTATATTTTGTTGTTACTTGTCTTAGGTTCTGGAATGCCGGGGAGAAAGGCAGGCATATAAGTAAATAAATAAACTACTGTAAACCACTCTATTTCAAGTTGTCTTTGAGGAGTGTTTGGAGAGTGGACTTGTTCCAGAATATGTCTTCTAGATTTTTAGAAGGAAGTAGCTGCTAACAGCATGTTATTTCTGTTCTGTTTCATCTGTCCTGTTTGTTATCTAATTTCCAGATGCAATTCAAATTGTTGGTTGTAATATTTGAAGTCTTAAATAGGGGCAGACATTCTAAAGGATTGCCTTATCCCTTATAGAATGGCCCAAGCCATCATTAGAGATCCCCATGTGCCCCACCATCTGCAATATGATGGTAAATTGTCATGAGATATTAGATCATCTTGACTGTAGATCCAGAACTCTGGAATGCCCACTAAAAAAACTACCTGACCCCACCCTATCTATGCTAGTATTCCACCAAAGATTGAAAATAGTCCTCTTTGGTATGTAACCCCCCCAAAAAAAACATAGGTTTAATCTATGAAACTGTGGGGGTTTTCTCTGAAATTGTTTATACTGTCTTTCAATACATTTACTTAGGGCTTGTCATCGATACAACGAACATGAAATTGAGCAAACTTCAGCGGACAGTGGAAGACAGGAGGGCCTGGCGTAATCTGGTCCATGGGGTCGCGAAGAGTCGGACTCGACTGTGCGACTGAACAACAACAACAACTTAGGGCTTGTGACTGTTTTTTGTATCTGAAAAATGAATAGGCTGCTTTGTGTTTTTTAATTTACTGTTCTGTATATTTTTATGTGTTTACATTTAATGTAAAGCAGCCAAGATATCCATTTCAAGATGGAGGCGCAAAAGAAGTTCTTAGTACTCCACTGCCCCCCCCCCCAAGGTGTCATGCTTTGCAGGGGTTTGCTAAGCATTCTCCACACATACTGTTCCATGCTTGTTGTGGATATACCAAATGAACTGAAATCAGGCAGAAATCATTACATGACTAGCAGAAATCAGGCTAGTCATTTAATGCATTCATTAAATGTATACTTCGCCCTACAGCCAAGCTTGCAACAATTAAAACATTCTAATCAATAGACTCTCAAAAATGTAGTAGATGGTATCTGAATAGTCCCCTATTATCTGATTGTTCATCCATCACATATACAGGAACACAAGTTTGCCAACCTCCAGGTGGCACTTGGAGATCTCCCGCTATTACAGTTGATCTCCAGATGACCAAGATCAGTTCCTCTGGAGAAAATGGCTGCTTTGGAGGGTGGACTCTGTGGCATTATACCCTGCTGAGGACCCTCTCCTCCCCCAACCCTGCTCTCTCCAGGCTTCACTACCAAAATCTCCAGATATTTCCCAACCCAGAGCTGGCAACCCTAGTCAAATATAATAATTTCCTTTCATTGGGAATCTGGAAAGAGAGCTGGAAAACATCTAGCATTCCACTCTAACAGGAGACACCAGCAATTAAAAACAGAGATGATACTCTACCCAAATAAAGGAGATTATTGTTCATTTTTAAATTTAGATCAACACATATGTTAATCCATCTCAGAAAAATTCTGTTTCTAAATGTATGCATTTACCATCTCTCTCACTCTCTCTGATGAATATAAATCTCTGCGAGCTTCACCCCTGCAACAGTCTAAAACTGAAATTTCAGTTAACAATTGGAAAACAAGAACAGCTCCAGGCCAGATGGATTTTTGTCTGAGTGGTACAAAGTATTGAAAAATAAATTTGCACCCCTGCTACTTAAGGTTGAGCAAGGAGCTAGGGAAACAAATCAATTGCCTGGTTCTATATATGAGGCACATACTTCTGTTTCTATGAAACCTCATTATGGTCTTCTGTACTGCTTGGGCTTGAGATCTACCTCACTTATTAATGTTGATGCTAAGAGCCTATCAACAGTCTGAACAGTGTGACTACAAAAAAAACTTCTTCCCTGAGCTTTAGACGAAGCTCTCATACTCTCTAAGGATGTTTGTCCTCCTGCTTGAGTCCCTACATGCTGGTCATGAGAAGGGAGACAACTTCTGCAAGGCACCCAATACTGATTTTTTGGCTACTCTTCATGTGGAGCATGGTACAGTGCAAGGCAAGATTTTCCACTCCTCCACAGACCCATCATGTTGCCATTGCTTGCCAGTAGCTCCACTGTTCATTATTCCTCCTTTGCAGACCTGCTGCACCATCAGCTGCACTGCAAACTGACTGCAGTAAGGGTCAAGGAATCCCTAATAATAGTGTCAGCAAAAACATCTTCTAATTGGATGCTGAAAAGACATTTCCCCAAATACATGGGGAAGGTCTATAGGGGTGGCCAAACTTGCTTAACGTAACAACTACACAGAATAAATGTCGAATGTTTGAGAGCCACAAGACATGAACAAATATTACACACACGTTTTATTGAAAAATATGCAAATTTGCTTATTAACATTAAATTAGACTGTGTGAAAGAGCCACATGCAGCTCCTGAACTGTGGTTTGGCCTTCCCTGGTCTATATTGTGCCTCAGCAAAATTCAATGTCCCAAGGGGAATTCCTAAACTAACAACAACTGCTTGATATAAACATTATCTGAACAATTTAAAACCGCATCTAAATCAATGGATCCAAAAGTCTGATCTGATAACACATTAACAATGGAAAAGTACATTTGTATCTTTTTCAAAAGATTAGTGACTCTAGCTAATTCAACAAGGGGCTATGTTTTAATATTGTACATTGGACTGCTCATTAATTTGTGAATAACAACAAATGACTATTGCTAAAGGTATAGGAGTCCACCAGCAACTCTAGTGCTTACTGTGGAATACTTACTTTAAATGGTAAACACAATATCAATACAATCATATGGGGTTCTCCATTCAAGGGAAAGGGCATTGTGAATATGGCAAAGTAGATTTTTTTTAGCATATTCTTTCTATAACTCCAGTCATCCCAAGATAAGCCCTAGGCTTGTCTAACTAGGCAAGTCTTTCCCCTAAAACTGGTGAATTTGGGCAGGCAACTAATTCCAAAGTGATGTGGCCTCTATAGAGATTGTCAACTCCATAGTGGACAGCAACTTGATAGATAACAGAAGTAGCAACACATTTTCTGAACTAGATGTAAAAGACTGGGGAGGAACATGAGAGAGCAGATGCTTGCTCATATGACTTTTTTCTTTGACGGGGGGGGGGGAGAGAGATGCATTCATCTATTTTTTAAAAAAATATTTAGTTCATTTACACCCTGCATTTCCCCCAGTGGTGATCCAAAGCAGCTTACATCATTTCTCCTCTCCTCCATTTTAGCCTCACAACATGTATATATATATATAATATACTTTGATTTTCTTTTTAAAAAAATCAATAATTAATAGCAATGAAACATAAAATAGCCTTAGAACTCCTCGGATGCACATGCAATGAATCAACACATCAGAGCATTGTGGGGGTTTTGGTTTTTTTTTAAAAAATGGTTTTTCACATACAGAACTTTTAAGCAGTGAGGGGCTCAAGGAGAAGTTGCAAATAACTCTGAGATACTGTGCAATTCTATGGTGCAGTACATAATGAGCATGCCAGCCTCCCTTAAAAGAAGGATTTTGATGATGTGAATGAAATTCTGCCTACTGTTCTTTTACTAACATGCAATATGGTTAATCAGGAGGAAAGTATGTGCCTTTGCATTTTGTGCAGGGTAGGGGGAAGCAGGGAGAGGAAACTTCTGAAGGTGCAAGGTGGCTCTCCAGGGTGCTTCTCCTGATGAGGATTCTATTTGCAGGGGAAATCACATTTGGAAATCATTGTGAGAAAGATCTTTAGCTGAGCTGCCTGCCAGGTGATTGATCTGATCCATATGAAGCATCAGATCATTGCATCCTGTAATATATTTTTGCTTATATTACCTGTTTTTGCATGTGATCAATATGATAAATATTATTAAAAAAAACCCTTGAAAGGCAAAAACGTATTATTTCTGACTCAAGGCTGGGGGGAGGAGGCAAAGGGGCAAGCTCCGCTCCTGTGCTATGTGTCTGGTGAAGCAGAAAAGCAATTCAGTCAGACTAAAGGCTACAGATGAGGCGGTATATTCTTGGCAATAAATGCAAATGATTTGAATTCATTTCCCTGCTAAAAGAGAGAAAGAGAGAGAGAAATTAAAGCTAAAGATGTTGCAGATCAAGGATTTCAACTTTAAGCTCACACAAAATTATCATAAAAGAAAACAAACCACTTAAGAGGATGAGGGGGGGGAAATAATCTGTGCTAATGGAAATAATCTGTGCTAATGAACAGACCCTGTGCAGGGTTTGAAGTACCTCTCTGCACTGTAGCTTTTTTCCCCTTTCCCAACCATGCACAATAGCATCAGGCCTCTGCTGCAATCAGTCTGCAGAGAACAGCTTGTAAATATTTGGATGCTCATTGGCCCATGAGGATAAATCGTCCTCCCTTAACATCAAAGAGTTCCTCTGCTAGTTCCTTTGTTAGGTAACAAATGGTTGCAGTTTTTGAAGCACATTCAGATTTCTCTTAATGAGTTGTGACATTTTTCATAGTCTTTTTTCCCCCTAGATTAAAGTGAAGTGGTCCCTGCTTGATTATTAATCATGATGAAAAAAAGAATAATAATGCTGGTTTTCTTTTGTTCTCCTAGTGAAAACCAGAAGTTCACCAGTGCAGAGATGGGGGGGGGCTACTCTCATATAACAATAACTGGAGTATGTTCTTATATGTACCAAGAGAGAACAAAAGACCCTGTTTGCCACGGCTTCCAAACACTTCAGTGTTTATTTCTCTTGTCCCCACAATGCAATGTTGATCAGTGGTGCTGTTGTTGGAGAACTGAAGCGTTACATTACCATGGCACAACCATTTTGCTTTTTCTTGATTTTCTTGCTGGGTACAATTATGCTGTCATTATTATTATTTTATTGATTTTTAAAAAATTATACCTTGCCTTTCTGCCTTCATAATGACCACCTAGGCAGCTAACCTAGATAGTTTGAATGTACAAACGATCGCACAATTGCACTCATTTCACACGCTAGCAAGGTCATGCTCAAGATCCTACAAGCTAGGCTCCAACAGTATGTGGATAGAGAACTGCCAGAAGTACAAGCTGGGTTTCGAAGAGGTAGAGGAACTAGAGATCAAATTGCCAAAATTCGCTGGATTATAGAGAAAGCAAGAGAGTACCAGAAAAACATCTACTTCTGCTTCATTGACTATGCTAAAGCCTTTGATTGTGTGGATCACAATAAACTATGGCAGGTTCTTAAAGAGATGGGAGTACCAGACCACCTCATATGTCTCCTGAGAAACCTGTATAAGGGTCAAGAAGCAACAGTTAGAACCGGATATGGAACAACTGACTGGTTTAGCATAGGACAAGGAGTATGACAAGGATGTATATTGTCACCTCTCTAGGACATCTATAGGCCTTAAGAGAGCTATGAGCTCATTCGGACAGTATTGTTTTAATAACAACTTAGAGGCTAATTACTCTAAAACAAAGGTAATGGTCTTTGCAAAAAAATCCCCTAAGTCTCACCGGTGGTTTTTAAACTCCAATGTCATTGAACAAGTATCGTGTTTTAAGTATTTAGGAGTCTACTTCCAGTCAAATGGATTAAGAACAGTATATTGTCACCTTGCTTATTTAATTTATATGCAGAGTACATCATGCGAAATGCTGGCCTGGATGAATCACAAGCTGGAGTTAAGATTGCTGGGGAAAAGATCAATAACCTCAGGTATGCAGACGATACCACTCTGATGGCAGAAAGTGAAGAGAACCTCAAGAGCTTCTTACTCAGAGTGAAAGAGGAGAGTGCAAAAGTGGGCTTGAAGCTCAACATCAAAAAAACTAAGATCATGGCATCTGGGCCCATCACTCCTTGGCAAATAGAAGGGGAAGTCGTAGAAGGAGTGACAGACTTCACGTTCCTGGGATCCCAGATCATTGCAGATGGTGACTGCAGCCATGAAATTAAAAGATGCCTGCTCCTTGGGAGGAAAGCGATGGCAAACCTAAACAGCATGATAAAAAGCAGAGACATCACCCTGCCAACAAAAGTCTGCATGGTCAAAGCAATGGTATTCCCTGTAGTAATGTATGGCTGCGAGAGTTGGACTATAAGGAAGGCCGAGCGCCGAAGAATAGATTCTTTTGAACTATGGTGCTGTAGAAGACTCTTGAGAGTCCCTTGGACTGCATTCCTAAAATTCATTCAATCCTAAAAGAAATCAACCCAGACTGTTCCCTGGAAGGCCAGATCCTGAAGTTGAAGCTCAAATACTTTGGCCACCAAATGAGAAGGGAGCATTCACTGGAGAAGACCCTGATGCTGGGAAAGATTGAAGGTCAAAGAAGAAGGAGACGGCAAAGGATGAGATGGTTAGACAGTGTCATCGATGCAACGAACATGAAATTGAGCAAACTTCAGCGGACAGCAGAAGACAGGAGGGCCTGGTGTAATCTGGTCCATGGGGTCGCGAAGAGTCAGACTCGACTGTGCGACTGAACAACAACAACAGGCAGCTAACAAATTAAAGTTGCAAAAACCAAAGGAGGGGTCACAGTGACAGACAATATATCAAAACAAAGAATCACTGTGATGAAATTGAACATTTAATGACAATTATGTATATCTATAAAAACTTTAGAAATTCTAACATATTCAAGACAAAACTTTGGAAATTTAAACATATTCAAAACAACATCCAATATTCTCAATGAGCACCCGGTTATACACTCATTTCAATAGTCTTCCTCAGGAGTAATCCTCTTAAGTAGCAAGGTGGCCTTTTGATACATTTTAACATTGCAGCATTAACTTCTTTTTCTACTTTCTTCAACCATAACTGTTTAACTTCTTCTTCAAATTCTCTCACTTCCATTTCCAATAGTTGTATAAGGAGCAAGCCCACCTGGCTTGCAGGAGGAGGGAAAATGCATCTCAGCCCATGCTTGACTTGTTGCCAGCCGGCCGCAGCCCTGGGGAGCACAGGCACCCTGGAAAAGAAGATGACTGAGCGGGCACATGATTCTAATGTATGAGCACCTCCCCAGATTTATATCACGCCTCTGGGCTTGGCCTTGCTTTTGGAAGCCAGAGAGAAGCCATCGCAGGAGGCAGGCTGGGCTTTGCTAAATGCTGAGTGGGAGGAAAGAGGCACCGCCACAGGTAAGAGCTGGGCTGCTTCAGGAGGCACAAGATAGAGCCGTGAACCTTGACCGAGCAGGCAGAATGTGGCACAAAGAAAGGCCCTCTCCCCCAGAGGGCTCTTGTGGCCAATTGCAATCCTTTGGTAGAAATAAGCAGGATTTTGTAGAAATGCTGGCCTCCAGGTGGGATCTGCAGATCTCCTGGAACTACAGCTGATCTCTGTAGTCTGGAGATAGCTCTCCTGGAAAAAATGGATGCTTTGGAGGTGGACTGTATGGCCTTGTACCCCACTGAGGTCTTGTTCCCTCCAGGAGCCATCCCCAAATATCAAGGAGTTTCCCAGCACAGATCTTGCAACCCCATCCCCTACCAGTGTCCAGGGGGGACCTGACAGCTCTAAGACTGGCACATGGCAGTGCTTTTCTTTAGGTGTGCCCTAAAGTCCTGCATCAACTTGGGTGTATTTGTGCTGCAGTGACCATAGGGTTGTTAATGTCCAGATAGGGTCTAGAGTTCTCCTAGAATTATAAACTGAGTTTCCTAACCTGGAGCTACCAACCTTACCCCCCCCCATCCCCTGCTGGTGGCCAGCAGATGTTTTCAAGATAGGAATACTGACTTCTAGATGGGGTCTGGAAATCTCCTGGAGTGACAGCTGATCTCCAGACTAGAAATCCATTCCACTGGAGGAAGAGATCACTTTGGAGGGTGAACTCTATAGCATTATAACCATCTGAGGTTCCTCCCCTCTCCAAACCCCACCCTCTCTAGGTGGCACCTCCAGAATTTGCCCAACCAGAATTGGCAACCCTACTTCTAGGGAGATGCAAGAGGTTATTTTATTCAGCTATTTCTCCTTTGCATGGGGAACCAAAGCAGCTTGCAATATCATCCTCTCCTCCTCTATATTTCCTTAACATCCACCACCCTGTAATGTAGTCAGCTCCACTGTACTAAACTACCCCCTTGTTGCCCACTTAACAAAAATTTTCTGGCTATGGGCCTGGTAGGCAGTCCTTCCAGTATGTTGGTTCCAAGCGATTTAGGGCTTTGAAGGTCAGCACCAGAACCTTGATTTGTGCCTGGAAACAGACTGGGAGACAGTATGGATGGGCCAAGACTGACTTTAGTATTTGAACTCCTTTAAAAAGTCTCTTCTGAAACCAAATATGTCCATGTTGGATCGGGGGGCAGTTTTCCATTTGAATAAATGTTGAATCTTGTGGCCACTGTTACCATCTGGTTCAACAACACTTAAATCTCACTCTGGGTTCTGAACACCACTTGGGATCAAGTCCAGGGTTGTCTCTTCTCTAGTTAGATTCGCAACAACCTAAAAAGGGACAATAATTTTTGATATCTAGAATTTTTACCTCTTTGTTATGACTGCAATATACATTGATCCAGTGAATTTAAGGGTCATTGAACTCACCCATTATTACAATATTCCTGCTTTGGTAATCTCCTTGATTTCTTTGTCCATATCAAGATCTTCTTCAGAGTTCTGATCAGGTGAGTAGTTCATCTCTGGTTTTAAAATACTTTACGGCCTTGCTATTTTCACTGAGTGACCTGTGGTACAGTTTAATCTTCTTACATTTTCTAGCTTATTTATATGCCTTCTGTGACATGCAGAACAACATTTCACCCACTATGATAAATTCTAATACATATTTTAAAGAGCAGACAGCTTTCTAAAAACAGTTTTATTAAAAAAATCAAGCACTGTGAAGCACATGTTAGAGCTGTCCCAATTGGATTGCTGTGGATTCAGGGGCTGATTCATATACACAATTCAGCAAGCAATTGTAATTACCGTATGATAGTATGACCAAAGTATATCATGTAGTGGCTCCCAGTGTGTGTGAGTGGTAGCTGTCAATAGAAGAAAAGAAGTGATGAAATAACCAAATTTCATAACCATCTGGTTTGGATTGGAATACAAATCCACCCAGGTTGCATTGCTCAAGTGGATTAAAAATATATAATCACACCAAGCAACCTTTAATTTGGTATGTTTGTGTTGATTTTACTGTTTCTTGCACACATTTTATATGGTTGTATACACCAGATTGAAAATTGTCTCATTCCTTGGTGGGTTCATTTGAAGGGAGGGGTTCTGTTGAATTCCCAAATGCTTCTTTTCTGTGACTAGCACTGAGCACTATAATTCTCACAGAGGAATATGTATAAGGGAACATTTTGGGAGAAACACAAATATTTCTCACAAAAATTCTTACTAACAAAGCTTGTAATTACCAATCTGATTATGACCTGAAGGTAAATTTGCATGTGAATGTATACTTAACTGCTATAGATGTGTCTATAGTCAACACAGGAAATCAGATCTAGGAAGAAAGATAGTAACAGAATAGTCAGTATGTTCCACACTAAACTCATATTAACAAATACAAAGAGAAGAGGAAAAAGAGATTGGATTAATACCCCGTCCTTCACTCCCAAAGGATCTCAGAGTGGTTTACAATCCCCTTCCCTTCCCCTCCCCACAACAAACAACCTGTGAGGTAGGTGGGGCTGAGAGAGCTCTCTTGAGAACTGTCCTTGAGAGAACAGCTCTGAAAGAATTTATGACTGACCCAAGGTCATACTAGCAGCTGCATGTGAAGGAGTGGGGAATCAAACCTGGTTCTCCCAGATTAGAGTCTGCGCTTTCAACCACTAAACTACTACAACAATACTGAGTTTAAAGGTCAGTAGTACCTTGAGTACAGCTATACAAAGCTAAGTTAAAAATTCCTGATCTGAGGATATGCATATGCATTTCGTAGGATCATCCATGTTGACAATGAGTCTCAATGTGTGTTGGACAATTTTTGAGAATAAAACTACCTTGTAAAATCTACAAATATTTCCCTTTTTTCATGGATTGATACAGCTCTTCCCCCCCCCCGGGCTGCTTTTTTGTAGACTTTGCTGGTGTCCTGCAGCACAGGTAAGGCTAAATTTGCTCATATAACATGGAATATTAGTTCATTTCCAAATGTATTTTTGTTCCTAGGAAGATAACTTCCTTGGCCATAGCAGCATATCTTCTAACCAATTCAGTACCTGTTTCACAGAAGTGCTCTTTCAAAATAAACAAATAGATTGGACAATGACAAATAATTTTGGCCTCTGTCTTCAGGGCCTCCAAGGGCAGGTAGAAAAGAAATTTCACATCTCAAGTCCCAAGGCAGGCAAGTTAACAAAGGATTTCCTGTGTAAAAATTGTTCACAGATTTGGATGGTCATCAAATGACAGTGGGCATTTTTTTTTTGGGGGGTGCCCTGTTGCCAATCCCAGTTTTTCTTCCCAGTCCAGATAGCATCCAAAATCCAAATATTTGTAATTAAAAGCAGCCCTTTCTCTCCACTAAGCTGGTATAGGTAGCTGGTTGAGTATTGGAGCTCATTAATATTTGCCAAGGAAAACATTCTTGTTTAAACCGTCTCATTATCTAAACACAGAGAGGCTCTGGAAATGGAACTTGGCAGAGATCCATGGATTTTAATCACATTTTAGTCATGGGGGAAAGTAAACTCTTAATTTCAACTCTTATAATTTATATATATATATAATTCTGCTCAAAGTAGGTGGCTGGTCTACTTAGCCATATGCGTAGTAGGGCACACAGCTTGAGGAGCACATGGCATATCTCGCATTGCCAGTCACTGTAACCCAACCATAATGTATTATTTTAGTTATATGCACTTTTCACCTATCAAGCTATGGGCTGGACATTTTGTTACTAGCAGATTCAGTGTTTGCAAAACTTATCACCTTTCATCCATAATGGAACTGAAAATGTGGTAGTTATTAGAATGAGAATAGCTTGGTATTATTGATGGGCTATGTGCTATAAAACCAAAGTCCTTAAAAGTGCCTCTGGATTTCTTTTATTTTGCTACAATAGGCTGATATATCTACCCCTTGGGAGTTATGAGTGGTAGAGTCTGCAGCTCGAGACCCAAGCCCCACTTCTGGACAGCTGCAGCACAGGCAGGGACGAAATACACATGCAGCTAGAGATCTTAGAACACCTTTGGCCATCCTCTCACTGTTGCTTACATGGAAGGGGTGGTCTGGCAATAGTCCAGTAGGGTTTGTAAGAAGAAAATAAGCCAAGCAACATGAGCCAACTCAAAGAGACAAAGGCAGTTAGGGTAACAATCCTGGTCTATGACATTTGTGCATAGTCTTCTTCCTTACCCACATTACTGCTATCTAGAATTGTGTTTTGGGTGTAAACATTCCTGCTGACAAAGTTCAAAGACCTATGGCTTTCCTTTCATTAATATAGCTGCCTTTGTTGCCATGTAAGTTTTAACACAACTATTTTTATAACTCCCTGGAGAAAGAAGGTCTCTCATCCCTCATTTTTCACAGATGGGAAAATCAAACACAGCAAGTGTATGTGGTGTTAAGCTCACACTAGATAATCTTGTTGGCAGAAAGAAGTAGTTAAGTATTCTTCATGTGTTCAAGGGATTTTTCCAGAAAATTGTAATGTAATTTGGTGTCTGCAGTTTTTGTATAGTCCTTACACAAAGCATTAGTATTATTTCCCATTGCCTCTCCCCTTCATTCTGCTTTTCCTTAATGAAGTATCACAAGTAGCGGATGCACAAGGACTTGAGGGGGGGTATCTTTTTTCCACTCCCCCTCTATTTCCTATTTCCCTACCCTGAAAACTCCCATAGTCTGTCCCCTTTCCCTGTTTCCTTCTTTCCTTCCCATCCACCAGCCAACCGAACTATATCTGCCCCTGTGTATTCAGCTTTCCCTCCTTCATTACCCCTGGCAGACTCATCCTGGGAAAATCTTGGCCAAATTTTCATGGTAACAGTTGGGCTGGGCCCAATTGTGTGGTAGAGAACCTGCAAGGACTCACACTCTATCTTATTTCCCTCTTTCTGTCAGCCCGCATATTCTCACCTTTCCATAGTTGCTTTCGCAGTCACCAATCATCCTACGTTTTACATGCTCCCCATCTTCAGCTGTATCTTATTTATTTCTATATCTATTATTTACTGTGCCTTTATCCACAATGGTGATCCAAAGCAGCTCACATCATTCTTCTCTCCTCCACTGTATCCTTACAACTACTATGTGAGGTGGGTTAAGCTGAGAATGTGCAGATGGCTCAAGGTTACTCAGTGAGATTCCATGGCAGAGTTGGACTTTGAACCTGGGTCTTCTAGGTCCTAGTCTAAAATTCTAATCACTACACAACACTAGTTTTCATGGGGTGGCTGCTATTGAACAGTAGCAAGCAGCTGGGCCTGGGTCATGTAAGTCACATGATATCAAGTTATTTGGCGATTTCTGCTGGCCCTGACCCTGATGATCTCTTCCTTGCAGGCCAAAATAGTCTGGGAAATGGCCCTACCATTTCTCCTGCCTTTTACTAACAGAAACTGGCCCCACTGATGGACCTCCTGATGGCACCTGGTATTTTTGGCAACTGTGTGTCAGAATGTTGGACTGGATGGCCCATTGGCTTGATCCAACATTGGCTTCTCTTATGTTCTTATGTTCTTAAGGCTTGTAGGCTGGCCATTCTGCTATGGCTGCGAAGCAACTACCACTGAAGGCATTTGTTTCTTAAAGCTGCAGGCTCTTCTTCTGTCATGGGAGGAAAGTTAAAAAATCTTTTTTGTTCTCGGATTGCAGATTTATCTGCAAATCTGGGTCATTTCTCTGGTTTGCAGAAAGATCTGTCTTTTCTGTCCATGGCCCCAGTCTCCAAATTTAAGGATCCACAGGAGGGGCCATGCTGAGAATTAAATATACAATGCATGTGTGTTTATTACACTTTTGTTTCATCATGGAGCTTGAATTGGCTTACATAGGATTCCCAGGGGAATCCCATCCAGGTACTGACTAGACCCAGATCTACTTAGCAAGGTTGCTTGATTATATGCAAAGAAGAAGAAGGAGAGATGGATTTATACCCCACCCTTCACTCAAGAGTTTCAGAATGGCTTACAAACTCATTCCCTTCTTTTCCCCACAACAAACACCCTGTGAGGTAGGTGGGGCTGAGAGAGGTCTTGTGAGAACTGCTTTTGAGAGAACAGCTCTGAGAGAACTTATGACTTCCCCAAGGTCACCCAGCTGGCTGCATGTGAAGAAGTGGGAATCAAACCTAGTTCTCCAGCTTAGAGTCCACCGTTCTTAACCACTATACCAAACTGGCTCTCAGTTACTGACAGAAATCAAGGCTTGAAGGCTGGCCATACTGGAGAGGTGCTGTGGGTCAGCAATAGAGCATCTGCTTAGCAGGAGGAGGAAGAGGAGATTGGATTTATACCCCACCCTTCACTCAGAGTCTCAGAGTGGCTTACAATCTCCTTTCCCTTTCTCTCCCCACAACAGACACCCTGTGAGGTAGGAGGGGCTGAGAGAGCTCTCTCAAGAACTGCTAGTGAGAGAACACCCTGGAAAAACTTGTGACTGACCCAAGATCACACCAGCAGCTGCATGTGGAGGCGTGGGGAATCAAACCTGGTTCTCCCAGATTTCAGTCCGCACTCCTAACCACTACACCAAACTGACTCTCCAGAGAGACACCTGGACCAGGGAAAATGGCAAGGCAAGGTCAGATCGAGATGTAGGGGCTATTGGATGAATGGGGAGGGGTGGATGATTGGCTCCTCAAGGAGAGAGGAGGCTGGAATAAGACCAGGGAAGGAAATAAAAGGTAGGTGATGGACCACACTTTAAAAAAGCTCATAAGTGCTGTATAAACATGTGACAGACTATGAAGGGCTAACACTTCACAGAGCCAGAGAGACTTTGAGTGACAGGCTGCTCAAATGGATTTGATTGAATAGCATCAGTTGCAAAGAAAGAGTTGGGAAGAGTGTTCAACTATGTAATGTATCATGTAAAAAAACTTTTCAGATCAAAACCAGAATAGAACAGGATAGTGTTCATCAGCACTTACAGGATAGAACAGGATAGTGTTCAGAACAGAACACTACAGAACAGGATAGTGTTCATCTAGCCATACATTTTCATAGCATGGCTGGCTGATGCAAGGTACATACTTGTCTTCAACTTAAAGCAATCATCACCATGTTTACACTGTTTGATGAACCAAACCAGATGCTACACATGGATGCATGTAACAGTACCAGTTCTCCAAATCCAATTGCTCTTCTGGAAGTGATTGTGTCTATAAAAAAGCAGCTAGGGTAATGTTGCGCACATCTGCACATAACATCTACTTTGACCTTATGCAGGTCAGATGAACATTACAGATGCTTTAAATTGGCCCTAACATGGTAAACAACCAGTGCAGATAAGCACAAAGTCATTTGTCTTCAAGAATGTCTATGAAATAGGCTGTTATCTCTTGCTGTCTCCTGATGAACAGGAATGAACAGGGATACAGCTAAGCAGTAACAGCACAGTGCTGTCAGCCACTTCCCTGGAGCAATCCCAGGTTCCCTCTTGATCATCCCCAGGGATCAATTATAATCTGTTTGAGTTTGTTGGTCTCCTTAACAAAACCGTGTGCAAGTGGTTGAAAATTAAATTTATAGTAATCCATTAATTAAGATTAATTAATTATTGAGATTTATTAATCCATTTATTAGGTTGTGCAGTTTAAAAAACTATGCCATATCTAATGTTTACATTGCACAACATCTCCCCCCCCAAAAAAAAAAAAAAAAAACCCTGACCATTGGAGCACTTATATTGTGATTTGTTTCTGTTACCAAATGCACAAATTTCTGGCTTTTCAGAAAAAAAACGTTAGCTCTCAAAGCCGAATTGTCCATTACAGGAGAATATATAGCTTCCACAGGAAAGGCTACCCCTCATCTTTTTATCTCTCCACCCTTAACATGTAATAAAGGAGAAAATATAAGATGGCGTGATTACTGTCCAAGTTTTGTCACCTGCTCTTCACAAGAAGGCATCTAGGAAGGTCCCTTGCCATTATAGGGGATGCCTATAAGAAAGAAAGGTTTTCCTGCCATCCCAACCCCCCATTCCCAAAAATCTTTGAGTGATTCTATACACAGAAGTAGCAACTGAAATATTTGGTGGGCACTACTATCAAATTACATCTTTTACTATGTTGTCGAAAGCTTTCACGGCCGGAGTTCATTAGTTGCTGTGGTCTTGGCTGCTGATGTTAATGTGTAAAGAAAACAGCTCCTTGTCTGTGTTAGCAAGTTCTTTGTGGGTAGTAAAGTCAAGACCACGGCCACACAACCTGGAAAATCTACAGCAACTAATACTTCTTTTACTGTTTATCTGAGTTGAACACTAATGTGAGCAGTCTTTTCATAACCACTGTTTGAAGTACTGTATCCACTATCTTGGAATTACATGGGACCCAAAAGATGAGACTGACAGATTCCAACTTTTTTTCAAGAACTGATTCAAAGTCCCATGAAACTTGGGGAAAAGAATCCATGGATTTGTCACCTCTACAATGAGCTTCTTGCAATAAGGGCAATACAAAATAGGTCTACTTGTGAATAACATAGTGTGAGTTCATTTTTATTGCAAGGACATGAACAGAAGTCAAAGACTGAAAAAGAAACTGAGAAATGTACTATTCACATCCCTAAACTTGCTCTTAAAATACCCTTTCAGCTTCATTACCATTTTTTCTTGATGATTTACAAGGAGAAAAGACCAGCTGCATGGCCAGGGCTCCATAGGGACACTTTTTGACTATGTTGCTATTACTTTTTCCTCCAGACCCACAGAAAGAGCAATGTTTAATTGGTGTCCTGGTGAAATAAATGTTAAAATGTATCAAATGGCTGAGTTTTCCATCCTTTGCTGTAGAACTAATCCCCCAGTATTCAGGGCCCCCTCACTGAGTATTCAACCAAAGAAAAGAACCAGCAGCAATCTCTTCTTATACATCTGGCCATAATGGTAAAACTCTCTAGGTACCCTTATCACACAATAAGCCAGTACATCAATTGCACCCAACAAACCTTTCTTCAATCATCACTAATGCACGCAATAAATCTCTTTCAGTGATCATTTCTTTTCTACTTGCAGTGATCTCTTTGCATATGTGCTCTATGTGTGTGCTTGTTTGTGTGTGTGTTTGTGATAGTCTGGTGAAAAGGGAGAAATAGCAATTACACATTCACACAAGCTGGAATGTGGTATCTGTTTTCATGCCCAATATTTCTGCTCCTCATAATCATACTGGTAAATGAATTTTTTAAAAAATATTAGTATAAGGTATATGCCTAGAAGGTAGCCTTTCATTGTACATTATAATTCGAAACTATGCCTTTGCAGTATTAGTTTACATCCCTATATTTCTGCACACAATCTACCTGCCCATTTACCAGTGTGCTACTGTGGTCTTGTCTTGCAATCTTCCTAATCATTTCTATGGGACTTGTGCAGCAGAACTTCCAGGTAGATTGTGTTTGTTGTCCTCGTTGGTATAATGAGCTTTAAAAACATACTCCCATCACTTTATTTATAGCCCACTTTTCTCACTGAGGCAGCTTCTACCTCCATACTAAAACAAAATGCTGACAATTCACCAAACAGTCAATGGAATTATAAACCAACAGCAGGTTGGATTGTCTCCAAGTACTTCTGATATTCTTCCCCTACAGAAAATGAACTGCCCTAGAGAATAAGGGGAGGAAATCTTTCTCATTTTTAAAAAACCAGTATGAAACATGGTTAGAGTTTCTCTTGATGATTTGACAGTTGTTGAATCTAAGTAGGTGTGGACCTGAACAGTGCCAGGATGGGAATCCCCTGAAAGCTCCCCATGTAAATCATTCCAATATTTTCCATGGATGAGGGGGGATATAAGCAGCATAAATAACAAAAGGGAAATATCCTGAGCTATTGAAAGGATAGATAGTTTCCAAATTTGTGCTCTTGTTTTTATACAGCAGATAGATTGTGAATAAAGGATATAATCAGTGACAAAAATGAAATATGTTTGTTTGGGCTGCCATCAGTTTTTTTTCTGGTACTCTAAGCTTAATGTGGATAAAATGTTTTGGAGGAGCTCCATAATATTTTTCTTCCTCATAATCCATACTTAACCATTCATCTCACTGTGACACTCTCTCTTGGATGAAAGAAGGACCCCATTTCAGTAGATATTGATAACGTGATGTAGTAAAATCTGTCTTGCACAGGTTCTAAAATCACTTCTTTAACAAACTAATAATGATGAAGTCAGATAGTAGCTATCAGTATTGGACAGATCTGGCTAGCGAGTAATTTTGCTGTTAAGCAGAGGCCACCGTTGAAGCTTAAAGACTGGTCAGTGACATGAAGACAGGATGACGTCTATCTGCCTTTATCAGTTCAGCAGCCTTACCTCTTTGCTGTGACAAGAGACAGTTAAGGAGTAAAGGTTCTCTCCAACAAGCAACACAGTATTTGGACACCAGTTCTTGAGTGTAATTTGGTTGGGGGGGTCAGAAGTATTTAAGATATGTTGTTTGTTTTTCTGTTGTCTTCGTTATCACAGAATGTTAATTGTTTAGACTGTATGTTAATGAAAAGCCGTTATGTCATGCACTGAATCAAGTGGGATTTACTTCTGAGTAAATATACACAGAATTGCACAAAAAGCATAATACATATAAACTAACCAATTCTGAGAGATATTCTGATGGAGTTTGAACATACAGCCTGATACAATACCTGTATCAGCAGGGTTAAAATTACATAACCACCAAAAGCTGATACTTCAGCCACACAAATGTCCAGGAAACTGATTACTGTTAATAGGTACTCTGGTCCCCTATTATCCTGTTGTTCCTAGAGAATAAGGTTTCTAGAGAAGACATTAAGAATTACTACTTCCCCTCAAGAAGCTTAAAGTTTCCCTGGGCTCATTCAAAATGATTGCTTAGAGAAGTGGACTTAAACTAAGCTTAAATTGCAAGGCAGGATGAAAACTCTTCAATAAATAACTTGGAACTGGTCAGTTCCTTCAATTTTCTGTGATCTCTCTCTCTCTCTCTCTCTGTTTGTGTGTGTGTGTACAGTGATACTTGTATACTTTGTGGAGACAGGAATTCACATCTTGGACCTGTCATGGAATAGGCAAGGTACATGTGCTTGGTCTTCCCTTTATTAAGATGTTTGTGGTTGGTAATTCATCAGGATTACTTCTATACAGTACACTAGTAAATGAAATAGTAAACTGGTTATCTTATAAATAGTAAATTAGTCTCTCACCCCACCCTCAGCTTTTTGCACCATATGGAGCAAAAGATCAATAGCCCATCTCTGCCTAACCTGATCTGGAAGCTCAGTGCTGAAACTTGCAAAACTACTTGTCTAGATGGGGGAATCCTTTAGTAAGCCAAACTTTATACCTAACATCCCAGACTCTCTGAACCCTAATAAAGCAAGCCTTCTAGTTTAGGATATAACATCTTCATATGTGCACAAATGGTTTTTACCCCCTGAATATTTTTCCAAGAAAAAGGTGACTGATCAGTTTAAAGTTAAAAGGGCTTTTGGCAAAGGCAATAAGGGACCTGCTGTCAAGAGCACACATACATATATAATTTATTTTTTATTTATTTCACCATGTTTCAGGAGGTGCCAGCTTTTTATCTCGGGTATTAGAAACTTATCATCAGTTACAAGCCATTACCATAATATGAATAATATACTTTCCATTTCTACTGAAATTCTTTAATTGGTCTTTTATTTACTTGATTCATTAATTTTGCCATTACAGCACATTTAACTAGTTTATCAGACTAGGCTTCTTTCATTGGACAATCTTCTGTTTTCCAAATAGATGCAAACTGTGTTCTTGTTGCAGTTAACAAATATCTGAGTAGGTCCTATGATGTCTTTACCATGTTATCTGGAATCATTCCCAATAGCATTGACTCTGGATTCATTGGAAATTTGATTTTATGAATCTTTTGGATCTCTGCATGAATTTCAATCCAATATTTCCTCTTTTTTTGCATGACCACCACATATGATAAAATGTGCCGTCTACTTCCTTACATTTCCAGCAAGTCCCTTTGTAATTTTTGTCCATTTTGTAAATATCCATAACAGTAAGATATCATCGGAAGAACATCTTAAGAGCACATGCCGTTGATAGTTAACACTGATATATAAATCTCCATTTTTTCCTTCATTTTTTTGGAATATATACAGAAGGCTAAGTGGTGGTGACTTAATGCATTTTGATATGGGTTGGAGGCACCAGAATTGGAAAGGAGAGCAAGAGCCTTTGTCATAAGCTTTACAATTATATGTCTGTTTTGCTGTCCACTGACTACAGGAATAGCTCACTTTGGCATGTCCTTGCTTGATGGCATTTAAACTGCTCTAACCTTCTGCCTTTACTTTGCAGTCGACAGACGTTTTTGCCATTGCATTTCTCTAGGTCTCTAAAATGTCAATTATGAATTACACAAATGCACATTACAGTCCAAGAGTTCCAAGTAATTTGTGCTACTAAATGAGAAGTATTATCCTGCACTGGAACAGACAGTGTAATGCATTGGAATGAGTAATTTAATTTCCCTTACTTTGCTCTGAAACCTTTTACAAGTCTTCCTCTCTCATATTTTGCCACTATTCTCAATCCTAGTGCCTATTAGGAAATAACTGTTACACATACCTTTTTATGAAGTATAAAAATTGAGTGTGTACTATTTATCATGTAGACCTGTATCTTCCTAAAGCCATCTCAATGTGCTTTGACCTCCCAATACGGATCATGATTGTGAAGTGAAGTAGGTTGAACTCCCCCCCCCCCGAAATATTTCCCAGGCTGTTTAAGCAGTGGGATGGGGTGGGGGACAGGTCTCTGTAATGTGGCAGTCTTCTTTTTTCCTTCTGGGGATTAAAACAGTTTGGGGGGGATGTCTTCCAGAGTTCAAGCCTTTTTCCATTGCAGCTCTCCCACTGAGGAATGGGCCGTCTGAAGAAGAGAGCCCCTTCTTGAAGAACTTCAGGAAGCACTGTTCAGTTGTACTCCCAAAAGTCTGTATTGTTTAACTAGGGTGCTTTGAAACTGCTTATTGTTTTGTATCAGCTAAATTCATCATGTGTAGCCTCCTAAATTCTGGCAGCATTTCCAGTTCAGAAAACTGCATGGAGAAAACGTTACTCCCCCCCTTCCCCAGAGCCACCACCCAGATCTAGGTCTTCCCCTCTCTCTAATGACTGCTTTTCAAGAGCAAATAGCATGTCTGAAGTTCTATTCATAAAATTCTAGTATCACATATAACAATGCTGTAACTAACTCGCACCAAATCTTACATGTACTGTTCAAGCTGCTCTGATGAACTATTTGGGATGACCACAGTGGAAACATGTTCAAGAGTTGCTTGCAAAATTTCGATCCCTGTTCTTGGCAAACTAGCCAAGGCAACTAGGGATGGGTATGAACCACGTTTTTGTGGTTCGGTTTGGTTCATGATTCATGGCTGAACCACAAACTGAACCATGAACCCCAGTTTGTATCAGTTCATGATGTTTCTTTAAAATAAAGGATGTAAAAAAAATCTAGCAAATTTCTTTTCACAAATATTTCCAGATAGAGACCTTCATTTCAGTACTAGATCAGACCCTCAGATGATGAACTATAAAAGGATCAAAATAATTGCTTCTCTGTTTTACATCAAGCTCTATCTGGAAATATTAGTGGATTGATCATTCACTTATCCAAAATAGCTCATTCTGATCAGATACAGTAAGTTGAAGAAATGTTACACCACATGATAAATATGTTTATGGGCTCTTCTTATTATATAGTAGGTGAATGAACACACAAAAAAGGGATTTAGACTGGATTCCATGAAGAAGCTGCAAAAATTAGGCTACACATGACAGAATTAGCCAATATAAAGAAACAAGCAGCTTCAAAAGGACGTGGTTACTCAACACAGACTTTCTAGGGTTCATTTTAAAAAATATCAATGATTTTACAGCAGACACATTTCAAGAGGAGTGACTGGTTGTTGAAAAAGACAAATAAGCCCTTTCCTGATATTTTTTGTTGTTGTTATTACCTGGTGTGCATGGAGTTTTTATTTCAGTTTGGGGTTGGCTTATTTGTCCACTACAAATTTGGCTTGGATTCTTTAACATTGTGAGGGCATGTGCTTTGACTGATCAGATTCGAGTGACATTGGCATTAGTTTCAGTAGAAAACAG
The DNA here is from genome assembly GCA_029375565.1 of Gekko gecko. Classification (NCBI taxonomy): domain Eukaryota; kingdom Metazoa; phylum Chordata; class Lepidosauria; order Squamata; family Gekkonidae; genus Gekko; species Gekko gecko. Next base: position 124,614,830 of record JAPDNY010000006.1, on the reverse strand, counting down.
AGCTCTCCTATCTCCTTTTGGTCTTTTTTAATCAATTGGGATCACAATCTGAAGGATTCTACCCCTTAGCCAATGGATCTTCTCTTCCAAATTTCAGGCATCCCCCTTCTAAGGGCGAAATAATAGGCTAGATCTACCCTAGTCTGTTCAGATCTGAAAAACAGGTATTTCATTCAGCTCTTGCAAGGTTAACAAACAGGGTCTATTCAGACCAATTTTTCAAAAATTGCTTTCTGAATGTTCATCCTTTGAACATTGAAAAAGAACTATTACCCTAGCTCAGTGGCTGACTTAAAAGCTGTCACATTCAAAACAACCATCATTAGATCCCCACCCCTGCCCTTTCAAAGCTGGCATTCCCAAGCATCTTCAGTCCTATCAACTGAAAATTACTTATGCCCTTAGAAAAAAAATCCCAGCTAGTTTTTTAACTCAGTCCCATTTGCTAGTTAATAAAGTTCTTTTTTTTTCTGCTTGCCCAAATAGGCAAGCTTTATTGTTTTTAAAAAAATTTAAAAGAGCCATACAGTTTAAAGTATCTAGCCAGATATCTTGTACCAACATAATATTTGCATACATTACCATTTTTCCTTGCCTTAACTTATATTCAAACAACATAAATAAAAAAATCATACATCTGTTCACAATTAGTTTTTCTATATCCTATCTGCTATATTTCAATTTGCCTACAATCCACTGTTCCTAATCAACTCCATGTCTATAGACCTGAAAAAGAAAAGAAACAGGCATTTCCTAACTATTTAAAAATACTGATTTGGACACATTATCTTTTTTATATATGTTAACACTCTATTCTCTGTAAAATTTTGTTTCATATTATCAATAATGTTGACTTTAGAACTCCCATTTACTTACAAACTTTTCAAAGTAAGTTATATATCAGTTCTTAACATCATAAAACCAAGAATCCTTGACCTTACACTGAGTCCTCTGGTCTATTCTCTTTTACCCTTTAGATCCTTACACATTCTCTGCATTGACCGCCTTACTTATACATTTCTCTGCTGTAGCAATTTTATGTTTCAAACTGTTCCATGTCTTTTTGTTTCCACTCAGTTAAAACATTACAAATAATCCAAGTATGTTGTTTCAAATTAGACAGTGCTTGTACCTAAATACAACTTTTTATCTCCATTCAGTTAAAACATTGCCAATAGTCCAGGTATATTATTTCAAATTAATTGCAAAGACAATCCTTTTTTATATATTTATTACTTATAAAGTTTCAGGTTTTTTAGTTTTCTCTGTAAATTTCTCTTAAGAATTATCACTATTTTGTGTCTTAAATCTTTGTAGATTTCTCCCTCTTCTCTGGGCTTGCTTGTATAGAAAATCAAACAGCTCTCAGCCTATATTTCAAACTCTGCAAACACATTGTTATGTCTAGCAACCGCAAAGACTAAAGTCTCTGAATAGTCAGAATAAAAGCTGGGTGTTTCTTCCATTGTGGTGGCCATATCTTCTGACAAACTGTGTCGCTTGGCACTTTGCATCATAGGTGACGACAGCTGCATTTGAAAAACAAGTGATTCCAATCTCTCAAAGCCAGTCAAAGTATTTTCCAGGGCATGGAGAGCAGCTGCTGTAATCTCCATTACCATATTTTGCTTTATACATTCCCAAAAGTCTTCTGACAGTTGTAGTACTTCTCCATCTCCCTGAAAATCCTTCTTTTCAGATGCAATCAAAGAAGCCATTCCATTCTTTAGCCAGCAGCTTGAAAACGACAGCCTCTATAAGATTGCGCAGTTAGGAAATGTGAAGTTCCATCACCATTTTAGATCCAACCTCCCGGTTTCTTTTCCATAAATCAGATAAGCCTCAGTTCTTTTATATTTATCATCCCTTTAATGATATTTTCCAGCAAGCAGACAGAAGATTTCAGTATGTTGCTTTGCCCCTGTATTTTTATTGTGTTGATTCCCCAAACTCTGCCCAGCCACTCACCAAAGAGTGCATGGGGGAAGATTTATGAGGGCAATAAAGTATTCTTTTCCATGATTGAAGGTTGTAAAGAGTAAAAAATACTCACTGAATCTTCACCAGGATGTTGAGACAAGGTTGAGGGCTCTTAATGTGGGGGTTGTTACAACTTATCAGACATGCTCCGAGGTCTGTTTCCTTGAAGCTTCTTGCACAGGACGATCCAACTCCTATACCCGCTGTTTGCCACATGCGGGGGGGGGGGGGCTCAGAATAAAGTCCTTTGCAACCAATATCGTACACACAAAGTACCAGTTGGACTCCTGTCATCACCAGTAACTGGAAACTCCAGCAAGTCCACTAAAAAAGCTCCAAATTTGGTGAGATTCAGGGAGCCCTGAAAATCTCAACCACACCATTGCACAGAAGCCCCACCCTCTCCACTAATGAATAAAGTTCTGATTCCATGTCCACATATTAGTACATAATTCTGATAGTCACAATGGCAGGCCTGAAAAGGATGCCAGAATTTGAATGGACTGCAGATGCTAAACTCTCAGTTTTTCAGTGGGGGGGCTTGCTGTGCTAGAGATAAAATACATTACCTTACCCCCCCCCATTTGTCAGTATAAGAATGAACTGGGGAGAATCATTAGGCCAATTCATCCTCTGCCCTCTTCCCCTTCCCCCCTCTCTTCTGTCTTTGGGGATGGTTCAGAACTGAATCATTTTTGGTTTCATGACAAATCATAGTTTGTTGTTGTACCTCATACCTAGAGGTATGAACACACATACAAAAGTTGGATTCTTATTCAGCTTTATGTCATTTAAAAACTTCTTGATATCAAAATTAAAGCTGATAGCATTGGTATAAATTGGAAAAATTAAATTTGAAAGAAGGAAATGACCTCACAGGAAGGGAAGGGTTTATGAACTTACCTTTTGACCTGTGAGTAACATCCCAGGCTGTACCATTGCTTGACCTTTGACCTGGGGGTGACATCACAGAATATGACATCAAAAGGTAACATCACATCCATGCTGAACTTCATCCTCACTCAACTCTACTCTTCCCAAGCTCTGTCCCCAGAATCTCCAAAAAAATTGTGAACAAGTGTTGGCAACCCTACTCTTGTGAGAGGCCAAGGAATGCAACTCAGCATGCAAATCTTGCCATACCTGGTTCAGAAGGGTCCAAGGTATAGGCCAAGGATGGACCATGAATGTTAGGAGGAAGCAGGTGGCTTCAATCCTCCTTTTCATTTCTGAGGCCCTGTAGTCCCTCTCAAGTCAGACAGAGAGAGGGTCAACCAAGGGACAGAGCCTGGACATGCTCCAACCCCCCAAATATCCAAGCCACACACAAGGAAAGAGTGGGAGAAGAGAGAGTGTGCAGGAACTCCAGGATCCTCCAGACTCATGCCCATAAAGACAAACTGTGGTTTGCTATTAACTGCGAACCAGGGAGAGACTTCTACAAGGAAAATGAACAGATGGAGTAGCCCTTACCAGTGTTCCCTCTAAGCTGAGTTAGTGTGAGCTAGCTCACAGTTTTTTAGCCTCTGGCTTACACATTTTTGTCTTAGCTCAGGAAGGATGGCTCCAGAGCAAACTAACTTATGCAGTAACCAAATCGTTTGCTCACAACTTTAGTGCCAGTAGCTCACAAAGTAGAAGTTTTGCTCACAGGACCCCACAGCTTAGAGGGAGCATTGGCCCTTACCTGTCTTTTAGAACATCAAATGTTAATTGAAAAATTAAAGTATTGTGGGGTTTGCATTGCCCTGTCAGGGAAGTTTGTAAGGCCCAAGGGTGTAACAAGCAAGGATGCAGAAGAGTATTAACAAAAAGAGTTATGGAAGTCTGTGAGACATTATGGTCACATTTACCAGCCTATTTTCCAGGCAGAGAACGAGGTGGTTATGTGTATAACTGCAATGAAGCTTGGCACGCAGCTTCCTTGCTGTGTTAACTTCACTATCTAGCCAAGTTGGAAGCTACTCTGATTGGATTTGCTGGCAAAACAGGGTGATATTGGTCAATGAATATTACTGAACTAAATTATAATGATGGCGATAATCTGGCTAAATAAGTTTTAAGCACAAACAAATAGTTTCTGTCAACTGGATCTCTGAAAATAGTTACTGGAAGAAAAAACACAGCAAAGGACAGCAGTAGGAGACACAAGCAAGAAGTCCCCTGAGATATGAAAGAGACATAAAATGAATGAGTACCTCAGTCTGGTGGTAACAAAAAGAAGCAAGCTGCTGCTGCTGCTGCTGCTGCTGCTGCTGCTGCTGCTGCTTCTTCTTATTCTTATTCTTATTCTTATTCTTCTTCTTGCAAATGGACATGATTTGGCTTTGGCTTTTGGGTGTCTGCATTGCAATGGAGAGTATGAAATGTATTCAAAATCAGCATAGTAGGATGCTATTGTTCTGTGACAGTGGTAATCATCATTTATCTGTCTCTTACCTGATACAAATCTTAATATCCAAAGAGATTATATGCTTTCTTTAAAGTAGTCTCTAGTTCAGCAACTGTTCATATTCCTACAGCTCTTGCTTCTAGAAAACCAGAGCATGTTGCTTGGATTTGCTGCAAGAACAAAATAGCAACTTTCAGCTCATGAAATATTGTAGAACCAAGTGATTTGGGTGCCAAAAACTGCATATTCATTAGCCCCCAAAAATGGGATGCAGAGGAAGCCCTGACAGGATCAGTAAAATGGATGGATCAAGTCTGTATACCAAGAGTTCATAGAGTTGATCCTGTGGGCTTTTCCACAGCTGGGGAACTCCCCACTTGTGATAATTCACCAAAATGTTAGGATTTTCAGGAATAAGACTCCAGGGATTGAACAAGTATGGAATAATATCAGTTTAATACAGAATTTTTATATCAAGTGCATAATTTGTTTTTAGAGGTATGTTTTTTTACATGTTTTCTCTATTCATGCTAAAACTTCAAGATTGGATGGGCTGGGAATCTTTTTGTTGTTTCAAAAGGTATCCAAGATATCTTCAATACCAAGCTACACAGTAGGAACCAAGGCTTCAAAAAACCAAACAGTTAATACATTGCTATGAGTTACTAGCATGGTAAGGAGAAAGTGCCAGATGAAAAACATTCCATCTGCTATACTGTTGCTGCACTTTTAATTAAGTGGAGAACAAATAATGCAAATTACGATTCATATTTGCATAAATATCTGGCATAGCATGCACTTTATTCTTACGATTCTTAGAACACACCATTTAGAATATTGCAGAATGCTAAGATAATACTATTCTTTTGTGTTGTGTATCACACCCTATTCCTTAGAAGCCTTCTAAAGTGCCATATGAAGGCTGGTTAAAAATGCCATATTATCTGAGCCTTCAGTTTTTGATATCCTTGCAGAAATAGTTGGCAATTGTGTTTTTGACAGTAACAAGACATTCTGTAACTCAAGAGTCTCAGGCATTCTGTTCTCCTGTCACAGAATGTAATGAAAACATATTTCGGGGGGGGGGTCCACGTTAATTTTTGTTCTATTCAAATGGCTAAGTGTTGGGAAGAGACCAAAAGAAATGTCAGCAAGCTAGTGGGAGATTATAATAAATTGGTCAGGTAAAGAAAGCTTCTCCATGATATTCCATGGAGCAATGTGGACAGAGCAAAATGGTTTAACAACATATCAACAAGATCATAAGGAAAGGCTACTCCCTAACAGATAGTTTGTTCAGTTTCTTGTGTGCATATGTGCACTTGCCTATTTGATGTTTTGTTCTTCTATCATAGATAATAATGCAGTGCTACTAATAATTTTGAAATAATTGCCTGTAATTCTCCTACAGTAGTGATTAAAGACAAACAATTATTAACTCCCCTTGAATTCAAAGCCCGTGAGCTAAGCTTTCCATCCCAAGCCAAGAAGCATCCACCTGCCTGGTATCTTGAGTAACTTATAGATAGCACTATTCTGTCTTCCAGTGATTTTTGACAAACTATTCAAGTTTCCTGGACAATGTAACACCAACAAATAGTTCTGTAGAAGAGAGAAAGAATCATTCCACCAGAGAATAAAATGCATGCAAAACTACCTACCTTGTCATTTGGGAAGTGCGTTTGCAGGGGCTTGCCAAACAAAACATGGAATGTTGATGTTCCTGGCCAATTGCTTGACTTGGGCCAAATCAACCACCCATGCCATACTTCACGAGGGAAAATGCACACATTCCCCCCACCCCCGACATAAGGCAAACATTCCATGTGAAACATCTCCAGGCTCAAGAACTGATCACCTTTGTTCATCTGGAAGGCAGTTACCTAGGAAAGTACAACTGGGGCGGGGTGGGGGGGGAATTCAGGAAATGGAATACCAGAAGGAGCACAAGGTCTGTAAAGACGAGACACATTTCATACAGAAGTGTGCATTCAAATTGACCTGAGCCAAAAATATACCCCAAAATATACCCCAGTGTTTTTCAGGTATACTTCAGCTTCCCAAATGTATCCAGGTTTTCTTCGGAAAACCAAAAAAAAAAATCCCAAGAAAATCCTGCATATATTCAGAAATTGCCGGTTGATCTGAAAACAATGGAGAGGCAGGAGCAAATTCCTCCCACCTTTGAGCTGTTTGTCCAGCTTCTACTGCAGTTTGTTAGGCTTCTACTGCAGGCTACTACAGCTTGGAGCTGGCTTCTTGTACATACCGCTTTAAACCGTGCTGCAGGAGAAGCCAGCCCCAAAAGTGGCTGTGCCACAGAGAGCAATCTGCTAGCTGCAGCACAGCAGATCTGTAGGCCAGCTTTTCCTGCAATGCAGTTTAAGCCGTGCTGCAGGAGAAGCCATCCCAGCCAGGTCTGCATGGGGTGGGAAGAGACCTCCCTGTAGCATGCAGATCCTGGGGCCAGATCCTCCTGCAGAGTGGTTTAAACTGTGCTGTGGGAGAAACCATTCCAGCCAGGACTGCATGTGGCAGGGAAAAACTTCCCTGCGGCACATGGATCCTGGGGCCAGCTCCTTCTACAGCACGGTTTAAATAATGCTGCAAGAGAAGCCATCCCAGCCAGGTTTAAACAGAAGAAGAAGAAGAAGAAGAAGAAGAAGAAGAAGAAGAAGAAGAAGAAGAAGAAGAAGAAGAAGAAGAAGAAGAAGAAGAAGAAGAAGAAGAAGAAGAAGAAGAAGAAGAAGAAGAAGAAGAAGAAGAAGAAGAAGAAGATTGAATTTATACCCCACCCTTCACTACCTGAAGGAGTCTCAGAGTGGCTTACAATCTCCTTTCCCTTCCCCTCCCCACAACAGACACCCTGTGTGTTAAGTGGGGCTGAGAGAGCTCTTCCAAGGTCTGCTCTTGAGAGGACAGCTCTGAAAGAACTTGTGACTGACCCAAGGTCACATCAGCAGCTGCCTGTGGAGTAGTGGGGAATCAAATCTGGTTCTCCCAGATTAGAGCTCTAACCGCTACACCAAACTCAAACCACTACACCAAACTGGCCTCAAGTTCAGTCTGGCTTTTTTTTTACTGGTATTTTTCTTCTTGGGTCTATTGCCCTGCCCTCCAAAAATTCAGGATTTCCAAAAAAAAAAAACCCAGATCCGAATACCATACTGGTATTGGGATCCAGGATTTTTGGAGATACCATTTTTTTTTCCAGATCCAATAGACCCAAACAGAAAAATACGTTTTTTAAAAAATTGCACACCCCTAGTTTTATATGCTCACAGATTCATAGTCTAGAATAACTGCCTCACTCTCCTTTTTGTCTACCACCTTCACAGCCTGTGCATGGTGTGTAATGAAGCAATCACATCCTTTTTAGTGAACAGCATTTCAGCATTTCATGAACAGCAGTCAGTCTTGCATGTGGGCCATTTTCAAAGTTCTGGCAGCAACTGTGAGAAGTTTTCAGTTGTGCAATAATGTTCCCAACCTGCTCCTGTGATTTACAAAAGGCAGCGAAGCTTGAGGAGATTCTGCAGAACTGGCTTGCACAAGCCAAGAATGAAATAATGGGGAATTTGCAAGTGAGTTCATAAGTTACATTCAGGCACATTGTTTTCCAGCGCACAAGAATGGTGTACTCAGCTGAGTACAGTAACAAGTGAGCTAGCAACAGAATTCTCCTACAGCAGTTTATGTTATCACAAACACTTCGTTTGGGGCTTCACTGAGCACTGATATTGCCACAGCTGAATACTGTGATTTGCAAGATCACAATACTGTTTAAAACTGAGACCACTTGCATAAAATGGGGGGGGGAAGAAGAGAGAAAATATGGGTGTGTGGGAGAATCAGTTCTGTCTCTATACCGTGCTTGCTTGTACATTTGCATCTGGCTCATCACAACATGGTTCCCACATAGACCTGATCTACATATGCAGCAGACTGCAGTGACAAAGAGAGTGCTGATGTGATAGAATGGATTGTCCCACATCAGATTCCAGGTAAGGGATTATATGTTTCACGGTTCCCTTAATGATTCCTGTACATGAACAATTAGCACAATATGCAAGGGGCTAGACAAGATACTAATGGGGAGTTTTTATGTGGATAGCATTAAAAATGTGACACAACCACCAATGAAAATGGTAGTCTGTTCTACCCCCTCATTTTGTTGCATGTGTAGATCAAACCTTAGTTGTCAGTAGATGCAGCAGATCTCTTAGCATTCAGTATCTTCAATGGTCTGCCTCTGTAGGTATGTTCGCATGCAAATTTGCATTGTATATGTGGCTGAATTTTGTTGGAAATATGTGTGATGCAAGGTCTAAAATTCAGTCATTATAGGGTTAATGTGTGTTTACCTTGTGGGCTATTGTTGAGACTGACCTGGAAGGAAACCTGGCACAGAGCCAATGGAAACAAAGCCCACAAAACTGAAGTCTGTTTACTCACAATCATTGGTTAATGCATTCAGGTGATTTCCTTCTAGGAGTCAAGAAGAAGAAGAATCTCCATTGTTGTAGACCAAGTGGTCAAAGTGTAAAGATGTAGTCTTAGATGTCTTTGTTGTTTTGTAGATTTCCTGTGAACCCTTCCCTTAGAAATGAAGATTTTTACATAGAAGAAAATGCTTCCTCTCCAGTGAAGCAAGGATCCATTGCAATCTCTGAATATTTAACTATTTTACCATTTTTTCCAACAAATTTCAGATTATGCTGCTATGTCCCAAGTTAGATCTGTGCAAGAATTAGTGCTGATTCCTAAAATCATTTTGATGCAGTGACACTTTGTGTATGATGATGTGACCACTTTGTGTATGAACCAACACATATCAACGTGATAACTAACAACTTCCTATATCAACCGCCTTCTTCTTTTTCTTTTTAGCATTTTCTAGTTCATGGTGAACCGTGAATGAAATTTCTTGGAAACATGACAGATTAATGCATCCCCACTGTATGCAAAGTTTAGAGAGGAGAAGAGGCTCAGCAGGGATGTGATGACATAAGAGTTTACCCTCCAAAACTGCCGTTTCTTTCAAGGAAACTGATTTCTGTAGTCTGGATTACATCAGATGTAATTGCCACATAATAAAGCATAAAGTCAGAATAAAGAATAAATACAAATAAAATCATAAAGATACAATGCCTGCAACTGGAAGCTGCTGAGCAGACATACTCCATAATGTTGGAGATGCTCCCAGTGGTGTGAGATGACATCCCTGGAGAGTTTGTGTGTACGTCATGATGATGGGGCTCATTACATGGCCTGAGTGGCAATTTAACCCACATGACTGACCTCACTGTGCATGTGGTCCCTTCTTGATCTGATTTGCATTTGAGAACCCTGTTGAAAAATCTGCAATAATGGCAGTCAACTGATTGGCACCCTGTCAGTTCATATCCAAGAATGCTATTTAGGTACTAACAATGTCTAGGGGTTGCTGGTTACCCTTAAGAGTTTACAGTGAAATCCTCAACTGAGTTACACCCTTCTAAGTCCATTTTAGTCAATGCACTTCCATGGATGTAACTCTGCTTGTGACTGCTCTGTTAAATACTAAATAGCCTTGAGCACTGAGTTTGCAAACAGTAATACTCAGTGCTTTATATTCAGGCAGCCCCACCAGAACCATTTTCATTTTGTAGGATGTGAATTAGCTTGTCAGATTGTCCACTTTATGTCCTAACCTAGCTCAGCCACTCTTCTGTGAGCCCAAGAAAGATTTTTTTTTTCTTGCTAGGAAAAGAAAAAAAACAACCACCATTCATAAATAATAGACAGGATGCAGGATGCAGACAGTCATGCAAGAAGAGACATGATGGAGATGCTCTGACCCGCCTTATATATCTTGCTATGGAGAGGGGAACTGCATTGGTGATATATATATATACATATATACATATATACATATATACATATATATATATATATACATATATATATATATATATATATATATATATATATATATATATACTAGGAGTAAGGCCTGTTGTGGAAATAAATACAACGGGCTCTAGAAAGAGGCTCTGGGAGAGTGCCCTGGCTTTCGACACACAGTGTGAATTTGCTGTGGTGACCTCAGCAGGGTATAATGACAGAGACCACGATTTTCTCCATAGGAACTGATCTCTGCTACCTGAAGAGCAATTGTAGTTTTGAGTGATCTCCAGCCCTCACCTGGAGATTGGCAACAATTGTTACCCAGGAGGAAATGGCTGGTTTGGAGGGTGGAGTCTATGGCATTCTACGTGCCTGAGGTCCAACCCCTCCTCAAACCCCACCCTCTCCAGGTTCCACCCCTCAAATCCCCAGAAATTTGCCAACCTGGAGTTGGCAACCCCATCTCCTTCCCAGCTAACCATCAACTTACTGTTATCTGCCCCTCTGACTTCAGCTGACTTCTGCCCTCTCTCCTGCAGAGCAGTTGTAATTCTGAGTGGTCTCCAGCCCTCACCTGAAGATTGGCAACAATGGTTCCCCATGAGGGACTGGCTGGTTAGGAGGGTGGAGTCTATGGCATTGTACCTGTCTGAGACACCACCCCTCCTCAAACCTCACCATCTCCAGGCTCTACCCCTCAAATCTCCAGAAATTTCCCAACCTGGAGTTGGCAACCGTATCTCCCTCCCAGCCTATTTTCAACCTACTGTTATCTGCCCCCTGACTTCAGCTTTCCATCTCCTCCCCCCTCCCTCCTGGAGAGCAGTTGTAATTCTGATTGATCTCCAGCCCCCACCTGGAGATTGGCAACAATGATTCCACAGGATGGAATGGCTAGTTTGATGGGTGGAGTCTATGGCATTGTACCTGTCTGAGGTCCCACCCCTCCTGAAACCTCATCCGCTTCAGGCTCCATCCCTCAAATCTCCAGGAATTTCCCATCTGGAGTTGGCAACCCTATCAGGACTGGCCCCAATGAGTTTTCTCCCAAAGGCCAAAACAGGTGACAGGACCAAGCTTGGTTGCCTACCAACAGGCACTGAGGGGAAAGTAGGGTTACCAGCTCTAAGTAGGGAAATACCTGGAGATTTGGGGGGTGGATCCTATGGAGGGCAGCATTGGGGGGTTGGAAGGACTCAGCAGGGTATAATGCCATAGGGTCTACCCTCCAAAGCAGCCATTTTCTCCAGGGGAACTGATCTTGGTCATCTGGAGATCAATTGTACCAGCAGGAGATCTCCAGGTCCCACCTGGAGATTGGCAACCCTAGGGGAAAGACAGCTGCACAGCAGGGGGTGGAAGAGAATGGTTTGATAGCCACTAGGCCAAGATTGGCAACAATAGTTCCCCAGGAGAAAATGGCTGCTTTGGAGGGTGGAGTCTATGACACTGTACCTGTCTGAGGTCCCACCCCTCCTCAAACCTCACCCTCTCTGGGCTCCACCCCTCAAATCTCCAGGAATTTCCATCCCTATAGTTGGCAACTTTATCTCATCCCCTCTCAGCAGCCTCTTCCTAGGCAAAATTTTGTCTTTCTCATTAGCGGGGAGAAAAGCAGTTTACTTCATTCTTTTCGGCTTTGTGATCTGTACAGCAACCCTGTAAGGCAGGTTAGGCAGAAAGTGTCCGGCTGGTCCAAAATCACCCAGGCAGTTTCCATAGGGATGCTCCTGCTGAACAGGAGCAACCAGCCAGGCCTCGGGTTGCCATTGCCAACAAAGACAAATCGATGCAAAGGAGGATGGAAAAGTCTCCATATCTCTAGTTTGCCTTCAATTGGTTTTGATGCCAGCAGAATGAGGAAATGCCAGAGGCTCTGGGTGGGTGCCCCATGGTAAATGCACCAAACAATTCCTAAAGATTTTCCACTGTGTCGATAAATCATTTTCTACACTCACAGCGTCCCCTGCCAGAATTAGTACCAGAGCTTTTTTTGCCTTGTGGTATTCTGCTTGTGGTGTGACCTGTCTTTTTTGTGGTGTGGCATGGTTGAGTTATTGGGTTTGTTTCTTTTGAAGGGGAAGTGTCGTGAGGACATATTTCACCTCAGAATACAACAGGTTGCATAAACGACGCACAATTCCAACTGTCTTGCGGTGGGGGGGGAGTTTGAGGTGCGAAATGGAGTGAAGTCCAATCAGCTTCCGTATGCAAATGAGCTTGAAATGCTGGCCCAATCAGAGAAGAGTGGCCTAGTCTGCAGTGGGTGGGAGAGAACTCAGGCAACGCAGCTAGTGGATAGGGACAGATTCTGAGCGACATACCAGGGAGTGAATTGATTTTGCCAAGCATAGAACCTTGCCAGACCACTACCCTTTTATTTAATAGGACAGGATATATATAATGCTTAACCAAGGCAGGTTTTTCCAGTGGACTGGAATGGAGTGTACTTCCCTGTAAAATGCAAGCAACATTTCTGACATACTCAATCCTGGTAGAGACTTGAATCTTTTCTCTCTGCTCAGCTGTGGCCCTTCTGCTTAGGATATCTTTACCCATGAAAAAGTCCTCTCTGGCTTCTAGTTACAGATTTGGGGGAGGGACGTTCCTTAATGGTTTTAAAAGTTCAGTTTAGGAGTTATACAATGGGCATGAATAAAACTGCATATACTTCGCAGGTTTGATACATGAAAACTGGCAACAGCCTTTTGTCCTACTCATTGACTCTCATGTTAACACCATTCTTTAAGAACACCAGTTTCTGTAGAAAATCATAGAATTGACAGAATGAGGTATGTCTGGGCTTGATCCAGAGGAGCTTGGTCCAACCTGTGCCTGGAAACAGCTACACTCCACCACATCATGGAGTTTTCCCCTTTTGGCCAAAACTCACTTATCACCAGGCAGTCTTCAGAAAAGAAGGAGGCTAGGAAGCCTAGAATCCAAACCATACTTCAATCAGGAAAGATATGGCAGCCCTAGGCAGAATGCCATGTTATAGTGTCCCATGTAGGAAGTCTTACAAATAGGGATGGAGTGGACAAGGAAAGGGTAATACTCTGTTTCGTATGTATGTGCTGTTAGAAGCATGAAATGCAAACAGTACAATAACTCAGTCAGTGGCATCTTTCACACTGCACCCGCCTTTCGAGTTGTCCCTGCTGTTATTGTGGTTTTGATTATCACGCTTTTGTCGTGACCAGTTATCACTCACACCTTTTCTTGGATTTTCCCCATCTGGGTTCTGTCCATTCTTGTTCATAGTAGATCATTTTTTTCCCCAAAGTTTTAGGGTAGGGGGTTTCTGTGCATGCGCTGGGGCACTGAAGTGACCCAGCAAGCTCTAAGGGGCTGTGTTAAATACCAGTCTCCTCCCCTCATGCATCACCTGAATCTTCCACCTGGAGCAGATGTCTCTACACAGATTGGTGTTCCCTTTTCCCACAGTAAAGTGGGCCCTCTGATTGGCTTCCCCCCAGAGTTTGAATTAGTTTACCTTATTTGCATTAGGTAAGCAACTCACAGCACCATGCCACAGCAGGATTAATAGCTGATTGTGCTTGTTTTACTCTAACAGATGATAATCCTTGTTTTTGAGAGCAGCCTAAGATTGTGCATTACTTATCAAAGAAATGCCCACAGGAGGTGTTGCCTCTTGTGACAGAAACAGGCATGCATAGGTTACTATAGAAATTCAAAAGGCAAATCCATGAACTGCAAAAATTATTTCAAAAATGCCACTCCCCCCAAAAAAAGTCCTCTTGAGTGCAAATGGAGAAACGCCAAGGAAGGCAATGATTGGCTATTGGTCCCCATTCTCCCTAAAGGGATGGAACTTTTGCCAGTGCGGATGCCCTCCAGTGCCAAAACATTGAAATGCTGGCATGCAAATTAAAATTTAAAAACCTGCCTCTTCAGGGTGGGCTTCAGTGGGCAGGTTGCCTTGGAAAACCAATGCAAAAAACTTTGTTCAGATTCCCAGCTTAGGCTTTTTTGCAAATACATTTTACTTCCCCCCCTCCCCAGGTGTGGGAGAAACCATTTTTTAAGGAACAGGTGGGGGAACTTGGAAGGAATAAAACAGCAGTGGGATGTTTTTGAAGCTGTGTGAACACGAGGAAAAAAAAACATTTTTACATCAGGTAATGTAAATGGGTTTTTAAGCCAGTGTGGAAAAACCCCATATCAGCACTTCAGTCTACTCACAGAATGCTGCACTACAGAACAAGGAGAGAAAGTAAGGCTAATCATTTTGGAGTAGGGCATTGGCTTCCATCTCTGATGCTACCAGTAAAATCTTAGCTTCACTGTGCAATGTCTTATGGAAGAATGTGTCTAAACATTTCTCTAGGGTTTTTTTCCCAGATGGAGACAGGCTTGCGTGGTGGTTTCCCTATTAGTGCTATGGCCGCCAATACAGCACAGTAGCAATGGGTTTCCACATGGAAGTTTCCTCACAGTTTCCCTGCCTCATTCCCCTGGCAGCAGCCAACCTCCTCCTAGGGTTGCCAGCCCACCGGTCCGGACAGGTGTTCCCCCACTTTTGTGGGCTCCTCCCCACTTCTGGCCAGCTGGCTGACAGAGGAAACCCTGCCTGCAAATGCCACAAAATGTGGCGCGATGACCTCGCCTGGAAGCGACGGTCTAGTTTTTGGGCAAAACTCTATGGTAAAATCGGGCTCAAGGCATAGAGTTTTGCCCAAAAACTAGAGCATTGCCATGCAACATCAGCGGTGTAGTGATGATGTCACTACAGGAAAGGTCTGCCAATCCCCCCACCAGCAGAAAGGTAGGACCTGGCAACCCTCCCCCCTTCCCAGAGTTTTTCCAGTTTTTTAAAAAGCAATATTATTATATCATTGGAATGTTGCACATTAGGTTCTCTGAATTCTCAGCTTTCGTTTTTTAAACAAAAAGTCTCTAGCCCCTTTCATTGTAGATATATGTCTTTTCCCTTATATCTCCACAATGAAAACCTCTCTTTTTAAAAAAATGAAAGCTGGATATTCACAGAATCTGATAAATTGTTCTGATGTTATAACAGTCTAACAATATTCAGTTATTGACTAAAACAACTAACCTTTCCCAGGGGTGGATGGAGGAAATGACCACTATTGGGATAAGGGCAGGGAAAATGGATGCCATGTGGGTGGGACTCAGAAAATCAAACTTTCCATTCACAGGACAGCCTGGTTTTGCTGCAATCTTTCCCAAAACTTTGCAGCACAGTAAGTTTTGGGAAGGATCAGAGAGAAGCCAGGGAAACCCCGGGAGGTTCACAAATGCACCACAGTACTGTTGGGAAGCAGAGAAAATTCTACCTAACAGGGTTGAATCTATGACTAATAACTTGTGTGAAAAGGTCTAGTGCTTTAGCTTGTCAAAGAAAAGTGGGCAGGTTTTTTTTCCCCCGACAGTCCTTACTTTTGGCCCTAAATTCACAGTACCCTTGGGACCTCATATCTACATATAATAGCTGTTCATTTGTTTAGCAAGGTGATGCTTTTTAAGGGTTTCACAATTAGGAATGCCAGCCTCCAGGTGGGGCCTGGGAAATCCCCCGGAATCACAACTTATTTCCAGACTACAGAGATCAATTCTTCTGGAGAAAATGGATGCTTTGGAAAGTGGACTTATGGCACTGCACTCCACTGAGGTCCTTTTCCTCCTTAGGCTCCATCCCCAAATCTCTAGGAGTTTCCCAACCTGGAACTAGCAACCCAACCTTCCCACCTCCCACTGGTGGCCAAGGGGGTCTTGGCAACCCTATAATGAAAGGGCAGTTATTTTCCCTCTCCCAAATACAGCCAATTTTAATTCACTTCTTCTGCAGTTTTATGCAGTTTCTATCTCACTGGAAGTCACGTCAATTTACATCCCGTAATTGAACAAGCTAGCAAAGGAGCAGTAAGACAAATGGAGACAAGACAAATATTAAACACAATTTAGACTTAATAGTAGAGTTTTTATTTTGGGTACAATATTCATGAGCTATTGCAAGTATGGTGAAAGAGAGGGGAATATGGACTTCCTCAATAATGCTGTGTCTAGAATAAAGGTTTCAGTCTGCAGACAAAAGAACAACAGCTTGCACCTATCTGAGGATAATCCCTAAGTCGATCTAATATGGGGAGGGGAATAAAAGAGATTTGCTGTTTCAGTTCACCTTTTTATCCTCTTCCCCCCAACATCTCTTTAAGGCAGGGAGATAAGTCTGGAAGTAAATGACTGGGTTGCTGCTTGAAAGCTTGGCTTATCCAGCCCAACATTCATGTCACCACATTACCTCCAATCCTGCAGCTGCACAGGGGAATGGGGAGTATAAGAGCCAATAACAATGAGTTTAGCACATAATGAAATGCTGCTGATCACAGCTGCCCTTTCCACACAGTACTAAATTTTCCAAGAGCTAGCCTACACTTTCAGTTGCACTCTAAATTAAAAAGAAAGAACAAACTACTTCAAAATTTTAGTCTTGAGAAAACCTTGACCTTTTTATTAAATACAAACATCTTTTTTTAAAAAATAGTCATGACAAATCATACTTAGCTTCATGATGGCAAAAATAGCATATGTAGCTTTGCACAAAAAAATTCTCTTTTACAGACCCATCCCACCACAGACAGAGAAAACTGCAGTCCTCAGATTTCCTAGGGAGATGGGGGTGACTGTTAACATTGGTTTAAATCTGTTGTGTTGATAACCCTAAATAACATTAATAGATAGATATCGTATGCAGTTTTCTATTACTGTAGACCTGAGACCTACCACTAGAGGGAGTCAAATTCTCCTTTACAGCTAAAATTACATCTTCCCCCAAATTGTGTCAAGGCTCCATGCTCAGTGCCAGGATAAAAATAAAAGCAAACTCATTTATTTGTATTTGTGAAATAAAATGCCATATACATCAAAATATGACATACTGGTCTTCTTCTACATGATCAGTTCTACATAGAGTTTCATGTACTGTTAGCCACTGGAGTTGATCCAAATGTAACAACTGTAGCCGCTAGTAGCACCTGCTCTCTGCTACAGGAAACATTCAAGAGATGTGAATGTATGAAGCAGAGTATCAAAGAGCAAGTGGTGTGGCCTGCCTTTGGCAGTTTCCCTAGGGCCTGGTTGGCTAAAAACCTCAGCTGCTCTGGCACATATGGCTCTCCTTTTATCATAATTTGTGTGTTCCTTGTTGCTTTTCTAGACAAGAAATTTATGTACATAAGTACATCTAGAACCAAGTTCATGCAACGTTAGCTGTTTTTTATATAGTGTCAAATTACTATCTGTTCTGAGCTTTGCTCTGAAGCAATACTCCCAATTGCTTGAAATAACCCTGATCACCAGACTTTCACAAGGGTTCAGCTTCTGAACCTTAACCCCACCCCCATTTTTCAATGCTTTGTAAATCCTTCCTGCACACAATGTAAATATATTGCTTTGGGGCTGCTCAGAAGGGATGCAGGTCAGCAAAGACTGAATTGGATTACTTCAACATGAACTGCTGCCACCACCCATCATAAATGTGAAAACACCCTTTAATCCTGCCCGGAAACAATAGGCAGGTTGCAAATACAGAGAAAGCAGTGTGTTGACAGGCTTCCTGCTTACCCATCAATACACTGAATCTGACTTCTACACTGGCTCATTTCCACAGGAACTAAGGAGGAACCCTTGGATGTGTCTGTTATGATAATCTCATGGGGGGGGAGGCCCATATAGTAGTCACCTGGCTCACTACAAAGGGGGAAGAAGAGGAGGAAGAGGCTGGATTTATACCCCACCTTTCACTTGGAGTCTCAGAATGGTTTACAATCTCCTTTCCCTTCCCCTCCCCACAACAGACACCCTGTGAGGTAGGTGGGGCTGAGAGAGCTCTTCCAAGGTCTGCTCTTGAGAGAACAGCTCTGAGAGAACTTGCGACTTACCCAAGGTCACTCCAGCAGCTGCATGTGGAGAAGTGGGGAATCAAACCCAGTTCTCCCAGATTAGAGTCTGTGCTCTTAACTGCTACACCAAACTGGTGCTCCGAAGGCCAGTGGTTTTTCCACATTGTCAGTATGCTTTCTATATTTGTTGTCTCTCACCTTACATTTGAAATTTTAAAGTTCATTGGTGAAGGAACAATTTCTTTATTTTAAAAAATGTCTTTCTTGTATGCATGGCAACCTGGCTGTAATCCAACACATGGAGAAAGACACACACACATACACACACACACTACAATGTGTCTCCAGTTTTTGAATACAAGCAGCAGTGCATAACTCAAGTCTGCAAGAATGTCCCAGCTAAACTAGTCCTTGTGCGATAATCTCTCAGCCCTCTTAGAACTTATGTTTTCCAGGGTTAAAGATTGAGGGAGGGTGTCTTTGAATAAGAGACCTGTCAGTAGTTTCCTTTATCTGGAGAGAGGAGAGGAGAGGCAGAAAGCATCCTTAACCTCTCTCTTGAGGGATCTGGGAAAAGTAAAGCCTATATTTTGCTCTAACCAGAAAAGGCAGAAGCAATCTGATTAGCTTCTGGGTCCAGCATTTGACCCACCTCTAGTGTAGGTCATGACTTTTCCCATTAGGGAGAAAGAGAGAGAGAGGATTCGATCACACACACACTCCTGTCTTCTTCCTTCTCACAAATACTGTCCAGGCAAGATTTTTTTCCCCTGGCGATGGTGCTTTACACAATACCCAGAGAGCACCTCTTTCCTGAATAAATGCAGAGGCATGTACCCAACTCTCCTTTCTCTATGGGAGAGCATTAGTCTTCTCTTTCATTTGACTTCTGACAGAGCAGTTCACATTTTTCACCATTGTTTGCAGCACTAGAATATCTCAGGGGCAACGAATATGAGCTAGAAAACATTCTTTATGGTTAGTTTCTTTTTTTATGCTGGCCTCAATGAAGTTCCAGTGTATATAGTAGTTAGAGTGCGTCCCATAAGAACATAAGAGAAGCCAATGTTGAATCAGGCCAATGGCCCATCTAGTCCAACACTCTGTCATTCATCACCCAAAATATACCAGGTGCCATCAGGAGGTCCATCAGGGGGGCCAGCACACTAGAAGCCCTCCCACTGCTGCCCCCTCCAGCACCAAGAATAGAGTACAGCACTTGCCCCAGACTGAGAGTTCCCATCTATACCCTGTGGCTAATAGCCACTGATGGACTTCTGCTCCATATGTTTATCTAATTCCCTCTTGAAATTGTCCATGCTTGTAGCTGCCACCACTTTCTGTGGCAGTGAATTCCATATGTTAATCACTCTTTGGGTGAAGAAGTACTTCCTTTTATCTGTTCTAACCCGACTGCTCAGCAATTTCATGGAGTGCCCATGAGTTCTTGCATTGTGAGAAAGGGAGAAAAGTACTTCTTTCTCAACCTGCTCAATCCCATTCATAATCTTATAAACCTCGATCATGTCACCCCTCAGCCATCGTTTCTCCAAGCTAAAGAGCCCCAAGTGTTTTAACCTTTTTTCATAGGAAAGGTGCTCTAATCCTTTTATCCCCAACCCTTTTGAACCTGCTGATACCTTTGGAATTCTGATGGGATGCTGGGAGCAGCCACAAAATGGCTGCTGCAGGAGGTGCAGCCAACCACAAAATGGCTACCACAGGAGGTAGAGCCAACCACAAAATATCAAGGCGTGAGTTTGTGCATAACTCTAATAGTAAGTATTCAACACTTAGGGTAGAAGTTCTGCTTAAGAGGATAGCCTTTAAGATGAATATACTGTTTAAAAGTATTTTCTTGCTTACACACAGCATATCTTCAGTCGCATAGTGAAGGCCCTTGTGCTGTGGCGGCTGCTGCTAGAAAAACTGTTTTTAAAGTCTGCATAGCCAATTAGATCTCCCATAGTCAACCAGAAGCCTTGCTGGATAAAATCCCCTGTGATTCTGTCCATAGTTCCCTCTAAGCTGCACTAGGGGGGTACTGGTGCACAAAATTATAGATACCAGCTTAAAGGTGTCTGCTTCTGCACCCCAAGTTCCCCCCCTCCATTGGAAACAATGGAGGATGGGGCACCTTCTTTGGGAGCCCATAGAATTGGACCCCCTGCTCCTATTTTTTTAAAAAAATGGGGGAATTTTGAGAAGAGGCACCAGCAGTTATGTTGCAAATTTGGTGCCTCTGCCTAAAAAAAACCCAGCCCCCTAGAGCCCCAGATAACCCAGATTAATTCTCCATTATAGCCTATGGGACCTATTGATTATAATGATCCCCAGAGACTACAATGGAGATGGAAAACCATGATTATTATTTTTTTGCTTTTCAGTATGATTTGTAAGCTGCCTTGAGTCACAGGAAAAAGTGGGATATAAATATTTGAATAAATAAGTAGTTTGAGCAGGTTGATAACAATTAAGGAATTTCCTGTTTGTTAGGTTACACAGGGTTCTGACAGCAATTGTCCCTCCTCTGTTATAATTGACCTGTAATGTTGTTATATTTTACTAAAAAAAAACCCCCACAAATTGGCTGCAAGAATTCCCCCCCCCCCATGTGCTGGTAAGTTTTCTAAGGCTCAGCACAGGGTGATGGTCCAGGGCCAGGTCTACCAATATAGTGGACTGTGGTGGGTAGACCTGTTCTCCAGAGGGCAGGTCTACCAATATAGTGGAATGGGGTGGGCAGACCAAGTTCTCTAGAGGCCAAGTTTACCAATATAGAGGAAAGGGTGGGTAAACCTGTTCTCTGGGGGATAGGTCTACCAATATAGTGGGAAGGGGTGGGTGAAATTTGACTTGATTCTGTTTTATCTTACAATGTTTAAATATAGTTTAAATATAATTTAAAAGAATTTATTCTGAGATTTTTAAAAAGGTTATGGAAGTAATCTTTTAAAAACTAATTTACATGATAGTCAAATGTAGACTCACAACTTTAATGCTACTAGCTTCTTTTGCTCATGACGTAGAATTTCTGCTCACAACACTGTGGAGCTTAAAGGAAGAAGAAGAAGAAGAAGAAGAAGAAGAAGACGAAGAAGAAGAAGAAGAAGAAGAAGAAGAAGAAGAAGAAGAAGAAGAAGAAGAAGAAGAAGAAGAAGAAGAAGAAGAAGAGGAGGAGGAGGAGGAGGAGGAGGAGGAGGAGAAGGAGATTGGATTTATACCCTGCCCTTCACTTGGAGTCTCAGAGTGGCTTACAAATTCCTTTCCCTTCCCCTCCCCACAACAGACACCCTGTGAGGTAGGTAGGGCTGAGAGAACTCTAACACAAATTGCTCTTTCAGGAACAGCTGTGCCAGAGCTTGTGACTGACCTAAGGACACATCAACAGGTACAAGTGGAGTAGGGAATCAAACCCAGTTCTCCCAGATTAGAGTCTGCACACTTAACTACTACACCAAACTGGCACCAAAAGGGAACATTGGTCTGTCCACTTTTCAAAAACACTTGGTGAGTGCCATGAAAGGTATTGGTGGGGGTACCATGGCACCCATGGGCACCACTTTGGGGACCTCTGAGTTAGTATGTTGGGCTCAGATCTGGGAAACCCAGGTTCAAATCCCCACTTGGCCAGGGAAGCTTGCTGGGTGACCTTAGGCCAGTGACACATTCTCAACCTAACCTCACAAGGTTCTTCCTTCCAATACTCTCATTTCTTCCTCCCATTACTCTCATTCTTCAGACACTCCATTGGCTGCCTATTAGTTACCAGTATCAGTTTAAGGTATGGTTATCACATAGAAAGCCCTTCATGGCCTTGGTCCCTCATATCTGTGAGATCGTCTCTCCCCCGTCACATCAGCAAAATCAACAACTGCCTGTCCATATGCTTTCTTCATTGTGGCCCCCACCTTAATGAATGGCCTACCTCAGGAGGACAAGATGGCTCCCACTCTCCTGGCTTTCTGCAAACTATGCAAGACCAAATTATTCAAGAGGGCTTTTCTACACCAGATAGCACTTATAAAATGCTTTATAAATTTACTTGAATCAATGATAAGGGACTGTGGTACTGTCTGGGATTACACCCCTGCCTCCACACTTAGCCTGAACGTTGGGGGCATCTCTGACATGACCATTGCAAGTCTGGCTTCAGGAGAACTGGCAGCTAGGGCTACTAACAAAAGAGTGCCCTCCCAAGGCTGCCATGCTGATGAGGTGGTTGCAGGGACCTGCAAAAGCAATACTGGCAGTGGAGGAGAGCTGGGCTGCAGGAAGCAGCTGGGATGCTGCCACTGACTGAGGCAGTGGAGAGGAGCCCCACCTACAACAGCCATGTCCTCCAGTGGCTACCCAGCTGGAAGAGGAATCACAGGAAGCACCTAGGGTTACCAGTTCTGGGTCAGGAAATAACTGGAGATTTTGGTGGTGGAGACTGAGAAGGGTAGGATGGGACGTCAGCAGGGGTATAATGCCATTGAGTCCACCCTCCAAAGCAGCCATTTTCTCCAGGGCACTGGTCTTGGTCACCAGGAGATCAATTGTAACAACAGGAGATCTCCAGGTGCTATCTGGAGGTTGGCAACCCAAGGAGTAGCAGTGTGGCACAAACCAAGGAATCAGATGGTCACTCAGAGGGAACAACATACCACTGGCACCTCCCCACCTCAGGTGGGTTCCATGGGACCAAGTGGTCTGGCAGAGACCAGTAGGACTACAACAATAGACAATCACAGCCCAAAGTATCATTGTGGAAAATCCAAAGCTGTGTATATGCGCTAAGAACCAAGATTCCAAATGCACTATGATTCAATACTATATTATAACACAATAAATAATAAACAATCATATACATATGTGAAAAGAGGTCCAAAATAGTAGAGTTGATGAAGTTTTCCAGATTACAGAGTCATTTTGTAATCTTCATTCGAATGGGACCATGAGTATCTTTTCAAACTAACAGTAATAACACAAAAAATACAATTGGGCAATATACCATATTTGTAACAATTTATTTTATATCAAATTTTTGAAATGTTAAATGTTAATACTTTAAATATTTTAAATAAATTATATTCCATACATTTAATGTTTCCTAGTATTTCGTTAAAAATGAATTAAAATAGTACCTGTAAAACTTCATTTTTTTATGTTTTATGTGCTGCATGATTCTATTCTGTAAACAAGTTAATCTATAGGAAAAAATATATAAAAAGTTTTTACAATATCGTAGAAGCTTAAAAGGCTCTTTGGCAACCCGTAACAATAATTGGAATCAAAAACCTTCTCCAATAATCCGGGGCAGTGAAACTAGAAAGATTCACCAATAGTCTTCATAATTATAATGTGTGTCTAAAGTTGGAGTCGGGCCATCTGAGCAGAAGGATGCAAAAAAGCCTTGAAAGTTGTTATTGCTGAGTGTTCTTACAATACAGACGTTTCATTAACAACCATCCCGCAGGCAGCAATTTAAAGGTATATAACCATATAACAGTCCAAAAATGGTAAGTAGTTTACTATAACGTACTCTATATAATACTATGCAAGCAATTTACAAAAAACAATACAATTCTATAGATTGATTGAGCCCATGAGGTTGACATGTTTTAAGCCTATAAATCCAAAAGGCTTCCCATTGTAAAAGTTGTTTGTGTATGTCTATCTTATTATTTCTTTTAGAGCTTAATTTAAAATCTTCATTACTATGTCCTTTATCTGAAAAATCTTGGACCAAGGGCACACCTGTGTATTTGTGTTTCGTGATCTGTGTTCTCAATGAGTGTGTGGACATACTGACATAATTCAATCTACAAAAACATTGTAAAAGGTTTATGGCCCTTTTGGTGGAACAATTAGGGAAAAAATGAAATATTTTTATAATTAGCCTCAGGGAAATCCAAAACTTGAGTTTCCCAGGATTGGGCACAAACATTTATGGTGACCAGTAGCTAAGGCTCAGATTTTTTTACTTTAAAGTAAAGGAAAGTGATTCTTTACCTGCTCAATTGAAGAAGCTGATGGGGACTTACAATCAATTGAAAGAACTGCGGGAACCTCCTGACCAAATAGACATGATTGCAGCCGTTTTAAATGAGCTCCCTACAAGTTACAGGGGGTTTGCAATGATTTTAAGACACTAAAAGGATCTAACGCTTGATGATTTGCTGGTGATTTTAAAGGAAGAATATGACTCCAGAACTAGTCAGGATGCTTTGTCTAATGAGATGTCTGTTTTGAGATTGAAATATATACACAGATTTAAAAGGGAAAAGAGAATTGAATGTTTTATATGTTGTGAAAATCATCTTGCCAAAAATTGTGAATTTAAAAATGGTGCAAGGCAAAAGCCTATTGCTCACATGGTCACACTGAAAGAGCACCACATAGTGGAAGAGGAAATTATAGCAACCACAGAGGTTTTAGACTTCAGACAAAGGAAAATTCCACCAATGCAGCCAATGTTAACAAAATGCTCAAAGAAGTGGAACTAGTGGTTATGCTTTTAGAATCTGTGATAGTGATTATGAAAATAAGAGAGTATTTTTAGTAGATGCTGCATCCTGTACACACATTTGCAAATATCAGGACTTGTTTTGTGAACTTGATACTGAAAATAAACCCAAGATTTACCAAGCAAATACAGAACCTCTTACTGTAGAGGGTGTTGGGAGAGTGCCAATCAAACTCCTCACTAGAACTGACAACAAACAAGGTAAACAGAATAAGAAGCAAAAGGTGGGTGGGGCTGGATGACCACACTTCTGGTAACATGGGGGTGTGGTCTAATATGCTAATGAGCTGAGCTGTCAGGGGTGTGTGGCCTAATATGCTAATGAGTTTCTGCTGTTGGGTGTAGCCTATTATGCTAATGAGTTCCTGCTGGGGTTTTCTACAAAAAAAGCCCTGGTGATAGCCATGTCCTGTGTTGGTTCTCAACATCTGGTCTTCAGATGTGTACAGCCTGTGAATATGAAGGTTACATTTTTGGCTGTCATGGCTAATAAACATTGATGGACTTGTCCTCCATGAACTTCTACAATCCTTTAGCTAGTGGCTACTAACGCACGCTCCGACCCCTGAATTCTGTTCAGTTAATTATGTGTTGTACAAAGAAATACTTCCTTTTTGTTTGATCCGACCTGAATGGCAATTAGTTTCCTTAGATGACCCTGTAGAAGGTCATTACTATAAAAATTTTAGAATTTGGCTGGGCGGGGGAAATCAAAACAAAATATTTTGTGCTGCAAAAACTGCTCATTTGGTTTCAGAGCACTGAACAGAGAGAAAAAAACAGTCCATCAAGTAATTAAGTCCCTTACCTTTTGTCAGGATCTGTTTTAATTTTTCATTTTGGGAATATAGTTTTAACTGACTTTTTCTAGTGTAGGGTGAGCTGCTAAAATGTCAAAAAATTATAGCCTTTTATCTAAAGGGAAATGTCAGAGAATAATTACATCTTTGGTAGGAGATTTTAAACATATATATAAGCCACTAAGTAAAGAAGGGTTGGATAGCTCACCAGATTAGGAAGCAGTTTTAAAACTATTAATTTTTAATCATGAGTTCAAATCCAGATGAAGTTGATCACATTGTGCAGTGACCATTTGGTGGTTTGTTCATAATGGACTGAGGGCACAGATTTTCAAGCTCTGTCATAACAAGTCTAGACTTGCACATGGCTGATATATACATCCTGTGTTGAAGTTCATTGTTCAAACCAGGTTGGTGTGTGTACGTGGTGGTGGTGGTGGTATTTGAATTTGCTTGTTTGAATGTGTCATTGTATGGGGGACAGGGTGGTGGGTTCACCAAAAGCTGAAATAATTGTTCTCAGGGTTTTGTTTTTTTTAAAAAAAGGGCAAGACCCACAAATATATCAGAGAATACTCACAAAACCAGGAGCAGCCCCTCCCCTTCTGTCCACACAACTAGAAGGCCAATTTATTGGCTTCCCACAGTTGTGGCCTGAACAAAATGATGCACAATGTCTTTGGCACCAAATTCCATACTTCAAGTTCCTTACTGTACAGTAACTAACCAGCAGCACATGCAGCTGCTGCCCTGGCATGGCTCCAGTTGGTGGGAGGACAGGCATCATGGCCCCCAACAGCTCTGGTTGGCACAATTGTTAAACGGTTCACTCCACTGCCAACACTGAAGGCCCTTCTCACTTTCCTCTGCTGTCACTGTCAAGAAGTGTGGGAAGGCAGCATGCCTGAGACCTCTGCCATCGTCACATAGCATGAGGGAAACGTGGTTTGACACCATTCTTCTTGCATTCACAGAGGTGCCTCATGCGGCAATGTGGATAGGAGGTGCATTGCTGAGACTGGAATGAACTTTAGGATGGGGGCAGATGTGCTCTTCAAGGAAAACAGGAGGAAGTTGCCTCTTGGCCCATCTTGCTTCACGATAGGGCTGAGTTGGCTCGTCTTGCTGCCAAAGAGAACACCCAAAGCCGTTTCAGTTCATAGGCTACCCAACTCAATCTACGACTAGTGTGCAGGAATGGTAATTCCTATTTATGCCTTGGATGGTATAATTGATTCTCAAGCAAATTGTTTGGGGGGGGCACTCCCCAAATCCCCATCCAAGGCAGATGTGACATGAGTGTTTACGTACCACAACATTTCTTAGACATCCACTTTCACTGTGAAGGGATAATGCTCTTAGGTAGGTAGTTCCAAGGGTTAACTGTTTCCACTGATATTAATCTGCTTGATTTCTACCCTGGTTTTGTTTTCCATATTTTTGGTTCTTTTTTCCTTTTCTTTTCTTGCCACTGTCTGCAAAATCAAAGAATCATTTGCAGTCAGATCTTTTCAGGATAGCAGAAGGATCAGCTTTGAACTTCCTTCTGTTTCCCTCCCATAATACTATAAGACCTCTTCCCCCCCCCCGCCCCCCACTCTTCCGTGCTGCCCAAAGTCTTCAGTTTGATGCATCACTTACTCAACAGCAGTCATAATAAGGGACTCTGCTCGCTGCGTGATCATTCTGTAACAGATCATTAGCCAGTAACACTGTGCAGAAAGGCAGATTGTTAGCGATGCTCTTACGGAAAAGGGTGTGTTTACAGAAATGGGTATGTGTGTGTGTGTGTGGGGGGGGCATGCTGACAATTCCTCGCCTTCCTCTGCCCTCCCCCCAATGCTGCCCCTAGTTCTTCCACGCACCTTCGCGTCTAATACGTTGCAAAGAAACAAGATTTAACCACCACCACCACCCCGCTTATATACTGTCGTCTGGGCAGCCCGTCTGGACTTCCGGGGGTCTGTGCACTTCAATTCCAGAACAGAGATAACTCGAGTATGAACCTCGCGTAAAATGCTCCAGAAATCTCTAAATCAAATAATTTCAGGATTCTCCTGGGACTTCAATTATAACGCGGAGAAACCTCAAAAGGCCCTCCGGCGCCTCAGAACCCCCTTTCCTTTGAGAGATGCGATCCTTCGCTTACTTACTTGGGAGTAAGGCGAGAATGGCTTCGGATCAAACCAATGTCCACGAGGAGCTCGGGCTGCACAGAAAGGGAGGGAGGACAGGACTGGTGGCGGCTGGGTGTCCCCGTTGCCTCCATCCATTCGCTCTCTCCCGTCTGCTACCAGGCTGAGATCCCACCTGTGGCGTCCCAGCCAGCGTTTACCTGGCCAGGTGGGTCGTCGGGCTCTTTCTGCGACGCCCGTTCGTCCCCATTTCACCTGCTGGTTGCCTTTCGCCTCCCTCGAGCAAACGGAGCCGCTGTGTCAGCCCCGATTCTTCAGCCCTGACTCTGAATTCTGTTGCTTTGCGCCCCCCCCCCATTTCTTATAGGGAAGGGACCCCTTAAGGTAGTTTCCTCGCTGTTACTGGGTGCGTTCATTTCCCCGGACCCGCGGGGACACACGGCTGCGCATCTATTTTTAAACATATGCCAGCCTTTCTCAGCCCCCCTCCCCCCCAAGTCCTTGATTTTACTTGTTTGCTCTGACGTCGCCAGCGGGAGAGCCGAGCGAGGGGTCCAGAGACTGCAGCAAACTGGGCAGGCCTGGGCTCGGAGCCGCTGGCTGGGGAAGGGTTAACCCACTGTGACTGTATGCTAATGAGCTCCACGGTAATCAAAGGAGGCCGGCTTTAGCAGGCAGGCTGGCTGGCTGGCTGCTGCCGCCGCGGCGGATGGGGAGAGATGAGCGTGCAGTGCCAGCCTAGAGCCGGAGGAAGGAGTGCACGCTCGCCGTGGCGCTGGCAGCCCGAGAGAGTCTGCGAGAGAGGGAGGCGGGCAGGCGAGGAGGGGGCAGAAGCGGCAGACCCTTGAAGAGAATGGCACTGTCGAGGAGACGCCAAGGGAAGCCTGCCGGGAATTGCTGATACCAGTCAGAAGAGACCGGGGTGGGCAAAGAATAGCCCGGAAGACAATTGGCCACATCAGATCACAATCGGGCAGCCAGCCGCACCAAGGCTTCGGCGGAATGACTGACTGACTGACTGAAGGAGAGAAGGAGCCGATCCAAGGAAGAACGGGAGAGACTTGAGGAATACGGATACATGCCAACGGTGGGGACTTGCTGTGGATTTCCATGAATTCCGGCTCTCTGTGGATTAGCCCTTCGTAATTCCGAAGAGGAGTGGGGAGAAACTGGGAGCCCCCCCCCCCGAAAGAAACCCGAGGCATTCTTTAGCTTGGGTAAGTGACTGAAGCCGGGCGACCAGCCAGAGCTGGCAAAGGGGCTGCCCATGCCTTCCGCGGACACCTGGTTCCCGCTTATTCTGCACGCATGGGGAGGGGGAGAAGGACGATTTCCCACCCGCCTCCTCTCCACCCCACCCTTAATGTTCTTTGTAATACTACAGGGTGATTTTTTAAAAAACGCACACAGAGAGAGATTTTTGCCCCACCTGTCTCCAGGCACTTTCCTGTGAGGGCGATGGTGTGGAATTTGATTCTCTCCATGACCGTTACAGCTCCATCACTCACTGTTACTGGAGGGCAAAGAGGATTGCCTTCCTAGCCCTCGGAACACCTGTCCCTGTAGAACCAGGTCTGCTTAGAGGCAGGCTCTCTCCAGAGGTTCTTAAAGATGGTGCAAGGTACAGAAGGTAGATGAGAGGTTTCTGGGGAATCAGTGTTCTGCTACCAAAAACTCCATCCTGCCAAAAACATAATGGGCAATGTTCCTGTTAGCCTTCTTTACATCTAGTGGAGACAAGTGCAGTGAACAGGTTCAAAAAAAGTTCCCATTGAGATAAAGTGATTGCTCATGGAGTGTTTTCCAATCCCTAGCAATATATATTTTATGAAAATATCCTTCCTAGTCTCAAAGCAGCTTGGGAAGAAATGAAATCCATGTTTCAACCGGGGGGGGGGCAGCAGGGGTGGTGGTGGGATTAAACATTGTGCATTTTCCCCAACCTGAAAAGTTGTTGGTGTTGTGCATATGCACATCCTAGGGCTGAGGCATTTTTGTGGACAGAGCTCTTCTCTTCTGACTTTGCCCTGGTCAATCTGGGATGTCAACTTTTCAGACCTTAAGTCAGGTTGCTCCAAAACTTTGTGTTTCTGGAGAGTCCGGGTGGCTAGTGTTCACACAGCGGAATTGAAAGAAAACTCACGGATTCACAGTGGGATTCTACACGGGAGAGGGAAAACAGAAATCTCCTTTGGTTGTGTAGTTCAGCACGTGCTGAAACAGAGTGAATCCTATGACTGCTCTTCCGTGTGTGTATTCCTGCATAGGCACATGTGTCTGTTAAATGCTAGTATCGCGTTTACCAGGATTTCTCCAGGGTTTGAGTCACTTGTAGGTGAGAAGGGTAACATTAGCAGCATAGGACTAGTTGTGCTTTATGCGCTGTCATTGACTGGATAGCCCCATTGATGCTGTCATCTCACCAAGTCAATGACCTACTTCTCCTCTGTAGTCAGGAGACTGATGTGCATAGAGCCACTGTCATTGCAAATCCAGCAATATATCAGTATTTTAAATGGCTAATTTCCTTTGTATTCTTCTCATTCCTCTGAACCTTCAGACTTTACGAACACAATATTTCAGTACTGTGGGGTTTACAGGATGAATACAATCAGCATTGACTTAGCAAGTGTGGTCCAGTCCAACTGAAGACAAAAGTTCACTAGAGGGTTTTGTTTTGTTTTTTTGCCATCTTGAAACTCAGCCTATAGCAAAAGGAAGCTCCTTGCTCCATTCTACTCAATATTCACAGAAAGAAGCTGAAATAACTCATTTTACTCTTCATTGTCCGTGTTGCTTTATTTGCTGTTTATTTGTAGTCTCCTATGGGAGCTGGTAACAGATCACAGGTCAGTATAGTGCAGGGGTCTGAGCACTGAACTCGATTTGGAGAGATCTGGCTTCAGATTCCCACTCAGCTCTAAAGATCCCTCACCCTTTAACTAACTACTTCACAGGGTCGTTGTAAGGTTATAACAGTGAAGGGGAGATGGTGTAAGCTGCTCTGAGTTCCTTGGACAGAGGGAATGATAAAATAAGTGATGTATTCTGAACAGAATCCCCAGTTTAATAGAAATGTTTCCCCTTTCTCTCCCTGTCTGACACTTCTCTGTTAACCTTGTCTTCTGCTCAGCTTCTCAACAAACATAACTGGTGTTTCTCAAAATGCAAAATGAATAATTACAATAAATAAAGTTCTGACCAGTTGAAGGCCAGAGAATAGATGACCCCACCTGCCTTTGGCTCTTCCACTCTCTTTAGTGAATTGCACTTAGATCAGCTCACAAAGCAACTAAATGGAAATGACTGTTGGAGCAGATTCACAGTAGAGACATAAGTACAGGCCAAGTTTCTCTTGTAATCTGAGATCCCTAGTGCTGCAATGAGCTGTAGAAACTTTGTTGCAAGGTTGGGTGAAGGATTGGGAGCTTGCTAATTGTCTTTAGACAGCGGATGTTTGCTCTGTCCAAAGGTAATGATTAGAATGAAGAAATGCTACTCTGGTAAGGTTGAACTGAATTAGTGGCAGTTTGATGCTGATGTGTAATTCTCAAAAGTGGGGCAAAAAGTGAATTTACATATGTGGCCAGAACTGTCCTTAATGTTATACTGAGGTACCAAGCCAAGGGATAAGTGCAGAACTTCCTGATGATGATTGCTAGGGCACTGTACCTATCTGTTCAAAGGTGGAGCTTCTTTTGTGTCCAAGTGGTTGCCGGACTCCATCAGTAACATTGCTGTATTAGTCACCTGTTTTCAGTCACGCTTGAGGTCAAATCTTGCCCTGATTAACTGAAAGTTCCCAGCTCAGTCCCCACGCAAACCCTGTTTTGTCTGCCTGTCTGTCCACCTATTTCCAGTCAGTTTCCATCGCTGTAATGCTTCCTCACATCTCTTCCTCACTCCTAAAGGTTTCCATTCAGTCTCTGAAACACTCGCCTACCTGTCAGACATCTTTTAAAACTAATAAAAATAATAGTAAACACTCACTTGCTCTCCCAACCTGAGCCAGTGGTGCTCTTGAGACAGACCCTTCTCCCGTTTCTACACATTCTTGATTATTCAGCTAATCTTTATTTCATAGACACGTTACAAGAAATACACAAACCGGGTGAGGGGGGGAGAGTGGAAGATACACAAGGAAGGCGCTGGCAGGAATATAATCATCCTTATTCTGCTGACATGAAATATTTATGGCTGTAAGTTGTAGTGAGGTTCTCTCTATCCCCCCTTGCTTTACAACCCCCCAGCAAAATAACATTTAAACAATTCAACATGGGGCCTTTCTTTCTAATGTCCCCCCCCCCTCACCCAGCTGTCTCTTCCTTTAGCTTTATGCAGCTGTCTACATGCAGAGCTGGGGGGTTACAATGTACTTCTGTCCGTCACTGTAAATGGGGGAACCAGGAACTGTTAATCTTCTACCTAAATCATTAAGAGACCCCACATTGTATTACAGTCTGTTAACTTAGAAATAATTCACATTTGGCCAGCCAGGAAAAAAGTCCACAAAAGGAGGCCCCCCATTCTCTTTCTTTCTGTCCCCTCCTTTTCTTATTTGAGGTGTCTGTACTTTATTGCCGATATCTGCTTAGACTTTCTGCAATTAATTTATTATATCTGATTTTTCTTTATTTTGTGCTCCCTATTGTATTCCCACCCACCCCCCATTCTGCAATTTAAACAGTAGTGAATGGACAAAACTCCCTCAAGGGAATCATTTTTTCACTTAGTTACAAAGATTTCATGGCTAATTAGAGCAAATGTGGTTTTTAGAGAGTTAATCTCTTAACCAGCTTGGCTTGCAGGCCATGGCTGCTAATAAAAGGAAGAGAAGACTGAGGCGATGGGGGGTAACTATGAAGTTTTCCACCCACATTGATGGCAGGGTCCATCCTATCCAATGTCCATCATCAAGGGCATTGAGTTAGGGCCACTGCTCTTCCGTGCCCGGCTTTCCTTCATAGGTCAGGACACGTTCTGTTGTTCTCATTTTTCCTTCAATAAAATGAGAACTCCCTGCCTGTGAAACTTGAGGCCTTAGAAGTTGAGGCAAATGAAAGAAAGTTCTTTGTCAGTGGAAAAGAGGGTTGTTTTGGACTTCAGTGATAATAACATCAGAATAAAAAGCGAATCAAGATAGCATATTGTCCTTGGCAGGTGGGTACTGCTACCTGACTTGGCTTTTATGGGCAAATTCATCCACTGTTGTTAAAGAAAACTATGTGAAGTAAGATGCTGTAGAACATGTGAGATAGGATGAGAGAAAAGGTGCTCCTCTGCGGTCCAGATGAGATAGCCTACTTGTCCCTCATGAGCCCAAGTATATTGTCTCACAGGGTTAATCTAAGTACCAACAGGTTGAAGTCAAGAGGTCTTTGGGAGCAAAACCAGACCAACCTCTTAGTTTTACTGCAAGGTCAAATTTAAGTTAATGAGGGGGAAGTAAGCCAGTTCTTCTTGCTTCAACACCAATCCCAGGCCCAGAGGTTTTAAAAAGCAAATCTTATTATCGACCTATTCAGATCTGAACAAGTGTTACTGATGATATTTAATTTTGTTGATTTAAAATAATTTTCCATATATATTCCTGCCAAGCCTGCAGTCCAGTTTATGTTTGATATAGATTAGTCATAACATTTATCACTGCAGTACAGAAACATCAGGGTGTTTCAGGCCAAAGGCAGGCAAGACATCTGACCTTGCCAAAACAGAGGCTGTGAATAAGAATGCCATAGGCTTTTATGTACATATTTATTTATTTAAACATTTCTGTGCCTCTGTCAGTTTTAACTATGCTCAAAATAACCCAAAATGTTTCATCTTTTCCTTTATGTGAATGAGTTGTGGACCTGCAATGCCATTTTTCCCCACTAGAGGGTGGCTCCTATAGATCAGGTTGTTATACTGACAATGAGTGACTTTTGTAGGGAAGACAGGGGACAACCTTATTATAAATTTGCCACTACTGTGAAACTGATAAAATGGTCATTTTCTGTCTTCTATGCTTCGGTACTAGAAGGGTAGCATTTCAAATGAGTCTGACATACTGTTTTGTGGAGTCCTAGCTATGCATGAAATATCATTTATGGGGGAAAGGAATAGTATGTGTGTGCTTGAGAAATACTCCTGGAATGAACCTGGTTGCTGGAATGAACCTGGTTGGTATTTTTCCCTTGTCATTAATCAAGGGAGGGAGATCGGTTTCTAAAATCTCCTCAGCATGGGTGGTTCTTTCTGCCTTCCCAGCTGTGGCTGGAATGTGATTGTAAGATCACTCTCAGATGATGATAAAACTGTATTAGGAAGACACTGAAACATAACAGTGCAGCAACCCAGTAAACCAGTGTCAGTAGTGAGGTGTCTTGCTCTAATCCAATATAATCTAACCTTGCCAGCTCTTTTGCCTGAATTACGTTCCATCCTTGCATTTAATTGGCTGAGAATAAATAGTGCAGTGCTGACCAATAAGGATGCTGCTGGCATCTCTGTAGGATGGTGCCTGCCAGGGGTAGGGTGCTGAGAAGGAGTTGGCCTCCCTCATCCTGATCTGATCTAGCTTGGCTCCTGTTTCTGAGTTTAATCTCTGTGTCTCTTTGGGTTGAAATTGAACTGGAGGGGGGGAGGCTGGAAATATGAAAAGAGAGATAAATGTATCATGTTATGAAAGTTTAATCCTGCTTTGCTGTGGCTAAAATTACATTCAGAGCTAGAGATAAAAGGCATTGGAGTAACATTATAAAAAGGCCAGATCATCTTAAAAGGCAGAGTGATAGTGAGTCGTGTCAGACAAGGCATCAGTCCGAGGCTCATACACACACATGCGAGCAGTTCCCTAGAAGAGGGAGAGCAAATGAGGTGTGTAGCTGATTCCCTCCTGCCTAATATTGCTGACTAGCTACAGTGGGAGAAGAAAAAAAGACCTTGCCTCCAAACATCCATATCTATATAATGAAGGGCTGCCTGATGTGTGACTGTCAGCCATTTTCTCCGTTGCTCTGATTGTGTGAGCATAGATTGAGCCTTGAGCCACAGGGTGGTAGCCATCTTACAATTATCAGTAAATTAGCCACACTGGGAATCATGGTAGTTGCTATGGTTGAGATTTGTAAGCTTCCCAGATCACATATTAGTAGGGCTGCCAACTCTGGGTTTAAGGGGAGGGGCTATGGCTCAGTGGAAGAGCATCTGTTTTGCCTTCAAAAGGTTCCAGGTTCAATCCACTGCATCTCCAGTTAAAAGGACCAGGGAGTAAGTGATGTGAAAGACCTCTGCTTGAGATCCTAGAAAGCTGCTGTGAGTCTGAATAGAGAATATTGAGCTTGATAGACCAAGGGTCTGATTCTGTGTAAGGAAGCTTCATGTGGAAAATTCCCGCAGATTTCTTTTTTTTTTGGGGGGGGGGGGTCCTTGGGATGGCAGAGTATGGGGAGGGGAGGGAGCTCAGCAGGGATGTGATGCCATACAGGCTACCCTCAGAAGCTGGCATTACCTCCAGGGAAACTGATCTCTGTAGTCTGGTGATCAGTAGTCATCCTGGGAGAACTCCAGCCTCCCCCT
The DNA here is from genome assembly GCA_029375565.1 of Gekko gecko. Classification (NCBI taxonomy): domain Eukaryota; kingdom Metazoa; phylum Chordata; class Lepidosauria; order Squamata; family Gekkonidae; genus Gekko; species Gekko gecko. The sequence goes on along the minus strand of JAPDNY010000006.1, from coordinate 124,579,677 downwards.
GGAGGTTGTGTTAGACTGTTCACCCTGATGGATCACTCTCAGAAGTAAAGAAGACTGCCCAAATAAGTCTGAACCAGAAGGCAAGGTGGATGTGAAACTGTGGAATGCTTCTAGTAACTCAGGGTGATTCAGTGGAAGGAAACCATCACGCAGTTGGGGAGAGGCCATAGCTCAGTGGTAGAGCATCTGCTTGGCATGCAGAAGGTCACAGGTTCAGTCCCCTGCATCTCCAGTTAAAGGGATTAGGTAGGAAGTGATGTGAAAGTCCTTGACCCAAGTACAGTACAGTAAAACACACCAGTCATACACACCAATTAGTTTGTATGGGCTGACAGTGAACATAGGTGAAGAACATTGCTCCCATTCATTTGTGGAACACTGTTCTTAAATTGTGAGAGGAGAGATAATGCCCATGCCATTATCTCCTGCCTGGTCTCACAGTGCCTGGTCTCACAGTGATGCACAGCTCCAACTGCTTCTATAAATGCCCACTTAACCATTGGGATTGCATCCAGTCAAGGTTTCTCTTTACACTATCTTTCAATCAGTTTTTCTGAGGTCTTCCATTATATTGTAGGGTTGTTGCTAGTACTAGCCTATCACCCATAATGAGTTTATCTTGTCTTTTTTCTGGCATTGTACCACCTTCGTATTTCTCATAATGGTGCTTTCCAATTCTTCACTGAAGTTTGGTTGCAGCCCAAGGTAAGGGGGTCATCCCTTCAATCCTAAGGTAGACTTTTCCATGTTTTTGCCACACCCTGCTCCCTTACATCTGCCTTCTTTCAGCATGACTACTGTTTGTGCCACTGGTTTGATACCATCACAGAAAGCCAGAAAGAGGTTCACCGTATGAGCATATGTGTAGCTTCCTCATCGGACAGGCAGTACTAAGCATCACAACAACCCTCCTGCTTTGAAGTTAACTTTCCCTGCTTCAGGAAAGTGAAAGGTGACATCTGGGTAAATATTACAGCAACCTCTCACCTCCCATTCCTCCTCCAGTTTCTTCTTTCTTATCCTTCCCTTAATGAAGCGATCAGAAGGCCTGGAGCCACGAGCCACATGGAAGGGAGATGGTAGCTCCTTCCCAAAGCCTGTTTCATTCTCTCAGAGGTGGGTGAAAGGAAGGAAGGTTCCAGATTTTAAGCCAGCCTGCTGCTATTTCAAAGCCAACAGCCAAACAGGGAAGGAAAGTCTCCTTCCTAGTTGCCCGGGGTGATTGTGAGGCTGGGCGAGTGCTAGATAAGCACTTTCTCAGCCTCAAAGCACTACTGTTTGGTCGCAGAGGAGCAGGGCAGCTGCTGCTTCCTGGCTGGATGAAAATGCATCTGAGGTTTGAGGTTATCAAATCTTCAAAGTTGGCTCTTGGGGAAATCTCTGTAATTTTGAGATAGTGTTCCCCTGCCTGAAGCAAATATTTGAATGCCAGGACTGCAAGGGAATCAGCTTCAGGAGACTGTTGCCTGTTCCATTAACACACTGAGGTGCACAGCCTTGGGCTCCTCCTGGGGGCCTGTTTGTTTAATTCAGGATGCTGCTGCTGCTGCATATAAGTGACAGGCAGCACAAGGCACAGTTCTAAGTGACCAGAGTAAGGAACTGCTTGTTGGTGTTTCACATTTTATAGAACATGAGATTGGAGAACAAATAGATTCAAACAGATATTTAGAAGGTATAAGTCACCTAGTAGAGCCAAGAAGGTACGCCCGTTAGAGACAGTCAAGGGACAGGAAGAGGAGAGGTTTATTTGTGTTCATCCTCACAGGGATAGAACAAGAATGGAACATATCACCTTTTACATACAAAATCCTATGAAGTTACTATTGGTAATATATGATTAGTTAATGTAGCAAAGTTGCAGTCAGGGAAGTATGGAATCACATGCGGTAACTCTCTTCCAGTCAGTAAATTGCAGCATTTTGTAGTAGAAGGAGACAGAAGCCTGATCTTAATACTGTTCCCTATTATAAGTGGCCAGCTAATCCAGCTACATAAATGTTTACGTATGAGATCATAAGTGTGTCCTTGGCTGGCTTGCATGGAATAGGTCTGCAGAAACATCTTGACTCCTGCAAGACCATGAGGAGAGAGGAACAAAGGCACAGAAATAGAAGTCAGAGAGAATCTTCTAGCATAGACAAAGAGTGGCATCATACATATATGCAGTCTGGTTCTAATACAAAAGGAAATATTGTGCACACCCACACCCATGCACCCCATGGCCAGGCATTCTGAGTTGCCTTTACTCCAGCAGCTTTACAGCAGCTACTTAGTAACTGTGGGTAGTACCAAAACAGGACTCCTACTCTCATAATCGGAAATAGTCAGCTGCCTGCTACAACACAGCAATCCCATTGCCTTATACTTTGGAGGGGGGGGAAGCTATGGACATGATTGAACCAATCTCTGCAACTTTTATGGGCCCTTAGGGTGCAGGATCATTGACCTCCTCCCATCTTTACTCCACCTATGCAAGGGCTTTGTCATAACAAATCAGCATTGTTATAGGACAATCAGCTGTAAGCATAGCCAATAATGCTGTTCTGCCAACACAGAGTGCAATATCAACTGGGCAAAACATTGTAGGGAAAATTGCAGCCTTGCACCCAATTATGAGCCGTGATTATTTACATGTCATTGGCTATCGTAATGATTTACCATCTGGATTTTCCTGTCCACACAAATGTATTATTATGATAGCGCAGTAGCCAATGATGATCTTACTTGATCCAGAATATAATAACACTAACATCACTTCATGTCTCATTGTGCAATATTAAATAAAGGCAAAAGAAGGAGGAAGCTAAAGAGACTAAGTTTAATTGTTTACTATATAGATTTCTTTCTCCTTCTCTCTTCCTCATTTTGCTTTTTCCTCATTTTCTCATTAAAAAAGATATCAGAAAGAAAATAGTGGGTATGTGACCCACCTTAGGTGGGTTTATGTTCCAGTTTGGGTTAAGGTCAGAGCCAAAGATCAAAATAGGCAGATTAAGACTTTAGTACCTTGAATAAAACTTTGTTGGTCTTAAAGATGCCACTGGACTGGGATAAAGAATATAATAGGTAGATAGATCATTGATCTTTGGGATTATGACTGAATTCTCCTGAATAAGAAGCTCTTCCTGTCCTGAAAAGCCAATATGTGCAGCTAATTAAATGAAATGGACAATTGTAATAAGCAACTTTCTGGTCCCAGATTGCTTTATTTTAATAACAAACACTATATAGCATATTAGAATGTTCAAAGTGGTCCATGTAATCCTTACAAAAACCTGTAGTGTAGACATATTATTATACCCATATGGCGGTGGGGGTGTGCTTAGGCTATGTGAGAGCGTGGCTTGCCTAAGACCACCTGTTCAGTTCATGAATGAGGCAAATTTTAAACCAGAGACTTCTCTGCTCAAACTCAGTGCCAGCCCTTGTCAGCTCAGCTGTTGGAAAGGCAGTTTTTATGTTCACTCATCATAGTCACTGATCAGCATAAGGCACTGGAACTCATACTGCTCTTTACCAGTTTTCAGGAAACTGAGAAAAACAGGAAACTTCTAGAGAGCAGCGCTTAGTCACAGGCTGTTCTTCATGAAAAGGCTCTCAAGGAAGCTGACCTAGGCTGGTCTCTTCAGTATCCTGGCTGTGGTGGGACACTGACTCACTTTGGAATAGTCTACTCAGGTTTCCAAGCATGATCTCTTTAGGAAAAAATGCTTCCAGGGGCAGTTACATGCTTGCTTGAGCTGCTGTATATTTTGTTCCATTCTCTTTTGGGGGGGCAGGAGAGATCCTTGCAATTCAGTAGAGTTTTTGAATTTTGCAGTTCACTGTATAACTCGTAATTGGAAAATGTAGGGTCCTTTAAGATTTAAAAACCTCACCTTCTCATATAAATGGATGTCCTATATGACGTCCTGAGAAACATAGTGGGGGGGGGGACCATACTTGCCAACTGTACCACTGTCCCATACCATAACTTCTGAGGAAAACACATTTGGTAGATCTCATTGATGATAAGATCTCAGTTCAATTGGGTGAACTTGACCTGAAAGGGAGATCAAGGGACTTTTACCAAGCAAGGTCAGCCCAGTGGTTACCAGGAGTCAGCACCTCTAGATTTAGGGATGTGGATGGCTGTTCCTACATGATCCTCTGGATGGCTGCGTCTTGTGTGATTGCCATGGGGAGAAGTATACAGACTGAGATTATGATTCAGAATAGGATCTTGCAGTCCTCTGATCAATCGCTAAGTCCATCACTCTTCAGTCTATTCCCCCCTGCTGCTGTTTTTTAAGAGCATGAGCACTCCCATCTCTTCTTCATTGCATTTTTAGTGCTGTTCAGATGACCGAATACACTTTAAGCACAGAAAAATAGAAGAGGCCAAGGTGCATTTTAATAGCTCTGGTGCAGGTGTACAGGGCTGCTAATGAAGCTTTAATGGTACCTGAATGATTTTGCAGTGCAGAGGGGAAGGGACAAGAGCCAAATTATGCTTCTTGTGTCTGGTGCAAGAGTTCCATTGCATATCTCTGAACCACAGGCCTGCACAATGTGGGACATGTCATGTCAAACTTAACCCTCTAGACATGGGCTGCCAAGTATTTGTCAAATTGCACTGTTTTGCAATCTCATCCCGGAAGCAAAAGTAAATTTATCATGCCTCTGGTGGGCTGCCAAACACAGATGGTGGGTTGACACTTGTCCTACAAAAAGGGAGAATGTCCTTCCTGAGCAGCTTTTGGCAACAGCTAAATGTCATTCCCAGTAGCCACCACTAGAGGACTCAGTTATTTTAGACAGCCCCCCCCCCCCCATTACCAGATATTTCAATGGAAAGATGCAAAGATAGGGAAGTATCTACAGATTTCAACTGGGCTTGTGACAACAGAGGCAGACCAAACATTCTAGAAAGTCTTTCACCATTCATTAGTAGGCCAGAGGACCTAGCTACAGTGGAAGTAAAGTGTCAGCCCGGCATGTGGCTATGGACCTTCTGGGCCAGTAGACGGCAAGGCTGATCCATGACAGCTTTAAAGCTGTGTAGCAATGGCAGAGAGCCTGCAAATGCTTTGTAACCCTGTTAGAGAGCAGTCTAGGAATTCTTATTTGCTTGGTTGTTGTCTGTGTAATAATGCTCTGATAGAAGGGGGCTTTTGCAAGGCGGCTTTTTGAGGCATAGAAATCACACAGCACAGGCAATTCTAGTGCATCAGTTCCACCAAATAAATTCTCTGCCTCGGAGGTGGTCACAGATTGTGGCAGCCTAGGCTGCAAAGCACCAGAACCAGAAGGCAGCTGTTGTTGAAGGACTTGGATGCCTGTTTTGTTATTTGTTCAAAAGAAAGAAAGAAATAGGTTATGCTACAGGGACAGCAGGCTGGTGGGAAGATTTACTTTTAAGCCTTCTTTTTTGGAAAGTTAGGAAATCCAGATTGTTTGGGGTGGGGGAACTGTGAATGGATTTTACCATTGTTAATCTGGCTTCCCTGAGGCAATGGCTGGTAGCTTTTTCTTCCACTGAGCCCACCTCTGGACTTTTTTGAAATCCCAGTTTCAAAAGAGATTCTGATTTTCAATGTGAGGGTCCTGAGTAATTTAACTCTCCTTGACATTCAATGGCCACATTTTTTAAAAGCTCTGCTGGGTACTTGTGAAATTTTGTCTCCATGAGAACAAGTCAGCATGTGCAGCCTTCAGAGGCTAGAAACAGCCATATCCATGAAACTGCAAGCAGAGATCAGACAAAAGAAATCCCAGAGATTGGTGTGAAGGAACATGACACTGTTACATTGTTGAAGCTTAAATCTTTGACTGGTCAGTGCCACAATGGAAGACGCCCTGAATGCCCCATGTGAATCCCAGAAGGAAGAATGGGATGTAAGTGTAATAAATCATTCCGTCCTGAGGAATGTGTGGCTTAGTTTTCATATAAGGCTGTAAATTGTTACTCATCTACTACAGTTGTTACTCATTACCTTCCCTCAAGGCAGTGTTTTGTTTTGTTTTTTGTTTGTGGGGTTGTTTTTTTTCGGGGGGGGGTTGCACATTTTCCCAGCACCCAAACCACATTGTCTTGTTACTGGGAAATTATAACCTATCACCCAGCTAGCCTTCCATTGTTCTTACCACTGTTCTATAGAATCTGTAAGGCTTAAGGGAAGCTACTCTGGGAGGAGGAGCTCACAGTACTGGAGGCCTCTACCCTCTATCCACTTCTCACTGTTGCCTGTAACCAGAGCAACTAACACTAATATGTTTGCTCCAGTGGGGCAAATGACAGCTCCCTGGGACATTTGAGATCAGGACAATATTGTGGGGAGAAGGCTTAAACCCCTGCTCTCACACCAAAGTCCCAATCCAGTATGGGGTAGTGGTTAGAGCACTGGACTAGGATCTAAAAGACCCAGGTTAGAATCCTCAGTATGCCATGGTGGTTTGCTGGGTGACTTTTGGCCTGTTAGTCACAACATAGCTGTGAGGATAAAATGGAGGAGAGGGGAATGTTGTAAGCTGCTCTAGGTCCCCATTGGGGAGAAGGGTGTAGGATAAATTAAATAAATAAATACAATAAAATTTGAATTGAACCCAAGGGCATTTTTAAAAATGGTGGGTGCTCTAGACATGGAATTCCTAGCAGTCCTCCCTCCCCCATGTAACTGATTGCATATACAGTGAAGACAACTGATTCTGACTGGTGTCTGGGGAAAGTGAAACTGAGAATTTGTCTCTACCCCATTCCCTAATCTCCAACAAGCCCTGTGGTCCAGGAGGTACAACTAAAAACATCCTTGTTCGCCCCTCTGGAAGGGCTGCTTATTTCCAGTAGTCAAGAGTTACATTTGTCTCTATCCACACACATACACAGCACTGGCTGCAGGCTAGAGAATGCAAGCAAAATGTAGGCCCCTGTGCCTAGCAGGAGTAGCACCAAAAGAACAAATAGCTTAGTATAGTGTAGTAATTAAAGTGTTAGGCTAGTGCTGGGGAGATCTCGGTACACCTTAGACCAGTTCTTCTCTTTCAGCCTAACCCACTGTTTAGGAATAAAATGGAGGGTGGAAGAACTATGATCAGCATCCCAAGTTCCTTGAGGGCTGGTTAAGATAAAACAATATGTAATAGACAAGCAGACAGGTGCCAATGCCATGCCCTTGTACAGAATCAACAACTCTTTGCAAGCAAGTGAGCTAGCAATGTGATTGGCACAAGCAGTTTGGAAAGCCAGCTCTATACACATAAATCTTGGGTGGTGGCAAGATCTGTATAACTCTATGATTGGAAAAATATTTTGGCTCACTTTCCCTTCCCTTTGGCCTTCAGTTCAAAGCCTGCTAGAACAATGGATGCATCCAAAGAATACTACGGGATGTTTCAGTGTGGATTAGTTATAGCAACTTCATTGACAAATAAGCATTTGAGAAGATTTGATTAATTAATATCCAAGTGCATATCCCTAGCAATTAACTGCATCATCATTAGTGTAGCCAATAAATAAAATATGTTTGGTAAGAAACATTCTCTGCCATGTCAGGTTAGCCTTTCCTTCTCTTTGTGTTAATATTTGTTTCTAATGCTGAAAAATGTGATAAGAACTAGCAAAATTCTGAGATACACAGGCTATTGTCCCTATTCACTTCTCTGCTAAGCACCAATTGTGGAAAAATAGCAAAAGCTTGATTTTTCTTGTCCTCAAGCCACCTTGTTGCTAAATAGGACACCATGTCAATTTCCTTGTGGCTCTGTTAGATTTCCTATCTAACAGGGTATTTTTCAGCCACACAGGAGTGGGAATTGCATGACCTCTTGGCAAATAAATGGCTTTGTATTATTGAATGCCTGGCTGGATCTGTATTAAAAAATGGGATTCTCCAGATACATGCCAGACACAGGCTTGGGGACATCAGTATTTCCTTTTGGGTGTTGGCAATGTTTATTTTTCTTTTCTGATGTATTGGTAAGATTCTCCAGCTCAACAAAGAAGCATGAGGTTATCAGGGAACTGTAAACCGAGCCTGTTGTGACTAGGCAGTGGAATGGATAAGAGCTCTAGGGATGACCTGTTCCAAGTCCAATTTTCCTCCATCCCTGTGAAGAACTGTACAAATAAGTAGGTTCTGACAGATTTATTGCATTCCATGTAATGCTGGGTCCACCTTCTCAGGCTGGCTATAGGAAGGAAGTGACTCAGTTGCTCTATAATAGCTTTCACAGTGGACAGAAGACTGAAGCTTAAGCTTCATTCTTAAGGTTACATTACCAATGTGTTATGATTGCCCCTTGGACTGCAGACCAGCCCATTCAGTCTCAGAGGCTTGTTTTGCCTCCAGTGCAAAACAAATATGTTTACTTTGAGATCATAGCTCTCTACACTCGTGGAAGGAAGTGGGATTGTGTGTGCTGTCCACACTCCCAGTCTCCAATTGGGATTGTGTGTGTTGTCCACACTCCCAGTCTCCATACATGCAATTATGTCTGTGGGTAGAGAGATTACAAATATACAACCATATCCATGTATTGGTTCTGCCTGGGGAAAGGGGCTCACCTGCCCCCGCTTGGTGGCTGCTTCTGAGTGGGAGAAAAGATTGTGGCAAAGAGGACTTCTGAGGCCACACCACCTTAACAGCTGAGCAGTGGCTGAAAAAGGAGGTAGGTAAACCCTTGTCAGCAGTAGAGAGAGGCTCAGAGGTCTCATTAAAATGGGATTTCATGTAAGAGGCCAGAAGTCCTGAGAGTGCCTGTACCACACGCTGCACTCCTTTTAAAAGAGTCAGGGAAGAGGATGAAGCAGACACAGCCAACTGAGTGCTCCGGGCAGTGCAGGACCAGGGTCACCAAAAGGAGGTGGCAAAGCCTCTTCCTTTTTGGTCTTAGGACATGGAGCAAGTGAAGACCAGATGGATGCAGCCAGGAGGGGCCTTATCCCCCCAAGTTTTTGTCATGAGATCAGGAAAGGTGAAATGGCAGGTTCATGATTGTGCAGCCCTATGTACATAGTTTTGTATGCACACTGGTTTGGGTCAGACTTTACACAAAACTGTGGTTTAGGTTAACTGTGGATGCTGGATTGTCTAAATGTGGGCTACTCCATTAGCTATGGTTAATTAGGCTCTGATGCCAAAATATGAGGTTGGTTCACATTTTTATTCTTTACTATGGCTTTGTGTAATGTATGAATGCAGACATTCTGGCTCAATCCTGGCTTGTTTCATGCCAGTGCCTTAGCAGACCCCACTTGCAGAGATGCTGGGCCAGAGTACAGGGAATGAAACCAGCAGTTGTTGAGAGAAACCAGGATTTGAATGACTGCCTGAGAGCCATCTCCTGACTTGACAAACTAACCATAGTTAAAATAAGCCATACTGAGGTATGTGTGTCTGTGTATGCATGCAAAGTTCCAAGGCTCTATAGTGACGATTACATCCCCACCCTGCACAGTTTCTAATGACAATGTCTCACAAAGATGGAACCCAGGGATTTAATTTAAACAAATACAATTGCTGTATATGTAGAGCAAGCACTCTCAACCCTCACTGAAGATGTTTGAAGTGTTAGATGTAATTTAAACCCTTCATTTTCAGTGTTTTGTATAAAGCATTGTTGGGTTTTTCTCCATATTTGGGGAGACTATATTAGTGAATTCAGCAATTGTGGTGTGGAGGAATTCAAATATGTTTTATTGGAGAAAGATTCCCAAATTGTGTCTTAGTAGGTTTCCCTAAGCTCCCAATGTATAATTGCATTTCCTTCTTTCTATATTGGAATCAGGAGCAGTCTATTGCTGCTGGTAGGTATAAAGTATATTTCATGGGACAAACCCCAGAGAGGAAAAAGGATTGCAAAAATAAAGGGTTACAGACTCCTGTATTATACTGAGTGGGAGGAAATCAAGGCCCAGATTGGTCTCCTACTACTTGTACGCTGTAACAGAACTTGTTTAATATTGCTTGTTGTGTTCACTGCAAAGCAAGTCACTTTCAGTGCAATCCTAAACAGAGTCGCATGCTTCCAAATCCATTGAAGTCAATAGGTTTAGAAGGGTGTAAGACTATTTAGCATTGTACTGCAGATTAGTTAACAGTGTCAGACTATACTGTCTGCATTTTGTTTGCATACTGTTGCACAGGTTTGTAAAGATGCTTAAGGCCTGACCCTATGATCCACTGCCTCAACGAATCAATGCCCGTACAAGGAATTACAGACATAATGCTGAAATCTGTTTGCTTTGCACCAGTTTCACAAGCCAATTGAGGATTTTCATACAGGAAAAAAGGTGTATTAATAATAATAATAATAATAGTAATTTAAGAAAGACTGAGCATCCTGGCCTGGAGGAAAGCACAGAAACAAGATTGGGAGAAGGAAACAAAGAGTGGAGACAGGTTATGATAGTAGAGATTAGGGATGGGCATGAACCCACAAACGAACCGTGATTCAAGCATGAAGCAGGCTGGTTTGTGATTCCCAGGAGTTTGTCATTCCCATGGAAGTTAATGAGGTACAGGGAGGGTTTGTGTGGACTCTGAAGGCATTTAAATATCTTCAGAGCCCAACCAGAAGTGAGGTCTGAAGGCATTTAAATGCTGTTGGAACCCACCACTGGCCCTGTGAGCTCTGAAGGCATTTAAATGTGTTCTGAGTCCACCTCCAGGTTGGGCTGTCCTGATTGTGCTCCAAGAGTGAGTTCTGAAGGCTATTAGAGGCATTCAGAGCCCACCCCACCCAGAAGTGGGCTCCGAAGGCCTATAAAAGCCTTCAGAGCTTGCTCTCGGAGCTTGTTTGGGCTGGCCTGACCCAGAGGTGGGCTCTGAAAGCATTTAAATGCCTTCAGACCTCACTTCTGAGTGGGCTGAACTCCTCAAATCTGGTTCATGCAGTGGAGGAGTTTATTGGAGGTTCAGGGTCTGAGGTTCATGAAAACCCCGAACCTCCAATGAACCTCCATTTTCCTGGTTCATGCCCATCCCTAGTAGAGATGTAACTGTACATTGAAGGATACATGTAGCTGTCAGGAGATCTATGGGAAAGGTCCCTGGATGCCTAGTTTTCCATGAAACATGAAGAGAGTAAAAGAAAAATGCATACACACAGCACTCTTTGAGTTGTTCCAGATCACTTATTTGGACTTCACTGGATCACATGTTGTGACCCTCTGCTTCTTCCTAATCTTGTAATGTTTGACTGTAGCAAACAGGCCTGCATCTGTTAGACCAGGAAAAAGAACCGTTCCCCCTATGTCCTGCTCCCATTGGCTAATAATAACTGGCCACGGCCTATGAATGGCACCTCACAGTACTTTTATGTTAAGACAATCAGACCATCATATTGATTTAGTTACACCCTTCCCAACTACTAAGCCCAGTTTCTCTCATGGCGTTATCTGTGCCCCTTCTATCAATAGCAGGAGGTTGGTGTGAAGCTGAAAGCACCACCTGTCATACTTATAAGGTGGCCCTGTCATACTTATATCACTAAGTCTGCTGGTGTTGAGACAGTGGCATACACCATCCGCCATCTTAGCAGTGCATATCTTTAACATCACAGCGTTAGACAGGAATCTCTCGAGGGCAGGAGCTGTCTTTCATAGTATATTTATGCAACACCTCATACTAGCAAGGTTTCACCATACAAGCAACATCTGGTAAAAAGGAAAGAAAATTAGACTTCACTGCAAGATGCTGAGCCTTTCAGAGCTGAATGAAGTTTAAGGCCCTTGTCATACCATCCCAACGTCTGGCCCTCCTTGTCTGCATCTTGCCTAAGTTTTAATTGCAGCTACTGTCACATGAAACTCACATCAGCTGCTTTTTCTATCCTGTTAGCATGGCTAGGGTAGAGAGGATTGGGGCAGGGGGGAATGACAGAAACATCCTTAGCAAAGAAGCAAGAATCACTGTTCAGAATAAAGAAAAGAAGACAGCTGGTTTCATCTAAACAGAGAGCTTATTAAAGCACCTTGAATTACTCAGTGATCTGCCACTGCTCCAAAATCAAAAAGGAGGACTGAGGAGTACTGAGTTGGAAAATGAGTCTCTTTTTCAGGCAGAAATTGGCATTCAGTGGCTGCTGGAGAGATCATATTATCCTCTTCTGGCAGGGTTCCTCTCCACTCTTCTGCTTCTTGGGAGAAGAACCTTGGGGAGCCCCTCGAGTCAGGGCTCCATAACATGCTATTGTCCTTGATCTGATCACCAGGCGCCAGGTTTCCAAGGTGGAAGTGCTCCCACCTGCCTCCACTTCAGCTGAAAACAAAGTGGCAAAATGGCTGCTTGAAGAGCTGCAAGACAGATTCAAATCATGCAATGAAAGAAGAACATTATTACATCACTCAATGAGACATGTCGCTTAACAGGATGTCTCTGCTTGCGGCTAATAGCAGATTGTTGACATCTTTTTTTCCTATTCAGAATCCCCATCCCATGACAAAACCATTTCATGTGTTAGTTTGGTCAGTCTTTGGGGATTTGAACCAAAGCCATACGACTTCTGTGTTTTATACGCTATAGAATATCTGCCGCACAGGGAGATTATCTGCTAATCTGTATGTTAGCTTCTTCTCATATTCTTTTTTTACTGGATTGTTTTGTTGCTTTAATATGGCAACCAACCACAACAAAATTAAATGGTTAGTTGTGTCATACTGTACTGTTCAAATTAGAATGAACAACCAAATTCTTCTTGTTCATTTTAACATTCTAGTCAACCATATTTGAGTGTTTATATTGTGGCTTCTGCCTTTTTTACTCCTCTGGTTGATGCTACACTGTTCTTTCCTCCCAGAGAATATTAAGAACCTGAGCACTGATGGACAGGGAGAGTTTGCATTTCTGTTGATTTTGCTCGGTGCTTACTGTTCACATGTTCTGAAGATAATCCCACACCTGGAACAGAATTATTTATCCTGTAACTAGAAAGAATCTTCCAGAGACTGTGTCTGTGCTGGCATTTGCTGTTGCTCATTCCTAATAATATCAGTGCTGGCGGCAGAATGAAATCTATAGCTGCACAGTCGGGGATTCAGAATTTTAGAACCTAATTTAAACAAATGTACAATTTCCTGGTTTACTTAGGTTACTGTGCTGTGGCTTCTGTGTAGCCACCATGGGGAGCATTCAGGATAACGAACACCACTCTCTTCTAAAGGGCTGGCATGGCCACGGGCTTCTGTTGTTTTAATAGGGTGCCTGGGGAGCCATTTAATTTGGTGCTGGGCGGGTTTATCTGCTGCTGGTAGTTTTTCTAGCATGCAGCTGGGAGAAAACAAGGATTCTCTTGGTCCTGTTTTCGTAGCACACTAGCGGCTAGTGTGCTGAACTTTGGCACTGGAGCCTTAAATTCAATTCATTTGAAGTCAGTTTTTGATATAGATTCTTTCTGTGACCTTGGGCAAGGTTACTTTATGCTGGGTGTCTCTTCACTTCCTTTTCTCCCGTATGCCTCAGAGTAGCCAAGGGCATCTATTTCTGAAGCAGTAAGGGTCTCAGGATCAATTCTTGTGTTCATTTTAGATTGGTACAGTTATCCTATGGGGCCTATATGATTTCAGTAGCACATCACAAACCATTAATAGAAAACAACTAATGTGAAAAAAATGAAAACCTTACTAGGTCAGAGGAAATACTGGGCTGTATCCAGACAAAATATTCTATGAGAGGAATGGAAACATCCTACCTTCCCCTTCTCACTGCTTTCCGTGAAAGGTTGTTCCTGGGGAGGGGGAGGGCTCCTGAGGAATGACATGGAGGGGATGGCATCAGTAGAAATGGTCAGCTGAGTCTGGTCGACTGAATCTGAATCCAACCAGCTAGTTTTATATGCTTTAAATTATTTAGCTTTTTATCACATAAAAGCTTACTATGTGAAACTGAAGTGGTACAGCTCCTGCCTCAGTCTGTGCTTGGGTGTTTCGCATTTCAATGGCATATTTTACTGTACTATTCATGGTAACAAACTACTTCAGTTTCAGTACAAAAAAAAAAAACCCTTGTCAAACGCTCTAAGGAAAGATAACGAATGTTCATGGGAAGGGGATTTCAACTCCGCCCCCATGTCGCCTGGTAAACATCCTATTAAGCCTCCAGTAAGGGTGCAGAACATTTGTGTTCTCTAGACTGCTGTCAACCCTGGAGATCTGAAATGTTGTTTTTATCAGGATTCCCAATTGTGCAAAGACAGCCCTACACAGAGAGTCTACACTCAAATAGACTTTTGACTGAATATCTGTAAGTCAGAGGTATAACTTGCCACTATGATTCTGTGGTCCACCCCATCCCCTACACATTTGTTTATCCCCTTGAGCATGCCTGACAAGTAGGAGTCCTGCCCTGAATCAAATCAGTGGTCCATCTGTCTCAGTAGTGCCTACTCTAGCAGTGGCTTTCCAAGTTTTCCAAAAATTCAAGGAAGTTGTCTCACAAAAACTGGATCCCAAAAAGATAAACTCCACTAGAATCAATAGTGGAATGCAAATAAAGTAGTCAGATGTTGATAATATATGTGTGTCCATTATAGAGGGTTGTCATGTAAAACTAATTATTCAATGAAGAACAAACTCATGGATGACTTCCAGATCTAATTGTTATTTTGCAGGAATCAAATTAACCAGGGATTTTCTTAGGGACAGTCTGTAACTTTGTACTTCAATTACTCTGAACAATCTTGTGGATTAGGTCCTTGTGTATGATGAACATCTGGCTGCTGTTATTATGCATCTTATTTAAATACTTAATTCCACTATTATCACCAAGATTTCAGGTAGAAGCGTTGACCCCATGACCCCTCCCCCAACGACAGCAGAGGTTCAATATGGGCCACTTTGCATGCAAAACATGGGTGGGAACCAGTTGGAAAGCTCACAGAGTGGATCTTTCCCCCACCTTCTTCCTGCAGCCTATCTTGAAAATCTGCTCTGGGAGTAGGACTGCCAGCTAAGCACTGGCAACCAGTGGAAGGTGGGGACAATGAAATCGGTGTTGTGCCATCACTGCAATGTCACTTCCACCTCAAACTGGCATTTTACCATAGAGCTTTGGAAGGTTTCTAGAGCATCACCCGAATGCAGTAATGTCACTGTTAAGTTTGTGGTGGGAGTGACATCACAGCACTGGGGCAACATCAGTTCTCCACCCAATTTTGTTCCCGTAGTTCCACTGAGCAGTAGCAGGATGGAGGAGATTATTAAACCGAATTCCTCCTCCATTTCATCCCTTCATTCTGTGGTGTTTTTTCCCCATGAAGGTCCTTTCAGGTCAAGCAACAGGCTGCTGGGGGAAGGAGAAAGTATCCACTCCACCAAGATTTTCCACTGGACCATCTTCTCCTCCTCCCATCCCCTCCCTGAGCTGGGATAGTCTATGGTTACTAGGCAAGATCATAGCATGTTACCATTTGATTCAGAAAGAAGGCTGCCTCATGACACAAACATAGGTGGTCCAAGGAATAAGTAGGATATTAAAGAACTGATTTCTCCTGGGCTTAGCAGTTTTGCTCTAATGCCCTAGAGCATGTGTAAAGTGTTCCCCCACCACTGAATATCCACACCAAATGAATTCTTATCCAAGGGGTTCCCTTTAAGAAGACTGGTCTTATTCTGAATCAAGGCTTCTTTGTGCTATAGTACCTGCATTTAAGGTGTGCTTACCAAAATCAGCCTATGACAATTGTGTTGAATTTCACTGTAACAGTTAGAGGCCATTACATGTTTTATGGTCCTTTTTGGACCATTTCAACTGAATCTCTGTGGAAGATATTGACAGGATCCTGGCAGCTGTTAGGCCCACCTTTTGCCCCGTTGACCTGTGCCTGTCCTGGCTGATGGTGTGCAGACCCCCCTGGAGATGGTGTGTGGACCCCCTGGAGGAGATCATCAACTTGTTCCTTTCTCTCTTTTTTTGGCCCCCTGTAGGGGATTTTTTAATTTGCATTTTCTATAAATTACAACTGAGATATAGGGAGGGGAATTTCTACAAACTACAGGAGAAAGAAAAGAAAACCTAACTAAAAGCCCAAGTGATGGAAGTTATACAATGCTTATAAATTTGCTTATTACTCTTACATGACTTTTCTAAGATGAGGAGTATTCAATAGTAATCATTTCTGAATCAATATCAGCTTATCTGGCCCAGCAAAGAATATTTCCATCGTTATATCATGATCACAGACTTCAGAAGACCATGGCCCCTCCTTATGCGCTTGCCACCCCCTTCAGATATTTTTAATTTGAAACCCTATCTCTTTGACAATTATTAAACCATTATTTCTTCTTTGTAATCAGTCTTCTTGTCTTCCTTCCTCTATGGATCTCAACACTTTTTTAAAATTGTTGTTGTTGTTGGCTAGTCCATTGTGTCCTTTTTCCAGCTGTTACATGCTTGTCTGAAATCAAGAGTCCTTGCTTCTTTTGTTTCGCCGCTTCTCCATTGTCCCTTTCAACAGGGACCTTCCCAGTGAGGTTGAAAGAGGCAGTGCTATGTCCATTCCTGAAGAAACCATCTTTAGACCCTGTGGTTTTGTCCAACTACCATCCAGTGTCTAACTTGCTCTTTTTGGGTAAGGTGATTGAGAGGGTGGTGGCTGCACAACTTCAGTCTTTTCTAGATGAAGCATCTGTCCTGGATCCATTCCAGTCCAGCTTTTGCCCTGGTCATGGGACAGAGATGGCATTGGTTGCCCTCATGGATGACCTCCAGAGACATCTGGATTAGGGTGGGTCAGCACTGCTGTTGCTTTTAGATCTCACAACAGCGTTCAACAGAGTCGATTACAATCTGTTGACCCACCACCTCACTGACATAGGAGTTAAGGGGACTGTCTTACAATGGTTTTCCTCCTTTCTTCATAGTCAGGGATAGAGGGTGGCACTTGGTGAGAGGGTCTCCCAGTGGTATCCATTTGAATGTGGTGTGCTGCAGGGGGTGATCCTCTCACCAATGCTATTCTTCATCTATATGTGCCCCCTCGCCCAGCTAGCACGGAGGTATGGGCTGGGTTGTCATTAGTATGCTAATGACACCCAGCTCTATCTGTTGATGGATATCTGTCCCAGAAGATCCGGGCAGGGCGTTAGATGCCATGGTTGGGTGACTACAACAGAGATGGTTGATTAGTTGCTGTAGATTTTCCGGGTTGTGTGGCCGTGGTCTTGGTATTGTAGGACCTGACATTTCACCAGTAGCTGTGACTGGCATCCTCAGAGGTATAACACAGAAAGATGGAGTACTCTCTGTGTCAAGGTGAGCAGAACAATGGTAGGCAGGTAATTTATATCTACCCTGGAAGGTGGGGTAGGGCTGAGTCATTATCTTGTAGTAGTTCTCCAGGCTATGAACATGCTAATGGAGGTGCTTTCCTGAGGAAGTTCTTTTGTCTATGGATTGTTTCCTGTTTCCTGAGGAGGTTCTTTTGTGTGTGGAATGGCTATTGAAACTCTAATCTTATCTGTAGTGCTGTTGTCAGTTGTAGAGCATTTTGTGTTTTTCAGGACAGGAAACCATGCCCTATTTATTTTTAAACTCTCTTCTTTCCTGTTGAAATTGTGTTTATGTTTATGAATTTCAATGGCTTCCCTATGTAATCTGACATGGTAATTGGAAGTGCTGTCCAGTCTTTCAGTGTTTTGGAACCAAATGCTGTGTCCTGTTTGGGTTAGGCTATGTTCAGCCACTGCTGATTTTTCAGGTTGGCCAAGTCTGCAGTGTCTTTCATGTTCTTTTATTCTTGTCTGAATGCTATGCTGTGTGGTCCCAATATAAACTTGTCCACAACTGCATAGTATGCGGTATACTCCTGCAGAAGTGAGGGGGTCTCTTCTGTCTTTTGCCAATCATAGCACCTGTTGTATTTTTCTGGTGGGTCTGAATTCTGTTTGTAGGTTGTGTTTTTTCATAAGTTTTACCATCTGATCAGTGATTCCTTTGATATATGGCAAAAACACTTTTCCTGTGGAAGACTGTCTTTCCTCAGTTGTTTGTTCTACCTTTGGTTTAATCGCTCTTCTGATTTCCTTCTTAGAGTAGCCATTTGCTTGAAGTGCATGGTTAAGATGATTTAGTTCGTCATTGAGAAAGTGTGGTTCACATATCCATCTTGCATGGTCTGGGTGGGTATTTGGAGTTTTTGTATAAATAACAGTCTCTGTGCGTTGGTTTTCTGTAGACCTTGTGACCTAATTGAAGGTTTGCTTTGTGGATGACCATGATATCTAGAAATGGGAGTTTTCCCTCGACTTCTTTTTCCATAGTGAATCTTATGTTGGGGTGGATGTTGTTGAGGTGGTCTAAAAACTCCATCAATTCTACTTCTCCATGGCTCCAAATGATAAAGGTATCATCTAGGTACCGGAACCAGACTGTTGGTTTGTGGGGTGCAGATTCTAAAGCTGTTTTTTTCAAAATGTTCCATGTAGAAGTTTGCTATAACTGGGCTGAGAGAGCTTCCCATGGCAACCCCATCCATCTGTTCATAAAATTCGTTATCCCATTGGAAGTAAATGGTTGTTAAACAATGATGGAATAAGGCTGTTATATCATCTGGAAAAATCTGATTAACAAGCGTGAGTGTGTCTTTTACTGGAACCTTGGTAAAAAGAAATACCACATCAAAACTGACGAGTATGTCCTGTGGGTTAAGTTTCAGAGAACTGATTTTGTTGATGAAGTGTGTTGAATCTTTGATGTATGTTGTGGTTTTTCCAATGTGGTTCTGTAGAAGATTGCCATTTGAATGTATTTAGCTAATTCATACGTAGGGGAACCAATGGCACTCACGATGGGTCGGAGTGGGACTGAATCCTTATGAATTTTAGGGAGTCCATATAGTCGTCGTGGCTGTGCTTCTTCTCTTACATAGTTTTTTATGTGTGTCGGGATGAAATGAGGAATTCCTGATCAGTGAACTTGTTTGTCTGGTGATTTCGCAGGTAGGATCTCTTTTTAGTTTTTTGTAAGTGGTAGGGTCCAGCAGATCTCTAATCTTATTTTTGTATTCTTCCATTTTCATGATCACTGTGGCATTGCCTTTATCAGCTGGTAAAATAATGATATCTGGATCCGCATTGAGGGTCTTGATGGTGTTTCTCTCCTTAAGTGTTATATGGGCAAGGGGAGACAGCAAGAATTCTACAAAAAGCAAAGCTTCCCACCAGCAACACAAAATGTTCTACAGCTGACAATAGCACTACAGATAAGATTAGAGTTTCAATAGCCATTCCACACACAAAAGAACCTCCTCAGGGAACAGGAAACCTCCTCAGGAAACAATCCATAGACAAAAGAACCTCCTCAGGAAAGCACCTCCATTAGCATGTTCATAGCCTGGAGAACTACTACAAGATAATGACTTGGCCTTACCCCACCTTCCAGGGTAGATATAAATTACCTGCCTACCATTTTTCTGCTCACCTTGACACAGAGAGTACTCCATCTTTCTGTGTTATACCTCTGAGGATGCCAGTCACAGCTACTGGTGAAATGTCAGGTCCTACAGTACCAAGACCACAGCCACACAACCCGGAAAATCTACAGCAACTAATGAACTCCAGCCATGAAAGCCTTCGACAACAGAGTTGGTTGAAAGTGAATCCATCAAAGATGGAGGTCCTGTACTTGAGCCAGGGTGGTATAGGTTTGGGCATTAGACTCCTGGCCCTTGACAGGGTGCAGTTGGTGCCTGTGCTGAGGGTTAGGAGCCTTGGTGTGATCCTAAGTGCCTCACTCTATGGAGGCCCAGGTCACCATCATTGCCAGGTCTGCCTTTTATTATGTTCGGCAGGTCAGGCAATTGGCCTCCTGTCTCTTTGCCCAGGATCTCACTACAGTGACCGATGTGATGGTTACTTCCAGGCTAGATTACTGTAACTCACTGTAGGCAGGCTTACCCTTGAACCTGACCTGGAAACTCCAGGTGGTGCAAAATGCAGTGACTTGCCTGCTGATTGCGACACATGTGGGCGTGTATTCAGCCAGTGCTCCACAAATTGCACTGGCTACCAATTGAGTACCAGATCTGTTTCAAGGGGTTGGTATTAACCTTTAAAGCCCTGAGCAGAGTGGTACCTGCATATCTAAGGCACTGCCTCCTCTCATATACCCCCCAGAGAGCCTTACACTCCACTGATTAGCATCTACTGGTTGTCCCTGACCCAAAAGATGTCTACTTAGCTTCACTTGGTGGAACACCTTCCCACTTGAGATCAGGGCCTTGTGGGATCTATTACAGTTCCACAAGGCCTGTAAAATGAAGCTGTTCTGCCAGGCTTTGAGCTGAGGCAGTAGACAACCAATTAGTTGGCCTCCCTGCATCGACATTTCCCTGACTATTTAGAGGGAGTCTGAATTGCTACACTCAATATACCATCTTTTAATTGTCTAATGGGTTTTACCTGTTTTAAGAATTACTTATTGGTTTTAATTTTTATGCACTTTGTTGTTACCTGCCCTGAGCCCATTTTGGGAATGGTGGGATATAAATTTAACAACAACAACAGTTCCAAAGTACCAAAATCTGGAATATTTTCAGGCCAAGCTTTACTATTGGTTTGGGTCAGGCCAACTAGACAAGCTGCAATGAAGAACTCTGGTAGGCTTTGTGATTCTTTCTTTGTTTATTCTAAATAAATCTATTCTGTTACTTAAGAACACCGTCATCATATCCCTAAGTGAGTGTGGCATTTTACACATACACGTGATATATTTATTTTAAATAGTTTTCACCCAGATTCTCATTTTTAAAAATCTCAAAGCCATGTACAAAAGTTTAAATGTGCAGATAATAAAACTAAAAACCATTAACAATGTCATAAAAAGGCAGAAACCAAAAGCAGAAACGAAAACAATCCTAGAGCAATGCCCCCCAAGCAATCATAGAGCAATGTCCCCCCCAAGAAATAAAATGCACTTGCAAAAGCCTAAGAAAATGGAAATGCCTTCACCTAATGTCTAAACCTGAACAAACTTGGCACCAGTGTGGTCTACTGATCAGAATGTCAAGCTAGGATCTGGGATACCCAGGTTCAAATCCCCACTCTGCCATGGAAGCTTGCTGGGTAGCCATGGGCCAGTCTGAATATCTCCCGGCCTAACCTTAACCTACCAAGAGGATAAAATGGAGAGGTACGATTGCCAGGTCCTCTCTGGCCACTGGCAGGGAGTTGGAGGGTTGCCAGTTCTAGGTTGGGAAACTGCTGGAGATGTGAGGGTGGAGCCTGGGGAGGACAGGGACCTCAGTGGGGTACAATGCCCTAGAGTCCACCCTCCAGAGTACCCATTTTCTTCAGGGGAACTGTCTCAGGGATTTTCTTCAGGGGAAGAACTGTCTGGAGATGAGCTGTAATTCCAGGGGATCCCCAGGTCCCACCTGGAGGTTGCCATCCCTAAAGAGATGAGAATGATGGAAGCCCCTTTGGATCCCCATTGTGGAGAAAGGCAGAGCATAAAAGAAGGAGGGAAGTAAATAAAATTGAGAAGGCCCTGGTACAGTGGACACCATCTCAACTCATACAGTAAGAAGAATGTTGATTGGTGGGCAGGTTCGTAGCTGTGTGAAGAAGAAAAAAATGCTTCTGCTGTCTCTAGGTGTGTTTCCATGTTTATAAGTAGCCTTTTCCGGAAAAAAAAATACTTTGCTAGCCAGCTTTGCAATATAAATTAACAGATTGTTGGTGAAAATAAACCATTCCAGATTATTCTAACCTGAACTAGTATATACCTTTCAGAGACGTGCCCCCATGCAAGGTACACTTCAAAATCATGCAGTCCTTCTTTCCAGAATAGTTTGGATTGAGTTTGAGTATTTTCCAGATGGTTCTGAGAGAATGTTATGCATGGGAGGGAACCAAGGCTGAACATAAGAACATAAGAACATAAGAACATAAGAACATAAGAGAAGCCAATGTTGGATCAGGCCAATGGCCCATCCAGTCCAACACTCTGTCACACAGCGGCCAAAATATACCAGGTGCCATCAGGAGGTCCAGCAGTGGGGCCAGGACACCAGAAGCCCTCCCACTGCTGCCCCCTCCAGCACCAAGAATAGAGTGCATCACCTGCCCCAGACTGAGAGTTCCCATCTATACCCTGTGGCTAATAGCCACTGGTGGACTTCTGCTCCATATGTTTATCTAATTTCCTCTTGAAACTGTCCATGCTTGCAGCTGCCACATCATGCCCATTGCTGAAATTGTTTGGTTTCTCAGATGAAGCTTAGAGAATCTCAATGGGCATGATGTGGCATATATAATTATTATTGGGCTAGAGTTCATGGAGCTAGTTGCTCCTTTCTTCAAATTATTGTTTACTTTAATTCCCCACTGTGCTAAATGTTGTATATATACAGATCACAAGGCTGAGATTATAACCTTAAGTATCAAGGCAGATAATGTGTTTGGATGGGAACCTGCAGCTCAGAAAGATAAAGTAATCACTCTGAATCATGGAAGTCTTTCCATCTCCACATGCTCTGAGGTCTCAGGAAATGCTACTGCAGTGAATGCTCTCCCTCATTTTCTCAATAAGTTTCCTCAGTGCTACAGTATACATTTTCCCTGTATCATAAGCAAATCATGATAATCTGTGTACTTATCTGGTTCTAGACAAAGCATTATACTTTCGACTGTGGCATGTGCAGGGGGTTCAGCCCTAGTTACACATAATGTTTTGTGTATGACTCTCAAAAGGAATTTAATTTCTTGTTGCCTGACCATCCTGCTGTGATATAGTGTTCCTCGTACACAATGGAAGCTCAGTCACAAAGAAGGGAAGTGACTTGTTCAGAATTATTTAGTGAGTCAGTGGCAAAACTGGGGAGAGTCTCTTGAGTTGAGAATCATCATTCTTCCAAACCACATTGTCTAGAGTAAAATGCTGTCACACTTTATAATTTGCCCATAGTTATGCTCATGAGCAGATTCTGCTTTCTCATTCCTCCCCTGACAGGCTGACATGTGCAAGGGAGAGATGTGGGGTGGGGAAAGAGAGAAGGCTCGTCCGGTACACTTGTTGTATAAACAATATCTGAAACTAGGACAATAAGTGAGAATTAAGTCCATAATTCATGTGATTATGTTTGTTATCAGGGAAATGCCTTTTCACAGCTGGGTTTTATTCTTTCTCTCCAGCTTTCCTCCCTTGACCCACTCCCCTCCTCTCTCTGAATTCTGCAGGAAGCAATTATCACAATACTGTACTTGGCCCTCCTAGCTATTTCTCATATTTGCATGAATATACTCACACAGCCTTATACCCAGAACATAGGGCTAAGTATGGGGAAAAGGGGTGGGTCATCAGATTCTGGACCCCAGAGATGCACTGAAGGGGTTCTATTTATGTAATGCACCTCCACTAATTACTGTTTCTGTGCTGGCCTTCATTCACAAATATCTGTGCTGGTATTAACATTCTCAAATATGCAGGTGTGCCTCTAGATGCTGAACTTGTCATGTTGGCAAAGGAGGGAAGGCTGCTGACCTCATATCCTATTTCCACCTTCCCCACTTGCTTTTATTACTCAGTTTCAATGTTAGCAAAGGGTAGACTTTAAGCCAGCTTTCAGTTAAATTAATTAAAACATTTATGTTATTTATGTTATTTATAGTCTGCCTTTCTATGAAAATAAACAAATGGGGCACAAATTCTAGTTAAAGACAAGCACTTTTCCCTACTATTGCTATCAACAGAAGAATGAGGCTATGTGTTTGTGTAACACCCTCACATCAAAATCAATGGGCTCTAAAAGAATTTATGTTGGGTTGGATCATGCCCACCAGTTTTGATAGAAGTGGTAGCTCGAGTGGACTATGACTGTTTTTACCTCTTCTTCTAGCCTTCATAAAAGGAGACGGCCATGCAGAGGACAAGGAGATGGGTGCGTTTTGCATTTTGCCACCATGTCTGAATTCTGTGATCATGGCCGCCTTGACAAAGGGGAATAAATGGCCATTGCATACTGCTGTCAAACAAGAGACATGTTCTACTGCATATTCTGAGATTCCCCACACCCTTGTCCCACCTTGTTAAGTTGCCAATTACTTTATGTGCTCATTCCCCTTCATTCCCTTGACTTATTCAACACTAAGATGTGCTTTCAGTAAAAGTCACATTGGACTAATTTGTACCTGATGTCATTGTTCCCAGCTGCCATTGTAAAAGGAAACAGGCAATATGACAACCCTGCAGCCATTTCAGATTCCTTATACTGGTGCCCAAGGCCTCTGACAGTCTAGTTACTCCAGCTTGACTGCTGGGATAAAACCATCCTAAAGAAGTTCTGCATTAGTAGTTTTACTACAACCTAAACACTTGGATCCAGCCAGCTTTTTTGGTCCTTAAGGCCAATTCTCCTCCTTAATAAAGCCCCTGACCCAAATGGCTTTTATCTACGCAGGTCACATGATCCCTAGCATAGCCTTTGTGGTGGTGAAAGGGGACCCTTCTTCCATTTTTCACCTGCAGCAAACCTGGTTGGATCCAACCCACTTAACTGAGCAGCAGAGTCTCATTAAATATGAGTAGTTGCTTCAGACCAGTGTTGTGTAGTTATTAGAGCATCGAACTAGGATCTGAGAGGCCCAGTTCTGAATTCCAGCTTTGCCCTGGATGCTTACAGGTTGGCCTTGAGCTGGTCTCTCACATACACACAGCCTCACATCAACCCTGAGAGGTAGGTTAGTATACAAATGGAGGAGAGGAGAACAATATGAGCTGCTCTAAGTCCCCATTGGGGAGAAATATGGGGTATAATGGCTATAAATAAATAAATGAATTTAGAGATCTAGCAGGGTTAATGAATGAGAGATTAAGTTGGGATGGTTCTTCCATTGAGGGCTGTTACATACCTAGGGTATTGTTTCCCCCAGTGCAGAACATAGGGTGGAATGAAGAGCAGGACACTGCACCTTTAGTATGATTTACTAACATCTGGGATTGTTGGCAAACCTTAGCCAGTGACTCCTGGTCATTTAGTCATGGAAACACTTTAGCAGATGTAGGCAGAAACTTTACATAGGCTTACATTTAACTCAGACAAATTAATACATTGTATTCCTAATGCTCTGCGACAGGCTATTAGCAAATTAGTCATCATCTTGTGTCTGCTGTTCTTGGCTGTGCCTATATTGCTGTCCTTGCTATTTCGTTTGCTTATTTTTTTCATCTTTGCCTTGCACTACCCCTTCTGTTAGCCACTTTCCTGTTTCTGTCATATGCCTTGCCTCTAGTCTAAGCTTTCCTACATGCCACCCATCCTCTCACCAGCTACACCCTTTACATCTTTTTGAGCCATGAACAAGCCAAGATAAATGGGAGCAGATAATGTGATTTAATAAAAAGGAGGGATGGGATGAGACGGCTTAAACAGCATTGCTCTTAGATTTTTTTTTTCTTGAAGCCATTGAGGCTTGTAAGCCCTGCCCTTTTGATGACCCTTGCTACAATGTATGGAATTCTAGGGAATTTCTGACAGGATGATGAGGTATTACTGTGGTCAGTAGGGTGAAACAGAGCATCCCCCTGTCCCTTGCTTGCCTGTAATGAATCTTGCTTTGACATTATCGAGTGGGTGAGGAACAAGTAACCAGCAAATGGGAAGGCGTTCCTGCACTCATGGAAACCAACCCGACTACTTCCATGTATGTTTAGGTCTGTCTGTCTTGATCATACCCTATTTTTTCAGCCTGATTGGTTTGCTAAGTGGCTTAAGATTGAGAATCATAACAACAACAAATAATAGGGAAAACTGTTGCCACTGAAACACTTGAAGAACTTTGTTTAGTGAAGTGGCAGAGTTGTGCTGTTGGAGAAAAGAGAATCTGTCCTGTGCTGAAAAGATGACCTTAATTGGTTGAGGGAGTGAGGAACCAATGATGAAATGATGGCAGTTTTGCCTTTGTTTGAAACCCAAATGGTTCTGTTCTCATCTTCTCCCTAGCCCTGACTGCTACAGCTGCTTCTGCTGTTCTTTCTATTCCTCTCAGATAGTGACAGTGAGGAGACAGGATGCGACTTAGTCACAGAGAACTCTGGCTCTCTCCTCTCCTAATGGCAGTAAGGAACATTTGAGGGGTTATGAGACATTTTTCCTGTCAAACAAAGATTGAGTATAAACCACCAGCTTATCATATGGGAAAGTTTAGTGAGTTTGCTTGTTTTGTTCAAGTGCTTAAGTGCCTGCAATAATTGGCTTGCTCTGCAGTATTCCATGGTTACTGTTTCTCTGCCCATAGGGTTGGATCCAGACTAAATAGACCGTTTCCAGTGATTCTCCTTTCCAGCTACAGACCCCTAAAGTCATTCCTTTGGGCCTCCTATCATCCCGGAGCAGCATTACATGGATATCAGTGGGCTGCAGATGGTGGAGGGGAAAACAGGAAAGTTTTGCTCCATTGACAGAAAATGTAGTCTGGATCCAACCCTTAGTTATGGATGCATTCTGCTGCAGTGTGAAGATGTTACTTCTGCTGATCCTGCTGTCATGTACTACTGCAGCTTTTTGTCCCTACTTCTTAGTTCTTTATTTACAAATGTATATAGTTTTATAGGACATTAAAACAAGCCCACGTTGAGTTTAATTTAGATGTTTAGTTGCTTTTTTTTAATGGTGCTTCTTTTGTGCAGACATGCACATGCATATTTGTAAATACAAGCTTCTGGCCTCCTGAGTAGGCAAAAAAATGGAGGAAAGCAATTCCCCCAAAAGGTTCACTTTATAAATTAAAATCAATCATGGTTACTCCTCCTCCCAACCATCTTCATACATGAAAAAAACCATAACTTCAGAGATATTAGGGTCATTTCTCTATTTAACATCATGCAGGGTAGTCTTTGCCACATACAGGAATACATGGAAGAAAAGATTGACACAACATTTCTATTGACATAGATGACCAAAAAAAATATGGTAGATCCCCCTACCAAATGTAAGCTGATTGTCTGTTTTGCCTGACATTTGCAATGTCATTCCTTAGGTCTTGTCTCTTGTAGTTTGAATCATCATTGGATTACATTTTATGATCAACACAGGATCTCCAGAACTCACCTCCTGAATCTTCCCTCCCAGTTGGTCCCCTTCTGGTTACGCTAGGATTTGCATTATTAGATTAGCAAAGATAAAGATGAAAGCACAGCATTTAATACGTGTTTGTTTCCATGTGTACATTTTGACTGGTCACTTTGAAACTCTAGTGTGCCATATATATGTAGTTAAATGGAAAAACTCATAATTCCTGGTTCAGCCCAGATTTCATTGGTTCTCCAGGAATCATAATGAGCTGTGATTAAAAAAAGCAATTCAAATTTAATTTAAAATAATTGAAACATAAAAACAACTATTCAGAACAGGTATGAATCTCCGCAAGACAAGAATACAGAATGTACTGTCCAGATGTAAATGATACTGTGCAGTGGATATGTTATATGTAATATCTCTGTTATGTCTCAACTGTAAATTTGTAAGGTATCATTATGAGCTTCCACCCTTTAAACTCACTAAGCACTGATATGTCAGAAATGCAAAAACAGCAGAGCTGGTAGAGATTTGTAAACATTAAGATTTACAGTGGTATGTTTGGCCTCACTGTCTCTAAGCACAGTCAATAGAGCTTGACAGTGAAATGCACAAACCACTTAAGCCAGAGGATAATACCTTTTATTAAGGACTAGATAAATCATCAAAAAGTACCAAACAAGCTTTTGAGTTCACTAGAATTCTTCAGGCTGAATGCAATCACACACACACCCAAAAAAGGAGAAAGAGAGAAAATGCTGTAACTGAGCATGATGAAAAGGTTCCAGTTTCCGGTTTGCAACAGTCTTAAAATAGTGTGGTATTATGCAGCCTGCGCTGAAAGTGATAGCTGTTATCCCTTTCAAGCTGTTTTGTTCTTGCAGATGATGCTTTGCAATCCTATACACAGTTACTTGGGATTTATTTATATATTTATTTATTGTATGGCAGTTACACACAGGAAAAATGTAATAATATAAAATATGTAACTAGATTGATACAATGGGTATGCAGACAGATTGGGCAATCCCCCTAAATAGTAATATCTAGATTTTCAAACCACTCAGTCACAGCTGGGGAGTGTTCAAAGAGCTCTGTCACATCTCCTTGGAAAGCATGACGCTCACATTCCTGTGATGGAAAATAGCTTGGCAGGCTTCACCACAATCACATTCAGGTCTGGGTTATTTTGCCCCATTTAAACAACAGGTCTGCACAACTGCCAAAGCCTGTTTGTATTCTATTAACTGTCTTCCATACATTACGTGGCAAGTCAAATCCTGAGGGCCTCTCATTGGTGTTTATCAGGTTATGGATATCGGGTGTAACTGACTGCATCCATGTTCACAACCATTCATTCCCTAGAATGAAATTTTGTGATTGCAGGATTTGTGCAGATCTTAGTCTGGATAGGCCCATGTCAGCCGTGTCTTTGTGGATAGGCTACTCTCTGATTTCATATTCTTTCTATATTCATGAAGAAGAGCATCTTGTCTTCGGAGATGCAGCGGAGCAATGTGGCACAACATGGGTAGCCAATAAGTCAGAGTGGATTTAATACATCTGCTGATGATTCTCATTGTACTGAGTTGCACATCAAGTTTGTGACCATGGAGACTGTTGAGCCACACTGAA
Source organism: Gekko gecko (assembly GCA_029375565.1). NCBI lineage: Eukaryota > Metazoa > Chordata > Lepidosauria > Squamata > Gekkonidae > Gekko > Gekko gecko. The sequence goes on along the minus strand of JAPDNY010000006.1, from coordinate 124,551,051 downwards.
ATACCATATTCTGCAGTACTATACACCGACTCCAAAGCTGTGCATCTAAGTGTTGTAGCAGACGCACCCCAAGTTGTACCACAAGTTTTGGAGAATGTTGTTTCACATGCCTATCTTTGCTGCTACATTGGAAAGATGGTGTTTATAGCTCAAGGTTCTGTCCATAGTATGCCAAGGTACTTACATGTATGGTTGTGTGTAAGTCAGGTCCATTAAGGCAGACATTCCGTTCATGGTTGCCAAGATTGTTATTGAGATGGAAACAGGAGCATTCTGTTTTTCCTGGACTTAGGATAAGCCGCCATTTACGGTAGTAGTCAGCCAAAATTTTGAGGTCCCTGGTCAGTATTTGTGCCTTACTGCAATTGTTATGTCATCGGCATAAGCAAACTTCCTGGATAGTGTCTCGGGAACATCAGAAATGTGTAGCTGTATAAATTGAAAATAATCTATATTTGAAAATCAGTTCCATTGAACTCACTGGGTCCTGCTTCTGAGTAAGCATCAGGTTGTAAGTAGGAAAGGTTTCTAGAGCTTAGTTTTCTACTACCTCAAGATGCTTTAGGAAGGAGTCTGGTTTCTTTTAAAGAGGGAAACAACAACAACCATATAAGCCTTCAGAGTGGAAAAAAGGGGTTTGCCCATCAATTACACCATAGAAAGCTAAATATATCCCATTTTTCAAAAGGAAGCAGACTCCAGTTTAATGAAGCATACGCAGCTAAACCACATCTAAATGTTTCTTTTGTGTCTGTTCTTTTTTTTTTTTGCAAGAGATTCTCCAATATATATTTCTAATTGTCTGCATACAACAAGACAGATAGTAGTCCAGAGCATCTGTCTGTTACTAACAGCAAAAATGAGAGAAAAGACTAATCATGTCTCCTGCCATTGCATGGAGATTAAATGACATCCCCCCCAACCCTGCCTGCCAAACACCCGCTCTGCTTTCTCTTCAATGGGAATCACAGACATTTGAATAATAATACTATGGTCTCCATTAAGATGACAGTGGCGAAAAAAATCAGCTCAAACCCTGTGATTATGCCTTCAATCTAATAATTATTTAAATACCAGATAACGCCTTTTAGACTAATTGAGGCCTTTCAGCTGCCTGCATTTCGATTGCATCGCTGCATTTACTCCCTCTTGACTTCCTTTACCAAATGGATCCAAATTGCTTTTAAAGTCTCATTTGCAGGTTACATAAATTACATTGAGCTCTTCTCCCCTCACATACACACAAACCCATGCCATAAAGTGGTTGGACAGTATAAACGATTTTGAGTTAACTTGCCAGTATTATCCTGTTTGCAAAATAAGACAAGGGAAGAGGAAAGGGGCTAAGTAGGGTGCTGTAGTCTTAATGTAGTCTCAATCACATGAAGCAATGAAGCAGAGCCTGTGACAGGAAGGCCATGGTTGTGTGGTAGAGCAGATGTTCTTCTTTGTATGCAGAAGGTCTCAGGATCAATCCGTGGGTTCTCCTGTTCAAGGGTCTCAGATAGCAGATGCTGGCAGAAACCTTTCTTTGCCTGGACCCTGGAGAATGGCCGACTGTCACAGTAGACAGTGCTAATATGGATGGTCCAGTGGACTAGCTTTGCAAGGCAGCTTTATATCAGTTCCCTTGGGACAACCTCCTCTGGTCTGTCCCCTGAAGAGCATTACGCTCTGCAGAGAACAACCTACTGGTGATCCCCAGCCAAAAAGACATCCAGCTGCTCTCGACCAGAGCCAGGGCATTTTCAGCCTTGTATTCTACTTGGTGGAACTCTCTGCCGAATAACAGCTGTGCCCTGCGGGACCTAATGCAGTTCTGAAGGGCTAGGAAGTCAGAGATGTTCTGTCAGGCTTTGGGTTGAGGACATTGGTAGGGTACCATCATATCTGGCACTCCCTTCCCCCCTGCTTCCCTTCTATCTCCCCCATGAGACTGATACAAGTTGAAACTTTGATGTTTTAGCACCACCTGAGGATGTTTTGGTCATATTTATTTAACTGTTGGAAATGTTTTACTAATTTATGAATGTTTTTATAGTTGTTCACTGCCCCGAGCCTTGTATATTCAGGGAAGGATGGTCTATAAATTTAAATTATAAATAAAGAAATAACAATTTGTATTACTGCCTTGCAGTGGTTTATATAGAGAACAAGTAACGGGCAGATGCAATATGCCAGATGGTGTTGATTTTGTGTAGGATGAGGGCGTTTTCTTGCTTTTAACTGCATTTTATCACAATGTTAGCTATGCTGAATAACAGTTTTAATTCAGTTTTAGTCTTATAACATGAAGTTCCTAATTCAAGCCTGGAATCTGTTAACCTGGAATCTGTGGCAGTTAACTACTTCCACATGATATCCAAAGTACAGATCCATTAATTGTATTTTTCATTTGAGATTGTCAGATACTGAGGAGTCAATAAAGAAAGTTATCAGAGTCAAGCCATTAGAGTTGAGCCAATTAGAACTCAAGATGTTAATAGTCTTGTGTTTTTTGCGATCTTTTAAAAAAGTTAACATGAAGAATTACTCTTGGTAATTTGTTTTAATGTACTGTCATTTTAAATTTCTCGTGATGATGGAACTTGAAATCTGTGAGTTTCTTGTTATTTTGATTTTGTTTGTTTTAAAATGAAGCTTATAATAAGTCCCATTGATTTAAATAGAATTTACCTCCAAGGAAGCATGCTTAGGATCACAATCTGTCACGATTCCTTCTGTTTCATCTTTCTGTTATAGTCTTGCAACTTTTTCTCCAGCCTAGGAAAGCGGAGAATGAAAAAATGTACCATAATTTCTTGCTACTTAGTCTCTCTCTCGTATCTGCTTTCATGCTGTGCTGTCATTTTATCAGAGAGAACAAAGCTGTTAGGTAAGCGTGGCTCTTGGGTTCCGGTCACTGGTGTTTATTACAGGTTATCAGGCTTCTCTTGTACACTTGAAAAGCAGTTAGCAACCTCAAGTGTCTTCCACAGAGGAAAAGCACCTGAGCTACTTGATTTTGCCCTTTGGAAATGATCTTGCTTCAGGAAGGGCAAGGGAGAGTTCTGGTGTTTAAAAAGTTCTCTTGGAAAATTAATGAGAGGAAATATGTGAGCGAGGCTGAACTGAAAGGTGAGCTTGTAACCTTGGCGTTCCAGTCCCATTCTGTTTCCAGTATCTAATTCACGTTCACCTCACAGTAACTCTCCAGCTTTGCTGCCGCAGTCTTCCTCATAATAGGAACAGTAGTTTTCTTTTCATTAACACCGAGACAGATACCACTGCTGTAAATGAAAAGGCCTCCCAAGAGGAGAAGGAACTATCATTTTTCTGAACTGGCTACCTGTTTTTGTTGCCCTTTTTCAGTTTCATCTTCTCACTAAGGAGAGTTTATTTAGACTTACTCAGAGCTAAGCCTGTTGAAATCGGTGGGCTTAGAATATAGTAGCTCTTCACAGGACTGCACTGTTAGTTCTCTTCTCAAAAACACTCATCTTTTCTACCTTCTTCAGTGTTAACAAACTGAAAGCAAAATCATTTAATGGAACTTAATATCTGTACCTGATTTTGGCGTTGCCTTGTAGTTAAAAAGGCAGGGACACAATGCATCATAAATTCAAAAAAGACACGAGGACAAGGAAATTGTGACCTTTCCCTGGCCTTTGGGTATGTCTTCTGCAATACTTTGTGTCTCATCAGTGCAATTGTGAAGGAACTATAAGGACTATATAAGAACATAAGAACATAAGAGAAGCCAATGTTGGATCAGGCCAATAGCCCATCTAGTCCAACACTCTGTCACACAGTGGCCAAAAATACCAGGTGCCATCAGGAGGTCCAGCAGTACAGTCAGGACACTAGAAGCCCTCCCATTGTTGCCCCCCCCCCACAAGCACCAAGAATACAGAGCATAACTTGCCCCAGACTGAGAGTTCCTATCTATACCTTGTGGCTAATAGCCACTGATGGACTTCTGCTCCATATGCTTATCTAATTCCCTCTTGAAGCTGTCCATGCTTGTAGCCACCACCACCCTCTGTGGCAGTGAATTCCATGTGTTAATCACACTTTGGGTGAAGTACTTCCTTTTATCCATTCTAACCCGACTGCTCAGCAATTTCATGGAGTGCCCACGAGTTCTTGTATTTTGAGAAAGGGAGAAAAGTACTTCTTTCTCAACCTGCTCTATCCTATGCATAATCTTATAAACCTCAATCATGTCACCTCTCAGCCGTCGTTTCTCTAAGCTAAAGAGCCCCAAGTGCTTTAACCTTTCTTCATAGGGAAAGTGTTCCAACCCCAACCCTTTTATCATTCTAAGTTGCCCTTTTCTGCACTTTTTCCAAGGCTATAATATCCTTTTTGAGGTGTGGTGACCAGAACTAAACACAGTACTCCAAATGAGGTCACACCATTGATTTATATAGGGGCATTATGTTACTGGCTGATTTGTTTTCAATTCCTGATAAGGAGTAGGGTTGCCTTCTGATGTGATGGCCCCAAGACCTAAAGGATCACTTGCACAGCAGTTTCCACATATCCTAATAAGGTAAGAAGTATCACTGCATCGATAATGTGTAGTTCGTCTTTGTTCTTATGTGCAGCCCCGCATTTGGGACTTCTCATCCACAGGCCTGCCTCTGGAGGAATTCTTAGCTAAAGCTCTGCAAAGGGTGCCCTTCCCCTTTCAACATTCACACATGCTTTCCTGTCAAAGTAACATGGTGAAGGGGAGTGGTGCCATCTTCCCCATAGTTCTTTTGTCCTGGAGCCAAGAGAATCATTCTTGCTCTTCTTTCTGTCTTGCTTTGTTGTAGTAACCTACCATCTCTTCTTTTGACATTATTATGGCCCAGAAAACTCTTTTGAAGAAATGCCAGCAAGGCGGCACTAAAATGCTGCAACTGGATGAACATTCCCTTTGTATTGTCTGGCTGAGGGAGTTCCATAACATGAGAGCCTTCAGACACTGCCAACAATTCACCTTCAAGGCCAGGAACAATACGGCATCATGACTTAAGGCTGCCCTTTGGGAATGCACCCTTTCTGGTTCTGAAAAACTGACTGCAAAGTAATCAGCTGTGAAGGAGCCCTCCATCCATCCTCAATTGGCATCATCCACAAGATCTGTTCCAACTCTGGATCCACATCGACATAGGTCCCCGTCTCCAGAACCAAAGACTTAGCACCATATACTTCTAAACCTCCACCTAAGAAGACTAATTCTAAGTCACAGCATTGAGAGAAGTGCTCGAATCTGTCACTTCCATCATCTACTGAAGCTTTGGCTCCAGTAACGAAATCTGAAGATCCAATCCTGCTGGAGGATGAGACCTTTTCAACCCCTTAGACCCCATTCCCCCATCTTATGCAACCTGATGACTCCATCTCTGAAGAGGAGCTCGTGCAAGATCTTCCTTCTCTACGCGGGATAAGAAATGGCTGTTTCTGACAGCTGCCCTCCAGTTTCTCAGGGCTCAAGCAGTTGTTTCTGATACAACCATGGCACAGGATACCTTGGCAGTCACCCTTCCTTCAGGGCCTGTAACCAATGAAGCCCCTGCAGCAGTGGCCAGATCTGTACGCCGTCTTATGCATTGGTTCCAGTGCCGGCTGTTTTGTCAGTGACACCAGTATAACTTACCTCCCTTCCACCAGGAAAGACAGTCTGATTCCAAACCTGATGAAGAGGCTGTCAAGGACCCAAGCTTGGATTCCCTCTAAGCCACCACCCCTTGGGCAAGCAGGCAGTGCTCAGAGATGTGGGTCCTCAAAGCTATATGTACACAAGAAACACAACCTTGGTAAAATACATGAAGGTTTATTAAACATTTTAAAGAATAAAATATTACTAGGTAACACAGTCTCTACAATCTTGAAAATGAAAATAAGAAAGCTAACTTTTAAATCTAATACCTCAATACCTGATATTAGATGGCACACCTTTTAAATATCGAAGTCCAAGCTAGAGGCTCAAGCATTGTTTACGTAGCCATCCATTGCCATAGAGCTTAGCATAGTCAGACCCACAGTCCTGTCAAATCACAAAGTCATCATGCCTTCCCTCCTGTCTATGGCTTAATTAGTCTCTTGCCATCTGGTGTCAGGTGATCTTTCAAAGTCTTGGTACACATGTACCAAAATGCATAATTGCCAAGCTCCCAGTACATTAGGATTGCCAGGTCTCACCTTTGCTGCGGTGAGGGGCTTCTGGCTCCCAGTAGCCATAGAGTTTCCCCCATGTTCCCCCCTGAATGCTAGAGTGTCACTATGCGACACCCCCAGTGTGATGACATCACTACTGGTGACATTATTGCTTTGGCAGGGTCCCCTGTGGGAACACTGCTGTTTGGGGGTGGGGCTTCCCCCGCCGGCCAGCTGGCCAGCAGCATATTGTCCCCCCCAAAAAAATCGAGGGATCCCCTGGCCCCACCATGGGGATGGCAACTGTACAGTACATGTTACTGTAACAACTGAAAAGGTCTTTCATCTTGTACCCCCTGTTTCTTCAAGGGAAATTAACTCTTATTAATCCAACCTTTACTTCTCCACAGCTTTATATAAGTACAGGTGGTGTGACAGGCCAGCTACTGGAGTGGTGAGGTATCTCTGCTGAACATGGTGGCACTTGGAGATTCCTGGTGTCTCTCCACGGTCCCTGCTCTAAGGAGACCAGGAAAGAAAACTTTGTGGGGAGGGAAGGAATTCTGTAGGAAATGTCCTCAGTTTGCACAGGGAATATAACATGCATGTACAGCTGATTACTCAAAAGGGGCACCTCCATTTAAGTATCTTGATACAGATGAAAAGCAATCAGTGTACAGTTAGGTTTGATGACTGGTGATTGCTGAAGAGCAATCATGGCAAACCTGAGTGTAGAATTTTTTGGGAGCAGCGGAGGTCCAAACACATTTGACTGTGGTGATTTTTTGTTAGGATACTGTTTAAAAGATGAAGTTAATTGGAACAGTCGTGCAATTAGAGCAAATGGTTCCTAAATTAGTATTTTGTATTTATAAAGCATTTTTCCTAGTGGCCCAAAGTGCTTTATACATATGATCTCCATAATCTGAACAGCAGTCCTATTACGCATGCTGATATAATCCCCGTATTACAGAGAGAGTGGCTTGCCGAAGGACATCTAGTGAGCTTGTGAAGGAACTGATGTTAGGAGCTTTTAGCTCATAACTGATGTTCTTAACCATATGTTTGTCAGGAGTTTATTCCATCCTTTACCATTAACATCATGGAATTATTTACATTTTCTCCCACAATTTCAATCAGTGTTTGATAACAATAACAGAATTGTTGCTAATTCTAGTTGGAATTTTGTTGATGGGCTTCAGCTGCAATCCTGTGGGCATGTACTTTGGAGCAAGGCCTGTTAAACTTATTGCTTCAGGATAAATATGGTAAAAGATCAAGCTGTACACTAGCCATGTGTTTATAAAAGGCCTATCTGAAAAACCTAGGCAGAATGCTGAGTACTATTGGCTGGTGTATGCTTGTCTGTTCCAGGGCTCAGATGCAGCTTCCTTTCAAGACAGGGATTTGGGGCTTATGTGCCAAAATAATGTTATGTTTCTTTGGAAATTGTTCATTGATGTACTTTCTCACTTCAGTAGCCTTTGAGTCCACCTGTGAATTTTAGCCTTGTGAATAAGTAAAGCATCATCTTTGATTTAGTTGTAAGGACTGAAAGAGAGTTGTTATTCAGTTGCATAGTCAATTCCGACTCTTCGCGACCCCATGGACCAGATCACGCCAGGCCCTCCTGTCTTCCACTGTCATCTGAAGTTTGCTCAATTTCATGTTCGGTGCATCGATGACATTGTCTAACCATCTCATCCTTTGTCATCCCCTTCTTCTTTGACCTTCAATCTTTCCCAGCATCAGGGTCTTCTCCAGTGAGTGCTCACTTCTCATTTGGTGGCCAAAGTATTTGAGCTTCAGCTTCAGGATCTGGCCTTCCAGGGAACAGTCAGGGTTGATTTCTTTTAGGATTGAATGATTTGATCTCCTTGCAGTCCAAGGGACTCTCAAGAGTCTTCTCCAGCACCATAGTTCAAAAGAATCTATTCTTTGGCGCTCAGCCTTCCTTATAGTCCAACTCTCACAGCCATACATTACTACGGGGAATACCATTGCTTTGACCATGTGGACTTTTGTTGGCAGGGTGATGTCTCTGCTTTTTATCATGCTGTTTAGGTTTGCCATTGCTTTCCTCCCAAGGAGCAGGCATCTTTTAATTTCATGGCTGCAGTGATCATCTGCAGTGACCTGGAATCCCAGGAATGTGAAGTCTGTTACTACTTCTACGACTTCCCCTTCTATTTGCCAAGGAGTGATGGGGCCAGATGCCATGATCTTAGTTTTTTTGATGTTGAGCTTCAAGCCCACTTTTGCGCTCTCCTCTTTCACCCTGAGCAAGAAGCTCTTTAGATCCTCTTCACTTTCTGCCATCAGAGTGATATCGTCTGCATATCTGAGGTTATTGATCTTTTCCCCAGCAATCTTAACTCCAGGTTGTGATTCATCCAGGCCAGCATTTTGCTTGATGTACTCTGCATATAAATTAAATAAGCAAGGTGACAATATACATCTTTGTCATACTCCTTTTCCTATGCTAAACCAATCAGTTGTTCCATATCCGGTTCTAACTGTTGCTTCTTGACCCTTATACAGATTTCTCGGGAGACATGTGAGGTGGTCTGGTACTCCCATCTCTTTAAGAACCTGCCATAGTTTATTGTAATCCACACAATCAAAGGCTTTAGCATAGTCAATGAAGCAGAAGTAGATGTTTTTCTGGTACTCTCTTGCTTTCTCCATAATCCTGTGAATGTTGGCAATTTGCTCTCTAGTTCCTCTACCTCTTCGAAACCCAGCTTGTACTTCTGGCAGTTCTCTATCCACGTACTGTTGGAGCCTAGCTTGTAGGATCTTGAGCATGACCTTGCTAGCATGTGAAATGAGTGCAATTGTGTGATAGTTTGAACATTCCTTGACATTGCCCTTCTTTGGGATTGGAATGTTTACTGACCTTTTCCAATCCTGTGGCCACTGATGTGTTTTCCAAATTTGTTGGCAAATTGAGTGCAGCACTTCAACAGCGTTTTTTTTAAGACTTTGAATAGTTCAGCTGGGATACCATCACCTCCACTAGCTTTGTTGTTAATAATGCTTTCTAAGGCCCATTTAACTTCGTATTCCAGGATGTCTGGCTCGAAGTCAGTGATTATACCATCATGGTTGTCAAGGACATTCAGGTCCTTCTTGTATAATTCTTCTGTGTATTCTTGCCATCTTTTCCTAATCTCTTCTGCTTCTGTTAGGTCCCTACCATTTTTGTCCTTTATCATGGCCAGCTTTGCATGGAACGTTCCCTTGATTTCTCCAATTTTCTTGAAGAGATCTCTAGACCTACCTCACAGGGTGTCTGTTGTGGGGAGGGGAAGGGAAAGGAGTTTGTAAGCTGCTCTGAGACTCTGAGTGAAGGGCGGGGTATAAATCCAATCTCTTCTCCTTCTTCTCCTTCTCCTCCTCCTCCTCCTCCTCCTTCCCAATCTATTGTTTTTGTCTATTACTTTGCCTTGTTCGTTCAGGAAAGCCTCCTTATCTCTCCTTGCTGTTCTCTGGAAATCTGTGTTCAGTTGGGTAAATCTTTCCTTTTCACCTTTGCCTTTTGCTTTCCTTCTTTCCTCTGCTATTTGTAAAGCCTCATCAGACAGACACTTTGCTTTCTTGCATTTCTTTTTCTTTGGGATGGCGGTGATTGCTGCCTCCTGTACAATGTCACGAATCTCTGTCCACAGTTCTTCAGGCACTCTGTCTATCAAATCTAGTCCCTTAATCCTATTCTTCACCTCTACTGTATATTCATTGGGGATGCAATCCAGGTCAAATCTGAATGGCCTAGTGGTTTCCCCAACTTTCTTCAGTTTAAGTCTGAATTTTGCAGTGAGTAGCTCATGATCTGAGCCACAGTCAGCTCCAGGTCTTGTTTTTACTGACTGGATAGAGCTTCTCCATCTTTGACTGCAAATTATATAGTCAATCTGATTTCGGTGTTGCCCATCTGGTGATGTCCATGTGTAGAGTTGCCTCTTAGGTCATTGGAAAAGGGTGTTTGCTATGACCAGCATGTTCTCTTGACAAAACTCTGATAACCTTTGCCCTGCTTCATTTTGTTCTCCAAGGCCAACTTTAGCATTCCAGTCCCCTATGATGATGAGGACATCATTTTTTGGTGTTAGTTCTATGAGGTGTTGTAGGTCTTCATAGAACTGGTCCACTTCCGCCTCTTCTGCAGCAGTGGTTGGGGCATAGACTTGGATTACTGTGATGTTGAATGGTTTGCCTTGGATTCGGACCGAGCTCATCCTGTCATTTTTGAGACTGTATCCCAATACTGCCTTTCTCACTCTCTTGTTGACTATAAAGACCACACCATTTTTTCTACAGGATCCCTGGCCACAGTAGTAGATACAGGGCTATTTTGGGGCAGGAACACACAGGAACGGAGTTTTGGCTGGCTCCCAAGTTGGCCATGCCCAGCAGGAATTCATTAGCCTAATAGGCCACTCCCAACAGCAGAAACTCATTAGGATTGGCTATATTAGGGGTGTGTGGCCTAACATGCAAAGGATTTCCTGCTCCAAAAAAAGCCCTGGGTTTTGACAACAAACAAGGTAAACAGAATAAGAAGTAAAAGGTGAGTGTGGCTGGATGACCACACTTCTGGTAACATGGGGTGTGTGGCCTAATATGGTAATGAACTGTGATGTCAGGGGTGTGACCTAATATGCTAATGAGTTTATGCTGTTGGGTGTGGCCTAATATGCTAATGAGTTCCTGCTGGGCTTTTTCTACAAAAATAGCCCTGCGTAGATATAGTGGTCTTCTGTGTTAAATTCGCCCATTCCTGTCCACTTTAGTTCACTGATTCCCAAGATGTCGATGTTCAGTCTTGCCATTTCATTTTTGACCATGTCAAGCTTACCTTGATTCATAGATCTTACATTCCAGGTTCCTATGCAGTATTGTTCTTTGCAGAATGGACTTTCCTTTCACTGTCAGACACATCGACAACTGAGCATCCTTTTGGCTTTGGCCCAGCCGCTTCACTCTTGCTGGGGTTACTTGTACTTGCCCTCTGCTCTTCCCCAGTAGTATATTGGACACCTTCCAACCTGAGGGGTTCATCTTCCGGCATCATATCTTTTAGCCTTTTGTCACTGTCCATGGGGTTTTCTTGGCAAAGATACTGGAGTGGGTTGCCATTTCCTTCTCCAGTGGACCACACTTGGTCTGAGTTCTCTGCTGTGGCCTGTCCATCCTGGGTGGCCCTCCACGGCATAGCCCACCCTCAGCAAACCACACAAGCCCCCTTGCCACAACAAGGCAGTGATCCATGAGGGAGTGAAAGAGAGTACAGTAGATTAAAGTGGTGTATTGAAGCAATTCTGGAGAAGTCTTGAGATCCAGTATAGTATCTCCATTGGCAGTATTTGGTAATAATATGTAGCATGTAGATATTGCTTTATAAAGTATTAAAAACACCTAATACACATTATAGTAATCTTTACAATAGTTCTTCAGAAGCAGATCATATTATTCTCCCCTTATTGTAGATGGAGCAAAGCCTGAGAGAATAGTGGTGTACTTAAGGTCCTCTAGTGACTTAATTCAGGCAATTTTTAAGTCAGGGGTTTCCTACCTCACTGCACCAATATATTACACCAGCTCTCCAGTTTCCTACCGCAGTTCCACAAGCTTTGTGAGAGATGGCCAGAGAATATTCAGTGTGCCAAAATACACACATACACAAAACAACCATGTAATATTATATTTATTTCATTAGTAAACATTATTTATAGTCCACCTTTCTCACAGGGACACAAGGCAGATTACATGTGGTACAATCAGCAAAACAGGGCATTCAATAACCAATAAATTAGAAGTCTGGAACTGCCAGAAAGAACTGAAGCGTAGCATAAGTATTAACATGACACATTAAGCAGTACAAAGATTACATAATAGGAACATACTACAATAAGCTATACACAGCAGCTGCAACCATTTATGAAGGTAAGTCTGCGAATTATTTTGTACAGCACAATCCTGTTACCTGTGCAGAAAAGCCCTCTTGAATAGTTCAGTTTTGTGCAGTTTATTTCCAGAAGAGAGGGAGCTTTCCTGACCTCCTTGGGCAATCCATTCCACAAGACAGGAGCCACAGTGGAGAAAGCACATTTGTTGATTTTGCCCACTTGCAGGTTGGCACCTGCAGAAGACCCTGCTGAGATGAGTGAAGTTATTGTGGTGGGGCATAGGGAGAGAGGTGGTCCCACAAATAAGAGTGGCCAATGCAATGAAAAGCTTTGTATGTAATAGCCAATATCTTAAGCTGAGCCTGGTAACAATTGGACAGCCAATGAAGGATCTGTAGAACGGGAGTAATATGCATGCTCCATCGAGCTCCCCCTAATAGCTGAACCGTTGCATTCTGGACCACTTGGAATTTCTGAACTGATTTTAAGGGGAGACCAGTGTACAGTGCATTATAGTAGTCTTATCTCACTGTTACTGTGGTATAGATCCAGGTAGCCAGGTCAGCATCTTACAGGCCAGGCTGAGTTGGTAGATACCCTTTTTTGCAGCTGTATTAACTTTCTTCTTCAGTAAGAAAGCTGGATCTAGTATGACCCCAAGGCTTTTGACTGAATCAGCAAGGGTCAACTGAACTCCATCAAAAGTGGAGAACAAGGCTTCCACCTTCCCAACCAGCATTATCTTTGTCTTTTCAGGGTTTAGATTATTTATTTATTAAATTTATATGCTGCCTCTTGCCACCAGGCTGTCTCAAGGGGGCTAACAACAGCTAAAACTTCAACAAACATCAACAACAGTTAAAAAAGTTAATACATCTTGGTTTAAAACATATTACAAATAAAACTAAAAAGCAGCCCACATAAACAAACCCAACTAACTAAAAGCCAAGCAGAAGAGCTCTGTTTTATAGGCCCTGCAGAACTTAGATTGCCCAACCACATGCAGCCTTGATCCGTGCCCTTCCTGGCTCATTACAACTGGCCACAAAGGGTTTTGAGGTGCTGCGGTGGCTCAAGTGGTTAAGACACTGAACTGCAGGCTGTGGAAGGTCAGTAGTTCAGCAGTTTGAGACCCGGGTGCCGCAAGACGGAGTGAGCTCCCGTCTCTAGTTCCAGCTCCTGCCAACCTAGCAGTTCGAAAGCAAGAAATTGCAAGTAGATAAATAGGTACCACTTCGGTGGGAAGGTAACAGCGTTCCGTGCGCCTTGGTGTTTAGTCATGCCGGCCACATGACCACGGAAACGTCTTCGGACAGCGCTGGCTCTCCGGCTTTGAAACAGAGATGAGCACCGCAACCCTAGAGTCGGATTCGACTGGCTTTCGAGCAAGGGAACCTTTACCTTTACCTAAGGGAAATTATCAACAAGTCCCCCTCAAAGGGGCTGTTCCCTGGGGCAGTCAAGGGAGTGATGGTCCACTGTCTCCTAAAAAAAAATCTCTGGACTTGGCTGAATTGCCTGACTACAGGCTGGTCTCCAACTTGCCCTATCTGGGCAAATTAATTGAGAGGGCGGTGGCGATACAGTTACAGGGCTTTATGGATGACACTTCCATGTTAGATCCTTCCCAGTCCAGCTTTTGTCCAGGACACAGGATGGAGATGGCACTGGTCGCTCTGACTGACGACCTCCAGAGGTATCTGGATTGGGGCGGTTCGGCAGTGCTGTTGCTGTTGGACCTGTCGGCTGCATTTGACATGGTCGAAGATCACTTACTGACCTGCTGCTTCGCCAACATGGGAGTTCAGGGGCTTGCCTTGCAATGGCTTGCTTCCTTTCTCCAAGGCTGGGGACAAAGGGTGGCACTAGGGGAACTGCAGTCCAGGAGGCACTCACTGGAGTGTGGTATGCCTCAAGGGGCAGTGCTTTCTTTGATGCTATTTAACATCTATATGTGCCCCCTTGCCGAGATGGCCCAGAGGTTTGGGCTTGGGTGTCACCAGTACACTGTTGACACCCAACTCTATCTGACATTGGGTGGCCAGTCAGACCCCAGACCTGAAGATCTGGACTGGGCATTACAAGCCATGGCTGGTTGGCTCAGACTAAAGATGGAGGTCCTGTGCATGAGTTGGGAGGGTTCGGGTGTGGGGACTCGACCAGTGGGCCGCCATTGGTGCCAGCGCTGGAGGTTAGGAGCTTGGGAGTGCTCCTGGATACCTCCTTGACAATGGAGGCCCAGATAGCAGCCCCTGCTAAGTTGGCCTTTTACCATCTTTGGCTGATTAGGCAGCTAGTTCCCTTCCTCGACTGCAACGACCTGGCCACAGTGATCCACACGATGGTCACCTCAAGACTAGACTGCTGTAATGCTCTCTACATGGGGCTGCCCTTGTCACAAATTTGGAAGTTGCAGCTAGTGCAGAATGCCGCGGCTAGGCTGTTGATGGGCCTCCCCAGATGGGAGCACATCCAGCCTGTGCTGAAGGCATTGCACTGGCTACCAATAGCATACCAAATTCGCTTCAAGGTGCTTGTGCTTACCTTTAAAGCCCTACATGGCCAGGGTTCAACATACCTGAGGGACCACCTTACCCCATATATACCCCAGAGAGCACTGCAGTCAGGGTCACAGAATTGGCTGACCCTCCCAAGCCTCGAGGATACCAGGCTCGTTACTACCAGAGCCAGGACTTTTTCAGTGGCAGCTTCTTACTGGTGGAACGAGCTCCCAGAAGATATCAGGGCCCTGCGGGATCTTTTGCAGTTCCACAGGGCCTGCAAGACGGAGCTCTTCCACCAGTCTTTCAACTAAGGAGCTGCCCTCACTAGTACCATCAACGAGCCCGGCATTCCATCTTAACATCTGGCTTAGGCCATCGAGTGACTCGGGAAGACCACTGAGCTGGAAACTGTCTGCCTGCAAACAATTTTAGAATGCCACCCTAAGTAACGGAATGATCATTGATGTCATTTGTATTGAACTGTTTTAAATGATTGTTGTAGTTTTATTGGTATTTTGTACCAACTGTGTAAGCTGCCCTGAGCGAGGGAGTGTGAGGTACAAACCGAATTAATAAAATAAAATAAATAAGTCCACAGGGCCCATGTATCATCTGACCACCAAGACAGAGTTTAAAAACATAGGGGATAGAATTACAGCCTGAGGAACCCCACAGGATACACACCAATTATAACTGGTTTCCAATAGTGACCCTTTGAGTTTGATCCATGAGGAATGATTTGAACCAGTTCAACATGCATTTCCTGATGCCTACTTCTGCCTCCAGGTGCCTCAACAAGATGACATGATATATTGTATCAAAGACTGCAGATAAATCCAGTAGGAGCAACTGAGAGGTTTGGCCTTTGTCTACAGTCACATGAAGGTCATCAACTAAAGCTAGCTGAGCCATCTCTGTCTGATAGCCTGGCCTGAAGCCAGACTGAAAAGGGTCTAGAGCAGATGAGTTATCCAAGAAGACTTGGAATTTGTTCATACCTTTATAAGCAACAAAAAAAATTGAACTCAGATCCAAGAAATCTGTGACCTATTGACAAGACTTTTTTGGCCTAGCCTTCTCCATAGCATGCGAGTTTTCTGTCTCCTTGGATGAAGGAGCATTCACTCATGTGGTCCCACACCTTTAGTGTGAAGGTTAACATCTCAGTAGGGTATGATGGCTGGACGAAGAATCCCACCTCTGCCTTTTAAAGAGAGGATCTTCCCCCTTTCTATCAAACTTCTTTATCTCCAAAGTAATATGAAAACAAAGATCTTCACTGCCCTTTCCTTAATAAATGACATTTACTTGTAGCATCCATGAAGCTGAGTTCTCTCTTATTTTTGCAACAGAAATGCTAAGTCATGAAACAGGATTATTACAGAAGGTGATAGTTATCTCAAAATACTAAATCTTGGGCTGTAACGTTGTATTGTACCCTCAGTTTACCTCTGCTCTGAGTTTAGCTTCAGGGGCAGCTCCAAGCTTTCAGGTGTGAATTAAGTGGCTCCACATGGAGTAATCAGATTCCCCTTTTTCACTTTTTTTTCTCCTAGAGGTTCATCTCACTCAAGCTTTCTACAGAACTTAATTTCTAAAATGTGGGTGACAGCTGAAGCCTCACTTTATCAAAAAAAAAAGAGAGAGAGAGAGAGAGAGAGAGAGCTGGCAACTCTACAAGGAAAGGACAGAAAATGGTTTAAGTCTAGGGGGCAAGTCTACCTAAGAGAGGAATACAAAGGTAAAGGTTTTTCTTTGCTCGAAAGCTAGTCGAATCCAACTCTAGGGGGCAGTGCTCATCTCTGTTTCCAAGCCAAAGAGCCAGTGCTGTCCAAAGGCATTTCCATGGTCATGTGGCTGGCACTAAATGCCGAGGCGCATGGAACGCTGTTACCTTCCCACCAAAGTGGTACCTATTTATCTGCTTGCAATTTCTTGCTTTCAAACTGCTAGGTTGGCAGGAGCTGGGGCCAGAGACAGGAGCTCACTTAGTCATGCAACACTAGGGTCTTGAACTGCCGAACTACAGATCTTCCAGTCTGCAGCTCAGCGACTTAACCTCTAAGCCACCACAGCCCCTAAGAGGGGAATATAGAGGGTTATAAAATTCTAATCTCAGTGTAGATAAGAAAATGTATTTTTTTAAAACTTTGTCATGAAATTAACCACTGACTGTCAGCAGACTTGGAAACATAATGTTTTCTCCATACCAAAATGAATTTGTTTTCTCTCCTCCTTTCAGCAACTGTTGACAAGACAAGCTCTTATTTTCCCTCACAACCCCTCCTCCCTGCTATCTTGTGATAGGCCAGTGTTTCTTGTCTGTGTTCCAACTTCCTCCTGATCTACCAAATTTAGCTCAGGAGCCTGTTTCAATACCAAAGTTATGGCCTGGATTATGGGAAGTAAATTACTTCTGATAATATGTTCAGTGTTTCTCTCACCACTGAATAAGTACCATCTCATATCTCACTATCTCTCCTTATATATAATTCTGTTTTGGAGTGGCAACATTCCATGTGCTCCCAAATCAATTGGCTCCCTGATGTGTCACTTACCAGGGGTCTGTATCTACTGGCTGTGTAGCCTTGCCGTGCTTCCTCAGTCCCGCCCACAGAGCCAGTGGCCAGCGTCTCGCCCTCAGTCTTCAGGGAGCTGCCGGATGGGATGGATGCTTCCATGGCAGGAGGCTTAGGAGGCTGAGGCCAATCCTGCCAGCACTGCAGCAGTTGTCATCGACCAAGGCCAACTGCAGGTGGCTGGCCTGCAACTGGACGGGGGCTGGTGCACCACCGGGGTGGAGGGTGGTGGAGGCAGCCGGGAGCCAGCGGTAGGTTGTTCCCTTGCCCCTTGACCCCAGGGACTGGGGAGGGGGGAGAAAGTGGGGGGCCGGGCCTCACTGTCCTCAGAGGTGATGGACGGCCCAGATGCTCCAGCAGGTGGAGGGTCATCAGGCCAAGGCTGATCCTGCTGCCGCCGCAGTGGTCATTGTCGGCTCAGGCCAACTGTAGGTGGACAGCCAGCCTGCAACTGAATGGGGGCCAGCGTGCCACCGGGGTGGAGAGCAGTGGAGGCCACCCGCAGGCTGCCAGATGCTGCCAGGCAGGGAGCCAGTGCCAAGGTGTTCCATTGCCCCACAACCCTGTGGTCTGGGGAGCAGGTAGAAAGTGGGGGGGGGCAGGGGGGAATGTGTCACATCTTTCTAGAGTTCATTGTATTGTTTCTACAACGGGCTTTGCTCCTAGTATCTTTAGAATTCTGGAGAAAGTACCTCTGAGCACAGGTTTAGGCAAGGTTTTCAAGTGAGCCCATAATCCCTTACACACACATACCCCTGATTTCCTGTTTCTCTTTTCCTTATTCCCAACACCTGAGGGGGGTCTCTTTTTAAAGAAATCTCTAGAAGGAGGGGGAGATTGGATTGATACCCCACCCTTCACTACCTGGAGGAGTCTCAGAGCAGTTTATAATCCCTTTCCCTTTCCTTCCCCCCAACAGACACTCTTTGAGGTAGGTGGGGCTGAGAGAGCTCTCTCAAAAGCTGCCCTTGAGAGAACAGCTCTGAAAGTACTTATGACTGTCCCAAGGTCACGCCAGCAGCTGCATGTGGAGGAGTGGGAAATCAGACCCAGTTCTCCCAGATTAAATTCCACATTCTTAAGCACTACACCAAACAGCTTGTTAGTGGAGAAGACACTTTTAGTTTTTGTTTTCATAAATTCATCTTTATTAGACTTAAAAGCTTTATGAAAAGCTGAAGATAACCCCTTTCCTTGCTGGTTCCCCATCTTCTGTCTTTACACTCTTCTGTAGCATCTCTTGTTAGTTTCCCTAATTTCAGTAGGCTGGGAGAAGAAACTGACCAATAGTCGTAGCATCTGATTTGCATTTAACATGCGGGATTTGGGGAGAAAAGTTCAGAGAAGAAGAAATCAGCAAATGGATTTCAAATAGTAAATTTTATTGCAGTTTCTTTGCCTACTTCAGTAAAGGCTTCGGTTATGTGACAGAGGGCTTTTGTTGTCGTCATCACAGTGACTGGTATTGTATCAAAAATACAGTGTAGATCTACATGTACAACCACAGCTTTCAGAGCCAGTTTGATATAATGTTTAGGAGTGGCAGACTGTAATCTGGAGAACTAGGTATGACTACCCACTCCTCCACATGAAGCCAGCTGGGTGACCATGGGTCAGTCACAGTTCTCTCAGAGCTTTCTCAGCCCCATCTACCTCTCAAGGTGTCTGTTGTGGGGAGATAAAGGGAAGATGATTGTAAACCGCTCTCAGACTCCTTTGAGTAGTGAAAAGTGGGGTATAAAAACCAACTCTTCTGCTTCTAATAGCTGCTACAGATTTTAGCAATGTATAATTAAAATAAATACTTAGAGACGTTGCTTTAAGATTGGAATGTTTAGTGGCTCTGAAAATCAGGCTATCCACGGGGGCAGTTTAACTATATCAACTCACATGATATCTTTTGTCTGCTAACTTAAATCACCTTTAAAATGACTGAAACATCATGGATGTTAAGACTATAAATCACTTTTTACCATGACTAGATAAGTCTATCTTCCATATCACTCACAGTGCAATCTTAAACAGAGTTACACCTTGGTCAAGTCCATGGATTTAGGGCAAAACTGCACATTACATGTGACATGGGTTGGGTTGAGGTTCCCTCAACATGACTGAGTCCATGCACCAGGGCCTTGATTCTCTATAGGAGCACGGCATGGGGGAGAGGGGCTTCAGCCTTTTCTTCGTGATGTTTTCCCTAGACCACAAGGAGACTATATTAACCCTGCTCTGGGGCTCTATGTGCACTGACTGCAGCATGGGTTAAATATCCCCTCATTGCTGTTTTTGTTTGGGAAAATGATGAGGGAAGGAAGGCTGAAGCAATGCCTCCCCCTGTGTCATGCTCCTGAACTTAATTGTGCCTCAGAGCACTTCTGTTTGCAAAAAAAGGGACTTAGTAAGATTAGGGGAACACAATCAGAGTCATGTCACATGGCCCTTCAGAAAGCTGTAATTTCACTTAGCATTTTACTGTCTGTATACCAGTTTCTGGGGACAAGCAAAAGGGAAGTATCCTCAACTTCATGCCATGATTGTGTAGTTCAAGTGGGGAAAATATGCTTGAGCAGATGAGAGATGGCATTCATGGTTGGGTTCTTAAGAATCATGTTTCCTCTCTTTTGCAGTTTTAAGGCTCTTCCTGTAAGAAAAGTCACTTTGTCTTAACATTGATTAAAACATCTCTCTTCTTTCCCCCTCCTCACATTCCATACCACTAGCTGCTCACCTTCAGAAAATATGGATGACATTATGGAAGGAGACACTGAAACTGTGTTTTTTTTTTGTGGGCTCTGTTCAAGGATTTGCTGTGATTTTCTGTTGGGTTAAGTTCTCACCTGTAAAATGCAGCTGAGGTGCTTAAGGAAAGATAATTTTCTATAAATTACAGAGAAAACTGGGAACAGGAATGGACTGCTTGTGCCCAAATCAAGAATTATATAATCCGGGGACTCTAGTTTATACAATGGCAATAATCACTGAATAAAATTTCTAATCCCTGATGCTCTCTAACCATACTGTTCCACATAGCTGGAAGTTATTTATATTGCATTAAAAAGCAGCTCTCAGGAATATGAGATCATATTGGAACTGGCACCTGGATAATAAGCTTTTGGAACAATTTTATTAATGTATGTTCACAGGATTAAGTTAAAAGAAGTTCTGATTCTCGCTTAGCGGTTATTTGTCCCGTAAACAGTGTTATGTAGCTACATTCTGGAGTGTTTCAGGTAAGTGGCAAACTCTGAGGTGGAAAAGAGATTATGAAACATAAAGCATTTCATCTCCTTTCTTTCTTTTTCTTCCTCAACCAGCTTGAAGACAAGGAGAGGATGGTCATTTCAGAGAGAATGACAATACTTTTTTTAAAAGGGCTTTTAATAACTCCTAATTCTGCTTGACATTTTATTGTGTGTAAATGAAAGAGAGGAATAGCAGAAAAGATCTTTAAAAGGTCCTGTTCCAGTGCTTTGTCATTGTCCTTGCTTATATCATTCTGTTTAGCACTAGTCCTTCTGAGGATTCTATAAAGCATTGGAGCCACATGCCTGTACCATAGAACCTTTGCAACCATCAGT
The DNA here is from genome assembly GCA_029375565.1 of Gekko gecko. NCBI lineage: Eukaryota > Metazoa > Chordata > Lepidosauria > Squamata > Gekkonidae > Gekko > Gekko gecko. The sequence continues at coordinate 124,530,352 of JAPDNY010000006.1, read as the reverse complement.
ACTTGCCCACCCACCCCCAATCCCAGTTGAACTTGTCAGTATTTTGCAAGGCGCTGAATCCTAGCCAGGCAGAATCAGCTCTTTATTCTTTCAAGAAACATACAGGGGTGTGCATAGGAGGAGGTGTGTTCTCTCCATCACCACCAGGGTCCAAAAAAGGTTGTACAGGGAGGAGTAGGGGTGGCAAAATGTGCTGAGTTGGTACTGAGGCCATATATTCCTACATGGCAAATGTTAAAGTTATTTAATTCCAAGGAATTTGGAGGACTGTAATTTTATCAGAGGCTACAGTTCTTTAATAGAATTAAAGTTACCAAGCAAAGTACAGGTGTTCCATTGTTATCAATTAACTACCTGGATTTGGGGGAGTTCTGGGACTTTTCCAGTGCTGGAGGACCTCACTAGGCTTCCATGTATTAGAATTTTACTGTGAGGTACTGTGTGGTATCATGAAGGGTTGTCAACTTCCAGGTAGTGGATGGAGATCTACTGGGATTACAACTGATCTCCGGGAAACAGAGATCAGCTCACCTGGGGGAAATAGCTGCTTTAGAAGATGGCTCTATCGCATTATACCCCATGGAAGTCCCTCCCCTGGCTAAACCCTACCCTTGTCAGGCTGCAGCTCCCAAATCACCAGGTATTTCTGAACCTGGTGCTGGCAACCCTAGTACCATGACAAAATCACAGTATGTAACTGAGGCTTTGTTAGAAACATGTATGGTGTGGTTTAATGTGTTAGAAAAGCCTTTGAAACAACAATGGAGTAATTTATTCTGTTAAGTCCTGAATCTATTCCACGTTGGCTCCAAATTCCACCTGCAATAGAATTCAGCGTCAAATCTGCTTAAGATCAGTTCTCTGCTAGAGTGCCTATGCAGCTGTAGAGATAATGGCTTCTTTTTGGCGGTGTACCATGTGTAATGATTATTGCAAGAAATACTTGACTAATGCTGTATTAGAGTTTTCTACAGCACACGTGTAAAATGAGAAGTTAACTTTTCATCCAGATTACCAGACACCAGTTCACAGCTATTTAAAGATGCATGCATTGTGTACATGTGCATGTATTACTTCTAGACTATGCGTGTTTGCTGCAGGAAGTCCAGTGTAGCATGTAGCATGTTGCCACAAATAAGTATTGTGAGTACCACTATACTAAATCAGAGGACTTAACTGTGGTACCTAGCTGTCCAGCAACACCGGTGTGAAAACTGTAGCAACTGAAGACCTTGTGGCAATAATGCTTTCCCAATCCAGTGAGCGCTTTTGTAGTAAAGAATAAGAGCAGCTGCTGAACTCTACCCCTTTGCAATGATTGTTCTTTCAGACAGGTACTCTGTGCAGCTGATGGCCAGCGTACAAATAAAAAGGGGAGGCTGCAAGCCAGTGTTGAAAGGAATGTACAGCTGCTGCTTGCCAAACCCAATCAAAGGCTGTTCTGCTGTTACAGCAAAGAGCAGGGGTTGATCCAGCCTTAGTCAGGGTGAGCCTCTGATAGCAGAACAGAGAGGTGGAGGTGGAGATTCAACAAGCTTCAGTGCAGTGTGTGATGCAATATGTTATGTAACTGACAGAAACCCAGAAATAATTCTTTACAGAAGGGGTAAATGGTGTCAGAAGAAAGGGCTTCATTCTTACTGGAGGCAGGGAGCAGGGAGAGCCTCCACTCTCTTTTTCCAAGGGAAATCGTGCATTGCTCGGGTGGTTCATCCCCGTTTCCTGTCTTTTCATTTGATTTTCCTGACTCAAATGTTCTTCAGCCTAATGTTTCTGAGAAATGTAAGTTCGGCATGTCACTGAATTTAAGAAACATTAAAGATTCATGGAAGAGATATTAAGGAAGTACCTTAAGAGCCTCAAAATACTAACTGGTAGAGATGGCTCATCTCTTTGATGATACAGATATTGTCCTGAGTGCCGGCCCTGAAGATGGTGCATCAATCTTTTCTGTCTTCTCTGGTACAGTAGCAGTGTTTTATCCTTGATCTGGATGGCTTTTATATCTGATCTGAGGAGTGAATGGAAGAAGACTGGCTACCAGACAGCCGTAGTACAACTGCTTGGGCTCAGCCACAGCAGCTGCAAAGGTGGGGCACACCAAAGGGGGACAAATGTCAGTAGTTGTGTAGGCATGAGCAAGGGGGAAGAGTAAAGTTTGCATGGTTGGGTCTAATTTAAGTTGCTTGGTTTTGATATCCAAAAAAATGTGCTCAAATGCATCTCTTATTTCTTTGTGATGTTCATGTGCCTTTCATAGCCAGGTATGTGCAGACTGGAAGTTAGTCTTTTATGTAATCAGGATGTTAAATAATATCTTGTCCAAATCTTCTTAATCGGTATAGTTCTCCCTGCACTGCTCCTCTTGTACAATAAATAGAAAACAGGTAAAATGCCAGGGCTGTGTCTGCTGTTCTCTCTACTGCTACTCCATGTGAAAATAGTAATACAAAGCCACATGGTACCTTATAAAGTAGGCATTCCTCATCAACACCATTTCATACCACATGCAAACCAAGGTGGCCAGATCGTACAAGTGAACTGTACTGCATCAGATGTGCTGAAGTAGGTTGTTGTTAATGAAATCTCATGATACAATAATTGAGCAGTCCAAGTCTCCTCAGAAGCTTCATTTTAGTCAATAAGGTTTTTACTCCCAGAAAAGAGGATTGCAGCCACAGTCTTTAAAATGCCGTAGAACTCTTTTCCTTCGGTCTGAGGTCAAGATTCTACATTGTGGCTGCACATCTGTGAGTGATGGATACATATGTGACCTGCCACTTGATACAGATTCTGTAAATTCGTACAGTGCTGGCACACAGCCCACTCTCTATGGACTCGTCAATTGCAGAAGGTGCAGACACAGCCTAAGGCAACCAAGTTGCTGGTGAATGGGAGGCGTGCAGAAACAGGAGGTGCTGCTGACATGTGAGCTCTCTCTGCTGAGATTTTTCTCTTTAATTAAATTGTAACCCCTATGGATTTCATGGGCAGGAAACCCCTCTTACTCACCTGTCAATGCAACACCTTGCAAATAAGCCCCTCTAGCCAAGGTTGTTAGATCTGATGACTGGGTAGGTGAACTGTCTGCAAAACACTTGTCTTTTGGCTGAGATTGATTATTCCCTCCTGCAGCTGAATGAACTCATGACTCAGAGCATATTATGAGCAGTTAAACTGTGTAACAATTAATGCACAGAGGCGGAACAGAGTGCTAAAGCCTTCACTGTTTACCCAAATGGGAACTGTGCTTATTCTTCATGGGTTTAGAGATGTCCTTATTTTATCTCGAGGAGTCTTTAATGAAAAAGCCTGCTTGAATTGTATCTATAGGAGGCTTCTGGTCTAATCTTTTCTCCTGTGCATGTGTTTTTATTTTTGTAGAGCCATGTGAGACACGCTGCTGCAGCAAGAGAGACACACACAGGGAGTTCTGAGGGTCACATTCTGTTGCCTCTTCACTCTCCCCTGCAGGATGGAACAGAGAAAGATCTGGCCTCGGATATGGGACTCCGATGGCTGGTCAGTGGTCCTGGTGTTTCTTTTCTTGGTTTCCTTTTCAAGAAATGCTGCAAGCACTTCCATTTATAATACTTTTCATTCTGAGAACCGTGACTGGACTTTCAACCACTTGACTGTCCATCGGGCCACCGGAGCAGTCTATGTGGGAGCCATCAATCGGGTTTACAAGCTGTCTGGAAACTTGACCATCTTGGTAGCTCACAAGACAGGACCGGAGGAGGACAACAAGTCTTGCTACCCACCACTCATAGTGCAACCCTGCAGTGAGATTCTGACTCTCACCAATAATGTCAACAAGCTGCTGATCATTGACTACTCTGAAAACAGGTTGTTAGCCTGTGGAAGCCTCTATCAGGGAGTATGCAAGCTTCTGCGACTGGATGATCTTTTCATACTGGTGGAACCGTCTCACAAAAAAGAGCACTATCTTTCCAGTGTTAACCAGACTGGCACTATGTATGGAGTTATAGTTCGTTCTGAGGGTGAGGATGGGAAGCTGTTCATTGGTACTGCAGTGGATGGCAAGCAGGATTACTTTCCCACTCTCTCCAGCCGCAAGCTGCCACGTGACCCAGAATCATCAGCTATGTTGGATTATGAGCTCCACAGTGACTTTGTTTCATCACTCATCAAAATCCCCTCGGATACACTGGCATTGGTCTCACACTTTGATATCTTCTATATCTATGGATTTGCTAGTGGCAATTTTGTCTATTTTCTGACTGTCCAACCAGAAACACCCGAGGGAGTGTCTATCAACTCAGCCAGTGATCTCTTCTACACATCTCGAATTGTGCGTCTCTGCAAGGATGACCCCAAGTTCCACTCTTATGTATCTCTGCCTTTTGGCTGTGTCAAGGGTGATGTGGAATATCGACTCCTACAGGCTGCCTTCCTTTCTAAGCCAGGGGAGGTGCTGGCCAGGTCTCTCAATATCACTGGCCAGGATGATGTCCTTTTTGCCATCTTTTCCAAAGGGCAGAAACAGTATCACCAGCCCCCTGATGATTCAGCTCTTTGTATCTTCCCCATCCGTGCAATCAATGCCCAAATTAAGGACCGCCTGCAGTCTTGCTACCAGGGGGAAGGCAACCTGGAACTCAACTGGCTACTAGGGAAAGATGTTCAGTGTACCAAGGCGGTAAGAATGTTCATAGTATTTTACTTAACATTCTTTGAGAGGAAAGTATGGGGAACATAAGCATTCTATGATCCAAAAACTTGTTTCTTGGCTTTGTGGATACCACTTGATCGTTATTTTTAAACAAGCCAGTTCAAGTAATAACTCAGTTATTGGCTCACCCTGCTGAAAAATAAAAGCACCAGTGCTGATCTGTCAACATTAGCAGGTTATCTGGAAGGCAATGTCTGAAAAACAATTTTCACTTATAAATGCTATTGTGTAAAGAGTTGAGTTGTTTCTTCCTTTGTTCCCTATGTGACAGAATGAGGAGCATAATTGATTCATGTATCATGATGGAAAGGTGAATTATTTAATGAAGCGATCGTTCTGTTATTATGGTAATAGAAGCCAGTAATATGAAGCATTTGAATTGAAGGGTTCCGTTTCTGCCCAGTCTGATGCCAAACCTGAGAAAGGCTGGAAAAAAATGCTAGCAGGAAGGCTTCATCCAAATGAGCCTCAAAGATTAATGACAATTAGAGTCCTCCTCTTTGTTCTTGATTGATGTAGCTGTCCCATTTGAGTAGGTACAGAAGAACTGAGAAACCTCTTTTTCCATGTCAAAGGGAGCAATCATAGGCAGTAAGTCTGCTCAGGAGTCTGCTATTCAATGGGGCATAGTCCCAGAAAAGCTAACTCAGGATTGCTGCCAAAATCAAGTTATCTGTAGCTTCAGAGGAAATAAACAAATTTGTGATGACCAATTTTAGGTGCTTTATAAATGTAGCTAGTGGAAACTGTTTTTTTTTCCAGTAGTGAGACCACAAGGTTCTTTGGCTTGTCTGCAATTAGGCGGGAATCCTGCTTGGGTCCAGTCAGCTTAAATAACATTTCTCTTCAAGGCTTTCTATTTACAGAAGTGCTCTAAGCGCTTGCAGAGGAAGGACAGCATCATTTATTCTCTCTTGCTGACTAAGGAAGGCAGGAGCAAGTGATTTCTGGGGTGGGGGGGTATTTTTGCATGCCTGGAAGTCATACAAGTGTGTGCCCATGCCTGGAAGTCATGGCAACCTCTGGCGACTCCTCTTGGGGCATGGAGGACGTTCAGAGAAGTGGCTGGATAGCTTGCCTCTGGACTCCCAGCTCTGGTATTCCTTGGAGGTCTCCCATCCAAATACTTGCCAGGGTTGGCCCTGCTTAGCTTCTGAGATCTGATGGGATTGGGCTTGCCTGGGCTATCTAGGCCAGGTCAAGAGCAAGTAATTTCTGTAGGGTAACAGTAAAGTCATGACTAGATTCCTGATATTCTGTATCCCAAGACAAGCTGTCTTCTGAACCCAGCTTGTTTCACAGGCACTCGGTCTTGAAAGAAACCTAGGAAAGGGAAAAGGGGAACTGCATAGCTCTGTCAGCTGCTTAGAACATCCTATGGGACTGGCAGAGGCTGTCATTTCTGCTGCTCGGCTCATCCAGTTGTGGTGCCTGTCTTCTTGAAGGAAAATACTTTGAGGGTGTGAAACGTTCACTCTGTTATCAATTCAGAGTGTTGTACAGGACAGAGTTGGCTGCTCCCCTGAAAGGAAGGAGCAGTCGCAAGCAGGAAATCATAATTTCCTTTCAGAGAGCAGGCACCTGTACTTCCCATGCCACTAGCAGCTGATTTTTCACAAGTAGGGAAGGTGATGTAGTCGATAGGGGCCATCATATTTCTGCCAGAGAATTTCTAGGGGTGGGGGGGATAGAACACAAATGAACGAACAAAAACAGAGGAGGGAGTCTGTGTCTGAATTAGGAAATGCACTATAATGACAGAACGGACACAAAAAAGATAGGGGTTAGTTCTGTTTTATCCGCCTCCCTGGATTTGCAGGGCTATGGAGGTAAAATTCTGACTCAGGATGTGAATCAAGAAAATGTGGGAAGGAGTGCTTCTGAAGAATAGAATGTGCTGTCTTTGTCTTCTCAGAAGAAACTCTGGATGACATTTTGTGTGGGTTTGTATATGGTTTTCTATAACAGGGGAGTATTAAACAATCAGGGAATCTGCATTTTATATCTAAATTAATCCACCAACTTTATGCAGTTCTTTGAGTCACTCTAAGTTTGCGCCGTTCACTTAATACAGGATTTCAAAGTGGAGGCTTCAGCCAATGGAGACAGGATGGCAAAGATGGGGTCCACAGAATTGTTGATCTGCCCTGGTTTTGTGCAGACATTCTACAGCAGCAAGAATGAAGGCATGACCTTTGACACAAGGGAGACTTTGTTTGAATAGCATTAAGGATGAGCAGAGTAAATTGACTGGATATCTGACCATTGCTTGGTACTAAGTGCTCTTGGTACTAAGGTGCTCTATCAGATGATAGTGGAATTGCCACATGGTTTTAAACAATCTGATTTGTTTGCTTGCCATCTTTGTAAAGGTAGTTTTTAAAACATCAGGGATAAGAACCCTACATAGGTTTAAATGAATCAGCATAAACACATGAATGGGCATTTTTAAGAAAAGAGAAATGGTGAGGGCTTTCTCCTGAAATTCTCTGCACCAGGCCATCCCTCTCTCAGCTAGATCTTCTTGGAACTGGACATAGGATTGATCTCCTAACAGACTGAATCATACAAAAGAAAACAAGAGTAGTTGGCAGTAGTGTGTGATTTGAAGGACTGGGTGGACAAACCCAAGTGTATGATTATATCCAAAGAGTAAGAAACAAGATTTTCCTGTTAGTGTGGAAATACCGAGGGTCCTCTTGTAACACAGCTGTCCAAGTTACAACTCTGTTACTGAGTCTCCAAGGTCTGTATCAAAGTGATTCCAAAACAAAACAAATACAGAAAAAAATATAGTTGCTGCTGGCCTCAGATTTCAAAATGCTACTTTATGTTCAAATGATCAAAATGTTTATATGTCAATCAGACATTGCCTAGGAGAGTGCAGAAAATATATTCCTTCACTCTGTACTCACCTTTATGTTTCCCCCCCCTTTCAGCCAGTCCCAATAGATGATAACTTCTGTGGGTTGGACATTAACCAGCCACTGGGAGGCTCCGTACCAGTAGAGGGAGTGACTCTTTACACTTCCAGCCGAGATCGGATGACTTCTGTCACTTCCTATGTCTACAACGACTACAGTGTGGTGTTTGTGGGGACCAAGAGTGGCAAGTTGAAAAAGGTAAGTCTGCAGTAAGGGCTCCAGGGAGCCTGAGGCCGCATCTTTTCTTTGTTCCATGTGTTGGTGGTCCACAAGGGTGCAGCCACCTTCTGATAGTTGTGGAGATCTATTTGCTGTTTAAACATTCATGTTATAAAAGTGTTCACATTAAAAAAGAGTTAATAATGCATTTTTAAAAAAGATAATAGAGTATTCCTCAAAACAATTTTTCCGGTAAGTTAAACGTTTCTACTGTTGATAGTTGTATAAATTCAAATCCATGTTGAATAGGTATAGAAGTGAGATAATATTAAAAGATGGAGATGTGCAGGAATTGTTTCAAAGCAGAGGAATACTCCTGGGGTGATGCTACTCAATGTAGCGGAGTCTACATTATCCACTCTTTTAATACTCTAATTTATCTTCCAATCATATAAATCTTTTGCCTATTACATTATCCATTTATTCACCACTTTCTTCCACCATGGGATCGATCTGTTGTTTGTTTGTCTGTCATCTGAAGTTACATATCTGATTGTTTTCTACGTACACTTCAAATTTGATCAAAGGCTTTACTTTTGTTTCTGTGTTGCTTAGAAAATATGCAAGTCTTCCAGAAAGACTTGCATTTGCTATTTGGAAGAAATATCATTGTTAATGTATTTATGTATTGAATGGCTGAGAAGCAAGTGGCTGATATTCAAGAAGTGGCTTTGACTAGAGTTTAAATAGACTTTTATTCATTGGTTGTTGATCTATATTAAAACCAGAAGGGAACATTTAGACATTAAGATGTGGATGATGGTTTTCTATTCACATTTCTCTTATTCTCAACTGAAAAAGGAGACATTTATGATAGTCTTATAATAATTCCTAGCAAAATAACAATTGTGGGTTGAGGTTTTTTCCCTTCAGCAAAGTACTGGAGACATAACTTTTCTTGGTAAAGTGTTCAGGAATGGCAAGATAATCTTTCAGAAGACTGCCAAGGATTTAAATACACACTTTTTGTAATTGAAAAACTTGTTTATAGCTCATGAAATATGTCTGAACATTCTGAGGCAAAATGTTGTCTACCATTTATTTGTATTTTTTTAAAAATCATCTGCCCTTGAAACTTTCCTTGAGACTGTACCACTGGAATGAAAGAATAAGTAAATATAGATACTTAAGAATAAGATAATTGCAGATCTTATAGGAATAGAGATGCCAGCCTTCAGGTGGGACCTGGGGATCCCCCAGAATTACTGCTCATCTCAAGGCTACAGAGATCAGTTCCCCTAGAGAAAATGGATACTTTGGAGGCCAGACTCGATGGCACTGTACCCCATTGAGGTCCCTGTCCTCCCCAGCCTCCATCCCCAGATCTCCAAGAGTTTCCCAACCTCGACCTGGCAAACCTACCCCCCCCCCCTTTCCCTCCCGATGGCTGCGGGGAGTTCTCCAAATCTCCAAGAGTTTCCCAACCTCAACCTGGCAACTCTAGTAGGATGACAGTGAGTGGCAAGTGCATGATGTCACATATTCAGGTTTTTGGTTGATGTTTGTGATAGCCACGTGTGACAGATTGCAAAGAAAAGCAGGCTTTTTGAAATGCTGCTTGTGTCAGAGGGTCAGGGAGTTCAAGAGTTAATCATCCCTGGAGAGAAAGCTTATGTGATTGGTTGCTCTTCTTACTCTCTGATTAGCCAGCCTCAGCTGAGGAGGAAAATAAAACAGCTGATCTGGAAAGAAAAGAGTCATTCACCTTTTGAGCCACTTTTGGTCGTGGTCTGAAATGACTTCTAAAGGAAGAGATTTTGGGAGTCAGTTATTTCTGTCAGGGAATTGTCAGAAAAGTACTTCTATAGCGAGAAGAATAAAGACCTCATTGTCTTAAATATATTAGAACTACTCTGAGGGAGAATTTAGATTCTCGGTTAAGAAAGCTACAAACAGCTTTATACATACAACAAGTATTGGAGAAGGATTTGGCAGGAAGTCTGGGTAGTTAGAGAAAGCTCCCATACAAGTCAAATAGTAAAAAGAGTGGTTGCTTCTTAGGGACAAGGAGAATAACTTCCTGCCAGTGAAAAGGTTTGAGAAAAGAACCCTGGTCTGTGATAAAAGGGAAGAGCTAAGACACCTCAAGAATTGATGGAAAGCTATAATATCTAAAGGGAAAACCTAGATCTCTGAAGGGAGAAACCTAGAATCATTAAGACAAAGATGTGCTCTAAGAAACTGTATTCAAAATTCTGTGTAACAGCTGAAATATATAATAAGCAAAAACCTCTTGCTGAAAAGAACTTGAAACTCAGAAATTAAGCTTCAACAACACCCTTCTTTATGTTCAAAAACCTCAATTCTGTATACATTAGAAAGTTTTATCTCAGCAACCTTTATAACTTGAATTTTTGTATTTATATATTCCCTACCTGTTTAATAAAATATTTATTCTGTTTTTGAAAGTTAATCTGCCTCAAGTGCCATTTCACAATGGCTTATAAAACAGGAAAGCTCCTACATTTTTCTCAAGTTCCTGTACTGGGTCTAAAGCCTAAACAGGGTGGGACAATTTAAACTTATCAAACAAAGAAGAAATACACACTACTAGACAGAAACTCAGTTATGGAGGGGGACTAAAATATTTTTGGTGGGAAAATTCTGCCTGGGTGTTAGGAAGGAGACAGGTGGCTGTCATACCATGTTACCAGACAAGATTAACTGTCTATAGTTTAATGGAGTTAGATTGCACCACATCATCCATATTACCTGCCTGCCTTGACATAGCCATATTAAAGCCAAACTACACGTTTGGGTTTTTAACAAGTTGGATCCTAGTTCTCTGAAGTTGTGGGAAATAGCTTGAAAAAAATAAAGGAGTGCTAAATGGGCTCAGAATACCACCAGAGCAGGAGGAAGGGCTCCAGCCTTCCCTCCCATCAAACTATTTTCCCATGTGGAAACAGCACTGGAGGGAAGCTGTTTCCCTGTTTTTGCTGCTCCATGTGCACAGAATATTCCATGGGGAGCAGCAACAACAGGGAAATAACTCCCCCAGCACCATTTCCATCTTAGAACATGACTTGGAGGGCAAGGCAGGAATCCTCCCCCCCCCCCATGGTGGCATTCTGAGCCCACTTGGGCTCTCCTTTATTTTTTCCCAAGCCATTCCCCCAGCTCAAAATCTGAATGTATAATTTTGCCCTTATATGTTGGAATGCAGGTATTTGTGAGTTTGGACATTGCTGTTAATTCAATGAATACAAGAGTTACCAGAAAGTGATTATGTTCAAAGATCTTTGAGTCAGCAGTCATGTGCCCAGTGGGCCCATTTTATTGTGGGAATGTCTACCTGTACCTTCTCTACCAGCCAAAAATAACCCAACACAGTGTGCAAATGTTTTGAGTTCTCTAGAACTCTACAAAAAGGTGTGGGGGGGGATCCTTCATGCAATACTGATTTTATAGCACTTTTTGTCTGGGTGAAATTGGTCTGCTGATTTCAGAGAGTGAAGGGTATACTAAGGATCAGGTTGTACCACTGGCATTCTGGGATCCCATTTCAGGCAGGTATTGGACTTTTAAAAAATAAAAGGGAAGGCATATATACTTTTTAAAAACACTGAATAAATGTTTAACAATCTCTGTGTTTTTAAAACTTGTAGCGCTACTGTAACTGGGGTCTGTATGTGTATGTCCACATCATTATCAGAGCCGATCAGTATTCTCTACAGCTGCCTGGGAGGGATGGGAGAAAGGAGTCTTCATGATAGCTATGTGAATCAGATAATTGGCACTCTATTCTGCTGGAAACAGGGACAACCTGCTGCTCTTGAGCTTGGTCTTCTGAGGATAGTTGTACTTCCGGTCAGAAAGGGGTAAGCACAGATCCACAAGAGGCTTACCGCTCAAAGTATGTAATTGAGACCAGTGATCCCAAACATGGTGCTCGTGAATGTCATGATGCCTGTCAGTAGGTTTCCTGATGCCAGTTTGCTTCTTCCCCAAAGCAAATAGCCAGTCCTGGTTTTCTACCACTTTATTGGAGCAAGATGTCCTTCAGAAGAACCAAGAAAGTGTCACTTTTGTGTCTGCAGGAAACACCCATTTAGAAATAGCTGCCTCCATTATAGGAGGCTGCTTGAAGTAGTAAGTAAGTCAGTCAGTTTATTGTATATGGCCATTGGTCGATACAATATAAAATATAAATACAAAATATAAATTTAGGGTTCAAAAGTACTGTTCTAAAAACAAAGTCTTCAGAATAAGGCTGTATAGCATTTGAACAAATAAAAAAATCAAGGTTTTAAAATCATAAAAGCTATGCAACCAGTTTTGTAGCTCTAGGAAACAGCCTTGGATCTAACTTTTCTGGCTACGAGCGCAAAAAATGCTACCTTGCGAGTAACCAGGGGATACATATCCAACAAGAGGGAAACCAATTTTTCCTTGACAGGTAAGTTGGGAAGTTGGTTTAAAATTCCAAATAGAAATCTGCTTCTTAGGTCTGAATATAAACGACAAACCATAATATAGTGGAATAGATCTTCCACTGAGGTACCACAAACGCATACTCATTGTTCCTGTGGTTTGTTGGTAAGCTGCTTGAAGTAGGTCTTCTGAATATTTTGTGATTGGCCCCAGGCTCCATGGCAGCTGTTTTGTGGTGATGCCAGATCCTCATTCTCAAAACACCTCAAAAGCCAAGAGGCTCGACAAGATTGTGGAATCCTGATCTAGATACACCCTTAGTGGCTTGGTTTTACATGAGAGAGAATATGACACAGCATGGAAATGTGATAAGTTGCAAAGTCTTCAGTCTTACAATATTATCAGTCTTCAGAATTAATCAAGATGGATAGCTGTGTTAGTCAGTTTGTAGCAGTAGAAAAGAGCAAGAGTCCATGAGTACCTTAAAAACTAAAAAAAATTGTGGCAGGGCATGAGCTGTTGTAAGCCATTGCGCTCTTCTTCAGATGCCAAATTTTGCCACAAATTTTGTTAGTCTTTAAGGTGCAACTGGACTCTTGCTCTTTTCCAGAATTAATGCGTTGCACTCTCTACAGCTCCTCTTTCAGGGTTGTCAGGTCGTATTTTCCCCCCAGTGGCCAGGGAGGGACTGTCCCCAATTCGATGATGTCATATGGTGTGCTGTCATTGTGTCAGGGATGCTGCACTATGTGCACATGCCCCCCCCTTTCCTCCAACCATTTAAAGGGAATCTTCCTTTTAAATGGTTAGGGGGAAGTGTGACCACTTGTGCCTGCCCTGCAAGCCTTTACTGCCTGGAGTGCAGGCACGAGCAGGTGCTGTTTGCACCTGCCCTGTGAGCCACGAGATTGCCACTTGCAGGGCAAGAGTGAGTGGCTCCTACCCTTTTGAAGCAGGAGCTGCTCACACTTGCCCTGCAAGTTGTGATCTTGCCACTTGTAGGGCAGGCACAGGCAGTCCCTGCTTTAAAAGAGCAGGTGCTGCTCGTGCCTGCCTTCCAAGCCCTGAGCCACCAACTTTTGGGTCCACGGCTCCAGCTCTTCCAAACAGCATCTCTTTGAAAGCTGTTGGGAAGAGGTGGAGGGGTGCAGGCACACATGGCCACCCCTCTTCCTCCCGCTTTAAGAGTTAAAGGACCAGCTGGAGGGCTGGTTGTTCTTGGAGGTGGGGCTTCCCCTGCCAGCCAGTTGGCTGGGGGCGGGAAGGAGCCCTCCCCCAATTGGAAAAAACCACTTTGGACTGGGGGATCTGGCAACCCTATCCCCTCTGTTCATGACTATGCACTGAAGTTTCCCAAAGCCTGATGACCCTCAACAGCACTCTGCCTTTTGTTGCATTGAGAGTCCTGTTACAGGCAATGCATCCACTGGCAGTTCTTAATGAGGAATGAATGGGTTAATTAGCACTGGCAGCCTTTTAGGCAGTCATAGCCTGGAATAAGTTTTCCTTTTCTGTACTGTTCTCTTGTCTCTCACCTTCCACCCTTCTTATGGATCTGTGTGTGGTTGATGGAGTGCATTAGATAACATTCCTTCCTGTTTGCCTCACAAAGCAGGGCTGCTTGCCTGAGGCAAAGAAATACCCCACATTCCTTTGCTACTAAAGGAAGACCTTGTTTTGTGAAAAACATGATTAAACTGACTTTTCCCTACCATATAGTTACTGTAAAACACATTTCTAAGTGTGGTATGCAAACACATTCATCCATCCATTTCATGTGAATGATACCAGAACTTAATGGTTTTGACCTGCCATGGGCATAGTTGCATTTGCCAGCATAAATGTAGCCTGACAGCCCAGTTCTCAAGGTTATGCCCTAATGCTCAAGACACTTGCAGTACTCTGTTTCCTGTCATCACAGCCATTAAATGCAAACATATATATGTAATGCATTTCTACACACACACACATAGAAAGATATGACAAAATATGCCCTGTCTTAATCACTAAAATGCTTATGTATATGAAAAGGCCCTGCATCAACTCTCCAAGATGTTAATACTTGGCCATTGGCAGACCCTAGGAGAAAGGGGATTGTTGAACTGGAGACCAGCTGCGGAGGACTTGGGTGTATCCTTGTCTCTGGATAAAAGCAGTGACTACAAACCTTGGTCAAGAATATTCTGTGAGTCCGATCAGATGGCTCTTTATATCCACATGAGGCATGATTGCCTTATGGATCTAAAGTTAATGTCCAGACACAAACATCTGGGAAATGTCCCTCTTCCGTGGGCATCCCATTTTGCCACGTTTTGGAGCCGTACTTAAAAGGTACCACTTTAAATCTGGGTTTTCGGTTACCTGCGGGACAACTGCAGACTTTCATCCGTCTGATCATTCCACCAGCACGCAATCCTCCCGTTGGGGTGGTCTGATGTCAGACCATCCCGAGTGGGCGCCATTTTAAAAAATCTCTATATGTGTGCGGATCAACAAGGACGTGCTGTCACATCTATGCGCATGCACAAAAAGGTTTTTTTAAAAAAACAACAACGGTGTGCCTCCTTCAACAAGGATGCATTGTGATGCCTATGTGCATGAACAAAAAGTTGTTTTTTTTTTTTTTTTAAACCCACTGTGCATGCCTCCTTCAGTGGATGCCGTCTAGACAATCCACAATGGAGGCAGCATGCAGTAAGACGATTCCCCTGGGGGGGTGTCTGGTAGTATGATGATGGAGTAAAAAGATCGGGATCAAATTTGAGTTGGTATAATGGCGGGATTAGCTGCCTGTTTAAACACACCCTATATTGGGTTTTCATTTCATGAATTTGAGCCAAATCGGCTGAGCATTTAATCATTACAATACTAGTTTCAATGAATCTCTGTGTTCAGCAGTGTGCATAGTCTGTTCCTTCTCAATTGCTGCATTAGCACACTTCTCAAAACCTACTGCAGACTAAAAAGTTATTATCAATACAGAACATTTATCATAATATGCTAGTCACTGTATCATAAGTGTTACAAAAATATTATAAAAGTCTATCAAACATCTGTTTTAAAAATAAAGTCTTAGCAGAGTGAAGACAGTCTGCAAGCGTACACTATGGGAGAGTAGTCCTGGTGATATGAACCTTTAGGAAGGCTCTTGTCTGTCATCAAGATAAATGGACCTCTGAAGCAGGAAGAACTTTCACAAAGCCTTCTTTTGAAGGTGGGTTGATCTGGTGAGGATGCATTAAATCTGAATGAATAACTTCTTAATAACCATAAGGTCGTGTTCTGACAGTCACTAGAAGCAGTATGCTACCAGTAGACACAAATTCATTGCATGGAAGCAGACTATTCTATAGACCTTCTGTATAGAAGTCTATATACAAATGAAGAGGTTAAGCACACAGAACATTTGGTTTCCAGTTGTGGCCGCAAGTTCATATATCCACTTCACATCATGAGCACCTGTCTACTTACATTCTTAACATCCCCTATGTGGTCAAATATTTAGCTCTCAGAAACATGAAAATGAAACAAAAGAAATGTGGGATTAGATCCATTGAAGCAGGGGTCTTTTGGGGGGGGAGCGCACCAGAGCGCAGCTCCGGGAGCTCAGGAGCCAAGCCCCGCCCCCAGCTGGCGTCCCAGGCAGCCACATGTCAATTTCAGCTCCATTATATCCTATGGGCCATTGAAGTCAATGGTGAAAACATAGGGTATATTCTGGGGGCTGGAGGGGAGGGGTTTGAGGGAGATGCTTCAAACTCACCAGGTAGCTGATGGAGCCTCTCCCCAAGATACCCACCAAGTTTCAAGAACATTGGACCAGGGGGTCCAATTCTATGGGCCCCCAAACAGGTTGCCCCCATTCCCTCCATTGTTCTCTATGGTGGGAAAAAAGTTACTTTTTTCCCACCATAGAGAACAATGGAGGGAATAGGGGCAACCTGTTCGTGGGTCCATAGAATTGGGACCCCTGGTCCAATGTTCTTGAAACTTGGTGGGTATCTTGGGGAGAGGCTCCATAGGCTACCCTGTGAGTTTGGAGCCTCTCCCTCAAACTCCCTCCCCTCCAGCCCCCAGAACATACCCTATGTTTTCACCATTGACTTCAATGGCCCATAGGATATAATGGGGCCGAATTGCCGCGGAATTTCTTTCATTCCCTCCTTTCCTTCTCTTTTTCCTCTTTCCCTCCTTCTTCTCTTCTCTCTTTCTTTCTTTCTTTCTTTCTTTCTTTCTTTCCCACCTTCTTCTCTTCTCTTTTTTCCTCCTTTCCCTGTTTCCCTCCATCTTCCATCTCTTTCTCTCCCTCCCCTTTCCTTCTCTTTCTTTCCCTCTTTCCTTCCTTCTTTCCTCCCTTCTACTCTCTCTCTTTCCTTCCCTCTTTCCTCCTTTTGTGGCCCAACTCTAGTAAGAAGGAGTTTAAACTTTAAACCCCTTCTCTCTTAGCTTCCCCTTCAGGCCAGCTAGGGAAGGGGAGGCTTTTGAAGATGCCTCCCCCCCTTTTGCTTCCCCTTCTGACATCACTTCCGGTGATGTCAGGGGGCGTGGCATATGCTAATAGCCTAATAGCTCATTAGCATACCATATGCTAATGAGCTCCTGCAGCTGTTTTTCTACGAAAAGACCCCTGCATTGAAGCATGAGCAGAAGGTGCTTTCTGCTCTGGAACTTTTCCGTATCCCCAACCCAGTGAGACCTCTAAAAAACAGATGCTGGAAGATTGTGGGACCTGTGCAGACAAAATCATGCAGGACAGGGAACTGCAGTCAGGCAGAACTAGAAGACTCCACCCTCACAATTGCTCTGGAAGCACTGCTGGCAGAAGAAGCAGAGTCTGGTGTCCCATCCCTCCCACAGCCTTTGAGGATGGTTTCTCCCTCTGGTTCTGCTTTCACACAGCAGCTCCTTCCAGGCTGCAGTGATACACTAGTAAACTAGTAGGGTGTGTGTTGTGAGGGAGGGTGTTACCACACTTACAGCATCATCCTAAACAGAGTTACACACTTCTAAGCCTGTTGACTTTGGGGGGACTTAAAAGGGTGTTACTATGCTTAGGATGGCACTGTAAGCGACTAAGGAGAGCCTCGCTTTAAAGCTGCTTAAAGCAAGCCGTTTGTGCCTGCATGCTGGCTATTTAATATGCTGAGTAGAATTGTGTCCTATTAATTATGCAGGATTACTAAAGGAATGCTCTTTCCAGGTTGGTTTAATCCCTGATGGCATTTATTTAGTGAAGGCTTTTTAAATGGCTGGGCTTCTGATACAGAGTGGATCTATATAGTTGGTCTGTTTACGACATTAAGTGAATAGCATAAAGAAAATAAATGAGCTTCTGAGTTTACCCCTCTTATATTTAAGAGGTTGGCAAACATTTGCTGGGATATTAGATTGAAATATCTGGTGAGTTTATCCAAGGCATATAGTGAAACCAGCCTTTCATGGTATTTGTAAGATATCCTTATTTGACAGTATTCTGCATCACAAATGGGTACAGAGTCAGTACTAAGGGCTAGGAAGTGTCATATATCTGTTTAGTAGAGAATAAATATGTTGCCTATCCAGCAACTTGCAGAGGCTCACAAAACAAAAACAATACAATAAAAGTATAAAAACAATAATCGTAACATTATCAAAGTTAAAACAAGTGATACAAATGTTTAGCAGCCTACATCCATAAAACAGGCATCAAGCTAGAGTAGGGTTGCCGGCCTCCAGGTGCGATCTTCAGATTTCCCGGAATTATACTTTGTCTCCAGACTAAAAAGATCAGTTCCCCTGGAGAAAATGGCTGCTATGGAGGGTGGACTCTATGGCATTATACCCCACTGAGGTTCTTGTCCTTAAGAGGCTCCATCCCCAGATCTCCAGGAGTTTCCCAGCCTGGAACTTGGCAACCCCAGGCTAGAGGCGGGCTATAAAAACAGCTAGAATGATAGAACCCTTTTGTTAAAAGTCTGAGTAAAATGAAATATTTTAGCCTGACACCTAAAAGAGACTAAGGCAGCCACCAGGCAAGCCTCGAGGGGGAGGGCATTTCAAAGGCATCCCCATTGAAAAAGCCCCATCTCTAATTGGTCATCTCTCCAGGCAGGGGCACAGAGAGCAGGACCTAGAAGGAAGCTATCACCTGGCAGGCTGGATAGTATTCCAGAACCTGGCTATCCCTTCCATGTTGAATTTAATTTTATCTGCACTCTTGTTTATTCTGGAAGAATTTGCTAGATTTTGAAAAAATCTCAGGATCCTCACGTCATAGTATCTGGGGTTCCTTGCCATAGGAGGCAATATGCAGCATTTGAGAATGCAGTATATTATATGCTCGAGGAGAGAGAACAGTGAAGACTTGGAATTTACCAGCTGTGTAAGGACTAGCTGGGGAGATTTGTTAAAGGCCTCCTGAAAATCAAACAACATTGTCTATCCATTAATTGCTAAAACCCACTAATTACCCAAATTCCTGAAGTCCCAAGCACAGCTGTCTAAGTGGGTTCAAATATACAAATTCCACTAGTAGAGAACACCATCAAAGATTGCCAAAATTATATTAAACAATTATAAAGTTGGTGGTGTCACAACAACAACATTAATGCATACTGTAACTATAATAAGGCATAAGATGCAGAAGATAACACATAAAGTCCATGTAGTCAGTGTAACTTGATAGGAGGAGTCCACATAGTCATAACATTTTCCAAACAACCTTTACAAAGACGCCCATTTTAGATACTTGGAAGATGTGTTTCCTTTGACTTCTTCAGTTTGCTGGCTGTGTAAGTGGAACCTGATTTCAGCAGTTTCAACAGACCACAAGGTTCATAGTGTAAGAAGCAAATCTTACCTACGAGAACCTATGATTTGCTCCAGATTAACAAAAAAGAAAGCTGCACATTACAGCCGTGCCTTCAGGCCAACAGTGTGAACGCTTCCTCACGCCTCCTCCCCGGTATGCTCCAGCACCAGTCTGCGCAGTGTAACCAGGAAAACCCGGAACACTTTGTCCTGGGGCTTTTTTGCCACGACTTGCTCCCACTTCAAACTGCCAGTCTGAACGCAGCCTACGTGCCTCTAATGCTACCCTATGCCTGTCTGAGCCCTCCTCCTTCTTAAGCCTTTGGCTGATCTGCTGTGAACTAAGCATTCCCTCCTGGCTTGCCAGCAGCAATTTAGGAAAATCTAAAATGCTTTCAGGAAATGTTTCTCTCTGGAATTTTGTTTGTACAGGAAGAAAAGCAAATCTGTTAACAATGGATGGGATGCAAACCTGCTATTGAAACCAATTACACCATACAGCATTATTCAGGTGATTCGAAGCTCCTTGCCTCAGTTTCCTGGATGCTGCAAAAGCAGCCCAATAATTCAGTTGCTTTGCCTGTCCTAACACATTATGGTTGAAAAGTGCAGTGTAAAACCTAAACACAATTTACAGGGTCACCACTTTGATTACCAAGCTGAACCAGTCGGGGCTGAAAGCCAGGCTCCAGCAAGCCACCTCATAGCTATTAATTGTGGTCTCCAATTGAATGGATTCTTTTTTCATTGTGCCCTGTGGGGATTTCCCTGCTGGAAGGAAGTCAGATGCTGAGTGTATCATTTTCTAAATTTATCTGCATATCCTCTGAGGATTCATTATTAAAAAAATCACATTCCTTTGGTGAGGTGCTATTTCCTATTAGCTAATTAGCCAATTCTTGTGAAATACTTTGGGCTAGTCTGTCTCTCTGTGGGCAAAGGACCCCATCACTGTGAGAGCTAGAGAGATTCCTTAGCATTGGCTATGTCACAACAGTATTAGTTCCCTCTGAGATTTCTCATGTGTGAAATTTTGCAATGGTGCAGTTTAAGTGCTGGAAAAACTAACATGTAGACTGTGCATATTAGGTAGCATTTAGGGTATAATCCATAATAGTGCTAGCCATGGCAATCTTACACCATCCAACCAGAACAGGACAGTCACATGTCCTGTCCCATCCAGTTGCATGTCCTGTCCCATAGAGGGTTACATCAGTGACAGGGGTCCCACAAATTTACTCCCTGCAGTTGCCTTACCAAATGTCCATCTTTCCTCTGGTGATCACGAGTCTAAAGATGACAAGGATGCACCCACTTTCAAAGCTCACAGTTGGGGGGGGGACTTACTCTTAAAATCACACGAGGTTTTGGAGGCCCGTTGGGAAACATCAAAATTCTGTGTGGTATCACAGAATTGATTCCATTTCTCCTTCCTCAGTAGAGAGTAGGGTTGCTGGCAAACACAGATTTTGCCCCACTATCAAGATAGGACAAAATTTGCAGCTTCCTGATCAGCTAGTGAAGTATTTTTATATAGTACAGTTTACTGTACAAAAAGACCCTTTTTTCTCCTGTAATTCATCCTGGATGGCTACAAGCCTTTGTTGTAGTGTGTAAAAATAAACTGATCATATTTAGGTTCCTGGTTTGCAGGTTGTCTTGCTTTCAATCAAGCTAAGGAATTCAGATTGAAAAATGAGCTGCTGGCTATGGTCAGTCCAGCCTTCCTTTGTAAACTGGAAAAAAACAACAATAATCCTTTCCTTGTGATTCAAGCCTTTTGGACACTTAGAAATACCTCAGCTGTGTCACAAGTTGCAGAGCTCTTTATGGATGTGTTTAGGTACTTGCCACTCCATGCTGACACTTCTTTGTGCACAAAGATTCGTCCATCCCCTTTGCTTCCCTTCTTTCACAACTTTGTTCCCATAACCAGCCTGTCATGGCTATATAACTGACTTTTGGAGAGGAGGGGGTTTTGTCTACTCCAAGAGAGAGAGCAAGCTTAATGCTGCTTCCCCTATAATGAGATTGGCTTGCTTCCCAGACTCCTGCTAGCGAGCTTGCTGTTTGTTTTGTTGTTTTATAAGGCCCACAGGGCCTAGCGAGCTGGGCTTTTTTGGAACCTGGGCAAGGCCAGTGCTGGCAGTTTATTTACAGTTTACAACCAGCCTATGGGGAAGCTTGCCTTTTTGTGACAAGTCTAGAGCGTGCTGGACCCTCCAGGGAGTAGGCCCAACTTTATCCGTGATGAATGCCAGAAGGATATTTGACTATCTGGAAGCAAGATGGTGGAGGATATGAAGGTTCTGGCAAGGGGCTGGGAAATTTTGTTGTCCTGTTTGGAACAAGGCACTTTTGACACTCTTTGTGACTCGGTATATTATTTTTCCAAGGATCTCTTACTTTTGGCTGTTGAAGACCTCTTGGCATGCTTCCATACTTGCACTTTAGGTGAGTCTGTTTCAGCTTTTATACATGGGTTAAATGTGCAAAAGCGGCCAATTCTCCATTTCAAAAGTTATCTAGGGACTTATTTTAAGTCTCAGGAGGATTTCTCTGAGTCTCTGAGATTTAGGACCCTTAAACCACTTAAGCCCTTTAGGAAATGGTACTGCTGGTGAATTTAAAATAAAAATCTTTAGCAGCCTAATAGATTTGCATTAGCTTCTGAGCAGGTGAAGCTGTAATAGACTTCTGAGAAAACTCTGGCGCTGGAAAACTTCTGTAATTGTGTGCAAGTCAGGTAAAACCTGATTTTTCAATAATGCCAAGTCTGAGACTGCTCCCTAGAGAAAGGATCTTGTGAAAGCTGTTTTACTAGAGAAGGAGGAAAGAACTTAGATAACCCCAAAGATTTTTAAAAGCCGTCGTCGTCGTCGTCGTCGTCTTCTTCTTCTTCTTCTTCTTCTTCTTCTTCTTCTTCTTCTTCTTCTTCTTCTTCCTCCTCCTCCTCCTCCTCCTCCTCCTCCTCCTCCTCCACCACCACCAGGGCTTTTTTTGTAGAAAAAACACAGCAGGAGCTCATTAGCATAATAAGCCACATTCAACAGCAGAAACTCATTAGCATATTAAGCCACACCCCTGACAGTGCAGCTCCCTCCCAGGATCGGCTTTCCCAGATGCCCTGCAGTTTGTGGGGCTCATGGGGAACCTGAGGAGGGGAGGCAGTTTAAACTACCTTCCCTCCCTGGATTGGCTTGGCTTCTGCCCTGCAGCTTGCAAGGTGCCTGGGGGATCCAAGGGGGGGAGGCTGTAGGCATGGCCAACTCGGAAGCCAGCTGGAACTCCATTCCTGTGCGTTCCTGCCCAAAAATAGCTCTGACTACTACTACTACTACTACTTCCTTCCTTTGAGTTTCATACCCCAATCCAAGTTCTAGACAACGAGTTCCCAGTTTATTGCTGACAAATTCAGTTTGCAGGAAAAGGGCTCATTCACCCCACTACTATACTGCCTGTTTACCACTATCTCAGCATTGTTTATGGATGCATCTACAATCTGCCTAGTTTGATTTCTGATACAGACAGTGCAATTCTGCTGATGTAGGCAGGTATCCCAGATCTTCCATATGTATGATTCTGCCCAAATAAATTTCCATCATGGGATTAAAAAAAATCTTGGAGACAGGCTGCACAAATTCTTGTGCTTGCATAAAGGAAAAAAAAGATGCCGGTGAATGTGCATCCTTTTGCCCAAGGTGGGAGGAAATTGAAAAGTTCATTCTCCATCTCTGAAACTAGTCTGCAGATCACTTTAGAGGGTTAATTGACAAGTTTATTTTTAGTTTCATGACTGTTCTCTGCAGCCTTTGCAGTGAGGACTAAGGGAAATGCCCAACACCAGGCTTGGAGATTGGAGTGCAAATGCTGCTAAGAGTAGTGGTGAAACTGACGAGCTTTGCTTCTGCCTTTGCAGCAAATCTAAATAAGCTCTTTGAGTGCAGAAACAAAACATGAGATTTAAAATCTGTTGACAGTATCACCTGTACAGTGATGGCACTTCTCCAGTTTGGGAAGCTTGCTTACTTTGCCTGCTGCTTGTCAACCTTTGCCAGGAAACTAGGTAATATGCAATTAGCACTGAACTGTTGTAGTTTGGTGTATGGTTGCACAGTCAGTTGCATAAAGAAGCAAGGAGGGAAAGGAATAGATTTGAGTGGAGCAGATGTACAAATACACAGACATTCTTCAGAAACTCCATGGATATCTCACACATTCTGTGGATCTCTGGCAGTGCTGAGAAAAAACTCTGCAGAAATAAAGCCTGCACCTCCCTATGCAAAAAATTAGAAGCCACTGTGCAAGACCACACTTGGCTTCTATTAATTTCAATAGGAATGGTCTGTAAAGATGCTGTGGATGCGCAGCTGCCTGTAGATTAATTCTTTAATATGAAAGCTGGACAGGGAAAAAATATCTAAAGCCAAAATCTGAATTCATGTTGCTTTATTTCCCAGTGGAATGATACCAAGATATATATGTATTAGAATCCAAGAAAATGCTTTTTCAATGGTATCATGTCTCTGTCTGGAGAATAAGGCTAAAAACATGGCTGGTAACCCACAAGTAAAGATCAGCCCTGGCCCTGGTTGAGGACAGCTGGATATCTTTGGGGCCAGGGCCCACCAGCAGGTTGCTATCCAAGGAGTGTAACACTCTTCCAGGGACATACCAGAGAAGACGGTCCTGCAAATATGTTGGTTCCTGACCGCTCAAGGCCTTAAAGGTCAACACCAAAACTTGAACCTGACTTGGTACTCCACTGAAAGACAGTGCAGCTGGTGCAGCGCAGGTTGTATGTGTGCTGTCCATGATGTTCCTGTCAGGACTCGCACTGCTGCATTTTGCATCAGCTGGAGCTTCCAGGTCAGTCTCAAGAGCAGGCCAGAGTAAAGCGAGTTACAGAAGCTAAGTCAGGGCATGACAAGAAAGGGGCCAATTGCCAAGCCTGGGACAGATGAAAAAATGCCAGCTTGGCAATATGAGCAACTTGGGCCTCCATAGTCAAGGAGGCATCCAAGATCATGCCCAAACTTTTGATGGACAGCGCCAGTGTCAACAGCACCCCATCAAGAGCGGGAAGACTATGTCCCAACCCTGAAGCCCTCCCAGCCATACAACCTCCATTTTAGTTGGATTCAGTCTCAGCCTGCTCTTTTTTAACTTCCCCACCACGGCCTCCAAATTTTGCGGGGCGACATCTGGGTGGCTGTCCAATAACAGATATAGATGGGTGTCATAAGTATACTGATGACACCCAAGCCTGAAACTCCATGTCAGTTAGGTGAGGGGACACATATAGATGTTAAATAACATTGAGGAGCGCCCCCTGAGGGACCCTACACATTAAGGGGTGCCTAGAGAACACACTCTCTCCCAGAGCCATGCTCCATCCCCCAGAGAAATGAGGCAAGCCACAGAGAAATGAGACAAGCCATTGAAGGGCGACCTCATGAACTTCCACATCAGCGAAGCAGTGGATCAAAATAATTGACCATGTCGAACACTGCTGTGAGGTCTAGCAACAACAGCAGCACCGATCTGCCTCAATCCAGCTGTCTGTGAAGTTCGTCTGTCAGGGCGACCAACACCGTCTCTATCCTGTGGCTGGGGCGAAATGGATCTAATGCCGATGTGTCATCTAGGACAGTGTTTTTCAACCACTGTGCCGTGGCACACTAGTGTGCCGTGAGATATTGTCTGGTGTGCCGTGGGAAAAATTCCAATTTCATCCATAACATATGAACAATTATAAAATAAAGTATTATTATTTCATAATAAAGTAATTATAAAATAATTTCTTTGTGTTTATTTGATTCCTATTCAAGAGAATTACTTTATATATAGTCAATATAGGCACAGAGTTAAATTTTTTTAACATTTTCTAATGGTGGTGTGCCTCGTGATTTTTTTCATGAAAAAAGTGTGCCTTTGCACAAAAAGGTTGAAAAACACTGATCTAGGAAACCCTGGAGCTGCTCGGTTACCGCTCTCTCAATTACCTTACACAGAAATGACAACTTTGAAACTGGCCGATAATTGGTAGGATCAGAAGGATCCAGAGTTGATTTTTTTTAGGAGCAGTACAACCACGGCCTCCTTGAGACCCTCTAGATAGACCCCTGTTTCCAGGGTCAGATTGACAGTGTCCATCAGTGGGCTAGGTATCCTCTCATCACCAGCTTTCACTAGCCATGAGGGACATGTGGTCAGCCTGACAGCACTCAGGATCCTGTCAACATCAGCAGAGGAGAGCAGGCTGAAGGTATCAAAAACTGAATTCAAAGGCGTCCAGGGGATTTCCAGCTCACATACTGTATCAATACTGGTGAGTAGGTCACGGCAGAGTGACAAGTCTTTATCCACAAAAAAGCTCGCAAATGCCTCACAGCTAATAACCGAATTTATACTATTTTGGTTCCCCTATGTGAGGGATGAGCCATGGGACCAAATATTTAAAGAACTGAGGAGAATCTGAGTCTAACTAGCTTGATCCTGCTGTATCTGGTTTTCAGTTTACCATTTCTTAGCTCACGTGCTTTCTAAGTATATTCTCTTGTAGGATACACTCTTTCCTGTAGCATGATGCAGTAGGCCTTATTAGAATCCTTTTATTCAAGTGTAGCCTATAAATGTTATGTTAGGAAATGTTTAGCAATGTTTGTAGCTAAAGGTACTGAAGGAAAACTTGAATTTATGACAGATGTGTAACTTCACCCTCAGCCAGGATGAGCTGACAGTGCCTTAGGAGACAAGGAAAATTATAATACCAGTTTCTCCCTCCATTCCAACAGAGAGATAATCTGTTCAGTGAATGCATATTATCAGTGTACAGGTGATGAATTAACTAGTGCTGTTTTTAGTTTTGGATTGTCTTTGGGTTAACCTTCTGTTAAAAAGTAGATTTTAATTCATACCAATAATTCTTTCTGTCCATCATCTACTGACTCCAGCATGTTTTGCATTCCTTCCATTGGGGTCGTGTCCCCAGTTGTGTCACAGCAGGGCAAATGGAATAACGAAGGTGGATTGCATGGTTTATTCGTGAAAAATCAATCTTGTTTTTCAAGCCAAGAAGTGGTGTATCCTATTATAGCTAATAAATCAGTGAAGTGCCCTTCATTCAGCTTGTCAATGGAGTAGTGTTTGTGTGATGGAGAATAAATGAATGCCACAGAGCTGTCAAGCATAGACAAGTATATGTATAATTTTACCATCATGCCATTTATACGTGCTACCATAAGAAAAATGAGATTGCTATGATAACTTAGAGCTATACTGCCACAGTATGTTACCACAAGCTGCTTAGGATCACAGGGAGACACCCACAAACAAAGTGTAGATGGTATATATGGCTTCTGGTTAGCACCAAACTCGTATTAAAGGACAATGTTGAATTTTTGTGCTAGTGAGAACGTATGACTATTTAGAATTAGGCAAGCCTAGACTTTCTGTCTCTGTGGGCTGACTGAATTAATTTCATCATGTTGTCCAGTTTCTCAGGATTCTACAATCTCAGTCTTTCACTTTATTTTTGTAAATGCCTTTCTGTACAACCTTTTTGTTTGCACAATTATTGCACACGTAATTAATTTGTTGTGCAATTTCCAGACAGTGTATTTCAAGCAGCACTTCTATTCTGCAGGTATAGTCTTTCTTAAGTCATTGGTCTTTTGCATCTGGGAGAGCTTGATTCTTTCCCTGGATAGTGGAACTTTGCTCTTCTGAATGCCTTCTGGAATACATTGATTAAATATTATGGCTGCCTATTGGGTACTCCCTAGGATATGGAAAATGCTTTACACAAGCCAGAGTATTCCATTCCATCACTAGTATTAATCTAACCTGGGCATTCCGTTCCAGTGTTCAACCAACCTTGAAAACATGGTGGATGTAAGCAAGACTGCCTCCCCACTCGGTATCAGTGCCTGAAGATTTTACAAACATTCTTTCTTTACTTTTATTTGTCTCCGATCAGTAACATGACTAATCCCTGTTTAGCTAAGCAGTCAATCAAAAATGGCAGCTTTTATGTTTTATGACATTTTTGTAGCTATTTTTATAGAAAAGGAGGATATGGGTGTTTTAATAAAATAAGCAACAATGCATTACATTTTTATACAATCCCCCCCCCCCCCAAGAATACATGCTCTCTCTTGCTTCATTTTATTTTAACATCTTGGTCAGGTTGTTTGGGCTTTGGGATTAAGTGACCCTCATGGCTGAGTCAAAATTTGAACCTGCATCTCCCTGGTCCTGTAGTTTTCTAGCCACTACACCACATACTTCAAGTGTTCAAAGTGCTGCCCATATATTATACTAGTAATCCTTCAATAGCACCTCGGCACTCTTCTCAGTTGCAAGAATTTATCTGTGTATAGACTGAAGGGATAGCATTTTAATCCCATACATGATTAGCTGCTTCCCATATTATAGTCAACAGCAAAGCTTTGCCCCCTAAAATGTTATTTAAACCAAAAATATTTCAATTCAGAATAAATTACGTGAAGCCGCCTAATCTGCATATATTTACCAAGTCTGGATTTTCGGTCATTGGTTTTGTGGGTTAATTGAATCATTTTGAACTACAGTTCATTTAACCATATTTCATTGAAATCCATTCAACCAGGATGTTTTCCAGATATTAATAAATATTTTTATTTAACTGAGAAATTACCTCACTTCTTAGACATT
Organism: Gekko gecko; assembly: GCA_029375565.1. NCBI lineage: Eukaryota > Metazoa > Chordata > Lepidosauria > Squamata > Gekkonidae > Gekko > Gekko gecko. The sequence goes on along the minus strand of JAPDNY010000006.1, from coordinate 124,502,653 downwards.
ATGCCGTGAAATATGTGTGTATATACCATGAAATAAACAATGATATGATGCTTGGAATCTCGCCAGTTTGCCAAGAAAATTTAAGAGAACAATTGTTTTTTATTTTTCTGTCAGTCTGAAAAATATATCTCTCCCATGACAGACCCCAGCAATTTGGAACAGACACGGTTTTCTTTATTTCCTGCTGTAAATCTTTGTTTAGCATTTTTAAAACTTTACGTTATTCAGCTGCTGTCCTCTCACCCTTTCGTATTCATGTTCCTGAAAAGGCTTGACCAAATTTCAGTGACAGATGAGGAGAGAGAAGGTCTTCCCCAAACATTCCCAAAATGCCTTTTTCATGTATGAGCACTGGTATTCGTGGTTCCAATTGACTGCTATCTCTCCTTATAATAATCGTGTTTTGGGGTGGCAAGATTCGATGCACGCCAAAATCAATTGGCTCACACATCTGCCCATCACCCTGGCTCCTTATCCATTGGCTGCCTTGCCTTGTACTGTCGCGTCAGTCCTGCCCACAGACCTACCAGCCCGCATTGCCACCTCAGTCTCCAGGGAGCCATCGCTGCAGCCGGGTCGCTCCCTCTGGCCCCAGACTGAGTCGGGCTGGCCTGTGCTGCCAACACTGCCTTCTACCTTGCCAGGCTCATGCTGCTGCTTGCTCACGCCTACCTCTGGCGGCTGGATGAGTGAGCGAGGGCAGCGGAGAGCTGGGCCATGACTGCCACGAGATCGATGATGGACACAAGGCAAGACTGCCTTGCTCTGCCTCAGTATGGCCTCCTCTCTGCCGCCGTGCTCACCGCCTCCACTTGCCCTGGCCACAGCAGCACCAGCAGGAGGAATACCACCGGAAGGAACAGAGCGAGGGACGGTGGCCGGCCAAGAGGGAGGGAGGCAACCACACCACCACTGCAGCCACCTCGGGAACAGCATCCGGCACCTGGGAACACCAACGAGGGGACAAGCCCAACAGGATGGGGAGGCAGCGCTGAGGGATGGGAGAGGGTCAGAGGCGTGGGGGGAGAAAGGAAGGAAGCCCATGCTGGGGTGTGGCATGGTTTTGGGAGGAGGGGTTTTGGGAGGAGGGAGAAAGCGGGCGCCCAGACCTCTGTCTCCTAGGATATGTCCTGACCACTGAGCTGTCCTCTCGCCCCATCCCCATGGGTCCAGGGACCGGGTAGGAAGTGGCAGGGGTGGGGCCCCGTTATCTTGGTTCCACAATGGGCCTTGCTCCTAGTATTAGCATAATACTGAAAAATCCCTGTCCCTGACATCTGCCTCAATTCTAAAAGTGGAGGCATGGAGGGCAGGGCTTGGGAATCAGATCTTAGCTGGCAGGCTGAATAGAATAGGAGGAGATGGTCTTTTAGGTATTCTGGCCCTGAGCCTTTTAGGGCTTTTAAAGGTAATATAAGCCAAATGTGTGCCCTTTGTCCAATAAAAACACAATAGGGAGATTCCTTCCAAGTGGAATGAAACTATTAGTAAAGGAGACTCCAGCAGAAAATAGCCAAGAGGTCTGTCCAAAGCATCATGGCGTTAGCTTTTATAGCAGGCAATAAACAATTCTCTTGAAGCATGCATATTACAACTTTGACACCCCAGAGAGCAGTCTCTCACCCTTGTTTTAGACTCTTCACAAATTGCCATTGTTTCCTTATCTACCCCTCTGCTTTTGCCAGCAGATGTTACTGTGGTCAATTTGTGGCCTTCAAGATGGCTACTACAGAACAATGGCTTCAGTTTTCCAGCATGTTTCCATGTGTAGAACATGCCTCCTAATCTTCTTATGTGTCAGCAGACCTAATGTTGGCTGCAGCTATTTAACAAACAAAATGGTGTTAACTATGTTGTTGAAGGCTTTCATCGCTGGAGTTCATTAGTTGCTGTAGATTTTATGGGTTGTGTAGCCATGGTCTTGGCATTGTAGGACCTGACATTTCGTCAGTAGCTGTGACTGGCATCCTTGGAGGTATAACACAGAAAGATGTAGTACTCTCTGTGTCAAGGTGAGCCGAAAAATGGTAGGCAGGTAATTTATATCTACCCTGGAAGGTGGGGTAGGGCTGAGTCATTATCTTGTAGTAGTTCTCCAGGGTATGAACATGCCAATGGAGGAGCTTTCCTGAGGAGGTTCTTTTGTCTATGGATTGTTTCCTGAGGAGGTTTCCTGTTTCTTGAGGAGATTCTTTTGTGTGTGGAATGGCTATGGAAACTCAACTCTTTATCTGTAGTGCTATTGTCAGCTGTAGAACATTTTGCGTTTTTCAGGACAGGAAACCATGCCCTAATCATTTTTAGACTCTCTTCTTTCCTGTTGAAATTGTGTTTATGTTTATGAATTTCAGTGGCTTCCCTGTGTAATCTGACATGGTAACTGGAAGTGTTGTCCAGTCTTTCAGTGTCTTGGAACAATGGTGTTAGTTTTGCTCTTAAACTTCAAACAGATAGATCAGCCACAAGCAACAGCCATCGTGAAGAAAACAGAAATGAGTACATCTGTCCCACAGGAAGACTCAGCACTCTGAATTGTCCCCAGAAACAAATGGGCAACTAATCCAGACCTTTCAACACTGGAGTGATGCAATCCCTGACAATAGCCTAGCTGCATTATTTTGGACCAGCTGCAGCTTCCAGACTGTTTTCAAAGGTAGCACCACATAACACTAGTCTACCCTGGATGTAATCAGAGCATGAATTACTATGCCCAGGTGACACTTTTTGAGGCACAATCATAGGTAGCACATCAGCTGATCTGATAAACAATACTATGTACTACAGAGGAGATCTGCACCTCCAACCATAGGACAGAATTCCCAGCACTTCCTAGATATGAACCTGTTCCTTCAGAGGGAGTGCAACCCCCCCAGGTCAGGCTGACTGATCCATCCTCAGGCAGTTTTGTCATTGACCAACAGTGCCTTAGTTTCAGAGGGTAGCTGTGTCAGTCTGCAGTAAAATGGCAAGATTTGAATCCAGTAGTGCCTTAAAGACCAACAAGATTTTGGGGGTATAAGTTTTGATAGTCAAAGCTCTCTTTGTCGGAAACCAGCATCTCAGTGAGTCTTTTCTGGAAAATAGCATGCTTGCAGTGACATCCTAAACAGATTTAAACCCTTATAAGAGGCTGCGGTGGCTCAGAGGTTAAAACACTGAAGCTGCAGACCGGAAGATCTGTAGCTCAGCAGTTTGAGACCCTAGTGCTGTGTGACGGAGTGAGCTCCCATCTCCTGCCAACCTAGCAGTTCGAAGGCAAGAAATTGCAAGTAGATAAATAGGTACCGCTTCGGTGGGAAGCTAACAGCATTTCGTGAGCCTTGACAATTAGTCATGCTGGCCACATGAACACGGAAATGTCTTCGGACAGTGCTGGCTCTTCGGCTTGGAAACAGAGATGAGTGCTGACCTCTAGAGTTGGATTCAACTAGCTTTCAAGCAAGGGAAACCTTTACCCTTACTTTTAAATGGACTTAGATATAGAGTATAACCCTGCTTAGGGATTTCACTGTTGGCGGGTACCTATTTGCCTCCCTGGAAATTAGGGAAAGAGAACTGAGGAGATACTATGTGACATGGAGAGTGCAAAACTTATGGGGTATTACTATAAAGACAAGGTTCATTTCCTTGTTTGGTGCAGGTGGTTTTTGTACCCATATTTTTGACTGCCTTTTGTTGCTGCTTGCTTGAGGAAATTTGTCTGCACATGCAACCTTTAAAATATGATTGAATTGAGACATTTGTATTATTACAATTCCAAGACTCCGTGTTGTTAGCTTTATGAATATTTCAATGCACAGTGTACAATGCTATCTATATTCATAAGTCAGACCGGCAATGGACAATTGCTTCATACTCTGCTCGGCTAAATAACAGAAGTAAGTGATCATATTTGCCTTTTTTTCCTGTCTGGGCAGACAGAAATGTGCTGGCTCTCCCTTAAAGGTGCTGGATTTTTATGCATATTAGTTAACTGTGTCATCTTCAATTGGTGGCAACAGATTAGATTTCTGAAAAGAGCTATTGGCGGAAAAAAACTTCTCTTATTTCTCATGGATGTTGATGTCATCCATTTAATTCATCCTTAATTACAACCCACATGGATTATAGTTTATTATTTATATATTTATATTTTTAAAAGTCAGTCTTACACCAAAGTTCAGATTAAATGAATTCATTTTGATCCAGCAAGTGTGATCCCGGTATACTACAAACACAGATGTATACATCCATCTGTATTGTTGATGACCAGAAATTACTGACATGGCCACATTAAGGGTTAAGTGAGGTCAAGCATCTGATGAGGTTCATAGCCCAGCAGAAGGCTGACCAAAGACATTTGGTCCACTTCCAGAGGAATGGGAAATAGCCTATAGGTCCTTAACATGTAGAGGCTTCTGAGACGACCTTTTCCCCTTTTCCTGCCCAGAGAGGTTTCTAGAGGCTGCACAGTGGAGTTCTCTCATTAGAAAATCATGGTTTGCTTCCCTGCTTGACTTCTTTGGTAAGTCACAGCATCTTGGGATGATCTCCCATGGGAAAGGTGCCATTTCCTATGAGGGGGGAAACAATTGCATATGCATGCTTTCTTTAGCTTCTTATTGCCTGTGAACTTTAAGGAGTCTGAAAGATTTGTTAGATTTCCAGGATATAAGGTTTCAAGAGTCAAAGCTCCCTTCATTAGATCTGACCCTGGAAATCTTGTTGGTCTTTAAGGCACTACTAGATGCAAACCTATCTCTTCTACTGCAGACCAACGTGGCTTGCCCACCTGAAATTGAAATATTTGTGTTTCTCTCTTAGCTTTCCTGGTGGGAGTGGCATTTGGAGTAGGCAACAAAGTATGAGTTTTTCTTACTCATTTTAGCCTTGCTGATAAGTCCCCACCACCCCTGGAACAACCCCCCTCCAAATCCCCCTGCCAGCAAGCCAAGGGGACCTGGCAACCCTAGATACAAGACTTACTATCCCAAAAGGTTAACACATGGTTCAAATTGCTGATGCTTTCCAGTATGTAATGGGACAGTTCTTTTATTATTTATGTAGAAAATGTGTATGCTGCTTGTCTGGACTTCTTGACCCCACCCGCCCTCTCAAATAAATCATATCAATAAGAACAAATAAACTTGTCTGTATATCCCACAGTTAGCATTTTCATAAAGTAGAAGGAGGTGCACACACATCTCAGAGAAGGAAATGTTGTGGTATAGGATGATTTTTGTGTGGACACAAAGGATAGCAATGCAGTCACCAAGACAGTTGTGTCATTAGCCATCAGTTATCTTCCATCACTTATCAGTTACGAATTACAGTGCTATTTAGATTCCCTAAAGGGGATAAAGTCAATGTATCTGAACATGCAAACTCAGTTTTTAGCAAAAGTATGTGGAGAAATAATATGGAATGTTTCACAATTTCTTAACTGGGGCTAGAACTATTATTGTTGTAAGGGGAGGGGGGGAATAACTCCTGTTGCTACACTGCCTGAGGCTACAGAACTGCCATCCTTAGTTAAGCACTTTTTAGTCCCATTGATTTCAATAGCCCAGCTTTAAGCATGTAGTTAATTTTCCCATTGAAATCAATGAGACTGAAAAGCGCTTAATTTTTGCTGGTTTGTACTCTAACACACTTTTAGCGTGGAGATACTTCTGAACTCTCCTGTGTTAAGGGAAAATCTAACAGTGGTTACCATGATGAAAGTGCAGTAAACTGACATGCAAGCTCTAATTCATTTCACAGAGTTTGCTTGGGGGGGGGAATCAGTTATGGCTTGAAATAGTCTGCACGTGCCCATTGCCAGCCAGAATCCCCCTTTGTCAGTAGTGGGGGTCCATTCAGATAATCCTAGGACTCTAGTGTGTGTTCCAAGATAGAATTAACAGATACATTATGATTCTTTTTAAACAGCGTTTTTCTGGATTTTGAGCGTGTAAAGGCCAGGTGTGGTGTTGGTCTCCTTATCAAACATTTCCATACTACAAGGGAAATATAATTTACTGATTTGTTTGTTTTTTAAATCTCTGTGATTCTTGCAAAATTATGGGTTTAATTCACATCCCATTGAATTTAATGGTAAAGCTGTCATACATTTTAACAGAGCTGGGCTGGTCCCATTATGACTTGGAACTAAAACACTTGAAATAGATTAAATATTACAAGACTCATTCAGAAACATTGAGTTGGCACTGAAATCCCAAAATAAAGATGAATAATTGTAGTTTAATGCTAAAAGATGGTAGTGGTACCAAAAATAGAAAGATAGAGATTTTATTGGGGGGGGGGAGTATTTGTCATAAATGGCTAAGAGAGGCTTAGAGCTTCCCAAGGCTTTAAGGGTGTTTTGCGGTAACCAGAAATGGCACTAGTTGCACACAATTTGGCCCTCATACAATGGGTGAAGAATTAACCTTGGTGCAGGAGTGGCCATAAGAACATAAGAACATAAGAGAAGCCAATGTTGAATCAGGCCAATGGCCCATCTAGTCCAACACTCTGTCACACAGCGGCCAAAATATACCAGGTGCCATCAGGAGGTCCAGCAGTGGGGCCAGGGCACCAGAAGCCCTCCCACTGCTGCCCCCCCCCAGCATCAAGAATAGAGTGCATCACCTGCCCCAGACTGAGAGTTCCCATCTATACCCTGTGGCTAATAGCCACTGATGGACTTCTGCTCCATATGTTTATCTAATTCCCTCTTGAAACTGTCCATGCTTGCAGCTGCCACCACCTCCTGTGGCAGTGAATTCCATATGTTAATCACTCTTTGGATGAAGAAGTATTTCCTTTTATCTGTTCTAACCCGACTGCTCAGCAATTTTATGGAGTGCCCACGAGTTCTTGTATTGTGAGAAAGGGAGAAAAGTACTTCTTTCTCAACCTGCTCAATCCCATTCATAATCTTATAAACCTCGATCATATCACCCCTCAGCTGTCGTTTCTCCAAGCTAAAGAGCCCCAAGCATTTTAACCTTTCTTCATAGGGAAGGTGTTCCAACCCTTTTATCATTCTAGTTTCCCTTCTCTGCACTTTTTCCAATGCTATAATATCCTTTTTGAGATGTGGTGACCAGAACTGTACACAGTATTCCAAATGAGGTCGCACCAATGATTTATACAGGGGCATGATGATACTGGCTGATTTGTTTTCAATTCCCTTCCTAATAATCCCCAGCATAGTGTTGGCCTTCTTTATTGCAGCTACACACTGTCTAGACATTTTCATCGAGTTATCCACTACGACTCCAAGATCTCTCTCTTGGTCCGTCTCTGCCAGTTCAGACCCCATCACCGTGTATTTATATTTAGGATTTTTGGCTCCAATGTGCATCACTTTGCACTTGGCCACATTGAACCCCATTTGCCACGTTGACGCCCACTCACCCATCCTCGACAGATCCCTTTGGAGTGCCTCACACTCCTCCCTGGTTTTCACCACCCTGAACAACTTCGTGTCATCTGCAAATTTAGCCACTTCACTGCTTACTCCCAATTCCAAATCATTAATAAACAAGTTAAAAAGCATCGGACCGAGTACTGATCCCTGTGGTACCCCACTGCTTACCACCCTCCACTGAGAAAGTTTCCCATTTATACTCACTCTCTGTTTCCTATTTATAAGCCAGTTTTTTATCCACAAAAACTGCTCCACAGGAATTGCATGTTTGCTACTCTTTCCCTTTGAACCATTAAGTAGTATTGTTGTGTGCTCCTGCACTGCACAGGAGAACTGGCTGAGGGAGGGAGGGGCTAAAAATAGCAAAGAACTGTGGTGTGGCGGGGTGGTAAGGCTTTGCTGTTCTTTTTGCCAGAGGTTTTTGCTTTCAAATTTAAATAGTGTATGGTGAACCTCCAAGGTTCCAAGCATCCTTATGACCACAGAATACAGTAAACCTGAATAAATAGGTACCAAAGCAGTCAGATGGGTTGCAGTAAGCAATGCACACATTCTTGGAAATAAGCCTGATTCTTATATAATCAGGTATAGGATCAGAGTGTAAAACTGTCAGGAAAAAATGTTTGAAAGATTAAAAATAAAGTTCTCACAAACTTGGGTTTCTCTTCAGATCACAGAAATCTTTCGCCTTTTATTAAACATATAGTTCTTACAATGTCATGGATGTAGAGCAGAAGGTGTGCATTTATTAGTGATGCCAAAGATACCATGACATTCATGCACCCAAAGTACAGATAGCAGTGGGAAAGATACTTGTGCTCATGTACGCATTTAATATGCCATAAAGCAATAGTATAGAAAAGCTACACTTATTAGGGTTGCCAAGCCTCTGTCCCCAGCTCCCTTTTCCCACCACCACTGCTGCAGCTGGCAGGAGAGAAATAATCTATGTACGGTTTGGAGTTGTAATCATATATTCCAGACACTATGGATTATTTCATCATGTAAACTTTACTTGCGTTGGATTTTCTTTCCCCGTGTGACAACAGCAGTGTTATTATAAGGGGTCAGCATGAGTGCCAAGTGGTTTGCAGGGCTATAATCTGAGAAATCTGCATGCTTAATTTAAGAAAAAGTGTGGCATACTCTCACAAACCTCAAAACAAAAACAAACAAACAAAAACAGCAACACCAGGACTGTTTTAAAGTCAAATTAAACTACAACACATTTTCTGCTAGGTTGCTTATTTTTATTTATATCCCACTTTGCTCCCTGAGGAGCTGCGGTGGCTCAAGTGGTTAAGACGCTGAACTGCAGGCTGCAGAAGGTCAGTAGTTCGGCAGTTCAAGACCCGAGAGTGCCGCATGACAGAGTGAGCTCCTGTCTCTGGTTCCAGCTCCTGCCAACCTAGCAGTTCAAAAGCAAGAAATTGCAAGTAGATAAATAGGTACCACTCCAGTGGGAAGGTAACAGCATTCCGTGCACCTTGGTGTTTAGTCATGCCGGCCACATGACCACGGAAACGTCTTCAGACAGTGCTGGCTCTTCGGCTTTGAAACGGAGATGAGCACCGCAACCCTAGAGTCGGATTCGACTGGCTTTCGAGCAAGGGAACCTTTACCTTTACCTTTGCTCCCTGATCAGGACCAAAAGTGGCTTTTCTCATCTCTCCTGCCTCCTTTTCGGTTTTTCCTCACAACCGCAGCCTTTGAGGTAGGATGGGCTGAGAGATTGTGAGGGGCCCAGGATCATCCAGTGAACATCCATGGCAAAGTAGGGGTTCAAACCCAGATGTCCTAGGTCCATGTCTGACAGTCTAACACCTATGCCACACCATCTCTCAGGTTTTTCCCCAGGTTTCTTATTGGTTCCTCTATAAGCCAGTACCATGTAGTGGCTGTTCATGTATGCTGCAGTTTCTTGTACCAAGTACGTTTTCTCTTTCATGTGCCATAAAACAAAACTAATATTTCTACATACTTTTAGCAGGTAGCTTATTTCACCAGTGTACTGCATCCTGTCACAATGAAAACTGATTAACAGTAATATAATTAAAAGAATGGTTGTCAAGGTGTTTTCTATAATGTTTAAATTATCTTCTCTCTATTCCCCAGTGTCTCTCCAAATATTCACACTGAAGCTATGTTTCTTCTTTTTTTCTAAATATGCCTCTTTGTACTGAGTTTCATTTAGGTTATTTATAGCAGTTCAAGAAAGTTCACATTGGTGAATCTGTATATCCTGCATACTGGAGATAAATACCTCACTTGGAGGAAAATCTACAGAAGTGCAAGCCATATTTAAGTTTTTTCTTAATTCTCAGCAAAAAGCTTTCTAGACTGAATGAATTCCATCATATATCTACTTTGTGCCAATTCTTCCTTTTGTACTCTGTTATACATATCTATGTGTAAAATATGTTTGTGTGCTATCAGTTGTAATTTGTGTGCAAGTCAGTGTAGAATTAGGTTATATCTCACTTTTATTATCTCACTGATTCACTTAAAAATAATCAGAAGTAGAACCTGGGCAGTGTTCCCTCTAAGCTGAGTTAGTGTGAGCTAGCTCACAGTTTTTTAGCCTCTCGCTCACACATTTTTGTCTTAGCTCAGGAAGGATGGCTCCAGAGCAAACTAATTTATGCAACAGCCAAATTGTTCGCTCACAACTTTAATGCCAGTCGCTCAGAAAGTAGAATTTTTGCTCACAAGACTCCACAGCTTAGAGGAAACATTGAACCTGGGTAAGGATCAGTATCTAAGTACCAAAAGGACTGTTAAAATCAGTTCTTTCATCACCATGTCTTGAATAAGCTCAACTTTAATTGCATCCAGAAACAAAGTACAGATGCATCAGGATCATTGGGATCAATTAGTGCCAGTCCTGACCCAAGTTTTGGTTCCCTGTTCGTTTCCAGGCATAAATCAAAGTTCTAGTTTTGACTTATAAAGGCATCAGTGGTTTGGAGCCAAGATACTTGCGCCTACCTAGACCCTAAGACCTTCTAATGAGGTGGCAACATGTGGCAGGGGCGAGTCTTGTCAGTGGTGCCATCAAGCGTACATAATTCCCTCCCCAAGAAGCTTGATTAGTGACCTCCTGAGCAGCCTTTAGAAAGGATGTCAACTTATTAGTTCCATCTTGTGGTTGCTTGCCTATCCCCCAGTAGTTCTTTATCAGACTGTTTCCTCAAGTTTTGACGAAGTTTGCAGCAGTTAAAAAAACAAACAAACTGTCAGGCTAGCAAACAATATAAAATCTAACTATACAAAATCCATAAAACAAGTAAAGAAATGATGTAAAGTGCAAGACAAAATCAGGGCAGCAACCATAAAAATCAGTGCTGCAGAGGTAAAACAAAAATCTGTTTTCTAAGGGAGAGAAGGAAACTGAGAAATCTGCAAATAGAACAGGCTAATGCCAAATGTTTCAGTAAATAAAAATGATTTTACTTGGCAATTATTATTATTATTATTATTATTTAGATTTATATCCCGCCCTCCCCATGGACGGGCTCAGGGTGGCTCACAGTTAAGGACACCATGTGCTGAATCAGCATAAAACATTTAAAAACAAGATAAAACAAGATAAACAGTCATACATCAGACAATTAAAGTGCTCGCAGTGGTGGTCAATGTTCAGTCAATTTAAAGTGGCATGCAATAAGATATAGTACTAAAGTCCCAATTCAGCAGTATTCCAAATAGGGCAAATTGGAAACCAGCTGATAGTTGGCCAATTTGGACGAATCCAAAGTTGTTTTTTTCAAGAGAGGGTGGATCATTGCTTCTTTGAGTGCCCCCGGGAACCACCCCTCAAGGAGGGACTTGCTGACAATCTCCTTTAGGGTACCTAGAAACCCCTTGTGGCCCATTTTAATGAGCCAGGAAGAGCATGGGTCAAGGCTGCATGTGGTTGGGCGCACAGTCATAAGCAATCTGCCGACTTCTTCCAGGCTGAGCAGGCTAAAACAATCTAAACTCGAAATTGAGGATGTGCAAGGGGCCTCGAGTTCATTCACTGTTTCAACTGTGGCGGGGAGGTTGTGGCGGAGCGCCAAGACTTTGTCCGTGAAATAGCTTGCAAATGTCTCACAGCCAATATCCAATTCCCTAGTGTTTAGCCTGCCCTGTGGCAGAGCTGTTAGAGACTGAATCATTCTAAACAATTGGGCTGGGCATGAGCTCACAAATGCAATTGTAGCTGCATAGAACTCCCTCTTAGTGGCCTTGACTGCCATCTCATAGAATCTCATAAACGTCCTATAGGGTGTTCTTGTAGCTTTGCCTTGAGCGCAGTGCCACCATCTCTCTAGCCATCTCAGCTCTTGCTTCATAAGCCGCAACTCCTGGGTAAACCAGGGAGCAAGCCTAGAGCAAGAGTGCAGAGGGCGCCAGGGAGCGATCTTGTCGATGGCTGTAGAGAGTTGGCTATGCCAGTCCTCCACAAGCTCATCCAATGAGCCGCCAGGGGGCATCAGATCCCTCAGGGCCATTTGAAGCTGCACTGGGTCCATTTGGCTCCGCAGGCAAGCTAAAATCTGCTCGCTGCCTAAACGGGGTCGGGGTGGAACATTCAGGCAGGCCCTCAGGGCATGGTGGTCCAACCATGGTACTACCGAAGCAGCAATCCAGTCCACTGTCACCCCAGCCACAAAAATCAAATCGAGCCTGTGCCTGGCCTGGTGTGTGGGGGTTGTTCCAATTTGGAGAGTCCCTGCATCACCATGGATGACACTAGGTCTGTTGCCTGACTGGAAGCCGCGTCATCAGCATGGACATTGAAATCACCCAAGACCAATAGCCTAGGTCGTTCCAGTGCCCAGCCTGATAGGCTTCCATCAGGGATGGCAGGCTATTGGCCGGTGCATTAGGCGGTTGGTGCACCAGCCAAATTGCCAAACTCTCCTCAGCCTCCCACACCAGACCGACACATTCAGTGCCCATGACCTCCAGTGGCGCCCTGAAGGAGAAAGCCTCCTGAATGAAAATATCCACACCTCCCCCTGCCCCCTAGTCCGTGATTGGTGTAGGACCGAGAACCCAGGAGGGGCAAGCTGGGAGAGAGCTACAGTCTCCCCATCCCACACCCAGGTCTCGGTCACACACGCCAGGTCTACCTCCTGTTCAAACAGGAAGTCCCAAAGGACCTGGCGTTGCACAACACCAATGTCGGAGGGGGGTTATATCTTGCAACAGAAAAGATCAAGTGCCAGGCATGCCAAAGCTGAGGAATTCTTCTTTCTGGTATCTACCTACCTCATTTAAGGAGGTGGAAGGACACTAGGATTGTCAGGTCCAGGTTTGGAAATTCTTGGAGATTTGGGGCATGGAGATTTGGGGGTGGAACCTAGGGAGGACAGGGACCTCTGTGGGGTACAATACCATAGAGTCCACCCTCCAAAGCATCCATTTTCTCCTGGGGAACTGGCCTCTGTAGTCTAGAGATGAACTGTAATTCTGGGGGATCCCCAGGTCCCACCTGGAGGCTGGCATCCCTAAAGGACACAGAAATTACATAGTAGTTTATATGGAGTTCTTCAAGTATCTCAGGCCTAGAACATTTAAGACTTTTAAAGGTAATGGCCAGCCCTTTGATTTGTGCGCTGATGTTATTTTAAGATTAGTAATATGAGACTTTTTACTGTACTGGCATAAAATCGCATGTACTTTGTACCTGGATTATTGGCAGCTGTTCACCTCTATCATTTCCCATTCTGTAAAGCATTTCTAAGAACTTCTTTAGCCTCATAAAGATCTTTGCCTACCATTTCCTTCACATACTGGCTATTCTAACATCCCACCTACCCCTTTAATATAGTTTAACGTAAAACTTTTGTTTTTTAAAATAACCATATTTGGCTCTGGGTTGCAAATGGATGTCCAGTGCACAATCTGACATTCTGTGCCAGTGGGCAGGAAAGAACACTTATGAAAGTTTGACTTTACATCCTGTTTGGTTTTCTGATGCAGTATACTGCACATTGTCATTGTACTTACAGTACACTGCCAGGTAGTGCTGCCCCAGCAGCATGGAAGAAACATAAAAGCTATAGTAAAAATTATTACATGTATTGAGCATGCAAATTCATCACATAAACTGCTGCTGGAAATTTATGGCCCTATTAAGTGGGCACAATCTGGATGCAGCCAATCTGTATATTAGTCTGAGTCCTACATGATGCACAGTCCCTTCCCTACTTGTTTATTACTATCTTTTTCATTTCTGGAAATAGATGCCTGGAAAAGGCAGACACTATGCTTCCTAGGCTGGAATAAGGTAATAAACAATAGGTGATAAACCAGGATCACAAGATACAAAATCGCCTAGAGGCAGGGAGATGATTGCATAGGAATGGTTGCAGTTGTTGAAATGTAGAACTCTGGTGACTGTGGGACAGAATCAGAAGAAAATCTGTGGGATTATTTAGCCTAATATATAGGGTATTTTTGTACATGGTGAAGAGTTTGGCAGGAGATCCTAGAAGTTTTTTGTCATCTTCTGGGTATGGAACAATGGTCATTGGGGATGTAGAGGGGGAGGTATTTGTGTATTTCCTGCACTGTGCAGGGGGTTGGACTAGATGACCCTGAAGGTCCCTTCCAATTCTATGATTCTAAGAGGGATAGTAGAGTTTATCACCCCTTTTGAACTGCTGATTTTGAATTTAGTATTGGCTGTCCGGAATTGCTGAACCCTTGATGTTTGGTTGTGCTGCACTAACCATATATAATGGGAGAGTGCAGTAGCCATAATTTTCCTGTTGAGTTCTGTCACCATTATGTATACACAGGGAAATACATGTTACTTCCAGCTTCAGTAGAAGTAGTGGAACATTGAGTTTTTGAGGGTATGTGTTTGTGCAAATCAAAGCTGTAATGCATGGAAAAACATGCATCTTGCCCTATTCATACAAAATAGTGCCCACACATATTGGGAGGCTTGTGGGTAGTGCACACAACTGTTATGTGTGGTTGGTGCACCAAATGTGAATATCGGAAAAGGGCTACTGTTACAGCCTTTAATATACTTGTCCTTGCAGTCATTCACCTATGCTGGCTCCAGTTTTAGCTTGACAGCAAGTAAGGTAGCCAAATTCTACCCTGCCACAGGGCTGCTAGGCCACTGGTTGGGACAGGAATTCCTGCCCCCACTCCCATTGCCCACCACTGCTCGGAATGGAGGTGAGGGAGAATTAAAAGCAAACAAACATGAGGCTGGCTGAAACATCATGTCACTTCCAGTAAAAAAACAGAAGTGACAAAGGGTAGCTCTAGGAAGAGCCAGAAACTTCATGGCTAAGCAGCTAGATCTGAGTCCAGCAGCACCTTAGAAATCAACCTGATTTTGGGGGTATAAGCTTTCGAGGGTCAAAGCTCCATTTTTCAGGTACCCTTGTCAGGGAACTTTGGGTCTCAAAAGCTTATACCCTGAAAGTCTGGTTGGTCTCTAAAGTGCTACTGGACTTGAATCTAACTGTTCTAGGGCAGACCAACATGGCTACCTCTGAAACTAACTTCATAGATAAGCAGGAATTTAATAATGGGAACATGTAGAGATGTGTTTAAAACTTAAGTGAATGGTTTTTTAGTGGCCTTAGTTGAAACATCTTTCAGAATTTACCTTCATCTGAATCATAATCTGCAAAATGAAGATGTGGATAATCCATTCGGTCTGCCTTTTCCAATCTCAAGGATAGCCTACTTGGCAGAGTCTGTGTTTAACTGTAACACCTCTTGAAAATTGGGTGCTGACTGCATTTAAGGCTGCTAGATGGTGGTTCTTGATAAATAATATCTGATGCAAAGAGTTCACCATAATTTCTCCTTAGATATAAAAGCCTTTTGGTGATGGCACTCTCCAGAACATTCCACACGCTCCCAAATTAGTTGGTGCCCTGGTGTGTCACTTACAGGGCATTTGTCTCCACTGGCTGCGTTGCTACCTCCCTTGGGGTGGTCCCGCCCACAGAGGCAGCACCCGGCATCTCAGCCTCACTCTCCTTGGAGTGGACTGACGGCTCAGACGCTCCAGCAGACAGGGGCCTCAGCCCGATCATGCTGCCACCACGGTCGTCCTCACCTGAGCACAGGTAGCTGCCCGGGCCGCTTGTTACTGCATGACGGATGGCCTGGATGCTCCAGCAGGGGGAGGGAGGGGGCCCAGCCTGATCCTACTGCCACCACTGCCCTCATCCTTGCCTGGCTACAAGTGGCCGCCTGGGCGGCCACCGGACAGTGGACGCACCGGGCACTCCAGTGTGGGGGGTGGGCCTCAGGCCAAGCCTAGTCCTGCTGCCACCACTGCAGCAGTCCAAGCCCAATTACTGAAAGCTGGACAGGCTCTGTTTGGATGGCCGCCAGCACACCACTGGCCCAGAGCCTGCTGGAGGTGGCCTGGAGGATGCTGGGCGTGCCCGGGCGGGAAGCCGGTCACATGCTGCTCCCTCGCCCCTCAACTCCGGGGGGTCGCGAGGGGGGAGATACCAGGGGATTGGGGGCACCTGTGTCACATCTGTCTAGGGCTCATTGTCTTCCTCCACAATGGGCTTTGCTCCTAGTAAATGAATAAGGCTGTTTCCTTTGAATTCGAGACTATGTAAAGTTAGACTTTGAAGTTCACTTAGCATTCACCTGATACCCATTGTAAGGGTGATTGAAGCGAACTAAGTACTTGCTGTAAACTTCCTCTGTTTAAGGGGAAGGCTACTCTGAATGAATAATTTGGCCAACTGAGAATTTAAGATTCTTCCCACACACACATTGGCAAACAGCAAAAACAGTGAGTAAAGCCATCCAGTATAATGGCAGAGCAGCATGTTCAGAATAATTAGTTTATGGGTTGTCTATATCCTGCACTATCATCACAGGGTTTACCTCTTTATCCCTGTTGTTGTTCTGTTTCTTCCTTTTGTCTGGTTACGTGTTTTGCATCAAAAGACATACATGGATGAAAGTGGTATGCATTTAAAATATATGTAGACATCACAGTGCTTGAGAGGGATGCTAAATTATTTATTGTGTACTGGGCTTTAATCTTATAAACCTGCCGCCTGCAGGCCTTATACCTGCCAGCCAGAGTGTTCTGTAAAGCACATAAATCAAGCAACACAAAGCTTTCTATTGGCTGGAGGTAGTAATTATTCATCTCAGCTTGGCATTCCCTCTATCAGCTTATTAAAAGCAGTTGGGCTTGTTACACAGGGAGTCATTTGGCTGTTGCTGCTAACTTACAAGTTGATTTGCAACTACTGCATGTAAGATCCCAGCTATAACAGGTGGGAACTGTGGTATCTTCTTTCCAGAGCAATTATGCACAAAGCAGTAGAACGAGTTCCTCTTTTGAAAAGAGGTTTGGAACAATACAAGCCCTAAGTAGGGTTACCATCTGCCCTGGTTAGTACTTGGATGGGAAACCACCAAAGAAGCCCAGGGAAGCAATGGCAAGCCACCTCCATTCACCACTTGCCTTGAAACTCATATGAGGATGCCTTAGATAGGTGAACTGCAGTGCAGTCTCGAGTAGAGTTGCACCATTCTAAACCCATTGACTTCAGTGTACTACATGGGTATAACTGTGCTCAGGATTGCTCTGCTGGAGTGGGATGTGTTGGATGGGGATCAGGTTAAACACCATGTCCCCCACTGTCCATTGTTCTTCTTCTTCTGATCATTGCCCCTTCAGTTTCCTTTTTCTTTTCTCTATATGTTGAGTTATGGGAAGAGGATAGGAGTTATTGGGTATTTTCAACAGTCAGTATAAATTTTTTATCCAGCTTTCCAGAGACTCCTGGGGATCAACAGTCAATACAAATGATAAAATTCAATTAAAAAAAAAGATTCCTCAGGGAATTTTTTTTGGTATTGCGCTATGAAGAAAACTCAATAAACTTTTATTGTTTTATTTTGTTTTGTTTTTAAAGAAAAGCCTGGCAGCCTTGACATATCACAGTACATGGCAATATTGCTTCTCTAGCAGTCAAAACTGCCAATTGTTTTCCTTTATTATTTTAAAGATTATTGAGATGGGTCAGGAGGATAAAAAGAGAAAAAGGACAGTGCAGTTTAAGCATGTGAATAAATACAAATATGTATGTATACCCTAGAAATTCAGGTACAATATCAGCACAATTGTTTAAAGCATTGTTTTTATTTAAATATTTATACCCTGCCTTTCCTTGTGGCTTGAAGTGGCCACAATTTAAAACCCATCGAATAAGACCCAAGATACCACCCCATCCCCCAATTATGTCTCTTGAATTCTATTTTATACTCAGACGTCCAGATCTGAGTATACTGTACTATACAGTGTTCCGGGGGATGATGCTGCCATTTTACCTTCCTCCTCCTACCAAAACAGGATTACACTGCTGTGGCATATGTGTGAGGCAATTCCAGCAGTAAAATGATGATAGTGGCCCTAGGGACCCTGTATTGTCTAGTTTGGTCCTGGGTGTTCTTCTGCTAATGTTTCTGTGTGTGGTAGGCTTGACATTTTCTGGTGCTGGAAGGTATGATATTTATCAACCACAGTAGCCTTTATAATCCAAGATTTTTGACCTACTGCAATGTTCCAAGCAGAAATTGTGTGGCCTAGTACTGGGCTAAAGGCAGAAAAAAAATCATTAACTTGCCGTGAGGGTTTCCCCTTCTTCTGATAGGCCCAAAGTAGTTTTGTACAGGTAACAGGACTGAATAGGCTAGTTTGCCATGAGGTGACAGTTTTGAGTCTCCACTGGCAATAAAGAGGAGATAGTGCTTCCTCTAGTTGCATTTAGTCTCTGACAGAAGGCCTTCTATCTTGATCCCTCATTGGACTGCAGGCTCCCATTCACATATGTTGACAGCTTTACAGCAGTAGATGGCAGGGCTACGGGGATAGGGCAATGTTACATCAGAGCTGTGCTCCTGATCAGCAGGCATTTCCTTGGTTTTAACAGTCTGCTGGCTGGAATTCAGAGCCCCTAGGGAGAGCAATTCCCTTTCTTTGTCAACACTGCTGTCCTAATTATGCTCATAAGAAATGAAGTGAGCAAAAGGAGATTTACATTCTTCAAACTCTAGTCCTGTTATGTCTGAACTGTAGAAGACAGATGGAGTCTGTTTCAGTATATGAATAGACCAAAGGGGAGAAATGGGAGGGGCTTTTCCTACCACTACAGCTGATGCCAAAGCTTGTTGGGCCTGCCCTGCGCCTGGATCTCATGAAGACTTTTGCATCTTATTAATTCTTGAAAAGCTGACATCTTAATCTTCAAACTGGACATCTCCAGGGAGGTGCAGCCGGACCTGATGTACTTTCAGAGGAAGCTGTTGCTTGTGTAACTCAGATAATTGTCGCGGCATCTTGCTCATGTCTATAATATATTTTGGGAGTATTCTTGGCTTTCTGATTAGGTTTTGATAAACTTTTAGATATGTTGGGTTATGCAGATGCTATAAACTTCTACTGTGTAACAACTCCTTCTTCATTACTCTGTTTCAAAGGTAAACAAGGGAAAGTGATAAACCGTACAAATATCTGGGTGCTTACATCTTGTTTCCAGATATATCTCATTCACAGAAACTAGAGTCTGGTAATCTATTTATGTCTTGAACTAGTTGTAACAAGTGCTTAGTCTGAAAAATTTGGAATTTGTAGCAGTCCCTGTTATATTCTAGTCATCCTACAATGGATTTCTGAATGGATTTCTGAAATTACCATCATCCCATTAAGGAGCCAAATTGAGGCAGTCCAATGTCAGATGTGACTGTTATCATGGACATCTGTAACCAGGAAACCTCTAGTCTGCATAAACCACTAGGGCAGCATTTCCCAAAATGGGTTCCAGACTTCTGCAGTTTTATTGTTTTTTGCAGCTGATTAGCAGTGGGGAGGTGGGCCCTGGCAGTGGGGGCTCCTGCCTCCACTGCGGGGTCTGGCAATCCTACTTCTGGGTCGAGCTTGAATCTTTGCTCAGAGAACAAGTAGTCTGGCTAATTATCTTCTTGAATTTTGCGTCTTACTTCCCTGCATCCTGTTCTCCTTGGACAGATTAACCTAGTTTTGCCCTAGCTAGTAAAAGTCTTGGTTTGGATTACCCAGCGCTTGGTGCTTTGTATTTTTAGCTGTTGACTTCCAGTGACAGTGGCCAAGGACTTCGACCTTGGGCTGATAAGGGGCCAGCTATGCCAGAGCCCTTAATAAATGACACCTGCATGAAAGAACCAGACCCATTACTTTGCACACTAACCCTTGAAGGGAGGACAAGAATGGTGGTTTGCCTCAAAATTAGGTATGATTCTTTTTGGTGGTTTGTTAGAAATGGTATTTCAGTTAGAAATGGTATTTCAGTTAGAAATGGTATATTCTCTGATAGAATATATCCTTAGAGAGTGGCCATGCCCTCTTGCTGATAGTAGGCCTATGACAACAGTATCAGTATTTGACCACTGAACCTTTATTTGCCATCCATTCAGACTGCAAAGAACCATCCATTCAGACTGCAAAGAACCACTAGTAAGCGTTAGTACAGGTACCCACAGGTGCAGTGGCACCCAACAATGCCTTTCTTGGTGGCCACCAGTTTTTAGAAAGTGGGTGGACCAGGTGGAGCTTTTGCCCAGTATGGCTTCTTACTGGCCACTGAACATCTGATCAGCTGTGCAGATTAAAATAACAGTATTACAGGGGCAGCCATCAGGGGCAGCCATCACCCAGTGTTTGTTCTATCCATTCTCTCTCACTTCTCTTTTACAGTGTATTTTAAAGTACTCATCTCCTCCCCTGCTACTGGGCTTTTTCTGTGTATGTGATTTTGCTTCCTGTGGCAGCCATTTTGTGGTTGTGCCCACCACCCTGTCTCAGAATTTCAAAGATGCCCTCATTCTCAAAAATGTTGGGGACCCTTGCATTAGTAGATTGTGGATTTTTAAAAACAAATGGAACAGAAAGAATTTCAGTATTGCACATTATTCAGATCTCCTGCCCAAACATTTGCACTAAAACTTCACTGTCTTTTTATGCTAGAGCACTGCTCAGTTCTCCAAATGGAGGGGTGATTGGGTTTTCTTGCCTCCCCCCCATTTTTATTTTTAAATCACAGCTGATAAGAAGCTCCTATTCATCCAAAGGTTAGGTTAAAAATAAGAGAGCAACTTTGGAGGGGGGGTGCTGATAAGGGCACAGAGGGGAGCTAGAGGCATGAGAGACCCGGATAACATTGCATCTGTTAAGATCCCTGACTGGATTAAGGTTTGCTTGGATTTCCAAGGAGGTAAGGATTTGAAATGAATGATAGGAATATAATTACCATGAAAGCGGATAAAGTTTTTTTTCTTTTGCAAGATTTTGTCACTGTCCCAGCAATAAAGGCATTAGCAGTTTTTCTGCCATCAAACCTTTCTTTCATCTCTTCACCAGCCCTGCCTCTTCCCCTGCCTTCAGCTTCAAGCCTAGGCATTTTTTGTAAGAAGAAGTTTAGCTCAGCTTTAGGGGGCGTTTAGAAAAGAAGAATTAAGCTGATGGCTGCTGATGCTTGGGAATGAAGTGTGATAATGGATCAGAAGTTTTATTATCCCCTTTCCATGTCCCCGGGGCACTATGGGTCCTTGTAGATTGCCTTTCAGGGAGGAGAGTTATCAAAGATTTGGGCAATGTGAATGCCAATAAGCAACTAAAGAGCCAATTATTTGTTCCATTCCCCCCCCCAAGTGGGCTGGGAGCCAATTTACGATTCCTTCAGGTGTTAGGCTTTTATCCCTGAGAAAATAGCTGTGATGGGTGTCTTTTTAAAAATACAGATTAGAGGTAAAAGAGTTCTATATTCATCACCATGGTCTCTGTTCATTTCCACATAGGTTCTGAGCATGCACTGTCAGTCACAGGAGATGATGATGACTTTGAAAGAATTAGAAAGAATAGAAAGAGAAAATCTAAATCTTATCCTTCCAAGAATTCTAAAGGGGCTCCCAAATAGGGTGTTTGACTGTTCACCATCATACCTCTCACTGTGCTCCTGTTCCTGAACAATTTGACAGGCTGCACAGTCCAGTGGGGAAACTTTATACATGACCAGTGGGTCCTTGCTATAATTTCCATTGGCTATGCAAGAGAATATACAGGTAGCCTAAAAGACCATCCCTCCCAGCTGTCCCTGACTAATTGATTCAGGTAGCTCCTGCCAGATAAGTATATAAGCCCACCTAGAGATCTGAAGAGGACTTCTCTCCCCTCTCCTCCCACACAAGAAGCAAAATACATGAATATGCAGACATGCATCTTGCTCTCACATCAGGTTAAGGCTGAAGCTCACCTGCAGTCAGAAGGCAGACCACTTCCGTTGTGTGCTGATCTATGTGAGTACTGCAGGACACTTAGACTTCAGCCTTTTTAGGTTTCAGTCAGCTAAGATGCTGCTGTGGAAGATGGGATTTAGAGCATAAGCAGTGCTACCACTCAGCCATAAAACTTGTTGAAGTGCTTGGACTTGAACCTCCACCTGGAAGCAGATCTCTCTTCCCAATAGGTGTCCTGTGCAGTAGACACGTGTGTTTATACCAATGTGCACAATTTCCCCTCCCCTTCCTCAAATAAAAAATGTTATTTTTTTAAGCTTTGGTGGGTTTATTTCTGAATCAGTGATGGGCCATTTGCCATGGCATGGGGTCCAGCAAATGCTAGGTCTTGTTAATCATTGCCACCATGTCTAACCTCTAACATCAAAACCCAGGCTAGTCTTCATAGACAGACAGCAATGAATGTGTAAAGATTCCCTTCCAAGCCAGACTGGCAGTTGGCTGGGCGGGGGGGGGGGGGTCACCTTTATCGCCTAAGCCAGAACAACTATGTTTGCTTTACAAAAACTTGTTCTACAAGCTTCCGTGGCACAGTGTACCTTGTGCTAAATGATTATAGCACACTATAAATTTAGCTGATGATAAGGACTATTGTAGTGTTTTCCAAACAGTGTTCCTAGGAACCCTGGGGTTTTTCAGTAGCTCATAAAAGATTTTTCAATAAGAACAGTAGCAACAGTTGACAAGTTTTCCTTCCCCAGCAATGCATAGTCACAGAAGAGTATTGGGCATATTCTCTAGACTAATCTGTATGAAACAATAGTGAAGTCAAAGAAGTGTGGTTGATATCTCCAGTAGGGGAGGAAAGCTTTTTCCTGCTGGATTAGATCTGTGGAGAGCTTCTGTTTCTCCAGTGGTCCTAAGGAGTGGGGCAGTCATCACATGTGGGAATAGCCTATCCCTCATCAAGCAGGGTTGGTCTCTTTGAAATCAATCCAGTTGGGGAGGGGCCTATCCTCCCAGGAGTTCCCCAGTCTAACTGGCCCTGCTGGAGAAGCAGGAGGGTCTCGTTGGTGCTCTGAGGAGCACAAAAAAGAAGAAGGGGGGGGAACAGGAGCAAAGAATCATACTTGTAAGGCTTCGTCCACACACCCCTCTCAGCCTCTCAAGCCATGGTCGGTGGCAGAGGATCTCTTTTGGGACCGGTGGAGGCCATTGCCTACCTCGGAACCCAGGGGCCAGCAGGAAAAGTTCCTTCCACAACTTTCTCATGGGCGGTGGCGGACGCGATGGGAGGATGAAGAGGCTGGCGGCGCTGGGTGGCCCTCAGCAGCCGTGACAAGACCAAAGCCCTCCCAAACCTAGCAAAGGTCATGTCTGGGCTGCAGAAGGCAGCAGATGGACCAGCGGAGCAAGCGTTGCTGGGAGATCCCTGGCAGCTGCGGCTAGGCTGCAGCCTCCCAAATAGATCTCCTGCAGGAACGGTCGAGGCTGCAGCAGGTGCAGGGCAGTGTTGAAACCCAGACAGCCTCCCTGGAAGTCTTTGCTGGAGAACAAAGGTCCCTCACCTGAATCATGGTAGGAAAGTTCCCACCGGGCATGGGGGACCGGGGAGAAACGGCGACTGGGACCTGGGGCTCAGTTTCCAGCAGATACCCCACCCACAGGGCGGAGAGGGCAGGAGAAAGAGGGGGGAGTATTCAACTTTCCTCTCCAGCATTCCTGTACGAACAGGGAAGAATTTTTTCCTTCATTCTCGGCACCTAGCCATACCACTCTGAGATCTCCAGCCCAGTAGAGAGGGCAGGATGGCCACATGGCTTCTCTCACTCAATGCCCCTGTGCTCTCGCTCCCTCTTCTCCTCTCCAGCTTGACCATCTCCCCCCTCCTCCTTCCCCCCTCAGCCCATGATCGCAGAGTGGAGGACAAGAAGGGGACAGAATGGCTGCAAAGGCAGGCTTAGCCAGTCCCCAAACCTTGAGCAACGTGGACAGTGAAGCTGAGATGCTCAGAGCCCCTGCCTCTGTCTCTACACAGGGTTCCCTGTCAGAAGAACGGGGCATGGACTTGGGGGGGAGAACAACCCACAGTTCATATCCTGGCTGAGAATGGAGATGAGGAAGGAGTTTAGAGAGTGGACGCAGGAGACAAAACAGGTGCCTTACCCCTGTCTCCAAGGCGGGGGAGAAGATCTTAAGTGCTTTGGGCTGGGGGGGGGTTCCACCCCAAGCACATCACTTTCCTCTCAAAGGGCAGAGAGGGGAAACTGTACCAGGGACAGTACAGTCCACTCCTTGATGTTTGGGATGAGCAGTCAGGCTCCGAAAGCTCAGCCACAGAGAGGGAAGATGGAGAACTCTCTGAGGAGGAGAAGGAGGAGGTGGTGTAAGCTACTCAAACCAGACTGTTTCTCCCAGAGTTGTTTAGCAGGCTTTTTCCAAAGGTGCTGAGAGCACTGGAGATTTCATATAAACCAAAGGAGTTGGAGGATTCCGACCCAGGGTTCCCACAAGCCTCGGGTAAAAGTATACCCAAACCGGAAGTGAAACTGTCAGGCATGCCACTCCCAGCAGCCTTTTACAGTCTAATCAAAGCGGAATGGGAACACCCAGCTCAGGGACACACTCAAGAAAATAGAGCTGGTGGTGTCATTTTCTGCAGACGTCTCTCTAGACGTCTGCCATAGGCAGCTAGGGCAATGGCCTGTGGCGTAACGGCTAGGAGGAACACATGGCTTAGGTGCTGGGATGTGGATCCATCCACTCAAGCCAAGGTCCCCTTTAAAGGAAGCAACCTTTTTGGCAAAGGCCTGGACAGGTACCTGATAGAGAACAAGGACAAGAAGAAAGTCCTCCCATCAAAAAAGGATAATGGGGTTGGAAACACTTTCAGTCCTTTTGTGACAAGAAGGCATCAAGACACACACCCGGAAAATCCTTCAAGGGAAAGTGGCAGAACCGCCCACAAGAGAACAGGTCCTCTTTCCACAGGAAGTCCAATCAGAACCATAAAACGTCCAAGAAAGGGACTACAGCATGACAGTATCAGCATTGTGGAACTGACAGAGATAGGGGGGGCACTTACAGCAGTTTGCCGCACATTGGCAAACATCAGTAAGGGACAAATGGGTACTGGATACAGTATCCAAGGGATACTCCCTGGAATTCGACTCCACTCCACCCGACCAGTCCTGATGAACTGGTTGACGAAAAAACACCAACTTTTGGAAGAGGCCATCAATCACCTACTAGACATCAGGGCCATAGAGCATGACTTGGGACCACAAAAGGGGAGGGGGGTATACTCAGTCTTCTTTGTGGTGCCAAAAAAGAACGGAGATGTCAGGGCGATCCTGGACCTGAAGTGGTTGAACAAACACGTGAGGACCAGGAAGTTCAGGATGGAGACCCTGAAGTCCATCATGCTTGCCATTCAGGAAGGGGATTTCCTGACATCCATCAATCTTTCCAAGGCCTATCTACACATCCCAATCCAAAAGTCCCATCGCAGGTTTCTACGCTTCACCTACAATGGAAATCACTTCCCTTCAGACTCAGGTCAGCTCCCAGGGTGTTCACCAAGGTGTTGGTGGCCATAGTGGCACACCTGAGGCTACAAGGAGTGTCACTTTTCCCATATCTGGACGATAGTCTCGTGAAGGCACCAAAGTTCAGACAGAGACTGGAGGCATCAACAACAATGGTGAACACCCTCAGAGAACACGGCTTTGTGATCAACTGGAAGAAGAGCAATCTTCATCCAACACAGACACTTACGCATCTGGGGGTACAGATAGATACAGTAAGAGACAAGGTCTTCCTTTCACTAGAGAGACAATAGAAGTTACAATCCCTGGCAACCAGGGTGTTGAGGGAGGAGCGTTGTAGAGGTGATGGTCCTGGCAAAACTGCTTGAAATTATAATGTCATGCCAGGAGGTCCTCCAGTGGTCAAGATTCCACGCTCAGCCACTGCAGCACTTCCTGTTGTCCCACCAGGACACGATAGCACACAAGAGGGCCAAATCTGTTCAGCTTCCAGGTGCACTGAAAAGCCAGTTGTAGTGGTGGGTGGAACCATCCTGCGTTGAACAGGGTGTCCCCCTTCGAGAGCCAAAGAGGGTAGTGATGACCACAGATGTGTGCCTTTCCGGATGGTGGGCGCATACTCAAGGGAGAGTATCACAGGGCCTCTGGTCTCGGGTGGAGGTCTCCAGGAGCATAAACTTCCTGGAGCTCAGAGCTATCAGACTCGGCCTGATGGAATTCAGACTTGGGTCAACACGTCCTTGTACAGACAGACAATATGATAGCAAAAGCATATGTGAACAGGCAGGGAGGGACATGATTCAGAATCCTACACAACGAAGCAAGCAGACTGCTGGAGTGGATGGAGGTCCACCTACAGTCTTTGAAGGTGATACACGTGGCAGGACAGGAGAATGTCCTGGCAGACTGGCTGAGCAGACAAGTTATAGACCAGGCAGAGTGGACATTATGCAAGGCAGTCTTCCGTCAGATCAGCCACAGGTTCAGGGAGATGGAGATGGATCTGTTTGCCACAAATCAAAATCGTCAACTAATGAGGTTCATGTCAAGAATAAGGTGCCCACAGGCGGCAGGAATCGATGCTCTAAACTGCGACTGGCCTTGAGGTCTCCTCTATGCCTTCACTCCAATTCCGCTGGTACACAGAGTATTACAAAACCTGATAGAGCAGAGGGCGGAGGTTGTTATGATTGTGCCCTTCTGGCCAAGAAGACCATGGTTTCAGGACCTGAAAAGACTGTCAGTAGCGGAGCCATGGCACCTACCTCAAAAGGAGGACCTTCTAGTGCAGGGGTCAATGTGGTACCTGTGGTCAACACTCCTAAACCTCGCAGCTTGGAGGTTGAGTGGAAGCAACTAACAGATATGGGGTATACAGAGCAAGTAATCGAGACCATGCTAGCCTCTAGGAAAAGGTCCAACAATAGGGTGTATAACACCTGGCAGGTCTTTCAGACATGGTGCTCAGAGCGTAGCTTGACCCCTTGAAGGTATCAGTTAAGGGGATTCTATCCTTTCTCCAGGATAGGCTGGATAAAGGATTGAGTACCAGCACCTTGAAAAGACAGGTAGCAGCCATTTCAGTGGTAAGGGGGGCCAAGAAAGGAAGGTTCCTAGTCCAGCACCCCCGTGTCAAGCATTTCCTTACGGGGACCACACTATTGAATCCAACGCAGTCACATAGATTCCCTACCTGGAACCTTAACAGGGTCCTAAAAGCACTGTGCAAGGCTCTGCTTGAACCCATGGTGTCCTGCCCACTGAAGGAGTTGACCTTTAAAACCCTTTTCCTGGTTGGGATCACGTCAGCCAGGAGGGTATCGGAATTAAAGGCCCTCTCCATTGATAAGGAACTCTGCATGTTCCACAATGACAGGGTGGTGTTGAGGCCCGATCCGGCATTCATACCCAAGGTAAACTCTGC
This sequence comes from Gekko gecko, assembly GCA_029375565.1. NCBI lineage: Eukaryota > Metazoa > Chordata > Lepidosauria > Squamata > Gekkonidae > Gekko > Gekko gecko. Next base: position 124,475,508 of record JAPDNY010000006.1, on the reverse strand, counting down.
ATTCCATAGGTCAGAGGAGATTGTGCTTCCCTCTTTCTTCCCGAACCCTAAACATGATAGGGAAAGAGAATGGCACTGTCTCGACATTTGCAGAGCCCTTAGTTTTTACACTGATAGGTCAAGGCAATGGCAAAAATCAGATGCCCTCTTCGTGGCATTTAGGAAATCATCACAGGGACGGAGAGTCTCCACAACCACCTTGAGTAGGTGGATTAGGGGCTGCATCATAGTGGCATACAAAGCAAATGGGCTGGAACTGCCTGAGGGAATCACAGTGCATTCTTTAGCGGGGGCAGCCACGTCAGCGGCATACCGAGCCTTCCCGTCGTTAGAGATGGTATGTAAGGCAGTGACCTGGAAGTAGGTGCACTCGTTCACTAGACATTACCGCATAGACAGGTCAGCCTCGGCTGAGGCAGCCTTTGGCCGCAGGGTTCTACAGCACATAATTTAACTCAAAGCTAAGAGCCCACCCTGGGACACACTGCTTTTGTACCTCCTACATGTGATGACTGCCTCACTCCTGAGGACCACTGGAGAATGGAATATTTGTCTTCACTTACCGTGAAGCTTCCTTCTCAGTGGTCCAGGAGTGGAGCAGTCATACCTCCCCCCCCAAAAAAAAAAATAGGATGGGGGGATGGCCTTGGTATAGTGGTCGTGTGCTGAAGAACAGGGGACACAGCCAGGAAACACCCCCTCCTGGGGAATGGACAGGAAAATTACCAATAGAAAAGAGATTGGCTATGGAAAGGCAGTTAGTCCTAGTCAATGGTAATCGAATCTGATTTCCCACAATACTCTAGTGGGCTCAGAGGTTTACATGGGGTCAGAAGGAAGTTTTTGTTTTTTAGTTAAGAAAAGGGGAGATCACGGCTTGGTGACGACTGGGGAACTCCCGGGTGGCTGGGCCCCTCCCCAGCTGGATCGATTTCAAAGAGACCAACCCTGCTCGATGGGGGAGAGGCTATTCCCACATGTGATGACTGCCCCACTCCTGGACCACTGAGAAGGAAGCGTCACGGCAAGTGAAGACAAATCTTCCATTCTCCTGTGTTGCATGCATTTAGCCAGAGTGTGACCAGAGGCACGAGTTGAAGGGCAAGAGCCAAAGGGCTGTTGGTCCTTGGCTTACAGATTGTGATCTTGAGTGAGCCAGGTCAGTGGATCCAGAAGTTACCAGTAAAGTTTCATTGTGTATTCAGTGAGCCTTTTCATGGGAAGGGTGGGGTATAAATTGAATGAATAAATAAATATTTTTATTTGCTTAAATTATATTTTTGTGTTTCTTTGTGAGCTGCTTTCGATCCACAGTGGGGGAAAAGCAAGATGTAAGTTGAAGAATACCTCGCAAGCATTGAGAGTACATCCTGGGACTGCGGTTTCAGAAATCACTGTGGATTTTTTCTGGGTAACTGTGGCTGTGGTTACACAGCAGGGTTAGCACAGTCTGGCCACGCCTTAAATTTCTTCATTATTTTTTGCAATGGAGAAATTTGATCAGACGTTCCATCCTTAACCCACTTCATCCTGTACTCACCCCTTGGAGGACCAATCAGATGTCAGCCATGGAGTGGAAGCTTTTCTTTATTATTTGTCCTTTGAGCATGCACATAAATGCTTATGGGAAGTGTTGCTTCAAACTCATGGCAGCTGGTAGCCAATAGGATTGCAGGACAAGGCTGCTGGGATTTGTAGTGCGGCTGTGAGGGCAGTGTTTTTTAAACTGTGCTTTAAAAAAATTAAATATTTCAAAAGTTTCAAAGCTGGGGGAGAGGATAGAGAAACCTCATCTCATGTCCTGTGTGCTGACATTTTTATTTAAAAGCTTGGAGTGAAGCTGGAGTCACAGCATCATTCTCAGACTGCCTCCCTCCCCCTCCCCCTCCCTCTCTGAAAAGGACACAGCTTTTCAATTAACCATTTTCACAACCACGTGAGCCGCAAAGCTGTAAACAGAAAACAGCTGAAACACATAGGCATCTTTCTTTGGAAGGTTTTAAAAGCTTTTTAAAAGAGAAACACATGGGGTGAAGATCTGCTTAAGCACATGCCACTAAATGATTTTTTTAAATGGCGCTGACACATGTGTGCTCTCTAGCTTCCCAAACAGCTTAATTTGCAAGAGAAAGTTCAGGCATCAGGAATTGAACAGTGAAACCAGTTCAATCTGTAAAGGTCTGCTTTTTTCAGTGTCAGGAAAGTCAGCTGTGAGTGTGAACCACCAACAACTGCAGAACGGGAGACAGATGTCACTGTCTGAATGATCATTTTTAATCCATAAGGGAGATGCAACAATATCAGTTCAAATAGCCCATCTGATCACAGCCCTTTACAGATTGAACTGGTCTCACTGCACAATTCCCGATTGTCCTGCAATCTCATTGGTCAGGAGTTTGAAGTGATACTTCCCATAAGCACTTATGCACATGCTCAAAGGACAAATAATAAAGAAAAGTTCCCACTCTATGGCTGCCATCTGACTGTTCCTCCATAGGGTGAGTGCAGGGTGAAGCAGGTTAAGGATGGGATGTCTGATCAAATTTCTTTGTTACTAAAAATAATGGAGAAATGTGAGGCATGGCCAGATCATGCTAATCCTGCCATGGGACCACAGCCAAGGTCTGCTTTTTTCCAGTGTCATGAAAGTCAGCTGTGAGAATGGACCACCAATGACTGCAGAATAGGAGACAGATGTCACTGTCTGAATGATCATTTTTAATCCATAAGGGAGAAGCAACGGAATTGGATCAAATAGCCAGCCTGATCACAGCCTTTGTTTCAGATGGCAGCATCTCTAAATGATGCCATATCTAGAGAATAGCTCAGCTGGTTGAAACCGATTTCCAAGTAAGCATGTTTGGACTGGGGTGCCATTGACTTTGCAGATGATGATTTCCAGAGAACTGTAAGGAAAATTCAGGAACAAGTTTCAGATAAAAGTAATATGCTACTATACTTATGAAGTAATATGCTTCATGTACTAGCTCTGGAAAATAACGATTTTTGCCACTCACCCAGCATGGAAAGACTTGCCAAACCTTCTTTGATAAAACAGAGGAATAAATAGCATGGCCTTTCATCATTATTTCAGCTTCCAAACAGGTAGTCTGATGACAGTCTAAATGCCGACTTGGCTTTCTGAGCTCTGCACTCTGGAATATCAAGAGTTTAGAATTTTGCAAGCAAACTCTCAGCTTGAATTTAGTATCATGCAACTTCATTTGCTAAGCTCAGGGCTGGATTAACCCATAGGTTTAATTATTCCATCAAATAGGGTCTCTGCTTAATGGAGATTCCAGCTACAGGAGATTCCATCTGTATGTGGGGAATGCTTCTTTGGCTCCTTTGGTAGTGGCACATAGCTCAGAACATGCTGACTATTCCACTGTCGCATTATGAAGGCAAAATGAACAGACAGTTGTCAGGAAGTGCTATGGCAGTCTGGCCCAAGAAGAGCTTTTTTTAAAAAAATTATCTGCTAATTTCTTGACCTTTTCAATATTGGATTTGTCCACATATTCAGCTGCCAATAACTGAGTGATGGACATTGAGCTTGTATGAATTTGCTCTAAGGGCAGGTAAAGTAATACATATAAACTTTACTGAAGCATTGTGTTTCATTGCTAGGAGAAATAATTTCACTCCCTGAGAATGGGGTTTTCTTCTGTGCCATGGGAAACAGATATAGGATAGGCTGGATGAAACTGGACAACAAAACTGCACATATTTAATAACTGCATATGTGCTGGTTGCTTAGAAGACCACAGGGTCTTAGGCATACATAAACATAATTTTGTTCTATTTTTCCTTTTGGTGAGTAACAAATGGTGAAGATAGGTTTACTATCAGATGAGGACTTTCAGTGGCTTCCTTTCAGCCGCATATCAAAAAGGACAGATATGCAAGTCAGCAAAATAAATGCTAGTATGCCAGTTTTGTCCCTCCCCACTTGCTAGCACAACCATCACATCCTCCTCTTGAGATGGAAGAAATATGCACTGCTTAAAACAGACATCATTTTTGCTATGCCTTCTTCATCCATTGTCATCAGTTTGGGGGAAACTGATGGTCCTTTGTATTAAATAGTGGGTTTAACACAGCAGAGGCGAAGGCAGAGTGATTTCAACAAGCAGCAGTTTATTGCATCTCAACAGGAATGTTTTACATGGGGCAACTGTCCTAACTATATACACCTAAGCCACTCCCAGCCCCCATGCAATTGGTGAGTTCAAATGGCCTCCAGGCTCCAGATTGGCTGGCTGCCCTCAGGGGCTAATCCACAGGCAGGTTTCGGATCCTGCCTGCCTTTGTTCTGGGGCTTCAAGCTCCAACTAGGTGGCCTGTCCAGACAAGTCCAGACATGCCTCCCCACTCTCCATCTAGGTGGCCTGCCAGACAAGTCCAGGCATGTCTCCTTATGCTGGCTACTGCACCTGTAGCAGTTAAGCCTGAGAGGAAGATTGCACATGCCCAGACATAACACTTTGACTTTGAGTTTCAAGGTTCTTGTTCCTTGTTTTGGAGCACCCCTACCAAATGTACCTGAGTGGCTGGCAGAATACAAGGTTTCTTGCTGTGGCACCAGAATTAGCAGCTTTGCTAATATATCCTGGAGATTCTGAAAATCATAGCATTTATAAGCTTGATCCAAAACTCACAAAAAATAACTCAACATTGTACTAGCTAAATATAAAATGTACAGAAGGGTACATTTGTCGCGGGTTTGAACAGCAGAAGTGGTAGGCACGAAGTGGGCCAGAAGAGAGTGCGAGTATCCAAATAAATACTGGAGGCTTCAGCTAGGTGCAAACTATATACATTTATTTACACACCACAGCCACCATCAAACAGAGTGTCAAAGTGCTCTGCTGCAATCATACAAACGAGGAGGAGAAACTGTACATCACTCACTGTACATTTATACAAACACTAGCCAATCAGGCTTCAGTGCTGAGTCACTGTGATAGCAGTGGCAAGACTGCCCTGAACCGGTTATAGCCAGCTCTAACAGAGATTCCTGGCTGACAGCTACCTGTCACTAGATCAAATACATCTAGCCAGACTTACAAGACATGTGGATCTCAACAACATTTCCTTTTCCATACAAGGTTTCCAGAATCCCCCAAACATGTTAGTGATTGGACTCTAAGGAAGCCACTTGTTCACACTGCTTGTTTTCTATTCCACTATAAGCTGGCATTTCTCATTTAGAATTAAACAAGTGTACCTGCTTTCATCTGACAAAAATTAAGAATATGCAGTCAGTCAGACTGTAGGATTTGAAGTGACCTCTAGACAACTGATGGGTAAAAAAGAACAGATCTCAATAATTAAATGAAGCCATAGATGTACTCTTTTGCTCAGCTCTTAGTATGCAGAGTTTTTCGAAACATATTTATTTATGTGCCACTTTATTTTTACCTACTTTTCTCCCCAATGGAGACTGAAAGTGGCTTAAAGTATTCTCCCCTTCTCTGTTTCCCCCCCCCTCACAACAACCCTATGAGGTCCTTGAGCTGGGAGTATTTGACTGGCCCAGGGTCACCCCTCATACTTCCATGAGAATGTTTGGATTTGAATCTGGTTCTACCTGATCCTAGTCCAACACCTTAACTACCACACCACACTGGCATTTCAACACTGTGGCAGCATAACTGTTATGGTATGTTATGGTAGAATAACTGTTGTGTAGCATCGTACTTTGCATGGCTGAGGGATTGATTACTAGGTGCTGATTACTATTCCAGTGACATCTGGGAAAATATAAAGGACAGCCAAGTTCATGCCAGAAGTTTGTGTCCAGGAGGAAGAGCGCTCTACAGATATGCATCTTAAATCATCTTCTCCTTTTATTAAGTTTTCCATTACAGATAGGCTGCCTGTTGTATTTTCAGAATTTCTTTGCAGAAAAAAATGGAAAGAAAACTACAATCAAGCCAAAAAGTTTATTTAGAGAGATGCAAGGAATGGCTTGCTATTAATGAAACAAGGCAAGCGGATGTAACTATAAAAACGCTTTTGTCTCATATTGCAGCTGTGATTGTTAAGAAACTGTGATCAGAGTAGTTTCTGTAGAACTAAGGTTCAATGAGATCAGTGTGTTATTTCTCTAGGAGCATTAAAAAGTAGCTGACACCATCTGAAAAATGTTGATAAATGCTCATCTTCTCAGAAAGTTTTCTACCTCTGCAGCACAAATACAGTTGGAGTATGCCTCCTTTGCTTTCCTCAGCCTAACCCACCTCACAGGGCTATAGTGAGGATAAAATGGAAAAGGGAAGAAAAATGTAAGCTACTTTGGATCCCCAGTGGAGAGAAAGGGAGGATATAAATAAACACGAGTTTTGCTTTAACTTCTCACTTGCACTCAGAATTTGAACATCTGGATGAATCTTAATACTTTCCCTTGAGAAGGGACAGAAAGTTCTTCCAACACCATCTCTTGAATAGACATATAGTCCTTTGCAATAATAACAAACAAGCATCGTAGCTTCTTGCAGGCCAGAAACCTGGGGGCAAGCCTTCATACTGACAGACAAAACAGGTGAGGTTGGGTGGAGGCACAGAGATTGGTGGACAGTAAGGCAACTTTGCTTACAGATTCTTCCCAAAAATGTGCCATTTTTAGCCCATTTATTTCCAGCTAGGTTTCAAGTCCAGAAATAAACTGGGAAGAGCAGCTATGGGGGGTGGGGAGTTGCAAGATTGCAATAAAAAGCACAGAAAGAATTAAACGTTCTTTCTGTCTGTCTTCTAGCTTTACCTTACAAATGTCTCCTTTCCCTGTAGAATTTGAAAATAAGTATTTGCTGAGATAATGTGTAGCTTCCCTAAAGACAACTATCTAGGAACAAAAATAGATTTCAGCATGCAAGATTGCTATTGGGATTATCATTTTTTAAAAATCTCTAATGCAGTTTTTGGCCGTATCTATAATGTGTCACACAATGAAAAGGGAGGTTGCAGTCCCTCCTCTAATATAAGTGTCATTTGCATTATCATATCCATTTGCAGGCATTTCCGAACCAATGAAATGTCCCCAAGTTGGAGGGGATTCAAGGAAGCAGTAAAAATGTTGAAGGGGCTGGAACTAGCTACTGAAGATGAAATATGGCTTGCTTAGCCAAGTGATGAGTAAGCAGGACTTGATAAGCTTCTGCTGTGAACATGTTTGAAATGTGCCACATCCAGACTTTTTGAGCTCCTTTCAAGAACTGCTTAGAAAAGTTTCTGTCAAGTTATTCCATCTCTCAATCTCACACATGCACACAAATAATTATTTAGTGCAACATGAAGGAATGTACCAAAAGTATTATAATTTCACTGCAATATATAGATGGCAAATTCAGCATAGATTTTCAGCTGGAAAGTGCTCAGGCCAAATCTCATCTCAGCTATACAAGCTCTATGTGTCCCCAGGTAAAACACTGTTCTCATCCTTTACCCCAACCCCATTTTATTTATTTATTGTACTTAAAACAGCCCCCCCCCCAAACTCAAGTTCCCTAAAGCAGCAAACATTAAAGCACTAAAAAAAAAAAATCAAACATTAAAACAGCATTTAAAATACGGATAAAATATTTTAAACACTTAAAACTTATAGCCCCACAGACACACAAGCAAGGAGAAGGGCCAATGAGAGTTAAGTGAGAGAACACCAGACAAACAAACAAGCCTCCACTGTTGGTGAAAGGCAACAATAGAGGGAGACAGATGAATCCACTGAGAAGGCCCCTTCTTGGATTGGCACCCATTTAGCCACCGGTAGTGGGCATACCCAAAACAGGGCCTCCGAAGATGACTGGAGTATGTAGCACAGGATAACAGGGCCTAAGCCTACGCGAAGAAAGCCGCCAGACAATGGGAGGAGAAAAGTTGAAAGTTTATTTGACATCAAGTTCAGCCGCAAGGAGCGCACAAAAATGGCTGAACCCTTTGTGTCACACTTAACACAGCTTTTATACGGTGAGCAGTTTTGGCAGGCACACATCACAGCAGTGGTGTTTTCTTTCATCTCCTGCCTGTTCAGTTAAATGTACACCTGCCCTATTTGGGGGGTAGAGTTTTGCCAGTAGCTACTTTAACCCTTTGGTTACAGTGTTAGCTGAATGGGGTTTTGCTTCAAGTGTTTGGGTAAGTTCAGATGGGAGTAGGCAGTCCTTGTACAATTTTTTGTTGCATGTATACTTACAAACTTATAGGTTTGTTGTAAGCTTCATTGAAATAATGCATCCGGGGTGTTTCAAGCCCAGGAGTACCATAGTAATACATTGTTGTTGTTATACCAGCTAAATGAGAACGACAAGGCAAGAGGCTGCATTTTATCCCCAAGAGGACAACATGCAGGCACCATAGTAGCAGCTTTGAGTTTTCTCCTGGGGGCAACTAAGAGCTTCAAGGAGTGATTTAGATGTGTGTGTGTGTGGGGGGGGGGTTAACCCTTTCTTCCCAAATACTGATCCACTTTTCTTCCCCTGCATCTGCTTTTATCTTTTAAAATATGTGCAGGATTCCTAATCAGAGACCTCTCTGGTCTAGGGTCTTCAGAGGAGTTCTGTTTTGTAGATCTTCAGTGTTACCACAATCTCTTCTGATTTTGCTAAATACTTGTACAGGTCCAGACACAATGGAGAACTTGGTAGTAGAGTTATTGTCTCCAGACTGCACTATAACAAAGAAATTATTAAAGGAAAAAAATAGAAAGTAGATATTAGGTTATAAAACTTTTTGCTTTTATTTTCAAAGCCACTTTGGTTCTTTGATAGAGAAAACATTGCCACATATACTGCAGGCAGATGACCCAATATTGTCACATATGGAGGAAGCAAAGGATATTTGAAAATAGAGTCTCTCCACCACATATTGAAGCGCAGTAACAAAACTGTCTTTCTGCTTTGGGGAGTATCTACCTTTTCTTTTTAAAGCACAGCATTTTTTCCCCTGAGAATCTGTAGGCATGCAATTACCCCCTTACACAGTACTCTGCATCCACCCCAGCAAGGGTGGTGGTGGGGTTGTCTCTTTTATCTTCATTAGGGCTCAACAATAACTGCATTTTCTGCCTGCTGTATTTTATTTCCTAGGAAGCTTGATTGTGGAGCCATAGGGTACAAAGTTATGAAGTTTCCCTGCTGCTTCAGTTCTCTGCCAGATGAATTGTCATCTGTCCTTCAGCTTGTTTCAGACTTGTATTGTGTGTGTGTTTATGCCAAGCCTCCCCCCCCTCCCCCCGGTTTTGCTAAACCTGTTGTCATTTATTGGATGACAATAGGCACATATTAAAAATACTAGCATAAGTAAATTAGCAGTAGGCTGCCTCTCCCCAAACTGGCAGAAATCTTAATAAAAGAGATTTTAAAGAGCAATAACACATTCATGGTTCTTAAAAGCTTTGGGGTCCTATGGAATAATGTACTCACAAAAGCAGTGCCTGTCACTTTCCTACAGGAAATGAATACTAGCGAAAAAGGTTGCATGTTGATGTGTTTAATTGTAGGTTTGTTAAATAAAGCTATACTCATATCTGAAGCAACTAAAAATGTCTGCTTGTGACAATGCTGGGATATTAGGAGAACAACTACATATATAGACTAACACATTTCCATTGGTCTAGTTCACCCATGCGTATCAAGCATAAATGGGCAACCACACAGGATTATGGCGACAATGTACCTGGATATATGCTAGGGCAACCCTTAGGAGCAAAAAGGGGGTGGGGCCTAGTATTTTCAGAGTTTTTGAAAATTCTAGATCACCTGGGAAATCACTTACAGGTTTTATCGGAAGTGACATCAGTGCCCCAGCACACACTGTGCTCCCCAGGCCACCCCCCATTTCCTTCCTCATACACCATGACCTGTTGCCTGGTAATTATTATTTTTTTAAATCTCATAAGCAGGGTTGGTCAGAATGGGCATTATAGCACTGCAGCAGTACCGACCATGTGGACAGTGAGAGCAGTAGAGTCTGAGATGAATTGTATGTCTGCCACCTCAACCAAAGGCCTGGTGGAACAGCTCCATTTTATAAGCCCTGAGGAATTGTAGTAAGTCCCGCAGGGCCCTGATCTGCAGTAAGAGCATGTTCCACCAGGAAGAAAAAGCCCTGGCCCTTGTTGAGGCTAAACGGAAATCTTTCAGGCCAGGGACTACCAGAAGGTGTTGTTCTTTGGGGCACATATGGGAGAGTCTTTGGGGCACATATGGGGAGAGTCAGTCCTGTAGGTATGTTGAGTGCGAAAATATACATTCCTATTGCTTGTGATAGTGGGACACATTTTATGAACCAGACTGGTCTAGAGATCTTCCCCAGCTGCTGCATCTTCCCAGGCTTGTTTCAGTGGCTCGGTCTTCCTTCCTTCCACTGAGCTTTGTTGGGAGTTCTACTAGGAGCCAGGCCAACAGAGCCATGAGTCTATTAAACATAAGAACATAAGAGAAGCCAATGTTGAATCAGGCCAATAGCCCATCTAGTCCAACACTCTGTCACACAGCGGCCAAAATATACCAGGTGCTATCAGGAGGTCCAGCAGTGTGGCCAGGACACTAGAAGCCCTCCCACTGCTGCCTCCTCCAGCACCAAGAATAGAGTGCATCACCTGCCCCAGACTTAGAATTCCCATCTATACCCTGTGGCTAATAGCCACTGATGGACTTCTGCTCCATATGTTTATCTAATTCCCTCTTGAAACTGTCCATGCTTGTAGCTACCACCACCTCCTGTGGCAGTGAATTCCATATGTTAATCACTGTTTGGGTGAAGAAGTATTTCCTTTTATCTGTTCTAACCCGACTGCTCAGCAATTTCATGGAGTACCCACAAGTTCTTGTATTGTGAGAAAGGGAGAAAAGTACATATTTCTCAACCTGCTCAATCAAACAGTGATAGAGAAACTGCATGCTGGGTTTCTGCTCATTCCCCTGTGCTTGGGGTCAGAGCTGAGTGGGGCTTTGATGGCACCAGATGCAGGGAGCCTCCTTTTTGCCCATACGAACCATGAAATTCTGTTGGGTGCCCTGCCTGCAGAGAATCATAATAAATGTGACGGTAGTAGCCGCTGCAAACATTAGCTTGCAAAAGCAACTCATGCAATGACAGAACAAGATAACAGGGCTTTTGTTGGGCACCTACTGCTGTTCAAATGATCATTCTGACAGGCCACTTGCTGCTCCTTGAGTAATGAATGTTTTTTAAACTAGGCAGATAAGCTTTTTTAATCACATGGTATATTTTTTATTTATTTATTTATTGAATTTATATCCCACCCTTCCAACGTGAGCTCAGGGTGGCGAACAGGAGGCAAAAAGCCATGCATTGATGATAAAACATAGAGGCAAATGCCATAAATAGATACTAAAAGCATAAATAATCAACTATCATTAAAACAATTAAACAGCGGTCAACATAATCAATCTCTATACACTCTAACAAGCACATTTCTCGCTGCTCCAATGATGTCCCACCATAGCTGTAGTCTCATACCAGGGCCAGTCCGCCTGTTGGGTGCCCTGCTGGATAGTGGGTAATTATCAATCTGTAGCTATTTCCTCTTGATTCCCTTAGATTTCTTAATTCTGGTGTTACTGCACACTTCCACATGCTGTATTTAGAGGTAATTATTAACATACATGAAGTCTAAAACTCACCATCTGAGATAAACCAAATCCCAAACCAGAGTATTTTCTGGAGTAATTCTATCCTTTTTTTGTATGATGACAAACTGGATTTCAGCTGTCTTTTCTGATTTGTTTCAAGTCTTAGTGAATCTATTGTATCCCATGTCACAGTGGAAGGAACACTGAGACTGTGATAGAGGGTGGCTTGTTCTGCCTGGCTGTTTAGGAGCTTGGCCCCCTGTCACAAATCTTAAATTTGATGGAAGGATCAGGATAATGAATTCAGAAGAGGGTATATTTTTGATTTCTAGAAATCAAGAAGTTGCTAGTGTTAAAACCTGTCTGATCATAACTTTTGGGGAGGGGGAGAGTGCCACATGGTAGGCTTTAGTTTGCTTCCAGGCAGTTGGGTGTGTTGAATTGGTTTATATATGCTTGAAATAAAATTTCCAAATGAGTCTGCATGTATATACATATAAACACAAGTGGGGACCTGCAAGAAACTTGCAGGAGCGGCAATCCCCTTCTCCCCTTCTCTGCTTCTTCCCTTCTCCCTCAACTTCTCTCACACTCCATGTCACTTCCTTTCCGTCCCCACCCTATTATTCTTTCTGCCCTGTCACTCTCCCAGCCTCCCACCTACTTCCTCCCCCCCACAGCAGCAGTGGCAGCAGCCACTCTCCAGGAATCACAATGGATTGCCCAAATACAGAGAACAGGTCCTTTTGGAATTACCAGCTCCATGTTGGGAAATTCCTGGAGCTTTGGGGGTGGAGCCTTGGGAGGATGAGCTTTGAGCTTGGAAGTGACCTCAGCAGGGTATAATACCATAAACGCCACCCTTCAGCCATTTTCTTCAGGAGAACTGATCTTTGTTATCTCTGTTATCTGGAGATCAGTTGTAATTCCATATCTCCAGCACTCTCTGGAGGAAATGACTGCTTCGGAGGGTGAATTCTGTGGCATTATATCTGTCTGAAGTCCCTCCCTGCCTCAATCCACACCATCCCCAGGCTCCACCCCTCAAATATCCTGGAATGTCCTAACCTGGAGTTGGCATCCCTATCTCCTTTCACCCAACAGCCAACCTACATTTATCTGCCACTTTGTCTCCTTTAGGGTTGCCAGCCTCCAGGTTGGGCCTGGAGGTCTCCCGCTTTTACAACTGATCTCCAGCTGACAAAGATCAGCTTTGAAAGGTGGACTCTATGGCATTGTACCATGCTGAGGCCCCTCCCCTCCCAAAGCCCCACCCTCTCCCGGATCCACCCCCAAAGTCTCCAGGTATTTTCCAACCCAGACCCAGCAACCCTAGTCTCCTTTCCCCATGTAGTTTCTACAGAGGAAAACTAGTCTATCTCCACAGTGGGGACTAAAGCAGTTTACATTATTCTCTCATTTTTATCCACACAACAACCCTATGAGGTAGGTTAGGTTGAAAATATGTGACTGGTCCAAAAGCACCTAGTGAGCTTCCACAGCAAGAGGGGGATCTAAACCTGGGTCTCGCAAACCCTACTTTGAAGTTCTGACCATTATACTACACTGACTTTCATAGGGTGGCTGCTATTGAAGAATAGCAAGCAGTCAGGCCTAGTTGAATCATGCAAGTCAGGTGGACTCAAGTCACCCAGAGGGTGCTGCTAGGCCTAGGTTTGCTGGCCCCAGGTGGGACTTGGAGATCTTCTAGAATTCCAGACAGCAGAGATCTTTCTCCCTGGAGAAAACAGATAGACTCCGTGGCATGATACCTAGCTGAGGCCTCTCCCCTTCCCAAACTCTGCAGTCCTCAGACTTCACCACAGAATCTCCGGGAATTTCCCAACCTCCTAGTCCCAAGCATGGCTCTAAAATAGGCCTGGAAAGTACCCTGCCCTTTCCCCCTGCCTTTTTAATCCAACCCTCCTGCTATTTAGCCATTCATACTGCAGGAGGAATCCTCCCAATCCCAGCTTCAGTTCTGCTTTTGCTTCCTGACCTCTTCCCCCCACTCATCATCATCTCTCTGTCTCTCTGGCTATCAGCTGGTCTATCTCTCAGTGTTGATGCAGCAGGGCCTGGAGTAGATTCCTGCAGTGACCATTTCAAAAGGTATTGGGGGGGATTCAACCCTCCTTGAGTTTTTTTAAAAAAACTTTTTGGATCTTTCTGCAGACAATGGAATCCCCTGAGTCTGTAAAAAACCTGTTGGGAGAAAGTGATCCCTCTGTTTGTGGAAATAAGTATCCACATGCAGAAAGGACTACTGAAAATTATATATGTATATGAGAAGTGGATAATGATAGCTGTTCTCTAACTGCATATTCAACCTTTGCACAGTAGTCTTGTGAGCACTATTCAAACATAACAATATGATATGCTTCTTAAACATAGTGGATATGGAGAATAGTCCTGCTGTGAGGGTATACATGCATAGGCTGCGTTCACACACGCAATCAGACAACAACATCTGGGAAGTGTCCCACAGTCATCAGCAACCCATTCTGCTCCACCGCAATAGTGGAGTTAAAACACACTGGGGAAAATCCAGTAGAAAACGGGTTGCGATGGGCCACGGACAGACTGTCCCGTGTCTGATCACTGCAGCATGCTCTCATGGCATCAGGATGGTCTGAGCAGGCCATCCTGACTCCGTGCCATTGTCCCCCCCCTTCACAGTATGGGCATTATCGCGAATGCCATAGGGAGCCCTTGGTGCGGAGGTGCGATTTATCAATCCCTCACTTAAGCGCACGGGGGGAAAAAAGACACCAAAAAAAAAGACTCACCCTCAGTTGTGTCTGATCACACTGACGGACTGCACCTGCAGCTTCAAAGGGAGGTGTGATTGTGCAACTGTGGATCAAATTCCTCCGGAAGAAATAGCCTAGTTCCCCCCCCCCCGTTTTTTTCTGGCACGTGTGACCACAACCATAATGACAGTGTATCGCTATAAGGGAAAGAGGTACTTTGATGATGTTCATCTGTACTTCTGTTTTTAAGAGTAAATTATTGCCCTTTTACTGAAGCAAACTTAGCCATGTGACTTTTAAAAGTCACAAAATGGTGTAGGCATTGTGGCATAGGCGTTGTGAATGGTGAGTGGTTACATATCACATGCAATGTAACACTTATTAATGAGCTCTGTGACAGGGATTTAAAACAAGAGCAGAAGTACAAGAAGCAATATTTGAGGGATGCATGAAGAATATGGCAGGCAGTCTTGCACCCTAACATTTCCTTGGTCTCCAAGCAGTTTTTGCTAAGTGTGTTTCCCGTGGTTCAAATGAGAAAGCTAGTGTTGTATAAGGGTTAGAATATCAGCCTAGGGCTGGGGAGACCCATGCTGACAGCCATGAAGCTCACTGGGTGACCTTGGGCCTGTCACTATCTCTCAGCAAAACCTACTCCACGAGTTTGTTTTGAGGATAAAGTGGAGAAGTATCATGTGCACCACTCTGTACTGTTTGATGGAATGGCAAAATAAAAATGTACTTTGCATCTGCTGTACAGATGGGTGGAGGATCAAAATAGGCTCTGCATGGGCATATTTGTTCCATATGGACATGCCCTCAAGGTTGCCATATGAAAATCTGAAGTGAGGCTGGGTCATTGTCTTGGGCAGATTTTTTTTTCTGAAATAAGAGACGCCCTCTTAAAAATAAAGAACTATTACATGAAACCAAAGCCATTTGGTAACTTGAGCTCTGCTCAGTCCTCTGTTTTCATCATTCTTTGTGCTAAGGAGATTTTATAAACTCAAATTTGTCACAACATCTCACATCAATCGACTTGTAGAAAGTGGAGAATTCTTGCCCTCTCTCTTTCCAGGTGGTGTTTGTACTGTTCCCACAATTACATGGAATAGAGGTTGGAAATCTTCTTGTATGGTTCTACCTCATTTATCACTGGTGACCTCTGGATTTTAGAGATGACCTTTCCATGGCAAGAGCAATGGGGTGGGTGCAGGGTCAAGCTGTGGAGCGATCTGAAAAAGGGGGGAAACACCCCCAATAGGCTAGAAGGAAGGATCACAATGCAGAAGGTGGGTTGAGTGTGTAAGCAAAGCAACATGCAAGCTGTGGAGTTGGTGGGCAACAGCTGGAAATGCTCCATAACACACCACTGACTTTTTTTTTTAAATTGCTCCTTGATACGTTTAGTTTCCTGAAATGTAAAAAAACAGCTGAGCTCTTGCTCCAAATCAACAATATTCGGAATTCTTTCCCTCAGCTGCCTCTGCACTTCCAGATGATTCCTTGCTTTTCTCCAGGATAGGGAGGGGAGTAGCTGAGAAGCGGGGGGGGGGGCAAGGGGGATCTACAAAGTAGCCTCAGCTCCTGTCACTGCAGCTTTCTCAACATTTCTGTTTTACCTGATTTTCAAGGACAGACTGGCCAGGGCATGTAGCATATCAACCAGTTTCCTCAGGGGATGCTGGAAGCACCCGTTACAATCCCATTGGGTATGGTCAGAAGGCAGGTGATGCAGGAATCGTGCTCCCAAAAGCTGATTCTGGAATAAATTTTGTTCAGCCTTAAGGTGCCACTGGATTTCTGTTTGGTTTTCATGAAGCCAGGTGCCTGGATAGGAGTTCCTGGATTGGAGCCCTTCAGTGAGCCTCGGCCTGCCCCTTGCATTCTATGGAAGAAGAAAAGCTGGGTATAAATTAATAAACAAGAGAACCTTGTGCTGAGAGATGCGAGCTAATTTGTAAAAGCATTTCCCCCCTCAGTGTTTGCTGCATTACTTGATTCTGCCAACCTTTGCCTTGATACTTCCCATCATTAAGTTATTTCTAGCAAATCTACACAGATCCCCTGCAGCAGTTTCTGAAGTGAGGTTTATATGATCACTTATTTCAAGATAGCAGGTCTATAGCCTGTACAATCAATAGCTTTATTGAAGCTGAAGAGAGCTGGGACGGGGGAAAGGTCTGAGAAATAGAGCACCTTCTGTTGACTTGCTTGCCACTGCAGTGATAGCTGACCACTCCAAAGTTGCATTGTTCCCCTGCAACAAGTGGACATTGGTAATCTGCTACAAATGCAGATATACCTATTAATTCTAGTATATAGGGTTTTCCAGAAGCCTTGGTAAAGGCATACTTTTTTGCTTGCTCCCGTGTTAACTTGTGGCTGTGTGTGTGTGTGTGTGTGTGTGAGAGAGAGAGAGAGAGAGAGAGAGATCTCGTGCATACAGCCTCCTTCATAGATTATTAAAACAGACAGGAACATTTCTGAAAATCTAGGGGGATCATACACAGAAATTTACTCAGCTGTTTCTGAATCAGTCCCAGAGCCTCCTGAAAAGTCACGAGCCATGATTGCTTCTTGGGGCGGGCGGTGCTGGGGGGCTGAGCTGATACTAACAGGAGGAGAGTTTCTCAAATGCCTGCGAGCTCATAGTTTATCTAAATATGTCACCAGACCCTCGGGTCAAGGACAGGCCGCCAATCTATCACTTTCCCTCCTTGGGTCTGGGGGAGTGCCCCTGCTGACAGCTGGAAAGCAGAGCTGTTTTCTTCTTTTCATCTTAACTCCTTCTCAACCTTTGTAATGGCTTTAACTCATGCAGGAATCCTTAACATGATGAGGCCTTCCACCAGGGAGAGAGGAATGACCTGCCATGTGTTCCTGAACTACCTGAGGACAAAGCTGTCATTGCTTGCAATATGATGCCACCTACATTAAAACTCTCATTGCTGGAAAACCTTGTTTTTCCAAGACTTTTCCAAGACAAGTAACTACTACTTAAGGAACATCATACAGGAAAGGTGACATGAAAATGTTGTAAATAAATAACTAGAGGTGCAATACCGCATTGGAACTGGTTTGAGGGATTGTGCACACGACTCTGATCAGACTCCCCTTCCTTAAGAGCATCCAGCCTTGTCTCGGGGTATGAGAGGCGTGTTTAGTTGTGTTCCTTTGTAATCTGGCAGTAGCAACTCAAAGTGCTTTTCCCTGTGAGGTCAAAAGCAGCCCCTGGTTATTTCTACATTCCAGCAGGATTCCAGCTCACCCTATTCCTGTGGTTAATGATGTGCTGCCAGGGACTCTGCTCCCCATGCTGCCCTTTCCCTTTCTTCTTTTATCACTTCATTTATTCCTTCTCAATTCTTTTTCTTTCTTTCTGTGCAGACTGCAGTAGCTCATAACAGTGAGGCAAATGGTCCATTCATTCAAATGTCCTGTTCTTAGAGGAGGAGGGGGTTGTTTCTTTTCAAACAGCTGAAGGAACAAATGTTCTTTTGGTTTCGGGCAGATCAAGCCCCTTTAAAATTGGATTTGACATCTGTATTTCTCTTAGAAGGGTTTCCAGTCCTAATCTGAATGTTGCAAGGTGTGAGCAGAATACCATTAGTCATGGCTGTTGCTGTATAGGCTCAGGTGGGTGAGAGGCAAACACCTGTTCAGAACAGTAATAGAAACTTGTGTATTGCATGCTGGAAAGGGTCTGGAAGGGTTTGGAGAAGATGTGATCCCACCCAGTCAGATAAAGAGCTTTCCAGAGGGCTCAGGTTCTGCATTAGGCAAACTGAGAAGAGAAAATGGCCAAGCTGAGTAGCCTTTAATGCTCTGCAAGCTGGCACTGCTTTGCCACTCATCTCAGTGGCACCAGCAGTGGGCACTGGCTCACCATGGCCTCCTCCCACAACCAGTGCAACAGGAAGCGATTGGTGAGCTGATGGTGATCATCATTGCCAGTGAAGGATCTCAGCCAAGAGGTCCTGGAAGCACTGGCAGAATTAATGGTGCCTGGCTGTCCTTGGTCCTCACTATCAGTGGTCCTCTAGGGCAGTAGCCCACCAACTTCCCTATAAGTTAAATGGCCAATGAGATCTGGCTAGAACTAAATTATGCTCTGTAAGTGTACCCTGTTCTATATGACATGTGCTAGTTAAGAGCAGCTGCTTAAGCCAGATGGCTACTAACTATTAGTGTCAATGATGTAGGTAGCAATGTTGGCAAAGACTAAAGCTACTGATACTGCTGTTCATTTCTAGATTAAACCAAATGATTTGTCATCAGTACGTGAAAGTTCCACTGCATAGCAGTAGGACATTTCATGACATGGAACAACTTTTGCCACTTCTTCCTCCTCTATTCCCACCACATTATACACGCGCACACACACACACATCGATTTTTTTAAAAATGATGGTTATTTTAGTGTCTGAATATTTTATAATCTATATTTATTTCAAACACCCTGATAAGGTTGGGCATATGTGCTCCTATCCACGTTGGACAGATGGGGACTGAAGCATGGTCTATCTCTTTGTGGCAGAATTTTTCAGTTAAATTCACCTTGCTATATGATTTGCAGGGCTAGCAGTGTCTTTTTTTGTGCTGTTTATCACGTGCACATTATATCGTCCTTTTAAAAAAACTGAATCTACAAGATTGAGTTGTTTTAAGACTCAGTGGTTGGTCTATAGAAAGTTTTCTTGTCTCACCTTTCTGAACGAATCAGCATGCTTAAGTGGCAATCGCAAGAACTGCTCAAGTGCAAATCCATGAAATATCAGAATGGCAACATTGCCGTGACCTCTGAAGAACATTACCTGTATATGTGTATTTCTTTTTATATCGCAAACTGACATATGGGGTGGGGTGGGAAGCTGCAAGCCCATAGCCACTTCTGCATGCAAAGAAGAATTGTGGTGGCCAGTTCTGAGGGTCAGAACTGATATACTTGTAGTGCGCTTAACAGTGTAGAACAGTTTGTAAATACACTTCACTATGCATACCATTTTTGTTACGTTGACTATACTGATTGTGAGCTGAAACACCGGGCTCATGCCACGAGTGCATTCTTCATTAAATCAATATTAACAATATGTGGTAAAGCGCAGCCATGTAGCTCGCCTGAAACTGCTGAAAAACTACTGTTGAAAGTGGATTGGAGCATGGATCTCTCACTGCTGCTGATATCCTGCCTCCCTTTTCTTCTTAAAAGGCTGAAGAAGATCAGATTTTCCTTCACTGTGTTGACATACTCTGACACAGCAAGCTGCAAACATCCATCCCTCAGTCTCCTCAGGTGCAATTGACTCATCTCAATTCTGGGAATGTTGCCGAGGGAAAGCAGCAGGATCCAGAAAAGTATAAGCCACTGCAGATTGAGTTGGCACCAACCTGTCAAGTGTGTGCTCTTCCTCCTATGCAAACAAGTGTCTCTTTGCCATCCCAGGTCCACAGGAAGGCTTCTCTCAGACAGGTGCTGTCCTGATCAAATGGATGCTCCTAAAAAAGCACACAGTTAGGGGGAGCATTCAGTTTCCTCCCTGACAGGTAGGCTCTTCTTTTAATAGAATCTTGCAGAATTCATTACTCTAGCAAAGCAGGGTTTAGTACAGCACAAATCTTAGCCTCTCCCACCTCCCCCTCTTCACTCCATACACACAAAAGACCTGTGTGAATAAGGATGCAGTAAATGTCTCCCTCTCCCAGATTTATTCCTTCATTAGTAATTTAAATAAATTCCACCGTATAGGAAAGACTTCTATAAAGCCGCTGCATTTTCTTCCTCCTGCAAAATAAATACCGGGGCTGCATCTCTGATAACGTTCAGCACAGAGCACTGCTCATTGGGATTAGCTCCTGGCACAAACAACAGAGAAGGGGTTGTGTTTTTGGAAATGGTATCAGGACAAGACCTGTGTGCCTGAACAACAGAATAAAAGGGAGAATTTTGGCAGGTACACTGTCTCCCATTATAATGCTTCAGGAGTAGAAAATCTGCGCCAAGATGCTCTCCTTTGTGTTGTTAGTATTGGGATCTCTGGATCTTATGGAATTTGGAGCCTTGTGCTCTGGGTGCTCAAAGGTTTGGGGAATTTGTATGTAGAGAATAGACATGGAGAATCAGTCTAGTTGTTCTAGGAACAAATTGCTTTGAAGAGTGACCTTTCACTGAGAATAAACCAGGGAGGCACAAGTGTTCCCCAACTCATTCCTTTTTTATATTCTTTGGTAGTTTTATCAATGGTTCTGATTTTCTGTTTCACACTGTGAGCTTTGAAGATTTGTTTTTATTGTGTGTTCATGATGTATGTTCCTGTATGTGATTTATATAGCATTTACACACACAAAATCCATCGCACATTGTATATCCATAACTTATAAAGCTGATTTATTGGCACACAAATAAAATGGAAAGCATGCACACATTTTATGGGAAAATTCACTGCAAAAAGACAGAAAATAGTATGAAACAATTTGATTTGCACAAGGGGAAAGTAAAATCATTTTTGTTGTTGTTGTTGTCCAGAACAGTAGGGATGAGATATTAAAAATCCTCCCAAAATGAACCAAAAGATTTTAAAGAACTCACATAAACATTTTCCAGAAGCGATAATTTGCCACTATTATTGTGTTTGTCAACTGATACATGAATACTCTGATATTGATGCCTTGAGAAATAAAAGGAATCCCCAGAGGATGACACTTCTTCATTTTGATCAAAATAAAGATTTTGAAAATACCCATCTAAAACAGAATTGCATATGGAAGCAAAATCTTTCTAACCTTCCATCATTGTGTGCTTAGCTGTGAATATTTATGTATCTCTGAAGGCACACTCAGATATGAAGAGAGACGTCCAGTGAAGAAAGATGTTTTCATAAAACCATAATATTGCAATTCTAAGGATACTTTCCTGGTAATAAAATGGAATTTACTTCTGAGTAAACCTGCTTGGAATAGTCAGCAATAAATACTATATTGTAAGGGGAATTGCCATGGAAGTAGCTTTCAAATGAGCACCAGTGTCCTAGAATAATTGTTCACTTACTCTACCATGTGTAACCAGGGAAGTATACTTCTGTTACTATATGCTGTGCTGAGTCCCATGTGGGGAAAGCATGTGAGATATAAATTAAATAAATAAATATGCCTGAATCAGTATTTAAATGATTTAGAGTGCAGTCCTAAGGACAGTCTGCAAACTGCTTTCTGTGAAGAAAGCTAATGCAATCTTAGGATGCATTAGCAGAAGCATTGTGTCCAGATCACGGGAGGTGGTAGTTCCGCTGTATTCTGCTATGGTCAGGCCCCACCTGGAGTACTGTGTCCAGTTTTGGGCACCACATTTTTGGAAGGATGTTGACAGACTCGAGCAAGTCCAGAGGAGGGCAACCAGGATGGTGAGAGGGTTGCAGTCCAAGTCTTATGAGGAAAGGCTGAGGGAGTTGGGTATGTTTAGCCTGGGAAAGAGAAGGTTTAGAGGGGACATGATTGCAGTCTTCAAGTATCTGAAGGGCTGTCATGTAGAAGATGGAGTGGATCTAGTCTCTCTTGCTCCGGATTGCAAGACTAGATCTAATGGGTGGAAATTACAAGGGAGTTGTTACTGGCTAAATATCAGGAGAAACTTCCTGACTGTAAGAGTGGTTGAGCAGTGGAACAGACTGCCTCAGGAGGTGGTGGATGCTCCTTCGCTGGACGTTTTCAAGAGGAGACTGGACAACCATCTTTTGGGTATGTTGTAGTTATGTAGGGGTTTCGGCTGTGTTCCTGCAGAGTGCAGGGGGTTGGACTAGATGGCCTGCAAGGTCCCTTCCAACTCTAACATTCTATGATTCTATGATTCTAATCCTTGTGCCAGCATAACTCAGAGATACACCGACATAGTATCCAGGGTAAATCTAATGTGATGCTGTTGCAAACCCTGTGCCAGCCCAGCTGAACCAGCATAGAGGCCAGAAATAGGTAGCACTGGGAGCATGCCATGGAAGAAACAGGGCTTAGTTGGTATCCTAAATCTCTCTGTATAAAATCCTTTTCCCAGCACTAGTGTAACCTAGCTGGGGCAAAAGCACTGGACTCAATGGGAGTGAATAACAAAATTCTCCTGCCTGCCTCCTGTCATCCCTCTGCAGTCCTAGACTACAAAGCCCCTAAGCATTACATAAATACTAGCTGTTAGACGATAGGCCCCATGGCATTTGTCTACATCTTTATTTTATTTTATTACATTTATATCCTGCCCTCCCCCACAAACAGGCTCAGGGCGGCTCACAGCAGGTCACATCTCCCACCTGCCCTCATGTTGTGGATACTTAGAACATACGCAGCTGTCACTGAAGGTGCAACTTGTCCCCATGGTTTTTTTCCTAGTCAGTGGCATCTATAGGCCTCCAATTCACAAATACGCTACTCCCAGCAGATCCACAGGAGAGAACAACTGAAACCACTTCTGCATCCTCCAACAGCTGTCTCCATATATTATAGTTTCTTCTACTTTGGATCATTTTAGTGCATTGTCTGTTTTAGGCCACTACACGTAATCTTCCATGTTGCAGTAAAACAGTGACAGTAGAACAGTAAAAGCAGTCACTGAACCAAACAGAACAAGAGACAACAGGGAAACTAAAATTAGTCAAAGCTGCCTCAAGCTATAGGCCACCAGGGGCTTTGCTGATTTTTACTTTTAACTTGCATCATCTCTATTTATAATTTATAGGTGATTGATTTTTTCCCCATCCCATATGTGACAATGAAAAGCATTATCAACACTTGATAGAACAAATCATACTGCAGCCTGGGCTGAAAAAAGCCTAAAAGTGCTCTCTCTCATACTCATGTACACCTTTCTCTTTCTTGTACCTCTTTAATCATAGCTAATATTGGCTTCTGCTTTTCATTCCGTGTATAAGCAAACTAAATTCTTCCTGTATACTAGAGGCAAAGACCTATGCCAGTATGCACGGTTTCAACATGCAGAAACAAATGGTGGCCCTCTACAGAAAAGATATAGATCTGGCTTTCCTAAAACATAAAATTTGTGCCTGTAAAGCAAGGAAATACCTTTAAGAAGGTCAGGTTTCTGGAATTCTTTACTGTGGTTTGAAGACTTTCATGTGCTTGATCATGTTTTTTGTCTGTTTAGTATAAAACAAGTGTGATTATTGTTCTGTGGAAGGGGATAGAACCTTGTCATTTCTCGTTTGCTTCTCCGTCTGAAACACTGGTATATTCTTGTTATAAAGGGCTACCAGCTTCTTCAGCAGACTTGGTACCTGGACAATAGCATTAGTGTGCTAGGTGGGGTCTTGCTGAACTCAGAGCCTGCAAGACAAACATTTCCATTGAATCAGTGTCCTCTAAAATGTCATTTATGCCCCATCAGGTTTGTTTCAAACCTGGTTTCTCAAAGTTGCGAAAATGATAGTACAGTATTCATATGTACAACAAACCAGGCTTCTTGTAGGCTTCTTTAGTGTGTTGCTTATCCTGGCTACCTGGTGGGAAGGTAACAGCGTTCCGTGCACCTTGGTGTTTAGTCATGCCAGCCACATGACCGTGGAAACATCTTCAGACAGTGCTGGCTCTTTGGCCTTGAAACGGAGATGAGCACCGCAACCCTAGAGTTGGATTTGACTGGCTTTTGAGCAAGGAAACCTTTACCTTTACTTTACTATCCTGGCTAAACTGGGACATGTCTGCAGGTCTTCAAAGATGAGCAGATAATATTTACGCTATCAAAATAACAGGGTTTTTACTTGGGTTTAAAACCCTGTTATTTTGATAGCATACATACTTAGATTGCAAATATTTTGTTAGCTCTCCAAAATAGGAGTTGAGTTGACTGATTTGTTTCTCACACACACACACTTTGCAAGCCTTGTTCTGAAGACCTCCTGTTGTTTTTCAGTTCACACTCAATATGTAGCGGATAGTAAACAGCCTTTTTATTTGACTGATTGAATATGGATGCATTAACCAATCAAAATTCTGTAGTTTCTCTTCTTGTTCAGATTGTATTACTCAGCTAAAGGATAGGCAATATTCACAGGGTTTTAATGCACTCATTTGCTAGATTTTGTTTGGTGCTAAACTGTCTAAAGCAGCAAAGAAACCCTGTAGCTTTTTTGAAGCTATAAATTATTCTTCAAGATGATGACCCTTATTCCCAATTCCCAGGCTACGGGAAAACCCTCTCTTTCTTTTTCACTCCCTCTTTAAAATGCTTGGTGGGTTTCAGTGGAGCAGGGTTTATGACCCCCTAGTTAAAGTTGATTGTTTTTTTCTGTTTCTTCATGGCTTTTCTGCAACACAGGTTCTTCCTATGAAGAGTGTTTAAAAAACAAAAAAATAACCCATGATTCTTAAATGTTTTCCACTAACCCAATTTTATACTTGGGTTTGGTGAGCCTTCCTTAGAAACAAAGGAACAAACAAATGAAGATAATTCCTCCCAGTATTACACCCTAAGCCTTTTTAGTTCTGTTATTAAAAAAAAAAAGCCCTACAATGGAGGAGCTCAGGCAAAGATCATCACTTCACTTATTATCAATTCTAAACCTGAGCTCTGAGTCTATGTAGGACTGTATCCGATGTTATAACTGTCATTCATAGCAACCAAAATGCAACAGCACTAACTCGCTGAATAGTTCCTACCCATGAAAACAGAATCCCTTTTCAGATATTCAGACAATGTGCAAAGAACATGTATGGGAGGTGAGGATGATAGCAGCAAGCTCAGTCCTTGACCTGCATTGGAATGAATCCATAAAACCTACACATTCATGGCTCTCTCCATATTATGTGAAAAAAACAGCATTCATGTTTATGCAAGGAGACACATACATCTCTACAAGGATAGACTCTGTGCTTACATTCCAATGACTGTACATCAGTCAGGAGCAGAGCTTCTTGTTGTAATCCCAGTCCTTATGTGCCCAGTCATTGCATGCAAAATTCAACATTAAATGGCTGTAAAGAGTTTGTAAGTAGTGCTGACTTCTACTAATACTTTACTCTTTTCCCTCACTCTGAATGGTGAATATTAAATATTTCTATCAGTTTGAGCAGTCAGTCAGTTCATTCACAACCTCTGGTACTAAACTGTTCATGCAGAATTTAGGGAGAAGCAGGGCCATTTTGGGGCAGGAATGCACAGGAATGGCGTTCCGACTGGTTCCTGAGTTGGCCATGCCCAGCAGACCACGCCCAGCAGGAACTCATTAGCATAATAGGCCACACCCAACAGCAGGAACTCATTAGGATTGGCTACATTAGGGGTGTGTCGCCTAACATGCAATGGAATTCCTGCTACAAAAAAAGCCCTGATTTTTTGATAACAAACAAGATAAACAGAATAAGAAGCAAAAGGTGGGTGTGGCTGGATGACCACACTTCTGGTAACATGGGATGCAGCCTAATATACTAATGAGCTGTGCTGTTTGGGGTGTGGCCTAATATGCTAATGAGTTTCTGCTATTGGGTGTAGCCTGTTATGCTAATGAGTTCTTGCTGGGCTTTTTCTACAAAAAAAGCCCTGGGGAGAAGACTACAAAATGGTGTATCCCAAGAAAAAAGTCTGTGTTGAAGTCATTTTGTAATAGGCCAGACACTGGTGTACCTTGCTTAGGACTAGGTGAGGCTATTGAACCAAGACCTGTGTGTTGCTGTCACTGGCTTTTGCTTCTTAACCTGGAGTCGCTTGTCATGGGATTGCACTGTTGGTAGTGTTGCCCTTCACTGATGGAAGTGACAGCATCTCTGGCGATAAAGGCCTGTAGTCTGTCCTGGACCATAGTTCCAGGTTAGGCTACCAAGAGTTAACCTAAGTTGAAAGAGGACATAGCTGCCTACCAAAAAGGAAAGAGGGTGGAGTTTTTTGGTTCAATATTCCATGGGACATTAAATGCTTTGTGAAGAGATACATTACTCTGTTTTGTAAAATCTGATTTATTCTTCACAGTGTACTCTAAACCAGAGGTGTCAAACACATTTGTTACTAGGGCTGGATTTGACAAAGTGTCACTTTGTTAGGTCAGGCCATGTGCGCCATAAAATGTAACACAAACTACCAGAGATATAAACTTTGTAAAGATGATTTCTGATGCCAAATGGCAATAGCAGGTGAAAGACAATAGCAAGCTTGATTGGATTAGGTGTGATATGCAGAAGGGTAGTAGTTGTGGAGATACCAGCATTGATAATGAGACAGGAAACCTAGGTCTCATTTCCATCCAGGAGGATGCAAAGAATAAATGAACATAAGTCTGACATTAGAAACCACAACATTCAGTTGCTGACCTAACAGTAGCAGTGTTCTTACAAAGGAATTTCAAAGAGAGATTAGAGAGACTGCTGAATTGCAATTGATGATGAAGCTCAAGACAATGCATCCTCCTGGAGTGAACTGAGAGCTACTTTTCCTGTCTCATTACCAATGTGTGCTATTAGCATTCCACTCTCCAAGATATAAGGCCCAATCCAAGTGTTCTAATTCTTTTGTGATTTTGTTTTAAATTGATAGATGCATTCCAAACATAAGAGCCACACCATGCTTAAGTTTTAAAAGAAAATATCGTTACTAGAGAAAAAACAATGAAATGGTACTTTGGTTAAAAGAAATTAAAGATTACATACTTGCAGCTATTCTAATATATCCTATCAGCTACATTTCTAAGATAGTTCTTTCTTGGTGTAATGGTTAAGTGTGCAGACTCTAATCTGGGAGAACCGGGTTTGATTCCCCACTCCTGCACTTGCTGGTTGACCTTGGGCAAGCCATAGTTCTGTCAGAGCTGTCCTTGAAAGGGCAGTTTCTGTCAGAACTCTCTCAGCCTCACCTACCTCACAGGGTGTCTGTTGTGGGGTGGGAAAGGGAAAGGAGTTTGTAAGCCGCTCTGAGACTCTGAGTGAAGGGCGGGATATAAATCCAATCTCCTCCTCCTCCTCCTCCTCCTCCTCCTCCTCCACCACCACCACCACCACCACTGCTTCTCCTCCTCCTCCTCTCTGTGCGACCATAAAAGATTGTGAATACAAGATCAAAGCATTTCTACAAACAAGATGGTAGCTGGCCAGTACAGAAGGTTACAGGTCACTTCATTTGAGTAAGCAACTCCCACAAACTTTCCCACATTGAATACATTAGACAGCATAACATCCTATTTAACTACCAAACAACATTTAACTCTATAATGGCTGAAAAGTAAGCAACTTGTATTTCAACAAATTCCTAATCAGAGTCTTTTTGAAAGAAAATAAATCCAGATAGGAACACAGAAAACCAATCTTTAAAAAAAAAAACTTTTCAGAATAAGCTAAAATAATTTCCTTAATGTACATTGTGCTTGTCAGAAGAATCCTCTCTCCCTCCCTCTGAAGAAGTGTGCTTGCACATAAAAGCTAATACCTGGAATAAAACATTGTTGGTCTTAAACCTGCCACGGGACTCCAACTTTGTTTTTTCTTTCTTTTTCTTCCCCCTGTCTTCCTCCCCCCAAAAGGAGGAGCTGCTCCAGAGAAGGAAGCAGAATCTGTGTGAGAAAGAGAGTGAGTGAGTGAGTGAGTGAGTGAGTGAGTGAGTGAGTGAGACGCTTGTCTTCATATCTCTCCTGCAGGAAGCAGCCACAGAGTTCTGTGTGTGTATGTGTGTGCGGGGAAGGCAAGAGGCAGGAAGCAGGAAGCAAAAAGTCTCTGAGGGAGCTGAGATAAAAGCAAGCTATGGTGCGGCTGCAGCAGCACCCCTGGGAAAAAAGCAGAAGGAAGTTGCTTGATGGCTGGATTTGAGCCCTTTGCTGGCTGGATCCGGCCTGCAGGCTGCATATTTGACACCCCTATTCTCAGGGGTCATTTTGTAGAAAAAGAGGTGCAGGAGCTCATTAGCATAACTCTTTAGCATAATTTATTTGCATATGCCACACCCCCTGACATCACCAGAAGTGCATCAGAAGGCAACACCCACCGCTCAGGCTCCACCCCAAAAATCTCCAGGTATTTCCCAACTCAGAGCTGGCGAGCCTACCTGGAGAAATACTGCTTCAAAAGCACAAAAGCACAAAGATAATTTGTGGCAGGGGATCAGCTTTTGTGAGCCACTGCTCTCTTCTACAGATACTTCATGGCTGAAGAAGTGACCAGTGACCCAGTTATGAACAGAGGCTACAGTTCCCACATTTGCAGAAGTCTACAGATATGGGCAACATCCTCCTCACTTGCTACCTACATGTAATGGCTGATGACACTGTATCTGAAAATGAGTGCATGAACACAAAAGCTTATACCCAGAATTAAACTTTTTTGGTCTTAAAGGTGCCACTGGACACAAACTTTGTTCTATTGCTTCAGACCAACCCAGCTACCCACCTGAATCTATGCAAACCAGAATTATTCAAGAGGGCTCTTCTACACAGGCAATAGGGTTACACTGTACAAAAGACTTTACAGTTACTTGAACAAATTATTAGGGTACCCAGCATCTCCTGTCCACACATGCTTAAGGTAGGATAGCAGCTCAATGTTTCATTAGCAGTGGTGCTTAAGAATATCTGTTCCAGTGCAACAGAACAAAGTTTGAGTTCAGTGGCACCTTTAAGACCAAAAAAGTTTATTGGCATGAAAGCTTAGACCCAGAATTAAACTCTGTTGGTCTTAAAGGTGACACTGGACTCAAGCTTTGTTCAGCACATTTTGTGTTTATTGACTGTCAACCTTTATTTAAGCTGGTTATAGCCTAACTCATTAGCTGAAAGAGAGGGGGGAAGGAAGGAAGGAAGGAAGGAAGGAAGGAAGGAAGGAAGAAGAAGAAGAAGAAGAAGAAGGAAGGAAGAAGAAGAAGAAGAAGAAGAAGAAGAAGAGGAGGAGGAGGAGGAGGAGGAGGAGGAGGAGGAGGAGGAGGAGGAGGAGGAGGAGGAGGAGGAGGAGGAGGAGGAGGAGGAGGAGGAGATTGGATTTATACCCTGCCCTTCACTTGGAGTCTCAGAGCAGCTTACAAACTCCCTTCTTTTCCCCTCCCCACAACAGATACCCTGTGAGGTAGGTGGGGCTGAGAGAGCTCTTGACAGAAACTGCTCTTTCAAGAACAGCTGTGCCAGAGCTTGTGACTGACCCAAGGTCACATCAGCAGGTAACAGTGGAGGAGTGGGGAATCAAACCCGGTTCTCCCAGATTAGAGTCCGCACATTTAACCACTACACCAAACAAGAGGGGGGAAGGAAGGAAGGAAGGAAGGAAGGAAGGAAGGAAGGAAGGAAGGAAGGAAGGAAGGAAGGAAGGAAGGAAGGAAGGAAAGAAAAGAAAAGAAAAGAAAAGAAAAGAAAAGAAAAGAAAAGAAAAGAAAAGAAAAGAAAAGAAAAGAAAAGAAATGGGGGAAAGGGAAAGAAAGGGAGCAAAGAAATGGAAAGAAAGGGAAAGAAAATGAAAGCCTCTGTGTATGTTTGCTTTCCCCAAGTTCTAAATTCCCCCACCAGCAGTTAAAAAGGAGCTTGAAGGCTTACATTTGAAATGTCCTCCTTTGGCTGTGAGTTCCCAGGCTAGAGTACTCACTCTGCCATCCCTTCTCCTGTCCAGTCAACGTATAAAAACGAAAATGAAACAAGAGCTCCACCCAACAGGACCAAACTAAATCACACAGATATTAAGGGAAGAGCAGTCTGTTCCATTACACATATACATGTATACAAGAGCAAGACCCTTTGGGAGGAGTCAGAGACCAAGAAATATAATAAAATAAATAAATAAAAAACCAACTGAAAGCGGGGCAAGGAGGAGAGACGGACTTCCTCCAGTATAAACTATGAGCTGTGGCAGGTTGGCTGGAGAAGGAAGAGGAGGCGGGGAGAGAGCTGCCTGGCAGGGAAAAAGAAGGTTCAGGGGAAAAGGAGGGCATGTCTGCTAAGCTCCAGGAGGCTCAAGGGGAAAGGAGATAGGAAGGGGAGCCCGGCAGACATGCCTGGCTTCCCTTTGCAATCTGCTCTGAGTGCCCCACAACTAGAAGGTTGCGCAGGGAAGCCATGCATTTAAATCCGCCTCCCCCAGTGTCTCCGCAAAAGCAGAGCAGCTCAGGGGGAAAGGAGGATCACGCAGGGAAGCCAGGCATGTCTGCTGGGTTGGCTGGAGACAGGAAGGGGAGCCCAACAGACATGCCTGGCTTCCCTGTACAATCTGCCCCTTGGCTAGAAGGTCGTGCAGGGAAACCAGGCTTTTAAATCCGCCCCCCACCCCCAGTCTCTCCGCAAAAGCTCAGGGGGAAAGGAGGATATATCTGCTGGCTTCCCTACCTGATCTTCTCTGAGTGCCCTGTGATGAGAAGGTCGCACAGAGAAATCAAGCTTTGAAATCCCTCCCCCCCAGTCTCTCCGCAAAAGCCGAGCAGCTCAGGGGTAAAGGAGGGCATATCTGCTGGGCTTCTCTTCCTGTCTGGCTGGAGACAGGAAGGGGAGCCCAGCAGACATGTCTGGCTTCCCTGCACGAAGATTGCACAGGGAAGCCCGACATTTAATTCTCCCCCCTCGGGAGGGGGCAGGGCCTGGGCTCGTTACTGCCATAGCGCCACTCTGGGACACTCTGGCAGGAAACGACCCCTGCCTATTCTAACTATACATTGAAGAAGGCTGTGCAATTTTTGATTTATGTGTATGTGAGGATAGTTTGCACAATGTATAGCACTACTTGATGAAAAACTAGATACCAGAAAAAACTTTAGGAAGATAGCTAAGGCTGCTAAAATCCCATGCAAATGGAAGGGTGTTCAGGGAGGCCCAGTAAAGTGTCTTGCATCTGGGTCTGTGATTCTCATATAAATGAACTTAGGTGGGGAATAATCCTCACATGAACCAATGTGCCATTCAGCCCAGTTCTGTCTACTCACACTGGCAGCAGCTGTTCCAGGCAGAAACCTTTGACTGCCACCTGTTATTTTTTAGCTAGATATGGCAGGGAACTTACCTGGGATATTTTTCATCCAAAGCATCCAAAGCCACAGCCTCATATGAATAGAAGTTCTGGACGTGTGTCTCCTGTTTGGACAGGTTTATTGTTCATAATAAACTTAGTTGCAATGGGATGGATGGGAGCACAGTCTATAGCATCAATATCAGAAATAAACATTCCTATGCTTAGAAAGCAAAACACTGGAAGCAATTTTCTCTTCCCCTGAACTGTGTGGGCGAATATGACTGATTCCATGGCAAAAGAAAAAAAATCAGAACTGGCAACTACAACATTAATCTTTGTCTTTTGAAGGGCTAAAATACCAATACATTTTCTTCCATATTGGGAGTGGAGTGGGGCCATGTCTATGAGGCGTTTCTTGTGTTTCCATAACAAGCATTCAACAGGCACTCCACTGTCTACCTATCAGTTACCAGGCTCAATTTAAGGTAGTGGCCACCACATAAAAGCCCTTTGTGGCCTTGGATCCTCATATGTGTGAGAACGCCTTTCCCCCATGTTCTGCCATGACAGCTTCGTTCATCCCAGCAGGGTCTTCTACAGTTGCCAACCTGCAATTGGGCAAAATGGGTCTTCTACAGGTGCCAACCTTCAAATGGGCAAAATCAACAACTTTCTTTGTGTAATCTGCCTTGAATTCAAGTGAGAAAGATGGACTATAAATGAGGTAAATAAATAAAAGCATTCAAAGACCTTGCATTACTGTCTTTGATTCTTCTTGTATATGTGAAACTGCATTGCCATTCATACATAATGTGGGGAAAATACGCAAGGATCGAATACATGCTTGAACGTTACCTTTGGATTTCTCTTCCCAATGGAGAAAGTCAGTCTTCTGGAATTAGTACTGAACAGCATTTGAAGCAAAGGGTCACAAATGAAGGAAAGTGTTGCTTTTTTCTGCCTTTGAGATAGAGGTGTTTCTAACCGCTCTGTGCAATTAGCACCCTCCCCCTTATTTGATCTTCAGGGCTGTGCAACTTAGAAGTGGAGCCAAGAACTCTGTAGATACACTACACCTTACATGTAAGATGTACGAGAGAAGCTTCGTCTTAGGTCTGGCATTTTACCTGGGATTCATAATTATTCTAAAAAAAAAATTTCCCCAAATGCAGATGCTGTTTTGTGGGGGAGAACAACATAGAGGGTATGTAGTTTGGCCTAAGGGGCTTTTTAACCTTTCTTGCCTGTGTCATTTTCCCAGTGAAAAACCACACCTCAAGCTGCTTCTGCTGCATTGTAGGAAAATATGGAATGAGTGAAATAGTACTGGGATGATGTTTTTCATTGAGGAAACCACATGGTTTGAAAAAGTTGAAGAGCTCCTCTGCTCCCATGTTATTCTCCCCCATCCAAGCAGCACTTGGAAAAGAGCAAGTCCTTCAAAATAATCATAGTTTATAGTTCCACCCCTCATTTTATGCAAGATGCCAGTCATAAAAGTAGTAACCAGTACTTGTCTACTGTTTATGTTCATGGTTGGCATTCCCTATGCACAGTGGAACCAATATCCTTCCTTGTGTTACTTGCAACACTTGGTCACAGTGTTTGGCTGGATGTATCTCTGTATTCAGGCCAGCAATGTCAGAAAGTGCAAGAGCTCCAGGCTTCACAATACTTCCAATACAGCAGTATTTAGTGCAAAAGTATCACCCAATATAGATACTCATTTACCTTATGATGTAAACCAATTGGAGGGTCTGGAATTCTTGAAAATGGTAGTGTTTCAAATAATCACTTATGTCATTGAGATAATTAGGACTGCAGACAGTTTGAAAATCTCTAGATTTGTGCTTCTTCAATTGTTTCTATTGAATTTCACTACAAAATTATCTTATGAATCTCAATGATGCATTGATCCAGATGGGCGCTTTAAAGTTGTTGTTGTTTAATTAAAAACTCTGCATGGCACAATGGTATTCAAGACTTAAGGAGCTCAATTCAGGGAAAGATATTTAAAAGTTCAGGGAATGTCAGACATAAGAAGATAATAGGCCTGTCTGTTGATGAGAAAATCTTATCACCAAGCATTAAATAAAAGGCACCAAGTGCAATCTAAGCTGCGAGCTGTACCTAAGTGAGGTTCAATAATGTCATTCAACCAACAGCTTTTCTTTTCACTAGCACAGATCATATTTTCAGGCCTACCTTGAGAACACTGTGTTCCTCAACTGACATGCTTGGATCTGGAGTAAACAAGCTCACAGAAGCTGTAAGACTCTACCATCTGCCCCGGATCCATTGTGGAGACTTTCTTAGAAACATACAGGTTAAAAGTTTAGAAGCGTAAGGTTTCATTCATAATTCACGTATCAATAAGGCTTTGATTCCTGCCAGGAGAAAAAGGAGCCTTTATCTGCAGTGCATGCTGATAAGGTTACTGCTGAGATGCAGTTCAGGACCTGTTTAGGTTTTCTTTGTAGGACTGTCTTTTAAGAAGCATGGCTCCTGCGGCTGGTGAAAAGCTAGAGAAACTACTCTGTTTGGGGTCACTGGTTTGACCTTTGCCCAGGTCAACTGTTGTCAAAAGTCATTACTGTCAGCTCCCTGTTCGCTGGCCTGTGAAGAATGAGCCCCTGGGTCTCAGTTGATTCCCTAGAATGGGCAGATGACCATGGGATGGTTACTATTTTAGCTGATC
This sequence comes from Gekko gecko, assembly GCA_029375565.1. Classification (NCBI taxonomy): domain Eukaryota; kingdom Metazoa; phylum Chordata; class Lepidosauria; order Squamata; family Gekkonidae; genus Gekko; species Gekko gecko. The sequence continues at coordinate 124,441,570 of JAPDNY010000006.1, read as the reverse complement.
AGGCAAGCACTGAACTGGTGGCCTCTAGCACTTGAGCTGAAGAGCTGCATGCGGGGTGGGGACAGGTTTTTATATATATGCATTGACATTGTATGGAATATAGCAAGACAGCATTAATGTCATGAGAGCCTTGTCCTGCATCCATCTCTCTACTCAGTGTTTCAGCTGATAACTCAGCAAAATGGGGAACCCTCAGAATAATGCAGATAATAATGCAGCCTGAATGCGAGTACCACAATACAACAATAATAATTATAAAAGAGGTAGGAGTAAGAACAAGAACCATAGATGCCAATTACTTCTATGCCCATCCCCTCCCACGACCATGCAATTTTAAAAATCTTTTACAATTTAATTTTCTCCCTCTATCTCCAGCGCCCCTAATGGTTGTTATGGTCCCTCTGTGGGTACTGATCCTGCACTAGTTAAATAAAAGGCACCGATACCATTAAGTTCAATAGGACAAATCAGTCGTGATTTAACTTGTTCCTTGGATAGCATTTGAGGTCGGACAGCCAGCTTCCATTTAATCGCAGCTTAAAAGCCTAACTGCATACACATATACACACAATACTGTTACTCCCCCTCCCCCAACCACACACAGTATTTCTGGAGCTTTAACTGGGTTTTTTTCATACTATTATTTTCTTCTGCACTCCCATAATGCACATTTTAAAAGGGGAAAAAAAGTTCCAGCTAGCCTCTCATTGCAACAGGCTACTCTCCTGGCAGTACCACATCAGTACTTAGGGGACGTAAAGACTATTTTGCTACTGGCACTGCATCAGGGTTAACAGAATCATACTCTAAAATGGTTGTCTAATCATTGGAAAATGACTTTTTCTTGTTGTGTCTTCTCTAGAATCAAACTTTCTGCCCCGTAGTTGCACTGTTCTCATGTTTGCCCTTAGCACACAATTTCAGTGCATTGATTCACTGCTTCTTATGAATGAGTGTTATTCTGGCAGCCTTTAGTCTGTGGCCCCAGCTGGAGTGATGGAGATTAGAGCAGAATGGTCTGGACTAGCAGATGCTGCTGTTAGTTGATCCCTTGGCTTTACTTCATGACAGTGAACCTTCAGACCCATTCCTTCCATTTTTAAGGGGTCTGAAGGGATTAATGTAATTCCCCCATACCTCATGCCTCTTGTGCAGCTGGTCCATGCTGTTCAGCTGTTAGTGTTTTTATTGGCATAAACAATTTTTTAACTAAGTATTCTGAAGCTTTGCAGTATTATGAAACCTCCAGTTCTTTGTGATAGTTTTAGCTGCTGTCATGTTGAATGTAGCCTTTGGTAGGATGGGTGTGATCACTTTCTGACACTATATGATAGATAAGTAAGAGCTACTGGGCAGCTGGGTAAGAGATCTGGAAGGGGACTTTTAAAGGATTCGGAAAAGTGCTGCCTATTTCTTTAGAAATAGACCACAAACAGGGAATGGTCCATTCTGTGTTAACTGAAAAGGGATTCGTTGTTGAATGATGCATCAAGTGGAAGCACTAGCTATTCCCTAAGGATTCCATAACACATCTGGTTGGATCTGTAGCCATCCCGTTTTAGCCATACAGATGTTTGGGCCACCACACAGTGAATGTCATTGTATGATGATTAGGGGGAAATATCCATAATCTCAATTTTCCCTTTTTGTGGATGCAGGCTATTCAACGTTGTTTAGCCAGGATTACAGGAAAAAACTGTCTGGACATGGGTATAGGAAGCTTCACTACAGTAGAGTCTGAGTGTGATACAAAGCATAAAATAGCTCTCAGGCTCATACACTGGATAAATTTGCTCTGTTTCACTAAATAATTATCAAGACCCTAAGACTTCAAATGCTGTGTTCATCTATGTGTTCTCTCTGTTTTTCTGGAAAATGGGTGGGCTATTGTCCTGTTCATTGGCTAAATCCAGTTGTCCTTGAAAATCATTTCTAAGATATCTAGTTCAATCCTCCAGTGGGAAGTCCCAGGCACAGTGAAAGGAGAATTATGAACTAAAAAACAAACAAACAAGAAAACTTTTTTTTACCAGGCTGCCCTGTGAACAGAACACATAATGGGAAACCATTTTGTAGATTCCCCCCAAACCCAGTAGGTATAGCAATTAATGCCATCATTTCAGCATCACATATGTGCTGTATATGTAAGATCACCCCTCAGTATCTGGTGTTACTATGTCATTCATGTATTATTTGCAGAGCCAGAGGCTTTGAAAGTCACACTTGAGTTGCTGGAACATTGCTTTTATGGCATATTCCTTCCCTACTGAGATATTAGCTCCCATTCCCTCTTGAAAAGGAAAGATCTACATACAGAACATTTTATAGATGATAACAGAAATACTCAACATTTCCTCAGCAACTGACAGTGAAATCCTAAACATAGTTACACCCTTGTAAGCCAGTTGTCTTCAATTCTGTTTAGGATTGCAGCGTTAATATAGTAACATGGCTCTCCTCCAAAATTACAACTCTTCTTTTGTGAAATGTTACATGTATTTAACAGTAAAAGCTTGTCATATCTTGTTTTTCTTTTTCTTTCATGCATAAAATACAACACTTTGAAGGTTTTTTTCTTCCAGACTTCCACAAGTAAGGCTCCTTTCAAATCATGATTAATGATGCACTGGTGGGAGGGGGATTGCAGATGCTGCTTCTGCCCCAGTAGGCATTCAGCTGAATATTGGAACAAAGTCTCTGTAAGTACAATTTGACCCACGTAATGCTCCCTCCATATGATTGGGAACCTTGTTTTTCAGGGTTCTCAGTTACACAGAGAGAGCCCTATATGCATACAGGTGTATGCAGGTAGACTCTGTTCTGGTCTGTAGTTGAACATAGGTTGGCTGGGTAGAACCTACCATCATCATGCCCGTGTCCACATATGTCCACTGTACACTAGTTGAGAATCTGAATAGGTCTACAGTTATGTATTTGTAGTTCTAAAATGATCAAATCAGAATAATGTAGTGGTTTTGTCTACACATTTTTACAATAAGGTCTGCATACTTGCTTATCTCTTTTCCATTTTCTGTATTTCTGTCGCATTTGTTGCTACTAATGACAAAGAAGAATACTGAGCCTCAGTATATTCTTTGCAATTGTTTTGGGGAAGAATACAGATGCTGTTGAATTTGCGTTCACTCAAGAAGCACTGATTCCATGAGTAGAACCCAGACTTAATGGATAACTGGCTTGATTTAATGTCATCAGCCTGTTTTTAGTGGTTATATTTTGATGGCATTAACCTGGTTTTTTAATGGTTGTGTTTTAATGGTTTTATTTTCTTAGTTGTAAGCCACGAGCAGGTCACTGGAGAGGCACATATAAATTATCTAAATGAACAAACAGCAGGGGGAACATGTGAGGTTTGGCTTTTCCAGATATCAGATTAAACACACCAGAAATCAGACAGCCAGAAAATGATGCTACATAGTTTCCTCATCATTCCTCAACAGTCCATTCATGCTGATAATGTACACAGAGTTTGGCATCATTCAATTAATTTCATTTGGCTTAGACATATAAGTAGCATTTTGTGAAAGTGGGTACTTACTAGAGTTTGTATCTAAGACTGCCGTCATTTTCTGGATTGGAGATACTGATTTGGGGAAGCTATGTGTGTGTGTGTGGGGGGGGACTAAGAATGTTCCATAGAAACCAGCAGCAAAATGTTATCAATGACAAACAAGAGAAGCAGTCTGGGAAGTGAAAACGGCCCAGAAGCAAGTCAACCTGAGTGGCCGCTGCTGTGCTACAAACCAGCACTGTGGGGTCACTCAGCTTAGTGGGGTTGACATGGCCATGAACTCACCACTGCATTACCCCCCACAACTGGAAGCAATGCTGGAGGAGACAGTGAACAAACTGCCATGGTTGATGAGGGGTCTGAGCCAAGCTGACCTGAGGCCTGGACAGAGTTGCTGAGGCTTGGCTTTGATTACTCTTGGCCACCAGTGGCTCTCTAAGGCAGAGGCCCACCAGGAAATTTCCCTGTAAATTGAAAGGCCATGTTCTCAATAGTTAAAAAGACATAATCATACAACAGTTTTTCTCACCAGTGTTTAACCATTCATTCTCTTGATGCAAAGGATGTGTTTGTGGTTACTGGAAGGTTAACCATTTTGCATTGCATTACAATTGCAAAATATTGCATGGGGAAGTGAGAAATGTGGTCATTTGGACCAAACATCATTTCCTTTAATTAAGTCCAAATCTATCATGTAATTCATTCCATCACACTAACGAACTTCAGCTCTTCAAATTGTGTAGCCCCAGTCTAGGAAAGTCATAGAATCTGGTGTTTCATAATTACCACAATTAAAGATGGACTCCAGTAGTAATGCATGGCTGCGAGAGTTGGACCATAAGGAAGGCTGAGCACCAAAGAATAGTTCCAGACTCCTGAGTCAATCAGTTCTCAACAGCAGTCATTCAAGAGAATAAAAATTTATTGAGACCTTTATGGCATTCAGGTATCTTAACTGTTTCATGTTAGAACTGAAGGTAAAGCGCAGAAAGCTAATAGATATACAAAGTTCAAGGGGGACCGAGATGGCTCAGGCCAATCAGATGACAGGTAGAAGCCTGCCAAGCTAATGGGCCAGCATTCCCAAGAGAAAGAAGACACCTGGCACTCTAGGTTATATGGCTTGGCTTACAGAGAGAGATAATCAAAACAGTAGAGACTCAGCAGAAACAAAACTAGACATTCCACAATTGCCCCCCCCCCATTCCCATGGCAGCCAGAGCAGTATAGAGGCCTGGCTGACAAATAGATGCTTTTGAATTATGGTGCTGGAGAAGACTCTTGAGAGTCCCTTGAATTGTAAGGAGATCACATCAGTCAAACTTAAAAGAAATCAACCCTGACTGTTCCCTGGAAGGCCACATACTGAAGCTGAAGCTCAAATACTTTGGCCACCAAATGAGAAGGGAGCACTCACTGGAGAAGACCCTGATGCTCGGAAAGATTGAAGGTCAAAGAAGAAGGGGATGGCAAATGATGATATGGTTAGACAGTGTTATTGATACAACAAAAATGAAATTAAGCGAACTCAGGAGGATGGCGGGAAGACAGGAGGGCCTGGCATGATGTAGTCCATGGGTTGCCAAGAGTCGGACTCAACTGTGCAAAGATGGACTCTTGTGCCCTCAGAAAATGTACTTTGGAAACACTTGCTTGGTGGTCATTGCTCATTCTTAGGGGCTGACTGATCACCATATATTGAAGTGCAAGCATTGTCCCTTAATTTGGCTAGCTTTCTATGCAGCTCCATTGCTTGAATTGTAGGACTCATCTACAGTGTTCCTACCCTTGGCTAGTGGCATACTGCATTGTGGTCTGCCTTGCACATACCATGGGTGGACCAGTATATGGATGATCTTTTTAAATAGCAAGACACTGGGCTAGAATACATTTTGGTTTTTCCCAATTTTAAGATTCACGTGCATATTGCTAATAGCAAGTCAATCTGACTCAGGCAGTTACCTCAGTGGTTAAATGCTGGAAATCTTTTCAGCAAGCTGACAGCAAATCAATACTTATTGCCCAGGTCTGTGATGTCACTTCCTCATGTAGGTTGCCTCTGATTCAGCCAGAAGGAAACATGTAATGCACCTTTAGGATATCATATAATCACAGATATAGAGCAGTCAAAATTCCAGATACCAAGGATCCTCATGATATCAGTCAGGCTTCCTTGCTCCCTGATAGGATCCAAAGTAGGTTACAACAATGTAGTACAAAAAATTCAATCGAAGATATAAACAAGGAAGAAGAACAATGAAATGTATCTTGGGATAGTTCTGAGACTCTTTAGCCAGATGTGAGCCAAAGGGCTCATGCCTCTCACCACAACCAATCTTCATACTTGAAGTTATGAAACAGGAAGCACAAGTTGAAATATAGCTTTAGATGGTGCAACTGGCAGTAGTGTTCCTTCTAATGGGAGTTAGTTATGCACCTACTCTGTCTGTAGCTTTGTTTGGCTTTTGGGCCTCACTTAAGTGGGGAATATGGAGTGATCAGAGATGTTTTGTATATTACCTTGTCAGTATGCATGGCTTCTGTGTCAATTTTTGTATAGTTGAGAGGGCAATAAGTATTGATTTGCCTGTGTGTAATATCCTGGAAGCTATATATTGAACACATAGAAGATTTAGAAAGCTCTTGGCCTAGATTCTGTAATGAAACACAGTAGATTCAGCTCAATTTTTTAATTGGGGGGAGAGAAAAAGACAATATGAATTGAATTTTATTATGAAAATTGTTTATTAGGTGGTCTTGAAGATATCATGCTGATATATTCTTGACTGTAATTTCTTTCATCTCTCAGTTTTTTCTTGTTATCCATATTGTGCCTTTCTGTTGTTGTTTTAGATCTTTTTAAAGTTCTTATATATACCTTTTTTTTAAAAAAAAATCTATTTGTGCTATCAACCTTTACCCATTTTCTGCGCTTTCACTGAATGTGTATAACCACCCACATTCTCAGTTAAATTCACATCAACTTCTTTGGAAGTGTCAGTTAGCCCAGAATGCTTGACAACTTCCTTCTTTTTGCAGTTCCATGGAAACATCCAACGTAGGATGCCTGTATGGGCTATCATTCATGATGGGTGGACTGTGCTTGTGTCAGTTGTCACAAGTTGCACAGGCCCACCTTAGAGTGTCTGGCAGCATGCTCCATCTTGTCGCCTAGAATAATCACCTCTTTCCTAGCAATGGCAAAAAAAAAGATGATGAATTTTAAATACATTTTTATTTCATTTAATCTTGAGATGGCCATTGAAAAGCTGTGTTGTACTGCATTTTTATTGCTGTTTTAGAGATTTAATGATGTCTCTTTTACAGGTTAGTATTTTACTTGTTATATTATAGATTGCTAGTTTTAATAGTTTGGATATATTTAGTAGATGGAAAAGACATTAAAAATTCAGCCTTGTAGCATGTCTGCTTTGGAACTTACAGCTTCTTGTTCAGAGAACACTGTGTGTTGTGGGTGGCTGAGGTTTTATCATCCATCTTCAACCTGTTTCAGATTAAAATAAACACTGTTACACATCAGCTGCTTTCTGCTGGTCTTCTAAACTAATCTGCCCACCCCATTGCTGCAGCTCTTAGGTTGGTGATAATTGCTTCCAAGACATTTCAACTCCTATTAAAGTTCCTCTCCTAAATTTGACAGTCATGAGTTGTTGCTTTAAGAGGAACTGGAAGGGATGGAGGGCAAGAAGAGGATGAGTGAAGAGTGGGAGAACAAGAACCTTCTGTGTTATGAGGAGGAAAAATCATTTTACTATCAGCCTCTGGCAATCTGGTGGTGCTGTCTGAGAACAATCTACCTGTCAGCACCCATCAGAATGAGGGAAGTAAGAAAAAGATGCCAGCTTTTATTTGGGAGGGGAGTGTGGAGGTAGAAGAGGAAAAGGTGAATAGCTGATGAGAGCTGCATCTAGTGGTTTGACATAGGTAGGAGAGAAGCCCTCTGTGGATGCTGTGCAGTATTACTGAGCAAGCCTCCACAGGCTTACTCAGGCTCCTTCTCAGGTCTGTTCAATAGGGCTGACTCCAAGGAAAGTGTACTTACAATGACACTGTTAGTGACTTGCTTTCAGATTACTGTTGGAGATAGATAAGGAGTACAAGGCAACAAGAGGAGGTGAAGGAAGGAAGCTACCACATATATCTAATATTTTCTTACATAGTTCACTTAGGAAGAGCCTGCTGTGCAGGCAAGGTGGTGTATAAATCAAAATTAATAAATAATATACATATATATATATATAAATAGTAAGACTATTTTAATATCATTAAAAAAACCTGTGTGTAAACTACACAGTTTAATTAAGGCCAGCAGGTCTCTATTTTCTCCTGCTGCAGCACAGAAAAGGGGCTGGGACAGGGAAGCCATCTTTGATGCAACCTCACTCATTGTCTTTAGGGCTAGAACCTGGTAACAACAGTAAGGCATTGCTCATCGAAGCAATGCTCCTAAGAGCTTCTACCTTTCTTTTTTACCAGGCTTTCTCTGCCTTTAACAGTTACATTGCAGGCAGAAAGGTCAACAGGTGAAACTTTCACCATAACCACATCTTCATCTGAGGGAAAGTGACACCTGTTGAATTTCTTCCTGTTATACAGGTGTTTATAAACACAGGGAGTCTTCCACAATGCAAGGCCATAACTGTAAAAGGAACATGCTAATTGCAGATTTGGTGCTGAAGTAAATATCAGGGTGTTTTGTTGTTGTCTTTGTCTCTCCAGGATGGACTGCAGCTACTTTGCTTTTTAGACACATCATGAGATCTGGTGCTTCTGCTCTGTTCCTACTGCTCTCTGTTTGATTTTCTACAGGGCAGGTCTATGGTAATGGAATAGGTGGTTATGTGTTAACAACATCTGGGCAGTGGTGAACTGGGAATGCAAGATCATAGCAGAACTAGAATCTGTTATAAATGACCCATGCACCGTCTTGTAAGCAGAAATTTTCTCAAAATTTTATGGAGAACAAGAATCAAGGCCAGTTCCCCCACACACCGCAATATGTTCCCTGCACAAGTAGTTTAATTTCCATATCATCTAGAAGAAGCTAATCTTACTTGAGAAACAAAAAATTAATCCCCTGGGACAATCTGTTTCTCTGATTGGTTTGCAGCAGTTCAATGTGTGGGTTAAGCCCAAACTTGAAAACTTGTGCCAAAATCTCTGACCCCTGTCGATTGTTTGTTTACCATGTCTTTCTCGAACTCCTCAGACAGCACTGCAGCCTATTCATCTTTGCCCTTCTCAGACTGCTGACATACAGCAAGTCTCTCTAACAATCCATCTAGATGTTCCTTCCAGCATTTCTGTGGCTGGCTGACTGGAAACTCCCGGCACTTTGAGGGTTACTGCACCCAGAATAGCATACCAGATCTCTCAAGGGTGAGAAATTAAAACTGCCACAAATAAAGACACATAAAGGGTATTTCAGACCTGTATGTCAGTGGTGTCTCTCCTCTGAGTTATGGGTCCATACCCCTTGCAAAAGGCATCATGTCAGACTAACCATTCATAGGTGAGATACTGCCAGGAACCCTTAAGTGCTAGTATGGTCTTTGGCCTCTTTCCTACCCACCCCAATACAAACAACAGGTGCCTTTTGATAATTAATGTCTGACCTTCCTGGCTCATCCAGCTAAGGAGTAGACTATGCTGGGAATGCAAGTGATGAGACTTATTACTCCTTTGGCCCCAGACAGGAGCTCCTGACTCCAACCCAATCAAATAACAAAGAAGAGAGAAGTAGTAAAAATCCATGAACAAGTCTAGGCTTGATTAACCACTAGGTCTAAAAATATCTCCCTGCTCTTCAGGGGGAGGAAACCTCCCACCCAGTGCTCAAAGCAAAACCAAATCCTGTGTCCCTGTAGCATTAGAAAGGGCAGAGTGTGGGTGGTAATTTAGGGAGAAAACTATTTTACATCATAATGTTGTGACTGTTTCTGTAATTTTGCTCTGTGTATACTTTGTTGGTATATGTGGAAGTTATACCTAGAATCTGTAGCCAGAAACCAGGCAAAAGTTATCTAGTCCAGTAAACAGACAATATATTTGATAGTGCAGTCCTAAACAAACAAATAAAAACACACACACTTTCCTGGGAGTAAATGACATTTAATAACCTTGACTAGGAAGCTGAGTAGACTTCCTTAGGATTGCACTGTTAGACTGCTATTATTGTGGCAGCCCTCTAGTGAACAAGATTTCATGAAGTATGTGCAGATTGAGTGGACTAGAGGACAAAATTCCAGTGCCTTTAATGGTTGTGGAATTCAGATTCCTTCTGTGCGATATTGCTACCAGCTCAGCTGCGATGTGTTCCTTTGGTGATGGAGATAGAGCTTGACAGTACAATAAGCAGCAGTGGAGGTATCCCAATCGAGTTAATTGGCATCATCTCAATGAACTTCCCTGTAGTTCCTTATTGCTACAGGATCATATTGCTGCTTTCAAGACCTTTTTGCAGTGTCTTGTGTTGGAAATGTTTAGCTTGTGTGGGTGCCTATTAGAACCTGAGAGGTACTGGATTTCATCAGAACCTTTCATATAAAGTCACAGATCTGATAACTAACCAGCTGCCATTTGAAAAGAATGCTACAGCTTGGTTCTCTTCAGCTGGAGAGCTCTGAGTCTGTTGTTACTGAAGCCTGCTTGTCTGGTGCATCTTGCAGACTTCCCCAGTGATTTAATCTGTGTGATTCACATATAATGGTCTATTTCTGGCCAGCCTGCATTCTGACCTGTCCTTACTCAACCTTTGGGCACCACGGTCTTTTTCACTCTTACTGTCTCTAATGGCTGTGTTAGTAGAGAGAAGGTGATGTCTGAGTAAATTGACCTTGACAGAAATCTATAACCCCTGGTATCCCTGAGCTATGCATGTGTGAAGGCAGAACTGAGCGGTAGCATTCTGAAATCTTTTCCATGGCCCCTTCTGCGTTCTGTATACATTGCGCACATCTAATAAAAATTACCTTGGAATCTTCTCGGAATAGTGCATGTACTACACTGAGAGTTCTAATTCAGCAGTCAGAACAGCTGATACCATCCCTGATTTTCCCTACTAACAATATGAATGACTGAGAGTAGGGACCTAAATGAACCAAATCTCTGATGTGTTCCTCTCAGTGCCAGGCTGTGCTATAGCCTTCAACTCAAGTAGTAGTAAAGAAAAGATGGCTGACGAAATTGTTAAAAATAATATGATCCAATGGCCCAGAATTTAGGATATAATATTGAGTTGGAGCAATGGGATCAGATATGGTACAAAAATGTTAAAATAACTAAAGTGGTATCTTATAAAAAAATACATATAAGATGTTTTATAGATGGTATGTCACGCCAGAGAAAATTGCAAGATATGATACGAAATGCTCTAATAAGTGTTGGAAATGTGAAAATAAGGTGGGTTCATTTTATCATATGTGGTGGAATTGTGATATTAGTAAAAAAAATTAGATATGGGTACATGGGATAATTAAGAAAATCATTGTCAGTACCATATCAAAGGATTCTTTGGGGGAAGCCATGATAGCTTTGTTTATTTAAACCATTGCACCATTCTGCAATGTTTGTATGTCAATGGACCATTCTTTGTTACAGTGGCCACAGAGTGCCCGGGAATAAATCTGTGATGTCATCTGCCTCATTCCCCTTAAGTTTTCTCTAGCTTCCCTGAAATACTAGAGTGGTGCAGTGGATAGACAGAACAACTTGAATAGGGAAGCCCTGGTCTGTCTTCTGCCTCTGCCATAGGAAAGTTAATACTTCTCTGCTTCCAACCAATAACTGTAAAATGGGAACAGAAGTAACTTACCTTTCAAGATTGTAATTAATGATTATTGTATAAATTGTGCCATCACTGTGCATGATGCTTTAGAGAGTAACAAGAAGAAGTCAGATCACTGTCTAAGGATTTTAAGTGTAAAATTGAACATAGAACATGACTGGGATGTGTATATGAAGGAAGATGGAGGTGAGATTAAACAAGAGAAGGATGGTGTCAGAAAGCTGAATACAGTAAGCATTGTAAAGTGTTTTTCAAATTAAAAGATCTACAAATATGGAAAGTAGTGACAAAGGTGTTAAAGATTTGCTGAAGTCTGCTGTGAAGTATTTCCCTACACAGTTTGCTGACTTGAACTAACACAGCCTTAGGTAATCCATATTCAAGCAGATCAACAGTCCCCTAGAGCAAATTATTAGTTTCAGCTGCATCTGTAACAGAACATTCCAGAATGTAGTGCCCAAGACTACAACCACAGAATGTTGCTTCATGTCTGGCTGGTCTCATGTGATTATGGATATATAGACATTAAGGTCTGGCTGTTGTTTTGTCTTCCCAGCTGTTTCTCAGCTGTTCTGCAGCCTAAAGGAGATGCCTGTTCAACTGGAGTGTACTCTTTTCAGTCACATTTTCTCTGGTTTTTGTTAAGGGGTAGTAGTAAAAAGCATCAGAGCTCACAAAAATTCCATCTAATTTTAAAGTGTATAAAATATTATTACTTGAAAACAAACAAACAAACCAGCAACGAGTTGTTTTAGGAACAGATAGTATGGTCATTTAACCAGGATGGATCATTTTGCTTTCTCCCATTTTCTGCTTTGGTATTGTATGTGATTATTTTTCTTTAAAAATTATTATCCTCATCTGCCTGCCCCATTATCCACATCTGCACAACTATTCTCTTCTCTGAGAAACACAGTTAGACACAGACGGTCTCTGCATGGATGTGCTTATACTGACTTATTTCCTCTTTTTATATACAGGATCACATAACTATAATCCTTAAGTGCACAATAAAGACGCCATAATCATTGCTCCCTTTTAGTTGACTAGGAAGCTGCAGTTTAGCCAGTGCAGTCATAATTGGGGATTCTTGCCTTACAGCGGCGGAGAAGAACTATGCCCAGATCGACAAGGAGGGCCTCGCCTTAATCGCCGGAATTAAAAAATTCCATGACTTTGTTTATGGGCGGAGGTTCCTCCTTGTAACAGATCACAAGCCGCTTCTGGGCATCTTCTCCCCGGACCGGCAGACGCCGAACATACTGTCCCCCAGGATGTTGAGGTGGGCAGTATTCATGTCGGCATATGACTTTGAACTTGAGCACCGCCCGGGGAAGGCTATCGGGCATGCCGACGCTCTGAGCCGTTGCCCCGCACCACTGGACAACAAAGAACTCGAGCCGGAGTTGGACATTCTGGCGCTCGAAGAGCTCCCGGAGGCACCAGTAACCTCCTCAGACATTGCCGCTGCGACGGCTAAGGACCCTGTGCTTGCCCGTGTCCTTAATTGGGCATGGAGGGGGTGGCCGGCAGGGAAAATGGCGCCTGAATTCAAACCGTTCGTTTCGCGCCAGAACGAACTATCGGTGACAAAGGGCTGTTTGCTTTGGGGGAGTCGGGTGGTGATTCCCGCCAAGCTGAGGGAGGATGTTTTGGAGGCGTTACATGTGGGCCACCCTGGCATGGTTCACATGAAAGCCCTCGCCAGAGGGTACGTGTGGTGGCCGAAGCTGGACGAGGACATTGAGGCCTGGGTAAGGCAGTGTATGGAGTGTCAACAGTCCCGTCCAGAACCACCACAGGCTCCCATTCAGCCCTGGGAGAAAACGAGGAGGCCCTGGTCACGCCTCCATATTGATTTTGCGGGACCATACCATGGGCAAATGTTTTTTATTTGTGTAGATAGTTACTCTAAATGGTTAGAGGTGATACCCATGAGGTCAACAGGGTCCGGGGCAGTCATCAACGCCCTCCGGAGGTTGTTTTCGACCCACGGGCTGCCGGACTGTTTGGTCTCGGACAACGGGCCACAGTTCGTGTCAGCGGAATTTGAAAAATTCCTTAAAGACAACCTCATCCGCCATGTGACTTCTGCGCCGTTCCATCCGGCCTCCAACGGTCAGGCCGAACGGATGGTACGGACGGCGAAGGAGTCACTTGGGCGCCTGACGTGTGGGGACTGGAGCCAGAAGATTGCCTCTTTCCTCCTGAGGCAACACATCACCCCCTGTTCAACAACGGGGAGGAGCCCAGCTGAACTTTTAATGGGCCGTAAGTTGGCTACCCTACTGGACCGACTGCACCCTGACCTTGACAGGTCCAAGCAGCGGTCAGAGACCCCAGAGCAGGGGAGAGTGTTCTTGGTTGGGGACAATGGTGTTTGCCCGCAATTATGCGGAAGGTCACAGATGGCTACCAGCCGTGGTCACAAAGGTGGCAGGGTCCAGGTTGTATGTGGTCCGGTTTCCCAGCGGACGGGAGATACGCCGCCACATTGACCAGCTCAGAGAGCGCTGGGCAGACTCAAGCGCCGAGTCAGTGCCCGAGCCTGAGCTGGTCCCCGTCCAGGAAGGGCCTCCCGGCGAGGAGGTGAGTACTGCGGATCGAGATTCGGAGTCTGGGGAGCCCCCAACTCCAGTGCCTGAGACCCCTGTGTTAGTGTCCCCTGACTCTCCTGCGAGAGAGACCATCGGAGTCCCCGAAGAGTGTGCCGCTCCACCGCCATCGGAGCAGAGACCGCTGCGCCGGTCAAACCGAAGCCGAGGTGCCCCTCCCTACCTGAAAGATTATGTTTGGAAGGGAAATGCTCCATCTTAGGGGGAGGAATTTGTTGTGTATTGAAAGGTGAATCAAGCCTATCTTTTCCTATGTTAAGCTTGATTCTGGAATGTGGATTCTAAGCTGTCGCATTCGTATTGGTCGGTTTCTGCGAAACCAGTGTAATAGCCAATCACTGTGTGATAATGTTGCAAAGAGGGAACAGTTGTGATTGGACCTTAACTCTGCACTGCCATTGGTCCCTAACTATTTCTGGGTGTGGCTTTGACAGCCCGGGAGAGTTTAAAAAGGAGCTGTGCTCCACTGTCTGTGTTGTGTGTTCCTGAGTTGGAGTTTGCTGTTGAATAAAGCTGAATCACTTGTTGAGCTTACTTCGTTGTTGAGTCTCATACTTAACACTTGCCTTTGCTCATAATGATGGAAATTGACCATATGTGTAGCTGGAAGATGGGACAGGATGGTGGCACAGGGGGCCAAGGTGCATCATTAAGAGATCGATCTGTAGATGAACCAAGTAACAGCACAGAATGCGCTGCTTCCTTTTTTTGTGTTTCAGTGTATTGTTCATTTACCTAGTGATACAGTGACCTATTACCAGATTATGAGTAAGTTTTGATTAAGTTATTTCCTGATAGTGGTTGCATTTCATGTAGATAAATATTCTGAATGTTTTAATATGTTGTCGAAGGCTTTTACGACTGCAGTTCATTAGCTACTGTAGATTTTCCGGGCTGTATGGCCATGGTCTTTCTGTGTTATATCTCTAAGGATGCCAGTCACAGCTGCTGGCAAAACGTCAGGTTCTACAATGCCAAGACCATGGCCATACAGCCTGGAAAATCTACAGCAACTAATTTTGAATGTTGATTGCACAAAACTAAAAGCTAAGCGAAATGCTAAAGAAATGCCAGTGATAATTCCATTATCTACTGCTTTTACTTTATTTTTTTCCCTTGACTGTCCTTTTTTAGTTTTGTATTTAGCTAATGATGTGACACAACGAATAAGACACTGGATAGATATTATTTAAGACTGCTTCAGATGTTGCAGTTTTGTTTACAGGAATGATCCGATTCCTTAAATCACCAAAATCCTAACTACAGAAGGATTTATACCCATGTGCATTTGTGACTCAGATGATTATACCCATGTCTGACTCATATAAATAGTCATGAACAAAAATCCCATTCCCATTATGCTTTTCATCATAATCCTGATTTTCTAGAGCACTTCTGCCAGTAGCATAATTTTGGAAATGACCTTCATTTGCAGTGTTTTAGCTATCATATGTACTTCCCAGTTTATGTGTACAGGAAACCCAGCCTAGAAATACTATAGTAATTGAATTTTAACTTATTTGGGTAGTCTCTTCCTGGGATTGTGTTTCACCTGCTTCAACAGGAAGCCCCACTTCTCCCTTCCAGCTGCTTTACTGATCTCCAAGTGGATCACAGCTATCCCTCTCCTGCCCCACCCCATTGTTTTATTCTGCCCCTTGCAACTATAGGGCTGCCCCTCAGGAATGCACTGATGTTTCCTTTACTCTAGTAATGAACTGCCCACTGGCCCGATCATAAAGTGGCATTCCTTTATAGAATTGTTTCAGTTGCATCCTTCTTTTCATCTCTCAAAAAGACTAAGTTCTCTACCTAAGGAACCTGTACTAGGATCTTCCCATCTATTCCCATCAGACACAGTCTTTGTGAGTAAGTGTGATGAGAGCGTATGAAGTAAAATATTCTTGGTTAGAAATTGCCATTTGGTCCTTTCTGTTGCCAGATCATATTGAATGGCAACCATGGCCATTCAAGCCCTGTTTTCTGTTACTGCAATCTAGGTGGGAATATAGTTTAATGCTGTAGAGAGAAGCAAACTTTTGCTTTGATTTCTTTGCCATTTCACATGGAGCCTCTAAGGATCCTGTGGTGGATTTTCCAAAATAAATGGATTAAGATGGGAAGGCTCTGTACTGCACAGTGTAATTCAATGCTGATTACACTTAGCGGAGGAGGCTCTCCCAAGTTGTATCTGTGTAGCACCTTCACGGAAGTATAGTAATTTATCTATTTTAAAGCATCAAGGATGGGCTCAGATAGGACAGACAATATTATTTATTTTTATTATTTATATTCTGTCTAAAAATATAGCAGTCCAAATAGGCCAATCATCTGGCCTAGTAGGTGGAAGGCAAAATTCATGTAGTGCATATAATAAGATTTCAGGTGTTCAGAATGGAAAAAAAAACCCTATAGCTTTCTGGGAGAAATACAGATACGAGTCCACGTATGGCAGATCTTTTATTCTCTCCCAGCAGGTTCCAAAATAGTGCACAGTAGAAACTGAGAGTTTATCTTATCTTAAGCATGTCTATGCATCTCTCTGAATCTGGCTTTCATTATTCATGTGTTAGGGGGATGTGCTCCACATTTTATACGTTTAAGGCTTTATGAAATCAGCTGGTAATTTCTCATTTTCTTTGAACATGCCTTATACTTAGAATCATCTATGTCACTGCTGTATACTCAGCAGGTTCTCAGCCAGAGAAAGGTCACTATCACCTGCTTCCCAGGTTCCTATTACTGAAGATACTAGGGACTGAATCTGAAGATACTAGGAACTAAAACCTTCTCTTTGCACAGCATGCACTCTGCAGCTGAACCACAGATCTTTTGGGAGATGATAGCGTTGAGGGTATATGTGCATGGATGGAGTAATCAGGGGCTACATGAAGTCCAGTCCTATTCAGAATTATTGCTGCACTAGGAATGAGGCCCGTTGTGGAAATAAATACAATGGGCTCTAGAAAGAGGCTCTGGGCAGGTGCCCTGGCCTTGGGCACTCAGCATCAATTTGCTGTGGTGACCTCAGCAGGGTATAATGACACAGAGCTTACTGTTTTCTCCAGGGGAACTGATCTCTGCCATCTGAAGAGCAGTTATAATTCTGAACAACAGGTTTCCATCTCCTCCCCCTGCCTCCTCATCTGGAGATTGGCAACAATGGTTCCCCAGGAGGAAATGGCTGGTTTGGAGAGTGGAGTGTATGGCATTATACCTGTCTGACATCACATTGCTTCTCCAGCCTCACCTTCTCCAGGCTCCACCCCTGAAATCTCCAGGAATTTCCCAACCTGGAGTTGGGAACCCTATCTCCTTCCCAGCCAACCATCACCCTACCTTTATATGTCTCTCTGACTTCAGCTTTCCATCTCCCCCCCCCCCGCAGCCTCTGCCCTGCTCTGAAGCCCTAACTGCTATGTCACACTGGCTATCATAGGGGGGCCATCTCAGCAGGGTATAATGACACAGAGTCCACCATTTTCTCCAGGGGAACTTATCTCTGCAATCTGGAGAGCAGTTGTAATTCTGAGTGATCTCCAGCCCTCACCTGGAGATTGGCAACAATGGTTCCCCAGAAAGAAACGTACAGTTTTTCTCCGCAATTGGGACCAAAACAGCTTACATCATTCTCCTCTCCCCATTTTACTTGCACAACAACCCTGTAAGGTAGGCTAGCTGAAAATCTGTGACTGGTCTGAAATCCTGGGTCTGGCAGACCCTGCTCTGAAGTGCTAACTGCTGTGTCACACTGGCTGTGGTAACGCCTGGTATCACAACTGAACTCCAGACAACAGATCTGTCTCTCCCTCTGAAGAAAATAACTTCTTTGGAGGGTGGCCTCTATGGCATTCTGTTCAGCTGAGGCCACTCTCCTCCCTAAACTCTGGCTTTCATAGACTCCACTGCAAAATATCCAGAAGTTTCCCAATCTGGATCTGGCAACCCTAGTCAGGACTGGCCCCAATGAGTTTTCTCCCAAAGGCCAAAAGAGGTGTAGAAGGGGCCTCCCCCCCACTGCCTTTTACTGACAGAATCAAGCTTGGTTGCTTAGCAACAGGCACTGAGGGAAAGTAGGGTTGCCAGCTCTGAGTAGGGAAATACCTGGAGATTTGGGGGGGTGGATTCTGTGGAGGGCAGTGTTTGTGGAGGGGAAGGACTCAGCAGGGTATAATGTCATAGGGTGTGCCCTCCAAAGCAGCCATTTTCTCCAGAGGAACTGATCTCTGTCATCTGGAGATCAATTGTAACAGTAGGCAACCCTAGGGGAAAGTCAGCCGCACAGCAGGAGGTTGAAGAGAATGGTCTGATGGCCACTGGCCCACTTCAGTAGCCAGCCAACCAGCAGGAGAGACTTTTTTTGGCAGTTTATTCTGTCAGGGAAGTGGTCAAGCTGGCAGTGGGTGGGATTGAGGAGCAGACCCAGCACCCAGCCAATGGCACATAAGTACTCTTGAGTGGCAGTTGATGGGCCAATGGCTGATGGAGCACACAGCACAGCCAGTGGGAGAGCTGGAAATGGCCAATGTGTAAGGGCAGTTATATATATCAGATTCTGCATTGGATTGAAAACCTGTCCCATGAATGTAGGGATAGGACTTGGAGTATGTGCTTGGAGTAATGGGTCTGTGGATAAGCACCATGACAAGTAGGTGATTCTTAAATTTTGCCCACAGCAGTGCACTACAAAGGGCAAGCAGTTTACAGAAGACAGAGGAAGTTGTGGTGAGTGACACAAACAATTTTCTCTTCTTTTATTGAAGAAGATTTCTGAGTGGGTGGTTGAAAAGACTGCATTTAGAGATACGGTTTTGCATTAATTGGTTTACCCAGAGTCCCAAAATGTTACCACAGAATGAACAGAATAAATGACACATAAAAGATTTTCAAAGACTTGTCTAGGGTAGAAGATTTCTAGTTCTGGGCTTTTGTTCTCTAAGCCTTTTAAAAAAAACTAACTTGGAAGCATGTTAAAATGCAGCTGAGAGGCTCCTTGGTTCACATCCTAATTAACACAAGCAAATACAGAAATGGTGCTAAGCAAAGGATACATGTGTTAGCATTTAATTATATAACAAAACCCAAGTCTGTTAGTCACTCCTGAGAACAAAGATAACAGGCGAGGTAAGGTGGACTGGAGTTAGGTTCCTCCCCCCGCACCACCCAAAAAACCCTTGTAATGAATTAATTAAAGAGGTACTATAGCTTGTCTCCATCAGAGACATCTGAATCATCAAAATGAGTTATAGTTTACTTAGGCAGTAGCCAGCTTTCTCCATGATCTGTGTGACTGTTTCTTGTGCAGCAAGAAACCTGTCATTAGTAGCAGTTGCTGTGCTTCTTTATGAAGAAAATCAGTTGTTTTCAGGGGCAGATCAGATGGCACTTCTCTTCACAAGAGGAGCATACTTAATCCTATTGAAAATTATAGTTATGATTCCCTGCAAGGACAGTTTTAACATTCAGGTTTTCAGTTTGGCCTTGCAATGAAATTTTTTTTCTAAGATTTTGTTGTTGGAGATCTGACCCAAGGAGGTGGTTTTTGATACTAGGCATGTTCAGTTACTTGCTGGTTCAACTCATGTCAGTGACAAAGCAGAGAGCCAATAGTTTAATAAGCTGCTCAAATGCATCCAAATGAATCTAGATGTATCTGATCTGTACAATAACATTGTTTTTCACAAAATTAGATTTTTTTTGCCACTGCTGCCTCATCCCACCTGCTGCTCCTGATTTTTGAAAGATGCATAGTAATTTTTCTTAAATATCAATTTGAGACTTTTGAGCTGAGACTTACTACTTAGTGTCTGTGTGTGCCTTCAGTATTTTCCCATGGACCCAGTAGATTTTGATCACTGCTTGAATAAATGCCTCTTACTGTGCATGTGCAAGAGGCAGTAAATACACTTTGTCCAGTGCTGGTCATTTAAAAAGGGGACAAATTGCAATCAGTTACATGCTTTGCATAGAGATATAGCCTCTTTTTTGTTAGACAAGGACACGATAAAAGCCACAGTGGTGAAGCAGCTATCACACTGGTGTAAAGCTACTCAGCATGGTATTAGGAATGATAAATGCTTAGAAATGTAGCTGTGTAGTGCCAGTGATCTGGTGGGAATGTGTTTTCATGCTCCCATAAACAGAGATATTCTCTATGATGTGCATTATCAATAATCTATTGTGAGTTTTGCCCTGAAAAAAATAACACAAGGGCTCTCTCCTTATAGAGGCATGGCGTCTGCTACACCAGAAAACACTGTTGTGTTTCTGAGACTCAGTATTTTAATATTTGTAAATTATGTGGGTTGGTGTGAAATGATTGTGCAGATACAGTTATATTTTGGAATATGCATTCAAACATGATTTTTTAAAAAAAAACAAACCAACCCAAAAGTAATTTTCATCCCTTTTGAAACACAAATGAATGGGAATTGAACAGCATGTACTAATCCCATTTCTTTTTGTTTCCCTTGTTTCAGTATGAAACAGTTCAAGCCAAAAGTTCTTTTATTTTCCATCCAATTGGAATGCAATTCTCAGTACTATACTTTTCTCTAAGAGAATTGTCTATGACAAATTTCAGAGATATGAGAGAAGAGACTTCAGTTATATAGACAAATGAAACAAAGGTTTGTGGTCTAAAAAACAGCACAGAGAAAGTTCATTCAGTGGGCTTTCTCATATACTAGATGTGCAATCCTAAACAGAGTGTATCATCCTAAACCTATTGACTTCAGTGTTTAGAAGGCTTAAAGTTGCATTGTGGCTCACCTTTAACTAGTGGTTTATCCTTGCAGTTAAATATTTTGGTGCTCTTTTTGTTAGTGAGTTGATTGGTGATAGTTGACTTTTATATTTGTTATTTTTATGTTATGTTATTTTCCCTTAGATTACAAATTTCATTGAAATTTCTAGATAGGCAAGATACAATATTTTAAAATAAAATAAATAAAAAATATCAAGTTGCCATGAAATATGGGGTGACAATCATACGCATGAGGGGATTAAAATATAAATGGGAGCAATCAATCATCAAATTATACAGAACTCAAAACAGTCATCAGGGTAAAACATCTCTTATTTATGGTATGTGTGGTCAAAGGGAGAGAGAGTGATTATTGTGAAAGCAATCTTTATTACTTTGATATAAATACACATTTTTTTTTAGTTCCTTGAAGCCACAGTAAAACACACCCAGGGTGATTCCACACCAATCAGTTATAATGTAGTTGCCATCAATGGTTGCCATCGATTGTATACACGGTTAAAATGTTAGAGGTATCAGTAACAGCCCACTGTTTTCATGTTCCTTTTCTATTATGTTCCTGATTTTTCCAGAAGCCAATTTATTGGAATTTGTTTTCTATTGTTGTGGAACAGAAATAGGGTTAGAATCATAGAATGTTAGAGTTGGAAGGGACCTTGCAGGTCATCTAGTCGAACCCCCTGCACTCTGCAGGAGCATAGCCAAAAGATAGCCCTACATACCTACAACATACCCGAAAGATGGTTGTCCAGCCTCCGCTTGAAAACGTCCAGGGAAGGAGCATCCACCACCTCCCGAGGCAGACTGTTCCACTGCTCAACCACTCTTACAATTTCTCTTGATATCTAGCCAGTAACGACTCCCTTGTAATTTCTACCCATTAGATCTAGTCTTGCAATCTGGAGCAAGAGAGAATAGATCTGCTCCATCTTTTACATAACAGCCCTTCCAATACTTGAAGACTGCAATCATGTCCCCTCTAAGTCTTCTCTTTCCCAAGCTAAACATACCCAACTCTTCCAGCCTTTCCTCATAAAACTTGGATTCCAACCCTCTCACCATCCTGGTTGCCCTGTTCTGGACACACTTAAGCTTGTCAACATCCTTCCTAAAGTGTGGTGCCCAAAACTGGACACAGTACCCCAAGTGAGGCCTGACCATAGCAGAATAGAGCGGAACTACCACCTCCCGTGATCTGGACACAATGCTTCTGTTAATGCATAGATTGCATTAGCTATCTTCACAGCCACATCGCACTGCAGGCTCATGTTGAGCTTGTGATCAACCAGAACACCCAGATCACTTTCACATGTGCTGCTGTCAAGCCAAGTCCCTCCCATTCTATATCTGTGCCTTTGATTTTTTGTGCCTAGGTGTAGGACTTTGCACTTATCTCTATTGAAATTAATTTTATTTGCCTCAGTCCACTGTTCCAGCCTACCTAGATAATTTTGAAACCTGACTCTGTCTTCTTCAGAATTAGCAATCCCACCCAGTTTTGTGTCATCTGCAAATTTGATAAGCATCCCATCTATGTCTTCCTCCAGGTCATTTATAAAAACATTGAACAGCACTGGGCCCAGGACCGAGCCCTGTGGCACTCCACTCAAGGCTTCCCTCCACATAGATGCAGAGCCATTTACGAGCGCTCGTTGGGTACAGTTTTTCAACCAACCATGAATCCATCCAACGGTTGCACCATCCAGCCCACACTTAACCAGCTTAACCTCAAGGATATCATGAGAGACTTTGTCAGATGCTTTACTGAAATCTAGATACACTATATCCACAGCATTGCCAGAATCAACCATTTTAGTAACTCTGTCAAAAAAAAAGAGATAAGGTTGGTCTGGCATGACTTATTCTTGATAAGCCCATGCTGTCTACTACCAATTAACTCATTCTGTTCAAGGTGCTCACAGACAGAGCGTTTCATAATCTGCTCTGTGTGCTACTAGTCTGGTTTCTGGTTTCAAGGGTTTCTGTGTACTACTATTCTGGTTGATCCCTCATGCTTATTGCACATTTTTATTCCTCATGCTTATTGCACACATGCATCAACAGCTGAATAGACACATTAAAAATATAAAATAGAACTATAATTGTCTAGTGGTTAGAGTGTCAGATCAGGGGGGATCTCAGAGAGCCAGGTTTGAATCCCTACTCTGCCACTGAAGATAGCTTGATGCCCTTGGGGTAGTCATACACTCTTAGACTAACCAACCTCACAGGGTTGTTATGAGGATAAAATGAAGAAGAGAGGACAATGTAACTTGCTTTGGGTCCCTATTAGAGAGAAATGTACAATATAAATGATGTAAATGAAGAATTAGTGCAGTTTTATACAGGGCTGCAAGTTCCTGGTTGGGAACTTTCTGGAGATTTTGGGGGTAGACTTGGGAGGGTGGCATTTGGGGAGAAGAGAGAATTCAGTGGGGTATAAAACTCTAGGTTCACCTTCCAAAGCAGCTCTTTTTGCCAGGGGAACTGATCTCTGGGGCCTGGAGATCAGTTGAAATCCTAGGAGATCACCAGCCACCACTTGGACCCTAGTTTTGCAGCATGTGGTTTCCAAATATTGAATCTGAATTGAAAAGGCTTGGAGTGTGTAGCTCTAGTTAGTTGAAATTTTGGTGCAGCCTTAGGTCTGAGTGTGGGGGCGGGGTTGTTCTACAAACGGGGATTTAGATGCAAAGTTAGCAATTTGCTTTTTAATTGCAATATGATGGTAGGGGAAATAGCAATATGGTGCCATGAAATAAAAGTGCAAATTAGCACTTTTTAAAATGAAGGCATACCTCTGCTTATACTAATGAAGGTGGGAGGAAACAGAGTCATGATCAGAACTGTTCCTTACATGGAAAGGAAAATCTGGAAGGGGTATGATTTTAATGGTTCTACTGATGTGGACCCTGCATTGCAGTTCTACATGAAGCTCATGTTGCAGTGTCATTGATTGATCAGTGTAGAACAGCCCCAGTATAGAGCCAAACCCGTAAGTAACCAGTTGCATAGCTGTATTTAGATAAAACACTTCTAGAATACCTTTCAGGTTCAATCTCTGAATTGGTTTGCTGCAAAACAAATAATACAATTACAGTTTGACTCAACCTGAAATTTGGCCCAAGGACCCTAACAAAAAAGAATACAATCTGTCCATATTGCAGAAAAATCCAAAGTAAAATGGTTGAGTTATCGAACTTTAAAACAGTTGCCAGAAAGTTCACAGGTTTGCAACTTTAATAGACCATAATATACTTTCAGTTTTCCTGTGGCTTGTATTCTGTCAAAAATTCATAAAAATTCCAAGGGTGTATGAGTAACTGGTTTGGTGAAAAGCCATTGTGCATTAATTAAAGTTATAAGGACCTGAGATTCCCATTTAAACATTAGCTGAAGGAGGGATGCATTATGTGTTAGTGTGTGTGCTCAGTGACATAAGCCTTCTCTTTGGATTGTCTGTCTCATACTTTTCTTTATGATTTGATGGTGGCAGAGACAACTCCGGGCATAACAGAAGCTCTAGAGGGGGAAGTTTAGGAAGATAGAAAGGGTAAGGGCTTGTTTGAAGGATACGTTTATTTTTAAAGTTTGTTCTTTTGCTTTTATTCATTGTATTGCACAATGATCCAACATGGTGGGATGAATTTATTTTTGAAGTTTGACTTTCCTTTGGTTCTTTTCATTGCACAGTGCTAAAGAAAGGCAGCTGCATTGCGCCTACTGTATATCTGTGCAGTTTACATTGGATCCAGTGACTTTCTTTCACTACTTGAGGAGTCTTTCTCTAAAGATGAGTCTTGCTCTGATGGGAGAAGCTTCCTGTCGCATCAAGACTCCTTCCCCTGGAGCAAGACTCCTTACTTAGCAGAGAGAAGTCACTGGCTGTGGCCCATGGTAGTAGACACTTTAGCTTAGGGGTTTGGGTAAAAAGGTAAAGGTTTCCCTTGCTCAAAAGCCAGTCGAATCCAACTCTAGGGGGCGATGCTCATCTCCATTTCCAAGCTGAAGAGCCAGCACCGTCCAAAGATGTTTCTGTGGTCATGTGGCCAGCATGACTAAATGCTGAGGTGCATGGAATGCTGCTACCTTCTCACCGAAGTGGTACCTATTTATCTACTTGCAATTTCTGACAACTCTTCACCTAGAATTAAGGGGGAGATTAGATTTCGCTAGCTAATCTTTATGAGTAACAATATAAAATATTTAAAATTGTGTTATAATAATCAGGGGAAGGAAGGCTGCATGGTACAGTCTGACCTTGTCAGGTGTTGGAAGATAAGCAGAATAGGTACTTGGAAGGGAAACCACCAAGGAAGACTCTGCAGAGGAAAGCAATGAAGACCACCTCTGCTTCTCACATGCCTTGAAAGCCCCTTGCTGTGGTCTCTTTAAGTCGGCTGTGACTTGACAGTCCTTTACCTACCTCACAGGGTGTCTGTTGTGGGGAGGGGAAGTGAAAGGTATTGTAAGCTGCTCTGAGACTCCTTCGGGTAGTGAAGGGCAGGGTATAAATCCAATCTCCTCCTCCTCCTCCTCACATGCACAGGACTGCCAAGAGCCACCATGGGCTCCTGGACAAAAATTCCATCTGCTCCCCACCCCCGCTGACCCTGAGTCAAACAAAATATCATTACAAAACAAGTCACTTGGCTGGATGTTACCACACATCTATAATAATGAAAGAAACCCATGTGTCCATCTGTCTGTCCATTTATGGCAGACATAACTCAGAAAATAAAACTAGGAATCTCAAAATTGGCCAGCAGCTTCAGGATGATCAGGGAAGCTAAGTTTGTGTAGTGTCGGCCTAGGATCTGGGAAAGCCAGGTTCGAATTCCCACTCTGCCATCAAAACCTGCTGGATAACCTTGGTCCAGTCACACACTCTCAGCCTAACCTACCTCATAGGGTTGTTGTGAGAATAAAACAGAGAAGAGGAAAACAATGTAAACTGCTTTGAGTCCCCCTTGGGGAGAAAGGCAGGATATTAAAAGAGTAAATAAATGAATTCTTCTGTTCCTCATTTGTTTACCACTGAGACAGATTAACTTTACTATCATACATGTTAAGGGTGAAGGAGGGGAGAAGCATTCTTTTATTACTTTGATAGTTTATAGGGAAATATTAACTGCCCCCCTTCCTCCTGTGCTACTGTTAAATAAGTTCTAATTTGCCAACCAAGATGAGTGAGGAGGAGTTCAGACTGAAAAATGGAGGGGTGGTGGTGGAACCAGAAATGGGGATAGATGAATGGCATATCGTGAAAAGAAGACAGAAAAATGAAGGAGGTGAAAAATGTGGGAAAGGGTTAGATTAATGTAGGAAAAGACAACAAAGTCTGTTTGTTTTGTTACCATACACTAACAAGGCTGCCCCTTTGCAAGATCTGGCTGTGCAGGAGCTGGGTAGAACTAAAGGAAAAAGGAAACCACAGACCTTGTTAAGAGGCTGCATCCTGTCTCGTCCTGCCTTGCTCCTCTGCTGGCTTGGCTGATGGGTTTAGCAGGATCTGAGAAGCAAGGGTTACCTTCAGCCTTGTGGTAAACTTTGCAGAAAAATTGAGCCCCAGAGTCAGATAAAGCTCTTAACTGTGTTCTGCCTTCCCTGTGCCCTTAGTGGTTGCAGTCAGAACTGCACTCAAAAATTTTTTAGATGCATTCTGTAAATACAGCATTACATCAGCTTCAGGGCCCCCCCAGCTGACTTGGACCCTGAATTTTGTTCCTCCAGTCCCGCTCCCCATTGGCGGCCCAACACACACACATGCACAATAGAGCTCCTGCTCTCTATTTATTCCATCTTAAATCTCCAAAAGTCTGCAGAGCTTTTATGCTCACCAGGTTTAACATTCTGCCTTCAATAATCCTTTATGGTAGATTTCTGAGAATTTCTCGTCAGGCGATATATTGTCCATGCAGAGCTGGGGTTCCTGAATTTCTACCTCATGTCTTGTTGTATTATAGCCTTTATACAGAATAGAGAAATTCCATAATTAGCCCTCTCTTACAGAAATTTCAGAGTTACCCAGATTAATGGTTGGTTTTATACCTTTTATCTGATTGGAATCCTTACCAATCAAGTTGCTAGGTGTTTCTTAGCTGCTATGAGGATTTGTGGGTTGGTTGTGAATGATCATGTATAATTTTATATCTGTTTAAGATTATGATCATTATCCATGTGCTTTCTGATGTGTATATTTGTGCTAACTGGTTATGTAGTATTTTAGATTGCTTAATAAATCTGATGATGATGATAATAATTATCAGGGCATTTAGTTATGTGGTGTTTCTTGGCAGAACAAGCAAGCAGGCAACTGTATTATCTTGTGGGAAACCTCTGGCTTTCAGAACCCAGGAAACACTGATATTATTTGAGTCACGTTTAGCCCTAAATAACTACCAAAGGGGTACATTCCATGATTCTTCTAGCTCTACTAAAAAAGCCCCAAACTTTTCTAGCTGCAGATTAAATATCATCATCATCACTGTCATCATCACTGGGTACAGTCAAAGAGGACCGGAAGATTGGTTGATGCATTCGTGTTTAGGAAGTAGGTTTATCAAAAGAGGGTGGGGGTAGAGTTCTCCTGGAATTCCAGCTGATCTCCAGACTACGGAGATCAGTTCCCCTGAAGTAAATGGCAAATTCCAAAGGAATTCTTGGATTCTATGGAGTCACTTTCCCACTGAGCTCTCTCAAACTTCCAGGAATTTTCCAAGCTAGTGTTGGCAACCCTGGTGGGAAGGATTTTTTTATGGTGATATAGGCCCATAAACCTTTGGGCATTCTGATTTTCTAATTTCTTTATAAGTGTAGCTGGTAGGGGTGTGTGCTCTTTATAAACCAAGCCACCACCCCCTCCCAAAAGTACCTTATCAGTATTTTCCGGGTATTTTTTCAGCCAGTTATCAAGTGGGCTACTGATTCGGCTATCCTAAAATGGCCAACCTGAAATATCCTGAAAAGATTCAGGATTCTTCGGGACCATCAGATAGCTGCAGTTAAAGGGCATTTAAAGGACTCTCAGTCCCTTTAAATTCCTTCTGAGTGAACTCTCAACTTGGAAAAGGCATTTAAAGGGACCGTGATTCCTTTAAATGCCTTCATAGTGAACTCTCAGTCTCAGGCTAGAGAATGCGTTTAAAGGGACTGTGAGCCCTTTAAAATGCCTTCCGAGTTCTGTTGCTGCAGAGTCACATGATTTGGAGAAGACATTTAAAGGGACCATGATCCCTTTAAATGCCTTGCCCCCTCCCATTGGAAACACTGAAGAATAGGGGCACCTTCTTCTGGGATCCATAGAATTGGATCCCTTGGTCCAATCTTTTTGAAACTTGGGGTTGTTTTTTGTTTTTGTTTTTGCTGCAAGTATGCTGCAAGTTTGGTGCCTCTATCTCAAAAACAGCCCCACCTGGAGCTCCAAATACCCCCAGATCAATTCTCCATTATATGACTATAATGGTCTCCATAGAATATAATGGAGTTGTGGGGGGGAAATGGCAGTCCTGAATTTTTACCATATCTGAAGTAACGTCCAAGACCTGGTGAGAGATGTAAAAGTGATTGTACTGCTTGGGAACAGTGACCATAATGTTATTGAGTTTAACATTTGTATAAATAGGGAATTGGCCAAAAAGACTGACCACAACCACTTTTGACTTTAAAAAGGGAAACTTCTCTGATATGAGGGGACATGTGAAGAAGAAACTGAAAGGAAAAGTAGAAAGGGTCAAAACCATTTGGGACGCTTGGAAACTATTTAAAACTACAATCCTAGAGGCTCAGAAAAAATATATACCGCAGGTTAGGAAAGGCAAAAATAGGTATAGAAAAAAGCCTGCATGGTTAACAAAGTAATGAAAGCTGTAAAAGGTAAAAAGGATTCCTTTAAGTGGTGGAAAGCTAGTCTCAGTGAGGTTGATAAAAGAGAACACAGGCTGTGGCAAACAAAATGCAAGTCTGTGATTAGGCAGGCAAAAAGGGAATATGAGGAACATATAGCAAAAAACATAACAACCAACAATAGAACTTTCTTCAAATACATTAGAAGCAGGAAACCAGCCAGGGAGGCAGTGGGGCCCTTGGATGACCAAGGGGTAAAAGGAGTGCTGAAGGATGATAGGGAAATGGCTGAGAAGCTGAATGCATTTTTTGCTCTGTCTTCACTGTGGAGGATGAGAAGTGCTTGCCCACTCCAGAACCACTGATTTCGGGAGGGGTGTTGAAAGACCTGAGTTAGATTGAGGTGATGAGAGAGGAGGTCCTATGACTGACAGACAACTTAAAAACTGATAAATCACCAGGCCCATTTGGCATACATCTGAGAATTCTGAAAGAACTCAAATGTGAACTTGTGGATCTCCTGACAAAAAATATGTAATCTTTCATTAAAATCTGCCTCCATTCCTGAGGACTCGAAGGTAGCTAATGTCACTCCCAATAGATATTTTTTACCTTGACTTCCAGAAAGCTTTTGATAAAGTTCCTCATCAAAGGCTCTTAAGTAAGCTCAAAAATCAGGGGTTAAAGGACAAGTCCTTCTGTGGATCAAAAGCTGACTAATTAATAGGAAACAGAGAATAAGTATAAATGGGCAATTTTGACAGTGGAGGGTGGTAAGCAGTGGGGTACTGCAGGGATCAGTACTCAGTCTGATGCTTTTTAACTTGTTCATTAATGATTTGGAGTTGAGAGTAAGCAGTGAAGTAGCTAAATTTGCGGATGATACGAAGTTGTCCAGGGTGGTGAAAACCAGGGAGGATTGTGAGGCACTCCAAAGGGATCTGTCGAGGATGGGCAAGTGGGCATCAACATGACAGATGGGGTAAAATGTGGCCAAGTGCAAGGTAATGCACATTGGAGCCAAAAATCCTAACTATAAATACATGTTGATGGGGTCCAAACTGGCAGAGACTGACCAAGAGAGGGATCTTGGAGTCGTAGTAGAAAACTCACTGAAAATGTCGAGACAGTGCACGACTGCAATAAAAAAGGCCAGTGCTATGCTGGGGATTATTAGGAAGAGTATTGAAAAGTACTGAGACTGACGAGTGATTTCAGCTCTCACATACTTTATTAGTTCAAGAACAAGACAACTTTACCCAGCTCGCAGGCCAGTTTATATCCCCTGAAAACCCCACACCCAAAACACACCCCACTCAAGTGATTGGCTATTTACAGTGGCTGAGAGTTCCATAGGCTCTCTGCCAGGAACCTAACCCTCTGATTGGAGCGGGCTATGATCCGCTGAGTCCTTTGTTCAGGTGAGCGAAGCTCAGACGTATTTGCCTGACCGCATGGTTTCCTTGCCTCGCATGTGGTCAGGTCTGATTGCATTATGTCTGATTGTATTATGTCTGAGTACATTACAAGTATTGAAAACAGATCAGCCAATATCATAATGCTCCTATATAAATCAATGGTGCAACCTTATTTGGAGTACTGTGTACAGTTCTGGTCACCACACCTTAAAAAGAATATTGTAGCTTTGGGAAAAGTGCAGAAGAGGGCAACTAGAATGATAAAAGGGTTGGAACACTTTCTGTATGAAGAAAGATTAAAACACTTGGGGCTCTTTAGCTTGGAGAAACAATGGCTGAAGGGTGACATGATCGAGGTTTATAAGATTATGCATGGGATTGAGCAGGTTGAGAAAGAAGTACTTTTCTCCCTTTCTCACAATACAAGAACTCGTGGGCACTCAAATTGCTGAGCAGTCCATGAAGCAGACACTGGCGTTTGCCTGCCCCCCCCTCTTCTTGGATGAAGCACGAGGGGAGAGCAAACCAATCATGGCTCAGTGCTGGCCAGTCAAGGGCAAGCTTGCCAACCAGATCTGGGGGCAACTGCCCTCCCAGGGCAGATCAGCCCAGCCAAGCTCAGGAGAGGACAGAACTTGGTGGCTGGGAAAGACCATGTTACCATGAGGAGGGAACTCACCAGCTGGTCGCTGGCAGCAGCACAAGCCTGCTTCAGCAGGCGAGGTTTGGTGGACTCCTGCCTGGGAAGGGGTGCGGGGAGGTGCCAGATGGGTTAGGGATTGTTGGGCCCTTCGCTGCCCCACACCGTGGTCTTCTGGCTGCTTCTCCCCCCCCACACACACACTCTCTATCAGGGAGCGTGCTCACCCAGGCGACTCACCTCCTCTCAGTTGGCCAGGCGGTGCAGCATCGGGTAGCTGGCAGGCTCCCCTGCCTGCCACTCTCATCTGCAAGTGAGGGATGTTGGAAGCAGATCAGCCTGGTGCCAGTTCAAAGGTGGACAGGAGCTGTATGGGCTGGGCAGCTGAGAAGCCCACGTGGCGGGAAGCATTGGGAAGCATTAGGCTGGAGGCAGTGGGACCCATCAGGCAGACAGGATTGTGGCCAGAGCTGCCAGCAGATTGCTTTTACCAGAGGGCCAAGGCTTGGCGGTGGCTTGAGGCTGGGTTCCCTCCCCATCCCTCAAGCCACAAAGTGGGGTGAGGGCCAGATAGGGAGAGACTTGGCCCTCTCTTCTGGCCTGCTGGTGGATCCCAATGTATCCCAGGGCAGGCAGGGGATCTTGAGTCATCCCGGGCAGTTCATGCAATTTTGTCGGGGCTTGCTCTCCAGTGGCATTTACTCCAGCACCTGCTGCCCCCTTTTTCAACCTCTAAGGCCCGTTGGGCCTCTGAGGCAATTGGGCCTGGCTGGGTGCTCAGCGGTATCTGCCCTCTTTCCGCCCTTTGAGGCTTTTCTGCTCCAGCCCTCAGGGACTGGTTGCCCGCCTGGCCTATTTCCGGCTAGTTCTTAGAGGAGACCTGGGAGATTTCACCCAGAGCTGTTGTCTCTTGCCAAAAGGGCAGGGGGAGGGGCCTTGGCTCAGTGGCAGAGCAGCCGCTTTACAGGCAGAAGGTCCCAGGTTCAATCCCCAGTATTTCCAGGTAATGTGACAATATTTTGATGGACCAATGGCCTGATTCAGTATAGGGCACCTTTAATGTGTTCACATACTTTGAAGCTTGGGTACATGTGGATGTACACCTGCACCAAACCAGTGCTTCTGATCATGTGTATTGCAGCTGGAAAAACGTGTTTTGCCTTATTTATCTTCGGGTCCAGGGCATTCTGCCTTGTGAGGTGGCACTGAGGCTTCCTCCCCACCAAGGGTTGGGGGGGAAGGGTCTGATTCTGTATTGGGTGGTATTTGAGGTTCCTAGCCGCCAGATTCTTTAAGGAACTCAGGGGCTTAATTCAGTAGGAGGCCACTTCAGATGTTCTTCCCTACCAGAAGGGTTTAAGGGACCAAGTGCCTAATTGTGGAGGGGGGCCATGGCTCAGTAGCACAGCATCTTCTTGGAATAGGGCAGAGTTGGGGGCCCCTTCAGGGTGAAGGAGCATATGACAAGCCATAAGGCTTCGTAGCCTTGGGCTGGAATATGACCTTCCCCCCTCTTCTATGTACTGGCGTGCAGGCCATGAAGAGTAAGGTCCAGAAGGATCCAGGACCTGGCTCGGAGTCAGGGTGGGTTTGCCCTGTTAGGATGCTTGCTTTGCAAGCACAAGGCAACCCGTGCTTTAATGTATTGATGCAGATCAGTTTATGTATAAATAAATTCCCAGTTTAACCCATAACTTGTGTTGTGTTTCATTCAAGGGGTGGGCGGGCAATGTCCTTCTTCTCTTTCCTGGGCAATCAATATCTCCAAAGAGCAAAATGCAATTCTTCAGTGTTGAAAGATAATTGAAAAAGTCCAAGGGATGTAAATAATTAACACTTGTTGTAGAGTATAGGGAGCTCTTTCCCCAGTGCCTTGTCAGAGTAAGTTAGTGCCAATTGACCATCATTTTGATCAATGTCTCTGTAACTCTTGAGACCTCCCACTTAAGTGGCAACATCACATTGGCCATAGATGGACTGTCTTGACTCCTGTAAGAAGATCAGCCACTGACTGGCACTGTGTATGTATAAATGCAAGAGAGGGAGATATTAAAATAGGAGACATTCTGATTCTGTGATGATGCTATGAAAATAATATGGACTATCTGTTGCTTCTTTTCCTGTAACTATAGCACCCTGTAACTTTTCTGTCATAGCTGGGTAATCACTAGCTTGGCCCTTGGTAAGGGGAAAGGAGCCTTCTAGGTCAAGGATCATTACTTGGACCTTCCTTCCTTCCTTCCTTCCTTCCTTCCTTCCTTCCTTCCTTCCTTCCTTCCTTCCTTCCTTCCTTCCTTCCTTCCTCTTTTACAAAATTAACTCCAGCTTAGCCACCAATGGGGTGTTGCAAGTACAAAGGCTAAAATGTTTAAAAAGTGTCATTTGAAAAAATAAGTTAGGATTTCTGATTTTTTCAGTGGACACTTTTCAAATAATAGCACTTTTTTTAAAAAAAAAGTTGGAAGTTGGAAATTGGGCCTAGCACTAGCCACCTAGCAATTTTTGGTGAAAGGGCAGACAACATCATCTTATCCTGTATCCAAAGCTTTGGCAGCCTGAAAAAGATGATGACACTGCAGCCATTAATATAAAGAAAATGCCTAAATGGCAGCAGTGTGATGAAAAGATTAAGCACGTGGACTTGGCTTGGATCAACTATAATGGCTTTGACCCTGCCATGTGTAAAACATCTAGGGCAAATGCAGAGTGACAGGTTAGGGGTCAGTGAGTTGGGGCATGGAGGAAGCAGAAGAAAGAATGAGCAGGCTGCCTCCCTTCCAGGTGGGTGGCTGTCAGGAATTTTAGTGTGCCTAGAAGGAGCAGATACACAGCCAAATTTACCAAGGCAGAAAGGCCCATGATTGAGATCAGTGGGGGAGGTACAGGCCAGTTGTTTTATCTTTGTCAAATGGGAAGGTAACAATAGATGATGGAGGGTGATTTTACTTGTTTTCTGCCATTGGGTCACTGGAAGCAATGTGTCTAGAAGCTTCAGTAACTTCCAGATCTGCGGTTGGCTTCTTGAAGTGCTGACTCAAAGATTAATGAAATGGAGATCTCTATGCCCTCATACTTGCTAGAAGTATTTCAGGGCACACAACAGGATTCTTACTGATACTGGAATACGTGATGAGACAGCTGTGCAAAGCAAACCAGTTGAAGATGCAGTATGTGTAACCTTGAATATTTAGTCCTATAACAGAGCATAGACTTACCTAAATTTGTCTTTGATTGTTATGTAGCTTTAGCCACCATCAGAAGATGGTACACTCATTTTACCTTTACTAGAGGCAAACTGAGGTCATATCCTTTAAGAATAAAAATTATTTCTGCAAGTTGTCACTGCTGTCATTTACTGGGCTGATTGATTGGAATGGCAATGTACTCATCATGGTCTTTCTGTGCAGGTGAATGCTTCTCTGATTGTATGTTCCTGGTTCCATTCCCAGAAGGTGTCCAATATAGCTACAGAAGGCTTTCCATCCTGTCTTTAATAACATGTTTTCATGATCACTTTGAGACCTCAGGCATGTGATTGTAACTTGTTTGTATATTATGGTATCTTGGTTCTAGAAAACAACAATATCATAAGCCTGTTTACTCAAAAGAAAATCCCTTTACTTGAGTGGAACTTAATCCCTAGTAAATATATATATATTTACTTTGAAGTAAATGCCCCTTTTCATAATTTGACTTACTTCCAGAACTGCAGTTAAAATTGCTTGTAACTCCACACTGAGCTGGAGTTGTCTGGCACAAATTAGTTGCTTGGGAAACAAATATATGTGTCTTTATTCAGTATCTAAAATGATATTGGGAGTGATAATTAACTGGGAAGAGGTTGTGCTTTTCTTCACACAAAAATTGTCCTAATTCCAATTTAGTGTCCATAGTGGTGTAGTCAACATGAAGACACAAGCACCAGAAGAGAGTGACTCTGTCACGGAGTCAAAATGCCATCACAATGATGGCAAACAGAATAATTGCCCTTGCAGGAGGGAACACAGCATTTTAGAAGAAACTCAATATTGTGGTTTGAAAACAGGTAGAATGCAATAGCCTCACAATGGATGTGCTGGCTAGAAAGAATGATATCTGATGGGTCACTATTTATTTCCTGTTTAGAAAGAAACATGAAAAAGCCTTTAGTCTGTTTGCCCTTTAAGCTTGTCATTCCCCCAGCACAGGGCATGTTGTGTAGTACCTAATGCTTTTCTTCCCAACTTACCACTCTGTTCTGCACAGTGTATTTGCTTAAACTGCTGCCATTCATTGTACAAGGAGTAACTGCGCAGTTACATGCTGATTTCAGTTCTTCAAATCTGTGGAAGTTTTCACAGAGTGGCAAGCACTATGTTAATATAAGTCAGACTTATACTATTAACAATGAATGGCATATAGTGTGTGTATATATAGACCCATAAAAATAAAGTAGTCACACTCCATAAGGAAGAGCAATAACAGACTAAAGATGACTATAAGGTGTCTCCTTACATTCTCATCACAGTAAGAAATATATTGATGGTTGGCTGGTGTCTGGTTAAAATCATCTTCTCCGAGTAAGACTCTACTGGTGATACCATCATATGAAAGACTCCCTGCGGGGGATATTTTGACAGAAAGTGTGATAAAGTATAATACTGTGGATATCTCCCCATTTGCTATTTATGAGGGATTCTGTTACCTAGGGGGATTAATTTTATATCGTGTTACAGCACAATATAGATTTCCCTGCTTCAACTTGCTGTTTCACAGTGTGTGTAATAAGCTAACGTTCTTAAGTGTTCCACATTATATGGCCAGTTTTGAGGCTGGCTCTTGCACTTCACAGGCGATTAGGTCTTTCCTTCCACTGTCCACTCCCTCCCCCCAGCATCTCACCGAGGTGATGGAAATTGCAACATACAAAAAAGAGAGGAGTCATTCTTGCATTTGGAATGTCTGAAGTTCAGCACCAGAAGTGCAGGAAAGTACTCAAAAGGTTTGAACCCCACCATTCAGCATGAACAGCTTGTGCTGTTATGGCAATTGCTTCTGGCCGGTGTGTACGTGGGCTGTACAGGTTCAATGTTCAATGGATTCTCTCCGAAAGGACTCAAAACAATTGTGTGTGGGGGGGAGAGCCTGGACCTAACTGAGGAGATAGAGGAAGGAAAATGTTGGCTGCAGTTTTTTAAATGTTGGATTTTTCCTTCTAGATATTTCAGATTCCCTAGTACTATTTATGTCCAGCTGTTCTCCCAAAGGGACCTAAAGCGGCTTACAACAGAAATGGTACTACATAAATCAACCATTGCATAGCAAAGAAGGACAGGAAAACAAACAAGTGCAACTCAGGCTGGTCCTGGACTCATTTTGTTGAAAATACCAGCTGCAAACCACGGTCTAAGAGCTTAAGAATCATGCCTCTGGTCATACCCAAGCTTTTTAAGATACCTGAGAAGGGGAGGGGGAAAGCTGGCAAATATGTTGTTCTCACCTCTTCCCCTTCCTTCCTGCTCTGTCATGACATCTGGTTTGGTCTTAAGCAGACAAAGAATCTTCTGCTGTTTACCCGACTGAGCAGTGCAATCTCATTAGGGTTACTTACTCTGGCTTGGGGAATTCCTGGAAATTTGGGTGGTGTCTGTGGAGGATGAAGTGTTGGAATGGGAGGGAGCTCACTGGGCATCTGATGCCACAGTTCTGCCCTCTAAAGCTGCCATTTCCTCCAGATGAACTCTGCAGTCTGGAAATCTGTTGTAATTCCTTGGGAACTCCAGGCCCTACCTTGAAGTTGCTCTCATAAATCTTGTGCAGAGCTACTCTAGTCTAAACCCATTGCCTTCGATGGATTTAAATTATTTCTGCATAGGATTGCACAATAAGTTCCAGTTGGTTGGGGAAAAGCCAGGGTTATTTGCCAAAGGTCATACCAATGGACTTGTTCGTTAAACCAGTTCTTTGGATTCTTTCATTATGTAATAATTCTATTATTTATAAAGTGTGAATCCCAATACACCCATGACTGCAACAATTTAGTGAGTAGGCTGCTTTAAGTATATGGTAATCTCAGTAGGTGTAGTTTCCAGGAAAAAAATATAGAAAATCAATAATGTACAAAACATCATCCAGTAAACAAATTCATGAAAGTGCTCAGCATAATACCAATGTGTGGGGAACATGGTTTGAATAGGCACTAGAGAGCCAGTTTGGCGTAGTGGTTAAGTGTGCGGACTCTAATCTGGGAGAACTGGTTTGATTCCCCACTCCTCCACTTGCACCTGGCTGGATGACCTTGGGCAAGCTGTAGTTCTGATAAGAGCTGTTCTTGAAAAAGAGCAGTCTCTGTCAAGAGCTCTCTCAGCCCCACCTACCTCACAGTGTGTCTGTTGTGAGGAGGGGAAGGGAAAGGAGTTTGTAAACCGCTCTGAGACTCCAAGTGAAGGGCGGGGTATAAATCCAATCTCTTCTTCTCTTCTTCTTCTTTTCTTAAGCTCTGTGGCATGTAAATATGATAGTAGCACAATATTCTGTCAGTGTGCTGTTAATTTCAAGTTTCTCCTGGACCAGAAGTAATCTCGGAACAGTCTTTTTGGAGCTGTTTATGCCTCTGTTCCAATAGATATCAGGTCACACAGAGATATGTTGTTGGCTACATAAAGGCAAAATCATTTCTCCCATTTCATTTCATAATTCTCCCATGGGTTGGCTCTGCCCCATGTTCTGCTTTGCTGATCTTCAAATTTCACATGGAAAATTTTGTAATTAATTCCAGAAATGGAGCATGCAGTTTGCTCTGTTATAACTTTCCCTTGCCTTTATTGGTACATACATATATGTATGGCTGCAAGAGTTGGACTATAAGGAAGGCCAAGCACTGAAGAATAGATTCTTTTGAATTATGATGCTGGAGAAGACTCTTGAGAGTACCTTGGACTGCAAGGAGATTGAATCAGTCAATTTTAAAAGAAACCAACCCTGACTGTTTCCTGGAAGGCCAGATACTGAAGCCCAAATACTTTGGCCACCAAATGCGAAGGGAGCGCTCACTGGAGAAGACCCTGATGCTGGGAAAGATTGAAGGTCAAAGAAGAAGGGGATGGCAAAGCATGAGATGGCTAGAAAGTGTTATCAAGGCAATGAACATGAAATTAAGCAAACTCCGGAGCATGACGGAAGACAGGAGGGCCTGGCGTGATCTGGTCCATGGGGTCGCAAAGAGTCGGACTTGACTGTGCGACTGAATCCATAAGAGGACTTGTCTTCTTATCTCTTGACTGCTGAGTTTACTTAGGAGCCTTTGATGAGAACCTTTAACAAAAGCTTTCTGGAAGTCAAGGTAAATGGCATCTACTAGGTCACCCTTATCCACATGCTTGTTTGCCCCCTCAAAGAACCCTAGAAGGTTAGTGAGACAAGATCTTCCATTACCGAATCCATGCTGATTCTTCCTCAATAGCTTTTGTTAAAATCTTTGATAATGGATTCCACCAACTTACCCAGTATCAATGTTAGACTGACCAGCCTGTAATTTCCTGGATCTCCTCTGGAACATTTTTAAAGATGGGGATTACATTAGCTACCTTCCAGTCCTTGGGAATGGAGGGAGATTTTCTTGATAAATTGCATATTTTTGTCAGGAGATCCACAAGTTCACATTTGAGTTCTTTTAGAACTCTTGGAAGTATGCCATCTGGGCCTGGTGATCTGTTAGTTTTGAATGTGTCCATCAGTCCTAGGACTTCCTCTCTTGTCACTTCAATCCGACTTAGGTCTTTCAACACCACTCCTGAAATTGGTTGTTCTGGAGTGTGCAACCTCCTCCCATCTTCCACGGTGAAGACATAGGCAACAAATGCATTTAGCTTCTCTGTCATTTCCCTTTCATCCTTTAGTAATCCTTTTATCCCTTGGTCATCCAGTAGCTCCACTGTCTCTCTGGCTAGTTTTTACTTCTAATATATTTGAAGAATTTTTTATTGTTGGTCTTTATGTTTTTTTGCAATATGTTCCTCATAGTCCCTTTTTCTTGTCTGATCACTGGCTTGCATTTTATTTGTTAAAGCCTGTGCTCCCTTTTATTTACATCACTTGGGCTAGACTTCCACCACATAAAGAAATCCTTCTTACCTTTTATTACTTCCATTACTTTTTTGTTAACCATGCAAGCCTTTTTTATACCTATTTATACCTTTCCTAACCTGTGGTATACATTTTATCTGAGCTTCTGTTATTGTAGTTTTAAATAGTCTCCAAGCTTCCCAAGGGGATTTGACCCTCCTTACCTTTCATTTCAGTTTCTTCTTCACAAGCCCCCTCCTTTGAATGAAGTTACCCCTTCAAAAGTTGAATGTGGTTGTGTTGGTCTTTTGGGGCAACTCCCTATTTACATAAATGCTAAACTTAATAGCATTATGGTCATTGTTCCCAACTGGTACTATCACATTCAAGGTGCAGTCATACGTACTGGAAGCAATGGCAGCCATGTGATTCCCCCGCAGGTTAAAGGGACGTGATCAGACAGACACATCTGTCTGGCGTCCCGGAGTTGTTGGCGGGGCGTCATTTCACACGGCAGTAGCGTGGAAAAAAGCTACTGCTGAAAACTCAGTATTATGGGGAACTGCGGGTGTGCAGCGGGAAGTTTGATCGCGCAAACGCATGTCATTGCAGGCGGGGCAAACGGCCTCGCTTCCTGCCCGCCTTTTCCCCCTTCTGTGTGATCGCAGCCTCACTTCTGTTACCAGGTGTTGAGAATTACTTAGGACCAAATCCAGGATCACCTCCCCCCAGTAGTTTCTGTGACCATCTGCTCCATGGCATAGTAATTGGGAGCACCCAGAAACCGAATCTCTTTCTCTTGACTTGAACACATATTGACCCAATCAGTGTGTGGTTAGTTAAAATCACCTATTATGATACAGTTATTTTGTCTAGCTGCTGTCCTTAATTCTTTTGTTTTTTTAACTCATCCTCTAACTTTTGATCTGGTGGGCGATAACAAACTCCCAGAGCTAACCTTCCTTTTGTGCACACTATTTCCCCCCATAGCATTTCTGTAAGTGAATCTATTTCTCTTAGATTCTCAGTTTTACTAGATTGTATACCCTCTTTAACATACAGAGCCACTCGACCTCTGACCCTTCCCTCCCTGTCCTTCCAATATAATTTAGATCCAGGAATCACTGTATCCCACTGAATATCCTAATCCCACCAAGTTTCACTGTATCCCACTGAATATCCTAATCCCACCAAGTTCCCACTTCACAGCTTACTCCTAACTGCAAATCATTAATGAACAAGTTAAAAAGCATTAGAACCAGTACTGAGTCCTGTGGTACTCCACTGCTTACCACTCTCCACTGTGAAAATTGCCCATTTATTGCTCTTTTTCCTATTAATTAGCCAGTTTTTGATCCACAAGAGGACTTGTCCTTTTATCCCTTTTAAGAAAGTGAGTCAAATGTTGGGGAGATGTGGATCATGACAGCCTCAAGTTTTCCAAAGTTCATGTAGGCCTGTGTGACCTGAAAAGCTCTTCTCACTCACCATAGGCTCCATGGGACCCCTCATTAGAAACTGAGCCCCAGGCAGTTATCTGAGCTGCCCAGCTGCTAATGCCAAACCTAGTGAAATCAGCAGTTTGTCAGACCTCTTTTATGTCTGAGGCATTTTCACACTTAATATATAAAGATATACACAAATGTCCATTTTCTTCACCTTGGAAAATCTTTCATTCAGAATAATGCAATTCTCACCCATCAAGGGATTCCTCTTAAGGTCTTATTCAGATGGCTGTAACGTGGATCCTCAAAGTCTGCCTCCTGCCAGTGCATGGACCTGTCACTTTAATGTGTGAAAATTATTAAGCATTACAAAAGGAAATTCAATCACATTGTGGGGAGGAAATGTGGGATAATTTAATTTCTAGTCTCTACCTTCTGGATCTGTTTCCTGTTGTTTTCCTAGAAGCCTACAAATCAGTAGTTTTAAAAATCTGCTAGCATATTTCACACACGTAGTCCTGCTATATAATGGTGGCCAACACTAGAGCTTCTTAACACTGAAAGCATCAGGATATGAACAGCTAGGATATAGATTATGATACAGCATGTGACATTACTGTCGCTCATTAGTTGGCTTACAGGTAATGATTAAAACATTGCAGATTACAAGCAGATACAATTAAACCCCTAAATGTCTCCCTCTCCCACCTAAAAGATGACTGATGTTCATACCCCATCAAAAGCCTGGGCAAATACACAGCCGTTAAACACAGTTAAAAGAAATTTTGGCAGCCACTGTGGGAAAAAATCTAGGCTCAGCTTCCACTTCTTCTATAGCCATTAGAATATAAGAAGAGCCCTGCTGGATCAGACCAAAGTCCCATCCAGTCCCACATTCTGTTCACACAGTAGCTGACTAGTTGCCTGTAGGAAGCCCGAAAGTGGGATGACTGCAACACCATCCTCCTGCTTGTGCTCCCCAGCAACTGGTACAAAGAGGGATACTGCCTCTGGTACTAGAGGAAGTAAGTGTCCATCATGACTAGTCATCCTCCATGAATTTGTTGAATGTAATTTTGTGAACCATTTTGTATGGTGCAACCATATCACCTGCACAGAAAAGCCCTCTTGA
Source organism: Gekko gecko (assembly GCA_029375565.1). Classification (NCBI taxonomy): domain Eukaryota; kingdom Metazoa; phylum Chordata; class Lepidosauria; order Squamata; family Gekkonidae; genus Gekko; species Gekko gecko. The sequence continues at coordinate 124,400,330 of JAPDNY010000006.1, read as the reverse complement.
ATAGTTCAGTTTTGCGTAGTTTGCTCAAGACCGGAAAAGTGGGAGCTTTTCTGATTGCCTCTGGGGACATGGGTACTACTCCATTTGGTAAGCTTCTTGAATGAAAAGGTGACCACACAAGTAAGGTCGAGCGTAACGGCATGAGGAAAGCTCCTTAATATCTTTATTTTTGCACTCAAAACTTGGCATGATTTGCAAACAGCTAATTCTCTAGAGTGTTACCTGTGCAGTCTGAGTCCCTGGAATCAACTTTGCCACTGGGGTAATATATCAATTGGACCACAGAATAATGAGTGTAAAGACTCTTCTGTGGATGTGTCATATCTATACACCTTTTGGATTGGCCACAGCATGGAGCATGCCATAGTATTTAATTTGCTACCAACTCCTTTTGTGGTGATTGCTTAGCCTTCCCTTGCTCAATATATTCTATTTGCAATTCTAGCAGGACCGTTGACATGTTGAGTGGACTCTAGGTGGAAACCGACAGAATTAGTTTGCACATTGTGTTTGTTCTGGAAAGATAAGAGGTAAAGAAGGAAGAGCAGAGGGAGGGGGCAGTGCGGAACTTATGCATGAATCCATACTGTGAAATTAATACCAAGAGACATGCTCCAGGCTAGCAATATTTTGACAGGATTTATTTTTGAAATGGAATATTCTTACCTCAAGCGATAGACCTGTTTCCTTCACCCCACTGGCTTCCAATCTGAGCACTGAGGAAGCCAGTGGATACATTTGCTGTCGGCTTGTGGAGCAACTCTAGCTTGCAATACGATACTGAAGAAGAATTTTAATTTCATGCTGGGTACTACAAGAGCATGCATCAGTAGCAGGTGTATATATATTTTTTATTGAATAGATGTACAGTTTTCATAAGTGTTGTTAGCTTCCATTTCTCCCAGCCTCTTTGCCGTATGCACATCATCCTCGCTGTCTGCCTATCATAACACTTGCAAAAATTGGAAGTATGTCCCCGACAGATGGACGTGTACAGCATTGTGCATATTCCTTGGTTACACTATGTATGAGTTCAGGGACCTTTTGTTGCTTTAATTTCTCTGAGAAGATCCAAACATGATGCTGTTTTGTTTGAAAGGGGATATTTTTAACCTACTGCCTCTCTTGCTCAGCTTTACAAGCTTTAAATGAGAGCAGCAGTAAGACAGCAGAACCCATTAGTGCTGCTAGGATTACAGGGAGGTTGTTAAATAATTAGCTACTTTATTTTCTTAAGTGAATCACCCACTGGTAGAAGTGGTCGGGCTGCTGGCCTTGACCATGTAGGAAATGTATTTCCTCGCTTGACAAATCCAATGGTAAAAGCATCTTACTCTTTAGCCCCCAAGCAATAGTGGAGGACATGGAAGGATTTAGTTCACTGCAGGCTTCAAAAATGCCACTCCTTTAATCACCTCTGGTGAGTATGTATTGCTTCCAGATAGGCAGGTGATCTCTGTCTGCGCACTGTTTGGGTTTCTCTCTCCTTGGCAGAAAGAAAAAAATGTTGAGTCCAAGCAGGAAGATTCACTACACTCTCTCAAGGAAGGGGAGGGGAAAGAGATAATAGAAGTCCAAGGATATCTATCCAGGCAACTGTTACAAGGTTTGCTGGCTGCTCTGCTTCTTACCAAGGACAAGTGCTACATTTCATGCTGTAGATAGAATTGCAGCATTTCCCCCCAAGCATTTCTTGCAGCAAACATATAAAGTGTGGATGACAGGGACATGTCTTTTAACACCCATGTACACCTATATAATGATTTCAAGATGCACATGTTTGACATCTACTTTTTCCATGTTTACTGAGGGGGATAATAGTGTTAACTCTGGGATACACACAGTAGTAGTTGAGTTAGTCTTGGTAAAGCCTGGAGCTGCCCTGAAAGAGACAGGAAGCATTCTCAAGCATCACACACCTACCAAAGAATTCAGTGCAAAGCTATTCTAGCCTAAGCACATTGATTTCAGTAGACTTATACTGGAGAGACTCTGTATGGTATTGCACTGCTAGACTTCTTCACACTGAAGGCACATGTGTGGCATCATGTTCTTCAGTTCCCTTCCTTCCTCAGTTCCCATTAGAAGGGATGTGTGGGGGGTTTTTTTGGGGGAGGGGTATTTAAAAGGAAATGCAGTAAAGCTAGTATTTATCTAAAATAAAATAAAGTTTATTTCTTTAGTCCTCTGGAGGAATCACGGATTTTTTATGCTTTGCTAGAACTTGCCATACATTCCCCTGCGTATTTCTCTTGTGCAAGTCCCCATTTCAGTGGGACTTGCACAAAAGAATATCCTGGCAGAAGACATTCAACATTTCCCTTACTACTAAAGGCCTACAGTCAAAGATGTGATGAAAATCAGTATGTGAACTTTCTTGCTTCTGCAGCTCCTACTCAAGTTTTCTAGTTTTTTTCCCCTTCCCCTGTTAATCTACTCCATCCAGCCTCGTCTTTTGTCTCATGCCCCTGGAGCTCTCCTTCTTCCAGCCTTTCTGGCCTAGGGTTCCTCTTGCTTCCCTTGAGCTGCTGCCTTCTATCATCACTACTTCCCCCTTCTCAACTTCTGTACACATGCCCCTTCCCTAAACTTTTCTGCCTGCCCTGCCTCTTTGTATGCTCTGAAGGACTCAGCTAACAGCAGCCAGAGATGCTTCAACCCCCTTGCTTGTGTGTAACTGGTGGCTCAACCAGTCTCTGCTAGAGACATCTTCACTACCAGATCTTATAGTAACTGTATAGATGATGTGCACAAGAGAAGGTCTGGCTTGATTATTGTTCTAGGTGAATCCTCAGCTGTTAAAAAAGCTTACAGAAGCCAAAAGATTTAGCATTAAAGTTCTTCTAACACTATCCTTGAGATGAGCAATTCATGCCCAACTATTTGCACATTGAGCCACACCTTTCAGTATGTCCATCATAGGTAACAGACGTTTGTCACTTAACAGATGAATAAATCTTCAGCTGTATGGAAGCAGATCCTGCTGATTTGCCTTTGTGGTAGAAGAAGGAGCGCCAAAGAAATCTTCATTGTAATTGCTTGAGAAGTTAATGCAGAGGCAAAAGGCTTAGAGTTTGAGGCAGGGATCAATACAACCACTGGAACTGGTAGAGAGAGCTGCGTTTGTAAATGAGGCCAGCAGAAATGCTTGCAACAATGCAAATGATCCCTGTTCTTCTTCCCATCGTATCTCCTTGACAGCCGCTGGCAATGCATTAAGTTGAAGCCCAGCAGTGATAGAGATAGCTCTTTGCATTTCCTGCCAACCTGCTTGAAGGATGGAAGAACCCGGCAGAGTCACCAGATGGACCTTGCTTTGTAATCATTAACAATCCTGATGGGTTTGTCAGGGCTCTGGCATATGCTGACTCTTAATTCCTAGCATGTAGTTCATACTCAACCCACCAGGTGGAGGATGATTGTCACTGTTATCTAAGGCAATGTCAGTTTTGGTTTGAAGGCTATCTACCTAAAGTTAGGGATGCACAGTTGAAGTAGTAAGGCAGTTCAGGGACAGGGTAACATCAGCTGTAGGTTGTGATCGGCTGTCAGACAAGCAAGACTTGGTGCTTGATATTGCTGATCTGGAATGTTTCTGTGTAGGTGTTGTTTCAGTGTAAAAATGAACATTTCATCGTGCAGTGGGCTGACAATAATATCCTAATTTCTGTCTTTTATTCTGTATTATTTATCCTGAATTGTTTGCATCCTGCCACAGAGTGAAATTACTGCTCCACTTTTAAAAGTCCTTTCCAAAGGGTGACTCAGTGTTGTCATATACCCCATGTGCCATCCATTAATCATTTGACATTAAATAGCCTTCAAACCTTACATATTGGCTGTATCCATGCAGTCTTGCATATTTCACTGTCATTGCACTATAGGAGTTTTTTGTATCATAGTAATTATTTGCAACTGGATTTTCCTGTGTGGATAGCACAGCAATAGCACAGTATCCAATGATGTGTGGCTGCAGTATTATAGTACTTAAAATAATGGGGGAAAGTCGGATTCTTTCATGATTTCATTGCCATTTTTCCTTCTCTGGAAGTGTAAGTTCCACTTGTCATTCTGTAGCTATCAGGAGTCCAAAACATCTTTGATTTCTTTCCCAGGATCATAGTAATTGCACATAAACAAAAAGACAATTCTGCATTGAACTAGAAAAGAACTATCTGTATATTCCAAGACAACACTTTTAATATGCAAAGAAATAGTAAAATATATATTTCATACCCCCCAACTGTCCCATTTCTCCCAGAATTATTCTGAATATCTGTTCTGAATATCAGGTTGTTACCTCCTGGCTGCCACATACTTGCACAGTAGGGGAGTGTGGAAAATTGGCACCATTTCCCTGATCAGTAGCAGCAGACTCCTGCCGAACAGAACAAGCTTGAAGCTTTATACTAGGCAACTGAAATTGCCCTCTCCCATGGGTTTCTGCACTGAATCTGTTCCACTGGCTGCAAAGTTAGACAACGTCAAGTGGGAACATCCTTTTGTATCTTCCTGCAGGCAGGCTTACTGTTTGACTGTTTATTGGTGAAGGAGTTGTTTAGGAGGATTAGCTATGAAATGCTGAATCCTGAAAATGGTTGGCCTCCCTAGGGCTGTTGAGGCTGGTGTTTTAACCCTTAAAGGTTATTAGCACCAATTGAAGAGTGCTGTAAAAGGGTGCTTAGAAATGCTTGCATTTATAGCAGAACTAGGGAGGAAATTGTAGGGGGGTTGTTTACTTGTTTATTTCTTGGCTATAATACATTCCCTTTAAGTTTTAATATAATACTTCCCTTTAACTGTAAATGACTTTCGTAACATTCCTTTAAAGGAGAGGTTAATGGTCACACAAATTTATTAACCTTGGTTTTAAGCTTCTCATTTTACCTGAGAAACACTGTGGGATTCATGCCAAATATTCTCCTAAATGCCTCTAATCAGTTTCCCATCACCACCAGGAATTAGAATAAGTTTGTAAATAGTTGTATAGCCTGTGTTACCCTATCTTGGAGTACTAGTAGCTCCTGGCCTCTATGTGCCTGGGAGGATGGTCGATAGGCTGCTCCCAAGAGAATGTTTTCATTCACAGTCTCCTGAGTTTTTATCTAGAAATCTGACTTGTTTCCCTCCACCAATGACTACTAGGTGCAAGGTCTCAGTGTCTAGAATGTAGCTTTGGGTGATTTTTTTCTTGACCAGCCTGGGCATGGAACAACTCAAAGAAATAGCACAAGATCAGAAAACGTGGAGAGAGTTGGCCCATAGAATCACCAAGAGTCGGGCATGACTGAACAGATAACAACAACAACAACAACAACTCATAGCCAGCAATTAGGATATAAGATGTTAGTTTTAGCTATACATTTAGTTCTTGGGTTCTGGTGGGCTTCACTATATATGTTTGAGGCCCAGCAGATTGAAGCCTGCTATTTCTGTAAATTTGATACTTTATTAAAATCTCCTTGGAAGCAAACCTGGATCTTGCATATTGTTTCCTTGGGATTTCTGCAAACTCCAGAGCTTCTGGCCAGGGCTCCAAACAAAAGTTTAAAAAACCATTTTACATGGGAGCCTCTGATCTCTTACTTCTGGGTTGGAATCTGTGAAGGATTTCCATGAACTGGGGGATGGGGAGCAGAAATGTCCTGCAGGATTCAAATCCTTGTTTTTGCAATCCCACTATCTAAACTCTACTATAAAAGTACTCAGTTTCCAAATTATTGGTCTGTTTGCCAACTAACATGGAACTACCACCCTTGCTTCTGTAATGATGATAGGAATATTTAGCATTTATATTGAGTAGAGAGTTGAGCTCTCTATATACTTTATCATGCAGTAATTCTTATAATTTTGTATAAGAATTGCAGATATGAGGCTGAGAAAGTGACTTGCCTGAGGTTACCTGATGAGTATAGGGCAGAGGCAAAATAAGCCATTTTCTTCATGCTAGTGTGCTTCATGCTAGTGCATTTATGTAGTATGAAATAACAGTGTGGTGAGGAAAGACTTGGAGGTAACCTGTCTGATGTGGAGTGAGCATGGAGCTGGTGGATGGAGGGTGTTGGCAGCTAGGAAAAATGTGAGAAGGATTGACCCTGGATGGGGGGGCAAGATGGCTGGCCACTGGCCTGATACTCACTCTGACAGACTGGTAGGTAGTAGTAGTAGTATCCATAGGTGAAGAGGGTGTGTTGCTAGCTCATAGAAGTGTCTGAAGGCTGGGGGAGTTTGGGGCTCAAGCTGGAGCACAAGGGCGGCTCCAAATATTAGGGAAGGCATTAAAACTGGTGGTAAAACACAGCCTAGTTTGGATGGAGGAGAAGGGAGAGGCAGGCAGTCCACCCAATGGAAAGAGTGAAGAAAACTTTTTCTCTAGGCAGTGGTGGAGGTGTGGGTCAGCACAGAGTATAAAGCAGCTCACAAGATACCTAAAGTTGGACTGCTCTCTGGGATGTTGGCCACTACTTAGCCTCTTCCATGTACCCATCATGCAAGGGCACACCCACGCCCACAAGCAACCTGCCCAGGATTCATCAACTTTGGAATACAAGAATTTCTCTTCTTATTTTTGTTGTTGTTCAGTCGCACAGTCGAGTCCGACTCTTCGCGACCCCATGGACCAGATTACGCCAGGCCCTCCTGTCTTCCGCTGTCCGCTGAAGTTTGCTCAATTTCATGTTCGTTGCATCGATGACACTGTCTAACCATCTCATCCTTTGCCGTCCCCTTCTTCTTTGACCTTCAATCTTTCCCAGCATCAGGGTCTTCTCCAGTGAGTGCTCCCTTCTCATTTGGTGGCCAAAGTATTTGAGCTTCAGCTTCAGGATCTGGCCTTCCAGGGCACAGTCAGGGTTGATTTCTTTTAGGATTGACTGATTTGATCTCCTTGCAGTCCAAGGGACTCTCAAGAGTCTTCTTCAGCACCATAGTTCAAAAGAATCTATTCTTCGGCGCTCGGCCTTCCTTATAGTCCAACTCTCACAGCCATACATTACTACGGGGAATACCATTGCTTTGACCATGCGAACTTTTGTTGGCAAGGTGATGTCTCTGCTTTTTAGTTATTCCCAAACTTGTGTGCATAAGAATTTCCCACCAAGAACTTACTGCATGCCCTTGTCCATGTCCATTTCTCACATTCTTTCAAATCTATGCTACAGCACTTATACTTAACATGTTTCTGCTGTGGATTCCCTGCCTGCCTGCTTTTTAGAGCTTTAAGGCACATCTCTATCATTCTCTAAAATGGGACACATCATTGTACTAAATGGTGTAACTTCTGTGTATTATATTTTTATTTTACACTGGAGTTTGTGATTTGGCTTATGTGTAGCTCTGGTAATCTGCAATGATCTGCTTTGTATGCATTTTGATATTGCCTTCATTGTGCTTGTGGCACACTAGTAGTCTGAAATGGGTCTCTGCTTCCTGAGCCATCAGACCCTGCCCCAAGCTGTGCACAGGACTGTCCCTGTTTCCTTCTCTACATTTTTTGGAGGATGTGCTATTTCCAACTTTATCTTTAGGCCTGGCTCTCTCCTGAAGCAGCTGGCTATTGACTGGAAAACAATATATCTCTTACTGATTCACAGTACTGCAAAACTGTATTTACTTACCTCATTTATACAACAAAGTTTGAGTCCAGTGACATTTTTAAGACTCACAAAGTTTAATTCTGGGTATAAGCTTTTGTGTGCATGCACACAAAAGCTTATGCCCAGAATAAAACTTTAAAGGTGCCACTAGACTCAAACTTTGTTCTGTTGTTTCAGACTACCATGGTTACCCACCTGAATTTACCTCATTTATAGCCTGCCTTTCTCATAGAGACTCAGGGCAACTGCAGAGCAGAGCATATTGTGATGAATGCATTAAGACATAATACCCTCCCCCCACACACATATACAAATTTCACTATAGTAAAAATTTGGGGGGGAAATCCTTCTGTGTTGTTGGGAAAGTAGTTGTGTAAACCTGTCCAAAGAAAATCACAGTATGCAAACACATAAAGTCAGTGTAATGTACAAACTTTCCCTCCATGCACTGACCCTTCCTCCATTAAATAACACACATTTTGCCAGTTTAAAATAATGCCATGCTTCTTAGTATTTGCTTTTCTTTCATGCGGAGGAGTCACATACTCATTGTAACATGCTGTTAGTATTTCCTTTACAACTATGTAAGCTATAAGCGCTACAAAAAAACCAAACAAACCTGAACTTTTCACAGTTGATTATCGCTAGCCTTTAGGCCAAGCCAGAAATGCCTTCTTGAGCCACATGTGGCTGATGCGCTATGTATTGTTGTAAACCTACGTGCTTCTTATCTGCTTGATGAATGCATTTTTGCCTAACTGTTATCCACGCACATGCACAAGCCATTTAGACTTAATGGCTATGGATTGATACAGCTGGGGAACTCATTAAAGAGTTCAGCAGCAAAGCAGGCTCATAATTAATAAAATACAGACTTTCATTTGAAATCATTGCCCAGAGTAGCTTGCTAATAAAGGCAGAGCTGTCTGCTTGGTTAAGTCAAACACTCAGTTTGCCGCCATCCTTTTCGAAACCCACCCGGTCTCGACTTTAACCTGAGGTGCATGCAGTCACATCCAGCAGTGTTGCATCAGCATTGGTTCATTAATCCAAGTTGTTTTGTTAGGGTTTTGTAAGGGTGCTGGTCAGTGTTCCCTCTAAGCTGAGTTAGTGTGAGCTAGCTCACAGTTTTTTAACCTCCGGCTCACACATTTTTGTCTTAGCTCAGGAAGGATGGCTCCAGAACAAACTAATTTATGCAGCAGCCAAATCACTCACTCACAACTTTAATGCCAGTAGCTCACAAAGTAGAATTTCTGCTCACAAGACTCCACAGCTTAGAGGGAGCATTGGTGGTGGCAAATTAAAGCAAAAGTAGTTGCCCCTTGTGCCTCACGTATCTGTGGTAGCCAGCAGGATTGCTTTCCTGGAAGAAAAAGTATGTTGGTGCCCAATCACCTACAAGTCATTTAGAACTGTGGCATGCTGATGAACTGAGGACATTAAACCCAAACACTTCAAAAGCTACAGCTTTTCATTTACTTAACTACAGAGTCAGGTATGGGAATTTGAGCTGTAGAACTTGCATAACTGAGCTTAATCTTTGAACCTCAGATCTGTTGTATTGAGCTTGTTGATGGGGTAAAATACAGGGCCACAAATCAAGATGTGATGGCTAGGAAGCTTCTTGGAAAGCAGGAGTGTCCTGTGTTGCTTGCTGTATGATTGCTCCTAGGATCTTTGCAGATGTTCAGGATAGACCTTCAATCCTTGAAACAAAAGGGAACATTTTGAAATGGCAGCTTTGATTTGTAAGAGGTTGCTTCAGTGTTGCTGAAGCTTGATACGCCAAGAAATTAGAAGATTATTAACAAATGGCATTCTATCAAGAGATTCAGGTTCAGTTCCCTCAAGAACAATGCTTCATCCTATGGTATGTTATGCAGAGCTTGGTATCCTGTGATTTTGAAATAACACTGCACAAGACTTTCTAATACCTCCCAAGTGTGTGAACTGGTGCAATAAACACTCTAAATGGTTCACACACATTTTGGCATACTTAAGGCTCTGATACTCCATGTTTTCCCTGAATTCAAAATAACCGGATGCTGCACCCCACTATGTAATTTGTCAGCGAGCCGTTTGTGGGCCTCAGTTCTCTGTTTCTAAAAGAGAACTGCTACATACTAGAGGAGCTGGAATCCTGCAGTTCTGCTCACCAACTGCACTATCTGAAGCTGAATGCAAACCGCAACATACCTAATGAGATGTGACATTGAAAACCATTGTTGTTAAGAATGTTCTTGGGCTTTTAAAAATAGAACATGGCAAAGCTGAAGGAGAAACCTTATGATAAATAGTAATAACCTATCTGGATGTTGCAACAACAAAAAATAATGGGATCGTCAAACTGTAAAGAGGTTAGTTGAGGTGGAGTGAGCTTCTTCAGTTAATATTCCAGGCCAGGTCTCATCAAAGTTTGCATAGATGTTGTGACTTCTGAGTACAGACAAAAGAGTGACTTCTGAGGCAGACTTTTTTGGGGGGAACCAAGTAGAGATCTTGAAATTCAGTTAAAAATTCAGGGAAAATAAGATAGCAGCGGCAGACAAGATGGTTCTTAATCCTATAAGGTGCTATGAGCCCTATATCCATCTTCTTCATACTGAATGCATGAAGGGGAGAGCAGGAATGCATCAGCACCACCACTGAACCTTGATGCAGTCAGGTGGCTCTAGAGTTCCTTGCACATAAAACCACAGGCTTGATGTACATGATTGATGTCTTTGTCTGTTACAGGGTTCTGATTGTGAGACAGTTGATTATATGGAGGTCAAGCAGGTATAAGCTCACCCACCTATCCTACATATACAGAGTCACTGAACATGGTGCTTGGGGGGGGGCAACAGTGGGAGGGCTTCTAGTGTTCTGACCCCACTGGTGGACCTCTTGATGGCCCCTGGTATTTTTGGCCACTGTATGACAGAGTGTTGGACTAGATGGGCCATTATGTTGTTCTTAACATATGGAGAGGGCTAGGGTGTGAGCAGACCAGGAGTCCCCAACCTTTTTGAGCCTGTGGGCATCTTTGGAATATTGATGCAGCATGGTGGGCACAGCCACAAAATGACTTCCACAAAATGTCTGCTCCAAGAGAAGGGAGACAGCCACAAAATGGCTGCTGCAGCTTACCTTCAGTCACACAATGAAGATCTCTCTGCTCTGGTGGCAGCTGCTACCAAAGCAATGTTTTTAAAAGTCTGCACAACCGATCAGATCTCAAACACCCAGTCAGAAGCCTTGTTAGCCAAATTGCCGTAATTTCTTATCAATATGGGGGAATTTATGATTATTAATTGGCAATAGGCAAATTAGGGTGCTAACACTGGTGTATACAGAGGTCCCGTCCTTCCAGAGGTACCAGTAGCAGACACAGAGGCTGAAGTAAGTTTAAAATGATGTCTTTACTGTAGTCTCCTTCACACACAAACAATACACAAGCACACAAACAATTATTCAGTTTGTAGGAAAATTAGAGAGATCAAGAGACTTTTGCATTAGCAGGAGATTTGTTGGTTGGGCTATACGTTACCTGCTCCGATGAGATGAAGGCTTCCAAATGGAAAAATAAGGGAATTATAGAAAAATGGGGATTATGCTAGGAAAATGGAGAGTGCAAACTGAACCAGCAGAAAGCACATGGAAGACTCTGGCTGCAGTCCAAGAGCCTTAGGGCAAGGTAGGTGGCAAGTTCAAGAGGTCATTGAGGGGGGGAGAGACCACATGGCTGGGTGCCACCTTTTATGAGGGGGGCTTGGGGAGTTGGGCCAGGCTGGCCACATGTCCTAATCACATGTCTCTTGGGGGTGGCCTAAGCTGTACACATGTCTTGGCCCACCTCCTACTAGTCCATCCCCAAAACATGCTGATTGGTGTTGGGTTCAAGGGGGAAGGGTCTAGGAGAGTGGGCAATATTGAATTCTAGTAACTCTGAGCAAGGAAGTAACACCTGATGGGATTATGACTCATGCGGCCAGAATCCATTATCATGGATGGTTCTCTATTGTCTTCTGATTGCAGCTTCAGTGAGGTGAATCAATCTGGGGGATGGGGATTGCATTGCCTATATGTGCAGGAAGAAACTCCACATGGCGTTTGAGTCTTTGTTCTCCTGCCTTGACATGGCATCTACCTGGTTTTCAGCGCTTCAAGTGGCTAGGAAGCTGGTCCATCTTACAGCAGGTAAATGGGCAGGTAACCTCAGGAACCATGGCACATTATCTCAGGAAGGCTTCCTTCTGCTGGATATGTCTCCAATTGGTATCACTTCGGATCACCATGCAATACAGTCACTATTACACACTGTTTACTCAGTCCAGGTTTCTCTTGCTTATAAAACTATAAGTCCAAGATGGCGTTACATGCACCTTGCAGTCTAACAGCCTTGCTGGGCAAAAGCCCCACCTTGCCCTGTCCATTTTCTAAAAAGACTTGGCACCAAGAAAGGTGTCAGTGGGCACCATGGTGCCCATGGGCACCATGTGGGAACCCTATAGTAGATCATTTGCAAGTATAAACAACAGCAACAACAAAAATTACTCCTATTAATGTCATTGTATCCTCAGAAGTGATAATAATGAACTAGCAAAAAAAGCTCAGTGTGGTGTGGTGGATAGAGTGTAGGACTAAGATCTGGGAGACCCGAATTCCAATCCCCACTGCCACAGAAGATTGCTGGGTGACCTTGGGCCAGTCACCGACTCTCAACCTAACTTACCTCACAGGGTTTGTTGTGATGTTATAATGGAGGAGCGGAGAATGATGTGAGCTGCTTTGGGCACCCATTGGGGGGAAGGTGGGGGTATAAATAAAGTAAATGCAATAAATAAATTAAATAAACCAGGATATGGATGAAGGGCTTCCCAGAACACTGCAAGAAAGCATCTCATGAGACTGTTGAGGACATGATTACCCATTAGGTTTGCCTGTCTAACAAACCCATCTAGTCTTCATTAGAGAGACATATCTTCATCTTTAACACATTAATCTGCACAGCCTCCTACAGTTAAAGAATTATCTCCTTCCTTTGCAGTGCAAATCTGGGACATTAGCTTTCCTAAAGTCACACCAAAGAGCTGGAATGTGCAGCTGGCTCTTCTGAATCTTAGCCAGTGGGCTATGCATCTGATTACACTAATACTAACCATTGGCTGTGCCTGAGGCCCTCCTTTGGGATTTCTACTAATTCATATTCATTGTACATGTAGAAAGTTTACACTGAATTTAATTTTCAGTAATAAACTACTACTGTTCTGTCTTATGTTTCCCACCTCAGTGGCAACCTCATCCACAGTTAACTGTTACTATAAAGAAAAGCTTTCCTCAGCACCTCCAAGAACTCAAGCCTGATCAGCAGTGACTATTTTGGGTTGAATTAATAGTGCACAGAAACCAATGGTTACTTATTGCTGCTATCACTACACATTTATGTATGGTATAAACATCAGAAGTGGTGAAGACTGTGTCTGCTGGGAATGGGAAAGGTGTAATAGATTAGTAGTGTGGCTAAAGTACATGTGAAAGTACAAGCCAGGTGAGGGAAGGATGGTTTTCTTGGGAAGGCTTTGCTGATGACAGGAATCTGGAGGGAGGCATTTGAAGAATGAATGGGAAATAGCTGGTAGGATGCAATGAGGAAATACTGTTCTGAGCATAGGAAAGAAATGTGGCAGAAAATACAGAATAGCAAATGGGACAAGGAGGAAAGGGATTCAACAGTAGAGCCAGTTTGGTTTAGTGATTAAGTGCGTGGACTCTAATCTGGGAGAACTGGGTTTGATTCTCCACTCCTCCACTTGCAGCTGCTGGATGACCTTGGGCAAGCCATAGTTCTGTCAGAAGTGTTCTTGAAAGGGCAATTCTTGAAAGAGCTCTCTCAGCTCCACCTTCCTAACAGGGTGTCTGTTGTGGGGAGGGGGAGGGAAAGGAGTTTGTAAGCCGCTCTGAGTCTCTGAGTGAAGGGCGGGATATAAATCCAATCTCCTCCTCCTCCTTTTGCTTTGTAAAAATCATGAAGGGTCTTGTGGCACCTTGAAGAGTAACAAGTTTTTAATGTAGTATTAGTGTTATTCTTCAAGGTGCCATAAGACTCATGATTATTTTTGTTGCTACAGGCTAACAGGGCTACACCTCTAATGTGTTTTTTGGGATTCTGTTTCCACTTATCCCATCTGTTTTCACTTCTGATATCTTTGTGGCTTGTAGAAGCAAAGAAAGAATACCTGGAATGGGCTTCCATGATATTTTGGTTAAACAAGTGTCTTGAACAATCATATTGCATTTATGGTAATTTTCAAATCATTCAGTAAAATACATTCTTGTTAGGTTAAGTTAATCTGTAGCTGGGTGTTGAGGAAAATAAGGGATAGTGTCTAGTTGGCAACTCACAAATAAGGGACAGCTATGAATGGGATTTCATTTAGCTCAGCAGGTGAGGTGGATTAGTCTAACAATCCATTTTGGGTTGTACACAGAAACAATTTGGGCAAGCCTGGTTATCTTTTCTGTAGAACTTCTATTATATTCCTAAAGCTAATTTGTCTTCCTTCAAGCTGTCTTTCCTTAGCATGACTCCTTGATCACTCTGTGGTTCAATAGAAATTGTCTTCACACTGTACCCTTCCTTTTGTGGGCCAACATGGCATATAATTGACAATATAAAGTGAAGTTAATGGAAATTGTGAATTAGAGTTTGAGCAATTTGGGTATGCATTTTGCAGTATCAGGTTATAAGAGGGGCCTTAGCTGAAAAGGAGCATAACTGACTGATGAAAGACATGTTTGCATGAAAAAAGTTCCTCCCAGATTCAATTGCTGGCATCCTCACAGAAAAGAATCTCAAGTGCCACTTGAGATCCTTTTAACTGGACCCAAATCCTATCCCCAGACTATGGTAAACTACTGCCAGTGGACTAGACAAGACCAAACTATATGGACCAATGATCTGAACTTTAGAAGGCAGTTTCATATGTTCATAAAAGTTTTCAATCAACAGACAGGGATCTTTCATGCAAAGAGGTACAGTTTGTGTTCCTGTCCTATCCCCATACCACATTTTCCCTTCCCTCAAGTCCTGGCTTGGAACTTCATGTGCTCCTTGATCCAAAAATCCATTTACAGTAATTAAGGCAGGCCCCTCACCTTTGCTGACCTTATATGAGTGACAACCGACCAGGTGCATCACCTTTCACAGTCAAGTGTTTTTACAGCTCAAGTGAATCCTTGTTCTTAAAATCCAGAGAGTGAGCTGACAAACAGGAGTCTCTATCAGTCACACTCTTACTCTCTTGGCAAGTACTAGCTATTTAATGTTTAAATAGTGACATGTCAAGATAGTTGTGTGGCAGCCGCTAACCCTATGACTTTTGTAGTGTGATTTGAAAAGCAGGCACAATCTGTTGTTCTGTCGGTCCCCAGAACCTGACTTTAGATACGGCTCCACTTGGCTCATAAATCAAGCACAAGTTGACTCCCAGTTGTGCGTTTTGACACATCTCCCCCATCCCCTAGATGTTTTAAAAAGGCTGCTAAAAAATTATTGAACTGATTTGATTGTGCTTGCTGCTTTATCACCTGCCAAGTGGCAGCACAATATGCTGGAGAGTGGTCATAGCCAGTTACTCAAGCTTTATCTACTTTACCTCAAAAACTCCAACCATCTGGCCAGCAGTCTGGCCTTCTCTCACTGATCTCTAACCGAAGCCTTTATGATTCAGAGGCAGCAGAGGGATTTGCCCCCCCAAGCGAGCTTATAAAAAATTGTGCTCATAGATGGAAGCCGCCTCCTGCAATCCCTGCAGGATGGATCAGAGGCAAAGAGACCACAGACTTGTCAAGGCACAGACTCTTGTTACATTGGTATTCCATGGTGGGTATTTTGGCAGGAGTCATTTCCCAGCGGCTGAATAAAAGGTGGAATAACAGCAAAGGGGCTTTTAAAAAAACCCCTCTTATGAAACAACCCACCCTGTTGCAACCGCAGTGGGTGAACTTGATATCCCAGCTGGTATTCATTAGCAATGCAACCTCCACATATTATGTTTAGCTAGCGTGGCACTTGTGGCTAGAGGAAAAGGGGGGGGGGTGACATTTATCAAGTTTTAGTTTGGGCTGTGGAGAGAATGAGTCGCTCCTGAGTTTCCTATACTGTCTGCCTCCAGATACCCCAAACTGCCAGGAAACAGCTCAGTCTGGACCACTTCATTTTTGTTCCCCTTATTTGGAAAGATTCAGGCAACTATAAAGATCTTCCTCTACGCATTAATCTTGTTAAAGAGAACTGGAAATGATCCAGGACCAACCTAAATAAGATGCCAGGAGATCCAGGAATGGAACTCCAGAATGAATATCTAGGTCATATAGATGCTTTAAAAGTACTAAATAGCAGCAGGGGATTGCAGTATGTGTGTTTGTGGAAGGCTTCACACTTCCACCCATACCATTTTCTTGACCTCAAAGAGTCCCCCAGATTTTCTCTGTGCCCTGTGAGGGGAAACACGTAGGTAGTCTGTAACCTTCCCCTAATGTGTCAAGGGGGGGACAGCATACAGAAAAGGGTTTTTTTTAATCTTTCTCCTGCCTGCACCTTGGCTGTGATCCAGTATGTACTGTAAACAACCCTGGAGGCTGTTGTTTACGGTAAGAAACCCTTGGGAGATCCAGTCATGCAAAAATCTTATTTAGCTTGTTCTGTAGTTTAGAATGCCACAGAAAGCTAGCTGCTCATGTATCAAGAGGATCACAGAAGAGGAATGTTGCACATGTAAATGATGGGTCTTGGTGCACCTTTCCAGTTACATGACCTGCCCAGAGGCAATTCGCTAGCATCTGAGCCTGAGCATCTTTCACAAGTACTGTAAGAACTAGTTGTTTGAACTGAAAGTTACCATTAAGTCAGCAGGGGTTTCATGTATTTCAGTCTTGTTTTATTCTGTATTTAAGATGGAAGAGAGTATTATATGATCTTTTTTATTTGTTACCTCTAGCCTTCAGGATGTGACAGGCCATAAATTTCATTGACTATGTTTCCAGTCTGAACAAATAACTGCAGCAACATGAAGTGGTTTAAGAAATTTACTTTTCTGAGTCCGTTTGAAGTTTCAGACCTTCTGTCCATGTTTGGTATAAGCCAAGGTAACTTATGGATCCAAACATTTCACTGTCCTCTCGGATGCCAGAGGCAAGACCAATTGCTCCAATTGTTTCCCCTTTTTGTTGGCACAGCCACAAAGCTGTTTTAGCACACCTGATTACTGCTAACAGATGGTTAGCAAATATCCTAGATGCCTGGAGTTAGTAACAGAATGGATAAGGGCTAATCAATGAAATTCAGTCCAGAAGTGTTGATAGTAGGTGTGGTTCAACTGATGGTGGAGGTGGTTTTGGTGTGTGCTTAACTGTGTTGTGCTTCCTTATAAAGATGAGGACCAGAGCTTGGGGATTCTATTAGGTTTGCATGTAGGTGCCCAAGTACAGAAGTTGAGTACTGGAATGTTGGGTGAGAGAAAATTATAAGAAATTGATTAAACCGGGGGTGTCAAACATGCGGCCCATGGGTCAGATCCAGCTCCTGCAGGGCTCCTATCTGGCCCTTGAACAACTGGCTCTCTCCTGTTTCCTTCTCCAGTTCTGCTACTGCTGTGTCACAGCTTGCTTTGCCAGACTCTCTCAATCACACAGGAGAGATAGATAGGCAAGCCGCTGTTCTTTGCATTGATTGAGGTTTCTCCCCCTCCTCCTTCCAGGGGGAGGAAGGGAAAAATCCAAAGCTTGCTTTCTGGTCAGGCTCCCTCAATCACACAGGACACAAAGGCAAGACTTTCTTCCCTTCCATTGGCTGAGGCTCCTCCCCTTCCTCCCCTTTGCTTGGCTGCCTCAATCACATGGGAGAGATACACAGTACCTTTAAGACCAACAATTTTTTTTTTGATGTGCCTTGCTACAGTGTGTGTGCATTTTGTTGGGCTAGTTATGCTGTGTGTGTGTGTGTTATTGGGCTCATTATGCTATGGCTCTCCTGGGTGCAACTGGGTTTGCTTCCCCTTTATCACTGTATTCATACCCTCATAATCCAGCCTTTCTCAGTAGGACAGCAATGTGAATTATTTAGATGAGGAATAACAGCAAGCCAGTGAGGTGGATTAGGCTGAGAGTGTGTGTCCAGACCAAATTCACCCAGCACATTTCTTTTGTACACTGGGGATTTTAAACCTAGACTTCCCAGATAGCAGGGTGATACTGACCATTATACACGGCTGTCTCTCTATTCTTGCACAGCCTCATAGGACTTGCAGTTATTTTTCTGGAAAGACTATATTTTTTATAGACAAACACATAGCCCTCACTCTGTGTCATGATGCCTTCACATGTCATTTTAATTTCGTTGTGCTATGTACAATGACAATAAAGTATTATTATTATTATTATGTTCTTGAGCAGCACACAAAGCAATTTGTGTACAAAAGCTTACAATGCCCAGCCATTTCATGTTTTCCCCTGAGCCTTAGGCTCAGAGCACTGACCATGAGATTTCTGTAATGAATGTCAATAAATCAAAAGTAGGTTTGCAATTTACAGATATACACCTGAACAGTATACTCAAGATTGCTACAGCACAGACATTTTGATGCAATAATTCAGAGCAAGATGTTTCAGTTATCAGAGACTGTTAAATAAACAAAATATTGCAAGAGTGCTGATTTTTAAGCATGTTTTTATTTTAAGCAAGAAACAAACAAACCTTTAATTGTGTTTCTTTGTGTCGTTTATTAAGTTTATGTCTCCGCTACCTGGTATCACATTTTATGACACACATGGCCCAGCCTGATAAGGTCTTATTTATGTCAGATCCAGCCCTTATAACAAATGAGTTCGACACCCCTGGGTTGAAATATATATATCACTAAAATATATATATATCACTAAAAAAAATTCACTAAAAATTGCTGCTTCAAAGATGGCATGTACCTATTCTCTAATAGGTATAAATAGATGTACTTGGTATAAATTGAGCCAAAAATACCTGATAAATACCTTATAAGTATTGGGTATTTTCTCAGCTAGTTACTGAGTGGGCTAGTGCTGGATAGCTTAAGATAAAAACACCTTCCAGTGAACTCGCCACTTTAAGAAGGCATTTAAAGGGACCATGAGCCTTTTTAATGCCTTTGGAGTTCACTCGCGGCACGCAAAAGGCTTTCAAAAGGACCACAATTCCTTTAAATGCCTTTCCCCCCTCCATTGGAAACAATGAAGAATGGGAGTAGCTCTGTTGGGCAGTCTGGTTTAAACCGGGATGCCCAGAAGTGTCTGTAGGGAGAACCCTCGGCTGGGGCAGTGTAGATGGTTGGGGGTGGCTCCTCTTCACAACTGAGCTGCAAAGAGGATCCATCCCAGGATCAGTGCAGAGCTCTCAGTTCTTGCTGCCCCAGCTGATCCTCTCAATTTTTCCCTGAAAAATTCAAGAATCTCAAATATTTACTGAACCTGAATACCATACCAGTATTGGGATTCAGAAATATCAGGAAATACCAATACTTTTTGGGTTCAATATACCCGAACCCCAAAAAATCTGTTTTTTTTCACACCCACAATAAAGTAAACATTCCGCACTTGAAGCAGCAAATATTTGGACTAAGAAGTCCTGAACCTATGTAATATGATACAATTAATTATCTCTAGGTTAATAGCCTTGAACCAATAAACAGGACATACAATTCAATATCCCTAGCTTGATAACCTTGAACCACATTAAAACAGGACCAAATACATTTTGGCCTCCAAACTCTTCCTTGGTGGTCAAATTACTGTCTACATGCACACTATGAAATATAAACATATGTTAATGCGAAGGCTGGCTGATTATAAGGCTTGAAAAAGAATGAAGACTATAATTATTAAATAATTCATATATGCAAAATAAACAATTTGACTACATAAACCCTTTTTAAAAATTGTAATTAATTACATTCCAGATATTCTGTGTGCAAAAGAATTAGGTTGTATAAAAAGTTTTCTTAGACTTTTAAGTACACACATCCAGAGAATGCAGATTTAATAACTCTTTCTGTAAGAAATATATATGACAAAGCTATTTTAATGGGGGGGAAATAAATTCAATTAACTAAGGACACAATAAATTGCAATTAATTAGATAAACCTTATAACATATATACCTGACCATGGCTTCCAGTGTAGGACTAACTGTCCCCATAGTGGATGTTGGTAGGTGTAATGAAATGGCAGTTCCCTGTGTTTGTAAGATAGCTGTGGTTCTTTGTTTAAAATGTTCCCCCATAAGGTTTAATTGAGTTGCAGTTCCAGAGAGGGGCCTGCAGGGGGAACATTCAACACCGGGTTGAATGGGACTTCCTCATCTGCTGGCGTTCACTTCCCAGCATCTCCAAGGCCAAAAAGTGCAGGAAAACAGGGACTGTCCTAAGGCAGTTTTCATCCCTGGGAGGCAGCAGAAATTCAGCCACTCCACAGTCAGCTGGACTGGGGAATGAATGCAAGTTTCCCTGCTCTCTTGGGCAAGAGAGAGAAGCTGAAGTACAGCCAGTGGCCATCCAAGAGATCCTATCCTGAGGTAGAGAGTATTGGTGTAGGGAAAGAGGATTGCATTTAACCCCTGTTGATTTATGTCATGTTGGTTCATAGTGTGTGCTTACTCCTACAGTGTGTGTGCTCAATAGCTGTGTAAATACTTAAATAAATTATTTAATTTGGGCTAATAATCTGTGTTGTGCTCTGACCACATAGTCTCCCCTGCTCTGCACAATACCAAAGGGAGGAGGTAGCCCAGGGAAGCAAGGAAAGGCCAGACCCTTGGGTTGCCAACTTTCCAGGGATTCCCCCAAAGATTGAGGATTCCATTTTCAAATATAGAGATTCAGCGAGAGGGGTCTCACTATCCCTCTAAAAAGGCACTGATGATTCCATGTGTTATGGCAGCGAATTTAAGGAGTGAGATATGTGCACAGGGTGAGGGTGGGAGGCAAACAGCTGAGTGGTAAACTGGAGCCTGTTTCGCCATGGTAGGCAACCCAGCTTGATTCAGACAAAGGACGGAAACCCTTCACAGGTCTTTGTTAGGAATTCATTGGGGCCAGTCCTGAGTCTAGGGTTCCCAGCTCCAGGAAGGGAGATTCCTGGATATTTTCTGATAGAGTCTATGGAACCCAGGGTCTGGAGCGGGGAGCAGCCTCAGCTGAACAGAATGCCATACAGCCCACCTTCTAAAGCAGTTATTTTCTCCAGGGGGAGGGGAGATCTGTTGTCTGGAGTTCAGTTGTGATACCTGGTAATCTTCAGGCTCCACCTGGAGGTTGGCTGCCCTAGGCGTAGCAGTCAGTGCTTCAGAGCAGGGTCTGCTAGATCTGGGTTCTTGCTGTAGAAGCTGAGTGGGTGATTTTGGACCGGTCACAGACTTTCAGCCTAACTTACCTCACAGGGTTGTTGTGCAAGTCAAAAGGGGGAGAGGAGAATGATGTAAATGGCTTTGGTTCCCATTGCAGAGAAAGACTACTTTTCCTCCTGGGAAACCATTGTTGCCAATCTCCAGGTGAGGGCTGGAGATCACTCAGAATTACAACTGCTTTCCAGATGGCAGAGATCAGTTCCCCTGGAGAAAATGGTGGACTCTGGCAGTCAGGGCTTCAGAGCATGGGAGAGGCTGCAGGTATGGAGGCTGCAGGAGGGGAATGGAAAGCTGAAGAGAGAGGGGGAAATAAAGGTAGGTTGATGCTTGGCTGGAAAGGAGATAGGGTTGCCAACTCCAGGAGGGACATTCCTGGAAATTTGAGGGATGGAACCTGGAGAAGGTGAGGTTTGAGGAGGGGTGGGACCTCAGGCAGGTACAATGTCATAGACTCCACCCTTCCAACCAACCATTCCCTTCTGGGGAACCACTGTTCCCAGTCTCAGGAGAGGGGTGGATATCACTCAGAATTACAACTGATCTCCAGGAGGGAGGGGGGAAGAGATGCAAAGCTGAAATCAGAGGGGCAGATAATGGCAGGTTGATGCTTGGCTGAGAAGGAGATAGGGTTGCCAATTCCAGGTTGGGAAATTCATGGAGATTCGAGAGGTGGAGCCTGGAGAGGATGAGGTTTGAGGAGGGGTGGGACCTCAGACAGATACAATGCTATAGACTCCACCCTCCAAACCAGCCATTTCCTCCTTGGTAACAATTGTTGCCACTCTCCAGGTGAGGGCTGGAGATCACTGAAAATTACAACTGCTCTTCAGATAGCAGAGATCAGTTCCTCTGGAGAAAATGGTGGACTCTGTGTCATTATACCCTGCTGAGGTCACCACGGCACATTGACGCTGAGTGCCCAAGGCCTTGGCACTCTCCCAGAGCCTCTTTCTAGAGCTCGTTGTATTTATTTCCACAACGGGCCTTATTCCTAGTGTGTGTGTATATATGTGTGTGTGTGTGTATATAGTTTAGTCCATTTCTTATAATTTTCTCTCGCCCAACCTTTGGTTATCTAACTTTGTTGTTTCTTCGGGTTGGTTTTTCCCCCCATCTGTTTTGGTTTGCCCAAGTTGAGAGTCAGTGTGGTATTGTGTTTCAATTTACAGAGCAAAATTTGTGAGACTGGGATTGAATCTCCACTTGGCCATGGAAGCTCACTCGGTGACCTGTAGCTAGCCACTCTCTCTTAGGCCAACCAACAGAGTTGCTGTGAGAATAAAATGGCTTTGTGTCTCAATTGGGGAGAAAAGTGGTGTATAAATATCTGAATAAATTTGTTCACCATATTTGGTTACTGTACCAGCTGTATCATCTATATAAAATTAAAGCACCCCTGAGGTTATTGGCGAGGGAAACACCACAATTTTTCATCAGTCTTTGAAACAAGCAGTGCACTGGTATTATGATATAATTTGTTACCCCCATTTACTTTATAGTATCTGGCTTGTGAATCCATGTGGACCTGCACGCTTGTAAGATAAATTAGTGTTGCATGATGTCTGAATGAAAACGATTAGAGAACAGAGACTGTGCTAGGAATTGGGAAAAAATGGCACCAAATGGAAATTTTAGTCACTAATTGAATATGAACTGTGTATCTTTTTCATAGGGGAAATGTTGACAGGAAAATTAAAATGATTTGGTAATATTTTACTAAAAATAGTTTTGCAATAAAGTTCTTTGTAAGTTGTATTTTTTATCTTTTCCCTCACCTGTCTTCTCTGTTGACAGTTTTAGCAACAGTCGCGTGTTTGTTTGTTTGCTCACTTATGAATGCTTATGTGTGCTGTAGAAAGGTTAATAATAATACTAGTAATAGTAGTAACCCATATGCACTGAACAACATGTGAACCTTCCTCTGATATAGTTGGTGCTGGGTACTGCTGGTATGGGAAACGAAAGAGATGAGCTTTGAGTGCAGGCAGCTGTTTTGTAACATGCAGGCCTGTACAGCTCTTGTGCTATTGCATAAAGCCTGAAAAACAAGGAAACTGAATCACCTCAATGTTATCCAAGCTTCAACATCTTACACCTGGGACTGCTTGCCTTACAAGTTGATCGGCCTAGCCTCCTCTGGGACAGCATGTTTAACTTTATTTCTGGTGCACTGATAGCATGGGAGGAGTTGTTACATATTTGTTATTGCAGGCTAATGCCCCTATTATTGAAATTCTGTCATCAAGCCAGAAGGCTCCAGTTGCAATCAATGTCTTGTTCTTGATGCCTCCCAGTGTGGGAAAACTGAACTTGGAGGCAGGGGATTAGTTTACCTTGTTCAATGCAGTGATGGGTCTCAGCTGCTACTTGACTTTATTGGAGCTTTTGCATTAAAAATGAGCCCATTCTTTGCAGATAAAGTGATTATTACAAGGTTAGAGCACTGGATGTCTTTGGCCTTCAGCATAATAAAGAGAAGAAGTATGACATCAAGGATAATTTTAGACCCCCAAAGCCTAAACATGTACCCATCAAAGCAAAAGAAGGTTTGTTTTCTCCTCATTCATTTGATTAACCGTATCATCCTACTGTTCAGATGGGGCCATCCATCTAAGTTAAGAGACAGAGCTTTGAAAAGAAATCTGATTTGGTTCTTGTGGTATGTAAAATCATACCAACTGGGGTTAATGCAGTCAAAATTAAAGCACAGCTTTAGCTGTTAATGTAAATTAGGAAGGGATTAATAACTGTGACTTAATTTGCCATTTGGTATGGCAGGCATGTCCAACTTCGAACAGGTAGTGATCTATTTTTTCCGGCCAAAAGTGCCAGTGATCTACCACCATGAAAATAAACTTTCAAATTAGTTTCAAATTAGATTTTAACCCACTAAAGTTGGGTTCCACCCCCCCCCCATGTATAATCCACCTTCTGTCATTTACTGGAAAGCAAAATAAGCAAAAACAAAACATAGAGACGAAGATCCAGAAAGAACTGTGAATCAGATACCACCAAGCAATCATCAAAAAAACCCAAACACCTGTCCAGCAAACCAGGAGACCAAATGGGGCTGGTGATCTACCTCAGACCCCTCCGCGATCTACTGGTAGATCGCGATCTACCTGTTAGACATACCTATGGTATGTGATCCAGTGAAGCCTAAGCTTTAGACGCTGGGTATCAAAACTACTATAAAACCCCCAAAAAACTACAGAGCTGTGGAGGTTTGCTCCTGTAGAAATGCTCAGGAACTGTTTGAATGACACAAAGATGGCTCAGGGGCCTGAGAGGTAAGGCATGGAGAGGCATCCCTTTGTGGGATGACTCATTGGCTTTGTATTCATAAAGTGTTGCTTCTGGGATTTTGGAAATTCCAGTTCCAGAAACTGGATTCTGGATTCCAGTGCTTTCAGGACATTATTTATTTATTTAAAATATGCATGTATTGCTTTTCCAATAGTCACTTGCAATCATACCATGGAATGTTATAAGAGAAAATGTAAAACTACAAAAACTAAAAAGATGAAGAATATACAAAGCGGCTAAATATGTATATTCATATAGGATTAGATCCAGTACAAGGAGCTTGTGAGGTCCCAACAAGGATTCACAGTCCTCCCTGATCTCCTCTGCCCCGCAACCCCGCACAATCATTTCCAGCCTCAGGAATGTATTGACCCCTATGTAATAATAGCACCATGGGTTAGGAGGAAACAGTGGGGAGGAGACTAAATTGCTTCCTTCTGCTTCTTCCATCAGCAGAGCTCCACTCCAAAAAGGAGGGATTATACCCCCTTCCTCCCTGCAGCCTCCAGACCTGTGTAGCTGTTTCTCTGTGTAGATTCCATGACTCTGGAAATAAATTTTCTCAGACCTGGAAATGGCTGCTCAGCCATAAGTGATTTCTGCTGATGGCTCATGGATTTCACATGCTCTATATCATCACTGGATGCAAAAAGTGATTTAGAGTCTACTTCATGTGCCACATTCCTCCCATCCTTAACTGAATCCAACTGCCACATGCAGTAATATGAGGACATTCAGACTGTGGTAGAAGTAGCAGTGGTATATGTAGCCTATTTGGTGTCCTGGGTCGATAATTTTTTAATACCTCTCTTTATTTTATTTTATTTTTTGGCCATCAAGTCACAGCTGAGTCACAGTGTCCCCTTACTTGTAATGGGATAAGAAACTTGTGTAAAATGCCATCAAATCACAGCCAATTTATGGCAACCTGATAGAGATGAACAGGGATGGTTTGCCATTGCCTGCCTCTGTGTAGTGACCCTGGACTTCCTTGGTGGTCTTCCACCCAAGTACTAACCAGGGCTGACCCTGCTTAGCTTCTGAGATCCGACAAAATCAGACAGTGGTATACCTAGTGTATTTGACAACCCAGAGCAGGTCATTTTTAACACCCCCTCCTCTATACCACAAAATTCTCTTAATGGACAAAAAAGCACATGCCAGAGATCTCCAGGCTCCTCTTGGAGGTAGGCAACCTTGGCTGCACCCACCATGCTGCATTAGAATTCCAAAGGTGCCTGCAGGCTCAAAAAAGTTGGGGACTTGATATATTCCCGCAGTGGTGAATGTCTTCGGAAGTCTGTGTACTTTGGTTATGACCATTGATAAGTACGAGACAGCACACCGGAGGTCAGTTCAAAAGTGATTTCAGCTTTATTTCAGCTCCAAGTTAGACCAGCTAAGGACTAGACCAGCTAGACAAAATACAGTTCCAAAATAGCAGTTTATATACACTTCAGGCTGTAGTAGCCACACCCACAGAATGTAAAACGCGCCAATAACATTTGAACAAGGCAGCCAATCATAATGCAGTTATAAGGACCAATCATATTCCATAACAATAGCCAATCAAAGATGTTCCCTCCATAAGCCCTTTGATTGGGCAATACAGTACAGTATTTCCGATCCGCATAATGAGCACCTGCTCGATTATGCTGTCACTTATGTCTATGAAGACATAACAACCATCTTTGAATCTGCTTCTGTTGTTCACAGGGCAACAATGCCAGCACCACTGGCCCAGTCAGAGATTCAACACTGGGGGCAAGGAGGTATTCACCAGCCTCAGCCAGTTTACCCAAAGGCTAATCCAAATATTCTTGCAATCAGGGCTGGGGATCTGTGTAGGAGGAAACAAAATGCTTGGGACTCTGGGAGGGCATGGAGCTAGACAAGCCATGTGATATGTTTTTGTATTTATTTATTTAATTAATTTCTGTCCCTCCCTTCCTGCAAGCAGGCTCAGGGTGGGTTATATTAGGATAAATCAATAAAATCAGATAAAACTATACACTTAACCCTTAAACAATGGCGAGCATCTACATCACAGCAATTTCAGTGGTGCCCTGGTGTTAGACAATAAAAACAGAAGGGCTGGATCTGAAAAAGTAATTCCAGATTATGGATACCCTACCTTGGATAGATCAAGGTGGCTATCATTTTGTGTCCTTGAAAACTGAAGACCGTAGTGTGGATCGAAGCAGAGAGGTAACAGTTAACAGGAGGGGCCAAATGATGAGTCTGCTGCCTCACCCAAAAAGCCTGGCAGAAGAGCTCCATCTTACAGACCCTGTATGAAGATGAGGTTGGGGGAAAGGTGGGATATCCATCACTAGCTTTAGAAAACCCAGCCTGTGCCCCAACAGCCAATGATGCAATTGACTAAAAGTGGGGAGAAGGAGGAAGAAGAGCACAAATGGATTAGCATGAAAACAAATCAGTCAATGGGTTTGGACTCCAGAGATCATCTGACTTGAATTAAGGAACCCCTACTGGATTTCAAAGTGTGGAGAGATAAAAGTTTATTTTCCCCTCCCCCTTGGTACACATGCATATGTGTGTGTGTCCCCCCCCCTGCTCTTTCCTCTTGTGGCAGTGGGCAAAAACAGAAATCTCCTCTCTTTCTCCTCCCCCTGCTCCCTTCCTTAACTTCTCTCTGTATGTGTTTGTTGATCTCCTGCACTGGGATGATGGGTGGCAGGACTAATAATAACAAAATAATAAAAACGAATAAAACACCAGGCACGGCTGGCATAAATCCGAGAGTTCTGAAAGAACTCAAATGTGAACTTGTGGATCTCCTTACAAAAATGTGTAATCTTTCATTAATATGTGCCTCCATTCCTGAGGACTGGAAGGCAGCTAGTGTCACTCCCATCTTTAAAAAGGGTTCCAGAGGAGATCTGGGAAACTGCAAGCCAGTCAGTCTGATGTCGATACCTAGTAAGTTGGTGGAAAGTGTTATTAAGGAAAGAATTAGTAGGCACATTGATGAACAAAAACTATTGAGGCAGACTCATCATGGGTTCTGTAAGGGAAGATTTTGTCTCACTAACCTGTTAGTGTTCTTTAAGGGAGTGAACAAACATGTGGACAAAGGGGACCCAATAGATATTGTTTACCTTGACTTCCAGAAAGCTTTTGATAAAGTTTCTCATCAAAGGCTCCTAAATAAGCTCGATAGTTAGGGGATAAAAGGACAAGTCCTCTTGTGGATCAAAAACTGGCTAATTAACAGGAAACAGAGAATGAGTATAAATAGGCAATTTTCTCAGTGGAGGGTGGTAAGCAGTGGGGTAGCACAGGGATCAGTACCGGGTCCAATGCTTTTTAACTTGTTTATTAATGATTTGGAGTTTGGAGTAAGCAGTGAAGAGGCTAAATTTGCAGATGATACAAAGTTGTTCAGGATAATAAAAACCAGAGAGGATTGTGAGGCACTCCAAAGGGATCTGTCGAGGGCGTCAACGTGGCAAGTGGGATTCAATATGACCAAGTGCAAAGTGATGCACATTGGAGCCAAAAATCCTAAATATAAATACACGTTGATGCTGTCTGAACTGACAGAGACTGACCAAGAGAGAGATCTTGGAGTCCTAGTAGATAACTTACTGAAAATGTCGAGACAGTGTGCAACTGCAATAAAAAAGGCCAACGCTATGCTGGGAATTATTAGGAAGGGAATTGAAAACAAATCAGTCAGTATCATAATGCCCCTGTATAAATCAATGATGCGACCTCATTTGGAGTACTGTGTACAGTTCTGGCCGCCACACCTCAAAAAGGATATTATACATTGGGAAAAGTGCAGAAAAGGGCAACTAGAACGATAAAAGGGTTGGGACACTTTCCCTATGAAGAAAGGTTAAAACGCTTGGGGCTCTTTAGCTTGGAGAAACGATGGCTGAGGGGTGACATGATCAAGGTTTATACGATTATGCATGGGATAGAGCAGGTTGAGAAAGAAGTTCTTTTCTCCCTTTCTCACAATACAAGAATTCATGGGCACTCAATGAAATTGCTGAGCAGTCGGGTTAGAACAGATAAAAGGAAGTACTTCTTCACCTAAAGAGTGATTAACACGTGGAATTCACTGTTACAGGAGGTAGTGGCAGCTACAAGCATGGACGGCTTCAAGAGGGAATTAGATAAACATATGGAGCAGAAGTCCATCAGTGGCTATTAGCCACAAGGTATAGATAGGAACTCTCAGTCTGGAGCAAGTGATGCTCTGTATTCGTGGTGCTTGGGGGGGGCAAAAGTGGGAGGGCTTCTAGTGTCCTGGCCCCACTGGTGGATCTCCTTATGGCAATTGTTATTTTTGGCCACTGTGTGACAGAGTGTTGGCCATTGGCCTGATCCAACATTGGCTTCTCTCTCTTAGGAGGGCAGAAACACCAGAGCAGCTGAAGCCCAGGACCCCTTTGTAAACTTCCCCTTCTCCCGCCTGGATGATCCTCCATTAGCCTTGGTGGAGGGGGGAAAGGGAAGACTCCCAAGCTATGGCTAGGGTCTGGGGAGCTGCAGATGCTGCTTTTTAAAAGACGAAGCTAGAAACCCTGGCACAAAAACTTCTCTTGGGCTAAAATTGATCTCTCTCTTTCCTCAACCCCCCAGTTTCTTAATCATTGTTTCTTTTGGCTCTAGTTTTCTAAGGGGCAGTTGGGATCAACCTGTCTTTCAACTGTCACCTCTCCAGTTGTCTGCCCCTCCTTTGAGGAGTGTTGCACCCACACATGTGAGCATGGAGGGAGAAGGGAAACATTCTTTTTTGACAATGCACCCCCTTCATTGCATGTACCCAGGGCAGACTGCACCTACTGCCCTGCCCTTGGTACGCCACTGAGAAACAGAATTTAGGCATGATGATATAAGAAATAGTACTCAGTGGGGGGAAGTTGATCTGGGCCAGGAGAGTTACACAATATATATTTTATTATTTTATTTTATTTTGGCTCTTTATAGTTGCCTTTCTTGCTGAGCCCCAAGATGGATTACATAGTGTAAATCTAGTATGAGCAACAAGATAGGGCACCCAAAGAGCAATGCAATAGGGTTTGAATTACAGAAATTAGAAAACAAACAGAAATCTCAAGCAGTACTGAAACAAAGCAAGAGCTTCTAAACATGATATATTAAGTGGTATAGGAACGACCTAGTCTAAAACATGTTTATACTGTTAGGTAGCAATAAAGAGGCTTCTGGATCCATTTTGTGCTGTGATGAGTCATGTTAAGTCCTTAATCAATATAAAATAAAATTTTGAACTTTTATTCTTTTTGTAGCTGTCCTCTAAATTAATCTTATGTTTAATTCTCAAGCTCAAGTAAGTTAAGGGAGGTGTACCAGTTGCTTAGTTCATGACGTATTTCAATCTTGATGCAAACTAAATTTCTTAGAGATGTTAGGAGTGGATGACTTGTTAAGTTGAGGAAGTGATCAAAAAGTTCATTTTAGTCCTGTAATTCTATAATTGTATGAATTCTGGCCCACTAACTGCACCATTCAAGGCACATGGATGGAAGTGAGCACAGTATGTTGTGTCTTTTTTATCCCTTCATAAATTTGAATTAAGGTACATGCAAAGAAACCCTCCCAAATAAGTTTTCTTCTGTTTGTACCGAAGTACATCAAAAGATAAGCAATCAACATAAATACTCAGGAGACTCATGATCGTCTAGATAGCTCATCCTTAATTAATGTTCTCATGCTTTAATACACACCCTATTGACTCTTGGGTGTCTTTGTACCCTTTACAACTTGGAGGAACACATGTGAAATTTGAATTGCAATAAGATGATAGTGTGACATCATTTTCTCTCATCCTGACATTTTTCAAATCTGGCTGTTTAAAATGGGGATTCTAAAATTCACAGCTGGGCTTCCAATTAAAGTGGCTAAATTCTCCAAAGCGTTGAGCATCTGTCGCACTTGCTGTCTGAAATCAGTCAGAGCTTCCTCGGCTCTGAAGCTCTGGGAACCTGGCCACTTTTATTCACAGGCCTAAATGTAGATTCTGGAGCCCAGCTTTAGACAGACAAGTTTTTGAAGGGGAAAAAATTGGTCTGGGAAAATTGGTGCTCTTCTATCTTTGTGTATGTGTGCACGCTAATTTGCAAAGTTAGAGGTACAGATGGGGGAAAAAGTTGCCCATGTTGGCAACAACTGCTGTTGGCAACATTCAGTTCTCCCAGTTCTGTTGCTACCCCAACAGGGATATGATGGCAACCTTTTTGTCTGGATGAGGCCAGCGATGCAGCATTTCAGGAGATGTCAGGGCTGTTACAGTCAGGAAATCATTCAGTGCTGTTTAGGAAAACAAATTGACAAGCAGAGTGGGAAGGGGAGGGAAAGGGAATGGGGGCTGTTTCTGTGTTAAACCACTGAACCGCACACTTGTATTTTCCTAGCCAGCTAGACCTGAAAGACTATTAAAACAGTGTTTTTCTGCCTGACATTGGCAATGAGGGAGCTAATTACACTGGATTAGGGTTTTCTGTTTAATTACATGAAAAAATGTGGTGTGGCTAATGATCAAGAAGCTGCCGAGAAACAAAAGTAACATCCTTGTGTTTTTGCATTGGTCGGCCAAGTAGGCAAACTAAATGCAAAGGTTCCTGTTCCTTTACGGGTTGTGTAGAATAGGGAATTTCAGCTGGTGGAGCCTATTGTGCAGGCCCCAAAAACTGCAGCTCCTGAAATTCTCTCTTTACTTTTAAGTTGCAGGACCTCTGTCCTTTGCATTTGGCTATGCTAGATATTGGGCTGCGGTAGCTCAAGTGGTTAAGATGCTGAACTGCGGACCGGAAGGTCGGTAGTTCAGCAGTTTGAGACCCGAGTGCCGCATGATGGAGTGAGCTCCTGTCTCTGGTCCCAGCTCCTGCCAACCTAGCAGTTCGAAAGCAAGAAATTGCAAGTAGATAAATAGGTACTGCTTCAGTGGGAAGGTAGCAGCGTTTCGTGCACCTTGGCATCTAGTCATGCCAGCCACGTGACCAGGGAAATGTCTTTGGACAGTGCTGGCTCATCGGCTTTGAAACAGAGATAAGCACTGCATCCCTAGAGTCGGATTTGACTGGCTTTCGAGCAAGGGAATCCTTTACCTTTCACTATGCTAGATATAGGAGCTTACTAGATGCATAAGCAACACTAGGATAAACAGATGCAAAAGAGTTCAGATGCATGTATCTTTTACTAGTTGTGCTAAAGAAGGTGATTTTTTTTCTTTTCATCTTGACATACCATATCTTTTAGGATGCAAAGGTGAGAGAAGCTACACTTAACTGAAATTCTACAGCAGCACAGGGCTGTTCTCCTTGGCATCTGGTCATCCTCAGTCACATACTTTGTTCATATGTCTGGCATTTAATTTCGAATATAATCTTAAGAATTGAGGCAACCAGGGCAGACAGGCTGGGAACAGGCAAACAGGGCTGGGATGAAATCTGAGTGGATGCAGAATTACAAAAGACAGAAAAAGCAAGGGAAAAGATACAGAATAAAACTGACTACATTTATCTCATGTAGATTGAAGTCCGGTATAGGCTTTCCAGACCCCCCACACACACACACCTGGTTTGACAGGGGTTGCCTGATTTGGAGGGGCTCCTTCCCACCAGCCAGCTGGTGGGCGGGCGGGGGAAGCTCTGCCCCCAAGAACAACCACCCAGCCTCCCCCCCACTTCTCCTCAACAGGGTTTAAATGGACGCTTAGGCAATGCTGGGGAGAGGTGGGCGCTGCGTGCTTGCACTCCAAGCCCCAAATTCGTGGCTTGGCATGCAGGTGCATGTGGCTTCCCCCCATCTTTCCCCAGTAGGGTTTAAATGGACCCTTAGACACTGCTGGGGAGAGGCAGGGGCTGCTTGCTTGCACTCTGAGCCCCGAATTTGGGACTCGGTGTGCAGGCGCGTGGCTCCCCCCACCTCACCCTAGCAGGGTTTAAAAGGACCCTTAGATGCTGCTGGGGAGAGGAGGGGCTGCACACTTGCAATATGAGCTCTGAATTTGGGGCTCAGCATGCAGGCGCGCGGCTCCCCCCCACCTCTCCCCAGCAGGGTTAAAAAAAACCACTTCAGACGCTGCTGGGGAGAGGCGGGAGTCTCTGCTCCCCGACACGATGATGTCACTTCTGAGTGATGTCATCACGCTGGGGACTCCCCACCCCCTCCAGTAACACCTCCAAAAGTTCTCCGCTGGGGACTTTGAGGAACCTGGCAACTCTAGTCCAGTAGCACCTTAGAGACAAACAAGATTTTTGGGAGGTAAGCTTTCAAGGGTCAAAGCTCCCTTTGTCAGATAGCTGATGAAGTGGCTTGATTCTTGAAAACTCAAAGCCTGGAAATCTTGTTGGTCTCTAAGGTGCTACTGGACTCAAATCCAGCTGTTCTATTGCAGAGCAACACAGATGCCCTCTGAAATTATCTACATTGTCTCTGTTCAGACATATAACACAAAAGTATGCTTTAATTAAACTAGCTGTGTTTTGTGCGGTCAACCAAAAGCGAGCCACTCCACTAAGGTGCATCAGACCAGGATCTTAAACAGTGGTTTGAGTCTGGTTTATTCACTATAGTTTGTCTGAATTATGGTTCTGTACGATGTACATGTGCAAGTGTCGTGGCTTCATCCTGATGCCTGTCCAGAGTGAAAGTGATGAAGCCAGCATTTGTCAAGGCAAACCAGGATTTGTGTAATCATTTGCAAGTTTAATCCTCGTTTCAAAAACTATGGTTAGAATAAGCCATGGCTGAACTGAGCCAATGAGAGTGGTATTGTGCAGATCTTTTCTCTGTTGAATATATGGTATATTTCAGAGTTGCCTCCTGTTCCATGTTCCATATCCATTCATTTCAGAAATGTGCATGGAAAAGAAGAGATGAACCAATACCGGGTAAGTTGGTGGAAACTGTTATTAAGGAAAGAATTAGTAGGCACATTGATGAACAAAAACTACTGAGGCAGACTCAGCATGGGTTCTGTAAGGGAAGATCTTGTTTCACTAACCTGTTAGTGTTTTTTCAGGGAGTGAACAAACATGTGGACAAGGGGGCCCCAATAGATGTTGTTTACCTTGACTTCCAGAAAGCTTTTGATACAGTTCCTCATCAAAGGCTCCTAAGTAAGCTCAATAGTCATGGGATAAAAGGACGAGTCCTCTTGTGGATCAAAAACTGGCTTATAAATAGGTAACAGAGAGTGAGTATAAATGGGAAACTTTCTCAGTGGAGGGTGGTAAGCAGTGGGGTACCACAGGGATCAGTACTCGGTCCGATGCTTTTTAACTTGTTTATTAACGATTTGGAATTGGGAGTAAGCAGTGAAGTGGCTAAATTTGCAGATGACACGAAGTTGTTCAGGGTGGTGAAAACCAGGGAAGATTGTGAGGCACTCCAAAGGGATCTGTCGAGGATGGGTGAGTGGGCGTCAACGTGGCAAATGGGGTTCAATGTGGCCAAGTGCAAAGTGATGCACATTGGAGCCAAAAATCCTAAATATAAATACACGTTGATGGGGTCTGAACTGGCAGAGACTGACCAAGAGAGAGATCTTGGAGTCCTAGTAGATAACTCACTGAATATGTCTAGACAGTGTGTAACTGCAATAAAGAAGGCCAATGCTATGCTGGGGATTATTAGGAAGGGAATTGAAAACAAATCAGCCAGTATCATAATGCCCCTGTATAAATCATTGGTGCGACCTCTTTGGAATACTTTGTACGGTTCTGGTCGCCACATCTCAAGAAGGATATTATAGTATTGGAAAAAGTGCAGAGAAGGGCAACTAGACTGATAAAAGGGTTGGAACACCTTCCCTATGAAGAAAGGTTAAAACGCTTGGGGCTCTTTAGCTTGGAGAAACGATGGCTGAGGGGTGACATGATCGAGGTTTATAAAATTATGCATGGGATTGAACAGGTTGAGAAAGAAGTACTTTTCTCCCTTTCTCACAATACAAGAACTCGTGGGCACTCTATGAAATTGCTGAGCAGTCGGGTTAGAACAGATAAAAGGAAGTACTTCTTCACCCAAAGAGTGATTAACATATGGAATTCACTGCCACAGGAGGTGGTGGCAGCTACAAGCATGGAGAGTTTCAAGGGGGAATTAGATAAACATATGGAGCAGAAGTCCATCAGTGGCTATTAGCCACAGGGTATAGATGGGAATTCTCAGTCTGGGGCAGGTGATGCACTCTATTCTTGTTGCTGGAGGGGGCAGCAGTGGGAGGGCTTCTAGTGTCCTGGCCCCACTGCTGGACCTCCTGATGGTACCTGGTATATTTTGGCCACTGTGTGACAGAGTGTTGGACTAGATGGGCCATTGGCCTGATTCAACATTGGCTTCTCTTATGTTCTTATGTTCTTAAGTGCAAAACCAATTTTAATTTAATACCTGGATGGTGGGTTCTTATAAAGTTCTTTGTAATGTCACTTGTAAGACATACTTTTGTTATGTTCTTCCAATGTACATCTTATTTTGCAGCTCTTTGGGCAACTATCATAATATTTTCACCTCATATTTTCATGAGCAACAATTCATCAGTATTTTAGGGCATTAATATATCCACCAAAGTAGACTCTGCTTTTTTGTTTGTTTGTTTCCTTTTCTTGTTTGGAACTCTTTCCAATCACAAAGAAGATTTTTGGTGCTTCTGTTGCTTCCTGTTTGGAACTGCGTAGAACCCTAACTCTCATCAAACAGCATGTCCTCTGTAGATGTGGACTGCAATGCCATCTAAAGGTAGTGACACAGGGTCATTGCCTTGAAGGTCAACAGCAGAAAAGCCCCCAGATTTCATTAATTTCCTCTAAACATTCTTTGAACCTGACACGTGGACCACAGGAGCAGAAGAAAGCTAGCCTGCTTTCCCCTTACAGCCTCATGAACAGCTTGTCTGTGTTATCCTGACCCAATTCTTCCTATGCCTGCAGTAACTACATTGGTTCCATGGGAGACAGAATAAAGATTACACAATGTGCATGTAGCTTAGTAGGCCTGGAGCTCTCTGTATCTAAATATGCTGAGCAAGGTTCTCAGTAGTATTTCATTGTATTGTGGTTAAGATGTCATTTTCATACAGTTTTCTTCTTTTATGGATGTAAGTACGGTTCACCAACTTTTTCCTAGTAATAGAGCCTGTGAAATTGATGGAAGAATGAAGAGAGGTATCTGGCCTTACCTCCCTTCCAGTGACTCCCCCCGCCATACATTCTAGCTCACAAAGCTGTGTTTCCATTGTCTTGTTGATTTGCTACAATTCCATGATTCTTGCAAGAACTTAAGAACAAGAGAGAAGCCCTGTTGGATCAGGCCAGTTGTTAGCCAAATTGCCTTGATTTATTAATAAATGTGGGGAATTTGAATATTAAATGGCAATAGGCATATAAGGGAGCGTTAACTTATATATACAGGAGTCCCTCTTAGTCCAGACAACCAGAAATAGATTTAGAGACCAGATCTTAATGAAATGGTTTCTTTATTAGGCGTTTGCACACACATACAATAAAACTCAAGCATACACACAACAACACAGAGCTAGGAAATTCAGACAGAAAGGTATAGAGACTTTTGCATTAGCAGGAGAAATTCGTTGGTTGGGTGATACTGACCTGTCCAACAAGATGAAGTGATCCTGCAGTGAAAAATAAGGGAGACTATAAGGAAAAGGAGTCGTATTCTGGCCAGCAGAACACATGGTAGATTCTGGGCAGCGCTTAAACCGAGAGTCAGCAAGGTAGAATGGGGTCAGGTAGAGTGGAAGTGAGAGAGCGAGCAATGGGAAATCCTGTTCTTTTTTATACTTTATTTGGACTAGGGGTGTGTGTGTCCTCTAGTCACGTCCCCAGGAAGTTGCTAAACAAGAACTGGTTTCAGGATGATGGGGGCTTAATGGTTGGGCAATGTTGCTTCTATTCATTCTAACAGCGGCACCTTTAGGGAACAATAACAGAGACAGCCATTAGATGAGCTTGTAGGGGACTGGCATAGCCGGCTCTCTGCAACCATCGATGAGATCGCTCCCTGGAGCCTTCTGCACCCTCGCTCTAGGCTTGCTCCCTGGTTTATTCAGGAGTTGTGGCTTATGAAGTGAGGGCCGAGACGGCTAAAGAGACAGTGGTGCCGTGCTCAAGACAAAGCTTCAAGAGCATCTTATAGGATGTTTATGAGATCCTATGAGATGACAATCAAAGCCACAAAGAGAGAGATCATTTCAACCAGTGGTCTTTTCATAGAAAAAGCGCTGCAGGAGCTCATTAGCATAACTTATTAGCATATGCCACACCCCATGACATCACCGGAAGTGTGTCAGAAGGCCACACCCCCTGACATCACCGGAAGCATGTCAGAAGGCCACACCCACCACTTAGGCTCCACCCCAAAAATCTCCAAGCTGGTGAGCCTATCTGATGGCACACGTGGGGGAAAACAAGCAAACCACCCATGTTAGATAGAGAGGGGGGATACCAGGATACCAGGTCAATATATTTTTATTCTCCTTGGCATTGATGGCTGAGGTGCTTTTAGTGTTCCTTTTCTGTTTGACTGGTAGCCTTCCTCCCTGTTATAGTTGACTGTGGGTTTTATATCACTGCCATTTAGTGTTATTTTTGTCAGCCAGAACAAGGTCACTTTCAGGGAGGAAAAGCAGGTTATCCATTTTTAAATAAATAATGTTGACAAGTCTGGATCCAGAACAACAACAAAATCACATCCGCTAATTTTTGCCTAAACAAAACCCAATGATCTAGAGTTGTGCAGGATGGTAGGGTGATGTCACTCAGCAGCACAGATGAATCCTCCAGGGTGCCAACTATTGGTTCATTTATCAGTAAAATAAACCTCTTGATGACTGTTTTTTGTTCTTGTCCTTGGCCCTTTCGGTCTGTTGGTTACGGTCCAGCTCCCCCTCTTCCTGTCACATGACTCTAATATCACATCCTTGCAGCTCACAGGATCCTGGTTCTAGAAAGAGATATTGGATTTATACCCCGCCCTTCACTACCCAGAGGAGTCTCAGAGCAGCTTACAATCTCCTTTCCATTCCCCTCCCCACAACAACCCTGTGAGGTAGGTGGGGCTGTGAGAGGTCTCTCGAGAACTGCCCTTGGGAGAACAGCTCTGACAGAACTTGTGACTGACCCAAGGTCACACCAGAGCTGCATGTGGAGGACTGGGGAATTAAAGCCCATTCTCCCAGATTAGAGTGCACGCTCCTAACCACTACACCAAGACCACTGATCTTGAGAAACTGATGAAACTATACATCGTTTAGAAAATTACCCAACATGATGGGCCCTCAGAACAAATGCAATTTTAGCAACAGCATTCATTGGCAAGAAGAAAGATAAGAAAGTCTTAAATGTGAAATAAAAAAAAAATATATAAAAATAAATAAAATAAATTCTAGTTAAAAGTTCATATACTGAATTTTGACTTCAAACTTTTATTCAACTTTGAAGGATATGGAGGTGCCAGACTTTGGAGATGTCACCAACTTCCTCTATCATCCTTGGAGTCTTGGGCATCCAGTGATGAACAATCGATTTGAAGCAGCAACATCCCTGCACGCTTTCCCCCTTTTTGCAGCTCTTTTAAAGAAGATTGCACAATCTGTTAAAGGAGATCCAACAGTCATTACAAAAAGGGAAAGACAGCATACTTTGCTCTAGAACAGAGTGCACATAGAGAACAACTAACCTCAGCAGCACAGGGCTTTCCAATGTTTAATCCTGTGACTAGACTCCTCCTCGGTTCTTTTTTGGGTCTTTTTTGGGTGTCCGAAGCTGAATGATGACCTTGAAGCAACCATGTCTTTACAAACTTTGTTGGATCGAAGACTTTTAGAGGAGGTACAACAATTCTTATAAACTCCTTATTTGTTATAGTATTGACTTTCAAGGAGGACCTTGAAACAGCAACATTTCTGCACACTTTTCACCTTTTTGCAGCTCTTTTAAAGAAGGTCGTACAATCTGTTAAAGGAGATCCAACAATCATTACAAAAAGGGAAAGACAGCATACTTTGCTCTGGAACAGAGTGCACATAGAGAACAACTAACCTCAGCAGCACAGGGTTTTCCAAAGTTTAATCCTGTGATCAGAGTCCTATGTTCTTTTTTGGGTCTTGTTTTGGGTGTCCGAAGCTGAACAATGACCTTGAAGCAACCAGGTCTTCACAAACTTTGTTGGATCGAAGACTGTAAGAGGAGGTCCAACAATTCTTATGAACAATAAGGATGTTATAGTTTTGACTTTCTGGAGTAACAAACAAGTTCATCTGGGAAAATCTCCTTTCACACTCACTGGATGAAATAGCAACTGTATTGAGTATGTGGCAGATCTGAGACCGTTTCTTGGGCATTTCTTCTCTGTATTTTAGATGGTCTCTGAAGGCCCGAATGGCTTCCCTCTCACTGAACTGAAACCTTCTTGCCAATGTGCTTATTTCTGCTTCCCCATAGAAAATACAGTCACTGGGGTTAGACTTCAGAACTCTTCCACATTTTGACAATTCTGTGTCTTCTGTGGAAAGCAGTCTTTTTTGAAGAGATTTTTTAAGTTGTTCATAGAATGCAACTGGGGAGATTGGTGGGTCATCAACTCTATTTCTTCTATGTAACTGGACACCCTTAAATTGCAGCTTTTCTGTTGCCTCCAGTGCTTGTGTATAGTAAGGTCCTAGAGCAGTGCCTCTCTTCCCGCATATTTCAA
Source organism: Gekko gecko (assembly GCA_029375565.1). Taxonomy (NCBI): domain Eukaryota; kingdom Metazoa; phylum Chordata; class Lepidosauria; order Squamata; family Gekkonidae; genus Gekko; species Gekko gecko. The sequence continues at coordinate 124,361,300 of JAPDNY010000006.1, read as the reverse complement.
CAAGACTCTCAATCTTGCCATGGGCTCTGTACAGATCAATATTTCTCTCCTGCAGATCTACACTTAATTCTCAGAGCTCTTGCAAAGAATCAGAATGTAATCTGAGATCCAAAATGAATTCTGCTGATGTAATCTTTTTCTGAAGACCTTCATATGTGCTCTTCTCCTTTCTATCTGGACCACTATCAGTTTTAGCTTTTTCAAAATGAAGCACTAGGGCTTCGTAATCCTTCCAGACAGCCATAACGGTTCTGTAACTGGAGGCAACCCATCTTGTAGACAGGATCCTTCCAATTTTCCAAATCTCCATCTCTAATGTGGCTGCACATGCCTTGAGCTCCCTTGCATTTTTTGGAGATGAATGGTACATGACATATAACTTGTCCATAAAACTCTTAAATCTATTGATGCCACACACTGCTTTCATGACATCGTGGACTGATAATTCCAGCCTATGGCTAGCACAATGCCATATAATAATGGAAGGGAATCTGTCTTTGAAAAGTTTTGCAACTCCTCCATGGGATCCTATCATCACTGTAGCCCATCACAAGTCAAGGAAACCAAACTTTCCTTTAAGACTTCCTCAGTGATCCTTAGTGACTCAAGGGTAAACATCAAACTTTTGAATATTCCATTTGCTGTCACGTCGTCCAGCTGTATCAAGCCAATAAAGTAATTCATAGGGTCCTCCATGTCCATCTCTTCAATGTAGGTGTGAATATACATTATCAGTACAGATTTCTGACTCACAGTAGTAGATTCATCAAGTATCAATGAAATTTTACTCTTGGAGTAAATAATCTTCTTAATCAGTGTGATTCTCATTTTGCTACCAATGTGGTCTACAATATTTGCACAAGAATTAGCTGAGTGCAAAATTCTCCCCACATCAACGCCACTTAATTCTAGCAAATCAGTGTCAGCCTCAACGTCATTAAAAGACTGGTTCCTTCTAGCCACCTTATATGCTGTACGGAATATGTTCTTGGTGATTTCCATCTCTCTTTCTTGGGACCTCAAACATACTGTTTTCAGCGTTTCTTTCCTTGATTCAGCTGTGATTTTAACTGCAGCTTTATGACCTGTACTGTCTCTATGTTCACAATTTTTTTTCCTGAGAGATGATAGCTGCTGTTTCCTCGATTCTCCGTAAAATGACACCTTGCCATGTATCCACTCTTTAAAAAGACACATGGCCACAGTCGTCTTCTCTGGCCCTAAGGCTCCAACATTTTTACACACTGAGCAACCTAACTTGCCAGCATTGAAAAATAACCAGTCACTTTTTTGGAGATGATCATTCTTCTGCTCTACAGTCCAACAAGTGGGCCAGAAGCTCTCACTAACTGCAGAGGCAGAAATGCTGGTCGATGGGTTTGACTCACTGGTCGACAACAGAGTTGACTTGCTGGTTGACGGAGTTGACTCACTGGTTGACAGATTATTGTCATGAGTTGACATTTCACCTGGATTGCTTGATGATTCCCTTGATGCTGAGGGACAATCTTCAATCGCTCCATGTTTCGCTGGAGTCCCAGCAAAGTAGTCTGAAATAGTCCTTTTCATGGTGGATTGTAGACTTTTAAAATGTTGTTATCCTGCAAAAGGATTATGATATTTAAGCGCAACCATGGTATTAGAGAACTGGAACTATTAGAAAGTCTGCAACCCAGACACTGTAATAATATCAATTATGTAGGATATTGAAAAAACAGATACACTTGAGTCTCTGCAAAATTAGGATGCAGTGTGTTCCAAGAGGATTCCGATAGGAATTGTTTCCCTTGCTCAGTTGATGGAAAATGTAGATCTTCTAGTCTAACTAACCATTTCCACATCACAGCTGCTCTTAGGAAAGTGGGCTGTGTGGGAATATGACATTGCAACATTAAGGGGAGCAGCATTATTTTAAAAACTGTGTGGAACCCCAGTTAGTGTTCCGCTTCTGGCATTTTGCTGATGAGTAATCTGTCTGCAGTGCTAAGGGACCCCTTGCATGGAAGCAGCCAAGGTTAAAGGAACAATACCCATTCATAGCTGACATGGAAACAGTTCTGTCTCCACTACAACAGCTAGATGGATCAACACATCCAAAGAGGTTTTCCAGGAACAAATAGTTTCAATGTGTCAAGGCACATAAGGACTTACAGTTGCATCCAAAAATGTGGTTTTGTTTATGTGTAAAGTGCTGTCAAGTTGCAGGGCCTTCCCCTGATTTAAATGGAGGTTTTGAAGGATCTATGAGCCACTGGTGAGGGATCCTTCCCTAGGATCTTTACTTTGTGACAGCAAACACCACAGACTCCCGTTTGAGTACAGATTCCTGTGGGGTAGCAAATAGTAGCAAAAGAAGACTTATACTCTCTTTCTTCTGGGATTGAACTCCAGGAGCCCTCTCACTCTTGCCCCTCAAGCACCAAGAAGACACAGCATCATTGCCCCAGACATAAGAACATAGAAGCCATGCTGGATCAGGCCAGTCGCCCATCCAGTCCAACACTCTGTGTCACACATCGGCCAAAAATACCAGGTGCCCAAAGGAGGTCCACCAGCGAGGCCTGAACCCCAGAAGCCCTCCCATTCTTGCCCCCCAAACACCAAGAATGCAGAGCATCACTGCCCCAGACATAAGAACATAAGAGAAGCCATGCTGGATCAGGCCAGTGGCCCATCCAGTCCAACACTCTGTGTCACACATCGACCAAAAATACCAGGTGCCCTCAGGAAGTCCACCAGCGGGGCCTGAACCCCAGAAGCCCTTCCACTCTTGCCCCCCACGCACCAAGAACACACAGCATCACTGTGCCAGACATAAGAACATAAGAGAAGCCATGCTGGATCAGGCCAGTGGCCCATCCAGTTCAACACTCTGTGTCACACATTGGCCAAAAATACCAGGTGTTCACCAGCAGGGCCTGAACCCCCCAGAAGCCCTCCCACTCTTGCCCCCCAAGGACCAAGAAGACACAGCATCACTGCCCCAGACATAAGATGGGGACTGGGGCCTAGTCCTGCGCCGCTGCAGGGCGCGCGCTCAAACGAGGCAAGGATGGGGGCCCAGTCTGGGCCGCTCCAGGCAGCCCAAACAAGGCAAGGATGGGGACGGAGGCCCAGTCTGGGCCGCTCCAGGTGGCCTGAACAAGGCAGGGATGGGGACAGGGGGCTAGTCCGGGCCGCTCCAGGTGGCCCGAATGAGGCAGGGACGGGGGCCTCGATCTTTCTTGGGGCACGCAGCTCCGTGCAGCTCAGGGAAGATCAAGGATGGGGTGGGGAGGCATTGCCTGGGCCGCGTGGAGCGACTGGAGGCAGCCAGGAATGGGGCAGGGAGGAAGCCTACTCACTGTCCTGCTTCTTCCTCATCCAGCGATGAAATGAGGGCTGGAAAGAGAGGGCGACTGGATGCAGGGGGTGGGGCTTCATCATGTGCCCAGCCCCTGGATTTGTCACTCCCGGAGCACCGCTCCAGCGCACTCCGCCCCCATCCAAGGCCTGATTTCAACCCACTAAGCCTAGAGGAAGTTGACAAACTGCTCCTAGGTGTTTGTCCTACCACATGCTGCTTGATCCGTGCTCGTCATGGCTAATTAAAACTAGCCATAACAGGTTTCGAGGCACCTTGAGGGAGATTATCAACAAATCCCTTGTTGACGGACAGTTCCCTGGGGTGCTTAAGGAAGCAGTGGTCCGCCCTCTGTTGAAAACACCATCTCTGGATCCAGCTGAATTGGCCAACTATTGGCTGGTTTCCAATTTGCTCTATTTGGGCAAGTTAATAGAGAGGGCGGTAGTGAGCCAACTACAGAGCTTTTTGGATGACACTTCTATTTTAGACCCCTTCCAGTCTGGCATTCGCCCTGGTCATGGGATGGAGATAGCACTGGTCACCCACACAGATGACCTTCGAAGGCATCTGGATTAAGGTGGATCAGCGGTGCTGATGTTGTTGACCTGTTGGCAGCATCTGACATGATCGACCATCAGTTACTGGTCTGCTTCCTCACTGACATAGGAATCCAGGGGCTTGCCTTACAATGGCTCACTTCCTTTCTCCAAGGTTGGGGACAAAGGGTGGCACTAGGGGAACAGCAGTCCAAGAGGTACCCACTGCATTGTGGAGTGCCTCAAGGGGCAGTGATTTCCCTGATGTTATTTAACATCTATATGCGCTCCCTTGCCTAGATTGCCTGGAGGCATGGGCTGGGATGTCACCAATATGCTGATGACACCCAGCTCTATTTGATTTTGGGTGGCCGGTCTGACTCCGGACCAGAAGACCTGAACTGGGCATTACAAGCTGTGGCTGGTTGGCTTAGGCTGAGTTGGCTGAAACTGAATCCGACGAAGATGGAGGTCCTGTGCTTGAGTCAGGATGATTCAGGAGTAGGGTTCCCACTCCCAACCTTTGATGGGGCACCGTTGGTGCCAACGCTGAAGCTTAGGAGTCTGGGAGTGCTCCTGGATGCCTCCTTAACAATGGAGGCCCAGGTAGCGGCCACTACCAGGTCGGCCTTTTAGAAGAAGGAGGAGGAGGAGGAGGAGGAGGAGGAGGAGAGGAGGAGATTGGATTTATACCCCACCCTTCACTTGGAGTCTCAGAGTGGCTTACAAACTCCTTCCCCTCCCCACAACAGACACCCTGTGAGGTAGGAGGTAGGTGGGGCTGAGAGAACTCTAACACAAACTGCTCTTTCAGGAACAGCAGTGCCAGAGCTTGTGACTGACCCAAGGTCACATCAGCAGGTGCAAGTGGAGGAGTGGGGAATCAAACCCGGTTCTCCCAGATTAGAGTCCGCACACTTAACCACTACACCAAACTGTTGTTTCTCATTGTTTCTCCAAGCTCAAGATCCCTAACCTCTTTAACCTTTCTTCATAGGGAAAGCATTCCATCGTTTTAGTTGCTTTTCTCTGCACCTTTTCCAGTGCTATATCTGGTGCAGTGACCAGAACTGTATGCAGTATTCCAAATGAAGTCACACCATAGATTTATACAGGGGCATTATGATATTGTCTGATTTGTTTTCAGTCCCTTTCCTTATAAACCCCAGCAGAGCATTTGCCTTTTTTATTTCAGTCACACTCTGAGTTGACATCTTCAATGAGGTATCTGTCATGGCTCCAAGGTCTCTTTTCTGGTTGGTTACTGCCAGTTTGTACCCCATCAACGTATATTTATTGTTAGGATTTTTGACTCCATTGTGCATTACTTTGCACTTGCCCATGTTGACTTTCATTTGCCACGTTGATGCTCACCCACCCAGCCTTGACAGATTCTTCTGGAGCTCCTTGCAGTCCTCCCTGGTTCTCACTGCCCTGAACAATTTCGTGTCATCCACAAACTTAGCCACTTCACTGCTTACTCACAACTCCAAATCATTAATAAACAAGTTTAAAAGCACTGGACCTATTACCAAACCCTGCAGTACCCCACTGCTTACCACCTTTCACTGTGAAAACTGTCCATTTATACTCTCTCTGTGTTCCTTGTTAATTAACCAGGTGATAATCCACAAGAGGACTTGTTCTCTCACCCATGACTGTTGAGTTTACTTAGGAGCCTTTGTTGAGGAACTTTATTAAAAGCTTTCTGGAATTGTAGATAAACAACATCTACTTGTCCATATGTTTGTTCACTCCCTCAAAGAATGCCCTGAGCCTGCCCAGGCAGGGACGGCGGGATACAAATTAAATAAATAAATAAATAAATAAATAAATACATAAAAGGTTTGTGAGACAAGATCTTCCCTTACAGAATCCATGCTGATTCTTCTTCAATAGCTTTTGTTCATCAATGTGCCTATTAATTCTATCTTTAATAAGAGATTCCTTCAGCTAAGTTAGTATCAACATTAGACTGATTGGCCTGTAATTTCTCAGATCTCCTCTGGATCCTTTTTTTAAGATGGGGGTTACATTAGCTACCTTCCAGTCCTTAGAATGGAGGCAGATTTTAGCGATAGATTACATATTTTTGTCAGGGGATCCACAAGTTCACATTTGAGTTCTTTCAGAATACTTGGATGTATGCCAGCTGGATCTGGTGATCTGTCAGTTTTTACTTTGTCCATCAGTCATAGGACCTTCTTTCTCATCACCTCAATCTAACTGAGGTCTTTCAACACCCCTCTTAGGCTGTGATGAGACAAGCTATTAGCTTCAATGTCATTACTTCTCCCTACCAGATTTTACAGGCACATCCAGACAACCACATCTTTACAGTGTTCCTCACTTGTAGGCCACTCATCTTCACCCCCAACTTTACTGACACTGGAGAAAGTCCAGTGGAGGTTGACGCAAGTAGTCTCGCCATGCATTTCCAGATGTCTGATTACTGTGCTGCGATTTATCATCAGTGTGTGTGCATGTTCAGAGGGGAAAGAGATGACTTTCGGTTTCGGCGGAGCGAATGGCGGCCACGTTTCGGGACGCTCCCGGAGGCAGTTAGTCCACATGTGGTTGGGGGGGGTCTTCGCATATGCAAAAGACCCTAGTGAGCCTTAGGCAAAGGCTCCGAACCGGGGGCGCTTGGGGAGTAGCCTCTTTGCCGGCAAACAGCCAGGAAATTGAGGCTTTCTCCCCGTCCCAGTCGGGCCCGCTGCGTTGTGCCCGTATGGGAAGTAGCAACGCCACCAACTTCCAGGAGTGGAGAAGCAGCGGAATGAATTAAAATAAAAAGAAGAATCGGCAGCGAATCGTGAGTTGGGGGTCTGTTTTGAAGCGGTATAAATGTGCTCCCCCCATAAACGTATAAGCGCATGGGAGGAGAGAGGAATCCCCACCCCCTTTGAAAAATGGGACTGTTAAAGAAAGAGTGAAGGGGGCGAAGCAAAAAAGCGGCTTGGTGAAAGTACCTTTGGGGTTTTATTGAAGATTAAGAAGCTAGCTTGTTTCCTGGGTGATGCGGCACGAACTTTGTTAAAGTAAACAAACAAAAAATGTTGGGGCAGAAAAAGGTCCCTGAGAAGCCGGTAAAGAAGGGGGAGGGACTTCCAGTCCTGGCAGCCTCCCCTAGAGGCAGCTGTCAATCAACAGAAAAGCGAGCCACTGCACCCTCTGCTGGATCAAATGCAGAAAATCAGCGAAACCCTCTGTAACATGGAAAGTGTTCTCAACAGTCAACAAAAGCAACTAACAGAAACAGCAAAGAAAATGGAGGAGATCGCACAGAAATGTCTGGTCTCAACGGAAGACACCAAGAAAATTAAGAAAACGGTCAACAAATTAGAAAAACATCAAGATATGCAAGAAAAAAGAATTTTAATGCTTCAGATGGAGAAATCAAATCTGACTCTCCACTTTCAGGGCATAAAGGAAGAAGAGAAAGAAGATCTCAGAGCTATACTGGCGAATGCCTTGGCACCCCTAACTGGCAGAGAAGTGCAAGAATTAAAGGATGAGATGGATATGGCCTATAGAACCTATTCCAGCTTCACAAAGAAAAATTCATGGATAAAAGAGAGAAGATTGACTCCGTCTTCAAAGCTCAAGAATTTCTGAAGAGACACGCCAGCTCAGAGGAAGATGCAGAACTCGCCAATTGGACAGAGTTAAGCAGCGAAGAGGACAGCGGCCCAGAGGAGGGAGGTGCCGGAGCGGGAGACGAGAAAGCAAAAGAGGGCCCATCATACAATCTGAGAGACTTAAAAAGAAGACATCCCAAGATATAGCGACTGTTCGTGAGGCGGCAGAAGGGAGCTGATCAACAACTAACCCCAAAGGACTTTACTAATTTAACTAACAGAGTTATTTTGGACTTTCGGTAGATGAAAAGAAGATCTTCCAGCCACAGTGGATGCAAAAACTGTATTTGTACTAACTAAAACTAATACTTTAACAGAAAATTCACTCCAATCTTTTTCTTAGTCCATCTATATACCCTACCCTTTTCTTATTAAAAAAGCAATAAAATTCTCTCCTTTTTAGGAGAGATTTTTACAAAAAAAAAAAGAGGGGAAAGAGATTACAGCATGTGAAGTGTGACCACTTAACCACAGAATCACTGCGTGCTGTGGCAGGTGACGGGTGTGATACCTGGATGTTATTCTCCAGTATAAACACCTTTGGTTTAAATATTAGTGTGCTTAATGCTCATAAAATACAATGTCTGATCAGGACCCCAAAATCAACAATTCTGGGATGGACAAGCACCTCCCATCTTCCACAGTAAAGACAGAGGCAAAAAAAATTGCATTCAGCTTCTTTGCTATTTCCTTATCTTCCTTTAGAAATCCTTTTATGCCTTGGTTATCCAAGGGCTCCAATGCCTTCTGGGGCATTTTTGGGTGTGTTTTTATTTATTTATTTATTTTGCTTTCTATGCATTAAGAGTTGTTAGAGGAGGATATTCCCATAAATATTAAAGTCTGTCTCAACTGAGCCTGGGTTTCAGCTGCTAGGTCATTACTTTCTCTCATTTGGAATCATGCCAAAGGAATACTTCTTTGTCCTTTGCTTGTTTGACAAGTTAGTAAGGCTGGTAGTCTGTGGGGCAACCCTAATTTTTCATGGCTTTTTACTTTTCTTCTAAAGTCCCCTATGGGACCTGAAGTATTTCACAGGCACAGGCGGCTCTCCTCTTGGTTCTGTTTATTTGATCTGCCTGCCTCCAGGCCTATGGCCATCAGCTGTACAATCTGTCTTTGCTTTGTGTTAAGTACACTTTGGGAGGCATGAATAATTTGCTTTCTTGCCTTCTGGGAGTTCACAGTTTGCTCTCTAATGGGGCTTTTGCAGGTGGGAAGCTTGAAAGATATATACCCATGTTGGGAGGTCTTTTGTTTGTTGCCTATAGGAACGCAAAAAAAGCCACAGTGGGTGCTAGGACACCCTATAAGAACTTAACTAATATTATTTATCCTTTGGGAACACCGAACCTCCTCATGATTGATGTGGGATAAATGTAATCCTAGAAAATAAATGCCATTTCACCAAGGGGCATAGGCTTTGCTTGAACTCCTTATGCTAGGACATCAAGGTCTGGTTAGCATTTGAACAACCCTAGCTTCATTTCTTTAACAGTAAATGTCTAACTCAAACAGTGCACTTATAATTGTACTGACTGGACAGGAAGGCAGCATACCAATTTTGTAAATAAATAAAATAAAGAAACAATATGATTAGGGAGCCATAGGAGGAGGAGTATCATGCAGTGTATCAAACATGGTCAGACCTTGGAGTTCAGTGCTTCGCCACTCAACTGCTTTAATTCTCTGGGATTTTAGTCTACTTACTCATTAAAATAAGTAAAAATGTAGCACATCTGTGAATCAGTGCTTTATGTCACTGGTTAACTAAAACCTAGTCTGAGTGCTTTGTGATTTTTGTTTATATGGAACACATGTTCCCCCCTATATATTTGTTGAATAGAGATCTCAGATAAGAACATAAGAAGAGCCCTGCTGGATCAGACCATATTTGTTCAATAAAGATCTCAGATAAGAAAAATAAGAAGAGCTCTGCTGGATCAGAACAATGGTCCATCGAGTCCAGTAATCTGTTTCACACAGCAGCCAACCAGTTACTTTGGAGAGCCAACAAACAGGGCACAGAGGCCTTCCCTTGGTGTTGCCTCCTAGCGTTTGTATTCAGAAAGTTTGCTGTCTCTGAATATAGAGGCTCCCTTCACTCACCATGGCGAGTAGCCACTGATGGCCTCTCCTTCATGCATCTAACACCCATTTAAAGCCATGCATGCCCGTGGCCATTATTACATCCACTGACAGTGAGTCCTTGAGTAAAGAAGTAGTTCCTTTTATCTGCCATTGATATTTTCTGTATCTACTTCATTGGTACTCCTGAATGCTAGTTCTATGAGAGAGGGAGAAAAAGTTCTCTCTATCCACTTTATCTATCCAAAGCATCTCACCTTATAAATAATTATCTTTTGGTTTCGCAAGATTCCATGCACTCCCATTGGCTGTAAAATACCCTCCCTCAGCCATTGGCCCATCAGCCGCTACTCAAGAGTACTTGCGTGCCATTGGCCGGGTGCTGGGTCTGCTCCTGTTCCCCACCCACTCCCCCTTCAGACAGATTTTGCATGTCAGATTTACTGGCAGACAGCTCTCTCTCCTGAGGAAGACAGTTCTCTTGACTCCTGTGAGGGACTGTCCCCTCAGTGGCTGTTGGTAGACAGCCAAGCTTGGTTCTGTGAGTAAAAAAACAAAGGACTTTCAGTATAACTCCCTCCCCGCCCATAACCCCCTCCCCAAAGGCCACTTTCCTGTCAGAATAAATGGAAAAAGGCTCTTTCTCCTCCTTAGCTTCAGCGTGGCTGGCTGGCTAACGAGGTGGGCCAGCGACCATCAGACCATTTTCTTCAATTCCCCGCTGTGCGGCTGACTTTCCCCTAGGGCTGCCAATCTCCAGGTGGGACCTGGAGATCTCCCATTGTTACAATTGACCTCCAGATGACAGAGATCAGTTCCCCAGGAGAAAATGGTTGCTTTGGAGGGTAGACTCTATGGCATTATACCCTGCTGAGTCCTTCCACACAGACCTCAAATGCTGCCCTCCACAGGATCCCCCCCCCCAAATCTCCAGGTATTTCCCTAATCAAAGTTGGCACCTGTACTTTCTCCTCTGTCAGTAAAAGGCCCTTTCCACACCTATGTTGGCCTTTGGGAGAAAACTCATTGGGCCCAGTCCTGATCAGGTTGCCAACTCCAGGTGGGCAATTCCAAGAGATTTGAGGGGTGGAGCCTGGGGAGGGTGAGGTTTGAGGAGGGGTGGCACGTCAGACAGGTACGATGCCATAGACTCCACCCTCCAATCCAGCCATTCCCTGATGGGGAACCATTGTTGCCAATCTCCAGGTGGGGCCTTTGCACACTCACTCAAAATTACAACTGCTCTCTAGGATGGAGAGGGGAGGAGATGGAAAATCAAAGGTAGGTTGATGGTTGGCTGGGAGGGAGATAGGGTTGTCAACTCCAGGTTGGGAAATTCCTGGAGATTTGTGGGGTCGAACCTGGAGAGGGTGAGTGTTGAGGAGGGGTGGGACCTCAGACAGGTACAATGCCATAGACTCCACCCTCCAAACCAGCCACTCCCTCCTGGGGAACCACTGTTACCAATCACTCAAAATTACTACTGCTCTTCAGGTAGCAAAGATCAGTTCCTCTGGAGAAAATGATGGACTCTGTCATTATACCCTGCTGAGATTGCCACAGCAAATTGTCACTGAGTGCCCAAAGCCGGGGCACTCTCCCAGAGCCTCTTTCTAGAGCCCATTGTATTTATTTCCACAACGGGCCTTATTCCTAGTAAGTTTATAAATATCTATGGCTGAGTTCAGACTGGCAATTTGCCCCATTATAGCCACTTTTCATCTGCATTTCCCAACCGGATTAAAGGGGGCATTCACACAGGCACATCTGCCTGGCATTCCCGTAGGCAACCCGTGCTGTTCCGCTTCACTCCCACGTTAAAAAGATACCTGACAAAAGTGATAGCAAATCCCGGAGAGTGCCTTTGTCCCGCGTTATTCTGCTTCCCAGAAGTGTGGATGCAAAGCTGAAAAGCTGGGAGCAACCCGCTTCTATAGTGTGCGCCAGGTATTTCCGTGCATAAGGCAGCAGCGATTGGATTGGCTGTGCTCTGCTCTACCACCCAATGTGGTGCCAGTGCAACGAGGTCCACCCCAAATCGACCAGATGTGCTTATGTACATGAGCGCATATGCGTCCATACGCCCATACACACATAGAGAAAAAAGCCATTTACAGCCATGCCTCCAGGCCAGCAGTCTGAACGCTCCCGCATACCCTCCCGGTATGCTCCCGCATCTGTCGACCCCGTGTGACCGGGAGAACCCGGAACAGTTTATTCCAGGGCTTTTTTGCCACGACTGGCTCCTGCTGCAAACTGCCAGTCTGAACTCAGCCTACCATGTTGCAACCGACCCACCGACCCCATCAAAGGCCAGGAGTCCCTTCCAATACAGAAGATGTGCATAGATCAGGCAGCTGGATTAGTTTGCTTTTTTCATATCTATTGCCAAACCTCTGCAATGTCAGTATTCCTGACCAAAACTGTCTGGGAATGTGTAGTTATTTCCTTTGGGGGCATCAGATCTTTTCAGATCATTATTCAAGGAATATGTGTGTGTGATAGATATTTATTTTTACTTATTTAACATTTTCTATCAAACTTGATCTGTAGGAAAGTTTATAAAAATCACAAAATGCAAAACATGAACAACAATAAAAATCATACTGTAGTTGTCAAAATACTCAATAGCACAAAGTATAGCAAATCATGTTAAAGAACCAGGAACCATCTTTACTCAGGTGCCAAGTCTGTGTGAACTTCAGCTGGGGATTGAAATGTGTAGATGAAGTCTTTTCCTCCTTAGTCTAGGTGCTTTTAAATACAAATAATAATTTAAAAAACCCCAAAATATTCTGAGCTAAGGGAAGAGTCTATAAAACTCATATGTACTATTATTTACCAGAAGGCCACATTTCCATCTGCAGATAATAGGGCTGACAACCTCCAGGTAGTAGCTGGAGATCTCACGCTATTACAACTGATCTCCAAGCAACAGATATCAATTCATCTGGAGAAAATGGCCACAGTGGAAGTTGAATTCTATGGCACTATGCCCCAAACCTCGCCCTCCTCAGGCTCCACCCCCAAATCTCCAGGTATTTCCCAACCCAGAACAGGCAACCCTAGCAGGTAAAGTCTTGGCTACAGCAGCTGATAAGATACTTTCAGCTATCATTAGTAGCACAGATTATTTGGGCCAGGTAAAGCTATGACACAGTTGCTCTTACTGCTTAAATAAAAAAAAGATACATATTTCTTAGCAGCCCAGAATGCCTGTCAGGTATTATAAAGGTAATAATAGTAGTGAAACAAAGACCTCTTTTCCTGTTTCTTCCCCACTAAAGGAGCTAAGAGGTCAGGAACTTAAAAATATTCAAGATGGGGCTAATATTAATTTTTAAATATATGATTTTAAGATATTTCCCGTAGTTTAGATCTATAGCTACAGGCAGTCTGGCTGCATCAGCAATTACCACCTGGCATCCTCTGCAATGACTCTGGAAATAAACAGGAAAACAGATTTAGCATTTCAAAGCAACAATATAATAGTTTACATTTGAGCAGTTAAGAAACAGTTTAAAAATGCATGCACTTCAATAGGTCCATGACAATAAAACAGACAATTCTGTAGAACAGCCAGATTTTAGTCCAGGAGCACCTGAGAGACCATCAAGATTTGGGGGGTATGATCTGACAAAGGAAACTTTGACTCTTGGAAGCTCATGTCCAGAAACTCTCGTTGGTCTCTAAGGTGGTATTGTAATCAAATATATCTCTTCTACTGTAGACCAACATGGCTACCCTCTGAAATTTATCTAAAAACATTTCTGTCACAATATTCTGGGGTTAGGGTTGCCAGGTCCCTCTGGGCAGCTGGCAGGGAATGGGGGTGGGCTTACTGGGAGTAGGGAGTTTCATTCCATGTTTCAGCAATGTTCCCACATAACTTCCAGAGTGAACCGGAAGTGACATAGACATGTCAGGGACATTGGGGTGACTGTCTGTTTTTTGTTCTCCGACATGCCTGCATCACTTCTGGGTCATGTTGTGGTCACACTGAAGTCACCTAGGCACATCACAGTAATGTCAGGTGTTCTTCCATTTGGGGGGTAAGTTCCCCCACTGGCCAGCTGGTCAGCAGTAGAGAGGTAGGGCCTGGCAGCAGGTGACCCCTGTCCTCACTGAGGGATCTGACATCCCTATTTGGGGTGCATTTGGTCCAGTGCAGTATTACGAAATCCCAAAACCACTGAAGTCCACTGTGTGTGTGTGTATTGTAGTCATCAGCCAGGAGTCTAGGGTTTTTTGGGGGGGTAGTTTATCAGGATTGTTGTGGATACAGCAGAAGACTCATCTCTCAGGAACACACTCCGAATGTCTGCTAGTTTTATCTGGCTAGTGAGGTTTTCCAACATTACGTTTTGATCCTTGACAGTAACTTGTCTTGCAATTTCCTATGGAGATGAATTGCCCTGAGCAAATGACTCAGACTTGATCTATTGCTGAACAGTATAGTGAGTGGCTATTTATTCCATGTTGCCTGGCCATTCAACCAAACTGAGCAAGTTCAGCCTGTGCTGCTGTCTTCTCATCTGTGAAAGCTGTTGCTGTGAAGCACTGATCTTCTGGGAGAAAAAATGACACGGGGAGGGGGGTCAGTGGATTATTCATGTTTTTAGGCATGGGGAGGTATGAATGGGCAATACTTACAAGGTTTTCTGTAGAGACTTCCTAGATCAAAATGTTGTGCCAATCCAGATGCAGAGAGAGAGCAGTTCCTTACACTTCCATAAATGTTTGCGGCATATTTTCTCAAGGAATGAGTTGAATTTTCTAAAGCCATCCCAATTAGGATTTGTTAAATCTTTAATCCAGGGATTTTGCTCTGATGATCCTTTGATGAATTGTATGGAACATTGAGGGGCAAAACTCAGTGATCAAAGAGAGGCTGTGGGCGTGCATGTCTGCAATCCCAAGAATCAGGGTCAAATGTACTTATTCACTACAACATTGCCAAAATAACAGGAGCTACCTCAAACTAGTCCCCCCCGATGTAAACACCCAAATTTTGGTGTACAAAGGGCTAATTTTGAAGGGAGTTCTATTATTTTTGTGCCTATGGCACAGAAGAGTGCAATTGTGCACTTTTGCATCACAGAAACAACAATAAAATGAGAAGCTGCTTCAAAATTAGATTTGAACTTCTTTCTTTCCAAATGCTTTCCCTATTATATCTTTTTCCCCCCTAGTTGGCAACATAAATACACATCTTAATCTTTTCCTAAGATTGCTGAACCTAGAAATTTTAAAAGTGTGCCCATATGGATTAAAATATATTCAGTATTCATGGTCTGTATAGACACTTGCAGCGGGAGGGGAGGGATGAAAGCATAAAGAAGTGTGAACCCATTTTAGATTGCTTATAAGATATCCAGTAGAGCAGATTTTGGTATTAAGAGCAGTCCAATGGGGAGCATGAAAATTCTATTACAAAATCCTCCTTTTGTGATCATATCAAATTTTACCTAGGCAAAGGGTTGCCAGCATTCAGGTATGGTCTGGAAATCTCCCAGAATTACAACTGATCTGCAGGTGACAGAGATCAGCTCCCTTGGTAAAGATGGCAGAGTTGGCAGGTGGAATCTATGCCATTATACTCCACTGAGGTCCTTCAACTCCCTAAATGCTACTCTCCCAAGCTCTGCCTCCAAATCTGCAGGAATTTCCCAACACATTGTTGGAAAACCTACTAGGAATCTATAGGGCATGTGTGAAAATTATAAGACTCAGCTCTGAATCCACGTGGTGGTATTGAATTACACATTATCAGCGCTGTAAGATTTGATTTGGCATATTCTTGTTTTAAAGATGCAAATGTTCTCATTGCTGCTCTTCTCACTTGAGGCAACATTATGCCAAGTAGAAGAAAATTAATGTTTAATTCTTAGCAGTTGTACTGAGGGCCAGTGTACTGTAGTGGGTAGAATGCTGGACTAGTGCTAGGGTGACACACAATGAAATCCATGCTCAGCCACAGTAACCTAATGCTAGTCACTCCCTCTCAGCCTAGCCTTCCTCACAGCCCTCTTGTGAGAATAAAATGGGAGAAACTTGTAATCTTCCCTGAACTCTGTGTAAAAAGGGCAAGGGCAAGTTAAAAAGAGAGAGAGATCAAGATTGGCTAGGTCTTAACTAGGGATAGGTTCTTATCATTGTGACAAATTTTGCCCAGTTTGTGGTTTCCAAACCTAAGTTCATGAGGGGTCCACCGTCACGAACTTCCAGGAACTTTTAAAGCAGCTTGTGGCAGTTCGTAGATAGAACAGAAAGCCACAAAAACAACTGAGCAGCTTGGATCAGTGTGCTCCCCACCACTCAGCTGTTTCAGGTTGTCTTGTGCAGTCCCTTTAAAGTTTACATGGACTGCACAGGACAGCTTGAAAAACAGCTGAGAGGTGGACTGAGCTGTTTTGGCCTGTCTTGCACAGTCTTCTGCAGTCCCTTTAAACTTGTGCAGTCCCTTTAAACTGCTTTTCAAGCTTTCTTGTGCACTCCCTTGAAACTTAAAGAGACTGCACAAGACAGTAGGAAGCAGCCTGCTTCCAGCCTCTCACCTGTTTTTTCTTTTCTTTTTGCAGATCCTGTTTAAAGGGACTGTGGTCCCTTTCTACAGGGTTTGCAAATGACAAACCATTTCAGTTCACAAATGAACCTCCTGGTTTATGGTTCGGTTTGTGGTTCAGCCTTGAACTGACACAAACCACATTTTCCAGTACATGACCATCCCTCATCTTAACTGCATTTTTGGCTGCTGGAAGGTATATTTGCCAGCAGGAAATGGGTCCCTGTTTTTGCCAGTTCCCCCCTCTTGCTGCAGAACCCACTTTCCATATCTGCTGTTCCCAGAGCGCCACCAACCTCTGGTAGAATTAGGGTTGCAAACCTGTAGATCTCCCATAGAATCATAGAGTCGAAAGGGACCTCCAGGGTCATCTAGTCTAACCCCCTGCACAATTCAGGAAATTCACAAATATACGCACACACACACACTGACCCCTGCTCTGTGCCCAAAAGATGGCAAAAATCCTCTATTACAACTGATCTCCAGGCAACTAAGATCAATTCCCCAGGAGAAAATGTCTGCTTCGGATGATCGATTCAATTGTATCATACCCTGCTGAGGTCTCTCCCAACCCCAAACCCACCCTCCTCAGGCTCTACCTCCAAAATCTCCAGGTATTTCCCAACCCAGAGCTGGCAACCAGAGCATGTTTTTATACCAATAATCTGATTTGAGAGATGCATAAAAATAGGATAGGATACAAGTGCATTATTACAAAAGCTTTGAATATGTTTTTGTGCGTGCATAAAGCCTGGGTTCTGTCCAGTCTTTCCTGTACCTGGAGGAATGAGGAAATTTGTGTTATTGATTGGCAAAGGTAGAAGAAGGAATTTGTCTGCAGTTCAGATAAACTGATGGAATAACAGAAAGGACAGCACTCTGATCACTACACCTTGTCTTAAAAAAAGGAAAGAACTCAGTGCTATTTGGATCAACACAATCTCTCCGATGTCCAGCCACAAGAGGGAAATAAAATACCACATCATGATAACCCCCCCCCAACTTTGTCAATCCATCTCCCCAAATCCAATTCTAATGACTCTATGCCCAGAAGAATAGTCCTTAATTAATTAGGAGCTCATTTGAACTGAGGTGGTACATTATTAAAGTTCCTCTCCTCTGAACAGGGGTATGACAAGGTACGGGCTGACAGCTTTTCACATTAAAAAAAATCTTTTAACTGGAGTGATCTTCCTGAACTGTTAGCTTTGTTCTCTACAAGCTGTTATGTGGTAATAAATTAAAGATGCTTTGACTTCTGATTACTCTTGGTATGGCAACTCTTTACATTTATTCTTATTTCATCTGCAAAGTTGTTTTATGAATTAGAAGAGCAATGGAGTAAACGATACAATGGGAAGAGGAAATGGAAATTGAAGCCTCAACTTTATTGCTTCATCATCCCTCCTTGCAGAGTGGATTTAGAATACAGTGAAAAGTTTAACCTAATTGAAATTAATGGGGAAAGAGTCATTTATCCAGGGGAGTGTGATGGTTGGACCTAGCAAACTCAACAACAGCAAGACAGGTAAGTTCCAAAAGAAGGCCCAGACTGTTTGATCTAAGGGAGAGTAGTGCTTGAACCAAGAGCCTGGAGAAGAACTGGAACAAAGACCAAAGTCATTGGAAGTAATCTGATATGTAAACATCTTCCATTTATCATTCAGCTGCTTCAGCTCCTTCATACAGTGTTTTGATGGGACTGGCTGGATGATATTTCTTCACACAGCTTAGTGGTATATGACATGGGATGTCCTGGCTGATCTGAAACCTGTATTATCTCCTACAGGGAAGTCTGTTTACTCCAGTGAGGTTTCAGTTCATTAGTCTTACAAAGCAAATCTCTGTGTTGTTTTTTTATGCATTATTTTATGCATTATTAGTTTTTCATTTTATATATTATGTTTTCTCAAAAATGAACCTTCATCTTAATATAGCATGGCATATTATCTTAAAGTAAACTCTTTCATTGTGCAGTGCCCAGTAGGTTCAGCTTTAGGGCACTCAGCACTGAATCCATACATGGGGGAACAATAGTATTATACAGAGGACACCTCTGCTTCTTTATCACCGGTACTGCCATGAAAATGTGTTATGTGGTGTGATGATTCCCCTAGATAATCTTGATACTGAATATTTATTTGTGCCATGCCATTCAAAACTGTTTAGCACAGGGGTTCCCATCTGCTTTGAGCCTGTAGTCACCTTTGGAATTCTGACATAGGGTGGTGGGTGCAACCACAAAATGAATGCCACAGGAGGTAGAGCAAACCCAAAAAAGTCAAGGAGTGAAGTTATGCATAACTAATAGTTAATCTTCAACATTTCAGACATACACTCCGTTTCACAGGGGTGCCTATTTAAATGAACATATTGCTTGGGTTGGGAAGGACTAGAGATCTCTTCAAGAAAATTGGAGAAATCAAGGGAACGTTCCATGCAAAGCTAGCCATGATAAAGGACAAAAACGGTAGGGACCTAACAGAAGCAGAAGAGATTAGGAAAAGGTGGCAAGAATACACAGAAGAACTATACAAGAAGGACCTCGATGTCCTTGACAACCACGACAGTATAATCACTGACCTTGAGCCAGACATCCTGGAATGTGAAGTTAAATGGGCCTTAGAAAGCATTACTAACAACAAAGCTAGTGGAGGTGATGGTATCCCAGCTGAGTTATTCAAAGTCTTAAAAGAAGATGCTGTTAAAGTGCTGCACTCAATTTGCCAACAAATTTGGAAAACACAACAGTGGCCACAGGATTGGGAAAGGTCAGTTTACATTCCAATCCCAAAGAAGGGCAATGTCAAGGAATGTTCAAACTATCGCACAATTGCACTCATTTCACACGCTAGCAAGGTCATGCTCAAGATCCTACAAGCTAGGCTCCAACAGTACGTGGATAGAGAACTGCCAGAAGTACAAGCTGGGTTTTGAAGAGGTAGAGGAACTAGAGATCAAATTGCCAACATTCGCTGGATTATGGAGAAAGCAAGAGAGTACCAGAAAAACATCTACTTCTGCTTCATTGACTATGCTAAAGCCTTTGATTGTGTGGATCACAATAAACTATGGCAGGTTCTTAAAGAGAGGGGAGTACCAGACCACCTCACATGTCTCCCGAGAAACCTGTATAAGGGTCAAGAAGCAACAGTTAGAACTGGATATGGAACAACTGATTGGTTTAGCATAGGAAAAGGAGTACGACAAGGATGTATATTGTCATCTTGCTTATTTAATTTATATGCAGAGTACATCATGCAAAATGCTGGCCTGGATGAATCACAAACTGGAGTAAAGATTGCTGGGGAAAAGATCAATAACCTCAGATATGCAGACAATACCACTCTGATGGCAGAGAGTGAAGAGGACCTAAAGAGCCTCTTGCTCAGGGTGAAAGAGGAGAGCGCAAAAGTGGGCTTGAAGCTCAACATCAAAAAAACTAAGACCATGGCATCTGGCCCCATCACTCCTTGGCAAATAGAAGGGGAAGTCGTAGAAGTAGTGACAGACTTCACGCTCCTGGGATCCCAGATCACTGCAGATGGTGACTGCAGCCATGAAATTAAACGACGCCGGCTCCTTGGGAGGAAAGCAATGGCAAACCTAAACAGCATGATAAAAAGCAGAGACATCACCCTGCCAACAAAACTCCTCATGGCTAAAGTAATGGTATTCCCCGTAGTAATGTATGGCTGCAAGAGTTGGACTATAAGGAAGGCCGAGCGCCAAAGAATAGATTCTTTTGAACTATGGTGCTGGAGAAGACTCTTGAGAGTCCCTTGGACTGCAAGGAGATCAAATCATTCAATCCTAAAAGAAATCAACCCTGACTGTTCCCTGGAAGGCCAGATCCTGAAGTTGAAGCTCAAATATTTTGGCCACCAAATGAGAAGGCAGCATTCACTGGAGAAGACCTTGATGCTGGGAAAGATTGAAGGTCAAAGAAGAAGGGGACGGCAAAGGATGAGATGGTTAGACAGTGTCATCGATGCAATGAACATGAAATTGAGCAAACTTCAGTGGACAGCGGAAGACAGGAGGGCCTGGCATAATCTGGTCCATGGGGTCGCGAAGAGTCAGACTCGACTGTGTGACTGAACAACAACAACAACATTGCTTGGGTTTGGGTTGGTTTGTTTGTTTGCATACACACAGATTACCTTCAATTATGCAGTGAAGATCTCTGTTCTGTGGTGGCAGATGCTGCCTAAGCAATGTTCTTTAAAGATCTGCAAAAAACAATTAGATCTCCACTGGCCAGTCAGAAGCCCTGACCCCACCCACTTCTAAAGAACACTTTGCAAGCACCAGGGAAGAAGAAGAGCTGGATTTATACTGCATCTTTCACTCCCATTCTCAGAACAGGTTATAATTTCCTTCCCTTCCTCTCCCCACAACAGACACCCTGTGAGGTAGCTGAGGCTGAGAGAGCTCTGAGAGAACTGCTCATGAGAGAAAAGCTCTGAGAGAACTGTGACTGAGTCAAGGTCACCCAGCTGGCTGCATGTGGAGGAGTGGGGAATCAAACCTGTTTCTCCCAGATTAGAGTCTACGCTTTTAACCACCAAACCAAACTGGCTCTCATGTATTGGTAGGTACCATGACGCCCAGGGACATGATGTTGGGGACCCCTGTTTTATCATCATGGTCATTGACTGTCAATGAAGTGCAACAAATAAAGTATAGGATTATATTAGGGAGACCTGGGTTCAGTCCCCAGTATTCAATATGGAGCTTACTTTTATTATTCAAATTAATTTTTGTATTTATATATTTTACAGTTTTGTTTTGTTTAGATATTTAGTAGTATATGTTTCAGGTAAGAAACCTTGGACATCTTGGTGGGGGGGAGGTTAGAAATATTTTAATAATAAACAAACTGAAACCTACCCTCAGATTGGACATTTGTTGAGAATTTGAATTTTTCTTTAAAAATCTAATTAACTTTTAAAAAAAGAACACTGCAGCCTTAGCTGACTAAAAATATGAAATTTAGCACATTTAGGCTGCATTTCTAAGGATACTTTCCAGTCCTTGAATAACATGAAACTTACTTCTAAGTAGACCTGCTTAGTATTGCTCCCTTTGTGTTTCATGTTGATAGATTTTTAACATGTTTCTTACATTAAAATCATTATATTAAGTTCTAGAGCTTGACTGGGACTGAAATGGAAATATATTCTTCCCCATTTCAATGCTTCAAGAATCTGGAAGCTATGCAAAAGAAATGGTAGAAATGGCACAAGTCAGTAAAACATCCTTAAAATATTTAAGGAGACAAAAATCATCCATTTTTGTTGTGTCAATTATGCAGAACTTGAAGCGAATAGCTTGAATGTTATATTTTGCTTTAAAAACATTGACTGCAATGACAAGGGTAGCTCCAAGGCTGCTTCAGTGCTTCTATGTGTGTGCAGGCATGAAAGGATACTTCTCTTGTGTTTTTAGCAGGGCTGCTGGAGAGCACCATGCAGAGCAGTGCATTCATCTCTCCCTTTTGTGCTCAAAACCTCTTTAACATTGCATTTGCCTTTTATCTCCCTTGCCAGGCCTGTGCTGCAGTTGCTGCCATAAGGAGCAGCCTGATGGGCAGTGATGCAACCACCACCCCTTTCTTCACTGTAGCTCAAGAGACAAAATTAAATGGATTTTGTGTGTGCTGTTCAGCTGTTTGCATGAATATATGTATTTATTTCAGCTGTGTCCTTTCCTGCAAACTGTACAGAATAGTGCACATCTTATTATCCCCATTTTTCCTGTGCAGCAGCACTAGGAGGCAGATTAGGCAGAGGTAGATAGATAGGAAGCTCCATAACTGAGCAAGGATTTGAACCCAAGTCTCCCCTGTTTTAATTCAACATGCTGTCCACAGCACCACACTAGCAAAATGGAATTGCTTTTTGGTTTAATGGCAGCATTGGATATATACATGTATTCAGGGCTTTAAAAAAGAGAGAGAGAGAGGTGCTGGAACTCTCAAGAGGGAAATGAAGTTTTCAATCTGTATACTGAAAACTCATGAACTTTTAAACATTTTTAAAAATAATTTTGTCAAAGAGGTTCCAGAAATCCCTTCCACTGTGTTCCCCCAAGGGGGAGGGGAAGCGCCCTGCAAGTATGGTTGGAGGACATGGGTGGTTCACAAGGCTAGATGGAGTACACAGTCTCTACCATTTCTCTTTTAGAAATCAGACAGCAATTTGCATGTGGCAAGATGTACACTGAAAACATATCCAATTCTCAGTGCATCTATAACTTCACTCCATAGTGAGACTCTGTAGAGCCGCCAGTCTTGATACCAGTATGGACTGTGTAAAATTGTATTATAATTCTGCGAAACAAAGGATTGGATTTATGCATTCATTTATGCATATTTATATACCTTCAAGCAGTTTGCTGTAAACACAATAAACAAAATACCCATTTTGTTTCCTTCCTGTATATGAAGTGTGTTTCACTGAAGTGCCAAACTGAGAATATAGGAAGCCCCTTTATTGTGTTGTGCATTCAGTGTGTATTATTAATCTCTGTATTATGTAGCAGACATGTTCATTTTGGAAAATGGCCAGTGCAAACTCAGCATTCTTGCAATAACCAACAAGTGCAAATATTTCTGATACTTGTTGATGGTTCTAGAGTGGGTGCTCAGTAGACCCTACAATAATCCATTTGCATGTGCTAGTCTACTGCTTTTCAGCAGCCCTGGGTTAACAAGTCCATCTGGAGGATTCATAAACTGCCCCTCACCATAAAAAATACATGCAACCCCCCCCCAAGGCAGCAAGCTGTTTGTTATGCAAATTGCATGCCCTGACAATTTCTTGTAACAAACAGTACATACCAATTTCTTATAACTAGCAGCATAGTAACAGCCCAGCAGCCCATAAGGCAAAATATTTGTGGATTCATGTGAGAGGCTGATAACCCATTTTGGGTCTGTAGAGATGTTGGTTTCCAACTTCTGTGTAATTGAAATGTTTTCACAGCCCAGCATAAAGAGCAGTGCATATACTGGATGTTTGTCCAAGTCCCTTTCAAGCAACTATGTTGCGGCAGGCACAAGCTATCATGTGCCAAGGGAAGCAGGGCACTTGCTAGAACGAAATCCTTCTGTGTTGCCCTTTGTATGATGCCTACCTGTCTGTGCCAGGACTCAGGAGAGGTAATTCACAGTGCAATCCTAAACAGAGGGACACCCTTCTAAGCCCATTTACTTCAGTGGTCTTAAAAGGGTGTCACTCTGCTTAAGACTGCATTTCCTATCTCATTCCTTGTCCATACCGAAGTGCTCTTGAAAATGTTTGGCCAGACCAAAGAGAACAGACTTTGACCAATTCAAGGCTTTTACACTGTAAGAGCCATCTTAAAAAAAATCAGATCCCATAAGGACATAAGAGAAACCATGTTGGATCAGCCCAATGGTCCATCCACACAGTGGCCAAAACCCAGGTGCCATCAGAAGGTATACCAGTGGGGCCAGAACTGCAGAAGCCCTCCCACTGTTGACCCCAGGGATGGGCACAAACTGCTTTTTTTGCAGTTTGGTTTGTGGTTTAGGTCAGCTCAAGAACCAAACTGGTTTATATTGATCTGTGACCCATTTAAAATTTAAAACCTTGCTTTCTGCTCCCAGCAAAAAATAAAAATAAAATGGTGGGGAGCAGAAAGCAGGGGTTTAAATGAGTCCATTTAAACTAAACAGCTGAGTGGTGGTGAAAAGCAGCAATGAGCAGAAAGCATTGGTTTAAATGTCTCCTAGCCATTTAAACCAAACAGTTGTTTTTCATGAAGAGCCGAAAGCGGGGGTTTAAATGGCTCAGAGTCTTTTAAACCCTTGTTTTTTGCTCTTCACAAACTGCCACAAACCACCACAAACTGTATCAAAATTTAAGGAAGTTCATGATGACAGTTGCTTCACAAATCATGAACCAGCTAAAATTCATTAGAAACTTTAGTTCATGAACCAATTTGTGTACATCCAGGCACCAAGAATATAGAGCATCACTGCCCCAAACATAGTGTTCCATCTATACCTTGTGACTAATAGTCACTTACGGACCTCTGCTTCATATGTTTATCCAGTCCCCTCTTGAAAATGACTGTGTTTGTAGCTGCCACCACTTCTTGCAGCAATGAATCCCACATGTTAATTACTTTTTGTGTGAAGTACTTCCTTTTATTTGTTCTAAACTTACTGCTCATTAACTTCATTGAGTGCCCATGAGTTCTTGTATTGTGAGAAAGGGGGGAAAGTACTTCTTTCTCTGTCTTCTCTATCCCATGCATAATTTTGTAAACCTCTATCATGTCACCCCTCAGTCTTCATTCTCCAAGCTAAAGTTCCCTAACCCCTTTAACCTTTCTCCATAGGGAAGGTATTGCATCCCCTTAATCATTTTAGTTTCCCTTTTCTGCACCTTATCCAATGCTGTAATACCTTTTTTGAGATATGGTGACCAGAACCATACACAATATTCCAAATGAGGGAACACCATAGATTTATACAGGGGCATTATGATACTGGAATGTTGTCTCTCTATTTCACAAAAAAGAAAGAAAATTATGGGACTCTGTCATAAAATACAGGTAGGTTCTCATCATACAAAGATCAGCTAGAATTGGTAGCTCTCTTGCATTGTAATGTTCATATCCTCCTCCTCCTGCCTTAATCTTTGCAATTTTCTGTATCTGAAAATTCATACATGTAACTGTTTCTTTCAATAGCTAAAAACTGGGGTTGACTCACTCTGTATAATCCACTATGAGTCCGTGAGAAAGGCAGACTATAAATTATGTAAATAAATAAAGTTGTAGTTAATTACTGTAAGAAACAAATTACAACAGTGTACCACAGTAGTTAGTGGGGCATGTGACCTTGTGTGCACAGAGGTATTAATATATTTGCATGTGGCTCAGAAAATACCACCATATTTACAACTATTTTATTACCAACGTTGTACATTCTCTTATGAGACACCATGTTCAGGAAAAGTGCCTTCATCATCTGTATAATCCTATTGCTATAGGTCTCATGGAGTTATAAATCCACTGATGTGTGCTGTAGAAGTGTGGGTATAATTAAATTCTAAAAATATAGCTGTGGTATTTGGCTGTGTATATGGGGCCATTCTGCCATAATTGTCAGTACTATGTGTTGACTTCTTAAATCTCAGTAGCAGGTCGTACAAGAGGCTTTCCTTCAGTCCTTACAGTTGACATTTCTTGTGAATAAATCAGGATATATCACACCAATAGGGTAATATCTCTACGTAGGACTTCTATTGGGAAATAAGCAGCAGTTCCATATAGAGACAGTGAAGCAATTTATGTATTGAGACCAACTGAAAACCACACAGGTAACAGAAGGTTTTGTCAGAAGAGCTTTTAAAAGTTTTGTTTTATTACCCCTGTATGGAATTTTTCAAGTGGACCAGCATGGCTGCTTGTGTGTACTTAAGCCAGATAGAAGCAAGTTACATTGAGATCAATTATATGAGGTTCAATACCCTGTCATTACAATGAAATTTGAATGAAACTGAGCAGCTAACCACAGTGGAGTTTGGATTACCACCTTCAGGTGCAATTCACCAAACATTGCTTCTTCAGAAGTCCTTAGTAATTATTCCTGAATTACTGTTTCAGCATGGTATGATATAGTCGTTGAATTTACTGACATAATTTGTAATTGATGTTATGCTGTTATGTATACCAAAAAGTGGAATTAAAATATTGTAATAAATAATTTTGTTGAGAATTATATGGGAGCATCAGTTTGTAGATTGTACTTTTGGGCTGGTTTGCACATAACATTTGCCAGGCAGAGGTCACTTGATACAACCTCTGCATGGTAAGGGCTCTGTGCTCCAACATTAGCATTTGTAGCAGATACCATGTGAATTTAGCATTGGCTTGGACCCATTTCCTGTGGGCATAAGGCAGTTCACAAGGAATGCAAATTTGTTGTCTCTGCCCTCCCCCTGCAGCTCAAGATACCCCGAAGTGCTGCTCCTGGGGTACAATGTGTGGGGTGATGCTGAGGCCCCTCTTTGCAAGCAGACCTTCCACCCACAGAAGCAGGGTTCTAGATAACAAGCCATAGTGTTGAAAATTTCTACACACCTTGATAATGTCTGGTAACAGCTGAAAATGACAGGAAGATTCTTCATATTTACCTATTTAGGTATAAATAGACTGCATCCTTGGCATTAAGACAGTATCCAAAGCAGTGTGTTCTGCAACAATGAAGCAGACAAAAAGCTGTAAAAAAAACATAAAACACCCAAAAACATCGGATGGGGGAGATCCATTATTCCAGTTGCATGGATAAAGGTAACCAGATAGCTACAAGCACAGTTCAGCCAGGGGAACCCTTCTGCCCATATTCTCCTTGCACTACTTTGGTCTTGATTTGCCTATTGTTAGAAGCCACACTTGTGGCAGAGCCCAGATTTTCTCACAAGCAAGCTAGCGAGTGACTCATCCTGGTGTTCTATTTAAAAGCAAAAGTTCTTTGAAACACAGAGAGAGAAAAAGCCATAGCCACCCTCATCCATTTCCCATACAGCATCAGCAGGGAAGGCAGCAGAGTGGAAGAGATAGTTTAAGTTTTCTGTCCTCCTCTACAATTATCTTGGCATTTAGGGTCAGACTCCGAGCTTTCCTCTAGGGAGCTCCAGGCTGCTGAGCTGAGACTTTGAACATTTAGTTAACATTTCCAAAGATAGGGGTTGGGAGGAGGCATCTGTGTGTGCCAGGGAGAGAAAGAAAAGAGGGGAAAGAAATACACAGCCACACATTTTGACACAAGTATTGAACTTACAAAAGACTTGAATCTATAAATAATTTGGGTCATAAATCCTTATAAAAATAAACCCTGTGGCTCCTTTTCTTTCTTTACTCTCAGCACTGAATACAGCACTGCACTCCCAGCTGAACCTCATTAGCTCATTCCAGCTTCTCAGATCTGATTCCCAGCTCTCATTCTTTTGCATTTGCCATCACTGCCTCTTCTAAAGGAGCAGAGAGCATTCACTGAGCATGCTTGAGCTTTTCCAGTACAGACACACATGCGTGCGTATACAGATCAATTCAACCCTGGAAATGTGAAGAGATGGATTAGTTGGGAATGTAAGGATACAGTGTATATATTTGCAAGTTGTATGTCCCTTGAACAACTGATAAGAGAAGGAAGACAGGAGCCCAAAATGGACAGGCTTCAAATCAGAGCAGACAGGCTTCCCCGGCTCCATGCTGTTTTGCTGTTTTGTTTATCTTGTACCCAGCAGTGTGAGAAAAAGGCTGGGATGTCAAGCTGGATTTGCAGTCCAAGCTCTATTGTCTCTTTGTTATTGCTGTTTGGGATCATGCTTTTTAACATCCATGGTGATTGTCATGGTTTGAAATGGCTACTGCACCACAATGGTATACCCCTAGTGTTCCATCTACATACTTTTGCAGGGCAGCTCAGTTCCATGAGTTTATAGAGAAGTCAGCTTAGTTCGCAACAAGTGCAGCCCATGTCCTAATCAAATAAAACTTACACTGCTTTTTAAAAAAAGATTGTTGTACAAAATAGGTAATGATGCTAGGAAATCACATTCCTTAGTTTGAAGGGGGAAAAAAAGTTGTTCCTACTCTAGATATAGGATGAAGTTGCTTGGCATTAGGAGAAAGATACTCTGGACAGTATTTTTATTACTTCATAGGTCTCATAGGCAAGTCCTGGCATTGAAAAGAAGGGTATAACTGCATGTCTCATTCTGTGATGAGTTTAGGTTTCTCTCTCTCTTTTACAGATTGTGATGGCTGGGACTGTGATTTCCAGGAAGAGTCTGGCTGGGCAGAAGCTTTTTAAATCTCCTATCTTCTCAAAACATCTCTATCTCCATGCTCCTTTTACTGTTGCTTGGGAATTGATTGGTACCTGTAATTTGCCATAGGTGGGAAAAGCAGCTTGGAAGTAGAGATCTGAGGAGGAGAATACCCTTTGAAGTAACAGTTTGGAGATGCTCTCGGACCCAACCAACTGCTGGTTAAGCAGGTGGTGACTGTGGCCAGGAGTCTTCTTTCACCAGCTTTTTACCTAGGCAAAAAAGATGTGGCTGCTATGGTGAATTTAGATTAGACTGCTGCAGTACACTTTACATGGGGATGCCTTTGAGAAGTGTTTGGAGTCTTTACTTGGTGCAGAATGCTGCTGCCAGAATATTGACTGGAATGGCTCATAGGGACCATATCATTCCAGTCTCTTGACCCATCTACACTGGCTCTCAGTCTGTTTCTGGGCACAATTCAAGGTTCTAGTATTGACCTTTGAAGCCATATATGGCTTGAGACCAGCATACCTGAAGGACAGAAACATGGCGTATGAATTTTGTATTCCAAAGCCTGGAAGTGTAAACACTGGAGAATAGAGGGAAAAGAAATAGTTCAAATAATTCAGATATCTGGGAGTTTTGTTTCATTACAACCTAAGCTGGTGCCCTCACAGAGATCATTCCTTCAGTTTAGCTAGGAACAAGTCTGCAGCTTTAATTCGGTTTTTTTATCTAAAAGGTAATCAAATTGTCCTGGCAGCTCTCCAGATTTTTCAGGTGACTGTTATCTCCCGGTTACTGTATGGGATACCTATATGGATTCAAAATTTCAATAAAAGAGTAGAACTAATAAGCTCTACCTTTTTACGCAGGATTCTGGGTTTACCAAACTCCGTCTCTTATTTCTCCTTATGCACGGAGCTGGGTCTTCATCTTACTGAATCTCGGGCGTGGATCACCACTATCAAATATTGGCTGCATCTGCACTTCAGCTCTCCTTCTAATAGCCTTATTGCTCAACTTCTTGCAGACCCCTGTATTTCTACATGGTCTCAGGGCATAGTGCACAAAATTAAAACTATGGGAATCGATTTGGACTCTTTGTACAATTGCGGCGAAGCAGCTATCCTGCAGGTGGTGCGGAGGAGGATCTGGGATATGGAAGCCCAAGTAATCAACGCTGGTAGCTCGGGTGTTTGTTCTCCACGCTTCCTCGCCCTCTCCCCACCCCAAGCCTTTAGGGCTTTGTACATTTCTAACCTAACAATCCCTCTTTATAGACGGGTCTTTATGCTAGCAAGATTTAACCTCTTTCCCTCGGCTGTTGTATGAGGCAGATATATCGGTATCCCCTATAGGGACAGAATCTGCAATTGTCTCTATAGTGAACCGGATTCAGTTGCTCACATCTTGCTTTGCTGTTCCCACTACTCTACCATGCGCAGCTATTTGATTAGCCCCCACTTACCTCCAACAAGGAATCCTACTGATAATGATCTTAAAATTCTACTGTCCGATAAGTTCCCGGCAACTACTCTGTCTGTTGCAGAATTCTTAGCCTATGTTTGGAAGTTAAGGGTTGGGGTGTATAAGTTGTAATAACTTTTTTATGTTCATTGGGATTGTTATAGCACTAACCGAGCTTACTATTGCTGAGAAGTGTATCTTTGGCCAGTGTAACTTGTGTTGTTATATCAACTTGTCCCATTATCTTCCCTACTGTTGGTGTTATGCCAATAAAGGTCTATGTATGTGTGTAATTTTGTAAATAAATCAAAAAACATTTTTTTAAAAAACAAACCTTGCCCCTACACCTGTCTTGCTCTGGAAAATCTATAAGAAAGAAGAATTTTCAGTGATCACAGAACCACACATAATGCAGTTATGGTGAACAGTATCTTATATTAGACAATGCAGTCCTGGAGAGGGACAGGGGCAAATGGCCATGTAAGGGTTGCTGCTGTGTAGAAGTTCCTTTGTTTTTAATTCCCTAAGTAGCAGACCCAGCCTGAAACTTTTAAATAATACTTTGCAGCCCTATTCAGTCCTCTGTCTTCACTCATCTTTTCTTCAGGACCTTGTTTTTCAACCCTTTGGCCTACTCGGGCCTACCTGACTAGCAGGTTCCCAGTCATAAGGATGCATGCATGTGTCTCTATAATTGAGACATGACTTTTTCATTTGGATATCTGCCCTGAGCTGGAAGTAGTAATTGAGAAGGCTAGAATAGGGATCAAGCTGGGACAGTCTCTCTTCTGCTGTGAGATTTAGGACTGTCATGGAAGCAAGCTGCCTTGGCGTGTATGACATTGAACATTGTGCCAGCAAGGTGAACAGCTAACTTTTAGTTCCTTGATGGAGTTCTTATGTGACAGGCAGAAAAACAGCAGGTGAAGCTTTTTCACAATGGAAAAGTTTCAGGGCCTGGAAACTTGCACTGCCCCTGATATTATTAGAAGTTGCCGCAGAGAACTCTTGTTCTAAAGTATGTTATTAGTACTTTAGCTATCCTATTTATTTAAGCCTCTTTTATGACTGGGTCTGGTTCATCTTCCTTTTCAGTACAGAAGTTGAAGGGGGGGGGACCTGACTAGTGTATTTAATCTCCAGTGAGATGAGGCAGCTCCTGAGTTTATGGATTTTCTTTTGCTTCAAAGAGAACTTGGCTGTTCATTGTAGGTGCACTTTCTCCACCTTTCACATACAGCAGATTCTCATAGAACAGTTCTCAAACGACCTATTAATGACCTTTTAGAAAATGAATCCATTCACTGATGCCCTTGCAACAATCAATGGAGATGATGTCCACTTAGAATGGCTTCATCCCACTATAATTTAGGGCTAACCAGTAGAAATGTGACTGAGATACTGAGAAAAGGGGGCCTCCAGGTAACACAGTTAATTGGATACGCTGATTTGAATTGAATATGCATGTAAGGAGTTGTCATTAATTTCCTCATAGACATATCTGTGATTTAAGGGGAACATACTTAATAGGATTAATATTTCATTTTTATTTCAAAGGGGAAATTTCCCACACAGAAGACAGGGTACTAAATCATATTGCTATTGCTTCTTAATGTAGCAGAAAACAGGATGAGGTGGGGAACCTGAGTTCCAGCCATTGATGTGGTAAAGTGTTACTGCTATCTTCAAGATACTTTCAAAATGGGAACCTTAATGGATGCTAAAATAGTAGCAGAGGCGGAAACTTCAGTTAAAAATTTACTGGTAGACTCTGAAGAGATCAGATACCAGTGCTCTGTCTGGCTCCATATCTATATAGACAGAATGGGATAAAGCTGTTTATACTGTGACACTTCTATGCTCATGTCACAGTTATGGTCCTCCAGAATCATTAGTGGTATTTTTTCTGTAAGTGAATTTGGGTGCTGCTGCCATAAGAACATAAGAACATAAGAGAAGCCAATGTTGAATCAGGCCAATGGCCCATCTAGTCCAACACTCTGTCACACAGTGGCCAAAAATACCTGGTGCCATCAGGAGGTCCAGCAGTGGAGCCAGGACATTAGAAGCCCTCCCACTGCTGCCCCCCCCAGCACCAAGAATAGAGTCCATCACCTGCCCCAGACTGAGAGTTCCTATCTATACCTCGTGGCTAATAGCCACTGATGGACTTCTGCTCCATATGTTTATCTAATTCCCTCTTGAAGCCATCCATGCTTGTAGCTGCCACCACCTCCTGTGGCAGTGAATTCCATGTGTACTCTTTGGGTGAAGAAGTACTTCCTTTTATCTGTTCTAATCCAACTGCTCAGCAATTTCATTGTGTGTCCACGAGTTCTAGTATTGTGAGAAAGGGAGAAAAGTACTTCTTTCTCAACCTGCTCAATCCCATGCATAATCTTATAAACCTCGATCATGTCACCCCTCAGCCATTGTTTCTCCAAGCTAAAGAGCCCCAAGTATTTTAACCTCTCTTCATAGGGAAAGTGTTCCAACCCTTTTATCATTCTAGTTGCCCTTCTCTGCACTTTTTCCAATGCTATAATATCCTTTTTGAGATGTGGTGACCAGAACTGTACACAGTATTCCAAATGAGGTCGCACCAATGATTTATACAGGGGCATTATGATACTGGCTGATTTGTTTTCAATTCCCTTCCTAATAATCCCCAACATAGCGTTGGCCTTCTTTTTTGCAGTTACACACTGTCTAGACATTTTCATTCATTCATACTACGACTCCAAGATCTCTCTCTTGGTCCGTCTCTGCCAGTTCAGACCCCATCAACGTGTATTTATATTTAGGATTTTTGGCTCCAATGCGCATCACTTTGCACTTGGATACATTGAACCCCATTTGCCATGTTGACGCCCACTCACCCATCCTCAACAGATCACTTTGGAGTGCCTCACAATCCTCCCTGGTTTTCACCACCCTGAATAACTTCATGTCATCTGCAAATTTAGCCACTTCACTGCTTACTCCCAATTCCAAATCGTTAATAAACAAGTTAAAAAGCATCGGACCGAGTACTGATCCCTGTGCTACCCCAGTGCTTACCACCCTGCACTGAGAAAGTTTCCCATTTATACTCACTCTCTGTTTCCTATTTATAAACCAGTTTTTGATCCACAAGAGGACTTGTCCTTTTATCCCATGACTATTGAGCTTACTTAGGAGCCTTTGATGAGGAACTGTATCAAAAGCTTTCTGGAAGCCAAGGTAAACAACATCTATTGGGGCCCCCTTGTCCACATGTTTGTTCACTCCCTGAAAAAACACTAACAGGTTAGTGAGACAAGATCTTCCCTTACAGAACCCATGCTGAGTCTGCCTCAGTAGTTTTTGTTCATCAATGTGCCTACTAATTCTTTCCTTAATAGTTTTCACCAACTTACCCGGTATCGACGTCAGACTGACTTGCCTGTAATTTCCTGGATCTCCCCTGGAGCTCTTTCTAAAGATGGGAGTGACATTAGCTACTTTCCAGTCCTCAGGAATGGAGGCAGATTTTAAAGAAAGATTACATATTTTTGTAAGGAGATCCACAAGTTCACATTTGGGTTCTTTCAGAACTCTCGGATGAATGCCATCCGGGCCTGGTGTTTTATTAGTTTTTAAATTGTCCACCAGTCGTAGAACTTCTTCTCTTGTCACCTCAATCTGATTCAGGTCTTTCAAACCCCCTCCCCAAATTGGTGGTTCTGGAGTGGGCAAGCATTTCTCATCTTCGGCAGTGAAGACAGAGGCAAAAAATGCATTCAGCTTCTCAGCCATTTCCCTGTCATCCTTCAGTAGTCCTTTTACCCCTTGGTCATCCAAGGGCCCCGCTGCTTCCCTGGCTGGTTTCCTACTTCTAATGCATTTGAAGAAAGTTTTATCCTCTGAGCTGTCATAAATGAATTGATAAATAACTAAAGACAGACAACAAAAAGAACTTAATCATATATTAGTTTATGCAATTGAATGCTTCATGATGTAATGAAGCCCACATACTTTGTTCACTTTATTAAGGTAATTAGACAAATCCATGAAGGATACAACTGCCACCGGCTGCTTAGCATGAAACCTAAGTCCAACCTCAAGGTTCAGAGTAAGCATTCTAATGAATACTTTTTTTTTTTTAAGAGATGGAGCAACAGCAGAGGAGGGCTGTTTTTTTTGCTGGCCTTTCTGTGGATTTCCTGGATGCATCTGGCTAGCCAGTGTGGAACACAGAATGCTAGATCTGAAAGACCTTTGGTCATATCCAGAAATGCTTTTCTTAGGAATTGTGCTTGCTAGAGAGAGGGTGACATGTAGCTACCACAGTAAAATTTTCAGAGATATATGCGCAAGGTAAGTGCCAAGTGCCTAGTTGGGTTGGGACATCTCCTGCTCTGAGCTGCCATTGCCTGCCACAACTCCAGGCAGCAGTGTATGTGGGAGGACCTCACTGCTGTCATTATAATTTTATATTATATTATTGGAAATTTTATTCTGTTCTTGTGTAAGCTGCCCTGAGCTAGCTTCAGCCAGGAGGGCGGGGTAAAAATCTAATCACTCAGTCAATCAATCGAGTATGGTGATGCATTTATAGGGTTCACATGAAAATGACAGTGGTAGCTCTGTGAACTGCCAGAAACTTTATGGTAAAACCATAGTGTTTCCAGCAGTTCTTAGAGCTACTGCTGTCACTTCCAGGTTTTCTCCAGAAGTGACATCGTTATGCTTGTGAACCCCCACCCCCCTTACCATGTTTCCAGCCCAACCTTCCTGCCAGTTGCTAGGCTTGGCCTGACAACCCTGGCACAAGATCTAGCTACTATTTTCGGGGTTCAGAAGGAATTTTCCTGTAGACCAGATTGTTTATCAACCCTAGGAAGTGAGGATTTGTGTATTGTCTACATTTTTAGGAAGAACTTCCGGATGGTTAGAGCAGTTCCACAGTGGAAAAGGGTTCCATGGGAGAGGGCGGGCTCTCCTTCTTTGGAGGTTTTTAAGCAGAAGCTAGCTAGCCATCTGATAGAAATGCTGATTCTGTAAACTTAGGCAGAATATAAGTGGGAGGGCAGGAAGGGATGAGTGAGTACTTGGCTCTGCTGGCCCTTTCTTACATGACCAGGGTAATGTCAATTGCCACTTTGGGGTCAGGAAAGAATTTTCCTCCAGGCCAGATTGGCCAGGGATCCTGGAGGTTTTTGCTTTCCTCTGAGCATTGAGCAGGGGTCAGTGAGGAAGTTGGGGGGGGGGTAGTTGTGAATTTCCTATATTGTGCAGGAGGTTGGATTAGATGACCCTTGAGGTACCTTCCAGCTCTACGTTTCAGTGTTTCTATATCTTGGTTCACTTGTTTGAATTATCTACACATTCACAACTGGACTGAGTAGATGGCAAAGTGCTAACAGTTATGTGACATTGTAGGCAAGAAGTTACAGTAGAAGTTTTGACCTTGTCCCGTGCTACTGTAAGGTTTTGCTAAGTGGCCACTTGGCTTATCTTTAGATTTGCCAAAAAACTTTAGCTCCAACCTGCCAGAATTATTGGGCTCTACTTCATCAACCACACCCATACTGGGCTATCACTTTTAGACTAAGATCTTGGCCTCTAGATTCCCATTACCACTGATATTAGTTTTGTTTTTAATGGCAAATGTCAGCAACTCTATGCCTTTACACTGCTCCATAGAAATCATTTGAAAAATACATCCAAACAATTAAAGGTAGATTTTCCCATGATATAAATTTACCAATCCCTGTTAACACACATACACATATATAAAAGAAATGAGAATTTGCTAGCATTGTCATTCTCCGGGGCTGGACATCCTCCTTGAGTCCCTAAACTGAAATCACTGAGTGGGAGGAGAATGCATCTTATCTCTAATTTACACGCGTATAAATGCATGCATGTGAACTCTGCCATCATGACATTTCATAAATTGCAGCAGCTGAGGTATACTTTGAACCATCAACATACTAGAGGGCAATTTGTTTTTCTAGCATATTTTTAACAACAGCTGTTTGCCTGCGGAGAACTTTCTTCTGCAAAACAAATTAATTCAGCATAAAGTAGGATGAATAGAGCATTCAACAATGAGGGTGTGTGTGTGGGGGGGTGACCCTTGGACTGTTACATGTCCTTATTGTAATCTCTGAAATGAATGGTATGTAGCTGTTGTTAACTAAGCCATGCACACTTCTCAGACAATATTGTTTTATAAGGGATGGAACTCAGCTTCAGCTGCTCAGTCCTGTGCAGAAGCCAAGTTACAGACCAGTGGGAATGAACTAGTGGCTGAAATGTGCGGGGAGAATTTCACTGTTGTTACAGTGGTGGGGAGGGGTAGAAAGATCCCTTTGCCGGCATCTTGGCTCTTGTGAGAGCAAACCTAGTGAGTGGAACCATGGTTGCTGCCCCTTCGGCTCTTGCTTATTCCAGAGTATAACCCCTGTGCTAAAACTGCTAATTGTGACAGAGCAGCAAGATCCTTCACCTCTAGGTAGGCTGTCTTCTGTCCCAGCTGTGGATCCAAAAACTATTATGTCACAATCTTTCAGGCAGGGCTATTTTGGGGCAGGAACGCACAGGAATGGAGTTCCTGCTGGCTCCTGAGTTGGCCACGCTCAGCAGGAACTCATTAGCCTAATAGGCCATACCCAACAGCAGAAGCTCATTAGGACTGGCTATATTAGCTACAAAAAAAGCCCTGGGTTTTGACGACAAATAAGGTAAACAGAATAAGAAGCAAAAGGTGGGTGTGGCTGGATGACCACACTTCTGGTAACATGCGAATGAGTTCCTGCTGTTGGGTGTGTGGCCTATTATGCTAATGAGTTCCTCCTGGGTTTTTTCTACAAAAAAGTCCTGCTTTCAGGTATCTAGAACTTGTGTCTTTAGTTTATACGACAGCTTCCGTAAAGAAGCAAAAATAAAATATCAGTAGGGAAGCAACCAAATAATAAGCGAAGCACAGGCACTTGTAGGCAGAGAGGAAAGGCACAAGCTTGTATGCAAACATTTAAAAGGTATTGTGAAAGACAGATCAGAAATGTACATGGCATTTAAAAAATAGAAAGCTTGTAAAAATAGCAAAGTAAAAAAATCTATCTAGCCCAACATTTCTCTTGTTGTTGTTCAGTCGCACAGTCGAGTCCGACTCTTCGCGACCCCATGGACCAGATTACGCCAGGCCCTCCTGTCTTCCGCTGTCCGCTGAAGTCTGCTCAATTTCATGTTCGTTGCATCGATGACACTGTCTAACCATCTCATCCTTTGCCGTCCCCTTCTTCTTTGACCTTCAATCTTTCCCAGCATCAGGGTCTTCTCCAGTGAAACATTTCTCTATATAACATTTAAGTCTTCCTCTTTTTCTTTTTTTTGGTATTTGTGTGTGTGTGTGTGCACGCGTGCGTGTGCCTGGAAGTCATGGCTGACTTCTGATGACCCCTAGTGGGGCTTGGAGGCAAGGGATGTTCAGAGAGGTAGCTTGCTATTGCCTGCCTCTGCGTCATGGCCATGGTATTCCTTGGAGATCTCCCATCCAAGTACTTGCATCCCCTTTTTATAGCCAAAGTGTCGAGGGGATCTGAAACTTGGCAAGTCTCATAAAGGTACCTGGGTATAGCCATGGCATGGGGAAATCCCAGGAAAGAAGAAGGGTGTGAAATTAGAAACTGGTATGCCAGCTCAGTGGCATATCATTTTCAATAAGACTAGAGATTTCACCCAATATCCTGACATATCCCAGAGGTATCTACACAGCCCAAGGAGGTTGCTATTTCATTAACCAACACCTGGTTGCTCTTTTTTTAACGCAATCAAGAACTGCACTCAAGGCATTAATTTACATTCCATCCTGTTTCAGGAGCTATCTTGACTCACCCAAACTTTTGTGTCAATGCAGATCTGGCTCACTTCAGCCTAATTAAAATATGTTATTCATGTTGTCTCACCCAAGCTCTTTGTGCCCATGCAGATTTGGCTTACAATAACCTAATCAAGGTATTTTCACCTCTTTTTTCCTGCCAAAGTCTGACAACAGTTAACTTTAAACTAGCCAGTGACATTCAGGCTGCAATCATATGCACAATTAGACCCACCATAGGTGCGAATGCCAGGCAGATTTAAAGGGTGCAATCAGATGACAACATCTGGGAAGTGCCCCGCAGCCATTGGCAACCCGTTCTGCTCCACTGCAGAAATGGAGTTAAAACACACTGGGGAAAATCCAGTAGAAAACGGGTTACAACGGGCCACAGACAGACTTTCCCCTGTCTGATTGCTCCAGCGCACTCTCATGAAGTTGGGATGGTCTGATCAGGCCTAACCCCCCCTTCTCAGTATGTGCATCATTGCAAATTCCATAGGGAGCCCTCAGTGCAGAGATGTGATTCATCGATTCCTCATTTAAGCACATTAGAAACAAACGGCAAAGAAAAAAAACCCAACTCACTGGCAATTGCCTCTGATCACGCAGTGGCGGGCTGTGCCCACAGCTTCCAAGGACTGTGTGATTGCGCAACTGCAGATCAAATTCCGGCATGTGTGACCACAGTGTCAGACTCTTTACCTTGACCCACTCCAAAGCCAGGTTGGCTGAACCTAGCCTAGGGATCTTCTGTCCATAAAAGAAGGAACCCAGGTTCTAGCAAAATGCTCCTGAGACCCCTGGTCCAGATCTTTGCTGGTCAGAACTCTGGTTTCCTGCTGTACTTCACATACATGTGAATTAATGATAGAACAGCATTTTGATGGATGACTGCTCTTTCTCCCCGAGGGAGGATCTGTGAGGAAAGGAAGTTCTTTCCAGCAAACTTTAACACATATACATTGAGCCCTATCAATTAAACTATTCATTTTGGCTGGAGTATACCTGTAAGTTGATTGGCATATTTGCAGCTTCATAGGGAAGGGAAGAAGCTGCTGAAATGAGGGGCATATGTTGAAGGTTGCTGAAGACAGCAGTGCAACTCTTTAAAAAGGCATGAGGGCTCCTGAATCTGTGTACCATTCCCCCTCCCCGCACTTCTGCACATGGGGGAAAGAAAAAAGATTGTGTGGTTCTCTGGGAGTTAACAAAAGCAGATTGGCTGTTTCAGAATTTGAAGCTTGGTATGCAAAGACTTATTCAGCTATTTTTCTGGCGCCAAACACTTTGTCATGAGATTCTGTCTCACTGAAGAATTCATAATGAAAAAAGACAGGTAATTTAATCATGGAAAGTTCCCACGAAGAGTCTTTAACACCCTTTAATGAGACCCTGCAGAGAGGAGCTGGAAGGAGATGCAAACCCATCATAGCTTAGTTACAATGACAGTTGTGATGGTGAGTAAAATATTGAATAGAAGAACTGGTACAATAAGCAAGTGGGGGCTTCTGTGTTACATCAGAGCCTTGAATGGATCAGACAGTATCACCGGGGTGCTACTATACAACATATACATGACACAATATGGTATTTTGCTAATCTCTTAAGATAATGCAGAGCTTATGCCTGCAGTCGGCATTGTAGGGGTATTAGCCAGACAAATCTCCATGATGCCTTTGAAGAACTGAAATTTTTCGAATCAGAATGCATTCTACTTGGTCACGTGCAAGTGTTTTGCTGACCTTGAATGCTCTGAGCTGGCACTGATATTTGGATTTGCAGATTATGTTGTTAGGCGCTTCTCAAGCTGTATTTGCAAACACACACATCAACATTGATTGAGGAAACAAGCTCCTTCCATCCCAGGAGACTCCTTAGCATCACAACTGAGTCCCAGGGCAGGACTCCTTCTGTATCCTCTTAGCTTGAACTGTTTCTGCCTTCCAGAGTTTTGCCTTTTTCCATGGAATGTAGCTAACTTTTGATAGGGCATTTGTGTGCAGTGGTTATAGTTCTTTCTGACTCTATTAGAAACTGATAAATGGTTAGTGAAGTGTGCTTGGAACCAAGTTAATGAAGGCATCTGTAATCAGATAACTTGGAGAGCCATGGCCACCTGTACCTTCATCTCCCCATATCTATGAACATATATTCCGCACTCAGTCCTTTTCAGATCTGCACCCTTCTTTTCTTTGTAGCTGCCCTCCTTTCCAAGTAGTGGGGTAATAAATGCAGTGCAGTAAGGTAGCAATAGCTGATATAAAAAATGAAGCCGGGGGGGGGCAGATGCTCCCTGATAACATTGTTCCATCTTCCCAGCCCTTGAATCAACAAAGAGAGGCTAGGTACAGAAACTGAGGACACCTGAGAGTTACCCCTCCCTACGCTGAATAAAAGCATGCCTAAGAGACCTCTCCAGCATCAAAGAGCAATGGACCTTTGATCTGATATATTATTACTTTTTGTATATTTAAAGAGGAAAGAAATATAAATGTTATATATAAAAATTGCATGTGAGAGCCAGGTGCAAATCCTGCTTAGAAGTACCTTTATTCCAGGTGTGGACTATGCCTTATGGACATGTCCTGGACTTCAGGCACTCATGGAATAAGGGAGGAGCCACTTATGTACCAGGTGCTGTATATAATACAATGGAAAATGAAAGTCCAATTCTAACAGATGTTGCTGGAGTTGTAACAAAGAGTCTGTAGCATCTCTTCCAAGCTGAATGGTGTATATGGGTGTCTGTGTCTATGTATGCACGCATGTATGTATTATTGGGGATTCTTGGTTATTTGCTCAAGGAAGAGAAAGGACCAAAAAATACCACTATCTCAGACCCAGCAACCCATTGCCAGCTGGCCTGTGAGGATTAATTAAATTCCAATCAGACATTTTAATGGAAAGACTTTGTAGTCTGTTGGCTTGACAACGGCTTTAAACAGCTGGTTTAATGATGGGTGGTGAAGGGGGCTGCTGCTGGGAGTAAGTATGCAGGGCTTGGGGACAGAGCAGCCTGCTTTCCTGAGAGTTGCGGACTAAGCCGGGATGTTTATGGAGCTTGTGGAATGAGTGCAGTCCTGCTTGTCATATGCGATGAAACACACAGCATGTTTTCCTTTCAGTCTAGCCATATCTATGTTTTATAAAGGGCATTATTTTGTATTTCTTGCCAATCGGGAAAGTAAGTTGTGCTGTAAATATTCTAATTATCTTCATTTCTTCTTTATCCCCTGTAAGTGTAGCCCTCTCTAATATTTCTCAAGTTGTCATGCCTAGTGCAGGAATCAGAAATTGAGTGACTGAGCAGCAAGATTGGATGACCTGTGACAGCCAGGCATGAGGCTGTTTATAGCAGACAGCAACTTTGTGACAGGAGCTTTTCCCCCCCATTAAACCGTACAACAACCCCATGTTCCTACCATGACAGTGCATGCAAGTGCTTTGAGGAATCCCTTCATTCACAGCAGTTTTCTGGCCAGCAAGCAACAGCATCTCTGTCACTGAGTGCCACTAGGGCATCAAGCAGGTTCCAGGAGCCCTTGGTTCACATGGCTGGTCTAATCTCTCAGTCTGACAGTTGCCAATGTTTGCAGCTTGGTGTTATGTAGACACCATGTTGTAATCAAATGGCTACTCAAATATGCAAATCCTGGTGGGGAAAATACAATGTAAATTGTTTGTTTATCCCTCCCCTTCTCTTCCCCAAGGCCATCAATTATTAACGTTTGGAAAGAGACTGGGATGTTTTCAAGCAGTTGTGTTTCCCACTGCGAGCAGTGAGGTCTCTTACAATCTGAGCAGACTTTTTCTGCAGGGGAAGAGATTTGCATAATCAAGCCTAAAATATCACCAATACCAACAGACCAGGAGGCATTCATATGGAATCAGCCAAATATCCACCTCATTTATCTGCCTAGAGCTCTTGTTTTGTGTGTGTGTCTGGGTGTACGTGTGTTTGCTAGAATCCTCAGACTTTAGGAGGCAATGAAACATCCATATCAGGTAAAAATATGCGATCATTTTATTTGATGTTAGACTCCGGTGCAGAGGCTGTGGTGCCTGAAGCAGAAAAAGCAAATGGCATTCCTCATGATATAATAATAAATTAAATTACTGATAATTTGCTTCCTGAATAGTTCCCAGATATTCTGTCCAAGCTGGGCAGCCTCATTTTTTGTGATGTTAGGATCACTCTCATATCACTCAGTCTACTTTTCACTTACGTGTTAAGGTTTGTTTCAGGATTATACCACTTTAGGTTGCAGGTGGTGACTCACATATCTGAATGTTATGCCCTTTTGCCTCCTCCCTTCACATAGAAAGTTGGCATGTCAGTTAAAAAGATATGTTAGAATACGTCTACTTGATGTCTAATGTTTTTGTATAGAGAAATACACTGTTACAGCAGATATACGAGTGCTAAAGCAGATACATGAGTGCATCTTCTCTATTAGTTCTGTGGTGTTATCTCATTAAAACAATGCAATTTAGGCTCCTTTGAGTTACATTTATTTGTTCATTAACTTACTTTATTTATATCCTGCCTTTCTCTCCAGTGGGGACCCAAAATTGCTTATGTCATTTTTCTCTCTTCAATTCTATCCTCACACCACTACACCTTGCTGTCTCTTGAGTTATAAAAGCACCAGTCCAGTTCTAACTAAACAGTGCATTATGTACTTGATTATCAAGTCAGCCATTTAGGATATGACATTCAAAAATACAACTGATGGAAGGGTGTCATTCTTTTAAAAAAAATAAAATTGCTTTCTTTGATGTTGTTATTTGGGATTCCTAAATCACTTTGATGGTGTTTGGAAAATATAGCCTGTTGTCTTGGAAGGTGATAGCTACAGTCCTGAACTGGTGTTGGGCATCTGTTTTCAGTCTTTATTAGTGTGAGCAATAGATATTTTTAAATAAAAGTTCTGCAAGCAAAATTGTGAACATAGCCAAGACACGAGAGGGAGGGAGGGGGGGGGAGAGAGAGAGAGAGAGAGAGAGAGAGAGAGAGAGAGAGATGAGCCGCTGCATCATATGTCATCTGAGCACATGTATCTATGTCAAGCTTATCTGAGAGGTAGGAAAAATAACAGTTGAAAAAAGAAATTACAAACATTATAGCAAAGTGTATTGTTTGAACACAATCAATCCCATACAGTCAGAATAGGACTAGCACCATATCTAGATAGCAACATCTGTCTCACATTCCCCAGTCATCAGCACCCCATTCTC
Source organism: Gekko gecko (assembly GCA_029375565.1). Classification (NCBI taxonomy): domain Eukaryota; kingdom Metazoa; phylum Chordata; class Lepidosauria; order Squamata; family Gekkonidae; genus Gekko; species Gekko gecko. Next base: position 124,318,751 of record JAPDNY010000006.1, on the reverse strand, counting down.
ACAAGTCTTCGAATTGGAGTTATTTGACACCAGGGAAAGTCCAGTCCTTCCTAGTGACAGCGGTCTCATCCCACCTCTCTGGAAATCTGATTGATCCATCGCACTCTCAAATTGTTTGGGAGGTCTGAACGTTCCCTCCTGGTTTGGGCTCTTTTTTCTTTTTTCTTTTTGAGGTGCACATATCTGCATATTTGCACCATGACTATGAAGCGTTGCATGTGCATTTATTTTTTTACAGACATCTCTCTCTCCCCTCACAAGAGTTGCTCAAAACTGTTTTTCTTTTAAAAACTCCCAAAGCACAGTTTTAAAAACACTTGCCCCACACTGCACGACATATCCCAGCAACCTCCTCCAGCAATCCCATTGGCCACCAGTCACCAGGAGGTCCCCCCAGGAGGTCCCCCCCCAAATTTTTTATCCCTGAATGTTTCTGCTCCCGGTCTTCCTCAGGCCTTCATTTCTCTGTTTCATAACATTTTTTCATTAGATTTCATTCAAACATGCTAGATATCAAACTGGTCTTGACTTAATTTCTAATGTATGATCACTTAGTCAACATTTGCCTCTGTTTTTTCTTACATTTAGTGACCTGTAGTATGTCTGTCTTTCTTCCAGATCCGAGCTGATGGGCCTCCTCATGGTGGTATTCAGTATGAAGTGGTGCCAATTTTCAAGGACGGAAGTCCTATCCTTCGTGACATGGCCTTTTCCACAGATCATAATTACCTCTATGTGATGTCAGAAAGACAGGTAAGCTCCACTTTTAAGCTTGGCCCTCTGCAGAAAGTGTGCTGCATATTGTGAACTGTTCTCTGAGTTAGCATTTGCTTCAGATATGGATAGCGCTAGTGGAGGCTTTATTTTTATCTGTGTCTGGCCCCAGACAAACCATCTGTGCCCCAGGGAAGAAGAAACGTTCCTTCTCACCGGCGCTCCATTGTCTTTAAGAAATGAGAATTGGACAGAGCCACCAAGAATGAAAAATGGTTTGGGGATTTGGACTTTGGTCTGTTAAGCAAAGCACCTCTCAAGCAAAAACCTCATCCATTCCTTCCTTTCCATGTGTTTGGCAGCAGATGATATTTTCATAGGACTGTCCTTTGTTGCTTAGTTTGGCTTTTCTGGATTTCAATAGGTTTTGTTTCTAAAAGAGACTATGAAACTGTAAGATTGTAACATATGCAATTGGTGACAAACGTTGATATCAGGCAGTCTGCGTTCAAGAAAAATCAAGATGCTGTTTTCCTACATGTCTACCTCATCCATGTTAAGCAATATAAACATGCTGAAAATCCTGTCCTCAGTTATCCTGTCCCACCTTCCCCTATCATAATAGGGTGAATTCTGTTCTATATGGCCATTCTCAATGTTTTTAATATAACACAGAAAACAGAAAAAAATGGTTTTTAAAGTGAACAAGATTTGTAACTGTGGGACATTAAAAATACAGGATTGGATCCTGTAAACCGTCACCAGAAAGTACTGCCAGTCCAGGATCTTTCCCATCCTGCCAGAACCATTTCCACTCCCAGGATAATTTATTCCCAGTTTTGAGGGACTTACATGTACTAATAGCTGCACCAGTTGGGTGGCTATAATGGGAAGGGGAAAGGGAATGAGATCGCCCTTTTTGCCTCTTGTATGAGTAAAGCTTCATTGACAGAAGAGAAAAGAAAAAGTGATTTCACCCCCTTCTCACCCCAGCTATCCCACCAGTGTGGCTGTGGATACATGCAAGTTCCTTGACCATGGGAATAAACTTCCCCAAAATCAGAAATGGCTCCAGATGGAAGGAGAGAACAGGGAACATCTCACAGTCTTTGTGCCCCCAAATCATTGGATCTGTTATACAATCCTCTGTGTCACTTCTCACTTTGACAATCCATTTATAAGACTCCTGCAATTTGGTCCTAGGCCTACAGGCAAAGTACTACTTGGGCTTGGTTAGTGGCCTCTGAATTCTCTGAAGGTTCTTATTGTCTTTTTGATTATTCACATTTTTTAAACTTTTGACATACACAACTATACATGAAACTACCACTCTTTCAGTGTTTTGCTATGAACATAATGGGGGCAGTGGGAGGGGGGAGTCTACCAGTAGTGGCAATGCCTAATGACATTATTGTGAGGGAACCCCAGAGATTCTGATGTTTTATCCACTGACTGCTCAAAAATTTGCAATTCTTGGTAGGTTTGGTCCAAGATTTCATGTAGAATCGGTTCAGCCTCCAGTTGATTGAAATCCATGGCAAAACATCCATAGATTCTATTGAAAACTCTGTATTTCCTGCCATGATAATAGCTTGCTCCATAACATGTGGTCATAGTTCTCATGTGTATTCCTTTTCTGACGATCAGGCATAATGTCATTGTTGTGTCCTGGGATCAGAAGGCAGAGCTGGCGAAATACAGCCAAGCTTCGCTCTCTGAGAACAATAGGGACTAGGTTCCTGAGCTCGCCAGTAGAGAACCAATGGCAGCATTGGCGGGCGATTCAAACCCGCCAATAGGAACATGGGGCCGTCCCCCCTAACTGTATATAGTTGGCCTCCGGCCGTTACTGTTTGTTCTTGTCCTGTGTGAAGTACGAATAAACGCGTCTTCTCTTATGTCGTCGTCCGAGTCATGAGGCCCGAAACCCAGTACTTTACAGTGGCGACGAAGGTGGGATTTCAACGCCTTCCGTGACTCCATGAGCGACGAAAAGGACACCGCCGAGCACCGCATCGCTGACCCCGTGAGCAGCACCGCACCGCTCGCCGAGCATCGCATCGCTGACCCCGAGAGCAGCACCACACCGCTCGCCCCGGCGCACGCCTTCCCAGACAGAACCATGGCCGCCTCTCATGTAACACTGGAGCGCTTCGATCCGTCGCAGCCAGAAACCTGGGACGCATGGGTCGACCAGCTCATCAGCTATTTGGAGCTCAACGAAATCCGCCACCCAGACCAGAAACGATCGATCCTGCTGAACGCGTGCGGCACCCAAACCGTCCGCCTCGCCAAGAGCCTCTTGGTGCCCCGCACGGCCTTGGAGAGCTCGTTTGGGGAGATCCTGGATGTCCTCAACGCTTACTTCAGCCCCCGGCCGACCTTCCTGGCCAAGAGGATTGATTTCCAGAGGCGAGTCCAGGCCCCAGGTGAATCCATTGCCACCTTCCTGGCCGCGCTAAGGGCGCTCGCGGTGGACTGCGTGTTCCCGAAGGTGGAGGACAACCTGTTGACGCAGTTCGTGTGGGGCCTGGCGGACTCCAAGCTGCGGCGCAAGTTGGTTGGACACCGGAGGCTCTCCTTGGACGAGGCCCTCGATGCCGCAACAGCCCACGAGGCCGCGGAAGGGGAACGCCCGGCTGCGGCCGCCCATGTGGTCGGAAGGAGTCCAAGCCCCGGGAATGTAGATACGGAAGAGGTCTTTGCCCTCAGACCCCAACAACGCCGGCCGGCGCCGTTCCAGCAGGCCAACAGAGAGCCAGCCAAGCCTTCCGGCAACCGGACCGTCTGTGCCAGCTGCGGGGAAGGACATGGAAGGAAATCCTGCAAGTTCCGGGATGCTGTTTGTCACGGGTGCAGAAAGCAGGGACACCTCGCACGGGTCTGCCGGTCCAAGGGCCCCAGGAATTCGAGATTGTCGGTCCCACCGCACCGCGCATCGTCCACCGCCTACGAGACGACGGAAGAGGTCGCCGAGTTGTACCATCTCACCGACCAGCCGCTGCAGGTACTTCGCCTCCCCAACCCCAACCTCTCCTCTGCCCCGAAGATCCAAGTAACCGTACGGATCGAGGGGTCCCCCTGTTGCATGGAAGTGGACTCGGGATCGGCGGCGTCCATCATTTCCCTGGACACTTTAAAAAGACTTTGCCCATTAGGGGGACCCCCTCTACGTCCATCGCCACTAAGCTTGGTGGACTTTCAAAGGAACCCTGTCCCCATCCGGGGAGTCGGCACTTTCCGAGTGCAGTACCGAGACTTTGAGGGGAACTTGGACTTGGTGGTGGTAGAGGGAAATCTCGTGAGTCTCCTGGGGCGGGCGTGGTTCGAGGCCCTAGGCATAACGATTGGGGGAGTGAATAAGTGCGGGGTGCGGGACTGGGGGGCGGTGTGCAAGGAATTCCCGGAGGTCTTTGACGGGAAACTGGGGTGTTATAAAGGGCCTCCGGTGTCGCTCCATTTAGACCCCACAGTGACGCCCGTCCGACGGCGCTTCCGCACCGTGCCCCTGGCCCTCCGCCCGAAAATAGAGGCCGAACTGGACCGGTTAGTGGCCCAGGGAGTCCTAGAGCCCGTCCCGAACGCTCGATGGGAGACCCCGATTGTGACACCCGTCAAGCCAAACGGGGAAATCCGCATCTGCGCGGATTATAAGTGCACCATTAACCAGGCACTTCAGGCGCACGCATACCCCGTACCCGTGGTCAGCCATGTCTTAGCCACACTGGCGGGGGCGCGCATATTTGGAAAGCTGGATCTCGCGCAGGCGTACCAGCAACTCCCGGTAGATGAGGCCACGGCCGAGGCGCAAACCATAGTGACCCACCGGGGGCCTTCCGGGTGAAGCGGCTGCAGTTCGGGGTCAGTGTGGCCCCAGGGATCTTCCAAAATCTAATGGACGATTTGTTAAAAGGGATCCCTGGGGTGACGCCATTCTTCGACGACGTCCTCATCGCTGCGACCACCCCTGAAAGCTTCGCTGCCCGCCTCCGAACTGTACTGGAACGCTTCCAAGCCGCGGGGCTGAAAGTGAAGCGGGAAAAGTGCCTCCTCGGGGTGCCGGAGGTGGAGTTCTTGGGGTACCGGGTAGACGCAACAGGCCTGCATCTGGCGAGGGACAAGGTAAAGGCCATCGTGGAGGCCCCCGCCCCGAAGTCCAAGGCCGAGCTCCAGGTGTTCTTAGGCCTCCTGAACTTTTACCACGCCTTTCTCCCTCACAAAGCCGCCGTGGCCGAACCCCTGCACAGGCTACTGGATAAGGCGACACCTTGGGCATGGGGAGCGAGGGAGGAGGCGGCGTTTCGGGGGGTTAAAGTACTCTTGATTTCTAACGCGGTACTCGCCCACTTTGATGAAAAGCTCCCGGTAATCCTTGCGTGCGACGCATCACCGTATGGGGTCGGGGCGGTCTTGGCCCACAAGCTACCGGATGGGAGGGAAGTCCCGGTGGCTTACTACTCCCGCACGCTGTCCCCCGCGGAGCGGAACTATGCTCAAATCGACCGGGAGGGCTTGGCACTGGTGGCGGGGGTTAAAAAGTTTCACAACTTTGTGTACGGGTGGCACTTCACGCTCGTAACCGACCATAAGCCGCTCTTGGGACTGTTTGCGGCGGACAAACAAACGCCGCAGGTACTGTCGCCCCGGGTGTTACGCTGGTCCTTGTTTTTAGCGGGTTACCAGTACCAGTTGGAGCACCGGCCGGGCAAGGCGCTGGGTCATGCCGACGCCTTGAGCCGCCTGCCGCTGCCGCATACAGGGGAAGATCCGGCCCCGGCTCCCGCAGTATTGTTAATGGAGGAGCTGCCAAACCCTCCCCTTCAGGCTGCAGACGTGGCTGCCCGCACGTCCCGAGATCCCATTCTCTCCCGGGTCCTAAACTGGGTGGTGAGGGGATGGCCAGCGGAACAGACAGGGCCAGAGTTCACGGCATACAAAGCCAGGCGGGAAGAGTTATCCGCCTTAAAAGGGTGCTTGTTATGGGGGGACAGGGTGGTCATCCCGGGGCCCATGAGACAAGGGGTTCTAGAAACGCTACATGAGGCCCACCCCGGCATTGTACGAATGAAAGCTCTGGCAAGGAGCTATGTGTGGTGGCCCGGGATGGACGCAGAAATTGAAACCTGGGTCCGAGGGTGCACACGGTGTCAGGAAGTCCGCCCCAATCCCCCGAGAGCGCCAACCCAAAGCTGGGAGTCTACCCACAAGCCGTGGTCACGCCTACACATAGATTTTGTGGGGCCGTTTCAGGGGCTCCAGTTCATGGTGACGGTAGACTCCTACTCGAAATGGGTGGAAATAAGCCCAGTGTCTACCACCTTTGCCAAAGCGGCAATAAGGGCCCTGCGGAAAATATTCGCGACGCACGGGTTACCAGACACAATCGTGTCGGACAACGGGGCAGCGTTCACATCTGCTGAGTTTCAAGCGTTCCTCGAAAAGAACCTAATCAGGCACATACGATCAGCGCCCTTCCACCCGGCTACAAATGGACAGGCGGAGAGAACGGTACGCACCGCCAAAGAAGCCCTGAGCCGCATAACGGAGGGGGACTGGGAGTTCCGGCTGGCCCGCTTCCTCCTAACATACCGCACCACCCCAAACTCCATCTCCGGTCATTGCCCCGCAGAACTATTGATGGGCCGCCGCCCCACAACTTTGTTAGACAGGCTCCACCCGGACCGAGCCCCAGAGAGAAAGCTGGTCGAGACCCGGGAGGCGCCCCGAAGCTTCCTCCCGGGGGAACCTGTCTACCGGAATTACGGGGCGGGGCCTCAGTGGGTGGCCGGGCGCATCCTAAAACCCACCGGGCCAGTGTCATATGAGGTCCTAACAGATGGGGACCGGGTCCTCCGTAAACACGTGGACCAGCTCCGGAGGCGGCAAGACCCCGACACAGGGATCCAGCTACCGGGAAACGCCGCGGCCGCCCCAGCATCCGATCGACTGCAGGCACCGACAGCGGAGCCCGCGCCGGAAGGTCCACGGAATCCGGAGGGGGTCCCGGAGATAGCTGAACCACCGCCGCCGTTGCCGCCGCCGTTACAGCCGCCACCGTCACCGCCTCAGCTACGACCGGAGATCCAAGCTCCTTGTGCTGGAGGACCACCCGATGGGGGCCCCGCCAGTCCGGTACCGGCCCCCCGACGATCGCTAAGGGAACGGAGGGCACCAGCATACTTAAAAGACTACGTCACCTGAGAGGAGACGAACTATGGGGGAGGGGTGTTGTGTCCTGGGATCAGAAGGCAGAGCTGGCGAAATACAGCCAAGCTTCGCTCTCTGAGAACAATAGGGACTAGGTTCCTGAGCTCGCCAGTAGAGAACCAATGGCAGCATTGGCGGGCGATTCAAACCCGCCAATAGGAACATGGGGCCGTCCCCCTAACTGTATATAGTTGGCCTCCGGCCGTTACTGTTTGTTCTTGTCCTGTGTGAAGTACGAATAAACGCGTCTTCTCTTATGTTGTCGTCCGAGTCATGAGGCCCGAAACCCAGTACTTTACAGTCATTTTCCAGAATATATCTGTTCCCTGTTTTTCCTAGTGATTCCTGAGCTTTTTATTAATGAAGTAGATTTCTCCCTTGTGCAAGGCCTATCAGTGCTTCCTTTTTGGCACTTCCTATAGGCATCTGGAACAGACATGTGTGGTGATACACCATGTGATGATCCACTTAAATTAGCATATTCACACTTTAGCCAATTCAGTCCCAATTTTGATGGCATTTAAGTATAAGTATGTATTGGGATATTTGGTTAATATAGCACAGTTTGCCCAGTCATGGAAGCATGATATTGAGTACAGTACATAATTTCCCCAAGAAATATATTGCAAATGTAAAACTTACTTTTGTTCAAGTAGATTCAGTTCATATTCAGGTTGTGGATGAAAGGAGAGAGACAAGCCTAATTTAAGGAGTATTTTCCCTATCACAAATGTTACCCCAACCAGCTTATTAAATAATATCCTTGCCTTTCGTTTGAATAGAGAATAATCATCAAATGCAGAGCTAGCAAGAGGTGTGGCAGTAGCAAGAATCTGCTATCAATCTTTATGGCAATAGTCCCATTAAGACTCCTGGTTGAGTCAACGACCAGTCCAGATCATAAAAGAAATGGGTTTTATTAGGGAAAATTAATAATTTAGATATTTACACTCAAATCAAGGATTGCAAGCACACAAGAAGAAACAAAAAGAAGTTAGCAGACAGATAGAGGGGTGGGGAGGTTGGGGTAATACTATGCCTATACAGACATGCAGGGGCCCATTGCTGAAAAGGGAGGTGACCCAAACTGTGGGGTTTGGGGGTGCATCTCTACCATAGGCTGCCTCAGAGTGGCACCCCTTGATGGCCATGTGCTTAGATGGATATAGACATTGGAACACAATGGGAGATATTTGATGGCTTGTCTCAGGTGAAGACAAAAGATTTCCTGGACCAATAAGGGGTCCAAGGGGGTGTGAAACCAGGAGGAGTAAAACCTAGGTGTGACCAATGAAGTCCCAGAGGGGCAGAGTTTGGATGTACAATAGCATTGACGAGATTAGCCAGGTGCTGGATGGCTTGGCTGGCAGTGTCCAGGGGTTCCCAGGTAAGGGACAAAAGACTAGATATATCCTGATGGGATTTATCAGTGGTAAAACAATGTCACTTTGGGAACATGGTGATGAGCTCCTAGGTCCGGACAAAAGAAACTGGAGGTTCCTTCTACATGCAAAGTAGAAGTTCAGGTGTAGTTCCTGATTGCATTCCTGGTGGTAAAAGGTTATGTGATTGTCCATTTGAACTAATCAAAAGGAAACAATACTGCTTGATGAACCACCTGGTCTTGGGGTGTGGGAAGGGGTAAGAGGCAAGACTTGTCATTGTCAAGGAAATGTGAGAAGGGAAGATGAGATCAGATTGATGGGATTAGTGATGGAGACTGAAAAGAGATCTGGGACAGGCAGGTCCATTGTCTGGAGTATGCAGATGTCAGCGGGGGGCGGGGGAGTAGTTGCAGCTGTCAGAGCAAGATCTCATGTGCCTTTTTTTTGCCTAGGCATAGTTTCTGGCTTGCCAGTCCTGGCTTCCATCTTTGTGTTCACTTAGGTCAAGTTACCTGGTATTTGTCCTGGTGTACCCTTGTAGGGTCCGCTGATGGTCAAAAAGACCCCTCCTGTTGGACAGGGGGTCAGCATACTTACACGAATGGTCAGATAATCTGGCATCATATGTATGGAAGTATGAGGGCACTGTTTCTACAGGAGAGCCCTATAGAGGCATGTTACTCCATGAAGAGCCATGTGAAGAATGGGGGAGAAAAAAAGAACACAGAGAGAGGAGGAGTCAGAGGGCAGCTCCCAGGTTAAGACAAAGAGAGAGAAAAATCCCATTCAAAGAGATAGCACTTATACAACTTAGAGTGATGTAGTGCCCCCACCCATATCCAGTATGCTGAGTCACTCAATCAGACAGTATGTACATTTATGGAGGTGATGTTTTGTGCTGAACAGAACACACATTAGCTTCTTAAACATGCTAGTGATAATTGAAACTCATTCCAGTTGAGAGCCAGTTTGGTGTAATGGTTAAGTGTGCGGACTCTAATCTGGGAGAACTGGGTCTGATCCCCACTCCTCCACTTGCAGCTGCTGGATGACCTTGGGCAAGCCATAGTTCTGTCAGAGCTGTTCTTGAAAGAGCTCTCTCAGCTGCACCTACCTCACAGGGTGTCTGTTGTGGGGAGGGGAAGGGAAAGGAGATTGTAAGCCACTTTGAGACTCCTTCAGGTAGTGAAGGGTGGGGTATAAATCCAATCTCTTCTTCTTCTTCGTGGACGAAAGAGGAGCGTGATTAACCCCTTCCAAGCCAAATTTCAAGCAGACAGTGTGTGGCGGAGTCACTGCTTTCTAGGCAGTGTCAGCTCTTTGATTCCCTAGTATTTACTGTCTGCATGGCCCTTGCTCTGAACCTGTTTATGAGTGTGATAAACTGTCCCTCTGAAAAAAGGGACCAGATTGTACATGGCAACACCAAAATTATTATGATGGAAATTTATAGCCTTTGCAGTCCACTAGAGTCTGTTGCTTAAGGGAGCCAACACCATGTAAATAATCCAGAACCCTGACTGTAATAGATAGACTATATCCTACTCCTGTCGGAGATGAGAAAATGCAAGAGGTCCCAGCTATGAAGCCTTGCTCTTGGGTTCACTGATTCTGTTAAGCATTTTACCACCTATCGTTCATGATTCTGTAATACTGAATAATGGGCTTGGTGCTGTGCATACAGGAGGAGATGAAGGAATCATCTCAATGAGGCTAGATTTTGCTGAATTTTTATTTGTGGAATTCAGTCCTTTGGATATGAATTTTCAGGACAAAGGACCTGATTTTCCTAGTCAAACAGTGCTATGCTAAACTAGAGGTGATTTCCCATTAAAGCTGCCTCGGGGTTGCGCCGCCGTTTGCCCCGATACTATTAGTCAATTTCACACCAAAAAACAGGATTACGAAACTGCGGGGAAATCGGGGCGAAGCCGCGGGTCAAAATGCAGCCCCGTGGCTTCGGGTGTGAAATTGACTAATAGTATCGGGGCAAACGGCGGTGCAACCCCGGGGCAGCTTTAGTGGGAAATCACCCTAAGTAATACCCTTCTAAGCCTGTTGACTTCAGTGAATTAGAAGGGTGTTAACTGCTTAGGACGGAAATGAAAGTTAGCATGTTTTCTTTACCAAGTGCTAAGTACACAACTGCTTCCATTGTGTTCTCCTGACAGTAAGTTTTTGAGACGAGTCTAACACAATTAAAATTATGACTACATGCCTTTTAGGCACCAGTACTTTGGTAGCAATGTTTACTCTTTTTTTGAGAATATTTCATGATTTTTCATATCTATTAAGGGAAAAACACTAGAAGAAACATGGATCTTCTTCGTGGTCTCTGTACATCACACCCTTGGGACTCCAGGTGCCTGTCCCAACCCCAAGCAGTGACTTCTGAGTTCCGGAAAGGAATTTTCGCCTGCGCATACCCAGGAACTCCACTGCACATGCTCAGGGTGGGGCACAGAGATCCTGCCAGTTCTCTTCTGACCACTGTGTGAATACTGTGTGAATACTGTGTTTCTCCTTGCTTTGGTTGGTGAACTTCTCCCTTCTATCTAGCTCCATTTTTTCTCTCTGAAAAAAAAAAACACACTTATTCCATCTTTCCTATTCTACACCCCAGTTCTTCAAACGTGTTCCTGCTGTGGGAGCAAACTAGCTCCAACCAACGACCACTCTCTGTGCCTGCTGTGCCTAGGTGAAGCGCACCGGATGGACACTTGCCCCCACTGTGCTAAGTTTTCCAAGCAGACCAGGAAAAACAGAGCTGCTTGATTGAAAACCGCACTCCTGGAATCAGCCTTGGCCCCACCTAAAATGGCCACCAAGACAGTCAAGGGATCAACTAACCAGCTGCTGGGCATGGCTTGGCTTGACACTCTACCCCATCAAAATCTTTGACTTCAACCCCGCATGACACTGGGGCGTCGACATCGAAAAGGTCGGGCTCTTCCTCGGACTCTCCTGCAAAGAGACGCAAAGAGGGGAAGGTCCATAATGTCAGACAAGGGCAAAGAGGCATGCCCTAACCAATAGTATTGAGCAAAGAGCCCTACACAGGACTCGATACCTCACCATCCAGATGCGCAGGCTGTACCACAATCACCAGACCCGATCTCCATCCAGTCAGCACTGACTCAATGACAAACTGATTGGGTGAACTCCCCAGTATTGAAACCCCACCAGGCTGCATCGCATCCCCTCAGCATCTCCAAGTCTGAGGTAGATGAGATTGACGTCACCCACTGGAGCTACTGTTGTTCCCCCTTGTTGGGGTCAATGAGCAGAAATAGCTCTCCACCACCGGTGCCCATTCATATCTATCACCACTGAATGCATGATGCTCATAGCAATTTGCACCAGGACACTCTAAACCAAGAGCCAGGTGCCATCCACAATGCTCAACCACCCCAATGGCAAGCACTGCCAACACTGCCATGGGATCAGAGGCAATTCCAATCGCTGTATGGTGCCTATCCTCCACCCTTTCTGTGGCTCCAGATGTGGGGACTACCAGACTGGGATCAACACTCCATGCTTTCTTACCGCTCAAGATCACCCTACTGAGTGATAACCAAGAAACCAGTAGACGCACCCAATTTACCGATACTGACACATTGTCACCAACAGAAGATGACATAGATTCCGACAAAACAAACCCTTTTGATGCTGACGGAACCATCAGCATCGACATCTCTCAAACCCAAACCATCAGTAACTCCCTTGCGGGCCAACTCGAACATTTCTGACACCAATCATACTGCCCAAGGATTGGACTCTGATGATGACGATTCAGTGCATCACACCCTGGGGTCGGACCATCACCTCCTACCCACACTACTGAAGACTTAGTGATATCTCCATTGGAGGATTTGAAACCATATGGGGACCTAGTAAAAAGGATGGCCCACACCCTAGGGCTATCCATTGTTCAGCCACATCCAGATGTGACTGATATGGTCTTTGACATTGTACAGCTGGACGCGCCTACAGCTGTAGCCCTTCTCATGACCACAGTCATGCTATAAGCTGCAAAACAATATCCAAAACAGAAAAACAGCTAGGGAGATGCTATAACTCATATGATAGTGTATTATATATAATGCAATATAATGAACAAAGCAACAAATACAGATGTTACATGTATAACAGGCAAGTAAACAATTCCCAGATGAGTAAATAATAATAAATAATTAACAAATGATCTGGATTCTTCTCTTTGTTTTGTAAGTTCGACTCCCTCAGAAGTAAGCTTTCTTCTCTATAAAGAGAACATTACATGTACATATATATTATTGTAAATTGGACCCTAAATACAATTAATTATTACTATTAAAATTAATTTTATATACCATAAACCGTAGGAACTGAGGGAGTCGAACTTACAAAACAAAGAGAAGAATCCGGAACTTTAGTTAGACACCTTTGCCAAAACCCTTACCTCTGCTGTGACACTCTGACGGCACTCTTGGCTCCAATCCACAGCCTTGAACCCCAATACAAGAGCTTGCACAGAAGACCTGCCTTTCAATGGTGCTGGACTCTTCCACACCACAACTGACACAGTATTACATGAACTGGACAAGAGAATGAAAGCCTCATGAAACTTGAGTGTCACCACCCTCACTCGATCATACAAGTTAGTCCAATAGACTGACCAGTCATGGAGGCTGTGACATCAAAAGTTGAGAAGTAAAACACCCTACAACCCCAAATCCAAATTCCAAGTGCTACAGCAGTTCATTGAGTCCAAGACTCAGAGCCTTTGACTTGACTGTTCTCAATGCCTCCACCCCACCCCGTACCACCCATGCCACCGTCACTGAGATTCATCTCCACCAACATCTTTTAGCTCGGAGACATATGATGACAGACAATTGGGTACTGCCTATCATCTCCCGGGGGTATGCAATAGAATTCATTCATCTCCCTCCCTCATGGGGATCATCACCACTCCTCCATCGACAACCCTACTCAATGAAGTACAATCCCTTCTTCTCAAGAAGGCCATAGAACCAGTACCCCCAGACTTGTGGGAATGTGGATTCTACTCCCAGTATTTTACGGTACCCAAGAAGGATGGTGGACTTCGGCCAATCATGGACCTGCACAACTTCAACTGGTTCATCATCTACCGCAAGTTCCAAATGACAACTCTCTCCCAGATACTTATACTACTGCAGGAGGGGGTCTGGATGGCCACAACTGATCTCCAAGATTCATACTTTCACATCAACATCAGGGCAGAGCACAGACAATACCTCCGATTCATGATTGGGCAAGATCACTACCAGTATACCGTCCTTCCCTTCGAGATTTCCATGGCCCTGAGAGTATTTACAAAAATGATAGTAGTAGTGGCAGGTTACCTTTGACTCCACAGCATCATAGTGTTTCCCTACTTTGACAACTGGTAGCCAACTCAGAAAGCCAACTCCTGCAAAACATAGACAAACACTGTCTTTACTTCAGGAACTGGGCTTGAATGTGAACCTCAAAAAATCCAAACTCTTCCCATTCAGGTGGGTACAGTTTATAGGAGCCGTCACAAACTCTACACTATGCAGGGCATTCCTCCCCATTCAGAGGGCAATGGCCATAACTTCCTTGATAAACCAAATCAAGTTGAAGGGCACCACAACGGCCCTTTCTATTCAAAGCCTACTGGGCCTCATGGCTGCCAGAACAATGGTCCTGCCATTTACGAGGCTTAGAATGAGGCCTCTGCAACTCTGGTTCCTCAAGTGCTTCAGACCAGGCATACAACCCCAATCAATGAGTTTTCTGATAACTCCACATGTACTTCTGTCCCTTTCTTGGTAGGAACACCCTGCCCCCATGGAAACCCTCACCACAGATGCATCCCTGTGGGGATGGGGAGCTCATCTCAGGGGCATGTCGGTGGGCTCAATCTGGACAGATCTTCAACATTGCCATCATTTAAATTGTCTGGAGCTCCTAGCCATTCGGTTCACCCTCCTCTCATTCCTACCAACTCTGCAGGGAAAAGTCATCTCTGTTCTCACAGACAACACAATGGCCATAAGCTACATAAACCGTCAGGGGGAGACAGCATCCAAGAGACTCTGCCTCCTAGCAATTGATCTATGATCATGGTGCCTACAGCAGAGAATCTTCTTGATAGCCATACACCTGCCAGGGGAGCAGAACACTCAGGTGGGCCACCTGAGCAGAGGGGGTGTTGCACTATATGAATGGGACAAACTGGACTCACCTACAGCCAGTATTCAACAGATGGGGATATCCAACCATATATGTCTTTGTGACAAGGTCCAACAGGAAATGCCCAAAGTTATGTTGCAGAGGGAACATGGACCCACTGTCTTTGGGGGATGGCCTACTCATCCCCTGGGTGGACAGTTTTCTGTTCACGTTTCCCCCGATTCTGCTCATCACCAAGGTCACCAACAAGATCCTTAGAGAGACACCAGAGTGCATCTTTATTACTCCATGGTGGCCATGTCAATCCTGGTTCCCTGTTCTCCTTCATCTATCCCAAGTGGAGATTCACCACTTTCCCCATGCCCCAGACCTCCCTTTATCTCATGGGGGGAAAGTCATCCATCACGATGTTCCCCATCTAAAGTTGACAGCGTGGAGGATCACCTGGGTCCTTTCTGCCGATGGATAAGGGACATAATGCTAAATAATAGGTAACAGTCAAGGAGGAGGAGGAGGAGGAGATTGGATTTATACCCCACCCTTCACTACCCAAAGGAGTCTCAGAGTGGCTTACAAACTCCTTTCCCTTCCCCTCCCCACAACAAACACCCTGTGAGGTAGGTGGGGCTGAGAGAGCTCTGACAGAAACTGCTGCTTTTCAAGAACAGCTGTGCCAGAACTATGGCTTGCCCAAGGTCATCCAGCAGGTGCAAGTGGAGGAGTGGGGAATCAAACCCGGTTCTCCAAGATTAGAGTCCATGCACTTAAACACTACACCAAACTGGAGGTCCTACGCCTACAAGTGGGTGAAATTTGAGTCTTTTGCTTGAGGCCATGGGGTTCCCCTGGCGGCAGCAGGCCTTCCCTCATATTCAACTACCTTCTAACTCTGGTAGATAGGGGCATGAGTCACTCACCTTTGCGAGTCTACCTTGCAGCCATCTTGGCCCACCTTAATTGCACAGATGGCTCCTCTGTGTTCACCCACCTAGACACTATATTACACATTACATTACATTTGCGATTTATATACCGCTCTCTCCATACGTCTCAGAGCGGTTCACAGAGCACATAGTTTTTTATCTATACTAGGGGCACAGTGATAAGGGGAGGTATATGCCTAACATGACACCTGACAGCAGGATCTATTGGCTTCAGTGGTAGATTCTCTCTCTTTGGGCGAAGACATCTCGATTGCACGGCACAGATCTTCTTGCGATAGTGACTTTCTTCTGGAAACGGCCTCTTAGTGCGTGACTGCAGAACTCGACTTCTTGTCCAATTGGCTCCAGCCTCACTGTGCCGCCACGCCTCTCCAGGACCAGTCTTCATGCTCGCCGCTCATCGTTCGCTGCTGTTGCTGCCGCCATCTTCACCAGTCCGTCACCACTGCTTCAGCCACTGCTAACACCGATCCCAAGGGAGGGAGGGAAGGGTGCCCCCCGCTCGTAAGGAGCAGATACCCATTTACTTGCCTGTACGGGCTTTCGAACTGCTGGGTGGGCAGGAGCTGGGACAATGGGCCGGGAGCTCAACCTGGCTGCAGTGGGACTCGAACAGCCGTTGGCTGTTCGGTTAGATAATCTTGTAGGCTTTAACGCCTTGCGCCACTAAACGCTTTCTAAAGAGCCTGATACATCTTCACCCTCCAGTGAGAGAACTGCATGGGACTTACCCCTCATTCTACATGATTTAACTTGGCAGCCCTTTGAACCAATGACCACGTGCAACCTTCAACTGTTATCATGGAAAATGGCTTTTCTGGTCACCATTACCTCTGCCAAATGAGTGGGTGAGCTGAGGGGACTTAGGTGTGATCCACCTTACTTACACTTCCATGGGGAAGGAATGTCATTACTCCCTGACATCAGATTTCTCCTGAAAATTATCTCAGGCTTTCATCTCCAAGTGGAGGTCTCCTTACCTACCTTCTTTCCTGCCCAGAAATCCGATTCAGAGACGCGACTCCATTTACTGGTCATCAGGAGAGCTGTCCTGTTTTACTTGAGCAGAACACAAGCATTTTGTAGATATGCCTGTCTCTTTGTTTCCTATGTGGAACATCAAAAAGGACTCAGAATTTCAGCCCAACAGCTATCGAAATGGATAGTGGAGACAATTAAGCTGTGTTACCTCTTGGTTAAACATCCACTTCCTAGGCCAGTTAGGGCGCATTCCATGAGAGCATTGGCCACATCTATGGCCTTTCTCAGAGGGACCTCCTTGCAGGAAATATGTAGAGCTGCAAAGTGGGCAACACCTACCATGTTCATCAAGCACTATGCCCTAGATGTTTGGGCCAGGGGATATGCTGCAGTGGGACTAGCTGTCCTTCAATCAACCAGGTAGGCCAGAGCTTGCTACCCTTCCAAAGGGTGTGATGCATAGAGACCACAAATAAGATAAACAGGTTGCTTACCTGTAACTGATGATCTTTGAGTGATCATCTGTGCATTCACACCACCTGTCCAACCTCCCTCTCTGCTGGTAGCCTACAATCTTCAGTTGGGTTGGACAGTTGTCAGAAGGAACTGGCGGGATCTCTGTGCCCTGCCCTTAGCATGCACAGTGGAGTTCCTGGGCATGCGCAGGGGAAAGGGTGCGGAAATCCCTTTCTGGCACTTAGAAGTCACCGCTCAGGGTCGGTGCAGGCACCTGGAGTCCCAAGGGTGTTAATGCACAGATGACCGCTCGAAGATCATCAGTTACAGGTAAGTAATCTGTTTTACACTGTAGCTTCCAGTAATTGTGAGAGACCGCTCTTGGCTCATTCATTGACTATGAACTTGGTATATAACAATATTTTCTTCTGAGATTATAAGAGTGATGGACACATTTCCTTTTGGGAAGTGATCCAGTGTGTTGTAGTGGTTATAGTGTTGGACTAGGATCCAGGTTTGAGTCCCCACTCTGCTATGGAAGTTGCTGAGTGGTCTTGGGCCAGTCCCACACTCCCACCCTAACCATCTCATGGGGTGGTTGTTGTGAGGATAAAATGGAGAAGAAGAGAACGATGCAAGATGCTTTGGGTCCCCAGTGGGGAGAAAGACAAAGTATAAATGTTTTTTTTAAAAAATGGGATGCATCATTCTGTAAATCTTTAATAAGAAGAAATTGTCCTAGATTTATGATAAAGGGTATTATTTGCATTTGCAGAAGTTACCAGAGATTTTCATCCTTGCTTGGAGCTTGAGAGAAGAGTCTGTTTTATTTGCTTCACTTGTCTGATAGCCTTAACTGGCTCATATCCTGAGAAGGGTAGGTTGACAGGAGTGTATTTCAACAGGGCTTCAGTGTCAGTAGTGGCCCCCAGTGCCTACCAGGATGCTAGTTTTAGTCTGTAAAGACCCGAATTGCAAAAAAACCAAACAACCCTACCTCTTCTAGTGTCCTGAATATCTTACAGGTGATTTGTCAACTGAAACCATAATACTGGCTCAAAACTTGGTTTAATTTAGAGACATATCTGAGATTCTAGATAAAGATTCTCATGGTAAGGACATTGAATTGAATTTGTGCCAAGCTCAACTTCTGAATAATTGCCAATGTAAAAACTCAGCTCTAGTACTCTTAAAGCAACAGAAGAGCTTACTGTACCCCTGTCCCAGCAACAACAGGGAAACTATACAAGCCTGTCCCCATGTGGTAAATACCAGTGTAATCCTAAACAAAGACATATATTCAGAAGTAGACCACACTGGGACTTAATCCCTAGTAAATTTGCTTATGATTTCAGCCAGACCAATAGAAACATTTGGCTTGTGTCTGCATTTCTGCACTGACACCAAAGATCAGTGCCTCTGTCGTCATTTAGTTCAGGCTATTCTCTCAGGTAAACCTCAGGCTATTTGTGACAATAAAGTTTGTGGAGACAGGTCCTAATTGACTATATCTTTCACATTTCTTTACTGGCCATGAGATCTGTCAGTTTTTCAGGCTTTGTTTTACCTGACACAATGCATCAGGTACCAATGCAACACAAAGAACTTCATGAGTCACCCTCTCAGGACTGCCATATATGGTAAATGAGCCTGCACTGTGCCAGCACCTTTGCCTCTTCCACTTCTGTCCTTTTTGGTATTCATCCTGAAGAAAAATTCTGTGAAACTCAAAAGCTAGCTCACAACATTCAGGGTCCCCCCTCCCCTTTATTAAAGGCATTGTGCCTCTCCTGTTATTTAGATGTTTTGTAAAGAATCAGTATGAAGCTGGAACATGGAGTTGGACTTAGATGTAGTGAACAGGAAGTGATCTTTCTCATATATAGTTTCTGTTTAAAGTTTAGACCATATAATCCTGATAGTAAAGCCTTGTCTCTGGTTCACACATAAATAATGGGGGGAAAGACTCAACTATGTAAAATGTTTTCCAATGGAGATCCAGCGAGGATGCCTCCAACTCATCTGTTATTGGGCGAGAGGGTATAAATATTCATCAGAGCTGCTAATTCTGTTAATTGTGGAGACAATTACTAAATAATGAAATATTCTTAAAGCGTAATTCTATTAAGAGCTGTGCTTAACTTGTTGGTGAAGTGTTTTGCAGGTCTCCATTGATGTTAACCTGTTTGGAGTTCTTTCTACCTGTCCTAGTTAAGAAACACTATTTTGACAGAAGCTCTTACCCTGCAGTCCTGCCTGTGGGCTCAATGACTGCTTAACTGTTTTAGAATGGGGATTATGTAGAAAATTATCTCAGTGATGGTTATTTATTGTCTTCCTTAGTGAGAAAGTGAAGTGTTTAGGATACAGGGTATTTCAAATTATGTGAAGGAAAATATTCTGGATGATTTCAAAAAGGAAAAATGAGGAAAGTAAAAAGGATCATCATTTTTTGACTGTAAGAGAAGAAGAGGTCGGATTTATACCCCACACTTCACTCAGAGTCTCAGAGCGGCTTACAAACTCCTTTCCCTTCCCCTCCTCACAACATATACCCTGTAAGGTAGGTGGGGCTGAGAGAGCTTGACAGAAACTGCTCTTTCAAGGACAGGTCTTGTCAGACTAGGGCTTGCCCAAGGTCATCCAGCAGCTGCAAGTGGAGGAGTGGGGAATCAAACCTGGTTCTCCCAGATTAGAGTCCACACACTTAACCACTACACCAAACTGGCTCTCAGCAGCTGAAAGCAAAAATTAAATTTTTCCATTTTGGTAATGTGTGAAAAGTTTCAAAATCGCTGAAAGCAAACACCAAAAAAACACCTCATAAAGAACAGGTGTCCGTCTATGCAACATACAAGTTCTCTTTCTACAAACATGTTGCATCATAATAAAAAGCATTTTGGTGGTATATTATAGGCATTTTCAGATTTGTAACTAGGCACTTGTTTATTTTCACTTGGTTTCATAAATAAAACTGCATAATATTGATTCAGTATTGCCTGTCGTTACTCTCAGCTGCTCTCCAGAATCCCACATACAGAGAGTTCTTTCCAAACACTTCCTACTGGAAATCCTGAGATACCAGAGCTTGAACCTAGGACCTTCTCGCATACAGAATATGTGCTCTACCACTGAGCTACATTCATGGAACATAAATCTCATTAAGCTGATCCAGCATCCTCCTCTTCTGTTTCCCCCCCATAGAATCCTAATTAAAGACATATTGGGCCCTATCTTCCTGAATCAGTTAGTGGCCTCCGTGAGGTGGCAATTTCTGTGCCTAGCATGGAAAGCAAAACTGGGTTTTCTTTAACCATTGTTAGTTGTGTGGAAGAGGGAAGTTTGGTAGATGAATATCTCATAGCATTACGATATGACAAGCTGAGCCTGATGAAATCCCTTCGTCTAAGATATAGGATATGGCGTGATCTGGTCTATGGGGTCACGAAGAGTTGGACTCGATGTGCAACTGAACAACAACAGCAAGATATAGGAGCACTTTTCTCTATGCATCTGGTCATCTGGTGTACACATGGATCCCTCATAGTCACGCAAATATCTGAAGCAGGGGTGTCAAACATGCTGGATCAGGGCCCCAGAGGGCTTCCATCAGGCCTGCCGTGGAACTGGCCATCTCCTGCTTCCAGTTCTGCTGCTGCTGCATCATAGCTTGCTTTGCCAGACTCTCTTAATCACTCAGCCATTTCATATTTTAATCTGGGTCCTAGACTCAGAACTCTGAGCATGAGATTTCTGTGGTGAATGTCAGTAAATCAAAAGTAGGTTTGCAGCTAGCTTACAGAGCTAATATTTAGGCATGGTTTATTTTAAATAAAAAAAATCTTTGTGTTTGTGTCCCTTATAAAGTTTATATCTCTGCTATTTGGCATTACATTTTATGACACACATGGCCTGGCCCAACAAGGTCTTGTTTATGTCAGATCCGGCCCTCATAACAAATGCATTTGACACCCCTGATCTGAAGGGTTACAAGCTATACTGTTTCAGAGGGTAGCCCTGTTGGTCTACAGTAGAACAGTTAGATTTGAGTCCAGTAGCACCTTCAAGACCAACAAGACCAAGCTATACTGTAGCATTCTAAAATCACTGAAGCCTTTGATCTTTTCAGGATAGTTTTATGGCATCCATGCTGTGGTGGGCTGGATAATTTCACACACTGATATGGGTGTTGATATCAGTTTGTGCTACTACAATTGTGGAATAACAGCTGGTGAATCTGCAGGTTGGAAATAAGATGCATGAGCTGGGTGATGTGCTGTGTCAGTATTGTTAGAAATGTTGTAGGCAAGACTTATCGGCACATCTGCACTGAAAGAATTTGCAAGGAGCTATTTTTAGCACTGTGCCCAGCACGAGCCACCTTGCAGTTCTCACAAACATTCAGATTCAGTTAGTATGTTTTAATGCGTGTGTTTTCTACAGCAGATACAACATTAAATCCTGATTCTTCAACCCTCTGTTCTGGTGATTCCCCCCCCCTTCTGTAATCTCTGCAGAAATTAATGAGCCATGAAGATTGTGCCTGGATTTCCACTGATCAAGTGACACTTGAGAGGTTAAAAAGGATGCAGTAACATGACATTTCTAAACTCCCAGAAGTTCCCACCAGCTTACATATTGCAGACAGTTTCATACTACTGTAGTTCTGCAATTTTAAATACACTTGGAATAGGGTTGACAGACCCCCGGTCTGGGAGGGGTTCACCCGATTTGAGGGCTTCAGCCTGCCAACAGGCACATTGCGTGTCAATGTTGTTGGCATGATGACATCATGTGGAAATGACATCATCACCCTGGGGACATTGCGTGGTGATGCTTTAGCATTTTGGCCAAGTTGCTACATCGCCATGCGACGTCCCCGGTGTGATGGCATCACTTCTGTGTGACATCATCACACTGCATGACATTGCCCCATGCCCCTCTCCCAGAAGGCTCCCTCCTGCCCCCCACTGGCAGAACAATTGGACCTGGAAACCATAACTTTGAAGCAAACTCTACTGTGGTCAGTTGGACTTCCTTCTGAGTAACAATAGTTAGGATCTAGCTGTAAAACCATATCTCAACATGTGCAAGAGGGAAAAACTGTGAGGATGTTTTCTCATTTTGAGTTTAAAATCTGTTTTGGCTTAAATTGATATGACAGTTTCCTAAGGCTAGACACCACCCCAAGGATTTCCCATCTGTTTCCCACCTACCCCAGTGACCTGAGATTCCCAGCAGAAATGTAAAAGTTTTAGGGATGGAATCTGAGCTGAAGTATAAAACCCATCCAAGCCTGTCACTGGTAACTTGAAGGATGAGGTACTTTGACAGAGACAAGGTGGTTTATGTTTCAGATGAAGAGCAATTTTTGTGTAGGAAAAAATGCACAGACTGAGGTAAATGTATACAGAGAAGCAGGGTGGCAGATTTAAATAGAAAACACCTAGGGAGAGACCCTTCTAGACAGACTTTAACAGTTTGTTACATCCCACTGTAATTCAGTTACAATGTCAGATTCAGGACTGCCCCAAACCTAGCTCCTAACCCAGGCCTGTATCTTTAACCTACTATCCTGTCCTGTTAACCCTTTTTCAGACTCCCCTTTTTCAATACCAGTTCTCAACCTTCCACTAACTAAAATACCGACTGTCAAAATTTTAACTCATTCCTACACCTCTGGTTCTACAGTCTGAGTCAGAGCACTGTTCTCATTGACTCCTGTGTTGCTGGATTAATTATCACTGCCTTACCTGTCACAAGGGAGCTGTGGTGGCTCAAGTGGTTAAGACACTGAACTGCAGGCTGTGGAAGGTCAGTAGTTCAGCAGTTCGAGACCCGGGTGCCACATGACGGGGTGAGCTCCTGTCTCTAGTTCCAGCTCCTGCCAACCTAGCAGTTCGAAAGCAAGAAATTGCAAGTAGATGAATAGGGACCACTTTGGTGGGAAGGTAACAGCGTTCCGTGCACCTTGGTGTTTAGTCATGCCGGCCACATGACCACGGAAACGTCTTCGGACAGCGCTGGCTCTTCGGCTTTGAAACGGAGATGAGCACCGCAACCCTAGAGTCGAATTCGACTGGCTTTCGAGCAAGGGAACCTTTACCTTTACCTTTACCTGTCACAACTGATTTGTACAGCCAGTAAATATTCAGTGTATCTTCTGTGTTCTGTCCTGCATGAACAACATTTCCATGAGTGCTGCTCAAAGATGTATTTGTTGAACATCTGTACTTTTTGCTTGACATTTACATGCTTTGATTAAAACCCTGCTTGTGAAAATTCTGCAGAGGTAAGGGAAACCAGCTAGGAAAAGTTGAAAACAGCAAGTCCAACTATAAGGTATAGCATGATGCACACAAGTGCCTTCACAATTCTATTGGTGAGTTCATCATGCGGGAAGGGGGGCCAGCAGCCACTTTTCCATCATACCTTAAACCTGATTCCATGAAGTAATGTTCTTACTTATGGCTGAACACTTACGTTTTACAACAGTTTGTTTGACTTTTTAATATAAATGGCTTCTTTTGCAGAGCAATATCTCTCCTTATATATAATTGTGTTTTGGTCATGGACTCTCCTGAACATTCCACATGCTCCCAAATCAATTGACTCTCTGATCTGCCACTCAGAGGGCGTCCCTAGCCAATGGTTGCATTGCCTGAGTCCTGCCCAGCCGTCACTCAAGAGTACTTGCATGCCATTGGCCAGCTGCTGGGTTTGCTCCTCTTCCCCGTCCACTCCTTCAGCCACTGTGCCATGTCAGAATTTCTGGCAAACGGCTTTCTCTCTTGATGAAGACACTTGCCTCCTGTGTGGGACTAATTTTTCCCTCAGTAGCTGTTGGTAGGTGTAATGAAATGGCAGTTACCTGCGTCTGTAAGATGGCTGCTGTCTGTGTGTTTACAATGTTCCCCCATAAGGCTTAATTGAGCTGTAGTTCCTGAGAGGGGACTGCAGGGGTATCACTCACTGGGTTGAATGGGGCTTCCTCATCTGCTGGCCTACAGTTCCCAGCTGCCCCAAAGCCAAAAACTGCAAGAAAAGAGGGACCATCCCAAGGGGCGGGGCAGCATCAATATAGACTACAGCTAGGCCACAAGCCAGAGACGTGGGGAATCCTGGGAGGCAGCAGAAACTCAGCCACTCCACAGTCAGCTGGACTGGGGAATGAATGGAAGTTTCCCTGTTCTCTTCGGCAGGAGAGAGAGGCTGAAGCAGAGCCAGAGGCCAATCCAAGGAGGGATCCTATCCTTAGCCTACAATGTCCAGAGGTAGAGAGTACTGTGTGAAGAGAAAGAGGATTTCATTTAACCCCTGTTGATTTATGCCCTGTTGGTTCATGGTGTGTGCTCACTCCTGCAGTTGTGCCTTATTTATTTAGTGTGTGTGTGGGTTGCCAACTTTCCAGGGATCCCACGAAGATTGGGGATTCCATCTCCAAATAGGGAGATTTGGGCAGAGTGGTCTCACTGTCCCCCTAAAAAGGAAGTCACAATTCAGTGAGTGGTGGCAGTGAACTTCAGGAGATATGCCCACAGGACAAGGGTGAGAGGCAAACAGCTGTTGTAAACTGGAGCCCATTTCGCCACAATAGGCAACCAAGCTTGGTTCAGACAAAGAAAGGAAACCCTTTGCAGGCCTTTGGGAGGAACTCATTGGGGCCAGTCCTGACTAGGGTTGCCAGCTCCAGATAGGGAGATTCCTGGACATTTTCTGGTAGAGTCTATGTAAGCCAGGTTTTGGGAAGGGGAGAGGCCTCAGCTGAGCAGAATGCCATAAAGCCCACTTTCCAAATCTGTTATTTTCTCCAGGAGGGAGAGATCTGTTGTCTGGAGTTGTTATGCAAGTCAAAAGGGGGAGAGGAGAATGATGTAAGCTGCTTTGGTCCCCATTTCCTCCTGGGAAACCATTGTTGCCAATCTCCAGGTGAAGGCTGGAGATCACTCAGAATTACAACTGCTATCCAGATGGCAGAGATCAGTTCCCCTGGAGAACATGGTGGACTCTGTGTCCTTATACCCTGCTGAGATGCCCCCCCCCCATGACAGCCAATGTGACATGGAAGCCAGGGTTTCAGAGCACTGTAGAGGCTGCAGATGGGGGGGAGATGGAAAGCTGAAGAGTGAGGAGGCAATAAAGGTAGGTTGATGCTTAGCTGGGAAGGAGATAGGCTTGCCAACTCCAGGTGGGAAATTCCTGGAGTTTTGAGGGATGGAGCCTGGAGAGGGTGAGGTTTGAGGAGGGGTTGGACCTCAGACAGGTACAATGCCATAGATTCCACCCTCCCAACCAGCCATTTCCTCCTTGGTAACAATTGTTGCCAATCTCCAGGTGAGGGCTGGAGATCACTCAAAATTACAACTGCTCTTCAGGTAGCAGAGATCTGTTCATCTGGAGAAAATGGTGGACTCTGTGTCATTATACCCTGCTGAGATCACCACAGCAAATTGACACTGAGTGTCCAGGGCCTTGGCACTCTCCCAGAGCCTCTTTCTAGAGCTCATTGTATTTATTTCCACAACAGGCCTTATTCCTAGTCATAAATAAATACATTTTAGGGCCTCATTCTTTTTATTGATCCTTTAAACAAGTTCTTTCTCCTCACAGAGTCCCTCTCAGATATTCCTCACCTTTGATTCTCCTTTTTATATAAGGCTTCTTTTACATCATTTCCTGTCAGCATGAATGCCTTGTTGCATGAGGTCTCTTTGTCATGATCACAAAGAGGCTGGGGCATAAACTGTACCCCCTCCTGTTCTCAAATCTTGCCTAATATCTTCTTTAGAAAACAGATGGGTCTCATTCCTGTTTTTACCTTTGGAAATTATTTTTGAAAGAGAGAGTCAGTGAACTGTAGAGCTCAGGAACAATTTCATTTGGCTTCTGTGACATTATCACATTGGTTGGATGTAGTTTAGAGACCCTTATGCAGAATATTATGAATAAAGCAGCACTCCTGCCTGTCACTTGGTGGGAGGAGGGAAAAGATGGATGTTGTGCCCTAAAGATTCTCCTCACGTTGCAACAAGAAGGGCAAGGTAGTCATAGAAAAGGGAGGGCTGGGCCCCTGCCTGTATAAATAATAGGCCTTCTTCTAAGCCTAAGGGAGATAGGTGAACCCATATGGAAGAGGTAAAGACACTGAAGGTTATGGGGTGGAGAATTTTTTTTAATGCAGCTGAACAAGAACCATTGGAAAGGTTGCATACACAGTGCAGTTTCAGTGGTACTTTATTGGTATGAAAACTTTACATAAGTTGCCAAGGACTGTGAAAGGGATAGATCCCCTCAGGCCAGTCCCAGGAAGTTTTCATTGGATCAGGTAATTAGCATTTGCTATAAGGGGAATCATTCCAAGAAGCTATGAAAGAGAAGGCGTAAGGGAATACCTGGCTTTTCTGCTTATTACCCAATATAGAAGTTTGGTCTAAAATTTATTCTAGTACAGCTGGAGGAGATCTCACTATTGCTGAGTGAAGCTAGGCATACTAATCAAGATGTTGATAGCATTGCTACTCAGAAGTGGATCTGCCGCACTACCAAGCTGGCCACCCCTATTACTTATGTGTTTGCATATGCAATGTGTTTAAATATAGGGGAATCAAGAACTTCCAAACAGTGAGGCTGAACCAAAGATGGGAAGATAAACAAAACATAAATAGTAGAGACATTCTGTGATTGGCCTGCTCACTTTGAGGAAAGTAGCAAAAGCCCAGTCATTTTCAATAGAGGGAATGTATAATTTTCAAATTTTAACACACACAGTACCTATGAATATTTTAAGCATTTCCTTCATATTTTGTCTGTTAAAGATTTGTAAATGCGGATGATTAGGATCTAAGACAATGGGTTGGATCAGCCAGCTTTTTCACTCAGTTTCATCTGATTCCCCTACTTACTTCTGCTGCCGCCCCACAAAGCTTTTTTCCATGAGGTCTTATGATCCCCAGTATGACCTTGTAGTGGTCCACTCTTTTTTCCTTGTGGAAAACCTAGTTTGGTCTAAACTATTTATTGGTTTAATCACCATAAGGTTGAGGGTTGAGTTCAAGGTGGTTGCCATCCCTAGTCTGTACAGAGTAATGCTTTTGCACAGCTTTCATTTTAGTGAGGTTTCTGTGGATATTGAGCCTGGGATGGGATTGAGCCAGTTGTCATCATCACAAGTCCTTGAGCAGATTACAAAAATGCTTAAAAATTTATGCTGTTATAGTAGCTGCAGATATGTTTGCGCAGTATTAATCATTTTGCCTGTCTGTAAATTTCAGTTATTGTCAAGGGATTTTTTTCAAACTGTGTGGAGGAATATTGGGAACTGACATTTATTAATAAAATAATACAGCCATTCCTATACAGAAAAACTTCTGAGGAGCACTAGACTGAGTAAGTCATTAATTAGAAAACACATCTGGTACCCTGGTACCCAAGTCACATAAGCATCTTACATGGATATTGATGTGACTTGAAAAGCCTTGTTATTCTTTTGAAAAGTGAGAGAGAAATTTTTACGAAAAGATAAATAAAGTTTACTATCAAAATACTGATATACCCCTACCCCATGAATTATGAAAGCAGAGACCATTTTTGTTGAATTATAGGTAGAATGCCATTCTAGATATTTGGCAATCAGCAGCTTTCATGTTTGGCTAACAGAAGCAGTGTTCAAAGTGAAGTGGCTGATAGTCAGTCAGGCCTATGTGTGTGCTGCCTCTGTCCCCCCACTTGCAGGGAAGGGGTTACATTGGCATGAATTGCGGTGACATTATGGTGCTATGTTGTCATCATATCTGTAATAATATATATTTGCTATAACAGCATTTGTTCTCTCCCATGGCTGTGCATATTTAACCCAATTTATTTTTATTTATGTTAGTATCCTTTCTCTAAAGTTCCTATCACCAGACTCCCACTGTGTTTGTTCTAAGTATGCACCACTTAGAGCCAAAGAAACCTAACCCGATGCCACCTTTCATCTGAGACCTGAGTGACTTGCTGGGGTTTATATATTGCTTTCGAGAGCTGTCATTGGCTGCAAACTTAGGGCCAGACTTGATAAGATGGACATCTCAAGTTCATCTTGTGGATGGGCTGCTATTTTAAACAGTGAGTTTCCATCTGGGAACTCCTTTAAACTATGTCACTGAGGCTGGGATCACCTGGTGTAGGGGAAGGAGGGGATCCTGATTTCCCCCATGCCTGTACACCCCAACACCATTTCAGGTCATAAAAAACAGCACAAAGGAGAAGGCAGGATCCCCTCCTCTCTCCACACCATTCTGGACCTGACATGAATTGAGCAGCTGCAACACAGTTTAAAGGCATTCCTGGGTTAGAACCAGGGTTCTTTTTGTAGCAGGAACTCCTTTCCATATTAGGTGACACACCCCTAATGTAGCCCATCCTTCAAGAGCTTACAGAGCTCTTCTTACAGGGGCTACTGTAAGCTTTTGGAGGATTGGCTACATTAGAGGTGTGTTGCCTAATATGCAAAGGAGTTCCTGCTACAAAAAGAGCTCTGATGAGAACTCATGCTCTAAAATGTTGATGTGTACCTAGGGCGAACTCTGGGATATCTACCTTGTCTAGTTTGGGCCTTAGTCAGTATCCTAAGCTGTGTCAGGTTTGTGTTGCATGGCATTTTAAAAAGTTACACCAGGGTTATCACTAGGGTTGCCAAACTCCAGTTGGTGGCTAAAGATCTCCCACTATTACAACTGATCTCCAGGCGACAGAGATCAGATCATGTGGAGAAAATTGCTGCTTTGGCAAGTGGACTCTATGGCATGATACCCCACTGAAGCCGTACCCCCAAACCCACCCTCCTCAGGCTCCAACCCCAAAATCTCCAGGTATTTCCCAACCAGAGCTGACAACCTATCACCATGTCATACTGTATGCTATGGGATAATTACTTATGTATTTCTGTTAATCTTTTGAAGTCCATGTAACCCTTTATTATATTTACTGCAACAGATTAAAATTGCTACCCTTCTGAAAATCGCTATCTGTGTTGCACGAACAGAAGACAGGTGATGACATTTGATTCATCTTCTTGTTTTAGTTTAGTTCACATGCAAAAGTGGACATGGGAGTCATGGGTCAGACAGGAACTAACATCTCTTCTTTCAGTTGTCTTTATATTCAAGGAAGGTCTGTACATTTTTGGAGTCATGACTGTATAGAATCCAGGACATGCTGGTTAGAATCTCATGGTCAGAAATACTTAAGGAGAAGGGCGTTCAAGAAGGATGGGGGTTTCTCAAAAGTGAAATACTGAAGGCACAATCATGAATGATTTCTATGAGAAGGAAAAATGGGAGGAGCCTACAGAAGCCAAGGTGGCTCTATAAACAGCTTTCTAAGGACTTGAAAAATAAAAAAAACTCATTCAGAAAGTGGACGGAGGAGCTTATAACCAAGGATGAATACAAACAAATAGCCAGTGCTTGTAGAGAGAGAGTTAGGAAAGCTAAAGCTCAGTATGAGCTTAGGCTAGTGAGAGATGCTAAAAACAACAAAAAAGGGTTCTTTCTTATGTTCAGAGTAAGAAAAAGAGCAAGGACATGGTAGGCCCATTTCGGGGACAGGAAAGTGAAATTGTAACTGGTGATGAAGAGAGGGCAGAACTGCTCAATTCCTACTTTCCCTCAGTCTTCTTTTGCAAGGGAAATGATGCTCAACATGGCAAAAACAAAACACATGATGAGGGAATGGAATTGCAGCCTAGGATTGACATAGGGGCAGTACATGAACACCTAGTTTATTTCAATGAAACAAAGTCTTTGGGGCCAGGTGAGCTGCATCCAAGGGTACTAAAAGAACTCACAGATGTAATTTTTGAGTCTCTGTCCATTATTTTTGAGAATTCTTGGAGAACAGGTGAGTTGCCAGAAGATTGGAAGTGGGCAAATGTTGTCCCCATCTTCAAGAAGGGGGAAAAGGAGGATCCGGGTAACTACCAACCCGTCAGCTTGATATCTATACCTGGGAAAGTTTTAGAACAAATAATCAAACAAACAGTCCTTGAGCATTTAGAAAAGACAGCTGTAATTACTAAGAGCCAGCATGGGTTTCTCAAGAACAAGTCATGTCAGACTAACCTTATCTCTTTTTTGAGAAAGTTACTACCTTGCTAGATCGAGGAGATGCTGTAGACATAGTTTATCTTGATTTTAGTAATGCTTTTGATAAGGTTCCACATAATATACTTCTTGGCAAACTGGTAAAATGTGGTTTGGATCCTATGACTGTTAGTTGGATCTGTATCTCATT
Source organism: Gekko gecko (assembly GCA_029375565.1). Classification (NCBI taxonomy): domain Eukaryota; kingdom Metazoa; phylum Chordata; class Lepidosauria; order Squamata; family Gekkonidae; genus Gekko; species Gekko gecko. Next base: position 124,288,606 of record JAPDNY010000006.1, on the reverse strand, counting down.
GACAGATCACACACAAAGAGTGCTTGTGAATGGTTCCTCATCTTCTTGGAGAGGAGTGATGAGTGGAGTGCCTCAAGGATCTGTCCTGGGACCTGTTTTGTTCAACATCTTTATCAATGATTTGGATGAAGGGATAGAGGGAATACTTATTCAACTTGCAGATGATACTAAATTGGGAGGGGTAGAAAATACAGTAGAAGACAGAGTCAGGAGGCAGGATGATCTTCACAGGCTGGAAAACTGGGCTAAAAGAAATTTAATGAATTTCAATGGAGATAAATGTAAAGTTCTGCATTTAGGTAGGAAAAAATCATATGCATAATTATAGGTTGGAGGAGACTTGTCTTGGCAGTAGTATGTGCAAAAAGGATCTAGGGATCTTAGTAGACCATACACTGAGCATGAGTCAGCAGTATGATGTGGTAGCTAAAAAGGCAAATGCGATTTTGGGCTGTATCAACAGAAGTATAGTATTCAAATTACAAGATGTGATGGTACCACTTTACTCTGCTCTGGTCAGACCTCACCTAGAGTACTGTGTTCAGTTTTGGGCACCACAATTTAAGAAGGATATAGACAAACTGAAACATGTCCAGAGGAGAGCAACAAAGATGTTGAGGGGTCTGGAGACCAAGTCCTATGAGGAAAGGTTGAAAGAGCTGGGTATGTTTAGACTGGAGAGGAGATGACTGAGAGGTACTTCAAGTACTTGAAGGGCTGTCATCTAGAGGATGATCTGGAGTTGTTTTCTGTTTCCCCAGAGGAGAGCAACAAAAATGGTGAGGGGTCTGGAGACCAAGTCCTATGAGGAAAGGTTGAAAGAGCTTGGTATGTTTAGACTGGAGAGGAGACGACTGAGAGGTACTTCAAATATTTGAAAGGCTGTCATCTAGAGGATGGTCTGGAGCTGTTTTCTGTTTCCCCAGAAGGTTGGACCAGAACCAACAGGTTGAAATTAAATCAGAAGAGTTTTCGGCTAAACATTAGGAAGGCCTTCCTGACAGAGCGGTTCCTCAGCGGAACAGATGGGCTCTCCTTCTTTGCAGGTTTTCAAACAGAGGCTAGATGGCCATCTGACAGCAATGTGGATTCTGTGAATTTAGGCAGATCATGAGAGGGAGAGCAGGAATGGTTGCCTCAGTGCTTAGTTCTTGTGGCCCTTTTTTACATGCCCAGGGAAATGCTGATTGCCACTTTGGGGTCAGGAAGCAATCCTGGAGGGTTTTTATCATCTTCTGGGCATGGAACGGCGGTCATTGCGGCTGTGGAAGGGGAGGTATTTGTAAATTTCCTGCATTGTGCAGTGAGTTGGACTAGGGGACCCTGGAGGTCCCTTCCAGCTCTATGATTCTGTTATTCTACTACTGCCCAATTAATGAGGCTGTTTTACACTGCACTGTCAGGACTCCTTGTTGTTTTCTGTTCTCTGTTTTCCTCTTTTGCTGGATGTGAATATGAATGGGCACAAACCAGCTCACAAACTAAAGATGATGATGAATTTTGGCTGGCTCGTGAACTAATGTTCATGGCAGGTCAACCAGCATAACTTTCCATGAACTTTCCAATGACCTCTGTAGGCATCTGGATCGGGGTGGTGTGGCAGCACTGGTGTTATTAGATCTGTCAGCAGCATTCGACACGGTCGACCACCTGTTGCTGGCCCACCACCTCACTGACGTGGGGATCCAGGGGCTTGCCCTTCAATGGTTTGCCTCTTTTCTCCAAGGTCGGGGACAGAGGGTGCTGATAGGGGATCAGCGGTCCTGGAGACATCCCCTTGATGTCAGGGGGCTGTGTTGTCCCCAGTGTTGTTCAACATCTACATGCGCCCCCTTGCCCAGATTGCCCGGAGTTGTGGGCTTGGGTGTCATCAGTATGCAGATGACACCCAGCTCTATCTGATGATGGGCGGCCAGTTGAACTGTGCCCCGGATGACATGCATCGGGCGTTACAGGCTGTGGCTGGGTGGCTCAGACTGAGCCGATTGAAATTAAACCCAGCAAAGACGGAGGTCCTGGGCCTGAGTTGGATTGGTTCAGGGTTGGGGCTCCCTCTCCCGACCTTCGATGGAGTGCCCTTGGAACCAGCGTCGGAGGTTAGGAGTTTGGGTGTGTTCCTGGACTCCTCTCTAAAGATGGAGGCCCAGGTGGCAGCCACTGCCAGGTCTTCCTTCTACCATCTTCAGCAGGCTCAGCAGATGGTCCCCTTCCTTGACCGCAATGACCTGGCCACTGTGATCCATGCGACGGTCACCTCGAGGCTAGACTACTGTAACGCTTTCTACTTAGGGCTGCCTTTGTCACAAATCTGGAAGCTGCAGCTAGTGCAGAATGCTGCAGCCAGGCTGTTGATGGGTCTCTCTAGGAGGGCTGAAAGTGCTGCACTGGCTGCCAATAGCATACCGGATCCACTTCAAAGTGCTAGTTCTTACCTTTAAAGGCCTGTATGGCCAGGGTCCGGCTTACCTAAGGAACCGTCTTTCCCCATATGTTCCCCCAAGGGCACTTTGGTCAGGGAGTCAACATCTCCTTGAAATTCCAGGCCCTAGGGATGTGAAATTTGCTGCCATTAGAGCCAGGGCATTTTTAGTGGTGGCTCCTACCTGGTGGAAGGAGGTCCCAGAGGAGATCCAGGCCCTGCGGGACCTTGCTCAGTTCTGCAGGGCCTGTAAGATGGAGCTCTTCCACCAGGCCTTTGAGTAGGAGCCACCGCCACCACTATTCCATCATTGATAATTATGCGCCACCGCACCATTGCCATCATCAGGTGCTGGGCGACCCTGGAAGGAGAGGGGAGAGGTTACTAGTATGTTGCTGGGGATTAAGATCTGCCCCATCTTGTTTTAAATGCTTGAAGTTGTATTGTATGATTTTATTTGTTTTATGCTTTACTCTGTTTTAATTCTGGCATTCGTGCCCTATTGTCAGCCGTCCTGAGCCTTTGGGGAGTGCGGGATATAAATCTAAATAAATAAATAAATAAGTGGTTCATGAATTGATACATTTCCAGACAAACTATCTCCACTCAATCAAAATGTTTACCAAATTTCAAAGCAACAGAGGGGATGGAATTCTCCAGCCATGGAAACACCAATGGGGCCCTCCAAAGCTTAACAGGCACTGCTGTCTGCCAATAACAGAGTTCCCATTCTGCTATGTGGGATCAGAATGCTATATATACCCTCAGCTCAGCTCCGCACCTTCTCCTCTATTGGGTGTTGGCCGATGGCCGTTAGACAGAAAGGCAGGGAACTTGTTAAAAGCAGAGGACATTTATTTATTCCTGATTGTGAACACCTCTCCCCTGGTGGGGTTGGTTTTACGTGGACTCTAAGCCATCCTGTCTCTTTGCTCACACTGAGCAGAAGGGCTTAGCTACTGTGTGCCTCAGCTGAGGAACCACATTTTATACTCTTCCACCTGTCCTGATTGTGAATAACTCTCCCCCTGTGGGGTTTGGGTGTTAGGTGGGCTCAGGGCTCTGAGCCACCCCATCTCTCTGCTTATGCTGAGCAAAGAGTCTTAGCTACTGGATGCCTTGATTGAGAACCCACATTTATACCTTTCTACCCCTCCTGATTGTGAATACCTCTATGTGCCATGAGAGTGAAAGTGGGTGCAAAGGGTTCTCATCATGAGGGGGAAGAAGTCCTCCACCCCCTGTCTACCACAGGCCCCCATCCCCAGGCCCCAAACCCATTTTGCCTGCCCACTGGAGCCTGGCCCTAGCAGGGCATCACCAGGGGTCTTGGAGTCTCCTTCCCCGGCTCTTCTCCTGGGGCTCTCCACAGAAGCAAAGAGTTTTTAGCACTGCCCAGACACCAGCAGTTGCTAAAACTCTTTGGAGAGGAGGAGTCTGATAGCAGTGATTCAGAGGGTGGGGGGGGAAGCATCCCCCCTTCCACATTGCAACTCCCCGTTGCTGCTCCTTCCTCGAGTACACCCCTCTGTGGCCCCTCCCAGCCCAGTGCCAGCAAGCAGCTGTACCTCCCAGCTTCTCCAACTCTGGGCCCCCATTTCAGTCCACAGTTTGGAAACATTTCCACATCCTCCCCCATGACCCATTTGTGCCAGGTATTCCATATCCATGTACAAAGGGGTGCAAACCCTCAACACTTGTCCTCCTTCATCCTGCAAATGGTGCACCCAATGATGTTGCCAGTGGAAGAAAGAGTTGTGGCGAGCAAAAGGAAGAGGAGATCCACTCCCTCTCAGCAAGAAGTATCATAGGGTGGGAAAGAGACTCCTCCAAGAAAGGCTTCCCACACTTTGGGTGCTGTGAGTGGCACATCAAGGCAGGCCACCCTCCAAGAGGTCACTTCCACAGGGATGCCGACAGTGCCATCCAAAAGGGCTATGTGAAGGACCCAGGAAGCCGTCACTTGCCTCATTAGTGAGATGATTGCTGTGGATAGCTAACCCTTCCTCTTCATGGAGGATGCAGCCTTTTGCCAGCTGCTCCAACATCTGGCTCCTAGGTACTTTGTCCCCTCACAGAGGACCATGAGCTGATGAGTCCTGCCCACCATGCACTGCTCTGCAGTGGCAATGGTCAAGGCTCAGTTCTCCAGAGCACAAGTCAGAACTGTACATTTCATGACAGACCTCTGGTACAGCCAGCAGCGTGGTCGCTCCTCCCTCACCACCCACTGGTGGTAACCAGAGGACCACTCTGGACTGTTGGGACATGGCCCAGGCCCCAGGAAGGGACAGTCCTGCCACTGGGCTACAAAGAGTTTCTTCTCCATGCACAGGGGATGGATGCAGACCGCACAGCACAAAATATCACTGCCATGATACAGAATAGCCTGAGGGAGTGTGTGGGTAGTGGCAGCAGCAGCATCCATGGCTACATGGCCACAGACACCAGTGCCAGCATGCTGGCAGAAGTGAAGGCTGTGCTCTTCAAGGGCATTGTCTGCCTGGCACACATGCTTCACCTGGTGGTAAAGGATGCTCTGGGGCTGGGGAGCACTGTCAAGGCCACCTGGCTGTCACCTGGCTGGTTGAGATGCAGTCATTGCTGGAGACCTGCCAGCTCCTGGCTGCTCACTTCTCTGCCTGTCTGCTGCTCAAGAGGCAGTGGGAAGGGGATGAGCCTGAACACTGGCTCGTCCTGGACTTATCCACCCACTGGAACGTCACCTATGCTATGATTGCACATTTGGTGGAGCAGAAAAGCATGGTTCAGGTTGTCATTTTCTCCATGATCATCCTGCACAGGGAAGAGGAGCTCAGCATCAGCTCCAATGACTGGCTGAACCTCTCTCAGATGGTACATATCCTCAAGCCCTTCCAGGACACCACCAATGTGCTCTGCACCCATGTGGGTCAAATCCCCCTGATTTGAGGGCTAGACTGGGTTCTGGGCTCTGGGCTCTGCACTGGAACCAGGCCCCAAGGGGACGCCTGTTCTCCCCTGTGTCAGGCCCTTGGGAGAGAGGTTGCAGATGGGCTTCTCTGTAAGGAAGGGGAGTACAGGCTGGTCTGCATCTGTGAACCCCAGATAAAAGGCAGTGTTGCTCTCCAGAATGCCAAGCTCATGCAAGGGAAGTATGAGCTCTACAAAGAAGTGCAGAGCCTATAGGACAATGGACGTGGCCAGAGGGAACTGTGGGTGGAAGTGGCTGGGGAGGCAGTGGTGAAGGAGAAGGAGCTGCAGCCTAACATCTCTGCCTCAAAGAGCCCAATCAGGGAGACACCCCACTACTGGTTGTCAGTGATGAACTGGGATGCCAGGCATGCAATGGAGGATTCGGAAGAGGTGATGGTGAGGGAGTACCTTGCAGAGTTCCCTGAGCCTGCCAGAGCTGATCCCTTGCTGTCATCTAGCCCAGCCTCTCTTACATGACCATGAGTCTCCTCTCCTGCCCTTCCACCAGTGTCCAGAGTGAGTGGGTGTTCTCAAACCCCCACAGCTAATGCTTGGACCCAGCCAGGGTGGATGAGTTGGTCTTCCTCAAGGTCAACCTCCCCCTTCTGGACTATCCTTCTTTGGAACTCACGGAGTAAGATCCAGACCTCCTGTTTTTCCCCTGCATGCCCCCCTCCTCTCTGGGTGATCCAGTATGTGGCCTGTGTGTTGCAACCTTGGCACACCCAACCAGAGTTCCCTCTAAGCTGCACTAGGGGGGACTGGCACACAAAATTTTAGCCAGCAGTGCAGAGATATTTTTCCTTAGCTCACCAATGAACTGAGAAGGCATTTTCCCTCTCCATTGGAAACAATGGAGGATGGGGGCACCTCCTTCTGGGGCCCATAGAATGGGACCCCCTAATTCAATCCTTTTGAAACTTGGGGGGGGGGCTTGAGAAGAGGCACCAACAGCTATGCTTCAGATTTGGTGTCTCTACCTCAAAAAAAAACCCAGCCCCCAGAGTCCCAGTTAAAACTGGATAAATTCTCCATTGTAGCCTATGGAACCATTGATTATAATGGTCCCCATAGGCTATAATGGAACCAGAAAAAATGATTTATTTTTTGCACACCCCTATTATGCTTTTAAGTATGATTGTGAGCTGCCTTACGTCACAGGGGAAAGTGGGATATAAATATTTCAATAAATAAGTAGTTTGGGCAGGTTGCTAACATTTAAGCAACTTCCTGTTCATTAGGTTAAGCAGGGTTCTGACAGTGATTGTTCCAGCTCTGTTATACTTGACCTGTAATTCTGGTTGTCATGTTTCACTAAAAACAAACAAACAATAACAAAGTAGACTGCTAGAGGCCCCCCCCCCAAGTGCTGGTATGTTTTCTAAGGCTCAGTGCAGTGTGATGGTCTGAGGCCAGGTCTACCAATATAGTGGACTCGGGTGGGTAGACCTGTTCTCTGGAGACCAGGCCTATCAGTATAGTGGACTGGGACAGGCAGACCTGTTCTCCATAGGTCAGGTCTACCAGCATAGTAGACTGGGGTATGTAGACCTGTTCTCCAGAGGCCAGGTCTACCAATATAGTAGAAAGGGGTAGGTAGACCTGTTCTCCAGAGGTCAGGTCTACAAATATAATGGAAAAGGGAGGGTAGACCTGTTCTCCAGAGGCCAGATCTATCAATATAGTGGAAAGGGTGGGTAAACCTGTTCTCTAGAGGCCTGGTCTACCCCCACAGAGATTTTTACAATGTTAAGGAAATAATCTTCTAAAAATAAATTTAAGTGATAGTTAAATGTAGACCTGCTCCCAACTTTAATGCTACAAGCTTTTTTTGCTTATGAGGTAGAATTTTTGCTCACAACACTGTGGAGGTTAGAGGAAACTTTGCACCCAACCCTTTCTCACTGAAATTCCCCCTCTGAGAAAATCCCTGGATACCCCTTTTACGTTTACCCTCTGTTACCCAAAGGGGCTGTCTTCTATTTGATTGGGGGGATTAGTGAAGGACACAAGCCTTGCAAGAGGGAGTAACAGACAAGATCTCCACCAAAGTTTACTGGGATTTTTCCTTAGAATGAAGGGTGCTTGGACTTACTCCTTTTGGAAGCCAAACTATACATTCAGCAGAAGGGGATGTCTGGGGGCTAACCTCCAAAGAAGATTTCCCTCACCCAACACCTACTTCATGAAATAATATCTGTCTCATAACACAACACCTTCCTCATGAAAGAACATCTACCTCATAAAACAACACCTACCTCATGAAAGAACACCTGCCTCATGGAACAACATCCACCTCAGCAAACGTCTGCCTGTACAAACAAGCCCCTATTTGACTACCCCTTTTAATTGCATCTGCACAATCCACAGCAGGTGATCTCTTATCTGTACAATGTGTTCCCCTAATGGTGAATAACCTGAAATTTCACCTGGGGTGGGCTGTGACCAGAAGATCTATGTTTGGTCCTGAGGGGGCCTGGGAGTGTTGTGGGCATGCCTTGCTGGATTTCAGTGCTTGCCAGGGGTCTCTGCCAGGCTTCCTGGGGTTACTTTGGGGAGCCACTGTTGAAACTCTGGGAATGTCAGCCTTTTGTCCTTCAGAATTTGCCTTTGGAGATTTGGAAGTGTCCCTTGCCAGTTCAATATGTGTTTCCATTTCTTTGCTGCATAGAAGAATACACTCCAATTAATGGGTGTGCTCTGGAACTCTCTGTTTCAGCCAGTTTGGTATAGTGGTTAAGTGTGCGGACTCTAATCTGGGAGAACAGGGTTTGATTCCTCACTTCTCGACTTGCACCTGGCTGGATGACCTTGGGCAAGTCATAGTTCTGATAAGAGCTGTTCTTGAAAAAGAGCAGTTTCTGTGAAGAGCTCTCTCAGCCCCACCTATCTCACAGGGTGTCTGTTGTGGGGAGGGGAAGGGAAAGTAGTTGGTAAACCACTCTGAGACATCTTTGGGTAGTGAAGGGTGGGGTACAAATCCAATCTCTTCTTCTTCTTCTTCTTCAGCCGAGTGGGGGGAACTGTGAGTATTATGGGCAAGCTTCCATTGCTTGTATTGTGTGGCTAGGGTGCCTGCCAAGTTGCCATGGGGTTATTTTAGGGAGCCCCTTCAAATCTCTAAGGATGTCTACTTTTCTGTCCTTCAGAACCTGCCTTTGAAGACTTGGGGGGCTATGGACATAGGGGGGTGCTTGTCTTGCTTTCAATGTCTGGTGTGGGTAGAGTCTGCCCAGATGAAGTTTCCTGGTGATTTTGGTGGCACTGACTTGTTCCTGAGCCACTCCATAGACTCCTGGGGAGACCTTTGGAGGGGGTCCATAACTTGACCCCAGAAATGGTAAGCCACCCCCAATTTAGAGGGATTGTAGAGGAGCAGGCAGCAGAGTGAGGTTCCCTGTTCATTTGGTGTGTGTAGCTTGCAGGGAATCCATTCTATTCATTTTTGAACCTGCATCTGACATTTCATCCCAAAGCACTTTCCTGGGGTCATCTTCTTTTGGGGGCCATAACTCAGACCCCCTCCAAGTCCAATGCTCACCAAACTAGGAGGGCAGGTAGAAGAGAGTCAGCTGGCCATCCCCTGCGAATTTGATGTATCTAGCTTGTACAGGATCTGTTCTATACCCTCTTGAACCTGTATTTGGCATTTTCTTAGAAAGCACTTTCCTGGGGGCATCTTCTTTGGGGGGCCATATCTCAGACCCCATAAATCCAATCCTCACCAAACTTGGAGGGCAAATAGAGGAAAGATCAGTTGGAAATCTGCTGTGACTTTGGTGCCTCTAACATGCCGGGGTGGGGGGGATTCTCACAGACCTCACTGGTTTGTTTTGTGCCTAAAAGTTTGTGACGGTTCATGGCTCACAAACTAGGCATGCCATGAACCATGAACTGAAACAAACTGAATTTCCTGGTTCATGCCCATCTCTAGTTGTGAAGTAATTGCACAGCCAATGTTTCTGTATTTGGAACCAGAGAGACATAGGAGTCTGTAAAAATAAATCACAGTCAAACTCTGTGCCCTGTAACCCTTAGATGCATAAATTCCATGAAAACAGCTTTGTATTTAAGCTAGATTTTCTGGCTGCTGAGTTGGGGGTGGGGTAAAACAGGGAGTAAATGGCAGATACCTGCATGATTTACAAGGGATTAGGATTAGATTGAGGGCGGAAACAGGTAAAGAAGGACTATCAGTCCTGGAGAAGAGAGGCCATAAATGCAGCTATCCTGAAAAGAATGGAATAAAACCACTAGAAGTGTAGAAGGATGGAAATTGCTGGGGTAATAGAATGAGGGGAGAAGAGAACAAAATCTGTTTTAAATATGAATTGTATCTGCTTGTTCAGATGGTTTTCTGGACACAATCTTGAATATTTGCTACAGATAAGAGAGGCCTGCTCTTGTTAGGTTAATCAAATATGTTATACACAATGTTTAATCTCCTTCCTATGAGAGACCTCTTATGGTAATAATTGTGCTGAGCAGGTGGATAATATGTAAGGAGGGACTGATGGCATTTGGAACAGGTTGTCTGAGTCAGAGCTTGGTTATGTATTTCCTAAAAGCTGAAGCTATATGGTTTCTAACCTTAATAGAATTTAAGGCATGATTTTCGGTGTTTTGTTATCTATCACACATTTCCAGACATGGCCAGTTGTGTGTAGACCTGATTTAAGATACTTACAGGGCTTATACAGATGGCTTAGAGTTTAAAGAAACTTGCATCTTCTTGAGCTCTGTCCTCGCCAAAGGGCCAAAGCTTGCACTGACAAGCCTTCCTAGCACTGTCTTCCATTTATTAAATTGAGTTTGTGCCGATTTTGACCATGTCCAGTGAGAACAAATTTATAATGTCCAACCAGAAAGCTATCACTCAGGTGGCCCTTGAAAAATGTGCTTTGCCACTTTCATTTCTGTGAAATGGGGCAAAATTATTGACACTAGATACCAAACCCAAGGCTAAGTAAGATATCGTTCCGGAGGCCATAGCATCATTCATTCAGGTCCTTCAGATCTTCTTAATGCCTGTTTTGTTTGGGAAGGACTGGGAAAGAAGTGGTGGGATTGTGAAGCCTTTCTTCTTCAGAAGTATCCACTAGGTCAGGGGTCTTTTCGTAGAAGAATAGCTGCAGGAGCTCATTAGCATATGGTATGCTAATGAGCTATTAGGCTATTAGCATATGCCACACCCCCTGACATCACCGGAATTGATGTAAGAAGGGGAAGCAAAGGGGGCGGCGGCATCTTCAAAAGCCTCCCCTTCCCTTCCCCAGCTGGCCTGGGTGGGGGAGCTAAGAGAGAAGGGGTTTAAAGTTTAAACTCCTTCTCATGAGAGTTGGGCCACAGAAGGAGGAAAGAGGGAAGGAAAGAGAGAGAGTAGAGAGAAGGAAAGAGGGAAAGAAAGAGAAGGAAAGGGGAGGGGAAGAAAGAGAGGGAAGAAGAAGGGAAACAGGGAAAGGAGGAAAAAAGAGAAGAGAAGAAGGTGGGAAAGAAAGAAAGAGAGAAGAGAAGAATGAGGGAAAGAGGAAAAAGAAAGAAGGAAAGGAGGAAATGAAAGAAATTTGGCGCAGTTCAGCCCCATTATATCCTATGGTCCATTGAAGTCAATGGTGAAAACATAGGGTATATTCTGGGGGCTGGAGGGGAGGGGGTTTGAGGAAGAGGCTCCAAACTCACAGGATAGCTGTTGGAGCCTCTTCCCAAGATACCCACCAAGTTTCAAGAACATTGGACCAGGGGGTCCAATTCTATGGGCCCCCAAACAGGTTGTCCCCATTCCCTCCATTGTTCTCTATGGTGGGAAAAAAATATTTTTCCCCACCATAGAGAACAATGGAGGGAATAGGGGCAACCTGTTTGGGGGCCCATAGAATTGAACCCCCTGATCCAATGTTCTTGAAACTTGGTGGGTATCTTGGAGAGAGGCTCTACCAGCTACCCTGTGAGTTTGGAGTGTCTCCCTCAAACCCCCTGCCCTCCAGCCCCCAGAATATACCCTATGTTTTCACCATTGACTTCAATGGCCCATAGGATATAATGGAGCTGAAATTGACATTCGGCTGCCTGAAAGGCTCTCCGGGACGCCGGCTGGGGGCGGGGCTTGGCTCCTGAGCTCCCGGAGCTGCGCTCCGGTGTGCTCCCCCCCCCCAAAGACCCCTGCACTAGGTTAACAGAATCCTAGAACTCTGCATAGTCAAAATGTAACATGGAACACTTCAGAACCTCAAAGGGCAGATCTTATGGAGGTGACATCACATCAGTTATTACCTTCGGGGTCATAAATACTTCATGGTCGAGCATACTGAAAAGCACCAACAATTTAACTGATTTGGCAGAATATAATTTTTACTGTCAGTTTCCAGCCATAGATTAGTAGCTACAAGAATGTGTCTGTTCCTTTACCAAGGACAAAAGTGAACAGATGTGCTTGCTGAAAGAATACTTGGATAAATGCAGTTGGTCAACAGAGGTGGCACATTACTGCCCTTTCTCCTCTGATTGTAACATCAGATTAAACACCTGAGATTTCTCTTTTCCAGTAATCATTTAGTAGTAGAGAAGAAACCTAGTTTAAAAAATTAGTCTGAGGTCATTTAAGAAAAGCTACCTGACAAGCAGGATGTGTTAATTACCTTTAATTGATATTTAAAAAAAGAGCAGAACCAGGTGGGATAATATACTGCCTCATTTTTTTGTCCTCTGCTATTAGACAATTTGTCAGGCTTTTAAAGCACTAGCTGCTAAAGCACTTGCCCTTGACTGGGCCAATTGAGGGCCCAAGCATTATTTTGTGCATTATGAACCTCTGCATACACATGATCACATCCAGCAGGTATAACCTTATGAACAGGAAAACAGGAATTCTATTTTACTTTGGTCCAGACTACCTGGGTACCTGGGCCCAGGTAAAGTGTAGCCATTTTCTTCCTCTGGGCTTGGACTCTAGATCAGTTTTGTTTGTTTGTTTGTTTTAAGTGTTGCTCAGGCATTTTCTGTTCAAAGAGTTTCTTATTAATAGTAGGTCTGTGGGTATGCATGTGATGTGGGTCCTCCTTCCTATTGAATTAGCAACAGCACACACATGCTTCTTTCCAGCAGAAGCTATTAATACTTTTGCTCTGAATAAGTGGGCTTTTCACAAGTGCAATGTTTAAGCAATATTTGATTTTATATTTTTTCCTGAATATTAATTAGAATTATTCAGTTGTTTTCCCCTCTGATCTTTTCTCTCATGCCTATCTGAGCCCCAAGATCCCCAGCTTGAACTTCTGTTGATGTTAGCTTCTCTTTCCATTTTTGTCTTGTTTCTGTTGTTTAATTTTTAGATTGGCAGTTATGGCTCTAGGACATTCTTAGCATTCTCACAAAAACACACATGCTCAAATAGTTTCCCCCAAATGCTAGTGTACAAAAAATGGAGGAAATGGCAGCTGCTTTTAATGATGATGAATAGTTTACAGCCGTGACTGAACAGCTGTTCACTACTGTCATCTGAGGCCATGTCTGGGATTGCATCTACCTGCTTGGTAGTACTTTGGTCATCTTCTTTTTTTCTCTCAGGGAAAATGAGAACAAGGCAACTTAATCCAGCCTTGTACATTTCAGTTATGACTACTATTACTACTTTGAAAAGGTCCAAACTAGATATAAAAATGGCAGTTGTTTAAACACAAAACTGCCTCAGTTATGTAGAATGAGAGGCATGGGGGATCTGGTTTTAAACGCAAAGTAAAGTGAAGAGATAAGGAGTGCATAGCCCTCCCCTCCCATTATTTCCTTTCTGCTGTCTCCATTTCCAAATACTTTTATTTTAGCCAGGGTATCTTAGCCCTAGATGGCAGAAAAGTGCCTGAAGTGAGTGACTGTGGGGAGGAAGCAGAAGAGGGAGTTTTTGACTACTGCTCTGTTCACCCTTTTTGTTTTGAAATAGGACTCCTCACTACCACCCCTTTTTTACATGATTAGGGTAGTTCTGTGTCTGAACTCAACAGAATTGTTGTCATCACATCTAGTATGACCCAAAGGGAGCTGATTTCAGCTGTAGTCCAAAAGTCCTCATTATTCTAAGCATAGTAAATATTGGATTTTCAGTGTTTTCTGTGTTTTAAGATGTCATTTCACACAGTTGCAAAGCTGGTGGCTGACCAATACTGAAAATATTAGTCTTCAGAGCTTGTTCTGTTTGGAAACAAGTCATTCATGTCACTAGTTTTCTCCTGCTATTTGAAATATTGCTATGCTGGGTGTGTGTGTGTGTGAAGGATGCAATTGATATATTACTCTGTTTATTCCCATTTTAAGCATTTTGTAAGCATCAAACATTTTAAAACTTTTGTAGCCCATATTGGTGTAACTTGGGTAAATAGTATTCCCATATATCAAAATGCTGTTTTATTTAGTTGTTGGCTGTCCCAGATGAGGTAGTTTGAGATGGCTTATAACAGTAGATCAGGTAAATTAGGAGTTTGAAAGGAAAAAGGGAAAAAAAGATGCTTTTTGTCACTGTGAAGGTAATATCATTGGGAATAAAACCATTAAATAGGTAAATCCAGGGCTATTTTGGGGCAGGAACGCACAGGAACGGAGTTCCGGCTGGCTCCCAAGTTGGCCACGCCCAGCAGGAACTCATTAGCATAATAGGCCACACCCAACAGCAGAATCTCATTAGGGTTGGCTACATTAGGGGCGTGTGACCTAACATGAAAAGGAGTTCCTGCTACAAAAAAAGCCCTGGGTTTTTACAGCAAACAAGGTAAACAGAACAAGAAGCAAAAGGTGGGTGTGGCTGGATGACCACACTTCTGGTAACGTGGGTGTGTGGGCTAATATGCTAATGAGCTGTGCTGTCGTGGGTATGGCCTAATATGCTAATCAGTTTCTGCTGTTGGGTGTGCCCTATTATGCTAATGAGTTCCTGCTGGGCTTTTTTTACAAAAAAAGCCCTGGGTAAATCATTATGTACACAGGCCTCCACTAGGGGTCCGCAGCTACAGTGTGGAGCTTTGCTCCTATGAACAGTAGAACCTAGGATCCTAGTTCCCCCCAGCATTCACCAATAGCAACTTTGGCAGGAAATTCAAACCCCCCACTGTAGTTGTGCCGGGGGTGGGTGTATATAGTTGGCCTTGTAGGGCCGTTTTGCAGTCTTGTTGTGAAGTACCAATAAATGCGTCACACTGCATGTCTTTTTTTGAGTCCTCCATGTGGCAAAATCAGTACTTTACAGTGGCGACAAGGATGGGATCCCTGGAGCAGGCCTGAATCTCCTACCAGCTCAGCCACGAGCACTGACACCGAAGAAGCCACCGCATCCGCACTGCTCCCAAGCAGCACCGCACCGCACCTGGCTTTTCTTGTCTCCACTCCCCGCATAGCGCTAGGACCATGGTCACCGCTCAGGGAAACATCAAAACCTTCAACCCCACACATCCTAGCTCTGGGATTTGTGGACAGACCAGCTTACCTGCCACCTCACCTACCATGAAATGACTGTTGCAGCCAAGAGAAGGAAACTCCTCCTAAGTTCCTGTGGCACAGCCAACATTAGGCTAGCCAAGAGCCTACTGGCCCCTTCAGTGTTCCTACGAGGAAATCATTGATGCACTGACAAGGTACCTCATGCCCAAGCCAACTGTACTGGCCTGGTGAAGAGAATTCCAGGGCCGCCTCCAGAAGCCTGGGGAAGTGGCTGTGGCGTATCTGGCAGCGCTACACCAGCTGGCCATGGAGTGTGCCTTCACAACGGTTGCCGAAAACCTCCTCCTGCAGTTCACCTGGGGCCTCAGCGATACCAAGCTCCGCCAGAAGGTAATCAGCACCTCCAACATCAAGTTAGAAGAAGCCCTACAACTCGCCCTTGCGCACGAGGACTTGGCACTGGAAAACTCAGATGAGGAGGATGTCCATCTCATCCGTCAACCCATCTGCCGGAGACCACTGGGTGCCGCCACTGCGGGACCTTCCAGAAAGGCCGCACGACGTGCCCTGCATGCCAGCTGTGGGGACACACATGAAAGTAAAACATGCCAGTTCCACAATGCCACATGCCACATTTGTGGAAAGCAGGGCCATCTCGCCCACGTCTGCTGGTCCAAGGGAAGCTGGTCACAGCCACCGCCTGCTCTGCCATGCAGCCAGGCTGCCACCACCTATGAGACCATGGAATTCTCCAACCTCTACCTCCACACCAACCAGCCATCGTTCCAGGTACTACATCTCCCCAACTAGTCTGCAAACCCGAAGATCCAAGTCCAGGTCCGGATCGAGGGGTCCCCCTGTGCTATGGAAGTAGACCTGGGGTCAGCAGCGTCCATCATCTCGGTGGACACATTGAACAGCATTTGTCCTAACAGGGGACCCCCCCCCATGTTCCTCACCTCTGAGCTTGGTGGACTTTCAGAGGAACCCAGTTCCAATCTGGGGTGTGGGGACTTTCCGGGTGCAGTACCAGGGTTTCGAGGGGTCTCTGGACTTGATTGTGGTAGAGGGTAACCTTGTTTGGGGAGGGCCTGGTTCATGCCGTTGGGCATTACAATTGGGGGTGTTAACCTCATCATCACAGCCATCCCAGACGACTTCGCTTCCTGCCTCCATGCCATCCTTAACGCTTCAACTCTGCTGGCCTCGAGGTGAAGTGGGAGAAATGCCTCCTCCGGAAGTGGAATTTCTGGGGTTCAGGGTCAACGCGTCTGGGCTCCACCCTGCCAGGGACAAGGTGAAGGCCATCATGGAGGCCACAGACCCCGATCCTGCCCCTGCACGCAGGAGTCCTGCTTCTTGAAGGCCTTCCAGAACCTCCTCTGCAAGCCACCGACATCACCGCCAACTCAGCCCGTGACCCCATCGTCTCCCGGATCTTGGGCTGGGTGGTGAGGGGATGGCCCAAGGCCTCACTGGGGCCAGAATTTGTGGTTTTCGTCACCTGCAAGGATGAATTATTGGCCCTCAAAGGGTGTCTCCTATGGGGGGACCGGCTCGTGGTCCCCGACGACCTGAGACAACGGGTCCTCACAGCTTTCCATGAAGCACATCCTGGCATTGTAAGGATGAAGGCACTGGCCTGGAGCTATGTATGGTGGCCAGGGATCAACGCCGAGATCGAGTCATGGTTCCGCAGATGCCAAACCTGCCAAGCACGCCCACACAGTCTTGGGAGTCAACCAGAAGACCGTGGTCCCGGCTCCACATCGATTTTGCCGGACCATTTCAAGGACTGTTATTTTTAGTGACCGTTGACTCCTACTCGAAGTGGCTGAAGATCAACCCAGTGTCTACCACCTCCACGAAGGCTGTTATCTGGTCCCTCTGCCGGATCTTCACTACACATGGCCTGCTGGACACAATAGTGTCTGATAATGGGACGGCCTTCACGTTGGCGGAGTTCCAAGACTTCCTCCAGTGGAACCTGATCCGGCACATCCAATCTTCCCCCTTCCACCCTGTGACCAATGGACAGGCAGAGAGGATGGTGTGCACAGTAAAGGAAGCCCTCAGCAGGATAATGTCACGTTCAAAAGCAAGTAGATCCAAGCATTCTTAGGAATAAGAAGGGCTTTATTGGAATACAGTGCTAAAACCCACAGTGTAGAGGTTATTGTCAGGAATGGCAGGACAAGCTGCTCAAGCATGGTTATAGTGTGATGCAAAAATGCGACTAGCAAATAACCGGCAAGCGCGTGCATGGGAAACTCCCGGCGGGAGAGTTACTTAATGGGCGGGAGACAACTCCCTTCTCCCCTCGTCTTCACAGGAATGGAAAATTCTCATACAAAAAAGAATAGCCCAAAGCCTGCACTCAAGGCCACCGTGATAAGACCGAGTGGCAGAGAAGAAGCTCCCACGTTACAGCTAGCATACCTATGCAAGCGCAGAAGCAGGGACGAGATAGGGAACACAGCACAATGGATACAGTGTGAAACAATAAAGAACCATTACTGACAGATAATGGACTGGGAGTGGAACTGTTAATGGGCCAGCACCCCACAACCTTGCTGGATCGGCTATACCCCAACCGAGCACCTGACTAAAGGCGGATGGTCAAACAGCGTGACGCTCCATGAGGATTCTTCCCAGGGGATCCAGTGTTCATCCGGAACTTCAGGAGTGGGGCCCCCTGAATCGCAGGCAGAGTTAGCAGAGTAGCAGGCCTGGTATCATACGAGGACTCTACGGAAGATGGCTGGCTATTAAAGAAACACCTAGACCAACTGAGGTGGCGACAACTTCCAGAGGCAAGAGAGCCAACCCCATTAGCAGCGGAACCCGGGGCATACACCCCAGAGCCAAGAGCACAGCCTGAAATCCTGAGTGCAGGAGAAGCCCCTCCAAGTGAACCCCCACCAGTGCCAACAGAGCCAGAGGCACCTCAGCCACCTCCGCAGATGCCCCAACCACAGGTCACCACCAGTCAACCTGAGGCCGTCACCAGTGACCCAGTGCCAGCTCCCCAGCGTTCCCTCAGGAGCGCCGCCCCCCCCCGCATATTTACAGGACTATATCACATGGCGGGGTCAGAACTATGGGGGGAGGGGTGTTATGTACACAGGCTGCCACTAGGGGTCCGCGGCTACAGTGTGGAGCTTTGCTCCTATGAACAATAGAACCTAGGATCCTAGTTCCCCCCAGCATTCACCAGTAGCAACTTTGGTGGGAAATTCAAACCCCCCAATGGGACTGTAGGTGTGCCGGGGGGTGGGTGTATATAGTTGGCCTTGCAGGGCCGTTTTGCAGTCTTGTTGTGAAGTATCAATAAACGCGTCACACCGCATGTCTTTGTCCGAGTCCTCCATGCGGCGAACCCAGTATTTTACAAATACCAGTAACAACTAACCACAAATGAATGAACAGGCATATTGCACAGTAATATAGACAAAAAAACCAAATGCTTTTCTGCAAAATTGCCTTCCTTAGCGGCCACCAATCATAAATTGTACACCAGATAAGAAATGTACATATGAGCATATGCTTTGTCCATATTTAGGAATGTTCCTTATCAGGAGCCCTATGTGTTCTTATACAACTATATGTTCAGTAGTCTCTTCTTGTGATACTAAGTTCTCCATATGACCAGGTCAGAACACACAGCTCAGTGCATATTCTGTGTTCTGATCAGGCAGCTGGTAATTTGCCAGATGTTGGGAGGGCGAGGACAGTAGTACCAGTGTTATGTTGACCCACAACATCACTTCCAATTAGGGTTGCCAGCCTCCAGGTGGGGCCTGGATATCTCCCGCTTTTACAACTGATCTCCAGGTGACAGAGATCAGCTCCCAGGGAGAAAATAACTGCTTTGAAGGGTGGACTCTCTCACTGTACCATGCTGAGGCCCCTCCCCTTTCCCAAACCCCACTCTCTCCTGGATCCATCCCCAAAGTCCCCAGGTATTTTCCAATCCAGACCTGGCAACCCTACTTCCAGTACAAAATCAGGAGTAATGTCAGTGCGTCGGCCGACATTCTAGGATTCACCAAAAACTAGTTTGGGGCAGTGGTGTGGAGTGGGGGCTGATGCCACTTGGTCTTTCACTATAGCAGGAGACCAGGCACCTTGTACAACAATAAAATTAATAACCATTTTAAAATTAAATATAGGCTTAAAATAGACAGTAGAATACATTGTCCAAATAATAAAACACTGGAATGTGATCTGGACTAAAACACTGACACCTGGGCAAATGTCTTAACCTGCTTTCAAAATCAAAATGGTAAGCAGCAAGTACCACAGCTGGAATGCCCCTATTGAAAAGTCTCTGGCAGAGACTCACCAAGCAGGCCATGAAAAGAAGACCTTAACTAGCAGGCAGGATGATATAGGAGTGGGGTAGGGCATCTGCTTGGCATGTAGAAGTTCCCAGGTTCAATCCCTGGAATCTCCAGCTGAAAATAAGAATAGGTAGTAGGTGATGTGAAAGAAAGACCTTTTCCTGAGATCCTGTAGAGTGGCTGCCAGTTGGAGTAGGCAATACTGAACTTGGTAGACCAGTGGTCTGAGTCAGGAGATGGCAGTGTCATGTGTTTAGGCAAATCTCCATTCATACAGAAATGTGTATAGTTTGTAATGTGCTAGTGGAAGTACCTCCAGAGGCATGTACTGGAAGGGGGGGAAATTGGTGCAAGCAATGGGAATGAATGCAAGCACCAATATGTGTTTTCCAATATAAGTACAGTCCGGCATGTATTTGAAGCCCAGACTGGCCAGCAACTGCTAGTCTATAAAGTGTTAAACAGCTCTATGTTTGACTGACACCATATTTTTTCCCTTCAGAAGAATAAGAATAACAAGATGGAAAACTATATTCTCAAGTCAGGTAATTACTTAAAGGACAAAACTGAAATGTCCCATTGCCCAATTCAGAAAGTGCTCAACTATGAAATTTAAAAGCAAACCTCAGACTCCTTGTTCTTTCTCTATCAGGACTTCCTTCCCTATTCCCTTTCAGTGCTGCCGTAGCTGTTAGAGGTTTTTCAGTAAATGAGTTTGGCGGCTAGTCAGCCGGTGAGGAAGGGGAATTGTTCATGCTGGGCGCTAACAGAAAAGAAACATAACTCACAATATGGAGAAGGGAACTCTGAAATTGCACAAATTATTCCATTTTATATTTTAATTAGTTTGAATTAGCAATGGGAATGGATGCATAAAATGATCCAGTGAAGGGTGAAATGGGAAAAGGGATATGGTATAGTGTATCACTTTATTATTATGAAGTTTGTAGGGAGTATATATAAGAGACTCACAGACCCTCCTAGCTGTTTCCATCAAGATGCCTGGGAACCTTCCCTATATAGAATTTTCTACAAGTACATAGAAGCCAAGGGAGGAAGCCTGGACCTGGAAGAACTCTCCTTCTCCACCGAAAGAAAGAAAATAGCATATTTGTGGATCCATGTTGACACTGACAATGCGTTCCTGAAGCTATCTGTTCTAGAATGGATATTCTATGCACATGTTGTGGCAGAATACTAGCATTGCAATATTTATTTATTTCCCCCCATTCTACCTCGCCAAAATCTTGCCCCTGTCAAAAGATGCACAGTGTCCTGGTTCAGAGCAGACTCATCTGAGACCAAGGGGACAAGACAGAATCATTAACCAGAAGCGCAAAGTGGAGAGTTCAGTCCAAGAGTCATACACAAGAAAAGCCAGCTGAGCATCCAAGAAGCAGAGTCTGAGCAGGTCCAAGAGGTGTGGCCAAGCAGGTCCAGGGTCAAAGCCAAAGATTCAGGAGTTGTACACAGGAACAGGTCCCGGTGGTGTGGTTGCACATCTCCAGAAAGGTGATGAGTTGCTCCCACACCTCCCCCATCTGAAGCCCCAGCCTTTATTGGCAGCTCACAGCTGGGTTTCATTGCTTGTGAGAGAGCCATCCATTTGGCTCATTAACCCCAGGTGTTCCTCTTGATTTGGCAGTTGCTGGGCAGTGAGGCATGCACTCTGTCTCCTCTTGAGGAGCTCCAAGCACACCTGTTTCCTCCTGTGTTCCCTTGGCTCCAAGGAAAGGGGAGGCAAGGCAACCTGTGAAGTCTCCCCAAGATCTTGGGTTGTTGAGGTGCCGCCTCTTGGGAATGCCTCTTCCATGTTCCCAGTGCTCATGGGGCTGGAGTACATGCTGTCCTCAGCAACTGGGGCACTAGGCCCTGCCTCTGCCATCTCAGGGTCATTGATAGCATCAGCTGGTTGAGTCTCAGAGGTGCTGATGGGGATGTTATCAACATCAGCTGAGTGATCCTCAGCTAAAGCAGGCCGGCCCACCACACCCAGTGGTAGAAGATTAAGAAAAACAAACATACTTCAAGTATCAGAGGCATTTACTAAACAAAGCCACTGCAACTGAATTCAGAACAAGAGTCACTGTGAATCTTACTAATTTCTCTCTCTCTTTCTCTCAAGACATCTGACTATCCCCATCTTTATCTCAGATGTTAGAGATTGGTTCTTAATATGACAAGACTGGAAGGTATATTCAGTACATCCTGATCTGCATACTATTTTAATTAAAAAAGGGCCTATAATATTGAAGCAGAAGGAAGTTTTGAGTTTTTTTCCATATTCATTGCCTCTTCATATTATTGTATGCCAGTATTCATATTTGTGAGGCAGTTTTGAGACTACTATCTTTGTTTTGCAAGAGAAGAAAAGCAGAGGCACTGATTGACGTGCCTGAGGTTATATTGGGATTGTATCTCCATGGTCGTCTAATTCCTTATTAACACATCACTCTTCCTTTTAGGAATTCTTCTGAGTTGAGAATGTTGAGTTTTCTGTTGGAGCTACAAAACTTCTGCAGCTAAAATCTTGCTTAGCAGGCCAATTTTGTGTTCACTCCAAAGGAGGGAAATAGTTTGCTTATGCAGAGTCACTCCAGTCCGTTCCCCACAGAGCCTCTGACATTCTTCAGGAGCCACTTGATAACTTTGGCATCTCTTGGCGACACAGCTGAGGAAAAGCAGCTCCATTAATAACCTTCTATTTATTTTAGCAATCCAAGAATGTGCCAAGCAGACTAAACATTCTGGCTTCCCCTCTCTACCTCAAAGCTCATGGGAGCAAGGAAGTGAGGAGGGCAGGGTGCCAGCATCAACAGTGCCCACTGCTAAGCCTGCAACTTTAAATCTGCCAAGTTTCCTAGTGTCCCTGCTGAGATGGAATGTTGTGTTCACCAGCCCTTGTATGTAGTGGGTGTCTGATAGGAGGTGAATAGGATTACCGTGAGAATCTTGCCGGGACACACACAACACATATTTTTCGATTACAGATTCAGCTAGAAGGACCAGTGAAGCAGCAGTGCTCACTAGATGTTTGTTCCTTAACTCAGAAGTAAATTTGAACTTCATTGTCTCCACCGCTGAAGAAATTGCAGTAGTCAGCCAATTTATATGTTGTAAAACTTGGAGTATATTATGAATGGAGACATGAAATCTCAAGTATATATTAGTCTGAATTCCAGTTTGATTCCAGATGCCAAAGAACATGTGGTAGAATGTAGGATATGTGCTGCATTGCTGTTATTTCACAACAGTTGCCCTTGATGGTATACATCCATCTCACAAAGGATGCCTGCAAGATCAGACTTTAAGCACATGACCTGATGACTCTACTTCTTACCTTCTATCTTTTTATATTTTGTAACATCCAGCCAATGAAGAGTTTCTGGTGAGCTCAAAAGCTTGCAGTGTTTTCTGCCAACATGGTTGGTCCTAATAAATAGGATTGCCGGATGGTTTCAATAAAAAATACTGGACACACTTTGTTAAAAAATTGTCACCCAATAGATAGTTGGATGGATGGATGGATGGATGGATGGATGGATGGATGGATTGATGGAGAGAGAGCAAGAAACAGGCAGACAGGCAGGCAGACACGGATAAAAAAGAAACATGCCCTGTCCTTTTAATGGAGGACTGCATGTGGAAATGAGTTATTGAAGCTTTTAATGGCATGGAGCACAACACAGATTATTAGCCCCCCCCCAAAAAAAAGAATTTATTTAAGTATTTACACAATTATGGCAGAATTTCTGCTGCCTCCCAGGGTGTCCCCAAATCTCTGGTGTGTGGCCCGGACAGGTTGGTCAGCACAGGCAGCGGGAGCCTTTCCTAACCTCTTGTGGGACGAAGACTGCCTTCTCCCTGGATGGGCTGGAGTCTATATTGATGCCGCCTCGCCCCTTGGAACAGTCCCTGTTTTCCCACACTTTTTGGCCTTGGGGCAGCTGGGAACTGTAGGCCAGCAGATGAGGAAGCCCCATTCAACCCAGTGAGTGATACTCCTGCAGTCCCCTCTTGGGAATTACAGTTCAATTAAGCCTTATGGGAGAACATTGTAAACACACAGATGGCAGCCATCTTACAGACACAGGTAACTGCCATTTCGTTACACCTACCAACAGCTACTGAGGGAAAAATTAGTCCCGCACAGGAGGTAAGTGTCTTTATCAAGAGAGAAAGCCATTTGCCAGAAATTCTGACATGGCACAGTGGCTGAAGAAATTCCGACATGGCACAGTGGCTGAAGGAGTGGGTGGGAAGGGGAGCAAACCCAGCACCCGGCCAATGGCATGTGAGTACTCTTGTGTGGCAGCTGGGTGGGACTCAGGCAGCACAGCCAGTGGCTAGGGACACCCTTTGAGTGACAGATCAGAGAGCCAAAGGCTGTGGGAGCGTGTGGAATGCTCAGGAGAGTCCATGACCAAAACACAATTATATTTAAGGAGAGATACAGAGCTGAATTCTTAGAGTATTCAAGAGAGTGTATTATTTGTAGTTTTGTTTCAAGGCTTTCTATTTCTTTCTTTGAGAGGTACTTTGTTTAGTATATTTCAGCACTATCACAGTTCTTGTTGATGTTTCTAGAGTTCTTCCTTCAGAGTTCTAGGTTTTCCTTTAGATATGTCAGCTTTTCTTTATCTCCTGAGGTGTCTAAGCTTTTCCCCTTTATCACAGACCAGGGTTCTATTCCCAACCCCTTTCACTGGCAGGAAGTTATTGTCCTTGGCTTGTATGGGAGTTCTCTCTAATTACCCAGACCTTCTGCCAAATCCTTCTCCAGTATCCTTTGTCTGCCTAAGGCTGTTCTGTAGCTTTTCTGAAGGTGGCCGTTCAAATGATGACTGCATGTCGCCATCTGTTTTATACCTATGTGCAGTGTATTTGTAATTTATATTGTAATATTAATTGGAAAGTTGGTTTTAGTATATATATTGGAGTTTTAATGTTTCTATTTAAACCTATGTTGTTAGCTGCCCTGAGCCCACCGAAAGCGGGGAGGGCGGGATACAAATATAATAAATAAAATAAGAGAATTTAAGTTCTCCCTCTGAGCAGTTTTAATATATTTAGACAATGGGGTTTCTCTTCTTCTTTCTGTAGAAGTATGTTTCTGACTATTGTCTGTCAGAAAACACTGACTCCCAAATGTCTCTTCCTTCAGAAGCCAAACCCTCTGGCTACTAATCCAGACATTAGAAAGACCAAACAGCGAAATACACATTTGTGAAAGACCCCTTTCCCCTCCAGATCAGCTGTTTTATTTTCTCTCTTAGCTGATATTGGCCAGTCAAAGAGCACTTTGATTGTTGCTTCCACATGATGCCATCACATCGGGGATGTCACATCAAGTCATGGCTGCTGGGGGCAGGACTTCCCCCACTGGCCAGCTGACCAGTGGCAGGTAGGTATCCATGAAATTGGGATCCACCACTCCCACCTGGGGGCTGGCAACCCTACAAAAGCCTTCCTGCACAAAAGCTCCATCTAGCCTTGCCCACTTTCCAAAAACACTTGATGGGTACTACTTCATTTAGTGGTTAAGATCTGGGAGACCCATGCTTAAATCACCAGTCTGCTGTGGAAGCTCTCTGGGTGACTTTGGGCCAGTTATACATTCTCAGTCTAACTTACCTCACAGGGTTGTTGTGAGGATAAAATGGAGGAGAAGAGAATGATGTAAATTCCTTTGGGTCCCCATTCAGGAGAAAGGTGGGATCTAAATAAAGAAAATAAATAGTAACTGTAGCTAAAAATGAGGGGGGCAGATAAAGTGTTAGTTGGTTGGTGAGCAGTAAGGTGAAAAGGAAACAGGGAAAAGTGATATTGTGTAGGGTGGCCTGGAGGAATAAAGGAAATAGTGTGGGGAAGGGGATATAGGGGAAGATGAGTGACCCACCATAAGTGCTTGAGGGTTCCCCACCATGCAAGTGAGGCTGGCAGTTGGCACCATACAACTGGGCCATAGTTTTCCCAAGAAGCAGCTGCCAGGAGGAGGGAAAGAAGGAATGCTGAAGGGGTAGATAAAGGTAGGTTGGCTGGTGGGTGGGATGGAAAAAATGGCATGGAAAGGGGAAGGACTTTGGGGGCTTCTGGAAAGAGAAAGAGGAAATAGTGGGGAAGGGGAAAATGAGATGCTTCCCACAAGTCTTTGCAGGTCTCTTGCTTGTATCATCTAAATTGTTACAGTGCTCTTTTCTTGGGAGGATGTTCCTTAATTATGAAGCTATCTCTGTGAAAGCTGTGTTTGTCATGCTTACTCACTAAACCTATCCTTGAAGGAGGATGGTACCTCATAGGCTAATGCTTTAGTTAAATGGTGTGCTGCTTCTTTGTGACAAAAACACACAAGAAGAAAAGATTGATTAGATGGAATGTCTGATTTAATGTTATTACTGTGTTTTCTTCTTTACAAAAAAGCAACAAGTAAAGAACAATCTTTCCACTTTTCCCAGAACTGGTGCTATTCAGTCTTTATGATAATAATTTATACTGGACTAAGACTGAATGCCAAGACATGGCCTGCATGTTCACAATGTATTGCCACAGCCTGTGGAAACTTGCAAAACACTGAATGCAAGAAAGCTTGAAACAACTACCTATTCCCATTTTTGTGTGCAGAACTAGAAAGTGTACATCATACAGTGGCACAGCATGCTTTGTTTACAACTTTTCACTCCATCCCTTGTTTTCCTTCCTGTCTTACTTGCCAGTTCTAGCCCAAAATTCTTGAGAGAGCAGTGACCATTGCCTGAAACAGGCAGTGCCATTCTATCTTATTTTCTATAACAAAAGGGAACTGCATTGAGAGTGAGACATAATGCTGCAGTCTTTCTCAAGACAAATAATGAATTGTATTTTTGAAACATGTCAGGATTGCTCTCTCAGATCCATTCTTCACTTCTGCAATGTTTGGAATAATGGTTTTTAAATGTATACACACACACACACACATGTTATATACAAGGGATTCCAACACTAAAGCTAACTTTGAAAAACCATTTGTGATTTTGGCATATATCCTTAACTGAATATTGTGCACAGAAAGCATTTCCAGAAATCCTCTCTCATCCCTAGAGAGAAAAAATTCTGAGAAAATTATAATTGAAGAGATAATTTAAACCTTTTTTGATTAAAAAATAATAATTTCAAACACCTAATCATCCTCTCAACTTTAAAGATGTTAATACCACAGACAGACGTTGCATTACTTACAGTATCCCATGCTAAGACTTGGCTTTGAAATGAAAATGTTCTTTTTGGTGATGAGAGAAATTAACAAGTACTTATCTGTGTGAGATGGTTTATGAAACAGTGTGCATTCTCTGCCTATGGAACACTGAAAAATAGCCAGGTGATCAACCTCCCTCTTGACTGTGAAAGCTGTAGAGCTATCTGTAGACTTTAAGGGGGATTTTCATACAGCGTAGTAGGACATTCCAGATTTCTGCCTGAACTATGTAGAAGACTGACAAAAGTTAAGCAGACTCTCTGACTGAAAAGATAACTAAAAATTACCACCTAGCTGTCAGTCTTGGTCACACTGCATAGGAAATCATCTAAACAGAGTATGCTGGTATACAGGTTGATGGAAAGGAAAAATAAGTGAACTGTCAAGGTCTTCTCTCATGGACTATATGGATCATGTCCTGTTTTAAGCAAAGTAAGATGCATCAGGAGAGTAATATTAACAAGTGAAGTTCAAGTGAAGACAATTTCTAACAAGAGTAATGCTTCAGGTACCATAAGTGTAGGAATTCAAGGTATGGTAGAATAAGGTAGGCATTCAAAGGAGATATTCATATGAAACTGCTGTTTTTGTTCCCTTGTATAATACCCACCTTCTACTATGTTCCCACTGTTTGGAAGGGTTTTCCCCAATATATTCACCAAGCCTTCGTTTACAGATTTTCTCAACATAAAGAGTCTGTCTTCCGCAATCCATAATTCTTACAAAATGTTATGCAGAACAGTAATCCCTTGGGCACATATTCATTCTCAGGTCAGATCGGGCAATGCATTCCTCACTTAGTAGTAACCACTATGCAGCATGAACCATTTTGTACTAGCAGATTTGATTCTGCTGTGCTCATGAAAGGTTATGCAATTGGGCCAGGCTACCATCTAAAATCCAATCTTCCTACCGTGATTGCACATCTCTCCTTGTTGGACAAAATTGGGCTATTTCTGTACATCCAGGAGACAGCAGGAAAGAGATTATGCGTCAGATTATGGTTATCTTCCAACTCTGAGGATTGCCAGCCCAGAGGGGAATTTGTCAGGGCATTCAACTGCAGAGGAGTCACTACCAGCATTTCAGAATAAGCTGGGAGCTGAAGCATAAAGGCTGCTTTACATGGTCTTCAGCTAAAGGAAAATATTATTTCATATTTATGTTACTGACACTAAGGCAGTGGTGTGTGTCCCAAAAGAGAGGGTGGAAGATTGGCAGGCATAAGAGGAAGTCAAAATACACTTTCATGTAAAAACTCACAGACTGTAGGCAGGCTTATGTACAGTCTGAAAGGTGATAATAAGGCTCTGCTGATAAAGTCTGCCATCAAAGCCATGGATGGTTACATTTCTGAATAGATTATACCACTAATATTTCTAGTAGTTTATATCTTTCTCACCAAATCGTTTGGTTCCGTTGTTTAAGATAAATGTTTCTTTTTAATGAAAATCAGGCCAAGGTCTTTGAGAAGAGCAAGTTGTTTCTCCATTTTTTAAAATATCTGTACATTTGACATCTAATCTGGAAACTGTGTTGTTGATATAAATGAAGAAGAATTAATTGAATTATTAAATGAATGTTTATGCTTAGGAATTGGGGATGTCCAGTGCTATGAAATATTTGTAGTGATGACAGTAATGAGAAGATTAAGAGAGTGTATTTCCCATATTATTCCCCTGTACATGAACATCTTTAGGTGGATCCCTCATCCAGATTCCTTCTTTGTCTGAGATGCAATTGATATCTGTTAGGAACTGGGCTTTTTAGAGCCTATTGGGAATGACTTTGAAATAAAAATTTTTAAAGGTGTTATTGTGTCAGTTATTTTATTATGAATAGTTTTTCTTTGTGAGCTGCCTGTTCCAGGTGGAAGATTTATGGCCATTTCACATAAAAGAAAGAAACAAACAAATGCTCAGATGTACACATACTTCAGCAAGCATAAAGGACTTTAGACAAAAATAAATTTTCTGTTGAAAACTGTACAAGTCCTACATGTGTTTGTAGTGTGGGGTGTGCTATGCGTATTTTGATTGTAACATGTGACAAACCATACATTTCAGTTATACAATTTCCTACCTGATTTCAAAGTAGGAAATTGATCTTATATGAAGTGGCCCTTAACCACTAGCTGCCTGTAAACAATACATCTCAACTGTGATCAGATTCTGTAGTAATGCAAGGAGAACAGCAAATGTCATTCAGCCTCACCGCTGTTGATTTGTGATTTTATACTCCCCCACTATGGCCTGGCTTAAAGATGGAGTGGCTCTCAGTAAATATGAGGGTCAGCTGAAATCAAGCTGTAATTCTGTTGAAGGCTGAGCTTTATTTCATTGTGCAGTCTGTGTGTAATCACATTGATGGCAGTGGTAACGTGTTTGAATTATAGGTGACTGTGGTGGAAAAAGGCATCTCCTTTTGCTCTGTTGCTTCTGTCTCAAGATTTGTAAGCTCCAGGCTAGAATAAGTAAATGTAGGTAGAAAACCATTCCTGGATAATGAAACCCTGAGAGAGAGGGATTTGGTTTCCATGTCTTAAGCCTTCTAGCGTAGGTGGAGGTAAATCCATTGCTGTTAGTTGGGGTCAGCTCTTGCTTCCTGCATGGCTTTTTTTTTTTTTACTGCATGACTGTATTTGTTGAAGCTGAAATGCTGCTATTGTTCTTGGGTCTGGGCCTCAGGGTGGTAATTTTTTCATGTACGCTCCTGTGAAAATTACAGTTGCAAAGAGTTTGTTTTTCTGTAAAAATGTACGAGGCAAGATGTGAAAATAGCTAACAAAATAAGTCAATTAAAGCTGTAGAATGCTTACCTTTTTTCCTGTTCAGTTCCTCTCTCTGTGTATAAATGGAAGGAATGGGAGCCCTTAAGCAAATAATCTGAAGTAATGTCTCCCAGATAAATGTGTCTCATTTTGCATTTTCTTTGTTTGCTGGGATGTCTGCACTGTTCGAGGATGTGTTTGTCTTGAACCTCACTGTGCTACTAAATGCTGACATGCTATCTCTGGTTGTAGAAATAGGATTATCTTGGACCCTTCTTGTATACTTCATTATGGTCCCGGTCACACGAGCGAGATAATCTGGGGAGAAGTGAGGCTTTTTGCCCCGGAGCAAAATGAAACGCAGTAGCGCGATCAGACGTTCCCCCGAGGCTTCGTGCTTAGGCCATATGCCACCAATCACACGTTGATGGTGAAGCATGGCAAAGGGGGGGGAGCAGCATGGCACGATCACACATGCAGTGATCGCAAGCCACCGCTTCCTGATGGGCGTTTTTTTTCCAAGCCGGAGTTCCTGCATGCACAAGACCACGGAAGCTCATGACCAAGGAGTCTTAAAAAAAACATCTGGTGTGAGACAGGACGCAGATGGGCACTAGATGTGACAGGATACTAGCACTTCCGCGATCCAACGCCCACCCGCGCCCCACATTTTTTGGGAAATACTGCACTTTCCCAGGTATCTTTTTACTCTGCTTCTTCAGCTGACTGATACGGGTTGCCAACGAGTGCGGGATGCTCGCCAGATGTTCCCATGTGATCGTGCCCATAAAATCCGCCCGGCATTCGTCCCTAATTCTGTATGTGACTGGACCCTATATTTACCAAAGTTAATGTATACATTGGTTGCATTGTTGGTTTTATCTTAAAGGGTTGCTACCTCAAAGACCAGTTTTCAGATCCTGACTACACATAGGCACTGCTGTTGTTACTGGGCTTTGGAGGAACAGAAAAACACAGTGGTGTCTACCCAGTAACTTGCAGACCTTGCATAGCAAGGCCTCCCCACTACTCCCTCTTGCTTCAGTCCACCAAATCCCCCATATTGTCTCTGTTACAGCAGATCCTCAGGAATCAAATAGAGGTCTGCAGCAGGAGTAAGGAATTGTCATAAATCACTCTTCTGAAGGCCTAACTAGGGATACTTGAACCCATGCAGGTTCAGCTTCTGTCATAACCTTCTGTTGCAAATAAACCCCAGATTGATTGCTGATCGAATCATGTGATCTCTGAGCCTTTCTCAGAGTTTGCTGAGCGGCACACATCTACTTCTAGCATAAGATAACAAAGGATCATGGGCATTGTATTTTCCCCATGGCTGTTTTAACATTAAGGATTTTCTTCCCATTTGGGGACTCTGTTTCAACATATGCTGAGCTTCACTTTACAGTACAAATGTCTTCCCTTTGGGGGCTTCATTTCAGCAGCTGAAACTTCACCTCAGACCCTAGTATTTCAGCATATGACACCCTTCTAAATCTACACTCTATGCAAGCCTCTCTAAATTTAGCAGTTGCCAACTGAAGCATTTGGGAAAGCTGTTCATCTGTTCCTTCTTCCTTAGATGGGCAGGTAAGCTATAGAGTTCATATGATCAAAAGTGCTGATTATATCCTGATTCTGCATAATCAACCAGATTATTCTAAATTGTTCCTTATGACTTTTATATAGAGACACCCCAAACTGTGTCATAACTGAATGGAACCTCAATGTTCAGAGGCAGTATATTTCTGAATACCAGTTACTAAGAGGAGAAACAATGATGGGGAGATTTTGAACTCTGTGTGAGCTGGCATTTCTAGACCAAATGGTCTGTCCTGTATTTTTTTAAGCTGTTCTTTTCAGATGTTGTATGATTGTGGAGAATCGGAACTGCAGCTGGTTAACACATCTAGTTTGGTCCTGAGTTGTTTCTTATTAAGTGATCTTCCTTTCTGATGCTTCACCAGCCATTTAACGATGTGTATCGTATCAGCCTATCCAATTTCTATGAAGAAATAACTAAAACATGGGAGTAAATTACTTTTCTTGATCTTAGGTATCTTGAAGTTATTCATTCTCTCTAGCTGTCCCCATCATCTCTGAGCATTGCATTACAAGAGTCAATATCTGTGCTACAGGTTAAAATAATAACACACAGGTAAAGAAATATCTTTCATTTTAGAAAGAACCTGTCAAGATTCAGACCTGTGGTGGGATTTGAATTATGTCTTCTAGGCCCGTGAGCCATGGATATGCCCGGGAAGCACCATCCAGAATAGCTAAAGGAAGGAATTGCAGAGACTGAAAAGCTGCATTGGCATTTCCTTTTTCTGTTCTCACTTCTCAAGACATAGAAATATGACTGCTCTTACAACAATTATTTGTTCACTAGGAATCAGTCCCGTTCTGGAAATAAATACAACGAGCTCTAGAAAGAGGTTCTGGGCAGATGCCCTGGTTTTGGGCACTCAGTGTCAATTTGCTGTGGTGACCTCAGCAGGGTATAATGACACAGAGCTTACCATTTTCTCCAGTGGAACTGATCTCTGTCATTGGAAGAGCAGTTGTAATTCTGAGTGATCTCCATCCCTCATCTGGAGTTTGACAGCAATGGTTCCCCAGGAGAAAAAGTACAGTCTTTCTCCTCAGTGGAGACCAAAGCAGTTTACGTCATCCATCATTCTCCTCTCCTCCTTTTGATCTGCACAACAACCTTGTGAGCTAGATTAGGCTGAAAGTCTAACTGGTCTGAAATCACCCACTCAACTTCCACAGCAAGAACCTGGGTCTTGCTCTGAAGCACTAACTGCTACGCCTAGGGTAGCCAACCTCCTGGTGAAGCCTGAAGATTACCAGGTATCACTACTGAACTCCAGACAGCAGATCTCTCCCTCCCTAGAGAAAATAACTGCTTTGGAAAGTGGGCTGTATGGCATTCTATTCAGCTGAGGTCTCTCCCCTTCCCAAACTCTGGCTTCCTTAGACTCCACCACAGAATATCCAGGAATTTCCCAATCTGGAACTGGCAACCCAAGTCAGGATTGGTCCCAAAGAGTTCCCTACAAAGGCCTAGAAAGGTCTTATTTCCTTTGCCTTTTTACTGACAGAACCGAGCTTGGTTGCCGAGCAACAGCCACTGAAGGAAAAGGAGCCAAGGATAAGTGTCTTCATCAGGAGAGACAGCCGTTTTGATAGTTTGGGAAGTGAGGGAAGAGTGTCTAGGCTGGCAGTGGGTGGGGGAGAGGAGCAAACCCAGCACCCTACCAATGGCACATGAGTACTCTTGAGTGGCGGTTGATGGGCCAATGGCTGATGGAGTGCACTGCACAGCCAGTTGGAGAGCTGGAAATGGCCAATATGTAAGGGAAATATATATATATTGGATGCTCATATATTCCTGCATAGCAAAATAACTTCCACCTTCAATCTTGCATGGACTTATTTGTCTGGTCTTCTTTGTGCCTTTTGTTTATTATTGCCTTCTGGAGATGACTTCCACTTGCTAGTCAAGTTTGACTTTAATCTGATGTCCTTAAATAGGTACACTATCAGATTACCATATTTTGCCCTCCCAAAATACTGACTGTGAACTCAGACAGCCTGATTAACAAAATCACCCACATGGTGAGAATGTCATTACATGTCAGCTTTCTTCTGACATATGTTCCATTAGTGGAACATAACCAAAGAATAGCCAAGGTATTCTTGATACCTACATACTTAATTGTTTACCAAATAAAGTCAATGGGCAGTAGACTCAGAAGTGAACAAAAAACGGAGTTCATGTGATCTGTCATTAAAATATGGAATTCATTGCCTCATTGTGTAGAGACAGCTACTGGCTTTGGTGACTTTAAAAGGGAATTAGGCAAATTCATGAAGCATGGATTAATCAGTATCTATTAGCTGTAAATTCTAGATGGAACCTCAGTGTTCAAAAGCAGCATATTTCAGAATATCAGTTACTAGGAGGGGAAACAGGCAAAAGGGAAATTTTGGGCTTTTGTGCTCAGCTTCTCAGTTATCCAGATCACATGATTGGCCCAGGAGGGGAACAATATGTTGGACTAGGTGAAGTTTTGATCTGACTCATGAAGCTCTTGTGTCTTCAAAGGCTTGTTTCAACTCAGTAAATTCTTAACTTTAACATCTACAATAATGATCAATTCAATCATCTTTCAAAAGAGTTGCTAGACAGAGCATCTCACACTATGACTATATAGTGTTTTGGGTTTTGTTTTGTTGTTGTTTTTACATAAAAGCAATTCTCTGCATCCAAATAGTTATCCAAAACTCAGTATGGCTAATGAAAGGTGGGTAAGGGAGATAAAACTGGTGACTGTAGACTGTGATGTACAATAAAGAATGGTGACACACAGACTCCACATGCAACAAATCAAAAATGCATGTGGTACATGAGATACAAATATAGGGTGGAAAAGGCACATTATTTTGCTGAAAGAAAGTGGAGTTTTCATTGTTTTGCATTCTCTTCATCTCCTGCCCAGCCCAATGAGCATATGTTGTCCTTTGCGTATAATGAAGGCTTTGAATGTTTAATACATTTTTTTTAAATGCTAACTAATCTTTCTTAATGTTCCACAGTTGCATGTTCTGTAATTGAATGTGTTTTATTTAGAAAATAACATTTAGTGCCACTTTGGATTTCCAATTATTTTTCAATTGGACTTTGAGGGTCTGATGGCTTTGTCGTTTTGATACGCACAAAAGAAGGAAACATCAGAGAAGGCAAACAACAAATTATTTCCAAAGCTGATTACTAGAGGAACTGATGAAATGGGATGACATGGGGCCAAGCATATTCATGAGACAAACCAATGAAAGCAAGTGAGTTTTAATCCAGGAATGATTTTAGCCAGTATCTAAATGTATGGGAAGAAATTGCAGCCGCAGAAGAACGAAAAACAGGCTGACTCAGGTAGGACCCTGTTGAGTCTATTGATATGAAGGACTTGCGCTTTCCAGTAAGTGTTTGGGGATATTATTGTATGGCTGGTGGAAAATTTCAGATCAAGGCTCAAAACTTCCAAGCTTCAGTAAAAATGAACAAAGAACAATATGAAGCAATTTTGTCCATTTGCAGTTGAAGGTTACTTGCAGGAGTACATAATGAGGATATATTCTGATAGGAACTAAGGGTCATGTTTGAATACCTAAATATATAATTGAGCTGTTAAAAGTAGCTAGTGCTTGGGAAGGGGGAATCAACTCTCCCTTCCCCTCTTCTTCCACCACTTACCCAACAGAAAATGCTGCCTCCTCCAGAGGCTTTAAGCTCTGGGAAGGGGGGGAAAGGCACAATATAAGTATAGCACCTGTGTACATAGTACAGGGGAAGATTTAAACTTCCACTTCCTTAATGCTGAGACTGCAAAACAAATTCCCCACTAGTTTCTTTTTTCATCTCAATTGCACATCTGGGGATCCAAACATGAGCCCTAACTTCATGAATGAGTTGACCATAAGGTTGCAGTCCTAAACTTACTTATTTGAGGCTAAGTCCTATGAAACTCAGTGTGACTTGAAAGCATGTATAGGACTGGGCTGCAAGACACACATAGAAAGAATAATGTTGGATATTTTACCATATATCCTCAGAGCTAATTATACTATAAAGCAGCACAAGCAATTGCTTGGGTGCCTAAAGTTCAAGGGTGTTTTCTGCAGTGATCTAATGCCATACAGTCCACCCTCCAAAGCAGCCATTTTCTCCAGGGAAACTGATCTCTGTCATCTGGAGATCAGTTGTAATTCCAGGTGGTCGCCAGCACCCACCTGGAGGTTGGCAGCCCTAGTTCTTATGGAGGAAATGACTGTTTTGGAGGGTAGAGTCAATAGTATTATATCCTTCTGAGGTTTCTCCCCTCATCAAACCCCATCCTCTCCATGCTCCACCCCCCAAATCTCCAGGAATTTCCTAACTTAGAGCTGGTAACCCTATCTTCTTCCCAACAACAGCCAACTTACATTTATCTGTCCCTCTATCTTAAGTTTTCCCTCTGCCCTGGCAGCTTCTACCTGGGAAAACTGTGACCTAATTTTGTAGTGCCTGCCATGAGCCATGCCCAATTGCATGGTAGAGAACCCTCACAGACTTGTAGGGTGGCACCTCACTTTCACCTTTATCCACACTGCCACACTTTTTCCTATTCCCCTCCCCTGGCAACCTCCATACCCTATCCCCTTTACCCACCTCATTCTCTCCTCAGCCATTCACTAACCTACCTTTTATCTACCTCCCATCTTCAGCTTTATTTATTTACTTCATTTTTACCCCACCTTTCTCCACAGTGGGGGACCAAAGCAGCTTACATTATTCTGCTCTCTTCTCTTCCTTTTTATCCACACAACAACCTTGTTAGGTTAGGTTGAAAGTATGTGACTGGACCAAAATCTCCTAGTGAGCTTCCACAGCAAGATAAGGATCCAAACCTGGTTCTCCCAGACCCTGCTCTGAAGCTCTAACAGCTATACCACACTGGCTTTAAGAACATTAGAACATAAGAGAATGTTGGATCAGGTCAGTGGCCCATCCAGTCCAACACTCCTTCACACAGTGGCCAAAAATACCAGGTGCCATCAGGAGGTCCACTGGTGGGGCCAGGACTCTAGAAGCCCTCCCACTGTTCCCCCCCCCAAAACACCAAGAATACAGAGCATCACTTGCCTCAGACTGAGAGTTCTTATCTGTACCTTGTGGGTAATAGCCACTGATGGACCTCTCCTCCATATGTTTATCCAATTCCCTCTTGAAGCTGTCCATGCTTGTAGTTGCCACCACCTCCTGTGGAAGTGAATTCCATGTGTTAATCATTCTTTGGGTGAAGAAGTACTTCCTTTTATCCATTCTAACCCAACTGCTCAGCAATTTCATTGAGTACCCATGAGTTCTTGTATTGTGAGAAAGGGAGAAAAGTTCACTGCAACCACCACATCTCCCTGTTGGGGTCTTGGCAGTTGTGAGGGGCTGGTTGCTCTGTATAGGCTGGAGGGTGATGGGTAACCCATGGCCCCACCACCCCCAACTTCACTGATGTGATGATGTAACTTCCAGATTGTGTCAGTGCATCTGGTACATCCCCACCCACTCCCAGAACACCCCCCAACCCCCCACCTCCAAGATGAAGGGACCTGGCAACCCTAAATCAGACCCCTAGCAGGCTGTCACTTCTCAAACACATCCCACACAAAGATGGAATTCAAGCCATAAAGGAATATATTTTCTGACAACCACACAGCTGACCTTGCCACCATTTTGTTCTTACCTATAACCACTTCAGATTTGGCAACAACTGGACTGAACAACAACAACAATGGTAATTTCATTGTATCAGAAGATTTGCAGTGGTCATGACAGTTAATTAAATAAACTTATTTTGCTAATAACATGATTATAGTTTAAGGGGAATCTGTCCCCCTGAGATCTTACAGGGATCCAGCTTAAACTTGGTCTCTCTACTGGACATGCTACTTTTTTGGGGGAGGTAAAGTAATATCTAGGCAACAGACAGATGTTTTGGTCACTGTTAGATATCGGATATATATTTTTTCTTCAGCTACAATAAATCACGTAGTGAGCCTTACTTGTAACTGGGAACTTGAAATAAAGGTCTGGCAGGAATAGAATGAGTAGTTTAATTTTATTTCATATTGGGAAGACCTGGGGGAGCTTCTGAGTGGTTAAAAACTTTCTATGAAATAGCTGTAAAGTTTGTCCTTGATTTACAGCTCAGTGTATTATGGATACAAGGGAGAATTCATCTTAGAGCTAGAAAGAAGATTCAAAAATGTTCTTTTTAAAATCACTTTCCCATAGAAGTTCTCAGAAGCACAACTGCAGATTTAGAGAGCAGGAAGAGCTGTTTTATTTCTCTATTGAGGTGTTTGCTTGGTCCTATTATTGAATGATAAGGTCGATGGGAGTTTGGCAACATTGGCCCTGGTCATACTGGCCAGAAAATGTGGGGGGGGAGGCGTGGCAGTTCGCTCCAGAGCAAAATAAGGCACGGTAGCCCGATCACATGGGCCACCGGGTTGCCACGCTCTGGTGCCAAGCGCTGATCACACTGCGCTGCTGCAGTGAGGCAAAAAAGCAGGACAGCAGAGCATGCAAGGCACGCTGTTGCAAAGTGTGCATGCACCATTGGGGGGTGGGCTGCTGTTGGTGTCTTGCATGTGCGCATGCGCTATTCGGCGTTGGTGCGCATCCCATGGAAACTTACAACATCCAGAAACCCCGGGACATGGGCGGGCGTCGGAAGCCGCGGGATACTGGCGCTCCCATGATCAGATGCCGGCCTTTGCCCCGGGGTTTCCGGAAACTAGTGCTTCAACTCTAGTAGTTTTTTACTCCACGTTTTCCACGGGAAGCTGTGGGTTGGCCATGGGAGTGCTACGCCTCCCAGATGTGCTGGTGTGATCACTCACAGAAAGTCTGCAGGGCTACTGTGCCTTCAGCGGGGCAAATGCTCCGTGTGAACGGGGCCTTAGTTACCTTACCTGGAAAACTTGTCATACAGTTGGAGCTACTGTGAATTCTGAACTCTTCTAAAATTGGATTATTTTGAATTTATTTCTGAATTTGGAGCAATTCATAACATATATATCATTTAATGTACATGCTCCCTGTTCTGGAGCTCTACACATCCTAAAACATTATTTTGCGACAGCTCTGCAATACTCTGCTACAGGGTTGGGGGTTTGGCACTGTCAGTGTTATTGCCTGACACGTTTCCTTTCCTTTCCAGAATGGTATGAATATTTAAACCTCCAACTGTGGGATAAAGAATTAAACACTGACATGGTTTTATATTTTGTATCTATAATGTGTTGTTAATTGTTGTATTTTAAATATGTTTTATGTATGTATTTATACTGACTGGAAGCCGCCCTGAGCCTGCTTTGTGGGGAGGGCGGGGTATAAATCTCTTAATAAATAAATAAATAAATAAATAAATTTCACTAAGCAGGAAAGCTTGTAGTTTGCAAGCTGCTTGCTAGTATTCTGAAATCCAGAAAGCTTCAATGGGAATCCTATTTTATTAATGGTTTTTGCTACAACTTTTTGAGCCAAAAACTGAGCTACCAACTTTGCATTGTCTATATGCCCCTGTAGCTCTGCAAAACACAGCATGGCTTGTTCTGAAACACAAAGCTATTTGTTTCTGGCTTCAGTTTCAGTCAGTCTCCATAACAAAATCTCTAATTAATGGTGTGTACTGCACTGCATGTGGGAGGCTGTAGCACACAGCTGGTTTTGCAAGGGCTGAATAACCTTGGAGATACTACACTGGCCAATATTGTAGTATGCTCTTTGCCAGAAGAACAGATTGGCAAAGAGAGTTGTATTATTAATACAAGTATTTTCTGCCAGTCTGGACACTTAAAACACTGTGTTTTCAGCTCATAAGATAACAAAACTATCTTGATCTCTCTCAGCTCAGGGTAGTTTTCATTTAAGTAATCCTGCTAAGTGGTATGGGGCATTTTACCACACCAGATGCAGATGTGTGTCAAAATGATTTGCAACCAGCCTAAGGTAATTCCCAAACTCTCAAAGCAGGTTGTTCCTAATGTGTTGGGCAGTAGAATGTTACCATATGATTGTTCCAAATCCTTTCTCACAGCTCATGAGTGTGTGCCAAGAGCCTAGAACAGAGTACTCCCTGTGCATTGCCTCATTGCATGGTGAGAGACAGCAGCCATGAGCCTGCTGGCCTCACTCCCACTTTTGCATAATCTCATGGTCATTTGCAGAGTGCAGCCATGTGGAGGAAGTGGCTGCCAGGGTTCCCTCTAAGCTGAGTTAGTGTGAGCTGGCTCACAGGTTTTTAGCCTCCAGCTCACATTTTTTGTCTTAGCTCAGGAAAGATGGTTCCAGAGCAAACTAATTTCTGCAGCAGCCAAATCGCTCGCTCACAATTTTAATGCCAGTAGCTCTCAAAGTAGAATTTTTGCTCACAAGACTCCACAGCTTAGAGGGAGCATTGCTGCAGGTATCCTTCCTATTAATGATCAGTGATGCTGCTTTTAAAACGTTGCTGATCATGGGGGGAAGGTGTGCACATGGCCACTTCCTCTGCATAGTCACACTGTGCAGACAGCCATGCAGTTGTACAGAGGTAGGAGGCAAGCTTAGTGTGCTTCTGTCCTCTCATCTTGCCAGCCTGATGAGGCAACTTGCAGGGGGAGGGGTGCATGTTCTGGGCTGGTGTCTGGCAGAGTGTGTGCTGAGTCAAGTAGATGTTTTACTTGCTGTTTCTCCAGCTAGATTTACCAGATTGCCACTCTTCAGTGATATCTAGTGATATCCATAGTTTGGATATGGTTTCCTATCTGAAAGGAGAATACGGTCACTCTTGAAATCTTTCAGATTGTTTTTTGTTGCAATTTTTTTACTGTATGAACTGAAGTTCTTCCTTGAATACATTATTTGAATCCATCTATAAACATAGGTTATCAGTAAAGTTACCAACCGCAAAGTGGGCATGGAGTTCTCCTGAAATAGCAACTGATCTACAGATTACAAAGATCAGTTCTCATGAACGAAATGGCAGCTTTGGAGGGTATACCATAGAGATATTTAATATCTAGGAGATATTAAACTCCTAGAGTGGCTACATGAGGTAAATACTCTAGGACTTTCACTTTTCCTATGGTAAAGGCTAGAAGAAACTAAGAACACGAAAAGCTAGAGGATGGTTCAGAGAGAGTGGATTCTTCTCCTTAATTCTGAGAGAAAACCTGAAAAGAATTTTGAGAATATTTGTTTTTAAGTTGAGTGGAACTGGATAGGAGACAATTATACCAACACTAATATTTAGACTCAAAAATTAGTATGGCATTCAGAAACCTCCAAGTGAAATAAAGTGGGAGAATTAATTGACAGTTTTTCTTGTAGTGATGTTATTGCATCAAATGAAGCTAGATATGCATAGAAGGATAACAAACCACTGTTGTGACCATTTTTAGTGAATGGATACTCCTGAACCACTGAAGTGTGCCGGGGCCCTGCATCAGCTAGGATACCGCATGGTACAATCCCTGTGTATATATTAATAACTTAACCAGTCTTGAAAAGGACACTTAGGTTTGTTGACAAAAACAATTTCTATTTGTCATAGTGAGTCCCTATGTTTCTCAGATGAGATTTCTGTTCAGATATTTTCCTATGGATTTTTTTTTACATTCATCTCCAGTGCAACACAGTGAAACATCCCAGTCTTGCTTTCCAAGCAGCTTTATGTGTTGAAGCCGGCTACTGCAATGCTATAGTTTTCAGTGTACGTATCTGAAGTAGGTTCATTTGTCACAATGGTGGTCAGGTTCTTAAATTGTTTTTGACAGCTAGACGAGCTGATGTATAGAACTGAGTGGAACAACAGATGAAAAAGTGGGTTCTCAAACAGGAAGGATGATGGAAAGTAGTTACAACATGACACCAAATAGTTAGCTACAGTGGAAAAGAGTCAGGGGATTAATCAACCCAAAAGATGAATGACCAAGTCATGAAGTCTCTTGTGTTGAAAATATCTGCAGTAAGTATATTCTGTACGTTAGCCAGCCAGTGGCTGGCACCCAGTAGGATATGGAGTGTGTGAACATGGAGAGGTATCATCAGTGTAGTAGCATGATGTCACTTCTGCGGGAAATGTGACTGTGACATCGTGCTGTTCTAGGAGTCACCAAAAACTCTATGGTTAAACCAGAGTTTCTGGCAATTCCTAGATCAGAGTGACATTACTTCTGGGTTTTCCCCACTTCCTCAGATATGACATTGTTGCACCAATGGCAATTTTTAAATTAATTTTTCTCCTCATGAAGCAGCAATGGGAAGTATTGCTGGTTGGGAGGCAACCCAAGAACTCCAATAGTTCTTGAACTGGTTTGGGAATTATATTTTGCTATAATTATTATGCTTTGAAATGTCTGGAGGCTATATGACTAGTTCTTCCCATTTGAAGATGATGGCAAGCTGTCTGCAGAATCTTTTGTTGTTGATTCTTCCCATCTTTCTTTATTTCTCAACATCTGGGAATCAAAATTCCTTAAATCATGCATTCTTCTGAAGAAGTAGCTCCATGTAACTTCATTTCTACATTTCCTCTCTCTCAAAGAATAATTGATGAATTATTTCATGAAAGATTTTTTAGGCTAGATACCAGCAGTAATGACTGCTATAAATGAAGGGAACAAAATTAGATTATGACAATGGCTTTCAAACAGTGTGCCTTTAAGGTATCTTTCCACATGGACAGCCATAAACCCCTTCCACGGTACATGCTCAGTTGACC
The DNA here is from genome assembly GCA_029375565.1 of Gekko gecko. Classification (NCBI taxonomy): domain Eukaryota; kingdom Metazoa; phylum Chordata; class Lepidosauria; order Squamata; family Gekkonidae; genus Gekko; species Gekko gecko. Next base: position 124,247,154 of record JAPDNY010000006.1, on the reverse strand, counting down.
AGGGTACTGGGCCTCACAGTTGACTCACCTGATATATAAGCTTCCAAAGAACTTCAGGATTCCCTGCAAGACAGACAGAAAACAACAGGGTTATGAACTTCATGCTTTGCCAGAAAGACTCTGCTACTGTGATACTCTACTTGAAGCTGGTTGCTAGATAATATGAACATATCATTGATTGAGAGTGAGTTCCCTTGCCCTGTTTTCTTTCCCTTGGGGTGACTGGGAAATAGTATGAAGGTCAAAAGTGTGAGTGCTGAACATTTCTTCCAATCATAGAGGTCAGGGCATGCATTCTGACTATCTCCCCTCCCCCTGCCCCCCATCTTAGGGACCTCAGAATTTTTCTTGGCCTTCTGTCTTTGGTAGAGTGGAAGGGAAAGAACTGAATGATATAAATACCCCCCCCCCTGTCTATGCATTTTGAGACTGTGTGTATATGAAAACCTTGAAGTAGATCTGGCCTGTTACTGTATTATGCATTCCTTTTATTTACACATTTTCTTTCTTTTTACTTTTTGCATACTCTCCGAGGTTACTTTTTGCTCCTTTCTATCTCTGGCATGTGGCCACATGCCCTTTAACTGAAGGCAAAATCTCAGATAGCATGAGAGCTGGTTTTGGAAATAGAGACTTTGAACACCACAAGACAGCAGGAAGAAGCAAAGAAGCTGGATAGTTTTAAACCAGCATATGGTGAGGAGCAGGTGAAAATGTGGCACCACATAGGAAAATAGTTATCTCCTGTTCATAGGTGGAGAACTGAAGGGCAAGGAAACAAAATTATATGCCTAGATTTTACACAGAACTCTGTCATCTCTGAGTCTCTCTCACTATGCTTGTTTTCCCAAGGGTTTCTATAGGTAAGTGTAACAGAAGTTAGTAATGAGGCAGGGGAAATATAACTAACCTGTAACAAATTCCTGATGATACTGGGGAAGTGTGAGACAGCTGCCAGGTTCCTTCATTTCACAACAACCCCCCTGCTCCCATTTGTCTCAGATACATATGCTGCTCATTTTTCACACCCTGCTTGCCTGCTGCCTGTGTCCTTCTCATAAGAGAGGAACTGGGTAACTGTAGAGGTTCATTTGCCAATTGTCATGCTGTTGGTGCATTTCAAACAGTCTCATCTGTCTGATTTTCCCCACTTCATCTTAGCTATGTGGTTCTTTTTTCATTAGCTGTGTTATTTATTTATGCTCTTTCTAAGCTACTGGGGATACTTGCTGGTTTGTTCTTACCTTTTGGGGCCAGCTTGGTCTGGATTAGTTGCCCATTGAGAAATAAAAACTGATTTTGTGGTCTCCCCTTGCTTCACCTGAAGGGAAATTCCTTCATTCAACCCAGCAGGAAACTAACAATTGATTGCTGAGGGAAGAGCTCAGCTTGGCAGGGAGGACCCACTCTATAAGTCTTCCTTTTTTCCTTTGCCTGGTAATTAGAGATTTCAAGTGAGACAGAGGGGAGGTCACATGTGGGGTTGGCCTATTAACCTCATCCCTGGCTGCTTATCCTACAGAGAAACCTGTATGCAGCCATGAGTTTCCATTCAGCTTTGATGGGACTGTTAAAGGAGGGAAGTACTTCCGATATCTCTATTGTCAACATCAGAAAAGAAATCCAACATCAATGAATTGGAATGTTTTTAGGTTGGATACTGGTTGGCTTTGATAGTTGTTAAAAAATACCTGTTCTTATTTTATGGTCTTCCCTTCTTTAAAATGATCTTAATAGCCCATTTCTCTCTGGATCTTCCTTTACCTTCTTTTCAGATTCTCCTGGATTTATAGGTATCCATAGGACATTCTCTAATGGCTCCTGATAATTCTGTATCACTTAATTTTCCCTTTACATAAAGATTCATTTTAATGGGGTATTCTTATAATTCATTTATTAAAGGGAATTTTTATATATACAATCAGAACTATCTCTATATAGAAAATGAAAAGAACATCAGAAAATGTTCAACTAATCATAGTATGTATTAACAGTGAATAATTCTGTTGAAATTGCAACTGAGTGAGAAAGTATGCTTGGATATATCCAGTCCAAATATGTACCTGAAAAATACCTTAGTACTACCACACACACACACATATTACAGAGCTCTTTTTGTAGCAGGAACTCCTTTGCATATTAGGTGACACACCCCTAATGTAGCCAATCCTCCAAGAGCTTACAGAGCTCTTCTTACAGGGGCTACTGTAAGCGCTTGGAGGATTGGCTACATTAGGGGTGTGTCACCTAACATGCCAAGGAGTTCCCGCTACAAAAAGAGCCCTGTATAATATATGTGTGTGTATCTGGATGGTATTTGAGTTTTATTTTATTTTATTATTATTTATTATATTTATATCCCACCCTCCCTGTTTTCGGTGAGCTCAGGGCGGCTAACAACATAGATATAAATAAATGCATTAAAACTCCAATATGTATACTAAAACCAACATTCCATTAAAATTACAATATAAACTATAAATACGCTGCACATGGCTATAATACAGATGGTGACATACACTCATCATTTGAATGGCCGGCTCCAGGCTCCTGTCAGGCTTTTATCATCTGGCTGGTGGTGATATTGATGTTAAGGCCAGGTTGGTGGGGGTATTGATATTAGGGCCTGGAAGGGCCATGATGTCAAGGTGGCACCCTACTTGAAAGCCTGGCAGAAGAGCTCTGTTTTATAGGCCCTGAGGAACTGCAAAAGGTCTCGCAAGGCCCTGATGTCATCTGGGAGCTCATTCTACCTGTGAGGGGCCACCACAGAAAAGGCCCTGGCCCTTGTTGTGGCCAACCTGGCCTCTTTCGGGCCTGGAAGGGCCAGCGATTTTGGGATCCAGATCTTAATGCTCTCTGGGGCACAATACTCTCTGGGGTACTTAATACTCTCTGGGTTTTTTCAGGATACCAGTTAACTGGGCCCAGAAAAATTTGGAAAATATTTGGGGTATATCCAGGAATATTTGAAGCTGCCATTTTAAGACTTCCTGGGCTGTTTTTCTGATGCTTTTCTCCCAGTCAACAGGAGGGAGGAGGGAGGCAGCTCTCCCAAGGCAATGGGATCAGACCTTGGGGAAGGATGAACTGTCTGCCCAGTCATGATGATCCTGTCATCCCTCCATGGGTCTCTTGGGCATGGGCAAAGAGGATAAAAAGCTTGCAGCTGGACTTGATTTCATGGCTAGATCTTTTGGAGTGCTGCTGCTGCTTTTGTTGCTCTGCTGCTCTGGTTTTTGCTGTGTTATGTTTTAATAACAGCTAACTGTGTACGAGAATTTGGGTTTGGGTTTTTTAAAAAAACAAAGCCCACATATTTAGTTTGGCTTGGAGTCTCTGGTTTGATATTGTTTCTTTTGGGCTTGTGACAATGCCCCTTGCTTAAGTTGCATTCTATTGTTAGACATTGGTTCTACTGGGCTTGCTACAGTGGCCCATAGTTCTGCTGGGATTCTGTGGTTTAACTATGGTTCTGTTGGGCTTGTTAATTTTGTTTGCATTTGGAGGTTTTGGGCCAATGGTTGTTCTTGGCTTTGAATTTTTCTCCCCTTAGGAAACCATGAGGCAAGTAGAATGACTGGGGACATCTTGTTCAGGGGTCTGTAGAACTGGACCCCTTGGTCTAATTGTCAGACTCCTGGTCAAGAGACTTCCAACAACTCTGACAGTGATTTATTTATTGAGATATCAGCACAATCTAGGTTAGAACTGTACTGTGTCAGAACTGAGGTTTTTGCCAGTAACCCCCAGATATAGACAATTCAGATGTGGGTCCCCCCCCGGGTTCATCCAATCATTTCACTCAGTCATCCCGCCTAAGCTGTTAGCATCTATACCCACCTGTAATTTCCCAGTCCCATTATCTATGACAACACAGCTAGCACAGAGTTTGCTTCAAGGTTGTCTCTATGGAGAGGCATGTCTTAGGAAGAGTTACAATAGCCGCTACAATAGTGCCACCCTCATGCCTGCACACACACACACACACACCTCCCTCAGGAATGCCCCTTCCCCCCATAACTATGGCAAACGAAGCAGAGTTTGACATTCTGCCCCCCCAAGCCCATTCACCCTCCCAGCTTGAGGGGGTGCCACTTATGAAAAGCACACACTAATTTTGCAACATTGACATGCTTAGCTTCTGAGTCATTATGATTTGGATCAAATTCCTTTCATTTAATGAAATAATACATTCTGCCCCATTTAATTTTAGAATCTAGGATATCCTCTACTTCTTGATGAGCTTCTCTATCCACGATCAGAGGTGGAACAGCTGGAGGTCGAGGTTTCCACTTCAAAGGTCCAGGATCTTTCTTTGGTAGACTAAAATGGAAAACAGGGTGGACATGCCATAAGTTTTTGGGCAATTCAACCTCAACAGTCACTTTATTAATGAGACACACAACTTTGAAAGGCCCCACATATTTCCACCCCAGTTTTTTTCCTTGGTTGCAGTCCCTTGAGATTTCTCATGGAGAAATACACCGAGTCTCCTAGTTTTATTTCCCATTTCGAGCCCCTCCCCTTGTCAGTGTAATGCTTATAGTCCTCTTTTGCTTTGATTAGGGTTTGCGAGAGGGTTGACCACTCTTGAGTCACTTTAGTCCACCACGTCTGGGCATCCCCCAGCCTCGGGTCTTCAATGTCCAAGGTGGGGATGGGTCCCCCTTCGTATCCATGCACTGCTTTAAACAGGGACATGCCTACTTAGCGGCGCACCAAGTTGTTATAGCTGTACTTTGCAAATGGAAGCAGATCTACCCAGTCATTTTGCTGATGGTTTATAAAGCATCTCAGAACACTTGGTTTGTTTTTTCTGTTTCCCTGTTGGTTTCGGAATGATAAGCACTGCTTAGTCCCTGCTTCACCCCCAGGAGCTTCAATAACTCCTTCCAGAACCTGGCCACAAACTGTGAGCCCTGGTTCAAAATTATCTTGTGGGACAAAGCATGGAGCCTGATTGGGGCCAACTTCCAGGTGGTTGGCAACTGTTTACAAGGAATGAAATGTGCTTGTTTGGAAAATAGGTCAACCACCACCCAAAGCACAGTTTTCCTATGACTTGGAGGCAAGTCTGTAATAAAATCCATAGAGATGACGGACCAAGGCCAGTACGGAGTTTCTAGTGGCTGCAACAGTCCTGGGGGTTCCCCCTCCCTGTTTCTTGCTCATTAAGCATGTCTGGCAAGAGGCTACATATTTTGAAATTTCCCCCCTCATGCAGGGCCACCAGAATTGCCTTTGAATGAGATTCAGGGTTTTAAGATATCCTAACTGTCCAGCCAGTTTATCATGCCTCATCAAAAGGATTCCCCCCCCGTAAGGATTCTGGAACAAGCAGTTTATTTTTGGTGATACCAACAGCCATCCTCTCTCCACATCAAAGTCCCCTCCTTCTCAATGTTTGCTTTATCCACATCAGTCAGTGTGGATTTGAATTTGAATTCGAGGCTCAATCCTGGGCAAAATTGGGGATGAACGAGTGGTAAACATTGGTGAACCCCGAAAAGGATTGTAGTTGGCACCACAAACCAGACAGGAGCTCAGTCCTGCAGACGTGACCCCACATAGTCCACACAGTGCTCATTGGAGGCAAAGGTGTGGCCCCACTCTCTCAGGAACTTCCGCACCTGCAACATGAAGAATGCCAGCTTTTCGGGGTTGTTGTCAAACATCGCTTTGAGGGCATCTTGGAGTCACTTTCAGTCACAGACTGGTCCCATCAGAGGAAGGGGCAGGGTTCCCAGCAGCTGTCTGCGTTGCTCTTCCTCATCCGGTTCTTCCTCAGGCTCTTCAGCCTCTTGTTGTATGAGTTCCCTGATGATTCCAGGGAGGTTCTCAATGAGGTATTGGAGGCCCTCCTTTTGCTCCTTCAGCTCCACTCGGAGCTCCATGTTCACTCGCTTGGTGCTTGTCTCCTCTCCCAGAGCCTCCATCACTTTCAGGCACTCGGGGTCATTCTGGAAGGTATGTGAGGCTCTTCTTCCTTCTCACTCCCCATGTGCCTTTGTCCCCCTGAAACCCAGGATGCTCATGAGCCACGCTGACTCATCCCAGGGGCTGCATCCACTACGATCTTTGGGCTTTGCCCCCATGTCCCAGTACACTTTGTGCTTCTTGGGTTTAAGGCCAGCCAGCTTCTCAGTTTTCTTGTTAGGAGCCAGGTCCGGGAGTTCAGCTTCAGATCCAGTGCCTGTCCCTGTGCCTTCGCCTTTGTCAGCCATCACTTCAGTGGTGTGATGGTCGAAGGGAGAAAGGGATTTCTGACATTGTGTCAGACTCCTGGTCAAGAGACTCCCAACAAGTCTAATGGCTGAGGGTTCCCGGTGATTGCGAGCCTGTGCGGTCAAGATCGAAGCAACCTTCATGTCTGAGCTCCTAAAAACATCAAAATAAGATTAATAGAGGACTCTAAAGATAACAGTCATTTGTTGAGAGGAATGGGGCAGCCAAAGGAGCAAAAGGGGGGGGGGAATCCCAAAGAACCTCAACAAACATAGAGAATAATGCAAACTTTGGAGGAGGCATCCCCCCCCTCCATTGGAAGCAAATACAGACAAAGAAGGAACTTCTTGAATGGGCAAAAGAAAACATGAGGACTCCATAACAAAAAAAAGATACCCAAGCCATGTTTACAGAGATAAAAAAGAACTAAAAGAAATTATCACCCCAATTCATCAAAAGTTCGGCAGCATGAATCAGAATTAGATAAACATATGGAGCAGAAGTCCATCAGTGGCTATTAGCCACAGGGTATAGATGGGAACTCTCAGTCTAGGGCAGGTGATGCACTATATTCTTGGTGCTGGAGGGGGCAGCAGTGGGAGGGCTTCTAGTGTCCTGGCCCCACTGCTGGACCTCCTGATGGCACCTGGTATTTTTGGCCACTGTGTGACAGAGTGTTGGACTAGATGGGCCATTGGCCTGATTCAACATTGGCTTCTCTTATGTTCTTATGTTAACTGACTTGAAAGAGAAAACAGACAGGGCATTGACTGAGGCAGCCAACAATACGAAAGCAATAGAAGAACTAAAAACTTTTGAATCATGGAGTAAAAGCAAAATTATACTCCTGGATATTAAAGCCCATGAAAGGAAAATCAAACTTAGGGGAATTTCCCCAAACTTTGCAATGGGCAAAGATCTCCTGGGCTTTTTAAATGAATGGCTCCAGACCTTGCTGCAACTTCCGGCTTTACTGATTAGCCAGGTGTACCATTTGAATCCATCGCAATCTGGCTCCCCTGCTTTGATCCCTGATATGGTGGCTGAACTAACTGACATCAAAGCAAAGAAGATCACGTTAGAAGCTGCTAGGAAGAGTAATGGGCTTCAACTGGAAGACACTTGAGTTCAAGTATATCAAGATTTACTGTATGAGATTTTAGCAGCTCGGTAGAATCTGAAACAAATTGCACAACGCTTAGTAGAAAGACATATTCTCTATCACTGGCTTCAGTTCGGACATCTGTCAGTGCCCTATCAAGGCAGAGTCTCTACCACTTATGACGTTAAATCTGGGGAAGATATGCTAAAAGCTTTAGAAAAAGAAGCTACATAATAAAACTCAGCAGAGATGTGCCCTAAAGAACTATACAAGAACTTTTAAGATCTTCTGATGACTATAAAGAAATAAGAAATTAATATTTTGGAGCCCTCAGAGAGAGAAAAGTAAGATTAACATTTATAAGACTGGAGCAAGGCGGGAAAGGCATTTGGGAGGAACTCCCCCACTACCTCCCACAGGATGGGGTCTCAGGGAAAGAACCCCTTTGGAGCTTTCCGAAGTCCCAAAGTGAGGTGACAACCTCTAAGAACTCCACTATGAAGAAATAGATATTGTTTTAAATGAAAATAACTAAAGGTTATAAAACTAAGGAAATAAAACATTATGAGAAACAGCTTGAGATTCATGGTAGAAACCTAACCGAAACAAAATAATAATTATTAGTTATCTGTTTATTAAATTATGTATTATTTGTCTAGGAGTTTGAGGAGACGATAGTAATTGTTCAACAAGCATTCACTGGCAGTGAATAAGAAAACAATGTTATTTACTTTAAGTAGAAACTGGCAGTGCCATAGAGTATAATTGGAAGGAATAGTTTGTATAATATTCCAAAACTGTATGATATTTCTGTTGTAAACATGTTATGTGGAAAATAATAAAATATAATTAAAAAAGAGACTCCCAACAACACTCTCTTTGGCAGTGATTTGTTTATTGAGATATCAGCATGATCCAGGTTAGAACAGTATTGTGTCAGAACTGAGGGTTTGGGCGGTAACCTCTACAGATATAGACAATTCAAATGTGGGTCCTCTCCCTGGGTTCATCCAATCATTTCACTCAGTCATCCCACCTAAGCTGGTAGCCTCTATGCCCACTTATAAGTTCCAAATCCTGTTATCTAAGACAGCAAGGCTAGCACAGAGTTTGCTTCAAGATTGTCTCTGTGGAGAGGCATGTCTTGGGAAGAGTTACAGTAGCCGATACAATAGTGCCACTCGCGTGGCTGCACACACACACACACACACACACCCCTCCCTCAGGAATTCCCCTTCCCCCCATAACTATGGCAAACAAAGCAGAGTTTGACACTAATTTGCTTTAAAATTGGGGCTTTAGTGAACAGGCAGAACTATGTCCCTTGCACGTTTGGCGTCATTTGGTTGAAAAACAGCCACTCTAGCCTCCCTCCCCCTGCTCCTCATAGGGAATAGTGGAACCCCCAAAAACCCAGCCCAAATCTCAAAACAGTATCAGGGGACTTGAATATCCTGAATACCAGTATATGGCTGTGGTCATACAAACTAAATAATCCACTTTCAATCCACTTTCAATGTACTTTCCAACTGGATTTTGCCAGTTCACATGGTAAAAATCCAGTTGGAAAGTGCACTGATAGTGGATTGAAAGTAGATTATCCAGTGTGTGTGACCACAGCCTAAGTGTGTTTTCTGAAATCCTTTTCCTCTGGTTCCTGGAGGCACTTCCATATCACAAACACTAGTATTCCCTTCGCTGAGTGCAGAAGAATAAAGGAAGAACTCAATGCACTTGACTTGTTAGTGCTAAAAAGAGCTATTCTGCCTCAAGATTAGGGTTTTTTGAAGAGTGGGAAGTCTTGCTAGGATGTAGATCCAGGTGGGCAGCCATGTTGATCTGAATGAAGCAGTACAACAAAGTTTTAGTCCACCTTGAAAAAAATTTTGTTGGTCTTAAAAGTGCCACTGAACTCAAACTTTTTTCTATTGCTAGCATATAGTTATTGAGATTATTATGGTTGTAATGGCAACAAGATATTTATTTATTTATTATTTCAATTTATAGCCCGCCCTCCCCGCAAGCAGGCTCAGGACGGCTCACAAATAGGGCACATGTCAATACATAAAACAGGTTAAAACAACATAAAAACAATCCTTTACAATATTAAGTGCTCTGGATGTTCAGTTTTCGATAAAAAGATGGCATCTTAAAGGTGGTACTCCCAATTCAGTGGTGTCTGTTCCACGCAGCGCTGAATATCTATGTGTGTCCTTACCATTAAGACCAGTGTAATGTCACAATAATACAATTGATTAGAAAACAAAACGCAGCTAGACTTCTCTGTCCCTCCACCTGTTTTTATTTGGTGATCTGGATGTTGTTTCCAAGGCTTCCTGTCAAACATCTATTGGTTTACCAGTCAGTGTAGTTTTTAGGGAAAGCATGTGGAAGGTCTGTTGTTTGAATCAGCTTTCTGTCTGCATGTTCCCAGATCTCAGCATAAATCTGTTGAAGGAAATGTTTTAACCTGAATTTATTCATTTCTTTTGTAAGAAATTTCATTATTTAAGATTTATAAATGTACTGTATTTGAAAGGTCATCTGTCCCCTCAGCTGCAGGAATAATAGTGCACGTGATTCTCTTGCCTTCTTGGTTAGAGTGAGAGAGCACAGCCGGTGGGAAGTTAATTTATACTTTCCAGGAACATAGATTTCATCTCCCCAGCTTCTTTCATGGTCCTCCTGTTCCTTCATTTAAGTTCAGTAGAGATAGTGCTTGGCATTTGTTAGAAGGGAATGTGGTGTCAAGAACTGGGGAACTTGTGGCCTGAAACTGGGTCCTGGCCAGTTAGTTAGCCAGGATCTCTCTCTCTCTCTCTCTCTCTCTCTCTCTCTCTCTCTCTCTCTCTCTCTCTCTCTCTCTCTCTCTCTCTCTCTCTCTCTCTCTCTCTCGTGTGTGTGTGTGTGTGTGAGAGGGAGAGAGGGAGAGAGGGAGGGAGGGAGAGTTCTTCAAATACAGGTCAAAATATGGTCTGAGGCACACTGGTTGGCGAGGGTGTTATATCCCAGGGCTTGCATCTAGTGCAGAGTTTAGGAGTTTAGCAAGGGGGGAGGATCAAGGGGAGTAGGAGAGAACTCCTGGGGAAGCAGTGAAAAAGCCAAACTTTGTGCTGGAGATTATTAGGGAAGGAACTGAAAATAAAACGGACAGTATTATAATGTCCCTGCATTGATCTGTGGTGCAGTCTTATTCAGAGTACTGTGTGCAAGACAGTGCAGAGCTGGAAAAAGTACAGAGGTGGGCAACTGAAATGATTAGGTGTTTGGAGCACCTTTCCTGTGAAGAAAGGCTTAAGAATCTGGGACTAAGGGGGGTCATGCTAGAGGTTTATAAAATTATGCACGAGGTTGAGAGAGTGAAGGGAGAATATGGCATTATACTCTTTTTAAGGTCCTCCCCTCAACCCCAACCCCCATGCTCCACCTCCAGGAATTTTCCAGCCAGAAATTGACAACTCTACCAATGAGGCTGATAGACGGTAGATTCAGATTGGACAAAAGGAAATATTTATTTACACAATGAGTTATTAAAATGTAGAATTAGCAGCCAGAGTATGTAGCAGTAGTCACAGTCATTGACAGCTTTAAAAGAGGATTAGACAGATCGATGAAGGATTATCAGTGGCTACTAGTCATGATGACTAAAGGGAACCTCCATATTCAGAGGCAGTAAACATCTGAATCCCAGTGCCAGGAGGCAACATCAGGGGGAAGGCCTCAGCCTCTGTGCATTGTTACTGGCTGTACATAGTCATTGTTTGGCTGCTATGCAAGGCAGGATGCTGGACTAGATGGACCACTGGTCTTATCCAGCAGGGGTCTTCTTATGTTTTTTATGATATGGTGTGTAATATCAGCCCCTGTAATTGGCCAGCAATATGAAGTATCTAGATTTGTCAGGTCTGGCATAAATATTAAGGGCCTTCTGCCCTTGGCTAGAAAATTGATCTATACCTTCTGTCTGCTAAACTGCAAACTACAGAAGAACTTCAAGCTCTTCTGCTTCAGCTTCTCATGACTGTCCATGTTGTATACATTCATACTACTATTCCCTCTGGTAATTAGGTTTTATGCATTTTTGTAGGGTTTCAGAAATCTGCAGATTCTGTTTGCCTGTACTAGAAGTTGTGCAAAAGAAAAGTATGTGTATATTCCCATGCTAGTAAAAACTAGTGATGGGTCTCTAACCTTATAATGCCAGCAATGACTGGAAGAGACCAAGCAGTTATAATTTTCCTTGAGTTATATAGTGCTAATACATTTTTTCTCATGTTCTTTTGCTTCTCTCATCATCTCTGTGTGTTGTCTTTTTCTCACTTTTCTTGGGATAAAACATCCAAATCTCTTTTAGTGGCTTCAAACAGCGGCAGAGAGGAATTTGCTTTTATGTGGAATATGGCCTTGTTATTTATCGATGAGGAGTAATTGAAATAATTTTATAGAGTCTGCTAATGCAGTATCCAGGGATCTAATCTATCTGCTGGATATTTATGGGTAATATTCCAGTTCTTCTTTCATTCATTACGGCTTTCATTAAGACTCTAATCCCATTTAGAAGCTTGTTTGTCATTTTAAGCCCCTCTGTTTAATCGTGCCCTGTCCTAATCCTTTTTTAACAACACCACCAAACTGGGGGTGGGGGGGGGCAGCTATAGTGGAGAAGCTTTCCCTGTTTTCTAGCATACGGTTCTTTAGAAACAGCAGGTCTTCTGTGACTATATGAACTAGTGTTGCCAACCTCGAGGTGGTGGCTGGAGATCTCCAGCTATTACAACTGAACTCCAGGAGACACTGGACGGCTGGAGGAGAAGTACATCCTTTGTGAGAGCATGGTGCAGGAGGGCAGGATTGTGAGGTTTACAGACCCAGTGGTTTTGAATGTGGTTCACTTCCTGTGCTTTCTAATATGTGCTTGGGATATACATGCTTGAATACAGAATAGTTAAATCAGCTTCCTTTTATTTTTGTGGATACTTGTGGAAGGTAAGCTTCATAGAGAATGCTAGACTTGGTGAATACACTGTTAACTCCAATTTTGAATACAGTTGCCCTTGTCTAATGATCCCTCCAGGTGGATTTTATGCAAATATGGGGCCTATTTGCTTGGAGATGCAAATGACCTAAAACTACCATCAGTAGAAGTTATATGCAAATATAAAAACTAGGAGACATATGCATTAGAAATGTGCAAGGCAAAAGAAACTAGGCCATGAAGCACATCTGTTATATAGCCATGATTTACATGGGTTCCAAACCAACCGTCTTCTGTAATTTTCTACAGTTAAGAACTGAACCATGGCGAAGCATATTTATATGCTAGGGATTGGGGGACCCTCAGGGAAGGCATGCGATTCACTGGTGGGGGCTGCAGTTAAAGAGGAAAAGCACTGGAAATTGTAGATACCCCTCCTGTATGCATGGCCAGAAGTGCCTTCCCTTCATGCAGGGGAGGGTTGGATCAACCCATTGCACTCACAGATTAACTTTTAAAGGATATTAAAACCAGGCTATATTGTGTACCATGAGTAACTGAGGGTCTGTGTAATGCCTGAATTTTTATTTTGTTTATGTATAAGCTGCCTTTATCTGTCTGTCTGTCTATCTGTCTGTGTGTCTATCTATCTATCTTTTATCTATAATCAATGAACAATGCAATAGGAGTAGAGTAGAAAACATGCAAACAAAAAAGTATAGGATATGCTAGAACATAAACAATACAGATAATGAATTATGAAATTAGTAAGAGCGGGGTAATACATACAGTAAACATGTGATAGACGACAATCCTATTCTTTTTATAAAAGCGCCCCTCCTGAACAGTTCCATTATACTACAAACCTATTTCCTTTATAGAAATGCCCTCCTGAACACTTCCGTTTTACATATTCTGTGGAATGATAGAAATGTGGGAGCCTTCCTGACCTCCTTAGGCATGCCACTCCACACGGTGGGAGCCACAACCAAGGAAGCTCAGGTACCAGATGCAGCTGTTCTTACCTGTTTGCACTGTGACACTTTTAAAAAGCTTTGCTAAGAGGAGTAAAGCTCTTGTGGTGGACTATTGCAAGAGATGCAGATATGTGGGTCCAAAGCTGTGGCAGGCTGTGTAGGTAGGGATGTGTGCTGGGAAATATCTGGTCTGAATATGTACTGGAAAAATACATTATCATATATATATATATATGTGTGTGTGTGTGTGTATATATATATATATATATATGGTGTCCAGATGTTATTCAGAATTCTTGGGAATACCAATATCCAGGTGCCAGATATTTTCAGAAATATTTGGGGATATCTTGGGCCAACATTTTAAGGATACTAGGCCTGTCCCTTCCCATTAGTCTTACCAGACCCCCAGTCTGGGTGGAGGATTCCCTGATATATAGGGCTTCAACCTGCCAGGGGCCAGCTGGACCTGTGGGGGAAGCCCTGCCCCCAAACCCAACCATCCGTGGTCACCCCCTCCCTTCTCTCACAAGAGATTTAAAGGGCCCTTCAGCTGATTCGTGGCCCACGGATCAGGTGGAGGGCCATTTAAGTCTTGTAGAGGGGCGGGAGAAGGGCAGCTGCAGGCCACAGCCACCACATGCCTGAACTCCAAACGGCAATTTGCCACTTGCAGATCAGGTGCCCAGCTAGGCAGAAGGGCCTGAAGGGTCTCTTTAAGTCCTTCTGCCCAGTGGGGATCAGTCCTGTGCACCTGATCTCCAAGCGGCAATGCCATTTGCAGATCAGGCACCCTTTAAGTCCTCCTGCCCAGCAGGGACTGGCCCTACACGCCTGATCTTGGAGATCAAGGACATGGCCTGTGGCCTCCCCTCTCCCTCCCCTCTTGTAAGATTTAAATGGCCCTCCACCTGATTGGCAGGCCCTTTAAATCTTGCAGGAGGGAAGGGAGAGGGGTGGCTGCAGGTGATTGTTCTTGGGGGCAGGGACATCCCCAACATAATGTCATCACTTTGGAGATGCCCCACCCCCTCCAGAAATGCCCCTCCAAAGTCCCCCACTGGGGATGAAGACCAACCTGGCAACCCTACTTCCTATTTTAACAGGTTTCTTGTGTAATGGGAGAGAAGGGGGAGAGAGGCAGGTCTCCCAGAGAAATGTCTTCCAAATCACAATGCTTTGGAACATAGGCAATAAAAATAAGAAACAGTCTAGGCTACAGCTTGTCACCATTTCAGGATGAGATTTTCTGGGGTACTGTTGAGCCTCTGGCTGCTCTGGTCTGTCTCTGTGTTGGCTGAATTCTGCTGCTTGCTTGGGAAGACCTTGTTTTGTGCTGGAACTGGTTTGCACTTTGTTTTAAAATATTATTTCATTTTTTTTCTGTGTTTTATGTTTTTGCCTGGTGGGTCGCATTTGGCAGGGAGCCTTTGTTTTCTTTCTGGCTCTTTTTAAAAAGAGTATTATTTTGTTTTGTTTTGTGCTCTTTTGGGTTTTAAAAGCCTGTGTTTTTTTGTTGGGGTCTCTTCTCTTGGCTTGTTGCAGAATGTTTAAATGCTTGGCATTCTAATTTTACACAGTTTGTGGGGTTTGGGGAGGGCAGGTTCCAGGTTACTGTTGTTTTAAGGGTTGTCTTTTGGCATTCTTCTGGTTCTGGTTTTACAGCGGTTCTTCTGTAGTTGTTGAAAAGATCTTTCTGTATTGTGTATTCTGAGGGAGTAGTTTTGTGGTGTTCCTGTTAGTTTTGAATTTTTTTTCTGAAAGAAATTTCTGGTTAAGATTTAATAAGTCAACCATAGGTGATAATTTAAATATTTTTTTTAAAAAAAATGCACAAAATAAATTTCAACTTAGGATCCAGTCAGTGTTCTCTCAAAAATTAATTTGACTTTTGTTAGACTTCCAAAAAAATAAGAAGCCAGGTGATTGAAAACAACAACAACACTGGAATATAAGGTATATAAGGTTTACTTTAAATATATTAGGAGGACCTGGGCTTCAAACAATTGAAGTCAGGTGGCTTGGCAGGGTGGGGGGAGAATGTCAGAAATGCTTTTGATGTTTCTCACTGAATCCATTGTTATGTATTCCCTACCCTGCTTTTGCGCTTGCTTTGCTGCTTTGCTATGCAGGCAGAAACGTGGGAGCTTCTTCCCTGCCGCTTTTCCTTATCACGGTGGCCTTGACTGTAGGCTTTGGACTATTCTTGTGTTACTGAGAATTTTCCAGTCCTGGGAAGGCAAGGGGAGGGGGGAGTAGTCTCCCGTTCATGAAGTATATCTCCCGCCGGGAGTTTCCCGCGCGCGCGCTCATATTTCATTTGCTAGGCGCTTTTTTGCATCACACTATAAGTTAGCTTGCATTGCTTCGCCCCCATTCCTGACAATGACCTCCTACTGTGGGTTTTAGCAAGATAATCCAATAAAACCTTTCTTTGTACAAGAATGACTGGATCCACTTGTTATTGAATCTGACAGATATTGTCAGGAATCACCATTATTTCCCCACCGTCAGTTTCTGCCATCTACCACGATGAGCGGAGCTGGGGGGGAGCCTCAGGTGCAGTCCCAGTGACTACCACTTCGGGAGCCACGGCCCCGGTCACCACCGTGGTAAATCCAGTGGTCACCACTCCGACTACCACCGTTGTTCCAGTGACTACAACTTCAGTATTGGCAGCGCCGACCCCGCAATCCGCGGCAGGATTGGTCACCCCTCCATCGATCAGCACAGTGGGAGCTTCGTACACTCTCCCAATCTATAGCCCGGCCGGGCCAACGCAGAGTCAGGGGGGAGCCGTTCCACGGACCTACGTGCCGGGGGGCCCAACACCGTGGGATAAAGGGGTGACCTACCGCAGGTCGCGCGATTGGACTAAGAACCTGTTGGACACTACCCAGACGACCTGGTCCATGCCGGGGAGCCAGAGCCGGGACAGCCTGTTGGATCCCAGAGGGAGTTTTGGACTTCCCCAGGGACGGATGTCTCGAGGATCTCCCAGAACAGGATCCGGTTCCGATCCAGAGGCTCGCATGGACTCTATTCAAGAGGATACCCGACGTCTGGTACGGGACATGGGCAAACTAATGCAATCCTTACCACAGATGATGGATCAAGCAATTCGAGCCCATCCGCTGACGCAACCAAGACCAGCGCCAGCGCCTGCACCACCGGTGGCACCGGGACAGCCACCTCCTGCTCCACCGGCCCCGGGGCCGGGCCAGCCAGCACCGGCCCCACCTCCACCTGCCGGCCCGGCACCGGGACCCGGGCCAGGGCAACCAGGACCTATCCAGCCACCAGCTCTGCCTCCGCCTCAACCCCCTGCTCCAGCACCCCTCCCGCAGCCAGTTCCTGCACCGATCATGGTCCCTGCTCCTCCAGTAATCTGCCCCAAGGACATGTTGGAGATCACTTTTGATGGAGATCCCGAAACTGTGTCCTTTTTCATATTGCAAGTAGGGAAATTTGTGCAGAGATGGGGCTATGTGTTCCCGGACGAGGAGCAACAGGTGGAGTTTATCGCTTCAAGGTTCCGGGGGAGTGCTACCAGTTGGTATGTAGCCCTTCATGATCTGGAGGCAGCGGAGCTGGGGAATGTCGATGACTTCATGTGGGCCTTGAGGAACCGTTTCGAGGATCCGGGGCGGCCCAGAAGGCAGAAGCCTTCCTTCGCACGTTCAGACAAGGCAAATTCACCATGCGGGAGTATTCAAGGGAGTTTCAAAGGCATGCGGTGAAAATTCGGGACTGGACTGATGCTGTGCTGGCTCAACAATATCGAATGGGACTAGCTGTGGATGTCCGCAATAATGTCCTCAGCTCTCAGCAGCCTCGCACTCTCCAGGGCTGGATGGAGGAGGCCGAAAAAGCTGAAAGCCGCTTGCGTGTAATGAAACTGGACCTATCTCTGGGTAACAACCGTCCGAGTCTCTCGGCAGGCCAGACCAGACCCAGACCAACCTCCACCTCGAGCGGGGTGAGAGATCAGCGCATGCGACAGGGCCTTTGCCTGCGGTGTGGAGAGAAGGGGCACTTCGCCGCATCCTGCCCGAAAGGGATCCCAACAGAGCCCTACCACAAGAGGAGCCCAGACGATGGCCAACCCCTACCCCAAGAAAGGGAACAGCGAAACCACGCAGCACACGAGCCCTTTTCGCCAGCCCCGACCAAGCGGATACCATGATGCTGGAGGAGGAGAGTGAGATGCAGGGAAACGAATTGGTCCTGTTTGTGAATGGCGCTACACAACAGGACCCGACACCTGAGGCGCCTAAACTGGTGAGCAATTACCCCTCTCTCTTCTTTGTGACTGTACTTGTGATGAATCCAGCGATGATGACCCATATTAGGGTTCGAGCCCTCATTGACTCAGGGTGCGGGAGGGATCTGATAAACCCATCTATAGTTATGGGGCTGGAGGCGACCGTTGTCAATTTAAAAGACCCGATAACTTTTACTCAAATGGATGGGTCACCGATGAAAGAACCATGCTGATTTGAGACTATTCCTTTGAGAGTGGGCATTGGTGAACACTGGGAGCTACGCTCGTTTGTAATAGCCCCCAAGCCCAGTTCCCATTGGTGTTGGGTAGCCCATGGTTACATGGTCACGATCCTTATATACTTTGGGAAGAGGGGAGCGTACGATTTATCTCCCCGAAGTGTGCAGAGCATAAATGGGACCCAGGGTGGGGAAAAACCCCATGCAATGAACCTCCACGGGCTTGCCTAGCCACAGAGGACCTTAACCGCATCCCCAAAGAATACCGGTATTTAACCAGGGTGTTTGAGGAGGAGGAAGCGGATGAACTACCTCCCCACCATAACTCCGACTGTGCGATAGAAATCCTTCCGGGCCACAAATTACCAAAAGGAAAGATTTATGCCATGAGTCCCATAGAAAAGGAAGAACTATGCCGATTTATCGATAAGAATCTGGCCCGTGGATTTATTAGACCAGCGTCGTCCCCTTTCGCAGCACCCGTGTTGTTCTGTAAAAAAAAGGATGGGGGGCTCAGACTATGCACGGACTATAGGGGTCTTAATGCGGTATCTACAACTAATGCCTACCCAATGCCCCTCATCAAGGACTTGTTGGCAGAGGTGGCAAAGGGGAAAGTGTTTTCTAAACTGGATTTACGGGATGCTTATTTTCGGGTCCGTATCAGACAGGGCGATGAACATAAGACTGCATTTAATACCCCGCTGGGGCAATTTGAATATCGTGTTATGCCCTTCGGATTACAGGGGGCACCCGGGGTCTTTATGAACTTAATCAATGAAGTGTTACATCCCTACTTATTCAAGGGGGTGGTTGTTTACTTAGATGATATCTTGGTCTACACCCCGGATCAAGAATCTCACACCACGCTTATGCGGGAAGTATTGGAAACGTTATTAGAACACAAACTGTTTGTTAAGCTGTCAAAATGTGAATTCCACCAAGAGTGCATTGACTTTCTAGGGTACCGCATATCTTCTGCGGGGTTAGAAATGGACCCAAAAAAGGTCCAAGATGTGTTGCGGTGGGAACCCCCTAAAACCAGATGGCAGCTCCAAAGTTTTCTCGGTTTCGCCAATTTTTACCGTCAATTCCTGCCTCATTTTGCCCAGGTGGCCCTCCCCCTCACAGAACTTCTGAAGACTAAAGGAAGAGGGGCTAAGGCTTCAATGCCCGGGGCCCCTTTGAACTGGACTCCCCAGTGTCAGGGAGCATTTGAACAACTGAAACAGTTATTCACGTCTGAACCCATACTAGCACACCCTGATGAGACAAAAAAATTCATGGTCCAAGTAGACGCATCGGATACCACTATGGGGGGGGGTGATTTTACAAGAGAATGCTCAGGGGCAACTACAACCCCTTGCCTATGTGTCCAAAAAGTTTAATGATACGGAGAGATTTTGGCCCATTTGGGATAAAGAAGCAGCTTCTATACGTTTAGCGTTAATCACCTGGAGGCACTGGTTGGAGGGGTCCCGGGTACCTTTTGAAATCTGGACTGACCACAAGAATCTTGAGGTGCTGCGAAAGCCTCGGAATTTAAATGCAAAACAATTCCGGTGGGCTGAGTTTTTCTCTAAATTTCAATTCACCCTCCACCATTTTCCAGGTAAATTTAATCATCTGGCAGATGCTCTCTCCCGCCTTCCCCAACACCTTTGTAAGAGGACAGAAATAAGAGAGTCTATGTTCACCCAGGAACAACTAGTTGGGGCAGTAGTAACCCGAAAAACCCGGCAAGCACAATCGTTAACCCCAAACCAGGGCACGACCTGGGAAAAGCAGTTTGCCACTGACATTACTAAACAAGAAGCAATTGATTTACAAGCTCGGGAACAGGTGAAATGTAATACAAATGGCTGCTGGTATAGGGGCAATAAAATCTTTGTTCCAGAAGCTACCCGAGCCCAGGTGTTGCAATCAGCCCATGACTCAAAATCTGCAGGGCACTTCGGGTATGTAAAGTCGCTACACCTACTGCAACGCAGCTTCTGGTGGCCCCGAATGAAACGAGATTTATCCCTCTATATACAATCCTGCCCAACATGCAATCGTTGCAAAACTAGACCAGGGAAACCTCCAGGTCTTTTACAGCCTTTACCCACCCCGAGCCGACCCTGGGAAGTGATCTCCATGGACTTTATCACTGATCTTCCCCCAGCAAACATATGACAGTCATTTGGGTGGTAGTGGACTTATTTTCTAAACAAGCTCACTTTATACCATTTGCGAGCCTGCCGACGGCCAAGGTCCTGGCCAAAGCCTTCCTTCAGCACATTGCCAGGCTACATACATTGCCGCTCAAAATAATCTCCGACAGGGGGTTCAATTTGTTTCAAAACTATGGTCGGAGTTGATGACTCTTATGGGTATTGAACGCGCTCTCAGTAGTGCCTATCACCCAGAAACCGATGGGCAAACAGAAAGAGTAAACCAAACCCTAGAGCAATACTTAAGATGCTTCACTAACTATCAACAAGACAATTGGGTAGATTTATTACCGCTAGCAGAATTTGCGTACAACAACTCATGGCATGCTTCAACGAATATGTCTCCCTTCAAAGCTGCCATGGGTTATGACAGCCCCCCTCTTCCCTTTTTGAAGCCCGGCGAGGCTGGTGGGAAAGCCACAGCATGTTGTAAAGCTTTCCAGGAATCCTGGCCCCTAATCATTGAGACATTAAACGAGGCCAAGGCACAATACAAGAAATAGGCAGACAAAAAGAGGGCGGGTGGCTGGAATCTGCAACCAGGAGACTCTGTCTACCTTTCCACCAAGAATTTGAGGCTGACACAACAATCACGGAAACTTGCTTGGAAATATATTGGTCCATTCAAAGTAGTACGATGTATAAATCAAGTGACTGTGCAACTAGATTTACCTAAATCTCTTAAAGCAATACATCCAATTTTCCATTACAGCCTCCTCAAACCAGCATTACCCCCGACTAAATGGCATCCTGAGCTTCCAGCACCCCCCCCCACTGATGGTCGACGATGAGGAGCATTATGAAATTGCTGACATTTTGGACTCTAAGATTCTCTGTGGACAACTGCTGTACCTTATTGAATGGGTACACTTTGGGCCTCAACACAGGGAGTGGGTGAAACTGTCTGATATCAATGCACCTGATCACCTGAAGGAGTTTCACACCCGCTACCCAAATAAACCTGGGGGCCCTTCATTCTCTCCTTCCTGAGTGGTGGGTGGGTGGTATTTTGGGAAGGGCAGAATGTCAGAAATGCTTTTGATGTTTCTCACTGAATCCATTGTTATGTATTCCCTACCCTGCTTTGCGCTTGCGTAGCTATGCAGGCAGAAACGTGGGAGCTTCTTCCCTGCCGCTTTTCCTTATCACGGTGGCCTTGACTGTAGGCTTTGGACTATTCTTGTGTTACTGAGAATTTTCCAGTCCTGGGAAGGCAAGGGGAGGGGGGAGTAGTCTCCCGTTCATGAAGTATATCTCCCGCCGGGAGTTTCCCGCGCGCGCGCTCATATTTCATTTGCTAGGCGCTTTTTTGCATCACACTATAAGTTAGCTTGCATTGCTTCGCCCCCCATTCCTGACAATGACCTCCTACTGTGGGTTTTAGCAAGATAATCCAATAAAACCTTTCTTTGTACAAGAATGACTGGATCCACTTGTTATTGAACCTGACAGAGAATAGGCTGACCTTTTAGTCATCCAATAATTTTATTTTATAAAATGTATTCAAGTCCATGAATATATGGTAGGGGACAAACATCAATACAGTGTAGCAGCTTCAACATGTGTTAAGATGAAATTTAAACCACAAATCTATGGGAAAGAATCTTAGCTGTGGCTCTTGTGCATGACGCTGAATTCTGGCTTGAAAGAGTCGCTATTAATGGCACAAGGCCAGAAATGCTAGAAGATGGAATTAAGAAAGGCACAGACTTCCCTGCCTAGAGCTATAAGGAGCACACAGGAGATGCATAAAAGGAGAGTACAAAGCAGTCAGATACTCTCCCTAGTTACTTCAGGAGACAACAGAGTTACGGATCCACTTGTCTTGGAGTGACCTTTACATCCTGACCAAAGAAACCAGTTCTTCAGACTAAAGTAAACATCTGATCTATGATTCTTCGCAACTCCTGGAGGCAATAGTGCAAGATTCTTTAATATTTCAGGACAGCCTTTTCCAACCTTCCTTTTTATTTTTCAGACATCTCTACAGCCACTGTTAGCTGAGATCTGCAAATGAAAATTTGGCAAGGTGGTCACAGAGCACCATCAGTTCCTGTTTTCCACACAGATTTGGGGCAAGGGAGAAAATGCATTACTTGGTAGCACAAGAGAGGATTTAATTCCCCAGGTGGTGAGAAATCTAGGCCTAATTAGAATTTTAGGGAATCAGCCCATTGTGCTATTAGTGATTTTCTGGGAATGTTCTGATTAAAACTGTAATTTTAATAAGCATAGCTCAATTGTTAAGTACGCACTGAACACCTAATTACATTGGTTATAACTCCAGAATTATTTAAAATCCTGTTTTTTACTACTTACAACCAAGAGAAGGAAGGATATCTGCCCAGTAATTATTCCCCTTAATTAATTTTCTCTTTAAATGATTGTTGACTGAAATTTTTGAAGGCTGCTCCCCTTTTTTCCCTCGGTAAGTATTTCCCCCTGAGATCTGAGACTCATCAAAGTTGAGATTTGCAGAGTGGATACATCATGGTATATGGATGTGCTACGTGACTCTGAATCTATTAACTGATTTTAAGAGAAAACCTTTGCAAATAAAATTAAGAGCCTGCATGGTTTGAGAAGAGAATGCATGCAGGATGATGGGACAATTCAGACAGTCTGTTCTGCTGTTTTCCTTTTGTTTTAAATTGTATCCAAAAGCCAAAACATCAAAATTCATTCTTCATGCCAAAAAGCACCAGTGTAACTAACAGTTAAATAAGTTCAAAGATAAAATTAAAATAAAATGTTGGATGTGTTAAAATGAAATGTAACATTTGAAACAGTTTGAGCGGAGTAATTCTGCTTCGGTATGAGTACTTGACATTTTCCATTTCAGTTTTTGGAATGGAAAGTTTAATAAAAAGAAACTGACATTTTGTTCTCCAAGTAATGATGATTGTCAGGACTCATGACATGGTGGAAAGATGGAGAGACTTATAATTGATGGGAACCATCATTTCCTGGTCAGTCAAGTTTCCAACCTTAAGGTGCTTTTCTCTAGCCCTTTCACCATGATCCTAAATAAACTGGCCTGGAGGTAAATCTCAAGATACTGAAGGAAGGAAGAAACTACAAACTGAGGCCCTGATATTCTGTTAATGTTAGCACAAATCTAGAATTCCTAAATACCAGGAGCCATGAGTTAGCTGGGCTGTCTCTCATATTTATTTATTTATTATTTATTTATCAAATTTATACCCCACCCTCCCCACAAGCAGGCTCAGGGCAGCTTCCATACAGACATAAATACAATTAAAAACATACAATTATTTAAAACACAACAGGTAAAACAGATACAACAAAGTGCTGGTAGCAGTTAAAATTAGCTTAGATGGCACATTTCCAATGGGTTTCCACTTCCCAGATGTTCTTCTGCTCATAATGTCTTATGGCATCAGCTTAATGTTAAGAAACCATGGGCTGGGGCTCTACGGCGGTGGCCCCTAATTAAATGCCTGTTGGAAGAGCTCCGTCTTACAGGCCCTGAAGAACTGTGAGAGATCCCGCAGGGCCCTGATCTCCTCCAGGAGCTCATTTCACCAGGTAGGGGCTGCCACTGAAAAGGCCCCGGCCCTGGTAGTAGATAGCCTGGCCTCGCTCGGGCCAGGGATGGTCAACCGATTTTGAGACCCAGACCGTAGTGCTCTCTGGGGTATGTACGGGGAAAGGCGGTCCCGTAGGTATGTCGGACCCCAGCCATGTAGGGCAGTGTCCTCAGCACAGGCCAGATGTGCTCCCACCTGGGGAGGCCCATCAACAGTCTGGCCGCGGCATTTTGCACTAGCTGCAGCTTCCGAATCTGTGACAAGGGCAGCCCCATGTAGAGAGCATTACAGTAATCTAGTCTCGACGTGACCATTGCATGGATCACTGTAGCCAGGTCGGTGTGGTCAAGAAAGGGAACCAACTGCCTGATCAGCCTGAGGTGGTAAAAGGCTGACTTAGCAGTGGCCGCTACCTGGGCCTCCATAGTAAGGGAGGGATCCAGGAGCACTCCCAGACTCCTAACCTCCAGCGCTGGCACCAATGGAGCCCCCCCGAAGGTCGGGAGTGGGATCGCTACTCCCGAACTGCCCTGACTCAGGCACAGGACCTCCGTCTTCGTGGGATTCAGCTTCAGCCGGCTCAGTCTAAGTCAACCAGCCACAGCTTGTAAAGCTTGGTCTAGGTCTTCCGGTCTGGAGTCCGACTGACTGCCCAACATCAGATAGAACTGGGTGTCATCAGCATACTGATGACACCCCAGCCCATGCCTCCAGGCAATCTGGGCAAGGGGGCGCATATAGATGTTAAATAACATCAGGGACAGCACTGCCCCTTGAGACACACCACACTCAAGTGGGTGTCTCCTGGACTGCTGTTCCCCTAGTGCCACCCTATGTCCCCGACCCTGGAGAAAGGAAGCAAGCCATTGCAGGGCGAGCCCCTGAATCCCCACGTCAGCAAGGCAGTGGGCCAGTAACTGGTGGTTGACCATGTCGAATGTAGCCGACAGATCTAACAGCAACAGTACTGCCGACCCGCCCCAATCCAGATGTCTCCAGAGGTCATCAGTCAGAGTGACCAGTGCAGTCTCTGTCCAGTCTCCATCTCTCAGAAGATAAACTGGATCTCTGTATCATTGCTGCTACTCAGGAGCCTCATGCAAATATCAGATGGACAGAGATTCTATCTGGGGTCACCCAAAGCTTTGTTGTTGTTGTTTTAGGGCTATCTAGTAATCCTTCAGATGATCACCCAAATCATGGGTTAGAGAACTATGAACGAACCATGGGGTTTCATGCTTCCTCCTCTCCATCCTTTCACTCTTCTCACTTGCATATTACCTGTCTATTTCCTGTTTTGCACATAGTTTTCTATGACTGCTACAGCAGTACACTATAGTAGTGCTTGACCACCAAAAGAATCAGAAATCGACTTGACATAATGGTTTCAGAGTCCAGTTTGGAGGATAATCACTAACTATTATTTGCTGATTTGGATATCATAGATGTCCCAAGGATTCCTCAGTCATTACAGATGTGAACATGTTTAGCAGAACTAGGAAAGCTATGTAATCACAAATTACTGATACTGTGAATCATCTCTTTTTGAAGTTTACATAGTTGTGTTTTACCCTGTACTTCTTGTATGTCATGGCCCTTTGACAACTTTACATGTTTGTCTGGGGATGACCCACCACATCCATCTGATGGAGGAGACTCTAGTCCATGAAAGCTGGTTTTAGAATTAAAGCAGTTAGTCTTTCAGGTTCTACAAGACTATGGCTTATTATAGCAAACTGTGGTTTCTGCTGAACAGGAAATGGAGAGGAATAAGAGGGAAATCATGAAAGGAGATGAAGAAGAGGGAACTTGCACAAAATTGTCTGAATTGATTGACCCAGGCTTTTTCTCAAGAATGATGGACTTATGACAGAGATGGTCATAATTTAAAATTAACAGAGGCACTTTTATTTTTTATAACATGAAGTCCATTGTTATGCAGGAATTCTGCTAAATTTTAGAAGATTATCCCAGGAATCCTCTGCTTTTAAACAAAAGCAGTGGCTAATATTGATTGGAGCGGGGTGTCTAGAATGCAGTAAAATAAAATAAAATAAGCTGGTGATCCTTGTGGTCCCAATAGTTGGTGATTTGCAAAAAGATAAAAAATTGTGTTGGAATTATTTGCTAAGTACCTGCTTTAGAACATGTCTCTAGTTATTACTTCTTTTAGTATGTGAGTCTGGCTTTTCTCATGAAAATAAGATTTCTGGCTGTACAAACACTAAGATTCCAATTGTGTGTTCATACCGAAGTAAGCTGAGTATTAGGTGCTCTGCTTGATGTTCCATTGCTGTATCCTGGCCTGATGTAAAATCAACAGAAGCTTTATGACTTCTGATGGAGCAGCTCTAAATCACTGCAACTAGGATTCTGTCTCTGTTTTTTTCACCTGACACAGCCATTAGTTCAACACTGGGCTTTATCTGTGACATGTGTGTGCAAAGGATTTCTTAAGTAGCAATGCCGGTAAGAGTCAGGATGCTATAAAGATTTCAGCAGTTTATTCAAGCTGCCTGAGTGATGTGTCTGGAATGGAAGGAAATAAAAGGCCAAAGGTTGTTCAATTTGTGGAGCTGTTCTGAAAAAAAGACCATGGGTGGTACAGATGCAATTGCTAGGGAAATGTTGGCCCTCATTTGACGCTTAGATGAAAATTTAGCCTCTGGGGCATATATTAGCCATGCACCATGTTTGTAGCCAAGGTAGAAATAATAATTATAAATTAGTGCCTTGCAGCCAAAGAGATGGCTGATGACTTCCAGCTGATTAGGTGAATCCCCTCCTCCCTTTTGGATTGTGCCCAGTTCTTTGGTTACATAGCCCACAACCTTCAAAATTTCCCTTGTGCATTCAATGCAATATATTATTGCCAGAAGCACAGAACTTCTTGTGTGGGAATTCTCACTTTTCATACAGTGTTTGTGAACAGGATGAATGTACATTTGGGGGTAGAGGAAGCAGGCAAAGATGGGCCATTTGCTTCTCTGTTTCGCCAGTCCCTGAATCGCTTCCATCATTCTCTTCTCCATTGTGTCCATTGCAGCCTGCCATTCTTTTTTTTCTTTCACGGCCATGCTTGGACTTACAGTCGAAGCAGCCCTTGGTCGATGTTTTGGATCCATTTTAAAAACTTTTTTCTCAATAAGCTCCAACTATCCTTAACTTCTTTTCTCAAATCGCCACCTTTTCACAACTCTTTGGAGTCTCTTTCAGTCTTAAAATTAAATTTTAAAGTTTGGTCCTCCACAAAATGGCGGGCACAATTTCTCTATGGTTTTTCAGGCTAGAGTAGGCTCTTCTTCTACTTCCAGTTTCCTGTCGGTCTTTAATTTCACCCTCCTTCGAACTCTCCGTTCACTTGCACTTTTAGTCCTCCGGAAACTGCTCTAGCCTAGTCACAAATCACGCCGGATACAAATAATTGCGACACCTTAGTCTCGCGATCTTTCCCCTCAGTTTCGTTTTTGCACTCCGCTCTCGAAGTTTCTAACCACAGGAATGTTAAACAAAGTCTATTTTCTCCGATTAAACGCTTTGACAAACTTTTCGTAATTTCACATTAAACCGATCCTTCAAGATTAAGTCTCTCCCGCTTATCCGCCTTGTTCAAGTTTCTTAGATCGGCATCTCGGTAAGCTTATAGTTTATGTTACCTTGCATGTTTATCTTGGGACTTCGCATTGCTTCTTCTCACTCTTTGTTCCAATCTCTTTCTTAAGAAGTCAGGAAATGACAAATTTAAGCTGGATCCCCAGCTCGGTTGGTTTCTTTAGAGCTGTCTTGCAAACGCCCTCATTTGAGAGGGGATCAAGGCGTAAACAAGCCTCCTTTGAGACTTATCCACGCCGATCTCAACTCTCACTTGGACCTTGTTGCCTGCTTGTCAGCCCCCTGCCTGGGGGATGCTGCGTTGGGCAATTTAATTGCCCAAACTGTCAGAAGAAACCACCGTCCACCCTGCTTGGTCGCAAGGTGCATCAGTTCGCCATTTTACTCTGACCGGAAGCCCTGAAAATGCAGGACTCTTGATTACATTCACCCATATGCTCTATGCATACCTTTACACAAATGCATGTAACTGATTATGCCCCTCCCCCATCATGTTCGTTTTACCTACACATTTTGTCTGAAAAGGACTTTTTACCCCTTTTCTGCTCTTCCTTCCCAGTGGCCATAAACTTAGGCTGTGGTCACACACACTAAATAATCCACTTGCAGTGCACTTTCCAACTGGATTTTTACTGTGTGAACTGGCAAAATCCAGTTGGAAAGTGCACTGAAAATGGATTGAAAGTGGATTATTTAGTGTGTGTGACCACAGCCTTACTGTGATTTATCCCTCTTTGTGGTCACATGCTACTGGCCTAGGCTTTACTGAAAGCAGATAATTCTGTAAAGCATGTATATGTATGATTTCCCCTACCTTATGTGAGACAGAGTGAAGGGCAAACCTGTGGTGAGCAAGGATTGCCTATTTACTGGGGTTGGTTTTTATTTCACTCTTTTTCTTAGGAGCCACAGGCAGTTCACATGATCCCTGCATTTTATCTTAATAGCAATCCTGTGACTAACTGGGACTGAGACACAGAGATTTTCTCCATCTAACCATACTTCAAAGGCAAACTATCCAATGCTTCAAAGGCATTTGCTGCTTCCACTTCCTACCTGTGTGCTGAGTGAATCTCCTGCCGTTCAAATACTTGAGTGATGCTGAATTCTGGCATTTTTTAAGAAGGAGGGAAACTTCTACCTACTCTCACAATAACATTTCAGATTTTAGTAACCTTCATTATGTATTCCTGTAATCACCCCCCAAAAAAAACTAAGAAGCCCCAAACACTTAAACTTTTCTTTATAAGCAACTGCTCCCAAACTCTTATTATCTTCTTTACTTTTTCCATTTCTGCATTATCTTTTTTGAGATGGAGCAAGCACAACTACATGCAAGATTTGAAAATTGACTGCACCCCTGTAGATTTATATTAGGCCATTATGATACTGGCAGTTTGATTTACAATCACTTTCCTAATAATTATAGCCATTCAGTTTGCCTTTTGTCCTGCTGCTGCACATTGAGCTGATGTTATCAGTGAGCTGTTCACCACAACTTCCAAGATCTCTTTCCCAAGTTCAGACCTTCATCTATGTCAAGTAAGGATTTTTTGAAGCATTAGGTATATAATCCAGTTTGCTATTTTTCCCAATCTCTTATAAATAGTCAATTACCTTTGGCACAATTTGTTTGTTTTAAAACTACCAAATATTATGACACCTGCCCTTTCTTTGATAGCTTTAAAGTCAACCTTATTCATTGCTGTCTATCTTTCTGATACATTCACTAAATACGACACTGTGCTGCCTCTAAAGATATGCCTCGGTGGAGGGAGGGGTTCACTTCAGTCACATTCGCAAGTACACATACACAGAATAAGCACTCAAACAGGGGGAATGATTGATGAGACTGCAGTGCTGGTAACCCGCAAGTGAGGTTAGGTGTTTCAGCAGCTCTAGTGTGAGCATTCTGTGGGATGCTTGCAAAATAGGTTTATGCACATGTGCACAAAGACATGCCTGCTCCCATCTTACCAGTTGCCCCCCTCCCTAAGCCTCAATTATTACTTTTCTACAGGAGGTTAAATATAGGACAGACTGGGACCAGAGCACATTGTTCCGGTAAATTACTCTTCTCAGTCTTCCCCAGTGCAACTTTCGCCTGGATTTGATGGAAATTTAATTTTCCCAGCTTGTTAGTCTTAAAAGTTGTTAGTTTTAAAGATGCTACTGGCTTTTTAATTTTCCCAGTTTTTCACAGCCTCTCACATTGAACTGAAAGACCAAAAAAATGGTATTTTCTGTCCACCTCGGCAATCCAGTAAGTTCCAAGCATGTACAACTAGCACCCACCAATGAATGTCTATGCAGTGATCAATCCCACCAATGATGCATATACAAATATGTGAAATACTACACATTTTAAATTGTGAACAAATTGTCTTCAGGGGAAATGGGTATTGAGAACTAGGTAACTCCATTTTTATGCAAGTCCTTTGTGAAGATTGCAGAATCATTAATGATGCCAAAACAGAAATTGATGCAGTTAATCTTCAGGGTTCAGCAATGATTTTTTTTTCCATCACATACCTGATAGTGAAATAGGCATTTGCAGTATACACTGGCCCTTTCTGCACCAGTCATTTCCCTCACTTTCCCTGTGTATCACCATCATGTTTTCTTTGTTGTTCTGCATCCCCCACCCCACGCTTTCAACTTGGGTTGTCTTTTTTGTTCTGCATTGATTTTCGTCCCTTCAACTCTCAGTTCACTTTCCGTTCATTGTATCCCCATTTTCCCCCAAAGTTGTTTTGAGGCAATCTTTCTCCATTGTTTTACTTCCAAGCCAAAGGAAATTCAAAGCAGAAACATTACCTTGGATTTTACCTCCCCATCCTTTTCCTGCCCCTCAGAGGCCACTCCTCCACCACCCACATCGAGATCATTCCTCCCACTCTGCACCTTCTGCCTAACATTAAAACAGTGCCTCGTTGGTGAAAAAAAAGGACTACAGGTATGCATGTTTTGTTTTCTGGCTCTTTTGCATGTTTTGTTTTCCTCTCCTGCCACCCAGTTTAAACCGGGCAGCAGGAGAGAGCTGCCCAACCAGGCTTGCTGTGAGTGCGGGGAGCCGATGGCTCCCTGCAGGCACAGCTCCATGCTGTCCTCCCCCCCCCGCCCCTTTATAAACGGCATAGCACTAGACTCATACTGCTTGTTAAAAAAAGAGGGAGAGAAAGACTCCCTGTTGCAGGACACAGCCCCTTCTTTCAGGGGTGAGCAAACTGCAAATGAGAGCTCTGGCCTCAATGAAGGGAATGTGGCCTGGGGAAGGCAAGGAGCCCTATGAATATTTATTGTTTGGGGCTCTCCACCTGAGACAGCAGGGACTGAACATTGGACCTGAGACAGGGATGGGGATGGGATGGACTCAGAAGTGCACTTGACACGCAAGAAAAATCTATCAGATGGAAGAGGTACCCTGATCCTTATGAAAGTGAAATCAGCAACGAGGGGTGGATGCACAAAAGAAGAGTGCGCTTCAAGTTTCAAGAGTGGGTTTTTCCCTTTTGCCTGTGTTATCCAAATTGCTCAATTTCTTAATAACAGATTAGGGAATTATGTTATTAATGAGCAATTGGAATAACTATAGGATCAGACCTGTGTATACCAGAGTTAGAATTCCCAAGAACCCAGGAATAGACACAGAGACTGGGTAGCTAAAATAATGATTTCTTTACTATATATTCTCAAGCATACAAACATTATTCAAACATTCACACACACAATACCGAACTAAGGAAGCAGAGGTGATTGATAGCTTACAGAGGGGGTGTCATGATCTGTGCAGGATGGAGACAGGGCCTAGAGGCCTAAACTATAGGAGGGGCCTGTCTGGCAGTAGAAAGCAGACAGTCTACAATCCCCACAATGCTTGGGGACAGTTTTAGCCAGGGATTCTGGGAGGAGACTGTTGCATTCTTGTGGAGCTGTGTCTTAAGCTGTAGGCTGTGGGAAATGGTGTCTTTCTTCACACAGGAGTGAATTGAAGGGGACTGTGATAAACTCTGTGTATTGTGAAGAAATGGATCTTGCTGTCTCTCTGCAGTTTTCCCTCTCACGGAGTCACTGAGGGAGAAGAGCTGGTCTAAGAGGAGAAGGTCCCTCACTAGTCAAAGTGACTGTACAGGTAGTGAGGCCTGGTAAGAAGGCTTGTAGGCCTTATGTAGTACCAGTTAAGGAGTAATAGGTAGCTGCATTAGCTTTGTGTTCTTTTCAACACTGTTATGCCTTTTTAAAGCGCCTTGCCTTATTGCCTTGCCCCAGTATTGTTCTTAATAAACCATTTTTAAGTACTCTGCCTGGTCATCACGCCTGTGTTTTCTCGGCTATAAAAAGGGCATTTTTGGATGGGCTTGAGAGGGTACCCTGGGCCTTCTCAAGGGACTGTAAGTCCAGGGTGGTGGCAGTGGAAGGTGGCAATCCCCTGGGGTCATGACAGGGGGTCAGTTGTGGGGTAATACTACCTGTCCAGACGTGTAGAGGTCCATGAAGAAGAGATTATGGCCTAAACCTAAAGAGCTTAGGGGTGGACTGCCAGTCAGCATATGGCAGAAGCACCCGGTCTGAGACCATGTGCTCACAGATATAGACATTGGAAAACAATGCAAACGAATGGGTGACCCTGGGGGCTGGTCTCAGGTGAGAACAATAGATTACCTGGACCAATGATGAGTCCCAGGGGTGTGTGGCATCAGGATGAGCAAGGCCTGGATGTGACCAGTGAAGTTCCAGAGAGGCAGAGTCAGGCTTAACAAAAGCCTTGATTAAATCAGCCAGGTTCTGGGTGACTGTACTGGGGCTAGTTGAATGGATTTTCTGACCACTAATGGTTCTTCTAGGCAGTTTGAAAAGGTTCCCAAGTATAGACAAAAGATAGGAGATGGGTCCCTGATTAGTATCAAGAAATATTGCTAAACATTTGAATGAATTTTGGTTTATCCCGTTATCTTGAGGGACAGAGCAGGAAAGACAAGATTCAGACAAAGAATTACTGGAAACAGGGTTATCCACCAGGTGGCCTGTGAATAGACTTTAGAAATATAGATACTTCACCTGGTGGAACTCATTGTTATTCCATAAGCATATCTTTGCTAGGTGGAGGGGGAAGACTGGAAGTTGGCTCTGAGGCTGCCTTACAAAACCTGAATATGAAATCCCTTTTTGCAGAGTACTTGCAGTCTGACTCTGTGGTTCAAGCTGAGAGTGCTTGACTTTTGGAGACTTTGGTTCAGGTTAGAAAGCCGGGCATCCCTGCTTTGGGGCTACCCAAGAGTAAAAGGCAGTGCCTCTGGCAACACCTGGGTTCCTTTTGGTTTCTGTTAATTAAATGTACTAACACTGTAGGGAAGGAGATCTTAAGCAGTGGCCTGAAAAATTGTGCCCTCTGCCATTCCTGTGGCACCAAGTAAGGATGGAGAGGGTTCAAGTGGCAAATGCAGTGGCTTAAATCTGTTGTGAACCAGGCAGGTGGAGTGCATGTGCTTGTCAGTGTGTGTGTGCCTGCAATGGCCATGAACACCAAGGGAGGCGAGAAGGAGAGACATAGTCAGCCCAGAGAGCAGCACAGTGCCTGGCCAGATCAGGATCTGCCCCCTGTGCTTCTCCAGGGCTCTTATTTCACCTCATTTTAATTTTTTCTACTCCCCACTCTCTCCTGCATCTCACTCTCATCCTCTGCATCCCATCCCTGAGCCTCCTCCTGCTCTGCTGATGTTTCAAAAGGCAGCTTGGCATTCACACAGCAAGAGAGAGAGAGAGATTGTCAACAATCACACCATTTCAGAAAAATTCTGGCCAGTTTCAAGAGTGTTTTCCCCCCTGCATGTTTTGCCTGCATTCTTTTCAGTTCCGTTTAATTCAATAAACTAATGCTAAAGTAAGGTGCTTGCTGGATGGTACTGCACAGCTGTGATAGGACAATTGCATAATTTTTTTAAAAGCTTTGGACGCCACCCTCCTCATACATCACAAGTGATATGCCCACCCCAATTAAGCAAAAACTGGGGGGTTGGGTTGTAGATGCAGAATGCATACACAGAATGCACAATAAGTAAACCAGAGGGTGGGAAAGTGATGCAGAAAGGAGGCACACAAATCTGAAATCAAGCTTTAAGGCTTGACTGCTCAGATTCTCCAGAATAAGCAGTTAGTGCAGAATGGGCCACTAAAAGCATCTTTGTAATTGTAAAATCATGGACAAAAATTACCAACAAAAGTTGGAGCTGTCATTTGGAAATTGTATCACTAAAAATACCACAGGCAAACCCTCTAGTCAGACATGACACACCAAGGTTTTTTCAGCCAAACAGTGACTAAGCTTTCTTTATGCGGCTCTTAAAGGAAAGGAAAGTATTGGACAGGGCGTGGAATGGGTCAGTTTTGCTGCCCTGCTTTGAAGTATGTGGGGACCTGTTGTATAGTGGGTTAGACACATAATGAAACCACAGACAACGATGTAGTAATCAGCATGGTTCACTATTATACAAGACAAAGTTATCTGGCCAGGTGGCCAACTATATACAAGCTTAGGGGAACACCCCCTGGTGCCATTGGCGGGTTTGAATTCCTGCCGCCGTTCCCATTGGTCCCCCTTAGCTGGAGCCAGGAGCCTCAGTCCCATTGTTCCCGGGACTCAAGCTCAGGCTCGGTCGCTGACGCATACTAGCGATCAGCGGACACAACAGGACCGAAACCAGGGTTGATGGTGGCAACTGCATGTCAAGAAGAAGAAGAAAAGATTGGATTTATATCCTGCCCTTCATTACCCGAAGGAGTCTCAGAGCAGCTTACAAATTCGTTTCCCTTCCCCTCTCCAGAATAGACACCCTGTGAGGTAGGTGGGGCTGAAAGAGTTCTTTTGAGAACTGCTCTTGAGAGAACAGCTCTGAGAGAGCCGTGACTGACCCAAGGTCACAACAGCAGCTGCATGTGAAGGAGTGGAGACTCAAACCTGGTTCTCCCAGATTAGAGTCCGTGCTCCTAACCACTACACCAAACTAGCTTTTGTGTGTTCACATGAATTTCTCATTCATGTGTAATGTAAGAGAGTATCTAATATTAAAAAATCATGCTGGTAGGGTTAATTGAAGTCTCTCCTATCTCTCCTTGTAGTCGATCACCTAACCTCTTCTTATTCCCTCCTGATTCAAATTTCAGAAGGGTGCCAGTCTGGGAGAAAATGACCTAGTATGGAGAGAGGCTGTGGCTCACTGGTAAAGCATCTGTGTGACACGCATAAAATCCCAAATTCAGTACCCCACATCTCCAGTTGAAAGGATCAAGTGGTAGGTAGTGAGAAAGATGTGAGACCCTGGAGAGCTACTGCCAGTCTGAGTAGACAGTACTGACTCTGATGGACCAACAGTCTGATTTCATAAAAGGCAGCTTCATGTGTTAATGTGATGCACCATGATGAGGTTAAAGGGGGGGTCACCTCCATTTATACATCTCATTAGATTTGAATATAAGATCTTGCCTCTCTCTTTAACTTGTACACAAATGGTTCAGATGTGCAAACAAATCTGACCCCTGTAACATCTAGTTTGACCTTGAGGTGCTAGAATCAGAGAAGGTGTGAACATGTAATTTAGAGAGAACACCCACTGCTAGCTGAAAAGAATCTGGATATTTCTTGTTTGGTAAAAAAACTATTTTTGTTCCCCTTATACTTCAGACATTTCTTCTGGGAATAAGGGAGCATAGCCTTTCCAGTTTGCTGTTATGTCAGCGTATTTTATTGAGACGCCTCAGACAGCTCTGATGATGCGTTGAAGTTGTGGTAAACCACATGCAAGGCATGGGTTTTCCCTTAGGAATTCTGCCCAGTTGGAATGTTTACTTGGTTTTCTGAATCTTTCCTTAAGCATTCTGTCCTCAAGACGCTATGTTCCATTTCATTATTTCCCTTTAAAGAACAGCCTCAACAGTATTACTGCAGGGTGAAGAACTTCACTAATGTAGTTGAGTGCTTTTGGGAGCTGGCACACACTCTTGAGTGGGAAAAAAAGAATGTAGATATAAATACACATATGTATAGAACGTGCACAGGTCATTGGCTGTGTTGGTCCAAAGCAAAATCTAAAAATAATAACCATGTAATACCATTTATTAAGACTGACCAAAATAATGTTTTTCTTCTGTTCTTGGGCTTTTGAAGGATCTGTGTGTATTGTTTGGTGTTTTTGGAGAAATTTGATCAGCTACTGGCTTTTATATTTTCATTTGGAAACTTCAGTTTTTCTTCTTCCCAGATGGCTTGAAGGTACAATGTGATACCAGCTGCATCCTGCACTACCTAGTCTATTCAAGAGTGCCTCACAGTCAGCACAAGATATAGTCATGTGGCCTTAATATCAGAGCTTGAAATATCTGTTGCATCCCACCTTCTTTTTTAACAACCAGTTTGAGGAATTTGAGCTTGAAAGCTTGCACAGTGTTTTATGTTGTTTTGATTAGCCCTAGTAAAAGCTGTTAGATGGATTTTGTTTTTACATATGTATTCATCCGTGTACTCACAACACATTGCTAATGCACATTGCTAACCACTGTTCTTTTAAGAAAGTTACTGCTATGCTCTGTTTGGATGTAGTAGGGACTGGGTTCATCAGCAAAATTGCATGGGTGCAG
The DNA here is from genome assembly GCA_029375565.1 of Gekko gecko. Lineage (NCBI taxonomy): Eukaryota > Metazoa > Chordata > Lepidosauria > Squamata > Gekkonidae > Gekko > Gekko gecko. The sequence goes on along the minus strand of JAPDNY010000006.1, from coordinate 124,211,362 downwards.
TGCTAAAGGGGCATTCTTTTCCCAGTTTCTCTTGCATTCCCAGAATCCTCTTGCATTCATGTGTGCATCAATGTAGGCATTGTATGTGCCAAGTTTGATAGGTTGTCCAATGATATTGCAGTTCCTTCAAAAATGGCATCTGTAGATATGATCTCAGAAAATCTGTTGGACCATTCAGACCTGTTGAAAGCAGAGATCCAGCTTTGACTTAGCCTTGGCCTTCTGGGTAACCTTGGGTCAGTTATTTCATGTCTTTTTTCTTCTTGGGGGAATAGTGTTTTGATCTCATTTATCATGTGATTCTAGGTCTAAAGATTAAAAACAATAGATTGTATTTTTTTAGGCACTGGTCTTTTATTGTAAAACCCACAGGGCTTAATTTCCATGAGCTGTTCCCTTTGTTGCATTATAAACTTTGACTAACTATTCAGTATATGTAAATCCAAGAATATGTCAATATAACAGCTAGCCAGGTACAAAGGTTGCCAATTTTTGGTTGTGAAGTGTGCCTGCAGGTGGTAAGACATGCAAGGAAATTTATTTGACATGCAAAGCCTCTTTGATAGCTCCACTAGCTTTCATTCTTTAATCTAGCATATTAGGTTTGCAACTGTCACTTAGTGTGGAAACTCAAACCTACATGCCTCTTCAAGCCTAACCTACATCATATGGCTGTTGTGAGGACAAATGGAGGAGAGGAGAATATACATATGGACTATGAACACACATGACGCTACCATTGGTCCCATTGTCTACTCAGGCTGGGAGCAGCTCTCCAGGGTTTCAGGCTGAGGTCTTTCTCATCACCTACTGCCTCATCCTTTTCTTAATTGGAGATGCTGGGGATTGAACTTCGGACCTTCTGCATTCAAGGCAGATGCCATTTTGGTGTAGTGATTAAGTGCACTGACTCTAATCTGGGAGATCTGGGTTTGATTCTCCACTCCTCCACTTGCACCTGCTGATGTGACCTTGGGTTAGTCACAAGCTCTGGTACAGCTGTCCTTGAAAAAAGACCAGTTTCTGTCAGAGTTCTCTCAGCCTCATCTACCTCACAGGGTGTCTGTTGTGGGGAGGGGAAGGGAAAGGAGTTTGTAAGCCACTCTGTGACTCCGAGTGAAGGGCAGGGTATAAATCCAATCTCTTTTTCTCTTCTTCTTCTACCACTAAGCCACAGCTTTCCCCCAGGCACAGTTTCATCTCAATAAAAGCCACTTTGCATCTGCATTGGAGAGAAAAGCAAGGTATAAATGAAATACATTAGTAAACAAGTACCTGTTCAAGTGAAATGGTTTATGTTCCTTTCCATATGTGATAGGGACCAAAAACCTTTTTAATTGTAATACTCATACATATTCCTCTAACTGAAAACAGGATCATGACCACCTCCACTCTACACCCAGTATCCTGATTAACTGTTACAGTTGCCAGACCTCCTGCTGTGGTGGGAAGCCTCTTTGCCAGCAGTTGGCATTGTCTGAGCAACTACATCACTTCCACGTCCAGGGGAAACCCAGAAGTGATGTACTGGTGCACAGGACATTGCACCCCCATATCCCCACTCCTCCCACCAGTTGCCAGGCACAGTCTGACAGCCCTATTAACTATCCAGATCAGAGTGTGGCTGTGTGGTATAATGAGTCCAAATATTCTATATATAGATCTTTCTTGCCAAGTATTATGTGGAAACAATGTTCACTCACTTTCCAGGGTTTACTTAGACCTCATTCAGGGCTTTAAATGAAAGTTTAGGTATGCAGAACAATAAAAAGTGGGCCAAACCTTGTTCCATAGTACTTATGAGGCTAAATATTTCTGACTGCGTAAAAGATTATCGCCATAACTACGGTATCAGTGTATATAAATGAACATTACATATGAAGGAAGCTTGATGAAGTTCCAAAAGAAGGGAAGTTGTAAGGTAGAGTTCTTATCATTGGAAATTTAAGTTGGGAGAAAAAGTGAGCAATGATAACTAAAGCTGCTGGCAGCCAGAGACAATTACAAATGGGGATTAAATCTGTAGAAACAGTCCAGTGGCACCTTAAAGACCAAGGTTTATTCCGGTACCAGCTAACCCTCCTCTGTGAGGGCAGATCTGCACACACACACACACCCATAGCTAGTAATCAAAAACAGTCCAGTGGCACCTTTAAGATCAAGATTTATTCAGGTACATACTCTCCCTCCTCTGTGAGACCAGATCTATGCATTCCCCTCCCTCCCCAGCTAGCAATCCAAAACAGTCTAGTGGAGCCTGAGCAGTGGGTGTTGCCTTCTGACACACTTCCGGTGATGTCAGGGGGTGTGGCATATGCAAATAAGTTATGCTAATGAGCTCTTGCACCTCTATTTCTACGAAATGACCCCTGGCTACGACCAGTGCTCCGTCTAAGCTGTGGAATCTTGTGAGCAAAAATTCCACTTTGTGAGCTACTGGCATTAAAGTTGTGAGTGAGCAATTTGGCTTCTGCATGAATTAGTCTGATCTGGAGCCATCCTTCCTGAGCGAAGACAAAAATGTGTGAACCGAAGGCTAAAAAAGTGTGAGCTAGCTCACACTAACTCAGCTTAGAGGGAACACTGGCTACGACCCATGTGTCACTTTTTGTTTTCTCTCTCCCCCACATCCTACCTCTGAGCAATGTTTCTTCCAAGCCGTGGAGTCTTGTGAGCAAAAATTCAACTTTGTGAGCTACGGACATTAAAATTGTGAGCCGAGCGATTTGGCTGCTGCATAAATCAGTTTGCTTTGGAGCTCTCCTTCCTGAGCGAAGGCAAAAATGTGTGAGCCAAAGGCTAAATAACTGTGAGCCAGCTCAGACTAACTCAGCTTAGAGGGAACAGTGCCTCTGAGGGGAAGAAATGTGTGGGGCAACCAATGCGCTTAAGAGGCCACTGTACACATGTGAAGATATGCAGTGGACTCCCCTTTCCACTGCCTCATCCCCAACAACAACAACCCTATGAGGTGCTGAGCAACTGGCCCCAGATGACCCAGATGACAGCAGTTCTCATCCCTCCTGCATTTCCCATAAAAGAGGTGGGGCTGAGGGGAAGGCTGTTTCTAAACCCTCCAAGAAGTGCTTTTTGTCCTCCCGCAACTCCTTTTCCTTCATGGGCTGAGAACAGGTGTGTGGGGAGAAGGAAAGTCGCAGTCCTCCACCCACTTACCCTGACACTCACTCTGCCTCTTTTTCTCTTTGCTTTTCCACTTACTTCTGAGACCGGGACATCTTTCTCCTCAAAGTGGCATGCACAAAACAGCCCAGTTACCTCCCAGTCCCCATGGCCAGTTGTCGTCATCTTCTCTCCCCTACCATCCCCATCCCTTCATCAGCAAACCATTGTTCCAGGCACCTGCTAAAACCAACACCCCTCACAATCACCGTTTGGTGTAGTAGTGGCAGTGCCAGCCACTCAACTCTGCCCCTGACTGTACCCCAAATCTCCAGGAATTTCCCAACTCAGAGTTGGCAACTCTATCTCACCCAGCTTGGTTCTCTGAACTTCCAGAAACCTGCTGCTCAGCATCATGGGAAGGGGCATAGAAAGGTGTATGGCTTCCACAGGCAACTGGGAAGATGTCTCACATTATATTTGCTTTGCATATATTAATCACTGAGGGAAACCAGCACCTTCTGTCCCTTTGATATTTATGGGAAGACATTCTAGAAGCTTTAACAAGCATCGTATTGGCCCACAAATTGTCAGTGCTTTTGTCCCTCATCCATTCCCTCAGCAATTTTATTAACTGTTTACATCCTGTTCAATCATAACAATATTGTGAGCAGTCTGTAAATGTGAGTAAAGCCCATCCAGAAAGATATTATCAGGGGTCTTTAGAAGTCTGTGTCACCTGCATACTATTTCCATGGCATTCCTCCATGCCCCAGTAGAAATGGAATGCCTTTTTTATACTAATGAGCCATAGAGGAATTGTAAAAACAAAAAACGTTCCTCACAATTGACCCAACTGCGTTCTGAACCTAGGAGGGATATCATATGCATATTTAGTATCTGCCATAATGTCAGTGTAGGCAATCATACAATTCCTGTCACCTTTGTGAAATGTTGACCTTTAAGGACCAGTCAAAGACGTACTGAATATAAAATTCACATAGCTAGGTATTTGGTGCGCAGCAGTTAGTTCCATGAGGACCCATCAAAGCAAAGCTTATGCTTCCCTATATCTTGTTGTTTCAAGACAACTTGTGACACAAAGTATATCCTAAGATCTATATGATTCCTTATAAAGTTTTCCAAGTTGTACCCCAAGTGTTAATGAGTATGCCAGTCCAAGGCATCCAATGGGCTTCAGTCATATAGATAAAATTGTAAGATGTTGTTCTGCTTAGTGTTTTCTCATGGATGTAAGAGTTCCGTTGAAGATGTGAAGCTTTCCCACCTGTAAGTGTTGTCCTGTCCATTTGCATCTGGAAAACTGGATCTGCATGCACAGAGAATAATTGGTTTATGTTATAGTGAATAAAATATTGGATTGAACCAAGAAAACTGGAGCTCAGCACTCAACTACCCACTTGCTTCCTATCTGCCATGAAGCTTAATGGTAGCCTTGGACAACTCTCTCAGCCTAACCTGTAGACCAACCCAGGTGAAATCAGTTTCTGGACCTTCTATTTTTTTTTTTTAAATTCCGTTATCATTGTGTGGGATACCATTAAGATTGGTTCACATCTCTGTGTGAAGAGGGTTAACCATTCTCCCCCATGTTTTTTCTGATCTGAAATGGCCCTGGAGAGCTTATATTATATATTACCCTTCTGTTTCCCTAAAACAGAAAATAGTGTCTACTTGGGGCTGTTTTAGATCAGGAAAATTGTGCATTATAATCCCAGTTCACACTGGACCCCACACATACCTAATAATTGAATTTCAGAAGGTACTGGGACACATGCACAAGGAACTCCCAGTGCCTCATCTGATTTGACCATTTGTCACAGAATTGATGAAAGGGAAAAAAATGGGGGAGAAAACATAAATGCGTCTCTGAGACTTTTGGAAAAAGGGAAGAAATGTGATTCCATAAAGTGTTCCCTTATGCATATGGATTTGCTCCCCCTTTTAAAATGTGTGGGTCAACCAATGCTCTTAAGAAACCACTGTATACTTGTGAAGATATGCAGAGCTTGATAGCAGAACTATTTTGCAGTCACTGCTCCTATTTATCAGTTATACAACATTTATAATTTTCTAGGGCTTTATAACCTTTACTGAGTTTACCCTCATGGCAACTCTCTGGAGTAGGAAAATATTACCTCTATTTTAGAATGTTTTTAGGCATGTTGGTTTGCAGCTAATGTGTGCTTTATGTCATAGTAATAGTTTCTTGCAACATATATTTAATCATGATAACTGCTGCTAATCTGGACGGATTAGCAGGATCCTAACTGTGGGTTATGCCAAAATGGTGATGATAGCTCTTAACAGGGGCCCGAAGCTCAGTGAAATGTCAGAGACATGGCCCTGCCTCTTCCTTCCCCTTTGGGGAAAAGCACAAATTTTAGCTTGTAACCTGGCAAGAAACCATTGTAGTAAGAAGTATATCTTGAGAAACTTTCTGATTCTGCAACTTAAAGATGGAGTTGTTATCCTAGGTTATTGTTTTATTTATTTAAAAGATTTACATTTTATGCTCTCAGTCTGTCACCTGAACTCTGGCATCAGAAATCCAAACCAACAGCTTTCTCATCTGTTGAACTTTACTAATTCCCATATTTTACAGTCCTAAATATAAATCTTAAATCTCAGCATTAGGGGTTTTTTTTGTTTGTTTTTTAGTACAATTTCTCTGGTCCGATCTATCTGAACTTTTATAAGTTTGAAAAGGGAGACAAGTGCTCTAGTTCTTTATTTTCTCCAAACTTGTAGTATATGGTATGTTAACTGCTATAAAATGACAAGTTGTTCCTGTATAAATATATATTCCCTATATGTACACATACATCCTATTTTATGACTCCTGCTGGAGCCCAATAGTTGTATGCATCTGAGTTTTTAATGAATAGAAAAAATATCATTGAAAAGTTCATCAAGTTTCAGCTCCTGCTCACTGAGTGATAGATAGCTTTAATTACATTGAATTACTCAGCATCTCTCCAGAACTCCCCAAAGTCATTAAAAATAGATTTTCTGTTTGAACTCCTCTCACCACGACAGGTCTCTGAGGCAGCATGCCACTGACGGGATGCCCCATGGGTTGGCTCCTAGTCAGAGAGGTCAGCTGCTTGTTTTGGTAGCAATCAAAAATGTGTGGAATAGGGCTCACAGCGTCTCAGCCTTCCTTATTTAATTATTTCCAGGACCATATTGTTCAGAGTATTTGTTTTAAGACTCCGGTGGCTAGTCAAGGAAAAAACTGATTCTAAATGGAAGGGTTTGTGGAAAGTCCCCATAGGTTTAAAAACAGAGCTGATCAGGCAATCAAGGAAAACAGTAATGAGTCTTTATCATTTAATTACTGGGTAGAAAGTTCTATAATTAGGGAAGTGAAAAAGTGAGCCCCAAAGCTGCTATGTGAACTAAACAAACAAAAAGTACCCTGAGATTCCTGTAGGAAAGTGGGAGGCAATACCAGGTGAATGCTTGCATCTTCATACATGTTGTGAATGATAACTAGGATTGATTTTGAAATGACTAAAATGAAAACAGTGTAAATGATATGTAAACCTCTAGTACATATTGCTTGGGAAACATTCTGTAGTTAGTCCTTTGATGTGCATCAGTTATGTTGTGTGTGTGTGTTTTAAAGGAATTAAAAAATAATTACAAGAAATACCCTATGGGATATTTCTGAAAATAATTTATTTAGGTGTTGGTCTGAAGGTCTGGGTTTGGCTCTGTTTGGAGACTCACTGTATTGCCTCACAGGTCTAGGGGTCATTTCATAGAAAAAGAAGCGCAGGAGCTCATTAGCATAACTTATTTGCATATGCCACACACCCCTGACATCACAGGAAGTGTGTCAGAAGGCAACACCCACTGCTCAGGCTTCACCCCTAGGGACTGTCTTTCCAATCTGGGGGCTGTCATTCCAGTCCCAGAGTAACCTGTCTGGGCCCAAAGACCTTAATGGAAAAACCATTCCACGTTTTTTTTGGAACTTTTTTTGTGCTGCAATGTATTTCACTGGAGCCCATGCAAGTCAATTGGCTCCCATTATCTCGAATGGGTCTTTAAGCCTCTCCCGTTGTTTCCAATGGGCAATCCTGTCATTCCTTTTACACATTCCAGTTAATTGTCTCTTTGAAACTGTACCACACCATTTTAAGTAACAGCAAAATGAAGAGCATGAACATGTACAGAGTGCACATTTCTTGCCAATGTTCTCTCTGGGCTGCACACGGCAAAAGAAAATTTTAAAAGGACTCTGATCTGAACGTCCCCCCCAATCTTGTTCATGCAGATCAGCTTACTATTTAAAAACAGACACCCTGTGAGGTAGGTGGGGCTGAGAGAGCACTTTTGAGGACTGCTTTTGAGAAAACAGCTCTGAAAGAACTTGTGATTGACCCAAGGTCACATCATCAGCTGCAAGTAGAGGAATGGGGAATCAAACCCGGTTCTCCCAGATTAGAGTCCATGCTCCTAATCACTACACCAAACTGTAACTCAAAACCTTTGGAAGCAAGTATAAGAAACATAGGACACCCTCTCTACCACATCAGAGCCTTTAAGCAGATCATTTCCAAAATAGTCCTTCAAAGCCTAATTACATGAACTAAGCAGCAAGCAAGATACACTGTTTTGAAAAGTATTTCCCTCATAAATACTCAGAGATCCTGTGGTCTCCCAGCAGTGACATTCACAAGCAACGGACAACCCAGAAGACTAAAGATGCATCAGAGTCCTCAACATGATGCTTAACAATGGGGAGGGGGGAGAGAATGAGAGGGCATTTAAGAACATAAGAAAAGCCAATGTTGGATCAGGCCAACAGCCCATCCAGTCCAACACTCTGTCACACAGTGGCCAAAAATACCAGGTGTTATCAGGAGGTCCACCAGTGGGTCCAAGATACTAGAAGCCAAACCAAAACCCAAAACCATGTAAACCAAAAACACTGGGACACACTTCAGCTTAGTAAACTGTCAAGCACATAAAAGATCAGACAGGTCATTTTACTTGTGGTCATTATTGGAAAAAGATGGTTTATCTACAGCATTTATGATCCCCGCATGTACCCACACACACCCCACTTTCCTCTCCCAACCAAGGCCGGTGTTATGTATTGGGATGTGAATCCTTGCTATACATTTCCATGATAAGCTTGAGTTTGAATGTGGCTCTTCAGCTGTCACATTACCATTGGCTGGTTTCAGCGAAACCATTGTAAATACCCAATCACTGTGTGAGAATGTTGCAAAGAGGGAACAGTCCTGATTGGCCTTTATCCCTGTGTTATGATTGGCCTTTATCTCTGTGTTGTGATTGGCCTTTATCTCTGTGTTGTGATTGGCCTTTAGCTAACTGTGGGTGTGGCTTTGACAGCCCGGGAGAGTTTAAAAAGGGAGCTGTGCTCTACTTGTTTGTTGTGTGTTCCTGAGTTGGTGATTGCTGTTCAATAAATCTGAAATCACTTTTTGCTGAAATCGTGAGTTTTCCATACTTAACAGCCGGTGCCAGGTTTTTTTGCACACTGGGCGAGGCTACCTTCTGGTGCCTCCCCCATGTGCCCACCAATTTTCAAACATAAACTGCATTTTAGGAAGAATGAAAAACACAAACATTGAAATTGCTAATTTCTTTTTTTAAAAAATTGTGAGAACAAGTAATACAATCTCTGATTTTCTCTTAAACAGAAAAACACAAATCACAAAGCATTTTGAAAAATCCTGTTAATTGTGATGTTGAAATGTAAGTCTCTTTAATGTTTCATGTGTAGTGAGATAAGAACCCGATATCACTGTTAATCAGAAAGCAGCTGATCTATAGTATCACAGCTCAAAAAGCCCTGACCAAAGTTCTAACCAATCTCATCCTTTAATTGGAAGGGACCTGCCCAGGAGACAGAAAGGCACTTCCTTATTGGTTATATAGAAGCCAGTTAAACAGGTTTGGGAAGGGGCCTGGAGAAATGTCAGAGTGAGTAATAGAAATGCAAAAAGACCAGTATCACTCAGAATCTGACCATCACTGGAAAGTTCACCGGCATAAAGTCCTGGGCTCCTCTTATGCTACTCAAGAACTAAATTAGCTGAAGAACCATAGAGATAACAGCCACTCCTGCCGCAATTCCACATAAACACATACCCTTCACAGCATCACTCCCTGTCAAAACAGATTTGGGAAAGATTATAATAAAGCAGAGGGAAACACAGAAGTAGGATGAACAGAGGAGATGCTCCAGAATAGGGTCCCCCAGTGCTCTATGAGTGAGCCACATCCCCTTCCTGAACATCCCTCCTAAAACTATCCTCAACTACCCAGCTGAAACTATCCTCTGATACACACACACTCTCTTCTCCCATGGACCAAGCTGGCAACAGCAGCATGACAACACATTGCAACTGAGGCAGCCAGCCAGGGGGCCCTGTGGCACAGTGGTCAGTGTGCCCAATCCACATCTGGGAGGTCCAGGTCCAAATTCCCACTATGCTAAGAAAAAACTGGGTGACCTTGAGCCAGCTGAACCTACCTCACAGGGTTGTTGTGAGGACACAAACACAGGAAGGTCAAACCATATAAGCCTCTCCCAGGAACATGGGTGGGGAGGGAATAAAAATGTACTCCAGAGAAGGGGCAAGTCAGCGCCCCCCCATCCTTACTGAGTCAGGCGTGTCAGCTCCCTCCTGGGAAGCATCTGCCCCAGACAGAGCTTCTTCCTCTCCCAGCAGCTACAGGAAGAGAGTATATTTGAACATGTGCAGAGTGCCTTGCTCAGCCACGCCTCTGGGAGGGAATATGGAAAAGCTAGCCCCAGTGTGAGTTCAAATAACAGTCAGCTTTGGGTCTGGGGTCAGATATTCCCCATGAAAATGAATTTTCTGAGTTTCAGCATTCAACCCCACCCTCTGAAAGTACAGGAAAAGGGAGGGGGGAACCTTGGAAAAAAGTAAAATCATTGCTTGGAATTCATGGAAGGCATGCAGATGCTTCTCTCCCTCCCTGCTGCTCCACCAACCCAAAATTTCTGTCTACAGGTCTACTCCCCACCCATCCCCCACATGCCTTCTGCGGCCCATCCAGGGCAGACTGGCAGATGCAGGCGGAGCGTCCTTCCAGCACTCTCTGACCCCTTCTGAAGCCTTGGCTGGAAGCAGGCACCCTTTCTGCCCAGTCATCTCCTTCCCCCTCCCCCCAGCATACAGGAGAGGACGGAGCCCCCAGACAAGCTGCACCAACCCTCCCCTCCCTCGAAGACGGCCAGTTGGACAGCCCTACCTCTATGGCAAGCTCAGGCCATCGAGCTCCAATCTCTTCAGTGTTTACTCCCAGCAGAAGGGCTTTGGCAGCCAGTGAAGAGTCGTCGCCTGCCTGCCTTCACCTTGTGGAGTGGAAAGTGAGGGCTGCTGTGGCGTCTCTCTCTCTTGCATCCCGCCTGATGGGGCGGGCCGTAGGCAGGAGACTGGTGCAATTCATGAAGGGCTTCCCCCTGCCTTGGTCCCCCTGGTCGGGCCTCGTCCAGCAGGAGGTGCAGGCGGGCGGCTGCAGGCGGGCGGCTGGCAACTTGGGAAGCAATGGGATCTGCCTTACTCTTAGCCAGTCTTTCTGCCAGCTCGGAATGCCGCTTCTTCCATGTCCCACCAACCAAGCATTGCACAGGGCGAGCAGAGGTGTTCCTGCGCAGGGCTTTTGGCGAGGAAGGGGCTGCTTGCTACTCACAGTCTTGGCCTGACTGAGGGCTGCTGGGAGATGGGGGCAGTGACTGTAGGCATGGCTAACTCAAAAGCGGGGAGCTCTGGCGGGTGAGGTGGGAGCCGGGCTTGCTGGGCTTGGGTGATGCAGGGGGAGCGGCCGGCAGGCGGGCCGCCTGCTGGAGGCAGCAACTGAGTCAGGGCTGGAGCTGGGGGGAGGAAAGGAGAGGTGGGGCACATTCTGTCTCCTCATCTAGGAGGAATGCTACACGTGCTGCTTCGCACTCCGGCTGGGGGCGGGGCTTGCCGCCACCTATGCTTCTAGCTGCTGGAGCATGGCTCCTGCGCGCTCCATCTCCAAATGACCCCTGCACAGACCTATTTGCATGATTCTAATTTTTTTCCTGACTTCCATTGCTGGTTACACTTCTGTGTTGTTTGGTATGGGGCAGTCAAGCTACGTTGGGCTGAGCCAGTGGATATAGAATGTTAGCAGAAAGAACTACTGATGAACCAAATTAGATAGGGTGCCAAGTGACTAGTGTAAGGGCTCTGCAGGGTTTATGTAGTGAGCTCAGAGTTGCCCTCCTGCCTGAGCTGAAACACAAAATGGGATAGCCCTATATATTCAACTTCAAAGTATTTGGAAGAACAGTAGCATGCAACTGTGTTTGAGAGACAGACCAGAAGTTATAATTGCATCAACACTACATCACTTCAGATTATTAACTGTAGCTTGGCAGTGGCTGCTGAGGGAGGAGGAGAACAGGCTTGGAGAACCATCATGTTATGTCTTTCTGGTGTGTGTATGTGTATAAATTCATGAGACAGCAACAGTCAACAGGGAAATTCTGTGGAAGGTCAAAGTTGAAGTGCTGCTTGTGCAACAATATAGTACGCTTCAAACAGCTGCAATGTGGAAATGTTCTGCCTTACTCTTAGCCAGTCTTTCTGCCAGAACATTGTTGATAGTTGCCTGTCAGCCAGCCTCCTCACTCCTTTTCCTCCAACTTGCTACTTCTTCATCAGTAAAGAAATACAAGCAGCATGTAACTTATAACATGGAATATTCCATCATTAAGATTCTTCACTGTAATGTAGAGCATCATCCATTAATGTCACTATATACTGTTGCAGCTAGAGAGGTACTCTGTCCTTGCATGTATCACTTGTGACCCTACATATGGGAATGAAGGAGAGATATGAATAGATTCTCTTTGTGCTTGAACTCCTGTCCTTCATACCCCTAGCTTTTTGGTGTGTGCTCTTCACAAATTCCTGTCAGTCTTTTATCCATATATGTTAGAAAAGGAACAGATCTTTAGGGAGGAGCAGGTAGATGTGGGTATACTAATGGGGAGTCCATCAAAGCATACAAGAGAAACTTCTCTGTTCAGTTGTCAAGAATCTGTCTTTATGTCCAAATTTATTTGACTGCCAGGGTTGCAGGCAGCTATGTATCTGATAAATTCTCTCAACAGGGGTACCATTAGAGAGACTAGTTGTATAAGGATGTTTCATAGACTGATGCTACTTTGCTTTCAAATCTAGATTATGTTTTTTAAAAAAATCTTTAATAGAATCAGCCATATTTCAATGTTGGAAATTTGCTTGATCAAATTCACCAACTGTTGCCTTTTTTTTTTTTTTTAGAGAATAGCAGCTGGGTGCCTTTCTTTGTCTGATTTTGTGTCCAGAGAGAAATTTTGCATGGTCTTTTTGGGGTGTGGAGTAGAATTGAAACAACTTGAGTAGACATCTTGATTCTTGGCCACTTAGCAAGTTATTTTATCACCAGAAGCCCATCAGTGCCATTCTAAGCAGAATTTTACTGTTCTAAGTTCAATGAACTCAATGGATTAAAAGGGTGTAAATTTGCTTAGGATGACACTATATATTTCCTGTATTGTATGTGTATAATCACCCAAATTGTCTAATTGTTATGTGTATAGTGCCCAATTAAAACAATGACCTGTACATGACCCATAGTTCAATAAGTACTTGTGCATTGATTGTGTGGTAACAAGCAGCAGAAAAGGAAACACAGCCTAAAGAGTGAAGATCAACATCCTATGATGAGATATTGCTCTCTGCCTTGAATGAGATGAAATTACAACTACAGGCAGGTGAAGATTTCACACTTGCTGACTTTCAAATTATGGCAGAAAAGAATTGTCACCGCAGTATTGAAAACCAAGCAATTAAACAGTTTTTGATACAGCAATTTGGAGATCATTCATTTTGCGGCACTTGCTCCTCCTTATGCCTCAGTCATCTTCTGCTCACTTAGGTAAAGGTAAAGGTTCCCTTGCTCGAAAGCCAGTCGAATCCGACTCTAGGGTTGCGGTGCTCATCTCCGTTTCAAAGCCGAAGAGCCAGCGCTGTCCGAAGACGTTTCCGTGGTCATGTGGCCGGCATGACTAAACACCAAGGTGCACAGAACGCTGTTACCTTCCCACCGAAGTGGTACCTATTTATCTACTTGCAATTTCCTGCTTTCGAACTGCTAGGTTGGCAGGAGCTGGAACTAGAGACAGGAGCTCACCCTGTCATGCGGTACCCGGGTCTTGAACTGCTGAACTACTGACCTTCCACAGCCCGCAGTTCAGCGTCTTAACCACTTGAGCCACCGCAGCTCACTTATGACACCTGAAATACATTAAACTATGAGTTATAGTTATGAAACTATATTCTTCATTCTGCATGAATATCCAGTAAATCCTGTCTAGCTTGGTAGTTTTACCACTATATAAGACATACCTATGTATGAAAATATGGGCACTCATGTATATGTAATAGAATTATATAGGACATGAATGATGTCATCATTTTCTAAATGGGCAAGAGTCCAAGGTTTTCTGTTTACAAACATAATACCTTCCCCTTTAAGATCCTGCAAAATTTTATAGACATGAGTTCAAACAGGACGTTATTCATCCACAGAATTAACATGCAGAACTAAATTAGTGAATGTTGCAACATATTTAGATCACAGCTAATCTTGCTGGGAAAATGTTTAATCTCCAGTTTTCCCATATTCACTGTGTAAAAATCCTTAAAGTCAGCCTGTAAACCATGTGAATCAGCCCATCATTGGCTCTTGGAACACTTTACTTTCAAACATTTTGAAGTTCTAGAGACTTGTGAATAAAAGGATAGAAGCAAGCTAAATGTAGTCTGCTTCAGTCATTGTTTCATTCCTTTTTATTGTGAGGCATAGTTCCACAATCCTGCAGGACATTGTTGTTAGATTTGCCTTGCCAGTGTTTTTTTTTTAATGTAAATACAGGTAGCATGTTAATGAATTATGTTGAAAATTTATATATATATCCCCCAACAAAACCCTGGCTCTTCCTGATTCCTGCTTGTTGTTTTTTGCTCACCACATGTTTCATTTCACAACAGCTTGAATCCTTCCTTGTCTGCCTGATTCCATTGCCTTAAGACAGCAGGATCCATATCATTCCTCCTACAATCAGCCTTGAATTTTGAACCGTCCTTTTCTTTTTTCTCCCTGATGAGGCATTTTACATACAGAAGCTCCTTGACCTCACAATGAGAATTAAAGTAGCCCTAGGGTTGCCAACCTCCAGGTGGTTATATATCAAAAAGAGAGCTCACAGGAGGAGATTGTATCAATATATAAACACTCCATGAATAAATTACAAACAAAAGCACAAAGATTGTATTATACAAATCCACTCAGACAGTATAAATTCTTATCAAGTTTAACAAACACCCTTATATGTTCTTAAAGAGCTATGATCAAAAAGTACTTAATACAAAAGAAAAACTCTGAATAAAGTCCACCAATCCTATGTATGAACAGTTTTAGGAGAAAAAAAGTTCCATGTCTGTAGGAGTAGTAACTATGCACGGCTGGCTTCACTGCCGTGTTCGCTTTCTGTTTCTTCAGATAGCTGGTACTCTTGGCCATGGAACTAAAAATATATTTCTATGTCATATCCAGTATTTATAATATATTTACTACATCCCTAGTTGCCAAAACATACATACTTACTGAAATGCAAACTTAACAGAACTCCTTAAACTAGTTTTCCAAATCTAATCACCCCACTGACATGTTTTCTTTCTGCCAGACAGGCTTCTACAATAATAGCAGTGGTTAGTGCTCAACGTTCATCATTAAGTATGTAATGACAGACTGGAGTAACAGTATTCTGTAACCACTTACATCAGTAAATAATATCCTATTTTACATTTTTACTTCTAGAACTGAATTTTTGACCTCACAATGAGAATTAAAGTAGCCCTAGAGTTGCCAACCTCCAGGTGGTATATCAAAATGAGAGCTCATGGGAGGAGATTATATCAATATAAAGACACTCCATGAATGAATTACAAACAAAAGCAGAAAGATTATATTGTACAAAACAATTCAAACAGTTTTAAATCTTTCAGCAAACCCTTATATATTCTTAAAGAACTAGGATCAAAAAGTACTTGATACAAAGGGAAAATTCTAAATGAAGTCCTTTAAAGGGTCTTTTTTGGAGCCGAGCATGTGGCCCACAACTGCCCCTCTCCCTCCCTCTTGATAGATTTAAAAGTCCCTCCAGCTGATCCATGGGTCACGTAGTCCTGCTGATCAGCTGAAGCCCTTTAAATTGGGGAGGAGGGGAGGGAGAGGGTAGTTGTTCTTGGGGATGGGGCATGGGGTGGGGCTTCCCCCACCAGCCAGCTGGGCAGGGGCAGATTGGAGCCCCCCAAAACAGGGGAAACCCCACCTGGGCCTGGAGCCTATCAACCCTATGCTTTCCCCTTTCCTCCTTTGTTTCCCCCTTCTTTATTGAACACCAGAAAGAGAGCCATCTAGCCTTGCTCAGTTTCCTTGTGCATAGTCAGCCAGCTAACTGAAGTTGGCTTCAAAGAAGAGTTTGCCTGGGAATTACAATCACTTTGTTTATGTGAGGTAAGATTTCAAAGGTTGCCTTACTGGATACTGCCAGTCTTGAGGTGCTACAGGTGTCCTGTACCACTTTCCTTCTGAGTGCCTATGCCAAAAGCAGCTGTTTAGCTGGCCCCTGGTTTATCAATGGATAAGCCTGAGGCACCTTTACTTGTTCAGTCTCTCACTTGCCATGGAGAACTGTGTGGTTGCAGGGGTCCAGTCTTCTTCAGCCTGAGATGAGTCCACGTTCACCCACAGCGCCACAGCTGTCTTTGGCAGTTTATTTGTCTGCCAGGGTTGCTAAGGAACATTTTAAAAGATGCTGTGTGCAAACTGACACTGGTTGGAGGAAATCCCACCTCCTCTCCACCTGCCCTACCTCTCAGTCACTGTGCCCACCCATCCATTAATGACACCTCAGCTGTCCTTTTATAACTTTCTTCTGGCTTCTAGTTAGTCAGAAGAGAGAAGCAGTGCCCAAGCTGGGGGGAGGGGAGAGAAGCAGTTAGGAGCCAGAAAGAATGTTTTTAGAGGACAGCGGAACTCATAGCTACAGAAACTGGAGAGAGAAAGATCCTTCTCTCCTGCTTGCAAAGCTTTTCAGTTGCAGGCTCAAATGTCCTTTTAAAACTTCCCCTTGCTATTTAGCCATCCATACTGCAGGAAAAACAGCAATGGAGATGGGTGAGTGGCAGCAAGGAATCCTCCCCAATTCCAGCTCCAGTTCTGCTGTTGCTTCCTCCCCTCTTCCCCCACACAGTCTCTCTCTCTCTCTCTCTCTCTCTCTCTCTCTCTCTCACACACACACACACACACACACACACTCAGACAGTTAGTCTTTCTCAAGCTGATGGAGAGGGAGTAACAATTAGAAGCCTTCCCCCTCTGAAAGGTTTAATAGGACAGTGGAGCCTGCAGCAAAAGAGTAGTGGTGAGAAGCTCAGATGTCCTTTTAAAGTGTCCCTCTGCTGTTTAGCCATTCATACTACAGGAGGAATCCTCCCCAATCCCAGCTCCAGTTCTGCTTTTGCTTCCTCTCCTCTTCCCCCACTCATTCTCTCTCTCTCTCTCTCTCTGGCTATTAGCCAGTCTATGTCTCACGGTTGATGCAGCAGAGCCTGGAGTAGATCTCTGCAGCGGCCATTTCAAAAGATATGGGAGGACTCAACCTTCCTAGAGGGTTTTTTAAAAACTTTTTGGATTTTTCTGCAGACCCATGGCGTCCCCATGGTGCCCCCTGGGTCTGTAGACAAACCTGTTGGGTGAGAGTGTGTCCCTTGTTTGTAGAAATTAGTATCTACAGGCAGAGGGGACTGTTGAGAATGGGATATATAGATATCTCCCATACCTGGCATTGCATTTTATGGCACATGTGACCTGGCTGGACAAAGTGACATTTATGTCAGTTCCAGCCCTCATAACAAATGAGTTTGACACCTCTAGTTTAAGATATCTTTGTTAATCTTCTTGGATCTTCAAATGCAGCTTTGGCTCCCATAATGACTCCGTGTCTTTTAAACACAAAGAAGAAATGGTCCTCAGCCTCTGTAAGGTGAAACAAGCCACATGAGGCTTGGCAACCCCAAATACATTAACTGCAGCAAGGGAATCAGGCAGTGCTTTGCTAGCTGATTAAATCAGTTCCTGGCTGTGTTCCTTTTGGGAATAGCTTGCCTAGCCCCATCCACAGCTATAACCTCTCAGTTCAAGTGGCTTTGTCCAGCAGGCCTGTGTATCTCACGTTCTCCCAGAAATGTTTGCAGGATCTAATTTATTGTGCTTTGAGATCCTTGATGAAAGGCGTGACAGGACTGCCAAGTGTTTCATCACATTAAGAAAGCAGGGTTATAAAGCTTCCATTGGCCTCTGGCAGGCATTTCATGTGACAGAGTCAGATGCATACTTTCCTACTCTGTGAAGGGAGGGGAAGAACCTCACCTCTTGCATAGTGTCCCATGACAATTGTCTTAATTAAAACACCTCCAGATGTCAGTCATCCCAGTGTTGCTCACTGACAGGGATTCCAACAGTGAGACTGAACAGTACTTTAGGTGACAACTGTTTAGTGCTTCAGAGAGGAAGGGTAGCTTGATTCATGAAACTGCTCTTCTTCCTGCTTTCACACAGTATCCAACAATCTCCCAAAGTGAAAGCAGTAAGGTTTTATGCGAGGCCAGTTGTGCTTTCTGCAACTGTAGTTCCTGTGTGTCCACTTTCAGACAAGTGTTTCAGTTGTTTCCTTTGTAGTCTCTCTATTTTCTTTTCAGAGGCATATTTGCAAAAGCAGGTGTCTAATCCAAGAGTTCAGACTGAGAAGACTGGTGTGGGGTCAAATTCCAGACTGGAAATGGGATTATGGTCTTTGTTTCTGGTTGTTTTCCATTCCTTTGGAATTCTAAGAGCCTAAACCCTACTTCTCTCACCACTCCACCTGATCTTTAATTCATCCAGTCAATGCAGCATTCCTTCTAAAGCATAATAAACAGATTTCCAAGGGAAAAGGGTGGGGTAGAGAAACTCTCAGACAGGATAAAGGATCGCATATGAGTATTGGAGTCCATGCAGAATGATGTGCAGTTAATTATTTTGAGAATTATATTCAAACACATGTTGGTTTGGGAAGACAGAATATAATAGTGAAAGTAGCTATCTGTTGTGTCTGATAGATTAGAAGTCTTGCCCACTGCACTCACAAATTATAACTAGGTTCCATTGATGATGATGATGATATTAATGTTCCATCAACCTATTGGTTTTGAACAGCTGAGGTATGCTCCATTTATTATCAGGACATTGTGCTAGGAAGGCAGACAGCAGACAAGTTATGGATGAGATGTTCCCAGAGCCCCTCACCCAAAACACTGAGACCGCACATATACACATTTAGCACTCATCCAGAGGTATGTGAAATGACAGTCAAATATATCTGACAGTATTTTGTGTTTGTGTGGCTGCTACCTATTCCAGCATAAAAACATAAGAGTCATACTGGATCAGACCAGTGGACCATCTAGTTCAGTATCCTGTCTCTCACAGTAGCCAATCAGTTCTTTTGGAAGTTCAACAACAGGGCTCAGAGGCTGAAACCTTCTGATTTTGACTTGTGGCAGTGGGATTCAGAGGTTTACTGCCTCTGAATGTGGAGGTTCCCTTTAGTCACCATGGCTGGTAGTCACGATAGAACTATCCTCCATAAATCTGTCTAATTCCCTTTTGAAGCCATCTATGCATGTGGCCATCTTTACATACTTTAGCAGTGAATTCCATGTTTTAGAGAGAGGTATTTCCTTTTGTCTGTCCTGAATCTACTACCCATGAGCTTCAATGGATGCTCTTGAATTCTAGTATTTTTAGAGAGGGAGAAAAATTTCTTGTCAACTCTCTCCACCCCATGCATAATTTTATAAACCTCTATCATGCCGTCCCTTAGTCATCTGTTTTCTAAACTGAAAAGTCCCAGACTTTTCAGCATAAAACTGTATCTTTGCCTTTCTTTTTAAAAATGCATTATTTCTGTCTCACAAAACTTTGTGACAACCAGTCACTTTAAAATGTACTGGATGCATCAAGGCTAATAAGCATGCAATTGTCCTTCTTTTGCTGTTCTGTATGCTCCTTTCAGCACTGGAATGGCTCCATAGTTGTCTTTGGCCATCTGTTCCACCTGGCTGGGCTACAGGTCCTGCAGTTTCATGTCTTACTTATTCTTGTGGCTGGTTTCCCTGGGGACTGGTTTCTTTGCACATGGGAGAGCTGTGCCACTACACTGCTTGGTTTCTAAATGGTTTCCTTTTGGAATAGCTACCTAGTTGTTAACCTGAGCTATTTTCTGATTACCTTCCAGCTCCTGCAGTGATCTGTTGCTTGAACTGGATTTAACATGTGATTTCCTTGTTCTGTCTTCCCTCCATGAAGGAGAAAAGGCGACAGATCTGAAATCAAAGAATAACCGGAATAAAAACTGGGGGGAACCCATTCAGCATTAGTCTATTGATGTGAAATTTGATCTAATCTATATATGCTGGTTCATCAGAACCATTTTAGGATTGCCAACCCCAGGTTGGGAAATAAGTGGATATTTTGGGGGTGGAGCCTGAGAAGAGCAGGATTTGGGGAGACCCCTTCAAAGTGGTATAATGCTATAGAGTCCACCTTCCAAAGTGGTCATGTTCTCCAGGTGAACAGATCTCTGTCACCAGGAGATCCGGTATAATCCCAGGAAATCTCCAGCCACGACCTGGAGGTTGGCAAGTCCAGCACAATTGCTGTCCTCCTATTGCTACACATGTACAAGATAAGGCAGGTCATAACAATAAATATTGTTATGCAAAAACCATTTTAAATTAAAGCAACCATCAGGAAGAAAAACTTTAAAATGCAAGGCACCCACAAAGCAATCATCTTGAGGAGCCAAAGTCTCAAGACAGAACAACCAAACGTTTTGTAGCTCAAAGTGACAATGAGACTTCAGAAGAGATTTTGGACATTGAGATGTTTCTGGCAGAATGAAAGGAAAATTACGTAGAGAGAATAATTTTACCTTTAAAGATGATAGCAGGAATCAAAGTATGGTGTGTACCAGGGGTCATTTTGTAGAAAAAGAGGTGCAGAAGCGCATTAGCATAACTCATTAGCATATTTGCATATGCCACACCCCCTGACATCACCGGAAGAGTGTCAGAAGGCAACACCCACCGCTCAGGCTCCACTGGACTGTTTTGGATTGCTGGGGGTAGGGGGAAGCGCGCAGATCTGCCCTCACAGAGGAGGGAGAGCTTATATCTGAATAAACCTTGCTCTTAAAGGTGCCACTGGACTCTTTTGGATTGCTACCTATAGGGGGAGGGAACATGCAGATCTGCCCTGACAGAGGGGGGAGAGCTTGTACCTGAATAAACCTTGGTCTTAAAGGTGCCACTGGAATCTTTCGGATGGCCAGCAAGCACAGGAAAGTGTGTGGCTGCTCATGGGTTGAGGAGGGCGGCGTGGAGGACACACATGGCCTCAAGCAGGTAGGGGGCCAGGACAGTGGCGGGGCAGAGGCGCAGGAGGAGTTTGAGTAGGCGCAGGAGGCCAGGGTGGAGCTCCTCGCAGGCCTCGCAGGAGTCGCCGGGCCCACCTTGCAGAGGTGCTGCACCAGGGCTGACATGAAGACGAGCAGAGCCTGGGCGGGCTGGGTGCCACAGCAGTGGCGGAGCAGCTCAAAGGCAAGCTTATGGCAGCGCTCCGCTGGTTCGGCCAGCAGGCCAGGAAAGGTGAGGAGCAGGGGGTGGGGCTTGCTGCATGTGCCCACCCCCTGGGCTCTTTACTGCCGGAGTTTTGCTCCTGTGCTCTCCTGCAGGAAATGAGCCCTGGTGTGTACAGAGAAGGGAACAGTTCTGGGGGACACCAGCATAGAATTGAAATCTAGGATAGCATTCTTTCTGAGATCTTTCCTGGAAGAGTTGTACGGTGTTACTTAAAGTAAGCTGGTGCAATTTTTAGTATCCTGTGGCAGCATTTTCATAACCTTTTTGCTGCAAATATTATGTGGGATCTCTCTTATCCCTGATTATAATCCTCAAAGGGTACTGGATTTCAGCACCTCAGCTAAAGATTGGGGACCTGCCTACTGCCTCCAATACATTCATTTCTTTCTTTCTTTCTTTCTTTCTTTCTTTCTTTCTTTCTTTCTTTCTTTCTTTCTTTCTTTCTTTCTTTCTTTCTTTCTTTCTTTCTTTCTTTCTTTCTTTCTTTCTTTCCCGTCCGTCCGTCCGTCCGTCCGTCCGTCATGTCACACCTATATTTTAGCCATCACCTCCTGATCTACACTATCAGTGGGTGTTTTGCACAGCTGCCAAATATAAAATAGGAACATTGTTTCACTCAATAAGGGACTTGCATCACTTTGTTTAACTCAGGAATAAGATCAAGTCTCTTTTATGATTGCTACACCTGCTTGCTTGTTCCAGAGGGGGAGCTGAGCTGAATCTGACTGTAGACCCTTTCGGTCTTACTTAGATACATGCATTTTTCCATCTAAAAAATCTGTTCAGTAGGGCCCAGGAAACAAGAAAAAAAAGTGGCCTTATTGGTTTCAAATGTAGAGAGGAACTGAGTTCTCACTGTATTAACAGTATTTGGCGTGAAAGTGGCCTTTGTTTGGAGACACACTGATGCCTTTCAGCCTCTGATTCTCCAGCTGCTGGGAGCTGGGCAATGTTTTGACGGACAGAGCTAATGCAATGCAGACAGTTGTTTTAATTCTCAGCCAGTTGCCGACATCACTCACAAGGGCCAGAAAAACTGAGGGAGGAAAAAAAGAGTCTGGGTTCTTTCCTTTAGTTAGTTCTCTGCACAAGAGCCACATTTGGATGGCAAGAGTAGAAAGAGAGTCCATTGGTGAGTGTAATGGATACAGCTGCCTGTGCTTGAGCTTGGGAGAAGTGAACTGGAGTAGGAATCAGGAATTTCTTCTCAGATCTACTGGAGCATGAAGCTTTTGGGAGAACACAAAACTTTATTTTTCTGTTCACTTTCATCTTCTCCCCAGGGCTTCCCATTCAGTGCTCTTTGCCTTCTTCCCTATTTCTTCTTATTATGGCTGTACATATAGTGCCAGGAGGAAGGGAGGGAAGACTTACTGTTGTTTTAAAATATCTGTAACTTATTCATTCTCCCCTTGAAGACCTTCATTTCCCCTGCTTGAACTCCAGACATGTCAACAAGCATGCAAAATTGCAATCAAGACAACTGTCCTCTATACATACTTAATAGTTTAGTCCCCAATCCAGCTCTGACAAAGCATTTGCATTTTAACAAGTCTGCAAAGGGGGCCTACTTCTGTTGAACTCAAGGAGAAGCTTTAAGAATAAAAACTGTGAGATGATTGCAATTATGGAAAGAAGGTGTCTAAAATGCAGAGTGCCAGCAGGATGAAATATGAGCAAGAAAGAAATGACAGTCATCTTTTTTCACAATCAAGGTTTTTCACACAGCTGTTGTGCATTTATTTGTTACACAGGTTCACATGCCTTTCTTCAAGTTTGTATTTCCATTGCAAAATACCTTGTTTTCCAGTTGTTGGGGGAAGAACTTGGGCTCTTTAGCTTGGAGAAACGACAGCTGAGGGGTGACATGATCAAGGTTTATAAGATTATGCATGGGATAGAGCAGGTTGTGTTTCCCTATGTGGGAGCACATCTGACCTGAAAAAGTAGTACTTTTCTCCCTTTCTCACAATACAAGAACTCGTGGGCACTTAATGAAATTGCTGAGCAGTCGAGTTAGAACAGATAAAAGGAAGTACGTCTTCACCCAAATAGTGATTAACACATGGAATTCACTGCCACAGGAGGTGGTGGCAGCTACAAACATGGACAACTTCAAGAGGAAATTAGATAAGCATATGGAGCAGAAGTCCATCAATGGCTGTTAGCCACAAGGTATAGATAGGAACTCTCAGTCTGGGACAAGTGATGCTCTGTATTCTTGGGGCTTGGGGGGGGCAACAATGGGAGGGCTTCTAATGTCCTAGCCCCACTGCTGGACCTCCTGATGGCCCCTGGTATTTTTGGCCACTGTGTGACAGAGTGTTGGACTGGATGGACCATTGGCCTAATCCAACATTGGCTTTTCTTATGTTCTTATGAACAGTTTACTTGGGGGCATTATTGTTTGTTTTGGCTAGTAGGCAGGACCAGAAAGAGGGGAGGTTCCCTCAGTATTAGAACTTGATGCAGTCAGTAGCAAAACAGAGAAGTTTCACAGAGCTCTAGCCTTCTTGTGGAGGTTTGTGTGCACACTAACTTGTAAAAATGTCTCCCCTGTAAAATGAGGCAACTGGCAGGTAGAGGAAAAGAAGTTTATAATGAAGAACCTCACCACTTGATGGGGGGAGAAGGAAAGCAAACCACTGTGTCTATGACTCAGAAAACATACAAGAAACCCCTTATCTGAAGATGCTGGCAAATGGCAACAGGTGCAGAAGTGTTTCGAAAACAAGTCCTATGAAGAAAGGTTAAAGGAACTGTGCCTCCTTAGCCTGGCGAAGAGAATGCTGGTCTGGAGGGGGGACCTAATAGTGCTATCTACTACCTGAAGGGCTGTCACATAAAAGAAGGCAAAGACTTGCTTTCTGCTACTTCAATGGGCAAGAGTTAGATCAAATGGGCTTCAGTTACAGGAGACAAATTTCAGTTGCATATTAGGAAAAACTTTCTAATGATAGCAGTTTAACAGTGGAACCAATTACTTGGGTGGTTGGTGGGTCCTCCCTTACTGAAGGTCTTCAAAGAGACAGCTTCAGATGTTAGGCATCAAGGCCATATGTCCCATAAAGCCCACCTTTGTGATCCTAACTATTCCCATGAGGCCCAGAAGTCTGAAATAACTATAAATGTGTACCAGGCCATCAAAACATTATTGAACAGATGATGCTGCCATATCCTATTGGTCTACAAAAGTCAGTATTGTCTACTCCCAACTGACAGGGAGTCTTTTAGCTACCTGGTCCTTGAGACTGAAGATGCCAGGAATTGAACCTGGAATCTTCTGCATGAAAAGAGAGGCTCTACCACTGAGCCACGGCCCTCCTCCTTCTTCTGTGGTTTAAAGTTTTCCCATACCTAATGGAAAGACATAGATTAGAGTTGGGATTGTCACAAAGAATGTTCTAGGTGAGATAGGTGGTTATGTAGATTCCATTAGATTGATAGTATTTTGAGCTTTCTTACCAATTGGGAAAGGCTAGTGCTTTCTTGTGTCAAAATATGAACTGAGGAAATAAGTATATACCTGAGTAAACTGCCACTAACTAGAATGAAAACTCACAGCAGGTCCAATTTTCCTTTTCCCAGCCCTAAAATTATTTATATTGCTCTTAAGGACAGCTCTTTCCCTGAATAACATACACTGCTGTTGTGGTTGCCATCTGCAAAGGAATTGTCCAAGTGGCAGGGTACCTATTAGATATTTTTTGTGGCATGACTGGCGATAACTGGATACTTTTCTACACATGGCATCTGATACCTCAACATATTGTGGATTTCTTTGTGATTCTTACATTGAAATGTTCTTGTATTGCCTCCATGCACATACTCTATATGACCACTGCAAGAAAGTACTTCTTCCTCTTTAGTTATGAAGTGCAAAGATTTATTTATTGGAGGCATTTGTATACCATCTTCGCTTTATAGTTCAACGTATCTTCTATTTCATTTTGTTTTTTAAGGAGATGAAAAGCAACATAGTTATCTCCACCCCCCCAAAAAACAAAAACAAAAAAACAACCCTCTAATGTGTGTAGATGGGATATCATACAAATAGTAATGCAAAATACATCTGTTGGTTCATGCTTTGACTTGCTGTGTTTAAAGCCCTCAAAGGACACATGAGTTGACTTAATGTGGTTGAGGATTTCAGCAGTAAGGCAGATTAGATGTTGAAGGCATTGAAGAAAAAGATAGTCTCAGTGGTGCCCTTTACACCAAGAAAGTATGCTAGAGTTATGCCATTGTCTATGTGAAGTCATAATTAGTCTTCTTGACCCAGTGAACAAAAAAGAAAAAGAAAAAGATCTGCAAGTACAAGATGCATTCCTGATCTACTTCTTGCCATTGGCACTTCTTAGAGTGTGACTGGCCCGTAAATAATGAGCTAGTGTGCCTTTTCTCAAGGCCACATAGAATAAAGAGTCATCTCCTGTCACAACCATGTCCCCAGTCATTCTTACAATTGGGGATTTGAGGGAACAGCTTTTTGATTCGGAGTTGTGCCAGGAGAAGTGCTGCCTGAGGCATTAGCAGACAGGTTTCCTTGCACAAGCCAGAAATTGATCCTTGATGTGTTCAACTTAGACTGCTGGGCCATCTGTCAGCACAGGCTGTGCCCTGTTCTCTGGCCTTATTAGGCTGCTGCACAGTCACAGAAAGTACCAACAGGCTATAAGAACATATAACATAAGAACATAAGAGAAGCCAATGTTGGATCAGGCCAATGGCCCATCCAGTCTAACACTCTGTGTCACACAGTGGCCAAAAATACCAGGTGCCATCAGGAGGTCCACCAGTGGGGCAATGCCAATGAGATGACTGAATCTTTACCATATGGTAAACTTTGTGTTTCTGCTATTAGAGAATGAGTAATTATTGTTGTTGTATTGAGAGAAGTGTTCATATATTCTGCAAACTGACACAATGAAATGGGAGTACAGAGGCACATTCAAACCTAACAAAAATTATTTCAGCATAAGACACAAACACAGCAACCATCAAATATCAAATGGACACTTGATTTAGTCCAGTATGTGGCAATGGCCGATGAGCCTTGGCCACCAGCTTTCCATGGTGTTCTGCTGTCTGTTTATTACACTTACCCTTCTGTCCCAATTGGAAATTCCCTTGCTGATACTTCTCATCCCCCTTGCTAGGGTTGCCAGGCCTGGCCTGGCAAGCAGCAGGAGATGGGGGGTGACAGGGGGTGGGGGGCATCAGGCAACAATGTGACATTGGTTTGGGGAAAATCCAGCAGTGACATCATGCCTGTCTAGGAACTGTCCAGATTTCTGGCATTCCTAGAGATGACTAATGTCACATCCTGGTTTTCCCATAAGTGGCATCATGCTGTTGGCTGATGGCCATTTTTTTTCTCCCACCACTGCTCAGAGCAGTAGCAGGAAGTACCAGGTGGATGCAGGGAACCCTACCCCCATTAAAGGAACAAATATGTAATAGTTCCTGCTACATGGTTCTCCTTGAAGCTTGTCTGCTGTTAGTTGTCTAGCACGGCAGGTAATCACAGGCACAGGAAGTAATGTGGCTGTCTTGCAAAACATTGTATGTTCCACTTCATAAACCAGTACAGGATCTAGGAAATGAATATGCACTGCACCCCAGTATTCCCTCTCCAACATCCCCACAACTAGGATATTTATCCAGAAGTGGCACTATTTATCCGGGAGGCTTACTCCTTCAGGGTGCTCCCTCTATTGAAACTTGAGGGTATTGAGTGCTCTGGCCTTGTGTGAGAAGCTGGGGAGAGTCTGGCTATTAGGTTGGTGTACTGGCTGCCTAACGCATCAGTTGATAGCCTGCCATCTCTGGTCGAGGTGGTGTTGGGCTGGGCATTGGAGTACCCTAGGCTGATAGTCTTGGGCGACTTCAGTGTCCATGCCAATGATGCAGCCTCTGTACTGGCGATGGACCTGATGTCATCCATGGCAACTCTAGGACACACCCAATTTATAACTGCCCCCACTCATCGAGCCGGGCATAACCTCAACTTGATCTTCATAGCGGGGGTTACAGTGAATCAGATCACTGCTCGGCAGTGACATGGTCTGACCACCTTGCCCTGAAGGCCTGGGTGAATGTGTCACCCCGACCCTGTTTGGGCAGCGAGGGTATTTTGGCTCGCCCACAAAGCCAAATGGACCCAGTGGCTTCAGATAGCTCTGCGGGATCCTATGCCCCCTGGCAGCTCCTTAGATGAGCTTGTCAAGGACTGGCATGGTCAGCTCTCGGCAGCCATTAATGAGATTGCTCCTCGATGCCCTCTGTGCCCTTGCTCTAAGCAGGATCCCTGGTTCATCAAGGAGCTCCAGCTGATGAAACAAGGGCTTAGACAGTTAGAGAGACGGTGGCAGTGCCCCCGTGATGAAGCAACAAGAGTATCTTATAGGACGTTTATGAGATCCTATGAAGTGGCAATCAAAGCCGCGAAGAGACAATTCTATGCAGCTGCAGTTGCATCTGCTAGCTCACACCCAGCACAATTATTTAGAACTATTGGGTCGCTAACAGAGCTGCCACAGGGCAGGCCAAATGCTAGGGAATTGGATATTGGCTGTGAGGGTTTTGCGAGCTATTTTGCGGATAAAGTCCTGCTGCTCCACTGTGATCTCCCTGCCACAGTTGAGACAGTGAGCGAACTCGAGGCTCCATGCATGTCTTCTGGTTCTATTCTGGATTATTTCAGTCCACTCAGTCCACTCAGCCTTGTAGAAGTCGACAGATTGCTCTTAGTGTTATGCCCAACCAAATGCAGCCTTGACCCGTACCCTTCATGGCTCATAAAAGCTGGCCGTGAGGGGTTACGAGGTGCCCTCAGGGATATTATCAACAAGTCCTTTGTTGAGCGACTGTTCCCGGGGGCACTCAAGGAAGTGATGGTCCACCCTCTCTTGAAAAAACTATCTCTGGACCTGGCTGAATTGGCCAACTATCCACCGGTCTCCAATTTGCCCTATTTGGGCAAATTACTTGAGAGAGCAGTGGTGATTCAGTTGCAGAGCTTTATGGATGACACTTCCATGCTAGACGCATTTCAGTCCGGCTTCTGGCCAGGTCATGGGACAGAGATGGCACTGGTTGCACTCACAGATGACCTCTGGAGGCATCTGAATTGAGGCAGTATGGTGGTGCTGTTGCTGTTAGATTTGTTGGTGGTGTTTGACACCATTGACCATCAGCTACTGATCCACCGCCTCGCCAATACTGGGATTCAGGGGCTTGCCTTGCAATGGCTTGTTTCCTTTCTCCAAGGTCGCGCGTTAGGGGAGCAGACATCCCAGAGGTACCCGCTGGTCTGTGGGGTTCCTCAAGGGACAATACGATCCCCAATGTTACTCAACATCTACACGCTCCCCCTCGCCCAGATTGCCCGGAGGCATAGGCTAGGGTGCCATCAGTATGCAGATGACACCCAGCTATATCTGTTGTTGGGCAGTCAGTCTGACTCTACCCCAGATGACCTGGAGCAGGCGCTTTGTGATGTGGTGGGCTGGCTTAGACTGAGTTGATTGAAATTGAATCCAACAAAGACAGAGATTCTGTGCCTGAGTCAGAGTGGACCAGGGGTAGGGATCCCACTATCGACCTTTGATGGGGAGCCACTGGTGCCAGCGCTGAGGGTCAGGAGTTTAGGAGTGCTCCTGGATGCCGCCTTAACAATGGAGGCCCAGGTAGCAGCCACTGCCAAGGCAGCCTTTTACCATCTTTGGCTGATCTGGCAGTTGATTCCCTTCCTGAAACATGATGAACTGGCAACAGTAATTCATGCTATGGTCTCCTCGAGATTAGACTACTGCATCGCTCTCTACATGGGGCTGCCCTTGTCTCAGATCTGGAAGCTGCAGCAAGTGCAAAATGCAGTGGCCAGGCTGTTGATGGGTCTCTACATGAGACCACATCCAACCTGTGCTGAAGGCACTGCACTGGCTGCCAATAGCTTACCAGATCCATTTCAAGGTGCTGTTTTTGACCTTTAAAGCCCTATATGTTCAGGGGCAGGGCCGGCTCGCCCGCTTGGCCTAGGGCACAAAAAAACCTGGAGCCGGCCCTGTTCAGGGGCCTACCTACTTGAGGGACCATCTTTCCCCACAGGTGCCCCAGAGGGCACTGAGGTCAGGAACATAGAATTGCCTGACTCTTCCTGGCCGAGAGATGTCAAATTGGCTGCTACTAGAGCCAGGGCCTTTTCAGTGGTGGCTTCATGCTGGTGGAATGAGCGCCCAGATAACATCAGGGCCCTGCAGGACCTTTTACAGTTCCGCAGGGCCTGCAAAACAAAGCTCTTCTACCAGGCTTTCAATTAGGAGTTACCACTGATGAATGGGCCACTGGCAAATGTGCCCCTGACGAATGTGCTACCGGAATACACCTCGGCCCACATGAAACATCGGCTGGTTATTGCCTCTGTTTTTGTATTGCACACTGCCCCTCAGGGCCCTGATGTCCTCCAGGAGCTCATTCCACCATTACGAGGCCGCCACAGAAAAGGCCCTGGCCCTCGTCACAGCTAGCCTGGCTTCTTTGGGGCCTGGAAGGGCCAGACGATGTTGGGACCCCAATCTTAGTGCTCTCTGAGGAACATGTGGGGGTAAGTGGTCCCTTAGGTAAGCAGGTTCCTGACCATATAGGGCTTTAAAGGTAAGAACCAGCACCTTGAACCAAATCTGGTATGTTATAAGCAGCCAGTGCAGTGCTTTTAGGGCAGGTCGGATGTGTTCCACATAGGGAGACACAACAACAGCCTTGCCACTGCATTCTGCATCAGCTGCAGCTTCTGGAATTGGGACAAGGGCAGCCCCATGTAGAAAGCATTACAGTAATCCAATCACGAGGTGACCATTACGTGGATCACTGTTGCCAGGTCATTGCGTTCAAGGAAGGGAACCGCCTGCCTAATCAGCCACAGATGGTAAAAGGCAGATTTCACAGTGGCTGCTACCTGGGCATCCAGAAGCACTCCCAAACTCCTAACCTCCGGTGCTGACACCAATGGCACCCCATCAAAGGTTGGGAGAGGGATCCCTAACCTTGGCCCACTCTGACTCAGGCACAGGACCTCCGTCTTTGTCAGATTCAATTTCAATCAACTCAGTCTAAGCCAACCAGCCACAGCTTTCAATGCCAGGTCCAGATCTCCCAGACTAGAGTCTGACTGGCCATTCAACAACAGATAGAGCTGGGTGTCATCCGCATACTGGTGACAACCCAACCCATGCCTCCGAGCAATCTGGGCAAGGGGGTGCATATAGATATTAAATAGCATTGGGAAAGTACCACCCCTAGCGGATGCCTTTGGGACAGCTGTTCCCCCAGTGCCACCCTTTGTCCCCGACCCTGAAGGAATGAGGAGAGCCAGTGCAAGGCAACCCCCTGAATCCCAGTGTTGGTGAGGTGGTAGATCAGTAGTTGATGGTTGACCGTGTTGAACGCCGCTGACAAGTCTAACAACAACAACACTGCCTTACCGCCTCAATCCAGGTGCCTCCGAAGGTCATCTGTGAGGGCGACCAGGACCATCTCTGTCCCATGGCCTTATCGGAAACCGGTCTGGAAGGGATCTAATGCGGAGGTGTCATCGAAAAAACCCTGCAGCTGAATTACCACCGCCCTCTCAATCAGTTTGCCCAGGTAGGGCAGGTTGGATACCAGCCAGTAATTGGCTAAATTGGCCGGGTCCAGAAATGTTTTTTTTTAGGAGAGGGCGGACCACTTCCTCTTTTAGTGCACTAGGGAACAGTCCCTCAATGAGGGACTTATTGATGATCTCCCTTAGTATACCTCGTAACCCATCATGACCGGCTTGAACTAGCCATGATGGGCACGGATCAAGGCTACAAGTGGTTGGGCACACAGCTGAGAGTAATTGGTCAACCTCATCTAGGCTGAGTGGATTGAAATAATTGAAAACTTGACAAGAAGACACGCATGGAGCCTCAAGTTCCATTCCTGTCTCAACTGTGGCGGGGAGGTCGTGGCGGAGCGACAAGACTTTATCTGCAAAAAAGCTCGCAAAGGCCTCACAGCCAATCTCCAATTCCTTATTATTTGACCTGCCCTGTGGCATAGTAAGAGACCGAATTATTCTAAATAATTGGGCTGGGTGAGAGCTCGAAGATGCAATCATGGCCGCATAATATTCTCTTTTCACGGCCTTGACTGCCATCTCATATGATCTCATAAACGCCCTATAAGATGCTCTTTTTCTGACCAGCAAGTGGGACTTGGGCCAAATTGACAGGTTCTCAACTATCCATAAAGGAAAGATGGGTCATACCAAAAACTGAAACTAACCAACACAGTTTTAAAGCTTCCTCTGAGGAAGCATCTCAAAACATATAGGCAATTTTGCATCATATTTCCAACTGCAAACATTAATTTTATATTAAACTGCTGTACTTTTTAGCTTTGCATTTGCTATCTGCTAAAGTTAAAAAGATTTATTAAACTAGTGTCCTTAACAGCCAATATTCTTGCTTTGGCATTCCTGCAAAGGCAAGTTATTCTTTTGCCTATGTTCTGACTTCTATCAGGTAAATGTGTTCAGACAGAGAGTCCTACTGTTAGGTTCTGAGGACTCTGTCAGTACTTACTGAATTAACTGAGGAAAATAAGGAATGGAAAAAGGAGGCTGCTCGCAATAATTGTTGTTTTGTGAATACTAACAAGCTGATTAGTAAAACAAATTTAGAGTCCAGTGGCACCTTTAAGACCAACAAAGGCATGAGCGTTCGCTGATTAGTAGTTCTCTGAGGACTTAATTCAGCCAAGACAATTCAGCAGAACCTTTTTGGAGGAAGTTGTTGTCCAAACAATGTTAAAACAAAAGGTGAACTATCTCAGAATAGGTGGCATGCAGGGCTGTAGTTACAGTGGGGCATCTCGGGGCATGGTCCCCTGACTTACTGCCAAGCCCCCCCCCGACTTCCCATCCAGCCCAGGCCCCATGGCTTCCCATTTTTATTTCTGACACTCCCTTGGGTGTGTGTGTGGGTGTCTGTGCAGGTTGTCCCCCAACTTATTTAAAGACCCCCTGCATTGTGGTATGATCTGAATTTAGTGCCTGGTGGTATGATCTGAATTTAGTTACACAATTTGTGTAAGGTTTGATTCCCTACATCTCCACATGCAGCTGCTGGTGTGACCTTGGGTCAGTAACAAGTTGTTTCAGAGCTGTTTTCTCATGAGCAGTTCTTGAAAGAGTTCTCTCAGCCCCTCCTACCTCACAGGGTTTCTGCTGTGGGGAGGGGGAGGGAAAGGAGATTGTAAGCTGCTCTGAGGCTCCTTCAGGTAGTGGATGGCAGGGTATGAATCCAGTCTCCTCCTCATCGTCTTCTTCCTCTTATCCTTCTTCTTGACATGTAGTTGCCACCATCAGCCCTGGTCCTCAAATACTTCAGAGCAGGGCAGCAAAACAGACCCATCCCACTCCCTATCCAATACTTCTCTTTCCTTTAAAAGCCACATAAAGAAAGCTTAGTCACTGGCTGAAAAAAAGCTTGCTGTGTCATGTCTGGCTGGAGGGTTTGCCTGTGGTATTTTTAGTGATGCAATTTCCAAATGACAGCTCCAACTTTTGTCACTCATTTTTGTCCATTCATTAGGAGAATTAGCTCCTTTTGTTTGCTACTGTGTGACTTACATAAGTCACTTTGGGCTGCTGTAATGCTGGATTCTTGTTAGCCTCTGGCCCCGTCCACATGGAGCATTTGCCCCGCTGAAGTCACGGGAGCCCTGCAGACTTTCCGTGCGCGTTCAGACGAGCACATCTGGGAGGCGTAGGGCTCCCGTGGCCAACCCGTGGCTTCCCTCCGAAAATGCAGGGTAAAAAACTAGTAGGTCCGAGGTACTAGTTTCTGGAAACCCCAGGGCAAAGGCTGGCGTCTGATCACGGGAGCGCCGGTATCCCGCGGCTTCCGACGCCCGCCCATGTCCCTGGGGTTTCCGGATGTTGTAAGTTTCCCTGGGATGCGCACCAACGCTGGACAGAGCATGCACACACACAAGTCACCGACAGCGGCCCACCTCCCCCAACGGCGCATGCGCACTTCGCACTTGCGTGGTCTGCTGTGCTGCTGTTTTGCCGCGCTGCAGCAGCGCGGTGTGATCGCAGTGCGGAGCTGGCGCATGGCAACCCGGTGGCCTGTGAGATCGGGCTACCACACCTTATTTAGCTCCGGGGCAAACTGCCATGCCTCCCCCATGCGTTTTCTGGCCCGTGTGACCGGGGCCACAGTTAACACATTGGAAGCCAGTCTTGGTAATATGCTCTCCTTGGAGCAATTTTCCCTTCCTGCCTTAACTATGGCTCAGGAAAATATTTGCATTAGGGTTGTATTTGGAAATATCTAAGGGTTTTGGGGGTGAAGCCTGAGAAGGGCAAGGTTTAGGGAAGAAAGGGACTTCAATGAGGTATAACACCATAGAGTCCACCTTCCAAAGTGGCCATTTTCTCCAACTGAACTGGAGATCAGTTGTAATCCCAGGATATCTCCAACCACCACCTGGAATTTGACAACCCTTGTTGGCATCCACCTTAACAAGGTTTGAAGTTCAACAGGGCTTTCTTTTTATCAGGAGTTAAAGCCATCCATGGTTTGCATGTAGCTTCACATGTTCTACAAAGGGAAACTCACATTTACCTGCAGCAATCACAAACTCCATTACAATTTAGAGGAGATGGATCATTCTTTCCAGTGAGGGAAAGAGATATGGGCAGAGATTCCACCTTCCCAATGCTGGCTCCTAATTTGACAGCCGTGGTTGTAAACTATCTTGAGTTCTTACAAGGTAGAGAGGCAGCTAATACATGTCTTAAATAAATAAATGGGAAACCAGTGTAATGGACTCTAGTTTTACTTCCACCAACTCATTCCAATGAGGGCAGTGGAAGGAAAGGAACAAGCTATTCATCTATATGAGAATGTTGAGAGTTTTAATTAAGATTTTGTTATTCATTTACTTCAAGAAGTTCAGCTGTGTATGGCTTGTTTTCTTGAGTTATTTTGGCAAACAAGATGAGTAAATTTGCACTGAATGAGTGTTTGATGTGTTCCTTTTTTCTCTAGGTGTCCCAGGTTTCCGTCGAATCCTGTGAACAGTACACAACCTGTGGAGAATGTCTGAGCTCAGGAGACCCTCACTGCGGTTGGTGTGTTCTACACCATACGTGAGTCCAGAATTAACTGGCAATTATTATCTTAAAACCAACTCAAACACCTCTTAATCCCTTCCATATATAGCATGGTGATTACTTAATACAATCACAGCACTTTAAAATCATGCCATACCTATAGGGAGTACTTAGCCTTGTACAATAAATACCATCAGATGTCTCGGGAAGATTTCTGTTTTGTAACAGAGGGTTTAATCTGAATACTGAAGATGTTCTACCTGTAGAAACTGAATCTAGTGTACAGAGATCTTTTAGTCACTTGAATGATCCGTGTCTTGTTTTTTATTCTTTTTTTCTTTTTTGCTGCCAGTTACATCCATGCAATTTCATTGTTGTCAAGGAGACTGCAGTGATATGACTAGGATCTGGCTAACTAAATTGTGAGAAAAACCTAATTTCTGATATTTTACAAATACAAAACAAACCCAACAACACCCATATCTCAGGTTACATAGATACATGTTTTTACCATCAACTGAATAGATTGCATTAGGCATTTTGTTATGTCAGATTCTAGAAATAGGCCCAATGCCTCTTTAAATCTACTTATCTTGGTCTAAGATTGTCACTTTAATCTCATTGCCTTGCCTTCCTGTTTTCTTCTTGCCTCTATTATTTTCTGGAAAAACGAGTTTCTGCACACTTGCCAAGACTCCTTCTTGGTGTCAATCACTACTCTTAGACTGTAACTTAATAGAATCACTGTTTAAATATCACTTTGAAATTTCAGAAAGGCTACACACTTTGTCTCTGGCTTAAATCCTGCAAAGTAATGGAATTGTCTGAGTTTGCTAGCCTAGCAGTTCTCTGCTAAGCTTGAAGACATCTGCTGGGACAAAGAATGAAGGTTTTCTAGGCAACATCTTGGTGAAAGCCAAGGAAGCTGTGCATCTGAATTATGGAGGTGTTTGGCATCTTTTTCTCTTCAACAATGGTAGTGCTTCCTTAAGCGGAAGGGGTACCCAAAGTGTGAAGGAAGGACAGGCCTGAGTTCAATGGCAGAAAAAAAGAGTCCAGAATCCTTTTGGGCCAGCTGCCAGTACTCCCATTAAATGTTTAGCTGTTGGGGTGGAGGCAGAGGGTGCCCACACAATAGCAGTGGGCTTTGTGCCCATGCAGCAGGTGTGGAGAAAGGGGAGGGAGACTGTGATGCAATGTTCGGATTGAATCAGAAACCTTCATATGAGGCGGATAATTTCAGTGCTGCACTCTCCATAAAAGGTGTTTAATTTCTAAGGCTTTTGTTTGCCACCTTTTAACTTTTTTCTTTGGTTTTTAACCCATCCATTTTGCCACTTATATTGCTACCTTGGAGTTAAAAGCACTTGAGGACAGATTTTCCATAAAGCTTAGCTTCCACTTTGGCAGACAGAGAATGCCTGAGTTTTCCAAGCAACTGAGTCTCCAGAAGCTCTGATTACATGCAGACTTTTCCCAATTGCATGTACAAGCTTTTCCCAAATCAGTTTTATACTGACAGGAAAAGCTGTACTGCTCAGTGATTTTTCCTTCCATGCCACTCTTTGGAGTTACAGAGGATGGGATCCAGAGATCTGTTCGTGGAAGGAGCTGACAGTTATAAATTGTCCCTGTGTTCTCCCCATTCTTCACTCAGCAGGTTTTTCTGACTCTAGGGGAGTTTATTCCCAGGCTTTTAGGGCCCACATAGATGAACAATAGTATAGTTGACAAGCTGAGCATAGCAACTGTCAGGAGAGCTGGAGGTGGGGACATGGGAGGGTGTAGCACAGGCTGGGTCTGTATGTAACTTTCTGGGGAATACTGGAAGTGACATAGGACATGTTTTCTTCATTGTCTACATGTCTACATGGTAATGGGGAATATTGTAGTATGAATTATCATGATCTTGGTTGCCGGTGACACACCCCAACACTTAAGTATCTTTTGTAGATCCTTCATGACTGCCCTTCCTGGTCTCAGCCTCCAGTTTGGTGTAGTGGTTAAGAGCATAGACTCTAATCTGGGAGAACTGGGTTTGATTCTCCACTCCTCCACATGCAGCTGCTGATGTGGCCTTGGGTTATTACAAGTTCTCTCAGAGATGTTCTCCCACAAGCAGTTCTCAAAAGAGTTCTCTCAGCCCCACCTACCTCACAGGGAGTCTGTTGTGGGGAGGGGGACAGAAAGGTGATTGCAAGCCATTCTGAGACTCCTTTGGGTAATGAAGGATGGGGTATAAATTTGATCTCCTCCTCTTCTCCTCCTCCTCCGCATCCTGATTTCTTAGTTGCAGTCTCCCTTTTGCTTAATAATGGAGCTAAGGAATAGAAAATCTTAAACAATTTCAGTTTCTTCACCACCACCCTTAAAGTTGTGTAATTCGTCAGTAGTTATTACTTTTGTCTTCTTGATGTTCTGCTGTAATTCTCCTTTGGTACTTTCCAGGGGTCATTTCGTAGAAAAAGAGGTGCAGGAGCACATTTGTATAGCTCATTTGCATATGTCACACCCCCTGACAAAGGGCAGGCATGCAAGCATGCCTGGGTTCCCTGCCTGATCTTCTCAAGACTAGGCAGGGAGCCCAGGCATATTTAAAATGCCTTTCTTTCCCTTCCCCACCCACTACCTCCTGCAAAGCATGTTTCAGTGCAAGTTGAACCTTAGGCCTTCTGTTTCTTCAGATGAATTCCAGGCTCTTGACCAGTGTGTGTGGTAGGTTCACTGGTTTGCACTGTTGAAATGTTTTAGTGATAAATATGGGAATAGTCTTAGAGCTGCGGTGGTTCAAGTGGTTAAGACGCTGAACTGCAGGCTGTGGAAGGTCAGTAGTTCAGCAGTTTGAGACCCGGGTGCCGCATGACGGGGTGAGCTCCTGTCTCTAGTTCCAGCTCCTGCCAACCTAGCAGTTCGAAAGCAAGAAATTGCAAGTAGATAAATAGGTACCACTTCGGTGGGAAGGTAACAGCGTTCCGTGCACCTTGGTGTTTAGTCATGCTGGCCACATGACCACGGAAATGTCTTCGGACAGCGCTGGCTCTTCGGCTTTGAAACGGAGATGAGCACCGCAACCCTAGAGTCGGATTCGACTGGCTTTCGAGCAAGGGAACCTTTACCTTTACTATGGGAATAGTCCAGCAGTTTCAGTCTCTTTTGACTGAGCTCTTACATAATGTTTTCTGGGTTTTTTCCATGTGTCCATGTTAGGGAGAGCAGGGGTCAGCCAGGAGACAGAGAATAGACAAACATGGGTATTCAAAGTGCTAATTATCATCCCTGTTGATTTTCTAAATACTAGCTGGCAGATAGTGTCATATCTAGGCTTTCTGACTTTGTCTTCTTTAAGAAAAAAATGCTCTGAGTATGTCCAGAATACATTTCATCACTGCAGAGTAACCACAACCTTTCCCATCACATCTGGGCTTAAAGAATAGGGCTTTTAGGCAGGTTTAAATCTTAGGACTTTTGTTTTTTGTTTGTTTGTTTTAAAACCCTAGCCTCTGGTCCACTTTCTCAAGAGATGAAATTTATGAAACTTTCCAACATTGGCTGCGGTCACACACACTAAATAATCCACTTTCCAACTGTATTTTACTGTGCCCCATTCTACATCTAGCATTTGCTTCATTGTTTTACCAAACGCATACTGTAACAGAAAAAGATGTGGCTCAAAACCACATTTAAATGCCCTGGGCCAATGCCATACTGACTGCAGAGTCACTCCTGCACGGCCATAAAACAACCATAAATCTATGCAGATGGAGCCATAAAACCATGAGATCAAAGGAATTGAGACCGACATGCAGTGTGGGCCCTACCAAAAAATCCAACAATCAAAGAAAGTGAAAGTGGCATGCAATGTAAGGGGGAATTTCTGTTCCAACATGGGTTTGTAAAACAATGGAGGGAATGCTAGATGCAGAATGGGCCTGTTGTGAACTGGCAAAATCCAGTTAGAAAGTGGATTGAAAGTGCATTATTTAGTGTGTGTAACCGCAGCCAATGACTTAATTATCTCCTTTTCTGAGCAGTCCTTCTGCAGAGGTTGTATTGTGCATGGAAGGAACAGGATTTTCCAGGAAGAATCATGGTACTTGAAGCATTAATACTTCTTAGAACAGTTTTGCAGGGAAAGCAAAAACTGTCATCACTGATCAAGGAAGAGATCTGTTAAAGGGGAATCTTTTCTAATTCTACTTGGCACTTTGGAGAACGAGACTTCTGTGTAGCTATGATGATTCAGAGGAAAGCACTTTCATGGTGGCATGAACAGTCAATGAGTCTTACAGTGTGCTCTCTTAAGAAATATCCTTCCTCTGCCAGTGCGTGGAACAGTGGCTATGCTTATGGGCAGTATCTTTGTAAGCTGCTTTAAAGGCAAGAGAAGATAGCAATGGAGTGATTAAAGCAGAGAGAGGAAGAGGGTCTCCACTGTCTGATCCTCCCAAAAGTAGAAACTTTATATCATGGCTGCTCATAGAGAGACTCTATGCCCTCATAAAACTAGGAGGAGGGCAAGTAGCAGACCATGAGAACACTATCATGCTCCCTGCCTGGTGCCTCACTCTCTGGTTATTGATCTCATCAATAATCACTTTTTACCACCACACATCCATGCTCAGACAAAACCTCTGAATATCATCACTAGGAGACAATGTCAGAGGAAGGCCTTGGCCTCTGTATCCTGGGTTTTTTGTGTGTGCGTGTTTTTTGTCTGAGGGCAATTGGTTGCAGGCCTGTAGCCAGGAAATGTTCAGTGGGGGGGGCACTGGAGAAACTGATGGGGAGAGACATCACAAAATTAAAAGTTAAAAAAAAATAATAAAAGGACTCACTCACCCCCCCAACTGCTTTGAACCACCGATCCTCCAGTGCTAGATCCACACATAGTGCCACTTTCCCCATGCCAACACCTCCCTGTGTTCTCCAGCCTTGCCCAGTCGGTGTTGCTTTAAGTGGCCATGCAGCGGGAGAGTCAGTGCCGCAGCTTGACAACGAGCCAGGGCAGCGGAGTTGGAGCAAGTTCCTGGTGTGGTGGTGGCAGCAGCAGCTCTGCCAGGAGGACCGAGCTGAGCTGCTCCTGGCTTGGCCACAGCGCCAGCAGCACCACCTGCAGCAGCGTGCTCCCTCACTCACTTGGCAGGACTTGCTCAGGGAAGGAGCCTAGCCATGGTGCAGAGTTAATGTGCCCAACTGCTGGAGCCCCCTGCTTCTGTCCCTCTCTCCCTCTGTAACCTGAGCACCACCTTCTCCCTCCCAGTGGCTGGGGGCAGGTCCCAGGAGCCAAACTGTCCCCCACTGCTCGGAGCAGCCCAAGTGCTGCTTTCTCCTGCTGGATGCATCCCTGGAGGAGCTGAGCCATGCAGCCATGGTTCCTGCTTTGGTTCTGGAACTTCTTCTGCTGCTTGCTGACCTTTCTGGCACCCACTGCAACAGAGCAAAGGCAGCCAGCAAGAGAAGGGACTGACCAGTTAAAAAA
Source organism: Gekko gecko (assembly GCA_029375565.1). Lineage (NCBI taxonomy): Eukaryota > Metazoa > Chordata > Lepidosauria > Squamata > Gekkonidae > Gekko > Gekko gecko. The sequence goes on along the minus strand of JAPDNY010000006.1, from coordinate 124,171,755 downwards.
GAGCAAGAGAAGGGATTGACTAGTGAGCCATGGACTGACTAGTAAAAAAATGTTTTAGGGATACAAATTTGTGGGGTGTGGCCCCAAAATGCCCTGCCATGGCTACAGACCCAACTGGTTGGTTGCTGAGTGAGGAAGCTGAACTAAATGCACCACTGGTCTGATTTAGCAGAGCTGTTCTTATATTCCTACGTCCAGGGGTCTTTTCATAGAAAAACAGCTGCAGGAGCTCATTAGCATATGGTATGCTAATGAGCTATTAGGCTATTAGCATATGCCACGCCCCCTGACATCACCGGAAGTGATGTTAGAAGGGGAAGCAAAAGGGGGGGGTGGCATCTTCAAAAGCCTCCCCTTCCCTTCCCCAGCTGGTCTGGGTGGGGGAGCTAAGAGAGAAGGGGTTTAAAGTTTAAACTCCTTCTCATGAGAATTGGGCCACAGAAGGAGGAAAGAGGGAAGGAAAAAGAGAGAGTAGAGAGAAGGAAAGAGGGAAAGAAAGAGAAGGAAAGGGGAGAGAAAGAAAGAGAGGGAAGAAGGAGGGAAACAGGGAAAGGAGGAAAAAAGAGAAGAGAAGAAGGTGGGAAAAAAGAAAAAGAGAAGAGAAGGAGGAGGGAAGAGGAAAAAGAAAGAAGGAAAGGAGGGAATGAAAGAAATTCAGCGGCAATTTGGCCCCATTATATCCTATGGGCCATTGAAGTAAATGGTGAAAACATAGGGTATATTCTGGGGGCTGGAGGGGAGGGGTTTGAGGAGAGGCTCCAAACTCACAGGGTAGCTGATGGAGCCTCTCCCCAAGATACCCACCAAGTTTCAAGAACATTGGATCAGGGGTCCAATTCTATGGGCCCCCAAAAGGGTTGCCCCTATTCCCTCCATTGTTCTCTATGGTGGGGAAAAAGTTACTTTTTCCCACCATAGAGAACAATGGAGAGAATAGGGGCAACCTGTTTGGGGGCCCATAGAATTGGACCCCTGGTCCAATGTTCTTGAAACTTGGTGGGTATCTTGGGGAGGGGCTCCATCAGCTACCCTGTGAGCCTCTCCCTCAAACCCTCCCCTCCAGCCCCCAGAATATACCCTATGTTTTCACCATTGACTTCAGTGGCCCATAGGATATAATGGAGCTGAAATTGACATTCGGCTGCCTGAAAGACTCCCCGGGACCTGGCTGGGGGTGGGGCTTGGCTCCTGAGCTCCCGCAGCTCCGGTGCGCTCCCCCCGCAAAAAAAGACCCCTGCCTACGTCTGTTTGTTACATTTGTATCTTGATTATCAGGAAGACATTCTCAAAGATTTTCAGGAAGGAATCCAACCATAAACTAAACTCAAAAATACATGTAACATTTAAATGTAACAGTACTAAAATATACTGGGTTGGATCCCACAGGTCCAGTCTGCCAGGAGAGAGGGCTGTTTGCCACAGAAGAAATTGCCACCATGAATGCCTTTTGGTTGATGATTGAGCCAAGGAATAGAAAATCATTAACAATTTTAATTTCTTCATTTTCAGTCTTAGTTCCACAATTTTTTTCTTCCTGATGTTCAGCTACAATCCTGCTTTGGCATTTTCTGCTTTAAGTATCATTAGTAGTCATTTCAATTCTTTGCTGTTTTCTGCCAGTAGTGTTGTGTCATCTTCATATGTCAAATTGTTAATGTTCCTTTCACTGATTTTCACTCCACCTTCACCTGAATCTAATCCATCTGTCCTTATGTTATGTTCTGCATATAGATTGAAAAGATACAGAGATAAAATACATCTTTGTCTGACACCTTTGCCACTTGGAAACCATTCTGTTTCTCCACATGCCATCCTAACAGTAGCCTGTTGTCCAGACTAGAGTGTGCACATCAAAACAATCAGATGTTGCAGCACATGCTTTCAATGGCTTCATAGAAGAGAGTATTCTGCAATGAAGCTGTGATATGTACAAATACTGAACATCAAACACATAAAGTAGCCATGTTGTAATTTTCCTTTCTTTATTGTTCTGTTATTTCACTCTGATTTATTTAGTTAGTTTCTAACTTTCACCATCTACCCACAGGGGTCCCGGGGTAGCTTACAACATTTAAAACAGGGTTGTCAAACATGCAGCCCGTGAGGGCTCCAATCTGGCCTGCAAGGACCTGGCTGTTTCCTGCTACCTTTTCCAGTTCAGCTGCTGCTGCTGTTGCAGCTTGCTTTGCCAGACTCTCTCATTCGCACAGGAGAGATAGATAGGCACACCTCTCCTGTAGGATTGAGAGAGAGCCTGGTAAAGCCCTGGCTGAGGCTCCCCCCCCTTCCAGGGGAAGGGAGGGAGGGAACAAGCCAGAGCTTGCTTCCTGGCCAGGCTGTCTCCATCGTATACAGGAGACAAAGGAAAGCCTTTCTTCCCTTCCACTGGCTGAGGCTCCTCCCTGAAGGGAGGGAGGGAAGGAGGGAGAGCGAGCGTGCATTGCTGGGCTGTCTCGATCGCACAGGAGAAATACCAGGCACCTTTAAGACCAAAAAAATGTTTTGTTCAAGGTATGAGCTTTTGTGTGCCTTGCTACAGTGTGTATGTGTTTTGTTGTGCTCTTTATGCCAGGGCTCTCTTGGGTGCAACTGGGTTCCCTCTCCCTTTTCACTGTATTCATACCCTCATGATCCAGTCTTTCTTAGTAAGAAAGCAATGTGAACTATTTTAGAGGAGGAATAACAAGCCAGTGGATTAGGCTGAGACTGTGTGCCCTTTGTAGGAAGTCGTAGCTATTTCTCTGGGGAAGAGTATAGTTTTGCAGACAAACACAAGGGCCCTCAGTCTGTGTCAGGATGCCTTCTCATGTTTTTGGTCAGCACATGAAGCAACTTACGTACAAAAGTTTGCAGTGCCCAGCCATTTCATGTTTTCCCTTAGGTCCTAGGTTCAGAACACTGAGCATGAGATTTCTGTAATGAACGTCAAAAAATCAAAAGTAGGTTTGCAGCTTACAGATACACACCTGAACAGCGTACTCAAGATTGCTACAGCACAGACATTTTGATGCAATAATTCAGAGCAAGAGGTGTCAATTATCAGAGACTGTTCAATAGACAAAATAGTGTTAGAGTGCTAGTGTTTTAATCATGTTTTATGGTTTAAAAAATCTTTACTTGCATTTGTCTGTGTCCTTTATAAAGTTTATATCTCTGCTACCTGGCATTACATTTTATGACACACATGGCCTAGCAAAGTCTCATTTATGTCAGATCTGGCCCTCATAACAAATGAGTTCGACACCCCTGAAAAAATAAAATAAATACAAATACAACACAAATAAATAAATGCAATAGATAGAACAATGAAACCAATTAAAGCATTGACTAAGTACTCAGAGAACTTAAAACAATTGGCCAGCTCCAAACCTCTGCCAATCGTTTATTTCCTCTTGAATTCCAATTCAACTGAGAGAATATGTACAATTACTTTCAGAACAGGAAACAAAGAGTCCATCAATTTTCAGTTTCTTCAGTTCATTTGAAGCATTCCCCCTCCTCTTGTGGTACATATGGGTGCATTAATAAAATGCAGTAAAAATAATTGTATTCCTTGAAGGTTTCCCTTCCAAGTACTTGCCAGGGTTGGCCCTGCTTAGCTTCCAAGATCTGACAAGATCAGGCTTGTCTGGGTTATCCAGGTCAGGGTCCTGTTATACTAATATTAATGACTTACTTAACATCACTGGCCTATTCTGTATCAGAAGGAAATTTTGGGCTCTGTGGTAGAGTTGCCAAGTGTCTTACCTGGCAAAGCGGGGGAGAATCAGTCCCTTACCTGGATATTCATGTCGTGATGATGTCACCCGGAAGTGATGTCATCGCGCTGGGCATGTCGCCGGCTAACACTCTAGCAGTCAGCCTGAAAATTCTATGGTACCATAGAATTTTCAGGTTGGTTGCTGGAGCATTGTCTGGCGATGTGCCCAGCACGATGATATCACTTCCAGGTGATGTCATCACCGCAGGCACGGCAGCCCAATCTGGCACTTTGGGGGTGGGGATTCCTCCTGCAGGCCGGATCCAAACCAGCAGGTTGGGGGCCCTTTGGATGGGAAAACCCCTGCCCCCTGAGAGACTTGGCAGCCCTACTCTGCAGCCTTTCTTTCCTCTCATTATTCAGTATAACCCTGGAATCCTGTTAAGCTACTTTTGAAATGAAGTGGAAAACAGAATTCATTATAGGTTTACAAGTTTATGGGTTAGGGTTACCAACCCAGCTTGAGAAAATCCTGGAGATATGGGGATGGAGTTTGGGGAAGGTAGGGACTTCAGCAGCCATTTCCTCCAGGGGAACTGATCCCTGTCATCTGGTGGGGAGAACTGCCATCATATCGCAGCTGACTTATGGTGGCCCCACAGGATTGTCAAAGAAAGGAGATCAGTTGTAATTTTAGGAGATCTCCAGGCCCCCGTGTTACCCCAAGACAGCTTTATTAAATAAATATCTTGCCTTTGCTTTGATTAGGGAATTAGCTACAAAGGCAGAACTAGCAAGAGGCTGGGGTATAGCGTGCATCTGCTATCGGTTTTTATGGAGATAGTTCCCTTTAGCCCCTTAGTTTAAGGTAATAACCAGTCCAAATTGTAACAGAAATGGGATAATAATAATCTAGATATTTACATTCAGATCAGAGATTGCAAGCATAGAAGAAGATATAGAAAGTGGTTAGCAGACAAAATAATAGGGTGATCTGGTGTTCCCTGGTACCAGACAAAGGAGGAGAAAATCTTTAATGTTTGACAGGACGAAGCTGAATGGATTCTACAGAAATACAGACTCAATGTTTACGTTGGTGGGTCTGGCATAGGTGAGAGAAATACAGATATCTTAGACAAACAGGTGCAGAAATGTAAGTATTACCAAGAAATATTTCCTGAGTTCCAGGGTGTGACAGGATTTGGGACAGGAGACATGCACCATATTCCGTTCATGATGGAGACACAGTGACCAGTGGCTTATCATCTCTGTCTGCCTGTGCATTTGAGTAACAAAAGACCTGGAATCTGGTCAGGAGAAGATGCTTGGGGCAAGAGCTCAGGTTTGTCCATTCTTTGTCTTTATGGACTGAGCAGAGAAGGGGGGGGGTTGCATGGAGGAAGTCTGACCATGCAAGTAGGCTGGCACTTGGCCTAAGCTTTACCAGCTAAAATGTGGTTCTCTTAGCCTCCCAGCAAAAGCCACCGTTTAAGCCAAGCTTGACTTTGTGAGGGCACTGCTTGTAGAAATTCAGAGGTTTTTTGGGGGAGGTGTTTCTCTCTTGGGAAAGACCACTCCAGGTACTGGGTTTGTGCTGCTGGTTACAATTCTAACCAGCTGGAGGCCAGCAAACCTCCTAGGTGCCCAAGACAGCCAGATAAAACTTTGATTTGCAAGTGCATATACAGCATATGTGCATTGGTTTGAGAAGTTTCTTAATAGTATTTCTCAACTTCTCCTTAGAATATTCCTGCTTCACCATCACTTTCTTGAAGCAGCGATAACTTTTTTAAAATCCTGGTTTGAATGTGTCAATAGCTGTGTCAATCTTGCTGCTTCCAAAGTTGCTCTCATATTTAGAGGTCTCCTCTGAATTAAGGTTTTTATTTCAAATGTCAGGTTTTCTCCCCCTCCCCCTGCCATCTAATGGGTCAGCTTTTTCTGTGCTCTGCTCAGAAAAGGTTGGAGGTCAAAGCAGTGCTGTTCACACTCCGTTTGTTAAAGGGCTGATAAAATCGGATGAGCACATGGAAGTTTGGGATGGTGAAATCATATGACAGCCACTTTGTTGTTTATGCTTGAGGCTGCTTGCCCTGAACCATTCCATGCAGACACCAGGCAGATTTGCAGTTCACCACCTCCCCTCTATTATTTTCAGTAGGCATCCTCAAGTGTCCATTCCTTCAGCTGGAGACCTCAGATTTGCAGCCGATATAACAGCACACCGATTGCCATGTTTTGCTTTCGTCAGCACTGAGTGCAAATCTTTTCTGAAAGTGAATCTGAAAAACTGCATACATGCATAAAATGCATTCAGTTTAGACTAATCTTTTTGAGTCAAGAGAGACAGAGCTTATTACCTCATACACTTAAAACAAAACCACTGCTAGGTTGTGGAAGCAGGGAGTCAATGAATGGAGGGGTTGAGAAAAAGTAAGAATGTGGGGAAACACTTTCACTGAGCCTTGGAATGAGAGGGAGGCTGCGTGCTATCGGCAGAAATGGGGAATGCAAACGCTAGAAAGCTGAATGGGAAATGGGCCCCTGGGCAGGCTATCTGAAAGGAGCATGGAGTAGGCAGTTGCATGAGAAGCAGAGACCGGAAGGAAGTGCAGCAAAGGAGTCCTTCCAGAAAAAGAGACAGCAACACCTAGGTGATGACCTTGGGACTTCATAGCTCTCTTCTCTTCTGTGGTGATGCCCAGTTACCCAGACGATTTGCTTTGCAAGCTGCAAAACAAGTTGCAATCAGTGGAGTTGAACAGCTGACAAACTACTAATTTGTACTTGAACAGTTCACATATGTTCCCAACTATACAAAAAAGCTGATTGTGCACGTACATTCTCATACTTTCCTGCAGCTTTCCCCACATTCTACCTCTACTTCTGCCACCTCCATTCTCCATCTGCTCTTTACTGCATTGTTGAAGTATATAAAACATTTTCATTCTGTAGTAAATGACTTGCAGACGTGAAGAGTTTCCTTCTGTCTGTTATGGTTGCCATAAGAAAAGGGGGGCAAACTGTCTATATCTCTCCTTATAAATAATTGTGAAATGGGGTGGCACTTGCAGAAGAAGAAGAAGAAGAAGAAGAAGAAGAAGAAGAAGAAGAAGAAGAAGAAGAAGAAGAAGAAGAAGAAGAAGAAGAAGAAGAAGAAGAAGAGAGAGGAGGAGGAGGGAGGAGGAGGAGGAGGAGGAGGAGATTGGATTTATACCCCATCCTTCACTTGGAGTCTCAGAGCAGCTTACAAACTCCTTTCCATTCCCCTCCCCACAACAGACACTCTGTGAGGTAGGTGGGGCTGAGAGAACTCTAACACAAACTGCTCTTTCAGGAACAGCAGTGCCAGAGCTTGTGACTGACCCAAGGTCACATCAGCAGGTGCAAGTGGAGGAGTGGGGAATCAAACCCGGTTCTCCCAGATTAGAGTCCGCACACTTAACCACTACACCAAACTGGCTGAACATTCCACACGCTCCTAAATCAGTTGGCTCCATGATGTGTCACTCAGAAGGTGCCTATCCACTGGCTGTGTTGCCTGAGTCCCACCTCCAACATTCTAAACAATTTGCTGTTCCTTCCCCCCCCCCCCAATAGCCAGTCAGAACACAGAGGTTATTTGCATATGCGGCCTGATTGCCTCTAACATTCTAAACAGTTCGCTGTTGTTGTTGGGGTCATTGAATGTGTCCTGAGAAAAACGACATATCCCAATCTTCCCTTAAATGGTCACTAGAGTTGCCAATCTCCCTGTGGGGCCTGGAGATCTCCCAGAAATCAGTGTATTCCCCAGCCACAGCACATCATTTCCCCTACAGAAAATTTCCCAGCTATTAAAACTGATCTCCAGATGACCAAGATCAGTTCTCTTGGAGACAATGGCTGCTTTGGGCAGTGGACTCTATGGCATTATGCTCTGCAGAAGTCCCTCCCCACCCCAAACCCTGTCCTCCCCAGGCTCTACCCCTCAAGTCTATAGGTATTTCCCAACCCAGAGTTGGCAATCATGTAATTGGCTATGGAATCACTTTCCAGACCCTTGGAACCCAGAAAACATGTCATAGGATGAGGTGCTTTTCTACCTTAGCTGGCTCTGCATAGCCCCAAATTAACATAAGCCAACCTCCAGGCGATACCTGGAAATCTTCAGAGAACTGATGTCCAGATGACCAAGATAAGTTCTCCTGGAGACAATGGCTGCTTTGGATAGTGGACTCTATGGCATTATACCCTTCTGAGGTCCCTCCTCACCCCTTCCCTCCCCAGGCTCTACTCCTCAAATCTACAGGTATTTCCAGTCCAGAGTCGGCAACCCTGTAACTGGCAATGGAACCACTTTCCAGACCCTTGGAATCCAGAAGATGTGGCATAGGAGGAGGTGGTCTTCTACCTTAGCTGCCACTGCATAACCCCAAATCAACATACATCAGGGGTGGAGGGAACCATACCTGTTACCATGAGGCTGTCCTCTCATACTACCCATGGGGCAGCAAAATGACTTGAGACAGCCCTGCCTTATTGCTAAGCAGAAGGAAATAAACACAGCTTGCCTCCCTCTACTTTCCCCTTCCCTCAGCCGCCCCACCAGCCACAGCCAGGACACTCACCTGGAGCTTCCTTCTAGAGCTTGTTGTATTCCTTCCCACAACAGGCCTTACTCCTAGTTAGAAATAATTGGGGAGTTTATGTGCATTCTTGCAACTCTTTTCTATGGGTGTTTGCTCCCCAATTTTTTTCTACCCAATAGGAGAAAAAGTAATTTACAGGACAGGTTACCTCTTTAGTAGGAATGAACTATCCACACTCGATCTTTCCATTTGTGTTTTTTGTTCTATTTCCCAAAGGTGAGCAAACATGTAAAAATACTGATCGATTTCATTTCAGATTGCACTGTACTCCTCCAAACTACTACATGGTGGTTCAGTCAAACTCTGAATAAGGCATTGCTGACTGCAGTGTAGAGCTGGTGTAGTTTGTTAATATTCTGAGCAAAGAAAATAAAATCAATCAATCAAGTCTTTCTAGGCAATGAAAGTGCACACTTTTGGGGAATACCAAACCAAAAGGAATGGAAGGATCTTGACTGTGAAGAGGAGAAGGAAGAGGCATGCTGGTAACTGCTCAGGTGCAAAAACAGCTTATGCAACTTAACTTAGCAGGTTTTAGATCATGCACGGTGATCTAGGGCACTGTAACGGCGTATGCATGAATAGCAGTTAGCCAGCCAACATGACACTGCTTGCAAGCAAATTTCCAGGGTGATAAAAAATAGAAGTAAAACTCAACAACAACAAAAATTGACATTTTGATAAAAATTCAATGATGGGCTGTTCCATCACTTCTGTGGAGCGCAGAGAAATTGGGCACTTCCTGTAAGAGGTTTTATTTTAAAAAAACTGGGAAATTTTGCTAGTCTTGCTGAAATTCTTTTAATTTCCCCGCAATTCCCTTGATATTTCCTCTGATTAGGCTTCTGCAAACTGATCTTAGATTTCACCATAGGCATACAAAGATGTCCAGCCCCCCTCCATGAGAATCTTACAGCTGTTCTGTTTGAGCCAGAACACTCAAACCTGCCTTGAGGTTTTTGCTTTGAGGAATATTCTTCATGTAGGGCAACTTCTAACATTGCAAACAGCAGTGTTAGAGAGCCTAAAGATGCAGCTGTGAGAGATGTGTTTCTTCCTCAAAGTCTCTTGTCTGGACTAGAAAAAGGAATGGCCATCCCATCTGCAGAGTTTTAAACCCCTGGTGTGCCAGCTTAAGGCATGAGTATCTCATTTTAAACAGGAAAGGGAAAGGAAGTTTTCTTCTCTTCCTCCTTGACAGTGCAGACCTAAAATAGTTACTCTTTTCTAAGCCCATTGATTTCAGTGCACTTAGAGGAGTGTAGCTCTTTTTAGGATTGCACTGCAGGTCACCCTGTTGTTCAGGCAGCAGGTAGAGCCAACAAGGAGACTGCTAAAGAGTCTCCTTGGTCCGCTGGGATCTATCTCCTGCAGGGCTCCCCCATATGCTGCTTGTTTTCTAGTATGTTATTGTCTCCAGACCTATTTATCTCTGTTAGGGCTGTTGCCATAAATAGTATGATAAAAAGAGCCATTCCAGCAAGTCAATGAGATAAAGGCTCCAGTCAAGAGCTCACTTTAGAGCAATCTCACAGATTCACTTAAAAGACAATAATTCTTTTCTTTGGCAGCATTCATATTTCGGTCCATTATATTCAAGTAAAGGGGGAGGGTATGGAAAGAAAATAGCTGTATCAATTGCTAGGTATCTCGGTTGCTGCTTGCAAAGGGAAAGTGGAAACACACACACCCAGCCCTAGTGCTATTTCTTAGATACAAATAATCACTAATGAAGACTGCATGGCGTTTCCTGCACTTGAGACCCAGTTTTGTGAGCTCCTCTTGTCACCTCATCCAGACAAAGTTTGTCATGGGAAGATTAAAACCCTTTGTAGAACAGCCAGCTTGTCTGCTAATGTAGACGTTTACCTAAGATTGCATCCAGCCACACTGAAAGTGAAACAGTGAACCTGGATTTGCAGTATGCCATTATATCAAGTCTCAGTGACAGGTGACAAAGTCCTCTTGCACTAGTTACAATAACAAATTGCTTCTAGAACAAGTTTCAAGTGAGTGCATCCTGGTGGTGTGGGAACTGCGCCAAAAACAGAACTGATGTTGTATTCCTGCGGAAGACAATGCTGAGGGAAACATTGGTCTTGGGTGGACCACACACTGTAGCCATTCCCATACTTCTCTAACATGTCACATGAAAATGATTCACTCAAACTCCTAGGAAGTAGTCTCCCACCTGCCTCTGCTTATCATGTATTGAATGCAAAAGCTGCTTTCTAAAGCAATTGCCGTTTTAAAGCTAGCACCCTCTCTGAAGAGGAAAACTGGTAACCCCAAAACAGATTGTTTAATATATTAATTTTTGTTTATTTACAAAATGTATATTCTGCCTTTCTGTTGTCACAAGGATCACCAAGGTGGTGGCTAACAAATTAAAGCATCCATGATAAAATCACATTTTAAAACCATTGAAAATTAACCCCTCCCCTCCAAAAAAAAATAATCAAAACAACTGAAGACAGAGCTAAAATGTGTGTGTGTGTGTGAGGCACCATCAAGATGCAGCAATCATTTGGCAACCCCAGCAAGGGGGTTTCAAAGCAAGTGAGAGGCCGCGGTAGTTTGCCATCGCCTTCCTCTACAGTCTTCCTTAGTGGTCTCCCATCCTGCTTAGCTTTTAAGATCTGACAAGATCAGGCTATACTATGCTGCGTTCCCTCCCGGGTAAAATACATACCTAGACATAAAAACAACAAAACATTAGGCAGAAAGGAGAGATCATGAAGGGAATGCCAAATGAAACAAAAAAAGTCTTCACCTACTGGCAGAAGATGACAACAGAAAGGGACAGACAAATCTCCCTTGGGAGAGCATTCCAGAGTTTTGGTGCCATGACCAAGGCCCTCTCCCAGGGTGCCACCTACCTAACCTCAGAACGAAGGTGGGGGCACCTGAAGTAGGGCCTTTAAAGTTGACCATAGTGGTCAGGCAGGTTCATAAGGGTATAGGTGGTCTTTCAGGCACGTTGGTCCCAAACCATATATGGACCTGAAAATCAACACCACATCAGCAACTTGATTTGGAACAGGAAACAAACTGGAAACCTGTTTACTCCTTACAACCTACTCCTATCAACATCCTGGCTGCAGCATTCTGTACTAAATGAAATTTCTGAATACTTTTCAAGAGCAGCCCCATGCAGAGCACATTGCAGTAGTCTAATCTGTAGGTAACCAGAACATGCATCACAGTGGCCAGATCTTTTCTGCCCACAAAAGACCACAGCTGGCTAACCTAGGGTTGCCAGCACTCAGGTGGGAGTGGGGGATCGCCTAAAGAAGTCTGCTGCCAGCCATCTGGCTGGTGGGAGAACCCCACCCCCTACAGCATGATGTCACACAGAAATGATGTCATCATGTCAGGAATGCTGCACACAGTGACATCACCCCACCACCCACACTCCCAGAGAGCTCCACCAGCTAGTGAAGAGGACAAGGCAACCCTAAGCTAACCAGTCAAAGCTAGTAAAAGGCATTCTTGGCCACAGCTGCTGTTAAGTATGGAACTCAACAACGTTTTGATTTCAGCAAATGATTTCAGCTTTATTTGTAACAGCAAACACCAACTCAGAACACACCAACAACAAACAGTGGAGCACAGCTCCTTTTTAAACTCTCCCGGGCTGTCAAAGCCACACCCATAATAAGTTAAGGACCAATAACAATACAGGGATAAAGGCCAATCGGGACCATTCCCTCTTTGCAACAATCTCACACAGTGATTGGTATTTACAGATGGTTTCGCAGAAACTGACCAATGGTAATGCGACATCTGAGGAGCCACATTCAGACTCAAGCTTTACATGTGAAAAGATAGCAGCGATTCACATTCAATACATAACAGCTGCCACCTGTTTATGCAGCAGTAGGCCTGAATCCAAGAGCACCCTACAGATCCCAGAATGGAAGATACCTTAAGTCCCAGGTCAGACATTCCACTCACTAACAACCACCACCACCGCTACCTTTATTGGCATAACAGATTAAATAAAAACAAACAGGAGGAAAATGAAATCCTAATACATCTCTCTCCTTTTAGAAGCCAGATACAGAAAATTCACCACCATTTCAATAATTACGGCACAATAATAACTGATCTAAATACATTGTACCAGTGTCAGAGTAGTAGGTACAGTGCAAAAATACATGCTCAGTACTGTCTACTTCATTCCTGCTACAGTCGCATACCCTTTGCGCATATGAAATCTTTTGAAACCTCCCATGAAGTACTGCAGAAGGCAATACATTAAAACAGGTATAAAGTACTGAGACTGATGTATGGCAGAATGAAATCAGCTCATACTTTATTGTAGATCGTAGAACAAGAGATGCTTTTGCCGGCTCGCAGGCCGGTTTATATTCCCAACTGACACCACACCCACACACCAGTGATTGGATATTTACAGTGCACCCCTAGACCCATAGGTCCCTGCTAGGTTCCTAGCCTCCTGATAGGTGTGCTATTGTCTCTAGAGATGAAGGTTGGATCCTTCACCTGACCGTGTGTTTGCCCGACCACGTGTGTGGGCTTCTCTGGGTATACAACACCCCTCCCCCTTGGTCCAATTGGCTCGAACACACACAGTCCTTGAGATATGCTAGCTTCTTATGCTCCCGTGTGGAACAGCAGACAGCGGGAGCTGGAGCTGGGCTCCCTGGTGCTGGCCCTGTTGGCTCTGGGGCCGATGTTGTCATGGGGGGCATCATAGTAGGGGCTCTGGGCAGCTCAGCAGATCCGGGTTGTCCCCATCTTCACCTTCGGTGATCGGTCTGGGAGTGGTTTCCAGTTCCTCGCGGTCGAGGGCAATCTCGTCCAGACTGTCTGGGGCCCGATTTAGGACTTGGCGGCGGAGCTGATCTACATGTCGCCTCCTCAGCTGTCCATCCTTGCTGGCCACTTCATATGAGAGAAGACCAGTCACTCTGACCACTCTCGCTGGGACTCACGTGGGACCCTGGCTGTAATTGCGTGCATAGACTGGGTCCTTTGGAAAAAAAAATCCTTGGGGCCTCTTGGTCCACTGGGTGTGCACTGTGGTCTGATGCCCGGTCCGGGTTCAGGCTGTCTAAACGGGTTGGCAAGCGGCGGCCCATGAGCAGCTCCACCGGGCTGCAGCCGGTGGTGGAGTGTGGGGTGGTACACTGGCTGAACAGAAAAGCCACCAGTTTATAGTCCCAGTCACCCCAATCCATGTGGCGCAATACTTCTTTCATTGTGCGGACCATCCGCTCTGCCTGGCAGTTGGTAGTGGGGTGGAACGGTACGGAGCGGATGTGATGGATCCTGTAGTACTCTATGAACTCTGAAAACTCTGCTGACGTAAAGGCCATGACATTGCCTGTTACTAATGAGTCCAGTATCCCATGGGAGCTGAAAATCCGCCACATTACTTTGATGGCAGACTGGGACAAGTTGGAGGAAACGGGTGCTACCTCCAGCCATTTAGTGTAGGCATCTGCGTGGATGAAAAAGATCTGTCCCTGGAATGGCCCAGTGAAGTCCAGGTGGAGTTGTGCCCATGGCTTGTGGGATAATTCCCAGGGTCTCACTGGAGCTGCTGGGGGCTCTGGACGTGACTCCTGGTACATCTGGCAGCGCTTAATGGTGTCTTCTGTCTGGGCATCTAAGCCGGGCCACCACACATAGCTCCATGCCAGGGCTTTCATCCTTACTGTCCTCAGTTGGAACTCGTGTAAAGCCTAGAGGAAGTTGACCAATTGTTCCTAACTGTACACCCCACCATATGCTTCCTTGATCCATGCCCTTTGTGGCTAATCAAAGCTGGCCACGACAGGTTTTGAGGTGCCCTAAAGGAAATTATTAACAAGTCCCTCTCAGTGGGACTGGGGCACTCAAGGAAGCAGTGGTCTGTCCTCTCTTGAAAAAGCCATGCTTGGATCCAGCCGAGTTGGCAAATTACTGGCTGGTTTTCAACTTGCCCTATTTGGGCAAGATAATAGAGAGGGCTGCAGCAACTCAGTTACAGAACTTTTTGGATAATGCTTCCATTTTAGATCCCTTCCAGTCCCGAAGGGATATACATTTGATAATAAATAAACAAACAAACAATCAGAGCATTGCTAATGGACTAACCCATATCATTGAGAAAACAGAATTCCCGCAATTGTAAATAAGATAATTAAATTAAGATAATTAGATGAATAAGATAATTACATAAAATAATGTCCACTGTAATAGAAATGTGTCCTGGATTACCATACCCACATCTTTCAAGCAAGTAAGCCAAGGTGTGTGTTTGTTTTTAAAGCTATAGGTTATATGCCACTCTGAACTGGAAGAAAGTCTGTCCTCCCCACCTTTACCTGTACAGTGATCATTTGAGTTCAGAACATAAAAGCAGACCCCTTCTTTAAGTGTACACTCTTCCAAGTCCTTCTAGTAAACTTGCTTAGCTCTTGAGGACAAACATAGCAACTCTGCCATATTATATTTGGTCCCAAGTCTTCTAGCCCAATTTATTGCAGACCTCACTTGCACTGAGTGGCAGAAGCTAAACAACATCTCTGATGCTTGGTTGGTAGCAATGCTCCTTCTACTGACTTTTTCCGAGCTATCTCTAGGTATGCTTAGTGACCTCATAACCTCTCATGATGAAGCAAAATGGAAAGATCATGAGATGATTAGCCTTTTCTCTCAATTTCTCTTCATTTTGATAGAAGCACAGAGTTTCAGCCCACTCTGGGGCTCTTCTCAAATGAAATTATTCTGGTGATGAGCCAGGTATCCAACACATGCCAGCTGCAGGGCTCATAACTCAGCTTGTGACATGTAATGGCTTCTGTTCAAGGAGGAAGGGGGGGAGCCTGGGTGATTCAACCATGAAAATAAACTTTAACTCTAGTGTCTCCAGTGTACCGAGGAGGAATGCAAGCTTCCAGCATTCTAAGACCTTCATCTCCATGAAAAGATTAATTAGCCTCAGTTTTTAATTAAAGAGCAAATGTTGTGAGGTTGTTGCTATCCTGTGCTATATAGTTTTAAGTCTCAGTAGATGGTGCATTTAATTCTTAGAAAAATAAAAGCACCACCAGCAGCCACAGAATCCAATGACAGGAATTCAGTATCTATAACAAAATTCCTATGTTCAAGTGCATAGCTTCCAAAGCCAGTGGAGTGGCTCCACTCACATTTTTAGACGTCAAAATATGTTGCTTCCATGCAGATATTTTATTCTGGTTTGACATCCAAACTGAAGAAGGGTTTTTTTTTTGGGGGGGGGCGGTAGGGGAGTGTCCATATGACATTGTGCCTTAGTTGTCCACTTTCCAGGGTTTCCCCTGCTTTTCTCCAACTTTTCTCAAATGGGATTTGATATGAGAAAAGTTGGAGAAATTTGATTTGAGAAAGATTAAAGTATGTCATGTCCTCAATGGTACCATTTTCCTTGCTCCAGCTCCCCAGTTCATCACACACACCCGAGCCATCAGAAGACTTTTTAAAAATTGGTGATTGCTTTATAGGTGATTTTTTTCAGCAGAGCTGACTCAGTTTTTAATTGTGTATCAATAATTTGTCAATGTTTTACTTAACTCACTAAGAGCCCCTGACTGTGAGACAGCCTGGAAGCCCAACTAAATAAGAACAGGTAGTTTTTTAGGCTAGGAAGTGCCCCCCATCCCCTACCCCATTTCCACACAAAGGGCCAGAGGCACATACTGCTGAATTCACTCATCAGGATATATAAAAATTTTAAAATTCCAGAGCGCAAGCAGTGAGGTATGCCTGGAATATTACATATAAAAGCCAAATTCTGATATAACACTGAAGCATAGTATATCTCTTCTCTGCTATTCTGAAAGCAATTTTCTTTTATTAAAATCTGATAGGGCCAATGGGAGCCAAATAAAAGTGTTTTATTGGCCAGATAGCCCACCGTCCACAAGTTGGTGACTGTAGCTCTCTGTTCCACAAAGTTATCTGGTTTCAAGCTGATTTGGTCTTCTGATATACCATTCTTGGGGTTCCACTCAGATGGAGGCATCTTTCTCTGAACTGACAACGCTTTCTCTTGTCATTGGGGAGACTTAAGTAAGATGTGATCAATCTGTCTAAAATCAGGAATGAATCTGGAGAAAGTGAGTAACTATGGAAATCACTACAATTAGATGCTGCTGAGCAGGATCACATTGCAACCTACCACACACATGCTGTCCAATATGTCCTTAAGTTACTTATTCTTGAAGTGGTAATGCCTGGCAGATAATAAATCATGCTACATAATTTTTTTCTAGTAAACTTCTTTATCGTATGGTACTAGTTAAAAGGCAAAATAATGGGAAATGCAAACAACTTGGGGGGGGGATGTGGAAATCTACTTGCTTTACATTTATGCTATCCTGTGCTTTTGGTGTCAGGTGTTCCCGGAGGGACAAGTGTGAGCGAGCAAATGAACCATACCGATTTGCAGCCAGCATCAACCAGTGTATAAGTATCATTGTGCAGCCCAGCAGTATACCGGTTTCTGAGCACAGCCTTCCGGTAAGTAGCAGTTGTGGAAAATGGCTTCCTTAACTGGTGTTTCCTGTGCTTGCTTTGTGAGGCTTTCAATCATTCTGTGTTAATTTCAGGTATGGATTCCATACACTGAGGTGGCCAGATGCAGGGCTCGATGTGGATTAGCTTTTTGCACTCCACTGTGAAAGTAGATTTTCAAGCACTACAATGGTGTGTAGAAATCCATGCTGTGATCTGTGTGGGGCAGAACTGTCACTATCACCTCAGCACATGGCACCATGGGTTGGAAGTCAATACAAATTGACTTTTGTGTACTGTAATTTAAGATTTGTGAGGCTAGACCCTAAGGAGTCATCCTTTACTGACCAACCTCTGGGTTTTAAGAGTATTGATAGAAAAATATATTTTCAAATGACATGTGGAAGAAAGTTCCCCTGGTTGGAAGCTAGGCTATTTGTAGCACTATTAGAAGTTTTTGTGATGTCTAGCCGGGAGAGAATTGTTGATTGTGGTTCTGCCCACTGGTATTATCACATATCATGTCAGCTGGGTGACTGCGACTGCTGTACAATGATGTGCAAAGCTGTTGAAGAACAGCTGGCTGCTTGACTGCTGCTTGACTGCTGAGGAAGGGAAGAATGCGAATAATGTTTCATGGTTGTGCCAGTTTCTTTCTGCTTCCTTTCTTCCTTTTAATAATTTGTATCCCACTCTCTGCGGTGGAAGGGCTCAAGTCATCTTACGTACAATTCAAAACAATATAAGCAATGTTACAATCAGCCTAACACCATGTGTGGTGTTAGGACTCTGAAAGCTGTTTGGAACATTCATTCTGGTTGTCTCCTTCCTTTTCTCTCTAGCTCAGCTTGCTAGTGAGTGATGCACCTGACCTGTCAACTGGTATCACCTGCGTATTTGGAAACCTCACAGAAGTGGAGGGTCAAGTTTTGGGCAACCAGATTGTATGCATCTCACCAGTATCTAAGGATGTCCCTGCCATACCTGTGGACCAGGGTGAGCTGGCTTATTTATTGAGATATAATAGGGGCAGACAAACTGCAGTACAGATATCACAAATGGCAGGATTTATGGAATTTGCTTGGAATAGAAACTGGAGAGTTGGTGGGCCTAGTATTAGAGTTAGGCTCATCTGTTGCTTACCTCCCCAGTGATGCCTTCTCTTTCAACCAGTAGACCTGAAGCAAATCTGCCCCAATGTACATTTATCATGCTGGTATGCACTAGAAAAGCACTCCCCCGTTGTCTTGTGGCACACCTGCCAAAAAAATTGGCCATCATTAGGATACAGCAGGCCTGTCCGCATTCTTTGTGAACCAGCAGCACTGCAGGGGAGGGACTAGCAAGTCTTACATTACATAAAGAATGACAGAGAATCCTGTGGCACCTTAAAGGCATTCATTGTGGCAAAAGCTGCAGTGAGAGAGAAAAAATTAAATACTAGATACCAGAAGGTTGGTGGCATTTCAGTATACAGCACAGGGATATACAAGAAAAGATAAGAAAGAAATATTCACAAAAGAACTCCATGGAATACTGTGTTTCTATCAAAGCCATTTGGATTGATTGAACACCCATATTAGGAAAGGTACCCATGAGCCTAAGTAAACATTAAATAGTTTACTGCTTAAAAATTACTGATCAATTTTAGTTTGGTCTCTTTTTTATTTATTTATTGAACTGTGGTGCCTTTGTGGTCAGTAGCAGAGTGCCTTGGAAGACTGCAGTGTTCTCCCACTAGTTTCTGAGTGTTGCCACTTTGAATGTCAGATTTATTTATTTATTTATTTTTGAGATTTTTTTTATTCTGCCTTCCCCAAAGCAGGCTCAGGGTGGATCACAAAAGCCAAGTCCAAAACTCATCACAATAAAATCAAATTAAAAACAGTTAAAACACTAACAGTAAAGATCCATACAGGTAACAAGAATTTCATAGAATCATAGAATGTTAGATTTGGAAGGGACCTTGCAGGTCATCTAGTCCAACCCCCTGCACTCTGCAGGAGCATAGTCAGAAATAGCTCTGCCTACCTACAACATACCCAAAAGATGGTTGTCTAGCCTCCGCTTGAAAACATCCAGGGAAGGAGCATCCACCACCTCCCGAGGCAGACTGTTCCACTGCTCAACCACTCTTACAGTTAGGAAGTTTCTCCTGATACCTAGCCAGTAATGACTCCCTTGTAATTTCCACCCATTAGATCTAGTCTTGCAATCTGGAGCAAGAGAGAATAGATCTGCTCCATCTTTTACATGACAGCCCTTCAAATACTTGAAGACTGCAATCATGTCCCCTGTAAGTCTTCTCTTTCCCAGGCTAAACATACCCAACTCTTTTGTTAGCCAAATTGCTCTATTCTTTAATAAAGATGGGGAATTATAATCATTAATATGCAATTGGCTTATCTATAGGATCTGACCTGTGTATACCAGAGTTAGAAAAGAACCCAGGAACAGACACAGAAACTAGGTGGCTAAAATAATGATTTCTTTACTAAATATTCTCAAGCATAAAAACAGTATTCACACAATATAGAACTAAGGAGACAGAGGTGATTGATGGCTTATAGAGAGGTGATACAACTGTTCAGATGTGCAGAGGTCCATGAAGAAAGGATAGTGGCCCAAACTCAGAGAGAGTCTGGGGGTGGACTGCCATCTT
Source organism: Gekko gecko (assembly GCA_029375565.1). Lineage (NCBI taxonomy): Eukaryota > Metazoa > Chordata > Lepidosauria > Squamata > Gekkonidae > Gekko > Gekko gecko. Next base: position 124,152,254 of record JAPDNY010000006.1, on the reverse strand, counting down.
GGATCATGGCAGAAAACACATGGTCTAAGGCCATGTGTGTGCTGGGATATAGGCACTGGCAAAGAATGCAGACCAATGGGTGGCCCTGGGGGCTGGTCTCAGGTCAGAACAATAGATTACCTGGACCAATGATGAGTCCCAGGGGTGTGTGATGCCAATAGGGGCAGACCTTAAATATGACCAGTAAGCTTCCAGAGAGGCAGGGTATGGCTTTAACAATAGAAGCCAGGTGTTGGGTAGCTAGTTAAATGAATTATCGGACTTCCTAATGGTCCTGGCCAGGGTAGACAAAAGGTGGGAGACGTCCCTGATTAGCATCAGGGAAGGATTGCTAAACATTTGAATGATTGATTGGTATATCCCAGTATCTTGAGGACAAAGGAAGGAAAGACAAAGAATTTACACATAGGACAAAAAAAGGCTGGGTGAGGTACTGGAGAGTGCCAGGTGGCTTCTAAAGACTTTACCTCTGGAACTCATTGTTATTCTATAAGCATAATCTCTGCTGGGTGGAGGGGGAAGACTGGAGACTTGCTCTGAGGTTGCTTGACACCTGAATATGAAATCCCTTTTGCAGAGCGCTTGTAGCCTGACTCTGTGGTTCAAGCCCAGAGTGCTTGGCTTTTGGGGACTTTGGTTCAGATTAGAAAGTGGGGCTATCCAAGAGTAAAGGGTAGTGCCTCTGGCAACACTTTCAGCCTTTCCTCATAAGACTTGGATTCAAACCCTCTCACCATCCTGGTTGCCCTCTTCTGGACACGTTCGAGCTTGTCAACATCCTTCCTAAAATGTGGTGCCCAAAACTGAACGCAGTACTCCAGGTGAGGCCTGACCATAGCAGAATAGAGCGGAACTACCACCTCCCGTGATCTGGACACAATGCTTCTGTTAATGCATCCTAAGATTGCATTAGCTTTCTTCACAGCCACATACACCACAGGCTCATGTTGAGCTTGTGATCAACCAGAACACCTAGATCCCTTTCTCATGGGCTTCTGTCAAGCCAAATCTCTCCCATTCTATATCTGTGCTTTTGATTTTTCGTGCCCAGGTGTAGGATTTTGCACTTATCTCTATTGAAATTCATTTTATTTGCCTCAGCCCACTGTTCCAGCCTATCTAGATCATTTTGAATCCTGACTCTGTCTTCTTCAGAATTAGCAATCCCACCCAGCTTTGTGTCATCTGCAAATTTGATAAGCATCCCCTCTATATCTTCCTCCAGGTCATTTATAAAAACATTGAACAACACTGGGCCCAGGACCAATCCCTGTGGCACTCCACTCAAGACTTCCCTCCACGTAGACACAGAGCCATTTACGAGCACTTGTTGGGTACGATTTTTCAACCAACCATGAATCCATCCAACGGTTGCTCCATCCAGCCCACACTTAACCAGCTTATCCTCAAGGATATCATGAGAAACTTTGTCAAATGCTTTACTGAAATCTAGATACACTATATCCACAGCATTGCCAGAGTCAACCATACCTGTTAGAGCTGCAGATGGAAATCAGTTGGCCCTTTCAGCAGATTGGGAGCCAGATTGAGAGCAGGGAGGCCAACTGTGATGGATGCCCACCACCTCAACCAACAGCCTGGCAGAACAGCTCCATTTTCAGGCCCTGTGAAATGATAAAAGATCCCACAGGGTCTTGATCTCCAGTGGGAGCTGATTCCACCAGGCCAGAACCAAGTTGGAAAAAGCCCTGGCCATGCGGACATCCCTTGGGCTGATGTTGATCCTGATTTTATGTCCATTCATTCTCTTGCATAGAGGTAGAGCTATAAACAGCTAAAAAACCAATGTTGACAGGTGGAGACATATGCCACAATGGAAAATGTGTAGGTAAATGAGCCCCTCAAGATATGGTTTATATTACTATGTTCTATAAAACTGTTGTTTGATTGATATGGCAATAGTATAGGCATCAGGGTGGGTTGATGAGTCTGGTCCCAGGGCTTCTGTCTCTGTTAGGTGACCCATCATTACTAGTAAGAAGCTGGTTTAGATTGGAGTGCTGTCTGCAAGTTAGGATGGGCCAGCCTCCCATAATCTGTGAGAAAGAAGTGTCATTGTTCAAGATAGACTGTAGATTAGTGATGCTCTGTTGAGCACTTTGGGTTGGGACATGTGACATCAAGGGGTGTTCTGTTATGTTTTCTGCTGAGCTTGGCATGTAGTAGGTAGTGCCTGGATGGCAGTGTGGTCTTGTCAGTCTCTTTCTTTATTTCATTAGGTTGCTAAAAAAAGTCTTAAGAAAGCCTACTATGGGAGATGTGAATTCTTGTGTAAGTGTTGCCTGGAAACTCTACCATTGAGCAGAGCTCTAGTGCCAAACGGCTGGAGGGAAAGGGATAGTATCCGCAAACATGGCTCCCCTGTGTTTGCCTGTAGTGGGAGTAAGCCCCTTCTATCAAATCTTGTGTACCCCAAACGTTTAACACTCAAACTTCAAGCCATCTGCTTTCTGGACTTATGTATTATTAGGGGTCTCATTCTTTTGTTCCTTGAGGCGGACCAGGAAGGAGGCAACGTGGGTGTTACTCACTCTCTGAGGTCTGACTCAGTCACCAAGAGTGGGTGGAAGGGGTTTCTATTTTTCAGGCTGTTGCTTTGTGAATGTCACTGCTGTCAAGTTATTTCTTACACACATGCTTATGTTCATCATTAATTGTTTTAAACTTATTTTCTCATTGGCTGGTTTCCAAGCATTCCTACTTGGGTAGAGACAGTGCAAACTTTAATGCCAACTTCAAATGAATTCATTTCCATAATTGTAAAGCAACTGTTAGGAGTATTTTTCATTCTGTTAGTGTCACATCTGTTTAGTATATAGGTTGAATAAATAAAAAGGCATCATCTGTCAATCTCAGGTCCAGTGTTCACATGCATGAGTGTGAGTTGGAAGAATGGACTGTACCACTTCGGAGTGTAGGAGGAGGATCATGTTTCTCAATGCTTCCCTATATTAGCCAGTGTGGGGTAGTGGTTAGAGTGTCAGGCTAGGATATGGAATAGCCCGATTTGAATCCCCACTCTGCTATGGAAATTTGCTAGGTGACCTCGGTCCAGTCACTCTCTCTCTCTCTTTCTCTCTCTCAGTCTAACCTTTCTCATAGTATTTGTTGTTAACATAAAATGGAAAAGGGGAGAACAATGTAAGCAGCTTTGGGTCCACATCAAGGAGAAAAGAAAGGAATAAATAAAAATAAACTCCATTTTTAAAAACAACAGCACAGCAAGCAAAGACCTTTTATGCACCGGCAGTTTCCCTCATTTTCACAGAGTCTCTCTGTCATGGTATCTGTTTTGTTCTGCATTTCCCCCTGCTTTCACCTTACATGTGCATCGGGGTTTTTTTTTAAAAAAAGTTCTGCTTTGATTTTCATCCCTTCAGCTCTTGATTTGCTTTCAATTTGCTGTTTCCCCAGCTTTTCTGAAAGTGGTTTTGTGACCATTTCCCTCCTTGCTCCCCTTCCAAGATGATAGTAATTCAAAAGCTTACATTTTCCCTTGAATTCCCCCCTGCCCTTCCTCTGTCCCTCAGAGGCCACTCCCTGCCAGCATCGAGGTCATTCTGCCCACTCTGCACCTTCTGCCATCTTCCTCCTTCATCGGCGCTTACTTTTTCCATCAAGTAAAGTTCTGTTTTTAACAAACAGGATGAGTTTAGTAAAATCAGTTTTTCACTAAACTGGGTTCTCTGGGTTAAATATATATATTCATAGGGAAAGGCTGAGTTGGTGGTTTGTGTGTGTGTGCAGGAGATGATCTTGCAGGGAGAGTTCCCCCTCGCATGGGATCAGCTGGGGCTCTAATGGGCAGCTCAGTTTAAAATGGATAGCTCAGCAGAGCCCACCAAGTTTAAACCAGCCGACAGCAGAAGGCAGTGCACAGCTGAATTTGCTGCGAGCCATTGGCATCGCTGTGCTTGTGGGGAGCCGTTCAGCTCTGTGCTGCCTTCTCCCACCGCCCTGGGGAGAGGGGAAGGAATCTGCCCCACCCCCACAATCACTCATCATAAACCAGGACAAACCCATCCTCTGAAGCTTAAAGGAGAAATCTTTAGTCTGGCTTCCATGCCTCTGCTTCTCAGAACAGGGAAGAGTGAGGGAGAGAACAGGCAGGCTGCCTAGAAAGGAGGAGGAGGTGAGAGGCCAAGAGGGGAGAAGCTAGCTGTTTGTGTAGGAAGGGGGACTATTTGCCAATAATCAAAATTTAGTGACATTCAAGCAGAAGCAAAGGTGTTCAACACACACTCACACAGAAGATCTGCACTCTCTCATAGTGCTCGGCACTATGGAAAACAGGGCTTCTCAGCTCCTTGTCAATTTCAGGACAAGTCTGGTCCATTTCAACAGTGGGTTTTCTCTCCTTGCTTCCATTCCTTTCTGTTCCCTATCATTCAAGGTACTAACATTAAAAGGCATCTGCAAACCATGAACTATGAGGACTTAAATGGAAGGTGCTTGCTGTTTGATGTATCCCAGTTTGAAAGAACAGGATGCAAAACCTCACTGGACAAGGCAGGTGAACAAACAATTGCAAAAAAAGGAAGAACTCCAGAAGGATGTAAGAAAGGAACCTGGCAGATAATGAATCTATGTATGAGCGAACTAAACGATTCTATCTGATTTTTTTTTCCTTTTAATTGTCCTTTCCTCTCTTTCTTTCTCCAGACTGGTTTGGGATAGAGCTGCTGCTGAAATCCAAAGAGACAGGCAAGATGTTTGTCAGCACTGAGTTCAAGTTCTACAACTGCAGTGCTCACCAATTGTAAGACCCTTCTTCTGTTCCTTCTACTCACTGGCACCTGAAGATTCTAATACTAAAAGTTAGCATTATTCAGTGCAGGAGACATCTCAGTACCAAGTAATAGCCAAATTGGTGTAGTGGTTAAGTGCATGGACTCTAATCTGAAAGAACCAGGCTTGATTCCCCAGTCCTCCACATGCAGCTGCTGGATGACCTTGGGCAAGCCATAGTTCTGCCAGAGCTGTTCTCTCAAGGACAGTTCTCTCAGAGCTCACTCAGCCTCACCTATCTTACAGGCTGTCTGTTGTGGGGAATGGAAGGGAAAAGAGTTTGTAAACTGCTCTGAGACTCCGAGTGGAGGGCAGGGTATAAATCCAGTCTCTTCTTCTTCTTCTTAAGTAATAGTATGGTTAAGTAGTGGTGAATTGTAGCAGACAATGTTGGGAAAAGCTATTTCCCAAGTTAGTTAGGAAATAACTTTTTGTTACACCTGTATATATTGAGCATAGCTTGATAATTTTACCACTAAAGCATAGTATAGAGATTATTTGATGCCAAAGATGAGCCAGTGAAATATCAGGACAGTGTTGTGATATTAATCATTCTATGCTGCTTCAAGCATTGTTTTTGGGAGTCTAAATAAATAAAGAAAAACACCATGTTCTGATAACTCTACACAGACAATCACCCCACTTCAAAGAAGATGATTCTGTAAGGTCACCTCCATTACTGGGAGGTTATGGATGGAACATAATGGCAGGGTTACAGTTAATTATTCTCAGCATTCCAATTAAGGATACATCTTCTTATCAATCTCCAGTTTTGACGTATTTATTTCCTTCTCTATGTTTTCCCCCAGAATTAAACCCAAATGGTAACCTAAGCTTGTTATTCCTGTTTAGTCCTTGCATCTGTTAAATATCTTCATTATGCTGTATGCTATTTGCTTCCCATCCTCTGCCTGTATGCATAGACTGGTAACTTCCATTTCAGTGTATCTGAAGAATTCTGCATGCACATGAAAGCTTATACCTTGAATAAAACTTTGTTGGTCTTGAAGATGCCACTGAACTCAAACTTTGTTCTGCTGCTTCAGACCACCACGACTATGCATCTGATTCCACCATGTTCTGAGATACTGTGCTTGTATAGCTGTTAACGTGCCTCATACTTAAGCAGTCATGTGCTGATGGATTAAGTGTTAGCATCAGGATCTTGGCTTTGATGGCCTAAAGCCAAGTCTTGGATTTTTTAAAAGTACACTTTAATGTTCATGAGGGCTCAGGTGCATGGCCCTAGTGTTTCAAAAAGAGGAGAGCACTTCCTCAAAGTGAGAGGTTTCCACTGACTGTGGCCCAAGGATGCCCTTTATTATTTATCAGTCCTAAAGTGGGGAAGTAGAAAATAGCAGAAATCATTCTGTAGCTGAATTCACATGTGCTACTTAAAGCACTTTTCAGCTCTTCTGCTTGTTATGCACATGTGAAAAAGTAGGACTTGGACCCAAGGTAGTACAAACAGAGCTGTGCTACAGAAATGGTGACTTTCCAGACTTTCCTGCTGCATTAATCTGCCCCCCCCAACTGTTCCTGCCTTGTTCAGTGAACCCCCCCAGGAACAACAGGGGGTCAAGGTAAGGCTAACAGGGAGAGGAGGGAATCAGCAAAAGTCACACATCCTTTCCATGAGCAGAAAGACAGGATCTAAGCCCAAGGCTCTAAGTACTAAATATGTGGTTATCAGGTTTCTCAAATACAAAACAGAAACACAACTGAAATCCACTTGTGCTTGGTTTCTAAATCGATTAACGACTATGCAGGAAGGTTGGTTAACAACCACATTTCAGCCTTGCTGAACTTTATACATATGTAATTCCAGTGTAAATAAGAGGGAGCCTTCAGGAGGCTATTCCCAGCTGAAACAGAGTAGAAAATAGCATTGGGGCCCTGCATGCTGAGACGCTCAGACTAGAGCATGGGCATAGTTCTCTGAAAGGGAGATCCATTTCTAGGCTACAACTGAAGACTAAAGAGTGGGTGACATTCAGATGGAGAGGGAAAGGGGTCAAATACATGAGTAATTAAATATGCTCAGCTCACATCCTAATTCTAATAGTCAAAATGTGTAGATACCTGTTTCCACCAATAGGGGGCTTACTCTCCCCCAACAGCTTTTCCTACATAGTCAGTAGACTTCCTGGGTTTGTAGAAAAATCCAAAAACTAAGAAAATCCCTCCAGGGACGGTTGAATCCCCCAAAAACCTTTTGAAATGGCCTCTGCAGGGATCTGCTTCAGGCATCAACGGTGAGAGATTAGAATGTTCGGGGGTGGGGGGTGGGGAGAGGCTTCTAACTGGTTCTGTCAGTAAAAGGGTGGGGGAGAAGGGCCCTTTCCGGGCATATTTTGGCCTTTCAGGGAGGGAGGGAAGGAGGAAGGGAGCCTTGGGGCCAGGCCTCACTAGAGTTGCCAGTGCCAGGCTGGGGGATTTCTAGAGATTTTGTGGTGGACTCTAAGGAGGGCTGGGTTTGGGAAGGGAGCGGCCTCAGCTGGGTATAATGCCACAGAGTGCACCCTCCAAAGCAGTCATTTTCTGCAGGGAGACAGACCTCTGCTGTCTAGAGTCCAGTTGTAATTCTAGGGGGTCTCCAGGGCCCATTTGGAGGTTGGCAACACTAGGCCTGGCAGCAGTCCAGGGTAGCCAGGTCCCCCCTGATTTGCATGACTCACCTAGCCTCAGCTGCTTGCCAGCGTTCATCAGCAGCCACCCTATGAAAGCCAGTGAGGTGCAGCAGTTAGAGCTTCAAAGCAGGGTCTGCAAGACCCAGGTTCAGATCCCCATCTTGCAATGGAAGGTGACTGCGTGATTTTGTACCAGTCACATAATTCAGCCTAACCAACCTCACAAGGTTGTTGTGCAGATACAAAGGAGGAGGGAATAATGAAAGCTGCTTTGGTCCCCACTGTGGAGAAAGACTGTAATTTCCCTAGGTAAAGGCTGAGGGGTGGAGATGGAAAGCAGAAGACAGAGAGGCAGATAAAGGTAGGTTGGGCTGTTGGGTGGGAAGGAAGTAGGGTTGCCAACTCCAGGTTGGGAAATCCCTGGACATTTGAGAGGGGAAGTCTGGAGAGGGTGGGATTTGAGGAGGGGAGGAACTTCGGACTGGTGTAATGCCATAGACTCCACCCTCCAGCCATTTCCTCCATGAGAACCACCATTGCCAGCCTCTGGGTGAGGACTGGAGATCACCCAGAATTACAACTGTTGTCCAGGAAACAGAGATCAGTTCCCCTGGATAAAATGGCTGTTTTGGAGGGTTGAGTCTATGGCATTATACCCTGCTGAGGCTGCTTGCCTCCCCAAGCCTCACTGTCCCAAGGCTCCACCCCCAAATCTCCAGGAATTTCCCAGCCTGGAGCTGGCAGCCCTAAGGTGAATTGATCTCTGTAGCTGGGAGATCCATTGTGATTCCCAGAGCGCTGCCACTTCTGCTGTGGGGGGAGAGGAAGCAGGTGGGTGGCTGAGAGTAAGTAAAGGGGCAGAGGGGAGAAACAGTGTGAGAGAGGTAGGGGGTGAGCAGAGGAAGCAAAGGTGTGACGAATGAGATAACCATCCCACAAGTTTCTCCACTTGTTTCATCATATTGCTGTCCTTTTCTGGTTCGTAATTGTTTGTAAATGAGCTTTCTTTACTATTAAGGTGATTACAAAAGTATCAAAAAGAAGATACAATTTAGGATATGGTTAATATGTGTTTTAGTATAGTCAGGTTGGCATTAGGGTATTTTCTATTGAGAAAATGGTGCAATTACTTGTGTGACTCATTTTAGATAACAAATTGTAACATTGTTTTCTCAGTGATACCAAAGAAACTACAGCAGCACAGTGGCCCATACTTGCCTTAGAAATCTCTAACCATCTGTTGTATTACCATTGGTTGTTGGGAGGGGGAGAAAAAGAAGGTTTTGTGCTATTAAATCAGTAAACTAGTGTGAGGGGCTGAACTGTTAGATTTTAAGGATGCTGTTGGCTTTTGCAAATATAAAATCCCCTCTTTTTCTTCAGAGCTTTTTATTATTAGAAGTAGAAGAAAAGACTCTTCCACACTAGAAGCAGAAATGCTCATGATTCAAATGCTGTTTAGAGTTTTGTCCCTTTGGGAACTGCTGCTGTGAAAATATCCCAAGGCAAAAAATGGCTAAAAACACCATTTCAGTGACAGGAGAAGAAAAAATTGCATGCATAGCAGAGGCTAACCAAAGCCCTAGGCAAAATCTGGAGCAGTTGTACAATAGAATTGTAGCAGTCTTTGCTTGAGCTCCAGCTGACCCACTAGATGGCATTAAACTATTATTGCTGCTGTCATATATGAGTTGCAGACAGTAACTTTCAAGACTCCAGGTAAAGCTATGCATTATCCATTTGATGCCCTGTGAAACTTGGAATCTTCAAGGGAAAAAAAGACTATATTAAAATCCAGTCACCAGTGGATCTCCTGTGGGATGCATTTCCATCCCACCCAGCCACCGAATAGAACTTTCCCCTGCAAATAGTCAATTGTATTCTTTTGTCTCATTATCCAGGAAAATAGATCTTCAGAGCTATCTCACGCACAGTCATAGGGGAAAATCTATCCTTCAACAAATTAAATCCTCTTTTATATTGACCAGTTTTGATGTTTCAATTTACTATCTGCTTTACTTAAAGAAAGAAGAGTTTATAAATATTCAGGCCAAAAGTCATATATCACCCCAAAAAATTGCATGGCTTTTTTGTTTAGATATGAAGGAAGGGGTGTATGGAATTATGATGATCATGTGAAGCCCTGTCCCCATAAAACTGATAATCATGATTTATTTGGACTAAGGGTTTTAGTTGGTTAGTGAGACAGCCAGGCCCTAAATGATTCTCTTACCACATCTTTACATACTGGTAAACCATGAGAGGTTAAATATGAATAAACTCACCAAGTAGTGCCTAAAAGGTGCTGGCCAGTATTCTCCACCAGATCTGCACTATGCCTACATGTTATTACAGCAAGGCAAGTGAGGGGTATAGAAAAAGTATATCACAACTAAAATAAACATTGTGTTATCATTACTTTTGTTATCTTTGTATTTATCTCTCTGCCAAAATATCTACTATGAAAGTATAGGGAGTGCAATTTTATATTCTTGCCTCAGGCACAAAATTAGCTAGTTGTAGTTCTGGTTACGGCCTAACAGTGAAATCAAGTTACAAGTCCAATTGTTAGTTCCTTCTTTAAAGCTGCCAATACAAAGCAGGCAAAGATGACCTTATCATAAGGCTAGTCAGTAAGTGTAACTTCAAAAAATCTTTCTTGGCCCTTGGTGATGATTGGCTAATCATACGTGCAGGGCATGTGGGCTAATACGGTTGCACATTTTTAGGGGATTATCAGCTTTATGTGTGTACTTTCTCTTTTCATTGGCTAAGTCACATGAGGCCCTGCCTGGGACTACCCCAAACCATTATGCTTTATACTCTGCAAGGGAGGAAGAAAATTCACCTGTGTCCAGGCATCATAAAATGTTCATGAAAGTGTACCACATGCATTTTCATGAACATTTTAAATATATTTATCATGTTATCTTATCAATGAGTTCATTATTGATTATTCAGTAGTAATGACACATTAACAAAACTTTAAAAATGCCCAGGATAAAGTCTAGAAAGCACCAGTTTTACACCCACACCCACACACTGAGTCTTTTCTTCTTTTTTCGACAGATGCCTCTCTTGTGTGAACAGTGCTTTTCGTTGCCACTGGTGTAAATATCGGAACCTCTGCACCTATGATCCCACAACATGCTCATTTCAAGAGGGGCGAATCAATGTTTCTGAGGTATGGACTGGGTTAGGCAGTACCTTTTAGTGCAACAGTTCCCAGGTGTTATTCTCATGAGACTTTATAATTTAAAAACAAGAAAGAAGCCTTCCCAAAGTGCAGAGCAAAGGTAAGTAGTTTGGCTCTTATTTGCCGTTATTTCAGTATTACGGGCTGCCAGGGCTACAAGTAAATGGAGGATCCAAACCTTCAGAGGTGCACAGCATGCTTTCAAGCCAAAGGCAGGAGGTATATTTAGAACAGAAAGTTTGTGAAAATTTCACCACTGGGCGGACAGTAAATAGCACCTGCTTGATCAGTGCAAGAAAGAATAATTCTTATCATCTTTTGTTCTAGCAGAAATTCCTTTCTGTAACTTTAGACAGTAATGTACCACCTGTTTACTTAATCAGAAAACCCAGAGAAATAAATGGGGCTTATCCATGCATAGCTTGTAGGACTGCAGCATTAATTGTCACAGCCATAGCAACACAGAGATATCTAGACTGTGCACTTTGCAACTGGCTTTTACTGTGTGAAACAACTCGCAAATGATTGCTAAAGTGCACTGAAAGTGGACTGAAAGTGCATTATTGAGTGTGCGTAGAAGGTCAAATCTGCATTTGCATTTTTAAATCAGTTTCTGCTGCTGTGACCCCATCTTTCTCTATGCTTGTTTGAAGAGTTGTCTGGAGAAGATACATTTAAAGCGGTTTGGAAGCACAATGACAGTGGAGCCACCACGAGAGGGAGATAAACATATGCAGACATGCAAAAGTATGTTAGCACTGTTGAAATGTGAAAACAAAAGCAAATGTAGGCAGCTTTTTTGAAAATGGAGTCAGAAGGCTGGGACACCAGTGGGAAAGACAAATGCAGATTCGACTGAAGTGCCCTTATATCACAAATAAGGGACAGAGGGCCAAATTAGATATTTGGGAGATCCATATGGAGATCTCAGTATTTAATAAATGGCAAGAGCAACTATGGGAGTCCCATGGTGAGAGGAGGACAAGAAGGTGCCTATCTTTTTTTGTTCCGAGGGCTAATAGTCTAAGGAGGTTAAACCTATTCTTTTCCCGCACTGTAACTCCAACCTAAATAGCAGTGGCTATTTCCCAGCATCCTGTCTAGTTCAGTTTTCAGTCACAGAACTACCAAGAGGGGCTTTTCAGGGGCAATTGAGGGTGCAAAAAGAGGTAAGTACCAGCTGTTATATGCTTCCTCTTCACAATGGTGGAAAAGTTTAAACTCATTGTCACTTTGATAATATGCTTGAAACTATCCCAAATTTGTTAAACATTTTAAAATGTGGATGTTCAACTTTTTGTTCCAGGTTATGGTCATTACAGTCTAGGCAGAGATTGAGAAATCACAAACATCAACAGCCCAAATGTTTGAAGAGTCACTGTAATGATGGCTAAATAAAAAACCAAGGAAAGCAGGGTACTGAAGCTTGGTAGCAAGTCTTAATATTGTAGGCCTCCTCCCAGATAAAGTGCTACCACACCCCTCTGAAGTTCCTTCCTTCTCAACCCCACCAGCAATCTTATGGGGATAAAACAGTGTGGGAGCAGAAGTTAGGAGACTCCAGCAGCTTCCAAGAAAGGGCTGTGGCTCATTGGTACAGCATCTGCTTTCTATACCAAAGGTTCCAGGTTTAATCCTCAACATCTTCAATTAAAAGGATCCGGTACTCTGGCACTGAACTTGTGAGCAAGTGATTTGGCTACTGCACAAATTAGTTTGCTCTGGAGACATCCTTCCTGAGCAAAGACAAAAATGTGTGAGCCAGAAGCTAAAAAACTGTGAGCTAGTTTACACTAACTCAGTTTAGAGGGAACACTGGACAGGATACTGCTCATGAGGTCTTTTGAGATTAAAGAATCCATCAGTATTTTTGCAAATTTGGTTGCAAATTTCAGATATGTCCTACTTTGCTGGCAAGATTAAGCCATTGTCATTCATTCTCTTAAAGGAAGAGTCAGACCAGCAAGGAAATGACATGGAATCAAATAAACCACTCAGTTATAAAGGCAAAATCAAGTTTTGTTTATAAAGAAATTTTGCTGTGAACTAAATTAACAAGAAACACCAGGCTAAAACAACATACATGTTTCCTCTTAGAAAAGATAACCGAAGATAATATAACATAAATGGGTTACATGTCTATGAACCTCAGTAGGGCTTGGCAACAGAGAACAAGCAGACATATGTATCATTGGGAGCAGTCCCTGCCTCCTTGGTGCCTTTTACCAAAAGCAACACCAGACAGTTTGTGCTGTCTGAAACTTCAAAGCATTTCAGCCTGTGCACAGAAAAGATGCCCAAGGAGAAGTTCTTAATTCTAGAGACAAAGCAAAAGCTTTAAATAGCCAGATGCAAAACCAAGATACATCTTTTTAAGATGGCAAGAGGGAACTATTATCTTTTATCTTTCCTGTGCTTTAGTGAGGATACATCTTCCTTCCTGTCCAGTGGGGTTGTCTTCATTCCTTTTACTTAATTTTGGGATTTTGTTTTCAAGCTTCAAGGCAATGGCAACAAAAGTTCCCTTCTGCTATAGGTTGTTCTTATTACCCCAGTAGGAAATGGAAGGGGTGGGGGGAAGCGGAAAGTTTGATTTCTCCAGACCAGGCTGAAGAAGTGAATCTATGACGTACCTGGGAATTCAACTCTGGAGAGATTCTGAGTCTCTGTCTGTTCTAATTGTTATCTCAGAACTTCTATATAAATTCAGGCAGGATATTAAAAAAAATTCAAGTGAGAAATACTGAGAGCGGCAGGAGGCTTGGCTTTCTTGAACATCAGACTGTTTTATTTTATTTTAATGACCTTGAAGAAAGACCTCTCTAGGTCTTGAAAAATCTGCCTCTGGGACTCCCCCTGCCACTTCCTTCCTGTCCTCTGTAGTTGGCAAGGCTTCTGTTAGCCTCTTTCTAGTTAGTGTATGTTGAGCAAATATATTGCGCTTCTTTGAGAGAGATCTCTGGCTAAGTGTAACAAGCTATGATACAAATGAAATGTTGTTCCTCTGTGCTCCACACAGGCATGCAAACCCAACCAGCTCAGCAGGCTAATTTGCTTAGTCTTTCTGAGAAAAACAAAATAGGAGTTATGAGTAAAGCCGAATCCAGTTATTGTTAAAAGCGCTTTGCAGAAAATAACTCACAAAGTTTGAAAATGCCGCAGTAAGGATTTGTTCTGTTTTGTTTATTTGCTTTCAGCACCACCCTACTAGCAAAGCTGTCCTTACATCTCCCTTAATATAGTAGTGGAATATTTACACGAAAACGCTTGCTGTGAACAGAGGATTCATTGTCTTCAGAAGCTAACCAAAATGATACTAGTGAGGTCAAATGAGAAAGAAGTACACATACAAGCTCCCTCACAAGTTCAAGATCAGGATGTATTGTAAATATAGAAACCTGCCTTCACAATGATTTTGACACATTAACTTTTTTCCTAATAGGTTAAAATCATACTTTTTACCTGATGTCAACCAGTGGTGAAAACCCTGACATGTTTCTGGCAATTGCTTGTTTATGTCAGAGCGAATGCAACCTGAAGCCTTTTAAAGTAAGGTTATACTTTGCAAAATGACTGAAAAAGTGGCACTTTCATGTTCCACCACCTTGTTCCCTATTAATGCTTGGAGGCAGTTCTGCTGTCTGCAGTCACTCAAGTAAATTTGCGCTGCTTGGTTTCTTTGCCATTTTTATTTGCGACAAATTATTCTTTAATGCAGTTAAACTCTGTGCTTACTTCTGTGCAAGACAGCCTGTTAAGGCAATGGTGAGGTGTGACACAGTTTTTCTTTGAAGGATTAACTGAAATTACTACAATTCACATTATAAGAATCAGTTGTCCCAAAGTGTTAACTTTGTTACTATAATTTGTATTCTTTCTCAGATATCCATGACACCATATATGTCTGAATGTTTCATCCAATATATAAGAACATCCCTGCGGAATCCAGAGTAATGCAGAATGCATGCTCTTCAGGCAGATTCTCAAGCACCACTTGTTGATTATCAGATGTGAATGGGTTCTCACAGAACCCACAATATCTGTGTGAAACATTCCATACAGCGCCATGGAAATTTTTTTTTTTGTAATGTTCTGGGAAAATATAGGGGATAAGGACCACAGTGAACATCCAAGTTCAGAACTGGGAAGTGGAAGCAGAAGTAATATCATCATAATGAATTCAAAATGATTCTTTTTTTTAATTTTTAATTTTTATTGAAAAGAGGTAAAAGTATACACAAATTAAGGGAACAGCTGTACAATGCTAGGTACATGCCTGTCCTAATAAATAATCTAATAATAGAAAGAGGTGACCATAAATATAAACAGCCCCCCATTGAGATTACATTTAAACCATGTAGCAACTGTCTATAATTTGTATAACACATCTGTATAACTGAGGAACTGAAGAAATGGTGACGGTTCTTGAAACAGGTTAAAGGAGCACTGCTATTATCCATGTGATATTTCATATACTAGAGAAGATGAGTATTTAAAGATGAATCCAGGGGACATAAGAAGCGTTGGACGGTAAAATGTCTTTTTCTGACATGAATTGAAGAACCCTTGCCCCAAATCGCCACAAATTTCTCCTGCACTCTAGAAGTATCCGCAGTAGTGTTTTGAGTTATTTGTAT
Source organism: Gekko gecko (assembly GCA_029375565.1). Lineage (NCBI taxonomy): Eukaryota > Metazoa > Chordata > Lepidosauria > Squamata > Gekkonidae > Gekko > Gekko gecko. The sequence goes on along the minus strand of JAPDNY010000006.1, from coordinate 124,136,982 downwards.
AAGTTTTTCTAAGATAAATTGATCCCATATTTTTTCATACCACATTTGCATCGAGAGAGGAGAACTAGACTTCCAAGCAGACGCAATAGATAACCTAGCTGCCACAAATAGTTTAGCTATAAGCTCCTTTTGGGCTCTTGTAGCAGAGGCTGAGTCCATTAAGTCAAGAAGTACTATTTTGAGGCAAATCTGCAGGTTTAGAGAAGTGATCTCATTGATTTTCTCAACGACTTCTTTCCAAAACGAGTATATAACGGGGCACTCTCACTAGCAGTGGAGATATGACCCTCTACCTCCGCACTTCTTCCAACACTGAGGACTAGTTGTTGGGTTTATCTTGTGTAGTTTTTCTGGTGTATAATAACAGTGAGTGATCAATTTAAAAAACTGTAGCCAAGTTGTATAATTTCTTGAAAGATTAGTCAGAGAGTTCCAAATCTTATTTCATAATTGTTCCGTTATATTCATCTGTAAATCCTCCTGCCATTGAAGTTGATGCCTCAGAGGTGAGTTGTCTTCTGCCCCTATAAGTAATTTATACAAATTTGCCATCAGGCCTTTGGGAGAGTCTGCATAGGTTAATAAGATATTTTCCAGGCCAGAGTAGGGTCTGTCAAATGTGCCTTTGAGGCCAGAAATTCCATCAGATTTTTAAATTGTGAATAGCTGTGCCCTGGCTTGTTCTTCAAAATATTCCTTATCACGAATCTTCCTGCAATGTACAAAGTCAATTGGACGGGAGAATCCTGCTTGTGTCCAGTCTTTATAAGACCCAGCTTCCTGAGCTGATTGAAACCATATTTGGTTGACAATGGTGGTAAGTGGAGAGATACCTGAGATTAGCTGTTGTCTTTTGCAGTCCCAAACTTTAAACATAGCCATTAGACAAGGATTTTCTCGATAAGTTTTTGGTCGACGTGAAGGTAACATCCAACTGGCTTCCTGAAGTGTGTATGGCCTTACATAGATTTGTTCCATTTGACCCCATCAAGGTTCTTATCTGGAATATCTATGGGAAGTGTTCGAAAAAGAAATAGAAACTTGGGTAGAATGAAACTCTTGATTAGATTCAGCCTATCGGGCAGAGAAAAATTATTGGGCTTCCTATCATTTAATTGCGTTTTCACTGAATTATAAAGCGTGCTATAGTTATGATGCGAAAGGCCTTTGAGATCTTTTGGGAATGTCACCCCCAAGTGCCGCCAGGACTCTGTGGTCCACTTGAATGGAAATTTCTTCACAATTTCCCCCTGCAGTCTATGGAGTGCCCATGTTGGGTAGAGTTCTGATTTGGACATATTAATTTGAAGGCCCGATATCTTCCCATATTCTGAAAGAATATCCTGTATGTGGGATAATGATTGAATAGGGTTAGAGATGTACAGAGTCAGATCATCCGCATACAAACTGACTTTATGCTCCCTTCCTCCCTTAACCATTCTCGAGAAATCACTACATTGTCTCAATTCCTCTGGTAGTGATTCTTGGCATCATGCAGGATCACTGCTTGAGCTTGGAATTTGTCCCAGAGATTAGCCTCTCTGTAGATAAATTAAACCACAGTGAACTCAGCATGAATCTAAGATTCCCCGTGTTGTATTTTCAGTGGTAGCACTTAGGGGAGAATAATTTTGTTGCTATGGAGTCATTGCCAAAATGAACATGGAAGCCCTTTTATGCTAATATGCATACATTTAATCAAGGAACAAACATTCTGATTAATGCTGACTGCCAGGAATGACCTCTTGTCACTGTCACAGTATTCCATAAGTAGCCGACCATGGCTCCTAGGAAATTATTTCCATCCAGTTACTTCAGGAATTGAAAATAATATCATTGCACTATTGTGCAACTGTGTAGATAACTTTCTCTTATCAAGAGTGTGATCCTAAACAAGAGTTGTCCTCTAAACACATTGACTTCAATGAACTTACACAGGTGTGATTCTGCTTAGGATGGCACGGTTTCTGTTTCAATGTACTAAAATAAATGGATGTGCCTATATTCAGAAAGATTAGAGATTTTTCAGATGTATTCTCATAGGAAAACCTCAGAACACATCTGCTGGTGGATAGAAGGTCTGACCTGGGATTTAAGGTGTCACCCATTCTGGATGGGGTTACACTCCTCTTAAAGGAACAGGTCTGTAATCTGGGGGTGCTCTTGGACTCAGGCCTACTGCTGGATAAGCCAGTGGCAGCTGTGGTCACAGGCACTTTTTACAAGCTTTGACTGGTTAGCCAGCTGTGGCCTTTCCTGGAAGAAAAGGTCTGGCTACTGTGGTGCATGCCCTGGTTACATCTAGATTAAATCATTGCGACACACTCTACATGGGGCTGCCCTTGAAAAGTTTTCAGATCATTGCAGCCAGGATGTTGGTACAGATCATTGCAGCCAGGATGTTGACTAGAGTGGGTTGTAGGGACCATATCACTCCAGTCTTGGCCCACCTACACTGGCTTCCAATTTGTTTCCAAGCTGATTTATATGTATTTTATCTGAAGGGTTTAAAACTCATTTGAAAGTTGTTTTAATGAGGTATTCTGGGGAGAAAGGTTTATTTTAATGGTTTTATAATTTCATTTTATCATATATGTTTTAATTTTTTAGCCACCTTCGGTGGCTCATGTAATAGCAGAACGGTGGTATATAAATTTTGTATTTTTGGCCACTGTGTGATGGAGTGTTAGACTGGATGGGCCATTGGCCTGATCCAGCATTGGCTTCTCTTATGTTCTTATGTAATAATACTAATACTAATAACAATAATAATAAATGTATGCATTGATTTGAGATGAATTTTATAACATGAAAAGAATTTCTATGAAGAATTTTGGTGTCATCATGTCACTGTGACTTTTATGTTGATAAAATATATATCTATGTAAATAAAAGTAGCAAGCAGGCTAGTGGGGAACAGAGACACATAAATGTGCTCCTGTGGTCTCATCTCAGCAGGGAAATATAAACAAATCCAAATTATTTCCCCAGATTTGGAGGTCTTCATTCTTTTTTGGTGCCTGCTGGGTAAAGTGAATGTGGCTTCCATGTGTGTAACACTGAATCAGGCAGACAGAGTATTCAAAGGCTCTGAAAGGTTAAAATGGAGGGTCCTGTTTCCTTTCAGCGGAAATGTTGAGGTAATAATCTCACCTGGAAATCTCCATATCTGATTGTGTTTGCAGACTGGCTTGAAGTTCCTTGTAATTATAATCATTGTCAGCAGCATCAACAACAAAAACTGAAGCATCTGTGTGACCTTTAAATGCCTAGTCCTTTTTTTTTTTTTTTAGTAGAAGCTGGAGCCCCAAACCAGATAAAGAGTCATCCAGATTTTACATTTGCTTTTTGATGGCAGATTTTTGCAAATGTGTAAAACATTCATACAGGATCAATTTCTTTTTTTGCAAAATATATGATAAAATACTCCAAATTATTCACTTCTACATCACTTTTGCATCCTAATTATACACTGCCTTGACCTTAGAGGAAGGCACTATGACCTTTGAGGACATAATTTTAAATAATATAATCTCACTCTCTTTAATATCATTAAACATCCATTAGTGGTAGAGTCATTTGTGATTTGAAAAAAAATTCTAGGCATTACAGAACTGCCAGGACATAATGCAAATCACTACAATATTTAGAAGTAGAGGAAGATTAGGGTCTGAAGGCAGAACTGAAAAGACTTCAAAACCCCATATGCCCTTATTTATTTATTTAGAAGTTTTATCTGCTGCTTCTCCAAAGACCTGTTGGAGATGATTCACAAAGTAAAACAATACAATAAAATTATTTTTAAAAGCACAAAAATTATCAATAACACAGGACAGAAAAGTGTAAAACAACATTCAATAGTATAATATTATAATGTTCAAGAAATTGGACCTGAAGTCAATTTCTTGTGCTTTCATTAACCATAGACAGGCCTTATATTAAACGCTAGACCTGTAAGTGGCTTGAAGTGACCAAACAAAAAATAACTGGTTGTTGATATGGAAGAGCTGGCAATCAACCTTGTGACCTCTGAATAGCAGTCTATATACCTAATATATACCTATATACTGCGGATAGTGGTTAGGAGCATGGACTCTAATCTGGTAGAACTGGGTTTGATTCCCCATGCCTCCAAGTGCAGGTGCTGGTGTGACCTTGGGTCAGTTACAAGTTATTTCAGAGCTGTTTTCTCATGAAGGAGAAGAAGAAGAAGAAGAGATTGGATTTATACCCTGCCCTTCACTCAAAATCTCAGAGTGGTTTACAAACTCCTTTCCCTTCCCCTCCCCACAACAGACACACTGTTGGGTAGATGGGTCTGAGAGAGCTCTGACAGAAACTGCTCTTTCAAGGACAGTTCTGACAGAACTATGGCTTGCCCAAGGTTATCCATTAGCTGCAAGTGGAGAAATGGGGAATCAAACCCGGTTCTCCCAGATTAGAATCTGCACACTGAACCACTGCACCAAACTTACTGTATCTCGAAAGTTCTCGAAAGAGCTCTCTCAGCCCCACCAACCTCACAGGGTGTCTCTTGTGGGGAGGGGAACGGAAAGAGATTGTAAGTCGCTTTGAGACTCCTTTGGGTAGCGAAGGGTGGGGTATAAATCCAATCTCTTCTCTCTCCTCTTCTTATTTCCACAAACAGAGGGCACACTCTCCCCCAACAGGTTTTTCTACAGACTCAGGGACCTCTGTGGAGCTGCAGGAAAATCCAGAAAGTTAAAAAAAAAAAAAAAAAGCTCAAGGGGGGTTGAATTCCCCCAATAACTTTTGAAATGACCACCTCAGGGATCTATTCCAGGCCCTGCCGCATTGACAGTGAGAGATAGTCTGGCTGACAGAGAGACAGAAAGAGATAATGAGTGGGGGAAGAGGGGGGGAAGGAAAAGCAGAACTGGAGCTGGAATTGGGAAGGATTCCTCTTGCAGTATGAATGACTGAATAGCAAGGGGACATTTTTAAAGGACATCTGGGCTTGTGACCCCTGCCTCTTTTGCTGCAGGCTCCACTGTCCTCTGAAAACTTTCTAACTGCTTCCTCCCTCCACCAGCTTGAGAAAGACTGACTGACTGACAGAGAGAGAAAGACAAAGAGAGATAATGGGTGGGGGAAGAGGGGAGGAAGCAACAGCAGAAGTGGAGCTGGGATTGGGGAGGTTCCAACTATCACCCCCTTCCCTTCACAGAAGGCTGTCACAGAGCTGCCTCCTCCCTTAAGAGGGCACCACTCAGAACAACTGAAAGAATCTCTGCCTTTTTATCAGAAATAACAATCCATCAACAGTACCATACACAACAACGCAATGCCAAAAGTACCTCACAAAAGTGGATGCCCTGCTGAAATGAGAACATCTGAAAAGCTAACAAATTGGTTACTGCAAGAAAGGCATTTAAACAGTAACCAACTATACTATGAAAAAGACATTTTTTTTAAAAAAAAAGCAGAAGTAATGTGTTAATACACAGCCAACAGAAATAAGGAAAATGTGGATATTGACATTTTGACATATCATGCCAACAGTGCAGCTGGGGAATAGGGGTGTGCACCCCTCCAAAAAAAAATAAATCAATAATTTTTGGGTTTCGATATACCAAACCCGAAAGATATTGGTATTTGCTGATATTCCTGAATCCCAGTATCAGTATGATACTGTGCTTCAGAAATTATCAGTATTGCTGAATATATTTGGCTCAATTATACCGTTTGGGGACTGTCCCCATAGAGCATAATCATTACCTCCCTCAGAAGTCGAGGGGTTAAGGTTAGGACCTATTATTGAAGGGAAGGTAAATTGCCTTCCCTTCAAAAAGGGAGTGGGTTTAAACTTGAAATTCCCGCCTTGCAATTGCGCCACAGAGGCGGCACACTTCCTTCACTGAAGAGAACATAAGAGAAGCCAATGTTGCATCAGGCCAATGACCCATCCAGGCCAACACCCTGTCACACAGTGGCCAAAAATACCAGGTGCCATCAAAAACACTCAGAGCCCTCCCACTGTTGACCCCCCCAAGCACCAAGAATACAGAGCATCCCTTGCCCCAGAGTCCTTATCTATACCTTGTGGCTAATAGCCACTAATGGATTTCTGCTCCATTTTTGTTGTTGTTGTTGTTCAGTCGCACAGTCGAGTCCGACTCTTTGCGACCCCATGGACCAGATCACGCCAGGCCCTCCTGTCTTCCGCTGTCCGCTGAAGTTTGCTCAATTTCATGTTCGTTGCATCGATGACACTGTCTAACCATCTCATCCTTTGCCGTCCCCTTCTTCTTTGACCTTCAATCTTTCCCAGCATCAGGGTCTTCTCCAGTGAACGCTCCCTTCTCATTTGGTGGACAAAGTATTTGAGCTTCAGCTTCAGGATCTGGCCTTCCAGGGAACAATCAGGGTTGATTTCTTTTAGGATTGACTGATTTGATCTCCTGGCAGTCCAAGGGACTCTCAAGAGTCTTCTCCAGCACCATAGTTCAAAAGAATCTATTCTTCGGCGCTCGGCCTTCCTTATAGTCCAACTCTCACAGCCATACATTACTACGGGGAATACCATTGCTTTGACCATGCGGACTTTTGTTGGCAAGGTGATGTCTCTGCTTTTTATCATGCTGTTTAGGTTTGCCATCGCTTTCCTCCCAAGGAGCAGGCGTCTTTTAATTTCATGGCTGCAGTCACCATCTGCAGTGATCTGGGATCCTAGGAATGTGAAGTCTGTCACTACTTCTACGACTTCCCCTTCTATTTGCCAAGGAGTGATGGGGCCAGATGCCATGATCTTAGTTTTTTTGATGTTGAGCTTCAAGCCCACTTTTGCGCTCTCCTCTTTCACCCTGAGCAAGAGGCTCTTGAGGTCCTCTTCACTTTCTGCCATCAGAGTGGTATCGTCTGCATAGCTGAGGTTATTGATCTTTTCCCCAGCAATTTTAATTCCAGCTTGTGATTCATCCAGGCCAGCATTTCGCATGATGTACTCTGCATATAAGTTAAATAAGCAAGGTGACAATATACATCCTTGTCGTACTCCTTTTCCTATGCTAAACCAGTCAGTTGTTCCATATCCAGTTCTAACTGTTGCTTCTTGACCCTTATACAGGTTTCTCAGGAGACATGTGAGGTGGTCCGGTACTCCCATCTCTTTAAGAACCTGCCATAATTTATTGTGATCCACACAATCAAAGGCTTTAGCATAGTCAATGAAGCAGAAGTAGATGTTTTTCTGGTACTCTCTTGCTTTCTCCATAATCCAGCGAATGTTGGCAATTTGATCTCTAGTTCCTCTACCTCTTCGAAACCCAGCTTGTACTTCTGGCAGTTCTCTATCCACATACTGTTGGAGCCTAACTTGTAGGATTTTGAGCATGACCTTGCTAGCGTGTGAAATGAGTGCAATTGTGCGATAGTTTGAACATTCCTTGACATTGCCCTTCTTTGGGATTGGAATGTACACTGACCTTTTCCAATCCTGTGGCCACTGTTGTGTTTTCCAAATTTGTTGGCAAATTGAGTGCAGCACTTTAACAGCATCTTCTTTTAAGACTTTGAATAACTCAGCTGGGATGCCATCACCTCCACTAGCTTTGTTGTTAGTAATGTTTTCTAAGGCCCATTTAACTTCGCTTTCTAGGATGTCTGGCTCGAGGTCAGTGATTATACCATCATGGTTGTCAAGGACATTGAGGTCCTTCTTGTATAGTTCTTCTGTGTATTCTTGCCATCTTTTCCTAATCTCTTCTGCTTCTGTTAGGTCCCTACCGTTTTTGTCCTTTATCATGGCCAGCTTTGCATGGAACGTTCCCTTGATTTCTCCAATTTTCTTGAACAGATCTCTAGTCCTTCCCAATCTATTGTTTTCCTCTATTACTTTGCATTGTTCATTCAGGAAAGCCTCCTTATCTCTCCTTGCTGTTCTCTGGAAATCTGCATTCAGTTGGGCAAATCTTTCCTTTTCACCGTTGCCTTTAGCTTTCCTTCTTTCCTCTGCTATGTGCAAAGCCTCATCAGACAGCCACTTTGCTTTCTTGCATTTCTTTTTCTTTGGGATGGCGGTGATTGCTGCCTCCTTTACAATGTCACGGACCTCTGTCCATAGTTCTTCAGGCACTCTGTCTATCAAATCTAGTCCCTTAAACCTATTCTTCACCTCTACTGTATATTCATTGGGGATGCGATCTAGGTCAAATCTGAATGGCCTTGTGTTTTTCCCAACTTTCTTCAATTTAAGTCTGAATTTTGCAATGAGTAGCTCATGATCTGAGCCACAGTCTGCTCCAGGTCTTGTTTTTACTGACTGGATAGAGCTTCTCCATCTTTGACTGCAAATTATATAGTCAATCTGATTTCGGTGTTGCCCATCTGGTGATGTCCATGTGTAGAGACGCCTCTTAGGTTGTTGGAAAAGGGTGTTCGCTATGACCAGCGTGTTCTCTTGACAAAACTCTGTTAGCCTTTGCCCTGCTTCATTTTGTTCTCCAAGGCCAAACTTGTCTGTTATTCTGGTTACCTTTTGATTTCCTACTTTAGCATTCCAGTCCCCTATGATGATTAGGACATCATTTTTTGGTGTTAGTTCTATGAGCTGCTGTAGGTCTTCATAGAACTGGCCCACTTCAGCCTCTTCTGCAGCAGTGGTTGGGGCATAGACTTGGATTACTGTGATATTGAATGGTTTGCCTTGGATTCGGACCGAGATCATTCTGTCATTTTTGAGATTGTATCCCAATACTGCCTTTCTCACTCTCTTGTTGACTATAAAGGCCACACCATTTTTTCTACGGGATTCCTGGCCACAGTAGTAGATATAATGGTCTTCTGAGTTAAATTCGCCCATTCCTGTCCACTTTAGTTCACTGATTCCCAAGATGTCGATGTTCATTCTTGCCATCTCATTTTTGACCACGTCAAGCTTACCTTGATTCATAGATCTTACATTCCAGGTTCCTATGCAGTATTGTTCTTTGCAGCATCGGACTTTCCTTTCACCGTCAGACACATCCACAACTGAGCGTCCTTTCGGCTTTGGCCCAGCCGCTTCACTCTTTCTGGGGTTACTCGTACTTGCCCTCTGCTCTTCCCCAGTAGCATATTGGACACCTTCCGACCTGAGGGGCTCATCTTCCGGCGTCATATCTTTTAGCCTTTTGTCACTGTCCATGGGGTTTTCTTGGCAAAGATACTGGAGTGGGTTGCCATTTCCTTCTCCAGGGGATCACTCTTGGTCTGAGTTCTCTGCTGTGGCCTGTCCGTCCTGGGTGGCCCTCCACGGCATAGCCCACAGCCTCATCGAACCACGCAAGCCCCCTCGCCACGACAAGGCAGTGATCCATGAGGGAGTATGTTTATCTAATTCATATGTTTATCTGCTCCATATGTTTATCTAATTCCCTCTTGAAGCCATCCATGCTTGTAGCCACCACCACCACCTCCTGTGGCTGTGAATTCCATGTGTTAATCACTCTTTGGGTGAAGAAGTACTTCCTTTTATCCGTTCTAACCCGAGTGCTCAGCAATTTCATGGAGTGCCCATGAGTTCTTGTATTGTGAGAAAGGGAGAAAAGTACCTCTTTCTCAACCTGCTCTATCCCATGCATAATCTTATAAACCTCGATCATGTCACCCCTCAGCTGTCGTTTCTCCACGCTAAAGAGCCCCAAGTGTTTTTCCAAAGCTATAATATCCTTTTTGAGGTGTGGTGACCAGAACTGTACACAGTACTCCAAATAAGGTCGCACCATTGATTTATATAGGGGCATTATGATACTGGCTGATCTGTTTTCAGTTCCCTTCCTAATAATCCCCAGCATAGCATTGGCCTTTTTTATTGCAGTTGCACACTGTCTCGATATTTTCATTGAGTTATCTACTACGACTCCAAGATCTCTCTCTTGGTCAGTCTCTGCCAGTTCTGACCTCATCAACATGTATTTATAGTTAGGATTTTTATCTTCAATGTGCATCACCTTGCACTTGGCCACATTGAACCCCATTTGCCACGTTGATGCCCACTCACCCATCCTTGATAGATCCCTTTGGAGTGCCTCACAGTCCTCCCTGGTTTTCACCACCCTGAACAATTTCGTGTCATCTGCAAATTTAGCCACTTCACTGCTTACACTCAACTCCAAATCATTAATGAACAAGTTAAAAAGCATCGGACCGTGATTTTTGAGCTGACTTAGGAGCCTTTGATGAGGAACTTTATCAAAAAGCTTTATCAAAAGCTTTCTGGAAGTCAAGGTAAACAGTATCTATTGGGTCCCCCTTGTCCACATGTTTGTTCACCCCATCAAAGAACACTAACAGGTTAGTGAGACAAGATCTTCCTTTACAGAACCCGTGCTGAGTCTGCCTCAATAGTTTTTGTTCATCCATGTGCCTACTAATTCTTTCCTTAATAACAGTTTCCACCAATTTACCTGGTATCGACGTCATACTGACTGGCCTGTAATTTCCTGGATCCCCTGTGGAACCCTTTTTAATGGGAGTGACATTAGCTACCTTCCAGTCCTCAGGAATGGAGGCAGATTTTAGTGAAAGATTACATATTTTTGTCAGGAGATCCACAGGTTCATAGTTGAGTTCTTTCAGATGTATGCCATCCGGGCCTGGTAATTTACCAGTTTTTAAGTTGTCTGTCAGTTGTAGGACCTCCTCTCTCATCATCTCAATCTGACTCAGGTCAACACCCCTCATGAAATCAGCGGTTCTGGAGTGGGCAAGCACTTCTCATCTTCCATCATGAAGACAGAGGCAAAAAATGCATTCAGCTTCTCAGCCATTTCCCTATCATCCTTCAGCACTCCTTTTACCCCTTGGTCATCCAAGGACCCCACTGCCTCCCTGGCTGGTTTCCTGCTTCTGATGTATTTGAAGAAAGTTTTATTGTTGGTCTTTATGTTTTTCGCTATATGTTTCTCATATTCTCTTTTTGCCTGCCTGATCACAGACTTGCATTGTGTTTGCCACAGCCTGTGTTCCCTTTTATCAGCCTCACTGAGACTAGCTTTCCACTGCTTAAAGGAATCCTTCTTACCTTTTACAGCTTCCATTACTTTGTTTGTTAACCATGCAGGCTTTTTTCGATATCTGTTTTTGCCTTTCCTAACCTGCAGTGTATATTTTTTCGGAGCTTCTAGGATTGTAATTTTAAATATTTTCCAAGCTTTCCCAATGGTTTTGACCTAGTAAGCATTTACTAGGAAGGCAGCCTGCCATCCCCCCCGGCATGACTTCAAAGGGTGGGTTAATTCCTCCTCAAATATCGGGGAGGCATTTAAACATGCCTCCCCATCCCCCAGGGGCCAGCTGGAGAAGGCTGGAGAGATCAGGGAGGCATGTTTAAATGCCTCCCTGTGCCTTCCCTAGCCCACCTGCCAAAGCAGGCGGGCTGGAGAGCTCAGGGAGGCATTTAAACAAACCAGCTGGAAAAGAATTTGGGGGGGGTGGATTCGAACATGGGATTGCTGAATAGAAGCCTAATAGATGTGGCTTCTATACAGCAATATCTATTCGGGAAGCCAAATCAGAGTAGAGAATCTGATTTGGCTTCTGGAGAACCTGAATAATGTTATATGGGGGGGGGTGTCCTGGCTCAGCTGAGCCAAATGCACACCCCTACTGGAGTGCACAACATACATTTATATATGGAAAAACCAAAAGCACTTCAAAATGCAGAATACATTATTACTTGTATTCATATCTGTCACCACTGCTCTGCAAAGCATTTCATAACTGAAAAATCAAGAGATTACTATAACAGTTGCTGCCATGATGGAAAAGTAACCATTTTGCCAGTACAGTGCCCAACATTACTTAAAACCAGGGCTTTTTTTTAGAAAAAGCCCAGCAGGAACTCATAAGCATAACAGGCCACACCCAACAGCAGAATCTCATTAGCATATTAGGCCACACCCCTGACAGCACAGCTCCGTCCCAGGCAGTGGCAGATTAACCATTAAACAGACTAAGCACGTACTTAGGGCATCAGGGCTAAAGGGGGCACCAAAAAGTTGGGAAAAGGATGAAAAGGAAAAAAAAAGAATGAAGATTTGTTTAAAAAATGATAAAACTAGTGCAAATTGAGCATGGTGCACCCTAGGGTTATCTTCTGTTTTTTGTTGGCAAGGTGTCACAGGCTATGTTTAAAAGTAAAATGCATGTGTTTAGTAAAATGATGGAGCCAAATTCAGTTGTCATGACCATCATTTCACTGACCCTCTCTGGATCAGTGTGGCAAGGAGGGGGGCACCAAGATTGGTCAGTGCTTAGGGCAACAGTGAGCCTTAATCCACCCCGTTGCCAGGATTGGCTTCCCCAGGTGCCCTGCAGCTTGCGGGGCGCATGGGGAACCCGAGGAAAGGAAGGGGGTTTCTGGATCGGCTTTCCCAAGCGCCCTGCAGCTGCAGGGCACCTGGGGAACCCGAGGAGGGGAGGCAGTAGGTGTGGCCAGCTGGATCAGCTTGGCTTCCCTAGGCACCCCGCAGCTTGTGAGGTGCCTAGGGAACCCAGGGGGGGAGGCTGTAGGTGTGGCCAGCTTGGAAGCCAAATGAAACTCCATTCCTGTGTGTTCCTGCCCCAAAATAGCCCTGTTTAAAACACTCTTAACTGGGCAGCATACTCGCTTGAATGGCAGATTGCAACTGGTAGACTGGACAGTACAGGAGGAAGTGTTCCTTCAGGTTTGTGTTCCCCAAGCCATTTAGGTCATTCCCAAGTAGGAACCAGCACTTGAAATGTGCCCTTGTGTCTGCACACAGATTTTCCATGGTTTGTGGTTTCAGGTACTTCTGAAACTAGGATGGCCCGGTACTCCATTCCAGCACCATCATCCAATTGTACTTTGTTATTGACATAAAGCCTTTGTTTTGCACACAGGGACTTACCCATTCATTACAAGGAAGCAGAAGAGTTTGACACATATGAAATGGAACATAAACAGAGGTTCCCACTTGGTTGAAGTGAAAGATGTTTCAAGAAGAATCTAAGTGTGGTTACTATCCAAAGCTGATGCTGTATACCAGCGTATACAATGCATTTCTCTTCTGAAATATGATCTATCTTTTCCAGCTGCCTAATATGTAATGGGTAGGACCCAAACTTCTCCTGCCTTTAGTGGAATGGCCTTCCCTGTGCAACTGAATGAAACAATTTCTGCTCATTCTCATTCCTCTTGCTGTACTCTAAACAATATTTAAGGATCCCCAAGCCATCAGGAACAACTTTGCAGGAGCAGGAGGCACAGAGGGCTGCATTGGAAAGTGGAAGCCAAGAAAGATCTGCTCACAGCTCTTTGTATCCAACCGGTTATCTTCCAAAACTTAACGTACTGGATATAATCCTAGCATATTACAAGCATTTACTAGGAAATCTGATTTGAAACAGGAAGTAGTGTTCAAAGCATTCCAAACGCAAGTCCTAATGTGGTTATTAAGCTAATTAACATTACATGACTGTATCCTTAGAATGAAGTGCATGTTTGTTTCAGATGCTCATGAAAATGAAACAAACTGTCTCTTTTAACATGTTCATAACACCCCTTTTTGTTCTGTGCTAAAGCAAAAAAAATTAAAATCTATAAAGTGAAGATGAAACATAGATTTAGATTTCGGTTGGATATCCATCTTGGGAAATTCTCTGTGCGTGTTCACGCAGTGCAATTTTAATGTAATTTTATTTTGTGGCTCAGCAATGTCTTCTTTGGGTTTAGGGGGGAAATTCCAGTCTTCAGAGGGAAAACAACACCAATTCCAGTTGCTTTCCTGAATGCACCACTAAAAACAACAACATTAGAATGCTTTGTGTTTGCCAGTCTTTAATATTCCAGTGTAGCTTTAAGCATGTGGTTGCTCTGTTCACTGCTAAATGCTGAGCTTGGCATTTCTAGCAATGTTTACTTGGAAGTCTTCAGTTCAGAATTATCCAGTAGTTCAGGTTTGAGAAAATGCTCAAAGTTGGCTGTAATATAGAAACTTGGGCTCCAAAAAGCTCATGAAATAATAACATTAAGAGCTGGATTTGCCAGATCATGGCAAAATAGTTTTGCTGTCTCCTGATTAATAATTCAAAGAAAGGTGGAATTTAAGAAAACTATTTAATAAAGAATTGTCCAAGAATTGAGCTGTGGTGCAATGTGCTTTGGGGTTTATATGGCTATTTCATCTGTTGGACCCCTTGCCTTATTTGCCGTAAGCAGTGTATAAAAAATGGCAGTGAAAATGAAAAAAATTCAGAGCAAGAGCAGGGTCAGGAGACCAGTCTTCATTTGGAGTGAAGAAAATCAGACCTACTGAAGATTTCTGCTAATGCTGCAGTCTCCTTACCAGTACCTTTGTAAATCTTCCTGGTAATAGCCTTCACCCTCTCAAAAGTCCAAGAGTTTCAGCACTCTCCAAAAAAACCCTCTCTTTCTTTGTTTACCCATATGGACTCCTATTTGTTTGTTTGTTTATTACTTTTAATTTATATCCCGCCTTGCCGGGCAAACTGGCTCAAGGCAGCATGCAAACAGATTAAAATACAATACTATATGATTAATTACACAAGCATCCTAATTACACTTGTATTTGGTGTTTTGTGGGTCACTTCTTGTGAGAATGCTCCTGGTGTATGGTTGATGGGTGGTGTTTGTTGGAAGGAGAAAACAGCTGTGAAATATAAGAACTACTAAGAAGGGGATGGGTGGATTAGCTGTATAGTATCTTCTACAATACTGTACTCTAGTAAGAAGCAGCAGTGGCATTTTTAGGTAGGAAAAATTTGCCAATTTGAACTGAGTCTTTATTTGACTGACTTGGGCCTTTATTTGGGAAATAGGAATGTTTTCGGGAAGGGGTCTGTAAAAAGGTGATGAAGTAGGTCTCAACTTTGCTTAGTTCTTTTGGGCTTGTCAGAAAGGTTATATATTGTTCACTAAGTTTATGTTGCATGTGAAATTGCTAGCCTCAAGAGGTCTAAATTGGAAGTCAGAAAAATATATTGTGAACATGAAGAATATATTGTGAAAATGTAAAGTAATTGGCCATGATACAGTGACCAACGTTAATATTGTTGTGTGCAAATAAATTTTTCTTTCAGCAAGACCTTATAAAATCCCTAATATGCTTTTTATGCTCCAGGTTTTTAAAATGTCTTGTAACTCAGTAGTTGTAGCTACATGGTGCAGGCAGTATAAGCAGTTATCACAATGTAATCTTGCTTGTGCACACTTAACACCCTTGCTGAGTTTGAATCATGGCTTTCTAGATCTTAATCCACCTCTTTATACTTCTTCCTGATTCCAACCCTTCCCCTACAAGTGTATAGTTTAAGACCTTGCATTTTGTTAAACAACAGCTGTTACTAAAGGGATTCCAAGCAATGGGAGTTCAATAACTGCTGACAGCATAGAGATTTTTGAACAAGACAGAAAAGTAAGCAGGACTATGTCTGAGAGCAAAGAGGGAAAGGTTTTGCATGCTCGGGCAAAATTATCTCTGGAATTACTGGCTTTACTGAGATAAAGCGGGATCTGAAGGTGTAAAAGGGGGTGTTTGCATAAAACAAATTGGTGGATATAAACTGCATTTTAAATTAGTAATGCTTAATCATCAGCATGCAAATGCCCTTGTCAGTTTGCAAAGCAAAGACCAGAAAACAAACTGAAATAAGGAACTAGGTTCACTTAAAAAAAAAGAAAGAAATTCAGCAGCTGCTAAGTTCTTCTTCCATTGGGTTTCCTCTATTTTATGCCAGCTTTCTAAAGGATCACATTCTTCTTTGGATTCTACCAATGTAAATTAGGAATGATGTTAGCCAAATCAATGAGCTATCCACAATGGAGAGGGAGAGCAGTGTTTTAGATCACATGCCAAATCGGTTAGCATTTATCAGTGTGCATAATTAGCTAATGCTTGCAAGGTACTTGCAAAAAACGTCGGCAGCACATAAGGAGCTTTGATTTTATCCCTTTAGGTTTCAGGTCTTTTTTACTTTGCTTAGAAAGGCAATATTAGGCATAGAATCATAGAATGTTAGAATTGGAAGGGACCTTGTAGGTCATCTAGTCCAGCCCCCTGCACTCTGCAGGAGCATAGCCGAAAGATAGCCCTACAACATACCCAAAAGATGGTCATCCAGCCTCTGCTTGAAAACATCCAGTGAAGGAGCATCCACAACCTCCCGAGGCAGTCTGTTCCACTGCTCAACCACTCTTACAGTTAGGAAGTTTCTCCTAATATTTAGCCGGTAACGACTCCCTTGCGATTTCCACCCATTAGATCTAGTCTGCTCCATCTTCTACATGACAGCCCTTCAAATATTTGAAGACTGCAATCATGTCCCCTCTAAGCCTTCTCTTTCCCAGGCTAAACATACCCAACTCTTTCAGCCTTTCCTTGTAAGACTTGGATTCCAACCCTCTCACCATCCTGGTTGGTGATTCCAACCCTCTCACCTCTTCTGGACACGATCGAGCTTGTCGACATCCTTCCTAAAATGTGGTGCCCAAAACTGGACACAATACTCCAGGTGAGGCCTGACCATAGCAGAATAGAGTGGAACAACCACCTCCCATGATCTGGACACAAAGCTTCTGTTAATGCATCCTAAAGTTGCATTAGCTTTCTTCACAGCCACATCGCACTAGTGGTTCATGTTTAGCTTGTGATCAACCAGAACACCCAGATCCCTTTCACATGTGCTGCTGTCAAGCCAAGTCACTCCCATTCTATATCTGTGCCTTTGATTTTTGGTACCTAAGTGTAGGACTTTGCACTTATCTCTATTGAAATTCATTTTATTTGCCTCAGTCCACTGTTCCAGCCTATCTAGATCATTTTGAATCCTGACTCTGTCTTCTTCAGAATTAGCAATCCCACCCAGCTTCGTGTCATCTGCAAATTTGATAAGCATCCCCTCTATGTCTTCCTCCAGGTCATTTATAAAAACACTGAAGAACACCGGGCCCAGGACCGAGCTGTGCGGCACTCCACTTGAGACTTCCCTTCATGTAGATGCAGAGCCATTTACAAGCACTCATTGGGTACGATTTTTAACCAACCATGAATCTATCCAGTGGTTGCACCATCCAGCCCATACTTTACTAGCTTATCCTCAAGGATATCATGAGAAACTTTGTCAAATGCTTTACTGAAATCTAGACACACTATGTCTACAGCATTGCAGAGTCAACCATTTTAGTAACTCTCAAAAAAAGAGATAAGTATCAATAGGTGTTTACTTGTAAAAAAAACCCCTGTATTTGAAAGCAAAATATTACTTATGTTCTTTAACATACTGTTTTCATCTGCAGACTAATATCTCAGTGTAGTCCACTATTCCCTGACAGCTCCCTTAAAATATAGTTTGTAGTGTATGACTGATGCTGAATATTTGGTTAGGGTATGTAGGAGCAGAAAAAGTTGCATACCAAACACAGATCAATTCTACCAATGCTTTCTTCAGGAAACCTGTTGCACCAACATATAATGACCCACCAGAACCTAAAATGTGGAATAGCTGATGGGAAACTAGGACAGAGAAACTGGGGAACCCCATGTGGAAGTCCCATTACTGTTGTGTGGCATTTGGCAGCCACACCAGCAAGTGGGAAACCACTCAAGCCTGTCCCCATGGACACCGCCATCATCCCAGGACTGGGTTCTATTCTGAAGATGGTAGTAGATCTTTGTCAAGTCCTTATCTGTAAACATACAGATATCTCAACATACATCTATCTCAAAAGGTGTAAAGAATGTTATATTTCATAGGGACATAGATAATGCATTATAAAAAGATTAACATGTTATATGCACACATCTTTCACAAGAATGTGTAATACGTTTAGCTGAAGTAGAACAATGAAAAATTCTGGCCTCAGGTAAATGCATATTTGTGTCACCAAAAGTATGATGAATTCAGTATACCTGCCAGATTTTTTTAGAATAAAATTCCAAATTGTTAGAAATACTTGTTCTTTGTGAATTCTGGCTTCAGTTCTGAGTTACTATAGATTAACAAGATTTTGTGTCCAACATACATAAAGGGCTGACTCCAGCCAATTAAGTACACTGATGTATATATCTTTGTATCCTCTCTAGACAGCACATCATACTAACTTTTTAAAATGTTACTAATGCTTTAATATGTGTTGCCAATAAAAATGAGATTTATTCATGTGTTCAAACAGCCTAATTAGAAAGATAAAAAAGGAGAAATGTGCTTTCACTGAATGCTTTGTGCTTGAGTACCCTGATGTAGCTAATCACTTACATATAAACACATGTATGTGGATTATTCCTATGTATAGTAAGTCAGCAGCTTCTTAGACAAAACTATTAACACTATAAATAAATAACTAAATAAAGAACACTCAAAGCCCAGTGTAAAACATTGCACTCGGCAGTATTCTTTTCTAAGCTGCACATCCAAGCAAACCACAGGCCCCTACAGGTTCTGTGTCTTCATTCACTCATCTGATAAATTCAGTGAAAATGGCCAGTAGGAACACAGTACCCACAAGTGCCTTGTGCAGTTGGTGATACTGCATCCTGTAGCATATCCTTCCTCATTCGTAGATCCCTTTATTAATGCAATCACTGAAGCTGTCAAACAGCAGAAGCCTACAGTTTCTTTCTTGTCCCTAGAGTCAAGTATACTCACAAGTCTGGCTGATTCTTTACTTTCACTTAGAGTCCCAATGTGACATTTCCCTCCCAATGAAACCTTTGCTAAGAGAAAAACTCCATTATGTCCTCCTTGTATCTAATGATAATAGAAATCCTTTTCCAGCCAACATTTCTAGTCATACAACGGACAGATTCGGGGGGGGGGGGCTTTCACCTTTCTTT
This sequence comes from Gekko gecko, assembly GCA_029375565.1. NCBI lineage: Eukaryota > Metazoa > Chordata > Lepidosauria > Squamata > Gekkonidae > Gekko > Gekko gecko. The sequence goes on along the minus strand of JAPDNY010000006.1, from coordinate 124,118,167 downwards.
CTAAAAGAAAACAGTTTTCCAGTATTTTCAACTCCTTTTCAACTCCTTTGCAACTCCTTTGCTCTAATGGTGTTCTGTGGTGCATGTAGGGTTTTTGTCTTATAACAATAACTCACATATAGTAGCAAAACATCATGAATCTTAAATTTTATGTTGTGAAACTTTAAAGATGAAAGGATAATTAGGTACCTTTAATTTGGGGGCCTAATTCAACAATACTCTGTTTGGAATACCCCTTGTCTTCAAAATAAAATAAAAGAAGTAGTGAAAAATCACAATTAACTTGGACATGTGCAATAGCATGGCATATAAAAAGACATGGTAGCAGAGCACCTCTAGGTGTACTTTTATCTTTGTGCCACCTTTACTGGCTTCTCCTGTTATGCAGACACTTCTTGATAGTACTTTTTCTGTCTAAATATTTGCATTTCAAAAATCCCTTTGGCAGCCCAGTGCAACACTCCTGCTAAGCCAGCAGCCTCTATGCCAAGGCTAACACTGGCATAATGTACTTACAGTCTTATGCACTTAGCAAAGCATAAAGTACAATAGTACCACTAGAAACCAGCATTATTGACAGTCACTCCCTTAGCATGCAGGACAACTCTTTACCAGCAATGCCTGTGCATTACCTATGTAGGGAGAGCACCAATCAACCTGTGATGAAAGCAGGGGTCTGTGGAGCCAGTTTACATTTCCCCCAGCACATAATGACAATTGTGCTCCAGGGGAAAAAACCACAATTCCTCTACCAATACAAGTCAAGTCCTCTTGTGCATGTGTTTGCTTTGAGGCCTCTGAGGGGAACACACTTGTTTATAAAGAGATGGAAAGCAACCAAATGGACCAAGAAAAAAATCATGCCAAAGCAATAGCCCCCAGGAAGCAACAAGCAACACAGCCCTTCATAAGGAAAATATTGAAGTTAATGAAACTAGCACACTGTAAATGTGTGAATGCAAAGTTTGGCATGCTTTACCATTTAAAAACACACTCCAGACTCCTACACACATCAAGCTCCTGACATGAGGAATGGCCATTCAGAAAAAGAGAGAGAAAAAACTCATCCTCTCACCTTCATGTGTCTGTTCTGCCTGTGAAATAGCGAGACATCCTCCCCCCTCCCCCACGTTTGCAGTGAGATTCCCTTCAGCTTGGACATTTTCTCTTTCCTGCCTGTGGTTTTGGAAGGGAGCCTTCCTTCTGAGCCAACTTGGGCTGAATATCTGCCCCCAAAGTGTGTGCAGGGCTTTCTGAGCATGGACCTTGGACAAAGTGGGGGATGTAAGTTCATCAGACTACAAAGACCAGTTCCCCTGGAGAAAATGGATGCTTTGGAAGATGGACTTTATGACATTGTACCCCACTGAGGTCCCTGTCCTACCCAGGCTCCATCCCCAAATTTCCAGGAGTTTCCCTGCCTGGGCTGGCAACCCTATCCCTCATCCCACTTTCCCCCATGCAAATTGTGTTAGCAGAAAAAGAGTTGCTGTTTGAGAGCATCCCATAATTGACACAAGAGTAAATGCAATGAAGTCAGTGGGGCTCCTCTCATGTAAATCTATATTCGAAGTAAGAGAGGCAAAGTGAGTATGCAAGTGGAAAAACTAGGGAGAGCTTGTGGTTTAGCAAGGGAACATCAGGCAAAGTGCAGAAGGCTGAGAGGGGTTGCAGTGCTTGGCAGAGTGATTGTGGAGCTGCCAAAATGGAGTGGTGCTTCGGTTAAGCACTTCTGCTCATGCCTGAAAGTGATTTTTTTTAAAAAGGATACCACCCAACAGTGCGCTCCATGGTAGACTCGCAGCAATAATCTCAACGATCAACCATCGAGCAAGTGCACAGTGAAGCCAGCTCATGGTGGGATGTCTGATCAAAACTTTCAGTTATAACATAATACGGCGTAATTAGAGGCATGCCTAAACTTGCTTGTCATCTGACCACAGCCATCTTCAGTGGAAAAAGTGGGTTTAGAAGATGAGTTGAATCAAGCAGCTAAGTTACCAGTTCTGACATCCTGGTGTGGAGAAAGTATTTTATGGTTATGATAGCTTGTTGGACTGAAACAATAACTTCCTTTCTAACATGGTAACACTTGGGTTTATACCTGGGTTTTTAACAAAATCTATGGCAAGTTTACAAAAAGAAAAAAAAAGGAATACCTTATGTTTCAGCCAAAAAGATACAACAAAACAGTGTGCTGGTTTTCATGTTTTTCAGAGCTCTTCATTAGTAGGGACAGTGAGAGGGGAATATGTTGCAGGCAGTGGTCTTAAGCTTTCTTGTCATCATCCTATGTAGAATGACAGGCAGATTTGTATAGATGACATGGTATTGGATGGAGCTGGAGGTGGTATCACATTTTACTTTCAGCCTTCTGAGTAGAAGCAGGAAGAAAGGAAGTATCCAACTGAAATTATAAAATCAGTACTTGATCAAGTGTCTGGTACCAAACAGAACACACAGCTTAAAAGTCAAGGGCAAGAGGAAAATATGATTGTTTTCTTAGCAAAGCTGAGCTATTATCATTATTGGTTGAGTTTTTTATCATATTTTGGAATTGAGAACAGGTGCCTAACATCGCCATGACCTCCCTGCCACAGTTGAAACAATGAGTGAACTCAAGGCCCCTTGCGTGTCTTTGATTCCGGTTTTGGATTGTTTCAATCTGCTCAGCCTGGAGGAAGTTGACAGATTGCTCATGACTATATGCCCAATCTCATGCAGCCTTGATCCATGCTCTTACTGGCTCATTAAAGTGGGCCACAAGGGGTTTCTAGGTGCCCTAAGGGAGAATGTCAACAAGCCCCTCGAGGGGCGGTTCCTGGGGGCACTCAAGGAAGCGATGGTCTGCACTCTCCTGAAAAAATCTACCTTGGACCTGGCCGACTATCGGTCGGTTTCTAATTTGCCCTATTTGGGCAAACTAATAGAGAGAGCAGTGGTGATACAGTTACAGGGATTTCTGGATGACACTTCTGTCCTAGATCCCTTCCAGTCCAGCTTTCGCCCGGGACATGGGATGGAGACAGCGCCGGTTGCCCTTACTGATGACCTGCAGAGACATCTGGATCGGGTCAGCTCAGCAGTATTGTTGTGAGATCTGTCAGCTGCGTTTACACAGTTGACCATCAGTTGCTGACCAGCAGCCTTGCCAACTTGGGGATACAGGGGCTTGCCTTGCAGTGGCTTGCTTCTTTTCTCCAGGGTCAGGGACAAAGTGTGGTGCTAGGGGAACAGCAGACCAGGAGACAGCCGCTTGACAGTGGTTTGCCTCAGGGGGTGGTGCTTTCCCTGATGATGTTTAACATCTATATGTGCCCCCTTGCCCAGACTGGGGTGTCACCAGTATGCGAATGACACCCAACTCTATCTGATGTTGGGTGGCCGGTCAGACTCCAGTCCAGAAGATCTTGACCGGGCATTGAAAGCCATGGCTGGTTGGCTGAGACTGAGCCAGCTGAAGCTAAATCAGGCAAAGACGGAGGTCCTGTGCCTGAGTCGGGGCGGTCTGGGGAGGGAGATCCCGGTTGGGTGCCATTGGTGCCAGCGCCAGAGGTTAGGAGTTTGGGAGTGCTCCTGGATCCTTCCTTAACAATGGAGGCCCAGATGGCAGCCACAACTAGGTCGACCTTTTACCATCTTCGGCTGATCCGGCAGTTGGTTCCCTTACTCAACCGGGATGACCTGGCTACAGTGATCCGTATGATGGTCACCTTGAGGTTGGACTACTGTAACACTCTCTACATGGGGCTGCCCATGTTGCAAATCCGGAAGCTGCAGCTAGTTCAGAATGCTGTGGCCAGGCTGTTGATGGGTGTCCCTAGATGAAAGCACATCCAGCCTGTGCTGAAGGCACTGCACTGGCTGCCAATAGCGTAACAAATTCACTTCAAGGTGCTGCTACTTAAAGCCCTATAGTGTAGTGGTTAAGTGCGCAGACTCTAATCTCAAAAAGGATATTATAGCATTGGAAAAAGTGCAGAGAAGGGCAACTAGAATGATAAAAGGGTTGGAACACCTTCCCTATGGAGAAAGGTTAAAAGGCTTGGGGTTCTTCAGCTTGGAGAAATGACGGCTGAGGGGGTGACATGATCGAAGTTTATAAGATTATGAATGGGATTGAGCAGGTTGAGAAAGAAGTACTTTTCTCCCTTTCTCACAATACAAGAACTCATGGGCACTCCATGAAATTGCTGAGCAGTTGGGTTAGAACAGATAAAAGGAAATACTTCTTCACCCAAAGAGTGATTAACATATGGAATTCACTGCCACAGGAGGTGGTGGCAGCTACAAGCATGGACAGTTTCAAGAGGGAATTAGATAAACATATGGAGCAGAAGTCCATCAGTGGCTATTAGCCACAGGGTATAGATGGGAATTCTCAGTCTGGGGCAGGTGATACACTCTATTCTTGGTGCTGGAGGGGGCAGCAGTGGGAGGGCTTCTAGTGTCCTGGCCCCACTGCTGGACCTCCTGATAGCACGTGGTATTTTTGGCCGCTGTGTGACAGAGTGTTGGACTAGATGGGCCATTGGCCTGATTCAACATTGGCTTTTCTTATGTTCTTATGGGAGAACTGGGTTTGATTCCCCACTCCTCCACTTGCACCTGCTGGATGACCTTGAGCATGCCATAGTTCTGGCACAGCTGTTCTTGAAAAAAGAGCAGGTTCTGTCAGAGCTCTCTCAGCCCACCTACTTCACAGGGTGTCTGTTGTGGGGAGGGGAAGGGAAAGGAGTTTGTAAGCCACTCTGAGACTCCTTTGGGTAGTGAAGGATGGGGTATAAATCCAATCCCTTCTTCTATATGGCCAGGGTCGGATATACCTGAGGGACCACCTTTCCCCATATATACCACAGAGAGCACTACGGTTGGGGTCACAACGTCTACTAACCATTCCAAGCCCCAAGGATGCCAGGCTCATAGCTACTAGGGCCAGGGCCTTTTCAGTGGCGGCTCCTCACTGGTGGAATGAGCTCCCGGAGAAGATCAGGGCCCTACGGGACCTTGTACAGTCTGCAGGGCCTGCAAGATGGAGCTCTTCCACCAGGCCTTCAACTAGGAGCCGCCTACCATCATTCCACTGTCAACCATGGTCATTACCAACATCTATGACAAAGGTTGCCCTGTATGGAGAACGAGCCTTACCTTTGCGGGAGGCTGGGATACCGCTGAGCCGGGATTTAGAACCACATCTGACTATACGCCATCTTAATTCACTGAAGGACAATCACTATTGTATGCATTTTAAAGTATGAATTGCCTATTGTTTGGTTGTTTTAACTGTTTAAGTGTTTTATTGTGGATTGGCACATGTTGCCAATAAATGTAAGCCTCCCTGAGCCCATCCATGGAGAAGGCAGGATAGAAATATAATAATAAATAATATAAAAATTATATATTGCTTCTTCTCTTGACAGCCTGTTCACATTATTTGTGTTTTCAGGCTTTCCCCTCAAAGTTCCTGGTTTGTAGAAAAAGAGAACAGGGTGGTCCCATGAAATAGAGATCTTTTCCCCACCCCTTGAGACTATTTTCAAGAATGTCCTTGTTTTTTCATTGTACTGAGGTAACTTTTTATTTGGTCTTTAGGTACTGCTATAGTGCTATTAGCTGTGCAAACAGCACAACAGTAACACCTAGGGAGAAATTAGATGCATTACTGCAAAGCAAAAGAGTACAAAAACCATCTAAGGAAGGTGCAATACAGCCTTCAATGCTTTAAGTGTAGTGAATATCCACAAAGAACTCTCTATATTAATTGTGTTTACATATATTTAAAAATTCTTGTTCTTTAACATCCAAATCCTAGAGATATGAGGATCATTAATGGTGTAGCTAGAGGCGTCTGCCAATTTAGGTAGAACAGAACCCTATAGAAAGGGGCCTCCGATTAAGCAATGGGTCACTCTGTGTGTAAGATGAACTGTTTCAGAAGCAAGGACAAGGGTGCACAGGGTAAGTACTTAGTCACAAATATTTTCCTCCAGCTCATAAAGTCACTCCCTAGAAAATAAGGTCTTTTCCCCACTGTGACAGCCTATGTTTTCCCTAACCTGATCTAAAAATCACTTCTGACAAAATTTGTCTTAAAAATGAAATAAAACATATACAAGAATTGTCATAAAAGTTTATGGAGCTTCTGGGTAAAGCTATTGGGTCTCTCAAAACAGACATAATCTGTTTTCCATTTATCTACACCTGAAGTTGAAGTATTATTAGAACTATGATCATCACTAGAGAAGGCTGTGAGCAAACATTTATCAGTGAGATGTATGTACTTGCTTTCTGGCTGCACAAGTCTGTGGTTCTGCAACTGAAAATAAGCAATGATGGTTCTAAGAGCCTGCATTTGTATGATTTGTTGAGATCAAGTCATCTTCCTGTGGACAAGATCTAGATCGTTATTTAGACCCTAATTTTATTTGTTTGCTGGATTGTATCCAGCCTTTCTTCTGAGGAGCTCAAAATAGCTTTTTATTTATTATGCATTTATTCTGCCTCTTTTCCTTATTATGTATTTATTTTGCTTCAAAGAGTGTATATAGAAATCCCAGAAAGTCCAGTCACAAACTAGACCAAAAACAGTTAGCTTCAGTACCCCAGCCACAGTCCTGCCGCTATGGCCATGAGTGCGTCCACAGTGTCCAGGATGTGAGTCATTGTGTGTTGATGATTTGAATATAATCTTCTCTTCAGTTTAACCTTTAAAAAATGAAATTCTTAATGAAAAGACAATTTTACATAATTTATGGTGTCATAAACTGGAGTTTTCCATTTGATAATTAACAGATAATACCTTGGTTATGTGCTATCGTGCTGTAGGGTTCACTATATAATCGGATGTGTGCTTTATTTTGAAAATTGTGATTGCCATGAATGATATATCTTAGTTTTCATGTTTGTGATGCTGGATAAATACCATGATTATAAATCCAAAAGGAGTTCTCAAGGCAGATTGATATTCTAAACCAACATATTTGTAAAAAGTTCGTATTTGCTGGTTAGAAAAGCTTTGTTTATTTCAACCCTGAATATCTTTAATCTTTCTTTCAAAATGTACACATACACTTTGAGAGTATTCTCTGAACTGTCAGAGGCTTACTTAGAAGAGCCTCATTTTAATTGCAAAAGCAAATGAGAACTCTTGACTTATTTGTTGCTCATTTGTTTTATTCACTTAATCATCCTAGAATGCATTCTTTCCTGCCCATCCAGTTGATAGATTGACTGTCTAAATCAGAGGTAGATTATATGATGACAAACTGACTCATTTATTTCCAGCCATAATAAGAAACTGCTCCAAGGAATCAGAACGATCGTCCCAGAGAATTAGGACTGAAAATCATGAGACCTAAACTGTATCGTTTGGAGTTTCTGTAGCCACCCTTGCTCTTCATCTACTAGTTTCCCCTGAACCCCGGGATTCATGTGTATTCAGAGGCTGCAGTTACCTAGATATTTGTTTTCTGTTTATTTTCCTCTAGGATTGCCCACAGCTGTTCCCTACAGAAGAGATTTTGATCCCTGTTGGTGAGGTGAAGCCCATCACCTTGAAGGCCAGAAATTTACCACAGCCTCAGTCTGGTCAGCGTGGCTATGAGTGTGTCCTCAACATCCAAGGCGTGATTCATCGTGTGCCTGCTCTTCGCTTCAACAGCTCAAGTGTCCAGTGCCAGAATAGCTCAGTAAGAGCCTTGGGTTGGAGCAGGATTGTGGGGAAAGGGAAAAGAGTGAGAAGGCAGTCTCTGTGTTAAAAGATGTGGGAAATGATGTTAGGATAGGAAAGATACAAATAAAGAACATATATGAAATTGTATGAGATCCAAGATGAACATGCAGTGGCATGAGCTAGTGGAATGATGTGATGCTGTCAGTAGAATATACCACACATGGGAAGGGGGGATAGAGAGTACCAAGATGTTCTTCTTCTCTTTCTCAGTCCCCTGGCAGGTTTCCAGGTAATTACAGTGAATTATGTACACTTAGGCTAGCATATCTGAAACAATGACCTTGCTAGAATTTATATGATAATTTATCAGAAATGAATCAGCGGTCCCTATTTATTAAGAGTCTCTCAATGTAATCCTAAACAGAATTGTATCTTTCAAAGCCCATTGACTTCAATAGACTTAGAAAGATGTCACACAGTTTAGGATTGCAGTGTATGTCTCTCAGTTTCAACATGTCTTCAGTCTTCCATCAAATTAGAGATTGAAGCATCTTGATACATGACTTTAGAACAGCCATTCATTCATTCATTTATATAATACCCCAACAAAGTTTTCCCCTGCTGTGTAAGACTTGTGCCTCCTCCTCCCTACCTTATTACAAAAGTTGGAAGTGAAGTCATGTGGGTATCATAATGTGGTCCAAAGCAAAAAGGAAAACCAATTTAGTTCAGTGGTAGACTTTTTTTTTTGTCTGACAATTTAAACAAATATTCAGTAAATGGATCTCCCAGGAATGGGTATACAAACCTCCAAATATAGGGCATTTACTTCTTGTATCCATTCATCATGACTGCCCATTCCTTAATGCTAGGGCTGGCTGTTGTATTCCACAATGCTAGCTTTTCTGCCTAGCATCTTTGGGAAGAGCTTCTGTTATCCTTGATCATTGGAGGCATACCTTTCTCACATTTTCCCTCATCTTCAAAGTACTGAAAGTGGCTGAAGTATGCATGAGGAACAGTGTAGAAGATAAAAGAAAGGCATAAGGAATCATTATTCCAGGTGGTGAAACCAAAAAGAGAGAGAAAGGAGAGGAGGGGAGGGAGGGAGCAAGAGAGAAACGGGGTTAAACTAATCCTGAATTCCAGGCGGGAATGTGCTACAGGCAAGTGAGGTGTTTAATTAGAATCCTGGCCGTAGAGAAGATCTTTTATCTGTCAGCTCCCCCCCCCGTCTGTGACTGTGGGGGGTCAGGGAAGGGGGAGTTGGGGCGGGGATGTGACAAAGGTGTTAAGGCAAAGCTAATTCACACAGGAGAGATAAAGAGAATTGCAGGCCGCTTATCAGGGAACTGTCAAATTCCAGGCTGCAGCAGCATGATAGAATGTGTAATACTGGAAAGCTGCCTGTTGCTGGGAGAGGAAGTGTTAGGAACAGGGATGAGAGTGAGAGAAGGAAGGAATGAAAAATAACCTCCATGAAAAAAGTACAACCAAGAATGGCCTCTGCATTCTTGCCTGTTGAGAAACAAGACTTTGGATGATTTGACAGGAGTATCCAAATGGACAAGAATGATGTCGGAATCAATCCAACCAGTCAAGACAATCAGCTTTTACCGCATCTCCAAGTCCTATAAAAACATTCTTTGTTGCTTTGTAGACGCTTCAATTTTTTAACCTAGAAATAATCCAAAATTATATATTATTGGATTAATTGATCATTTAACTTTGTTGCAAGTGGTTCTCTCAGCATTTAGAGTAAAAGTAAAAGAAGGTCAGGTTGCGCAGTTGTCCAGTGGCTTAACCTCTTTATGTGGCAATAATAAAGTAAGGCAGGAGGATAGAAGTGCAATAATAAAGCTGGGCAGGAGTAACACCCAGGTAGTGCTTTCAGACCTTCCCTACAGCAGTCACTTAAAGTTTGTTTGTTTCCTCCTGTGGCTTTCCAGGGGGTTGAAGAACAATGATTTAAGGCAAGAGTTCTAGCTCAGTGATAGAACATATGCCATGTATGTGGAAACTCACCAGTATAATGTTTGGCATTTGTACTTAAAAAGGGATGACAGGTATTTTTAAGACCCTTCCCTATCTGAGATCCCAAAGAGCAGCTGCCAGTCAGAACAGATGGTACAGTCAGACGTGTCTTTAGATCTGACTTCAAAGCCAATGCCTGGTGGATCTAAAGTGTATGATCAGACAGCAACATCTGTAAAAGGTTCTGCAGTTGTCAGCACCCTGTCCTGGTCCGCTCCTGAAATGGACTAAAAAGACAACTGGGAAATGCTGGTCCTAATGCTTGCCAATGGGCCACGGATGGAGTTTCCCTAGTCTGATCACTCAAGCGCACTCTCAGGCTGTTGGGATGGTTTGCTCATTCCTTTCTGACTGGGCACCATTTTTTTTTACTCACTTAGCGATATGCACACAACCACATAATTGTCTCCATCTCTAGGCCAGCTTTGGAAGTGAGCAGGAAAGAGAGTGATATTTGTCAGGTGACCCCAGCTCACTGTGAACCAAAGGGATCACAGTGGTCCGTGGAAGGATTGGTGAGTGGTCAAAGCAGAGAATCGAATCCCAGAAGCTGGAAAGCACACGTGCTGTGCAAAAATCTGCTCCCTCTTTTATGTGCATGTACAAAAGCAGCCCCCCCAAAAATCCTCACCTGACCACGCCATCTGATTGCTCAGTGACGGGCTGATCCCGCAGTGAAACAAAATGTCTGATCGAGCAATTGTGTTCCAAAAACTGACAGATGAAATAGGAGCACTTCCTGACCATGCCATATGGCATGTCTGACTGCAGCCCTGAATGTACTGACTCAGCATAAAGTAGCTACATATGCCTAAGTTGTCACAGATACCTGTATTTAATAGTTCTTTGCATTTTATTTATTTATTTATTTATTTATTACGTTTTTACCCCGCCCTCCCCGCGAACGGGCTCAGGGCGGCTTACATAGGGGCAACCATGTGCCAAGACAAAACAACTTAAAACCATAAAAACAATTAACAAATAACATACTAAAAAGTAACCATCCAGGTGCTCGACAGTTCTTCACAACCTCAGTCCAATGGCGGTGTTAGTCCCAGCGATGTTGGTCGCAGCGATGTTGCACACAGCAACTACAAATAAAGTATTTCATTACTGTGGCTCTCAGCTTCCTGGGACATACACCACTGAAAATACATGAATAAATGAGACTTACAATGCTATGTGGTTCCTGTATGGACAGTTATTTTCATGTAAGAAAATTGTGGAAATCTCTTATTATCATATATGGTGATCACAGCCAGCAGTTGCTAAGTATATAAAATGCTTCTGTTTCAGTCCTTTTCAAATGCTTAAGGACCCCAGCTAAACAATAATCTAATCTTCCCCTGCTCACATGAGTATGTTCTTAGTTCCCTTGTTCTGGTACAGCCCCTGAATCCAGAGAGTTAAATAATGAATGGGCTTTGTAACAACTGCAACAGAAAATTCAGATGGTACTGCCTCACTGGCCCCTAGGCTCATATCGAACTGTTCAGAATGCTCTCTGGAATGCATTTGTTTATCATAATCACAACCTCACAAACAGGTGGGGAGTAAAAAATAGGCAGTATAATAAAAACCAGTTACAGAAGAGGAAGTCCTACTTCACAGCTTCATCTTCTGTTATAGCATTGCTGTTACTACTTGTCTTCTTTCATTTTTCCTATAAGATTTTTGATTTTGACTGTGTACTTCAAAGTTATTTTGTTTACATTTTTGATTAGTGTCTCTGCAGCCAAAATGACACTTATGCTGTAATGTGTGAATTCCGAAGTGCTCAGTCTTCATGACAATGAGCTTCGTAAGAACATATGAAGAGCCCTGGTGGATCAGACCAATAGTCCATCCAGTCCAGCAACCTATTTCACACAATGACTAACCAGTTACCCCAAAGGGGCAACAAACAGATAGAAGCCAAGGCTTCATCTTCTTACTGAGAAAGGATAGTGTGCAAAATATGCCTCGTTAAGTAAGGGATCTGAATGGTAAGAACAAGCTGCATGGATTAGGTCATTAATTTATTACTTCACTCAAGGGCTCTTGACAGATTTAATTGTCTCTTTGTGGTATGATGTGTGTCTCACTATGCAGGTGATGGATATTGTCAATCGTTCAGATCCTTTCTCACTTTCCTAAGCAATATACTATTAAAATGCAAATAAATAAATAATAGCTCTGCCCCTAGTCCTTCTCTCACTGTCATACAGAGAAGTAACATTAATATATTAATGCCCTTGTTCCCTAGTATCTCTACGATGGAATGGACATCAGTAACTTAGCAGTAGATTTTGCTGTGGTTTGGAATGGAAACTTCATCATTGACAACCCAGAGGATTTGAAAGGTAACAATACTAATTTATTTGATTTTTTTGGTTAAATGGTGTTATGGGCTAGATGGAAATTTGATAGGAAAATTCAGAGATTCTGTGTTTTGTAAACTCCTGTGGTACTGCTATATTTTCATTTCAGGCTTAATGAAGGCTACATAATTCCAATACATTTTTTTAAAAAATCCACAGATTATAGCCCTCTTTCACTCAGATGTCCTACACATGCCCGAGGGAAGATTTTGTATGACATCTCCTGAAATGGTCCAAATGGGATTTCTTTGTGCAACTATTTAGTGGGGATAGAAGCGATTAAGAATTGCATAGGTACATGTGTACACACATTTCATATATTTATAAACCACATTTTTTCCTGGAAATACATTCAAATGGACATGCAATATTATGTAATAAATCAAAATACAGTTATTAAAAGTCTACAATTAAAAGCTAAGATTGTAAAGCCAGTGGAGCCAAGAACTCAGAGAGCTTCATTTAAATAAGGCCTGTATCATTAACAGTCATTTGAAAGGCTGTGTTCATGCCCTTCATGGGATTTTTCTCCATTACAGTGGAAGCTAGTTTTCACTATGATGCTTTATGTCCATTTCTAAGTCACCGAAAAGATTACAGGAAATGTCTTCATAACCCCCTTTCTTTGAAATGGGGCTCAAGGCAAGTTTCGATGATAATAAAAATGTACAATCAAAGTTCCATTACATCTAACAAACATACATAATCAAAAATTAGGTGTCAAAATTCCTTTTGAATAATTCCACCATGCACAACTTGTGAAATCTAAAAAAGCAGAAGCCTTTCTAACAACTTCAGGAAGACAATTCCATAAAATAGGAGCAACCACTAGAAAAACTCTAGATCTAGTGAGAGCTATCTTAACTACACTACAGGAGGGAATAACCAATAGGTATTGGTCCAAGGGGCAGAGCTGTACTGGGAGAGGCAGTCCTCCAGGTATATGGGTCATAGGCCATGAAAGTCTTTAAAGGTAACAACCAGCACCTTGAATTGAACTCAGAAACATACTAGCAACGAGTGCAGAGATCGCAAAATAGGTATAATGTATGCTAAGCAACCTCTCTCATGGCTTACTGTGTTGACATGGTGAGGGGGCTTGCGTGGTTCGATAAGGCTGTGGGCTATGCTGTGGAGGACTACCCAGGATGGACAGGTCACAGCAGAGAATTCAGGCAAAATGAGATTCACTGGAGAAGGAAATGGCACCCTACTCCAGTATCTTTGCCAAGAAAACCTCATGGACAGTAACAAAAGGCTAAAAGATTTGATGCCGGAAGATAAGCCCTCAGGTTGGAAGGTGTCCATTATGCTACTGAGGAAGAGCAGAGGGCAAGTACAAGTAACCCCAGAAAGAGTGAAGCAGCTGGGCCAAAGCCGAAAGAACACTCAGTTGTGGATGTGTCTGATGGTGAAAGGAAAGTCCGATGCTGCATAGGAACATGGAATGTAAGACCTATGAATCAAGGTAGACAGTGTTATCGATGCAACGAACATGAAGTTGAGCACACTCCAAAGGACAACAGAGAACAGGAGGGCCTGGTGTGATGTGGTCCATGGGGTTACAAAGAGTCAGACTTGATTGTGTGACTGAACAACAACAACAATGCCAAGCAACTAGGGTTGCCAGCCCCAAGGTGGGAGCAAGGGATGGCAGGCTCCTGCCCACCGCCAGCCAGCAGGCTGGTGGGGAAAGCCCCATCCCCAACAGCCACCACCCAGCGTAACGTTCCTGGCCTGATGATATCACACAAAAGTGACATCATCACACTGGGGATGTCGCACAGCAACACTCTGGTATTTTGGCCAAAACTCTCCAGTAGCCTGCCCCCTGCACTCATGGAAAGGTCCCTTCAACCCCGTGCCAGCGAGCAAAGAGGATCTGGCAATCCTACAAGCAACTGGCCACTGCTCATAAGAGGACTGCTGCATTTTGTACCAGTTGAAGTTTCCAGTTTATCTTCAAAGTCAGCCCGAAATAGGACATACTACAGTAGGTAGTCTCACGTTACTGTTGCATGGATCAGCCTGGCCAGATTCACTGGCTCCAAGAAGTGGGACAGCCTCTGAACAAGATGTAACAAGCGGAAAACACTTTTTGCAACCACTGCAGCATTCTTCTCCAGTAAAAGACACAGATCTTGTTATGTCCACTGACCGCCACTAGGTCACAGCGACCTTACCTGAACTTGGAGCTCAAGAGACAATAGGGACTAGGATCCTGAAACCCCCAAGCAGTCACCAATAGGAACCTTGGTGAGAAGTTTAAACCCACCAATGGGACCTGGGGGTGGTTTACGAGGACTGTATATAGTTGGCCAGTGGCCGGTATTGTGTTGTTCTTTTGTGTATGAGTAAACCATGCTGTTTCCTGACTCCTTAATGCGTTGAACCCACTACACAACAATGGTGATGATGGTGGGATCCCGCTGAGCTGGCCAGGCTGTGGAGGTATCAGAGGAAGACCAGTACCTGAGGAAGATCGTGGCTTCAGCCGATGAATCCAGAAGAAGATTAAGCGACCTCCATGCCTTCTTTGCCTCCTGCTTCACTTCCTCCACGCAGCACGATGGCAGTTGCTTCAGGAGCGGGACTTGTCCCTCTATTTGACCCAGCTCATCTGCATCACTGGGAAGCCTGAGTTGAGGAACTCAATCAAGTCCATCCTAATCTTCTACGAGGTCACCTCCAACGAACGTAAGAAAGGTCTCCCCATTGGCTCCTGTGGCCCTGCCACAGTGCAGCTGGTCCATAACCTGCTCTCCCCCACAAAGCTGGCCAATGCTTTGTTCAAGGATATAATCAAGAAGCTCCAGGACCATTTTTTCCCATGGCCATCGGAGATCGCATGCCACATGGTCTTCTACGCTCGCCTGCAACAACCATGGGAATCGATAGTGGAGTATCTGGCTGAGCTTTGCCGGCTCACCTTGGAGTGCACCTTTGGGCCCACCTTGAAACGGCCCTCCGAGACAAACTAGTTTTCAGGCTGAGCGAAGAAAAGCATCATGGAGAACAAGAAGTGCTCTCTAGCTTCCGCACTTTCCACTGCCACAGCATGGGAGAGAAACCATCCCTTGACCATGGCCACCGTGCATCAGATGCAGGATGACAACATTGACCCAGGCAGAGAGGAGGTCCACCGCACTCAACAGTCCTCCCGGCGCTGGGATCAAGGCTCCACATCCCGCTCCATGGCTGACCAGGAGTGAGCAAGCTGCGGAGACAAGCACGACTGGAAAACCTGCCAGTTCTGGGATGCCAAGTGCCAAGGGTATGGCCACACAGGGCACATTGCACATGCCTGCCAATCCCGGGGGTTCAGAGCCCAGCAGGCACTGCCACAGCCCCACCAGAGAGCAGATGCCCACTACAAGGAAGACAACTCCAAGGAAGAGCTCTACCTCCTTGCAGCCAATCCAGCCGAACAGGTACTGAGGCTTCCAAGCCAGTCCTCTACCCTGAAGATCCAGGTCTTGGTCCAAATAGAGGGGTCCCCCAGCACTATGGAGCTCAATTCAGGCTCCACAGTCTCCATTATTTCGGAGGAGACAAGGAACTCTGTCCCCATGGGGGCCCCCGTCTGCACCCATCTACCCTCACCCTGACAGACTTTCAGAGGAACCTCATTCCGATATAGGGTGTGGGAAGTTTCTGGGTCCAGTATAAGGGGTTTGATGGTCACTTGGACTTGGTGGTTGTCACGGGGATTTAGTCAGCCTCCTTGGCTGAGCGTGGTTTGCCCTGTTGGGAATCTCAATAGAAGGGGTGCAGCTATGTGCATCGCAGGACTTCCGAGAGGTCTACGAAGGATTCTCGTCCATTTTTTATGGGACCCTGGGTCGCTATATGGGCCCTCTGGTGTCACTGCAACTCGACCCTAGCGTGCCCCCCATTCGAATGCTCTCCAGGACAGTTCTATTTGCACTACGCCCAAAAATAGATGCAGACCTGGACTGCCTTGAGGGGCAGGGAGTCTTGGAGCTGGTCTCCTATGCCGCCTGGGAGACCCCCATAGTCATCCCAGTTAAGTCAAATGGGGACATCCACATCTGCGTGGACTACAAGTACACGTTAAATAGAGCACTTCAGGACCACGCTTATCCGGTTCTGGTTGTCAGCCACATGCTGGCCTCCCTGGTGAGGGCAAAGATTTTTGGGAAACTGGCCCAGGCCCAGGCCTATCAGCAGCTCCCTGTGGATGAGGCCACTGCCGCGACGCAAACTATCGTCACTCATAGGGGGGCGTTCAAAGTAAAAAGGCTACAGTTTGGGGTGAGCGTGGCCCTGGGCCTCTTTCAACAACTAATGGACTCTCTCTTGAAAGGGATCCTGGGGGTCACGCTGTTTTTTGATGATGTGTTGATCGCCGTGGCAATGCCTTCTGAGTTTGCCACCCGGCTGCGCACTTTTCTCCGTCGCTTCCACAAGGCGGGCCTAAAGGTGAAGCAGGAAAAGTGCCTCCTGGGGGTTTCGTCAGTGGACTTTTTGGGCTTCACAGTCGATGTGGATGACTTACATCCTGCCCGGGACAAAATCAAAGCCATCATGGAGCCCCCACCGAAATCCAAGACGGAACTGCAGGCGTTCTTGGAACTATTGAACTTCTACCATGCCTTCTTCCCCCACAAGGCAGCAGTAGGGCAACCCTTGAATCACCTACTGGACAAGCAGGCCCCTTGGTCATGGGGCCCCCGGCAGGTGGCAGCTTTCCATGACATCAAAGCACTGCTGATCTCTAATAAAGTTCTGGCACATTTCGATGAGTCCCTGCCAGTCATGCTGGCTTGCGACACGTCCCCCTATGGTGTCAGCACTGTGTTGGCCCATCTCTTCCTAGATGGCTTGGAGGGGCCTGTCACCTACTACTCTCGGACGCTGTCGGCGGCAGTGTGGAACTATGCCCAGATTGACCAGGAGGGCCTGGTGATCGTGGCCAGGGTAAAAAAAAATAATGACTTTTTTATGGCCGGCCTTTCACCATTGTCACAGACCATCACCCCCTCCTCGGCCTCTTCGTTCCAGATCACTGGACTCCGCAGGTCCTTTCCCCATGGGTCCTGTGGTGGTCCATTTTCTTGTCTGGCTACTCTTACTCCCTGCAGCATTGCCTGGGCAAGGCTATGAGCCGTGCCACCACCCTGAGTTGCCTGCCCTTGCCAGTCATGGAGGAGGACCCGGCTCAGGCCCACCACATTCTGCAGGTAGAGGACCTTCCCGATCTCCCCTCCAAGAGGTGGACATTGCCCGCCGCTTGGCCAGGGACCCTGTCATCTCCCGAGTTCTGGGCTGGGTGATGAGGGGGTGGTCTGTGGCGGTAGATGGGCTGGAGTTCACAGCCTTCGCCACCCACCAGGATGAGTTGTCCATCTACAAGGGCTGTTTACTGTGGGGAGTCAGCATGGTAGTCCCCAGTGTACTGCTGCACAGGGTCCTACTGGCTTTACACGAGGCCAATCCCGGCATTGTCCGGATGAAGGCCCTGGCTCGCAGCTACATATGGTGGCCAGGGATAAACATGGAGGTGGAGGCTTGGATAAAGTTCTTCCAGACTTGCCAGGCCATCAGGCCCAAATCTA
This sequence comes from Gekko gecko, assembly GCA_029375565.1. NCBI lineage: Eukaryota > Metazoa > Chordata > Lepidosauria > Squamata > Gekkonidae > Gekko > Gekko gecko. Next base: position 124,100,522 of record JAPDNY010000006.1, on the reverse strand, counting down.
CCAAACGCACCCACCCAAGCCTGGGAATCCACCCAGATGCCATGGTCAAGGCTCCTCATGAATTTCACCAGGCCATTCCACGGGCTGCTGTTTCTAGTTACAGTGGACTCTTATTCGAAATGGTTAGAAATCAGGCTGGTCTCCACCACCTCCTCCAGAGCCACCATCTGGGTGTTCCGTAAGGGTGTTCCATAAGGTCTTCACCACCCACGGGTTCCATAAGGTCTTTGCCACCCACGGGTTGCTGGACACCATAGTATTGGACAACGGGACAGCGTTCACCTCGGAGGAATTCCAGGAGTTCCTCTGCAGCAATCTGATCCGGCACATAAGGTCCGCACCGTTTCACCCGCAACCAACAGCCAGGTGGAACGGATGGTGCATACCACCAAGAAAGCCCTCAGCCGGCTGATGGAAGGGAACTGGGAATTTCGAGTGGCGTGCTTCCTCCTGGTGCAATGGACCACCCCGAACCCAGTCAATGGCCCGCAATTCTCTTGGACAGACTGCACCCGGACAGGGCCCCAGAGTCACGCAATCTGTCCGAGCAGAGGGAGGCACCATGGGGGTTCTTCCCGGAGGACCTGGTCTACATCCGTAACTTTGGCAAAGGACTTGAGTGGATTGCTGGCAGAGTCATCTGCCCTACAGGTCCAGTGTCTTATGAGGTCTCGACTGAATGTGGACAGGTCCTGCCGAAGCATGTTGACCAACTGCACAGGCACATACTCCCAGCTCCGGCAGAGCGTCCGGCCCCGAGGAACACCGAGAGGGAGCTGCCAGACATCCCAGAACAAGAACGGGATGAGGGGATCCCTCATCGCTGCGACTGCCCCAGAAGACAGAGTGCCTGCTGCCACCCTGGAACCAGACGAGGCTCCACTGCCTCCCCTCCAAGCACCCTGGCCACAGGGCAGGACAGGCCTCCCGGTGCCAACCACAAGGCATTCCACACGAGACCACTGGGCCCCCACCTACCTAAAGGACTACGTCACTTAGTCTGGGTTTGAACTACGGGGGGAGGGGTGTTATGTCCACTGACCACCACTAGGCAACAGCAATCTTACCTGAACTTGGAGCTTAAGAGACAATAGGGACTAGGATCCTGAAACCTCAAGCGGTCCTTGGTGGGAAGTTTAAACCCACCAATGAGACCTGGGGGTGGTCCACAGGGACTATATATAGTTGGCCAGCAGCCAGTATCATGTTGTTCTGTTGTGTACGAGTAAACCATGTGCTGATTATCACGCTGTTTCCTGACTCCTTAATGCATCAAACGTACTACACAACAGGTCTAGAACCACTCCCAAGCTCGTAACTGCGTCTGACAGGAAAAAACTTACCCTATCTTTTAACTTTACATGATTTTCCTGATTATTGTAATACTATACCCCTTTAGAAAAAAAAACAGAAAAAGGACTTTTCATAAGGATGTAAAATTAGATAAGAACAGAAGCCAAAGGGTACATTATAGTCCCCACTTTATTTTGTCTACTTTGCACAGGAAAGTAGAGACTTTGCATAAGTGACCCACCATATCTTCAGATCGTGGCATGACTCTGGTTTAAAAATCTTTAAAACTTTTCTGAATATGGATTAGCAACCATATTGAAGTAACTGAAATATCAGAGGACATGTATAAGCGACTTGGGATGACTGAAAATAATCAGCTATGGTTGGAAAAATAGTCAGATGTGGCTTACTAAATCCACACTTAATGGAAAGTAAAGTTAGAAAAAGCAGTTTAATGATAGCTGCTACACTAAGTGGAATGCCTAGAAAAATGCACATGCTATCAGAGTCAATTATATGATCAAAGCTACATTCCTGTGCACACTTACCCAAAATAAGCTTCATTGAACACAGTGTGGGTTACTTCTGAGTAAACATATTTAGAATTCGACAGTAAATCTGTGGCAGTTCAGACCAAAACAAGACTTCTGAAAGCAGCAGACTTGTTCCCTGAAATGAAAACCAGTTAAAGAGTCAGGGTTTTATGGCTGCAAGAACATCCATTTAATGGGTTCCCATTTGTTCCCATCTGAGCTATATTTTGCTTTTGAGTGCCTTTGAAGTTTACTGTGGAACCTGATATATTGGAAGTCCTGCCAGGCTCCCTGGGAATGGAGACATTGTTTTCAATGAGGTCTTTCTTGGTTGAAATCAGTGGAGGAAACTAAACAAAGAGGTTTTGAAGGCTGTCTTCCAAATCAAGCATAGAAGAAATAATATCTAAGAACATCTGGGGAAAAGGTTCAACAGGAAGGAGAAGGGTTTATATGCCCTCATTGTTCAAACGCATGTGTTAGTAAGAACCTTACATAACCTTGCTCATAGCTCTTGAGTTCTAGTTTTGGTTGGATCCCGGCTGGCGCTATCAGCTAATATCTGAAGAGGGAGGTACTAAATGAGAGACAGAGAAAAATTTACTTAGGAATGCAATGTGCCATTTTTGAGCTTGATCTGCTGTTTTATATGTGCTCAGTTTGGTAATCCTTAACAAAGCATTAACTATAAGACAGATGCTGAGAATTTTTCAAAAAGTAATACACTAAAATGTGTCATGATATTGTATATGGTTCATTCAAATCAAAATACTTTAATTCACCCAAATCAAATTGCTATACAAAGGGTTGAGAGATATAGATCTTAACTAGATAAGACACAGGGAGATTTGTGATTGGCTCTTCCTAGCTTTTTTTCCCTTTCAAAATAGCAGCCTCATGGGGCCCAAATTCAGCTCATAACTGCAGAGAAACATTAACCCTTTCCTCCTGTGCCTTTGGCCTGGCAAAAATGCCCCTACTAAGCTCACATTTGCGCCATTGGAATGAAGCAACCTATAGGTAAATGGCAGCTTCTTAGGTCAGTTTCGAGTTGGGACACTGGCAAACAGAACATGCCTTGCTGGTTAAATTAAATTCCCTCCAATTTCTGGATCCAAAATTACTAAGCCAGATATAGCTATTTTTATGATGGTACCACAATGTCTTTGACACAGGCCTGTAGCCAGGATTTTTTAATTCGAGGGGCCTTTAAATAAGTCAGGGGGCACCCCCTACACACCCTGCACCCCCCCAAGGGAGCGCCTGCACCAGATGGTAAGTCAGGGGGCCTTGGCGTTAAGTCAGGGGGCCAGGCCCTGAAATGCCCCACTGTAGCTACGGGCCTGCTTTGACAGTACTCTGCTTTCAATTTCCATTAAGTTTCCATTTCCCAAGGAGTAAGGTTGCCAGGTGTCTGTTTGGGGGTGGGGTTTCCCTCCCTGGCCAGCTGACCAGTGGTGGGCCAGAGTCTGCAAATGCAGGGGAGCCCCTGTCCCAACCGGGAACCTGGAAGCCTACCAGGGAGCCAAGGAGTCTCAAGGTGGAAGACTGACACTATAGAATTTTTGTCTGAAAGGGATTCTGTCCAGTCAAAACAGTTAGCCTATATTTAGGTCACAAAAGATTACCCTGAAAGCATTTTTTCTCCAATCACAATGTTAGTTTTCTGGATTTGGAAAGCCTGTCATAAGCTCTCTACTGGAGCCATTATAGCTATCAAGTGTTAGCTTTATTAAATGAGCAGGACAATGCTTTTCTTGTATACTCTGAGAGAAGGTGAGGGCAGAATACAGGCAGAGGTTTCCTTGACCTCGTTCAATTCACTGCCTTCAAGTTTGGCATCATCAGAGACAGAAGCTTTGCTTATATACTCTGTAATGCACTTATTCTCTAATGCCACTCAGGGGTAGGACAGCTAAATACCTAGGGTTGCCTGCTCTGGGTTGGGAAACACTGGGAGATTTGGGGGATGGAACTTGAGGAGGGCAGGGTTTTGGGAGGGGAGGGGAGGGACTTCAATAGGGTGTAATGCCATAGAGTCCATCTTCCAAAGAGGCCATGTTCTGCAACTGAACTGATCTCTTTCACCTGGAGATCTGTTGTAATAATGGGAGCTCTACAGCTACCACTTGGAGCCTGGCAACCCTATAAATAAATTAAAAGGCCAATTTTCCTTTGCTCTGTTGTCTCCCCTCCCCCTTCCACAATAGGCAGCCCCTCTGCTTTGAAGAGTGGAGGCTGAAGCCCCCATCTTCCCCAAAAAAAATATTAAAAAAAGAATTGGGCAAGGCTAGAGAAGAACAGGGAAAGGCGAGAGAAGGATCAGCTCTCCTTGCAAGAAACTCTCATCTAAAAATAGCCCTGGGAGGACCAAATGATGCATGAATCTGCCATTCTCATGTAAAGTAGGGGTGGAAATGTGTGTGGGTGTACATATACTTCAGTCTCATGCTCTGTGTATGTGTGTTTCAGAAAGCATGAGACTGAAGATAAAGCTCCATGTCTTTCTTGCCTTATCACGCTGGACTTTGCTGTAGGGAGCCTTAAATTTCTCCAAGTAAACCCAACCGCTCCTCAGTGATTACTGGGAAGTAAGTTATGCACAAAGCAGCAGAAAAATACTCACATGAATGGACCTAGTATAGGGATTGGATGGACATATGCCATTTCTGTTTAGAAATAGATCCAGAATTCTTGTTCCGGAACCTTGTCTCCGCCCTTCACTCCCAACCAGCTCTTGCCTCTGTTCCGCCTTGTCTTCTGAACGCCAGTATCCTCCCCTATGTGCTCGTTCCCGTCTTAAAGGGGTATACCACTGTATAGAAAGGAGACAAGAAAAAGAAAACGGTTTTGCAGGAACCAGAACCAGAACCAAAGGAACTTCTTCAAGCACTGTATAGAAGGAGACGTCAGCGATTGCCAGTGATTGGAACGACTCACGTAGTACGAGGAGAAGGGCGAAGGCAGAGTAGAAAAGGCAGAAACGGAACAGTGTGACACCTGTGAGAAATGTTCAGTGGAAGAAAAGTGAACTTGAGAGCTTAACAGCAAGGAAGCTGTGGGACAAAATAAGCCAATATTGAGCTATAAATTGTTTGCTTTAGAGCTCAGACCAGGATTGGGATTTGAACTGCTAGGTAGGCACTGAATTAAAACGAGTGATTTAAGGGGGGAAAATATAAAATATAATATCATAAATTAAACTTCAATTAGAATAATATTATAAAAAAAATCAAACAAACTATAAGGCAAATAATTACAACAATAATAAGAATAATAATATTAAAGGGAATGGTAAACAAAAAGTGCCAATATAAGGCAACTACACCAAAATAAAGGATAAAGGTTAATAATAAATTAAGAGATAAATAAGTAAATAAGTAGGTTTGTAAAACAAAAAACAAACAAAAAAATTGAAGGAAGAAACTTCTCTAAATAAGATTAAGGGTAAATATTGCGAGGTGGCAATGGCACACCCTTTGAAGTTTATTAGCTTTGATGGCCGCAGGGGGGAGTGGCAACAGAAAACCATCATTATCATCTCCAGGGCAAATAGGATTGGGGCAGCTTAAAATAACGCACATGAATACTCAACAGATATCAATGAAAGACCTACACAAGATGATACAAGAAAGCGTGACACAGGCAGTATCTCACGCTGTTAAAACTACAGTGGAGGACACTCTACCTGCCTTAATAAAAAAGGAAATAGAACCTATTAGGTTACAAATGGAAGAATTGACAATTCAAATAAAAAATGAAACTGAGGAACTTAAAAGACAAATACAGAATAACAAACAAGAAATTATAACAATTGCAAACAACCAGGGGAAACTAAGAGGTAAAGTACGAGAATTAGAGTTAGATATGCAGGAAGCCAAGAGTAAGACGGAAAAAATAGAGGAAACACTTATAAATCTAGAAATGGATAAAGCTGCGCTAATTATAAGATGCCAGAACATTCCAGAGAGCATCGAAAAAAATCTTAAGGAGGAAATTGTGCACAGCTTTGGGGAGCAATTGAAAATCTGTCCAGAAGAGGAATTAGAAAGTGGAATTGAATCGGTCTACAGAAGGAATTCGGCATATGCGAGGAAAAACAGGAAACCCCAGGAAGTGCACATCAAGTTTCATAGAAGAGATCTAAGAGACAGAGTCTTAAGAGCTGCCAATGAAAAGAAAGTGACCATACTGGGAGAAGAAATATTAATATTAAAAGAGATACCCTGGAGGGTAAGAGAAAGAAGGATGCCGTATACCTCTATAACCAATCTTTTGAAAAAAAATGGGATTATGTTTAGATGGCTAATCCCAGAAGGTGTATTATTTACATTTAATGGACAAAGACATAGAATTGACTCGATTTTCAAGGCCGAATACTTTCTAGACAAATTTGGTGAAGATTTAGGTCTTGAAAGAGAAGGGGCGGAAACGCAAGAAGAAGACAAAGAAGAAGGAAGTGAAGAGAGGGAAGAGGAAGAGATGGAAGAGCAAAATAATGATCAAGATTTAACGGAAGGGAGCAAAAACTTACCTAAAAAGAAGAAGACTAAACCGAGCAAAATAACTTACCAGTATCTGACTAGATTTAAATATAAGAATAGAGGGAAAAAACACTAAGTAACAAAGATGACTACACTAAAAAAACCACAAAAATTAAAAATAGTTTCAATTAATATAAATGGCTTGAATAGTCCACAAAAAAGAAGGAGGACTTTCCACCAACTACAAAAAACCAAAGCAGACATTGTTTGCCTACAGGAGACACATATTAAGAAAAACAATGAAAACTACTTAATACAAAAGAAGCTAGGAAGAGAGTTTATAGCTTCAGCGGATGAGAAAAAGCGAGGGGTAGTGATATATGCAAAGGAAATACTGAACCCCGAACTTATCTATAGCTCAGAAGATAGTAGAATAATAGTGATATCTATAATTAGAGATGGGGGAAGTTGTTAATAGCTAATATATACGCACCGAACCAGAACCAAAGGAACTTCTTCAAGCACCTACAAGAGACTTTAAGAGGAGTTGAAGTCAACAATCTTTGCATTATAGGGGACTATAATTCGATCCTAGACTCAAATTTAGATAGACAGAAAAGTAGAAAAGGGGGGGGGGAAGCCAATGTGTTACCGAATACATTTTGGCAAATAGCAGAAGAGTATAACTTAATTGATGCATGGAGAGTTAGAAATCCATCAACACGCAATTATACTTATTATTCAGCGCGTCACAACACATGGTCAAGAATTGATATGATTTGGATGACCAGTGGCATGGTGAGAGAATGTGAAATATTGCCAAATACTTACGGGGACCATAATCCAATATCTATGACTTTTAAAGTAGGATATAAGAATAACAGGTATCGTATGAACTTGGGTTTGCTTAGAGACTTAAAATTTGTACAAAAATGTAAGGAGGAAATTGTAGAATTTTTTCGGCGAAATAAATCACTAACCCCATTAGAAATAGTATGGGATGCCTTTAAGGCATATATGAGGGGTTGTTTTATAAATCAAAGCATATGGAAAAATAGACAAGGCAAGTTAAGGTATGAGCAATTAGTTAAATCAATTAGTATTCAAGAAACCATTTTGAAACAAGGAGTGGATGTTAGGACAACACAAATTAAATTAAAGCTTTTACATCATAAGATGAACTTACTGTTGAATTATGAGATAGAAAGAAGAATAGAATATACTAAACAGTATTATTTTGAAAACTTAAATAAACCAAATAGATGGTTGTCCTATAAGGTAAGGAAAGAAAGGGAAAGACGCTCGATAATTAAATTGAGAAATGAGAACAATGAGGAAAAATTTAGTGGACAAGATCTGAAAGATATAGTTGAAAAATTTTATAAAAATCTGTACCAAAAAGATGTGCAAAATGAGGATCTAATAATTAAATATTTAGAAAATAATAAAAAAGTGTTTAATGAACACCATAGGAAAATCCTTAATGAACCAATCACAATGTGTGAGGTTACAGAAGCAATTAAAAGACAGAAAAGACAGAAAGCACCAGGCCCGGATGGTATCCCCGCAGAATTCTATCAGATCTTTGAAGAACAAATATCCCCTATAGTTAAAGAAGTAATACAGCGAATCGGCCAATTTGGAAAGAGTCCTGATTCCTGGAACCATGCATTGATTACTTTAATTCCTAAGCCTAAATCTGATCAAACGGATATTAAAAATTATAGACCAATATCGTTGTTAAATGCTGACTACAAAATATTTGCTAGCATTATGGCAGGTAGATTTAGGAAAGTATTATCACAGGAGATTCACTATGATCAATCAGGCTTCCTACCAAGGCGGCAGATGAAGAATAATATGAGAACAATTATAAACGTATTAGAGTACTATGAAGAGCATCCAGAGAAAGAACTCATGTTAATGTTCTTAGACACGGAAAAGGCGTTCGATAACTTATCATGGAACTTTGTTCTGCAAAAGTTAAGTAGGATGAATAGCGGACCATATTTTCTCTCGATGATTAAAGCTATCTACAAACGGCAATACGCAAAGGTAATAGTCAATGGGGATACGACAAATTGTATAGAAATACAAAAAGGAGCGAGGCAAGGGTGTCCGATTTCTCCACTATTGTTCATTTTCGCATTAGAATCCTTAAACGATGTAATAAGGGAAAATGAACAAATACATGGCCTAAAGATTAAAGGGCAGGGATATAAGTTGTTAGCTTTCGCAGATGACCAGGTATTTATTTTGGAGAAACCGGAACTATCAATAACACACTTAATGGAATCTATCAAACAATACGGGCAGGTAGCAGGTCTTAAGATAAACTGTAAAAAATCTAAAATAATGCTTAAAAACTGTTTGCCAGCCACAGTTACAGAAGCTAACCTCAATGGAAATAGTTAGGAACGTGAAATATTTGGGTATTAACTTATCTAATAAATGTAGCTCATTAATGGAGGAAAATTATTATAAATTAGTAAAAGAAATTACAATAGATCTAGATAAATGGAAAAACATCCCCCTATCCTTAATGGGCAGAATTGCACTGGTTAAAATGAATATTCTTCCAAGGTTTCTGTTTCTAGCCCAAATGATTCCAGTGTTAAAAAATTATAAATTTTTTGAAGAATTTGATAAAATCATAAGACAGTTCATATGGTATCCTAAAAGAGCTAGGATAAAGGGGAAGGTAATGCAAGATAGACGAGAGAGGGGGAATGAGCGTTCCTAATTGGTACATATATTACCAAGCAGCCGCCCTAATTTGGATTAAAGATTGGCTCACTTTGGAGAATGTCAGGATTTTGACATTGGAGGGACATGACTTGTACATGGGATGGCATGCGTATATATGGTACGACAAAGATAAAGTACACTCTAACTTTGAAAGACATTTATTAAGAGGAGCGTTAAATAAAGTATGGATAAATATAAAAAAGAGATGGTATAAGAAAACACCGAGATGGGTCTCCCCATTGGAGGCATTCATTGCCCCAGCTCTGTTAACTATGAGTAAAAAGGAGAGTTATAAATCTCTGCTAAGTGGAAATAACAAACTAAAATCAGAAGAAAAGTTGTCGCGTGAGAATAAATTAACCTGGTGGGAGCAGATTATGTTAAGGGATAGGTTCAAAAAAGACATGTTAAGGGGGTTTGAGGATCAGAATAATGAACTTGATAAGATTTGGTTGTCTTCAAATGACAAATTAATTCAAAAGTTATATAGGCTCCTGCTGGATGACTATTTACAAGATGAGATGATTAAAAATGTGATGATTGGATGGATGAAAGATTTAGGTAAGAATATTGAATATAGTCAATGGGAGCAATGCTGGAAATCGACTAAATATATGAGAGCTGTGGCGTACAAGGAAAACGTATACAAAATGTTTTACAGGTGGTATTGGTCACCCGACAGATTAGCTAAATGTTATTCTGGTTACTCCAGTCAATGCTGGAAGTGTAAGGCGAATGTGGGGACCTTTTACCACATGTGGTGGAAATGTGGGAAAGTTCAAGAATATTGGAAAATGGTGCGCAGGTTGATTCAGGATATTCTAGAGAAAAATTTGGCATTACTACCAGAAATATATCTTCTAAATATGATTCCAGCAGGATATAGCCATCAAGATGTATATATGTTGGTCTATATACTAACAGCGGCACGAATGTTACTGGCTAAAAATTGGAAATTAGATGTGTTACCCTCAGAAGAAGATGTAATAGGTAAATTCTTAGAGTTAGCACAAATGGATGACTTAAGTTTGAAACTCCAAAATAAGCATGAGAAGGTACACCTGCATAGATGGGAAAAGATATACAAGTGGATAGGAAAATGGACACATGTTTAAATGTACATAATATTCAACTGACTCTACTATGTAGACACGATGTAACCGTGGAATGTAATATTATTTTGAAAATTTAAAATAAATCATATTAAAAAAAAAAAAAAGAAATAGATCCAGAATTCAAGCAGTGGGAAAGGATAGAAGGAAAACTCATCATTATCCCTCCATGTGTCTGCCCCTCCTGGGCAAGGGAGAATTTTAGAGGCCTGAAAAATGGAGATCCTTTCTCTACTCTGTCTGCTGCTGTTTGATGTATGTGTGGGGGGGTTCCCTTGGGAGAGGCTTTTAGCGTTCAATCCCAACTGAACAGGGAAGAAAATATAGATCTGCCTGCAATATGAAAATGAAGATCCCTTTCCCTGCAGCTTCAGTCCTATTTGGTTGGGAGACATACAGTACAATCCTAGGAACATTTTGCAGGGAGTAGTCTTGGGTTGGATTCTGAGTAAATCTGTTTCAGGTTGCCCCTCTGAGAACATAAAAAGTGCCCTGCTGGATGAGACCAGTGATTCAACTAGTCCAGCAGCCTGTTGCACACAGTGGCCAGCCACTTGCCTTGGGTGGCCAGTAAGCAGTGCATAGAGGCCAAGGCTTTCCCTTGATGTCACCACCTAGCACTGGTATTCAGAAGCTTGCTGCCTCTCTGGACACGAAGGTTTCTTTTAGTTATCTTGGGTAGTAGGTAATGATGGATCAACCCTCCAATTATCTATCTAATCCCCTTTTTAATTTTTGTGGCCATCATCACTTCCAATAGCAGCAGATTCCACAATCTAATGACTCACTTAGTGTACAAGTCCGTTTACCCATCCTGAATCTATTCCCCACCAACTTCATAGGATGCCCCTGGGTTCTTCCTGCCCATCACTTACCCTCTATCATGCCCCCCCACCCCGGTATCATTTTCTAAACTGAAAATCTCCAGACTCTCCAACCTCTCCTCACAAGAAAGATGCTCTGACACTTTAATATCGGTTGCCCCCCAAAACAGTTAAGAGAACATAAGAACATAAGAGAAGCCAATGTTGAATCAGGCCAGTGGCCCATCTAGTCCAACACTGTCACACAGCGGCCAAAAATACCACATGCTATCAGGAGGTCCAGCAGTGGGGCCAGGACACTAGCAGCCCTCCCACTGCTGCCCCCTCCAGCACCAAGAATAGAGTGCATCACCTGCCCCAGACTGAGAATTCCCATCTATACCCTGTGGCTAATAGCCACTGATGGACTTCTGCTCCATAAGTTTATCTAATTCCCTCTGGAAACTGTCCATGCTTGTAGCTGCCACCACCTCCTGTGGCAGTGAATTCCATATGCCAATCACTCTTTGGGTGAAGAAGTATTTCCTTTTATCTGTTCTAACCCGACTGCTCAGCAATTTCATAGAGTGCCCACGAGTTCTTGTATTGTGAGAAAGGGAGAAAAGTACTTCTTTCTCAACTTGCTCAATCCCATTCATAATCTTATAAACCTCGATCATGTCACCCCTCAGCCATTGTTTCTCCAAGCTGAAGAGCCCCAAGCGTTTTAACCTTTCTTCATAGGGAAGGTGTTCCAACCCTTTTATCATTCTAGTTGCCCTTCTCTGCACTTTTTCCAATGCTATAATATCCTTTTTGAGATGTGGTGGCCAGAACTGTACACAGTATTCCAAATGAGGTCGCACCAATGATTTATACAGGGGCATTATGATACTGGCTGATTTGTTTTCAATTCCCTTCCTAATAATCCCCAGCATAGCGTTGGCCTTCTTTATTGCAGCTACACACTGTCTAGACATTTTCATTGAGTTATCCACTACAACTCCAAGATCTCTCTCTCGGTCCGTCTCTGCCAGTTCAGACCCCATCAACGTGTATTTATATTTAGGATTTTTGGCTCCAATGTGCATCACTTTGCACTTGGCCACATTGAACCCCATTTGCCACGTTGACGCCCACTCACCCATCCTCGACAGATCCCTGTGGAGTGCCTCACACTCCTCCCTGGTTTTCACCACCCTGAACAACTTCGTGTCATCTGCAAATTTAGCCACTGCACTGCTTACTCCCAATTCCAAATCATTAATAAACAAGTTAAAAAGCATTGGACTGAGTACTGATCCCTGTGGTACCCTACTGCTTACCACCCTCCACTGAGAAAGTTTCCCATTTATACTCACTCTCTGTTTCCTATTTATAAGCCAGTTTTTGATCCACAATAGGACTTGTCCTTTTATCCCATGACTATTGAGCTTACTTAGGAGCCTTTGATGAGGAACTGCATCAAAAGCTTTCCGGAAGTCAAGGTAAATAATATCTATTGGGTCCCCCTTGTCCACATGTTTGTTCACTCCCTCAAAAAACACTAACAGGTTAGTGAGTCAAGATCTTCTCTTACAGAACCCATGCTGAGTCTGCCTCAATAGTTTTTGTTCATCAATGTGCCTACTAATTCTTTCCTTAATAACAGTTTCCACCAACTTACCCGGTATTGATGTCAGACTGACTGGCCTGTAATTTCCCGGATCTCCCCTGGAGCCCTTTTTAAAGTTCCAGTTGGGAGTATGACTTCCACTTAGATCCATTGCCCAACCCTAAATGCACAATGAAGCAATGTTAAATAATCCAAATACACTTTTTAGTGAAGCAAACCAGCTAAACCTGAGTGAAATTTTGGTGCACATCCCTCCTGAACACATTTCATTGCTATCCAGCTCACAATCTGACCAGCAGTAGTTTAGTTTTAAATTACTGCTGGAGAATCCAAGGACTCCAAGGTAAACCTGGAGTATGGAATACTAGTAAAGTGAACACAGCGTAATTATGACTAACTACCTGGGCAGAAGCAGTTGTATAGATCATCATTCCAAAGGCAGCATCTTTCATTCTCCCTGAAATTGCTGATAGTTTGAAATGTACATTTCCCCCAAATAGTACTTTCAGAATGCAGTGCAGATAAATTATTAGTCAATACAATTACCAGTTTGCACCTTACAACACTACAAGCAGATAAGTTTCCTTTGGTTTGGCAGGTATACCTTACATCTTACCTTCAGCTCATGCACGTTTTCTGTCTCCACAGTTCACCTGTATAAATGTGCTGCCCAGCGGGAAAGCTGTGGGTTGTGCCTGAAAGCAGACCAGAAATTTGAATGTGGCTGGTGCACTGTAGAAGGGAGGTGCACTCTGCGTCAGCACTGCCCCTCTTCTATTGGGGGATGGGGAAGGTGGCTTGACTGGTCAAGCAGGAATGTCAAGTGTTCCAACCCACGCATCACTGAGGTAATACCTAGACAGATTGCATTTTTCCTGATCTTTGTTAGCCTGCCTTAATATGTTTATATGTACATAACACTTATTAATTTGTAGTTATGTGGTTACTCATACTAACTACAAAATGCTGCCATTTGTGCATGAGGAGTTATGTATTTCCAGCCCTAAGTCAGCTGTGCTTTCTGTTCCAGCCTCCCATTAGCTGTTGCCACTGGAAGAACATGAGAGAAAATAATTATTGTTTGATTTATATCTCCAACGTAACCAAAGAGACTGTCTTTAAATGTTAGGTAGTCTCACATTCATGTTGCTGGAACATGAGTTTTATTTGAAGTCTTCCTCTTTTTCCTGGTTCCTTCATTTATCACAAAACTTTTTTTAAAAAACAAATTTTTATTAGGATATACAATACTTCACAATTTAGCTAAAATGATATAAATCATATCCTTTTCTTCAAACTCCCCTTCCCCCCCTGTTGGCTCCCAGCATTGTTTCCACCGTTTTATCAATGCATAATGCATATTAATTCACTGTTCTCATATAAATTCTACAGGTAACGCAGTTTACTTATTTGTAACTACTACTAGTACTTATTGATTGTATACATTTGTTCATTTATCACAAAACTTAAGCCACTCAGAGGCTCATTGGCATATTATTGTGGTACATGAAGCTGGAGTGAAAGTAACTTCCTGGTATGGTCTCTCTTGGAAGGTTCAGAGCAGAAAATGAGAGTACCACTTTGGTAACTTTGGTAGCTCCATACCAGCCCACACCAGCTTACTGGTACCCCAAATATGAAGGTCATAATCGTTCATTAAATTTTGTTCTATTGACCCACTTGAATATGGATAAAATCTCCTTGTTTTCCATGATCCACCATGCCAAATTATGTAAGTGTTCCCTGGGTATCACAAGACAGTTCCTTTTATGTATAAAATCAGTCCATTTAGGATGGGTTTTACCATGTGTGATTCTGCAGGGAAGAAAGTTCCATTGTTGCAATGGAGCCTCCACATTTGTATTCTTAGAAATGTTCTTTGCTTTCCTTTGCTTGTCCTGATTTAACACATTCCCCTTATAACAATGAAGAGGAACAAATAAAGTGTTGTGTGACTTCCTATTAAATTAATTTGTAGCATCTTTAATGCATAAACTGTGTACACTTTTACTGGCCTTGATCACCTATTCTCGGTTGTCAGGCTCAGTCATCAGTAGATGGCTATCCTTTCTGCCCTTTTGGCGGGCATACTAATTAAAACAGGAAAGTAATTAGTCTGTAATTGATTTCTCTGGATTGTAGACCAGTACAGGGGCAAGAGTCTTATGAAAACTTTGTTTACTGTAATGCTTTCAGTGGTGAGAAACTGGCAGTGCTATAAATACCTTTCGGCAGTAAGCTTTGGACTGTGGACTAAGAAATGATAGGGCTTTTGTGTTGCCATTTCCCAGCATTCACTCTGAGCTTCTTTTTCAAGGACCCAGTGGAGCAAAGCCAGATATACTTTGCCATGGCCCAGAAGTCCAGAACTCCAAGCCTATTACCATTATATGGTTTATTTGTGACATTTCAGAAATATATTTTTTTTATGTTGTCGAAGGCTTTCACGGCCAGAAATTAATTGCTGTAGATTTTCCGGGTTGTGTAGCCGTGGTCTTGGCATTGTAAGACCTGACGTTTCGCCAGTAGCTGTGACTGGCATCCTCAGAGGTATAACACAGAAAGATGTAGTACTCTCTGAGTCAAGGTGAGCAGAAAAAATGGTAGGCAGATAATTTATATCTACCCTGGAAGGTGGGGTAGGGCTGAGTCATTATCTTGTAGTAGTTTCTCCAGGCTATGAACATGCTAATGGAGGAGCTTTCCTGAGGAGGTTCTTTTGTCTATGGATTGTTTCCTGAGGATGTTTCCTGTTTCCTGAGGAGGTTCTTAGCCAACCTGAAAAATCAGCAGTGACTGAACATAGCCTAACCCAAACAGGACATAGTATTTTGTTCCAAGATACTGAAAGACTGAACAACACTTCCAATTACCATGTCAGATTACACAGGGAAGCCATTGAAATTCATAAACATAAACACAATTTCAACAGGAAAGAAGAGAGTTTAAAAATAAATAGGGCATGGTTTCCTGTCCTGAAAAACACAAAATGTTCTACAGCTGACGATAGCACTACAGGTAAGATTAGAGTTTCTATAGCCATTCCACACACAAAAGAACCTCCTCAGGAAAGCTCCCCCATTAGCATGTTTATAGCCTGGAGAAACTACTACAAGATAATGACTCAGCCCTACCCCACCTTCCAGGGTAGATATAAATTACCTGCCTACCATTTTTCTGCTCGCCTTGACATAGAGAGTACTACATCTTTCTGTGTTATACCTCTGAGGATGCCAGTCACAGCTACTGGCAAAACGTTGGTTAAGAGCAGCAGACTCTAATCTGGAGAACTGGGTTTGATTCCCCACTCCTCCACATGAAGCCAGCTGGGTGGCCTTGGGTCTGTCAAAGTTCTCCTAGAACTCTCTCAGCCCCACCAACCTCATAGGGTGTCTGTTATGGGGAAGGAAGGTAAACTGCTCTGAGATTCTTTTGGGTAGTGAAAAGTGGGGTATAAAACCAACTTCTCCCCTTCCTCCTCCTCCTCCTAAATCTGGTCAACCTGTTAGCCTTTGAGGATCTGTCCCAGCCTGACTCCTAAGGGAACTCTATCCTGCCTGCCATGAATTATGATTCTAGCCTCTGGCCCTTGCAGATTGGTCCACTCATTTAGCCTTCTTATCTTATCCTGACTGCTCATTTGTGTCCCTTGCAGCCTTGGGGGGGGACGCGTCCATGGATCAGTGGCAGAGTGCTTAAGCTCCCAGGTTCAACCTTGACAACCTCCAATTAGAATTATTTCCTCTAGTGTGAGCTAGCTCACAGTTTTTTAGTCTCCAGCTCACACATTTTTGTCTTAGCTCAGGAAGGATGGCTCCAGAGCAAACTAAATTGATGTAGCAGCCAAATCATTCACTCACAACTTTAATGCCAGTAGCTCACAAAGTAGAATTTTTCCTCACAAGACTCCATAGCTTAGAGGGAGCATTGGCAGTAGGTGATGTGAAAGACCTGAGTCCTTGGAAACCACTGCCAGTCTTAGCAGAGGATACTGGCCTTGATGGACTAGTGGTCTGACTTAGTATAAGGAAACTTCATGAACTGCTTGCTCAGGTCTCTTACTCTCAGCCATCCTGCAGAACTGCTGACTCAGATTTCTGATGATCTGGACACTGCTTCTCAACTTTAGCTTTACCATCCAGGCTTCTGACACTGGGCCAAGGTTCCATGTGTCACAGAGAAGACTTGAGCCTCTGTCTTAAATCCAGATCTAATAGCACTCCTAAGCTACAAACATGTTTCTTCAAGGAAGAGTGCAGTTCTATCATAACAGTCTTCCATTAGCTCTGTCATCAATACCACAGACTTGTCTGGATCGAGCTGCAGTTTATTGATTGTTATCCAACTTGCTGTCAACTTCATATGCATGTTAAGAACTTCTGCCATCTCACTTGAGTCAGATGGAAATCAGAAATAGAGCTGGTGATATCCACATATTGGTGACACTGTGTCATATTCAGGGCTAAGCCTAGAGCTGTTGCTCTATCCAGGTTTTCCAGGATACAAAATGCAATGACAACAAGTACAGAAATACACAGGAGCAAGGTCTACAAACCAGTCCAGAGTCAGGTAGCCAAAGGTTCAGTCCAACCATCAGGGTAGGAGGGTTCAGGGCTCCAGTTCCAAGGCTTGGGAACAGCTACAGGATACAGGAGTCTGGGTCCCAGGCTGCAGGAGCAAGCACAGATTAGTGGAAATAAGGTACAAGGCGGCAGGGTAGAGCTCTGTTTGCTAGACAGATCAGCACACAGAGTATTGGCACGCAAGGCTGTTTCCACACTGAGCCTGGCTCAGTGTGTTTCTTTTATCTGCCCCTTTTGCTGACATCCCCTGAGGGCATGGTGTCACTCCTTACAGTCATGTTCACCTTCCTATAGGTGCGGATTTTTTACTGGTTCCCTAACAGCCTGTCAGTCTTGGTCCTGCAAGGAACTAACACTCCAGGAATTTGCTGAGCAGCCAAGCAGGCACTTCTTCATTTCACCTGAGCCACCAAGTGCTCTTCTTCTATGTGCTGCTGGCTCAGGATTGGCTGGCAGGGAAGTCAGCTTCTGTGGCATCTCCTTCTTCTCCTGGAAGATCGAGCAGCCCAGCCGTGACTGGGAAACATTCTGACTTCCTGATGCTTCCCGTATTGGGTCTGCTACTAGATCTGTCTGCTCAGGTGCGGATTCCATTGATGTAGGGCCTGATTCCTCTTCAGATTCCTCCAAGGAGGAGGAGGTGACAGCTGGCTGGCCCATGACTCATTGCACTACAAAATTTCTCAATGACATCTTCCAGCAGTTTCATGTAGATATTAAATAGCATGCAGGACTAAACAAAACCTTGTGGAACCCCAAAGGACAAGAACCATAAAGTAGAATGATTGTCCCCTAGTATTATCTTCTGGAACAGACTTGACAGATAAGCCCAGAGCATGGTGCCCCTGCTTCCCATGGAACCCTGTCAGATGAGAATACTACATGGTTGATGGTACTGAAAGCTGATGGGAGTACCAGAAGTCTCAACAGAGGCATACTCTACATGTTTTTATGGTAATGGACATCAGTCAGGGCACCCAAGAAAATTTCTGCTCCAAAAGTCCATCAAAAGTCCATCAGTGGCTATTAGCCACAAGTTATAGATAGGAACTCTCAGTCTGGGGCAGGTGATGCACTCTGTTCTTGGTGCTGGGGGTGCAGCAGTGGGAGGGCTTCTAGTGTCCTGGCCCCACTGCTGGACCTCCTGATGGCACCTGGTATTTTTGGCCACTGTGTGACAGAGTGTTGGACTAGATGGGCCATTGGCCTGATTTAACATTGGCTTCTCTTATGTTCTTATGTTCTTAAACCAGGTCATAAACCAGATAGAAATGGATATAGAAAATCAGTTTCATCCAACAAAGCCTGGAGTTGAATATCTATCATTCCTCAGAGCACCTTTTCCTAAAAAGGAGGTAGTGCCACCACCCTGTTGGTTGTGCTTATTCAGTCCTATTCAGCTTGTATCAGAGACCAAACAACTTATTTAACTTCGGGTCAGAGAAGCTTCTAGCTAGTGGGTTACATAGTAGAGAGCTAGATTCAATATTAGCACCATGTTGTATTGTACCTCTTGCATCAACCCTTGCCACAAAAGGCACATATATAAGGGAAAGAGTGGGTGGAGAGAGAGATAAATATGAGAGATATTGGTAAAGAGAAAAAGAAGTGCCAAAGAGAGAGACAGAGGAGAAGTTGGTGCACAGAATGAGAGGGAGCTGGGAAGAGATTCTCCCATGGTTTGCTAATTGGTAAGTAGGAGGTGGGTAGTGAAGAAGGGTTGTAATTTACCAGGCAGAAAGTGGGCTTCTGGCCAGCAGTTTTATTGGAATTCACAGATAGAGCAACAGCAGAATCTTAATGCAAATGCAACCTTGGTTACAGCCAATTTACCAAACAAAATGTTAATTTTATTATGGGGTTTTTTTGGAGGGGGGTTGCAATTATTCCCTCTTGCAATGACAACTTACTTACTGATTCCAAATGCAGACATTGCTGGGACACAGCCAACAAGCTAAAACATGCTGCTGATGGAGGTTCTATTAGAATCCGCAACAAAAGTTCCCTACAGTGGTAGCCCCTGTTGCAGCCATTTTTCATAGAGGTACCCAATGAACCTGTCATGTGAGGGCCTGTGTTTCATCTGTATATCTAACAGCCATATATGGGTTTATCTGTGGATATCTAAATCCGCCTATAAGAGAAAGGAGATTTTCCCCAAACCCCTCTAGGTTTGCAGAAAAATCCCAGAACAATTAAAAATACATTGTTGTTGTTGTTGTTCAGTCGCACGGTTGAGTCCGACTCTTTGCGACCCCATGGACGACATCACGCCAGGCCCTCCTGTTTTCCATCGTGTTCCAGAGTTTGCTTTATTTCATGTTCATTGCCTCGATAACACTGTCTAACCATCTCATCCTTTGCTGCCCCCTTCTTCTTTGACTTTCAATCTTTCCCAGCATCAGGGTCTTCTCTAGTGAGTGCTCCCTTCTCATTTGGTGGCCAAAGTATTTGAGCTTCAGCTTCAGTATCTGGCCTTCCAGGGAACAATCAGGGTTGATTTCTATTAGGATTGACTGATTTGATCTCCTTGTAGTCCAAGGGACTCTCCTGGGTGGGTGGATGGGTTAAATTGCCCCATAAAACTAAAATGTTGACTGCACATATGCAGATAATGCACCTTACCTCCTCCAAGCAACCAGGATGTTGGCCGGGAACAACAGTGATTGGGAGGAAGAAATTACAGTGGGTCTGGCAATGGAGTCTGGGAGCTCTGCCAGGCTTGATGCCAAAGAGGAAGATGGCCAGGAGTCACAGTGGCCCCAGTGATGGCAGCAGCAATTGGGGAGGGTGAAACCATGGTGGGTCCAATGCCAGAGGCTGGAGCTATGTCAAGGCTGATGCCAGTGATGGGGGAGGAGGGGTGGCTAGAAGCCACAGCAGGAATTGGGGAGGAGGAAGCTGCAGTGGGCCCAGTGCTTGAAGGCTGGAAATCGCATAAGATCTGATACTAGTGATGGGGTTGGAGGAGGCTGGGAGCTGCAGCAGCCCTGGCAATGACAGCACAATTGGTAAGGGAGAAACCAGAGTGTGCTTGTCAGTTGCAGGTTGAGGGGAGAAGGAGAAAGAGAGAGTGATGGGGTGGGGTGGGGCAGAAACAGCAAAAGAGAATGATGGGGTGGGGAGAGGGAAAGAGAGAGTGATGGGGTGGGGGCAGAAAGAGAGAGGAAGAGAAAGTTATGGGGTGGAAAAAGAAGGAGATTGGATTTATACCCCACCCTTCACTACCCAAAAGAATATCAGAGAGGCTTACAATCCCTTTCCCTTCCCCTCCCCACAACAGATACGCTGTGAGGTAGGTGGGGCTGAGAGAGCTCTCTTGAGAACTGCCCTTGAGAGAACACCTCTAAAAGAACTTATGACTGACCCAAGGTCACACCAGCAGGAGGAGGAGTGGGGAATCAAACCCAGTTCTCCCAGATTAGAGTTGTGCTCTTAACCACTACACCAAACTGGTGATATAAAATAGTGATGGGGCAGAAAGAGGGAGAGTTATGGGTGGGGAGAGAGAAAGAAATAGTGAGGGGGTGGGGTCAGAAAGAGACTGAAAGTGAGAGGCATGGGGGAGAGAGAGGAAGAGAAGGGATGGTGGGAGGGAGAAAAAGTGAGAGACAGAGAAGTAGGGGGAGAGGGGAAGAAACAAAGGTGGGAGAATGGGATGACCTCTCCCGCAAGTTTCTTGTGTGCCCCCTTTGTATTCTATCCATAATGTGCAAGTCCTTTTATAATATTCCTCACATTTATTATGGTATTCTTTGATAGATAGGCAGGCAAATCTTAATCTTAAAAGACAAAGAAGCGAGAGAGATGGTCAAGCTTTGAGTAACTAGGACTTTGCACAGATAGATGGGACAGAATAATAGGATGATATACAGCACTTGCTGCAAAGAACACTGGGCAGTGGAATTGTCAGTGAGTCCTTCAAGATACTGCTTTTTGGCCTGTTCTGCAGGGTACTGGCTGATTGAACTGCCTGATAACTACTTGGGAGGTTAATGGGTCATTAGGGAATTGGAACAGAAGCTTCCTTTCTCTAATACCGCTCTACACTTCTCATTAAGTTCCTAAGAATCATTATTCATCCTGTTTGCAAGCTCCATTATTTTATTTTTAAAGTTACTTAGTAGCTCAGTATTTTGCTTTTCCATAATAAGTGCCCCTATTATAAACAGATGGGTGAAGCAGGAGGGGGTAGGCAAGAAAGTTGCACTCCACAGTTAAAAATCCATCCATTATGACACTTTGGTGGATCCAAGCTAAAGTTTAGAAGGCACACAGCCACTACTTAGCATTCAAAAACCCATCAGTGGTGTTTTTCAACTTGTGACTGCAGTCCATCCAACAGAGTAAGTTTTTTGTCACTAGTTAAGCTAAAAGGTAAAGGTTTCCCTTGCTCAAAAGCCAGTCGAATCCGATTCTAGGGATGCAGTGCTCATCTCCGTTTCCAAGCCGAAGAGCCAGCGCTGTCCAAAGATGTTTCTGCGGTCATGTGGACAGCATGACTAGATGCTGAGGCACATGGAATGCTGTTACCTTCCCACCAAAGCGGTACCTATTTATCTACTTGCAATTTCTTGCTTTCAAACTGCTAGGTTGGCAGGAGCTGGGGCCAGGGACAGGAGCTCACTCTGTCATGCAGCACTCGGGTCTCGAACTGTTGAACTACCAACCTTCCAGTCTGCAGTTCAGAGTCTTAACCACTTGAGCCACCGCAGCCCCCCCCTTTTGACACTACAAGAGAGAAAAACCCAAATGTTGTTGCGTGTATGTGTCATATGGACCAAGGTGTTCCAGATGGGGGAGGCACTCACACTGATGGCATGGTTTGAATTTTCTCTTTAAAATGCTTTCATTCTGATGACATTTCCCTTGAGCCGGATTTGGCCTTGAGATTAAGGAGTTCATATGCAAGTTACAACTGGTGATTTAGGAGTTTATGGCTGATACTGCTAAGCTCAGATATTTGTCAGTCTCATAAACAAAGGGGTTTTAATCTTTGTTTTACACCTGCTAGTTTTGTTGTTGTTGTTCAATCGCACAGTTGAGTCCGACTCTTCACGACCCCATGGACCACATCTCGCCAGGCCCTCCTATCTTCCTTTGTGCTCCAGAGTTTGCTTAATTTCATGTTCATTGCATCGATAACACTGTCTAACCATCTCTTCCTTTGCCGTCCCCTTCTTCTTTGACCTTCAATCTTTCCCAGCACCAGGGTCTTCTCCAGTGAGTTCTCCCTTCTCATTTGGTGGCCAAAGTATTTGAGCTTCAACTTCAGGATCTGGTCTTCCAGGGAACAGGGTTGATTTCTTTTAGGTTTGACTGATTTGATCCCCTTGCAGTCCAAGGGACTCTCAAGAGTCTTCTCCAGCACCATAATTCAAAAGAATCTATTCTTCGGCACTCAGCCTTCCTTATAGTCCGACTCTCACAATCATACGTGAAACATTTATTATGCTTGTCCTGGCTACACCTTTAACATACCACAAATCCTAGTTCATGTTCTAAAATCCTAGTATGGGGTGCATAACATATGTAACCCAACATGTTTCACCCCCTTTAGTGCACAAAGGAAATCCTGGTGGATTGCAAGTTATCATGTTGATCTAATTCAAGGACACTATCAGCTCATAGGACTGGTTCACCCATTGCAGTATGAGCACTAGTAACCAGTGGCTTTTCAACCATGTTGGGCAACAGGTGGGCAAACATGAACATTATCCAGCCCATTGGAAATTGTTTAACATCATGGATATATATGCTGCAGTTGTCAGTGATCATGTGAAAACACCTGGGATTACAAGGTCACCTGGGATTACTAATCTATGATTTTCCCTTGTAACCATGGAAGCTATAAAATGTAAACAAGCCCAAAAGTGTCTTTTACCAACTCAGGCATCCCATATTCACTAGCTTTCTGATGCTTTGTTAACAGTGGCCTTAGTTTTTGTGAAGAAATGCATTTTTTCTTTGGAGGTTTGAATTGAGCAAAACCTTCACCCTGAGTTTTAAAAGCTTATTTTTTCTCTGTGGGCAGAGAATAGACTGGAAGTGGGGAAATCAGTTCAGTTGCTTTCCAGACTTACCTCAGCCCACCTACATAGAAGTATGAATAGGTCTAGACTATGGGATGGTCAAGCTCCCATCCTCTAAGCAGGGAACAGAGATTTGGAGGAATTAAATACTAAAGAATTGTAGAGACTTCAGGAAAAGCTTCACTGACCTGGCCTGACCTGGTCAGTGGGTGGGGAAACAGAGGAGATAAAACTCAGGGGAGCAAGGAGGAAGCTCTCTTTATTGCAGAGTCCATCAGAGTACGCAGGAGCCTTAACTGAGGTGTGGAGGAGGTAGCCATTTTACCATGTGCTGTCCTGAGGAGCTGAAGGTAACTTCTAGGTAATGGTAACTCTGTAGAGATCTGTAACTTTCTAAACCAAGGAGCCTGTCCTATATTTTAACATCTGATATGGCATATATAGGGAGGGCAGGAAGGGTTGCATCAGTACTTAGTTTTTGTGGCCTTTTCTTACAAGCCCAGGGAAATGCTGATCACCACTTTGGGGTCAGGAAGCAATTTTTCTCTAGGCCAGTTTGGTGGAGGATTCCTGGAGGTTTTTTGTCATCTTCTTGGCATGGAGCAGAGGTCACTGGTTGTGTGTGGGGGGTAGGTATTTGTGAATTTCCTGACTAGTGCGGGGGTTGGATTAGATGAGCCTGGAGGTCCCTTCCAATTCTATGATTCTTCAGAGAGAGGGACAGAGGAATTGTGTTTTACCCATTTCTTTTGAATCCCTTGCCAAATCTGGTGCTGTAATAAAGGAAGCTTGTGAACATTTTCTTTTAAATAATCTGTAACTGGTGGATCTGTAACTGGTTGACAAATCACACCCAAAGAGTGCTTGTGAATGGTTCCTCATCTTCTTGGAGAGGGGTGACAAATGGAGTGCCTCAAGGATCTGTTCTGGGACCTGTTTTGTTCAACATCTTTATCAATGATTTGGATGAAGGGATAGAGGGAATGCTTATTAAATTTGCAGATGATACTAAATTGGGGGGAGGGTAGCAAATACAGTAGAAGACAGAGTCAGGATACAGGATGATCTTCACAGGCTGGAAAACTGGGCTAAAAGAAATTTAATGAATTTCAGTGGGGATAAATGTAAAGTTCTGCATTTAGGTAGGAAAAATCAAATGCATAGTTATAGGTTGGGGGAGACTTGTCTTGACAGTAGTATGCACGGAAAGGATCTAGGGGTCTTAGTAAACCATACACTGAACATGAGTCAGCAGTGTGATGTGGTTGCTAAAAAGGAAAATGCAATGTTGGGCTGTATCAACAGAAGTATAGTGTCCAGATCACGCGATGTGATGGTACCACTTTACTCTGCTCTGGTTAGACCTCACCTAGAGTATTGTGTTCAGTTTTGGGCACCACAATTTAAGAAGGATATAGACAAGCTGGAAAGTGTCCAGAGGAGAGCAATGAAGATGGCGAGGGGTCTGGAGACCAAGTCCTATGAGGAAAGGTTGAAGGAGCTGGGTATGTTTAGCCTGGAGAGGAGACGACTGAGAGGTGATATGATAACCATCTTCAAATACTTGAAAGGCTGTCATCTAGAGGATGGTCTGGAGTTGTTTTCTGTTGCCCCAGAAGGTCAGACCAGAACCAATGGGTTGAAATTAAATCAGAAGAGTTTTCGGCTAAACATTAGGAAGAACTTCCTGACAGTTAGAGCAGTTCTTCAGTGGCAGGCCTCCTCAGGAAGTGGTGGGCTCTCCATCTTTTGAGGTTTTCAAACAGAGGCTAGATGGCCATCTGACAGCATTGTGGATGCTGTGAACTTAGGCAGATCATGAGAGGGAGAGCAGGACAGGTTGCCTCAGCACTTAGGTTTTGTAGCCCTTTTTTATACACCCAGGGAAACGCTGATTGCCACTTTGGGGTCAGGAAGCAATCCTGGAGGTTTTTTGTCATCTGGGCATGGAACAGCAGTAACTATAGGTGTGGAGGGAGAGGTATTTGTGAATTTCCTGCATGGTGCAGGGGGTTGGACTAGATGACCCTGGAGGTCCCTTCCAACTCTATAATTCTATGAAATACTTTATAACTGCTGGAAGTGGTTCTCTGTACCACATAGACCTCTGCCATCTCAGATATTCTATTTTAAAAGGGCCACCAGGGATAAGTTAGTCAGTTGGCAAGTGGCCACTCCTCCAGGGGTGCACAAATAAATGGTCCCCATGGTGACCAGGCACTGGCAGCAGGAGATGCAGAGGCAAGGGCTCAGAACGAAAGCTGGGAGTCCTGATCCTCCTAGCAGGCAATTCCTACAAAGGTCAGGTTGTGATGGCAGGTTACCAGAGAGTGAGAAAAGCCTCTCTAGGTGTTGAGAAAACCTTGGAGGGCAGAGCGGAGCAGGGCCTGCAGGCCTGAGTAGGACCATTCTGCCACAGTTTTCAACAGAATTTAAGTAAAGCTCAGACAGTATGCTGGCTTTCTGCCCAATACTGAATTTTTCACAGTGCCTCCACAGCCACTAGAAACGAAACAGTACTTCTCTCTTTCAGCTTGAGTCTGTGTGACACTGAGACCCACCCACTCTGCCAAGCTGATGGGCTCAGTGGATTTTCTTTCACCCCAAGGGGTTTTGTCTCCGTTTTTATTTTTAATCAATGCCTAGAGCCTTTCTATAAATAAACAAACTTGCCTTCTCAGCATTTTAATGCTGCTCTTCTCACAGAGTTCTCTGCGTTGTTTGCAAGTCACCAGGAGCAAAGTAGCTTGCAAACAATCTTATATTCCCACTAAACTGTTCAGACAGATGTAACATTTTAAGAAATCAGAGATTTCACTTTCCTTGAGCTAAGCACGGGAAGGGGGGAGAGAATGATTGGCCAAGTTGTCTCCATGCCTTTATCCTTAGGGCATTCATGGTGACTTTGAGCAAATTTGTGCTGTGGAATATTACTATCTTTAGTCAGGTCTATGCAGAAGAGAAGAACAGAACTCAGAGGTTTGTGATTTGTCATATCTGTAAAAGCCTATACAGAATGACCTGGAGCCTTATCCCACTCTGACAAGGGTCTCCAATCTAACTGTGAATGGTAGATACCACAGATGAGCAGACTTCACTCAACTTGATTTAGAAATGGATTTGGCAAACAGGACTATTTTCCAAAAGCCACTAGAAAATAGCTTGGGTTTTTTTTCCACAGTCCCAGACATCAGTGAAAGTATGGATTCTGAATGGCATTCCCACCAATAAATCCTTCAACCCTCTCCTGTACACTGTCTTTCCCTTCTCCCACACTTACCTGGCAGTGGAATAATGAGGGCAGGGAGATCTTGGTAGGGACCTCTGTGAGTTCTCCTTCCTTCTGGTGCTTAGAATGCTGCTTTGTCCCAGGAACCAGGCACCCTGGGAACAGTAGTTCTCCTGAGTGCTTGAGTCCATATTATGGAAATTGGTGACCCAGGAAATTTCATGTCCTAAAGCTCCTTGACCCTGTAATGGAACTGGGCATGCATCCTAGGTTCAGGGAACCCTAGGGATATGTACTGCTCAGGTGCCATAGCAAAACTTTGTTTCCCAGGATTCCAAGTTCTTGAAAAACTGCCACAGCAGCATTCAAAGAAGAAAGGAAGAAGTACAGCAGCTCAGATTGTTATCAAAGTCAAAGATGAATGTTCAGAAGAAATAGAATCCACCACAATAGTGGATAACTGAGGTGAGCATTACAAGAAAGAAATTTTTGCATTCCCAACCAAGTAATTATCAATTTCCATGATGTCACTAATAGAATCTGAATCATGAAGACAGCTTAGTTTGTGTCTGAAACTGGGTTGGTGAGTGAGAGCATTCAGTCCTTGGTAAATCTGATTATTTTGCACTATACTTTGAAGATTTTACTACAGCTCCCTGTTATAGTAAAATACAATTTAAAGTTTTAGACCTGCACACAACAGTCTGTCTAGGGAGTACATACTGTTTTATACACACACATATGTTTGTTCGTGTGTGTGTGGAGTACATACCATTGAATTCTGGAGTGCTTCTGTGGGTCAATGCGTATGTGGTGGATCCAACCATCCTTTCCTGGACCACTCAGTGGCTTTCAATCATGGTATCCTTTTGAACCATCTTTCCAGGCAGGGACTGGGAAGCACCATTTTACTGTAGTTCTGGTCCTAACTGGAGGGTCGGTTTCAGAAGATGATGCTGAAGAACTGTTGTTCACCCCTTGTCCTTTAAGAACATAAGAACATAAGAGAAGCCAATGTTGAATCAGGCCAATGGCTCATCTATTCCAACACACTGTCACACAGTGACCAAAAATATCAGGTGCCATCAGGAAGTCCAGCAGTGGACTCGATTTCCGGTTTGGCAGGCTGATGGCAGCCGTTTCTCCTGGCTCCTGGGGACATGGACTGCAAACCAGCGGGTAGAGAGGGAGTGCAATTGTACGCATCCCCCCAGGGCTCAAGGGATGAGCCCTGAGTCAGGGGACGCTGAGGTTCGCCACCCCCCTGGCTTCTAGCCTGGGGGTGGGGGCATCCTTTTGCCCTGATGGTCTCTCTGCTGTGTTCCAGTATTGGTCGAGGCTTCGCACACCGGACCAAGTGGGCGGTGATCAAGTTTTAATTAAGCAACTGGCTGAATTGATGAAGTAACTGAAGAAGAGTGAGTACATGTTAAATGAAGCATTAGAGGGAAGCAGTTTATCCCTATAAGCATGGGGGGGGGAGGTAACTGCAGACCCCCCCCGGATGACCAGATAAAGGAAATTAATTACTACTGGATAAATGTAGCTGGAAGGGACTGTGATGGAGGAGTGCTAAGATTTAAGAACAGAGTAGCAGCTAAACAAACATTCAGGACTTTAAAAACAGTATCTGAAAATGTACGCCATCTGGCTGGCTAGAAATGGCTAGAAATCAGAAATTTCCTTTTTAAAGACTGTTAACATCACAGTAAGAGTCAGAGTGAAGCAAAGTCTACCCCCCCTCAGAAAAAAGAAGTGGGGGGAAAGGGCATTCCCTCCCCCCATATAACAGTGTTAAAATAAAGCTCCTAAGGGGGTAGACGAAGTGTATAGAGAGAAAGGATTGAATGGGAAAACTTACGAGTGTTGAAGTGCTCTTATGAATGGCGGCTGTAAATGCAGCAGAATTTTCCTCTAGCAGACAGAGGGTGGGGAAAAAAACCCTTCGAAAGACAAAGTCACTATGTAAACATCTGAAAACAACCCTTTTAGGCATTGGAAATCGTCCTTTTCATTTTTAAAGAGACTCTGAACATCTCCATGAGTAGTGGCTTTGAAGCGTGGTGAAACTTTGTTTAGATAGAGGGAGGGAATCAACTTGAAATAATCTGGAGAAGTTTTCTTTTTAAAAACTGGGGGGAGGTAACTACCCCCCTCAAAAAAAACCAGGGGGTCTACCCCCCTCCAAAAAAAAGTGTGGGGGGAAGGGAATTCCCTCCTCCCACATAACAATGTTAAAATGAAGCTCCTAAGGGGGTAGACGGAGCTAAAAGAGAGAAAGGATTGAATGGGAAAACTTACGAGTGTTGAAGTGCTCTTATGAATGGCAGCTGTAAATGCAGCAGAACCTTCCTCTAGCAGACAGAGGGTGGGGAAAAAACCCTCGAAAGACAAAGTTACTATGTAAACATTTAAAAACAACCTCTTTAGGCATTGGAAATCGTCCTTTTCCTTTTAAAAGAAACTCTAAATATCTCTGTGAGTGGTGGCTGTGAGAACGATCTGACGGATTTATGGGACCCTGGCAATTTGGTAACAAAAAGAAAATAAACAGACCCCTAAAATGGCACCTGTTGCGTCAAAAGAATTAAAACGAAACTGAATCTTCTTCAGGAAATTGAAAGTTTAACTGAACAATAAACTCTATTGAGAAAGATTGGTGGGGCAGCGGGGCAGCTACGTCCTCCCTTGACAAGCGGGGTGGGAGAAGAAATTCTCCTCCCCAAAATAAAGTTACTATGTATTTTTTTTTTGGGGGGGAGCTAATGAAATGTTGGGTGAAAGGTGGATACGTGGGTTAGTTGTTTAGGAGATAGTGGATTTCTAGAAGATATCAATAATATGGACTGTTAGCTGAAGAAGATTGAGAGAGAAGATTGTCCAGTGAAGATTTTTTGGAGATAAGGCTTTTGGTTAAGGGGGGGAGGTATGGATAAAATAGGGGTGAAGGGCTTATATAGAAAAGATGGCTGTTTGATGATGATTGTGCAAATGAAATTTAAATGCATTTTATCAACTTAGAGTAGTATTTTAAATGGAAGAGGTGAAGGGGGTGTTACTTGATGCCTATTTAGGTTCTTTCTTTTTTGTTTTTTTAATAAGAGTATAAATGGAGGGAGCTTTTAGAAGAAGTATATTCAAGCCTAATTTTGATGTATTTAGTAATTGCACTTAAATAATTTTGGATGTTGGAAGGATCACAGGTAATGTCTGGTAAGAAGTTTTTAAACAGTCAGAATGGCAGAATGTACTAGCCAGATGAGCAGAAATTATTATTATCAAATGATGAGGATGCCTGATGTTTGCATAAAAGAAATTTAAGTATATTTTAGAAGTATACTCCAAACAGTCAGTGTGAGCCAGAGCTTCTATAAGCGATTTATTCAACTGTCACCTTCAAGGTTAACAACGGAAAGTTTTTCTTAATGCCATATTTGTAAGCATTGTATATGATCACCACACCTTGGATTTTCTTTTCTATCTCCTCTTCTTGTAGTGTGTTTTAGTACCCTTCCCCTTTTCTGTAGTTTCTGTAGGTAGATTGTACTTTTTCCTGTATGCTTATTGTATGCTTACTATTGCACTTTGGCCTATTTATTTGATTTATAATTACTAGCCGTTATGCTTATATCATTATATACTTGCTTATTTGCGCGTTTCATTTTAGTCAGTGGTGGTTTCTTTTTTGCTCTCAGTATTGGACACTGACCCCCCCCCTTCTTTTGCAGCTGCCTTGGTGAACCTGATGAGATTAGAAAGGTGGGGTATAAATTTTATAAATAAATATTAAGTAGTCTTCCTGCAACAGAAGAGCTACTTGAATTGGAGAAAGACCCCTTAGCCTGTAGAAGACTTTGAACTTGAGTCAAAATGAAAGGTGGGATATAAATATTTTAATAAATGAGTAAATAAATGCATAAACTTTGGCCAGTGAACTGGTAGGATAGGGCTGGGATCCATGTTATACTCCCAGAGAGCAACAGAGAAAAA
This sequence comes from Gekko gecko, assembly GCA_029375565.1. Taxonomy (NCBI): domain Eukaryota; kingdom Metazoa; phylum Chordata; class Lepidosauria; order Squamata; family Gekkonidae; genus Gekko; species Gekko gecko. The sequence goes on along the minus strand of JAPDNY010000006.1, from coordinate 124,070,100 downwards.
GTCACAGGATCATAAGGTCCCTGTCTACATTCTCTATTCTTCCCATTAGGTATAATTGCAGATAATTGTTATATCTATGGCAACCCTTGGACACAAAAGTAACCAGGATTCTTTCTTAATCCAGGTTCAGAAATCATGGGTTAATTTGTTCAGGGCTTTACTTCACAAGCACCCTGGCTAGCTCTAACCACTCTTGATTCAATTAGTAGTCAACATTCTGGGGAAAGGGAGTGGAAGGGAAAATTTTATCAGATGTAGATTTTTCATGAAAACTTTAAACAGTTCAATAGAGGAGGTAAACATTTAAAATCGTAATGAGCCTCCAGGGAGTGAAGGTTTAGGGGAATCCTTACTCATTGACAGGAAAGAAAAAAAAATCAATAGGAGTGTACATGTTAACATGAAATTTTCATTCAAACAACATGTCATTGGGATCTGCCATGTGTTCCTCTTGACGGCATAAATTGTTCCCCTGTTGCCTGCAACCTCAGTGATGAAATGAATAAAAAAAAGCTTCCTTGTGAACAAGTGGCGCTCTGATCTATTCATTTATTTGCAAGGCTCATTAATATAACATCGCTGCAACAAACAGCTAACAGGGACTGGAAAGGAGGGGAGAGAGAGAGCAGTGTCAGGCTGAATAATGGAATTGCTCTGCTGAGATAACAATTAGGTTTGGAATATACTATCAGCTAAGATGGAGACAAGGAATGATCATGCCAGGCTGATGAACTAGCTCTGTGGATGTGCTGAGCCCCTGCTGGGCTCATCCACTGGGAAGTAGCCAGCCTCAGATATAACAATAGAACAAAAAAGCAAGTGGAAAACAGGTGATTTCTTTTCATTTTGGTGTTGCCTTTTCCTTTATCAGATATGGTATTATTATATCCAAGTTCGCTTATAGTGCTGTACTTGACAGACTCATTTCTTTCTTGTAGTTTGTATTTCCACATTTGTCTCATCTGATTCTGAAGCCTTTGGAATCAATTATATCTTGTTCCAAACAAATTGTCAGAATATAGGTTCCAAAGTGTGACACTCAATGAATTCACTGCAGTGAATAGCAGTGAGATGGTGCCTGTTCCTTTGGGGTGCAGAATTGGCATGCATGTGTTTATCTGTGCTTTGTGTGGTGGGAGGTGCTGTTTGGTCTGTGGGCCTTAATTGGGCACTTGGTATTGATGTTTTTGGATTAGCACTCCAGGGCAGTGATTGCAGTGTTCCTTTTGCAAAGTCTTGGTACAGTGTAATTGTGCTGTCCTGAGATGCCACATTGGTGCAACTTCCTATACTGTGTTGCTCTGTCAGTATGTCATAACTTGCAAGATTATACTGGCAAGTTAGCCCTTGAGCGCAGTGCTATCCATTTTTTGCATTGGCTAGCACCATAGGATTGAGCCATTAAAGACTGCAATGGGTCATAGAAGATTTTTTATTTTTTTATTTATTTACTTCTTTTACATCCTTTCTCCCTTCTGGGGACTTAAAATGATTTATGTTGTTCTCATCACCTCCATTTTATCCTCAAATCTATCCTATGAGGTAGATTAGTGTTGTATACGATGTAGTGATCAGCATGGTTCGCTATTATACAACACAAGACAAAATACCTGGCCAGGTGGCCAACTATATACATGCTAAGGGGAACGCCCCCTGGTGCCATTGGCGGGTTTGAATTCCCGCCGCCGTTCCCATTGGTTCCCCAGAGCAGGAGCTCGGAGCCCCAGTCCCATTGTTCACCGGGACTCAAGCTCAGGCTCCTTTGCTGACTGCCTGCAGTGGTCAGTGGACACAACACCCCTCCCCCCATAGTCCGGACCCTGTCTAGGTGACATAGTCCTTCAGGTATGCAGGTGCTCTGCATTCCCCAGTGGACCGCCGTGGTGCTGGTTTCGGGGCTTCTCCACTGCCAAATTATGGGTGTGGGGCGGGGCCTGCCGCTTCGCTTTCTTCCGTCGGGTTTGGTTGCTCCGTTGGGCCCTCGGCCGTTACGGCCTCAGGCTGAGGTAGTGGCCTGTCGCTGGGGCCTGCCTCCCTGAGGTCCCGTTCCGCTTGTGGTTCTCCCTGGGCTCCCCGTGGGGCCCGCTCCACCTCCCCGGGGTCCCCCAGATCTCCTACCATTGGAAGTAGGCACCGCCTCAGCTGGTCCATGTGGCACCGCAGAACCTGGCCGTCATCCGTCGATACCTCATAGGAAATGGGGCCGGTGGGCCGGATTACCTTCCCTGCTAGCCACTCCGGGCCCCAGCCATAGTTCCTTGTGAACACCGGGTCCCCTGGGAAGAAGCCCTGGGTGCCTCCCGGTCCTCGACCATGTTGCGCGCCATTGGAGCCCGGTTGGGGTGCAGGCAGTCCAGGAGGATAGCTGGTCTCTGGCCCATGAGAAGCTCCGCGGGGCAGCGGCCACTGACCGGGTTGGGTGTTGTTCGGTTCGCCAGCAGGAACTGTGCAGTGCGAGCCTCCCAGTCCCCATCTGTCAGGCGGCTCAGCGCCTCCTTTGCTGTACGGACCATCCGTTCGGCTTGGCCGTTTGTTGCGGGGTGGAAAGGCACCGACCTGATGTGCTAGATCAGGTTGTCTCTCAGGAACCGCTGGAACTCCTCGGATGTGAACGCTGAGCCGTTGTCCGAGACGATCGTGTCCGGCCACCTGTGTGTGGCGAAGATTTTCTGGAGGGCCCGGATGGTAGCATTCGCAGAGGTGGCGGCTGGGTGGGACCTCTCCCACGCTGTGGTGGTGGCTAAGGCTAAGGCGATGGTCACCTTCTCCCCCTCCATTATCCGGCGTCGGCGCTTTTCTTCCTTTAGGCCCGCGACGAATCGGTCACGAAGAGCCATGTTCAGATGCACCCTGAAGGCGCAATCGGCCGCCAGGCGGTGGAGCTCCGCAAGGAACTCTGCAGCCGTCTTCTTGCCCTGCTGGTTCCAATGCTGGAAGACCACGTGGCAGCTCATCTCCAACAGCTTTGGGGAGAAGTGGTTTTGCATGGCCTGGACAATCTCGTCGACCGCACATTCCTCCACCTTCTTAGGAGAGAGAAGGTACTGGGCGAGTTCTACGATCACGGGACCGCAAGAGCAGAGCAGCAGGCCTCTCTTTTGATCTTCATCCGTGATCTGGTAGAACACGAAGGCTTGCCGCAGACCCGTAACCCAAGCTCCCCATCGCTGGAGCTGGGAGGTGTCGAAAGGCAGCGGCAGCCCGGATCCTGGAGCGATGGCCATTGTGCTAGTCGGTGGCTGCGACATGGCTCTGGATTCACCCTCGGCGGTGCTCATGGACGCAGCATGTGGAGCGAGTCTTCAGTAGCGTTGTCCAACAGCCCGGCTGGAGCGCTCAACAGGATCCCACCTTCGTCGCCATTGTTGTATAGTGGGTTAGAGGCATAATGAAACCACGGACAACAATGTAGTGATCAGCATGGTTCGCTATTATACAACACAAGACAAAATACCTGGCCAGGTGGCCAACTATATACATGCTAAGGGGAATGCCCCCTGGTGCCATTGGCGGGTTTGAATTGCCGCCGCCGTTCCCATTGGTTCCCCAAAGCAGGAGCTTGGAGCCCCAGTCCCATTGTTCACCGGGACTCAAGCTCAGGCTACTTTGCTGACTGCCTGCAGTGGTCAGTGGACACAACAATTAGTTTGAGTGTGGTGATTGGCCCAAGGTCACCTAGTGATCTCCCATGGCATGAGTGGAGATTTAAATCTGAATCTCCCAGATCATAGTCTGACACTCTAACCACTGCACTGAGGCAACACCATTTTTGCAGGAAGGTAACACAGTTTTTCCTTGCTAGGTTCCCATCTTCATTTATCTCAAATAAGAAAATTTTAAATACATTTGTACATTACTTGGGATGTAATAGGGTAGAATCCTATTATTTATGGCTATGGGGGTTGATAATATATACTTTGGGTACTTTCTCATGAGAGGCACCTTCATAATGGTAATATAATACTTAGCCTTGTGTAGCTGCTTGCATCCAGTGATTGTCAAGCACTTTCAATACTTGAAGCAGCTGGAGCGCAGTCACACACTAGTAGATTTGGGATTAGAACTCACAAGAATCTAATTTCCTTTTCTGAATGGTAATATGAGTTAGAGCACTGGAAAATTATCTTTTTCAAAAAACCCTCTTATCCAGGTATGTTGTAAGATGGGATATGATAAAGATGATTAGACACCTTCCACCTTAACATCCCATTCCAGCTAGAAACTGTGCAGGTACTGAAGCAGTCTTCAGCATATATACTCCTGGATGGATGGGGAACTGTGTGAGCAAATGCCAGCTGGGCTTGTTATTCTTCCAGCCAATCCAATAGAAAAGCTGGGTGAATATTAGTATTTTGGGGGAAACAGGAACTCCACCAATCAGCTGTTCAAGAGGAGGAACAGAAGCCTGGATTCATCCCCCTTCCCCCTTTGCTGCCTAATGGCAGGATTAAATAGTGTACAGAATTTTTCAGCGGGACTATAAGTACAAATAGGCTGACAGGCCTCCCACTACAGTGGGAGACCTCCTACCAGCACCCCTTGTTGCCAACTGCTGCTTTGAGCAGCAGTGGGAGGGGGAAGTTGCCATGGTCTGTGTAGCGATATCATTTCCAATTTTATCATAGTATTTCTAGCTATTCTTACAGCTACCCAATTCCCTTAAGAGACATCATGGCATAGAAGACTACATGCCCCCAATGTCCCTGCCCCTGAAGCTCCCACTGATTGCCAGATACTACCTGATAACCCCAAGTACATTTTTTTTAAGTTTATGCCCATGAAGCTTCAGTTTCAGCACACATGCTCTGTTAGATCAAGGCCTCAAAATTAAACATGGGTGATAAATTATCATCAGATTGATGTGATTTTGTTGTAATGCTGATCTACCTACCCCTCCTCCTGCCCAAATGGGCACAACCTTCCTGGCCCTTCATGATGGTTGGAATCTTGGGATGCTGGTAGAAACCTAGGGATAAGCTTAGTCTGCATAACTGCATAATCAAGAAACTCTATGTCTTTAAAGATTTGAAATGTATGCTATAAACCAATTTTTTTGCTGGGCTTTTGCCCTGGTCCATTTCTGGGGTCTCTGTAACCATACCCTTTAATTTTTAGCTGCATTCTGTGATTATGACTGAATCTCCCCAGCTGTAATTAATGTCATGCATCTAACCCCGGGGCTGCATTGTGACACAGTTCCTTCAAAACTGTTCAATTAGTGGACACTAAAATCTAGGTCGAATGGGAAGTCTGGTTTGGGTATTTTCCAGGTCAGAACATTTGGAAAATGGAACGGCATTACTGCCTTGTTTGACACTGTAGTCAGTTTTTGTTGACTCAAGTTAGGTAAGAAATATGAATGGCATCTCAGAGAATGGCAAACAGTGGGCTTTACTGGAGAGGGGCAAAGTAGCTCAGCTTGTCATGCAAATGCTGCTGCAAATGCATTTTTAAAAATAACACACTGTTGTAAAGAAAATAACTGTCAAGAACCATGAACCATTGTGTTTGGGTGACTTGTAAACACTAGCAACAGCAGACCTTCTGCGCTCAGTATAATATAATGCAATTTGATTGTTGTATAGTGTCTTTTGAGACACATGATGTTTTGCAAAGGTAAATGATACAAGATGCACTACGGAGTGTGATTTACAGAAAGTGGGAATGTAAGAGACACTACACAGTGAACAAATTAAAGCTTTTAGTCCCAGGACTGAGAGCAGAGGAGGAAATGGGAATTGAGGCAAAAGCTAGCGAACAAATGAGTAATGGCAGCAGCCCTGTCTAGGATGGCACCAGCATGGTTCACTATGTTTTGGAATGGTTTTCAGCATTAAATCATCAGCTTAAGAGATACAAATGAAATAGGAGCAGATCTGAAGTGAGAAAATTATCAGCTGGAAAAAGAATTGGGGACTACTGTGATTTGAGCGGCAGCAGAAAATTGATGGGGTAGATTAAAATAAGAGACAGTGTTGAATGAGAACTAACTGGATAGAAGAATGTCCTGGCAGTCTATGAAGGAGAGACATGTGGAGCAGAAGGGTTCAGTAGAGGATGCAGGTTTAGTATGGCCATCCAGGACCAAGATAGTAGTGAAGTTTTAAAAAAGAAATGTCTGGGTGGGCTTTATTCCAGATGTGGTAAGTGGTTTGGTTCCTTAGTGATAAGAGAAGATCATTCTGAGCGTGCTCTGTGTACATTGTATCCTCAGATATGAGCAACAACTAATTGTTGAATGATGAAGTTGGAACACAAGTTACTCAGCAAGGTCAGGGATTAGATAAAGAGATCCTGCATTGTGAATAACTTCCCACAGAACTAATACTTTTCTCCATGAATAGCAGTTTATAAAATTAAAGGTTGGTAGATCATATAAAATAATGTTTTCATCCAAGTCATCCTATATTTCTCAAGAAAGTCTCTATTATGAAGGAATAGACTCGGTTTGAAGTCAAGATGTTAGTTCTGAATCAGTACTTCAAAATCAAAGATATCAGCCTCTTTTCTTCTTGTTGTTGTTAAACTTCTAAAACAAATGTTATTTTCTGATTTTGTCAAAGGCAGAGTTCTGAAACTGGTTTTCTGACTATTTGATCACCAGTCTTGTTACCAGCAAGCATAAACATTGCAACTCATGAGCTCAGCTTTTTCCAAGGCATGATGAACAGCAATATTAACATACTAGGAGTAAGGCCCATTGTGGAAATAAATACAATGGGCTCTAGAAAGAGGCTCTGGGAGAGTGCCCTGGCTTTGGGCACACACTGTGAATTTGCTGTGGTGACCTCAGCAGGGTATAATGACAGAGACCACCATTTTCTCCAGAGGAACTGATCTCTGCTACCTGAAGAGTAGTTGTTGTTTTGAGTGATCTCCAGCCCTCACTTGGAGATTGGCAACAATTGTTACCCAGGAGGAAATGGCTGGTTTGGAGGGTGGAGTCTATGGCATTCTACCTGCCTGAGGTCCAACCCCTCCTCAAACCCCACCCTCTCCAGGTTCCACCCCTCAAATCCCCAGGAATTTGCCGACCTGGAGTTAGCAACCCCATCTCCTTACCAGCTAACCATCAACCTACTGTTATCTTCCCCTCTGACTTCAGCTGACTTCTGCCCTCTCTCCTGCAGAGCAGTTGTAATTCTGAGTGGTCTCCAGCCCTCACCTGGAGATTGGCAACAATGGTTCCCCATGAGGGACTGGCTGGTTTGGAGGGTGGAGTCTATGGTATTGTACCTGTCTGAGACCCCACCCCTCCTCAAGCCTCACCATCTCCAGGCTGTACCCCTCAAATCTCCAGAAATTTCCCAAACTGGAGTTGGCAACCCTATCTCCCTCCCAGCCAATTGTCAACCTACCATTATCTGCCCCCTGACTTCAGCTTTCCATCTCCTCCCCCCTCCCTCCTGGAGAGCAGTTGTAATTCTGATTGATCTCCAGCCCGCACCTGGAGATTGGCAACAATGGTTCCCTAGGATGGAATGGCTAGTTTGATGGGTGGAGTCTATGGCATTGTACCTGTCTGAGGTCCCAGCCCTCCTGAAACCTCACCCGCTTCAGGCTCCATCCCTCAAATCTCCAGGAATTTCCCATCTGGAGTTGGCAACCCTATCAGGACTGGCCCCAATGAGTTTTCTCTCAAGGGCCAAAACAGGTGACAGGACCAAGCTTGGTTGCCTACCAGCAGGCACTGAGGGGAAAGTAGGGTTGCAAGCTCTAAGTAGGGAAATACTTGGAGATTTGGGGGGTGGATCCTGTGGAGGGCAGCATGGGGGGGGGCAGAAGGACTCAGCAGGGTATAATGCCATAGGGTCTACCTTCCAAAGCAGCCATTTTCTCCAAGGGAACTGATCTTGGTCATCTGGAGATCAATTGTAACAGCAGGAGATCTCCAGGTCCCACCTGGAGATTGGCAACCCTAGGGAAAAGACAACTGCACAGCAGGGGGTGAAAGAGAATGGTTTCATGGCCACTGGGCCAAGATTGGCAACAATAGTTCCCCAGAAGAAAATGGCTGGTTTGGAGGGTGGAGTCTATGGCACTGTACCTGTCTGAGGTCCCACCCCTCCTCAAACCTCACCCTCTCTGGGCTCCACCCCTCAAATCTCCAGGAATTTCCATACCTATAGTTGGCAACTTTATCTCATCCCCTCTCAGCAGCCTCTCCCCAGGCAAAATTCTGTCTTTCTCATTAGCGGGGAGCAAAGCAGTTTACTTCATTCTTTTCGGCTTTGTGATCTGTACAGCAACCCTGTAAGGCAGGTTAGGAAGAAAGTCTCTGGCTGGTCCAAAATCACCCAGGCAGTTTCCATAGGGATGCTCCTGCTGAACAGGAGCAGCCAGCCAGGCCTAGGGTTGCCATTGCCAACAAAGACAAATTGATGCAAAGCAGGATGGAAAAGTCTCCATATCTATTTTGCCTTCAGTTGGTTTTGATGCCAGCAGAGTGAGAAAATGCCAGAGGCTCTGGATGGGTGTCCCATGGTAAATGCACCAAACAATTCCTAAAGATTTTCCACTGTGTTGATAAATCATTTTCTACACTCACAGTGTCCCCTGCCAGAATTAGTACCAGAGCTTTTTTAAAAATGTGGTATTCTGCTTGTGGTGTGACCTGTCTTTTTTGTGGTGTGGCATGGTTGTGTTATTGGGTTTGTTTCTTTTGAAGGGGAAGTGTTGTGAGTGAGGACATATTTCACCTCAGAATACAACAGGTTGCATAAACAACTGACAATTCCAACTGTCATGCGGGGGGGGAGTTTGAGGTGCGAAATGGAGTGAAATCCAATCAGCTTCCATATGCAAATGAGCTTGAAATGCTGGCCCAATCAGAGAAGAGTGGCCTAGGCTGCAGTGGGTGGGAGAGAACTCAGGCAACGCAGCTAGTGGATAGGGACAGATTCTGAGCGACATACCAGGGAGTGAATTGATTTTGCCAAGCATAGAATCTTGCCAGACCACTACCCTTTTATTTAATAGGACAGGATGCCCAAGCATGTTATCGTGAGGGATCAGCATGCTTAACAAACCAAACTGAGGTGTATTCAAAGCATTAAAAACTGTTGCTAAAATAGTCTTGGGAACTGTCCTATATTTTTGGAAAAGTAAACAAGAAGAGAAGCTATGCACCAACACTATACATAAAATGCAAATATTACTATTATAAGCAAATTAATGCACACTGCAATACTCTATGCACACAAGGACTGTACCATACAGATTAATATACAAAATATCTTTTTCAAAGGATGTACAGACATGTGAGTCTAGTAGTTCCAAGTCACACTATTAGGAACAAGTCCTTAGGTATTCAAATTTAGTCCACAAAGAATTCTTTCACCTTTGTGTTGCTGTCTGTATTTCTGGAAAGCACATAACAAAGGGGCCTGGTTTTCCCAGCTTATACCACAAACCACTGACAGAGCCAAAAATTGCCACCATATGTTCTGGTAATGGATAGTGCTTATTCCTGTGCCTTAGCTCCTGTCCGTTACTATCTTAGGGAGCTGGATGGAGTAGCTACCCTTTTCAAGACTGGGAGCTGAAGTGGTTATGGCAGAAGTGTCAGATAAATAGGCAGCTCATTAAGTAAACTCTCCTTTTAGTATTTCAAAAAGACATTTAGGGAGGTGTGAATGATTTGCTTCCTAATAAAATATAGTATTTAACATGCAAAACCTGTCTAAAGTGGAGTTTAATGAAGTCCTCCAGAGTAAGTGTGGCCTTTTAAAGTTAGTTGCTTTTATAAAAGTCTATAAAAAGGAAATCAGTCCTATTCTCTGAGCATAGGTTTCCACAACTAACATCCAGCTGTTACTTCCCATCAGCTTTCTCATGTTCTGCCGTGGCAGGCATATAAGCTTCCTCCCATGACTGGAAGATGTCAGGGCATGATACAGATGCCAGGAAGATGAGATTTGTATTTAGGGCTTGGAATGATTACAATACACTAGCCCAGTCTTCCAAGGTGGACAGAGTGATTTGGTTCCTGTGTTTTAGAGCCCACATGAAAACCACAAGATGAAGTGCAAGGTGAAGCTAGTGAAGGATAAAAAGTGTGGGGGATGTGCCATTAATTCTGTCTATGGATATATTGTGCTGGCTGCTTGTGCATTAATTTCCCATTGATGTGAATTTAACTCACACATCTGGTGTGTGACAGCTGTATAAGACACAGCCGGCAATTGGTACAGCTGTTGGGTTTTTGTGTTTAAAGTCATATTGGAATGACAGCCTACTGGAATGGGGCCAAATTATATCACTTGGCTGTATAAAAGGCCACAAACTTTAATGTAGGCTTTTGCTGTCACAGTTTCTGTCTGAGAGCTTGTAGGAAGAATTTGCCTAATTGTGCCCTTCTTTTTTTGTCCCTTTGCTCTCGTCTTAGTAGCTGAAATTTAGGTTGTGAACTTTGTGGGAAAAGGACTCCTCTTTTTTAATGTATACCAGTCTGTAAAGCACCATGTACATTGCTGGCATGTGCATGAGAGAAAGACTGATCACTTCACTGGGCTATGTCTTCCTCACTTTGTATGTATACATTTATAAGTCTGCCTTGGTTGTGGGTTGTATGATTGTATTGTTACAGTACTAAATGTAATGAATAAAGGTGGTGAGTTTATTTATTAACAGACTCAACCATGCACCCCCACAGACAGCTTCATTACTTCAGAGTAACTCAGTTTGATCAAAAATAAGTTAAAATGTTCATTGAATGTGGGAGCATACAGAGAACACAGAATAAAAGGCAAACATACTGCATTCGTTGTTGTTGTTGTTCAGTCGCACAGTCGAGTCCGACTCTTCGCGACCCCATGGACCAGATTACGCCAGGCCCTCCTGTCTTCCGCTGTCCGCTGAAGTTTGCTCAATTTCATGTTCGTTGCATCGATGACACTGTCTAACCATCTCATTCTTTGCCGTCCCCTTCTTCTTTGACCTTCAATCTTTCCCAGCATCAGGGTCTTCTCCAGTGAATGCTCCCTTCTCATTTGGTGGCCAAAGTATTTGAGCTTCAGCTTCAGGATCTGGCCTTCCAGGGAACAGTCAGGGTTGATTTCTTTGAGGATTGACTGATTTGATCTCCTTGCAGTCCAAGGGACTCTCAAGAGTCTTCTCCAGCACCATAGTTCAAAAGAATCTATTCTTCGGCGCTCGGCCTTCCTTATAGTCCAACTCTCACAGCCATACATTACTACGGGGAATACCATTGCTTTGACCATGCGGACTTTTGTTGGCAAGGTGATGTCTCTGCTTTTTATCATGCTGTTTAGGTTTGCCATCGCTTTCCTCCCAAGGAGCAGGCGTCTTTTAATTTCATGGCTGCAGTCACCATCTGCAGTGATCTGGGATCCTAGGAACGTGAAGTCTGTCACTACTTCTACGACTTCCCCTTCTATTTGCCAAGGAGTGATGGGGCCAGATGCCATGATCTTAGTTTTTTTGATGTTGAGCTTCAAGCCCACTTTTGCACTCTCCTCTTTCACTCTGAGCAAGAGGCTCTTTAGATCCTCTTCACTTTCTGCCATCAGAGTGGTATCATCTGCATATCTGAGGTTATTGATCTTTTCCCCAGCAATCTTAACTCCAGCTTGTGATTCATCCAGGCCAGCATTTCGCATGATGTACTCTGCATATAAATTAAATAAGCAAGGTGACAATATACATCCTTGTCGTACTCCTTTTCCTATGCTAAACCAATCAGTTGTTCCATATCCGGTTCTAACTGTTGCTTCTTGACCCTTATACAGGTTTCTCAGGAGACATATGAGGTGGTCTGGTACTCCCATCTCTTTAAGAACCTGCCATAATTTATTGTGATCCACACAATCAAAGGCTTTAGCATAGTCAATGAAGCAGAAGTAGATGTTTTTCTGGTATTCTCTTGCTTTCTCCATAATCCAGCGAATGTTGGCAATTTGATCTCTAGTTCCTCTACCTCTTCGAAACCCAGCTTGTACTTCTGGCAGTTCTCTATCCACGTACTGTTGGAGCGTAGCTTGTAGGATTTTGAGCATGACCTTGCTAGCGTGTGAAATGAGTGCAATTGTGCGATAGTTTGAACATTCCTTGACGTTGCCCTTCTTTGGGATTGGAATGTAAACTGACCTTTTCCAATCCTGTGGCCACTGTTGTGTTTTCCAAATTTGTTGGCAAATTGAGTGCAGCACTTTAACAGCATCTTCTTTTAAGACTTTGAATAACTCAGCTGGGATACCATCACCTCCACTAGCTTTGTTGTTAGTAATGCTTTCTAAGGCCCATTTAACTTCGCTTTCCAGGATGTCTGGCTCAAGGTCGGTGATTATACCATCGTGGTTGTCAAGGACCTCGAGGTCCTTCTTGTATAGTTCTTCTGTATATTCTTGCCATCTTTTCCTAATCTCTTCTGCTTCTGTTAAGTCCCTACCGTTTTTGTCCTTTATCATGGCCAGCTTTGCATGGAACGTTCCCTTGATTTCTCCAATTTTCTTGAAGAGATCTCTAGTCCTTCCCAATCTATTGTTTTCCTCTATTACTTTGCATTGTTCATTCAGGAAAGCCTCCTTATCTCTCCTTGCTGTTCTCTGGAAATCTGCATTCAGTTGGGCAAATCTTTCCTTTTCCCCATTGCCTTTAGCTTTCCTTCTTTCCTCTGCTATGTGTAAAGCCTCATCAGACAGCCACTTTGCTTTTTTGCATTTCTTTTTCTTTGGGATGGCGGTGAGTGCTGCCTCCTTTACAATGTCATGGACCTCTGTCCATAGTTCTTCAGGCACTCTGTCTATCAAATCTAGTCCCTTAAACCTATTCTTCACCTCTACTGTATATTCATCGGGGATGCGATCTAGGTCAAATCTGAATGGCCTTGTGGTTTTCCCAACTTTCTTCAATTTAAGTCTGAATTTTGCAATGAGTAGCTCATGATCTGAGCCACAGTCAGCTCCAGGTCTTGTTTTTACTGATTGGATAGAGCTTCTCCATCTTTGACTGCAAATTATATAGTCAATCTGATTTCGGTGTTGCCCATCTGGTGATGTCCATGTGTAGAGACGCCTCTTAGGTTGTTGGAAAAGGGTGTTTGCTATGACCAGCGTGTTCTCTTGACAAAACTCTGTTAGCCTTTGCCCTGCTTCATTTTGTTCTCCAAGGCCAAACTTGTCTGTTATTCCAGTTACCTTTCGATTTCCTACTTTAGCATTCCAGTCCCCTATGATGATGAGGACATCATTTTTTGGTGTTAGTTCTACGAGCTGTTGTAGGTCTTCGTAGAACTGGTCCACTTCAGCCTCTTCTGCAGCAGTGGTTGGGGCATAGACTTGGATTACTGTGATGTTGAATGGTTTGCCTTGGATTCGGACCGAGATCATTCTGTCATTTTTGAGATTGTATCCCAATACTGCCTTTCTCACTCTCTTGTTGACTATAAAGGCCACACCATTTTTTCTACGGGATTCCTGGCCACAGTAGTAGATATAATGGTCTTCTGAGTTAAATTCGCCCATTCCTGTCCACTTTAGTTCACTGATTCCCAAGATGTCGATGTTCATTCTTGCCATCTCATTTTTGACCACGTCAAGCTTACCTTGATTCATAGATCTTACATTCCAGGTTCCTATGCAGTATTGTTCTTTGCAGCATCGAACTTTCCTTTCACCGTCAGACACATCCACAACTGAGCGTCCTTTCGGCTTTGGCCCAGCCGCTTCACTCTTTCTGGGGTTACTCGTACTTGCCCTCTGCTCTTCCTCAGTAGCATATTGGACACCTTCCGACCTGAGGGGCTCATCTTCCGGCGTCATATCTTTTAGCCTTTTGTTACTGTCCATGGGGTTTTCTTGGCAAAGATACTGGAGTGGGTTGCCATTTCCTTCTCCAGGGGATCACGCTTGGTCTGAGTTCTCTGCTGTGGCCTGTCCGTCCTGGGTGGCCCTCCACGGCATAGCCCACAGCCTCATCGAACCACGCAAGCCCCCTCGCCACGACAAGGCAGTGATCCATGAGGGAGATACTGCATTCAGCATGTACCAAACAGGCACAAAATATCCTGTGGTATAGCCAGGGGTCTTTTTGGAGAAAAACAGCTGCAGGAGCTCATTAGCATATGGTATGCTAATGAGCTATTAGGCTATTAGCATATGCCACGCCCCCTGACATCACCGGAAGTGATGTCAGAAGGGGAAGCAAAAGGGGGGAGGCATCTTCAAAAGCCTCCCCTTCCCTTCCCCAGCTGGTCTGGATGGGGGAGCTAAGAGAGAAGGGGTTTAAAGTTTAAACTCCTTCTCATGAGAGTTGGGCCACAGAAGGAGGAAAGAGGGAAGGAAAGAGAGAGAGCAGAGAAAAGGAAAGAAGGAAGGAAAGAGGGAAAGAAAGAGAAGGAAAGGGGAGGGAAAGAAATAGAGGGAAGAAGGAGGAAAAAAGAGAAGAGAAGAAGGTGGGAAAGAAAGAAAGAAAGAAAGAAAGAAAGAAAGAAAGAAAGAAAGAAAGAAAGAAAGAAAGAAAGAAAGAAAGAAAGAAAGAAAGAAAGAAAGAAAGAAAGAAAGAAAGAAAGAAAGAAAGAAAGAAAGAAAGAAGAGAAGAAGGAGGGAAAGAGGAAAAAGAGAGAAGGAAAGGAGGAAATGAAAGAAATTTGGCAGCAATTTGCCCCCATTATATCCTATGGGCCATTGAAGTCAATGGTGAAAACATAGGGTATATTCTGGGAGCTGGAGGGGAGGGTGTTTGAGGGAGAGGCTCCAAACTCACAGGGTAGCTGATGGAGCCTCTCCCCAAGATACCCACCAAGTTTCAAGAACATTGGACCAGGGGGTCCAATTCCATGGGCCCCCAAACAGGTTGCCCCTATTCCCTCCATTGTTCTCTATGGTGAGAAAAAAAGTTACTTTTTTCCCACTATAGAGAACAATGGAGAGAATAGGGGCAACCTGTTTAGGAGCCCATAGAATTGGATCCCCTGATCCAATGTTCTTGAAACTTGGTGGGTATCTTGGGGAGAGGCTCCATCAGCTACCCTGTGAGTTTGGAGCCTCTCCCTCAAACACCCTCCCTCCAGCTCCCAGAATATACCCTATGTTTTCACCATTGACTTCAATGGCCCATAGGATATAATGGAGCTGAAATTGACATTCGGCTGCCTGAAAGACTCCCCGGGACGCCGGCTGGGGGCGGGGCTTGGCTCCTGAGCTCCCGGAGCTGCGCTCCAGTGCGCTCCCCCCAAAAAGACCCCTGGGTATAGCCAACGCAGCCTAGGACTCTCCCAGGTACTAAAGCTAAAAGGGTCACTAAAAACTAAGGCTCACTTAGTGATCCTAAAGACCATTCACTAAGATTGATTTAGGTGGGTAGCCCTGTTGGTCTGAAGCAGCAGAACAAAATTTGAGTCCAGTGGGACTTTCAAAACCAACAAAGTTTTATTCAAGGTATATGCTTAAGGGTGCATGCACACGAAAGCTTATACCTTGAATAAAATTGTGTTGGTCTTAAAGGTCCCACTGGACTCAAACTTTGTTCCATTCGCTAAGCAAATATGTTCTTTTGAGTGCCATTACTGACCTCATGACATATAGATGAATACATGAGAGTCATGTGTGAATCATCTAAAATAACGCTTAGCTGAAATGGAAGGGCATGTTTTGTAAAAAAATATTCAGCTCAATGAAAATAAGCCCATTCTTTCCAGCAATGTTTTCACCCCTTTGCAAAGTAGTTCATAAAGGGTCAGATGCCTGGGGAAAAGAAAGCACATCTTTTTTGCTGAGAAAATTGGGCCAGTGTTCCCTCCCACTGAGTAGTGCATTCAAGTATCCATCTGACTGAAAGTAATGCAGTGCAGAAGAATGGTATGCACATTCAGGTGCACATCTGAATAAACATATGAATGCAGATGCTGTACACTGGAAAACTTTCAGTGGGGATATTCAGTTGAATATGCATGAAACAGGCATGAAAAATGCATGAAAAAATTCAAGGGTTTTCACTGTTTCCTAAATCTCACTCTGATAATTTCAACACCAAAAACAAACAACAACAACAACAAAAAACCCTGGTAGGGTTGCCAGGTCTGAGTTGGAAAATACCTGGAGACTTTGGGGGTGAAACCAGGAGAGGGAGGGGTTTGGGGAGAGGAGGGGCCTCAGCATGGTAAAATGCCATAGAGTCCACCCTCCAAAGCTGCCATTTTCTCCAGGGGAGCTGATCTATGTCAGCTGGAGATCAGTTGTAAAAGCGGGAGATCCCCAAGCCCCACCTGGAGGCTGACAACCCTAAACACTGATGACAAATCAGTGCAATACTAGTCTAAAGAGATAAATGGCAGCCTATAACAGAATGTGCTCTCCCAGTGGACATTACCAAAAGGAGCCCAGTGCAGTGTGATACTCTGCTACCACAATTTATTTTTCTGCTTTTGTTTAATCCAGAAGATTTTGTCTGCTGGACTGAATTCAGATCACTTTTCATTCACCCAAAGACTTACAAATCCTGTGTAATAGGATTGCCACATAACTGTGTTACTCAAAGCAGTCTCATGTATAATGAAATCCCAACTACCATGCTTTCAACAAACTTCAAAATCTGCCCTGCTGCTAATTTATCACGATTCTTACAAATCTCCTGTGTGCTGGGGAAGTGGAAAATGGTACCAATTCTTGCCATTTGTATGAGCATCTTTTCAGGTTTTTGAAGTGTCTTTTTCAAAACCTTGAATGTTGGAAATGTGAGAATCTCAGTTTTCCCTTCATAATAAAATAACTTTATCACCTCCGTGGATGTGGGAGGAAATTTGAATATGGAACTATACCATAGAAAGAGACAGTCTAAAAAGAATAAGATGTTAGGAACTGGATGGTCGTTGAAGAATTGGATTTCATTTTTTTAATCTTTTTAATCTTTTGGGTTGCTGCAGAATTACATCCTTCTAAGGCAACTGAAGTTGATGGGTGTGACTCTGCTTAGGAGGGTACACCTGGTTCCATTTATATTTGAGGTTTGGTGTCATAACTCTGTTTTTGTTAGTTCTTAAGTTGTATCAAGTGTAGATACTTTTTAATTATCAGAAAATTGTAAAGCAGAGAAGAAGAAGAAAAAGAAGAAGAGAAGAGATTGGATTTATACCCCACCCTTCACTCAGAGTGGCTTACAATCTCCTTTCCTTCCCCCTCCCCAAAACACACACCCTGTGAGGTAGGTGGGGCTTTTTCGAGGACTGCTCTTGAGAGAACAGCTTTGAGAGAACTTGTAACTGACCCAAGGTCACACCAGTAGCTGCATATGGAGGTTTAGGGAACCAAACCCAGTTATCCCAGATTAGAGTCCATGCTCTTAACCACTACACTAAACTGGTAATGTGTGGAGAATTCCTTTCCCACTGTTTCCTTTGCACTGACCTACAGCCATCTAATGTCACACACTTGCCACGCCATTAAGTTATCTCTGGTCGCATAATGTTCAAAGAGTATGTTCAGACTGACAGATTTTCACATTAATAGTACCTGAAAGTATTGTTGTTGCCTTGACCAGCTCACACTTCATTGCATAGTCTGTCCAATTAATGCTTCACTTCCAGGTGTCTTTGCATAGTACCTCATTAAACAGGGACTAATCCTTCCCATGGTGCTCCTTGTTTATCTTTGGACAAATGCTTTTCCGTATCTGGTTTTGTGATTCCCAGCTTTATTATCAAACTGTTTTTCCTTAAATTTTTAAAAGCAAATTTTGAACACATCCATGATAGACATAATGTAAGCTGAGGGTTCACAAGGAATTGTGGCAAGAATATACAAGAGGGACATGCCATCCATAGCATGAGACTGCTACCAACCTGTTCCTGAGCAGTGTAGTGCTATATCCCCATTGCTATAAATGTCTGACTGCTGAGGTTCAAACATGAGCCATAAAACAGATTTTATTAGCCCTTCCCTATGTTATAAAGGGCACATCTCCTGACCCTATTATAACCTACTTCAGAAAGCTGTTAGTGGCTGTGTTCTTTTAAAATTTAAAAAGGCCTTGGGATAGATGTGCAATTCATTAGGACTAGAGGAAGTTCTTGCTATCTGACATTAGGGGAGGAGTGTGATGTAAGCTGCTTCAAAGTAAAAATGAAGTAATTTTTTTAAAAAAATTAAAAATAGGAATCACTGGAAACTCTATGGTTTGCCATGGAGGTTCCAGTGATTCCTAGAAGAGTGTGACATCACTTTAAACAGTCTTCATGAGCAAACCTCGGGAACAAAGTGTTCCTTATTTTGTTGAGACCCTGAGGCTAGAAGTATTTACTTGGCAAGACAATATTACAGCTGTATTCTCCTGGATTTCCATATGAGAGTCATGAATTTGACCTTGCTATATTTCTCCTAAAAAGCAGGACAAAGATACCCATTTTTGGATGGTTTAGTGGTGTCTAAGAACTCTGTAGTTTTTGTCTTTGTTTTCAAAACCATAGAAACTATATTTAAAATAAGAACAAAAATCCACAACTACCTTCAGATTCTTATCACCCTCCCCATACCTTTTCAGGCTTTTTAGTAAGCCTTGTTTGTATTGTAAATATTATACTTGCTTCTTTCCTCAGATTTTAACAGTGTCAGGTCCACCAGAAGGAGGAACACGAGTCACAATTCGTGGTGTTAACCTGGGCTTGGATTTCTCTGAGATTACCCACAATGTGCATGTGGCTGGTGTGGAATGTACGCCGCTGGAGGAGCAGTATATAATTGCTGAGCAGTGAGTTGATGTGGCTGCATTTCAGTGTTTATGTGAGCTGAACACCAATTTAAGCTTTTTGTATAAATGTCATTGCATCTTGCATCATCTGGAAAACTAAGTATGCTTCCTTGTACTGTAGTTTTTAAACCACAAATCTTAATAGGCAATTTGGATAGGTTGAACATATAAGCCTTTATTTGTGTAATAAAACATATGACTGGCTTTCATCACCTTATTTATTTTTTCTTATTGTGTTTATTCTTTTTATTAGATAATAAAATAACATTATTAATGTTGTGATATGCAGGACTCAAGCTAACCCTTTTAGACAATGATCCTAAACATATATACTAAGAAGTAATCCCTATGTTATTCATTGAAGCTTTTTGCCAGGAAAGTATCTTTAAGATTGCAGCCTGAGACTTGTAAAATGCCTACCAGGATGACATAAACTCCGAAGCTAAACAAGGTCAGCCTGGTCAGTATTCAGAAGGGAAACAGTCAAGGGATACCAGGGTACTGATGTGGAAGCAGGCAACAGTAAACTACTTCTGAATGCCTCTTGCCTTGAAAACCTCATGGAGTCTCCATAATCCAACTGTGATTTAATGGCAAAAAAAGTATTGGGTCTTTAGGGTTAAGTCCTTCTATGGGTCATAAAGAAGGTTCAGATATCATTTCTTCTGTGTTCTCGTATGTATTTTCAGTGTGCAAGAAGAGTTTGACATGGCACCCTTTCAAAGAATCATTCCCCCTATGTAGTCTGAGGTAAAATCATCCCACCAAGTTCTTCCTGTGTGTTTGAATATAGCTTCATAGCCACTTTTATGCAAAGCCATAATTCTTTTCTTAGGGCCAACATGATGTAAATGGCATTTTGTTGGAAAACATCTGCTGTTAATATTTGATGCATAATTAACCCTGCCACAGTGCCAGGATGGCTTCTGGAATCACCTTCCAGCACAACAACTCCAATGGTTCTATATTCCTGTCATTTCCTTCTTTCCCATTCCATGGCACTGCACAAACAAAACCCTGTACCTGTCAGGCCAGATTCTCAGCTAGTCTAATCAACAGTGCTCTAGTGATATAAGCTGGCTTGCACCTGCTAAGAAACAAGAGCCTGGATTTTATCTCAGGGATTAAACGATCCTTTTAAACTTTTATTAAGCATTTTATTTCCCTCTGAGTCTGGGCTCCTGCTTTGCTAAGCAACTTTCCTGATGAGCACCTTGCTGTTTATTCTCAGCCTGCTCTCCACTCCAATTGGAATGCATCCCGCCGTGCTGCTGGATGCAGGCAGCCATTTGTTAAACGTGTGAGGCAGTGACAGCAGTTTAATCCGAATAGGCCTCTGCTGGAGTCAATTCATTTATTTCACTAAGAAAAATGTCAACTGAAAATTAGAAAATAGGCATGTAACAAAGGACGGGCAAACAACCCTTCCCCGGTGACACATGTCCTTATGTTAGCTGCTTATTTGTTTGTTTTTGTGGAGTTTCTGTTGGAGGGAGAGTCATTGTACTAAAAGGAAGCGTGTGCCAGTAAATGCTCATCTATGCAGGACAAGGAGACTACATTAAGTCTTTTTTTTTTTCTTTTCAGTGAGCAACAGCTTAAAAGAGTAGCAATGATAGGTCAACCCATTGACTGTCCTAACCTTAAAGGTCTCTCTATTGGTTACAGCTGTCCACATGGCTCAGGAAGGTTTGGAAGGAGTAAATTATGGCAATGTAGAGACACATACTTTGTGTTATTAGGCTGCAGCATAGTCTCTGAAAAGTGAGGATGCAGTTTTGGCTGTTGGCATGGCCATTAGCTGATATCAGAGCTTTATCCTTTATCCTTAATCATCCTTTAAGAGCCATTCATGCTACAGACCATCACGACATCCTGTGAAAATGCATCCCATCAGATAATTGTGTGCTTTGGAGTAGCTTTCTGCATTAGCTTTCTTGCTATAACACAATCTTTGCCTTAAAAGTGTTCAAAATGGAAGTTATTGAGCCCTGAGCTCCCACGCACATACCCACACTTAATGTCTTTTTTATGGCATAAGTTGAGGATTCAGTGGTGTTCTCCTTTCTGAGGAAGGAGCTGAAGACTTCTAGAACTGCCTCAGCAGTTGCCATATCACCCTAGGTTACATTTTACTGTGGTATATTTTATTACATGCCAAATAATTCCATGCCATAATAAACATAACATGAGAAGCAGGAAAAAAGTAGCACCTAAATCATGTGATTTTGATGCCATGCCTTGAAAGCAAATTGGCAGATCTTCAGGGCTTGAGAAAATCCTGACCACCATGGCAACTGGGAATTTCAATGTGGTATGCCTGCCTAGTATATCTCCCTCCCTATGGGGATGAAGGCTGGGGGCACTTCAGCCAGATGGACATTAGTGCCTCCAAGGAGAGGCTGAGGTGTTGTCGTTGCCATAGTAATCACAGGATGTTAGCCAGCTCCAGTAGAAGGCCTGGGTGTAATGCAGGAGAAAATGTCCTCCTACAAAACATCCAGAGATGGTAAGGCTACTGTGGTGACTACAGTGCTTCAGCCTTACCTAAGTAATTTGAATCTAGAGTTGCCAACTTTGACATGGGAAATTGCTGAAGATTTGGGGGGAGGTAGAGCCTGGGAGGGGTGGGAGCTCAGTGGGGTAATATTGTACAGTCACCCTCTAAAGCAGTCATTTTCTCCAGCAAAACTAATCTCTGTGAGATCTCCGGGCAGCCCTATTTGAATCACAGCACTCAGGTCAGGAGGGGTGCAGAGATTATGGGTGCTGGCTGGGGAGAGGTGAAGCAGTTAGTTCTGAGCCTCATGCTGCCACTACTGCCTCATTCATATGAGGGAAGTATAGACTTTTGGAGATTACAAGATTACAATCTGTGCTGCCTGGAATCCTCCCAAGATTGGTGCCAAGTGCTTCTTGCTTCACCTGCAATTAGGGGAAGGCAGTTTTGCTCATGCACAAGATGGAGCAGGGTCCTCCCTTGGGACAGGTCAAGAATGGAGTGCTTGTAGGGCTGCCAAGGTATAGAGATATGGGAAGGCAGGGTAAAGGCCATTGGGTTTACCGGAGATTCAGTGGTGTGTCTTGGTCTTGGTTGTTTCTGCCTTTAATGCAACACACAGTTTCCTTTCAAGGCCTTGTGGCTCAGCCTGTTAAATGGTGTTTCTTGAGAGAAGGGGGTCTTGGATGCCAAGCCATGCACACATCCACTTTCAAAACAAATTTGGGTATGAACCTGCCCCCGATAGTATCGTTTGGGGATTAGAAAAATCTGGTTGCAGTCTTACCAGCAAGACAAATAGATCTTCCTAAACCTCAGGGTCCCCCCCTTTTGTGTTCTTTGTGCCATAGATCTGTTGCTTAAATGAATTACTTCTGTCATTTTTGTGTCCCAATTTTGATTTTAAAACCTTGCAAATTGATTGCGGGTTTCAGATACTGAGGGGATCAAACCCAAACTTGGCAGAGATTGTATAGCCGAGAAACCCAGTTTTTACCATGAAGTTTGAATCTGGTTGTACAGAAATCAAAAAATAAAGAGGGAAACAAACAATCTAAAGAACATAAGAACATAAGAGAAGCCAACGTTGGATCAGGCCAATGGCCCATCCAGTCCAACATTCTATCACACAGTGGCCAAAAATACCAGGGACCATCAGGAGGTCCATCAGTGGGACCAGGACACTAGAAGCCCTCCCACTGTTACCCCCCCCAAACCCCAAGAATACAGTGCATCACTTGCCCCAGACCGAGAGTTCCTATCTATAGCTTGTGGCTAATAGCCACTGATGGACCTCTGCTCCATATGTTTATGCAATTCCCTCTTGAAGCTGTCCATGCTTGTAGCTGCCGCCACCTCCTGTGGCAGTGAATTCCATATGTTAATCACTCTTTGGGTGAAGAAGTACCTCCTTTTATCTGTTCTACCCTGACTGCTCAGCAATTTCATTGAGTGCCCATGAGATCTCATATTGTGAGAAAGGGAGAAAAGTACTTCTTTCTCGACTTGCTCTATCCCATGCATGATCTTGTAAACTTCAGTCATGTTACCCCCAGTCATCGTTTCTCCAAGTTAAAGAGCCCCAAGCGCTTTAACCTTTCTTCATAGGGAAAGTGTTCCAACCCCTTTATCATTCTAGTTGCCCTTTTCTGCACTTTTTCTAATGCTATAATATCCTTTTTGATGTGTGGTGACCAGATCTGTACACAATTCCAAATGAGGTCACACCAATGATTTATACAGGGTAATTATGATACTGGCTGATCTGTTTTCAGTTCTCTTCCTAATAACCCCAAGCATAGCGCTGGCCTTTTTTATTGCTGTCACATACTGTCTCAACATTTTCAGTAAATTATCTATTACGCCTCCAAGATCTCTGTCTTGGTCAATCTCTGCCAGTTCGAGCCCCATCAATGTGTATTTATAGTTAGGATTTTTGGCCCCAATGTACATCACTTTGCACTTGCCCACATTGAACCCCATTTGCCACATTGTCACCCACTCGCCCATCCTCGACAGATCTCTTTGGAGTGCCTCACAGTCCTCCCCGGTTCTCAACACCCTGAACAATTTCGTGTCATCCACAAATGTAGCCACTTCACTGCTTATTCCCAACTCCAAATCATTAATGAACAAGTTAAAAAGCATTGGACCGAGTACTGATCCTTGCGGTACCCCACTGCTTACCACCCTCCTCTGTGAAAATTTCCCATTTATACTCACTCTCTGTTTCCTATTAATTGTCAAGTTTTTGATCCACAATAGGACTTGTCCTTTTAGCCCATGACTATTGAGCTTACTTAGGAGCCTTTGAAGAGGAACTTTATCAAAAGCTTTCTTGAAGTCAAGGTAAACAACATCTATTGGGTCCCCCTTGTACACATGTTTGTTCACTCCCTCAAAGAACACTATCAGGTTAGTGAGGCAAGATCTTCCCTTACAAATCCCTTGCTGATTCTGCCTCAATAGTTTTTGTTCATCAATGTGCCTACTAATTCTTTCCTTAATAACAGTTTCCACCAACTTACCCGGTATTGACGTCATACTGACTGGCCTTTAATTTCCCGGATCTCCTCTGGAACCCTTTTTGAAGATGGGAGTGACGTTAGCTACCTTCCAGTCCTCAGGAATGGAGGCAGATTTTAATGAAAGATTACATATTTTTGTAAGGAGATCCATAGGTTCATAGTTGAGTTCTTTCAACTCTTGGATGTATGCCATCCAGCCCTGGTGATTTATCAGTTTTTAAGTTGTCTATCAGTCATAGGACCTCCTCTCTTGTCACCTCAATCTGACTCAGGTCTTTCAACCCTCCCAAAATCGTGGTTCTGGAGTGGGCAAGTACTTCTCATTTTCACAGTGAAGACAGAGGCAAAAAATGTATTCAGCTTCTCAGCCATTTCCCTATCATCCTTCAGTACTGGCCTCCCTGGCTGGTTTCCAGCTTCTAATGTATTTGAAGAAAGTTTTATTACTGGTCTTTATGTTTTTTGCTATATGCTCCTCATATTCCCTTTTTGCCTACCTGATCACAGACTTGCATTTTATTTGTCACAGTCTGTTCCCTTTTATCAACCTCACTGAGACTAGCTTTCCACTGCTTAAAGGAATCCTTCTTACCTTTTACAGCTTCCATTACTTTGTTTGTTAAACATGCAGGCCTTTTTCGGCTTCCGGTGAGGGGGCAATCTGACACACCTTGCAATCACGCAGGGTGGACAGGGGCTCCTTTTGACAGATTGGACGAGTTATAGCCCAACGCAAACTCCCCCAGGCAGGGGGAGAGTCTGGCAAGCATCAAGACCCAAGAGAGAGTTGAGATTGGTGTGATCAAGTCTCAGAGGAGGCTTGTATTACACTTTGATCCCCTCACTCAAAGCGGGCGTTGCATTCAGCACTCAAGGAGCTCACTGAGCTGAGCATTCTGCTTAAAATTGCCATTTCCTGATCTCATGGACTAAAGGGGAAAATCTGGATGGAATGAGACAGTGCGAAGATCAGAAGTAAACAAACAAGGTAACGGATACAATTTTACTTACCGGGAACCGGCTGGGTGCGCTTGTGGACTTATCCGGATAAGCGGTATCGATGTTTAATATTGACTGAGCAAAGTTTGATGGTGAAAAAATAGATAATTGAAGCAGAAATACGCAAAAAAGAAAATTAGTTTAACATTCCTGTGGCGGTGGATGAGATAAGAAACAGAAACTCATCTCTAAACCTCTTGAGACTGCAGGAGACAAAAGAATTGAGAGAGTTGGAAAAGGTGGGAGGCCGGAAATGATGGTGAGGAGCAACAGAAGAGACTGTGCCTAGACAGGAACTTGGAGGGCCGGAAGGAGACCGGAGGTGAAGCGGCGGACCGGAAGACGATGGGGAGCAAGAAGGAGCAACACCAGAAGGTACACCGGAAGGTACAGAGAGGAAGGGAATTAGTGACAGACAGGAAGCAGTTAAGAAAAGCCTACTCTACACTATAAAACAATAGAGAAAAAGCACCCAACATTTTGGGAGGACCAAGTTTTAAAACTTATTTTATAGCCTGGATTTAAGCTTTAGAAGAGCGAAAATAGGGCGGATCGGCTAAGCACATGGAGGACTATTGAACCATGTAAGCGGACTTTTGTTTTAAGGTGGAGTAGATTGAACAATGGTCAACAGGCAAAGACAGAGGGCGGCATCGTTTTTGACCCCAAAGATGTCCACCAAAAGTAAGGACTGGCAAGTAGCGATGGAAGCTATGGAAAAAAAGGATGATGGATGCCATTCAGGAGCTGGGAAAACAGATGGAGGAAATTCAAGGAAAAGGTATGGCTACAATGAAGGAATTGGTGGTGGCAGAGGTAGCAGATCTTTAAAAAGATGTGGGAGAGATTAAAAAAGAAATCCAGAATTTATCACAAAAGTCTGCTGAAATAGCCAAAAAACACAAGATGTAAGCCAAAAAGTGGAAATGGTGGTGAAAGAGAATAAACGGATAGATACTATGATGGAATATAGAGCCATGCAGACCTATCTTAGACTAAGAGGGGTGGAAGAAAACCTGGCTGAGGACAGAGTGATCAAAGCATTTGCAGAGTACTTACAAGAGGACACTGATGAGATAGAATACAATTTTGATTTGATTTACAGAGTGAATTCAGCATATGCACAACAGAAGGACCTACCAAGGGATGTGATTGTACAATTATTAACCAAGCAGTTCAAAGAGATTATACTCAAGAAGCAATTTAATGAGCCTTTGGAAATTGATGGCAAGAAGATAATAATAATGAAAGAACTTCCCAGAGCAATCATTCAGGACAGATAAGCTGAGGCAGTTGAATATAAGATACAGATGGGAAATACCACAAGGACTGAGCTTTACCTTCCAAAGTCAAAGACACACGATTTCGACTGCAGCGCAGATGATTAGATTTATGATGGACAATGAAAAAGACTTTGGAGAAAAGTAATTGGACAACATGATGGATTACAAATTGATATTGTGGAATGTGAATAGGCTAAATTCGCCCAATAAAAGAAAAATTGTGAAACATTGGTTGGGAAAACAAAAATGTAATATAATCTGTTTGCAAGAGACTCACATTAAAAAACAGGATTTTAAATATCTGGTTGACAAACAATTAGGAGAAGAATTTTATTCATTGGCAGGGAAAAAGAAGAGAGGAACTGTGATACATATCAAAAAAGAATTTGAACCTAAAGAAATTTTTAAAGATAAGGAAGGGAGATATATTGCGGTGGAAGTGACTATGCATCAAAAAAGTAATCTGATTGTAAATATATATGCCCTGAATGGAGCAAAGGAGAAATTTTTTGAAAATCTGATGCAAGAATTGGATCAGGTGACCTATGATCAAATTGTATTAACGGGAGACTTTAATGGCACTATTAATAACAAATTAGACAGGAAATCGAAAAGACTAGATGAAAAAAATTGGGAAATTGTCTAAAGCATTTTTTAATCTGGTGAAACAAGAGAAACTGGAAGGTGTATGGAAAAAATGGAACCCTACAATTAAAGACTTTACATTTTACTCAAATAGACATGACTCTTTTTCAAGGATTGATATGATATGGACAACTGGTGATATAGCTTTGAAAACTTGGAAAGTGGAAGTTATGCCGAAAGTGAACTCAGACCATAATCCAGTAGTTTGGATTTCAAAAGAAGGAGGAGGGAAACCTAGATGGAGTTTGAATGAGGACTTATTGGACCAGCAAGAGGTAATAGATATGATAAGTAAAGGAACTAAACAGTTTTTTCAAACAAATATGACTCAAGGTATGCGGATACAAACAATTTGGGCTGCCTATAAAGCAATGATGAGAGGATTATTTCCCTTGAACAGTAGGGAAAAGAAAAAGAGATCAGAACAGCAAACTAGGGTGCTGGAAAAAATCCAAATGAAGGAGAAAGAGTTAAAGAGGAGACCAGGGAAAAAGAAAATTGTCAAAGAAATTCAGATTTTACAAGAACAGCTGAATACTCTAATGAATCAAGAAATATATTGGAATCTGAAAAGCTGCAACAGAAATCTTTTGAAGGGGTAAAAAAAACCTGGAAAAAATTTGGCATGGCAATTGAAAAAAAGACGGGAGAATAAAATTATAAGTAAAATCATGGATGGGGGGAAAGAAATTGTGGATAGCAATGGAATTAAGAGAGCCTTCTTTAAATATTATGCAAATCTTTTTGGAAACAAGTCAATAGACAAGGATAAAATAAAAAAGTATTTGGAGAAAATGAAGATTCCAAAGGTATCAGAGAAGATTAAGGCAATGTTAAACAGCCCAATAACGAAAGAAGAGATATATAAAGCAATTCAAGAGGCAAAGTTAGGAAAAGCTCCAGGACCAGATGGTTTTACCATAAAGTTTTATAAGAAATTTAAAGAGGAGCTTGTTCCATTCTTTGAACTTTTGACATATGAAATAAGAGAAACAAAGAAAATACCAGAATTGTGGAAGGAAGCTACGATCTCGCTCATCCCCAAAGAAGCACAAGATTTAACAAATGTGAAAAATTATAGAACAATCTCCCTTTTAAACAATGATTATAAATTATTTGTGAAAATTATTTCAGAAAGGCTCAAGATATATTTGTAGGATGTAATTGAAGAAGAACAAGCAGGTTTTTTTGCCCCAAAAACTAATAAAAGACAATATAAGAGTGGTGATTGATGCTACTGAATATTACGACAAGCACCCAAATAAAGAAGTTGGCTTCTTTTTTGTAGATGCAGAAAAAGCATTTGACAACTTAAATTGGGACTTCATGTATAATGTGATGGAAAAAACAGGCATCGGTGAACAATTTAGAAATATAATAGAAGCAATTTACTGTGAACAGAAAGCGGCATTGGTAATTAATACTGAAATGACGGATTACTTCAAAGTACAAAAAGGGATGAGGCAAGGTTGTCCTCTTTCCCTGTTACTATTTATATGGATACTAGAAGTATTGTTGGGACAAATCAGACAAGACAAAGAAATCAAAGGTTTAACTCAAAAAGGGTTTTCTTATAAGTACAGAGCGATTGCAGATGATGTAATGTTTATGGTAGAAGACCCTATATGGAATTTACCATTGCTAATGGAAAGAATTAAAGAATTTGGAGATTTAGCAGGTTTTTATGTAAATAAAAGTAAATCCAAGGTGATGTGCAAAAATATGTCTGGAGAGAAACAAGTGGAGTTACAGAGACTGACACAGTGTGAAGTTGTGAAAAAAACTAAATATTTAGGCATCGAGTTGACAATGAAGAACATAGACCTGTATAAGAACAATTATGACAAACTTTGGCCTAAAATACAGCAGGACACCAAAAAGTAGAATACATTGAATTTGTCACTATTGGGGAGAATTTTGGTGGTTAAAATGAACATTTTACCATGGTTGATGTTTTTATTTCAGACAGTCCCAATAGTAAGAGATGTAAAAGTATTTAATCTTTGGCAAAAAGAAATTTCAAAGTTTGTGTGGGCTGGGAGGAAACCACGGATTAAGATGAAGATATTATGGGACACAAAAGAGAGAGGTGGATTTCAATTACCAAATTTTAGGTTGTACCATGATGCAGTATGCCTAACTTGGTTGCAGCAATGGGTTACATTGGACAATAAGAAACTGTTGGTGTTAGAAGGCCATGATTGTAAATTTGGTTGGCATGCATACTTATGGTATGAAAAAATGAAAATGGATGGGTTTTTTAAACATCATTATATTTGAAGAACATTATTTGATACATCGACCAAATACAGACGATACTTCTTGGACGAGAGACTGCTTTGGATTGTACCGGCGGAGGTTATAAGACCGTTTTCGACATATAGAGGAGAAGACTGGGTGCGATATAAAGATATGCTGAAATCAGTGGGAAAAACGTTTGAAATGAAAATGGAAGAAGATTTGGCTTTTAAGTATGGTTGGTTACAATACAGACAGATTTATGATTTGTTTAAAAAAGATAAAAAAGCTTTCGGGTTTAGGGAAAATATAATGAGATTGAAATTATATGGTTTGAGGGAGGTAAGAAATTGATTTCTAAAATGTATAAAATATTGTTAATAACGATATACTGAAGATGAGACAGTTAAAGAGCAAATGATAAAATGGGCGATTAATATGAACAAAGAAATATCTATGTCTTCTTGGGAATTTTTATGGAAAAATGCAATGAAAATATCAACATGTAATAATTTAAAAGAAAATTGTTATAAAATGATGTATAGATGGTATATGACACCAAAAAAACCTGCAAATATGAATAGCAATATGTCAAACAAATGTTGGAAGTGCAAAAAAGTGGAGGGCTCGTTTTACCATATGTGGTGGACATGTGAAAAAGCAAAAATGTTTTGGGCTGAGATCCATGTAGAAATGGAAAAAATTGTGAAATGTATTTTTAAGAAAGAACCGGAAATATTACTTTTGGGGCTTAAACTGGAAGAAGTAAATATGGCAAAAAGAACATTGATGTGATATATGATCACAACTGCCAGAATGATATATGCTCAATATTGGAAACAAGACAAGGTCCCTGAAATTGGGGAATGGATAAAGAAATTACTTTTTATGGTTGAACTGGATAAAATGACAAGGAAACTTAAAAACTTGGAAGCAGAAGAATTTTTTGCAGACTGGAAAGATTTCAAAGACTATTTAGAGAAATACTGGGATGTAAAGGACAATTTGCTTTGCTTTGATAACTACTGAAAATTAAGAAAAGTAGAAAAGGGAGATAAATATATAAGAATAACGGTTGAAAGATACGTTACCAGTAGAAATTACTAATGAGAAAAGAAGGGAGGAAGAAGATATAAGTTTTGGGCTAGAGGTTGAAGCACTGTGGGAAGCCATTAAGGGGGGGTGAAAGGAGGAAAAGAGGTATAATAACTTAGGTTTCAATATATGTTTGAACTTTTAATATATCTTAATAAATTGTTTTCTATACCTATTTGTACCTTTCCTAACCTGCAGTATATGTTTTATCTGAGCTTCTAGGATGGTAGTTTTAAATGATCTCCAAGCTTCCCCAATGGTTTTGACCCTTTCTACTTTTCATTTCCGTTTCCTCCTCACATTACCCCTCACTTCAGAGAAGTTATCTCTTTAAAGTTAAAAGTGGTTGTGTTGGTCTTTCTGGACAACTCCCTATTTATACAAATGTTGAACTCAATAACATTATGGTCACTGTTCCCAAGTGGTGCAATCACTTTTACATTTCTCACCAGGTCTTAGGTGTTACTTAGGACCAAATCCAGGATCGTCTCTCCACTGGTAGGTTCTGTGACCATCTGTTCCATAGCATAGTCATTGAGAGTGTTTAGAAACTCAACCTCTTTTTCCCGACTTGAACACATATACCCAAACAGTGTGTGGGTAGTTAAAATGACATAGTTATTTCATCTAGCTGCTATCTTCGATTCATTCATCATTTTATAATCCTCCTCTATCTTTTGATCTGATGAGCAATAACAAACTCCCAGTGTTAAGCTTCCTTTTTGGCCCACTATTTCAACCCATAGCATTTCCAGAAGCAAATCCAATTCTCTTACCCTCTCAATCTTACTGGACTATATACCCTCTCTGACATACAGAGCCACCCCACCTCAAACCCTCCCCCCATCCTTCCCCCAATACTCTAAAAACTGCTCTGCCACCTTTTTGATTTTAAGCACCAGCAGCCTGGTTCCTTTTTGGGATAAGTGGTGGAGGAGGAGGAGATTGGATTTATACCCCGCCCTTCACTACCCAGAGGAGTCTCAGAGCAGCTTACAAAATCCCTTCCCTTCCCCTCCCCACAACAGATACTCTGTGAGGTAGGTGAGGCTGAGAGAGCTCTTGACAGAAATTGCTCTTTTTCAAGAACAGCTCTTATCAGAACTACAGCTTGCCCAAGGTCATCCAGCCATGTGCAAGTGGAGGAGTGGGGAATCAAACCCGGTTCTCCCAGATTAGAGTCCGTATACTTAACCACTACACCAAAAGAGATAATCTCTTTTGTACAGCTTCCTCTTGTTCCAAAGAGCATACCAGTGCCTAACAAACTTGAACCCTTCCTCCCTACACCATCATCTCATTCATGCATTGAGACTCCTGATCTGTGCCTGTCTCTCCGGCCCTGCACGTGGAACAGGTAGCACTTCTGAGAAGGCTACCTTGGAGGTCCTGGCCTTGAGTTTCCTGCCTAGCAGCCTAATTTTTTCCTCCAGGACCTCATGACTGCATTTCCCTACATCATTGGTGCCAACATGTACCACGACCACTGGCTCCTCCCCAGCATCGTCTACCAGCCTATCTAGAACAGGTGTAATGTCTGCTGCCTTTGCACCAGGCAGGCAAGTCACCGTATGGTCAGTACATGGGTTTTCCACCCAGCTGTCTACCTGCCTAAAGATCAAATCACCAACTACCAAGTGCCCCCTCCCTCCCTGCACAGGGATGGTTCCTTGGTGCAAAAGGATACCTGTTCACTAACTGAAGGTCCTTGTGGGGGCCTGCCATTTTCAGAGTGGGACATATCTAACAAGTCCCCAAGAGTCTTCTCCATGTGCCTAACTGACTGTCTCTGGTTCTCCAGGTCATCCACCTTGGCCTCAAAGTACAAACTCATTCCCTAAGAAACAGGAGCTCCTTGCACCAGGCACACACCCAAAACTTCTGCCTAGTGGCACAACCTAAGACTTCTGCCTACTCCGTGCAAAACATTGGATAGCTCTCAACCCCCTGTTGGCATTCTGGATAACTCCCAACCCCCCTTTTAAAACCCTTTGTATTTATGTGGTTCTTCTTATAGAAGTCTACTTACCTTACTGGGAACACAAGGCGACTAGGGTCTTGGCTTTCTGGTCCTTCCTGAGTTTCTTACAGAGCCTGTAGGCTAAGAGCCACAGGCGAGGTACAGCCTTAAATAGAAGCCTCACCCAACAGAGGACAGGGCCAGCAGCTATTCAAATTACACCCAGGCAATCCAATTACAGTCAAACAATCACCTTTTCTCATTCTTTCTCAAGCAACCAGGAATCTGCAACAACTTAAAACTCACCCACACACAAACACAATCCTCCCACACAGTACCCTCAGCTACATAGCCTCAGTTGAAAGCAAATAAAAAACACTCACCCCTCTAGCAGTTCTGTCTCCTGCTGCTTCTCAGCGCTCAGCTGGGTCTTGTAGTTTTTTTAAATCATGACTATATGAGGTAGGGCCTGGTTATGTTATGGGTGTGTGAAATATGAGTCTAGCTCCGAGATCCAAAGAAAATTGGTTGTCTATCTGGTTGTTTCTTGATGACCAATCTGAACTGGGTTTGCCAAAGTTCTGTTAATCCACCCTTCCAAAGCATGTGCCCTCTGTTAGTATCCACAGAATTGCTAGTATTTGTGTCTGTGTTGGTCTTTCCAAGAGTCCTGTATGCCATGAAGACTTGCTTCCTGCCATTTCTTGATAGGAAGCAAAAACCTCTTGGATGGTATCATTGGGCAACAGTTTGCCTCTCCACTGCTTGTTCAGTGTTTAAGGCCGATTCTGCATTAATGGTTTGCTTTCATTTATCTGCACATTCCAAAGGTCCGGATGTGATGCACAAGTTCTGCACAGCAGCCTTTTGTGGTCGTTCTGTGTCAGATCATGATTTCTGTATATGCTATACTTCTCTGCCTTTCCCCACATGTTGCTGCTCCTTCCCCTTGTTTTCCCCCTCCCCTTTTAAAAAAATTCATGTATGGTTGCATTGTAACGCACCAGGGGAGTAACCATAGCGAATGCGTTGCCTCCTGTTTTTCCCCTCCCCCTTTTTTAAAAAAAAGAAAGGAAGCATGGCTTTCATTTGGTTTTATTTTCTTCATCACATCCTCACCCCATTCTGCTCCTGTGCTTAAATTGGGGAGGGAATCCAATCCTCCTCCCCCTCACCCAGCCTAATCCACCAAACAACCCGTAGTGCTCCCTGGCCCCAGCTGGCCCAGAGCAGCTGTTGCCTTTCGTGACGGGGGAGGCCATGGGCAGCCCGTGCTGGGTGGAGGCCATCCAAGGTGGCTTGGGAGGGGGAAGAATCAATGTCCACAAACAAACGGGAGAATTGGCTGGGCATTCAAACCCATGCCAGGCTAGTCAGGGGACACCTGCACTTTGCTGGGTCCTGGGGGGGACAATCTTCCAGGGGATAGATCCACGGAGGCAAACTGGCTGCCCGTCAACTCTCCTCTGCCTGGGACTGCCTTGGCATTTCTCTGCCCAGCTTTTGACTGCCGCTGTGTCCCACTGTGCACACACACTGACTTCACAGCAAGCGAGCCTCCAAGCTGGCCAGAAGGGTCCAGCCCTTTGCTCCCTGTGAGTAGTCAACCAAAACAGGATGGGGAAGGGAAGGGGCAGGAAAGGGGTGGGACTAGGCAAGCGCGAGTTCTGAGTGAGTTCCCCATTGGAATACCCTGACTTTGGCACTGAAGCAAAAAAAAAAATCCTGAAAAAAAGAAAATGCGGGGTGGGGGGGGAAGCGCACAGGATTCAGGCCAAACACAGGCCCCATGGCAACAAATGTGGAAATGATGCTTTGCCACAGTTATTACCAGGGCGGGGGGTGAAACTGGGGCAACTATTTGTGCAGAATCAGCCTAACAAAAGAATTTGATTGATCCCTGATTTTGCCTTTTCTAG
Organism: Gekko gecko; assembly: GCA_029375565.1. Taxonomy (NCBI): domain Eukaryota; kingdom Metazoa; phylum Chordata; class Lepidosauria; order Squamata; family Gekkonidae; genus Gekko; species Gekko gecko. The sequence goes on along the minus strand of JAPDNY010000006.1, from coordinate 124,036,231 downwards.
TACAGCTTTTAAATAAAGTAATACTGCAGAACAAGGTAAAGCTCTTTCTGTGTTAGGGCACAAAGTTTTTGTGAACCAGGAAGCTCAGTGTGGTTTATCCTCAGCTTGGCTTTCCCTTTGGATAATCAGGTTCAGCAGGGATCAGATCCTGCAGAGACTCTGGTTTTCCATAGGCAAAGGCCCTTTCAGCTGCTTGCAACTCAGGTCAGTGGTGCACACATATTGGAATTAACATCTGTAAACTTGGAGAGAGTGGACTTCATAATGCAACAATCCTGGTTTGGGTTGTTGTTTGTTTGTTTTTTAAGATGTTATATATAAATGTTAACCATTACAGAAAAATTGGTTGTAGAGAAGGCATACTATCTGGTTTATTCTCTGGGGAGTGCTTTAAGGAGGTAAAAGTGGAATTGGTGCAGTCAGTAGAGCTGACATGCTAGCAAATGGTGCATAGTGCAAGACAATACTTTGTGAGTGTTGATGTGGAAAGGGCAGTATATTCAGACAATTACAGCATGAGACTTGGATTCTGCTCCCAGCTATAAGCATGGTTGCCAACTTTTAAACTGTTCCCACTAGTTGTCTTTTTAATATGATTTTTCTATGCAGCAAATACCAGGTGATATTTACCTCCTTGCTATGAAAAATTTTGACTGCCTATTTCCATACATTAAGCCTTTGTTAAAGGGACAGGACATTTTTCTCCTGATCAGTTGGCAGCCCTAGCTCTAACCCACTTTGGGCAAATCATTAAATTGCTAAGTGCCTTAGCTCTCTCCTCTCAGGAATCAGCATCACTATATTTATTTTATTGTTTTTGCCTGGAGTGCTGTGGGTGGCATAGCACTTGCAAAGTACCTTTAGATCCCTGGGTAAAAGATTCCATAGAAGAGCAAGGTAATATTATTATTATAGTAATGGCTTAAGGCCATGCACTAATGCCATTGCAAGCTATATTAGGCTAGGGTTTGCACAGCCATTAGACTTTATACACTGTAGTATTACATTTTCTTTTTAGTCAAAGGAACAGGGGGAATTAAAGTTATTCTCTTTTGATGATGGTATGAAACCTTGATTTTATAATCACAACTCTAATTAGAGCTCTTGAGCTTTCAAAGATTGTTAACATCATTAAAACATTTATCCTGGGCAGATAACAGCAAGTGTTAGCTGCTTTTTCAAGATGAATCCAGATAAAAAATCTCTCTTAAGGGTTCTGTGGGTAGACTGGATTCTCAGATAGTAATGACTTGCCATGTTCTAGCCACGCTATCTGCCAGCCAGCAATTAGGTTAATATTGGTTAAAGGCCACTTAACCCAATAATCAACCCCCTATGGCACTTCCAAGAGCTTCATTTTATAACAGGGTACCTGTGGTTTCAGCCTGGATTAGCACTTCAGTTTTCTATCAGATCAACCATAGTAATTAATATCCCCCTTCTTTAATTTACAATTTGCCTGTGGATTCCATAACTGTGCATTATTATTAAAAGGTAGTAATTCTACCAATCGAAGAATTAAAAAGCAGATATACCTAGAGGCCTCTCAAAGATCCTAAATCTGACTCAGTGGAAAATATTATTTTTAATGAACACTAAATAACTAAAGTTATATTATTTCGTATAGCAATACTTTTTCAGGTTTGAAATCAGTGGCCCTTGCTTTCAAATAAAGGTGGTTAGGATGAAATTGAAAAGTTTTGAAAGCAAGAAGGTGTGCACATTTGTAAGAACAGCAAACCTTTGAAAGGTCACTGTGGACCCGTTCACAGGGGTGACATTGCATTTTGAGACTGGAAGTTAAGGAATCCTTTTCAGAGCACAGAAAATTGTGAAGCAGTTGCTTCACCACACACCCAGATTGCCTTGCAACTCACTGTGAGTCGGTGCAGGTAATGAGAGAGACTAATTGCCTCCAACAACTTCATGCATTGGCTACCTGTCTTGCCTGTTCATAGCCAGCCATCTCACACATTAACATAGTGTTGCTTAGAGCTTGTGTGAGGAAATATACGAAGTGGATAGATTGAACTCTGCGTTAAATCCAGGGAACAGCTGCTTGATTTGTGTCTGTTGGAGCCTATGTTGGGTTTTCAAGAATAGTCACTGTGCACCTGTGGCATCCCAATACAGACAGCCAGTGGCCCAGAGGTGTGACAACCACTCCTGTAGGTGGGGCCAATTAGTGCAGTCCTACTTCCCTATCATGCATAGCCTATGAGTTTGTGTGAACCAGCTCATTTCCTATACCAGTGCTACACCTGCTTTCAGCAGCTCTTGCAGTGGTGTGAATTTAGGATGTGTTGTGTGCTGAGTGCACAGTAAAGTAACCATAGATGTATCCTTTGTGAGTCATTCTCTGGGTATGATGTCACAATAATTTGCACAGTTTTTAAAAAGTAAAAACATCAGCATTTTCTATTGCAACCAAATGAAGCACCCATTCAAAGGTACTAGCTGGCAAAAGGAATTTTTGAAAATCTCTTCTTTTTCAGCCAGTTTATATACCTGCAATTGTCTGTGCCCGAGATGAATGGCTGTTCCCATTGCATTTAGTGTGCGAGCTTGAAGAGAGCAACAGCCCTATTTTGATCAGAGTGAGAAAGAGGCACGCACATAATCCATGATTAATATGATGATGGAAAAGATCATATGCAGGATTTAGGTACACAGAAGAGGTGCTATGATTGTCCAAGGGCAGCATCTATATAGGGAGATTGTGCTGATATGCAGTGATAACAGACCTCATATTTGCTAGCATTTACATGTTTCGATGTTAAGCTTCTTTCAAGGATTCCATCTACATAGGGTGCTATAAGTTCTTTGTGGAAGAGGATTGACTTAAGTTGCAGAGAACAGTAGGAGAGTGTGGGGATGTTGCTGACACTGGGCTTTCTGAGAATAAACAAACCACCATCAGTGCATCTTGCATTATGCTGGTGCAAGATAATGCAAGCTTTTCAACTTAACACATCCCAAACAATATGGAATAAGGCACTTAAGGGGAAATTAATCTCTAGGTAAGGTCACATGATATAGATTCTGGCTGAAGACTTGCCAATATGATATGTCTCATAATAGTTTCATACAGGATAGACAAAGTTCACTTACCAAAGGGGGTAGAAGTTATACCTATTATTGTATCGACAGCCATTGTCAACAGTAAGCGCCACCTAATATGACACAAATGAATGGGGTGCATGGGGTGGTCTCGGCTGAAGCTTCCCCCTTTTGCATTTCCTGCAAGCCATTCCCCATCCTCATTTCGCACACAAGCTCAAGTGCACCTGTCTGTTGATGAGTAGTGCTTTTTCAACTGCTCCCTTTCTTCATCTATTCAAGTGTCCTGTAAATGAGGACTAAACTAGACTTAGCATTTGACTGGGTCTGCCTCCAAAATTGGAAGACGTGTTAAATTTTTTACCCTCTTTCTGAAATGTTGAGGTAGACATACCTGCGTTAGTTCTCCTCAGGAAAAGCTGTGGAATGGGGGCGTAGAGAAACGTTATCATAACACCATGATGTGGGTGAATCTGCATAAGCATTATAGGGAGGAGGGAGAAGAAGAAATTGAAATGGTCTTGCCAGTATTGTCAATAGTTCCATGACAAACATCAAAACCTATTTCATGCTGGTAATGCACAGCACAGTGTATTTGTAAGGGGAACATTGAAGAGAAGAGACATATGCACAATAGGGTTGCCTGTGTGTTGCCCCGCACTCCCAGGAGCTTTGAAGCCAGAGCAAAGGGTGGAAATTAAATCATGTGATGTGTCAGGTGAATTGATGTCAGTGATGAATTGATGGAAGTGATTTCAGTGCATCAGCTCTGGAATTCCTCCATAACTGTAGAGTCATGCAGTATCATTTCTACCCCCTCCCCAACATTTCTCCTGCTTGCTTGGACACAAGAATTGGGTAGGTGGGCTGAATCGTTGAGAAAATGTTATCACATACAGTAGCTGGTTTGGGATCTGATGTGTAAGATAATTATTTTTCTTTTCCATGTTTTGACAACATTAACCATTTTATCTTTGAATATATTTGTATTGTGCCAGTGATGTTCCATTCCATTTGCCTTATGCTCTCAGAACTAGCAAAGCATTCTCTTGTGGTCACATTTTCCAGATCTGTTATCTCCACCTTGGTGTAGGAGTGTCTGTTTCTGATTAAACTGGGGAATGCAATGAGAGCTGTTTCCTTAATGAACTCATCCTTTACTTCAAGGACTTCACACTTTCTTTGCTATGGGCTAATATATTTGCCATTAGTGCTTTGCTTGGCACTCAAGTTTACAGCTTGCAATAATTACATCTAATTTTGACTTTCTCCCCCTTAAATTAGTTCATGGCAAAAAAAGAGAAGACTCCATAATTAGGTTAATTCAGAAGATGAGGAAATAGGGCATAAAATCAGGAATATAGCAACCTCTCTGCCTTTCATGAAACTCACTGTGGGACTTTACATTTTCAGAATCGTGTGTGAGATGGGGCAGGCAGAGCCCGGAATCAGCTCTGGGCCTGCTCTTCTCTGCATTGGAGAATGCAAGGCAGAATTTGTGGCCAAGTCTGCACAGCATTACACATTTGTGGTGAGTACTAGCACAGCCATTGTGATGAGCTGATTTGGCAAAATCATACCCAATACAGAAATGGCATCTCTTTCTGTTCTGGCATATTAATATTTTAAGGGTTAGCACAAGAATTTTCAAAGTGACAGAAATGGTTTATTATTCATGCTTTAATGCTCCTGCAAATATTTAGATTATGTACTCTATTCATGTTTAGCACACCAGCTGTCAGGATTTGTTTTCATTCCAGTTATCTTTATTTTCCATCTTATTAATTTGGGTTTGTCATCTGCTTTTCTTCAGTCTCTTTTTAGTCTGCTCTGTAACCTGACGGGCTCGTGGCTATATTAAAGATTATGCCATAATAAGTCATTTAGGGATGGTTCCACACCAATTCCAGGGGATGCCCCAATAGTGTGGCTTCATATGTTCAGCTCCATCCATTTCATAAGTTGTTTTTTAAATGTTAAGGTACCACTCAGCAGAAGCATTCATTCTAGACTGGGGCTGTCACATTCATGTTGGCACTTAGTCCGACATTTATTTTTTTACTTACTTCATTTATATCCTGCCTTTCTCCCCATTGGGGACCCAAAGTGGCTTAGATTGTTCTTCTCTCCACCTTTTTCCTCTTCACAACAACTGTGTGAGGTGGGATAGGCTGAGAGTGTGTGGCTTGTCCAAGGTCATCCAGCAAGCTTCCATGGCAGAGTGGGTATTTGAACCTGGATCTCCCATATCCTAATTTTACATGTTAATGTGGGGAATCTCCTGAAACTTAAGATTTTGCAGATGTTCTGAGGAAAGTAGATGTGAATTTAGATGCATCACAGATTAGAGTAACCCAGCATCCATGCTACTCTCAGATTCTTTCAAAGGCTGCCATGTCATGAGGGACCTGTCCATTTATCATTAGCTAGTTTTGACATCTAGTGATCTAGAACCTTGTGTAGACTTACTGCAAGCCACCCTTTCCTGCTCAAAGAGCTTACATTCAATGCTGCTAATGAATGTGATATACTTATTCATTTTGTGGATAAAAATGACCCGAGCTGGCACTGTAAGATTATTATGTATGCCTGCCTTGCAGAGGGGCTGACACTTAATGATTGCAGGTGTCTTCTGTTCCAAAGCATGGCTTTAACAGTGGATTTGCTGTAGTGTTGAGACCTCCCTGTGTACTATCCTGGCAAGGAGAAGTATCATGTTGGTCATAATTTCCCTCCTTTTTCACACTGGCAAGAATAATGAGAGCCCTTGTTACTCTGGGACTTAATTAACTAGAATTAATCTATGGAGCTGCCTCTTACCATTCTGTTTTGTATGTGCTCAGAACACTATGGAATAGTTTTGTCAGGATACAGTACTGAAGACATGACAGGGTCATTCTTTTATCATTTACTTTTTAATAGAAAGTATATCTGCTTTATTAGCACTCTCTTACACGCAACACATACACACACCATAAATTCTTGGATTTTCTCCTGTGTCTTGCCTTGATGTACAAGAGTTCCTCTACATTTAGGAAGCAAATGGATGCTAATTCAATAGAGTCTCCATCATCTGTTTGACCCAGAGTTCCTCTTTGCGGTCTTCCATTCTCAGACTAATCATTCTCCCTTCCGTTATTTCATTATGAAGCATGTTATTCATATGCTTGCAAGTCACACCTGGGGCTTTTCTGCATCCCTATTTTTGCCTAAGCAAGGCATTTTATCCAGCCTTGTTGATTTTATGTTGATTTTAAGCACATACTAGTGCTTTTCAACAATACACAATTTGTGAAGTAACTGATAGATAAATTAGATTTTCACTGAGGCTTTCTCACCACTGTTATAAGTAGTACAGTGGAATGGAATTGGGCTTTCGTTTTAGAGGTGGACGTTGCAAAAACATTGGCTCTATCAACAGTCTGCAAGATGGAGGAAGTCCAGATTTCAAGTTACAATATACCCTTGTATTTAGGATTGGACTGTTAATATCTCTGGACACCAGCTGCTTCTTAATATGAGGGCTACTTCAATAGCTGTTCACGGAGGGAGACCTCCATTGGTCACACAAAAAATCCATATGCCAAAAGAGACTCACTGTATTTTGTGACCTTAGTACTGTATTAATAATGTGCACTCCTTGCTCCTGCCACATAAAAGTAAACAAATTAATAAATTGAACAGTTGTCTCAAATCCTAATGGCCATATTTTTAAAGGGCCAGGCCTTGCTTTGAGGGCACATTCAGGCACATTTTTGGTCACCTGAAAGCTCTTTCCCCCCTTGAGAAAATATATAACAGCAGTTCCATTTACTTCATAGTGACTATGTAAGGCAAGGGTCCCCAGACTTCTTGAGCCTGTGTGTACATTTTAGAACTTTGAGTACTATCTCAAAATGGCTGCCATAGGAGGCAAAGTCATTCTCCAAACTGCTGCTGTAGAAGGCAGAGCTACTCACATTACCTTGCTTCTCACTTTGCAAAAGAAGCACAGAAAGGGAATAAAAATAAATGAATGAAAGTACCAGAGTGGACAGAGAAGAAGGCTGGGCAATAAAAAGCAATGAAGGAAATCACAAGAGGGGAAGATGGGAGAAAAAGGAGTGGGAATAAAATGAAGGAAAGCCTGAAACCTAATTTTACAGTGGCTGCAGTTGCTATTAGGCAGCTGTGGGAAACCTTTCTTTTGTACAAGGGCAACTAATAACAAGCACTGCCTTACTATGGCCCTGCCCACTTTCAAAAAAATTCAGTGTACAGCAGGGAAGTACCAATGGAAGTACCAACTTCAGCTTCAAAACTGGAGTCTGTCCTTCCCTCCTTCCTTTCCTTCCCTTCACTTGGTACAGTTTCCCCCAAACCTGCTATTCCCCAATATTTTGGGGAGAAAGCTGTCCACATATGTTAGCACACTGTCAGGTGCACATTTTTAAAGATCATACCCATATTGAAACTATTTTCCTTCCATCAGCCCCTTATGGCCGCCATTTCCCCCACTGTGTCACTGGGGGTCTTGGGGGGGGGCTTTTAAAAATTAGTATGCTGTGATGCTATAACTGTTGTATATTGGACTATGGACTACTGCTGAGCTTCAACCTGAGGCTCATAAGAACTCTGGTATCCTTAACTGCACATTCCAATTGGCCACTCCTTGACAGCAGGCCAATCAAAGCATAATAATCTGTTTGGAGGGAATGAATTCTATTGGTCCTTATCATGTAAATATGATTGGTTCTTACCGTCTGACTGGGCATGGTTTCCCCAGCCTGGGATGTTTAAAAGGAGCTCTGGCTCCTATGGGTTTTCGTGTTGGATTGTTCTTGTTGAATAAAGTTGAAATCACTTGGTTAAGAGCTGCCTGAGTCTGATTCACTTCACTGGCGATGAGGATGGGATATTGAGCAGGTAGGCAGCCCTACTGAACCAACACCACCACAGTGGATGAACGAGAGCCTCCCGAGGGACCGAAGGAAGAAGAGCAACACCCAGCCAATCCAGCAGTCATACCAGTCCTTCCATTGGCTACGCCAAGACCCATGGTGATTATCAACACAAAGTTTGATGCCTTCAAACCAGGGCTGGAGGATTGGGACTCAAACATTACTCGGTTCAAGTTCCATCTGCGCGCCAACAAGATCGAGGACAAGGCTACAAAAACAGCAATGCTCCTCAGCTCTTGTGGAAGGGCTGTCTTCGATGTGGCCCGGTCCCTAGTGGCCCCAGATGACATCATAACGGTGACCCTGGACAGCATAAAAACTAAGCTGAAAAATCACTTTCCACGTCAGCCATCGCAGATCACCTGCCAGCATGCTTCTTACAAGTGTAATTAGGCTGCAAGTGAAACGATCACTGACTACATGATGGCACTGTGGAAGGCTGCCTAGCTGTGCAACTTCCCCGATCTAGAAGCAGCACTCCTTGACTGATTGGTATGCGGTTTACGGGACAAGAGATTGCAGCAGTGGCTGTTCACCAAACCGGCACTCACGTACGCTGTGGCCTACACAGAAGCTGTTGCTGCCGAAGCCGCTGAACGGTCAACGCGAGAGGTGTGACAGGTCAGCAGCTCAACACCACCTAAGCTTGACAAATTACTGCATCGTGAGTTGGCTGATGAGTCAGAGGCGGAGGCCAACGAGGTCCACAAGACCCGCTTCGCAAATCGGAAAAAGGTCCCTGACAAGCAGTTGCAGAAGCGAGCCTGCACTGGGTGTGGTGGCGACCACATTCAGGACCATTGCTGGTCTCAGGACGTCAAATGCCAGGCCTGTGACAAGAGGGGTCATTTGGCCAAAGTATGTTGTGCCTCCCACAAGAAGAAATCACCACCACTATCTTCACGAGCATACTGCTGAGGTAGAGGTGAGGACAACGCATGGTCTGCCGACTGCCATCTGACAGCCTGCTGTTCCTGCCCATCGACCATCCTGAACACTGGATCAGGAACCAAGAAAAAGATCAAGGTCACCGTACTCCTAGATGGTGAACCCTGCGAAATGGAGGTTGACTCCGGGTCATGCTTATCCGTCATCTCTACTGAGACGCTCCAACAGCTGTTTCCCTGGAGGAGTCGGTGCCGTCTACAGCCCAGCCATGTGCATCTATCTGACTTCCAAGGTCGATGGATTCCAGTGGCTGGCACAGTACAGTTTGAGGTACAATTTAAAAGCTTCAAGGGAACGTTAGGTCTCCTTGTAGCGGAAGGGAGGAGGGCCAGTTTGCTGGGGCTAGACTGGTTTGACGCCCTGGGAATAGCAGTCACAGGGGTCAACCAGGTGTCATCACACCCTGACCTAAGCTCCATCTGCAAAGAATTCCCAACAGTTTTTGAGGGGTCCCTGAGCAGGTATACAGGCCCGCCCGTGACATTTGATCTAGACCCCACAGTTGCGCCCATCCGGCTGAAGGCCCAGACTGTTCCTATTGCCCTGAAGCCTCGCATTGAGGAGGAACTGGACAAGCTGATTGTGCAGGGCGTGCTGGAGCCAGTCTCCCATGCTAGATGGCAAACGCCCACTGTGACTCCTGTAAAAGCGGATGGTTCCATTCGTATATGTGCAGACTATAAATGTACTCTTAATAAAGTCTTACAGCAGCATGCCAGTGATTAGCCATGTCCTGGCATCACTGGCTAGGGGCCAAATATTTTCAAAACTTGACCTTGCACAGGCCTACCAGCAGCTGCCTGTGGACAAAAGTGCAGCAGAGGCACACAGACAATCGTAACGCACAGGGTGCGTTCAAGGTCAACAGGCTGCAGTTTGGGGTTAACGTGGCCCCGGGCATATTCCAGGGTCCGATGGAGGGGCTCCTCTGGGGCATTCCAGGGGTGGTACCCTACTTCGACGATGTGACAATTGCTGACACAAACGCCACCGAATTGGCTGAGTATCTACGGACGGTGCTGGGTCATTTCCAGGAAGCGTGACTTAAGGTCAAGTCCAAAAAGTGCCAGATCGGGGTCCCGAGAGTAGAGTTCTTGGGATTCCTCATTGACGCAGAGGGAGTGCACCCCACCAACAGCAATGTCGCCGCCATTCAACAGGCACCACGGCCATCTAATAAAAAAGAGTTACAATCTTTTTTAGGAATTCTTTTTTTTTTTTTGTAAACAAATGTTATTAACAGGATATTTTAACATGATCCATAATTGAAAACAATTCTTAAGATATCCTTTTCCACAACTTTTTCCCCCCTCCCCCCTGGCTTCCAACGATGTTCCGCCCCAGTATCATTTCAGTCAACATTCTGTTACATTAAACACTTATTCAATAATCAAATCTTCTATTAAAACATTTTCCTTTTCTATTTCTCTCTCTTAGGTAACATTTTAAATACTTTTTAAATACTTTTTTAGGAATTCTTAACTTTTACCATGCGTTCCTGCCTCACAAGGCGTCTATTGATGAGCCATTGCACTGGCTCTTAGACAAAAAGGCTGAGTGGGGGTGGCAGGAACAGCATGAGCGGGCTTTTCAAGCTGTAAATGGGTTGCTGACGTCAGGCTGCATCCTGACGCACTACGATGAGCACAGACCACTCGTTCTGGCAGCGGATGCATTGCCTTATGGCATCGGGGTGGTCCTGAGCCACGTCATGCCAGACAGAAAAGAGGCGCTGGTGGTATATTACTCTCACCAGGGGTCTTTTCGTAGAACAAGACCTGCAGGAGCTCATTAGCATATGGTATGCTAATGAGTTTTAGCCTATTAGCATATGTCACGTCCCCTGACATCACCGGAAGTGATGTCAAAAGGGGAAGCAAAAGGGAGGGCATCTTCAAAAGCCATCCCTTCCCTTCCCCAGCTGGCCTTGAGGGGGGAGCAAAGAGAGAAGGGGTTTAAAGGTTAAACCCCTTCTCACTAGAGTTGGACCACAGAAGGATGAAAGAGGGAAGGAAAGAGAGAGTAGAGAGAAGAAAAGAAGGAAGGAAAGAGGAAAAGAGAAGGAAAGAAGGAGGGAAAGAAAGAGAGAGAAGGGAAGAACGAGGGGAAACAGGGAAAGGAGGAAAAAAAAAGAGAAGAAGGTGGGAAAGAAAGAAAGGAGGAAAAGAGAGGAAGGAAGGAAGAGAAGGGTAAAAGAGAAAGAAAAAGAGGGAAAGGAAAGGAGGAAGAGATGACAAAGAAATGAAGGGAAGGGAGGCTCTCCCACCCACCCCCAATCAAGCCCCCGTCCCCCCACCACTGCAGATCCCTTACTTACCATCGGCGGGGGCCAGGTAAGCTGGTGGCGGGGCTCTCCAGCCTCCCCCCCCCAGCTGCAGCACTCCTGCTGCTGGGGATGCTGGGGTGGGCCTCTTCTACGTCCCGGGCCCAGTGCTCCTAGGGGCCCGGATGCTTCAGGGGTGGCTCTTCGGTGTCCCCCGGGCCCATCGCTCCTGTGCGGCAGGGGGATGCTTCAGGGGCGGGGGGAGGCTTTTCAATGTCCCCCAGCCCAGCCCTCCTGCGCAGTCCGGGTATGCTGCGGGGGACAGGGGGGGAGCTTTCCAGCATCCCCAGGCCTAGCGCTTCTGTGGGCCGGGGATGCTGCAAGGGGCAGGGGAGGGGGTTTTCCAGCATCCCCCAGCCCAGTGCTCCTGCGGGGGCCGGGGACGCTGCAAGGGGTGGGGGGAGCTTTCCAGCGGCCCCAGGCCCAGCGCTCCTGCGCGGGCCGGGGACGCTGCGGGGGGGTGGTGTCTTCCAGCGGAGTTGGCATCCCAACCCAGCATCCCTCCCACCCCAGCAACAGGACCTCCATCTTTGATGGATTTAGTTTCAGTTGGCTTCAAGCAACTAACCACAGTCTCCAAACTCTTGGCCAGATTCTCTGGGGCTGCATTCAGACAGCTGCTCATCAACAGATATAGCTGAGTGTCATCAGCGTACTGATGACACCAAGCCCAAATCTGTGTGCCAGCTAGGCGAGGGGATGCATAAAGATGTAAAATAACATTGGGGAGAGGATTGCCCCTTGGGGGACACCACATAGCAATGGGTATGATCAAACTCAACGGCTATGATCAAACTTTGCCAGATCAAACTCAGTGCAGTCCTTATTGAAGAATATTATTCATCATAAGTGACCTTACCTAAGAGACTGTGTGTAGTCTTAGCTCCTTTTCCAGTGAGTGAACAAATGTGAATTCTATATTTGTTGCAGGCACTATTTGCTTTTCCTTTTTATGCCTTCTTCAGCAAGCCCTTTACTGAATCACCCTAGACTCACCTTACCTACACTTATCCCCCACATTGTCCCCTTACTTTCAACTCATAAACTGCAACACCAAAAGTACAGCCATTGATTTTAGCAACATGGAAAACTATTGCTGTTATACAGCTGAATATATCACAATGACAGATTCAGGCTGCATCCACACAATAAGGATTCTCCATTCTTCATTCAGTGCCACTGAGAATGCAAAAGCATGCACAGTGGCAGTGGAGCTTCCACTTGGGAGGTTTCTGTATACTTTCCTCTGTTGGCTGTGATTTTGCATACTTTCTCTCCAGTGCCTTGGAACCAGTAATTGTTATTGAAGTTAATCAGACTCAGGCAGCTCTTAACCAAGTGATTTTAACATTATTCAACAAGAACGATCCAACACGAAAACCCATAGGAGCCAGAGCTCCTTTTAAACATCCCGGGCTGGGGAAACCACACCCAGTCAAACAGTAAGAACCAATCATATTTACACGATAAGGACCAATAGAATTCATTCCCTCCAAACAGATTATTATGCTTTGATTGACCTGCTGTCAAGGAGCAGCCAATCGGAATGTGCAGTTCAGGATACCAGAGTTCTTATGAGCCTCAGGCTGAAGTTCAGCAGTAGTCCGTAGTCTAATACACAACACCCCTCCCCCCTAAGATGTGTCCATATCTTTAACACACAAAGTCTTTTAGGTAGGCTGGACATCCCCGTGTTCTTGTGGAATGCCTAACAGTTCTGGACGGGGAAGCCACCTCGGTGGTGTGTGGAGAGGGGAGCACAGCAGCTGCCACTGGTTGGTTACCTGATGAGGTTGCTGGCAGGCTAACTGGATCAGGGTCTCCAGCACCCCGTGGCTGGTCAGGCTCAGCTTCGGGTAAGTGTGTGTCTGTGTAGACGGGCAGCAGAGGCCCTGCTTCTGTGATGGTAGGCTCTGGGCTTTCCTCCTCCTCCGGCTCCTCTCCATCTGGACTGCTCACCCAACGTTTCTGGAGTTGGTTGATGTGTCGTTGGAGACGCTTGCCGCTGGCCAATGACACTACGTAGGATAGAGGGCCTGAGACAGAGGTCACTGTTGCTGGAATCCATGGGGGACCCTCACTGTAGTTTCGGGCGAATACAGTGTCTCCCTCCAGGAATGATCACGGTGTAATGGGCGACTCTGTTTGTGTTGGCTTGACAGACGTCAAGTCCAAATGCAACCTGTCCAGTAGTGAAGAAAGGCGGCGGTTCATCAAAAGCTATGCCGGGGTCCTTCCTGCTGTTGTGTGTGGCGTGTTGTGCTGGTACAACAACAGGGATGCTAGTTTTTGGTTCCAATCCCCAACAGGCATCCGATGCAGTGATTCTTTTGTAGACCATACCAATCGTTTGGCCTGACCATTTGTGGCCGGATGGAATGGCGCCACTGTGATGTGTTTAATCAGGTTTGCCTGCAAAAAGGCCTGGAACTCAGCCGATGTAAATTGAGCCTCGTTGTCACTCACAATAGTGTGGGGCAGACTGTGGCTGGCAAAAAGAAGGCGGAGCACCCTAATCATGGCCACTGACGTCATGGCCGTCATCCATACGACCTTGAGCCATTTTTAATAGGAGTCCACAACAATTAGGAACACTTGCCCTTGGAATAGCCCAGCAAAGTCTATATGCAATCGGGACCAAGGCAAGCGTGTGGTCTCCCAATGTTGCACCAGTGCCTGTGGTGGTTCTGGCTTCGACTCCTGGCATATTTGGCAAACCTTGACCCAGTCCTCAATGTCCCGGTCAAGGCACGGCCACCATACATAACACCGGGCCAGCACCTTCATCCTGACAATGCCAGGATGCCCCACATGCAGGGCCTCGAGAACTCTTTTGCGCAGTTTGGGGGGCACAACAACCCGATTTCCCCCATAACAAGCACCCTTTGTGAACAGAGAGTTCGTGCTGTCGGGAGCTGTAGGGTGCAAATTCGGCCCCAACCTGGCCCACCGGCCATCTCCTCCACACCCAGTTGAGAACTTGGGAGATGATAATGTCCTTGCCCAAGATCTCAGCAACGTCCGCAGCATGTACTGGAGGTTCTAGCAGCGTCTCCAGTGCCATTACCTCAAACGCTGGAGCTGGATCTATGGCAGGGCCAGGCACGGGAAGGCGGCTAAGGACGTTGGCTTAACCGATTGCCTTTTCTGGCCTGTGGACAAGTTCATAGTCATATGCAGATAAGAACACCATCCACCACAACATGAGGGGGGACAGTATGTGTGGCATCTGCTTGTCCAGGGCAAATAGTCCAAGGAGTGGCTTATGATCAGTTACCAGCAAGAACCGGCACCCGTATTCCTGCGACCAAAGCCAACCCCTCTTTGTCAATCTGGGCGTAGTTCCTCTCAGCCCCTGACAGGGTGCGAGAGTCAGGGGTCTTTTGGGGGGAAAGCGCACTGGAGCGCCGCTCCTGGAGCTCAACAATGGCGGTGGCGGCAAGCTCCGCCCCCCACCAGCATACCCGGGCGCGCAAGAGTGCTGGGCCTTGGGATGCCAAAGAGCCCGCCCCCCACAGCGTCCCCGGCCCGCGCAGGAGTGCTGGGCAGGGGGACACTGGAAAACACACACACACCCCCCCGCAGTGTCCCTGGCCCGCGCAGGAGCGCTGGGCCTGGGGACGCTGGAAAGCTCCCCCACACCCCTCTTTGCGCCCCCGGCCACGCAGGAGCGCTGGGCCTGGGGATGCTGGAAAGCTCATCCCCCACCCCTCTTAGCGTCCCCGGCCTGCACAGGAGCGCTGGGCCCGGGGATGCTGGAAGACACCCCCCACCCCCGCAGCGTCCCCGGCCCATGCAGGAGCACTGGGCCTGGGGATGCTGGAAAGCTCCCCCTGCCTCTCTTAGCATTCCCGGCCCGCGCAGGAGCGCAGGGCCCGGGGACGCTGGAAGGCACCCCCGCCACCCCCGCAGTGTCCCTGGCTCAGTTTGGTGTAGTGGTTAAGTGTGCGGACCCTTATCTGGGAGAACCGGGTTTGATTCCCCACTCCTCCACTTGCACCTGCTGATGTGACCTTGGGTCATTCACAAGCTCTGGGACAGCTGTTCTCTCAAGGACAGTTTCTGTTCTCTCAGCCCCACCTACCTCACAGGGTGTCGGTTGTGGGGAGGAGAAGGGAAAGGAGTTTGTAAGCCACTCTGAGACGCCTTTGGGCAGTGAAGGGCGGGGTATAAATCCAAACTCTTCTTGTTCTTCTCTTATCAGACAGTAATACATAACTCCCCCCTGAGATTTTATGTCATCTATTAGTTGTATAGCTGGTTATACTCATTATGTATTTTATTCATTATGCATTTTACTGTATTTACTGTAATTATGTATTAGAATTATAATGTTTTAGATAGTTGACTGTTTTTATAAATGATGTCACCCTCTCTGAGCCTGGTTATAAATCCAATAAATCAAATTTAAAAAAAATGAAAATGAGACTTCCTTTCCCACTCCAGTCACGTTGCTAGTGCCACAAGCAATGGGCATCTTATTGGCCCCTGCAAAGCTGCTTGTCATTAAAAAATAATTCTTTAACTGTGCAGAAGACAACTATGTTGGGCTATAGTATGTAATAACCAGTGCCTGGGTGATGGCAATTGTGAAGATGAATCTCAGAGTAACACCTTGCAGCAACTCATTAAACATATGCTGAACATTATCATGCTTTGCATTGTTGTGCCTTGTTTATGAATGGATAAAGCTACTAGTACATAATTTCATCCTGTTGCCTGGACATGTTTTGTTTTCTGTTTTGGTTCTGTCTGAAACAGACTTCATAAAGGGAAGTTAATACTATTTAAATACATGGATAAAATAGTATTCTAAGGAGCAGTCTCAGTGGTATGTTCCATTGCCCCAAACCATCCATTAGTGAGTTCTACACACAAACTAGATATGATAATAGCAGGCACATTTGCTTGCTCACTTTCAGGAGATAAGTTGATAAACCCTGGCAACGTAAAGCATAGGGTGTGTGTGTGGGGGGGGGTTGTCTAATTTTAATAGCCAAGGTGATTCTCTCCCAGCCCAGCTGTCCTCTGGTCTCAGAACTGGGCTGGAGAAAGTGTTCAGCCAAGGGTCAGTATAAAAGGTGAGGAAGGGTTTGTCTACCTTCACCTATGGACTCCTTAAAATTAGAGCAAACCCAAAAACACAAAATGGGTTTGACAGAAAAAATGACTCCTATATCATCAGTTGTCCTGGAATGATATTAGCCAGTTAGGTGGTGATTCACAGCTGAGGTGAAAGAGTCAATAATCCAAACAAGATAAATTCTGTAGTTTGCTCCTTTTCATTCCTGCATATCAATGTAAGCAGCAGAAACAGGTTTGTTTACCTCAGTGGATGTAGTTTCATAAAGCAAAATAGTGACTTATGAATGACCCTTCAGGGAGTCAGTATGGCTGAAATGCTTTGGAATTCCTTATTGGTGTGGTTGCAGATTCTTATCTCAGAACAGCAATCAGTAAACATCTCAGAAATACTAGAAAATCAGACAAGACAAGGAAAACACTGGCTGTCTGCCAAAGCACAGGTACTGTTGGCAAAGGAAAGGCAGCTTGTTTAGCAGCAGGGGACAACAGGAGAACCACAACTAATTTGAATATTTTGTTACATGGAATTGATCCAATTTGCACATTACTTTCAAGAATGGAGAGCTGCAGCTTGCTAGGTCTCCCTTATTTACTCTACAAGATTTATATTCTGGAATCAGTTCTTGATCTGTCCTTGAAAGCATGTCATACAAAGAAGTGTACATTTGAGCTTCTTATTATTCATCACTTTAATACTGACCATTTTGCATATATCAGTATCTTCTAAGTATATCTGCAGCCACAAGGGCTGGAATCTTGAAAAACAAAATGAAATACTCTAATACTCAAGCTCATGGGAAACAAAAAAGTGTATTAGACTAAAAGTGCCTTTAAGTCTCATGTTGCTTGTTTCTGCAGTAGCCATCTTGCCCATTGTAACCTAAAATTGCTTTAAAATACAGCTTTTAAATTTCTCTGCTGTAACAATCCTGTGTTAAGTACTATTTAATATTAAAAAATCTCTGTGTTTTCATTCACAGACCTCAAAGCATTTTGCACTAGAAGTCAGCATCATTATCCCCATGTTATAGAAGAGAGAAATCATGGGCACAGAAAAGTCATTCACCAGACCAGGCAGGAACTAGAACAAGCACCTATTTATGCTGACTTTTATTACCTCCTTTGGTTATGTTGCTACCATTAGAGGATCATTACCTAGCATTAAAAATTCAGCTACAGATTTAAAGACTTTTGGCTTCAGGAGGGAAAAAAATATTCCTCTTATTGTTCCATAAAAAGCCTTTTTCAGAGCCTTTCAAGCCCCTGGAGCTAGGAGAAGCATTTTTTAAACAGTCGTCATAGGTCACTTTTCAGATCCAGGTCCCGGGATTAGTTTGACCACTGAATTGACTTTATATGACAGTTTTATGATGCCTGCTGAGAAATGCCATGATTGGAGAGCAGACGATGGAGGCGCTCTGGACCACTGGCCTCTTGTAGCTGTGTTTAGGGAATATTGCTGGGATATTACCAGAGAGCAGATGAGATCTGTTATGAGAGAAAAAATAATGAAACAATTGGGTTACTCCATGGACAGAGAAACAGATGGGGAAAAACTACCTGCCTTCCCTTTGTGGGACTAAACATCTATCACTAAAGCGTGAGCACACTGGTTGACCTTAATTCTTCAGATGGCATATGAGGAGAGATGTTGCCTCTAAAAGACATTGTCTCAATTCCTAGAGTCTGTTGAATATCTTGGTTTCTATTTCTGCACATGTGTGTACACAGTTGGCATGAAGGTAGTATATCCTGCAGAGCCGTTTTCCAATAATAAATATGATTTCCTGTTAAATAATACAGTTCGGTCCTTTCATTAACCTTGCAGATGACGATAGAATGAACTATACAGCCATAAGAGAAACAAAAAAATCTTATTATATAGAAAGGAGGAGTGCTCAGATAAGGATTATGTTATAAGAAACATTGATAGTTTTGTTTTGTGGGTGGCGGTTATTATTTTTCATGAGTGGCTTTATGCATCTGACTCGGTTCTGGTTTACCAAGTTTATGCCACTATACATTTGTCAGTCTTTAAGATGTCAGAAGATTTTGTGTTAATTTGGTTGCAGTAGACTACCATGGCTGTATCTTGAAAATATGTTATATGTTACAAAGTCTTACATGGTTGTGTGTCTTAGGCCTTCAGCTCAAGTTCTTTTACAGCCTTCCCCAATTTATAGCAATGTATCTCAGTGCTGTATGTTCACATGGAACAGCATCAGACCAAAGCAGATGATCTTTATCTTTTTTTTTGTTTTTGCTCTTTTTCTCAAGAATCCTACAGTGAGCTCTCTGAGTCCCAGCCGTGGGCCAGAGTCAGGAGGGACCATGGTGACCATCACTGGCCATTTTCTTGGGGCTGGCAGCAGTGTGTCGGTGTTGCTTGGTAACCAGACCTGCGAATTTTATGGGTAAGGAGACTGGTGTATGCACATGAGCATACATTGTAATCTCTTCTCTGCTTCATGGGCAGCATTTCAGCTGTTCCAGCTGTAAATGCCCATCCTCTCATTAATCACCTTAAGTCATCATGCATCTGACAGTGACGAGAACTGCATAGTAATGACCAATTTAATGTTTATTAATTTTATGTAATGCTTCATTTAGATATATTTAAATCCTGCCTCCTCCCCAAATCCCAAACACATACTGTTTTTTATATTTACGTGTTTTCCATCCCCTTGTTCTTGAGAGGAAATATAATCCTGAAGGAACAACAGACAGCTCCTTCCACTCTATTATCTGCATTGTAGCGCTGGCTGCATGTGTGTCTGCCTCTTGGTAATACTCTGAACAGTGGGAAGATTTGGTATGAGTGACAGGTACTAAGGATGAAAATGTTCTTTTGTCTTGGGACTTGGCCATCGTAAATAACTGTTTAGGTGTTTACAATGATAATTTTTTTTTCCTTTCAAAATCCAGCCTCTTGAATGAAAACAATGGCACTTCACTCTAGTTGTCATTTCTAAACATACATTTTATGTTTAGAGCTTGATTTATATACCATGATTTTATGCCTTTATATACACTATGGTGATGATCAATAAATAACTATAGACATATGAAATAAAATAATGCGATCAGGAACCAGCAAGAGGAACAGGACTTTCATGCCTCCCATCTCTCACTCAAGGCTACAGTGTTCCCTCAATGATGACCCAAGGGCTCAGGGAAACTCTAGGAAAAGTGCTAGGTGTGATGTGGGGGCATGCACTGAAAAGAGTGAATCAAACTACCTTGACTGATGGTAGAAGTGCCGTTCTGTCAATGGAAATTGAGCTTTAAATCCATGCTATAATTGTGTGTTTTACTTAGGCAGCTGAGTAAGAAGTGCTGTCTCTATAGAGGACATAGCTGTACACAGTTCGGTATATATGTTTTAAGTCACATGTGTATTTTAGGATTTTTCACAAAATGAAATCAACCTTCCCTGTTTCATAAACTGCTGTGTGATTTAGGCAAATCAGATGGTCTGGTCTCATAGTTCAACAGAAAGGCCCTGAAAGGAAGATGTTACCCCCTAGCCCGAAGTCCTAGTATGGAAATATGGTCATATGATCACAAGATGGTTGTTCAGATGCTATAGTCTAGATACCTAATTAAAGAGGAATTGGAAATGTAAGCATATTTTCTAACTTTGTTCAATAAGGGAAGTTGAAAGCCAGGAATACATCTTATGGTAAGGCCTCTCCACCAGAATCTGCTGTTAGTTAGTCATTCCTTCTGGAGCCCACCATTTGAAGAACCTAATATACCTCTTGCCTTTTTATCTTTCTCCTTTTACCTGCTATAAAACTTGCCTTTCCCTAGCTGCATTATGTAGTCTAATGAGAATGTTATATATCAGAATTGCTGCCTTCTGCAGCCTCTGAGAAGATAAAATAACCCAGCACACCCACTTTATGCCTGGACTGGGAAACAGTAGATTAGGGACAGCATGTTAATAAATGGGTAGGATTTAATGGATTTACTACTTCCTCATCTCGTTTAATAATGAGTTCCATTTATACCTTTGGAATGAATAAAAGGAAAAACAGAATATGCCTAGTTAAATTTTACCACCTATTTCATTTATTATCTGCAGATGAGCTTCCTTCTTTGTAGCCTTTGCTTTTCAGATGTCCTTTTAAGTCTGGAGTTGCATAAGAGCTCTCAGAAACTGTGTACAGTTCTGGTCACCACATCTCAAAAAGGATATGATAGCATTGGAAAAAGTGCAGAGAAGGGCAACTAGAATGATAAAAGGGGTGGAACACCTTCCCTATGAAGAAAGGTTAAAATGCTTGGGGCTCTTTAGCTTGGAGAAACGACGGCTGAGGTGACATGATTGAGGTTTATAAGATTATGAATGGGATTGAGCAGGTTGAGAAAGAAGTACTTTTCTCCCTTTCTCACAATACAAGAACTCGTGGGCACTCTATGAAATTGCTGAGCAGTCGGGTTAGAACAGATAAAAGGAAATACTTCTTCACCCAAAGAGTGATTAACATATGGAATTCACTGCCACAGGAGGTGGTGGCAGCTACAAGCATGGACAGTTTCAAGAGGGAATTAGATAAACATATGGAGCAGAAGTTCATCAGTGGCTATTAGCCACAGGGTATAGATGAGAACTCTCAGTCTGGGGCAGGTGATGCACTCTATTCTTGGTGCTGGAGGGGGCAGCAGTGGGAGGGCTTCTAGTGCCCTGGCCCCACTGCTGGACCTCCTGATGGCACCTGGTATATTTTGGCCACTGTGTGACAGAGTGTTGGACTAGATGGGCCGTTGGCCTGATTCAACATTGGCTTCTCTTATGTTCTTATGTTTAAACTGGTGCTGGGAGGTAGCACCGATGTTTACAGAGCTCTGCCTTTTTCTAGTTTACATGACTACAGTCAGCCCTATTGGGCCCAAGTATATGACAGGAAAAATTGCCAACTGTACCACATTATTTGGTGCCTCAGAAAGCACAAGCAAAATATATCTTATAGCAATCTTGGCCATCTTTGCACTCTTTCTACTGCTCTTCTGGAAGTACAAGATGGATGGTATACTGTAAGAATGTGACTGTACAGCTGTGAAGAATTACTGGTTGGTGCTAGTTGTTCTAATTAGTCTCTTTGGTTTCTGACTGAGAGAATCTCATTGCAGGCATCTGAGATCTTTATTTCCAAATGTATCATGCCTTCCAGCTTGCAAAAATTACCTTCATAAGGTGGCTAAGAAACTATAAAGCATATAGTAATTTTAAACAAATTCTTGGAAGCACAATTACTTCATACATGGTTGGTGTAACACAGTGACTAAGAAAATCAGTTCTGATTCTGTGTCAGCCACATAGTCATTTATGGACTTAAGGCAAGCCAGCCTTTCCATCTAGAGATAATAATACCTGTCTACCATGCACAGCTGTTGTAAAGTAATAGTAACAGTATATAAAACATTTAGAAACCTGAGAAATAACTGGAATATCCATCTCTGATGGACTGTCAAAGGTTAATGCCTAACAGGGTCTGAAAACCTTTGAGTGACAGGCTGTTCAAACTGAATTCTGTGGAGAGAGTCAGTTAAGAAATGACAATTGGGAACTGATAGCTGAAGAAGAGGCAGTTAAGCACTGACTGTGGACCAGGAAGGAGGCAAAAGGAGTGAAAGGATCAGAGAGGATCCCCATTGTTTCTAGTTAAGAGAAGTCATCCCTGCCCAGTTGAAAGGGAGATAGCTCTTAAAAGAGGTGTGATCCCTGGTCTGTGTATATAGAAGGATTCTGGGAATTTGGTTGTATGTCCCTGCCTTCTAGTCTTTAAGAGGCAGTGACGCTCAGAAACCTATGCTTGAGTATTTAAGCAGAAACTGAAAAGAAAGCCTCTCTCCTCAAAGTTTTAAAAGACCTGTTTGAGTAGCAGGAACACTTACTTGTTGACAATGAATTATCTGGAGTTAGTGTGATTACAAAGTTACCTCAATTTTATTATTGGTTCACCTCATACACCCTATTCATGATTCTACCTGACCTTTTCTAAGTTAAATAAAACATTTTGTTTATTTTGAACTTTCAAAAGCCTCTTGTGTGCCATTTCAGAAGCTGAATATAAAAAGGTGATTGTGTCTCTTCCCTCAGTTCCCTAGACTGGGCCAGCATTTATGGCTGAGTTCAGACTGGCAGTTTGAAGCGAGAGCCACTCGTGGCAAAAAAGTTTTCCCGGTCACACTGTGCCGACTGATGCGGGAGCATACCGGGAGGAGGTGCGCGGGAGCGTTCAGACTGCTGGCCTGGAGGTGTGGCTGTAAACGGCTTTTCCCTGGTAATTTGGTTATGTGCGCATATGCACATGAGTGCATATGTGCTCATGCACATAAGCGCATCCAGCCGATTTGGGGAGGATCCCATTGTGCCAGCACCGCATTGGGCAGTAGAGCGGAGCACAGCTAATCATATTGCTGCTGCCTTTTGCACAATGCAGGTTGCTCCCAGCTTTTCGAGTTGGCGTTCACACTTCCCGGAAGTGGAATGAAGTGGAATAAATGGGCTCTCAGGGATTTGCTACCATTTTCACCAGGTATCTTTTAAATGCGGGAGCAAAGCGGAACAGCACAGGTTGACTACAGGTGGGGAACACCAGGCAGATGTGCCTGTGTGAACGCCCCCTTTAATTCGCTTGTGAAATGTGGCTGAAACGTGGCTATAGCGGGGCAAACTGCCAGTCTAAACTCAGCCTATATATCGATAGACAAACAAGCAGGCAGGCAGAGTTAGAGATATATGAAAGCAACAGGGTGGGATAGTCATAGACAAATAAGAAGAAAATAGATAAAGGGGCTGCTCGGCAAGAAAGAAGACCAAAAAACCTGCCGGAAAATCCTATGCATAAGGGATGAAAGAGGCCAAGATTACCATACTATTGTAAAAATAACAATTCAGCCATACTTAATGGTTGAGTTGTCTCTTTAGATCCTAAACACCAAGAGCTTGGCAGAGTAGAAGGCTTTTACTTTCTTCCTTAAAGTGTCGAAACAGCTGTGTAAATTCAAGCCTTGTAGAAATCTCTAGGACAGATCATGTGAGATGGCAAGCACCATAACAGAAAAATGTTAGGCAAGACAAGTAGGGAAGATTCTTCTTCAAAGAGTTCCATAATGCCCTCTGTATTCTCTTGCACAGTATTTGGTATTTTTAGAAACAGTTCTATTCCTCTTCTACCAGTCAAGATGCTGGAATGTTAAGGAGTCCCACTGCCCTGCTCAGCTTTTACACTTTTACACAAGGTCTGAAGGGTATGACTAGGCTTATATAGAATCATACTGATGGGGCCCTGGAATTGGAAGGGCCTTATAAACTGTGTAGTCCACCTGCCTCCTTAGTTCAGGAAATTCAGATCTAGAGCATTCCCAACAGACAACTGTCCAGCCTCAGCATGAAGCCCTCCAAAAAGAAAGAGCCACCCACCACTAATTGTTCCATCGGTGATCTGTTCTCACAATTAAGATGAAAATTTTCTCTTAATGATCATCTGAAATCTAGCCTACTGTAATTTAAGCCCATCCATCTTCCTGTCTGAAGTAGAAGAAAACAAGTCCTTTCTCTCTCCCTTGTGACATCCTTTCAGATATTTGAAGAGTGAGATCATGTTTCTCCGAGTCTTCTCTTCTCAAGGCTAAATGCACCCAATTCCTTTAACCTTTCCTCACATGGCTTCTTTTTCCACATCTCAGACAGGTAGCTTTCCCAATAATCAAATTTAATATTTTGTACTAGTATGGGTTATTTTTAGAATGTTTTTCTAATGTGTGGATCAAAGAAATATTTAAGAATGTTTGCCTTTAGAACCAGAATTATTACACCACAATCATTTGTGTATATATGTATGCTTACATTTAGGTGCTGCTCCTAATTCACCATATGATCCAATTACCCCCTATAAACCAGTAAATCAACCTTTTTCCAAATCTAGCAGTCTCCTCTTTTACCCCTGCCTTTCTATGCAAGGTCATAACATGGTCCATTTCTTTTCTTTCCTTCTTTTTTTAACTACACGGTTTGTAGGTGATGAACTTGGCATGTACTTATGATGTGCAGGGAGACTGATTAGATGAAGCAGTTTCTAATGAGATTCACTATAATTACAGCTTCTCTGTATTCTCCTGCCTGTGATCGGGGGAGTAGGGAGATTCACCATGACGACATGGTAATAGCGCAGAAAGCTAATTAACTGATCACAGGGAGCTTGCAGTAACTCTTTGCCGCCAGTGATATGTCGCTTTGGATCTCACACAAGGGCTAAGCAGGCTTCTCTGAAGTCTGGTCTCTGGCATGATAAAATGCCTGTACTCATTTGAGGCCACTGGCAGGTAGAAGGACAAGGCAGGGAAAGGCTGTGAGAATCTGTCTCTTTCAAAGGCCCAAGCTACACTGAAGTATTGTAGTCTCTCATCATGTTCTAACCATTTCCTCTACCTTTCCTGTTCATCTTTACCATGGCTTTTTCCTTTGTCCTGTGTCCCCTCCATCTAAATTTAGATTGTAAGTCCTCAGGGCAAGGACTTTTTTGCACACTTTTGGGGAAAGACACAGAATGGTATGGAGAAAAACAAGCCACATTGTCAGATTATGAGTCATAAAATAATAACCGCCTTTCTCGAAGTCCTACACATCCACCTCAACTCCTTCTAATAAAAAGGTAGGATTAACATTTAGCTGTTTTTGGAGTGGCAGTAAAAAATTCTCCTAACATGAGGAGCTAAGAGACAGGCATGAATTGCCCTTTTCCCATTGCAGATTAGCGTGAAGCCCATACTGGGGACCAGTGTTCCCTCTAAGCTGAGTTAGTACGAGCGGATGTGAAGGCGATCTGGCTGCCGCATCTGTCACCCCATTGATCACCAGGGTTGATTTGGTTGGCTAGGCAGGTTAGTATGAGCTAGCTCACAGTTTTTTAGCCTCTGGCTCACACATTTTTGTTTTAGGAAGGATGGCTCCAGAGCAAACTAATGTATGTAGTAGCCAAATCACCTGCTCACAACTTTAATGCCAGTAGCTCAGAAAGTAGAATTTTTGCTCACAGGACTCCACAGCTTAGAGGGAGTATTGCTGGGGACTGTATCCTTCCATTTTTTGTGTGTCAACATCACACAATCCAAGTAGTGTTACTGTTAATGATTATGGTTAATTATGTTTATTGCATCTGAATTTAAGAAGGTTAAAACCTTCAAGACTGTAATTTTATGATTGCATGTTTATCTGTCAGGTGTATATCTCTGGGCCAAACCGTTTGTGTGTTTTAATGAAAATCAGTATTGGCTGGCTGCAATCAGGCAGAGGCTTAACTCTTTCCATTCCTACCATTTGTCTGCTCAGATTTATCTCCCCTGCCCAGCTGCGTTTCCACTCATAAAGTAAAGATAAAGAGGAGGCAGGGTGGTGTGGAGAAGAGAGAAAGCAGGGAGAATCTTCCCTTCTCCTGGCTATCCTGTGCACTGGGCACCATGACCTGCTTCCACTGTAGCAGCAGAAAAATTGGAAGTGGGGAGGTGAAAAGAGAGGAGGAGAAAGTAATCTCTGGCTCAGATGTACCATCTGACCCAAAGACAAATTTAGGGGTATGTAATTCTCTCTTTACATTGAAGATGAAGCTACTTTCTTCAAAGTATAGTAAAGAGTGGACATTATAAGCATTGTAGTGTTACTATCTCTTTTTCACTTGTATAGTTGTTAAAGGCACCTTTGCCCCTTCTCTCTTTCAGGAGGTCCATGAATGAAATTGTGTGTGTCTCTGCCCCCTCTACTCATGGCCTTGGCCCTGTTCATGTTTCCGTTGCCGTGGATCGAGCACAGTTAGAAAGCACCTTGCAGTTTGAATACATCGACGACCCCAAAGTTCAACGCATTGATCCTGAATGGAGCATAGCCAGGTAGCTGGGCTTATAATTGGAGAGGTGGGAATGATGAATGGGATCAAAGCTTGCCTGATCTGCCCTCTCCTGATTAAAGTTATGTGAGCTGGTTTGAGCTTTAGATGAATTAGTTCAAGCCACATGATTTTACAAGGCCTATATCTCTCATCTTCTCCTACCTGAAGCACCAGAATAAAGGAATCTCCCATCAAGTGTTTGGGGGTGGGGAAGGGGACAGGATTTAATTTCCTAAACCAAGAAGCAAAATGCAGTGGAATCTCTCATGTTTCATTTAGGAGCCCACCTCAGTTCCATCCACACCAGTGGCAGTATAATTCTAGAAGGCCAACTGTGCTAGCCCATTGCAGCAAAAACCAAAAAAAGTCTTGAGGCAGTTGAAAGTCTAACCAATTTCTTGTTTCATAAATTTATATGGACTAAATAAAATTAGGTCTACTACATACAAGTATATACCACAATAAATCTGTCAGCCTTTTTTAGTTCCACGAGCCTTTTTTTTTTTGTGAGGACCAAGCTCATCCATTTGTCAGAATGTTTCCTACAGACATCTTTGGTTTAAACATGCTTGAAATCCAGAGATATTTGTGTGGCAAAATCAGGCAGGATGTATTTCAACAGACGATAACATTTTATAACTTACTTTAGGTATATAACTGGAACCTCAGCTTGAAATAGAGCTAAGTCACAAATTCAATCCAGTATTCTGGGCACTACTTAATCATGATTCGAAGTGGAGTGCTTTTCAATGCTGTTAACTAACAACATACATCTCAGGTGATAAATGGTGAGCCTCAACCCTCTGAGGAGCTTCAATCCAGATCTGCCTCTGACTACTGCCTGCTCCAAGCTCAAATAGCAAAAACAAGCAAAACTACATGTGAGGGAGAAAAATTGTCAGTGGAACCTCTTGCCCTCAAAGACACATGTTGAAGGCATTTGCAATACTTGCCCCCACAAATCTCAGCAAGGGTCTAGAATCATGTGAGCCTGGTGGAGGTGGATATTAACCATACCAAAAAGTCATTTTCAGAACACATCAGTGTTTTCAAAACCAGTTTTTTGTCTTGTGAAAAAAACTGGAAGAGCTATCTAATGGTTTTTAATTTGAAAAAAATCAATTTATGTAAAAGGTACTTTTGAGCAAACTGGGAAGAAAATAATTCAAGGGAAATTTCTCATGGAAGTTGCATATTAATAGATACACATAAATATATTTCAAAAACATGGCAGGAAACTCTTTGCCCAAATGCCATTTTATCTAAACAACAATCGTTTTGAGGAGTTATGAAAGCCTAAACTATTTGTTACTTTTTGCCACCTCATCTGTCCTCTCTGCCTTGGGAGTCTTATTGTTGATTCTAGAATCAACACCAACTTTAAAAACACTGATTTATTAAAAAAAATGATTACTCACTCCCCACCCCTGACAAAAGAAAACATGGTCTGTGAATCAGCACAGCAGAGCCATTTCCTCTGTATAAGAGAAAGGGCTATTATCCTCAATTCTTTTCCATTGCTTTGCACTCCATTGTCAACACCCAGCTTCTTTGCCTCCTGGGGGATTTATTCCACCTGTGTAAATACTGAAGATTTATGGATAAGGCCTGATCCTTCAAGCAACTTGGCAGATACATTCCTATAGATTTTCTGAGTTCAGAAGGATCTGTGCATCAGCGTCTTGAAGAATTATGCCTTTGAGATCAAGGTACAGTCTGCATTTGTTGAACCCGTGTATAGTAGTTGCAGAAGTTCCAGAGCCTCTTCGAAAATATCTCAGTTCCATTTCAGTACATTGCAAACTCTCTGGAATAGTATGTCTCCCATCCACAAACATGAATTCATCATTGCCTGGCAGTTACAGCATCCCTGTTTCCTGAGTTGGAAAATCAGAGTTATTAACTCAATTGTAATTACTGAGGCAATTACAACCATGGCAATCTGTGACGAGATTCCGGGAGAGCAAATGGAGCTCTGTGATCACTCCCATCTGCTGGAGAAGTGCACAATTGCTCATTAAAGGCTTCTTCTTAAGAGCATCCGAGAGTCAGGAATAAAACAAAAACAGTGACAGCCAATGCATTAAAAAGCTGATGCTGATCAAAACATGCTGCTTACCCAGGATTCATTGCACCCACACCCTGAAATACAGGAGCTGATGGACCAGTTTCTAAAAAGTTGGACCTTTTTTGCTGTGTAACTCTTTTGCCTTTCATAGAATTGCACGTGAAGGATAAAAACTTTCATACACTAGCTTCACACTCTGAAAACAAATAGAATGAATGGTTCTGAGAAATGAACTTAAGACAGGGTTGCCAGCCTCCAGCTGGGGCCTGAGGATCTTCTGCTTTTACGACTAATCTCCAGCTGACAGAAATCAGCTGCCCTGGAAAAAATTTGGTAAACCAAAGGAAAGATTGTGTAAACCAAAAATACGACACACCGTGCTAACTTACATCACAATTTCACTATTGTTATATAATAGACATGGAATATAGCTTAATCTCAGCTGGCTCCAATACATATATGGATACTTTTACATCCAATACATAACTCTCATCAATATATAACAGACTATTTCAAATACATAAATACAGTTGAGCAGAACTTATGAAATTTTTTCATCCAAAGACACCTCATGGCTTGACTTCAGGTGTGGCTGCAAGTTCTTCTAGAACAAATCTCAGCTGGCTCCAATACATAACTCTCCTGGAAATATAGACTGTTTCAAATACATAAATACAATAGAGTAGAACTTACGAAATTTTTTCATCCAAAGACACCTCGTGGCTTGACTTCAGGTATGGCTCCATGTTCTTCTAGAACAAATCTCAGCTGCCATGTTTCAAAAATTTTCTTTGTCAAAGCCAGTATGAAAACTACAAACATTATGATATCATATGATTACAGTTACACCTACATTCAAGGAAGTCCCCAGACTCAGCAAACCCAAAACTTACACAGATTGTGTTTCTCTAATGAGTCATCCAACTTTCACAGCTACAGCCTGCAGACAGTGGGATCTGACTTCAGGCGTGTCTTTCAGATGTTATGATCGCACATGCTGTTGTGTGTGCTCAATTATTATATTGAAAATTGCTGGGTCTGTAGTTACAACTGCAAAAGCTTACATCCAATTTTACAGTAGAGTTGAAGTCCTGGGAATACATTCTAATGGAAGTTATAAAAAACAACTTAAACTCAAGATTCATACCCAAAGGTGACAAAGACTATAAGCAGTGTTTCCACTTTTTCTCTTGGCATAATAAAGTCTTATAATCTTTTTGGTGGGTTTACTGCACTGTCCTCTAGGCATAGCCTTCAAATTATGTATTCACCACCATCTATACTGACCTGCTGGAAGATTAGAAACAGGTGGTTTGCTATTATCAACCATCACTATCTAGTCCTTAATGTTTCTTGTTTTTCTGTAACTAATGGTGGGCAGCTGTGAACAACCTGGAGTGTCACTAATCAAGCTTCAGTATTTTTTGATGATCTTAGAAATGCAGTTACTTAACGGGGTATATTCTGTGGACCAATGTAATCAGGAAGCTTCTTCTGTATGAAGATCTGTAATGTTGGGCATAAAGGAGTATCTCTGGCGCCAGGGAGTTGGCATTATTTCAGATTTATCTCCAAAAAATCTTTTTAACTTCAAAAGCCTAATTAATTTGTAAATGCCAACTCTTGTGTTAAAAGAGTTGTATTTTGGCACCATAACAACATTTAAGCCCTTATTTAGTGCTGCTTTTTCTATGTGAGTTAATGCTCTACTAGATAAATTTACTACTATGTCTTTCTCCAGTGACGTAATCTGCCTCAGACTAAAAAAAGGCTCCGTGGAAGAAGTTCCTGCAGGAACCTTATTGGGTCCTTGTTGTCTAAAAGCACTTTGTCTATTTCTAAGGCCCCGTTCACACGGAGCATTTGCCCTGCTGAAGGCACGGTAGCCCTGCGGACTTTCCGTGCGTAATCATACCAGCACATCCAGGAGGCGTAGCACTCCTGTGGCCAACCCGCGGCTTCCCATGGAAAACGTGGAGTAAAAAACTACTGGGTCGAAGTACTAGTTTCCGGAAACCCCGGGGCAAAGGCCGGCATCTGATCGCGGGAGTGCCAGTATCTTGCGGCTTCCGACACCCACCCATGTCCCGGGGTTTCTGGATGTTGTAAGTTTCCATGGGATGCGCACCAATGCTGAATGATGCATGCACACACGCAAGACACTGACAGCAGCCCACCCCCCCCAACGGCACATGCGCCCTTTGCTACAGCACGGCTTGCATGCTCTGCTGCGCTGCTTTTTTGCTGCGCTGTAGCAGCGCTGTGTGATCGGCGCGTGGCAACCCAGTGGCCCATGTGATCAGGCTACTGCACCTTATTTTGCTCCAGGGCGAACTGCCATGCCTCCCCCCAGCGTTTTCTGGCCCGTATGACCGGGGCCTAAGATGACTACTATAAGATTCCTCTGAAGTGTCTGCTTCTTCACTGGAAGTTTCTATGTCTGAATATGTTTGCAATGGTGAATTCTATGGCATTGTACCATGCTGAGGCCCTTCCCCTCCCCAAACTCTGCCCTCTCCTGGATCCACCCCCAAAGTCTCCAGGTATTTTCCAACCCAGACCTGACAACCCTAATTTAAGAGTGGATTCTGGTCTGGCTTTAGAGGCATTTTGCTCTTCACACTAATTTCCAAAAGTGAGAGTTGGAGAAGCCTTCAGGCTTTGCTCTCATAGATAAACCAGAGTTTTTTTTGTTTTTTTTTTGGGGGGGTCTTAATTAGTTTTGCTGGTAAGGCTATTCAGAGCCACCACAGGCCTCCAGACAACTATTCCACTTGAGACCCCCCATATTACCCATCTCCAAACCAGATATGATATTTAAAAAGCACATTACTTGTCCAGCTGCTTGGTTCCCTGGATGACCAAGCGTGCCAGATTTTGTTGCCCTAGTTCATCCTTCTTGGTGGCCCTGCCTGCTGGTTATGTCCTGTTATGGCAGTTCACATTAATAGATGTAAGACTGACAGTGCCCATGACACTGTCTTTTTGGCTAGCCTACTCCTGGGGTATGGCATCCCCTGTCCCAGATGGGATCACCCTAATTTCTTCTTGCCTTCTGTTAGAAATTTTTTATTATTTTTTTCCCTGGGCTTTTGAAAATTGATTTCATTCTTTGGATTGAGATCTTCAGTGTTCTTTTAATTATTTGCTACTGTTTCTTCTACTGTTTAAAACTTTTTTGTTGGAGGAAGTTTGCTGGTTTTGGCTAGTTTTAGTGATTGCTATGTATATATTATTGTTGTTGTTGTTGATTTTTATGCATTTGTATTTTATGGATTAAATGTATTCTATTTTTTTAAAATGGAAGATACCCTGAGTACTCCTGAGAATAGAGAGCTGGATGGGAATGTTCTAAATAAATACGGGGTAGTTGTATCCTTGTGAAGTAGAACCCAAATTGTTTCATAATAAGCTTCTCTAGGCCAAATAAATTTTTGGCTCGCTAGACATAGCTAACAAAGCTGAAGATGGGTAGCTGTGTTAGTCTGCCTGTAGCAATGATTTGCCAGCTAATGTCATTCAGCATCTGAAATCACTCCACTTTCCAATAAACAGGACAGATGGATTCCCATTCTAGCTGTATCTGAAGAAGTGAGCAGTGACTCACAAAAGCTCATGCCCTGACACGTATTTTGTTAGTCTTTAAGGTGCTCCTGGACTCTTGCTCTTTTCTACTGCTAACAAAGCTGGTGTGGCTAGTGCAGAATGACTCTTCTCACCAGCACAGGAGCAAGACATTTTTTTTTTTAAGTGAGAAACTGGGTAACACTGATTGGGCACAGATTGTTATTTAACAGATAGCCAATGCTCCCTCTAAGCTGTGGAGTCTTGTGAGCAAAAATTCTACTTTGTGAGCAAGCTATTTGGCTACTGCATATATTAGTTTGCTCTGAAGCCATCCTTTCTGAGCTAAGACAAAAATGTGTGAGCCAGAGCTAAAAAACTGTGAGCTAGCTCACACTAATTCAGCTTAGAGGGAACACTGGACAAGGCATAGATCCACAAACCAGGCTAGAAGAGATTGTGGAGACCCCACCCCCACCCCATACACCCCTGAGAAACTAGGGATGCCTCAATGGGGAGGCCAACTTTGGAATTTGAGCAGAATCAGCAGTCATTCAAGCTACCACTTTATGTGTGGGGAGGAGGGTAAAATGCAATAAGGCTGTTGGTTTTTTCATTCATTAAAATCACTAAGGTGATCAGCTTAGCCTATACTCTAGGAAGAAGCTTTGATCTACACGGTCTAACTCTCAGTCACTTCTTCCTAAAGTAATTGTGGGCCCTCTTCATATGTGGAATGATCAGGTTCCCCAGCTATCTATTCTGCGCAAAAGAATTCCTGTTATAGAAAAAATGCATATGTTAATTTTCAAGAGATGTTGTCTATGCTGTGCTTAAAATCTGAGCCCCCCCCCCCCGCCAACATATCTCAAGCCATATGATGAACATCCCTGGTATCACTTGCTTTAGTATCCTATGCCTCTTCATTCTCCTGTATGGTCCCAGTCAAGCAAGTTCTGCCTTTTCTGTGTAAATCCCTGCCCTGCATATAGTAGTTATACTGGAAATTGCAAAGACAGGCAAACAAACTGGCAATCCCTTTCCTGCACACACTATATTATGTTCAGCCTCCCTTACTTAGGAGCATCACTGTGTAAATAATTAAGCACTCTGACTAATTTATTGCCCTTATTTATTTAGCCCTGGGTCTTTATTTTTTCATCCTGCCAGCCCTAAGAAATGTTACATGGGAGAGGTGACTGCCCACTAGGGGGACAGATGAGACCAGAAAATCCAATTAACTTGTGAGACTGTTCCATCCGGAGTCAGGGCGATGGTATATTAATCCATTCTGTCACTGAGTTCCTGTACAGCCTGTAGAAAACATCTTGCTGATTTTTGCAGGCATCTGTGTTTGCCAGAAACACAGACCCTGGGCACTGCCCCAGCTCCCCTTGCCAAACCCCATTAACCCAATGTCTTCTGCTTCCTCTTAGTGGCCACACACCTCTGACTATCACAGGGACTAATCTGGATGTCATACAAGAGCCCAGGATCCGAGTGAAGTACAATGGCAAGGAGTCTGTCAACGTAAGTAGCCTTTTAGGCCCAAGGCTTTGCCCTGTCTTAACACAGTTGTTGCAGCCATAGCACCCCATCACAAACTGTGCCTCTGCAGTTTGTTTTTTAAAGAAAAACTGGGAAAGAAAGAGTCTGCCTACAAGATGTTTCTCCCTGGCATGCTTGCCAGGAATAGTACTCTGCTTAGGTGATAAAGGTATATTTAAATGGAGAGTTTTATGATGAAAGAAAGGCTGGATATAAATGTCAGTAATAATTAAATAAGACTACTGTTGACTGCCATGAGTAGCCCCTGTTGTCTGCTAGTGTGTAGTGTTTCTCTGCTTGCTGCAGTGCAGACAGGGTACAAGTTTGTTGCATGCAATTAACATATGGAGGCAAGAGTTATGGTGGCCTGTTCTTACACTCCATGTTGTTCCTTCTAGAGAAAAAGCACTTTCCTGTGCCCCCACTTGTAGTACTAACAGTTGTGGCATGCTGACAGAAAGCTCACTAGCAGGCTAGCCCCAGTTTGAATTAAAATTATCCAGCCGCTTTTTGGACATCCTGGGACTCCAAGCAAAACAGATGTATCTTTCCTTGGTTTGAATCAGCAGTTCAACTTTATGGTGAAGGGAAGATTCTTCAGTGTTAAATAAACTTCCTATTGCCTTACTTGTTTTGCCTCTAGTTAGTTCCTGATAGCCTGGCATGCTAACATTTTCATATTCTTGACCAACAACTGGGGGGAAAATACAGGATCCTGGCTCTTTCTCTCACATAGCTATTCTTAGAAGAGAGATGTTTTCTTCACAGCTGGAAGATAAAATCTAACTATCAACATCAAAAACCCTGGAATCCCAGTTATGGCTGCAACTTGGGGACTGAAGTATTTGCTGACAGTTGTTTCTGTCACTCTGTGGATTTTTGTGGCCAAAAAGCCGCAAAGGTTTGGCACTGGCACACTGAACCTCTGCTCAGTGTGGTGCCCTGGACTTCCAATATAGGAGACCAGTTCCATTCCATGATCTCTGTGATGTGGAGAAGTAGCATTTGTCTGCCTTAAATTTATACAATAGTATTAATAGTGCAATCCTAAGGAGAGTTACAGCCTTCTAAGTTAGTTGATGTCAATGGATTTAGAACAGTATAATTGCTTAGGAATGTGCTGTAAACAGAACTCATATACAGCCAATTATCCTATTGTGAATAGGTTCACATGACCAAATCCAAGGGCAGTTTTCTGCTACAAGCCCCACATGGATGTTTACCCAGAAATACACATGCTTTTAGCCACTACATGGTGAATGTCCATGTATTCATATTATGAGTCAGCTCATTTTCTGATCAAATATTTCCAACATAGGATTGTGTGTATTCCTGACACACATCCATATACAGAAATATCCACCATGAGGTAAGTGAAAATGATGATTTTACGGTAGAAAAATAATGACTGTATGAATAAACCCATATATTTCATGATATATGGCAATAACCATAGGCAGCCTATAGAGGATACAGCCAGATCCTACGGATAAGAAGGAAACACCCTGAGTTCAGCAGCAAGAATTCCTATGCACAGGGTTGCAGACACAGTAGTCTCAGCTTTGAGTGTGGGAATTTTAGAGGCATACCTCCTATTTGGAGCTTGAGTCCTATATATGGGAGACTAGTTACTATTTTAAATACAGATGCAGCCCCATCTTAAAACTCCCTTTTGAGTGCACCTTAGTTTTGTTTTGTTATAATATACAGCTCTATCACTTTAGACAATCTTTTCCCCTCCAAAATACACTTAAACAAACCTTTTCAAACCTCCCTTACCAACAAAACAACACCCTTCTCATCACTGATTTGTCAGCAAGACAGAAACCTTCAAGATCACTTTCTGATCTTCCTGCAAAATTCAAGTCCAATTAGAACTGCAAGGACATTTAAATAAACACACCACATGCTGGTGAAAGTTTTAAACCTGTTGAAGGTTTTATACTTCCATTGTTTATAGTTCAGAAGATTTATTTATTAAAACTACATTTTTAAAAAAACACTGAGATCACAGATGTAGATACTAAATTCCAGAGTGCGTATACACAATGGACTTGTTCACACAGGGAAACTGTGTCTGAAAGAAAGGGTGTTATTTAGTGTGCTTGCTGACAGATTGCTTGTGTAATAAAAGGAATCGACAGGACAGGCTATTAACTGAGGTGACCTTTGGCCTCTTCTTAGGGAGACAGATAATATAGTGCAGTTTATTTTGTGTTTTTACCTGCTTGTGACCTCCTGCTTACTGCTGACTCTACTTTTTTGCTAACTATTCTGTCCATTCGGCCTCATGACTCCACAGTTGTCTCAAACCTGCACAAGTTTCCATCACACCTTGTAATCATAAATGTTTCAGTTCTAATGGCCATAGTATCATAAGCATTTGGTTTGGGTGTGGGACAGGCAGAGTTTTTAAAGTCATGCTCAACTATGAAGATCACGAGTGATATGGATGAAATTTACAAGTAACAGGCTCATAAATTTAATTGCTCGTGAAGCTTATTTTGAATATGAGGCAACATACCCTGAAAGTGTCATTCCATAATTAATACTGAGATGTATTTCAAGGTGATATTTATCTAAATATTCCTCCAAGGAACTCAAAGTGGTATACATGGATCTTCCTTCCTGCATTTTATCTTCACATTAAGTGTGTGAGATAGTTAGACTGAGGGGAAAAATGCTAGTCCAAGGTCTCCCGGTGACTTCCATGGAAAGCAGGGATTTGAACCATCTTAATCTTAGTCCACCACTATAACCACTGACTTTTGTGCCTGCAGAGTTAACATTAATCAGTCCAGGCAGCCAAGACCAGCAGTTACTGTTAGTACAGAACTTTATTGCTTTAAAGTCTTACTTTGTCTTTATGAGAAACTGCCTTTCCTGCCTTCCTGATGCATTATCAGAAAGGATGGTAAATGTGCTGCTCACTGCCTGACCTTCTCTATAATGCCTGAGTTACACTGCAAGCCTGCTTATGCATTTGTGAGAATATCCATCAGCTAATTTAGAACATTTGTAGAACAAATAGTTCCTTGTATTTAATTGTTCGGGGAGGAAATTCAGAATTAGCAACCAAAAAATAGTTGAATAAAAGAGGGTTTTGCTATCACTAAAGCTCACCTAATTAGCTTTGAGCAAGTTGATATTGAGCCTTTACATACCATACAAGAACACTGAGCTCCTTGGAAGAAGCATGATGAATGAAATATAGCAATGCTTCTCTATAGACGGCCTGTCTGACGCCATACACTTGCTTAGTTAGTTAGTTAGTCTTCTTCCAGGACACCATTTTTTGCTCAGCATCTCTTTGCCTTTAGGATCTTTCGAGGATTAAAAAAAAAGTGTATGTGTTTTAAAAGCAAGAATAGCCACCTAGTACTTAAGCTCTATGTTAGTCCCATTCCGATTTGGAATTAAGGTCTTCGCAGAAGGAATTATTCAAGTGGGAAAGAACTATATCAGTCCAAGATGCCTAACTTACAGCTTCTTACAGTTTCTGAGAATTTCATCCTGGCCACCCATCATAGTGTCAAGTAAGCAAACAACAGCATAAGTGCAGCCTCATTTTAGGACAGACAAGGTGAAGCCTTCTGGAAGGGTCTTTGTCAGAGAGCACTCCAGGGATCCACTTCTGCTTTGTTTCATAGAGCCCTCTCATAAAGAAAAATAGCACTGAGTGAAAGACAATTGAGGCATATGGTACTTATGTCATTGTGAAGCCCTCCTATATATCATCCAGTGGACACAAAACCCCTCAGCAGAAGGGAGAGGTGCACTAAATAAACAGCCAGTGAGGATTTGACAGGGGTACAATGAAAGTGATGCTACCATCGCATCTTGTGTGCACACAGCCTGCACCTGCTTCATGACAAAGGGGCTTTCTGGGGTTCAACATGGAACATTCATACTTTCCCAAGTCAGTGCAGGGCTTAACCTTCTTAATGTTGTTTATATCTGTGTTTCCTTTTAGTTTCTCCCAGCTCTTGGTATTTACTCAGTCCCCACAGGTCAGTGACTGGAAGTTAACTTTCAGCTGCTTCTCCTCCCCTTAAAAAAACCCCAAACCCTGTATTTCTAGTTTCAAGCTCTTGCTCATGCACTCGCATGAATGCTCTTATAAGCCCGCAAAAAGTACTAAACTTTTCCCAGTTATGTTAGGACAATTCTTTCCCTTTTGTTATGTGTGCACATATTTATTTTCAGTATTTGCATTCCACCTTTCCATTTAAAATCTTTTAAAAGTTATAGCATTCACAATGAAACAAGGTACACATCATTTAAAAAGTGTGCTGTAGCTTTAATATTGTTAAACAAACTGCATATATAAGATCAGTCGATCATGACTGCGAAAAGGCTGCCCTGTTCCTCAACACTAAATTAAAACTTTAAGAATTTTGTGTGTAGCCACTCATGGCACTCATACAACATGATTCAAGAAAGATGACCTTCAATGAAAGAGGAAAGGGAAGGAATTGCCATGCATGAAATGTTATTTCAAGTACAGGTTTATTTTGTAACACTTGGGGTCCGCACATTTTCAGAATGTTCTCTGTGATTTGTCTGGATCTGAGTTACTGATTGTATTGTGGATCTCAGATATACAGGCTTGTAACAGTGAGAGGAATACTTTGTACCTTTACTATATAGACCTGATTGTAGCTTTTTAGGGACTTGGAGCCCTATATAAAAATGACATCATTTTTAAAAATACATCACTCTTTATTAGCTCTAGCTGGCCCTTTAAGCCATTTCTCCCTTACTTTATAAACTGCCATGAAAAGTTAAAGCCAGTAAATAGGGTTGTAATACCATTTATTTTTGGGTATAGCATGTAAATTATGGTACCCCTTGACTCAATCACCGCACTAGCTGGCACAATAATCAAGTGTCACATTCCCAGATTAGTTCTCCTTTTCTCTACCAGCTAATGAGATTCACCTGATCTCATCCTGTTCTATGCAACTATTGCCTTACACCTTATTGCTAGGTTCTGTTCAAAACCAAGATGATGCAGGATGATGTGTTTCCCTCTTTGTTTCTCTGTCTGTTGTACCATTTGCCCTATCCTTTTTACTGCTGATACCGAAATACCCTGAGTGCTCTTAAGCTAGAACCATCCACACTTGTAAATTGTATAGAGATGAGTGATTGAATGATACAGAAATCTGACAATTTCTTTTGCCATGCAGTTTTATGCACACATACAAACTGTGAATTTAATTCAAAATTATATATTATGTGAAGGACTGGAGATATGGTAGAATTTTATGTTGTGGGAGCATTACAAGCGTCTGTACAGTCAATGACCAGCAGGAAACTTTCATTATAGATGTGTCATGCACACACCTTGTAACCAATTTGAATTGTGGTGTTCTTGGATGCTTTATAGATATGAACATCGTTGTTTTGCCTGGAATGCCGTAAAGAAATCAGATTTGCTGGTGCCTTTTAGTGACTTTCAGGAGCTGTTCAGCAGGGGAATGGCTTCATTTTACTACATGGCAACATGACTTTGTAGGTGTGCATGTCGCTGGCAGCACTTGGAGTTCTGATCTGATAAAAGGATTTTCAGACAGGATTGGATATAAACTATTGAGGTCATGATGAAGTCAAAGCAAGGTGTCAGACTGATGAAGAGCATGTAGATTTAATTGCTGGGATATTGTATAAAAGAGCTGCATGCTTTTATGATGCCTGCCATTTTGCAGGTGGATATACATAAATCTGTTAAAATGCAGCTTCTGATTAATTATCTTTTCAAATACACCACAGAGGTTGTAATGTATCCGCTTGAGAACATGGGCTCAGTGCAGCCATGTGCTTGGACTGGTTCTAACCGGTCCACCATGTGGCCAGGCGAAGGGCCTGAGCTTCG
This sequence comes from Gekko gecko, assembly GCA_029375565.1. NCBI lineage: Eukaryota > Metazoa > Chordata > Lepidosauria > Squamata > Gekkonidae > Gekko > Gekko gecko. The sequence continues at coordinate 123,996,924 of JAPDNY010000006.1, read as the reverse complement.
CCCCGAAGGACAATGGACTAGAGGATCCTGACTCCCCTCCAATAGAGGAGCAGGAAGTTAATCCAATCAATGTAAATAGCGAATCACTGGGTGTGTGTGTGTTTAGGGTGTGGTCCACTTGGGGATAAAAGCCGGCCTGCGAGCCAGCTTAGGTGTCTTGTTCTGCAACTAATAAAGTATGTGAGAGCTAAAATCACTAGTAAGTCTCAGTACTTTTCAGAGGTATTTCTCTATAATCCTCAGGATGAGAACTATAGTTTCTACAGTCCTATATAGTTATATGCATTCAAATCAAATGAATATAAATTAAATTTAACTGTACCTAACTGAATGCATTATTGCAGCTGAGATTTTCACACCTCCAGAAGGTCTAGATGTAAAACAAATGTTAGCTGTAGAGCAATGTCCTGAAATGGTCTGATGTTTGATGACAGAGCTTTCTTCTTCCTCATTATTTGTTCTCATTTGATGCTTTGAATAGGTCAAAATAGTCTTGTTATGAACACTACAGAAACTCAATGAAGTAGAATGGCCAGGCTGCCTTGTCCAGCTGGTCTCCCTCTTCCCATTGCTATTTAATTCTTGCAAAAACAGAATCTGCAGAAATATGCAGTTGACTGTTTGATGATATAAACATGAATGATGACGTATTTAACTAAGGTTAAAATGTGGATAGATGTGTGTTGAAATTCCTCAGAAATGTAACTGAAATGCTGTAGTCTTCTTAATATTTGAGTATGGCCCCCCTACATCCACACACACACGTTAACAGTATCTAATGTTACCCATTGCAAGAACACTTTGAGGAGAGCACTTAAAAAAATTACTAACAGCTCAAATATTTTTATGGAGGGGGGGTGCCCATTGCTAAAGTCCACCAAGTAGTTTTTAGGAGAACTTTGAGGGTTGCTAAGGCTTGATATCCTAATATCCTAAAGCTATTATATGAGAGATTGGAAATAGTCTGGTATCTCTTTGTCTAAGCTGAGTAGCTGTTTCATTTAGCAGATACTTCCTTCCAGTGCCTTAATCAGAAAGCATCAGTTAGGGCAGCAAGGTCAAGATCCAGAAACTCTGCCTTAAGTGTTAATATTTTTGTAGTGCAAACCTAAGCAGTGAAAACTCTGCATAGCATTGCATTTTCTGAACAGTAAATATCATATGCAACTGAACTGGACAGAGGGAGAAGAGAAGAGATTGGATTTATATCCCACCCTTCATTCGGAGTCTCAGAGTGGCTTACAAATGTTCTATTTGAGCACTGGAGTAAGAAATACCATGGTATCTCTCTGTTCCAGAGTTGCTCAAGCTATAGAGGTAAAGGCTTCAAAGATCATGGGATAGGAGCTCCAGATCAAAATAAAATTAAATTTCCCCTTTGTTGAGTGAGTCCAAATGAAAAGTCTCCTGTTGCTTTATAGGGTGTGATTTCTTGATGAAACCCCTGCTGCAAGAGCCATGCTCTGCTTTATAATGAACTCTTATCTCAGGGGAACAAGTGAGCTGCTTGGGCTGCCAACTTTTTACTAAGGGGATATAGTCTTCATCATGCCCAGAATACCTTGTGACCAACTGACTGTTCTTTACTGCTGGCATGGGAAAATTGCTCAGATTTGTCACTGGAACCAGACATTAATTATAAGTTCAGCTGAAAGGCGTATTTGGCAGGCAGCTGTGCAATGTGAAAGATGAGAGGGTATTGCAGTTCTGATTCAGGACTCTCAAGTCCTACTGTTATTTTCATTTTGAAGTACTGTCTAATGGTCTACTTAGCTGGGGACAAAAGGAGACTGTCACAATAGAGATTTGAGCAAGTGATATTCATGTATTCCAAATAGGTTTGCTTCAGCAACTTAAGAGTTCTCCACATTTTCTGTGTCAAGCCACATTTGGGAGTGAGTCCACTGGATAGTGTCTCTGTTGAGAGCCCACAAAAGCCTTGAACCAGCCTCCCCAGAACTTTCCCACATGACAACTGCTGTCATCCATTCTGTGTTTGCTTGCTTTGCTTCAGTCTTCCTACATGCTCAATGGGTGTATTACACTCAACTAAGGCCCTTTTTACAACCTCAGGCTCCTATGAACTTGAATTTATATTGGAATTTTGAAATATCAGGTCGTATCCAGCCAAATGCAAACAGTGAACACAGATTTCTACCACATTGCCCTTCCCCTTTTGACTTTCAGAGCCCTATGAGTAGATGAGAAAGGAGATGGTGATTTTGCCTGATTCCCATACCTTACTGCAATCCCCCAATTCATCAACTCCAGACATCATCTTTCTGGGGTCAAAAGGAACAGCTGGGGAAAGGCAACCATAGGATATATCTGCACATGATGCTCCAGTGGTTGATTGGATATAGTCCACTAAAGTTTGGATAGCAAAATGCTAAGTCCTACTAATATCATGTTGGAAGATTATATACTACAAGTGGAGACCCGCAAGAAACTTGCGGGATGGTCATCCCATTCCTCACACCTTTGCTTCCTCCCCTCTACCCTTACCTATCTCACACTCCTTCTCCCTTCTGGGGGTGGAGCCATGGACTCAACCCTCCAAAGCAGCCATTTTATCCAGGGGAACTGATCTCTGTCACCTGGACAACAGTTGTAATGCTGGGTGATCTCCAGCCCTCACCCTAGAGGCTGGCAATGGTAGTTCTCATGGAGGAAATGGCTGGTTTGGAGGGTGGAGTCTGTGGCATTATACTGGTCTGAAGTTCCTCCCCTTCTCAAACCCCACCATCCCCAGGATCCACCCCTTAAATGTCCAGGAGTTTCCCAATCCAGAGTTGGCAACCCTATTTCCTTCCCACCCAACAGCCAACTTAACCTTTATCTGCCTTTGTCTGTCTTCAGCTTTTCGTCTCCACCCCCTCCCCCACAGCTTCTACCAAGGAAAATTATAGTCTTTCTCCACAGTGGGGACCAAAGCAGCTTACATTATTCTCACCTCCTTTTTATCTGCACAACAACCCTGTGAGGTTGGTTAGGCTGAAAGTATGTGACTGGTCCAAAATCACCCAGTCAGCTTCCACCGCAATATGGGGATCTGAACCTGGGTCTTGCAGACCCTACTCTGAGGCTCTAACTGCTGCACCACTGCTGGCTTTCATAGGGTGGCTGCTGAACAGCAGCAAGCAGCCAGGCCAAGTTGAGTCATGCAAATTAGGTGGCATCAAGTCACCCAGAGGGTGCTGCCTAGGGATGCCAGCCTCCAGGTGGGATCTGGGGATCCCCTGGAATTACTGCTCAGCTCCAGACTACTGAGATAACTTCCCCTGGAGAAAATGGATGCTTTGGAGGGTGGACTCTAGGGCATTGTACCCCACTGAGGTCCCTGTCCTCCCCAGGCTCCATCCCCAAATCTCCAGGAGTTTCCAGACCTGGAGCTGGCAGCCCCACTACCCCATCCCCTGCCAGTGCCCGTGGGGGGACCTGGCAACCCTGCCAGGCCTAGGGTTGGCAACCTCCAAGTGGGGCCTGCTGGAGAGTGAACTCCAGAGATCTGTGAACAACAGAGATCTGTTTCCCTGGAGAAAATGGCTGCTTTGGAGGGTGGATTCTGTGGCATGATACCCAGCTGAGGCCTCTCCCTTCCCCAAATCCTGTCCTCCTTGCACTCCACCCCAAAACCTCAAGGAATCCCCCAGCCTGGCCCCAAGGCTCCCTCCCTCCCTCCCCCCTCCCTCCCTCCAAGGCCGAAAGAGGCCTGGAAAGAAAGGGCCCTTCCCCCACACCCCCTTTGACTGACAGAGCCAGTCAGAAGCCTCCTCTCCCCCCTCCCCCCCTCCAACGTTCTAATCTCTCACCGTTGCTGCCTGGAGTCAGGTCCCTGCAGAGGCCATTTCAAAAGGCTTTTGGGGGGGATTCAACCGTCCCTGAAGGGATTTCCTTACTTTTCGGATTTTTCTACAAACCCAGGAAGTCTACTGACTATGTAGGAAAAGCTGTTGGGGGACAGTGAGGCCCCTGTTGGAGGGAATAGGTATCCGCACAGAAAAAAAAAGTCTGGGATTAGAATATAAGATGTGTGCATCCATATATTGCATTGCTATACCACATGGAAGATTTGGACTTACCTGAGCCATATGAAAAATTTGTCATTCTCCGGGGGTTTCGGTTTCGGCGTTGCGAATGGCGGCCGCGTCTCGGGACGCTCCCGGAGGCGGCTAGCCCACGCGCAGATAGGGGGGGTCTTCGCATGTGCGAAAGACCCTAGTGAGCCTTAGGTTAAGGCTCCGAACCGAGGGCGCTTGGAGAGTGGCCTCTTTACCGGCAGACAGCCGGGAAATTGAGGCTTTCTCCCTGCCCCAATCGGCCCCGCTGCGTCGTGCCCCGTCATGGGACTTAGCAGCGCCACCGATTTCCAGGAGTGAAGACAGCGATATGATTTAATATAAAAAGAAGAAGTGGCATCGAATCGTGAGTGGAAGGTCTATTTTGAAGCGTGAATTTGAATCCCCCGCAAGCGTTTAAGCGTATGGGAGGAGGGAGGAGTCCCCACCCCTTTTGAGAAGCAAGATTTACAAAGGGAGCGCGGAGGGGGAAGAGAGAAAGAACTGTTGGTGAAAGTACCGTTGGGGTTGCATAGAAGACTACGACCTTATCAGCTTCCTGGGGGTGGCGGCACGAACTTTTTAAAAGTAAACAATAAAACAAAATGTCGACAACGGGGGAAGTCCTGCAGAAACCAGAAGAGAAGGGAGGAGGGACTTCCGGTCCGAGTAGCCCCCCCCCAGAGCTTGCTGTCAATCAACAGGAAAATGAGATTCTGCGCCCTCTGCTGGAGCAAATGCTGAAAATCAATGAAACCCTGCTTAAAGTGGAAAGTGTTCTCATCAGTCGACAGGAACTGATATTGGAAACAACAAGGAAGATGACGGAAATTGAACAGAAAGCGTGGATTCTAAGTTCTCAGGGCGTAAAAGAAGAAGAGAAAGAGGATCTCGGATTTACCTTGGCGAATGTATTGGTACCCCTAACTGGCAGTGAAGCGAAAGAATTAAAAGAAGAGGTGGATATGGCTCCCAAAGCCAATTCCGCTTTTATAAAAGAAATTACTCTGCCAGTAGAAGGGGGGTCGAGCATAGCAAGCAAGACATCGGAGATCTAATTTTTGCGAAGTGGTTATGGCGCCCTGGAAATCTGAAAGCTACAAAAGAAAGAAGAAAGATTACATCCTTGAAATGCAAAAACTTCTGAAGAGACATGCTGGCGTGAGGGAAGACGCAGCACTCAAAATTATGATAAGCAGTGAAGAAGACAGCAGCCCAGGGGTAAGAGGTGAAGGAAAGGAAGCCATCAAGGTTAAAAAGGACTTAGCCCATAATTGGAAGAGACTTAAAAGAAGACATCTTAAGGATTGTTTGTGCTGCATCTGTAAGGAGCTGTTTAATTACTAACCCCAATGGACTTTACTAACTGTATTAACAGAATGTCTTTGGACTTTGCAAAGTTAAAAAGAAGATCTTCTAACCATGATCGATGCCGAAAAACGGTACTAAACACTAACTAAAACTAACCCATTTTAACAGAGAAAACTTCACTCCATCCTTTCTCTTTCTCCATCTGTCTACCCCTTCCTTTTCTTATAAAAAGAATAAAATTCTCTCCTCTTTAGGAGAGTTTTGCCAAAAAAAAAAAAAAAAAATTGTCATTCTCCTAATCTCAGCAGCAGAAAGACAGATAGCAGCTCAGTGGTAACTGGGCTTCCATCTATCGAAAGATAGTTAGTAAGCACATGATATTTTGCTGCTCACGAATTCAAGGCTCAGATAGCCATTTGACTTTGAATGCTTCCTTGAAGTAGTGGCTATCTTTGTAATTTTTTGGAACTTGAGAGAGGCCTGACAGAACTAGTTGAGTATCCATTTATAAAAGTCTTATAACCAATCCTTTAGTATAATTTGGGGAAAATAGAATTCGTCAACTGACAAAGGTAGCCCTTATTGAATCCTTAACATTGCTCTGAACAAGCTAAAAAGTTTTTAAAATGTTAAAAATGCTAAGGTATCAAGATTGAAACAATTTACTTCAGTATGTTGCCTGCCTACCCCTTGAATGAAACACAATACAAGTTATGGGTTAAACTGGGAATATATATATAAGCTGATCTACACCAATACATTAAAGCACAGGTTGCTTTGGGCTTGCAATTCAAGCCTCCTAACGGGGCAAACCCACCCCGGCTCAGAGCCAGGTCTGGGATCCTTCCAGACTTTGCTCTTCACGGCCTGCATGCCAGTGCATGGGGGGGGAAGGTTACATTCCAGCCCATGGCTGCAAAGCATTAGGGCTTGTCATATGCTCCCCCACCCCGAAGAGGCCCCCAACTGAGTCACCCTGACTGCAAAGCCCATAGGCACCAAGTATGAGGACCCCCCTATTGTTGATAGCTCAGGATGCTTGCCAATTCCATATCCCCTCAACCTGTGCTTTTCCCGCCATAAAGGGGGTTAGCCTTGGCTTAACTCCCCTCCTGCCACCCGTTAACCACCGGTCATGTAGACTGCCTTACAGATCAGTGCATCAAAAGACCGACCCAGTAACCCTGCTGTGCTCTCAAAGACGTGGTGCTAAGGTTTGATCCTGGGGCCGAGATTGCCAACCCAGTGCCCAGATCATCACGATCAAAATGCCCGAGGTGCTCCTGCCAACTGACAAACATCTGGAGCCGCCAGCCATTACCAGTGACTTCCATCCACATGCCACATCCTGCAAAGCAATAAACATCAGCCAGCACCAGTGACTGCCATCAGCACCTATGGCCTTCCAGGGCCCAACGCCATATCTCAGGGGAACCAGACTCCTGCCTGCAGCTGGCAAAGCTGCTCCAATGCCAAGGTGTGGGCACTGAAGTTACCCCTCTGCTAGCCATCCAGGCCCCCGTATGGCCATGCCATACCTCTCTGGGAGCTTCCAGGCCTGGCATGGTCTCCAGACCCAGCACCAATGCCAGGCTTCCACATCATACACCCGTGGCCTCACATGGCCCAATGCCATATCTCTGAGGGGCTAGACCTTTGCCTGCAGCTGCCAAAGCTGCTCCAATGCCCAGAAGTGGGTACTGAAGTCCCAACTCTGCTATCCATCCTGGCCCCTGCGTGGCCACCATGGCCAACTCCAGCCGCTAAGGGTAGCCCCCACTCTGGCGTGGCCCCCGGACTTAGATTGAGGGGGGAACATGAGTGTTCTTTTTGAGTACTTGAAGGGCTGTCACTGGGGAGGCAGGGAGCTGTTCCTATTGGCAACAGCGGATAGGTCTCGCAATAATGAGTTGAAGCTAAGGACCAGAAGGCAACAGCTGGATATTAGGACAAACTTTTTGACAGTCAGAGTTGTGCAACAGTGGAATCAGCTGCCTAGGGGTCTTTAAGCCGCAACCAGATGCTGTAGGCTGCTCCTGCACTGAGTGGGGTTGGACCAGCTGATCCCTTTCCCCTCTGTGATTCTAGGATGTAGATCTCCAGGACTTTCCCAACTCAAAGTTGGTAACCAGACCCCTGTGATGCCCAAGCTGCGAATGGTGCAAGCAATCTGTCCAGTATTCAAGTGATTCTGTTGAGAGTGATGAGGAGACTGGTAGGCAGAACCTAGAAAGATGGAACCTCCTTGTCCCGAGGCCACGTGCCCAGATTATCAAATCTCTTAACTACTGGCACCCATGGCCACTCTCCCAAGCCTCAGGCAGAGGTCTCTTGCAATATCCAGCAGTCCTCTCTTGCACTGCAGAAATTGGGGATGGCACCCAGGACCCTTAGCATGCCAAGCCCCTATGATGCAATCATACCCTGAATAATCGTCCTCTGAGCAGGAACTGCTCCCAAACCCATGGTGCTGCCCTCCTTGAATAAGACAGTACCTCCCAGCCATGTAGGTGTATTTGGAGTTTCTTGTTTTGTTGCCATTGCATTTGGTTTCAAATTTCCTGTTTGTTTAGAGTGGCTGTTTCTGTTTTACTGTGAATCATTTTGACTAGCTTGGTTGGAAGGCGGTTCAGGTTACTCAATAGAATATAGTACCATTTATAAAATTTTGGCCATTCTATCAGAAGTAGCAGCTTATAGGACAGCCTCAATTGAAGAAAACCCCTTCTCCTGACAGTAATTACTTGCAAACGGTTACTAAGAAGAGGAAGAAGAGATTGGATTTATACACCACCCTTCACCACTCAGAGTTCCAGAGCAGCTCACCATCCCCCTCCCTTCACCTCCCCACAACCTACACCTTGTGAGGCTGGTGGGGCTGAGAGAGCTCCTTTGAGAACTGCCCTTGAGAGAACAGCACTGAAGGAACCTGCAACTGACCCAGGGTCACACCAGCAGCTGCATGTGGAGGAGTGATGGAGCAAACCTGGTTCTCCCAGATTGAAGTCCATGCTCCTAGTCACTACACCAAACTGGCGATTATTGCTCCTAACCAAACACTTCACTTAGCATTACCAGATACCATACTCATTCCATGATGATATGTATGATTGCAAACTGGGTTCTTAAACTGAAATGCCTTTAAACTACTGCAACTCTGTGACAGAATAGGATGGGGAGGGAGGTTGTGCCTTATACTGAATCAAACCAGCAAAACTCTGTTCCTCCTCCGAGCTCGCGCTGGGCCAATCTGCCCTCAGAGGGTGGCTGCCACTGTATCTCATTGGTGAGTTTGTACTTGATTGGCCAGCGCTCCCGCACTGAGCCATGATTGGTTCACACACACCCTTGTGCTTCATCCAAGAAGAAGGGGGGGCGCTATGGGCAGCCACTGGTCTTCTGTAGAATAAGATCTATGTTTCTTTCTGTTTCCTTTACAGCACCAGGTAGTTTAAAAATGTTTGCCATGGGGAATACACACACACACTAATTATATAATCAATCCACCTCAGTTTATCTCTTGCCTTGAAAACCCTATGGGGTCGCCATAAGTCAGCTGTGATTTGACAAAACTTTCTACCACCAATTATATAATAAGATTTATAGAGTGAGAAAGATGGTAACTACAAACTCATATACACAATTCAGTCTTCCCTGAGCGCAGCTAGTGCTGTCCAGATGACAGAATGGAAGGAGGTCATACACTTTGGTGGAATTACCTGCATAGAAGAGATCGGTCTTGCTTCTTCCCTGTCTATTTTTAGGCACCAGTCAAGGCTGCAGTTTTTCAAAGCAGCTTTGGAGTTGAATAACATTGTACACTGAGGATGGTGTTAACCAGTCCTGTCAATTTTCATCCATTGTTTTTACAATACTGTGTTCATTCCTGTTGCTCCATAGCATTGTGCTATCCATATGATAATAATTGTATGTATAATAGCTTTTAATAGATTTTTTTGCTAGCTCCTTTGTTGGTTGTCTGAGTGCAGGTCAGGATATATATAGTATAAATAAATAAATGATTCTGGTCTACCTTCTTAATCCCTTTGCATAACGGGACAGGAATGACAAAGAAAGAGAAACCAAGTGTGCAACTGTGCAAACTACTTTTTCATCCACTTAATGCCTGTGCTACAGATACTTGTAAAAATAATAGCTAGAATAAGGATAGTATGGTATTTAAAACACTAAGAGAAAGAATGAGATGTTTCTTGACATGATCTTCACGTGTTCTGCGAATACAGGGAGAGCAGGGGGAGGTAATATTTTCAAGTATTCGTTTCTTTACTTGGGCTGCGATCACACGCATTATTAGCCACACCATAGGCATGAATGCTGGGTGAATTTAATGGGCACAATCAGCTGTGAACATCTAGCCAGAACCCCGCACCCGTCAGCAACCCATTTTGGTCTGCCACAAGAGTGGAGTTAAAAGACACTAGGGAAAGTCCACTACCAAACGGTTGTTACAGGCCACAGATGGACTTTCCCCTGTGTGATTGCACTAGCATGCTCTCATGGTGTTGGGATGGTCTGATGAGGCCATCCTGACTCTGTGCCATTCCCCCCCGTTCCCAGTATGCACATCATTGCATACTGCTATAGGAAGCCCTCAGTGTTGAGATGTGATTCATCAATCCCCCATTTAAGTGCATTGGAAACCCACGGCAAAAACCCCCAATTCACCCACCATTTGTGTCTGATCAAGCAGTGGCGGGCTGCCCCTGCAGCTCCCACGGACTGTGTGATCGCGCAAACGCAGGTCAAATTACCATGGGGCAAATAGCCTCACTTCCCCCCACGTTATCTCGTGTGTGTGACTGGGACCTTGGATAGCATTTCACATTACTCCTAGTACACTGAAACTACGCCAGACCTATCAACATGGTGGTAAGTTTATAGAGAGGGATGAAGGGGTGAACTACTTAATTAACTTTCCATGCCTTGCAAGGCCATTTAAAAAAATCTGCTAGGGAAAAATCTAGAAGCAGCAAATGTTTCTCTTTCATATACAGAGATATATAAATGGTAAAATCCTGTTTGTGTGCAGTTAGTGTACTGGGTCTAACCAGCTTTTTCTACTAGCGAAAGAGGTAGGAGAGGCCCTTTTTGACCTCCAAAAGGATTATGTTGAAGGTCATAGAATGTGTATGAATGAAAGGAAAATGATGAGGGCTGAAGTGAGGATGAGAACTTTGAAGAGCTGGTAGTATCCAATCCCAGGGATGGATAGCATTTGGGGTGGAAAGGGTATCATGCTTTGGTTATATCAACTTCTACTGAACTCCAGAGTAAGAAGAGAGCGTATTATTATATGCTGTGTCTGATTTCTCCCCAAAGACAGATACAGTATAACCCTTACTCTTCTCTGTTTCAGGTCTGCAAAGTTGTAAACACAACCACCCTGACTTGTCTGGCTCCCTCCCTTACCCCAGAGTACCGTCCTGGTTTGGATGCTGTTGAACGACCTGACGAGTTTGGCTTCATCTTTAACAATGTTCAGTACTTACTAATTTACAATGATACCAAGTTTATCTACTATCCAAACCCCACCTTTGAGCTCCTGAGTCCCACTGGTGTACTGGAGCAAAAGCCAGGGTCACCCATTATCCTGAAGGTAAGAAGACCGTACAGTCCAGGTGACCTGGGCATATTCAAGTTAGCATATTCTGGGAGTTCACTGTATCATTAATAATATATCTCCCATGAATTTACTATATGTGGGCCCACTTCACACAGTACATTTTAAGTACAGAGTGTGAATGCAAAAAACACTGCTTTGCTGAGATAGAAACTATACAGCTGGAAATGCCCAGAACTGAATGCAACTATAACTGTTTTGCTTCTATATAGTCCATGAAATGCTCCTACACTGACTGCACAGTGGGTTACACAGCAGAACTAAAGCCCTAAAATAATTGGCCTGTATCTACTAGTTAAGAACACCACTCAGCAGAATTTTAAATGCTCTCTTACCAGTGCTTCAGACAGTAGTTCACCCCTTCATCTCTCTCTATAAACTTACCACCGTGCACTTTTGTTTGCTGTTCCCCTTGCATTAAGAACCTAACCTCTGAATGTTCAGCAAATGCACAATGGAATTAAAGGTAAATTTTATGTGAGCATGATGGATCACTTCTTGCCTCAGCATTTCTCCTCCAGTCCCATGTTAAACATGTCACAAGGTGTCGAAGCAGAGATGCAAAATGTTTATTTGTATATCTTATTATAAGATACAGGCTTGAATCCTCTGTTTTCTGCTTGTGCCTAACTTAGTCCATTGCAGAGGTGGTCCTTTACTGTGGAGTGCTTCCTTTCGTGTTAAGTACTTCTTGGCATCTTGAACACTTATTCTTGAATTAGTGGAAGTGCCTAACACTGGAGGAATACATGATCTGCAGTGGAGGACAACCTCCCTAATGGAGAAAGGAAGTTGGAACAACATATAAGATCTGACACAAACTATCTGAAGAAGAAAGTAAAATAGGAAGCCCATTAAAAATGCTCCTGTTTATTGCAGATACACAAACTGTTCTCCTTGTACCTGCCATGCAGTATTTGCATATATACTCAGAATAACTCAGTTTGGCTTATGCCCTTTTCTCCCAACAATCGTCACACATTCCTGAGGGTACCTTAGATTGCAAGAATAACCCAGAAAACGTCATACCCCTTTATAAAACATATACCCTCTTGTGCCCATCAAAATCCATAGTCATGCACTGGGCTGCCAGTCATCACAGTGGAAAATAAGTACATTTTGGAGGAAGGTATATAAGATGATGTGTATCATTGGGAGTTCTCATTAAATTTTGCAGCTAATTACAGACTTGTGTATCACTTGTGTAATACCTATTGGGAAATAAAGGTTTATGCAGGATTGTTTGTTACCATTTTTAGAGTTGCATGAAAAAGAACATCAAGGAAGAGCCAAAGGCATCTGCTATATTTTCACAGAACCTTTTCCCCCTATTTCTACAGGGTAAAAATTTATGCCCACCTGCCTCTGGTGGAGCAAAGCTGAACTACACTGTTCTGATTGGAGAGACTGCTTGTGCTGTCACTATCTCAGAGACCCAGCTGCTGTGTGAGCCTCCAAATCTCACTGGGCAACACAAAGTTATGGTGAGGTCAAAAAATTGTACTTTCCCCCCATCCATCTTTTTGTGTTTTCTGTCACCAAAATTTCAGAGCACTACGCCTTTCTGTACTTCCTTCGATCTCAGCTGCTGAAGTGGAAATTATTTAAAAAATCTACTTTGATATAAAAGAAGAAAGGAATCCCCAAAGCCTTCAAATTTCCTAGACACATGCAAAGCCCAAGTGAGTGTCTCTGATAATATGATGCAGCAAAAACTGCCTTATTCACCACAACAGCAACTTGCACACATAAATCTAAAAGAGCATTTAGAGCACATCGCATCAAGATTTTGCCTTTGTGGTACATTTTTAGCCAATGTATGTTTGTAGTTTAGAAAACTGCACAAGTATGCATGAATGCTCCCTTTTTTCCATCATATGTATTTGGGTGAGGATATTTAGCAGTAGTAGCTAAATCTGTCATAATGCTTGAGCTACTGCTACTTGGGAAGTGCAAGACTCTATAACTGCTGCATACTCAAAAAGTGCTGTTGCACCTCTGAGCCTAACGAGCTTTATTGTGGCCAGTGCTTTTGCAGGCAGCAGAGTGTGGGTGCACAGCATTCTCAGCTCAGTCGGAAGGAGGCACCTTGTTTCAATTCACTTTGCACTAGATAAAGCCAGGATCAGGTTGTCTGTCAGATTTGTTGATGAATACCATTTCTGTAGCCTTACACTCCTTGGACACCTGAACATCAGCTTTTTTCCCCCTAGGATGCATTGCAGAACAAATAAGAGATGATAACAAATAGAAATGTAAAATGGGACAATGACAATAGCATAGAGACAGCCTCATTTCCCTTTTCTAATTTGATGCTACTCTACAGATCAGAGATGCAATGTTTCAAGACACGGCAATGCTCCCACTTTGTACACACTCATTTGAATGCCTGGTTTGTGTCTGTTTCTTCTCTTACACAGGAGCTCCCATTTAGCTGATTTACACCATTGCAAGGTATTTCTGGCAAGTGAGGGAACATATATGTTATTTTAGTGGACTCACAGGTGAATGCACCTTTAATGCTGAAGCAGGTATTATTAGATCCAATCATATGGTTGTCAGAGGAAATAATGGAGGCAGCTGGCATAGTGGTGTGTGTTAAGGCTAAATGATTATTTAAGATGTGTCTCTGGTGCTCTGCTGTCGGCATTTTCATGTCTGCAAGTAGTCTGCTTGTAGTTGTGTCACCTTGTTTGGAAGAACTGTCATTTTTCAGGATCCATTCTAGGTCAGATAATACACGTCCAATAGTTTTATGTGATTACCTGAAATATCTATCTGTCTTTTGTTCCACTAGTCTTAGCTTTAGTAGACACAGTGGCAAAGTACTAGGTAAACATACCTTGTTTTAAACCGAATATTTGCACACACCGTTTCTCTGAAAGTAATTGAGTTGAGTAGTATTGGAGACTGAGTACTATAAGTTGAATTTGATACCTCATGCTCCATTCAAAATACTATTTTGAATAAAAATATAATATATACCGCAGGTTAGGAAAGGTACAAATAGGTATAGAAAAAAGCCTGCATGGTTAACAAATAAAGTAATGGAAGCTGTAAAAGGTAAGAAGGATTCCTTTAAGTGGTGGAAAGCTAGTCTTAGTGAGGTTGATAAAAGGGAACACAGACTATGGCAAATAAAATGCAAGTCTGTGATCAGGCAAGCAAAAAGGGAATATGAAGAGCATATCGCAAAAAACATAAAGGCCAACAATAAAACTTTCTTCAAATACATTAGAAGTAGGAAGCCAGCCAGGGAGGCAGTGGGGCCCTTGGATGACCAAGGGGTAAAAGGAGTAGTGAAGGATGATAGGGAAATGGCTGAGAAGCTAAATGCATTTTTTGCCTCTGTCTTCACTGTGGAAGAGGAGAAGTGCTTGCCCACTCCAGAAGCACCGATTTCAGGAGGGGGTTTGAAAGACCTGAATCAGATTGTGGTGACAAGAGAGGAAGTCCTCCGACTGATGGACAATTTAAAAACTAATAAATCACCAGGCCCGGATGGCATTCATCCGAGAGTTCTGAAAGAACTCAAATGTGAACTTGTGGATCTCCTGACAAAAATATGTAATCTTTCTTTAAAATCTGCCTCCATTCCTGAGGACTGGAAGGTAGCTATTGTCACTCCCATCTTTAAAAAGGACTTCAGGGGAGATCCAGGAAATTACAGGCCAGTCAGTCTGACATCGATACTGGTTAAGTTGGTGGAAACTGTTATTAAGGAAAGAATTAGTAGGCACATTGATGAACAAAAACTATTGAGGCAGACTCAGCATAGGTTCTGTAAGGGAAGATCTTGTCTCACTAACCTGTTAATGTTTTTTGATGGAGTGAACAAACATGTGGACAAGGGGGACCCAATAGATATTATTTACCTTGACTTCTGGAAAGCTTTTGATGCAGTTCCTCATCAAAGGTTCCTAAGTAAGCTCAATAGTCATGGGATAAAAGGACAAGTCCTCGTGTGGATCAAAAACTGGCTTATAAATAGGAAACAGAGAGTGAGTATAAATGGGAAACTTTCTCAGTGGAGGGTGGTAAGCAGTGGGGTACCACAGGGATAAGTACTCGGTCCAATGCTTTTTAACTTGTTTATTAATGATTTGGAATAGGGAGTAAGCAGTGAAGTGGCTAAATTTGCAGGGTGGTGAAAACCAGGGAGGATTGTGAGGCACTCCAAAGGGATCTGTCGAGGATGGGTGAGTGGGCGTCAACGTGGCAAATGGGGTTCAATGTGGCCAAGTGCAAAGCGATGCACATTGGAGCCAAAAATCCTAAATGTAAATACACGTTGATGGGGTCTGAACTGGCAGAGATGGACCAAGAGAGAGATCTTGGAGTCATGGTGGATAACTCAATGAAAATGTCTAGACAGTGTGTAGCTGCAATAAAGAAGGCCAATGCTATGCTGGGGATTATTAGGAAGGGAACTGAAAACAAATCAGCCAGTATCATAATGCCCCTGTATAAATCATTGGTGCGACCTCATTTGGAATACTGTGTACAGTTCTGGTCACCACATCTCAAAAAGGATATTATAGCATTGGAAAAAGTGCAGAGAAGGGCAACTAGAATGATAAAAGGGTTGGAACACCTTCCCTATGAAGAAAGGTTAAAACGCTTGGGGCTCTTCAGCTTGGAGAAACGACGGCTGAAGGGTGACATGATTGAGGTTTATAAGATTATGAATGGGATTGAGCAAGCTGAGAAAGAAGTACTTTTCTCCCTTTCTCACAATACAAGAACTCGTGGGCACTCCATGAAATTGCTGAGCAGTCAGGTTAGAACAGATAAAAGGAAATACTTCTTCACCCAAAGAGTGATTAACATATGGAATTCAGTGCCACAGGAGGTGGTGGCAACTACAAGCATGGACAGTTTCAAGAGGGAATTAGATAAACATATGGAGCAGAAGTCCATCAGTGGCTATTAGCCACAGGGTATAGATGGGAATTCTCAGTCTGGGGCAGGTGATGCACTCTATTCTTGGTGCTGGGGGGGGCAGCAGTGGGAGGGCTGCTAGTGTCCTGGCCCCACTGCTGGACCTCCTGATAGCACGTGGTATTTTTGGCCGCTGTGTGACAGAGTGTTGGACTAGATGGGCCATTGGCCTGATTCAACATTGGCTTCTCTTATGTTCTTATGTTCTTATGTTCTTATCACCTGCGTACAGTATAGCAGGAGACCATGTAGGAAATATCAGAGGAATGACAGCAGAGCTTGCATACAGTTTGGGTTACAGTTTGTTTCCTCCAAATTTATCCACTGAACACAAATACCACAAAGAAGATATTGTTCACCAGATCAAACTTTTGTGTGTGTCTCATGGGACACTTTTTTCCCTGTGTTTGTTTGAAGGGAAAGCATGTGATGCTAAAGCGGTTATTTATTTATGTATTTATTTGTGTGCTTGCTTGTTTTACATACCTTCTTTTTCCCAACAGAAGATGGGTCCATAATCAAACTTTAGCAATCTTTCAAGTATATTTTGTTATGAGCTATTGCCTTACCTGCTTTGTATGTCATACTTTCAGCTTCCAGTTGCAGTAACACTGTAATTCAGCTTCTCCACATTCCCATACATCAGAGAGTATTGCATATTCTCCAAAATCTTCATCCATCATTAACCATCTACATGTCTGTTCTGTGGCATTCCCATGATTTCCCCCAAGCCCTGCCGCTTTGTCATTCCTTTTGCTTTTCTCCCTTCTTCTCTGTTTTCCATTTAAACTCCTTTGTCAGCAAAATTGTCATTCTGTCTCTAATGTCCATGGTTGACAAAAGGAACCTGAAAGCCTGTGAAATGAAAGCAAAATGGAGCCATCAGATAGTCTGAACAATGCCAGAGATAGTACCAGGACGACGTATTTATCTCAACTTGAATTCTTGTGTTTCAAGTTATGCTGTACCCTTTCTTTCTGAGGACAGTGTTTGTATTTCCTTGGCTGCGGCTTGGAAGATGAACAGAATATTGTGTCCTCTGAAGCCATCTGTGGCATCTTGGGAATGATTTTCAGATTATGGGAGACATGCACAGGGAATCTGTCAGGCACCAGTCCTTGAAGCCCAGCTTCTTCATTTTTCCCCTTTTCTTTTCTGTAACAAAAATTCTGCTAATGTAACAGCTACAGTAGACATTGCAGTTTGTCATTCCTAGAGTAACTGGCATTCAGGTGAGCAGAAGGGTATTTAGAACCAATACGAGGGAATGTTCATGGTCTATGTACTTGTAATCCAGGAATCTTGGCACTTCCTTTTCTTCCTGAGTAGCACATTGTTCAAGCTTTTTTATTCTTTTCTCCAGTATTTCTTCCTCATCTTCCCAATTAGATGAAACATCCCTGGAAGCATGGAATATGCTTCTATTATGCATGCCTTGAAGGTGGGGGTATGTAAATACTTTATGCATACCAGTGACATCTTGCCAATGTGATAGAATGTGCTTTGGTCATGGCAGATCAGCTGTGCTTTTTGAGACATCCTAGGGATCCCCACTGCCCTTAGACTTTTAAGAGGGTGCCCTTCAAAACAATTTAGAGGAGACTGGGAATCAGATTGGGAGGGTCTCATCAGAAGGGGAGGACAGGTGTCTTGCAAGTCTACTTGGCTGCCATTGTGAAGACTGAATCTCATGTATTTTGCTTGACTAGGTCCACGTAGGCGGCATCATCTTCTCCCCTGGGTCAGTGAATGTGATCTCAGACAGCCTGTTGACTTTGCCAGCAATTGTCAGCATTGCAGCAGGTGGCAGCCTTCTCCTCATCATTGTCATTATTGTCCTTATTGCCTACAAACGCAAGTCCCGTGAGAATGACCTCACCCTCAAGAGGCTACAGATGCAGATGGACAACCTGGAGTCTCGGGTGGCCCTCGAATGCAAGGAAGGTCAGTGGTACCACCCCAATTGTATACTTCCAATCTGGAAATGTCAAACAAAGCATGAGATCTGTTTGAGAAGGGAAATGCTTACGAAAGAGCTCATGCTTGCATCCTTCCCAAAGGATCCTTCACAGTGCTCCCAACATTCTGTCCTCTAACATTCTGGAAAGTTTCTATCAGTGACATAGGGTTTTCATTATTTGCACTAGCACAAGCGGGTTGCAGGCAGGGTTGCTGGCTCTGGGTGAAAAAATACCTGGAGATTTTAGAGGTGGAGCCTAGGGAGAATGGGATTTGGGGAGGGGAGGGACATCAGCAGAGTACAATGCCATAGAGTCCACCCCCCAAAGGAGCCGTTTTCTCCAGGGGAACTGATTGCCTGGAGATCAATTGTAATAGCAGGAGATCTTGAGGCCCCATCTGGAGATTGGTAACCCTAGGTGCAGATCTCAGCCTACATTTTCTGAGATTCTAATCTGTAAATGAAGAAAAGTACATACTAGAAATTGGTTTTAGAAGGTGGGACAATGCCAAAATTCCTGCTCTTAGACCTTTATAGACTATTACATCTGTACATTATATTTGTATACTATAAAGCCACAGATTTGGGCCACACTAAACAGATTTTTCTGCAAACTTGGGTGACACTGCTCCCCCCCCACTCAAGTTTGCAAAAAAAAAAAAATCTGTAATCTTCAGAAAATACATGGGGGTTTAAACTCCCTCAAAAGTAAAATAGCATTCTCTGCACTCTTTCCTGCCTCCTGGGAGCCACAGTGCACCCGGCAATGGCATCAGCAAAGCATCCCAGGGGCTACAGTGGGCCTGGTGATGAT
Source organism: Gekko gecko (assembly GCA_029375565.1). NCBI lineage: Eukaryota > Metazoa > Chordata > Lepidosauria > Squamata > Gekkonidae > Gekko > Gekko gecko. The sequence goes on along the minus strand of JAPDNY010000006.1, from coordinate 123,978,199 downwards.
GAAGTAGCCTGGGGGCTGCGCTGGGCCTGGGGGCTGCAGGGGAGCCCAGGAAGAGATGAGAGACCCCCCACAAGTCTCATGGGCCCCCACTTGTAAAGTACTATTTGCAGAATTTCCAAAATGTCAGTGCATTGACAAATGCCTACAGTTGTCTGCTTCATAGTTTTCATAACAAGACTAGTCTTGCCTCTGCCGCATAACAAGACCAGTCTTGCCTTTGCCAGTAAAATCAGGTCTTATTGAAGCCTCTATAATGTTAGTCCATTTAAGTTCTTTCTACCTCACACTTGTTCAGAATTTTTACCATCTTCTCTGATTTATTTTCTGTTATGGATATCCACTTCATTTCACTGGATTTCCTAAACACGTAGTTGTCAATACCAGCTGCCACTCACCACTCTATCTTAGATGATCAGAAAACCAGATGGAACTGAAGAACCAAAGATGTAGCCCTTTAAGGGGTCATGGAGATAAGCAGAAACTTACTTCTTGTTTTTAGCTGTAATATATGTTTGACAGTGGCCAGATACATTAATATTACAACATAAAAACATCAGAGTACAGCTTCTCTTTCTTTTTGTTTTTCTCAGCAACAGTCAATACTATGCATTTCCTGACTCAGAATCATTGGCTTCTAGTAATAAATTCATTTCCCTTCTCTTACTTAATCTACGTAAATCTTGAGAAAAGGGATATCAGCTTAATGATCTACCTTGACATAAAAGCATCAGTTGAAGGAATTTAAATGCATCCAGGCAACAGTGTCAGAAATCACTAAGATAGGGTAATGACTTATCCCCCAATATCATTGGCAAGATGGTGGAAATTCCACTCGCCTAAAACTGAGCTTTTCTGGACTAGGCTTTCCTAAAATAGGTCACAAAAATGTACTCTTTCACAGTCATTATAATACCATAAACCATTACTTCATTCAGACAGGTACAAAGGCAAACTCGGTTATGAACCAAATTCTTGCATGCTCAGGTACTATGTGCAGTCTGTACTCCAAAGCCAGAGGTTCACTTGCATAGCTCTAACAAAGTTGTGACAAAAGCAATATTTCCCTAATCATGCATTAAGGCAGCAAAGCTTTGCAAACTTACCTGGGAGCAAGTCCCATTTAGCGCAATTGGACTTCCTTCTGAATAAATGACTAGAATCTGCAGATACGTGGATGGTTCTTTCTTAGATAGACAGAGACATACATCTAGTTTGTCTATATAACTTTTCCTCATTGATTGGATGCATCTCCAGGGCTGAGCAGCACCAAGTCTAGTTTCCATGGTAACTGCTTCCTGCTTACCCTGAGTTGACTTTGATCTGGCATGAATTAACAGGACCTGAGCCTATGTACAGCTGTCAAATAAACATTTGGTCAATCTCTCTCAAACACATACGCTCATAAAACGCCCCCTTTTGCGGTCAGAGAGACTGAGAACTCACTCATATACAGGCCCCATGGGAGGGAAGACATTAACAACTGTGTTGGATTCAGAAGCATCACTTTGCCTGACTAATGTGTGGAGAACAGGATTAGTGCTTGATCCTATTTAAGCAACACGAACAGAGTTTGCTGGTGCCAGGTCTTTAGGTCTAGCTGTCTGCTGGCCTTTTTTTTCCTGTAGGCTTTTTGTGTGGATATTAGTAAGGTCAGGCCCTACTACAATAAAGCAAAAGCAACATGGGGTGAGTCAGAATCAGGTAGAAGCGTAATGAGTTGGACCCTACCAGCTTTTGCAGTGGCAAAAAAAGGGAGGCGGGATCTCCTATAATCACCAGAAAAAGTCTGTGTTGGGAATTGTGAACAGGTGCATGGGGTGGAAGCTCCATACACACTAGGGTTGCCAGTCTCCAGGTGGGGCCTGGAGATCTCACAGAATTAGAACTGATCTCCAGAGTACAGAGATCAGTTTCCCGGGGGGCGGGGGGACTGCTTTGAAGGATGGACTCTATAACATTATACCCTGATTACGTCCCTCCCCACCCCAGACCCCCAGCTGTGGCATTATACCCTGATGAGGTCCCTTCTCAGCCCAAACCCCCAACATACACCCATGGTTTAGTTGCATACACACAGTATTGGTAGGTGAATTCACATACTTTTGAACCTGAGAATACTGAATATTGGCACAGACCACACTGCAAAAAGACAGGCTGTGAACCTAGTACAACAGCAATGTAGAAAGAGGTGCCTTGTACTTTTGCATAGTAAAAGCAGTATCACATCTTACTTAGCATTGCTGCTTAACCTATAACCAGAAGTCGAAAGGGAGATACAGAAATTTCCTTCAGCACTGTTATGATGTCCTCATTGGATGAATAGAGAATGCTTCTCAGGTGATAACCTTGCCATATTAGGCGTACACAGCCACATGAGGAATGCATCATCTGCCATGACTGTCTATGTGATTAGAAATTTACTAGACATCTGCAGTCAAATACAAGTTCCTTTCACCACACTGAAAGATGCAACAGGAGAGCATGCTACATGGTTGAATACCTACTGCTGCCACTTGTTAAATGGTAGCCCATTTTCATCCATTGTAAATATAGCAATGATTAAAGTGTACAAAAGATTTACAAGCAGATGCCTGAATGCATTTTTGAGCACTTCAGGGTACTTTGGAGTACTTGAATGTACACAGCATTGCATATGCATGTGAACATATGAAGCTTGTCTATCAAGGTCTATATTATCTGTTCAGACTGGCAGTAGCTCTCCAGGATCCCAGGCAGAGGTTTTTCACATCACCAGCTACCTGAGCCTATTAACTGGAGATGCCAAGGATTGATTTTAGAACCTTCTACATGCAAAACAGATTATCTGATGCTGAGCCACAGCCATATTTTAGATAATTGTGTTGTTTTAAAATATTTATTGACTATTCAATGTGATCAGATGTTTTGGGCTGGCATAAAATTTGCATAGGTAAGGATATAACATTTCTGAAAGCATGAGGGGGTGCAGAAATCTAAGGGGGATGAAATAATTCAGTACTTTTTTATCAACCTAAATTTATTTTACTGTTTTAGCAGCATGAAGTGTCTCATTAATCACTAAGCATATAAACTTGTACTGTTTTGTATAGTTATGGACTTTTAAAGTACAAATGTCTTTAAGTATGAAGTATAAGTTTTCTTATCTTAAATTTTCCCTGGGGATGTCCCCAGATTAGCTCAAGAGATATGCTCTATACTTCCCAGGAAATGTAGCATGTAGCCCATTATTATACATGGAACCACTAAAGGGCTAAAAAGCAGCTCCCTAGGGCCATTTCAGATCAGGAAAATTGAACTGTCCCCACGCACCACACTTCCTATCCAAATGTGACACATGTTCACCTGGAAATCATGGAATTCCAAAAGAGGTTTTGTGAGCCAACCTAGGGTTGTGGTAAATGTAATTTGTAGTTAGGTCCTTAGGCTGATGAATGTCCTTACCCAGCTTGGAGGGGAAGGGAGAGAAACAAGCTCTTTCTCTTCTACATTTTGCAACTCATTGTATAGCTGTTTTGCTAAGGGGAGTGGATAAGAACCAAAGTCCCAGGTGACCCCCCTGCTCAGCTGTGAGTTGGGTTCTGTAAACTTTTCTGGTCTCTGTTCAGACTGCTTGATACAATCTGAACATATCCAGGATTGGCTCACAATCTGATCCTGATTATTGAATAAAGTAAGTTTGTCTGCTAAACAGGTTTGCTGAAAAATTTGCAGCATCCCTTATCAGGAGCCCTTACTGTGTATAGCTGTCCATAGCAATGGGCATTAATGATCCTTGTTGACATGGGCCTATGTGGTAGAGTAGAAAACAAGACTTATACAAAAGGTAACTGTGCTAGTTTATCAATCAGCACATGTCCTTGTGAATTTAAACTAAACTGGATCAAAATCTTTTTGTATCACTTACTCAGTCCAGTATAAGGACAAGTATTAGGAAATTCACTAGAATAGGTCCCTGGTGTAGTGATTAAGTGTGCCAGTTTGGTGTAGTGGTTAAGTGTTCAGACTCTAATCTGGGAGAACCAGGTTTGATTCCCCACTCCTCCACTTGCAGCTGCTGGATGACCTTGGGCAAGCCATAGTTCTGTCAGAGCTGTTCTCTCAAGGACAGTTCTGGAAAGAGCTCTCTCAGCCCCACCTACCTCACAGGGTGTCTGTTGTGGGGAGGAGAAGGGAGAGGAATTTGTAAACTGCTCTGAGACTCCAAGTGAAGGATGGGGTATAAATCCAATCTCCTCTTCTTCTCTTCTGGTGCACCTTAGGAGAGCATGAACGCTCATATAGTTCTCCCATTCCACCACTGTAGTAATAATATGTGATGCATCTGTATGAACACAGTATTTGTGCAATCCTTACCCCTTATAAAGAGGGAGGATCAGACAAAGTGTACATCATACAGTCACTAAACACATTGCTGGGGGGTGGGGGGAATGCAAGCATTTATACTTCTCCTGTGCTGGTGCATGAACCCTTAATCTCTATGTGAGATAACAAGGTTTTGCATGCCAACTGTCAACAACTGTAAATCTTGTAGATCTATACTCCCACCTGAAAGACTAATTTTCTACCTGGACCCTGGATAATGCCACTTATGCTTTGACACATGAGAATAGATTCCCTGTGCTAGCCACAGCAAAAGAACACTAGAGGTGTGTGTGTGACTGAGTAGAATGAGAAAGAGAAAGCCACACAAGGCACAGTGATTTAAAAATAGGATCTTTATTTTTATCTAGTGCCTTTCAAGGCATTTTCAGTGCTTACATACAAGGTGTGAATAGCATACAAATTAGCAAGTGTGTTTTGTTCTCAGCATCTGTTCCCCCCCCTCTCTCTCTAATGCTGGGGAAGTGGCTCCCAGCTTGAGGGCATGTCTGAGTGACACAGAGAGGTCTAGAGCAAACGAGCTTCCCTGAGTTGGCTCATTTGCAGTCCTTGATTGCTTGTGCCACAGCCTCTATTCCCAGTGCTTGTCTGTGATTGTCTTTCTTTCTCTCTTCCATTCCTATAATAGCTTTTGCAGAGCTGCAGACAGACATCAATGAGTTAACCAGTGACCTGGACCGCTCTGGGATTCCATACCTTGACTATCGCACATATGCCATGAGGGTCCTTTTCCCGGGCATTGAGGACCACCCTGTCCTGCGTGAGCTAGAGGTAACAATGTAGTTGTGTGTTCTCTTGGTCTCAATTTCATCAGGTAGCTGGCACTGTTGTTTCCCAGTCCCTTCTGGGAAGCTAGATTGAAACCCACACAGCTGTGAAAGCACCTTTCTGCCTCCCACACTGAATCTTATTAGAAGTGCTAGGCTAAGCACAATGAACACCGAAGTTCATTATAACAAAGGCCTTCTTTTTTATCTATTTTACACACAGTTTGTTTCCTCTTGATTTCTTACATGGCTGCTGCCTTACCACCTCCTCCTGACCCCCGTTGTTAAACCCTTTGACAAGGTCTGCAAGTCCAGCAGCAGAGCAGTATTTGTTACCATTTCAAGGCTCCTTTAATTGTCTTCTTGTGAAAAGGAAACCAAAGAGAAAGGAGGTACTCTGGAAAATTGCACTCTGCTGCTGCAAAGGATATAAAGATGCTTGCCAAGTTTTCTGCATCTTGCCCTGTGTTTGGTAGTGCTGTTGTGTCTGAGACCTTGGTCACATCTCTTTGGCTACATTGGAAGCTAAGTTTACCAATTACTTTGCCAGCATCTCAGTTCTCTTAACAAATGTAGCTCCTACTTATATCTGAAGCACAGTGAAGGAAGATATAGAATCCCATTGAGTTGGTCCTGCCATGCAGTTGCGTGGGGGGCAAATCACCCTCTTCCGTCAATAAAGCTATACTGATGGAAGAGGCAGAAAGGGTTATTTTGTTCCTTCCCCTTTCCCACTGTAATTTCCTGAACCGTGGCTATTAATCCACACAGGACCTGCACCCCTTGGAATAAACTTTGCTATGATTGGAAAGAACTTCTGGGTGGAGGGGAATATGAAAAAAATCCATGACTATCAGATCCAACCAGGGCTCTTTTTGTAGCAGGAACTCCTTTGCATATTAGGCAACACACCCCTAATGTAGCCAATCCTCCAAGAGCTTACAGTAGCCCCTGTAAGAAGAGCTCTGTAAGCTCTTGGAGGATTGGCTACTTTAGGGGTGTGTCGCCTAATATGCAAAGGAGTTCCTGCTACAAAAAGAACCCTGGATCCAACCCATTATTCAATATCAAAATGTGGTGGTTAGTATTTGGCCATGGCAGAAGATAACATCAGTGGCATTTCTATGCATTAATTGGCAAGCCAAAATGTGGTGGTTAATATTTGGCTGTGGCAGAAGATGTCACCAGTGGCATTTCTGTGCATCAATCGGCAAGCCACAATAGCCTATGAAACAGTTTGATGCTCAGTTTTGGTATTTGTGATTTAGGCTACTTGATCCCTTGTCTCTTCAGTCAAGGTCCAGCTGCACAAGCAAAAAATTGTGTGTTCTTGCTTTTTTCATGAACACCTTGCAATGACTTGACATACAACAACAAAGAGAATCAGTATCCTGCTATGGGATGGACATCTTAACTGTTCATCCTTGTAACACCTGTGAAATCCCCCATGAGAATTTTTTGAAGCTCATAAATGCCTACTGGCACTTCATCCCACTCCCCCATGCTGTTTTACACCTTTTCCAGCATGGTATGTAGGGGGCAGAGCACACTTCTCTTAGTACTCTATCCACTGCCATGAAGAGAGGGTCCTATGTTAAAGCTCTATTCAACAAGTTTCTTACAACCTCAAATCTTACTGACAACTACCAAACCCTACTGGCAATTACCTCCTTAGAGCCAGGTGTCCAGAATATGGCATGAAAAAGACTCTTTAAAAATGCAGGTCTTGTGAGTCAGAAATTCTCCACACCAATAGCCATGGTGAATTCCTTATGTGCCTTGGCAAAGAGCAAGACATCTTGTGCTGCTCTGTATGTCGCTAGTTCACTCTGAAAGCTAGACATTATAGAGTTTCCTGCTAGAAGCAGGATCTAGGAAAGGGCTTTGTCTGGTGCTGCTCATGAGAAAAACCCAACCAATACACTGTCTTCTGTTGCTGGCAAATAGATTCGGGCATCCTCAGTTCCTATGCTCTGAGACCAAACCTGACCACCTTGGGTCTGATGCAAAAATCAGGAAAGACTATGGGCTCCATTCCCACATCTCCTGAATGCAGCTCCTTGGTGCATCAGAAGCACAAACTGGAGAAGAAGTTGAAATTGTCTACTCTGTCCCACTCCCAATCCAAGGACTTGGTTCCAAACAACCCACCTCTGGAACTGGTTAAGGAGGCAACCTGCATACCGAGAACATCCTCTTGCCCTACTTCTCCCATTCCATATCAGAGGGTGATGTGCAAGATTCGGAATCTCCTGTTCCCTGTTATCAACTGAACACGCCCCCCACTCCCCCACACTCACTGTACCTATATTGGATCTGACAGATCTGTATTTGATGTTGTCCCAGTTGCTGCACCAAGGATAGCATGACTACTACAAACAGGGCTAGGATCCCTATGCTCCTCTTGGTTCCAACCAAGCAGAGAGAGGTCATTTCCATCCAGATGATCTCAAGTTTCCACGGAATCCACAAGAAGATGACCAAGCCTTTGAATATATGACCACTGAATCCTCTCCTGAGGACATCATGCCCAAACCATCTATATGTGCCCCCAGTGAAGACATTTGCAGATACAATGAGCAGCCTATTCACATGGCTTGGTCCCTTGAAATTGGCATGTCCTGCACCCCTCCTAGAGCCACAGATCCTGTCTTTTGAGTGATGCACCTGAGGAATAGGAGACCTATAACTTTCCCAATCATGGAAGGCCTACTGGAAGTCACTACGGGACCTTGGTACTCCATCACTGTCCCTGTCCTCTCAGTAGATTGAAAACCCATACATAACCAAGCAGAAAGGATGTTCCTTCCTTTTTCAGCATCCCTCTGTGAACTCATTAATGGTTGACAACATCTAGAGGAAGAACAAGGAAACAGCACCAGTAGAGGAGAAGGACTGAAAGTTAGAGGCAGCAGACAGAAAAATCTAAGCCCCTATTCCTTTGGGTTTGAAATTGTCAACTACCAATGCATAATGGCCCACTACCAACTTTTCTTTTGGGATGGCATAGCACCCTACCTAGAAATGCCAGAGGACGTGCAAACTGGCAGAACTATTAGCCCTAGATGCATCTAGACTCTCCAAACATCTAATCTCTTCAGCTGCAACCCACAGCCTTGCCAGTGCCATTGAACCATCCTGCTCATCCTTGCTAAGGTCCAGGTAATGCCAGGATCGAAGGCCTACCATTCAAGAGCACAGAACAAAAGCTTCAATAAAGTAAGAATGGACAGACTCACCACCAAGACCTTAGGGGTAATTCCCTCTACGCTTTCCAACCCAAGGCCTAGACCCTACTTCAGGACATACTACCCATTAGCCAGAGGGAGAGGACATCAGACCAACATTCCAAGCTACTTTCAGAAGCATATTTATATACCCATTGCCCAACCATCTGTCTAGCAAAAGAAAAGACTCTCTAATCCCAGAGGCAAGGCGAGATCACAGTTGCCCAAACCCAACCCAACCAATCTTTCCTGTAGAGCTGTTGACGATCACAGCCCATACCCACTTAGGATGAATCATCCAACCAGACTACTTGGCAAGATATCACCAATCATCATAACCATCATGACAAAGGACTGTATGACAGAGGTCCATGCCCTGCTCAACAAGAACACTATACCAGAAGTGCCTGCAAATGACCAGTGCTCAGGGTTGTCTTTCAGATACTCTCTGGTGAGAAAGAAAGGGGGATGAGACCAGTACTAGGCCTGAGAGACCTAAACAATTTACTGTTAATAAAAAAGTTCTGAATGTTATCAGTTACCAGTGTCTTCCCTCTGTAGCATCTGAGCACATGGTTCATAATGCTAGTTTTGCTGGATGCATATTTCCACGTGCAGATAAGACTGGACCACCAAAAATACTTCTGCTTTCAATGTGGTTCCCATCACTTCCAAAACAAGGTCCTTCCCTTTGGGCTACCCATGGTGCCCAGGGTATTTACCAAGGTAGTCACAGTCATAGTAGCCTTCCTAAGAACCTGCAGGTCAACACAAAGGAATTCAGTCTAGAACCTTCACAGGCAGTGTCTTCATAGGTGCCCCAATAGATTCCATCCTAGCCAAGACCTTCTTCCCTCAGAAACGGTCCTAGTAATCAGAATTCACATACTTCATAGCCAAAAAAATGCATTTCCAACTGGTCATAATAATACAAAAGCTGCTAGGGCTGATGGCCTCCGCCACATTGGTAGTGCCATATGCATGACTACAAGTGTGCCCCTTACAACTTTTGTTCGTCAGACTTTTCGACTCTTTCTATGACCTTCACAAATCTCTGGAAGAGTATAAGTGAGGGGATCATGCAAGCTTCTTGGGGCAAACAGATCCATATTCCCATACATCTTACCTCTGCTAGTATGGAGACAGAATAAAATAGATCATGTCTTAACATTTGTCTATGCAGGAGTTTGCCCTCTCATTCAAGAAAATAATTGTACTGGCATGTGTTTTTTGTTTGTTTGTTTTAAGTTGCAATTCTGAATGCACAGAAATGAATGTGTATTAGTTATTCTGTGATTGTACTTTAAAGGTACAAGATTTTTTGTACCTTTATATTTTTAGATAAGGATATTTTAGATAAGGAGGCCCTTTCTAAATGCGGGCGGTGGAACTCCATGATCAGTTGGATCCTTTTCCACAAGAGGAGCCAGAGTTCACTACTTTGCAAGTCTGCAAGCTTAAAAGTCATATTTATATTTTAAAATGCATGTAGGTCAGATGAACTTTTCTTCTACTCTAAACCTTTTGGTCTTGCACAATAAAGTCATCAGTTTACATGGAGAGTGTCCTATAGAGAATAACCTGTGAAAATGTGCCTTTAAGGAATCTCCTGTTGCATTCCCTGCTTATATTAAACAAATTGGGTGCACTAGCCAAGCAAATATTGATGCTTGCTACTTACCCTGCCCAAAAAAGTTACACTGGTGATGAATGTGCTGCCAATTACACAGCTGCTTAGTTTCGTAATGTGGGCAAGGTGAATAAAGTCATTGAAAGTTTTGGTGCAGAACTACAAACAGTGCTTTATCATTTTGACTTGTAAAGAATTACAATCAACCAGGACTAGCAGAAAAACCTGAATTCCTTCTACTGTTGCTTAACAAGAAAGCAACAACCTAAATTAGTAATTAATGTGCCAGAGGAATATCACCTCTGCAACAGAAGCACAACTATTGTGCCACTTGTGGCACTTTTAAACAGCCACATCATGCAATATATTTCCTAATCCCATATTCTAAGCCTTTGTGAATCCAAAATCAAACTGGGTATAGGGAACACCAGCTCTTTAAGTTGATCCCTAAGAGCATTGTCTTCTTCTTGCAGGTTCAAGGGAATGGGCAGCAAAATGTTGAAAAGGCCCTGAAGCTCTTTGCCCAGCTGATCAACAACAAGGTCTTCCTGCTGACTTTCATTCGTACCTTGGAGATGCAGCGTAGTTTCTCCATGCGGGACCGTGGCAATGTGGCTTCACTCATCATGACAGGGCTTCAGGGAAAGCTAGAATATGCCACTGATGTCTTGAAGCAGTTGCTCTCTGACCTGATTGAGAAGAACCTAGAGAACAAGAATCACCCCAAGTTGCTCTTGCGCAGGTAAAAACAGAGAGAAAAGAGGAAAGCTGATTTGATGGAGGTTTGTAATCTGTATGGGAAGACCCTGAGGCAAGAGTGAAATAGACCAACTGTGGCCCTGTTCACACGGAGCATTTGCCCCGCTGAAGTCACGCGTGCGCGATCATACGAGCACATCTGGGAGGCGTAGGGCTCCCGTGGCCAACCCGCGGCTTCCCTTCGAAAACGCGGGGTAAAAAACTAGTAGGTCCAAGGTACTAGTTTCTGGAAACCTCGGAGCAAAGGCTGGCATCTGATCACGGGAGCGCGTGGCTTCCGACGCCCGCCCATGTCCCCGGGGTTTCCAGATGTTGTAAGTTTCCCTGGGATGTGCACCAACGCTGGACAGAGCATGCGCACACACAAGTCACCGACAGCGGCCTGCCCCCCCCAACGGCGCATGCGCACTTCGCACTTACATGGTCTGCTGTGCTGCTGTTTTGCCGCGCTGCAGCAGCGCAGTGTGATCACGGTGCAGAGCTGGCGCGTGGCAACCCGGTGGCCCGTGAGATCGGGCTACCGTGCCTTATTTAGCTCTGGGGCAAACTGCCACGCCTCCCCTGCGCGTTTTCTGGCCCGTGTGACCGGGGCCTGTGTAGTTTTTCTTTGGGGTGTAAAATGCGAGTGCCCTCTAGTGCTGCTGAAGTCGGTAGGCTCACCTAGCAGGCTTAGTCTATGGCTAAATGATTTTATAAAAGTCCAGTTTGAAAAACACGATGTCATGACTGGACTATTTGATGTCCCAGGGTCCTCTGTCACTGTTCCTTGTGTCTAGTGGCTGCTCAGAAAATAAACTTGCAACACTGTTGTTTGCTGCTTTTTGGGTTTAATTAAGCCAAACTAAAGTGAGGAGGATGGAATATCCACCCTGTAAGAGTTTAGAGTGAGCTTGGACAAAGAGTTAGTAGCAGACATTAGCAGCTTTAGCAAGCTACACAGCAGCAGAAAACTGACTGCATCAGAAAACCCACCTGTCATTCTTATATGGATAGTGGATGCTCCCAGCCAGTTTCCTACTTAGGACACCAAATGTTAGAAGCCAGTGAAGAGCAAATATCCTGCAAGTTACAGCTGACCAATATTCATATTCTAAACAGTTATGCCAAAATTTCAGGCTAAACACTATAAACTCTTGGTCAGGTGCTGTCATGTTTTGTGATGCTGCACTGGTGCCATTGATGTGTTGGACCTTTAGGATGTAGGAACAAGATGTAAGTACACTTTGACTTCCCTAAGGAAGTCTGAAAAGTCTAAAGACTAGGGAGGGAATGTTTCCCTTCATGCATAATTAGGTACAAGATAGCAACTTATCTTTAGATATGGCAGCCAAGATGGCCCTAAGGGGAGAGGAAACGCTTCCTGAAACCAGTAGACCACACTGAGAGGACTATCCTTTAAAAGTTAACAACATTATCCATTACATACGCTAGCATACACAAATGGCATTTATGAGGCTCTGAGATGTGGCAATACAGAGCAGGGAATTCTCTGTCCACTAAAATAACCCAAGAGCATAGCCAACCCCGTGAGATTTTCCCTCTTCACCTGCTAGTAACTTTTTTTTTGCCCTCTGTGGTGTCTTAGTAACTGCACAAGGGATGCTTGCTCAAGCTTTTCACCTGACCTGCACCAGGAATGTTTGGAGATCTTTGTGTTGTCAAGGAGCAACTCCATATGGGGTGACCTTTGGTGACAGTAATAAGTAAGAACGCATGCTGGAGGTTTTGACATCTTGACAGTTTAAACACATTACTCAGCATCAGCAGTCTGACCCCAACCTGTGGGGACATTAGCCGTGTTAGTCTACATTTTCCAGATGTCAGGTTTTAATTCCTAGCTCTCATTATTTCTTGAGTACTTGCAAAGGTGGTGGATTTTTTTTCCTAAGCTGGTTTTATGAAGGGATAGAAACCAGACCAACCAGTTACAGCACATGTTTTAGCGGGTCCCCAAATTATACTATGCTTTCAGGGTGCTCAATCCCTATAAGTCTCTGGGCTACTGTTCCAAGTTGTTTATTAAAAGGGGTCGGGGACTAGACAGATTCACAGAAGATAGGTCCATCACCGACTGCTAGCCGTGATGATTAAAGGGAACCTCCATATTCAAGGACAGCAGACTTCTGAATACAAATACTAGGAGGAAACATCAAGGGAAGACCTTGATCTCAGTACCCTATTTGTAGGTCCTCCAGGGCAACTGGTGGAGTAGGATGCTAGATTAGATGGAAGATTGATGAACTCCACAGGATGGAATATTGCATAAACTGCATGATGCAGCATCTCCTTTCCCCCCCTGGAACTTCTGGTCTGTTCTTGCTGACTGGCTTGGGGAGGATCAGAGGTTAAAGACTGAACTCACCACTAGTTTCACCAATGAGGTTTCATTTCTAAATAGAGCTGCCAGATCCCGCCTGGCAACCAGCAGGTGAGAGGGGACTTACCAGGAGCAGCACTGTCTATGTCACTGCCCATGTGACCCAAAAGTGATGTCATCTCATCCAGGATATCAGGGTGACACTCTGGCATTTGGGCAAAAACTCTATGGTAAATTTGGCTTCTACCATAGAGTTTTTGCCCAAATACCTGAGCATTGTCCCGATGTCCTGGATGTGATGACATCACTTCCGGGTCATGTGGCCAGTGATGTAGACATATTGCTGCATGTTGGCTGGATCTCCCTCTCTTTTGGGGTAAATTCCCCACCACCACCAGCTAATCAGTGGCATGGAGGTGGGGCCTATCAGTGGGAGACCCCCACCTCCACCAGAGCATCTGGCAAGCCTATTGTTAAGGGAAGGAAATTATGGCTTCCTTTAAAATCTAAACATTCTTTCCCTTTACTATAACCATTCCCATTTTGCACGTCAGAATGGAAAAGACAAAGTCCTACAGAGTTTATTGGGTAGTTATGTCCAGCTAGGCCTCAGCTGTGCCAAAGAGGAGAAGGGGAAAGGACAATGGAAAACAATGTGTGAAACAGAAGTGCTGGAGGCAATCATTCTCTTATATCCAATTTAAGGCCTTGCGCAGCCACCCATGAAATCATACGATAGAGTTAACCTCATGTTACTAGAGACAGGAAAGGGAAATGAATTGACTGCTCAAGGCCTCTGGTGGAGAGTAGCATTTTTCTTCCCTCCACAAGCCCCACATAAGACAACTGGGACTTTGTGGTGTGCTGGCTGCTGAGTCTGAAAGAGGTATGCTTGATAAATGAGGGGGAGGGGGAGGGGAAATCCCAGAGTCTACCAGATGGGGTCTGTGCTTTCCAAAATGCAGGCCTTTCTTTCCTAGGGGGAGGGTGAGTGAATGCAGAACCATCAGTCTAACCAATGCCATGAGGTTACACAAGGCCTTAGGTGTCAGACACACATTTAACTCCCTCTCCCCCCACCCTCTACTTTTTCCCATCCTATTTCATCTTCTGTTTGGACTGGCAAGGGAGAAGCTGTCAGAAGGGGGGAAACAAGATGAAGGGCAAGTATACAGGAAACACATTCCCTCAGGAGTTAGGAATGGGCAACAAGATTAATCTGAGGGGAGATTCAGGTCAAGGATTCAATACACATATTTTATCTGAATCTCTGAACGGACATAGGCCTTATGACAAAGCCACTTGGTATTAGGTTTCTTTGGCCCAGTTCTCATAGGACAGTAGTTCATGGGCTAATTTCTCCAATCCACTGTAATCTGTCAGCCTTCTTTCTGAATCATATTCAGCATAACATCCTCTGAAACACAAGACTTCTTGTGTGAACCCAACTAGTTCCATAATTTTTAGTGCTGGTTGGTCCAAGGAAAGCTTCCTGAGAGATAAAGAAGCTTGTACCAGGACAGTTGTATAGAATACTGTGTGGATTCATGGACGTTTTCACCACAGGGACCGTTCTAAGACTTAGAATGCTGTTCTATGACTTACAAGGGCAGCATTGCTTTGTATAATTCCGTCAAATAGTCATTGATCTATTTGTTTAGCATCACAACACAGATTAAAAAATGGAGAAAGCTTGGGTCCAGACCTTTTCAAATTTGCAGTGTTGTTCCTTTATAGAAGATGCTGAGAGTAGGATGTACAACTCTAATAAACTGGTGTTTGAGTAAAACAGACACTGATTTTATGTTCAATTAGTGACAGGGGATGCAGATCAGAACCGTGTGTGCACCAAACTGTATTTATGGAATGAGGTTGAAAATGGCATGTGCAATGTCACCATAACATTTGAGATAATATTGCAGTTTTTGTGACACAAGTGCTTCCCTTGCAGCATGTGCAGTATCGCATTAGCTTCTGAGATAGTGCTACAGTTTTTGCAGACTCTAATATTTCAAAATTTTTCAGGATACAGACACAAGTACTTCTCTTGCTTTCTGTTTAGTTTTAATGCTAACCCAAAAGTTTGGGACGGAGTTGCCAGTAGCTATCATGGGTTATCAAAGATTCTGTCTGAGCCCCTGCCTACACTGACTCAAACATGATGTTATTCTAAAAGTTACAATGGCCCTGAGAATATTGTCCCCCACCCCCTTCAGTAACCCTGTTTGATTCATGACTCCATTTGTAGGCTTCTTTCAGCTTCCGTTAAACAGGGATAAAGACATAAGGGGAGGTAAAATATTAAATCAGTAAGTATGATACCATGCCAGACAGATGATGGACAAGTGTTTGCCTTTGTTCACAGCATGGTCAACTGCATACATGTGTTAAAAAGTCATCTCAGAGATCCCTGTGCCCAGAGCCTTGCAGACAACAGGCAGGATGGAGATAAATGCAGAGAAGAGAGTCCACTAAAAGAAATGAAGAAGAAGCAAGATAATAACTGACAGTGCAAGATATAGAGAAGGTGTGGCTGTAGCCATTTGGGAGCTGCTGCTTTCTCCCAGCAGGAGTTTGTTCTGATAAATTTCTAAAAACTACAACCTGCTGTAGTCATTGTTCTGCTAGGACATTTACTGCATATGCACAGATGTTTATCTTCAGGATTTGTGAAGCACCTTTGGCCATCCTATCTGCATTTAGGAGAATCATCCTGGAGTTCATACTTTTTGCTGTCTAGAAACTAAGGAAGTAGTACTTTATACAAGTAATTTAGTCAGAGAAGGATAAAGCCCTCTAATCTCCTGCTGGGTTTGACCAAGGATAGGGCTACATGGATAACAGAGGTGTTTTATGCATAATTCTAAGAATTCTAGAGATTAATTCCATTTGTTCATACTATTAAACTGCTTCAGTCTCTGAATAATTCTCATATAGGTAAACTTGAGCACTTAGATCACCTTTTCATGCTGTGACTAATTAAACTGTACTATGTGGTAGCAGTTCCTGTAGCAAGACAGTTGGATTTGTTCGCCAGCCCATTCCAAACGTTTGGGAGAATTCAAACATTATTGAATTATTTCCTGAGCTGATTGAACAGTTTTGTGGGGGAAAGAACTATCAGTGGCTACTAGCCATAGTGACTAACAAGAACCTCCGCATTCCAAGGCAGTAAACTTCTGAATACAAATGCTAGGAGGTAGCATCAGTGGAAAGGCTTGGCCTCTATGCCCTGTTGTATTGTTCCTCCAGGATGACTAGTTGGCTGGATGAGATAAACTACTGGTCTGATTTGGTAGGACTCTTCTTATGTTCTTATGAGTCCTCCAGCCCCGTGTCTGCAATCTGTATCTCAGAGTTAGAAACTCTTTGAACTGGCCTCATTGCATTTACTCGACATGGTTGATGTTTATTCTGGCCATGCTCATAAAGGCAGTAGCATCTCAGAAATGAAGGCAAGCTGTTATTTTCCCTTATATTCTCTTTCTGCTGCAGAAGAGCCAAAGCCGTTAGAAATGACTTTTCACTGTTCTCCACAAATATGCTTTCAGCATTTCCCTCATGCTTTACTACAGAAGCATCAGGTTTTCTTCATAATCCAGTGCACCACATCAGAGCCAACCTGGCAACATCACAGCTTGATTTCCGTCTGAACGGAGCAAAAATGACAAGCCCACAGAGGCTGTGTGTGGCAAGCTGTGGTCCTGTTCTCATCTTCCCTTGCCTGCATAAAGTGTCTATGACATGTTTTATTTGACTTCCTTCTGCCAAACCCAGAATCGGAGTGGATTGTAGTGCATCCAGTTATAAGCTAGGAAGGCATCTCTGAGCTGGAAAGGAAAAAGGAATTAAGCCAGAAGCAGATGTTCTGCTGCCCAAAGAAGGCTTAGAGAGAAATCCCTGCCAGCCTTTTTTGTGGCAGACTCAGGGGCTGGGTAACTGAATTCTCAGATTTACACTGTCAAGTATAAATCTGTTGCGACCTCCCCCAGAAAAAGAACTATTCAATTGTAGCAGATGAGCAGCCCTTAAACAAACTAGCTTGGGATCCTATTAAGCAGGAGCCAGCATTAGGGCTGAGCCAGAATGTCTCCCACACTCAGCAACTATGCTATCCTGTTCACAGGCTGCAGATTTAGAGCAGTACTTTCACTTATTTGGGGGATGCCTCAACTGGTGCACAGTGAAGACTATGCTCCTTGCTCTTCTGGATATCATTTCTTTTCCTTTTTTGTAACATTTAAAGCTCCAGAGTGATGTGGCTTCAGAATAACCCAATGTTTTCTGCCCTTTCTCTAGTGTCTTGTGCATTCAGAAAATAGAAAAAGGTAGGTTGACAGAAGTGGTGGGTCCAGGCAGGAAGTAAAAGGAAGGGTGCAGAGAATTAGGACTGCTCGGCACCCTTCCAGGCTACAACCCATCCCAAAGGTTGTCAGCAGTGGAGCTAGGACGAATAACCCTCCTCCAGCATTCATGTTGTGCAATGCCAGATCTACAAACAATAAGACCATGGTCCTCCGAGACTTCCTGACAGAACAGCAGGTAGATCTGGCTTGCGTGACTGAGACCTGGGTGCGGGATGGGGAGATGGTGGCTCTCTCCCAGCTTGCTCCTCCTGGGTTCTCAATCCTACACCAATCATGGACTAGGGGGTGGGGGGAGGAGTAGCTATGTTCATTCGGGAGGCTTACTCCTTCAGGGCTCTCCAGTCAGTGGAGATCACGGGCCTTGAGTGAGTAGGTCTGGTATTGGAGGCCGGGGAGAGTGTGGCAATTTGGCTGGTGTACCGACTGCCTAATGCACCAGCTGATAGCCTGCCGGCTCTGATGGAGGCCATATCAGGCTGGGCGCTGCAACACCCTAGGCTGATAGTCTTGGGTGATTTTAACATCCATGCCGATGACGTGACTTCCATCCAGGTGGTGGACCTTGTGTCATCCATGGCGGCGCTAGGGCTCTCCCAACTGGTAACAACCCCCAATCACCAGGCTGGGCACACGCTCAATTTGATCTTCACGGCTGGGGTAACAGTGGACCAGATTATTACTTTGGCAGTACCATGGTCGGACCACCATGCCCTGAGGACCCATCTGAATGTTCCACCCCACCCCTGTTTAGGCAGTGAGCGAATTTTAGCTCGCCCGCAGAGCCAGATGGACCCAATGCAGCTTCAAATGGCCCAGCAGGATCCTATGCCCCCTGGCAGCCCATTGAATGAGCTTGTGGAGGACTGGCATGGCTGACTCTCTGCAGGCATCAATGAGATCGCTCCCCAGAGCCCTCTGCGCCATTACTCTAGGTTTGCTCCCTGGTACACCCAGGAGTTGCGGCTTATGAAGCGAGAGCTGAGACAGTTAGAGAGACGGTGGCATCAGGCTCGAGATGAAGCAACAAGAACATCTTATAGGACATTTATGAGACCCTATGAGGTGGCAGTCAAAGCCACTAAGGAGTAGTTCTATGCGCCCATGATTGCATCCGCAAGCTCACGCCGAACTCAATTATTTAGAATACTTTGGGCCATTACAGCTCTGCCACAGGGCAGACCAAATGTTAGGAAATTGGGCATTGGCTGTGAGGCTTTTGTGAGCTATTTTGCAGATAAAGCCTTGGCACTTCGCCGCGACCTCCCCACCACAGTTGATACAATGAGTGAACTTGAGGCCCCTTGCACATCTTCAATTTTGGCTTTGGAGTCCTTCAGCCCGCTCGGCCTGGAGGAATTTGACAGATTGCTCATGCCTGAACACCCTTGGTCCGTGCCCTTCCTGGCTGATTAAAGCCGGCCATGAAGTGTTCCAAGGTGCCCTGAGGGAGATTATCAACAAGTACCTCGTGGAGGGATGGTTCCCAGGGGCACTTGAGGAGGCGATGGTCTGCCGTCTATTGAAAAAGCCATCCCTGGATCCAGCCGAATTGGCCAACTACTGGCTGGTGTCCAATTTGCCCTATTTGGGCAAATTAATTGAGAGGGTGGTGGCGATACAGTTGCAGAGCTTTCTGGATGACATTTCCGTATTAGACCCCTTCCAGTCTGGCTTTCACCCGGGACACGGGACGGAGACAGCGCTGGTCGCCCTTACTGATGACCTCCAGAGGCACCTGGATCGGGGCAGTTTGGCAGTGCTGTTGTTGTTAGATCTGTTGGCCACATTTAACACGATCAACCATCAGCTACTAGCCCGCTGCCTTGCCGATGTGGGGATACAGGGGCTTGCCTTGCAGTGGCTTGTCTCCTTTCTCCAAGGTCGGGGACAAAGGGTGGTGCTAGGGGAGCAGCAATCCTGGAGGCACCTATTGGAATGTGGAGTGCCTCAGGAGGTGGTGCTCTCCCCAATGCTTTTTAGCATCTATATGCGTCCCCTTGCCCAGATTGCACAGAGGTTTGGGCTGGGGTTTCATCAGTACTCTGATGACACCCAGCTCTATCTGATGTTGGGTGGCCAGTCAGGCTCCAGACCGGAAGATCTGGACCAGGCACTGCACGCCATGGCTGGATGGCTCAGACTGAGTCAGCTGAAGCTAAATCTGGCGAAGATGGAGGTTTTGTGCCTGAGTTGGGGTGGTGTGGGGTTGGGGCTCCTGCTCCAGACCTTCGATGGGGCACCACTGGTGCCTGCACTGGTGGTTAGGAGTTTGGGAGTGCTCCTGAAACCCTCCTTAATCATGGAGGCCCAGGTAGCAGCCACTGCCGGCCTTTTACCATCTTCGGCTGGTTCGACAGTTGGCTCCCTTCCTGAATCCTGACGACCTGGCTACAGTGATCCACGTGACCGTCACCTCGAGGCTAGACTATTGTAATGCTCTCTACATGGGGCTGCCTTTGTCACAAATCTGGAGGTTGCAGCTAGTGAAGAATGCCGCGGCCAGGCTGTTGATGTATCTTCCTAGAAGGGAGCACGTCCAGCCGGTGCTGAAGGTGCTGCACTGTCTGCCAATAGAAGAAGAAGAAGAGATTGGATTTATACCCCGCCCTTCACTACCCAAAGGTGTCTCAGAGTGGCTTACAAAATCCCTTCTCTTCCCTTCCCCTCCCCACAGCAGACACCCTGTGAGGTAGGTGGGGTTGAGAGAGCCCTTGACAGAAACTGCTCTTTTTCGAGAACAGCTCTTATCAGAACTACGGCTTGCTCAAGGTCCTCCAGTCAGGTTCTCCCAGATTCAAGTCCGCACACTTAACCACTACACCAATCTGGCATACCGAATTCGCTTCAAGGTGCTGGTACTTACCTTTAAAGCCCTATATGGCCAGAGTGACATACCTGAGGGACTGCCTTTCCCCATACATACCCCAGAGAGCACTAGGGTCAGGGTCACAACATCGGCCGGTTATTCCAGGCCCCAGGGATGCCAGGCTCACTGCGACCAGAGCTAGGGCCTTTTCAGTGGCAGCTCCTTACTGGTGGAATGAGCTCCCAGAGGAGATCAGGGCCCTGCAGGATCTTATACAGTTCTGCAGGGCCTGTAAGACGGAGCTCTTCCACCAGGCTTTTAACTAGGAGCTGCCCACCAATACCACCAATGGCTACTATTACTATCTGTGGCATAGGCCGGACTGTAGTGCGATTGCACCACTGCTGAGTGTGATGTTCTGGTCCTATATGGCACGCCATCTTGCCTAAAACGTACTGTGAGCACTTTAATTGTATATTGTAATTGATTGATTGTTTAATTGATTTTATTGTAATTGATTGATTATTCCATTGCTTTTAAATGTTTATATGTTTATATGCCAAATGGAGAGGCAGTTGTGAAAAGAGTAAGTGGAGGGCACAGCCTCAGGGAATCTTTGCACTCCACCCTCCATGTTTTAAGAAGCTTCACATGCCTAGCCATTACAAGTCCTCAGTTGATTCAACTGTTTGCATGGGCAGTAAAAGTGTTATGGAACTGGTGCTTTGTTTCTAAGTTATGTAAACATATCAGGGTAGTTTAACTCTTGCTAGAAACTATCCTTAAACACAGAGGGAAGAACTAGCTGGCCATCATGTTCTATGACGCTAGATAGCTTAATTCTTTTATATAGTTGGCTCTGCCTATTGTGTCTGGTTCTGGCATTCCCATGAAATAATATATCAGTAGAGGATATTTCAGTAGGTTCTGACCTTGATAGCCTAGGCTAGCCCAATCTCAGAAGCAGTGCAGGGTCAGCCATGGCTAGTATCTGGAAGGGTGACCTCCAAGGAATACCAGGGTTATATTGCAGAGGCAGGCAATGGCAAACCACCTCTGAAACATCTCTTGCCTTAAAAACAAAGTCTAGCTCACCACCTAGTCGTGCATAACACTGAAAAAGAGCTAGAACTTCTGGCTGCCAGGCAAACTTAGGATCTCCTGGCTATTCTACACACAATGCCATACAATAATTATTAATTATTAGTAGTACTGGAGGAAATCACAGCTGAGGGGTTATACGTAGATGATAGAAGGTTGCCAATTTCAGCTGTAGCCCAATGTCTTAAATCTTCTTCATTTACATCCATAGTATATACTAAAATGTACCCATGCCCGTGTTCTCATATTGTTAATTTCCCCATCCCTGTCAGTGGCAGCTAGGAAATACAAGGTATAATGATGCTGGGTTTTTTACTGCACATTATGGAGTGGTCTAACTCAACATAAGACTGTTGTTATTGGCACCAACCATGTTGGTTTATACATAGTGTTTATACCGCATGTGAAAGCTCCAGCATATAAAAAGGACAGACAGGAAGTTATGCCTTGGAAGATAGGACTGGCTAGGCCTAGTTTTCTCTGCCACCTCTTTCTCTTCATTAGCTATCATGAACATCAGCTGCAAAGCAGAAATCCATTTTGGCTTGTAAATAGATTGAGACTAAAGAGGCCAAGTCTGCAGAGTTCATTTCTCACTTGCCAGTCCCTCATAATCCTGTGAAATCCTGTTTTCTTTTTTGCCACAAACATGCAGGTTTTAAAAATGCATCTTTAAAGGACATTTGTCACTCCACCCTTGATTCAAAATGAAGGGAGAAAACATCACCAAGTGAACCAAACTTTCCCCCCCAGAAATAGGGTTGCCATGTACCTGCTGGGGGAGATCTCCCAACCCCAAGGGCCTTGCCCAGTGGCACTCCAGTGGCCAGTGAGAGAAAGAAAAAATTGCTGTGATGTAACTTCCAGAAAATATCAATTCCAGGAACACCATCACTAACAGCTGTCCCATCCCTCCCCCCATGTCCCCACCAGACCTGGCCTCCTGTTGCTTGCCAGGCTCAGCCCTAGCCAGAGATCCATTGTAAGATTGTGTCTTGCCCTGTAAAATATATTCTGGTTTCCCCAAGGACATTTTGCTCCACTGACTTTTGCAGGAGATTTTGAACTTCTCTGCAAGAATTAATAGAGTATCATTTTGGATAGTCTTCTGGATATGTTGTTGTTGCACAGTTGCACAGTTGAGTCCGACTCTTTGTGATCCCATGGACCACTTCACACCAGGCCCTTCCGTTGTGCTCCGGAGTTTGCTTAATTTCATGTTCGCTGCCTCGATAACACTGTCTAACCATCTCATCCTTTGCCGTCCCCTTCTTCTTTTACTTTCAATCATTGCCAGCATCAGGGTCTTCTCCAGTGAGTACTCCCTTCTCAGGGGTCTTTTAATAGAAAAAGAGCTGCTGGAGCTCATTAGCATATGGTATGCTAATGAGCTATTAGGCTATTAGCATATGCCACACCCCCTGACATCACCGGAAGTGATGTCAGAAGAGGAAGCAAAAGGGGGGGAGGCATCTTCAAAAGCCTCCCCTTCCCTTCCCCAGCTGGCCGCAGTGCCACTTGTTCTGGAGTGTGCCACTTGTTCTCATGGCAAACAAGCACCTCCCAAGACAGTTCACTTTCCCTGAGATTCCCTGGGAGAGTCTGACTGCAGGGTGGCTGCCTGCTTGCCTGCCTTAAGTGCTGCTGGCTGGGTTTCCCTATTGGAAACAATGGAGGTAATGGGGGTAGTCTGTTTGGGTGCGCATAGAATTAGGCCCATTGGTCCAATTGCTTTGAGATGTGGGCGTGTATGTGGGGAGAGGCTCCCAAAGCTACCCTGAAAGTTTGGAGCCCCTCCCTCAAACCCCCTCCCCCACAGAGCTACTAACAGCACCATGGGGGGAAAGTAACTTTTTTCCCACCATAGAGAACAATGGAGGGAATGGGGGCAACCTGTTTGGGGGCCCACAGAATTGGACCCCCTGATCCAATGTTCTTGAAACTTGGTGGGTATCTTGGGGAGAGGCTCCATCAGCTACCCTGTGAGTTTGGAGCCTCTACCTCAAACCCCTCCCCTCCAGCCCTCAGAATATACCCTATGTTTTCACCATTGACTTCAATGGCCCATAGGATATAACGGAGCAGAAATAGACATTCTGCTGCTTGAAAGACTCCCGGGACGCCGGCTGGGGGCAGGGCTTGGCTCCTGAGCTGCCAGAGCTGTGCTCCGGTATGCTTCCCCCCCAAAAGACCCCTGTCCCTTCTCATCTGGTGGCCAAAGTATTTGAGCTTCAGCTTCAGTATCTGGCCTTCCAGGGAACAGTCAGGGTTGATTTCTTTTAGGATTGACTGATATGATCTCCTTGCAGTCCAAGGGACTCTCAAGAGACTTCTCCAGAACCATAATTTAAAAGAATCTATTCTTCAGCGCTCGGCCTTCCTTATAGTCCAACTCTCACAGCCATACATTCCTACTAGGAATACCAGTGCTTTGACCATACAGACTTTTGTTGGCAGGGTGATGTCTCTACTTTTTATTATGCTGTCTAGGTTTGCCATCGCTTTCCTCCCAAGGAGCAGGCATCTTTTAATTTCATGGCTGCAGTCACCATCTGCAGTGATCTGGGATCCCAGGAACATGAAGTCTGTCACTGCTTCCGCGACTTCTCCTTCTATTTGCCAAGAAGTGATGGGGCTGGATGCCATGATCTTAGTTTTTTTGATGTTGAGTTTCAAGCCAACCTTTGCGTTCTCCTTTTTACTTTCAGGAAGAGGCTCTTTAGGTCCTCTTCACTTTCTGCCATTAGAGTGGTATCATCTGTATATCTGAGGTTGTTGATGTTTTCCCCAGCAATCTTAATTCCAGCTTCTGAATCATCTAGGCTGGCATTTCACATGATGTACTCTGCATATAAATTAAATAAGCAAGGGGACAATATACATTCTTGTCGTACTCCTTTTCCTATGCTAAACCAATCAGTTGTTCCATATCCAGTTCTAACTGTTGCTTCTTGACCCTTATACAGGTTTCTCAAGAGACATGTGAGGTGGTCTGGTACTCCCATCTCTTTAAGGACTTGCCATAGTTTGTTGTGATCCACACAATCAAAGGCTTTAGCGTAGTCAATGAAGCAGAAGTAGATGTTTTTCTGGTACTCTCTTGTGTTCTCCATAATCCTGCGAATGTTGGCAATTTGATCTCTAGTTCCTCTACCTCTTCGAAACCCAGCTTATACTTCTGGCAGTTCTCTATCCACGTACTGTTGGAGCCTAGCTTGTAGGATCTTGAGCATGACCTTGCTAGCGTGTGAAATGAGTGCAATTGTGCGATAGTTTGAACATTCCTTGGCATTGCCCTTCTTTGGGATTGGAATGTATACTAACCTTTTCCAATCCTGTGGCCACTGTTGTGTTTTCCAAATTTGCTGGCAAAATGAGTGCAGCACTTTAACAGCATCATCTTTTAAGACTTTGAATAGCTGAGCTGGGATACCATCACCTCCACTAGCTTTGTTGTTAGTAATGCTTTCTAAGGCCCATTTGACTTTGGATTCCAGGATGTCTGGCTCAAGGTCAGTGATTACATCGTTGTGGTTGTCAAGGACATTGAGGTCCTTCTTGTATATTCTTGCCATCTTTTCCTAATCTCTTCTGCTTCTGTTAGGTCCCTTTGTCCTTTGTCATGGCCAGCTTTGCATGGAACGATCCCTTGATTTCTCCAGTTTTCTTGAAGAGATCTCTAGTCCTTCCCAATCTATTGTTTTCCTCTATTACTTTGCCTTGTTCATTCAGGAAAGCCTCTTTATCTCTCCTTGCTGTTCTCTGGAAATCTGCATTCAGTTGGGTAAATCTTTCCTTTTCACCTTTGCCTTTTGCTTTCCTTCTTTCCTCTACTAGTTGTAAAGCCTCATCAGACAGCCACTTTGCTTTCTTGCATTTCTTTTTCTTTGGGATGGTAGTGATTGCAGCCTCCTGTACAATGTCACGAACCTCTGTCCATAGTTCTTCAGGCACTCTGTCTATCAAATCTAGTCCCTTAAACCTATTCTTCACTTCCACTTTATATTCATCAGGAATCTGATCTAGGTCAAATCTGAATGGCCTACTGGTTTCCCCAACTTTCTTCAGTTTAAGTCTGAATTTTGCAATGAGTAGCTCATGATCTGAGCCACAGTCAGCTCCAGGTCTTGTTTTTACTGACTGGATAGAGTTTCTCCATCTTTGACTGCAAATTATATAATCAATCTGATTTTGGTGTTGTTCATCTAGTGATGTCCATGTGTAGAGTCGCCTCTTAGGTTGTTGGAAAAGGGTATTCACTATGGCCAGCATGTTCTCTTGACAAAACTCTGTTAGCCTTTACTAGCTTCATTTTGTTCTCCAAGGCCAAACTTGTCTGTTATTCCGGTTACCTTTTGACTTCCTACTTTAGCATTCCAGTCCCCTATGATGAGGAGGACATCTTTTGGTGTTAGTTCTAGGAGGTGTTGTAGGGGCGTTTACAGAACTGGTCCACTTCAGCCTCTTCTGCATCAGTGGTTGGGGCATAGACTTGAATTACTGTGATATTGAATGGTTTTCCTTGGATTCGAACTGAGATCATTTTGTCGTTTTTGAAATTGTATCCCATTACTGCCTTTCATACACTCTTGTTGACTATAAAGGCCACACCATTTTTTCTACAGGAGTCTTGGCCACAATAGTAGATATAATGGTCTTCTGAGTTAAATTTACCCATTCCCATCCACTTTAGTTCAATGATTCCCAAGATGTCGATATTCAGTCTTGCCATCTCATTTTTGACCATGTCAAGCTTACCCTGATTCATAGATCTTACACTCCAGGTTCCTGTGCAGTATTGTTCTTTGCAGCATCGGACTTTCCTTTCACCATCAGACACATCCACAACTGAGCGTCCTTTGGGCTTTGGCCCAGTCGCTTCACTCTTTCTGGGTTTACTTGTACTTGCCCTCTGCTCTTCCCCAGTAGCATATTGGACACCTTCCAACCTGAGGGGCTCATCTTCCGGCGTCATATCTTGTAGCCTTTTGTTACTGTCCATGGGGTTTTCTTGGCAAAGATACTGGAGTGGGTTGCCATTTCCTTTTCCAGTGGATCACACTTGGTCTGAGTTCTCTGCTGCGGCCTGTCCATCCTGGGTGGCCCTCCACAGCATAGCGCACAGCCTCATCAAACCACACAAGCCTCCTCGCCATGTCAAGACAGTGATCCATGAGGGAGCTTGTGGATATACCACTAATATTTTATCTGCTTTGTCAATGTAGATGACTGATATGAACTAAATATTGCAACCATAAGAAGTCTCTGAGGTTATCTTTATGCAACACTTCTTCTAGCTATGGATTTCATACGGTTGCCTTGTCCTAGGGTTACCAGGTCCCCCTAGCCACCGGTGGGGGATGGGGGAGTAGAGTTGTCAGATCCAGGTTGGGAAACTCCTGGAGATTTGGGAATAGAGCCTGGGAAGGAGAAGGACCTCAGTGCCATAGAGTTCATTCTCCAAAGCATCCATTTTCTCCAGGGGAACTGGTCTCTGTAGTCTAGAGATGATCTGTAATTCCAGGGGATCCTCAGGTCCCACCTGGCAGCTGGCATCTGTACCTTGTCCTGTTAAGAACATAAGAATATAAGAGAAGCCAATGTTGAATCAGGCCAATGGCCCATCTAGTCCAACACTCTGTCACACAGCGGGCAAAATTACCATGTGCTATCAGGTGGTCCAGAGTGGGGCCAGGACACTAGAAGCCCTCCCACTGCTTTCCCCTCCAGCACCAAGAATAGAGTGCATCACCTGCCCCAGACTGAGAATTCCCATCTAGTCAAGTCAAGTCAAGTCAGCCTTTATTGGCATAAAATCATCAGTACAATACTAGGATTAAAAACCAGTTAAAACACCCGCATAAACCAGTTAAAACATACATATAACATTCTAGGCAATCCTTTGATGCAACTGTGAGGCCAGGCAGAGAAACTTAGCAACCTTCTCAGTGATATCTGGACTAGAATCACTTAAGAACCTGTGCACCTTAGGTGCATCAGAACAAGCTCCCATTTTGGTTAAAAGGATATAAGAATCTGATCCTTAGGTCCACATATAGGTTGCAGTGCAGAAACACATGAGTGATGGATTCCACACAATTCTTTCTGCATAGGCAGAATCTGGCCAAATGGGGAGCCCTATTGAATCTGCCAGATAGAATGGCAGATGGCATGGCATTACATCTGGCCAAGGTAAATGCTCTGCGCTGTTGTGGGACCTGCAAAGAGGATAGATATGAAGCTGTCATCCCTGTTGTAAGGGGAATCTCGAAATTCAGAGGAGAACAGAATTTATTAGCTAGGCTATATAAATTTTGACGCTCCACATCTAACAGTCTGGTTTTGATCCGTTGGAATGCAACAGCAAAAGGCAACATGGAGAGAAATTCCAGGGAAAGACCCAATACTTTAATTTTCCCCTTGATATAAGCTGACCAATTAGAAAGGTTCAGCTCAGAAAGCTTGTGATGGATAAGGCTCCCATGTTCGAATTTGTAATGCAGGCGGAGCCAGTATTTAAATGTTGTAAGCCACGCACAGGTCTCCATCAGGGACGATCCTGTTTCCAAATATATAACAGCGTTCGGTACGCAATTTGGTAGAGCTATAATTTTCCGTAGAAATTTGGATTGAACTCGTTCAATGGTGTGGTCAAAGGCTCCAATCCAGATTGGAATGACATACATTAGCTGTGAGCTGACTTTGGCCCTAAAATTTTTTATTGCAGCTGGCACAAACTGGTTGCCCCTGCAATAAAAGAAACGTGCTATGGCTGACGTGCTAGCACTAGCGACCTTCACCGCATATTGGTGATGGGTAGACCACGAGGCATTGTATCTAAAATGAATGCCTAGATATTTGTAGTCTTTGACTTGTTTAATCACTTTACCATTGATGGATCATTGGTATAATCTCCACTTTTTAGAGAACACCAAAATTTTGGACTTGTCATAGTTAAGCTTGCAGTTGGTAAAAAAGGCAATATAATGAGACAGCAGACATTTCAGACCAACTTTGGAGTGAGACAGCAACACAGTGTCATCAGCATACAATAATACAGGGACATGTGTTTTCCCCAGTTTGGGGCTGTGGCAATCTGAATCAGAGAGCTGGGCCGCAAGATAATTAAGAAAGATGTTAAATAAAGAAGGTGCTAGGATACAGCCCTGTTTGACTCCCCTGTTTGTGGCAATCTTAGGTGTCAAGTTGCCTGACTTGTGTTGAGAGTGTAGAGTTGTTTGATGAGCAAAAGAAGTCTCTTTTCCATATTCAACTGATCTAATTTGGGCCAGAGAAGGTCCCTATCAACTGAATCAAATGCTCTCTTTAAGTCCAGAAAGGCCACAAAGAGTTTCTGGTTATTCCGTACAGTATAGATGTCAACAAGATGGAATAAAGTGATATAATGATCTAAGATGGTCTTCCCTTTGCAAAACCCCAGCTGCTCAGGACCCAACAATTTTACTTGTAGCATCCAGGTGCTGAGCTTAGCCAGCAGGTGTTTAGCATATAATTTGCCTATAATAGACTGATTGGCCTATAATTGCTTGGATTGGTATGTTCGCCTTTTTTGTAAAGTGGACAACTATAGCATTCAGCCATGCAGGAGGGATTATACCTGTTCTGTCTACTATTGTGAACAGGGAAGCAAGGAGAGAGGCCCACCAGTCCGGGTCAAGTTTTAAGATCTCCGGTGGAATAGCATCCTGACTTCAACTGGACAATAAGCTCTTTCACTTCAGCTGATGACACGGGGGGCCAGTCAGGGAGGTCGTCTAAAGGCTCAGAGCAAGATGGCTCTTGATAGAATAGGGCTGAGAAATACTGGAACCAGACCTGAACAGAAATAGCAGACATAGAGGGGTTATTAGCTCGAAATGCGTCTGAGACTATGGCCCAGAATTTTCTTGAGTTCTTTAGGGTTGTAGCATAATACAGCTCATCCCACCGCCTTTGGAAAAAGTCAGATCTCTTTTTTTTAATAAGTTGGCCCAGCTGGATCTTGAGGTTAAAATATTCAAGAGGGAGCGTTGGAGCCCTCGAATCACGGTAGCAGCTATATACGTTGCGTAATAATGTTTTGGTTTGCTTACATTCTTTGTCAAACCATAAGGGGCTTGAAGGGTTGATAAACCCCCTATCTGGGCACCCTGATCTTACACACAATGAATCAGAAATATGCGATATTAAAGAGTTGTAGGCTGACATAGCTGCAGTGGGGTCCAAGGTGTTTAATAAAAGGGATCTAAGTTCCACAACCATCCCATACTTGAAAAGTTGCACGGTTTCCCGTTCTAAGCAATCATTCCAGAGTATTCTGGGTAATAAGTCAGCCTGTGGGGGGTGAACAGTCAAATCACAAAGGGGGTTAGAGGAAAAACTGACTTGCAAAGTCAGGATTAAAGGGAGATGGTCGCTAGTGATAGGGTCACCCACAAGGAAATCTTTGATGAAAGGCTTCAGCGATGGAGAGATTAGAACATAATCAATTATGCTACAGCCCTGCCTGGAAACAAAGGTGAACTCCCCGGACTTTGGAAAGTCATTCAAACCGTTTAGCCAAATTCTATTGTATTGCATACAGAATTTGGCAAGACAGATGCCCGCTGGATTGAGGACTCTGTCCTTAGATTGTCTGGGATATGATAAGGTAAAAGGAAGAGTGGCATCTGGGTCGATTCCGATGGCTTTGGGGAGCATACTGCAATCCATGCCCACCCTTGCATTAAAATCACCAGCTAAGATTATTTCATTAGATGGGTAGCGCCTTTCCAAATCCTCTAAAAGTGTGGCTATGTGCTCCCAATGTTGCAGTAAGAATGCGTTACCCAAGGCCGAAGGTACATATAAATTAACAAAAATCAATTGTGCATTTTCAGAAAAGAGCTTAATAGACTATTCCATGTGACTATTTGTCCGTAGCCGAATGTCATTGGAATTTAGATAAGAAGAGACAAGAATGGACATGCCAGCTTGAAAGTGGCCCCTTTCCTTGAGCCTAAAAGCTGGTACGTTATAGGACTTGTAGCCTTGAAGATAAATCTGCCAAGGAGACCAGGTTTCTTGGAGAAGAATAACATCGAACCCCCTAAGGAAACTTATGAACTCAGCATCATGAACTTTGTTCTGCCAGCCCACCACATTCCATGAGATGACTTTAATGTCCGATGTGGATGAGGGCTTGGGTGAAGGGGGCAAAGAAGATGTTATGGGTCAATCGGTTTTGATTAGTTCTTCCAGGACCCTGTTGGAATCGTGGAATACACACCCATTCGCCAAACCTCCTGGGATGTTCTTAATTAGTTGGCTCATATTGGGCCAGACAATCTCACTCTTGCTGCACAGAGGGGGGTTCTCAGCTATTGTCGGTGGTAGCTGGATTTCAGCTTGAGCTGGTAGCGCTGGGTGATCCACAAGGACAGGCTTAGGGACTGCCAGGGAGGTAATATCAGCCCCGAGAAGAGAAGAGTCATGACAAGACATGGCTGAGTGGTTTTCACATGAGCTTGTTTGGACGACCTCCGGTTGATCCGTAGGAGCTGATTGATCAAAGCTGATGAAATTGATGGTGGAGTTCAAAGCCTCGGTGTTCAAGGTTCCAGCATCCATAAGTGTTCCCTTATTAGTCAATGTTGCCTGCTGAGATGGGCTTGTATTCTTCCGTGGGACGCTAGAACCGAAGCCGCTGGGTACCAGGGGTTCGAGGACTGTGTTGGCAAAGACTCAAGACGGAAGGATTCCTTTGCCCTTTAAGAATGCTTTCTGCCTTAACAAGAATTTAGGAATTCTCGTGCTGTTAAACGTGAGTAGAACTCGCTGGGTTTGCAGGTGGTTGCCAAGATGTTCCACGGCCCTTAGATCCACCATGCCAACGCGGTGGCCAAATAACTCTCTCAGGTGGCTTTTGGCCAAAAAGATCTTATCCCATGGGTGGTAAATCCCTCTGTAGCTGCGGACAGTCAAGCATACTCTGTGTGCTTGCCAAGTTAGTTGCCAAGGAACACTCAACTTGATTCCCTCTTGCAGTTTGTGCTGCCTATGATGTCTGAGGAGGGTTGGAATCTGGTGAATAATGGGGGCTGATACAGATTTGCTATCAGCAGTTGGTTTGGGCAAAGCATAAGTATTGTTCTTGTTGCTGCATAAATTAGTCAACAGTTTGATGTTATCCTCTATTTTGAGGTGTAAAGATTGGAGACTTTTACAAATGAGATTCATTGAGTCAGCCACAAGAAGAAGTAGATTCGCTGGAATATCGGCATTAGTATTAGTAGCCCTCTTTGGCTGGGTGGGGGTAACCTCCCCTCTGCTGTTAGAGTCTTTCCCTACATCCTCGACCGAAATGTCTGGATCGGCCAGGAAGTCTGCCAACAATTGGTAGTGGTTTGATAAAGGTATTGAGAAGGCTGAACCTGGCTCTGTTTCAGTTGGTGGAAAAAAGTCTCCAATTTTGGATTGTTTAGCAACAGGTATTGAGGCATCTTCTACCTCCCTCCCACGTTTGGAGGATCTCATAACTCCAGGTGCTGGGAGATTACAAACTGCAGGCAACTGGATAATAAGAGTAGAGATAACAAAACAGTGTCTTATCTCAGCTTTAGCACAGTCAACACAATCTTAATTCCCTTATAGCAGCCGTCCAAGCTCCCGAATTCCCATCTATACCCTGTGGCTAATAGCCACTGATGGACTTCTGCTCCATATGTTTATCTAATTCCCTCTTGAAACTGTCCATGCTTGCAGCTGCCACCACCTCCTGTGGCAGTGAATTCCATATGTTAATCACTCTTTGGGTGAAGAAGTATTTCCTTTTATCTGTTCTAACCCGACTGCTCAGCAATTTCATGGAGTGCCCACGAGTTCTTGTATTGTGAGAAAGGGAGAATAGTACTTCTTTCTCAACTTGCTCAATCCCATTCATAATCTTATAAACCTCGATCATGTCATCCCTCAGCCATCGTTTCTCCAAGCTGAAGAGCCCCAAGCATTTTAACCTTTCTTCATAGGGAAGGTGTTCCAACCCTTTTATCATTCTAGTTGCCCTTCTCTGCACTTTTTCCAATGTTATAATATCCTTTTTGAGATGTGGTGACCAGAACTGTACACAGTATTCCAAATGAGGTCGCACCAATGATTTATACAGGGGCATTATGATACTGGCTGATTTGTTTTCAATTCCCTTCCTAATAATCCCCGGCATAGCGTTGGCCTTCTTTATTGCAGCTACACACTGTCTAGACATTTTCATTGAGTTATCCACTACGACTCCAAGATCTCTCTCTCGGTCCGTCTCTGCCAGTTCAGACCCCATCAACGTGTATTTATATTTAGGATTTTTGGCTCCAATGTGCATCACTTTGCACTTGGCCACATTGAACCCCATTTGCCACGTTGACTTCAAGGCACCATGTGTTCCATTTCCCTTCTGTGATCCTGCCCTCTGTCCTGAAAATATGAAGCCCACAAAGCTATCTCACTTTTCCCAGTATATTATTGACTTTGATAGATGGCATTAGGATGAACCTGAGAGGGGAAGTCATGTGATATGATAGAACCTAAGCAGGTTTCTCAAAAAGGGTTAATGAGAAGTAGCAGTTATACATAAGGAAAGGAAAAACAGCAATGAGAGAAGGAGGGAAGAGCACACCAACTTAAAAGCCAGCTTCGCTGTGTAAGGATCAAACATTTCAGTCAGAAACCTATAAATAAAGGCCTATTCCAACCCTGTGTATGAGCAGACTTCTTCAGTTTTATTTAGTATGCAAAATATTGTGAGATGGAACATTTTGTTCTAACTTAATAATGAATGAGCAACCACAAAGCAAGAAATTTTTTTTTTGAGATCTCTGATGATGGAAGCACTTTCTAAATTGCATTCAGGTCTCTTTCCCCACTCTGTCCCTCATTGCTTTTGGGAATCTGGCATAGAGTTGATATCAAATGAAATTGCTGAGCTGGTCCCTAGAATGAGAAGCAAAGTTCAGAGTCCCAGACAAACGCCATAAAAATTAATAAAATACACACACACTGTTTTTTCAGAGATCTCCTAAACCTCTTTGTTTGGCTTAGTTTTTTTCTTCCTGTCTCTATCCAGCCAGAAGGTTTTGGCTTCTGGCATCAGGCTCTCTCTCTCTCTCCTCCCCCCCCTGCTCCTCGAAAGCTGGCTCATCTCTGGAGTGTGCTTTGCCCTCGTTATGTGGTCAATATGAAAAGGATTTTCTTTGCGTCTGGGGATAGCTCCCTGCTGCTTTAATCTTTAGGAGCTTATTTAATATTTTTAGAGGCAGATCTATAGCAGTCTTTTGAGTGCCTTATAGCAAAAAGCATACCTGCTGTGGGGGGGTCAGTGCCATACTTGCAAGGTGCTATCTTTGCAGATCAGAAAAGCCTATTGAGCAGAAGAGAGAATAGTAGAGGTCCCTCCAGAACATGGCAGGCAAATGTTATAGGATTATTTATGGGAACTTCAGTGCAACTCAGATTTCAGAGACTAGTAACCACAGTCAGATGTAGGTGGCAAAATGACACGTGATATATTAAAGCTTGATTCAGGAGATCAAGGGAATGGGTAGAGCTGGAATGAAGGGTGCACACCCATTTTTCGCTGAAGCTAAAGTAAGAGTGCAGATTTTGATTTTTTTTAAGCAAATAATAATAATAATAGCCCATATCCAGAGATTCAATAATAGCCAATATCTGAACGTTCAAACAATGGCTAGCTGTAGTCCTGTGGAATTTATGACTTTTTTAAAATCTGAAAACAAACAATAACCAGAAAGGCCACAACATGAACAAGAAGCCCTAGGTATTAGTCCTACTGTTCAGTGGTCATTACATGCTGATGATGATTCCCCCCACACAATGCTAGCATTATAAAACAGTTTTCAATTTGTCTAGAATTTGTTTTTGTTTGTATTTTGTTTTTCTTCTTGGCACTTTCTTGGGCTCATACCAGGTTTACGTGAAATATATTTCTATGACTTCATGAGACTTCGAGAGTGAGTAGAGAATGGTTAGAAAGTGCTTGTTTCTCTTCTTGACTTTTTTTCAGCTCAGAATCTCTCCCCCCCTTCCTGCTCCCAAGCCAGCTGCTCTTCTCCTTGCAAGAAAAAATGTATTAATAACTACATATTTTCTCCAACAGAGAATAGGAGCTTGGAATTATTTTGAGCATAAAAATCACCTGGAGGGAACAAACAGCCAACCTCGCCCCCCGCTCCATGATTCAGACATGCAGTTTCCCAAAGAAAAAAGATGAGAGGAAAGATGAAGGTCACATCTAGTTTGGTTTAGAGGAAAGGAACTACTTTTTAAACTTCATTTATATCCCACTTTTCTACCCAATAGGGACCCAAAGCAGCTTCCATCATTCTCCTTTCCATTTTATCCTTACAACAACCCTATGAAGGAGATTACGCAACTGCCCCAATGTCACCAAGCAAGCTTCCATGGCAAAGTAGGGATATGAACCTGGGTGTCCCAGATGATACTCTGCAATTGCAGTTCCACACTGGCTCTCATGATCTGGAGTAGTGCTGGTTTACTCAGACAGACTAACACGGATACCAATCTTGATTTGAATTTTTGTTATTTTTAAGCCCTTTCCCATATGGTCTGAGTGAATCATTTTGAACTTTTCTCATGATCTATCATTGACTGTTACAGAATGGAAGACACTTAAGTGTGACTGCAATATTTCACTGCCTAGGTTAACAAAGTTTCTCTGTTCATTAAATGACACAAGAATTTTTTAAGGAAAGCAATTAACAAGGCACTATTCCAGATAGAACTTCTGTATAGCAGACATGTGTGATTAAGGATTCCTGCACTCCAACAACCCTCTGCTTAGTATGTACATATAGTTTTACATCTGTTTTGAGGTAACAAATCAAAATTACAAAAACAAATTGTGTTTCAAAGTTGTAGAATTGATTGTAAGCTACTGTAATTTTTTGACAAAGGAAACAAGTATTATACTTTGTACAGATGTAATGTGCCTGGACTGAGGACAAGCAGAAAGGATAATTTTTTACATAAAGGATATAATATCACATTCCTCTATAAGGTTATGTGATTACTGTTATAAACAGAAGAGACTGAGATGGGTTCCAGTTACATTCTACTCTGCCGCATCCCTAATCACGCAATTAAAATTGACCTTTTTGGGCACCCTTACCAGAGATCCATATGTGCATCTGAACGTACACAGGGGTCGTTCATACACATTTTTGTTGTAGGATAATGTCAGTATGAATGAACAGGGTCACAGTACATCTTTCTGGACCCACAACACACTAATAAAATTCCTCTCCCACTATATTCCATCGCTTACATACAATGATATGAAACATGAAAATATGTCTATATTTGTTCTGAAAATGAATTAAAATAAAAATAACTGTGATGGGCTTGTTGCTTGGGCTGTGGCCCTTTGGATCTCTAGACCACAGTAAAGTATAGCTATTCCTCTCCCTCACTCATGCTTGGGACAAGCAAGGGAATAATCATGTGTTTCCTGTCTCTCTTGAAATGAATGAGAAAGTCATTTTGGACTCTATGCTTAAGTTAGAGCACTCACACCCAACTAATTTCTAGATCAGGATAATAGTATTTTATAGGCTGCATGGCAACAAAAAGCAAACCATTAAGTAGTACATTTTAAAATGCACATTATTAATGCAAAATTACTTCAGTTTAAATGCAATGGTAACAGTGTGCTAAGTCCCAAGTGACTGCATAGGACTGCACTGTTAATCTGGTAAGTGTACAGTTACTCCATTCTAAACTCATTGAAATCAATGGAGTAACTGTACAAAGGCTTGCACTGTAAATTGTTTTTTTTTTTTGAAATAACTCTCCTAAAAAGGAGAGAATTTTATTTTTTTATAAGAAAAGGGTAAGGTAGACAGATGGGAAGAGAAAAAAGAGCGGAGTGAGGTTTTTTTTCTGTTAGTAAAGGTTAGTTTTATTTCTTCCAATTGTCGGCATCCATCACGGTTGAAAGATCTTCTTTTCAGCTTTACAAAGTCCAAATCAATTCTGTTAGTAAAGTTAGTAAAGTCCACTGGGGTTAAATCAAATCTTTTCAGATGTTACACGAACAAATTCTTTTTTAAGTCTCTCCAATTATCATTAAGTCCTTTGAACTTTAATGCCTCCCGTTCCGTCACTTCCTTCCCCCGGGCCGCCGTCTTCTTCAAAAGTCCAAATTTTGAGTACTGCTTCCTCCTCTGTGCTGGCATGTCTCTTCAGAAATTTTTTTAATCCATCTTCTTTTGCTTCTTTTTTCTTGTTGTTTCTGGCAGTCATTTGTCATTGGCTCCTTTAACACTCGGGTTGAAATTAGATCTCCATTACTTGCTAAGCTCAACACCCCTTTCTACTGGCAGAGTATATCCTTTTTTTAAAGGCGGAGTAGGCTTTGAAAGCCTTGTCCGCCTCTTCTTTTTATTTATTCGCTCCACTGCCAGATAGAGGTGTCAAAACTTTCGTCAAAATAAATCTGAGATCTTCTTTCCCTTCTTCATCCATAGCTTGGAACTTTAACATCGATAGATTTTCTGCCATCAACCTTGTTAATTCCAAATATTTGTTTTTATAGTCTGATGAGAACAATTTCCATTTTAAAAGCGTTTCATTGATATTTTAGATTAACTCCAGCAGGTGGCGCAGTATCTCAGTCTCTTATTGATTGACAGCTAGTTCTGGGGGGGTTGACTGGAGCGGAAGTCCCTCCTCTCTTCTCTTCCGTTCTAAGCAGGATTTTCCCCAGCATCGAAATTTTGTTTTTTATTTACTTTTTCAAAGTTCGTGCCACATCCCCCAGAAAGCAACTAAAGCCGCAATCTTCTGTAAAACCCCAACGGTACTTTCACCAA
Organism: Gekko gecko; assembly: GCA_029375565.1. NCBI lineage: Eukaryota > Metazoa > Chordata > Lepidosauria > Squamata > Gekkonidae > Gekko > Gekko gecko. The sequence goes on along the minus strand of JAPDNY010000006.1, from coordinate 123,940,967 downwards.
CATTTTTTCTTGTTACCCCCCCTTCGCATTTCCTTTAAAAATTCGCTTCTTTGAAGAGGGTGGAAGCTCCTCCCTCCTCCCATACGCTTATCCGCTTGCGGGGGGGTTTTAATTTTCGCTTCAAAATAGATCTTCAACTCACAATTAGATGCCATATTTTCTTTTCATGGTAATTCATCCGCTTTTCCTCACTCCTGGAAGTCGGCAGGGCTGCTAAGTCCCATTCGGGACGCACTACGCGGCGGGGCCGATTGGGGCGGGGAGAAAGCCTCAATTTCCCGGCAGTTTGCCGGCAAAGAGGCTACTCCCCTATGCGCCCCCGGTTCGGAGCCTTTGACTAAGGCTCACTAGGGTCTTTCGCAAACGCGAAGACCCCCCCATTCCGCGTGTGGGCTGACCGCCTCCGGGAGCGTCCCGAGAAGCGGCCGCCATTCGCAGCACCGAAACCGAAACCCGGCTTGCACTGTAAATTGTGAACACTACGGTCTTTTACTATGTTCATTTTGTACCTTTGATAAAACCCCAGAATGTGGTCAGGTAGAAAATAACTTATCTTTCTTACCAGTATTGTCTTGTGCCCGCTCCCTCACTCAGGCACCACTCACTCCTCCTTCTGCTCTCACTCCCCTGGCAATGCCCCACTTCCATGAAATCTTGTGTTGTTTTCAATAAGAGCTTCACATGAGTGATTAAGACAGATGCTATGCTGCTTCATTAATACTATCCTTGTAAGAGCTAAATGTGGGTCGATTTTGCTACTTCAGGGCCTCTTTTCTCAGTCCTGATAATAGCCAGCTCATCCCTAGCACTGTGACCACAATCCATGTGGGCCCCCTGTCCCTCATGGCTTATTTTTCGGACAAAATAACACATCTGGAGTTCCAATCACACAACATCAGCAACAGTTTGTAAATTAATCTTCATCAAAGTTCAACTCTACAGCATTTTTAATATCTTTTTAAAATGATATCACATTGTCCTGTGTCAGCATGCATAGATATTTTGCACAGATTTAAATGTACACCCAAAATATAGCAATTTATTTTTCCTTATTTATTACCATTGCACACTGAAATAATGAAAGCACTTAAAGAAATATATGTACACATTGATTAACAACCTGATAAATAAACACTGGTGTCAGTTTCCTTAGGGAGAACAGCTCGGAGACTAAGACTTTGGCCTATTATGTACGGATGTTTTCCTCACTTTTACCATGCATGTCCATCAGGTTTTCTTTCTTGTTCTGCATTGATTTGCCACCCTTCAGTCAGTTCACTTTCCGATCACTGTTTCCCTGGGTTTTCTGAGAGTGCTTTTGTGCCAGTTTTTCTCTTACTTTGCTTCCAAGCCAAAGGTAATTCAAAAGCATACAGATTCCCTTGGATTTCCCCCCACCATTTTTCTGCACCTCGAAGGCCACTCCACCATCCAAACTGAGGTTGTTCCTCTCACTCTGCACCTTCTACCATCTTCCCCCTTCATTGGTGTACAAGCTCCATTTTGCCCTTGTTTTTAGACTTTTTTTTTTTTTACAAGTGGCATGAGGCAGCAACGTTCACCCACTGGATGGCACCTTTCTTTCATCTCCCTGCCATGTTCTGAGTTCCCTTCCTCCTGCCCAGAAAAAAAAAGGGACTGGTAGTCCAGAATCAGGATCCATAACAATATAGGAAAACCGCCATCTTGGATCTTTTTATCTATATTGAGATTTTTACCAATTTTGTGTGTAAATTTTAATGTTTTGTGTTTTGTATTTTATGGCACTGTGTCCTGTACATTGCTCAGAGCCTGGCATGAGCCATGATGGGGCAATTAATAAATAAGTAAATAAATAATTAAATAAAATGTTTGCTAGTCTTGGATCGCTGACTAAAAAAAAATGGGAGAGGCTGCAGAAACAGCACCAACAGTGATCGGCTCCATCGGTGGGCACATTGCAATGCCACCTCCTCTTTGTTTCCAGCCAGGCAAAGTTGAGAGTAGGGAAACCGCATGGAAGAGCAAGGTGCGCATGGAGTGGGGCTTGGCTCAGTTGAGCCACCTCCCTTCCCTTCCTCTCCTCCACCACACCCATCCTGTCTCCTCCTTCTCCAAGGCTCCCAGCAAAATGATGCTACCCATACCTGTAGGGTAGAGGCGAGGCGCAGCAGCCTCCTTCTTCTCTCATCATCTTTCCCTCCTCCTCACCTCTGGCATAGCAACCTGCTAGGAAAGCCATTAGTCCCCCTTTCAGGTGGAGGGAGCCTGGAACTGCACTCCCTCCAGAGAATCAGGTTCCCTGATAGGCAACTGCCCTTCAACTGTGGGATGAACCAGAGCTTGGAGCTCTGCCACTTCTGCCAGAAGGACTGACTTCCCTGTGCTGAGGCTGAGCTTCATGAAGCCGCATCTGGGCTTCCTGGAGAGAGAGAGCACAGGAGCAGCAAGGGTTAAATCAGCTCATGCAGTACTTGGCAAACAGAAATCCTGCCCCCTCAGGTGTCCTATCCCTTCCGAAAAGAAGAGAAGAAGAGATTGGATTTATACACCGCCCTTCGCTCGGAGTCTCAGAGCGGCTTACAAACTCCTTTCCCTTCCCCTCCCCACAACAGACACCCTGTGAGGTAGGTGGGGCTGAGAGAGCTCTTTCAAGAACTGCCCTTTCAAGGACAGCTCTTGTCAGAACTATGGTCATCCAAGGTCATCCAGCAGGTGCAAGTGGAGGAGTGGGGAATCAAACCTGGTTCTCCCAGATTAGAGTCCGCACACTTAACTGCTATACCAAACACCAAACCAAGAATTAGGTTTCCCTTCACCATCCCTTGCCTTCCAAAGTTTTCTGCCCCCACTCCCCTGGATATCCCCCCCACACACACAGTTGGCAAACATGTACGAAGAAAGTGATTTCAGGGAGATGCTTTGAGCAGTTAAGATACTAATAAAGTTTTCTATTTAAAACAAATTAAATAATGGGGAAGTTTTTTAAAAGTCTGGTCATTTTCAACATTGAGTTTTCACTCTTTGCTTGTGTTCCTTTCTGTTCCTTTTCATTCAATGAACTGACACTAAAATGCATGCGCAAAACGTGAACCATGAGAATTTAAATGGAAGGTGCTTGCTGGATGCGACTGCGCAGCTGCAATAGGGCAACTGTGTAAATTTAAATAAAACCTTTGGATGCCACCCCCCACTTGTCACAAGTGATGTTTCCACCCCAATTAAGAAAAACTGTGTTTTTGGTTGTAGCTGCAGAATAAATACACCGGAGAAAAAAGAATGGTCCGTATATCAGGCACAGAATCCAAAGTCAAACTTAGAGGTTTGACTGCTCAGATTCTCTGCAGGAAGCTGTGTGTGCATAATAGGCCTTTGACTGGGAAGGAGCACTTTGACTGGGAAAAGATTCTGCTGGATATCAATGAATTTAGATCTAGTAGGATACCTAAATAGGTTTGTGGGTTTACAAAACTGCTGCACAACAGAGAAATTGGGTAAATCCTCTGCAGCATCTGTGGCCCAATAATCATAATTGTAACTTAAAATGAAGATTCCTCAGTACCTTCATTAGACCCTAATGTGGCATCCAATACCTGTTTTGGGGACAAGAGTCTTGTGCTATGTGACAAAATGGGCTGATTATTGTTATTGTTGTTGTTGTTGTTACTGCAACAACAGATTAACAAAAACCTTCCTCTGCATTCTGTTATCTTGACCATATCAGCATTACCTTTCTGATCCTTCCCTCCCCGGTTTTCACCACATGACTGTAGTTAAATGTAGATATAGGTACTAAGTGTGGTAGTGAATCAAATATATTCGTAGTTTAGGAACTGGGTCCTGAAATCTGTCTGTGGAAGGGGCTGACAGTTGTGAATCTTTCCATTGTTCTTCTCCTTCAGCAATCCCATGTAACCCCAGGAAAGTTGATTCCCAGGGTCATGGGACCTGTGATTTGGTGAGGGGCTGCAGTGGAGTAGGGAGAGGATGAAAATGCCTTTCCTGCTACTTCAGCCTGTGGAGTTGCACTAATGAATGGGGAAAGAGGTAGCAGTTTCACTCCCTACCTGCCACAGTCTCCTGACCTGAAGTATTATTATTATTCCACATTGATCCTATAATTCCAGGAAATCGGTTTTCCTGATAGGACAGCTAGGGGGACCCTGAGAGAGAAATGTAGGGGAAATCCTCTCAATGCTTGTGCTGATTGATCATGAGATCCAAACCTATATTCAGTGTATTCATCACACACCATGGAGTTGTTTTTCATGAAGATAATTTCAGAGGGTAGCCATGTTGATCTGCAGTAGAACAACTACATTTGAGTCCATTAGCAAGTTAGAGACCAGCAAGATTTTGAGGGTATAAGTTTTTGAGAGTCAATGCTCCCCAATGAGGATCAAGGCCTTTCATTTACAAAAAGGGAAACAGAGAAACGGAAGCCAGATTTGGTGTCACATTCCATGGTGTAGCTAGATTCAAGTCCAATAGCTGCTTATTGTTGTTCAGTCGCACAGTCGAGTCCGACTCTTCGCGACCCCATGGACCAGTTTACGCCAGGCCCTCCTGTCTTCCGCTGTCTGCTGAAGTTTGCTCAATTTCATGTTCGTTGCATCGATGACACTGTCTAACCATCTCATCCTTTGCCGTCCCCTTCGTCTTTGACCTTCAATCTTTCCCAGCATCAGGGTCTTCTCCAGTGAATGCTCCCTTCTCATTTGGTGCCCAAAGTATTTGAGCTTCAGCTTCAGGATCTGGCCTTCCAGGGAGCAATCAGGGTTGATTTCTTTTAGGATTGACTGATTTGATCTCCTGGCAGTCCAAGGGACTCTCAAGAGTCTTCTCCAGCACCATAGTTCAAAAGAATCTATTCTTCGGCGCTCAGCCTTCCTTATAGTCCAACTCTCGCAGCCATACATTACTACGGGGAATACCATTGCTTTGACCATGCGGACTTTTGTTGGCAAGGTGATGTCTCTGCTTTTTATCATGCTGTTTAGGTTTGCCATCACTTTCCTCCCAAGGAGCAGGCGTCTTTTAATTTCATGGCTGCAGTCACCATCTGCAGTGATCTGGGATCCTAAGAACGTGAAGTCTGTCACTACTTCTACGACTTCCCCTTCTATTTGCCAAGGAGTGATGGGGCCAGATGCCATGATCTTAGTTTTTTTGATGTTGAGCTTCAAGCCCACTTTTGCGCTCTCCTCTTTCACCCTGAGCAAGAGGCTCTTTAGGTCCTCTTCACTTTCTGCCATCAGAGTGGTATCGTCTGCATATCTGAGGTTATTGATCTTTTCCCCAGCAATCCTAACTCCAGCTTGTGATTCATCCAGGCCAGCATTTCGCATGATGTACTCTGCATATAAGTTAAATAAGCAAGGTGACAATATACATCCTTGCCGTACTCCTTTCCCTATGCTAAACCAATCAGTTGTTCCATATCCGGTTCTAACTGTTGCTTCTTGACCCTTATATAGGTTTCTCAGAAGACATGTGAGGTGGTCCGGTACTCCCATCTCTTTAAGAACCTGCCATAATTTATTGTGATCCACACAATCAAAGGCTTTAGCTGCTTAGAGGATAACAAAAAATGGGGAGGGATAAGCTTTCGAGGAACATTGACACATACACCCCAAAAATCTGGATGGTCTCTAAGGTGCTGCTGGACCATGTTACACCATGGAATGTGACACCAAATTTGGCTCCCATTTCTCTGTTTCACTTTTTGTGAATGAAAGGCCTTGATTCTCATTGTTTCTGATAAAGTTCTGAAAAACACATAGTTCCTGTAATTGTTCAACTTATTATAGTACATGCACACAATGGTATAGTGGTTAGAGTGTTGGACTAGGATGTGGGCAAACCAGGTCTGACTCCCCATTCTGCATGGAAGCTTGCTGGGTGAACTTGGGCCAGTCACACACTTTCAGCCCATCCTACCTCACAGGACGGTTATGAGAATAAAATGGAAATGAGGAGAACAATGTACACTGCTTTGGGTTCCCACATGGAGAAAGATTGGGTATAAAGGAAGGAAGTAAATAGATAAACTTCTTGTTTTTCTCCATCTCATGCAATTCAATCCTATACATGTTTACTCGTAAGTAAATTCCACTGTGTTTATTAGGGCTTACTTCCAGGTAAGTGTGCATAGGATTGCAGCCTTAGTCCTGCTCCTTTTCCTGCCATTTGGACTACAACACTCTTTCTTCTGTTCCTAAAGTAGGCAGTATTCTTTGAAGACCCGTTCAATTCCAGCAGAGATACTCAAATTAAGGTAGACCCAGCAAATTTGAACAATCTGTTCTGCATATAAAATTTGGCTCCTGGGTTTAGTGTTTTATAGTGGGGAGGGGGGTAGAGCACAGCATGACCAAATGTGATTTAAACTTTGATCAGTATAACATGGGAGCCTGCTTCAGATTATTACACCTGAAAATTAATCGAGGTGTCAAGAAAAATAATGTTCAGACTGGCCCTCAGTCACAGATCTTTCCCAGTCCTGCCATCTGCAGTCCTTTAAATAGAGGTGCCAGGACTCAGACATGCAAATCATTTCTTCTCCCACTGAATGATGGCCTCTCCACTTTCTGTATAACGGACGGTCTTTTAAATCTAATTTTCATCCATCAAGGCGCAAGGATCTGTCCATGAAACACTACTTGAAAAATGTTCTGAACTGATAGTTATAAGTGAATATATGATCAAGTGGGGAAAAGCTTTGTATGGACCTCTAGTGACCGGTTCATCTGCTAAGAAGGTTTCCTGCTAAATCATGGTATATTTTCTTGAAGTCAGTCCAGAAAAATGCTGTTCAGAATAACACACAGCTGAATGGTACATAGCAATATGGTTTGGTATGTGGCAAAACAGAAGAGTAGATATTACCACTGGCCAGCCTGTTATGGAAGAAAATATATTGAAACTATAGTATAGAAGATATTGGTTTAACTTGTAAAAGATTGATCTGCAACATGCTTTTAGTTGGCACATCCAGTAATAAATGGAGCATCTTGCCCACTGTTCATCAGCTTCTGTTTGAACAGCACTGGCTCAGCATACAGTGAGAACAGGAATTCTCTCCCTTTCATTAATGTATCTTTTGAATCTTCGCTATCCCTCTTCATCTCCAGAAAAGAGATGATGTCTCTTTAAAGAGAAATCAGCAATCCTGTCGCGCATGTATTAAAAACTATCATTAAGAGCCATTGTATTTAAATTAGAGATAATCTTGGGTACAATGTGGGGATCTAGTGCGGGGTGTGGCCCTTGAGAAATCTGCAATTTCCACTGCCATTGTCATTCTGCTGTCCTTGATTGCCACCAGCCACAAATTCCAGTGATTTACTGAACCACAGGGTATAATTTGCACCACGTGTGAGGAGTTACAGCTTCACCAGGAAACCCCTTCAGAGGGGGTGCTGATGGGCTGACAGCTGAGCTTTGTTACTGTCAGTTCATGAGCAATCTGCATTTACTTCTGGCTGAAAGTGTGGGAGGGACAGGGTGGAGGACAAAAATACCAGAATGATTTTCCCATTCTAAATGATCAAAAATTAAGAGTGGGGCCATGTAGCATTCATAAACTTCAGCATTAAAGTCAATACTTCTTGTTCCTTTTAATTTTCTTTTTGGAACACATTGCAGTTACATTTGGAAGGCTCTCTGAAATCCTGAATGCAGGAAATTGACACTTGCTTATAATTATTATTATTAGGTATTCCCTTTGTATCCCACCCCTCCTCCAACATTTTAGGCTCACAACACTTATGAGACAGTTTAGGATGAGACACAATGACTTGTATACAGTTGGCCTGTAACAAGAAATATACTTTACCCAATCCAGCTAATGTCAGTAATAAATACTGTGATCCTATCCTTGTGTTCTTGAAAATGAATACAGTTGGATTTCCTTAATGAACACTCAGACCATCTAGCTTCCAAATCCTGAAGCTAACCCATAAGAATATGTATACAGATATATATTGTTTCTGTCTGAACAAGCTGCTATAGTTCAACCAAAAGATGAGAGCCTGATGTAATACAACAATACAGCATACAGCAATTCTATACTGTCTAAAGATCGGATAGAACCTGCTCTAGGGTATTCTTGACTGTTAAACCAGCTGAATTGTGTTCAGCAAAATTATTAAGGGTAGTCATTTGACCCTGACTCCCTGACAGAATCTGAATTGGAAAATTGCTGTTCAAGTTCTGCAAGATTCTTTGCTGATAAACCTCATGCAATCTAATTTAGAGGTCAGTTTAAGAACAGATATAAAAGATGTCAGAGGCATCCACCAATAAGAATTCTTTGGCTGTTTGGGGTTGTGAAAGTCAGCTTCTATAGACTGGTCCATGGGGTTGTGAAGAGTTGGACTCGACTGTGTGACTGAACAACAACAAAAATAGACTGTTTGGTTAAACCACGCAAGGGGAAGGTGAGAATTCCTTTGGCAAAGATTATCAACGTGCAAGGGGTTGCTACTTAAAAGCCGAAAGAAGCTGTGATGTGATTGTTTCTTAAGAAGCCATCTTTGGCCAAGAATGATGCAGGCAGTTTTAAACCAGGGACTTATTACTCTTTTCTGGGCAAGGCAAACAAACAGATAATGGCAGAATAACTGCAGACCCTCTTGGAGGACAATCTCACCCTTTGCCCATTTCAATCAGGTTTCAAGACAAGCTATGAGTCAGAATTGGAATTAGTACCTCTGATGAATGATCTTTGAAAAGGAATAAGGATCGTGTATCCAAACAAATTTCATTAGATCTATCAGTCAATCAGGAGCTGCGGTGGCTCAAGTGGTTAAGATGCTGAACTGCAGGCTGTGGAAGGTCAGTAGTTCAGCAGTTCGAGACCCGGGTGCCGCATGACGGAGTGAGCTCCCGTCTCTAGTTCCAGCTCCTGCCAACCTAGCAGTTCGAAAGCAAGAAATTGCAAGTAGATAAATAGGTACCACTTTGGTGGGAAGGTAACAGCGTTCCGTGCGCCTTGGTGTTTAGTCATGCCAGCCACATGACCACGGAAATGTCTTCGGACAGCGCTGGCTCTTCGGCTTTGAAACGGAGATGAGCACCGCAACCCTAGAGTCGGATTCGACTGGCTTTCGAGCAAGGGAACCTTTATCAGTCAAACATAGTCTCTTGCTATACTTTCTGGAGTCTATAGTAGGCCTAAAAGAGACAGCACTGCAATTGTTTTGTTCTGTCCTCGTAGACATGAGACAAAGAGTTTCCACTGGAGAAGCTTGGGATGATTTGTGAAGTTCCACAGGGGGCTATTATGCCTTTATGCTCTTTAATATTTATGTTAAACCATTGAATGACAACATCCATAGCTTTGGAGTTGGCTTTTGTCAGTATGCTGATGATATTCGGCTCTATAGTTTTTTATGTAAACCTTTGGAAACTTCAGTGATTGTTCTGGGCCGAAGTGGTGGTTAATGGATGAGGGTGAACAACCAGAACATGAATCCAGGCAAGATGGAAGTGATGTTGATTGGAAAGGCAAAAATTGTGACATATAGTGATTTGTCGGTCTTGAATTGCCACTCTTTAACAGATTAAGTAGGGGTTTTTGGAGTGATCCTGGACCCAGCCTTTTTTCCTGAGGCATGTAAGTTTTTTTTATTTCAGAGGGCCTTTGGGAGCTATTAATGGAATAGTGGGCTTTATGGAAGACAGAAGACTGTAGAATATTATGTGCTTCTGATACTGTTGTTGTTGGGGGTGGGGGGTTGCAACCTGTAAGCCACCATGGGTCTTCTGAAAAGGCACAGTATAAACAGTCAAGGTGTAAACATTTAGATGCATAAATGCATTCTAAAGAAACATGCATAGGATAATGCTGCACACCTTTCTTCTCTTTCAAGCAGTTGTAGTTTACATTTTTATAGGGAATTCCACACAACATATGTGGCTATGGGTATCACAATAGATCCTCATGGTATTATACCCTTGCAGTTTGGTATTTAAAATCCACTGAAGGGTTCATATTTATTTTATTTTTTACAGCAAATGACTTTCTGTTCCTCATGCAGTGTCTACTGCTATGGTACTTATTAAATTGTTTCACTAAGAAATAAAGTGAGAAGATTTACAAATGTGCTATATGATGGAATCTCACATAATTTGACTCTCCCACTCACTGCTATTGTCCATATTTTTGTACTGCATTGGTGCCCTGTCAGTAGTCTAGTGTCCTGTTGCAGAAAAAATGGAGGAGGGACTCTGCAGATCTAATATTATTTGATTTATTACAGGAGGTAATATAAGTTAACCCAGTCCAATCAGCTGCTTTATTTTACTGCCTCTCTTTGTAATACTCTTTCATGGAGATAATGATGTGCAAGTGCTCTCTGTGTTTTGTTTTAGTCAAATATCTTCTCTTCTATTTCCAGGACCGAGTCAGTGGCTGAGAAGATGTTGACTAACTGGTTTGCCTTCCTCCTGCATAAATTCCTAAAGGTAAGAGAGCATCTGTCATGTCAAACTGGGTCTTTTCCTTTGCTCACGGTAACATAGTTCTTGTTGATTGCCTTAGCCTTTCAAATGTCTTGTGGAGCCAAATCAAGGAGTCAGTATCAGGACAGTGTGGAGACAGGCTAGATAAATTTTAAAAAATCAGAGTTGTGCAGCTGTTTTAAAATTAAGCTTCTGTGCTACAATTTGTCTACCTCAGATGAGCTCTGCCTTTACCCATGTCTGTGTCCTCTTATATTCTGTGTCAAACAGGAATGTGCTGGGGAGCCACTCTTTATGCTGTACTGTGCCATCAAGCAACAGATGGAGAAAGGCCCAATCGATGCTATTACAGGGGAGGCACGTTATTCCCTGAGTGAGGACAAGCTGATCCGGCAGCAGATTGAATACAAAACTCTAGTGAGTGGGTGTCTTACCTGAACAGCTTATGCTGTGTCAATAGCCAACTGACACAGGGCATGTGTAAGTGCCCCAGGCAGGGCATGGGTTGAGTGGGGAAGTTTCTGCCTCTTCCAGTCTGTAGTACAATAGACAGTTTTCAGGATCAGTTATCATATTTTGGCAAACTCTTAGTTTATTCAAGCAGACAGGCTTGTTGAGAAAAAAGGAAAGCCTTGTCAGTCTACATGGAACATCACTGTGAATGAAATTAACAGAAAAGTTGTTCTTATAGTTTTATACTGGCTGATCACTTTCAGAGACAGGACAAATCCTCATGAACCTTTGAGTAAGTACCACCTGGAAGTAGGCCTACATTCATGAACCTTTGAGTAAGTACTAGCTGGAAGTAGGCATAAATTATCTTAATTGAAGTCTCATCCTCAATCTCAGAATTTTGGATGCTGAGATTTCATTGGCAATGCTTTACTGGATAGGTGTTTATACATGGCTGAAGAGACAAACCTGACTTTTGAAAGGACTATGTACTTGATACATGTGAAATAAAATTTTTATGCACAAATATGAGAAACAGCTGCAGTATCTGTACATTTACCCAATGGTGTGAACATTATCTCTCCATATTTCCAGGCCAAGGCCTCCACATGTTTTTTGTGAAGCAGGAAGTGATTGTCCTCAAATATAGTATTGTCAGCATCTCAATTTAAATAGCTCTAAACTGTAGGACTTAATTAAACATTACTGGGGATTACAGGGTTAAAAATGCCTCCATATTATGATAAAAATTTTGATTAGTATATTTTCCTTAACATTCCTGGGATTGTTTTGATATTATTAATATCTCCCTTTTCTAGATATTAAACTGTGTGAATCCGGACAATGAGAACAGTCCTGAGATTCCTGTGAAGGTGCTCAACTGCGATACCATCACTCAGGTCAAAGAGAAGATTCTGGATGCAGTGTATAAAAATGTCCCATACTCACAAAGACCTCGAGCTGTCGATATGGACTTAGGTAGGATATCCTTTTCTTGTGAAAAGGGAAAGGATTTGGGGAAGAGAGCATGATGCCAGGATTTCCTTTTGAGATGTTTACCATAATCAAGGAGACAATGGTTCATGTTTAGATCAAATCCACAATTAACAGTAAAGCAAATCTTTTACTAGGACTCGGGAAGTTGAGAAGTTTGCAATGAACGTGTTCAGTGAGCAGACGCATCATTGTCAACAGCTGCAATAACTTGTGAATTGAGCCTCAGATCTCCTTGCTTTGTTGCTTTTCTTGTTGCTTGCTTGAATAGCATGCAAAACAGAATTGCACCTGCACAGTAGCCATGATGCCAGAGTTTCATTTCCTTCTGCCTTGTAAGTGCTTTTATGGCTGCACAGTAGGTGAAATTAATTTATCTCCAATGGTCATGGATGTTTAACTCAAGTAATTATATGATGCTGGGGGGGGGGACTACAACTCCCATAAGGCTGTGTGAAAATTTACATGCACAAAATAGCACAGACTTAAATGGACATCAAATGGCAAGACTTTTTTTTATTAAACCTACTGTATTTATAATAACTGTGGTTTACTCACTTTTTCTTTAAATTATTGGAAGATCTGTGAGGTCTGAGAACATGTGTAGCACTGTATTGTATTGTTCGAAAACATGACAATTAACCCTCCAAACAGGCTCAAGCTACTGATGAACAACAGAACTGCCTGAAGAAAAGTTGGCTACTGGCTCTCAACTGGTGAGCAGAATGTGAGCCAAGCTGACAGATGATCAAACTAATTAGGAATAAGGAAACATAACTTACTTTTGACCAAGCTTTTGACTTCAACAGAATCCTTCTTCAGGGTGAATTATAAGCTTTTAAAAAGAGTGGGAGATCTTTTTCTCTTCCACAATTTTTTGGGTTTTCTTTTGTTTAACTTTTGGTCTGAAGAAGAGTTCTGCTGAGTTCCATGCTTTGCTCACTACTCTGTGCCATGTTAGGCTGCTTTCAGACACGTTCAATAATGCAATTTCAATGCACTTTAGTGATCATTTGCAACTAGATTTACACAGGAAAATCCAGATGCAAATAATCACTGCAGTGCATTCAAAGTGCATTACCTAATGTGTGTGAAAGCAGCCTTAGTAGGTCCTAATCAAGGTATTACCCTAATGTTACTTTTTGAGGGGTTTTTATGTTGACCAGCTTAATTGCAATTTTTGAATACTTATAACAAGAATAATTATAGTTCCTGTATGTACGGCACATATTTATATATGCTTAACCTAATGGGGAAGGGTGGGGAGATAATTAAAAAGGTAATCCAGTGACTGAGCCTGCTAAATCAAATAGTACCTTTTCAGATTATCAAACTAGTCTTAGCCCAGTTTTGCAAAGCCCCTTTAGGAAGCCCTCCATTGGAGTGCATGAAGGCAAACATGGATATGAGAGGCATACAGAAATCTCAGTGCATTTTCAACTTTAGGGTTAGTTATATTTCAGCTGAATGGAAGCAAGCTATACTAAAAGTATCAACTGCAATTGTGTACAATTGAAAAGGAGAAGAATTCAACCCATTTCAGAGAACAAAAAATCCTAACTTTAAATATATGCTGATGGGGTCTGAACTGGCCAAGACAGCACTGGAAAGAGATCTTGATGTTGTAGTTGTTGTTGTTCAGTCACACAGTCGAGTCCGACTCTTCGCGACCCCATGGACCAGATCACGCCAGGCCCTCCTGTCTTCCTCTGTCCTCTGAAGTTTGCTCAGTTTCATGTTCGTTGCATTGATGACACTGTCTAACCATCTCATCCTTTGCCGTCCCCTTCTTCTTTGACCTTCAGTCTTTCCCAGCATCAGGGTCTTCTCCAGTGAGTGCTCCCTTCTCATTTGGTGGCCAAATATTTGAGCTTCAACTTCAGGATCTGGCCTTCCAGGGAACAGTCAGGGTTGATTTCTTTTAGGATTGACTGATTTGATCTCCTTGCAGTCCAAGGGACTCTCAAGAGTCTTCTCCAGCACCATAGTTCAAAAGAATCTATTCTTCAGCACTCAGCCTTCCTTATAGTCCAACCCTCGCAGCCATACATTACTACTGGGAATACCATTGCTTTGACCATGCGGACTTTTGTTGGCAGGGTGATGTCTCTGCTTTTTATCATGCTGTTTAGGTTTGCCATCGCTTTCCTCCCAAGGAGCAGGCATCTTTTAATTTCATGGCTGCAGTCACCATCTGCAGTGATCTGGGATCCCAGGAACATGAAGTCTGTCACTGCTTCTACGACTTCCCCTTCTATTTGCCAAGGAGTGATGGGGCCGGATGCCATGATCTTAGTTTTTTTGATGTTGAGCTTCAAGCCCACTTTTGCGCTCTCCTCTTTCAACCTGAGCAAGAGGCTCTTTAGGACCTCTTCACTTTCTGCCATCAGAGTGGTATCGTCTGCATTTCTGAGGTTATTGATCTTTTTCCCAGCAATCTTAACTCCAGCTTGTGATTCATCCAGGTCAGCATTTTGCATGATGTACTCTGCATATAAATTAAATAAGCAAGGGGACAATATACATTCTTGTCGTACTCCTTTTCCTATGCTAAACCAATCAGTTGTTCCATATCCAGTTCTAACTGTTGCTTCTTGACCCTTATACAGGTTTCTCAAGAGACATGTGAGGTGGTCTGGTACTCCCATCTCTTTAAGGACTTGCCATAGTTTGTTGTGATCCACACAATCAAAGGCTTTAGCGTAGTCAATGAAGCAGAAGTAGATGTTTTTCTGGTACTCTCTTGTGTTCTCCATAATCCTGCGAATGTTGGCAATCTGATCTCTAGTTCCTCTACCTCTTCGAAACCCAGCTTGTACTTCTGGCAGTTCTCTATCCACATACTGTTGGCAGGGCCGGATCGTCCATAGGGTGAACTAGGCGCCTGCCTAGGGCGCGCCGGTCTCAGGGGCGCCAAATGGCACCCCACTCCCCCCCGAAAAGCACCCCCTCCGCCACCCTAACCGGCGCCCGCCGCCTCCGCCAGACCCCTGCCCCCTTCCCGGCTTTCCTGGGGGTCCCGCAGCCATGGAGCCTCCAGAAAAGCCGGCACCGGGAAGGAGGGGGCGGCGGCTGGACCCCCGCCCCCTTCCCGGCTTACCTGGGGGCCGCGGAGCCCCCAGAAAAGCCGGCGCCGGGAGGGAGGGGGCGGCAGCTGGACCCCCCGCCCCCTTCCCAGCTTCCCTGGGGGTCCCGCTTCCCTGGGGGTCCCGCAGCCGCAGAGCCCCCAGGAAAGCCAGCGCCGGGAGGGAGGGGGCGGAGGGGTCCATAAGAGAAGCCATGTTAGATCAGGCCAATGGCCCATCCAGTCCAATACTCTGTCACACACTGGCCAAAACCCAGGTACCATCAGGAGGTCCACCAGTGGGTCAGAACTCCAGAACCCTCCCACTGTTGCCCCCCAAGCACTAAGAATACAGAGCATCACTTCTGTAGACATAGTGTTCCATATATACGTTGTGGCTAATAGCCACTGATGGACCTCTGCTCCATATGTTTATCCAATCCTCCCTTGAAGCTGTCTATGTTTGTAGACACCACCACTTCCTGCAGTGAATTCCACATTTTAGTAAAGGAACTGAGAATAAAACAGCCAATAATGACGAAAGGTGAAAAAGTCTGTGGGGAAAAAGTTTAGAAAAAAATGACTAAGAGGGTATATGATAGAGGTTTATAAAATTATGTATGGGATGGAAAAAGTGGACAGAGAGAGCTTTTCTCCCTCTCCTATAATACTGGAACTTAGGGGCACCTAATGTAGTTGATGGGCAATAAGTGCAGAGTAGATAAAAGGAAATACTTCTTTATTCAATGAGTAATTAAATTGTGGAATTCACTGCCAGTAGACATAATGGTAGCCACAAGCATAGTTGGGGTTGAGTGAATTAGATTCATGGAGGAAAGGCTCATCAGTGGCTATTAGCCATGGTGACTAAGGGAACCGCCATATGCAGAGGCCACAGACATCTGAATGCCAGTGTTAGGAGGTGACATCAGGGGAGGCTCTATGCCGTGTTTGTTGATCTCCAGGAAAACTGGTTGGCCTCTCTGTAAAACAGGATGCTGGACTAGATGGGTCACTGATCTGATCCAGCAGTGCTGTTCTTGTGTTCTTATAAATTATTTCCTGTTGAGAAATCTATTTTTGTGTCCTTGACTGCCTTATATGCTCTTGCTTGCTCAACAGAGTGGCGTCAGGGCCGAATAGCACGTGTGGTCCTTCAGGATGAAGATATCACCACCAAGATTGAGGGTGACTGGAAGCGGTTAAACACCCTGATTCATTATCAGGTAAGCAAGCAAAACCTAGCATGTAACCTGCAGAAATCAGCTAAGCAGAAGGCAAAGCAAAAACAGAAATTTAATTCTGCAGCAGCTTTTCTAACAAGACAGGCAGGGAGGGTCACATTCTTATGATAAATCAGAATAGTTCAGTGTGTTCATGTATTAAAAGGGAAAACAGCTTTGACACACATCTCACAGGAACAAGCAGAGCTAAAAATTGACTAAATTAAAAATGCCAGTCGTGTTCACAAGACAGACAGCATATGCAGAGGAGCTGAGCTTATGGCATTAAGGATGTGAAAGCCCATGCAGTAGCTGCCATGTCAGAGACCTAGGACTGGAATGACAGAGGAGTGCAGCACTGAGGGGGAGGCAGAATCTGCCATGGGCTGTAGATTACACAGCTGAATGGAGCAATAGTCAGAACAAATGTTGCAGGATATCAGACTGTACAGGCAATTGGTTTTCCACCGATTCGCACACAAGGCCTTTCTATAATTCTGTTTAGGATGACTGGCCCATTGCATATGTCACAGTCTTCATATGGAGAAAAACTGGGCTTGGTTTCCTGCTCTGCCACAGAACCAGCCTGACTTACAGCAGCTCACTCAAGTTGCATTCTCCTCTTACTTTGCTATAGGGATTCCATTGTTCAGTCTACACAGGAAAAGCTGCACCAATTGAAAAGAGGTTAATGTTGTAGTGCTGTAGATTTAGGAGTATGAAGGCACAGCCAGGCCCATCAGCTTGCCCATGTCTGGGGTGCTACACAGGAAATGAATGTATTGTAATGGAACTGCCAGCTCTAGGTGAACAGAATTCCAGATGTGTGCACCAGAAATCCAATATGCTTTATCATCTCTCCCAATGGACTTGTCATTCATACCAACTTAAACTTCCCAGTTAGCAATTTTGCCATTTATTTACCCAGAAAGAGGTGGGATATTTATTTATTTTTGATCCACACATTCAGTGTCAATTGTCTTGAGTTCAGTAGCTTCTAAAGTAGTATAAGAAAAAGAGATTGGATTTACACCCCACCCTTCACTCAGAGTCTCAGAGTAGCTTACAAACTCCTTTCCCTTCCCCTCCCCTCCCCACAACAGACACCCTGTGAGGTAGGTGGGGCTGAGAGAGCTCTTTCCAGAACTGTCCTTGAGAGAACAGATCTGGCAGTTCGTCCCCCAGTTACTCTGTCAGAAACTCCAGAGCACTACAGAAGACAGGAAGGCCTGGCGTAATGTGGTCCATGGGGTCGCGAAGAGTCAGACTCGACTGTGTGACTGAACAACAACAAATACTCCTTTTTACTTTTGACATGGCTTAAGTTTGCTCATACGACCATTTTGGTGACCTCTACCGTTCTCAATATTCAGTGATCCACAACTCAGAGACAGTAATTTCAGTTGCTTGTTGGGGGTGGGGGGGTGTCAAAGTTCAGCTCTTATCTTGTAGAGTAGTCCACACACATATTAGAACAGAAGTTTCTGTTTTCTGTCCCACCAAGTAAGGCCCAATAAACATACCAATCACATATAAATGCTTAACAGTGAACATGTTTTATTTAGTTGTTAGTACACCAACCACATGTGATGTTTGTAAATAAGGTTGCCAACCTCCAGGTGAAGCCTGGCAAACTGGAATTACAGATATCAGTTCCTCATAGGGTTGCCAGATCCCCCGGATTGGCAGGGGTTACCGGCTTTTTAGGGAGGGTTGAACCCACCGCTGGGCCAGCTGGCCAGTGGGGGAAGCCCTGCCCCCACCACCCACAGCCACCCGTCTCCCTTATCTCTTGAGAGAGAGGGGGGGTGGCTGCGTGCCTGCTCCCAATCTCCGAGTGCAAAGGCCACTCAGAGATTGAGTGTGCAGGGCTCTCCGGCTGCCTGCACTTAAAGAGAACCCTTTAAGTGCAGACAGCCAGGGCAAAAGAGCCTCACATGCCTGATCTCTGCTGGGAGATCGGGTGCGCGGGGCCCTCCGGCTGCCTGCACTTAAAGGAAATCGTTTAAGTGCAGGCAGCCAGGGTGAGAGGGCCTTGCACACCTGATTTTCGCTTGGAGATTGGCCACACAGGGCCCTCCAGCTGCCAGCACTTAAAGGGAACCCTTTAAGTGCAGGCATCCAGGATGAAAGGGCCCTGTGCACCCAGTCTCCGCTGGGAGATCGGGCACACGGGGCCCTCCAGCTGCCTGCACTTAAAGGGAGCCCTTTAAGTGAGAAGCTGGGGCGAAAGGGGCCCACATGCCTGATCTCCACTTGGAGATCAGGTGCGTGGGGCCCTCTGGCTGCCTTCACTTAAAGGGAACGCTTTAAATGCAGGCTTCTGGGGCAAAAGGGCCCCATGGGGGCAGCGCTTGGAGCCGAGGCATCCCCAACATGATATCATCATGTTGGGGATGCACCGCCCCTCTGGGAGCACCCCCCAAAGTCCCCCACTGGGGACTAAGATGGACCTGGCAACCCTAGTTCCCCTGGAGAAAAATTACTGCTTTGGAAGATGGATGGTATGGCATTATACCCACTGATGTCCCTCCCCTCCCCAAACCCTGCCTTCCCCAGGCTGCACTCCCAAGATCTCCAGGTATTTCCCAATGCAGGACTGGCAATTCTATTGCAAAAGAAAACCTCTGAAGAGAAAAAAATATATAAAGCATTTTTCACTTTTAATGGTGCACAAATTCAATGTTGCTCAGTTCTGTATAACAATTACATTATACACAAACAATTTTTAATTTGGTGATATAAGAGGTCCAAGATTTGTACAGAACAAGTTGGAGCCCATCTAAAATTTCCATGACCTCCTTGCTTCCTTCCATCAATGGCAGACCAAAAAAACCCCAAAATGCTGCTCCTGGTCGTGAGGGGGCCCCAGTAGCAGCATGAAGGTGAGCTGAATGGCTGCCATGGGAGTGGGGAATTGACAGAAATAACCCCACCCCATATTCATGGATCTTTTTGACAGGATCCAATTGATTACATTCAGCCTGCTTTATAAATTTCCCCAAAGGATTCAGACTTCTAATGCGTGCAAATGACAATTGTCCAGACAAGGACTGCATGGCAAAGGAATTCAATGAATTTTCAATTGCATGTGCTGATTAGGGTGAAGTAGAGAGAGAGCTGCTAGGCTAAGAGAGAGGATTTTAACCCTTTCCAAGATAAGGTTGCCTTACCAACAGTAGTTGGTGAGTATTTGACAGGTGAAGGAAGGACTGAAAGAAGAGTGGCTGATTATGTCTCAGATGCATTAGATTTTCCTGAAGGGGTAAAGAAGAAGGCTCATGAGCAAAGCTTATTGATAGGTGGGTCAACTCTCTTTCTTCAGCTCTTTGCCCCGTTGAACTATTTTAATCATCCAAATCTTTACAAAGGGAACGTGCTCAGAGGGTGGCCTGATGTAACTTCCATCTCTGAAGCTAAGCAAATCTATGCCTAGTATCTCAGTATCTCAGTGAGAGGCTGATTGGGAACCCCATGAATGCAGCTCTAAGCTTCTTGGAGGAAAGGCCAGATACAGCATGACAACCAAATGCAATGCAATCAATCATTTTAACTTCAAACCAAAACTTGTCTTAGTCTGTTGTCTGACTGCATCTGTGATCTTACTTAATGTTAGCTACAGATACAAATATTGTGAATTACTTCTGTTTTCTACCCAAAGTCATCTGAAAAATGTTGCTTTATAGGGGGAAGTTGGGAGAAAATGTTGCACTGCCAACTTGAGGTAATCCTTCTAGGATATCATGGACTTTGTATGACTGTAACCCATTCTACTGTATTTTTCAGTCCTCCCTAGACAGTCTGTAAACACACATGTCCTTTTGGTTGGAAATTATGGTCATGTAAAGTGCAGTCAAATCAAAGCTGACTCATGGCAACCCCATAGGATTTTCAAGGCACAAGACGTTCAGAGGTTATTTGCAATTGCCTGCCTCTGCATAATGACCCTGGACTTCTTTGGAGGTCTCACATCCAAGTACGAACCAGGGCCAGCATTGCTTAGCTTTCAAGATCTGATGATATTGGGCTAGCCTTGGGCCATCCAGGTAAGGGCTGGTTGGAAATAATATAGGCCTTATTTTGTGACTGCACCTATTGCAGTTCATCTCTTAAATACTGAGCTCAATTGATACATTGCTTCTGAACCCTCTCAAGAGATTCCCTGTATTTCCTGCTATGCTCTATAGGCAGTAATATCCTCATAAGATAATCCATTTCCCATTTTAAGCATAACTTCTGCTTTAGGATTTCTGCCTCTTATAATTTGTTCTTGTTGTTGTTGGTACAAACTTGACGGAAGTTATCTCAACAGCATTCTTCAAATAAACCACCTAGCTAGGGACTCTTTTTGGTGACTCCCCCAGCTGACCTCATTACTGAATCTATCCTCTCACAAAACCAAGCTTTAAATGCTGCTTGGAATTTCACAAGGAGTGTCTACTAACTTAGAATCCACTGCCATGTTTTTCATTAATATTAAGAAGCTTTATCCTGCTCCCTGAAGCAGAGCCTGGGGGATCATTTGGTCAAATGCACTGAATGATACTGAAAGCATGTCAGTCTTAGCAGTAGGCCTTATTGCCAACACAAACCAACCATTCTGTGGTCATGTCTGTGGCTACACAAGCAGTTTGCCACAGCAGTGTTTTGGTTCTAAATAAGCTGATTGAGTTTTTGGGATGCTTTGCATCAATCACACAATGGCCGCTAAGACGTCACCATAGTGCTGCAGGCCCATGGTTGGTAGTTCAGATCAGCAACACGCCACAACCATGGACCCAAGGCTGAATGGATTTTTTCCTAAGTCCCACTAAATGATCACACTGCTCATGCATTTCCATGGCACACCCAGGTGATCAGGCCCCTGGAAACCCACCATGGAAGTGCCTTGTCAAGGTAGCCACTAGAATTTGTGTGGGAGTTGTTTTAGTCTGAGGTAGGGATGATTGGGGCATGGGAGCCAGATGTGTGTGTTTGATCATGCCCATTTGATCCAGAGGGGCGGGGTGGCTACTTTGGGCCAAACTGCTTGTGTGATCACACCCTGTGACTCTGCATGCTCCAATATTGGTGTATAAAGTATTGGCTGCAAGCTGATGTTGAGCTGACAAAGGCAGGGTTTACCAAATGCTAAGTTGGCTGAACGTTGTCTGTTTGCTGACTTCTAACAAAAGTTGGAAGCTTCTGCTGAAGTCTTCATGATCTCTGGAATCATATTGTCAAAGTATCTACTCTGAGTCAGTAACTCATAAGTCTTTGTATCACACTACAGTAGCAGTTTATGCTGAGAGGGTGGTGAATTTCACATTACCGAGAATCTGCCGGATTGAAGCCGTTTCTGATTCGTCTTGAAGTAAACCGGTACAGGGCTGCCATTTCACACATGGCTTTCCCTGACCAGAAAAGAGTCGAATCAGAAGCGGTTTGGCAATTCAGACTGCACCGCTTTGTTTTCCCACTGTTTCCCGCCATGCCTTTTTTAAAAAAAATGTTCGCTTTAGAGCGCTATAGCACTATAGTGCTATAAAACAACACTGCAGGCATTCCAATGGGGTTGCTATGATGCTATTCTGTTATAGCGCTATACCGCTATAGTGCAATAGCGCTCTAAAGCGAACATTAAAAAAAAAAAAAAGCTGGAGATCGCCCGCGCGGGCGAAAAAAGGCGGGGAAAAAGCGTATCGGATCCGGGAGAAGAACCTGACGACTACTTGGAAGCGGTTGACAGGTAAAACGCTTCAGCCCCGTTTCCTGAACAGGACAGAAGCGATTCTGTGTGAAATTACAAATATATTCCGGTAGGGAACCGGTTCTAAAACGGTTCTGCCTGAAATGCCAGACCAGAAACCGTTTGGGAACCGTTCCTCTTCCGGATTATATCATCTGTCTGAAATTCCCCTCTATTCCACAGTACAACTGAGACATATTCATTTTATGTGATGAGATATTCACCTCAATCTATCATTTTTGAATGGCCATTTTTTAAAAAATGACTGTGTCTTGACACGATTAAAATTGAGACTTGCTGAGTCTCAGACAATTCTAATTTCCAAAGGATTTCTAAGTGGGAAATTTTTATCTTTGTCCATTTAGAAGAAATATTAACCAAATGAAAATGGAAAGTAATCTCATATTGTCAGATGCCTTAGACATGTGAAAACAGATCCCAACTCATAACTATGGAACAAGGAAAGACTGCATTCTAAATAATTTTTTCTGTTTGTCATAAAACTAGGCTAAGTTAGATAGGCTCTTTGTAAATACGCTTGTACTATGAGCAGATTTCATGTTGTCTGTAAGCCCTTTTGGTGTAGTGGTTAAGTGCGCGGACTCTAATCTGGGAGAACCGGGTTTGATTCCCCACTCCTCTACTTGCAACTGGCTGGATGACCTTGGGCAAGCCATAGTTCTGATAAGAGCTGTTCTTGAAAAAGAGCAGTTTCTGTCAAGAGCTCTCTCTCAGCCCCACCTACCTCACAGGGTGTCTGTTGTGGGGAGGGGAAGGGAAAGGAGTTTGTAAGCCACTCTGAGACTCCTTTGGGTAGTGAAGGGCGGGGTATAAATCCAATCTCCTCCTCTCCTCCTCCTCCTTTGAAGCACACATACTTCACTAGCCCCAACACCTGTTCTTGAATGAGGAGCCACTTCCTAAAAGAAACTGAAAAGCCACTTGATGTACTTTAAGCAAAAGTGTTCTTTGCAATTTAGGTCAAGATTGTTCTTCCCTGGCAGCAAGGAGCAGAGAGTGATATCTTCTGTGTTATCCCTGTATCCCTGTAGAAGTTTGGGGAAGCATTTCCAGATGTACCAAAATGTTTTGGTTTTTTTACTGCTTGTGCTAGCCCTGATACAGTATCTGTGGTACTATATCCCATTCCTTTGTAATACTTGGAGGGCTCAGGGGGGCAAGATAGCAATTATTTTTGGTCTTTTGGAACTGCCTATTGGAGAGGGGGTACAACTCCCAAGGAAAGCAAATACTGATTTATGAACTGGTGAGGCAGTGCTGTGAGGAAGTGGGTACTTTTGCAGTTTTTCTTTCCTTGTTTTGTTTCTTTATCCACAATGAAATAGTACAGGGGAGAGTACTAAGCCTCTAATCAGTGGGGAGGAGGAGAATAAAAAAAGGAATGTTTTTTAAAAGGTCACAAAACAGCATGGCAAGTTGCTATATTGTTCATCACCATGCTCCAGTTGGTGGTCATGACAATCACACAACTCCAGTTCACACAGCAGCACTCGTTATTGAAATTGGGGTGCTTGGAGGTGGGGGGGGGAAAGGTATCTTCCCTGGGATAAAACATTGCCATAATTGCAGCAAAAATGTTATTTCCTTGCAAAAGAGATGCTGGCAAGGGGGAAGATGTTTGGATTTCCACAACTATAGAATAGGTATTTTTAATGTAAAAGACTGATCGCCTGAGGAAGCTGTTAGACAGTGTAGTCCTTCTTGTTCCAGCTCTGATACAGATCTCTATCCTAGACTAGTGCCATTAAGTGCAATGGAGTCTCACTAGCAATTGGTGCTTAAAGTTTGACTCCAGGCTGCTATGGGGTTCACTTCAGGCTATGTCTGTGGCATGGTATGGTATGGTATCCTATACGTTTGTGCTGTCATTACTGTTTTGGCTGCAGCAGGAAGAAGACTCATTTGTGCCTCTCTCTGAGCAGGATAGACATAGTGAGATGTTATAATTCGTTCTGGATATCTTGTGATCGTGCAGATATATCTTCCTTAGCCAACAGTATGATGGCACTTAGGTGTGAAAATTGTACAGGCTATATGTGTTCTTGGGCTGGGAATTTGCGCTAATGTGCCAGAATGGCCTCAGGGTTGCTATCAGTGGTACAGTTTTCACAGCAGTGCTCCTACAAGTCATCTTGAAAATCATAACAGTGAGTCAGACATAGGAGTGCTATGAAAATTCCACAATTCTTGATATAGGGTGAGACCCAATCAGCTTTTCTGCTGGTGAAAAAGGAACAACGCTCTTTGCCCAACCCCCCCAAAAAAGGATATGCTAAGAATCATGGAACCTCCATGTACAAATGCCATGTGAAATGGGGCAGGGCTTAATGGAAAGGAAATAGGTGAGAGACAGTAAAAATTAAAACCATATTCTTGAATTAAAACATTAAGTAGTTCTATCATCCTAATTTTTAGTACTCATTTCAGTGGCACTTTTCGAGGTATAAAGTGCTGTTCCATCCTTGCAAATACTCTGAGAGGTAGGCTGAGATAGATCATGTTTAGTCCAAAGCTTTCCATTTTAGCTTCATGGTAGTAAGCAGTCTGAACGTTTATCTGCCTCTCCCCCCAAAAACCCAGCATACTCTCTTACAGATTTTTTTTAATGAAGTTGTGGTCCTGGGTTTGCAGAGTGGGATAATACAGTACATATATAGGCTAAGATTTGTAAAGCCACCTCAGCTGTTATTAAAAGGAGTGGAGGGGATTTTCACAAGCAGCTAAGTGACTGAAAAGCACAAATTCCCTTCACTTTTAAAATCTCCACTCATTTTCCATTTTAAATGATTAAGAATCAAGTACCCCAATCCCTTTGATAATTTGGAGAGTTTTAGCACTACTATACAGTCAGCATTACCCCCCGCCAAGCCAGGATTGTGTCTAAAATGTTGTTTCTTTTCTTGTACAAATGAAGGAGCCGTGTGGTATCAAGGGGGGGGGGAGGCTGTGTGCAGGAATGGGCCTAGGGCAAGCCTTTCAGGGATGCTAGTGTTTTGCTGTAGTCTCAGTTTGTCTTTAAAGTTTAATCATCCTGTTGCCCCCAATGATAGTAATAACGGTTTCTATTTCCTGGGTATGAAATAGCAATAATTTGTTGTCGAATGTGCATATTCCTTCCTTAGGATATACAAGATAATATAGCAGCCCAAACAGAGATTATTTAAACTGCAAAAAGAAGCTGACCTTTCTGCAACAGAAATCTTGTCTAAGTGATGTGGGCCTTTTCCCAAAAATTTGCAGTCATTTGAATTTTTCCTCAACAAATTTTCTTTCCAGTAACAGTAATAATATTCTTTTCAGTTATAATCTTTGTTATGTTCACTTTAGCAAAAAATTATACCATGTTCAGACTGGGCAGTGCAATGAACACAAACATAATCTAGGTAAGGTGGTAATTGTGTGCCCTCAGTTTAGTATATAGAACTAAATTGAAAGAAATTTATTGTTGCAGTTAATGAGAATTTCTTGAAACAGGGAAGTACTCATAGCAAACAACTACTGTTGTTGTGAAAGACCAGTCTGGGAGTTCTCCTGGACCAAGCACTCCTGCAGAAATCTTAGTTGGCAGCCACTGCCAAGAGTACCAGTTATCATCTTGAAGTGCTGGCTTTATCCCTGAAAGTGATAAACAGAATTGGTCTAGATTACCTTAGCCAGTAACTATATCCATAGAACCCCTCTCCTTGTGTACTTTCATATGGAACCTCAGTCCAAGTCTCTTCTTTATCATAGAATCATAGAGTTGCTAGGGTCCTCCAGGGTCATCTAGTTCAACCCCCACTGCACAATGCAAGAAATTCATAACTATACCCCAAGTGAATGACCATTGCTCCATGCCCAGAAGAATGACCTGGAGAAAATTGCTTCCTGACCCCAAAGTGGTGATCAACATTTCTTTGGGCATGTAAGAAAGGGCCATGAGAACTAAGCACTGATGTAACCTTTCCTGCCCTCCCTTTTAATGATCTGCCTAAGTTCACAGAATCAGCATTACTGTCAGGTGGCCATCTAGCCTCTGTTTAAAAATCTCCAAAGAAGAAGAGCACACCACCTCCCAAGGAAGCCTATTCCACTGAGGAACTGCTCTAACTGTCAGGAAGTTCTTCCTAATGTTTAGCCAAAAACTCTTTTGATTTAATTTCAACCCTTTGGTTCTGGGGCAACAGAAAACCATCCTCTATATGACAGCCATTCAAGTACTTAAAGATAGTGAACATATCCCTCTCAGTTGTCAGTGTCACACTGCTGACTCATGTTCAGTGTATGTTCTACTAAGACCCCTAGATTCTTTTTGCACATGCTACTGCCAAGACAAGTCTCCCCACCAGTGTTTCCCCTAAGCTGAGTTAGTGTGAACTAGCTCACAGTTTTTTAGCCTGCGGCTCACACATTTTTGTCTTAGCTCAGGAAGGATGGCTCAAGAGCAAACTAATTTATTCAGTAGCCAAATCTGATGCTCACAACTTTAATGCCAGTAACTCACAAAGTAGATTTTTTGCTCACAAGACTCCACAGCTTAGAGGGAGCATTGCTTCCCATCCTATAATTATGCATTTGATTTTTCCTACCTAAATGCAGAACTTTACATTTATCCCCATTGAAATTCATTTTATTTTTTTTAGCCCAGTTTTCCAGCCTGTCAAGATAATCCTATATCCTGACTTTGTCTTCTACCATATTTGCTACCCCTCCCAATTTAGTATCATCTGCAAATGTAATAAGTATTCCCTCTATTCCTTCACCCAAATCATTGATAGAGATGTTGAACAAAACAGGTCCCAGGACAGATCCTTGAGGCACTCCACTTGTCACTACCCTCCAAGAAGATGAGGAACCATTCACAAGCACACTTTGGGTGTAATCTGTCAACCAGTTGGAGATCCACCTAACAGTCATAGAATCCAAACCACATTTTATCAACTTGTCAACAAGAATATTATGTCGAACCCTATCAAAAGCCTTACTGAAATCAAGATAAGTTATGTCTACAGCATTCCTGTGATCCAGCAAGGTAGTAACTTTCTCGGAGAAAAAGATAAGGTTAGTCTGGCATGACTTGTTCTTAAGAAACCCATGCTGGCTCTTACTAATCACAGTAGCCATCCTTTCTAAATGCTCAAGGACTGACTGATGGTTTATTCTAAAACTTTCCCAGGTATAGACATCTAGCTGATGGGTCTGTAGTTACCCAGATCCTCTTTTCCCCCTTCTTGAAGATGGGGACATTTTCCCACCTCCAGTCTTCTGGCACCTCACCTGTTCTCCAAGAATTCTCAAAAATAATGGACAATGGCTCAGAAATTACATCCATGAGTTCTTTTAGTACCCTTGGAGGCAATTCATCTGGCCCCAAGGACTTAGTTTCATTTAAAGAAACTAGATGTTTGTGTACTAGCCCATGCCAATCCTAAGTTGCAACTCCCTTCATGTGCTCTGTTTTTGCCACGTTGAGCACCATTTCCCTTGGAAGAGAAGACTGAGGAGAAGTAGGCATTGAGAAGTTCTGCCCTCTCTTCATCACCTGTTACAATTACACTTTCCTGTCCCCATAATGGGCTACCATGTCCTTGCTCTTTTTCTTACTTTTTGTTGTTTTTAGAATCTCTCGCTAACCTAAGCTCATACTGAGCTTTAGCTTTTCTAACACTCTTCCTACAAGCACTGCTTATTTGTTTATATTCCTCCTTGGTTATAAGGCCCTCCTTCCATTTCCTAAATGAATCTTTTTTTAATTTCTCAAGTCTTTAGAAAGCTGTTTATGGAGCCACCTTAGCTTCTTTAGGCTCCTCCCATTTTTCCTTCTCATAGGAATCGTTTGTGATTGTGCCTTCAATATTTCACTTTTAAGAAGCTCCCATCCCTCTTGCCTTGACCTGGATAGCCCAGTCAAGCCCAGTCTTGTCAGATCTCAGAAGCTAAGTGTCATGGGCTATGATGACAGCACTGAGTCCCCGCCTGAGTTGGCACTGCAGCCAGAGGCGCTGGCCCTCCAGCAGCCGATGAGGTACAGGCACAATGTCAGAAAGTGATGTCTTTGATGTTTCTCACTGCATCCATTGTGTTATGTTTCTACCCCGCTTTGCGCTTGCGTAGCTATGCAGCCTGAAACGTGGGAGCTTCTTCCCTGCCGCTTTTCCTTATCACGGTGGCCTTGAATGTAGGCTTTGGACTATTCTTGTTTCGCTGAGAATTTTCCAGTCCTGGGAAGGCAAGGGGAGGGGGGAGTAGTCTCCCGCTCATGAAGTATTTCTCCCGCCGGGAGTTCCCGCGCGAGTGCTCAAGTTTTATTCGCTAGGCGCTTCATTGCATCACACTATAAGTTAGCCGGCTCTGCTTTGCTCCCCATTCCTGACAATGACCTCCTACTGTGGGTTTTAGCAAGTTAATCCTAATAAACCTTTCTTTGTGCAAGAATGACTGGATCTACTTGATTTTACACCTGACAGAAATTGTCAGGAATCCAACATCTTTCCCTCACCGTCGACGACCGCCATCCACCACGATGAGCGGGGCGGGAAAGGGAGCCCCGGGCGCAGTCCCGTTGATTACTACCTCGGGAGCCGCCGGGGCAGTTCCAACGATCACTACGGCGGGAGCCACAGGTGTCGTTCCAGTGACTACTGCATTGGGAGCCACGGCTCCCGTTACCTCTGTGGCTGCTCCAGTGGTTACCATTCCGACTACCACCGTGGTTCCTGTGACTACAACTACAGTGGTGACGACACCAACTGCCTATTCAGCAGCCGTGTTGGCTACCCCACCATCGATTGGCACAATTGGAGCCACGTACGCACTCCCGATCTACAGCCCGGCCGGGCTGATACCAAGTCAGGGTGGTGCGGTTCCACGAACCTATGTGCCAGGAGTCCCAACACCCTGGGATAAAGGGGTGACATTTCGCAGATCGCGCGATTGGACTAAGAACCTGTTGGACACTACCCAGACCACCTGGACTATGCCGGGAAGCCAGAGCCGTGACAGCCTCCTGGATCCCAGAGGTAGTTTTGGTCTTCCCCAAGGGCGGGTGTCCCGGGGATCTCCCAGAACGGGGTCCAGCCAGGACACTGATGCCCGCATGGATTCTATCCAGGAGGATACCCGACGGCTGGTAAGGGATATGAGTAAACTAATGCAGTCCCTACCCCAGATGATGGACCAAGCTATTAGAGCCCATCCGCTGACACAACCCAGACCTGCCCCTGCACCGGCTCCAGCCCCGGCGCCACCGTTGGTGCCGGGACGGCCACCTCCTCCTCCTCCGGGCCCGGGGCCAGGCCAACCAGTACCGCCGGGTCCAGGGCCGGGCCAACCAGCGGCCCCAGGGCCAGGGCCAGGCCAACCCGCGCCACCAGGGCCAGGGCCGGGCCAGCCAGCACCAGCCCCACCTCCAGTAGTGGCCCCAGTACCGGGAGCAGGGCCAGGGCCACCAGGACCTGTCCAGCCGCCAGTTGTGCCTCCACCTCAGCCTCCGGCTCCAGCACCCCTCATGCAGCCGGTACCGATCATGGCGCCGGCCCCCCGGTAATCCGCCCCAAAGACATGCTTGAGATCACTTTTGATGGAGATCCAGAGACTGTGTCCTTTTTCATATTACAAGTTGGAAAATTTGTACAAAGATGGGGCTATGTATTCCCAGATGAAGAACAGCAGGTGGAGTTTATTGCATCCAGGTTCCGGGGGAGTGCTACTAGCTGGTATGTAGCCCTTCATGATCTGGAGGCGGAGGAGTTGGGGAATGTGGATGACTTCATGTGGGCTTTGAGAAACCGTTTTGAAGATCCGGGGCGGCCCAAAAGCTGAAGCCTTCCTTCGCACTTTCAGACAAGGCAAACTCTCAGTGCGGGAGTACTCCAGAGAGTTTCAAAGGCATGCTGTAAAAATTCGAGACTGGACTGATGCGGTGTTGGCCCAACAATATAGAATGGGACTGGCAGTTGACGTCCGCAATAATGTTCTCAGCTCTCAACAACCTCGTACCCTCCAGGGGTGGATGGAGGAAGCCGAGAAGGCCGAAAGTCGCTTGCAAATGATGAAGCTGGATTTATCCTTGGGTAACAATCGTCCAAGTGTTGCGGCGGGCCAGGCCAGACCCAAACCAACTTCCACCCCAAGTGGCTTGAGGGATCAGCGTATGCGACAGGGGCTCTGCCTGCGATGTGGGGAGAAAGGGCATTTCGCTGCTGCCTGCCCGAAAGGGGATCCCAATAGAGCTCTACCACAAGAAGAGCCCAGAAGGTGGACAACCTCTACCCCGAGAAAAGGTACCGCCAAACCGCGCAACACACGGGCTCTGTTTGCTAGCCCCGACCAAGTGGATACCTTGATGCTAGAGGAGGAGAGTGAGATGCAGGGAAATGAGATGGTCCTGTTGGTGAACGGCGCTACACAGCAGGACCCAACACCAGAGGCGCCTAAAATGGTGAGCAACTACCCCTCTCTCTTCTTTGTGACTGTTTTGGTGATGAATCCAGCAATGATGACTCACATTCGGGTCCGGGCTCTCATTGACTCAGGGTGCGGGAGGGATCTCATAAACCCTTCTATGGTTATGGGGTTGGAGGCAGCTGTGGTTCACCTGAAAGACCCAATAACTTTCACACAGATGGATGGGTCTCCGATGAAAAAGCCATGCCAATTTGAGACTGTTCCTTTAAGAATAGGCATTGGTGACCACTGGGAGCTACGCTCATTCGTAATAGCTCCGCAAGCCCAATTTCCTTTGGTATTGGGTAGCCCCTGGTTACATGGACATAACCCGTATATTTTATGGGAAGAAGGGGAGGTACAGTTTATCTCCCCAAAATGTACAGATCACAAATGGGACCCCGGGTGGGGAAATCCCCCATGCAATGAACCTCCACGAGCTTGTTTGGCAACGGAGGAACTTAACCGCATCCCTGAGGATTACCAATATATAACCCGGGTGTTTGAGGAGGAGGAAGCAGATGAATTGCCCCCCATCGTAACTCCGACTGTGCAATTGAGATCCTTCCGGGTCAAAAGTTACCAAAAGGGAAAATTTATGCCATGAGCCCAAGTGAAAAGGAGGAACTTCGCCGATTTATTGATAAAAATCTGGCCCGTGGATTCATTCGGCCAGCATCATCCCCTTTTGCAGCACCTGTCTTATTTTGTAAAAAAAGGATGGGGGGCTCAGACTCTGCACGGATTACCGGGGACTTAACGCAGTGTCTGCTACCAATGCCTACCCGATGCCCCTCATCAAAGACCTACTGGCTGAGGTGGCGAAAGGGAAAGTGTTCTCTAAACTGGATTTAAGAGATGCCTACTTTCGGGTTCGTATTAGAGAGGGGGATGAATACAAGACTGCATTTAATACCCCGCTGGGGCAATTTGAATACCGGGTGATGCCCTTCGGGTTACAAGGGGCACCAGGGGTCTTCATGAACTTAATCAATGAAGTGTTACACCCCTATTTATTCAAGGGAGTGGTTGTTTATTTAGATGATATCTTGGTCTATACCCCGGATCAAGAATCCCACACTACCCTTATGCGGAAGGTATTGGAAAAGCTTTTAGAACACAAACTGTTTGTTAAGCTGTCAAAATGTGAATTTCACCAAGAGAGCATTGACTTTTTGGGATACCGCATATCCTCCGCGGGGTTGGAGATGGACCCAAAAAAGGTCCAGGATGTTTTGAAATGGGAACCCCCCAAAACCAGGCGCCAGCTCCAAAGTTTTCTCGGCTTCGCCAACTTTTACCGTCAATTCCTGCCACACTTCGCCCAGGTAGCCCTTCCCCTCACGGAACTTTTAAAAACCAAGGGGAGGGGATCTAAGGCTTCGGTCCCAGGAGCCCCGTTGGACTGGACTCCGCAGTGTCAGCAAGCGTTTGAACAACTTAAAAGATTGTTCACGTCTGAGCCCATACTAGCCCACCCTGATGAAACAAAGAAATTCGTAGTGCAGGTAGACGCATCAGACACTGCTATGGGTGGGGTGATTTTGCAAGAGAATGCTCAAAAGCAGCTACAACCCCTGGCTTATGTGTCGAGAAAATTTAATGACACAGAAAGATTTTGGCCCATTTGGGATAAGGAAGCGGCGTCTATCCGTTTAGCCTTGATCACATGGAGACATTGGTTAGAGGGGTCCCGAATACCTTTTGAAATCTGGACTGATCATAAAAATCTTGAGGTATTGCGAAAACCCCGGAATCTAAATGCCAAACAGTTCCGGTGGGCTGAGTTTTTCTCCAAATTTCAGTTTACCCTGCACCACTTCCCAGGGAAAGCCAGCCATTTAGCGGACGCTCTCTCCCGCCTTCCTCAGCATTCTTCTAAGAGGGTCGAAGTTCGGGAATCTATGTTCACCCCGGAACAATTAGTTGGTGCAGTTGTAACCCGTAAAGCTAAACAGGCACCTATAAGTCACATCCAGACATTGAATTGGGAAAAGCAGTTTTTATCTGACATCACCCCACCAGAGACGAGTGAGTTACAAGCCAGGGGTGATGTAAAGTGTGATCCTAATGGCTGCTGGTACAAGGGAAATAAAATGTTTGTCCCAGAAGCTACCCGAGCCCAGGTTTTGCGCACAGTTCATGATTCAAAAGCTGCGGGACACTTTGGATATGTAAAATCCTTAAGGCTTCTGCAACGGAGCTTCTGGTGGCCCAGAATGAAGCAAGAGTTGTCTCGTTATATACAGTCCTGCCCAACGTGTAATCGTTGTAAAGCCAGACCAGGAAAACCTCCAGGCCTCCTACAACCACTACCCACCCCGAGCAGACCCTGGGAAGTAATCTCTATGGATTTTATCACTGATCTTCCCCCCTCTAAACATATGACGGTTATTTGGGTGGTAGTGGACCTATTCTCTAAGCAAGCCCACTTCATACCGTTCCCCAGTATGCCAACAGCAAAAGGCCTGGCCAAAGCATTCATTCAACACATTGCCAAATTGCATGCATTGCCCCTCAAGATCATTTCCGACAGGGGGTTCCATTTGTTTCCAAATTTTGGTCTGAGCTAATGACTCTAATGGGTATTGAACGTGCGCTTAGTACTGCCTATCACCCTGAGACTGATGGCCAGACGGAGAGGGTGAACCAGAC
This sequence comes from Gekko gecko, assembly GCA_029375565.1. Taxonomy (NCBI): domain Eukaryota; kingdom Metazoa; phylum Chordata; class Lepidosauria; order Squamata; family Gekkonidae; genus Gekko; species Gekko gecko. The sequence goes on along the minus strand of JAPDNY010000006.1, from coordinate 123,907,960 downwards.
GTTGGAACAATATCTAAGGTGTTTTTCTAATTATCAACAAGACAATTGGGTAGATTTGTTGCCATTGGCGGAGTTTGCTTACAACAACTCATGGCATGCTTCCACGAAAATGTCACCATTCAAAGCTGCCATGGGCTATGACAGCCCCCCTCTTCCTTTCTTAAAACCTGGTGAGACTGGTGGTAAAGCCTCGGCATGGTGTCAAACTCTCCGTGACTCCTGGCCCCTGATTATCGAGACTTTGAATGAGGCCAAGGCACAATATAAAAAACAAGCAGATAAGAAACGGGCCGGGGGATGGAAATTACAACCGGGAGACTCTGTCTATCTCTCGACTAAGAATCTAAGACTAGCGCAACAATCCAGGAAACTGGCGTGGAAATATATTGGTCCTTTCCGAGTGCTAAGATGTGTGAATCAAGTAACTGTACAACTAGACTTGCCTAAATCTCTTAAAGCAATACATCCAATTTTCCATTACAGCCTTCTCAAGCCGGCCTTTCCCCCAACTAAAGGGCATCCTGAGACGTTGGATCCTCCCCCCCCTCTGATGGTTGACGGTGAAGAGCACTATGAGATCGCTGATGTTTTGGACTCTAAGATACTTCGTGGACAACTTATGTACCTGGTGCAATGGGTACACTTTGGGCCCCAATACAGGGAATGGGTGAAAGTTTCTGATATCAATGCACCTGATCACCTTAAAAACTTTCACGCTCGATACCCTGATAAACCTGGGGGGCCCCTGTTCGCTCCTTCCTGAGTGGTGGGTGGGTGGAGTTTTGGGAGGGGCAGAATGTCAGAAAGTGATGTCTTTGATGTTTCTCACTGCATCCATTGTGTTATGTTTCTACCCCGCTTTGCGCTTGCGTAGCTATGCAGCCTGAAACGTGGGAGCTTCTTCCCTGCCGCTTTTCCTTATCACGGTGGCCTTGAATGTAGGCTTTGGACTATTCTTGTTTCGCTGAGAATTTTCCAGTCCTGGGAAGGCAAGGGGAGGGGGGGAGTAGTCTCCCGCTCATGAAGTATTTCTCCCGCCGGGAGTTCCCGCGCGAGTGCTCAAGTTTTATTCGCTAGGCGCTTCATTGCATCACACTATAAGTTAGCCGGCTCTGCTTTGCTCCCCATTCCTGACAATGACCTCCTACTGTGGGTTTTAGCAAGTTAATCCTAATAAACCTTTCTTTGTGCAAGAATGACTGGATCTACTTGATTTTACACCTGACACACAACCAGGAAGCCCACCTGACTCACCTCTGTGGGTAGTTCAGCTGAGGGAGTGGCTCCACAGAGACTTAGCTACCTGCCACTGAGATGCATGCTGGCAGGGAAGGCGAGCACCAAGTCCTGAGTATTAGCAGGAGCGGCAGCGCCGCCACAGGAAGCCTAGTCAGAGGCCTATATAACTCCCACTTGGGATTGGGTTCTTGTGGAAGCAATGAGTTGCCTCCATGCAAGCCTCACATCCACCTTCAGTTCCTGTTCTCGGCTCCCCAACTCTGGCTTAGATTCTTGGCTTCCCGACCCCTGCTTCAGACAACCCCTCTTTCAGACTCACAATTTGGCTCCTGCACTGCCTCTCTTGACAATGACCTCGGACCAGACTTGACTTCTGCCTCTCAGCCCAAGCCCAGCCCATGACATTAAGCAGGGCTGACCCTAGCAAGTATTTGGATGGGAGACCTCCAGGGAATACCAGGGTTGGGAGGCAGAGGCAGACTATCAAGCCACTTCTATGACTGTCCTCCATGCCCCAGTAGGAATTGCCAGAGGTCACCATGACTTCCAGACACAGGCACACAAACATGCACACAGGCACACAAAAATGCAAAAAATAACAACAAAAACCCACCCCTCTTGAATTCCCATCTCCTTGAGTATTTCTGACCATGAGGTTCTACCCAGCATAACTTTAAGTTTATTAAAATTTGTTTTCCTGAAATCCAGCCTATATGTCTGACTACCTATGACTTTTCCTTTCCCCGAGACTGTAAATTCCAAAATTACCTGGTCACTACTACCCAGGGTGCCCACTACTTTCACCTCGTCAACCAGTTCTTCCCTGTTGGTGAGAATCAAGTCCAAGATAACAGATCCCCTTGTCTCCCTCTCCACCTTCTGGAAAATGAAGTTTTCAGCAAGATACATCAGAAATTTATTTGACCTTTCATTTTTAGCAGAGTTGGACTTCCAACAGATATTCAGGTAATTGAGATCTCCCATGACCACTACGTCCCATCTCTTCGAGAACTTTGTAATCTGTTCTAGGAGTGTCTCATCCATGTCCTCTGCCAGGCTCGGTGGTTGAAAGGTCAGTTTCCACTCAACAGATTTCACAGCATGGGGCCCATGGTTCCTCTCTGTGAACAGTCATATAGTCATACATGATTCACAAGTTCTCCATAATTCCCGTGGGTGTTGTTCCCACTCAGTATTGAGACCATAGTGGTACACAGAAGAAGCTTCAGCAGGCCCATAGCTACAGTGGGGTTTCCCGGGGCCCAACCCCTTGACTTCCTGCCAAGGCCCCCCAACTTGGTATGCAGCCCAGGCCCCCCAACTCTCTGGGCCACCCAGAGGACTCCCCACCACTGCCACTGCCACCGCCTCTTCCCTTTCCCCGCCTGCCAGCAGGTCAGCAGGCCTCTCTTTGCCTCCCCCCATGGCTGCTGCGGCTGCTGGGGGGTGGGGGGTGCTGGGATCAGAGCACCAGGGAGGAGCAGGGCACCAAGGTCCACAATGGGGTGGCTCTTCTTCTTTGTCCTCCTCCTTGGCTGCATTGGGAGTTGGGACAGTGAGGGGGCCAGCTGCTGCTTTGTCAGCGGCAGTGGCGTAGAGGAGAAAGCCCCCAGTGGCTGCTTCCCAGGCCTGTCCTGTCACACAGTAGAGTTGGCAGGCAGGCAAGCAGTGACCCCCCCACACACCCCTGTTCCTTTCCTTCCCTTCCTTTGCACAGTCTGAACTCTCTCCCACACCCTCTCGGGGAAAAAAAACCCAGTGAGGGATCCATGCTGGCCGACTCTTCCTTCCTGCCAAGCAGCTCTACAGGTGCAAGGGGGGGGGAGACTCACACACATTTTGCACAAGGAGAGGCGCTTTGTGCAGCCAGGCCTCCCCTGCAGATCCCAGTCCAGCGCTCTGTGTGCAGCATTCCCACCCCACTCCTTGTCCTGCTGCTTCTTTGCACCCTTCTGACTCACTTGCTGCTCATGGCTCACCCGCGCCTCTGCTGCTGCTTCAGCACCTGAGGGCCCTCCTGACTTCTCAGATTGCCTGATGTTGAACTGGCCCCTTTGGGGCTTTCTGGGGCAGGCCTTTCCCATTCCCATTTCCCCAGGACCTAATCCTTTTAAGTGAGGATGCTTGAGATTGAACCTGGGACTTTTTGCATCCAGCTGTCACATGGAAAGACCAGCTGGGGCAGGGGCCAGCCAGTGTATGTGAGTTTTTTAATTTTAATTTAGTGCCCCCCGACTTATTTAAAGGCCTTCCAATTTAAAAAAATCATAGCTGTGGGCCTGAGCTTCAGCTTAATATGTTACGTTTTTATGTTAATGGTTAATTCTAACTGGATATATTATTATATTTACTTTTGCTGTATTTTTTATTCTTGTGTTTCAAATAACTGTGGATCAAAATAGGCAATGTAGCAGAATATAAACTTTAAAAAATATATGAATAAATGTGGTGGTCTTCCATTTTTCTTCCACTTTACTGACCACTTGTCAGGCATATGCAGTACTTTACAGCACCAATCCTTTAATTGTTCCATTCTTTGTCAGCAGTAGAAATATGGGGCTGATCCAAAGTACTGTGAGTGATATTCTGCTCTTGGAATAGTTCATTCCCACCTTCTCCAAGTTGTAGCCCTTTTGTCAGGAGTCCTAACTTAGTCAGCAAAACACCAGGCCTTGTAATGTAAGCAAGGATAGCATTTATTATAGAGCTGCAATAGAAAAGGTCACTGAAGCAGGTACATTGTTCAGAATGACTTGGTTACAAAAAGCAAGTGGTTATACCGAGAAGGGGGTGAATGGGGACCCCCCCCTTCTACCAATCAGGGAATAACATGCGACTGGGAATCGAAAGTTACTACGCTAATGAAGTTCCCAACGCCCCCATTATTCTCAGGAAAGCCGGAGCTTTGAAAGCGATAGTAAAGCTCGCAGCTTGACTCCTCAAGGTCAGAATGTTCAGTCTGCGAGAGATAGGGGTTACCAGATGCACATTCCACTCTCACACCCTAGACATAAATCAACACCCCTCGGATTCCAACCTCCCGCCTGTCACGCCACTATGGCGCCCATTCCCATCCTCCCCTCCCCTCCATCCATCATGGCAGGGCTACCTGACATGCAGCCCCCTCGAAAATAACTCTACCCCTTTGGCTTATGGGGGTATAACTTGTGGAACGCCCGGATAAGCCGGGGGGCCAGAACATGTTCCGCCCGCACCCACTCCCTCTGCTCCGGCCCAAAGTCAATCCATTCAACAAGGTAAAACAAGCGATTGCGAGAGATCTTAGAGTCCAAGATTTGTGAAACTTCGTAGTGAGGTTCCCCCCCCACCAACAGCGGAGGCGGGGTTGGCCGTCGCGGTCTCCATTTGTTCTCCTCAGGTGCCCGGCGAAGAAGCCTTACATGAAAAATAGGATGAACAGACTTTAGAGATTTGGGCAACGCCAATTCGACAGTCACATTGTTAATCACTCTCACAATCTCAAATGGTCCAACAAATTTCCAACCAAGTTTGCGACTTGGTTGAATGTGACGCAAGTGTTGTGTGGACAAATAGGCAAACTCCCCACACTTTGGAATCCAGGCAAGGTTGCGTTTCTTGTTGGCCTGGAGTTTATAAGCATTTTTAGCTTCCTCTAGAGTCTTGGCTAATGATGACCACGCCATCTGCAATTGTTTGCACCAATCTCCAGCATCCCCCGCCGGGAGGTCGGGAGAAGTCAGAAATGGCAGAGGCGGTGCGTCATATCCATGTACTGCCTTAAACGGGGACATCCCCGTCGACGAGTGCTGAGTATTGTTGTAACAGAACTCAGCCAAAGGCAGAAGAGAATGCCAATTGTCCTGCTGAAAATTGGAAAAACACCGCAAATACTGCTCTAGAGTCTGATTCACACGTTCAGTCTGCCCATCGGATTCCGGATGGTACGCACTGCTGACCCCCCGCTCCACCCCAAGCAGTGACATCAGTTCGCTCCAGAACCGTGAAACGAATTGCACCCCTCTATCCGAGATCACCTTAGCAGGCAAAGTGTGGAGCCTCACTACGTGTTGCAGGAACGCAGAGGCTAGTTTCTTGGCAGAGGGGATAGAGGCAAACGGAACGAAATGAGCCTGTTTCGTAAACAGGTCAACTATCACCCATATGACAGTCTTTCCCCCGCTAGGGGGTAAGTCAGTAATAAAGTCCATAGAGATTACTTCCCACAGGCGAGCCGGCGTGGGGAGGGGTTGTAGAGCCCCCGGGGGTTTACCGGGTCGAGGTTTACTCATCAAGCACGTTTGGCATGCCGACGTGAAAAGTGAAATGTCTTTTCTAAGCCCAGGCCACCAAAATTGTCTCTGCAGGAGCTGGAGAGATTTTACAAACCCCGTGTGTCCAGCCAGTTTCGACCCGTGCGCCCAGCTCATCACCTCCCCCCTAAGGGAACGTGGGACAAACAGCTTGTCATTTTTAGTCCAGCAGCCATGCACATTTTGTGAGACTCCTTCCTCCCCCCCCACCTCCTCTCTATCAGCGTCCGACATAGCTGTAGAGAATTTCGTCACCCAGTCATTGGTAGGAGGGTCTGGGGACGGGGGGAATGTTTGGCCTGCCTCCGAGTGGTTACTGCCCCTCCCAACTGGGAGGGCGTGAAGACCGAGTCATGAATCTCCTCCCTTTTGCTGTCGTGTTGAGGGAGGCGTGACAGTGCATCGGCCAGCGAGTTAGACGTTCCCGGGAAGTGGTGTAGTGTGAAATTGAACTTGGAGAAGAAATCAGCCCAACACAGCTGTTTGGCGTTCAAGGAACGGGGGAGCGGAGAAGCTCGAGGTTTTTGTGATCAGTCCAGACCTCGAACGGAACTCGCGCCCCTCAAGCCAATGTCGCCAGGTAGCCAACGCTAAGCGGATCGATCCCGCTTCTTTTTCCCACACCGACCAATTCCGTTCAGTATCGTTAAATTTTCTGGAAACATATGCAAGGGGGTGTAATTTACCATCCTCCCCCTCTTGGAGGATCGCCCCCCATAGCAACATCGGAAGCGTCGACTTGGACAATGAATTTTTTAAGTTCATTCGGGTGGGCTAACACAGGTTCCGACGTGAAAAGGGCTTTCAATTTGTCAAATGCCCTCTGGCACTGTGGCGACCACTCTAGTTTGGCCCCTGGTCGAGTGCATTCGGGTGGCTTCCCTTTCGTCTTCAATAAGTCAGTTAGGGGAAGGGCCACCTGGGCAAAGTTCGATAGGAACGATCTATAAAAGTTCGCGAATCCGAGGAACCCTTGGAGTTGCCTCCGTGTTTTAGGAGCCTCCCACCCTATCACATCTTTGATTTTATCAGGGTCCATCTCAATCCCCTTTTGGGATATGCGGTAGCCCAGAAAAGGGATCTCTGTTTTATGAAATTCACACTTGGACAGTTTTGCAAACAGTTTATGCTTGTGCAACGTTTGTAACACTTCCCTCACCAGTTTCACATGGGACTTCATGTCAGGGGAATATAAAAGAATGTCATCAAGGTAAACAAGGACCCCCTTAAACAAATACTTGTGGAGCACCTCATTAATCAAGTTCATGAAGACTCCCGGGGCTCCCTGAAGCCCGAACGGCATGACCAGGTATTCAAATTGGCCCAGAGGGGTGTTGAACGCCGTTTTAAATTCGTCCCCCTCCCGAATTCGGACCCTGAAGTAGGCATCACGGAGATCTAGCTTCGAGAAAACCTTCCCCCAGCCACCGCAGCCAACAAGTCTTTTATCAGGGGCATGGGGTAGGCGTTTGTGTTGGAGACTGCATTCAAGCCACGATAGTCGGTGCACAACCGCAACCCCCCATCCTTTTTCTTCCGGAAAAGCACAGGAGCCGCAAACGGGGAAGATGCTGGCCGTATAAAACCCCTACTCAGATTTTTGTCAATGAATTTTCTCAGTTCCACTTTTTCTGAGGGGCTCATAGAATACAACTTCCCTTTCGGTAGTTTCTGGTTAGGTAAAATTTCAATCGCACAGTCTGAGTTCCTATGGGGGGCAATTCATCGGCCTCCTCCTCCCCAAAAACAGGAGCCAGGTCGTGGTACTCGGGGGGATGCCTTCCAGCTCCGCGTCCGCCACCCCCGCCGTCACTAGAAGCTGCCCCCTGTCATGGGTCCCCACTCTTTTCTCCATAAGTGGGGCCGGCATTTTTCGGAGATGAAGTTTACCTTCCCCTCCCCCCATAGTACGTGAGGATCGTGATCAAAAAACCACGGGCTCCCTAGAACCAGGGGAAATCGGGCTGAAGGGGTAACCACGAAAGGTCTTTCTTCCCAGTGTTGCCCTAGTCCCACCCTCAAGGGAACAGTCTCGTATTTACAGGGTTCTTTCATGGTGGACCCGTCCATTTGAGTAAAAACCAAGGGTTCATTTAGTTTAACAACTTTTGCCCCTAGTCCCGTTATTAGTGTGGGATTGATGAGGTCTCTCCCACACCCAGAGTCAATGAGAGCTCGTACTCTCACATGGGTCAATAGACCCGGGTCCATTAGAGTCACTGTGAGAAAGAAAAGAGAGGGGGTTTGCTCACCGGGATTTGCGTTTGGGAGTGTGGGACCTGCTGTTCAGCGCTGTTTACAGCAGGTCCGTATCGTTTCCCTGCGGCACGGTCTCGCCATCGGATGAGTCGGATGCCTCGCTGAGCGGTTTAGCTTGCAAAACTTTCGCCCCCTTCGGTTTCGCCACCTGTTTTGGTGTGGATGTGTCAAACTTCTTTTTGACTCCTTTTGACGCCCCGGGTGACGCAGACGATGTCGGGCAGTTCGCGGCGAAATGGCCCCCTTCTCCGCATTTGAGGCAAAGACCTTGCTTCATCCGGAGTTCCCTTGTACCGTCTCTCGGCTTCGGATTCGGGGCAGGGGTTTTCCCCTCGCTGCCGGCGCGGGGCCCCTATTAGCCATCGCTGCGGCGTCATCCAGTTTGATGGTCTTCAGCCGGTTCTCCATCGTGATGGCGGCTTGAATCCATCCAGTGAGGGTGTTCGGGTCTTGGTTCCTGGTGACTTCTCGGCGGATCTCCGCATTGAGCCCCCACTTGTAGAAGTCTACGAGGTTCCCTTCCCCTCGGAGTTTGGCTGCACATCTGCGGAACTCCGAGGTGTAGTCTCTCACCGACCTCGCGCCTTGTTTGAGGCTTCGGATCGTTGCTTTGGCTGCCTTGGTAGAGTGTACATCTTCGAATTGCTCTTTCATGGCCCACATGAAAGAATCGATCTCCCTCAGCTCACGCCCATCAGCTTGGTGGAGTCCCACGTACCAGTCAGCGGCCGCTCCCTTCAGGTGGGCTGCTATGACATCGACCATGCGCTCTTCTCGCTGGAACAGGTGGCCCCAGGTTTCGATAAACCTCTCGGCTCGTACCAGGAAGAATGGGAATTTTTTGGGGTCTCCATCAAAATCGGCATCCAGGAGTTCTGCAGGTTTAGGTGGCAAGAACCCCCAAGGGCGAGGGGGTGGTTGCCCAGGCGGCCCCTGCGGTCCTGGCCCCGCTGGTTGGTCCGGCGGGCCGGCCGGCACGTTCCCCTGGTCCTGGTCCGGCGCCGGGCGCTGGTCTGGAGGAACGCGGGCTGGTGGTTCCTCGCGCCTCTGCCGCTCGCGCTCTTCCCGGATGCCCTCCGCGATCATCTGTGGGATGCGGGCGAGGGATTCGTCCAGAAAGCGCATCAGGCGGTCTTGGCTCGGCTCCCCACTCCACCTCCTTCTCACCACGGCACCCTCCAGGCTCTCAGAGTCACGGCCGGTGTCCTCCAGGGCTTCCGCCGTGATCAGCTTTCGGACCGACCTCTCGGGGTGGCTTGCCCCCATGGATGCTCTCGGGGTCCCGAACCACGTCTCGTGGGTTTCAGCCAGGGGTTTCACCCAGTCTCGTCTACGTCCAACCCGGGTGGTCACCCCTCCATAGGCTGCCCCATACGGGTCTCCGTAAGGCCCTCCAAAGTCGTACTCCAGACCCCATTGCCCCGGCACATGTGTGTCAGGGGTCTCTTTGGGTACGTCTTTCCCGGGAGGTTTCTTCTCCTTTTCTTCTTCAATCGGGAGAGTGTCTTCTTCACCGCCACTCATTTTGGAGTTGCGGGTTTACGACCAGTCCCGAAAGTTGATGAGGATTCTGAACAATCTGTCAGGAGTCCTAACTTAGTCAGCAAAACACCAGGCCTTGTAATGTAAGCAAGGATAGCATTTATTATAGAGCTGCAATAGAAAAGGTCACTGAAGCAGGTACATTGTTCAGAATGACTTGGTTACAAAAAGCAAGTGGTTATACCGAGAAGGGGGTGAATGGGGACCCCCCTTCTACCAATCAGGGAATAACATGCGACTGGGAATCGAAAGTTACTACGCTAATGAAGTTCCCAACGCCCCCATTATTCTCAGGAAAGCCGGAGCTTTGAAAGCGATAGTAAAGCTCGCAGCTTGACTCCTCAAGGTCAGAATGTTCAGTCTGCGAGAGATAGGGGTTACCAGATGCACATTCCACTCTCACACCCTAGACATAAATCAACACCCCTCGGATTCCAACCTCCCGCCTGTCACGCCACTATGGCGCCCATTGCCATCCTCCCCTCCCCTCCATCCATCATGGCAGGGCTACCTGACACCTTTTCTCCATTCAAAATTCAGCCTTTGTGGTTTGGAGGACCTCCAAAAACAATCCTGAGTTCACCACTGAAAGCTGGCATGATGTAATAGCTGAAGTATTGGACTAGAATATTGGGAGATCCAGGTGTAAAATCTGTACTTTTATCATGGAAGCTTACTGGCTGACCTTGGACTTGTCACATACTCATAGCATGATCTACCTCACAGGATTGTTGGGTGAAAATGGAAGAGGGGAAAAGGACGTTCTAAGCCACCTTGAGTCCCACCTGGGGAGAAAAGTGGGATGTAAATAAATAAATCCCAAAGACCTTCTGTGGGAATGGGTGTTGGCAGAGTTTAGAAATAATCCAATCCATGCTTTGCGTTTTGCTTCCACTGTATTTACTGCAACAGGATTTTGCAGGAAAACATAACTGACCACAGGTCATTAATACAACAGAGAGGCCTACTGATCACAAGCACTAACATATACTACTACATGGGGGGGGGACAAGAAGAAGGCTGAACTACAAGAGAAAAACATTGAATAAACCCTAAACACTAGAGAATGTTCCACAGCTCCCACTAGGGTACATATGGACTAAACAGTATTTACAATAATTAGACTCTTAGCAGTAATTAGACTCTTAGCACTTCTCCAACACCACTTCTCGACAGCATGTGTACTATTCCACTATAATATACTGGGTCCAATGCATGAAGTAGTGAATCAGCTCATAACTTTATTCAGGAACAGGACAACCTAGCCGGCTCACAGGCCAGTTTATAATCTCAAGACCAACCACACCACAACACACCCCAACACCCGTGATAGGTCTATTTACAGTATCAGTCTTTCATAGGTCAAGTCTTGGATCCTAGCCTCCCGATTGGAGCAGGCTAGGATCTGCTCATCTATTATTTGTCTGTGCGAAGCTCAGGCTCTTCGCTCGACCACGTGCAGCCCTGCCCTTGCACGTGGTTGTCTCAGTACACAACACCCCTTCCCCCATAGTCCAGAGCACACCGACAAACATAGCCCTGGAGATAAGCTGGTGCCCTTCTTATTCTCATGGAATGGCAAAGTTCAGGGGTCGCCTGAGCAGGGCCCCGATCGCTCGGCTGGGCGATTAGCTGCGGTTGCGGCAGCAGGGCCATTTCCATGCACTCTGCTGCTACAACTAGGCTGTCGGATGATCGGTCTTCTGCTGGGACCTCTGTGGAGAGGTTTCCTGCAGAGGAGTGAGCTGTGCAGTCTGATCGGCTCCTGGGGAAGAGGCGTCCTCGTAGTCGCAGTCCTCGGGATCTAGCGGAAGTATTCAGCGGCGCAGTTGATCTATGTGCCGCTGCCAGAGTTGCCCGTCCTTGCGCAAGACCTCATAGGACACAGGCCCTGTGACATGGACAGCCCTCACAGGGATCCATGGGGGGCCCCAAGCATAATTCCGGGCATAGACTGGATCCTCCAGAAAGAACTCCCGTGGCGCCTCTTGCTCCTCGGGGTTGGTATCGTAGTCCAGGGCCCAATCCGGGTAGAGACAATCCAGCCTGGTTGTCAGGCAGCAGCCTAGCAAGAGCTCAGCTGGTTTTCAGGCAGCCAGTTTGAAGCTCCAGTCCCCGGAGTCCATGTGGTGGAGCACCTCCTTGGTTGTCCAGACCATCTGGCCTGGCCATTGGTTGCAGGATGGAATGGAGCTGATTGGATGTGCTTGATGCCATGGTAATCCATAAACTCCTTGAACTCGGCTGAGGTAAAAGCCAAGCTATTGTCAGTGACCAAGGAGTCGGGGAGGCTGTGGGCACTGAAGATCAGTCACATGGCCCAGATGGTGGATCGGGAGGAGGTGGAGGGTACGGGAACTACCTCTAGCCATTTGCTGTATGTGTCCACAAGGATGAAAAACAGCTGACCTTGGAAGGGCCCCACGAATTCCAGATGCAGTCTGGCTCAGGGTCTGTGTGACGATTCCCATGGGCACATGGATGCGTGGGGGGGTGCAGGTCGAATCATCTGGCACGGCTGGCAGCATTTGACAGTGTCCTCGATCTCTCTGTCGATCCTGGGCCACCACACATAACTCTGGGCCAGTGCCATCATCCTGATGACCCCGGGATGGGTCTTGTGGAGAGCTGTGAGCACACGGTTCTGTAACGGGGAGGGAATCACCACCTGACCACCCCATAATATACATCCCTTGTAGCTTGAGAGCGCGTCCTTCTGAGATGCGAACGCTGAGAATTCCAGCCCTCCCAGGCCTGTGGGCCACCCCCTCCCCACCCAGTCCAAGACCCGGGTGAGGACACAATCCCGGGCTGTCAGGCAGGCAACTGCCCACACCTGGACTGTCCGGGCTTCTAGAAGGGCAACATGATGGGCCGGGGCCAGATTGGGGTTGGAGGAGGGCAGTGGGAGGCGGCTCAGGACGTCAGCATGGCCCATTGCCTTACCGGGATGGTGGATGAGCTCATAGTTGTACCCCGCCAGGAAAATCGACCAGCGGAGCACCCTGGGGGACAGCATTTGAGGGGTTGGGGGGTTGGGAGCCAGGAGACCCAAGAGCGGCTTATGGTCAGTGACAACTGTGAAAGGCCAGCCATACAAGTAGTTATGGAACTTCTTTATTCCCACAAGTATAGCCAGGCCCTCCTTGTCTATCTGTGCATAATCGCCCTCCACCAAAGACAAGGTGCAGGAATAATAAGCCACGGGGACCTTGCCGCCGTCCACCAGGTGGTGCCCCAGAACTGTCCCCACCCCATACAGAGAAGCATCACACACCAATACCACTGGAAGCTTCTCATCAAAACATGCGAGAACCTCATTGGAAGTCAGGAATCCCTTTACAGCCCGAAAAGCGGCATCGTGCGGGGCATCCCAAACCCAGGCGGTGCGCTTGTCCAGCAATCTGTGAAGTGGCTCTGCAACTGCTGCCTTGTGCAGCAAAAAGGAATGGTAAAAGTTCAACAGGCCTCAGAAGGCCTGTAGTTCAGACTCAGAAGTGGGGGTGGGTACATGGACAATGGCACGGACTTTCTCATCAGTTGGATGGATGCCCTGGGCATTGATGGCAAAACCCAAGAACTGCACCCGAGGCACCCTGAGGAGGCACTTGTCCCTCTTGACCCAGAGACCCGCTGAATCTAACTGCTGTAGCACCGCCCGGAGCCAGCAGGTGAAGGTCTTGGGGTCTGGGGCTGCAATCAGGATGTCATCTAGAAAGGGCTGAACTCCGGGGATTCCTCTAAGGAGAGAGTCCATGAAACTCTGAAAAATCCCTGGTGCCACACTGACCCCAAACTGTAGCCGATGTACCTTGAACACCCCCTTGTGTGTCACAATAGTCTGCGCCTCAGCTGTGGCAGCGTCCACCAGTAGCTGCTGGTAGGCCTGTGCCAAGTCCAGCTTTCCAAAAACCATCGCCCCCACCAGGGCGGTCAGGACATGGGCTACCACCGGTACGGGGTACGTGTGTGCCTGCAGTGCTTTATTGAGAGTGCATTTATATTCAGCACAAATGCGCACGTCCCTATTGGGCTTGACTGGCATGACAATCGGGATCTCCCACCTAGCATGCAAGACCTAGCATGCACCCCCTGCTCCATGAGGCGGTCCAATTCTGCCTCGATCTTTGGCCTTAGTGCCAACAGCGGGTGGTGGGCCTTCATGCGGATAGGCTGCACGGCCAGGTTGAGGTTGAGTGTGACCACAGGACCAGAGTAGCAGCCAAGAGAGCCGTCAAACACCCTGGGAAATTCCTCGCAGACTGAGGCGAAGTTCTGCGCCATGACCCAGTTCACCCCTGTCACCTCAAAACCCAGGGGCCCAAACCAGGAAAGTCCCAACAAATTCACCAGCAAGTCCAAAAGCCCTTTAAAGCCTTTATATTCCACCCTGAACTTGCCCCAGCCCTTAATGTTCACCGGATTCTTTTGGAAGTCCCGTAGCGATAGTCCCCTGGGCTTCTGCAGACAGCATCTCCCTCATTGGCAAAGCCGACAGAGGGTGTCCTCGAAAATGATAGAAAAACATGACCTGGTGTCCAGTTCCATATGACACGGGGATCCCCCTATGAGCACCATAGCATGCAATTTATTAGGGCCATCGGGGGCAAGTTCATTACCTGGTGGTGGTGCTGGTGGTGGACCAACAAGGTGTGCATATCCGCCGACTCCTGGTGCATGGACGTCTTCTTCCGATCCCCCCAGGACCTGCAGACTTTGGCGATGTGCCCTTTTTTTCTGCAGGACTGGCATACAGCGCCCATCAGACAGCAAGTCTGGCATTCGTGCGCTTCTCCACAGCTGGCACAGGAAACGGTGACCTTCTCGGTTGGCGGAGCCGATGGAGCTCGGGAGCGTGTGCCGCGCCTGGATGGCTGGCATATCTGGAACACTTCCTCCTTGTCTGAGATTTCAGGGCTCCGGGTCGTGCCAATGTGGTGGACCACTCATCTGCTGGGGCCACAATGTGTTTTCTTGTACGCCACCACATCCTTCAGCACCTGGTCAAGCGTCAAGTCCCTGTGGCTAGCGAGCTTTCGCCATAGTTTAGGCTCTCATAGCCCCACAAGGAACTGGTTTAGGAGTGTGTCACTCAGGCTCAGAAACTCACATCAGGTGGCCACCTGCCGGAGTCCTGCAAGGAAATCAGTGACAGACTTGTCCAGCCCTGGATTCATGTGAAAAAGTCCAGGCGTTCCGCAAACTTTGTGGGCTTAGGCGCGAAGTGATCATTGAGCACCTTTTTTAGGACTTCGAAGGACTCCATTTTAGTTGATTTTGGGGCGATCAAGTCTTTCAGCAGCCGCAGCGTGTCGATGCCACACGAGCTGACAAGCAGGGCCCACTTCTTACCATCCTCAGTGACATCATGGAACTCGAAAGATCCCTCCAGATGTTCAAGCCAGGTCTCCCACTGCTCGGGGTGCTGCCTAGGGATGCCAGCCTCCAGGTGGGATCTGGGGATCCCCTGGAATTACTGCTCAGCTCCAGACTACTGAGATAACTTCCCCTGGAGAAAATTGATGCTTTGGAGGGTGGACTCTAGGGCATTGTACCCCACTGAGGTCCCTGTCCTCCCCAGGCTCCATCCCCAAATCTCCAGGAGTTTCCAGACCTGGAGCTGGCAACCCCACTACCCCCATCCCCTGCCAGTGCCCGTGGGGGGACCTGGCAACCCTATACTGCTGCCAGGCCTAGGGTTGGCAACCTCCAAGTGGGGCCTGCTGGAGGGTGAACTCCAGAGATCTGTGAACAACAGAGATCTGTCTCCCTGGAGAAAATGGCTGCTTTGGAGGGTGGATTCTGTGGCATGATGCCCAGCTGAGGCCTCTCCCTTCCCCAAATCCTGCCCTCCTTGCACTCCACCCCTAAACCTCTAGGAATCCCCCAGCCTGGCCCCAAGGCTCCCTCCCTCCCTCCCCCCTCCCCCCCTCCCCCCTCCCTCCCTCCAAGGCCGAAAGAGGCCTGGAAAGAAAGGGCCCTTCCCCCACCCTTGACTGACAGAGCCAGTCAGAAGCCTCTCCTTCCCCCTCCCCCCCCCCAAACGTTCTAATCTCTCACTGTTGCTGCCTGGAGTCAGGTCCCTGCAGAGGCCATTTCAAAAGGCTTTTGGGGGGAATTCAACCGTCCCTGAAGGGATTTCCTCACTGTTTGGATTTTTCTACAAACCCATGAAGTCTACTGACTATGTAGGAAAAGCTGTTGGGGGAGAGTGAGGCCCCTGTTGGAGGGAATAGGTATCCGCACAGAAAAAAAAAAGTCTGGAATTAGAATAAGGATATTGCCATCATGATGGCTTTGCCCGAATACTCATTTGGCAATCCAGCCTCCAGAAGCATGCAACTGGCCATTTCAACTAAGGTGCGGTTCTTACTTTCTCCTGTTCTATTTTGTTCAGGTGTGTATGGCACAGTTGTCTGGTGCTCTATACCCTGTTCCTTTAGGTACTGCTTCACTTCTTTACCTGTATTTCCTGCCCCCAATTGTCTGTGCAGAGTGTTTGTGGCTTCCTTTGGAATTTGTTGTTGATAAAAGTCATCAGGTATTTGTTTCTTCCTGGTGTAACAGTTCTCATGGATCCACAAATGTCACTATGCACTACCTGTAGGGGATGTGTAGACTTACTTTCACTGCCTTTAAGGAGCAAGGCACATGTAGCTTTTGTGCGTATGCAGAACATACACTTCATATATGTTTGGCATGACATCATCTTCATGTCCTTGGTTTTCAGGCTCTTTTATGGATTGTGGGTGTCTGAGTCCTTGACATCTGTGCAAAAATCTACTTCCTTACTCTGGAGGCAGTGCCCTTCCACGCAGAAGAAATAAGTGTTGGATCCATACTATAGAATATGTACACCTAGTTTTACATGCTCTGATAAAAATGCATTCCTCATAGTCATGTAACATCTTAGAAGTCAATTCTACCAGGTAGGTACACAAAAGCTGGATAGGTGGAGAAACCTGCAGCTGCCCAAGTGTGAGCACTGTGCTTCTGCATTGGAGACAGAGGCAAGGCGTCAGCATCTTCTTGCTCTTTCTCTTACATACACCAGTAATAAATTGGAATCTGAGAGCTCTTAGGGAAGCTGGAAGCAGAGTGGCAAGAAATGTCCAGCCTGGTCTATTTTCTCAATCTCACCCTGTCACATTAGATATCATCAGAGGCTAATGCTTCAGATGGTATTGCTCAGTTGTCAGGTAGGATGGAAACTTGGAAAGAAGATACAAGGCTTGATCAGAGCTGTGAGGGGGCCTGTATTTAATTTATATATTTTTATTTAAAACAGTTGTATCCTGCTCAATCAATGTAACATTTGTTCACAATCTTTAAAATAGTAGAATGTGTAAAACATCCACATAAAACTCAGCCGTCATGATTGGTTTTTTTTTTAAAAAAAAGCAGCGAACCATTAAAGCAAATAAGCAGCAGATGGAATATTGGTGGGATCCTATAAAGCATGAGCACAAGGTGCTTGCAAAAACAGGTTTTCCCCTTCTGCTGTATTTCCTTTTGACTTGTGAAAATTCAGTGACAAATACTGGGGGGGGGATCCTGATGGACTGTGGATTAGAGTGAAGAGACAAAAGCGGGCAAAATTAGCCCTCTAGGCTATTTCACTAGTAGTGCTACCACTGCAAAAGAGGCTTCATGGACATAAGAGGCAGAGAAGGCATGCTCCTCCTCACTGCAGCCATCCCTGTTGCATGGCTTTTTGTCTCCCAGATTTGACATCAGATTTTTGGGAGTCTAAAGGATACATTTATGTTTATATTGTGTGATAAAATGACACATACCTTTATCGTTGGTGGTGCTGTGTTTCAATAGGATAGCAGATGCTCTTTATGCCTCCACATTTATTGTTGTTGTTGTTTATTTAATTTATACCCCACCTTACCCCAGGAATGGGCTCAGGGCAGCTCACAACATAAAACCCACAAACAAGAAAAACAATAAAATAATAAATAGCAACAGCAGATAAAACCAAACCCGTGCCTTATACTGGGCAGGAATAATTACCCCAAGACATTCCGGTGCCCAAGTAATATCTAGAACAGCAAGGGCACAGGGAAAGGAGTCATGGACAGGGCCATGGATGGGGGGGGCAGAATGGTTGAATGCCCACCACCTCAACCAAAGGCTGGCAGAACAACTCCATTTTACAAGCCCTGCAGAACTCTAAGAGGTCACACACAGCCCTGATCTCAAATGGAAGCATGTTCCACCAGGCCAGGGTGAGGGTCAAAAAAGCCCTCAGCGAGGCTAAGCAGACATCCCTTGTACCCCTTGCATCTCCAGTTCAAGGATCAAAGCTAGCAGATATTGAGAAAGACCATTTTCTACCTGAGAATTAGGGAGAATTGTGACAACTGTCCTAGTAGACAATGGACTAGGCTAGATAGACCAATGGGTTGGTTCTGTATAAGGCAGCATTATGTGTTCATATATGCACAAGCCTGTAGAAACTTTTCTAATGGAACAGCTTTCTGAATATAGATGCAGTCCAAACACCAAATCATGTATTGTTCAGCCTCAGACAATTGAAACCCACTAAATTCCCATTTGCTCTTTCTAAGGATCAGCATCCCCCAGGATGCCAATTCATTGCAGATTAGTAGTCCTTTCAAACATATGCTATGTATTACTGATTGCAGAAAATAAAACTAAAAATGTAAGTGTTCTGAAAACAGATTGAAATACTCAAGATGATTGGAGGGGCAAAATATAGTTTTCACAAATGTGTCTTTTTATAAGAAAACTGACTTGCTCTCAATTTAGCATTGAACAATGTATAATTGCACGTGTAAGGTTAATTCCAAGGCAGCAAACCACATCAATGGAAAGCAGAAAAGAGATTAGAAAACTATTTCCAATTATAAATTAGGGACAGGGAAGAATGAGCAATACAGAAAACGAAACCCAGATGCCTTATCAAGTGGCTCTTTCTCAGTGTTTGACTCCCCTTCACATAAATATAAAAGTTAGCCAATCTTTTTGTTGTTTCCTAACATGATGATTAAAAAAAATAAGAATTAGGAAGAAGCTCAACAGAATCACAGCTGCCTTTTCTATGAACTGAACCATGGGCGTTTGGGGCAGGTCCAAAACAAAAGGGGCTAATGAGTGTGGATGGGAACTAGTTAAAAAATACATGTATAGAATTGGCAAGTGGAACCCATATCAAGGGCCAAATTACATGTTACGTGGGAGATCCATAGTTTCTTAAGGACAGCAGTTAACCAAAAGAAAGATACTGTAGACACAATGTGCCAAATAGAACAGACTACATCTCCAGGCAACTGCAGTTGCAGAGAGTACAGTTTTGATTGAGGCCACAGCCTTGGGGAAGGGAGGTTATTTTTTTTTTCTTCCTAAGTGATGTCCCCAGTAGAAATCCACCCCTTTTAGCTAATTCATAGGAAAGACTGTTGCCCATCTTGTACCTTTCTTTTTTCTTTACAATGGCTAATAGGAGTGGATTTGTTATTAAATGTCCTAATGTGCCAGTGATCTGCAGGGCCACCCCCACCAAGGCCACCCTGTTCCCAAGTAAGGAGGCACTCACCTCACACAAGGCAGCCCTGTGGGAAGTAGGCAGAACTGCCATTGCCACAGTCAGGTGCCCTCATTTTGCACATGGCTGCTGTGAGCTAGGGGTCCTGCCCCAAGTGAGGTGGACAGGAGTCATCATCTCCACAAACTAGTTGTTCTCACCCCATGCAAGTCTGGTGGAAGACCATTAGCCCCAGCCCCATGCAAGGTGGGTTCAAGTTGCCACCATAAGTCAATGGTCCTCATGTGGGGGGGGGGCTGCTTTTCCTCCTTCCCTCATAATTTCCCACTGGTGGACAGGGCTTTTTTTCAGGGGAGGGTTGTGGCTCAATAGTAGAACATCTGCTTGGCATGCAGAAGGTCCCAGGTTCAATACCTGGTATCTCCAGTTAAAAGGATGAGGTAGATAGTAGGTGATGTGAAAAACCTCCACCTGAGACCCTGGGGAGCTGCGGCCAGTCAGAGTAAACAATACTGACCTTGATGGACCAATGGTCTGATTCAGTACAGACAGCTCTATGTATTTAGGGCCATTTTTGCCTTCCAGTCTGTCCCTGCTGGTAATGTACAGAAATGGCATATGAGGGAGTTTTAATAAGGCTTTCCCTCAGACTCACAACTCTGTTCCTCCATGCAGCTGCCTTTTAATTAAAGAAAATGTCAGGAGATGCTCTCATGGATTTCTCATGTAATATAAACTTTGGTTCTCACAGGGAGCCCATCTGTTAGTGGGGTACTGCTAGCAAAAAACCGTTTTAGAAATGCCTTTCCATGTGTTATAGTATGTGGTTCAAATAAGAAACAGGACATGCTGTATGATCACATAGTCCAACCTGCATTTTGCTGCAGTCCCATTAAACATTAACTATTTGATTAAACATTAACTATTTGGACTTACTTGAAGAATTGTGATCAAAATGAAGACATCCATCAAATTCTCCTATATCTTTGAGATTTAGGTTTGGAGGTATATGTGTGGGACAGAATGGAGAAAAGTATATGTATTACATCAGATGCTACTTTATATGACAAGAATGATCTACCTAAGTCTTTGAAACATGGAAGGAAAAATCAGAGGTGTTTGCCAGTTGCCCTGGCATTTAGAAATGTGATAGTGATTTCTAACAATTTGAAATGCTTATGTAATCCTGCCTGGAGAGCTGGAGGGGGGAATCTCTTTCTTTTGGTTAACTACAGCTCTGAAGAAACTACCTAGAGTTTCAGAAACCTAAGAGTGATTGCTTTTGTGTGTGAATTGCCTTTTGTATTACAACCACTGGAATTAAACCAAAGTAGCAGCTAATAACATTCTAAGAAAATAATATGATTGCTGATAGTTCCTTCTAAAGACTTATAAATTGGCTAAAAGGAGGTAGAAGAGGGGGGAAACCAGCAGAGGAACAAAGTGTTGTATTTGGCAAATATAAATATCTTATTCTTCCTGCATGTCATGCTGGGCCTTATTGTTAATAATAATAAATAACTTTATAAAATAATAACTTATAATGAAGGGCTTTACAGGCCTCTGTGCATTTGTAATTATCTGCCATTTGCTATGAATGTGCAGTAAGAGCTCTTTGCAGCTTACTATGCTGCTTACTATTGGTATATTAAGCTTTTATCACCTCGTGAATTCTCCCATCCCTGTGAGTGAGGCTGAGACCTGGGAATGTTGAAGACAAAGTAAAAAAAAATTACATGTCTTTTTTTAGAGAAAATTGTATTAGTTTCAAAGAGAAATTGAGAAACAAACAACATAAGACAAACAATAAGACGTAAGACAAACAATAAACACTAGAGCGTATACTCTTGTTGCTGCTTAAATTTCTATAGTATAGTAAATCCATTTTCTTTTACACCTAATTCAGTTTATATACAATGTTAGAGCAGTTCTTTATTTGATTATAATTACATTATCAGTTCTCCAAGGTAAATTTCTATCCATTTATATAACCTTAACCAGATTTTCTCAAGCGTTGCTTCTTTTTTACCTTGTAATTGCAAAGTTAAATTATCCATTTCTGCTGTTTCCAGTATTTATATATCATTTCTTCTTTTGTTGGAATTTCTTCTTTTTTCCAGTATTTAGCATACAATATCCTGGCTGTTGTTGTTACATGTATAATCAAGTATACTTCAGTTTTTTTGTGGTACAATATTTAATTCTGTGGTACAATATTTAATAAAAATAACTCTGGTACAAATGGTAATGTTATTTCTAGGGGGTTGTGTTTTTTTGCAGTATTTCATGTACCCATTCCTGCCAACCTAGCAGTTCGAAAGCAAGAAATTGCAAGTAGATAAATAGATACCACTTTGGTGGGAAGGTAACAGCGTTCTGTGCACCTTGGTGTTTAGTCATGCCGGCCACATG
This sequence comes from Gekko gecko, assembly GCA_029375565.1. NCBI lineage: Eukaryota > Metazoa > Chordata > Lepidosauria > Squamata > Gekkonidae > Gekko > Gekko gecko. The sequence goes on along the minus strand of JAPDNY010000006.1, from coordinate 123,886,702 downwards.
ACCACGGAAACGTCTTCGGACAGTGCTGGCTCTTCGGCTTTGAAACGGAGATGAGCACCGCAACCCTAGAGTCGGATTTGACTGGCTTTCGAGCAAGGGAACCTTTACCTTTACCTATGTACCCATACCCAAAATATTTTTGCAACCTTACATGTCCACCACATAAGAAAAAAGAGCCAGTTTTTTGTTTATACTTCCAACATAAGTTTGACATGTTTGGATACCATTCAACTAAATTTTCAGGGGTCATATGCCATCTATAAAACATTTTGTAAATATTTTCTTTAAATGAGATAGCTTTTGTAAATTTCATGTTGGTTTTCTATATCTTAGCCCATTGCTCGAGTTGTATCTGGGAGAACCGGGTTTGATTCCCCACTCCTCCACTTGCACCTGCTGATGTGACCTTGGGTCAGTCACAAGCTCTGGCACAGCTGTTCTCTCAAGGACAGTTTCTGTCAGAAGTTCTCCCAGCCCCACCTACCTCACAGGGTGTCTGTTGTGGGGAGGGGAAGGGAAAGGAGTTTGTAAGCCACTCTGAGATGCCTTTGGGCAATGAAGGGCAGAGTATAAATCCAATCTCCTCCTCCTCCTCCTCCTCCTCCTCCTCCTCCTCCTCCTCTTCTTCTTCTTCTTCTTCTTCTTCTTCTTCTTCTTCTTCTTCTTCTTCTTCTTCTTCTTCTATATTATAACCTAAGTTTTGCACCCACTTAATCATTGATTCTTTTACCACTTCATCTTGCATTTTTGTCTCTAATGATGAAGTATAAAATCTCTTTATATCTTTTCCTTCTATACTCATCAAGATTTTATCCAGCTCCCTATATGAGTCATAAAACCCAGCAACTTTATCTTTTACATATCTAGAGTCCAACTGTGCCCTCTCCCACCAGTTCAAATGTATATTTTTCTTTTTAAGAGTGTCTTGGTGTAGTAGCTTATTGTGATTATCTAGCAGGTCATCATATCTCCCTAGTTGCTCCTTTGTGAATGTCATGGGATTTAGAAAGGCTTCTAGTGGTGAAACCCATCTTGGTATTTTAGTATAGTATTTTAGTATTTCAGTATTTTGGTATTTTAGTATAGTATAGTATAGTGTAGTATTTTGAATCTCTTCCCATATCTTTAGTAATGCTGTTCTTATCATACGTTGTTTGAAGTATTTATGGTTGTGACTTTTCCCATACCAGACAAATGTGTGCCATCCTAATTTTAAACCATGTCCTTCTAATTTTAATAATCTTGAGTTCTCCAATATAATCCATTCTTTCATCCATGTCAGGGCTGCTGCTTTATAGTACAACTGCCAGGTCGCAAAACCTCTTCTTTCCTTTGAATGTTGTAAAACTTTCAATTTAATTCTAGGTTTTTTCCCTTGCCAAATAAATTGTCTTACCAACTTACCTAGTTCTTTAAAATACTGTTGGTTTTTTAAAATTGGTATTGTTTTGAATAAAAAACAATCACATGTCATGAAGGCAAGCAGGATGAAGGAACGGAAAGTACTTCTGCATGATATAGTAATGAAAAGAGCTGTGGTATCCTAGAGTCCAACTGATTTATTGTGGCTTTGGATTTCATATGTAAGGAACTACACAAGATCACCTCTGAGCTGCCACAGTACTCTTTGTCATTTGACTGCAGCAGTTATCAGAACATTTTTTTTCCTTTGGAATCATCCTTATAATGTAAAATAGACTATTCCCATTATACAGAGAGGAATAAAAATGTGAAAAGATAAGAAAGCTATATGAGGAAAGTATTAGGGAAGAGGTTCCCAAATTCTGTGATGACAAGCCTTCTTAAATCACCATGCTTACTATTTCAGCCTTTCCAAAGAGAAAACAAGGACTCTTTGGGCTTTGGGCTAGGACAAATAGCTTGTGAAATTAGAAGGTTTCTTTCATAAAAGTGCACTTTATTGGCAGTGAACACAAGTGGCAGCTCCATACTGGTAGAATGAGCTCCCGGAAGAGATCAGGGCCCTGTGGGACCTCTTCCAGTTCCGCAGGGCCTGCAAGACGGAACTCTTCCACCAGTCTTTCAATTAGGAGCCGCCACACCAACAACACCTGTGGTTTGGGTTGGCTCTGGTCTGAGGGGTGGGGGGGATTGTGTTATACTTCTGTCCCAAGCCGAAGATCACCAAGCCAGTGACAAGGGTGAGCACGCCATCTGAATCATTCAAAGATTACCATCAAAGATTTCTATCACTAGCACTGTAATTGTTAATCGTTGGACTGTTTGTAATTTTTAAAGTTAATGTATGTAAGTTGTTTAAATTTTTGTACATGGTTTTATGGTACAGGGTACCAACTAGTGTAAGCCGCCCTGAGCCTGCTTGTGGGGAGGGCAGGGTATAAATTGAAATAATAAATCAATCAGTAAGATGCTGAGGGGTGTGTGTGTGTGTGTGTGTGTAAATCTATACACTAATTCTAGCACTGTGTTGTATCAAGCCTTGGCCAACAGGAAGGGTGAAGAGGATAAGAATGGACCAGGGTCATGTGGATCATGGAGAAGGAAGCCACTAGCTATCCTAAGAATTGGTTTATGTGAGAAGGAAGGTGAAAAGAGAATAGAGCCCTCTGGGTGCTGAAAATTTTAATAGCTGACTGTGAACTTATTTTGGACACAAAGATTTGTTAGGAAAAAAGCTTAGAATGTGGAACTGATCATCTCAGAATGTGATCATATGTGGTGGACTTGTGAGAAGGCCGTGAGTTATTGGTTGGAGATACATAGTGAGATACAGAAAATTCTGAAATGTACTCTTAAGAAAGATCCACAAATGTTTTTACTAGGTCTTAAGTTGGAAGAAGTAAATGCAACCAAGAGAACATTGCTATGGTACTTGATTACTACAGCTAGAATGACTTTTGCTCAGTTTTGGAAACAAGATAAAATACCAGAAATATGGGAATGGATTAAAAAGATGCTGTTCATGGTTGAAATGGACAAAATGACAAGAAAGCTTAACAATGAAGAGGATGAAAATTTCTTTGCAGAATGGAAAGACTTTCAAGAATACCTTGAGAATAACTGGGATGTTAAACGTAGTTTAATTTGCTTTGATAGCTATTAAGGAGAAGTTGGAAATGTTTTGATTGTTAAAATGTTACCGTTATTTGATCAAGAAATATAAATGGATTGGTAATTAGAAAATACAAATTTTAAAGGGGTAAGAGTATTGCGGGAAGCCTTGTACTGGGGAGGGAGGGGAGAAAAGAAAAGGATATGTAGTGTTTATATGATATAATGTTGAACATGCTGATATAGCCAATAATAAATAGTGTTTTTTAAAAAAAGAGAGGAGTGAACAGAGGAAAGCTGCAAAGCCATAATGGAAATATTATAGATATAAATGAAATGAGGACACATTAAGTTTCTGAAAATTCTAAGTAAACAATTTCTGTCCCTGGAAAGTACCCCTGCCATGTTCCAGGCTTATATGATAGTTATCCTTGGTGGCTGCTAGGGGTGTGCAAAAAAAAAAATTGGTATTTTTCAGGTTCAGGTATATTGAACCTGAAAATATTGGTATTTCCCAGTATTCCTGAATTCCAATACTAGTATGGTATTCGGATTCAGTAAATATTTGAGAATCCCAATTTTTTGGCTCAATTATACCCTATTGGGGCCATTATAGTCAATGGTTCCCATTGGTTATAATGGAGAACCAATCCAGGGGTATCTGAGGCTCTGGGGGGCTGCAAATTTGGTGCCTCTTCTCAACCTCCCCCAGTTTCAAAACGATTGGACTGGGGTCCAATTCTATGGGCCTCCAAAGAAGGTGCCATCCTCCATTGGTTTTATTTGAGAAAAACAAAGTGTTTAAAAGTATTGTGGTCTCTTTAAATGTCTTCTCCAAGCCACAGGTGAAATCCATTTGGAAGGCATTTAAAGGGACTGCAATCCTTTTAAATGCCCTTTAACTTTGACTATCTGGTGGATAGCTAAAATTTATCTCCAATTTATATCTGGCTAAAAATAGCCAGAAAATACCAATAAGGTATTTTTTGGATTTTTTTCAGATTTAGCCAAATGCACACCCATAATGGCTACATTTGGAAATTGTTTACTCCCATACATACCAACTGGGGTACATATACTGTTCAACAAAATGGCCTGATCCCACACATACCATATGTATACCTTAAACATTTTATTGAATTAGGCATAAGTGTTTAATACCTTCAAAATGAACAACTAGCAAACACTTAAACATCAACAATTGGACAATTTGATGTGGTGAGGATCCATATAAAGTCAGAGAACATTCTCAAGCTCAAGTCAAAGTCAGATTCAAGTCAAAAAGCATTTTCAGCTGAAAGAATCTGCCATTTCAGTTCTCACAACCATTCAACACTAGAAGGCCGTTAGTACAAATCTCAGAGATGTAAAGGTCTGCTAATGAAGATAAGTTTAAAAACTTCGTGACTCTCTGATTTATAGGGTGGGTAAAATTAAATGCTACCACTAAAACCTGCTATAACAAAATCTCGTTAGTGTTAATGTTCATTTATAGTTTGACTTCCCCAGTTTTAATCCCCCCCTTCTTTTTGGTGCAGTTGTGGGACTCACAATTTAAGATCCCAAAAGATGATTTTATGACTTGCTCAGCTGTAAATCAAACTTTTAAAGTTCATAAAAATGGTTAAAATAAAAAATGGTTTAATAGGAATGTTTTATGGTCCATAACATTATTATAGCTGTTTTATTCCCTGTGCGTTATTGCTTTAATTGGTTTGCTACAATTCTTGGGAATCTTCATTTTTATTGGATCAAATGTAATCCTAAATCAAAATGGCCAAGAATGCCTTCAATATGTCTCTTCATTTGTCAGTCCTTTTCTTCAGGGTCTGAACAGGCCAACAGGGATATATACACTTTATTTTCCTTGGTCTTTCAGCACCACATGTCATTCCATATGTTTCTGCCAAGTCTGAATTGAAAGATTCATAACTGTCAGTGATTTTGGCTAGCTGGACTCTGAGTATTTTGTCATACAGAACTTCCTTGCAATGTTCTATTTGCTTACTTATCCTTTTTGTCCTTTTCTTCCACCCAGGTGTCTGATCGCTCTGTAGTGGCTCTTGTTCCCAAGCAAACCTCTTCCTACAACATTCCTGCTTCTGCCAGTATATCAAGGACCTCAATTAGCAGATATGGTAAGAAACAAAGTAGCATAATACAGAAATAAAAAGGTTCTCTGTTTTTAAGTTCTCTAACAATCCAATCCATGCAATCAATGGAGTTAGACTGGAGGATTGCACTGTAAATCAGTGGAACAAGTTGTGAGTCCACTGGCACTTTTAAGACCAACAAAAGTCTTTTGTTGGTCTTAAAGGTGCCACTGGACTCAAAATTTGTTCAACTGCTTCAGACCAACATGGCTCCCCACCTGGATCTCTCTTCACTGTAAATCAGATAACTGTGGTGAGCGCCAAGTGGCTGGAATGCTTATTAGAGTTTTTATCTCTGAAGATTGGGAAAGCTTCTCTTTAAAGAGAGGCATCTCTCAGTTTGGCAGTGAACTTACCTTGTTCAACACTCACACTCAGATTGTGAGCCAATCAAAGTTTTGGAGTGTACTGAGCAACTCAAACAGCTACCGAACATTAAGTAAGTGATGTGAAAGACCTGTACCTGAGACTCTGGAGAGCTGCTGCCGGTCTGAGTAGACAATACTGACTCTTTTTTTTTTTTGGTATTTTTTATATTATAGGTGCATGTGTGTGAGTGTGTGTGCGTGCACACAATGTGAATGTGTGTGCACCTGGAACTCATGGCGACCTCTGATGACTGACTGTGGGTGCACTTGGAACTCATGGTAACCTCTGGTGACTGACCCCTACTGGGGGCCTGGAGGATATTCAGAGAGGCAGCCGAATAAAGCCTGCCTCTGGTATTTCAAGGTCTCCTATCCAAGTACTTGCCAGAGTCGACCGTGCTTAGCTTCCAAGATCTGACAAGATCAGGCTTGCCTGGGCTATCCAGTTCAGGACAATAATACTGACTTTGATGGACAAGTGGACTGATTCATGTTTTCACGTGTATATATGTTCATTGCAAAAAGGAGGAGAATGAGCTCATATCTCTCATCATTTATGCAACCCAATGTGAACACAACAGCCAGACACACATGTTTGCTGTCGCACAATGACAGTTAATATCCAATGGATGCAGGCTAGACGTCCTTTCCTTGAAACCTATTCCAAGCAACATTTCCCAGGTTCAGTAAAGATCTGTCAGGCAACAACAGTATTGAACTTCTCAGAGTCAGAAACAGTTGCCAGAAGAGCATTTGCACTCAACAAGTCTCTACAGTTGTTGCTAGCATTGATATTGATATCTCTGATTGTGCAGATGGCATGCAAATGAAGCCGCATGTTTACTCTCTACATTTGCATTATGTATTGGTGCAGTGCTGGGTTTAAAAATAGAATGATTCAGTGCTCTCACCCCTTAATTACATCCACAGGAATATTCATATTTATCTGAGCATTAATCAAGAGTGAAGCTTTGGCAAATTTTGTAATGATTCACTCATTCTCCTGCTAATTTATGGGGATCCCCTTAATCCCACTGTCACCCAGAAGTGAAAAATGGCAAATTAAGAAACCAGTCTGGGCTGGTCACAGAAAAACAAGAGTTTGCTTGATTACAAGGAGAGGAGGGAGAAAAAGATGGGCAGTTCATAAACTGGCTTGGCATTACTCCAAAACACTTTATACCACTGGGCTTTTCTCCTCATACAGCATGGGTATGTAGTGGACAACACAATCCCTATCTCCTAAACTTATAGGTGTGGTTGCCAGACTGGCCAAATCGTTGAATATTTTAATTTTCGTTCTAAATGTACAGCCACTGGACTGGACCAATGATGATAAAGATCCATTGAATCCTGGAGGCCAAATGTAGTTGCACATAATACCCCTATTCCCTCATGACATAAAGCACAGAAAACATTAGGTGGACCAGGGCAGTGTACTAGAAACTGTTTAAGACAGACCACAGACTCTGTCCAGTAACTCAATTCCATGGGCAGTGGAACTTTCCTCTGGGAGAAGGATTTTTCTACTAGCAAGAGAGGCTCTGGCTGGAGAGGCTCCATACGCTTAGAAGAAGCTTCTTCCGTTGGAGAAAATCTCAATTCTCCATGGAACAGAGATGCTAGATACTTGCTAGTGTATTATATATTTACTAGTGTTGCATAAACCAATTAACAATGTGTGCACTGTGGACATGAAGCAAGACAGAGATGTAATCAAGGCTGTTTTCATTTTGTGCACTACCAGCTTCTTTCTCCTCCTACCCAGATTCCACGTTTCGGTACACAGGCAGTCCAGACAGTCTCCGTTCTAGGGCACCCATGATTACCCCAGATCTAGAAAGTGGGGTGAAAGTTTGGCATTTAGTCAAGAATCATGATCATGGTGACCAGAAGGAGGGTGATCGGGGCAGCAAGATGGTGTCAGAGATCTACCTGACCAGGCTGCTAGCTACAAAGGTAATATCCGAAAATATAATACCTGTAATATGAGAAAATATCTTTAATATCAGAAAATATAAACATGCATTGATAACATGAAGGCTGTAAGGATACCTGAAGAGCTTTGTGCTTTTTGCAAACTAAGTCTTTCCAGAATTTTTTTAAAAATGGGACTGTTGCCCCATTTGGGTTTTTGATGCACAGGGATACCTCTTGTCTCATATAGCTACTTGTGTCTCCAGGGTCAAATTAGAGACTCTCCCTTTTATATTTTATTAAGTTCAGGCTGTCTGGCCCAGGAACAGTTCTTTAGATCTTTTATTTGCTTTCCAACTTTTGAACAGAGGGACCACAATGGGTCACGGTTAAATTTATTGCTGTTCAGCAATCTGCCATATTGCGTGCTTCTGCATGCCATATTGAAAGAAATAATTAAATGGACAATGAAACAATGGTAATACAATTGCATGAGAGAATTAATCCCAGATTGTAAACAGTTCAGATAAATGTTACCAGTTCCAAACCTACAAGAAACCTACTTAAAATAGACCAAACTGTATAGGATATGTATGTGTTTCTCTCTGTGTACATACACTCAGACACGCACACACACGCACGGTTTTCCTCTGCAGCCTAAACAGCCATGTGGTTTTCACAGCTCCTCAAAGTGAATTTCAAAAAGAAAAGAAACCAACATTGACTGAAAGAATAAAAATACTGCTCTTGGATCACTTTCCAAATAAAACTGTAATATCAGCTGGGGAAAATAGAGAGCCAGCACAGGGTAGTGGTTAGAATGTCAGTCTAGACTCTGGGACAATCCAAGTTCGAATTGTCACTGCTGTGGAAGCTTGCTGGGTGACCATGGGCCAGTCATACACTCTTAGCCTAGCCTACCTCACAGGGTTGTTGCAAGGACAAATTGGAGGAGAGAATGTTGTGAGCAACTTTGATTCCTCGCTGGGGAGGAAAGTGGGGCATAAATGAAATAAACAAATAATTGTAATAATAATCTGGATCATTTTCTGAAATACCTGTAAAGCATAAATTTGTGCTTAAAAAGTATTGTATTGTAAGTAAAAGTAATGGATAAATAATTGTACCCAGACTTAGCGTTAGGCATAGCCTATAATGATACTCTTCTTTGTACCTGACATAGCCTTTCTTAGCAGCCAACTCTTACACTGGTTTCTCTTTTCATAAAGGGTACGCTGCAAAAGTTTGTAGATGACTTGTTTGAAACCTTGTTCAGCACTGTGCACCGAGGCAGCGCTCTCCCACTGGCCATCAAATATATGTTTGATTTCCTCGATGAACAAGCTGATAAGCATGGCATCCATGACACAGATGTGAGGCACACCTGGAAGAGCAACTGGTAAGAGTGGGCAAGATTTATGGGTATGGAGCCCACATTAGGGCAAAGGACTGAGACGCAGCAATCAGTATTCAGGGGCTGGTGGTCAGAATGTGGTTTGTGGAGTTCAGATACAGGTCTTAAGTTTGTCATAGAACTAGCCTGACTAAAATGCTTCCAACTTGCTTTCTGAAGGTAAATATGGGGACAACATTTCTGGTTCTCTATATTGTTGGAAATCACAAGCAGTATGTATTATTGTTTCTACGAAAAGACCCCTGAGCATGACTAATAATAGAAGGTGCACGGAACACTGTTACCTTCCCACCTATTTATCTACTTGCAATTTCTTGCTTTTCGAACTGCTAGGTTGGCAGGAACTGGAACTAGAGATGGGAGCTCACTCTGTCATGCGGCACTCTCGGGTCTCGAACTGCTGAACTACTGACTTTCCACAGCCCGCAGTTCAGTGTCTCAACCACTTGAGCCACCGCAGCTCCTCCTTCCTATTCATTAATCCAGTCTAATTAATTATTTCATGACTTGATAATGTATAGCTTGGGGTAGAAAACTATTTTGGGCGGTGGAATGAAGCATTAACCTGTGTCCACAAGGAAGGGGAGGGAGAAGAGGATTGTACTTGGCAGGACACACTAGCAACAAGCCCAAGCCCCAGTGGTGCTTGAGCTCCTCAAGAGTTTGGTTGATTGTATGGAGAACCAGTCCTGAGTGCGGAGCAAAATAGTCTGGTGTGCCACTGCTCAGCACACATACTGGGTACTGCTTGCCCTTGTGATAGCTGATAAAGTGATATACTATAAGTCAACAGAGCCAGATGTACAATCCATGCTCCTTGAACTACAAGTGATAGCTGACTAAGTGATACACTATGAGTCAATAGAGCCAGATGTGCAATCCACGTGCCTTGAACTGAAAATAAGTACCTTCAGGACAAAGTCATTCACTCCATCACTGAAATGACAGAATTTTGAAAAGTTTGGATAAGAGGTACTAAAGGAAGCCAACATGAGGATTACCGAAATATCACACATGATTCTGCCTTACACTTACATATATCAAGAGAGACTGGCAGTAGCTGTCTAGGGTCTCAGGCAGAAGTTTTTTAGATCACCTTCCTATGTGATCCTATTAACTGGATATGCCAGGGACTGAACCTGGGACTTTCTGCAGGTCAAGCAGGTAGTCTGAGCCACAGCCTCTCCCCCTCATTGCACCTAAGACTGAACCAAATATTCATTAATTTCATGAGCCTTCATTGATATGTGTATAATCACTCTCTCAGGCCATGTGACTCTGGAATTAGAATGGGTCAGGCTGTTGCCAGGCACATGGCCCGGGGAAGGGTTCACATGGGGTATATAAAGGAAAACCACCTGAGTTTTTGCTTAATTGCATTTGGCATCCTTCCTAAGCTTTTTGCCAGAACCGCCAGCTCCCTGAGGCCCATGGGGCTTCTTGTATCTGCATCTAGACTTTGGGGAGAAAGAGAATCTCAAGGGGGCTATCAAAACCATGGCTGAAAATGGTCAGGCTTTGCATTGGCAAAACTGAACTTGAATGCGTGCTTTTACTGTTCAGCCTTTGTTGTAAAAGTGAGAGTGCAAGCTGCTACACACACGAGCACTCAGTCACTTCCACAGTGTTTCAAAGGACTTCAGTCAGGTAGGAACCCAGCAGCAGTTGAATTCCATATTTTCAAAACAGTTGCCACTGTTACATCTTTTTCTTTGCTGTTATTTTAGGATTAAAAGTTCCCTGGGTTAGAAACTTACTACTAAAAACAAAATAAAAATTGATACATGCACCAAACACCAACCCCTAACTATATAAACAAAAGGAAGATCAGATCTTTACACACACACACATATACACACACACACTTTTTCAATCCCTTGTGGTTTGAAAAGCCTCTAATCGTGTCTGCCAAAGCCAGATTCCCTGCTAAGCCTGTACAGGTCTAAAAACAATTTAGCGAAAGCTTTAGAGAAATGAGTTATTAGGATAAAATGTTGGAATCCAGAATAAATTGACACTTCTTAAAGCTACCAAGTGGCATTGATCAGCAGAGAGATTTTTCCCATGGCTGCCAGACCACAGGGGTCTTCAGCACAGAAAGCTACCCAACTGTTACTGATCTCCACAAGTAGTAGCTAGGAAAAAATCCTGAGAAACAGGGGCTCTCCAGTCTCTATATTCAGTCATCAGCATAGTTTTCCCTTTCAGCTGTGAACATACCAAGCTGCCTTACATGTAACCAGATCATTGGTCCATCTAGCCAATTCTGCCTTAAGCAAGGATCTTTTCCAGCCTTCCTACATGAGATCACCTCATTGGAAATGCCAGGGATTAAACCTAGGAAATTCTGTATGCAAAGCATGTGTTTGTATAGTGAACTGTGGCCCTTCTCCATGTACTGATTGGTAGCCTCAGATGCTTTTACAGGTAGAGAGTCAACAAAAGAAAAGGGAGATAAAGATCTCTACCTCATTTCTTATTTAAATATGTAACATTTCAAACTGCAAAAGCATGATCATAAGCATACTGCAGGTGGCACAGGAAAAAGTAAGTTCTTCCTCTTGCCCCAGTCTTCACAGCTGCGATGAGTGGGGTTTTTTGCATGTTCCCCTTGCAGTTTGTGCAGGGCAGACAGAACTCAGCCTTTCAAAACCTGCCTTGTTCTTTCTTTGCCCCATCAGAGATTTATTTCCAGTATTGCCACCAAGTGGGGAAGTGGGAAATAGTAATTTGAATAATAAAATAAATAATAGTAATTTGAATAATAAAATAAAATCGATACAAACACAAGTACATGGGGGGGGGAATTAAACTGCCAGAAAATGGCTAAATGTGGCATGTGACTTCTAACACTGATAGGTGCAGTTCTGAGGTGTGTGAACAATTTGCCAGAGATTTGCCAGAAACATAACTTTGTATTGCACCTGATTTTAGCTGGAGATTGGTACCAAATATAATCTGGTTCCCTTTCATCTTCTGCAGTATGCTCCTCTTCCCTTTGGGATTTGTAACATATGTTTCTGTCATTTTTGCTCCTCTTTTCCTACAGTCTTCCTCTACGCTTCTGGGTGAATGTAATTAAAAACCCCCAGTTTGTCTTTGACATCCACAAAGGAAGTATCACAGATGCCTGTCTCTCAGTCGTGGCCCAAACCTTTATGGATTCATGCTCCACCTCAGAGCACCGCCTTGGCAAGGACTCCCCCTCCAACAAGCTGCTGTATGCCAAGGACATTCCCAGCTATAAGAGCTGGGTAGAGAGGTCAGTGTGGGAATTGGGCAGCATCTGCTGCATCGTGATTTGCTACACTAAAACCCCCCATGGTTTTCAGTTGTTGTGCCTATACCTGTTTTACTGTAAATGTGTGAACTAAGCTGAACAGGGCCAGGTAAAGAGCAATAGCAAAATGTTTTCAGCTCATATCCATTCATGCATAAAACCTACTAATGGATCACCTGCAAATTCTAGAAGAGACCCAACATTCTTTCCCATTTGCTTTCTGGTTTTACTTCCTAATATAATTTCCTCTTCCTGTCCTTTCAGTCATATCTAGTACTGTATGGGGGTGTCTTTTTTTAAATGCACCTTCAATTCTGATGCAGGCTTTGGTCCTTTCCTGAAAACCTAAAATATCAATGATAAAATGCATGCTAATGTATGTGTTACCAGCTAATGTATGTGTTATTAGTTTTTTATTTGTTTGTTTTAAGATTTACCATGCAACCTACAGGATCCAACAGGATGTTTGTTTCAGTTCTTTTGATGGCCTAGCCTGCCTGCTGAACATAATCTTGGAGTAGCTTTAAGGCAGGAACAGATTCCTATGCACCAATCCAGACGTAGCTTTTCAGCCAGATTAATGACCTGCAAAGTGCTTGACACCCCACTCCACCCACATCACTAAATAACAAAACAGGAGGTAACTTGGTGGGCCACAAGTTGTGTAGGGCTGACGTAGAGGCACTTTTCAGAAACAATGGGCACAGTTTACAAACTGAGACAGAATGTAGATGGGACTTACTTTAAAAAAAAAAAAAAACTTTCTTCAGGTCTCTTACCAAGCTATACCATTCTCACATTCCTTTCCACTGAATTGTGCAGGTATTATGCTGATATTGCAAAACTCCCAGCCATCAGTGACCAGGATATGAATGCCTACCTCGCAGAGCAGTCACGTCTGCATGCTGTTGATTTCAACATGCTGAGTGCTCTCAATGAAATCTACTCCTATGTCAGCAAATACAGTGAAGAGGTAAGAGATCTTTCCCTCTTTGGAGTAGGGAGAAGTGCTGAAGGAGCCATTTGTCTTACAAGACAACAGATTGAGAGTTTGGCTTCATTCTAACCTATCTTCCTGATTCCAGCTGTAGAGAGTTTATTGAGCTTCAGAGGAAGGCACAAGAAATTAAACACAGATACACATGAACACAAGAAGCTACTTTATACTACGTAAGATAATTGGTCTAAACAGGTTATACTGTCTACTCTGATTGGCAGATCTCCAGGGTTTCAGGTAGTGGTCTTCCACATCAGCTACTACTTTATTTTTTGAACTGATTCTTAGGTGCTGTGGCTCTATGGCTTGGTATGCCGATGGTTCCAGGTTTGATCCCCCAGCATCTTCAGTTATAAAAGGACCAGGTGGTAGGTGATGTGAAAAATGACAGCTTGGGACCCTGGAGAGCTGCTTCCAGTCTAAGTAGACAACAGTGACCTTGATGAATCAATTGTCTGATTCAGTATAGGACAGCTTCATGTATGTGTATTCATGTAACTGCTGATGCTGAGGATGCAACCTGGAATCTTCTGGTTGCCAAGAAGATGCTCTTCATCTGAGCCATGCCTCCATCCCTTAGTATACACTGCATGATCATTTCTACCATTATAAAGGTCTTACTCAGCTAAAAGTTACCATGTGGCTTTGCCTTGAAACAGGAACTTCTGTTTTCTCTCATAACTGAGATTCTCTTAACATCCATCCAGGAAAAATTGACATGTGGAGAATGCAAGCTGTGCTTCTTAATACATGATCTTAACAAATAGATTGTAATAAAAGCATGGCCTTGTCAGATTCAAAATGAGTTTTTTTCCCATCAGAAACAGTCAGTTATTACTGACCTCCACATTTGAGTTAAAATGTTTTAAAAAGATGTATTTCCAAAAGCTCATATAATAAATTCATGTCTTGATATAAGTGTTCAGGATCATAAAAACATCTTGTTACTAAGTAATAAGTGAGTAGGACCATGAGATTTAACCAGTTAAAAATGAAGCAAAGATAGGCTTTTGAGGAAGTTCATGCCCAGATCTAAAGAACAATTTTAGAGTAACCAAAGGGAGCACCTGTATCCAGGGACAGACAGGTAACTATTTTTTATTTTTTAGTTTTTATTTTATCTCCATGGCATATCAATGCTTTAGAAACTTCTCATTTCCAAAATCATGTATTAAATGTCATTAGCAAAAGCCCAAGGGAGGGTGGGGGGCTTCCAGTCACAGTCTCACAGTTCCAACCTGTTCAGGGATTGATCCTTCTCTGCTACTGGGAATTTGATCCAAAGACAGTCTGACAAATTAAATGAACTCTGATGAAGGGTAGTTTCCCTATCCAGCCAGATTTGCAGTTTTTAAAATTTAAAGTTGAAAAGCTACCCTGCTGCCAAAGGTTTTACATATAGCCCCATAGGAAAAATGTCCATTGTGAACCAGTAGGGGTAACTTTCTGCCTTCCTTTCTCCCTTCCACCTCCCACTCCCACAGATCACTTTCTGTATTTTTTATATTTTGAATTGTTTGAAGAATGGGGTGACTCTTTAAAGAGGCCCAAAGATCATAAATTCAGTCCATTCAGTCTCAAAGATCACACATTCATTCCCCTATGGAAACTGCCCTATAGGGTTTGGGTAGGAGTGACAAGAATGGCCAGAGATCCAGAGAACCTTCTGTAAGTGCCAGAATCCCTACTAGAAACCTAACTGATGTCTTAAGTGTTATACAAGCACACTTTGCCATTTAATAAAGATTCATTTATATATTTATTTTATTTACTTCATATACACCCTGAACCTTCTGGAAGCATAGTTGCCAAGGTCAATAAATTGCAAAAGTCCCCATTTTCCTGTGGTGCTGCCACTTTCCCCCTCTAGTCTGCATTTTCTGCAGGCATTAGGGGCAAAAAGAAAAAGAAAAGAAAGAAAACCTTTATCAGTTTGCTCATCAGAAGTCCCATGGAATGAAATGTGATCCAGTGAGCAGTCTGAAGGATGGGATAACCTAATCTGATTGCAAAATCCAGTCCAATTACACTATCGTCCTTACTTCTGAAGCCCAGCATCATATATTTAAAAGCTAAGTTGTATGAGATTTTTTTAGACAAAAACATGTGAAATTAAAAAAAAATCCTCTCAGTTTTCTCTGAATAACCTAATTATCTTTGTGAGATACCTTTTCCTGATTTATATTCACTGTCTTTGCCATTATCTGAAGTTATCAGAAACAGAATCAAATTAGTGATCATCTATTATATAATTAGATTGCAGCCCACAGAAAAAGCATCATTCCTTTTGTCCAGAAAAACTGCACTGGTATCTAAATGCTTTCAAAAACTCTTCTGACCTTTGGAACCATCCCCTCCCCTTCCCCTTTCTCCCTGGAAATGAAAACCACGGCAGAACCTAAGTGTGATCTATTTTGCAAAGTGTTGTTGGCAGCATGGGCTCTTCTGATGGATGCATCACTTGAAACCAAGTTTCTACCATCTGTTCAGCCCTTTAATTTGCAATGCAAGAAAAGCCTATTTTGCAGTTACAACCATTAAAGGCAAAGTTTTTGTCATTTTATTGCATGTATTTGCAGTACGTGGTACTGTGCAGCAGCCATTTGCCGATTAGAGATGAGAACCTCATTACTTTCTTGCTAAATGAAACAGGGAATGTAGCATCCAGCATATGACTGTATGCCTTGCCAGTAATGTGCACCAACATGATAACACAGAAATGACTAGGGACTGCTGAATGCAGTAGCCCTCTACACTGTGCCTTCTTTTCATCCTGTACATTATTGCAGGGGAAATACACCTAAAGGACTGGATTTATACTGGCTGCCTCTCTGTTAGTTTTTACTGTCTCATAATTAAATTTTACTTATTAAGAGGTTTGGACATTGTTCACCTTCTCAGTCTCTGGAAAATACTTAGTAGGTCTACCACAAATATTTACAAAGCGAGGCTCCTGTGTCAGAGCGTCACTCATGTGAAGTCCATGGAATGAAATCAACATATTTTTTTTCCTCTCTGTCAGTTTTTGTACGCAGACTCAGGCAGATTTTGTGTGCACTCAGGCAGATTATTATATTTTTATCTGTATGCTCATACATTGATATACATGCAGCTGAACAGTTTATCAGACTATGTTACACTTACAGAAGATCGCTCAGTGGTCTGTGGCCCAGTAGTAGAGTATATGCTTTATATGCCGAAGGTTAAAAAGTTAAAAAGGATCTCAGGGTAGCAAGGATGGGAAAGACCTTTGCCTGGATAGCTGCTGCGAACCATAGAAGACAATACTGGGGTAGACTGGACCAATCATCTGATTCAACATAAATAGCTTTTCACATTTACAGTTGTGAGGATACAGTATATACACATTTCCAGACCTGGAAGATACAAAAAACACTAAAAATCATTACGAAAGACCATTTTGTTATTTCTGCCATCTATTTAATCTTCCCTTTGCTAATTTTGTCTGCTTGGTTGCAGATCATCGGGGCTCTGGAACAAGATGAGCAGGCGCGCCGGCAGCGCCTAGCATACAAAGTAGAACAGCTTATTGGTGCCATGTCTATGGAGAGCTGAAGAAAGGAGCTGGAACTCCTGGAGCAAGGAGAAGGAAGTGGTTACCACAAAGACTTCTGGGAATTAAAAGTTAGAACAGGCAAAGAGGCCACTGGCATTATACCTGACACACTGTAACGGCTGCCAAAAAGAAGCAGAAGTTGGCCCAGATACTTAGCTCAAAATCACTGATCAGATTCCAGTTGAAAGAACAGGAGAGAACCAACATCACTACTGCATTTCTAAAACCACTGGATCCACCAAGATGTTCAGCTCCTCAAGCCGTACACCTAGAAAGGTCCACAGGAAGACTAGATCCCTTCGTGACTGCTGCTTTGCATGAAAGTTGTTTGATGTATATTAGGAGAAAACAAAAACACTATTTAAAGGTTTTTTTTCTTTTTTTAAAGAAAAAAGGAAAGAAAGAAGAAAAATGAATTGGGACAGTATCCACGTCAAATATCTGTCAAAAAAGATTCTGCTGCACACACTGCCCCTCGGCTCTCATGAGTTGTTTGTGGCTCAGGTGGATGGTTTGCAATGGACGCTCAGCTCATTGGGAATGTTTGAAAAACTCAGTTATTCCTCTTCCTGGGAACTTACAAAAAACCCCACGAGCACAAGTTTGCACCAAACCTTTTTAAATAAAGGAAACTGTGCAGTTGGGGAAGAAGTCCAGTCTTTTGTGCCTTCAAGAGGCACTTAGCAGTCATGTACCAGAGTGGAAAAGCCATCCAGTCAGTCAACCCATCTGTCCTGAAGTCCTTCTTTGGCTATGTATTTATAGAGTATGGTATTTTTTTAACAAACCTGTTTACCATTGGAGGGGCACTATGATTTTTGAAAGTCCTTTATTCCTCTTCTACTTTGACAAAAACTCCACCCTGCTGCAAAAATTCCTCCCTCTTTCTATGTATGTGTCAACTGTGTCCATAAGGAATGTCCTGTCCTTTTGACACTGAGGAAGTTGTGAGTGGTTTAAACTGAAACTGGTGCATTGTGGGCTTCTGCAGGTGCAATTTGTGTAAAAAACAATTGGCTTTCTTAGTTGCTTTGGGGCATTGGGTTGGTTAGCTTTTTTGTTTTCCCTAGTCGTCGTGTGATTTCTTGCAGTAAAAATGTTTACAGCAAGCAATACTTGAACAGAGTAGACCTAGTGAGAGGACATATTTATTGCTTTCCCTCTTTGGATTTTCTGATACTTATGTGATCAGGACAAAGGGAATTTGCATTTTTCTCACACCATATGTGTGGTCATGCAAAGGTCAAGCGCAAGACTTCTTTGTCCATGGGGAGGGTGAGGTGTGGAGGAACCTTCTCTCTCATCAAAAGGAAGTAGCACACTCCATGTGCTGGTTAATGACTGTTGTCTTTGTCCATGTGTTTTGTCTTGAGTTAGGTTTCTTAGCTGACCCCATCAGCCCATTCCTTAGTAATCAGTGGAAGCCTGATGTCTGTGAGTTATTGTTCCTGTCACAAAAAGACCAAAGCTTTCTTGTCCCTTCCAAGAGTGCCAAGTAGCAGGTGGAATGCTGTACATATTTCTCTCTGTAATAAATATGGATATTTGTGCAGGCTGCAGTTAAGAGGGGTGATTAGGGGGCAAGGTGAATAGGCCTAATGGAAAGGAGGATATCGAACACTTGGGTCAGAGCCTGTAGCTGGAATCAGAGTCAGTTTTAAGAGAGGCAGTAGGGCTCCCTCAGCTGAGGTGGAAGAATGGGGGCTGTACCACCGAACTTGCTGCATGATGATCCTGAGCATGTCATAATTTCCCCAAAGTCTATAACATTTTAGCTATAAAATGCTTCCTAATAGACTCACTGGAAGTCTTAGTATAGGTTGCCAGAGCGGCCATACCCAAAGGCTTTCACAAGTAAATGCGGGAGGGGGGGACAGAGAGCAGCCACAAGTAAATGTGGGAGGGGGGACAGAGAGCAGCCACTTTGCAATATTTTGCTGCTATTTCATGGAAGAAAGTTTCAGAGTTAAGAGACCTGATCCCACCCCCTTGCCCCACAGTTCTAGGATATCTGTATTTATGCTGCCTTGCCACATCATCAGTTTTCCAAGGCAGGATTCACAATTAAGAGGTGGTCAGAAAGTGATGCTTAGCCAGTCATAATACTGGAAGGCTTGGCCACTTCTCTAGCAGAGCCGATGCTTCCTGCCACCACTGGTTTGTGCAGGTGTATATGAACCACATAATGTCACAGATCCTCATTCCTTCCTTCCAGATCTTCTGTCCCTGTTCTGCTGAAAGAAAGAGAAGGTGGTGCTTCCAGTGGGCTGGTTGGGTAGCTTGTGCATTGCACTACCTGTTCCATGAGAATCCCTGATGTTTGGTTTCTAATCATTATCCTGAATGCTGCCAGCAAAAGGATAAAGGAAAGGAGAGACTCGCTGCTTCGATTATAATTCATTAAAAGCTGTGCCAAGCCCACTTTCCCCCCGATAATTCACTTTCATAAGTTTCCCTGGGCCCTATTAATAGCCTGAAAGAAATACTAATGACTGACCTTGTGCAATAAGCCAAAGCCTTTGACATTCACAGCAGCAAAAGCTTTGCAGCCAGAAAGCTCTGATTTGCATTGACTTAGCAGGAGCAGGGACCAAGAGCCAAATGCAGAAAGCATCTCAGAACAAGGGCAGTCTGCATTCAGGAGAGTATTCTCTCTTGCTCCTTCATAGCCCTAGACAGTGTAGTGAGTTTGATTACAGAGAGTCTCCTTTATTACTGAACTTATCTAATATGGCAAGCAAATCCAACTGACAGTTTTTGTCAGAAGAATTGCCACTTTACTTAGTTTCAGGCACTTCACAATTAGACCATTTTAGGGCCTTGTAAGTGCAGTTTCTTTTTTATCAGGTTTTACTGACATGATTTGGGTTGTTTGGCTGCAGCTTCAGTCTTCTGAACTAAGGCTGCATCCAGGCACATCTGAAGTTCCTTGTATCATTAGAAGTGAGGGAAGAGGTGATCCACTCGTAACCCCAGCTAGTAGGAAGAAGGAGGGAGGCAGCACTACAGCTGCTAGCATCCCGCCTAGTGTTTGACCTCGTAGCAAACAGCAGGTTGATCAGTGTAATTTTTGCATGGCTTGCCAGGGTCAGGCACACTGATTCAGGCATGCTGTGCCAGAATTGCCCCCTATGCCTGACCATTTTCAAAAGTCATGCTTTTAAACCAGCAGACTGATAACTTACACTCACAGCTTTTAAGGCTACATAGCAGCATTTCATCTAGTCAGGGTTTGTTTTAAGATGAACTGGTAATTCTGCTCTGTAAATTAGATATTTATAATGCCACAAGGCTACCAAACAGTTCAGCTGTAACTGCCTGGTCTGGCTCTTGGATGGTTCAAGTGTTATAAGTTTCCAGTGCTGTTTTCATTGGACTACAGCCAGGCTCAAGCATTTAGAAGCCATAGTGATTGCCTTAGGTGACTTTCTTCCCCATCCATGTTAGTGTCTCCTTTCCCTGATGTCTGAATCCCGGCCTGCTCTGTTTCAGGTGTTTTCACATCAAAGCCAGAGACGTCATTTCTGGAATTTCTGTGCCTGGCACTGCTGTTTGAATAATTCCATTTAATCTTCTACTGATGAGTGCTATCCAGGGCCATCAAAGAGCCCACTGCACAGGGTAGTGATGTGCTAATCAAATGCTTCTTTCCTTTGAAGGCCCTTATTTTAAAAGAAATCCATCTTGTTAGCACACTTGCCTGCCCCTGCTATACTTTTCCCCTCTCACTACAAAATTCTGCAGCCAATCGGCTTGCTAGAGCAATGGCTTCTCAGACCATCCAGCTCCTTCTGTAACAGGTTCCACATACTGTTAGAAAGCAGTACAATGTATAAACAGCAAATCTGGTACAGCTGCATTGAGAACAACCTGTTGCTAAATTAACAACTGTCAAGGTAAGGAAGTGACAGAAATAACAGTGCTTCCAGGTTGCTAGTGGGAAATAACCTAGGCAGGAATTTAAAGGATGTGTAGTTGGTTCAGAATGGTGGAAATCTTAGCCTTACTCAGGGGTACATTGGTGCTGTTGGTCAACAAGATATTGTTATGTCCCTATTGTGATGGAATGCCTTTTGCTTTCCAATCAGAAAATCCAGTATAAGATCTAGGATTCATGTCTCAGCTTCATATTATGAAGCAGGTATTTTCCTATTCCATGCCATGAAAATGTTGTCATGGGTTCAGCTTTCTGCCAGAGTGGACCTATTTCTTTTCAACAATAGCTGTTTCCCTGGAACAATCCTAAGTGTTGGTTAGTTATTTCAGTGTTCTTCACTTCATCTGCTTTGGCTCAAATGAACTCAGTTTATATTACATCCTCTGGATGAACTGCCCCAAAGTGATACCAGTGCAAGTTGTGGCCAAGATTTTGATCAAAGTTTTTGTACACCTGAGTGCATTCTATCTAGTTTAGAAAGTTACCCTATTGTCAAGGCTTCTTCTTTAAGAGTTCTCATCCAGTTATAAGAGCTCCACAGAGAGCTGTGTCCTGCTGAAAGGTAAACTACCTTAACGTCTTCCATAACTAGCACCTTTCAGTCACTTATGCAATAAGTGACTAAGCAGTCTTTATTTTTGATGGCTCCAATAGAACTCAACTCCAATAGAAGTTGTAGCATCTGGCATTTGTTGCCTTTGCTCATCATTTTGCAAATTTTTATATTGTGGGTTTGTACTCACAGCCACAGAAAAACTACCAAAATAACTGTCCATAACAACATTACATATAACTTAGTGGAACTCTTTGGATTTTGCTCCATGAATTTTACTGTTTATTGCTACATCTCCCTGATTTTTTCCATTTGTTTTGTTGTATAAAAAGCAAAAACACAGCATTGAGGAGCCATGGGTTGGTTGAAACAAGACTAATCTAGATCTAAATTCAGATTAGACACATGGAAGCTGAATTGGAAAAGAACTTTGGCCAAATAACACATGTGCATATGTTCCTGTGAACGATGACAATCTGATACAACACAGAGAACATCTGCAGAGGCTGCAGATGGAGAAAATTCCTATTTCATTTTTGTGATAGGAATGAAAGATTTCCCATTAAGAGCACCAGGTGCTGAGATTTTCCATACAGTCCTCCTTTTAGGCTCCAGTATTATCTACATTCACTTGTCACAGGGATTCTGTTCACCAGACAAATGGAAACAAAAATAGTTTGACCTGAATAAGTCTGGGGTGCAAGGAAAGGAGGCTGAGACTCAACCTGTAGAAAAAGGAACACAGCAGTGATTGAAGGAAGGATAAACACCCAACATGAAAGAGCCATTAAAACTCCAGTAGAGCTAGAGTCTGTCATTTCAATATTCCATTTGTATCATAAACCAAACACAAATAACAACACAGAGATCTGTCATGCTGTATATATTTACTCACTAGTTAGAGCTAGGTGAGCAGTCCAATCTAAATAGTGAAAGTGTCTCCAGTGACTATTTCTCGGCTCTCCCATACTGTGTCCTTTCAGCTGTTACCTATGCGCTCATACACACATAGGCATCCAGCTGATTTGGGGAGGATCCCATTGCGCCGGAGCGAAGCACAGCCAATCATATCGCTGCTGCCTTATGTGCAACGCGGGTTGCTTCCGGCTTTTCCACTGAGCGTTCACACTTCCGGGAAACAGAATGCAGTGAGATAAAGGCACTCTCCAGAATTTGCTGCCACTTTCAACAGGTATCTTTTAATCCCAGGAGTGAAGCGGAACAGCACGGGTTGCCTACAGGTGGGGAACGCCAGGCCGATGTGCCTGTGTGAATGCCCCCTTTAATCTGTTTGGGAAACATGGCTGAAACATGGCTATAGTGGGGCAAATTGCCAGTCTGAACTCAGCCTAAGTGATAAAAACTCAAATGACATCTCCTCTTTAAAAAAATTTATACTGCATGGAACTAACAAACCTTTAAGCAACATAGCAGATTTGTATACCAAGGCTTTGGATCAATTTGGATTCAGAACATAAACCTGTCCCTGTGGATACACAAACCAATAGACCAGGAGGAAAACTACAATCTAAATTCTGGTCAATCCATTTCAGAAGTTTTTTTGGTTTTAGTTCTAAACATAAAAGATCAGTTTAATAAAATTATTTCCTTGAAAAGACAACAGAGAAGGGTGGGGAGAGATCTGTTAAATTTACAGTAAGTGCAAATGTACTTCTGAAGGATTAGGTTGTGTTTTGGGACATAGTTCTTGAGTAAATTTTCTTCTTGCCTCCTATGACAGACCCCTGATGCTTCCCCACTCTCAGGCAGATATTCCCGCCAAAAAACTGAGCCACCCTTCAATAGCATGTATTTCTTTATTTTATAAGCTTTAATTGTCCCATCCTGTTACAGATATTAGTTTAGGCTTCTGTCACAGCACAGGAACTTAAAGGAAAATACAGGAGCTGTATTATATTTAAACTCTTATTGAAATGGCACTTGAGGCAAAGGCTGATTTCCCACAAGTGCTGCTTCGCACTCGCCCTTCCCTTTTGCCCTGATGGTACGTGTCAATTTCACTCAAGTTGCTGCGTGGCCACATTTTGCCTCGCACTTTCATGCGATTTTCCCCGCGTCTACTCAATCCTGTTTTTTGAGGATTGAGTAGATGCGGGGGAAATCACGCGAAGCTTCGGGGCAAAATGCAGCCGCACAGCAGCTTTTGTGAAATTGACACATACCATTGGGGCAAAAGGGAAGGCAAGTGCGGAGCAGCACTTGTGGGAAATTGGCCAAAGTAACTTTCAAAACAGAAATAATATTTTATTGAACAGGTAGAGAATATATATAATAGGGGATTGTCAAGGTTTAGAAAGGCTGAGGTAAAACTTCATACTATATACAGATTTGAAAGCTTAGATCATACAAGAGAGTTTTGTTGTGGCTTATTTTCAGAGTTTCAAGATCTTTTCAATGAGAGGTGCTTAGTATATTTCAGCATTAACACGGATTCTTAATACTGTTTTCCGGAGAATAGCATTTGCTTATAGTTTCTAGATTTCTCTCTTCAAAGTTCTAGGTTTTCGCTTTAGATATTACAGCTTTTACCTAACTCCTGAGGTGTATAAGCTTCTCCCCTTTATCATAAACCAGGGTTCTCTTCCTAACCCCTTTCACTGGCAGTAAGTTATTCTCCTTGTCCCTGAGAAGCAATAACTTCTTTTACTATTTGGCTTGTATGGCTCTCTAACTGCCCAGACCTTCTGCCAAATCCTTCTCCAGTATCCATTGTCTGTATAAAGCTGTTCTGTAGCTTTCTTGACTGAGAATTTAAGTTCTCCCTCAGAATAGTTCTAATATATTTAAGACAATGGGGTCCCTCTTCTTCTCTTTATAGAACTACTTTTCTGACAAGTCCCTGACAGAAATCACTAACTCCCAAAGTATCTTCCCTCGAACCCAAACCCAGACATTAGATTTCAGAGAAAGACTCAAAAGGCAAATGAATCTTTTTCCTCTAGATCAGCTGTTTTATTTCCTCTCTGAGCTGATGCCAGCCAATCAGAGAGTGAGTAGAGCAGCCAACCACATAAGTTTTTCTCTCCAGGGTAGATTAACTCTTAAATTCCCTGACTCTCGGACACAAGCAGCATTTTAAAAAGCCTGCTTTTCTTTGCAATCCATCACACCTCCCAACTATGAATGTATACTATATCTGCTTCTTTTCATTAGCTATTTCATATGGTACAAAGGAACAGGCGGAAGGGATACCCAAGTGTCTTCCTCTTTCTGTGCTTCTCACATGATGTAGAACTGTATAAATTCCTCCATAGGGAGAAGAGTGAGCTGCTTCTTGCAAAGATCCTTTACATGTTACCAAAGAAGCACATAAAGAAAGTGTGACTCATTTGCTCTCACTGTCCCCATGTCTCTTTCCAACATGTGGAAGGCTTCCTCCTCAGAAGTTCAAGGCTCTATAGCACCTGTTTTTTTCTGCCTCAAGTATGGACAAGGCACAAGTGTGTCTGAATGCTATTGTTTAGCCCTTTCAGCAACTGGGAAAAGTTCAAAAGTAAGTAGCAACCTCACACTGTCACTGGAGGCTGTCAGTGGTTTCCCGGCGTGTTCAGTGACATCAGTCAGGTCACTTAGTTGGAATGAGACACTGTTTGCTTTGAATGTGGTTAGTGCTTAGGTGTCTGTGTTTGTCTCTTGTTTTCAAATGGAATCTCCCTTTCTTTGCTTCATGTTGTTTGTAGCTTGCCTTCTTCTCTGTATGATATTTTTCCCTTCACAGAACAAACATGATGATGGGCTCAAACTGGAAAAAAATACAGTTGAAGAAGTGTGGATGCTTTCTTTTTAATTTAGTTTTGTTTACAGGATGATGCTCCAGAATGGATGGCAACATTTTCAAATTAGCTTTTCATATGGGATTTTTTAAAAATCCTGATGTTGGCCACAAATTGGAGGCATTTGTACCTTTGAAGGTATTAGGGGGAGACATACTAAGGCATTTCATTAGGTTGTTCAATAGTTAAAGAGGAAATTTAATATCTGTCAATTTTTATTGTCAAATTTGGCTACCATTTTTGAAACATGAAACTAGTTGAGATTGGCTGCCAGCATTCTGCTTTGGTAATGTCCCAGGGTTATTGAAACAAGATTTCAGAAAGTACAAAGGAACAAAACTTTGCCCAAATATTTCTGAAATGGTGCATCTGTTTTGAAAATTTCCAAACACTTTTGAGACAGGTTGTAGGTCTTATCCATAAGTTTTCACTGTGCCTGACAGAGTGCAATGGGGCTTATTCCCAAACAAGAGTGGTAGGAAGACCTTGAGAATACAATCCAGTGAGCAGCAAGCTTTGTTCAAATGGATTGGGGGGGGGAGCTGAAAAGATGGTGATCTGTGGATTTCTCCCTCCTGCCCTGCTAGCGTGATCTTTACTCTGATTTTCACTCTGCAAGTGCACTAATGTTGAAAATAATAATAGACAGGACCCAAACATGGTAGAATTTCTAATCAAGATCCATTTGAGTACTATGAGGAAGATTTTGAGGAGGTGAGAGAAAGAAGGTGCATTTGTCCCATTCCTGGAATTGCACAGCAAGCCAGCAAGTTTGTGGAGCGGAATGGTCTCTGTTTACCCACTTCACAATACCCTACACTTTTTCTCATTTTCCTCCTCCTTTATACTTGACACACTGGAGCTCTGTATTATATTTTTTTTTAAAGATGGTTGTCTGGTTTCTGTTGTTTTTATAAGTGTTGTGGGGAAAACTGTAAGAAAGCAGAAGTATTTAAAAATGTTCCAAGGGAAAAAAAGTTTTTTTGTTATTCTAATATATTATTGTGTACCTATTGTAAATATGAAACACTCCTATTTTGCAATCCAAGGACTCACTTTGTACTGTTGTTATATATAAATAAAGTTTACTGGATAAAAATATCTGTATCTATTTCCAGAGAGGGCTGTCCTGGATAGGTGGGATTTACTGTTGCCCACACTCACTAAACCAGTGAGGAGTATTTACTCACAGCGTTGCACCAGTATTAAATCAGTAACAGGCAATCCAGTACGAAATATTTAATCTCCAATTTATTTTTGCAACATGCCAAGCACTGAAAACTTAAGAGGTTGAAGAAGAAGGTTAAACACTGCCATCTAGTGTCAAATGTGGAAACAGTAGTATTTTTTTTCCTTTTCAAAGTGAATGGCATCTTTTTCAAAAAGATCCTGCCATTGAGAAATAATGTATCAGAAAAATGAGGAGGAGGAAACCGTTATGCAGTTTATAGAATGGTACTGGACTCAGGTGTTCTTTTTCTATCAAAGCAGTAAAAAACCCAAAGATTTTCCCAAAGATTGGAATTGAAAACAAATCAGCCAGTATCATAACGCCCCTGTATATATCATTGGTGCAACCTCATTTGGAATACTGTGTACAGTTCTGGTCACCACATCTCAAAAAGGATATTATAGCATTGGAAAAAGTGCAGAGAAGGGCAACTAGAATGATAAAAGGGTTGGAACACCTTCCCTATGAAGAAAGGTTAAAAGGCTTGGGGCTCTTTAGCTGGGAGAAACGACAGCTGAGGGGTGACATGATTGAGGTTTATAAGATTATGGATGGGATTGAGCAGGTTGAGAAAGAAGTACTTTTCTCCCTTTCTCACAATACAAGAACTCGTGGGCACTCCATGAAATTGCTGAGCAGTCGGGTTAGAACAGATAAAAGGAAATACTTCTTCACCCAAAGAGTGATTAACATATGGAATTCACTGCCACAGGAGGTGGTGGCAGCTACAAGCATGGACAGTTTCAAGAGGGAATTAGGTAAACTTATGGAGCAGAAGTCCATCAGTGGCTATTAGCCACAGGGTATAGATGGGAACTCTCAGTCTGGGGCAAGTGATGCACTCTATTCCTGGTGCTGGAGGGGGCAGCAGTGGGAGGGCTGCTAGTGCCCTGGCCCCACTGCTGGACCTCCTGATGGCACCTGGTATATTTTGGCCGCTGTGTGACAGAGTGTTGGACTAGATGGGCCATTGGCCTGATTCAACATTGGCTTCTCTTATGTTCTTATGTTCTCTGATTTGTTTCTTACCTGCTGAATCCCTGTTTTGAGTATCAGGAGAAGGAATTTCTGGAAGTGTCCATTCCTGCTTTCTGCTCCCAAAGAAGGTTCTCCCACTTCCTGAGTATCTTTTTCTATGTGTTTATATGTTTCTTCTCATGCAACATTTTTATCAATAGGCTATATTTTAATTCATGCCCTAGTCATGCTCCCTGGTTCAACTAGGGGAGATATATGTATCCTTAGCTGCATGCATAAGTGAGTGTTGTGTATACGGTCCCTGAATCTATCCAGTCTTTGAGGCTGTATGATATATCGTCCAGGTCAGAAAATCAGCAAGGAGCCAGACAGTTCACTCACACTGGCCTGTGTACAATAGTGCTGTAGGATGCACAATGCAAAAGGGAGGATTCTCATACTGTTTTTATATCTCTCCTTTGTCAAAACTTTTCTACTCTCTTCCCTGCCCTTGACATATGACATACTTTATCAGTGGTCCTGACTCACAAAGCAAAGTTAAGGAACTGCAAGTTCAAAAGGGTCACTATGTGAGATATAATTTCATATACCTATTAGCTTTAAAACCACAGTTTGGAATTTGTTCCATCCAGTGTCTACTCATGCTCAGTTATAGAGGAAGAATAACCATTTATTTCAAAATAAGAAAGAGATAAAACTTATCAAGCGTTCTTGAAAATAACCAGTGGAACTAACTGGAAACAGGAACCTTTCTGCCCTGGAAGAAATCATGACTCCAAACACAGCAGAGGCATATTTAGATTCCCTCAACAAAAAGAGTTAATTCTTATCTATCATTCTTAACTCACAGTTTGCAGCTCTCAGTGTGTAATCCCAAAAAGACTTATACCCTTTGAAAACCACTGACTTCAGTGGACTTAAAACAGTATAACTCTGCTTACAATTGCACCATCATTGTAGTTAGAAACAAATAGAAGGAAAAGGGTATGAACCATATCTTGCTGAATGGAAGGAAGACTGAGAAACCACAGTGCAAGTGTTCCCATGTTCCTAAAGATGCAGTAACATAAGCTGTTATCTCAGCTGCAAAAGTAGAGTGTTATTTTTCCAAAAAGTCTTACTGACTTTGAGCAATGAGAGAGAGCTCCAGGAAGAAATTTCATTTGCTGAATAGCCTCACTTGATTTAGGGAAGGTGCATATGAATGGATGGACCTTATTACAAACAATGGCCTGAGTTCTGAGCATCCCCTCCTCTCAGAAATTATTTCTCCTTGATGTGAAAGAAAGGGGCTGCCTTTCCCAGTGACTCAAGCTTGCCTTTGAGTCAGCACTGAGAGTCAGCAACTGAGTGGCAGGAATCAATGAGCAACTTTCTCAGCAGCTGTCTGTCAACTTTAATGACCAATCTGGTTGCAATTACAGCAATGAACTTGCTGTAACAGCCCCAAATTACTCTGGGTGATGAGAAGAGACAGAGAAATGGAGACCCTTTGGGAACTGCAGAAAGGAAATATGCTAATCTTGGACTGGGCAGGGGGGTTGCTCAAACATCTTTTTAAAAAAAAAAAAAAAAGCTCAGAGTTTAATAAATTTAGAGATACACAGCTGGTAAAATCTTATAACCTCTATAGATTATAGACCTATAATGACTCCATTGGGTTACAATGTTGTTTTATTCAAGGATACTATCCTATTTGCATAATGAAGAAATTACTTTATTTGAAAAATAAACATAGAAAATGCCATGCTACTTGAAAATTGCTTAGCACTGCATAGAATTGAATTTTGAGATGCCCAGTATGAGACTCTTTACATTTCATGCATGTATATTTGAAGTTTGATGTGAATCAGTGCAATGCACATCTAAAACACATCAGACTTGCTTGATCTGTACTTTCAGTAACCGATCCTGAAGTTGTCCACACTGCTGACAGCCAAAGTTAGAAGCATAGAATCGTAGAATTGGAAGGGACCTCCAGGGTCATCTAGCCCAACCCACCACACAATGTAGGAAATTCACAAATACCTCCCCCACAAACCCCCAGTGACTGCTGTTCCATGCCCAGAAGATGACAAAAATCCTCCAGGATCTCCAACCAAACTGGCCTGGAGAAAATATGCAAGATGTTTCCACAGTTGAGATCAATCAGAAGCAATGTTCACTGTCTTCTCATTCACTACAAAATTCCTATTTAAACAGAAAAAATGAATGCACAGTGCTTATATTAAGAACATATTTATCTTAATTATACATAAAAATGGGCACAAACCAAGAAAATGCAGTTTGTTTTGGTTCATGGTATGCCTGGTTCATAAACTACAAACCATTGCAAACTTTTAGTGGCTTCCTCTACCTCCCCTCCAAGTTTGGTGAGGACTGGATTTATGGAGTCCGAGTTATTGCCCCCCCCCCGAAGGTGCTTCCATCCTCCATTGTTTCCAATGGACTAAGGTTAAACCAGAGAATTTCTCAGTAGAAACTGAAGGTGGGGAGGTATTTTTGCAAGCCCAGCAAAACCAGTGCAATGTGTCCAGAAGAACCAGTGCCACTGTGGCAGTGCAAATTCAACAGGACTAAGGTAAAGCCAGAGAATTTTTGTAGTAGAAACTGCAGGTGGTGGGGGAGGGCATTTCTGCAAGTCCATTAGAATCAGTGCAATGTACTAATGCCCAGCAGAAAGATGTACTAAAATGAATGCCGGGATTTCCCACTGAAAAAAAATGGGAGAGATTTGAAGGTTCATTGGAGATAATGGGAACAGGAATACCAATTGACTTGAATGGGCTCCATTGAAATATTTATTTATCCATTAATTCATTCATTGAACATAAGAACATAAGAGAAGCCAATGTTGAATCAGGCCAATGGCCCATCTAGTCCAACACTCTGTGTCACACAGTGGCCAAAAATACCAAGTGCCATCAGGAGGTCCAGCAGTGGGGCCAGGACACTAGAAGACCTCCCACTGCTGTCCCCCCCCAGCACCAATTTAATTCTATTTTTATCCCACCCTCCCCGCAAATAGGCTTAAGGCGTGTTACAAAGTCACACAGTCTCACAATAAAACAGTAATAGAAATAGCTGTGAAGCTTCATGTTGCTATACTCAGTGTAGGCTGATCACAGAGCCAGTGATTTCAGTATTCCAATGGAGCCTATGCAAGTCAATTGGCATTCCTGCTCCCATTATCTCCAATGAACCTTCAGACCTCTCTTGTTGTTTCCAATGGGCAATCCTGGCATTCCTTTTAGTACTGCCCCCCCCAAGGAATGCAGTGCCATTGTGGCAATGTCAGCTCAACAGGACTGATGTGAAGCACAGTATCACATTCCAAGGTGTGGGGTTTGCAAGCCCAGCAGAACCAGTGCAATGTACTAGTGTCCAGCAGAACCTAGTGCCACTGTAGCAATGCAAGCAAAAATAGAACTAATGTCAAAGCAGAGAATCCCTGCAGTTACAATGTGCACAATGCCCAGCAGAACCCACTGTCACTGTCACTGCAAGCTTAAAAGGAGTACTCTCAGAGCACAGAGTCACAACAAACCCAAGTGCGTGGGGGATTTTGCAAGCTCTGTGCAAGAAAATGGGAAGGGCACATAGGGACGCTGATGCGGGGGGTCACCCTCTTGAAACTGACACGATTAGTTTGAAAGTGAAATTCGTCATAAACTTTAATTCATGAGCCAGTTCATGCTTATCCCTAGTTATATGCTTGACTTTCTACAAAGCATTCACAGAACCCAAAAGACATATTTTGTATGCTCAACTGCATGGAAAGTTTACATTAGGCATGTGCATACACAGTTTACCCACTTTGGCCAGTGTTTAGTTGGATTGCTTCCCTTTAGAAGCATGGCTTGAGTAATCTCACATTCTCATTAAAAAAAATTGAAAGAAGTTAGAGCAGAACCCTATGGGACTGTGAATTTACTGAAGTATTTACATGAAGTTTGTTGATTTATAATCTGCAAGCATATTCTTAGCAGTACCAGAAATTGAGATAGAGGTGATATTAAGAACCAATAGCTGTCTAAATTCCTGGATAGAGATGTGCAGTTGAATACCCTTTGTAAATATTGTATATGCTCTAAATTCAAACATAATTATTTCTGATATTCATGAAGAGTTTGAATCTGATAGTTTGCTGCCTTGTTCTAATTTCACTCACAGGTGGCAGGAGGTGAAGCAAAAAGACAGACTAACTCAGCTAATATGTGCCTGATAGGGGTGTCATCCAACCAAAATACTTTGCCAGTTTCCCTACCAAATAGGACCATTCTGACTGGCATTTATGTGCACTTCCACTTTCAGCCAGTCATTGCCTATTCCCAGCTTGGTGGATGGGGGAATTTATATGTGAAAGATGTTTCATTTCAAGGTCTGTATTCACTTGTTAAGCTGTCAGAAGCAAAGCAGAGGCTCAAGCTCTCCCATTAATAAAAAGCTTGCCTGCTTTGCAGACTTGGGGAAGTGGAAGAAGCAAGCCACATTTCTCACACACACTCACACACTACAATAGACACAGAAGCATGTCTGCAGTAACCAGTGAGAAAGATACTGCTCTCCTTCAGAGATACTGTTACTCCTTTGGGCAGACAGATCAGGCACATTATAGATAGGTAAAAGGAGGTGAGGAAAATGCCTTCCATACTTAAGGCAGGGCCAAATAAGATGAGATGTAAGGGATCTATGATGCTGAAGAATCTAAATGTTTGCACATGACAGATCCCTGATGAGGATCTTAGTTCTAAAATATGAGCCTCAACTTATCTTGATATTCGTGGGAAAATGTTAAAGTATCCAACTGCATAATTGCCCCATTTAAATCTTTTCCCCAGCTGCTATAGGGGAAATGGCTAGATACCTCCCATTCACATGTAAAGAAGACAGGGTCTATTTTTAAACAAAAATTGAGTATGCCAGCCAGAGGAACAAAAACTTGACCCATCACTTGACTTACTGAGATTCTTTCAACATTTTTTCTTCAAGACTCAAGATATCAGTTCTAGGAGCATTAGATCTGGGAGACAAAAGGCACAAGAGGTTTAGAGCTGATCTCCCCCTCTCCTATATTCTTCACCTCTATTAAAAAGAAAAGATCCCACACACACACTGGTTGCGGATCTCAGGAAACTGGGGGGAGGGGGGGGAGGCCTCACACATGAATGTGGTCATGCCTCCTTGGCCTGTTCCACAAAGGGTAATTTTAATTGCTTCTAAGATAGGAATGATTCTGTTTCCTCTATCTCTTTGCACTTTGGCAGCATGGAGCCCTTGGGAGAAGGGAATGGCCCCATGAGAATTTCATCCCATTTGGGTTGGGGGAAGAGGTTACATTCAGAAATGTGTCTCTCATTGAAACGAACAAAAATGCCTTTAGGACTGATTCACTCACATGCCTGGCTTTAATTTTGTAACTAAAGAAATGGGCTGAAGTGTTTAAAAAGACGAAAGAACTGACTTTGAATATCTTTTTAAGTGCACAGCCCTGTTCCTTGGCACCTCTATTGCCTGGAAGAATAATCACTTTGAGCATCATGGTAAATATATCTATTAGCCTCCAGTGCTTCACTTTTGAATATTGTTAATGGTCGGCTATGGAAACCAGGAAGGATCATTTAACATTGCATGTGTACTTTCAGTGTGGCATTTTTTACAAACACAGTAGATTTGTGTACTATTCTTTGCCTCCCTTCTGGAAGTGCTTTTGCTGTTGTTCCATGGAAATATCAGATACAAAGTAAAGAATCATCTGGTGAGGTATGGGCAGGTTTTGCCTCTGCTTACATGGATTCAGTTATGGATCACGCAGGGGGCTGACCCACCTCCACATACACCACAGTGGACATGTGTATGCTATTATCACAAAAGATGTAAGCTGTGCTCCTCCAAACAATACATCAAGACCAAACAGGATTTCTACCTAAGAGACAAATGAGGAATAATGTGAGAACTATATTGAATGTATTAGAATATTTTGAAGCACACCCAGAAAAACAAGTGGCATTAGATTTCTTGATGCAGAGAAGGCCTTTGACAATCTTAGCTGGGCATTTATGTTGGAGCAGCTATTGATCTGGCAATGTGGAGAAAACTTTTTTACAATGGTGAAAGCAATTTATACAAAACAACATGCCAAAATATTGATTAATGGAGATTGTTCACGAAATATAGAAATACAAAAGGGAACTAGACAAGGCTGCCCATTATCTCCATTATTATTCATTTTTGCTCTTGAAACACTGAATGATATAGTAAGAGCAAATATTCAGATAAAAGGACTTAAAATTAAAGGTAAAGATTCAAGCTTTTGCTGGTGATCTTGTATTGATCTTGGAAGAACCACAATAATCTATTATCCATCTTTTACACTCCTGAAAAGAATATGGACAATTTGCTGGTTTGAAAATTAATCTGAAGAAAACAAAAATATTGACAAAAATGTACTAAACAACAGATACAATAATTACAAGAATGTTCTGGTATCGAAGTTCAGAAGAGAGTAAAATATTTAGGAATTATACTTACTAATAGGTGTAGCTCTTTGCTAAAAGACAATTATATGAAGCTTTTGACTACAATTAAAAAAGCTCTGGAAAAGTGGGAACAGATGCAGTTATCCTTTACAGGAAGAATAGCCACTGTTAAGATGAATATTTTGCCCAGAATATTATTCTTATTCCAAACAATTCCATTTTTAAAAAAATCAACAGTATTTCAAGCAAGTGGAAAAACTGATTTGGCAATTTATCTGACAAGATAAAAGATCTACAATAAAAATGAAAGTAAAGAGGAGGATTTGCAGTACCTGACTGGCATCTCTATTATAAAGTGGCTTGACTTGGATGACGGAATGAATTACATTGGAGAACTCAAGACTTCCAAAGCTAGAAGCATATGATTTGAAATTAGACTGGCACACTTTTGTATGGTATGAGAAAAGTGATATTCATAAATATTTTAAACAATATATGATAACGGCAGCATTATTAAAGGTTTGGGAAGAGACTAAAAGACTGTTTTATACAAAAATACCGAAATGGATCTCACCACTGGAAGCCTTTATAAATCCCACTTTATTTACCAAAGATCAGCCATGGAAATATGAAGATCTTCTAGCTAAGAATAATTATTTAAAATTGCAAGACACTCTTCAAAGTATGGATATCTGTCTGAATCGGTGGGAAAGGGTGCAACTTGATTCAAGGTATGCTAAGGACAAACAAACTGGTTTTCTTGACAA
Organism: Gekko gecko; assembly: GCA_029375565.1. Classification (NCBI taxonomy): domain Eukaryota; kingdom Metazoa; phylum Chordata; class Lepidosauria; order Squamata; family Gekkonidae; genus Gekko; species Gekko gecko. Next base: position 123,852,224 of record JAPDNY010000006.1, on the reverse strand, counting down.
ACCTGTAGAACTGGACAAAATTTTATTACATTTAGATGGAAAATTTATAAAGCTTTTTTATATACTATTATTAGATATGAAAATGCAAGATGTAGTAGTAAAAACTTCAATGGTGAAATGGGCACAGAATGTGGGGCATAATATAGAGTTAGACCAATGGTCTAAGGTGTGGGAAATTAATATTAAATATACAAAAGCAACTTCTTATAAAGAAAATATATATCAAATGTTTTTTCGATGGCATATAACCACAGAGAATCTAGTGAACATGTACCCTAATATGTCTAACGTTTGTTGGAAATGTAAACAACATGTTGGTTCTTATTATCATATGTGGTGGACTTGTAAGATAACAAAAAATACTGGATCTAGGTACATGAGATATTGCAAAAAAATGTTAGAAATAACTATACCATTTTTACCAGAATTGTTTTTATTGAATATTATGCTAGAGTCTTTTAAAAAGCCAGATATTTACATGATTATACATATTATAATGATGGCTAGGATTCTGTATGTAAAGTACTGGAAGAAAGAAGAAATTCCATCAAGAGATGAAATCATTTATAAACTATTTGAGATGGTGGAAATGGACAAATTAACTTTGCAACTTCAAGATAAAAAAGAGGAACTTTTTGAGGGAAAATAGTCAAGGTTATACAAATTGACTGAGAAACATTTGCAAGGAACTTTCCCTCCCATTCCCTCCCATACCTGGTTTTCATATTTCTTAAACCTTTTTAATGAAAATGGTGCAAGTTTTCCCAAACCCACAGAATGTGATACCCCTGAGACCACCGAGTGGCCACCTGTGCCACCTGAGTATTACTCTGATCACTTATCTCAAACCAAAAAAGCCCCTGGCCCTGATGCACTCTCCCCAGAACTACTGAAGTCTCACTCAGAATAGTGGGGCCCTCCTTTGGCTTCTCTATTTTCCTTAATAAATAACACTGGAATAATGCCAAAGTCATGGACAAACGCAATCATTGTCCCTATTTTTAAAAAGGGCAATCCTTCCTCTCCCAAAAATTATAGACCGAACAGCCTTTTATCAGTAGTTGGCAGACTTGGCGGGTCGACTTCCGGTTTGGCAGGCTGATGGCAGCTGTTTCTCCTGGCTCCTGGAGAAACAGACTGCAAACCAGCAGGTAAGAGGGGGGGGCGATTGTACGCCTCTCCCCGGGGTTCAGGATGAGCCCTGAGTCAGGGGGCGCTGAGGTTCGTCACCCCCCCAGCTTTATTCTGGGGGTGGGGGCGTCCTTTTGCCCCGATGGTCTCTCCGCTGTGTTCCTGTAATGGCTGAGGCTTTGCGTACCAGAAAACCAAGCGGGCGGTGATCAAGTTTTAATTAAGCGACTGGCTGAACTGATGACTTAACTGAAAGAAGTGTGAGTACAAGTGAATGAAGCACTAGAGAAGAGTCTATCCCTGTAAGCATGGGTGGGGGAGACAATTGTAGACCCCCCACCAAATGACCAGATAAAAGAAATCACTTCTGGATAAATGGAACGTGAAGGGACTGTGTTGGAGGAACGTTTGTGAGCTGAGAACTGAGTAATAGATAAACAAACATCTGGGACCTTAAAAGCAGTAAATGAAAATGTTTTATATGGCCTGTTAGAAATGGCTTGAAGGAAGAATCAGAATTTTCTCCTTAAAAGTCTGTTAACATCACAGTAAGAGATCAGCAAGTCTCCCCCCCCCCAAAAAAAAGAAGAAGCGGGGGGGAGGGAATTCCCTCCCCCGTATAACAATATGACAATATAAAACTAAAGCTCTTTAGGGGGAAAAGGGGGAACGAAGAGGATGCTAGAAAAGAGAGAAAATATTGAAAGAGAAAACTTACGATAGTTAATGTGCTTCCTGAGTATTGGCTGGAAACGAGGCAGAACCTCCCTTTAGCAGACAGGGTGGGAAACTCCCCCATCTCAAAAGACAGAGTGACTGTGCAAACAATTTGGAAATAACTTCTCCAGGCACTGGAAAGCGTTCTTTTCCCTCTTAAAGAAACTTCAAACATCTTTGAGAATGATGGCTGTGAAAAACTGAATGGGGGGGGGAACTCCCCCCCTTTAAAAATAAAAACTGGAAATAAGATGGAATTTGATGGATTTATGGGACTTTGGCGACAAACCCTGGTAGTCTGATAAAAAGAAGACAATCTGACCCTCTTGCTCCAGTAGTGGCGTTTTTCTGGTGTCGGAATAATTAAAGTGAAACTGACCTTTTCTCCAGGAAGTTGGATCGTACTGTGAAAGATCGCTGGGACTGCAAAGCAACTCTGTTCTCCTACAATAAGCAGGAGGGAGGGGAGACTCTCCTTCTAGGAAATAATATACCATAGATTTTGATGGGGAGACAGAGTTAATGAAATGTTGGGTGAAAGGTGGCTATGTGGATTAAAGCTTTAGAAGATAACGGAGCCCCAGAAGAGACCAGTGATATGATAATGGATTGTGAGCTGAAGAAGATCAGAGAGAGAAGATTCTACAGTAAAGATCTTTTCCAGAGATAAGACTTTTGGTTGAGGGGGAGAGGTTTGGAAAATATAAGAGGCAAGGGTTTATACAGGAAAGATGGATGTTTGTAAGGAAGGATCAAATGAATTTTAAGAACAGCTTGTCAACTCAGACTAGTACTATAAAAGGAAGAGGGGAAGGGGATGCTATTTGATGGTTCGTTTAGGCTCTTTATTGTTTGTTTGTTTGTTTTGTCCTTCCTATTTCTGTAATAGGAGGATAAATAGAGAGTCTTTAGGAGAAGCATATTTAAGCCTAACTTGGATGTACTTAATAACTGTACTTAAATAATTTTGGATGGTAGCTAATGGCTGACTTAAAAATTTGAAATAGTTAGACGGGCAGAAAGGAATAGACAGAGAAGCAGAAATTGCAGTAATTAGATGATGAGGGTCCTTGATGTTTGTATAAAAGAAATTTAAGTATACTCCAAACAGTTAATATGAGCAAGAGCTTCTTTAAGCGTTGAATCCAACTGTCACCTTCAGGGTTAACAACTCAAAGTCTATATTTGTTAACACCACACTTGTAAGCATTGTATACAATCACCACAACTTGGATTTTTCTGTTCTATCACCCCTTCTTGTAGTATTGTTAGTACCCTTCCCCCTCTCTGTAGATATTAGAAAATGCAATAAAAAAATCCCCTTCGGGGGGCTTAAAAAAAAGAAAAGTAGTTGGCAGACTTTATGCCAAACACCTTCTAATTAAACTAGATGGATGGATGACTGACCATAACATTCCAAGACCAGAACAAATAGGGTTTCGTTGTGGAAAATCCACTCTGGACCACTATCATACCTTGTTACTAAATACAGTGGGAAACCAGGCAATAAGCTTTTCACTGCCTTTTTAGACCTTAAGGCGGTGTTTGATTCAATCCCAAGAGACCTCTTATGGGACAAGATGGCTAGAATGAATATAGATCCCAGACTGCTTTTTTAAATAAAAAAACTATATACACATACCAGTTGTCAGGTTAAATTCAATCTACAGGGAAATCTAATCCCCAAAATCCCGATTTGCAAAGGTGTAAAACAGGGTTGCATCCTTGCCCCTTCACTTTTTAATTTGTTTCTAAATGACCTGGCTTCATCATTGTTCGAAACTGATGGACATGTTCCCAAAATTGACCAATGCCATATCCCACTTCTTTTATATGCAGACAACACCATTTTACTCTCATGTTCTCGAATCAGACTGAGACATCTTTTACACCCAATACTTGACCCAGCTTAACTTTGAATTACAGGAAAACAAAGATCCTAGTTTTTTCCAAATCTTGGAAACTGTTCACATGGACAATCCAGGGAAATCCCATTGAGCAGGTCAAATCATTTAAATATTTGAGGATCAATTTCTAATACAATGAGAGCTGGGCTACTCACTGCAAATGTGCTACTACTTTAGCAAGAAACAGTGCTGAGGCCATCGCTTGCTTTTTCTACTTGAGAGGCAATACATATGTGCCGATGGCATTAAAAGCCTTCAATGCAAAATCTAGTTCACAATTTCTGTATGGAGCTCCCATTTGGATAAGCACAATTAACCAATCAGCAGAGGGTTTACAATCTTTTTTTTTTTGCAGAAAACCCTTGGACTCCCTAATTGTGTACCATATGCTGTGATCTGTCTCGAAACCAGCCAGATGCTGCTGGAAACTCGAGTCTGGCTTCTGACCATCAAATTCTGGCTGCACCTTCTGTTTAATCCTGACTCGAATTCCTTTACCTTTTTAATGCTGACAGATCATTATGGACCTAATTGGCTGAAATTAGTCCAAAAAAAATTAGGTCCTTAGGAATACTTCTAGACCCGCTATACTTATCATCTGCCTCCACAATATTTTATGCAATTAAATGCAGGCTTCTAGATATTCAGTTTCAGTGCTTGACTGAGGCAGCCAGGAAATCCTGTTCCCCAGTTCATCTGGGATTATCCCAGACACTGAGCCAGATAGCCATTGGCCATCTTCTCTGGAAGACACTGGGCCAGATGCCATTGGCCATCTTCTCTGGAAGATGCCAAAAAATCCCTTATGAACTTAGACAATGCCCCTGTGGTCAGGGTTCTATGGAATCCGTTTCCCATGTTCTTTTAAATTGTCCATTTTATACTAAAATTTAAGAAAAATTTCTGGACACCCTTCTTTTTACATGGCATGGTCTTCCTGAGAGTGTCAAGGTCCAGTTGCTACTCTCTGAGCAAAACGCTTCTATAACTTTTACTGTTGCTTGTTTCCTTCAATCTGTAATTTGAACCAGGGAAACTATTAACTGATCAGTTCTTTCTTTGTTGGCTGTTCAACAGCCATGCTTTTGATGTATTCCTAAATTTTAATGTAATCTTATATTTTACATGCCAATAAAGGTTGTCTTTCTGTCTATATCTTTTCAGATTACAAATCCTCAAAGTGGTTGAGGTGCAGAAATGAATGATTCTTCCATGTAAAACGCTAGCTGATATTTTGAGTACATGCTTCGTGTTTGCTGTAGTTTAGTTATTTGCTTTTCTTGCTTTTTGATTCTGTGTATGTTTTTCTTTCTTGTTTTTTCCTTTCTGAAAACTAATAAAAATGCTTCTAAAAAAGTGTAAGCTGTCCTCTTTGTTGCTGGCTCCATCACAGGCAAAACAAACTAGGAGACTGTCATTCTGAAAGAGAAAAATAAGAGAAGGATATAGTACAGGAAGTTCTACAACACAACATTGTGGAGAAATGAAGATATTGCAGTATATTTCGGGGGCATCTCAGCAGTGCAGGCAATCAGATATCACAAGATGAAGAATTCCTTCTCCAAATGCTTCCTCAGGGAGGTCATTGTCTCTTCTGGCCTTGTGGGTTACAAAAGACCCATGAATCTAAATGCAACGGATTCAGTGGTGGCAGGGTCATTTGTATTCCATGCCACCTTGGCCAGATATAAATATACTTAATTAAAATTACATTTTGTCTGGTGTGAACTTCACAGGGCTTTATCTGCACTGACAAGGTCAAATGATGCTTAGGAAAGTTAATCTAAAATGCAGATAACAACCTCTTCACAAAGGCCTCATCCTATCAACCTCTGCTGTTGAACATGGCAAGTCCAGGACCTGCATCCAGAGGTGATTCTGAAAAAGGTTTCAGAATGGTACCCATGAAAATTATCCCTCTCCTTTATGCTTGGTCCTATCTGCACAAGATCATCATGCTTGCTTCAAAGCTGTAGAGTTATTGTGCAATTACACAAACAAGCCTACACAAAATTCTGAAGAATCTACTATTTAGAGAAAAAAGCCCTTACTTTCCTGTCTAATCTGTGTATGTGTGTGTCTATGCACTGCTGTTTCATTAAAAATACCTCATAAAGATTTTACTTACATACAGAAATGCTTGGCTGCGTAGGAGATTACTTTGACTGACATCCTCAATACCTCTGTAAATTCCCCAGTCCCTTGATATCATCAGGTTTCCTCTGTTTCACTGGAGGCAAGGAATGGAACTGGGACCATCATGCTTCCCACATCACCGCTGAAGTCATGTTCTGGCAAACAGGAACCACTATAGGCTTCTGCCATTCTGCTGTCCTCTTCTGGCTAAACCATGTGGTCATAGAGTAGAAGAAAGAAGGAAAGCCCAGCTTGAGCAAACAATCCAATCCTGTGCAATGTTACCCACCTTCTCTCACCTCTTACAACTCTGGCAACCAGCTTTAGCCATGGGGAACAGCAACAGCAGATATAAAGACTGTAATCTGCATAATACTGTTTCCCTTTCATATAGTGACCTCTGTCAAAACTATGGATTTGGACACCCAGTAAATCATGTACTAAGACTATGTATGGGATGTTTGATATGTGAGCATAAAGCTACCAACACCACTCTGGAATAAAATACTTAATGTACATAGTTAGTAGAGAATCAGTCAGTCCACACAGCCATTTTGATGTGGTGATTGGCAGCTACTCCACTGAAGGTGCATTTTTTTTTTTTAGTGTCATGAATATTCTTGTGTGTGCTTTGAGCCTGGCTATGATGTATGCTGAGATCACAACTCCTGGGTCTATCCATCTGTAAAGGTTTTCCAGGGCAGCCTCTGGGAAGTTTTCCACATTACAATGAGGCAAAGTGAAAGGGACTACAAATAAAATGTCCTTCCTCTTGCTGCATTACTAGTGCAATGTATGAAAAGGAATGTGATGGGTAAGAAATGCAAGCAGCAGATGCCAAGCAGTAATGTATGCAATGTCCCTTGCAATGCTTTCCATTTAGCTATCATTTTCTGTCATCCTCATTTCCCATGCCTCTACTTCCAAGGATGGCTAAATGCAGGGCTTTTTGGGGGGTGAAACGTGCCAGAACGGCATTCTACCTGGCTTCCCTGTTGGCCTCACCCCCCATTTTCCCTGCTCCCCGCCTTTCCTGGCCCACCATCACGTCAGCCTCAGTGCAGAGAAGCACTCAGTGTTGCAAAGCATGCCTGGACCAGGCACCCTGTGGGGTGTGAACTGCTGTATGAAGCCGCAACTGTATGAAGCCGACCCCCAGCATGGCCAAGAGCACCATGGGCAGCAGCAGGAAGGGCCACGGTGGGCGCCCACAATGCCCCGCAGCACACCGGATAGGGGCCGCTTCATGCAGTCCGTCTGGCATCCTCCGCCCATCACACTTTTTGTTTTCAAAGGGGAAGATGCTGGCCTGGTTTTGCCTGGCCTCGCCCTTCCCTGCGCAGCCTCCCAACTCACTGCGGGACCCACTCTGGTGGCCCGCAGCACCTCTCTGGGCTGCCTGCTTCCCAGCCCTGACTCCCCGTTGCTGGTGCCTACTGCTGCCCAAGCCCCACCGGGCCTCCACAGCCCTTGCCATGGCCAGGCATGTCTCCAGCTGCCGCTTTCCTGGTGCCATGGCTGAAGGGCTCTGTCAGAGCTACGCTGGCCAGGCCTCCCCCTGTACCAGTGCCGCTCCCTTCCATCGTCTTGCCACCATCCTGTCTTCATCTGTCACACTCCCCCACGTCCCGGTGAGTGGGGGGAAGAGGAGGGGGTGATCCTGAGCAGAGTCCTTCTACAGGCCATGGGAGCTTTTCTCGGTGCCGCTTAGTTGAACGTTTCTCCTCTTCTGTGACCCCCACTGTGCCCTTCCTGCTGCTTCTCCTTTCTCAAGCTGCCCAGCAGGTTCCGCAAGTAAACAAAACCCCTCTCACCGGGCCATGCCCACCGTCTCAGATTACACTTGGACCTCCTTTTCCTGATCGCCCTCCTTCTCCCTTTTCAGGCAAAGAACGAACGATGAGTCTCTCTCTGGCGCTCACCTCCAAGCGCTTATAGCCTATTTTGATCACATCAAAGTGGTGTATAAAGCCTTCAGAAGGATTGTTTTAATTTGGGTTGAAGGACTGATATGCAGGATGGCTTGGTTCATTTTTAGAGATATTTCTCAATTCCATCTTTGCTATGCATCCAGCTTTGTGGTGCCTTTATCACCTTTCTAGTGGTGTTTATCTTGTATTTTATATACTAGAGCCAATGTGGTATAATGGTTAAGAATGTAGGAGTAGTATTTGGGAAACCCGGGTTTGAATTCCCACTGATGATGTAGAAGCTCGGTGGATGACGTTGGGCCAGTCACCCTCTCTTAGCTTAACTACAGCACAGAGTTGTGAGGATAAAATGGAGAAAAGTAGAATTATCTAAGGAGCTTTGGAATACTTAGGAAGAAAAAACCAAGAGTCTCATAGCGCCTTAAAGACTAACAAAATTTGTGGTGGGATATGAGCTTTTGTGACTCACTGCTCACTTCTTCAGTGAGAAGGTACTTCAGATATCTGAAGAAATTAGTAGTGACTCACAAAAGCTCATACCCTGCCACAAATTTTGTTAGTCTTTAAGGTGCTACTGGATTCCTGCTGTTTTCTGCTGCTACAGACAGACTAACACAGCTCCCCATCGTGATCTATTTGTTAGAAAGGTGGGATTGAAATGAATAAAATAAAATAAATTATATCAGATTGGGTGGGAGAAAGAATCAAATAGGATGCTAGTTACTTTATATTAATAAGTAGAGTTTAATGGTATGGTTTTGTATGTATAGAGACTTCCTAAGTGTGTTCCATAATAAACTGTTTTGAGGCCACTGAAATGGAAAACAGACTGAGTAACCAAAAGGTTGAGATAAAGGACTAAAAATACTGATTAGGGAATATATAATTTTAATAAAATTTCATCAAAAAGCTTGGAGGATATGTGGTATGTAAACCTCCCAGAGCAGAAAAAGTTTTGAATTATAAATTTGTATTTGAATTAGACAATACATTTTCATTACATTGGAGGACTTTTGTGAAACAATATTTCTTAATTTTTACCTGTCTTCTGTAAGAGGCAAAAATTAGTGAATGGGCTCCTAGTTTCTTAGTTACACACCATTCCCAAACATCCTCTGACACTCAGGAGCAACTTTAGAGACAGATGCTACAATTGTTTGGATCCTACCCATGATTCTCTATGCACAGAAAGTTTCTCTGTTCTAAGTGCTTCATGAATGCAATACAGAATCTCTGTGTGCATGTGCTAAGCATATATCATTTTACAAGTTTCTCATAACCTGTGTGGAAATCAAACAAGCAGTTAACAACCCCCATGGCACAGGATGGGGTGATGAATCATTTCTTTTTCTCCTCCTTTGGCCACACCATCTCCCTGGGCTACAAAACAATCACAGGCCAGCCCTGCTGCTGATACTGAGAGACCGCTTGCAATGTCCTTTCTCCAGGCAAAACAGAGAGCCTGCATAGCTTCTGTTCACAAGTGACAGTGAACAGATATACCTGGGGTGCCCAACCCCAAGCAGTTGAGCCTGCGTGCACTTTTGGAATTCTGATGGAGTAATTTTCATGCTGCATTCAACACATGTACAACTGAATGTGATTTAAACCCCACATTTATCCAGGTATCAGTCTCTGGTTTCACTGGTAAAATGAACACGTGATTACAAGCAGTTGTACACATGGACTGGCACTGGCAGGATGCACATATTGACCCAGCTTGGATCCTGTAGCAGAGAGATTGCTTCCATCCCTGCACTTGATTTCCCCAAACATTTCCAATAATTATCAAACATTACGGTAACCAAGGCCACCTTCTTCATGGCTCTCTCCTTGAGTCAGGTGCAAGTGGCGCTGTCTTCCAGATGGCTGGAATAGTTGCATTCAAAAAGTTGAATCTTCTTTCTACATTTGCTTACTATGATGTGGATGTATTTTCTGTAACAACTTCATCATCTTAGTATTTGGGCTAGCATTTTATAGCCAACATTATATAAGAGTAGGCTTTTACTGGGATGTTACTATATTGCTCTGAGCAATGCAGTTGAGCTTTAGAAAGAGAAACTCTGGCTCTCTCCTGAGCAGGACACAGCCTAGTCAATGACTGGAGACCAGGGGCACTTGCCTGTTTTCAAGCACTGAAATGTGAACCTTTGGCAGGTGTATGTGTAGAACAGAAAAAGTGACAAGTGGGCATGCTGGAGTCAGAGAGATCCAGTTGGGAAGAGTGGGGATTCAAACCTGAGTCTCCCAGATTCACGTCTTATTAACTGTTAAGAATGAGGATTGTTTGTAAACCAGTCAGCACACAGAGTACTTCTCTTCATACTTCAACAAAAATTCCAGGATAGTACTGTGCCTAATGTTTCTGTTGTCAACAAACAAGGTAAACAGAATAAGAAGCAAAAGGTGGGTGTGGCTGGATGACCACACTTCTGGTAACATGGGGTGTATGGCCTAATATGCTAATGAGCTGTACTGTCAGGGGTGTGGCCTAATATGCTAATGAATTTCTGCTGTTGGGTGTGGCCTATTATGCTGATGAGTTCCTGCTGGGGTTTTCCTACAAAAAGAGCCCTGGCTAAATGTATCCTTTTGCAAAAGAATTAAGCCATTTCTGAGACAACTGGTTTAGCTTTGATGACTTGCATAACATTCATCCATATGGTTGTATTGTCTGCAAAGCAGCAGCTTCCTGAAGTTACACTGCTTAGTTCTATTCCAACTTCAGCAAAAATACAGTCCTCAAGTACTTTATGGGCTAGGGGTGTGCATTCGGGAATCCCAAAATGGAAAAAAACCCGAAAAAAGCATTTTTGGGTTTTTTTCGGCTTTCGGGATCCCGGACAGGCTATTCACTGTAATCTTCGAATTCCAAAAAAAAAATCCCGGAAAATTCGGGATTTTTTCGGCATTTTTCGGCATTGCCGGAAAACGGCGTTGTGGGGGGTTTAAAACTGTTAAAAGGCCCGGGAATTCCTTTTCCCATCATTTCCCCCTCTTTCCCGCCTTTTCCTCCTGTTTCCAGGAGGGGGGGGAGGAGGCTCCAGACAGCCAATCACTGCAATGCATTTGCAAAATGCATTGCAGTTTGCAAAGCTGTTGTTGCTGCCTGCAGCCCAACCACCAGTTTCCTCCTTTCCCAGGGAAGGAGCACTGTGGTGGCCAATAGGGTTCTGGCATCTGCTCTCTGGCCAATCACAGAAGGTTTTTCCTTTTTGAAATCCTTCTGTGTATGCTCAGAGAGCTAAAAGGAGCCAGTCTCTGGGCTGACTCTCATTGCTGTGTTCCTGGATCCTGCTGGCTGGTGAGAGAGAGCTGCCTGGCTTGGCTGTTGGAGATTGTGGCTGGCTAGCTTCTGCTGCCCCTGCTCCTGAGTCTGCCCTGCTTTCCTCCCTGCTCTTCGTGGACCTCGGATCAATACCTCAGAAGACTTCAGACTGGTTTGATTTATTAGGGCACTTTTAAATTTAATTTATTTTCTCTTTATTTTATTCTTCCTAGGGTTGGTTTGGGAGAGACCTGGGGTTGGTGGGGTGGTGATTGCACATGGTCTGCTGCTGGCTTGGCAAACATGCCCCCTCACACCACTACCACACCTCTCAGGTTTTTTTACAGGGAGAATCTGCTTGCCTGATCCATTCCCATAGGAAACAATGGAGAACTGGGGGCACCCTCTTTGGATGCCCCTAGAATTGGACCCCCTGGTCCAATCTTTTCAAAACTTGGGGGTCTTTTGGGGAGAGGCTCCAGCAGCTACAGTCCAAATTTGGAGTCTCTACCTCAAACCCCCCTCTCCAGTCCCCTGCAAACTTTCCAGAAAATTTTGCCATTGAAGTCAATGGCCCCATTGGATATAATGGACCCGAATTTTTCGGGAATCCCAAAAATTTTCGGATTTCAATGCTTTACTGGTATAGGTATTCGGGTTTTTTCGGGAATACCGAAAAAATTTGGGTCCAATATGCCCAAATCCGAATTTTACCGAATTTTTTTTTTTTGCACACTCCTATTATGGGCTAGGGAAGTTGGCCTCTGGAATCTTGTATTAGAATAAGCTTACTTTTTTGAATGTGCCACAAGACTGCTCTTCCTACATCAGATTTAACATGGCTCTTCTTCTAGAACAAGTTCTTAACATTTATCTATCTTCACTTCTCATTAGCAGTCTTAGCTTTTATTTCGTCCTCTCCCAATCTTTCTTAGCCACATCTTATCAGCATTATTTTGTAGCTGCCTCCAGACTGTTTTTCAAGGTAAGCTAACATGAGGTGGCATTTTTAAATTATCAAATGCAATCACCATATTAATTTGACCTGCAATTGTTCAAATCCCAACATCTTCCTTCTCTACAAACACTTTGGTGGAGGGTGCTATGCCACTGGATTTAATCACAAACAGTTGTTTGTAATTGGCAACAATATACACAAACATCCAATCTCCTTTATTCCCATAAATATTCTTTTGAGTTAACATGTTTCGATGGATAATAATTTGAAATTTAAATTTACCAATGCATAGTAGCAACAGATAGCTAAGTGTATTCAATGGCACCACACATATCCCCAGAGCTTTCTTTCTTCTGTTGGGAGAATAATTCACAAGCGTAATATTTTATTCCCCTAATCATGGGTTTAGCTTTTGGGTCAATGTGTAAGCCCCCTCCTGAGGCCTAATGAGTAAATTCTCCAGCCCAAGCCAAAATGGCTTATTTATGGAATCTGATTATTTGTATTCCCATATGGGAAGGCCCAGACTGATTCAGCATCCAGGATGCACTGAGGACATCATTAGCAAGAGAGTCAAGTGATGGGAATACATTTCTGTTTATCCCACAGAGGTTCTAATAGAAAACCATTCCTATTGCCTCCATAGAATTGCAGCATTCCATTAATTATGCACACCAATGGTATACTAGGACCCAGTGGTGGATTTAACAATCACCGTGGCCAGCAAAGCTGGCTCTTCCTGACTTCCAAATTAGGCTTCTCCAGTTTCCCACTGGAGGACGATCTGTTTGGATCATCAAGTACTGCTGGTGTGCTGACGTTTAAATCTGCCTTTCCTAGACACTCCTGTTGATGGAGGGCTCACTTCTCATCATTCTGGTGAAACACTAATTGCCTACAACTAATTTAGAAGAGGAATTGTTAAGCGTCTGACCTCTAACCATCTTTGTAATCACACACACTCAAGACTGAGATGGACTCACTGCCCAGCAAGGTGCTCTAATGGGTACAGAGTTGGTCTTAGATCTGAGAGACTTTGGGAAGTCTCCCCTCTGCATGTATTTATTTTGTGACTTCAGTAAAAATTGCATCCCTGGCTTGCATGTTAGCTGCAGGAGCATTCTTTGCATGATACAGAATGGGTCCTTTCAGTCTCTCCCTTCAACCAGCCAATAATTATTGAATGAGATTTATAAGTGGCTTTCCGCAAAGTTCCAAAGTCACATAAAGCAAAAGAAATAAAACCGTAAGGGGAAGATGTTCCACTAGGCCTATGGTTAAGACAGCAGAGATCCAACTCCATCAGCCTCCCCACCCCACTTTTGCATCATTTATACGGCACTGCCTGTTCGTTGTTCTCTGCCATCTGCCCAATACCTGGTTCCATCTGTGGACATACATACTGAAAGTTCTCTGGGGGCACTTATTAAATGTCCCTGATTGCCATCTTTTGTTCTATTTGATGCTATACCAGTTTTTAAATATTGTGTAGATTGTGTTTTAATTGTTTTAATTTATTGGGTATACTTACTGTTGTAACTCGCCCTGAGCCCTACTGTGCAGGGAAGGGAGGGCTAGAAATTCAATTAAATAAATAACGTGGTACTACAAATTAAATAATGCAATTTACATCAAGTAACACAAAGTGAACAGAAGCAGTAAAACAAAGAACAGGAAAACTAAATGGAACTGTTAAAGTCCTGGTTGAGAAATGCAAAAGGAACCTCTCTAAAGATAGAGCCAAACAGATTTCTCAAGATAGGATATTCCAGAACTCAAAAGCAACCACTGTGACAGACCTGCCACACACAATCTTGCCTTGGGATCTGAAGCCAGATCTCTCCAGGTGGTATCGTTTTAGGATATATGAGTAGGTTCTTTCTGAGATAGGCAGGATCCAGACAATTTAGAGTTTTGAAGACTAAAGTTAGCATCTTGAATTTTACCTGGAAACATATAGCCAGTCCTATGATATAGTTTGCTGGCTATCACCTAATAAAGTTCTGACTGTAGCATTTTATATCAGCTGAAGTTTCCTAATTGTCTTCTAGTGTGGCTATCTGTAGGGATGGTTGCAAATTTTTTTTTGCAAATTTTTGATCTTCCAACAAAGGTCACAGTTGGTAAATCAGAAAAGTGTGGGCCCATCTATGATAGTCCTCCCCAACCTATCTAACAGGTCTTTCCCAGCATAATTTCCATTTTATCTGAACTAGGCTTCATTTTATTTACTTCCATCCAGTCTGAGTGTGTTCAGGGTCAACATCATATCACCTGGAAAAGATGAAAAGGAGAAATAGAGCTATGTTTATATTGTTGATAATGCAACCCATTATTCTGGAAGACTGCTTACGGAGTTTCATAGAGATGATAAAGAGAATGGATGATTGAACTATAGCCTGAGAAAACTCATAGAATCTGCCCTCTCAAAGTATCAGAACTAATTCAAGGAAATGAATTCAATCCCCAATTCTGAGGTACATGTCAGAACCGTACCATAATTCAAGGTAGAAAAGCTACGGAGATATCTAGGAGGCTCAAGAAGATCTCTCTCACACACTGTCTCTCTCCCTCCCTCCCTCCCTCCCTCCCTCCCTCTCACTCCCAAAACCTGATCCAAACCCCAGCTGAAATAAACTGAGCCATTATACACAGGTGACATATGAGCTAAGTGCTCCATACCAATGACCAGTCACATACTTGCATAATTTATCTCCCTTGTGGGAAAAAATAGGGAGAAATTGTTCAGAGGAGGCACTGAATGACATCATCTGCATAACAGAGGGCAGGAATAATCCCACTCCTCCATCACATGAAGTGGTTTGGTGTCACAGGTAAGAAGTAAATGGAATACTATCTGTAAAATGGGAACAAGTGCCCATACTGTGATTGTGAAGGTGAGAAGCCCTGAAAAAAATTATTTATTTATTTATTTATTTATTATTTAGTTAGTTAGTTAGTTAGTTAGTTAGTTAGTTAGTTAGTTAGATTTTAGGCTGCCCCTCCCTGCAAGCAGGGCTCAGGGCAGCTTACACCAAAGGCAAATACAATGAATAAATTACGTTAAAATCAGCAGTAAAATACATAATACATATCAACAAATAAAACATTCCATTCCAAGATGGCAGAAAAAATTCAGCTTCCGCAAGCCTCCTAGTGGGCTTGCAGAGAATGGAGGGTGTGAGAGTGCCAGACTATGTGTTGTCTCATCGCTGTTCTTGACCAAATGTCACTGTCTTACATGCCCTGCAGAAAGGTAACAAATCCCACCGGGCATGGATGTTCTCCAGATGCAAATTACACCAGGAAGGGGCCAGGGCCGAAAAAGCCCTGACCCTGGTTGAGGACGGTCAGATCTCTCTCAGACCAGGGACCACCAGGAGGTTCTTACTTCCTGAGCATAGCACTCTTCTAGGGGCATACTGAGAGAGCCTGTCCCAAAGGTATGTGGGACCCTGACTGCTAAGGGACTTAAAGGTCAAAACCAGCACCTTGAACCTGATCCGGTGCTCCACTGGAAGCCAGAGAGCTCATACAAATCTTAAGCATTAAATGAAAATAGCCAATCTATTGCATCCTGCCTTTCTTCTGGTTTCAAGGTGGTTTATGGGTAATAATTAAAACACTACAGATTAAAACCAGATAAAAAATTTTAAAATACCTCCCTCATTACCCAAACTGGACCAGAGGAGGGGAAATTAGCTTTAAACAAAGGGTTCCACAAAGGAATAAAGCAAGACTGTTGCAGCCTCTGTGTACCAGAGGTAGAGGTACCCCAAAATAAAACTACAAAGGAGGAGAGTGAGTGATCTTAAACACAAACAAATGGCTTTATTGTACACAAAATAAAATAAAATGGATGGACTTTTGAGAATATGGTTTAAACACTGGGATTTTTTGAGTCCTCCAAATTTCCCACTTACGTCCCCAAAAGAAGCTTACGATAAGGATATGAGAAATACAAGTGGTTTCTTAGCATAGATTCATAGAATCACCGAGCTGGAAGGGGCCAACAGGCCATCTAGTTCGACCCCATGCTCAAAGCAGGATCAGCCTAAAGCATCCCTGACAAGTGCTTGTCCAGCTGCTGCTTAAAGACTGCCAGTGAGGGGGAGCTCACCATCATCCTAGGCAGCTGATTTCACTGTTACACAACTCTTACTGTAAAAACATTTTTCCTAATAACCAGCCGGTACCTTCCCACCCTTAATTGAAACCCATTATTGTGAGTCTTATCCTCTGCTGCCAACAGGAATAGCTCCTTGTCCTCCTCTGAGTGACAGACCTTCAAATACTTAAAGAGAGCAATCATGTCTCCCCTCAACCTCCTCTTCTCCAGACTAAACATTCCCAAGTCCCTCAGCCTTTCCTCATAGGGCTTGGTCTCCAGGCCCCTGATCATCCTTGTCACTCTCCTCTGCATGCACTCCATTCTGTACATGTCCTTGTTGAAGTGAGACCTCCAGAACTGCACACAATACTCCAGGTGTGGCCTGACCAATGCAATGTAAAGCAGGACTATGACATCTTGTGATCTGAATCCCTCTGTTGATATACCCCAAGATCACATTAGCCTTTTTTGTCACTACATCACACTGGCTGCTCATATTTAACTTATGATTCACCTATACCTCAAGATCTTGTTCACACACACTGCTACCCAGAAGTGTATCCTTCATCCAGCGTGCATGTATCCCCCATCCAGTATGAATTTTTGTTACCCAAATATAGAACTCGGCACTTATCCTTGTTAAATTGCATCTTGTTCAGATCTCATTGAATTCTATCCCTATCTTCTGGAGTGTTTGCTGCTCCTCCCAGTTTGGTATCTCCTGCATATTTAAAGAGTAGCCCCTCCACACCCTCATCCAGTTCACTGATAAAAATATTGAAAAGTACCAAGCCCAGAACCAAGCCCTGTGGCACCCCACTGGATACCTCCCTCCATTCAGATGAAATGCCATTGACAACTACTCTCTGTGTGCAGTTCTCCAACCAGTTACCTATCCACCTTACTATCCTAGAGTTCAGTCCGCAGTCCTCTAGTTTTATCAAAACATCATGGAGAACCCTGTCAAAAGCTTTACTGAAATCCAGGTAAACAGCATCAACAGCATTTGCTTTGATCCAGTAAGCTCATCACTCAATCAAAGAAGGAAATGAGGTTGGTCTCGTGGAACCTGTTGGGGGCAAATCCATACTGACTTCCAGGGAAGTTGGACTTTAGATGCTCAAAGACTGATCCCTTTAAAATCTGCTCCAATATCTTCCCTAGGAGAGAGGTCAGACTGACTGGCCTGTAGTTGCCGGGGTCATCTTTCCTCCCTGTTTTTGAAAATTGGAATAAAACTGCCCTCCTCCAGTCTTGTGGCACATCTCCTGGCTTCCAAGAGGTCTGGAAGATGATAGACAAAGGCTCTGCAAGCTCTCTAGAAAGTTATTTGCACACTCTTGGATGCATACCATCTGGCTCAGGGGATTTGAACTCATTCAGTGCAGCCAAGTGCTTCTCAACTACATTTCTTTCCATGTCAACCAGCAGCCTGGACACCATGCCTTGCCTACTACCATCTCTAGATAAGCTGAGGCAAAACAGGCATTAAGCCTTTCTGCTTTCTCTCTGTCAGAGTTTCTCCAGTATGGCAATATGTACAGCAATATGGTAAACATTCAGGGGAAACTCAAGTCCTGGCAAGATATTAGAGATGAAGGAATCAACATTCAATGGTTACTACATTACCAATCAGTTTCAACATTAAAGAATATTATCAACACAGAAAGTGGAGCTCTAAAAGAGATGGCTGAGTTCAAGCAGTTGATTACAAAACAAAAAGATCATTTACTATGATGGATATATAAGTTACTGCTTCAGTTAGAAATAGAAGAACAAGTGAAAAAAATGTATGATTAAATGGATGCAGAACTTTAGAGAGCAAAAACTCATGCACCAATTGGAACAGTTATGTTCTCAGCTAGCTAAGTGTTAAGAGAAAATTGGTATATTATGATATATTACCCCAAAAGATATTGAGAAAGTAGATAAAAACCACAAGGGAAAATGTTGGAAATGTCAAGATATAGATGGTACTTTTTACCATATGTGATAGACTTAGAAATGCAAAAAGTATTGTTATGACCTGAGACCAGAGGCTGGCGCCAGCCAGAAGCAGCCAAGCTTTGATCCTGAAGACAATAGGCTCCTGAAACCCCAAGTAAAGAGCCAATAAGGTCTTTGGCAGGAGATTTGAATACACCAATAGAACATCGGGGCATTCACCCCTAACTGTTGGCCACCTGCCCGTTAGTTTGTGTTCCTGATGTAAAGTACCAATAAACATGTCTTCGCCTATATCGTGGTCCAAGTCCTGATGTACGGAACCCAGTACTTTACAGGTATTGAAAGGAAATGCAGAATATATTAAAATTTAAGTTTCCTATGGAAACTGAGAATATGTTATTAGGAATATTGTCTAATAAATCACCAAAAGTTTTGGAAGATATATTTGTATATATGATGACAGCAGCTAGAATCACCTACATAGCAGAATGGAAATCAGATGCCTGTCCAAGCTTAGAAGAATGAGAAAATAAACTTGTTGATTATGAAGTAAAGGCAAAATTAACAACTTATTTGAGAAACAGTTCAATTTCAAAATTTGAGGAGAGATGGTGTGTTTATTATGTAAGCAGAAGACAAATTTAGAATGAGATACAGTTTAAAATTCATGCCTAAAGGATCCCAGTTGTAAGAATAGGACCTCAGTTCAAAATTTTAATGGAACTGAAACATTGTTAGTTATATTTCATTTTCTTCAGTGTTTTGTTCATATCATCAATAAAAGTTTTCTTGTTTGATTAACCCTGTGGGCTGTTTATCTAAGGGAAACACACACACAATTTAATATCTCGGTCTATATACATATATTATAGGATATGAATGAATGGTGGCAGTGATGGAGTATAACAGTGTTTGAGCCCCAACCCCAATAGTTCTGTGTGAGTGAAGGCTGATTATTAAAGGAGGCTGGGCTAAACTGTCTGTGGATGTCTCTGGGAGTGAGAAAAAGGACCTGAGGTGTTAAATGGTTATGGCTCTCTGCATATTTTAAAAGAGAAAAGAAGAGTAGCATGTGACATCCTAACCTACGTATAACTCATAACCTGAGAGAGAGGGTAGTAGGCATTCTGTGTGAGTGGAGAAGGGTGTCACATCATTGTAAAAGATCCCTGCTATTCATACACCATCAAAAGCCCTGGGAAATGAATAAGCCTTGCAACATCTCCTGAAGATCTCCAATGGGGGTGCTCCAAGCCCTGGACGAGGTGGGCACAAGTAGCTGGTGCTGTGAGTGGGCAGCCTGGGTCCCAGATGGGACAAATGCAAATAATGGGGATGGGAGCATGCTTTTTGTCTTCTTTCCCCTGTTCTGTCACCCCCTTCCTATTTCCCATTAGCTTAGACCACCCTGCCAAGTGTCTCATGGACTCTTTTGAACATCAAGGACTTGATGTGTTGCCCATCCACCCCTTGAATGAAACAGGGCAGGCTTCTTAACAGGGCAAACCCACCCTGGTTCAGTGCCTGGTCCAGAAAAACCTTCCAGAACCCACTCGTCATGGCCCACCCTCCAACTGTGTAGAGGAGATGGAAGAGCATATTCCTGCCTAAGACTGATAAGCCTTAAGGCCCATCATATACTTCCCCCAACCCCAAAGAGGTCCCCACCTGAGCATCCCTGACTGCAAAGCCACTAGGCACCCAGTTTGAGGACCCCCCCCCATCTCTGATATCTTGGGGTGCTTGCCAGCTTGAATAGACCCCCTCAACCCGTGCTTTTCAGCCTTCCCAGAAAGGGCTTAACCAGATTAAAGGTAAAGATTTCCCTTGCTTGAAAGCCAGTCAAATCCAACTCTAGGAGGTGGTGCTCATCTCCATTTCTAAGCTGAAGAGCTAGCACTGTCCAAAGAGTTCTCCGTGGTCATATGGCCAGCATGACTAAATGCCGGGGTGCGTGGAATGCTGTAACCTTCCTGAAATGGTACGTATTTATCCACTTGCTATTTCTTGCTTTTGGACTGCTAGGTTGGCAGAAGCTGGGGCCAGAGACAAGAGCTCACTCCATCATGCAGCACTAGAGTCTTGAGCTGCCAAACTACAGACCTTTCGGTCTGCAGCTCACCATCTTAACCAGATTACCAGGCCTATTTAAGATGCATCCCCTGGACCATGTGAAGCAGGTGAAAAAAGCCCCCCTCACTGCCAATTCAAGTGAAACCC
Source organism: Gekko gecko (assembly GCA_029375565.1). NCBI lineage: Eukaryota > Metazoa > Chordata > Lepidosauria > Squamata > Gekkonidae > Gekko > Gekko gecko. The sequence continues at coordinate 123,831,895 of JAPDNY010000006.1, read as the reverse complement.
AAAAAATTCCTGCTCAGCCCCTCAACCTGTGACTGGTTAATCCCACATGGTCTTAAGCAGAGGGCAGACAGGTGGGAAGCTTGTCCTTGGCTAGAATGGTCAGAGAATGGCTGCCACCTCCAAACCTGGCCAGAAAGCCATTCCTGATTGGTCAGCGCTCCCACATTGAACCCTAATAAGCTCCCCCCACCTTCATGATTATATCTGAGGATGTGGGGGTGGGCAAAAGCCTGCGCTTGCTCATGGGAAAGTACCAGTCTTTTACTGATTGCCAACAATATGTCATGAATGGGATTGAAATGAATGCAAACCAAGATGGATACTTTCAGCTCAGTCCTGGAATTAATATTTTGAATCTCTTTTTCAGTTGGAAAATGAAAGATTCAGGTACACAGAAATAGAAAATGCTGTATTGATCCATAAAAACAATGCAAAAGTAATAGTTTTAGTAAACTTGAAAGCTTGCATATTACATTGTAATGCTTAAGTTGGTCACATAAAAGCATTACCTGACAGTTGATCCAGGTATATCTGGTTCTGGAAACCCTCAGCTGAATTGCAGTGACTATAGTTCCCTTATCTTCTGCTCATGGATAAAAGAGCCCCTTTTACCCACAGAAATGCCTGATATACATGACTCAGAAATAGGCTCTGTCCATTACATGTAGAACCAAATGGCTGTTCCAGCTTTCCTGGGCACATTAGGGGCTTTGCATGTGCAGAACATTTGTGGCAAAAGATTATGGTATTTGGCTGCTTAACAGAAAGTCTGTCTCCCAGGAAACACTACGCTGTAAAGACAACATCAATAGAAATACTTTACTTTCCCAGGCTTTAAGGGGATTATTGTGCAATAAAAGGAAAAGCCTACTTACTCTGCATGATGCTCATTTTAATCTTTCAGGTCTTTTTTCCTGGGCGTTGGGAAGGAGGAAGGTAGTGAGGAGGGTCCTTGTTAAGAGGCCATATTCAAATTTAAATCACCAGTAGCTTGCTTAGCAGGAGGAGAAGACTGATTATTTTCTCTGTAATATGCATGGGGGAAGGAAGGCAGCATAGTATAGCCCAGTCTCATCAGATCTCAGAAGCTAAACAGGATTCCTACTTGGATGGGAGACCACCAAGGAAGACTTAAAAGAGGAAGGCAGTGGCAAACCACTTCTACTTCTCACTTGCCTTGAAAGCCCCTTGCTGGGCTCGCCTTAAGTCAGCTGCAAATTGACAGATCTTTACACACACAATGGGGGTTCCACACTGCAGCTGCCTTTTGCGTTTTCACACATGTTGTGCTGCTTCTGATGATCATTCTATCAGTGAGATCAGTTCAGACTGCCTCTCAGGAGTTCCATCTGTTCTGGGTTGAGGAGAGTTGCTTTTTCCCCACATGCATTGAAGTGTTTGAGCATTTCGGCAGCCTTGTTTGCTCCACCTTCTTTGCATGAGAGTAGCTCCACTTACTCTTGCATAAAGCACAGTAGCTGAAGCACAAAAGATCATTTATTTGCACTATTGGCTTTGGTATTGCATGCAAACAAATGTTCCCCTAGTAAATTGGGGAATGGACAGACTCCTCCAGCAGAGGTGATGTGTGTGTGTGTGTGTGCGCGCGCATGCACGCTTGTCTATAGAATTAAGGAACAAGAACTTTGTCTAAGATGGCTACCCGTCTCAGGGGACAATGTCTAATGGGAGGGAACTAAAAAACAAGCTTCACAGGGGGGTCTCTTTCCTGAGTCCCAATGCAACTGGCTGGATTGAGGGATGTGGTTGATCAAGAAGAAAAAGAAGAAGAGTTTGGATTTATACCCCGCCCTTCACTGCCCAAAGGCGTCTCAGAGCGGCTTACGAACTCCTTCCCCTCCCCCTCCCCATAACAGACACCCTGTGAGGTAGGTGGGGCTGAGAGAGCTTCTGACAGGAACTGTCCTTGAGAGAACAGCTGTGCCAGAGCTTGTGACTGACCCAAGGTCACATCAGCAGGTGCAAGTGGAGGAGTGGGGAATCAGATCTGGTTCTCCCAGATAAGAGTCCGTGCACTTAACCACTACACCAAACTGGCTCTCAAGAGGCACAGCAAACATTTCTCTTGTTTGGGGGATTTATTTTAAAATTTGCCATCACAGAATGTATGCTGTACCTTTGAATGTACTTCAACCATCTGTTTGAAGTAGTACACACAGAAAGTGTGAGTGTGTGGACAGTGGATACTTCTCCAAGGACTCAACAACACATCTGGTATACAACAGAGGCAGATAAACTGGGAGTTGATGTGTCCAAAACACTGCAGTAGCTCTATACAGAACGAGGAAACCAGACCAGACTGAGATGTACACACTCACAAGGCAGAGCAGAGGAAGCTGCCCCAACGCAGGGACCTTTGATCACTGAAGTGTTTCACCACTGAGATGCAATTTAAAAAAAAAAAAAAAAAGCACCCACACCAGCCTGCCCTTTTTGGGTGGGTTTTTGCAGGCTGGTGCCAGAAATTACCAGTCCAAAAAAACTTAGTTGAGCAGAGGCTTTGTTGTGAATACATTTTGCAAGTGTAGGAGAAACCAGTTTTATCAGAGAAGGGGGAAAACTGGGAAAGATATGAGAGAGTGCTGGGGTGTTTACAAAATTGTGTGAACACGAGAAAAAAACACATTTACATTGGATTCTTTAATGCAAGTAGATTCTTTAGGTAATGTGAAAGACCCCCTTATGTATCGGGAAGACAAGTTAGCAGCAAAATAATGTTTCTCCCAGAGCTCCGTGCCAACTATGTCATTCCCATTAGTGTTGATTCATGTGTTCACTAGATTGGTTAGTAATAAAAGGGTGGTGGTTAGTAATAAAGGGGTGGCAGTGTTGTTCATAAACCTCAACCACCACATTCTGTTAGGCTTTTTTCCTGAAATATTATTATGAATTATCACCATCCTTTGATTACCTGTGAATTTTACAGAATATTGTCACATCTTGTACTTTTTGCATTTTGTGGCCTTTTGGCCCTGCTGTTTACAATGTTTTTCATCATACCAAAGTGTGTGTGTGTGTGTGTATAATGTCTACCAACTAAGGATCCACCTCATGCATCTGTTGAAGTTCATGAAATTTTATGCCAGAATAAAACCACAATAAAGGTATCACAAAATTCCCATTTGTTTTTGCTACACATATGGAACAAATTGTAAAGGTATGACTCCAAGTTTTAAAAATCTGTGAAGTGAAGAATAGCAATAGTTCTAATGAGAAATGAAAGTCATTAGAGAAAGGTTCCCTTGCCCTGCTATATGCACTTACTTTTTCCAACTCAAACCCCAGTAGCAGGTACTGAGAAAAACCTTTCTCTGCTTGACCCTGGAAAGGTGCTGCCAGTCAGAATAGACAATGGCCTTTTTTGCATTGGCATTTTTTAATTGGACAACAATAAAACTTTCTTCAAATACATTAGAAGTAGAAAACCAACCAGGGAGGCAGTGGGGCTCTTGGATGACCAAGGGGTAAAAGGACTACTGAAGGATGACAGGGAAATGGCTGAGAAGCTGAATGCATTTTTTGCCTCTGTCTTCACTGTGGAAGAGGAGAAGTGCTTGCCCACTCCAGAACTACCGATTTCGGGAGGGGGGTTGAAAGACCTGAATCAGATTGAGGTGACAAGAAAGGAAGTCCTACGACTGATGGACAATTTAAAAACTAATAAATCACCAGGCCCGGATGGCATTCATCCAAGAGTTCTGAAAGAACTCAAATGGGAACTTGTGGATCTCCTTACATTAATATGTAATCTTTCTTTAAAATCTGTCTCCATTCCTGAGGACTGGAAGGTAGCTAATGTCACTCCCATCTTTAAAAAGGGCTCCAGGGGAGATCCGGGAAATTACAGGCCAGTCAGTCTGATGTCAATACCAGGTAAGTTGGTGGAAACTGTTATTTGAAGAACAAAAACTACTGAGGCAGGCTCAGCATGGGTTCTGTATGGGAAGATCTTGTCTCACTAACCTGTTAGTGTTTTTTGAGGGAGTGAACAAACATGTGGACCTTGACTTCCAGAAAGCTTTTGATGCAGTTCCTCATCAAATGCTCCTAAGTAAGCTCAATAGTCATGGGATAAAAGGACAAGTCCTCTTGTGGATCAAAAACTGGCTTATAAATAGGAAACAGAGAGTGAGTATAAATGGGAAACTTTTTCAGTGGAGGGTGGTAAGCAGTGGAGTACCACAGGGATCGGTACTCGGTCTAATGCTTTTTGACTTGTTTATTAATGATTTGGGATTGGGAGTAAGCAGTGAAGTGGCTAAATTTGCAGATGACACGAAGTTGTTCAGGGTGGTGAAAACCAGGGAGGATTGTGAGGCACTCCAAAGGGATCTGTCGAGGATGGGTGAGTAGGTGTCAACATGGCAAATGGGGTTCAATGTGGCCAAGTGCAAAGAGATGCACATTGGAGCCAAAAACCCTAAATATAAATACACATTGATGGGGTCTGAACTGGCAGAGACTGACCAAGAGAGAGATCTTGGAGTCGTAGTAGATAACTCAATGAAAATGTCTAGACAGTGTGTAACTGCAATAAAGAAGGCCAATGCTATGCTGGGGATTATTAGGAAGGGAATTGAAAACAAATCAGCCAGTATCATAATGCCCCTGTATACATCATTGGTGCAACCTCATTTGGAATACTGTGTACAGTTCTGGTCGCCACACCTCAAAAAGGATATTATAGACAAGTGTGTGCGCGCACACACACACACATCACCTCTGCTGGAGGAATCTGTCCATTCCCCAATTTACTAGGGGAACATTTTTTTGCATGCAATACCAAAGCCAATAGTGCAAATAAATGATCTTTTGTGCTTCAGCTACTGTGCTTTATGCAAGAGTAAATGGAGCTACTCTCATGCAAAGAAGGTGGAGCAAACAAGGCTGCCGAAATGCTCAAAACACTTCAGTGCATGTGGGGAAAAAGGCAACTCTCCTCAACCCAGAACAGATGGAACTCCTGAGAGGAAGTCTGAACTGATCTCACTGATAGAATGATCATCATGTTTCTAACAATCCACCCAGAAGCATCATTTCAGCCAATCAACTTTTGGCGGATGGGGCATAAGGTGGGCTCTCCTGTCTTCCTGTCTTCCTTGCTTTCTTCCCTTTCTTCCTTTTATTTTCAATGTACCTGCTTCCAACACTTACACCACATCTTTACAGGTGATCCAAGCATTGCTCCTGGACGAGTAACCTTGCACGTACACCCTGGGGCCTGTTTCCTGCATGTTTTACCAATACAATTCAACAGTTAGCGTAGGTCCCGGTCACACGCCAAAGTTGCTGTGGGAGAGCCATGATTGCTGGACGGATTATATGGGCACGATCACACAGAAACATCTGGTAGGTGTCGTGCACCCATTGCCAACTGGTATCGTCCGGCCGAAGATTCAGAGTTTAAAAGTACATGGGAAAATCCACTATCAACTGGTTGCAACCAGCTGCAGATGGACGCTTTCCGTGTGATCGCTCCAGCACACTCCTCTCACATCCCTGCTTCCTGGTTGGAGCGCGCTGGAAACACCCACCGATAGAAACAACACTGTTGCATCTGATCGCGTTGGGGTGAGTCAAATTGCAATGGCGCAAAGAGCCACGCCTCCCCCCATGTTAACCGGCACATATGACTGGGACCTTAGAAATGCTAATTTTGCAAGAGCAGAAAATCCATCTCTCTGTGATTGTCCTTTGACTTAGCATTCAACTGGTCACCATTTAAGCCATGTAATTTAAAAGCTTTGCTATTTAAAAAATTCAGAATTCTTGACTCATATGTTCCCCACCAAACACCAGAAAGAATGCATTTAAAAAAAACTTTGAAGCAAAGCACTGGGAGCGAGGGTTCAGTGATACCCAGCTGAGGACTGGCAGGGCTTTGGTGGCCAGGGGGCCAGACTGCTGTTCTGCCCCATCACTTGGCCAGGAAAGAAGCTGCTTTCAGACCTGGCAATCCAGCCTTACTCATGTATAAGTGAATAGGTTCCACTGTAGCTATGTTCACGTTATGATGAATGAACATACAGTCTGCATGTATGTATATTCACCTGTTTGTAAGAAGGAGCCAATGCACTTTGACTGTGTGCTTGTCCTTGGTCTTTAGGATAAGAACCTGGTTTCTATAAGAAATGATGGGTACTATGCACTCTTCAGGGTAAGGTGGTTTTTATTATATGTATTGGTATATTGGTATACTGGTTCAGAGACACTCTCTTCTGATATAGACTTTAGCCAGTGGCAATTCTAGGCCTCAGTTTTCTATTCAGGGTGCAGGGTTAGCAAAAGATCTGAGGAGAAAAGGCTTGTCTGTTTAACACAGTCTTAATGTGGGAAAATGCTCAGCTGTAGTTTTTCATGGAATGGGGGTGAATAACATCACTGGATAGCTGGCAACACTACCCAGGAATATCAGTAATTACTTCACTTGATCAGTGCAGAAAGTGAAGAGGACCTAAAGAGCCTCTCGCTCAGGATGAAAGAGGAGAGCGCAAAGGTTGGCTTGAAACTCAGCATCAAAAAAACTAAGATCATGGCATCCAGCCCCATCACTCCTTGGCAAATAGAAGGAGAAGTTGTGGAAGCAGTGACAGACTTCATGTTCCTGGGATCCAAGATCACTCCAGATGGTGACTGCAGTCATGAAATTAAAAGATGCCTGCTCCTTGGGAGGAAAGCGATGGCAAACCTAGACAGCATAATAAAAAGTAGAGACATCACCCTGCCAACAAAAGTCTGTATGGTCAAAGCAATGATATTCCCAGTAGTACTGTATGGTTGTGAGAGTTGGACTATAAGGAAGGCTGAGCGCTGAAGAATAGATTCTTTTGAATTATGGTGCTGCAGAAGACTCTAGAGAGTCCCCTTGATTGCAAGGACATTGAATCAGTCAATCCTAATATAAATCAACCCTGACTGTTCCCTGGGAGGCCAGATGCTGAAGCTGAAGCTCAAATACTTTGGCCACCAAATGAGAAGGGAGCACTCACTGGAGAGACCCTGATGCTCGGAAAGATTGAAGGTCAAAGAAGAAGGGGACGGCAAAGGATGAGATGGTTAGACAGTGTTATCGAGGCAATGAACATGAAACTAAGCAAACTCCGGAGCACGACAGAAGATAGGAGGGCCTGGCGTGATGTGGTCCATGGGGTCGCGAAGAGTCGGACTCGACTGTGTGACTGAACAACAACAAACATAAGCCCTATGACCATTGTGCAGTGCCCTGTAAATCAAAATGACTGTGCACATGCAAACATTGCTGTGAAAATGTAGTGGAATTTCTAAAGCATTCTATGAATGTCTTGGGAAAGGGGGCTCTAGAGGACCTGAGGCAACCCACTTTCTTGGCAATGATAAAAGGGTCACAAGCAACCTGGGGTGTCATCACGCTTCATGTGCACTTCATGCACTTTAAGCATGCAGATGGAACTCCACTGACCAGGTACCAGTTTGTGGGACATTACGGCCCGGGCTTTGGGATTGTTTGGGCCTTTCCGGAGTACAGTTTGGACTCACACCTTCAGACTTGGGCGGTATCCACAGCAGCAGCAGCATGATCTCACGCAGGGAATGGCAGGGAGCAAGGTTAATGGGGAGATCAGGCACACCTTGAAGGTTGGATTAGGCTGCTATTTGCCACACACCCAAATTCAGGCTGATTGCACAGACCTGTAGAGGGGTGATGGCATTCACCTGTCAGAAAAAAGGGAAAGAAATTTTTCTGCAGGATTTGCGGCAAGGGCTTATGGCAGTATTAAGTATTTAGTTTGACCCTTGCAGTGGCTGGGTTTGGTTTAAGGAAAATTTGTTGCAGCTCAGTAAGCACCAATCAGCAACCCGGGAGGGTAGAGGGGTCTGTCAAGATTATCACTGTAGCCATGCGACCAGGGATGAGGAGGGCAAACTGCCTTTTGTATTGCCTTGATGGATACTCTACACAGGCTATGCAGCTGTGGGTGAGGGGTCGTCATGGCATATTCCATGGCTGGGCTGCCCGGGTTTGAGCCACTTACAGCAGGCTATGCCCCAGGGGGCAGTTGCATTGCCCATCTTATGGCTAGGGTGGGGTTTTGGTGACCCCAGGCCTTGACCATGCCACTGCATACTGCTTGCCCTTGCCATTGTTTTTGTAAATGAATAGTGGCCTTTAGTTTCCCAACTACTGTTGTATGACTCTTTCTTCTGTCTATGGGGGCAAAGTTTGTTAGTCCTTGTCATGACTCCAGGGGGTCGCCACCTTCTGCTGCCATCACCCTAATAATAATAATAATAATAATAATAATAATAATAATAATAATAATAATAATAATAATAATAATACCTTTCGATTTATTTAATCGCCCAATCCGACAGAGCTGCTGGCCCTGAGCGATATTACAGTTACTCATGTAGACAGTGGACTAATAATAATAATAATAATAATAATAATAATAATAATAATAATAATACCTTTCGATTTATTTAATCGCCCAATCCGACAGAGCTGCTGGCCCTGAGCGATATTACAGTTACTCATGTAGACAGTGGACTAACAATAATTCATAGGGGATGAGGGAGGACACAACATATAAATCTTTTTTTAAAAATTGCACACGCTTGCAGCCGACGGGATATATTCAGCTGAGAGTCAGACATATTCCAGAGACATTTCAGAGGCATTTGGAGGTGTTCGGACAGCTCGGCTGGATGATGTCAGTTGTTCTTCCAGGACTTCTTCAAGTTGTGGTGCTGCACTGTCACCACCTGGCCGGATCGACCCATCACAGGCTTCTGATGCCGCAGAAATTTCTCTCTAAGCTTTCGAGCTCACGAGCTGGACATTCTGATTCGCCGGCTAACACCTCCCCCACCGGGGGGGGGGTTTACCCTGGACTTACGATCCCTTGAGAAGGCCCAGGGTACCCTCTCTGGCCCATCCAAAATGCCCCTTTTCAAGCTGAGAACCTTAGGCATGATGACCAGACAGAGGACTTTTAAACAAATGGTTTATTTATACAGTAATGGGGCACTGAAAACAAGACAAGGTGCTTTAAAAGGTATAACAGTGTTGAAAGGCAAAAATAAATACAAAGCTAATGCAGCTACCTATTACTCCTTAACTGTCACTACTTAAGGCCTACAAGCTTTCTTACCAGGCCTCACTACCTGGACACTCACTCTGACTAGTGAGGGATCTTTTCCTCTCAGACCAGCCTTTCTCCCTCAGTGACCCCGTGAGAGGGAAAACCGCAGAGAGACAGCAAGATCCGTTTCCTCATAACACAGAGTCCCTTTTATGTTCACTCCTGTGTGAGGAAGGACACAATTTCCCACAGCCTACAGCTTAAGACACACCTCCACAAGAATGCAACAGTCTCCTCCCAGAATCCCTGCACTCCCATTGGCTAAAACCATCCCCAAGTATTGTGGGGATTGTAGGCTGTCTGCTTTCTACTGCTTAGACAGGCCCCTCCTATAGTTTAGGCCTCTAGGCCCTATCTCCACCCTGTACAGATAATGATAGTCCTAAAGATGCTACTGGGCTTTTTACTGTTTTGCAGCAACAGACTAACATGGCTAACTCCTCTGGATCCATGCTGTGTAGATGCACTGTTGCCAAGAAGAAGCAGAAGAGATTCAATTTCTATCCAGTGGCTTACAAACTCCTTTCCCTTCCCTCCCCACAACAGACACCCTGTGAGGTAGGTGAGGCTCTGCATCTTGACCCTATTGAGTGCCATACCTTCTTCTGTTTCCAAGACTTTCCTGGGAAATTCCTGGATATTTGGGGGTGGGGATAGTGGGGGGAGGAATTTGCAGAGGGATTCCACCTAGAATCTAGGGGTGTACCATACATTTCACCCTCTGAAGCTGCTGTTTTCTTCTTGGGAACTGATCTCTGTAGTCTAGAGATGAGTTTCAGTTCTGTGATATATCCAGCCCTCACCTGGAGGCTGGCAACCCCACTTCCAACTGAGACAAAATTCAGGTGACCATAACCCACCCACCAAAATGACTGGACAGGTATCCTGCTTCACTACTGGTTGTAGGGCTTTGCCCTCTTTGGGGATGTACTAAAAGGAAGGACAGGATTGCCCATTGGAAACAAAGGGAGAGACTTGAAGGCCCACTTGAAATAATGGGAGCCAGGAATGCCAACTGGCTTGCATGGTGGGCTCCTTTGAAATACATTACAGCTCAAGATGAGTGGCAAAGAAAATGCGGAATGGATTCTCAATTCAGGTCTCTGGTCCCATATACACTACTCTGGGACTGGAATGACAGGCCCCACAGTGGAATGACAGTCCCTGGGGGGAGCAGGAGCAATGTTCCCTCTAAGCTGTGGAGTCTTGTGAGCAAAAATTCTACTTTGTGAGTTACTGGCATTAAAGTTGTGAGCGAGTGATTGGGCTACTGCATAAATTAGTTTGCTCTGGAGTCATCCTTCCTGAGCTCAAACAAAAATCTGTGAGCTGGAGGCTAAAATACTGTGAGCTAGCTCACACTAACTCAGCTTAGAAGGAAGACAGAACAGGAGTATTCTGGGGGTGGAATGACAGACGCCAGAGTGGAATGACAGTGCCTGAAAGTAGCAGGAGTGTTCTGGGACAGGAATGACAGGCCTCACAGTTGAACGACAGCCTCTGCGGGTAACAGGAGTGTTCTGGGACTGGAATGACAGGCCCTACAGTAGAATGAGAGCCCCTGAGAGTAGCAGATGTATCCCTAGGGTCTGTTATTCAATTCCAGTCCCAGAACACTGCTGCTACCCCCAGGCATGGTCATTCCACTCTGGGGCCTTTCATTCCACTCCCAAAACACTCCTGCTACCCCCACAGTTTCTCATTCCACTCTGGGGCCTGTCATTCCAGTTGCAGAACACATTGTCTATTCCTAGGGGCTTTCATTTCACTGTGGGGCCTGTCAATCCAGTCCCAGTCATTTTTTTCTGGGGTCTGTCATTCTTGTCCCAGAACATGCATCAAGCCTGTAGGGGAAGCGGGGTGCACTCCAAGCCACAATTGTTGGTGAGAAATATCTGTTTTATTTTCATTTAAGGACACCATTGGACGCCATTTACTGTTAAAGCATAGCAGATTAAAGAGCTTTAAAACATATTCGAAATGAGAATATGGAATTTGCAAACAGGTTTCAATTCAGTTTAATATGATATATGTAGAAATGGAGAAAAAAGATGGAGCAAAGGTGTGACTGTTGGACACTGCGGTGAACATTTAGTTCTGCATTTAGGTAGAAAAAAATCAAATGCATAATTATGGGATGGGGCAGACTTGTCTTGGCAGTAGTATGTGTGAAAAGGATCTAGGGGTCTTAGTAGACCATACACTGAGCATGAGTCAGCAGTGTGATGTGGTTGCTAAAAAGGCAAATGCAATTTGGGGCTATATCAACAGAAGTATAGTGTCCAGATCACGAGATGTGATGGTACCACTTTGCTCTGCTCTGGTTAGACCTCACATAGAGTATTGTGTTCAGTTTTGGGCACCACAATTTAGGAAGGACATAGCCAAGCTGGGACGTGTCCAGATGAGAGCAATGAAGATGGTGAGGGGTCTGGAGACCAAGTCCTATGAAGAAAGGTTGAAGGAGCTGGGTATGTTTAGTCTGAAGTGGAGATGACTGAGAGGTGATATGATAACCATCTTCAAGTACTTGAAAAGCTGTCCTATAGAGGGTGGTACGGAGTTGTTTTCTGTTGCCCAAGAAAGTTGGACTAGAACCAGTATGTTGAAATCAAAAGAGTTTTTGGCTAAACATTAGGAATAACTTCCTGACAGAGTGGTTCCTCAGTGGAACAGGCTTCCTTGGGAGGTGGTGGGCTCACCTTCTTTGGAGGTTTTCAGACAGAGGCTAGATAGCCATCTGACAGCAATGCTGATTTCAAAGAAAGCCTCCTCCTTCCCAAGCCATGCTGGGAACTTTCTTCACCAAGAGGCTGGCTAGCTAGAATTACAAAAGGTGTTAAAGGCACCTGTATACCTTTAACCTGGGTAGGCTACCACCAGTACTTCTCTGTCCCTCCAGTCAAGAGCCAAAGGACAAACTCCTGACTTTACTGGGATTAACTAGGGAGTCCTCCCTTACAAGGTTGACTCACAGCAGGAAAACCACAAGTTACTCTAAAGGTAGTAAACTACCAGTCTTAGGCACCAGATTGTCTGATTGCAGCAGCAGAGACAAGAACCAGAGTTTGGTGAATAAAGGCCCCCATCACATGGGCCAGATAACGTGGGGGGAAGATGTGGCTTTTTGTGCTGGCGCAACTAGGTCCCTCCCTCATGGATCACTGCCTTGTCGTGGCGAGGGGGCTTGCGTGGTTCGATGAGGCTGTGGGCTATGCCGTGGAGGGCCACCCAGGACGGACAGGCCACAGCAGAGAACTCAGACCAAGCGTGATCCCCTGGAGAAGGAAATGGCAACCCACTCCAGTATCTTTGCCAAGAAAACCCCATGAACAGTAACAAAAGGCTAAAAGATATGACGCCGGAAGATGAGCCCCTCAGGTCGGAAGGTGTCCAATATGCTACTGAGGAAGAGCTGAGGGCAAGTACGAGTAACCCCAGAAAGAGTGAAGCGGCTGGGCCAAAACCGAAAGGACGCTCAGTTGTGGATGTGTCTGATGGTGAAAGGAAAGTCCGATGCTGCAAAGAACAATACTGCATAGGAACCTGGAATGTAAGATCTATGATTCAAGGTAAGCTTGACGTGATCAAAAATGAGATGGCAAGAATGAACATCGACATCTTGGGAATCAGTGAACTAAAGTGGACAGGAATGGGCGAATTTAACTCAGAAGACCATTATATCTACTACTGTGGCCAGGAATCCCGTAGAAAAAATGGTGTGGCCTTTATAGTCAACAAGAGAGTGAGAAAGGCAGTATTGGGATACAATCTCAAAAATGACAGAATGATCTCGGTCCGAATCCAAGGCAAACCATTCAATATCACAGTAATCCAAGTCTATGCCCCAACCACTGCTGCAGAAGAGGCTGAAGTGGACCAATTCTATGAAGACCTACAACAGCTCGTAGAACTAACACCAAAAAATGATGTCCTCATCATCATAGGGGACTGGAATGCTAAAGTAGGAAATCAAAAGGTAACCGGAATAACAGACAAGTTTGGCCTTGGAGAACAAAATGAAGCAGGGCAAAGGCTAACAGAGTTTTGTCAAGAGAACACGCTGGTCATAGCAAACACCCTTTTCCAACAACCTAAGAGGCGTCTCTACACATGGACATCACCAGATGGGCAACACCGAAATCAGATTGACTATATAATTTGCAGTCAAAGATGGAGAAGCTCTATTCAGTCAGTAAAAACAAGACCTGGAGCTGACTGTGGCTCAGATCATGGGCTACTCATTGCAAAATTCAGACTTAAATTGAAGAAAGTTGGGAAAACCACAAGGCCATTCAGATTTGACCTAGATCGCATCCCCGATGAATATACAGTAGAGGTGAAGAATAGGTTTAAGGGACTAGATTTGATAGACAGAGTGCCTGAAGAACTATGGACAGAGGTCCGTGACATTGTAAAGGAGGCAGCACTCACTGCCATCCCAAAGAAAAAGAAATGCAAAAAAGCAAAGTGGCTGTCTGATGAGGCTTTACACATAGCAGAGGAAAGAAGGAAAGCTAAAGGCAATGGGGAAAAGGAAAGATTTGCCCAACTGAATGCAGATTTCCAGAGAACAGCAAGGAGAGATAAGGAGGCTTTCCTGAATGAACAATGCAGAGTAATAGAGGAAAATAATAGATTGGGAAGGACTAGAGATCTCTTCAAGAAAATTGGAGAAATCAAGGGAACGTTCCATGCAAAGATGGCCATGATAAAGGACAAAAACGGTAGGGACCTAACAGAAGCAGAAGAGATTAGGAAAAGATGGCAAGAATACACAGAAGAACTATACAAGAAGGACCTTGACGTCCTTGACAACCACGATGGTATAATCACTGACCTCGAGCCAGACATCCTGGAAAGCGAAGTTAAATGGGCCTTAGAAAGCATTATTAACAACAAAGCTAGTGGAGGTGATGGTATCCCAGCTGAGTTATTCAAAGTCTTAAAAGAAGATGCTGTTAAAGTGCTGCACTCAATTTGCCAACAAATTTGGAAAACACAACAGTGGCCACAGGATTGGAAAAGGTCAGTTTACATTCCAATCCCAAAGAAGGGCAACGTCAAGGAATGTTCAAACTATTGCACAATTGCACTCATTTCACACGCTAGCAAGGTCATGCTCAAAATCCTACAAGCTAGGCTCCAACAGTATGTGGATAGAGAACTGCCAGAAGTACAAGCTGGGTTTCGAAGAGGTAGAGGAACTAGAGATCAAATTGCCAACATTCGCTGGATTATGGAGAAAGCAAGAGAGTACCAGAAAAACATCTACTTCTGCTTCATTGACTATGCTAAAGCCTTTGATTGTGTGGATCACAATAAATTATGGCAGGTTCTTAAAGAGATGGGAGTACCAGACCACCTCACCTGTCTCCTGAGAAACCTGTATAAGGGTCAAGAAGCAACAGTTAGAACCGGATATGGAACAACTGATTGGTTTAGCATAGGAAAAGGAGTACGACAAGGATGTATATTGTCACCTTGCTTATTTAATTTATATGCAGAGTACATCATGCAAAATGCTGGCCTGGATGAATCACAAGCTGGAGTTAAGATTGCTGGGGAAAAGATCAATAACCTCAGATATGCAGACGATACCACTCTGATGGCAGAAAGTGAAGAGGTCCTAAAGAGCCTCTTGCTGAGGGTGAAAGAGGAGAGTGCAAAAGTGGGCTTGAAGCTCAACATCAAAAAAACTAAGATCATGGCATCTGGGCCCATCACTCCTTGGCAAATAGAAGGGGAAGTCGTAGAAGTAGTGACAGACTTCACGTTCCTAGGATCCCAGATCACTGCAGATAGTGACTGCAGCCATGAAATTAAAAGACGCCTGCTCCTTGGGAGGAAAGCGATGGCAAACCTAAACAGCATGATAAAAAGCAGAGACATCACCTTGCCAACAAAAGTCCGCATGGTCAAAGCAATGGTATTCCCCATAGTAATGTATGGCTGCGAGAGTTGGACTATAAGGAAGGCTGAGCGCCGAAGAATAGATTCTTTTGAACTATGGTGCTGGAGAAGACTCTTGAGAGTCCCTTGGACTGCAAGGAGATCAAATCAGTCAATCCTAAAAGAAATCAACCCTGACTGTTCCCTGGAAGGCCAGATCCTGAAGCTGAAGCTCAAATACTTTGGCCACCAAATGAGAAGGGAGCATTCACTGGAGAAGACTCTGATGCTGGGAAAGATTGAAGGTCACAGAAGAAGGGGACGGCAAAGGATGAGATGGTTAGACAGTGTCATCGATGCAACGAAGATGAAATTGAGCAAACTTCAGCGGACGGCGGAGGACAGGAGGGCCTGGCGTGGTCTGGTCCATGGGGTCACGAAGAGTCGGACTCGACTGTGCGACTGAACAACAACAACAACAACAACAACTAGGTCCACCAGAACACGATCAAACGTGATGGCGGCACACCAGGGCTTCCTCCGTTGGTGCACACAGCAAAGAGGATGACCCAGGGTAATAGCCACGCGCCAGCGCGATCACATCACAGGAGTCCGTATGCAGCCCATGGCAAACCATTTGCCAGTAGGTTGTTTCAGGTACTTTTTAAATGCATATCTTCGGCGGCACACCACGGGTTGGCCACGGGTGCGCTACGCCTCCCAGATGTTCTGGTGTGATCGTGCATGGAAAAGCCACCTGACAATCATGCCTTCTGTGGGGCAAATGCTCCATGTGACCGGGGCCAAAATATACCATATTAGGTGCAAAGAGTATTATTAGAAAAAGGTGCAAATTTACTTAAAAGGTTACCATGAGGCAAAACCAATAAAAGTAGAGATTAAGAAACTAGCTAAACACTTTTAGAACCTTGGTTCTCAAAAGGCAAGATGTTACCCATTCAATGTTCTGGGTCCAAAACATACTGTATCTCCAGAACCCCAAATGCAAGGCTGGTTGGCCTCAGCAGCAGGAGCTTTGAGATGACCAAAGGTGAGCAAGGTGATGTTACCTGTCAGCATAACTGCAGACACCATCAAGCCCCCTGCATAGGTTTCAAGGTAGGTAATTTATCGCAAGAATTCTAAATGGTTGTTAGGCTTTTGCACCAATCAGGGTTCAAGCAATGTCCTATAGATACTAGTGAAAGGCTGACCCAGCTGAGCTCTGAGAAGGAGCAAGGTGTTTGAGCTGCCAGAGGGGTGAGTGGTATTTTTATTTATTTACTTTCAGCTGAGGTGCTTTAGCTGAAAAGGTACTGTGTCAGGGACTGTATTTGGGAGTGTGTGGGTGAATTGTAACAGACTCCTGACTGCTGGAGTTAGGGTGTGAAAGGGTCATTGTTTGCCTGTAATTAAGTGCTTGGGTGAGATTGAATAGCAGACTCCTGGCTGCTGGAGTTGGAGTGTGAAAGGGGCTTTGTTTGACCGTCATTAAGTGCCTTGGGTGATTTTGAGTAGCTGCTGGACACACCCTCTCCTGGGAGACAATTCCATTTAAGGCAGGAAGTTTGCAAGAGGCACGAGCCTCTGGCACGAGCCGGAGGGCGAGAGCAAAGGGCGAGGCTCTTTGCCTGTGGCTCTTGGCCTAGGGGCTCTGTAAGAAGCCCAGGAAGAGCCAGGAAGCCAGGACCTTGGCTCCTTGGTAAGGTAAGGTAAGTAGACTCCTACAACAGGAGCCATATAAATACAAAGGGTTTTAAAAGGGGGGTTATAGAAAAGTATTTGTTTAAAAACAATTATGAAGCCAGAATGCCAGCAGGGGGTTGGGGGCTATCCAGTGTTTTGCATGGAGTGTCACATGTATGACTATCTGCCCACTGGTCAGAAGTCTTGGGTGTGTGCTCGGTGCAAGGAGCTCCTGGTTCTCAGGGAGCGAGTTTGCTCCCTTGAGGCCAAGGTGGCTGACCTGGAGAAGCAGGGACAGTCAGTTAGGTGCACGGGGAAGACTCTCGGGGACTTGTTAGATATGTCCCACTCTGGATCTGGCAGCCCGGCTGCTGCCAGGGAGCATGAGGGTCAAGGGGAAAAGGGGCACCATGCTGAGGATAAGGGGAATGTGCCCTCAGAAGGGACCTCTTCTTCAGCTGGTGAACGGGTATCCTTTCGTACCAAGGAACCGTCCCTGGGAAGGGTGGGAGGGGGCTCTTGGTAGTTGGTGATTCGATCCTTAGGCAGGTA
Organism: Gekko gecko; assembly: GCA_029375565.1. NCBI lineage: Eukaryota > Metazoa > Chordata > Lepidosauria > Squamata > Gekkonidae > Gekko > Gekko gecko. Next base: position 123,814,622 of record JAPDNY010000006.1, on the reverse strand, counting down.
GACAGCTGGGTGGCAAACCCGCGTACTGACCGTATGGTGACTTGCCTGCCTGGTGCGAAGGTAGCGGACATTACGCGTGTTTTAGATAGGCTGGTAGATAGTGCTGGGGAGGAGCCAGTGGTCGTGGTGCATGTCGGCACCAACGATGTGGGGAAATGCAGTCGTGAGGTCCTGGAGGAGAAATTTAGGCTGCTGTGCAGGAAACTCAAGGCCAGGACCTCCAAGGTAGCCTTCTCGGAAGTGCTACCTGTTCCACGCGCAGGGCTGGAGAGACAGGCACAGATCAGGAGTCTCAATGCGTGGATGAGACGGTGGTGTAGGGGGAAGGGTTCAAGTTTGTTAGGCACTGGGATGCTTTTTGGGACAAGAGGGAGCTGTACAAAAGGGACGGTCTCCACTTGTCCCGAGAAGGAACCAGGCTGCTGGCGCTCAAAATCAAAAAGGTGGCAGAGCAGTTTTTAAACTGAATAATGGGGGAAAGCCGACAGGAGATGAAAAGTCTCTGGTTCGGGATGGCTCATCTCAAAGAGATGAAGGGGTAGCTATTACTTTTGTACAAGGAAATGGATTACAATTGTCCACTGAGACTGTGGCTAATGATAGGAACTGCCTGGCAAGGTCTCGAGGCAGCAAGAGGAAGGCTGTGGGCTTAACAAACGTGGGAAACTATAAGTGTTTATACACAAATGCTAGAAGTCTCCGAGGTAAAATCGGGGAGTTGGAATGCTTGGTGTTGGGGGGGGAAATAGACATTGTGGGTATTTCAGAAACTTGGTGGGATGAGGAAAATCAGTGGGATACGGTGATTCCTGGTTATAAATTATATCGGAAGGATAGGGGGAAAGGGTTGGAGGTGGGGTGGCTCTGTATGTCAGAGAGGGTATACCATCCAGTAAGATTGAGAGGGTAAGAGAATTGGATTCCCTTCTGGAAATGCTATGGGTTGAAATAGTGGGAGTTTGTTATCGCCCACCAGATCAAAAGGTAGAGGAGGATTATAAAATGATGAATGAATTAAAGATAGCGGCTAGACGAAATAACTGTGTTGTAATAGGCGACTTTAACTACCCACACATTGATTGGGTCAATATGAGTTCTAGTCGGGAAAAAGAGATTGCGTTCTTAGACACTCTCAATGACTGTGCTGTGGAACAGATGGTCACAGATCCTACCAGGGGAGAGGCGATCCTGGATTTGGTCCTAAGTAACACCCAAGACCTGGTGAGAGATGTAAAAGTGATTGCACCACTTGGAAACAGTGACCATAATGTCATTGAGTTTAACATTTGTACAGATAGGGAGTTGCCCAAAAAGACTGACGCAACCACTTTTAACTTTAAAAGGGGTAACTTCTCTGGTATGAGGGGACATGTGAGGAAGAAATTGAAAGGAAGAGTGGAGAAGGTCAAAACCATTGGGGAAGCTTGGAGACTACTTAAAAAGACAATCCTAGAAGCTCAGAAAAAATATATACCGCAGGTTAGGAAAGGTACAAATAGGTATAGAAAAAAGCCTGCATGGTTAACAAATAAAGTAATGGAAGCTGTAAAAGGTAAGAAGGATTCCTTTAAGCGGTGGAAAGCTAGTCTTAGTGAGGTTGATAAAAGGGAACACAGACTATGGCAAATAAAATGCAAGTCTGTGATCAGGCAAGCAAAAAGGGAATATGAGGAGCATATCGCAAAAAACATAAAGACCAACAATAAAACTTTCTTCAAATACATTAGAAGTAGGAAGCCAGCCAGGGAGGCAGTGGGGCCCTTGGATGACCAAGGGGTAAAAGGAGTAGTGAAGGATGATAGGGAAATGGCTGAGAAGCTGAATGCATTTTTTGCCTCTGTCTTCACTGTGGAAGAGGAGAAGTGTTTGCCCACTCCAGAAGCACTGATTTCGGGAGGGGGTTTGAAAGACCTGAATCAGATTGCGGTGACAAGAGAGGAAGTCCTCCGACTGATGGACAATTTAAAAACTAATAAATCACCAGGCCCGGATGGCATTCATCCGAGAGTTCTGAAAGAACTCAAATGTGAACTTGTGGATCTCCTGACAAAAATATGTAATCTTTCTTTAAAATCTGCCTCCATTCCTGATGACTGGAAGGTAGCTAATGTCACTCCCATCTTTAAAAAGGGCTCCAGGGGAGATCCAGGAAATTACAGGCCAGTCAGTCTGACATCAATACCGGGTAAGTTGGTGGAAACTGTTATTAAGGAAAGAATTAGTAGGCACATTGATGAACAAAAACTATTGAGGCAGACTCAGCATGGGTTCTGTAAGGGAAGATCTTGTCTCACTAACCTGTTAGTGTTTTTTGAGGAGTGAACAAACATGTGGACAAGGGGGACCCAATAGATATTATTTACCTTGACTTCCGGAAAGCTTTTGATACAGTTCCTCATCAAAGGCTCCTAAGTAAGCTCAATAGTCATGGGATAAAAGGACAAGTCCTCTTGTGGATCAAAAACTGGCTTATAAATAGGAAACAGAGAGTGAGTATAAATGGGAAACTTTCTCAGTGGAGGGTGGTAAGCAGTGGGGTACCACAGGGATCAGTACTCGGTCCCATGCTTTTTAACTTGTTTATTAACGATTTGGAATTGGGAGTAAGCAGTGATGTGGCTAAATTTGCAGATGACACGAAGTTGTTCAGGGTGGTGAAAACCAGGGAGGATTGTGAGGCACTCCAAAGGGATCTGTTGAGGATGGGTGAGTGGGCGTCAACGTGGCAAATGGGGTTCAATGTGGCCAAGTGCAAAGTGATGCACATTGGAGCCAAAAATCCTAAATATAAATACACGTTGATGGGGTCTGATCTGGCAGAGACTGACCAAGAGAGAGATCTTGGAGTCGTAGTGGATAACTCGCTGAAAATGTCTACACAATGTGTAGCTGCAATAAAGAAGGCCAACGCTATGCTGGGGATTATTAGGAAGGGAATTGATAACAAATCAGCCAGTATCATCATGCCCCTGTATAAATCATTGGTGCGACCTCATTTGGAATACTGTGTACAGTTCTGGTCACCACATCTCAAAAAGGATATTATAGCATTGGAAAAAGTGCAGAGAAGGGCAACTAGAATGATAAAAGGGTTGGAACACCTTCCCTATGAAGAAAGGTTAAAATGCTTGGGGCTCTTTAGCTTGGAGAAACGACGGCTGAGGGGTGACATGATCGAGGTTTATAAGATTATGAATGGGATTGAGCAGGTTGAGAAAGAAGTACTTTTCTCCCTTTCTCACAATACAAGAACTCGTGGGCACTCTATGAAATTGCTGAGCAGTCGGGTTAGAACAGATAAAAGGAAATACTTCTTCACCCAAAGAGTGATTAACATATGGAATTCACTGCCACAGGAGGTCGTGGCAGCTGCAAGCATGGACAGTTTCAAGAGGAAATTAGATAAACATATGGAGCAGAAGTCCACCAGTGGCTATTAGCCACAGGGTATAGAATGAGAACTCTCAGTCTGGGGAAGGTGATGCACTCTATTCTTGGTGCTGGAGGGGGCAGCAGTGGGAGGGCTTCTGGTGCCCTGGCCCCACTGCTGGACCTCCTGATGGCACCTGGTATATTTTGGCCGCTGTGTGACAGAGTGTTGGACTAGATGGGCCATTGGCCTGATTCAACATTGGCTTCTCTTATGTTCTTATGTTCTTATGATTTCATTGGTCTCTGATCATATCAGGAGGGCAGGTATTGTGATCTGCAGCTTCACACCACCACCCCCTTCCCACAGGACTGAATTGCTTTGGAATGTTAATTGGGGAAGCCAAGCCTGGAGAGGAAAACACATTATCTTGCAGGTGCAAGGACATTCTTTCTCTCTACAGCACGTCTGTATGAAACTTAGGAGACTTGAGAGAGGTGCAGGGTTCCGGTATGGCGTGGCGACGGGTGGCCTTCACATCCTTGTGAGCCGCCTGATCCCCCCTTGTCTCTTTTGGGCCCTCCCAGCAAGGGCGGGGCTCCACCGGACCTCCTGGAAAGAGGACCAGTGCAGGCGGCTTCATTTTGGCCCCTCTCGCATTCGGGAAATGCGGGGGGTGGGCGTTACCACCCTGAAGCGGGAGCGTCAGGAGGGGTGTATCATGGTCTCCATGTTTGTAACCAGCTGCAGCCTTCTGTTTTATACTATTTGAGCATGAATTACAATACTTACAGCAACCTGAAGAAAAATAACTTGTCTTGAACCCTGATAATATCATGAGTTCGTGAGTACACTTGTTTTCAATCTTAATAGAAGAGATAACCTCCTATAACTTTACCCTGAATCTTGGTGCCCAAAGATGGATTTGATTGGCGGCCAGAGGAGGAATGGGGGCAATATGATTTTTTTTTTATTTTTTGTTGTGGGGTAAAGAGAAATATGTAGGAAAGGACTTACAAACATATATGTTATCCTGGAGCTATTTAAATAGAAATCAACCCAGTAAATAAAATGGCATCTGCAGAGGGATCAGAGGAAGAGGAGAATGACGACAATATGCAAGTGGGAGATTTAACTGTGGAACAATTTTTGAAGCTGCTGAGAGAGGAACTACAAAAAGGTGTTGAGGCAGCCTGTGCTAATATGTTTGTGAAACTGCAGAATATACAATCAGCGATGGAAAATGATGAATAATTGGTGCAGGAAACACAGAGAGAGTTGGAACAACAGACTTGTCATATTAAGGAGTCATCTGATGATACTCGGTCAGCATTAATTATTGGTGGGGAAAAGAAAACAGCGAAAAAGTCCTACGCAAGGACTGAGTTAAAGAGGGAGAGATTGTTAAGTTTGCGTAGAGAAGGAGCAAAATGGAAAAAAAAGAAATCAAAATGTCATGCCTGGAGAGTTAGGACTGAAAAGAAAATATGGGACATAGAGAAACTGAAATGTAGAAAATACAGAAAAAGAAATGTAGAAGTAAAGTGGTGCATATATAAAGAGAGAAGACATGTGGATTCATTGAGGCTGAAAAACAGGTTACAAACCCACAGGAAAAAAGTTAGGATATATAAAAAATGGGGTGTTATTGTTGTTGAGGTGGGCTTAATTGGGAAAAAGAAATATTGGTTCCTGCTTTAATGTTGATATTGAAGAGTACCCATTAAGGGATTTGCCATTTCCCCTTCTGTTTTGTTTGCTTTTGCTTTTGCTTTTGCTTTCTCTTTTGTTTTGTTTTCAATTAATTTATTTTTTGTTTATAAAATGAATGCTGTAAAAGTGATAATTATAGAGGCAAGTGCTGTATAGAATGTGGAATTAGGTAGTAATAACAATGAAAGAGGATTAAGTAGGGCTAAGTAATGTTAGAAATAAACTAACAGGGAAGAAAGCCCTTCTGTCCATCCATTGAGACATATGTACTTAATGAGTAAGTTAGGGTAGTAGGCTTCTATAGCTAGTGAAAACTTGTTTTTGTTTTTGTCTTGGGGTTTTGTAAGTTTATAAGTTTTTATTTACATATATTATTTAAAAATGATGATTTAGTCTCTTGGGAAGTATATTGAAAAGCAAGAAGGAGTTGGAAATGTTTATTTTGGTAGATGAAATTTGTTGTGGGGAAAGCGAGTATAGAAGTCTGGTGATAAGGGAGTATTGATCAATGAAATGGAAAATAAAGCTGCAGGAAATACATGGATTGGGACAATGAAGAGTAATGAAAAAGGATAAAAATGGTTAATTAGATTAGTTAGTATACATATAGTTGTGAGAACTTTATAAAAAACAATAATGTTTATTGTGAAAGGATGAATTGAAAATAAGTGGGTAGTTAAATCTGAAAAGGTGTAGTAGAAATATGTTGCTAGTTGGGAAAAGATAGAATTGTATTTACAAGATGTAGTGGTGTTGCTATAAGTAGAAAAAAGTGGTAGTTTGTATAAATGTTTGTTTGTTCTTGTATGTTCTTGTTTCTGGGTTGCATTCTGTGTGTTCATTTGTAAAAACCAATAAATATATTGTAAAAAGAAACTTAGGAGACTTAAAGACAATAATTTTAACAAGGGCAGGCTGCAGCCAGACTGAACCAGACTGCTAAAGCAGAACTCCATTTTGAGTGAACCAAAGCTCTGGACAGCTGATTCTGTGAATTTAGGAAGATTATGAGAGGGAAGGCAGGAAGGGTTGCATTAGTGCTTAGTTCTTGTGGCCCTGTCTTACATGCCCAGGGAAATGCTGATCACCACTTTGGGGTCAGGAAGCAATTTTCTCCAGGCCAGTTTGGCTGGAGATCTTGGAGGGTTTTTTTGTCATCTTCTGGGTGTGGAACAGTGTCCTTTGGGGGTGGGGAGGAGGTATTTGTGAATTTCCTGAATTGTGTCGGAGGTCGGACTAAATGACTCTGGAGGTCCCTTCCAACTCTATGATTCTATTTTTTTGAAAAAAATTATTAGTTTATATACAGAAAGGGGGAAGGGGGAAGGAGGAAGAAAGAAAAATACAGAAATATTTTAAAAATCCAATTTAGCATTCTGCATGCATATCTTCTCATTACAATTTTACAACTACTTCATCTATCATTCTTATTATTCTTCACTTGATCTTATTTTCTGATTCTGTGATTCTATTTACTCTGCACATGTACATCACTTTTTCCACTTTGAGGTAAGCTATAGAATTGGGCAGATTATATATTTGGCTTCAGGACTGGGTTCAGAACTGAAACAGCTTTAATTGCACTTCTAAATAATCTTTGTTTAAAGCTAGACAGGGGACACCTTTCTCTGTTGATACTGTTAGACCTATCAGGGGCCCTTAATACAGTTGACCATTCTACCTTATTCATTGTTTGGAATAGGGAGCTGGTGTTAAAGGAGTAGCTCTTTTTTATGACTTTTGGAAAAGGTTATGGTTGACGTTTCCATTGAATACTAATATTATCGATATAAAAATCCAGATGTTTAAAATACTCAATTTTGGGTATTTGACGCTGCAGAAGCTGGCCATACTGTGCCAATGGTGAGATCTGTGTGTTGGAAACAGTGTGGTAGCCTGGGAACATATATGCATTGCTGGCTGGAATGTCCTATTTTGATACCTTTTTGGGAAGAGATAATTTTAACCATAGAGCAAATAACTGGTATAAGTCTGCAAAATACTGTGGAACATCTTCTTTTGCATCAGTGGAGTATAGGCATATCAGTAGATAGTACTACACATCAAATTGCCATTCTTTTGGCAGCGGCTAAAAATGCTGTTGCTCTACATTGGAAAAGTAAACAGAGACCAATTAAACATAACTGGCACGCCAACTCATGGAATATGTACATAATGGCAAGAATTACAGAGCGTGTTAATGATTCTTATTCTCAAAGAACACAATCCAATTTTTCTGTGACATGGTTTCCTATATTACAGTATTTGATACAACAGAAAGAAATTCCTGATATTATAGATTTGATACGTTTATGGTGAGACAATTAATAGTGTGCCAATGATTGTTAAGATTAATAGATGTATAAGATGCATATGACCTATGCGGTGATCTGTTATAGTTGGAATTGTATTTTTTTAATTGAGATTGATGTTTATGCAAACTTGATTGGAAAATTTTGTATTTACTGTTTATTGTAAATCTTCTATTTTAATTTAAAAAAAGGAGTAGCTCTTTAATAGTGTCCATCTTTCTTGCCTCTTTGAACACAAAGAGTTTCCCCTGGAGAAGCAGAATCAATGTGTGGGGATTTGCCCCATGGAGTGCCTCAAGACTCTGTTCTGTCACCCATGCTCTTATATGAGCCTACTGGATAAGATCATCTGGAGCTCTGGAGTTCAATGTCATTAATATGTAGATAACACCTAGATCTGTGTTTTGTTATCTAGGCTGCAAGATGCATTTGTCTCAGCTCTGAACCAGACTCTGAAGTCATGGTCAAGAGGGTAAGGCAAAACAAGCTGAAGCTGAATCCAGACAAGAAAGAAGTTATTAGAGATAGGCATGAACCAGAAAAAATGTGGTTCATGGCAGTTCATGGTTTGTGACTGAACCACAAACCGAATCAAACCAGAAGGTTCATTTGTGAACTGAACCAGTTCATGGCTACGCAAACCCTGTTGATAGGGACCGTAGCCTGCTCCCCGCCATCCAGCTATTTTGGACATTTCTGTGCTGTCCCTTTAAAGTGTAAAGGGCCTGAACAAGAAAGTCCAAAATGGCTGAGCAGCTGGGAGCACACTGCTCAGCTGTTTTAGCAGCTTTAGCAGGGAACAGAAAGCTTTCTGCTCTGTCCACAAACAGCCACAAACCACACAAAGTGTTTAATACATTTGTAGAAGCTCATGATGGTAGACCCGTCATGAAGTTTGATTCACAAAACACTAACATAGCAAAATTTGGGATGATTTTTGCTTTGTGGCTCGGTTTATGCCCATCCCTAGAGATTATGCTGACCAGGTAGGGTGATGTTTTGGAGGGACTGGATCCACAGGCAGTGGTTGAGTTGACATTTATTATTATTATTATTTCATTAGATTTTTACCCCACCCTCCCAGCAAAGCTGGCTCAGAGCTAGTTAAGAGATTAGATTGTTCACGGACCCATCTTTTTGTGTGAAAAGCAGGTAAGTGTACTGACCAAGAATGCCTTTTAGCAACAGCATTTAGTTCACCAGCTCTATCCTTTCTTAGAACCAGCTGGCCAGGCCATAATAATACATTCTATTGTAACCTCCCAGTTGTATTGCTATGCTGCCTTTGAAGACAACCTGGAAACTGCAACTGGTTCAGAATGCAGCCGTCTACTATTGTCAATGGGAATGCATACCTATTCCAAAACAGTCATATTGGCTATCAATTTGCTTCTAACTTCAATTCAGCATTCTGGTTATGACCTTTAAAGCTTTTCATGGCTTACGACTCACATGTCTAACGGATCACCTCTTCCCCTATGCCAGCTACAGTCCTCATGCTGCAACATACTGGTTGTTCCCCCACTGAAAGTAGCCCAGTTGACATTAACTAGAGCTTATGCCTTTTGTACTTTAGCTCCCTCTCTGTGGAATGGTCTCCCTCTGGAGATGAGTTAGGCACTGTCTCAAGAAATTTTTAGGAGGTACTGTGAGGCATGAATTTGATTTTCCATGGCTTTTAGTGACTACAGACATTTTTTGGGGGGTGGCAGATTCATTGGGTTTTTGTTGTGTTGTAAATTCTGGTTTGTAAGCTGTCTTGAACTATGAGGAAGGTGGGATATAAATTATTTATATATAAACAAACATATTTAAGCAGAAGCATTATAAAACTGAACGTTTGGAATGCATTGGAATGTTACATCTTCTGTTAGTCTTTGTCTTCACTGTCCAGTTACTGGACCCTTTGCCAACTTTTGTAGCCTTTGCTATTGGAACTGCCTGCCTGCTGAACCCTTTCTCTGCACATGCACTGTAGGTTCTTCACTTGCATGGAGACAAGCTAAGACATGGGGATGGAGAAGCAGCTTCCAAAGTGGCACAATGGAGCTGGTATTGAAAAGCTTCCCTGCACATGTTCTTCTATGTATTCTGTTGTGCTTTCCAAGTGCTAAACTAATCTAAGGCCCAGAATCTGTAGGGTGAAAGTCATTAGTGGTTTGGAATAGGAATCACATGTTAGGCCCCGGTCACACGAGCGGGATAATCTGCAGGGAATGGGAGGCTTTTAGAGCCGGAGCAAAAAGACACACGGGAGCGCAATCTCACCTTCCCCCGAGGCTCTGGCAGCCGATCATACCACGTGAGGCAACACAGCAGCAAGGTGTTTGTGCGCATGTGTGGGACACCGACGGGAACTGGCTGCGACGGGCTACCAGCACTTCCTGATCAGATGCCCTCACGCGCTGCACATTATCAGGAAAATAGTGCATGGTTCCTGGTAGCGTTTAAATCCGCATCTTCGGGCCAAAGCTGCGGATTAGAGATGGGAGTGCAACGCTTCCCAGATGTTAAGGTATGATCACGCTGGTTTAATCTGCAGGCAAGTAATCCCTCTCGCGGGGCAAATTCTCCGTGTGACCAGGGCCTTAGTTTCTCAGATAGGTGGGAATTCAAGCTGATGATAGTTCAATGAGCAGTGAAGCTACCTCATTAAGTTATAGGCTCTTCTCAGACTGAAGATTCAGTAATCCAGCATAATTGCCACCACTTGGTTACATATTCAGTTCTTAAGGGCAATCTACACCTTTTACCATTGCTTAGCCACTCTGCTAAGGAATATAATGAAACCTTGTAATTGTACTGTGGTCCCAAAGAACACTACACTCTAAGGATCGACATCTCCTGATGGTCCCTGGCCCAAGGGATGTCCATCTCACCTCAATCAGGGCCAGGGCTTTCCTGGCACCTGCCTGTTGAAACATGCTCCCTATTGAGATCCGGGTCCTTCAATTCCGCAGGGTCTGCAAGGCTGAGCTGTTCTACCAGGCCTTTGGCTGGGGCAGCGGACACCCATATATGGCCTCCCTAAGGTTGCTGTCACCCATCCACTGACAACTGGCCATTACTTCATCTGTACCACGGGCCAGAATCTCTCATAGCCAGCTGATATTTGTTTATTGTGCTGTAAGCACCAATTTTAATGCTTATACTGTGTTTTAAAATTTTAATTGTTCTTTATCATAATATGATGTTACCTGCCCTGAGCCTGTTCACAGGATGGGTGGGATATAAATACAAAATAAATAAATAAATAAAATGGTATAAACTACCTATATTAAGCATGCTCAATATGCTTCCTTGTACAGGCATATGAAAGTTGAGAACCTTCACAGTGGTGGTGTGTTAACATTAAAAACACACTGCCCGCTCAAAGGACTTTTCCATAAAGTAATAGATACTAAAATAGGAGTCTGTCAACATTTATTGTGCCCTTATAATTAACTCCAGTGATGGAATCGCAATTGTTCACCATGTCACCCTGTAGCAAAATGTCTGCAAGGGAAGGATAGCCTGCTTAAGTAACAATTACGCTAAAATGAAATCTGTGGCTCCGTCTGATAATTAAGACAGATATCCCATTAGCTTGTCATTGTATTAATAAATTGAGCTATTATTTTTACATTTGATTACTGCAGTTTTATGGCTACCATTTCACCCTTATTGCTCTTGAAAATTGCCTTCCCTGACAGCATATTGAGCATGTAGGGTTAATGTTGGGAGATTCTAATAGGGCAACTCTAACATTAGTTTTCTTCGTTTCTCATAAAACATTTGCTATTTTGGTCAACAAGCTTTATTAAAGGAGAAAATTTATAGTGCAGTAATTATATATGCAAAGGAGACAGAATTTTTTTTAATGAATTCAAGTATCTGCAACTTTCTGCACATTGTTTCTGCTTTAATGGGAACAGAGGAGATCCTATTATCCAAATATATAAATGTGAACACTGGATTAAAAACACAAAATCAATGCCATTTTTCATGGCCCAGTGATATTTTTACAGCCTCAGACTTTGCTGGATTTAATCTGTAGATTAATTGTGTAAAGTAGGGGTGTCAAATATGTGGTTCGTGGGCCGAATCAGGTCCGCACAGGGCTGCAAATCTGGCCCAAGAGCAACTGACTCTGTGCTGCTTCCTGTATCTATCATCGCAGCACCTTCTGGCCATTTTTTCCTAGTTCCTGCTTCATAGGAGAAAAAGAAAGCCTTCCCTCGATTGGCTGAGGGCTCTTCCTCAGAGAGCCCTCAGAGAGAGGTGAAAAAATGGCATCTCGTTGGACTTCTAAAAAGACCAGTAATGTTTTATTCCAGGCAGAAGCACACTTTTTCTTCAGAGGGAGGGAGGGAGCCAGAGGGAGCACCCCAGAAAAAGAAAGAGAGTCTTTGGTTTAAGAACCCAAACATTTTTATTCCAGGTATGGGGGGAGAGTCCTTTGTTTAAGACTAGGGATATGCATTTGGTTCGTCTGAACCAAATGCACCCCTGAAAATGGCCTATTCGGGCCCCTTTTGGGCTGCTGTGGGCTGGTTAAGGTGCTTGGGGATCATGGCTTTCAGAAACAATGACTGAGGGGTGACATGATAAGAGGTTTACAAGGCTATGCTTGGGATAGAGCAGGTAGAGAAAGAAGTACTTTTCACCCTTTCTCACAAGACAAGAACTCGTGGGCACTCAATGAAGTTACTGAGCTGTCAGGTTCGAAGTTAGAACAGATGAAATGTACTTCTTCACCAAACAGTGATTAACACATGGAATTCACTGCCACAGGTGGTTGGAGCACAGCAGTGGTCCGTCAGTGGCTGGTGTTCAGGAGTTGTTTTTTTTAAAAAAAAAACTATAAGTAATCCAGTACTATTAAAAGAGGTGAGGTGGTTGCCCCCCCCAGCACCAGAGCATCACTTGCCCCAGAGACCAAGAGTTCCTTTTTATCTATAGCCACCAACCACCAGTGTTAATAGGGAAAGTATTCTCCTCTTATCATTGTAGTTGCCCTTTTTTGCATTTTTTTCAGTGCTATAAATATTTCTTTCTAGGTGTGTGTGGTGTGTGGTCCAATGTGGTTGCACCATCAATTTATACAGGGCAGGGCCTGTATAAATGTTGTTCCTGTTGGTCTTTTGGGGTTTCTGTGTGGCACTGTGGCATGCTTGCACTGCCACAGTGCCACTTGTTCTGGAGTGTGCCACTTGTTCTCATGGCAAACAAGCACGTCCCAAGACAGTTCACTTTCCCTGAGATTCTCTGGGAGAGTCTGACTGCTGGATGCTGCCTGCTTGCCTGCCTTAAGTGCTGCTGGCTGGGTTTCCCCATTGGAAACAATGGAGGTAATGGGGGTAACCTGTTTGGGTGCCCATAGAATTGGGCCCATTGGTCCAATTGCTTTGGAACATGGGAGTTTATGTGGTGAGAGGCTCCCGAAACTACCCTGAAAATTTGGAGCCTCTCCCTCAAGCCCCCTCCCCCCAAGAGCCACTAACAGCACCATGGGAAAAAGTTACTTTTTCCCACCATAGAGAACAATGGAAGGGATGGGGGCAACTCGTTTGGGGGCCCGTAGAATTGAACCTCCTGGTCCAATGTTCTTGAAACTTGGTGAATATCTTGGGGAGAGGCTCCAGTAGCTACCCTGTGTGTTTGGAGCCTCTCCCTCAAACCCCCTCCCCTCCATCCCCCAGAATATACCCTATGTTTTTGCCATTAACTTCAATGGCCCATAGGATATAATGGGGCCAAAATTGACATTTGGCTGGCAGAAAGACTCCCTAATCATACTGCAGAAATTGACATGCAGGAGTCTTTCTGCTGGCTGAAATTGATTCTGCCCGATTCAGCCAAATCTGAATCGGCCATTTTTTTTTTTTTGCACACCCCTATTTAAGTCCCCAAAATGTTTTATTCCAAGCATGGGGGGAGAGTCCTTTAAGAGCCCAAAACGCTTTATTCCAGGTATATGAGAGAGAGAGAGAGAGAGAGAGAGAGAGAGAGAGAGAGAGAGAGAGAGAGAGAGAGCGAGCGCCGTACCATGGAACTTGGAGAGATCTCCCTTTCCATTTCTAACAGATGGGGGAAGGAGACTTAATAGCACAGCTTGCATTCCATATTAGTGAAAGGGAGCAAAAGTACAGCAGCACCTTAATGACTGACAAAATTGGTGGCAGGGAATGAGCTTTCATGAGTCACTGCTAACTTCTTTAGATACAGCTGGAATGTGAGTCCATCTGTCTTTATATCTTGGAGAGTGAAGTGATTTCAAATGCCAAAAGACAATAGCAGGCATTAGTAATGAGAGAAGAAACCTAGGTCTCAATTCAGTCCAGGAGTTTGCATTGTCTTGAGCTTCATGATCAGTTGCAATTCAGCAGTCTCTTTTTCTAATCTCTCTTTGAAATTCCTTTGTAAAAGAACTGGATGCCCTGAAAGGTTGTGGTTTCTAATAGTGGTACAAAGAGTAAGAGTCCAGTAGCACCTTTAAACGTTAACAAAATTGTGGTAGGGTATGTGCTTTTGTGAGTCACTGCTCACTTCTTCAGACTTATTTCCATTTATACTTTGCATTCTCTGGACTGAATCCTCCTGTACCAAACTGAGACCTAGGTTTCCTGTCTCATTACCAATGCTGATATCTCCACACCTCTGTATATCACACCAATGCTGATATCTCCACCCCTCTGCATATCACACCTAATACAATCATGCCTGCTATTGCCATTGACATCTGAAATTGTATTTATAAAGTTTATATCTCTGGTGCTTGTGTTACATATTATGGCACACATGGCCCAGCCCGACAAAGTGACATGTCAGATCCAGCCCTCGTAACAAATGAGTTCGACACCTCTGGTGTAAAGCTTTAATTACTTTTGTAGGTTCCCATTGATTTTAATGAAGCATCTACAGGATGACTTTCTGGTGGATTGTGCATCCATTCATTCCCAGCGCACTAGATATTTCACAATACAAATAGGATTTGAAATTCAGTTTGGAAAACTATTTTGGCTTTGTCAGAGTATACATCTTTCACTTCAGGTTCATTCCCTCCACAACTCTAGTTAAAATGTCACAGGTATCAGATATTTGGCTAGATAATTTTCTGCTGAGACCCTGAAGAGCCAGTACCTAGGCAAGAAGACAGTACTGAAGTAGACAGTGTTTCCAACAACCTGGAGAAAAATGTCTTGTCCCTTTAACAGAGGTTTCATGTGTGGAAGTGAGCAGTTGAAGCTTTTCATGACACAAAGGCAAGTAACATCAGCTGCTAAATAATGTCCCACTAAGCACCTGTTAAAGGAACAGAACATTTTTTCTTGAGGTTGTCCTCCCCCATACTGACTGACCAGTGGTCTGTATCAGCTGCATAAGATAGCTATTAGACAAGGCAACTGATGCAGGCCATTGAAGTTGCATACTTTTCCCCAAACCTAGCATGCAAGAGAGGGAATAATGTAAGCAGGCTATATTCAAGAATTGTTGGTGAGTAGGTGAAACCAATCCAATGAAAGCAGTTTGGGACTGTCAACTTTTTCACTGGCCCCTTTTGTACATTAGCAGCAGCTTTCTCTGTGGACATCAGCAGGGATTTACATCTACTACCCTGCAAACCTTTACCTCAGATTTCCATAGATCCACCTACTTTTAAAAGCACAAGAGAAAGCCAGACCCCCTTTTTTCAGATGACTGATAAATTAAGGTAGGTAGGACAACATTAAATACGGCTGATTCCTTGTAAAGAAAGTTGCATGATACACAAGGTACGCAACATTCTGTGCCAGCAACATTAACTGCCTTAAGCCCAAGATAAGGCTACAGTGACATAACAATAGCATTCACCAAGCCATGTGCAGGACTCTGGATCAAAGCCATAGTGTGTAATGATAAGAATTAACTCTTTAATGAGTATTATCAGTTAGTAGAAATAAGCTTTTGTTATTCTTTTTTTTTTTTTGGTCCCCCGAAGGGGATTTTTTTATTTGCATTTTCTAAACACTACAAACTACAACAGAAAAAGGGAAGGGAACCATCTACAACTAGGGAAAAAGCAAAGATAACCACACCTAACTAAAACCCCAAGAGATGGAGATCTTCAAATATGCTTATATCCGTATTAGTTCAATAAAAAAGCTTAAAAAGCTTTGAGCATAATCTGACAATCCCAATTCTGCATCAGCTTAACTATTTACCCATTTTAAGAGCCCGCCCCAGATCATCTCCTGAAATAAAAGGTTTAAATGAACTTTCAGAGTCTCAGTTCTTTTTTTTCTTCTCCTTGCGCTCTCTCAGTTGGTAGCTTTGTTTGGGAGCAGCTGCCCCCTTTTCTGCATCAGAGTCCTCATCGGAAGACACAGAGTCCAATTCACCAGTAGACTTGCTATCCTCTTCTTCTTTCATGTCCTCTTCTGGGTCTCCCAGTTGCAGCCGCAGGAACTCCCGTGCTTTGAAAACAGAGTCAATTTTTTCTCTCTTTTCCTTTATTTTGAAGGTGATGCCTTCAGGAATTAGCCACCTATATGCAATGCTATTTGTTTGTAAGAAAAGGATTAATTCCTTATACTTCTGTCTCTTTCTTCTTATCTCAAATGGAATATCTTTTAGTATCCTTATATTGTTGCCTCCAATTTTCAGGGGTGTATTTGTAGTCACTTTTAATATTAAATCTCTTAAGTGTCTCTTTGAGAATCTCACAACGATTTCCCCTGGCAGATTATTCTTTTTAATGTACGTAGAATAGGCTCTATAGGCCACATCCATTTCACTGAGAATGTCTTCTGCTTTTAAGTCTGTCATTGGGGCCAATGCATCGCTCAGTAGTTGCTTAAGATTCTCATTGGGAGCTTCAGTCACCCCTTGGAACCGGAGTACCATATTTGCTCTCTCCATTTGTAGCTGTAACAGTTGAGTTTCCTCCAAAGCTTGCTTCTTTTCTAGCATTTGCATCTTTTCCCCTTCTTTTTTTTGAACTGGCATCAAGTTCCATCACTTTTGCAGCCACCTGCTCTGTTTTCTTTGTAGTTTCTGCAAGTTGCAGTTGCTGTGCTGCAAAGTTCTGGTTTAGAGTTGTCAATTGCTGATTAATGTTGGTCATCTGGTCCTGCAGAGGGTGTAAAGAGTCTGTTAGAAGCTTAGGAAACTCTATGGTCTCTTCTGGCCTCAGACTCATGCTGCCTGGTGGTTTCAGTTTCGGTCCTTTGTTGGGTCGCTTCCCCACCATCTTTCTGGATTGTTTACTTTAACTGAAAGTTTATAAAGTCTCTGAAAGTCTCCAAAATGCTTTAGCTTTGCTGGTAAGGTTCTCAAAATTGGTTTCTTTGTTCTTCCGCTCCCCCCTTGCTATTCTGCTTTTAAGTCTCTGCATATGGGAGGGGCCCCTCCCCTGCTCGCTTCCCATGGTACTGCCAAGGGAAGTGCTTTCTTTTTAAATCACCAATTTTACGCTTTTATATAACTTACTGCTCATTGCTTGTCTTTCGACTTCACTTGAATTTGTTTGGTCGCTCGATCTCCGCCGCTTGTTCCGGCTGGCAGCTCTAAATCCATACGGATGCAGAGCAGTCGGACCACTGGGGTAGAGGAGCGCCTTGATTCTCCAGCATTGTGCTGGAGAAGAGGCAGCCCCTCCAAAAGCCCCTTGGCTGGGAGCCTTTTCCCCAAGGCTCCTGGAGAGTAGCAATTGCTCGCCCCCCCTCCAGAACCGCTAGCATGCAGATCGTGCCCCGGGAGCACCCCGGAGGCACATCTGCTTTCAAGACGCCATTAACCGAAGTTCAGCTTTTGTTATTCCAACGCAACTCCAGTAATCTGAATATCCCTTTTTAAATAAAAAGGTCAATTCAAGATGGCAGCCCAATCCTCTATAGAGTGTAGGCAGAAGAGACTGCATGGAATTCAGAACAAAGGAACTGCTCATCCTCTTCCTTAGTAAGGATGCTAATGCTTGAAATAAAAATGATGATGCTGAGATGGGATAAGATGGGGCAGAATCCAGCAACTATGGGTAGATATAGGGGTTCAAATAGGAGTGTCATCTCTAGTTTAAGAAAACCCTGGAGACCTGGGGCGGTGCCTTGAGAGGATAAAGTTTCCCCTTAGGAGGGCAAGAAGCTCAACAGGGATATGATATCACATCCTGTAATGGCATATCCAAGTCAAAGTTCAGTTCTTCCAATTCCTCCACTTCCTGTGAGATAGTTTACTTTCACTAAAATTTAAATTTTTCACCTTATATCATGTCTACTCACCCTTTTCTCCCAACTCACATCACTTGTCTGCTTCTCTATGCATGTGTTCTATATGTCATACTACTCCTTTGATCCTAAATATTTGTGTTGGTATAACTGGCATCTATCCAGATATGTTCCCCCAACCTAAAAAACCTCTCGAATTTCTCTTCAGGTTTTTACCATATTAAATACACTCTGATGGTCCATAAGAGGATGACAGCCAATAGCAGTCCCATCCAACGCTCCCTGTAAGCTGTGAAATCTTGTGAGCAAGAATTCTACCTTGTGAGCTACTAGTATTAAAGTTGTGAGTGAGTGATTTGGCTTCTGCATAAATTCATTTGCTCTGGAACCATCCTTCCTTAGCTAAGACACGATGCTGGAGGCTAAAAAACTGTGAGCTAGTTCACACTAACTCAGCTTAGAGGGAACACCGGATCCCTTTCTCAGTCCTCAATTGTCCTCTGACTTTTAGTTTCTTTATAGGTGACAATAAATCTCTTTCTCCTATACCAAGGTTCACCAACATAGTGCCCATTGGTACCATGGTGCCCGCCAATACTTCACTTGGAACTAAGCCAGCTTTTCAGAACATGGATGGGGCTATTGTGAGACATGGATTGTTATGGCTTCCTGCAGTCAAATGAAAGAGAGGATGAAGAGGATTGGTAAACAACCAGGATGTTGTTAATCAGTGTATAGTTTCCTTCCTCCTTCAGGATTTTCCTCTTCCCAAAAGATATGAGGAAAAAGGTATGCCATTTGGCTCTGCCTCCTGAGGCAACCATTTTGAGTTTGGCTCCACCTCCTGTGGAAGGCATTTTCAGGTGGCAGTCAACACTGCCTATGAAAACTCTAAAGGTGCTTGCATCTTTAAAAAGGTTATGTACTTCTGTCCTATACTCTATGATATACAGGCTTGCCATTTTCCTGCTGACAGTGGGCAATTTCCTGGCCTCAGTCTCCTACCCTTGATGCTTTAAGGAGTGAGAAAAAAAATAGGAGGGGATAGTACTGATGGTGACCACTGGGTGGGGGGGCACCTGATAGGGATGCTAATTTAATTAATGGAGCTAACTAATTGGAGAGGGGAGAGAGAGAGAGAAAGAGTAGAATCGAGCTGGGCGGCCAAATAAAGAAAGCCCCAGGACCCAGCATGCCTCTTTGCCTCCATGGCAAAGCACCTGGACATGGCCTCCCCTTCTCAGCAGGGGAGGAGTCCGCTGCTGGCTGCTGGTGTATATATGACCCATAATACACGACAGGTCACATGACACCAGCAAGGAGCTCCTCCCTGGCCACAAAAGGTTGGCTCCCTGGCCCAGCATGGAGGCATGCTGCTCTTCTTTGGGGGTGTTGTGATAAAGGATGCTGCCTGCTGTGCCCCCCACTGGATATGGCCCTGTTAGTTCATGACCCAGTTCATGCCCATCCCTATCTCCAGTAGCACCCCCAACCTACAAACCTGGTCCTTCAGAGGGAGTACAATTTCCTCTAGGACAGGCTGACTCCACAGTCCCCCACCAGAATCTCCACTGATCAATAGCACCTCAATCTTGTCTGGACTGAGTTTATTGGTCCTCATTCATCAGGTTATTGGCCATCATCCATCCCATTACTTTCTGCAGGCACCTGTTGAGGACTTCCACAGATCCACCAGGCTTAGCTATTAAAGAAGAAATAGAGCTTGGTATCATCTGAATGTTGGTGACATCTCACCCCAAATCTTCAGATGACTTTCTCAGCAGTTTCATGTAGATGCTAAATAGCATGAGGGACAAGATAGAACCCTGTAGGACCTACAGCATAAATGTCATGGAACTGAGCAGAAAAGAGACAAAGGGGGACATGATAGATGTTTATAAAAGACAGTGTAGACATATAAAAGACAGTGTAGACAGAGTACTTTTTGTTGGTCTCCCAAAATACCAGGACAGAATAAAATAAATACTTCTTTACTTAATAAATGATGAAAATGTGGAATTTGCTATCAGAGGATATAGTGAGGGCCACTGGCATAGTTGGCTTCAAACAGATTTATGGAGGATAGATCTATCAGCAGCTACTAGCCATGGTGACTAAAAGGAGCCCCCACATACATAGGCTTTGGCCTCTGTGCCTTATTGTTGGTCTTCCAGAGTAACTTACTGTCCATTGTGTGAAACAGGATGCTGGACCACTTGTCTGATCCAGCAGGGCTCTTCATCTATTCCTACTCTTTTAAGCAGGGCATAGCCCTCTGGTTCTCATTTTTGCCTCTCAGTACTCACTTCATCCTAATTTAGGTTAGCTTGCTGAGATTCTTCTAACTCCTCAAGGAATCTAATGAGATCTCCTGGGTTCATTGATTTAGAAAAGTCATCTTTTCTTTTAAATACTTTTGGTACTATGGAATATGCCTCTGATCTTAGATGCTGTACAACACTAGACCAAGAATAGTCTTGAAAACATGCATTCTGCACATGTGAATTACGAAGTCTTCTATTCCACATTCTCATGAAAAACAGCAGCAGTCGTCAAAGTCTGTCAAAGGCTACATCTGAAAACCCTTTCTTTCGCTCATATGAGGCTGTTTCCCTAATGCTCTCCAAATCACAATTCCAGGCCAGCTGCTGGTTTACAAAAGAAAGACAAAAGCATTTCTCCCTGGTTAGATCGCAATTAGATTTGGCTTTGAAGGGAAGATATAAAATGCTCAGGTTTGCTTTCTCCTCTTTTTTAGCCATGCTCAGCTTCCCCATGTGGGGAGTGCTCCTGAACAGAGTTTTAAACATTCTTTTGACACAGTCATTTGATTTTTGAAGCTGGAACCAACTATCAATTTGAGCTCATCATAGAGGCATCGCCTCAGGCAGTACAGGAGTTCATAGCCTAGGTCAGGGATCCCAATGTCTACTTTACAAGTACTTTCCAATGGCATTTTAGCCTTTTGCAGGCAGGTACAGGCCAGCAAAGCTACTGCACACAGAAAACAAAAAACACCATCCTTGTCATTTGGAGAAATAACTGAGTATCAGACAGAGTCTGGGGAACATAACACAAGGCATATTAGGAATTGGATTGTTTACTGTGGAATATGGGGAATGGCAAAAAGCCCTCTGGTTATGAGAATATGTTTTTTAATTAAGAGTTTTAACCTATGCTTCTTTCTAGGAGTTCAAGGTGACACAGTGCTCCTCTACCTATTCTATCTTCACAACAATCTTCACAAACCAGTAAGATAAGACAGGCTGAGAGATTGAGTGACTGGCCCAAGGTCAACCAGTGAACCTTATGACAGGCAGATGGGAACATGGATCTTGCCAAGATATGCCTAAACACTTGTAGGTTCAGACTGCTTTGCAATTGCCAGTCATGAATATCCAAATTGATTGAGGATCAGATCAAGTGTTCATCAATCCACTTATGTTCAACAGGCAGCTTCATGTCTAGCACAACAGCATGCATGCATGCACAACTGGCATTCACCCACATGAATAACATTATGCATGGAATAGAGCAGGTAGAGAAAGAAGTACTTTTTTCCATTTCCCACAATACAAGAACTCATAGGCATTCAATGAAATTGCTGAGTAGTCATATTAGAACAGATAAAAGGAAGTACTTCCTCACCCAAAGAGTGATTAACACATGGAACTCACTGCCACAGGAGGTGGAGGTGGCTACAAGCATGGACAGCTTCAAGAGGGAATTGGATAAACATACAGAGCAGAGGTCCATCAATGGCTCTTAGCCACAAGGTATAGATAGGAACTCTCAGGCTGGGCCAAGTGATGCTCTGTATTCCTGGTGCTGGAGGGGACAACAGTGGGAGGGCTTCTAGTGTCCTGGCTCCACTGGTGGACCTCCTCATGGCCCCTGGTATTTTTGGCCACTGTGTGACAGAGTGTTGGACTGGATGGGCCATTGGCCTGATGCTCTGTATTGCTGGTGCTGGGGGGGCAACAGTGGGAGGGCTTCTAGTGTCCTGGCCCCACTGGTGGACCTCCTGATGGCTCCTGGTATTTTTGGCCACTGTATAACAGAGTGTTGGACTGGATGGGCCATTGGCCTGATCCAACATTGGCTTCTCTTATGTTCTTATGAATTGTGTGACACATGCACAATTTTGCAAAGAACCATGGGAGCTATGTTTTCCCCAAGTCAATAGTCAGTAATAGCCTGGTAGCCTACTGTACACAGACTAAAGAGAGGAAACTGGACAAGCAAGTACAGTTAACCAAAACATCAAATATGCTTGTATATTTATGGTATACCGAATCTCAATTGCTTATGAAATATTTTGATTCCTTATGAAACACTGCCCAAGTTTTTTTTGAAATCATACCTCCCAACCAGTACTGTAGTGGGTTTTTTAAAACTGTTGGTTCTGTTTTTATCATACATATGATAGGGACTAGGGATGGGCACAAACTGGAAAAATGTGATTCAGTTTATGGTTCATGGTGTGCCCTGTTTGTGAACCATGAACTGTCACAAACTTTTAGCCACCTCATGAACTGATTTCATGCAGTGGTAGAATGGCCCTCCAGCATGTTAGAAACACCAAACTGACTGTCATTTCCTCAGAAAGCATTTTCCTGGGGGCACCTTTTGGGGGGGCTGTGATTTGGACCCCATAAATCCAACCCTTACCAGACTTGGAGGGCAGGTAGAGAAGAGTTAGCTGGAGATCCTCTGCAAGTTTTGCATCTCTAGCTTGCACAGTATCTGTTCTATACACTCCTGATTCTCTTGAACCTGCACTTGTCAGGCGTTTGCAGTTGGTCATTTTGACAGGTGCAGGTTCAGGATTGTATAGAATAGATCCTGTGCAATCTAGAGACACCAAATTTGGAGGGCTTGTAGAGGGACATCCAGGGGAAGTCCTTTGCAAGTTTGGTGCCTCTAGCTTGCATAGGTTCCATTCTATACACTCCTGAACCTGCACCTTTCAAAATGACAGGCAGTCATTTTGACACGCTCAGGTTCCGGAGGTTCAGGAGTGTACAGAATGGATCCCGTGCAAGCTAGAGACACTAAACTTGTAAAGGACTTCCCCTGGATGCTCCTCTACATGCCCTCCAAGTTGTTGCTTTGAGGTTTTGTAAATATTTTGCTTGAGAAGAGACACTCTGTCTGGAAATGTCTCCACTCATGAACTGGCACAAACCTTCATGAACAGCTTGAAAGTTCATGGAAAGTTCATGCCGTTTGACCTGCCATGAACTTGACTTCACAAATCTTGAATTGGCCAAAATTCATCACAAACTTTAGTTCATATTCTGGTTCATGCCCATCCCCAATAGGGACCATTATCATTTTGACGATAAATAGCTGGGAAGAAGTGACAGAAATAGTTCAGCCTGTTGCCTGACCATGGCCACTGGATGCAGCCCAAACCTTTTTTGCCATTTCTGTTTCAACGTGCACCTGAATTTGCTCAAGGGCTCTATTCCATACGTTCTCCCTCCCAGATTCGGAAAGACCTGGTTCCCCAGGATTCCAAGTCTGTCTCTTAATTATGCTCAGATATCAACCAAATAGTATGGCTAGTAGCAAAATAACAAACACCAAAGCCTACAGTGCAAAGCAGTCTGGGCCATTTGCTGCACCAGTGATCTAATCCCCGGATCAGCTTACTGTAACTTCTGCCAACAGATATGGTAAGTCAGTTTGATGAGCTCATTCATGGAGAAGTTCATGGCATCCCTGTTCTCTCCAGTCCTACTCCGACACTCTAAATCACTACATCACACAGGCTCTGTAGCATGAGATTCTTCAAGGTGCAGATTCAATTCATTGGTGAAATTCAGCTGTCTTAATACCCACTCTGTGAGACTTTGAAACCAGACCAACATTTCATCTTAACTAGGGCTTTTTTTCAAATAACAATTCATACTAGCCTTCATCCAATTTGCACTCATACTAGCTTTCATCCAGTTTGAGTTCATCTCAGTTTTAGGCAGTTTCTTATCATAACAGGGATGAGAAACTAAAGCCATATTGCCTTCATCCCTATTCCTTCTCTCAAT
The DNA here is from genome assembly GCA_029375565.1 of Gekko gecko. Lineage (NCBI taxonomy): Eukaryota > Metazoa > Chordata > Lepidosauria > Squamata > Gekkonidae > Gekko > Gekko gecko. Next base: position 123,790,993 of record JAPDNY010000006.1, on the reverse strand, counting down.
GCCTGTATAGCTCTGCTGTGTGATGTTAGGGAAAGAAACTTCACTGCTATTTTATTAGGGAATTATAGCAAAGCAGAGATGTGTAGAGCTGCTACTAGATTTATAGACAGCTATATTACAAGAGTTTAGGGTGATTTTCAGTGTGCATTACATTAAGCATTTCATGATCTAAAGGCTGATTACCTACATAGTAGCATTACCATGAGGAAGAGGATCTTGAAGCAAGAGATCAACTTTGTGCCACTCTCAGTTTACTAGGATGGGCTATTTTCCCTTACCCAACCTGCATATTCCCCAAACTGACACTCATTCTTCCTGGAACATTTCCACAACATATTGGGCATTTATCTGAATCCCACTTATTTATCAGAGAGACAGATCAAGATTTATCAGAGAGACAGATCAAGATGGGTAGCCATGTTAGTTTGTCTGTAGCAGTAGAAAAGAGCAAGAGACCACTAGAACCTTAAAGACTAACAAAAGTTGTGGCACGATATGAGCTTTCATGAAGTAAGCAGTGACTCGTGAAAGCTCATGCCCTGCCACAAATTTTGTTAATCTTTAAGGTGCTACTGGACTCTTGCTCTTTTCTACTGGCCCAGACAGAATGTTGTATCAGTCAGATATCCCCCCAGCCTGATGGACTATTTTTCCCAAGGCTTCCAAAATCAGAAAGAACATTAAGAAATGTGTTGGCATCTCTTCCCACAAGAAAAGAAGATAAACATGGGACGTTTCAAGGGGGAAAGCTTTTGGTTTAGCTTGTTCTTGCTTGTGCCTGACTCATGCCAAAAAACTGAAAAACCCAGTTGATGTCACAGGAAATCCTCACAAAGCTGTCTTCAGTAAGCCTTGCATGCACCCAGAGTTTCGTGTTCCAACACACCTCCTCTGCCTGTTTGTAAAACAATCTTTTTAATTTTCTGGTTGGCTTGGCAAATCACAGCTGCTCGTTCCCTAGAGCTGCTGAGTGCATTCGCTCAGGTTCCTATTTACATACAGTTGGGCTTTTAATTTCCTTCTCACCACACATTTTATAAAGAAGCCATCTGAAATGCTGCAGATGGCTGAGAGGGAAACCATGCACAGGTTTCAGAGCTGAAAGCCCAGCATGAAAAAGGCAAATTTCACTTAACAACAGAGCCCCTGGTTTGTTGTGGCTGCCCCATGGCGAGGGTTGGCTTTCCACTCATTATTTCTTTAACTCAATAGCTTTACAGTTACCCAGCCTGAGCCAAGGTACTTGAGTAATAATTGATACGTGCCACTGAGAGAGGCTTATTAAACACTAGCTTTTGAGGGGTGAAAGTGGCTGTCCTCACAGGTGGTAACGAGCAAAGAGAGGCCCAGGACTGAAAAATTAGCTCTCCTTCAGCATCTGTTATCACAATTACAATACGAAAAGGGCTACAAGAAGAAGACTCCTCCCGCAAACGCCCCCATTCCAGAAAATGATAGGGATTTTCTCAGCATGCTATGTTCTGCAGCTGGGTTAATTACTACCATTTTTCAGCTCACTGCCCAATCGCACTACCAAACAAATTCTGAACAGAAACATAGGGTAGGGAACAGAAATTACTAATTCACTAGCAATGGGGCTGATTGGCAATAGAGATTTTCCTTCTTGGGTTGGAGGAGGAACTAATTGGCATGCTATAGTGATTAATATAGTACTACGTGTGCACATGGTGATTATGTGGATAATTTATGCATTCCACCAATGATAGTTTAGTTCGTGCACCATTAAAACCAGTGGTGAATTGAACATCAAAATTCAATGAATGTTACTTCCTAATACACATTTGTGAATCTGAGAACTGTCCCTTGCACGATAAATAGCCTAACTTTATTTATTTATTTGAACTATTTGTGCCATTTCTTTCCACAGATGGTCCCAAGGCAACTTACAACAAGAAAAATGCCGGCTACTGCATGAATAAAACATTAAAATCAATAATAAAATCCAAAGAACAATGTCACATAGAAGACTCCATTCCACAGTCAAAACACCAGACTCAGACCAGAGAAAACTATATGACACTGCAATTAAAAATAACCATTGAAAAGCCTGGACAGTAAATCATTTTGATTCATTTTGTGCAAATCCTCCAATAAGCTCAGGATGATGTATATTCCCTCCCCCTGTTTTACCCTTACAATGACCCTGTGAGGGAGGCAAGGCTGAGGGAGAATGGCTGGCCTATTGTCACCCAGTGAACTTCACAGCAAGTGGAGATTTGAATTCAGTCTCCCTAGGCTTATATGTCCATGTACTTTGGATCAAGCCAGAGAAGCAGACCAGATTCTGAACTAATTCATTCTTAAATCTCTGAATGTGGAAATAAATAGGACATTTTGATTTATATTGTTGTTGTTGTTGTTTTAAATTCAGCTTCCTCCTAAAAGAAGGCTATGTTTAAATTGTTGTGATCTTTGGGTACAGATAACCATGAATGAGAAAAGGATAATAACTTTAGTGCAAAGAGAAAGAGAGAGAGAAAGAGAGACTGAAAGATGTGTCTTTATTTTGAAACCATAGGACCCCAACACATTGTTCCATTTACTACAGAGACAGAGGTGGTTTTATGGCTCTGTATGTTTACTAATCCCATGCATAATTGACAAGTCCTGCAATACTATTACAAAGGCACAAAACTCTGGAACTGTTGGAGTTGTCCTTATAATTGTCTAGATATTCTGGGCCCAACCAAATGCCATCATGCTGTGATATGAATATTTGAGCAGATCAACTTGTAAATGGCCAGTCCTAGGTATAAATATTTCACTGTTGTGCCTGGCATTTGATGAAAGCTTCTCTGGATGGCAGCCATGACTTTACAAGAAGCCTCTGCTGAGGCAGCAGAGGAGCAAATCAGCAAAGAATGGAATAAAAGCTAATTTTGGCAAGGTTACCAACTGCTTCAGTGATTCTGGGGCTACCCACACATCAGTGTGAATACAATGAGTGCCTGTAAAAAATCTGGGGATCATAGCCATTTGCATTGACCATGCAAGTTAAGCAAGCTTGGATGACATTTAGTTTTTCAACAGAAGACTAGCAACAGTCTAGACTTGTTTGTTTATTTAATGTACTTATTTACTTTAGTTATGGCCCACCTTTCTTGCTGACACTCAATGCAGATTATGCAGTGTAAAACAATGCAATCAACAAGAAGAAGAAGAAGAAGAAGAGGGGGAGGAGGAGGAGGAGCAGATTGGATTTATACCCCGCCCTTCACTTGGAGTCTCAGAGTAGCTTATAAACTCCTTTCCCTTCCCCTCCCCACAACAGACACCCTGTGAGGTAAGTGGGGCTGAGAGAACTCTAACACAAACTGCTCTTTCAGGAACAGCTATGCAAGAGCTTGTGACTGACCCAAGGTCACATCCGCAGGTGCAAGTGGAGGAGTAAGGAATCAAACCTGGTTCTCCCAGATTAGAGTCTGGCTACACCAAAATAGCATGAAACATTCAAGCAACAAAGCAATAGGACTAGAACTAGTTAGTTTTGTAGATTATTTCCATAACCTTGTAAAAATCTCAGAATGAATTCTTTTAAACTACATTTAAACTACATTTAGACTGAGTGTTCCCATCTATACCCTGTGTCTAATAGCCACTGATGGACTTCTGCTCCATATGTTTATCTAATTCCCTCTTGAAACTGTCCATGCTTGTAGCTGCCATCACCTCCTGCGGCAGTAAATTCCATGTGTTAATCACTCTTTGGATGAAGAAGTACTTCCTTTTATCTGTTCTAACCCGACTGCTCAGCAATTTCATGGAGTGCCCACGAGTTCTTGTATTGTGAGAAAGGGAGAAAAGTACTTCTTTCTCAACTTGCTCAATCCCATTCATAATCTTATAAACCTCGATCATGTCACCCCTCAGACGTCGTTTCTCCAAGCTAAAGAGCCCCAAGCGTTTTAACCTTTCTTCATAGGGAAGGTGTTCCAACCCTTTTATCATTCTAGTTGCCCTTCTCTGCACAGGGCATTATGATACTGGCTGATTTGTTTTCAGTTCCCTTCCTAATAATCCCCAGCATAACGTTGGCCTTCTTTATTGCAGTTACACACTGTCTAGACATTTTCATTGAGTTATCTACTACGACTCCAAGATCTCTCTCTTGGTCAGTCTCTGCCAGTTCAGACCCCACCAACATGTATTTATATTTAGGATTTTTGGCTCCAATGCACATCACTTTGCACTTGGCCACACTGAATCCCATTTGCCACGTTGATGCCCACTCACCCATCCTCGACAGATCCCTTTGGAGTGCCTCACAATCCTCCCTGGTTTTCACCACCCTGAACAACTTTGTGTCATCTGCAAATTTAGCCACTTCACTGCTTACTCCCAATTCCAAATCGTTAATAAACAAGTTAAAAAGCATTGGACCGAGTACTGATCCCTGTGGTACCCCACTGCTTACCACCTTCCACTGAGAAAGTTTCCCATTTATACTCACTCTCTGTTTCCTATTTATAAGCCAGTTTTTGATCCACAAGATCCCATGACTATTGAGCTTACTTAGGAGCCTTTGATGAGGAACTGTATCAAAAGCTTTCTGGAAGTCAAGGTAAATAATATCTATTGGGTCCCCCTTGTCCACATGTTTGTTCACTCCTCAAAAAACACTAACAGGTTAGTGAGACAAGATCTTCCCTTACAGAACTCATGCTGAGTCTGCCTCAATAGTTTTTGTTCATCAATGTGCCTACTAATTCTTTCCTTAATAACAGTTTCCACCAACTTACCCGGTATTGATGTCAGACTGACTGGCCTGTAATTTCCTGGATCTCCCCTGGAGCCCTTTTTAAAGATGGGAGTGACATTAGCTACCTTCCAGTCCTCAGGAATGGAGGCAGATTTTAAAGAAAGATTACATATTTTTGTCAGGAGATCCACAAGTTCACATTTGAGTTCTTTCAGAACTCTCGGATGAATGCCATCCAGGCCTGGTGATTTATTAGTTTTTAAATTGTCCATCAGTCAGAGGACTTCCTCTCTTGTCACCACAATCTGATTCAGGTCTTTTAAACCCCCTCCCGAAATCGGTGCTTCTGGAGTGGGCAAGTACTTCTCCTCTTCCACTGTGACAGAGGCAAAAAATGCATTCAGCTTCTCAGCCATTTCCCTATCATCCTTCACTACTCCTTTTTCCCCTTTGTCATCCAAGGGTACCACTGCCTCCCTGACTGGCTTCCTACTTCTAATGTATTTGAAGAAAGTTTTATTGTTGGCCTTTATGTTTTTTGTGATATGCTCCTCATGTTACCTTTTTGCTTGCCTGATCACAGACTTGCATTTTATTTGCCACAGTCTGTGTTCCCTTTTATCACCCTCACTGAGACTAGCTTTCCACTGCTTAAAGGAATCCTTCTTACCTTTTACAACTTCCATTACTTTATTAGTTAACCATGCAGGCTTTTTTCTATACCTATATGTGACTTTCCTAACCTGCGGTATATATTTTTTCTGAGCTTCTCTTTAGCTTGGAGAAACGACGGCTGAGGGGTGACATGAACAAGGTTTATAAGATTATGAATGGGATTGAGCAGGTTGAGAAAGAAGTACTTTTCTCCCTTTCTCACAATACAAGAACTCGTGGGCACTCCATGAAATTGCTGAGTAGTCGGGTTAGAACGGATAACAGGAAGTACTTCTTCACCTAAAAAATGATTAACACTTGTAATTCACTGCCACAGGAGGTGGTGGCAGCTACAAGCATGGACAGTTTCAAGAGGGAATTAGATAAACATATAGAGCAGAAGTCCATCAGTGGCTATTAGACACAGGGTATAGATGGGAACTCTCAGTCTGGGGCAGGTGATGCACTCTATTCTTGGTGCTGGAGGGGGCAGCAGTGGGAGGGCTTCTAGTGTCCTGGCCCCACTGCTGGACCTCCTGATGGCACCTAGTATTTTTGGCCACTGTGTGACAAAGTGTTGGACTAGATGGGCCTTTTGACTGATTCAACATTGGCTTCTCTTATGTTCTTATGATTGTATATTTAAATAGTCTCCAAGCTTCCCCAATGGTTTTGACCTTCTCCACTCTTCCTTTCAATTTCTTCCTCACATGTCCCCTCATACCAGAAAAGTTACCCCTTTTAAAGTTAAAAGTGGTTGCATCAGTCTTTTTGGGCAACTCCCTATCTGTACAAATGTTAAACTCAATGACATTATGGTCACTGTTCCCAAGCGGTGCAATCACTTTTACATCTCTCACCAGGTCTTGGGTGTTACTTAGGACCAAATCTAGGATCGCCTCTCCCCTGGTAGGATCTGTGACCATCTGTTCCATAGCACAGTCATTGAGAGTGTCTAAAAACTTAATCTCTTTTTCCCAACTAGAACTCATATTGACCCAATCATGACTGTGGTGCAGGAGGTTGAGGACGAAAAAGGAATCCTAACAATTTGTCAGGTTCCTGGTTAAATCAGTTCTCAATGCCAGTCAGTTATAGAAAGCTAACTTTATTGAGACAGTTGATAGATACCATCCTGGACACATCTATTGTTAGAACTAAAGGTAAACACGCAAAGGTCGCAGATATAGTGCATTTAAACAAAAGCAATAAAAATCAAGACCCAATCACTCCCCGGTATTTACCCACCAGAACTAACAGTCAACTACTCCCCCCATAGACACATAGCCTCTACATAAGAAGGAAACAGAATAACAGACATTTGAGAAGCTGGGACATTTGGCGCCACTAAGGTGGCAAGCCCTGGGTACATCAAAGGGAGGGGAGCCTCCTCCCTCAATGGCAGTCGAGCTGTAAAATTCACAGAGAGCCTGACACCCATAACTCATTGGGCTATGGAAGACAGCAGAGGATGAGGAGGAGGACAGTAATGGAGGAAGAAGGGAGAGCTTCACTAGCCTGGAGGGTTGAGGTTTGGTTTAGCCACTGCTTTCACCAACTGAGCTGACCACAAGCAAAAAGAAAGAGAAGTCAGTGCATTACAGTTGCCAACACAGCCCAAGCAAATCAGCTGCCAGCTGTTGCAATAAGCCAATCAGGGATGAGGTGGTGTTTGAGAGAGTTTCCCTCAGATCTACACTCAAGTCATATTCAAGATTTTAAATACTTTTTATTTGAATAATTTTGGCAACAGTTAATATGTTTAATGATAATACAACATTAAAAAGTTGTGTTTGCAACGTTATAAGGTTTAGCTTTTAATATGCAAACAGGCTGGCAGTCCTAACTATTGTGGCTCTATGAGAGTGTTTCTGTCCAAATAATATATATTATTTTGTTTACTACAGAATTGGTTTTCTACCTTCAACTTTTATTTTTCCTGCCTCTCATTTTCAAAATCAAAGATACATATGCTGTGGTGGTATAGATTGCAGCAGTTTGCAGCTCTTTCTCAAGTATTGGGTATGCTTGCAGTTTTTCTTTTAGGAAGTAAAGATACTTAAACTTTTAAATTCCATAAATATTCCAAATAGTACAATTTTATATGTATTGGGTATAGCAAGCATACCCAATGCTAAGTTATAAATTATGCATTTTATTTTGGACAACCAGTAAAGAAAGTTTAGGTTTGACAGGAAAGTAAGTATCATATGTATTTCAATTTCCCCCAAAATTTCAGTTTTTATCTGGGGGGAAAGGAACATTTCCCCCATGGTTTCAAAATTTTACATAAATTTAAAATTTTTATGTCTCTAGTCATGACATGCATTTCAGTCACAATTGTTATATTTTTAGTGAACCAAATCCACTCTCTCCAATTTGTACAGTTAGCCATTTCATTAATTATTCACATAGAACATTGTGCATGAAGTGAGAAATCACATAACAAATTTAGGAAATTTGTTAGAAAACAGTCTGCAAATAAAGTAAACCGTTCACAGTTTACATATAAGAAAACAGCCTGAGACCCACTGAGCTGTAAGCATATCTCAAGAATTCACATGATATCACAGTCAAGTAACCAGAAGATGAAAAGACAGTCTCTGAATTCACCTATGCTTTAAAAAAAAACCCTCTTCACTTCTTATTGACCCCAATTCATCATCCTGTTGCTCCCCTCATTCTGCAAAGAGAGACAGAAGGTGTGGCACCCTTGCCCTGTATGCATGCCCACTAGCAGCAGAACCTTCCAAACATTGAGGAGAAATAGCAGTTCTATAGGGGCTTGTGACCCACTTTCAGCTCCTATGGATTGAAGATCATTGCTCTAGTACATGATGGCTCTTGGTTCCTTCTATATAGAATTGTTGTATCGTCAAGTTAGTTTCATTCCAGTTTTATCTCTTGTGAAGGTGGGCTTTCTATTGCTTATGAAATAATAGTAACTCCAAACTTTAAGTATCTTTAGAATTATTCCTGGTAGATAAGATCTTGTATCAGTTCCAAACAATATGAATTCTATTAAAAAGGACAACAAATGTTGCATTTTGTAAAGATGTTTAAATGATGGGACAAGAGCAAGGCAAGGCTCTTAGATTAGGATGCTTTAACAAGCAAAAATAGAGTTATCACCCCCCCGGTTATCTTGTGTCAACAGAAAAGCCTTTTTACAAAGCTATTTTTGCTTTCCTTTGGGTATATGTGCATGCCACTTTGCCCACATTACATGTCATCACAAGGCACTTTTCAAGAATGACAGAACCTTTGTCTGGGGGAAATTTGAGCTTTAAATGCTTCCAAAATGAGCATGCCACTCATCACAAACGTTAGCACTTTCAAGATACCTTTTCTTACCAATTTATGAAATATTATTGTTAGCTCTTCCCATTGTCATTGCCACAAATGTGAGCTATTTTAAAGATGTTATACATCCATTAGATTCCTTTTCTTTCCTCTTTGAAAAATATTACTGTATGCTCTTCCCAACATCGTTATTTTTTGTGACTTGTGTGCCATCTGTAACTCTACATAAACCCTCTTTATTCAGGCAGTCCCTCCTTCATACTGCAAAAAATAAGGCAAGGTTCTTCTGAATGTCAAAGAAATTCAAAGTGTTTTATAGAATCCTGCCCTAAAACAGTGTGACAAGGCACAATCACAGTAGCGTGGGGATGCATGACAAATTTTTAGAAACAATCAACTGTATTCCACAATTTAGGACCAACATTTAAGAACAGACAGAGTGGCAATATTAGAGCAGAAATTTTCTGTAGCATATTGGTGTTCTGTACTTCATCTCAATGGTAAAAACATTGAATTGCAGTACAGAGTACCAATATGCTACAGAAATTTATATCATAGAGTTTCCAGTGATTCCTAGAGCTACTGCCATCACTTCTAGCACTTGTGGTGCTGCCCCCCATCATATACTCCCTCACCCACTCTTGATGGTTGACAGACTTAGTCTGGCAACCCTAAGGGTCACACTGTTTGGTTACTTAGTGGGAAGATATTTCAGGATTACTCCATCTTTTGAGGTCTCTTCCTTCCTTTGTCTTTGACACTGAGTGAATGGAACTCTGTAAAATCTTTGTAGGTTCTATTATGTTTGCCATGCAGGAGTGGGCTGGCTGTCCATTTTTTAAAAACTATTTTCGGAGGGATGATCTTTTCCTATTCTCAGAGGATTATTTTTTTTAAAAAAGAAAAAAAGGGTCAAGCCCATGATAATGGCAGTCTAAATCCAGAATACAGTTGCAAGGCTGATTCACGGTGGGAGCAATCCTGAGCAGAGCTACTGAAAAATAGGACTCTGAAGAGACAGCACATATATTTCCTAAATAAATGAATAAAATAAGTGTCATTATATTCAACTAGCCTGATACTTGTGCTTCGCTATGGTATTTAAATTCCGTAAATCCAGTTATAATACTGATGATGTGAAGTCTGAAATGTGACATTTGTTGTAGGAATTCTAATGGAGAAGATTGTAGTCAGGACTATTTTTGGGCAGGAACGCACAGGAACGGAGTTCCGGCTGGTTCCTGAGTTGGCCACGCCCAGCAGGTACTCATTAGCATAATAGGCCACACCCAAGAGCAGAAACTCATTAGGATTGGCTACATGAGGGGTGTGTGGCCTAACATGCAAAGTATTTCCTGCTCCAAAAAAAGCCCTGGGTTTTGACAACAAAGAAGGTAAACAGAATAAGAAGCAAAAGGTGGGTGTGGCTGGATGACCACACTTCTGGTAACATGGGGGTGTGGCCTAATAGGCTAATGAGCTGTGCTGTCAGAGGTGTGGTCTAATGTGCTAATGAGTTCCTGCTGTTGGGTGTGGCCTAATATGCTAATGAGTTCCCGCTGGGTTTTTCCTACAAAAATAGCCCTGATTGTAGTGTAAAAAATGAAGTGAGACATACGTACTTTTTTCTCTCTCTACTGAAGGACCTCTCTGTAGACCACATTGGTGGTTCTGCCCTCAAGTGCTAGGATCATCAGGCTGCTTGGTGAGCTCACTCTGGAGCAGGCAACATAGAACTGTCCATTTAAGAAGCAGTCATCTGTCATGTCAATTCCTGCCACCATCCATGAAAATGATGGCCTTTCTACTTGTGATCCTGGATTGTTTTGCTCATATGGAGACAGTGTTGTTCTGAGCACCTCAGGGTGATCTCACTGGTACTTGGCCTGCGCAGCTCAGTGCTCTGCAGGAGTACTATGTGCAAATGTCTTTGCCACATTCCTAAGTTGCCTCCTCCTTGTAGCATTGGTGTATCTGGCTCAATGTTTGTTAAGAGCTTTCTTGGGGGGTAGTAAGAGGTGAGAGGTTGAGGGGGAGTTGGTGAGAGGGAGTGGTGATGTGGTGGATATTTCTTCAGGTTCATGAGGGAGGCACATATCAAAATGGCTCCTAGAAAGGTCCTTTACTATCTCCCCATGAACATTCATTAACTCAATTGCCATGCTGGCTTTTTGGAAAAATGTCTATTCAGGAGTCTTGAATAGCTGTAACTGTCCTCAACTGTCTGCAGTCTCTTCTAACAATTGGGGGAACACATTTTGCCCTTTTTAACCCCTTAGGGTAAGACCCCCCCTTTTTTTACAAAAATGCTTCTCATTTATGTTACATTTAAAAAGTGGGACATAACTACACATTCAAAACACCATCTGAACAGTCATAGATTAAGCAAGTTCATATGAACCAAATTTCCAGAACCCATATTGTGAGAAGTTAAATAACCTAATAAAGGAAACCAGTTTTCTACAAATTTGGGGTATATTTTCATTGTGGGTGGGAATGTGGCTAAGCTGGTCCAGCAGCACCGCTAAGGTGATCCTGCTGGGGTGGTGTCCCTGATGGATTAAAGTGCTCCTGCTCCTACACCTGACAGACACCAGCCTGTCTGATGTTGGGGGGGATTATGGTTAAAGGCATCAGGGAGGCTGAGCCAGCAGCAGAGCTAAGGCAATCCTGCTGAGCAAACCTCCCCAGGAGCTGTAAGTATCCCACCTCTTCGCCTACATCTGACAGGCAGCTGCCTATCCAGTGTAGGAGGGGGAAGAGTATTAGAAGCCAATGTGGAGGTGGAGTTGGCAGGATCACTAAGGTGTTACTGCTAGGGCGAGCTCCCTCATGGCTTTAAGCACCCTGCAACCGCTGCTGCACCTGACAGACAACTGCCTGTTAGGTGTAGGAGGTGGGAGTGTGTTTGAAGCCATCAGAGAGGCTGGGCCAGCAGCATCACTAAGGTGATCCTGCTGGGGTGGTGTCCCTGATGGAGTAAAGTACCCTGGTCCTGCTCCTACACCTGACAGACACCCACCTGTCTGGTGTTGGGGGGATTGTATTTAAAGGCATCGCGGAGGCTGGGCCAGCAGCAGGGCTAAGGCAATCCTGCTGAGCAAACCTCCCCAGCAGCTATAAGCATCCCACCTCCTCTCCTACACCTGTCAGGCAGCTGCCTGTCCATTGTAGGTGGGAGAGGGGGGAGGAGTTTTAGAAGCCACTGTGGAGGCAGGGCTGGCAGGATCACTAAGGCATTACTGCTGGGGTGGGCTCCCTTGGGGCTTTAAGCATCCTGCAATCATGCTGCACCTGACAGACAACCACCTGTTAGGTGTAGGAGGTTGGGGGAGTGTGTTGGAAGTCATCAGAGAGGCTGGGCCAGCAGCATTACTGCACCTCACAGGTGGATGTTGGCCATTCCTGATTACCTCAACTGTCATGAGCTCTCTGCAGTCTCCTGTACTGTTGGGGTTTTTTTTACCTCAGAACACTGATCTCTGCAGCTGACTTTCTTTTATATATATAGATGGGGACTTTCTTTTATATATATAGATGGGGACTTTCTTTTATATATATAGATGGTACTTCCTCCCAGAAAAATATTTTTAGGATTCCAGCACAACTAAATTAAAATAATCCACCCTTTGTCTCTTTTATCTTATTATGTGGTCTTTCATCAACACTGTACTGGAAACCAGGGAGGGGATATATAGCTATCATCCTTAATGAGCTTTCCCCCCTTTTGCAGACTCTCAAAGCAATCTATTTTCAGAATTCATTGTCAGCTCCTTATGTTGGATTCTGGGGACTGACTGGGGATTCTCCTTGTTTATTGGCTGCCAGTTCCACTGAGGGCATGCTGTCTAAGTTGGCAGAGATACTTTAATGCTTGGTGCTAGAGATGCCTAGACTGATTGTTCATGGAACTTCAACATTATGAAGCAATTATGAAAGTAAAATGCCAGCAGGGGGTTGAGGGCTAGCCAGTGTACTGCACTGAGTGTGACATGTATGACTATCTGCCAGCTGGGCAGATGTCATGGAGGTGTGCGCTTGGTGCAAGGAGCTCCTGGAGCTAGCTCCTTGGGACATACTTGTAGACTTCATGTCATTTTGAATCTTGCCAGAGCTGGGTTGAGCACCATCACTAAGAAAAGTGGCCTGATGAAGCCCTAAGAAACTGTAAAGCAACCTAGGCATGCCGTCACCACTCCTTTGGTTTGCACTACAGCTAGTCTTGAGCTCATGCTGTCTACTGCATGCTTTCTTCTGGAAACATCTACTGCATGCTTTCTTCTGGAAACTCTTCTCTGCACCATGAGCCAGTGACTGCATCAGTCTGAAGAGAGACTTGTACTTTCAAGGACTATTAGGTCAATATTCAACTGGTGCAGATATCATTTATGCATGGTGGCAAAACCATTTGTTATGTGTATTATTTTTAGTTGTAAGTAGCACTGTATAAGAAGACAATAGTCTCAAGTGTGATTTGTATAGCATGACAGATTATTCTGGTTATTTGTTTGCACAACTGTATTTGCTGTATTTCTATTTTTGTGTAGGTCTTACCCGGCAGCTGGTGGGGGTGTTCCTGCCTGGTTCCAGGATCTTCAGTTGTGTGCACAAAGCATGTGTACCACCTGGAAGTGATGTCATCATGCCAGGCACATCGTGCAGGGGATGCTCTAGCATTTGGGGGAAAAAACCTGTATAGTTACCATAGAGTTTTAACCCAAATGCTAGAACATCCCCTGCACTATGTGCCCAGTGTAATGACGCCACCTCTGGGCAACATCATTGTGCCAGGCATGTCAGGTGCAATGGGGTTCTTTGGGGTCATGGCTCCCTCTGACAGCCAGCTGGCTGTGGATTGGGGGCCTCAAAAACAAGGGAACCCCCACCCCAATCGGGGGGTGGTGACCCTAAGTTAGGCTATTAGGCAGTGCTGGGGAGGATCCAGTGGTTGTGGTACATGTTGGCACCAGTGTTTTGGGGAAAACGTAATTGTGTAGTCCTGAAGGAAAAATTTTACCTGCAAGGCAGAAGACTCAAAGCCAGAACCTCCATGGTAGCCTTCTCAGAAGTGCTGCCTGTTCCACGTGCAGGGCCAGCTAGACAGGCACAAATCTCAGTGCATAGATGAGATGAAGGTGTAGGGAGGAAGGGTTTAAGTTTGATATGTTGTCAAAGTTTGTTAGGCACTGGGATGATTTTTGGAACAAAAAGAACCTGTACAAAAGAGACTGCTTCTACATTTCACAAGAAGGACCTGGGCTGCTGGCATTTAAAATCAAAAAGATGGCAGAGCAGTTTTCAAACTAAATCCTGGGGGAAAGCTGACAGGAGATGAAATGTCTTTGGTTTGGGATGGCTCATCTCTAAGAGATGAAGGGGTAGTGCTTACTGTTCTAAATGGAAATGGATTAGAACTGGTCACTGAGAGAGTGACAAACAATATTGACTGCCTGACAAGGTCTAGAGGCCACAGGAGGAAGACTGCAGGTTTAACGTGTCTGGGGAATTATAGATGTTTATATGCAAATGCTAGAAATGTCCAAGGTAAATCGATGAGCTGGAATGCTTAGTGTCAGAGGACAACATAGGCAATGTGGGCATTTCAGAAACTTGGTGGGATGAGCATAATCAGTGGGATACAGTGATTCCTGGATATAAATTATATCTGAAGGATAGGGATGGAAGGCTCGGAAGTGGAGTGGCTCTATATGTCAGAGAGAGTATACAGTCCAGTATCCTTGCCTTTGGTTCCAGTTAAATTTGTCAGTTAATAAAGTGGCCCTATGTTAAACCCAACATTTGTGTCTGCCTCATTATTCCGGCTTGGGGGGCAAATGTGTAATAATAGGTGGTTTTAACTACCCACACACTGTCTGAGTCAATATGTGTTCAAGTCAGGAGAAAGAGCTTCAGTTTCTAGATACACTCAATTACTGTGTCATGGAGGAGATGGTCAGGGAACCTACCAGGGGAGAGGCTATTGTGGACTTGGTCCTAAGTAATGCTCAAGACCTGGTGAGAAATGTAAATTTGATAGTACCAGTTGGGAACAGTGACCACAATGCTATTAAGTTTAATGTTTATGTACATAGGGAGTTGCCTAAAAAGACCAACACAACGACATTTAACTTTAGAACTGGTAACTTCTCTCAAATGAGGGGAGTTGTGAAGAAGAAACTGAAAGGAAAGGTAAGGAGGGTCAAATCCCTTCAGGAAGCTTTGAGACTATTTAAAACTACAATACTGGAAGCTCAGATAAAAATGTATACTGCAGGTTACAAAAGGTATGAATAGGTATAAAAAAGACCTACATGGTTAAAGAACAAAGTAATGGAAGCAGTAAAAAGTAAGAAGGGTTCCTTTCAGCAGTGGCAGGCCAGTGCAGGTGAGGTAAACAAAAGGGAGCACAGGCTTTGGCAAATAAAATGCAAGTCCATGATCAGACAGGCAAAAAAAAGAAAAAGATTACGGGGAACATATTGCAAAAAACATAAAGACCAACAATAAGAAATTCTTCAACTATATTAGAAACAGAAAGGGAGGCAGTGGGGCCCTTGAATGACCAAGGAGTTAAAGGATTACTAAAGGAGGATAGGGAAATGGCAGAGAAGCTGAATGCATTCTTTGTCTCTGTCTTCACTGTGGAAGATGAGAGGTCTTGCCCACTCCGGAACCACTGATTACAGGAGGGGTGTTGAAAGAACTGAGTTGGATTGAGGTGACAAGAGAGGAGGTCCTACAACTAAAGAACAAATTAAAAACTGACAAATCACCAGACCCATTTAGCATACATCCAAGCATTCTGAAAGAACTCAAATATGAACTTGTGGATCGTCTGACAAAAATATGCAGCCTTATACAGCCAGGGACCTGCATATCTCAGGGACTGTCTCTCCCCATATATGCCCTGTAGAGCCCTGCACTCAATGGATCAACACCTTCCAGTTGTCCCTTACCTGAAGGACATCCAATTAGCCTCAACTAGGACCAGCACCTTTTCAGCCCTGGTCCCAGCCTGGTGGAACAAGCTACCAATTGAGATACCTGTGGGATCTATTGCAATTCCACAGTGCCTGTAAGATGGAGCTGTTCTGATGGGGTTTTAGTTGAGGCAGTCAGGTGTCCATTTCCCCCCCATTTCTCAGCCTCCTTGGCCTCCCCTACCGGTAGCCCTGGCCTGTGTCCAGTGGCACCACTCAAAAGACATACATCATAGCATCACTACCAAGGCAATGTCTTATGTTGATCTTAGTGTTCTTTGAATTTTAAACTCCTACTTGGTAATATTTAGGATAATCTACTGTTTTAATGTCATGCCTTATGTGACCAATAACCCACCCTGCGCTCGCTTGTGGGGAGGGCAGGATATAAATTGAACAAAATAAATAAATAAATAAATAAATAAACAGAATAGAATAGAATAGAATAGAATAGAATAGAATAGAATAGAATATCACTAAAATCTGCCTCCATTCCTGAGAACTGGAAAGTAACTAATGTAACCTCCATCTTTAAAAAAGGGTTTATTTATTTATTAAATTTCTACCCCGCCCTCTTGCCAAAGTGGCTCAGGGCAGCTTACAAACAATTTAAAACCAACATACAATTTAAAATCAGCAATTACAAAATATAAAATACAATTCCATACAATTCCAATAAATACAGTAAAATAAATGCAGCGGCATCCTGTAATAAAGTGCTAGTGTGACCCACCGGTGCAGTCAGTTCTTATTGGAACATTTGGCAAAACAACTCCATTTTCATGGCTCTACAGAACTGCTGGAGGTCCTGTAGAGCTCTGATCTCATTAGGGAGCTCGTTCCACAGCGTTGACACTGCCAGGGAGAACACCTTGGTCCTAGTTATTGCCAGCCTGGCATCCAAAGGGTTCCAAAGGAGATCTGGGAAATTACAGGCCAATCAGTCTACCATCAGTACTGGGTAAGTTGGTGGAATCCAATATTAATGATAGAATTAATTGGCACATTGATGAACAAAAGCTATTGAGGAAGAATCAGCATGGATTCTGTAAGGGAAGATCTTGTCTTACTAACCTTTTAGAGTTCTTTGAGGGGGTGACCCAGGAAGCTTTTGATAATAAAGTTCTTCATCTAAGGCTCCTAAATAAACTTAGTGGTCATAGCATAAGAGGTCAAGTCCTCTTGTGGATTAAAAACCAGTTAATTAACATGCGTATAATGGGCTGTTTTCACAGTGGAAAGTGGTAAGCAGTGAGGCACTGCAGGTCTTTGTACTAGATCTGGTATTTTTTTAACTTGTTCATTAATGATTTAGAGCTGGGAGTAAGCAGTGAAGTAGGTATGCTTGCAGATTACGCTAAATTGTTCAGGGTGGTAAGAACCAGAGAGGACTGTAAGGAGCTCCAGAGGGATCTGTTGAGGCGTGGTGAGTGAGCATCAACATAGCCAGTGAGGTTCAGCATGGGAAAGTGCAAAGTAATGCATATTGGAGCCAAAAATCTGAACTATAAATATACATTGATGGGATCTAAACTGGAGATAACAGACCAGGATAGAGATCTTGGAGTTGTAGTAGATACCTCACTGAAGATGTCAACTCAGTGTGCAACTGCAATAAAAAAGGAAAATGCTATGCATGACAGGCTGCACTTTTAAAAAGCTTAGAAGTGTTTTCAAACAGCTGACAGAATTATTCACAGAAACAAAGTGCCTTGAGTGAAAGGCTGCTCCAAGGAATCTGATTGGGTAGCATCAACTGAACAGAGAAAGACTTTTAAACTGGATGCTGAGGAGAATTTAGTCTGATTTCAGCCCCAGCTGAGAAGAATTGAGTGCTGATACATTTGGAATTTGGCCCTGACTAGGAGCAGTTAACACAGACAGGAGAACTGGGGAAAGTTGGCAAGGATGAGTGGGTAGTTTGACGGAGACTCATGTTTGAGTCAAGGAAAGGGGATAGATCTTCTAGAGAGAGAAGGAATTTCTCTACCCAATCAAATAGGCAGTTAGCTCTGTAGAGTGCAGAGATCCTTGGTCTGATGTGGTTAGAAACTGCCTTTAGAGACCTCAAGAGTCAGTTAAAAACTCAAGAGAAGTACTTGTGTTTCAAGAGAAGGGGTTTGGGTACTGGGAAGCGCGAACCAGCCTTCTGGAAGCCAAAAGACTCAGAGAATACAAAAAAAATGTGCTGGAGTGTTTTGAAAACACTGGAACAAAAGCCTCTCAACATAAAGATTTTAAATAACTCTGAATAGCTTAAGAAATTCTCATTGCCTAGGGTTGTAGGGTCAAGGAGCAGTCTTGCCTGTCAGAGCCCCTGGAGAAATCAGTTCCCAATAACAGTCATTCAGAAGAAGTAAAGTTTATTGAGACATTGAGAGGATCCAGACTTGTAATGTTCTTTGTTAGAACTGAGGTCAAGCGCATGAAGCCTGCAATTATAGCATAATCAAATAAGACATTAGTGCCTCTTGGCCAATCGCCTCTAAGCTAAAAGCCCACCTAATTAACGCCTTAAGATTCCCAGGGGAAAGAGGATACTAAAGACAGTGCAGGTCTCAAGGTTACATGGCTACACCAGACACCAGACAGTTCACCCCCCCCATCCATGGCAACCAAGCTCCAAATAGGTGCTTTGGTTGACATTGCCCTCTTGTTTTTCTGACCCACAAGCAAAAGCAGCAATGCTTATTTCTTCTAATCAGTCAGCAATTCCATTACAGAAGATCTTGTTCAATTGCCCTAAGATAGAAAGATTATTTTGTTTTATTTCTGTGAGGACTTCTATAAGAACAAATTCTTATGTATGTAGGAATTCTTATGTATGTAGGAATCAGTACATTAACAAACTAGGGTTCTTCTTTTTACATAGTACTATGTGCATTTATGGAGCTGCAGTGGCTCAAGTGGTTAAGACGCTGAACTGCAGGCTGTGGAAGGTCAGTAGTTCAGCAGTTCGAGACCCAGGTGCCACATGACGGGGTGAGCTCCTGTCTCTAGTTCCAGCTCCTGCCAACCTAGCAGTTCGAAAGCAAGAAATTGCAAGTAGATAAATAGGTACCACTTCGGTGGGAAGGTAACAGCGTTCCGTGCACCTTGGTGTTTAGTCATGCCGGCCACATGACCACGGAAACGTCTTCGGACAGCGCTGGCTCTTCGGCTTTGAAACGGAGATGAGCACCGCAACCCTAGAGTCGGATTTGACTGGCTTTCGAGCAAGGGAACCTTTACCTTTATGTGCATTTACTAGTGAGTCTGCAAAGTTTGAAAATGTGCTCATAGTGCAAATATTCCCTATTTGTAATATTCATTTTACTACGAATTAAACCCCCTTTAATTTTTCCAATTTCACAATTTAAAATGTATTTTAAGTTTTTGTGTTGCTTTTGTGCATGTGAACTCAGCTTCATCTGACTAGACAACCAAGCCCAGCTAGGGCTGATTACTTTTATCCAGCAGTTCCTAAATTTTAGCAAACAAGGGATCACATGAAGATTTAAATGATTTTGCAGACCCCCCACACAGATCCTCACCAGCATCTAGGCTTTCAGTCCCTTGGATGAGGCCAGGGATTCCCAGCCCCTGTTGCCCACCATCACTCCCAAGTGGTGGCAGGAAGGGGGGAAATATAAACCCAGTGGTATCATAAGGATTATAACTAACTATATTACTTAAAATGTATTACTTAAATAAATATTTTATTATTTAAAAGGAAAAAGAAGAATTGGATCTTACTTCGAATTTATTGTATGCCATATTCCCATATTCTTTTGTTGAAACCACAAAAATTTACTGTGTATTGATTGTACTGCACTGTATTTTAAATACTTTCTAGAAACCACAAAAATTCACTGTGTTTTGACTCAATTGTATTGCATTCTAGAAAACTGATTAGATTCTTGGCTTATGTTGGAAGTGTCTCTGTTTTTAAGATGAATACAACAGCTATTGTTTTGTAAACATTAGAAGTGTTGTGATTGCAAGGCTTTGCAGAAAAAATACCTCCAGATTTTTTTCTTTCCTAACACATTGTTTTAAAAATGGATGGCATGGATACATTTCAAAAGGTGCCAGCAATTACATCTTCCGTTATAATGAATACTCTAGATATTAAATTATTGGGGGTTTCCTTAGAGGATCTCCAAATTTTAATTCAGAATACAGTTATTACTGCTGTCAAAGTGGCAATGAAAGAAGTTTTGGATTCTATTTAAGACAAAATGGAAACTTTATCACAACAAATCATTACTAAGAGAGAGGAACTTCAGAAACAATGGAAAGAAGATATACAGAATGGACTATACATCTACAGAATGGACTATACCCCAACAAAGAGAAACAAAACCTTCAAAGATGTGTATTTGAGCTCTTATAAAAGGAACATAAGCAATGAAATCTTCAAGGCAGGGATTGTTACATCACTTCAGGGAGAGGAAAGAGAAGAATTTGTGGAATTTCAAATCATCTCAAAAATTGAGTAAGGACGGCTAACACTGGAAGACACTTTCTATACCTACAAGGGAAAAAGACATAGAAGCATGACTCTAAAACTTAAGAGGAGAAACCAGAAAATGAAGAAGAGGATGAAGTGCTAAAAAAAAGACTAAAAATTGTTGACGGAAACTGTGAGAGTCAAAGTGGAATAAGATTCCATAAATAGACTGAAAAGTATAATGAAGCATTGTTAAAGTCTAATCCAGAAGAAAATAAGACCTACAGACTTTAAATATAGTTAATTGAAGAACATAACAAAATGTTTAGACAAAGTCTGATTTAGTAGTAAATAATAAGTCGATACTTATATATGTGCAAAAGATCACAAGATAATATAAGGTGAAAAAATAAAATGTATTTAGATAATGTATGAGGTAGTTTAGTAGATAAAACAGCGATGTAGAAGGAATACCCCAATTTTATGTATGTTTGTGTTTGTCTTGTTTGTGTGGAAAATAAATTATATTTAAAAAAAAAAAAAAAAAAAGAGCAGTCCTCAAAAGAGCTCTCTCAGCCCTACCTACCACACAGGGTGTCTGTTGTGAGGAGGGGAAGGGAAAGGAGATTGTAAGCTGCTCTGAGACTCCAAGTGAAGGGCAGGGTATAAATCCAACTCCTCCTCCTCCTGGAATTACCAGTGACTGCATCTTCAGTCCATTGCAGGTTTGTTGAAAATATTTTTTGAAGTTCCTCAAACTGACTGTTGGCATCTAGTTCTAATATCTTCCTGAGACATCCACTGTATGTAAGTGACAGTGAGTTTGACATTAACCTGAATGGAAAGCAAACAACCAGTTGTGGGGTTTTTTTTATTTAAGAACAAGACATGGAGAGAATGGGGAGGCTGATTAGAAACCCCTAAAATCTGCATCTTCTCAGGTTATATAAACATCTGGATTAGAATATCTTCAAGCTATATGCCACATTACCATTTTTTGTTTCACATAAAGAATGGAACCATTTAAATTCATAGGATTTGGGTGGCAAGGGGTTGGCTGGTTTTTGGTTCAGGCATCTCCAGCTAATATATCCAGACTGAACTGTGCGCCTTAAACAGATGACAGAAAATGAATTATTTCTAAGGACCCTGGGGGACTGTCTGTAATAGAACAAGGTTTGCACAATTTATTCCTGGATAAAGAAATACCTCCTTTTATCTTCCTTTCTATTTTTCCGGTTCACTGCCAAAATTGCCTCTATAATATATAATTTTTTTTAATTTAAAAATTCATTTTCATTTTTCAAGAAATAGGGAGCTCACAGCCAGATAAGCAGCTCAATCTGTCTTGAAGAAAAAGGATATGGGATTTTGGTGTCACTAATCCAGTAACGTCTTAAATGATGGCACCACTTAGAAATGCTTTCTTCATATTTATGAAATGATTATTTGACAGAGACACATTTAATATTGTTGAAATAATTACTGTGCCTGCTTAATACATCAATTTGAGTTGTTATCATGCAAACTATGAAATGCTGGATAATTTCATAAATAATTATAAAACCTTTCACAAAATGGCGTCTTTATATGAAGTATTGCTGCTAATCCTTTTTTTATGCACCGATATAGAAGTAACAATTAGACTTCTAAAATGAAGAAGGGTGGTGTGTAGGACAAGACAGAGGGAGAAGGTGGTCTGCCTTCTGTGAAAATGTAAATCCAGCTACCGGAAGAAAGTAAGCACCAGACTTTAACCTGACATCCACTGGCATGTTTCTCAAGACTTAGATCTTTATGTAATTGTTTTCCTGCAATGGTTCCTGAGATCCAGCTGATATTCATTTAACTTAGAAGTTCAGAAATGCTCTATGAATGGCATGCAGTGGATAATCCACCGGGGGGTGGGGGGAGCTAGAGATTTCCTAGAATTACAACTGATCTCCAAACTACAAAGATCAGTTCCCCTGAAGAAAATGGATGCTTTGGAGGGTGAACTTTATACTCTGCTAATGTCCCTCCCTTCCTCATACCTCACCCTTCCATGACTGCACCCTCAAATCTCCAGGCATTTTCCAACCCAGAGATGGCAACCCTACTTAGCAACATAAAAACAGGTTGTCAAAGTATTATTCAAAAAGCTGGGGAATATAGGCTACAGTCAATTTAAAAAAAACAAACACCTAAAAGATGAAATAAAAAAAATAGTTTAAAACCCTGTTGAACTTTTTTTTTTAGGTCTGGCACCTATGGTAATAGGGTGGATGCAAGGCAGGTTTCAAGGAGGAGGGCATTCCATAAACAGGGTGTCACTATTGAGAATGTCTTGTTTTACATGAGCACCTGTTTCACCTCCATGAGCAAGGAGATACAGAAGGTAGAGTTTAGGATGAAGATATTAACTGGAGAGCTGCACAGTACAGGGGAAGGTGTCCCTTCTGGTACCTTGATCTCAAACCAATTAGAGTTTTAAAGGTTAACACCAGCACTCTGAATTGTGCATAGTAGTAGACAGACAATGAAGATTTCCCGTGCTTTATCTAGCACACTCTTGCTTAAAATGATTTTTTTTGCTTGTTTGTTTTTACAGGAAACTACCTGATATTTTACAATAGCTAGGGAAAAGAAACAAACTA
This sequence comes from Gekko gecko, assembly GCA_029375565.1. Classification (NCBI taxonomy): domain Eukaryota; kingdom Metazoa; phylum Chordata; class Lepidosauria; order Squamata; family Gekkonidae; genus Gekko; species Gekko gecko. The sequence goes on along the minus strand of JAPDNY010000006.1, from coordinate 123,768,268 downwards.
CCCAAATACAAGATGTGTACATGTTGAAATGTCATTACCAAATATCCTCTGAATGAACAATTGCATTCCAAGGGCAAATGAGAAGACTACAAGATTGGTGCCCCTTTTGGAAGGAGTAAAAATGACAAATGGCAGTTTTAATATGTTTGAAATCTGTTGTTTGGATGTTAATATTGTTATGCAATTTCAGGGCCTTATGTCATTGTCATTGCTTAATATTCATAAAAATGTCTGAAGGTTTACTGAGTACTATACATAGATTAATATAGAGACATCCCTGCCTAGAAGGTCATAAATATTAAATGGAAAGGTGGGAGGAGGAGGAAGGGAAAAGGAAGAGAAAAAGATCTGACAATTATTAGTCAAGACACACTAGGGTTGCCAGTTACCCCTTGGCAACCAGCAGGGGTGAGGGGAGTAGAGAGGACTTATCAGCAGTGAAGAGAGGCCTAGGCTGGTGTTGCTGGTGATACAGTGATGTCACTTCTGGCACACACTGACAACATCACATTGTTGGCAACACACAGCACTCTGGTATTTGGACAAAAACTCTATGATAGAATTCACTTTTACCATAGAGGTTTTGCCCCAATACCAGAGTGCTGTGCATCACCAGCAACACAATGACATCACTTCCAGTGTGCACCACAAGTGACATAGCTACATTGCTAGTGATGGTGGCATAGGCCTCTCTTTGCTGATGGTAAGTCCCCCACTGACTGGCTGAGCAGTGGTGGAGGTGGGGGACACCTCACCTCCAGTGGAGGCCTGGCAAGCATAAACACACTTAATCAAAAATAAAAGATAGTGAGGAAAGGACTGATACTTGTAACTCCAGAGACTTTCACTAATATTAGTTCACTTTGAAGAGAAAGGATTATATGAAATAGCATGGAGTGCTCCAAGCCAGTGGGCAAAAACTATGTATCTAATGTAGTATAAGGGATTTTTGTTTTGTTTTTTAGCTAAAGAACATAAGGTTTAAATTCTAGTGAAACTAGCTTCCTGACTATTAAGTTCTTTCTAGGCTTACAGTTATTCTTATTATCACTTATTTTAAAAAAATTATAGCCCCCTTTCTGTGCTCATCAGGGCCACCAAGGCAGCTAACAGATTAGAAACATATAACAAAAACACGTCTTCAAAACCATTGAAACAACTGTCCCCCCCTTATTAAAACAATTAAAAACCAAGCTAAAATACACATACAAATCATAAAAACAACAATTTAGGCATAGGCCAGGAGGAAGGGATCACTGACGGAATGCCAGCCAAAACAAAAGTCTTCATTCAGTGGTAGAAGATAGTGATAGAACAGGACAGGTGAGTATCTCTAGGGAGAGAATTCTAGAGTTTTGGGGCCAAGACCAAGAATGCCTTCTCCAGGGTTGCCACCCACCTCATCTCAGGAGGCATGGGCACCTGAAACAGGGCCTCAGAAGATTACTATAGTCATTGGCTAGATTGGAATAACTAATTTGGAAGGTGGGGTTTATGGCATTCTGTTCAGCTGAGGCCTCTCCCCTTCCCAAACCCTGGCTTCCATAGACTCTACCAGGAAATCTCCAGGAATCTCCCTACCTGGAGCTGGCAACCCTCAGAACTGACCCCAATTAATTCTTCACAAAGGCCTGCAAAGGGTTTCCTTCCTTTGTCTGAACCAAGCTTGGTTGCATACTGTGGCAAAATGGGCTCCAGTTTACAACTCAGCTGTTTGCCTCCCACCCTCATCCTGTGGGCATATCTCACTCCTTAAGATTGCTGCCATGACTCACTGAATCTTCACTGCCTTTTTAGAGGGACAGTGAGACCCCTCTGGCCAAATCTCCCTATTTGGAGATGAAATCCCCAATCTTTGGGAGATCCCTGGAAATTTGGCAACCCAAGGGTCTGGCCTTTCCTTGCTTCCCTGGGCTACCCCCTCCCTTTGGTATTGTGCAGAGTGGTGGAGACTATGTGGTCGGAGCACAACACAGATTATTAGCCCAAACAAAATAATTTATTTAACTATTGACACAGTTACAGAGCACACACACACACACTAGGAGTAAGCAGACATCATGAACCAACAGGGCATAAATCAACAGGGGTTAAATGCAATTCTTTCCCTACACAGAATACTCTCTACCTCTGGAGGTTGTGGACTCACCTGTACTTCAGCCTCTCTCTCTTGCCCAAGAGAGCAGGGAAACTTCCATTCATTCCCCAGTCCAGCCGACTGTGGAGTGGCTGAATTTCTGCTGCCTCCCAGGGACGAAGATTGCCTTGGGACAGTCCCTGTTTTCCCATTCTTTTTGGCCTTGGGGCAGCTGGGAAGTGTAGTCCAGCAGATGAGGAAGCCCCATTCAACCCAGTGAGTGATACCCCTGCAAGCCCCTGTCTGGAACTATAGCTTAATTAAGACTTATGGGGGAACATTTTAAACATAGAGACAGCAGCCATCTCACAGACACAGGTAACTGCCATTTCGTTACACCTAACAACAGCGACAGAGGGAAAAATTAATCCCACACAGGATGCAACCGTCTTCATCAAGAGAGAAAGCTGTTTGCCAGTAATTCTGAAAGGGCACAGTGGCTGAAGGAGTGGGCGGGAAAGAGGAGCAAACCCAGCACCTGGCCAATGGCTCTTGAGTGGCGGCTGGGCGGGACTCAGGCAACAGCCAGTGGTTAGGGACATCCTCTGAGTGACAGATCAGGGAGCCAAATGCTGGGGAAGCGTGTGGAATGTTGAGGCAAGAAGGACACGAAAACTCTTATATATATAAGGAGACATACCTGTCTTGGGTGGCCTATAAAGGTATCCTGCCCTTCCAACTGACTACTAGAGCTTAAATTTCTGTGAGTAAATTAGGAAACTAATTTACTCACAGAAATTTAAGCTCTAGTAGGAAACTAACTTACTCATGAGAAAACATGAGAGGATTATATTCCTTTTATTGATAGACCATCCTATTTTGTCTGCAGCATATGTAATCTAGCAGAACTTGGTTGTGCTACCTTTGAATTCAGTGTCTTATTTAATAATGGAAGAGCCAATTCCCCTTCTTTTTTAAAAATAAAGTTATTTATACATTTTACAATCTATACATTTCATCCACATCGTTTCACTTACATACATTTGAGCCTATTTTTCCATCTTATTATTTATCCATTTGTACACTCTTAACCATCTTTTATTAAATACATTATCACCTTTACCTTTGTAGTAACATAGTCAGTCTATCCATTTCCGAAATTTCCATTAATTGATGTGATATTTCCTCTCTAGAGAGTATTTTTTCCGATTTCCAATATTTTGCCAATAATATTCTAGCAGATATAATAATATACATCAACATATATACATCCTGTTTTGTGTAGCACTCCAGGATTATATTTAACAAGTAAACTTCTGGGGTTAGCACTACATTAATACTCATAATTTCTAAAATTATTTTTTGTATCATTCGCCAGTACATTTGAATTTTTTTACACCTCCACCACATATGGTAGAAGGTTCCAACATTTGTTTTACATTTCCAAAATTTGCTTGATGCATTTGAATGGCATTTAGCAGTTTTATCCAGTGACCAATACCATCGATGAAAAATTTTATAAATATTTTCTTTATAAGTTATTGATCTCACATATTTTAACTTTTTCCATATTTTAGCCCATTCCTCTATATCTATATTATGGCCTATATCTTGCATCCATGAGATCATTGATGTTTTCACTGTTTCATCCTGCAAGTAGTCTTCCAGTAGAAATCTATATATATATATTTGGATCAGTTTGTCATTTGAAGACAACCAAATTTTATCTAACTCATTTTTATCACATAAAAACCACAAGCAACATCTTTATTATATCTGAACCTTAATTAAGTACTTTCCCACCATGATAATTTAATATTATATTTATCAAAAAGAGTCTCTTCTGATTTCAAATTATTATTTGTATCTAGTAGTACCTCATAACTTTCTCTATTATATTTAGTAATAAGCGATGGCTTAATAAATGCCTCCAGTGGGGATACCCATTTGGGTATTTTCCTATAAAATTGCTCTTTAATTTCGTTCCAAGTTTTTATCAGTGCCCCCCTTAGCACATGATGCTGAAAGTTGGAATGAACTTTGTCCTTCCCGGACCATATATAGGCATGCCAACCCATGCACAGATCATGACCTTCTAAATTTAAAGAGCTAATATTTTCTAACATTAACCAATCTTTTATCCAGCATAACAAAGTTGCTTGGTACTATAGTTTCCAATTTGCTACTCCCAGTCCGCCTCTTTCTTTTCTATCTTGTAATGTTTTTAACTTTATTCTTGATCTTTTTGGGTACCATATAAATTGTCTGGTTATTCTGTCTAGGTTATCAACGTATGGTGTTCTCTTCAATACTGGTATATTTTGGGCTGGGAACAAAAATCTTGGCAATATGTTCATTTTTATCATTGCAATTTTCCCCATGATTGATAAATGCATGTCTTTCCATTTAGTAAGGTCTTTTTTAATTTCTTCTAACAATTTGTTATAATTATCCTCTACTAAGGTATTACATTTATTTACTTTTTTCACAATTTCCATCGCAGTTATTTTTTTTATCTCTTGGATGGTATCTGGTAAACAATTTTTTGTTAAAAGTTTAGTTTTTGTAATATTAACTTTAAGACCAGCTACCTGACCATATTCTTTAACTACATCCATCAAATGAGATATGGACCCTTGCAGAATTTCTAGTAAAAACAAAAGATCATCTTCAAAGGGAAGTAATTTAAATTCCTCCCCTCTTATTTTTAAGCCTCTTATCTGCTCATTTTCTCTCACTAAGTCATTTAAAGTTTCTAAAGCAAAAATGAACAGTAAGGGGGATAGTGGACAACCCTGTCTTGCTCCTTTCTGAATTTCTATATTTTGAGTTGTATCCCCATTTATGGCAATCTTAGCATATTGTTTTTTGTAAAGTGCTCTAATCATGGTCAAAAACTGTGGTCCGCAATCCCATCTTGCCAATTTTTGTAACAAGAATTCCCATGATAAGTCATCAAAAGCTTTTTCTGCATCTAGGCATATCAATACCATCTGTTTTTCTGGGTGAAACTCATAATACTCTAAAACATCAATGATTGTACATAAGTTGGTTTTCATCTGCCTTTTTGGAAGAAATCCCAATTGATCTTGATGGATTATTTGCATTCTCTAAATAATATTGTTTTGCATACTCTATTCTTTTGGCTGTTTCCTGCGTTAATAGAAGATTCAGTTTATGTTGCAGTATTTTTAAATTCTTCCTTGAATTATCTATTTCTATATCATTTTTCATTTTCTCTTCCTCTTGCTTAATCTGTATTTATCTGCTCATATTTAATCTTTTTTTGCTTATTTGTCCAGGCCTCCTGGTTAATAAACCAGCCTCTTATGAATGCCTTAAATGCATCCCATACTATTTCTGTTGGCATATCTGATTGCATGTTTCTTTTGAAGAAATCTTAGATCTCCTTTTTAGTCCTTTTAATAAACTCTTGATCCCTTAATAGTCCAGTATTCAGCCTCCATCTGCTTTTCTTTAATACCTCTTTAAATGATAATATTAAGGGACTGTGGTCTGCAAATGTTTTCAGCAAGATTTCAGTCTCTATTAATTCCTTTAACATTGTTGTAGTTATCCACGCCATATCTATCCTCGACCAAGATTTAGAAATTTATTCTTGTTGAATAAAACATGAAATCTTTCTTAAGTTTCTTGTTCTCCAGGCATCAATCAAGTTAAATTCTTCAGCTATATGTACAAAGGTTTGGGGGAGAATTGCTCCTGCTTTTTTAGACTTTCTTTGGCTTTTCCTGTCCATTTCTGGACAGGAAACCTGGACAGGATACCTACAATGCAGACACTTTCAAATTCTCTTAATGTTAACAGTTTCTGTACTTCCTTAACAAAGATTCTTAATTTTGATTTGATGCATATATGTTCACAATTAGCATTTCTTTTCAATTTCTGATTATTACAATAGCTACAATTCTACCATCTTATGAAGCATAAAACAAATTAGGTTGTAGATAGTCTTTCACATATATTACAACCCCTCCTTTTTTTTTTTTTTGTATCTGCCGCTATAAAAGCATTCCCTAATTTGTTACAAGTGAAGTATTTTGTATCCTTTTTCCTTATATGCATCCTTTGCATTATATGCATCACACTACATCAGCTTGTATTTTGGTTACTTGGTGTTGTATCTTTCTTCTTTTTTGCAGCTATTGAGCCCATTTACATTTATAGACAAGATTTTAAATGTCTTACTTCACATCATGTTTATTTTGATTGTCTTTTGCCCTGCTTCTGTACTGGAATCTAGTTAATATGTGGGGAGCAGTCGTCCCCGGTCTTCTCCCTTCCCTTTTCATAGTGGCCTTTTTATTTTTATCTACTTCTTGTCCTGTATTTCCTTCTTCTGCTCCTGCTTCTTCTTCCCTTTCTTCTTCTTCTTCCTCTTTTTGCCAACCTAATTCTTCGCCATATATTTCTAAGAAGTTTTCTAATTTGAACACTGAATCTATCCTATGTCTTTTGGTATCATAACTAAATAGCACCCCTTCTGGTATTAACCATCTGAACGTAATTCCATTGTTTTTCAGGAGATTAGTCAAAATTTGATAATTGTATCTTTTTCCTCTAACTCTCCAAGGTATTTCCTTAAGAAATCTAACTTCTGCCCCTTGGATAGTAACTTTATTTTCAATTGTGCTTCTAAGAATTTTATCTTTCATTTCTTTCTTATAAAACTTAGTATGGACTTCTCTAAGCACCTTATGTCTTCTTGCATAAGCTGAGTTCCGTCTATATATTGCTTCAATTTCTTCCGATATGTCTTCTTTAGATCCAATTTCTAGTTGCTCTGCAAGACTCAGGGTTACTTCAAGTTTTTTCCTATACTTTCTGGTATATTTTGACATCTAATTATCATCGCTGCTTTGTCCATTTATAGATGTATTAAAGTTTCTTCTATTTTAGCATTTTTATCCTTTAACTCTTGTATCTCATAGTCTAAATCCTGAACCTTTTATTTCATTTTATCATTATCGATTGTAATTTTTTGTATTTCTTGTTTGTTATCTGTTATTTGCCTTTTTATTTCTTCCGTTTCTGTCCTAATTTGCTCTTTGATCTATTGCATTTTAGATTGGATACGTTCTATCTCTTTCTTTATAAGTATTGGTAAGGTGTTTTCTACTGTAGATTTTACAGCATCTTGAATTAAAGCTCTCAGATCCTTCATGGTCATTTGCATGATGCCCATATTGCTTGTTTTTAGTTGAACTATACTTCCAACTTGTCCTGGTGAAGTTAAAGATGGTTTTCTACCACCACTAGAACCAGTGGCGATATATCAAAATAATTTTTATATCTGTTTTTCTTGAATTCTTTATTATTTAATTACTATGCTTACTTTTCCTCTCCTTTTTTGTGATTTTCCACTCCTATTATTTTATTATTTTAAATGTTTTTATTATTTCTGTCTGGTACCCCTCTATTTGGTTTTCTAACTGCTCCTTAAAGTCTCTACTTTTATCTTGGGTTACTTCTATTTCTCAAATTCTTTAATTAGATTTTAAGTTACTTGTTCTGGTCAGTTTCACAGGACTCTCCTATCTCAATTCAGTTCAATTCAGGTTAAATCCTTTGTTATCTCTTCTTTTTCCAGTTTGCTTGTCAATGTGCTGCATTGCCTCCACTCGTCTGATTTTCCCCCGTCTCCTTTAAGCTTCCCATCACTGCCTCTGTGGCTTCTTCCGCCCTTCTCTTCTGGAACCAATTCCCCTTCTGATATATTTTCAAGATGTTAGTGGCATGATATATCACATAATGTGGGGAGTTCTGCTAGTTGGGGGCATCCAAAGTATATCTCTCACAGTATAGTGCCTGGCAGCCACAACCAGGACATCTCTTCCAGGTATATCTCCCTCCTCACACACACCCACCTTAACCCCTGCTCTCTTCTGGCCTGGACGGGGAAGGGGCTTTAGCTAACTGCTACCACTCTAGTTCTAGGGCATTAATAGGGTTCACAGCACCCTCCCTGTCCTCAGGCAACTCCCTTTTTAGTGAGGGTGTGTCCTGATGTATGGCTGAATTTGAAGTGTGAAGAACCCAGACAGAGTGAACAAGAGCTGATTCACTAAATAAATGCTACAACAAGTAAGAAGAGAAAAGTTATAAAAATGGGGCAGAATTCATACAGGGGAAAACTCACAAAGAAAGAAGCCAGCCAGGAATCAACAAAACTCCCTGATGCGACTACCTTACTTAGTTTCAATAACTGACCCAAGAAGGCCAGTCTCAGCCCACCATGGGGCAAGGGACCAACTCCCTCCAAGAGCAACCTCACTGCTGCTCAGCTTCCAGGGTAGGGTAGACAACTGTCTGGTGGTGGCTGGAAGTATTACAACTTATCTCCAGGCAATGGAGATCAGTTCATCTGGAGAAAATGGCCACTTTGGAGGGTGGACTCTGTGGCATTGCACAAAGTACAATTCCATGCAGAATTCTGTTTTCAAATCAGAAATGTAGTATGACTCTGGGGAAAAAGCAGTAACTGGATAGGCACTAAATATGCTGGGCAACAAAGATAACTACCATTTTAAACTCATCATTGAGTGATGTTAAGGAAATGTGTTAAAATGACATAAAACTGGACAAAGTGAATAGTCTCATATGCAATCAGTGATCACAGATCTGGATGTTCTTTTGCAGTAGATTAGTGCAAGCTGAAATAACTGCAAGTTGAGACCACAACTGCAAGTTGAAATAAAAGACAAAAGTGCAGACATTGTGACTTCTGTGTGTGTATAAAGAGAACAGAAAGCTTCACTCTTGTAGTCCAGGATTATATTACAACTTTTTTCACTGAATACAGGAAAGGTGAAATAAATGATTTTTAAAAAAATGAATAAATCTGAACAGCTGGCTGAGAAAAGGGAGGAACCTTATCCAGCACTACCAGTAAAATGCAGTCATCAGAAGAAAGTGTTTGAAGAGGACAATATGGAAGGAGGTCTACAAATTGTAACCACAGCAGCTTACAACATACTCTACCACTACTTCAATTATAGGCATGGTGGATAAGTCAGAAGGGGAATCTTGGAAGACAGGTTGGAATGTTCATGCTGCCCCTAAAAGGGCTCACAGCCTTCATCTTGGTCATATTCTGAGTGAATGACAAGAGAATGCCCCAAACTCAGCTTTTGGTCATTGAAGCTGCCAGCCAATTTTTCTGTGGCATTTGTGACAATGGCATTCCTTAATCTAGGCCAGTCTTTCAAGCTTCCCTACATTAACCACATACTAATCCACTCCAAGAATTAAAGTTAACTAGGGTCCTGATCACATGCAGAATTAGCTGCATGATATGCACCAATATCGGGTGGATTTTACGGGCATGATCACATGGGAACATCTGGCAAGTGTCCCACACCCATCGGCAACCTGTTTCACCCTGCTGAAGAAGCGGAGTTAAAAAATACCAGGGGAAGTGCAGTATCAAACGGGTTTGCAATGAGTGGCAGACGGACTTTCCCATGTGATCACTCTGGTGCGCTCCCATTGCATCAACAGTCCCTCGTTGGAGCTCACTGGAAACATGCGGTGAAGGAAAAAACCCGATTCACCCACCACTGCATTTGATCACGCAGTGGCAGGTCAAAGTAATACAGTGCAAATAGTCTCGTTCCCCCCCCCCCCGTGTTATCTGGCACATGTGAGCAGCCTCTGGAGGGACTAATAGGTCTAGATGCAAGTTAGTTGTTGTTGCAACTTTGTTCAGGGAAGGAACCTCACTATAAAGCTCTAAATCTGTTTGTTTGTTTATTTATTAAACTTTTATCCTGCTCTCCCAGCTGAGGCCAGCTCAGAGCAGCTTACAAGCAAGTAAAATTCCAATATACATATAAAATATGTACTATGTTAAAAGCAGATATAGTAATAAGATTTCTAAACATGTGCACTGTCTTCTGGATACAACATCTGCCACTGCCACTGGTCCTAGTCACACCAGAAGTTGCAGTGCTATCCACTCTATGCCACAGTCACTTGCCTTCATCCCAATATGTGATGGTGGCTAGAAGTGAACAAACATCCCGACCAGCTGGACGCTCGTCCTTGCCATCATTGATGATGAATGTAGCTTGTGACTATTTTAAATTTTGTGCACATAACATCAGGCACACATTCCAAGGCTGTCTCCTGCTGCATGCAAAACCCCCCCATTTTTAAATTAAAAAAAATAATTTTTGGATTGAATGCAGTGCAGAGAACCAATAGGTCCCCCCCCACACACTTTGCAAATCATTCCTTTTCTAGCAACCAGCAGAGGTATTCAAACATTGACCAGAATGGCCAAAAGCAGCCATCTGGCAACTCTGTACAAGGAACGCTTCCATGAATAGTGTAAAAATTATTTGCCATTATTTGAAGTCTGAACACCTGTATTCTTTGTGAACCATCCAACCCATTTGAAATACTGGGAAATGAAATACTCATACTGGGAAATGAACAGTTCTCAGCATCTGCCAAAGTCAGAGGGGACAATTTTCAGCTGATTTCTCACCAAAACCATAGGGTTACCAACTCAGAGTTGGGAAATACCTGGAGATTTAGGGAGTGGAGTCTGGGGATGGTGGAGCTAGGGGAGGGGAGGGAACTTAGCAGGATATAGTGCCATAGAATCCACCCTCCAAAGCTGCTATTCTCCAGGGGAATTGATCTCTATAGTCTGGATATCAGCTGTAATTCTAGGAGCTCTCCAGGAGCTCTCCAGGAGGCTGGCAACCTGAACATTATGTAGGTTGAGCACCACTATGACACAGAACACTTAAAACAACATTGACATGGCAGACCATTTATTTCTAACATGAGCACTGAGTGCAGAAGTTTTAGCAAATAGTAAATGTGATGATTTGAGTTTTTCCACCTGTGACAAATTTTCTGGCTTAGCAGTTTTGTCAGTAGATAATGTTAGGGTTTTTTTTTATAGTATATTCACTTTTCTTCAAAAGTAACACAAAACATTACAAATCTTAAAATTAGGTTGTCTTTTATCAGATGGTATAATGAAATAATTATCATTGTATAGACAACTGCAGGGCTTTTAATAAATGTCATTTTTACATATCTCTTTTTTGTCATTTTTATGAACACCAGTAATACCTTTTACTAACACTAAAATTTCTAGGGCTATTAAATGCTACAACTACTGTAAAAAATGTCTTTAATATAGTACTGTTGGAAGGGCCATACTTCTGATGCCTCCTCGGAAGCCTTGCTGTAGCCAACTCAAATTTTTAGAATTTTTGCCCAAGAATCAGAGTGATGGATGAATTAATAATGAGAGCTAGAAACAAGTTATTTTAAAAAAACAAAAACAGATAGCTGACATTCTCAGGATGTTAAACCTCTGTTCCAGATAGCAGGTGCATATCCTTGAATGGTGAATTAGCATGAGTACAAAGAAGCCCAGTTATATCCATATTTCATATGAATTGAAATATTATTGAATATTATGACAAATCATCCTGTAGATGTATAGTATTATGACAAATCATCCTGTAGACCCATAGTCTGGGTCATAGCTGAATGAAAGATTGCGCGGGAGAGACTGAAGAGTAGACATCCTGTTCATCATTCAGGTTGAGGGTGAGGTAGAGTAGAATTGCGGGGGGGGAGGTTGGTGTTGAGGAACTGTATAAAATCTCTTTTGAAAATTTAATTTTGAATTTTTTGCAGGGACTTTCTTCTGATTTGCAAAGGAGCATCTGGAACTGTCGACTGAGCAGTATATCACATCTTGGCAATGCTGTCACTGCATGACATGGCGGAACGAAAACAAAAGATGTGACAAATTGTATATTCCCCCCCCCGCCACAATTAGCCAAAATATCTCAGCATGAAGCAAAGAATGGTTCTTAATTAAGAGGCAGGCGGGAAGCTATTTTTTAAAAAATGCAATAGCCATTCTCCCCCCCATTCCCAACAATTAGACGTGCAATGGAGAGATATATTTCAGTCAGATGCAGCAGACTGAACACCCCGTCCCCAGTGTAGCAATTAATATTTCACACCTGCTAAGCAGAGTGGTGGCAGAAGGAAAGAGGGGAATAGCATTTGAAAAAGGGAAACTGAACCATGAAGGGTCCAAGGTTTTTCAAGTGCGAAGCCGCAAAAGAAGGAAATTCTTTTTGTCGTACTGTGAACAGTGAGGTGATACCATTGTTATTGAAACTTGGACAGTGGGTGGGGGATTGCTTTGTGAAAAATGAATGCCTGTGAAATAATGATTTGGGAGGAAATAGCCTGTGAGTTGCAGCGTCTAGTGGGATCAGACAGAACATCAGCTCATAAATGAAAGGGGAAAAGCTTCTGAAGACAAGAGTTTATGATCAATAAAAGGAGCTCTGTGTGGCATCTTAGAATACTCATAGTCACCTTCCATTCCTCCTTCACTTCATCACATTGTATGAGTGCTTTAAGGTTTGAAAACTTTTCTCTTCCCACCCACTGCAAATTACCCCATGATGCAGAGAGGTGCTGTAACCCTCACTATAGGAGAAGTCACAAAGACCTTTTGATATTTTACCTTCCACACAGAGTGGTAAGGAAGGGTCCCCCAAAGGGCCACAAAAATAGGCCCACAGATGACAGTCGAACTGCATGTCTGCACTGCAGGCTTCCTCACATCAATAGAGCATCTGTGGGGGGGGGGTGTTCATTTCCCATTCCTATTAGATCTAAAATATAGATTCCAAGAAGCCAGGAGTGTATCTGCAATGGTGAGTTTTGACAAGATACACACTGGTACATGTATTGGTTTCATTTAGATTTTTTTTAAAAAAAAATCTGCCTTTTAATTGGAATCTCTGATACGGCTCAAAATATTCAAAAACTTGCCACGGTTCCATTATACAGTCATACTGTTTAAAAATAAAAACTCTACAACATATGGATGCATGAGAAGAGTCAAAATGGAGGGAGGAATAGGTTGAAAAACACTTGTAAAATGCTGTTCAGCAATAAAAGAACTCTTCTTTTCTACATGGAGAATTATTAGTTCCTCTGAATTTGCAGATGAGGAACATGAATTGCTTGTATACCTAGGGTATATTGTCTACACATTTAGGACACACTATTGATTTGATTTTTTGTTGATTCGGGGTATTATGTACAGGGATATTTCAATAATTCCTTTGCCATGGTTGGCCCACTTCCTGGGCATGTGTTAGGTTTGCAGTATGAATCCAATTACAATGCCTACCCCCAGAGACTGATAGATTGAAACAATTTCCTGCTGGTTTGGGGGAATTTTCCAGTGGAGATGGCTGGCAGTCCTGTTGAATCCCAGACTGATCTCTGAATGGAGAAATAAAATGGGTGGTTGCTACTAATTCAGAATGTAGGGGTCCTTTTAGTAATAGGAGCTAGACAATGGGAATATGTTACCTATTTTAAAGCAGCTACATTGGCTGCCAGTTTGTTTCCAAGTTCAGATGCTGGTTATAATCTTTAAAGCCCTTCAAGACCTAGGACTCAAAGGACTATTGTACAAGGTTCTCTCTTACTTGCACCTTCTCACCTCCAGTCCAGGAGATAAGGAAGGTCCAAGTCCTTGTTACTATGTCAGCACGTGGAGAATCTCCACGTCTATCCCACGCCCCTCCGGGAGTGAGAGAAACCAAAACCCCACATGCTTCAGGAACACTGAAATCAGTATTCTGCCACCAGGACCTATTTAAGGACATTCCCAACTCAGACAGGAGCATAGGTCCCACCTCCTGCCAGGTTTCTGGGAATTAACAACTTATCAGCTCTGGGCTAGAGCTGCAGATAATTAACACACAGTAGTAGCTTTCTAGGCGAGCAGCCCCAAGCCACGAGATTTAGCCCTAGAGATCCAGTTACAGCACATAAGTCAAAATCAGATAAGTTTAATCTATATAAGATCTTTATTAAGCAAAGCAGTTATATGACAAGAGACTTGCAAAGATTAGAAAACAAAGAACAAGTCTATATCTTTGTACAGCTCTTACTAAACATAAAAATATATCATAATTACCAATCCTTGGTCCAGTGACCAGGTAGAACAAAGTCCATTACCCAGGGAATCATCAAGATGAAAGCCATGCTTGCAGTGGGCAATTAAGGCCAGCTTGTTGCCCACTAGCAAAATTCAGTGTTGCAGGTTTGTAATCCAAACAGAGACTAACTCTTAGAAAGGGGCCCTCCTTCCAAGAGAGTTCTGTGTCTTTTCCCATAGGCTGAGGACAAATCCCCTCCTACCTCTGTCACAATTGAGTATGGCCATTTACCCAATCACGACAGAGTAGAAAGGTGTGTCTAACTATGTAGGAGCTGCCATAGCTTATATGCTGACAGCACGTACGCTGGGCTTTCAAGTTTGGGGAGAGTCTCAATGTCTGATCTTCCCCTCAGAGGTGCCAAAGTGGCTTTTGAAATGGATATTTAGGCCTGGCATCTGTGCATGCCATTTGGTCGGGTGTCAAAAGTCACAGGGACATGTTCTCAGCTAAGCCATTTGGGCCTAGTCACAGGGACATGTTTTCAGCTAAGCCATTTGGGCCTAGTATGAATGAACCAGGAAAGTTTTTGAAAGTTTTTTCCTATACAACTATCTGAAGGACTATCTTTCCCCACTTGCCACCTGCTAGTTCTTACTGTTTTTAAGATTGCCCACTTTGTATCACAGTCCTTTTTGAGAGTTACTCCCACCTTATTAAATGTGTGAGGCTTGTTCTACTCCTTAGAATTCTTCAGGAGGTGCTGTAAAAGTTTTTAATTTCTAAGGGGAGCTATTGGGGTTAAAGCTGACGAGATTTCTTGTAAAGAGGGGTTAATGGGGTTTTGTATGTAGTCTTAATTTGGAATTGTAAGCCACCCTGAGCAACAAGGGAAACGTATCTTAATTAATAAATAACTACTGTGGTGAAAAAGGTTCATGGTCAGGAAACACCAACACTGAAGTAGGTTTCTACTTCAGTTCCAACATCTGAAAGGCATAACCCATTGTCAGGGGGCAGTGTCCAGTCTCCTGAACTAACCAGCAGAGAGGATGACCAGATGGCCACCAGAGGAGGAAACAAGTGGTGAAACTCCAAGAGGCAGGGGTGGTTGCCAGTGACACTGGGGTATCCTTTGCTTGATGCAGGAGTGAGGCGGTCATGCCCAGCCTTCCTTGAGCTGTGGCAGAGCACAGAGGAAGCCGGCCGTGGCAAGGAAATGGCAGGCAGGAGCACTAGCAGCTGCTGGAGTGCCGGCAGGGCAGGGAGGCTGGGGACTGGGCCAGCAGACCCATCACATGCCAAGGGTAAGGAAGAGAGGTGGGACCAGAGTGTTAGTGTAGCGTGCCTGCCCACACCAGTGGTACTGGGGTGCTAGAAGTACCGAGGTGAAGTAGGAGACCAAACAGTCTTGTGTAAAAACAATTGCAGTTTTATTTACACAAGTATACACATCATGATACGCACAGACAGAGTGCTTCGCAATACACAGGTTCACGAGGAGAAGAAAAATGTGTACACTGCATGAACACTTATATATACAAATCAGCCAATCAAGCGAAGACTCTTAGTCATTCTGACTCGGTAGCACAGCACAAGACAGAACAGGACAGAACCAGTTCATTTCTGCTCACCTGACTGTCTAGAGCTGTCAGATAGATCAGACTCATCACCAGCTTATGTCTTACTGCAGCAAGTGAATGCTGACACAGAGATGAGGTGCCCCTCTGGGTGCAAGGGATGCCCATTACATGAGCCCCACCCAAGGGGAGAACTTAAGCAGGAGGCACAGGGCAGGGCAGGGCAGGGAGGAAGAGCATGAGTGAGACCCAAGACTCCAGAAGAGCAACTGGGCTACTACAAACAGGGGAGAGGGAACAGGGTGCATGCAAACCCCTCTCCCCCTATGGTATCTGAGGCCAGAACCAAGCCACTTCACTAAAAATCACTCCCTGGAGGGCCCTACCCCACTGAGTCGGATCCAGAGCCCCCAGGAAGTGACACCCATACACTTTTCCTAGCTTTGGATCTCTTGGAATCCCTTTAAGTATCTGCAGAAAAACTTCCTCACATAAAAACTCATCACCCTACTGATATTCATGCACAATGGTCCTGGATCAAAAGAAAACACTGTCATATTAACAAAGGATTTTAAATAAGCAATAGATGGAATTCTCTGAGATCTGTAGAATACAAGGCCACATTCTAGTACTGAATTTTTGTCAGAAGTTGTAAGACTAGATATATAAAAAAGAGTACATTGTAATGGCTTGAACAGTCTTGATTAATATTGTCTAATACTAGGAAAACTTCTAGAATCAAGTATGATCCCATTGGGCAGTATCCTGCTTCTTCCACTGATCCTTGGAACTTTGAGATACTAAGGACCAGAATTTCATGGTTTTGTATAACTGTCAGACAAAAACTGGTCCCACATCTTCAAAATGGACAAGACAAAGAAAGGCCAATAAAAATGGAGGTGTCATGGCAAGACTTCAGGATTTCCTCCATAAACTGAAGACACCAGTCCTGCAGCAGGAGCTTGCATTTTCCCTTTAAAGGAAGATTTTCTCCTTGTGGGTATTTTCAGCTGATTCATGGTATTTAACTCATTTTGGATGATTGTTGTAGACACTTGACTTGGCAAAAAACCACATTCAGAATATCCCCGGTAATCCACAGGATCACTGTAGCTTTCTTCCATATCAGATTCATTCTCAAGGGGCAGATAATTAATCTGTTCCACCAGGTGTAATGTTTGGCTTGCCAGGCTGAAGGCTGAGGTATGAATGTAACTTGACCCTTGAATGTCAATTGGACATGCAGGTTCTTTTCCTCTCCTTTGTTACTTCTCCAAGGCATCATGCTCTTCCTCTGGCCAGTGTTTCAGTGCAGTGATTTCCTCCATGTCTCTAAGCCCAGCTTGGTTATTGGTTCTTTATCAATCATCTCCTCCAGTTGCTCAGTTAACCTTCTCCCATAGCACTTTTAAATGTTCAGATATTGGCATCGTGTTTTCTTGCTTTTGAAGCAGATCTCCACATTCCCAAACAAACTTTTTTTTAGTGAAGTAATATTTTTTCCTCTGATTTCTTTTCAAACAAAAATGACTGTGTCATGCTTCCTGGATTTTTTCTGTCCTTTCAAATTTATCTCACTGCTATTACCATGTGGCGGAAAGAGGTAGGAGTAAAGCAAGAAGATAGACCCCAGCATTTAGGAATACTACGCATTTCCAACCTGGCTGCCTCCCAATTCCTAAAAACTTTACATGAACCCTTTTTTTCATTAGTTGCCAGCTAGTTTTGATCAAGCAACTATTATAACTTATTTTAACACTCATATATAAGGAGCAAAAGTAGGGTTGCCAATCCTGAGTTGGGAAATTCCTGGAAATTTGGAGATGGATCCTCAGGTGGGGTTCGAGGAGGAGGGCCTCAGCAGAAAAAGGTGGGAGTAAAGGAAGAAGACAGACCATTTGCTCTGGATGAATGAATCTCTGTCATCTGGAGGTCAGTTGTAATTCTGAGTGACCTGCAGGTCTCACCTGGAGGCTGGCAACCCTACAGGAGCAGGGTATGCGTATTTGGTGTAGTGATTAAGTGTGCGGATTCTAATCTGGGAGAACTGGGTTTGATTTCCCACTCCTCCACTTGCAGCTGCTGGATGACCTTGGGCAAGCCATAGTTCTGTCAGAGCTCTTCTCTCAAGGACAGTTCTGGAAAGAGCTCTCTCAGCCCCACCTACCTCACAGGGTGTCTGTTATGGGGAGGAGAAGGGAAAGGAGTTAGTAAACTGCTTTGAGACTTCAAATGAAGGGCAGGGTATGAATACAATTTCTTCTCTTCTTCTCTAGTACTCTTAGATATCTCAGTGCTATCAACCCTAACTGTCTTCTGAAAAATTTGCTGGGATGGGACTGGGAGGTGCCATGCTGCCAGGTTTTTTAATCTAGGAGAGTAGGGTCCAGAAGATGGTGATCCTCCCCATCTTTCACCTGTGAGGTTCTGCATGATTCCATTCTGTCACCTATGTTATGTAACACCTATATGAAACTGCTGGGGGAAATAGGGTTGTCAGCTCTGAACTGAGAAATCCCAGGAGATTTGGGAGAGGAGCCTGGGGAGAACAGGGTTTGGGGAGGGGAGGGGAGGGGAGGGACCTCAGCAGACTATAATTCCATAGAGTCCACCCTCCAGACTTAACAAACTTTCCTCATGGGAGCTGATATCTTTGTCTAGAAATCAGTTGTAATTCTTGTTATCTCAAAGCCCCACTTGGAGTTTGGCAACTATAGAGTAAGATCATCAGGCTGTTTGGGGTGTGATGTTGTTGCCACAATGTCATCAGAATGTGGGTGCTTGCAGTTCTACCACTCTGTTCTGCAAAGACTCCTGGAATGACAGGGCACAGAGTGGAATGACAGCTCCTGGGAGTAGCAGCAGCATTCTGGGAATGAAATTCCACTCTGGGAATGGAATTCTACTCTGGGGGCCCTCAATCCAATCCCAGAATTCTTCTGCTACTCCCAGGGACTATCATTTCACTCTGGTGGCTGTTAGTCCAGTTCCAGAGTAGACTACCTGGGCCCAGAGACCTTAATGGAAAATGCATTCCACATTTTCTTTGCAACTTTGTCTGTATTTCAGTGGAGTGAACCTCAAGAATTTTCACTTTCCAGTGTTTGTATGCCAGCTGAAGCTGTTGCTTGCTGGAATTGTCTCCATGCAAATACAGGGTTGATGTTTTGAGCCAGTTTGTCTCTGCTGAATGGACCTGAGAATGGCTGCCTGGGTAAGTACTCTAACATGGGAGCCCACAGCCAAAGGGGGACATTACACTGGAGAGCCACTGCCACTCTGAGTAGACGGTGGGGAGGGGAGAAGCTTGCAATGCCCAGCCATTTCATGTTTTCCTAGGCTCAGAGCATTTTATATTTTTAGTTTCTGCTGTGATCCTTGTGCTTTTTATTGATGTTTTATTTTTAAAATTACATTGCCAAATTCTACTATTCCCCCACCTTTCCATTTTAGGCAGGCATCTTTTAAGGGGAGAGGTTTGGGAGGTGTCCGTTATCAAAGACTGTTAAATAAACAAAATATTGCAAGAGTTTTAAGCATGTTTGTATTTTAAGTAAAAAATAATATCTTTAATAGTGTTTGTCTGTATCCTTTATAAACTTTATATCTCTGCTACCTGGCATTACATTTTATGACATGCATCCACAGTAACTACATGCCTGTTGGTGAAACGGAGGCTGCATGGGATTGCAGGGAAGTCATTGCATGGGACAAGGCACAGGATTCCAGCTGTGCACTCTGCAGCTCTGAAGCACACTGGTTTGCAGTTAGTCGATCAGCCCCATCTGAACCAGCAGAGTCTGGGGTAGGGAGAAAAGAATGCGTATAGCTCCATACAGACCTATAATGGCTGGCCCCCTGAGCAAAAAATTGCCCCCCAGCAAAAAGTTACTAGCTATGGGGCTACCTGGGGGCATCCCCACCTACCTCTGGAACACCCCCCAAATCCCCCGCTGGAGCGAGGAGGGGACCTGGCAACCCTAGGTTAAATTCAAGAGAACCTCCCTTTTTTCCTGTTCACAGAAGTTGTTGCGCACAGCTCTGATTGATTAGAAATTGATCAGGTCATTAACGCCTTTCCCACCTCCTTCCTGAAACAGTATATTTACCTGAATAAAGGTACATATGGTACACTGGAAATAAAGAAAAGGCACATGGGCTGCCTGAAGCATGGAGGGAAAGTCAAGACAAACTATTGAATCTCAGTGAAATGTGTTTGGGAGGGGGGACTGGGTTTGAGATGCAGGAGCAAAAAAAAATTAATTGGGTCCTGATTTGTATGTATCTCTGTTTGCACCCTGTTCTGGCCAGACTACTTCTCAGACAGCATGTATGCTGTTCAAAACAGTGCCGATCCTAGTAGTGCATTGACTTGCAGATTTTCTTGCTGGAGAAATGTGCAATTTAGGCAAGAGTCATCTGCTGGGAGCAATGTTTCACCAGTTGCTAGCTGGTTGCCAAGTTATTTCTTCTGTATCTTGGAGAATGCCAAGGAAAACAGCCACACTTTTGAAACTTGCCTGGGTGATAAAACTCTGCAGCAATACTTCCAAAATAGGTGGTGGAGAATCTTCATTGAAATGCTGCCAGTTCAAGATTACTGTACATTGATTAGCATCCTCATACTATAGTTATCATTGCAGATTGCAATCATGCTGTTTAAAGATTAATAGAAGAATTTATGGTTCTAGATAGAATAATAATTCAAATTCACATTAGTGGCCATGAGTGGAAAAAATAATAATAATTTGGGATGATTTCATCCAAAATTAAAGGGGATAATCTCATGCATGGATTCTATGAGTGGGTGGATGAGCAACATTTTCTTCAGGAATTCCTGAGGTTATCCTAGGGCCTGTGTCCCCAAACTTTTTTATCCTGTTGGCACTTTTGGAATTCTGGCACAGGATGGTGGGTTTAACCACAAAATGGCCACCACAAAAGGCAGGTGAAGTCATGTATAACTCTAACAGTAACTTTTAAACATTTCAGACAGAAGTAATGTTTAACAGGATATCTTTTTAAATGAAAGTATAGTTTTCTTTGCGTATACACAGCTTCTCTGTATGACTGAAGGTAAATTTCTTGTGCTGTGGCAGCAGCTGCTACCAAAGCAACATTTAAAAATAATCTGTATAGTCAATCTGATCTCCATCAGCCAGTCATAAGCCCTGCTGGGTAAAAACCCCACCTGGCTCTGCCCAATTTCTAAAAATATTTGTTGGGTGCCAGGAAACGTGTTGATGAGTGCTGTGATGCTCAGAGGCACCATGTTGAGGACCAGGGCTGGCTCACTCACTAGGTGAACTATGTGTTCGCCTAGAGCGGGCTGGCCCTTAGGGCACCAAACTGCACCCAGCCACCCCCCCGCCAAAAGCTCCCCTGCCCCTGCCCCCGCCAAAAGCCCTGCATCTCCCTGACCTACCTGGCAACAGGCAGACCAAGCGGTGGGGCACGGGAGTCCAGCGTGCGGCCAGGGCCACCCCCTCCAGCCGAGCGCCTGGCTGGGGTGGGAGGGCATTGCTGAGAGCCCAAGCATGGGGGGCGCTGGCATGGCTGGGCGCCACCAAGGCAGGCAGGTGGAGCAGCAGCGTTCCTTCCCAGGCCATCTCGAGATGCAGGGGCTGGAGATAGCTGCCTTGTGCCTGCTGCTGGCGCGGGTGGATGCCTATTTTGGGTCAGCAGCGCTCCCCTCCACGCAGGGCTCCTTCACCCAGTCTTGTCTGGTCTTGTGCCTCACCTCTCCATCGAGGCCAGGCAGAGACTTCCAGTGCCAGTGGCTCTCGGCCTCCCTCCTGCTCTCTCTGCTTTTGCTCCTGTCACTCCCCCCCCCCCGTCGCTGCTCCTTTCTCCTTTTCTTCAGCAGGTGCTTTCCTACCCCCCTTTGGGTCTCTCTGTGCCACTGGTGCCCATGGCTTTCCCTGCCCACGCTGCTGGGGGCACCGCCCTGAGGGCTGCATGCAGGAAGGCCAGCCCGGGGCATTCAGTGGGGCTCCTGGGCTGAGGCGCCAGCAGGGAACGGCTTCCTCTGCTTCTGGCAGGGCTGTCCTTGCAGCTCCCCGGTGCCTGTGCTGGGGGCAAAGGCAGGCTCTGAAGGCAATGTGGTGGTCTCAGCTGGCACGGGCAGCGGGGAGCCGGAGGGGTCTGGAGGCCTGCATCCTACTGAATCGCCTGGGGTCGGGGTGCTGGAGGGGGCAACAATCTGGCTTCGTGTCAGGACACAGAAAAAGCGAGCAAGCCAAGTTTGAGTCCAGGGGCACCTCAAAGAGCAACAAAGTGGGATTCTGGGTGTAAGCTTTCTTGTGCATGCACACGATGTTTGGAGTTGGGGGAGAACATGTGGGGTGTGTATCTGTGGCTGCGGTCCCACACACTAAATAATCCACTTTCAGTGCACTTTCCAACTGGATTTTGCCATTTCACACAGTAAAAATCCTGTTGGAAACAGCTTTGAAAGTGGATTATTGAGTGTATGACCGTAGCCTGTGTTGCTGGTGATGACACGCTTCTGTTTTTGCTTTTATTTTTGAAAATTGGTGGGCGCATCGGGGGGGGGCACCAGAAGGGATCCTTGCCTAGGGTGCAAAATAAGCTGGGCCCCCCATCCTAGGGGGATTTTCTGCTTCTGTGATGTATCCCAACATCCACAAGAGCTGCTTTTCTGTGGGTTCCTTCTACAGTGTTGTTGCAATGTTTAAAGGCCCGCAAGCATAAAAGTAGGGACAATCTTATGTGCCCTTATTATATAATCCCTATCCCCTGTTTTTGCTGGAAAATGACTCATGCAATTTATTTATGTTTACAAATCAGCCTTGCCTTTAGCCTTTAAAGATTCCAAAATGGCTTTCATTATTTGAAACAATATTTGCATATAATAGCCAAGACAATCAAAAACATAAAAACCATGAGCAATGTGAAAAGCCTCCATTTTGTTTATCCCCCCTCCCCCATAACTTGGGATCAGGATCAACTTTTCTCATCTCTGTTTTTGCAACAAACCATTGAAAAGATTTCTGGTTATCACAGCAGAGAAAGCAAGCCCACAAGTAATTCAATCATGCTAACTGGAACAGCACCTTATCCAAGTGAAAAACTTCAGCATGCCCAATGTTTAGCTGCTAGATAATTAATCAAGGATGGCTAATCCCCATTCCCCACCTCAGAGTGTGTCTCAATAGTTCCAGTTCATACTGTTTGAATTGCTTAATAAAGTTCTGCTTCACCAGCCAGGGCAAGACTTTCTGAACAACACACTGCCTGAAGTCCTCCCTCTGTTACCTTATTTATTTATTTATTTACTTCGATTCATATCCTGCCTTGCCTGCACAGGCAGGCTCAAGGTGGCATACAGCAGGAATTATTTACAGTAATTCCAGAACCCTTGACCACCCCCTTTGTTCAGTCAGGTTACACACCTAGCAGACTCTGTCATTTCAAACCTAGAAACAGAATTATTTTCTTTTCACTTCAGCTGCCTGTACTATGGCTTGGACTCTATGGAACATTGCCACTGATGGAAAGGATTTTTGCCAGCAGATATCGTGGGCAGGTAGTGGCAGGCCATTAAAAGTTACAACAGTGCTATGGAATAAAACCATGGATAAGAGGCTTCCAGGCAGAAGCTAAAAAGCCCTTAAGAGGGGAGTTCATTCCAGGAAAGAATGAGAGCATGTAAGTGGAAGTTTATTGATAGTGGTTTTAAAAGAATGAGCTCCTGGGACATTTTCCAGACTTAGTGCTAGATCAGCCAGATGTACATCTCTGCAGTGATATGAATCACTCATCCATATACTTTATTTAAAGAATTTAGGATTTCACGGGCTGCTATCACTCTTCTTCACAGTTCCAGAGCTTGTTTCCTTACTTATTCTTATTTAGCACAGAGGAATGAGAAAGGGGGAAAAAAGATGTCTGTTGAATGAGGGAATCAACACAAGGCTGCTGTTCTCATTCACAGGAATGGAGCTGCAATGCTAAAGGGAGTGACACCAGAACCTACATCCTGGCATGGGCAGTATTAAAACATAGGAAGTGTTGACATAGGCAAATGTATTATCTTTTTAATGAAACCAGACCAATGCACCTTGGTCTCACTCTGGCTGTCATCTGGCTCTAAATGAGACTTCGAAAGAATCAAGCAACTCTACCAAGGCAGATTTAAGTTTTAATTATCCTTGAAAGCATGTGCATTCAGAACAATAATGCCCCAGGCCCATGATAAAGTGGCAAGAGAGTTACTGTTTACGTGCACATCTGCAGAATTATGTGTTGCTAATGTTTATTACCAGAGGGGGATGAAGCCCTAAAGATCTGCCAGTGGGAAGAACATCCAGCTAATATCTGAAATATTGGCATCCGTCAAATTTAGGCATGCATATAACCCTCAAAACAAAATGAACAAAATGAAGCTGGGCAAAGGCTAACAGAATTTTGTCAAGACAACACACTGGTCATAGTGAACACCCTCTTCCAGCAACCTGGAGGCAACTCCACACATGAACATCACCAGATGGACAACACTGAAATCAGATTGATTATATCATTTGCAGTCAAAGATGGAGAAGCTCTATACAGTCAGTAAAAAGAAGACCTGGAACTGACTGTGGCTCAGATCATGAACTACTCATTGCAACATTCAGGCTTAAACTGAAGAAAGTTGGGAAACCACTAGGCCATTCAGGTTTGACCTAGATCACATCCCTGATGAATATGCAGTGGAGGTGAAGAATAGGTTTAAGGGACTAGATTTGATAGACAGAGTGCCTGAAGAACTATGGACGGAGGTTCGTGACATTGTACAGGAGGCAGCAATCAGTACCATCCCAAAGAAAAAGAAATGCAAGAAACAGTGGCTGTCTGATGATACTTTACAAATAGCCGAGGAAAGAAGGAAAGCAAAAGGCAAAGGTGAAAAGGAAAGATTTACCCAACTGAATGCAGATTTTCAGAGAACAGCAAGAAGAGATAAGGAGGCTTTCCTGAATGAATAATGCAAAATAACATAGAAAACAATAGAATGGGAAGGACTACAAATCTCTTCAAGAAAACTGGAGAAATTAAGGGAATGTCCCATGCAAAGCTGGCTGTGATAAAGGACAAAAACAGTAGGGACCTAATGGAAGCAGAAGAGATTAGGAAGAGATGGCAAGAATACACAGAAGAACTATACAAGAAAGACCTCAATGTCCTTGATAACCACGACGGTGTGGTCACTGACCTCAAGACAGACATTCTGGAGTATGAAGTCAAACAGGTCTTATAAAGCATTACTAACAACAAAACTAGCAGAGATGATGGTATCCCAGCTGAGCTATTCGAAGTCTATTCAAAGATGATACTGTTAAAGTGCTGCACTCCATATGCCAGCAAATTTGGAAAATGCAACAGTGGCCACAGGATTAGAAAAGGTCAGTTTACATTCCAATCCCAAAGAAGGACAATGTCAAGGAATGATCAAACTATCATACAATTGCATTCATTTCACATGCTAGCAAGGTCATATTCAAGATCCTACAAGCTAGGCTTCAGCAGTATGTGGATAGAGGACTGTCAGAAGTACAAGCTGGGTTTCAAAGAGGTAGAGGAATTAGAGATTAAATTGCCAACATTTGCTGGATTATGGAGAAAGCAAGGGAGTAACAGAAAAACATCTGCTTCTGCTTCATTGACTATGCTAAAGCCTTTGATTGTGTGGATCACAACAAACTGTGGCAAGTCCTTAAAGAGATGGGAGTACCAGACCACCTCACATTTCTCCTGAGAAACCTGTGTAAGGGTCAAGAAATGACAGCTAGAACTGGATATGGAATAACTGATTGGTTTAGCATAGGAAAAGGAGTACAACAAGGATGTATATTGTCATCCTGCTTACTTTATTTATATGCAGAGTATATTATGCAACATGCCAGTCTGGATGAATCACAAGCTGGAATTAAGATTGCTGTGAAAAAATCAACACCCTCAGATATGCAGACGATACCCTCTAATGGCAGAAAGTGAAGAGGACCTCAAGAGTCTCTTACTTAGAGTGAAAGAGGAGAGTGCAAAAGTTGGCTTGAAACTCAACATCAAAAAAACTAAGAACATGGCATCTGGCCCCATCACTCCTTGGCAAATAGAAGAAGGTGGCGGTCAGACATACAAGATAAACCCAGGGAGAAGCAAGGCTATTCCACCCAGAGGAATTTGACCAGCAGTTGCATGATTACACAGTCCTTTGAAGCTGCAGGGGCAGCCCACCATTGTGTGATCAGATGCAACCGCGGGTGAGTCAGGGTTTTTTTGCCATTTGTTTCTGATTTGCATAAATGGGGAATTGATGAATCACATCTCAGCACTGAATCACATCTCAGCACTTGATCCAGCGCACTCTCTATGGAGTGTGTGATGATGCGCATACTGAGAAGGGGGGGAAAACAATGGCACAAAGTCAGGATGGCCTGAGGAGACCATCCCAATGTCATGAGAGTGCGCTGGATCAACCAGACAGGGGAAAGTCCGTCTGTGGCCTGTAGCAACCCATTTGCTACTGGACTTTCCCTGGTGTCTTTTTACTCCACTTCTGCGGCAGAGCAAAACGAGTTATCGATGCAATGAATGTGAAATTAAGTGAAATATACTGGGTTCATATGCGTTGAGTGATCAGCTCATAGTTTATTAGTAATTTCAGCTAACTCTAAGACAACTCTAGCAGGACTGGAGCCCTACTTAAATGCGTGCAAAACACCACACCCAACACACACACACACTTCAAGTGATAGGCTATTTACAAGATAACTCCCATTCAATAGATCCCTTTCAGGATCCTAGTAGTCTATTGTTTAGGTGTTCAAGCTATTTCAGTTCCCTAGTGCACTTTGACCTTAATACATAGCACCCCTCCCTCCAAGGTTCAAAAGCACCTTAACAGACAAAGTCTCTTAAGTAGGCTGGCCAGTGTCATGGGTTGTGGAAAGGGGGAGCCGATGGCTTCAGCAGAACCCACACCTGGCCCTGCTGAAGTGCCAGAAACTGACAGTTTGCTGTCACCGCCCGCATCAGTAACAGCTGATGAGGAACAACTACCAGCAGACAGCCTCCCCGACTCACCTCCATGGGTTGCTCACTTAAGGGACTGATTCTGCCAGGACTTGGCATCTCGGCGGTGGAAAGCTCACTTGCAGGGCAGACAGTCCTTCAGCCCTGAGTTTTAACAGATGCTTAGCTCACACCAAGCACTAATTAGAAACAGCAGCGCAAGGGTATTTAGCTCCCCGCTTTAGGCCAGTTTCTTTGTGGAAGCAACTAGTCGATCTCACGATGCTCTTGCACCCACCTCATCCTAGTTTCCGGACTCCACCCCTGCTCTGAACTCTCAGCTTTCTGACCTCGGCTCTGAACGACTCTGTTCCTGGTTTGTGTGTTGGACTTTTGCTATCGGCTCCTGCTCTACTCCTGCTCAGCTTCGACCTTGGACTGAACTTGGACTCCCTCTGCCTGCACCCCAGCCCCTGTCAGCTGGTGCCCGCTCGCAGTTCAAACAGTGCGGCTCCATCTGTGGGGCTGAGGTCCCAGGATTGGAGGCTGCTGGCGCAGCCGAGGTGTCGATGGGATGGGATGGCATTGGTGCAATTTCGGGGCAAACTGGCCTTTTGCCCCAGCACGTCATCCACAGCCTCCCCCGACTGCTCGCTGGTCACTGGCGGTTGCTCCCTCTCAGGCTCCTGTTCTGGTGGGTGTGGCAGCTCTGCATCACACTCTTCTGGCTCAGCGGGGAGTTGGCAGTGGTGGAGCTGGTTGATGTGTCTCCCGAGTACCTGGCCATCCTCAGTAGACACCTCATAGGAAAGGGGCCCTGTTACTCTGATGACCTTGGCAGGGATCCAGGCTGGATCACTGGAAAAGTTTTGGACATAAACAGGGTCGCCTGGGAAAAACCCACAGGGGGCTGCTTGATTTTCGGTTGCTGGATGGTTTTCTGGAGCACTATTGGGGTATAGCCTGTCTAGACGGGTGGTTAGGCACCAGCCCATGAGGAGTTCTGTGAGCCTGCAGCCGGTGGAGGTGCTCAGTGTCACACGGTGGCTTAAAATGAAAGCTGCGGGCTGGTGATCCCAGTCTCCATGGACGATCTGCCGGAGGGATTCCTTTGTGGCCTTACTCCTTTGTGGCCCTTACCATCCTTTCTGCTTGGCTGTTGGGGGCCGGGTGGAAAGGCACAGATCAGATGTGCTGGATTGTGTAATGGCCCATAAACTCCTGGAACTCTCCCAAAGTGAAGGCTGTTCTGTTGTCCAACACGATGGTGTCTGGAAGCCCATGGGTGGAGAAGATGCTGTGAAGGGCACAGATTGCTGCCTTGGAAGAGGAGGAGGAGACTGTTACCACTTCCAGCCATTTGGTGTAGGAGTCAACTAAGATAAAGAAAATCTGCCCCTGGAAAGGGCCCACAAAGTCCACGTGTAGCCTGGACCAGGGCTTGTGGGTGGACTCTCACTGTTGCACAAGAGCCCTGGGGGTTCTGGTCGGGTTTCCTGGGATGTTTGGCAGCACCTAATACAGTCCTCAATCTCACTGTCCATGCATAGCTGCATGCCAGTGCCTCCATCTGTGCAATCCCCAGGTGTGTTTCGTGAAGTGCTGCTAGTACTTGTTGGCACAACAGTGTTGGTACCACCACCCAGCTTCCCCACAGCAGGCAGCCTTTGTGTGCCAACAGTTCATCCTGGCAGGAGGAGAATGCAGTGAACTCCAGGCCCACCTGGCTGGTGGGCCATCCCCTTCTCACCCAGTCCAAAACATGGGAGAGGACACAGTCACTGGTGGTGTGGTGGGACATGTCAGAAACCTGAAGAGGATGGTTGGGCAGGTCCTCGAGGAGCAGGATCTGATGCACTGGAGCCTGGTCTGTGTTGCAGGAGGGCAGTAGCAGGTGGCTGAGGGCGTCAGTGTGATCCATCACCTTCCCAGGGTGATGGATGAGTGAATACTGTTAGCCAGCCAGGAAGATGGACCAGTGCAGCACCCTAGGAGACAGCATCTGTGGCGTTTGGTGATTTGGGGCCAGCATGCCCAGCAGTGGATTGTGGTCAGTCATGATGGTGAAGGGCCTCCCATAGAGGTAATCATGGAATTTCTTGACTCCCACCATGATCACCAGCGTCTCCTTGTCAATCTGTGCATAGTTGCTCTCGGCCAAAGACAAGGTGCGAGAATAGTAGGCTATGGGGACTTCCCTGCCATCTGGGAGCTGGTGACCAAGGACAGTTCCTACCCTGTATAGAGACTCATTGTAGTTGAGGACAACCAGAAGCATTTTGTTGAAGTGAGCGAGGACGGCATTAGATTTGAGCAGGTCTTTGATGACCCGGAACGCAGTGGCTTGCTTCTGCCCCCAGATCCAGGGGGCTTTTTTGTCAAGGAGCTGGTGAAGATGCTCTGTGACTGTGGCTTTATGGGACAGGAAGGAGTGGTAAAAGTTCAACAGTCCCAAAAAGGCCTCGAGCTCTGGTTTTGATGTGAGCACTGGTGAGTTAATGATGGCACGGACCTTGTCCGGAGCTGGATGGATGCCCTGCACGTTGACAGAGAAGCTCAGGAACTTGACCCACAGAACTCCCAGGAGGCACTTTTCTTGCTTTACCTTGAGCCCAGCTGTGTGGAATTGCTGGAGGATGGTGCATAGTATTTCAGCGAAGTCCTCCTCCGTGGGTGCGGTGATCAAAACATCATCAAAGAAGGGCTGAACCCCTGGAATTCCTTTAAGGAGTGAGTCCATTAGATTTTGGAAAATCTCCGGGGCTAAGCTGACCCCAAATTGTAGCCGACGCACCCGGAATGCACCCCTGTGTGTCACAATCATATGGGCCTCTGCAGTCACATTGTCGACTGGGAGCTGCTGGTAGGCCTGGGCTAAATTCAGCTTGCCAAAGATCTTCATGCCCAGCAGGGATGCCAGGACATGGCTGACCATGGGGACTGGATAAGCATGGTCCTGGAGGGCCTTGTTAATCATGCACTTGTAGTCCACGCAGATGTGGACATCTCCATTGGGCTTTACTGGGGTTACTATAGGGGTTTCCAATAGGGCATGTGGGACCAGCTCCAAGGCCCCCTTGGGCCACCAGCCTATCCAGCTCCTCGTCAATTTTTGGCTTCAGGGTGAATGGGACATGTCTGGCCTTCAATCTTATGGGCCGCACTTCTGGGTTGAATTGTAAGGAGACAGAAGGCCTGGTGTAGCAACCGAGCATCCCATCAAAAACCATGGGGAACTCTTTGCACACCTTCTGAAAGTCTTTAGTGGCCACATGGTGGACCCCCGTCATGCAGAACCCCAGTGGCACGAACCATGAAAGTCGAATGAGACTCGTGCGACTGCCTCTCATTACTATCAAGTCCGAAAGTCCATCAAAGTGCCAGTACTGCACTCAGAACTTGCCCTCCCCCAGTATGTCCACTTCATTCTTTGAAAAGTCTCATAGGGTGAAACTGGCAGGCTGCAGGGGAGGGCCCCCCTTGGGACAGAGTCTCTTAAACGTGTCCTCAGAGATTATCAAGATGGAGGACCTGGTGTTGAGCTCCATCTGGCAGGGGATCCCCTCTATCAGGACAATTACAGTTATTTTATCTGGGGTGTCCAGGGGCAAGTGCAGTACCTGTTGTTGGACTGATGCTGTGTGGAGCTCTTCAGAGTGCATTGAGGTGGAAGCTGCAGCTGGCCACCTCCAGTTCCCTTTGGCATGACAGATTCAGGCGATGTGGCCAACCTTCCCGCAGTTCTTGCATGTGGTATCGCAGAACCGGCAGGATCTCCTCTTGGGTTCTCTGCAGCTGGTGCACATGGTCAATGGGGCAGTGTCAATGGCACGTGGTGGTGTGGATGGATGTTGCAAGGCAGGCAGCGTGTGGCGGCATGTGGGGGACTGGAATTGCAGTACCTCATCCTCCTCTTCCTTGGAGCTGTCCACATGGTGGGTGGCCGTGGCTGGTCTTTGCCAAGATGGCAGGCCTTTCCCGTGCCAGACCTCTGCAATGAATTGCTCGGCTGATTCAGTGGCAAGAGCCACTCTTCTCTTCTTCTTTCACACGTGGAGGTAACTTAACAATATTTTTTTCTCTTCTTTGAGGTGGGTGCAGTGATATGTCAGCAAAACATTCCAATATTGCTTGCATTACATTCAGTATTCTAATATACTATTCTGAAAAAGAAATATACTAAAATATAGAGGATGTATAGTACTTCTTGTTCAGAATAAATATGTGAGGACTGAATAAGTTAGCTCCCCGCCAGTCAGCTGTTTTTGTGGCTTTCTGTGGGGGAAAAGAAGCAGGGGTTTAAAGAGACTCAGTGTCCCTTTAAGCCCCTGCTTTCTGCTCTGTCCACAAATTGCCACATACCACCATGAACTGCTTTAAAAGTTTGTCAAAGTTTGTGACAGTAGACAAATTTTACATCATGGTTCAGTTCCTGCGGATCCCTAGTAACAATTCACAGTCACCAAAATACATACAGGGCTCTTTTTGTAGCAGGAACTCCTTTGCATATTAGGCAACACACCCCTACTGTAGTCAGTCCTCCAAGAGCTTACAGAGCTCTTCTTACAGGGGCTACTGTAAACTCTGGGAGGATTGGCTACATTAGGGTGTGTCACCTAATATGCAAAGGAGTTCCTGCTACAAAAAGAGCACTGCATATAGAGACTTCTGCTTGGCAATAGGATTCCAGCAATTTCTGGGACTTATGAAAAACTCATTGATCCTTCATTCTTTGATGCTCCATGTGTAGCATGGGAGCCCAACCTAGTGAGGAACATGACCCGTGGCTTTGTTACCACCAATGGCCTGCTTTGTTGTTTGGAGAAATTAGCTAGGCAGCAGGCAAGGCCAGGGGGATACAAGGGACCTGTACTCCAGTTTTTATACCAAGGTCTGGTACAGTAGGAAGACTTCAAATCTGAAGAGTGAATTAAATAATTTGGTGTGAGAGCCAGTTTGGTGTAGTGGTTAAGTGTGTGGACTCTAATCTGGGAGAACCAGGTTTGATTCTCCACTCCTCCACTTGCAGCTGCTGGATGACCTTGGGCAAGCCATAGTTCTGGCACAGCTGTTCTTGAAAAACAGCAGTTTCTGTCAGAGCTCTCTCAGCCCCACCTACCTCACAGGGAGTCAGTTGTGGGGAGGGGGAGGGAAAGGAGCTTGTAAGCAGCTCTGAGACTCTGAGTGAAGGGCAGGGTATAAATCCAGTCTCTTCTCTTCTTCTTCTTCCATTTCTCTAATTACAAGCACACTAAACATTCAAAAAGAGTAAGCAATACAGAGCTAAGAAAGCAGAGGTGATCCCCTTTTTGCAGAGTGCTCACACATTGACTCTGAGGGTGAAACTGAGAGCATTTGACTTTTGGGGGACTTTGGTTTAGGTCAATAATGGAGTGCCTCTGCTGTTAGGGCTACCTGCAAGTAAAGCGGCATGTCTGGGCTACAGCTTGTCAAACAAGCAGACTATGGCCAGGCACAGGACATATGAAGGTATGATAAAATGTGATTGTGCTTCCACCAAACAACATTAGGATTAGGAAGCTATGAGAACTCTGTCTGGTCTGTAGGTTTTTCTTTCTTTGTAGCCTCTTGAGGCTGCTGTAGGAGCCCTGAACTAGGCAAGGGACCTCTGTCATCAGCTTTCAATTTAGCAGATTGGATATGAGAAAGTGAGACAGCAAAAAAGTGTGTGCTACATCAGGTGGGAAGCAAGTTCTCCATTCCTCTATCTAGCCCCTCCCCCTCAGCACACAGTTCTTTCATAGTTTGCAGTCAACTCATCATATATTACCAGCTGTACCATTGTTTCCAACTAGTTCACACATCCTCTGTCCATACCCTATGAGATAGATGGTCCATTGCTTACTCTGGCAAAAATATTTTAAACCTGAGTATTTCACTTTTAATGGCAGAAGTGTAAACTGCACACAGAAATCAAGTTCTGTAAGCACACTGAACACCTTTACAAATTCCAAACACCCTATTCTACACAGAATCAATCCATGGAGTCACTGCTGGTTTAACTCCGATCACCTAGCCTGGACTTGGTGGGTGCAGTTATGCAAATAGCCAGAGCTTAGTAGGAGGGCAGCTGTTATTGGTGGCTTGTGCTCCTTCATTTGGGGTTAAAGTTGCTGCATCTTTGCCATTTGAAAGACTAGCTGTGATAATCTCCAGCATGGGCACACCATTATTTTCCACTCTATGAGTTCCGATAATAGGATTTTCAGTCTGGCCGCTGAGCTAATGTTCTCTTGCTCCATGGGAGCAAATCCTTCCCACACTCAACTCTTGACAGAATTCTTTTCTGCATTTTGCATCCACCTCTGTTTTCAGCCTCACAGATGGGCATCTTGAAAGGAAGCCAGTGAAGGGTATTAGTAGACCATGACCACAGAAACCCAGTTTCAAATCCCTACTTCACTAAGAAACACACAGGGTGACTTTGGGCTAGAGTTTAACCTACCTCAAAGGTTTGTTGTAAAGAGGAAAGAGGTTTGAGAAGAATTGTATGTATGACCCTGAATACCTTGTAGTAGAGGAAGTTTTTAAAATGTAATAAATGTAATCTTATGGCACCCCCTGCAAGTTTTGTAAGAGCTTTGTTCACAACTAGCAGGGGAAGGGGGGATTTTCCTGACTTTGACACTTGCTTTCCTACCTACAGCTGCGAAATCAGATTACAGCTCCAGAGCATTTTTTAAAATTCAGCTAATAGTTACAGGACAGGACTTGAGGGTCTGTTAGGGCAAACCCCCAGAAAATCTGCCCATTGTTTAAGCAATATCTTTGCCCTGCATTGTTCCATTTTATTAGATTTTAACACACATTTGGTGAGACATTTCAATTTTTTGTGTGCAAACCCACTTCTTTAAACCATTTCTGAGCTTTTATGAATATGAGCTAGAGGACCCTCAATCTTTCTGCTTCAGTCAGGCTGTGAAGTATGTGCAATCGTAGCTGCCAACTTAAAAACTATAAAAATGCTTTGTATGATTTGGGGGCATGCATATCTATTAAGCAGCTACCCCCCGGAACCTCTGAACAATGACATTAATATCAACAGGTGTCCGCTCAACTCCATTCCTCTTAAAACTTGAAAAAAGCACAGAGATGCAGTTTCCATGAAAGTTTTATAAGCAAAACTATTCTGTTTTGATGCCTTTCTTATATGGCACGTTTCTGACATACGGATGTCTTTTGGCATCACTGCAAGGTCAGGCTGGATCTGCAAGTCGTTCTCGTCACTCTTGACTTTGCCCAGCAATAGCTCATTGGTTTCTATGTACCTGGCTTTTGACAATCTCTGTGGCAGTCAGGGCTCATCAGCTGTCATTGGAATGCTAGGTGGTGCTTGCAGCAAGGTGGCTGGA
The DNA here is from genome assembly GCA_029375565.1 of Gekko gecko. Taxonomy (NCBI): domain Eukaryota; kingdom Metazoa; phylum Chordata; class Lepidosauria; order Squamata; family Gekkonidae; genus Gekko; species Gekko gecko. Next base: position 123,734,250 of record JAPDNY010000006.1, on the reverse strand, counting down.
GAGAGTACAAACAGAATAAATAGGCCCCTGGCTCTATAAGAGGTGCCTAGAAGGGGAAGCCTTCTGGGCCTGCTTCATAATGCTGCTTCGTAACTGGCATAATGTGGTGTTTGATGGCAGCACTGATTAAATCCCCCTCTTCTTGCTCATATCTTTTTCCCATGCCAGGTTCAGCATTAGATCAACATGAAAGGAGAACCAAAAGTTCTAACAATTCCGCATCCCCCCCCCCGCCATGCTAAAGGTGATCTCAGCATCATGTTTTGCAATGGCTTTGCTCCCATTGAATGCCAGCTTGATGGTTTCTGACAGCTATGACAGGCCTCAAATGAGACAATTAATATTTCACAGCTGCCAAGTTTGGATGGTGACAGCAAAAAGGGGGGAATGGTTGGAGGAGAAAGTTTGTTTAAAAATTCACAAACAAAACAAAGACAATAATTTTGAACACTGATGGATGGGCTACCTGTACCTCAGTATTTAAGGAGGCATGACTCATCTCAGAAGAATGTTTAAACTTGCCCTTGTATTGCAGCTCTTCTCTCTAAGAGCTACTGGAATGGGATGCTGTGTGTTTTTATCTTGGTCTCACTGCATTACATTTCTAGTTATGTGAAACCATTTCTTACATTATTTAATATGTCAGGTTTAACATGCCTTGTTCAGATTTCTGAAATCATATTCCTATTACATTGTTTATGAGATGTCTCCTCATCCTATTGATTGTACTGACTTACATTATTATAAATAATAAAATAATAAATAATGTTTGAGTCTCACTTCAGTCAAGAATCTAATTGTAAATCTTAGGTAAGATACTATTGCCTCAGCCTCAAACCACTACTATCCTAATATGCAACATGGGAATTATAATGCTGGTGTACCTTACAGGGCTGAACAGAGATGATGGCACAATAAGCCATGGTTTATTTAAATCATGGTTCTATAACCAACCAAGATGAACTCTGATTATCTACAAAATACAAGTTAAAAAAATCCTAATTTATGCATAGCCCCATTTTGCCTGCCTTCTCAACACCAATAGCAGAGGCAATCTTAGAAATTCTGTGGCCCTGGACAAAAGTCCAGGATGGGACTCCAGAATCATTGACACCTCTCTGCCACCCTCCAGCTCTTCTGGGGCTAAGCAAAGGGTGTTGGTGCACCCAACACCAATGCTGACTGCACTCCTTACTATGTTTGATGCTACCACTGCCTCACCATTGTTTTACACATTGTTTACTAGCTCTTTACGATGTGTTTTACACTCATATTTATATTTGTTCTGCTTTTATCTGCCTACATTTTTATGTAAGCCGCCCTGAGCCTGCTCAGCAGGGAGGGCAGGGTATAAATCAAATAAATAAATAAAGTAGGTGGGAACCATCACTGCCACTAGAAGCCAGTTGCCTAAGCCCCAGATAGAGCTAATTCAACTAGCAGAAGGAGCCTACCCTTCTTATTTCCCCCTTCCTTTGGGGAATGGTGTCAGTGCTGGGCCCAGGGCAGGTACCCATTGGCTAAGACCACCCCTGCCCAGCAGAGAGGACATCTTCACTATTCTGCCATCTCTGTGGCTACTCAGCAAACTATGGTTTATGATTTCATAGACTGTATCAAACCATAATTGGTACAAATTGTAGTTAATGAACCAACTAGAGACTGGTTCGAATTCCAAGTTTGGCAGAAATGGATGCCAGTTTGTTAGACCACCCTCATTAAGCCATTATAACTAACCAGGCTAGATCAAACCACTGTTTAAAAATATTGTGACATCTAAATGCAGCTAATATGAGAAATACTGTGAACACTTTAACTGTGTTGTATGATTGCTAAGCATTAGTATTATTGCAGAGAGATACTATGAACAGAAGGTAACTCAGTCATTCCTAACTCTTATTGATATGATTTTTAAATATTTTTAAGAAATAAGAAACTTGAGGTCAATCTGCTTATTTGCAGCTGAGTCAAATCCTCATTGGCTCACCTGTTCAAAGTTTGAATCAGATGCTATATTCATCAGCACTGCAACTGCAGTTTGTGGTATTCAGACTGGCAGCTGTATAGGTAGCTGCTCCTACCCATACAGGGTCATGGCAAGATTAAGACCTGCTAAATTAGCAACATTTGTAATATGGTGCATCCAGTCAGATGAGTTCATTATGATGCAGGATGAGAGTCACTAAATTGCCTCAGGAATCTTCACCCACAAATAAGTACAATGCCCATGATGCAGTGCAAGTATATACATATGCAAACTGTTTCAGATTGAGACAATTTACCTGCCCTCACTATTACTGAACACCAAATCAGGCATCAGGAACTCTTCAGAACTCTAAGTCAGTAACTATGAAATGTAATGAACAGCAAACAAGGAGGGCAAGCAGTGGTGCTGGACAGGGAGAAGCCATGAGAAAACAGTATGAGAAGGTACATGGACAGTTAACTTCTTTTGCATGCTGTAATGTACGCAGACTATGAATATAAACAAAATGTTTGACATACATTCAAAGGTGCTAATTGCAAGAGGTGGACGGGCTGCAAAATGATCCAGTGAGGGATCAAGCATCACTGTTGCCAAACTATACTGACACTAGGGTACCTTTGCCGCTGCTGCCTAGAGAGCATGTATTGCTTTCAAAATACACACCATGTGGTTCATATGCTCAATGGATGGGGTGGCCAGGCAACAATGAAAGGTGAGGATCAAAAGGCATGCAATAATGAAAATGTACCAATTAGTAATTCATGAGTCAGAGGAAAAATCGATTGGAATAGAATAATATCTGTTTCTGGGTACCTACAAAACACAAGTCAAATTATTATAGCCCATGGCACTGAGAAAGCAGAGAATAATTTATGTTTGTTTATAGTAGGGAGAGACTGCAGACATGACATCATGGAACCCAGCATCAGGAATGGACAGGAATGATAAATGTCAGGAATGAAAAGAGTTTTAGAGATTGAATTGCTACAAGGAAAGTGAGAGAAGTGGGGGGGGAGGCTGAGCACGTGAAGAAAGCAAAAAACTGAAGAGCAATCAGGCAAGCTCATTTCCTCTCTGCAGCCCTGGCAGAACTGTCACTTGCTGTGATAATTTAGTACTATGTAAAACAAACACCCTGAATGGTAGAGATATTATGGTATATGCCTAGAGTGCTGGATTTTACTTGGGTGACCCAGGTGCAAATCCCCACTCATCTATGAAGCTCACCATATGCCCTTGGCTCATTTGCTGTGCCTCAGCCTAACTTGCTTCACAGGATGGTTGTGAGGGTAAAATGGGGGGGGGGTTCAGATTTGAAGTGTTTCATATACCCCAGTCCAAACTCCTTGGAGGAAAGACAGGATAAAATGTGCTAGATAGATCTGTTAGCTGGAGATCAGTTGTAAAAGCAGGAGACCCCCAGGCCCCACCTAGAGGTTGACAATCCTAACCATGACTGAAAAGGCCTTTCTTCTTATAGTGGATGACCTTGCCTCTACTAGCGATCGATTTATGACAAGGATCTTATTTGACAGGCAGGGATATTCAGAAGTAGGCAGTCTTTCAAATATCCTGGCCCCAGAGAAGGCTCCGGTGGCTTCTTTCAAAGTAATTGAAACTACTCTTTCCAGCAATTATGATATTGTCACTGCCTCTTTAAGAGGCTAACCTAGAAGGCCTAAGTGCCAGCAGGAGCATAAGATGGATGCAGTTTCACCTTCCTGCTAATATTTTGTAGGAGTTCTTAGCCTGGACAAACTGTTAAGAATCAGGCCAGGACAAGTCCTGGGCCTAGTGGACAAGAAACTGCTTTTTACTTATTTTTCCCCAAACCAAATTATCTGTCCTGAAGTTTCAGTTTTAATAAACAAATCATTAAGGCCCCGGTCATACAGGCCAGAAAATGCAGGGGTGGAGGCGTGGCAGTTCGCCCCAGAGCAAAATAAGACACGGTAGCCCGATCACACGGGCCACCAGGTTGCCACACTCCGGCGCCGAGTGCCAATCACACCGCGTTGCTGCAGTGCGGCAAAAAAGCAGCGCAGCAGAGCACGCAAGCCGCGCTGTAGCAAAGTGTGCATGCGCCGTTGGGGGAGCGGGCCGCTGTCAGTGTCTTGTGTGTGCGCATGCGCCATTCAGTGTTGATGTGCATCCCATGGAAACTTACAACATCCGGAAACCCCGGGACATGGGCGGGCGTTGGAAGCTGCGGGATACTGGCACTCCCACGATCAGACGCCGGCCTTTGCCCCGGGGTTTCCAGAAACAAGTGCTTCATCCCTAGTAGTTTTTTACTCCGTGTTTTCCATGGGAAGCCGCGGTTTAGCCACAGGAGTGCTACGCCTCCCAGATGTGCCGGTGTGATTGTGCACGGAAAGTCCGCAGGGCTACCGTGCCTTCGGCGGGGCAAATGCTCCGTGTGAACGGGGCCTAAGTTAAGGAAACTGAGCATTTGTTGAAGCTCCACTATGTAAAAGAGGCATTTACTACCTCTTGCACCCAATTTACTAGTCTTTCCCAACTAGCTTTTATAAGCCAGGAATAGAAAGGGTCAAGCATTGAAGATTTCAGACCTTGCCTCCAAATAACTTGCCCATGTTCTTGGACTGTCATCCAAGCAATTGTAATTTGACAGAACACTGAAAACATTATGTAAAAGCACTGTCAGATACTAGAGTCCAAGTCCTGGTGGATGCAGATGACTTTATCTGTGAAATGATTTGTATATACATTAGAGTGAGCTACAGAATGTTCCAAGTCGGGCAGAGCAATCCTGTGCTGTGGCTGTGTTGCTGCAGCCAGCTGCTGTGTAACTATGGTGGAACTAGTTATGCAGTGGCCAGCAGACAAAGCTGGTGGATTCACAATGTTTTCATATTGTAACCGAGGTAATGTTTATAGCAACTGTGCCACACTGGTCAGTGGAGGTGTTGTGTGGAGGTGGTGGCATTATGATGGACAGGACAACCAGAACCAATCAGGGGCCATGTGGCAAAGGGGTGGAGTCCAGTGTCCATCTCAAGCAGGGGGCAAAGAGGGGTGGCTCACAGGAGTTCCACTCATTTCAGGAGCACACACCCCACCCCCTTAAAGGGACCAACTCCTGTCAGCAGATCCAGGCACCTGTTAGTGGGGAAGAGGTTCGAGCTGTCTGCCCCACAGGGATGCACAACTACCTCGATGCCCACACAGAGCATAGGGTCCCTTAAGGGCAAAAGGAGAAGAAGAAGGTGGGTTGTCATTTCCACCCTATGTATTTGCTTACAGGAGAGTGTGCTCCAGCAGCCCAGCCATGTTACCAAGGGCACTCCTGCACTACCCCTGCCAGTGGCAGAGCAGGAGGGGGCCACTGGGGTGGGCTCAGATGTGGGGCCACGCAGCACCACCCTCAGATCCTCCAATTCCCTACTCCATGGAGCTGAGGTGGTCTTGGACTGGAATGACCAACCTTCAACTCTGGACTCCCTCTAAGCTGTGGAGTCTTGTGAGCAAAAATTCTACTTTGTGAGCTACTGGCATTAAAGTTGTGAGCGAGTGATTTGGCTACTGCATAAATTAGTTTGCACTGGAGCCATCCTTCCTGAGCTAAGACAAAAATGTGTGCGCCAGGGGCTAAAAAACTGTGAGGTAGCTTACACTAACTCATCTTAGAGAGAACACTGCCACCGGGCCTCTGCTATGTTTGGCAGATGACCAGTGGAGCCTGCACAACCACCCACAGCCACCCAAGGCACCCAAGAGCCCTCCCTCCTAGACATGTCCTTGGGAAATCCTCAGGGGGAGTCACAGATGGGCTGGGGAGGGAGTGGGGATGGGAGGGGTGTGGAGCTCCTATGATGTAGTCAAAACCAAACAGAGAGAGAGATGCAGTTGTGGCACAATGCAGCTTTTATTGAACTGCAAACCATGGCAAGGTGGAAAGACTCCATTCGCTTCCTCCTGGGGCCATGGGGAAGAGGACCGAGGATCCCCAGCATAGCATGTGTCTAAGTGGGATGGCATTGCAGGTGGAACTTGGTATGGCTGTCCGGGTGCTACATTCCATTTCAAGAGGAGGGCTGGAACAGCAGACTTAGCAAAGTGTGTGGGAGGGACGCAGGACTGGCCACACCTACAAGTCTCCCTGTTGAATCTCCACCTGCAGGCAAGTAAAACAGAGATACATCCAGCCATGGCAACTGGGCACAGTGCCATGTCGGACTCATGTCCTGTGTTGAAGTGCTCACTGATTGCTGACAATCCATCCATAGCAGCACCTGCAACTGCTGCTCAAGGCTCTGATTCTGCAAGGAAATGAGTTAAAGGGTCACATGGCAAGCTGGTTCACCATGTACAGTGAAGCAGCTGCCAGACCTCCCACACACACACACACATACCACAGACACGCCCTGTTCTCCGCCAAGGGTGGGAACAAGGCAAAGGACAGAGCATCTCCCCAAAAATCTCCTGGAAAACTTACCTGGGATCTTTTCCCATGGCATGTCAGGGGCCATGGTGCTGTGCGGCTATGGCTTGTGCTGCCCCTGTGTGAGCTCAATACTGGGCTTGAGTGCAGAAGGGATTGTTAATGGCACCCAGTCTCAAGCAAGGGGAGTGGGGGAGCAGGTTTGGGATCCTTGCCCTTGCTTAACTGCCAGTGAATGGTTGCACCTTTGGGTCAAGTCTCAAAAGGTGGGGTACCTGTTAGAGTTCTGAAATGGGAGAGGTCAGCCACAGAGTGTGGACTTAGCTCTCCTCCTTTGGGTGTTAGCAGTAAGTGCTCACCCTGTAGTGCTAAGTGCCCTCTCTGTGCTTTTTCCACTATCAAAGTGCCTTGCTGCTTGCTCTAAGTCCACATGGCAGGGAGCTCTGAGATGGAGTCCTGTGCCATCCACCCTAACTACTGAGTTGTAAGGTGTCTGGGCTGAAGTTTTTGTAGGGTGAGGGGCTGTGATTGGGTGCTGGGCAGGGGGCATGGCCACTGTGGGGAGGGAGGTGATTGACTGAACCTGTAGTTGGCATTCTGAGCTCCTCTGAGCCTAATTGGCAAGGCTGCAGTGGTGGGAGGATGACTTGAATTTTCAGTTCAGTTGGCAGCTATGAGGGGGCAGGAAATCACAGGGGTCCCCAGAGTTGTTGGTGTAACTTTAGCCTCTGGCGGGGTCAGTCCCAGGCTGAAAGGGCTCAGAGAGCAAACTAACTCTGGCCAAAATTGGCCCCACACCAGCACAGGTGTCTATGTCTCAGTTGTATCAGCAGGTGGCCACCGTGGCCCTCCACCGGCGCCTGAGAGCAACAGAGCAGTGCTGGGGGCCTGCACCATTGTAATTGGCTCTTATGCTGACATACCCCAGACACACACCAACATAAAGATCAGTTGGCTCCCTGAGCGCTTTCAGCCTTCCCCCTTAAGGATTGTTCCATAAGTCATCAGAGGTCAGTTCCTGCTTCAGTAGTTCTCCCAGTGCAATAGGTACCCCCTTTAAGGGGTTCTTACCAGCTCCCCAATGGGATCTGTCTCAAGTTTCAGTTTTCCTGCCAAATGACCTTCTCCTTAAAAAACATTCCTGAATTCTTTGAGTATTGTTGTTGTTCCTGCAGCAAGTGGGCTCTGATGACTGGTTTGCACTGCATACAAAATAGTCTGATGCTGGACCTGAATCAGATGCCTGGCTTGAACTGCTGTGCTCCCTATGAGTGGCCTATGAGTCTCATCCTGCACAGCAATAAATTTCAAGCAATAAAGCTTATTGTTCCTGGGGTTGCAAATCTTAAGTTTGCACTTGCCCACAGGTTTCAGGATGCTCTTCTTGTACACGATGAGCACCTTGTCACATAGTTCAATGTGTGTTTTTTCATTAACCAATGCAAGTGGCAGCAAATTACAAATGACCCCACAATCCAGCTAAAAACGAACCAGCTGTTTGCTTAGTAACATAATGGCAAACAATACAACAGCCCTAACTAGGGATGGGCAGAAACCTCATTTTTGTGGTTCATTTTGTTTCATGGTTCATGGTTAAGCCACAAACAGAGTCCCAAACCAATGTGAAGCAGGAGGTTGGTTCTCAAACCAAACCAGTAATTAGCTGTTTGTCACCCCTGCTTTCTGCTCCCTGCCACTTTTCTCATGGAGCAGAAAGCAGAGGGTTAAAGGCTCAAAGCTATTTAAACCCCTGATTTCTGCTCCCTGCCACTTTTCATGGGGAGCAGAAAGCAGGGGTTCTCCCTGCAAAAAGCAGCAAGGGGGCAGAAAGCAGAGGTTTAAATGGCTCTGAGTAAATCCTTCCCACACTCAACTCTGACAGAACTCTCTTCAGCATCTTGCATCCATCTCTGTTTTCAGCTTCATAGATAGGCATCTTGAAAGGAAGCCAGTGTAGGGTATTAGTGGACCATGACTACAGAAACCTAGTTTCAAATCCCCATTCCACCACGAAGTAAATACAATTCTTCTCAAACCTCTTTCCTTTTCACAACAAACCTTTGAGGTAGGTTAAAGCCTAGCTCAAATAAATTTTCTGGGATAAACAATGAACTATTTGATAATGAGTGAGCTGGAGTGGAATCATCCAGTGTTGCATTCCTACAGCACTGTATGCACTTCTAATCAACAAACTTCTCTGTGCCTACCATCATTTTGGAAAGAAGATTTTCTCAAGGGAAAAAAAATAGAATAGTTTGATTATATTGCCCAAACTTGCAAGACTAACTCAATCTTAATTTTTAATTTACTTTCTAGGAAAGAGAGATTCCAAGTTGTTTTCAGATGTGGTTGCAAAGATCCATTGTGTGCATCAACCAATGGGGAGCAAGGAGGGAGGAGATAAATGGAAGTAGCCATGGTAGTATGTTCAAGCAGCTGGTCTCAACAGTTCTGCCAGAGTCTCCTTGTCTCTTGCTTGCTATTGAAGTTTCTTACTGAATTTCCTGAAGACTAGAACACATGTTTGGAGGATTTAAAAGAAGGTCTATGACTTTCATACCTTTGTCTCTGTTTGAATTAAATTATACTAGCCTCTTTGACTCCCTTTTGAAATTTTTCTTTTCCCTCTCTTTTGAAGGTAAGAGTGCTCCTCTCTTTTCTCTCACTTGCAAGTGTTTGTGATGTGCAAAGCAGAAAATCCCACGGCATCTAGAAGAGTTGCTATTGGTAATACACTGCACACCTGGCTTCTTCTCAAACTTGTAGCTCCAGCAGCAGAAAGACACTGGTTTCTTGCAGCATATATATGCCATAGTATGGGAAGGTAACCGCGTTCCGTGCGCTTTGGTGTTTAGTCATGCCGGCCACATGACCACGGAAACGTCTTCGGACAGCACTGGCTCTTCGGCTTTGAAACAGAGATGAGCACCGCAACCCTAGAGTCGGATTTGACTGGCTTTCGAGCAAGGGAACCTTAACCTTTACTATTAGCCAAGTAAAACAAGTTATTTGGTTGATTTAAATGTGTGGGGTCTATGAAATCTACAATTTCAAATTCCATTCAGCCTAAGGCAATAGAAAGGATAGTTTTTGAATCCTGCCCATCCCATAACTATCACAATGATTTTACATATGTGTGTGAAAAGAAGAAGAAGAAGAAGAGGAGGAGGAAGAGGAGGAGGAGGAGTTTGGATTTATATCCCGCCCTTCACTGCCCAAAGGCGTCTCAGAGCGGCTTACAAACTCCTTTCCCTTCCCCTCTCCACAACAGATATCCTGTGAGGTAGGTGGGGCTGAGAGAACTATAACACAAACTGTCCTTAAGAGAACAGCTGTGCCAGAGCTTGTGACTGACCCAAGGTCACATCAGCAGGTGCAAGTGGAGGAGTGGGGAATCAAACCCGGTTCTCCCAGATAAGAGTCCGCGCATTTAACCACTACACCAAACTGGCTGGAGGTATATAATATGCATGCTGACTAGTTTCAGTACATTACTTGTATATTTCCTCTTCTAAATAAAAATTCCTGATGTTGGCTGTCTTCCATTCCCTCCAATCACCTCCACCACCACCAACCTATTCAGCAGAAGTAGTTTTGATCTAACTGCACACAGCACTGTCAGGATTAGAATAGAGTGAGCATTTGCTGTAGTAGAGAAGGACAGTACCTGAAGGAGAGACAAAACCCCAACATAATTGAAAGGATTGTGGTTCCTATTTAGACTGCCATTGGGGTAAGCAGTCTGTAAATCCCTAAGGAAGACTAAACACACTTCATAGGTTTCCTCCCTCCCTTCTCTCTACAGCAATGGTATATAGCCTAGGCAAGTCTCACTGGAGGCTGATGGCTTAAAGCAGGTCAAGGTTAGTGGGAATGGGCTCCAGGTCTCTGTGCAGCAGAGCATACCGTATCAGTGCTTGTACTCATTGTAACACCAGGTTGTACATGAAAATGAACAGGATAACATGGCCAGGTGGGTGTTTGGGGGCAGGGGGAATGCGAAAAAGAGAAGCAGCCAGTTTCTGACATATTTGTTTGTTTTCTTATTTATTTCCACCCTTTGCAGTCTCGTAGAAAATGAAAGCATTATTTACTCTCTAGTGAACAATTCAAAACTCTTGGCCTCATGCTCCTTTTTTAAAAAAAGAAAAATAGAAACCAAGCAGGAAACAGCCGGTTACACATGCAGGGTTCTCAGCATGTGTAAAGGACAAAAGGAACATATATGGGGGGGGGAGAGTTCCCAGTTACCCACCATTATGAGTATTTTAGAAAATCTGGTAATGGTTGTTAGAAGCTCAGTTATTGTCTACTGCAGTAACACCATTTGTTTGCAAAACACTATGTAGTCTGTAACTCTGTTTACCCCAATGTAAACTTGAAAAGCTTTTCCTTAGTGTCCCTCTTTATACTGAGGGTGAGTTACCTGAGACTTTGTCTAAGGTAGTACATTGAGCACGTCAGCTGACCCAGCTGAGCTCTGAGAAGGAGCAAGGTGTTTGAGCTGCCAGAGGGGTGAGTGGTATTTTTATTTATTTACTTTCAGCTGAGTGCTTTAGCTGAGAAGGTACTTTGTGTGGGACTGTATTTGGGAAGTGTGTGGGTGAGTTGTAATAGACTCCTGGCTGCTGGAGTTAGGGTGTGAAAGGGTCATTGTTTGCCTGTCATTAAGTGCCTTGGGTGAATTTGAGTAGCTGCTGGCCACACCCTCTCCTGGGGGACACTTCTATTTAAGGCAGGAAGCTTGCAAGAGGCATGAGCCTCTGGCACGAGCCGAAGGGTGAGAGCAAAAGGGTGAGGCTCTTGGCCTGTGAGAGCAAAAGGGTGAGGCTCTTGGCCTGTGAGAGCAAAAGGGTGAGGCTCTTGGCCTGTGGCTCTTGGCCTAGGGGCTCTGTAAGAACCCCAGGAAGAGCCCAGGAAAAGCCAGAAAGCCATGAACCTTGGCTCCTTGGGTTCCCAGTAAGGTAAGTAGACTTCCACAACAGGAACCATATAAATACAAAGGGTTTTAAAAGGGTTTTTTTAGAAAAGTATTTGTTTAAAAACAATTATGAAGCCAGAATGCCAGCAGGGGGTTGGGGGCTATCCAGTGTTTTGCATGGAGTGTCACATGTATGACACTCCCCAGGTAAGAAGACTTGGGTGTGTGCTTGGTGCAAGGAGCTCCTGGTTCTCAGGGAGCGAGTTTGCTCCCTTGAGGCCAAGGTGGCTGACCTGGAGAAGCAGAGACAGTCAGTTAGGTGCACAGAGAAGACCCTAGGGGACTTGTTAGATATGTCCCACTCTGGATCTGGCAGCCCAGCTGCTGCCAGAGAGCATGAGGGTCAAGGGGAAACGGGGCACCATGCTGAGGATAAGGGGAATGTGCCCTCAGAAGGGACCTCTTCTTCAGCTGGTGAACAGGTATCCTTTCATACAAAGGAACCGTCCCTGGGAAGGGTGGGAGGGGGGGCTCTTGGTAGTTGGTGATTCGATCCTTAGGCAGGTAGACAGCTGGGTGGCGAACCCGCGTACTGACCATATGGTGACTTGCCTGCCTGGTGCGACGGTAGCGGACATTACGCGTGTTTTAGATAGGCTGGTAGATAGTGCTGGGGAGGAGCCAGTGCTCATGGTGCACATCAGCACCAACCATGTGGGGAAATGCAGTCGTGAGGTCCTGGAGGAGAAATTTAGGCTGCTGGGCAGGAAACTTAAGGCCAGGACCTCCAAGGTAGCCTTCTTGGAAGTGCTACCTGTTCCACATGCAGGGCCGGAGAGACAGGCACAGATCAGGAGTCTCAATGCGTGGATGAGACGGTGGTGTAGAGGGGAAGGGTTCAAGTTTGTTAGGCACTGGGATGCTTTTTGGGACAAGAGGGAGCTGTACAAAAGGGACGGTCTCCACTTGCCCCGAGAAGGAACCAGGCTGCTGGCGCTCAAAATCAAAAAGGTGGCAGAGCCGACAGGAGATGAAAAGTCTCTGGTTCGGAATGGCTCATCTCAAAGAGATGAAGGGGTAGCTATTACTTTTGTACAAGGAAATGGATAACAATTGTCCACTGAGACTGTGGCTAATGATAGGAACTGCCTGGCAAGGTCTTGAGGCAACAAGAGGAAGGCTGTGGGCTTAACAAACGTGGGAAACTATAAGTGTTTATACACAAGTGCTAGAAGTCTCCGAGGTAAAATTGGGGAGTTGGAATGCTTGGTGTTGGGGGGGGGGGAATAGACATTGTGGGTATTTCAGAAACTTGGTGGGATGAGGAAAATCAGTGGGATACAGTGATTCCTGGTTATAAATTATATCGGAAGGATAGGGGGGAAGGGTTGGAGGTGGGGTGGCTCTGTATGTCAGAGAGGGTATACCGTCCAGTAAGATTGAGAGGGTAAGAGAATTGGATTCGCTTCTGGAAATGCTATGGGTTGAAATAGTGGGTCCAAAAGGAAGCTTAACAGTGGGAGTTTGTTATCGCCCACCAGATCAAAAGATAGAGGAGGATTATAAAATGATGACTGAAGTAAAGATAGCGGCTAGACAAAATAACTGTGTCATAATAGGCGACTTTAACTACCCACACATTGATTGGGTCAATATGAGTTCTAGTCGGGAAAAAGAGATTGAGTTTTTAGACACTCTCAATGACTGTGCTGTGGAACAGATGATCACAGATCCTATCAGGGGAGAGGCGATCCTGGATTTGGTCCTAAGTAACACCCAAGACCTGGAGAGAGATGTAAAAGTGATTGCACCGCTTGGGAACAGTGACCATAATGTCATTGAGTTTAACATTTGTACAGATAGGGAGTTGCCCAAAAAGACTGACGCAACCACTTTTAACTTTAAAAGGGGTAACTTCTCTGGTATAAGGGGACATGTGAGGAAGAAATTGAAAGGAAGAGTGGAGAAGGTCAAAACCATTGGGGAAGCTTGGAGACTATTTAATAATACAATCCTAGAAGCTCAGAAAAAATATATACCGCAGGTTAGGAAAGGTACAAATAGGTATAGAAAAAAGCCTGCATGGTTAACAAATAAAGTAATGGAAGCTGTAAAAGGTAAGAAGGATTCCTTTAAGCGGTGGAAAGCTAGTCTTAGTGAGGTTGATAAAAGGGAACACAGACTATGGCAAATAAAATGCAAGTCTGTGATCAGGCAAGCAAAAAGGGAATATGAGGAACATATTGCAAAAAACATAAAGGCCAACAATAAAACTTTCTTCAAATACATTAGAAGTAGGAAGCCAGCCAGGGAGGCAGTGGGGCCCTTGGATGACCAAGGGGTAAAAGGAGAAGTGAAGGATGATAGGGAAATGGCTGAGAAGCTGAATGTATTTTTTGCCTCTGTCTTCACTGTGGAAGAGGAGAAGTGCTTGCCCACTCCAGAAGCACTGATTTCGGGAGGCGGTTTGAAAGACCTGAATCAGATTGCGATGACAAGTGAGGAAGTCCTCCGACTGATGGACAATTTAAAAACTAATAAATCACCAGGCCTGGATGGCATTCATCCGAGAATTCTGAAAGAACTCAAAAGTGAACTTGTGGATCTCCTTACAAAAATATGTAATCTTTCTTTAAAATCTGCCTCCATTCCTGAGGACTGGAAGGTAGCTAATGTCACTCCCCTCTTTAAAAAGGGCTCTAGGGGAGATCCGGGAAATTACAGGCCAGTCACTCTGACATCGGCACCGGGTAAGTTGGTGGAAACTGTTATTAAGGAAAGAATTAGTAGGCACATTGATGAACAAAAACTATTGAGGCAGATTCAGCATGGGTTCTGTAAAGGAAGATCTTGTCTCACTAACCTGTTAGTGTTTTTTGAGGGAGTGAACAAACATGTGGACAAGGGGGATCCAATAGATATTATTTACCTTGACTTCCGGAAAGCTTTTGATACAGTTCCTCATCAAAGGCTCCTAAGTAAGCTCAATAGTCATGGGATAAAAGGACAAGTCCTCTTGTGGATCAAAAACTGGCTTATAAATAGGAGACAGAGTGAGTATAAATGGGAAACTTTCTCAGTGGAGGGTGGTAAGCAGTGGGGTACCACAGGGATCAGTAGTCAGTCCAATGCTTTTTAACTTGTTTATTAATGATTTGGAATTGGGAGTAAGCAGTGAAGTGGCTAAATTTGCAGATGACACAAAGTTGTTCAGGGTGGTGAAAACCAGGGAGGATTGTGAGGCACTCCAAAGGGATCTGTTGAGGATGGGTGAGTGGACATCAACGTGGCAAATGGGGTTCAATGTGGCGAAGTGCAAAGTGATGCACATTGGAGCCAAAAATCCTAAATATAAATACACGTTGATGGGGTCTGAACTGGCAGAGACAGACCAAGAGAGAGATCTTGGAGTCGTCATGGATAACTCAATGAAAATGTCTAGACAGTGTGTAGCTGCAATAAAGAAGGCCAACGCTATGCTGGGGATTATTAGGAAGGGAACTGAAAACAAATCAGCCAGTATCATCATGCCCCTGTATAAATCATTGGTGCGACCTCATTTGAAATTTTGTGTACAGTTCTGGTCATCACATCTCAAAAAGGATATTATAGCATTGGAAAAAGTGCAGAGAAGGGCAACTAGAATGATAAAAGGGTTGGAACACCTTCCCTATGAAGAAAGGTTAAAATGCTTGGGGCTCTTCAGCTTGGAGAAACGACGGCTGAGGGGTGACATGATCAAGGTTTATAAGATTATGAATGGGATTGAGCAGGTTGAGAAAGAAGTACTTTTCTCCCTTTCTCACAATACAAGAACTCGTGGGCACTCCATGAAATTGTTGAGCAGTCGGGTTAGAACCAATAAAAGGAAATACTTCTTCACCCAAAGAGTAATTAACACATGGAATTCACTGCCACAGGAGGTGGTGGCAGCTACAAGCATGGACAGTTTCAAGAGGGAATTAGATAAACATATGGAGCAGAAGTCCATCAGTGGCTATTAGCCACAGGGTATAGATGGGAATTCTCAGTCTGGGGCAGGTGATGCACTCTATTCTTGGTGCTGGAGGGGGCAGCAGTGGGAGGGCTTCTAGTGTCCTGGCCCCACTGCTGGACCTCATGATGGCACCTGGTATATTTTGGCCGCTGTGTGCCAGAATGTTGGACTAGATGGGCCATTGGCCAGATTCAACATTGGCTTCTCTTATGTTCTTATGTTCTTATGTTACAGGAATGGGGTTTAAACCAAGATCAATTGCATTCAGTCATACCGCCTCTTGTGAATCTATTGTACAGGCTATTATTTTAAATTTTTTATCTTTAATGTAATTGCCACCAAGATGTGTGTGTGTGATTGTGTAACAGAGACATGTGGCCCCCATGTACAGATATCTAAATCTGTGGATCAGAGCCACAGCAACACTGAACAGATTTTTCTGTAAACTTGGGGGGGGGGGCAGGTTTACAGAAAAATCTGAAATGTTAAAAAATACATTGGGGGAGTTTAAATTCCTCCCAAATTAAGATTGGAGGAGGCCGGGGCAGCAACAGAATCATGACGCGCTGTGTCATGACGTGGACGGGGGGCGGAGCCGGCTTGCTTAAATGGCTAGGCTCCACTCCCACCCAAAGCAGTTGTTGATTCATGCTCAAGCTGGAAGGAAGCTCTGAGCACACTGAAGGACAAAGCTGTGTGTTGAGGCCCAAAGCACAGTGGTTCTGGGCGGCAGCGGGGTGGCGGGCTGTGGCAGCATTCCCTCAGCGGTGGTGGCATCCCCTCTATGGCAGCAGCAGCATTCCCTGGACGTTAGGCGATGGCCAGTAGTGGCCCAGGGGAGGGGGTTAGCCCAGGGCGGCAGAGTCTAAGCTGCCCATGGCAGCGCACGGTAGCAGGTGCCTGGGGAGGGAGTCTGAGGTGGCCCTAATTCTCTGGGTTGTGGGCTGGAGCGGCTAGGTGATCTCTAGGCCCCCAGCCCCGCAGCAGCGGCGGACAGCGAGGCAGAGCGCAGTGACACAGGGCGATTGTGGAGGCCAGTATAGGCCCTCTAGGGAGGCCCCGGGTGGTGCTCAGATGCAGATCTATTCAGCGGGAGGACTGAGATACTTACCTACAGCCTCATTCATGGGGGGGTGCAGTCTTTTATAAATCACATTCATTTACATGCTACTAGGGGCTGCTCAGTCACAGCAGGGAACGAAAAAGAATTTTGGTGGGAAAATCTGCCTCAGAGTGGGGAAAGTGACAGAGGTCCATCATATGGGAGAAGCCAGATCCCACTGGCAAGCTCTATACATCCATCTGAAAAAGAAAATAAAAGCTGCTACCCCTTGAATCATTATTGCGATATGGGGTCAGAGACAGATCCAAATTGAGCTCAAAGTACCTCCATAATAACATTCATTTTAAAGATCTTGGACAAGTGGAAACATTTTCTTTCCCCTGGGCTATCACCATTAGCCATAATTGAATATTGTCCAGAGTTCAAATGAAGTAATAACCCACCTTTTTTGATAAGTGGAGGAACATACACTCATAAACATACATGAAACTGCCTTACACTGTATCAGACCATTTGTCCACCAAAGGCAGTATGGTCTGCTTACCCTGTTAATGGCTCTTCAAGGTTTCATGCAGAGGTCTTTCACATCACCTATGACCTGATTCTTTTTTGAACTGGAGATGCTGGTCATTGAATCAAGGTCCTTCTGCATGCCAACCAGATGCTGTATCACTGAGCCATGGTCCCTCCCTGTACAACTTAGTACTGTGTCTGATAATGAACTAAAACCTTTCTGAACATTACAATCTGTACCTGACACCCAGGGCTTTTTAAAAAAAACAACTACAGGTGCTGGAACTCCCAAGAGGGAAATGAAGTTTTCAATCTGTATACTGAAAACTCATGAACTTTTAAACATTTAAGAAAGAATTTTGTTGAAGAGGTTCCAGATCTCTGTTCCAGTGCATTCCCATAAAAAATAACCCTATGGCACCTATAAGATTCCAAACACCATTATTTGCAAATGAGTCACTTCTTGATGTGACTACACAGAAAAACCCAAACTACCCAAGATTTAATTCCTATGGAACTTGTTCAAAGTAGCCACTTATATAACTAACAGCCTACTCTCCAAAATATACCAAATTATATTCACCATCATATTCCTGAGTATTCCATCCTGTGTAATAGCAAGGGACCAAGATTTAGAAAATGTTGTGGAATCAAATCAGTGAAGAGGAACCTGGTACTCTATGTACAAAAACAATATTCCCAACATGTAAGAAACACAGTTTAAAATCAGCAACCAGTGTTAACACAACTCCTGTTAAGTACCACAGAATCTGAGCACTCTTCAGCCCTAAATGCTGTAAGAAGAGAGCTCAAAAGGCCGCTGTTCTTCCATGCATGATGGGTATGCCCAGTAGCTCAAACATATAAGGGATATAATTCTTCATAAATGCAGTTTAATTCCAAGCTGCTCCATTGAAAAGGTCCTTAGCTGGATCCTGTCACAATTACTGGACTCAGATCTCGTGCTCTATCTACAATACATTAAGATCTGCTCTTCTGCCTACTGTTGGTGCACAAAATATCCGAGGCAGGAACAAGGAAAAACCAGTCCCCATCCACATCAAAAAATGGATTACAAAGTATGGGATGCTGAGAATGTAACATGAAAAATGAAAAACCAAGTCCATTGATCAAACATTCCACCAAACAACATTATTGGAATGTATCTTGAAACAATGGGGGAAGAAGTCATTTTGAAAATCAGGGTTAGTAAGAAATGTTATATATGCAGCTGCATGACTCAATATAGAACTGAGTATATAGTGAAGGGTTATGTGATTGCTTCAGCACATGCACATTTGCAGCTTAGCCCATATTTACCACAACAGTGCAAAACTGCTGGAAATGAATGGAAAAATGCATGTGGATGGAGCTGCAGTCTGCGTATGTGGTAAACCAAACACATCACTATTTTATTACATACACAACTTGACCCACATACTCAGCATGCCAATTTTGTTGCGTGAACAGGCCCACAGAAGCAAAATGTTACAGGCAGGCACTAGCAATAACAGAAGTAAAGTAAGCCATTGGCCATCTGTCCACTCTGTTATAGGGATGCACAAGTTGTGACCTGTCACCTCAAATACAGCCCAATAACTGTACATTAAAGCCTTCCAGAGGCTTGATAAGCTCCCTCTTTTTGCAGTCCCAGGCAGGCTGGACTGCCACACATGGCTGGTGGACTGCATTCAGGTAGGTAACAACTGGGCAGTTACCATGCCTGGGATGCTTTTTTAAATAAGGGCATTTCACAATGTCTCATGTTGAGTCCACCAGGGCTTCAGTTTTCTGACGCAAGGGACAGTCCTTTTGAATAAGAAACATCTGGCTGACCTTCCCTTGAGTTAGGCTATATGGCAAAACAATTAACCTTTGTCTCTGAGAAGCTATTACTTTCAGATGCCCACTCATGGCTGCGACCTGCACAGAAGGCAGAACAGCACTGTCAATAGAATATAACCTATATGACTCCAGGTGTTTGGTTTAATCTTGTTTAGCTCCTGACAATATGTCAACATGAGTAAAGAAAGGACAAATCTGCTTCTCCCGGCAAGCATCCATCAGATCTGACAACCATTCTGTATCTTTGGACAAATTAGAAGTCATTAATTCTTTATTATGCCAGGGAGTCTTATTCTACCTTGGGCATTCCTAATGTGCCTGTTATTCTCACCCACTGCAAATACAGTTAACCTCAAGGCCATGGGACATCAAGATAGATGGCAGCCAGATGAACGGGACAAGTTAATGGTACATCATATGTGTGCAGCCCCTGGATGTTTTTCTCTATTCCAAAATTATTACAGCACCTGCAAATTCCATATTCTGTTATAATAAAATATTTGGCACAGAAAGATTTGCCTAACAATATGCAGGCGAAGGGGACAAACTCCTAACTGGCAAGGAGGTCAGCACCCCAAACGTCATTTGGCTGACCTTCTCAGAATAAATTACCCAGAAGTAGACCTGGTGAAGGCTGAATCTCTCAACCCCCGAAATCAGCCTCAAAAAGTTCTACTCTCCTTTGCTTCTACTAGAATACCCTCCGTGATTTATAAGAAGAAGTCACAGCTCATAACCAAAGGAGTCTTCCCAACACGGGTGTTCCAAAATGCTATTATATTACCCTTGTGCTATAAGAAATCCTTGGGTGCTGATATGAACTTACCCGCACAGAAGGGGTTACCAATGGAGACAGAGAGTCATCCAATATCCCAAACGAACTTAATTCCTTGGGATGACTTGGGTAAACCCATGGAGAGCACACAACCCCCTGAAGAACTTCATCATGCACAAGCTGGCCAAGGAACAAACCCAACCCCCAAGAGTCAACTGACACATAAGTTTCTGGCAAATCCTATTGAGGATGATCTTTTCAACTCATTTGGGAATCTCCCTAGCAACGAGCAACAATCAATTATCGATAGATTGGACTTCATGTGCCATAAACTGAGCGAGATCAAGGATTCGGAGATACAGCCAGCTGGCAGGTCCAAAGCTTCCCCAGTTAACTTGGAAAAACAGTGCCAAAATAAAAACAGGCCAGCTGACCCTTCAGAACTGCAGCAGGAGGATTATGAAATAGACTCCTCACCATTGTTCTCTGTATACTCCAACAAACATCTTCTGCCTATGGCGGATTCAAAGTCGCTAGCAGAGGAACTAGCTGATGTAGCGGAACAATCAAAAGCTGCGCATCCAGAATTATGTAAACAAATAAAGACTAAAACCCCTCCTGAAATGAGTGCCCACAAGAGGACAAATGGGTGTGTTGTGGAGGAGCAGTTTGTGGAAGAAATCGAGGTGGACCCCTTGAGCTTAGAAGACGGTACGTCAGGTCACATCACCCCAGAGGGACCTCAGGAGTCTGGACACAATTGACTAGCTAACCCCACAACACTCAAGGTCCTGTCCTGGAATGTAAATTGATGGAAAAGCAAGAGCAGTGACCCCCATATTTTAAAAGTGTTAAGCTACTTCCATATTGTATCCCTACAAGAAACATGGGCCCAAGACCAAATTAACCTGTTGAATTACTGGTCCTTTTCGGCCCCAGCGATAAAATGCAAGGGTAAAGGCAGACCGAAAGCTGGTCTTACCTGTCTTGTTTCTAGGGATCTGGAAGTGTCTAAGAGTGAAGTAATCATAGCTTCTCCTGTACTGTTAGCGGTTTGTATATGGTCTAGTTATTTTGTGGATCCCCTCCTGATTCTCACAGCATATGTTCCACCTGCAGAGGATAATTCTAAAGTCCAGTTAATATGGGATGACTTTGCTAATCAGGTAGGCCAATCCCTTATTAAATACCCCAATGCGTTGGTCTTATTATTAGGAGACTTTAATGCGCGAATAGGTGGCAATGACGAGGTTCTGCTCCCAGGGGTGCTAGGATCATCTGATTTAACACTGCCCTTGCCCTGGTTTTCCAGAAGCTCCAGAGATCACAAAACTAACCCAGCTGGCAGACATTTGATGGCATTAGCAGTCACGTCGAACCTTGTTTTCCTGAATGGTACTATCAACCCAAAGTGCTCGGGTTGCTACACGTGCTTTACTTCTAATGGACTCAGCACTGTAGACCATTTGCTGGTGTCCCCAAGTATATACTCTCAAGTCACTAACGTGGAAGTAGGAGAATATTTAGGAGGAGATCATCTCCCTCTGACTTTTGGAGCCACTTTTCAGCTGCGGGCTATTCCCACTCACAACACTTTGGGACTTCAAGAGCGAACTTTAGCCAAGAAACCTATTAAATGGTCTCAAGAGATTGAGTCCCAAATACACGAGATCCTTAATCGGGGAAACATCGAGGCAGATATGACCCAATATTGCCTTGTAGGCGATATTGTAACAGGGCTGGAACATTATGGAACATTAATGAGGAATCTATCATCTCTTTGCTCTGTGGAAAGGGGAGTCAAGGGAAAAGAGGAGTTTACACCCATACTAAAGAGCAACAGCTGGTATGATGAGGAGTGTAGGGAATTGAAAAGAGCAATTAGACTACAGTACAGAACAACTAAAAAGACAGGTCTTCAGAAGGACCTAGAAAAGATTAGATCACTTAAACAAGAGTATAAGAAGACTATTAAACTTAAGAAAGAGCTAACTTCTCAAAAAGACTGGTCAGCCCTACATCTAGCGATAGCAAATAATGATCATAAGCTGTTTTGGAACCTAATTAAAAACTCTTCTCTTCCCTCACACCACCAGACAGATATAACCATATCTCAGTGGATAGCCCATTATAGTGCCCTCCTTCAAAGTCCAATGGTACTTACATCATCCAACGATACAGAACCCCGACTTTTAGCTGAGAATATGGGAAGTTGGCCAGTGGTTTCCCCCATCCAAATTACTAACATAATAAAACATCTGAAAAGGGGAAAAGCTCCTGGGCCAGACTTCATTCCTCCGGAATTATTTTTGATGGACCCTACTTGGTGGGGCTTCTGTTTAGCTCCCATCTTTTCACTAATAAATAATTCTGGTGTTATACCAACTGAGTGGAAGCGTTCAATTATAGTTCCAATCTACAAGAAAGGTAATAGGGCTGACCCTCACAATTACCGACCCATAAGCTTACTCTCTATTCCAGGGAAAATATATGCAGCACAGCTCCTTGAGAGATTAACAGATTGGATTGATCAGGAGGCGATTCTCCTCCCAGAACAGACAGGTTTCCGCAAAGGGGTTTCAACCATGGATCACACACTTGTTTTACATCATTTAGCGAGCAAGTATTTGGCTTCCCCAGGCGGGAAACTGTATGCGGCCTTCATGGATTTGAAGACCGCTTTCGATTCCATCAATCGTGGCAGACTATGGTGCAAACTGACAGAAACTACAATAGACAGAAGGTTACTATCTTTAATTATGAATTTATACACCGATACCTCCGCCCAAATTAGATACAATTGGCAAGGCCAACTTACCGCAAGTTTTCAAACTAACAAGGGAGTGAAACAAGGCTGCTTGCTCGCCCCAGCTTTGTTCAATCTATTTAACAATGATATAATCCCATTTGTGAAATCCCAGGCCAAACACCCCCCTTTTATGGCAAATATACCAATTCTAATCCTTCTGTACGCAGATGATGCCGTTCTTCTCTCCAAAACAGAACTGGGCTTAAAATCAGTAATAAATGCATTTATTACATACTGCATAAAAGAGGACCTTAAAGTTAACTATTCCAAGTCAAAGGTCCTTAGATTTTCCAGAACATTCCACAATGGACCTAAGATAAGCGTATTGGGCGGGGCCTTGGAGAGAGTCCCCTCCTTTAGCTACCTGGGCATCACTTTTAATTACAATCTATCATGGAAACCGCATGTCCAGGCAGCTCTTAAAGCTGCAAATATCACAGCTAAGGCGATAAAAAAATTCTGTTACTCCAAAGGTGCAAACCACATACCAGCTGCCATTAAGATTTTCAATGCCAAGGCTATCCCGCAGATTCTTTATGGGTGTGCAGTGTGGATTGAAGGAGTATCTGAAACCCTTGATTCTCCCTTACACACCTTTTTGAGGGAAATTGCGACAGTTCCTAGATGCGTAGCGGGAACTGCACTCAGGGTTGAATTTGCTCAACCATCAATTGAACAGAGAGCCTGGCTCGCAGCTTTTAAGCTGTTCATGAAGAAGGATGTTCAGGGGGCAGCACAAACAAAGCGGGTTTCTCACATTTAATCCCCCATGACACCTACAAGAGCAGCCGATCCAAGTTAATCAAACAGAAACTAAAAACCTTGGGGATTGATATATCAACCCCACTACCTAATGAGCTGTTCAGAGAAATTAAATTGAAATTAAAGGAACTTGATTTCAGTAGCACCCTTCAAAGAGCCCGGCGTACTTGCTCGGGTTTATCGTTGGGTCTTGCCCCCCCGAGACGATTCCAACATATTGCTATACTCTTAAGATCTCAAGACAACGTCGTGCTTTCACCCTGGCGAGACTTAACTCTTTCCCCTCTAAGGTGGTTTTTGGCCGTTTTTCGGGACTTCCGTTTTCGGGACGACTGTGTGATTGTGGACAAGAGATGATAGAAACTATGGACCACATAATGCTTCTCTGTCCCAAGTGGAACAAGGAAAGAGAGAGATATATTACTCCTATTCTGAGAAAAGAAAAACTCCCTTCCCTTCCTTGGGTAGTCTCAGTGCTACTCTCTGATAATACTATTGACAAGCATATCATGGCTAAAGTGGCCTCCTTTTTAGCTGCAGTGATCAGGAATGAAAATTTGTCCAAATCTAATTAGTTCACCCCTGATAGCTGTTGACCACGTACAAACTGATAATTTTAAGTGTTTCCTTTTTTCCTTTTTCCTTTGGGGGGGGCGCGGGGGGGCATGACTCTGGTCCTCTATCCTTGTAAAATGATTGACTCGCTAATATCTGCCTGAATCTAGTGCTGGTTACTTGTTTATACTGCACTGTTGCTATGGCTTTATGCTAATGCAATAAAGATTATTATTTATTATTAAATATTTGGCACACTGTAGTGGCTTCACTTGCCCTAGAGATTTCTAGGCTGGAGGCTGATTCCAAAAATTCAAAGAAAGATTTATTTATGCATATTGCCATATAAGACTGATAAGTCACAAAGCTTTTCCAACCTGGGCTTCATGAGAATTCTGTGTTATTATATACTAAAGTCTAATTTTTTAAAAAAAAATCCAACACTTTCTATAATTTAACTGAGTCTCTGTCACTTTTTCATTTTGCTTACTGACACCAGTCCCTGCAATTCATTCTGTTTCCATGTTAACAGAATTCATTTTTCCTGATTTTTGACATGGAAGGCTGCGTCCCCTTCCTCTCCCCTCTTGTAGCCAGCTCTTTAGTAAGTAGGAATCTATTTCTGCTTGTCAGCTAAGAAAATAATTTATCTAGATCAGTGAGGCCAAATAGGTAAATAGGTGGCAAGGTTGGTGTGGAAATGGAGGGGATATTTTTGTTAAAAATCCTCAGTTCTGTACCTCCTAACAGCAGATGAAAAAAGGCAAACACTTGTCTTATACTATGTGGAGATTATAGTTCTCTGGGGCCGCGATCATCCACACAATTAGACCCGCCATAGGCGCGAATGTCGGGCAGATTTAAAGGGTGCAATCAGACAACAACATCTGGGAAGCACCCTGCAGCCATCGGCAACCCTTTCTGCTCTACCACAGAAGCAGAGTTAAAAGACACCAGGGAAAATCTGGTAGAAAACGTGTTGCAACAGGCCACAGATGGACTTTCCCCTGTCTGATCACTCCAGAATGCTCTTATTGCATCGGGATGGTCTGATGTTTTTTCCCCCTCTTCTCAGTATGCACATCACCACAAACTCCATAGGGAGCCCTCAGTGCAGAGATGAGATTCATTGATTCCTCGTTTAAGTGCATTGGAAACAAACAGCAAAAAAACCAAACCCAACTCACATGCAGTTGCATCTGATCACACAGTGGCGGGCTGTGCCTGCAGCTTCCAAGGACTGTGTGATCGCACAACTGCAGGTCAAATTCCTCCAGAGGAAATAACCTCGCTCCTCCCCCCATTTTTTCTGGCACATGTGACCACAATCTGGTTTTAGTTGTATGCCCTGCTAAAGGAATTTTGAAGTATTGCTGTCATAGTTTTAACTTACCTGTAACTCTTAAAGTACAATTCAATATTGAATAATCTTAACTTTCTACATTTTTCTTATCATACAGCATGTGAGTCCAAAGCAAAGTAACTACGGAACAACATTATACTGCTTACTGTAGCACTTTAACTTGGCTGTAAATCCTGGGAATAGTAGTTTCTTAAGGTGTTAAGTATTTTCTATTAGAAATTCTGTGGCCTGCTCATATGCCTGTTAAATCAGTTGTTCTGTGGAGTAACTATGCTGTAACATTTCCAGATTTCAAAAGTTAATATATGTATTGTGTCCCACTATCTCCCACAGCCTGACTTAGAGGATTGATCATCCGAGGAGAGGTGATAGTCATGGAGTTCCCTTATTCCAGCAAAGACACATACACACACCCGCCCCAGTGGGAGTTAAAAGGAGGCATCTCTTGAGAAAGACACTGAAGTTCACCTCCAAACTCAGGACCTTGAGAAGTAACTGAAATTGGGACTGTAGCTTTGAGGAAATAATTTGAGGTTGCATGATGTTGCTTTTAATGGGGATATGCACAAACAAAGGTAGTTGCAAGCAGTGCTCCCTCTAAGCTGTGGAGTCTTGTGAACAAAAATTCTATTTTGTGAGCTACTGGCATTAAAGTTGTGAGTGAGTGATTTGGCCACTGCATAAATTAGTTTGCTCTGGAGCCATCCTTCCTGAGCTAAGACAAAAATGTGTGAGCTGGAAGCTAAAAAAACTGAGCTAGTTCACACTAACTCATCTTAGAGGGAACACTGGCAAGGCTCACACATATGCCTCATTACTCTCTCATCCCCTTCACATGTGGAGAATCCCAGTTAGAAATTAATTCTGCTTTTCCATGACCTGTGGATGCAAGTGAATTTAACCAGAATGAGTTACCCCCACTAACAAACTGAGCTTCTAAACCATCCAGGCATACAGTCACAGGTTATGATAGTGAAATTAACCCAAATGTGTGCATTCAAACATCACAGGTAACTGGTTTCTAAGGAGGATTCTCCCCACAATACCACTACTTCAGTACCACTGCAGCTGTGGGGAGGGGGTCTGGAATTTTTTATCACTGTCTTTTTTCTTTTTCAGGCCTTGTTAACAACAGCTGGAGTGAAGATTTAGTTTTGAATGATGAACCTACATGGGAAGGAAGAGTAAAGCTCCTTCTCCATCCCATCCCATGCCCCCAGTTAGGGTTGCCAATCTCTAGGTGGAGATCTCCCAGAAATACAACTAATTTCCAGACTACTGAGATCAGTTTTCCTTGAGAAAATGGCTGCTTTTGAGGGTGGATTCTATGCCCTTATTCCACATTGAGGCCCCTCCCCTCCTCAAACTCTGCCCTCCCCAGGCTCCACTACTGAATCTCCAGGAACTTCCCAACCTGGAGTTGATGACTCTACCCCTATCCCCCAGCAGCTGCATTTTAAACCTGGAAAGATCTAGTCACAGACTTCCTAATGATCCCTCTGGTATAATGTGTATTTAGTGCCTTCTCTGTGCTAGGTGCTTTGCCACACAAAGGAATTGCATAGCCCTTGCCTAGAAACCTTGATTAGGATAAAACAAGATGGAGGAACTAGATCTTTAACAGAACAAGTAAGAAGAGTTGCCAATCTGAGGTTGGGAAATACCTAGAGATTTGAGGATGGAGCCTGGGGAGGGCAGAGTTTAGGGGAGAGAGAGACTTCAGGAGCTCATAATGCCACAGAGTCCATCCTCCAAATAGCTTTTTTCTCCAGAGGTACTGATCTCTGTAGTCTGGAGATCAGTTGAAATTCCAGGATATTTACAGGCTCTATTTGGAGACTGGCGATCCTAAGGAACAGTTACATGGTAGGGAAACATTAAATAAAGGTAGACACAATTGAAAGTGGAGACTGAGGGATACTTGGTAAATAAGCTGTGATGGACTGTCAAGGGTTAATGCCTAACAGAGTCTGAGAACCTTTGAGTAACAGGCTGTTCGAAAGGAATTCGGTTAAGAAAATCAGTTAAGGAATAACAACTGGATACTGACAGTTGAAGGACAGTTAAGCACTGACTGTGCACTGGGAAGGAGGCTAAGAAAGTGTGTGGATCGAGAAGGATCCTCATTCAAGCCAAAAAAAGTGAAATAGCTTCTAGTAAAGAGAAGTGATCCCTGCCCAGTTATGAAGGGAAATAGCCTCTAGAAAAGAGGAGTATTCCCTGGTCTGTGTATAAAGAAGCATTTTGGGAATTGGTGGTATGATTCTGCCTCCTAAACTTTACATGTCAATGGAACTCAGAAACCTATACTTGAATGATTAAGCAGGAACTGAAAAGAAAGCCTCTCTCCTCAAAGTTGAATAGCAGAAACACTTGTTGGCAACAAATTATCTGGTGTTTGTGTGAAACAAAGTTACCTCAGTCTTATTATCTGTTCATCTCATTCATCCTTCACCTGATTCCACCTGACCTTTCTCCTCCAAGTTAAATAAAACATTTTATTTTGAACTTTCAAAAGCCTCTCGTGTGCCATTTCAAAAGCAGAATATAAGAAGGCGATTTTTGTTTCCTCCCTCAGTTCCCTGGGCTGGGCCAGCATCCATCTATTCTTTCGACCTGACCTTTCTCCTCCAAGTTAAATAAAATATTTTGTTTATTTTGAACTTTCAAAAGCCTCTCGTGTGCCATTTCAAAAGCAGAATATAAGAAGGTGGTTTTGTCTCTTCCCTCACTTCCTTGGGCTGGGCCAGCATCCATCCATCATCTCTCTCTCTCTCTCTCTCTCTCTCTCTCTCTCTCTCTCTCTCTCTCTCTCTCTCTCTCTCTCTCTCTCTCTCCTGTTTGTGAGGGAAGGAAGTGGGTGAGATCATCATACAAGCAAAGGCAAGAGGGGAGCAAATAACTAAGCAGAACTGATGGACCATCTGGAAATCCTGTCTGGGTTGGCTCATAATTGGAGGGAGGAAGTATGAAGGGAGACCAGTTAAGAGAACAACTGTTGGTCAAAGAGAGAGGATTGTGAGACTGAGAGGTAAGAGAGAATCTGGAAAAATGCAAAAACAGTATAAAAAGGCGCATCAAACTTTTAAATCTTTATTTTCTTTCAGAGTGTTGGGTTTAGCCTAACCATTTTGCAACACTTCTCTCCTCCTTCTCTGGAAGTCCTACCTCTTGCCCTTCTTCTGTGAGGTTTAATTGCTTCCCTTTATGTGTTTTGATTTGAAGAGTTGCTAGGAGATTTTTGTTCTATTATTTACCATAGACCTCTGTGTGTGTGTGTGTTTGTGCGTGAGCGCATGCATGCTTGCCTGCACTTATTATATGTCATCAGAAGGCCATTGGGTATCTGCAGCCTTGCCAACTGCCACTAATGTACAAACATATCAATAAATAAGCGGCACCTGAAGTTAGTAATGCACTCATAATTGCTATCATAACCGCATTTTTCTTCAGGTCATTCAACAGAGAGTTGGGATGCTCTTGTATTTCTCACTTCTGTAATCAAAGGCAAGAGGACTGATTGATTTTTTTCCAGAGCAGAAAGATAGTTAAAATATGGTGACTATCTTGCATGTGACAGATATTGATAGAGATAAATAACCCCAGCAAGTCCTAAATGTTATAATGAATGGGTGAGCAGCTGCTGTTCAGTGAAAGTGCTCCCTTCTGTCTTGTCTGTTCACTAATGCATCCTTCATGTTTGTAGAACCAGTTTTCTTTTATTTTTCATGTCTGCAGGATGGAGAATCCAAGATATTTCAATAAAGATAAGCAGTGAGGCCACCTTGATTCTAACTGTCTTTAGTATAGGCAGGCGATGCCAAGTTGATTCCCAAGGATTAGGAAAATAAAGTATGTAAATATATAACTATCTTTTATTGGATTAATACTTGTATGAGTGTATGTACTTCTGAGTCATCAAGCAATCTTAAGTATTCATTACTAACTGCATCTGGTCCAATGAAAAGATACCAAGGCTGCGATCATACGGAAGGGGGAAGAGGCGGGCAGGAAGCAAGGCTGTTTGCCCCGGCTGTTATGACGCACGTTTGCGCGATCAAACTTCCAGCCACATGCCCCGCAGTTCCCGATAGTACTGGGTTTTAACCAGTAGCTTTTCTCCACGCTCTTGCGGCGCACACCGACGCCCCGCTGACGACTCAGGGATGCCAGACAGATGTGTCTGTCTGATCGTGTCCCTTTAATCCACGGGGGAATCGCATGGCTGCCGCGGCTTCTGGTAAATATGATCGCATCCCAAGTTTACTATTTTGTGTGCCTTTGGGCTCAGCCTGGCACTCAGATGCAATGTGCTGTGCCTCCTATTGAGCTTCCAGTGCCAGTAACTGTACATTTCTCCCCTTTCAAGTCGTGTTAGTCTGAACCAAGTTTTCCTTTCAAGGTTCATAAAGACTGTCATTCATTGTGGTGTAGTTTACATAAACACCAATTTGTTGTGCTCTAAATGTTAGTGACTTCACAGAGAAGCTATTCCAAACAGTAAATCTGCTTTAGAACAACCATGCTTTCTTTCTTCTTGAAAGATATTGCTACTGCTTTTAGACTGTGCTTACTTTAAGTAAACTATAGCTGGAGGGGATTTTCCCCTTTTAAGTGAAGAAATTGGAGGGGTGTATTTTTTTCTCCCCCTCATTCAAGTTAATGTTACTTTTCTGGCTATGTCAGACTGTTCAATTAGGCCTAACGATCACAGTTACAAGCGCTAGCACACTCAAGTGTTTGGTTATTCTGCAACTTTCTTCCTTTTTCAATGCACAAGCAATACTAAACTCTCTTGAAATCCATAGCACAAACAAGCTAAATGAAAACACAACCCTCTCTCTCTACAGACAGAAGAGAATCATGTGCCTCTTGACTTTCAAAAAATTATTCAAGAAAATGATCTTTACACCATAAGAAGATCTGTAGACTGTTATTGCAGACAAAAGATGGTACATAAAGTGAGACATTTGTCATCTAATCCCAAACAGAGTTACACCTCTAATATCCACTGATGTTAGTGGTTTTAGAAGGGTGTAACTCAGCTTCAGATTGCACTGTCGGACTGGTAGACTCATTCTTTAGCATGCTGTATCCCAGGATAATATGGCAGCAAAACTGGGCATGTAATGTGGAGTTGGCATTGGACAAAATGTAATTGTGTTACAGTTTGTTTTGTATTACAGTTAATTTGCTTGGATGTTCTAAATTCACATATAATGAAGACGGGGGGTGTTAAAGAGTCTAGAGGAGCATTTAATGCACTTCAGAACCTTATTTCTCATATTACTGTAGATGATGGTATTGCATTGATCTTCTTTCTGTTCCCAATAGTCTATATTGCAGAACAGAAGCAGTCAGGCCTCATGTCCAGGTGAGATTAATCATTTATTGAGGTCAAAGTGTAAGAAATGAAGGATTTTTCTAGTGTATTTTTATTCTAATACAATGATAAGGATGAAGATACAACCTTCCAGAGACAACTGTAGTGTGTCAAAGGGTGATGCAGGGGCTGAGGAGGAACCTTGGAGTCACATGACATATTGCCAGTATAGCTGGGATGGTCTCCTTGAAATCATTGTCCTACCCCAATAGTTAATGAGCATGGGTGTTCCTAGATCAGTGCTAAATCATCAGTGCAGAAAGCTGCCATGAAGAGAATTTACTGTCAAGAACATTTCTAACTAGTCATAAATTCTTGGATCATATCCCAGAATGGTCTGGGTGGTCTCTAAGGACCACACTGAATAGAATGCAATGGGCTACACTTTTTGGCAGGTCTATCATCTTTCATAACTACTACCAGCAGTGGAATGGAAAACATAGCAATGATTTACAGGCATTTTCTTGAATATATTCCACAATATAAATAAAGGCACTGGAAGTGGTGGGGGTGCTGCTGCTAATGCTGCAGAGGTGCCAGCATACTTCGTGGTCCACACCAACACCCTAAGGTAAAATGGATCTAAAAACATTTCTCCCTTTAACTTTATAATTGATGCTAGGTAATAGAAACATGTGTTTGTTGATACAATTTTTGTGCTTGTATATTTTTGTATGGATGTAACTTGCATAGAAACCATAACCCCAAACCATCTAAAATTACTTGTGAATAAGTTTCATGGAAAGCAATGTGACTTAGTCAAAAGTGATTTGTTCCACTGGTTTCAATGGACCTTGGGTCCAACTACAGTAACTTTAACAAGATCAGAGCCAGTGGCACATATCCTACCACTCTGCTAGCTTTCCTCCAGTGGAAGGAGTCTTCCCACAATATCAGTAGCTCTTTTGCCAGAAGGAAAATAACTCAAATTGGAAGAAGGCTCCTTAAAGTTGGAGAAAGTTTTCAAAATTTGTCGAGCACAGTTCTCTCAGAGCAGTTCTCTCAGAGCTCTCCCAGCCCACCTATCTCACAGGGTGTCTGTTGTGGATAGAGGAAGGGAATGAGATTAAAAGCCAATCTGAGACTCTGCATCAAGAGTGGGGTATAAATCCAAGTAATCCCCCCTCCCCCCTCTTTTTCTTCTTCTTCTCTGTTTCTGGACCTTTTAACATAATATAAGAGAAGCCATGTTGGATTAGGCCATGGCCCATCCAGTACAACACTCTATATCATACAGTAGCCAAAACCCAGGTGCCATCAGGAGGTTCACCAGAATCCCTTTCACTGTTGCCCCCCCAAGCACCAAGAATACAGAGCATCACTGTCCCAGACATAATATTCCATCTATACCTTGTGGCTAATAGCCACTGATGGGCCTCTGCTCTATATGTTTATCTAATCCCCTTTTGAAGCTGTCTATGATAGTAGCCACCACCACTTCCTATGAATTACGTGTATTAATTAATTACTCTTTGGGTGAAGAAGCACTTCCTTTTATCTGTTCTAAGCCTACTGCTGATTAATTTCATTGTGTGACCACAAGTTCCTGTATTGTGAGAAAGGGAGAAAAGTAGTTCTTTCTCTATTTCTCTATCCCATACACAATTTTGTAAACCTCTGTCATGTTACCCCTCAACCATCATTTTTCCAAGCTCAAAAGCCCTACCCTCTTTAACCTTTCTTCATAGGGAAGTTGTTCCATCCTCTAATCATTTTAGTTGCCCTTTTCTGCACCTTTTCCAGTGCTATAATACCTTTTTTGAGGTGCAGTGACCAGAACTGTGCACAGTATTCCACAGTATGGCTGCACCATAGATTTATACTAGAGCATTATGAAACTGGCTGATTTGTTTTCAGTCCCCTGCCTAATAATAATAATCACACACTGAATCAACATCTTCAGTGAGTTATCTACCATGATTCCAAGATCTCTCTCCTGGTCAGCTACTGCCAATTCAGATCCCATCAACGTATCACATTGAAACTCATTGCCATGTTAACACCCACTTGCCCAGTCTCCACAGATCCCTCTGCAGTGCCTCACAGTCCTCCCTAGTTTTCACCATCCTGAACAACTTAGTGTCCTTTGCAAACTTAGCCACTGTGCTGCTTACTCCCAACTTCAAGTCATTTATGAACAAATTAGAAAGCACTGGATCTAGTACCAAGCCCTGCAGTACCCCACTGCTTACCACCTTCCACCATGAGAACTGCCCATTTATACTCATTCTGTTTCCTGTTAATTAACCAGTTTTTAATCTACCAGAGGACTTGTCCTTTGATCCCATGACTGCTGAGTTTACTTAGGAGCCTTGGATGAGGAACTTTATCAAAAGCTTTGTGGAAGTTGAAAAGTACTGAGACTGAGGCACAGCATCGCGATTTCAGCTCATACTGTATTCAAAGATAAGAAAACTAGAGATAATCCTGCAGGGTGGGAGGCCCACTTAAATGCCAGTCCAAACCACACCCAACACACACATACACACACCCATGATAGGTCTATTTACAGTGTAACCCCAACCATAGGTTCCCTCTTGGATCCAGACCAGCCAATTGGCTAGGTTTAGGATCCTCTCTGTCCATTGTCTTGGAATGCAAAGCTTTGGTCTTTCGTCTGACCACATGGAATCCTGACTGCATGTGTGGTCCTTGTTAGTACACAACAGAAGTCTAGGTAAACAACATCTACTGGGCCATTCTTGTCCACATATTTGTTCACCCCCCAAAAAAAGAATTCTAAAAGTTTAGTGAGACAGGATCTTCCATTACAGAATTCATGATGCTGATCCTTCCTCAATAGCTTTTGTTCATCAACATGCCTACTAATTTAATAACGGATTCCACCAACTTACCTGGTATTGCCATCAGACTGACTGGCCTGTAATTTCCCAGATTTCCTCTGAAACCTTTTCTAACGATTGGGGTTACATTAGCTACTTTCCAGTCCTCAGGAATGAAGGTAGATTTTAGTGATAAAATGAGACTTCTTCTAGTTCTTCCCCTTTCCAAAAGAGCTCTTCCTTCCTGAGTGCCTATATAAGTTTGTAATCCCATTCCATTTGAAAGCCATTGCTTCTGAGAAACTGTCATTGCTGATTCCTGCGGGATCTGATGCAATTCCGCAGGGCCTGTAAGGCAGAGATGTTCCACCAGGCTTTTGGTTGAGGACAGCAACAGTTAAAACTGGTACCTTCCTTTTTTACTTTTGGCCCCACGTTCTCTTCCCTACCCTGCTGCACAGAGAGCATGGTGACTGGCAAAAAGGATTGATTGCCATCTGGATTGATTGTTTTATTAGTGCACTATAATAATTTTATCATGCTTTTTTAATGCTGTAAATTGCCCACTTGCGGGATTGGGCGATTCAGAAATCATCATCATCATCATCATCGTCCTTGTTTCCTGCACATGGGAATGTTTATAAACAGGGCTATCTAGAGCCATCATTGTCCCCAAAGAATGAGTATTTGCTGGTAAGAACATTTCCAACTAGTCATAAATCCTTGGATCATTTCTCAGAATGCTCTGAGTGTTCTCTAGAGACTACACTCTTCTTAGTTGTGTTTTTTTCTTTGCTATTGGAAAGGCTCCATAGGTTGAAAGTAAACTTCAGACTTCACTGAACTGAGTGGTAGGATACTGTCCAGTTCTTCTGCCATTCTTCTGGAACTTGGGTCCTTAGCTTGGGAGTTGTTACACACACGTACACACCCTGGGTTATTAGGGTTTTTTGAGTTGTAACAATCTGGCTTATGGTTCTAATAAATTAAGTTCATAAGTTATGCATTGTGTATGCTACTATTATAATCAATAAACATTCTTCTATTTTGCAAATATGCTGGTTGAACAACCAATGGGCCATTGAATGGCAGTGTTGCCTGGACTACACTGCTCTCTATTACAGAGTTATTCAAAAGGAAGAGAAAGAAAGCTTTAAGATCTGGTGGAATGCATTTAGCAGTGAGCAGATTCCTGTTTTATTACAGAATCCAAAGAAGGTCATCCATGTTACCCTAATCATTCCCCATGTCAGGCCTGTCATATGAGAGTGTCCCCTATTGGTTGACCACCGCTAGCATCTTTGTACTGTAAATTGTATTGTAATGGTTTTATACTTGTATTTATAATATGTTTTAACGGGTGTATTTTAAAAATGTTTTATGTATGTACTTACATTGTTTGTTAGCCGCCCTGAGCCTGCTTTGCGGGGAGGGCGGGGTATAAATCCCATAATAAATTAATAAATAAATGTGAAAACCCAAAATACAGGCCTGGAGTAAAAGAGGGACTTTTTTAGTCTGTTGTATGCATGACTCGTAGCCCAGCACAATTAATCTCATAGAAAAAAAGGACTGAAGGGAGACAAGAACCAGCAAGTAACTTTATTACTATAACTAAGATATAGTCTAAAAATGAGAAATCAATATGAAAAAGCAAGACAGAAACCAATAAAGACTATTCACTTTACACAATCCTAATATGTGTGTATATACACACACTCACAAACACACACACACATATATTAAATACTCAACTAAAGTTACTTTTTATTTCAAATTATATTCCTCACACTTGACTAGTCCAAAGCAAACCAACTCAGAGAGAGGGAAATGGTGAGAGGTTGCCTGAATTGGGACCTGAAGTTGTGGTGGGATAGACAGGAATGGAACCTAAGGTAGAAAGGAGGGAGTCCCTGACCAGTGTACAGTGGGGAAGTGCTGGTAGGCAGTAGGGCAAACCAGTCCTGATTGGAGAATGGAGAAACTAATAGAAGGTAAATAGGCAAAAAGCAATAGAGAATTAATTTAGCAAAGGCAGAATCGGGCAGCTTCATGTTTGTGATAATGGAAGATTATGTTGGAGGGGAAGCATCTGCAAAAATGGAGGAGTGAGAATGTTCTTATACACCTAAATTTTCCACAGTACCCATGAAGAAAATCTGCCATTAGTCCAATTTGGTGCAGAATTAGCATCTGCATTGGCATTGGTCCAGTCTTGGGAACTTGGCTGCCCATTGATGGACTTTGGATTGTGTTCTCTTTGGTGCCTTTTTAGGATTTGGGACCCCCTTTGGTGAAAGTTCTGGATCCAAGTTGTGATAGGATGTAGTAACCAACTATGACAGACTCCTGTCACTCCCTCACTATCAGGCAGGTTTTCCTGCCCAAAGTTTTGTTCTATGCTGTGCCTGAGCAGCCCCAAGTATTGTGATAATATTTGTGTATTTGATAGTCTGTTTGTTTCACCCTGTCACAGAGAATATAATTTGGCTTTTAGCCCAGCCCAGAACCTTGATGGGGAAAACAGGAGCCCTCTTGTTTTACCCCTTGAAATGGCACTTGAGAAGGAATAACATTCAAACAGAAATCTTAAGTTTATTTAATAGTCAGGGGATAAAAAGTACTTGGGCTTGAAAAGTGAGGTAAAACTTGTTGGTATTTCAAAGTATACTTCTTTTAACAGGCAAAATAGTGATCTTGAAGCTTGTTTGCATATATTCTAGGCTGTTAACAGTGAGAGATGTGCAGTTTTCCTGGAGTGGGTCTCTTTCTTTGAGCACTTAACTCACTCCTTTCTTGAAACTACAGCTTATTTCTGTCTCCGGAGTTGTCTAAAACTATTTTCCCTTCACGTCAGACCCAGGGTCTTCCTCAGAGCCAAACCCCCAGAGAAACTGGGCAGAAATTACTCATCTTTTCCTCCACAGAAGATATAACCCTGTTCCTTTTGGCTTGTAAGGGAGTTTCAGCACACTACCTAGTCACTCTTGCCAAATCACCATACCAGTTCTGGTATCTGTGTAAAGCGTACTTCAGCTTAGGTTGACATTTAGTCTCTGAATTCTGTTAATGAATTCTTCCTCAGAATAGGAACACTAGAGTTATACAGGAATACTACAGAGATCAGGGCCCTGTGCAACTTCATGCAGTTCCGTAGGGCCTGCAAGACAGAGCTCTTCCACCAGGCCTTCAACAAGGAGCCAGCCCCGACAAAGAACCCTGTCCCCCGAAGGCATTAGAACAGTCTGTGCCAGCTGCAGAAAGATCAGATCTACGGGCTGACTGCCAGGACATAGCATTGAAGGTTGTCTGCTATCTTTCAATTCATTTAATCTTCTGATAATTTATTAGTATTATAATGTTATCCATTGTTTTATTCCTTGTAAGCCACCTTGAACCAGCTCTGGCCGGGAGGGCAGGGTATAAATCTGATAAATAAATAAACAGTTAAGGCAAAGGAGTCTTTTCCCTTCACTTTAAGGTGAACTTGTCTGACTTTTCCTGTCAGACTCACTGACTCCAAACTCTGTCAGAAACCAACTGACAGAACCTCCAGACTGGTTCCAACTGACAGAACCTCCAAAATGGAATGAACCAAACTGAACTGAACTCCCTTCAGTACTCGGCTAATCATATAGTATTTCTCAGCTGCCACTGGCCAGTTAGAGACAATGGGAAGCCCATCACTCAAGCTCTCTATTCCAGAGGGATGTTAACCCTTCACCTCCACTGGAGCGGCTTAAAATTGGGCCAAGATTTTAAACTTCTAAAACTCTTTGAAAGTAAGGCTTCTTCATTTTGTAATTCACCTCCCATATCTCTGATTCTGCTGCACTAGGAACCTGGTTTTTAAGTGCAGTCCATCACATCAACCTATGGTAGAGCACAATGGCATTTGTAAAACAGAACTTCAAATAGTGCCCTTAAGATGGGCAAATGGTCCTTCCTTGGTTTATGTCTATATTATCCAGGGATTGTCTGTAGAAAAAAAATCAGGAGCCTGCAAACTGGTGTCTTTTTGGTAAAAAATAGGAGGATTACTGGAGGTTAAAAGAAGCCTTATTGATATGTTCCCAGAGTATTCAGGAAATCAGGATGCTGTCTGCTGGGAGTGCCTTCCACAATTCATTCTTTGATCAGGAAACTAATATTTAATATCACACTAGATAATTTCCCCCACAAAAGGCCAAAAGACCTTGGAGTATATTCTTCCTGCACCTCTGGCATTAGGAGATCAGAGGATCTTGGGGTGCCTTCATTTAAGGATGTTACACCATGCAACAGCAGGGATACTGATGAAGCATTCACATTTATGACTTGTTGATTCATTTACCTCTTTTCCTTTTGTGAGTTCTGGGCAGTCCCAGGCCTATACGTACAGTATGCAGCCTTAACCAGAGGAGAGTTGTTAGAAATGAGAGGAGAATGAAACTGATTTAACTAAATGCATGATGACTGAAGAAGAAATAGCCATACAAAGAACAGGTGGATGAATCAGTGGACATTGCCTCATGTAGACAACTGGCTTGAGCATGCTCAGCACCTGTGAAAGAAGTTTGAAAGAAGAAAGGATAAAAGGAAGTACTTCATCACCCAATGAGTGGAATTCACTGCCACAGGAGGTGGTGGTGGCTACAAGCATGAACAGCTTCAAGAGGGAATTAGATAAATATATGGAGTAGAGATCCATCAGTGGCTATTAGTCACAAGGTATAGATAGGAACTCTCAGTCTGGGGCAAGTGATGCTCTGTGTTCTTGGTGCTTGGGGGGCGGGGTCAACAGTGGGAGGGCTTCTGGTGTCCTGGCCCCACTGCTGGACCTCCTAATGGCACCTGGTATTTTTGGCTGCTGTGTAATAGAGTGTTAGATTGGATGGGCCATTGGCCTGATCCAACATTGGCTTCTCTTATGTTCTTATGTTAAGATTACTTATTCTCTGTTTTGCTTACCACAATTATCCATGGAGAAGAGATGTTTTGGAAGTTGCAGAATTTCATCATCCACAAGGAGTTGGAGAGGCACTATCAAAATGGGCATTCATTCTGGGTTCTGAGCATTCATGATGCAGGTTTTTCCCTCATACCACATTCACCCACTGCCTGTTTCATCAGTATGTGTTTTAGCTGTGAAGACTCTTCTGCTCTCATTTGTATCTGCTCTGAAGTAGAGGTGTGCAGATGGATATTAATAACCTAACAAAATGTTCAATTTTTCCATTATCAGATAAAGTTGCCAACATCTGACACAGTAAAAGGATTCCCAATAGTTTCCAAACTCCGATAATATTAATCTGCTGATTATTGGAAATGTCTGTAATTGGATCATGAGGCTTGTTCTCAGTTCTCTGCAGCTTGTCAGAGAAATGCGGAGAGAAGGCAGATCTCCTGGCCAATTTTATCCCCATGTCATGGGCCAGCCAGCTGGCATCTCCTCAGAGGAGAAGGAATCAGAGGAATCCTGCCCTGCTCCAATGGAATACTCACCTGAGCAGCTAGACTGAGAAACAGACCCAACAGGGGAAGCACTGAGAAGCAAGAATGCTTCCCAGCCATGGCCAGGCCAGGTTGCTCATTCTGGCAGGAATCAAAAGGACACAGAGGTCAGAGCCTCACTCCCCACTGGAGTCATCTGAATCAATGAAGCTTAGAAGAAGGAAGGAGCAGTCAACAGCTTTAGAGAAAAGACAGAATATGGCCGACAGGCTCATAGAAAGCAGCAAAAATGAGGAATCCACCAGGAAGAAGCAACCCCTGGGCTTTGAGGAGGAGTCAGTAAAAGGAGGCAATTAAAAGGAACGTGCTGAGCAAGGCTTGCTTGCAATTCCTTCTGTGAGCTGACATGTTTAGTAAACAGAGTGCTGTCCTGCCTTGCACCGTGTCCTGCTTAACCTGTGCTTGCTTTTACAGCTAGATACCCAGACCCTGTATCCTGCCATGGTTTCTAAGCCTTGTATCCTGAACTCTGGACCCTCCTTTCCCCTGATGTTTGGACTGATCCTTTGACTCTCTGACTTTGGACTGGCTTGTAGACTTTGGACTGGCTTGTAGACTGTGCTCTTGTATTCTGTTTTACTTGAGTCGGTTGTATTTGTGCATCCTGGAAACCCTGGGTGGAGTAAAAGTGCCAGGCTCTGTCCTGAATGCAACACTCAGGAAGGGATCAGGAGAGCTGTCTGTCAATCTTTAGCTGGTGCCCCACTTGTCCCCTGCTCTCCATTGTGTTGCTCTGTGGTTACTTCACCGCCAAAGCTTTCTACTCCTTTTCAGCTCCTCCTGCTGCACTTTTGCTCTTTCTCTCTCTCCTCTCCCTCGCAGCGTGTAGCTGACACTCCTCCCCGGCTCAGGTGCGCTCTCCCCTTTTTATTCCCTCTTCCAGCACATTCTGCCACTCTCCTCCCTCCTCCCCCATTCCCACTGGTCTCCTTCCCTGCTGGTCCTATTCCTGCCCCACCATTGGCTGATCCTCCACTTCTCCCCACCCTCCTTTCTCCCCATCCACATCTGCCCTCTGCTGCTGAGAGCAGGAGCTCTGCCCAAGTGTCACTGTTTCCTGGCTTGTGGTCCTGACTGCCATCATCTCCCAGCCAAGTAGGCCCCCACCATGTTCCTTGGTGTCTGCCAGACCCAGCTGTGGCCTTCGCAGCCATTGCCAGGCACATCCTCGCTGCTCCCCCATCCTCCCCCAGCTTGGCACTCGTCTTGGGGGTCCTGGTCGCCAGGCCTGTTCCCACTGCCAGGCCTCTGACTTTGGACCTCATTGAGGCATCCACCACTCACCAAAAAGGAGGTTGGTTCGGGCAGCCCCATCTCAGTGAGAGCAGGACTGAGTGAGATGCGCTTCTTGCCTTGACATCCCTGCCTTTGGCCACACCCAAGTTGTTAGCCGAACTGCTTATCTATGCAGTAGACGGACTAACTTATTTGAGGCCTGGCCAATGTATACAGAGAAATCGAGCTTCGCGCCAAGAACCCTTTTCCCCAAAAGAGAACACTTGACAAGGTTTCTTAAGTTTGAATCAAGATTCTCTTTACTGAATATCTTTTTAATTTACAGGCATACAAAAACAGATTCTCACACACATACACTCAAGTTCCTTTAGTTACAGTAGAAATGGAAATGCAATATTTGGGGTTTTAAACTAGAAGTTTAGGAGGGGAAAAGCATATACTTATCTGATTCAGTAGTCTCGACCTTCCAGTGAAGAATAAGGATTGTTTCTAACCAAGGGTATTCTTACTTTTACTGCACACAGTTAGAACCAGCTAACATGTGTGAGGGCTCCTTGGTTGCAGTCCAAGAAAGCACAGCGAGTTACCTATAGTTACTTAGCTAGCTAGAGAAGACAGATGGGCCAAGGCGAGCAAGCTTGCTTGGTTGGATCCTTGCTTGGTTGGGCTTAAACTAGATAAAACAAAAAGCTGCACCTCGTTTTATCAGCTAGCGTTGGGGGCTGGCTTGGGGTGTCTCTGTGGTCCATCCCATCCCTGTACCTATTGGCTAAAGGATGTGGGGGTTCCCTCCTACTAAGGTGGGGCAATACTGAAAGTCTACACCTTTCTACAAGAGAGGCTTGGTCAAGGTGCAAAGATAGGTTGGCATGGAAACCTTTAAGTATGCAGATGACTCTGGCTAGGTCCAGGTGACAATCTTCACACATGCTAAAGTCAAGCATCCTGTGGGTTACATGCAAGGTAGAGATTCCTCAATGGTGGAAAGGCTGTTGTTTCTACATTCTGCTGGAGAACCATAATGGAGATGCTAATGGAGATGCTTCTTGTTCCCAAAGCCTCATGGGTAGAGATATGCAAGGTATGTCTGTGACTTCATTTGCATGAAAGTACAGGCTGTGTGGTACCTTCCTTACACAGAGAGTCACATTAACTCAGGCATACAATTCTCCCAAAGTAAAGACACTTGCTGGCACCATTCCTGGTGTGCATGCAGGTCAGAAAATAACAAATAAAAGCATTTTCAAAGTTCATCTCCTAACAAAGCACAGCACCCCTGGCTTGGCCATGAGGAAGGGAGCCAGCTCCATGCTGGGACACTGTCCCTGTCCAATCAAGATAATCTGAACAGTAATTTCCCTCCCACTGCTCCTTCTGTACTTCTGCCTATTAATAGAAAGACTTGGACTGTGGTCAGACATGCATTTTAATCCACTGTTGCCCCACCTCTAATTAATCCAGAGTATTTTGTAACAGAGAATACTGATCAGACTCACCCCTTTTAGCATTATGCAAAATGCTTTTATCTCATTCTTGAGCAATCAGATGCATATCAGACCTGGCAGCCATTGGCCAATTTTTAAAATAGTTTCTCCCTTGAGCATGCCCACAAGGACTTCTATGCCTCCTGGGATATATAGTTCATGGGGCCATCAGCCATTTTTTTAAAAAAATTGTCCTCTGGGTATGCACACAAGCACTGATCAGCCTGCTGGGACATGTAGTCTCCCTCTCTAAACTTTTCAATTTACCCTTCCCCCAAAGCACAGGAAAAAGCTGGAAAACAGGGGTGTTTTTATTTGAAAGTTTTTATGAGGAAAACAAAATTTAGAGTAGCCCGTGGGGGGGGGGAGAGAGGTGCGAATATGCAGTTGTGCGCACTTCACTAACTAGTAAAAAAATGGGGGGTGAAAAACAAGAAACCAGTCAGACCTGCCTGACAGCTTGGGTGTTCAACAGAGTGATCAAACAACAGAAAATCCCATCTGAAACCAGCTCAGCCCAAAAGGATTGGACTTTCACAGGTATCAAATAAACACTCAGTGGGGGGGAGGGGAACAGGACACATGTTGCTGTCTTTGCATTTTAAATCCATAAGGGAATGGCAACAGCAACGGATCAAACTGCACATCTGACCACAGCCTTGGATTGCTTTGGAGGTCCTGATTGGAACTCATGTGAAGTGGCCTGGACTTCTATGCTGTGGACTCTTACCTGGTCTATGGACTGGTTTGATACTGATTAGTAGTATTAGCTTTCTTTTTTCCCTAGAGGATAATTAGGAAGGGGGCACACTTGCGTTATATGTGGCAAGGAAGGGGAAGTTGCTTTGTTGTGACTCATTTACTATTTTTATTTTAACTGTTGTTCATTTGTTGTGTTTAGGAGGAGGCATTTAATTAAAAAATAGCCACTCTGAAAAAAACATAGCCACCCTTTCCCCCATATGAAACAATAGATAAAAAGATTGGTGCAGCGCCTTCTTCAAGCATATTAAAATCAAACTGCTTTGTCCAATTTCCTTCAAACTTGGGGGATCTTTAATAGAAAGGGATAACTGAGTTTGATGAAAGTTTGGTACCATTTAGTGGGTGGGAACCACTCCAGAAAGCCTGCCATTTCCCCCCATAGGAAACAATGGGTAGACATACAGTTCATCATCATCATTGTTGCTGTTGTTATTAATGATAATGAATTATCGTGAATATCCAAGACATATCCAAGAATATTTCAAGACAAGGCTCCCAGCTTCCTTTGAAAGGTATGTCAATGTAGATTTCAGGCTGATGTCTCCATGTTCTCAGAATGAACAGTGCTACTTGAGGTGATATCATTTGCTAATGATATTACTCAGCATTTGCTTTCCATGGTACAGTTTATCAGTGGATACTTCCTGGTCTGAAACACTGTGAAATGAATGCATGCATTGTGAGACCTTTTCCAGTGGGGAGAAAAGATAATCAAAGATGAGGATATCATGGAGCAAGTAGTTACATGACTTGGTTTGTGAGAAGATAACATGTTGAAAACAGACTTTCAAGATTCTAACTACATAATCTTATGGCAAAAAGCTGGTCGAATACCTGCTTCTCTCTGGCTGGCTCTCCTCCATGTATTTACCACCACTGTATCAGTACAAGGCTGGTTTAATTGTAATAGTCGCATTAGAAGCAAGGCAAGGCATCATGAAGGAAGCAGCTACCACACTGATACCTTCACGATATAATCCTGAGCATGTGTATTCAGAAGTAAATTCCATTGATTTCAGTGGTAATACTCCCTAGTAAGGGCCAAACTAGACAACATTCCCAAGTCTGTCCCAGGGACATACCACTATTCTATTGCAGTGAGTTCTCACCAGGAATTTCCTTTTAATAGTGATGTGAGGGTTCAGTTCCAGTCAGAACAACCATAGCACAGGGGGAGGTGAGGCTCCTGCCTTCCCCTGCACTGTTTTTTCTGACCTGAAATAGCATGGGGGCATATAGGCAAATAACACCTCCCATGCCATTTAGCAAAGTGAAAGTTTTTTTATTATTATTAACCAGTAGATTTTTGTGCTTTCCC
Organism: Gekko gecko; assembly: GCA_029375565.1. Classification (NCBI taxonomy): domain Eukaryota; kingdom Metazoa; phylum Chordata; class Lepidosauria; order Squamata; family Gekkonidae; genus Gekko; species Gekko gecko. The sequence continues at coordinate 123,690,793 of JAPDNY010000006.1, read as the reverse complement.
CCTACTTTTTCTGATATCATTTATAAAAAGGAGGAGGTAGTTACACTTCTGATAGCTAGCACAAAGAGTTACAGTGCCAAACAGTTATAAACCACTGTTCTAGAGCATTGGAGTCAGGGACTGTCACCATCAAAGGCAGTCCAGCACTATGTTCTTGGCATAATTTTCTGTGGAGATCATGGAAAGAATCTACATTTTGGTACAGAAGGGAGGCTTTTCCCCAGATCAAATTAGCTAGGGATGCTGCTTTGGATTGGGTTCATACAATATATAATTGACCTCCCTTGTCTGAGTCATCTGAGGAAGTATGCTTTGCAGGTGCCTTTCAGAACCTGTGGTCCGCATGTGACTCTCCACGGGAGACCCTTTTGCCTGGATTACATCAGCTGATCTTATACAGAGTATATGTCTATGTGTGTTTCTACATGTGGATATGTGGTGACAATTCCAGCTTTATGAATGTTATTTTGTGCACATAGGGGAGACCCCGGCAGCAACTGTGTAGAAAAAGAAATTTCAGCAGGTGCTTCTCTTTCCTTGCATTGTGTCACACATCCAAGGAAGTATCCTGTAAATTCACACTTGTTTTCTTGTTCCTGTCATACAGTGCATCAAGCATGGAACACGAACCAGGAAATAGGAGAAGGCATGCTGCATTTTGTAAAGAGAGGAAAGGATCTAAAGTTATGTTACTGCCAAGGAGGTTGGTAAAACAAACATATGCTGTCCAAAACAGCTGTAACAATGAAATGCATCTAATTCTGTTTCCTGGGATTTTAGCACCCCCTGCTGTTCATCCTGTAACCAGCAATTGATCAATTATCCTTGTTTATGTAGTTAATCTTAGGCCAAGTTCAGACTGGCAGTTTGGCCCAATATAGGCACGTTTCACAAATGGATTAAAGGGGCCGGTTCACACAGGCACAGCTGCCAGGCATTCCCCAGCCATACTCAATCCGTCTTGTAACACTTCCCTCCCGAGTTTAAAAAGTACCAGGTGAAAGTGGTTGCAAACCCTGGAGAGCATGATGATCCCGCTTCCCGGATGTGTGCACACTAAACACTAAAAGCTGGGAACAACCCACATTGATAATGTGCACCGGCTGTTCCCACAGGGATGCGCATAAGCACACATGTGTGGTATGCGCTGGAGCGCACAACCACACCCACGGGACGCTTCCGCCTTGTGGAGTTCTTCTATTCTACCACCAATGCGGCCAGGGCATGCGTGACAGGATCCTGCCCTATTTGCTGCTGTATCTATGCACCTATGTGCCCATGCACCTATGCGCCTACCGCAGAGGAAAAACTGCTTAAAGCTGTGCCTCTGCCAGGGGTGGGCCAACAGTGCGAATGCTCCCTTGCGCCTCCTCCCCGGTATGTTCCCACATCAGTCCATGCAGTGTGACCAGGAATACCCGGAACACGTTGTTCTGGGTCTTTTGCCATGACTCCCTCACGCTTCATACTGCCAGTCTGAACTCAGCCTTAATGTAGGCAAAGTGTAACAGCAAAGGATTAGGGGAAGGATAACAGCCTACATGGCAATACAGTCTACCCTGTTGTGTCAATTTGTCTCCAGTAGTATTTTTATTCATGCAAAGATATTGGACTGTGGAGGTTGTACGCCGTTTAGCACTTTGTTGTTCTTTAGCTAAAGTTGCCTAGCTTAGCTTCTGAAAACTTAATGAGATTTGTCCTTAGGTTTCCTTACCCTTCTTTACAGGTTGCTCCTCCACCCTCTGTCTTCCGTTTGCTGCAGCATTCAGGACTTCAACAGTATAATACACCCTGAAAGAAGGTTGACAAAATACAACACTGTGGTAAATGAGGAAGATAAGTGAACATGCCTCAGATGAGCGACCATGTGCCAGTGGTACAGTATCTGCTTTGCCTGCAGAAAACCCCAGGTTCAATAAACAGAATCTTCAGTTAAAAGGATCAGATAGTAGGGGATGTGAGAGGCCTCTGCCTGAGACCATGAAGTGCTGCTGCCCGTCAGAGCAGACAAAACTGACCTTCATAGATTAAAGGACACACAGTTTATTGCATGTTCATATGTTTGTGAGACCTTCTTAATGTCTATTGTTATTCCACATGCTGGATTACCTGACTCCTTTGCCAGTCATTTGGCAGCTACTCAGATGGGATGTGTAGTCTTGTTATAAATGTAGTAAGTACTCTCTCATTGAGTGGAGTAAATTGCTTTGGAGAATATTTTTTTAAATCCTGGCTATTAGCTGGATCAGTTCAAGAAAGAATTATGCCCCCCTTCATATGCAATAACATGACAGCTGTAAAGTAGTTCTTTGTAAAGTAGTTCCATGTAGCTATGGAACATGTGTGAACAACTCTAAAACCATTACATTGGTCTTCTCACCCAATTGCCTCAAAACCTATAAGGAGGACCATTGTCAGATGAGAAAGAACCATGCAAGTGGCCCCACCTATGTCATTCTGCTGCAGGGGTATATGTATTTTTAAAGGTAGGGGGTGGTTTGATGGATTTCCCTGTGAAAGGAGGTCATGAATAGGGTGGGACTAGTAGAAAGAGGAAGAAAAAGAAGAGTTAGTTTTATACTCCACTCTTCATTACCTGAAGGAGTCTCAGAGTGGCTTACAATTGCCTTCCCTTCCTCTCCCCACAACAGACACCCTGTGAGGTAGGTGGGGCTGAAAGAGTTCCGAGAAAACTATGACTGACCCAAAGTCACCCATCTGGCTTCATGTGGAGAAGTGGGGAATCAACCCCTATTCTCCACATTAGAGTCTACTGCTCTTAACCACTACGCCAAGCTGGCTCTCCAAGAAAAACTGCATTGTGAGGAGTAGATGGGATTTTTTTTTTCCCTATTTGCATGGATTTAAGTTTTTCAGGAGAGATTTGGATTGAGACTAGGGAAAGAGTTATGTTGGACAGCTTGGTGCAAGCAAGGAGACAACCCAAGGCAATATTCTTAATACAATGTTTTATTCTTCCATCCTTGTTACAGCCCCTGCTCTACTTTTCCTCTGTTTTTCTTTCCCCCTTCTACCCTGCCCGTTTTCTTTCAGTATCAAGAGGATTAGTTTGCCCAGCATCAGACTGTGGTTTCCTTAATGGGACAAACTTCTAGACATCAATAATGAAACAGGCTGCAGCTGTTAAAACACAAAAAGCTGGGAAGCAGAGAGACCTCAAGAGGGGTGAGAATGCACTTAAGACAAGAGTTCCTTTTTGGTGTAGTGGTAAAGTGCGCAGACTCTAATCCGAGAGAACTGGGTTTGACTCCCCACTCCTCCACTTGTACCTTCTGGATGACCATAGCTCTGGCTCAGCTGTTCTTGAAAAAGAGCAGTTTCTGTCAGAGCTCTCTCAGCCCCACCTACCTCACAGGGTGTCTGTTGTGGGGAGGGGAAGGGAAAGGAGTTTGTAAGCTGCTTTGAGACTCCTTTGGGTAGTGAAGGGCGAGTTATAAATCCAATCTCTTCTCTTTTCTTCTTCTTCCTTTTGTAGTCACCTACTGCAATCTGTCCTCTTATCCTTTAACTACCTCTTGGTTACAGTGGTTTAACACCTGTATGCTATGTTGTAGTTTAACAATAGTAAACTCTGTTCAGTAGATTTTAGTTAACCCATTGATCAGCAGCCTACCCAAAAAGTCAGTCAATTAAAGGAAAACAATATCTTTAATTATTGTGTTCTTTGATGGACCTGCTAACTCTGCAACAGTAGTCCATCAAGTTAGGGATAATATATGCTGTAGGAAACATCTTATAAGCAGGACTAGACTAAATACTTGGAGGTCTTATGTGAAGCACAGTCTTAGTGCCCCTTAACTCTTAAACTGAAGTATTTTAGACGTTCCTCCCATGGCTTAGGCTATCAGTATCTTGTATTAATATACAGCTAGAAAATGGAAACTGCACCCCTAAATTTTCAAAGGGCACAGCAGTTGTTACCCACGTAAGCATGGAAAATGGTTTTACAGGCCTCTGCTATGAATAAAACCGAAGGGCAGGTGCTCAAAGCACGATTATAATGTGGCAATATATCATGATGAATGATAAATTTCGTGCCTCAAAACAACAGGAACTTATTCTAGCATAAGTGGCACAATTACAACTGCAGTCCTTATGGAAGCACCTCACCCTACAGCAAGGGAGCCGAACTCATTTGTTACGAGGGCCGGATCTGTCATAAAATGTAATGTCAGGTAGCAGAGATATAAACTTTATAAAGGACACAAACACAAAGATATTTTTTTTAATTTAAATAAAAGCATGCTTAAAACATTAGCACTCTTGCAATATTTTGTTTATTTAACAGTGTCTGTTAACTGACACCTCTTGCTCTGAATTATTGCATCAAAATGTCTGTGCTGTTGCATTCCTGAGTATGCTGTTCAAGTGTGTACCTGTAAGCTGCAAACCTACTTTTGATTTATCGACATTCACCACAGAAATCTCATGCTCAGAGTTCTGAGTCTAGGACCCAGGGGAAAACATGAAATGGCTGAACGATTGAGAGAATCTGGCGAAGCAAGCTATGATGCAGCAGCAGCAACAGAACTGGAGGCAGGAGATGGCCAGTTCCACTGTGGGCCTGATGGAAGTCCTCCAGGGCCCTGATCCAGCCCCTGGGCCACATGTTTGACACCCCTGTCCTACAGAATGTGCCAGTAACTTTCACAAACACTTCTTCTGAGCACAACAGCAGCATTTAGAATATAGTTGGTGCTGTGTAAAAAAAGTATAGCACTAATAGCAGCAATATTTGCCAACCCATTGTGGAGCTGGTTTAAGGGTAAGACAAAGCCTGTATTTTATTTTAAAGGTAATCAAAACCTAAAATATATTTTTCCTGTCTGATTCCTTGTATGTCAGTTGAATTTTTCTCTCTTGTTTTTTGTGGACAACCTCAGTCATAGTCTTCATGAAAAACTTCTCATGGAGAGCATGAAACTAGAGAAGAACATCATAAAACTAATTTCTCCATGTTTCTGAACTGGTTGTAGCAGTGTTGTGCTCCTGTTCTGGTGATACTAATATTGTGCCTTCTTGAGGCATCTGCAACAAAAGAGATAGAAAGTAAAATTGATTAAGTGGTAAGCTTTTATTGTGAAAGATTAAATAATAGCACTACCTACCAGAAGGGGAAGTGTTGTGCTATGCAATTGTGATCCTATTCTCTCTCTCTCTCTCTCTCTCTCTCTCTCTCTCTCTCTCTCTCTCTCTCTCTCTCTCTCTCTCTCTCTCTCTCTCTCTCTCTCTCTCTCTCTCTCTCTCTCTATGTCCTGAGAATAAAAACTGGATGTATAGTAAAATATTTCTTGTTTCTATTTGGTGAACAGTAGTACAGTATTCATGATGAAATTTAAGTGAATAACAGTGCAATTCTGAGCAGAATTACACTATTGACTTCAGTGGATCTAGAAGGGTGTAACTCTCTACGGACTACACTTGAGAAAAAATTTCTTAGGGGGCACTGGCTAATCGAATTAAAGGATTATCCGGCCCCTTCCCTGCACCTGCCACCGCTTGGGGGCTGTGGACTGGATGGGAAGTCAGGGGGCCTTGCTAGTAAGTCAGGGGGCCTAGCCCCGAGATGCCCCGCTGTAGCTACAGGCCTGCTCAGCATGAGCCTGCAGTGCGATGTGGCTGTGAAGAAAGCTAATGCAGTCTTAGGATGCATTAACAGAAGCATTGTGTCCAGATCACGGGAGGTGGTAGTTCCGCTCTATTCTGCTATGGTCAGGCCTCACCTGGAGTACTGTGTCCAGTTTTGGGCACCACACTTTAGGAAAGATGTGGACAAGCTCGAGCGTGTCCAGAAGAGGGCAACCAGGATGGTGAGAGGGTTTAAATCCAAGTCTTATGAGGAAAGGCTGAAAGAGTTGGGTATGTTTAGCCTGGGAAAGAGAAGACTTAGAGGGGACATGATTACAGTCTTCAAGTATTTGAAGGGCTGTCATGTAAAAAATGGAGCAGACCTATTCTCTTTTGCTCCAGATTGCAAGACTAGATCTAATGGGTGGAAATTACGAGGGAGTCGTTACCAGGTAGATATCAGGAGAAACTTCCTAACTGTAAGAGTGGTTGAGCAGTGGAGCAGTCTACCTCGGGAGGTGGTGGATGCTCTTTCCCTTGACGTTTTCAAGTGGAGGCTGGATGACCATCTTTTGGGTATGTTGTAGGTATGTAGGGCTATCTTTTGGCTATGCTTCTGCAGAGTGCAGGGGGTTGGACTTGATGACCTGCAAGGTTCCTTCCAACTCTAACATTCTATGATTCTATGTTCCCTGCCTACTAGGTCAGCACCTATCTATATAGCTTGGTACTAGATAATAGAAGTATGACCAAGTTTGGAACTTGGTTGACAAAAAGTTGGTTTGAGATGAGTGGATTTTAACGTTGGGGCAGACATAATCAGTATCTGCTAAATAAAGCATTACATGTGTACAGCTTGACAAAGGGAAACAGGCAAAATGATGGGCTTTTATTTACAGCAGATTTGTAGGTGGTATGGGTCGACCCCAAATTACTGAGACATCCGTCAAAAAAAATGTTCATAGATAAAGATGTTATGGGAAGAAGGAAACCATTTCAGTGACGAGCAACATCATGCCAATGAGACATAAAGAAGAGAGACTATAACTACATATCATCCACCTGAGCTGTTTCACATTGTCCATTTTGACAGGAGCAACAGTGTCTGTACATAAATAGCTCTAACTGTAAGGCACATATGTGATGGAAATAATGAACAATTATTGTAGAAAGTAATGGATCCTTTTGAATGATGAGGGCTTGAGCAGTCATGAAAGAAAGCTACAAATAATCTTGATGTTCTTATCACCCATTTTTCCCAAACTAACGCAAACATTATCACTCATTTGCAGCTATTTCATCCTAGTTCTACTAACTCTTTATGCATTCTTCTTCATTCTTCTTATCCTAGGCTAGGCCCAAACATGGCTTCACTAATACACCATTATCAAGGCTTCATATCATCCTCTTTCATTTCAAGCCAGATTTGTTTTTTTCCCAGTGCATTTAGATCCAACCCTAATAGTAGCAAATTATTAATCAGATCTGCCCTTTATGCATTTGAATCAAATTACTTCATTGATTATAATCATAAATATCTTATGGTTTGATTAAAATGGCCAATATTTAAAATAATATATAAAATATATGACATAGTAAATAATCAATTTATTGAAAATTAAGTTTAAATTAAGCACCCAACATCTATCTCTGATAATAACTGACTCTTTTGGCAATCAGACTGATGGATGGAATATGTAAGTAATAAATCTGGTGTACACCTTCATGTGACATCCATAAATGGGTGGAATAAATCGTAATCAGCAATCAGCGGATTTAGTATGGAGAGGCTAATCTGTGTGCTAAATTAGGAGGTTTATGCTTTAATGGTTTTTATTGGTGTTTAGTTGTACTGCTGTTTATTATAGTTAAGTACTTTGGCCAGTGAGGCATTTGAGAGCAGTCAATGAAACCTAGCAAGTTAATGGAGCTTTGGCATCTTCTGGAGGTACTGATATATTAGTACAGAATCCTGACAAGTTAAACTCTGTCCTTATGTCTGTTCTTTAACTCTTTACAGTTTCCTTAAGAAAAAAAATCTTGGTCTTTTAGTATGGTTTTTATTGTAGACATAGCTTGACCATTTGCCCTCTTTAGTGTTTTTCACTTAATCCTGCTAGTGGTTGCCTTTGCACTTTTCTGGTCCTATTTATTTTCCCAAAGGTTTAGACACCAATAATACATCTCAGCTTATGAGGCGTATCTAAGAAAGACAGGCATTTAGTTTCAGTGAAAGACTTTTGGTCATGTTTTTATTATGTAAGACATCAGGAATGATTTTGAAGTGTATCAGGAGTGGCAAAACAAGGAAGGATGAAGTGGGAACAAAGCAGGAAAGGATTTAGAACAGGATCGGGAGATTTAGAGAATAGACAGGTTCAATAATCTGACTTTGCAATGAAAAATCCAGTAGAGAAGAATTTGGGGTCAAAAATCAAGACTAACGAGATGAAAGCATAGGCTGAGGAGGTTACTTAGTAGATCACAGAGTAATGACTACTCCACTTAGGCTTTGTGTTTCATAGACAAGAGGGAGCAGGTTACTTGAAACACTAGACTGGTTTTTTACACACACACAAACACACAATATAGGCTAAATGTAATCTATAAATTAAAGGGGGGGGGCTACTTTTTCCTTTGGAACTTCGGCTCAGACCGGGATGCAGATCAGTGCTGAGTAAATTAGCTGACACCCAGAAATTGACCCTAATTGTTGGGGTTCTTGAAGCTGAAAGGGATGTGGATATAAGTCTTTATTATTATTCTCTGTTTATATTTGTAATTTGGAAAGAATAAAACTGTTTTCCTTCTAGCCCTGGTGTGTTCGTTGCTTTTGAAATCCCTAGAGGAAAAAGAAACATTTGCCTATTGTTTGCTCCTTGGCAACACAGATACCTGCCCCTAACAGAGAGCTTTTGTCCATTTTTATGGTGCCATGAACCAATCTCTGGGGCCACGGGCATCCTATTTTATTTATTTTGAAATATTTTATATCACATACATGATTTAAAACATGTACATACCAGTTATAACACTGTAGTTGTTCAAGTGATAATTCTGGAAGTAAATATTCCATAAATAGTTGAAGGATGCCATGATGGACTATGTTTTAAAAGTTCATAAGTGCTGTATAAACATGTAACAAACTGTGAAGGGTTAATCACTCACAGAGCTAGAAAATCTTTGAGTGACAGGCTGCTCAAAAGGATGTAATTGGATAGTGTCAGTTGTGAAGAAAGACTTGGGAACTGACTGCTGAAGAGAATGCAGTTTAGCACTGACTGAGGACTGGGAAGGTGGCAAGGAGGATTAGGAGGATTGCCGAAGACTCCCATTTGGGCCAGGAAAAGAGTCAGAGCTTCTAGTTTAGAGAAGTAATTCTGTGCCCAGTTGAAAATGGAGCTAGCTCTAGAAAATGAAGTGATCCCTGGTTTACTTAGAAAAGGAATTTGGGTACTTGGTGGTGCATCCCTGCCTTCTGAAACTTGAAGAGTCAGTTAAACTCAAGAATTTATACTGGAGTGCCTAGCAGACAATGAAACCAAAGCCTCTCATCTCAAAGATTCTAAGACTTTGTGAAAAGCTTAAAACTCTTACTCACTGGAAACATATTAACTGGAGTTTGTGAAAGTACTAAGTTACCTCAGAGTTATTATTGATTCACCTCAGACATTTTACCCTTAATTTCAGCTGGCCTTTTCCTCTCTATGTTGAATAAAATATTTTATTTTTGAACTTTCAAAAGCCTTTAGTGTGCCATTTTCAGAAGTATAGGTTAAGGAGGGGACCTTGTCTCTTCCCTCAAGTTCCTGGGCTAAATCAGCTTCAAAAGATAATAATATGACAAGGTGGGACAGCCATAAACCTTCAAATAAGAAGAAAATAGATAAAAGAGGTTGTGCAGCCAGAAAGGAAGGAAAAATGGAGGGAAAAATGGAGTCTGCTTTAACAGGGAGGGCGGGTTATAAATCAAATAAATAAATAAATAAAAATGTGAGGAAGAGAAGAGGGCAAGGTCACCATAGATGCCTAGTAAAATCTGGTCCATGCATCATGCAAAATAAATATCTGCTCTGTTTATATCATGCCAATTTATTTTCATGCTGTGCCCATGAAGCATCATCCCATTAGGTGGAGATGGGTGCATACCAAATAGAGACACAAACAGGAATCATAAGGTCAATTCATACATGGGCTAAATGAGGAAGTGTCATAGAAGAGAATTTTTCTTGTCTGGAAAATGTTGAAGAGCCACTTTTTGAATGTTGTGTCAGTCCATTACATGCAAAAACTGAAGGCCAAGCCACTACCAGTGACAGTTCTGAGCTCACTCGCATTATTTCCATGACTACATACATAGAAATCAGTGCTCTGTAAACTGGACCCTGTGCATTACCCGCTAAGAAAAGAATAACACCTTTTGTCTGCAAAACAATAATATGTTAATTGGCCTACAAACTGTTTAGTTATAAGAATTCAGGCTCATCCTTACAATTTCAAATAAAAGAGTGGTGAAGTGATGAATACAGCTACAGTGTTTCAAGATAACAAATGATGCCAAAAAATCCAGTGTTTCAGTGACCTGACAAACAATTGTGGAAAACAAATGCAGATGGGAAGAATGTGATAGTTTTTTCTTAGGAATTCTGTGACAGATGTGCACAAGCCCCAGGTAGAGGAAAAAATTCTCTCTGTCATCTTGGTCTGTCATGTTCATTTTAAATATAAGTCATCTGAACACTGACAAACCAGGGTATGGTGATCTCTGTGCAATAAGTTACTTAGAATCTTAGTTTTCTTTTCTTTTTTTTAACTTACTCAGTTGGGCAAAGTTTATTATTTTTTAAAAGTAACACAAAACAAATACATTTTACAAAGCCTTAGTTTTCTAATTAAACAAAATGGGGATTAAGAATGTTTCAGCTGCCAATTGTAATTGTGTCTGTTACACTTGTAGCTCCTAAATTTAGTTATAACTTCAGGACAATTAATGTCCCTGTCTTAAAGATTTGGCAGATTCTTTTATTCTGATGATACATACAAAATAGCCACAATTTCAGATCTTGGGAAAGATGGATGGTTGCTATTGTGCAGGAAATATTTTCTCTCAGTGGTGATCTTCTACCACATCTGCCAGTATGTAATGTATGTTCAAAGAGCAACCGTTGTGTGTGTATATGTAAAATACCCTCGAGTCATTGGTGACATTTGGCAAACTACAGGGTTTTCAAGGAAAATGTCAGGATGGGGCTGATACCCAGCACAAACTCAACCCCACCCTGGCTGTCCAAGCTATGGATGGATGGGGGCTCAACTCGCCTATGCAGGGATGGCTGAGAAAGGGAGGTGGCTGAGACCTGGGCAGAGTGTTCCACCCAGTGTGAGAACAAGGCAAGGATCCAAGCAGTGGCATGGAGGGAAGTGGCCAGAAGGCAAGGCCAAGCATCTCTGAGCAGCAAGGGGAAGAAGCAGCTCAGAAAGCAGGAGGAAGAGCTGGGGGAGGTTTCTTTTATACCCTCCTGGGTGAAGCAGATGGAAGGGAATTGGATCCAGGCCAGGCAGGGATGGGACCAGGGAGGTGCCACACCCAGGCAGAGAGAAAGGAAGGGACTGAACTCCCAGAAGGTGAGAGAGAAAGCCAGTTCAGGGACAGAAGAAGATCAGAATGCTAGAACCCCCTTTCCTTTCCAATTCCCCCTCCTTACTCCCCCTTAATCTGGAGAAACAACAGAGGGCAAGGAGCCCACTGTGATGAACTGATCTCCAAAAACAGGATGCTTAGTGCACCAAATTCAGAGAGCCAGGAGATGAGGGGTTAATGCATTACTGTAAAGCACAGTTTGATTGACAGGTTGCTTCCTGCATGCACCCCCTTCTCTCTGAATAGTCAGTGTCAGCTGAAGAGATTTTTAAAAAGTCTTGTCAGTCTTGTCAGGGAGAGTCAGTCGTCATTTGGACTTTGGCTTCACAGTTGCCAGTCAGGAGGAATGTGTGTGTCAGTCTGAGGGGAACAGACAAATTCATTTGGGAAGTGAAGGCACACAACTCCTAGCCTTTACTGTGTACCATTGCATTTGAGGAAAAGTTCAGAAATCAGAACTTAAAGTCTAAGTGTCAGTCTTAGCTGAATTCCATTTATTCACAGTCACCGGAGCTGGGGTTTACATTTGACAGAAGAGACTGGACAGGAGGCTGAAACTGCCAGTCTAGCCAAACAGAAAAGAATTATTGCTCCTAGAAAGAGGAGGATATTTCTTCCTCAGTTATACATTGGGTTCAACTCAGAAGGGACCCTTGGTTTGTATGAAAAGGGAAAAGGTCTCAGACTCCTCAAGAATGAAAATGGGAAATTGTAATCCCACAAGGAAGAAATACAGGAAGAAAGTGCTAGCTTCCAGGAAACTCAGACAGCTATATGAAACTTTATTAAGACACATTGTTACTGAAAGAAATCTCCAAGGCAAACAAACCTCTCACAGTTAAGAAGAGTCTTTAAGAATATAAGTTTCAACTGTACTCTGTTGCCTGTTCAAAATATTATAACTTGTATAAGTCAAATTTACCTCAACTTCTCATCCCCTGCCCTTTCCTAACCCAACTGTGTCTGTTCAATAAAATCAACCTTTCTGTTGATTCCAGTCCAACACTCTGTCATACAGTGGCCAAAAATACCAGGTGCCATCAGGAGGTCCACCAGTGGGTCCAGGACACTAGAAGCCCACCCACTCTTGCCCCCCCCCCAAAGCACCAAGAATACAGAACATCACTTGCCTCAAACTGAGAGTTCCTATCTATACCTTGTGGCTAATAGTACTTACTTTTATCTGTTTAACTGCTCAGCAATTTCACTGAGTGCCCACGAGTTCTTGTATTGTAAGAAAGGGAGAAAAGTACTTCTTTCTCTACCTGCTCTATCCCATGCATAATCTTGTAAACTTCTATCATGCCACCCCTCAGTCATAGTTTCTCCAAGCTAAAGAGCACCGACTGTTTGAACCTTTCTTCATAGGGAAAGTGTTCCAACCCTGTTATCATTCTAGCTGTCCTTTTCTGCACTTTTTCCAATGTATTTTTTTAATCCTTTTTGAGGTGTGGTGACCAGAACTGTACACAGTACTCCAAATGAGGTCACATCATCGATTTATACAGGGGCAGTATGATACTAACTGATTTGTTTTCAATTCCCTTCCTAATAATCCCAAGCATAGTGTTGGCCTTTTTTATTGCAGTCTCACACTGTCTCAACATTTCAGTGAGTTATCTACTACGACTCCAAGATCTCTCACTTGGTCAGTCTCTGCCAGTTCGGACCCCATCAATTTGTATTTACAGTTAGGCTTTTTGGCTCTGATGTGCATCACTTTGCACTTGGCCACATTTGCCACATTGACGCCCACTCACCCATCCTCGACAGATCCTTTCGAAGTGCCTGAACAATTTCGTGTCATCCACAGATTTAGCCACTTCACTGCTTACTCCCAACTCCAAATTATTAATGAACGAGTTAAAAAGCATCAGACCCAGTACTGATCCCTGCGGTACCTACACTGAGAAAACTGCCCATTTATATTCACTCTCTGTTTCCTATTAATTAGCCAGTTTTTGATCCACAAGGGGACTTGTTCTTTTATCCCATGACTATTGAGCTTACTTAGGAGCCTTTGATGAGGAACTTTATCAAAAGCTTTCTGGAAGTCAAGGTAAACAACATCTATTGGGTCCCCCTTGTCCACATGTTTGTTCACTCCCTCAGAGAACACAGACAGGTTAGTGAGACAAGATCTTCCCTTACAGAACCCATGCTGAGTCTTCCTTGATAGTTTTTGTTTTTGTTTTGTTTTTTTATAATATTTTATTGATTTTATAAACTACATCCTACTACCTAAAGGTAAGGGTACACGGGAAAACACTATCACTAACTTAAGACAAGAATTTTGCGTTAGGTTACATAAATCACTCCTGTGATAGCAATAGAAAATAAGAAAACAAAGAGTTCAAACCTCTGTTAAAAAGGGTTTAGTTATGCTAAGTTCAAATCTTTTGTAATCCAGAGTAAATGTTTATTTCTTGTGCTTCTTCTTCTTCTTCTTCACTTTTGGTGTCTTGGGTCCTGCTGCTCCTTTCTCAGACTCTGAAGTCGAACTGCTAGAGTCACTTGAAGTGTTGCTCAATTCTTTCTCACTGGGTTCCTCTCCTTTCTCCAAATTTAAGTCACTGTCTTTATCTGCGCTTGATTGCTGTTTCAAAAAGTTTTTGGCCTTCTGGACAGAGTCAATTTTAATTTTCTTATCATTATATTTGAACACAAGTCCTTCTGGAAAAAGACCATCTATAGGTTATTAATTTGTTTTGAGGGAAAGAATTAAGTCTTTATATTGTCATCTTCATTTCCGGATCTCGAATGGAATATCTTTTAAAATTTTAATTTCTTCCTTTTTAATTTTAAATGTTTTCCTGCTGTAGCTTTTAAAACATTGTATCTCATTGTTCTCTTGGAGCATTTGACATAAATTTTGCCAGGTAATTTATTTTTTCTTATAAAATCAAGGTATGTACAATATGCCAAGTCCATATCATTCTGTAAATCCTCTTGTTTAAGATCCGAAATTGAAGCAATCGCTCTACTTAACGTTGTTTTTAAATCTTCTCCCTTCTCTTCAGGAACTCCTTGGAAGAGTAGAACATGCATAGATTTTTCCAGTTGAAGTTGGAGCAGTTGATTTTTATCTGTGTTTCTTTCTTTTTTAACTTCTTCCAGTTCTTGCTTAATATCAATAGCCCTTTCAACTTTCTTGATCCTTTTGTCTGTCTTGTTGGCTCTTTTTTCCATGTGCAGCAGCTGATTTTGAACGGAGTCCAGCTTGGTGTTGATAGTTGACATCTGCTCCAGCAGAGGGTGCAATGGTGCTGCGAGCATATTGGGAAAGTCTGCAGCCACTTCCTGTACCTGGGTGGGAGTCGTTAGTGTTGAACTTCCTGGAGGAAGTTTCTTTTCCGCCGCCATTCTCCTCGCTATCCCAGCCATTTCTTTACAAAGAAGAAAAGTTGTCATTTTAAAGTTTCTCTGAATTCAACATTTCTTGGCTTAACATGTAGCTTTCAAGCTTGGAAAGAGTCTTATGTAGTTAGTTCCATTCTTTTTCTCTTTTCTATCTTGTTTATGCACCACTCCTTTTCAGGGGGGGTGGATTTCCAACCCTTCCCCACCCACCGCTCCTTCTCAGAACGATCTAGCACACCAAGACTTCTTCGCTTATGTAGAGGTTTGATTGACTCACTGTTTAGGTGAGTTCAATTGTTGCCGGGGTTACTTTCACATATTTTCTTGTCCTCTCATCCAGAGGTTGGCTCTGGTCACCATACTGGCTCCATGGTGTCAGAACCTCTTGGGGACGGGCAAGCCTTGATCCCCCAGCTGTCACCTTGGGAGAGGCTTATCCTGGCTCCCCAGGCTGGGAGTCTCCTACAGAGACTCCTTGGGGGTCTGTAACCAGCCAAGACCCCTCTTGACATCCTCAGCTTGGCGCGTCTCCATCAGAGGATTGATGAGACACGTCCAAGAGCAAGCCACCAAAGACCAGAAGTTCCCCTCAATAGTTTTTGTTCCTCAATGTGCCTACTAATTCTTTCCTTAATAACAATTTCTACCAACTTACCCAGTATAAATGTCAGATGGACTGGCCTATAATTTCCCAGATCTCCTCTGGAATCCTTTTTAAAGATGGGAGTGACATTAGCTACCTTCTAGTCCTCAGGAATGGAGGCAGATTTTAATGAAAAATTACATATTTTTGTAAGGAGATCCACAAGTCAACATTTGAGTTCTTTCAGAACTCTCAGATGTATGCCATCTGGGCCTGGTGATTTATCAGTTTTTAAGTTGTCTATCAGTTGTAGGACCTCCTCAACACCCCTCCCAAAATCAGCAGTTCTGGAGTGGGCATGAACTTCTCATCTTCCACAGTGAAGACAGATGTAAAAAATGCATTCAGCTTCTCAGCCATTTCCCTATCATCCTTCAGTACCCAAGGGCCCCACTGCCTCTCTGGCTGGTTTCCTGCTTCTAATGTATTGAAGAAAATTTTATCATTGCTCTTTATGTTTTTTACAATATGCTCCTCATAATCGCCTTTTTCTCACCTGATCACAGACTTGCATTCTATTTGCCACAGTATGTGTTCCCTTTTATCAACCTCACTAAGACTAGCTTTCCACCACTTAAAGGAATCCTTCTTACCTTTTACAGCTTCCATTACTTTGTTTGTTAACCATGCAGGCCTTTTTCTATACCTATTTCTGCCTTTCCTAACCTGTGGTATATATTTTTTCTGAGCTTCTAGGATTGTAGTTTTAAATAGTCTTCAAGCTTCCCCAATGGTTCTGACCCTTTCTACTTTTCCTTTCAGTTTCCTACTCACATGTCCCCTCATATCAGAAAAGTTACCCCTTTTAAAGTTAAAAGTGGTTGTGTTGGTCTTTCTCCCTATTTATAGAAATGTTGAACTCAATAACATTATAGTCACTGTTCCCAAGAGGTGCAATAATTTACATCTCTCACCAGGTCTTGGGCATTACCTAGGACCAAATTCAGGATCACCTCTCCCCTGGTAGGTTCTGTGATCATCTGCTCCATAGCACAGTCATTGAGAGTGTCTAAAAACTCATCTCTTTTCCCCGACTTGAACACATATTGACCCAATCAATGTGCGGGTAGTTAAAATCACCTATTATGACACAGTTATTTCATCTAGCCACTATCTTTAATTCATTCATCATTTTATAATCCTCCTCTACCTTTTGATCTGGTGGGCAATAACAAACTCCCACTGTTAAGCTTCCTTTTGGACCTACTAGTTCCTTTTGGACCTACTATTTCAACCCATAGCATTTCCAGAAGCAAATCCAATTCTCTTACCCTCTCAATCTTACTGAACTGTATACCCTCTCTGACATACAGAGCCACCCCACCTCCAACCCTTCCCCCCATCCTTCTGATATAATTTATAACCAGGAATCACTATATACCACTGATTTTCCTCATCCCACCAAGTTTCTAAAATACCCACAATGTCTATTTCCTCCCCCCCAACACCAAGCATTCCAACTCCCCAATTTTACTTCGGAGACTTCTAGCATTTGTTTCCCACGCTTGTTAAGCCCACAACCTTTCTCTTGCTGCCTCAAGACCTTGCCTGGCAGTCCCTATCATTAGCCACAGTCTCAGTGGACAATTGTAATCCATTTCCTTGTACAAAAGTAACAGCTACCCCTTCATTTTTTGAGATGAACCATCCCGAACCAGAGACATTTCATCTCCTGTCAGCTTTCCCTCTATATTCAGTTTACAAACTGCTCTGCCACCTTTTTGATTTTGAGTGCCAGCAGCCTGGTTCCTTCTCGGGACAAGTGGAGACTGTCTCTTTTGTACAGCTGCCTCTTGTTCCAAAAAGCATCCCAGTGCCTAACAAACTTGAACCCTTCCTCCCTACACCATTGTGTCATTCACGCATTGGGACTCCTGATCTGTGCCTATCTCTCCAGCCCTGCATGTTGAACAGGTAGCACTTCTGAGAAGGCTACCTTGGAGGCCCTGGCCTTGAGTGTCTTGCCTAGCAGCCTAAATTTTTCCTCCAGGACCTCACAACTGTATTTCCCCACATCGTTGGTGCTGACATGAACCATGACCCCTGGCTCCTCCCCAGCACTCTCTACCAGCCTATCTAGAACACACGTAATGTCTGCTACCTTCGCACTCTTGCAGGCAGTAACCATACGTTCAGTATGCAGGTTTGCAACCCAGCTGTCTACCTGCCTAAGTATTGAATCACCAACTACTAGAAGCCCCCCTCCCTCCCTTCCCAGGGATGGTTCCTTGGTGCAAAAGGATACCCATTCACCAGCTGAAGAAGAGGTCTCTTCTGAGGGCACATTCCCCTTATCCTCAGTATGGTGCCCTGTTTCCTCTTGACCCTCATGCTCCCTGACATTGGCAGGGCTGCTGTTATGGAGAATCTTACAGGTACAACATATCCTTGGTTTTTTCCTTACTAGGTCTAATACCTATTGTAGTGGAAGGGACCCTTGCAGGTCCTATTCCACCCTACCAAGGTTTTCTCAACACCTGGAGAGACTCTCCAGTAACCTGCCTCCACCACCTGACCTTTACAGGAATTACCCCTTGGGAGGGTCAGTGCTCCCAGCTTCCCTTTCAAGTTCTGAGGCCTTGCCTCAGTTTCTCCTGCTACCCAGTACCTGGTCACCATGGGGACAGTTTACTGCTTTGCACACCCATGGAGGAATAGCCACTTGCCAACTGCATGCCTTCCCCTGGCACTCCTTTTAAAATAGCATGTCAGAGACCATGAAGGTCTATGTGGTACAGAGAACCACTGCCAGCATTTTAAGTTATAAAGTATTTATTAAAGAGAAAATGTTTACAAGCATACTTTTAGCACAGCACCAGTTTTAGCAAGGAATACAAGAGAAACAGGTAAAATGCAAATCCTCTGTCCCTCTCTCTATACATGTCCTAATAGATATTAAAATATAGGACAGACTCTTTAAGCTTAGGAGTTCTAAATCTCTCAGAGTCATCATTACCTTAAAGCTTACTCCAGCTCTTCAGGCAAGCACATGCTCAATGGCTGCCTTCCCAGTGGAGAGGTCTGTGTCTGCTCCTGGACTCAGCACCCAAGGAAAAGTAGCCCTCCTTCCTACTGCAAGGAGTTTTTACCATATCTGTTTCTCCACCCACTGATCCAGTCACACCAGGTCAAAGAGGCTTTTCCTGGAGATCTCCAGAAATCTTCCTGAAGACTCTCTAGCATTTAACACCTCCAAATCTCTATTTGCTGCTTGGGGAAGGGGGAGAGCTTGACCAACCCATTATCCCTCCTGCTAGGGTAAGCTGGAAAGCAATTGCACTGACTTCCTCCTCCCCTGCCTGTTCTCTGCCTGGGGAGGGGGGGAGAAAAACTGTTAAAATGCACAGGGGAAGTTTTGCTCATTTCAAACATCCCAGAAAAAAATGCATTTCTTCACAGCTGTCAAGGAAAGGCACACTTTCTTTCAGAGGAACAGCACCAGGGTGTGGGGGGGAGTGTTAAAACATTCCCAGCTCAGTGCCATGATGCCTTTACAAATTTCCCCCAAGCTACTAGTTGAAACTGCATGAGAGATCATGGATCTCTTACATCAAATGTAGTTTGGCCCTCAGTTCAACTGACTTTGGTTTCTAGTAACTGAAAGAGCAAAAATAATGAAATCAATATTATACTGCCTTTTCACTGTAATAGATAGAATTTCATCTGGGCATTTAATTTAATTTACATGCAGTTCTCACAACCCTTTCTTCCCTTGAAAATGAGAATTTAAACTAACATGACTACCCATCCTGATTTATAAGACCTAGGTCTCTGAGTCTTACTGTTTAATGTTGTATACACTTGAGGTAAATTTAAATGAGGTAAATTTGTACCATGGTGCAAAGGCATGGCTTTTTAAAGAATACCTATGAGAGAGGAGGACTGAGCATTATGCTGTGACATTCTCATGGAGCTGTTCTCTAAAGCCTTTGCCATAATTTCATGCCATATATTTCCATCATACTCTTCACATGGTATTTTACTAGAGCTTAGTAACTTGTGGATCTGCTGCTGCTGTTTGCTCTTGCTATACCAAACATGTAGAGGATGTGTGGGATGAGGTGAGCTGCACAGTAGCACAGTCAGGTGGTTTTGAACAGAGGCATCTAAAATAACTGGATGCTCTGAAACTTCTTGTGTATTCTCTTTCATTCCACCCACTAAAAACAGGTGGCTGATATCCCTTACCCTGTAAATGTCAGGACTGGTTTGGTGCTTTAAGATACTCAGGAGGGTTTTAACCATTTTTTTCTCATTCTACAAGCCCTCTTAATATTCTTCCTCCATATGTTCACAAGAGTCTGCCTCTTAATACAATCCAGAAAGAGGATTTCCCTTTACTGCTTTCTGTCCTCCAGTTTCTAGAACAAGATTTGAACCACTGCAAGTATCCCTAGCTGTCTCCTATAAAGCCAAAGGAAGGGAAAATGCAAGAGAGAGCTATTCATGGGCTTAGAGATCAAACCTGGCCTAGAGTTCTTGTAGAATTACAATTAATCTCCAAATGACAGAGATCAGTTTCCCTGGAGGAAATGATGGCTTCAGAGGGTGGATTCTGTGTTATCACATATCTGCTGAGCTCCCTCTCCTCTCCAAACTCCACCTTCCCCAGGAACCATCCTCAAATCATCAGGAATTTCCCAAGCCCAGGTTGGAAACCTTAATGACTGTCTATTCCAATATGAACCTTCCTAACTATTATGGTTATCTTTGGGGACCCTGCTTTAGGTGCTCCCATTTTCTGAAGGTAGAAGGGTAGCAACCTTAGAAAGGGCCTTCTTGGTCATGGCACCAAAATAATGGAAGTCCTTCCAGAGAAAGATTCATCTGCCTCCTCTTTCATGGGAGCGGTGGCGCAGGTAGTTAAAACACACCTGCTGGTAACATCTGTGAACAGCTGTTCTGGTTGTTCGAAACCCGCCACGACCAGGGTGAGCACCTGGTCCAAGTCCCAGCTCCCACCCACCCAGCAGTTCGAAAGCCATAAAGAAATGTGAGTAGATAAAAATGGGTACCTGCCCTAGGTGGCAGGGAGCACCCTCCCCCTCTTGGGGGCAGCGGAGCACCGGCGCCGGTGGCAGAAGGCGAGCGGGCGGCAAAGATGGCGTCAGAATGCGGCATCAAGCGAGAATCAAGCGTCAAACGGAAGGCGGAGCCAGGAAGACGCAGGGGAGCATGGAGGCACAGGCGTGGCGGAACCAAAATGGACAGAGCCGGAGCCGCGCTGACATGCAATCCACGCACCGGATGGGCCTGCCAAGCCGTAAAAAGGAAAGCCGACGGGAGAAGTTGAAAGACCAGGGCCAGACGCCGAGCCAAACTACAACACTCCACTAGGTGCTGGTAGGGTAGTTCCCTCCCTGACTATATGTGGCCTTAGATAGGATAACAATTGAGTAACTGTAAGCCACTCAGAGACCCCTTCGGGGGTTCGAGCAGGATATCAAGCTGAAAGTATAAATAAATAAATAAATAAAATTGTCTTCTATCAGTTGGTGAGGACTTTTTTTTGTTTCATTTAGCATTCACTTATTGACCCTCCTTCCTGTTTGTTTTAAGTTCCTGTTTTACGTATATGTATTGTTCTTAAAGTTGATTGAAATGCCTTTTGTAACAGTATGTTGCAGGGAGGGGAAGGGAAAGGAGTTTGTAAGCCACTCTGAGACTCTTTTGGGTAATGAAGGGTGGTGTACAAATCCAAAATCATCTTCATCTTCTCCTTCTTCACCTTCGTCTTGATGACTGAGCAAAAAGGTGAGAGCTGTTTAACAATATTTAAACAATAAATAATGGTGTGAAAAGGCACAATAACATCCACTCAAACACAATATCTTTCCATAGATGCATTTAGCAGTAGGTCATTATTAATAAGGCTGAGTGATGATATCAAGTGCTCATGAACCCTCACTCCTTATACGAGCAACCACAGGGCTTCAGGCCCGGCTTGCGTTTACATTGAATTCAGCAGACCTTACTTCTACCTTCTAAGCATGCATAGGATCTCTCGTGCATAGCTTCCATTCCAGTCGTTTTTCAAATGAAATGGGGGACATTTGTTTTTATTCACACATTCTTTCAATTTATATTTTAGCTTTTAGGCCTCAATATTTATTTTAGCCCATTTTTCATCTAAAGATATCATTGTACAAATCATACAATTATAAATTATGCAGCAATACAAATATCAGTCATGATACCATTAAAAGGTACTTCGGAAGGGAGTTTTCAGTAAGATCATGGTCCAAGCTTGTTAGGAGTAGTGCCCGGATGCTGCCTCTTCTCCATCTGGTCTCATCAATGACATTTGGAAGCTAGGAAGGGAGCAGGCAGAATCTCAGCTGGGATTGATCCAGGCTTTGTAGAGGGATGCCTGGCTCTTTCTCCCTCTAACCATCCAAAGGGTGTGAACAAGGTAGTTACACATATTTGGGTTGCAGCCATGTCCCAGTCAAGAACTTTGGAAGCCTTCAAAAACTTATTTCTGCCTAGAAAGCATGATTTTATATATTTTGATCACACAACTCAATATTTTGTTCAATGTGTTCCCCATATCTAGAACCCATATATTATTTTTTTCAGCATTTCAAAACTTAGTATGCACTGTCTATGCTGTCACATATGGTCCCAAAGCAAAAAATGCCAACATTCTTCTGGCTGCCAAAGATGTTATTTCAAGGCTACGCTCTAGTATTAGTTGCAAATTAGAAAGATTCATTGCATATCCTAGTGGGAAATTGGGTATTTTTATTTTAGGGGACCTTCATTATAACTATTTGTTTTTATCTCCAATAGAAAATAATATTAATTGAAGATTAGTGATTTAGCTACTGAACTGGATCAACTATGACTCTGGCTGCTAGGCTAGTTTCAAATTCCTGGGGAAAGAAGGGATGCCCATTGTTCCTCCAACAGTACAACTTCCTACTTCTCAGGGTAGTATCAGTCTTCTATTTGCTGCTATTCTGTGTGAAACCTGATTACACTCAACATAAGATAAGGAAAGTGATGTGTGCAGTTTAGTGCTTTTGAGAATGTCATCTAATGTATCTAGTGCAGGGGTGTCCAAAGTTTTTTTGGTGAGGGCCAAATACAGAAAAATAAGCAAAGGCCCGGGCCACACACAAGAGGTGACATATTGACACATGATTACTGTGTGTATTTCTAACTCACCTATAATGTGAAGAACATTGCTCTCAGTGGGAGCAGTGATGCTGTTCTTTGGATTGAAGGATGGCTGGGATGTCAGGAGAAAGTTTGGTGGTTGAGACACGAAGGACTTCACAGAGATGGCTATCAGTCATTCTGGATCTCAGTCTGCTTTTGTTCTGATTTAACAGAGAAAATGTTTGTTCACATATGTATGTTGAGCCGAACAGGCTCATCATTCTTTTTGCGTGGTGTCTCCTCAGAGGAAACTTGGCATGATCCAAACTCTGATAGAAGTCAGGGAGGGAGAGAAGCTGATGTTGACTCTTCAGAGAATCATCACATTGCATTTCAATCAGTTCTAACTGCAGACTCTCCTCCACTTCTTCTGCATCCACCAGGAAGGGGGTCGAGAACAGCTTGATTTGTTTTTCAATGACAGAAAAATCTTAAAAATGCTGGTTGAATTCTGTCACGAGAGATGTAATTACAGAAGCATATTTCTCCTTTTTAGCAGAAAGGTCTGCCTTTGGAAAAGCAGACTTGATTTCAGACAGCGCAGGGAAGTGTGCAGCATTAAAGCTTCGTAGTTGTGTCTCAAATAGGTGGAGCTTTACACAGAAGGCTTTCATGTGCGCATACAGGTGTGACACCAGCTGTTCTTTGCCTTGTAGGTTCTTGTTCAGTGTATTCAGATGATGAGTGAGATCAACTAAAAATGCCAGGTCTGCCAGCCACAGAGGGTCACTCAGTTCATGAAGAGGTCGGCCCTTCTCTTTCAAAAACTTGTCGATTTCTGATCTCAGCGAATAAAACTGCTGCAGCAAAGAGCCGCGGCTGAGCCAGCGCACATCAGAGTGGTAGAGTACATCCCCGTATTCAGCATCCACGTCAGATAAGAAAGCTTGAAATTCCCTGTGGTACAGTCCTCTAGCTCGAATTATGTTGACAGTTTTTACAACAGTGTTCATCACATCGCCCAGCTGGACAGTCTTGGCACACAGTGCTTCTTGGTGGATTATACAGTGCATCCTAACAGCCTCACCTCCGCTCTCTTTTACCTTGACGCACACCATGGATGCCATTCCTTTGCGCTCACCCGTCATGGCCGGAGCTCCATCCGTTGTTACTCCACAGAGCTTGTCCCATTTAAGCCCCATCTTTTCAACTGCCTCTGACACAGCGTCAAAAATATTTCCACCCGTCGTTGTGCCTTTTAGGCTCATCATATCAAGCAGCTCCTCTGTACAGCAAAAATTATCATCGACTCCCCACAGAAAATTAAAAGCTGTGCGGTGTCTGTGGTGTCTGTGCTCTCATCGCATGCTATCGAGTAAAAATCAAAAGCACAAGCTTTCTCTCTCAGCTGAAGTTTCAGGTTAGCTGACAAGTCCTCGATTCTCCGCACCACTGTATTTCTGGATAAGCTCACGTTGTTGAAATCCTGCACTTTTTCCGGGCACATTACTTCTGTGACTTTGATGAGGCACTGCTTTATGAAATCACTGTCTGAGAACGGTTTGCCATGCTGGGCAATAAGTTGTGCGACTTCATAGCTTGCTGCTGTGGCGTTTTCCTGTATTTTGTTAGCACGAAAAAAAAAAAACTGTTGTTGAGCTTGCAGGCTAGCTGCCATTTGCTT
The DNA here is from genome assembly GCA_029375565.1 of Gekko gecko. Taxonomy (NCBI): domain Eukaryota; kingdom Metazoa; phylum Chordata; class Lepidosauria; order Squamata; family Gekkonidae; genus Gekko; species Gekko gecko. The sequence goes on along the minus strand of JAPDNY010000006.1, from coordinate 123,666,772 downwards.
GAATTTCTGTGCTCGTTCGGCACCTGTGTACGATGCGTAGCTCTGATGCTTGGTCTCATAGTGCCAACGGACATTATACTCTTTCATCACGGCAACATCTTCATTGCAAATCAAACAGACACACTTTCCGTTGATTTCTTTAAAGAAATATTCATTTTCCCACCGTGTTTGAAATCTTCTACACTCACTTGCTATCTTGCGTTTCTTCGGTGCTGCCATTTCTGGTGACTCGTGGTAAATATTTTTCTTTGCTTAATTTTGTTTAGTGGAGAAGCACCTTTTCTGTGACTGGCTCCATCTAGTGTTGAAACTGAGAAGTGCAACAGAGTTGAGCTCAAGCGACATGTGCGGGCCATATTCAATTATATTTTCAGAATTTGCTGCAGGCCAATAAAAACTGAGCCGCGGGCCGCAGTTGGCCCGCGGGCCGTAGTTTGGACACCCCTGATCTAGTGTTTTGCATGGAGTGTCACATGTATGACTATCTGCCCACTGGTCAGAAATCTTGGGTGTGTGCTTGGTACAAGGAGCTCCTGGTTCTCAGGGAATGGAGTTTGCTCCCTTGAGGACAAGATGGCTGACCTAGAGAAGCAGAGACGGTCAGTTAGGTGCACGGAGAAGACTCTCGGGGACTTGTTAGATATGTCCCACTCTGGATCTGGCAGCCCTGCTGCTGCCAGAGAGCATGAGGGTCAAGGGGAAACAGGGCACCATGCTGAGGATAAGGGGAATGTGCCCTCAGAAGAGACCTCTTCTTCAGCTGGTGAATGGGTATCCTTTCGTACCAAGGAACCATCCCTGGGAAAGGTGGGAGGGGGGCTCTTGGTAGTTGGTGATTCGATCCTTAGGCAGGTAGACAGCTGGGTAGCAAACCCACGTACTGAACATACGGTGACTTGCCTGCTTGGGTGCGAAGGTAGCAGACATTACATGTGTTTTAGATAGGCTGGTAGAGAGTGCTGGGGAGGAGCCAGTGGTCGTGGTTCATGTCGGCACCAACGATGTGGAGAAATACAGTCGTGAGGTCCTGGAGGAGAAATTTAGGCTGCTAGGCAAGACACTCAAGGCCAGGACTTCCAAGGTAGCCTTCTCAGAAGTGCTACCTGTTCCACGTGCAGGGCCGGAGAGACAGGCACAGATCAAGAGTCTCAGTGTGTGGATGAGACAATGGTGTAGGGGAGAAGGGTTCAAGTTTGTTAGGCACTGGGATGCTTTTTGGAACAAGAGGCAGCTGTACAAAAGAGACAGTCTCCACTTGTCCCGAGAAGGAACCAGGCTGCTGGCGCTCAAAATCAAAAAGGTGGCAGAGCAGTTTGTAAACTGAATATAGGGGGAAAGCTGACAGGAGATGAAATGTCTCTGGTTCGGGATGGCTCATCTCAAAAAATGAGGGGGTAGCTGTTACTTTTGTACAAGGAAATGGATTACAATTGTCCACTGAGACTGTGGCTAATGATAGGGACTGCCTGGCAAGGCCTCAAGGCAGCAAGAGGAAGGTTGTGGGCTTAACAAGCGTGGGAAACTGTAGGTGTTTATACACAAATGCTAGAAGTCTCCGAGGTAAAATTGGGGAGTTGGAATGTTTGGTGTTGGGGGGGGGGAGAGGAAATAGACATTGTAGGTATTTCAGAAACTTGGTGGGATGAGGAAAATCAGTGGGATATGGTGTTTCCTGGTTATAAATTATATCGGAAGGATGGGGGGAGGGTTGGAGGTGGGGTGGCTCTGTATGTCAGAGAGGGTATACCGTCCAGTAAGATTGAGAAGGTAAGAGAATTGGATTCGCTTCTGGAAATGCTATGGGTTGAAATAGTAGGTCCAAAAGGAGGCTTAACAGTGGGAGTTTATTGCCCACCAGATCAAAAGGTAGAGGAGGATTATAAAATGATGAATGAATTAAAGATAGCGGCTAGATGAAATAACTGTGTCATAATAGGTGACTTTAATTACCCACACATTGATTGGGTCAATATGAGCTCTAGTCGGGAAAAAGAGATTGAGTTTTTAGACACTCTCAGTGACTGTGCTATGGAGCAGATGGTCACAGATCCTACCAGGGGAGAGGCGATCCTGGATTTGGTACTAAGTAACACCCAAGACCTGGTGAGAGATGTAAAAGTGATTGCACTGCTTGGGAACAGTGACCATAATGTTATTGAGTTTAACTTTTGTATAAATAGGGAGTTGCCCAAAAAGACTGATGCAACCACTTTTAACATTAAAAGGGGTAACTTCTCTGTTATGAGGAGACATGTGAGGAAGAAATTGAAAGGAAAAGTGGAAACGGTCAAAACCATTGGGAAAGCTTGGAGACTATTTAAAAAGACAATCCTAGAAGCTCAGAAAAAATATATACCACAGGTTAGGAAAGTCACAAATAGGTATAGAAAAAAGCCTGCATGGTTAACAAATAAAGTAATGGAAGCTGTAAAAGATAAGAAGGATTCCTTTAAGCAGTGGAAAGCTAGTCTCAGTAAGGTTGATAAAAGGGAACACAGGCTGTGGCAAATAAAATGCAAGTCTGTGATCAGGCAAGCAAAAAGGGAATAAGAGGAGCATATCACAAAAAACATAAAGGCCAATAATAAAACTTTTTTCAAATACATTAGAAGTAGGAAGTCAGCCAGGGAGACAGTGGGGCCCTCAGATGACCAAGGGGTAAAAGGACTACTGAAGGATGAGAGGGAAATGGCTGAGAAGCTGAATGCATTTTTTGCCTCTGTCTTCACTGTGGAAGATGAGAAGTGCTTGCCCACTCCAGAACCACCGATTTCAGGAGGGAGTTTGAAAGCCCCGAATCTGATTGAGGTGACAAGAGAGGAAGTCCTACGACTGATGGACAATTTAAAAACTAATAAATCATCAGGCCTGGATGCCATTCGTCCAAGAGTTCTGAAAGAACTCAAATGTGAACTTGTAGATTTCCTTACATTAAAATGTAATCTTTCTTTAAAATCTGCCTCCATTCCTGAGGACTGGAAGGTAGCTAATGTCACTCCCATCTTTAAAAAGGGCTCCAGGGGAGATCCAGGAAATTACAGGCTAGTCAGTCTGATGTTGATACCAGGTAAGTTGGTGGAAACTGTTATTAAGGAAAGAATTAGTAGGCATATTGATAAACAAAAACTATTGAGGCAGACTCAGCATGGGTTCTGTAAGGGAAGATCTTGTCTCACGAACCTGTTAGTGTTTTTTGAGGGAGTGAACAGACATGTGGACATGGGGGACCCAACACATGTTGTTTACCTTGACTTCCAGACACTCCATGCAAAACACTGGATAGCCCCCAACCCCCTGCTGGCATTCTGGCTTCATACTTGCTTTTAAAATAATACTTTTATATAATTCCCCTTTTAAAACACTTTTTATTTATGTTGTAGAAGTCTACTTACCTTACTGGGAACCCAAGGAGCCTAGTTCCCTGGCTTTCTGGCTCCTCCTGGGCTTCTTACAGAGCCCCTCGTCTAAGAGTCCCTAGGCTAAGACCCACAGGCCAAGAGCCCTCACACTTTGGCTCGTGCCAGAGGCTCATGCCTCCTGCAAGCTTCCTGCCTTAAATAGAAGCTTCTCCCAGGAGAGGTTGTGGCCAGCAGCTATTCAAATCCACCCAGGCACTCAATTACAGGCAAACAATGACCCTTTCACATCCTAACTCGAGCAGCCAGGACTCTGCAACAACTCACAACTCACCCACACACTCCCAAATACAGTCCCCTACACAGTACTTTCTCAGCTAAATCACCTCAGCTGAAAGTAAATAATAATAAAAAAACACTCACCCCTCTAGTAGCTCTTGCTCCTTCTCAGAGCTCAGCTGGGTCAGTTAGTCAATTAAGATGTCAGCCCTGGGCATGGGGTAGGCGTTGAACTGTGAGATTTTATTCACTTCTCGGTAATCCATGCAGAATCAGACTGTACTGTCTGGTTTGGGGACCAGTACCACTGGACTCCTCCAGGTGCTCTGGGACGGTTCTATCACCCTCATACAGATCATGTCTTTGACCTCTCAGCCTATTAGCTCCTACCTCTTTTGGGGTAATGGATGCCATCGGGTTCGGGCAACCTTGCCTGGGATGGTGGGGATGGTGTGTAGCGAGGCAGGTGTACCCTGGAGTCAGGGCGAAGATGTGTGGTCTACTATCACCCGCACTTGGGCTTGCTGTTTGTCGGACAGGCCCAGGTCGAACCAGGTGTGGCTGGGATCTTCAGCTCTGGCCGTCCACAGCAGTGGACCCTCCTGCATCTCTGCAGGGTTGGCTGCCAGGTGGGTACTATCTACCCCCGGTCTGTCTCACCATTCCTTTTAATCGTTGATGTGGAGGTGTTTGTTGCCCCGCACCCCAGCTCTGCACTGGACCTTGTAGGACAAGGGGCCAAGAACCTGCTTCACTTTGTAGGGCCCTTGCCACAGGTCACCGTGGGGTTGGCCTAGGGCTTGCCGGGACACTAACACCCTGTCCCCTGGTTGGAAGAGGTGGGATCAGGTTGCTGCATTGTAGCATCTTTTCTGGGGCTGTTGGGCCTTCTGCAGATTGCCCGTGGCTTCCCTCCATACTGCTTTGAGACGCTCCCGTAGCTTTGCCACATATTCACACACCTCTGTCTCTCCATCAGCTACTTCCCTAGACCACTACTCCTCCACCAGCCCCAGGATCCCGCAGGGCACCTGGCCGTAGAGCAGCTCGAAGGGGATGAACCCAGTGGAGGCCTGAGGGGTTTCCCATATGGCAACAGCAAGGGATCCACTCACAAGTCCCACAAGGACGGTTGCTGTCAAGACGCCTTCCGCAGCATATTTTTAAAGTCTGATTCATCCTTTCCACCAGCCCATCTGTTTGGGAATGGTGAACAGATGTAAACAGCTGCTTGATATGCAGGGTATCACAGACCTGCCACATCAAGTGGGCGGTAAAGGGGGACCCTCAGTCAGTCACTATCCTCCGGATATTGTGTAGCATATTCCATTATTACTAGGATGTATCATGTCCCCCGAGGCGTACATGGTAAGGGCTCCACAAAGTCCATTGCTATTTTGTCAAAGGGGGTGCCCGTAACTTGAATAGGTGAGAGTGGGGCCCATGGAGCCACCCATGAATTCATGCATTGGCATGCTTCACAGGAGTGGCAGAAGACTCTTACATCCTTGGCAATGGAGGACCAAAAGAAAAAGGTCAGGACCCGGGTAATTGTATTCTGGAAACCCTGGTGTGCTGCCCACAGATGTTCATGTGCCTGTACCATGACCTCTGCCCTATAGGGTGCCGACAACAGTGGTTGATCCAGGGAGCCCATCCTCCCTCTCACCCGCCTGTATCATATGCCCCCCTCTGTACTACCTGACATAGGCACTGTCCTCAACATGGGTCAATCAGCACTCCATTGCATGTGGCTAATTGGCTACAAAGCTTGGCCAGCTCGTCATCCTCCTGCTGAGCCTGCAGGAACCGAGGGTCAGTGACCCACCTGCTCTGGGTGTTTGTCTCTTGACTGAGAGTGGAACGGACCCTCCTCTGGGTTGTCGGTGTGGCCTTCACCATCACTGGGATCACCTTCCTCTGGCCTGGCTCCTTCCAGGTCTCATCATCCGGCTTCCACCTGAGGACTCTGCCTCGCTGCTTCTAGATGGAACCTTTTGATGGTGGTCTGGATGCCGGGGGCATCTCGACCTAACAGCAGTCGGCAGGACAGTTTTGCCATGCGAGCCAGGTGTACTTCATGCACCTGTCCCAAGTGGTACAATGATACTGGGCATCTCTCCACTTGGCCATGGAAGCAGACTATTATGGCTTCCCACAACACCGGCAGGTGAGCGGGAAGCAACTGGGTGAGCACTATTGATATTGAAGTCCCACTGTCCAATAGTGTGTTCAAGTGCCTCCCTGCCATCTCCACAGGAACAGTCCATGCTGGGGGGCTGTCTCTGGTCTCAGCGGCTTGTAATGAATACTCTTCATCCAAGTCACATACCATCAGGGGGCATTCATGCTTCAGGTGCCCTCACTGCCACAGGTGAAGCAGGGGCTGATGTCTGTGTGGGGGTCACGGCAGGTGGGCCATGGTCCCCACCACCCCTCATTGTCATCTTATTTCCCCCACTCGAAGGGGTTCAGCCCATTCACCAGGCCATGTGGTGGCAGTGGTCCTGGCTCTGCATGGGAGTTAGAGAATTGTGCCCTGCCCCCTGACCTGGAGCTCAGGCAGCCGACTACCCCCAAGAGGCATCACCCCTCTTCCTCTAGGGGAGGGGCCCTTGCTGCCCCTAGGGGGCTCTGCTCTGGGCCCGACCTCTTGGCCTTCTGTGGCCTGGTGGTTCTCCCACAACTCCTGAGCTTCTGAGAGGTGTGTGGGCTTCCAGCAGGCCACCCAGTGCCGTGTGTGGGGGGGAGGATCTGGAGCAGTTGCTGTTCAACTATTCGCCTTCCATCCTCCGTTGTGGGGTTTAGCCACCGGGTGGCCACATCTCATAGTGTGGCTATGGTAGCCCTGGGTCTCCCCGTTGGAGACAGGGGTAGGGTCCAGAACTTCACCTGGTATGACTCGGGGGTGGCCCCATATCGGTCCAGAATGGCTGCCTTCAACTTGTTGTAGTCTGCCACCTACATCTTTTCCAAAGCCTTCATGGCTGCTCCTCCTGTTGCCGTGATGCTTGTAGGCCATGCTCTGACTGTCCCTTCGGTAGGACCACGAGGTATGTGAAGGAGGGTATGGCTCAGGTGATTGCAGAGGCTCTCAGGGCTTTGAGGAAGGAGGGGCCTCAGACCAGGGATGCTGCAAAAGGGTTTACATTACCCCTCGTGTCCCTAGGAGTGTGTGCACCATCTCGCTTTCTCTCTGTTCCTCTGCGCTTCATCTCCTCTTCCTCCCCGGCCTCTCTCCCTTTCTTCCTTTTATTGCTGCTCCAATCCCCAAACCATCCCCTCACTTTGGCCCCGCCCCCACTCAAAAGTACTGACACCGTCCCTCCCAACATCCCTCCCACTGGGTGCCACCTGCTTCCTGGCTTCTGCATTGGTCCCAGGGCTGTGTTCCATGCCGGCCTCCACTGGGCTGCTGCGGGCTGCCGTGGTGGTCTCCACCGGCTCCCCGTCGGCTCCCTCTGGTCTTCTCCATCCTCATTCCCGGGCCCTGGCCCGGCCAGCTGGTTACTGTTCCAGGGCTCACTTTCCTGACATCATCTCTCGCTGCGGTGGTCCCATGGCACGCCGTGATGTTGTCACTCATTCGCCATCGCTTTTCTCCTCTCTCACCCCTGTGCTTACCGGTGCATGTCGCAGGGGCGGGTGTCGTGGGGGTGGGTCCTAGGGTTGTGGAAGCTGGGAGGTGCAGGGGGGGGTTTTCCTGACAAACCTGCCCAGGTCGCCCAGCTACAAATTAAAAACAAAAAGGTATAGACCAAAGTACACGTGTTTATTTTTAACAAATAAAAACCTTGTAGGGGCCCAAATAAACTGAGTTAGTGTGAGCTAGCTCACAGTTTTTTTACTCTCCGGCTCACACATTTTTGTCTTGGTTCCATAGCTTAGAGGGAGCATTGGACCAGACTGATACATATTGATGTTACATTAGCCCTGATAAGGCAATTTTGTTTATACTCTTAGGACCTAAACTGGAAAGTACATATTGGCAATATTACTATCTACAATATATGTAATTGCTTCTGACACAAGGCCAGATACATTTGTGGCCCCACAAAAAAAAAATTGTTTGTCATTCAATTCCAGATTAGAGCATTGCATTTTTGTCCTATTATCAATTGTTTATTGCCTTACAAGTGTAACAGGGGTGTCGTTGTATGTTGTATTCTGTACTATTTGACCTCTGAAGAAGGCTCTTGTGGGCTGAAACACATCAGGTCATATATGGTTCTTTGTTCATTTGTCATTTTGGTTACTTTATGAGGCTTTATTTGGGCCCCTACAAGGTTTTTATATATTTTTAAAATAATCACGTGTACTTTGGTCTATACCTATTGATGTTTTTAAATTTTGGGCCTTTATTGGTTTTCTAAACTTTCTTTGGAGGTTTTTGCTTGGTTGGTTTAGTTTTTGTTCCCCTCTCTTTGTGAGTCCAACCCATTTAAACCAAACAGCTATTTTTCATGAACAGCATATTCTTCACGAACCACCACAAACTGCATCAAAATTCGTAGAAGTTCATGGCCATTCTTCAGTTTGTGAACATCGCTTTGCGAACTATGAACCAGCCAAAATTCATGACATACTTTAGTTCATCAGCCAGTTCATGCCCATCCCTAACCCACACTGTTAACATTGACTTCACTGACCACGGCAAGGAAACTTCTAAGGAACTGGAGTCTAGCAGCTGTAGACTTCCAGAAACAGCCCTGAGAGGACACCCTGCATTTCCTTGAAATGGCTAAGATCTTTTTGGCGTTTTATCTATGTGACAAACATATTGAGCTCAGCTATCTAGCCAGGAAATCTCTTCATCTGCCCATATTGAGAAACTTGACTAATTTACTTTTGGGTCTATTTTAGGATTGCAGGTAATTACAAATAATCCCCACTGAATAAAATGGAACATCTGACTAGATCTGCTTAGGCTTGCTCCCACTTTGTGTTAATAAATCTTCTGTTCACTGACCCAGCCTTGTCCTGCTGTTTTACCACAGATAGGTCGTCTGTCTTTGTGCAAGTAGAGAAGTCTCTATAACACATACTTCCCCATATTCATTAATTCAATGTTCTCATCCTCACCACACACCAGAATATCTGCTTATATTTTCCTCTTCACAGTAACGGTTTACAGATAAGCAAAAAATTGCTTGACAATAAAGCAAGCCCCCCTGTTTGTACCTTGAACATAAAGCCAGTTGCTTCAAGTTGCCTTTATATGTAGCCAAAACTGGCCTTTATGTTTCTGAAGTAACAGGAAGTGAACCTCTGAACAATAGCTATCCACCGTGGGTTCCTTGCCTCCCAAACAGATGCTTATCTCCCTCCTGCAGGCTGCCTGAATGCCAGTGGTGCTTCCGGAGACAAAAGAACTTCCAGTCAGATTAGTTTCTTCAAATCCTCCCTCCCTGCCCCAGCATCTAAGGAGTGTCCAACTGATGACTATTTTTAAAGCTGCTTCCCCTAACATTTAAGATAATATTCAAATGACTGACGGCCTTCTAATTAAATAGAGCATTTACCACCAACTGGTACAGCCTCACTCTGTAACGAATCCTATATAAAACCAAAGTCCTTCTTTTGCATGTGTGAGCTTTATGTAAAATATTTATACCCCATCTTTTCCCCTGAAAAACGGCCCAAGATGACTTAAACATATATTCACGGTGTAAAACAATAAAACAAACATCAGTCAGAAGCATACCTTATCCCCTAACAGCTGGATGAAGAAAAATCATTACTGATCCATCAATATTATCAATCTTTCAAAGTTGTAAAGAAAAATTCTCTGGAAAAGAATTGTTTACAGTGCCTTGTAAATGCAAACAAAGAAAATGGCCATATGACCTGTTCTGGGAAGTCATTCCAGAGGGATGGGACCACAACTGAAAAAGCTCACACCTGGGTTGAAGATGATCAGGGTAGACTGGGGCCCAATCTGCATCTAGCATTTGCTCTGCTGTGTTACCAAACCCACACTGGAACAGAAATCCCCATCTGCATTGCATGCCACTTTCACTTTGAATGAGTGTCGCATTTTATGGCAGTGTCCAGACTGCATGCTGCTTTCACTTTGTTTGATCTCTGATTTAATGGTGGCTGTCTGCATAAGTTTATGGCTGTTTTATGGCCATTCGGGGGTGACTCTGCAGTCAGTATGGTGTTGGCCCGGGATAGTTGAATGTGGTTTTAAACAACATCTTTTTCTGTTCCAGTATGGGTTTGGTAAAAATGCTAAATGCAGATTGGCCCTGGGAGAGAAAAACAGCCCTCATCCCTCTGCCTGCTCTATTCCAGCCTCCCAAAAGGAGGAGGGAGAAAAAAGCCACCTTGCCTGCCCAGCCAAGCCCACTTCACCACAATTTGGCCAGGCACTGCCCATCTTGTTACTGGGCTTGCCTCGTCAAGTTGGGGGGTAGACCTACAGGGATGACCAATCTATCCTGTATCTGATGGACTGAGAAGTAAAAGTTTCTGAGATAAGTGAAGCTGGTGCATAGGTTTATTGGGGAGGGCAAGTAATTCCCTTCCTGATTTCCTCATTTCCCAAACATTTCTGTAGCAACATTACTGACTAAGAATCAGCGTTCCCTCTAATCTGAGTTAGTGTGAGCTAGCTCACAGTTTTTTAGCCTCCGACTCATAGATTCTTGTCTTAGCTCAGGAAGGATGGCTCCAGAACAAACTAATTTATGCAGAAGCCAAATCGCTGGCTCACGACTTTAATGCCAGTAGCTCACAAAGTAGAATTTTTGCTCACAAGACTCCACAGTTTAGAGGGAGCATTGCTATGAATGCTGTGTTACATTTTGTACTGGAGGGATCTGTGAAGATTCTGACTAATGGATTTATACCAGCACCTGATGACACCTTTTTAGACCCCAGCAAGTATTTTTAGAGAATAGGTAAAGCCAGGTAGGACTCATGCCCAGTAGAGCTTCTGATTGGCCATTGGAGCTCTGATGGACTGTGCAGATTAAAATAAAGTTGTTTCAGTGGCAGCTGCCATCACAGTGCAAGTTTTAGTCTTGCTCTCACTTGTCTTTCCCAGTGTATTTTTAAAAATTACTTCTCTTATACTAAGGCTTCCTCTGTACGTGTGTGTGACTCTGCCTCATTCAACAGTCATTTTGTGGCTGGCTCCACTTACCATGGTGGCCATTTTCTGGTCGAGCCCACCAACCTGTGTCAGAATTCCAAATTTTCCCACAGGCCTCAAAAGGCTGGGGACCTTCAAGTTAGACTACAATTCATTCACTATTAAGTCTGGTATTTAAAAAAATAATTATCATGCCAAACTTTACCTTGGGCCAATGAAATATTTTTTGATGTTCAGACAAATTATTCTGGTAAGTCATAACAGGATATAATTCTACTAGTAAATTCTGTTTATATTCTACAACCACACACAAACGTTCCTGGCTGTTACTTGAAACCCAAGGCTGATTCAAATCTATAAAAGGGCAACAAGACTATACCTAATCTGTTGCATGAGTACATGTGTTCCATAACTGGGAAGCCCTTACTGACAAGGTGTACTAACCATTGTAGACCCAGCTGAGAGTAAGTTTGCAATGCAAGCAAGATTTTTATGGATTAGAGATGCTGTGAATTTTGCTAAAAACATGTTCAACAGTAGAATTTATCATGTTTGAAGTTGTCAATCAGATGTGAGTTGATCACCCAGTCTGTTTAGTTTGTGCTGAACAACGCAAACACCTGCTGAACTGGTTTGCAGCAAAAGCATAGACACAATCAATTCAAACTGATCGGCAGTTGTTATATTTAGACAAACACCAAAGGGTAGGATTTTGCTGAAACATAGGATTTATTTATTTATGATTTAATTAGGACTGAGTTATATGATTTGGACTGTACTGCGGTGGCTCAAGTGGTTAAGACACTGAACTGCAGGCTGTGGAAGGTCAGTAGTTCAGCAGTTTGAGACCCGTGAGTGCCGCATGACGGGGTGAGCTCCCGTCTCTAGTTCCAGCTCCTGCCAACCTAGCAGTTCGAAAGCAAGAAATTGCAAGTAGATAAATAGGTACCACTTCAGTGGGAAGGTAACAGCGTTCCGTGCGCCTTGGTGTTTAGTCATGCCGGCCACATGACCACGGAAATGTCTTTGGACAGCGCTGGCTCTTCGGCTTTGAAACGGAGATGAGCACCGCAACCCTAGAGTCGGATTCGACTGGCTTTCGAGCAAGGGAACCTTTATATGATTTGAGAGTGATCTAATTATATATTTTAAACAATTGCCTGCCTAGTGGAGTCATTATGCAGCAAGGATGGGGGCAGCAGAACTTCATTGGGTTGTGTTAAAATGTGCATACAGAAAAATAACATTTGTGTTGTATTGCATGACTAGGAAGAGATATGGTAAAGGAATACAGTAAAGTAGTCTCTTTAACACAGACAAACAGATCAACAAACTATCAAACTGACTGTTGAAAAATCAAGTCCTATTTGTGACCAGCAAACAGGGCATGAGATGATCTGGTGGGTGTTCAAGCATTATAGATTAGGTTTCAATTGATTCAGTCTTCAACGTGGGATGGACTTATTTATTACGCTAGATTCAATTTGGCTTTGTTCTGAATCACTCTGGTCGGGCCTGATCCAGATATAGGTGTACACTTGAGAAACCCTAGGAGTCTAGTTAGCTTTCTATACCAGATCATTTAACTCTTAGCCAGTAATGCTATAGGTTTGTTCTGGCATAGTACACAAGTAAATACTATTCGAGAATCTTCCATTCTAAGCTTTTTTTTTTATTAAAGCACATCTATTATGTTCTTAACATAGACTAAATCTATCCGTCCATCATTGTTACACAGATAATTAAAGGAGATCAATTACATGAGTGCATAAAAGTTTCTTACCCCAAAAGTAAGAAGGTCAAGGGCAAGAAGCCCCTTCTGAGAAAAGCACTCAATCAATACAACTGCACATATTTATAGGATTTTAAAATCATCTCCTAAGAATAGCTAACTGTTCCATTTGATCAGGATGCACAATCCTGACTAACTCATTATCTTGTAACTTCAAACACTGTACAAGGTTATCTATACTTAAAATATCTTCTTTGAACATATAAAAGATGTTCATTCTTGCTACTTTTTATCTTAACAAAGTCTATTGAAAATAATAATTACAACTTTCTCATACATACAAATATCTTCTGGCCCTCAACCAACACTCCCAATCCTTGAACCATATCTTCACTTCTGTGAAGCTTCTCAGATGCTTCTGCATCTGGGCCTAAACAAACTGTATCTATTGATAATGGGTGAGGCAGCTTCTAATCTACACAAGGCCATATAATTGCTGCCACTTTTGTCTTCTTCTTACTGCCCTTTAAGGCTATCCTGTTGTGGGCCTCTAGACTCCCTTCTTGACATGCTTCCCTGTGTGGCCTGTTTTGTTCTTTTTATCTGTGCCACACCATCCTCTATGAACTTTTTGGTCAAGTCCAGCAAGTGTCCCCCTATATTTCTAGCCATATCTGTAACAGCTTGTTATCCATTGACCATCTTTAAGTAAATAACTGCTGCTTAAATTGATTGCTAGAAGCTTGAATTATATACTTGCATTTTATCATAGTAGTCAGTTATCAACCATTACCAAAAATGTAATTACTATAAATGAAGTCAAAAACATTCACAAACATATCCTAATATTAGACATTATGTCTTCTAACCTCAAGTTTGCTAGAAATAAAAGGAAAGGGTTTCTTCTAACCTTGCCCAGTCCAAACCTATTTATGCAACTGGAGCTGGGAGAGGCAGAGGCAGGGACTTGAAGAGATCACTGCTGATGCTGCTGATGCTGCTTCCAACTACTGAAGTCCCCAAAAGCTTTCTGCAAGTGTCCGCCTCTTTCATGCTCAGCTCCATAAAAGGCTCTGGTTTAGACAACCCTCTGTGTCTCTTATATACCCCTTGCTTGCTTGTTGTCTCTCTCCTTCATATCTTGCTACGTATGTGTGTGCGCACATGTGTGTGTTATGTGCCATCAAGTTGCTTCCAACCTATAGTTACCCTATGAATTAATGATTTCCAAAATGTCCTATCATTAACAAGCCTTGCTCAGGCCTTGCAAACTGAAGGCTGTGGGTCTTCTTCTTTTCCCACTGCCTTAAACTTTTGCTACCATTACTGCCTTTTCCATTGGGACTTGTCTTGTCATGATGTGATCAAAGTGCAGTAACCTGAGATCCGTTATCTTAGCTTCTAGTCTTGATTTGATCTAAAGGCCACTTATTTGCCATTTTGGCAGTCCACGGTATCCATAAAACTCTCCTCCAACACCACATCTCAAATGGATCAATTTTCTTCCTGACAGCTTTCTGCACTGTCCAACTTTCATATGAATACATAGTAATGGGGGATGCCATAGTATGAATTATCTTGAGCTTGGTCTCCAGCAACACTTCCTTATACCTAAGGGTCTTTTTTAGTTTGTTCATAGCTGCCCTTCCAAGTTTCAGTCTTCTCCTGATTTCTTGGTTAGAGTCTCCCTTTTGGTTGATGATTAAGCCAAGGAACAGAAAGTCTTTAACAATTACAATTTCTTTATTGTTCTGGAACTCTCTCCCCAGGTAGATTCATCTTTCTCCTGCCAGCATACCTTCCTTCCAAGGAATGTTTTGTATGTATTTTAACTATTTTGTAGGTATTTTAGTTGTTTTAACGATGTATGTTTTTATTATAGTGGTTTTATAATATAATTTTATCATGTATATTTTAAATTGTTAGCTGCTTTGATGAACTTGTAAGGGCAGAAAGACGGGATATAAATTTTGTAAATTTTATAAATAATAATAATAATTGTCAGCCTTATAAGTGTGGTATAGTGGTTAAGAGCAGCTGACTCTAGTCTGGAGAACCAGGTTTGATTCCCCACTCGTTCTCCACATGAAGCCTGTTGGGTGACCTTGGGCCAATCACAGTTCTCTCAGAACTCTCTCAGCCCCACCTACCTCACAAGGTGACTGTTGTAGGGAGAGGAAGGGAAGGTGATTGTAAGCCACTTTGGGATTCCTTAAGGTAGAGAAAAGCAGGGTATAAAACCAATTCTTATTCTTCAGTTGTGTAATTCCTCACTAGTCATTACTTTTGTCTTCTTGATGTTCAGCTATAATCCTGCTTCAGCACTTACTTCTTTAGCCTTCATCAGTAGTTGTTTCAAGTCTTTACATCTTGCTATACGGAGTTCTAATCCAAACGCTTAAAAAATATTATGCTGAATCGTAACAAGAACATTAAACCTGCCTTCCATATTTTCCTGTGAAAAAGTGTGCCCACTCCAGTTCTCATTTGTGCAAAATGAAATACTTTTGCTAAATTCATAGAAATATCAAGAAATATTTAGACATTCCTTGAAAGTGCTCTTTTTCACAGTATTTTACAATATCCATTTTAAAGAGAATTTTCAGGCCTTGGGCGTATAGTAGGAACGTCACGTCTCCAAAGCAGTGAGTGATCTTTTACATATGGGGAAATGATTGGGCCAAAGTATTATTCACCATCTGTCTTGCTCAGTAACAGTACTTATAGAAAACATGTATCCTGGCAGATAAATCCTCACCATATGTCCACTGCATCATTCAGTGTTAAATCAAATAGACTTTTAAACATTTGGACAAAATCCTAGTCCATTTGAATTAGCATTCAACAATGAGCCAGAGATACTCTGTTTGGCATCCTGCAAACAATTAGGATTCTATTGCCAGCCATTGCTTATTGTTTACAGAATAAATGCTGCCTAGAAAGATTTGAGTATATCTTGCCCATCTTTGTCCTGAAAAGTGCAAACGTGATCAGTTTTATGTAGGGACTTCTTAATTTAGAAAAAAAATCACAGGGGTAATGATAGAAGTTCATTAAAGGTATTGTCCAGACAGAACTGTAGATGCTGGGGTACCCTAGTGGGTAAGAAAATGAGCTGTCATCTGGGATGACTCTATTTCAGATCTCACAACTTCTAAGAACTCACTAGGTAGTCTGAAGCAAGCCACTCTCTTAGCCTCAGCATCTATAAATAGGGGATTAATAATACTGGCCTGCTGTGTAGGAGTGTTGCAGAGATAACAATCAAGGTAATGTATGTGAAGCATTTTGAACTATGCAAATACTATATACATTCTGAGCATTATTGTATATCTGGGGGCCTCCAGTTAGAATACTTGCCAGTACATGGGGGGGGACGACAAAAAGAAACAAGCACCGCTTTACCCAAAACATAATTACATTATGGAATTCATTAGCACAGGATGTTGTTATCGTTACTAGTGCAAATGGCATTTAAAACTAAGATAAATTAGGATGATTATGGAAGACAAGCAAGACATTTTGTCTGACATGGCTGCAGACAGCCAGCAGAGTTTAAAGCAGTCTGAGAAAAGCATCATTTTCCAGATACTTCTGTTGTCCCACTGTTCCTTCTGGTCAAATAGGCTTTGCACTTTTTAAAAACCTCAACAACCTTTAAACCTATCCAAAGCAAAAGTGGAATGTGTGCCTATACACTGAGCTGTAATCATTCTTTTAATGAAACTTCTACTATGGTAAAGAGTTTTGTCTCCAGCCTTAGTGGCTAGTGGCTCTGAGCCATCATAGGTAAGAATGGAATACAGGTAATATCTCTTGAAAACCAGCAACTGGCATCTGAGCCCTAGGGCTGCAGAAGGAAAGAAGAAAACAAAATCATAAGGAGAGGACTTATAGGCCTTCATCCTGGGATCAGTGGGTACACCATACAAAGATTACTTAAGTGACCAGGTTGGATCTCTGTGTTTTGTTCTTTCACAGTGTAGTTGTATAGGTCAATGCAATTAGTGTAGTGTAGTGGCTAGAGTACTGGATGTACTGGGTGGACCTGGGTTCACATTCAAACAAAGTTTATAGGTGAACTTGAGCTAATCATTATTTCTCAGTCTGACCTACCTAACAGGGATGTTGTAAAGATTAAAGGACACACCCATGTACACAGTCCCACACTCTTTGGAAGAAAGGGGGCATAAAAATGTAATGAATATTAATATATATTAAATAAATATATGAATTTCTTCCAGCAGTACTCTTCTGAATCCTCATAGGAAACAAATTTGAATGGTAAGATAGGATATACATTAAGATGATGTCCACCAAGAAAATTCTTATGCATAAAAAGTGTTAAATTAATTGTATGGAATCTGAACTCAGTCTCCTTTCCTACCAGTAATAAGAATATGAGAACAGCTTTGCTGGATCAGACCAGTGGCCCATCTAGTCCAGCATCCTGTCTCACACAGTGGCCAACCAGTTCCTCTAGAGGGCCAACAACAGGGCATAGAAGACAAGACCTCCTCCTGATGTAGCCTTCTGGCACTGGGATTCAGAGGCTGACTGCCTCTGAACATGGAGGTTTCCCTGTAATGAAGGGAAATGAAATGAAAAAAACCTTTGAGGTTCCCACAGATTAAATGCCTGTCAGTTAATTCTTATCCTATTTTTGTCACGATACACTATTTTTAGCCTTAAAATGAAGAAATGGCAGATGGAGGTCAGTAGCTGTAGTCCGGATGGGCCTACTGTTTTTCTTCCATTCAATCCCACACTTCAATGCAGTAAGAGAGAATACCAGGAAACCAGTCATCAGAGACAGGAGAGAACCTGAGTGACAGAGCAGGGCAGTCAGGAAGAGACAAGATGAGGAGTAATTTTCAGTGTGACAGACAGGAACTGACATCTGGCTGGTGGAATGTACCTCTCTATTTAAATAGCTCACCCTCTAGCTTGGATTGACTTTCCACCATTATTTTACCTTGCTGCTGCAGAGTTCTCTTAACTCCAGATGAGATGTTGCTGGCCAAGCATCAGCTTGCTTGCACATCAGAAAAAGGTTTCCACGTATGACTGGGCTGCCTACTGAAAATAAATTCTATTAAAATCAATAACACTTGAAGTGCAATCCTATTCATGTTTTCCTAGAGAGGTTTCTGTCTCTGTCAGCTTTCTCTGTTTGTTTGGTTGTGGACCCTTCAGTAATCTTGACAGGTGGAGGCCTTGCATGCTAGGGCTATTTTTACAAGGGGAGAATATCATATTGCCAGACTCTTGGGTGGTACTTCCTACCCTTAGTTGTCACAAATGAGACCTTACCTGTTTAGGTGGATCCATATCTTCAATATGTACCAATCTAAATGAATGGAGTATCACATAGCCATAGTAGCAGGCACAGCTTATGCTGGTAAATGTGCATTCCATGAGTCTTGATGCAATTTCAGTAGCTGATCAATGGCAGCCTACAGTTAAGCACCAACACAATACATTTACCAGAATACACAGAAGCAACGCTCAGTAGTTGTGTCTTACTGCATTTGTCAACAATAAGCATTATTCCGTGATGTTTCAATATCAGCACTAGGACATCTAAGAGGCTTTACAACATTTTGCAGCATTGTGGCCCAGCTGAACAGTGCATATTACTTCCAGACACTAGCTAGTTGTGTTCCAGTCATCTCAAGGACTTGAGACTGAGCTTTAACCAAAGGAATTAAGAATTTAAATTAAGAATTTCTTTGTTATTTTATTGCCTCTAAGTTATGCCTAGATCTTCCAGATAGTTTCAATAATTCATTCTAGTTAATAAGTGTTCTAATTAAGAAAGTATCTGTTACTCCTGAAACACAATAGGGACATTTAAACATTGTCTGCAACTGGAAGTGGCAGTCACGAGTAATGAATAATGTCTAGCCAGTCTTGTGATGTGATGTCCAGATGTAAGAAAGGATCTGCTACATGTACCTTCATATCATTAATCACTATGAGAAGGGGTAACAGGGTGAGTGCAAGTTTTTAGCTGGTCAGTCCTAGTTTTGTGGGTGGAGATACTGCCTTAAAGACAAATTTAATGAAGTCATTTTTGTAAGATTGCCAAATGGCCAGGGGGAAAAAAGTCCTCTCCCTTTAATAGAGATTTATTATGCAGAAATTGGCAACTGAAGATTTTCATGTCATGCAGCTAAATAACCTGACAATTACTGCAAAGCAAACTGTTTTTAAAGGGGCAACAAGAGGAAACCATTGAAAAGTTGACAACCCTATTTTCGGAGTATTGAGATATGTAGGTGTTGGAAGGAATGGACTGTGCATTAACGTCACTTAATGTACAGACACTGGGATATCAGGGTAGAAAAGCAGAGAGTCAGTAAAGGCTAAATAGGGTGCTTCTTGACCTTTCTTTTGTCCACGCCTGTTGCTGCCCCTACTCATAGTTCCTTCCTTCCTTCTGGCTTCTTTCCTTCTTTCTTCTTCTGTCTTTGATCGCTATGAAGCTGACACATTTTCTACAATCTCTGTCCATCCTAGCTTACATAGATAACTAGACACCTTTACACTGCCTTTCCTATCTAGTTTGGAGTTCTCTTACAATAAAGAACTTCTGTTTCTTTTCTAAGTAAGAAGCCTCAGTGTGAATTTACACCTCAAGCAACCAGACTATAGAATTCCACTGTGGAGAGACTCAGCTGTGTTGTCAGTAGGAACTCAGTCTTTAGCAGTATGGAGATCTGAAGAGAGTTTGGGATGAATGTTATGGTATGCTAGAAGTTAGCAAAGAGGTTGGAATGACAGGGAGATTTCAAAATAACTGTGCTTCCTTTACTGATCCTCTTTTCTTGGGATAGGAATTCAAAGTTGATTCCATCATAATGTTTTGCACTCACAGACTTTGTTTTGAAGTGGTCCCAAGAGGACCTATGCATGGAGAATACTGCATGGGAACTGTAGATTTCCCTCAATGTGTCCATGTGCAAAATCTTAAGTTTTTGCCCAGTGCTGTTCACAGATTTGGCTCAGAAAACATGAACAGAATTTTGCTTGTAACATTTCTACATGTAAAAGGTTATAGGATACGTTTAAAACAAATCTTTTTATACAAAACAAGTCTTTAGCATACTGGGAAGAAAATTAACCTTATAAAATATGATTTAGAATCATAGAGTTGGAAGGGGCAATACAGACCATAAGAGAAGCCTATGTTGAATCAGGCCAATGGCCCATCTCTGTCACACAGTGGTCAAAAATACCAGGGGCCATGAGGAGGTCCACCAGTGGGGCCAGGACACTAGAAGCCCTCCCACTGTTGTCCCCTCCAGCACCAGGAATACAGAGCATCACTTGGCCCAGCCTGAGAGTTCCTATCTATACCTTGTGGCTAAGAGCCATTGATGGACCTCTGCTCTGTATGTTTATCCAATTCCCTCTTGAAGCTGTCCATGAAAGGAGTTTTTATGGCAGGAAGATCACTGCCAACTTAAAGATTTATAATAGCATCCTTTACATCGAAGGAATTAGAAATAATTGGTCAAGAAAAGCCTAACTGAGGTGAACCAAAGGGCAGGTATACACTATAAGACAAACAAAATCCCCTCTTTTGATCTGTCGTGTATTGTTAGAAAATTAAGAGAGTTTATATTTTGTTTAAAGCTGAATATTTATAAGATATATGTAAGAGCAGCTAGCTGACTTAACTTAAGCTTTACTAAAGAAAGTTATCAAGCCTATTTTTAAGACAAAAGATGCTTGCAGAGAAATCATTATACACTTAAAACTAACCTGGCAAAGATCCATAAACTACCAACAAGCAGAAAGTTAAAAATAATGACCAAGAGCTGACCAGGTGTGTGGAAAGTCAGCCAAAACTCAAAGATATTAATCATAGGCATCTGTCAGTTAAAGAAGCTCATTAAAAGGGTCAATTAAGAATGCAGAACTTGTATTATAAAAAGGTGATCCCTGCTGGCTGAAGTAAAATAATATATTATGTAACACTATAAAGTTTAATACTTTATAAAATTAAAAAAAATGTTTTAAGGAATTACAGTGAAGAATAATAGAACATTTTAAGTAATTTACAAGAGCTTTATGCCATAGGCTATTTTGAAACATTAAAAGAATACATGTAAAGTTTTTAATTCTTCAGAATGTCATTATAATAATATATGTTTTTATATTTTTCACATTTTGTATACCTTTAGTGAAAATAAGCTTATAAAAATGCTTTAAGAATACTGTTATGTTATATTAATGTAAAAGAACCATTTTTGTAATGAAAACATCCAAGTTTTGTATTGAAAATGAACTCAGCCTGTGAGTTCATCCAAAGGTGAAAGGAGTCTAGGTAGACAGCCCCCCAAAAAAGTAAATGCATTTTAACAAGACAAACATCTGCATTGTAGAGTTGAGACACAGCCAAGTAACATCCTGTCTGTCAAATATGTGATTGATGACTGACTAGACAAAGAAATCTAAACTGAGCATGCCTAAATGATGTCAATGATGATGTAAAGTGAGGAGGAGCAAGAAGAGCATATAACCAAGATCCCTGCTGTAACACACTGAACATCCACGCTGAATTTTTAACTTCGAGATGTTCCTTTATTCAAATAAATTCTTTTGTTACCCTTTACTGCCTGGATAATTGTTTTACTGTGTGGTTTATTGGGTAGCCACACAAGTCAAAGAACCTTAGCACCCTCAGGGTATTGCTATCAGCAACATACATAATTTTTCACTTAAAGATAAACAAATAATCCAAGAAGGTTCTCTCCAAGAAGGGGAGATAAAAAGATTTAGTTATTTATTTTTATTGGACTTATAGCTTGCCCTCCCCTGCACAGCAATGCTCATGGTAGGAAACAACAATGTTAAAAACAATATTGTAGATTAGTTGTTAAAAACAATCACCACAACAATAAATTAAGATAAAATCAGATGGCACAGAATAACAATTTATCCAAAGTGAGGTTGTACAGCCTGTGTGTCGATGGAAAATGGTACAATGACAGGATAGATGTCAGAGAAGGAGCTGGGGGACACCAATTCAGATGAAACTTCGCTGCCTCAACTGTGGGCCTGGTGAAACATTTCTGTCTTGCAGGTCCTGCAGAACTGCATCAAATTCTGCAGGCCCTGGATCTCTTCTGGAAGGGCATTCCACCAGGCCAGGACCAGAGCTGAGAAGGCTCTGACCCAGGTTGAGGCTAAATGAATACTTTTTGGGCTGGGGAGGGACATACCAGGACAGACGGTCCTGAAAATATGTTGGTCCCAGACCGTGTAGAGATTTAAAGGCTAAAACTAAAACCATAAACCTGATCTCATGTTCAACTTGGAGCCAGTGCAATTGGTGGAACACTGGTTGTATGTGGGCTGTAGATAGTATACCTGTAAGCACAAGTGCTGCCTCATTCTGAACCAATTGGAGTTTCTGGGTCAGTCTCAAGGGTAGCCATGTGGAGAGCATATTATAGTAATTTAGTCTGGAGATTAGCATTGCATGGAATACTGTGGCTTAGTCAGGGCATGACAGGAAAGGAACCAGTTGCTTGACCTGGCACAGATGGAGAAACGCCAATCTAGTAACATTTGTGATCTGAGCCTCCATTGAGAGGGAGGTATCTAGAAACACACCCAAGCTCTTCACAAGTGGCCTTGATGTCAATGGCACATCATCAAGGGCTGGAAGTTGGCATCACAACATGGGATCTCTTTGGCTCAGCCCCAGGACCCTCTTTGATGGGTTCAGTTTCAGCCAGCTCTGCTTCAACCAACTAACCACAGCCTCTGAACCCTTGGCCAAATTATCTCGGGCAGTATTCAGCTGGCTGTCCATTAATAGATACTGGTGACAGCCTAGCCCGAAGCTCTGTATCAGCTGGACAAGGGGGCACATATCGATGTTAAATAATATTGGGGAGAGAATTGTCCCCTGGGGGACACCGCATACCAAAGGGTGTCACATTGAGGCCCTCTCCCCAAGTGCCGCCCTCTGTCGCCAACCATGGAGAAATGACAAGGGGTCCTTGATCCCTTCCAATCCAGCTTCCGCCCTGGCCATGGGATGGAGACAGCATTGGTCACCTTCACAGGTAACCTCTGTAAAAAAGATCCTTGCCTGTATGAATGTATTAATACTTTTCTTTAACCAAAGTATCATTTTAAGAAAAAACTGAATTTTTTAACCCTAAAATGCTATAATCAAACTGAAACTCATTATTTTCCCTCTAATAATTGATTCAGTAATTGATCAAGTGCATGCCTCTTCCTTTTTTAAATTACCTATTGTACAGAGCATAATCTTTATCAATAAGCCTTCCTTTGCCCTCTTCTATAATGTGGTTATATGGCCATCATATCTGTAGCATGCTCTTTTGCATGTTTGCTCATAAACAAGTGCCATCCAATTCAATGGAATTGCATCCACTGGTATGTGTTCATTAGATTGCAGCCTGGCAACAGCTAGATATGCAATGATCTTGTTCACTGCCTCGAAAAGCTCTAATATGCCATTTGGATAATTGTTCTAGGTAGATGTAAGACATAAACTTCTGGAGAAAGGTTAGAATTTTCTTGATATTTTTAGCTGAAGACTTACAGATCATCTTTAGCCCATCTCAAAACTAGCCTTATTATGAGCATGAAATATTTGTGACAGCAGCACTAGACCATGGATCAATACCAGTGAAATACTATTTCTTTCAGGGATGGTCTGTATTTACAAGGAACAAGCATACCCTCCAGTCAATGAACTCTGAAACCCTTTGTGAGTAAACCATGGTTAGCAATTAGCTGTGAAAGGGTAAAACAATGATCATTCATCTCTGAACCCTGCCTGTGCAGCCTCCTTTACTAAAACTTGCTTGTTCTTCTGCAAACAGATTGATTTTCTCTCAGTATAGAAACCTAATAATTTCTCAAGGAGAAATTTACAGTAAGTCTGAGTGGCAACTTCACAAATATGACAACAATCAGATGATAATTCCCTGGCTTTTCCTCACTACCTCTGGGTTGATAACAGCAGTCATCCAGCCAGCTGGAAAATTGTTTGGTAAACTAGAATACCTAAAATCTGAGCTGGGGCTGAAGCTCACAGCTGATATTGACCTTCTATGATACTGCAGAAATGAAATATTTGCCCAGGACCTGGCCAATGTGTTTGCTGGAAGAAATAGCTGGTCTCTGAGGGAGAGAGGTAAGTAAAATTATATTAACAGTGTTTTACACAGATGATAGACATCAACATACTGGTCAGCATTTTATAAAAGGAAAGAAGGAGATTCCTGTACATGAGTGGGTGAGGCAGTATCCAGCAGCCCAGCATGGCAGACAATAACAGGGCCAGCAACATATTGTAGATCCAGATGTGCCACAAGCAAAAACTAAGAATGCATGCAAGCAGCTGGATCCAGAAAATAGATGGAAGGCAAATCACATACATATATAATAGGATTATGTGTAGAATATTTGATTTAGGTCATTAAATGGCTATTCTTAATTGCTAGGTGGCAACTTTAAAAATTAAAAGTAGTTTGCCAGCTCTGGTATTTTCTAGGAGATAAGGCCCTAGTCATGGAAAATGAGGTTCTTTTGTATGTGCTTCCAGTCATGACAGAACTTTTCCAGCAGTGTCTTTGAAATTTTAAAATTCCTTCATCAGGGAGGTCTGCTTGGCCTTTTCTGTAGCTGCCTTTCGTTAGCAACTGAAGAAAATGCTGTATGGGAAAGTGTATGGTTTGCAATGTTTAAATGAAATTATTCTTAGATTTTTATCTTGTTCTCTTAGCTTTGATTTTAATCTGCATGGAGACAGAGAAAAGGGGCAACCTCCCCCACCTCCGGTTCCACTGGTGAAACTGGGATGGGAGGGAAACTGTCTGTTCCTTCTCCCCCCTCTCAGCACTTCCTCACAGAACTGAGCAAATGATTGATTTTTAAGGTGAGTTCACCCAAAGTGCCTCTGTCTGTGAGTCTAGTCATGCATCCATGACCTGGCTCATGTCAGGTGTATTGTATTGCCTGGCCCTGAGGAGGTTTAAGTTGGGACAAGATGTCTGTAGATATGTCAGGCATCAGATGGCCCACGCCCCCCACGTCTCTTTCCCCCTTCACCCTCTTGAGCAGGGGTGTCAAATATGTGGCCTGGGGACCAGATCAGGCCCTCGGAGGGCTGCAATCCAGCCATCAAGGCTCTAGCTGCTTCCTACTTCCTTCTCCAGTTCTGCTGCTGCTGCTGCTGCTGCTATATCACAGCTTACTTTACCAGAGTCTCTCAATCACATAGGAGAGATAGATAGGGAAGCCTCTCCTGTGCGATTAAGAGAGTCTGGTAAAGCACTGGCTGGGGCTCCTCCCCCTCCTCCTCCCAGGGGGTGAAAGGGAACCAGCCAGAGCTCACTTTCTGGTCAGGCTGCTTCAATCATATACAAGAGACTTTCTTTCCTTCCACTGGCTGAGGCTCCTCCCTGAAGGGAGGCAGGGAGGGAGGGAATGAGGGAGAGCTTGCTTTGCTGGGCTGCCTGAATCACATGGCAGAAACACCAGACACCTTTAAGACCAACAAAGTTTTGTTCAAGGTATGAGCTTCTGTGTGCCTTGCTACAGTGTGTGTGTATTCTGTTCATCGCCTTATGCTGTGTGTGTGTGTGTTTTGTTGGGCTCCTTATTTCAAGGCTCTCCTGGGTTCGATTGGGTTCCCTCCCCCTTTTCACTGTGTTCATGCCCTCATGATCCAGTCTTTCTCAGTAAAAAAGTAATGTGAACTATTTTAGGGGAGGAATAACAACAAGCCAGTGAGGCGGATTAGGCTGAGTGTGTGTGTTCAGACCAAATTCACCCAGCACATTTCCTTTGTAGGAAGTTGTAGTTATTTCTCTGAGGAAGACTATAGTTTTATAGACAAACAAACAGCCCTAAGTCTGTGTCAGGATGCCTCCTCATGTTCTTGACCAGCACATGAAGCAACTTATATACAAAAGGTTGCAATGCCCAGCCATTTCATGTTTTCCCCTGGGACCTAGGCTCAGAATACTGGGCATGAGATTTCTTTAATGAATGTCAATAAATCAAAAGTAGGTTTGCAGCTTACAGATAAAGACCTGAACAGCACACTCAAGATTGCAATGGCACAGACATTTTGTTGCAATAATTCAGAGCAAGAGGTGTCAGTTATCAGAGACTGTTAAATAAACAAAATATTGCAAGAGTGCTAGTGTTTTAAGCGTGTTTTATTTAAAGTTTTAAAAAACCTTTGTTTGTCTGTGTCCTTTATAAAGTTTATATCTTCGCTACTAGGCATTTCATTTTATGACACACAGGGCCCAGCCCAACAAGGTCTCATTTATGTCAGATCCGGCCCTCAAAACAAATGAGTTTGACACCCCTGCTCTTGAGTCTCCTCTGGCCTCAGATTACCATGCTTTCAAAGGGAGGGGGTTCTCTCACCCTTGGCCTCCTCTTTCAGTGCCTTTGGGTTTCCCAGTCCTGTTCCTTGGAGATTCCCTTTTTAGTCCCCCTTCTCTCTCCCCCATTCGCTGCTGGCCCTGCCAGTCTCCATTCTGGCTTGGTAATATCAGCAGCCCCATGTGCTCCACCCCTCCCTGTTAGCCTGTGCCCTCCCCTTTCTCCCCAGACTTGGAGAGGGTGGGGCCATTGGCATCTCCACAGCCATGCTTCCCAGCAGGCCTGCTCCTGTCAGTGCTAGCTCCTCTTGGCATCCTCACAGCCATGCTTGCCTCCACCCCTGGTGGCCCCATAACTCCTGTTGACATGCAGGACTCCTCAGACCACCCCCCCATGCCTCCACTTGAGCCTCCTGTCCCTGCCCTTTCTCAACATGCCAGCTGCTGCTTGCTGCTCCTTGCCCAGTTGGACCTCCTTACCCATCCCTCATCTGAGGGTGGGCTGCATCCCAGTCCCTGCCTTCAACCCTAGCTGGTCAGGCTGTTGCTGTGCCAGGGGAGCTGGTTTGCCTGCCCTCTCCCAGTCTGGTAAGTGAGGGGACAGAGGAGACATTAGCAGGCTGAGGCTCAGGGGCAACTTGAAGCCCATAGGGGCTGCTGGGTGGTTGGTAGTCAAGATCTGGTAGCAGCAGGTCCTGACAAGATGATAGCAGCAGTTGTCAAGGCTCCAGGCTCTGAACCCACCACAACAGCAAACCAGTCTGTCAGGAGTTCCTGGAGTCCAGACCCCCTGGGATAAGTTCCCTCAAGGATTCTTGACAGGATCACCAAGGGCCCTGTGTTCTTCTGCTTCTGCTGTTCACCAGAAGCAATGTTCCCAGCAAGAGCTGGGAAAATACAATAGAATGTGAGGCCTTTAACCTGGGGCTTATGCTTTTCTAGCTTTCTGCTCTGCATAATGGACAGTTGCAGAGCCCAAGAGTTGTTCAAGCCACAGAAGGCTCTAATAAATTAGTTGTACCTAAATAGGTGCTAGAACAAAACACACACCAATAGATCAACAACAGGTTGCCTCCAGGCACTCTTTTAGCTCTGGATTTTTATTATAAGGGTGGAACCTAATGTCCTCTTCCTCCACAACCCTCCCTCTACATTCCTGACTCCACCAAAGCACTCCCAGGACCCCTTGATCCAGTTTTTCAACTTAACCAGCACATTGAGAGACATTTTTCATTGTTTAATGTTCATGTCTGACTCAGACTGTTTTCAGTAAATTAAAGGAATGCATAGAGGACTCAATCATGCACTTCTCTTGCCCAGACTCTTCCAAATCCTCTATCCAGCTGTCCCCTGTAGGCTGTTCTTCTGATGTTCTTAAAGTAGGTACAGTAAGGGGGGGCATGGTTCTTTCCAGGACTGTTTTGGTCTTTGAGGGAGGATTTATCAGGGCCAGGGCCAGCACTATCCACCAGATAACTTGCTATGGCCTGAGTTGCATGACTCATCAAGGCGCAATTGCTCACTACAGTTCAAAAGCAGCCACCACTCAAAAGCCAGTGTGATATAGCAATTAGAGTTTTGGACTAAGATCTGGGAGATCTAGATTTGAATCACCATTCTGTCATGGAGGCTCACCATGCAACCTTGGACCAGTTACACATTCTCAGCCTAACTTACCTCACAGGATTGTTGTGAGGATAAAATGGAGGAAAGGAGTATGATGTAAGCTGCTTTCTGTGGAGAAAAGGCAGAGTATAAATTGTTAAATAATAAATATAGCAGAAGTGTGGGGAAGCAATTAAAAGATCGATGAGTGAGTTGGTAGGAAGGAGAAAAGCAGAAGGTGAGGTTAGGGGTTACCAAGAGGTGGAAAAGAGGAAATAGTTTGCAGAGGGAGAACGGATGGGAAAGTGAGATGCCCCCTGCAAGTCCTTGCAGGTTTCCCACTGTGGAACCAGGTCCAGCCTAGCTCAGTGGCTGGAATTACATAGAGTTTTCCCAGGGAGAGGCTGCCAGGGGTTGGGAAGGAGTCCCTGCCCCTGAACCTCCCTCCAAGCAGTGGTTGAAGGAAAATGGGGGAAAGATGGTGTCCCGTGCGTTGCTGTGTCACTCCTGGGAAAAACCTGGAAGTGGCATACGGTAGCCCTAGAAATCACCAGAAACTCTGTTTTCTCAGAAGTGACTTTAGCAAAAAAATAACTATAGTGGAAACAAAAAAACTATCCCTACTTTAGTTGGTTGGCAAAAGAAACTGTGGGAATGTTTTATATACAGGCATACCACCTACAACACATCAGCACTGCAGTCGGTCAAATATCAAAAGTGGTTCCAGGCAGTTTGGTTTCCCATGATTAGCTATTTAGAAAACAGCGGAATGATTCCAAACAACCGAGTATAGCGAAACTTACTTTTAATTTAATAGTGTTTCTACACGCACATAATAGCCTGACTGTACTCTAGCAGATATTCTTGAAACAGGATATGTTAGATCTATTATGTAAGTGTACAACCCTCCCCTTACTGATTATTCGGTGTATTAAATGTTGTTTCAGTGTTGTAAAATTAACAAATCAATAAAACGTAAACTAAAAAAAGAAGTGACATAGCAACACACAGGATGCTGAGCCTCCCCGTGACCCTGACCCTGAACCTCCCACCAGTTGCCAGATATGTCCTGGTAACCCTAAGGAAAGCTGAAGACAGGGAGTAAGCAAAGGTAGGTTGGCTGATAGGTGGGAAGGAAAGAAGAAAGCAGGAAAGGGGGCAAGGCAATTGCAGTTCTTCAGAAATGCAAAGAGGAAATAGTGGAGGAGTGGAAAAATGAGATGTCCCAACCAAGTCCTTGTGTGTCCCTTGCTTGTTACTTTCTAAACTGAGGCCACAGAATTGGACTTTGGAATGCTGAACCTATATAATCAAAAGTGGTATGTTTCTAGAATTTCAGATAGGATTGCCAGCTCCAGGTTAGGATATTCCTGGAAATTTGGGGGGTGGGGCTGGGGGAAGGCACACTTGGGGGAGAGGTGTATAATGCCATAGAGGCCAGTGTCTGAAACTGCTATTATCTCTGGGGAACTGATCTCTGTAGTCTGGAGATCAGCTGTGATTCCACGAGAACTCTCCTGGATGCTGGCAACTTTTGTCTCAGAGATGAATGGACTTTTTAGCCGCCCTGAGCCTACCTTGGTGGGGAGGGCAGGGTTTAAAGCAAATAAATAAATATTTTTTTAATTGGAAAAAATTCCAAGCCTGAAAGTATATGGGAATTTAAACTGAAATATCATAATAGGAGTTCAAGATTTTTATCCGAGGCCATTGAAGCAGGCAGGGCTTTTTTTTGTAGAACAAGCCCAGCAGGAACTCATTAGCATAATATGCCACACCCAATAGCAGAAATCCATTAGCATATTAGGCCACACCCCTGACAGCACAGCTCATTAGCATATTAGGCCACACCTCTTGGCTTGCCCGGGTGCCCCGCAGCTCTGGGGAGCCCAGGGAAGCCCTCTCTTGAAAGGAAGGGAAGGCAGTTGAAACTTCCCTTGGTTTGCCTGGGCACGGGGAAGGCACGGGGAGGCATTTAAGTGCCTCCCTGATCCTTCCAGAGTCGCTGGGGGGTTGCTCTCCAGGCCTTCCTTATGTAGTCACGCACATAGAGGTTTTGGCTGTAGTGGGTGTGGCCAACTCTGAAGCCAGCCGGAACTCCATTCCTGTGCGTTCCTGCCTAAAAATAGTCCTGGAAGCAGGTAACTCTTATTTTAATATATTGAGGCATTCTGGGTTTTTGCATTCTATAATGTATATAAGACTGGAGAATTTGCAAGAGACGTTCTATTCTATATGGTAGATTATACCAAGAAACAATGGCTGAGGGGTGACATGATCGAGGTTTATAAGATTATGCATGGGATAGAGCAGGTAGAGAAAGAAGTACTTTTCTCCCTTTCTCACAATACAAGAACTCATGGGCACTCAATGAAATTGCTGAGCAGTCAAGTTAGAACAGATAAAAGGAAGTACTTCTTCACCCAAAGAGTGATAAACACACGGAATTCACTGCCACAGGAGGTGGTGGTGGCTACAAGCATGGACAGCTTCAAGCGGGAATTAGATAAGCATATGGAGCAGAGGCTCATCAGTGGCTATTAGCCATAAGGTATAGATAGGAACTCTCAGTCTGGGGCAAGTGATGCACTGTATTCTTGGTGCCTGGGGGAGCAACAGTGGGAGGGCTTCTAATGTCCTGGCCCCACTGCTGGACCTCCTGATGGCACCTTGTATTCTTGGCCACTGTGTGACAGTGAGTTGGACTAGATGGGCTGTTGGCCTGATCCAACATTGGCTTCTCTTATATTCTCTTATGTTCTTATGTTTTTGACAGTGACATCCCATGGTCTCAGTCTGGAGGACAATACGCAAGCTTTTAACATGCTTTTAATTAAGTGATATCACAGTTGCTGGATTTTTTCCTTCTATACAACTCCTGTATATAACTTGACTTCATGGCTCCAGACCTTTTGGGGAACTGTGAAGCCAAGTTATGTGCAATTGTCTAACTGGACAGAGATTTTGTTTCCTAGGAAGAGCAGAATCTTCCACAGCTATAAACAAAGATCTTTCTTTTGAAAATTACACTAGACTTTACTAAACATATGCTGAAAGGTCTAGTCTCAGAATGAAATCTTTATTGTCCTAGGTATTCCCCTAAAACCAAACATGGCAAATGTATAGATTAACACCAGAATAGCTTTCAGTGATTTACAAATAGATACTTCTTGGCTGACCTCAATAGCTAAAATAACTGACTTCAACTAACAGAACTGACTTCATTTAACAGGCTGTAGCTGGTTGCATTTTGGGGTTTTTTAATGTGGCAAAACTGATGTTAGAGGGTGGCAGTGAATCTAGAGTGCAAGCCTATATTATGGGCATGTCCTGAAAACCATTAAACATGTTTGCTATGTATGCTAAGAAACCATGGGAAAGAGAGATATTATGGTCTTACACATGCTCTCCCTCCCTGTCCCTACATTACAATAACAGGAAGGCTATAAAATGCTTAGGGCAGGAACAGTATCTTGAACTGGGTTTGTGGATGGTATGAAGGCATAGGGGTGTTTTTGGAATAAATTATAATAGGGGACTGCATAGTATTAACACATTTCATGAAAATACATGATTCTGTGCAAAGGCCCAGCACCAATTTTATGTAAGGATTTGGCAGACACAAGGATCAACAGAATTAATGATGAATGCAAGTATGGTAACATGCAATGAAAATAAACATGAGTATGCTCAAAAGATTGCATGCTTGATTTCATCTGAATGTTTTGGTTTGAGGGTTTCTTCTGCTTTTAATAAAATAAACTTGTTTAACTTTTTAAAATTGGAGTAAGATCTAGTACTTTTCTAATCCTTTCCAAGCATGGTGCTAATATGTGTAAGTCCTTCTCATTGTGTAAGTTCCACTTAAAGATGTTATTTTAAAAAAGCAAGTATTTTTACCTGCCACCAAATTATGCCAGCTAAATTTTAAACACAAAACGTAAAAACAGTGTAAAAATGGTTCTCTGTGTACATAAAGGCTGGAACACCATATCATGACAACACATGTTTCCCCTGCAGTAATGGCTTCCGGTCCTGAACTAAAAATACCAGTTATTATATTGTATCAGTAAATGGGCATAAATGAAAGCATAAGCAACGAGGGAATTCCCTTGCTTGTCATGATTGCATTAAATTTTGCAAAAAAAAACACAAAACCCACACCCCACTTTCTTCCAACTCAGTTTAGCTTGGAAGATGGCCCCCAACCTTGACTCAGCTAATCTGACTACCTGGATCCATGCCATGGTAACATCAAGAACACACTCCTTCAATGCACTCTACATAGGTCTTTCCTCAAGTCAGTTCAAAGACTCCAGTTAGTGCAGAATGCCACAGTCCAGTTATTATTGGGAGGTCAGCAGAACTGCCTCTGAAGAAGATTTGGAAACTGTAATTAATTCACAATGCAGCAGCCTGTTACTCACTGGAGCAGGCTGTATGGGGTCATTTAATGCCAGTTCTACAATATCTGCACTGGCTTCCATTTGGTTCCAGGCCAAATTTAATATGGTGGTGTTGAGTTTGAGAGCTCTGAATGGCCTGGACCCAGGATACATCAAGATGCAATTTGAAACTACTGAGAAGACCTTTCTCAGAGGCTCTGTTGGATGTTCCTTGTCTTCGTTGGCTAATTTCAGATGTTCACAAAGTAGATAACAACATAGATATAAAATTACTGGAGGAAAAACAACATGGAAAGACACAAGTAGGTAACTCAACCCCACTTTAGTGTCTATTGACTATTTAGTTGGGACAGCTTCTGAAATTAACGTACAGCATTATTAATACCAGGTTTTTCCTATGTACTTGGCCTTTTAAAGAACCTGTGTATTTTATTTAGCATTTGAGAAATGCTTAATCAGCTGCTCATCTTTGTGTTTTCAATTGGGTAGCATCCATTTTTGGTTTCTTCTTTCCAGAGGACCATGGAAACAATCTGATACTAGATGAGGAGCTCCATAGAGACAATCTGGTTCATTATACCCAGCAGCTGAAGAGTTGTGTGAAGATTTCCTCTTCACCTGTGAATTGAAAGCTAAAGACAGAATATGCATGACCTTGAGCTGAGCAAAAACATAGTGACTCATATGCCAAAAAAATAAAAAATTGCAGCCCTGAGTTGGATATCCCAGGAAAGCCCGATCTTGTCAGATCCCGGAAGCTAAGCAGGGCTGACCCTGGCAAGTATTTGAATGAGAAACCTCCAGCGAATATCAGGACTGGGAGGCCAGAAGCAGGCCACTTATCTGAATGTGCTCTGTGCCCCTGTAGGAGTCGCCAGAGGTTGCCATGACTTCCAGGCACACATACATAAATGCAAAGATACTCCCCAAAATTGCTCTACCCCCTGTGATATGCATCATTTCTGTTTCAGCAATATCTGGGGAGGGGTTGAAAAATTGTCTGAAGTATTTTTCTCATTCCAAGTGAGACCAGAAAGCATTGCCTTAACTTTGATTTGGCTTTATGCTATCAATGTGTACCCAATTTCGACTGTGTAGCATCCCAAAGTTATTTTCTTGATTGCATCATCACCCATAGGTTGGATCATCACATGGACAATAACAAGCCAAAATGTGCTGAAGCTTTGTTTTGCACCCAAAATGCTATCAGTGACAATTTAGGTCTATCCTAGGGGCAATATTATAAAACTTCAAATAATATTTTTAAAATTGGTAAGTTAACATGAAATAATCATGTAAAGTAATTAGAATGTAATGTAGTATCGAACCTTCTGAGTTTTTGGCAAGTTGTTACCTACCCTGAATAGGGCTCACATTATCGGCTTGGCTCCAACAGAGCATTTCCACAGTTGGAAGGATTTCTGCTCACAGAGCATGACTTTCTTACCTCCCATTCTTGCAGTACTTTCATATGTCTCCAAAATTACTATACCTGGTGGTCCCCTGTCCTCCAGGAGCAGCATTTAGGGGGTGTATGGGGCTGTAACAGGAGATGGGAGGTGAGAAAGTATGCTCCATGGACAGAAAGGCTTCTGTTCATGGAAATGCTTGGCTGGATCCAAATCACTGGCTTTATCAATAACTTGCAAATAACTCATTTTAAATGACACTCTTGTATTTATGAAAGTTTTCTGAAAGTTGCCTCCAATGGTATGATGCTTCTGGTACACCTTTTACAAAATTCAGCAAGAACATCCTGTTATTATAGCCAAGAAATGTGCAGTTACCTTCCACTCTTGTGCAGAATTTGTGTTAAAGTATCTGCTCTCACTTTTTTTTTCTTTTTTGCAGAGTTTAAGTTCTAGGGGGTGGCCTTTCTATCATGAAAGAAATCAGAAAATTCCAGGAAAGAGTTAAGCTGATGTGATATTGTAGAGGAGGAAGTTTAACAATGTAATGATGAGCGACTGCACTGAACTATATAAAGCTATGAGATCAGACTTTCAAAAACTCCACCTCAGACTCCTGAGCCATGAGCACATCTTTTAGAAGGGAATCCTACCCCACAATGTACTGACCTCAAAAGGCTTTAGAGAGAAGAAACACTCAAGCCTCAGCTACACTGCAGAAAAACTAAAATCCGAGAGGAATTTGGAGAAACATTCTGTTTTACTCATAAGCAGGCATTGCTAAATAAACCACCTGGGAATGATGTTACAGTGGAGTTTGACAGCAAGGGAAAGGAGGCAGATTTTCTGGACAGCATTCTGTGTTTTGAGCCTATTGGGTGAGTATTAAATACGGAAAAAAATCCTTACAACTGCTGACTGTTGCATGCAGACAGAAAAGACAAAAATGGGTGTTCCTGAATGTGCCACAGTTCTTGGAATAGTGAAGAAAGTTTATGCTGTTATTGTTGTTTGATTGGGAGCTCAGAACATCTTTGTGCTTAAACATGAATGCATAGCATATATAAAGTATGTTATATTTGTATTTATATTGGTAGAGTATGTTATATTTGTATTTATATTTTATATTTTGTATTGCATTGTTTAATTGTTGGGGTTTTAACTATGTTATTTATTGTATTTTTATGTCAATTGGAAGCCGCCCTGAGCCTGCATTGTGGGGAGGGCGGGGTATAAGTGTGATAATAAATAAATAAAATAAAATAAAGAGAAGATGCACAGCACTAGAAACTGCAGAATTAATGGCATACAGAAAAGGAATTTTGCAAGTTGCTATAAATATGAATCACCCACCCATATACGGAGGTGAAATGTGGAAGTATATCAGATGCATACCTTTCGTTCATTACCTGGCAGTGATTCATACCAGAGATTCCCAAGGATAGTTGGCAACTTTCAATGTACCTGAGACTCACATCCTTTTTAGCATATATAACAGGAAATCCTAGACCATTTGACTGAAAAAAAATTAGCTTATCAGATTCTACAAATAGTAACCTTGCAACTTTAATGAACTTCTACAACCTAGGACTTAAATTACACAGAAAAAAAATTGTCTGCATTTGAAAATCTGTGTATTTTTGTAGGCAATTCATTATAGGCAAATCCATTATTAGATCAAAGTCAGCCTTTAAAAAACAGGATCATTTATCAAAACCATTGTTTATGTCTATACTTCCCCTAAACTATTTTTAATGATAATGCATTGGTATTTTGTATGTTTTCTCAGTCAGAGCAGAAGGTTCTGTGAAGTGCCTGAGAGTAATAAAGCAGTCAGACTACTTTAGTTTCTCTTTCATCACTAAGTCCTGGATGGTAGATCCTTTCAAACAATTCACCATGTTGTGTTGCCCTCTTATAACATCTATTGCAGTTTTTAGTACTCCAAAAAGGATCATGTTTACACTAGTCTGAAGCTATCTATTTAAAGACATTTCATTTTTGCCTCATACATCCCCTAATCTTAGTGCCAAGGATCTCTTGGTTGTGTTCACCACACATATACATAAACTGTGAAAAACAGATGTGCATCTCCAAGCGCCCAGGAACATGAATGGATCTGTGCTGAGTTTCTGCCATTGGCCATGAGTCCCTCATGCATGGCCATTGCTTGTTTGGATACTTCTGACCCCCCGAGCAAAACATATGAATTGGTTCTCTTTTGGGAGGAAGCCAACCTTCATTTGAACTTTGTACTTCCTTTTGATGCTATGTGGTTCACTGGCTCTTGTGAAATAACATGCGTTTAGGTTTAGACATCAAAATAATTTTTATGTTTTGAGGGGAGAAAATGAAGTAAGACATACTTTGTGCGACTGTAATGGAAATAAGTAAATATAACACAGAATACACCACCTTGAGCCATCTTTGCAGTGATTTGCAAACAGTGAACTAACCTGTTCATTTTTGCAGGAAAATAGGAACTGACATGTCTCTTGCACTGTGACTACTCAATATCTTTGAAAAATCTGTTAAATGGTTTTGGACAGGACTTATATATACTTAACAGCTGCTGTAGTGGCCAATCAGTATTTTGTGCATTTTTTGCTCAGAGCTGTTAAGAAAAAAACTCAACAGTAGGTAAACTTGTGTGGTCATTATTGAAAATGTGATCTAAGTACATCTTCACATGTGAAGTTTAAATACATTTGTGCTTCAGTTTGTCTGTTGTGCAAATGTGAAGATAGCATGGTCTACAATGTACATGTTATATTTCTTCTTGTCATCCAGCTTCAATTACAAATAGATATAGCAGGTGCAGTACAAGAAAGACTTCCATATGCTTTTAGTGTCATGTATGAAAATAGTCTCCTGACTGACTTCATAGCATTATTTTCTATTTTCCCCATATTTTATGGAATTACTATTTCTGCAATATCTGCAAGTACTATATTAAATGTAACTAGATCTCTTTGAGATGTACTATTTCATTGGAAAAGTAACCAGTTCTCCAATCACTTAAAAAGAAATCCACAATTCATGCTTCAATCCACCCAAGTTCCCTGAATAGGTAAGTGTACTCCACACATGGAAGCTTTCTTATGTTTGCGGAGTCAGTGTAGGTGGAGATACTAATTTGGAATTCTGGACGCACATTTCCATCTGCTTCATGATGTTCATTGTAAAGCCTAAATGTCTCTTTTGATGTAGAGTGGAATGTGCATCCAGGGCTACTAACTGCTATGTGTGACTAGAGCTGAACTGAATCCACAATTAGAGAGACACTCCAACAAGTGCTTTTCATACCAAAAGAAGTTGCACAATGGGTTCTGGGTTTTGGCTCCTGTTAATATCTGGCAACTGTTCTCAAGGAGGTTGTTTTACACCTGTGTGACTTGGCTCCTTCTCTAATACATTTGACTTCTTTGGCCTATTGCCTAGAAATGTGCACATGAGAAGTGCTTTCACACAGCTAACACAGTGGTAGAATGCAAGCACACTGCATTTCATAGCTAAACTTTCTAGATTCTCCTCACCAGTGAGGCTGCATTTCCACATTTGGGGAAAGGGAGTAGACAGGTAAACTGTACAGTCACCCTACCAAATGTACCCCAGCTATAGAAATAAAAAACTGAATAAATAATTGCCTGTTTTGTGTTCTAATTGACTAATTTATCATGGGAGTTACTCCCAGGCCTAAAAACTTTCATCACTTACATCATTGAAGACACCACAAGAGTTGTAAATACCCCCAGCATCTAGCTCACCAACCCTATTTGTTTAACTAGTAGAGTTCCTAGCACATGATACAGCAACCTTGCTAAAATGAAGTAGATCTTCATCTGATCAGTACCTGGACAAGAAGCCTTCTGGAAAACCTAATGCTCATTGCCTTGAATTCCCTGGTGAAGAAAGGCAAGATACACATGTAACAAATAGTTCAACACAGAGTCAAACTAGGTAAGACACTGGGCTATCTCTGATTGGACGCTCTCACTTTTTTGCAAAATGCTAATGTGAGCTGCGTGGAGCCCTGAAATGGATCTCGGCCATGTAGTGGGAAAAGGGTATAATGTTCTCTTGCCCAAGTGATTAAGCCGATCACAATCAGCCTCCCCTCCCCATGGAATTTTTTGTCCTCAAAGAAAAAAATATGGGCAAACATGGGGGCTAATGACAATGTGGTGGGGCTAATTTCAATCAGCTTAGCATTTTAAAAATATAGAGCAGGGGTGTCGAACTCATTTGTTATGAGGGCCGGATCTGACATAAATTAGACCTTGCTGGGCCGGGCCCTGTGTGTCATAAAATGTAATGCCAGGTAGCAGAGATATAAACTTTATAAAGGACACAAACACAAAATAAAAACATGCTTAAAACATTAGCAGTCTTGCAATATTTTGTTTATTAAACAGTGTCTGATAAATGACACCTCTTGCTCTGAATTATTGCATCAAAATCTCTGTGCTGTTGCAATCTTGACTATGCTGTTCAGGTGTGTATCTGTAAGCTGCAAGCCTACGGTGACGCAGCAGCACCAGAACTGGAAGAAGAAGCAGAAGGCCTGATAGAAGCCTTCCGGGGGCCTCATCCAGCCCCCGGGCCTCATGTTTGACACCCCTGATATAGAGGATCTGATAACAGATCTCTCATCTGGTTTGATCCTAAGAATAATAAAAAAAACAGATTCAACTGAAGATGGGCCAAGTTCAGACTGGCAGTTTGAAGCAGGAGCAAGTCATGGCAAAAAAGCCCCGGAACAAACTGTTCTGGGTTTTCCCGGTCACACTGCGCTGACTGATGTGGGAGCACACCGGGGAGGAGGCATGAGGGAGCGTTCACACTGTTGGCCCGAAGGCGTGGCTTTCTGTTTCGCTAATCTGGAGATATGTGCTTATGCGCATGAGTGCATATGCGCATGAGCACACAATCAAAATCACGGATTTTAGCGTTCACACTGTGTTGGTGCGGGATATATGCGGGATAGACACACTTTCTGGGGTTTGATACCACTTTTAACAGGTATTTTTTTAACTTGGGAACGAAGCATTACAAGACAGGTTGAGTACGGCTAGGGAAAGCCGGACAAATGTTCCTGTGTGAACGCCCCCTTTAATCCGCTTGTGAAGCATTGCTGAAACGCACCTCTCTCGGAGCAAACTGCCAGTCTGAACTCGGCCATGGATTCTGCCTGTTCATCAGTCTGCCTGTAGGAACCTAGAGCAGGCTTCAGGCTTCTTGAAGCAATAAAGAGCCGTCCCATGTAACAAAATCTATTTTCCCCATGGAAATTGAGCTGTTGAAGGCCAAATTCTACACTTGTCATATAAA
The DNA here is from genome assembly GCA_029375565.1 of Gekko gecko. Lineage (NCBI taxonomy): Eukaryota > Metazoa > Chordata > Lepidosauria > Squamata > Gekkonidae > Gekko > Gekko gecko. Next base: position 123,628,161 of record JAPDNY010000006.1, on the reverse strand, counting down.
ATGAGATCTCGCAATTTTGGTGTAGTGGTTAAGTGTGTGGACTCTAATCTGGGAGAACCAGGTTTGATTCCCCACTCCTCCACTTGCAGCTGCTAGATGACCTTGGGAAAACCATAGTTCTGACAAGAGATGTCCTTGAAAGGGCAGTTCTTGAAAGAGCTCTCTCAGTCCCACCTACCTCACAGGGTGTCTGTTGTGGGGAGGGGAAGGGAAAGAAGCTTGTAAGCCGCTCTGAGACTCTGAGTGAAGGGTGGGGTATAAATCCAATCTCTTCCTCCTCCTCTTCTTCTCCTTCTGATAAGGGTGTCTTTTCCCCCTGTGTTTTAAAGTCCACTTTCTCTTACTTAATTCCTGACAGAATTTTCCCTTGTCTTCTGCAGCACCAGTTGCATTGGGTTTACCATGCCTAAACTGATGTTTATTCTGGTAAATACTGAAGTGCAAAAGAGAACTGCACATTAACTAATCCTCCCATTTTGAGCTGTTTTGAATTAAGTGTGGTTGTTTTGGACTTTGAGAGGAACCTTCCTTTCACCTAAGTGGTAAACTGAGCATAACTATGATTGGTGTTCCTGTTTGGTGTGACAACAGTAATCACACGCTAGGTGCTGGGTACCACTTAGGACCAAGCTCAGGGTCACCCACCTTTTGGCAGGCTCCATGACCAACTGATTGAAGGCACATGCCTTTATGCTATCTAGGAATTTTGTCTCTTTCCCATGACCTAAACAAACATTTAATTAGTCAGTATGGAACTAGCTGACATTAACCATTATTGCACAACTTTCTCCTCTGGTAGCCTCCCTTATTTCTTTCCCATTTCAAGATCATCCTCAGAGTTTTGGTCAGATAGCCAATTGTATGTCCCCAGCATGACACTACCTTTTAATCCTGACATTTTCACCAATAACAATTATGTTAGTTGTATCTCTATGACATACAGACTGAGCCTTACTATCCCAGATACATGCTGGCTGTCCTTCCTATGTACTTTATATTCAGGGATAGCTGTATTCCACTGATTTTCCCCACCACACCAGGTTTCTAAAATGGAGCTATATCCATATTTTCATTTAACACCAAGCACTCAGCTTTCCCATCTTACCCTGGAGGCTTCTAGTATTCACATACAAAGACCTATACATCCTTTCTTTTCCAAGCATTCTTTTTCCTTTTCTTCTGCTTTGGACTCCTTAAATTCCTGTAATTCCCTGACATATTCTCACTGTAAAGTCCACCCCCATAATTGGTTAGTCAGTTATCTAGACCAGTTAACCCATCATCCCTTAGGGATGAGTCATCTCAGATCAGAAGCCTCCAGCTCCTGTTGGTCCCCCCCCTCGAGTTTCAAGCACAAGTTCTAAACATGGCCCCACATATTTGAAAATGCATACGACCTGACACGCACCATACTCTTCCAGTTGTATGCATGTTGAAGAGTCCTGTGTTGCCAAGGCATCTTAGAGAAGCGACAAAAAAGAAAAAATGAATAATTTTTATGAAATCATCTCACAAAATAGCAAATGTTCACAATGTAACTATGTGTACATGTAAAAATGTAAAGCCTGCATTAATGAAAGAGGTATTTGCATGTGTGTGTGTTATATCTTGCATATGCCAGGGAGCTGAGAATGACTACTGGACATGTTTGCTTCTGCGTAATGTAAAATGCATTCCTTTCTAATACAAAATACCTTCTAGGTGGAAATCATTTCACTGCAGGAAAAAGCATCCCAGTAATATAAATCACATGTTGATTGTCCTGTGCTTGATAATCTCATAAAGTTCCATACACATGGAGTTTTACAGTACTCCCTGTGCAGGAAATCTGATGCTTTAGATGGTCTGGAATTTCAGCGTTTCAGTCCAGATTTTTCAAGATCAAACTGCACAAGTGCTCACCACTGTAAGGAAACCCTTCAGAATAAAAATGTTGGAGGAAAAAATGTAATGGCCACCTAAATATTGTTTGGCATCCAATATGCTAGTGAAAATAACTGTATTTTATATCACACACACACACACACATATGCACAAATTTAACAACTCCTCCTCAGGTCACGATATATTTCTGATGGTGCCTTCTATTTCATTCCTAAACAGAGTTACATGCTTCTATACATCATACATTACTATATGTCATTGACTTCAATAGACTTAGAAAAGTATAATTCTGCTTAGGACTACATTGCTATCATTCAATAAATAATGCCTCATAGGACGTTAGGTGGTGCTCATTAAAACAAGAGAGATTTGGTATAATTAGTATAATGTCCAAAAAAATTGAGCATGAAATTCTGTACAAGTTATGCAAGTGGGATACTAAATTTAATTTTGCCATTTAAATGTAAATATAGTTAAAGACTTAGATCCTAACCTCCTTTGCTGTTTGCAGAAGGCGTTTCATCCTCTGTAAGGGGGACAATTTCAGGAATTCCCCTTTGTCTAGTACAATATCTAAAGTTCCCCTTTATCTATAGCACAGCTGCTTGTGAGAGATATCTGGGCTCTCCCCCAAGATCTGTACATACTGAACTTTGCATGTGTTAATTCCATCTAAACACATACTAGAACAAAACATTAATTGTTGATCATTATAAATTACATAGTTAATAAAAATATTATAGCCACATTGCCTGAGCTGAGATATATTCCAGTTGTAAACAATGATATCCTAACATTATTCAACCAACTATTCCCAAATTATTTCTGATTACAGAGTTTATAGAGATTACAAAACCCAGATGTTCGTATGATATGTTATCCATTGGCTGAAAAATAAGCCAGTGAGGTATCAGTCTATTGGCCAAAGCAAAAAGGGAGGGGCGGAGGGAAGCTTTATCAGTTGTGTCTGAGCAAGGCTGAGTGTTGATTCGGTGAGGGTGTTTGCTGCCTAACAGGATGATGTCATGGTTTAACCTGCCATGATCCTAATATCCTGTGTCCCTCCACCCACATTCTCTTTGCCCATTTCTTTGCTTCTTCTGTGACTGCAGACCCCACACCCATATCCTGTCTGGGGCCATGTGGAAAAGGAAAAAGGGCCTGGGAGGGGGAAGGCATAGGATTTTATCAGATATTTCCATTGGAAAGGCAGCCCCACCCTTTTGAATTCCTGCCACATGGAAGGAGAGGAGCAAAGCAAGAGGGGTTATGAGTAATGTAGCTCTGAGTCCCCAAAGGTGGTGCTCATTAACTGCTGGCAGAATAATAATGTAAATAGTAATAGTGAAACCTTGTTGATGCAGTTTAAATCCTGGCCTCTTCATTTCCATTACATTCCCATTCCATCTAACACATGAAGGTCTGGATCTGAGCCTTATTGCTGTCAGTACTGTATTGTATCAATGTGATGTTGTTTCGTCAGCCCAAGGCCTGGGGGTGGGGGAGAGGAAGATGAGTGTGAAGTATGGTTCTAGCTATTGTCCTGCACTTGAACTTCACTCTCAGTCACTGTGGCACTACAATATTCAGCTATAATTGAACAATTAATAAAAGGGCTGTACTTTGGAGTGGGGTCAAGGATTGAAGGTTCCATCTCACATTACTTTTTTAAAAAAACATCTGCACCCATGGGAAGACATGAAAAGACAAAGGTTAAAAGAACGTGAGTTAACTGAAGAAGTGTTATAGAGTGAAGTTCTGTGTACAGCAAGTTCCAGAAACTGATTCTGAAGTTTATTAAGCTTCTCTGAAAGATAGTTACATTTCTTACACTTTCCCCTGTATCATAAGGCAATTCTCAAAAGTGTTTGAGTTCTCAAGGGGGAGACATCTTCAGTGAACAGACTAGGTAAAGGTATGGGTTCAGTTTTGTGCCTTTATGTCTGTGTTGAAACTGAGTAATTTATGCCTTGAGGCAGGCCATTCAGTAAGGGGGGGGGGCAAAATAGAGAAGGCACATGTACAGCCAGTTGTTGACTTTGCCCATTTACAGGTTGGCACTTGCAGAAGACCTGCTCAGATGAGTAAAGCTGTCATTGGCAGATCATCAGGGGGAGAGGTGGTCCCACAGATATGAAGGACCAAGGCCATGAAGGGCTTTGTATGTGATAGCCAGTAACTTATATTGAGCCTGGTAACTAATGGGCAGCCAATACAGTGTCTGCAGAACTGGATTAATATGCATGCTCTGTCTAGCTCCCAGGAATAGTAGAGCCGCCGCATTCCAAGTTGATTTTGAGGGGAGGCCAATGTACAGTCCATTACAATGATCTAGTTTTGATGTTTTTGTAGCATGGATCTAGGTGGCTATATCTGCCATAGCAAGGCCATCTTACAGGTTAGGCTGAATTAGAAAAAAAGTAATTTTTGCAGCTGAATGAACTTGCTTCTAAAAAGCCAGCTGGTAAATAAAAGCTGCTTCCGCACAGGGATATGTCCCCACGTGAAATGCAGCGTGCCCCTGCAGTTTGGAGAAGCATCTACATAACATCATGTTCTTCCTAAGCATGATTGGTTGAGTTCCTGGGCCTTTTACCTTTGAGCCAAAAGAAAGAAAACTTCCTGTGCTTATAGGAGGAAGGGTGGGATGGCAGCAGTTTCTCTGTGGAGATTGCAGTCTGGGAAGGTGAGCGGAGCTGAGTTCTGCCTTAAAAATGACAAAGCTTAGCTTTGCATCCTGCCCCCCTTTGCAGCCTTCACTGGGCTTTTCTTCTCTCTTCAGTTTACCACAGCTGCCTGGGCCACAAGTGGGCAGGCACAGAAATAAGCAGCGTAGGGACAGGGAATGCAGACATCATCCTTGCCTGCTTCCACCTCACTTGCTGCTGCTTCCACAGCGTGGCTGTTTCTCTGGCCACCTTGTGGAAACATCCAAAGAATTGGCTACCAGTGTATGCATCTGTTACGGTGGGAAGCGTGCCGTCCTCAAACAGTACTGGGAAGGGCTTTTCTCACAGACTCATCAGGAAGGAACTGCAGCAGGAAGAAGATAAGAAAGAGGGACTAAGAAGTGATTGGCAGAGCAGTATGACAGGCTTTATTAACAGTCGTAAGCATTTTTGAAATGCTAACATTGTAAGCAAGCACTACTGATAGTTTTTATTCATTTATTTATATTTACTTTTATATCCCACCCTCCCTACCTTCTGTCAGGCTCCGGGCAGCTAACAAAGTGACTGCCTTGGTGTATCTGACAAATGGAGCTCATACCCCGTAAATCTTGTTCACCTCTAAGGTGCTACTCGAATCTTGCTGTTCTCCTGCAGTCCAATGTGGCTATTCTCTGAAACGCTATCCAAACATTATGTTTGGTGTTATGTTGTACACATATTATCTCAGCAATTCTTACAGCAACCCTATAATGCAGGTCAGTATAGCTCAGAAGCCCACCACTCTGCCAATCCAATGAGGGCACTTGCACTTCAAAGAAAATGACGGATGGTTATACTGTGTTATGGTCCAAAGACAGTTCCATTGTTTTTCATCAATGTTTGTTGTTGTTGTTGTTTTAAATAAGGAGATTTTAACCAAGAAAAGCCAATGAAGCCTCTTAAGATATGTTCTGCCAGGGAATCTGAAAAATGATATGCTCTCAATTGATTATACAGAGGACATTACACAGACTTCCTTTGATTGGCTTGAGGCCCCATGGTTTCACTCCACAAAGATTAAAGTTTTTCCATTTGTCCTTATGCAGACGGATCATGATACAGTGCTTCCTTTTGACTGTATGAGGACAAATCATTTTAAAGATATGTTTATGCTTTTCAGTAACTATTTAACTCAATCTGAGATAAATAGCTCTGTGTCAAGTTATTGCTTTCTTTGAATAGTCAGAGAGGCCAGGACTCTGACTAAACAGTATTTTGCTGTAGTTTGAAAAATGCAAAGAACATTCAAATTCTGCAAAAATGTTGTTCCTTTCTTCTTCCCTCTTTGACAAATAGCTGCCCCAGATGCTAGTTGTTGCTCAAGCTTATTGCATTCACTTGGCATCCATCTGCAAACCCTCAGTGGTAATAAATTTATACCAATAAAGAAAATAAGCTGTGCAGAAGAATAGCTGTGATAATTTGGGGCACCCCTCCCCAGTCCCTTGTGGTATATATGCAAACAGTGATACTTCAAGTGCTCATCTTTCAGGGTCCCTTGTTCTGGAACTCTGCAGGAGGCTTTGATACTTTACAGTATAAGTTTCAAAATTAGAGTGTAGTAGAGAGGGGTCAAGTCTTCTTTGGCAAGTCTTGCTCATTTCTGCACAGCCTGGACTACAGCACTGTTTAACAAAATGTTAAAATTACCATGTGAAAGAGACTAATCTCCAGGTAGTTTTGCCTACTCAGTCTTTCTTATGATGATGAAATAATCACAACCTTCTTTTATACTGGGTACAGGGAGTCAAGTCTTTGCCAAGACGCTCTGGCAATTTCAAAATACCTGGGAAAGTTCAAAACTTTTTGTCAGGCTGATTGTAGTAGTTGGGGAGGTCAAGCTTCAGAACTGTAAACATGTAAACATACACATAGATCTTAAACACAAACACATTTCTTGAATTTATTATCCCTCACCATGGAATCATGCCTCCTGGTTTTGAAGTACACAAATGGCTTTGGGGAAACAAACCAAAGCAATTCATTTATTTAAACAAACCATTTATGTAGAAATTGAGCATAAAACTAAAACTCACATTCATAGATAATAACATCTGCAGGCTGAGTTGAGCTTTCCTTTTCAAAGGTCTCAAAATACATTTTATACAAATTACAGGATGGAGCATTCCACTTTTCACTTCTGTACTATATAGCATGCTGAGCATTTCTAGAAATCTCAACAGTTAATTTGGTATATGTACAGTTGATGGTGGCCCCTCTATTAAATAAAAGAAGACCAGCCAGACTTTTTTTGCCAGACTTGTTCATTTTAATATACTTCTGGGCTTCAACTTTTCCAAACCTGGGACTCACCTTTAATGTCCAGGTGGCAATATGGAACCCACTGAGCTGCCAATGTGGTAAAGAAATCACAAGACATCAGAGTGGTGCTATAGGGAGAGGAAGAACCAATGTTGTGAAGGGACAGGGGCTCCCTATGGAAAGCATGCACAGAGCACCAAAGAACTGACAAATGGAGGCATGGGGACAGGACAGACTAGAGGAAGACAAAGGAGGCAAGCAGAGATATTGTGAGAAGGGGGGGTCTCTGAACCTACCTTTGTTATGTCTGCATCATTTCATCTCACTAGTCTACTGGTCCTCTCAGTGGGGGGAGCACCCTTGCTCTCCAGGCCAGCACACTAGTGGCAGATCCTTCCAAACACAGCAAAAATGCCATGTCTGTAGGACCTTGTATCCCAGCAGGTGGGGTTATGCAACCCACCTGAGGGCTCCAACCCTGGGTTGAAGATCACTGAGTTATTGATCTGAGTGGTTGATTTCCAGCTACAAAATCTTTCATCCTTAGATGGATCTGCCCGTTTTACCTTTGTTTAAGGCAGAACATCACTGGTAGAGCTAATTACCATTTTAAAATCTTACATACTTCCTTTGAATTCAGTTTCCTTCCTTCCTATAAACCTTAAGCACTACTAACTATTCTGTTTTAGTCTTTACTGAGGTTCTTGGGGGGGAATTGCTAGCTTTAACGGGAGAAAGATAAGCTTTGCATGAACCAAACTGTGAAAGTTAAAATAAGCAACACATAACATGATTGTAAGCATGTTTACTCAGAAGCAAGTGCTTCCCTCATAAGTGCATGTGGGAGTGCAGTTAATCTGTGCAAGATCAGTTGTATACTGGCTGAGTGTGGGAAGAGACTATTGTACAAATTTTTGAAAACTGCAAGATGTACTTTTAGCACTGGAGATCCATTGACTCCAGTTCATCTTTATTATGTTATGTTGAGCAAAATAATGAGTAACACACCCATGCTACAGAGACAACAACTGGGCAGGCAAATCATGTTGCCAACACTGAGTGTCTGGATTTGATTTAGAACATAAGAACATAAGAGAAGCCAATATTGGATCAGGCCAATGGCCCATCCAGTCCAACACACTGTCAAACAGTGGCCAAAAATACCAGGTTGTATTGAGACATTTACTGGGTCTCATTTAACCCTATTATTGATCTAAACAAAATGGAGTAAATCAATTACTCTGAAATATGTCTACACTAGGAATAAGGCCCATTGTGAAAATAAATACAACAAGCTCTAGAAAGAGGCTCTGGGTGGGTGCCCTGGTCTCGGGCACTCAGCGTCAGTTCGCTATGGTGACCTCAGCAGGGTATAAAGACACAGAGATTACCATTTTCTCCAGGGGAACTGATCTCTGCTATCTGGAGAGCAATCGTAATTCTGAATGATCTCCAGCCCTCACCAAGAGGAAAAGTACAGTCTTTCTCTGCAATAGGAACCAAAGCAGCTTACATCATTCTCCTCTCCCCCTTTTGACTTGTAAAACAACCCTGTGAGGTAGATTAGACTGAAAGTCTGTGACTGGTCCAAAATCACCCACTCAGTTTCCACAGCAAGAACCTGGGTCTGGGAGACCCTGCTCTGAAGTCCTAACTTTTACGCCACCTTGGCTGTGGTATTGCCTGGTATCACAACTGAACTCCAGACAACAGATCTCTCTCTCCCCCTGCAGAAAATAACTGCTTTGGAGGGTGACCTCTATGGCATTCTGTCCAGCTGAGGCCACTCCCTCCCTTAACTTTGGCTTCCATAGACTCCACCACAAAATTTCCCAACCTGGAGCTGGCAACCCTAGTCAGGACTGGCCCCAATGAGTTTTCTCCCAAAGACCAAAATAGGTATGGAAAGGGTCTCCTCCCCCTGCCATTTACTGACAGAAACAAGCTTGGTTGCCTAGTAACAGGCACTGAAGGGAAAGTAGGGTTGCCAGCTCTGAGTAGAGAAATACCTGGAGATTTGGGGGGTGGATACTATGGAGGGCAGTGTTTGGGGAGGGGAAGGACTCAGCAGGATATAATGCCATAGGGTCTACCCTCCAAAACAGCCATTTTCTCCAAGGGAACTGATCTCTGTCATCTGGAGATCAATTGTAACAGTGGGAGATTTCCAGATCCTACCTGGAGACTGGCAACCCTAGGGGAAAGTCAGCCACACAGCAGGAGGTTGAAGAGAATAGTTTGACAGCTGCTGGCCCACCTCAGTAGTTAGCCAGGCATGGTGGAGCCAAGCAGGAGAGACAGCTGTTTTCGCAGTTTATTCTGACAGGAAAGTAGCCAAACTGGCAGTGGGCGGGGGAGAGGAGTGGACCCAGCGCCCAGCCAATGGCACGCTAGTACTCTTGAGAGGTGGTTGATGGACCAATAGCTGATGGAGTGCATTGCATAGCCAATGGGAGACCTGGAAATGGCCAATACATAAGGGAATTATATATATAGGATATGCCCTTAATTCAAATTAAATTCTCATCTTCATTTGATCTGACTTAATCCCCCCACAGCAACTTTGGCTCCCACCAACTAATAATGATCAACTCTCTTTCCTCACATGGGGTTATGGCTACTGTGTGCGTAGATGCTCTAATATAGCTCTTCTTAACATTGTATGTACTTATCCTCCTCAGGGATATCAAGTGGAAGAAATATGCCTAGATAACTTGTTGCTGGTAAAGTGTTTTACAAATAGTTTCATACAGTTAATGTAAAGCAACCTCTAAAGGAAGACAGTAAGATGAAAAATTTCACAAAAATAACATCTAGATGTCACCTCTAAGCCAATACATGAAAAATATATAGACTACAGTGAAATGTCTGTTTGTTTGGAATGTTTCTATGCCATCTCTTCAGAGTCCTTCTCAAGGCAGGGAGCCAGTTTGGTGTAGTGGCTAAGAGCGGTAGGACTCTTATCTGGAGAACTGGCTTCAATTCTCCACTTGTCCACATGAAGCCAGCTGGGTGACCTTGAGTCAGCCACAGCTCTCAGAACTCTCTCAGCCCACCAACAAGTCTAGCTCACCTAAGAAGCGTTAGAACTTTGGCTGCCAGACAGTCTTTAGATTTCCTGGATATACGACACACACTGCCATATGATTATTATTAGTATTACCTGCTCACAGCAGCTCACAATGTAAAAACACTGTATAAAAACTGTCCATAAAATGGAGCAGACCATTAAAAAACCCCTAATTTAAAACCAGGTTAAAAGATTTAGCCTGGTGCCTTAAAAAATATGAAGTAGGTGCCAGGTGAACCTCAAGGAGGAGGGCATTCCAGGCGAAGTGCTTCTACAAAAATGCCCTGTCTCTAGTCACCACCCAACTCACCTCTAAAGGTGGGGTCACAGAGAACAGAACTTGAGAGGCAGATCTTAACTGGTGGATTGGATAGTATGGGAGGAGACAGTTATTAGGTTTTTAAGATACTTTTTAAGATGCCATGTTGGTTCCACTAAAAGCATTCTGGGCATCCTCTTTGTTGTGAACTGAATTAAACCTTAAGTCATCCACAAAGAGATTATTCTCAGAACCTTCCTCACTGCAGCTGTAGCCATCAATTCAGCAGAACAGCAACAAGGCTTCCATGTGGTAGGTTGCCCCACATTTTCCCTGCCCCAGATCCCTGTGCCAGCCATTTCCCCACCCTTGGTATCAGGGAGCTTTATTTTGGTAGGGGAGAGGGTAACTGATTAACTGCTATAGTGATTTGTCAATTACCATTTAAAAAAAAATGAATTCCCCAGTGATGTGTGTAGAGGGTGGAACTGGAGGGGACAGAGCAGGGAAAGTTGTGCCAAAGTGGGTGGGACCAGAAAAGATCTGTTTTTTCTTTCCATAGGGTGACCACTCCAGCTTTGCTGAAATAATTCCTAAAAGACTGTAGTAAAACAGGTTGAGAAAAGTTCACAGGAAAGCTGGGGAAAAGTTGAAAGGTGCTTGAAAGCACCATAATGCTGGGTGTGGAAGCCGAGGGGGGGGAGACCTGCTTCCCACTAGAAGCAAAGATGGACCAAATAATAAAATATAGGAAACAATCTATATCAGCACTTTTTGAGACTGTGCCAATAAATGACAGTGGGGCCAAAATGCCACCCTAAAAAGTGCAAGCCTGAAATATGGTTGCCAGTGGGGAGTAAGGTGGCAGTGTGGAGGGAGTAAGGTTGCCAGACCAAGGTTGAAAAACTCCTAGAGATTTGGGAGTGGAGCCTGGGGAGGACAGGGATCTGAGTGGGGTACAATGCCATAAAGTCCCCCCTCCAAAGCATCCACTGGCTCCAGGGGAACTGATCTCTGTAGTCTGGAGACGAGCTGTAATTCTGGGGGATCCCCAGGTCCCACCTGGAGGCTTGCATCCCTAACCTGAAACCCTATGTTCCCCCTCTTTGCCATTCTGTCACCTAGATAGTTCTCTGTGCTTTCTGCCTGATATAGACTATAAACCTGCTTAGCAGGTACCCCGTCCCTTTGCATTCTCTGTAGCTCCTAGCATATTGTGGGAGGGAATGCTTTATTTAATTTATTTTATTGTATTTCTACCCCACCCTCCCCATGAACATGCTCAGGGAGGCTCACAGTCAGGGGCACCATGTGCCCAAACATATAAAAACAAGATAAAACAATCATGTTACAATTAAAGTGCTCAGAATAATATTATTTGATCGATCTTCCAATCAGTTTACAGTCAAATTACAGATGGCGTACTACAAATATGACACTGAATTCCAAATCAATGGTGTTTGGTCTCACACGCTACTATAGCTTGATCTCCATACAGGGCCACCTGCTATCCCAGTGTTACTGATAATAATAGTTGGTGGTAGCAGTAGGTGGCTCCTAATTAAAAGCCTGGTGGAAGAGTTCCGTCTTGCAGGCCCTGTGGAACTGTGAAAGGTCCTGCAGGGCCCTGATCACCTCCGGGAGCTCATTCCACCAGGTAGGAGCCACCACAGAAAAGGCCCTGGCCCTGGTTGCTGCGAGCCTGGCCTCCTTGGGGTCTGGACTCACTAGACAATGTTGTGACCCTGACTGTAGTGCTCTCTGGGGTATGTGTGAGGAAAAGCAGTCCTTCAGGTATGTTGGACCCTGGCCATATAGGGCTTTAAAGGTAAATACCAGCACCTTGAAGTGAATTCAGTATGCTATTGGCAGCCAGTGTAGCACTTTCAGCACAGGCTGGATGTGCTCCCATCTAGGGAGATGCATCAGAAGCCTGGCTGCAGCATTCTGCACTAGCTGCAGCTTCCAGATTTGCGACAGGGACAGCCCCATGTAGAGAGCATTACAGTAGTCTAATCTCAAGGTAACTATCACATGGATCACTGTAGCCAGGTCATCACAGTCTAGGAAGGGAACCAACTGCCTGATCAGTCGAAGGTGGTAAAAGGCCGACTTAGCAGTGGCTGCTACCTGGGCCTCCATAGTTAAGGAGGGATCCAGGAGCACTCACAAACTCCTCACCTCCAGTGCTGGCACCAATGGTGCCCTGTCGAAGGTCAGGAGAGGGATCCCCATCCCCAGACCACCCCGACTCAGGCACAGGACCTCCATCTTCACCGGGTTCAGTTTCAGCTGGCTCAATCTAAGCCAACAAGCTACGGCTTGTAGTGCCCAGTTCAAATCTTCCAGGCTGGAGTCCAACCAGCCACCCAACATCAGATAGAGCTGGGTGTCATCAGCGTGCTGGTGACAACCGAGCCCATACCTTTGGACAATCTGGTCAAGGGGGTACATATAGATGTTAACGTCGGGGAAAGCACAATCCCCTGAGGCACACCACACTCAAGCGAGTGTCTCCTGGACTGCTGTTCCCCTAGCGCCACCCTTTGTCCCCGACCCTGGAGAAAAGAAGTAAGCCACTGTAAGACAAGCCCCTGTATCCCCACATCGGCGAGGCAGTGGGTCAGCAACCGGTGGTTAACTGTGTCAGGTCTAACAACAGTAGTGCTGCCAAACCGCCCCAATCCAGATGCCTCCGGAGGTCATCAGTAAGGGCAACAAGTGCTGCCCCCATCTCGTGTCCTGGGCGAAAGCTGGACTGGAAGAGATCTAAAACAGAAGAGTCATCCAAAAAGCCCTGTAGCTGTATCACCATCACCCTGTCAATTAATTTGCCTAAATAAGGCAAATTGGAGACTGGCCGATAGTTGGCCAATTAGGCCAGGTCCAGAGTTGGTTTTTTCAAGACAGGGCGGACCATTGCTTACTTGAGTGCCCCTGGGAACCATCCCTCAATGAGGGACTTGTTGACAATCTCCCTTAGGGCACTTCAAACCCCCTTGTGACCCATTTTTATAAGCCAAGAAGGGCACAGATCAAGGCTGCATGTGGTTGGGCGTACAGACATGAGCAGTCTGTCAACTTCCTCTAGGCCAAGTGTGCTGAAACAATCTAAACCCAGGCTCAAAGACATGCAAGGGGCCTCAAGTTCACTCACTGTTTCAACTGTGGCGGGGAGATCGCAGCGGAGTGCCAAGACTTTATCTGCAAAGTAGCTCGCAAATGCCTCACAGCCAATGCTTTGCAGTGGGGATGGACATGAACTGGCTTACAAATGAAAGTTTGGGATGAATTTTAGCCAGTTCATGATTTGTGAACTGAAGTTCTTGGCAAGTCAACCAGCATGAACTTTCCACAAACTTCCAAGCAGTTTGTAGTGATTTGTGTAGGTCCATGAATGGATACCCTTCCAGACAGACATCTCTGCTCAAACAAAATGTTTTCCAAACTTCAAAGCAACAGGAAGGGCAGAATTCTCCAGCTTTGGGAAAGACTCTCATCAGTTTCAAACTAGTCATGTCAGTTTCAAGAGGGTTCTCCCCCCCTTTGCCTCTGTTTCTTTGTGTGCACTTATCATTTTTTTCCTTCATAGTTTGCAAAATCCCACCCCTCTTGCTCAGATTTGTGACTCTGTGCTTTTAAGCTTGCAATGCCAGTGGCACTGGTACTGCTGGGCACTCTGTACATTGTACTGGTTCTGCTGGGTTTGCAAAAATGCCCCCCTTGCTTGGATTGTGATTGAGCTGGCATTGCCACAGTGGCACTTGGTTCTGCTGGGCACTAGTACATTGCACTGGTTTTCCTGGACTTCCAACTCCCCTTGTTTGGATTGTGATTCTGTGCTTGACATCAGTTCTGTTGAGCTGTCATTGTCACATTGGCACTGGGTTCTACTGGACACTCTCTGCACTGGTACTCCTGGGCACTCTGTATGTTGTACTGATTCTGCTAGGTTTGCAAAAATGCCCCCATTGCTTGGACTGAGCTGGCATTGCCACATTGGCACTGGGTTCTGTTGGCACTAGTACATTGCACTGGTTCTGCTGGGCTTGCAAACTCCCCCTTGCTTGGAGTGTGTCCTGTTCGGCTGGCATTGCCACAATGGCACTGAGTTCTGCTGGGCACTAGTACATTGCACTGGTTCTGTTGGGCTTGCAAAAATGCCCTCTTCAGTTTCTACTGCAGAGATTTTCTGGGACTTTGATTTTGTTCTGCTAGGCTTCTGCTGCCCTTACTTCTTTAGCTGTTTCCCCCCATCCACTGAAAACAATGGAGTCTGGGGGCACCTTCTTTGGGGGGCTGTAGCTTGGATCCCGTAAATCCAATCCTCACCACACTTGGAGGCCAGGTAGAGGAAAGTCAGCTGGAGATCCCCCATGAGTTTAGTGTCTCTAGCATGTCAGGGAGCCATTCTGCCACATCATGACCCTCACAAACCAAACCAATTCATTTAGCTCTTAAAAGTTCGTGACAGTTCGTGGCTCATGAACTGGGCACGCCATGAACCACAAACCAAAAGAAACCTCATTTTCCTAGTTCATGCCCCTCCCTTATGGCATGTGAGAAAAATCTTCTTGATTTTATGTGACAAAGTTCTGTGCAAGAACTACTCACTATGCTAGAAAGGGATTTAAATTCCACTTCCACTTAAATCCAGCTAGAAAAGATTAAGCAGAACAGACATTTGTATTTCATGCTTTGCAAAGTTTATTAAACAAGAATAAAAAGACAAGAAGACCCTACCCAACACTGCACTCCTAAGCACAGTCACAACCTTCTAAGTCTATTGAAGTCAATGGCATTCAAAGGGTGTAAGTGTGTTAAGACTATACTGCAAGGCAGCTTATATTCAAAGAAGAAGTGGCTGCCACTGCCTCTCACCTTTTGTCATATCTGAAGTGTGATCAGTTGACACACAACTCCTTACCTCTATTCTTTCTTCTTCCTTTCCTTCTTCCTCCTTTCCTCTCTTTTCCCCCTCCTATTGTTATTGCTTAATTTATTCAGGGCTGCTACATACAATCTACATGGAATATGATTAAATATCAATGATTTAATTTTAGAAGCTTCTTCTCATACAGGTAACTTTGTACCAACTAGATAATATATTTAATTTTCTGGATGTCATGTTGGGGTCACAGTTTATTCATTCACATTTTTAAAAAATAATGGAACATTTAATAATCTGCTCGTTAAAAAGTATGCTAGGTGCTGCATAGAATACACAGTGGCAGGCTCCCCGAATGGAGGCCTCATAATCTTGATGTAAACAAACTCAGCATCATGGAACTATAAAGCAGTGGTACTCAGTGGCTTGGAAGCCACGTGGCTTTTCTGAGCATCATTCCTCAAGGTGGTATCCACCCTATGTTTCATGAGTGTGGGCAAATCCCCTAAATAGCAGGAACTATAGTTGACAATTGGTTCCCACATTGAATCAGCTGCCACCAAAGGAATAGAAAAGCTATAAGCCTCCTTGAAGCTCATGCCTCATGCTAGGAAGTAAAATGTGGATTTTTTTGGTCAATGGTAATTATGCATGCGGCTCTCTGCAACCCACAGAGTAAGTTCCACTTTTATCAAGTTTGTTAAAATGCAGCCGACAGGCAAACTTCAGGAGAAAAGTTCTTCCTTCTGACATGCAATTATATGAATTTGAGTGAGGACTTTTGCCACTTCCTGGCTCTCTGTAGTAGTCGGGATGTGTGAACACACTTCAGCTATTTCAGTTAATATTTGCATTGGGAGATTTTATAAAAGGGGTAATTTATGCCTGTATTTAGTTTTCTACAATAGGATATTATTCTGGGCATCTCCATGCCAGCCACATGACCACAGAGATGTCTTCGGACAGCACTGGCTCTTCAGCTTGGAAACGGAGATGAGCACCGCCCCCTAGAGTCGGATTTGACTGGCTTTCAAGCAAGGGAAACCTTTACCTTTTCCTTTTAGGAAGGCTAGCTATTATTATCCACTAGCTATGCAAGACATATATTGGTGCAGAAGTTTCCACAAGTATCACCCACCCCTCTGATTTCTATATGGTAAGCCCACATACATTGTATTGAACTAGTCAGAAGTGAAACCTAAATTGAAAACTTATTTAAAGCTTGATCAAACATTTCCTTTTCCATAGCTGACCTAGACTTAACAGGGGAGGATTAAGCAAAGAGAATGACTGATACCCACATGCCTCTTAAGTGTTTCTGCTCTTTGGAGGAAGCTTGACATCTGTATGGGTCATCTTCCTCTCTTTGCAAAGCCAGGAATAGAATCTGTGAACTCTGCTTTAGGTAGTACATTGTAGACTTTCCTTGTAATTAAAGCAAAGTTTCATACAAATCTATGTGTTCTATTGGCAAGAGTTACTTTAAATGGCCTCTTCGCTCAGCATGTCCCATCGGTTGAGGCTTCCTTATAGCCTGTACTTAAGACAGAATAGAATTTTTGTGATGCTATTTTAAATCTAGTTCTAAACATAGTCCACAATTGGGTGCCAAGTCTCAGCCTGGCATAAGTATAAACTGTAGGTCTCTTGACCTGATTTTCTCTCCATTGCAGAAAAACATGATTCCATAAGACTTTTCAGTTCCCATGCAACTGCCCACTGCTCCTTCCTTACCCCTTGGTTGGTAGCTGGAGAACAAAAAGGTACCACTAACTACTGCATTTGGACCAAAGGTCTCCAGTGCCTGAAACTTATCATAATGTTAATTGATGGCCATAGTTATACTAATTTAGAGCACATTCACATTGAAATGAACAGTCAATTTAGAATGTTTTAGACTCTTCCTGCCTCTGTATGATTGCTGCCTAAAGAATGTGTTTGGGGCAAATCCTTCTATTAACTACAATATTATTTTCAAGGGGAAGCCTTGTGGTCAAGGATAGCTAATCTTTTGAGCAAGTCTATCTGCCCTGAACATGTAGCCTGTGATATTTTTGTAGTCTTTGTCCTAAAATGGTGTGTGAATGCTTTACAAATAGTATAGATCCTTATCATCACTAACAATATAGGTTTTGATACTGACCTTTAAGGCCTCGAGCGGTCTGGGACCTATGTATCCTCAAGACTGTCTCCTCTGGTATGTCCCCCGAAGAGCTCTACACTCAGCTGGAAATAGTCGACTGGTGAATCCCAGCCCTAAAGATGTCCAACTGTCCTCGACCAGAGCCAGGGCTTTTTCAGCTCGGGTTCCTACATGGTGGAACTGTCCTCCAAATAACATCCATGCCCTGTGGGACCTTATGCAGTTCATGCAGGGCATATAAGGCAGAGATGTTCTGCCAAGCATTTGGCTGAGGATAGTGATGGGTACCATCTTATCTGGCACTCCCTACCCCTACCCCCTTTGCCTTTTCCCGCTTGTAGACCAGTAATGCATACTGTATTCATTTTGGTGCCATATAATCATTTCTAATTTTAAAAATGTTTTTAATGTTCTTAATTTTAACTTGACTGTTTTATTTTCAGTTTTAAATTGTATTTTGTTGTCAACCACTCTAAGCCTTGTCAACTCAGAGAAGGGTGGTATATATACTGAACTTATAAATAAATAAGTATCATGGTAGCATTGGAATGCAATAAGTCTCTCTTATTCTGCAGGAAAGGCTGATACCAGCCATCAGCCTTTGTTTCATCTGTTTATTTCATCCTTTACTTTTTAGAAATATTAACAAAGGGACGTTGTAGCCATGAGGAAAGGGGAGGGAGCTTTTTGTACACAGCAGTAAAGCTGATGAGGGCTGCACACATACATTAACAAATACGAGAGCACAGTTTTTCAGGATGATCTTGATGACAGATTTTATAATTAGTGTGGTAAACCTGCAGGCATGTGTACTACACACATCTTGGGTAGTATCATTCAGGACATCAAGCCTGCTGTTTCAGGCACTTGGCTCTGAATATTTGTTCTAGATCAATTTTAAGATAATCCAGGCTTCTTGGCAGACAGACCATATCCATTTGCACAACAGAATGTTCTTTTAATAAGGCTTGTGGGTATAAATAAACAACTTACCCAAACACAGGGAAATAATTGATTTCTTGTTCTGTGCGTAGCCTTGTAACTGCAAAAATTAAAATAAAAAAATTCAACAAATTATTATAATTACCATTTTCAAATATAAGAGGGGGGATTTAGAGAAATTTATTTCATTTACTTAGATATTTATATCCTGGTATTGTGTCCCAGTGGGGACACAAAATGGCTTATATCTCCTCTCCTTTAACCTCACAATAACCTTGTAATACAGGTTAGGCAGAGAAAGAGTAACTGGATCAAGGGCTCCCAGTGAGTTTCTATGGCAGAGCAGGGATTCGAACCTGGTGTCCCTGATCCTGCCTGGGTGTCCCTGTGCTACACCACAGAGGAACCATGAAATGTATGTGCCTCAATGTGTTCTAACTAAAGCACCAATTAGGATATTCTGGAATTATAATATTTTCCCTAAAGGACATTTTCAAAGGAACAAAAAGGCAGCCACTGTGATATATGAGAAGGAGCACAGAAGGGGAAACCTTAACATTTCTTCTTGCCAATGCTCCAAGAACTTAGGTCCACTGTTTTATTGGGGTCAAAATAAAAAATAATTCATAACAGGATCCTCTCATCAATTTTAAATCAGAAGATATGGAGCTCCCTAATTTGGATTGCAGTCACGAAAGAGAGGGAAAAGACGTTTATTTCCTCCAAGTGCAATTTCACTCACTGAAACATCTTCCTCCACACTGTTATTAGCCACAAAAGAAAAAGAAAAGACTAGCCAAAGATGAATTCCCTAGTAGGTTTCAATTCACAAAACTACAAAGCGGAAAAAATAAAATCATTATTCTTCTCACCAAACACTAAATATGAAAACTAAGATTTAAAACTAATAACCAAAATAAAATAACCAAATATGAAAACTAAGATTTAAAATTAAAAAAAACTAATGTGATATTATGTAGAGAAGAGGAAAGTTGTGTGGAGTTACTCAGCAAGTGGGCTACAAAAAGTACAGTAAGTTTAAAAGTGGGTCCCACGTCAAATGGTTTGAGAACTCCTGGTTTAATCAATATCTGAGAGTAGATCCCTGGTAAATCTCTTTCTTGTCTTTTCCAGAAGATCAAGTTTCAGGTGTTGGTTCAACATCCACTCCTACTGCATCACCTTCCACTTCATCACCTTCAGGAATTTCTTTTTCAAGAGTTTCCACCCCTGAAGTGTCAACAACAGCATTCAGCTCTCTCTCAACAAAGGCTTCCAATACCACGACAAATAGCAGTCAAACATCAAGAGGTAAAAGGAAATTGATATTGGCCTGACTCCTAATCTTCCTCTTCATTTAGGGCAGAGGTGTCAAACATAAGGCCCGGGGGCCAGAACTGGCTCGTCCAGGACTCTTATGCGGCCTGCAAGCAACTAGTGCAAGGGAGGAAACAGGAGACTGCTGGGGGGGGGAGTGGCTGCAGCCACTCTGATTGTGACTTCAGCATGGCAGAACAACTTCATCTGCAGCAGTCAAACAGTGTGGGAGCATCTGCCCAGTGCTGCACCACTGGCTCCCCAGTCAGCCCATGTAGGTCTTCCTTTGTGCCCCTCTCCCAGCCCATGGGGCCTTGCAGTGAGGATACAACAACTTGGACCTTACCAGCTGCTCTCCTGTATACAGTTTATATCTCCAGAACCCGGCATTATTTTTTACAGCGCACATGGCCCAGCTTGACAAAGTCAGATCTGGCCCTCGTAGCAAATGAGTTTGACACCTCTGATTTAGGGATTAGTTGATAGAAGTTTCGTACCTACCATAAAGAAATACAACAGAGGACGTTTTCAGCCAGTGGCCCTTAAACTGAAAGTTGCAGACAAACAAAAACTTTGATGCTTTTCACAACTAAAAATCTGACAGATCTGCAATCTTCCTCAGAGTCCTGAGGCTTGGGAAACCTGTCACAGTCTGCATCGCTGCCCTGACCTGGATGACCCAGGCTACCCCCATCGCATCAGAACTTAGAAGCTAAGCAGAGTTGGCCCTAGTTAGTATTTGGATGGGAGACCACCGAGTAAGTCCAGGGTCGTTACACAGAGGCAGGCAATGGCAAACCACCTCTGAATGTCTCTTGCCTTGTAAACCCTACAGGGTTGGCATAAATTGGCTGCGACCTGACAGCACTTTTCACCACCTGCCTTGCTATCCTTTGCAGAGTTATGCTGCTTAAATTCCATAGATTGAATGGAATTTCAGCAGCTTCCATACAGGATTGCAGCTTTGAGTAACTGGGAGGTCAATATTCCATGCTATAATCCTGACAATACTTATTGTGACAAACTATTATTGAATTCCAGTCACTGTCATGCCATGGATTGGTTCCAGAAGGTCTCACACATTCATATATATTCTCTTTCCCTTCCCTGTCTAATATCTTCAGACATTTCAGATATCACCACCAGCCCTTCAGTTCCTGCTTCAATGAAGGATGTAACACTTGTTACAACCCCCCCAACAGGGGGCAATACAACATCTGCTCACATCAGTGGGACAACCATCTCATCCCTGACTTCATCTACAGTTCTGCAAAATGTTTTTTCAACTAATCAACCAAATAACTTCTCTGACTCACCTACCACAGCTCAAGCTGGTGACAGCAGTATGATGGTAAGAAGCGTGAATGATTTTCACTACTGATCAGAATACAAAGGAAGAGGAGAACAAAACAGTCTCAGTGTTCGGAATTCTATGTTAAATCTGTAATCAAGCCATTCATTAGATAGTCTCACTAATTAATAAGTACATTTGTTCTGCCCCCATTGGGGAATATTTGCGAGTTTGCCTGTACTGGTCATTCACATTATTAGGGCTGAGCCAAAGTAATGTAATGTAATTTATTTATTTATTTAATTTGTATCCCACCCTCCCTGTCAAAGCAGGCTCAGGGTGGCTTACATAAAATTATTGTAAACAAGTAAAATAGAAAAGTACATAAAATATGGGTATAGATATAAATATTATGAGTAGACAGTGTTACTATTAGACAGTGATTCTTTCAGGAGCTCAAAAAGAGGGGAGAAATGTTTACAACACTGCTACACTTTTCCTGCCTCCTTCAACACACATTCAGACTCTCCTTCCTGGCACCTGGCATTCAGATGGGTGTGTGATGTGGTGTGGTGATGGTGTTCCAGAATGAGCATTTTCACAGCCCTGATTGGCTGCTGTTGTAGTGTTGTTTGATTTTAATTGGAACATAGGAGTTATTACATAGCCCATCAGGTAAGACTATTTAATGATGTCACTAAGGCCAAAGGAAGTTAATGCAGGTGGAGAGCAATGCTTCCTAAACTGGCAATGCCTTGTCTTTGAATCAGATTTGTTCACTCTCATGTATATCATTACATAGCCAACTATTCACTTTTTCCTAAAAAGGTACATTTTAATAACAATGCAATTGGTGATTAGAGCTATGGAGGTGTTCCAAATGGCATGAAAGGAATAGGCATGGAGTAGGCTGCAGGGGACCCCTGTAATATCACTTTTGTGCCAAAAATGTGTCCCCTTGAACATTTAATACATCCATACCCTTTATTTTCAATTGATTAATTTCCAGCTCAGCCAGAAAGGTCCCCTGTGCATTTGAACATGTCTCTTGGCTTTGCTTTCTAAGCTACAGTGAGTTCACCTTATATACACTAGTGTTGTGCCTTTCCTCACTATCTGTATCCTATTCTCCTGACTGCAGTAGGTGATGGAATGATTTCAAATTTTGCATTCCTCACCCTGAAAGTTCACATTTCGGTTTCAGTTTCCCCTTATAGAGATTTAAGTTGTGATTCTCTATTTTCAAACCATAATCTGTTCCTTCATACCAAATTTTCCTCAAATACATATTTTCAGTTTGGTGTAGTGGTTAAGAGCGCAGTGTAGTGGTTAAGAGAGCAGACTCTACAGGGTCGGATCGCCCATTGGACGAACTAGGCGCTCGCCTAGGGCGCCCCCGGCCTCAGGGGCGCCAAATGGCGCCCCACTCCCCCCAAAAAAGCGCCCCCCGCTGCCCTAACCGGGTGCCAGCTGTCACCACCGCCGCTAAACCCTCGCCCCCTTCCCGGCTTTCCTGGGGGCCCCGCAGTCGCGGAGGCCCCGAGAAAGCCAGCTCTGGGAGGTAAGGGGCGGTGGCTAGACCCCACCCACCCCCTTCCCACTTTCCCGGGGACCCCGCAGCCACGGAGGCCCCGGGAAAGCCGGCTCTGGGAGGGAGGGGGTGGCGGTGGCGGCTAGACCCCCCGCCCCTTCCCGCTTTCCCGGGGACCCCGCAGCTGCGGAGGCCCCAGGAAAGCCGGCTCTGGGAGAGAGGGGGTGGCGGCGGCTAGACCCCCCCACCCCTTCCCGCTTTCCCGGGGACCCTGCAGCTGCGGAGGCCCCGGGAAAGCCGGCTCTGGGAGGGAGGGGGCGGCGGCTATGCCCCCGCCTCCTTCCCGCTTTCCCGGGGACCCCGCAGCTGCGGAGGCCCCAGGAAAGCCGGCTCTGGGAGAGAGGGGTGTCAGAAGTCCTAACTTAGTCAGCAAAACACCAGGCCTTGTGATGCAAGCAAGGTTAGCGTTTATTAAGCTGCAATAGATAGATCACTGGAACAGGTATCTTGTTCAGAATGACTTGGTTACAGAAAGCAAGCGGTTATACAGGGAAGGGGGTGAATGGGGACCCCCCCTTCTTCCATACAATGAATAACATGCGACTGGGAAATCGAAAGTTACTAAGCTAATAAAATTCCCACCGCCCCCATTATTCACAGCTGCTACATCTATGCCAGCGATAGGGAAGCGCGCAGCCTGACTTGCCAAGGTCAGAATGTCTAGGCTGCAAGAGATAGTGGTAATAGAAGCCACATTCCATTCTCACACCCGAGGTGTAAATCAACAACTCCCCGGATTCCAACCTCCCACCTGTCACGCCACCAAGGCGCCTAGAGCCCACCTCCCTCCCTTCCATCCATCATGGCAGGGCTACCTGACATGCAGCCCCCTCGAAAATAGTCCTACCCCTTTGGTTTATGGGGGTACAACTTGTGAAACGCTTTGACAAGCCGGGGGCCAGAACATTTTCCGCCCGCACCCACTCCCTCTGCTCCGGCCCAAAGTCAATCCATTCAACCAGGTAAAACAAGCGATTGCGAGAGATTTTAGAGTCCAGAATTTGCGATACTTCGTAGTGAGGTTCCCCCCCACCAGCAGCGGGGGAGGGGTCGGCCGTTGCGGTCTCCATCTGTTCCCATCAGGTGCTTGGCGTAGAAGCCTTACATGAAAAACAGGATGAATAGACTTTAGAGACTTAGGCAAGGCAAGTTCAACAGTCACATTGTTAATCACTCTCACAATTTCAAAAGGACCAACATATTTCCAGCCGAGTTTGCGACTTGGCTGAATTCGACGCAAATGTTGGGTGGATAAGTAAGCAAACTCTCCACATTTCGGAACCCAAGCAAGGCTACGTTTTTTATCTGCTTGGAGTTTGTATGCAGCCTTAGCCTCCTCCAGAGTTTTGGCTAATGAGCCCCACGCCTCCTGCAGTTGTTTGCACCAGTCCCCAGCGTCTCCCGCCGGGAGGTCGGGAGAAGTCAAAAATGGCAAAGGCGGGGCGTCATATCCATGTACCGCTTTAAACAGGGACATCCCCGTCGACGAGTGCTGAGTGTTATTGTAACAGAATTCAGCCAAAGGCAAAAGAGAATGCCAATTGTCCTGCTGAAAGTTAGAAAAACACCGAAGGTATTGTTCCAGAGTCTGATTCACACGTTCGGTCTGCCCATCAGATTCAGGATGGTACGCACTGCTCACCCCCCTCTCCACCCCAAGCAGTGACATAAGTTCGCTCCAGAACCTTGAAACGAATTGAACCCCCTGTCCGAGATCACCTTAGCAGGTAAGGTGTGGAGTCTCACAACGTGTTGTAAGAAAGCAGAGGCCAATTTCTTAGCAGAGGGGATGGAGGTAAACGGAACGAAATGCGCCTGTTTAGTAAACAGGTCGACTATCACCCATATGACGGTTTCCCCCCGCTAGGGGAAGCTAGATCCGTAATAAAGTCCATAGAGATCACTTCCCATGGCCGAGCCGGGGTAGGGAGAGGTTGTAGGGCACCTGGGGGTTTACCGGGCCGAGGTTTACTCATTAAGCACGTTTGACAGGCTGACGTGAAGAGAGAAACATCTTTACGTAGTCCCGGCCACCAAAATTGCCTTTGCAGCAGCTGGAGAGATTTTACAAACCCCGTGTGTCCAGCTAGCTTAGATCCGTGCGCCCAGCCCATCACCTCCCCCCTGAGAGACCGTGGGACAAAAAGTTTGTTATTTTTAGTCCAGCAGCCATGCGCATCTCTGGACATTCCTTCTTCCCCCGCCACCTCCTCCCTGTCCGCGTCCGACAGTTCTGTGGAGAATTTCACCGCCCATTCATTTGGGGGAGGATCTGGCGGTGGGGGGGAATGTTTGGCCTGCCTTCGAGTGGTTACTGCTCCTCCCAACTGGGAAGGAGTGAAAATCGAGTCACGAATCTCCTCCCTTTTGCTGTCGTGTTGAGGGAGGCGTGACAGTGCATCGGCCAGCGAGTTAGATGTCCCCGGGAAGTGATGCAGTGTGAAATTGAACTTGGAGAAGAAATCAGCCCAGCGGAGTTGTTTGGCGTTCAAGGAACGGGGGGAGCGTAGTAGCTCGAGGTTTTTGTGATCAGTCCAGACCTCGAACGGGACTCTCGCCCCCTCCAGCCAATGGCGCCAGGTAGCCAACGCTAAACGGATCGATCCCGCTTCTTTTTCCCACACCGACCAATTCCGTTCGGTATCGTTAAATTTTTTGAAACATAGGCAAGGGGGTGCAATTTGCCATCCTCCCCCTCTTGGAGAATCGCCCCCCCATAGCAACGTCCGAGGCGTCAACTTGAACAATGAATTTTTTAAGTTCATTCGGGTGGGCCAATACGGGTTCCGACGTAAAAGGGCTTTCAATTTGTCGAACGCCCGCTGGCACTCTGGCGACCATTCTAGTTTGGCCCCGGGCCGAGTGCATTCGGGTGGCTTCCCTTTGGTTTTCAGTAAGTCAGTTAAGGGAAGAGCCACCTGGGCAAAGTTCGAGAGAAACGATCTATAAAAGTTCGCGAATCCGAGGAACCCCTGGAGTTGCCTCCTCGTTTTGGGGGCTCCCACCCCACGACATCTTTAACTTTGTCAGGGTCCATCTCAATTCCCTTCTGGGAAATGCGGTAGCCTAAAAAGGGGATCTCCGTTTTGTGAAATTCACACTTGGATAGTTTGGCAAACAGTTTATGCTTGTGCAACGTTTGTAGTACTTCCCGCACTAGTTTCACATGCGATTTAAGGTCGGGGGAGTACAAAAGAATGTCATCAAGGTAAACAAGGACCCCCTTGAACAAGTGTTTGTGTAGTACCTCGTTAATCAAGTTCATGAAGACCCCAGGGGCCCCTTGGAGCCCGAATGGCATGACTAAGTATTCAAACTGGCCGAGGGGGGTGTTGAACGCCGTTTTAAATTCATCCCCCTCCCGTATGCGGACTCTGAAATAGGCATCCCGAAGGTCTAGTTTAGAGAAAATCTTCCCCCCAGCCACTGCAGCCAACAAGTCTTTTATGAGGGGCATGGGGTAAGCGTTTGTGTTTGACACTGCATTCAAGCCGCGGTAGTCGGTGCATAGCCGCAAACCTCCATCCTTTTTTTTCCGAAAAAGCACAGGAGCCGCAAAGGGGGAGGATGCTGGCCGGATGAAACCCCTACTGAGGTTTTTATCAATGAACTTCCTCAGTTCTACCTTTTCCGAAGGGTTCATAGAATACAGTTTTCCCTTCGGTAATTTCTGGTTGGGCAAAATTTCAATTGCACAGTCAGAGTTTCTGTGGGGGGCAATTCATCGGCCTCCTCCTCTCCGAACAGGGAGCCAGGTCGTGATACTCGGGAGGAATGCCTTCCAGCTCCACGTTTGCCACCCCCGCTGTCACTAGGAGTTGGCCCCCCAGCATGGGTCCCCACTCCGTTTTCCATGTGTGGGACTGGCATTTCTTGGAGATGAAATTTACTCTCCCCTCCCCCCAGAGTACATGAGGATCGTGGTCAAAGAACCATGGGCTCCCTAGAACCAAGGGAAAGCGGGCTGAAGGGGTGACCACGAAAGGTCTTTCTTCCCAGTGTTGCCCGAGTCCCACCCGCAAGGGTACAGTCTCGTATTTGCATGGTTCTTTCATGGTGGACCCGTCCATTTGCGTAAAAATCAATGGGTCAGCTAATTTAACAACTTTCGCCCCAAGTCCCGTTATTAGTGTGGGGTTAATGAGGTCTCTCCCACACCCAGAGTCAATGAGAGCTCGTACTCTCACATGGGTCAATAGACCCGGGTCCATTAGAGTCACCGTGAGAAAGAAAAGAGAAGGGGTTTTGCTCACCGGGAGTTGCGCCTGGGGATGTGGGACCTGCTGTTCAGCGCTGTTTACAGCAGGTCCGTCTCGTTTCCCTGCGGCACGGTCTCGCCATCTGATGAGTCGGATGCTTCACTGAGCGGCTTGGCTTGCAGAGCCTTCGCCCCCTTCGGTTTCGCCACCTGTTTTGGTGTGGAGGTGTCAAACTTCTTCTTGGCTCCTTTCGGTGCTCCGGGTGCTGCAGACGATGTCGGGCAGTTCGCGGCGAAATGGCCCCCTTCTCCGCATTTGAGGCAAAGACCTTGCTTCATCCGGAGTTCCCTCGTGCCATCCCTCAGCTTCGGGTTCGGTGCCGGGGGTTTCCCTCTCGCAGCCGGTGCAGGGCCCCTGTTAGCCATCGCTGCGGCGGCATCCAGTTTGATGGTTTTCAGGCGGTTCTCCATCGTGACGGCTGCTTGAACCCATCCGGTGAGGGTGTTCGGGTCTTGATTCCTGGTGACTTCTCGGCGGATTTCCGCGTTGAGTCCCCACTTGTAGAAATCCACGAGGTTCCCTTCCCCTCGGAGTTTGGCGGCACATCTGCGGAACTCCGAGGTGTAGTCTCTCACCGATCGTGCTCCCTGTTTGAGGCTTCGGATCGTTGCCTTCGCTGCTTTGGTAGAATGCACATCCTCAAATTGCTCCTTCATGGCCCACATGAAAGAATCGATTTCTCTCAGCTCGCGCCCGTCGACTTGATGGAGTCCCACATACCAGTCAGCAGCCGCTCCCTTTAGGTGGGCTGCTATGACATCGACCATCCGCTCTTCCCACTGGAATAGGTGGCCCCAGGTCTCGATAAACCTCTCGGCTCGCACCAGGAAGAATGGGAATTTCTCGGGGTCTCCATCAAAATCAGCGTCCAGAAGTTCTGCAGGCTTGGGCGGCAAGAACCCCCAAGGACGAGGGGGTGGTTGCCCCGGCGGCCCCTGCGGTCCTGGCCCCGCTGGTTGATCCACCGGTCCGGCTGGCACGTTTCCCTGGTCTTGGTCCGGCACCGGCCGTTGATCGGGAGGGACCTGGGCTGGTGGTTCCTCGCGCCTTTGCCGCTCCCGCTCTTCCCGGATGCCCTCTGCGATCATCTGTGGGATGCGTGCGAGGGATTCATCTAGGAATCGCATCAGGCGGTCTTGGCTCGGTTCTTCAGTCCATCTCCTCCTCACCACGGCGCCTTCCAGGGTATCGGAGTCGCGGCCAGTCTCTTCCAGGGCTTCCGCCGTGATTAGTTTCCGGACCGACCTCTCGGGGTGGCTCATCCCCATGGAAGCTCTCGGGGTCCCGAACCACGCTTCGTGGGTGTCAGCCAGGGGTTTCACCCAGTCACGTCTACGTCCAACTCGGGTGGTCACCCCCCATAGGCTGCCCCATAGGGGTCTCCGTAAGGCCCTCCAAAGTCATACTCCAGACCCCAATGTCTCGGCACGTGTGTGTCTGGGGTCTCTTGGGGTACGTCTTTCCCGGGAGGTTTCTTATCCTTTTCATCTTCTTCAATTGGGAGAGTGTCTTCTTCTCCGCCACTCATTTTGGAGTTGCGGGTTTAGGACCAGTCCCAAAAGTAATTGATGATTCTGAACAAACTGTCAGAAGTCCTAACTTAGTCAGCAAAACACCAGGCCTTGTGATGCAAGCAAGGTTAGCGTTTATTAAGCTGCAATAGATAGATCACTGGAACAGGTATCTTGTTCAGAATGACCTGGTTACAGAAAGCAAGCGGTTATACAGGGAAGGGGGTGAATGGGGACCCCCCCTTCTTCCATACAATGAATAACATGCGACTGGGAAATCGAAAGTTACTAAGCTAATAAAATTCCCACCGCCCCCATTATTCACGGCTGCTACATCTATGCCAGCGATAGGGAAGCGCGCAGCCTGACTTGCCAAGGTCAGAATGTC
Organism: Gekko gecko; assembly: GCA_029375565.1. Taxonomy (NCBI): domain Eukaryota; kingdom Metazoa; phylum Chordata; class Lepidosauria; order Squamata; family Gekkonidae; genus Gekko; species Gekko gecko. The sequence goes on along the minus strand of JAPDNY010000006.1, from coordinate 123,599,645 downwards.
TAGGCTGCAAGAGATAGTGGTAATAGAAGCCACATTCCATTCTCACACCCGAGGTGTAAATCAACAACTCCCCGGATTCCAACCTCCCGCCTGTCACGCCACCAAGGCGCCTAGAGCCCACCTCCCTCCCTTCCATCCATCATGGCAGGGCTACCTGACAGGGGGTGGCGGCGGCTAGACCCCCCCGCCCCTTCCCGCTTTCCCGGGGACCCTGCAGCTGCGGAGGCCCCGGGAAAGCCGGCTCTGGGAGGGAGGGGGCGGCGGCTATGCCCCCGCCTCCTTCCCGCTTTCCCGGGGACCCCGCAGCCGCGGAGGCCCCGGGAAAGCCGGCTCTGGGAGGGAGGGGGCGGCAGTGGTGGCTAGACCCCCCCGCCCCTACCCGCTTTCCAGGGGACCCCGCAGCTGTGGAGGCCCGGGAAAGCCGGCTCTGGGAGGGAGGGGGCAGCGGCGGTGGCTAGACTCCCCCGCCCCCTTCCCGCTTTCCCGGGGACCCCGCAGCCGCGGAGGCCCCGGGAAAGCCAGCACTCCGCCCCCGGTCTCCAGGTCCCACCGGGAGGTTGGCATCCCCAGTGGGGGGCACCCCAGGCTGTCCTGCCTAGGGCGCCCAGACACCTGGAGCCGGCCCTGAGACTCTAATCTGGAGAACCAGGTTTGATTCCCCACTCCTGCACATGCAGCTGCTGGTGTGACCTTGGGTCAGTCATGAGTTCTTTCAGAGCTGTTCTCTCAAGGACAGTTCTCAAGAGAGCTCTCTCAGTCCCACCTACCTCACAGGGTGTTTGTTGTGGGGAGATGAAGGGAAGGGAATTGTAAGCCGCTCTGAGACTCCTTCGGGTAGTGAAAGGCTCCTTGGCAGGGAGGATGGGATAAAAATTGAATAAATAAATAAAATCCAATCCCTTCTTCTCTTCTACTTCTTAAATATTATTTGTTGAATGCAGCTTTATACATATATTAAATGAGAAATGTACATTGTATGTATACATTGTATATAAAATGTCTAGTAGGTTCATGCAGCGCAAACAAATCTGCAAAACCAGCAGACAATAGTGGAGAACTGAAACTGTTGACAATAATGTAAAGAAGTGTTAAAGGAAACAAAAATAGGGAATTTTCACTCATTCCAATGCAAATAGAAATTTCCCATTGAGATGGTTTGTGACGCCATAATGCCTGCCTTACCATATTTTGTGGGGTAGATCCAGAGGAATGGGGTATTTGAACGGAAACTGGTGCTACAAAATCGAGGGCTTGTTGGATGGTAGACATTTGGGACACCTTTATGGTGATACTGTCACATGACTCAAAGATTTTGAACACCCTTCTTTTTGAAATAACACTGTTTCATTCTGTTTTCTAGGGCAACATCACATGTTTGAATATCAAGCAAGTAACTACTTCTCATGTGATTTGCTTGAAGCTCAATGAGACCTACTCATGTGTAAGTAACATCCAAATGGGCAGAATCGGTAACAAGAAACTGACCATAATACAAAAGGGTTTAGGGGCAGAGCTCATTGCTGTAAGAGGCCTGTCACAAGTTAAGAAAAGAGTACTTAAATGCTTGTACTTTGTTTTAACTTGCTTTGTAGTAAGAGATGCCTTTTGATGTCTTTGCACACGCAAAGTATTTCAGTTTTAGCCTGACCCACCTGAGTTCTTTTCTCATCCCAACTTCCTGAAATTTTACTTACACGGACATACCAGGTTGGAGTGCATTGCCTAGGTGCATCTACATAACAGTTAACAATTATAAAAGGTTATAATTCTTATTGATTTCATTAGCACTTTTCAGGATGCTGAGTGCTTTACAATTCTCATTTCATATGTTGTCATAACCATGCAGGGAAATTGGTTCCTGGGCCTGCCTCATTCCAAACAACATATTAACTTGCAGTTCTTTGCAGCAAGATCCTCAGGCAAATTACTTGCCTCCCCTCCCTTTCTTGCCCAGATCTCCTGTTGTCCACCTTTCTGAACCTAAAAGACCACTTTATTTAGCCAAAATAAAATCTGTTTTACCTAACACACACACAGTGTGTGTGTGTGTGTGTGTGAGAGAGAGAGAGAGAGAATGGCACACTTCCTGCTATTGAGACACCCCTCAGTTTCTGATCTATGTTATTTGGGGCTGTTGATTATGATGGGTTCGTTAGAGAACTGAATTCATTTTACATTGATGATTAATTTAGATTGAAGGGAGATCAATAGTTCCTCAGTTAGATTTGGGTGAAGAAAGCTCAGTCTTCACATCAAGCTAAAGACTTCCTGGAATTATATGGGGTTCCTTTTAACTAGTGTAAAATTAATGCTGTATCAACGGAAGAGTGACATTGAGTTTGGATTCATCCTGAGTTCTCGTCTTCCATCCTGTAAACCCTCTGTCAACTAGCATTATAGGAGGCCTGTTTGCATATGCTGGAAACATATCAACAATAATCATGCTGAACAGTTCCCTAGGGAGTGTATAGCTGTAACACTAGAGCCACCTAGTGGGAACGTTAGTAGAAAAGCAAACCTGGCGGGGGACACCAACGTAAACCAAACGTTTAATGCATTTAGTCTCATGATCCTAAAAAGAAACAATTTATCTACTGCTCACTCTATTTATCTGTTAATTGGCAGAGTCCATTATATCAGTGCTTAGACATATGAAGCATTTATCAGTTTTGATCGCAGAGCTGTATACATAGTTCTGCACACCCTGCTTCTCCAGGTAGTGAGAACTTACACGGATTAGTGCTTACTTGGGCTAATTTCTTTCAGAGGAGAGAGCACTGAAAACTTATGGCATTTTTGTGGCATTTGCCCTGTTTACAAATATACAGTCTGAGCACAGATAGAGAAATTGGGTACTCCTAGAGGGCCGCATATCTACTACCCCACATAAGATTTCCATAAACAGAGAATCCTCCAAGGTATTCCAGCCAACCCTCAGCAGTGGCTTTCTGATTCTCTCTTTCTGTCCCTTCCTGCATAAAAACTACACTTTCTTTTCACACAGACACACACCTGCCATCACCACCTTCAGCTAAGAAAGAATTTCATCTCTTCCAAGTCATAATGGACACGAACAAAAAAAGTGTCCCGACACTGAAAGGCCTATTAAGGGAATAACTAAATCATTAAGACACATAGATTAGGATTGCCAGCCTCCTGGTGGGGGTGGGGGATAACCTGCTCACAGCTGGCAATTTTTGACATCACTTTAAAAATGGTTGTCAGCATGATGTCACTTCCGATAAAACCCAGAAGTGGTGTCACACGTCTCTAGGAATTCATTCCTTGTTCCAGACTTCTGTCCTAATTATCTCTGTCTTGGAAAAGTTTCCGTGCTGTCTGGGAGGGAATCCACCTGGACCCCTCATTGAGAGGGAAAGGCCAGTACAGCCCCCATTGCCCAAGTCCCAGACCCCGCTGGAGGCAAATCAGCATGCAGTGCCTACTTACCCAGGCAGGCTCAGGCAATGTTGGGGAGAGAAAGACAGCAAAGGTATCAGTGCCAGCCACTTCAGAGCTTCAGGCAGTGGCAGGAACAGCCCTGGCACAAGCCCAGTGAAAATAATTCAACATGGCAGGGCAGGGCCTGGCCTTCATGAGGGCCATGGTCCAGATGGGCATAGCAGTAGGACCCATGGCCCCACAGCAGCAGCTGCACCACAGATCAGATCAGAAGTGGCCAAGCAGTGGTAGTCTCCCCAAGCTCATCTGCAGCCCAAATAGCATTGAGATGGGTGCGCCCCACACTGAAGAGTGACGGGCATGGGGATGGGGCCCTGCCATTGACCCAGGAAGACCCTGGCAGGGAGTGGTGGAGCAGCCCTGATGGGCAGGACTGGGAGTCCTGAGGAAGGGAGGGAACCGGGGACTTGGGCACTGGAAAAGGAAGTAAAAGGAGGCCCACAGATGGAGGTTGGGAAGGATGACAGTTGGTTGCCAGGGCTGTTGCCAATGGTGTTCCAGCTGAGAGGAGGAGGACAAGGGTGAGCCACCCCCCTTCCCCTCTCTTTCTGAGACCTCCAAGGGTACTCCAGGGGCCAAAGGCATGGTGGCTGAAAGTGGAGCAATCCATGAGGGGCAGGGGACGCAAAGGCTATGGGTGCAGTGGGCTTTATCGTGGGGCCTTACCTCACAGGAGAGGCTCAAGCAGCCCTCAAGGCATTGGAAAAGGTCGATGCTGCAGATTATACAAAACTGAAGCCAGCCATTCTGGATAGGTATGAAGTAACTCCAGAGACACATCACAAGAATGTCCACCCGATGTCACTGCAGTCAATGGGATGTCCCTGGACCTTAATCACCACCCTCAAGGATGCTGCTACCCAGTAGCTATAGCTGATGGTAGATGATGCATGGCACATTGTGGAACAAGTAGTGTTAGAACAATTATTGCAGATCTTTACACCTCAGATCCACAACTGGATCACCTGTTCGAAACCCCAGGGGCTGAAGGAGGCAATGGAACTATGGGAAAACTTCTTGGCAGTGGAGGGACAAGACTGTTCATGAGAGAGACCTTGGATCAGGGGCCCAGGTGGAGTCCTCGGGGAACCCCAGCAGGGATGGCAGATAAGAGCTCCAAAGCATGAGGTGCCTGGGTTCCTCCATCAGGACCAATCCAGGTCTGTCCACCCCTCATTGGAGGACCCCCAGCCAGGACTGTATGGAATAACACCCCTCGACTCCAAGGTGTCAGGCATGACAGGCCATCCTAGGGAACAAGGCCTCTGTTTCACTTGCAGCCAGTGGGGTCACTATAAGAAACAATCTCCCCTCATAGAACATGACACTGGGAGATGGCCATGCAAGCTTTCACTCATGGATCCTGACCACCAGCTCTGGTGATAAGGGCTGAAGTGGGAGGACAGTTCTTGGAAGCTCTGATGGACAGTGGGAGTTCTATCTTCATAATCCAGTCACACCTTCTACCAGCTGACCTTCCCATCATTGGGGACGCTGCCATTGCCTATTTCCATGGGCATGTGGACCGATGCCTGGTGGTGAGGGTCCAGTAAGCCTACCAGGGGAAGATCTGGGAGGTGAACTTGGCTTGGGTGAAGAAGCTTCCCTACCCCTTGGTATTAGGGTGTGATGCCCCTGAGTTCACAATGGCTCTGCATGCCCTGATGGCCACCACAGAAGAAATGACCACCCAGGTGTCTGACTCCACGGACAAGCCAGTGGAGGAAAACCCTGGGACAGAACACAGTGGAGTAGACATGATGGGACGGTGGCAATGGGATCCCCTTTTCGTGGCAGAGATGACACCCTCAAGGGCCTTCAAAGCATTGTGATGGAGAGTGAGGGTACAGTGGTAGACCCTTGGCACATCCAGCACATTCCTTGTATAGTCCAGGAGGCAGGGGTATGGTCCAGGTTGGTCCAGGGATATGTGCAACTCAAATCCCAACTCCTAGTTCCCATGCAATTCCTGTGGGAGATGCTGACAGCAGCTCATAACCACGCATAGGTGGTGCACCAAGTGGTTAAGAATACTCTCCTCCAAGTGCTGGCTTGGTTCTTTTTACTAACAGTGCCCAAAGAGGTGCAGGAATTCTGTAAGACATGTAAGGTGTTGTCAGGTGACATCAAACTGGCCACCCCAGTGAGCCCCTCTCTCCCCTTTGCCGATTGTGCATGCCCCATTTCATCGGATAGCTATGGACTTTGTGGGGCTGTTGTACACCATGAGATGTACGGAACCTCTTAATTGTAGTTGACTACACCACACAGTATCCAGAGGCAATCCCTCTTCAGAATATGAAGAGTGCCAGGATAGTCCGAACATTATGCATTACTTCACCCACATTGGGCTACCCCGGGAGATTCTAACTGATTGGGGAACACTGCTCACAGCAGCTTTGATGAGGCAGGTGTGCCAAGCCCTACAGATGTGCCAAGCCCTACAGGTCTGTTTGTTGGTGCACCACCCCCAGATGAACAACCTCGTTGAACACCTTAATCAAATTGTGAAATCAATGCTTCATAAATTGGCTCCAACCGACCCATCATTTATGCCAAGAGAAATGATGGCTGAGGGGTGACATGATCAAGGTTTATAAGATTATGCATGGGATAGAACAGGTGGAGAAAGAAGTACTTTTCTCCCTTTCTCACAATACAAGAACTTGTGGGCTGTCAGGTCTCCCAGTTAAAACACTCTTCACAACACACTTTAGCAGTGATAGTTTATTGAGATATGCTTACTGCAGGAAACACGCACTGTGTCAGAACTGGAAAAAGGTGCGCAAAAGCCCCTATTATAGTTAATACAAAACACACCCCACACCTCTCACATACATGACCATTCAGCCCCTACAGTTACTATGGGAACCCTGACAGAAACACGGTGCCTCATCTACATCTTAGGCTGGCAGAGAAGACTCCAAGGCCAGCTCCCTTGGGAACCATCTTTGGGGAACAGCTTGAGGAAAAGTTATGGCTTCTACAAGCATCCACTCTAAACACCCATGCACTCCCCTCAGGAATTCCCTCCCCCCATATCTATGGCAAGCAGTGAAGCAGAATATGGTGAAACAAAACCAATGAAATTGCTGAGCAGTCGGGTTAGAACAGATAAAAGGAAGTACTTCTTCATCCAAAGAGTGATTAACACATGGAATTCACTGCCACAGGAGATGGTGGCAGCTATAAGCATGGACAGCTTCAAGAGGGAATTAGATAAGCATATGGAGCAGAGGTCCATCAGTGGCTATTAGCCACAAGGTATTGATAGGAACTCTCGGGCAAGCGCTGCTCTGTATTCTTGGTGCTTGGGGAAGCAACAGTGGGAGAGCTTCTAGTGTCCTGGCCCCACTAGTGGACCTCCTGATGGCACCTGATATTTTTGGCCGCTGTGTGACAGAATTTTGACTGGGTGGGCCATTGGCCTGATCCAACACTGGCTTCTCTTACGTTCTTATGTTCTTAAGTCTTGGTGAATTGTGAAGCCATGGCCCTTCAACAGGACAATCAGGACATTTCCCTGTCATCTGAATCCTGGGTCCAATCTCTTACAAGATACAGTGTGGACCTAAACCCCATCAGTGGAAACACCTGCATGTGAATGACCTGGAAGAATTTATTTATTTATTTATTCAATTTTTAGGCCACCCTTCCCAGCAAGCAGTGCTCAGAGTGTCTTACAATAAAATTCAATATAACAACATACCACAGAATACAAGACTACCAAAATTAGAAGTTAAAAACCTACAATAAATAACATTTAGTATGTAAAAACAGTCAGCTTGGGATGGCAGAAAATAGTTTAACAATAAAAAATTCACAGCTCCCCTGGGGACGATATAAGGAGTGGGGAGTATGAGAGTGCTGGATCTCATACTGTACCATCGCTGTCCTCAACTGAATGCCTGGCAGAACATCTCTGCCTTGCAAGCCCTGCAGAAAGGTAATAGATCCTGCAGGGTGCAGATATTCTTCAGTAGAACGTTCCACCAAGCCATGGCCCTGATTGAGAACAGCCAGATCTCTCTTGGGCCTGGGACCACCAAGAGGTTCTTACTTCCTGAGTGTCATGTTCGTCTGGGGAAAAATTGAGAGAGGCAGTCCCAAAAATATGTGGGTCCCTGGCCACGAAGAGCCTTGAAGGTCAATACCAACACCTTGAACTTGATCTGGTACTCCATTGGCAACCAGTGCAGCTCGCAAAGCACAGGATGGATATGTGCCATCTGAGGGGTCCCTGTAAGGACCCGTGCAGCCCTGTTCTGGCCCCGTTGGAGCTTCCAAGTCAACCTCAAGGGTAGGCCTGCATAGAGCAAGTTACAGTAGTCTACCCTGGAGGTGACCATTGCATGGATTGCCATGGCTAAGTCAGGGTGAATCAGCACCAGCCACCCAGGAGCTTCAGGCAGTGTCAGGAACAGACCCAGCATAGGACCAGATGAAAGCTCCCGACACTGAGGAGTGACAGGCATGGGGATGGGACTCTGCAGTCAGCCCAGGAGGATCCTGGCAGGGAGTGGTGGAGCAGCTCTGATAGGAAGGGTCAGAAGTCCTAGGAAAGTGAGGGAGGCAGGCCTTGGACACAGGAGACGAAAATAAAAGGAGGCCCACAGACGGAGGTCAGGGAGGATGACAGCTGGTCACCAGGGTTGTTGCCAACAGCATTCCAGCTAAGTGGAGGAGAACAAGGGTGAACAATGATAAGAACCTCCGAGGGTACTCCAGGGGGCAAAGGCATGACAGCTGAAGGTGGCATGATCCGTGAGGAGTAGGAGGGTGACACCTGGCTTCTCACTCTACCTCAGCTGTTATAGAATCATAGAGTTGGAAGGGGCCATACAAACCATCTAGTCCAACCCCCTGCCCAGTGGAGGACCAGCCTAAAGCATCTCTGACAAATATTCATCCAGCCTCTTCTTGAAAGCTGCCAGTGAAGGGGAGCTTACCACCTCCCTGGGCAGCTGATTCTACCTTTGAACCACTCTGACCGTGAAAAATATCCAGCCAATACCTTTCTGCATGTAATTTAAATCCATTGCTTCGGGCCCTATCCTCTGCCGCCAACTGGAACAGCTCCTTGCCCTTCTTCAAATGACATCCTTTCAAATATTTAAAGAGAGCAATCATGTCCCCCGTCAATCTCCTCTTCTCCAAACTAAACATTCCCAAGGCCCTTAAGCCTTTCCTCATAGGGCTCAGTCCCCAGACCACTGATCATCCTCGTCACTCTCTTCTGCACCCTCTCAATTTTGTCCATATCCTTTCTGAAGTGAGGCCTCCAGAACTGCACACAGTACTCCAGGTGAGGCCTAACCAAGGCAGTGTACGGAGGGGCTATGACCTCCTGCAATTTTGATGCTATGGCCCTTTTAATACAACTCAAGACTGAATTTGCCTTTTTTGCTACCACATCACACTGACTGCTCATATTTAGTTTACAGCCCACTCTTACCCCAAAATCTCTTTTGCATACACTACTCCCCAGAAACGTATCCCCCATCCAGTATTTGTGCTTGACATTTTTTGTGGTCCATATGTAATACTGTGCATTTATCTTTGTTGAATTGCATCCTGTTCGCAACTGCCCACTTCACCAGAGTATTCAGGTCTTGTTGAATTTTAACTCTATCTTCTTGGGTGTTTGCTACTCCTCCCAATTTGGTATCATCAGCAAATTTAATGAGTAGCCCTTCTACCCATTCATCCAGATCATTGATAAAAATATTGAAAAGTACCAGGCCCAAAACTGAGCCCTGTGGCACTTCTCTGGACACCTCCCTCTGATCTGATGGAATACCATTGACCACCACTCTTTGGGTGCGGTCCTCTAATCAGTTCCCTATCCACTGAACTGTCCTATAGTCCAGTCCACAGTCTTCCCATTTTCCCATCAGAGTGTCAAGGGGAACCTTATCAAAAGCTTTACTGAAATCCAGGTAAATCACATCAACAGAGTTCCCACAATCGGGAAAGCTGATAACTGTGTCTGAGTTTTGAGTAGATATAAGGTACTGATGAATTCCACCATTTTTCTATTGGCCTTTCCTTGTAAATTGGTTTACGTCTCTGTTTAGAACAAAGGAAAGTTTATCATTCTCTCAAAAGAGACTTCCACCTAAAAAATAATATGGGAGCATTTTTGCCTATATCTTAACAATAGTCTGTGAGTATGGTTTGACAGGGTTTTATTTTAAATCCTCATGTCCCAGCCATAAGGCCTTTTGTGGTAGATAAAATTCTATGTGGCATAGCATTTTTAAAATTGTGTAAATGGGATCAAGATTTTAGAAGGAACAATGATAAGAACATAAGAAGAGCCCTGGTGTATCAGACCAATAGTCCATCTAGTCCAGCACCCTGTCTCACACAGTGCCCAACCAGTTCCTCTGGATGGCCAACAACAGGGCGTAGAGGTTAATGCCTTCCCCTGATGTTGCCTCCTGACTCTGGGATTCAGAGGATTAGGGCCTCTGAATGTGGAGGTTCCCCTCAGTCACAATGGCTAGTAGCCATTGATAGAGTTATCATCCATGAATCTATCTAATCCCTTTTTAAAGCTGTTTATTGCTATGGCCATCACTATATCCTCTGGCAGCGAATTTCACATTTTAATTATACTCTCTATAAAGTAGTATTTCCTTTTATCTATCCTGAAGTATTTCCCTTTATCTAACCTACTGCCCATCAGCTTCATTGGATACCCTAGTCTTCTGGGAGACGGAGAAAAAATTCTCTTTGTCAACTGTCTCCACCCCAAGCATAATTCCATAAACTTCTATCATGTCCTCCCCCCGCAGTCATCTCTTTTCTAAACTGAAAGTCCCAGACACTTCAGCCTTTTCTCATAGGGAAGGTGCTCCAACCCCCTAATAATCTTGGTTGCCTTCCTCTGTACTTCTTATAGCTCTGCAATGTCCTTTTTGAGATACAATGACCAGTATTCCAAATGAGGCTGCACCATAGATCTATACAGAGGCATTATAATATTGGCCATTTTATTCTCAATCCAGTTCAAAATAATCTCTAACACAGAGTTTGCCTTTTTCACTACTGCAGCACACTGGATGGACACTTTCATTGAACTATCCACTACAACCCCATGATCTTTTTCCCTCTCTGTCTCAGCAAGTTCAGACACCATTAGCATATACTTTAAATTGGGATTTTCGACCCAATGTGCACCACTTTACACTCACCAACACTGAACTTCATTTGCCGTATTGTCACCCACTCATCTAGCTTATGGAGGTCCCCTTGGAGCTTTTCACAGTCAGCCTTGGTTTCCACCATCCTGAATAATTTGGTGCCATCTGCAAACTTGGCCACTACAGTACTCACCCCTAGTTCCAGATTATCGGTTAATACCTTTATTTATTTATTTATTTATTTTATATTTCTATTCCACCCTCCCGCGCAAGCAGGCTCAGGGCAGGTTACACAGAATAGTACCAACCCCAATACCAATCCTTGTGAGACCCCACTATTTACTTCTCTCCATTGTGAGAACTATCTATTATTTCCTACTCTTTGCTTCATGTCATTTAACCAGTTTTTGATCTATAAGAGAACCTGTCCTCTTATCCCATGACTGTGAAGTTTACTCAGGAGTCTTTGGTGAGGTACCTTCTTGAAAGCCTTTTGACAGTTCAGGAATATAATGGCTGAGGGCAGACTGGCAATTTGCAGCGGGAGCCAGTCATGGCAAAAAAGCCATTCTGGGGTTTCCCAGTCACACGGCTCGGACTGATGCGGGAGCATACCGGGAGGAGGTGCGCGGGAATGTTCAGACTGCTGGCCTGGAGGCGCAATTGTAAACAGCTTTTTCCTGGTAAATCGGCTGGATGCCTATGGGTGTATGGGCGCATGAGGCTCATGTGCTCATGCGCCCATGCATTCATACACACATAGGCATCCAGCCAATTTGGGGAGGATCCCGCTGCGCCGGCACCACATTGGGCGTTAGAGTGGAGCAGAGCCAATCATAATGCTGCTCCCTTATGCACAATGCGAGTTGCTCCCAGCTTTTCCATGTAGCACTCACACTGCTGGGAAGCGGACAAACGCAGCATAAAGGCACTCTGGGGATTTGCTACCATGTTTATGATGTATCTATTAAACGTGGGAGTGAAGCAGAACAGCACGGGTTGCCTACGGGTGGGGAACGCCAGGCAGATGTGCTTGTGTGAATCAGCCAATGTCTACTGGGTCACCATTTTCTACATGCTTGTTCACTTTTTCAAAGAACTCCAAAAGGTTGGTGAGGCAGGACGTCCCCTTGCAGAAGCTGTGCTGATTTTCCCTCAGCAGGCTTTGTCCCTCTATGTGACTAACAATACTGTCTTTGATTACAGTACGATGGGGAAAGGAGGAGGATGGCAGAAGCAAGAAGCACAAGAACAGGGTTATGAAATGTCCACACATCCCTGTTGCTCTGCCACTCACTACTGCCATAACATCTGCAACTCTTGCTCCTACTCCTTTTCCCTATCTCACCTTTACAAAAGCTCAGACACATCAGCAATCTTGCCAGGCCCTTTCCCCCCTCATTTCCCTTTCTGACTGAGCTGTTCTGTAACACTACAGCACAGCTCAGCGGGAAAATGGGGGGGGAGCATGTTGAAAAAAACCCTGAGCCGGTTTCAGGCAGAGTGGGTTATTAAATAAATAAATAAACAAACAAATGGCTAAAATAGGGAACAGACTATAATGCAACAAGGAGCTGGCTCATTCCATTTTAAAAGTGGGGTTTAGTTCCCTCTCCCTGCAAATAGTGGCAATTAGCAGAGTATTTGGATTAATGCTTCACCTGCATCTACTGCAGTTTCCCCTTTAAACTGGATTAAAACAGTTTTTGTTCTCCATGAGTCATGATTGGAATGAGCACTACATCATGTAGATGTCCATCTTTAATCTGGAGCATTCCTACATTCCATGCAGGGGGGGGAATCCCTGTGTGGAAGCTGCCAAAGTCCAGCTTATTTGATAGGACAAATCCTAACAAAACTTTCCCATGAACCAATCTTATCTCAAGAAAATGTAATCTCAAGAAAATGTAAGCCAGTTCCGTGCTTAGTGGGTAAATACTAATGTTCTCTTGTTTTGTTTGAAGATGGAAATCTGGAGCCTGAACATAACAGGAAAAATGGGCAAAGAACATTGGCCAGATGACTTAATTCTTTCAGAAACAGCTGTATTTTCCATGTTGCAACTTCCCCAGTGGACATTTGGGAGCAATTTGTTTATAGTTCTCAGGAATCACTTGCCACACCATGAGGAAAGCACAATAGTGGAGTAATGCTAACCATGTATAAAAAGAGTAGAACAATAATAAAAACCACAGGAACTTAGGTATTACATGTGAAATTAGTAACTGAGATAGTATAGCACAATGGCTAAGAGACTGAGCTATTTGAACCAGGAAGTCCCTAGTTCAAGGCCTCCACTATCAACTTATTAGATAGGCGAGCCTTTATCCTGCAACTCTGTGTGTACAATACTGGGATAACATTACTGACCAACCTTAAATGACTGTTGTAAGGATTCTGAGACAATGAAATGTTTTGAAATTCTAATGAGATATATAAATAGCAAGTACTACTACCGCTTCTGCTTTTGCACATGCACTGTGAATATAACACTAAGCAGGTCTAATCAGAATCTTACTTGGATCTATTACTCCCAGATAAGTATTGCTACACTCAAATTCAGGTGTAACATTTACTCTCTAAAGGGTCACTGGGGTGAATTCTACTGCTATCCTACAATTCCAAGGTTTGAAGCCTTCCACAAGCCTAGGGAAGCCTTCCTCCAACCTCTTCCATTTAAGGAGGAAGGACCCTGGATGAATGCTTCTTGGAAGATGGCTGGATCCACCCTACTATCTGAAGTGATCCAAAGAACAGAGGTGTCATATGGGAATGATGTGGACCTCTGGGTGGAGACTCTCCATTTTGAAGCTCTCATGGGTGTGACTTTCCATTCATAGCTTATCGTGGCTGACTGTGTGTCAGAGGTCACCAAATTTCTCTATAATGAAAGCTATTTCTGAGTAATGACAAATATTTTGGGCTACCCCACGTTGCCAAATTTTGTTCTATCCTAGAAACAGAATATGAACAAGTAAAAGGACCAGAAATGACACTATCAGCTGTGTAAAGAAAAATCCTATGAAATAAATTTGGGGGGTTACTATTTTATTCTGTTTTCCACTGGATTTTTAAAACTATTATTGTAAGTCACCTTGAATCTAAAGAAAAGGGGGGTATAAATGTTTTAATACCGAATTACTTGTTGGAGACTCCTGATTTATAAAAAGCATGAAAAACCGTTAAAAACTCAGAATCAGCCTTCTGAGTCATCAAACAATGCCCATGCTAGAATGTTTTGCTGCTTTAGAATATTTATTTTTAGCCCTGTTCTAGCCAAGTTTGGACCAAATCCCAACCCAGAGGACGTGTATATATTGTATTCCAGAAGCTCCATCCTGTTTGAAACACATTGGCCAAAAGGAGGAAAAAGCTTCACCCTCTGACTTTCTCCCCCATCTCCTCCCACTTAAGAGTCATAATTGTTTGAAAGAAGAGGGTTCACTTTATTTCAATCACTGTGTGGGAAGAATTTTTCCCTTGTGAAACCTGTGATCAAAGTCATCTCAAATGCTCAAGGCATTTCCGAAACAGGAAGCCCAAGCATTTCTTTGTTATTTCCCTCATCCCCTGCCTGGTGACAGTGAAGGAGATGATTCTTGTAACTGCAAAACAAAAAGTCTGCCTTTGCCTCATTCCATTTTCTGGTCTTAAAGGCACTACTTAAAAGAGTTACAATTTTATTGATCAGTTTTGAAAAATCCCAATCATATTTTCAATGGCTATCCACAGATGTTATCTGTCTTGACAAATGTTAAAAGTCAAATTCCATCTTTTTGGTGGTTTACCTGCAGCTGGAAAGGCTGATCTTGTTCCTCCATAGTAGCTGCCACGGTACAAGCTAAGATTTGCTTTACCATAGCTAAATCAGTATTCCAAGCTTTGCAGTCCTAATCCATGAAGCACTTCCCTCACTTGTTATCAATAACTGTTATCAATATTTGTAAACCCAACCCACCCCCAGTTCCCATGATACCCCAATACACACTTAAAACATATTATACCACTGAAATAGAGGTGGGAATCCACTTCTGTGGTGGTCATAGCCAGGAACATGACCTGTGTAGTGGTCTGGGGGCTGGGTTGCTGTCCCATGTTCCTAAGAAGTGAATTGTTCTTCAGGAAATGGGATCCACAAGCAATTGGCATTGTGTGGAACTATTGCATCCCTTCATGTTAGAAGGACCTTGAGCACCGCAAAATCCTGTGGGTTGCAACTTGCCAACTGATATTTGTATTCTATAATAAAAGCTAAAGAAAATGTCAGCTTCTTTTTTAATAGCTCCTTTTTTCCCTGGCCATTTGTAGGAAGAATTTAAAGAGAAGAAAGGAGATCACTTTAAAAACATGATTTGTGAAAAGAAGTCAAATCAATGTGACATCAAACTGGCAGATTCAGAGTTGAACAAGGAATGCATACTGCTAGTTGGAGTTAACAAGAAAGGTCAGTGGAGATTGTTTACAATTCAGATTATTTGAATTCATTAAGTTTTTTCCTGAATGTTAAGGACTGAGTGGTTTGCCATGATTGGGGAATTTCTGTTTCAGTCTGTTTGGGTTTAAGAGGTTCTTTGCTTCACCTTCAGAGTGGAGGGTGTTGAGTTGTTGACCATCAGGTAAAATGTAAGTATACAACTGACTTTGGAAAGTAAAACGTATCTTCCAGACTGGCTTATTTTGACAACTGTTGCTCCTTCTCTGTGGCATCATCTGTGCCTTTAAAATGTAACATCTTGCAAAACAAGGCCTTGAAATTCTTATGGACACGAGTATAACAAAACTAGTATCTCATGTTTGGGATATGTTACAATAAATACCCTAGCTTTAAACTAAAGTTGAGTTTGAAGAATATGTGTATGATGGTTTTGGAAGTTGCCAGCAAATTATTTCTTCCACTGAGCAGCCCATTCCAGTTGTTATTCCTTGCAAATAACGTTAACAGTTCATCATGCATTATATTGCACTTTTTTCTGAGTAAAGACCATAAGTATTTTCACACATGGTGCTGAAAGCGTCCATAGTCACTTTGAGATATGATTGTAAACTAGGCTTGCCAACTCTGGGTTGGAAATTCCTGGAGATTTGGGGGTGAAGCTTGGGGAGGGTGTGGTTGGGAAGGGAAGTGAGCTCAACAGGGATGTGATGCCCTAAAAGCCCACCCTCTGAAGCTGCCATTTCCTCCTGGAAAACTGATTTCTGTATTCTGGAGATCAGTTGTAATTCTGAGAGAGCTCCAGCCCCCATCTGGAGTATGGCAACCCTATTAAACTCTTCATTGACTATAATGCTCACTCACATTACAACTGTTTTCTGCATGAACTACAGACTCACCGTGTGTGTGAGACTCAATGAGAATTTTAATTTTATGTATGAAAATGTATGGTGCCTTTACAGCATCTTCCATTTTTTAATTAATGGATACCAACCATATATAACAGATGGATAGTTTAGCCATGTAATTAATCCAGTTTTTTTATTGTTTTGGAAACTTCAGGTGCAGATGTACTAGATGCTCTCCTACAGAAACAAACTGCTTTGACACAGGTAATGAACACACATGGGGTAGATGTAGTAAGGAACCACAGTATCCAAAGTATTTTAGAAGTTGCATGAAATGCCTTAGGAGCTATTGTCTGTCAAGGAAATTGTACAGATGTATGGATCTGACTGGGGTTTTTTCTGTGCAGAAACCTAACATGAGGGCATTATAATCATAAGCACACACCACTACTGGATGGAAGCTTGGTAGACCAAGCTACGATTCAGCATATTTACTCTATTTCATGATTTCCCAAGCTAATTTCCCAAGATTTCCCAATAGTAATATAGGGCACCTAGATTTCTGAGGATGCAATTTAAGAAAAACTATTAAATGCAAGAGATTTTCAGGAAGTTTTGCACTGGCACCCTGAAAATCAAGGTCTTCCATGTGGCTGAATATTCAGAATATCTGAAACCAATTAGAAGGCATGGATGGCCCAGGCTAGCCCAATCTCGTCAGATCTCAGAAGCTAAGCAGGGTTGTCCCTGGTTAGTACTTGGATGGGAGACCACCAAAGAAGTCCAGGGTCTCTACACAGAGGCAGGCAATAGCAAACCTCTTCTGAATGTCTCTTGCTTTAAAAAACTTACAGGGTTGCCAAAGGTTGGTTGCAATTTGACAGATCTTCCAAGTGGCTTCTGGCTGAACATTCAAAATATCTGAAATCAACCTACAGTCCTACATACATATGCGCTCAGCTATGACACATGCTATACATGCCTGTTCCCCATGTGCTAAATTTCTGTTTGTGTATGAGCCTTTGTATACAAATTATCTATTTAAATGCTTATATCCTCCCATTCCCTCCATCAGGGCTTTTTTTGTAGAAAAAGCCCAGCAGGAACTCATTAACATAATAGGCCACACCCAACAGCAGAAATGTATTAGCATATTAGGCTACACCCTGACATCACAGCTCGTTAGCATATTAGGCCACACACCCCACATTACCAGAAATGTGGTCATCCAGCCACACCCACCTTTTGCTTCTTATTCTGTTTACCCTGTATGTTGTCAAAACCCAGGGCTTTTTTTGTAGCAGGAACTCCTTTACATGTTAGGCCACACACCCCTAATGTAGCCAATCCTAATGAGTTTCTGCTGTTGGGTGTGGCTTATTATGCTAATGAGTTCCTGCTGGGCATGGCCAACTCAGGAGCCAGCCGTAACTCCGTTCCTGTGTGTTCCTGCCCAAAAATAGCACTGCCTATTTGCATTTTCCTCCCTAGTAATCAGAGCGTCTTGGCTTACCTGTATGGCATATCACAGGGCTCTAGTTTATTGTTACTTGCGTCTAAGCCCATTAATTTCAGCATACTTAAACTATAGTAACTCTGCACAGGATTGCACAGATAGTCACTAAACACAGATTCAAGTCCAGTAGCACCTTAGAGACCAATAAGCTTTTGACTCTCGAAGGCTTGTACCTCCAAAATCGAGTCTCGACCGGACTCGAATCGAACTGATCTACTGCAGACCAGCACAGCTACCCTCTGAAGCTAACACTAAACACACAGTCTCTCTAATTTATGTAGTACATTTTAATCCTGCAGTTCCTACTAGGAACTGAGGATGGCATACATCTGATTCCCACCTTCATTTTGCCCTCACAACAACCCAGTGATGTAGATTAGACTGAAAGAAAGTGATTGGCCCAAGGTAACCCAGTGAGTTTCTTTGCAGATAATGGGTTTGAACTTGGATCTTTCAGACCTTTGTCTGACACTTTGTTTGGTATAGTGGTTAAGTGTGCGGACTCTAATCTGGGAGAACTGGGTTTGATTCCCCACTCCTCCACTTGCAGCTGCCGGATGACCTTGGATAAGCCATAGTTCTGTCAGAGCTGTCCTTGAAAGAACAGTTATCTCAGAGCTCTTTCAGCCCCACCTACCTCACAAGGTGTCTGTTGTGAGGAGGGGAAGGGAAAGGAGTTTGTAAACCGCTCTGAGACTCCAAGTGAAGGGCGGGGTATAAATCCAATCTCCTCCTCCTCCTCTTCCCTTTCCTACATGAACTGCTATACCAACAAGATACAGATGGGTAATATAAAATATGAAAATATGTGCCTTTTCAGAAACCTCTGCTGTTGACTACTGTGGGTATCTTGAGCGGGCCAGATGATCCTGAGCCTAATTCAGTGTGGCTATTCTTGTACTTACTTTAATTATACAGCTCTGTCAGCCTAAAGACCACAAGCTGAATTACAGTAAAATCTTCGGTTCTTGTTCGTGGTGTATTTATGACATATCTCACCTGCTGGCTGGCAGAAACCTGTGATCTCACAGCGGGAGCTGGGCAAATAACTAGAATGAAACTGACCAAGTTAAAATCCATTAGTGCACATAGACACGCTCACACCTGGCTCCTCTCCAACACAACTGTGCAACCTAAAGGTAGAGGTTTGCTAAGGGAGTCTTCCTTCACTGTCCAGGAAAGGGTCAGTTCATTAGCTTAAAAGAGTCATGTTTGAGCCACACTTAAGCAGTAGAAAATTTGTTTGTCTTGGGGAGCAGCTGGTATGGATTGTGAAATCTTAGCCCTGAAGCCTGGTCATAAAGAACACCAGACAGCTATATATCTAATGGGGGGGGTGTAGAAAAAGCCCAGCAGGAACTTATTAGCATAGTAGGCCACACCCAACAGCAGAAATTCATTAGCATATTAGGCCACACCACTGACAGCACAGCTCATTAGTCTATCAGGCCACACCCCCATGTTACCAGAAGTGTGGTCATCCAGCCACACCTACCTTTTGCTTCTTATTCTGTTTACCTTGTTTGTTGTCAAAACTCAGGGCTTTTTTTGGAGCAGGAACTCCTTTGCATGTTAGGCCACACACCCCTAATGTAGCCAATCCTAATGAGTTTATGCTATTGGGTGTGGCCTATTATGCTAATGAGTTCCTGCTGGGTGTGGCCAACTCGGGAGCCAGCCAGAACTCCGTCCCTGTGCGTTCCTGCCCAAAAATAGCCCTGTCCTCCATTCACAAAGGCTCCAAGTGGTTTGCAAATCATTTGCTTTTTGACTGTATAGATGGATTATATGAAAATATTTTCAGAGAGAGATACTATGGTACTATGTAATCATCCCTTTTGAGTTCTGCAGCGGGGGTTATTCTTCATCTTCTTTTTTTTACAATGTGATTGTCTGCTGCAGGAGTTTGACTAATTATACAGCTAAGTTTATAACACAGTGTTTTTAATAGTAGTCCCCAATAGTAATTCAGAGCACTTTTTTGGCCCTTGACATCTTCAAAGCATGATAATACATTAATTAATGAATCCTCATGACTCTCTAGTGAGGCTGCTCTCTGCTTGTAAAGCTGGACTCCAGGTGCCTGTAAAAATAGCACTGAACTGCTAAATGTGCCCATAGCTGCTGCAGCTGTCTTGCACTAGATCTTGTCATGGATGAAAAGTAACTGTTGGGAATACTTTGAAATTGGGCGTGAGACAAGAAATTGTAAGAACCATGAGGCATTCTGTCCAGATAGGTGTCACCTACGTAGGGAAATAGTGTCAAGCCCCAGAAAGGAGACTAGGAGAAGTGATTACACTACAAAGCATTTAACAGTGTGTAGGTTATTCTTTAAACTGATTTAGGCCATTTTTAAAATGAAAAATGGTTCTTAGAATTCTTTACAATTAAAAATTAAGAGAGTATGAAAAAGACAAATGTCATTTGAGTCAGGTGCTTTAATATTAGAAGTAAAACTACACACATTAGGCAATCAGTCTGGTAGTAATTTCAGCTGGTTTCCATGGGAAATACATTTGTAGATGCAATGTTCCCTCCCCCTATTTAAGTGGAATGAAATTCTGGGGGTTGCATATTTCACTTCTCCCCCAGATTTAAGAAATATGGGAGAATGGGTGCTTGTTCTGCAAGCAATTCAAATTTTCATTTGCAGAGTAAACACAAGGATGTGTAGTCTGGGTATATGGTAAATGGGGTGAGTCTTGTTGTTTTACATAAATGGAGTCTGTGGGCTAAATCATGCCCCCCACCTTATCTCACCATGCTCCATTTCTTTCAGCACTTTTTTTTCCTAGTGTAGCTGGCATCCCATACCTGTCCAGGAAAAAATAGGCTTCAAGCGCCTGAACAAGTTATAGGATGGGGAAGGATTCAGCTCTCCTGAGCCGTACATTCCAATTTTGTTTTAAAAAAACTCTGCCTACAATACACACCCAGTTCTGTAATCTATGAACAGAAAGGAATATTGGGATGGAGGTCAGAGAGAGAGATTTGTATCTGTCAGAAATTCTCTCAGCCCCACCTACCTCACAGAGTGTCTGTTGTGGGGAGGGGAAGGGAAAGGAGTTTGTAAGCCGCTCTGAGACGCCTTTGGGCAGTGAAGGGCGGGGTATAAATTCAAACTCTTCTCTCTTCTCTTAAAAAGGTGCAACTACTTAGTTCTTTTATGTGAAATTTCAAACATTGTGACAGCTCAGATCCTGAATCAGCTGTTCTCTGGGTCAATTTCTCCCTTCAGTAGATGAACTGATCTTCTCTCATAACAGATTTCTTATATCTTGTCTTCTTTGGTGGGGTCAGACTGAATAAGGCAGATGCTTCTGGAAATTCTATCTACATTTCTTTGTCCATTCCTCCTTGAAATTAAAACTGAAAAAAGAAACTGAATGGAGTATTTTGGATATAAATAGGAGGTCCTAAGAATGTAACATGTTTCCTGTTTATCATATTTTTGGCTCTGTTTTGTGTTTTTCCAGCTAGGGATACAATATGAAAAACATGGCATTGAAAATCACAAGAGCTATACCCGGAAGACACTTATTGCCTTGGTCACCTCTGGTCTGCTGCTAGCATTTCTGGGATTGGCTGGATACTGCCTTATGAAACGACGGAGCTGGAGCCCCATGGGAGAGAGGCTGGTTAGTGCTTATAGGTGGAAAAACAAATAGAGAAAGCCCCCAAATGTAATTCCAGTGTGAAGGAAAGAGTGCCAGAAGCTTTCTAGAGAATCACCACTGATTAAGACTTTCCAAAAACCACTAACTGTCTCTGCTAATGGATGGGATACATGGATGGAAATGGGAAACAGCTACAGATATTACATTTTTATGAGTTTTCCCATAGCTTCTGTAAACCAAGAATATATTTTACTAAGCTAGGAAAAATCAAAGACTCTGTGACAGTCATGCCATCAGTGACAGATGGAATTCCAGGGCCCCAGTTCATGGGCTCTTTAGGGGGACTCCCAAATTAGACTGTAGCTTCACATTTGAAGCATACATTACCATCTAAGGTAGCAGTATAAGACCAGTAAGTAATCCTATATTTCCATGAACAATTGCACTGTGTCCACATTGCGAATAAAAGAGACTCTGGCCCAGGACAGACTGGCAATTTGCCCCGGTATCGAGTCGCGGCAAAAAAAACCCGGAGTAAACGATACCGGGTTTTCCCGTCCACACAGCGGGGGCCTCTGCCGGAAGATACTGGACGGAGGCGCGCGGGAGCGTTCAGACTGCCGCGCCGGAGGCGCGCTATATTCGCTGTTTCCCCATTATTTCGGCTGTGGGCATATGTGCGCATAAGCACATTTTGGCGATTTTTTTTTTTTTGCCCTGCAACGCCGGCACCGCATTGGGCAGTGGAGCGGAGCGCAGCCAATCACACCGCTGCTGCCTCATGCCCAACGCGGGTTGCTCCCGGCTTTTCGGCTGCGCGTTCAGACTCCCCGGAAGCGGAGAAACGCGCGACAAACGCAGGCTTTCAAGATTTGCGTCGGCTTTTATCAGGTGTTTTTTAATCTGGCAGTGAAGCGCGAGAGCACCGGTAGGCTACGGGTGGGGGACGCCAGGCAGATGTGCCTGTGTGAACATTCCATTTAATCCGATATTGAGTTGTTGTCAGCCCGGGTTCCATCCCGCGGCAAATTGCCAGTCTGTCCTCGGCCACAGTCTGAATTCATGTGTTATTGGATATTGAGGGGCTATAGCAATAATTTGGAATTAGATTTTCCTCTAGGGACAAGTGAATCTAGCTGAGAATCATCACTACAGCACACCAATGTGTGGATGAAGCTATATTCCCTTTCTCCCCTTCTGATAATATAGGCTGTGTGCCTGTTCATTGTAGAAAATACATATCGCTATTGTTTTCAGTTTTAATCCTTATTTTTTCTCAGTGATAAAAATACACAAGTCATAAACACAAGTCATAGATACCATATTTGCTCATGTATTATTAGGTTTTAAAATCAAGTTCTACAATCTTCTTGTATTTCTCCTGCATTAATGGTTGTTCCCCATTATTTAGCTAACAGATTATGACAATAAAGAACATAAAGAAAAAATATTTTATCCTTGATACATTTGTTACCTTTCATTTCTGTTTGTTCCATCTTTAAGATTATTTGTACCCTTCTAAAAACCTCCAACTTTACCAGTTCTATCCAATTGCCACTACAGTCATAGTTGTATTTTAATGTTTTGGGATATCCAGCTATTGTTACATAAATCCAGTCATTGGAACATCTAACTACATCTTATAAGTTTTGTATTCTACAACCCCATAATGCCCTCTTCTTCTAACAGCAACCAGAGGAGGGCAATTTGGAGACACACCACTTTGGACAAGCACTTAATCATTCTGCACCAATTTCCATTCCCAAAGCAATTTTAGCCCTCTTGAGTTTGTCTTTTAATCTAAATCTAGAAGATAGGTACATCCACAAAAGTAAACTCCCAAGAGAAATGGCATTCTGTGAATAACTGATAGTGCAGTCCTAAACAGAGTTACATAATCCATGGATTTAGAAGTGTGTATGTTTAGGATTGCACAGTGAATTTCCCTCATTCCCTTCACATTGTTGTATGGAGACTGAATGATTGAGCTGTTCAAGACATTAACTGTGTGGATGAACAATGTCTGTAGCTTTGCAGAGTCTCTGTTTGGATTGGAACTGTGCAGGGAGGGGAGACGGACTTCAATCCTTCGAAGATCCCCATGTGACTTTGTTGATTGAACCTGCCTCCTCCCACACTGATATAAACCCTTTAAAGGAAAAAAAAGATGGACATTTGACTCAAGGAAAGACCATATTGTCTTTTGAATAGGAAATCTGGGTGCACCAGACCCGTATAACAAAGATACTTCTGTTACAATCCTCAGGCAAACCCTCTCTTCTTTACTGTCTTTCTTGCAATCAGTTTGGTTCATTTTTATTGCCACCACCTATAGACAACTGTAAGAACTACCATATCAGGTTCTTGAGTCTTCCTGTTTCACACAATTTGATATCGTTACCTACTGAAAATTTTCATAATAGAAGAGATTCCCAGCTGAAAGGATAAGTGTTACATTCATGTGAGGAATCTCAACCAATTTGTTGTTCATTTTATGCCTTTGTCTAATTCCTTTTTTTGTTATTATTTATGCCTCCCATTTAGGGTGAAGATCCATATTACACAGAAAATAGTAGTCGTGGCAACACTGTGATCCCTGTGGCCTCTCATGAACAGTCTGATCTGCAGGATAAACCAAATATCAATGGAGGGGCCCGGGAAAATGGGACTGGCCAGCCAGCCTCAAAAAATGGACAGTCATGCAAGCCCCATGTTGTTGCTGACACTGAACTGTGAAACATGCAACAGTCAAAATTCTCATTAAAGTGGCTTGAAACAACAGAGTAGAAGGATAGAGAAGCTAAGAAGCAAAAAGTATTATAAATGGCATCATAATCCTGTTTTGTTTTGTTTTGAGAAAGTTTCAAAAATCCCATTTTAAAGCATATTTTTTTTTAAGACCTGCCACAGGACTTAGCTGTGTACAAGTTTTTGTTTCCTTAGCAAGCTACTTCAGTGGGATTTCTTATCAGACTGGGCATATATGTTTTTGCTCTTTCTATTTCAGGCCAAAATGAGATGTGACTGACTTTCACAACTATCCCTCCAAAGAAAAGAGAGAGAATTTGCCTGGAAATCTATGGCATATTTATCATTGTTGGGAAATTGTTCAATAACTCCAGTGCTGGAGGGAGAAGGACCTTGTAAAGAGATTTAACTTTAAATGAATGGTGGAACATTTCACACTTGGGTCAGTAATTCTGATTCATGCCATCATTTTTATGTGGTACAGTGAATCACGGTGCAATCCTATGCATATCTACTCAAAAGTAAGCCCTGTAATATTCAACTGTGCTTACTTCCAGATAAATGTGCATGGGAATGAACCCTTACTCTTGTACATGCTCTTTTTGCATGACCATATGGTGAATCACCACAACCTGATCAACACCTGTTTTGAACATTACAAGATGTGAAGACTTGCCTTTTAGGTGAATACTGGTACATTTATTAGACTAGTTTACCAAGTTAAACTACCAAAAAGATCAACCTGATTGT
The DNA here is from genome assembly GCA_029375565.1 of Gekko gecko. NCBI lineage: Eukaryota > Metazoa > Chordata > Lepidosauria > Squamata > Gekkonidae > Gekko > Gekko gecko. The sequence goes on along the minus strand of JAPDNY010000006.1, from coordinate 123,575,121 downwards.
TAAAAAAAAGTATCAAAACCCCACCAATTAGGTTATTTCTTTGATTGAGTTCTACTTGTCATTCTTACACCCAGCTCAGAAATTCTTCTTTGCCTCTCTGTTTTTTGTGTTGCATTGCTTACTGGCAGCAACTCTACAACCTATCATAAATTCAAGGATTACCTAATCTGGCAATCCCTGAGCTACACAGAAAAAGTTCTTTATTAGATTTGCTTCTCAGCAGAATGCTAGGTGGCCTTCCAGTTAAAAAACGTTATCATGTGTGGCAAAACCACTTCCAAAACCAATACTGAAGTGCATCAGGCAAATGGCCTAAAATTACAAATATCACTCATGTGTTCTGTCTATTCATGAGGTCTCCATGGGGACTCGGTTTTCATTGTCCATATAAGAACAAGCAAATATAAGCAGTGCCATAGGCAACTTATGCTTGGCTGTAAAGCAGACAGCTTAATCCATAAAAACTTCACCATCAATCCTATTCATATTTAAGTCCCATTGAAATGAATCGGACAAAGTAATCACTAGTCTTTATTATGTGCAATAGGATTTAAGCAAAACTAATAGTGCAGGCCTAAACAGAATTAAACCTTTTAAGGCCAATTGACTTGAATAAATTTAGAAGAATATAAATCTTGTTAGGATCACACTGTAATTTTCTTTGGATTGGATCTTCTAATGTATTTCTTAAAAGAACATTTTGGAGATGTACTTACACCTGTAAATCCAAGTTTTTGCTTTAATAACTTTTGATAACTCAGGTTCTGTGGATTGGTTAAACCCAATATATTAATTGTTCCCTTTCCCTGCCCTGCTAGGAATCTGTTTCTCCAGTGTTTTATTATCCTCCCAAAGTTCAATGACATCTAAGCTTTTTTTCAGAGGGTAAGCCTGTTGGTCTGCAGTACAACAGTTAGATTCAAGTCCAGTAGCAACATAGACACCAACAAGATTTTCAGGGCATGTCTTTCTCCTCTAATCAAGCTGATTACAATATGCATTGTACCTTAGCATTCTTTGCAACACCGTTTTCATCTTCTGACTGGGATATAAAGACTCACCGATCTCCATTCCTACACGTGTCTGTCAAAGGGAGCTTCAACTCTCGAAAGCTTATACCGTGAAAATCTTGTTGGTCTCTAAGGTGCTCCTGGACTCAAATCTAACTGCTCTAAGGATCTGTTACCAATGCATGGGGGGGGGTATATAGAGCACAGTACCAAGAATGTGATTAGGCTTTGAAATGAATTATTTTTTTGCATAGTCAGCATGAATATTACTGTTTTGCATTTAAACATATGGACCATCATTAGGAATAATATAGAAAATTCTAGTATGAATTGGAGGCCACCTTATTTGCTTTGAGATCTCAGACTGTGGCACCGACAGATATAGAACACTGTATTCCATAGCTGGTGAGTAAGTATGGACCAAAGAGAAAAATGTCTTCCTTTTCTAGAATTCCCCTCATCAGCATTCCCTCTAAGCTGAATTAGTGTGAGCTAGCTCACAGTTTTTTAGCCTCCAGCTCACATATTTCTGTCTTAGCTCAGGAAAGATGGCTCCAGAGCAAACTAATTTATGCAGTAGCCAAATCACTTGCTCACAACTTTAATGCCAGTAGCTAACAAAGTAGAATTTTTGCTCACAAGACTCCACAGCTTAGAGAGAGCTTTGCTCCACTTCTGTAGAGATGTCATTAATATGCCTGGCTTTGTTTTGTTTCAAGGTTAACTGTGGAATGGAGGGCAAATCAGAGGTTAACTTGGGTGTGTGCATGTATAGGGAGTGTCACATCTTGAATGAATATTGGCAGACCTTATAAAAATAATAGAGAGGCTGACTTAAAATGAGGTACTGGGAATGGAACAGACTGATAGATTAATTTCATTTAAAAATAAGTAACTCACTAGTTTATAGGAAGAAAGAAATCCACAGGAGATACAAAAAGGAAAAATATTTTACTCAGCCTTTTGAAGTGAATTTGTCCACACCCTGTCATCATTTTTGGTCAGAAACACTGGCCACTTTATTGAGATCCAAGCCTTTTCCACTGGAATATATGGTGTAACCTACAAATTCAGTTCAAATTCAGTTCAAACTAAAGAAGTCTATGGCAAGGTTAGGTGAACAGATAGTGTAAAAATGTATCTCTAGACTTACTGAGATCTACTGAACAAACAGCAATTTAGGATTGATGGTGGTGTTACCATTTTAGGGTTTGATTAACCTACAAGGCAGGTCTATGATACAACTTACTTCTGAATAAATTGGTGGGTTAGTCACAGTTTCCTGTCTGAACGGAGTCAAAACAGATTTGGTCTTTTGCTGTGACTCTCAAGGTAGACACTTGACACATTCACAAGTAAGCCAACTAAGTGTCTTGGCTTCACATTACCTTTAATCATTTCATTGGTAAGGGATTCTAGGAATCAAAATATGTAAAGATTTCTTTGTATTTGTCAGTGGCACATCTTTTTAAACCTAGTCTTTTTCCATTTTATATCCAGAATTTTGAACTGTCACCAGCACCTTCTGCAAATAAGAACATGAGAGAACAAAAGCTTGGGTTTAACTAGCTTATTTAAATGACTAAGTGTCATAAAGTATTACTTACTGAAGCATGGCCTGCACTATGCAGCCTTTCATGGCTACCTCCATTTGGTAACACCACCTTGGCTTCAAACTCAGCCTGCAATTTATGTGCCAGGTTTATCTATCCTTACCCGAATGTTAACTGTGCCAACAGGTACCCAACTTCACCTCCCACCCCCATCCCTTCACCATGTGCTATACAGACAAGTACTTGGTAGATGTTACTCAGCATTCAGGGCATCCCTTCCCAAAGTATCCTTGCTATAGAATATATGATGGGATGTTCAGGAACACACACACATCCAGTCATTGCATGATGTCTCAGGGTGCTCATTACTTCATCCACCTATAATAAGCAACCCACCCTATTCCAGCCAACCTAGTTATGGTCTACCCAGCCCCAACACCAGGGCTAGGTACCCCAAGTCTTCCTGAGGCAACATGAAGCAGGCAAAAAGAGGTTCCCCAGAAACAAATTATGTGAGACCCCCAAAATTCCTCCTCAGACCTGAAGCAACCAGCTAACCCCATGTTGCCACAAGCAAGGGTGGGTGGGCAACAGCATGCAGCAAAAGCCTTGTGGAGGTGGTGGCAATTTACTGTTCCAGCCAATCAGTGCCTTGTGCCTCATTTGCTTTTGAAGGTGCCAGGACAACAGTACAACATGGCCTAATGCCTATGAATGAACATATGGACCTGATTTTGGTGACAACAGACTGTAATTATGATGGAGTCTTTGGTTATGATCTCAAATCATAACTTAACTCTTAGTTAAGTAAACAGCAGGCTCCCTAGACTGCAGTTCTGCATTCTTATTGAGATTACTTATGTATGTGTGCTGGTTTGAGTCTGGCCCAGGAGAAAAGCCAGCAGAAACCAATGAATGCTATATAGGTAGAGGTTCTGTGACTTAGCTATGTAAAAGGTAGAAATCACAGGTGAGGAATGGGACTGGAAAGAAAAAAGGGCCTTGGAAAAGGGCCCTGTCCCACTATCCTTCCCCAGCCATGACCCCAGAGGCAAGGGCAGCCTGCCAGCTCTGCCTCTGTCCCACCTACCCAAAGGAAGGAGGGAGGGACAGACAGCCTGACTGCTCAGTGACCACACACAGCATCTCCACATGAGGCTCAGGTGTAGCCATTCTGCCACTGGCCAAGCCTTGGTGTCTGTTGCATAAGCTAGGAAAAGACTTAGTGGCCCCCTAGGAAAAGCCCACTAGGAAAAGTCTTAGTGGCTACCCCTGATGTCCATGCTGGGAAAACTTCAGCTGCAGAGTCTAGAAAAGTCTAGAAGAGAGCATAAAGGTCTCTCTCTCTCTCTCACACACACACACACACACAGATCACAAATGTTTGTGTTTCCATCTCATAGACTCAATCAAGGAAAAGGCATTACATGTCAGTATGTGTGAGGGGAAAAGCCTTACTCCATCTCAGCTACAACAGTGACAGGAGGAGCTTAAAGAACCAACTGTGCCTACTTATTTTAAACAGTCATTTTCAGGCATATTTGATATATGTGGACTGAGTTTGAAATAAGATATCTGGAGAAGAAAATGAGTTCACAAAAAGGTCTAGCAACTAGTAATATAATGATTAATGCTTCAGAATATATAAAGGAAACTATTTGTTTGCTCAAAAAGAAACCCAGCTTTGCCAGCCAATAGAAATCTGCATTTTTATAGCTTTTATGTATGTTACTTACTGAAGTATAGATGAAACTAATAGGGGGGTAATGTTTTAACTCAGCTAAGACGGCTTTTTCAATATCTAACAAACTTATTACAACACTATAAACAGAAGCACATACTGCTTCAAAAAAGGTATTGTCCAATGATGGTGCAAGCCCATTTAACTGTGATAGGAACACTGATTTAAATTTTCTGGTTTATCTAATCCAGATTATTTCAAGAGAATAAACAGTTATTAATAAGGTACTGAATTAACACAGTGCTTCAGTCAAGAGCCTTTGAAATATTAAGAACGTAAGAAGAGCCCTGCTTGATCAAACCAGTGGTCCATCTAGTCCAGCATCCTGTCTCACACAGTGGTGAACCAGTTCCTCTGAAGGGCCAACAACAGGGGATAGAGGCTGAGACCTTCCCATCATGTTGCCTCCTGACAGTGGGATTCAGAGGTTTACTGTCTCCAACCATAAAGTTACCATGGCTAGTATTTACCGATAGACCTCTCAGCCATAAATCTTTCTAATCCTGTTTTAAAGCTGCCTATGCCTGTGGCCATCACTACATTCTCTGGCAGTGAATTCCACATTTTAATCATTCATGTAAAGAAGTATTCTCTTTTGACTGTCCTGAATCTGTCCTGAATTTTGACTGTCCTGAAACCTGCCCATCAACTTCATTTGAGACCCTCAAGTTCTAATGTTTTGAGACAACAGGAAAAAGTTCATTCTATTTCCTATGACCCCAAGATCTTTTTTCCTCTCATTCTCAAAAAGTTCAGATGCCATTAGCATATGCTTGAAGCTGCGATTTTTTGTTTCAGTCTGCATCACATTATACTTGCCAATCCATTTACCACATTGTTTCCCACTCACCCAGTTTGTGGAGATTTTCCTGGATCTCTTTACCATCCTGAATAATTGTGTGTCATCTGCAAATCTGGACACTACACTACTTACCCGTAATTCCAGATCATTTATGAACAAATTAAATAGTACCAGCCCCAGTAATAATCCTTGCTTACTTCCTTCCATTGTGAGAACTGTCCATTTATTACTACTTCTTGCTTCCTATCTTTTAACCAATTTTTAATTCATAAGAAAATCCATCCTGTTATCTCATGACTGCTAAATTTACTCAGGCACCTCATCAAAAGCCTTTTGGAAGTCCAAGGTGATGATCACACACACAATTAGCTGTGCCATAGGCACGAATGCCAGGTGGATTTAAAGGGCACGATCAGACATGAACATCTGGGAAGCGCCCTGCACCCATCAGCAACCCATTTTGCTCTGCCACAGAAACAGAGTAAAAAGATACCAGGGAAAGTCCAGTAGCAAACGGGTTGCTACGGGCCACGGATGGACTTTCCCCTGTCTGATCACTCCAGCGCACTCTCATGGCATTGGGATGGTCTGATTAGGCCATCCTGACTCTGTGCTGTTGTTTTTTTCCCCTTTTTCAGTATGCACATCATCGCGCCCTCCATAGGGAGCCCTCAGTCCTGAGATGTGATTCATCGATTTCCCATTTAAGTGTATCAGGAACAAACGGCAAAAATACCCCCCAACTCACCCACGGTTGCGTCTGATCATGCAGTGGTGGGCCACCTGGCAGTGTTATCGCGCAACTGCGGGTCAAATTCCTCCAGGGGAAATAGCCTCGCTCCCCCACACACATTATCTCACACGTGTGATCACCACCCAAGATTATAATGTCTACTGGGTCACCGCTTGTTCACTTTCTCAAAGAAATCCAAAAGGTTAGAGAGGCAGGACTTCCCTTTGCAGAAGCCATGCTGATTTTCCCTTCAGTAGGCTTTGTTCCTCTATGTGCCTGTATCTTGTATTACAGTTTTTACTAATTTGCCTGTGACAGATGTTAGGCTAACTGGCCTGTAATTTCATGGTTCCCCACTGGACCCCTTTTTAAAAATCAGTATAACGTTTGCTACTCTGTAATTTCATGGTTCCCCACTGGACCCCTTTTTAAAAATCAGTATAACGTTTGCTACTCTCCAGCCTTTTAGTACAGAGCCTGAATTTAGCGATAAGTTACATATACAGGTTACTAGATCAACAATCTCACATTTGAGTTCCCTAAACTTGGGTGTATGCTATTGGGACCTGGAGTCATATCAGTTTTAAATTTCTCCAATAGGTTTTGAAATTAATGTCTTGTCAATTGAATTTCTCAGTTCAGACTCCCTTCCTTGTCTTCAAAATATATATATTTCTGCAACACAAACGTAATATCTTCTGAGATATGTAACAGTATATTTGTACCAGGGATGCTGAGTACTCTGACTTAAAAAGATTATCACCAGATGAATTTACTGTGATCAAATTTCCTAGTTTACACAGGAAGTGAATTCCTGATCAGAACACCTCAATGTTTTTAACTGAAAGTTGTCCACAAAAACTGTGCCAAATCAGGCTTGTGCCTGTGCAAAAGCCACTTGTAACACATTTGTCTGTAAACTGTGTGCCACATAGCATGTAATATCCTAATCACATAAATGGTCAAGATTCCAGAATTTGGTATACACTAACATATTTGTGAGAGCTAGTTCCCAAGAGAGATAATTTATTTTATTTACTTGTTCACAACATTTTAGCCCAGTTTGGTGTAGTGGTTAAATGCATGGACTCTAATCTGGGAGAACTGGGTTTGATTCCCCACTCCTCCACTTGCACCTGCTGGATGACCTTGGGCAAGCCATGGTTCTGGCACAACAGTTCTTGAAAAAGAGCAGTTTCTGTCAGACCTCTCTTAGCCCCACCTACCTCACAGGGTATCTGTTGTGGGGAGGGGAAGGGAAAGGAGTTTGTAAGCTGCTCTGAGATTCCTTTGGGTAGCGAAGGGTGGGGTATAAATCCAATCTCCTCCTCCTCCACCTCCTCCTCCTCCTCCTCTTCTTCTTCTTCTTCTTCTTCTTCTTCTTCTTCTTCTTCTTCTTCTTCTTCTTCTTCTTCTTCTTCTTCTTCTTCTTCTTCTTCTTCTTCTTCTTCTTCTTCTTCTTCTTCTTCTTCTTCTCCATTTAGGGATTCAAAGTGGCTGAGAGCAGTAATTAATAGATATTGCACATAACAAGGGTTGGCAGGATCCCCTGTACAGCAGGAGACCTCATGGTTCCCACTCTTGTTGCCTGCCATTGCTCCACTGGGGCAATGGGAGAAAATTCTCTGGCAAAATGGGTAGCATGCAATTTACATCCCTGGCATGATGACACTGTTTCCAATGAGACCTGGAAGTGACTCCATAACACCTGGTGACAATCTAGCATTCATTAAAAGCTATGGTTAAACCATAGAGATTTAGGCAAATGCTAGAGTATCATTCCAGCAGATTGATCTCAGTTCCAGATTGTGCCGTGAGTGACATCGTAGCTCCATGGATTCCAGTCATCCCCCCAAAAAATGTGAGGCCTTGCTTCCACGTGCCTAGCAAACCTGTTTATAATATACTAATTTATTTTTATAAACAGGTCACAGCTATAACACAGCAGAACCTATCTACTTACAAAAATAATTTCCAACTAATTTTGTTTCGCAAAATGTCCTGAATATTGCAGTATGCAGTAGAAAGCTATTCTCAGATATTAGGTACAAATATAGAATTTAGTACAGAGGAAGTAGGCATTATACCTATTAAATAGAAACCACTGGAGAATATGAACAAATAGGCATGTTGTTTATTTTGTGTTAAATTCACTAGCTGCCAAATTGCCAAAAAGAAAAATTTTGATGGGAGAAAGTATCTTTCACCTAATGCCCAGTGGTTAGCCTGATTGCTCTGAGTCATTAATTAATATTGGAAGAATTATGATAGTACAAACAGCAATCAGCAATAGGGAGCAATCACCAGTGTATACAGAGGTCCTGCCCTTCCAGAGATATCAGTAACAGACACGGAGACTGGAATTAGTTCAAATTGTTGTCTTTACTGTAGTTCTTTTCCACATTCAAACAATACACAGTCACACACACAATTATTCAGCTTCTAGGAAAATTAGATAGATTATGAGACTTTTGCATTAGCAGGAGATTCGTTGGTTGGGCAATACGTTAACTGATCCAATGAGATGAAGGCTTCCAAATGGAAAAATAAGGAAATATAGAAAAAATGGGATTATTCTGAGAAAATGGAGTGTGCACACTGAACCAGCAGTGAGCACGTGGAAGACTCTGGCTGCAGTCCATGAGCCTCAGGGTAAGGTGGGTAGCAAGGTAGCTACAAGTTCAAGAGTAAGAGAATATAGAGGTCATTGAGGGGGGAGACAGAGTGCATGTTGCTGTGTACCCTCTTTTATGGGGTGACCTCAAGCAGAGGACTTAGCTGGTCACCTCCCTTGGGGTGTCATCAGGGGGGAGGGTTTGCTGGTCACCTCCCTTGGGACAGCCCCTTATGGTCCATTACAAAAAGTCAGGTATGCAATGGATGAGAGGGGCTTAGGCTGGGCAGTATTGGATGTTAATTAAGCTGGTAGCAGAGACACCTGGCTTAGCATGATGAGTCATCGGCTAGCCTTGATTTCTCCCTTTGTCTCAAGACTGCAAAACCGGTTCTTCCAGGTGGACAGGAGAGCCAATTCCTTTATCAAGGAAATGCTGGAGATGATCCTTTTGTGTCCCTCTCAGAGGCAAAGGTGGGGGGGGAGGAATGTGTCAGTGTGATAGAAACAGAGTCTCTTAATGGCATTGTGAGTTATTTAGTTTGAGCAGCAATGGCAAATGGCTGCTTTGTGCAGTGCTTGGTGTGTGTGTGGGTGCATATCTGGAACAGGGCAACCTTTGGGAACCATGGGCACATCATCTCAGGCTTCTGCTGGTGCATGTCTGGCATCTCATTCTTCTACACATTATGCACATTTCATAGTTCATAAGAGAGCAAAAAGCTCCTTGCTCGCTAACACAGTATCTCAAGAGGATTTATCACTTAAAAGCTTCTAAGGTATCCATTAAGCAAAGACTTTCCTTTCCTTAACAAATGAGTGAACATTGCTATGAGACATTAGCAACCTTATTGTAATTGATTATAGTTTGGGCTCAAATCAACACAAGCAAACAAATCAGAGGAAAGCTTGGGTTTTAATTAGCTTGTTGGAGCCCTGCTGTCTGCTGGAGTCTGTGAAAAAAATGGAATAATCCTGTGTGTCTTGCCTTTCAACAATTGCTAAAGAGGAGCTCTGTGCATGGACATAGCAATAAAGTGACATTAGAGGTCGAACTCCCAGGTGCTCTTGTTACTTCCATTTGATATAACAAAAACAGTTCACCAAATTATTATGCTACTGGATCCTTAATCTAACAATCCTACCAGTGATCTGCAGGTGTAATTTCATAAGGGATGGCCACAGGCTGAAGTTGTGGCATGATTGCTGATGGGTTCTCTGAGAAATCTGTATTGTTCAAATATTGTTCTCTAATACAAGTGAAACTTTTTGATCAGTAATTCAACTCAATGAATGGATAGCTCAGCAATCACATGACACCTTAGCCTGTGGCAGCCCACAGCGATCTAAAAACTACATCTATCCTGGTCTGTGGCATTCAAGGGACAGATCTTGATTTGCTTCAGTGTTCAATCTCATGTCATATTATGGTTATTGAGTGGGAGCTGTGACAATGCAGATTCATTCCTCTGTCACTCAGGTCACATGAGAAATCCCTAACCAAATGGGACAAATCTATGCTCAGGTTTCTCCTCACACCTGCATTAACCCTCCCAGAAACTGGGTCTATACAGATTACAGTAACCAGAGGGTGGCTTCTCCCTCATGGGCCAGGACTTCCACATCATGAACATAAAGTAAAAAAAGACTTGAAACTAGTAACTGGAAGTTTAGTTTAGTGACTGAGCTTCAAGTACATGAGCATACAGCAATGAATTATATTCATTTTGCAAGTTGTGGTATGGTGACAGTTACTTCAAAAGCCAGTATATAAATTATGCCTCACCTGCTCTCCTATTAAATGAAACCATTTAAAGGCTCATGAGAGGGGAGGCAGGAGTGGAAGGAAAGCTTTAGCCTTTGCCCCGTTATCTAAACAAAGTGGTGGGGGGAAAGGACATGACAAAGTAGAGATTTTTCTACCTTCCCTTCCCACATCACTGAGGGTGGCCAACTTTAGGTTAGGAAGTTCTGGAGATTTGAGAGGGTAGAGCATTAGGAGGGCAGGTTTTGGGGAGGAGAAGGACCTCAGTGGGATATAAAGCCAGAGGCTAGCCTCCAAAGCAGCCATTTTCTCCAGGAGGATGGATCTCCTTAGTCTGGAAATTAGTTGCAATCCCCCACCTCCCACCCAGGTTCCTCAGTTCCAGAGACAGCCACTGCACAAGCCAGGAAGCTAATTCTTTACTCAATGAGTGATTAAAATGTGTAATTCACTGCCAGAGGATGTAATAATGGCCATAAACATAGATGGTTTTAAACAGGAATTATACAAATTCATGAAGGATAGGTCCATAATTGGCTACTATTAGGCTTACCAGCCAAGTGCTGGCAACCAGCAGGAAACTAGGGGAGCAGAGACCTGGTGAAATTGCATCTTGCAATACGGTGATGTGACTTCCAACTGTTGAAGACATCACAGCATTGTTCAACACTGTAGGGTTTCCCGTAGAGATCAAGGAAATTCTTGGAACATTATGTTGGATGGCGATATCACTTCCAGGTTCCTAGCCTGAAAGTGACATTGCAGTATCATGCAGCACCATTCCCACCTTGCCTTGCTGCTCCCTTGAATATTGGCAGGGGACAGGGAGCACCAGTGGGGCTTCCCCACCAGCACTGGGCATCTGGTAACCCTGCCTACTAATCTTAGTGACAAAAGGGAGCCTTCATGTTCAGAGGCAGTAAACCTCTAAAACCCATTGCTGGGAGGCAACATTTAGGGAGGGCCTTGGCCTCTATATGCTATTGTTGGTCCTCAAGAGTAACTGGTTGACCACTATGTGAGACAGGATGGTGGACTAGATGGACTGCCTATCTGATACTTCAGGGCTCTTCTTATGTTCTTCTGTTCATCTCTCTTGAGCAAAAGAGCTGCATCGAATCTCTATACATGTGGGTCCTCGGAACTGGGTACAGTGAATGCTCTCTGCTTTCAATGTTTGGAAGGAACATGAGACACCATACATAGCAGCTAGGGTTGCCAATCTCCAGGTGGTGGCTGGAGAACTCCTGGGATTACAACTGATCTCCAGGCAACAAAGATCAGTTCACCTGGAGAAAATGTTTACTTTGGAAGGTACACTCTGTGGCATTATACCCATTGAAGTACCCCCAAATCCTGCCTTCCTCAGGTTCCACCCCTAAAATCTCCAGGTAGTTTCCAACTTGGAGCTGGCAACCTCAGCCCTTGCTTGGGTAGAGAGAGATTCTTTCAAAAATACAGCATGCTTTGGTGTTTCCCCAGCTTGTTGAGAGCCACTTCTGTCCCCCCCTGCTTGTTTTTTGGGCCTAGTACTTCCATAGGCTAGCTCCCCACTTTACCAAATTGAAAAAAAGACATAAGGACCTAAAGACAGCCACTCTCTTAAATGAGGCCTTTGGGAACTGCCACTAGCTTGCAACTAAAATAAATGTAGGAAAATAAATGCAACTCCATGATTTAGTCTTTCCTGACCTAGCCATTTAGTAAACACTCTGACACAACTTTATAAGGAAACCTTGTTATTTTGGTAGACCAAACTTAAACTGAACCCACCTTAGGCAAGTTTCTCAGTCTAGAAAAAAGTGCCTTTGTCTATTGTGAGGTATGAAAACAAAGCTGTTCCCAAAGTGTGTGAAGCCAAAGGAAATGCAGTGCATGGCGCCAAAAGTGCTGAACAGGAGAGAGGTCCAGTCCGGAAAAGACTGTGCTCGTAACTACAGGAAGTTTTCACTGAGTGTGTAAACACGGACAGGCTTGATTTGAACAAAGCTGATGGCTATTACACTTTCCTTATCAACCATGCACTTCTTCCTTGAAAAAATTATTCCTCAATCTCTTGCTTTTGGACTGATTGCTGATAGCCTTTTAACCCTGCTTAACCTCTAAGTTTCTCTGCTGCTAGACTAATATGGGAGAACCAATCAAGGACTTTGTCTTGTTCTTCATACATGGAAAAAAAGAGTGAGTCAAAAAGTGTGTTAATCAAGTGATTTTATTGAAATGCAGTTATGTTACCATGTGCGAGGAATATTCATTAGCTCCTATGTTTTTCTTGAAAAATTTCATTTCTTGCCATACCTAGAGAAAATACACATGCAACCATTTATTTATTTATTTATTTATTCAACTTATATCCCATCCTCCCCGCCGAAGCAGGCTTTATGTTTGTGTTTCCTATAGTGATGGGATTTTGTCTGTTTTCTGGACTCACAGCATTTCCAGTCTAAAAATGATTGGTGAATGCTCAATTCACAATGTTTTGGTATTCATGAACTTTCTCACTGAGTTTTCAGAAAAACCATGTCTGCCAAAAAGTTTTTCCACCTTGCAGTGATAACTTACATGTTCTGAAGATATCATCAGGATTAGCTGAGAGCCCCTTGGAATTTCAATCATCTCTTTCCCAAACCCACATACCTGGTGCAAAGAGAGGGCTTTAGATTTATTTATTTATTTATTTATTCATTCATTCATTTATTTATTTACTACTTTTGATTTATATCCCGCCTAGCCAGGAACTGGGAGATCATTACTAGTCATTGGGAGCATTCACCTCAATGGAAGGAAGGTATCTTGGATTGGGTTAACTTTTCTACTAGCATGTATCTTTAAAAAAAGGACCAATATTCAGAGTTAGGCCTGTGCAGAGAAGCACAGCAAGAGAAAGTATTTAACTATATAAATGAAACTTGGGTCCCGGTCACATGCAGAAGTAGCCACGTGATAGGCATGAATGCTGGGTGAATTTTAAGGGCACGATCACACGGGAACATCTGGCAAGCGTCCTGCACCCATCAGCAACCCATCTCGCTCCGCCAATGAAACAGAGTTAAAAAATACCAGGGAAAGTGCTGTATCAAACGGGTTTGCAACAGGCCACAGGCAGACTTCCCTGTGTGGTTGCTCCAGTGTGCTCCCATTGCATCAGTGATCCCTTGTTGAAGTGCAACAAAAACACACAGCAATGGAAAAAACCCGATTCACTTGCCAGTGTGTCTGATCATGCAGTGGCGGGTCAAATTGCTGCAGAGCAAATAGCCTCACTCCCCCCCCGCATTATATGGCACATGTGACCACAGCCTAGGATTATTTAAAAAAAAAATGGGCAAAAAAATGAAGAAAACAGTGATTTAGGTGAGGTTGCCAGCTCTTCATTGGGAAATACCTGGAGATTTTGGGGGGTGGAGCTGAGGGATGGTGGGGTTTGGGGAGCTAAGGGACCTCAGTAGGGTATAATGCCATAGAGTCCATCCTCCAAAGTAGCCATTTTCTCCAGGGTGAACTGATCTCGGTCGCCTGACGATCAAGTGTAATAGCAGGAGATCTCCAGATGCCACCTGGAGGCTGATAACTGTAGGTTTAGGAGAATGACTCTGGGACGCCCAAGCCTAAGTGAAATATTGGATTGTTCTCTATAATCAGGAGTTTTAGTGTTCCTTGATTGAGCCCTGGACTAAAAGTAAAGGATCCCTGGAATGCAGCAAGAGTGTGCCCTTCAGTCTTTCTTTGCCATTATTACGTGCTTCTGTAGAAATTGAAGTTTTTGTTACTACCTATTGAGTATCCCCTTCCCTTTCTGAAAATTACCCCTAGTATCTGAGTACCTAGAATTTCTCCTTTACCTGCTCCCTGACCTCATCAGGACTGATTGTTCAACCTCTCCAAACTGGGACCAGTAGACGAGGAAGAGGAGATGGGTGTGTTGCCAACAGAACATCTTTTTATGCTTGTTCCTAAAACTTTTGTCTATAAGACTCTATGGCATTGTACCCAGGGTTTCCTCTAAGATGAATTAGTGTGAGCTAGCTCACAGTTTTTTAGCCTCTGGCTCACACATTTTTGTCTTAGCTCAGGAAGGATGGCTCCAGAGCAAACTAATTTATGCAGTAACCAAATTGCTCACTCCTAACTTTAATGCCAGTAGCTCACAAAGTAGAATTTGTGCCCCATTGAGGTTCCTCCCCTCCCCAGGCTCCACACCCTAATCTCCAGGAGTTTCCCAACCTAGATCTGGCAATCCTACTCCCCCCCATCCCCTGCCGGTGGCCAGGGAAGACCTGGCAACCCTAATACCAACACTTCGAGTTGGGCCCAGAGGCAAATTGGGACCTAGTATAGATGGGAAAAGACTGGAGTGATAAGGTCCCTAAGACCCACTCCAGTCAATGTTCTAGCCACAGCATTCTGTAGCCACTGTATCTTTCAGATGGTCTTCAAGGGCAGCCCCACTTAGAGTGCATTCCAGTAATTTAATCTAGATGTTAACAGGAAGCTTGCTGGGTAACTTTGGGCCAGTTACTCATTCTCCGCCTACCCTATATTACTTGGTTGCTGTGAGGATAAAATGGAGAAGAGGAGAATGATGTAAGCTTCTTTAGGTCGCCCTTGTGGGAAAATATGGGATATAAATAAATAATAAACATAGCTGAAGATGGGGGGCAAATAAAAGGTAGGCTGGTTAATAAATGGGTGGTGGGAAGGAGAGAAGGAGGCCAGGAAAGGTTGAGTATGGGACTTGTCATCAGGATGGAAAGATGAAATAATGTGGAGAGGGGGGTAAAGGGGAAAGTAAGGTGGTCCCCACAAGTCCTTTTGGATTCTCTACTGCGTAACTGGGCTCAGCAGCCAGTACTGTAGAGAAGGACAGATAAAGGTAGGTTGGCTGGTGGGTGGGAAGTGAGGGAGGGGAAAATAAGATGCCCTGCAAGTCCTTGTGGGTCTCCCTCTTGGTTTTTGTTTTTTTTTAAATAATAAAATTAATGCTTTTGATTTTTGGAAAAAAAACTATCAAATAATTTTAGCAGTAATGAATAACTTTGGACTTTGTCACATGAGACATACAGCACCTTGAATATTGTTTATTCAGCTATGGTTGAAGATCTTGAAACAGACCACCAGATTCTAGAGTCATGTTATACACTGCATTGGCCTATTATAGAACTTTAAATGTGTAACTCCAAAAGTCAAGCCCACAACTATTGTAAATGGCATCAGTTTTCCACAACTGTCTTGCAACTGCAAAGAGATATAAAACATTTGGTCATGATAGTATTATAAAGGCCTGACTCAAAGTCTGTTGTTAACATCAGTGGATTTTGTGTTGTTCCTTTGGAAATTCTTAATAATCCTTCCTACTTGTTGCTGAGATCGGATGCTATAAGGATTTCCCAGCTGGGTATAACTGAATAAATGTGTGTCTGTGGGAGCCTGCTAATGACACATTCTAAGGAACCATTTCCAGTCTGAAACTCATTAATAATCTGTGGTTTCTGGCAGTGCAGAAACACTCTGCCCCTTGCTGGTGTGAACAGGGAGTTTGGGATTCTCATATGAAAACAACAAACGGATTGCCAGAATCTCCACAATATGGGCTCATTAAACTGCACATTTCATTTTGTCCATCCTTATCTTATTAGTAGTCTTTTGAAAACAGAACTACATGCCAATCCCATGCATGCTTACTTAGACATAACTTCCATTGAATTCAGAAAGACTCTCTAGTAAGTATGCTCAGGAATGCAGCTGTAGTTCCTTAAAGGAAACATACATTTATTATGGCTTACTGACACCAAGAAATTTCAATGTAGTTTTAGAGAGGCAAAGATCTCAGTGTTTTTGTTTTTATTTCACCTCACCTGGTGCTTCTTTTCTGCCACATTAATAATTTCTAAATAGCATCAAATCATTTACTGGGATTATTTAGCTACATTTGCCTCCTATTAGCCAAGTGTGAACACAGCTGCTAATTCCACCCTTGTAGGGTTGCTAATTCTGGCTCAAGAAATTCCTGGGATTTGGGAATGGTGCATGAGGAGGGGGAAATCTGGGGAGTTATTTCACTTAGAATCTATGGTATAGATGGCCCCTGAATTTGCCATTTTCTCCAGGGATCCACTGCCTTTAACATAAGAAGAGAAGAAGAAGAGTTTGCGAGCCCCGGCCCCCGCCGAGCCCGCGCTGGCGGGGAGGGGCTGATTTGCCTCCGCGAGAGGCATGAAGAATAAAGACACCAATAGGGGGCAGAGCCAGCCTATTTAGGTCTGGCTCTCGCCCCCTCCCTCGCCTGTTTGTCGGAGCGCTCGGTCCCGATCGTCGGGAGAGCGAGCGCTGTGCTGCTGGGTGCTGGAGGCCTTCAGGCTCGGCAGATAGCAGCAGCAGCTGCTTCGCATTTGTCCTTAGCAGGCGAATCATTGATCCCGCGGCGGTTTCGGCGGCGATTTCGGCGGCTTTTTGACAGCGGCGGCGGCGGCGGCGGCTGCATTTTAGTTGTGGCAGTTCCCATCCCATCCTTAGGAGCCCGTTTGGCCCGTTTGGCTGTAAAGACTGCCAGGGGAGGTTGCAGTGCTGGTGGTCTGCTCTCCCTTTCTGTGCAGTCAGTGGTACAGGGGTTAGTTGGGAGGTATCTCCCCCCCTTTGCAGAGTGGCAGTAGCACGTGGTGTGGTGAGGCCACGGTGGGCTGCGTTTTTCACTCTGGGTTTTTCCACCACCCCCTCCGGTTCTTATTGAAAGTACTACAGGGTGGGGGTGTATGGGCTGTTACACTGTTTTGTAGGCCCATACAGGGTGCCGCCTGTTTTGGTTGGGGATAGTTGGTGGTAGTTTTTTATATTTGAATTGGCAGCCATTTTGATTACACCTCGTGGCTCTGTTCTACTCTCTGCGGGCAGACATTTTAAGTTTTCTTACCAGCGGCCATTTTAGGTTTTCTTGCCGGCGGCCATTTTGGTGCCTTCCTTTACTGCAGCATTTGGTGGGTCTGTTCCAGGTGGACATATATTTGGCCCTGTAACTTAAGCATGGCTTCTAAGAAGGGTGCTGGGGTTTCTAAGGGGAAACAACCCGCTCCTAAACGGGCTGGGGTAGTTCCTGTACAGGGCAGGCAGCCTGTTCAAAAAAGGCCTGCGTTGGTCCCTTCATATGCTGCGGCAGAGGAGCCAGTATCTGCAGAAGCGGTGACAGGTGTAGTTTCATCACCAGGATTCTTGGCGCCTGCTCCATCGTCTGGCTCTGTGCAATTGGCTGTGGTTCCTGGGGTGCCCACTGGTGCTATTTCACCAGCGCTTTTGGAAGCGTTCTGGGATGGTCCAATCAGTAGGGCCATTCTGGATAGATTAGCTAGCATTGAACGGCGTCTGGATGGGCCTTTGCCCTCGGCGCCGCCAGCTATGTCTTCTATGGAGTCTTTTCAGGCCCAGGTACTGACTCGTCTTTCTGCTATTGAGAGCCAGTGTGCAGGTCTTCCAAGTCATGCTGTTGTACCGGTGAGAGATGACGCGCGACCGGTTCCGATGGCGGCTGCCGCAGTGGATCGACAGGGCGAGGATCAGCAGGTGGATGTCCGCAGTGTCCCATCTCAGGTGTCAGGTAGGCCTCTTGTGACTCAAACACAGGACATCACTTGGCCATGGGGCCCGGTGGGCTTGCAGGCTCCCACTGTGTCGCCTATGTTCATGCCAGGCGAGGCCCCTCTGCCTATGGCAGTCAGTACGCCTGCTCTATCGAGATCAGTCGAGGCTATACAGGTTCAGCCTGCTGCTGATGGGGTAACAGCGGCTGGCACTTTGGTGGATCCTCCCACCGGTGATGGTTTACTGACGTTACCGGCTGGTGAATCTTCCTTAGCCACAGCGGGCACGGCCCCACCGGCCGGCTCAGGTGTGCAACTGCAGGGCGGGGTGTGGACTGGTTGTGCTCCCCCAGATCCTGGTAATAGGACTTATGAGATGGTGCCAGCAAAGGAGTTGCCATCAGGGGAGCTTGCCATGCCATTAGGCGACCACCTCACTGCGGCTACCAGGGAGAAGATTCTGCGGGGAGATTATGTAGATGTCTTCTCCTTGTTATATAGGGAATTAGATAAGAAGGATCGCGAGGACCTTGATGAACACGATAAAGAGCGCTTGAAGCGTCGTAGGGTGGACAGGATTTATGCTAACTGGTACCCTGGCTTTTTAATCTATGCGGGGGTGCTCGTTAGGGCAAGACCGGAAAGGGCCTCATCGTTGCTCCAATATATGGATATAATCCATAAGGGTTATTCAGATTTTGCTGGGTCTGCCTGGATGGAGTACGATAGGACCTTCAGGATGAAGGCAGCTATGTATCCGGCTCTCCGTTGGGATTTGATCCATCCACATATTTGGATGCAGACGATGTCCCCCGCCAGGCCAATGGGGGGGAGCATTCAGACAGTGGGCATGTTGTAAAAAAGGCTAATGCAGCCAATGTTGGGGTCACCCGGTCCCCAGGTGGCCAGGCAGTGCAAGGGCGCCCTTTATGTTGGGAGTTTTCCTCACTAGGGTCCTGTGGCCGTAGGCCATGTCCCTTTCGGCACGAATGCCCCCTCTGTGCCGGCTCCCACTCCTTTCCGTCCTGCCCCAAGTCAAAGTTCAGATCTGCTGCTAGGGATGGCAAGGGTGGCAGACGTCAAGGAGGGGGAGCGGTCAGGCCTTACCTGACAAAGGGACCCAGTCCAATTAAGGTCTCAGTGTTGGAGCGCCTGTTGCGCCTTTACCCTAAGTTTGCCGATAGGCAGTATTTGTTGGAGGGGTTCAAGTTTGGCTTTCACATTCCCTATATGGGTGAGAGAGGTTCCTTTTCTGCTCCTAATTTGCCCTCAGTTCGTGGCATGGAGCAGGTGGTTAGAGCCAAGATTCTGAAAGAATGTTTGGAAGGCAGGGTAGTTGGTCCTTTTCCCTTTCCTCCGGTGCCTAACCTGCGGGTTTCGCCCTTGGGTGTAGTGCCAAAAAAGGCACCTGGGGAGTATCGCCTCATTCACCATTTGTCTTATCCTCACGGCAGCTCGGTGAATGACGCCATACCTAGTGAACTCTGCTCTGTTAGGTACACTTCTTTTGATGAGGCAGTTGGTATGGTCCGTAGCTGCGGGCGGGGGGCCGAATTGGCTAAATGCGATATCAAGTCGGCCTTTCGGCTTCTGCCGGTCCATCCAGATGACTTTGTCCTTTTGGGTTTCTCCTTTGATGGGCAGTATTATATGGACAGGGCCCTCCCAATGGGATGCTCTGTGTCCTGCGCTGCATTTGAAAGGTTCAGTTCCTTTTTGGAATGGGCTCTGCGTGCACGCACGGGCTTGTCCAGTACTGCCCACTATTTGGATGATTTTTTATTTGCCGGCCCCGAAGGATCTGGAATTTGTGCACAGTTATTGTCCAATTTTGAGCAGATGGCTCTGGAACTTGGAGTTCCCTTAGCCTCTGAGAAAACAGAAGGCCCTAGTACGGTCTTAACTTTTCTAGGTATTGAGTTGGACACTGTGCTACAGGTGTCACGCTTGCCTCTTGAAAAATTGGCTAACCTTCTTCGGTTAGTTGAGGAAGCGTGTACTAAAACTAAATTGACACTCAGGGAGTTGCAACAGCTAATTGGGCACCTTAATTTTGCGTGTAAAGTGGTGGCCCCAGGGAGGGCATTCTTGCGCAGGCTGTGCGACTCAACAATAGGTTTAAGGCGTCCACATCATAGGACAAGGGTTACTCTAGGGATTAGAGATGACTTGTCAGTTTGGCGGGACTTCTTGGCCTCTTATAACGGAGTGTCCTTCTGGAGGACCGATCTCCAACTTGAGGCTGAACTGCAGGTCACATCTGATGCAGCAGGCTCTTTGGGTTTCGGTGTCTACTTTAGGGGTCACTGGTGTGCAGAAGACTGGCCTTCTGAGTGGATTCAGGCCGGGTGGACACGTGACCTGACGTTTCTGGAGTTTTTTCCCATAGTGGCAGCTGTGTACATATGGGCTGATGACCTGGCTTGCCAGACAGTTCACTTTTGGTGTGATAACATGGCAACAGTTCAGGTCATCAACTCCTTAACGTCTCGGTCACCCAGAGTAATGGCGCTTGTCCGGGCCTTTACCCTCCAATGCTTGCGCTACAATATTTTGTTTAAGGCCAGGCATGTGCCAGGAGTCAATAACGGGGTCGCTGACGCTCTGTCTCGGAAACAGATGGAGAGGTTTCGTCAGTTGGCCCCGGACTCCGACCAAGTAGCGGTAAGAATGCCCGAAGACCTGTGGCAGATTGGAGGGCTGAAGCCGAGAGGGCAATGGGCTTAGCTCTTGCACCCAGCACACGCCGGGCTTATAAGCGGGCCGGCCAGCAGTTTGTGGCCTTTAGGCAGAAGGTGGGCCTTCAGCAACTCTGGCCTATCCCAGTGTCACACCTGATCCAATTCTGCGTGTCTGTGAAAGGTAAGGGTCTGTCTGTCCGTTCCATCCGGGGCAAGTTGTCAGCCCTTGCCTTTGCAAGTAAGGCCGGGGGTTTCAGGGATGACACTGGGGATTTCCGTATTCGGAAAATGCTGGATGGCTGGGCCCGTGAGGATGGTGCTCCCCCTGACACAAGAGAACCTTTTTCCCCTTCTGTACTTAAGGGTTTGAAACCCCAATGGGTTTCTTTGTGTTCGGATGCATACGAGGCTGCCTTGTTTCATTCAGCAGCCTTGGTTGCATTTTTCGGGGCTCTTAGAATTAGTGAGCTGGTAGCCCGCTCCCGACAGGACAAGTCGGGCTATGCGTTAAGCATAAGGGATGTTCGGGTTAGTGATGAGGGCTTACAAATTACAATTCGGCGTTCTAAGACCGACCAATTGGGCAAGGGCACTATAATTTCAATGGGCCCTTGTTTTGATTCTGACCTTTGTCCAGTAGTAGCACTCCGCACATATTTGGCTTTGAGGGGGAGTAGTATAGGTCTCCTGTTTATACACAGGGATGGATCGCCCTTGACCAGGTTTCAATTTTGGGCAATTACCAAGAAGGCTCTGGTTGCTTTGGGCCTTGGAGGTTTCCAATTTGGGACTCACTCTTTCAGAATTGGGGCAGCTTCCACGGCTGCAGCTATGGGCTATCAGGGACCTGACATCCAAAGAATTGGCAGGTGGCGGTCAGCACGTTATAGGACGTATGTACGGACCTGCAAAGTCTGAGCTGTTCATTCAGTTTTGTTATAACGGGAATGGAGCATGTTGTTTTTGAGCCTTAGTGCTCTTGTCTTGTTTTGGTTAACTAGTTTCTGTTTCAGGTGCGGTTGGTGGCCGGAGAAGGAGCCGTGTGCTGATCTGTGGCCACAGTATGGTGTTCTGGGCCGCGCACCAGGCCAAGAGAACGACCATCGGATCCCAGTTGGGATGCAGTGAGCGGGCAGAGGTCGAGTGGCTTGGCCGAAGAGGCATGCACTGGCCTCAGTTGATGCCGCTACTGTTTGGGGAGAGACGTGGTCCTCCGCCTGATGTATTGCTGATACACCTTGGTGGTAATGACTTGGGTCTCATGAAAGGTAAGGCCCTAGTCATTCAGGCCAAGGCAGATTTGGCTGACATTGCGGACCGTTGGCCGGGGGTGCAACTGGTCCTGTCAGCGATTTTACCGCGTCAGGTGTGGCGCAGTATCGGTGACCCTAGGTGTCTGGACCGGGCAAGGCGGAATGCCAACCGGCAGTTTAAGAATGCCATGGAGGGCGGTTTGGGCATCTTTTTGTTGCACCCTGATATACGGGTCGAGTTCCCTGACCTGTATAGGGGGGACGGGGTGCACCTTTCTAACAAGGGCAACGACATTTTTCTTTCAGATCTGAAGTGAGGGGTCCTGGCGGCGCTGGATCGCTTGGTGGGGGCCAAGGCCTAAGCAGAGGCTTGGCCTTTGCTGTGGCGGGGTAGCGCGATCTGGATGGAAATGGTGAGCACCGGGGCATTGTTATAAAGGAAATAAAGGGTCCTCCAGGAACGGCTTTCGGGCCTTTGCGGCTCAAGGACGGGAAGGGGTGATCTTCCTTGGAACAATCTGGCCCGGCCTACCTTAGCGGGCCTTTGCGGCTTCTGGGGTGGTGGGTCAGGGGTTCTTTTCAACATGCCAAGCTGCTGGTCAAAAAGCTACCTTCGGTGGCTTGTGATCGGAGCAGGTGCGTCGCCCAGAAGGAAATGCAGGTGGTCTGGAGTTTGACACCTGTCATATTCCTCAGTACATTCTGACAACCCCTCGCTAGTATTTGTCGTTATTAAATAATTAATAAAGTGGCCCTTGTTAAATCCATATTGGTGTCTGTCTCTTCATTCCGACTGGGGGGGCAATGCGAGCCCCGGCCCCCGCCGAGCCCGCGCTGGCGGGGAGGGGCTGATTTGCCTCCGCGAGAGGCATGAAGAATAAAGACACCAATAGGGGGCAGAGCCAGCCTATTTAGGTCTGGCTCTCGCCCCCTCCCTCGCCTGTTTGTCGGAGCGCTCGGCCCACCCTCCCACCCTATTTTTAGTGCAGGTCTCACCGGCTGCCTTTTCCTGGAGCCAGGTAGGAATTTTTCGCCTCCATCGGTTTGGCCTATGGATGGGGGTGTTTTTGCCTACCTTGCACTGATGATGGTGGTGTTGGTATATTGGCTTTGGGGGGCCGGGTTGTTAAATAGTATGGTCACTTTAAGTTTGGCGGGGTAGCGCGATCTGGATGGAAATGGTGAGCACCGGGGCATTGTTATAAAGGAAATAAAGGGTCCTCCAGGAACGGCTTTCGGGCCTTTGCGGCTCAAGGCCGGGAAGGGGTGATCTTCCTTGGAACAATCTGGCCCGGCCTACCTTAGCGGGCCTTTGCGGCTTCTGGGGTGGTGGGTCAGGGGTTCTTTTCAACATGCCAAGCTGCTGGTCAAAAAGCTACCTTCGGTGGCTTGTGATCGGAGCAGGTGCGTCGCCCAGAAGGAAATGCAGGTGGTCTGGAGTTTGACACCTGTCATATTCCTCAGTACATTCTGACAACCCCTCGCTAGTATTTGTCGTTATTAAATAATTAATAAAGTGGCCCTTGTTAAATCCATATTGGTGTCTGTCTCTTCATTCCGACTGGGGGGCAATGGATTTATACCCTGCCCTTCACTGCCCAAAGCGTCTAAGAGCGGCTTACAAACTCCTTTCCCTTCCCCTCCCCACAACAGACACCTTGTGAGGTAGGTGGGGCTGAGAGAACTCTAACACAAACTGTCCTTGAGAGAACAGCTGTGCCAGAGCTTGTGACTGACCCAAGGCCACATCAGCAGGTGCAAGTGGAGGAGTGGGGAATCAAACCCGGTTCTCCCAGATAAGAGTCCGTGCACTTAACCACTACACCAAACTGGCTCTCTAAACCTAACTTGCATACATTTAGCAGATATGCCCCATCGCTTTATCTCCAAGCCAGGAAAAAAACATACCTTCTATGTTTCTGCATGTCAAGAAGGAGTTAAAGTCAAAGAAGCCCTGCCAGAAAACAAATTGCCAAACTTAAGCTTGTGATCCAAGAATATAACAATGAATGGCAATGAGGCAATGGAGGGAGTGGGGTAGGGGGAAGGGGAAGTCTAATTACAAATGGATATCTTAAGAGTCAGTGAGGAATACGAAAGGCCTTTTCTTGCTGGTTTCTGCTCCAACATGCTCTCTGCTTTTAACTGAAGACAAGATGTAATAAGTGACTTGAGACTTTGTCATCCTTAACATGTTGCAAGTTTGAAACAGGGTGTGCTGACAGGAGGGTACTTTTCTTTAAGGAACATGTGAAGCTGTTTTCCTTCACTCACCCTGGCTCAACTACAAAGGAGATCATATCTTTACAACCATATCTACACTATGATAAATTGCATGTTCGGGCTTAATGTTATTTCCTAACAGATGTAAATAAGAACAAAATGTAATTGGGCTTGGATTGGTTGGTTGAATCAAAGTCTTTGTGTGGTTGAATCAAAGTCTTTGTGTGAGTTGAGGAACACCATAAACACTAGAATTCTGGCAGAAGAGCAAAACATAGCTCAAGCACAGACTGCCCAGAGAAAACTGGGGCAGCTTTTGGATTTACAGTCACTGTCCCCTCAGAAACTGGATTTTTGTATATGTGCTGTGAGGGCATGTTAAATTGCTCACAGTGAGCATCAGCTAGACATGCCCAAATACCCATCAGTGAATGCACATCTGTCTTGTCTGTCATGAACAAGGAGCTGATGGTTTGGCAAGCAGTTTGGATGTGTCAATTTGCATAAATACACTGCTTCTTCCTAGGGTTGCCAACCTCCAGGTAGTTACTAATTAACAAGTAGTGGCTGGAGATCTCCCGGAATTACACCTCATCTCCAGCCTACAGAGATCTGTTCCCCTGGAGAAAGTGGATACTTTGGAAGGTGGACACAATGAACTCTGTATATCTTTTCCTGACCTGCGTTTTTCCCCTTAGTCTTAACACAGAAGCTGAATGTAGATGTTCTGGCAATGCTGTACCAATAAAGCTCTTACTTCAACAGAAGTGAGTGATTGGATCTGATTGCTACAGGAGTCTGAGTATTAAGATTAAGGGGGGAAATGTGAGCCAGGAAAATATACAGAGTTCAAAGGGGGCACCCCAATGGTTAGTGGCCAATCAAGGTGCCAAGATGAGCCCACTAGAAGTAACGGACTCTAAGCACCAAAGAGCCCTGCAAATGGGAGCATCAACCACCCCGACCTTGTCCAGTGATGACGAAGTGGCCCACCCGGTGGGAAAAGGCCATGACCTGCTGTGAGCGGCATGAACAAGCAGGTCTGAGCAACGGTAGTGCCAAAAGTGGTGAGCCCTCACCCCCCCCTTGTTCTTTGTGACTGTAATGTTAGTGAACCCTGAACTTGGGACTCAGGTACAGGTGAGCACCTTAATTGACTCTGACTGTGCCCAGGACATAGTCAGCCCCTCTATCATTACGGGGTTGGGGGTGGCAGTCCAAAAACTCCCCGAGCCCCTGGTGTTTATGCAAATGGACAGTTCTGCCATGTGGGAAGCATGTAAATATCAGACTGTGCCATTGGGAGCAAAGACAGTTCATGATCACCCCCCTGGCCTGGTTTTCCCTGGTACTGGGAAACCTGTGGCTGCAAGCTCATGACCCACACATCAAGTGGAGCGAGGGGGCAGTGTGGTTTATGGCCCCAGGATGCCACAGCCACACATGGGACCCAAGCTGAGGAACTGAGCCCACCTCCCCCCCGAGCGAGCCTGCCTGCCTGGTGCAGGAGGAAGTACAGTCCATCCCCAAGGAGTACCAGGACTTATCTAAGGTCTTCAAAGAGGGGGCGGCTGATGAGCTTCCCCCTCACCATAATACTGGCTGTGCCATAGAAATATTACTGGGGCACAAAATGCCTAAGGGAAAATTGTACTCCATGAATTTGGCAGAGAAAGAAGAGTTGCGAAAGTTCATTGATAAAAACCTAACCCATGGTTTCATTTGGCCCGCCTCTTCCCCCTTTGCTGCTACCATCCTGTTCCGGAAAAAAAAGGATGGCAGGCTGAGACTTTGCACAGACTATAGGTGTTTGAATGCAGTATCTGCCTCTAATGCTTATCCCCTACCACTGATTAAAGACCTGCTGGCAAAAGCCTCTAAGGGGAGAATCTTCTCCAAGCTTGATGTACGGGATGCTTCCTTCTGTGTGCGCATTTGGGAGGGAGATGAACATACAATGGCATTCAACACCCCTCTGGGGTAATTTGAGTATCTGGTCATGCCATTCAGGCTTCAAGGGGCGCCCAAGGTGTTCATTAATTTAATCAATGAAGTGTTACACAAACACCTGTTCAATGGGGCCCTTGTTTACCTTGATGATGTGCTTTTATATTCCCAAGGTAAAAAGTCACATGTGACACTAGTGAGGGAGGTGTTGCAAACGCTCTACCAACACAAACTCTTTGCAAAACTATCCAAGTGTGAGTTCCACAAAACCAAAATTGACTTTCTCAGCTACTGTATCTCCAGCAAGGGGTTGGAAATGGACCCCAGCAAGGTCTCCAATGTACTCAGGTGGGAGACCCCCAAAACCTGCTGGCACAGGTGTCCCTACCCCTAACTGACTTGTTGAAAACCAAGGGGAAGAGGCCCAAGAGGGACAAACCAGGAGCGCAGTTGGAGTGGGCAGGTGAATGCCAGGAGGCATTCAAATGACTGAAAGAGCTGTTCACCTCTGAGCCCATCCTTTACCATCCCAATGAACATAAAACATTTGTAGTACAAGTGGATGCTTCTGACATGACTGTGGGAGGGGCTATTTTACAGGAGTGGGAGGACAGGAAACTACACCCTCTTGCATATGCCTCAAAGAAGTTTAACACTACTGAATGGAACTGGGCGGTGTGGTACAAGGAGGCATCTGCTATTTGGCTTGCGCTAACTACTTGGCGACACTGGCTGGAGGGGGTGCAGTTACCATTTGAGGTGTGGACTGATCACAAGAATTTGGAAGCCTTGCGTGTGCCCCACCATCTTAATGTGAAGCAGTTGTGCTGGGTGGAGTTCTTCTCTAAGTTTCATTTCACCCTCTACCATTTCCCAGGCAAAGCCAACTCCCTAGCGGACACCCTCTTTCAGCTCCCGCAACAAGCGAGCCAAAGGGAGGAGGTGATTGACTCTATGTTCATGCCCTCGCAGTTGGGGGGGCAGTGATGACCCGGACATAGGCAAAAAGGAGGGTGGATGATCCTGCCCTTAATTGGGTGGCTCCATTCTGCAATGCCCTCACGGACTCTGACAAAGCAGAAGTAGAGAAAGTCTCCTCTGTCACCCTTAATATTAATGGTTGTTGGTACCAAGGAGACAAACAATTTGTCCCAGCCTCCCTTCAGGAGGAAATTCTTACTCTGTGTCATGAATCCAGAATGGCGGGACATTTTGGGTTTCTTAAGACACTCCACCTGGTACAAAGACAGTTTCGGTGGCCACACATGTTCAAAGATGTGTCTCTTTTTGTGGAGTCTTGCCAAACATGTTTGATGAGCAAGAACTGTCTTGGCAAGCCCCAGGGAAACTGAAACCCCTGGAAACACCCAACCGTCCATGGGAGGTCATCTCTATGGACTTCATCACTGACTTGCCTCCCAGTAAGGGGAAAACAGTGATCTGGGTGGTGGTGGATCTGTTCACTAAGCAAGCACATTTCATTCCCTGCAAGCCGGTCCCTTCAGCAAAGGTGCTGGTGAGACTATTCATGACACATGTTGTATGGTTGTATTCGACTCCTCGCAAAATAATATCCTATAGGGGGCCACAATTCATTGCCAAGTTTTGGAAAGAACGCCTACAGACCCTGGGGATCTCCCAGGGGCTCAGCAGCACCTACCACACAGAAACTGATGACCAAACTGAATGGGTCAATCAAGTGGTGGAACAATTCCTCTGCTGCTTCACCAACTACCAGAAGGACAATTGGGTGGAGCTTTTACCATATGCAGAATACAGCTGCAGTAACTCTGAACACTCCTCCACTGGGCTGTCCCTGTTTAAAGCGTTGCATGGCTACGAGGGCTGCAGGCATGTCAGGGGGAGATTTGGACTATTGGTGGAAGGGTTTGGAAGCTTAGTGGAGCATGATTCACAAAACCCTAGATAAAGCCAAGCAAGCTTACAAACTGTATGCAGACAAGGGAAGGGCCTCGGTGTGGGAGATCCAAGTTGGGGAGTCAGTGTACTTGTCTACCAAGAACCTCAGGGGCCTTCAGCCCTGCCAGAAACTGGGGTGGAAATATGTGGGCCCTTTTAAGGTGGTACGCAAGATCAACAAGGTGATTGTTGAACTGGACCTACCCAAATCACTCAAACACGTGCACCCCATCTTTCATTTCAGCCTCCTGAAGTGGGACCTCAGTCCGAACGCTTCCTCCTCCTCCTCTGACTGTGGATGGTGAAGTGCATCACATAGTAGAATGGCTTTTAGACTCTAAGCTTCGTAAAGGGGTGTTATATTACTTGGTCAAGTGGGCTGACGTCGGGCCAGCTCACAATGAATGGGTTTGGGCTGACCATATTTGGGCTCCTAAATTGATCTGTGCTTTTCATCGGTTGTACCCTGATAAACTGGGGGGGGGGTGATCTTCAGGGGGCAGAATGTCAGCTAGCTGCCATTATGTAGGGCGGGGGAGATGGACCACTGACCAGTATTTGTACTTTCGATTCTCGCTTGCTTATCCTGTCTCTCAGTCTGCATGTTTTATGTGCCTGACCTTGAAGGCCTGTGTGCCTAGCCGAGTCACATTCTTTAGAGACTTTCCCAGAGTCCATTACTTCTGGTGGGCTCATCTTGGCACCTTGATTGGCCACTAACCACTGGGGTGCCCCCTTTGAACTCTGTATATCTACCTGGCCTGCGTTTTTCCCCTTAGTCTTAACACAGAACCTGAATGTAGATGTTCTGGCAATGCTGTACCAATAAAGCTCTTACTTCAACAGAAGCAGGTGGTTGGATCTGATTGCTACAGGAGTCTGACAATAATCAACAAAACACTATAATTCTAGACTTGAAGGCAAGATATGATTGAACTTTAGAACAAGGTATGTTTCTACCAGGTCTAGTCATGAGGCTTACTCCCAGGAAAGTACACTGTAGATCCCCTAGAGCACTTAGCCAAATTTCAGATTAGCAGAGCAATCTTGTGCTGAGTTACTCCAGTCCAAATCCATTGATTTATACTTGCATAAAATTTCACTGTTATTCACTCACAATCAGCAACATTGTTTTCAGAAGTGTGCATAAGTTTTGCTTCCCCCTCTCAAACTTCTTCCATAATCACCATTCTAACTGGTTTCATCACAGGCAGAAGTGAGAAAATGAGATCTCCTCCATCAAGGTGCAGTCTAAGCCCCCATGTTATTCAATTTCTATGTAAAGCCCTTATGAGAAAACATTTGTAGTTTTGGAATTGGATGCCATCAGTATGCTGACAAAACCCAACCCTGCACATCTATATCTAGATCTCCAGGGGATGTGGTACAGGTCATGAGCTACTGCCTGGCTGCTGTGGTTAAATAGCTGATCAGACAGGTAATACTGGCTGGGAAGACAGAGATCTTGAAGGCATTGTGCTTCCTACTTTTGATGGGGTTCAGCTGACCTTTGCTGACTCGATCAAGAACCTAGGGGTTATACTGGAACCAGCATTAATAGTGTTGAATAGGGATGGGCATGAACTGGCTCATGAACTAAAGTTCATGATGAATTTTGGCCAGCTTGTGGTTCGTGAACTTTCCATGAATTTTCAAGCAGTTGTGGCAGCTTGTGAATGGATACATTTCCAGACAGTCTCCACTCAAACAAATGTTTACCAATCTTCAAAGCAACTTCAAAGCAACAGGGCGGTGGGATTCTCCAGCCTTGGATACACCAATAGCTTACCTGTGTGTTTGATGTACCTGACATTTTCCCAAAAAAAACACTTTCCTGGGGGCATCTAATTTGGGGGGCCATAACTTGAACCCTGTAAATCCAATCTGCACATGACTAGGAAGGCATGTAGAGGAGCATTAGAGGGAGGTCCCCTGTGAGTTTGATATCTCTGGCTTGCACAGGATCCTTTCCATACACTCCTGAACCTCTTGAACCTGCACCTGTCATTTCCCCAGAAAGCACTTTCCTGGGGGCACTTTCTCTGAGGGGCTGTAACTTGGACCCCATAAATCCAATCCTCACCAGACTTGGAGACAGGTAGAGGAACATCAGCCAGAGATCCTGTGAGTTTGGTGTCCCTAGCTTGCACAGAAACCGTTCTATACCCTTCTGAACTTCCTGAACATACGCCTGTCAAATGACCATTTGGCTCCTCAAAGTTTGTGACAGTTTGTAGTTTGCGAACATGGCATGCCACAAATCGAACCACATTTTCCCAGATTGTGCTCATCCCTACTATTGAAACAGATTAATGCAACCTTGACTTCACTGATCTGTCCACCTAGCTCCATGCCAAAGTAATAGTGAGACTACAGAACTATAATGCACTCTATATAGGTCACCCCTCACATCATCTTAAAACTCCTGTTAGTGAAGAACGCTGCAGCTTGGTTATTATCAGGAACTAGGCAGCACACGCATATTACACATGTTCTGTGGTCACTCCATTGGCTGCCCAATACGCACCAAGTTAAATTCAAGATACTAGCCATCACATATAAAGCTCAGCAGCAATCTGGAGCCACATAGGGTCTTGCACTGCCCATTGCCCATTTTAAGATTACAACAGTTATATTCTGCTCAGGATGTGAACTGCTTTGCTCAGTGAGAGGGAGGGAATTAGAGGGAACATTGGATGATATACTTTTTCTGTGCTCCTCAGCTTTGTGTGCCTGAGGCAAGTGCCTCACTTGGCTTGCACTTGTTACAGCTTGGACAGAACTATTCAGAAGGGCATTTTTTTAAACGAATAGGGCTGCATTATAAGAGAATGATTCAGGAAGACATCTCAATAGAGAGAATGTGACTGTGTAGATTAATATATATTATCTGATGCTGTATGTTTTTATTTTGCACTAAATTTCTACGTATGTAATACCATTTTTGCATTGTTTACCATGCTATGTTTAATATGTATGCCTTGTTTCAGATTTCTGCAACCCTAGTCCTATTATGTTGTTTGTTAGATGTCTCCTCATCCTATTGATTGTACTGACTTACATTACCTAATCCACCAAGTCTTGGTGAAAAAGACAGACTATAAGTAACATAAATAATTAAAACTTTGAAAATGTGAGTTTTCCAACCCAGATGCTATGCTGATGTTTTAAAGCAGGTTTGAGAAAGAGCATACTGAGGAAAGGAAAAACTTGGAAAGTGGATGAACAGAAGACAGCATCTTGCAGAGGTTAAAAAAAACCCCAGAGCCACAGTTTGTAAATACAATTTATTATTGGATATATCACAAGTTCATACAATTTAAACATACCAATACATACCCATTTTTCTTTTTTCCCCTCCTCCCCCCCACATCCGGCTTCCAGCACTGCTCCAACCCCATTAATATCTCTGTTATTCCATTACAATTACTTCTAATCTTATTTTCTCTTACTAACGGTAACAATACAAAAGTCTAATTCTCTTTCCGTTTCTTCTTAATAACTGTCAAAGCAAATCAAACCACTTTTAATGTCCCAATTTTTCAACAAATATTCTTGAAAGTCTTTCCAATCTTTAAAAAAAGTTTCATCTTCTTCGTTGTTTAACTTTCTTGTTAACTTGTCCATTTCCACCAAAAACAACGTCTTTTTAATCCATTCCCATGTTTCAGGTACTTTATCTTGTTTCCAACATTGAGCAAAAGTCAGTCTTGCTGCTGTAGTCAAGTACCATAATAGTGTTCTCTTGGCTACATTTATTTCTTCCATTTTAAGACCTAACAATAACATCTGTGGGTCTTTCTTAAAAGTACAATTCAGAATTTTTTGTATCTCATTGTGGATCTCTGTCCAATACTTTACTGCTTTATCACATGTCCACCACATATGGTAAAAAGACCCTTCATGTTTCTTACATTTCCAACATTTATTGGACATACTTTCATTTATGATAGCAATTTTTTTGGGCGTCATATACCATCTATACATCATTTTATAACAATTCTCTTTAACATTTACACAAGTTGAAATTTTCATTGACTTTTTCCACAAGTATTCCCAAGATGTCATTAATATCTCAGTATTAACATTTACAGCCCATTTTATCATTTGCTCTTTTACAACTTCATCCTCAGTATACCATTTCAATAGAACCTTATACAGTTTAGAAATCATTTTTTTGCCTTTCTCAAGCCATACAGTTTCAATTTCAATATTCTTTTCTCTAAAACCATGTTCTCTTTTATCGGTCTTAAATAAATCATAAATCTGTCTATACTTCAACCAATCATATTCAAATTCAACATCAAATCTATCTTTTAACACAAAATTTTTCCCTTCAGATTTTAAAAGATTTTTATAGGGTAGCCAGTCTAGCCCTTGATTTCTTGAATATGGATTAATCACTTCAGCTGGTACAATCCAAAGTGGTCTTTCTTCTGAGAAGAATTTTCTATATCTCATCCATGTCTTGAACAGTGATTGTCTTACAAAGTGGTGTTTAAAAAATTTATCCATTTTTACTTTTCCATACCATAAATATGCATGCCATCCGAATTTGTTATCATGCCCTTCCAGGGCCAATAACTTCTTATTCTCCAGATTAATCCACTGTTCCAACCATGTTAAACAGACGGCATCATAATACAGTCTTAAATTTGGTAGTTGTAGACCTCCTCTCTCTCTTGCGTCACATAGAATTTTCATTTTAATCCTTGGCTTTCTCCCTGCCCATACGAATTTGGATAATTCTTTCTGCCACGAATCCAGTATTTTCCTTTGTTTTAGTATTGGAATAGTCTGAAATAGAAACATCAAACGCGGTAAAATATTCATTTTTACAGTCGCGATTCTTCCCATCAATGATAAATTCAAAGTGTCCCATTTCTTCATATCTTGCTGAATCTTATGCCACACCTTTTCATAATTGTTTTTAAACAAGTCAATATTTTTCATGGTTAATTCAATTCCAAGATATTTAGTCTTTGTAACTACTTCACATTGAATTTTCTCTTGAAGTTCTGTTTGTCTCTGTTTCGTCATATTTTTGCACATCACTTTGGTTTTACTTTTATTAACATAAAATCCCGCAACTGAACCAAATTCTTCAATTTTTTCCATCAGTTGTGGTATTTTCTCAATTGGGTCTTGGATCATAAACATTACATCATCTGCAAATGCCCTATATTTATAGGCAAAACCTTTCACTGTAAGTCCTTCAATACTGTTATCTTTTCTTATCGCTGTCAATAATATTTCCAATATCCAAATAAACAACAACGGGGATAACGGGCAGCCTTGACGTGTTCCCTTTTGGACTTGGAAGAAGTCCGTCTTTTCTTTATTTATATTCAAAGCCGCTTTTTGTTCTGAATATATTGCCACAATCATGTTTAAAAAAGACTGTCCCATATCCATTTTTTCAATAACTTGCAGCATGAACTCCCAATTTAAATTGTCAAAAGCTTTTTCCGCATCTAGGAAGAGGAATCCAACTTCTTTTTCAGGATGCTTGTCATAATATTCAATTGCGTCTATCACCACTCTTAAATTGTCTCTGATTTGTCTGTTTGGTAAAAATCCAGCTTGTTCTTCCGCTATTGTATCTTTCAGATATTTTTTCAGTCTCTCCGAAATTATTTTTGCAAATAATTTGTAATCATTATTTAATAGCGATATTGGCCTATAATTCTTTACTTGAGTCAAATCCAAACCTTCTTTAGGTATCAATGAAATATTTGCTTCTTTCCATGAATCTGGGATCCGTTTGCTCTTTCTTATCTCATTCGACAGAAGTACTAAGATAGGGGTTAGCTCCTCTTTAAATTTCTTATAAAACTTTGCTGTGAAGCCATCTGGTCCTGGAGCTTTGCCCAACTTTGCATCTTCTATCGCCATTGTCACTTCTTCTTTCGTTACTAAACCATTTAATGATTCCTTAATTTGTTTTCCCAGCTCTGGAACTTCAATAGTCTCCAAATATTTCTTAATTCTCTGTTGATCAATTCCTTTCTTTTTGAATAATTTGGCGTAATATTTAAAGAAAGCTCTTTTTATACCGTTCAAGCTCATAACATCCTTTCCATCTTCAATAATCTTAGATATAAAATTCCTTTCTTTTCTATTTTTCAATTGCCATGCTAAAAACTTTCCTGGTTTGTTTGCACCCTCAAATGCTTTTTGCTGTAATTTCTTCAAATTCCAATATAATTCTCTGTTTAGTAAAACATTCAGCTGATCTTGCAGAAAGTGGATCTCTTTAATAATCTTCTTCTTCCCTGGTCTTTTCTTTAATTCCTTTTCTTTTTGTCGAATTTTTTCATGAAGGTCTTTCTGTTGTTGGATCTTTTGCTTTTTGTCCTTGGAGTTCAGAGAGATAAGCATACCTCTCATTACTGCTTTGTACGCATCCCATACAACTTGTATATCCGTACCTTTATTCAAATTCAGTTCAAAAAAACTTTTCGTTTCCTTTTTTAAGATTTCATTAATTTGTTTTTGATCCAATAAATCTTCGTTAATTCTCCAATATAACTGTTTAGGTTTTGCTTTAGATATCCAAAGTAGGGGATTATGATCAGAGTTAGTTTTCGGTAAAATTTGTATTTTATAAGTTTTTTGCGCCATCTCCTCTGACATCCAAATCATATCAATTAGAGAAAAGGAGTTATGTCTATTCGAATAAAACGTGTAGTCCTTAGTCTTAGGATTCCACTTCCTCCAAACGTCTTCCAGTTTCTCTTGCTTCATCAATTGAAAGAAATTTTTTGGTAACTTTCCAACTGTCTCTCCACTTGCTTTGGATTTTCTATCCAATGTGTTGTTCACTGTACCATTAAAGTCTCCAGCAAGAACAATTTGGTCATAATTTAAACACTCCAACTCTTTGGTCAAATCATTAAAGAAAGTCTCTTTTGCACCATTGGGTGCATATATATTTACAAGCAATGTCTTTTTCCTGTTCATCCATATTTCCACGCCAACATACCTTCCTTCTTTATCCGAGAAAATTTGTTTAGGATCCAATTCTTTTGAAATATAAATCACTGTTCCCTTTTTCTTATTAATTGCTGAGGAATGAAATTCTTCTCCCAATTTTTTATTAGTCAAATATTTGATGTCTTGTTTTCTAATATGTGTTTCTTGTAAACAAATTATGTTACATTTTTGTTTCTCCAGCCAATGATTCACTAATCTTCTTTTACTTGGTGAATTTAGTCCATTTACATTCCAAGATAAAAATTTGTAATCCATAATGGTGTTGAATTAAATATCTTTAAAATCATCCAGATTGCTCTCTTTAAATCTGTATAAATCTCCTTCAGATTTAAGAGTAGATCTCACCGAGTTGTACATAAATGTAAGTCCATATGGTATCTCCCATCTGAACCTAATATTCATTTCTTTTAGTCTATCTGTCAATTTCTTGAATTTCTTTCTGTCTTGTAGAATCGATCTCGGAATTTCTCTCAGAATTATTATTTTCTTTCCATTAATTTCCAACGGTTGTGTAAATTGTTTCTTGAAAACATCTTCCTTCATCTTTGTTGTCACGAATTGAACAATCACATCTCTGGGTAATTGCTTTCTTTTGGCATAAGCTGAATTTACTCTATAAATCAAGTCAAAGTCTGCATCCAAATCTCCCTCATCTTCCCCTACATAAGTTGTCAATGTCTTAATTACTAGAGCCCGTAGATCCTGATCTTCCTCCTCTTCTATCCCTCTCAATCTCAGATGATTCTGAGTAGCCCTATATTCCATCATGGTCTCCAGCCTTGTATTTTCTGACAGGGTTTTTTTGACCTTTTGTTCCATATCTTCAGATTTTGTCACCAGACTTTTGACTTCCTTTTTGAGTTCTTCTGTAACTTTTTTTATCCCTGACACTTCTGTAAGTACCAGTTCTTTCAGTTCTTCCATATTTTTTTCTGTACTTGGACTTGCACTTGTTCTATTTGCTCCAATTGAATTTGCAGCTGTTGTTGCAATTGTTGTTGCAGCTGTGATTCTATTTGTTTTCCAAAATTCTGCACCACTTCGGTCATCCGTTTTTCCATCGCTTCCATAGCTGCTTGCCACTCTTTTTTTTCCTTTGCAGTCATTCTTGGGCTGGGTGATGAAGCAGCTCTGGGTCTTGACCTCAAATCCGTCTTGGAGACAACTTCAATGCTAGTCAGTCTTTATATTAGCAGTCTTCAAGCCAAATCGCCACCTTTAAAACTTGTTTAAATGCTTTTTCGGCTTGAAAATAACTTTTTAAAATTTAGTCCTCCCCAAAATGTCGGGCGCAATTTCTCTATGATTTTCTGGCTAGAGTAGGCTCCTTCCAAACTTCCTGTTCATCTGTCCGTCTCTGTAATCCAACTTCCGGTAAGGGTGGTGTCACACAATAAAATGTCCGTCCGTTTCCAGCACAACAGCCTCTAAAACCTCCACTCTAGCCCACTTCCTGTATCATAGAGTCACAGTTAGTTTCGTTTCTGCTACGTAAAGTTTAGACTTGACTGACCACAGGAATGCAAAACAAAGTCACTTTTCAGCCTTTTTCTCTAAAGGAAAGCTTTCGTTTTACTTTTAATTCAAGCGGAATAGTTCCTTAAAGGTTTCAACGCTTATCCGTACGTTTCAATTCCACATTCCTCTTTAAACCGGTAAGCGCTTATTCGTTTGTTACCTTGCTTGCCAGAGCCACAGTTTGGAAGCAAAGGCAAAGACAAGAGTTTCCATGCAAGCAGCCTAAGAGTTTTTCTTTCTTTCTCTGTCTTTTTTTCCTTTTGTGTTGTGTATATTATAGTGTGGGCAGAAAGGCAGCATGGTATAGCCCAATCTTGTCAGGTCTCAGAAGCTAAGCAGGGTCAGCACTTTGATGGGAGACCATTAAGAAAGGCTCTGTAGAAGAAGCCAATGGCAAACCATCTCTGCTTCGTGCTTGCCTTGAAAGCCACTGGTTGGCATCACCACAAGTTGGTTGTGACTTGACAACATATATGTATGTGTATTATACTGTAGATGTAATTTTGTATTGTAAATTACCCTAAACGTAACCATAGAAAAGTCTTATATAAATGTATCAGGTAAATAAATAAATGTCTGTTAAAATGGTGGCATTTGAAGCCTGAGTAGGTACTGATACATGGTACAATGCTGCCATCTGCTGCCGCATCTTTGCAAACACAAATATTTACATAATTTTATTTGGAAGGCTTCAAAGTCAACTTACTTTGATGTTCTCAGAAAATCTCATCAATATTTCCACCATTGAAGGAGCTTGTCTCAAGGAATTTTAGACTCTGCAGAAGCATGTATGACTAATTATGTCTCTAATTATGTCATTTTCTGAGTCAATATAAATAATGATCTCTAACTGCATAGCTGCATTTTTTACCTGCACATTCCCACGATTTCCCCTGCAACTTCTTGATCCTTGTTTTTTGAGATTGAGAAGACACAGGAGAAATCGGGGGGGGGGTGCAGGTCAAAATGCTGCCACACAGGGAATAGTATGAAATTGACCAATGCGACCAGGGCAAATGGAAGAGCTAGGGTTGCACAGCTGCTTGTGGGGAATCGGGCAATGTCAAGTTCTAATGAGTTGGAAAACCACAATGAGCCAGAAGTACTATTTGTTTAAACAATCACTTCTTTTAAGAAGCAATTCATTTGGGGTGTCTTGGCAGGAGTCCAGAGCATGTTAGCCACACACCCTTGTACAGTGTTTTGGGTGATTTTCAAGTAATTGTTTGACTGCTGTATATATATACTAGGAGTAAGGCCCATTGTGGGAAGAAATACGAGCTCTAGAAGGAAGCTCCAGGTGAGTGACCCAGCTGTGGCTGGTGGGGCAGCAGAGGGAAGGGGAAAATAGAGGGAGACAAGCCATGTTTATTTCCTTCTGCTTAGCTATAAGGCAGGGCTGTCTGAAGTCATTTTGCTGCCCCAAGTGGGTATTATGGGAGGACAGCCTCATGGTAACAGGTATGGTTCCCTCCACCCCTGTCTTGTGTTGATTTGGAGTTATACAGTGGCAGCTAAGGTAGAAAAGCACCTCCTCCTATGCCATGTCTTCTGGGTTCCAAGGGTCTCGAAAGTGGTTCCATAGCCAGTTACAGGGCTACCAACTCTGGGTTGGGAAATACCTGTAGATTTGAGAGGTGGTGCCTGGGGAGGGAAGGGGTGGGGAGGGACCTCAGCAGGGTATAATTCCATAGAGTCCATTGCCCAAATCAGCCATTGTCTCCAGGAGAACTGATCTTGGAGATCTCCAGGTGCTACCTGGAGGCTGGTAATACTAAGTGGAGGGCCAGACCTGTAAATTTGAGGAGTAGAGCCTGGGGAGGGCAAGGTTTGGGGTGTGGGGGGACCTCAGCAGGGTATAATTCCATAGAGTCCATTGGCCAAAGCAGCCATTCTCTTTAGGAGAACTGATCTTGGAGATCTCCAGGTGCTGCCTGGAGGCTGGCAATACTAAGGGGAGGGCCAGACCTGTCAATTTGAAGGGAAGAGCCTGGGGAGGGCAGGGTTTGAGGTGTGGAGGGACCTCAGCAGGGTATAATTCCATAGAGTCCATAGCCCAAAGCAGCCATTTTCTCCAGGAGAACTGATCTTGAAGATCTCCAGGTGCTGCCTGGAGGCTGGCAATACTAAGGGGAAGGCCAGACCCATAGATTTGAGGGGTAGAGCCTGGGGAGGGCAGGGTTTGGGATGCAGAGGGACTTCAGCAGGGTATAATTCCATAGAGTCCACTGCCCAAAGCAGCCATTGTAATAGCTGGGAAATTTTCTGTAAAGGAAATGATATGCAGTGGCTGGGGAACACTGTGATTTCTGGGAGATCTCTAGGCCCCACAGGGAGATTGGCAACTCCAGTGACTGTTTAAGGGAAAAATGGGATATGTATTCTACCTCGGGCCACATTCAATGACTCCCAACAGCAACAACAAACTGTTTAGAATGTTAGAGGAAAAGGCCAATCAGGTCGCATGTGCAAATGACCTCTGTGTTCTGACTGGCTATTAGTGGGAGAGGAACAGCAAACTGTTAGAATATTGGAGGCAAGACTCAGGCAATGCAGCCAGTGGATAGCGACAGCTTCTGAGTGACAGATCAGGGAGCCAAAGGCTGTGGGAGCATGTGGAACGTTCAGAAAAGAGTCACACAAAAAAGGATAGATAGATCGATACACACACATATATATGGCTCATACAGAGTGGAGAGTTTTCACCAGTGATGACAAAGTCATGCCTTTACCCTTTCTATGTAAAAAAAAATTGAGAACATGCCCCAGAATCTTCTGCACCATCATCAGGGCTGGTTCACAGCCCAAGCAACCCACATCATCACTTGGGCAACAAATCACCCGGGAGGATACAGCAGTCAGCATCCATCTGCAGTCCAACTTGCAGTGGCATGGTAACATGTGAACTGTTGTCACCAGGCTCCAGCAGACCAGGCTTACTGGGTCTCCTGCTTCAGCAGGAAATGTCCTGCCTCCTGCTGGCCCTTTCCAGTACCACTCAACGTGGTGACAGGAGAAAAATGGTAGGAGAAATAAGGAGTGATCAGCATCTCACTAGCATTATGTTATTTCCAGCATGACATAGAAGTGACATAATTGCATTTGACAATGCTCTAACATTTGCCCCAAACTCTATATCATAGAACTTTAGGTGATATCATGGCATTGCCAGCAAGCCCTCCCCCCCTGGTACAATGACTTTCCTGCTGGTTGCCAGCCTGAGACTGCAGACACCATCAGGAGACCAACCTTACATCAGGCTGCAGAGACCATGCAGGCACATGGCCATGCCATGCTCCCATTATTTGTTGCAATTAAAA
Organism: Gekko gecko; assembly: GCA_029375565.1. Classification (NCBI taxonomy): domain Eukaryota; kingdom Metazoa; phylum Chordata; class Lepidosauria; order Squamata; family Gekkonidae; genus Gekko; species Gekko gecko. The sequence goes on along the minus strand of JAPDNY010000006.1, from coordinate 123,535,477 downwards.
AAAAAGTTGAAATGGCTCTGACTGTCATAGAGGTTTCTGGGGCATGCTGTCACACCACATAAAGGTGCCTAGCAGGACCAATGTGTGCCCATTGTACTGCTTTTAGCCTGGATGGTACTGCTTCCTGAATGAAATTGTCCCATTCCCACTATGTGCTTGGCCCCATTACTGTGAATAAGCATATGTTCTGACACACATGGCCCCTGAGTCTTAAAAACTGACCAGTTATGTGTACATCATTGTCACATGTGGACATAAATATAGGCAAGAAAAATGTCTTGGAAAATAATCTGATTTCTCACAATTAGTGAGTGTATAAATCTGCAGTAAGTACCTCAGCCACAAAGGCTCAAGGAATTATGAGAGAGTACAACTTGAATACTTTTGTCTTTTCAGACTTCCCTATTCAGTTTCCTGGGCTTCTGTATATCCAAGGGAATTTCACTGAGGGCAGAAGCAAAAATTCCAGAGGGGTAGCCATGTTAGTCTATTTTAGCAAAATAAAACAGTAGTACAGTAGCACTTTAAAGGCCAACATTTATTCCAGCCTGAGTGTTTGTAAGTCAGAGCTTCCTTCTTCAGATGCTATGGGAATTTTATAAGGAAAAACACAGAAGGCTGGGGGGGAGATTTTAAAAATAAATAACTTATTTAAAATTCTATAAAAATCTTATAAAATTATTTCCGTGCTAGTCTTCTGGCTAATTTCAGTTGGAGAAAAGCAAGGGAACAGCAAACAGGAGCTGTTGTGTTAGAGGAATTCAGGGTACCTTAATTAACCATCAGGAAGATCCTGATGAGAAAACATTATTTTGTGGGAATGAAGCCATAAATCCCTCAGGTTGCATGGTGGGGATTTCTTTATGGAGACAAATAAGCAGAATGGGGATAACCATCTGCCTACCTGCCAGGAAGGTACAAGAGAGATGGCTATTTGAATACCCTGGGCTGGGCTATCAAGGTTTGACGACCTGCACCTTAAGTTGATTGGAGGCTCACCTGGTACTACTTCTGGTGTCTTTCCAGCCCTGGGGGAAGATTCTCACCTTTAGAAGAGGACTGTTTTGCACTGTGTATGTATATGTTGTTGTTTTCTTTCCTCTTCCCTTCACTGCATAGTTTGATACTGGGTATTTGGATTTTGTTTCTTATTTTTGTTGGTAAATTTTATTACTATTTTAATGCTTCTTGTTGTAATTTTATACCTTCTGTTCTTCTGCTGCTTTATGGGTTTTTCCTGCTGTTTTATGTTTCAAACTGAATTTGTACACTTTGGTGATTTTAATTGTTTGGATATGTTAGTCAAGAACCAGCTTCTGACTGAAGACAGGATACAAAGGTTTTAAATACCTAAGATGGCAGCTGGGGCCAAGAGAGCCATTTACAGCTTTGGTTGATGTGCCATTTGTGCCCATTGATGGATGATAGTGACTTGGCAACTGTCTTTTTATTTATTTATCTATCAATTCATTAAAATATTTATATGGTAGTATTCACCAAAGCCCAAAGATAGCTTACAACATTTTTAAAAAACATCAGTTAAAATAATAAAATCAAACAGTAAAACATGAAAAGATCTCAGGAGCAATTAAATTCTAAAAGCTTACAGAACATGGGGGTGGGGGGGGAATCCAAGAATAGCTACAGCTATCAATCACAAACCAAAAGCTCTCTGGAATAGCAGTAGTTTTAACAGTTGTCAAAATGCCCATTCCAGGATCAAAGGGATACACCACTATCAGTAACTCCATCTTATCTTTGTTCACCTGAAGTTAGATCGTCGTTATGCTCAAATGCTTTGTCAGGGTTTCAACACCCTTGTCAGGATTACATGGAAATGTCAAATAGAGGTGTGTATCATCATATCATAAACTATAATATACATGAATAATCAAAGTGGCCTTATATGTGTGAGATTACTGTAATGCACTCAACATGGGTCTGCTCTTGAAGATTTTCTGGATATTTCAACTGGTGTAGTATACAGCTAACCCAGTCTCATCAGATCTCAGAAGCTAAGCATGATCGGCCCTGCTTAGAATTTGGATGGAAGACCACCAAGGAATTCCAGGGTTGCTATACAGAGGAAGGCAATGGAAAACCACCCCATTAGCCTCTTGACTTGAAAACCCTATGAATTTGCCATGGGTCAGCTGCCATAACAGGTCTTGCTGCAACTTGACAACACTTTACATACATACACAGACACACAGTATACAGCTGCCCAGTTATTGATGTGTAGAAGGTGGCACAATCATATTAAGGGTATCTTTCCTTATATATAATTGAGTTTTCGTCTGCCCTTATATGGCGAAAATGCACGCCATAATCAGTTGGCCGAGGGACCTGCCAGTCAGAGAGGCGGTCCCTTGTCACTGGCTGCCTTGGCTGCCTGCGTGGGCGCAGGCCCGCCCACGCAGGCAGCGCACAGCCTGACACCCCCAGTCTCACAGCAGACACCAGGAGGAATGGCTGCTCTGGCGGAGCCCACCTCGGGACCCGGCTCTCTTTCGCCTGCCCTGCCCATCCTCCCGGCTGTACGCCGCTGCACGCCCTGACTCGCGCTTCAGGCCAGCGGGCCCTCACGGCTCCAGCTGCTCCAGAGGATAAGCGGCGGCTGCTTCCTACGCCACGCCCCGGGACTCGTCCGCAAGCCCGGTGGGCCTGCCCTCCTGCAGCCACGCCTGCAGAGGAGCGGCCCCCGCTTCCTCCGGTGTCCGGCCCCAATCACCCTCCAGGACAATGGGACAGCCCACCTCCGGCCGCCCATGGAAAGAGGTGCCACCCGCTTCCTCCGCGGCCACACATGCACTGACCTCCCTCCAAAGCCGTGGCTCCCACACACTGGTAGGCCTCCGGAAGCTTGAGGCCCATGCCGGCCGATGGCTGCTACTGCAGCCCACGACCCCCACAAGGCCTCCATCTAATGCCTCTCCAGCACTGGAGAGGTGTGCCCTGGACGCTGCCTTCCCCCCCGCCACGGGAGGATGGGGGGGCCTCCCCCCCACACACACCAGCTAGGGCCCGTTGCATTGAGACACGCAACGGGCTTTGCGCCTAGTTTTAAAATATTTCATTGGTGGATCCCCCCCATGTCAATTTAGGTGTAGTTCAGTGATGATGAGTATCATTGGAGAAAACTTGGGGGGGAGTCTACTTTCCCCCCAAAAAAAAGACTTGTAACAGAAAGTAAGATTTGTCATATACACAGTAGGTAATCTTTTTTTAAAAAAAAAGTTAGGGACAATAAAAAAAACAGCTGAGAAGAAACTAAGTAAATGCCCCAATGTCTGTTGTTGTTACTACACTCTAAGGTACTTGGGCAAGCCCAGGGAAGTTCCAGAGGCTGAGGGGAGGAAGAAGCCGTGCAGTTCCTGTGCTCAATAGACCAGGGCCGTAGCCAGGATTTTGTAATTCAGGGGGGCCTTTAAATAAGTCGGGGGGCACTGACATCACAAAATAAAAAATAAAAATAAATAAAAATTTAAAAACTCAGTTTTACAGTGTTCGCTTCTTGCCTATGCAGGGAAGCAAGCTGTGCTTGGGGAAGGGGTGGTGCTGGAGAGTCATCCAGGTGGCCCAGAGAGTTGGGGGGCCTGGGGCTACATGGAAGTCAGGGGGCCTTGGCAGGAAGTCAGAGGTCCAGGCCCCCAAATGCCTCACTATAGCTACAGGCCTGCAATGGCCTGTAAGTTCCAAGAAGCTTTCCATATTAGATGGCCCATACCTTTGCAAAGGTTCACCCTCCATCCCACCCCATTGCTGCAGGGTTAGGCAGGAAAGAGGTTTACCTGGAAGGAGATGAGCCAATCAGGTGAAGAGTAGGGTGGCCACAGCAGGCATCCACAGAACTGGCAAGACAAATGAGGACGGAATAATGGGTTGGTGTGCGAAGTCACCCTGGAGGACTGGTTGCTGGCTCAGGGGCTAGGCAGGAGGGTAGTTCCTAGGGCCACAGACAAGCTTTCCTCCACCAGGCACAAGGATAAGGTCTAAGCCTAAGAGAGGGACAACAGCAGAACATCTGCTTGGCATGCAGAAGGTCCCCAGTTCAATGTTCAGCATCTCCGGTTAAAAAGGGTCAGGTAGCAGGTGATGTGAAAGACTTCTACCTGAGACCATGGATAATCACTGACAGTCTAAGGTGAAAATGACCTTGATAGACCAATGGTCTGATTTAGTATAAAGCAGCTTCATATGTCCGTGAGTCCGCGTGAGGTCGTATATAGGTCTGGATTGCCAAGGTGTGGGGCTTAGACTCTGAAAATCCTCCATTATAGTATGCTGAGGGGGTGGATGAACTGACACAAAAGGAACTGAAAAGGATAGGCTGGGTCTACTTCCTAGAGCAGGGGGGAAAGCACTGCAAGATATAGAAATGGCTCCAGCAGTTGAGGGCTAACTCATACAATCCTTGGTTTGCCCTGAGAAGTGGGTTGACTTTAGTATAAGATGTGATGGAGTATCATCTGCTTTTTTGCAGCAGAAATCCCACTCCTTGGTTGCATGAAGTGAGTTAAAAAGGTCAACTACTAATTAATATACATTTCAGTGTGAGCAGAGAGACACATCAATTTACTCTGAGTCATGCTTTTTGCTATAAGAAAGGTGAGAAGGCCTCATAATTACCAGTCAATCTGATCTCATGAAAAAAAATTGTATGGTAAACAGATAGTAACAAAGCATAACAGATTCAATATTCCTCTTACTGTTGATGTATTGAATGTATTGAATGGTTTGTATTTTTCTTAGACCAATTTCACATGTGCCACTTAAAATCTTTTTGAGCACCTTTTCCAGTTTGAGCATCCATAAATGAAATACAGTGTCTGGGATCTAGGAAGACAATGCCCTGGGGAGCCATCGTGTCACCTCTTGCTGAAGAAGATGTGCCTTGATACTGAAGGCAACCATGTCATGCTTGGATTTGCAGCCACCCCTACTAAATCAAAGTTGCCCATGAAGCCTTGATGTGGCTTCTGGGCTGGCATAAGAGGCATCCTGTCAAAAGCAAAAGCACTGGTAGCACATGCTGTCAAAACAGTGGGTTTCCTCGTGCTGAATCCCAGTTGGGCTGAAGGAAGGACAACTGATGGCTCCATTGCCAGTGATTTGGAGACACAAGTAGCACCTACCATAGCAAAGTGGGAAGGAGTAGGACTTTTCCAGAGACAGACTGAGCAGCCTCCATATAAAGAAGGCCTGTAGCCAGGATTCTTTGATTCAGGGGGCCTATAAATAAGTTGGAGGGCACTGGCTCAGGGAGGCTTACATAAAATGTCGTAGCTAAAACAATATAGGTAAAAGTTTAAAAACACAACATAAAGAGCTAGTGAACAATTTATATGGCAATGGCAAAAGCAAAGTAGCATCAACATTCTAGTAAATGTAGTCAGTAATGACAGAGTCCATCCTCCAAAGCAGCCATTTTCTCCAGGGGGACTGATCCCTGTTGTCTAGAGATCTGTTGTAATTCTGGAGGACCCCCAGGCCTCATCTGGAGGTCGGCAAACCCTCGTCAGAGTAAGCAGCAGCCGGACTATCTTTTCACACACTGCTATGGGTCGTGATATCCTTTCCAAACATGGGTGGCTATATGTATTAAGTGAAGGAGGGGAAATTTCTTAGCCTCCATGAGAAGTCCTTTAAAATGTACAAATTATTTCACTTAAATTTTAAAAAACTGGTTGGACTGGTCTCTTTTATTGCTGGATCTTGCTACTTTCTTTATGCACAAGAATCATCAGAGAATCTTACTTCTTGTGTGGCTACATTAGGGGTGTGTCGCCTAATATGCAAAGGAGTTCCTGCTACAAAAAGAGCCCTGCCTCTTGCCCATCTTCTTCCCCTCCCACCATTTCTCTTTAAACTTCTTAATCATTTCCCTTTTTCTTTGGCAATTGTTTACATCTTCTCATCTTTCCTCTGCCTGGCCCAGAGGCAGTTTTTTCTTTGGCAACATGTGATCATGTGAAAGGATGATAAGGTGTCTAATTAATAGATTAATTAGTTGTACAACATTCTTAATAGCCTATTACTGTGGAAAAAATCATTCAGAGACATTTTCCCCTTGTTGTGCAGTACAATTTATGACTCGGTCATAAAATGTTTTATATGCTGTTCCTCTGCATGCTAAAAAGATGTCATCAGTTTACATTTTCTGTTAGTTGTCTGAATAAATAATGGTTTTTTAAAAAAACAAGCTTTAGCAACAATTTTGTAGCTATAGGGGTAACTCTGTCGTGGTAGCATAAGGAAGTGCTACTCCTTAGAGATAAAAGGGCTGCTTCTTATTAATGAAAGTACTTTGAAGATCAGCATATACATTGAGGGTGACAGATTCCTCTCATCATGCAACAGTGCTTCCACTAATATTAAACTGCAGTATGCCTTTCCTTCATATTGGTTAAATGTTATCTGGAATATTGTGTTCAGCTTTGTTTTCTATTAGATATATTCCCCTAATTGTACTGGGAAACCCATAGTTATATGGTACACAGACCTTAGCATAATATCGCCAACAGATATTGGAAGCTGACACACTCATTATCAATGTGTGTACAAATGACCAAAAAAGCCCCAAGATTTCTCAAACTACTTTGGTGGGAGAAAGCCAAAACAGGAAGCTACCTGTGAAGCCTTCATTTTAGGAGAGGATCATAGTCAATTACGGGTACATTAGGAATAAGGCCCATTGTGGAAATAAATACAACAAGCTCTAGAAAGAAGCTCTGGGTGGGTGCCCTGGGCTTGGGCACTCAGCGTCAATTTGCTGTGGTGACCTCAGCAGGACCTGACACAGAGTCCACCATTTTCTCCAGGGGAACTGATCTCTGCCACCTGAAGAGCAGTTGTAATTCTGAGTGATCTCCAGCCCTCACCTGGAAATTGATAACAATGGTTCCCCAGGAGGAAATGGCTGGTTTGGAGGATGAAGTCTATGGCACTGTACCTGTCTGAGGTCCCACCCCTCCAGAAACACCACCCTGTCTGGGCTCCACCCCTCAAATTTCTAGGAATTTCCCAACCTGGAGTTGGCAATCCTATCTCCTTCCCAACCAACCATCAACCTACCTTTATCTGCCCCTCTGACTTTGGCTTTCCATCTGCTTTCCCCCTACCTGAAGCCTCTACCTAGGAAAACTATAGCCTTTCTCCTCAATGGGAACCAAAGCAGCTTGCATCATTCTCCTCTCCCCCTTTCGATCTGCACAACAACCCTGGGAGGTAGGTTGGGCTGAAAGTCTGTGACTAGTCTGAAATCACCCAATCAGCTTCTGCAGTAAAAACTTGGGTCTGGCAGACCCTGCTCTGAAGCGCTAACTGCTACATCACACTGGCTGTCATGGGGGCCCACCTCAGAAGGATATAATGACACAGAGTCCACCATTTTCTCCAGGGGAATTGATCTCTGCCATCTGGACAGTAGTACCAGCCCTTACCTGGAGATTGGCAACAATCGTTCCCCAGGAGGAAAAGTATAGTCTCTATCTGCAGGTGGGACCAAAGCAGCTTACATTATTCTCCTCTCCTCTTTTTGATCTGCACAACAACCCTGTGAGGTAGGTTAGGCTGAAAGTCTGTGACTGGTCTGAAATCACCCACTCAGCTTCCACAGCAAGAACCTGGATATGGCAGACCCTGCTCTGAAGCACTAACTGCTATGTCATACTGGCTGTCATGGGGGGCCACCTCTGCAGGATATAATGACACAGAGTCCACCATTTTTTCTAGGGGAACTGATTGCTGCCACCTGGAGAGCAGTTATAATTCTGAGTGATCTCCAGCCCTCACCTGGAGATTGGCAACAATGGTTCCTGAGGAGGAAAAGTGAAGTATTTCTCCACAGTGGGGACCAAAGCAGCTTACATCGCTCTCCTCTCCCCCTTTTGATCTGCACAACAACCCTGTGAGGTAGGTTAGGCTGAAAGTCTGTGACTTGTCTGAAATCACCCAATCAGCTTCCACAGCAAGAACCTGGGTCTGGCAGACCCTGCTCTGAAGCACTAACTGCTATGTCACAGTGGCTGTCCTAGGGGGGCTGCTGGTGGTGAACAGGAGCATAAACCAAAAAAGGCACTGTATAAATAACGCAGTCCAGAATTCAGAGGCTTACTGACAATGTAAGAATGTTTTCTACTCATGATTGGTTGCCCTGCTTAAATTAGTTTGATGTGAATTATGGTAAGCATTTTGTCTTTCATAACATCTGTTTATAACATGTATTTAAAATTTTACTAAAGTTTCATGAGAGCAACTTTGTTGTATTTTGTCACAGGATATTTTCCTCTGCATAATAACATGAAGGCTTCTTGTCAGAAATGTCTGCTTGCTATTTTACACTGAGTCCATTGTTCTGTGTTCCCTATCTCGTCCCTGCATTGCGCTTGCGTAGGTATGCTGGCAGTAACGTGGGAGCTTCTTCTCTGCCGCTCGGTCTTATCACGGTGGCCTTGAATGTGGGCTTTGGGCTATTCTTGAGCTTATGAGAATTTTCCAGTCCTGTGAAGACGAGGGGAGGAGGGAGTCGTCTCCCGCCCATTACGTAACTCTCCCGCCGGGAGTTTCCCGCGCACGCGCTTACAGTTCATTTGCTAGTAGCATTTTGCATCACACTATAACCTTGCTTGAGCCGCTTCTCCCGCCATTCCTGACAATGACCTTCCACTGTGGGTTTTAGCACTGTATTCCAATAAAGCCCTTCTTAATCAAAGAATGCTTGGATCTACTTGCTTTTGAACCTGACAGAGATTGTCAGGAATCACCATTACTCCACCACCTCCAGCCCCTGCCTTCCACCAAGATGAGCAGTGCTGGAGGAACACACCTGTCACTACGGTCCCTGTTACCACTGTGGCGATCCCAGTGACCACAGTTCCCGTTACGACCGTGCCGGCTACAGCCGTGCCAGTAACTACAACTCCGGTAACGACAGAATTGATCCCGTACTGTGCGGCCGGACCTGTCACCCCTCCGTTGATCAGCACCGTGGGAGCATCGTACACTCTCCCAATCTACAGCCTGGCGGGGCTGACCCAGAGCCATGGAGGGGCGATACCCCGAACCTACTACCACAGCGCCCCAATCCCATGGGATAAGTGGGTTACCCAGCGGAAGCCGCGGGACTGGACTAAGAATCTACTGGACACAACCCAGACGACCTGATCCTTACCAGGGAGCCAGAGCCAGGACAGTTTACTGGATCCCCGAGGAAGCTTCGGGCTCCCACAGGGACGGACCCTGCGTGGGTCGACAAGGCCTGGGTCCAGCCCGGATGCTGATGCATGCATGGACACTATTCAAGATGATACCCGACAGTTAATGCGGGACATGGGCAAGCTGATGCAGTCCCTCCCGCAGATGATGGACCAGGCTATTCACGCACACCCGCTGACCCAGCCACGACCAGCCCCTGCCCCAGCACCACCGGGACCTGTGCCAGGAGGGTCACTTCCAGAGCAACCAGTCCCCGGCCAGCCTCCACCGGTCCTCCCACCGCCAGTTCCGGCGCCGGCGCCCCTACCACTGCCAGCACCTGTACCAGGCATGGTCCCCGTCCCACCAATAATACAGCCCAAAAGCATGTTGGAGATTACTTTTGACGGGGACCCCGAGACTGTGTCGTTCTTCATCTTACAGGTTGGGAAATTTGTGCAGCGGTGGGGCCATGTGTTCCTGGATGAAGAGCAACAGGTGGAGTTTATCGCTTCACGATTCCGGGGAATTGCTACCAGCTGGTACGTGGCCTTGCACGATCTGGAGGCAGTGGAGCTGGGAAATGTAGATGACTTCATGTGGGCCTTGAGAAATAGCTTTGAAGACCCGGCGGCGGCCCAAAAGGCGGAAGCCTTTCTCCGCACCTTCAAACAAGGCAAGCTGACCATGAGGGAGTACTCCAGAGAGTTCCAAAGACATGCTGCCAAGATCCGAGACTGGACTGATCTGGTGCTGGCTCAGCAATACCGAATGGGACTAGCGGTGGATGTCCGCCATAATGTCCTTAGCTCCAAGGAGCCACGCATGCTCCAAGGTTGGATGGAAGAGGCAGAAAAGGCTGAAAGCTGACTGCGCCTCATGAAACTGGATTTATCTGTTGGGAACAGCCGTCCGAGCACTGCTACCACCCAGGTCAGAAGCAAACCAACTTCCACCCAGAGCGGGGTGAAGGATCAACGCATGAGACAGGGCTTGTGCCTCCGATGTGGGGAGAAAGGGCATTTTGCAGCCTGCTGTCCCAAGGAGGACCCTAGCCGGGCCCTAACCCATGAGGAACAAAGGCGACGGCAAATGCCAACCCCAAGAAAAGGAACAGCCAAGCCGCGCAACCCACGGGCCCTTTTTGCCAACCCAGACACTGTGGATTCATTGATTCTGGAAGAAGAAGAGCGTGAGCTGCAGGGAAACGAGCAGGTCCTGTTTGTAAGTGGCGCAGCACAGCAGGACCCTACCCCTGAAGCACCCAAAACGGTGAGCAATCACCCCTCCCTCTTCTTTGTGACTGTAATAATAATGAATCCAGTGATGATGACCCACATCAGGGTCCGAGCCCTCATTGACTCGGGGTGCGGGAGGGATTTGATAAACCCATCACTGGTAACGGGACTAGAAGCAGTGGTTACCAGCCTGAAAGACCCCATTACCTTTACGCAAATGGATGGGTCACCGATGAAAGAGCCCTGCCGGTTCGAGACCATCCCCTTACGGGTGGGCGCTGGGGAACACTGGGAGCTCCGTTCATTTGTGATAGCCCCACAAGCCCAGTTCCCATTGGTTCTGGGTAGCCCGTGGCTACATGGTCATGATCCTTATATTCTCTGGGAAGAAGGGATAGTGCGTTTTATCTCCCCAAAATGTATGGAGCATAAGTGGGACCCTTTGTGGGGAAATCCTCCAGACAACGATCCCCCACGAGCCTGCCTAGCGATAGAGGACATTAACCGCATTCCCAAAGAATACAGGCACTTGGCTTGTGTCTTTGAGGAGGAAGAGGCTGATGAACTGCCCCCCCACCATAATTCAGACTGTGCTATAGAGATTCTCCCAGGACAGAAATTGCCTAGAGGGAAAATATACGCTATGAGCCCCATGGAAAAAGAGGAGCTACGTAGGTTCATTGATAAGAACCTAGCTCGTGGATTTATCCGACCGACTTCGTCCCCCTTTGCCGTTCCCCTGCTGTTTTGTAAGAAGATGGGGGCTCAGACTTTGTACTGATTATAGGGGTCTTAATACAGTTTCAGCCACCAATGCCTATCCCATGCCCCTCATCAAAGACCTGTTGGCAGAGGTGGCAAAGGGGAAGGTCTTTTCCAAACTGGATTTGCACGATGCCTACTTCTGAGTCTGCATTAGACAAGGGGATGAACACAAGACTGCTTTTAATACCCCTCTAGGACAGTTTGAATACCGAGTTATGCCCTTCAGATTACAAGGGGCCCCTGGGGTCTTCATGAACTTAATAAATGAGGTGCTGCACCCCTATTTGTTTAAGGGGGTGGTTGTTTACTTGGATGATATCTTGGTGTACAGCCCAGATCTAAAGACTCACGTCAAAATGCTCCGGGAGGTACTGGAGAGGTTGTTAGAACACAAACTGTTTGTCAAACTGTCTAAGTGCGAATTTCATCAGAGGCGCATTGACTTCTTAGGGTACCGCATATCCCCGGATGGCTTGGAGATGGACCCGAAAAAGGTCCAAGATGTTTTAGCTTGGGAACCCCCGCAAAACCAGGCGACAGCTCCAAAGTTTCCTCGGCTTCGCCAATTTCTACCGCCAATTTTTGCCCCATTTTGCCCAGGTCGCCCTCCCTCTCACAGATCTACTCAAAACCAAGGGGAGGGGGGCAAAAGCATCCCAGCCAGGAGCTCACTTAGATTGGACACCTCAGTGCCAGCAAGCATTTGACCAACTTAAACAGTTGTTCACCTCTGAACCTGTGCTGGTGCACCCAGATGAGACCAAGAAATTAATCAAAGAATGCTTGGATCTACTTGCTTTTGAACCTGACACTTCTGTATATTGAGCACTAGATGAAGGTAAATATTGTGAGTTTGTTAATTATATATGACTATGTTGTAAATATTGATATTAATTTCTGGGCTGATTATTATTATTGTAGCTATAGGGTACAACTGAAGAAGTATCAACGAAACGAAGATTGGAATCGGAGTCTTTGTCCCGTGTCCTTTGTGCCAGCTTCCTTTATACACTCTGTGTTGTTGTATGTCATTTGTATACACTATATTGTAGCTGTTTGCACACATTTGTTTTGTATAAATATTCTTTTCTCCTTTGCACTTCAATATAGTGCCCTGGACCGCATTATTTATACAGTGCCTTTTTTGGTTTATGTACATTATACTGTGTTATCATTTTTGTATTTCATTGAGGTGAACAGGATCAAGCATCCAGGCCTAGTTGTCATGTCAGTCAGGTGTCATTAAGTCACTCAGAGGGCACTGCCAGGCTTAGGGTAGCCAACTCCAGACAACAGATCTCTCTCCCCCTGGAGAAAATAACTGCTTTGGAGGGTGGACTCTATGGCATTCTGTTCAGCTGAGGCCTCTCCCCTCCACAAATTCTGGCTTCTGTAAATTCCACCATAAAATCTCCATGAATTTTCCAACCTGGAGCTGGCAACCCTAGTCAGGACTGGCCCCAATGAGTTCCCCACAAAGCCAAAGTAGGCCTGGAAAGGGCCTCCTGCCCCTGCCTTTTTACTGACAGAACTAAGCTTGGTTGCCTAGCAACAACTACTGAGGGGAAAGGGAGCCCCACAGCAGTTTTGGCAGCTTATTCAGACAGAGAATGGCCAAGCTGCCAGTGGGTGGAGGAGAGGCATGGACCCAGCAACCCAGCCAATGGCACACAAGTACTCTTGAGTGGTGGTTGATGGGCCAATGGCTGATGAAGCGCATAGCACGGCCAATGGGAGAGCTGGAAAGTGTCAATACGCTAAGGCGTATATATAGGATGAAGTCTCTCCACATTTCAATGAAATCACAAGAGCAACAGAATGAGAAGACTAGATACAAATACTAAGAATTCATTGGGAAGCTATTTAAATCCACACTAATTGAAGCCCAAATAGAATGCATTCCACTGGTTAGGAAATGCACTGCCAGGTCTAAAAGAAGGCCTGTGTGGTTAACAATGCAAGTCAAGGAAGCCATAAAAAGTAACTAGGCTTCTTTTTAAAAGTGGAAGGTCTGCTCCATTAAACTGAATGGGAGAGACCACAGACTCAGGCAAAAGAAATGTAAGGCAATAATTAGGCATGCAAAAAAGAGATTTTGAGTAGCAGGTTGCTAAAAACATCAAGACAACCAATAAACATTTTCAAAAATATATCCAGAGCAGGGAACCAGCCAGAGAAGCAGTGAGGCCTTTGGATGACAAAGGAATCAAGGGATTGCTAAAGAAAGATGGGGAGATAACAGAGAAGCTCAATGACTTTTTTGCTTCTGTGGAAAGTGTGGGGCACATACCCATGCCACAGGCCCTATTTTTCAGGAAGATAGTCTAAAGAACTGAGCCAAATTGAGATGATGAGGGATGAAATTCAAACCTAGTGGGGAAATTAAAAATGGATAAGTCTCCAGGTCCTGATGGTATACACCCTACAATTCTTAAGGTACTCAGGTGCAAGATCATTGATTTATTAACCTGTATATGTAACCTATCCCTAAATTCAGCCACTGTGCGAGAAGACTGGACAGTAGCAAGTGTGACACCAACTTTTGAAAAGGGATCCAGAGGGGAACCAGGAAATTACAGGCCAGTCAGCCTAACATCTGTCCCAGGCAAATTAGCAGAATCTTTAATCAAAGGCCCGATCTGCATCTAGCATTTGCTCTGCTGTCTTACTGAATGCACACTGGAAATATTGCATGCCACTTTCACTTTGATTGAGTGTCACATTTTATGGCAGTGTCCAGACTGCATGCTGCTTTCACTTTGTGGCTGTCTGCATAGATTTATGGCTGTTTTATGGCCAGTACAGTGTTGGCCTGGTATAGTTGAATGTGGTTTTGAACTGCATCTTTTTCTGTTCCAGTGTGGGTTTGGTAAAAATGCTAAATGCAGATTGGCCCAAAGATAGAATTGTTAGGCACATAGAGGTACAAAGCTTGCTGAGGAAAAATCAGCATGGCTTCTGCAAAGGGAAATCCTACTTCACCAACCTTTTGGAGTTCTTTGGGAAAGTGAACAAGCATGTAGACAACAGTGACCAGTAGACATTATATACCAGGACTTTCAAAAGGCTTTTGACAAGGTACCTCACCAGAGACTCCTGAGTAAATTTAGCAATCATGGGATAAGAGGACAGGTTCTCTTATGGACTAAAAGCTTGTTAAATGACAGGAAGCAAAGAGTAGGAATAAATGGACGGTTCTCACAATGGAGGGAAGTAAGCAGCAGGTTCTCACCAGGATCAGTATTGGGGCCAGTACTATTTAGTGTATTCATCAGTGATCTGGAAACAGGGGGTGACTGGTCTAGTGGCCAAGTTTGCAGATGACACCAAATTATTCAGGATGGTGAAAACCAAGGCTGCCTGTGAAAAGCTCCAAAAGGACCTCCACAAACTGGTTGAGTGGTTGACAATATGGCAAATGAAGTTCAGTGTTGGTAAGTGTAAGGTGACACACATTGGGACAATAACCCCATCTTCAAAAAATGGGGTCTGAATTTTCTGAGACTGAGAGGGGAAAAGATCTTGGGGTTGTAGTGGATAGCTCAATGAAAGTGGCAACCCAGTGAGCTGCAGTGGTGAAAAAAGGCAAACTCTGTGTTAGGGATTATTAGGAAATGGATTAGAATAAAATAGTCCACATTTATGCTCCATATGATGTGATCTCATTTGAAATATTGTGTACAGTTCTGGTCACCATATTTCAAAAAGGAAATTGCAGAGCTGGAAAAAGTGCAGAGGAGGGCAACCAAGATAATTAGGGGTTGGAGCATCTTCCCTATGAGGAAAGGCTGAAGAGTCTAGGACTTTTCAGTTTAGAAAAGAGACAACTAAGGGGGGGGATGATCAAGGTTCCCTCGAAGCTGCGCTAGGGGGCATTGGCATACATTTTAGCTGACTGCTCAGGGATTTTAGCTTTTAGCTTCCAGCTCACAAGCATTTTCCCCTCTATTGGAAAACAATGGAGGATGAGAGACACCTCCTTATGGGGCCCATAGAATTGGACCCCCTGGACTAATATTTTCAAAATTTGAGGGGGGGTTCTGAGGAGAGGCACCAGCAGCTATGCTGCAAATTTGGTGCCCTTACCTCAAAAAAATAGCCCACTGGAGCCCCAGATACCCCTGGATCAATTCTCCATTATAGCCAATGGGGCCCATTGACTATAATGGTCCCTACAGGCTATAATGGAGCAGGAAAAAAATTAATTTTTTTTGCACACCCCATTATGCTTTTCAGTATGATTTGTAAGATACCATGAGTCATAGTAAAAGTGGAATATAAATACTTGAATAGATAAGTCGTTTGGGCAGGTTGATAATATTTAAGCAACTTCCTGTTTGTTAGGTTAGGCAGGGTTCTGACACTGATTGTTCCACCTCTGTTATACTTACTTGAAAATTTGTCATATTTCACTTGAGGCACAGGGAATGTAAGGGTGTAATGGCGACCAGTCAGTGACATCTATGGATGACCACTACTGTGGTACTGTCCAGATGGCAGCTACCACAAAGGGGAGCTGAAAGTGATAATTGTCAAAATTTATAACAGGACCTCAGGGGGTGCCAGTGATGCAGGCATGGTTGTGTTCAGTGCTCTCTTTCTCAGCAGAGTGAGTGTGAGCAAGCACACCCAGTTTTTAGCCTCTGGCTCAGGAATGATGGCTCCAGGGTGAGCTAATTTTTGCAGGAGCCAAATCGCTCACTCACAGCTTTAATGCCAGTAGCTCAGCAAGTAGAATTTTGTGCTCACAGGACTCCACAGCTTAGAGGGAAAACTGGCTGTGTCATCTGTGTGTCAAGCAATGCCATACGTCACAACTGTGCCACAAAGTACACAAGTTGCTAGCAAGCATTTCACTTCGTAACTGTCATCAGGTAACTTCATATGTGACTGTGGGCATTGTTGTCTACGTTAAAAAGATTGTATTGGGCCTGAAACTACAAATGATAAATGTCCTGCCAGGGTAAGGTCTTGGGAGTTTAGAACATGCATTCCTACAAACCAGTAGTTATGTTGTAATTATAAAGTGCTGTAGATAATATGTATGGATGTCACTGATAAATCTAGGTAGAGCAAGGTAAACTGGGGCATGAACACTGATGTTATTCTTTACTTTTGCCAGGCCATGCTGGGGTTCGAGGAGCTTGGGTTTCTGCACTGTGTGGGAGCCCTGGATGGCTGCCACATGCCAATCCAGGCAACACCAGGGCAAGCTGCAGAATACTATAACAGGAAGCACTTCTACTCAATCCTCCTGCAGGGGACTGTGGACCACCGAGGCCGCTTCATTGATGTTACAGTGGGTGAACCCGGCAGGAGCCATGATGCTCACCTACTCAGGCGGTCCAGACTCATTCAGGCAATGGACCACAGAGTATTTGTGCCCGGAAACCCCTCACTGACAATTGGGGTGGGGCGTTCAGATCCCTCCCCTGGTGATTGCTGATGCCGAGTACCCCATGCGCCGCTGGCTGATTACTCCCTACACAGGAGTGCTGACACCATGGTAGGCGGTGTTCAACAGAGCACACAGGAGGGACAGGTGTGTGGTATAGTGGGCCTTTGGATGGCTAAAGGCTTGCTGGAGGTGCCTGGGGGTCACGCTGCAGGTGGAACAGCAGAACTTAAATGCAGTGCTGTGCACCTGTGCAGTGCTGCACAACATCTGCGAGGAGCGTGGCCACCCGGTCACCCTGGAGGCCACAGTGCAAGAGAACAATCCTCCCGCACAGCAACCCCAGCCAGGAGGGAATGAGGGGCACCATGAGGAGGGCAGGGCAGTGCGTGCCACAATCACCCAGTGGTTGCAGAGGCAGCGCAGGCACTGAGTCGAGAACTCTGACTTTCCCCAGCACTCCATGTCCCCACATTTATTAAACCTGCTGTATGTAAATATGTTATGAATTGTTGTTGATGTTGTTGTTTGTTAAAAATGTTTTATTTGTCTTAGATGTTGTTGTTCAGTAAAACCTTTAATCAACAGAAAGGCTGAGCTGCGTTTTCCTGGACTCCCCACCCAAGAAGAATGGTTTGTGACTGTAATGTCAGTAGCTCACAAAGTGGAATTTTTTTCCCCCACAGGACTCCACAGCTTAGAAGGAGCATTGCCTATGAGGTAGGTGGGGCTGAGAGAGCTCTTTCGAGAACTGCTCTTTCAGGAACAGCTCTGAAATAACTTGCGACTGACCCAAGGTCACACCAGCAGCTGCATGTGAAAGAGGAATGGGGAGTAAAACTCGGTTCTCCCAGACTGGAGTCTGTGCTCCTAACTACTACACCACGTGAAATGGTATCAGGGATAGGGTTGCCAACCTCCAGGTATGGGCTGGAGTTCTTATATCTCCCCATAGGAATCAACAAGGGTAGACCTACACTACCAGTTTCCCCACGGGAAATATGGGGAGTAGACTTGCCCTCCGTTGTCCCCACCGGAAACAACATGGGTAGACCTGGGCTCTCATCTCCCCATAGCAAACAATGGGGGTTGATCTAGGCTCCCAAATCCCCGTAGGAAATCAGGGCCACGTATCATTTATCAGGAAAACCATGCATCCTTTGGATGTCCCCTCATTCTGCCCTCCCTTGTACCATTAAACCTTCTGTTGAGGCGTACAGTGGTCTATCACAGTGGCCACTATCCCAAAGAAAATGAGGGACACTCCTGGAAGTTTGGCAAATTCAGCCTGTTGTCTTTTATTAGTTGTCTGTGCCTCCAAACACTTCCCCCTGATCTCTCCAAAAACTTCCAACCCCCCCCCCCAGAACAGTTCGAGTTCCAGAGTCCCAAAGTAGCCAATTAGCTCCACAGAAACTTCTAAAAATCTTCAAAAAAAACCCCAATCCCTGGCATTTATTCAAACGAAGCACACGTTTCATTGGGCGTCCGTGCACTTCTCTAATCCAAGCGCGCATGCACACCAACACTCCTGCTGAAACCTTGTGCAGCAATGGACACATTGCCCCAAAAGGGAGTTTTCTGGGAGGAGGACAAGCTGGAGCTCATGCTCGTATTTCTGTGGGAGAAAGGCTATGGAGAGCGGGTTATGACCAGCACCCACCTGGAAACATTTAGTCTATTCGAGGAGGTGGCCACTGTGCTGATGGAGGCAGGCCACGCCAGAAGCCCCACTCAATGCCGCGCCAAGTTTAAAAGAGACAAAGCTGCATTTTTTGAGGCTCTTGAAGACTACGGGGGGATACTCCCTGCGAAGACTCTTCCCAGGTGGGAAAAGAGGAGACTGGCAAGTGAGTGCTCTTTCCCCCCTCCCCTTTATACTGGAGCGCACTATTACTTGTCACTTGCATGTCACAATAACTCCCAGCCCCCCATTTTCCCATAGAATCCTACCGGCCAAAAAGGAGCTGCAGATAAGCAGCACTAAGGGACTCTCCAGGATCCTCTGTCGAAAGGGGGCATGCATCTGGTAAGCAAATGTAGCTCACATTGCACAGGTAGGGGGATTGGCTGTAGCATCACTCCCTTTTTCTCTCCATGTAAAAGGAACCAAATTTCTAAGAAAATATTCACAAGCAGAAAGGGAAGGGAAACATTTCGGGGGGGGGGTGCTAGTGTAATCTGGCAATGCACACCTTTTGACAGATCACTGCAGATCTGGGAAGTTGGTGCCTGTGGGTATCTGTGTTCTCCATACCAGTTGCAGCCAGTGTTCCCTCTAAATTGAATTACTGTGAGCAGGATTGCGGTTCTATAGCCTCTACCTCACAGACTCCTCTGCTGAGAGGGAGCAATGGTTACAGGTAAGGTTGAATTGGAATCCCTACCACAAGGTCAAAGTAGCGTGGTCTTCTGGGGTTTTCAGTGCCCCACATGACAGAACCGTGGAGTTTGTTGCGTGACCTGCTCTAGACTGGGAAAGCACAATTGGCTTAGCCTTGCACCCTAGGAGAAGTGGTAAGTGGGTCCTCAGCAGATTAGAGCACCATACAGTGAGTAAAAGGGGGGATCTGGCCAAGAGAACACAGCAAAACTTATACTAAGCTTATTTCCTGTGTCATTTTCAACAGGACTATGTGTGAGCGTGGCGGTGCAGACTGCAGGATCCCCTCTGGAGAGCGATTGAGGTAAATTTAGATGTATTATTGGGAAGTCATCTGTCCATGCACGAGGATCAGTGCCTGGAATGGTAACTGTATCGGGATGTAAACCTGAGTGCCTGATTGAGGTTAAGCATCCCTGGGCAGATAGAGATCCAGGGTGATGCAGCAAGGGCCAACCCCCGGTGTGCTGTCACTCAAGGGCACATCGCATGGGAAGTGTGTACGTTTGCCTGCCCCTATTAACCTTTGATTTTCAACCACTCATTTTAGGGTCAGTAGACACAGAGATAGCCTCCACACAGTCAGAGGGGCAGGAAGCGGCACCAGAAGCCACCTCTGAGTCCCCAAGTGGTAAGAGCAAGGGCCATTACTTGACTTGCCAAGGAATAACATTGCACATCCTAACGGCTACCCATTCTCTCACAGCAGTTGGTGAACCAAGCTACAGGGGCCAGGCTGCTGCAGTGGAAGCCCCCCCAACTCAAGACCAGCGGCTGGACCTCATGCAGGCCACCCTTGAGACGCTCCAGGCCACCCTTGAGCAGCTCCAGGCCAGCGTGGAGCTGCTCAGGGCAAGCGTGGACACGACTCGGCAGAACCATGAGTATCCTTTCCGTCCTGGTCCTGTAACCAACATTAGGAATATGAGAGACAACCAGGGCACACGAGCAGTTATCAGCACAGGTTTTATTGAACAGCTGCCACTAGTGTGGTGAACCTAAAAAACCCACAATAGAAATAACAACAACCATAACCACACAACACTGCCGTTTACTGAGAAGGTCAGAGCCCCCCTGCCCCCGCCTTTGGCATCCTCTCAGTTTGTGTTAAGTGGCTTCCTGTGTAGTGGGAAACAGCACCAGTGTGGGACATCACTTCTCCCCTGGTGAGTACTCTGTGGGAAATGACAGGAGTTCAGAAATGACTCTTGGTTGGTCCGGCTGCAGTGCAAAGGAGGCTGCTTCTCAACCACATTTTGTTTGAAATGCCATTGTGTTTAAGAGGCCTCAGTGACAACTAAGCATGTGTATTTTGTTGGAGGGAGGGAAGCAGTATTGTTGGGGTCAGTGGGGGAGCACTGGAGGGATCAGCCCGAAAATGGCGTTGCCCAGGGAAGAGGCAGTGCCAGTGTCAAGAATAGTGCACTGGGAAAGTTCCTCAGGTGAGGAGCAGGATCCATCCTGGCAATTGTGCAATCAGGGTATGTCATGGCTCAGGGAATCTGGCCACTGAGTCCCTTGGCCAGGGAGAACCCACTGTAAGGTGGCTTTCAGATGTCCCTTTGAGCATCCTATCATGTTCACAGTCATAGTGGCTAAAGGGGCATGTGGGTTTTTAAGACTCCCTTGTGCATAACGGTGTTAATGCTGAGCACCTACTTGTTATTTCAGAGGATGGACATACACACCGCATCGAGGTTGTGGAGCGAGCAATGCTGAGACTGTGCAGGGAGTTTCAGGGCATCCGGCTCACCGCAGCGGTGGCAGCCCAGGCGGAAGAGCAGGAATCTGAAGGGAGAGAGGAAGCTGGGGCAGAGGGAGAGTAGTCTGTCCTTTGTGGTGTTGTTACCCTGTTATGTTTGCAGTGTGTGAAGGTTTGTTAGTATTTCACTGGTTTAGTTGTTTAATGTTTTCCAGAGTTATGTATAAAGTTTGATTTTTTCTAAAAGGTCATTGTTATGCCTGGATTGCTTTTGGCCCTGCATCCCCTACTCAAACCAGGGGACACCCAAACTGACAGAGAGTTAGGGAGGGTCTTTTGAGGGAGCAGCAGTTTCTGAAGGACAGCTAGCTACTTCAGACAGTCATGGGAGCATAACATGGGTCCTCTCTCAAGTATCGGCAAAGCAGCCATGGAGGTCATTCCTTCATGCTGGACACAGTTGGGGCTAAAGCAGGCGGCCTAACAGACAGCAGCTCTGAGGGCAGAGGCAAGCTTGATAAAGCAGGCAGACAACATGGCTGAGAAGGGAAAAAAGCAACACACCCGAAAGGATCCAATACCGGTTTTATATACACAACAATACTTACATGTGTGAAGATAAACTTAAATACATGTAATTTTTAAAAAGGAATACCAGAACTTTTTAAAGTCAACTAATGACAACTGCACAATGGAAAGAATCTGCTGAGCACTGCTCCCATGTGACTGCCACCGGTTTCCTTGGGGTTTGCACAGAGAGCCACGTGAGCCCTGTCAAAGGGACCAGAAGCTGCACAATAGCAGCATAGCTTGGTGGACTGTGCATTACATCAACACAACTTGCTTCTTGAAATTTCATGGTGTGCACTGGCTTTAACCAAGATACGGAGCATTGCCTATTAAACTGTATTATGGAAATGCCACCCTTTGCAAGGCTTACGTGACCAAATGGGTTAGGGTAAGTAAGGTAACCCACTCATTCAACTGGTTCCCCTGGGCCCATCAAAAGTGTCCAGCTGGCCTTGTTTCCTCCCACTCTGTGGAGCATGTTCTACCCACGCCTCACTCTGTGTAGCCTGAGCAGGCAGTGGGGCTGATGAACAGCAGCTTTTATGCTCTGTATGACACATCACATCTGGAGGCGCTGAGGAGGTTGGCCCCAGAAACTGGAATTCTGACCATCAGAGGCCTGTCCCCATCTGAAACAGTCAGTGGATGCAAAAGCAATTTGACTCTGAGGCACACAGGTGTTTTTTGTTTTGTTCATTTTGTTTTATCAAAACTCAGCGCTCTTATGGACTTAGTGCTTGAATATGGTTCTCTGGGTCTCTTGTCCCGCCTCTTCCTGAAACCTTGGGGAGTGCTAGGAGAGGAAGTTGAGTTGCCACCTGGTTGAGTGGCCACCCCCCTCTGCATACATTCCCCCCATCCCTGGTCCCTGGGCTGGCTTGATGAAGATTTGCTGCAGCAGAGTATGTTTGAACACTGGCCATCTGTGAGGCGGCACTTGCACTCTCTCCTCGGATGGTCCTCGTGAGGTCAGTGAGTGCTGCCAGTGCCCCCTGAAGGATTCCACACAGGGCCTCCCTGGACTGCCTCTCCTCCTCAAGGGAGGCAGACATCAGAGCCATGAAGTCCTCATGCTCTCGTCTCCCTGCCTCCAGCAGCACCTCTCGCTACCGGGTGGAGTGCCTCAGCATCTCCTCCCCTATCTTTTGCACCGCCAAAACCCTTTTGGTCCTTGCCCTTACAAAGGCCAGGTGGGATTTCAGCAAGAGCTCAGTCAGGATGACTCCAGGTGCGAAATCTGTGGTTGGGAGAAAAAAAGGGGGAAGATATGCTGGGGAGTGGTTGACATGCAGCAGCCGTAGTCTCCATTCACCACCTTCTCATGCCCTGCTATGCCACACCACCTGGGGGTCAAGGATTCAGGCTTACCAGTTGGGTTTCTGTGATCTTGGCTCCCACCTGCCTCCAGCTGGGTGGATGCAGATGTGCCTGTGGTGCACAGGTGAGAAAAGGAGTGTTATGCAAAAGACACTAATGGCTGCTTGACTCATTATATCTTGTAGAGGTGCACAGAAAAGACTTCCAGAAAGCTTTTCATAAAGTTCCTCATCAAAGGCATAGATAGGAACTCTCAGTCTGGGGCAAGTGAGGCTCTGTATTCTTGATGTTGGGGGGGGCAAGAGTGGAAGGGCTTCTAGCATCCTGGCCCCACTGCTGGACCTCCTGATGGCACCTGGTATTTTTGGCCACTGTGTGACAGAGTGTTGGACTGGATGGGCCTTTGGCCTGATCCAACATTGGCTTCTCTTATGTTCTTATGTTCTTAAATGTAAATGTGCCAGTAAATGCTCAGGGAGAAGTGGCAGGGTGAGATCTTTGGGTGGTGGAGGGGGTTGATTATGTGAAGTGTTATGGACAGAAATAAACCATAGCAGTAGTCATCCCCTGAGAGCTGGTCTCACCATACCCACCTTCCTGAGGTGGGAAAGCCTCTATATTCCCCTCACCATTGTCTTCAGCTCCTTCCTCTGCCTGTGACAGAGAGCTGTTTCCTTCTGGAATGAAGAGAAAATGCAGCCTGATGTCAATTGACCAGGTTGAGTGTACTGCACGCCATGCTACAGAAAAATCACAGGTATTACAGGCAACCACACAGCCATTCCAGAGATAACAAGGTGGCTGGAGCAATAGGAAGGATGAGGAGTCAAATCCTGGACATGTCACAATGGCTGTCATGGCAATATTCCTGGGGGGTAGAATGGCATACTGTCAGGTTGAGGTATTTTAAAATTTCCACAGGCCTGAATGTACTTGGAGAATATCTACATGTTCTGGTTGCCAAAATGCCCCTATCGTAGTATTATGAGAACAGCCCACATTACTGACTATAGGGAGAGAGTACCTCAGTCACCAGAGGGCCGAGGCTGGAGAGTGTGGAGTGGCCTACTTTGTGACTCAGCGGTGGATCCCTCCCACAATTGTATATGGACCCAGATATGTACTCGCCACATGTGCTGCCTGCTCCCTGTTGGTCCATGGGAAAAAGATCCAGGGTGGCTTCCGGGGAGGGAGGGATGCTCTGATGGCTGGTGCTGGGAGCTGTCCCCTCCTGGAAGCTGTGTGACGGCCTCCTCCCTGTCACGCTGACACTCCCCTGAAAGATGCGGCTCAGCTCCTCGTAGTAGGGGCAGGTCTGTCTTGAGGCACCGGATGTCTGGTTGTTGGCCACCACCTGTTTGAATTTCAGGCAAAGGCTTTTTGTTTTTGTTCGGCACTCCTCTGCACTTCACCTGAAACCCTTGGCAGCCTCCCTTTCGAAATCTCTCTAAAAATCTTGATGTTCCTAGTGGAACATCTCAGATCCACTTTAGCCTCCCCCCAGAGAGTTAGGAGCTCCAAGGTCTCCCCGCACCGCCAGGAGGTCCCTCTCACACCAGACATTTTTGAGGAGTGTCGCTTTCCCTCCAAAAGCCTGCCCTGAGGTGAACATGTGAAATGAGTTCCAGCACAAGACAGATACCTGTGTTACCAAGGCATTATTTCCACTTCAATCCCACCCCTCCAACAAAACACTTCCCTTTAAACTTTTGACCTGAAAATGGCCTCCATGAGATCCCAAACTCGTCTAAACACTAAAACTAGGCACCGTTTAAACACTGATTTTATTAACTTAGGAGCAGAGCTCCACCCATGCACATACCGCCGATGCTTAAAAAAAATGGCGAGCGAAAAGTGGAAGCCTGAGGCTTCCATGGCTGCTTTCCAGAGGGGAGGGGGGTTGAGGCACCCGGAAGTGGCTTGACACTGCAGGAGCAATCAGATGTCGGAAACTGCAGCTCGAAACTGGAGAATCAGAAAAACACCACTTCAGTAAGTGGTATCAAAATGCTCCGTTTTAAAGGGGGGTTGAGCCGGGAAGTGATGGCTGGGGATGGTGTGCAGATGTTGGGTATGCGAACGTGCATATAAAATCCATTCCTGAAGCGTGCCGAAAGCGGTTCAAACGGTACGTCTGAACACACCCAATGGCTATTAGCCATGGTGACTGAGGAGAACCTCCACATTCACAGGCACTAATCTTCTGAATCCCAGAGCCAGGAGACAACATTAGGAGAAGGCCTTGGCCTCTATGCCCTGTTGTTGGCTATCCAGAGGAACTGGTTGGCTGTTGTGTGAGACAGGATGCTGAACTAGATGGGCCCACTGGCCTTTTTATGTTCTTATGAGAAGCTATGTTTAGGATTACACAGTTGTTGTAAATTTTTGTCATAAGAACATAAAAAGAACACAGTTGGCTCACACCAGAGCATTCCCCTCCCTCCACAGCATAATGTCCCTGTTGGAGTGAGCAACTCAGCATGCCTTGACATTGGGGGTGTTACATCACTCTAAGTGTGTACAGGTGTTATCTCCTTGAAGGGGATACCTTTCTTTGTCTTAACATGGGAGCTGCCCTGATTGCTCCTTCCTCTCTCTTTTTGTCCTGTTATTCCCTCCACATTGCCTTCCATGGAGACACATGTCTCTACAGGTTTTTTCTGTAGATACAGTGCCTCATACTCCCACACATATGATGCCAGACAAGATGACCATTTGTGACAGGTCAAGTGCTCTTTAGATTAGGCTTCTCTTTCTCTTCCTTTGAGTGCAACCAGAACGTGAACGGGATGTACTTGAATAAATGTGAGTTTACCTTCTTTGCAGTATACTTTCTGGGAGATTTATTTACTGAACTCAGTTTCATGCTTCTATGACTAGGCAAAGTCTGCTGGGCAGACTTTGCTAAACTCTGGTAAACTCTGCTATACTAACCAAATATCCCAGTAGCTGCATACCATTTTGCCTGTCCACATCCTCTGAATGTACCTGGAAGTTCCAGGCTGAAGACTGGCAACCCTAACAGCAGGGCCTACCAACATTACACCTCCACCTGATATTGCCTCCTAGTGCTGGTATTCAGAGACTTACTGCGTCTGGATGCAGAAGTTCCCTGCAGTGCAATGGCTGCAATCCATACATCTAATGCTCTTTTTAAAACATTTTATAATATATGTTCAGTTGTTGCCACCTAGTGGCCTAGTTAGTCATTGTCAGAAAAGATCCCTGGGTATGCCTGAGCAGGGCTGGGGATTGTTGTTCTGCGACTGAGAACAACCCAGATTCTGTGTTGGAAGCCTGGCTGAGGCCTTATGATGTAAATCAGCAATAAATATAGTTATACCTGCTGTGTTCAACTGATTCGGACCTCCTACATTACACTGGTGATTAAGGTGGGATTGGCCAGTATATTCACACTCAGTAACAGTATAACTGCTTAGGGACACAGAATGACCTCCAATGGGATCATTAAGGAGTTTGATTTGGATACAGAGGAGTGGATTCAGTATGCTCTCTCAGTACTTCATTGCCAATGGTGTGACTGATGAAAATAAAAAGCAGGCGATTTTGCTGAGTGTTTGTGGAGCAAAGACTTATAGCTTAATCAGAAGCTTCACAGTACCTGAAAAGTCCATGGCTAAATCCTTTGAGGAACTGATTGAATTGGTTTCAAATCATAATAACCCTGAACCATCAGAGACTGTACAGCATTTTAAATTTAATAGTTATTCATGTCTACCTGGAATGTCTGCAGCTGTTTTTGTATCAGAATTACATCACCTCTCAGAGCATTGTGGGTTTGGAGACACCTTGAATGCCATGCTGAGAAATAGGCTAGTCTGTGGCATTGATGATGAAAGGATTCAGAGACATTTACTGGCAGAATCCGGTTTAGACCTTTAAAAAGTCCTAGATGTTGCATGAGGCATGGCAGTTACAACCCAAAATGCCTTAGATTTGAAGAGCTCTAAGCAACCTAGGAATGTCCAGGCTTGCACAGCTGTGATGCACAGCTTGTCCAACACTACAGTGGTTAAATAGAAGTCTCCAAGGGAACCAAAATGCTCCCCCAGAGGTATACAGCCCTGTTTTCATTGTGGAGGGAAACATGATAGTCAACCATGATTCCACAGGAATAGTGAGTGCTGGATATGCCAGAAACAAAGCCACTTAGCTAAGCTGTGCCATGCTAATGAGGCAGAGAAAAAAAAGACAGAAAGATGTCAAGGCTGAGGTCCATCAAGTTGATGATGGGGAGGAAGATTCTGAAAACATCGATGAAGTGTACATGATGTTCAGTGTTACAAAAAGCCATAACTTGGAATCTCAGAGCGGCTTACAAACTCCTTTCCCTTTCCCTCCCCACAACAGACACCCTGTGAGGTAGATGGGGCTGAGAGAGCTCTGACAGAAAGAGCTCTGCTCTTTTCAAGAACACATCTGACAAAACCATGGCTTGCCCAAGGTCATCCAGCAGCTGCGAGTGGAGGACTGGGGAATCAAACTGAGTTCTCCCAGATTAGAGTCTGTGCACTTAACCACTACACCAAACTGGCTCTTCAGTGGGAAAAGGCTGATCATGGGAGTGGATATAGGAGTTTCTCTGTCCATAATCAGTGAGGCCACTTATAAATGCTTGTGGCCAAAGAGGATAGACCCTCAGTTTGAAGCAATTAAAATGGTGCTGCATACATATCCAAGGAGAGGTACCATTAATGTAGAAGTGAAGTATGCCGATCAGAAGTCATGGTTGCCATTAGTTCAAGGAAAGGGTCCAAGTTTGATGGGCCAGGACTGGATAAGAATGTTAAAACTGGACTGGGCAAACATTAATTATATCCACTTAACTCAGCATAGAAGCTATTCTTAAGAAGCACCTAGAATTGTCTTCCGGTCGGAGTTAAAATGGCGAGTTGACACACTTTGCGAACTGTGCAGGGTGGACGGTGGCTCCTTTTGACAGTTTGGGCCCCTTTTGGCCCAACGCAGCACTCCCCAGGCAGGGGGGTGGCAAGCAAGCAGCAAAGTCCTAGCGAGAGTTGAGATTGGCGTGGGCAAGCTTCGAAGGAAGCTTGTTTACGCTTTGATCCCCTCTCACGAAGCGGGCAGTTGCGGGACAACACTACAGGAGCCAACCGGGCTGACAATTCAGCATAAACCCATCATCTACCGACCTCTTTATCATCAAGGTCAACATTAAGTTAAGAAGAAGCAATGCGAAACCCCGAGATCAAACTTTAAGGTAACAAAGAACTTTTGCCTACCGGTTTGAAGACGTAGCGAAATTTGAACCAAGCGGTTAAGTGCATAAAAGCCTTTTCGAAGTAATCCGCTCTGTTTGGAACTGAAAGAAGCTTTCTAGAACGTGAAAATAGCGAAAAAGTAACTTTTGTTTTGCATTCCTGTGGTCAGTTAGAGATTAACGGCAAGTTGTAAAAACGAAACTGATGTGATTCTGTGCTACCAAAAATAAGTTCCGGCTG
Source organism: Gekko gecko (assembly GCA_029375565.1). Classification (NCBI taxonomy): domain Eukaryota; kingdom Metazoa; phylum Chordata; class Lepidosauria; order Squamata; family Gekkonidae; genus Gekko; species Gekko gecko. Next base: position 123,507,429 of record JAPDNY010000006.1, on the reverse strand, counting down.
AGAAAGACGAGTTTAAGGCAAGAGAGGCGTTTGAAAAGGCTGAGTAACCGGAAGGAGAAGGAAGGTTTAGCATGCTTCACAGGAAGTTGGATTTTCAGGACGGACATTAAACCGGAAGTTACAAAATAGCCTACTCTTGCCAAAAAACCATAGAAAAATTGCGCCTGCCATTTTGAGGAGGACTAATTTTTCAAAACTTAATTTTAACTATAAAATCAAAGAGAAGAAACATATAAAGGTGGCGATTCGATGGAATACTTAGAAGAAAGGAGATTTGGTGATATTTAAAAGTTTTCAAAACGGATTTGAGGCCAAGACAAAGGGCCGCCTCTACATCGAGTCCCAGAATGGCAGCAAAGGACAAAAAAGAATGGCAGGCAGCAATAGAGGCTATGGAGAAGAGGATGATGGAGGCAGTGCAGAATCTTGGAAAACAAATGGAACTACAGACTAAACAAATGGAATTACAGATGAAATAACAAATGGAAAAGCAACTGGAGCAAATAGAACAAGTACAAGTGCAAGTACAAGAGAAGAATATGGCAGCTATGAAAGAACTGGTCCTAGCAGAAGTGGCAGAGTTTAAAAAAGATACAGAAGAAGTCAAAAAAGAAGTCCAAGGTTTAGTAACAAAGTCGATGGAGCTAGAACAAAAAATCAAAAATATCCTCCAGGAGAATACAAGGTTGGAATCTATGATGGAGTATAGAGCTACGCAAAACCACCTGAGACTAAGAGGAATAGAGGAGGCCGAAGACCAAGATATACGTGCGTTGGTAATAACAACATTGACGGCATATATTGGAGAGGACCAAGGAGATCTAGACTCAGATTTCGACTTAATCTACAAAGTAAACTCAACGTATGCTCAGAGAAAAAAATTACCCAGAGATGTCATTGTGCAGTTTGTGACAAGAAAAATGAAAGAGGATATTTTCAAGAAGCAATTTACACAACTGCTGGAAATTGATGGTAAAAAGATAATAATTTTAAGAGAAATCCCAAGGGTGATGTTACAAGATAGAAAAAAATATAAAAAATTGGTTGACAAATTAAAGGCAATGGGGATTAGATTCAGATGGGAAATACCACAAGGATTGTCATTTACATACAATTCAGTGAGATTTACGATCAAATCAGAAGAAGACCTGTATAGGTTCAAAGAAAATAATTTTGAAGAGTTTTTGGATATATAAATCAAGACACTATGGAGTATAAATTGCTATCTTGGAATGTAAATGGACTTAATTCACCTAACAAAAGAAAATTAGTAAATCATTGGCTGGAAAAACAAAAGAGCAATATAATTTGTTTGCAGGAAACCCATATTAGAAAACAGGACTATAAATATGTCATAAATAAGAAATTGGGAGAAGAATTTTATTCACTAGCGACTAAAAAGAATAAAGGAACAGTGATCTACATTAAAAAAGAATTGAACCTAAGCAAATTTTTGTGGACAATGATGGAAGGTATATTGGAGTAGAAATAATGATGCACAGAAAAAAGACTTTGATTGTGAATTTGTATGCACCTAATGGAGCTAAAGAATTTTTTTTTTAAGATTTGACAAAAGAGATGGAACAATTAACTTATGATCAGGTTATTTTTGCAGGAGATTTTAATGGTACAGTGAATAACTTATTGGATAGACAATCAAAAAAAAGCTGGAGATGTGGCTGGGAAACTACCAAAATTTTTCTTTAAATTGATGAAGCAAGAGAAACTTGAAGATGTTTGGAGAAAATGGAATCCTAAAGTAAAGGACTATACTTTTTACTCTAATAGACATAACTCTTTTTCCAGGATCGATATGATTTGGATGTCGGAGGAGATGGCATTGAAGACTCAAAAAATCGAAATTTTAACAAAAATTAATTCTGATCACAGCCCCTTACTTTGGATGTCAAGAGAAAAGCCTAAACAATTATATTGGAAAATTAATGAGGATTTATTGGATAGAAAAATAGTTAATGAGACATTGCGTAGGGAAACACAGAATTTTTTTGAAACAAATTTGAATAAAGGTACAGAATTACAAATTTTGTGGGACACATATAAAGCGGTCATGAGGGGACTGCTTATTTCATTAAACACTAAAGACAGAAAGCAAAGATTGCAACAACAAAATGATTTACAAGAAAAGATCCGACAGAAAGAAAAAGAGTTAAAGAAAAAGCCAGGGAAGAAAAAGATTATAAAAGAAATTCATATGCTACAAGACCAGTTAAATGTGTTGTCAAATCGAGAACTATATTGGAATTTAAAGAAGCTGCAACAGAAATCGTTTGAGGGTGCTAACAAACCTGGAAAGTTCTTAGCATGGCAATTGAAAAATAGACGAGAAAGAAATTTTATAAATAAGACTAGCAGTAAAGCCCGTTGTGAAAACAATACAACGGGCTCTAGAAAGATGTGATGTGTAATGAATGCATAGTGTGGAAGGAGGTAAAGTAAATATTAGTAGTCTGCTACTGAAAGAAACAATTGTGGAAGTAGACTCTCACATACCTAATGTAACACAGTAGCCGGTGTCCAAGGTCATACAATGTGGGCCATAAAATGTAGCACACAGGGGTCCGTGGAGTAGCATCAGTCACTGGGCAGTCTGCGAAGTCATTGTAGGCTGGATGTCCATATCAGTCAATTTGGTCGTGGTCACGCTGTCCATCCTGTTAGAGTAGAGGTCTTAGGGGAAGTGGGGTTGAAAGTGAGTGGTTGTGACGAAAGTCTCAGTAGATTATGTGCGACTGAGTAGGAGGAATTTTAGGAAATGAGTGTTGTGAAATGTCTCTTGTTTTCTTTGTGAAAACGCATGTGTTTTTTGTTGCTTTGTGAGCACAGTTGTACATTGAAGTGTAGAGTCTTAATGTTTGGATAGAGACATAAGGTTTTAGTGGTTTGCTCCTCTTGAAAAGTTATTAAACGGATATATGTTGTGTTGACCGAAGATGTACTATGTAAAACAGGTATTGCTCATGGTACTAATGGATCAATCATTAAACTGAACATGAGTGGTTGGGTGATTCGGATGTAGCAAGACTGTTTGGGAGGTCATGTAAAGGATGCTGAGGACAGCATGTGAATATCTTATGTAGTTATAGAAGTTGTGGTGTATCCAGTGGAGAACTGTGTGGCATAGGGTACCTTACATACAATCTGAATGAGTGCACATAGGGTTTTTTTAAAGGTTTTAAATGCTTTATTTGAACAAACATGTACAACAATTGAAGCATAAGGTGAGCAACAGGAATTGATATGTTTGAAATCACATTGAAATGCATTGTGCATCAAATAAGAATTGTTGTAATTTGTAAACATTAACCAATAAACCAAGTAACATATATTGAATATTGTGCTATCTCAGCTGGAGAAGTTCTCTGAGGTAGTCCAGTGGTCTGTAGCTGTGTGCTGGGAGTGTATGCTAATTGGTAAGGTCACGTAATGTGAAATAGAATGGTGAAGTTTGTCCTCATCAGGGCCGAAAGACATACATTTCACAGTAGTTACATGTTTTCCATTGTCATTCTGAGGTAGTGGGGGGTTTTTTGCTGGTCAAGGAGCTGGATGACACATTTACAATGGTTTCAGGGAGACAGGTAGGTTTCGGAATAGTTATAGTGTCTGGAGGAACTCATCAGTAGTTTAGCATACTGGGTTTTTCCTGTCAGGAATGAGTAAACATGCACGGCTTATAGCGTCTGAGTGGCATTGTTAAGAGAGATGTGATGTACTGATCATGAGGACTGCAGGATTTCCTTGTAGACTATGTTTTTCGTGAAGACTCTGTCACAGGGTGGGAGGAGTTTCCCCTGTTGGGGGCCATCAATGATACACACTCTGAGGTCTTGGAAGCGACAGACCCTTGAGAAAGCAACATACAGCTGGCCATGTGTAAAAACCGGATTTGGCAAGTAGACACCAACTTTTTCCAGAGTTTGGCCCTGTGATTTGTTTATTGTCATGGCGAACGCTAGCTTAATAGGAAACTGCCTTCTTCGTAACGTAAAGGGAAGGTCTACATCTGTGGGAGCAAGATCTATACGTGGGATAAACAGCATCTCACCAGTTGCGGACCCAGTAAGAACTCTTGCAACAATCAAATTGGGTTTAAGGTCAGTGACTACCAGTCTTGTTCCGTTGCATAGGCCTTTTTGTGTATTTATGTTTCTTAGAAGCATTATTATTGCTCCAACCTTCACATTCAAAATATGGAGAGGCATTCCTGATGGGGTGAGTGAATGTAGAAATTCAATTGGGTAGTACTGATCATCAGTTGCAGCACTATCGGGGACGATGGAATCTGAACTTAAGTAAGTTGTTGTGGCACCCTGAAGTAGGCCATGGACACTGTCATTGAGCAGTTCAACATCAGAGTTGGTTGGACAGAGAATAGCCCGTTTTGAAAAGGATGGGGAATCTGAGGCTTCCAAGCTCTCTCCGAAGATTTCTGTGGCAATGTTTTCATGATGTAGTATATGTTGTGGAATCTCTATGTAGTCAGGTCCCAGGCCATGACTTGTGTCATGCGTCCCATTTCCAAGATGCAGAAGCCACTCGCTGAAAGATGGATCTGTGGATCGGACATTATGGCTTAGTGTTAGGACATGAAACACATCCCAGAGAGGGTGGTATTTGATGGTAGCCTCAACGGTCTGCACTCTGTCCCCATGTCTGACTACTGGAAGTGTTTGTCGAAAGTCACCTCCAAGGATTAGTAGTTTTCCTCCAAAAGGCCTCTGATTCTGCATGATGTCTTTGAGAATGTGGTCAATAGCTGTTAAAGCTGTAGCTGGTGCCATTGTGGCTTCATCCCAAATAATTGCTTTTGCTGTGCGGATGACAGCAGCTTCTGGAGAGTTTAGCTTTAGATTGGAAGTTGTAGTTTCACTTAGAGGTGGAGTTATTTTGAATAGATTATAAAATGTTTTTCCGCCGTTGAACAGGTTAGCAGCAATGCCAGTAGATGCTACAGGCAAAACTGTACCGTTTTGTCGTGAGATGGTTGTGATTATGGTGTGGTAAAGATAAGTTTTGCCAGCACCTCCAGGTCCATCCAGGAAGAAGCATCTGCTTAGGAGATCATTGTTCTGGGCTGCAGCAATAAGGATATCGTAGGCCAATCTCTGCTGTTCGTTCAAAGACTCTGGGAAGTATTCAGTATTTTGAGGAGACGGTGTGACTGGATAGGTAGTACATGGAGAGTATGGTCCTAAGGCAGTTGTTTTAGGGAGCCCATACGTTTCACATGACATGTTGTGTACTCGCAAAGTGTTCTCAATGTCCCTCAGAGTCCAGAGCAAGCATTGGTCACAGTCGTCAGAGTGGCCATCTTTATGGTGGTGGGCAAAGTCTTCCCATAGATAAATCTTAAATGTATTGAACAGCTCAGCAGCATTTGATGGTGCAGCAAAGATTAGAATGTAGGCAAAGAGGTCTCTCAGCTGCCTAGGCATGCTGCAAACAACTGCCTCCTCCATCGTTCTCAGCCATGTGTTGTCATCACTGATTAAGCCCTTTTGGAGGGCTGCGTCACGGAAGGTGTCAAAGCATATGCCATCTACAGTGCATAGGTTCTCATAACTGGTAGCTCCAGGGATGTGTCCAAGGAGCAGTCGCAAGCAGTATCGTTCGGGATCTGAGGTTAGGTTAACAGAATACATCCTCCCGATTATACTTTCCCGATGTTGCTTTCGGGGCAGCCATTCTCTAGTAAGTCTTTGGAATGTGTAGTGTTTTGGGATGTTTGGGTACAAAATATCTCGAGATGATGCAGTGTTTTGGTTTAGTTTAAACCAAGCCGTGAGCATTGTATCTCTCTGAGCTGTCTCCACAATGTTTTCAGTATGGTGCTCTAAGTCTGTACTGCTGAACACTACAGAATGTTCATCTAGCAGATGAACTGGTAGTCGAGTAATGCAATGGGAGTGATGATGCATGTCATATCTAAGGATGCGCCACATAGCCTCTGGAGCACTGACATACCTTGAATCCAAATGCTGTTGAATCTCATCATAGTTTCTGTTTTGCTCTGTGAGGTTGACATTTGCACAGTCATGTCCTTTGTAGATGTACTTAAAGAGGTACTTGACGCTCTGCAGAGAAACACAAATTTCCACATTTATGTGGCAGCTATATTTTAAAAGGAGGTATGGGTTGTATGGCACAATCCATCTGTTGTCAATGGAGTGTCCTGCCGGGGTGGTAGTAGTTCCAGTTGTCCATCGGCGGTATATGGGGTAACCGCCTTTTTTGGCTATTTTTGACATTTGGTAACTTTTTGGGTATTTCTTTGTGCATTTCTCATCTTTCATACATGGTGAATTGGGATGTGTTTTCCCACAGGGTCCATGAACCATATGCTTAAGCACAGCTGCATGCAGAATCGGATGTAATTCTGGATCTGGAAGCTCTGCAGAAACAATCTTGTCAATATGCTCTGCTGTCTCTGGCTTGTCTTGTTTTTTTAATATGATTAGGATGTGAGCATGTGGAAGGCCCCTTTTCTGGAATTCGATGACATAAACATGTGCAACTGCAACCCCAAACACATGTTTTCTGGTAATGTCTTCCATCATGGCTTTGAGTTTTAGGTGGAAAACGCGAGCTACCAAATCTGGTCGGTGTTGCGGTGCTTGGCCCTGTAAGTTGTCTGTGATCTCTGGCCATTTTGGATTGCAAGTCATTGTGATGAAAAGGTCTGGCTTGCCGTATTCTCGAACGATAGCCATGGCATCCTGGTAGTTCTGCATCATATTCCGTGGACTTCCTGGGAATGAAGATGGCAAGATGAGTGCTTTGCCTGGCAATGTTTCAGAATTGTCTTCAGCATTCTGCAGATGATCCATGAGGCCTTTGTATCTCTCCACTCGAAGTCGAGTTTGGTTTTGTCGTATGTAGTTTAATCTGTTTGATTCAACCTTGACATAGGCATCTACAATGTATTGTTGTGTTAGTTTACCTGCTGATAGAAAAGGATTGAATGCATGTCTTGTTGCTAGACGATATTGGTAGTACTGCATCTGAGTAACTCTTGATCGTGGGTTAGCAGTCACAGAGTTGACACCAAGTAAACTGCGTGGCCTTTGCTGCAATGGAATTTCTGTGCCCCAACTCTGATCCCCTAGTGGAAATAAGAGTGGATACACCAGGGGCTCCAAGTTAGGGTCCAGGATGCTAATGCGCTCTGTTTTCCTAGTTTTGGTCTGTGTACGGCAGTGAATCAGTAGGTCACGATGGAGTGGTGGCTCACCATCTGCATTCTGGAATACAATGGCCACCTCATTGCTACGTGGGGCGTTATATCTCCGGGGATCACTGTGACGGTCCTGTATGATGGCCATGGTCACTGCTGAAGACTCTGCATTGTTGACGTGAGCATCCTGAATGCTCTCCTGCTCAACCTCATACAGCATTTTACATGCTTCAGCAAATGGGTTGTTACTGGCCATCCATGCACTCAGGGTCTGTAGAAGTTGTGTGTTGCATCCCTGATTCTCTGTAAGTTGGAGTCGTTGGGATGCCGCATCATCAGAATCCAGGATGTACAGCTGTGCATATTTTCTGGGCTCATCATTGTCAGGATGCAGTGCTCCAGCACGATGGTAGATGGATCCATTAATTCTGAAGCAGTAAGGGCCGTATCCTGGTGGAGGCTGGATTTGAGCCCCCATTGAAGCAAATGCAAGACTGCTGTTGATAGATCTGATGTGTTGCATGAAGTTGTTGGAATGAACATGTTGGCCACTCATGAGGTCCTGTATTAGGGGTACAGTGCGAATGTCTGGTAGACAAACACTGCCTTTGGAGCAGCAGTTACTGAACTTTCCATCTGCAGACCTCTCACATGAGAAGTGTAAGGCTGCACAGAACTGACATTCCTGGTCCATGGATCCAGTGTTGTGTGTGGTGACTGAGTGATCTTCATTGATGTCAGCCATGGCTGTAGGTAATTCAGTAGATACTCTGGAGTGGCGTTTTGAGGCATATTGCTGTCGTCGTTGGCTTAATAGTATTTCTGCAGCATATTGTGGTATGTCATACTTCCTTTGTTGGGTGCAATGTGGTCTTCTTAGGGATTTAGGTGTTAGCTGTGAGCAGTCATTGCTCTGTGATGTTCCAGGACATTGTTCGTTCTGAGATTGTACTGTTTGTGAAGGGCAGAGGTGCATTGGGTACTGTGAGATCTCAGTGTGGCTGTGAGGTAAGTCTTGTTTTCTAAGCTGCTGAGATGTCAGTGTCGCTAATGACAGAGTGTGTTGCCCTGGCTGTGCAATCTCTGTGTGGATTGCTGACGTGTTGTCTGGGGGATGCCGTTGGCATTGCAATGGGCTGGATGGTTGAGTAGGTTTTGGCAGCTGTGAGTTTTCAGCATCACCTGTGGGCATTCCACATTGTTCTAGCTGCAGAGATTGGATTTGTATTGAAGGCTCTCTCTGTATTGGTAGCTGGGAGTTTTCAACATGATGTGTTAGTATGTTGCAGTGTTCTAGTTGCAGACATTGAACAGTGTGTGAAAGATGTGCATCTTGTGGTTGTTGTGGTATGTGAGTAGGGTTTTTTGGCTTTTCGCATTTTGGACGCCTTGCCTTGTCACGTATTGACCGCCTGCGTTTTGCCTCAGCATGTTCTTCTGGAGTATGTTTTCTTTTTTGGCCCGGTAGGTTCTTGTAATGGAAAACCATTGTTGTTGTGTATAGTGTTCCTTCAGTTGGTGAATGTAGAGTAGGAATGTGGGCAGCAATGTGATTTTGAAATGTGTCTAGACAGGAAGGATTGTTGAGATTGGAAAGTGGCCATAGTGGAAGAAGACAAAGTGTAGGAATAAGTAGGAGGATCAGGTGAAGATTGGGCGGAAGGCAGAAATGTAGAAGAAATCATTGATTGTACTGCTGAAACATGATTATAGGATACATTTAGTAATTTTCCAGTATGTGAATAGTGAGCAGAATCCCTTGGTTATTTCTCCATGTACTGCCTCCCTTATCTCCCTGATCTCCATGTACTGCCTCGCTTATCTCCTAACCTTGTAGTTAGTGTTAAACTGTAAAGCAGCATTTCTTTAGATGGAATCTGTTGTCTGAGTGCAGTGTATTCTCTCTGAGTTCCTCAAGTTCCTGTTGTCTTGTTATTTCGCAGTCCCCCCTTCTTGCACTTTTACTTTTCTATTAAGGATTGGGGTAATTTTCCTCCCATGGGAGTGTGTATGCTGGGGTAATTTAAGTGATGTATTTATCCTTTGTCTAGTTGTTGAATCATTTCACAGGTATGCACAGCCTGGCATCACTGTGGTTGTGGTTGTAGACTTACCTGGTTTTGTCGTGTGGAATGTGTGACTTCTTGGCTCCTGTGCAGTGTGTGTTTTCTTACTTCCCCTCTTCTTTTTGCTGACATTTGAGGTTTTGTCTGTGTCAAGCAGAGTCTGTGAAAAGTAGAGTTAGGTCATGTTAGGAAGAGGAGACTGATGCTGTAAATAAGTCAGGGAGTCGTGTTGTCTAAATTGTCTCCTCCAAGTGTATCTCAATTTTTGCATTGTTTGTAGACTCCACACTTTCAATTCTCCCAAGTTGGCCATAATTTTTCCCATGTCTTCTCCATGTACCTGGTGAGATAATGTGGTTTCTCTGATGTGTCTGAGTCTCCTGTAGGTTTTAAGGTTCTGTTAATCTGAAGTGTTATCTATAGAAAGTGATGCACTAACTGATGTCAGCCACTATGGATGGATATTATAGCCATGAGATATTGGTTTCTTTTTGTGGAGCAGCATGCCTGAGAAGGCCAGGAATGCTCCCACAGTACCATCGTCCTGAAAGCCATGTGCAGCGATGGGCAGGAGGGGATTCTAGTGCTGGAACAATCTCCCCAGGTCGTGTCCACTTACCTGCTTCTGTAATGTGGTGTGTTCACAGTCTCTCTCCTGTAGTTTCTTCTGGTGCCCTGAATGTGAGGTGCTGTCTGTATAAAATAAAAGAGTAAGTGATATCAGCCACCAAGGATGGAGACAGCATAATTGAGACAGTGGGGTGTTCGTTTGTAACGATCTTGTGGCCACAGCGCCATTGTCCCGCAAGGCATGCGCAGGGATGGGCAGGAGGGCATTCTGGTGCTGGGACACTCTCTCCAGGTTGTGTCCACTTACCTGCTTCTGCAACGTGGTGTGTTCACAGTGGTGTCTGTCTCCTGTGGTTTCTGCTGGTGCCCTGAGTGTGTGGTGCTGTCTCTATAAAAAGAAGGAGTGATGTCAGCCGCCAATGAGACAGTGGGGTTTCTTGGCTAAGGATCTTGTGGCCACAGCACCATTGTCCCGCAAGCCATGCGCAGGGATGGGCAGGAGGGCATTCTGGTGCTGAGACAGTCTCCCCAGGCTGTGTCCACTTACCTGCTCCTGTAATGTGGTCACAGGGTCTCTTCACAGTGCTGCCTGTCTCCTGTGGTTTCTGCTGGTGCCCTGAACGTGTGGAGCTGTTGGTATAAAATAAAGGAGTAGATTATGTCAGCTGCCAAGGATAGAGACAGCATCAATGAGGCAGTGGGGAGTTCAGTTGTAATGATCTCGTGCCCAGAGCATTATTGTTCTGCAAGCCATGTGCAGTGATGGGCAGAAGGGCATTCTGTGCTGGGCCACTCTCCCCAGTTCGTGTCCACTTACCTGCTCCTGCAATGTGGTCACAGTGTCTATTCCCAGTGGCTTCAGTCTCCCATGGGTTTTTCTGGTTTCCTGAATGTGTGGCGCTGTGTCTATAAAATAAAGAAGTGATGTTAGCCACCAAGGATGTTTGTTAGGTCCACTTACCTGGTCCTCTTAAGATGTCTGGTGTTTCTTTTCAAAGTTGTCGCTCTTTCCCGTGTTTTGTGTAGTTCTCTGAATATGAAGTGTTCTCTCTGGAAAGTAAAGAAGTGCTGTTAGTCAGTAACGGTGGATGCAGTGTCTCTGAGGCATAGGGTTTCTTGGTCTTAAGATTTCATAGCGACAGGACCATCAATTGGAAAACCAAGCACAGAGATGTGTATGAAGGCATTCCTGTACTTGTGCATTATCCCCATGTCTAGTCTACTGACCTGGTCCTGTAATGTGCCCTGCGTGTCTGGTCACAGTGGTCACAGTCTCCTGTCATGTCTGTGGGTCGTGGAATCTGAAGTGTGCTGTGTGAAAGGTGAAGTAGTAAGTGATGTCAGCTTTGAAGAATGGAGGCTGCATTTATGTGACAGTGGTTTTCTAGGTGTAAAGATGTTGTGTGCTGTGGTCAAATCTCAGAGATCAAGGGGGAAGGGGGAGGTCTGTTTAGTGTTTTCAACTGCCCTGATTGGACAAATCATAAGGAGGTGGCTGTAGAGCACTGTTCCCTCTAAGGTGAATTGTTTTGATATATAGATCACAGGCTTTAGCCGCTGGGTCACACAGTTCTCTCATAGCTCAGGAAGAATGGTTCCAGAGTGAAGTAAGTAATGCAGTAGCGAAATCATTTGCACTCAACTGTAATGGCAGTAGCTGACGAAGTAGGAGTCATGCCCGTTGTAGCAGTGAAGACAATGGATGCTAGTTTGGCTGCCCAGCTGCATTGTAAGGCAGGGCTTCTTTCTGGCTGCCCTCATTCAAGCAGGCACCATATCCACTGGAGGAGCAGGAGGATTGGTAAGCACCCGGGCTTTCCTTAGTCAGGGTGTTGTTCCATTCCCCATTTTGGATTTCCTTCTTTTTATTCCCCAGTATCTTCTCTTTCTGCCTTCATGCCCCCAAGCTGCCCTTTATTTATTTGTGTTCTCTGTGAAATGGAATAATTGCTGCCTTCATTAAGAGATTAATCTCTGGAGTACTTACAATGAGAAGGAAAGCATTCAGACTGGTTTGAGTGAGGTCCACCCATTTATCAGCTCAAAGGAGAATGTCATCCTGAAAGCATTGTATTAGAACTAAGCCTTCAGCCACGTCTCACTGTGTATGAGAACCCGAGAGTATCATGTTGTTTCCTAACAATCAGGATCAATGCTGTTGTGCATCTGTTCATGTTAGAAGCGGCTAGAATTGGCAAATTCGTGTCGGGAAAGTGCTGGAGATTTTGGGGTACAGCCTGAAGAGGGTGGGAATAAGGGAGGGAAGAGATTTCAGCAGAGTATAGGTCTGTTAGCAGAGTATAGGTCCACCCTAGAAAGCATCCATTTTCTCTAGGGGAACTGAACTCTGTAGTCTGTAGTCTGGAGATCAGTTGTAATTCCAGGAGAACAGCAGTTCCCACCTGGAGGCTGACAACTCCAGCAGTCGCTCTGAAGATAGTAAGAGAGAAATGCTATGGGAAGAAATAGTATTGACAGTATCAGTCAGTGACAAATCTCAAAAGTACTTACCGGTCACAAAGCTTGATGCACAGAAAGGAAGGGGCTTGTCTTCTCTCGGTGAAAGTGTATGTAGAAAACAGGAATGAACGATCATGAGGTAGCAGTGTTTTCCCTAGAAAGGAAAGATTGAAGAGGTTGGAGAGTCTTAGGGTTTTTCTTAAATAAAAAAAAAATGTGAGTGTTATAAAATTGTGATCCAGGATAAAAGGGTTAGAGGCAAATATCCCTCTTCTCCATTTTTGGGGGGCGGGGGAGGGAAGAGAGGCCTAGAGGGCTTTTCCCGGCTTGCCGCCTCTCCAGTGGGCTGGGAGAAAGTGGAGGGGGGTGAGGGCTTGAGAGCTTCTCCCCGCCACCCAGGTTTCCTGACGGTGGGGAGAAGATGGGGGGGCCTGCAGAGCTTCTCCCCACTGCCCGGGTCTCTGTGGGGAGAAGGTGGAGGGGGGCGAGGCCTGCAGTGCTTCTCTCTGCCGCCCAGGTATCCAGGCAGTGGAGAGAAGGTGGTGGGGGTCTGCAAGGCTTCTCTCTGCAGCCTGGGTCCCCAAGGGGTGAAGAGAAGGTAGGGGGGTCTGCAGGGCTTCTCTCCACCGCCCGGGTCTCCAGGCGGTGAAGAGAAGGTGGCGGGGGGGGTCTGCAAGGCTTCTGTCAGCTGCCTGGTTCTGCAGGCTGTGGAGAGAAGGTGGCAGGGGGGTCTCCAAAGCTTCTCTCCACTGCCCAGGTCTCCAGGGGGTGAAGAGAAGGTGGAGGGGATCTGCAGTACTTCTCTCTGCCACGCGGGTCTACAGGCGGAGGAGAGAAGGTGGGGGGGCACCTGCAGAGCTTCTCTCCACCACCCGGATCTCCAGGCGGTGAAGAGAAGGTGGCGGGGGGGGGGTCTGCAAGGCTTCTGTCAGCTGCCTGGTTCTGCAGGCTGTGGAGAGAAGGTGGCAGGGGGGGTCTCCAAAGCTTCTCTCCACTGCCCAGGTCTCCAGGGGGTGAAGAGAAGGTGGAGGGGATCTGCAGTACTTCTCTCTGCCACGCGGGTCTACAGGCGGAGGAGAGAAGGTGGGGGGGCACCTGCAGAGCTTCTCTCCGCCACCCGGATCTCCAGGCGGTGAAGAGAAGGTGGCGGGGGGTCTGCAAGGCTTCTCTCCACTGCCCAGGTCCCCAGGGGGTGAAGAGAAGGTGGAGGGGGTCTGCAGTGCTTCTCTCTACCACATGGGTCTACAGGCGGTGGAGAGAAGGTGTGTGTGGGGGTCTGCAAGGCTTCTCTCCACTGCCCAGGTCCCCAGGGGGTGAAGAGAAGGTGGAGGGGGTCTGCAGTGCTTCTCTCTGCCACATGGGTCTACAGGTGGTGGAAAGAAGGTGGGGGGCCACCTGCAGGGCTTCTCTCCGCCACCCGAATGTCCAGGCGGTGAAGAGAAGGTGGTGGTGGAGGGGTCTGCAAGGCTTCTCTCCGCCGCCCGGATCTCCAGGTGGTGAAGAGAAGATGGCGGGGGGGGTCTGCAAGGCTCCTCTCCATTGCCCAGGTCCCCAGGGGGTGAAGAGAAGGTGGATGGGGTCTGCAGTGCTTCTCTCTACCACATGGGTCTACAGGCGGTGGAGAGAAGGTGGGGGCCCACCTGCAGGGCTTTTCTCTGCCGCCTAGATCTCCAGGTGGTGAAGAGAAGATTGGGGGGGCAGCCTGCAGGGCTTCTCTCCGCCGCCCGGATCGCCGAGGGTGAGGAGAAGGTGGGGGAGGGGCCTGCAGGGCTTCTCTCTGCTATCCCGGTCTCCAGGCGGTGAACAGAAGGTGGTGGGGGCTGCAGTGCTTCTCTCCACTGTAAGGGACTATGGGCAGTGGAGAGAAAGTAGAGGGGCGGCCTTCAGGGCTTCTCTCTGCCGCCCGGATCTCCAGGCAGTGAAAAGAAGGTGGTGGTGGGGCCTGCAGGGCTTCTCTCTGCTGCCCAGATCTCCAGGCGGTGAAGAGAAGGTGGGGGGTCTGCAAGGCTTATCTCCACTGCCCGGGTCTCCAGGTGGTGAAGAGAAGGTGGCGGGGGGCCCTGCAGGGCTTCTTTCCACTGCTCAGGTCTCGAGGCGGTGAAGAGAAGGTAGCGGGGGTCTGCAGTGCTTCTCTCCACCGCCGGGGTCTCTAGGCGGTGAAGAGAAGGTGGTGGGGGTTTGCAGCGCTTCTCTCTGCCGCCCAGGTCTATGGGCAGTGGAGAAAAGGTAGGGGGAGGCCTGCAGGGCTTCTCTCTGCCACGCAAGTCTCTGGGCGGTAAAGAAAAGGTGGGGGGGCCTGCAGGGCCCCTCTCCACCGCCCGGGTCTCTAGGCGGTGAAGAGAAGGTGGCGGGGGTCTACAGTGCTTCTCTCTGCCGCCTGGGTCTACAGGCAGTGAGAGAAGGTAGAGGGAGTGGCCTGCAGGGCTTCTCTCCACTTTCTGGGTCTCCAGGAAGTGAAGAGAAGGTGGCGGGGTGGGGGTTCTTCAAGGCTTCTCTCCGCCGCCCAGGTCTACGGGCGGTGGAGAGAAGGTGGGGGGGCTGCAAGGCTTCTCTCCGCCACCCGGGTCTCTAGGGGGTGAAGAGAAGGTGAGGGGGGTCTGCAGGGCTTCTCTCCACTGCCCGGGTCTCCAGGTGGTGAAGAGAAGGTGACGGGGTCTGCAGTGGTTCTCTAAGCCGCCCAGGTCTTCGGGCAGTGGAGAGACAGTGTGGGGGGTCTTCAGCGCTTCTCTCCGCCACACGGGTCTACAGGTGGTGGAGAGAAGGTGGGGGGTCTGCAGAGCTTCTCTCTGCCACACGGGTCTATGGGTGGTGGAGAGAAGGTGTGGGGGGGCTGCAAGGCTTCTCTTCACTGCCAGGGTGTACAGGAGGTGGAGAGAAGGCAGAGGGGGCGGCCTGCAAGGCTTCGCTCTGCTGCCTGGGTCTCCAGGCGGTGAAGAGAAGGGTGCTTGGGGGGGGGGGTGCAGCGCTTCTCTCTGCCACATGGGTGTACAGGTCATGGAGAGAAGGTGTGGGGGGTCTGCAAGGCGTGGGGAGGGGCTGCAAGTCTTCTCTCCACTGCATGGGTCTACGGGCGGTGAAAAGAAGGTGGGGGGAGGGCCTGCAGGACTTATCTCCACCACCCGGGTCTCCAGGAGGTGAAGAGAAGGTGTGTGAGGGGGTCTGCAGGTCTTCTCTCTGCAGCACAGGTATAGGGGCGGTCAAGAGAAGGTGTGTGTGTGGGGTCTTCAAGGCTTCTCTCTGCCGCCTGGGTCTACAGGGGTGGAGGGAAGATAGAGGGGGCGGCCTGCAAGACTTCTCTCTGTCACCTGGGTCTCCAGGTGGTGAAGAGAAGGTGGGGGGGGCTGCAGGGCTTCTCTCTGCAGCCCAGATCACCCAGCAATGAAGAAAGGTGTGTGTGTGGGGCTTCTCTCCGCCCGGGTCTCCAGGCGGTGAAGTAATGGTGGGGGGGTCTGCAGCACTTCTCTCCACTGCGGGGGTCTCTGGGTGGTAAAGAGAAGGGGGGGCCCTGCAGGGCCTCTCTCCCCCACCCAGGTCTCCAGGAGGTGAAGAGAAGGTGGTGGGGGTCTGCAGCGCTGCTCTTCACCCAGCTCTCCAGGCGGTTGGGAGAAGGGGGGGGTGTCTGTGGGCCTTCTCTCCACACCCGGTCAGGAGAAGGGGGTCTGTGGGAGAGCCCAGAGGTCAGGAGAAGGTGTGTGTGGGGGTTTGTGAGTCTTCTCGCCGCCCGGCTTTCCCGGCAGTGGGGAGAAGGCGGGGGTCTGTGCACCTTCTCTCCGCTGCCCGGAGAGCCCGGTGGGGTCGGGAGAAGGTGGCGGGGGTCTATGGGCCTTCTCTCTGCTGCCCGGAGAGTCGGGCAGGCGGGAGAAGGTGGCGGGGGGAGTCTGTGCACCTTGTCTCCACCGCCTGGCTCTCCGGGCAGACGGGAGAAGGTGGGGCACATAGTCTGTGGGCCTTCTCTCTGCCACCCGGAGAGCCGGGCAGGAGGGAGAAAGTGATGGGGGGTCTGTGGGCCTTCTCTCCTCCACCCAGGTCTCCGGGCGGGCAGGAGAAGGTGGGGCGGGTGGTCTGTGGGCCTTCCCTCTGCCACCCAGAGAGCCGGGCGGGCGGGAGAAGGTGGCGGGAGTCTGTGGGCGGGTGGGAGAAGGTGAGGCAGGCGGTCTTTGGGCCTTCTCTCCGCCGCCCGGAGAGTCGGGCAGGCGGGAGAAGGTGGCGGGGGAGTCTGTGCACCTTGTCTCCTCCGCCCAGCTCTCCAGGCGGATGGGAGAAGGTGGGGCAGGTAGTCTGTGGGCCTTTTCTCTGCCGCCCGGAGAGCCGGGCAGGAGGGAGAAGGTGATGGGAGGTCTGTGGGCCTTCTCTCCTCCGCCCAGCTCTCCGGGCGAGTGGGAGAAGGTGGGGGGGGTGTCTGTGGGCCTTCTCTCCTCCGCCCGGATGGTCGGGAGAAGGTGGCGGGGGTCTGTGGGCGGGCGGGAGAAGGTGGGGCAGGCAGTCTTTGGGCCTTCTCTCCACTGCCCGGAGAGTCGGGCAGGCGGGAGAACGTGGCGAGGGGGGGTCTGTGTACCTTCTCTCCTCCATCCAGCTCTCCGGGCGGTCGGGAGAAGGTGGGGCGGGTGGTCTGTGGGCCTTTTCTCTGCCGCCCGGAGAGCTGGGCAGGCGGGAGAAGGTGGGGGGGGGTCTGTGCACCTTCTCTCCTCCGCCCGGCTCTCCGGGCGGTCGGGATAAGATTGTGGAGGTCTGTGGGCGGGAGAAGGTGGGGGGTCTGCGCACCTTCTCTCCACAGCCCGGCTCTCCGGGCGGGCAGGAGAAGGTGGCGGGGGTCTGTGCACCTTCTCTCCACCGCCCGGCTCTCCAGGCGGTCGGGAGAAGGTTGCGGAGGTCTGTGGGCGGGCGGGAGAAGGTGGGGCAGGCGGTCTTTTGGGCCTTCTCTCCACCGCCCGGAGAGTCAGGCAGGCGGGAGAAGGTGGCGAGGGGGTCTGCGCACCTTCTCTCCGCCGCCTGGCTCTCCGGGCGGTCAGGAGAAGGTTACGGAGGTCTGTGGGCGGGCGGGAGAAGGTGGGGCAGGCGGTCTTTTGGGCCTTCTCTCCGCCGCCCGGAGAGTCGGGCAGGCGGGAGAAGGGGGGGGTCTGCGCACCTTCTCTCCTCCGCCCGGCTCTCCGGGTGGGCGGGAGAAGGTGGGGGGGTCTGCGCACCTTCTCTCCGCCGCCTGGCTCTCCGGGCGGTCGGGAGAAGGTTGCAGAGGTCTGTGGGCGGGCGGGAGAAGGTGGGGCAGGCGGTCTTTTGGGCCTTCTCTCCGCCGCCCGGAGAGTCGGGCAGGCGGGAGAAGGGGGGGTCTGCGCACCTTCTCTCCTCCGCCTGGCTCTCCGGGCGGTCGGGAGAAGGTTGCAGAGGTCTGTGGGCAGGCAGGAGAAGGTGGGGCAGGCGGTCTTTTGGACCTTTTCTCCGCCGCCCGGAGAGTCGGGCAGGCGAGAGAAGGTGGGGGGGGCGAGGCCTGGTGCGTCTCTCCCCACTGCCCGGGTCTGTTGCGGGGGGCTTGCAGAGTTTGAAGGCAGGGGCGAGGCCTTGGCCTCCCAGTTCCCTCCAAAGCCAGCTGCGGTTTGAAAGTGGGATCCTACCTCCTGCAAGGAGGCAGGGCCAGCAACCAAATGGCAGGTCTTCTCCTCAGAGACCTTCTCCTTGCTCAACCGTCAGTTGTTCTGAGGGATTTGTGGGCCTGTGGGCGGGACCAGGCACAGCCCCTGACAGACACTTCATGCCGCCAACCTATTTTGGCGCGCATGGAACGTTCTGAGGCAAAAACTCAAATATATATAAGGACAGGATAATAGAAGATGGAAAGGATATTGTGGACTTGAATGGTTTAAAAAGAGTCTTTTTTAACTTCTATGCTAAACTGTTTCAAAAGAAATGTATTGATTCACAGAAACTTAAGAAATATTTGGAGAATATTGAAGTACCAACGCTGGGACAACAAATGAAAGAAGTGCTCAATGGTCCAATTAAAAATGAAGAAATTGTTAGTGCGATAGAAGAAGCAAAATTGGGGAAAGCTCCAGGTCCAGATGGATTTACAGCAAAATTTTACAAAAAATTAAAGGATGAACTAACCCCAATTTTTGTACTTTTGTCAAACGAAATAAGAGAGACAAAACGGATTCCAGGGTCATGGAAAGAAGCGAATATTTCGCTTATACCTAAAGAAGGTTTGGACCTAACTAATGTGAAGAATTATAGACCAATATCCCTCCTGAATAATGATTACAAATTGTTTGCTAAAATAATTTCCGAAAGGCTGAAAAATTATTTGAAAGATGTTATAACAGAAGAACAAGCTGGCTTTTTACCAAATAGGCAAATTAGAGACAATTTAAGAGTGGTGATAGATGCAATCGAATATTGTGACAAACACCCAGAAAAGGAAGTTGGATTCCTCTTCTTGGATGCGGAAAAAGCTTTTGACAACTTGAACTGGGACTTTATGTTGCAAGTGATAGAGAAAATGGAGATAGGTCAATCTTTTTTAAATATGATTACTGCAATTTATTCAGACCAAAAAGCGGCATTGAATGTAAATAAAAAGAAAACGGAATACTTTAAAGTGCGAAAAGGGATGAGACAAGGCTGCCCCTTATCTCCATTATTGTTTATTTGGATATTGGAAGTATTATTGGGGAAAATAAGAGATGACAAGAACATTAAAGGATTGACAATGAGAGGCTTTACATATAAATATAGAGCTTTTGCGGATGATGTAATGTTTATGATTCAAGACCAAATAGAGAATATACCACGACTGATGCAAAAAATTAAAGATTTTGGAGATTTAGCTGGTTTTTATGTTAACAAAAGCAAGACAAAGGTGATGTGTAAAAATATGACGAAACAGAAACAAATGGAACTTCAGGAGAAAATCCAGTGTGAAGTGGTCACAAAGACAAAGTATTTAGGGATTGAATTGACTATGAAAAATATAGATTTATTTAAAAATAACTATGAAAAAATTTGGTATAAGATTCAACAAGATATGAAAAAATGGGACACCTTGAATTTATCACTAATGGGAAGGATCGCAACAGTTAAAATGAATATTTTACCTCGATTAATGTTTTTATTCCAGACTATCCCAATAGTATGACAAAGTAAGATATTGGATGTATGGCAGAAATAAATATCAAAATTTGTTTGGGCAGGAAGGAAACTAAGAATTAAAATGAAAATTTTATGTGACGCCAAGGAAAGAGGAGGACTTCAACTACCAAATCTTAGACTTTATTACGATGCTGTCTGTTTAACGTGGATAGAACAATGGATCAATGTTGAAAATATGAAGTTGTTGGCGTTAGAGGGTCATGATAACAAGTTTGGATGGCATGCGTATTTGTGGTATGAAAAATCAAAAATGGACAAATTTTTTAAACATCACTTTATTAGGCGATCACTGTTCGAGACCTGGATGAGATATAAAAAATTCTTTTTTGAAGAACGACCACTTTGGATAGTACTGGCAGAAGTGATTAAACCATATTCGAGACATGAAGGATTAGATTGGTTACCTTGTAGAAATCTTTTAAAATCTGAAGAGAAAAGTTTTGTTATGAGAGACAGAGATGATGTGGAATTTGATTATGATTGGTTGAATTATAGACAGATTTATGATTTGTTTAAAACTGGTAAGAGAAAATATGGCTTTAGGGCTAAGAATAATGAAATTGAAACTATATGGGTGGAAAAGGGAAAAAAATGATTTCAAAAGTATATAAGGTTTTATTGAAGTGGTACACAGAGGATGAAACAGTAAAAGAACAAATGATAAAATGGGCTGTAAATGTAAATAGTGAAATAACTATGGCATCATGGGAATGTTTGTGGAAAAAATCAATGAAAATTTCAACTTGTGTTAATGTGAAAGAGAATTGTTATAAAATGATGTATAGATGGTATATGACCCCAAAGAAAATTGCTAACATAAATGAGAGTATGTCTAGCAAATGTTGGAAATGTAGAAAGAAAGAAGGCTCATTTTACCATATGTGGTGGACTTGTGATAAAGCCATGAGCTATTGGTCAGAGATTCATAATGAAATACAGAAAATCTTGAAATGTACTTTTAAGAAGGATCCATAAATTTTATTGTTAGGTCTTAAATTGGAAGAGTTAAATGTAACCAAGAGAACATTGTTATGGTACTTGGTTACAACAGCTAGAATGACTTATGCACAATTCTGGAAACAAGAAAAGATACCTGAAACATGGGAATGGATAAAGAAGATGCTTTTTATGGCAGAAATGGACAAATTGACAAGAAAGCTTAATAACGAAGAAGATGAAGCATTCTTTGCAGAATGAAAAGATTTCAAAGACTATCTTGAGAAAAACTGGGATGTTAAAAACAGATTGATTTGCTTTGACAGTTATTGGGTGCGTTTAGACAGCGTGCTGGAGCGGTTTAAACTGCTCCGGCATGATGCGTTTTTTTTTTAAACTGGAGAATCGCGATCACACTCACCTCCTCCTTCCCTCCTTCGGAGCTCCCTGCCGTCCTCCTGCAGGTGGGGGGGGGGTTCCCCTCTCCTTTGAGCATGCGCACAGGCAGCCCTCTCCCGAACAGGAAGTTTGGCGTGTGCGCAGAAGAGCGATCTTAACTGGTCCCTTTAAAGTTTAAATGAAGACTCCTTTTACATTGTCTCCTCGAAAATGGCCTCCCCGAGATCCCGGACTCGTCTAAATGCCTAAATTAGGCACCAGTGAAGCTTTTTTTCATTTAACTTAGGAGCGGAGCTCCGCTCAAGCGCACACCGCTAAGGGGGGAAAAAATGGCGGGCTAAAACCGGAAGCTGGAGGCAGCTTCCCAGAGGGGAGGGGGGTTGAAGCACCCGGAAGTGGCTGGATGGAGCGATCAGACAGGGAAAAGTGCGGCTTGAAATAGAGAATCATGGAAAACACCACTTGGGTAAGTGGTGTCAAAATACTCCATTTCAAAGGGGGTTTGCTCCAGAAAGCGACGGCTGGGGACGGTAGGCAGATGTTGGGCGTGTGAGCGCGCAGGTAAAAGCCGTTTCTGAGCCGTGCCGAAAACGGCTCAAACGGCGCGTCTGAACGCACCCATTAAGGAGAAAATATGAAAAAGAATGATAAGATTGTTAAAATGTTACCGTAATTTGATAATGAAAGTGATATATTTTGTCAATGGTAATTAGATAATAGAGATTATAAGGGGGTAAGAGCATTGCGGGAAGCCTTGTATTGGGGAGGGAGGGGAGAAAAGAAAAGAATATGGGATATTTACAAGATGTAATTTTAAACATGTGAAATATATCCAATAATAAATAGTTTAAAAAAAAAAAAGAAGCACCTAGAATTGTTCAGAGAAGGACTTGGTACACTATGTGGAATGACCACTAAGATTTGCACAGACCAAAACATCAAACCTATTTTTTAAAGCCACAATCCATTACCTATACCATGCATCACAGAGTGAATCAAATTGGATTGATTACATGCTCAATTATTGAACAGTTTTCTGATTGGGCCGCTCCCATTGTCCCTGTGCAAAAGTCAGGTGGCAGCATCAGGATATGTGAAGACTGTAAGTAACCCATGTCACCAAGTGGGATATCTACCCCATTCCTAGGACTGAGGACCTGTTTGCTACTCTAGTTGGGGGAAAAACATTCACAAAAATGACTTAACTGATGCATACCTCCAAATTCCCCTGGAGGACAGTTCCAAACCTTATATGACAATAAATACTCCTAAAGGACTGTTCCATTATAATTGACTGTCTTTTGGGGTGTCAGTGGCTCCTGGAATTTTTCAAAGGGCAATTGACAAACTGTTTCAGGGCATGCCATATGTATGTGTTTATCTGGATTACATCCTGATCACAGGATAAACTGAGGCAGAGTCCTTGCAAAACCTAGATCACATTTTGACCAGTCTCCCATTAGCAGATATGCACCTCAAGAAGAAGTGTGTTTTTCAGGCCCCTGAAATAGTGCACCTGGGACACAGAATTGATGCAGCAAGTCGATATCCTGCAGAAGCAAAGGTATGTGCTCTTACAGAGGCACCATCACCACAATCAGCATAAGCACTGAAGTATTTCCTGGGTCTGTTAAATTATTATGGTAAGTTTTTACCTGATTTGGTATTGATACTGGTCCCATTATACCAGCTTTTGCAAACATGGGTCAAATTCCAGTAGGGTCAAGAGCAGATAACAGCTTTTGTTGGCATTAACCCACTTTCATTACCAAAAAGGTAATCAATTTGTTCCAGATGCTTTACGGATTTTCCGTACCACCATTCTCCCTCAGTTACTTTATGGGATTCCTGTGTGGTTCCAATGCTTCAACCAAAATGTTGAAAAAATCAAAACATCTTTTCTATGTCATATTTTAGGCATCGCCAACTCGGTGCACTATTTCATCTTGTGTGCTGAATTGGGCCTTCATACACTAGAATCTAGAGTTTGGATCACCACATTCAAATACTGGCTTCATCTCTACTTTCACTCTCCACTCAACAGTCTGATTTCCCTCTTACCCACAGATCCTTTCATGCCCAAATGGTTTAGGTTAGTACTTGGTAAAATCAAGTCACTCGGTACTGACTTAGACTCACTGACAAACTCTAACAAATCATATATAGTTCAAATTATTAAAAGGAGAATATTATAGATTCTCAATTAATAATCACTGGAGCAAAGGGCACATGTTCATCTCGATTTCTGGGCCTTACCCTTCCCCAAAACTGTATGCTACAGTACTTTTCAAATTTAAAAAATCCTTGCCAACGATGAGCCTTTATGTTGGCCAGGTTCAATATTTTCCCCTCATTCGTGGTTTCTGGCAGGTACAAGGGTATCCCTTACAATCAGAGATTGTGCAGGTGTGGCAAATAACCTGATTCTATACAACATATTCTATTAGATTGCCCGTTGCTCACTCCCCATTGATGCCACCTGATTAAACCGCTTCTCCCAGCTCCTAATCTTATGTTAAAAAAATGAATAGAACCTTTGTTATCCGACAAACACTCCTCAGTCACCGAACGGGTGGTGGAGTTCCTGGCCCTAGCAGCAAAAGAGCTAGAAACCAAAAGTGGTAAAAGTGCTAGATAAGGGAAGATTACGTGCCTACTCTTCTTAGTTAAGATCCAACTGTACTTAGTTTCTGATATGCCACTTGTTTTGGAGAATTTCTGTAGACTGTTTTTATTTTCCACTCAAATCTCACTCAGGTGTTTTGTTGTCTCTTATGTTGTCATGCCAATAAAGGTTGTTTGTGTTTGTGGTTGAAGTAACAGATTTTGCAAAAGCAAAACAGTTGCTGAAGACCTCTGCTTTCCTAACTCATTATGACAGGCACAATGAACTTATTTTCAAAGAATCATAGAATCATAGAGTTGGAGGGGATCTCCAGGGTTCTCTAGTCCAACCCCCTGTACAATGCAGGAATTTCACAAATACCTCACCTGCCACACCCACAGTGACCACTGTTCCATGCCCAAATGATGACAAAAAAACCTCCAGGATTGCTTCCTGACCCCAAAGTGGCAATCAGCATTTCCTTGGCCATGTAAAAAAGGACCACAAGAACTAAGCACTGAGGCAGCCTGTCCTGCCCTCCCTCTCATAATCTGCCTGAGTTCACAGAATCCGCATTGCTGTCAGATGGCATCTAGCCTCTATTTGAAAACCTCCAAAGAAGGAGAGCCCACCACTTCCCAAGGAAGCCTGTTCCACTGAGGGACTGCTCTGACTGTCAGGAAGTTCTTCGTAATGTTTAGCCGAGAACTCTTCTGATTTAATTTCAACCTGTTGGTTCTGGTCAGACCTTCTGGGGCAACAGAAAACAACTCCACGCCATCCTCTAGATGACAGACCTTCAAGTACTTGAAGATGGTTATCATATCACCTCTCAGTCGTCTCTTCTCCAGATTAAACATACCAGCTCCTTCAACCTTTCCTCATAGGACTTGGTCTCCAGACCCCTCACCATCTTCATTGCTCTCGTCTGGACATGTCCCCAGCTTGTCTATGTCCTTCGTAAATTATGGTGCCCAAAACTGAACACAATACCCTAGGTGAGGTCTAACCAGAGCAGAGTAAAGTGGTACCATCACATCTTGTGATCTGGACACCATACTTCTGTTGATACAGCCCAAAATTGCATTTGCCTTTTTAGCAACCACATCACACTGCTGACTCATGCTCAGTGTATGGTCTACTAAGATCCCTAGATCCTTTTTGCACATACTACTGCCAAGACAAGTCTCCCCCAACCTGTAATTATGCATTTGATTTTTCCTACCTAAATGCAGAACTTTCCATGTATCCCCTCTGAAATTCATTAAATTTCTTTTAGCTGTTTTCCAGCCTGTCAAGATCATCCTGTATCCTAACACTGTCTTCTACCATATTTGCTACCCCTCCCAATTTAGTATCATTTGCAAATTTAATAAGCATTCCCTTTATCCCTTCATCCAAATCTTTGATAAAGATGTTGAAGAAAACAGATCCCAGGAGAGATTCTAGAGGCACTCCACTTGTCACTCCTCTCCAAGAAGATAAGGAACTATTCACAAGCACTCTTTGTTTATTTATTTTATTTATTCATTTGTTGGACTTTTATCCCGCCCTCCCGCCGAGGCAGCTCAAGGCTGCTTACAACAGTTAAAACCAATATACAATTTAAACACAGTGTTACTCCATCTAAAAACAGTACAGTATAATACAGTACAATAATACTAAATTACATTAAAATACAGTTACAGATCCACCTAACAGTCATAGGATCCAAACTACATTTTTTCCAATTTGTCAACAAGAATATTATGTGGAACCTTAGCCTTCCTAAAATCAAGATAAACTATGTCTACAGCATTCCCCTGATCCAGCAAGGTACATAAGAACATAAGAACATAAGAACATAAGAGAAGCCAATGTTGAATCAGGCCAATGGCCCATCTAGTCCAACACTCTGTCACACAGCGGCCAAAATATACCAGGTGCCATCAGGAGGTCCAGCAATGGGGCCAGGACACTAGAAGCCCTCCACTGCTGCCCCCTCCAGCAACAAGAATAGAGTGCATCACCTGCCCCAGACTTAGAATTCCCATCTATACCCTGTGGCTAATAGCCACTGATGGACTTCTGCTCCATATGTTTATCTAATTCCCTCTTGAAGCCGTCCATACTTGTAGCTGCCACCACCTCCTGTGGCAGTGAATTCCATATGTTAATCACTCTTTGGGTGAAGAAGTATTTCCTTTTATCCGTTCTAACCCAACTGCTCAGCAATTTCATGGAATGCCCACGAGTTCTTGTATTGTGAGAAAGGGAGAAAAGTACTTCTTTCTCAGCCTGCTCAATCCCATTCATAATCTTATAAGCCTTGATCATGTCACCCCTCAGCCATCGTTTCTCCAAGCTGAAGAGCCCCAAGCATTTTAACCTTTCTTCATAGGGAAGGTGTTCCAACCCTTTTATCATTCTAGTTGCCCTTCTCTGCACTTTTTCCAATGCTATAATATCCTTTTTGAGATGTGGTGACCAGAACTGTACACAGTATTCCAAATGAGGTCGCACCAATGATTTATACAGGGGCATGATGATACTGGCTGATTTGTTTTCAATTCCCTTCCTAATAATCCCCAGCATAGCGTTGGCCTTCTTTATTGCAGCTACACACTGTCTAGACATTTTCATTGAGTTATCCACTACGACTCCAAGATCTCTCTCTTGGTCCGTCTCTGCCAGTTCAGACCCCATCAACGTGTATTTATATTTAGGATTTTTGGCTCCAATGTGCATCACTTTGCACTTGGCCACAGAGGTAGTAACTTTCTCAAAGAAAAAAGAGAGATAAGGTTAGTCTGACATGACTTGTTCTTGAGAAACCCATGGCTCTTAGTAATTACAGCTGTCCTTTCTAAATGCTCAAGGGCTGTCTGTTTGATTATTTGTTCTAAAACTTTCCCAGGTATAGACATCAAACTGACAGGTCGGTAGTTACCCAGATCCTCCTTTTTTCCCCTTCTTGAAGATGGTGACAACATTTGCTCACCTCCAGTCTTCTGGCAACCAGTGTTCCCTCTAAGCTGAGTTAGTGGGAGCTAGCTCACAGTCTTTTAGCCTCCAGCTCACACATTTTTGTCTTAGCTCAGGAAGGATGGCTCCGGATCGAACTCATTTAGGTAGCAGCCAAATCACTCACTCTCAACTTTAATGCCAGCAGCTCACAAAGTAGAATTTTTGCTCACAAGACTCCACAGCTTAGAGGGAGCAATGCTGGCAACTCACCTGTTCTTCAAGAATTCTCAAAAATAATGGACCGAGGCTCAGAAATTACCTCCACAAGTTCTTTTAGTACCATTGGATACAGCTCATCTGGCCCCAAAGCCTTCATTTCATTTAAAGAAACTAGGTGTTTATGTACTACCCCTATGTCAATCCTAGGCTGCAACTCCATTCCCTCATCATGTGTTCTGTTTTTGCCATATTGAGCACCAGTTCCCTTGCAAGAGAAGACTGAGGAAAAGTAGGAACTGAGCAGTTCTGCCCTCTCTTCATCACCTGTTACAATTTCCCTTTTCTTACTTTGAACATAAGAAAAGAGCCCTTTTTTGTTTGTTTTTAGTGTCTCTTGCTAGCCTAAGCTCATATTGAACTTTAGCTTCCCTAACTCTCTCTCTACTACGCACAGGTTATTTGTTTGTATTCATCCTTGGTTATAAGGCCCTCCTTCCACTTTCTGAATGAGTCTTTTTTATTTTTCAAGTCTTTAAAAAGCTGTTTATGGAGCCACCTTGGCTTCTTTAGGCTCCTCCCATTTTCCCTTCTCAGAGGAATTGTTTGCGATTGTGCCTTCAATATTTCATTTTTAAGAAACTCCCATCCCTCTTGAGCGCCCTTCTCCCTAACCATGGGATTCTACCCAGCATAACTTTATCAAAATTTGCTTTCCTGAAGTCCAACCTATATGTGATGTCTCCCCATCTGGAGTAGGAGCAGTGCTGGCTCACCAACTGCTGAAAAGATCAGAGCTCCCTATTAGTTATGCACCGAGATCCCTGGTTCCAGGTGAAAAAAGTTATTCACAACTAGAACGTGAAAGGCAACTAGTGGTTTTGGGGTACTAAGCTGGAGAATGAGGTTTGATTCCCCACTCCTCCACATGCAGCCAGCTGGGTGACCTTGGGTCATTCACAGTTCTTTCAGAGCTGTTCTCTCAAGAGCTCTCTTAGAGCTCTCTCAGCCTCACCTACCTGACAAGGTGTCTGTCCTCCTCCTCCTCCTCCAGAAATTCCATTCTTACCTCTATGGCAGACATTTCATCCTCCATTCAGACCATAAACCACTACAGGATCTTTGGGGAGAGAACAAACCAGTACGCCCCCATGGCATCTGCTTGAATTCAGAGATGGACTACAAATTTGAATATAGGCTCTCACAAGCTATTACTAATGCTGATGGCCTTATCAGACTTCCACTACCAGATAGCCTGCGGTCACACACACTAAATAATCCGCTTTCAATCCACTTTCAGTGCTCTTTCAAATTGGATTTTTACTGTGTGAACTGACAAAATCCAGTTGGAAAGTGGATTGAAAGTGGATTATTTAGTGTGTGTGACCACAGTCACTGTACCACAACCTGCCGACCCTGATTGAATGTATGACAGACCCCTGCTTCTTCTCTGTGAGGCAGATTTACCCACTGTTCCCCACTCTGACTGTGCAGCCTCTTAGTAGTTTATTTGAATTATAGAATTACTAGGGAGCAAAGCCCGTTGTGGTGGAAGACAACGGGCCCTAGAAAGGAAGGGAGGGAGATGGAAGGGAGAGAGGGTTGGAGAAAGGAAGGAAGGAAGGAAGGAATAGAGGAAAGAGTGAAAGAAAGGAGAGAGGAAGAAAGGAAAAGGGGGAAAGGAAGGGAAGAGGGACAGAAAAGGGCTTCTCTGGGCCTAGTGCCCCATAGAAGGCCCAGGGGGTGGCGTGTGGGGGGCAGAAAAGGCCTTCTCTGGGCCTACTGCCCCCATAGAAGGCCCAGGGGATGATGTGGGGGCGGAAAAGGCCTTCTCTTGGCCTACTGCCCCCATAGAAGGCCCAGGGGATGGCGTGTGGGGGGTGGAAAAGGCCTTCTCTGGGCCTACTGCCCCCATAGAAGGCCCAGGGAATGGCGTGGGGGGGGCAGAAAAGGCCTTCTCTGGGCCTAGTGCCCCCATAGAAGGCCCAGGGGATGATGTGGGGGCGGAAAAGGCCTTCTCTGGGCCTACTGCCCCCATAGAAGGCCCAGGGGATGATGTGGGGGCGGAAAAGGCCTTCTCTTGGCCTACTGCCCCCATAGAAGGCCCAGGGGATGGCGTGTGGGGGGTGGAAAAGGCCTTCTCTGGGCCTACTGCCCCCATAGAAGGCCCAGGGAATGGCGTGGGGGGCAGAAAAGGCCTTCTCTGGGCCTAGTGCCCCCATAGAAGGCCCAGGGGATGATGTGGGGGCGGAAAAGGCCTTCTCTGGGCCTACTGCCCCCTAGAAGGCCCAGGGGAAGGCATGTGGGGGCAGAAAAGGCCTTCTCTGGGCCTAGTGCCCCATAGAAGGCCCAGGGGATGGCGTGGGGGGTGGAAAAGGCCTTCTCTGGGCCTAGTCCCCTCATAGAAGGCCCAGGGGATGGTGTGGGGGGGTGGAAAAGAGCTTCTCTCACTTGACTCAGCCTTGAGGGCCTGTCCCTGTGCTCACACTCCAGATGGTCCTCTCCTGTCGGACGACTGGAGCAGACTGAGCTGAAAACACTGACTGGGGCTGACGTGGGTGGGACTTTGCGAAGCAGCCAGTCAGCCCTGGCCAGTGTCTTCTGACTGCCAGTTCTTGAGCTGAATCAATTATGGCAAGCATAGAATGTTGTGGAACCAAAATTCAAATATATATAAGGACAGGATAACTTTCTGCATGTCCCACCCAGGCCAGAAATTTATTGTAACTCAGCAGGAGCCCTCTTATAAATCCCTTTGGAAATGGCACGACATGAAGGAAAGTTCAAACAGAAAGGTTGATTTTATTGAATACGCATAGTTGAGTTAGGAATAGGGCAGGGCATGAGAAGTTGAGGTACATTTAGTTGTTTATACAAGTTATAATATTTTGAAAAGGCAACAGAGTATAATTGAAGCTTACATTCTTAGAGACTCAGTTCTTAACTGTGAGAGGTTTGTTTGTCTTGGAGATTTCTTTCAGCAACAATGTGTTGTAATAAAGTTTCATGAAACTATCTTAGTTTCCTGGAAAGTTAGTACTTTCTTCCTGTATTTAAATACTTTCCTTGTGGGATTATAACTTTCCCTTTTTTACTCTTGGGGAGGCTAAGACCATTTCCCTTTTCACGCAAACTAAGGGTCCCTTCTGAGATGAACCCTCTGAATAATTGGGTAAGAAATATCCTCCTCTTTCTAGGAGCAATAATCCTTTTCTGTTTGGGTAGACTGGCAGTTTTCAACCTCCTGTCCAGTCTCTTCTGTCAAACCTAAACCCCAGTTCTGGAGACTGTGAATATATGGAATTCAGCTAGGGCTGACATTTAGACTTTAAGTTTTATTTTCTGAACTTTTCCTCAAATGCGATGGTGCACAGTAAGGGCAAGGAGTTCTGTCTCTTCACTTCTCAAGTGACTTGTCTGTTTCCCTCAGACAGACACACACATTCCTCCTGACTGGCAATTGCTAAGCCAAAGTCCAAACAACAACTGACTCTCCCTGACAAGACTGACAAGACTTTTTAAAACTCTCCTCAACTGGCATTGACCAATCAGAGAGAAGGGGGGTGCACACAGGCAGCAGCCTGTCAATCAAACTGTGCTTTACAGTAATGCAGTAACCCCTAATTTCCCAGCTCACTGAATTTGATGCGCTAAGCATCCTGCTTTTGGAGTCAGTTCATCACAGTCCACATCTTAAATAGATGCTGCAGAGATCAAATGAGGAACTGATCAAGATCCTCTCTTGTCTAGCGTGTGTAGAGTGTCTTTGAGTATCCAGGATGGATGTTTATTATTGGGATCCTAGGTAGTTATACCACCCGGGAATCACTCTGTAGTGCTACAGTTGTTACATGAAGCACATCCTGGCATAGTATGCATGAAGGGACTAGCACGAAGCTATGTGTGGTGGCCTGAGATAGATCAACAGATAGAGGCAATGGTGTGACAGTGTGGGGTGTGCCAACTGTCATGTTTCTCCCCAAACAGCTCTGCATCCATGGGAATGGCCACCACAACCCTCAGCAAGACTTTTTATTAACTATGAGGATCCATTTATGAATAAAATATTCTTATTAATAACATATGCATATTTCAAGTGGATTGTACATAATGTCTTCCTATACAGCTGAAGCCACTATTGATAAACTCCAACTTACATTTTCTACTTTTGGGTTGCCTCAGACCATAGTAAGTGACAATGGGCCACAATTCACTGGTGCAATTTTCCAAGAATGATTAAGCTGAGAGAGCTGCACAAATTTTGAAAGGGGGATTGAAAAAGATAGCTAGTGGGATCTTAGAGACCAAACTGGATTGATTCCTTTTTCAGTACCAGATCACACTACAGACCACAACAGGATAATCACCAACAGGACTATTGATGGGTCAGAGGTTATGAATGCATCTGGATTCTTTACATCAGGATGAAGCTACTAAAATATGGCAGCATCAGGCAGCATAGAAGTCCTATTATGACTCAAAAGTGGTATTTAAGATGTTAGATATGGGTAGCATGGTTTATGATCTAAACTTTGGCAACGGTTCTCACTCACTATCAGGTTGCAATGCAAAAGCAAGACCACTATCTTGGATAGTGGCATTACCAGCTGAAAGGTATATTTGGTGACATCATAACCATGTGCAGCTGTGCTATGCTGAATACCTCCCTGAAGAGGGGCCACAGTTAGAGATGGAGGTGCCAATCAGTGAGGAACCACAGCAATATCCATCAGCCGCAGCAAAGGGGACAGAAACAGTATCAGCTTCTGCACCACTGGTTCCTACAAATTCAGGGGACCGCCTCACTGAGACCTTTTCTGAACCTGGAACACTGAAGATACCTGCTGAAAGTATAGGAACAACAATTTTGCTCCATCATTCCAGCAGATTTCCCAAACCCAGAGCAAAATTGGACTTGTAGCCGTGGAAGTCTGGGTTGAATAGATGGATATATGCCTGATAGTTCTGGTTATTAATATAGTGAAGAAGATTTATTTTATTTGTTCTTATCTCTTAAAATACTGGAAGGAAGCATTATATTTAGTTGTAAATTTAAGGGGTATAATATAGGCTCAGTTGCTGTTGCCATTTAGCGGCCTAGATAGCCATTGTCGGGGAAGATCACTGGGCATGTCCTAGGGGGCGGGGGGGGGGGAGGTGGTTGTTCCTGTTTTCTGGGCTGTTCTAAGATGAAGCCCTGATGTTGTGCATCAGCAATAAATATAGTTAAATCCACGCTGCTTGGTTTATTCAGACCTCCTAGATTATACATCTATGCTTGGAGCCATCACTATGTCCACTGGCAGTGAATTTCACAATTTAATTACCTGTTAAGTGAAGATGTACTTCCTTTTGTTCATTGAGTTAGGTAGAAAAACCTTCAGCTTACCAGCCTCCTGAAGATCAACGTATGTAAATTAGAGCACTTGACATGTACCACCCTTTGCTGCTCAATTGGATATCTGTCAGATATTTCTTTAGACATGGTATAAAACATCATTTTCTTTTTTAAGTTCATGCTAGTGCAACCCATCATGCATCGATATTAACAGAGAAAATCAAGCTTTTTTGTGTCGGCCCTACATGATGGATGTGATATGCTGTGGTGTGTGCATGGGGAATCTGCTCAAGTACAAAATGTCCCTTCAGAAGTTGGCCTTCTTGAAAAATATATGATGACAGCACACTATTCATATGAAGCAGAATCCTTTAGAAAGAATTCTTAAGAAATCAGGAAACATGTAATAAAACATTTAGTTATCTGGGGGGCTGAGGAATCATTGTGGGGCAGGGGCCAATTTGGAAATCTCACATACACCCAGTATCTCCCCCTTCAAGAGTCTCACTGCAAATGATCCCGGTGCCCATTTCCTTCTCCTCCAAACCATCTCTTCAACTATTTTTGGTCAGCAAATCCCCCATAGCCATTTTGTGGTGGTACCTTCTACCCATTCTCAAAATTCAAATGTTGCCCACAAGCTCAGCAAGGTTGGGGATGCCAGCTATAAGCTTTCAAGGTAATGAGCAGGATAAGCCTTTTCCCTTTAAGTGACACTTAGCTGCTTTCTGTGGATTCTGGAGCATATTCAGGTCTCTCTCTTTTTGCTCCCCACCCTTTTGGATAATTTTCAAAATCATATCTTTCTGCCTATAGAATATACCAAAAACATAGACACCTTTCTTGTCTGGGGATGCTTTCATGCTTAACATGGGATGTGTATTTGTGTTAAGTGCTGTCAAGTCAACTTATGATGACCCTATGAATTAATGACCTCCAAATCATTAACAGCCTTGCTCAAGCCTTGCAAACCTCAACCAGGAAATATATGAAATGTTATACTTCAAATGACATCATTACACCATCATCATGAAAATAATATTCAAAAAGCATTGGTTACAAAAGATTAAACACAGGGCCGGCTCACCCATTGGGCGAGCTAAGCGCTTGCCTAGGGCGCTGGGCCTGCAGGGGCACCAAACGGCCCCCCCGCTGCCACCGCCGCTAGCGAAGTGCCCCAGCAGGACTCAGGAGGTGGAGGCAGCAGCAGAACTTGCCCGCCCTCCCCTGCTGGCACTCCCCCTTCCCACGCCACCCTCCCCTCTCCTCCAAGCCGGCACTGGGAGGGAGGGAAGGGGTGGGTGTTTGAACCCCCACCCCTTCCCTGGCTTGCCTCGGTGCCCCCGTGGCTGTGGAGCGCCGAGGCAAGCCGGCGCTTCAAGGGAAGAGGCGGAGGTTTAAACCCCACCTCTTCCCTGGCTTGCCTCAGTGCCCCCGCAGCTGCGGAGTGCCGAGGCAAGCCGGCAGAGGTTTGAACCCCCACCCCTTCCTTGGCTTTCCTGGGGGCCCCGCAGCTGTGGAATCTCCAGGAAAGCCGGCGCTCTGAGGGAGGGGGCGGCGGGGGCTAGAACCCCTGCCCCCTTCCCTGGCTTTCCTGGGGGCCCCGCAGCTGCAGAGCCTCCAGGAAAGTCAGCGCTGGGAGGGAGGGGGCGGGGGCTAGAACCCCTGCCCCCTTCCCTGGCTTTCCTGGGGCCCCCGCAGTGCCCAGGAAAGCCAGTGCTCCGCCGCCGCCCCTGGTCTCCAGGCCCCACCGGGAGGTTGGCGTCCCCGGGGGGTGCCCCAGGCTGTCCTGCCTAGTGCACCCAGACACCTGGGGCCGGCCCTGATTAAACATCATCTGAATAAAAATCCCCTTATTGGTCAAATGTAAAGACAGGCATGTCTATGCAACAGCATCAATTGCTTATGTAATCTAACCTAAACGCTATCAAGCAAGATTTCTATACACCCAAACAAAGGTGTTTTTCTCTGATACAGAGCTAAAAATCTTTTCTTGACCCAGACACTGTGACATTGTAACCTAAACAAGTTAAAGCCCATGAACCTTATATCTAACTTTCTTGTCTGCTAGCATCAGCTAGAAAAATTAATCCAACCTGGAAGAGAAAGGCATACTGCTTAATAGACCTATATTACATCCTAAGAAAATCTTGCTTATAAAGAAAACCCTATAAAACCAGAAAATTATGAATAATCAAAAGGAAATAAATGTTATAATCAGATCTATACTACAAAACTGAGGCCCATGAATTCCTTGGTTGAATCAATCCATCTCATGTTGGGTCTTCCTCTTTTCCTGCTGCCTTCAACTTTCTCCAGCATTATTGTCTTTTCCAGTGAATCTCATCTTCTCATGATGTGACCAAATTGCAATAGCCTCAGTTTGGCCATTTTAGCTTCTAGGGAGAGTTCAGGTTTTATCTAGTACCCACTTACTTGTCTTTTTGGTTTTCCAAAATATCGGTAAAACTCTCTTCCAACATCACATTTCAAATGAATCAATTTTCTTTCAGACAACTTTCTTCATTGTCCAACTTTCACACTCATACATAAGAATGGGGAACACTATAATATGAATTATCTTGGTCTTGGTTGCAATGACTCATCCTTACATTTAAGGATCTTTTCTAGCTCCTTCATGGATGCCCTTCCCGGTCTAAATCTCCTTCTGATTTCTTGGTTGCAGCCCCCTTTTGGTTGGCAATAGAGTCAAGGAATAAAAAATCTTCAACAATTTCAATTTCTTAATGGTCAAAGTTACATAATTCCTCAGTAGTCATTACTTTTGTCTTCCTGATGTTCAGCTGTAATCACGCTTTGGCACTTTCTGCTCTAACCTTCATGAAGAGTTGTTTCAAGTATTCATTATTTTTTACCAGTAATGTGGTGTCATCTGCATATTTCATGTAGTTAACCTTCCTTCCACCAGTTTTCACTCCACCTTCATAAACCTAATTCAGCTTTCCTTATGATATGTCATATAGATTGAAGAGATAGGGGATTTAGTTAAAGACTATGGACTACTGACTAATATTAAGGCAATGACAAAAAACAATAAGAAGTTGTATTTTAAATGTTCATATGATAGATTCAAACTGATAAGAATGGACCTATCCTGAGCTTCTTCCGCAGTTCGTTCAGTATTGCAGTGCAAACCCACAAAGGTGCAGGAGCTTGCACATGCAATGGAGCTCCTGGCCTCCTGGCGATGCCGCTGGACGCTGGGAGCTGTTTTGCCATCCCGGAGGAGACCGGGGCAGCAACAGTTACCACAATGCGGCGTGTCGTGACGTGGGTGGAGCCAGCCCTATTAATTGGCCAGGCTCCGCTCCCACCCAAACAGTTGCAAACTCGTGCTCAAGCTTGAGAGGAACTCCGAGCACAGAGGGGAGAAGCTGCAGCCTACCGATGGACCTGAAGGTGTTGTCATTGTTGGGGCTCGAGTTGAGGCGGTTCTTGGCAGCTCCGGGGGACTTGCAGTAAGGTCGGCAGCTGTACTGGCATTGGGAGGTGGCAGCAGGACCTGAGTCAGGGCTGCGGTGGCAGTAAGGTGTGGTGGCTGCATTGGAGGCCAGATTCCTGTGGCAGCATCAGTGGCTTGCTCCTTGGGGACACAACTGCATCCTGCAGCTGCAGGGCAGCCTCACCAGCCTATTCCCAGGCCTGCGTCATCAGCCTGAGCTTCTGGGGCCATGTTGGGTAGGCCCTGGGCAGTGGTGGCCGCAGTTGGTGCAGCTGCTAGGCCACCCCCCAGACCCTTATTTTTTATATTTATCTCCTACATTTTTTTGCAATATCTCATGTATCTATATCTAATATTTTTTGTAATATTACATGTCCACCACATGTGGGGGGAAAACCAGTGTTCTGCTTACATTTCCACCATACATTTGACATATTTGGATACTATTTTGCTAGATTTTCTGGTGTCATACGCCATCTATAAAACAATTTATATATATATATATATATATATTAATGGTATAGATTTTATAAATTTTATATTTCTTTTCCATACCTTAGTCCGGTGGTGGCGAACCTATGGCATGCGTGCCAGAGAGGGCACTCAGAGCCCTCTCTGTGGTCATGTGCGCCGTCACCCCAGCGAGAGAACCCATTAGGCGGGGTTAGACCTCTGCTCCACCTCCACTCCTGCCCATGCCCCGCTGTGGGCCCCCACCCATCCCGTCCCAGCACCCATAGACCTCCGCTCTGCCTACGCTCCTCCCTGCCCTGGGGCTCCACTCATCCCATCCCAGCACCCATAAAGGGAGTTAGACCTCTGCTTCACCTCCGCTCCTGCCTGCACTGCCATTCGCGCCCAAAGGACTCCACGTGGAGTGAGCCCTCCCACCACCGCCTCTACTACAGTGTAGTTTGCCACTCCACTCACCCTCACCTCGACAGAACTCACTGCACCAGCACCGCTTGTGGACCTTGAGCTTAGTCAGGTGAGTGGCTGCTGCCCACACCCCACTCTGGGCCTCCACTACCTGCCAGCCTGCTGTTCACCCATCTCCCATCCCAGTCCCATGGACTCCTGGGCCTCCTACCTGTCTCCTGTCCTGGCAGCCCAGCAAAAGCATCTGGTGCTCTCTTGGGCCCCTGGGCCACCACCCCATGCCCACCCATCTCTCATCCCAGTCCTGGCCCAGCGAAAGCATTTGGTGCCCTCCCTGCTCCTGGGCTTCCCCACCACCCCACACCCACCCATCTCCTGTCCCAGTCCCATGTGTCCTGGCCAGCAGCCCAGTGAAAGCATGCGGCATCCTCCCAGGCCCCTGGGTCTCCCCCCACCTGCTGCCCCATGTCCGCCCATCTCCCAGTCCCATGGGGCCTGGGCAACTAAATCACTCGGTCAGGGCTATTTTGGGGGCATCGTAAAATGGGGGGGGGGTTGAGGGAAGGGGAGAGAGAGAGAGATCCAGGCTGTCTTAAAACGCTGGATTGGTTCTGTGTGTGTGTGTGAGAAAGATCGAGAGCCAGGCTGTCTTAAAACACGGGGGTGGTGTGTGTGTGTGTGTGTGTGTGTGTGTGTGTGTGAGAGAGAGAGAGAGAGAGAGAGAGAGAGAGAGAGAGATCCAGGCTGTCTTAAAACGCTGGGTTGGTTCTGTGTGTGTGTGAGAAAGATCGAGACCTCCTCCTCTTCTTCTTCTTCTTCTTTACAACCCCTTGGCTTATAATTGTATTTTCAAATGGCCATCCCTATTAGAACTTGACACTTCAGAATCAGTGTGCTTATTAAACCTGTGCACTGGTGATCAGTAACTAGATTTTCTAGTGAGGCAACTTATCTCTTTCTCCCCTCACCAAATATTTTTGTTCTTGTGCGAATGGTGAAAATTGATGTAATAAAAGGCCAGAGGGGACTTTGATTCGTTTAACTGAGAGCCAGTTTGGTGTAGTGGTTCTCTTATGTTCTTATGTCTGTGGCAGTGATGCTCTATATTCTTAGTGCTTGGAGGGAGGGCAACAGTGGGAGGGCTTCTGGAGTTCTAGCCCTGCTGGTGGACCTCCTGGTGGCCCCTGGGCTTTGGCCACTGTGCGGCACAGAATGTTGGACTGAATGGGCCACTGGCCTGATCTTATGTTCTTATGGCCAGGGGTTTCTCTGTAAATGTGTCTCTCTGCATGGTGTGGAGGTGGCTCTCCTCTTTTGAGCTCTTAAAACACAGATGAAAATGCCCTCTTTTGGGGTTGGAAGATAAGGAATATTCCTTGTGATGCCTTGGGGGGCGGGCATTTCTTTAGTGTTAACTAATAGTGTTAGCTATTTTTGGTATAGGGATAGATTTGTATTGGGTGCTTCGTTTTTTAAAAAAAATTGTATTTTTGTAGACTCCAAGTCTTGAACACCCAAAAATGAGTACAGCAAAAAAAAGCAAAAACAGATAGTGGAAGATCATTCCAAGAGGCCTGTTGTTTGTATCATTGAAAGCTCTGTTATTGTGTTTTCTTTTAAGACAAAAGATGTTAATGTATGAGTTGTTTTTTCTAAACTAAAACCTCAGTATTCAGGTTAAATTGCCGTGTTGGCACTTTGCGATACTGAAGTGGGTTTTGGGTTGCAGTTTGGGCACTCAGTCTCTAAAAGGTTCGCCATCACTGCCTTAGTCCATTGATCTAACTGTATATTGTGCCCTATATTTTGTGCACATTTAATCATTGAAGCTTTTACTATTTCATCTTGCATTTTCATATCTAATAACAAAGTATAAAATGACTTTATAAATTTTTCATCTCTAAACAACAAAGTTTTATCCAGTTCTATAGGTTTGTCATAAAACCCAGCTTGTTTATACTTCACGTATCTAGAGTCAAGTTGCGCCCTTTCCCACCAATTCAAATGAATACCCTGTCTTTGGAGAATATCTTGCAAATTTAAATTGTTTTCCTTATCTAAAAGAACTTCATATCTCCATCATTGTGGTAAATAAGGTGGGGTTTATAAAGGCCTCGAATGGTGGGGAGGGGATGGCCCATTGGCCCAGTGGGCTCAGAGTTTGCAGCCTTCTAGGCACAGAGAGACGAGCTCTCATCCCACAAGGGCTGCCTGCTATGGGGAAGTCAGGTGGTGGTGCCCGCCCCATTCCACAAGTGGGTGCTCACAGTGCTACATGAAACACACCCTGGGATCATGCGCATGAAAGCACTGTCCCAGAGTTACGTGTGATGGCCCGGAATGGACAGAGACATCAAGGACTGAGTGAAGAGATGCCAGACTTGCCAGGAGTCTAGACCAGAACCACCTTGGGCCCCGGTGTGGTCATGGGAGTCATCCCACAAGCCATGGGCAAGGCTCCACTTGGACTGTGTGGGCCCCTTCCAGGGACAAATATGCTTTATACTGGTAGACACATATACCAAGTGGCTGGAGGTGGTGCCAGTCCCGTCCACCTCGTCAAGATCCACCATCTGGGCGATGTGGTGGATCCTCAGTGCACACAGCATCCCGGACTCCCTCGTGACCAATAATGGGACAGCATTTACCTCGGCGGAGTTCCAGGAGTTTGTGCGCTATTATGGGATTAGGCACTTCCGCTTTGCCCCATTCCACCACACAACCAACGGCCAGGCTGAGCACATGGTCTGAACAACCAAGGAGTCCTTGCAATGTTTGGGTTGTGTGTTGGGAACTACCGGCTGGCCGCCTTCCTGTTCGGGCAGCGAATGACACTGCTCACCACGATCAGCCGCAGCCCAGCCGAGCTACTCATGGGCCGGCACCCCACAATGAGACTTGACTGCCTCCACCCCGATCGGGTACCTGAACACAGCACGAAGTTGTTAAGTCAGGAAGCTGCCTGAGGGTTCTTTCCAGAAGATCCTGTGTACTCCCGGAACTATGCTCAGGGCCCTGCATGGATCCCGGCAAGGGTGGTTAGGGTGATGGGGCCCAGATCCTACAAGTTCTCTACAGAGGATGGCCAAGTGCTGAGATGCCACACTGACCAGCTCTGGCGGTGCCTCCTCCCACCAGAGATGGAAGTGCAAGAGGAAAGCGAGGATGAATGCCTGATCCCAGAGACTAGCGACCTGGACGAGACCGAGACCACCACAAGCACAGCTACAGCCAAGCACAACACTGGAAGGAACCAGTAGCACCAACCCCAAGCCGGGCCAGGACACAGACAACAGCAGCCCACGAACCCCAGCCGACAGACCTGAGGTGCCTCAGGCTGCCGGTCACAAGCCAGACCGCTGGCTCAAGACTGGAGCTGGGTGAACCACCCATGAAAAGGGCAAGGAGGCTGGTCAGGGAGTGGCACCTGCCTTGCCTGTTCTGTGCTCGCTTAGTCCCTTGCTGCAATATTATGTTAAATAGTTAATAAAGTGGCCCTTGTTTACTTCCAGCCTGTCTCGTT
This sequence comes from Gekko gecko, assembly GCA_029375565.1. Taxonomy (NCBI): domain Eukaryota; kingdom Metazoa; phylum Chordata; class Lepidosauria; order Squamata; family Gekkonidae; genus Gekko; species Gekko gecko. The sequence goes on along the minus strand of JAPDNY010000006.1, from coordinate 123,467,693 downwards.
ATTCCGACGGGAGGGGCAAAAGAATGCAGTATTTTTGTTCTACTCTTGCTATATTGTTCCACAGCCTTGCCATTTCCTGGTCCATTCTTTGAATGAGCAGCCTAGGTAGGTTATCTGGGATCAAATAGTTGAACACTGAATTGTGTATGTTCCTATTTTAAAATACCAGATTACCAGATTAAATACTGAAGTCTAACAGAGGGAAAACCAAGAAATCAAATACCAGTTCTGTTGATTCATTGACAAGTAAATTATTAGCAAAGCCATTGTTGTTAGAGTGCCAGATTAGGATCTGGGAATCCTGGGTTCAACCTCATGTATGTCACCTTGAACTCTTTGGAGAAAGCATGAGATAAAAATGTGATAGACAGGATTTTCTCTAATTCCATTCCACAATTTGTGCATCTATTCAAGAAAACGAGGGATGATTCATTGATGTCACAGCACATAGTGGTCCCTTTTTATTTAGGCATGCAATGACTCTCTGCCTGTGACAAGCCATTCATTTAAAACAACTGCTGTACATAGTGCCAAAAGGCTTACATGCTACTCCTGAGGATTTTTGTGTGATTTTACCATGGTTTAGCCTCCTAGTGGTCTGCTGGTGTGAAAGGTGCTCTGGGCAATGGATCATGTTGCCAAGGATGTCCCTTTCCAAAATGACGCTATGCTACTATTGCTATTGTACTTCATAGAGATTTTTAGAAGACCAGAATTGCATGCTGTTGCAGTCATCATTGGCACTTCTGTCTAAAACTAGGCTAGCTTTCCAATCTTCCAATGCAATGCAAGTTTTCAGCATACAGATGTAAAAAGATAAAGTGACACTATGTTCTACAATCCATGAACAATGGATACTTCCAGTTTTTACTAGCAGTTCAATTTGTGTGACATTTTAATATTTTTAAAATCTCTTTGCACCACTTTTGCTGTAAATTTCATGCTTTTCCTTAGTTGTTCCAACTATAAAGCACAGGACCTGATTTGCCACAGACCAGGGGTCACCACATGTTCAGTGATCACCATTTTCCTTGACATTATATGAACCATCTCTCATTTTCTTGCATATAATGATTCTCTTCAACTAGGGTTGCCAGCCTCCAGGTGGAGCCTGGAGATCTCCCACTTTTATAACTGTTCTCCAGCTGACAGAGATCAGCTCCCCTGGAGAAAATGGCTGCTTTCAAAGGTAAACTCTATGACATTGTATCATGCTGAGGTCCCTCCCCAAACCCTGCCTCCTCCTGGATCCACCCCCAAGGTCTCCATGTATTTTCCAACCCAGACCTGGCAACCCTACCTTCAACAGGGGTCCTCAACTTTGTTGAATCTCTGACCACATCTGAAATGCTGAAAACAGGTATGAACTCTATAACAAAATGCCTGTCATAAACTATGTGGGACCATTCGCAAAACAGCTGCCATATTGGCTATGTCCAATCTCAAAATGTTGTGAGGATTTGCAAAATGGTAGGACATTTGAACCCAAGCATCTTCTCATGGAGGCAGCTATTTCTGAATGGTCACTCTTTTCAGAAGTGAAGGTGACACTTCCCAGGCTCTTCTGAAGCCTCTCCTGTTCCAGTGAGGTAAAGAAAGAATGGTCTCTTTGCTTTGATGAGGAAATGCTCTGGAGAAGGAGCAAGCAGAAACCAATATATTGGTGGTGCCATGTAGATCATATACAAAATACATTAGTGTTAAAAAAGGTAGTCTTCTTAACATGTTATTTTGTATATCAAGATATACACAACCTACAGTAGCATAGTCTAGGGAGGGAAAACTTTTCTACTTGATTATGGCCCCGGTCACACTAGGGGAAAAGGTGCAGTTGAAGTGCAGCTCTAAAAAGAGATGTGCGGCAGCAGGATCAGATAGATCACCCCAGCTGCCGCGCAGTTTCTCCCCAGCATGATCAGATGCCGGGGAGGAAGCCACAGACTGGTGCGCGAGGTGAGTTCGCTGCGCACGCACACGCACACAGTTCTCTAGGACCTTGGAATGCTGCAGGGAGACGGCACGTTGGGGGATCAGACATGGGTCAGTGCTGCGGATCAACTGTTCGGTAGTACCTTTATGGTGCTACCTTTTTGCAGCGGGTTTCCAGCCGGAAGTGACGGATCGGGGATGGGTGCGCACCACTTTCCAGATGTTGCGGTATGATCTTGCCCACTTGATGCACCCCCGATCTGTCCCTCCCGCGGGGCAAATCCTCTCATGTGACCGGGGTCTATGATGATTATATACATTGGCTGATAGTGTGACAATGCTGAAAATACATCCATCCATATATTTATTTATTTAATATATTTTATACTTCATTTCCTAAAAACTCAAAATGGTTTCCAAAAATAAAAATCCATCTTCACACTAAAACATTGTCCAATATTGAAAGTGCCCAAAGAAAAACAACATTCAGCCAAAGACTCTTCTAAGAAGTTTTACCTTGCATTTTTTCCTAAACTCCAGATGGGAATGAACGGCCTTCACATAATTTGAAAGTCCATTCCAAAGAGATGGAACTGCCTCAGAAAACATTATTGTGCAGGCTGGGGCCCTGGTGAGAAGATTGTAGGCTCTGCTTGGGTTATATGGAGACAGACTGCCTCAAAGTAAACTTTCAGGCCTCCACTTCCATTTGAACTAAAGGTCTTAGAAAACATGCAAGACCTCATCTTTCTTGTTTACCCATTGCTTATCCTTCAACTTTTAAATTTAGTTCTTCAAAAATCTTGTCTGTGTAGCCATCACAGAACTCCTGTTTTGTGTGCAATTAAAGTTACACAGTTAACCAGACTGCAGTTCTGACCTGGTTTCCCCCTACATCTCAGGTGCCTCTGATCATAGCACAATCGGGACAATTGTTCCACACTGCCTGTTTTTATGTGGAACTTCCCCATGAGTGTGTTCTACTTTAGTTTACAGACTGTTCAGTTTTCAGGTGTGTGTGTTTTGTTTGTTTGCTTTTGCACTTGCACAGTTGCGATGAGGTAATTTAATGCCCCCATTGGTCCCCTTCGGCTTATGCAGTTAACTACCCCCAAACCCCACTGGCAAATCATATCTTGCCCACTTGCCTGTCCTTTTGTTTGTTTAGCTGCTTTCCAACCTATCTCTTCAGTCTATATGAAAATATATCACAAGGAAAACTGAATTAGGGTTAGACAAAGGTGGAGTGAGAGTTGGTGGAAGGAATGCTAACAATATGAGACATGCAGATGAGACTACATTACTGGCAAAAAACAGTGAAGACTTGAGATGACTCCTCATGAAGGTTAAAGCAGAAAGTGCCAAACCAGGGTTATAGATGAACACCAGGAAGAAAAAAGTAACAACTGCTAAGGAATTACACAACTGTAAGGTTGATTATTTAAAAAATGGAAATTGTTCATGATTCCTTGGCTCTGTCATCAACCAAAAGGAAGACTGCAACCAAGAAATCAGAAGAAGATTCAGACTGGGAAAGGCATCCATGAAGGAGCTGGAAAATATTTTAAAGGATATATTGCTAGAGACTAAGATCAAGTTAATTCATGCCAAAGTAATTTCCCATTGCTATGTATGGGTGTGAAAGTTGGACAGAGAAGAAAGCGGACAGGAAGAAGGTTGATTCATTTGGAAGAGAGTTTTATGGACACTGTAGTTGGCCAAAAAGACAACAGAGTAGGTTCTAGATCAAATCAAGCCTGAACTCTCCCTAGAAGCTAAAATTTCCAAACTGAGGCTATTGTGCTTCAGTCACATCATGAGAAGACAAGACTCACTGGAAAACACACTAATGCTAGGGAAAATTGAAGGCAGCAGGAAAAGAGGAAGACCCAACATGAGATGGACTGACCCATTAAAGGAAGTCATGGCCTTCAGTTTGCAAGACCTGAGTAAGGCTGTTAACAATAGAACATTTTTGAGGTCATTAATTCATAGGGTAGCTGTAAAGCAGAAGTGACCTCACAGAACTTAAAACACATGCACAACTGTTTTCCTCCATTAGATTGATTGGCTGTGCTGCCCTTCCTTCCCTTTTTGATCTATGGACAGCAGCTAAAGATTTCAGCATAGCTATGACCATGGCCAGTTGCATGACTAAGGGAATATTGCTTTGGAGGATTACTGTGGAGGTTCTTCAAAGCACTCTTACACTGGTCCTATTCTGTTCATCAGTAAATAATTTTGCTGTGTTTATGCTCCATTCATAATTACTGTGCACCAATTTTGGACACAGAAAGTGTGTGTATTGGGAGGGAAATAGCATACATGTACGTGTTTTGGCCAGCAGAGACTAGGGCTGCTGTCTAAGCTCACCTACCCACAAGAGGCTTATCAGCCTGCCAGCTCCCCCATTGACACCTCGGCTTGCTGCCTGCAAGGGCTTATTGGGCTGCTTATTACTTTGCTGCTTCTTTGGCTCTCCCACCTACACTGCACACAGAATTTGAAAATAGTGCCCAGGCATGGTGCTCAAGGCCATTAAGGGGAGGGTGGGATATAAATCCTAAATAAATAAATAAATAAATAAATTGTCGTGTATCAACCGTGGACTGCACATGTGGTCGGGTTCGCATGCGGTCATGTGAAATAGCAAAGCTTCGCTTGAAAGACAATAGCCAGCTAGGATCCTGGGATGGACCAATCGGCCACCCTGGATCCTGGAGTTAACCTATGGGTGTTAGTGCACTGTAAATAACCTATCACGGGTGTGTGTGTGCTGGGTGTGGTGTGTGTTGGGGATTTAAGCAGGGCTCCAGTCTTGCTAACTTGTCTTATGTTTGTGCCTTATAATAAACAATGAGCTGATTTCACTATCTACGAATTTGAACCCAGTACTTTACACTGGTGACGAAGGTGAGTTCCCGATGAGCAATACCAACTCTGACTCCAGCACTGCACCATGCACTGATCCCCAGGACACCGCACCCCACACAGCTCCACGAGTCATGGCTACCACTCCAGGAAGCATCACTCCATTCGATCCTGCCCAGCCCGAGTTCTGGGAGGCCTGGGTAGAGCAACTGGACTACTTCTTTGAGTACCAGGGTGAAAACAATGCGGCTAAAAAGAAATCGCTGCTTCTCAGCACATGCGGGGTCTCCACAATACGCCTTGCTCAGGGCCTCATCACACCTATGAAACTGAAGGATGCCACCCATGCCGAAATCATCAAGGCCCTCACCAACCACTACATGCCCCAACCGACAAAGATGGCAATGTACATGGACTTTATAGCACGTAATCAGAAATCAGGGGAAGCAGCCTCCAAGTTCATGGCTGGGCTGCGAAGGCTGGCCATGAACTGCGATTTTCCCGACCTCAGGGACACACTCTTTTTGTCTGGGGAGTCCGAAAACCAAAGCTCTGCCGAAAGCTCATTGGGGCCGACGACCTCAAGTTGGACAAGGCCTTGAAAATGGTGACTGCCCAACGGGACCACCAAGGCCTCTCAGCCCATCTCACAATGGCATCACCAACCTCCGATTTCTCCAGCGAGGAAGAGGTACTACAGATATGCCATTCAGCCCACTGGGAGAGCTGCCAGCCACCCTCGCACGCATCCCAGCCCGCGAAAGCAACTGCTCAAGTGCCATGTGCCAGCTGCGGAGAAGCACATGAACGCCACTCGTGCAGATTCCAAGACGCCACATGCTCGACTTGCAGGGAGATGGGCCACATCGCCCACATTTGCCATTCCAGAGGGCCCCACCGACAGCCCACCATTCACCAAGAGTCCGCAGACCTGCACAACATCCACCAGTTCCAGGTATTGAATTTGCCCCGGGACAATTGAGGGGTTCCTTTGTGAGATGGACTTAGACATGGGGTCTTCCTTCTCTATTATCTCGGCAGAGACCTTAAGACAGCTCTGCCCGCAGGGGGGGGCCTCCTAGAGAAACTGGCCAGCCTCACCCTGACTTTCAGAAAAAAACAGTGGCCGTCAAGTGGTGGGGCAAATTCCAAGTACAGTTTAAAGACTTTGAAGGTCTTTTGGACTTATTGGTGGTTGAGCAGCGGCTCATCATCCTGCTGACCCTGGCTTGGTTCGCACCCTTGGGATTGGGGGTGACAGGGGTCCACCAGGTACATCTCACAGACTTTAACTAGGTTTGCGATAAGTTCCCAGCTGTGTTTGATGGGATGCTTGGCCACTACACTGGACCTCTGGTCTCCCTAGACCTCGATCCCGCAGTGCGCCCCATCCACGTGAAAACCCGGCATGCCCCTTTTGCCTTCCGGACTTGGAACTGGACTGTTTGGGGGGCCAGGGTGTCCTGGAACCCATGCTGCATGCCCAGTAGGAGATTCCCATAGTCACCCTGGTCAAGCCCAATGGGGATGTCTGGATATGTGCGGATTACAAATACACAATAAACAAGGCCCTACACGACCATGCTTATCCCGTTCCGGTCTTCAGCAACATGTTGGCTTCCCTGGTGGGTGCAAAAATCTTTGGCAAGCTGGATCTGGCCCAAGCGTACCAGCAGCTTTCAGTGGATGATGCTATCGCGGAGGCTCAGACAATAGTAACATACAGGGGTGCGTCCCAGGTGCAGAAATTGCAGTTTGGGGATGAGTGTGGCCCCAGGGATTTTCCAGAATCTCATGGATTGTCTCCTTAAAGGAATCCCCAGAGTCCAGCTGTTCTTCAACGACGTTTTGATTGCGGCCTCTGACTCCGTGACCTTCACTGAAAGACTGAGGGCAGTGCTGCAGCGTTTCCAGGACGCCGGTCTGAAGATCAAGAAGGAAAAGTGTTTGCTAGGTGGAATTTCCCTGAGTGGAATTCCTGGGCTTTGCAGTGGATGCACAGGGAATCCATCCTACAGCCGAGAAGGTCTGCGCCATCACTCAAGTGCCGACCCCATCCTCCAAAGCCTACTAAACTTTTACCATTCCTTCCTGCCCCATAAAGCGGCCATAGCCATGTGGTAGCCATGTCTGGAGTTCCATGCTGGGAACTCAGTTATGAGGCATGCTAGGTCCTGTTTTGGATTAAAACCATTGCACATGAGGAGAGGGGTCTTAAGTCTTCCCCCCCACAGTTTGCCACATTGGGAAAATGTAGGAGTACCTGAACAAAGTCTGAGCCCAGTGACACCTTTAAGATCAAGAAAGTTTTATTCAAGGTATAAGCTTTCAGGTGCAAGCACACTTCCTCAGATATCTCAGCCAGGAGTAACTGTCAGTACACATACAGGTACATAGTGGGAAGAGGCTTGATTCCTTCTCTTTGCATGTCTGGGAACTGAGAATTAAATCCCCAGCACAGAACTCCAAGCTTGCATCTGATCCAAAAGCCATATAGTATCCACATAACCGACATGTGGACTTTGTAATCATCAATCAGCTTTCAGTCACTGTGAACACCTCCTTCTGGCTGGATGGTACCTTCCAGACATAAGTTTACCACTTCATTGAGAACTAGGCCTCACTTCTGGATTAAAACCTCCATGGGATTTTGTGGTATAGGTTGTAATGTAATGAACCACAAACACATCTTCTCTGGAACCAAAACACAAACTAAGACCAGGTTCCATTTTTAGCTGCAGCTATAATTACAGAGGCGCCAGGAGGTAGGCTCCCAACCTTCAGGTGAGGCCCAAATACTTCCCAGAATTACACACTTCAATTCTTTTTCCCCCCATAAATTTTATTGAAGATTTTTCAGAAAACACAACAATATTACAACAAACAAACAACCAAACCAAGGACAAGGTTAGAGAACATATAGTTTAGCATAAACTGCCAAACCTGGTAAATATACAATAAAGTGTAATGAGTAAACTCTCAACTAAATAATAACAGTTTGTATTTAGCTTTCCTAATTGAATCCCAGTCAAAGGTATCTATATCAATTTTTTCTAGGATAGGGTACCAAATACTTAAGAGGGCTATAAAATGTACATTCGTTCTGAACATTAGAATGGTGAATAAAAAAAGTATCAAGCATAAACAAATCCCATATTTTGTGTATCACTTGTGTCATACTAGGGACAGACTTTTCTTTCCACAATTTTGCTATTAAGATTTTTGCCACTGTAAGAAGGATATGAATTAATTGTTTTTCTTTTTCAGGTGGACCGTCGGAAGGCCATAGTCTGAAGAGGATCACTGACAGCAATAAAGGTAAATCACAATCTGTAAGTTTCTGAATAAGTTGTGTTACTTGCTTCCAAAACCTTTGAATATATTTGCATGACCACCAAGTATGAAAATATGTCGCCCTCTCACCACAATGTTTCCAACAGAATGGACGCATATTAGGAATTAAATGTGTTAGTTTAACAGGTGTCAAATACCAACGTAATAAAACTTTGAGATTTGCTTCAAAAATATATAATGATTTAGATAATTTGTATTGTCTATTCCAAATACTTAACCATTGCTGATCCGTTATTTGGTGATTAAGGTCTTTGGATCATGCATTTTGATAACTTAGAGTACCAACTACTTTTTTATTACACACTTCAATTCTATAGATCAGTCCACCTGGATGAAATGGCAGCTTCAGAGGTCAGGCTCCATAGCATTACATTCAGCTGAAGCTCCTACCTTTCCCAAACCCTGCCTTTCTCAGGCTCCATCCCCAGATCTCTAGGAATATCCCAACTCAGAGTTGGCAACCTCTTGTCCAGACCACAGATATCAGTTCTGAAGAAAATGGCTGCCAGGGAGAGTGGACTATGGCATTATGCCTTGCTGAGGTCCCTCCCCTACACAAACCTTGCTATCCGCAAGCTCCACCCCAAATCTCCAGGATTTCCCACAACTTGGCATTGGCAACCCTGGAGGAGGAGAGGGTTTTTTTTTTTCCTTTTTACTATTTGTCTGGGTTTCTGTGTTAACATTTAATATTTGAAGTGGGACAGATAGTTTTGGACATAAGTCTATTTACAAATAGCAGGCTTTTTCCTCCTTTTTTCTCAGCCAATGAGAACGCAGAGGTGTATCAGGCATGTCCAATAGCAAAGCCAAGGAGCTTCCATAGCACTTACTTGTTCCTGAAACAAATACTCTCGGAGAATGGTGGGAGGCAGGAAGTTCTTTGGCTTCAAGTGCTGCCTCTTTTCGCGTCCACGCGTGGACATACGTAAAAATAAATTCAGGAAGGATTACAGCGAGTAGGCGGCCACGGGAAAGGTGCTCTTTGCTCACTATCTGGCGCAGTTAGCATTGCAGGACTGAGGAGGGAGCCAGCTATAAAAAATAGGCAAGTAGACTAAATATATTATCTCCTGTGCTGCATTTGCAGTCACCCGGCGATATTCATGTTTAAATGTTAGAGCTGAAGGCTTACAACAAACTGGCAGGCAAAGAAGTAACAGCAGATTAATTATTAGAGAGAAGCAGTACTTGTAACTTAACACTTCATGCAGGTGGAGGAAAGGAGGATTGTAGGAATGACAATCCGAATGAATCTGGAGTATGTCGCAGGAGGAAATGTTTTTAATCTTGGGGGATACATACACCCTCGACCTGTTAAGGTGAGCGACAAATGAATCCGATCTGGGAGGTAAGGTCGCCACGCTCTGGCGTTTCAGAAGAGGATTTTTGCTCATGCTGCTGAATCGTTGCGTTAACGAGGATGAGGATTTTGTTTGCAGCTCTCCGGAGGTTGCCAAGAACATTCCCCCAGATGTGCCCGTGGTTTCTTGCCCGCAGCTGGCCTCCGGTCCTAGCGCAAGGACATCCAAGTGAGCTCCCACATTTCATTTCTTTCGTCAACCACGGCGAGCAACTTCCGGATTGCTCTTGCGGGGAGGGGGAGTATTCGGTGGCGTTGTTGGTGGTCGCCGAGCGATCACGGGAACGGGAGTAGGCACTGTTCTCACGGGCAGTGAGTGGCCCAGTTAAGACCGGCGGCCGCGTGTTGGAGCCGCTTAGAAAGAGCAGGCTCAGTGCATCCCGTTGGGGGAAGGAAGACAACGCTCCGCTCCTCCTCGGAGGAAAACGTTCTGTTCTGGGCTGTTGGCTGGTTCTCCGCTGCAGTTGCCGAGGCAATGTCGGCGCTGTGATGCAAATCGAGTAAGTGGTTCAAGAGGCGCGGAAGCGCCGCCCACCTCCCTAGGCCAGCGGCTCTCCAGGCCAGCCTGCACGCTGAGCTAGGAAGGCGCGCTCCCCGTCTCTGCCTCCTGCTGATGCCTGTGGGAGCTGGCTTGCCAGATCAATTTGTAGTTATTTATTTATGGCAAGAGAAAGAGAGAGAGACGGGGCATACATGCGACAGAGCTGTCGTTCTGCCCTTGCGGAACTGTATCGTGTTGATTGAAGAGCCCGCCCTTCAGTCCCTGTAGGCCAGAAATCACTTAGGGTGAAGGAGCACTTGAAAATGGAAATACCAGTTTAAAAAATAAAATAAAATGATAGAGGAATCCGAAGCGTAGCCCTGCTCAATCCTACTAGATCTATTCATTGGGGTTTACTCTCCGGAAAGTGTTTTTTAGGATTGCCCTGTTAGGTTGCTAAGTGTAGAGGACGTGTGACATCCAATACAAGTCCAGAAACACTGATTCCATAATAACAGTGCAATCCTATGCAAAGTTACTTCAGTCTCGGCTTAGACTAGTAAATCTGCATGGAATTGCATGTTAGTCACTAATGTGTCCCAAGATTCAGTTTAAAAAATGATATAAAGTATTTACTGCACTGTCTGTAGATAGAGGAGAAGCAAGCGATGTTGATTTAGAGATAATTCTTTTGACTTCGTCAGGTGAAGAAATTTGTATAATTGTTACTCATCTTGAGTCCTAGTGAGAAAGGCAGACTATAAATAACAAGGCAAATAAAAAAAGGCATTGGAATCCCATGAGTTTCGCACTGTTCTCATATCTGGTAGTCCTATTTCAAAATTAGTGACATAACTATCCTGAATATCTTATGATATACTCTATTCTGGGTAATTTTCCTAAAGTGCATGCTGAGAATGACTTTCTAGGATTGTTTTGAAAGAGAGAGCTGTGCACAGTGAGCTTTCCCCATTTTAACATATTGGCTTTTGCAACATTCTTTTTTCCCTGATAGAACTTCGCATTATTTGAAAAGAGGCAGGATTGTTCCTTGAATGAATAACGTTTACAGTGAATGAAGTCTGCTTAAGATTTTTATTTATTCCTGTTTCTTAGCCAAGTGTTAGAGGTTCTTAAGGCTGGCGCCTAACAGACCACTTGGAGTTCCCCCTGTAGCTCTTTATCTTACAGAAGATTACATTTATTAGAAGTATCCAAATAGCACCAACAATATATAACTGGTTCAAATGGTTCTAGTTGGCTACATTGCAAAATCTTTAACAACAAAGTTAGTTTGATTTTACGTCAGATTTCTTTTTTAGTTCATTTGTATGACCATTCTGAGCTTGCAGCAAACCCCCAGTCAGCTAGGGCAGTTTTTGTACATTTTGTTGACATGTACCAGAGGGAGGAAAAATCTTGATTCATGAAACCAAATTCCAGAAGCAGGGTTGTGTAGGCCTGGAGTGTTAAGAAAACTTCTTCCATAGTATTAAAACCTTGATTATGGCACTGTGCTGTTCTAGACCATGGACTGCTTTTTCAGGCCTTTGTTGCTTATCTCCAGGCCTTTGTTGATTGTTACTTCAGACTTCTGTCATGAGACAGACTTTGTAGATGCCATTGGAGGTTTAGTTTTCTTGATTAATGGAGTTCACTGTTTTATGGGAAAAACTGTGGACGCTTTGGTCTGTAATAAGGGAAAGGTGGTTATATTCCCCCCCCCCCCACACACACACCCCATAAACTTTTATGAGCAGTTTCTGTAACATATAGTGGATTCTTCTTCTTTGAGCTTATTTCATAGATCTGAGTTTACAAGTGTACTACTTTCAGGAAAGACTGTTGTGTATATTAATATTTATAATAAACTGTGACTTCTTGAACATTGTACAACAGAGAAAATGTGAATGTTCTGAGTCCCGTTGATTGAATTCAGTGAAAAAGTTTTGTTGGTCACAATCCATATAGAAGTTATGGGTTTAAGTACACTTAAATGTTGGATCAGATTGTGGTGACTATGTACAATGTAGATTAAATTTTATTTGTATTGCATTTTTTCAAATATTTGAAGCTCTTTACCAAAACAGTCTGCTTCGTGAACTTTGCAAAATTTCCATACTTATGAAATAGTTACCTTGCAAATGTTTCTAGATTTCTGAGAATGGGGGGCAGAATTGCAACTGGAACTCCTTACTGTACTAACTTATAGAATGATTGTTAGTCTTTGTTTTTTTAAAAAGTAACTGAGTTGTAAAGACTGAGTCATGTCCAACTACTGAATCTTTGCTTAGCTGATGATATCATACATTAAGGGAGAATAAAACACTGAGAGAAATTTCCAGAGCCTCTTTTGACAAATACATGGCAGATTTTCATGCTCTAAACACTTTTGATATCTTGGTTTTGAGAGCAATTACTTGGATTTCTATTTCATTGTAAAGGACAGTTGTTGGTAAGGCACCTGATCAAAAACAAAAGTTCTGAAGTTTTTCATGAAGCTAGTAAACCACTGTGTGTCACTATATACTGTAGATGTTCTGAATAATTTGCTTATGTTTCTGGTGGCAGCAGCAATCAACAGAATTTCTGTATATGATTTTTTTTAAAAAAACAGATTGATAGCCTGCAAATGTGTAGATAGTAGAAGGTAGAAATATTGCAAAACACAGTTCTTGTTTTTGAGCTTAAATATATAGAGGGTGGGGCTAAAATCTGTGGAAATTTCACAACATGGATTTTTTTCATATGGGTGTTGTATGTAATAATACTTTAAAGAATAAGCTGTACTTTCTAGCAATCGTCTATTTATATAAGTTTCTAACTACTTCTAGTACAATTTTACTGTAGGCCTTTCTGAAGTTTTAATCTGTAGCTAAATATGTTATTTTGTTCTTTGCTTATATGAGAGATCTAATTGATATTATAAGAATTTATAATCCCTCCCTGTTTTGCTAGAGAAAGCTTGTTAATATCATCGCCATATTCCAGTCCTGATCATTCTTCAGTGTTCCTCTGCATTTCCCTTAGTTTCATTTTACATCCCTGAAATAGATTTTCTGTGATGATCTTGTATAAGAATTCCAGAAATGCAAGACTGTTCACCTTTACAACTATGAAAGCAACTGACATTCATTTTCAATAAAAACAGGATTCTTTTTACTCATGATAATGTTATTTATGGAGTACCATTTGACTTCAAAGCAGTCATACTCTAATCCTATGAAGAAGCTAGAGGCTGAAATTGAGGGCTTCTCCAAAGTAAATATGTTGCAAGTAGGATCCTAAGTGCTACATGAAAATTATTTTGAGCACTAAAGTGTAGAAGATGCACAAAAGAGAAGCTGTCTGCTTGAAGGAACCATCAGCTACAACCAAACATTTCCTCTGAATGAACACATAACAGAATCCAGTCTGTAAGTTGTGTTATTTGTTGTACTGATTTCTTTTCATTGTGTTGATTAGGCTTTTAAAAATTATTTTAATTGTGAGTTGCCTCAAGCAGGTCTGGAGAGGTGGCATACAAATTTACTAAATGAATAAATAAAGCCAAAGTTTGTGTATTATATGACTAGAAAAGCAGGAAGGTTATCGAACCCGCTGCAGCAAGATACAACCTAACATAAGGAACATGATTAGAAATACTACATTGTTTTAGCCCTTGCTTCTTCCAGAGGAAGCTCTGTGAGGCTTTTAAAACTTTAGAACTGAAAAATCTTATTTATAAACCTTGACATAAAAGACAGCCAAATGTTTCATTTTTAAATTTTAGACAAAGATCCCTCAGCCATTCAATATTAAGGCTCCTGTAGTTTGAGCTGTTGTGTAGATGAGGGAATTTTGTCAGATGTGGCTTTTCAGACCCTTGCTGTGACATGCCAAACTCAGCCTGCTGAAATTTGCACTTAAGCACAGGAGCCATAGTGTGAAGGCTGTATGACCATCCCTCTTTTGGATTATCCTGCATCCTCCATTCAGTTGTAATAACTGTGTTCCTGGTTAATCTCACAAAAATATTTTGAGTATAAAAATATACAGGTTGTCCAGAGCCGACTTTGACATTTTGTTAAGGGTGGGGCCTTACTTACCAGCTGCAAAATACAAAGCAAGCACTTGCATAGCTGATTTCTCTCTTCTGTCCCACAGCTACTGAACACAGCCCTGGCTCTTCTGTCCCACAGCCTTGGCCGCTTTGTTCCAGGACAAACAACAAAGCTGGAGGAATCAAAAACAAATCATGTGAAAAGCACTTGGGGGGGGGAGGATGTTACCATGGCAATAAAGTCAAGTATTTTTTGTATGTGGTACTGAAAGGAGGTAGTTTCAGTTCTGAAATGAGTTTCATTTTTTTTTCTTATGGTGTTTAACTGTACTCTCATGCTTCTGCTTCCTACGTGATGTTCCAAAGCTGCAAGACAGCTCTGGGGGAAATTTGCTTGATCTTTGTGTCCGTGTAGGAGGGTTGATCTCTGGAGCACATGCAACAGTGTTGTTTGCCAAAGGCCGGTAGAAATGGATGCTGGAGGTTATACATATCTGTCTCCTTAAAAAGGCAGTCAGCCACAGCTTTTGTTCTTCAGCTGAACAATACTTTTTTTAAAATTGCCTATGGTGCCTAGGGCGGGTGTCAGCATACCCTGAGCTGGGGCAGCTGCCAGGCCCCAGGGCTTCTGATGGGTCTGCTGCTGTTAACCTATTGTCCACACACCTGCCCAGGCACTTGCCTATGTCCCCTTCCCTGTCTTCTTCTTGGCGTATCAGTGAAGTAAATAACTGCTTAACCTAGGACTAATGTTGAAAAGGCTCCTTGTGTGGAGATGGCACTGTTCCTTGTATACAATTTGTAGCATGAGTTCTTCTTCTCATCTGAAATTACCATATCATCTTTCCCTTTGTGATAAACTAATCATTTTGGTTCAGAGAGTGAGAGCAGTCAAGTTCCTCAGCCTCTACCTGGCTCTGCAACATTAAAGGATCAAATCTATTTTTTAAAGAAATCGGAGAAGCAATAATAAAAGTCATCTAGTTTGCTTTGTTTTGGCTTCATGTTAAAATCACCATCAAATTGGCGAGGCCACTTTTTACCCATTTAATTAAACACTAATATAAATCTGTACACTATAATCAAAATACAGCCAATTAGCCCTAGATTAAAATGGGGAAGCTAAGATCACTTAAAAGAGCTTTAATAAATTTAAAACAATCTTAAGAGGAAAACTAGACATGAGAAAGAGAAAGTTATATTATAACTTCCTGCATAAAAGCTGCACCACCCATTATCTAATGACCAGCTATTTAAATAAATATATATAATGCTTGCTCCGTTCTCCCTTTTTATACAATTTATAAAAGTGTGTAATGTATCAAACATAGATAGTAAGAGGCAGGGCTGAGCTATTCTCTTGCCCTCCAAACCCCGCCCTACCTCCCACCAAAAGCCAATAAATCTTTCACCTGCCATACAGAGAAAAAAGGGAGAGAGAGAAAGCAGGACTAAGCAGGAGAAAGGTTTCAGAAACAGTAAATTATCTATTGTTGGAGTCCTAACTAGACACTGTGAATGAATAGCTTATTATCAGAGCTTCTCACTTATAAAAAGAGGAAAAGATTTTTTTCTCCTTTCCCCCCCTTATCCAAAGGGAGGGGGAAGAATTAAAAACAAGATAAAAGTAAAATCTATTTAAAATAAAAACTAAAACTAATTTAAATCAGCTAAAACAATACTCCCCTAAGGCAGAGCACAGCCTCCTGGTTACACTCAGCCAGAACCCAGAAGTCTGTGAGTTCTTCAAAAAAAATTAAAGATAGTTTGTCCTCATTATAATTTTGGAACAGTGTCTATAAATCTTTTTCAGACATTACTGCCATGCATACCAGGAGCCCACCAACAGGAGTTTGTACTATCTTCTGTGTTCCCACTATGCACGGTTGCAATTCATGTGAGTAGAGTAACACATGTGACATGTGCACCAAAGCTGTATGTACACAGAAAACTCATCTGTTGCCTTGCACACAAAATGCTGCTATGTGTGTCATAAGCGCTGGAGATAGGGCACATTTGGGCGGATGGCTGTGGCTCAGTGATAGAGCATCTGCTTCTCATGTAGAAGGTCCCAGTTTCAATCCCACAGCATCTCTTATTAAAAGGATGTGGTGGTAAATAGTGTGCAAGATCTCAGTCCGAGACCTTGCAGATCCGCTGCCAGTCTGAGTAGACAATACTGACTTTGATGGACCATCAGTTTGAGTCAGTATAGGGCAGCTCCATGTGCATTTCCATTGGTGGATTGTTGGTACATGTGGTTATAAGGTCTGAATTCTTAAAGTTATCTTTAAACAAGGCAAAACAAACGGCAGAAGATGAAAAAATCCCTTAAGACAGCCATGTCTGACTTTGAAGGGTGTTCTGCTGTTTTTGCAATCTACAGAGGCAAAAGTTGGCAGTTGTGGCTTCTTGCTTTAAATGGTGACTAGAGGTGTCATGCTACTATGACAGTCCTTTGGTATGGCAAGCTGGCGTTCCATATGATACTAGTGATTGGATCTGTCTTTTTGGCACATATGTCACAGCTTTGCACTCAAGCCTCTACTGGGGGCTTGCAGAGCTGGTTCTTGTGTAATTGTAACCCAAGTAACCAATCATATTGTTATGATATCTTCATTTCTACCATCCTCTCCCATTTTATTGTTTTAATTTATTTTTAATAAAGCAAAATACCTATCTCTTCCCTCTGGGACATGGGACATTAATATGCTTGTTTTAAAAAGACATCAGATGATGGAAGATGTGACTTCAGGCAAGATGTGTGTGTTGTAACCAGCTAAACAGACCCTTGCTAAGAGAATTCAGGTTGCTACGGTTACCTATAGAAACTAGGACTTTGGGTTAACTAAGGACATTGATGCAGGAAGCTCAGCATCTCACGTCTCACTGCCAACTGAGATAAGAGGAGTGGTTTCCTTGGAATCTGAATCCCCACCCAGTCTCTTAGTTGTAGGATAACTTCCTGACACTTACTGTAGTGAATTTTATCATGTATAGGGTGGGATTGGTGGGTAGCCAAAAAGACTGCTCTTTTTACACCCAGTATGGTATAGTGGTTAGAGTGCCAGACTAAGACCTGGGAAATCCATGTTCTCATCCCCACTTCTGCCATGGAAACTCACTGGGTGACTTTGGGTCAGTCACACACTCTCAGCCTAACCTACCTCACAGGGCTGTGGTGAGAAGAAAATGGAGGAGGGGGACAATGTAAGATACTTTTGGTCCCTACTAGGGAGAAAGGCATGGTGTAAATGAAGCAAGTAAAGAAATGATTTTTTTATCTGTTTAGTGCTTACAATTTTGAAACCCTACAGAAAACTCCCATTTTTTAATGTTCGATCCTGAGATATGTATCTTATTGGGTATTAAAAAAACAGTTTCCCCTGGATGGAATCCATGGCCATGGTGTCTTCTGGGTAAGCAATAAAGGACAAATAAATAGGGTAAAAAAAATGAATTTGGTTGAAGAAGTCAGCTATTGAGCTAAGTATTAGATTATTAACAGGCTATACAATTTGAACATTTTTTCTAATTTAAAATCAGTAATTTTCTTTTTTCATTACTTATGCATTACAATCTTTAGGTTTTGCTTTTCAGGAATCCAACATATAATTTGTAGTAAGCCCTAATATGGCTTTAAGAGTAGTTTTATAACAAATGGACCTTGAGCTTGTTTGGAGGTTCTAGCAGGGGAGCACAGCTATCGTATGCCCTTGACCGAAGAACGGTACACTCCTTCTATCTGGGATGGTCGTCCTCTTCGACCGAGTGCGCAGCTTTGGGAGGGACGCACATGGAGCGGTGAGGGAGGTAGGGGACACCCGCCTAGCCAGCCAGATCAGCTGAATCAACCCTGGTGATCAATGGGATGACAGATGTCGCAGCCAGATCACCTTCACATACAGGTGTTTTAACTGGTTTTTAATCCTAGTAATTGTACTGATGATTTTATGCCAATAAAGGCTGACTTGAACTTGGACTTGAGTAGTTTTATATGGATTAGTTAAGTTTGTTTCTGCCACAGGCCATGAGACATTAGAAACAAGTTAGTCATCAGAGGAATACATGCAATCATAATGAGCAAAAATAACTTATAATTGGCACAGGAACAACATTCCTTGGCAAAACTCAAGGTACATGGCATCACATTGATCCATGTGAAGAATGCTAACAAAATTGTTTCAACTTTTATCAGGGGTCTTTTCGTAGAAAAAGAGCTGCAGGAGCTCATTAGCATATGCTAATGAGCTACTAGGCTATTAGCATATGCTACGTCCCCTGACATCACCAGAAGTTATGTGAGATGGGGAAGCAAAAGGGGGGGAGGCATCTTCGAAAGCCTCCCCTTCCCCAGCTGGCCTGAGTGGAGGAGTGAAGAGAGAAGGGGTCTAAGGTTTAAACCCCTTCTCACTAGAGTTGGGCCACAGAAGGAGGAAAGAGGGAAGGAGAGAGAGAGTAGAGAGAAGGAAAGAGGGAAAGAAAGAGAAGGAAAGAAGGAGGGAAAGAAAGAGAGAGAAGGGAAGAAGGAGGGAAACATGGAAAGGAGGAAAAAAGAGAAGAGAAGAAGGCAGGAAAGAGGAAAAGGAGAGAAGGAAAGGAGGGAATGAAAGAAATTCGGTGGCAATTCGGCCCCATTATATCCTATGAGCCATTGAAGTCAATGGCAAAAACATAGGGTATATTCTGGGGGCTGGAGAGGAGGGGGTTGAGGAAGAGGCTTCAAACTCACAGGATAGCTGTTGGAGCCTCTCCCCAAGATACCCACCAAGTTTCAAGAACATTGGACTAGGGGGTCCAATTCTATGGGCCTCCAAACAGGTTGCCCCCATCCCCTCCATTGTGCCACTTGTTCTCATGGCAGACAAGCACCTCCCAAGACAGTTCACTTTCCCTGAGATTCCCTGGGAGAGTCTGACTGCTGGCTGGGTTTTCCCATTGGAAACAATGGAGGTAATGGGGGTAATCTGTTTGGGTGCCCATACAATTAGGCCCATTGGTCCAATTGCTTTGAGACATGGGGGTGTATGTGGGGAGAGGCTCCCAAAGTTACCCTGAAAATTTGGAGCCTCTCCCTCAAACCCCTTCCCCCCCAGAGCTACTAACAGCACCGTGGGGAAAAAAGTAACATTTTTTCCCACCATAGAGAACAATGGAGGGAATGGGGGCAACCTGTTTGGGGGCCCATAGAATTGGACCCCCTGGTCCAATGTTCTTGAAACCTGGTGGGTATCTTGTGGAGAGGCTCCAACAGCTACCCTGTGAGTTTGGAGCCTCTTCCTCAAACCCCCTCCCCTCCAGCCCCCAGAATATACCCTATGTTTTCGCCATTGACTTCAATGGCCCATAGGATATAATGGGGCTGAAATTGACATTGGGCTGGCGGAAAGACTCCCTAATCCCTTGTAAGGCCGAAACTGACATGCGGGAGCCTTTCTGCCCTCTGAAGCTCCGGTGCGCTCCCCCCCAAAAGAACCCTGACTTTTATGCTAAAACAAAGGCAGCTACTTTTGTATTTTCATTGTAAAGTAGAAAATCTTAATTTTTTTCTTTAAATTACAGCTGAGTACCTGGGACAGTGAAGAAGTGACTATCCTCTTCCATTGTAGATAGTTTCTGGAGGGTAGCTGTGTTGGTCTGGAGAATAAGAGCTAGTTTTGAGTCCAGCTTAGAGACCCACAAGATTTTCAGGGTATGAGCTTTTGATAGTCCAACCTTCCTTTCATTTGGGTTTTTTTTTTTTTTTGTATTTTTCTTGTGTGCTTGTGCATGTGCACTTGGAAGTGATGGCGAACTCTGGTGACTGACCCCTACTGGGGCCTGGAGGATATTCAGAGAGGTGGGTGAATGAAGCCTGCCCCCGCCCCCAACTTCTGGTATTCCAAGGAGGTCTCCCATGCAAGTACTTGCCAGAGTTAACCCTGCTTAGCTTCCAAGATCTGACGAGATCTGGCTTGCCTGAGCTATCCAGGTCAGGGCACTTCCTTCAGTTTTATATGGAAGATGCTGAATAGTTAAAATTAAAGTATATTTATAATCTCAGAACAATAAAACAAATTTGCTAAGACTTGTAATATTTGTTAACCAATTTTCAAATGTGTATTGGTATTTCACAGTAATAGTGAAGCTGCCATAGTGTTAACCAGAAAAGATGGATTATGTTGAATGGTTGTATCTTTTACCTATTCTTAAATTACTTCTTTGCTCTACAGTTATGGTTGTAGGAAAATAATCAACTAAAAAGTCATATGGTTAAATCTTCTGCTCAAGCCCCAGAAACTAGGTGTTTGGTTGGCCAAGTGACATTAGGGAATTTTCAAGAATCTTTTTTTCAGGCATGAACATTATCATTATAAAGCTGAGGGTGTACTTCTGGCATAATTGTAAGGGTTTTGTGTTATGTTCAAGATAAGCTTATCACTGGTTTCCCAAGTTTTCACAAGACACTTTGAGAGTACGGTATGAATTTCTAAAAGTTTTAGACTGATAAAGAGCAGTTTACTACTGCAGGAGTCCTAAGATTTAAGAGAACCCAATGCCAACTTCTTGGCCTTCAATTTTGTAGCAAAATATACAGCTAAAGCAGCATTTTATATTATTGACACACAAGCAGTGCTGAAAAATTCCTCATGAGGAAATGGAAAATGGTATAAAAATAAAGTTCCAGTATGCACAAGGGAAAAGCAGAATTGAAATGGGGATATTCAGATCCAACCAGAAAGTTTGCAAAATTTGATAGAATCCCAAGACTTTAATTAACCAGCAGTGAATGGCAGTCTACATACTGTAGAAGTTTCTTCCCAAGGATCTCCCTGTTGACTTTCTGGGGAAAAAAATTTTTTTAAAGAAAAAATTATTAATAAAATTTGTCTTAACAGATATATCTTTAAAAAAGAATGAGAGGGACATGCAGAACAAAATAGCAGACTGGGACATGCTGGGTCCTTATTTGTTCTTAGCAGCCAGAGGCTTACGACTGATCTTCTTGGATTTGTCATTGTTCTTCTTCAGAGGGTCAGGGTTGGCCTGCATGTGTCCACCATAAAGGTATTTGTATATTTCTCAACGAATATATTCAAATACATGGAAAATGCCAAGCTGGAACTGATCTGCAATTGGGGTGACCCAAGGATTATTCTCTGCTCCGAAGACTTGTTTTTGGCCAGTCAAATCCAAATTACCCGAATAATAGTATCTTGAATCTGGGAGTCTACATACTGTAGAATTTTTTTTCCCCAAGGATCTCCCTGTTGACTTTCTGAAATGATCAAAAAACTATACTTGATCAGCTATAAATGTTCAACAAACTTAATCAGCTATAAATAATCAACAAACTATACTTCCTTAGAGACCAACAAGTTTTTTGGGGTATAAACTTTCAAAAGTCAAAGCTCCCTTTGACAGAGGGAGCTTTGACTCGTGGAAGTTTATCCCGCCCCCCAAATCTTGTTGGTCTTTAAGTTGCTACTGAACTCGTCTAGCTGTTCTACTACAGACCAACATGGCTACCTTCTGAAACTATCTTCATTTTAATGTTTGAGTCCAGTGGCACCTTTAAGACCAACAAAGTTTAATTCTGGGTATAAGTTTTCGTGTACATAGACACCACCTTCTACTAGATCCTGCTGACCGACAATCATATCTGCTTGCCTCCAGCTACTATCCTAAACATACCAAATGATCCATTGTATACAGCCAGGCTCTATGTTACAGCTGCATCTGCTCCAATCCTACAGATAGAGATTCTCACCTGAGGGATCTACAACAAACCATTTTGGAACTAAAGTATCCACCTGATGAAGTCAAGAAACAGATTAACAAAGCCAGAATGGTACCCACAGAAAACCCATTGCAAGACACATCCAAAAGAGACAATAACAGAACACCACTAGTGATCACATACAGCTCTCAGTTCAAAACAGTTCAGCGGATCATTAGTGACTTACAACCCCTACTGGGTAATGACAGTTGTCTTTCACAAGTACTGGGGGGCAAACCTTTTCTTGCACACAGACAGCCTCCCAATCTCAAACAACTCCTCACCCACAATAATACAACATCTAATTTGAAAATGGACACTGGTACCAGAGCTTTCAATAAACCCAGATGCCAACTTTGCTGTCATATACACCCAGGTAACACAGTCACTGGATCTAATCTCAGGCTTATTCACTCGCTCGTCTTCTAACATTATATATGCCATTAAATGCCAGCAATGACCTTCAGTTCTCTACATAGGGTGAACAGGTCAAATCCTACGCCAAAGCATAAATGGATACAAATCTGATATCAAGAATCACAAAACTGAGAAACTCGTAGGAGTACATTTCAACTACCCAGGACACTCAATGGGGGACCTCAAAGTAGCTGTTTTACTGCAACTTACTGCCTTATACACCACTGGGGGAGTAGCCACTTGCCAAGGAACTGCCCTCCCCCTTTACCCTGGTGCTCCTGGCTTTGTAGGAATTGCCCACTGGGAGAGTTAGAACTCCCAGCTTCCCTTCCGAGCACAGAGACCTTGTTTCTGTGTCTCTCACTATCCAGTTTCTGGTTATCACAGGAAAAACTTACTGCCTTATACACCACTGGGAGAGTAGCCACTTGCCAATGGACTGCCCTTCCGATTCCTCCTGGTGCTCCTTTTAAAATAGCATGTCTAAGACAGTGGATGTGTGTGTGGTATAGAGAACCACTACCAGTATCAAAAGTATTTCTAGTATTTATTTAAAAGAAAATATTCACCAGCATACTCTCAGTATTGCACCAGATTGAGCAAGAAATTCAAATGAAAAGGGTAAAAAACAGTTCCTCTCTCTGTCCTTCCCTTTATATATGCCCTAGCAGATGTTAAATATAAGAAGGCTTCTTAGCTTAGAAGGGTACAGATGTTCTATACAGGGTGTCAAACAGAAGGCCTGGGGGCTGGAATTGACCCATCTGGGGATGTTATGTGACCCATGAGCAACTGGTTCAAGGGAGGAAACAGGAGGCTGCTTCCCATAGCTATGGTGGGGCATATCGTGGCCACGCCCCCTCATTTAACAGCCATGCCCCACAGGTCCTGCTGCCAGAAATCATGTTTTTAAAATATTCATTTGGGTATTAATTCAGGTAAGCCACACTGCACTGTACCCTGCCCACAGCCTGCATTTAAAATCCTCAATTCTTGGATCCCAGTAAGCACCTCTGTTGTCCAACTCATGCCAAAAGTCCTGTTTGCACCAGCAGTTGATGGGGGGGGGTTTGAGGTGAAGAGCTACAAACACAATTCATGTTTGAAGAGCTGCTATTCATGATTTTTTTAAAGAGTAAAAACTCCTGTTTTTTTATTATGGTCGGTCAAAATAATGCTTAATGTAATTTGTCTCTTGTTAATCTGATTAAGTTCCCTGCTCCCCTGCCCCAGCACCCCGACCGCTGCCCCACCAACCAAAATTTTCTGGCCACACCCCTGGATGAGTGGACGGAGCCACTCCAATTGTGGCTTCAGCATAGCAGGACAACCTCGTCTGCAGCAGTCAAGCAGAACCCATTCTCTTGGGACCGGGAGCAACTGCAGCCACATTCATAACTTTCCACTCAGCCTGCAGCTCCAGGGATGCTGTCCCAGATGGTCACAGGAATCGGTGTTTGCACCATGAGGGGGTGCAAACAATAATCTGTTGGGGCATGGGAGCATCTGCCCAGTGCTGCACCGCTGGCTCTCCAGCCTGCCCATGTGGGTTTTCCTCTGCACCCCTCTCCCAGCCTGTAGGGCCTTGCAGTAAGGACATGCCAACTTGGAGTATCAGTTACTATGCTTTATACAGTTTATCTCTCTAATACTTGGCATTATGTTTTATGGCACACATGGCCCAGTCCAACAAAATGACATTTATGTCAGATCTGGCCTTCATAACAAATGAGTTCGATGCCTCCATTCTACAGGGTTTCTTTACCTTGAAGCTTCTCAGGTGTGCAGGCCAGCACATGGGAATGGCTGTTTCCCACAGACCTCAGTTTAAAGTTCTGCCTGCATTGATGGAATCAGCACCAAAGGTCCTCCTCCTCATTCCCAGGAGTTTTAGCATCTGTCTTTCTCCTCCTGACCAGGTTAGGTCAAAGATGCTTTTCCTGAAGTCTCCAGGAGATTTTTTCCTGAAGTCTTTTTAGCACAGGGGTGTCAAACATGTGGCCCATAGGCCAGATCGGGCCCTCGGTGGGCCCCAATCCACCTGTGAGGATCTGGCTGTTTCCTGCTTCATTTTCCAGTTCTGCTGGTTCTGCCACATCACAGCTTGCTTTACCACTCTCTCTCATTTGCTTAGGAGAGATAGATAGGCAAGCCTCTCCTGCGTGATTGAGAGAGTCTGGTAAAGAACTGACTGAAGCTTCTCCCCCTCCTCCTCCCAGCGGGAGGGAGGGAACAACCAGAACTTGCTTCCTGGCCAGGCTGCAGGAGATAAAGGGAAACCTTTCCTCCCTTTTATTTATTATTTATTTATTATTCACATTTGTATCCCCACAATGCAGGCTCAGGGTGGCTCACAGTCAGTACATAAATACAGTTAAAATGCATAAATCATATAAAACAATACAGTTACATAAAGTGCTGAAGATAGTTATTCAAGATGGCTTATTACGATGTTCTCTCTTAAGAGTTGTTCTGCTCAGGATCTTCCTGCAGCCCAGGCTAGATGTTAAAGCCACGATGTTAAAGACCGAGAGCCAGGGCTCTATAACAGTGGCAGCACCCTAACTGAAAGCCTGGCGGAAGAGCTCCATCTTACAGGCCCTGTGGAAGGCTCCTCCCTGAAGGGAGGAAGGGAACAAGGGAGAGCTTGCTTTGCTGGGCTGCCTCAGTCGCATGGGGGAAACACCAAGCACCTTTAAGACCAACAAAGTTTTGTTCACGGTATGAGCTTTTGTATGCCTTGCTACAGTGTGTGTATGTGTTTTGTTGGGCTTCTTATGCCTGGGCTCTCCTGGGTGCAACTAGGTTCCCTCCCTCCTTTTCATTGTATTCATGCCCTTGTGATCCAGTCTTTCTCAGTAAGAGAGCAATGTGAACTATTTTAGAGGATGAATAACGACAAGCCAGTGTGGTGGATTAGGCTGAGAGTGTGTGTCCAGACCAAGTTCACCCAGCACAGTTTCTTTGTAGGAAGTTGTAGTTATTTCTCTGGGGAAGAGTATAGTTTTGTAGACAAACACATGGCCCTCAGTCTGTGTCAGGATGCCTTCTCATGTTCTTGACCAGCATATGAAGCAATTTATGTACAAAAGCTTGCAGTGCCCAGTCATTTCATGTTTTCCCCTGGGTCCTAGGCTCAGAACACTGAGCATGAGATTTCTGTAATGAACATCAATAAATCAAAAGTAGGTTTGCAGCATACAGATGCACACCTGAACAGCGTACTCAAGATTGCTACAGCACAGACATTTTGACACTTTGATGCAATAGTTCAGAGCAAGAGGTGTCAGTTATCAGAGACTGTTAAATAGACAAAATATTGCTAGAGTGCTAGTGTTTTAAGCATGTTTTATTTAAAGTTAAAAAAACTGAATTGTGTTTGCGTCCTTTATAAAGTTTGTATCTTTTCTACCTGGCAGTATATTTTATGGCAGACATGGCCTGGCCCAACAAGGTCTCATTTATGTCAGATCCAGCCCTCATAACAAATGAGTTTGACAACCCTGTTTTAAACTGTATATTGTATGTTATGAGTCTCCCTGATCCCATTTGCAGGATAGGGCAGGATACAAATAAAATAATTATTGTATGGCATTGTGTGTAGAATAGCCGGAGATCCTATGATTGTCTGGTAGCCGCAAGTTCTAGCTCTTTTCGTTATGTTAGTGGTGAGCTAGACTTGTTTTTAGGGGCTGAATGAGCTCTGAAAGAACTGTGACTGGCTTCATTTCTGAGCTTCTGTCCATTATTTTTGAGAATTCTTGGAGAACAGATGAGGTGCCAGAAGACTGGAGGTGGGCAAATGTTGTACCCATCTTCAAGAAGGGGAAGAAGGAAGATCTGGGTAACTACCAACCCATCCGCTTGACGTCTATAGCTGGGAAAGCTTTAAAACAAATAATCAAACAGACAGTCCTTGAGCATTTAGAATGGATAGCTGTGATTACTAAGAACCAGTATGAGTTTCTCAAGAACAAGGCATGACAGACCTTGTGTCTTTTTTTGAGAAAGTTACTACCTTGCTGGATCAGGGGAATGCTGTAGAGATAGTTTATCTTGATTTTAGTAAGGCTTTTGATAAGGTTCCACATAATATTCTTGTTGACAAATTGGAAAATGTGGTTTGGATCCTATGACTGTTAGGTAGTTCCTCATCCTCCTGGGGAGGAGTGACCAATGGTGCCTCAAGGATCTGTCCTGGGACTTATTTTGTTCAACATCTTTATAAAGGATTTGGATGAAGGGATAGATGGAATGCTTATTAAATTTTCAGATTGTACTAAAAGGGGAGCATGAGTTGGACTAGATGACCTTGAAGGTCCCTTCCAAATATATGATTCTATGTGGGGAGGCTCAGCTGGAATCTTTGTCCGGGGCCTTTGGTGGCTTTCGGCAGCCCTGAGGGGAACTGGCAAGAAATATTTCTCATATGATAAACATATGGAACAGAGGTCCATTAGTGGCTGTTGTCACAAAGTATAGATGGAACACTATGGCTGGGGCAGTGGTGTTCTGTAGTCTTGGTGCTTGGGAGGCAACAGTGGGAGGGCTTTTGGAGTTCTGGCCCCACTGGTGGAACTCGTGATGTCTCCTAGGGTTTGGCCACTGTGTGATACAGAAGAAGAGACTGGATTTATACCCTGCCCTTCACTACCTGAAGGAGTCTCAGAGTGGCTTACAATCCCTTTCTCTTTCCCTCCTCACAACAAACACCCTGTGAGGTAGATGAGGCTGAGAGAGCTCTCTTGAGAACTGCCCTTGAGAGAACAGCTCTGAAAGAACTCATGGCTGACTCAAGGTCATACCAGCAGCTGCATGTGGATAAGTGGGGAGTCAAACCTGTTTCTCCCAGATTAGAGTCTGTGCTCTTAATCACTACACCAAACTGGCTTCAGCACAGAGTGTTGGACTGGATGGGCCATTGGCTTGATCCAACATGGCTTCTCTAATGTTCTCTTATGTTCTTATCTGTTGTTGAAAATTGTCGCCTAGATAAAATCCCTTGTATACTGTTAAAGGTAAAGGTAAAGGTTCCCTTGCTCGAAAGCCAGTCGAATCCGACTCTAGGGTTGCGGTGCTCATCTCCGTTTCAAAGCCGAAGAGCCAGTGCTGTCCGAAGACGTTTCCGTGGTCATGTGGCCGGCATGACTAAACACCAAAGTGCACGGAACACTGTTACCTTCCCACCAAAGTGGTACCTATTTATCTACTTGCAATTTCTTGCTTTCGAACTGCTAGGTTGGCAGGAGCTGGAACTAGAGACAGGAGCTCACCCCATCATGCGGCACTCTCGGGTCTTGAACTGCTGAACTACTGACCTTCCACAGCCTGCAGTTCAGCGTCTTAACCACTTGAGCCACCACAGCTCCCTTGTATACTGTTACCCATGGTAAACTAAACCCACATCTGTGAATGGGGCCCACTTCGTACTTCAGTGTAAATTCAATATAGGTAAACAAAACTTGAGAGAAACCTCTCCTCTGCAATCTCTCACTCCTGATCTAAAGGAGCTGTTGTCTTTTTAACACACAGGATAAGGAAAGGGGAAAAGGATGGTGATACATGCACTTCTAAGGGTATCTGTGAAAATATGTGAAAAGTTCTGAGGTTGGCGTGGAATTAAAATGGAGGCCGAAATACAGTAAATAATCAGATACATTTTTTTAGCAAGAGGAACTCTCAATAGTATTTAAATGCCTACAGTATAATCCTAACACCTGCACAAAATCCATGTACAGTGTGTAAGGTGAGGGAGAATAAAAGAGAACAGGATAGGAAGGAAGAGGGGATGAAAAAACCACCTATCCTTTTCTGGGTGGAGATGTCATCTGGGTTAGTAAGTGTATAGGTAGCTGACTATACAATCAGAGCTTGGACCTGCACAAACTGGAAGGTTTGGAGTTCCAGGAGACAAGGTTTGGGAGGGAATCCAAGCAAGAATCTGGGGCAAAGTTCCAAACAGTGATCCAAGGAAAAAAGGCACATGGAGCAGGACTGTAGCAAGAAACTCAGGGTAATGTGCTAGGATCCAAGTGTAGCTATGAATTGGGGTAATGGTGGCAGCTCTTGGTGTTGCAGCTGGTAAATAAAAGAAAGAAAATACTTCATTTTCCTTCTAGTATGATTCATTTTCTATACTGGTGTTAAGAAGGGATCGATTTACATATGGTTCTTATCCTCTGAGATCCAAAACCTTGTGGCCTACAAAGATAGTTCAGGGCAGAGGGGAATATGTACTCCTATTGTTTAATGCCACAAAAAGCTTGTGTTTGTTTAGTTGATAGAAAAATAAAATGGTCTCTTGGGACATTCGGGTTTTTTTTCCCTTCCCCTTGTCAATTCATGAACGGAGAGAAAGCTCATGAAACAGGAAACCTTGAAAAAGTACAAGTGTGGCTGTAATTGGGATTATTCTATTTTTAGCCCATCAGCAAGCTGTCTGCTGCCCTGACCATGTCCCAGCAGAGGTGTTACATAACTGTGACTTAACTCTCTCTATCTGCTGCTGCACCAACTTCCTCTTTCTTTTGAACTTTGTTTCCTAAGAAGGACGCAAATGCCCTTTAATAAACAAGGATACAAATCAGTCCATTTATAGTACTCCTTATCTGCACAGGAAAGTTTTGGATAGGTATTAACCCCAAATAAATATAATTTCTGAACAGCTGAATAGTAACAATCTTTTGAAAACTGACACCATGTTCATTCTGTATTCTTTACCCATTTTCTAGGGTGAAGTTCCTTTCTGGTTATACTTTCTTTGGCAGAATGAATAGAGAAATAGCTCTACAGTTGTCACCTACACATTGTCACCTACACATTAGTAAACAATGTCCCTAAAGTATAGCTGTTTACCATTTACAGTTAATCTTCTGTAAACAAGCACCTGGGCACAAAAGAACCATAGAAAAATCAATTGATTTTGCAGTTGAGATGTGTGGAAATTTTTTTTGTTCGCAGTTGAGGTACCTGTGCCTCCTGCATGGGTTCTGAGTAGGCCAATCGCAGGGAGGTTTTCTGAAGCCCCAAGAAGCAGAATACACTCCCCTCCCTCATGCAAAGTTCCCACATTTTTTGGTGTGAAAAGAGGGAAGGGGCATCCCACCATCAATTCTCTCTCTACCGGTGCTGAGAGAGGTCCTCTCCAATGAAGCTCTTTTGGCTGCAGTCACACACACTAAATAATCCACTTTCAATCCACTTTCAATGCACTTTCAAATTGGATTTTGCCAGTTCACACAGTAAAAATCCAGTTGGAAAATGCATTGAAAGTGGATTGAAAGTAGATTATTTAGTGTGTGACTGCAGCCTTTCTCTGAGGAAAAACTTCGGCCTTGTTTTCACTTCCATTTGAGGGGATTTTGTCTCTCTGGTACTCTTCTTTGAAGAATTACTGCCTTTCCCCCACAAAATAGAGCAAATGGCCTCTACATGGCCCCAAAAGTGCTATTCAAGAAATGTACATCCTGTGGGATGAAAATCTCCTAACTCTGATGACTATGTGGTTGTGCCTTCTCTGTCTCAATGAAGAGCACAAAGTTTCTAAATGTACCATGTGCAAACCGTTCACCTCAGTGTGATTTATAACTGGGCCTTCCAGCTAAAGGCAAAACTAAGAACATTATTTTATCTCCTCTAATTAGGGTTGCCAGGTCCAATTGTTCTGCCAGCCGGTGGTAGGAGGGAGCCTTCCAGTAGTGGGGGGGGGGGAGTGAGGTGACATTGCCACATGCTATGTCATGATGATGTCATACAGAAGTTATGTCATCATGCCAGGGACGTCACAAGGCGACACTCCAGCATTTTGGCCCAAACGCTATGATGATGTCATTTCCGTGTGATGTCATTGCTTCGACATGTGATGTGCCTGTTTGGGAGTAGAGCTTCCCTTGCCAGCCAGCCAAAGCCCTGAAAATTAGGGGAACCCCCATCCAGACCAGGGGTCTGGCAACCTTAACCTCTAATCCTCCTATTCCATAGTACAAATAGCTAGGAGGACAGAAACAGACCCACCAACTATACCAATAAGGTGAAGCCCACAAGGAAAAAGGAAACTGAGACTTTTTCCCTTGTTTTGTGACAACCTCAGTGTCCCATAGAGACAGAAATGCATCTTTCTCTTGCATTTGAGAATTGTATTCCTCAGTATGTATCCTCAGGAA
Organism: Gekko gecko; assembly: GCA_029375565.1. Lineage (NCBI taxonomy): Eukaryota > Metazoa > Chordata > Lepidosauria > Squamata > Gekkonidae > Gekko > Gekko gecko. Next base: position 123,437,315 of record JAPDNY010000006.1, on the reverse strand, counting down.
TTGCAATGATTTGATACTTTACATAGTCTTACATAAAAGTCTTCATGTTACATAGTTTTTAGAAATCATATTGGAAGATTAAATATATGAACACCTTGTTGTAAGCATGTTATTTATCATTGCAAAAGAAAATATTCTCTAATCAGGTTTTTCAATTTTTCTGGAAAAAAAGGCTTGGGGGGGGGAACATCCCCCATTTGTCCAGGTTTTTTCGGGCCTTTGCATCTTTGCTCAGATCTGACAGGATGTGAATGTGGATCTCCTTATTCTGATCCATAACAAATGACTGGCTTGACCCCTATGGCAATCAAGAGCATGACCGTTACAGTGGTTAATGAATCAAGAATCTATATGCCCCTCAACACTCAGATTCAGCTGACCCATTGCTAAGCACTCTCCATCTTCCCTGATAGTGACCCTGATCTGCCACCAGTTTGGAACTGGATTGTGAAAAGGAAAAAATTCTAAAGATCTGGAACAATGTATTTCTAAACCAAATTTCTCTTGTAAGTTTCAGAGGGGGGAAAGTAAAAATATGTGTATATGTGGTAAAAAGAAATTGTAGTACCAGCCCCCTTAAGCCCCCAAATTCCTTTGTGCTGTGCCTCCATCAGTTTGCTTGGCAGGCTGGCCACAAAAGGATTGGATGAAGTGGATCTACAGAATCCTACTGCACATAGTACCACCCCCACCGAGGTGTAGCTTGTTGCACTTCTAGATTTGTGCTAAGCAACCAAATCAGGCATGGATATTTACTCTTTTTTTACCTCTTGTGTTTCTTCCATGACTCATGAAGTACAGAATGCCAAGCGCACAGAACTGCTATTTCTGTTTCACCAATGCAATCCCTGCTACCTCCAGTTATGCTTTCTGTGTACCTCCATGGTATGAGGCACCCCAGTGCTCTCGGATCTTAGCAGCTAATCATGGAATAATTTTCTTTAGCCCTACTGGCTCCTCAGATTCAGAAATTCGCCTGCTCTCCTACTTACACAGGCTATCAGCTTCATGTCATTTAGTCACCTGCAGAGAGGGCAGCAGGACTTGGTATTGTCTCACTGCCCAGGCCAGTGTTTCAGCACAGCTCCCATTACTGATGCTGTTGTAGTGGCAGCCATCATAATAAAGTATTTACAGGCGATAGATAGATTAGATAGATAGATAGATAGATAGATAGATAGATAGATAGATAGATAGATAGATAGATAGATAGATAGATAGATAGATATAAAAAAAATTATTTCTAAAATGAAATGATGTGGCATCTTATGATGGCTCAGGACACTGTTGGAACCTACTTAATTCCTTGCATGTGATTATATAATTGTCTCCTTAAAATGGAGGCTTTGGGTGCTGCATTGTCTCAGCATTGCTAGGACTGCATGTTCCCTATATTAATGCCTGCTGTTCAGTTCAGGATTCAGTTTTATTGCTGTTTATTCCTGTGTGTGCAATTACTTGTACTTGCTAAAATAAGTGTGCAAGCATTTTTGCAGCTCTGTAGTATGCATGCTTTAGAATGCTTATTTTTTGTGTATTAAAAATATGTATGATATTTCCAGGTAACTCAAGAACATGTTCATCTTGAATAGTAGAGAGCTAGCTTTGCAAAACATGATTTACTCATGAAAGGTAGCTTCCTGAGTAACTAGGTAAGTGGTTTTGATCTTTCAATCATGTTAAGTTAGGATTCTTCTGATAATCTAAGTCATTTCTGTTTGGGGGTATATATTCTAGTTACCAACTTTTAAAAATATACTATCCAGCAAAAGTTTTTTTAGGAAAGTATTACTACTGCTCAATGGATGTTATATTTGAATACATTTAAACTAAGAAATAAGGTAGCAGTGGCCATTTTACTTCTGGTAAATGCAGCAATTCTATATGAATGACAGAATTAAAGCCACTTTTCAGTGGGTTTAAATCTGCATTTACATCCCCTACCTCAAGGCTTCTGATGCAGCAGTAAATAAGAAGGTCCTTGAGGTACTTTCTAAAGCAGGAACAGTGAGGCTCAAGACTCTATGCCATACCCTGAAGAGCAGTCACTTAGCAGTGGCTTTGATCTGCCATGTCAGTCCCCCAGCTCAGCAAACTATTTTATTTTCAATTACTTATTTTTAAGAAGTGCATGCTTTGCTTACTAGCCCTTCAAGGGCTCCCAGACCAGTTACTGATACACCAAAAATATTATTTCAAAATACAGTTGTGATGGACCATCAAGGGTTAATGCCTAACAGAATCTGAGAACCTTTAAATGATGGTGTTTGAATGAAATTCGGTTGAGAGAGTCAGTTAAGGAATGACAGTTGGGAAGCGAGAGTTGATGAAGAGTCAGTTAAGCACTGACTGTTGACTGGGAAGGAAACTAAGAGAGTTGAGTGGATCAAGGAGGATCCACATTCAAGCCAAAAAACAGAAATAGTTTCTAGTAAAGAGAAGTGTTCCTTGACTAGTTATCAAGGGAAATAGCTTCTAGAAAAGAGGAATGATACCTGGTTTGTGTATAAAGAAGGATTTTGGGGACTTGGTCAATGTTCCCTCTAAGCTGTGGAGTCTTGTTAGCAAAAATTCTACTTTGTGAGCTACTGGCATTAAAGTTGTGAGCGAGCGATTTGGCTGCTGCATAAATTAGCTTGCTCTGGAGTCCTCCTTCCTGAGCTAAGACAAAAATGTGTGAGCCGGAGGCTAAAAACTGTGAGCTAGCTCACACTAACTCAGCTTAGAGGGAACAGTGGACTTGGTTACATGTTCCTGCCTTCTAAACTTTACGTGTCGGTGAAACTCAAAAACCTACGCTTGAGTGTTTAAGAAGAAACTGAAAAGAAAGCCTCTCTAAAAGTTTTAAAGACCTTATTGCATAGCTGAAATGCTAACTCGTTGGCAACAAATTATGTGGTGTTTGTGTGAATACAAAGTCACCTCAGATTTATTATCTGTTCACATCATATATTCTGCAACTGATTCCACCTGACCTTTTCTCCTCCAAATTAAATCAAACATTTTGTTTATTTTGAACTTTCAAAAGCAGAGTATAAGAAGTTGGTTTTGTTCTTCCTTTAGTTCCCTGGGCTGGGCCCACATCGTCTGTCTGTCTGTCTGTCCGTCCATCCATTTCTCTCTCTCTCTTTCGCTCTCTCCATCCATCCATCCATCCATCCATCCATCTATCCATCCATCCATCCATCTAATATCTCAAAGCAGCCGTGTGGGATAGCCATAGACAAACAAATAAGAAGAAAATAGATAAAGGGGCTGCTCAGCAAGAAAGAAGACAGATGGGAGTATCCTTTGTGTGAGGGAGGGAGGAAAGAGGATGAGATCATCATAGCAGTCAATGGAAACAGCATAAGATCTACCGACCAAGGAAGAAGCACTAACTGTTTAACAGGATGATCCTTGCTGACTTCCAAAAACTAGCAAGTAAACAATCCCAGAGTTCTTCTCAGTAAGGAGTTCCACCAAGTAGTCAGTAGAGTTATTGCAGTAATGACCTGGTATAGGTCTCATTGGAAACTTATGTAAATCAATCCAGAGTTTGTACATATCTGAAGTTATTTTAGACATTGCTGAGCTCCCCTCTTGTAAATTCTAGAATTCTACTATAGTAATTGCTTTGTAATTGTTAACTGGGATATATGCCTTAGAGCCTTCTTTACCAAACATACTGTAAAGTAGTTGGATAACTGCACACAGTACTTTTTTTCTTACCTAAAACAGTTCTGCTGCTCTCAGTCTCCTGGTGCCTTCGATCTATAGCATGCCATTTCTTAGGTCAAAAAGCTGCAGCAGCATCACACATGGATGTTGGGGTTAAGAAGTTCTGTGTAAATCAACAGCCGCAGCTCTCTGTTATTCCCAGGAAGAAACTTGTTTAGTGCTGCACACACCCTTGGTAATGTTTGATCTGGGAGTTAAATGTGGCCTCATCTTAACAAGTGTCATTTCCTGTACCTACAAGGAATTTGCAGTGGAGGATGTGGAAAATGTATCCTGAATTAACACATCTCTAGAGTGGAATTGTTAGAGTTAGGGACAGGCACATATTGGAAAAATGTTTGTGTCAGTTCGTGACTGAACCATGAACTGAACTGGGAAGTTCACTCGCAAACTGAACAGGTTTGTGGTTCGTAGCCCAGCAAGCCCCATTGAAAATAACGTGATATGCAGAAAGCTTGAAAAACAGCTGAGTGATGGGGATCAGCCCAGCTATTTCGTGCAGTCCCTTTAAACTTTAAAGTTTTTTGGGCTTTCTTCTGCACTCCCTTTAAACTCTAAAGGGATTGCACAAGACAGACGAAACAGCTGAGCAGCAGGGAACAGATCACTCCCTGTTGCTCAGCTGTTTTTGCGGCTTTTGCAGGTAACAAAAAGTAGAGGCTTAAAGGGACTCAGAATCCCTTTAAACCCCTGCTTTCAGCTCTATCCACAAACCACCACGAACTGCTTTAAAAGTCACAAACTTCGGTTCACAAACCATGAACAGGGCAAAATTCATGATAAATTTTACTTCGTGGTTTGGTTCATGCTCATCCCTAGTTAGGGCTGTCAGAATGGTGCAGGCACACTAGTAAGTGTGGGTACCACTGATGGGAGAATTGCCGCACGTGTATGCATTGGTCTTGTACCTCAGATTCTTGAATCACAGTGATGTAGCTGCCCTCCTAATCTCATTTGTTGCTTTCTGACTACATGTGAACCATTTTTCTCTGTGATAAAGGAGGAAGAAGCTAGGTATGGAATGCTCCTCAGCACACTCTGCAGGGTAAAATCTCAGTGCTGATGTGTGGATTGCTGTGTTGTGATTTGATAATTGTCCTGTGTAACTGTTAGTACTGGGTTTACTATTACACAGAGCTAAAACATAAAGGTATTGTTCTTGTATTTAACTATTAATAGCTATCAACACTTGGGTCATTGTTTGACTTCTACCCGTTCCACAATTACCAATCCTTGTGGTTGAATTTGTCACACTGTGTTAATTTTAGTACCTCTCAGGTAATAGTGAACACAAACTGTTCTTCATTTTCAGGAGGGGACAACTTTGGCTCATATCTTCAGTATTATGTCCTTTCCTTTTTGTTTAATACCAGTAGTTGTTGTTGTTAATTTAAGCAGTAAAATACTTCACATTTTAATGTTTGCACTACCACTTTAGCTGGCACTGGACTAATGTTTTTACTCTTAGCTTTTTACCTCATACTGGGAAGAAAAGTAAACGTTATTATCTTACACTGTGTAAGAACATGTGGATGACATTGGCCTAGGAGGACAAAAGAAGGTACTCTCCACAGTTGTCCATGCTGTCTTTATTCAGCTACTCCAGAGAGAGGAGGAGGAGGAGGAGGAGGACATTGGATTTATACCCCGCCCTTCACTGCCCAAAGGCATCTCAGAGCAGCTTACAAACTCCTTCCCCTTCCCCTCCCCACAACAGACACCCTGTGAGGTAGGTGGGGCTGAGAGAACTTCTGACAGAAACTGCTCTTTTTCAAGAACAGCTGTGCCAGACTGACCCAAGGTCACATCAGTAGGTGCAAGTGGAGGTGTGGGGAATCAAACCTGGTTCTCCCAGATTAGAGTCTGCGCACTTAACCACTACACCAAACTGGCTCTCCACCAGGAGGAGGAGGAGGAGAAACAGCAATGAATTATTTCTGGATCTTCCAGAAGTAACTTAACACCACACTAATGCTGGTCAAGCACAAGCCTTCCAGTGAATGCTACATGTCCAGTAGTAGATTTAACAGAAAACAGAAGTACTCTTCCAGAATGAGTTTACCTTCATTTGGGTCATTGAATTCTGGAAGATAATGAACCCTGCTTAAACTTCCCTTGTAAATGCTGTTTGCCAGTACTGGTCACTGACATTTAACACATTACAGCTCAAGGGAACACTCTAGTGCCTTTTACCCTATAATTTGTACATCAGAGCTTGCATTCTAGTTATAAATAAGGAAGTATGTGGGCACAGTTCAATTTTGAGAATAGTTTATGCTTGTAAGACATGTGAAGGTATAGCAGGCAGATCGGTGTGCGTGTATGAAGGATCCTCTGATGGCTCAACATGCTCTAGTCCAACTCGAATGGAAGCTTTTGGGGAAACCATTCTTTCTGTGATGAATTGCCATAGAGTTCCCTGCTTCTTGGTAAAGGTTTGGGCTTCAAACTCCTAACGTTTCTTGTCTATTCAGTTGTTTCCTCTTGATGTAAGAACACTGCTCCTTTTATCTTCTTGCTGCTGTTGTGCTACCTTTTGGCTGCTTTTTTTAATCAAAAAGGATAAGTTTTATCATATTATTTTACAGCTTTTCCTAGCAAAATACAACCTCCCAGGCATCCTGACAGAAGCCCTCTCTTCCCTTCCTGGAACCACATAGGCATCCTTTCCTTCAGAACACAGTGACTGAATCTGTTCCATCTCAAGTTGAATTTAAGAAAAATATGTAACAGAACAACAAAATCAGAACATTTAGAAGGGGAAAGGTAGGAAGAAATGCTGCTTAATTAATAGTGTCATAGAATTTCAACCTGTTTTGGTGCCTTGCAAGTTGCTTGAATTGTATCCCTGTCCAGCACTCCTGTGCTTTCCCTTTCCTTGCATTCTGGGCTCTACATCTTTGTGCACAATGTTTTAGCATTTGGAAGTTTGCATTTGTTCTTTCATGCATCTGTGCCCAACAGATGTCACTTTCAGGCAGTAAATGACTCTAAAATAGATCTGTAAAGAAGAGGGTGGGGAAAATTACTGAATATTTCAGCTCTGTTATAAAATCTAAATTATGTGGCCAGTCTTTCCATGCAAAATTTAAAAGTCTGGCATGTTTTTGTTTACATGTAAGGGTCTCTGCAGTTTTCTTATCAAGTTGCCTTCCCTCTTTGAACAAAACTAATAGTCTTTCATATTATTTTTCTCATTAATTTCTCCCCAAACTGCTACCATTTGTCATACACTGATTATTCGGTGCTCTTAATGGTTTTCTTTCACATTCGGGAAAGTAGTAGTAAAAGTGGTTAACATGTAGCTTGCAGTCAGGGGTACTCCATACAAACCCTCAGGAACAGTTTTGGAGGGAAAACTACTTGCTGCTTTCAAGCCATGCTGAAATAATTAGCTGTTGTAAATATTCCTCTCCTGAGGCTAGCACTACTACTGACTTAGGCCAGTAGAACTTTGAGCCACAGAATTTTCACATTTTTCTGGTCTTTCCTCTCATTTGGAAAAATATGTTTTCCCCTCATTACCACATTTCCATATTGAGTTTGAGTGGAGTTGGGGGCTTCATTTCCCCCCTACTTTTCATAGCTCTCAAAAATATAGAAGTTCAAAGCATGTGCACCAGCTCTCTTTGCTCAAAACCAAAATGTGCCTTCTATCTCTTGAAAGAGTTAACCAAAAGAGTAATGCATAGCTTGCTATGTGATCGGTCTTTTCTGAGGGTTGAGAAGGATCTGCTTTTTTGTTTTATAAATGGCAGGGAGGGAAAAGGACACAAAGTTTGATCTGTTTTCAGCTGTGCTGTTTAAAAGACTGTACCACTGACAGCCAACCCTAAAAGAGTTAAGCTAGTAAGTGTAACTGTGGGGGAGCCACAAGAAGCTGACGATGCGAACATGAGAAAAGGGAAGCTTGGAACTGAAGCAAAGAAACCAAGGTGAGGAGGGAACACAGTGATATAAATAACTTGGGTGCTTAGCCTGGGAGTGACTCTCTTCGTTTGTCCGGCCCTGGTACTGCTGGCATCGGCTCTCTGGGGAAAGCTGCAGTTCTGCTGTTAAAACACAAGGAGCAGCCTGGAGAATTTTGAGCTGCGTCACACAGCTCAGAGGGAGAGAGAGAGAGAGAGAGAGCAAGCTCTGTCGATAGGTCTACTAGCAACAGCCCTGCTGCAGCGAGAGAGAGACAGAGACAGACAGATCATGAGAGAGAAGTAATAACAACATTGTACAGCATGGCTCTTTTAGCCATCCAGCATCTTTTTAAAAAAGAAATATTATTTGGGGACTCATTTCGTACTGGCGGATTTGTTCATTGACGATACAGGAAAGATGCAACGCCGTTAATCCCGCAATGGGGGGGCAGGTGTAGGAAGGGTTAATGGGAGGAAAATTCTGGAATGTTCTATCCTGCGGCGAAGTGAGCAGAGGGCTGAGGACTGCACAGGTGTAGACAAACTGATCTCACGGTTCCTCTTTTTCTTTACGTACGTATCCTTTGATCGAGGAAGGGGGGGTATCGAATTGACCGTCTCGTTGTTGTTGTGGGTGTGGGTGTTTGTGTATATTGGGGGGGGGTTTCTTTCTTCGCCACCCCAGCTCTCAAACTCCTTAGCCCCGTGTTATTTTACTGTGCCTAGATATTGCTGCTTTGTCCTGCGTCAGACCATTGGAATGAAAGCACAGGTTGTAAAATGTCACTGCGTAGCTGTAATGCAGATTCAGAAAGGGAGAAAAGAGAGTGGTAGTTTCACAGAGGTTGCTATCCAGCGCACATACACTTTTAATAGTTGGCACAAGGGGCTAACAAGACATTCCCTGGATTTTTAAATCTGGGTTCTTATATAGCATAGTTCAGAAAGTGGCAAATGATGACGCAGTGATCCTTGTTAGGCATGTTGTTAGGTTTAAGAGGCATCAGAGGGGACAGGTACACTGTGACTCTCCAGACCAGCTGCAAGGGTCTGAGTTAAGAGGGAAAGATAGCGTTTAGGAATTAAATGTCATCATTTTGGCGTTGGAAAGTTGTTTACCTTGCTCTCTCCGTGTCTCCATGTTGGCAGTCTTCCAGCTCACATGTGATAGTCTTCCCTGTACTGCTGCATCATTAACTGAGTGTCTGAGCTTGCACATGATTGGCTGGGGAGGGCTCTTATTCTAAACACAGATTTCCATTGGAGGGAGATGCAGTGGCAGGTGAAAAGCTGCTTCAGATTGGCTGGAGCCAGGATATCAAATCTAAATGTTCCATTCCCCAGCTTTAAAAGGGGCTCTGTACAGTTTGTGACTTAAAATATTGGCTGTTTGCATTTCCCCCTCCTTTTTTCCCCCTTAAAGCACACATTCTGGAATGTGTCTGTATCCTAGGAGCTGGTCATTTAAAGAGGAAAGCAAAAACAAAAAGCGGGAGCTTGACAATTGGGGATCAGTTTAGTTTATTACTGGTGCAAGTGACGCAGAAGGAAAAACAAAACATTCTGGTGGCTCGAGTTGCATCAGTGACAGGCGTGTTTCCGGCTGCTGTGAGACAAGCCACGATGACGTGACATTATTATAGGCTTCAGAGGAGGCAACAAAAAAAGTCTTTGGTGAGAGTCTACCTCTGTCTGTGAGTGGAAGAACTTTATCTAGACCAAGCAGTTTACTTGTATTGTAACCCTGTGGGGCAGGGAGGGTCTCTGTCACTGGCACATTTGTAAAAATCTGAATAGGGCTAGAAACAGAGGTATGTTCTAGGTTACATCACTATAGATTCAAAGGTGGTGTTGTTACTGGACTGATTAGAATAAAACAGAATACAATTATAAAGTTTGCTTTTTTATGTTTGTTAGTTTCTTTTAATGAGAGGGTGGAGACTTGTAAGATGACCCCAGAAGCATAGTTAGACCATTAAAAAGAATAAAGGAGACTTTTTTTGGGGGGGTGGGATAACCTGGCATATAGGGAAAGAATGTAATGTAGACCTGAAATTTGTTTTAACTGTTTAGTGATCCATGTTTACATTGTAGACAAATGCAAACCATTTCCAGTCAAAGAATGATTCCACTCTGAAGGCTGGGGTCTATGTTCTCTTCGGAACCCATCTTGGAATCCACAATAACTGGTATTATCATAGACATGGGAGGATGTGTTTTGTTTTCTCATAAAATGCTCCAATGAACTGAAAGGTTTACGATGGTAGAAGGATTCATGTGGGTGACTCACCGGCAATGAGAGAGTCAAGTACAGCCAGTTGTCAAGCAGCCGTTTGCTGGCTTTAGAACCATATCAGATGCATTTTCGTTCTCCATCTTGATTTCTTAAAGAGTACTTGTCTCTCAGGTGCTGTTACAAGATGCGAACCTGCTAGTAGGTTTTTAAAGCTACGAGAGAGGTGAATAGGTATTATCTGCTGTTTGCATTTGCTAGTTCAAGAGGAAGGATTAATAACGAGCCATTTTTGGAAAGAGTCAAACATAATGCCTGGAGGGAGGGAAGGCAGAGAAACATAGAAAATTCACCCCTCTCATCTTATCATATGCACCTTTGTTTCCCATTTCACCTTTCCTTGGCCAGGGTTATGCCTAATTTGAAATTCTTTAACTGTAGATACATCACTTTTCTCTCTTTCCCTCCTCCCCTAGTGTGAGTCCTTGCTCTGCAGAGCTGGCTCCTCCGGAGGCAGTCTTGCATCCTGCAGTGCTAGTTCCGCAGAGGAGGCAGCGGGAGACCCAACTGTGATGGCCGCTGTGGTGAAGGGTTGGATTCACTGCTGAGATTGCGTTTGTTCCTGGCAGGAGCAGGGAGAATTTAATGCAGATGGGTATGTTCAGAAGGTGCTGGGTTAAATTCATTTTGACAACGCCATCTAAACAGACGCATTTTCTAAACGTGGCCACTAGGGGTTGCGTATCAGCTTCTTTTCACCCAGTGCTCCATAATGGCGTACTTTAATATATTAGGGGTGTTGGTTGGGTTCATAAGTATGGAATATAGGTCCTTGTATAGTCCTTTCTGTTCTACAAAACAGAGAACTTTTTGAATATTTAGGGATGAGGAAGTTTCCTTCGGCTTGAGGGGCATTTATGTTTGTGATTTGTTTTTATGAATCTGGGTTTAACTATTAAATACTTTGTGCCTCCGTCATTGGCTATTCAGGCAGAGATACAAAAAAATTACATAACCAGGAGACTGTGAAGATCTGGTTTGATTATTGGCTCAGCTTTGTGACCTTGGACTAATTTGTTCCTTTCTGTTTGCCTCTATTTTCTCTTCTGCAAATTGGGCATGGTAAGATCGGCCTCCCAGGAATGTTGAGAACAGCCTTCCCTTAATAAGGAGAACCACTTAGTCTTTACTGAGGCTGAAATTCTTCCTCATGACCATGGGATTGTTCCACTGCACTAAGACTGCACCGTTTGGTGAAGTAGATTGAGGCCACAAATTGGAAGGTACCATGTGTCTGTAACAATATCCGTTTGTTGTATTGTTGGTTCTGTCTTAGCAAAAATAAGGGCATGATTCCTAAATGCACTTTTCTGCTAGTGTTCAACAGTGATGCAACGGAGTTTGGCTCTGCTGTTTCTGTGGGGTGGAGGAAGATATGAACAAGATAGGGGAGGGAACCAGAATGAATACACTTTTTAAAAGACCCTCTGATCATTTTTGTTCATAAACAGAATGGTTGTGATGTCTGCACATGTTGTGTTCACCCCAGCTAGCAGCAGAAAAATGCAGACTGAGGCAATGATACTCTTGGACATTCTGTTGCTGGCAGAGTACTTTCAGAGTCTGCAGCATTACTGCTTTTCATTTCCATGCCCTATATAACCAGTATTGGGCTTTGTGGTGGGAGCTCTGCTGATGCTGGGAGGAGAGTGAAGTTTTCTTGAGGCCCTTTTCTGTAGTGTTTTCCTCTCAATTTGTAGATGATGGTTTAAAAAAAACCCTTCACAACTTGTTTCCTCTTCAGGATTTCCCCCCTCCAGCCAAAATAAATACGCACAGCACCCCCCTACATTGCACTTTTTAACAGAGCGCCTGGTAGGCTTTCGTGGTGATTTGGGTGTGGCTTCTGTCATTGCTGCCCCCCTCCCCCACCACAAGGAGCAATAAAATGAATTGTTCAGAATCTTACGGTTGTATAATTGGAGGGAGTAAACATGATATCTTTATTTTGAGCCATGTGTCATCTGCATATGTAAGATGAAATGAAGAATTTTGCTTATTATAAGTTGTGTTTATTGACATCTTTTGAAGAAAGATTAAATGTGTTAACTTGATTTGGGGAAAAAAATTTAGAACGATATTTCCCCCCACAGAACTGCTTGCTAAAACGCCACGCAGTTGCTTTGGTGGCCATTTTGCTGCATCACAGTCTACCACTAGCGTATTCCAGAACCCCACATTATATTTTCTTGTGCTTTAGAGGCACAGATGCAGGACTTGCATCTTAATTTTGTTGCCAGTACTTTCTTGAGCCCGGATAGTAATTCAGAAACATTTGAAGATCTAAATAGTGGTTAGGATCTGTTCTGTTTTTGTTTTTAAAAATCTGTAATTGTTTGAGCCTAAAAGAATTGGGGGCTACTAGATCAGTTCCATCAGATTTGTATCCAGCAGCTCCTTGTACTTCCTTCTGCAGTACTTTATGTTTGTTTACTGGAGAGATGGTTATTAGATTAATGAAGGCCATAGATTCCATTCTAGGTCCTCAGTGTTCTCTCCCAAGTTATTGGCTCAAGTCCCATTACAACATCCTGCTTGATCCTAATGACAGAACGGTGATACCCAGTTAGTGGTATGGGACCCTTGAAGGGGTACCAGTAGGGTTGCCAACTCTAAGTTGGGAAGTACCTGGAGTTTTAGGGGGTGCAGCCTGGATAGGGTGGGGTTTGGGGAGGGAGGGACCTTATTGGTATGTAATGCCAAAGAGTCCATCATCCAAAGCAGCCATTTTCTCCCGGGGAACTGATCTCTGTTGTCTGGAGATGGATTGTAATTTCAGGAGATTTCCAGGCCCCACCTGGAGGCTGACAATCCTAGCTTACCAGGAACCTTTTGGGACATTCAGTAAGCTACTTATAGTGTTATCTGGTACAGACAATAATGTAAAATCAAAGGATCAAGGTCTCCAAAGAATAGAACAATTTTCTACAAATGGAGTACCTCTCTCAGTTTCACAGAAGTATGGAAGCCTGGACCTGTTTGTATTTATATTTGTGTTCTTGCAGAGATGGAACAATTTTCAGGTTGCCAGCTGTCCTTTTCCCTTCTGGTTTCCTTTTTTACTAGCTTTGTCATTAGTTGGTGCTCTTGTAGTAGCTTCCTGTAACACTCTCTCACCTGTGGGTCCCCTCGCCCCTCACACCCTTACTGTTCTACAGAAAGAATGAGTTGTCTGTATGAGAGGCTTTTTTTCTTATTACTGACTAAATAGGGGGCTTTGTAAAACGTTTGTCTCTGGTGAGGGATTAACATGGGTGCTGTTGGCATGGCACAGCAGCTTAGATGTTCTGAAAAAATAGTCCTGCAGAGCAGAGGCAGCTCATAATCTCTAATGTAAAATGCATCACAATATTCTTTCTTGAATGTCAGGGTTTGGTGAACTGTTTCTCAACCTGCCAATAACTCTTATTTGGCTCTAAAGTTTAGCTTGCACAGGCATATACCTGGTGTAATGTTATCTGGCATCTTAATTTCTTTTCAGGGAGCAGGATTAGTCTTGATCTTGATGGCCCAGGCTAGCCCGATCTCATCAGATCTCAGAAGCTAAGCAGTGTTGGCCCTGGTTAGTTATTGGATGGGAGACCACCAAGGAAGTTCAGAGTCAGTATGCAAAGGCAGGCAATGGCAAACTACCTCTGTTCATCTCTTGCCTTGAAAACCCTATGGGGTTGCCATAAGTCAGCTGTTACTTGACAGCACTTTCCACCTCCAATATCTGTGAATAAATATTACAAGTGGAATGAAAGTCCAGTCTGCTCTTAAGAGGAGTTCAAAGAATGCATGTGCTTTATGTAAGACCTAATTGTCTGTCACCTCAGTCAAGCCAGGGTGAATCCAGTACAGATGCAGTTCTAAGCCTTGGTTGGTTGGCCCAGATATCCACAACAGTAGACTTTGTGGCCACAGCCATGCTTGGGGAGCAACTCCCTTATCTCCTATTTTGGATATATGTGAACTCAAAACTGGCGTACCCTTATCTTGACTTGAAAGGTATCTATTTGGAAGAAGTATTGGCTTTATAAGCGTTGCTGCAGACTGCTGGATTGTCACTTAAATCTTTCATTTTTTGCAATATCAATATGAGACAATTTAGAGGACTTTGGTTATCCCAACTTTGAAACAGAAATCAGTTTTGAACTTTTTTAAAACCTAAGTTGACTTTAAAATATAGACATGATTGCTGTTTTGGATGATTTATAGAGGTGTACAACTGTTCTGCAGCAAGATGGGGTACAAGAAGACTGGAAAGCATATGGGATCACTGCACTATTTACTGTAACAGGCAGCTCTTTTTTGCTGCAAGCTATCCTGACTGTTGTCCCTCCCTCCTTGTCTGTGCTTTGTCATCTGGTGCAAAGAAGCCCATGCTCTGTAGTGAAGTAGCATTTGATACAGAAAAGTGTTATCTGACTGTAGTCAGGCCACAGTGAGGAATTAAAAAGACAAACGATTTCTGTGGCACATAGGTTTTGTACATTTTGAACTCCAGGTTGTCTCCCCTTCATTCACAGAGAGACCCTTCAAGATTTCCGGGGGCGGGGAGCAAGTGGTGTTTGTTTGTTTGTTTGTTTGTTTGTTTCCATTAAAAATATTGCATTTGCACCCATATTAATTATGTTTAATGCCATTCAGGGTTCCCATCTTGAAATTTTCTGACCCACAAGGAAGCAGTAGTATATTATTTTTTTAATTAATCATATATTGGTATTTCCCGATATTCCTGAATCCCAATATCAGTTTGACATTGGGATTTGAGAAATAATTCAGATTGCCGAATTTATTCGGCTCCGTTATACCCTATGGGGACCATCCCCAGAAGGGAGTGGGTGAACTTACTCCACTTCTGGGTTCACTCTTGTGTGGCGCAGCTTGCAAAAGCCATTTAAAAGGAAAGTTCTCTGCAGACTCTGCTGGGCAGCCTGCCATCAGAAAGGAGGGAGGGAAGATCTCAGATCTCCCCCCCCACTCTGCTGGTCTTCGAAGCTGGAGCTGGCAAAATGGAGGGATGGAAGATCTCAGATCTTCCCCCACTTCCATTCTACTGGCCTGGGGGAGAGTTCTCTCCACAGGATCAGCTCCTAGGAGGGCTCTGCTGGGTGGTCCAATTTCTATTGGGCGGTCCGATTTCAACCGGGGAGTCCAGCAGAGCCCCTGCCAAGGCTGTGGGGAGAGATGTTGCTGCAGGATCGGCTCCTTTGCAGGCTCTGTTGGACAGTCCAGTTTGAACCAGGCTGCCCAACAGAGCCCCCACCAAGGATGTGGAGAGAGTTGTCCCTGCAGGATCAGCTCCTTTGCAGGCTCTGTTGGGCATTCTGGTTTGAACCAGCCTGCTCAGTAGAGTCCCCGCCAAGGCTGCAGGAAGAGTTATCCCCGCAGGATCACCTGCTTTGTAGGCTGCAAAAGTAACTGGCCAGTCCCAGCCGAGGCAGCGCAGAGCTGTCAGCGCCATGCCACCCCAGCTGATCCTTTTTTGCAACTCAGAGCTGCAAAAGAGGATCAGCTGGGGCAGCGTGGAGCTGACAGCTCCATTCTGCTTCAGTTGGGGCTGGCTTGCCTGAATAAAAGCCCCCCCCCCAAAAAAAAAAAATCGGCTTTTTCGGGCTGAGCCATATCAGTAGCCAAATAGTAGTAGAAGAATATTGATAAGTATTTATTTGGTTTGGTTTATACCGAACACACACTCCTAGTTAAGTCTGGTTAATAGGAAAGGTAGTCACCATAAACTGTGGTTGGCATTGTTGCAGATTTAATCCTAAACCATGGTTAAGGCTAGCAAGGAATGTTCCGTTATATAATACCTTCCAAAATCAAAGTAATGAAATGTGGCTTTTTTGAATCAGCAAGTGCATTTCTTTCACTATGGTAATGGAAAGTGATATTCTTATGGAAGATGACTCATGTTGCTTCCACACAGAGCTCATGCTCTAGCCTCCCAAATTGCAGTGGTTCTTCTGGAGGTTTCCACATGACATTGTTGTCTGTTCATCCCCCTTCTTGGTTTTCCCCAGCTCTGCTGTGCAGTTTCCCAAACCTGCTTTGGTATGATCTGCTTTAAAGTTTGTACGCTAAGCTTGTTTGTGGAAAGTGTAGAGTAGAAGGTACTGCACCTTTCTACCCGCATCCCATGCCATTCCTCTCCTGCCTGCCATCCCCCCCAACCTCTGGTGGTCTTTTCCTCCATATTTTTAAAATTAGCAGCAGTAGGTATACTGCTATAGTGCTAAACCACTATAGCGATATATGAACTACTGATTTTTTTATGGTTAAAAGCTTGGCAGAGAAGCAAGGGAAAATGGCAGGCATAAGGAGAAATGGCAGGGAATCACTCCTGTGTGAAAGCAACTGTAGTTTTCAGTGGCCTGCAGCATTAAGTACCAGTGTATGGTAATACTTTCCATGCTTCCCCTATTTTTCTAGAAAATTAGGTGCTGGACCACTGGAGATACTACGCAGGTTAAGCAGTCAGTTTGCACTGCAGTACTATTATTGACTGTTGTCTTTAAGGCCCCTTAAAGTACAGAGGGAACAAAAATACCACTGGGACATGAGCTAAATGCACATGCAAACTCACCTTCCCTGGCTGTGGTCCGAAGTGGTTGGGCAACTTGGCAGGAGTTCTGTGGAAGCCCTACCCTATTCTTTCCAAGAAGCTGCTCAACAACAATGTTCCCACTGACTTCACGCAATGGTATTTCCTGATATTTTGGAGGAATTCGGCTGTTCTGTGGGGGGAGAGGGAGGTTATTTAATGTTTTCAAGGATATGAAAAACTAATAACTATTTAAATCAAGAGATACAAATTCAGGCAGAATTTTGAGTTGCAGATGATATGGATTCATCTTGCCTTATTGTTTCTTGAGCAAATGGTGATTTGTTTTTGATTTCTTCCCCTAGCATTGCCTTACTTTATGGAAGACCTTATATGAGATGCCTAAGCAAGCCACAGAGCCTGGGTGGGGGTGAACAGTTGGCCATAGGAACTGCAGTTTGTTCTGATATAAGCTGATAATTACTAGACATTGGTGGGGTTAAAACCAATGTGGTAAGGCCCAGGAACTCATGTAAACTTCTGGCTCTCTGGGGACCAATGTCTCTGTGTCAGATTGGATTCCCACTTTTGAGAGTAGACTGCTGGCACTGGATAGACTCAGTAAATAACCAGAATAATCTGGTGCAAACCATATTTAATTTGTTTCCAAATTAAACTTGCGTGTTGATGTTACATATTCCCTCTCCCTACATGTCTGGAAATGTTATTATATTCACTATCTAGCAAAAGCAGCTTAATTGCGAATTCATTCTAGGTTTTAATCTCTAGAATGCCCTATTGCCAGAATTTATTTTGGTTTAAGAATGATTAATCCCTGTTTTTGGAGATGTAAAACAGTGGTTTGATCTTCAAAATGGTCTGTTGTCTGAGGCTCCAGAAGTGAATGGGGCAGTGAAGTGCCTTGAGAAGGAACTATAAGTGATTTAGATTTTGTTTAATGTGTTTGTTTATTATGAGAAGGGAGAGAGAAAAAACTGTTCCTCACAAATAAAAAGCTTTTGAAGGAACCAGGCAAAGGTATGACTTGGGTTTAAACAGCATACGGTTGGGGTTTACAGCCATTCTTTTTTCTTTTCCTTTATTAATATAATTATTTCTTTTATGTAGATGTTTGCCATCTTGTACCTTTCTTTCTGTCTCTCTTTAAAGGACTTGTTGGTGGGCAGTTGGGGATTAAAGCAACAGTCAGTACAATTAAAAGAAGTGAAAGCTGGAAGATTATTTTCTTCCATAATGGGATGTTTTGGGATTGCTCTGTGCCATGTTCTCTGATGCTCTGAGAACATTTTGTGCAGTTGTAGGTGGGATGGTCAAGACTTTGATTGTACTCATGTCTTGAATTATCATGGGAAAGCACTGATTTGAGCTATTATCTCTGATGGCCAAAATGGTAAGATAACATTCAGCAAAGGTAGGAGAAGATAACTTGTACTTACTGTGGAAAGCTGAAATGTTCTCTTACTGGTACAGCCTCTCTTTCCCTCCCATAGCATAATTATATTATTTTATGAATCTTTCACTCAGTTTATTGCTTTCTTTCTATTATAGAATGGCAATGTGTTATATAAGAATGGCTTGTACCATATGACTTTGGTGCATCATGGTTTTTGCCCTAAAATGTGTTATATAATACAGTTCAAAGACAAATCTTTAAGATGGCACTGCTTGTAAACACACATGCATATGCACACAAAAATCTGTATGATGAAGTTAATTAGCAGCCAAAATTGGCGTTGAAAGTGATCTGTTGCCTGAAACAGATAACTAGTTGATGTAGAGGGAATAGTTGCTAGGTGTAACTGTTGGTAGCTATGACTGTAATGAAGCCCTAGTATCTCTGGTAGAGGAGGCAGCTGTGGCAATGGAGTGCTTATCAACAGAATAAAGCATATAAGAACACAGGGAAGAGTGTTGTGGAGATATGGAGGCCCAGAAAAATGGGGGGGGCATTCCCCCCCATTTTTTTCCCAAGGACTTTTTCAGTTTTTTTCAACAGAAAAATTGGAAAATAAGGAGGAACAATGGGGAAAAAACTCCTGTGAAATATTTTCTCTTTTAAAAGCAGTAAAATTGCTTCTTAAGACTAGGTTTTTTCATACTTGATATGTATAACATAAATAAGTTTTCCAAACTGGGAGATTTGGGAAACATCAGGGGGAGGGGGGAACCTTCTGTGGGTTTTTTTTTCTTTCTGAGTGAGAAAAACTTTGTCTTACAAGCATTTCTGTCATTCCAAATGAATGGCATGAAAAAGTCTGAGGATTTTCTCAGTGTTTACAATAGAAAAAAATGGGAAACTTTGGGGGACATTGGAAAAAATCCATTTTATACTATAGACATATACAACGTTTTAAGAATTTTTTTGTTTTAATTTAATAATTTTGATAACAATATGTTTTAATATGTTTTATGATAATGTATAGTTTGGGATTTTCAGTGTTATAAAGTTTAGTTTAATATCCAAGTATGCTGGTAGCCTTACCTATTGTGACTCTGTGAGAGAGTTTGTGCCCAAAAATTCTTTCCTACCAAATTTGTTTTCTGCCTCCAGCTTTTATTTTCTCCTGCCTCTTTCATGGCACAAATAAAATAAAATAAAGATACATGTGCTATGGGTGCACTGCAGTTGTGTTCTCTATAGCCTGACCAGTTGCCAGGGTGGCCTCAGACCTAAGAGCCTTCTTTACCTGCAGAAGAGAGTAAAGGCACTCATGACAGGCAGATAGTACAAAACCACTGGATTGGATAAGTCTGACATAAATATTAGGGCTCTGTTTTTGCCTGATTAACAGACTCCAGCTTCTGCCACTAACTCAAGCATGTGTTGACAAGTAATCCACTGGATCAGTAGTCCCTGCACATCCCTTTTGCAATGGATCAGCAGAGTATGTCCAAACACCCCAAAGCAAAACTGCAGAAATGTTCTTATACCAAATCTTTATAGTGGAATCATCCTCTTCGTTACTGTGGCCTCCACAGCCAGGCAAAAATAAATGTATATCTCCAATATCATCAGCTCCATTCTGGAATGAAATCCTCTAGCAATTCACAGGATGGTTGCTGAAGAATGCCGGATTCAGAAGGATTGACTTTGCACTGTGTCTAAAAGTAAACCATTGGCCTAATGTTTTCAGGAGTTATCAGTCAGTTTCAGAGTGTCCAGCATCCTGAATTCTTCTCAGTGTAAAGTCTTGAATTACAGGAGGTGTTAAGCAAGACTGCTGAAAAACCAGATTATCTCAAGGTATGTTGAAATGAGATTCTGAAATTGGGGGCTGCAATAAGTACAAACCAATGTCTTTATATAGCAGGGGTTAAATTTTCAGGATGAGACTTTAGACAATTAACCTTATCTAATCTTTTGGGCATTTCTTGTTTGTTCACTTTCATAGTTTCATGTGAGAAGAACAGTCTTTCCTCTATTAAGATTATAAGAAAAGAGATTACTAGTATGCCACCATTAGGCGTGTGAAGAAATAATTTTTTTTCTTTGGAGATTTGAAATGAGCAAAATGTTCACTCTGAGTTTTAAAAGTTTTTTTTCCTCTGTGAGCAGAGAGCAGACAGGAAGGGGGAGGAGGTCATTTCAATTGGTTTCCAGATGTACCTTAGCACACCTTCATACAAATGTTAATAGGCCTAACAGGAGAGAGAATGAGAGGGTCAATCTCTCCCCCTTCCCCAAGCAAGGAACAGAGATTTTGAGGAATTAGATACTAGAGAGACTTCAGGAAGGAAATTTCTGGAGACTTCAGGAAAAACTTCTCTGACCCAGCCTGCCCTGGTCAGTGGGTGGGGAAAAGAGAGGTAAAAAACTCAGGGGAGCAAGGAGGGAGGGAGATCTTTTTGTGCTGAGTCCATCAGCACAAACAGAACTCTTAACTGAGGTCTGGAGGAGGCAGCCATTAACCTTGTGCTGTCCTGAAGAGCTGGAGAAAGTTTCAAGGTAATGGAGACACTGTAGAGATCTGTAACTTCCTAAGCTAAGGATCCTGTCCTATATTTTAACATCTGATAACATCTGATTTAACATCTTATGTATAGAGGGACTGAGGAATTGTGTTTTACCCATTTATTTTGAATCCCTTGCTCAGTCTGGTGCTGTGCTAAAAGTATGCTTGTGAACGTTTTCTTTTCAATCAATACGTTATAACTTTTGATACTGGTAGTAGTTCTCTGTACCACATAGGCCTTCATTATCTTGGACATGCTATTTTAAAAGCTCCAGGAGGGAGGGAGGCAGTTGGCAAGTGGCTATTCCTCCAAGGGCACACAAGACAGTCAACTGTCCCCCATGGTAATTAGGTGATGGGCAGCAGGAGACACAGTGGCAATGCCTCAGATCTTGGAAGGGAGGCTGGGAGTCCTGACCCTCCCAGTGGGCAATTCTTTACAAAGGTCTGGTGGCGGCAGTGGTTACCCGAGAGAGAAAGAAAAACCTTGGAGGGCAGGGTGGAATAGGGCCTGCAGGCCAGAGCAGATGCATTCTGCCATAAGGAGGAACAGAAGAGTTGCATGATTAAGACATGGTACTTCAGTTCTTTACTGTGTCATGTCTTGGGCTAAATGTGATATAAACTTTACTGCAGCTACAAAACTGGTAGAAAGTTCATATCCTTTCAATATTCTGATTGGTTTCTTTACTTTGATTTGCTACATATTGAATTACTAACTTCAGGGTCCACATTGTTTGTAGGACTTTCTCATGTACCTTAGGGTGGAGTTATGGCTCATTGGCAGAGCATCTGCTTTGTACACAGAAGTTCCCAGATTCAATCCCTGGCCTCTCCAGTTAAAAGTTCATGTAGTAAGTGATCTGAAAGAGCTCTACCTGAGGCTCTGGACAGCCACTGCTAGTCAGAGTAGACATTTCACATGTTCATGCTAAGAAACTTATGTGGCTGTAATATATATCTCCATTTGTTGTCTTCATTTTTAGTTGAAGCTAACTCGGATAGCTTTCTGAAGATTTTCCACCAAATTTGGCAGGAAAAGGTGATATTTAAGCCAAGCATAACCAAAGCACTTGGTATGAAATCCCAGTTCACTTTAGAACATGTATACCTTGAATGAATCATGTATGAGTCCATTATTTGTTTTGTAAAGGAAGGTCTAGGTTAATGAGAAAAGTGAGATTGCTGCAGCAGTCCTGCAACTAATTAGATAGTGGAACAGAATCTTTTTATAACAGAAAGAAACTTAATTCTAACTGCAGAAAAGTTATAGAACTGTAAAGCTTCAGTTTTGAAGTGTGCCAGCCTAGATAAAGAAATAATAAACAATTAAATCACATTTTATTACATTTAAGTAAGATTACTGCATCATATGCCTTCAGGTCATGCCCAAGGGACTAGGTTAGGTCAATACCAGCCATCAGCAATATATATTTATCTAATTAAGCCTTTCCAAATAGGGTCCCCAAGGTGGCAAACATCAAATATTAAAACATTTCAACATTTAAAACATTTAAAGTGTATATATATATATATATATACACACACACACACACAATAATTCAATAAAAACATATAAAAAGACATACTACTAAAAAAACCAGTGTGGATTCCACTAACAATTATTGGAGGTATGCCAGCACAAAAGACTTCACAGGCAGAACACTACAACAGAGGGAGGGATTTCCAAAGTTTCGGCACCATGACCAAGAAGGCTGTTTCTCAAGTCACCACCCACCTCACTTCAGATGCTGGGGGCAACCGAAGCAGGGCCTCTGAAAATGACTGGAGTGGACAGGTAGGTTCATATGGGAGAAGACAGTCCTTAAAGTATGCTGGCCCCAACCTATGCATGACTTTAAAGGTCAATACCATCACCTGGAATTGGGCCCAGAAAAAAAATTGGGAGCAAATGTAGACAGAGCAAGACTGAGTGATATGGTTCCTACAACCCACTTCAGTCAATATGCTCGCTGCAGCATTCTGTACTGAGTGTAGAGCACATTGTAGTAATCTAATCTAGATGTTACCAGGGCATGGAGCACAGTGGCAAGGTCTCCCATCCCCCAGGAAGGGCCGCAATTGGCTCACCAACTAAAGTGGTGAAAGGCATCTCTGGCCACCACTACCACCTGTATATCCAACAGGAGGCCTGGGTCCAGCAGCACCTCTAGGCTACGAGCCTGCTTCAAGCTACAAACCTGCAACCCCATCCAGAACAGGAGATATGCTAATTCCTGGGTCAGAATTTCCCCCCCCACCAGTAGCACCTCTGTTTTGTCAGGGTTAAGTTTCAGTTTGTTAGCCATCATGTATTCCAAAACTTTTTCCAGACACATGTTCACAGTTTCCACAGCCTCCCTTGGATCTACTGAAACATGATATAGAGGGTCTCCAAGCAACTAAGAAAGAATAATGCTGTTTTCACCATTTTTAGAAGAGCAATAGAGACAGTGCAGCTTTTCTACACTGCACTAAATACAGTAAGTTCTGTGCATTCAGGCTGGTATTCAGAGTTCTCCATCTCAGTTGTATATGTTTGTCAGTGCAAGTAGGTGTTGTCGTCATCCCCCAATGAAGATGGTTCTCATTTTCACCAGCATGCAAAGTTCTAGAAAATTGGCCAAAGAGTGCCAGTGGTAGCTATCAGGAATTAAATAATTGGAAAGTCTGACTCAGATTGATTGGAGGAGCTGAGAATGTGAAAATATGGAGAACTGATGGGTAGCTGGTGCTGTACAAAGCTAGCAGGAGCAAAACTAAGCAATTAACTGTAAATATGTGGAAAACAAAACATTTAGTTTTATTTGTTATGGGGGGGAAATTAATTTCATTGACACAGTTGTGAGGGGGAGTTCAATACATTAAGACTATCATCAATACCAGCTGCTTCTGATGATGAAAGATCAGAATAGCACACACCAGGATCAAAAGGAGGAGACTGACACACAAGTACATAAGCAGAGAAGGAACCAAGCTATCCCACAGAGGAAGAGACAAGTAGTGGTGGTTGGTGACTCCTTACTGAGAGGGACGGAAGAAGGTATATGCAGACTGGACAAGGAATCTCGAGAGGTTTGTTGTCTTCCTGGAGCGTGTATCCGAGATGTGACTGAGAGAATTCCAAGACTGGTCAAGACCTCTGATCGCTACCCACTCCTGCTGATCCATATGGGAACAAACGATACGGCCCAAAGAAACCTTGAATGGATCTCCAAAGACTACAAGGCTCTGGGCAAGAAGGTGAAAGATCTGGGGGCACAGGTGGTGTTCTCTTCCATTTTATGTGTTGAGGGCCATGGAGCTGGAAGGGAGAACAGGATACTGGAGGTGAATGGCTGGTTACGTAGATGGTGCCATCGAGAGGGATTTGGCTTCCTGGACCATGGTATGTTCCTCCAAGATGAAGGACTGTTGGCGACAGATGGGGTGCACCTTACAAAGAATGGGAGGAATGTCTTTGCTGCAAGACTTGTGAACCTGATCAGGAGGGCTTTAAACTGAAGACATAGGGGATGGGAAGAAAAAGCCTGATGTTGTGCAGCATCCCCAACACTAAGTTTAAGAAGGGGAGTGTCCAGAGAATAAATGAATGAGAAAGAGGTGAGTTCAGTAATTTTCAGGTAAAATCGAAGGGGTCTGCTGTAGGAAAGGATGTCTGTAATCTGAAATGTCTTTATACTAATGCACAGAGTATGGGAAATAAACAGGAGGAACTTGAACTTCATATATTGGAAAGTAATTATGATCTGATAGGTATCACTGAGACTTGGTGGGATGAGTCTCATATATGGAGCACAGCAATTGAAGGATATACCTTGTTCAAATGGAACAGAATAAACAAAAAAGGTGGCAGGGTGGCACTATATGTCAAGAATGAATACGCTTACACTGAAATTCAGGATTTTGAGAGCTGCCCTGTGTAAAGTGTGTGGGTAAGTATAGAGCAGGGGGGAAAGAAGAGGATATTGTTGTGGGGGTATACTACAGACCTCCAAACCAACCGGAGGAATGGAATGATGCATTTGTACAACAGCTTGCTAAACTTTCACAGAGACAGGATGTAATGGTTATAGGAGATTTCAACTATCCAGATATTTGCTGGAAATCTGCTAGACATGGAGCATCCCACAGATTCTTGAATAGTCTTGCTGAGAACTTAATCTCTCAGATGGTGGAGGTGGGAACCAGAGGATCTGCTGTCCTAGATTTAATTCTGACTAACAGGGAAGAACTGGTTGATGAGGTGAATGTTGTAGGATCCTTGGGGAGTAGTGACCATGTCAGCTTGGAATTTGAGATAGTGAGGGATGTGAAACCAGGACATAGTAGGACTCGCATCCTGGACTTCTGGAAGGCTGATTTCAAAAAACTCAGAGAAGTATTAGGTAGGATCCCGTGCCTGGAAATGGTGAGGGGGAAATCTGCACAGGAAGGATGGGAGATGCTGAAAAATGAAGTGCTTAAGGCACAATCGCAAACTGTTCTGGTAAGAAAGAAAGGTGGGAGACGGGTAATGAAGCCGAGGTGACTGAACAAGGAATTCTCTAAAGAGCTAAAACTAAAAAGAGAAATGTACAGGAAATGGAAGGGGAGCCAAATTACTGCGGGTAAGTACAAGAAGCAGGCTCGAATCTGTAGGGAGGGTGTCAGAAAGGCTAAAGCGCAGATGGAGCTGAGGCTTGCAAGGGATGCTAAAAATAACAAGAAAAATTTCTATGCCGATGTTTGGAGCAAAAAGAAGAACAGGGATAGGGTAAGTTCATTGCTAGGGGAAGACGGTCAAGTCTTAACAAGGGATGAAGACAAAGCGGAATTACTCAACTCTCACTTTGCATCATTCTTTAACAGTAAGGTGAGCTGTATACAAACTGAAGAATGCAGGGCATATGAAGGAAGGAGGAACTGCCGGTCCAGAGTAAATAAGGAAGTGGTTAGAGAGCATCTAGCTGCCTTAAATACTTTCATATCTCCAGGGCCAGATGGCTTGCATCTCAGGGTGCTAAAAGAAATTGCAGGTGTTATTTCAGAGCTTCTGGCTCTAATCTTTGAGATGTCCTGGAGTACTGGTGTTGTGCCGGAAGACTGGAGAAGAGCGAATGTTGTCCCGATCTTCAAGAAGGTCAAAAAGACGGACCCGGGAAATTACAGGCCTGTCAGCTTGACATCAATACCTGGAAAAATTCTAGAGCAGCTTATCAAATGCTCTGTCTGTGAGCACCTTGAACAGAATGAGTTAATTGGTAGTAGCCAGCATGGGTTTATCAAGAATAAGTCATGCCAGACCAACCTTATTTCCTTTTTTGACAGAGTTACTAAAATTATTGACTCTGGCAATGCTATGGATATAGTGTATCTAGATTTCAGTAAGGCATTTGACAAAGTATTTCATGATATCCTTGAGGATAAGCTGGTTAAGTGTGGGCTGGACGGTGCAACCATTGGATGCATTCATGGTTGGTTGAAAAATCGTACTCAACGAGTGCTCGTAAATGGCTCTGCATCTACGTGGAGTGCCACAGGGCTCAGTCCTAAGCCCAGTGTTGTTCAATGTTTTTATAAATGATCTGGAGAAAGACATAGAGGGGATGCTTATCAGATTTGCAGATGACACGAAGCTGGGTGGGATTGCTAATTCTGAAGAAGACAAGAGTCAAGATTCAAAATGATCTAGATAGGCTGGAACAGTGGGCTGAGACAAATAAAATTAAATTCAACAAAGATAAATGCAAAGTCCTACACCTAGGCACAAAAAATCAAAGGCACAGATATAGAATGGGAAGGACTTGGCTTGACAGCAGCACATGTGAAAGGGATCTAGGTGTTCTGGTTGATCACAAGCTCAACTTGAGCCTGCAGTCTGGTGTGGCTACGAAGAAAGCTTAGGATGCATTAGCAGAGGCATTGTGTCCAGATCACAGGAGGTGGTAGTTCTGCTCTGTTCTGCTATAGTCAGGACTCACCTGGAGTACTGTGTCCAGTTTTGGGCACCACACTTTAGGAAGGATGTTGACAAGCTCGAGCGTGTCCAGAAGAGGGCAACCAGGATGGTGAGAGGGTTGGAATCCAAGTCTTATGAGGAAAGGCTGAAAGAGTTGGGTATGTTTAGCCTGGGAAAGAGAAGACTTAGAGGGGACATGATTGCAATCTTCAAGTATTTGAAGGACTGTCATGTAAAAGATGGAGCAGTTCTATTCTTTCTTGCTCCGAATTGCAAGACTAGATCTAATGGGTGGAAATTATGAGGGAGTCGATACGGGCTAGATATCAGGAGAAACTTCCTAACTGTAAGAGTGGTTGAGCATTGGAACAGTCTGCCTCAAGAGGTGGTAGCTCCTTCCCTGGACGTTTTCAAACAGAGGCTGGACGACCATCGTTTGGGTATGTTGTAGGTATGTAGAGTTATCTTTCGGCTGCGCTCCTGCAGAGTGCAGGGGGTTGGATGACCTGCAAGGTCCCTTCCAACTCTAACATTCTATGATTCTATGATTCATCCTGATTATGCTAAATCCTATTGAACTCAGTGGGACTTCTGAGTAAATAACCAGAGGCAGAATGGGACATTAAAAATGTCTTAGGAGCAAGTAAATATCCAGAGGCAGAATGGGACTTAAAAATGTCTCAGGAGCAAGGAAATGGCGATGATGGATAGGCTCACCTATCACTTCTCCCTGTGCTGCTTCTTACCAGGTCCAAGGCTGTGTAGTACTGGGAGCTTGCTCCTGGGCACCACTGGCCTACCAGTAAGTTCTGAATCATGCTTGTAAATAGGCACAGTATAAGACTGCAAAAAACAATGCTATAGCTTTTTTAAAAAAGAAGGTTTAAACTTTTCAAATGAAATGTATGTGAGGGCAAGAAGGATATAACAGGTTTTCAATGTCTCTGTTGCTCCATGCTTAGTGCATTACTTCCTCTTTCATCCTGTGTTTCACCCCTCCTGAAAACTCTTCTCATGATTCTTTCTCTGCTGCCCTTAGTTAACTTCCCCTGCTCCAGCACGGCTGAGAATGCCATTGAGTCAGTGGTGGAATAAATTGTGAGGTCCTATACAAGTATAGTACAGCTAAGCTGATGAACATAATGTTCTTCTCTGCCTTTGGCCTCAGAAAAGGCAGGGCTATTTTTGGGCAGGAACGCACAGGAATGGAGTTCTGGCTGGCTTCAGAGTTGGCCACACCCACTGCAGCCAAAACCTCTGTGTGCGTGGCTACAGAGGGAAGGCCTGGAGAGTGACCCCCCCCCGGCAACTCCAAGGCAGGCAGGCCAGAGGGGCCTTGGAAGGATCGGAGAGGCCTTTCCTTCCCTTCAAGGGGGGGCTTGCCCAGGCTTCCCAAGGGAAGGCATGGTGTGGCCTAATATGCTAATGAGCTGCACTATCAGGGGTGTGGCCTAATAGGGTAATGAGTTTCTGCTGCTGGGTGTGGTCTATTATGCTAATGAGTTCCTGCTGGGCTTTTTTTTGTAGAAAAGGAATAAAACATCCTCAGAAATTGGAAAACCTGGAGGAACCAAGTTGTTGCTTCCTGTGTCACGCTAGTTTTATAAACAAAGTTTGAGTCCAGTGGCACCTTTAAGACCAAGAAAGTTTTACTCAAGGTACTAGGAATAAGGCCGGTTGTGGAAATAAATACAGTGAGCTCTAGAAAGAGGCTCTGGGAGAGTGCCCCAGCCTTGGGCACTCAACACCAATTTGCTGTGGCAACCTCAGCAAGGTGTAATGACACAGAGTCCACCATTTTCTCCAGGGGAACTGATCTCTGCCATCTGAAGAGAAGTTGTAATTCTGCATGATCTCCATCCCTCCTCTGGAGACTGGCAACAACAGAGTCCCTCCAAAGCAGACATTTTCTCCAGGGGAACTGATCTCTGTCATCTGGAGATCAATTATAACAGCGGGAGATTTTCAGGTCTCGCCTGGAGATTGGCAACCCTAGGGGAAAGTCAGCCACACAGCAAGGGTTTGAAGAGAATGGTTTGATGGTTGTTGGCCCACCTCATTAGCCAGCCAGCCATGGTGGAGCCAAAAAGGAGTGAAAGGCGTGTTAAGTTTATTCTGACAGGAAAGTGGCCAAGCAGGGGAGGGGGTTATGCTGAAAGTCATTTTTTTTTTACTCACAGAAGCAAGCTTAGTTGTTTGGTTGCCTACCAACAGCCACTGAGGAGACAGTTAGTCATAGTTAGTCCCACACAGGAGCCAAGAGAAGTGTCTTCCTCAAGAGAAAGTCCAGGTTTCCAGGAGCCGCAGCTCGTTTCCTCCCCCATGGAGGGGTTGCTGTTCTCTCGGTGGAGCATCCATTCCCTTCACTGGCTCCCTCCAGACTGAGGGCGAAATGCTGCCCGCCAGCTCAGTGGGCGGGGCCGAGCCAATGCAGCCACGGGATTGGGAGACTGTGAGAGTGGCAGCTGAGTGGGCCAAAGGCTGTGGAAGCATGTCCAGGAGAGACACCAAAACTCTTTTATATATAAGGAAATATGAGCTTTTGGGTGCATGTGCGCACACACACACAAAAGCTTATACCTTGAATGAAACTTTATTAGTCTTAAAGATGCCACTGGACTCAAACTTTGTTCTTCTGCTTCAGACCAAACCAGCTACCCATCTGGATCTACACTAGTCTGATATTAGACTGATCTTCACTTGTCTGAACAGGCACAGCAAGAGAATGAAAAACTAGGAAAGAAAAGAGAGGTACCTCGATGGGGGACTTGGGTTTTTTCTGTGCTGTTTTCTCTGTAGTAATAGTCAATTTGAACCTTATTAAGCAGTCATTTGAGTATGGAAGTGCTGGCAAAAATGGAAGTGTGTGACATTTATAAAGAGCTGCCAATCATGAACAATTCATCATGAGAGGCATTGGTTTTAGTTACAAGTAACTTACCAGTGAAAAAATTGCTTTGGCTGCTTTTAAGCAGTGCATGTAGCTTCCCTTTAAGCAGAAGTGAAATCCTGGCTTGAATGAACTCTGTGTTACAGACTTCCATTGCCATTCGCTGTGACTATTGTTCCATTGATTCTAGTTTGTTTCCATTCATTTGGGAAATGGGCTTTCAGTTCTGTTTGATGCAAAGTATTAATATAGGCAGCTTTCTAATTATTTTGAAGTATTCAATTTATTTTACATCTAGAGTATTTAAAGTGGTGCTCCTGAGAAACCAAGTTTAGGAAGGCTAAACTGTTTAATCTGTGAATAAATACTCATTTGTATGAACTAGAGTTGCCAGCCTCCAGGTGAGGCCTGGAGATCTCCTGCTTTACAACTCATCTCCAGCTGACAGAGTCAGCTCCCCTGGAGAAAATGGCTGCTTTAAGTGTGGACTCCAAGGCATTGTACCATGCTAAGATCTCTCCCCTCCCCAAACCCCACCCTCTTCCAGATCCATCCCCAAAATCTCCAAGTATTTTCCAACCCAGACCTGGCAACCCTACTATGAACTAATTTGCAAGTTGGTGGGAGCTTGGGCACAGGCTTGGTAGGGGGATTGTTAGGGAATGGAGATTAGAAGGGGTAGTACTCAGCATATTTGAGAGCAATAGATGTATAAAAGTGGGAGAAAATGTACTCAAATCATGGAGGAAGGAGGACTGGCTAACTTGAAAGATGGAAGCTCATCCCAGGACCAGTTGTCATAATTGTTTCCACAACCATATGGATTTAAATTTTGTATTTTTTAGCTATCAAAATGAAAGCAAAAAGTGAAAGGTTCTGAAAAATTCCCAATGCATTGGAAAGTCAGATCTCAATAATAAGGATGCATAACAGTTCCCAAAGTGGGTCTGCCTTGAGTGAACTCAAGATGGGAGGGGGCAGGGAAGTGAAAGGCTTCTCATTTCTCTGCCCGAGGGAGTTGAGAAATGGTTGTTTCTTACATTTGTCTACTGTAGAAGTTAGAAGTTACAGAAAAAAAAGGAGGAGAAGTGAGGTTTCAGACCCTTGATGATATCCTTCTGGTTATTAGCCAGAATAGTTACATATCTGGGTATGTGGTATCTTTTTCAAGGTATCACAGGAAGTTTGTGGCTGAGCCAAGATTTTAATCTAGGGTTGCTGTATCTCGGCCTATGGTAATCAGGTCTGTAACATTTCCAGTAAGACCTTCATCATACATAGGTAAAGGTAAAGGTTTCCCTTGCTCGAAAGCCAGTCGAATCTGACTCTAGGGATGTGTTGCTCATCTCTATTTCCAAGCCGAAGAACCAGCGCTGTCCAAAGACATTTCTGTGGTCATGTGGCCAGCATGACTAGACGCCGAGGTGCACGGAGCGCTGTTACCTTCCCACCAAAGTGGTACCTATTTATCTACTTGCAATTTCTTGCTTTCGAACTGCTATGTTGGCAGGAGCTGGGACTAGAGACGGGAGCTCACTCTGTCATGCTGCACTCGGGTCTTGAACTGCTAAACTACCGACCTTCCAGTCTGCAGTTCAGTGTCACTCTTAACCACTTGAGCCACCGCAGCCCTAGAGTGGTAACCAAACACATTCTCCAACCTTGCCAGTTTTCTCTGAATAGTAAAAGCTGGTGTAAAAGCTAGCACTGAACTGTCATGCCTGCCAGTACATAATTCTGAGATACTAAGATCCCAAGTATTATTTGGCTAACCAATCATAATACTTGGGGACAAACACCCCCATAGGAAGTCTGAAATATTGGAATTAGCTCTGAGTCACCTGTCAGGATAGTACAGAGGACTTAAATGGATGCAGGGCTGTCAAAAGGCACAATGTATGTAGAAGAACAATCTCTCTGGGTTCCACCTCTCACCAGCGCAATCCAACCCAAACAGTTAAACCTGCCCTGTGCATGCTACTATCTATTTTAACTATTTTGTGTGGATTTTAGTATTGTAAGTTAACTTGAGTTCCTGTTTTTATATACAAATGTGCAAGGTCAGTTCCTTTACATCCCCTCCCACCCATGTGCCTGTACATCCTACTGATACCTCCTCATAAGTTCTCTCACTGCCCACACTCACAGATGCTTGCATCACCTGCACCCCCTTTTACTGACAATAATGGGCAGTACATACAGCTGGAAGCATGGATTGCAGAGTGCTTGCAGACAAGTGGATGGGAAGGGCATGCAAGTCAGCAGTGCCCCCCACCCAAGCCCTGGCAGCTGTTCCTCCACCCAGGGTATCCTGATGCCAGCCATGCAAAGACAGCATATACATATTGTAATAAATAATAAGTTGCATTAAACTAAACCAGAAGACTTGCCCCATTATATTGGTCTGCAGGCTGACCAGCACTTTTGGGATGCTTCTGTTCCTCTGCCCCTTGGTGGCCTTGCATAGGTGCAAGTCTGTTTTGTATTTTGTTATTGAATGTTATGGACTCTGTTGTCTGTCTGTCTCCCTGTACTTCAGTTCACTGATTCTGACTTGTCTGCACTAATTTTGTTTCTATGTTACCCTACTTAAGACAAAAGGAATCGAAATGCACAAGAGATTAATGTAACCTACATTTTAGACAGTGATAGATATGATATGACTTACTTTAACTTTCCTAGGTAACTTGCTCAGCATTTTCCCAAAGGTTCCAACTAAGCTATAATGGTCAGGGAACACCTCAGTACTTCCATCTGAATGGCTTGAAACATTGCTTTGAATCATTCTGTATTGCGTGCTGCTGTTGGCAAAGTTCTTAAACATACCCTTCCATAATTGCTATGTAGAATGCTCCCTAGTAAGACCAAACAAAGTCTCATAAAACTATAGACAACCTTTGAGTTCTTCATAACTTTATTTATTTATTTATCTCATTCTACCCCGTCCTCCCCACAATGCTTAACCTGATGCTCTAACCTGATGCTTAATAAGGAAAAAAAAGTCCCAGGGTGTGGGAACGAAATTGTTCAGGGCATTGTGGAAATGGTGCAAGTCTGCATTTTGTAGTGTGTCAAAATGAAATATGGGCTTAATCTAATTAGATCGTATTGGATACAAAACGGGCCTTGCCTCTAGTAATGCCCTAAAGTCCACTTTCCAAAGTGGCCATTTCCAACAGGTGAATTGATCTCTGTTGACTGGAGAGCTGTTGTAATCCCAGGAGCTCTCCAGCCACCACCCTGTGGTATATGTGGTTAAGTGCACAGACTCTAATCTGGGAGAACCGGGTTTGATTCCCCACTCCTCCACTTGCACCTGCTGATGTGACCTTGGGTCAGTCACAAGCTCTGGCACAGCTGTTCCTGAAAGAGCAGTTTGTGTTAGAGTTCTCTCAGCCCCACCTACCTCACCGGGTGTCTGTTGTGGGGAGGGAAAGGGAAAGGAGTTTGTAAGCCACTCTGAGACTCCAAGTGAAGAGAGGAGTATAAATCCAATCTCCTCCTCTTCTCCTTCTTCGTCGTCGTCTTCTTCTTCTTCTTCTTCTTCTTCTTCTTCTTCTTCTCCTTCTCCTCCTTCTCCTCCTTCTCCTCCTTCTCCTCCTTCTCCTCCTTCTTCTCCTTCTTCCTCTTCCTCTTCCTCTTCCTCTTCCTCTTCTTCATCTATGACATGAAACCACAGCAGGGGCAGATGCTACAAAATGGTGCATTGATTTCTTTTCAAAAAGAAATCCTTCTAGGATTCCCAGACCCCCAGTCTGGGGGGGATCCCACAATTTTCAGGGCTTCTGCCCACCACTGGGCAGCTGGCTGGTGGGGGAAGCCCAACCCTCAAACAGCAGTGTCATGCTGCGACATCCCAATGTGATGACATCACGTGGAAGTGACATCATCACGTCATTGATATTGCACGGTGACACTCTGCTTTTGGGGCAAAACTCTATAGTTTGAACCCAGTTGTAACCATAGAGTTTGCCCAGAAAGCAAATTGTTGCTGACACAATGACATCACTTATGCATAATGTCATCATTTCAGAGACATTGCCGCCCACTCCCAGACCACCCCGAAATCCCCCCGCTGGTGTGACAATTGCACCTGGCAACCCTAAATCCCTCTCTTTAAAAGAAGAATAAGAGCAATCAGTGGCTATATCTAAAAAAGTGAATTTCAGAAAAAGAAATTGGCCCTGCTCATAACAACCCAGTTTTGAGTCTTCTGACTTTCAGCTGAGAGCAAACCCTCCCCCCTGTAACTACCTTAAATATAGATACTATCTTCACACAATAGCAGAATTGTGAAACTAGGCCCTCACTGTGACAAAAGCAGCAAGCAAGTCACAAATGGAATAGCTTCCCCATGCAGCCATTCCTAATGTGCTTGCTGCCACTCCATCCCCAAGCCATACTTCTTCCTTTTTAGTGTATCACATATATGTAGAAGAGCAGGTGCAATGCAATATTAGCACCCTTCCTTGTCTCAATGTCCCCCTTCTTATACCAGCTGAGCTGTTCTGCAAAGCTGCAGTACAGCTCATCTGCGAAAGTTAAAAGCCCTTTATAGGGTTAAAAAGGGGAAGGTGAAGGCCAGTGGGCTTTTCCTCACCATTTTGAGAATGGAGCTTAACTCTTCCTGCTTCCTATTATTGGTTGCAGATGCTCTGTCCACAGCCACTATGTAGTTTCCCCAGTGAGTTGGATTAAAGGAGTTTTTTCTTAATGTAGGCTGTAGTCACACTGGAGGCTTGGCGTGATCTGGCAGCATTTCTGTTTGTGGTGGTTTAAATCATCATGGGAAGGGGTGCCCAGACAGCACACCCTGAAGCTGTTCCTCCACGCGCTGGGCCCTCACTAAAGCATCCACATTACCAGCACCTCAACCACGGTGCACAGCCCTTGCTGGTAATGGGTGTTACTTATGCTCATATGCTGTTATGCACACATCCCTACCAGGCAACAACAACAAAAATCCATTACTAAGACTGTTCAGACTTCCCATCTGGCATCCATTCATGACAGGGGGGTTCAGACATCGGGAAAAGTGGAGTGTAAGCGCTGGCAGTTTGGTGTAGTGGTTAAGTGCGCGGACTCTAATCTGGGAGAACCGGGTTTGATTCCCCACTCCTCCACTTGCACCTGGCTGGATGACCTTGGGCATGCCATAGTTCTGATAAGAGCTGTTCTTGAAAAAAGAGCACTTTCTGTCTCAGCCCCACCTACCTCACAGGGTGTCTGTTGTGGGGAGGGGAAGGGAAAGGAGTTTGTAAGCTGCTCTGACACCTTTGGGTAGTGAAGGGCGGGGTATGAATCCAATCTCTTCTTCTCTTCTTCTTCATAAAGACCAGACTTGCCTCAGTGTTGGCAAACGACACTTCCAGGATGGGCTGGACCCAGGTGCCAGTGACTGGGGCACAGAAGGCAGATGTTGTTGTCTGATTGTGCTCTGTAAATCCGCAAAGGTAACACAGCTATATCAGTGCGAACTGCTCGTGTGACCGCAGCCCTAGTTTATTAATGAAAAATATGGGAGTCCCACTGGTCATGTCCAGATTGCTCAGGGCATTATGTGGATGCTGCCAAATACAGTGGGATCTTCCTACTGTCTACAAAGGGTAAAATACCTCTGTGGAAGCAATCCAAGTTCTATGTTCTGTTGAAAGCCCCAAATGGCATTCTACAGTACCAGGATCTTAAATGGTGGTGTGTGGTGTGGACTTTGTCTTGTATGATCAAGTAGCACAGATTTTTGCTTAATTTTCTGCCTGGGAAGGTTAAGTGCAGGCTATTGGCTGGCACTACCACTGAGTTCTATATATTTCTTTCTGAAAATCGCTAGCGTTAATGCATCATATGGTGAAAAGATTCTTTACCCTGCAGGTGATCTTTGCAACAGTCTTGGCAACACTGGATATTTTTCTCATATGCTCCGTCTTTATATTTAGAGATTACTTTAAAGCTGCTCTCCAAATAGGACCAATTGTTGCAAGACCAAGTTTTTCCAAGTTGGATTTTAAGGAGGAACTCAGCTTCCCAGGAAGGATACAGATATGTACATTATTTGGGGTTATTTAATATGTTCTTACTGTGTCACAGCCACAGTGAAGGACATCAGAAACCTTTAGAAACAAACTATTAAAATCCACTGAAAAATTCCAGCAGTAAAGTAGAAGAATTTAATAGGAATACAATGTGTAGGATTCCTTTAGTGAAAGGGAAAGGGAACATTTTTTGCAAAAGTCCCCATTAAAGACAGATGGATGAAAAATGTAATAGTAATATCCAGTATTAACATAGTGTTTTCATTTTCCACAACATCCTGCAACAGTTCTTACAGTAGCTCCATAAGGCAAGTCAATATTATTATGCCTATATTACAGGTGGGGAACTGAAGTTGAAAGACAGTATAGCTTTCCTAAAACCATCTAGTGCAGGGGTGTCAAACATTCGCCCGGGGGCTGGATCAGGCCTGCAGTGGAACTGGCTGTCTTTTGCTTCTTCCAGTTCTGCTGCTGCTGGGTCATCGTAGGTTTGCAGCTTACAAATACACACCCAAACAGCACACTCAAGATTGCAAAAATTTTGATGCAATAATTCAGAGCAAGAGGTGTCAGCAGACACTGTTAAATAAACAAAATATTGCAAGAGTGCTAATGTTTTAAGCATGTTTTTATTTTAAGTAAAAAAAAACTTTTGTGTTTGTGTCCTTTGAAAAGTTTATATCTCCACTACCTGGCATTATATTTTATGACACACATGGCTCGGCCCAACAAGGCCTCATTTATGTCAGATCCAGCCCTCATAACAAATGAGTTTGACACTCCTGATCCTGGAGTTTGTGGCAGGCTTGAGATTTGAACCAGTGACTTTCCACAGCACAATTCATTACCTCTACTACTATACTATGTCAGCTTCTGTTCTGAGAGTTTAAGTAGTGAGAAAATGCTTCTGCCATGTAGTTATGTAAAACAGACATCATTCTGGAACTTCCAAGTTTGGGTGGTTACCTCATTTTTGGTTTCAGGCAATACATTCAAGACTTAGAGGAAGTATCCCTGATCTTCTTTCTTTCTTTGCTTAGTTGGTGTGACCAGAAATGTATTTGTCCTTTCTTTCCTTCTGTAATCAGTAATTATTTTATTCAGTCTGAGGCAGTTACTGGGATGTTCAAAATTGCTGCTTGTAGAATTAATGGGAAAGTAAGGAACACCTTTCTAGTCCTAGGTCTGCCAAGATGGGCTTTGACACCCAGGGATTTGCTGAGCACTCAGTAAATTTAGGTAGGAGACAAGAGGAAAGCTTAAGGAATCACACTAGTAAAATGACATTTGAGGGAGATGAGCCTCTACAGGGCTTAGTCAGAGATTTTCTTCTCACCTCCCGTGGTGGCAACAGAAGAAAATTTGCCAGAAGAAGAAAATTCTTCTCATTCTAATAACTCCCAGTCCTCACAGTTTGACCAGGTTATCATCTGACACTAAAAGAAGCTGAAATAATCCATTGCCAAAAAAAGCACATACCAAAAAAATTATTCAGGAGGAAAAGACAACGGAAGGCTCAGGGGGACTATCTTAGCCTCTTTGAGATTTTTGCATACAACAGCTGTGTAGTGTCTGGCAGAGGAGGTTGTCACTATTTTGGTAACATTCGTGCATGTGGCTGTACCACATTGATATTGTGCTGTTACCAGTTTCAGCCCACTTTTTGTTGTTCAGTTGCACAGTCGAGTCTGACTCTTCATGACCCCATGGACCACATCACGCCAGGCCCTCCTGTCTTCTGTCGTGCTCTGGAGTTTTCTTAATTTCATGTTCGTTGCATCAATAACACTGTCTAACCATCTCCTCCTTTGCTGTCCCCGTCCTCTTTTTCCTTCAATCTTTCCCAGCATCAGGGTCTTCTCCAGTGAGTGCTCCCTTCTCATTTGGTGGCTAAAGTATTTGAGCTTCAGCTTGAGGATCTGGCCTTCCAGGGAACAGTCAGGGTTGATTTCTTTTAGGATTGACTGATTCTATCTCCTTGCAGTCCAAGGGACTCTCAAGAGTCTTCTCCAGCACCATAATTCAAAAGAAACTATTCTTCAGTGCTCGGCCTTTCTTATGGTCCAGCTCTCGCAGCCATACATTACTACTGGGAATACCATTGCTTTGACCATATGGACATTTGTTGGCAGGGTGATGTCTTTACTTTTTATTATGCTGTCTAGGTTTGCCATTGCTTTCCTCCCAAGGAGCAGGCATCTTTTAATTACATGGCTGCAGTCACCATCTGCAGTGATCTCAGATCCCAGGAATGTGAACTCTGTCACTGCTTCCATGACTTCCTTTCTATTTGCCAAGGAGCAATGGGGCTGGATGCCATGATCTTAGTTGTTTTGATGTTGAGTTTCAAGCCAACTTTTGCGCTCTCTTCTTTAAGCTGAGCAAGAGGCTCTTTAAGTCCTCTTCACTTTCTGCCACTAGGGTGGTATCATTTGCATACCTGAAGTTGTTGATGTTTTTCCCGGCAATCTTAATTCCGGTTTGTGATTCATCCAGGCCAGCATTTCATATGATGTAGTCTGCATATAAATTAAATAAGCAAGGTGACAATATACATCCTTGTTGTACTCCTTTTCTTATTCTAATCAGTTGTTCCATGTCCGGTTCTAACTGTCGCTTCTTGACCCTTATACAGATTCTCAAGAGACATGTGAGGTAGTGTCAGAAAGTGATGCCTTTGATGTTTCTCACTGAATCCATTGTTTTATGTTCCCTACCCCGCTTTGCGCTTGCGTAGTTATGCAGCCAGAAACGTAGGAGCTTCTTCCCTGCCGCTTTTCCTTATCACGGTGGCCTTGAATGTAGGCTTTGGACTATTCTTATTCTGCTGAGAATTTTCCAGTCCTGGGAAGGCAAGGGGAGGGGGGAGTAGTCTCCCGCTCATGAAGTATTTCTCCCGCCGGGAGTTCCCGCGCGAGTGCTCAAGTTTTATTCGCTAGGCGCTTCATTGCATCACACTATAAGTTAGCTTGCTCTGCTTTGCTCCCCATTCCTGACAATGACCTCCTACTGTGGGTTTTAGCAAGATAATCCTAATAAACCTTTCTTTGTGCAAGAATGACTGGATCTACTTGATTTTAAACCTGACAGAAATTGTCAGGAATCACATCTTTCCCTCACCGTCAACATCCGCCATCCACCACGATGAGCGGGGCGGGAAAGGGAGCCTCGGGCACAGTCCCGTTGATTACCACCTCGGGAGCCTCCGGGGCAGTTCCAGCGATCACTACGGCGGGAACCACAGGTGCCATTCCAGTGACTACTGCGTTGGGAGCCACAGCTCCCGTTACTTCTGTGGCTGCTCCGGTGGTTACTATTCCGACTACCACCGTGGTTCCAGTGACTACAACTACAGTGGTGACGACACCGACTATCTATTCAGCAGCCGGGTTGGCTACCCCACCATTGATTGGCACAATTGGAGCCACGTACACACTCCCAATCTACAGCCCGGCCGGGCCGATACCAAGTCAGGGAGGTGCGGTTCCACGAACCTATGTGCCAGGAGTCCCAACACCTTGGGACAAAGGGGTGACTTTTCGCAGATCGCGCGATTGGACTAAGAACCTGTTGGACACTACCCAGACCACCTGGACTATGCCGGGAAGCCAGAGCCGTGACAGCCTCCTGGATCCCAGAGGTAGTTTTGGTCTTCCCCAAGGGCGGGTGTCCCGGGGATCTCCCAGGACGGGGTCCAGCCAAGACACTGATGCCCGCATGGATTCTATCCAAGAGGACACCCGACGGCTGGTAAGGGATATGAGTAAACTAATGCAGTCCCTACCCCAGATGATGGACCAAGCTATTAGAGCCCATCCGCTGACACAACCCAGACCTGCACCCGCCCCGGCTCCAGCCCCGGCGCCACCGTTGGTGCCGGGACGGCCACCTCCCCCTCCTCCGGGTCCGGGGCCGGGCCAACCAGTACCACCGGGTCCAGGACCGGGCCAACCAGCTCCCCCAGGGCCGGGGCCGGGCCAGCCAGCACCAGCCCCACCTCCAGTAGTTGCCCCAGTACCGGGAGCGGGGCCAGGGCCACCAGGACCTATCCAGCCGCCAGCTGTGCCTCCGCCTCAACCTCCGGCTCCAGCACCCCTCATGCAGCCGGTACCGATCATGGCGCAGGCCCCCCGGTAATCCGCCCCAAAGACATGCTTGAGATCACATTTGATGGAGATCCTGAGACTGTGTCCTTTTTCATATTACAAGTTGGAAAATTTGTACAAAGATGGGGCTATGTATTCCCAGATGAAGAACAGCAGGTGGAGTTTATTGCATCCAGGTTCCGGGGGAGTGCTACTAGCTGGTATGTAGCCCTTCATGATCTGGAGGCGGAGGAGTTGGGGAATGTAGATGACTTCATGTGGGCTTTGAGAAACCGTTTTGAAGATCCGGGGCGGCCCAAAAGCTGAAGCCTTCCTTCGCACTTTCAGACAAGGCAAACTCTCAGTGGGGGAGTACTCAAGAG
Organism: Gekko gecko; assembly: GCA_029375565.1. Classification (NCBI taxonomy): domain Eukaryota; kingdom Metazoa; phylum Chordata; class Lepidosauria; order Squamata; family Gekkonidae; genus Gekko; species Gekko gecko. Next base: position 123,397,557 of record JAPDNY010000006.1, on the reverse strand, counting down.
AGTTTCAAAGACATGCTGTGAAAATTCGAGACTGGACTGATGCGGTGTTGGCCCAACAATATAGAATGGGACTAGCCGTTGACGTCCGCAATAATGTCCTCAGCTCTCAGCAACCTCGTACCCTCCAGGGTTGGATGGAGGAAGCCGAGAAGGCCGAAAGTCGCTTACAAATGATGAAGCTGGATTTATCCTTGGGTAACAATCGTCCGAGTAGTGCGGCGGGCCAGGCCAGACCCAAACCAACATCTACTCCGAGTGGACTGAGGGATCAGCGTATGCGACAGGGGCTCTGCCTGCGATGTGGGGAGAAAGGGCATTTCGCCGCTGCCTGCCCGAAAGGGGATCCCAATAGAGCTCTACCACAAGAAGAGCCCAGAAGGTGGACAACCCCTACCCCGAGAAAAGGTACCGCCAAACCACGCAACACACGGGCTCTGTTTGCTAGCCCCGACCAAGTGGATTCCTTGATGCTAGAAGAGGAGAGTGAGATGCAGGGAAATGAGATGGTCCTGTTGGTGAATGGCGCTACACAGCAGGACCCAGCACCTGAGGCGCCTAAACTGGTGAGCAACTACCCCTCTCTCTTCTTTGTGACTGTTTTGGTGGTGAATCCAGCAATGATGACTCACATTCGGGTCTGGGCTCTCATTGACTCAGGGTGCGGGAGGGATCTCATAAACCCTTCTATGGTTATGGGGTTGGAGGCAGCCGTGGTCCACTTGAAAGACCCAATAACTTTCACACAGATGGATGGGTCTCCAATGAAAAAACCATGCCGATTTGAGACTGTTCCTTTAAGAATAGGCATTGGTGACCACTGGGAGCTACGCTCATTCGTAATAGCTCCACAAGCCCAGTTTCCCTTGGTGTTGGGTAGCCCCTGGTTACATGGACATAACCCTTACATTTTATGGGAAGAAGGGGAGGTACAATTTATCTCCCCAAAATGTACAGAACACAAATGGGACCCCGGGTGGGGAAATCCCCCATGCAATGAACCTCCACGAGCTTGTTTGGCAACGGAGGATCTTAACCGCATTCCTGAGGATTACCAGTATATAACCCGGGTGTTTGAGGAGGAGGAAGCAGATGAATTGCCCCCCATCGTAACTCCGACTGTGCAATTGAGATTCTTCCGGGTCAAAAATTACCAAAAGGGAAAATTTATGCCATGAGCCCAAGTGAAAAGGAAGAACTTCGCCGTTTTATTGATAAAAATCTGGCCCGTGGATTCATTAGACCAGCATCATCCCCTTTTGCAGCACCTGTATTATTTTGTAAAAAAAAGGATGGGGGGCTCAGACTCTGCACGGATTACCGGGGACTTAACGCAGTGTCTGCAACTAATGCCTACCCGATGCCCCTCATCAAAGACTTACTGGCAGAGGTGGCTAAGGGGAAAGTGTTCTCTAAACTGGATTTACGAGATGCCTACTTTCGGGTTCGTATCAGAGAGGGGGATGAATACAAGACTGCATTTAATACCCTGCTGGGGCAATTTGAATACCGGGTGATGCCCTTCGGGTTACAAGGGGCACCAGGGGTCTTCATGAACTTAATCAATGAAGTGTTACACCCCTATTTATTCAAGGGAGTGGTTGTTTATTTAGATGATATCTTGGTCTATACCCCGGATCAGGAATCCCACACTACCCTTATGCGGAAAGTATTGGAAAAGCTTTTGGAACACAAACTGTTTGTTAAACTGTCAAAATGTGAATTTCACCAAGAGAGCATTGACTTTTTGGGATACCGTATATCCTCCGCGGGGTTGGAGATGGACCCAAAAAAGGTCCAGGATGTATTGAGATGGGAGCCCCCCAAAACCAGGCGCCAGCTCCAAAGTTTTCTCGGCTTCGCCAACTTTTACCGTCAATTCCTGCCACACTTCGCCCAAGTAGCCCTTCCCCTCACGGAACTGCTAAAAACTAAGGGGAAGGGATCCAAGGCTTCAGTCCCAGGGGCCCCTTTGGACTGGACCCCGCAGTGTCAGCAAGCGTTTGAACAACTTAAACGGTTGTTCACGTCTGAGCCCATACTAGCACACCCTGATGAGACAAAGAAATTTGTAGTGCAAGTAGACGCATCAGACACTGCTATGGGTGGGGTGATTTTGCAAGAGAATGCTCAAAAGCAGCTACAACCCCTGGCTTATGTGTCAAGAAAATTTAATGACACAGAGAGATTTTGGCCCATTTGGGATAAGGAAGCGGCGTCTATCCGTTTAGCATTGATCACATGGAGACATTGGTTGGAGGGGTCCCGAATACCTTTTGAAATCTGGACTGATCACAAAAACCTTGAAGTATTGCGAAAACCCCGAAATCTAAATGCTAAACAGTTCAGGTGGGCTGAGTTTTTCTCCAAATTTCAGTTTACCCTGCACCATTTCCCAGGGAAAGCCAACCATTTGGCGGACGCTCTCTCCCGCCTTCCCCAACATTTTTCTAAGAGGGTCGAAGTTCGGGAATCTATGTTCACCCCAGAACAATTAGTTGGTGCAGTTGTAACCCGGAAAGCTAAACAAGCACCAATGAGTTCCATCCAAACATTGACTTGGGAAAAGCAGTTTTTATCTGACATCACCCTACCAGAAACAAGTGAGTTACAAGCCAGGGATGATGTGAATTGTGGCCCTAATGGCTGCTGGTACAAGGGAAATAAAATGTTTGTCCCAGAAGCTACCCGAGCCCAGGTTTTGCACACAGTTCACGATTCAAAAGCTGCGGGACACTTTGGATATGTAAAATCCTTAAGACTTCTGCAACGTAGCTTCTGGTGGCCCCGAATGAAACAAGAGTTGTCTCGCTATATACAGTCCTGCCCAACGTGTAATCGTTGTAAAACCAGACCAGGAAAACCTCCAGGCCTCCTGCAACCACTACCCACCCCGAGTAGACCCTGGGAAGTAATCTCTATGGACTTTATCACTGATCTTCCCCCTCTAAACATATGACGGTCATTTGGGTGGTAGTGGATTTATTCTCTAAGCAGGCTCACTTCATACCGTTTCCCAGTATGCCAACAGCAAAAGTCTTGGCCAAAGCATTTATTCAACACATTGCCAAATTGCATGCGTTGCCCCTCAAGATCATTTCCGACAGGGGGTTCCGTTTGTTTCCAAATTTTGGTCTGAGCTAATGACTCTAATGGGTATTGAACGTGCTCTTAGTACTGCCTATCACCCTGAGACTGATGGCCAGACGGAAAGGGTGAACCAGACGTTGGAACAATATCTAAGGTGTTTTTCTAATTACCAACAAGACAATTGGGTAGATTTGTTACCATTGGCGGAGTTTGCATACAACAACTCATGGCACGCTTCCACGAAAATGTCACCATTCAAAGCTGCCATGGGCTATGACAGCCCCCTCTTCCCTTCTTAAAGCCTGGTGAGAATGGTGGTAAAGCCTCGGCATGGTGTCAAACTCTCCGTGACTCCTGGCCCCTAATTGTCGAGACTTTGAATGAGGCCAAGGCACGGTATAAAAAACAAGCAGATAAAAAAAGGGCCGGGGGATGGAAATTGCACCCGGGAGACACTGTCTATCTGTCGACTAAGAACCTAAGACTAGCACAACAGTCCAGGAAACTTGCGTGGAAATATATTGGTCCTTTCCGAGTGCTAAGATGTGTGAATCAAGTAACTGTACAGCTAGACTTGCCTAAATCTCTTAAAGCAATACATCCAATTTTCCATTACAGCCTTCTCAAGCCGGCCTTACCCCCAACTAAATGGCATCCCGAAACGTCGGCTTCTCCCCCCTCTGATGGTTGACGGTGAAGAGCACTACGAAATCGCTGATATTTTGGACTCTAAGATACTTCGTGGACAACTCCTGTACCTTGTGCAATGGGTACACTTTGGGCCCCAATACAGGGAATGGGTGAAAGTTTCTGATATCAATGCACCTGATCACCTGAAAGACTTTCACGCTCGATACCCTAATAAACCTGGGGGCCCTCGTTCGCTCCTTCCTGAGTGGTGGGTGGGTGGTGTTTTGGGAAGGGCAGAATGTCAGAAAGTGATGCCTTTGATGTTTCTCACTGAATCCATTGTTTTATGTTCCCTACCCCGCTTTGCGCTTGCGTAGTTATGCAGCCAGAAACGTGGGAGCTTCTTCCCTGCCGCTTTTCCTTATCACGGTGGCCTTGAATGTAGGCTTTGGACTATTCTTATTCTGCTGAGAATTTTCCAGTCCTGGGAAGGCAAGGGGAGGGGGGAGTAGTCTCCCGCTCATGAAGTATTTCTCCCGCCGGGAGTTCCCGCGCGAGTGCTCAAGTTTTATTCGCTAGGCGCTTCATTGCATCACACTATAAGTTAGCTTGCTCTGCTTTGCTCCCCATTCCTGACAATGACCTCCTACTGTGGGTTTTAGCAAGATAATCCTAATAAACCTTTCTTTGTGCAAGAATGACTGGATCTACTTGATTTTAAACCTGACAGGTAGCCTGGTACTCCTGTTTCTTTAAGGACTTGCCACGGTTCATTGTGATCCACACAATCAAAGGCTTTAGTGTAGTCAATGAAGCAGAAGTAGATGTTTTTCTGGTACTCCCTTGCTTTCTCTATAATCCAGCAAATGTTCAAGGCATCTTGCAACAGTAAATGAAAAGAAATGATCAAATCTGTGTGTGGGTTGGGGGGGATGGACCTGCTGGGGAGTTTGATCTGTAGTACCTCTATGCATAGATTGGAACATCACACCAGCCCATTGTGCCTTAGACTGATCCTGTACACCTGTTTGAACATTTCTTGGTGGAGTATAAATCTCTAAAAGTAAAAACATAAGCAGAAACATCTAGATATTCTCAGAAGAGCAGGAGGGACAAAGATGCACTATGCTACATATGAGGGCAACCAATAACATTAATATGTTTAGTATCAGTGACTGACTAAGGTTACAATGGTTACTGGAGGGTAATGCCCACTGGAATCCGTGCGGCTTCCTTCCAAATAAACACAGATAAAATTATTCTGACACGTAAAGCTACAGTTGTGTGTATTTATACACATGGGCAACTATGAGTAAGACCCATTGAACACAGCAGAACTAACTTCTGGATGAACATGCTTGGGACCAGGCTGTGCCACAAGTATGATACTGCGATACACTACAGAGATGGATGGCAGAAACTAACTGCAGTTCAGCCTTCTTGAGGTATGGATAAGAATTAATTTGGAGATGCATTTTGGATTTTGTTTCAAGATAGAATGGCTCAGTTGAACTTCTTGTCCACATCTGTTTGGAAAGCAGGTTGGAATATTTGGTGAGTGTCTATACCAAACTCCCCCAGTTACAGTTTTGTTTTTTTGTTTGTTTCATTTCGATTTGGGAGGAACCATAGCTCATTGTTCAGCACATACTTTACTAGGACAAGGTCCCATGTTGAGTCTGCAACAATCAGTTGATGGTCTAGGAAAGACATCTGTGTGAGAATCTGGACTGCTGCAGCCAGTCAGTATTGGACTAGATGGTTCCCTCATTTGACTCTTGCTTAAGTAGTTTCCTATAGTTATATGTCCTTCATTGTTTCTTCACTGTTCTTTATTCATTTTCTGAACAGGCACACAAACAGCAACAGCACAGGAACAATAACGGATAAGAAAAATAAGAAACCTGTGCCATTGCAGCAGTAAATACAATTTCCAGTAGTTGTAGATGGTTGAAGTAGACCTGCTTGTGAATAATTTGAGATACAATTGGCATTGAAGAATAGGGGGCATTTTGCAAGCCACTCACTACTATTATAACAATATATATGTGGCTTGTCTAGCAACCGTAATAAATTCTATTACTACTTACAAGTCACTCTGAGAAAGATAGTGAGGTATGAGCTTCATGCAGGAAAATATGGAGCCTAATTGGGAAGTGGGGTCCAGGTCAGGGACATGACCTAAAGTGAGGTACAGTGTAGGGTCATATTTCTTTCCTGTGTTTAAAAACAAAAGGCTCCCTGCAAATAGAAAATTGGAACAGCAAAGAACAGATAGTGCTAGAGCCTCCTATATGTGCTATTATTTTTACTTGCAGGACATTTTTCACATTGAAGAGCATTCAAAAACAGAAGGCTTCTCCTGCTGTCTGAAGTGGTATAGTCCAGTGTTCCACCCAGAGTTCTCTCACTTCATTCTGCTGAACAAGTGGGGCCCCCAAGAAACTTGTAGGAGTAGCTATCGCATTCCCCTCTCCCCCTACTTCGCTCACACTCTTTCTCCTTCCTACTACCCCTTTTCTTACTGAAAGTATGTGACTGGTCCAAAATCACCAATGAGCTTCTACAGCAAGATGGGGATCTAAATCTGGGTCTCACAAACCCTACACTTAAGATCTGATCATTATATTACACTGACTTTCATAGAGTTGGTGTTGTTGAACAGTAGCAAGCAGCCAGACCTAGTTGAATCATGCAAGTCAGGTGGTCTCAAGACACCCAGAGGTTGCAACTAGGCCCAGGTTTGCCAGCCTCCAGGTGGGAATTGGAGATCCCCAGAATGACAACTGAACTCCAGACAACAGAGATCTGACCCCTGGAGAAAATTGGTGAACTCTGTGGCATTATATCCAGCTGAGGCCTCTCCCCTCCCCAAACTGTGCACTCCTCAGACCACCATAGAATCTCCAGGAACTCTCCAACCTGGAGCAGGCAATCCTAGTCCCAGGCCTGGCTCCAAACCCCCTACTATTTAGCCATTCATACTGTAGGGGGAATCCTTCCCAATTCGAGATCCAGTTCTGCTTTTTGCTCCCCCCACCCTCCCTGTTATCTCTGTCAATGTGGCAGGACCTGGAGTAGATCCCTGCAGAGACCATTTCAAAAGGTATTAGGGAGGAGGGAATTCAACCCTCCACGAGTTTGGGTTTTTTTAACTTTTTGGGTTTTTCTGTAGTCCCTGAGTCTGTAGAAACACTTATTGAGGGAGAGTATGCCCCCTCTCTATAGAAATAGGTATCCACACTGTTGAGAATTAGACATATAGATATAGATCAGCCCTCAGTTTCTGTACGAACAGCATAGCTCCTCAACACTTTTCTAATCCAGAGATGTAGTGCCATCAGAAGAAAAATGTGTCTTCAGTGCTATTAGTTGCTACACTAGGTCTTTTAAAATAAATCAGTGTAGTGGTAATTGGGCTTTTGAGTGTGCAAATAAGACCAAATCTGCCCTTCCTATACCCCACACAATTCAATTTTCATTGCCCTTTAGTGCCAGTCACTGCTATCTTGCATATTGCCCCTAACTATGGGCACCACTGGGAGAATCAAAACAGCTGTTGCAGTGGTTGCAAATGAAAAATATCCGCAAGTGAACTCTTGTTTTGGTTGGAAAGCTACTATCGGGCCCATCTTAGCTTGCAAGTCATATATTCTTTTGCCCTTTGAACTGTGTTGTTCCCCAGGCATATTAATTTAGCCCGTTGACAAGGCTTCTAGAATTTACTCCTGCTTCACCATTTAAGGTTACAACACTGAAGTAAGAGTTTCATCCAGCACCATTCAGTAAGCATTCTGAAACATTTTATTGAGAACAAAAGAGTTTTCTGTTGTTGAGTTACCTATAAACTATGTCCTTGATGTATACAAAACGTTAAACTCTAGGCAGAGGTAAATGACCCACTGCTGATTATTCTGCTGTTAACAGGAAAGGATGCCAGCTGTTCTACAGGCAGGGGCCTGTGAATAGCATGTTTAGTGCATTACAGCTTTGAAGTGTGAACTGGAATTAATCTCTTTTTCCTTGGTCACAGCAACCAGGTTGAAAAAGACTTATCTATGACCTGCTCATGCATTCACACTGGTCAGTCAGAACTCTACTTGACTTCCTTGCTCCATCTGCTGAGGGAACTGAGAGACAAAAAAATACCATCTTTGTTTTTGCTAACTATTGAATACTCCCCTTCCTCAGCAGAATAATGCATGGATGGTGTTACTTTGGTATTGGGCATACTAGTGGACTAGTGGATTATAGGTCAAATCAAACCTGAACTCTCCTCAAAAGCTAAAATGACTAAACTGTGGCTATCGTATTTGGTCGCATTATGAGAAGACAAAACTCACTAGAAAAGACAATAATACTTGGAAAAAATTGAAGGCAGAAGGAAAAGAGGAAGTCCCAACATGAGATGGATTGTCTTGTTAAAGGATACCATGGTCCTTAGTTTGCAGGACCTGAGCAAAGCTATGATCGCACTTCACACACACGCACACGTATTTTTTTAATAACTAGAATTGTGTTAAATGGATGAAGTAAAGGTTTGATTGTCAGGGATTTGTATCAGTAAAGGCATAATAATATGTGCTAAGTGAACCCAACTATGGACTCTTGCTTGGATCAGCCAAGACAGACCAACATTCTAAAATCACAGCAACCAGAAGTGCTGGGTGACTCACCAAAATTTGTCTCAAGGTTCACAGGCTACCTTCTGACTGTACCTGGACTAATAGATCCAAATTCCAAACACAACAATACATGGTGGAAGTGTTTATCTGAAATATTTTCTGTGGTCCATCCCCCCCTTTCTTGTAAATAGCTATTGTACCACATTTTAATGAAAAACAGCTCGAAAACTGTAAATCTTTTGTGGCATAGAGTTATTTGCTGGCACAATTTGTTTCTGAAGTCTAAATGGATTCAAGCTGTATATCTCTATGTTGAATCTCTTTTTTGCCTGGTTATTTCCCAGTTGGTCCACTCATCCCCAGGTGTTTAAGGTTTCTTATGTTATCTGGATGGCGTGGTTAGTGGCATAATGAAATGTGATGATAGTTTGTTTTTATATTAACTTTAATTTATTTGTAAACATTTGGGTGCAATTTGTGTGTATTTTAGTAAGTCTAACGTGACTTCATCAGGAAGACCAAATTGAAGTGGTACATGCTGAGTTTGCTTGGTACACCACTGCACACAGGCTCATGGGGTGATTGGTACCTCTCTCGTGTAATCTTCCCATGCTGTGCCTTACCATAGTAGTCTGGGAAGCAGCCATATGGAAGCAGCAGTATTTCTGCTTTAATAATTTAAAAAAATCACAAAGAGGCATTGGTGGGAAGAGATAATAGCAGGAAGTATGTTATAATGCCAGTGAGAGAAGGCCAGACAGCTAAGCACTGAATCCGCAGTGGGATGCCCTCATAGTAAGAGAGAGACCTGTTGGTTTTGGGTGCTGCTTCTCACTAACGTTAAATCACCTATAAACTGTTTCTGTAATTATTATGTGTTTTTCATGCTTGCTGGCAAGTTGTTTCCTCCAGGAGTGATTCACTGAAAGTCTTCGGGAGGCAAGTATGGATGCTAAGATAAGCTTTCAGTTCATTTTTCTCAATGGCTTATGGCATTTCAGCCACAGACATGTGAACAGAGCACATGGCCTTTCTATTTCATAACCTCTTCAGCTGGTCTTATTTCAGTTAAAGAGGAATAATGAGGTACTACAGATTAGCTGTTGCAAAACTTCTTACGTGGCAGCATGATGATTTGCATATGTGGTAGGAGTCCAGGAAGGCACCATCGCCCAGTTCATGTTGACATTTTCCATGTCCTTTTAAGGAGCTAGGGAGGAGGGAGGAGGGAGGCAGAGAGAGAATAGGCAGAAAAATAAGATATAAAGCACTTGCTAATAAATGTGACTTGCAATATAAAATTGAAAATTTTTCACTTAAATTGTTTAGTTCTTTTGAAACACCATCTGTCTGAAGAATACTTTTTTTAAATATAGCTTGCAGGTACCTTTTATACCAACTCTTATATCATTAAAGAGCTGGATAAAAGCTCTCTCTTATACCAAAGAGGGATGTTTCATGCCAATCAGTTTAATGTAACCCACCTTCCTGGATGTACTACAAGAAGGGCATTTGGCTTGAAATACCTCCAGCATGCCAGCATTTCCTTTTGCCTTTCTGCTCCAGTTTTTTGTTTTGTAAACCTGCCTTCTAAAGTGTTCCATCTTCTTGTCATCTGCATTAAGCCAAAAATTCCAGTCCCAAGCCAGAATTGCTAACTATTGGCTTTAAAATCCTGAGATTTTTAAAGTCAGTTCTTATTTTGTCTCTACACATTTGTGTGTCATCTTTCATTAGGTTTAGCTTCTCTATATTTTGTAATACCCGTTTATGAAGCCCCTTACAATTGTTCTCTGAGGCTTATCCTATATTTTTCAAGTAGCTAAAATGTCATTCAGTCTATGGGTAGTTCAGTCATTATGATTGCTGGAGAAATAACTCATGACACAGCAGCATTTCCCGCAACAAAGTATGACTATTCTGTACACAACTTTAAACACATGTGTCTAAGTAACCTGACTGAGCTGGGGTTTAAAAATGGACGATTAAAGATACCCTGTGTACTACTGGGACTCAATTATACTGCAGAGTTGTGTTGTTTTACTCGGGAAGGCAAAAATTCAGTTTCTTCTGGGAATGCTGGCAGTTTGGGTGCTAGACAGAATTGATAGGATGGCTACACGTGTATTGGGCACAGATATTTATTTTCCTTCATTTATACTCTGCCATTCTCCCCAGTGGGAACCCAGAGTGGCTCACATCATTCTCCTCCACTCCATTTTATCTTCACAACAACCCCTTGAGGTAGGTCAGACTGGGAGTGCGTGAGTAGCCTAAGGTCATTGAGCAAGCTTCCATGGCAGTGTAGGGATTAAAACCCTGACTCTCCCAGATTCATCAATACTCAAACTATGACACCAGACAGGTATGACAAAATACTTTTGTTATAGCACCTTTGAAAACTATTCAAACCAGATAATTTAATATTATCCTCCTCCTGGACTCACCCAGTTCCTGCTGCACTGTGTTTACTCCTGAGTACGTATTTTCTCTCAAGAAGACCCTTGCCCTCAAGTAGGTCTTTTCTGCTTTGGGAACTGGCCTTGGTTGTCCTTCCTCCTATCGGTTCCTGCTATGCCCTCACCAACCCCCAGGACATCTCCTTCTTCCCTGTTACAGTGCTCTTGGCATGCTTAGGATGGTGGCAATTTTCCACCCACTCTCCCTCAGGGGTGGGGTGCCCCAGGATGTGACAGGCTCATAGGACCCTCACATACAAGAAGCCACCTATGTCAGGGAGCTGTAGAAAAGAAAGGATTTGGAGAAGAGCACCCTTCTTCTGTTAGCAGAACGTACATAAAGATCCATCCCATCGCTGTTCATAGGGCTTGTCATTTCCAGTTTCAGGGTTGCTTTCATTGTTAGTTCATATATGTATTTGTCAGCACAAATAACTCCATTTGATTCTGTGCAACATCTGAAACATTCCTCAATCAAAGCTGTCCTGTTTGGATGTCTGTCTGAAAGCAGAACAAAAACTGCGTACAAAAGACAGCTGACACACAATTTAAAACAAAGTAACAGTATTTCATACAGCCAAAACAACATAGCAAATGTACTACTTATTCCTTGAATATTACAAGTAAAGGAGATTTGTACATTCAAAGGCACAGGTAGTCCTTTCTTCTGTTTAGTTGTATTTAGCAAATATTACCTTGGTATCAATTCTTTCCATTCCAAAACAGTTAATAGTTCTTACCATTTGTCTGTTTGTTAACATTTGTGAATTATTTAATATTATAATTTCTGTTATAATGAATTATTCTTAAATTGTAAAGGTAATCCATAAGCTGAACTATTATGCAATTGAGCTTTATGAAATGAAGAAAACATGAATGTGAATTCCTATCAGTGAGTATTGTAAATAGTCACAAACCAAAACCATATGCAGAAAGGAAACAATGCTGTTATCATAGTGACGTGAAATTTTTAATGATAGAATAAATCCAGTTGAAGAAACCACCAAGTCTAAATCCTTGGGTAAAAAGTAAAAAACCTGTCATTATATATTTGTAAAGCAAGATCTCGTTGAAAACTGGATTGCATATAGAATTACATTGTTGTTGTTCATCTTTTAAAGAAGCTGTTATGGAAGTTTCTTCAGCATAGTGGCCACCTCTTGTGTTTGTTAAGTGCCACCAAATCACTTCCAACTTATGGCAACCTTATGAATTAATGACATACCCCCCCCCCCAAACTTCGTACCATTAACAACCTTGCTCAGGTCTTGCAAACTGAGGGCAGTGGCTTCCTTCATTAAGTCAATCCATCTCACGTTGGATCTTCCTCTCTTTCCTACTGCCTTCAACTTTTCCTAGCACGGTTGTCTTTTCCATTGAGTCTTGTCTTTGCATGATGTGACCAAAATATGATAGCAGTTTAGTCATTTTAGCTCCTAGGGAGAATTCAGGCTTGATTTGATTTCTTCCCCTTGTCAAGTCATAGCTAATTGATAGTGACCCTGTGGGGTTTTGAAGGCAAGAAATGCTCAGAGATTGTTTACCATTGCCTGCTTCTGCATCATGATCCTGGACTTCCTTGGTGGTCTTCTTGGTGTTCTCCAACTCTGGGAATAGTGTCTCCCTTGACCTGTCATTAGTCCCTATAACAGGACTTGGTATTTAGGAACAAAGGACCTCAAAAAATAAATGAACATAGGTTGCAGCAAAGAATGTAGAAAAATCTGGATTTTAGGAAGCACATACAAAACAGGTATCCTAGCAGTGTGGGGATTTTGGAGAAATTTGATCTATATGTCTCAGAAATTACAGATTCAGAACAAAGTTTAAGTCCAGTGGCACCTTTAAGACCAATAAAGTAATTCTGGGTATAAGCTTTCGTGTGCATGCACACATTATCAGATGGTATTTTATTTATTAATCAATTTATAATTTGGATTTATATACCTCCCTTCTCTGAGCTCAGGGAAGCTAACAACAAAACTATACAGTTTAAAATCCAGGAGTTAAAATCTAGTGTTCCCAGTAGTAATGTATGGCTGCAAGAGTTGGACCATAAGGAAGGCCGAGCGCCGAAGAATAAGATTCTTTTGAACTATGGTGCTGGAGAAGACTCTTGAGAGTCCCTTGGACTGCAAGGAGATAGAATCAGTCAATCCTAAAAGAAATCAACCCTGACTGTTCCCTGGAAGGCCAGATCCTGAAGCTGAAGCTCAAATACTTTGGCCACTAAATAAGAAGGGAACACTCACTGAAGAAGACCCTTATGCTGGGAAAAATTGAAGGAAAAAAAGAAGGGGACGGCAACGGATGAGATGGTTAGACAGTTTTATTAATGCAATGAACATGAAATTAAGCAAACTCTGGAGCACGACAGAAGACAGGAGGGCCTGGCGTGATGTGGTCCATGGGGTCATGAAGAGTCAGACTCGAATGTGCGACTGAACGACAACAACAAAGCACCATATATATTTATAATTGTGGATAAACATTCATCTCCATGTATGAGAATGAACAGGTATTACCTATATTTTATATTGTTATTTTAGGATTAAACATGTCATATTCACGTGCAGCAATTTGTGTTGTGATTTTATCAAGTATAATTAAAAATAATTTTGCGGTTATTAGTAAAGTACTTCATTACTACAGAAAAGTGGCCTGTATGAAGAGGGCTTTAATGCTCTTGAGTGTAAAGGCTTGGAATGGAAACTACAGGAAATAAATGTGACCATTTTGTTATCAACAAACTTTCTTAAGAAGGAAAAACAGTAACTACAGAAATTAAACTCTATATAGAAACATTTTAAAATAAAATTAAATATTTTAAATTTATTAATTTACCATTTGTCAACCTTTGTAATGTTGGTATGAAGTAATTTCTAAAGTAAAATGTTATATTATGTATAGACTGTCTAGTATACACAGCTTTTGAAAAACTATATGGCTTAAAATTCTTCTAATAACATAAAATTATTATTTAACTAGAAATAAGGCCCATTGTGGAAATAAATACAACGAGCTCTAGAAAAATTCTCTGGGAGAGTGCCCTGGCCTTGGGCACTCAGCGTCAATTTGCTGTGGCAACCCCAGCAGGACCTGACACAGAGTCCACCATTTTCTCCAGAAAAACTGATCTCTGTTACCTGAAAAGCACTTGTAATTTTGATTGATTATGAATCCTCCCCTGGGAATTGGTAACAATGGTTCCCCAGGAGGAAATGGCTGGTTTGGAGGGTGGAGTCTATGGCATTGTATCTGTCTGAGGTCCCACCCCTCCTCAAACCTCACCCTCTCCAGGCTCTATCCTCCAAATTTCCCAACCTGGAGCTGGCAACCCTAGTCAGACTGGCCCCAATGAGTTCCCCACAAAGGCCTGGAAAGGGCTTCATTCCTTTGTCTTTTTACTGACAAAACCAAGCTTGGTTGCCTAGCAACAGCCACTGAGGGAAAAGTTAGTCCTACAGGAACCAAGCAGGAAAAGTGTCTTCATCAGGAGAGACAGCCGTTTGGCAGTTATTCTAACAGGGAACAGTGGCTGGGGGGGGGCAGTGGGTGAGGAAGAGGAGTTGACCCAGCACCCAGCCAATGGCACACGATTACACGATGAGTAGCGGTTGATGGGCCAATGACTGATGGAGCACATTGCACAGCCAATGGGAGAGCTGGAAATGGCCAATGCATAAGAGAGTTATTATATTAAGATTATACTTGATAAAATTTATTCCAGTTTTCGGCACAATGAGAACGGTTGGCTCTGGGACTTGCTGCTGTGAAGCTGGAGAGGAGTTCATGTCAAGGGGCTTGGCAGGAACTCCCCGCAAACGGGTGGAAGCCCAAGACCAGCAACATCTCAATGAGAGCGTCCATGGCAGCCATGGACGTGAAGTCGTGACTCCTGGGGCAAGTGGGAAATAGAATATCTCAACAAAACAATACAAAAAGATAAATCACTGTGAATAACCTTAACTGCAATATTACTAGGAACTTTTCCACTGATTAGCCCTTTAAATCATTTGTAAGGGGGAAAGAAAGGGAGAAGTGAAGAATCTTCCTCCACCCCCCCCAAAGCGGCCAAGAAAAGAAGGGAAAGGAACTTTCTTATTAAATTTACTGGGCTAGAGAAGAGAAGGTTGATGTCTGAAGAAAATTGTGAAACAGATTTATAAATGTGATATCATTATACTTTGGATTACAAAACCATATTGTGGATTATAAACCTTTGGAATATTGTAATAAGCATCAGACTCTATACTATCAAAATAGAAACCTATCTTCCCTGGAATTACAACTGAGCCATAAGGATTCATAAAAGGACATTTAATTTGGATTATAAATATCTACATCATTATCTGGACCATAAACTAAAATCAAGAAGAGAGAAGGAAGAATTAATGAACTATTAAGCATATACTTTTAACTTTCACCATGTCATTTCGTTATAACTCATTGTGTATATTTTTGAGGTTTGTTGAAAATTGTAAAGTATATTATGTTCTGAGGTTCTTGTAAACAACTGATAAGTCTGTCTATCTTGCCTGGGAACCTTCTTGTTTTTAATGTAATTGGGTAAACATAGAAAGCTTTGTGGTTGTAGAGATTAAATTGACAAAGAGCTGGCGAGATTATCTGTTTTTAACTAAATATTTTTAAATGGCTGGAGTAGAAGAATGTACAAATGTTTTACACCAATAATTACAGATCTCCAACTTTTCTTACAAGAAACAATTACTCCAATAGTAGAAAAAGCTGTGAAAATGGCTCTGGACTCTATGCAATCTAAACTAGACTTACTCCTACAGCAGAAGATTAGCCAACTGAAAGAGCAAACTGACAGGACATACATCTTTGTGAGAGATATGGATACAGAAAATATAGATGAAGTCTGCAAGCAAAATGACATGGACTACTGAACAAACTCAACGTATACGAAATGCTTGGAGAACTGAATGCTTGGAGACTATGTGAAAGAATGTCAAGAGATGAAATTCTTACAGCAGAAAATGAAATTTTCCTTCAGAGAGAGGAAAATAAAGAGTAAAAGGGGAGACCCGCAAGAAATTTGCGAGAATGGGGCATTTCCCCCATCTTTGCTTCCGTCTCCCCCCTCCTCTGTCAAAGTTCCTTCCTGTCTTTCTGTACCAACCCCTTATCTATCAATCTTCTCTCACCTCCCTGTCTCCTCTCACCCCTTCTGTGTTAGCATTCCTCCCTACCCCCTTCTCTAGGAATCCTTTCTCACCCCCTTTCTCCTCTCACCCCTGGTATGTCTCTTACCCCAGCCCTTCTCAGACAATGTCTTCTTTCCCCCACCCCTTCTCAGTCTGCCCCTCTCTTTCTCTCCTCTCTTTCTCTCCCCCCACCCCACCCCACAAATCTCCCCCTCTTCTGCTTCCCTTTCTGTGGCTTCGTCATTTTTCTGGCAGTGGGGAGGCCGCTCACCTGGAAGGGATCCAGTGGCAGCATCCCCTGCCCCCGCGGCTCCAGTGCTGTGTTGCTGGCTGTGGGGAGGCTTGCCTGGGAAAGACCCGGATGTGGCAGCGACTGGCAAGGCTTCTCCCCACCTGTCAGCTAGCTGCCATACTTTCTTTGTTTTCCTTCATCCCCGACCTATACACACATGCACGTGCTTGCTTTGCTTGGCTACTGTGGGTAACGGAAGGGAGGCGCTTCTCCAGCTGTGTGAACTGGCTTAGCCAGATGGCGCAATCAGTGTAACCTTGACGAGAAGGGAGGGCTTGAGTTCCATTATTGCTGTGAATGTTTCTGCTCTCAGGGGGTTGGGGAGAGTCTCCCGTTTATGATGTAATGTCCCGCCGGGAGGATTCCCACGCGCGCGCTTGGATTTCATTTGCTTAGCTAGAGTAAGCATCAGAGTATATGTATTGAGTCCCTTGCAATAAGCACTATTCCTGACAATGTACCTGTACTACTTGGCAACAGAACAGTATTCCAGTAAAGCATAACTTTCCTTAGAGAGTGTGTGTGGACCTGCTTGCTGTTGACCCTGACACTGCCACTGCCACCCACAACTGCAACTGCGGCAAGCCCTGCACAGCTCCGAGCCACCAGGCTTCTCTCCCCCTGTCACTGCTGCCACTGACAACAACAACAGCAATGACGGCTGCAGCTCCTTCCAGGCTTCTACCCCCCCAGCGGCAACAGCTGCTGCTCCTAGCCACCAGCCCACCAAGGCTTCTCCACCTGCTCCACAATTCTCATTTTTCAAGAGAAGAAGGTCAAACACCCTTTGGACAAGAGAGACTATACAATTTTTTAAAGATCTTATAAATTAGGTTATAACCAATTTGAAAGGAAGAGGAACCTTATTTTAAATCAATTGCAAAAGAATACACATAAAAATAAGGTGGAATATAGAAAACAGATATTTAGACATTGTATGAGATACTTAACTAGATATTTTATTGATGAAATGGAACCCTCCAGATTTGTGTATGTTTGTTTGTCTTCGTTAAAAATAAAATGTTTTTTTTTAAGATTATACTTGATAAAATCACAGATTGTTGCACATGAATATGACATGTTTTAATCCTAAAATAACTATAAAATATAGGTAATACCTGTTCATTCTCATAAATGGAGGTGAATGTTTATCCATAATTATAAATATCTATGGCACTTCACATGGAATTTTTCCATTTGGGCTTCTTTCCGTGTGGGCATTTTCTGTGTGAGCATTTATGACCGTGGGGTTTTCCTGTGGGCTTTTTTCATATGAGCTTTTTTCCAGTCACCTTGCTTCTTACCCCAATTCAGGGTGCTAGTATTGACTTTTAAAGCCCTATATGGCTTGAGGCCAACATACCTTAAGGGACCACCTGTTCCCATATGAACCAACCAGATTGCTGCAGTCATCTTCAGAGGCCTTGCTTTTGTGGCTAGATGGATGGCAACCTGGGAAAGGGAATTCGCCATTGTGGAACTCAAGAACTTTGTCCCCAGGAAGATTCTTCTGTCTCCTGCTATTGTTGTCTTGCACCAGCAGTTGAATATTTTGTTTTGTTTTGTTTGGCATTTCCTCATTAACTCTCATTGGTCCTCCTATATTTCAAATGCTTTTTCAATGTTTTACTTGGTCACTGCCTTTGGGACCCTAAAGTGAGTGAAAAGGTGGTATGAAGATATTTTAAATAAATATATAAATATCACCTTTTTTTTCCTTACTCCACAGGACAACTTATCTAGCTTAAGGATGAATTCTGAAGCAGAAAGCTATCAAGAATGAATATGTAAATAAAGTGAAGAAGCAAAGTTACAGAATTTTTGGCATTTCTGTTCTTCCAGTTGAGTGTGGCTAAATAACAAACATCTTCCCTGGTGTCTGTATTCTCCATTAGTAAGTACGAAACTGGAGGGTAACATTTGCACTATAGTGACAATGCCATCCACAAACTGAACATGGTATATCTATGGTGGAATCCATGAATATAGTTGGTGGATCTGAAAGCCAGGTATTTGTAATTTAAGACACTAGTAGTGTTCACCTAAACAGAGTTACACCCATCTAACTTATTGAAGTCAGTGGACATATAAAAGTGTAACTCTGTTTAGGATTGAACAGTAAAATTATACTATGAAGAAAAGGAATATTTTATTAGAATGCAGCAAGTGGAGCATGCTTTCTCTGCTGGTTGGGTCGTAAGGGAGGCTTTAATTGTGAAACAGAAATTGTTTATGAAACTAATGAATTAATTGTCACCACCATTTATTATGCTTATCGCTATATTAGGTGCCATGCAAAAATAAGGCCTTGTAATGAATGTACAAGATACATGAAAGGTCAAAGAGAAGTTGGAGCAGTCAAAGCAGTAGAGGATTAGAGTTTTTTGTCAGGAGTGTGTATAAGAGGGGCTAATATTTTTTACATTGTGCAAGGAAAAGCGACATGACTGGCAACAGTAAATATGAGGAGCAAAGGATAGTGAAGAATTGTACAAAAAGCTTTGTGCTGATTACTGGTTGGTGGTGGCATTGTCAATGGATAAAGTGAGTATTCAAGAGGAGGAAGATTGGAAGAAAGATGATAAATTCATTTGCGACTCCAGCACCAAGGGGAAGGGCCGAGGTGAGCACCCAGGTCGAAAGTTCCTCTAAACCCACAAATTCTAGTCTAACTTAAAGTTTTTCCCAGTTGAAATAACACACACGTACACATTTTTCAGAAAGAGTGGAATAAAATTGGCTACAACTTTATTGCTTACAGCTGTAGTGAGCCTTGGCACAGCATGGGGTAAGGATCCCTCTCATTGACTGATCTGCCCATCAGTCAGTGATCCATTGGTCACCTTGGGACGGCAGGTTTTGGATCCCACTAGGGTGGAAGCTCAGAGGTGGTCTCCCCTGCCACCTGAGCATGAGGGTAATTCCCCAGACATGCCCATCACTTGCCCCTCATGCCAAGACCCCTTAAAGGGATCCCCACACTTAGGAAATGGGTATGCAGGCTGTTTTTCCTGGGAATGGATCCAGCCCCATGCTGATACTGCCAAGTTGTGACAAGAAATCAAGTATACAGAACCACATGCAACCCTTGCAGAATGCCTAACTAAAGGGCTGGGAGGGTGGGCCAAGCTGTCCAATGGCCAAAGATGGCGAGCTGAGGCAGCATGGTGCCCTAAATAGCCATCAGGTGCCCTTGCCCCTGAATCCCCTTCAAGACAGCTAATAAAGGAGGGGAGGGGATCCAAGGCTGCTCCCTGCTCTCACCCTTCCCCGTGGCTCCGCAAACAGGACCTGGGTGGGTCCAAGTCCTGGCTTTTGGACACACAATTAGAATGAAACATTTATGCAGAAATGCTAGATACAGGCAGTTGGAAATGTAAATTGGTATATAAGAGACTAGGAAGAAGGCCCGTTGCAGCCATAAATGCAACGGGCGCTAGCTTGGCTGGGCGGCTGTGAGCCCCGTCTCTTCCCCTCCGGCTGCTCAAGTCCCCCGCCGACCAAGATGGCCAGGTTCGTTCCCCCCACACATTGCGCAGGGAGGGTGAGCAAGCTGGCTCTGACAGGGAAGGGGAGGTGGTTTAAACTGGCTTGCTCAGCTTTCCTGTGGCTGCGGGGAGGGCGGGAAGAGGAGCAGACCCAGCACCCAGCCAAAGGCACGTGAGTAGTCTTGCATGGCAGCTGACGGGCCAATGGCTGAAGGAGTGCATGGAATCTTGTCACTCCAAATTGCTTTTATAATATGTAGGAGAGATACTGAGCCATGAAACTGAATAAGGTCTTCCAAGGGAGTTTAGAGAGAGAGAATATAAGAGAGCTGAAAATAGATTCCTGACTAACCTTAACACAGTGAGAGAAAGCAAAACTAGCCATGTCATGGAAGCCTAGGGCATGAAGGAGGATGATTAATTCCCCTAGAGGTAGAAGAGAGGACAAGGAGGAAGAAGTGTCCTGAAAATTGGTCTTTGGTATTGATAGAGAAAGGATTATCAGTAATTTGGGTGAGGGCAGTCCTGAGCATAGTCAGATTATATGGGGTGAGGAGAGGAATGGAAGAAGCAAAAAAATCAATTGAGTGGGAATAAGCAGGAGTTTAGAAGCAAAGGACAGAAGAGAAACTGGACAATAATTAGTGGAGCTTAATGGAGAAAGAGGAGTTTTTTAAAAGCATTTTTTTTTAGAAATAAAACAGTGATGTGCTTGAGTATAGTAATAAAAACGAGAAGTGGAGCTCATGTGGTGATGAAGGAAGATACTAGTGGGGGAGATGGCGATGAGCGGGAGAGGAAAGGGTCAGGGGAGCACAAGGAAAAGACAGAAAATATATCAACTGATCAGATGAGCTGCATGGGGAAAAGAAGGTGGAGGGAAGGAGAGTTAGAGAAATGGACAAGATCTGAAAGGCAAAAGACAGAATACAAACAATATTTTTTCTGTTTTCTTTCTTTTTTTAAAGACTGGCTGAATAAAATGATCTTCAGAATCATCCAGATACAGTGAAAAAGAAGAATATGGGTTTTAGGAGAAAAACCAATTAATGTGTTATTCTGCATCTTGACTTCCGACATAACATGAGATAACCATGTGGAAATAGCCATCAAGCAGGCGTGTTTTGAAGAACAGAAGGAGACACAGATGGAAGGTGTAATTGAGTACTGCCTGTATAAAAATCATATAACAAATGAAATGAAGAAACTAGATGTAAGAATAAATAAAGTAAAAAGGAGGACCACCAAGAACAGACCCTTTGGGAACACCCAACAACAGAAGAAACGGAAGAGAAATATGAGCTGATAACAAAAGCATAAAAGAGATGTTAGTATGATAAGACAGAAACAAAGAAAAAGTATGATAAGACAGAAACAAACAAAGGACAGAACAAATAAAAGTAGTGGGTGAAGAGAGTGAAGAAAAGAAAAACAACATAGCCTGATCTAGAGCAGAATGCAGAAGGAAGGTCCAAAAAAAAAATTGAAGCAGAATGAAGCATACCAAAAAAGATCAAGAAGAGAGTATTAGATAGGTACAATACCAATAAGAAACAAAATTTATATTTATTTATTATGTAGAAGAATTTTATGCTCCCTCTCCAGGAACCTACCTAAGGCAGCTTACAAAATAAGAAAGAATAAAACAAATCATTAAAAGTTATTTATTAAAACTGAACATTAAAATGTTAGGAACTTTGACAGAAATAAAAGATAAATAAGACAATAGAGCATGGGACCTCTGGGCACCATGGTGCCTGCCAGCACTTTTCCTAGCACACATCAAGTGTTTGTAGAAACTAGCTGGGGGTTTTGTCCAGCATGACTTTTGATTGCACCTGGGAGATTTGATTGTCTGTGCAGATTTTTAAAAACGTTGGCTTGACAGCAACTGTCACCACAGTCCAAGGATCTTCACTGTGTGACTGAAGGCAGGATGTGGTTGCCATTTTGTGTGGCTGACTCCACCTCCAGTAGCAGCCACTGTGTGGCTGCCCCTACCACACTGTGTCAAAATTGCAAAGGCGCCTGCCAGCTCAAAAAGGTTGGGAACTTCTGAGTTAGAGGATCCAAATTCTTTTTTTAAAAAATAGGAAAAATATTGCATGCATTTTTTAAAAAAGAAGAGCTACTGAAAATTGCTAAGAATTTAAAGCCTGACTATCACCGGTTTCCAAGGACAAGAAAAAGATGTTGCTATCTGTAAATAATATCCTACATACTTTCAGTTCACAGATTCCAGGGCAGCTCACATGCTACTCTTTTTTTTTACCACAGTAAATTTAAAATAAAGTAAAAGTTACCTGGAAGTGGACAAGAAACAAGATTACAAAGAAATCAAGGCAGGAACTGAAGAGTATGAGCATGTGTTAAAAAGAAAAATGGGCAAGAAAGAAAACCAGCATGAAGTTATCAAGAATAGAGAGAAAAGTTGAATGAATCAGAGCAGGAGCCAGGCATCAAAGTGCAGATTAAAAGGTGGAAAAGATTTAGATAACATGAATTTTAAAACTCATGAAGACAGGAGGGGAAACTTTAAAAATGAAGAAGAAAAAAACCCAAGTGGCCAGTGGAACAATATTCATGCATGAGTGCTGAGAGTAATTATATTGAGAGAGAGGTCTGTGACTTTGTAATAGCAATACATGTAAGTGATGGGATAGAAAGAAATTGTATCAAATGGTTGCTTTGTTAACTGTTGAGTGGCAGTTCAGTATGCCAAAGGGGGGTATAAAACAGAAGTGAAATGAAGTAATCAATCTGACTAAGAACTGGATTTAGGAAAGATGTTATCAGGAACAAAAAGTAAAGCCACAACAAATATCTCAGAAAAGACCAGGAAAGAAACAGCAGCAGAGATTACCAAAAAGAAAAAGAAAAAAAAAGATCCTTGTGAAGAGTACTGAAATACTGAAATAGTCACAATGGCCCACATAAGTTACTGTTGCCTAAGCAGAGCCCATGTACTCAATACAGCCTCTCAGACTGGCAGCTGCTAAACACAGTAAATGAGTTTTCACCTCCTAATGGTTAGGACAGGTAAGGAAAGGTAGGCGTCTGCCTCACAGAGGAGCAGAAAGGAAATGAGTAAGATTCCTATCTGTAAACTGAGCAGATGGCCAACACTTCAACACTTGAGTAGACTAGAGATCTTCTGCCTGTAGGTCAATGGTCCCTTGAAAGCGCTGGGTTCCCTCAGAGGTTTGCTTGGCCCCTGGAAGTATTCCTTCAGCAGTGGGATGATAGTCTTAGTTAACTTTAGTTGTATGGAGCCCTCTGTTATTCATCTTTTAACTAAAGCTAACAAGAATTGCACCTGCAATTATTCAGTGCTATGAGAAGAAGGTATAGATACTGGTTATCAAATGATGTAAAATGAATAACTGGTTTTATCTGTTTACCATATAAATATGTCAAGGCAGACAAATGCAGTATTTTTGCATCATCTGAGGCAAATCTTAAAATTTTATTCTGAGGTGACTTTTTTCATTCTCATAAAGCAGTCTACTTATCTTGTATAATGTTTTGATTTTTTTAGATTTTAACTAGAATAGTTCAGAGTTTCTTCAATGCACCATTTAAAATGAATAGTTTGTACATGTTCTGTACCAAAAAAAGGTATTTCCTTATAGGAATCTTGAAGGAAAACTTCATGGACTCAGAAGATGGTGTACAACACAAGAGTGTGTCTTCCTCTGGAAGCTGGTTTCACATGGTGGCTTAGATTTTTCCATCTTTGTATCTAGCACCATTTGAAATCAGTGTTCTAGGAGCAAGAATTACAGCACTGGATTTGGAGAAGAACTGTAAACTGCAGCACACATCATGTCACCAGATTATTAATACTGTTTTGGTAAGATACAGCTGGCTCGGGTGTGTTAGTAAGGTACAGTGTTTGAATTTACAATTTAAATTAGGCAAGAATATGAGAATAAGTGTTTGAGAACACTGTTGGAACTGCACACTAGTGGGAGGGCTTCTGGTGTCCTGGCCCCACTGGTGGACCTCCTGATGGCACCTGGTATTTTTGGCCACTGTGTGACAGAATGTTGGACTAGATGGGCCATTGGCCTGATCCAACATTGGCTTCTCTTATGTTCTCATGTGGTAGTTGTTCAGCAAGGAAGACTGGATCTAGCCTTCCATGATGTTTCCATTATCAAACAGGCGTGTACTGCTTTTGAAGAGGTTGTCATGTACCCTGCCACAACAAATGAATCAGAACAAGTTGTACATACAGCACACATTTGTGCATGCCGTCCTTTTCCCAGGTGGGATCCTATGACTCTGCATCTGCTTTACAGAGATTTCAGGGAACTTCAGGGGAGGGGAAGGGGAGGGACGGTCTTGCACTCATGCTTCATAGGATCTGATGGACTGCAGATTTGAAATTAGCGTCTAATGTCAAATCTGCAGTCTATCAAACTCATTTGTTATGAGGGCCAGATCTGACATAAATGTCATTGGGGGGGCTGGGTCATGTGTGTCATAAAATGTAGTGCCACATACTGGCGATATTTTACCACTGACTGTGACCCATACTCTTCCTCAGCAGAACTCAGAGCCAAACCAGCCCTCTTTGCCCCTTGTGGTTGCCAACTCTGGGTTGGGCAATCCCTGGAGATCTGGGGAGGGCCCATGTGTGGGGAAGGGAGGGATCTCAGCAGGGGGTATAATACCCAAATATAGGCCCTTGTGGTCCACATTTGGACTGGTTTCCCCCAGTTGCTCGCAGGCCAGATAAGAGCCCTGGATGGGCTCTGCATTAGACTATCATTTAAATACCTTGGATAAGCCATTACGGACAAATAAAACTAAACTTGGTACAAAAGTAATTGCTAGTTAATCACTGCAGCTAGGGTTGGTAACCACTTGCCCCTTGTACTCCAGCCTTAGGTTACCCAGGGGACCTCCTACATTGGCTAGTATCTGCATTCACACAAAGTGAATGTACAGTTCTCTGTGCAGTTCATCTTATTCTTTGCTGTCAAGGGCTACTGTCATCCCTTTCAGTGCCATTGAATCACACCTTAGTGAAGCCGAATTTCCAGGCCACAGGTTCTGGATTCTGAGTGTACCCAGTCACTTTGTCTTCACTTTAAGTTAAAGCTCTCATTTTGAATAGTCTTTTGGATCTTTACAGCACAAAGAATAGTCTTTTGAATCTTTTGTTTTTAAGATGCTTATGCTAAGATGCTATGTTTCTTATTGATGTTATCCACTTTAGGTCCCTGGGGGGGGGGGAGTGAGTTTAATTGTTTTAAATAAATAAATATTATTATGGGAATTCAACTACCAGAGCTCAAAAAATATGACTGTGCTATCAGTCACTGAATATTTTGGTTCTTGTTTTAATATGACACTCTGGGCCAAACGAGACATGTTGGTGTCCTCATGGCCACCACAAGGCTGCTGCTGCCATTTGAAAGCAATTTAAAAATGTTGTCACAGTGTGGTGCTCTGGTTTCCCTCCCCTGCTCCTTTTCAAGAGCCAAAACAGCTAAGGTTGGGGTGTGTGGCTGTTTCAGCACTTGATGAAGTGAAGTGTTGGCGGGGGGGGGGGGCAAGAACACCTCAGTTCTCAGTGCTGTGCCCCAATCAGGATTGGGTCCTCATGGCATTTCAAAATGACTAGTTTGGCCCTCAGTAACCTATAACTACTACCATTTAAACATCCACGGATGTGGTCCTCCAAATTCCCTGTCTTTTAGATCCATGACAAAATATCCGTTAAAGTTGTATGTGTTAATGCTTGTTTCGGGCAACCTTCTTTCAAACCTTTTCAGATGGGATTATGCATACCCTATGAGTGCTAATGATCTGAAGGACCTGCAGATTCTCTTAAACAGAAGAAGCCACTGGGACAAGGTCTCTTACACAGGCTGACCGATTTCTCTTGGTGTTCAGAGTCTTAGTCCTTGTCTAGCACCATTTGAAATCGGTTATGATGTAGGGGGGAAAGCAACTGAAATGGAAGTGACATGA
Source organism: Gekko gecko (assembly GCA_029375565.1). Taxonomy (NCBI): domain Eukaryota; kingdom Metazoa; phylum Chordata; class Lepidosauria; order Squamata; family Gekkonidae; genus Gekko; species Gekko gecko. The sequence goes on along the minus strand of JAPDNY010000006.1, from coordinate 123,371,820 downwards.
CTGGTTTAAAGATACTGCCAGCTAAAAAATAACTACTTATGAAGATATCTTTCATACTGTCATAGGATTTTTTTCTATAGTGTGGGTAAATTGCACAGTTATGAATTCTATCACAACAGCTGTTGGTGAGTTCCATTGTAAGAAATCTCACATGGAGCATCTCCCAAGACTGAAAGCAGGGCTGATGGAAGAGCAGTATAGTAATTTTGTCCAATTCCTCCTTCATTGGATGGTGTAGCTTTTTGGCCATGGGGATCCCATGACCTTCAGCATCTCCTTTCCAGAGGTCTCAGGGAACTGCAGTGGGAAAGGGGAAGGGGAAGAAAGATCTTTATTTGCAAGCACAGCCTTATTGGAATACTTTGGGTAAACTATGGTGGACAAATAAAAGTGGATTTAGTACAAGAGAAATGGCTACTTAATCACTGTGACCCTAAGAGGCTACCAATGTTATAAAAATGGCCCTTCAACTCTGGTCCTGTGTTAAATTCAGCCCCTACCCCAACTATCACATTGTCTCCTGAAACTGTACAACTTTAAACCTTTTTAATTTTTTGTCCTTAACTAATTTGATACACTTACTTTAAGCTGATAAACACTGTTTTGTGTGTAATAGTGATTTGAAAATGTTTTTATGCAATACCTGGCCAAAGATCAGTTCTCAACCACTCTCCTTCTACTGAAGTTCCCACCCCACTGTTCCTAGAATCCCATACAGCACAGAAGCAGCATTTTGGGGAGTTTAGTGGACTATAGCAGGAGGGAGGAAGCAGTAAAATGATTATTCCTTCATACTAGTGAAAGTATCTTACGTCAGCAAAAAGTGACCTCTGGATTCAGTTCAGGGTGCTGGACTATAAAGAAGCAGGGTAATTTCTCTGTAACTTTGTTATGAAGCATCATGGCAATCTGTAAATTCTTCAACATGCATGTATAAAATGCAGAAGACAATGAAGTTTGAAATTATGCAGTTATCAAAACTGAACACTAGATGGCAGTGCTGTATTTTAAATTAAAGGTGTTGCAGCTTTAACTCACAGCAACACCATTTCTGCTCTAGACCCCATTTTACTTTATACAGAACAAAATCTTTTTCCCCAGACAAATGATTTCTTTCAGAATTGCATTTGGGATTGTTCGTAAGTGAATTCAGTTAGCTAAAAGGTTATATATATTAAATAAAGGGGGGAGTTTTAAGCTCTTGAACTTGTATTGGAGCTGTACCAAACAGCAAGTGAATCTCCCCCCCCCACGAGTGGGACTTCAAAATAAGTGTTAAGTTTAACGGGTTCAAGTTTTGTAAGAATAATTCAAAGGAGAGAAGGGACACACTTTGATCTCATATTATTTCTATATTTGAACTGTTTATACTTTACTCCTCCATACAAGTATACATAGGCTGCAAAAAATACACAACAACACAAAATGTAACAGTTACAATAAAACGAATAGCAGCTGTTCATGAGCAAAGTAGCTCGGCAAGCAAACAGACCGCTTTCTTAAAACTGTATTGAATGAGAGTCCAGTATACAGGGTTCCTTGAAGCCACACGTGCTGCTTCTAATTTTGTGGGGTAACCTCCCCAATGTATATTTTTTACACTACCCACCTGCTTACCCTGTCCCCTCATTACTGTGGTTGGAGGGGAGATCAACTCAAAGATCTGAAATATTTAGAACTGGCAAGTATGAGCATGAAAACTACACACTGCGTTGCATTGGCTGTTTAATCTTTGTGCAGCACTTCCCAACCCCCCGACTTAGTATTGGGAATGACATAGCACAATGTATGTGATAGGGAAAATATCAGTACTCCTATGCTAAAGAAAGGGGCAACATGTTAAGTAAGATATGCCAGAGTTTGGCTTTATCTACATCTAACATGATAGCATATGATAATCTGTCTACATTTAAAGGACTTGGCAGGATCCCAGGCCACAGTTTTAGATCAACGCTATAAGATCAAGGGAGAGTGTGGGTTCACTGATAAAGATGTAAATGACCACAATTGGAGCATGTTTAACATACTCATGGCTATGAAGATAAGGCCTTAACCTGGATGTCTATATGTTTATAAGTAATTAGCCCTTTCCCATAAATCAATTTTCCCTCATTGAATTATGTCTGCAACATCTGTAATACTGCAAAAATATAAAGGTTTCAAAAGAATGTTTCTGCGTGCTTTAATATGACAGTGCAACCAGGAAAATCCACTAGATGGCAGCAAATACACTCAGCTGAAACATTAATTGAAACTGGTGGTGGAAAGTGAAGTTAAGACCAGCAGAGGTTTGCCATTGCCTGTCTCTGCATAGCAACTTTGGACTTCTTAATGGTCTCCCATCCAAGTACTAAATAGGGTTAACACTACTTAGCTTCAGAGAGCTGAGAAGATCAGGCTAGGCTGGGCCACCCACGTCAGGGCAAGTTGTTTACATATGGGGTCACTGAGGGGTTAAACCACAGGTTACATATTTTTCCTTGTTCATTTTATAAGATTTTTCTGAATCTAAGTAGGGCTCTTTTTTCAATAAAGAAGACAGCACAAGCAAAAAGAAGTTTTTAATCCTTTCCTTGCCATACATTTTCCTGTTCAAAAGCATCAGCCACAACTGGGGAAAACACACACACCCCAGCACATGAGAGGGGTTCCCCCCCCAGTGCAAAAATGGCAGGGAAGGGTGCTAGTGCCCTCCTTTAAAAACATTTTTTTGGGGGGATAGCATTAGAAAAGGGAAGGAAATGTTATGGATAGTTTGACACTAAATAAATCTGGACAAACACAACCTAATCACAAAACAAATATAAAGCCAACAGTCATGAGAGTCTGACCCACAATTCAAACAGTCATCAAGACTTGCAAAGAAAATACTGTGTATTCTAATCTGAAGCACTACAACATCATAAATGTAAGAAAATCCTTGAACAAAGGTACATAATGTCATCTCTGGGTTACATAACATTTCAATCTTCTTCAGGAAATATTCTGTAATGTACAAAAATACAATTCTTTAGAATATATACTATGCAAACAAGAGACAATATAAAATCTTAGTGCAATCTTACATACAGGTGCAAAAGCTCTCTGTTTCATGAGTACTAGACAACAAGTCTTAAGAAATCTGTAATGTAATAATATTTCCTTTGTTACAAAAAATACCAGGTATTTTAAATACAAAGTATTTAAATGTAAAATTAAGACAGGATGCTGATCTCAACTAACATTCAGGCTAACATACTGCTATGTTTATAATGGATCCCGAGCGTCTCTCTCTGGTAACTGCTAACAATATAATTAAAGAGACCTTGTAAATTGTCAACAGGTGCTAAGAGGCAGTATACTTAAAGCAACATCATATAGTTTACAGAAAACAAAATAGTTTACAGAAAACATGAAAGGTCAGTTTCTGCATTCAGTCCATTTGGAGATACACTATTCAGCCGGTGAATCCAAAACATTTCTCTCTGTAAGAGGCGTTGTCTCACATCAGTCCTTTCTCCAGGAATTCTCTGTACAACTTCTAATACAACATATTGAAAGCTATCATAACTATGCTTCAACTGTTTAAAATGAATTGTCAATGGGGTGTCTGAATTCTGAGCCTTCAATTTAGATTTGTGCTCTGTAGTTCTAATAGGTCTAGAAGTGGACCGTATGTAAATTTTTTCACAAGAACATTTTAATAAGTACACGACCCAGCTTGTATCACATGAGCTGTGATATATTCTATTGCCCCAAAAATATTACTTTGGTTGCCTGTTCTTGTCCTCTTATTCGATTTCAATAAACTTTCTCTGTTTATTTCATTTGCCCTTAATATAATTCTTTAGCCCCCCAGAATTAAAAGCATCGTACTCAAACACTGGCATATGCTTAGTGACATACCTGGTTGTTCTGAGAAACCACAAATTAGATATAGGAGAACCAAAAACCTCAAAGACTTCTTAGTACATACCAAGCATCAAAAAACAACCATTCAAAAAATTCAAAGAATACAAAAAACAGGACATTTCAAATGTTTTCACTGTAGTGGCTGCAAACGAGTTTGGCAAACAGATGAAGTAAAACCTGGGTTTAGAATGCAACTTAAACATTACAGCTCATGTGATTGTGGGTCAGACTCTCACGTCTGTTGGTTTTATATTTGTTTTGTAGTTTGGCACTAAAACACATCCCTGAGGTAGTGATGAAGATATGAAACTCAGACCAGTAAATTAGATCAGAACAGTCACTATCACTGTGTTTTAAGGAAACTAAAGTGTGGTGTACTGATTAGTGTTGCAAAACTGTCTTAAGGAGGCCCCAAAAGTGTTCAGGGAGCTGACCAGTTGTTAGGTCAATCTGTCTCCAAGATACACAGCTGTAAGGTGGAATGTGAAATTATGTATCTTGGTCATGCATAAGAATGCCAACAACCTGGAGAAAAATGTCTTAGGGTTCTGTCTTTTTAACAAAGGCTTACTGTTTATTTAACAGTCCAGTGCCCCAGCAGTAGGGATGGGCACAAATTGGTTCACAAGCCAAAATTCAGCACAAACTTGGCCCGATTCGAAATCCTCAAACTGATGTTCAGGGAAGACACCTGACCAGAACATTCACTTGACTTTTGCCTGGTTTGACTGTTCAGGCCATTTAAATTTAACAAGTGACTAGTGCGGGTCAGCAGCTGACCTGTTAGGTTTAAATAGCTGCACTCCATTTCAGTGATCTGTTTCACTTGGAAGCAGGGGGGAGTGAAAAGGAGTCCTGAAATGACTGGCAGCCATTTCAGCATAACAGCAGACAGGCATACCTGCCCTGCTGTTAGGTTTAAATGGCTGCAAACCACTTATTCTGTCTGCTTTGCTTCCCCCTGCTTGTCCAGGTCAACAACCTTGGCTTCCATGGAATGATTTTGCTTGCTGTAACCAAGAGCCCAGGGTACCAAGCAAACACCTACAACTTCTGCCCTACATGCAGACAGTCACACATGTAGTCCTCTGAGAAATAAACTGACTAGCCCTCTCCTCATCCCTCCGTATCTTCACTTTTGGCTTCATAACTAGTTTTGTCTTATAAGGTTTTTTATTTAAAAAGATAAATTGGGAAGATTGTTTTCAAGTTTTCTTTAACGGGGAAATGTTACTGCCCTGGCCTCCATGGGTTATTGCTAAAGTTGCAGAGGTCATATGGCCCTTCATCACTGAGGACCCCTAGGGTGTGCAAAGCTGTGTCTCCCCTACAAGCCATGCCTGAATACTTATGGGTAGTCCCCCAATTCCTATTGTAGTCAATTAGGATAACACGGCTTATATCTTCATGGTGCATGTAGGTCTAGCTTTCCCTACATTCCCTAATGACCGAGCTGAAGTAGTGCTGAAATGAATCAATACCTCAGCAAGTGTGAACTGGATTCTGCATGGCCTGTAATGGAAGTGCAGAAATCTCATCATTCCTTGTAAATTAATCTGCTTGCAAAGAAGGAGTACAGCCTGCTGTGAAAAATGGCATGTTGGAACAGAAGACTTTCCCTATCAGCAGATCAGCTGAAGGTCTGCAGTCTCTTCGCATATCAAGCAACAGCCTGCTCATGAAGAAGGGTTGCTGGCCATTTAGTGTGTGATAAAAGCTGCAGCCCCCATCCTCCTAGTTTATACTGTGTCTTCCCTTCTGACAGAGCTATGTTAGCCGAACTGCTTATCTACGCAGTAGGCGGACTAACTTATTTGAGTTGCTGGCCAATGTATACAGAGAAAGTGAACTTCGCACCAAGAACCCGTTTCCCCAAAAGAGAACACTTGACAAGGTTTCTTAAGTTAAATCAAGATTCTCTTTACTGAATATCTTTTTAATACACAGGCATATAAAAACAGATTCACTCACACATACATACAAGTTCCTTTAGTTACAGTAGAAATGGAAATACAATATTGGGGTTTTAAACTAGAAGTATTTAGGCAGGGGAAAAGCTCATAATACTTATCTGATCCTGTAGATCGACCTTCCAGTGAAGAATATAAGGATTGTTTCTTAACTAAGGATATTCTTACTTTCAATACACACAGTTAGAACCAGCCAACAGGGCTCCTTGGTTGCGACTCCAAGGAAGCACAGTAAGTTACTTTAAGTTACTTAGCTAGCTAGTGAAGAAAGATGGGTCAAGGCGACCCAGAACAAAGGTTGCACCTTGTTTTATTAGCTAGTATTGGGGGCTGGCTTGGGGTCTCTCTGGTTCGTCCCATCCCTATACCTATTGGCTATAGGATGTGGGGGTACCCTCCTACTAAGGTGGGGCAATATTGAAAGTCTACACCTTTCTACAAGGGAGCATTTTGTCAAGGTGCAAAGATAGGTTGGCATGGAAACCTTAGATGTGCAAATGACTCTGGCTTGGTCCAAGTGACAGAACAGGAAACAGTCTTAACACATGCAAATGCCAAGCATCCTGTGGGTTACATGCGAGGTATGGATTCCTCAATGGTGGAAAGGTTGTCGTTTTTACATCCTTCTAGAGAACCATAATGGAGATGCTAATGGAGATGCTTCTTGTTCCCAATGTCTTATGGGTAGAGGCATGCAAGGTGTGTGTCTGTGACTTCATTTGCATGAAAGTACAGGCTGTGTGGTACCTTCCTAGGGCAGAGAGTCACATCAACAAAGCATACATTTCTCCCAATGCAAAGACACTTTCTGGCACCATTCTGGTGTGTGTGCAGGTCAGAAAATAACAAATAAAAGCATTTTCAAAGTTACATCTTCTAACAGCTACCTGTATCTTCAGAGGAACAATTTAAATGGAGAATACACATACACTCCAGCAATCCTTCCCTGATCTTCAAAGCAATTGCATGGAGCCATCAGCTGCAAGAGAGACTGAACGTGGACCTCTAGCATCAAATCTGGGTTGATTCTGAGATGAAAGGGATTAAACTAGATTAAAATGAAATGAAAGGGTGAAAGGGATTTAAATGTTTATAAAACTTAAATTTAGAAACACACTGATTTTAGATTCTCCTCCTGACATGATAAATCTCAGTTAGTGACCAGTGTTCCCTCTAAGCTGAGTTAGTGTGAGCTAGCCCACAGTTTTTTAGCCTCCAGCTCACACATTTTTGTCTTAGCTCAGGAAGGATGGCTCCAGAGCAAACTTAATTTATGCAGTAGCCAAATCGCTTGCTCACAAGTTTAATGCCAGTAGCTCATTAAGCAGAATTTTTGCTCACAGGACTCCACAGCTTAGAGGGAACATTGTTAGTGACCATTTTCCATTTTAGTTCCATTTCAGATATCAGCTGGAAAAGGTTTGTTATGCAGCTGGGGGAGGGAGGGGGTTGCTGTCCAAGAAATACAATTTCAAACCTTTCTCAAGTATTTGGAACTAAGAACATAAAAACATGCCCTATTGGATCAGACCAGTGGTCACACAGTGGCACAGTTCCTCTGGGGGGGGGGGGGCAACAACAAGGAATAGAGGATGAGACCTTCCCCTTTTTGGAGAAGCGACAGCCTACTAAGAGTCTAGTTACTGTAAATACTGCTGAAAGAGTGGTTTAGTCCAATTGTACCCTGGGGGGAGCTGGGGTGTATTCTCTAGTGTTTATGGTTTATTGAGCGTTTTCTTTTGCAGTCCCACTCACCTCTTATTGTTTCACTTTCCACTGTGTGTTAGTGTATGTTAGTGTCTGTACTCTGAAGGCCTCTTTGTTGCATTAATGACCTGCAATCAGTTATTGTCTTTTTGCAATATCCTGCTCCAGTAAATTCATTGAAAGCAAACTCCAAAGCATGGATTGGATTGTTTTCTGAACTCTGCCAACACCCTTGATGTTGCCTCCTGGCACCGGGATTCAAAGTTTGACCTCTGAACATGGAGGTTCCCCTCAGTCACCATGGCTGATACCCACTGATAGACCTATCCTCCATGGATGTATCTGATCCCTTTTAAAGTTGTGTATTCCTGTGGCCATCACTAGAATCATAAGAGTTGGAAGGGACCTCCAGGATCATCAACCCTCTGCACAATGCAGGAAATTCACAAATACCTCCTACCCACACACACAACACACAGTGACCCCTGCTCCATGCCTAGAAGATGGGGAAAGCCCCACAAAAACCCTCCAGGATCCCTGGCCAAACTGGCCTGGAGAAAATTGCTTCCTGACCCTAACATGGTGATTGGCATTTCCCTGGGTGTGTAAGAAAGGATCATGAGAACTAAGCACTGGTACAACCCTTCCTGCCATCCCTCTCATGATCTACCTAAGTTCACAGAATCAGCATTACTGTCAGGTGGCCATGTAGCCTCTGTTTGAAAACCTCCAAAGAAGGAGAGCCCACCACCTCCCAAGGAAGCCTGTTCCACTGAGGAACCACTCTAATCATCAGGAAGTTCTTCCTAAAGTTTAGCCAAAAACTCTTGATTTAATTGCAGCCCATTGGTTCTGGTTCAAGCTTTGGTTCATACTCTGTATGACAGCCCTTCAAGGACTTGAAGATGGTTATAATATCACCTCTCAGTCATCTCCTCTCCAGGTTAAACATATTGAGCTCCTTCAGCCTTTCCTCATAGGACTCAGTCTATATCCTCTGGCAGCAAATTCTACATTTTAATCACTCTCTCTATAAAGAAATATTTCCTTTTATCTGTCCTGAACCTACTGCCCATCAGCTTCATTGTATGTCCTCAAGTTCTAGTATTTTTAGAGAGGGAGAAAAATTTCTGTCAACTCTGTCCACCCGAAGCATAAGTTTATAAATCTCAGTCTTGACCCCCCCTTAGTCATCTCTTTTCTAAACTGAAAAGTCCCAGACTCTTCAGGCTTTTCTCATAGTCCCCCTAATCATCCTGGCTGCCTTGCTCTGTGATGTGCTTTTTGAGATACAGTGACCAGAACTGTACAGATGCATGCCATCAAGACCTGGAGATTTATGTTTTTTTTATTTCCCCAGTCGGTTTAAAATGTTACCTCATGTCACCTCAATTTGACTTAGTTCTTCAGATTCCCTTCCTGAAAATAGGGCCTGTGGTATTGTACACGCCCCACACTTTCCACAGTGAAAATAGAAGAAAAAAAATTAATTGAACTTCTCTGCCACCTCCCTATCTTTCTTTAGCAATCCCTTTATTCCTTTGTTATCCAAAGACCTAGCTGCTTCTCTGGCTGGTTAACTGCTCTGGATATACTTTAAAAATGTTTATTGTTTGTCATGAGGCTTTTAGTAATCCGCTTGTCAAAATTTTGAATGCCTAATTACTGACTTACATTTCTTTTGCCATAGCCTGTGGTCCCTCCTGTTCAACTCATTGGGGCAGACCTTCCACTTTTAAAAAGTAGCCTCTTTATTTTTTATAGCTTCTTTCACTTGCATTGTTAACCATGCAGACATTCTTTTAGAATTGGCAGTGCCTTTCCTAACCTGCGGAATGTATTGTATCTGGGCTACAATTAGTGTGGTTTTAAATACCTTGCAAGAAACCTCTAGGGATTTGATTCTCTTGTGTCTCCCTTTCAGGTTCCTTTTAACTATTTCCCTCATTTTTTGTAAAGTTTCTTCCTCTGAAATCAAATGTTACCATTTTGAATTTTAGGGTTAACTTTCCTTGACCTGAATGCTGAACTTAACAGCATTGTGGTCACTATTCAAAAATTGTTGCAACAACCTCTATATCTCTCATGAAGTCTTGAGACCTATTCAAAACCAAGTCCAAGATACTACCCCTCTGGTTGGCTCTGTGACCAACTGTTCCAGTGCACAGTCATTTATGATGTCTAGGAATCTCGTTTCTACAGCATGACTCAAGCACGGGTTACCCAGTCAGTGTGAGGGGAGTTGAAATCTCCCAGTATAATAATATATTCTGCTTTAGTCACTTCTCTTATTTCTTTCTCCATCTCAAAAGCAGCCTCAAGGGTTTGATCAGGTGAGCAATAGTACACCCTCACTTTTAAGTAACCCTTAGGGCCAGTATTTCCACCTGTATCACTTCTGTTGGGGAGTTAATTTCCCTGATGTTTCCTAACTATTTGATTCTTCTTTGATGTACAATGCAACACCTCCCCCAACCCATCCCTCCCTATCCTGCTTATAGAGCTTTTGCTCAAAGATGACTGTATCCCATATATTTTCCCAATCCCACCATGTTTCTGAAATACTATATCTAAATTGTTATTGTACTCCAAGCACTTCAGCTTTCCCATATTGTCTTGGAGACTTCTAGCATTGGCATATAGACACCTATAAAGTGTTTCCCTCTCCAGCAATGGTCACCTCCCTTGGTCCCTTAGTAATCACACATGGCCCTCATTTGCCATTCTACCCTCACTCCTAAGTTCTATTATGTTCCTATCAACATTACCCTGGGTGTTTACACAATTATCCTTTTGGACTGACTTGTCCCAAATCCGAGCCTCCCCAGCTCCTGTTGACTTCCTTCTGAGGTTAGTTTAAAAGCTGCTCTGATACCTTTTTTGATTTTAATTGCCAGCAGCTTGGTTCCCTTTTGGTTCAAGTGAAGCCCATCTATTTAGTACATGTTTGGCTTGTCCCAGAAAGTTCCCTAGTACTAACAATTCTAAACCCTTCCTCCCAGCACCACTTTCTCATCCATGCGTTGGACCCCTGATCTGTGTCTGTCTAGCTGGACCTGTGTGTGGAACCAGCAGTACTTCTGAGAATGCTATCTTTGATGTCCTTTAACTTTCTCACTAGTAACTTAAGTTTTTCCTCCAGGACCACATGACTACATTTCCCAATGTCATTTGTGCCAATGTGCACCACGACTGCTGAATCCTCCCCAAAACTATTTACCTATCTAGACAGCATGTGATGCCTGCAACCTTCACTCCAGGCAGGCAAGTCACCATGAGGTCAAAACTTCAGTCACAGACCCCACCCTCTATATTCCAAATTATCTAATCACCCACTATGAATGCCCACTTCCCCCAACCCCAGAGGGATATCCTCGGTATGAGAGGATATTGGTCCAGCACTCAAGGAAGGGGTCCCTTCTAAGGGATCACATCACTCCTCCTCAGACTGATGCCTTCTGACCTTGAGATTCTTACTCTCCACAATAACAGAAGAGCTGTAAGCACAGGAGTGGGGTTGTTCTGGAAAGTCCCTGAAGGTCTCTTCCCCAAACCTCTCTCTCAGCCTCATCTTCTACAGGTCAGCAATCCTAGCCTCAAGGGAATGAACCTGCTTCCCTGAGAGCCAAGAGCTCCATGCAGTGAGCATACGCCCATGATTTCCACCCAGTGGATAGATAATCATACATGTGGCACTCTCTGCAAAACACTGGACAGCCTCCACTTCCCTGCTGACTTTCTACCTCCCCTCCTCTGATGGCTTTCTACCTCCACTCCCCTGCTGTTTAGTCATTTAAAGGCATCTTAGAGTGAAATAGGGTACCTAAACTAGTGCAGATTTCCATAGAAGGATACAGCAACACACCACCTTTCTTGCTGATGTGGATCTTGAATGTCCCTTCTCAAGTAACTTGGACTAGAGGGCATTCTCTCCTGCTCCCTCTTGACCTCCCACATTGACCTCCCAAACTTAACTTCCCTGCTAGAACCCCTGTTTAAAGCACCATGAGCAAGCCCAGAGGGATCCTGTGTGCCTTTTACAGGTCAGCCCTCTAATCTTCTAACTGAGCAATTTTATCTCCATGGTTATTTAAAATTAGAACACCAAACCAGCTCTCTCAAGTTTCTCTGATGCTCTTCATATAAGGAAATTAATTTTTGAGCGATAGATTACCCCATTCTTATCATCAACAAATCCATTTAGCAGTGGTCCTGGGTGGCCACAATATTTTTCTATGAGAAAATAAAATTAAAATTATATTATTTTTATTAGGAAGCTATTGTAGAAAGAAGATTAATACAGGTATAAAATGCAAAGAAGTAATACTGTAATCCAACCCTCTGCTGCAAACTGATTTGCCTCAAAGATTTTATAACTATTAGTCACTATAAACAAAATCACTGTGATTATAATCACAGAGCTTGCAGAAATCTTGTGAGGGGGATACATCAAATACAGCACAATATTGTGGTAAGCAGAAAATCTGTATTCCCTGATAATTGTCAGTCTGGCAACTAACAGGATATATAAGACATATGCTGCTACAATTCTGAAGGATGTCAATTCCTATAAAATGTGTTAAACACACAGAATAGGTTCTAAGACTTCAAATTATGCTAAGAATTCTTAAACCCATACATTGATATACATCGATATAAATCTAACCCTTTTCCCACCTACCTATATTCCATTTAGAAAAGTGCTCCAGTCAAAATACATCCCCCTCCCCAACATTTCAGAAGGTTTGTAAGGCCATTGTGTTCAAGAGAGCTTTTCACTGAGAGCTTTGCAGGCAATTCCATTCTGTTTTGTATTTAATTTTTTGTGTAATGCTGCTCTGAGCTACTTGGAAGAACCAGATTAATAGCTTTTAATAAATAACCCTGAGAAACTGCAACTGCTGCTGCTGCTGCTGCTGGGTAACTGAGGGGCAGGCCAGCTTGTGAGGAGTTGCTACATTCCTCCTTTGCATAGCAACATCAGTGGCTTCTATGGCCAGTGGGAGTTTCCACCAGCCTTAAAAACTCCCTGAGCCAAGCTGAGGGGAGCAAAGCAGACTTGGAAAACCAGCCAAATTATTTTCTTGGCTGCCCATAAAAATCTTCTATAGCCTTATAGCCATTTCAGCTCTAAAACAGTGAAGGAATCCTTCCATCACTTCCCCCTTCCCACTGCAGACACTTATTTCTCCATTTGTCTGGAGTCGAGGTATTTTGTTTACTGGTCTAGACACTGGTTTCCAAAACAATTCCAAGGTTGTAATCCTGTTAGAGCCACTATCTAGCTGAAGAAATCTCAGTTGTTTTTTAAATGTCTGCAGTATTTTTTGTGAACAATTCTGAAGAAAATAGCTGGTTTTAGATAATATCAGTACTTATTGCAGCACCATCTTAAAAGGGGTATTTTTCTAGCTATGGTACAGAAGGGAATACCTATTCAGAGACCTCCGCTATTCATGACTTTTGTAAATTACTTGTTTTGGCAGGATTTGGGCTTGAGGGGGCCTGGGCCGTTTCACTTCTATGCTTTGTAAGGACTTGCTATAGCTAACTGCTTTTTGGGTTCTGTAGGCCTATAAGCCTTTGCTCTTTTGCTGGCAGTCTAGGCATAAAAACTAAATCTTTGCCCTGTAGATGTACCTTTGCCCGAATTCATATTTTACTTTCCTCAGGCTTCCAAGTCCAAGGACTTTATAAACCTTTGTCTCAACATAGAATCTTCAAGCCAGATTAGAAGGATTAATATTTGGGGGGAAATAAGTTTAAACATTAATGTCAAAGATTTCTATGCGGCTGCGATTGCATCTGCAAGCTCATGCCCGCCCCAATTATTTAGTACAATTTGGACTTTGACAGACCTGCCACAGGGCAGGTGAAATGATAGAGAATTGGATATTGGCTGTGAGGCTTTTGCAAGCTTTTTCGCGGATAAAGTCCTGGCGCTCCGCCGCAACCTCCCCGCCACAATTGAGACAGTGAGCAAACTCGAGGCCCCTTGCGCGCCTTTGGAACCGGGTTTAGAGTGTTTTAGTCTGCTCAGCCTGGAGGAAGTCAACAGATTGCTTGTATCTGTATGTCCAACCACATGCGACCTTGATCTGTGCCCCTCCTGGCTCATCAAAGTGAGTCATGAGGGGTTGCGAGGTGCACTGCGGGAGATTATCAAAAAGTCCCTCTCTGAGGGACAGTTCCCCGGTGCGCTCAAGGAGGCGATGGTCCGCTCTCTCTTAAAAAAGCCATCTCTGGACCCAGCCGAATTGGCCAACTACCAGCCAGTGTCCAATTTGCCCTGTTTGGGCAAACTTATAGAGAGGGCGGTGGTGTTACAGCTACAGGGCTTTCTGGATGACGCTTCTATCCTAGATTCCTTCCAGTCTGGCTTTTGCCCATATCATGGGACTGAGATGGCACTGGTCACCTTGACTGACGATCTCCAAAGGTATCTGGATTGAGGCGGTGTGGCAGCATTGCTGTTGTTAGATCTGTCAGCCACGTTTGACACGGTCGACCATCAGCTGCTGGCCCACCACCTCACTGGCGTGGGGATTCAGGAGCTTGCCTTACAATGGTTTGCCTCTTTCCTACAAAGTCGGGGACAAAGGGTGGTGATCGGGGATCAGCGGTCCCGTAGACATCCTCTTGAGTGCGGGGTGCCTCAGGGGGCAGTGCTGTCCCTGATGTTGTTCAACATCTATGTGCACCCCCATGCCCTGAGCCTACAGGGAGGGCAGGATATAAATATGAAAAATGAATAAATAAATAAATCACTTCAAGCTAATAGAAAGCCAAATGCACCACTTCTTGCACTCTGAATACATGGTAAAGTGTCCAGTTAAAAGCACCCCTATTTCTGGAACTGTGGCAGAGTCCCCTCTCTTCTAACAGTAGAGGGACTTGTTCTCCATTTCCTCTCACAAGTTAGTTTATTAATAATTTTTCCTGTTATGGATCAGAGGCTTGCTGGCTGTGCTCGCCAATTTGGGGTTAAGACTACTTGGCTTTGGGCACCTCAGAGTTCAGAGCAAGATCTTTCATCGGGGAAAAGGTCCACTGTTTGCTTTGAATGTTCTCCGGTTATTCATTACACTAAAACAGCCCCACTGCCCCTTCAGTGCACCTGGGGTCCAGATTACCCATTCCAGCAAATACATCCATATTATTCTAGCATCAGTGCAACTCCTGTTCCATCACTTAACTTCACGACTTTAAAACACTTGGGACCAGTGTACCTGAGGAACCTTCTTTACAAGTCATGCTCTCTATGCCCTTGCCTTTGGTGGTGATGTCAGTGGTGACCAATGATGGGGCTCTTTTAGTGGTAACATCTTGCCTGTGGAATGACTTTCCCCTTGATACTTGCCTGGTGCCTACATTACTTTCTTTTAAGTGCCAGGCCCAAATGTTTCTGTTTGCCCAGTCTTTTAATCATGGGGTTGATTAACAAAACAAAAACCCCTTTACATCTGTTTTTAGACAGCTAAATAATTGAAACCCAATTTAAACTGCTCCATTTTTATTGTTTTGTGCTTTGACTGTGTTTTTGAATGCTGGGCTTTAATAAATTGCATGGTAGTTTATGTCTTCTGACTCCCCTTCCTGTGGGGGACATCAAGTATTCTTGCTGACTACCCTCCAACTTCGAGACTGACAAAGTTCTTTCTTGAGTATTTTTTTGCACATGATCCTAAGCTAAAATAAACAAACTTTATTGCTCACACAAGTGTATGTCACAAGGTACTGTTTTACTGGCTTATATTTAATTTTAATTTGCAATAATATATTCTAAATATGATTTCCTCAGGTGGCATAAAACAGTTCATATTATTCATGGAAAATAACAGTGTGATCCTAAACAGAGTTGCATCCTTTTAAGTCCACTGAAATCAGTGGGCTTAAAATGCTGTAACTCAGCTTAAGTTAGTACCATAAGTATATCAACATCTATGAAGGAATATGTGCTGCCTGAGGCCATGGAGAGGATCCTTGGAGTCAAGAATAGTCTCCCTTAATTTAAATAACTCTCACCATGTCTAGAATGTGCCTCATCTAGGCAAAGTGATGGCAACTCATCTCCAGGGCTTCCTGGATACAACTGATTATCAGTAATCTTTTCTGCATTGCTTCAGGTCTGGCTTTGGCCAAAGTTTGAGCTGCTGGTGCATGAACTAGGAGACTCTGATGGGGCAGTGATGAACCAAAGTGTGATGAGTCCCAGCAAAGGACAACAGAATTATGATCCAGATGCTGAGAAAGGAAGTGGTGAGGACTGAACTCCCAGAAGTGATGGTATGGACAGTATCTCAGTAACAAACTGGATGCTCTGGGGACAGGCCTAGTTTAAGATCCAACTTTTGACTTTTAAAGCACTAAGCAGTCTGAGTAAAGATCACTAAAGAAACTTATTCTTAGGTCAAAATCTGAGGCCTTAATCAGCATCTTCATCCCAACTTGTCATCTGAAATATAGTGGGTGTTGAACTGGGAGAGGGCTTTTTCTGCTGTGGCAGATAAATTCAAGAATGTATTCCTGAGAGAGACCAATATAATTCCATCTCTTGCTTTTCAGAGGGCTATGAAACCTGGTGGCTCTGTAAGGCATTTGAAGTAGGAGGTTTTTCTGAAAACTTTGTTGATAGACCAGATTTTCTCTCTGGGTGTCATTTTTTACCTTTCCTCTGTTTTACTTTCCTAACTTTTGATAGAAAGGCAAGATAAAGTATCTTACATAAATAATGAGATGGCAGCATTATGTTCAGAGGCATTATCTCTGAATACCAGACACAGGACAAAGAAGAAGAGAAGAGATTGGGTTTATACTCCACCCTTCACTACCTGAAGGAGTCTCAGAGCAGCTTACAATCTCCTTTCCCTCCCCCTCCCCCTGAGAGAGCTCTTTTGAGAACTCCCCTTGAGAGAACTGCTCTGAAAGAACTTGTAACTGACCCAAGGTCACACCAGCGGCTGCATGTGGAGGAGTGGGGAATCAAACCCGGTTCTCCCAGATTAGAGTCTGTGCTCTTAACCGCTACACCAAACTGGCCATAGCCTTCAGAAAGTACTTGCCAACTTCTGAAAGCATCCAAAAGCTAAATTATAAATCTAGGTCAGAAAAGCATCTATCGCCCATTTACAAGATAAAGATATATAGTCTTATGTTGATGAATATTCAGGCTATTTAACACAAAAAGCAATGTATGTTACTAATTTAATTGTAAAGTCTTTGATTCATATGAATACCAAATTATTTTTAGACAGCACTTGTCTGTTGTAGCTTTACAGATGTGGTGTAGCTTTACAGATGTGGCCAAGTGCTTGAAGAGAATGTAAATCCATTTCTAGAGTAAGTTTTATCCCTTAATTTGTTGCCTTTTGAAATAAAGAGTATAGCAGTACAAAAGCATTATGGGCAGTACTACTACGCTGTCACTTGGAATTGCAGAAGAGGCATGAGGTTCAGAGCGGTTTGAAGCATCTTTCATACTGGATCAGAAAGAGTCCATGAAGGAAGACAGCATGAATTTGTGATGGATAGCCTTTACAACTGCACTCCATACAGCAGTCTGATTAGTGAAAGGAATATCCAGCAGCTGGTTGAAGCATTTTGGTGCCTGTAAAGTACTGTTGATTGGAAAAAAAGAGACTTAATTTCCCCCCCTTCCAATGCATATCAGCTGTGAACAAAAAGTTTAGCCACAGAACATTTCCAACCCTAGGTAGGATTGCCAACAGGCCTGGAGAAGAATATTCTACCCCTTTAATCGTGTCTCAGTGATTTGTTATATACCTCCATACCATGAAAAGCTTCAACTGCTGTTTCCATCCATTAAGCCTGTATTAAAGGGACAGGACATTTTTTTTCAGGCCTCAGGAGAAAATATATTCGTGGGCAAACGTGATTTTACAGTCACTACTTAATAGGTAGTTAAGAGAAGATCAGATTTTTATTAGCCACAAAATTTAAGTACTAGGATAATGCATTCTCCCCACCTCTGGGCTTCCTTGACCATAGCTCAGGTTTCTTGCACAGCAAATAATCTGTTAAACCCTAAAGTTGTGATACAGTGATGTTGCCTTGTTCATTTCACACAGTAAATATTTCTTATAACCTGCATATCAACATTTATTTAGGAACCTGCATAGTTTGGCTGTTTGAGACCCTAGTGCCGCATGACAGAGTGAGCTCCCATCTCTGGCCCCAGCTCCTGCCAACCTAGCAGTTCAAAAGCAAGAAATTCCAAATAGATAAATAGGTACTGCTTTGCTAGGAAGGCAACAGCGTTCCGTGTGCCTTGGCATTTAGTCATGCTGGCCACATGACCATGGAAACGTCTTCGGACAGCGCTGGCTCTTCGGCTTGGAAACGGAGATGAGCACCGCCCCCTAGAATCAGATTTGACTGGCTTTCAAGCAAGGGAAACCTTTTTTTTCTCCTGAAAAGGATTCAATGCTGGTTACAATGATTTAAAAATATAGTATAAAATAATACAGGTAATTAAAATCTATATGTAACATGTTAAAATAGCTTCACATAAGCAAATGACATCTGTCTACTAGAAGGCCACATGTTGAGAAATTTACATCTTGAAAAAAAGATTCTCTAGAAAATAATCTTATATACAGTGGCACAGATTTTAAGGAAACAGAGGTGAGTAATTTAAAAAAAAGTTTTAAGGAGCTGATTCAACTGTACTGTGATATTTTCCTAGTAAGGTACAATTAAATAGCTACATCTGAGTCAGGAACAAGTAAACAGATTTGGTATCAGTTGACTATAGAATCCAGATTACAGAAATTACTTCTCAAACTCAAAATCCCTGTTTCTGCATAGATATAGTAAAATGAATCAAACATTTGATTTCTGATTTAAGTGGTAAGTGTGAATTCAATATTGGTTCATCATTTCCTAAATGCAAAATAGGTTTGCAGTTGCCTGTAACTGTTGTTCTTCAAGTGGTCTTCTGTGCAGGAACATGTGTCTGGCACAAAATGGCTATGGAGATTTTCATAGCTCTCTAAAACTCTAGTAGTGCTCCTTTCCCATCAGCACAGTTTCAGAGGTTAGATGTATTGGTCTGCAATAGAACAACTAGATACTAGTCTATACTAGAACAGTACTAGTATTAGATATGAGTATCTGACAAAGGAAAATCTCTAAGATGCTACTGGACTCAAATCTAGTTGTTCCCATCAGCAGTTTCCCACTGACATTCCCTCAGTTTTCTTCATGACACCACTAGAATCCCAGAAAAAATATGTCCCAAAGAGCATACAATAGGGCAGGAGGCAACAAATGTGTGTCTGCAGAGAAGAATAACTCTGGGAGTCCCTACAGCCTCATTTGCAGGTGTGAAAAAGGCATGCTTTTAATTGTGGGGACTGTAAGTAGGGATGGGCACAAACCTAAAAATTGCAGTTCGGTTCAGATTCGGGCTGGTGGTCCTGAACTGAACCCCAAACTGAGCCAAAAAATGCCTGAACTGAACCAGCCAGTTTGGATCCCCCTTTCTCCCAGCTGCAGGGAGTGAGATCACCCAGGAATGGTTAAATGGCTGGTAGTAATTTAACCTATCTGTTTTGATTCCCCTCCACACTTCAAAGTCATAAGTGAACGAAACTGACAGGTTTAATGGATGGCAGCCATTTAAACCTAATAGCTGATGGGCAGCCCTCTCAGCGATCTGTTTTGCTTCCCCCAGCTTTCAAGCCCCACAGGGCGGGCGCACCTGTCTGCTGTTAGTCTGAAATGGCTTGCAGCCATTTAAAGCTAACAGATGAGATGCAGACCCACACCACTCAGCTGTTAGTTGCCAGTCTCCAGGTGGGGCCTGGGGATCTCCTGCTTTTACAACTGATCTCCAGCTGACCGAGATCAGCTCCCCTGGAGAAAATGGCTGCTTTGAAGGGTGGACTCTATGGCATTGTACCACGTTGAGGCCCCTTCCCTCCCTAAACCCCAACCTCTCATGGAGCCACCACCCAAGGTCTCCAGGTATTTTCCCACCCAGACCATCTCCCTACCTAAGCTGGCTGCGGTGGTCATAATGATGATGTTGAGGACCCCAAGGCTGGTAATTCTAGGAGCATGATTTCCTTGACAACCATGGGCCTGGCTCAAGTAAGTGTGGATCACAGTCTTCATCTGGTACTGGGCAGAAAGGTGGAAGAACTGAAGACAATCACCCCTATCTTGGAAGTGCATACTGCAGTTTAGATGGTTCTAAATGGTTTTCTGATGGTTTTAGGAATTTTCCTTTGATATGATTGGTGCTGTTCTGGATGCCCAGACTGACCTCTGGAATGCGGAAATGGCCCTGGTGGTTGACACAATTGCTCCTAGGCACCCTCTCTTAGGTTTTACAACCCAGACAGCCCCTTAGTTTATTGAAAGAGAAGGGAAATGGCTAGAGTAACAGTGGAGAAAGATCCATGGTGAATCTGACAAGACACAGCCTAGAGCTCATTTTAAAGCCTACCCCATGGTGGTGGTGAAGATGCAATAGTTCAGTGGCTGCTATATTATCAATTAGTCTCAAGACTAAAGGAGATAATGAGCATTAAAAGTGAAGTTCTAAGAGACTCGACTGAATTTGAACAGCTGATTATAAAACAAAAAGAGCATTTACAATGATGGAGTTATAAGATTTTACTCTAGCTAGAAACAGAAGATGAACAAGTGAAAAAATGTATGATTATGTGGATGCAAAATTTTAAAGAACAGATAACTATGCAACAATAGGAATGACTATGGGGGAAAGATATTAAATTTACAGTCAGCCAGTTGCTAAGAGAAAATTGGTACAAAATGTTTTAGGTAATATATAACTCCAAAGGACACTGAGAAAGCAGATAAAAACTGCAAAGGAAAATGCTGGAAATGTCAAGACATAGATGGAACTTTCTTTCATATGTGGTGGACTTGTAAAAAAGCAAAAAGATATTGGAAAGAAATACACCAAAAAATGCAGAACATATTAAAGTTTAAATTCCCAGTAGAAGCCAAGAGCATGCTATTAGGTGTTTTGCCTAACATATTATCAGAAATTTTAGAAGAGATATTCAAACACATGGTGACAGTGGCTAGAACTATTTATGCAACAAAATGAAAACTAGACACCTGTCCACATTTAGAAGAATGGGAAAATAAACATGCTAAATATGCAGTAATGGTAAAATTAACAACCTATTTGAGAAACAGGTCTTATGAAATTTGAGGAGAGAGGGATTGTATTATACTAGCAGGAGACAAACTTAAAGTGAGAAAATGTCATATACAAATGTATGGTAACGAAACAGAACTATAATTAAAATATGTTCCAAATGCAATATCTTGAATACAAATGAGTTCTTGATATGAGATATATAATAGACTTTCTTTTGCATCTTGATATATTACTTATCTATTAAAGATTCTAATGAATATGTAGAAGTGGCAAAAATCTGTAATATTGAATATGTAGTAATGATTAAATTAATGATGTAGTCAAAATAGATTAGTTATGAAGTCTGAAACTTAAACTTAAATGCTGGATACGATCGTACCCCAACAGAAATAAGAACTATTGTATTTTATAGATAATACCTTAGAATTATTTAAGGGATGTAAGGGAAAACATTTTCTGTCATATATTTTGTACTACATGATTGTCTTAGACAAACACAATTATGTTGTATAAACCCCTTTTTTCTTTCCCTTTTCTGTATCCCCACTGTTCTCCTAAATTAAAAATAAAATAAAATATGCAATAGTTCTCTGCCACTATTGCATCTGCACAGTGTAGGCTAGTACAGCTGCTGCAGGCAGTCCTGGGATTTGGACTGCTATAGGAGGTGAACTGCTTAGTGGCCCACTTGGTGGCCCACTGTGACTAGTTTCCTGTACACTTGATAGGACTGGGAGGTACTGTGTGTGGTGGTTTTGGTCCTACCTGGAAGGCAGGTTTCAGAAGGTGATGCTGGGGACTTGCTGTTCAGCCCTTATCCACTAGCCTGTGTAGTCCTGCAAGATTATATCTTATCCTCTGTGCATTTCACTATCTACGCTGCAACCAGGGCAACCAGGGCCAGGCTTTTTCGGTGGCAGCCCCTACCTGGTGGAATGAGCTCCCTGAGGAGATCATGGCCCTGCGGGACCTTATGCCGTTCCGCAGGGCCTGGAAGACGGAGCTGTTCCACCAGGCTTTTGAGTAGGGGCTGCCACCGCTATTGTATGACCATCATTTAGGACGTATGAGTTGCCCTGGCATGGGACTACAGCTCTATCAGGACACTACTGGAGCAGTAATAAAGGTGCTACAAGAATGTGGAATTGTAGGGTTTTATTTATTATTTATTGTTTTACAGTCTTACTATTTATCTATGGCTTTGCCTCTATGTTTTAGTGTTGATTATGGCCTTGTGCCTCTTGTTCGCCGCCCTGAGCCCACATGGAAGGGCGGGATATAAATTGAATCAATCAATAAATATCTACATGAAACTTCTGGGTGAGGTCATCTAGAGATTTGGGTTGGGTTGTCACCAATATGTAAAGGACACTCAGTTCCTATCTCTTGTTTCCAGCAGGTCTCAGGGATGCTGTGAATGCTTTGAACATATGTCTAGAGGCTGTTTGGGGATGGGCCAATAAACTGAAGCTTAATCCCAAGAAGATGGAGCCAACACTAGTGGCTGAAAAGACTGATGCATAGTTTGGATGGGTTGCACTCCCATTAGAAAAGTATGTTCACAGTCAGGGAGTGCTGATGGATCCAGGTTTCATGTTGTATAAACAGGAGGCAGTGGCTGAGGGACCTTCCTCATGCTTCAGCTGGTGAGCCAGCTGCAGCCTTTCCTGAGTAAAAAGATCTTGCCACTGTGATACATGCCCTGGTAATATCTAGATTAGGTCACTGTGTGGCTGCCCTTGAAGAGCTCTGGAAACTACAGTTGGTACAGAGTGCTGCAGTGAGAATGTTGTCTAGAGTGGATCATAGGGACTGTATCACTTCAGTGTTTTTTCATCTGCATTGGCTTCCAATCTGCTTCTGGGCCCAATTAATGGTGTTGGTATTGACCTTTAAAGCCCTATACAACCTGGGACCTGCATACCTTAAGGACTGCCTATTCCCATATGAACCTACCCAACCATTAAGATCATTTTCAGACACCCTGCTTTGGGTGCTCCTGTCATCAGTGACTAGATGGGTGACAACCCTAGAAACAGCCTTGGTTGTGGCACCAAAATAATGGAATTCTCTCCCTACCATTATTCATGTATGCCCCTCCATAATCACTCTCCTTTTTGTTTAACTGCAGGTCTTAGTATTGCTTTTAAAGACTGGTTTTAATTGAGGGCCCTAATTGGAAGGAAAGGTAGTGTATAAATGTACTCTGCTTAACAAAGTTTGAAGCCTTCCCCCAGACTAGGGAGCCTTCTGAAGCACCACTTAAGTTAGTGGCAGGCTCCTTAAGCTGGAGGAAGGCATCAAACTCTGTTGAACAAAAAGGTAGAAGTTTCCCCCCCTAAATGTATTATCTACTTTATTTGAAGTGTGTTGTGAGTGTTTTTGCCTCAGCAAATTCATCATTCACTACTCATATCAGCACCCCAAACAGTGCAATGGTAGCCACACATACACAACCTCCGCACAATTTTGTACTATTTAAAAAACAACTCATAGTACACACATTTCTTTACATAAAGATTATCTCTGTGTAGACAATAATTAAAGCATTCCTTAGAAATACAAACAGAAAGGAAAACAAGTCTGGTATTAAAAGGATTCTTACCCTTAATGTGAAATACACTTGTTGCAAAGCATTTTGATTGGCAGCAGCAATACAATGAATGCAATTGCTTAAAGAAAAGCAAGAAAAATGTTATTCTAGTAAAAAGTTCCTGTGAGATAAAGAAAATTGATACATGATTCTATAAATGTTCTTGAATATGTTACAAAGCATAAAAATGATCTGCCCTATATTTAAAATTACAGTGTAATTCTATAAACTGTCATTTGATCATGAGGTCACTAAGAACAATTCACTTATCACTGAGCTGGTAATTTCACCTCTTATTCTTTGTGTGAGGAGGCATTTGATACAGACTCCATGATAACATTTCTAAATTCACCGTTTTGTAGATAAAAGTATTATGTGAATCACCCTAATCTTATTTATATTTATTCATTCAATTTCTAGCCTGCCCTCTGCTGTACAACAGGGCTCAGAGTGGGTAACAACATCCATAAAGCATTTCATAGAGTTAAATTTTAAAATAATTCTATAATACAATAACAACAGCCAGTGGTGGGGTGGGGGGGGCTTGGAGGATGCATTTAAAATTAAACTTGCTTTCTTTCTACCTCTCTCTCTCTTCCTCCCCCATCTATTTGCTTTCTTTCCACTTTTTTCTCTCTTTCTATCTTTCTTTCTCTCTCTTTCTTTCTCCCCATCGAAAGTTAAATGTGTTCTCCAAGCACTGCCACACCCGCCAGCTGGCTTGGCTTGGAGAAGGCATTTGTCTCTTTAAATCCCTTCCCCATGCCAAGCTGGTGTGGCGGTGGGGTTGGGGACTTGGACAACAGATTTAAATTTAAAGGTGTTTCCCAGGACCCCGCCCCACGGCCCCACCCACCATCTTAGAGAAAGCATTTGTCTCTTTAAAATCCTTCTCCAAGCCAACTGGCATGGGGGTTGGTTGGAGAACATATTTAAAATGAAAGTTGCTTTCTTTCCATCTCTCCCTTCCTCCCTCCCTACCCATTTGCTTTCTTACCACCTCTCTTTTTTCCTACCTTCCTCCCTCCCCATCTATTTGCTCATTCCACCTCTTTCTTTTTCTTTTTACCCTTCTTTCTCCCTTCCTTCCTCTTTCTCTTCCTTCCTCCCTTCCCTCATCTATTTACTTTCTTAGTTTTTTTCTCTTCCTTCCTTCCTCCCCTCCCTCCCCCATCAATTTGCTTTCTTTGTTTCTCTTACTCTTTCTCTCCACCTCTTTCATTTTACCTTCCTTCCTTTTATCCTCCTTCCCCCTCCCTTGCCATCTATTTGCTCTTTCTCTCTTTCTCTTCCTCCCTCCCCCTCCCTCCTCCATCTACTTGCTTTCTTTGTTTTTCTCTTTCTTCCCCCTTCCTCCCTCCCTCCCTCTCCATCTATTTGCTTTCTTTCCAGCTTTCTTTCTCTTCTTCTCTGTTCCTTCCTTCCCCCTATTTTCTTTCTTTCTCTCTTAGACAAATATCATTGGAGAAATATCATTAACAGTATCTCTTTTTACCCCTTTTGCTTTTATTTTGGCAGTCTCTTTTAATGTGAATAAAAAGCAAATAAATGTGTAAATAAAAATGTTACAAACATGTAACATTTGAAATCTGTTTTGATAATGTGCCATCTAAGTTAATTTTTTAACTGCCGCCCGCACTTTGTGTTTGTATCTGTTTTACCTGTTGTGTTGTAACTGTATGATTTTAACTGTATTTATGCTCTTATGGAAGCTGCCCTGAGCCTGCTTTATGGGGAAGGTGTGGTATAAATTTGACAAATAAATAAATAAGAACAACCAATAACAAAAAAATAGATGGCATATAAAAGGGCAGAACATAGTGCTCGTTATCCCTGGAGAGAGATAAATATCTTAAAATCTGCCTGATATTGAAAGGGGAGGGGAAAGAGAAAGGGAGGCCAATCTAAGATGGAAGAGCCATCGCTGCCCTCAACCATAGACCTGGTAGAACAACTCCATCTTGCAGGCCCTTCAGAACTACATCAGATCCTACAGGATCTCGCCTGGTAGTATGTTCCACCAGGTCGAAGCCATGGCTGAAAAAGCCCTAGTTCTGGTTGAGGACAGCTGGACATTCTTTGGGCCAGGGATCACCAGCAGGTTATCACTGGAGTGTAGCGCTCTTTGGGGGATGTACCAGGAGAGGCAATCTAGAAGGTAGCTGGTCCCAGACCATTTAGAGCTT
The DNA here is from genome assembly GCA_029375565.1 of Gekko gecko. Classification (NCBI taxonomy): domain Eukaryota; kingdom Metazoa; phylum Chordata; class Lepidosauria; order Squamata; family Gekkonidae; genus Gekko; species Gekko gecko. The sequence goes on along the minus strand of JAPDNY010000006.1, from coordinate 123,346,314 downwards.
TTAAAGGTTAATACCAAAACCTAGAACCTGATCCAGTATTCAACCTGGAGCCAGTGTAGCTGTAGTTTCTCAAGGGTAGCCCTGTGTACAGGGAGTTACAATAATCTAATCTGGAGGTGACCGTTGCATGGATCACTGTGGCTAAGTCAGGGGAGACAGGAAGGGGACCAATTGCTTAACCAGGCAGAGGTGCTAAAATACCAGTTTAGCTACATTTGTGACCTGGACCTTCATTAAGAGGGAGGCATCCAGAATTGCACCCAGAAACCTGGTGGTTGGCACTGGTGTTAAAGGCACTCCCTCAAGAGCTGGGAGCTGGCACCCTAACCCTGAATCTCCCTGGCCCAGCCTTAGACCTCAGTCTTAGATGGATTTAATTTCAGCCAGCTCTGTTTTAGCCAACCAACCACAGCCTCCGATCCCTTGGCCAAAATATCTGGGGTGGCATTCTGCCAGCTGCTCATCAACAAATACAGCTGGGTGTCATCTGCATACTGGTGATGCCCTAGCATGAAACTCCACACCAGCTGGGTGAGGGGGTGCATAAAGATTATAAATAACATTGGGGAGAGGATTTCCCCTTGGGAGACATTACATACCAAAGGGTATCTTAGTGAAACCCTCTCCCCTAGTGCTACCCTCTGTCCCCAATCTTGGAGAAATGAGACAAACCACATCAAGGCTGTCCCTCGAATCCCCACATCAGTGAGGCAGTGGATCAACAGATTGTAATTGGTCATGTCAAACACTGCTAAATCAAGTAATATCAGCAGCGCTGACCCACCTTGATCCAGCTGTCTGTGAAGGTCATCTGTGAGGGCGACCAGCACTCTTTCTGTCCTGTGGCTGATGTGGAAGCTGAATTGGAAGGGGTCCAGAGCTGAAGTGTCATCAAGGAAAACCTGGAGCTGTTCTGCTTCCAGTCTCTCAACTACTTTGCTCACGAATGGTAAGTTTGATGCTGGGTGGTAGTTGGCCGGATCAGTAGGATCCAAAGATGGTTTCTTTCTGACTGCCTCTTTTAATCTCCCCAGGAAGACCCCTGAACTCAGGGACAGATTTACAATGTCCACCAAGGAGCCTGTATTTCATCACCTTTGGCTTTTACCAGCCGTGATAGACACAGGTCCAAGACGCACGTGGTAGGCTTCAGAGCACCCAGGATCCTGTCAACATCAGCCCATGAGAGCCAGATGAATTGGTCCAACACTGGACCTGAAGACAGACAAGGGGCCTCCAGTTCCCATACTGTATTAATATTGGTAGGCAGGTCCTGGCGGAGCAACAAGACCTTATCCACAAAGAAGCTTGCAAAAGCCTCACAGCTAATTGTCAGATTACTAGTATTTAGTGTTCCCTCAGAGAGGGAAGTTAGTGATCTAATTAACCTAAATAATTGTGCTGGGCAAGAGCTAGCAGATGCAATGGAGGTTGCATAAAATTCCTTCTTTGCAGCCTTCACTGCCATCTCATAGGATTTCATAAGCCTCCTATAAGATGCTCTTGTAGGTTTGTCACAAGTCCATCGCCAAACGCACTCTAGCCATCTAAACTCCCACTTCATCCTCCAAAGCTCCACAGAATAACAAGGAGCTAGTTTGGAACAGGGCAAAGAGGGCATTGGGGAGCCATTTCCTCAATGGCTTGAGAAAGACAGCTATGCCAATTATCTATCAGCACATCCATCAAATCACCATGGGGTATAGGATCCTGCAGAGCATTCTGGAACCCAATTGGGTCCATTAGTCTCTGTGGGTGAGCATAAATCAGCTCGCCGCCCATGTAGTGGGGCTGAGATGCCCAAACAGGTCTTCAGGACAAAGTGGTCCAACCATGGCACCATATCAACAGCAAATGGATTCACCTCTATCCCCATGGCAAAGACGATGGTAATCCTCAGGATAATCCCCAGGTAAATTAAATTACATTGCTTCTACAAAAGATCTTATGGACAAATTCTAGATAGCATTGCTTGGTTCAGTGACAAATAACATTACATTTCAAACAAACAAATTGAAAGAAAATATATATAATTGTTTGATTAAGTGCAGCCTTTAGACCCAAAAATAGAAAATCTGAGAAAACGTTTGACAACCAAAGAAGGCAGGGATTTTTGCATACATTTGGGTGCTTAGCAGAAAAAAAAGTGTAGTATTAGAGCTCTGATAACTGTTCCCTACTATTACTTATGATCAACCAAAAAACCCAAGTGAAATTAAATAAAACATTGCTACTGTATAATGACGTTTATTAATGCAGCTTCATGTTTCTCCAGTTTCAAGGTATTACATACCAAGTATAAGTAGTATGAGGAAAAAGCCTACAAAAATGGGAAAAGAGTTCTGGTAAGTATGTTTATGACAAAGGAAACTTTTCATACTAATCAAATAAGCTATTGCTCATTTAAACAGGCAGCTATATCAGAAAAAAAATTATTAGCTGAAGTATTACAATTTAAATTGATTTCCATAGCACAGTTGGTGGACACATTTTATTTACTCTGTGGTATTTTAATGCTGGACTACGTTTCATCAATGTGAGTAAGCCATTTGAAAATTCATTTCATGTTCAGTATGAAATCACATCAAATGAAAATGTTTATATGATAGCTCAATATTCCCAAATCTTAATCATATTTGTTGGGATACAAATCATTTTTAAAATAGTAAAGGCTGCAAATCTAATTTTATAAACACAAGGATTATATAAACCACCTTCCACAAAGGTCGCCAAAGAGATATCCACAGTCATGTTCACTGAATTTGGGGATGGTGTGCCTTTGAGAAGAGCCCATAATGATACCCTTCAGATCTCCAAGACATAAAGAAAGGCAGTGCAGAGTGAGCTTGGCTTGCTACTCAGGCATTACAGGTAAAGAAAATTACAGTCTTATGTTTTGGTGATTTCAGAGCCAACTAGACTTGACAGAGAGATTCAGATGAGTTTATGTGTTTCTAAAAATGTTCTGTCCTTTTAATAGAGCCTTAATGTGTGGAAATGGGCAGCTAAAACCTTTCATGGGATGGAGGTAAATAATATCACCTAGTAACTACCATCCCATTAAGGCTCTTTTAAAGGGACAGAACATTTTTTTCTCCTGGTAGATGGCAACTTCAGAGGAAAGCTAAATCCTAGCGCACATATATTGAGTGCCTCCTCATATATTGAGGATGCCAGTCAGAGCTGCTGGCGAAATGGCAGGTACTACAATGCCAAGACCTCGGCCATACAGCCTGGAAAATCTACAACAACTAATGAACTCTGGCCATGAAACCCTTCGACAACATATTGAAAATTACTTTGCTCTCTGATTATCCTTTAGTTCAAAAATGGTGCTTGCTGAAAGCTAGAGCATTGAGTTTTCCTTCCTAGTTCATGTCATCAAATTGTGTTCTTTCTATATAAGGAAATCAGAATTTACTGCCATAAATCCTATACTATAAATTATTGCTTGTCCACTTTAAAGCTCATAAGTATGTTTAATAGGTCTCCTATTTGAGGAAAAGTAGGATTGACAACAAGACACAAATTCTTCTTGCACAGCTAAAGCAGTGTGTATTGCAAATGCTAGTACATATTCTCAACCATTTCACATACTTAGAGTACAAGATGGAATTTCAGGCAACCATTTCTTCCCACCAATGTAACGAATCGTAGACGGCCCTCGCAATGAATAGCCAGCATAACACTGAATGGTCACATTATCACCAGGACTATAATTTTTTTTCTTCCCAATTATTCTTCCATTAAGGATTCTCAATTTAACAGTGTCTGGTGAAGTTCTTACTGCAAACACAGAAAAAGCTATTAAACACAATATAAAGTAGAAATATCGTTATTTCCCCTAAATCAAAGTTGCAGCATTAATAGTTGTTGGGTTTTTTACCTAAACAGTGCATATCTATGTTCCCTTTTCATCAGTCAGATTGGTACAGCAGATATGCTGATCATCTTGCAGGATAAAAAATAGGCTCAGTAACAAACTAAAGCCTAATCCAAACAAGATGCTGATGATAGGGAAGTTTTAGAACTAAGGTGGTAGCATACAGCTAGTTCTGGATAAGGTTTCAAGTACACAAATTTGGAACAGTCTTTGATCATTTTGTATTTGAATGCCAAAGTAGTTTCCATGGTTCAAAGCATCTTTAACTTTGGTTGGTACACCACTTAGAACTATTCTTGCAAAAGAATTGCATTGCCATAATTAATCATGCTTAAAGTTAGATTACTATAATGTATCTCCATGGACTACCTTTAATCATCTCAGAAATCTCAAGTGATTTAAAATGTTGCAGCAAGACTGTGGACAGGAACATGGCACAGTGAATGTAACACTCCTGTGTTGCATGATTTGCCTTGGCTTCCAGCTTCAGGATATGAGTTGAGCTAACAAAGAGAACCAAGATTGCAAGGAATGCCACAACTAGGTCAAAATTCAGAGGCAGAACAATGAGGACAACATAGGAGTTTCAAGCCTAGGTCACAACATTGTCCTTTCTTGCCACAAAAAATGACTCAGGGAGGTCTGCCTGCTCTACGTTGTGCTTCATAATCACAATAGAGTTTCATGGTAATCTATCATACCATGCCACAAATTTTGTTAGTCTTTAAGGTGCTACTGGACTCTTGCTCTTTCTATCTTCCCATTTATTGTTGAGTAGGAGAACTCTTAGTACATCCCAGTGAGGGAAAACTGGAGAAAGGGAATCCTGTTCACATGCTTTAATGTTTTTATGTGTGCTGTCTTGGGGATCCTGATCAGGTAACAAGGCAGCATAAAAATATTCTATTTAAAAAAAAAACTTTTTCTTTTTAAATTTTTAGAACATACACCAAATATTAAAAACATAAACCACTTCTACAACCATCGAACATAAAAATTATACAAAGTGTAAACATAAATAGGTACATACATAAATACATACAAATAAAATGGTTATGCCTTAAATCCCAGACTAAAGCTAGTAATAGTGGCTCATTACAGGTAATACTCGGGGCAGATTTAAGTAAGCAGAGATCATTTATAACACTAATGCATCCATTGGATGAGAATGGTTGAAAATCTTTTCATTGTTGGACATAAATTCCAGGATACGGTATCATAACCCCATAAAGTTTGATGAGTAAGATCCAGAATCTGTTTGCTAAATCTGATTAGATATTTTTCCTGTTATATAATAATCCCACACCCATCTTTACCATGCAGAAATTTAAGGAGGGTTGATGTCCTTCCATGATGAGGTTATTACTGCTTTTGCTGCTGCACAGAATATACCTATCTAGTCTCTTCTCAAAGAAGGAATATTACAATTATGCAACAAATTCAGCAACATCAATTCTAGTTTCAGAGGGATTGAATGACTTGTGATACAATTAATTTAAGTCATAACAAATTGCCAATTTTTTCCCCTTTGGATGCAACTCCACCAACAGTGCATGAGTGAACCAATTTATCTGCAATGTTTCCAACAGTTTGGCTGAAATTTGGGATCAATACGATGGAGTTTCACTGGTGTTAAGTACCACCATGCTAGGATTTTAAAAGGCTGAATTTTAATATTTATTGATTTTTATATGAAAATAGATAATTGCCAAATTTTAGACCATTGGGTTTCAGACAAATCCCTGTTGAAGTCTTTATGCCAAAGGTTTGTGTAAGAAGGCAGTTTCATTCCCTCAATTAAAATCAGGATTTTGTATAGATCTTGTATAGAGTTCTGCTTTGTAGCTGTTGGTATTTTGTTTTTGTTTAAGTAGCTTTTCAAAATCTTGTATCTTTCATAAGATTTTTCTTAATCTCAGGATGTTCTGTTAAATTCCTGACTTGGAGATATTGGAACGAAGGTATCTTGTTACCAGTTTTAGATTCTGAAAGAGTTTTATGCAGGATGAGCCCTTTTTTCATTATGTCCACTAACTGTGTTAAATTTACAACCCTCCAAATTTTAAATGAGTTATGATGTGCCCCCAGTTCAAACCAACTCTGCCCTAAAAAAGAAGATAGTTGAAAGACAGAAGGGGCTAGTTTAATTCTTTTATCCCAACTCTGTAGAGTACTGGTTAGGAATATACTATTATTGATATTGCTCGGTCTATTTAGATGTTTGTTCCAAAGAGTCTCGTAGATAGATTTGGGGTAAACATATGCTTGCTCTATATTCAACCAATCTGTAACAATGTTTGGGTTTAACATCATTGCTAAGTTCATTATTTGAGCTGCATTGTGATAGGGTTAGGTCTGGGAGGTCAGGACCACCTAATCTAGTGGGCCTGTGCACTGTGTGAAAGCCTATCCTAGGTTTTTTGAAATTCCAAATAAAATCATTTAAAGTTTTCTGCCAAGTGGTGAGATTTGCAACTGATATAGGGATAGGTAGAGTTCTAAAGCAGAACATGAATTTAGGTAAATAAAGGATTTAATCAAATTAATGTTTTCCATCCAGGACGAATTCAAATTTTTCCATTGTTTAAGAAGTAATGTTGTTGATTGGTGAAGTTCTAGAAAATTATAGTTTAAAAGGTCTTTCAAGTCTAAAGGTATACTGATGCCCAAATAATGCCAGGATTTAGTTGCCCATTTATAAGGGTATGAATCTAATGAATTTTATTTTATCAGGGTTCAGATTCAGTGCATATCTTTCTGATTTGGAATGGTTAATGTATAATCCAGAAATTAAACTAAATTTCTTGAGCTCATTTTCAATTGCCTGTAGTGATGATAGCAGATCTGAAGATACAAGACTATATTGTTGTCAAGCAGGCTTATTTTGTATTCCTTTTTGTTGATTGCTATTCCTTTTATTTGGGAGCTTTGTTGGATAGCTGGATCCAAATTGATAGCATAAGCAGAAGTGTGGAAAGAGGACATGCTTGCCTCGTGGTTCTCGAGAGCAAAAAATCTACTGAACATATTCTGTTAATTCTCACCTGGGTTCTTGGGGCTAAATAGAGTGTTTGGATTGCATGAATGAAACAATCTCCAAAGCTGATATGAAATAAAAGCTATTTTAGATAACAAGCTTTTTCAGTATCTAAAGCCTGAGTCAGAGCTTCAATGCAAATGGTTTTACAATAATTAATAAAAACAAGTGTTGCACAGACCGCGTCAAGCAATTTACAGCCACCTTCAGTCACAGGTTTATTTACAGGATTCACTGCCAAACTGCTCCGCCAGACACATACACAGAGAGAAGAGAAATGTACAGAGCAGGACATTTACATTTATACATTGAGCATCCAATCAGCATCATGTTGAGTCATGATTCACTGACCTCATACCACAGCTGGTCTGAACCAGTCAGAACTTGTTGCCAGCAGCTTACCTGCTGTCATATAAATCATTCTGATCTGACTGCTGGATATTTACCATCAACAACAAGTTGCTTACCTGATCTTTGAGTGGTCCTCTGTGCAGTACCACACATGGGTTGGGCACCTGTGCATGACCTCGTTGGAGAACTTTCCAGAGGTTGTCTCAGAATCATTTTGGCAGGCTCCCTTCCCGTTCTGGGAAGCAAGCACATACTGCACATGCCTGGAGTGAGGAAGACAGCTGCTTCCCACTCAGTTCCTTTGACCACTACCGGTAAGTCTCTACAAAAATAAGGTAAGTGATCAAGAGGTGCCAGCAGTGGGGAAGGCTGGGTGGGATTATGGTACTGCACAGAGGACCACTCAAAGATAATCAGTTACAGGTAAGCAATCTGTTTATCTTCATCATGGTTTCTATGCAGTCTCACACATGGGTGACTGAAGAGCTGAACCAGGTGGAGGCGGGAGCTGGCAGCTAATAGAGAATAAAAACTTAGAACGTAATTGCAGCATCGATACATAGGTCTTACCTGATAATGGTGAAGATTCAAGTAAAGATAGATAGCAACACTGCTTGGCCAAAGTTGGCATCCGGTCGAGCCGGAACATCCAACGCATAGTGGCATGCGAAGATCAAGGACGAGGACCACATGGCAGCTGCACAGACATCCTCCAGTGGGATACCAGCCAGGAAAACTGTCGATGTCAATACTGCTCTGGTGGAGTGAGCAGTAAGACAGGTAGGTAAGGGCTGCCATGCGAGTTCATAGCAAAGGGTGATAGTTGATTTCACCCACTTTGACAACCTTTGGTAAGAGATACAATGTGCCTTCCAAGGCACACCATAGGCAATAAAAAGGCATTCTGATTTTCGGAACAGTTGAATATGGTGAAGATAAAAGGAGAGTGCTCAATGCACATCTAGTGAGTGTAGTGCTCTTTGAGCCTCATCCATAGGGTGTGGGAAGAAGACTGGTGATGTAGAAGACTTCGAGAGGTGAAAGGCAGAGACAACCTTCGGCAGGAATGCTGGATCCAGTCATAGAACGACTTTATCTTTGTGAAATACTGTATAGGGAGGATCGGTCCAAAAGGCAGCCAGCTGTCCAATTGGTGGGCTGAAGTGATCGCTACCCAAAATGATGTTTGCCAAGATAATAAGCAGAAATCAGAAGAAGCTGTCGGTCCAAAAGGATAACACATCAGTTGAGCAAGGACCAAAGAAAGAGACCAAGCAGGTACCACTGGCTTGCGAGGTGGGCACATGTGCAGAAGACCCTTCAAGGAAGACTTCATGAGATGATGGGGAAAAAACAGATCCTTCTACAAGGGAATAGTGGGCAGAGATAGCCGCAAGGTGAACCTTTAAGGAAGAATAGAATAATCCAGCATTCTTCAAGGAGATGATATATGAGAAGATATCAGAAAATGAAGATGTGGGAGGATCAAAGGAATTATAACAGGCATATTTGACAAAATGAGACCACTTAGCTCGATAAGACCAATGAGTCTGAGGATAATCAGAAGTATTTCAGCGACAGGAGGAGGAAAGGTTATTGGAGAATCCTCCAAGCTGTGAGGTTGTAAAAGGCAGGATCATAGTGGTGAATTTGGCTGCAAGAGAGGAGATCCAAAGCCCAGGGCAGATATAGGAAGACTCTGCAAGACAGCCAAAGTAGGTGCGGAAACCGGGCTTGATGAGGCCACCAGGGTGCGATCAAGATGCAGCAGGTGTGATCCATTACAATCTTTTGTACAATCTTGTTTACCCTAGGAATAAGGGGGAATGGAGGGAAGAAATAGAAAAGGCAACCTGTCCATGTGTTCAGGAAAGCATCTCCCAGAGACTGGCCTGTTGGACGACCCCGACTAAAGAAGAGGGTACATAGGACATTCTCCAGTGTTGCAAACCCATTGATCTTCAGCCGACCAAAGACCAAAAAAACCTGCCCTCAGGTATTTCAGGTGCAGGGACCACTCGGTTTCTTGTGCAGTGGAGCTACTGAGAAGATCCACTTCGATGTTGAAGATTCCAGGCACATGAACAGCTGATAAATCGATGGAATGAAGAAGGCACCAGCTCTAGAGGTCAATGGCAAGACGACATAGTTGAGGCAGTTCCACCCTGTTTATATAAAACACAGTTACTACATTATCTGAAGCGACCTGAACAGTCCTCCCCGAGACAGCGGGGAGAAATTATTTCAGAGCTCAATGCATGACGATCAGCTCAAGTAATTGATGTGGAGAGAGGCTTCTTGATGCGACCAGGTTCCTTTCACAGTTAGCTTTTCGCACTGGGCTCCCCAACCCCAGAGGGAAGAAGAACCTCTGGAACTGGATGCCAAAAGGGCATGCCACAAAGAAGGTGCACCGGATTTGACCACCATGTGAGTGTGCAAAGGACATGCAATGGGATATGCAGAAAGCAGTCTAGAGGATTGTGTTGAAGATCAAGGGCATGAAGAAACCAGAGTTGGAGGCTTCACATATGGAGACGTGCATAGGGAACTAGAAAGGAATCATAGGGAATCAGTTCAAAGAACCCTAGAAGTTTCGTGATGGATTGGGCCATTTGGGTAGGGCATTGGAGGAAAGCCGCAGCCAGCATGATGATTGTTCATGCATGGGATAGTGGAAGAAATGCCATCTCCCATTTTGTGTTGAGGCATGCTCCAAGGAATTGCATTGACTGGGTGGGTTCTAGGATGGACTTTCGGGGATTGACACAAAGTCCCAAGTCACGAAGGAGAGTGAGAGTGGTGCGGAGATCCTTGAGGAGTTGAGGCTTTGAGTGGGCTACCAAAAGCCAGTTGTCTACATAGGGGTAAAGGATGCTTCTGTGTTTGTGTAGTTCTGCAGTGACAATGGCCATAGTTTTGGTGAACACTGGAGGAGCAGTGGAGAGGCTGAATGGAAGCACTCGGTACTGGTAGTGCTGCGCTCCGATGGCAAATCGTAGAAACCTCCTGTGTTGTGGCCGAATGGTGATATGAAAGTATACATCTCAGAGATATATGGATGCCAGCCAACTGTCTTTGGGGAGAAGAGATAGAATGGATTGGACAGTTATCATATGAAATTTTCTGCAGCAAATAAAGAGATTTAGATTGTGCAGATCCGTTATCGGCTGCACCCCACCGTCTTTTTGGGGAACTGTGAAGTATTTGGAGTAGAATCCTAGAGTCTGTTGAGCCAGTGGAACTTGTTCGATGGCCACTTTGTGGAACAGTGTGTCTACTTCCAGTTGCAGGGCTGGGGAAGGTGGAGTGATGACAAAATGATGGGAAGTCGGAGGCAAAACGAACTCTAGGGCGTACCCCACAAGTAGAATTGTCAAGACCCAGTGGTCGGTGGTAATAGCTTCCAAAGTGTTTAAGAAAGGGAGAAGGTGAGTTCCCACAGGGGGAGTGAAAGAACAAGGCGGCAGTAGGCAATAAAAGGTGTCAAACAGATTGCTTCGATTGCAGTAACTTCTTAGGGATAGGAGCTTTAAACTTCTGATCAAAATGCTGGCAAAAATCAGTTGACTTACGCTTCCACTGAGTGGATGTGGCAGGAGAAGGTTGGCACTTAGAAGGATAGGGTCTCTACTGTCAATAATGGGATCACTGAGCAGGGAAGGAAGAAACTCCTAAATGCTGAGCCTTCTTATGACTGTCATCCACAGCCTTTAGGGTATCGTCCGTGGATGCATGGAAAAGCCCAGCACCATCAAATGGCAAATCTTCAATCTTAGATTTCTCAACAGGTTGTACAGCAGTGGATTGAAGCCAGGCATGATGTCAAAGAGTGATGGAGGAGACCAAAGTTTTCGATGCACAAGTGACTGCATGGCAAACCGAGTTGATTTGCTGTTTCACAGTGGCACAGATCTCAGACAGAGCTCCTGAAAGGGTAGGCCTGGCTTCCTCTGAGACTGAGTCCAAGATAGGACACAAGCAGATGCGTCATTAAACGTGTAAGCAGCCAAGTAAGAAAGATAGGTATTGATGCAAGTATTCATGGAGGCCACAGCATAAATCTTTTTTGCAAGAGTATCAATCTTCCAACCTTCTCTATCAGGAGGAATGGCCTGTCATGGTTGTCAAGACTTGGAAGAGGAATGGACGATCATGGAGTTGGGTGGCAGGTGACTGAAGAGAAATTTCCCCAAGGACTCCTGGATATTGTACAGAGCATCATAATGCTTTGATACCAGTGGAGCAGAAGCAGGATGATCCCAAGATTCCTTGAGTACTGAAAGATGGACTGGAAGTAGAGGAAGAATAGCAGAAGAAAGCAATTCCACCTGAATGAGTTTATGCACCACATCAGTGACGACTGGAGTATTGGTAAAACCCTGTACTTGTAAAGCAGTGGCCATTCTGGTGATAAGGTCCAGATATGCCTTGGGACCTTCCGTCAGGGATAAAGAGGCCAAGTGGACCACATTGTCATCAAGTATATTGAGCTCAGGGTCTGCATCACTGGAGACAGATCAATCAGACATCAAGTCCAAAGAAGACGAATGTGATGGAGGGGCATGATGCAAAACATCTGCAAGTGGCACAGAAGGTTGAGCAGCAAGATCACCAGGTCACAATGGGGAATGGTCAACTGTGACTACTGGTGCCAAGGAACCAAAGGATCATCGGTCCCGATGTGGCGAACGGGAAGACCGGTATGAAAAAGAACGTCTGCTATGTGATCTCGATGTTTGGTCACAGTGTGGCATATGTTTTCACCAATAAGCAGAATGGCCATGGTGAGATGATGGTGACCTGGAGTAGGAGTAGCAGTAGTGACAGCGATGTCTGCGATCTGGAGACCAAGACCTTCCATATGACTGAGAATGAGATCGAGAAATGGAGCAGTAGTACTTGGCATCCGTGCAATCAAAGTGTGATCGAGGTGAAGGAGACCGACTCCACAGGAAATCCTCCCCTTCATCCAAAATGTGGATAGGTTGTTGGGAGGCTGGTATAGGCAGATGGTGTGCCTTAGTCAATGGACTGACAGGGCGCGAAGAGTGAAGGAGCGAAGAGGGAGCATGTTAGCCAGGCGTAATCTGATCTATTTGAGTAGGCAGTACTGGAGTAAGAGTAGGAGATTTGTCTGTTGCCTTGCAAGAAGCCATGGTCAAAGGGCCAGCAACCGGAGTGGACGTGGAAAGTCCCAAGATGACAACAGAATCCAACTTAGGCACTGAGGCTGATGTTGATGGTTTCGTTTTTGAGGTCAAGGGATCGGTACCATCTGGTTTCTTGGATTTATGAGATTTGATGAGAGCCTTTTGAGGAGTCCCTGAGTGCTATGACTTATGTGGGATGGAGGAAGCATGAGAAGCTGTTGAAGATATGGTAGGGCGAAGGGCAGCTTCTAGAAGTGACACTCAGAGATGACCGGCCCGGTTCCGTCATGCCTGCTCAGTAAATTTTACACAGTGGGGGCAACCTTCTACATGGTGGAGCTCCCCAAGACAGAGAAGGCACAAATTGTGTTTGTTGTTCTAGGGGAGTTTATCAGGGCAGCAGTGGCAAACTTTGAAAAAGAGTGTTTGGCCCATACAAACACCTTCCCAACCAGGAAAAAGGAAGGGGGGGAGGGACGAAGAGGAAAGAAATGAAACTGAAGATAAAGATCTTTTTTCTTTTTCTTTTTTTTTTTTGTAGAGGAAAATAGTCTGGAACAAAGAAGAAGTTGGAAGAGACAAGGCAAGTCAGAAAAAAAAAATTCCTGAGGTGACCGAAGAGCGAGACAGGAGAGGTGTGACCATAACGGTGGATGAAGAAGAACTGAGTGGGAGGCGGCTCTCTTCCTCGCTCCAGGCACACACAGTACATGCCTGCTCCCCAGAGCGGGAAGGGAGCTCACCAAACTGATTCTGAGGCAAGCTTTGGAAAGTTCTCCAACGAGGTTATGTGCAGGCACCCAACCCATGTGTGGGACTGCACAGAGACCATGGCGAAGATAATTTAGCATTTTGTGTGTGTTATTGGCTATACTGTATATAATTTGTAATACATTTGTGTAATCTGGTTGCTAGGATTACTGAGAATATTTTGGCTCTTGCTTCAAGATAGGTTTGAGGGATTCTGGGCAACTGAGATCTTTTCCTTTCTTAGGAGTCACTATGATATTCGATATAGCCCAAGTTTGTGGCATAGATCCTTTGAACAGCATGCAGTAGCAAATATCAGTCAAGGAGCTCGCTAAGAGATTGGAAAAAGTTCTATAAAATTCATCAGGGAAGCCATCTCTGCCCAGGGCTTTTTTTTTTTTTTTTTTTAATATATATATATAGTTTCAATAGGTTTCTCCATATCTGCTTTATGTTCTAATGAGATCTTATTAATTAGGTTATTAGAATTAAAATATTTAATAATTCTGGGTTTGGGTTGCCAGTTTTATATAATTGTTCATAGTAGTTAACAAGTACCTTTTTTAATGTTCCTTTTCTAAATAGTTGATCTTATAAGAAGAGGTCTAATTGATCAATTTTTTTGGATAACAAAATATAGTTAATCCTAGTTTGAAAATTAAATTGGAAAGAATATTAGGTATAGTCACATTCAGTTTGATGCTGGGAATGCCAAATATTGCACAGGTCAAACTTGTCAAAAAGGTTTGCCAAATCAAATTTATTGTCATTTTTTGAGGGGGTAAATGCCTTTTTTTTTTGGTATGGATCTGTCTAAAACCATATCAGCTACACAGTTAAAATAACAATTTCTCCAACATAAAATGCCTCAAGTTTTATCATGACTCCCTTGAGGAATTGTAGTTGATTTTGACTAGGGGCATAGATAGAGGCTAGAGTAATCATTTGTTCATCTAGTGATCCCTTTGAAAAGGTATAGCATCCCATAAGGTCAGTCTTTATGGCTTTAAGAACAATATGAAATTATTTGAAATCAAGATCGCAACTCCTCTTGACTTGGAGGATCCAGAGGTATGGTATTTATGTGTGAACCATTTGGTTTTGAAATTTTGATTTGGTACAGACAGATTTAAGATCGGTCTCCTGGATAAACAGAATGTCTGGTCTCAATTTAACCAGCATAGATGTCATTCTTTTTAATTTTATTTTGTTATTCAGACCTCTGCAGTTTATTGAAATTATTTTAATATTGTGAGCCATTTGGTATTTTATGATGTAGACAGTCCATTAATCTGGTATTCACAGTTATAAACAAATTAGCAATAGAATGATCTTTATAGTTAACGTCTCCATCCTAGCAAGAAATAAGTAGAATAGCCTTATGGCATAACAATTTATAATAAGTTTCAATATCAGGTGCAATTTATATGACAAACAACAACTGGTCCCCCCTTCCACCCTCTTAACCCACCCAACACTAAACTTAGAAAAAAGCCTAGAAGGCGTTTCATCAAAAACTTTTACCACAAAAAATATTAAGATACCAAAGATATGGAAGCAATATCACAGTCTCCCAAATTTATCTAATACTGTGGTGAACTGCCGCTGCCAAGATTTTAACAAGAACACAAAAGTTGCACTCCCACTAAGGATAACAGATACCCATTGAAAGTAGAGCTGTTTTTCTGTGGAGCACTTACAGTATTATGTACCTTTCTCCCCTGCCCCCACCTACCCCGAACTCCCTCCATTGGAGTAATAAAGTTAGAATAAGAAACTAGAAATGATAACAACCATATGAAGTGACTAATAAATCCCCCAACTGGAGGTGAGTTACCAGAGCCTTGGAGAATATCCAAGAAGATATGGCTACCAGCTCTAGCTCTGGGACTACCTTCTCAAAAGAGGCAACAAATCCTAAGACATCCCCCTCCCCCGACCAACCATTAAACTAGAATTAGTAAAGCAGATTTAAAGACAATAAACCAAGCTACCTTTGTATAGTATCTATTTGAAAATGACAAAACAATATAATATTTAGCAGCTAGTTGATCAACGTGTTTGTCTCACTGGAATTTTACTCCATTTAGGAGGCGTCACAGGGAAGTCCAATTTATGCTTTTGAGAATTCTTCAGTAGATCTTGTGGAGTTTCAAGATTTAAAGATTGTAAAAGAGCATGACCGCTATCCAAGTCTGATGCATAAAATGATTTCCCTTGGTGAATAACTAGGATTTTGCTTTACCAATAGCTGGAGCAATACCCTCCTCAAGTTTTAACATCGATGTGAGCCAGAAAAATAGGCAGGTCAGTGCAGTCTTCATATTTCTCAGCAATCCCTCTAAATTTCAGGTTATTTAGTCTAAATTTGTCTTCAAGCACCATGAGTTTTTCTGTTGCCTAGTTTTCATGCTGTTGAAGATAGTACACTTCTTCCTGGACTGTGAGCCCCAGTTCCATGGCAGCATCTCCTGTTCGAGAGACTTGATGTAGAGAGGTTTTTATTTCACCCAGTCAATCAGCAATGGGTTTAAGGAGGGTAGGGATTTTTTCCCAGTACGTCTGCTTCAAATAATTTTAGAGAATCTGAGAGATCCTGCTTTGTGAGAGCTGTGCCACTAGGAAATGATTTGTCAATTCCAGTAGCCATTTTGGATCCTTCACTCTGTGCTAAGGGCGTTGTGTTGTTCAGCTCCCACAAAGAGAAAAAGGTTTTTACAGACTGAGATTCGGGATTGTGGTCTTTATTTTTAGAACCTCCAGACTTTCCCATACCATAAATTTGATCAACAGTGCCTCATTTATTGGGTTGGTTGGTTGGAAAGGGGAAGGGGAAGGGAACTCAGCCTTTAGGTGTTCACCATGTTCACATTCGATGCCACCCCCCCATAAAAATACTTAGATGAATATTCTTACAACACCTGCTGAAGAATAATCCTATTAAAGGAGGTGTCCAGTACAGCTGTAATGTCCAATACAGGTAGGGGAAGTAAACAGATGGCTGTCATATATATATCCTCCAAGAGGACATTTTTGAGAGCAACATTTGTGGCTGCCACTGAACCATGTGAGCAATGATTCAGGGGAAGTATAGTCCCCTGATTGCTATGCAGGAGAAAAATATTCTGTCACCTGTCTACTGATAGTAGATATGTATATCTGGGAACTGGGGTTGTAAAACATTAATGGATTCTCAGGACCTACAGATGTTAATTCTAATGGCCTTCCTAATGTCTAATTCACATCATTATTTTTCAAACATCAAAATATAAGAAAAGCAGGCTGAATGAGACCAGCAATCCACCTAGTTCAGCACTGTTTCCCACAGAAGTCAACCAGGTACCTTTGAAAGGCCTACCAACAAGGTCCATTTCTTCTTCTGTTGTTTCCTCTGGGCAACTGATGTTATTAAGAAGTATATTGTCTATAAACACAAAGGCTCCATTTAGCCCTAATGGCTCATAACTATTTATGGATTTATCCTCTTTGAATTTGTTTTCAAATGACCCAAATAAACAGATTTTCTAAACTCCTGGGAATCACAAATTTAAGTTCTAAGGGCTTTCCAGAAAACTAATGTGTATCTCCTTTTTTCGTTTAGCTGGGGAAGATTTGGTCAGAAGTTAAGCACACCTAATTCCTGACTTAAGGGAAAACTGGAGTTTTCCCAAGGCAGAAAGGATGGATCTAGGTGAAGAATGCTATGTTTATAGAAGATGCAGGCTCAAATCCAGAGCCTTTAGGAACAGAATAAAACCCTAGGATGCAATCCTATAGACGGTGGGTGTAGTGACTAGTGAGCTGAACAAGCATTTGACAAGCAGGTTCTACGCAAAGTACATCCATCTTGGCTTCCTAAAAAAGCTGTCCAGGGATGCATCCTGGAGCATGCCAGGAGCCATTTTTGTTCAGCTATGCCCGGCAACAAGCCAGAATGTGTAGAATGAATATAGTAGTAGGTAAGATCTCTGCACAATCTCTGAAAAACTCTCCAAGCATTTTAAAGATTTTGGAAGTGAACATTTTATGAGATGCTGAAATGATTCAGGCCCTCTACTACCAGATGTTACTGCTCAGTCTCTACATGTGAAAGAGAAGCCAGGTTGGCTTTGGGTAAAACATTGGGATCTAGGGCAGGAGTTGTCTGACTGGTTTTTTGAGTCTTAAGTCCAATTAGACCTGAGAGCCAAAGTCTCTTAGGACAATTATTATCATGTCTGTACTACATTTTACACAGTAATCTTGCTAGAAGAAGAAAGGGGGAAAGATGTAGAAAAGTTCACAGGTCAACATCGTATCTGTTGCCTCCGTCCCCTCTTCTGTAACTGAGGGAGAAAATAATTCACCTTGGCATTTTCTTATTTGCAAACAGATCAACAACTGATATGTCCAACAGCTTGACTACTTGTTGAAAGATGTGGGGATGTAATCCCTACTCTCCTTCATTACTCTCTTCCTCAACTAATGTGTCTGGACATTCTGTGAATCTTAGGTGTATTCTGCCAAAATGGAAGGAAGACTGTGTATTGCCCAAGTGAACAGGAAGGTTCTGCTTATCTAAGTAATATATGCTTGTGATTACATTTTTCATGAAATACTGTAGAGCCAACCTGGCTGCTTAATCTAACTATCTGACCTGGTACATTACTTCTGGATGATTACTATTTTTCCAGAGCCACTTGCCCTGACAATGCCCCTCCCCAACTCAGCAGACTTGTCATGAAGCCAACTCCAGTATGGGAGATGGTCTGGTATTCTGTGCTCCTGTGTAGATGCTTTGTTCCACTCCACAGAGAAAGAAGGACTACACATCCTGAGACTTCTGGAAGATTGATATGGATGAGGAAGCAGCAACTACTAAAAGAGTCTGTCATGGTACCTCACCCCATGGCACAAAGTTCATGCATTAAATCCTGGAATCCTAAACATGAAAAAAGTCTCTTTGAGGGGAGGTGGTGCCAATTCTCAAGTCAAGAGATCCCATGTCATCAAAACAATCCTGTTGTTTGCTGATTGCAGAGAAGATTATTTTGGCTTCTCCATCAGTGATTATCTTCAGGTGTTGAAGTCTTCAAGTTAGATGAAGTCCTGGCTTGAATGATCACAAACCTGTTTCTGTCCAAGCAAGCTGTCACCAGCCTCATGTTCCTCTCACCACCACCAAACATTAATAGGCCCCAGTCATGAAACAAATTGCTTTCCCAGAGTTTTTCCATGGTCTCCACATTGAATGTTTTAATCTTTATAAACTGCTTAAACATTTTTTTTGGTTTCTTCTTTTTTTTTTCTTGGACACTTGAAAAAGTAGTCAAAATTGTACTACAGTAAAGAGATAGTTGATCACGTCTAAAACCCTTTGATGATTTACTGGATTCCTTGACATTTGAAAAGCATGCTCTTTTAAAGATACTAATGTCTAGATATTCCTGAAAAAGAGTCTGAACAATCCACATCTTAGATTATTAACCTATAAACAGCTGAAACAGAAGGAGAAAACTACAACATAGGGAGGCCAATACCACAACAAGCTGGACTTCCCACATTTACATCTTAAGCTAAGTGGCATGTTCAAAGGTACAACACTGTCCTAACCAAAATAATTTGTTGAGTGGGGAGTTCCAGTAGCCTTTGAAGCCATTGTCCAGATATGATTAGCAACTACTACCCTAACAGCCAAGAGGAAACTTCATGTGCTCATCTTGGCTACAGTTTTCTACCCACAGGGTCCCCAAAATCATCTTTGCGCTTTTTGGAAACTACTGTTCTAGAGGTTATGTGTGGCAATTTGGGTCACCTACTGATGGTACATTTAATTAGTTAATTACTTTAGATGACAAAGAACTAAAATAATGTTGGGGAAGAAATGGCAGAACTGGACTGCATCCTGCTTTTCACATTATGAATGACCAATAAACATTTATAAAGTATGCAAATATCTGATGTGGGTGTGAATATTTCAAAGCTTATTTATACTTACAGAAGCAAGGTGGGACAGGAGGCTCCCAGAAATTGTAACCTTGGCACACAGTACTCATTTCTATTGTTTCATCAGGAAAACACTGCTGTGGATTGCACAGTACAACCACTTCTGTTCCAGCTTTATATTGACTGTGCAATGGATATACGCTACCACTTGGAATTAATGGGGCACCACATAAATCTGGAGCAACTGTAATAAAGGGAGGGGCACACCCAACATAGTAAAAATGAAAACAAGGCTAACATTATATGGACGCTATTGTGTAGTTAATGACATTGCCAGAGGCCCGTATCATAATTTGGAAGGCACAGAAGTTTACTACTAATTAATTCATTGCCAATTCACGTAGACTCTTCATTCATGACAACTGAAACAAAGCTGTGTTCTTTGTCTTATAAGTCCTTTTCAGACATTACAACTGTGCATATTGGGAGCCTACCAACCCTGTATATCCTCCTGATAACAGTCACAATATCGGTGAACAGGGGCAATGCATATTTATGTGTGTCCGTATGTGTGAATATAAACCATGAAAAATCAAATGGTTTGTTCATGCATACCATAGCTGTACATACCATGAGGCATTGCTCCTGTTCATACAACATGGCAACCATGTGTATTGGGAAGATTTACATATGGTTGTAGGACTCCCAGTATGTGTGACTATAACATCCCAAAAGGTTTCTATCGTACATTTGTACTACCTTATTAAAAAAAACTTAATTGGTCATCTATGGCAAGTAATAAAAGACCTTATGAGAATTATGATTCCTGTTAAGAACTCTTAAGAGTTCTTTTCTGTTTTATTAAGATTACAAATGACTAATGGAGGTCTGTGTGGGCAAGTTAGTAAAACTCTTGCTAGGTCTTCCAAGTCTACATTTAGAACTGTGCCACTTTAGGGTTAAATGTGGGGGGAAATCCAGGTCTTTGAGACAAAGGCACAACTCAATTGCATTTCCCTCAAAAGCTAGCTAGTCTACTGTACTGGATAGAATAAGAACATAAGAGAAGCCAATGTTGAATCAGGCCAATGGCCCATCTAGTCCAACACTCTGTCACACAGCGGCCAAAATATACCAGGTGAGATCAGGAGGTCCAGCAGTGGGGCCAGGACACTAGAAGCCCTCCCACTGCTGCCCCCTCCAGCACCAAGTATAGAGTGCAGCACCTGCCCCAGACTGAGAGTTCCCCTCTATACCCTGTGGCTAATAGCCACTGATGGACTTCTGCTCCATATGTTTATCTAATTCCCTCTTGAAACTGTCCATGCTTGTAGCTGCCACCACCTCCTGTGGCAGTGAATTCCATATGTTAATCACTCTTTGGGTGAAGAAGTACTTCCTTTTATCTGTTCTAACCCGACTGCTCAGCAATTTCATGGAGTGCCCATGAGTTCTTGTATTGTGAGAAAGGGAGAAAAGTACTTCTTTCTCAACCTGCTCAATCCCATTCATAATCCTATAAACCTCAATCATGTCACCCCTCAGCCCTCGTTTCTCCAAGCTAAAGAGCCTCAAGCGTTTTAACCTTTCTTCATAGGGAAGGTGTTCCAACCCTTTTATCAGTCTAGTTGCCCTTTTCTGTACTTTTTCCAATGCTATAATATCCTTCTTGAGATATGACGACCAGAACTGTACACAGTGTTCCAAATGAGGTCGCACCAATGATTTATACAGGGTTATATGATAGAGCAAACATCTTCCTCAGTTCCCTCAGTTCCCTCACCACAACAGAATCCAGGAAATTTGTGCAACCCTATACATCTTCCTTATCTAAAGATCAGTGGAATGAGTAATAAATATTGGTGTCAGTGGCAATGCCAGTATAAATTTATTGTCCAAAACACAGTTGGAAAGATTGTAGCAGCACCTTGCAAGTTGTGACACATAATATTCTTCATCAGTTTTTGTACATAATTTGACCAAAGATTCTGAATTCAAGTAATACCACCATATCATCCTAGGGAAATTTCATATTTTCAAGACAGTAGCCAACCGAACCAAAAAACAAAATGACATGTTTTACCTTCTGCAAGAGCAAGGGTGATAATATATGAATAAGGATGGGCATGAACTGGATGACGAACTAATATATGTCACAAATTTTGGCAGGTTCGTGGTTCCCAAAGTGATGCTCATGAACTGAAGAACCACAATGAACTTCCATGAATTTTGGTGCAGCTCATAGCAGTTCGTGAAGAGCAGAAAATGGGTAAACCCCTGCTTTCTGCTCTTCACACAAAAAAAGCTGAGCTGTTTGGTTTAAATGGCTCTGCTCAGCTGTATGGAAACCCCTGCTTTCTGATTCCCACAAAAAGCCATGGGGAGTAGAAAGCAGGGTTTAAATGGCTTGGAGACGTTTTAACCAAACAGCTCAGCAGCAGTCCCCATGCTCAACTGTTTGGAAACCCTTGCTTTCTGCTCCCCACAAAAAGCTGTGGGAAGAACTAAGTAGGGGTTTAAACTTTAAATGGTTAATGAACCAATATGAACTGAGTCAGTTCACAAACCATCCTTCCAGTTCATATGGGTTTGTGGTTCAGTTCATGGTTCAGCCATGAACTGAACCGAACCACAAAAATGCAATTCATCCCATCTCTACATATGAAATGAAAGTTGAAGTCCTAAGTACACATTCCTAGGAGCAATGTCCCATTGAATAGACCCGTTTAGATTTTGGTGTGCAATGAGCTTCTGTCAGTAACCTAATCACTAATGATTAGGCTTAAATCACTAATGATTAGGCTTAAAATTAGATGATGACTGAGTTACCAGAGTATTTTAATATGAATCCAGGAACAGCTAGTACTCATGCTATTGAATAGAATGCTTTTAAAGCTTTTATTAGAGGGAGAATCATTGCATATACTTGTCATAAGTTGAAACAGTAAAGGAACTCGAGGCTCCCTGCACATCTTCTTGTCAGGTTTTGGATTATATCAGTCCACTCAGCCTAGAGGAGGTTGACAAATTACTCCTATCTGTGTGCCCAACCACTTACTGCCTTGACCCATGCCCATCATGGCTAATTAAAGCTGGCTGTGACAGGTTATGAGTTTCCCTGAGGGAAATTATCAACAAGTTCCTCTTGGAGGGGCTGTTCCCTGGGGCACTCAAGGAGGCAATGGTCCGCCCTCTCTTAAAAAAACGAACTCTGGATCCAGCCGAATTGGCTAACTACTGGCCAGTTTCCAATTTACCCTGTTTGGACAAACTGATCGAGAGGGTGGTTGAGGCCCAGTTACAGGGTTTTTTGGATGACGCCTCCATATTATATCTCTTCCAGTCCAGTTTCTGACAAGGTCATGGGACGGAGACAGCA
Organism: Gekko gecko; assembly: GCA_029375565.1. Taxonomy (NCBI): domain Eukaryota; kingdom Metazoa; phylum Chordata; class Lepidosauria; order Squamata; family Gekkonidae; genus Gekko; species Gekko gecko. The sequence continues at coordinate 123,323,836 of JAPDNY010000006.1, read as the reverse complement.
CTGCTCACCCTCATGGACAACCTTCGGAGGCATCTGGATTGAGGCGAATTGGTAGTGTGGTGCTGTTAGACCTGTCAGTGGTGTTGGACACCGTCGACTGCCAATTACTGACCCACTGCCTCACTGACACTGGGATCCAGGGGTCTGCCTTGCAGTGGCTCTCCTTGTTTCTCCAAAGCCAGAGACAAAGGGTGGCAGTAGGGGAACAACTGTCCCAAAGGCACCCACTAGTCTGCAGAGTGCCCCAAGGGGTGGTGCTTTCACCAATGTTATTTAACATCTCGATGTGCCCCCTTGCCCAGATTGCCCGAAGGCATGGGCTAGGGTGTCACCAATATGCGGATGACACCCAGCTCTATAAGCTTTTGGGCAGCCAGTCATACTCTAGTCCAGAAGATCTGGACCTGGCATTACAAGCCACGGCTGGATGGCTAAGACTGAGCCGACTGAAATTGAATCTGATGAAGATGGAGGTCCTGTGCCTGAGGGGAGGGATCCCACTTCTGACCTTCGATGGGGTGCTGTTGGTGCCAGCGCTGGAGGTTAGGAGTTTGGGAGTGCTCTTGGATGCCTCCCTAATGATGGAGGCCCAAGTAGCAGCCACTGCAAAATCAGCCTTTTACCATCTTCGGCTGATTAGGCAGTTGGTTCCCTTCCTTGAACGCAATGACCTGGCGTCAGTGATCTATGCAATGCTCACCTTGAGACTGGATTACTGTAATGTCCTCTACATGGGGCTGCCCCTTTCCTAAATTTGGAAGCTGCAGCTAGTGCGGAATGCTGCGGCCAGGCTGTTTTTGGGTCTCCCTATGGGGGAACACATCCAGCCTGTGCTAAAAGCAGTGCACTGGCTGCCTATAGCATACTGAATTAGGTTCAAAGTGCTGGTACTTATCTTTAAAGGCCTTTATGATCAGGGACCTATGTACCTAAAGGACTGCCTTTCCCCATGTTCCCCAGCAAGCACTGCAATTGGGCACTCAAAATCGCCTGGTCCTCTCAGGCCCCAGAGAAGCCAAGCTTGCAGTAACAAGGGCCAGGGCCTTCTTGGTGGTGGCTCCATACTGGTGAAATGAGCTCCCAGAAGACATCAGGGCCCTGCAGGACCTTTTACAGTTCCACAGGGCCTGTAAAACTAAGCTCTTCCACCAGGCATTCGCGTAAGGAGCCGCCCGCAACCATCTGAGGCCCGGGCCCCAACACCACCAATACCATCAATATTAATAATATCATAACATCATTACCATCACTAAATAGCCTGTGCCCCACTGATATGACCCAGACCATGCACTAACTGTGGACTCCCGCCATGGTATATGTTATTGCTAGCACTGTACGTATTGTTTTAAACTTAATTTATTGTAATTTTACTTGAGAGATTGTTTTATCTGTAATAATGATGTGAGCCGCCCTGAGCCTGCTGTGGCAAGGAGGGTGGGATAGAAGTCAAAATAAATAAATAAATAAACAAGCAGCTTAGAAAAATGAAAGAAATAACTCTGAAGGAAAAGTTGAAATATCTTTTAAGCCCATATGCTGTATTCTGAACTGTACAGTGAAGGCCAAAAATTTACAGAAAAGAATCTAGAAATGTTTTTTCCTTACCTTGATCTTCCATGTTTAGATATCATTCAGCAACGGGTTCTAACAGAACCTTTATGCATGGACAAAATAAAGGCTGTGATAACAAATATGAATAATGGCAAATCTCCAGAATCAGATGGTTTAAGAACATAAGAAAAGTTATGTTGGATCAAGCCAATGGCCCATCCAGTCCAACACTCTGTGTCACACAGTGGCCTCTTGAATGGTATAAAACCTTTGCAGATTTCTTAATTCCACAAACTTTAGCAATTGTATAGCAAGATTTTTGAGTCTGGCTCATTGCCATTGTCATTATATGATGCCTATATCACCGTGATCCCTAAACCCAGCAAAGACCATACTCGGCGTACACATTTTTGGCTTTTTTTTTTGATGAAGCGGCCACTTACCTCCCACCACAGCCTGCTAATGGTGGGAGGGGGGTGATTGGCCTTCACAAGTGGAGGATGGAGAGGAACATAAGAGTCGTGATGCTGAGAGTCATGACACTGGGTCGGGGTGGAGCCAGCCTATTTAGGCCAGGCATCGTCCACCGCCCAAATAGGCTGCATGTTGAGCCTGGCCCACCCTCCCATCCTGTTTTCAGTGCAGGCTTAGACCAGTCACCTTTTGGGGCCTGGTAGGAATTTTTCACCTTCTCCCGGATTGGCATTTGGGAGAAGGTGTTCTTGCCTACCTTGCACTGATTCCAGTGGGCTTGGAAATTGGTTATGGTGGGTTGTGCTGTTAAATAGGTTGGTCACTTAGTGGGGGAGATGGTGTAGTATGGGTTAGGAAGCAGAAATGGTAAACATCTGGGCATTTTTTCTGGTTGGAAATAGGAGTTCTCCAGGAATGGCCTTCGAGCCTTGTGGCTCAGGGCTGGGAATGGGGATCTCCCTTTAGCGGTGCTTCTAATGTGCCAGGCTGCTGATTGAGAGCCATAAGGACAGCTCAAGATTGGGGCAGGTGCCTTGCCCATGGAGGGATGGGAGGTGGTCAGGAGTTGACACCTGCCTTGTTCTTTCCACACTGATAGGCATCCCCTCGCCAGTTTTCAGTTTAAAAATAGTTAATAAAGTGGCCCTTGTTAAATCCATATTTTGTGTTCATCTCTTCATTCAGACTGTGGGGCAATGTGGATGCTAAGATATTAACTGTTATTCTTGCCAACAAACTCCAAAAGGTTGTTATAACTTGGGTATAGGTAGACCAGGTAGGATTTATACAAGATAGCCAAGGATCTGATAATCTTAGGTTGGTCACTGATCTAGCTTTAAATAGTAGGAGATCTGATCTAGTTGCTACTCTCTCACTTGATGCTGAAAAGCTTTTGACAAAATATACTGGAAATTTATCTTTGTTACATTGACTAAATTTAGTTTTCCTTGTGGATGTCTGAAGTGGATTAGAATTCTTTATTCATCTCCTAGATCCAGAGTGCTGACTAATAGCATATTTCCATGCCATTCCCTCTTAGGCAGGGCTGCCCTTTTTCTCCTCTTATATTTGATTTACACTTTGCACCTCTGACTTGTGCCATTAGACAACATAAGAATATTCATGGCTTTGTACATAACTTTTTAGAATTTAAAATTATTCCTAATTCAGATGATCTTTTATTATTTATGTAGGAACCTCAGTCTTCTATTTCTGCATTAATTAATATGATTAATGTCATAGGAGGCTTGTCTGGATAGTCAATTAATTTGGCAACATCTGAGCTGATGCCACTGGAAGACCATATATCACAGAGTGTATTTGTTTATGGACATTTTTGGGGGTGCCCAGATGTCATTTCTTGTCTTGGAATACTGAGCCCTAGAAATATTCTGCATATGATTATGCTAAATTTTAACAGGGTAACTGCTAATTTATGTTTGGATTTAGACATATGGGCAACTTTCAACTTTTCTCTATGGGGAAAGTAAATACACTAAAAATTATTATTATACCCAAGAATATGTATAATTTATGTGCAATTCCTTTCTATATACCTTGCAGATATATTCATAAAATTAATTATTTTGGGAATATATGTGGGGGTTCTCTCTGCCTTGGATTTATTTAAAGAGAATTCAACTTCCATTCAATGAAAGAGCATTTGGATTCCCTGATCTTTGTTTATATCATCAAGCATACTTATTAACTTGTACTAATTATTGCGATCACTCCTTGCAGTTGGACTGTCTAAATCATGGCTTGTAGGTTTCAACAAGATTAGGCTTGGCCACAGGACATGAAAATGGTTTCCATAACAACTTCAAGTCCTGGAATGACAGCCCAAGCTCAGGTAATGCACTGTTGCGAGCTCTCAGTGATACAAGCCAGAATCTAGGATATCCCACATGCCTCACAAACTGACCACAATCCTCATTCTGGGACTCCTATTTATGGAAGTTGGGGCAAGAGCCTTCAAGACTTATTGCTCACTTCTTGGGGATAAAAGAACTAGGGGGAACCATGAACATGGGTTCTCTGCGCTTCCTCTTCCCTCATCCTGGAGATCTCTGACTCTCGAACTCAAAGCTTCTCCAACAGGCTTGAGATTTCACTATCAATTTTGTAGTAGAATGTTTATTCATTTCTGAGGATGATTATGTACTTTTACATTATTTGCCCATCTTTTGGAGGCTAACCCATTGTCATTAAAAATGGACCCTCTGTGCCCTTACTACAGCTAAAAGACTTGTATTACAACACTGGAAAGATAAAAGTCCACCTCTAGTAAATCAATGGACTGAAGACATTAGAACTCTACCAATACTGGAACACATGGCAATTGGACATAGACTTATTTTTAGGTATTTGGAAACTGTTTGTAGAAACTTATGTGCAGATCTGCCACCGCTGTGGTTATATTTTTGTCATCTTCATCTGTCTCTCTGTCTGTCTGTCTATCTATCTATCTATCGTTCTATCCAGGAGTCATTTCCTGCCGGAGCGGTAAGGAGCCCAGGTCCCACCCCCAAGGGGGGGGAATTAAATGCCTGCCTTCCTAGCCCAATCTGATCGGGCAGGGAAGCCAGGCATGTCTGCCCACCTCCCCTTCCCCTCTCCTGCCAACCCACCACAGTGGAGAGGGGAAGGGGAGGCGGGCAGTCATGCCCTTTTTTCCCCCTGAAGAAGAGAGAAGGGGTTTAAAATTTAAACCCTTTCTCTCCAGAGTCGCGCCGCAGGGGCGGCACAATCTTTCCTTTGTATTCTATGGCCCACAGAATACAATGGAAAGATCGTGCCAGCCCTGCAGCATGACTCTAGAGAGAAGGGGTTTAAAGTTTAAACCCCTTCTCTCTTCGCTTCCCCCAGCCCACCTTCGTAGGCCAGCTGGGGAAGCAAAAAAGGGGGGGAGGCATCTTCAAAAGCCTCCCCTTCCCTTCCCCAGCCAGCCTGCCAAGGTGGGCTGGGGGGGAGGAAGCAAAGCAAGGAGGGGTTTAAAGTTTAAACCCCTTCTCTCTGGAGTTGCGCCACAGTGATGGCACAATCTCTCAATTGCATTCTGTGGGGCCATAGAATACAATAGAAAGATCGTGCCACCCCTACTAAATGACCCCTGGTTCTGCCTGTCCGTCTATCGATCGATTGATATGTTGTTGATGGATTTTAAGTTTCTTTCTTTTGTTGATTTTTGAAAGGAAAAAATTTAAATAGGGAATGAAATATAATTGGGTAAGGAGTATGATTAAACATAATTCAATGAGGTAAAAATTAACATGAATTAATATTATACTTAAAAGAATATATTGCCAAGCAGAAATTATGGAACATCTATAACTTATCATTAACAAAAGGCAATTGATATCCTGGGGTAGGGCAGGGTAGGGGTAGGGTGGGGGCACAAATCTTGCAAGGTATGATGGGATACAAATCTCAATAAATAACTAAATATAAGAAAAGAAAAGAAAAAAACAATGTTTTTTATAGTTATAAAGGCAATAGCTGACATAATGGCAGTGAAAAAACTCATAGAAAACTGACCACAAATCTAGCCTCTACAAATTTTAGTCTTTGTAATTCCCATCATTAATGTAACAATTATTTCACCAAGGACTTCAGGCTAGCATACATAGGTTCTTCCTTTTCCCCAGGGTACTCTCCTAATAGCCATCCTGAGAGGTAGGGCTTTTCCACTTGGGTTTTTTCATTGGTTCTGGTCCCATAATGCTGCAATTTATCCTAATTTCCATACACATTTTTGTGCATTTCATTTTTACTTTGTTTTTCCTCTATCGCCCCCCCCCATCCCCAACTCTTTTGAGATCCCTTTTACCCTGATGTTTTTCTGGAAGCCAATTTTGAGTCGGCTTTTTCATAGTACATAACATTTCTTTCAGTTTTCTTTGTCCCACCCACCTCCAGCCTACTTTTCAATGACTGGACCGTCAACATCCTTGAACCACTCCCCCCCCCGAAAAGTGATTTCAATTTTTTTTAAACCCTAAAATAGCAATATAATGCTGTAATGTTGCAACGATCATTTGAGCAAGTTAAATAAGCCTAGAGGCTTGCTTTTTTAAAAAAAAAAGAAAGAAAGCTGAGAATTCAGGGAACCTGCTCAAATTATCATTTCAGCACTACAGTGTTATATTGCTATTTTAAGTCCTTAAAAATACATGGATTCTGTGATGCCATCGATGACAGTACACTCCTCTGAAAATTCTCATTATTTAACCAGGCACGGAAGAACCCTGCCCAAACCAATTCAAGTGCTTGTGGATCAAGTCCCAAGAAAATCAGGAGTAACTTGAGTGTGTGGAAATGGTTGTAGACAAGCTGAGATAAAGTGACTGCACCAAGGTCACCTGTAGGGAGCTATATGGATGAGTGGGGATTTGAAACTAGCTCTCGCTGGTTCTAGCCACTACACTACAGTGGCTCCCCAATGGTGGAAACTTAAGGTCTTGTTCTAGTGATCTGATAACTGTCTATTTGCCTTGGGAGGATGCAGTGGAAAACCTGTACTGTTGTTCATTGAGTGGTCTTCTGTGCAGGCACACATGGGGGACTATGCATGTGCATACCACCCATGAAGATTCTAAAGATTTCTAGTACTTTCCAAGGCATTTGAAGCACTTCCTTCCACATCATGGGCCAGCATTTTCCTACCCAAACTGGAATAGGGGAGAGGAGTACTCCTCCCTCAGTCCTCCCTCTATTGTCACAGAGAAGTCAGATGTTTAGAGCCAGAAGCCCACAGTGGGGAAAGAAGGGATGGATGTGTGCCTGCACAAAAGACCATTCAACAAACAGTTATAGGTAAGCACAATCCTGTTTTCATCTTTGTGGCTTCTGTGTGTAGTCCACATAAGAGAACAGCAAGCTGACTTACCAGGGTTGGTGTGGGCTGATAAGTGAAATGGAAACTGTAAGAGTGCTTTTAACACAGATGCCTCACTCCTGAAGTCCACATCAATGAAATAGGGTTCCATGAAGGTGGATAGAGATGACCAAGTGGTAGCCTTGCAGATATCAAGTATCAAAATTCCTCCCAGAATAGCAGTTGAAGAAGCCTGTGCTGTAATTGAGTGAGCTTTGATTGGGAAGGGACACAACACACCTGCAACAGAGTAAGCCAGTCTAATAGCAGAGACCACCCAGAGTGATACATTCTATATATCAGCAAGCTTTGATCCTTGTGGAAGTCCTTAGATATTTGCAGATACAAAAAGTAAAGCCCTCCTTACATTTAGTGTTTATAGTGTCTGCTCTGTTAGTGATGGAGGAGCTGGAAAAGATATAGGGAGTATTATATCTTGTGACAGATGAAAAGTTGAAACTACCCCCTCCCTACTTGGCCTCAGCATGGAACAAGAACCAGGGGCGGACAAAGGGGGGAAGGCCAGCTGAGGATAAGATGGAAAGAGCCTGTGTGCTGAAACAGTGCTGCAGGACAGAGCAATACAAGCAGTGTTCCCTCTAAGTTGAGTTAGTGTGAGCTAGTCCACAGTTATTTAGCCTCTGGCTTACACATTTTTGTCTTCGCTCAGGAAGGATGGCTCCAGGGCAAACTAATTTATGCAGCAGCCAAATTTCTTGCTCACAACTTTAATGCCAGTGGCTCACGAAATAGAATTTTTGCTCACAAGACCCCACAGCTTAGAGGGAGCATTGAACACAAGATTCTCTCACCTCAGGTGCCTTCCAACACATTTCTGAGGCTGGCTGAAAACAAAGGGAGGATAAAGTTTGACAAGAGAAGGTGGGGAACCCCAACGGAGTGAGAGGAAGCTTCTATACTGGTGAATACTAGCAGTGACTTCACCTTGAAGAAGCCTCTCCCCCACCTGCCAACCCCTCCCAGGTAGAGTTAGGCCCAGCCCTTGTCAACAGAGCTCCCAGTGAATTCCAAGTAGTCATCAAGAAACAGGACAGAAGAGGAATATGAGTCCTTGATTGAAGACATGGATTTCACTCAGTTCAGGCAGAACAAAAGGCTTGCTTGTTATGGGATGTGACAATACAATAGCAAGAAACCAGGCAGCTCTAGTGAGGGACTTGTGCCAAATTTTGTGGGAAGGTCAAGGAACAGCAACTGAAGTAGGACTTTCAGGGATGCCCAGCACCACTGGTGGGGTGACATCCATCTTACCAAACTAGAGCCTGATGACATTGAAACTTATTTTTAAGTGGTTGAGTAGACTACTGAGACAGGACAGTATGAATAATTTTGTTTAGGATTTGGAAATTGTATAAACGGTTTATTTACTTGTCTATAAATGAATTATTTATTAATTATTATTATTGATAGATTTTTGAAATTGGTATTGATACCATGCACAGTTAATTTCTTTGTGTTCACACTGAAAGAAGATAGCCTTGTACATCATCCTAAAAATATGTAAGGAGTGTATTTGCTGAACCACCTCCAGAAGGCCATGCCAGGAAATTGGCCCCATCACCAAGAAAGATCTTGCTGGGACAGCAAGGGGATAAATAACACTATGAAAGGGCACCGTGAGCAAATGCTAAACACTGATCAATTTCTCTTACAGATTGCAAAGCAAATGGTATCATTCATTGTCTGTATAGCAATACAATAAAAAAAATATCATTTGCTCCAACTTGCCCTAGTAGATCAAAAAAGCTCAGACCAAATGGTTGGTCATTGTACACCTACACAAGTGTCTGCAGATCCAGTGAGACTAAGTGGAAGGCACTAGCAGTCATAGATCTTTGCATGTGTTTAAAAACACTTCCTCTGGAGCTGGGAAGGAGAAACATTTGTTTTGCTTGGTTTTCAAACTGTCTGCCTCTAAAGCTCCAATGGAGGGGGAAGGGAAAACATCCATTTTGTTTCCACACCCTCTCTCAGAAGCCTGGAGTCGAGGGAGCTATAGCCTGCTTTTTGCAGACAGAGATCAAGATACAAACTTGTTTTTAATGCCTTCCCCAAGCTCAGAAGCCCCGCTGCCGATAGCAAAGTAGGGGGAAACGTCATTGCTTTATTTCCAAAGAATATGGCTGTTTTTCCTCCATGCTTGTTGTTGCTGTTCTCTCTCCTGGGACTTCTGTAAAAAAACCCCTGTGTCTGTGTGCCTCTTTTCCAGTCCCTGCCACAGAAGAGAGTAAGGAGATTCTGGCACTCCCCATGGGAGCAGAGGGAGGGAGCATGCAATGGACTCCTCAGGCTGACGGAGCTTCTCCTTTTTATAAAAATTGGCTTCATGTTTATCAATAAGTGTTATATAATACAGATCCTTTGACTGGTGTCATATTCCACAGCTTGTTATTTTGTATTCTTATGGTTTTTACTGCTAGTGCATTGCCAGCAGGTGCATCTGCAGGGCTGCACCCTCTGGTCCTCTTAAGTCACTGCTCTTGGATCCTTGAGATCTTCCCTTGAGGAGTCACTGAACTGGCCATAGGGGTCATAACAGTATTTATGTATTTATTTATTTTATTCTATTTGTATCCCACCCTACCCTTCAGGCAGACTCAGAGCAGCTCACAACACATAGTAAAACAAACAATAGTTCATTAAAATATCAAATCACTTCATCAAGATAAAATACATTAATGCACGATGGCAGCTTAAAATTTCTAACTACAGTGCAATGCTGAAACAGTGTCAGGTGAGGTGCCACATTTCTCTCAGAGTAACCAGGGTTGGCTGATACTGGTACCCAGTTGGTATAGGCAGTGCCTTAAGGCAGCTGAAACAAATTAATAAACTAAGCAGATTGAGCAGGGAAGACTGGTGTTATTTGGACATCTGGGGGAAGAAATAGGGAACCAGTTGCCTGACCAGCTGAAGATAGTAAAAGGCTGACCTGGCAACACTGGTGACCTGGGCCTCCACAGAAAGGGAGGCATCCAGAATCACCCCTAGACTCCTCACCATTGGGGCTGGAATCAGTGACACCCCATCAAGGGCTGGGAGTCAGATTCCTGATCCAATCCACTCACAATTCAGGTACAGGACTTCCATCTTCACTTGGTTCAATTTCAGCCAGTTCTGTTACCACCAACCAGCCACAGCCTCCAGAGCCCTAGCCAAAATATCTGGGGTGGAGTCAGGCCACCCATCCATCTGCAGATACAGCTGAATGTCATCAGTGTACTGATGATAGCCCAGGCCATCCCCGCCCCCAATTAGCAGGGTTAGGGTGCACATATAGATGTAAGAGAGGATCACCCCTTGCAGGATGCCCCATACCAGGGAGTAACATGGAGATACCCTCTCCCCAAGCACCACCCTCTGTCTCTGACAGAGGAAGACAGCCACTACAAGGCAGTCCCTCATATCCCCATGTTGGCAAGGCGGTGGGTAAGAACGCCGCTATTAGGTCAAGTAGCAGTAGCAGTGCTGATTTGCCCTGATCCAGATGTCTCCAGAGATCATCCACGAGGGAGACCAGTGTTGTCTCCGTCCCATGACCAGGACAGAAACAGACAGGAATGGGTGAGGATGGAGGAGTCATCCAAGAATCCCTGGAGCTGTTCAGTTACTGCCCTCTAAACTACCTTACCCAGGAATGGAAGGTTCAATACTGGGTGGTAGGTGTCTAGGACTACAGGGTTCAAGGATGGCTTTTTCAGAAACGGTCTCACCACTGCCTTCTTCAGACACCCTGGGAATGTCAATGATTTTAAAGACATGTTGATAATATTACCTAGGGAAGCCTGAATTTCATACTCTGCAGGCTTTAACAAGCCAAGATAGACACAGATCAAGGAGGCAAGTGGTGGGCTTCACAACTGCCATGATCTTGTCGACCTCCTCCTGGAAGAGTTGGCTGAATCGGTCCAACACTGGACCAGAAGATGGCAACAGGGCTTCCAGTTCACATACTGTTTCAACTGTGGCTGGCAGGTCACAGCAAAGCAACAAGACTTTGTCCACAAAGTAGCTGGCAAATGCCTCACAGCCAACAGCCAATTCCTTATCATTTTGCTTCCCTTGTGGTAGGGAAGTTAATGATCTAATTATTCTAAATAATTTGGATGGGTGAGAGCTACTGGACACAATGGAGGCCACACAGAATTCCTTCTTTGCTGACTTTATTGCCATCTCATTGTCTTTCATAAAAGTCCTATAAGATGTTCTTGCAGCTTTATCACGAATATACCAGCACCCTTGCTCAGCTCTTGCTTCATCCTCCACAGCTCCAAGGTATACCAGGGAGCTGGACTGGTGCAATAGGACGATGGTGCCAGGGAGCAATTTTGTCGATGGCTTCTGAGAGCTGGCTATGCCAGTCCTCCATCAGTTTACCAATAAATCACCATGACGCATCAGATCCTGCAGAGCATTTTGGAAACCAACTGGATTCATTAGTCTCTGCAGGAGAGCATAAACTGGCTCACCGGCTAAACAGGGAGGGGTTGGGGTGGTTAGCTGGGCCTTCAGGGCAAAGTGGTCTGACCATGGCACTGCTTCTATAGCTATCAGATCCACATCTATTCCCATCCCCAAAATAAGATCCAGCGGGTGGCCTGCTTGGTGTGGGTACTGATACAAACTGGGAGAGTCCCAGTGCTGCCATGGATGACACTAGGTCCTTGGTCTGCAAAGAGGCCACATCATCGGCATGGACATTAAAGTCTCCCAAGATTAAAGCCTAGGGTGCTCCAATGCCCAGCCCGATACCATGTCCAGCAGGCCTGGCAGGTTATCCGTTGATGTGTTAGGCAGTTGGTACACCAGCCAGATAGCCAACTTTCCTCAGCATTCCCCACTAAGCCTACACATTCAGTGCCAACAATTTTTGATGCAGGGAGCATCCTGAAGAAAAATGTCTCATGGACTAGCATTGCCACCACCACCCCGCCCATTAGTACAGGACTGATAAAGTTCTGAGAAGCCTGGAGGGGCCAGCTGGTTCAAGGTGACCGTCTCACCCTCCCACACCCAGGTCTCAGTCACACATGCCATGTCTACATTTTGGCCTGCAAGATAATCCTACAAGGTTGAGGTCTTATTATTGATAGACCTGACATTATACAACATTAGCGTCAGAGAAGGGTAAACCATCCTAGCCCCACTACCATCATCTCTCGGGATGGGATGAAGGTTGGAAATGGACCAAGCATAGCCATATCTCCATCTCTTTCCCTTATAAAGCCTTACCCCAGTGTCATACCTCCCCTGACCCCCAGCCACCAGAATCCCCAATACCATCATGGCCTTCCCTGCTGAAACCTCCAAGCCCATATCTAATCACACCTAACATTTATAAAAAAAATCCTCACTAACACAATAATTCATTAACAACCCACAGGCCTAACCAGAGGAATACAATTTGTGAACTAAAAGACCTCTAATCAAGAAACAAAAAATTCCCTCCTACCCAGACTTCTCTTTTTACTCCCACCTGTTAGGAGATGTACTTTGAAAATGCTTTTATTTGTTATTTTCTGACCTGCACACACACCTGAATGTTGCTTGCAAGCGTCTTTGCATTGGGAGAAATGTGTGCTTTGTTGGATGTGACTCTCTGCACTAGGAAGGTACCACACAGCCTGTACTTTCATGCAAATGAAGTTACACACACACACCTTTTATACCTCTACCCAGCAGACATTGGGAACAAGAAAGCATCCCCATTAGCATCTCCATTATGGTTCTCTAGAAGGATGTATAAACGACAACTTGTCCACCATTGAGGAATCTGTACCTCACATGTAACCCACAGGATGCTTGGCATTTGCATGTGTTAAGACTGTTTCCTGTTTTGTCACTTGGACCAAGCCAGAGTCATCTGCACATCCAAGGTTTCCATGCCAACCCATCTTTGCACCATGGACCAAATGTTCCCTTGTAGTAAGGTGTAGACTTTCAATATTGCCCCACCTTAGTAGGAGGGTACCCCACATTCTATAGCCAATGGTATAGGGATGGGACGGACCAGAGAGACCCCAAGCCAGCCCCCAATACTAGCTGATAAAACAAGGTGCAACCTTTGTTCTGGGGTTCCCTTCGTCATCTTCCCCAGCAAGCTAGCTAGTCATCCTATAGGTAACTTTCATGTGCTCTCTTGGAATCCGGACCAAGAGACCCTTTGCACATGTTGGCAGGTTCCAGCTGTGTAAGGTGAGAGTTTTCCTTAGTTAGAAACTATTCTTATATTCTTCACTGTGGAAAGGTCGAGCTACAGGATCAGATAAGTATTACGTGTACTCCCTTCCTAAATACTTCTAGTTTAAAACCCCAAATTGTATTTCCATTGCTGCTGTATCTAAAGGAACTTGTATGTATGTGTGAGTGCATCTGTTTTGTTTGCCTGTGTACTAAAAAGATATTATTCAGTAAAGAGAATCTTTAACTTAAGAAAGCTTGTCAAGTGTTCTCTTTGGGGAAACAGATTCTTGGAACGAAGTAGCTTTCTCTGTATACATAGACCAGCAACTCAAATAAGTTAGTCTGCCCACTGCGTAGATAAGCAGTTCAGCTAACACACCCTCTCCCTGCCAGTAAGAAAAATCCAACACAATTTAATACTAACATTGATGGGTAGGGGTACTAAAACCAAAACCAACCAACCATCTAGCTAGCGCTAATAAATAATCCAATTTCAACCACCCCTTAAAAGCACTCAGTATTGTCCCTCCACACCAGATCACCAGCATCCCTCTCCAGAAAGCAGGTTCCCAATTGTCAATGGGGACTGCTGTACCAGTCTTCCATATAGTATAGTGCAACTTTGAAACTGCAACTAGTTCAGAATTGTCATTCCTTCAGTCACCATCCAGAGGCCTCTTGCAAGTGCCTTGGCCCAGGATGGCTTGGTTAGCTGTCACCAGGGAAGGGTCTTCTCAGTTGTGCCCTGTCCACCTGTGCCCTGCTGGACTTGTTTAGTTCCAGTAGAGCATGCAAAGCTGTATTGTTCAGGTTGGCCTTCGGAGGGTAACCACATACTTGGGCTGTTTTATAGTGGTATGGTGATAGCCACGTATTTTAATATTTTAATGTTAATATTTTATATTTGTTAGTTGTTTTTGTGTTGTTTTTACCTTACTGGTTTTAATGTTGTAAGTTGCCACCAGACCCTTTGGGTGAGCGGCAACTAAAAAAATGGAATAAATAAAATAAATAGTGCATATAATCAGCTCTATTACTGATTTTTGTTAAGAAACTTAACATGCTAACATGCTGCAGTGTCAGTCTTATGCATAGATGGTTAACAGTAAAGCCAGCAGTGGAAAACATATCCTACAGACAAGAGTTTTCCAGTTCTTGGAAAGTGTTTAAACACTGTTTAAATATAAAAACAATAAATGAATACTTGTTTTATTGTTTCAACATTTAATATTCTACAACTTTAATCTGATCAATATTTGATCAGCTAGCTGACCAAATTTATATTGACCCTTCTAACATCCAACCCTTTGTTATTTTTATAAAATATTACACACCAAAGAAAGGCAAATTTTAGTGGCTTATTATAGTTGAATAAGAAAACAAAATTACTAATCAAATCTGTTTTCGTTCTTACTCTTTCTGCAAGATGGTACTTCAGGATTCCACAAGTTGTCCTCATTACATCTAATCAAATAACTTCCAACCATGAAGTATCCAGTTACACATTCAAATGCAACAGTGCTGCCTAATGTATATGTGTGTTTTAATCCACTTATTGGAGTTCCATGCTTCACTACAGGGTTTTCACAGCGCACCACTGGAAAGGAAAGGAAGATATATATATATATACACACACACACACAAACACACACATTAAAACCCCTTAAAAACAGAACACTGCAAACAGATTTAAATTATTCTTTTTACAACAAATATATTCTGCTGAATTCTTATCAAATTAGTGAATCCTGATTTTAAAAATTTATCTCCTTCTGGTTTATAAAATGAGATATATTAAAATGAGACTGCAGAGATGGAGTACTTTAATACTGAGGCTAAGGGGTTAGCAGTAGAAGAATTCATTTCAAATTCCATATTTTAAGTGGGAATCTGAGCCACTGAGCTATGATTTGTAAGAATTAACAGGAGAAACAAAGGTGGAGAAACAGAGTCATACATTGTAAGGAATTATCAGCTTGTGGAAACTGATAGTAAGCAGTCATTCCAGTAAATTGGAAACACACCTGTAGCTTCAAAGCTTTCTTTCACATAACTACTTCCAGGTATTGGGCCAATAACTGCTCCTGAACTAGAACAGTATACAAGAAAAATCACTGACTAAACATACATGGATCAATCATTTGTGCCTGGAGTATGGACCACCCCATGCAGGGGGGGGGAGAAGGACAACACGGACACACTATGCTGGACACAATGGGTATAGTTGACAGCCCAACTACTGTCAGCACCTCCCCCAACCTGACTGTTGAGGAAACTGAGGGCACAGGGCTGGTGTTAGGTGTGGAAGCAGCAGAAACCAATATTCCTAGCCATCACCCATCTCCTGGGGGTGTGGTCAGCCCCAAGGTTGGCTGTCCTGCATTCTGCCCCCAGAGCCTCTTAAAGGGACTCCCCTTTGGTCATGGGGGAAGCCCACTCTGCATAACCTGCACCTCATTCCCCTGCTAATGCCTCAGTACTACAAGAGACAGACAGCTTTAGCCTGCCTGTCTCCACTGTCAAACCAAAGGAAACTGCAATATGAGCATCAGCCCAGCTCTAAGATCACTAAGCCATACGCCATTGCCCTCTGCAGCAAGCTGTATGCCATCTGGTCTGCAAAGGCTACCCTGTTTGTGAGAAACTGCCAGGTGCTTAATCACCCACAAACTAAAAAAAAAAAAGGCCTTGAGTGCCTTTTTGACTTTCCTTCATGCACAATCGATCCCCTTGGAGTCCCGTGTGCTCTGCCATTCTCTCCTCTGCAGGAGCTTGAACCAAATGATCTTGGCATCTGGGAACTAGTGCATGCATCATTCTGAATCTGCTCAGGTGGCACACCCAAGCCATTTTTGCTCAGCTGAATGACTTCCTACCCAAGTCATTTTTGCCCAGCTGAATAACAAGAGTGCCTGGATGCCCCTGGTGAGTGGCTTCCTTTGCAAGGCTTGGCAACAGGTGTTCCCAGAGCATGCCCTGTCAGCCCAGCCACATGATGTCTAAAGCTTCCCCCAGCCGGAGCTGGTATCCCTACCCAGACCTCAACTGTATGAAGCTTCCCACAGTGCACAATACTATGTTCACGAATCCACACTGCCTTCCTCCTAGCCACTGAATTTGGAGAAACAAAAAGTTCAAATTACACCACCATATGCAGCTACACACAGGATATGAGTGCAGAAGACCACCACCTGTCTAGTGTTTTTAATGCAGAGCTGGGCAACTCCCAGGATGCTTCTGAGTTGAAGACTAGTTGAAAACCCACTGAGAACAGCACCACCTGGAAAACTGGGCCAAACTGGAATCTGTTAAGGGAGCACCAGAATTAATATATGATCAAGGGACCATTCAGTTCTGGGCGTATTTTGAGAAATGCCATTGTCTCTCTCACTGGGCATGGATATGGTGATGGTGCAGGGTAGAGGTGCAACTGGTTCTTATGCCCCATCTGGTCAGTTTTAGAGTTACAAATCCAGAGGGCCAGCCTGCTCCCTGTGAATTGCATTTTATCACACAACAATACCCAGCCAACAGTGTCTGAGCAAGCCACCAGCATTCCTACTCTCAGGGTCCCAAAAAAGGCTAGGCTAAAGACCACTTTGAAAAGCTTTGCTTCATACTGAGAATAGCATATAGAGTCCAAGACCCAGCAGAGGTGGCACAATAGTTCATGGGTTAGAGGGTGCTTGTGCTCTGGCCTGCTGGCCCTATGGTGGCACGAGCCTTCAAGTGCCCATCTGGTCCTGTAGGAGGTGCAGGGATCATTAAAGTTGTTGGCTCTCCTAAAGAAGGAAATAGCCACCAGGCATGTGCCCATGGTCTTGGGGGGATAGCAGAGTTCTACAAGGGATACCAGATACTGGTTTACAAACATCTCTGGGATGGGCCATCAGCCAGTCAAGCTCTGGGATGACAAAAACAGAGAGAGTTCCAGAATGGCGCACCACACTCAGGCGGTTCCTTTTCATAGAATTGTAGAGTTTGAAGGGGTCCTAAAGGCCATCTAGTCTAATCCCCTGATCTATGCAGGATTGGTCTAAAGCATCCCTGACAGGTGTTCATCCAACCACTGCTTGAAGACTGCCAGTTAGGGGGAGCTCAACACCTCCTTAGACAGCTGATTCCACTGTTAAAGTAATCTTACTATATAAAAAAATTCCGAATATCCAGCTGGTATCTTTCTGCCCATAATTTAAACTCATTATTGCAAGTCCTATTCTCTGCTGCCAAACAGCTCCCTGCCCTCCTTTAAGTGACAGCCTTTCAAATACTTAATGTCCCCCCCTCAACCTCCTCTTCTCCAGACTGAAGGTCCCCAAGTCCCTCAGACTTTCCTCACAGGGCTTCGTCTCCAGGCACCAATCATCTTCATCACTCTGCTCTGCATTCGCTTCATTTTGTCTACATTCTTCTTGAAGTGAGGCTCCAGAACTGCGCACGGTACTCCAGGTACAGCCTGACCAATGCATAGTATAGGGGGACTATGACATTTTGTGATATTTGATGTTATGACCCTGTTGATAAACCTCAAGACCAATGCTCCCTCTAAGCTGTGGAGCCTTTGCGAGCAAAAATTCTACTTTATGAGCTACTGGCATTAAAGCTGTGAGTGAGCAATTTGGCTACTGCAGAAATTAGTTTGCTCTGGGGCCATCCTTCCTGAGCTAAGACAAAAATGTGTGAGCTGGAGGCTAAAAAACTGTGAGCTAGCTCACACTAACTCAGCTTAGAGGGAACACTGCTCAAGACCACACTAGCCTTTTTTGTTATGTGTGCTTTTCATTTTTGTTATCTAGATGGAGAATTCTCCATTTAGCTTTGTAGAATCTCATCTTACTCACATCCACCTACTTTTCCAGTGTGTTCAGATCTCATTAAATTCTACCTCCATCTTCCTGGGTGTTCACTATTCCTCTCAATTTGGTGTCATCAGCAGATTTAATGAGTAGTCCCCCCACTTCCTAATCCAGATTGTTTAAAAAGTATTTAAAAGCACTGGGCCCAGAACTGAGCCATGCAGCAGACCCACCTCCCTCCAATCAGATATTGATCATATCTTGATATGTTATAAAATCATTATTTTTCCATCTGTAATAAAAACTTGGAAATGTTCATACTGGAGAAGAGGATGTTGAGGGAGGGACATGATTATTCTCTTGAAGTATTTGAAAGGCTGTCACTTAGAGGAGGGTGCTCACACTGACTGCCCAAATTTAGCTTACAGTCCATCTGTACCTCAAGATCTTGTTCACATAGACTACTACCCAGGAGTATGTCCCCCATCCAGTATGCATGCTTCTCATTTTTGTTATATACAATAAGAGACTTCCCAGTATAAACACAGAAATACAAATTACAAGCTGTGGAATGGGATGCCAATCTACAAATATATATGGTATTTCCAACAATTTATATTAAGGGAGTATAAACAGTACAAATCTATGTACAAGAATGCGTGCAATACAAAGGAAACTTTGTTTCATCCAACTTCTTCAGGAATACATATTACTAAAGAAGAATATAAGAACAATATGTAATAAGGTAATAAATATGGACTGCGTTGTATAAGACAGAAATAAAGAAAGACAAAATATCATCTGAAGTGTTCTGTCTTATGTTTCTTTCACAGTAGTTCTTTGGAACTTTCATGTTTTCTGTGAATCTATAATAATGGTTCTTTGTTATTACTTATAAGCTCTTGGCACTTTTAACATTTCTTCCTCTATGCTTGATGTAATTAACCATGTCCCTTGGCATTTTGTAATCAATTCATTTGAATGAGCTTAGCGTATAGAGGCATTTCCAGCAATACAAACATACAGAATAGTTCTTTGCTAGTTTCATGACTAGTGCCCGATTACCATTGTTCTGAAAATTGTAGTGGTGAGTTATGGATTATCATGTATTATATAATAGTAAAATTTAATATATTTTATTCTATATCATTCCATGAAAAAATTCTTATAGAAATTAATATTGTTGATGCATTGATCTATCTTTTGAAATTCTTAGCACTGTGAACTTGGTAGACTCTGATAGTTAGGTATTTAATACTTTCTGATAAGTTGGAAAAAATCTATATGCTGTATTGTATGTTGTTGCTGTTGTTTTCTCTTTTTGGACAACTGCTTGTGGTTATAATATAAAATAAAAAAATTAAAAAATATTGTTGATGTACTACTGTGAAAGAAGCACTACTGTGAAAGAAGCATGACAGAACACTACAGATGGTATTTTGTATTTCTTTATTTTTGTCTTATACAACGCAGTCCGTATTTGTTACTTTGTTATTACATATTGTTCTTATATTCTTCTTTAGTAATATGTATTCCTGAAGAATGGGCTGTGGTGGCTCAGAGGTTAAGACACAGAACTGCAGACCAGAAGGTCAGTAGTTCGGCAGTTCGAAATCCTAGTGCCACATGGCAGAGTGAGCTCCCGTCTCTGGTCCCAGCTCCTGCCAGCCCAGTAGTTTGAAAGCAAGAAATTGCAAGTAGATAAATAGTTACTACTTCGGTGGGAAGGTAACAGCGTTGCGTGTGCCTTGGCGTCTAGTCATGCCGGCCACATAGCCATGGAAACATCTTCGGACAACATTGGCTCTTTGGCTTGGAAATGGAGATGAGCACTACCCCCTAGAATCAGATTCAACTGGCTTTCGAGCAAGGGAAACCTCTACCTTTACCTTTATTCCTGAAGAAGTTGGACAAAACAAAGTTTATATTTGGAATCTTCATTGTTACAGGATATACTCCTTTGTATTGTACACATTCTTGTACATAGATTTGTACTGTTTGTACTACCTTAATATAAATTGTGGAAAATACTATATATATTCGTTGATTGGCATTCCATTCCACAGCTTCTCATTTTTGTTATCCAGATGTAGCACTCTGCAATTATCCTTGTTGAGCTGCATCTTATTCACATCTGACCACTTTTCCATTGCTGAATTGTTTATCTTCCAGTGTTTTTGCCACTTCTCCCAGTTTGGGGTCATCTGCAGATTTAATGAGTAGTCCCTCCACTCCCTCATCCAGATCATTTATGATAATGAGCCCTGTGGCATCCCACTGGATACCTCCCTCCAATAAAATGAAATGTTATTGACAACTACTCTTTGGGTGTGGTTCTCCAACCAGTTCCTTATCCACCTAATTATCCTAGAATCCAGTTCTCAATTCTCCAGTTGACCCATCAGAACATCATGGGGAACTCTGTCCAAAGCTTTACTGAAATCCAGGTAAACAACACCAATGGTGTTCCCATAATCCAGTAAACTCATCACTCATTCAAATAAGAAAACGAGGTTGGTCTGGCAGGACCTGTTCAGGACAAGTCCATGCTGACTTCTCTGGACCACCAAGTTGTCTTTCAGATAGATCCCTGCAGACTGACCCCTTAAACTCTGCTCCAGTATCTTTCCTAGGACAGAGGTCAGACTGACTGGCTCATAAATTCCTGGGTCATTGTTCCTCCCTTTTCTGAAGATGACTGGGATAACATTTGCCCTTCTCCAGTCCTGTGACACATCTCTTGTCCTCCAGGAGGTCTTGAAGAAGATGGCCAAAGGCTCTGCAACCTCTCTAGAAAGTTCTTTGGGCACTGTTGGATGCACACCATATGGCTGGGGGATCTGTACTCATCCAATGCAGCCAGGTGCCTCTCTACAATCTCTCAATCCATGTCAACCAGCAGCCCTACTACTATCACCATTTCTAGATGCCTACTATCATCTAGTTCTAGGATTTTACAGTCACTTTCCCATAAGTTCTCCACCATCCTTCCCGCCATCTACCAACTCTTGCCTGTTGATTAATAATAAGTCAAGTATGGCTGAGACCCTCTTAGCTTCTTCCACCATTTGCAAAAGGAACTTGTCAGCCAGGCAGGTCAGGAAGTTGTGTGACTCTGGACACTTAACAGAGTTTGTTTCCAAGGTTATGTTGCCTAGATACACTGTCAAGCTGCAAAGAGGGCAGCATCCGCCTCCTCACCCTGGTCAGGCAGTCTGTAGCAGACTTCATCCATAATACCATTTGTTCTTCCTTCCCTTATCCTCACCCAGATACTTTCCACTGAGCTGTCACCTGCCTCCTCCAGTGTTTTCTGACAAGCAAACCCTCGGCTTACATACAGTGCCATTCTACCTCTTCTTTAACCCTTTTCTCTCTTTTTTTCGTATTTTTGCATTTGTGTGTGTGTGTCTCCATGTGTTCCTGTGCTTGGAGGTCATAGTGACCTCTGGCAACTCCTACTGGGGCATGGAGGATGTTTAGAGAAGTAGCTTGATAGCCTGCCTCTGACCTCCCGGCCCCGGTATTCTCTGGAGGTCTCCCATTCAAACACTTGCCCTGCTTAGCTTCCAAGATCTGACGAGATCAGGCTTGCCTTGGCTATTCAGGTTATTATCATAATGCCTCTGTATAAATGGATAGTGTGACCTCATTTGGAATACTGTGTGCAATTCTGTTCACCACACCTCAGAAAGGATATTATAGCACTGGGGAAAGTGCAGAAAAGGGCAACTAGAATTATAAAAGGGTTGGAACACTTTCCCTATGAAGAAAGGTTAAAGCGCTTGGGGTGCTTTAGCTTGGAGAAACGATGACTGAGGGGTGACATGATCGAGGTTTACAAGATTATGCACAGGATAGAGCAGGTTGAGAAAGAAGTACTTTTCTCCCTTTCTCACAATACAGGAACTCATGAGCACTCAATGAAATTGCTGAGCAGTTGGGTTAGAATGGATAAAAGTACTTCTTCACGCAAAGAGTGATTAACACATGGAATTCACTGCCAAAGGAAGTGGCGGTGGCTACAAGCATGGACAGCTTCAAGAGGAAATTGGATAAACATATGGAGCAGAGGTCCATCGGTGGCTATTAGCCACAAGGTATAGATAGGAACTCTTGGTCGGGGGCAAGTGATGCTCTGTATTCTTGGTGCTTGGGGGGGGGGACAACAGTGGGAGGGCTTCTAGTGTCCTGGCCCCACGGGTGGACCTCCTGATGGCACCTGGTATTTTTGGCCATTGTGTGACAGAGTGTTGGACTGGGTGGGCCACTGGTCTGATCCAACATTGGCTTCTCTTATGTTCTTATGTTCTAACCCTTTTGTTTTTTTCTTGAACAACTCATCTCTCTCCAGTACTACATTCCAGTCATTGAAAATAATGCCTACTAAATCATATCCTTCTCTCTGCATTGGAAGCTCAAGCTGTTCCTTCTTACTGCCTAAGCTTTGGGCATTGGTACATAGGTACATAGGCACCCGAAGACCCGCACCTTCATCTCTATTTGACCTGGTCTTGCCAAGTTGGCCTCTACTGTTTGCTCTCCTTCACTGACTTCCTTCTGTTGGTCATCTCCTTCCTCTTGTAGTGTTAGTCTAAAACTCTCCTAATGAATCTCCCACATTCCTGCCAAACACATTCTTGCCCAACCTTGAAGAATTGGCCTATCATTCTAAGCCCTTTCCAAACATGGATTTATTTGTTTAAGGAGGCTTTTGAAGATGCCCCCCCCCATTTTGCTTCCCCTTCTGACATCACTTCCTGTGACGTCAGGGGGCATGGCATATGCTAATAGCCTAGTCGCTCATTAGCATACCATATGCTAATGAGTTCCTGCAGCTGTTTTTCTATGAAAAGACCCCTGCGTGGAACTATGTAAAACCCATGATGAAGAATTGGCCTATCATTCTAAGCCCTTTCCAAACATGGATTTATTTGTTTAAGACAAATATGTTCTATTTATGCAATCACTGAACAAGATCCAAAGAATGTTCTCCAAAACAGTACATTTTGGTGGGGATGCAAATGTCTTTCACTCTACTAGGGAAAGAAAAACTTTCCATCTGGTAGCATTTCTTATTAAAATGCAATTATTTTTTCCAATAAGGATTGCTGTATGAATAGTAAAGATTCATGTGACACCTTAAAGACTAATTTATGTATTATAGCATAAACCTTTGTGTGTTAATTCCCACTTTTTCAGATGCAGGCCTTGCACCTTCAAGATGCCGCACAGTAACCAACCAGTTTCCCCATGTGGCATCCACATAGCAGTGGGAAACCTGAGCACATTCTACTTCCCTCACTGCCTTCTCAATGTCTACCTGGCAGGAGAACAAATTTAGATTCCAGTGGCACCTTTAAGACCAACAAAGGTTTATTCAAGGTATGAGCTTTCATATGCCACTAAACTAAATTTGTTCTACTGCTTCAGACCAACACAACTGACCACCTGGAACTACCAAGCAGGAGGCAGACTATCCTTAATCATATTACTTTCACCTGGGCAGACAGCCTCATGTCAGGGAGAGAGGAAGAAACTGAGGGAAGTAAAGGGCACACAAGTTAAACAGCGGTAGAAGTACTCTGGTAATTTAGAAGGTTATAGTTATGTATTTCATATTAATAATTATATTACTGCATGTGACTGTTTCATGGGGTGGTGCACAGGACACACAGTATTCATGTGGCTCTTTTGGTTGATAGTAATTATGAATGTAGCTTTCTGTAAGCAGCAGAGTATCACTTCCATGCAGGGCCAATATATGTGAAATAAAGGCCAAGGCCTTCCCTCTGATGTAGTACTGGTATTCAGAACCTACTGTCTCTCAATACGGAGGATCCCTGTAGTCATTATGGCTAGTAGTCACTGATGGACTTATCCTCCATGAATTTGTCTACTTCCTTTTTAAAGCCATATATGCTCATCACCATCACTGTGTTCACTGGCAGTGAATTATACAATTACTTGTTGAATAAAGCAGTATTCCTTTGTCCAATCTGAATTTATTTGCCATCAACTTCTTTGAGTGCTCCTGAGTTCTAGTATTATGGGAGAGGGAGAAAAAAAATCTTTCCATACACTTTCTCCATCACCTCATGCATAACTTTATAAACCTGTCACATCTCCCCATAGGCATCTTTTTTTTCTGAAAAATCCCAAACTCTTTGCCTTTCCTAATAGGAAAGCTGCTCCACAATAATTTCAGCTGCCATCTTCTATCCTTTTCCCAGCTCTGCAATATACTTTTTGAGGTATACAACAATCAGCACTGTATACAACACGGTATTTCAAAAGAGGCTGCATCAAAGATCTATACAGCCGCAGTACAGTATTGCCAGTTTTATTTTCAGTTCCCTTCCTAATAATCTCCAGCAGGGTGCCTTGTTTCTTTACTGCTGCTGCACACCAAGTCAGCATTTTCATCAGGTTATCCACTCCAACCCGAAAATATTTTCCCACTCAGTCCTGCCAGTTCAGACCACATAGCATATGTTTAAAATTAGGAGTTTTTGTTGCAACGTGCATCATCTTACACTTCCTTATATCAAACTCCATTTCTTACCTACTCATCCAAATCAGAAAGATTCTCCTGCAGTTCTTCACCCTCTATTGTGGTTTTCACCATCCTGAATAATTCAGTGTAATCCGTAAACCTGGCCATTACACTGCTTGCCTTCAATTCCAGATCATTTACGAACACAGCACTGATGCCAATAATGATCCTTGTGGGATCTCACCACTTACCTCCCTCCATTGAGAGAAATCTCAATTTATTCCTACTCTCGGTTTACCATAATTTAACTAATTTTTAAATCATAAGATTAAGACTGTCATGGTATTATGTGCAACATTCCCTATACCAGCATTTGTCAGTTTAAAATATTTTTTCACTTTTTAAAAAAAGATCAATTATTTCTCTGAGACACAGTATGCTTCTCTGTACAGTTCTAATAGAAGCAAAGATTGGGGATAGGAATAGAGCTGCCATATTCAAGTTTCCCAAATCTGGATACTATAATTTGCATATCAATATATTCTTGCTAATTATGCAGTTTTTTCTTCTTCTCATGTTAGATACTACAAAAGGGTTGGGGAAATATTGGTAAAAATCTATCTCTACTTAACCCTTTATTCAAGCCAGGATTTGTTCAGTCTTCCTTCTGTGACAACAGCAAAACTTGTCTGGGAGACGGAAAGATAGAGCATGGTCTCTGATTTTGATGCTCCAACAGTATATGGCTCCACATCAGTTCAGTTAATGTGAAAGAAGGTTCTTGTCTTTCTCCCAAGCCTTGAGCACTTGGCATGCATGTATCATTTAACCTTGGTTAGTAGAAATGGAAATTCCTCAGAATCCACTGAAATTTGGGATGCTGTTTGGTGCATACTTACCTTGCGCTGATTTCACTGGAGTTTCCTTGGTCTCCATGAAATTTACTGTCAATGAAATGTAAAGAGGATCACAGCCTTAAAATCTAATTCTGACTTATTCAGAAGTATATCCTATCCATTTAACTGGGATTCACTTCCAAACAAGTATGCACAGTATTACAGTTTTAAATATCTTGAATACCTCCCAACACTACACATTAACATTGTTTCTTTGTACACATTTCTAAGAAACTGGTGGTGAAACTCAGGATCAGTGCATCAGTGAATTAAGAAGAGTTGGATTTATACCCTGCCCTTCACTTGGAGTCTCAGAGCAGCTTATAATCTCCTTCCCTTCCTCTCTCCACAACAGACACCCTATGAAGTAGGTGGGACTGAGAGAGAGCTCTGAGAGAATTGCTCTTGGGAGAACAGCTTTGAGAGAACTGTGACTGACCCAAGGTCACCCAGCTGGCAGTATGTGGAGGAGTGGGGAATCAAACCTGGTTCTCCAAATTAGAGTCCACTGCTCATAACCACTACACCAAACTGGCTCTCAGCTGGTTAACTCAACCCTGAGAAGTGCTGTCATAGATCCTTCCCAACAGCAGGCTATATTGCTGCTTGATCAAGTTTGCAGAATCTGAATACACTTTTACTGACATACCCAACTAAAGCATATGCTAAAGGTCACTATTGTATATGAAAAATAAAGAAACAGGCAGGGGTCTTTTCGTAGAAAAAGAGCTGCAGGAGATCAGTAGCATATGCCATGCTACTAGGCTATTAGCATATGCCATGCTCCTGACAACACCAGAAGTGATGTCAGAAGGGGAAGCAAAAGGGAGGGGGACGCATCTTCAAAAGCCTCCCCTTCCCTTCCCCAGCTGGCCTGGGGGGGGAGCGAAGAGAAAAGGAGTTTAAAGTTTAAACCCCTTCTCACTAGAGTTGGGCCACAGAAGGAGGAAATAGGGAAGGAAAGAGAGAGAGTAGAAAGAAGGAAACAAGGAAGGAATGAGGGAAAGAAAGAGAAGGAAAGAAGGAGGGAAAGAAAGAGAGAGAAGGGAAGATGAAGGGAAACAGGGAAAGGAGGAAAAAGAGAAGGCGGGAAAGAAAGAAAGAGAGAAGGGAAGAAGGAGGGAAAGAGGAAAAGGAAAGAAGGAAAGGAGGGAATGAACGAAAGAGAGAAGGAAAGGAGGAAAAGAGAGAAAGAAAGGAAGAAAAGAGAGGAAGGAAGGAAGGAAGAGAAGGGAAAGAGAGAAAGAAAAGGAGGGAAAGAAAAGGAAAGGAGGGAAAGATGGCAAAGAGATGGCAGGAGGGAGGGAGGCTCTCCCACCACCACCCATCAAGCCCCCACCACCCCCACCCCCGCGGATCTTTTACTTACCGCTTCGGTGGGGGCTGGGGAAGCTGACGGCGGGGCTCTCCTGGCATCCCCCGAGCCACAGCGCTCCTGCGTGGGCCCGGGGGACGTGGCGATGGGGTCTTTGGGTGTGCCCTGGGCCACAGCACTTCTTCATGGGCCCAGGGATGCCGGCAGGGGGCTCTTTGGGCATCCCCCAGGCTGCAGTGCTTCTGAGCGGGCCAGTGACACCAGCGGGGGGCCTGTTCAAGTGTCCCCTGGGCCACAGCACTTTGGCGTGGGCCAGGGATGCCAGTGGGGGGCCTCTTCAAGTGTCCCCCGGGCCACAGCACTTCGGCGCAGGCCAGGGATGCTGACTGGGGGTGGGGCTTGCTGCCATTGCCATTTGTGGTGGCTCCTGAGCTGCCAGAGCAATGCTCCGGCGCGCTCCAGCCCCAAAAGACCCCTGGTAACAGGAATAATATTTTACTGTGTTTAGTCTACAACTAGAAGGGAGAAAGGTAACCTGGATCTCAGTTCTGAGAGCATTCAGAATATTACTGAATCTTGGCCAGAAAATAAAAAAGAGCACCTGAATAGTGGCCAAATTACATGCTATTCATCCACTGTGTTAACACCATCCAATCTGGCTGTTTCTAACTTGTACCATCTAAAATTATTTTCCTATTCTGAAGATATAAAAGTCACTTTTCCATGGCTTTCAGCATTACAAATAGAGTTTCCCTCATTGGCTGTTTGCATCACAGAACCTATGTAGAAAACTGTCTGTACATTTTGCCTTCTATCTCTGGATCTAGAAAGTCTTTTTTTAAAAAAGGAAAGCTGGGAATCCAGGAGAGCCAACTGGCCAAATGTGCTCCAGGTTTTGAATAAAAGCTGGCATTAATACAACTCTAGATATAGACTGGTCTGAGTGGAATTTGACACAAGTTTTTTGAAGGAAGAGCAGTTTAAGATGTCTAGCACCAATACATTTTCTCACATGCAGATCTTTCACACTGTGAGCCTTTATAGCTCCTCTTTAAAAAAAAAAAAGCATACACTTGCCAATACTTATTATGAAACACAGAGATAATTACAAACAAACAAATGTTTTCATCAGGAAAACCTTTCTTATTTTACCCCCATTTTATTGAATTGCATCTTCTTTTAGTAGTACTGTCCAGTATCATTAAAAATGATCAAAATAGAACATATAACAAATTTATCAAGGTGCCTAATGCTGTCGAACTCTGGCAATGGCATAATTTCATCCAAAATAAACACCCCTCAACAACAGGAAAAGTCATATGCAGCACTGCTCCATCCAACTTAAAAAGGTGACCTTTACCAGGGCTATCTTTTCTCTTTCAATACCTCACATGTTTTTTCTTCCTCGTCTTGTACCTTAGCTTATTTCTTTCCTGCCAATGGCTTGCACTTCTTTAGAGAGGTCTGCTTCATTTTTGGAACTATAAATAAAGTTTAACACAGCTCTATCTCACACTCACCCATGTTTGAACACAATTTATATAAAGAAGCAAACACCCAACCTGACCACCCAGCAATGAATCTGTGGGAGAAGAATGGTTTTACAGATGCGCAGCCGGGGGCGGGGGGGGGGTTGGATTTTCAGACTCGGATTTCAGGAGAGGCATAAATACTGATATTCCAGGTTATTCAGGTTCCCCGATACCATTTCGGTCTTCAGATTCTTTTTTCCACAGAATTCCAAAATTTGGGGGTCGTTAGTTCCCTACGGGGAATATTTCCAGGGAACTGGAGCGGCTGTTTTACAAGAAAATGGCACCAAAGTTGCAGGGAAAGTCCTGCCTGTCCACTAAAGGTGCCTACCCCAAGTTTCAAGTAGATTAGATGAAAAGGCTCAATTCTGTGAGCCCCTGTACAGGGTGTCCCCAGTTATCCTACTTGTCTTCATTGTCTCCTATGGGCCAAAATTCCATGCATTTTCCAGGGAAAAGAAGCTAATAGCCAAACAGAAAAGAGCAAGCAACCCCTGGCCAAAAGCTTCCTAATGCAAACAGAACCACCAAGCCCAGCAGAACCACAATGTCAAACGAGAATCCCAGCAGAATTATATCAAACCAATAAAATCCAAAAACTAACTAAAACAAGGGACACTGTTGCAAGACCCACAGAACCAATTCAAACCAGACAATCCAAGCCAAGCATAATTGGCAAGCAAATACCAAGAGGACACAGCTAGAGAAATACTGTAAAATATAAGAAAAACAGTTCTGGGGGTCTTAAAAAGACAGCCAAAACATTTTTGTATATTCTTGAATTTTTCCAGAATTTTTGGGGACTTGTACCAGTACCCTCAAAAAGTCCCAAATCCCATCCAGACCCCTGGATATCTGAAAGATACTCATAAGGTATTTTTTGTATGTACATTCAGACTGGAAATAATGCATGTCTCTTATATGGTTCCACTGGCCAGGAAAACAGGACTTCATATACTCTTCTACAGAGCATACAAGTCAATGTGGTATTAACTAGAATTATGTTCCAATTTAAAGGGAATAGTCACCTCCCTCTTCCATACTTGAACACCAAACAGGGACCCCTTCCATTCCAGGTCCAGTGCCTTACTACCTGTGCCACAGATCCAGTCATTACAGCTTATCTAAAAATAGTGCCTCCTGGGTTGCAGTTTCACTCTTGATCTGGCATCATCTAGGTCCCAGACATTATCCCAGGATCCAGTAACACAGTCTCAGGCGCTATGAAGACTAATTACTTAGCCTGGTCAATTATCAGTCTGTGCAGACCAAGCCTAGTGCTCCTGTTTACCTAAGCCTGCCTTATTTCCTGGAATCTGACCCTGCCTGCCCTGTATTATGCTTCCTGCTTCAGATTACTCATTGTGTAAAGTACTGGGTTTCAGGCCTCATGACTCGGACGACGACATAAGAGAAGACGCGTTTATTCGTACTTCACATAAGACAAAGAACACACAGTAACGGCCGGAGGCCAACTATATACAGTTGGGGGGGACGGCCCTATATTCCTATTGGCGGGTTTGAATCGCCCGCCAATGCTGCCATTGGTTCACTACTGGCGAGCTCAGGAACCTAGTCCCTATTGTTCTCAGAGAGCGAAGCTTGGCAGTGTTTCGCCCGCTCAGCCCTCTGATCCCAGGACACAACACCCCTCCCCCATGGTTCGTCTCCTGTCAGGTGACGTAGTCCTTTAAGTATGCTGGTGGCCTTCTTTCCCTTAGCGAACGTCGGGGGGCCGGTACCGGACTGGCGGGGCCCCTGTCGGTTGGTCCACCCGCACAAGGAGCTTGGGCCTCTGGAAGTAGCCGAGGCGGTGACGGTGGCGGCTGTAACGGTGGCGGCAGCGGCGGCGGCGACTCGGCTGCTACCGGGGCCAACGGTGGCGGCAGCGGCGGCGGCGGCTCAGCTGCTACCGGGGCCCCCTCCGGATTCCGTGGACTCTCTGGCTCCGCTGTCGGTGCTTGCGGTCGATCGGATGATGGGGCAGGGGCGGCATTTCCCGGTAACTCGATCTCTCTATCGGGGTCTTGACGCCTCCGGAGCTGGTCGATGTGTTTGCGGAGGACCCGGTCCCCATCGGTTAGGACCTCGTATGACACTGGCCCGGTGGGTTTTAGGATGCGCCCTGCCACCCACTGCGGCCCTGCTCCGTAGTTCCGGAAGTAGACAGGGTCTCCCGGTAGGAAGCTCCGGGGCGCCTCCCTGTTCTCGACCAGCTTTCTCTCGGGGGCTCGGTCCGGGTGGAGTCTGTCTAATAAAGCGGTAGGGCGGCGGCCCATTAGTAGTTCTGCGGGGCAGTGTCCGGAGATGGGGTTTGGGGTGGTGCGGTATGTGAGAAGGAAGCGGGCCAGCCGGAACTCCCAGTCCCCCCCGTTATGCGGCTCAGGGCCTCTTTGGCGGTGCGTACCGTCCTCTCCGCCTGTCCATTAGTTGCCGGGTGGAAAGGCGCGGATCGTATGTGCCTGATGAGGTTCCTTTCGAGGAACGCTTGAAACTCCGCAGATGTGAATGCTGCCCCGTTGTCCGACACGATTGTGTCGGGTAACCCGTGCGTTGCAAATATCTTCCGCAGGGCCCTTATTGCCGCCTTGGTAGAGGTGGTAGACACTGGGCTTATTTCCACCCATTTTGAATAAGAGTCTACCGTTACCATGAACTGGAGCCCCTGGAACGGCCCCGCAAAGTCTATGTGCAGGCGTGACCACGGCTTGTGGGTAGACTCCCAGCTTTGGGTTGGCGCTCTCGGTGGATTGGGGCGGACCTCCTGACATCGTGTGCACCCTCTGACCCAAGATTCAATTTCTGCGTCCACCCCGGGCCACCACACGTAGCTCCTTGCCAGAGCTTTCATTCGTACGATGCCCGGGTGGGCCTCGTGCAGCGTTTCTAGCACCCCTTGTCTCATGGGCCCCGGAATGATCACCCTGTCTCCCCATAGTAAACACCCTTTCAATGCGGACAGCTCTTCCCGCCTGGCCTTGTACGCTGTGAACTCTGGCCCTGTCTGTTCCGCTGGCCACCCCCTCACCACCCAGTTTAGGACCCGGGAGAGAATGGGATCTCGGGACGTGCGGGCGGCCACATCTGCAGCCTGAAGGGGGGTTTGGCAGTTCCTCCATCAGCAAGACAGCGGGGGCTGGGGCCGGATCTTCCCCTGTCTGCGGCAGCGGTAGGCGGCTCAAGGCGTCGGCATGACCCAGCGCCTTGCCCGGCCGATGCTCCAGTCGGTATTGGTACCCCGCTAAAAATAAGGACCAGCGCAACACCCGGGGCGACAAAACTTGCGGCGTTTGTTTGTCCGCCGCGAACAGTCCCAGGAGCGGCTTATGATCTGTTACGAGCGTGAAGGGCCGCCCATACACAAAATTGTGGAATTTTTTTACCCCCGCCACCAGTGCCAAGCCCTCCCTGTCGATTTGGGCGTAGTTCCGCTCCGCGGGGGACAGCGTGCGGGAGTAATAAGCCACCGGGACCTCCCTCCCATCCGGTAGCTTGTGTGCCAAGACTGCCCCGACCCCATACGGTGAGGCGTCGCACGCCAGGATGACCGGAAGCTTTTCATCAAAGTGCGCGAGTACTGCGTTTGAAATCAAGAGGACTTTCACCCCCGAAACGCCGCCTCCTCCCTCGCTCCCCATGCCCAAGGTGTCGCCTTGTCCAGCAGCCTGTGTAGGGGTTCGGCCACGGCGGCTTTGTGGGGGAGAAAGGAATGATAAAAGTTCAGGAGGCCTAAGAACGCCTGGAGCTCGGCCTTGGACTTCGGGGCGGGGGCCTCCACGATGGCCTTCACTTTGTCCCTCGCCGGATGCAGGCCTGATGCGTCTACCCGGTATCCCAAGAACTCTACCTCCGGCACCCCGAGGAGGCACTTTTCTCGCTTCACTTTCAGCCCCGCGGCTTGGAAGCGTTCCAATACAGTTCGGAGGCGGGCGGCGAAGCTTTCCGGGGTGGTCGCGGCGATGAGGACGTCGTCGAAGAACGGCGTCACTCCAGGGATCCCTTTTAACAGATCGTCCATAAGATTTTGGAAGATCCCTGGGGCCACACTGACCCCGAACTGCAGCCGCTTCACCCGGAAGGCCCCCCGGTGGGTCACTATGGTTTGCGCCTCGGCCGTGGCCTCATCTACCGGAAGTTGCTGGTACGCCTGCGCGAGATCCAGCTTTCCAAATATGCGCGCCCCTGCCAGTGTTGCTAGGACATGGCTGACCACTGGTACGGGGTATGCGTGCGCCTGAAGTGCCTGGTTAATAGTGCACTTATAATCTGCGCAGATGCGGATCTCCCCGTTTGGCTTGACGGGTGTCACTATCGGTGTCTCCCATCTAGCGTTCGGGACGGGCTCTAAGACTCCCTGGGCCACCAGCCGGTCTAATTCGGTCTCTATTTTAGGGCGGAGGGCCAGGGGCACGGTGCGGAAGCGCCGACGGATGGGCGTCACGGTGGGGTCTAAGTGGAGCGACACCGGGGGCCCTTTGTAACAACCCAGTTTCCCGTCAAAGACCTCCGGGAATTCCTTGCACACCGCCCCCCAGTCCCGCACCCCACATTTATTTACTCCCCCAATCGATATGCCTAGGGCCTCGAACCATGCCCGCCCCAGGAGACTCGCGAGATTACCCTCTACCACCACCAAGTCCAAGTTCCCCTCAAAGTCTCGGTACCGCACTCGGAAAGTGCCGACTCCCCGGATGGGGACAGGGTTCTTCTGAAAATCCACCAAGCTTAGTGGTGATGGACGTAGAGGGGGTCCCCCTAGTGGGCAAAGTCTTTTTAAAGTGTCCAGGGAAATGATGGACGCCGCCGATCCCGAGTCCACTTCCATGCAACAGGGGGACCCCTCGATCCGCACGGTTACTTGGATCTTCGGGGCAGAGGAGAGGTTGGGGTTGGGGAGGCGAAGTACCTGCAGTGGTTGGTCGGTGAGGTGGTACAACTCGGCGACCTCTTCCGTTGTCTCGTGTGCGGTGGACGATGCGCGGTACTGGGGGACCGACGATCTCGAATTCCGGGGGCCCTTGGACCGGCAGACCCGTGCGAGGTGTCCCTGCTTTCCGCACCCGTGACAGACAGCATCCCGGAACTTGCAGGATTTCCGTCCGTGGGCCTCCCCGCAGCTGGCACAGACGGCTCGGTTGCCGGAATACTTGGCTTGCTCCCGGTTGGCCTGCTGGAACGGCGCCGGCCGGCGTTGTTGGGGTTTGAGGGCGAAGACCTCGTCCGTCTCTTCGTTCCCGGGGCTTGGGCTCCTTCCAACCACCTGCGCGGCTGCGACCGGGCGATCCCCTTCTGCGGCCTCGTGGGCAGTGGCGGCGTCGAGGGCCTCGTCCAAGGTGAGCTTCCGGTGTCCCACCAACTTGCGCCGCAGCTTGGAGTCCGCCAGGCCCCACACGAACTGAGTCAGCAGGTTGTCCTCCACCTTCGGAAACCCGCAGTCCACGGCTAGCGCCCTTAGCGCGGCTAGGAAGTTGGCGATGGATTCCCCTCGGGCCTGGACTCGCCTCTGGAAATCCATCCTCTTGGCCAGGAAGGTCGGCCGGGGGCTGAAGTAGCCATTTAGGGCGTCCAGGATTTCTCCAAACGAGCTCTCCAAGGCCGTGCGGGGCACCAAGAGGCTCTTGGCGAGGCGGACGGTTTGGGTGCCGCAGGCGTTCAGGAGGATCGCTCGTTTCTGGTCGGGGTGGCGGATTTCGTTGAGCTCCAAGTAGCTGATGAGCTGGTCGACCCATGCGTCCCAGGTTTCTGGCTGCGACTGGTCGAAGTGCTCCAGTGTTACGTGGGAAGCGGCCATGGTTCTGTCAGGAACGGCGCGCGCCGGGGCGAGCGGTGCGGTGCTGCTCTCGGGGTCAGCGATGCGATGCTCGGCGAGCGGTGCGGTGCTGCTCTCGGGGTCAGCGATGCGTTGCTCGGCGGTGTCCGTTTCGTCGTTCATGGAGTCACCGAGGGCGTTAGAATCCCATCCTCGTCGCCACTGTAAAGTACTGGGTTTCAGGCCTCATGACTCGGACGACGACATAAGAGAAGACGCGTTTATTCGTACTTCACATAAGACAAAGAACACACAGTAACGGCCGGAGGCCAACTATATACAGTTGGGGGGGACGGCCCTATATTCCTATTGGCGGGTTTGAATCGCCCGCCAATGCTGCCATTGGTTCACTACTGGCGAGCTCAGGAACCTAGTCCCTATTGTTCTCAGAGAGCGAAGCTTGGCAGTGTTTCGCCCGCTCAGCCCTCTGATCCCAGGACACAACACATTGGTTCCTTTTACTTTTAGTCTGAACTCAACCCTACTTCTCACTTCTGTTGTATGCAGTTGGGAATGCTCACATGGACTTCTCATCCTCAGCCTGATCTCAACCCTGCTTCATGCTGCTGGCCTTGTGCCCAAAGTTGTACCTAGATCCAACAGATGGATCCCACCACTCCATTCCATTACAGATTGAATATTTTTCTAACTGCAGCTTCCTTCCACCGGTGCAAGAGAGTATTTTGCTGGCAGTCATCGTACCAAAGGAACATAGTACCAGAGGATCCAACCCAATATATTAGATTTTTTTTTACTACTAAACTATGTATAATAGTTTAGGAATACTGGACACAAACAAAGAAACATTACCACACAGTAGGAAAAAAAACACTAGTAAACAAATGACTATGCAGTTAAAAAATCATCATGAAGGATAGATTGGGATAAAAAAGGGGGGGGGGAGACAACCTTTGCACTTTGGTACATTCCCATTCCAGAATTCACCAATACGATCATCATGGTCACAAGTCATAACAGATATTCCAGTAAGTGAGAAGCCATTATTGCAATGGTATGTTACCACTGATCCATAAATATAAGAAGCTGCACTCCCAGTGAAAAATCCATCACTAATGCTTGGAGGTTCTTTACAAAAAAATCCTAGAAAAAAATAACAGTAACTCTACTTGAAAATATGATGAGAAAATCTCAATGCATTTTATTATAATCTATTGCTAAAATGGAGTAACTGAATGTAATTACAATACTGTGAAGGAAGTAATTTCTGCTGCTTCCCCTTTTGGTGTAATTTCCTGAGCCACATGATGAGCCAATGCTAATAATAATAATGATAATGATAATGATAATGATAATGATAATAATAATATAATAACAACAACAACAACAACAATAATAATAATAATAATAATAATAATAATGTATTATGTGGATAACGTATTTTGTAAAGCAATGCATTATCTCACATCCTATTGATTGTATGAACATCTATGGTTTTAAATATGTCTCGCTGTTTAATCACGAAATGTTTTTTTTTTGTCTATATGAGTGCTTAAGACTTTTGGTCATGCAAGCCGAAATTATATATATATATATCTCCTTATTCTAATTCCAGACTTTTTTCTTCTGTGTGGATACCTATTCCCACCAACAGGAGCCTCACTCTCCCCCAACAGCTTTTCCTACATAGTCAGTAGACTTCCTGGGTTTGTAGAAAAATCCAAACAGTGAGGAAATCCCTTCAGGGACAGTTGAATTCCCCCCAAAAGCCTTTTGAAATGGCCTCTGCAGGGACCTAACTCCAGGCATCAACGGTGAGAGATTAGAACGTTGGGGGGGGAGAGGCTTCTGACTGGCTCTGTCAGTAAAAGGGGGGGGAGAAGGCCCTTTCTTTCCAGGCCTCTTTCGGCCTTGGAGGGAGGGAGGGGGGAGGGACGGAGCCTTGGGGCCAGGCTGGGGGATTCCTAGAGGTTTCGGGTTGGAGTGCAAGGAGGGCAGGATTTGGGGAACGGAGGGGCCTCAGCTGGGTATCATGCCACAGAATCCACCCTCCAAAGCAGCCATTTTCTCCAGGGAGACAGATCTCTGTTGTTCACAGATCTCTGGAGTTCACTCTCCAGGCCCCACTTGGAGGTTGCCAACCCTAGGCCTGGCAGCAGTATAGGGTTGCCAGGTCCCCCCACGGGCACTGGCAGGGGATGGGGTAGTGGGGTTGCCAGCTCCAGGTCTGGAAACTCCTGGAGATTTGGGGATGGAGCCTGGGGAGGACAGGGACCTCAGTGGGGTACAATGCCCTAGAGTCCACCCTCCAAAGCATCCATTTTCTCCAGGGGAAGTTATCTCAGTAGTCTGGAGCTGAGCAGTAATTCCAGGGGATCCCCAGATCCCACCTGGAGGCTGGCATCCCTAGGCAGCACCCTCTTGGTGACTTGATACCACCTAATTTGCATGACTCAACTTGGCCTGGCTGCTTGCTGCTGTTCAGCAGCCACCCTATGAAAGCCAGCAGTGATGCAGCAGTTAGAGCCTCAGAATAGGTCTGCAAGACCCAGGTTCAGATCCCCATATTGCAGTGGAAGCTGACTGGGTGATTTTGGACCAGTCACATACTTTCAGCCTAACCAACCTCACGGGGTTGTTGTGCAGATAAAAAGGAGGTGAGAATAATGAAAGCTGCTTTGGTCCCCACTGTGGAGAAAGACTATAATTTTCCTTGTTAGAAGCTGTGGGGGAGGGGGGTGGAGACAAAAAGCTGAAGATAGATAAAGGCAGATAAAGATCAAGTTGGCTGTTGGGTGGGAAGGAAATAGGGTTGCCAACTCTGGATTGGGAAACTCCTGGACATTTAAGGGGTGGATCCTGGGGATGGTGGGGTTTGAGGAGGGGAGGAACTTCAGACCAGTATAATGCCATAGACTCCACCCTCCAAACCAGCCATTTCCTCCATGAGAACTACAATTGCCAGCCTCTGGGTGAGGGCTGGAGATCACCCAGAATTACAACTGTTGTCCGGGTGACAGAGATCAGTTCCCCTGGATAAAATGGCTGCTTTGGAGGGTTGAGTCTATGGCTCCACCCCCAGAAGGGAGAAAGAGTGTGAGATAGGTAAGGGTAGAGGGGAGGAAGCAAAGGTGTGAGGAATGGGATGACCATCCCGCAAGTTTCTTGCGGGTCTCCACTTGTATATATATAATGTATTGTGTGAAGAATAGCCAGGAGATCCTAAGATTGTCTTGCATCCAAAAGTACTAGCTCTTTTAGCTTTATGCACCACATCATCATCATCATCATCATTGGTGGTAAGCTAGACAAAAGACAATTCAGAGGTGATTTGTCATTGTCTGCCTCTGTGTCACTACTCTGGTATTCCTTGGATTTTGCCCTTCCAAATACTAGCCAAGGCTGACCTTACTTAGTTTCCGAGATCTGATGAGATTGGGCAAGCCTGGGCTATCCAGGTCAGAATTTTCACATGCAGAATTCAGGATCAATAGGGGACTAGCCCAGTGTGATGGCTGCCATTGTTTTTTGCTGCCTACTGCTGCTGTCACAGTACTTTTATAAGTGCAATATCCATCCAATGATACAGAAAAGCATTCCACAGGTTGCTAGTGATGAGGAATTTTTCAAACCCAGTGGCCAAAAGGTTTCTGTTGCATTCAGTCTGATCATATGCATATATATCCCCACTGAATTTAATGTGGCTTATTCTCAAAATAACTGTGCACAGGATTGCAGACTTGAACACAGGAAACTACTGAATATCAAATCAGACCATTGGTCCAGCTAGTCCACCACTATCTAAAAACAGCTATGTTGGATCAGACCAAAGGCCCATCTAGTTCAGTATTCTGTTTACACAGTGGCCTACCTCCAGGAAGTCCACAAAGAAGAAGACTATAATAGTATCATCCTATTTGTGCTCCCCAGCAACTGATTTAAAGAGGCATACTATCTTTGGTACTGGAGGGAGTGGATATCCATCATGATTCGTTACCATTGATAGCCCAGTTATTCATGAATTTGTCTACCCCCTTTTAAAGCTTTCCAAGTTGGCAGCCATGACCAAATCTTGTAGCAGTGAGTTCCACAAATTAACTGAACACTATGCGAAAAAATACTTCAGTTCGTCAGTTCTCTTCCCACTCTTCAACTTCAGTGGATGAACCTGGGTTCTAGACTTATGGGTCTCATCTTTTTAACAGGCTAAACAGCCCTAATGTTTCAATCGATCCTCAAAGGTGCTTACTCCCAGTAAAGTGTTATATAGCCAACTTCTGGAAACGCAGGCCTACAGGCCATCATGACCTAATTCCTAGTTCAAACCAGCATATGATTAATAATCCCAAAGACCAACCAAATGGGAGATACATAAAACATAAAATGAATACTAAATATATCTTTATCTGTATACTAACAGACCTTTATTAGACACCATAATAACATGTAAATAGCAACACTGCAAAAGAATAGACATATTGGTCAAGCAGCTGGCTCCTTTTCTCTCTCCCCGATTTAGCTGCAGTGATCCATGTAATGGTCACCTCCAGATTGGATTACTATTGCGCTCTATATAGGGTTACCATTGAGACTGACCCAGAAACTCCAGCAGGTCCAGAATGCAGCAGCATGCATTCTCACTGGAATACTAATAAGAGCCCATATTCAACCAGTACTTTGCCAACTGCACTGGCTCCAGTTGGAGTACCGGGTCAAGCTCAAGGTGTTGGTTTTGACCTTTAAAGCCCTATGCAGTCTGGGACAAACATATCTATGGGATGGTCTCTCTTGGTATGCCACCTAAAGAGCACTACACTCAATGGATCAAAATCTGCTGGTGATCTCCAGCCCAAAAAATATCCATTTAGCCTCAACCAGAGCCAGAGCCTTCTCAGCTCTGGCACCGGCCTGATGGAACGTTCTCCCAAGTGAGATCTGGGCCCTGCAGGGCCTAATGCAGTTCTGCAGGGCCTGGAAAACAGATGTTCTACCAGGCCTACAGTTGAGGCAGCAGTAGTTCATCTGGATTGGCCGCTCCCCTGTCTTTTCTGTCTTTCTAGTCTGCCCGCTCTGCTTCAGCATTGATTCATTACCTATCGATGCATATAACCTGGAACCTCCCTTCTGGAGAAGATGCACTAGTTGAAGTATTGTCTGCCACCAGGTTGATAAGTATTAACTGATGACTAAAGTAAAGGGAAAGGTTCCCTTGCTTGAAAGCCAGTCGAATCCGACTGTAGGGTTGCGGTGCTCATCTCCGTTTCGAAGCCGAAGAGCCAGCACTGTCTGAAGACGTTTCCATGGTCATGTGGCCAGCATGACTAAACACCAAGGCGCACGGAACGCTGTTACCTTCCCACTGAAATGGTACCTATTTATCTACTTGCAATTTCTCGCTTTCGAACTGCTAGGTTGGCAGGAGCTGGAACAAGAGACGGGAGCTCACCCCATCATGCGGCACTCTCGGGTCTCAAACTGCTGAACTATTGACCTTCCACAGCCTGCAGTTCAGTGTCTTAACCACTTGAGCCACCGCTCAATTTATTTAATTTTATTTTTACCCCCTCCCCATCCTGCAAGCATGCTCTGGGCAGCTTACAACATACCCATATAATTGGTTTTAATTGATTAATTCATATTTATTTTTTAATGTTGGTTCTGATTCTGATTTTTTTTTTGCCTGAGCCCTGATGTGCAGCAAAGGGAAGACTATAAATAAATGAATAAATAATACTATTTATTTTGTTTACTAGCATGTTTATTATGCTGGATTTTAAAACTGCATTTTAATACATGAGTACACATTTATTACTGAATCAAACTTATAGCCCAATTTTTTGCATTGTTTTCTCAAAAGTAAATCCCATTGTATTCAAGTAAAGCTGCACAGAACAGCAGCCATACCCACCAGAAGACATTTAAATTTATATACTGTAACATACTTACTCTGACATTGAGGAGGTGCAGCATTCCACGAAGCAGATTCTTCATCTGCCATACACTTGCGAAAAGGTGACCCAATTAATTTGAACCTAAATGCAGGTTTAATAACATAACTGTCATACTATTCAACAATTAGCTTAAATATAGTAATTTCTACATGTAGAAATGCCAGTTGTATCCTGTCAATCTATGCTAGTAATAATAGAGCTTTCTATCTAGTATAACAAACTCTTCTACCAGCACAAGATTCCTTCCATCACAGAACTCCACTGTTAATGATTCAGCTCTACGGGCCCAACCCATAATTTCTGGCTTTGCATAGCTTTTAAAAACCATTCTTACTGCAAATGCCTAACAATTAATGTAAAAATGGGTGCCAAGCAAGAAGTGAGTGACTATCTTACAGCTGTCTGGCACCAAAACTCTGGAACCCCTCCCTACAGAGATTTGTCTGTCTACCTCTATCATTGCCTTCTGCCAGCAGGTAAAGACTTTTTGTTTTGCTCAATGTTTCCTCACTAGTTTTTATTAGCCTTCCTCTCTGTTTGTGTGTATTTATGTGCTTATATTATGATTTATTTGCTTTAAATATTTTCTATGTATTTATATTTTAAATGCTTTTTAATGACTGAAATACTGTAGTGTTCACCACCTTGGAGACCTGGAATTGGATGGAAAGATGACATGGAGACGTTTTAAATAAATAAATATTTTGGACAGTCTTTCTTAAAATATTATTCTCCAATTTAACACTCATGTATTACCAAAACCAACTATAATGGCAGCAAATATAATATCTAGAAACAAGATTCCTGAGCATGTTATACTAAACGACAGATCAGGCCTGAGAAATTTTTGACGGGTCTAGGAGCCAGACTCATTTTTCAGTCCTCAGAATTCTGTATTTTAATGATCATATTTTCTAATCACAAACCTTAACCTCTTAGCAATTACTTGTAATTGTATTAAACCTTGGACAAAAGCAAACAAGTGGGGGACTTGGATAGTGGGTCCAGGTTTAGGAATACTGCCCCACGCAAGACTATAAGAGCCCTGCTAGATCAGACCGATAGTCCATCTAGTCCAGCATCTTGTCCCACACAGTGGCCAGACAGTTCCTCTGGATAGCCAACAACAGGGCGTAGAGGCCAAGGCTTCCCCTGATGTTGCCTCCTAACTCTGGGATTCAGAGGTTTAGTGCCTCTGAATGTGGAGGCTCCCCTCAGTCACCATGGCTAGAAGCCATTGATAGACTTATCTTCCATAAATCTATTTTATCTTCTAAAGCTGTTTATTCCAGCTTCAATCTAATCTGATGTCTAGCTGGTCAACCCTATAGTTTAGCAGTTCCTATAGCATCCCCACCTTGTGAGAGAATCCATATTTCCAATACTAAAATCCCTTTCTCCCTCATCCTTCACATTTTCTGGTCCATTTTTGGGCAACCACACACATATCTCCTCCCCAGTTTACTTTTTCCTTTGGACTACTCATGTGGGAAGAAAGTTCCAACAATGGAGATTAGAATTATTGCAAAGTGTTTTATTGGTTTGCCACAAGTCAACTGCTTCTATATTTATTATTTAATGGATCCACTGTGCTGTCTACTATTTTACTTTTCTTTGCTATTCTGTGTCTTGGTTAGGACAATAAAGCTATTTGTTGGTTAAGCATCTGTCTCCTTCCCCTCTTATTTTCCTCTGGTGGTTTGTGAAATCAGAGCCCAGAGTTGGGTACATAACAGGCTCAAAAATCCCCCAGGGATCCATATCTATTTTTACATGTATAACAGATGCTCCTATATGCATACCCTGAGTTATCCTCCATGAATCTATCTAATCCACTTTGAAAGCTGCTTACTCTCGTGGCCGTCACTATGACCTCTGGCAGCGAATTCCACTTTTTAATCACTCTCTGTGTAAAGTAGTATTTCCTTTGGTCCATCCTGAACCAACTGCCCATGATTGCATCCTCTAAGCTGTGGAGTCCTGTGAGCAAAAATTCTACTTTGTGAGTTACTGACATCAAAGCTGTGAGAGAGCGATTTGGCTACTGCATAAATTAGTTTACTCTGGAGCCACACTTCCTGAACTAAGAAAAAATGTGTGAGCCAGAGGCTAAAAAACTGTGAGCTAGCTCACACTAACTCAGCTTAGAGGGAACACTGATGCCCATCAGTTTCACTGGATGCCCTTGAGTTCTAGTATTTTGGGAGAGGGAGAAAAAAAAATCTCTTTGTCAATTCTCTCCACCTCATGCATAATTTTATAAACCTCTATCATGTCCCCTCTTGGTCATCTCTTTTCTAAACAGGAAAATCCCAGACGCTTCAACCTTTCCAAACAGGGAATGTGCTCCAACCCCCTAATATGGTGACCAGAACTGTACACAGTATTCCAAATGAGGCTGCACCATAGGTCTATACAGGGGCATTACAATATGGGCCGTTTTATTCTCAATCCCTTTCCTAATAATCCCTAACATAGAGTTTGCCTTTTTCGCAGAACACTAGGTTGGCACTTTCATTGGCCTATCCACTCTGACACCAGGATTTTCCCTCTCTCAGTTTCAGCAAGTTCAGACCCCATTCGTCTGTACTTGAAGTCTCAATGTGTATCACCTTACACTTATCAACACTGAACTTCATTTGCCACATTGTCGCCCACTCACGCAGTTTGTGGAGTTCTTGGAGCTCTTCACAGTGAACTTTGGTTGTCACTATCCTGAATAATTTTGTACAAATCATTTATGAATAAATTAAATAGTACCAGACCCAGTACCAATCCTTATGGGACCCCACTACTTACTTCCCTCCATTGTGAGAACTGTCCATTTATTACTACTCTTTGCTTCCTGTCATTTACCCTGTTTTTAACACATCAAATAACCTGTCCTCTTATCCCATGACTGCTAAATTTACTCAAGAGTCTTCAATGAGGTATCTTGTCAAAAGCCTTCTGAAAGTCCAGGTATATGATGTCTGCCAGGTCACCTTTGTCTCATGCTTGTTCACTTTCTCAAGGAACTTCAAAAGTTTGGTGAGGCAGGACTCCCCACTGCAGAAGCCATGCTGATTTTTCCTCAGCAGGCTTTGTCCCTCCATGTGCCTAACACAGTAGAAGGTGAATTTTGGCAGAAAGTCCTGACCCGTTCACTTTTTGGAGCCAAAAGAAAGACTATGGATGGATAGAGCTGAGATTTTTCTGAGGAGGTGCAGTTGTTTCAGAGAAGACAACCTATGAAACAGTTGAGAAGCTGGCTAGCAGAAACCACCGTCTGCTGCGGTCCTTTTTTGTTCATCATTACATAAAATTTCAACTGCTGTGTGGAAAAGCTAGTCCCAAGAACCGTTGAAGAGTGGGAACTGGGGGTGTGCACCAAAAAAAAAAATCAGCTTTTTTTAGATTCAGGTGTTTGGACCCCAAAAATATCAATTTTTCCTGATATTCCCAATATTGGGAGTTGGGAAAATAATCAGGAAACCCAAATTTATTCGGCATTTTAAAAGGGTGCTTTTAAAATCTAAATAAATAAAAATGCCTTCCCTTCACTCCCTGGAGTTGTGCCACCTCAACAGCACACCTCTACAAGTGAAGGAAATATCTTCTCCAAGCTGCACTATGGCAGTGGCAGTGCAACTTAGTGATATAGCTGGCCCGTATAAAAGCTAAATAATATTGGCTTTTATTTGGGCCAGCTATATCAGTAGCCAAATCAGATTGTCTAATCTGCATTTGGCTGAATAAATACCCCCAAAATAAGATATTTTTCAGGTATTTATTTGGTTTGGTTTATACTGAACGCACACCCCTAGTGGAAACCTTGACAATTACTCTGCTAGGACTTTTTCTGCCTGCCGTTATTCAGAGAGGTGGTGTCTACAATAAATAACTTTCTGACTCTTCTAATCTTATTCACAAAGGCTACTGGCAAAAAGAAAAGAATAGAAACCCAGTCCAGCCCTTCTGGAGTTTATGAGTGGGGCCCACA
The DNA here is from genome assembly GCA_029375565.1 of Gekko gecko. Taxonomy (NCBI): domain Eukaryota; kingdom Metazoa; phylum Chordata; class Lepidosauria; order Squamata; family Gekkonidae; genus Gekko; species Gekko gecko. Next base: position 123,279,996 of record JAPDNY010000006.1, on the reverse strand, counting down.
GAATGAAGAAGTTCATTTTTCCCCTCACTAACTTTAGATCTGGGCAATATATAGTAGTAGGCCATTCATGTATTAGTAGGTATTCACTCAACTCTCCCAGTTTCTACACCTCTTTCCCACTTTAAATAAAGGCTGCTTTAGTTTAAGTGTCAATTCAGTTTTGGGTTTCAGTTTCAGCATTGCGAATGGCGGCCGCCTCTCGGGACGCTCCCGGAGGTGGTTAGCCCACACGCAGTCAGGGGGGGTCTTCGCATGTGCGAAAGACCCTAGTGAGCCTTAGGCAAAGGCTCCGAACCAGGGGCGCTTTGGGGAGTAGCCTCTTTGCCGGCAGATAGCCGGGAAATTGAGGCTTTCTCCCCGCCCCAATCGGCCCCGCTGCGTCGTGCCCATAATGGGACTTAGCAGCGCCACCAACTTCCAGGAGTGAAGACAGCGCTATGATTTAACATAAAAAAGAAGAAGTGGCATCGAATCGTGAGTTGAAGATCTATTTTGAAGCGTGAATTTGAGCCCCCCCGCGAGCAATTAACCGTTTGGGAGGAGGGAGGAGTCCCCATCCCGTTTGAGAAGCAAGATCTAAAAAGGGAGCGCGAAGGGGGGCAGAGAGAAAAAACAGTGTTGGTGAAAGTACCATCGGGGTTGTACGGAAGATTACGATCCCTTTAGCTTCCTGGGGGATGCAGCACGAACTTTGTAAAAGTAAACAATAAAACAAAATGTCGACAACGGGGAAAGTCCTGCAGAAACCGGAAGAGAAGAGAGGAGGGACTTCCAGTCCGGGTAGCCCCCCCCCAGAGCTTGCTGTCAATCAACAAGAAAATGAGATACTGCGCCCTCTGCTGGAGGAAATGCAGAAAATCAACGAAACTTTGCTTAAAGTGGAAAGTGTCTTCATCAGTCGACAGAAACAATTATCGGAAACATCAAGGAAGATGGCGGAAATTGAACAGAAAACAAATTTGATTTTAAGTCTTCAGGGCGTAAAAGAAGAAGAGAAAGAAGATCTCGGATTTACCTTGACGAGTGTTTTGGCACCCCTAACTGGCAGTGAAGCGAAAGAATTAAAAGAAGAGGTGGACATGGCTCCCAAAGCCTATTCCGCTTTTATAAAAGAAAATACTCTGCCAGTAGAAGGGGAGGCTGAGCATAGCAGGCGATATATCAGAGATCCAATTTCATGTGAAGTGGCTATGGCGCCCTGGAAATTTGAAGGTCAGAAGTACAAGGGAAAAGAGAAAAGAAAGAAGATAGACTACATCTTTAAAAAGCAAAAACTTCTGAAGAGACACGCCAGCTGGGAGGAAGACGCAGCACTCAAAATTGAGACAAGCAGTGAAGAAGACAGCAGCCCAGGGGAAGGAGGCGATGGAACGGAAGGCATCCAGGTTAAAAAGGACTCGATCCATAATTGGAAGAGACTTAAAAAGAAGACACCTTGAGGATTGTTCGTGTTGCATCTGGAAGGAGCTGTTTAATTACTAACCCCGATGGACTTTACTAACTGTATTAACAGAATGATTTTGGACTTTGCAAAGCTAAAAAGAAGATCTTCTAACCATGATAGATGCCAAAAATAGTATTGATTACTAACTAAAACTAACCCTTTTTAACAGAAAAAACTTCACTCCATCTTTCTCTTTCTCCATCTGTCTACCCTACCCTTTTCTTATATAAAAAGAATAAAATTCTCTCCTCTTTAGGAGAGTTTTACTACAAAAAAAAAAGTGTCAATTCAGTTTTGAATAGGGCAATAACCCTGTGACCATTAACAGCATTACAAGCCAGCCCCAAAATTTAGGCATCAGACGCTTTTTTGGGGGGGGGGCCTCGAAGGGGATTTTTTTATTGCTTTTCTAAATCTACATACTATGGGGAAAAAAGAAGACTACACACAAAAAAGAGAAAACAAGGGTAAGGGAGCTACAATCTATAGGAGAAAGAAAAGAAAATCCCACTAAAAACCCAAGAATCGGTGATCTTATATAACTCTTAAAAGACACATGCTTCTTGAATGCAGATTGACTTTCACCAAAAATGATCATCCAGCTAATAAAACATTTCAGTATTTCCCCAGCATTCCCAATTTTATAAAGAGCTGTACCCTGCAAACAACATATAAACAAAATACTCCAGAGAACAATAACAATCTACATATCCCCTCTTTCTCCCCTCAAATAATAGCCTTTTCTTTTGGGGGCAACTGCCCCCAACTTAGAGTCCGAGTCCTCATCAGAAGATCCAGTCTATCCTTCTTCATCGCTCTACTTGGTGTCGTCTGGAGCTCCTTCCCCCTCTCCTGATGGCTGACCATGTTGACGCAGAAATTCACAAGCTTTTTCAACAAAGTCTATCCTTTCTTTGCCATTTGCATATCTAAAGATTAGTCCTTCAGGCACCAACCATTTGTAGGCCACTTTATGGCTTTGTAAAAACAACACAAAGTCTCTGTATTTCCTTCTCTTCTTTCTTATTTCAAATGGCACGTTCTTCAGTACTTTAATCTCCTTGTCTTTCCACTTCAGAGTAGTTCCATTAGTCTCTTTCAGAAGTTGGTCTCTCACTTTTCTTCAGGAGTATCTTACTGTGACTTCCCCTGGCAGATTATTCTTTCTGATAAAATCAGAATACGATCTGAAGACTGTGTGTATTTCACTTTGGAGTTGATCCGACATCATCTCTGCCAGGGGAGCCAACAAGTCCCCCACAATCTGTCTCAGATTCCCTCCTTTCTCTTCCTTAATCCCTTGAAGCCTCAAGACATAGTTCGCCCTTTCCATTTGCAGCTGTAACACACGAGACTCTTCAATTTGACAATTCTTTTCCAGTGCCTGCAGTTTTCTATTCATCTTTTTCGTGCTGGTACTAATCTCTTTGAGCTCCTGCTCCACTTTTTCGATTTTCTGTGTATTTAAAACCGTTTGTGCTTGCTGTGTGTCAAGCTTATTGTCAGTAGCTGTGGTTTTTTCCAGCAGAGGGCACAGAGCCTCAGACAACAGCCTTTGGAGTTCTGCAGTAGAGTCACGTCTAGGCACATCACTTGAAGGGCTGGAACTTCCTGAAGAAGGTTTAACTTTCAATAGTTTATCCTTAACGTCTTTCGGCGGTGCCATGTTTGGGGATTGTTTATTTTTTCCAAAAGTTCATCAAAGCCTCTGGCAATTCTCAATCAATCCAGTAAGCTCATATAGTCTCTTTATATCTTTTCAATCACTTCTTACTATCCGCCCCCCCCCCCCTTTTCTAGCTTTAAAATCGCTTATAAACAGTTCTTATTGGGGGAAAGTCCCCCCCCATTTCCTTTTTAGGGGGGCGGAATGTCTACTGGAAGTTCTCACTTATACTCCGACTCACATTTTTAGCGATTGTCTCTCCACTTTCATTTTTGCTTGATCACCACACACTTGCTCCGGTGTGCTGATCTTGTTCCCATTCGGGATGCTCTACGACAGGCCCATCAGGGCATGGAGTAGCCCCCCCCTCTCCGGCTTTACTTGCCAGGGGGAGTTCTCAGGCACCCCTTGGCCGGGGGTCCATCTCAAGGACTCCTGGGGTGACGCGGATGGTTGTGCCCCCACCCAGCCGCAGATGCTGGCAGGCTTCTCCCGGAGCCCCGGGAGAAGACGTCTGCCATGGCGATCACCAAGACTGGAAGTTGCATCAGATGCATTTTAATGACCATATTTTCTAATCATTCTTATCACAAAACCTACTCCTAACCGCTTCATAGTTACTTTAAATTTTATTAAAGCTATGACAAAATCAAACAAAATTTGCATGGGAAGAAATCTCATCTGTTCCCATCTCCCAATTTCCCCCTTCTCCCACATTTCTCCCTAGGAGTTCTCCTGGGTTTGCAGAAAAATTCCTGCTATCTGTAGCTGGCCACAGAATGCCAGGGGTTCTACTGCATACTGGAGCTATTGTTCAAGGTTAGATATATGTATAGAGGAACAGAAAACTCTTATATTTCCAGGTTGTCTATAACTGGAACCAGATCAAACAAGGATGTGAACTAGCAACTTCCCTAGGGAAATTCTGAGAAGTACCTCATGCATTGCCTACAGCCAAATTATAAATGGTGGTATTACATGGATAGGGGAGAAAGAATTTTTTTATTCTGCATACCCTGCTGGTATTTTTTTAACCTTTTAAATCATCACAAGAATGTTTTGCTACATAGTTATTACCAATTATTTTCACAACAGGATAAGGGACATATCTTTGTGCACCTCATAAAGTTGACATGTTTTAGCATGACACCTCAATAATGGTTAGTTTTTCCAGATGTAATTCACAAACACTGTAGACAGAGTTTTATACTGTAATTTAAAAGTAAATGCTTCCTCATCTTGTATTTATCCTTTCTATGAACTCTACAATTATAGGATATGGTAAGATATTTAGCAACAAGAATTGCTTTATCTGAAATCACTAGAATCTTTTTAGTTACTGGGGGATATTCATGAATGTAGACTAGCCCTGTTTTTTGGTAATAATTCTTGGTAATTTCTTATAATTCCATTATACCTTTTTAAAGTTCCGTTTTATTGAATATTATATTCTGCATATAAAGCAACTGGTTAAGAAATGAATTCCTCCATCATCATTAAATGGTGTAAAGTTCAATTAGAATATCAACAAGCAATGACAAGAACTTTATGCACATTTTTATGTCATGCAACAAAACATTCTGATGCAAAACTGTAAGTTTATACTCCTAATGAAAATTGCCAACACTACTCTAAACAATTGTTGAACATGCTAGGTGCCACAATGAAATTTCTAGGACCCATAGCAACCTAGTACCTGAGATTTGTCAAACCCTGCAATAGATTGAAATGTAAGTTATTTCTGCTATAGAAAAGCCTTCATTAAAGGAACCTACATGATACATTCAGACAGATATTGCTTTTAAAAGATTCTCTTCTTAATTTTAGTTAATTTCCATTTCAATACAAGATCCTGAAAAAGGAGTAATAAAAATAAAATGAAATTAGAAATTCAGTTTAGAACTCTGTCAAAATATTTAGATGGCAGTCTTACCCTCCGTTACAAGAATACTTAATGACTGAACCATTTTCATATGCATCTACATGTGGCTCCATAAAACCATTCTTCAGTTGTTCTGGAGGACCACAAGAGAGCTGTACAGGAAAATCCGCTGGAATTAGATGCAGAAAAAAACAGAAAAGAAACATGAATGAGCAATCTGAAGTATCTGTATACTAATTAAATGGAGGAAAACAACATAAACCATTTTTAGGTCCCCATTAGAAAGAAATGTGAGCTATAAAGAAGTAAATAAATGAAAAAAAAAATCAGAGAAGTAAATTTTATACAGGACAATTCACCAGATCAAGGATCATGGATAAGAACAATGTTTAAATACAGTACAAAATACTTACAGTGCTATTCAGGGGAAACTACAGCACAAGCACCTCATCAAGGCACAGGTGGCATAGCAAGCACACCAGAGTCCATAGCCACCCTGGCAATACCTACCAATCATTCAGTGGCAGCTTATGACAACCCTGTAAGTGGCATATATAGGCACAGCAAACCAGTGCTTGCCAGTCAAGCCACTGCTCCTCAATGCCCCCCCCCGAAAGCCAATGGCCAGGTAGGAATGTGTTAGGGGAGAAAGACCCAGCCATAATGCAGCCCCAACGGAGGCACATGGCCCAAGAACCTCCCAGACCATAGGGGATGATCACATAATACTCATTCACTCCCCAGTAGGGCTCTACTGGCTGCAAAAGTGCTGCCCGCACACCATTTCTGTTAAAAAGTAAAAAGAGAAAGACAAGAAAAGATGGGGCCAGACGCAAGCCCACAGCTCCCACACTCAGGACCAGCAACTTAACCACTGGGCCAAGAAGGGAGGGTTCAAAGGAGGCACGCCAGCAGGCATTGACCATCCTATTGCAGTCCTGACATCACCACCACACACATGGGGCTGGGCAGAGACCACTGAGCAGACAGGCATGGCTCAGTGGAAAGGTACTGGGATAGTGCAGCCAGGGTTCCTGGTTTGATCCCCACATAGGGAGAGACAAGGCCAACAAGAGCCTTGGAGCTGGTGTTTTGCCCCTGCAAACAACAAGAGGGGGAACATGATTGTCCAGCTGATGAACTAGCCAGGAGATCCATCATTTTTAGAGGAATGCCATTCCATAGCCCCACTCTGCTGCACCTATGGCAACAGCTCCCTTGCTTTTCTTTGGCCCCTGGATCCCCTTTGACCATACCCCAAGCTGCATGGTTTATCAGATGCCAGCAGTGCTGTAGGAAAGTGTAAGACCCAGAGTGCCCCACCATGCCAGAACAGTCACGCACCACAGACCACCCACCAGCCCATTCCCCATGTGAGTTGCACACAGCAGCCACCAGAATGTATAGGGGAAAAAGGGAGGGGCCAGTGTGTGGGTCAGCTGTCAAGGTGCCTCTGAACCCCTCCTGTGTTGTACAACTGAATTAAACAGAAGTCCATTGGCACCAGAACAATCAACAACCATGACCCAGCATGGCCATCCCTGAGTAAAAGCCACCCTCTCAGACGTGTGAGGGGGCAGCCCTAAGGGGATATCACAGTGGGAGGGGTGAGGCAGAAAGGGGCATGGAATAGTCCTATCTGCTCAATAACAAATGGATAGGGACAATGAATCATGAAGCCGTCTGATGAACTGGGCTGCCAACTGCCTCTGTCTAGTATGGCACATGTGCCTCTCCCAGGGGGTGTTGGAAGACATTCCTAACACAGCATGCATCTGAAGGAAATGGTCTTGCATATCAGAAGGCTGCCTCAGGCAGTTTGCTCCAGGAGCTGGGTTGGAACTGATGACTGTGCAGAGTGGCAAAATCTTTGAATCACCATTTTCACAGATACTAAACAGAAAAATGTGCAGCAACACATTAGCAGGACAGACATTTACCATCCACAGCCATGCCACCTGGGTTCCAACAGGGTCAGTCATTCCACCCCATGGGGTTCCATTTGCCAGGAAATCCCCCTGAGGTGTGTGCTGTAGCCATCCACATGACACTTAGTGATCGTGTGAGGGGGTGCTTTGTAACTGCAGAATCCACTGCTGCCAACACTGCATGGGCTCCAATCCTGCAAGGAAATGAGTCCCATGATGCTGATCCACAGAATGCAGCAGGGAAGCTGCCAGGCACTTCTAACCACAGTTGTGCCTTGTCCCACAACCCCGGCAAAGGAGTGTGCTACAGCCTGATACAGGGCAGCAAGCATCCCAGCTCCCACCACCAACACCACCATTACCATCAGTGGCTCACAGGCATACATCCCTTGGAATTATGCCCCATTGCCTGACATGAGGAATGGTGTTGGGAAGGACAGGCTTTGGCCACCCTTAGACATACACACTACTGGCCTCAGTTGTGGGAGCCAGCAATGTTGAGACAGTGCCCAAGTTTGCGCAAAGGGAGCAGGAGAGGTTGGTACAGATTCTCATGCTGGATCACCTGGATTCCTGCACTGCCTCATCTGTCAGTGCATGGTCACCCCTTTGAGATCAGACTTCAGAGATGGGGTACCTGTTAGGGTCCCGGGAAGAGACACATTAACTACATGCCATGGACTTTGTTCTTCCCTTTGGGTGCTAGTGGTCCTTCAGTGGTGCTAAGTGTTCTTTCTGTGTATCCCCCCAGCCAAAATGCAACACTGTATGTTCTAAGTGAACACAGCAGGGACCTCAGAGACACGCCACACGAGTACCATGCCACATGACCTACCTACTGAACCACAGGCGTGTAGGCTGGGATTTATGTAGTGTGTAAAGTACTGGGTTCTGGACGCCATAGTTAGTGAATCAGCTCATAGTTTATTTATTCCAGACGCACAAGACAGAGACAGCAGGACGTGGGGCCAGTTTAAGTCCCCATCGCAAACCACACCCCACACACAACCACATCCGTGATGGGCTTATTTACAGTGTCCCCAATTCCCCACGGGTTACTGCTTGGATCCTGGCTGACCGATAGGTCCATCCTAGGATCCGTGCTGGCTATTGTCTCAGGAAGCGAAGCTTTGCCTATTTGCATGACTGCGTGTGAAGGTGACTGCGTGTGTGGTCCTCAGTTGGTACACAACATAGTGCTAGGGGGCTATGACTGGATGCGCAGGGGGGATGTTGACTGCCATTGTGGAGGGTGTGATTGTGTATGATTGGTATCTGGCATCCTGTGCTCCACTACATTTTGAGGGAGGGACCATGCCTGTAGTGGAACACTGGGCATTTTCCACTGAATAGGCTCTTATGGGCTATGCTATGGTTTTTGATGAAGTAACAGTCAGCTGGTTTGGGGGAGCATTCCCAGCCTGAAAAGGCTTAGGTAGCAGACTAACTCCCACCACAACCCCTTGCCTATCCATTTCCATTCCAGTGCAGGGGTTTACGCTGGTAGCCCACTGAAGGATGGCTGCATCGGGGATGCAACAGTGGCTGGGACCAGCATAGCGCCACGGTGCTGCACCAACACATGAACCCTTTTAAAAATGTATCCACACTAACTTATTCTAAAGCATCCTGTTTTTTTAAATCAATCTTAAGAAGAGAGAGGTTGAATGTGGGAAAATGGTGGTTACTTAAACCTGAAAAGGAAGCATCACACAAGATTGTTCAAGCAGCAATACTGTGTCAAGTATATGTAAGTCTGAAGCAACACTCTGCCAGGTTTATTAATATAAACAGCACATATTGGCCGTTTGAGATCATGTGTAGACTAGTTCACACAACAACCTGTTTGTGTACAAAGCAATTATAATATCCAAAGTGAAAGTTGCCAGACCCATCAGGGAACTGCATGCATCCATCACGCTGTGTAACAGATTGATTTTTATATCCCTTTATAATTTCCCTTTTAATGCTTGAATCCTTTGAAGCATACACATAAGTACATGGTTCAGTGCAACTCTGATTATTACCCTGCAGCCTCAAGACTTTCCAGATACTGATCTTTGAAACCATGCAGCCCAGAGGATTGCAGTAAGAAGAAGGAAGCAGGCAAAATCACCTTCCCTGCCTCTTCTGGAAGCAGAAATTCTATTTGTACAGGAGGATGCCAGCCCAGTTCTCCCTCCTAGGTGCGTATCTCTGGACGGTATGGCTTTTTTGTCACTGTAAATTGAATATGCCATTTAATTATTTACTATTTTCAAATCTCATCTCAGCGACAAACTTACTGAGGTCTTAAGCAAACCACTCCCTCTCTCAGCCTCAGTCTCACACCTCTAGTAGGGGGATAATGCTTTCTAACTTTTCAGGGCTGTTATGTTATCATGGTAATTCTTACATGTGAAAAACTTTTAATACTGGATGTACTATATAAATGCTTATTAGTAGAAGCAGTAGTAATACAGTCATCAAGATGAGGGATACGCAGGGCCGGCCCGAGGGTTTTTCGCACCCTAGGCGGGACTACCTTCTGGCGCCCCCCCCACGTGCGCCCAATTACAGGGTTGCCAACCTCCAGGCAGGGCCTGGAGAGAAGGAACCCCCAACTGCTCCTGCAGGGCGCTCCGGCAAGCCAAAGGAAGGGGCAACCCCGTCCCTTCCGTCTGAGCACCGGCTTGCCGGCGCAGCAGCTCCCGCTGCCCAACCAGCCCCAGGCTGAACTTCTTCCCAACAAAGGCAAAGTTCCCAACAAAGGTGGAGCAGGTGAGAAGAGCGAGCAGCTGGCGGGGGAGGGTGGAGAGGAGGAGGCAGGAACCCGCAAGCCAGGGGAAGGGGGGGGGAGTTTAAAGCTGCCATGCCGCCTCGCCTCCTTCCCCCCCCAGGGCGCCCCGCTCTGGCTGCTTCCCTCTGGGCTGCTCTCCCTCCCTCCCACCCCCGGGGAGGTGGGTCAGAGAGGCTCCCCCGTGGCGCGCGCATCTTGGCGCACGCATGCCCTCCCCCCCGCTGCCCCTCCCCCCATGCGCTGCTTCTTGGGCAGGAGAGGCTGGCGCCCTCTGAGCACGGAGGAGGAGAGACCTGGGCGCCAGTGGGGGGGGGAGTTCGAGGCCCAGCTCTGCCTGCTTGCCTTGCGCCTCTGGAGCGGTGTGGCCTGGCCACGTGGAGAGCCCCCACCCCGCCTCAGTACCTTTCCGCGTGGGCTGGCAAGCAGGGAGCCCGCAGCGACGGGGAAAGGCGGCTGGGGCCCGGCTCTCTCTCTCTCTCTGGCCCTGGACTGCCCCAGCAGCACACGCTCCGGAGCCGGAGGGGAATGGACTGGCCCACCGGCGCATGCCCCGGGCTGCCCGGCACCCCTCCCAGCACTCTCCCGGCAGAGCGCAGGGCGCCCCCGTCCCTCCTCTCCACCAACCGGGGAGGAGGGGGAACGGTGGGCAAGCTGCGCCACCACCTCCTGCGGGGAGGAGGGGAGGGCGACGGAGCTTTTCCGGGGGGGGGGAGTGGGGTGCCATTTGGCGCCCCTGAGGCCGGGCACCCTAGGCAAGCGCCTAGTTCGCCCAATGGGCGATCCGGCCGTGGGGATACGCTGCATGTTGTGAAGTTGAGAGATCCTGCAATAACACAGAAGGCAGATACTTCACAGAAAATTGCCTAGGATCCAATCTAGGCTCAGACTATAGCTTCTTGTCCACCCTATCATAAACAAGAGTGTGAGGGGTCTTGAGCAAGGTACCTGTACTTTCCCCCAGCCTCACAAGATTTCTATACCCAAGCCAAAGCTAATCACCAAAGCAGTAGGTTCCTACTGCCCAGGTGATCAGCCAGGCTTGGAGTTGAAAGCTCTTACCTCTTCAGAGAAAATGCAGGTGCCTAACTTGGTTGCCCTGATTTCTCTTATTCAAGGGATGGCCCTGATCACAGAGGTAAGTACCAGAATCTTGATCGACTTCAGAAGCTACATTTTTACCCTTCATTTATCCAGCATGACAAATTGTACAAGAATCCAAACAATAACTATCTGGATTTCATAACAATTCTTTAGAATTCAAATGAAGTACAACCAATGACACAAAACATATGGAATGTTTAAACGTTGCAATCCTGGGAGTGAGCAAACTTTTCAGTCAGAAAAGTACAAGAGTTTTACTCAGGGAATGACAAACAAAGAAGAAATGAAGTTGCTCAAATAGTGAGGCAAGGTACAGCACACGCACTCAGGAGCTTTAATGTGAAGTCTGACTGAATAATATCTGGCTACACAGAAAGCCTATCAATATAACCATAATTCAGGTTTATGCCCCAACTACTATCCTGATGAGGAAGAAATTGAAAGCTTTTATGCAAGTGTTCAGGAAGAAATTCATCGTACACCTAAACAAGTTGTGTTGATATCATAGGTGACCTGAATGCAAAATTAGGAAATAATGCAGAATCAAATGCTGCAATTGTATATGTGGACATCACCAGATGGCCAACATAGAAATCAAATAGATTAGAAAATCTATTATCTCTGCTAAAATTAGGCCAGGAGCCAATTGTGGTAAAGATCATGAATTGTTAATATTGAAAGTTAGAACAAAGCTAAAGAATAACAAAACAGTGATAATGCCAAAATACAATCTAAGCAGTATTCCTGAAGAGTTTAAAGACCATGTAAAGAACAGATTTGTTAGAAATATGTGTGTTGCAAGGTCTAAATTCAGACATTATAGTGTTAACATGCTTTCCATGTGTGCTATTGTTTAGACTGCCAATGGAAAGAAAGCCCGGGAAACTGAAGCCCATTCACTAACAATCATTGGTTAATACATTCAGGTGATTTCCTTCTAGGGGTCAAGAAGAAAGAAAGAATCTCCATTACTATCTGTGTGTCTGTTGTCGCAAGCATGTACTTAATTGTTTGTTGTTTTGTAGATTTCCTGTGTACCCTTCCCTTTAGAAATAAAGATTTTTACATAGAAAGAAAATGCCTCCTCTCCAGTGAACAAAGATCCTTTGTAAACCATTTTTACCAGTTTTCCAATATATTCTGGTAGCAGAGGGTGATTACCTGGTCTTGCCTGATATGCTCGAGCAAATTTTTTTTTTAAATGCTCATTGGATCAAGAGGGAGGCTAATTAGCAAGGCTGCAAGTTTTTTTCTTCTCTCCCTGCCAAGCATACTGCAGCTGTGAAAACTGAGGACCCAGATTCAAGTTGATTTGAGGATCTCCCTACGCCAGCCTGCCTGTGCTACAGAAAAGCAGCTAAGAACTATTCCTTTTGAAGGGTTTTTTTTTTTTTTGGGGGGGGGGGGCTTTTGAGTGTTTGGAATCCCAGCGGAGAAGCCGATGGCTTCCAGCCAGCTCTTGCATCCCTCCTCTGAAGACAGGATTAACCCTGTGAGTGCCTGCTAAAAGCCTGCAAGTCAAGATGAGTAATTCACAGACAGCAAACACGTCTTCTGAGTCTACCACAGATGTATGTTCCAAGTTGGAGATCTCAACCCAGGGGCATTAGGTCCACTCAAGTTGACCCAGCATAATTTTAATTGATGGCTCAGCTCCCTAAAGAATAGTCTGTAAATATATAGGGCTGAAGATATTTTAACAAAGGAAGTCCCTACAAGTGAGCCAGAGAAAAGTGCTTTCAGAAAACTAGATGGGTATGCCACATCCTTGATTATGGGTTCAGTTAACTGCCATGATGTGCCTAGCCTGCATATAATAGAAACTTCCAAATTGATGACTGGACACCTGAAAGACAAGTATGGAGAGGAGACAATGAGTAAGATTTGTTACTTGAAGGCTCAGATTTTTTACTTTAGAGTAAAGGAAAGTGACTCTTTACCTGATCAATTAAAGAAGCTAATAGGGTATTAAAGAAGCTAATAGAATCCAGAGCCTTCGTTATTTGGCTTGTTGTACTGCTTGCATTTATTAAAGTTGTTCTTGCTTACTATATGTAATTTTCATGTTAATATTTTGCATAATTTTGAGATATAGCATTTCCCTGGCTTTCTTTCATGTACTGTATTGTCTTATAAGCTAGGAGGTCTCTTTTTTTGTCTTGTACCTTGATAGGTCTGGCATAGGTGTAAGAATGCAGGTATTTTAGACAATTATGGAGATAGGAATGAGAGGATTATTCCAAAGGTATTTCCTGACATACAAGTGAAACAGAAATTGGGGCTGGAAACATGCAACATACTTAATTCATGTCAATAGCACAGACCAGAGGCTCTTTGTCCCTGCCTGCCTGCACATTTGACAGACAAAAGACTAGCCAACTGGTCAGTAGAAGATGCCTGAGGCAAGAGCAGAGACTTGCCCATTCTAGTCCTTTTGGACTGAGCTGACAGAAGAGAAGAGTGTGTGTGGGGGGGTGCTTGCATGGAGGATGTTTGGCAGTGCAGCCAGCCTGGTGAGCTTCACTTGGCCTGAGTTTTCCCAACCAAAATGAGGTTCTCCTAGCCTCCCAGCAAGAGCCACTGTTTTAGCCAAGCCTGGCTTTATGAAGACACTGCTTATGGTGGTTCAGAGGTTACAGATTGTCTAAGTATGGGTGAACATGGATGCCTTGTTCCCTGAGATAAACAATCAGATTGACCAATAGTTCTGTAAACACCTGTGGTGCTGAGGATAGTCCAAAGGTCATGGCTTGGAACTGAAGGTGGAGTTTGCCCACACAAAATCTCAGGTACTGTTGGTTCAAAAGCAAAATTGGTAGGTGGAGGTATGTCTCTGTAAGAACTATGGATGTCATAAATTCCTTCAGCTGAATGGCTTCCAAGATCGAGCGAAGTGTTTCCATACGGAAATGGCGTAGCTCAATAAACTTGTTTAGGAACCTGAGGTCTAAAATTGCTCTCCAATCCCTGTTCTCTTTGGGAACGGTGAAGATTGAATAGACCCCCGCCATTCTTGTTGGTGTGGAGAAAAACAGTAGTAAAGAAGATCCAAGAAGCTGAAATAAATAAGAAATGAAAACAGAGGTGTAGGAAGAGGAAATAGTAAAGAAGGTTAAGATTATAGAGCTAGTTAAGAAATAATAGTAGGCAGAGCCTGGAACTAAACTGCCCTCCCTCTGAGGCAGGAACAGAACTGAAGATAGGGGGTGTCCCACTCGTCAGACAAGAAGAGGAAGAATCTAGTACCTGCCTCCCTGATTGGATGGTGGGAAGTGCCCAAAGATGTCCTCTGCCTCAGAGGGAGAAGTTGCCAGGGGGCCCAACGTGCAGATTCACACTATAGCTTTAAAGACGACAGAAGAAGCAGGAGATTAAGCAGTAGCTCTAAGCATTTTTTACCTATTCCTTTTGTCCTATGACTACTGCAGATGTACAGTAACTAGGGGGAAAGACATAACACACAAGTTGGTCTCCGAATCACAAAGAAATCCAGTCTGATCATTCTGAAGAAACCAGAGTTTGGCCTGTTGTAAACTCAGTTGTGATAAACAGAAGCAATACTGCTGAAGCTGCCTAACCATTTGCTCTCAGGAGCTCAGAACTGTGGTAAATGCCATGTGAAGACTGTAATTTACTGGTTTGCTGATGAAAAAACAGAGGTGAGATTTTTGCTTTATAACTGAAGAAATGAATATAATAAAGTTGAAGAATAACCGAAGTGGCCTGCATACGCCTATGCACAATAATAAAGATGGGATGGACAATTAAGAGGGTTATTTTGATAAGAACAGGAAGAAGTTTTTTGGGGAAATACTGGTTATGTTGCACCCCACAATGGATAATAAATTCTGATAACTGGTTTTGGTGTACAGTAATGCAGAATATGGTGCTTCAGTGGGGCTCAACAGCAGCCATGTCCACAGACTCAATGCCAACTCAATACAACAATGAGGACTATCAGTGGATGTAGTAAACCCACTCTGACCTATTGGCTACCTGTGCCACATTGCTCCCCTGCATCTCCAAAGACAAGATGCATTTCTTCAGGAATACAGAAAAATTATTGAAAACAGAGTTGCCTATCCACAAAGACGTGGCTGATGCAGACTAAGATTCTGACACCCAGCTATCCAGACTAAGATTCTGACACCCAGCAATAAGATCTACACAAATACTGCAATCACAAAATGTTGATCTAGGGAATGAATGGTTGCAAACATTGATGCAATCGGTTCCACTTGATATCCAAAGCCTGATAAATACCAAAAAGAAGCCCTCAGGATTTGACTTGCCACGTAAAGTATGAAAGATGGCTAATAAAATACGAACAGGCTATGGCAGTTGTGCAGACCTGTTGTTTAAATGGGGCAAAATACCAGGACCCGAATGTGATTGTGGCACAGCCTGCCAAACTATTTTCCACCTGTCACCAGAATGTGAGCATCATGCTTTCTAGGGCGTCATGCTTTGTACTCCTCCAGCTGCAATTGAGTGGACTGAAAATTTAGATATTAGTATTCAGTAGGATTTCCCAATCTGTCTGCATACCCATTGTATCTACTTGGTTATGCATTTTATATGCTTCCTATGTGCAACTCTGCCATAAGATAAATAAATAAAATAATCAAGGGATGTGCTTTGGATTGGTTGAAATAATTCCTTATGGATAGGACCCAGAGGGTTGCTTTTGAAGATCAGTTATCTGAATGGGTCTTTTCCTATGGGGTTGCTCAAGGCTCTGTTTTACCCCTCATGCTATTTTACATATGCTTTATGTAAAGCCTTGTTAAGAGATCTTTGGAGTTGGTATTATCATTATACTGAAGATATCACCTCTCTGTTTCTTTGGTCAGATTTCCTGGCGCTGCTATAGCCACTGGTGTCAGTGCCTGGTTGCTGTGGTTAAATGGTTAAACATGAACAACTTGAAATCAAAGCCTGACAAGACAGGGTGATGTTGGTGTGGTAGACTGAACCTTTGGAGGTTAATGCATTTCCCACATTTAATGGGCTTCAGTTGACTCAGTTAAGAGCCTTGGGATTACATTATACCCTGTGGGTAGCCATGTTGGTCTGAAGCAGCAAAACAAATTGTATACACTGAATAAAACTTAATTGGTCTTAAAGGTGCCACTGGACTGAAACTTTGTTCCATTGTAACCTGTGTTATTATTGAAGAAACAAGCAATTCAGCTGTGAAAAATGCTTTCTCCCATTTCCATTTACGGCAGAATATGGCTCAATGCTGCAGTGTGCTCTGCACTAGTATGCCCTTAAAGATAATTCAGAAACTCCACCTAGTACAGAATGTTGCAGCCCACTTATTATTGGGAGCTACAGGGAACCTTCATGTTATTTTTCTCCTATTAATTAGTTGCAAGGTTTAATTCAAGGTACTGGTCATCACCTACAAAGCCCTTCATGACCTAGATCACACATATCTACAGGATGTCCACTCTCAATATGCTCCTCTATGGCAGCTTCATTCACCTAAGCAAAGTCTTTTGAAGGTGTCACCCCACAAAAAGGTAAGATCAGTAGCTACCTGTACCTGTTCTTCCAACATATCTCCATATAATGGTGAAAAACAGAAGTTTAAAGATCAAAATAAAGAGGAAACAGGAGAGAAGACATAGGAGGAATGGCTAACTATTAAGACAAAGAAAAAAGGCAAAAGCTGTGGAAAGTTCTGATTTCAACAAAACACAAGGCACTGACAGACTGCTGCGAAGTAAATCAAAACCTGAGAAATGACCTTTGCTTATCTGGAAGCACAAGATCTACCATTTTTTTCATTCCAATGAATTAACTGTTATCCTGTCTTATTACTAATCTTGTTTATGAAATATTATAATTAGAATTAGGCTTATTAGTATTATGTATTTGTTGTTGTTGTTCAGTCGCACAGTCGAGTCCGACTCTTCGCGACCCCATGGACCAGATCACGCCAGGCCCTCCTGTCTTCTGCTGTCTGCTGAAGTTTGCTCAATTTCATGTTCGTTGCATCGATGACACTGTCTAACCATCTCATCCTTTGCCGTCCCCTTCTTCTTTGACCTTCAATCTTTCCCAGCATCAGGGTCTTCTCCAGTGAGTGCTCCCTTCTCATTTGGTGGCCAAAGTATTTGAGCTTCAGCTTCAGGATCTGGCCTTCCAGGGAACAGTCAGGGTTGATTTCTTTTAGGATTGACTGATTCGATCTCCTTGCAGTCCAAGGGACTCTCAAGAATCTTCTCCAGCACCACAGTTCAAAAGAATCTATTCTTCGGCGCTCGGCCTTCCTTATAGTCCAACTCTCACAGCCATACATTACTACAGGGAATACCATTAGTATATCCCGTACAAATTCCCCTTCCCCCTCCCTCTTGGCTTCCCGCAATGCTACACCCCGTTTTCTTTTTCACTCCATATTCAAGAACATTAAAAATCTTGTTTATTTTTCAATACAAACTTCTTCCTAATTCAATTTAATCCCTAGGTAACATTTTAACAATTATCACTTCTTACTCTCTCTTACTATTTAATAATTCTCAAAACAAAGCAACTTATTTCTTACATCCCAATTCATTTCAAGATAGTCTTTAAAATCTTTCAATTCCGTCAAAAATTCTTCACCATCTTTACCACTAAGCTTCTTTGTCAGTTTGTCCATTTCTACCATAAACAGCATTTTCTGCATCCAGTCCCATTTGTCAGGTATTTTATCTTGCTTCCAAAATGGAGCATATATCATCCTTGCTGTTGTGATCAAATACCATAACAATGTTCTCTTTGTTACATTCACTTCTTCAATTTTGAGACCTAAAAGCAACATCTCAGGTTATTTTTTCAATGTACACTTCAAAATCTTCTGTATCTCCTTATGGACCTCAGTCCAATAAGCTGCTGCTTTATCACAAGTCCACCACATATGATAAAATGAGCCCTCCTTTATTTTACACTTCCAACATTTGTTAGACATGTTTTCGTTCATATTGGCAATTTTTTGGGGGGTAATATACCATCTGTACATCATTTTATAACAATTTTCTTTGACATTAACACATGTTGAAATTTTAATTGACTTCTTCCACAAACCCTCCCAAGATGACATATCAATTTCTCTATTTATATTTATAGCCCATTTTACCATCTTTCTTTTACAATTTCATCAGCAGTATACCATTTTAACAACACTTTATAAATTTTTGAAATCATTTTTTTCCCATCCTCTGCCCACACAACTTCAATTTCATTATTCTCCTTTCTAAAACCATAATTTTTTGTCAACCTTATATAAATCGTAAATCTGTCTATAATTTAACCAATCATATTCGAATTGCAGCTCTTCCCTAGTTCTTATCTCAAAGCTGTTTCCTTCTGTCTTCAGAAGATCTCTGTAAGATATCCAATCTTAACCTTTATGCCTTGAACCTGGTTTAATTACTTCAGCCGGTACAATCCATAATGGTCTTGCTTCAAAGAAAAACCTTTTATATCTCATCCAAGTCATAAACAATGTTCTCCTTATAAAGTGGTGCTTAAAAAAATTGTCCATTTTATGTTTTCCATACCATAAATAGGCATGCCATCCAAATTTGCGGTCATGGCCTTCCAACGCCAACTTTTTTCTATTGTCCAAACGGACCCATTGGGCCAACCAAGTCAAACATACCGCATCATGGTACAATTTAAAATTGGGTAAGTGGAGTCCACCTCTTTCCTTTGCATCACATAAATTCTTCATTTTAATCCTCGGTTTTCTTCCAGCCCAAACAAATTTTGAAATTTCCTTCTGCCATAAGTTCAACACTTTAAAATCTTTAACTATCGGAATCATCTGAAACAAGAACATTAAACGTGGTAGAATATTCATCTTGACTACCGAAATTCTTCCCAATAATGACAGATTTAAAGTATCCCACTTTTTGATGTCTTGTTGAATTTTAGACCAAATCTTTTCATAATTATTCTTGAATAAGTCTATATTTTTCATTGTCAACTCAATTCCTAAGTACTTTGTTTTTTTCACCACCTCGCAATGTGTTTTTTCTTGTAGTTGCAGCTGCTTCACTTTTGTCATATTCTTGCACAATATCTTTGTTTTATTCTTATTCACATAAAATCCTGCCAAATCTCCAAATTCTTTGATCTTCTCCAACAATGATGGTAGATTATTTGCTGGGTCTTCAATCAAAAACATTACATCGTCCACAAATGCCCTGTACTTCTAAGTAAAGCCTCTGATTGAAAATCCCTTTACCTCTTTATCTTCTCGTACTTTTGTCAATAACACTTCAAGAACCCAAATAAACAATAAAGGAGATAATGGGCAAGCTTGCCTTGTCCCTTTTTGAACTTTAAAATACTCCGTCATTTCTTTATTCACGTTTAATGCTGCTTTTTGTTCAGAGTATATTGCCCTGATTACGTTTAAAAAGGGCTGTCCAATATCCATTATTCCCATCAACTGAAACATAAAGTCCCAATTTAAGTTGTCAAAGGCTTTCTCTGCATCTACAAATAAGAAGGCAACTTCCTTTTCTGGGTGCTTGTCATAATATTCAACAGCATCAGTCTGTCAGCATAATGTATATATGTAGCTGGCAAGATTGTCAGCAGTCAGAATAGATCAGTTCCATCTACTTGACAGATGTAGCTAGTCAGGTGATAAATGTTGCATCAGCCAGGCAGCCTGACTCAGCATATTCTGATAATTAGACAAAGTGTCTAGTGATTGGCTGGCACTGTGTATATATGTGTTTAGTGTCCAGCAGCTCTCTCTCTCCCAGAGAGACTGGTTGCAGCGTAGCACTTTGTCCTTCTGTGTAATAAAATTGTAAATAAGCTCCAGCTCTGTAAATAAATCTGTACATAGCTTTCAGCTCACGGCTCTGCATTCATTCTTTACGGTGGCGCGCACCCGCTACCGACAGGGTTATGGGCCCAGCCTGAGCTGTTAGCGGGCTAGTACAGTAGCAGAGTGAAGCTGAGTGAAGCTGTGGAGAATCAGTTCCTGAAGGAGCAGTGATTTCTCTGGAAGCAGTTTTCAGCACAACGTGGAGCTAGCCAGCATTTCTGCAGAGGACGAGAAACCTCTGTCCAGCTTGGTGAAGGCAGAGGTGTCGGAGGAGGCAGACCAGTCTGTGGAGCAGCTGTTGCCAAGGTCGTTTTGGCGTGGAAGGAGAAGTGAGTACGAGATGGCTCTTTCCTCAACTACACTGTTAGTGGATAAGCTAACAGACTCTAATTATGCTGTGTGGTCTATCCGGCTGAAGCATTTACTTAAAAAGGAGGGTCTGTGGACTTGTGTCAGTTCCCCTCCAGCCGCTCCTGACGAGGACGAAAAGGAGCAAGATGAGCGTGCCTTGGCTCATATCGTGCTGAGCTTATCAGACTCTCAATTACTGCATGTTTCTACTTTAGAAACGGCCAAGCTTGCGTGGGAGGCTTTGGCAAACATTCACGTCCAGAAATCAGCCTCTTCAATTATAGCACTCACCAGGAAGCTCTATCGCACTGTGCTCTGCCAGGGGCAGCGTGTCAGAAGTCATGTTGATGCTTTGACTGAGTGTTTCCAGGCTCTTGCAGCACGAGGTAAAGACTTTTCTGAGCTTGACAGAATATATGTTCTTTTGTCATCTTTGCCTGACAAGTACAATGCATTAATCTCATCGTTGGAGAGTTATAAGCCTGAGGAATTAAGATGGGATTCAATCGTGGGTCGCCTGCTTGATGAGGAAGCGCGTTGGAATGCAAAACCCAGTTTTGGAGCTGCAGCAGCCTCCTGTTTCCGGTCAGAGGAGTCAGCGTCTGTTGGCAGTGTTTCCAGCTCTGGAATGTGTCCGGGCAAGCCACCTTTTGCAGTTTCCAGGAAAAAGCGTTGTTTTAAGTGCGGCTCGGAAAAACACATAGCTCGTTTCTGCCCCAAGCGGGAGCAGTCTCGCCAGAAATCGTCTGTTCAACAGTCTACTGAGCAGCGTACTCCAGCCTCATTTTCAAGTTCTGTCCAGAAGAATCGCCTTACTTTGGTGACAGTTGGGAAGGGGCTAGGCTGTGTAAAATATTTGCTTGATTCAGGAGCTAGTAAAACTGTTGTGAAAGACAGGCATTTGCTGACCAGTGAAACTGCTGCAGAGGTAAGCTCTGTCTGTCTAGCTGATGGCAGAGAAGCCTCTGTAATTTGTAAAGGCAGCGTGTTTATTCCAGAATTGAATTGTGAGATAAAAAACGCACTCTGTGTCCCAAGTTTGGAAAATAATTTACTTAGTATACAATCACTCACTGAGAAAGGGTTCAAGGTAATTTTTGAAAATGATGAATGCCTTTTATGTGAGGGTGATGTCATAATGGCTCGGGGCAAGCTGCAAGATGGTGTTTATGTGCTTAGCAGTGAATGTGTGCAGGCACAGTCAGTTATCCAGAATGTTAACCCTCTGCATTCTAACTGTTCTCATCTTTTCCATAGAAGGTTTGCACATACCAGCTTCCATACTTTGGGCAAAACTTTTGATTGTTTGGGCAAAACTGATGTGTCTCCCTGTGACAACTTTCTTGATTGTTCTATTTGCAAGCAATCCAAGTCCCAGGCTCACCCGGTTGCCAAGGTGAGCAGTAGAGTCTCTGAGGAGCCTCTTGAGCTTGTTCATGGGGATGTAATTGGTCCACTGCCCCCCACAGTTTTTGGGTGTCGTTTCTGTTTGGTCTTGGTGGACGACCATTCACATTATGGTTGGGTTTTTCCATTAAAGCACAAGTCACAAGTGTGTGCAACAATTAAATACTGGGCTGCTAATGTGGAGAAGCAATTACAATGTCCTCTTCGTGCCTTTCAATCTGATATGGGTGGGGAGTTTCTGAGTGAAAGTCTCCTTCAGTTTTTCCAGTCACATGGGATTGTGCATAGGCGGACAAATGTGGCACAGCCCAGAGAGAATGGCCTAGCAGAGCGTAGAAATGGTGTGTTGCAGACCATGGTCCATTCAGTACTTACTGATGCCAAGTTACCTTTTTCTTTTTGGGGAGAAGCAATTAAATATTGCCAGTATACTTTAAACCGTCTCTGGACCAAATCCATTGATCAAATCCCCTACACCGTTCTGTTTGGCACAGAGCCCAGCATAGATCATTTAAGAATCTTTGGTGCTAAGGCATGGGTAAATGTTCCTTTAAGCAAGAGGCGAAAGGGACAGAAAAGGGCTCAACTTCTAACTTTTGTTGGGTATCAGAGTGGCATGAAAGCCTACCGGTTTGCCACTAAGGATAATGCTGTGGTTTTCAGTCGCTCAGCAAATTTTTGTGAACATAAAAACTGGGCTGATATTCATGATAATGACTTGCCTTCACAGGTAATTTTTCCTGTTGCTGGTGCTGAGCAGAGTGCTCAAGGTCGAGCTGAAACTAACTCAAAGAAGCTTTCTCCTACCAGGTCTTTATCTGAAGCTGATAAGACGGAACAGCAGCCAGAAAGCAGCCAGCAGTCGCAGCTGCGTGTGTCTAACAGGAGCAACAAAGGCGTTCCGCCCCAACGTTATGGAATTAACCATGTTTATATTCCTAACACTGTTGATGATGTTTTTGCTTTGCAAGGGGCCGAGCGGGAAGCGTGGCTTGAAGCCATGAAGGCAGAACATGCCTCTTTGCAGAATTATAAGGTGTGTTCTCCTGCACAGTTGCCAGAGGGCAAGAAAGCTTTGGGCTGTCGCTGGTTATTTAAGGTTAAATCAACCAAGGATGGATCTTTAACTTATAAAGACAAACAAGCAGCTTTCGTGGTTTAAAAGCACTGTGCAGCAATTGTTTAAAATAAAAGATTTGGGGTCTGTGAAAAACTATTTGGGCATAACAGTGCAGAGAAATGCTCAAGGGATGTTTGAGCTGAGTCAAACAGACAAAATACAGGCATTGCTAGATAAATTTAAAATGGGTGAATGCAACATTGTTGGAACTCCAATGTCTACTGATTTTTGTAAGCCTGTAAATAGCCCAGAGTTTGCTGACAAACAATTGTATCAGTCATTGGTGGGATCTTTGTTATACTTGAGTTGCTGTACTCGCCCTGATATATGCACTGCTGTACATTGGCTAACCCAAAAGTCTTCCTCTCCCACAGATCATGACTGGCAAGCTGCTAAGAGAGTTCTACGTTTTCTAAAAGGGTCAATAAATAAAAAACTTGTTCTGGATGTGTCTAGCACTCAGCAGCTGTTTGCATACTGTGATGCCAGTTGGGGGGAGAGATCTGATGGCAGATCTACCACAGGGTATGCAATATGTGTATATGGCGCACTTGTATGTTGGAAAACAATCCGCCAAAATCATATTTCAGCTAGCTCTTGTGAGGCGGAATATTCATCGATAAATGAGTGTGTGTTACAGATGGAATGGTTTATGCATCTGTTAAAAAGTTTTGATATAAATTGTCTTTTGCCTGTTAAACTTTTTTGTGACAGCAGTTCAGCTAGGCAACTTGCTACAGGCCAACAGGTACGCTTCAGAAGCAAGCATGTGGTTGTGCGTTACCAAAATGTAAGAGATGCTGTTCAGAGAAAATTTGTATCCATTGAACCGTGCACCTCTGAATCAAATGTTGCCGACATCTTTACTAAGAATTTATGTAAAGAAAAATTTGTTTATTTAAGTGGAATGCTTGGTCTGACTGTCTGAAATCTTGAGAGGCGTGTCAGCATAATGTATATATGTAGCTGGCAAGATTGTCAGCAGTCAGAATAGATCAGTTCCATCTACTTGACAGATGTAGCTAGTCAGGTGATAAATGTTGCATCAGCCAGGCAGCCTGACTCAGCATATTCTGATAATTAGACAAAGTGTCTAGTGATTGGCTGGCACTGTGTATATATGTGTTTAGTGTCCAGCAGCTCTCTCTCTCCCAGAGAGACTGGTTGCAGCGTAGCACTTTGTCCTTCTGTGTAATAAAATTGTAAATAAGCTCCAGCTCTGTAAATAAATCTGTACATAGCTTTCAGCTCACGGCTCTGCATTCATTCTTTACGGTGGCGCGCACCCGCTACCGACACAGTCACCATCCTTAAATTGTCTCTGATTTGTGTATTTGGTAAAAAACCGGCTTGTTCTTCAGATATAGCATCTTTTAGATAATACTTTAATCTTTCTGAAATTATTTTGGCAAACAATTTATAGTCATTATTAAGTAAGGAAATTGGTCTGTAATTGTTAGATCTTGTCCCTCTTTTGATATGAGTGATACATTGGCTTCTTTCCAAGTCTCTGGCACTACTTTGGTCACCTGTATCTCATTAACCAAAATTTCAAAAATTGGGGTTAACTCCTCTTTT
Organism: Gekko gecko; assembly: GCA_029375565.1. Classification (NCBI taxonomy): domain Eukaryota; kingdom Metazoa; phylum Chordata; class Lepidosauria; order Squamata; family Gekkonidae; genus Gekko; species Gekko gecko. Next base: position 123,255,901 of record JAPDNY010000006.1, on the reverse strand, counting down.
TATAAAATTTAACTGTAAATCCATCTGGTCCTGGAGCTTTCCCCAACTTAGCATCTTCTATTGTTTTATAAATTTCATCTTTTTGAACTGGACCATTCAACATTTCCTTAATTTTCCCTTCCAACTTTGGAATTTTAACCGTGTCCAAATATTTTTTGATTTTTTCAGAGTCTATATTCTTTTTTTGAAATAACTTTGCATAGTATTTAAAGAAAACTCTTTTTAAACCGTTCATGTCCACAATTTCTTTACCTTCTTCAACAATTTTATTTATTAACCTTTTCTCTCTTCGATTTTTCAATTACCATGCCAGAAATTTTCCTGGTTTATTTGCTCCCTCAAAAGATTTTTGCTGTAACTTCTTTAAATTCCAATACAATTCCTGGTTTAGTATCACATTTAGTTGTTCTTGCAAGATTTGAATTTCCTTTATCATTTTCTTTTTTCCTGGTCTCTTCTTCAGTTTTTTTTCTTTTTGCAGAATTTTTTCCTGAAGTTCCTTTTGTTGTTTTATAGTCTGTTTTTTATCAGACACATTCAATGAAATAAGTAGCCCTCTCGTTACCGCTTTGCATGCGTCCCAAACCGCCTGAATTGTAACATTTTGAGTCAAATTCGTTTGAAAAAATAACGGTGTTTCTTTACGTAGTATCTCAACTATACTCTTCTTGTCCAATAAGTCTTCATTTATTCTCCAATGAAATTGTTTCACCTTTTCTTTTAATGACCAAATCACCGGGTTATGGTCAGAATTAATCTTTGGTAAAATCTCTACTTTCTGGGTCTTCAGCACCATTTCCCCAGTTATCCAAATCAAGTCTATTCTAGAGAAGGAGTTATGACGATTAGAATAAAAAGTAAAGTCCTTGATTTTAGGATTCCATTTTCTCCAAACATCTTCTAATTTCTCCTGTTACATCAACTTGAAGAAAAATTTTGGTAATTTCCCGACCTTCTCGTCTTTCTTTACTGAGTTCCTGTCCAAATTATTGTTCACTGTACCATAACTCACTTGGTCCAATTCCTCCATCAAGCCCTGGAAAATTTTTTCCTTAGCTCTATTAGGCGCATACAAGTTTACTACCAATGTTTTTTTCTGAAGCAGAGTAATTTCTACTCCAATATATCTTTCCTCTGGAGCTTCCCAAGTAGTTATTGTTGTATCACTATATTTCCTAAATTATGGTCATTTAGATTTTGCTCACAAGATATTTAGAAAATTGGAAAGATTTTCTTCCTCTATCAAAATAATAGGGGGGAGGACACATAAATGTTAATTTGTAAGGAATATCCCCAATGTTACTTTGTAGTTATCAAGGGTTCAACAAAAAATCCTGAAGGGATAATGTACTCCTCCACAAGGCTTACGGTCCTCTCACAATAATTGAGCTATATGGTTTACGTGAACTATGGGCAGAATTATATCCATCAGACACCTCACATCCTCTTTATTCCTGTTTATGATACTTTTTCAAGATTTGATTGGATTCTTGTATCTAAGGAAGCTTTGCACTGGATTAATAAAATGTAGATCACATATCATGCCTATCACAGCAGTTATTTATTTGAGACAGACTAGTCCAAAACATACTTGGTGATTTAACCCAATTTTATTAACAGAAGACAATAGTTAGCAGAATTTTGAAATAACAATGGAAAGGTTCTTTCAAGAGAATTTGGATGCTTTTATATCATCCACTGTTCATTGGGAAGCAATGAAAGTGGTGGTGAGAGGGTCCTGTATTCAGAATTTATCAATAAAGAAACAAAGGAGGAAACAAATTAATGATATGGAAGCTGAAATTTGTAAGTAAACAGAAATATATAAAAGATAGGGATCCTTTTTAGATAAAACAATATTAGAGCAAAAAATAGAGGAGTTAAATTTATTAGCTATTAATAGAACAACTTTGAAATTATGGTATGCTAAACAAAGGTATTATGAATTTGAAGAGAAGTGTTCTGAACTGTTAGCAAACAAAAGCAAGTTATTCCAGCAAAAGAAATTGATTATGATTGTTAAAAATTTAAAGGAGGAAATGATTAACAATCCTAAAGACATTTTGGATTTCTTTGTGGGGTTTTATAATAATCTCTAAAGAGGAGGACAGTCTTATAAAGGGAACAGAGTCATTGTTAATGTCTCTGACATTCTAGACTGTTTTTGATGCTTTGTTCATTTGATATATTATACAGTGAACCAATTCTCTAATTTCGTAATGTTGTTTTGTGGCATTATTGTATGTAACTTACTATTTTGTTTTATACTGTGTTTTTCCTCTAATTTTGTAATCCAATTTTTTTACTTTGCTGGTTGAGTGTATTATACTGCTGTTACCACATTGTTTTTAATTTGTCTAATCTTCTTTTAGTGTCAGGAAGAAAGACAAGATATAAATTCCAGAATTGCTAGGCTCCTGAAGAGACAAAGCTATAAATTGCTTATAATTTAGAATAAAGGTCTTTGCTTTTAACTATGATGAACTGAGGTATACACAAGGAAAGGAGTTGAAGGGATACACCAGGAAAGGAATGCCTTGTACCCAATTTCTCTGCATAAGTTTTAAAATGATGATGCAAATCACTAGGTTGCAACATGCCAACAATATATTTTGCCCCCAAAACATTATAACAAGATATTCTTTGTTATAAAACGTAGAACACAAGATAATTGTGCAAAACTATGACCATCTGAAAAGTTACCTTACAAGGCATGCAAAACTAACTCCACATATTTGCTTAAAGCCATTTTACTCATGACAACTTCCAGGTAGAAACAATGTCTCTGTGCATGTTTGTGACAGGGAGAAAATGTGCCATGTCCTATTACAGCATCCCACCACATGAAACTGTAGCACAATATGTGTGATATTACCATATATTGCAGTATACACACACTTTTTTCTACAGAGAAACACTTTCATTAACAAGAGTGAAGTACTCCAAGTCCAAAACACAAGTTAAATACTACAACAGAATGTGTTTATTACTTACATATGGAACTGAGATCAAACGTCTAAAAGCCTAAACCCCAAATCTATCAGGCCACACCTATATCACACAACCAACATCACTTTAGAACCCTAATAACTGGAACGGAATTTCTCAACTTGAAGCTGGTAGCCCCAAGGTATATGCTGAAATGCCAGCTTAGCAAGAGCAGATCATCTCCACGCTGGAAGCGGCATCCCTTGCATAACCCATTCATACGCATGTGTACTTGGAAACAAGAATCGAGGATACATGGATCTAAGCCCTAAAGAACTCGCCGTCCCAAAGATCAGTGTGCGACGTGGAGCCAAACCTGTCTGTCGCCCTGCTGGCTCCCCTTCCCACCAGCGCAGACAGAAACTTCTTGTGCCGAACCGACCAGCGCCGTACTGAGGAAGGTGGCCGTGATAGCCACAGACACGGAGAAAGGGGGCGAGAGAAGGGGGCCCCACCTCCTACCCACCCAGCGACACCTGAGGTAGCATCAGGAGTGTCAATAGCCTCAAGAAACCCTGACGCTTCACAGGCTTCCGCAGAAGCTGCAGCATGTCGCTAAACTGAGGCGATAAGGCGACCCCTTCACTGCGCATGCGGCTGTCGAAGAGGGATTTTTCTGTGCCCGCGCGCTCAGCTCTTTAACCGGTAACGGCGGGAGATAAAAAGCCGTCCTGTGAACTGCGAGGTGCTTCTAGGCTAGAAGCGGCGGAACCGATGGAGCGGGTTGCTTGTACACACGTGGGCTTCATCTGCTCCAACGTGAGTTCTCTCTTCCTCTTTACTTGCTCCAGTGCTGATTTGTCTTTCTGGTTTAGAATCCTTCCTTCGCCCATGGTTCCGGCAGGATTTGGCTAAAATCAAAAACAGGCCATTTAACCAGCTGTTTGGCGGGGGCTTCTTCCTCCTCCTCTTGTTTTTTTGCTTGTAGAAACCCCTGTCTGTCTGTCTGTCTCTCTCAATAGGGTGTGTGTGTAGGGAGCGTTTTCTCTGACAAGGCCAGCCAATTAACCGTTTGCAAAGCAGTGTCTAATTCCTGGGTTCGACGCTTTGAGAAATCGCTGCGGTTAGTTTTAGTACGTCCCCCCAGAGGGGTGCTTTGCTCTGCATGTATTCACTCAGAGGAAGCCTACACATAGGGACCCTAGTCAAAAATAGCTATAGAAGTCAAAGCAAGAATTCGTAACAGGATAAAACACTGTTTTGCATTGTTACTACAGGAGAGTCATGCAGAAACAGTGGAACAGAGGTGACTGACCAGAGGTATTAGTATGAAGGCTGTCAAAATTAATTTTTGCCTGCCAGTGCATTCTGCAGCAGGGAATGTGCCTTTGGCATATAAGGCAAGATAGGCAAATCTACAGTCTGTCCAAAGTTTGGAAAGACCTTGAATAACTTCAGTAATCAAATCCAGAGTGGTAGCTGAGTTCAGCAAAACTAACAAAGTCTTGTGCCATTTGTAAAGACTAAGAATTTTATGGTGGCTTAAGTTTATGTGATGTAGAGTCCACTTTGCCAACTGCATGATGTATTTTATATTCAGTAAGCAGGAAAAAAAATCTCCAGGGCTGAGAATGGCAGAATGGACATGTCATACCAAAAGAAAACATTCTTTCTCAGACAGATATTGTGTCCAAAATGAATAGGGAGTTATTACACTCCTGGCATTTATTTGTGTCCTAAGCAGCTAGATTCATTTTGATTCAGTGGGGCTTATTTCCAGAATGTTTTTAAGACTGTGTGTTTACCTTGACGTCCAGAAAGCTTTTGATAAAGTTCCTCATCAGAGGCTCCTAAGTTACCTCAATAGTCAGGGGATAAAAGGACAAAACTGGCCAATCAATAGGAAACAGAGAGTGAATATAAATGGGCAGTTTTTTTCAGTGGAGGGGGGTAAGCAGTGGGGTACCACAGGGATCAGTACTCGGTCCAATGCTTTTTAACTTGTTCATTAATGATTTGGAGTTGGGAGTAAGCAGTGAAGTGGCTAAATTTGTGGATGATACAAAGTTGTTCAGGGTGGTGAAAACCAGGGAGGATTGTGAACAGGGCCGGCCCCAGCTTTTTTTGCATACTAGGTGAGGATACCTTCTGGCGCCCCCTGCCCCCAGTGCGCCCACCAGTTTTCAAACATAAATGCATTTTAGGAAGAATGAAAAACACAAAATTTGAAATTGCTAATTTCTTTTTTCGTTTGAGTTTTGAGAAACTGCGTTCACCACTTGCTGCTGACAGAAACATTAGGCACACTATCCTGGAGGTTTTGTTAAAGTATGTAGAGAAGTACCCTTTGTGGTAGCACTTTAACTACTCTAATATGACTCAGTTGCTGCTGATTTAAATCTCCCTCCCCAACCTCAAAAGGCACCAACTGCACCAAATGCATTGGGATGCCCCCTTTGAGGACTGAAGCTGAGTCCATTAGCAAGCACATTATTACAAACTGAGAGTTATGGGGCAGTTGTATATCTGGGAGTGTTAGTGGATGACCAGCTCTGGAGGGAGTGGGGGTGCATGTGGAGGGGGGGCTACTCAGCGGGCTAAGGCTGGTGGTGCGCTTGGGCTGAGGAGCTTGGCAAAGAGCTCCAGCAGCCTGCAGAGAGAGAGCCCATCCCGTCTGGAGCTCTCTGCAAATCCGACTTCAATTCCAATCAGAAAAGGCCCCCGAAACCAGCCGCCTTTGATGTCTGAGGAAACACGTGCTGGGGGCACTCAGGGTCCCCAAAGGCTCCATTGCAATCCACCATATCCACTCCCCCCAGCTGGCCCCTCGCCCCTCAAAGCCTCCTCCTCCTGGAAAGGCGACCACAAAGCAACTTGCCAGGTAGAGAGGGGTGCCTCTCTGCCTGTGCCCCGCATTGCTCCCTCACCAGGCCCGCAGGTGAACACCGGCCAGGGTGGGGACAGGAAGCCCACAGCAATCCAGTCCCGGCACCACGCGCCTGCATCACGATGCCGCCAGGGGTGTGCAGGGCCCCAGCTTGACTGTGGCAGGACAGAGCACTTTGCGAAAACCCAGCACCGCCCTGCCTTCTCTCTCCCTGCCCACCTGTGCTCCAACTCTGTGCCATGCAACACCTCAGCATGGCTGCACCAAAACATGCTCTTGGGTTTCTGCTGAGCCTGCAGCGCCTGCCAGAGCAGGAGGAGATGGCCTTCAAGCGGCTGGGGCTACTGTGTGCTGGGGCTTCCCGCAAGGAAGGAAGGTGCCCCCAGCCGGTTTCCCCCTCTTCCCCCTCCACCAAGCCCAAGCGGGGAGGGGGTCCTATGAATATTTCAGCAGCTCGCCGGCAGCCTTGCAAAACCAGCGGGCACTGAGGAGGAGGGAGAGAGAGAGAAAGAAAGAGGGGTGTGTGCAGGAGGTCCTTTTGGCTTTTGGCGGTGGGGGGAGGGTGGCAGAGGCCAGCCGGCGTGGCGAGGGATTTCGGACTGCAGTTGCCTGCAGAAAAGGTTTCCCTTGCTCGAAAGCCGGCTTGCCCCAAGGCGGCGTGAAGAAGCCCAGACTGCTGCCCAGTCGGGGCTGAGGACTCCGGGACGACAAAGCATGCAGGGCTTCTGGCAGGGGTGGGGGGCTTTTGGCGAGGGGGCGCCCACATGATTGGCCCACTCTAGGCAAAAGTCTAGTTCGCCTAGTGAGCAGGCCAGCCCTGATTGTGAGGCACTCCAAAGGTATCTGTCGAGGATGGGTGAGTGAGCGTCAACATGGCAAATGGAGTTCAATGTGGCCAAGTGCAAAGTGATACATATTGGAGCCAAAAATCCTAACTATAAATACACGTTGATGGGGTCTGAACTGGCAGAGACTGACCAAGAGAGAGATCTTGGAGTTGTAGTAGATAACTCACTGAAAATGTCGAGACAGTGTGCATAATGTTATAAACTTCTGTCATGTCTCCCCCTTAGTTCTCTGTTTTTCTTATAGGAAAAGTAGTCCCTTCAGCCCTTTAATTATCTTGGTTTTCCTGTTCTGTACTGTTCGTAGCTCTGCTAGGTTCTTTTTTGAGATATGGTAACCAGAACTGCATTGTATTCCAAATGAGGCTGCACTGTAGATCTATACAGATCTTATAATATTGGCCATCTTATTTTCAATCCCTTTCCTAATGATCCCCAACACAGACCTTGCCTTTTTCACTGCTGTGGCACACTGGGTTGACACTTTCATTGGGCTATGCACTATGACCCCAGGGTCTTTTCCCCTCTTCGTCTCAGAAAGTTCAGACCTCATTAGTATATATTTGGAAACTGGGGTTTGTTCTTCCAGCGTCCATCACCTTATACTTACCTACATTGAACTTCTTAATCTCTCCTTATAATAATTATCTTTTGGTTTCGTAAGATTCCATGCGCTCCCATTGGCTGTAAAATGCCCTCCCTCAGCCATTGGCCCATCAGCCGCCACTCAAGAGTACTCGCGTGCCATTGGCCGGGTGCTGGGTCTGCTCCTCTTCCCCACCCACTCCCCCTTCAGACAGATTTGCATGCCAGATTTACTAGCAAACCAGCTCTCTCTCCTGAGGAAGACAGTTCTCTTGACTCCTGTGAGGGACTGTCCCCTCATTGGCTGTTGGTAGGCAGCCAAGCTTGGTTCTGTGAGTAAAAAAACAAAGGACTTTCAGCATAACCCCTCCCCCGCCCATAACCCCTCCCCAACGGCCACTTTCCTGTCAGAATAAATGGAAAAAGGCTCTTTCTCCCGGTTAGCTTCAGCATGGCTGGCTGGCTGGCTAACGAGGTGGGCCAGCGACCATCAAACCATTTTCTTCAACTCCCCGCTGTGTGGCTGACTTTCCCCTACGGCTGCCAATCTCCAGGTGGGACCTGGAGATCTCCCACTGTTACAATTGACCTCCAGATGACAAAGATCAGTTCCCTGGGAGAAAATGGTTGCTTTGGAGGGTAGACTCTATGGCATTATACCCTGCTGAGTCCTTCCACCCCCCCCCAAATGCTGCCCTTCACAGGATCCACCCCCCAAATCTCCAGGTATTTCCCTAATCAGAGTTGGCACCTGTACTTTCTCCTCTGTCAGTAAAAGGCTCTTTCCACACCTATGTTGGCCTTTGGGAGAAAACTCATTGGGCCCAGTCCTGATCAGGTTGCCAACTCCAGGTGTGCAATTCCTGGAGATTTGAGGGATGGAGCTTGGAAAGGGTGAGGTTTGAAGAGGGGTGGCACCTCAGACAGGTACAATGCCATAGACTCCACCCTCTAATCCAGCCATTCCCTGATGAGGAACCATTGTTGCCAATCTCCAGGTGGGGGCTGGAGATCACTCAAAATTACAACTGCTCTCTAGGAGGGAGGGGGGAGGAGATGGAAAACTAAAGGTAGGTTGATGATTGGCTGGGAGGGAGATAGGGTTGTCAACTCCAGGTTGGGAAATTCCTGGAGATTTGAGGGGTTGAACCTGGAGAGGGTGAGTGTTGAAGAGGGGTGGGACCTCAGACAGGTACAATGCCATAGACTCCACCCTCCAAACCAGCCACTCCCTCCTGGGGAACCACTGTTAGCAATCTTGGGGGTGGGCTGGCGATCACCCAAAATTACTACTGCTCTTAAGGTAGCAAAGATCAGTTCCTCTGGCGAAAATGGTGGACTCTGTCATTATACCCTGCTGAGATTGCCACAGCAAATTGTCACTGAGTGCCCAAAGCCGGGGCACTCTCCCAGAGCCTCTTTCTAGAGCTCGTTGTATTTATTTCCACAACGGGCCTTATTCCTAGTTTGCCATATTGTTGCCCACTCAATCGGTTTGTGGAGATTCTCCTGGAGTGTTTAAAGTCAGCCTTCGTTTTCATTCTCCTGATTAATTTCATGTCATCTGCAAGCTTGGCCACTACATGGCACACCCCCAGTTCCAGATCATTTATGAACAAATCAAATAGCATCAGCCCCAGTACCAATCCCTGCAGGATCCCACTGCTTATTTTCCTCTACTGTTGAGAACTGTCAATTTACTCCTACCCTGTTCTTCCTGTTGATTAACCATTTTTTAATCCATAAAATGACCTGTTCTCTTATTCCATGACTGCAAAGCTTACTCAGGAGTCTTTGATGAGGTACCTTGTTAAAAACATTTTGACAGTACAAGAATATAATGTCTGCTGGCTCACCAATCTACCTGTTTGTTCACTTTCCCAAAGAACTCTGAAAGGTTGGTGAGGCAGGAATTCTCTTTATAGAAGCTATGCTGATTTTGCCTCAGCAGGCTTTGTTCCTGTATGTGCTTAATAACTCTACAGTTTCTACTAATTTGCCAGGGACAGATGTTAGCCTAATTGATCTGTAATTTCTTGGTTCCTCTCTGAACCCTTAAAAAAAATCAGTGTAATTTGCTAGTCTCCAGTTTGTTTGTTTGCTTATTTAAAAGCAATTTTAAATTTTAGTGATTTAGTGGCTGATTTTAGTGATAAGCTACATATTTAGGTTAGAAAATCTCACGTTTGATTTTCAAAGAACTCATGGGTATACACCATCAGGACCTGAATACTGTTTTTTAATTTCCCTAGTAGTTCTATAATTTCATCTTTTATCACCTCAATCTGACTCAGTTCTTCTGATACCCTTCCAGAAAATAGTAGTTGTGGCTTGGGTACATGCCCCACACTTTCCACAGTGAACACAGATGCAAGAAATTAATTTACCTTACCTGTCATCTTCCCTTCTTTTTTTTTTTTAGCAGTGCTTTCATTTCTTGGCCATCCAAGGGCTCAGCTGGCTGGTTTCCTGCGCTGGATATATTTAAATAAATTCTTATTGTTTTGATGCTTTTGGCAGTATGCTCCTTACATTCTCTTTTCACATGCCTAATTATTAATGTATACTCTTTTTGCCAAGCCCTGTGCTATTTTCTGTTCACTTCATTGGGGCAGACCTTGAGAAGGGTTTTTTTTGCTTTTTTATGGCTTCCTTGAGGTGGGTCATTAATCATGCAGACATCCTGTTAGACTTGGCAGTATCTTTCCTAACATGTGGAATGCATTCTGTCTTGGCTTCAGTTAGTGTGTCCTTAAATAGCTTCCAAGCATCCTCTAGAGATTTGACTCTTACGGTTCCCTTTCAGCTTCCTCCTAATTAGTTCCCATATTTTTGTAAAGCTCCCTTTCTTAAAATCAAATGTTACTGTTTTGGACTTTAGGGTAACTTTCCATTAACAAAGATGCTGAATTTAATAACCTTTTGTTCACTGTTCCCAATTGGTACTATAACACCTACATCTCTCTCACCAGGTCTTGAGCCAGCAGTTGTACTCTCTCACTCAGGGCCCACAGAAACCTGGAACCAACCTTGAGTTCCCTTGTGATTCTCTGTGTGCCCCCAACCTTGTAGAAATCAATGAAAACAATATCCATTGGCTGGGCCCAAGTGTTCTGGAAGCTGTAGTAACATAGTGTTAACTGAAAAAATAAACTCAGTTTCTTTGTATAATGCAAGTCAGCTGTGAATTAAAACAACAAATTTGGTGGAACGTATCCAGGCACAGAGAAATGAAACATTAGCATGAAAATGTGGGCTTCCCTCACAACATCAACAGTGCTTCTTAATGGGAGCCATACAGCCTTTCAGGAGATTATACCATCTTGAGAAGGTGTTCAGTACATTGGCCAAGCTACTCAGTCCTCCCTCCTTGCAATGGCTTCTGACTAGGGTTGCCAGGTCCAATTGCGCCAACGAGGGGTAGAAGGGAACTTTCTGGGAGTAGTGCAGAGTGACACACTGGTGTTATGCGGAAGTGATGTCATTGTGTCAGGGACATTGTATAGCAATACTCTCATTTTGGAGCAAAACTCTATAGTAAAGTTGGCATCAAACCAGAGTTCTGCCCCCCAAAACAGCATCGCCACATGACATTCTTGGTGTGATGACATCACTTTCGTGTGACATCAGCACATTGGTGATGTCGCTGTTTGGGGGTGGGGTTTCCCCTGCCGGCCAGCTGGCTGGTGACAGGCAGAAACCTCAAAACCCAGGGGATCCCCCACTCGGAACTGGGAATGGTAACCCTACTTATGACTGTGGGGTGAGTTTTATTTAGCTTATTCTACCCTGAGTTCCCTAGGCTCCTAAAATGTGACACTCAGCAAACTTGAATTATGCCTGAAGTTAAGGAGTTTAACTGCAGCTCTTAGGCTCAAAGGTGTTACTGAATGCATACCTGAGATCTGAGCATGGTACATGTAGAGAAATGTTTCCTGGGAGGTTGGGAACAAGCGGGGCTCCACTATGCGCAGATGTTAATGTGTGAACGTGCATATAAAATCCATTACTGAAGCGTGACGAAAGCTGATCAAACAGCTTGTCTGAATGCACTCAAAGAGTGCTTGTTAATGGTTTCTCATCCTCTTGGAGAGGAGTGACAAGTGGAGTGCCTCAGGGATCTGCCCTGAGACCTGTTTTGTTCAATGTATTTATCAATGATTTGGATGAATGAATAGAGGAAATGCTTATTAAAGTTGCAGATAATACTAAATTGGGAGGGTTGGCAAATACAGTAGAAGACATAGTCAGGATACAGGATGATCTTGACAGGCTGGAAAACTGGGCTAAAACAAATAAAATGAATTTCAGTGAAGACAAATGTAAAGTTCTGCATTTAGATAGGAAAAATCAAATACATAATTATAGGTTGGGGGAGACTTGTCTTGGCAGTAGTATGTGCAAAAGGGATCTAGGGGTCTTAGTAGACCATACATTGAACATGAGTCAGCAGTGCAATGAGGTAGCTAAAAAGGCAAATGTGATTTTGGGCTATATCAACAGAAGTATAGTGTCCAGATCACGCGAAGTGATGTTATCACTGTACTCTGCTCTGGTTAGTCCTCACCTAGAGTATTGTGTTCAGTTTTGGGCACCACAATTTAAGAAGGATATAGACAAGCTGGAACATGTCCAGAGGAGGGTGACGAAGATGGTGAGGGGTCTGGAGACCAAGTCTTATGAGGAAAGGAGCTGGGTATGTTTAGCCTGGAGAGAAGATGACTGAGAGGTGGTATGATAACCGTCTTCAAGTACATGAATGGCTGTCATATAGAAGATGGTAAGGAGTTGTTTTCTGTTGCCCCAGAAGGTTGGACGAGAACCAACAGGTTGAAATTAAATCAAAAGAGTTTTCAGCTAAACATTAGGAAGAACTTCCTGACAGAGCAGTTTCTCAGTAAAACAGGCTTCCTCAGGAGGTGGTGGGCCTTCTTTAGAGGTTTTTAAACAGAGGCTAGATGGCCATCTGACAGCAATGCTGATTATGTGAACTTAGGCAGATCATGACTGCAATCACATACATGAAATAATCCACTTCCTAGTTGGATTTTACTGTGTGAACTGGCAAAATCCAATTTGAAAGTGCATTGAAAGTGGATTATTTAGTGTGTGTCATCACAGCCCATGAGAGGGAGGGCAAGAAGGGTTGCATCAGTGCTTAGTTCTCATGACCCTTTCTTACACACCCAGAGAAATGTTGGTTGCCACTTTGGGGTCAGGAAACAATTTTTCTCCAGGCCAGTTTGGACAGGGATCCTGGAGAGGTGTTTTGTCATCTTCTGGGCATGGAGCAAGGGTCACTGGGGGTGTGGAGGTGGAGGTATTTGTGAATTTCCTGCATTGTGCAGGGGGCTGGATTAGATGATCCTGGAGATATCTTCCAACTCTATGATTCTTTTCTTTGGGATGCTGAGCTGAGGAGAACTCTGAGCTGACGTTTGACCATGTGGTCAGCCTCAACATCTGAAGGAAGCCTGAAGGTAGTGGAAATGTTGTTGAGAGCTAGAACAGCTAAGTTAAAGAGCCTGTCCTATTTTAACATCTGTTATGTCACGTTTAGAGGAAGAGATTTGCGTTTTCTTGCTCAGCCTGGCACTGTGCTAAAAGTATGCTTATAAACATTTTCTTTTTAATAAATATTTTAAGCTTTTGACATTGGGAGCAGTTCTCTGCATCACACAGATCTCCACTGTTTCAGACATGCTATTTCAAAAGAGGCTCCAGGGGGGTTGGCAAGCAACTATTCCTCCAAGGGCACCCAAGGCAGTAAACTGTTCCTGCAGTTTCCAGGCACTGGGCAGCAGGAGACACCAAGGCAAGGCCTCAGAGCTTAGAAGGGGAGCTGGGGTCCTGATCCTCCCCGTGGGGAATCCCCTAAATTGATCAGGTGGTGGCAGCAGGCTACTTAAGAGTAAAAGAAAAGCCCCTCCAGGGGGTTGGAAACCCCTATGAGGGCAGGGCGGAAGAAGGTCTGCAAGCCAGTTCTGCCATAGTACACACATATCATAAAAATACCCATATAAGTGAAGTTGCCTTCTCTAGAGCACAGATCCTATATTCTAACTTTTGGAGGCAGTCTGAGGGACATTCAATCATGATGGTGTATACTGGGGTGTGTGTGTGTGGGGGTCACACTGGATTATCAGCTACAGGAAGCAAACAACGTAACTGAATACAATGGAGCTTATTTCCAGTACAAGGGGCTCTAAAGTATTGAACTTAAACATTTTTAATGATGCATTATTCTTTAACATAAGAATAAATAGGCAACCATATGATATTAATAACAGAGACTATATGGATAATAGCCCCTCTTGGTTGACCAGTTGCTATATATCTGACTGTAATTTGAGAGAGAAGCTTCGTTAGATGTTGCTACCCAAAACTCTGTGTCAGTATTGCCATGTAAAGACAGTCTCTACATATGAAGAACTAGAACACAAGCTCCATCATAAAGAGGGATTGTTTGATTCTGTTGTATATAAATCTCCCAGGGAAGGAAAGATGGAAGGGAGACAGATACTTAACCAGTGAGTAACTTTATTGCCCTATCTAAGGTACAGAATAGAAAGAAGGGGAGCAAGACAGTAGCACAAGACAGCAAGATTGAACTATTCAATGGCAACAGAACCAGTTACAAAAATGGAGGGCTTGACATTTTATCTTTTTATGCACCTGGATTTACCCAGACACAGCATTTTAAATGTGGCAATCCAATAAAAACCATTCACTTCAGTGCAATCCTAGTGCTCGGTTGTATTATTTTAAGCCAGGGGTCCCCAACATTTTACAGCCTGTGGGCACCTTCAGAGTTCTGATCCAGGGTGGTGGATGTAACCACAAAATGGCACAAGAGGTGGAGCCAACCACAAAATGTCAGGGAGTTAGGTCAAGATAACTCAAATAATAATTCTTCAACAGTTCAGGCAGAAGCTCTGTTTAACAGGATACCTTTGAAAATGAACATATTGTTTAAAGATATTGTCTTGCATACAGCTTACCTTCAGTCACACCGCTACTTCCAAAGCAATTTTTCAAAATCTGCACAGCCATTCAGAAGCCCTGCTGGGGTAAAGCCCCATCTAGATCTACCCACTTTCTGAAAATACTTTGCAGGCACCATTGGGAGCCACGTTGGGGGCCCCTGCTGTAAGCTAAATACCCAATTATAGTCAATTTCAGTCCAAAATGTGTTCCACCCATGTGGCTATTACAGAGACACCAACATGAAAAGAGATAGGTGAGGGGTTTTCCAAAAAGGACTAAAAAGTGTGTAGGGGTAAATGGGAATTCCTAGCCAAGTGGGAAATCCTATGGGAAGGCTGGCTGATGGGAGGACAAGGAATGGAGAAGCTGAGAAGAGGGTAGGAAGACATGGAGAGTTACATTATGGAAGGAAAGCAGAACGGGAAAAAGAAAAAATATACCACTTGTTTTGAAGTCTGTTTTTCCATTTGTGGTGGTACACGAAGGTCTGTGGAAGAAGGCTCAGGAGCAGAGCCAGGCCAGCTACAAAAATGGAGGGCATCACACTACCTTCTTATGTACCTGGATTATCTAGGCACAAACAGGAAAGTGTCACTATTGACTGAATTTGGCACAGAATTAGGATCTACAATGGCATTATGTCAGAAGTGCAGGATTCAGCTACCCCTTGGTGGACTGTACGTTGTACTGTGATTGGTGCAACTTTAGGACCTGAGACACTATTGGTGAGAAGGTCAGGCAGGATCCAGGCTGTCATAGGACAGTTCAAACTTTCTATTGTAAAGGCACAGCAGGAAAGACTACTAGAGTGATGTAATGGGGTTAAGGAGCTGTGTCTGGTTGCAGTTCATTGATTTAGCATAGGTGGCAGGCATGACTTACTTTCATTGATAATTGCCAAGGATGGACTGATGGCCTTTCCTGGGCTTAGGACAGCATAACCAAGGATGTTTGTACTGCAAGAGACATTTGGAGAACTTTGGGTTTTTTCCCTACAAACTTGGGTCACTGCTCATGGCCATGGGTTTGAGGAGCTTTGGAGGGTCAAACAAAAGAACCTTGATTAATGGTCCCCTGAAGCATTCAGGCAATCAAGCTACTTTCTCTTGAAAACACCTGGAGAAATACAGATTGTCTTGATATCCAATGGATGTATTCATCTGTGCCTCTGATTTTGGAAGGCCAGAGAATCTCAGGGTGCAAGACATGGGTCTTGGGGGGAGGAGACAGGTATAGGGACAAGAAGGTGGGGTACAACTTCTGAGAATTTCATTCCAGTTAGGTAGATGGGAGTTACACTCAGAAACATATTTCCCATGGAATCCGATGGAAGCTACTACATGATAGAATTCCTAATACAACCAGCTTTAATTTTGATATTAAAGAATCCAGCTCTGGTTCATAACTTATTTCTCACATCCCAATCAAAATTTTCTTCTTCATCCCTAATCATGTCCTTTTGGCAAGTTAGCTGTCACTGGAGACAGATGCTGGACTTCTGGGACCTCCCTCTGACTTGATTCTTCACTTCTTATCAGATAAAGTACATAGAGAATGCCAAAGACTGTCTTCTGATTCATGGCCATGGAGTAGATTCTCTGCTTAAGAAACAGACAAATGCCAAATAGTGTTAATCAAAATCTTGTTCCCTAAATTTGGACCCTATCTATAAGCAGTACTAGAATCATAGAATCATAGAGTTGGAAGGAACCTCCAGGGTCATCTAGTCCAGCCCCCTGCACAATGCAAGAAATTCACAAATACCTCCCCTTCTACACAACCTGTGACTGCTGTTCCATGCCCAGAAAATGACAAAAAAACCTCCAGGAACTCCAACTAAACTGGCCTGGAGAAAAATTCCTTCCTGACTCCATAGTGTTGATCAGCATTTCCCTGGGCATGTAAGAAAGGGCCATGAGAACTAAACACCAATGCAACCCTCCATGCCCTCCCTCTCATGATCTACCTAAATTCACAGAATCAGCATTCTGTTTCAAGTATTTTTGATAGGCTACTCTAATTTCCCTTAAGATATAAAAATATAAGTTCAATGGCATTTTGTAGTGCATACTGAAAAGATCTACCTTGGAGCTGCTTAAGAGGCTGGGCTTTACTATCTCCTCATGAACACATGAAAAGGGTCCATGGAACCATACTTCGCACACCTGAGCTACATAATCAGTGCACTTGCAGTGGAAAAAACAAAGTTTCCATGCACCTCAAATGATACTAGTGCACTCTTTTTTTAACTCAGAGAAATTATCTCTCTGTACTTAATACATAAATGAATCTTGAGAAATGCAACACAGAAAGGGGGGTTTGGTAATAAAAGAACTCTTACCTTTGTTCTGAATACTTCTGATGAACTCTTTTGCCTGACACCAGCAATATAAAAAATATGATTGCTTGAAAGGAAAGAAACACATTATCCAATTTTTTAAAAAAACCCTTTGAGGTTGAGAAAACTGACACATGATTAAAAACATCAGTTTGGTAAAAGTTCTGCCATGTTCTTCAGGTTACAGTTCAATGCAATGAATTGCTATGTGGTGCTGACACTAACCCACTTCGGCATTATTTTTAAAACAGGGAATCCATCCCATTTTTCTGTGGGGAGCCTTTTGAAATAGCACCCATGGCAAACCCTTCAAAGTGACTGCTACATAAATAAAACTACTAAGCAAATCACCCTAATTCAGTGAAAAATAATCACCATGCTTACTTGCACTTCTGAAAAAATGCCATATAGGTGAGTTCTAAATATTTTTGCTTGGAACTAAACTTCAGTGAGTTTGTTGACTTTAGTGTTCGGTTTCAAGAACACAGAAAATACATTTGTATACTACAGTTACAATTGTACACTACAGTTACTTAGCTGTTAACAGCAAGGCAGAGCTTAAAATACAGATTATGTGCACAGCTGGTCTTTTTAAAATACTTATATGGAATAATAACAAATAGTAGTAGACCTATGTAAATGTCCTCCATCATTACTCCACATTATAAAGCCAGAAAAAGCCTGTGAACTCTGCCTCATGCTTCACCACCCCCCTTCTCCCATACTTCATCCATTACAGTCCATACCTTTTCCCCCCCTTAGTCCCCACCTACTTTTTCCTTCACTGAGGGGGTATACAAGAATGTTCCAGTGCCTAGAGTAGTTGCAAGGTTTTCTCTTGGATGTGTTTATTTAAGGTGGCTGTACAGCAAAGGAAAAAACATGGCCTTTCTAGCACTTAATGATATGTTGAAAAATAATGTTCTTTGGAAGATAGACTGTAGCAGTCACAGGTGATCAATATCAGAATGTACTCTGTGTCATCAAGTGTGTTGATGCAGTGATGTGCTGGTAGTAAGAGAAAACAGGAGAGGCTCACTTCTGTCATGCTTGTTCCCATTGTGTGATGCCCGTGAGCAAATCTGATGGGATGAACTTTCATATGGATACAATAATTGCTTTACAGATTGCAATTTTTACAAATTATTTTAAGACTCCAGAGAGAGTTATACAATATATAAAACAAATGGAACAGTCCCTGACAAAATATACCTCCTCAGGGGCATGATTCAGCCACTTAAAGCATTGTTACAGTCTCATTCGTTTCAGTGAGTATTAAGCATGTGCTTGAATCTCAAACTGAAAAGTAGTAGTACTTCATTTTATATGGAATAGTGTCAAGATTCTTATGATCCTAGTGCATTTTTCTTTTGTCAAAAAAACCCACAACCATATGAAGTTAAATAAAACATTCAACTTGTATGTGAAAATTTATAAATACATCTTGGTTTCTTTCCCAGACATTTCCAAGGAATTACATACCAGCTATAAGTAGTATGAAGAAAAAACCTAGAAGAGGGGAAAAGAGGTTAAGTGAGTTTCTCAGAAATCAATCTTCTTTTACTGTTTATAGACAGGCCGGCTATTCATTGAATACTTGCAGCTACATCAGAAATAAACTATTAGCTGTAGTACTACAGCAAATGAACAAGTTTTGCTTCCTCAACAGTATTCTTCTGAAGAATGTTGCCTCAATCTAAGCCAACTGTTTGAAAGTTTACTTACAATTTCTTAATATAAATTGAAAAAAAATAATTTTGACTTTATTTGACATATTCTCCAAAACCTTATTCATACACATTGAGATGGGAAGATGCTTTTAAAATAATAAAGTAATGATCTTTTTCCTAACCTCAGAAAACAGGTCTGTTCCCTCCTCCAAAAAAAGTGTGTGTGGGGGGCAGCTTTCCCTGCAGCCACTACTCCTGCAGGGAAGATGGCTATCTTTCTTTTGGCAGATTCATGTCTAGAATCTATCAGGGCCTGAGGAGTCCTTAAAAATAATACCCTTAAAAATAATACGTAATAGACCTTTGTTTGCTGACCCATTTCCTGATAGTCTGGCCTTGATTCTCCCCATTTTAAGTTCAGCTCTGCTGCAGTAACAAATTTCCTAGAGGTGACCCACCTATTGCTTTTCCTCACAGACAGGACAGAAGCATCTATTTCTTCCCCTACTTCACAAGGAAGGAAAAAAGGGGGCAGGCAAACTGCCCTGCAGCCTTCAATGTTCATATTGCCTTGGGTTAATGAACATTTCCTGTCCAATGAATTGACAGTCATGGTTATCATTTACATACTAAATAATGCATTTATTGTACCAATATTCTATGTAATCACTATGCTATATATGGCAGAATATGGGGTGTAGGAGAGCCCCAACTCTATGTTTTGTCCTGGCCCCCTAGGTTACCTTTTCAGGAGAAAAGCTCTTTTTGTGCATGGCAATTATGAGCAGGAAAATGGAACTGAGGAAAGGGTTTAAACGGCCTCTCCCACTTCCCATTGTAACTCCCTGGGGCTGCTTTTTAAAACATTGGCCAAATGTTACATACATATACATGTAATGTCTACTCTGGTCACTACTGTTTAAATCTGAATAGTTTTGAAACTGCACTACTTCCGTATCCACCTTCATTATGACCCCTAGATATGTACTTAATGGCTTCTAGAAATGAAGTTTATTTTATCTTCAAATGATCTCTTTTGCCTCAAGTGGCTTCTTCTAGGACATAGAGCATTAAATTCTCCCTCCTAACTCACGGCATCAAATGCCATTATTTCTTTAGTTGCTGTAGATTTTCCGGGTTGTGTGGCCATGGTCTTGGCATTGTAAGACCTGACGTTTCACCAGTAGCTGTGACTGGCATCCTCAGAGGTATAACACAGGAAGATGGAGTACTTTCTGTGTCAAGGTGAGCAGAAAACTGATAGGCAAGTAATTTATTTCTACCCTGGAAGGTGGGGTAGGTCTGAGTCAATTATCTAATGTAGTTCTCCAGGTTATGAACATACTAATGGAGGAGCTTTCCTGAGGAGGTTCTTTTGTGTGTGGAATGGCTATTGAAACTCTAATTTTATCTGTAGTGCTATTGCCAGCTATCGAGCATTTTGTGTTTTTCAGGACAGGAAACCATGCCCTATTTATTTTTAAACTCTCTTCTTTCCTGTTGAAATTGTGTTTATGTTTATGAATTTCAATGGCTTCCCTGTATAATCTGACATGGTAACTGTAATCTGACATGACAACACTTCCAATTACCATGTCAGATTACACAGGGAAGCCATTGAAATGTGCTTTGCACACCCCTCCCAGCCTATGAGGCCTTCCAGTGAGGATACACCAACCAGCTGCTGTTCTTTATACAGTTATCTCTGGTACTTGGCATTCCATTTTATGACACACATGGCCTGGCCCAACAAGGTGACATTTATGTCAGATCTGGCCCTCATAAAAAATGAGCTCAACACCTCTGGTCTACACTGAACATTGTACTTTCAATGCACTATAACAAAGTATCATAGCCTTTAGTGATGAATGGGCCACCCCCTCATGCGGTTAATGAAAACTGCACATCTGGGCCATGTTAGCTGGAGAGGGAGTTTTCTGCAAACCTGGGTCCAATTATGGACCCCTAAGCTGCAGAAATATATTAATTTTTAGAAATTAATTTTTAGGAAAATCTTCAATTTAAAACAAAACAAAACAGTGTGCATACTTCAACATGCTAAAGAGGGACACTAAGCTGCACAGATGGAAACAGACTTGATAGTTGCTAAGATATCCACAGTTGCAAATCCTTGGAGACCCCTGTAACCAGCCATTCCACTTACACAGCCAGCTATCTTCTCCCCCTCACCCTTTGTGTTGAGACCACAAGCAAAAGACTCTCACTCCTGCCATCAAGATGAGGCACGCAGTATCTGCCCAGTAGGGCTCACCTATCCTGTCCTGTATACAAATACCAGACACAGATTAGCCAGCAATTGAAGAAGGGCTATGATAGGAGAATTCTAAGGTAGGGGAGGGAAGTTTTTTCAGTGACATTTATTTGCTGACATTTCTAGGGAGAAGCAGCTAGAGAAAAAACATGAATGCCCATCCCTTAACCTATACTTGAAGCAAAGAAGATGCAGCTAGAGATGCAAGCAGTGCCAGTCATGAACCCAGAGTAACCTGTACTCCTCACAAGCTAAGATTTAAAACATCAGTGTTGCTCCGTACAGAACTGGGAATAGGTTTTCAGCCCACTTCCTTCCTTCAGTTTTATATGGAGACTAGGAATAAGGCCCGTTGTGGAAATAAATACAACGGGCTCTAGAAAGAGGCTCTGGGAGAGTGCCCCAGCTTTGGGCACTCAGTGACAATTTGCTGTGGCAATCTCAGCAGGGTATAATGACAGAGTCCACCATTTTCTCCAGAGGAACTGATCTTTGCTACCTGAAGAGCAGTAGTAATTTTGAGTGATCTCCAGCCCACCCCCAAGACTGGTAACAGTGGTTCCCCAGGAGGGAGTGGTTGGTTTGGAGGGTGGAGTCTATGGAATTGTACCTGTCTGAGGTCCCACCCCTCCTCAACACTCACCCTCTCCAGGTTCGACCCCTCAAATCTCCAGGAATTTCCCAACCTGGAGTTGACAACCCTATCTCCCTCCCAGCGAACCATCAACCCATCTTTAGTTTTCCATCTCCTCCCCCCTCCCTCCTAGAGAGCAGTTGTAATTTTGAGTGATCTCCAGCCCCCATCTGGAGATTGGCAACAATGGTTCCCCATCAGGGAATGGCTGGATTGGAGGGTGGAGTCTATGGCATCGTACCTGACTGAGGTGCCACCCCTCCTCAAACCTCACCTCTCCAGGCTCCATCCCTCAAATCTCCAGGAATTGCCCACCTGCAGTTGGCAACCTGATCAGGACTGGGTCCAATGAGTTTTCTCCTAAGGCCAACATAGGTGTGGAAAGGGCCTTTTACTGACAGAGGAGAAAGTACAGGTGCCAACTTTGATTAGGGAAATACCTGGAGATTTGGGGGGGTGGATCCTGTGGAGGGCAGCATTTGGGGTGTGTGTGGAAGGACTCAGTAGGATATAATGCCATAGAGTCTACCCTCCAAAGGAACCATTTTCTCCCGGGGAACTGATCTCTGTCATCTGGAGGTCAATTGTAACAGTGGGAGATCTCCAGGTCCCACCTGGAGATTGGCAGCCCTAGGAGAAAGTCAGCAGCACAGCGGGAAGTTGAAGAAAATGGTCTGATGGTTGCTGGCCCACCTCGTTAGCCAGCCAGCCAGCCAGCCAGCCATGCTGAAGCTAAGCAGGAGAAAGAGCCTTTTTCCATTTATTCTGACAGGAAAGTGGCCATTGGGGAGGGGGTTATGGGCGGGGGAGGGGTTATGCTGAAAGTCCTTTTTTTTTACCCATAGAACCAAGCTTGGCTGCCTACCAACAGCCACTGAGGGGACAGTCCCTCACAGGAGTCAAGAGAACTGTCTTCCTCAGGAGAGAGAGCTGTCTGCCAGGGGGAGTGGGTGGGGAAGAGGAGCAGACCCAGCACCCAGCCAATGGCATGCGAGTACTCTTGAGTGGCGGCTGATGGGCCAATGGCTGAGGGAGGGCATTTTACAGCCAATGGGAGCGCATGGAATCTTGCGAAACCAAAAGATAATTATTTATGAGAGATTAAACAAGTTGCCAGACAGCACTGAATTCTGATTTGTTACTGTTTACTTAGAAGTAAGCAGTGCTGAGTTCAGACATGGAGGTTTATCGTCAGGTAGGATAGCTTCAGCTGCACAGACAGAAAATTAGGAGGTAGACCCCACATGGTTCTTCATCACCCTATCTAATAGGAGGTACTTGGATCCCATGATAGTATTAAAAAAAGCTAAATGGGGCCACAAGCTTTATGCATACACAGATGATTTCCCAGGTATGCAAGAAAACAAAAGACCTGAGGAGAATTAAATATGCTTATTTTAGAGAGCTGGTTAAAGTGGAGTGATAGTGTGTATGGAGCAGGAGGTGATCAGCCTGCTCATGTCCCTGGCAAATTAAAGCAACCTGGAGGGAGAGATTTTGAGAGATGGGTTGGAATTTCCAAATCCTTTCCCCTTCCTGCAATTCCTTGTGGGCTCCCAGCTTGTACATAATATTTAAAATATAAAGACAGTAAAAGACTGAAGAATTCTTCCTGTCTGTTAAGAATCAGAGCAACACATTCAGAAACCTTATACGTACTCAGAGAACAATATGGAATACTAGGACTCCATTTTTTTCCACCAATGTATCGAACCACAGATGGCCCTTGCAGTGTATAGCCAGCGTAACACTTAATGGTAACATTATCTCCAGGTTTATATTTTTCTTTCTTCCCATGGACTATCCTTCCATTATGGATAATCAATTCAGAAGTGTCTGGTGAAGTTCTAACTAAAAACAAAACAAAACAAACTGTTTTTTTAAAAAGTAATAGTAAACCAACAAAGAAACAAGATTAGTTTTGCAAAAGCCTTTCTACTTGCATGTAATCAACTATTATCACTTTGAGAAAAACTGCAACTTTTTTTTCCACCTTATATTTTAAACTAAAACTTTATTCTTAACTAAAAAGAAAATTATAGTTCCTATTTCCTTGTGCCTTGGTCATTTCAATCTCCCATTAGTCACTACAACCACTAATTACTGAATAAATTAAACTGTTTGAACACTGAGGTGTTTTGCAAACTGTCCTTATAAAGTGATCACAGGTTGTAATGAGCCTTCCATGACATCAAGTATTCAAGTCATTCCCCATCCTCCACATAAATAAAAATTGTTTTTTTAAAAAAGGAAAGAGTGGACCAAAATGGGAAGGGGTGGCTTGAACCTGCTGCCAGGGTCCTATTCCCAGGAAGGGTTGGCCATGCATGGGATCATCTTGCCAGCAATGCAAGAGAAAGAAGATAGCTGGAACAAAGGGAAGGCTCTTCCAGACTCCTATATGAAGCCCTGGGAAAAGCCTTGGTCATGCAGAGCAATCACCTTGCCAGCAGTGCAAGTGAAAGAGAACAGCTCTGGAGCCATGGAACAAAGGGAGGAACCACCACCCCCATCTCAAACAGCCTATGTTGTGCTTCTCACCCAGGCTGAGGCTTGCAGCCTGCAAAAAAAGGGCATATGGGAAAGTAGGTACTCCCAGACTTTCAGAAGAGGCTCCCTAAAGAACCCCCATGCAGCAGGGAGGGTGTGGTACTTAGCCAAGACACCCACTAGCTAGGGCAGAAACAGATGCAAAGCACACACGCCAATGGGGATTTTTTATTCGATTCTGCACCTGGGTCCAGAGCACACCCATCCACTCGCAGCCCGCTATCCATGGATGAAACATGCAGGCAGTGTCCAGAGAACAGATGGAAAGGCAGGCACCCCCAGACTTTTGATGGGGGCTCCCCAAAGAACCCTCACAGCAGTAGGGAGGGTGTGGTACTCAGCCAAGGCACCCACTAGCTAGGGTGGAAACAAGTGCAGAACGTACAACCCAATGGTGGTGTTTTATTCAACTCTGCACCTGGATCTGGAGCACATTAAACAACCATGGCAAGTCTTTCTACTCCATGGATAAACAGGAAGAAGGAAGAAGGAAAAGAAGAAGAGTTGGTATTATACCACTCTCTTTGCTACCCGAAGGAGTCTTAAAGTGGCTTATAACTGCCTTCCCTTCCCCTCCCCACAACAGACACCCTGTGAGGTAAGTGGGGCTGAGAGAGTTCTGAGAGAACTGTGACTAACCCAAGGTCACCCAGCTGGCTTCATGAAGAGAAGTGGGGAATCAAACCTGGTTCTCCAGATTAGAGTCTGCCACTCTTAACCACTGACACCAAGCTGGCATCCCAGGGATCCCCAGAATTTTAACAGAGGCTCCTCACAATGACACCAAGGCAGCTTGGAAGGAAGCCCAACCAGACACCTCAGCCAGACACACCCCCTCAGGCCCAAACACAAAGATCACCTGGTCATTGTGCACTCTTAGGTGAAATTTCTGGACAGTTCTTCACCATTAGTGGAACACATTGTACAAGTAAGAGACCATCTTGCGTGACTGTGAATTGCAAAAATGCAATGAAAAGGGGTAGTCATAAAATCATTGAGTTGGAAGGGACCTCCAGGGTAATCTTAGTCCCACCCTCAGCACAATGAAGGAAACTCACAAATGCCTCCCCCCCCACACCCCCAGTGACCAGTGTTCCCTCTAAGCTGAGTTAGCGTGAGCTAGCTCACAGTTTTTTAGCCTCCAGCTCACAGGTTTTTGTCTCCGCTCAGGAAGGAGGGCTCCAGAGCAGACTGATTTATGTAGCAGCCAAATCGCTCACTCACAACTTTAATGCTGGCAGCTCACAATGTAGAATTTTTGCTCAGAAGACTCCACAGCTTAGAGGGAACATTGCCAGTGACTGCTGTTCCATGCCCAGAAGATGACAAAAAACATCCAGGATCTTCAGCCAAACTGGCCTGGAGAAAAATTGCTTCCTGACCCCAAACTGGTGATCAGCATTTCCCTGGACATGTAAGAAGGGGCCATGAGAACTAAGCACTGATGCAACCCTTCCTGTCCTCCCTCTCATGATCTACCTAAATTCAAAGAATCAGCATTGCTGTCCGATGGCCATCTAGCCTCTGTTTGAAAACTTCCAAAGAAGAAGAGGCCACCACCTCCCGAGGAAGTCTGTTCTGCTCTAACTGTCAGGAAGTCCTTCCTAATGTTTAGCCAAAAAGTCTGTTGATTTAATTTCAGCCCATTGGTTCTGATCCGATCTTCTGGGGCAACAGAAAACAACTCTGTACCATCCTCTATATGACAGCCCTTCAAGTACTTGAAGATGGTTATCATACCACCTATCAGTCGTCTCCTCTCTGGCTAACCATAACTAGCTCCTTCAACCTTTCCTCATAGGACTTGGTCTCCAGACCCCTCACCATCTTTGTTGCCCTCCTCTGGACACATTCCAGCTTGTCTACATCCTTCTTAAACTGTGGTGCTCAAAGCTGAACACAATACTCTAGGTATTTCCCTCTTTGCTCATGCCTGCTGAGGTAGGAAGGTTTGGCTTGGTTAGATAGGCAGGCATCCCACAAATCCCCCATCTGCTATCTTTCTGAGGCAACAGTGACTAGACTAAAAGCTAGGTAATTAAATCAGCACATAGCAGTTTAGAGTCACATTATAAATGAAGGGGTCATTTCAATCTCCCATTAGTCACTACAACCACTAATTACTGAATAAATTAAACTGTTTGAACACTGAGGTGTTTTGCAAACTGTCCTTATAAAGTGATCACAGGTTGTAATGAGCCTTCCATGACATCAAGTATTCAAGTCATTCCCCATCCCTCACAATGACACACATGGGAAGAGCTAGTGCATTGCCAAAAAGTAGCTTCTACGCGTTCTACTTAAAAGCTTCCTGCAAATTAAACAGGTCATTTTTAAAGTTTAGTATGTCATCTCAGTAAGCTTTGATGTTGGATTTTCTGTACAAGAAAAAAATTAAGTAATTTTTAATTTTTAGATAAGCAAAATTACTTTTCTGTTCTAAGAACATCTCTCTCTGTGGTGAGGTAAATGATCTCCAGGATATTAGAGGGGAACATCTTGGTATCAGGACAAGATCTCTCCTCAGAACTTTAAAAAGCTTCTCCGGAGAAGTGTATCCTGGGGGGAAACTAATCTTTAACACAATTTAATTGGCTGGCATAAAAAGCACCCCAAAGTTTTGTGCGTTGGGTGCTTTCTGTGTTCAAAAAGAAAACTATAAGTGTAAGTAGCTATACTTCAGTGACATAGTTTACTAATGTGCAATTAATAATGTCCGAAGTGGAAAAAGTTGTAGAGCTACTTCTGTGTTCATTCTTCCAACAATAGCTGGGGTGGCAGGGAGAAAAGAGAGTTAAGGATAACTTGTCCTACAAGCAGGAAATTGGGAGGAAGCAAGCTACTGAATAATTTACTATACTGAAATAATCACTTTATGAAATGTCCATGAACATTTGGACAACATTTAGAAAACATGGAAATAGTATCTGACTCAGCTATAATAGTTCTAGAAATAACAGATGAGTATTTCAGAGCTGAATTTATACTTACACATACAAGGCTGTGTAGGAGGTTTCCACAAGTTGTGGCCTTGACATATTGTAGTCATCTCCATGGTTTCATCAGGAAAAGAATATTGTGGATTGCACTCTATAACAATGTATGTTCCAAGTTCATATTGAGGTTCTAATGGATGTACACTCCCACTTGGAACTAAAGGAGCACCACATAATTTGGCAGTAACTGCAGCAAAACACACAGAGAAAATTTTTTTAAAAAATAAAAATGAGTAATACAGACACTGGTTATGTTAAAGATATTAATGTCCATACCTGGATTTGTAAGAAGTCTATGAAAGGAGGGTGCTGTAGGCACTTTATTGATTATGGATTGGCTATGGCATATAAACCATTTATGGCAGTTAGAGAAAATAAAGTTGCTTTCCCAATATCTTTTGATGTTTCATTGTCTTCTATACCATAATAAATTTGGGCAGGATTGTAAATAGCCACCTGAATGAACATCTCTGGCAGGTAAGACAAGCCCCCAAAACAATAAGCAAAGAAGAATTATCATAGTTCCCCCCCCCCCCGGTATTCTTTCGAACACCAAGAAATAACAAAGAACTCTGGGGACATCTGGGCTAGCCAAATTATTTGCAGGAAAGTGACTTCAACGCTCTTACTTTCAAAAATGCAGTTGGGGATCAAGATGTCTCCAAAATTCATATTGTGTGTGCTTGTAATATGGATTTTGGCGGCTTGTGATACACACTTTCAGTACGAAGAGGATTATCATGGACCTAAGCAGGTAAGACTGATGTGCCCCTTGAGAACTGCAGTCCCCCAGGGTGACTAATATGAAGTTGCCTGAAGACTAACAGTGCAACCATAACAGGTCTACTCAGAATTCTACTAAAGTCTGCTTAAGGGGATTTACTCCCAAGAAAGTGTTCTTAGGATCACACTGTAAATTTTTCTGGAAGCACCTCAATATACTTTGGATTCTGAAATAGTTTGAGCCTCTGATGTGCCATGAAAAGGAGGAGGAGGAAGGGGAAGAAGTGAGAAACTGCTGATGGATTCACTCACAAGGCTGGCAGGGCTGCTCTCAACAGACTAGCAGTGACAGCAAAACCTGTGAGGCTCTTGTCAGACAAGAAAAAAGAATGATGCATGACCTTTTTATTATCTGTAATTCAGAATTCAACTTTGTATTTATTCATTAAATTTATGAATCACCAAACCCTGCAAGCGGGCTCTGGACAATTTACAACCTTAAAAACAGATAAAATATAGTCAGCATAGTAAAATTGTCACAATACACTAGTAAAATAACCAGTTCAGATGGCAATATCAACCCCTTTTGCTGGCTGCAGTGCTCTCTGTGCGGCAGGGCAGGGGACGTGGGGACCATAGGAAGAAAAGGAGGGTGCCAGTCTTAACCATTGCTGCCTTCAATTAAAAGCCTGGCAAAACATCTCTGCTTTACATGCCCTGCAGAATTGTATTTATTTATTTATTCAGGTTATTCATAATTCCGCTTATTCTATCCAATTTTGCTGACAACTCACATTGCTGCTCCTGATGGTCCCGTCTCCCCAGGAACAGAATTTCAGGGGACATTTTAAGATGCCACAGGAGGGGACCACATTTTAGGAAGGATGTTGACAAGCTCGAGTGTGTCCAGAAGAGGGCAATCAGGATGGTGAGAGGGTTGGAATCCAAGTCTTATGAGGAAAGGCTAAAAGAGTTGGGTATGTTCAGCCTGGGAAAGAGAAGGCTTAGAGGGGATATGATTGCAGTCTTCAAATATTTGAAGGGCTGTCGTATAGAAGATGGAGCAGATCTATTCTCTCTTGCTTCGGATTGCAAGACTAGGTCTAATGGGTGGTAATTACAAAGGGAGTCGATACTGGCTAAATATCAGGAGAAACTCCTAACTATAAGAGTGGTTGAGCAGTGAAACAGACTGCCTCGGGAGGTGGTGGATGCTCCTTCACTGGACATTTTCAAGCAGAGGCTGGATGACCATCTTTCAGGTATGTTGTAGGGCTATCTTTTGGCTATGCTCCTGCAGAGTGCAGGGGGTTGGACTAGATGACCTGAAAGGTACCTTCCAACTCTAACATTCTATGAAAGCCACAAGCTGTGAGTGGAATCTTTGTGCCTACAGAAATGTTGTGTTGGCTCCAACCATAAGACTTTTATTTTGAGAATGAAGGGCAAGATTGTTTGGTGATCGTGGATGGTAGGAATGCAAAATAAGCCCTTTGGAGTAAAAAACTGTATATTTGGGTAGGTCAATAGAGTCACATAGGGATTTTAACTAAGACCTCCATATGCTCAACTGATCATGTTTCAGTTGTATATATGCATTCATTTGTGTTTTTTTTAATAATCTCAACATTGCTACCTTGGAGCCATGATTCTAGAATTCAAGAAAAACAAATACTTTCCCCCAAGAGTTCTCCAGCACTGCTTTTAATTTGCCAGGCCCTTTCTGATTTAAACATAATCACTTTGGGAATGTGTATAACCCCCAAAAGGGACGATTCCAGAGATCTGACAGAAAGTCTTTGGTATCTTGTCAGCTGATTTTTTAACACATACTGAAAGAAAGTACCTTCCTCCTCAGTTAATCACACAGAGGTTAATAACTAAATAGAGATTCAGACTCATTGTGGCAGAGAAGTTGCACAGAATATATATCTACCTAACTACACAATACATTGCTACCTGAGAGCCTAGCTACACAGTACACTGTCCTCTATGTGTGCTTTGGTTCCTATTGACTATGTGTACACTGGAAATCCCATGCTCAGAATTTATTTCCCACATATATTAGCACCCAATTCAGATTGATGTGTCCTGGTTCTTGCAGATTATCCTGGCAAAAGTGTTCCCTGACATTAATAGTCCTTAAATGCCCCCAAGAACACTATCCAACATTTCCCATCCCTCACAAAAGACATGGGTAGAGTTAATGCATGGTTTAAGTCTTCCCTCCCAAACACACTATTCCTTGGATCTGAAATGGACCTCAGGAGTTCCGATTTACCTTGCCACAGAAATGTTAAGCCTACCAGTACCCTGGTAGCCCCCTAACCAGTTTCAACTATGGGCAAAGGTGAAGTCAAGAGACACTGAGCCTTCTCCTATAAAGCTAATGGCAGTGACAGGCTATTTACAATCCATATGTCACTGCTTGGTGATTGAATACTTAGAGGCAATAAATTTAAATTTGAACTAACCTCTTCCTTGTCAATTTGGGAAATATTTGATGCCATTTTAGTTCTTTTATGCTCTGTTTCCCCATGCCTGGTTTTTATTTTTAGGGGAGGTTCCAATTGGCTGCACTGCCTGCTTTGTTCCTTTCCTAATCAGATCAGAACTGCCTGGTTTCTACCGTGGTGATGCCACTGAGGCTTCATTTCTTTGACCATTCACATCTCCTTTTTCTCCCCCCACTGAAAATGCCTCTTTCACAAGGCTGTTTTTAGTTGAGAAGCTCTTTCTACCCTGGTTTTAGTTGTACACTTCAAACATGGAGAGTATTTTATCATATTATGCCTTCACTCAAGAACATAGATGGCTTGTCATTGTCATCAGCCTGGGTCATTTTTCCCTGAACATTGTGCATTTTGTAAACAGTGCCTTCTGTGCTGTTATGAAGCATAAAATGCTTAAAAGCAAAATACAATGAACATATCTCCTCACTCCTTATCTTTCTTAACACATTTACAAAACTTGTGGGGGGGCATTTCATTTTCCCCTGTAACCCTTCCGCCCTACTTCCTTGTCCTCCTTGCAGACCCTTATCCTTTTCCCTGCTTCCTTCTTTCCTGCCCACCCACAATTCAACTCAACTTTTATCTGCCCCCATTTTCAGCTATATTTATTAAGTTCATTTAGGGATGGGCAGACACAAACCCTGAACCAAAATCTGGGCCGAACATTGCCTTTTGGGGGACTCGGATGGACTGGCTTGAAGGTCATGTGTCCGGAAGCTCAAGCACCCAATCTTTTCACACTCGGCTCAAAAGCATTTGGATACTTTTGCCAGAGAAACCTCACCATCGCCATTTCGTGTGGAAAAGCAGATGTGGGTGGGATTTTTCAGCTGATGAGGGACCAATGCTGGGCACCTGAGGCTGACAGGCATCTCTGATTTCCAGTCAGAGACATCTATCCTTCTCCCTCGGAATGGGAGGAGTGTGTGTATATATTCCCAGGCGATATTTTGCAGTGCTTTGTTTCACGTCACGTTCTCTTGCAGTGCAGTGCTCCTTTTGCGTGTGGAAAAAATCTCATGGTGGGCTGGGGGGAGAATTTACTGGGGTTGCTGGGTGGGTGGAGAAACGAGCTGAATCTCCTGGCAACAATACCAATTGGCAGACAAAAAAACCTCCGCTTCCCTTTTCTTGCCATCTTCCCCCTTTCTGCATTTCTCTGCTGCAATGCCTGGTCGCTGCCTGCCTTTTCTCTCCTCCCTGCGAGCGGAGGGAAACTGGGCTTGAATTCTTTTGCTTTCACAGCATGTTTTTGGTTTGACTCTCGGGCTGCTGTTTCCTTGGCAAGTCACCCCACCCCTTCTGTGGGTTCTGCAAGTGGCTGTTTTCTCTGCCCACTGGCGGCAGGGTTTGACTTTTCTGCTCATCCCAAAAGGGCACCACTCTCCCCTGGCCATTTGGTGACCAACCATCCAACCACTCTCTGGGGGAAACTGGTGACTGCACTTAGCACCGGCTGTGGGTCTTTTCTTCTTTCTGCACCCTGCCGTCCTCGGTTGGTGAAGTCTCTCACCTCAGAGTTCCTTCTCAACCCCCAACATCACCCCTCAGTGACCAAGTCTCAAACCACCTTCTGGGGTGGGGAGCTGGCACTGGCAAAGTCCCCTGGGCTCTGGCTGTGGGTCTTTTCCTATTTCTGCACCTTGTCTTCCTGGGTTGGTGAAGTCTCTCACCTCAGAGTTCCTTCGCACCCCCCCTCGCCCCTTGGTGACCAAGTCTCAAACCACCTTCTGGGGCATGGAGCTAGCACTGACAAAGTCCCCTGGGCACAAGCCATTGGTCTTCTCCCCTTTCTGCACCTCGCCGCCCTGGGTTGCTGAAGTCCCTCACCTCAGAGTTCTCTCTCTGGCCTGGAAAGTGGGCACCCCACTCTCTAATCGTTTCCTGGGGGAAGTTTGCAGACTGCCCTTGGCAATGACTGTGGGGCTCGCATTTCTTCTTTAAACAGTGCCCCCCCCTTTTTGCTTGGGTCATTGCTGTCTCAGACTTGGCTGTTCCTTGTCGACCATGGTAAGTAGGCACCCCACTCTTGAAGCAATTTCTGAGGGGGCTAACTGTCCTTGACACTGACTGCAGGGCTTGCCTTCACTGCCCCTGCCAAAATAAAGAAACCCTTCTCCCTGAGTGGGTGGGTTGAATCTCTGCCTTTGGGTCCCCTCTCTCCTCTGACTGCTGGCTGCGGGGACTTGCCTCGACTGCCCCTGTTGAAATGGAAAAAAAAAAACCCTTCTCCCTGGGTGGGTTGAGTCTCTGCCTGCAGCTCCCCTCCTCCGCCAACTAGGCTCCAAACCCACTGACCCTTGCAGTGTTTCCCTGCGACTCAAGCAGCCACTCTTTCATCCCCACTACCTGGGTCTTATGTGTGGGGACATGAAGGGCCCCCAAAGGGGTTGTGGTCATGGGCATGGGAAGATGGGAAGACAGGGCACACTGACCACAGGTGGTGGGATACAACTGCATTCTCCCACACCAGTGCCCTCCTTCTCTGACACTTCGTTAGCAGCCTCTGCATCAGGTTCCCCTGCCACATTGATGGGGCTAGTCTTCGTCACTGGACAAGAGCCCCCCCCCCAGTTCCAGGTGGGCCACAGGGGCAAAGTACGTGTGAGAGGGAGGAGACGCCATTGATAGTGGCAAGGGTGGTGGTGATGGCCAAAATGTGTCATCCTGTTCTGTGCCTGGGGATTCCCGGCCACGATCGCCCGCCTCTCCCTCAACTGTCGGTATGCCCCTCCCATCAGTCTAGGGTCTGAGTCTGGGAAGAGGTTATGCCTGCAAAGCATAGGGTCATGGCTGCAGTCTGCTGTGTGGAAGCACTTCCGCATCCCACCCAGTGTGGTGGAGTACCAGGTGTGTGGGGTACATGTTCATTGAGGGAGAGATCCACATCACTTAACTGCTAACATTCTACAGAGGCGCTTGCATCAGTCGCCACCACCAGAGGGTGGACCCCCTGAGCCTGCCACTGGGACGTGGGGAGGCCAGGCCAGGTAGGCTGCCATGGTGGGGGTCTCTGACCTCCCCCATAGGTTTCCTCAGGCAAACCACCCTTCAAGAGATCATGCTTGTTGGGTCCTCCCCAGCACCTGGAAAGAGGATGAGGGCCAGGGCTCACGAAGTGATCACTCAGCACACTGGACAAATGATCGCCCTGGACGGCCAGCCTTTTTCTCTGGTGGAGGATGTGGCCTTTCGGGGCCTACTACATTGCATGGCCCCATTGTACACCATTCCCTCCCGGAAGACCATGAGCTGGTACGTGCTGCCCACCATGTATCAGTAAACGAGCCCAGGGAAAGAGCACCTGCCATTCCTGTCACCTTCCCAGGCAGGGTGGGAGGCTGGGCCCCAACAAGTCCTCATGTCCAAAGGGCTGGGTGGTTGGCCCCAGGAATACAGAAGCACCTGCAACTGTACGGGTGGTCCCCGGGGAGGTCCTCTGGGAGTTGGGTGCCAGTTGCGCTCTGGACTATCTGAAACCATCACTGGGCAAGTCCTCCAGAAGCAGTTTTCTGGGGGGCACCAGTCTTGGGGGTCTGCTACTCATACCTCCGAGACCCGACAGGATTACGACTTGTGGGGCATGTGGAGGGCCACCCCATGGATGGGCTGTGTGAGTTAGAAGCCTCTAGCTCACCCAGGTCAGTTTTGGTCGCTCCCGAACTGGAGGAGGGGCATCCCATTGAAAAGCATTGTTTCTTTGGAGGTCAGTAGCTTGGCCCCCCGAAGTCCAAGAGGGACCAAACTTGGTGGGCATGTTAAGGAGAGTGAGCTGGAATTATGTGGAGAATTTGGGCCCACGGGGGTCTTTTCTGCATCCAGACTGGTCCGCGAACTGGCCGCACTTCAGTTCAAGAACCAGTCTGGGTATGGGGTCAGTTCAGTTCGGTCCAGGGCAAAATTTGGAAAGTGCCCATCCCTGACTTCATTTATATCACATCATTCTTCATAACTGGGACCCAAAGCAGCTTACATCATTCTCTGGTCCTCCATTTTATTCTCACAACATCTATGTGAGATTGCTCAGGCTGGGAGTGTGTGACTGGCCCAAGATCACTCAGTGAGCTTCCTCACAGCATGGGGATTCAAAGCTGGATCTCCCAGATCCTAACTGGAAACTCTAATACTGTAATCACTGTAACACACTGGCTTTTGTGTAGTGGCTGCTGTTAACAGTAGTGAGCATCCAGGCCTGCCAGTAGTTGCTGCCAGGTTTGGCACCAATGAGTCCTCCCTTAAAGGTCAAAAATTTCTGGAAGGGGCCCTGCCCTTTCCCCTTGCCTTTTACTGACAGAAACCAAGGCCTGAAGGCTGACAATATTGTTGTGGTTGTCTATCAATCTTCAAAATGGCCACTGCAGAGAGCATTTTTTTCTTAAAGATACAGGGTGCTTCTATTACTGGGGGGGGGTAGCCCCTAAATGTATTTTTTAATTCCAATTTTTTTCAGGTTTTTAGAAATATCTGCCTTGTCTGTTCATGACTCTAACCTTGAGATGTAAGTATCCGCAGGTAGGGGCATGTTGATAATTAGATATATTGATATGTGATTTTAAACTGCCTCTCATTCTGCAATCTGGCTGTATTATCACACAAATGATTACATTATAAGGACAAAAAGAAATCTTGGTATTTAGATTTCAGTTTACAGCTCTACATTTGCCCTTCTTCATTCTTTATAAAGAGTTATTTTGTCTAAGACAGTGTGGGATAGTTACTTTTGATCAACCTATTATTCCTGAATAATGAAACAATTGCAAATTATTATTGTTTTCATTCTCACTCTTTTCACAGGATGGTACTTTAGGATTCCACACGCTGTTGTCTTCACACTGAATCAAATAACTTCCGATCATGAAGTATCCAATGTTACACTCAAATGCAATATTGTTGCCATATATGTGTGTGTCTCTAAATCCAGTTAACTTAACTCCATTTTCAATTACAGGATCATCACATTCCACCACTGAAAGTGAACAGATTTTTTTAAATAAATGAATATATATATATATATATATATACACACACACACACACTTAAAAGTCATGAACAATGCAAATATGTTGTTTACAATTGGACTTCTTAGCATCCAGTACATTCTTTTGAACTAAAGATGTGTCTCCTCCTGAGTCATTAAGCTGGACCTATGAAAATAAATCCACAAATAATCAATCTAGTATCATATACTTCCTCTAAGGAGCTCAGTAATAAGTAACTTATTTATTTTTCGAAACTTATACCCTGCCTTTCTGGCCTAATAATGGTCACCAAGGTGACTGACAAATAGGTGTCACTTACACATGGGTTAATGGCCCCAGCTATTAGGCCTCAAATGATTGTGATGTTTCTGTGCACCTGCTGGATTTCCCCCATCTTTTCTGTGCTCTTTCTTGACTGTGCTTTGCTACAATGTTTTGGAAAAGATCATAGAAAAACTAGGCTTGCTAACATGGGGACAGGAAAGTCTGGCTCTTCCCAGTCCACCCACCTGGGCCAGCCCCACAAGATTTCCTTCTGAAAATGGTAAGGGATTTCATTGGTTTAAGCAGGGGAAGGGTTGGGGTGTTTTTGCATTTCATTTATGTTTGGCGTGGCTGTTGTGGGGGTGTTTGTGCTATATTTAATTTAATTTAATTTATTAGTAGTATTATTGCCCTTATTATTACTTAAAAGTACAGTTGTTTAGAGAAAGACAGAAAAATAATGGCAGCCTCACCAGAAAAAAATTTGCCCCACAATCCACAAAATCTTGGCTAAGGGCCTGCCGCACTCACATCAGTGTCTTTTCACCTGCCCCAGTCTCCCACAGCAGCCATTCCACTATCAAACACTGCCACTATAGGATTTGTTGTTTTTCCCCCCAATCTGCAACTGACCTATTATTGTATCATTATAACATTGCAGAGGCCTGTTTATTTGGCTTTCTGAATTCTCATATTTCATTAAACAAAATGAAAGCTTCTAGACCCATTTGTTGCAGAGAAGTAACCTCTATTGTTAAAGTAAATATATTTGTTATGGCTTTAACACAACCAACTAAAGGCCAGGCATCTAAGGGTCAAAATAGAGATAATGCTGAGAAATCAATTATCTCTCCAATGATTTTAAAGGAAATAGCAGTAACATGGGGACCTAATCCAGACTGTGGTTGAGATGCTGGAGCAGAGAATATTTAACCTTCCCCCCCGCCTCATACACAGAGAAGGCTATTATTTATACTCCAGGTTGATTCCCCTACCTCACATCCACACATTCCAAGCTGCTGTTTGCCCCTGACGAAGGAACAACAGGCTTACATTTACCTGTAAACTGTTTGTTTGGCCCCACCCTCCTTGTTCTTCCAGAGTCTTCTGTGCAGGCACACACCAGGTATCAAAAAAGATTCTCAAGCCTTCTAGAGCAGGGGTGTCAAACATAAGACCCAGGGGCTGGAAGGGGTTAGGGCTGGGAGGGGGAATGGAAATGAAGGCAGAGAAAGAGGAGGTGAGGGGGGTTGCCTCCTCCGACTTCAGCTCAGTGAGGACTGAAGAAGCCACTGCATGTAGAGCGAAGCCAGTCGGCCAGTGCTGCCACCACTGCATCAAGTGGCTTCATGTTTTTTCAAATGGCAACTGTGAAGGGGGATGGCGAGAGTGGGTGTTTGGAGATGCACTTAGCCAACAAAAGGAGAGGACCAGCAGGGAAGAGAGAAGAAGGAGGGCTGGAACGTGAACTGGGAGGCAACTGGGCTGTCTTGTGCATGCTGCTCTGAGGGGAAAACTTCCCAGCCTTGGAAGTGAGTGGAGGAGCAAATAGAAAAAGAGGCGCTGATGTTGCCATTGCATGTCTGAACAGCTGCAAAGACAGGAGGCAGAGTAAATGTTGGGGCGTGTGGGAGACGGTGACTTCATTTCTCCTCCTCACCTGTTCTCAGCCCGTGAAGGAAAATGGGTCACAGGAAGACAAAAACCCTGGAGGTTTCAGAAACAGCCTCTGCATTAGGACTTCCTTCAGCCCCATCACTTCTGTGGGAAAAGCAGGAAACCAGCCAGGGAGGTGTGGGGCCCTTAGATGACCAAGGGATAAAAGGATATGGGTGATAGGGAAATGGCTGAGAAGCTGGAAGCATTTTTAGCCTCTGTCTTCACTGTGGAAGATGAGAAGTGCTTGCCCACTCCAGAACCACTGATTTCGGGATGGGTATTGAAAGACCTGAGTCAGACTGAGGTGACGAGAGAAAAGGTCCTATGACTGATAGACAACTTAAAAACTAATAAATCACCAGGCCTGGATGGCATACATCCGAGAGTTCTGAAAGAACTCAAATGTGAACTTGTGCATCTCCTTAAATTAATATGTAATCTTTCTTTAAAACCTGCCTCCATTCCTGAGGACTGGAAGGTAGTTAATGTCACTCCCATCTTTAAAAAGGGTTCCAGAGGAGATCTGGGAAATTACAGGCCAGTCAGTCTGATGTCGATATCGGGTAAGTTGGTAGAAACTGTTATTAAGGAAAGAATTAGTAGACACATTGATGAACAAAAACTATTGAGGCAGACTCAGCATGGGTTCTGTAAGGGAAGATCTTGTCTCACTAACCTGTTAGTGTTCCTTGAGGGAGTGAACAAACATGTGGACAAGGGGGACCCAATAGATGTTGTTTACCTTGACTTCCAGAAAGCTTTTGATAAAGTTCCTCATCTAAGGCTCCTAAGTAAGCTCAGTAATTGTGGGATAAAAGGACAAGTCCTCCTGTGGATCAAAAATCGGCTAATTAATAGGAAACAGAGAGTGAGTATAAATGGGAAATTTTCTCAGTGGAGGGTGGTAAGCAGTGGGGTACCACAGGGATCAGTACTCGGTCCGATGCTTTTTAACTTCTTTATTAATGATTTGGAGTTGGGAGTAAGCAGTGAAGTGGCTAAATTTGCAGATGACACAAAGTTGTTCAGGGTGGTGAGACCCAGGGAGGATTGTGAGGCACTCCAAAGGGATCTGTCGAGGATGGGTGAGTGGGCGTCAACGTGGCAAATGGGGTTCAATGTGGCCAAGTGCAAAGTGATGCACACTGGAGCCAAAAATCCTAAATATAAATACACGTTGATGGGGTCCGAACTGGCAGAGACTGACTGAGAGAGATCTTGGAGTCCTAGTAGATAACTCAATGAAAATGTCTAGACAGTGTGCAACTGCAATAAAAACGCTATGCTGGGATTATTAGGAAGGGAACTGAAAACAAATCAGCCAGTATCATCATGCCCCTTTATAAATCAATGGTATGGCCTCATTTGGAGTACTGTGTACAGTTCTGGTCACCACACCTCAAAAAGGATATTATAGCATTAGAAAAAGTGCAGAAAAGGACAACTAGAATGATAAAAGGGTTGGAACACTTTCCCTATGAAGAAAGGTTAAAACACTTGGGGCTCTTTAGCTTGGAGAAACAACGGCTGCGGGAACCAAACCCCAACTTCAAGAGGTAACTAGATAAGTGTATGGAGCAGAAGTCCATCAATGGCTATTAGCCAAAAGGTATAGATAGGAACTCTGAGGCTGGGGCAAGTGATGCTCTGTATTCTTGGTGCTGGGGGGGGCAGCAGTGGGAGGGCTTCTAGTGTCCTGGCCCCACTACTGGACCTCCTGATGGCACCTGGTATTTTTGGCCACTGTGTAACAGAGTGTTGGACTAGATGGGCCATTGGCCTGATCCAACATTGGCTTCTCTTATGTTCTTATGATGAGAACTGGGGGTGGGAGGATCTGGAAAAGCCTCGATCAGACTCCCTTCCTCTGAGCCAGGACCCTGTCATCTGGGTCACCCAGGGCTGATTGCTCAGCCTGGCCAACTGCACAAGGATGTTGGTGTTGGTGGTGGGGATGGGGAGGTGGAGGTAGAGAGAGGAGTCCGGTGTGCCTCCTTGAGATCCTCAGAGGCAGGATGGGGGAAGACAGGAAACAAAGAGTGAGAGATGGATTGTAGCTGTGCTCAGCTGCTGAAGCTGGGCATATGGAGGGCATACTACTTTATTTACTTGCAAGGATGATGACTCATCTCCTTAAAAGAGCTATATATACAAAAAGTAGCTACTTGTATGAAAGTGTAAGATACACCCCACCTCTATATAATATCAATTGGGGGAAAAACTCACCTTGCACATTACTGCCTTGGTCAGGCTGCACCTTGAGTACTGTGTGGAGTTCTGGAGGCCTCACTTCAAAAAGGATGTGGACAAAATTAAGACGGTGAAGAAGAGAGCGACGGGGATGATCAGGGGTCTGGAGACTGAGCCCTACAAGAAAAGGCTAAGGGCCTTGGGAATGTTTAGTTTGGAGAAGAGGAGACTGAGGGGGGACATAATTGCTCTCTTTAAATATTTGAAAGGCTGTCATTTGGAGGAGGGCAAGGAGCTGTTCCAGTTGGCAGCAGAGGATAGGACCCGAAGCAACGGGTTTAAATTACACGCAGAAAGGTATCAGATGGATATTAGGAAAACCTGTTTTTACGGTCAGAGTGGTTCAAAGGTGGAATCAGCTGCCTAGGGAGGTGGTTAGCTCCCCATTCACTGATAGCTTTCAAGAAGAGGCTGGACGAATATTTATCAGAGATGCTTTAGGCTGGTCCTGCATTGGGCAGGGGGTTGGACTAGATGGTCTGTATGGCCCCTTCCAACTCTATGATTCTATGATTTTAAATACATTTATTGGGGCTTTTGTGGTTTCTAAAGTAAATCAATTCCTTTCACTGCTAGGAATCAATTGCTTTTGTTTGTATTTTTGTAAAAAATAATATTTTTAATTGGGTTTGCCTGTCTCCTTTACAACGTTTATATCACTGGTACCTGGCATTACATTTTATGGCATACATGGCCCAGCTCGACAAATAAACATTTGTGTCAGATCTGGCCCTCGTAACAAATGAGTTTGACACCCCTGTTCTAAAGCTTTTGTTAGCTCCAAAGGGTGATTACCTACATTTAATCCTTCCAGTCTGTGAGGATCCCCCCACTTCAGCCCCAATGGCTTGCTTTTAACCATCTTCCTTGGGTATCCTCTGGCCTCAGAATGGGGGAGGGAATGGGGTTGTGTCACCATATTCCCTCTCCTTCTCCACAAACAGCAGCTGTTCACGTTCCAGAGCTCAGTCCTCACTCTTCCTTGGACTCTACAGCAGCCTGTTTTTTTAAAGAATCCTACCACCCTGCCCTGATCCCCTGTTGCTGTTGCCCCAACCTATTCCCTGGTGGAGTGTTGGCCTCCTTTCTCTTGGCCCCTCCTAGCCTGATGACTCCAGAGCTTTAGAAGACCACTCACATAACACAACCTTTGTGGGTGAATTGCTTACAAATTGTGCACATTAGGGGTGAACTGCTTACCATGTTATGGGTTTATCCCAGACATAAATAACACACGTTATCTGTGTGCACCATTTTTCTGCCATATTTTTAGTGAGGCTTTTGCACCCATGGTTGTCAATGAGCAACTCAAAAAACAAGAACAAAATCATTTCCAAAAACCAATAAAGTAGCTACTCAAGACAAGTTCCAAAGGGACCAACCAAAACATCATGGAAGAGAAACTTAGGTGATGAACATCTCTCTATGGTGGTAAAAGGAGAACTGAAAGGTGCTCTCCCACCCAAAGTACATGCTGGTTTTAGCAGGAAGATTCCATCTTGCACCTGAGTGGGCTCTCTATGGAGCTATCAGAAGCTCTAGACACTTTGAGAATTTTCTCTCTGCAGCTGGCCTGGGATTGTACTGACTGACTGGCATCACACCACATGCTGATGAAAACACTGGCATAAATATAAATAGCTCTTCCTACCACAAACCTGCCTTAAAGTGACAGCCAGCTTAGGTTACTGGCAATCAAAGCACACCTAAGCAGTACATAAACTCCATATCAGACCTTAAAATCATAGTTCTGATGAGCTCAAAAACTTGTGCCATGTTTGGGGTCAATTTTGTTGGTCCTAACAAAAATTCCTTTTTTAATTTACAGTTTCCATGCTTTTTATATGTGGCATATACTTTCTGCTTAAACAGAAGCATTATTAATTGTAGAATTATTTTTCATTCCCACATTGTTAACATAGGTAGACCAGAAATGTACTTTATTTAATTGTTTAATTTATAGCTCCACTGTTAAGCCAATGTCAGGTTCTTCAGTTAGTCATCAAACACAGAACCTCTTACAGAAGACAATGTTTAATGAAACTATTCCAAAGACACGTGTACAAGTCCTGTGTCAGTAATAGCCAAATACAGCAAAGCAGAGTTGGTTATACTACATTCAAACAAAACCCTCCACAGCAGAAGCCAATGGTTACATTTTGCACGCGCAGCAGGCTAGGTGGGCAAGCTAATGAAAGCATGCTAGGATGGTTAAGATTCCCAGCGGTGGACTCCAGCAGCTGGAGTATTAAGGTCAAGCCCTGATAAGAGGATGAGAATGAGACGAGGCTTCAGGTGGGGAGGGGGAGAGGCAACCTCCCTCCTCCCTCATTCCATTAACATGACAGGGTACCCGACATCCAACAGGTCCACAAATTATTAAATTTATCAAAAGTAAAATAAGAGTTTTTACCTTTACAAAACCCTTCAGGTTGTGACCACTTCAAGTCATCACCACAGTGTGCAGAATTCTTGGTGCCAGGAATATGTTTAAGTCCTCGATTGCAGTCATATTTTACTACTGTCCCAGGAGGAAAATATTCTAGGTCTTCAAACTCCCTTCTGAGTTTAGCATCCCTCAGGTCTGGTGGCAAATCACAGCTCACTACAAAAAAAGGAAGAAAAAGAAAAGGCTGGGAGGAAAGAAGCTAGGAACATGCTGCTAATTTGCTAGCAGCAGCTGAGTATCTTCTGGCCTGACTTTGTTTTCTCCACTTCTTAGAAGTACTGAAGTCTAATCATGTCTAGAAATGTGAGTCCTTGGACACAAGCCAAAGGACAAGAACTAAAGGGCCCTTGGCTTTTAGCATGTGACTTGCAGCACTGGGTCTTCAATAGCTAGCTCAGTAAATGAGGACCCACACCAACGTGTTTGTTTTATTCATCCTGTTTATGTAAAACATATTGCTTAAATTGTTTTGGAAGTGTCTGTAAGCTGCTTTGGCTCCCTTAGAACAGAAAAACAGCATAAAAATGCCCAAATAACTAACTAAATAAGAAAATGTAGAGTTTTGATTGACACACAAAAACAACATAATAATTCTTCACTATTAACGGACTGTTCACATTGGCCAAACCATGAACCGAACTGGAAGGTTTGTTTGCAAACCAAACCAGTTCATGACCCTTGTAAACCCCACTGAAAGTGTCATAGAACAGCCAGGCCCTGGAGATAGCTCTGCAGCTGAGCAATCAGAAGAGGAATCACAATTAGGAGGCTATGTGAGATGCATGTTTCATCCCCACCACCACACAGAACTGACAGTTCAGGGTCAGCCAGCTGCCCTATCTCCTTCAGGATCTCCAGGTTCACAAGAGCAACATCGACAGAGCACCCAACCAGTTGCAGAGGAAGGAGAAACATCACTAGAGGAGATGTGAAGCAGCTGTCACAGGCGTGATGTAGGGCTCAAAGAGTATGAAAGTATGGGGAGGAGCCCTTCAGCATGGCTTCAACATGTTCCCTGCTGATGCTATATCAGATCTTCCTTTTCAGAAAACTGACCTTGACATGCTTAGACAATTCTTGTACAATTTATGGACTCTGCTTATTAAACTCTGGCATCCTGCCTCCGATAACCAGCTCCCGTTATCTGGCTGAGTTAACTCTGCATATGCCAACACCTGCCTGAAGCAGAACATACAGTCCCTTTATACAGAAAGCCCAAAAAACAGCTAAGCAGCTGTTTTAGGCTGTCATATGCAATCCCTTTAAGGGTACTGCACAAGAAAGCCTGAAAAACAGCTAAGTGGCAGGGAGGCGGTTCCAGCCACTCAGCTGCTCCCTTTCTTGTGCAATCTCTATAAAGGGACTGCAGAAGAAAGCCTAAAAAACAGCTGAGCAGTGGGGAGGCATTCCCTGCCACTCAGCTGTTTTTGCAGCTTTCCCAGGGAACAGAAAGCAAGGGTTTAATTATTTTAATTATTTTAACAGGAAACAGGGGTTTAATTATTTTAATTATTAATTATTTGAAGAATTTTAAGCCATATTGTTGTTCAAAAGATGTGTATACTAGACAGTCTATACATAATTTAATTTAACAACTTTCTGTCTTTACTTTAGAAGTTATTTCATACCAGCATTACAAAGGTTGACAAATGGTAAATTAATAAGTTTAAAGTATTTAATTTTATTTAGAAATATTTCTATAAAGAGTTTAATTTCTGTTATTGTTTTTCTTTCTTAATAAAGTTCATTGATAACAAAATGATAACTTCCCATATTTTCCCTTCCAAGCCTTTACACTCAAGAGCATTAAAGCCTCTTCATACAGGCCACTTTTGTATAGTAATGAAGTAATCTACTAATAACATAGCAAAATTATTAATTATACTTGATACAATCACAGCACCGATTGTTGCATGTGAATATGACATGTTTTAATCCCAATTATAATATCTATGGTGCTTTACAAAGTATTTTTTCATGTGAGCTTCTTTCCATGTGGGCTTTTTGCATGTGGGCGTGGGAACTTCTGTGGGAACTTTGTGCGTGGGAACTTTTGTGGTGGAGTCTACAGAATCCAGAGTTTAGGGAGGGGAGCAGTCTCAGCTGAACAGAATGCCATAGAGGCCACCCTCCAAAGAAGTTATTTTCTCCAGAGGGAAAGAGAGATCTGTTGTCTGGAGTTCAGTTGTGATACCAGGTGACACCACAGACAGTGTGACGTAGCTGTTAGAAGCTGAGTGGGTGATTTTGGACCAGTCACAGACTTTCAGCCTAAACTACCTCACAGGGTTGTTCTGCAAATCAAAAGGGGGAAAGAATGATATAAACTGCTTTGGTCCCCATTGCAGAGAAAGACTGTACTTGTCCTCCTGGGGAACCATTGTTGCCAATCTCCAGGTGAGGGCTGGAGATCAATCAGAATTACAACTGCTCTCCAGATGGCAGAGATCAGTTCCCCTGGAGAAAATGGTGGACTCTGTGTCCTTATACCCTGCTGGGATGGCCTCCCTATGACAGCCAGTGTGACGTAGCAGTGAGGGCTTCAGAGCAGGGTACAGGCTGCAGGCGGGGGGGGGATGGAAAGCTGAAGTCAGAAGGGAAAATAAAGGTAGGTTGATGATTGGCTGGGAAGGAGATAGGGTTGCCAGCTCCAAGTTAGGAAATTCCTGGAGATTTGAGGGGTGAAGCCTGGACAGGTTGAGGTTTGAGGAGGGGTGGGACCTCAGAGAGGTATAATGCCATAGACTCCATCCTCCAAACCAGCCATTTCCTCCTGGGGAACTATTGTTGCCAATCTCCAGGTGGGTGCTGGAGATCACTTAGAATTACAACTGCTCTCCAGGAGGGAGGGAGGAGGAGATGGAAAGCTGAAGTCAGAGGGTAGGTTAATGGTTGGCTGGGAAGGAGACAGGTTTGCCAGCTACAGGTTGGGAAATTCCTGGAGAGCTGAGGTGTGGAGCCTGGAGAGGATGGGGTTTGAGGGGTAGGTCCTCAGACAGGTACAATGCCATAGACTCTACCCTTCAAACCAGCCATTTCCTCCTGGGGAACCATTGTTGCCAATCTCCAGGGAGGGCTAGAGATCCCTCAGAATTACAACTGCTGTTCAGAGGGCACCCCTGGAAAAAATGGTAAGCTCTGTGTCATTATACCCAGCTGAGGTCACAACAGCAAATTGACAGTGAGTGCACAAGGCCAGGGCACCCACACAGAGCCTCTTTCTAGAGCCTGCTGTATTTATTTCCACAATGGGCCTTATTCCTGATGATGATGAAGAGGTAAGTGTTATTTCAGACAAAGGGTAGTCTAAAATTGTTTTCAGAACCAATACATCTCAGGAACTGAGAGTATGGATGACCCAGACTTCTTTTTATGTGATGATTTCAGGGAAGTGGAAACAGCTACAAGTTATTCCAAGCTTGGCTTTTTTGGCCAGAAGGTCTG
The DNA here is from genome assembly GCA_029375565.1 of Gekko gecko. Taxonomy (NCBI): domain Eukaryota; kingdom Metazoa; phylum Chordata; class Lepidosauria; order Squamata; family Gekkonidae; genus Gekko; species Gekko gecko. Next base: position 123,210,928 of record JAPDNY010000006.1, on the reverse strand, counting down.
ATTGATTTGAAGGAGAAAAATGTATCCTTGGAACTGACATTGGAGCCAATGGAACTGTCAGAAGTCCTAACTTAGTCAGCAAACACCAGACCTTATGATGCAAGCAAGGTTAGCATTTATTAAGCTGCAATAGATAGATCACTGGTACAGGTATCTTGTTCAGAATGACTTGGTTACAGAAAGCAAGCGGTTATACAGGGAAGGGGGTGAATGGGGACCCCCCTTCTCCGACTACATGAATAACATGCACCTGGGAAATCGAAACTTACTAAGCTAATGAATTTCCCATCGCCCCATTGCTACCCACAGCTGCTACATCTATGCCAGCGATAGGGAAGCAGGCAGCCTGACTTGCCAAGGTCAGAACGTCCAGGCTGCCAGAGATAATAGCAATAAAAGCCACATTCCATTCTCACACCCGAGGTGTAAATCAGCTACTCCCCGGATTCCAACCTCCCGCCTGTCACGCCACCAAGGCGCCAATAGCCCACCACCCTCCCTTGTAATCATAGCCCACCGCCCTCCCTTCCATCCATCATGGCAGGGCTACCTGACATGCAGCCCCCTCGAAAATAGTCCTACCCCTTTGGTTTATGGGGGTACAACTTGTGAAACGCCTTGACAAGCCGGGGGCCAGAACATTTTCCGCCCGAACCCACTCCCTCTGCTCCGGCCCAAAGTCAATCCATTCAACCAGGTAAAATAAGCGATTGCGAGAGATTTTAGAGTCCAGAATTTGCGATACTTCATAGTGAGGTTCCCCTCCCACCAGCAGCGGAGGAGGGGTCGGCCGTTGCGGTCTCCAGCTGTTCTCCTCAGGTGCCTTGCGTAGAAGCCTCACATGAAAAACAGGATGAACAGACTTTAGAGATTTAGGCAAGGCAAGTTCAACAGTCACATCGTTAATAACTCTTAAGATCTCAAACGGTCCAATATACTTCCAACCAAGTTTGCGACTCGGCTGGATGCGACGCAAATGTTGGGTGGATAAGTAAGCAAACTCCCCGCACTTCGGAACCCAAGCCAAGTTACGTTTCTTATCCGCCTGGAGTTTGTACGCGGCCTTAGCCTCTTCCAGAGTCTTAGCCAAGGAGCCCCACGCCTCCTGTAGTTGTTTGCACCAGTCCCCAGCGTCTCCCGCCGGGAGGTCGGGAGAAGTCAAAAAGGGCAAAGGCGGGGCATCATATCCATGTACTGCTTTAAACGGGGACATCCCCGTCGACGAGTGCTGAGTATTATTATAACAAAACTCAGCCAACGGCAGGAGAGAATGCCAATTGTCCTGCTGAAAGTTAGAAAAACACCGCAGGTATTGTTCCAGAGTCTGATTCACACGTTCAGTTTGCCCATCCGATTCAGGATGGTAGGCGCTGCTCACCCCCCTCTCAACGCCAAGCAATGACATAAGTTCGCTCCAGAACTTTGAAACAAACTGAACCCCTCTGTCCGAGATCACCTTAGCAGGTAAGGTGTGGAGCCTCACAACGTGTTGTAAGAAAGCAGAGGCTAATTTCCTAGCCGAGGGAATGGAGGCAAACGGAACGAAATGCGCCTGTTTAGTAAATAAGTCCACTATCACCCAGATGACTGTTTTCCCCCACTAGGGGGTAGATCTGTAATAAAGTCCATAGAAATCACCTCCCACGGCCGAGCCGGGGTGGGGAGAGGGTGTAGGGCACCTGGGGGTTTTCCGGGCCGAGGTTTACTCATCAAGCACGTCTGGCAGGCTGACGTGAAGAGAGACATATCTTTTCGTAGGCCCGGCCACCAAAATTGTCTCTGCAGGAGCTGGAGGGATTTCACAAACCCCGTGTGACCAGCTAGCTTAGACCCATGCGCCCATCCCATTACCTCCCCCTAAGAGACCGTGGAACAAAGAGTTTGTCATTTTTAGTCCAGCAGCCATGTTCATTTTTGGTTATTCCTTCCTCCCCCTCCACCTCCTCCCTATCCGCGTGCGAGAGTTCTGCAGAAAATCTCGCCACCCATTCGTTGGGGGGAGGATTTGCCGGTGGGGGGAACGACTGGCCTGTTTCCGAGTAGTCACCACTCCTCCCAACTGGGCAGGAGTAAAAATCGAGTCACGAATCTCCTCCCTTTTGCTATCGTGTTGAGGGAGGCGTGACAGGGCATCGGCCAGCGAGTTAGATGTCCCCGGGAAATGGTGCAGTGTGAAATTGAACTTGGAGAAGAAATCAGCCCAGCGGAGCTGTTTGGCGTTCAGGGAACGGGGGGAGCGGAGCAGCTCGAGGTTTTTGTGATCAGTCCAGACCTCGAAGGGGACCCACGCTCCCTCCAACCAGTGGCGCCAGGTTGACAACGCTAAGCGGATCGATCCCGCTTCTTTTTCCCACACATTCCAATTCCGTTCAGTATCGTTAAATTTTTTGGACACATAAGCAAGGGGGTGCAACTTGCCATCCTCCCCCTCCTGCAGGATCGCCCCCCCATTGCAACGTCGGAGGCGTCAACTTGAACAATGAATTTTTTAAGTTCATTCGGGTGGGCCAACACGGGTTCCGACGTAAAAAGGGCTTTCAATTTGTCGAACGCCCGCTGGCATTCTGGGGACCATTCCAATTTGGCCCCGGGCCGAGTGCATTCGGGTGGTTTCCCTTTGGTTCTCAGTAAGTCAGTTAAGGGAAGGGCCACCTGGGCAAAGTTCGAGAGGAACGATCTATAAAAGTTCGCGAATCCGAGGAACCCCTGGAGTTGCCTTCTTGTTTTTGGAGGCTCCCACCCCACCACATCTTTAACTTTGTCAGGGTCCATCTCAATCCCCCTCTGAGAAATACGGTAGCCCAGAAAAGGGATTTCTGTTTTGTGAAATTCACATTTGGACAGTTTGGCAAACAGTTTATGCTTGTGCAACGTTTGTAGTACCTCCCGCACCAGTTTCACATGCGATTTAAGGTCGGGGGAGTACAAAAGAATGTCATCAAGGTAAACAAGGACCCCCTTAAACAAGTACTTATGCAACACTTCGTTAATCAAGTTCATGAAGACTCCAGGAGCCCCCTGGAGTCCGAATGGCATGACTAAGTATTCAAACTGGCCGAGGGGGGTGTTGAACGCCGTTTTAAATTCATCCCCCTCTCGTATGCGGACTCTGAAATAGGCATCTCGGAGGTCTAGCTTAGAGAAAATTTTCCCCCCAGCCACGGCCGCCAGTAAGTCCTTTATGAGGGGCATGGGGTAAGCGTTTGTATTTGACACTGCATTCAAGCCGCGGTAGTCAGTACAGAGCCGCAACCCCCCATCCTTCTTTTTTCGGAAAAGTACGGGAGCCGCAAACGGGGAGGATGCTGGCCGTATAAAGCCCCTACTAAGGTTCTTGTCGATGAATTTCCTCAGTTCCACCTTTTCCGAAGGGCTCATAGAATACAACTTTCCCTTCGGTAATTTTTGGTTGGGTAAAATTTCAATAGCACAGTCAGAGTTTCTGTGGGGGGTAATTCATCAGCCTCCTCTTCCCCAAACACGGGAGCTAGGTCGTGATATTCGGGGGGAATGCCTTCCAGTTCTGCGGTTGCTACCCCCGCCGTCACCAGGAGTTGCCCCCTACCATGGGTCCCCACTCCTTTTTCCAAGCATGGGATTGGCACTTCTTGGAGATGAAGTTGACCTTCCCCTCCCCCACAGTACATGAGGGTCGTGATCAAAGAACCATGGGCTCCCTAGGACCAAGGGAAATCGGGCTGAAGGGGTAACCACGAAAGGTCTCTCTTCCCAGTGTTGCCCGAGTCCCACCCGCAAGGGAACAGTCTCATATTTGCAAGGTTCTTTCATTGTGGACCCGTCCATTTGCGTAAAAATCAAGGGGTCAGTTAATTTAACAACTTTCGCCCCAAGTCCCGTTAGTAATGTGGGGTTAATGAGGTCTCTCCCACACCCAGAGTCAATGAGAGCACGTACTCTCACATGGGTCAATAGACCCGGGTCCATTAGAGTCACCGTGAGAAAGAAAAGAGAGGGGGTTTGCTCACCGGGAGTTGCGCCTGGGGAGGTGGGACCTGCTGTTCAGCGCTGTTTACAGCAGGTCCGTGTCGTTTCCCTGCGGCACGGTTTCGCCATCAGATGAGTCGGATGCTTCACTGAGCGGCTTGGCTTGCAGAGCCTTTGCCCCCTTCGGTTTCGCCACCTGTTTTGGCGTGGAGGTGTCAAACTTCTTCTTGGTTCCCTTCGGGGCTCCGGGTGCTGCAGCTGAAGACGGGCAGTTCGCGGCAAAATGGCCCCCTTCTCCGCATTTGAGGCAAAGACCTTGCTTCATTCGGAGCTCCCTGGTGCCATCCCTCTGTTTCGGGTTAGGTGCCGGGGGTTTCCCTCTCGCAATCGGCGCAGGGCCCCTGTTGGCCATCGCTGCGGCGTCGTCCAGCTTGATGGTCTTCAGGCGGTTCTCCATCGTGATGGCTGCCTGAACCCATCCGGTGAGGGTGTTCGGATCTTGATTTCTGGTGACCTCTCGGCGGATTTCTGCGTTGAGTCCCCACTTGTAGAAATCCACGAGGTTCCCTTCCCCTCGGAGTTTGGCGGCACATCTGCGGAACTCCGAGGTGTAGTCTCTCACCGATCGCGCTCCCTGTTTGAGGCTGCGTATCGTTGCCTTCGCTGCTTTGGTGGAGTGCACATCTTCAAATTGCTCTTTCATGGCCCACATGAAGGAGTCGATCTCTCTCAGCTCGCGCCCGTCGACTTGATGAAGCCCCACATACCAGTCAGCTGCCGCTCCCTTCAGGTGGGCTGCTATGACATCGACCATCCGCTCTTCCCTCTGGAACAGATGGCCCCAGGTCTCGATAAATTTTTCGGCTCGCACCAGGAAGAATGGGAATTTCTCGGGGTCTCCATCGAAGTCAGCATCCAGAAGTTCTGTGGGCTTGGGCGGCAAGAACCCCCAAGGACGAGGGGGTGGTTGCCCCGGCGGCCCCTGCGGTCCTGGCCCCGCTGGTTGATCCACCGGCCCGGCTGGCACGTTCCCCTGGCCTTGGTCCGGCATCGGCCGTTGATCAGGAGGGACCTGGGCTGGTGGTTCCTCACGCCTTTGCCGCTCGCGTTCTTCCCGGATACCCTCTGCGATCATCTGTGGGATGCGTGCAAGGGATTCGTCTAGGAAGCGCATCAGGCGGTCTTGGCTGGGTTCTTCAGTCCATCTCCTCCTCACCACAGCGCCTTCCATGGTCTCTGAATCGCGGCCAGTCTCCTCCAGGGCTTCCGCCGTGATTAGCTTCCGGACCGACCTTTCGGGGTGGCTCACCCCCATGGAAGCTCGCGGGGTCCCGAACCACGCTTCGTGGGTCTCAGCCAGGGGTTTCACCCAGTCACGTCTGCGTCCAACTCGGGTGGTCACCCCCCATAGGCTGCCCCATAAGGATCTCCATAAGGCCCTCCAAAGTCGTACTCCAGACCCCAGTGTCTCGGCACATGTGCGTCTGGGGTCTCTCGGGGTGCGTCTTTCCCGGGAGGTCTCTTCTCTTTTTCATCTTCTTCAATTGGGATAGTGTCTTCTTCACCGCCACTCATTTTGGAGTTGCGGGTTTAGGACCAGTCCCAAAAGTAATTGATGATTCTGAACAAACTGTCAGAAGTCCTAACTTAGTCAGCAAACACCAGACCTTATGATGCAAGCAAGGTTAGCGTTTATTAAGCTGCAATAGATAGATCACTGGTACAGGTATCTTGTTCAGAATGACTTGGTTACAGAAAGCAAGCGGTTATACAGGGAAGGGGGTGAATGGGGACCCCCCCTTCTCCGACTACATGAATAACATGCACCTGGGAAATCGAAACTTACTAAGCTAATGAATTTCCCATCGCCCCATTGCTACCCACAGCTGCTACATCTATGCCAGCGATAGGGAAGCAGGCAGCCTGACTTGCCAAGGTCAGAACGTCCAGGCTGCCAGAGATAATAGCAATAAAAGCCACATTCCATTCTCACACCCGAGGTGTAAATCAGCTACTCCCCGGATTCCAACCTCCCACCTGTCACGCCACCAAGGCGCCAATAGCCCACCACCCTCCCTTGTAATCATAGCCCACCGCCCTCCCTTCCATCCATCATGGCAGGGCTACCTGACAGGAACAAATGCTGGGCTGGGACACAGAATGTAGTTGCGGTATGAACTGACAGAACTAAGGAGGTGTGTGAAAGCCTCTTAGGGCATTACTCTCCAGTGATAGCTCCAAAACAAAACAAGCAAGAGTGTCAGGATTCTCTCTGGGCGATTTGGTACCAAAAGGGGAACATTTCTTGAACAGGGTCTTTGAATCCATGAGTCCAAACAAAACCACTGGTGCATGGAATAAGTTTCCAGGAGTCAGACAAACTGCAAAAGCTTCTTATTCTGTCAGGAATTGAAAAAGAGAGAAAGAGAGAGGTCCTGCTTCAGCAGCAGCTGAAGCTTTGGTGAGAAACCACTGTTAGGAGTTTTCAGAACATCTGAAGATAGGTTGCACAGGCACAGTTCCTGTATGGGACTGAACAGAAAACTCAATGATGAACATAAAAAGATAATGGAGAACAGTTGGCTGAAATTAAAGAAGATGAAGATATAGTCCAAAGTGGGTAGAGTTTTGGACTAAGATCTCAGAGATCTCTCTCCCACTCCAAGCTCCAGTGAAATTTGTTGGGTGACCTTGGGCCAGCCTCATTCTCTCTCTCTTTTTTAAGCATTTATTTATAACTTTTGTTGTTAACAAAAAGTAAAAATAAACAAATTGATATACATATTTCATTCTTTGAAGTTTACATTAAACAGTCTTTCCACACCATTTATACACTCTATATCATCTTTTTTTAAAGGTTCTTGTGTCTTTCCCTTGCAATATCGTATTCAGTTTATCCATTTCTGCAATTTCATACATTTTTCCAACATGTGGCTATAAGTATTCTTGCTGTAGTGAGAATACATGTCAGGATATATGTATCATTGCGTCCATAACCATCTGGTATTATATTTAATAGGAAAATTTTCGGTAACAGTTGTAAATTTATATTCATAATCTCTACTATTAACTGTTTAATACATATCCAGAACTTATAAATCTTCTCACACCTCCGCCACATATGGAAAAATGTGCCTATATTATTTTTACATCTCCAACAATTTCTTGATACTTCTTTATAACATTTGGCCAGTTTGACTGGTGTCCAGTGCCATCTATAAAACATTTTAAGAATATTTTCTTTAAATGATGTTGATCTTAACAGTTTAACATCTTTCCATATCTTAGACCAATCATCTATCTCCAGACTATGTCCTATATCCTGCATCCAAACTACTATTAATGGCTTAACTAATTCGTCCTGCGTAGCAGCACACAAAAGAAAGTTATACATCTTTTGTATCAATTTGTCTGAAGTTGATAGCCATATTTTATCTAAGTCAGTTTTTGAACTATAAAATTTTATTTTTTTATCTTTAGTGTATCTTGATTGTAATTGTAAATATTCCCACCATGTAAGACTTATATCATTTACTCGCAATACCTTGATCGGTTTTACTTCATTATTATCATTCAGAAGTTATTTCATAAGTTGCTCTTTTGCTTATAGATACCAAAGTAGGTTTTATAAAGGCCTCTAGTGGCGACACCCACTTTGGTACTTTAGAATAAAATCTTTCCTTTACTTTCCTCCACATCTTGATTAGCGCACCTCTAATTATATGGTTATGAAAATTAGAGTGGATCTTATCCTTGTCATACCAAATATAGGTATGCCAGCCCATGTATAAGCCGTGCCCCTCTAACTGTAACAGCCTCGTATTTTCCAACAAAATCCAATCTCTAATCCATCCCATGGATGATGCCTTGTAGTATAAAGACCAATTTGGTAAGCCAAGGCCACCTCTCTTTCTTATCTTGGCGTAATTTCCATTTAATACATGCTCTTTTAGGATGTCATATAAATTTTCTTACTAATTTATTGAGTTCCAAGAAGAAGTTGTTATTTTTCAAAACTGGTAATCTCTGTGCCAGAAATAGAAAGCAAGGAAGAATATTAATTTTAATTGTGGTGATCCCACCCATTAGAGATAGATGTAAATCTTGCCATCTATGTAAATCTTTCTTAACATCTTCTAACAATTTTTTATAGTTATTTTCAAACATACCATTTCTATTTGTCAGAGTTATACCTAAATATTTAGTTTTATTTATCACCTCTAATTTCGTAAAGGCCTGAATCTTATTTATTAAGTCTTGTGTACAGTTTTTGTCAATATTTTGGTCTTTTTGAGATTTATTTTAAGTCCTGCAGCAGAACCATATTCCCGTATTACATTAAGGAGTTGTAGGGCAGATATTATAGGCTCTTCCAGTATAAATACTAAATCATTTGCAAAGGATTGCAGTTTAAACTCTTCTCCTCTTAAATCCTTTTATATCTGGATCTTCTCTTACTATATCATTTAATGTTTCCAGTACATAAATAAATAGTAGTGGTCATAGTGGGCAGCCTTGCCTGGTTTCCTTCTGAATAGATATATTCTGTGTTAGGTCTCCATTAACTATTACTTTTGCAAATTGCTCCTTGTATATGGACGTTATCATGGACAAGAAGCTGTTGTCACATTCCCAAATCTCCAACTTGCGTTTTAAAAATTCCCATGTGACATTATCAAAGGCTTTCTCCGCATCTAAAAAAACGAAGGCCAGTTGTCTTTCTGGGTGTTGTTCATAGTATTCTAAAGTGTTTACAACAGTCCTTAGATTATTTTTAATCTGTCTCTTCGGGACAAAGCCCGCTTGATCTTGATGTATAACTTGGAATAATAGCTTCTTAAAATGGGTGGCTATTCTCTTAGTCCAGCCCATCTCAAAGGCTGAGTTGAGGCTAAAACTGGAAGTGAGGAAAACCAAATTGCTTAACTTTAACTAGTCCTTTGAGGGATCACTAATGCAGCTTTGTACCTATACAGAGCTGCAATTGAGAACCCATAAAGCTGGCTTTTAACCACAGAAAACCCTCTGCCTACAGAGCAGGAACATTGGCTGTGCATTCCCAAGGAGCTGCAGCTGTTTAAAAGCACCTATTGTGGGGAAGGCGGGCAGGCTGTATAGATGTACAGGTAACCAAAAAAAGAACAAATGTTACAGGTAAACCACATGTTTTTACTTAGTCAGGATCTCTGTGCACTACACTGATGACTATATGCTGGTTCCTCTGTTATATAATTTATAGTTAAACAATATAATCTGATTTTTTTTCAAGCAGAGAATTTATATGCTTCAAAACTGAGTAACGAAAGAATTTCTGTTGTCATTTGCAGATGATATAATAATTATTCCATTAACAAAGGTGGGATTAAAGAGAGGCCTTTGGGTATTATTTAGGTATTGACCTGAAAATGAAATTACTGTAAATACTGATAAAACCAAAATTATCTCCTTTAAAACTGCCTCTCACCAACAAATTATTTAGGTGATAGGAATATATAAAATATAACAAGTTTGGTCCTTTTAATATCTAGGGGTTATTTTTTATGATAAACTATGTTGGAAATTGCATACAGAAACAAATATAGCTTAGGCAGAAAGGGAGATTAGAGAAATTTAAAAACTCCTTTTTACAGCAGGCGCACAATAGACTCCTATGGCTCTTCAATTATCTGCCACTAAGATCATAAATCAGTTTCTATATGCAGCACCAGTCTGGATACAAGCTGTTGTTCCTTCTATTGAATTAACTGAAATTTCAGAGCACAATTTTTAAAACGCTCATATTTGCACCCTCCATGGTTCTTAAAGTAGAAGCTGGCTCTGTAATGCTTATAAATTTGGTCTGGCCTAGCAGCCTTTAGATTTAGAATTAAACTTCTGTTCATTAGTGACCCAAACAACTTTCCTTATAGGCTGTTGACTGATCCTTACACCCAAACTTGGTTTAAACAAATTTAAATGAAAATACAAGCTAAGATAATATCTTGTGTATAATTTCCTTCGATAACCTCTAACCCTGCTCATTGTCTGATGTAATAGGATGAATGATATATGTTGAGATATAGTTGTAGGTAATTAATTAATTACCTGGCCTGATGTGGTCCATGGGGTCGTGAAGAGTCAGACTCGATTGTGCGACTGAACAACAACAAATTAATTAATGTTGCTTGTTTTGCTTCTGTGAGGTTTGTGGGCTGTAGTAAAGATTAACTTGCAACTAGAAAGCTAACCTATCTGGAACCATGACTTATCTTACAGTTTCTATTATTTTTTTAGTATGGGTGAAAACATTCATGACATATCCTCCTAAATATAAGGTTTTTTTATCCTAGGCTTCCTTTTAATTTCGATAGCATTAGGGTAGACTGGCAAGAAATGTATTTTATTAATTTGATTTATAGCCCACTGTCCATACTGTGTGTGTGTTACATGTCATCAAGTCACTTCCAACTCATGGTGACCCTACAGATTAGGGTCCTCTGAAACATCCTCTTGTTAACAACCTTGCTCAGGTCTGGCAAACTGAGGGTCACGGCTTCCTTTATAGTCAATCAAGGGGTCTTCCATCTTTCCTGCTGCCTTCAACTTTTCCTAACATTATTGTCTTTTCCATTGACTCCTGTCTTCTCATAATGTGACCAAAGTACAATAGCCTTAATTTAGTCATTTTAACTTCTAGGAATGGTTCAGGCTTGAATTGATCTAGAGCCCACTTATTTGTCTTTCTGGTGGTCCACAGTATCTGTAACTCTCCTCCAACACCGCACGTCAAAGGAATCTACTTTCTTCTGGTCAGCTTTCTTAATTGCCTAACCTTCACACCCATACATAGTAATGGGGAATACTATGGCATGAATTAATCTGATTTTGGTCACCAGGGCACATCTTTACACTTAACAATCTTTTCTAGCTCCTTCAGGCTGTCCTTCCCAGTCTCAATCTCCATCAGATTTCTTGAGTGCAGTCTCCCTTTTGGTTGATGATTGAGCCAAGAAATAGAAAACCTTGAAAAAAATCAATTTCTTCATTGTCATTGTAGTGTAATTCCCCAGTAGTCATTACTTTAGTCTTCTTAATGTTCAGCTGTAATCCTGCTTTGCCACTCCCTGCTTTAACCTTCATCAGTAGTTGTGTTAGGTCTTCACTGGTTTCTTCCAGTAACGTGGTATCATCTGCATACCTCAAATTGTTAATATACCTTCCACCAATATTCACTCAACCTGCATCTAAATCTAATCTAATCTGTCCATCGTACAGGACTATAAATTATTAAATTTATCTAAAGCAAAATAAAAGAGGTGTTACCTTGACAAAATGTTTCACGTTGTGACCACTGCAGGTCATCACCACAGCGTACAGAATTCTCAGAACCAGGCGGACGTTTATAACCTTCTTCACAGTCATATTTTACTACTCCGCCAATAGGAAAGAATTCTAACCCCTCAAACTCCTCTTTTAGTTTAGCATTTCTCAGACTTGGTGGCAAAGGGCAGCTCTCTAAAAAAAGAAAAGAAAAATTTAGACACTGCTCAGCATGAGCTTCCTTCAGTGTTAAAGGACTGTTTACAGTTGTTGCTGGCCTAAGTTACCATTCTTCTACAAAAGAACTTCAAAGGGAGACTCCAGTATGAAACCACTGAACTAGAATCTATCAGAGAATTTGATGGCATTTAATAGGCCTTGAACAAAGACTGTGCATTTCTCTGCTATTATGCGTGTAAATATCAAACCGAGAGAGACTGTATTTTTACCTCTTACTGTGTGAGTGGCCTCTCTATGTACTTTGATTATATTTGAATTTTACATAATAACATGGCAATTTTTTAAAAAAGACTGTTTATGGTAACAATGTCTTTTCTGTTGTACACATCACACCAAACAGCAACCTGTGCAATATGGAGCTTTTTTTAAACTGAAGAAGATAAGGAAATAAAACCCTATCAGCATATGATGCAGAATAGACAGTAAAATAGGATTATTATTTTTTTGCTGTATTAAAAGGGCTAATCTAATAAAAGATTAATTTAAAATTGGGAATGGTATCTTGTGACAAAATAGGTAAAATGCAGACACAATATAGTATGCCCCATTTATTTAGCAGCATATATTATTCAGAGCTCAACATGCCCAACAATCAATGGATGAGCATTTTAACTTACATTTTTTAAAAAAATACATGTGCAACTTAGTGTAACATCACAGTTATAAAGAATTTGCAATTTTTTCAGGCACCACAACTTAGATCCTATGAAGCATAAATCAGGTTGTGCTAAAGGAAAGTGATTTCCCTGGATCCCCACGCGGACGCCAACAGTAGCCATCTTCATCCCCTGAAATTGCATGTCAATTTTCCATTGTAACTGATTTATTCCATAATCTATGAAGGGGCAGTGGAGACAGCAAAGCACTCTTACTTCTCTGCCTCCATTGTATCTGGTACATTGCATCCAGCTCAGTTGTTCAGAGTTATTAGGCAACTGACCACCCCTTTGGTGGCTCCAAAAGTAGATGAAAATTTGGCTATTAGCTGTGACACTATTGTAACATTATTTTCAGATAAAGGCCCATTCTGCATGTAGCATTCAATCCTTTGTTTTACCAAACCCACACTGGAACAGAAAAAGATGCAGCTCAAAACCACATTGAAATACCTCATGCCAACACTGTACTGACTGCAGAGTCATCCCTGAACAGCCATTAATCTATGCAGACAGTACCATAAAACTGAGAGATGAAAGGAAGTGAAACTAGCATGCAGTGTGGAGACTACCATAAAATCCATCTATCAAAGTGAAAGTGGCATGCAATGTAGAGGGGAATTTCTGTTCCGATGTGGGTTTGGTAAAACAGTGTCGCAAATGTTAGATGCAGAATGGACCAGTGTCTCACTCCTTTGCCAAGACTTGGCTGCCAGATTTGGAGTCAGCAGGAATCTTGGGCCCCTGCATGCTCAATTGGGTCCATTTTTGGATTCCATCAACCCATTCTCCCAGGTGGATGTTGACAGGGTCCTATCAGCTGTGCGACCTACTACCTGCTCCTTGGATCCTTGCCCTCCTTGGTTGGTAAAAGCTTCCAGGGAAGTGGTAGGAGGAGCCTTGGGGGACATTATAAATCTCTCACTCTCCCAGAGCTCTTTTCCTAGCTCTCTCAAGGCAGTGGTGACACCCCTCTTGATGCAGGTGGGATGGTGCTACCGATCCTGTTGGAACTGTCAGCTGCTTTGACATAGTAGACCATAGATGTCGAACATAAGGATTGAGGGCCAGAACCAGCCTATCCAAGGCTCTCATCCAGCCCCCAAGCAACTGGTATGAGGGACCAGGAGACTGCTTGGGGGGAGTGGGGGGAGCCACTCTGATTGTGGCTTCAGTCAAGCAGAACCCCTTCGCTTCACTGGCAGCCTCAGTGGTAAGTTGGGAGTTACCACAACTGCATTTATGCAAGCTCAAGGTTCCAAGGCGAGATCGCATACCTCTCTGCTTGGCCTGCAGATGGCATTTGCACATGGAGAGGTGCAGACAAACCTCTGCTGGGGCCTGCTAGTGGCCAGGACCACTGACATATTCACACACCCCATGCGGTGGCTGTGCTTTGACCCATGGGGATGCAATTCTTCTGCAGTTTCTTCCAAGCATCAGGGGTTTAGTCCTACCACCGAGCACACAACTCAGTGGCCAGGCACCCCTCCCTCATGGTCCACTCGGTGGCCTTCAGCCATAGACATCTACTGCCTTGTGGGGGGGTGCCAGTGATCTCCAGTTATACTGGTTGCAGGTGGCCTGGGGCCTCTGCCACACAAGTGGCTTTGCACGTGTGATGCCTGCTCCTCCATCAGATGATTCAACCGTTTTTGGCCTGGGGTGGCTGCCATCACATAGAAGTGACACAGCTTGCCAATGATCTCTGGCTTGAACCCTCAGCATCTCCCCATCACAGATCACCTGATAGCTTTGGCCAGAGGTGACTGCTGCCAAAAAGGCATCTCCCACTTATTGGGCTTTACTTGGCCTGGGTCCTGCCATGTACATGGTCTCAGACCTGGACTGCCGCCCCCTGCTTCTGCGGCTGGGGGGTAGTTCAATTCTTCCCAGTCCCCTTCCACAGTGGCTCAGGGACAGAGGGAAGCTTGCAATACCACCAGCTTCGCATTTTTATCCTGGGGCCTGGACTCACAGCATTGGTGGTGAGAGTGGACTGGGGAAGGGGTTTACCCCTCTTTCCAGGCAGTGCTGATAAGTTCTTGCAGTGAAGGTCCACCAACTCAGAGCTTACCAGCTGCTGTCCTTTATAAACTTTATGTCTTCGGTACCTAGCATTACGTTTTATGGCACACATGGCCCATGCCAACAAAGTCACATTTATGCCAGATCTGGCCCTCAGATGACCCATTTGGTCAACCACTTAGCCTCCCTGGGTGTAAGGGGTTCAGCCTTGAGCTGGTTGTCCTCAGTCCTCCAGGGTCAGTCTCAGTGGGTAATCATGGGTGGAGAGGTAGTCACTGCGGGCCCTATAACCTGTGGAGTTCCACAGGAGTCAATTCTCTCTCCAACATTATTCAACATCTATACACACCATCTGGTAGAGATTGTCTGGAGTGGGGTGCCATCAATATGCAGATGACATCCAGCTCTATCTCTTATTTAAGGAGTGGCCAGTAGCTGGAATTCCTGCCTTTGCCTCCTGCCTAGATGGAGTGGTGGAATGGCTAGGTGACAGTTGGCTGAAGCTAAATCCATCTAAGACAAAGATTATGTGGCTGGGGAAGCCCAGAACACTGGGGTGGCCACTTCTACCAACTCTTGGTGGGGTCCATCTTTTTACCATCAACTCTATCAGGAATTTGGGAGTACAGCTCAATTCTTTGCTCTCCATGGAAAAACATGTCCTCAGTGACAAAGACTGTGTTTTACCATCTATGCTGTGCCTGTCAACTGGCTTCCTATCTGTCTCAGGAGGACCTTGCCATAGTAATTCACTCAACAGTCACCTCAAGACTAGACTACTGTAATGCGCTCTGCACAGGGCTACTTTTGAAGATGCTTTGGAAATTCAAAGTGGTCCAGAGCACAGCTGCCAAATTGCTGACAGGAGTGTCCTGGTCACTGCATATAACACATATACCATGGCAGCTGCAGTGGCTCCTAGTTTCTGGCACCAATTCAAAGACTTGGTACTTACCTTTAAAGCCTTAAGTGGCCTGGGACCCTCATACCTTCAGGACTGCCTCTCCTGGCATGATCCTCCTTTTCTTCTCTGATCTTCATCTCAGCATTTATTGAAGGACCCTAGTCCACAAACTGTCTGCTTTGTGTCAACAAGGGCAAGGCCTTCCTAGAAGTGGCCCCATCCTGTGAAACCAGCTGCCCAAAGAGGTGCATGCCTTGCAGGATCTCCCCAGGTTCCTCAGGACATGCAAGGCTGTTTTTTTTCAGGCAGCCTTTGAGTGACTGTAATGCACCAGGCAGCTGGTATGTTTCAGCTGTGTCTTCACCATGCACACATCCTACCATGCTTGATAGTGGACAGATTTAATGGGGATAGATTTTTAATCATTTTATATTTTAAAGATTTATAGTATTTTTGTATTGTTTTTATTGGGTGTATTTTATATGTTGCTAGACAACCTAAGTCCTGTTTGGGGGAAAGGGAGCAGGATATAAATTTGATAAATCAATAACCTTTATTCAAATTCGGCTTCCCAATTAAATTATAGTCTAAGTAGTTTGTTGGACATAGCCTCCAAATTATACAGCAGACTTTTGCTGCACAGATTGGAAGATTGGGAGACTTCCAGTCATGTTGTCCATCCTGAAAAAGCAGGGCTTGGGAAAGGGATAGCTTGCTTGACTCTTTATCAGCTAGCTCAGCAGAGTATTAAGGGTCTCACCAAATTTGTAGCATTGGTAGATCTAACTGCTGCCTTCCTCTCAGACAACTGGGAATCAACTGTGGGCAAAATTAGCAACTCAAACATAAACAAATGCTTATTGTTCCTGTTCTGGGAATTTCATTCTGATATATTTGCTATAATTAAGGTGGGCCCTTAAGGCTCTCTGAGGAGATTGTGATTACTCAGGGGGTCAAAATGGGTGTTTTGGCCTCACCACTTTTTAACTCATATTTAAATGATAGTGTTCCAAGTCTATCAGGCTCCAAATTCTTTTCTTCATTTTTGGGAGGTCAGAAAGTTTTGATCCTCTTATACACAGATTATATGGTGCTGCTGTCCTTAATTTGTATCAGCCTTGTTCAGATTCTAGAGAAAGTAAAGGAATTTGTCAGCCCACTTTTAAGACAAAGAATTGGGCTGCTGCACTTGGATGCCACGTGTAGCTGGCTTTAACAATATCTTTGGTCACTATTTTTAGGGGATGCTTCTCAGTGTATCCCCTTGCCCAGACTCATTATACAAAAGTGAATCTTTAAGGTTGATGATATGCTGGACAGAAACACCATCTCTTGCGCCATATTTTCCCTCTCGTTCAAATTCCACAAAAAGAACTTTGGAAGAGCTGCTTATCTCCAACATTACTTTCCCCAATCTTATAATGGCCTTAATATCTATAAAGTTCCAAACCATGTTTTCTGCTATTCTAGATGGTTGCTACACCCAGGGGTCTTTTGGGGGGGAGCGCACCGGAGCACAGCTCCGGCAGCTCAGGACCCAAACCCCACCCCCAGCCGGCAGTCCCGGGAGTCTTTCAGGCAGCCGAATGTCAATTTCAGCTCCATTATATCCTATGGGCCATTGAAGTCAATGGTAAAAACATAGGGTATATTCTGGGGGCTGGAGGGAAGGGGGTTTGAGGTAGAGGCTCCAAACTCACAGGGTAGCTCCAGCCCAAGATACTCACTAAGTTTCAAGAACATTGGACCAGGGGTCCAATTCTATGAGCCCCAAAACAGGTTGCCCCCATTCCCTCCATTGTTCTCTATGGTGGGAAAAAAGTTACTTTTAAAGCCAGCTACTTTTTGGCCAACTGTCACCCCCTGGTCCAATGTTCTTGAAACTTAGTGGGTATCTTGGGGAGAGGCTCCATCAGCTACCCTGTGAGTCTGGAGCCTCTCCCTCAAATCCCCTCCCCTCCAGCCTCCAGAATATACCCTATGTTTTCACCATTGACTTCAATGGCCCATAGGATATAGGTAAAGGTAAAGGTTCCCTTGCTCGAAAGCCAGTTGAATCCGACTCTAGGGTTGCGGTGCTCATCTCCGTTTCAAAGCCGAAGAGCCAGCGCTGTCCGAAGACGTTTCCGTGGTCATGTGGCCGGCATGACTAAACACCAAGGTGCACGGAACGCTGTTACCTTCCCACTGAAGTGGTACCTATTTATCTACTTGCAATTTCTTGCTTTCGAACTGCTAGGTTGGCAGGAGCTGGAACTAGAGACAGGAGCTCACCCCATCATGCAGCACTCTCGGGTCTTGAACTGCTGAACTACTGACCTTCCACAGCCTGCAGTTCAGTGTCTTAACCACTTGAGCCACCGCAGCTCCTCCATAGGATATAATGGGGCCAAATTTCTTTCATTCCCTCCTTTCCTTCTCTCCTTTTCCTCTTTCCCTCCTTCTTCTCTTCTCTTTCTTTCTTTCTTTCCCACCTTCTTCTATTCTCTTTTTTCCTCCTTTCCCTGTTTCCCTCCTTCTTCCCTCTTTCTTTCCTTCCTTCCTTTCCTTCTCTCTACTCTCTCTCTTTTCTTCCCTCTTTCCTCCTTCTGTGGCCCAACTCTAGTGAGAAGGAGTTTAAACTTTAAACCCCTTCTCTCTTAGCTCTCCCACCCAGGCCAGCTTTTGAAGATGCCTCCCCCCTTTTGCTTCCCCTTCTGACATAACTTCTGGTGATGTCAGGGGGCATGGCATATGCTAATAGCCTAATAGCTTGTTAGCATATCATATGCTAATGAGCTCCTGCAGCTCTTTTTCTACAAAAAGACCCCTGGCTACTCTAATACACCAACCACTGCACATCAGTGTATTTGTTGAGTCTTGATCCCAGAATATCTTCCACATAATAGTCTGTTGTGTTTATTGTACACAGAACCCATAAATAAATTCCACACTGAGCTTTTAAAGTTCATATTCTCCCATGGAGGAGAAACTAATTTTTCTTCTTTCTGATTCAGACCAGTATGTCTCTTATAGAGTGGCAAAGGTTGCCTTAGCAGCCAAGAAAATATGGGCAAGAGCTATGTCCAAAGGCCGAAACAGGAAGGTGTTTGTATGTGTTTTTAACCTCATTATGTTATTGTTCTTGTTGCATTTTATCTCTGTTCCCTTTTGTGTTTCTTACTTGTAATGGCTTTTGGTCCTGCACAAAAATGCTACCTACCTAACCCACCCAATTAAACTACTTATTACAGGGTTTGATGTTGTTAAACAACTCTTAGGTCAACAAAAACTAGATACTCTCTTAACAGTGGTTAAAATTGGCGCACTCATACCTCTTCATTATGTTTAATGCTAGAGGAGTGAATAGACTCCAGGGTGGGGAGAGGTTGCAATGACAAAGAGCATTCAGAGACTTGAAGGACTTGAGAAAAAAAAATCAAGGCTGTTTTAAACTTTAGCAATGGAATACTTAGAAATCTACAGGTAATAAAAACAGAAGTCTATAATTTTTATATTGTAGAATGATGACAATATTTTGAAGTATTGTTTTAGCTGCTCTTTAATCCCTGGCAGCCATGTAAAACAACATTGGGGACTACAGTTCCTTTTTCTGCTTTAGGTTCTTCTGCACTCGGGATCTTTTCAAAGAAAATAATCTTTGTTTGGAAATATATGCACTAAATCAAGAAATTTGACAACATAGCAAAGACTAGAAAAAATTGTTTCAAGCCATGCAAAGAATTAACAATCTGGAGTCTGTGTAAATAAGCATTAAAGTTCAGTTAGAAGCTACTGGTCTTTCAAATACTTAACATGGTAAAATTTTGAAGAAAAAAAAGTTGCACTTACCTGTAGCTATTGTTCATCAAGTATCTTCTGTGCAAGCACATATGGGAACTGTGTGTGAGCAGGCCAGCCATCAGATAGGTCTTTACAGCTAAAAGCCTCCAGGGGACACTGTGTGCCAGAGCCAGAAGTTTGCTCCCACCCAGGGACCACATGCTCTTGTGCAGCAGTACCCCAAGCCTCAGTACCACTGCGCCACTGAAGCCAGAGCATGCAGCAAGGCAGGAAAGAGGGTATGTGTGCCTGCACAGAAAATACTCAATGAACAATAGTTACAGGTAAGCGCAACTCTGTTTTCTTCATTGATCTTCTGTGCAGTCCCACATGGGGATTCTAGCAAGCTACTCACCAGGTGGTGGGGCATGCTCTCCTCACCTTAACAGCAAATGAAAAACTGTCTTGCCCACTTGAGCCTCACGTCTAGCCTGCAGATCCAAAGCATAGTGACACACAACTGTGTCTGCTGATGACCAGGTGGCAGCTCTTCAGATCTCTGTCAAAGGCACTCCATCCAGGAAAGCTGCTGAAGAAGCCATTGCCCTAGTGCAATGGGCATAAATGTTCAATGAGTATGGTAACCTGGCCCAGTCATAACATGCCCAAATGACCCTGACAATCCACCACGCTCTCCTCCCCCTCTTAAGGCCACTAAAGCAAACAAACAGGGCTCCATCCCTACAGAACTTCAGGGTTCTCTTGAGGTAAAATAATAATGCCCTAACGTCTTTCGAGCAAGGGAACCTTTACCTTTACTAACATCTAAAGAATACAATGAGCATTCATTCTCAGAACTTAATGAAGGAAAAAAACATGAACAAACCGATACCTTGGGATAAACGGAACCTAGAAAATACCATAGGGAGAGACCTAAGACTAGGGCGAAGGACTACCCTGTCATGAAAAAAAAAAACCCTTCAAAAGCAGAGGATCTGTTTGAAGATCCACTCACTCACTCACCCTCCTGGCTGAAGTAACAGCCACTAAGAAACACACCTTCATAGAAAACTTGGCCAAAGAACAAATAGCAAGGAGTTCAAATGGCTGTGGCTAAAACAACAAATAGAGACCATAGGAGCACTAAAGGATCCCGGGACAGGCAAGGATTAAGAAACCTCTTGTACAAATGATGAGAGAAAACTAATCCTCCCTCACTTCCCTTATGATAGCAAGAGACTGCAGCCAGGTGAACCTTCAAAGAGGAAAAAGCCAGGCCCTTAGTTTTCAGATGTAATAAATAATTAAATATGGCCTGCAATGGGGCACTACCTGGCAACAAGTCCTTCTCACTACACCAGAAGGAAAATTGCCTCCACTTACACATATAGGATTTCCTAGTGTTAGGCTTGTGTGATTGCAGGAGAACATTGCTGACCTCCTGCGAAAAAATTAGGTCTCTTTCTGAAGCCTCCAAGCCATAAGGTTGAGGCAGCTCAGATTACGATAAAACACCTGGTTGATGCTGATTAAATCTGGCAGGGGAAGAAACTGGCCCTGGGAGATCTCCATAAGGACCGGAAACTATATTTGATGAGGCCAAAAGGGTACTAAGGAGGTTCATGTTCAATCCGTCCCTCCTGGCTTTCTCTATTACTTATTATTAAATTTCTATCCCACCTTCCCCCACATGCAGGCTCAGGGCAGGTTACAACAAATAATAGAGCAATTAAAAGAATTTACAACATAATTCCAATTAGAACCTGTAGAACCCCGATAACATAACTCACAAGATGACAAAAAGTTTAACAAAGGCTCCCAGATGTGCCCTGTATGTGCAACCAAGATGGACCAGAATACTGGGCAAGTGGGTGTAAGTCACTACCAATAGCACAAGTTGACAAAGCGCAAAACAAAACGAAGTGGGATGGAGCAGAAGAAGCCGATGCAGTTGGACTAATTCCCATTCACAAGGATTCCTATCTTTTGACAGGTGCACCAACTGCTCAGTGACGTCAGCACTCGCTGGAACTCCACCTGTGTCATGCTCAAATGCTTGGTGGAGCAGGAGAGAGCCCTTACTGTCCTGATCTCTGAAAGTAGGGCCATTCAGGAAGAGAGCCAGCTCACCCAGGAGGACTGGTTGACCATCTCTCCATCTGTGGAATTTCTTAGGCCCTTTAAGAGCTACACAGAGATGCTCTCGTCTGAGATGGCAAGTCTGGCTCTGGTCATCCCCATGATCCACACGGCTCATGAGGACTTGGCCTCATTTCTGGAGCTAGCTGTAGTACACGCAGACATGCTTCCAGCAGTGTGTGCACTGGTGAAAAGGCTGCAAGAGGAACTCGAGGACTGCTTTTAGCCTCTCACCAAGCAGAAGGTTTACCTGCTGACGACCATGTGTGACCCATGCATCAAAGGCAAGATTGCCGAGAGGGCTGACAAGTTCACTTGATGGCAAAAGGAGCTCTCCTGGTGAGTTGAGCACATGTGAGCCAAGAGATGCATGTTGGTGCGAACTGAGGAAGGGGGGGTGAAAGCAGCTCTGCTGCTGTTTGTCCCCCACCTCCCCTGCCAGGCAGCATTCCCCCTCCCCCACAGCTCCCACCACAATGACTGTTGAGATGGCAGTCATCGAGTGGATCCTCAGCCCCTCTGGGAGCAGCAGGCACATGAAAGAAGACACAGTGGCTGCGGTGGTGAGGGAGTACCTTATGGAGCCCTACAAGTCACAGGCAACCTGTCCACTGAGCTACTGGGCCATGAAGGAGGCAATCTGGCCGGATCTCTCTGCCATTGCCCAGAAGCTCCTCTCATACCTTCCAATGAGCATGCAGAGTGAGCATGTTTTTTTCCCATGCAGGCAACATTGTTTGCTTGCATCACTCACACCTGCTCCCCTGGCAGTTCAGCAGTTGGTCTTCCTGAAGGTCAACTTGCCACTGTTTGGCTACCTGGTCTTGGACTTTGAGGATGACTAAAGTGAGCATACATACTTGTGCCTGCATCCCCTCTTGACCTGTGCTGGGAAGTTGGGGTGAAACACTCTTCCCAAAATTAAAATGAGACTAGAGAGAAGTAGCAGCCAGGGCCATTAACCATTTTGACTGGCACAGAAATGCCCCACCAATCTCCCCACTTTCATTCCACCTGCACCAGAATACTGCTACAAAACCCAGGTAGCAGTGCAGCACAGGGTGATGTTGAGGATGGTGTGCATGCGCACACACATGAGTTACACTACTAGCCATCCCAAACCAAAACTGCAAGCTGAAATTAAAACAGCAGCACAAAAACTGTTCTTCATCTTGCTGGAGATGAACAAGTTAGAGTAAGACAGATGCCAAGCGGCCAAACAGAAACCAGCAGAACACACAGGAGCACCATAAATAATGAATCTAAATTAAAACATGATTTTTCTTTGCAGGGGTGAGGTGGGAAAAGGGAGCGTCTGTGATGAAGGGCAGCTGCTGAACCTAGGCTAAACCTCCTCCACTGAGGCAGTGATGGCTGGTGCACTCAGGGCTGGTGCCAGGTATTTCTGCACCCTAGGCAAGGCTACCTTCTGCCCCCCCCCACCCCCACCCCGGGTGTGCCTACCAGTTTTCAAACATAAATGCATTTTAGGAGGAATGAAAAACACAACATTTGAAATTGCTAATTTCTTTTTTTTTAAATGTAAGAACAAGTAATACAATCTCTGATTTTCTCTCTCAAACAGAAAAACACAAATCACAAAGTATTTTGAAAAATCCTGTTACTTGTGATGCTGAAATTTAAGTCTCTTTAATGTTCTTATTATAAGATATATAATGATCTTTCCTTCTGTATTTTTGCTATATTATCTAATCTTTCTAACAATTCTAACTCCTTGTTAACTCAGTTGTATATGCAGACATATATGCAGACAAAACATCAGTCATGTGGACCAGCCACACACAGCACAGTTGAAAAGAGCAAGAGTCCAGACAAGTCCAGACTAACAAAATTTGTGGCAGGGTATGAGCTTTCATGATTTCATTAGTCTTTAAGGTGCTACTGGAGTCTTACTCTTTTCTACTGCTACAGACAGACTAACACAGCTACCCATCTTGATCCCCCTCTACACAATACAGTAACTGCAGAGCTTAAAATCACAACACCACGTATGAGCCCACCTTATACCTAACCAGACCACTGATCTGTCAAAGGCACTATTATCTTCTTTGACTGAAAGCCAACTCTCCAAGGTCTCAGGTTGAGATCTTTCACATCACCTACTACCCAGACTTTTCAAATGGAAGCACAAAACACTGAACCTTAAACCTTCTGCACGTAAAGCTCATTCTCTACCACTGATCCATACACACTTCCCAAAAGTAACATACTTGAGCATAAGCCCTGTACATCTCGCAGGAACCTCATCACATGATTAAAATTAAAAAGTAACATGACTTCACATTCCCAATAGAAGCCACACCCACCAGCCTTTATCTGACAAAGTACTTGGAAAAACCTCAAGGGGATGTACTAGAAGGAAGGACAGGATTTCCCACTGGAAACAATGGGAGAGAGCTGAAGGTCCACTGGAAATAATGAGAGCCAGGAATGCCAATTGACTTGCATGAGCTCCGTGGGCCTTCAAGTCTCACCCATTGTTTCCAATGGGCAATCCTGTCCCTTTTAGTACATCCCTCAACCACAACCTCCCTCTGCAGCCACAAGTCCATTTCTGCAGTTGCCGGGCTTGCAACTGGCTTTCGAGCAGGTCAGGCGGGGAGGGCCGAGGCGGGAATTTCTCTCCAAATCAGAAAGAGGGACTCCGCATTGTGTCAGTAGTCACTGGGCAGATCTGCTGCCAGCAGCTTGGGCGCAGGTTTCTTTCTTTTTCTTTTTTTTGGCCCCCTGAAGGGGATTTTTTATTGCATTTTCTAAAAAACTACAGAAAAGGGGAAGGGTACTAAAACACATTACAAGAAGGGGAGATAGAAAAGAAAATCCAAGGTGTGGTGATCGTATACAATGCTTACAAATATGGCATTAAGAAAAACTTTCAGTTGTTAACCTTGAAGGTGACAGTTAAATCAATCACTTATAGAAGCTCTAGCTCATACTGACTGTTTGGAGTATATTTCTGAAATACACTTAGATTTCTTTTATGCAAACATTAGGCATCCTCATCATCTGAAAAGCAATAGTTTCTGCCTATCTGGCTATTACATTCTGTCCATTAACCAACCATTACCTGCGATCCTCCCAACATCCAAAATTATTTAAGTGAAATTACTAAATATATCAAAATTAGGCTAGAATATCCTTCTTCTAAAAGCTCACTCCATTTATATTCTTATTAAAAAAAGGAACCTAAATAGGCATCCCCTTCACCTCCTCCATTTAAAATACTAGTCTAAGTTGATAAAATACATTTAAATTTCATTTGCACAATCATCATCAAATATCCATCTTTTCTATGTGAGCCCTCACCCCTATTTTATCCATACCTCCCCCCTTAACCAAAAGCATTATCTGCAAAAAATCTTTCCTGGAGAATCTTCTTCTCTCGATCTTCTTCAGCTCATAGTCCATATTATTGATATCTTCTAGAAATCCGCTATCTCCTGAACAACTAACCCACGTATCCACCTTTCACCCAACATTTCATTAACTCTGTCCCCCCTTAAAATACCTAGTAACTTTATTTTTCGCTTGTTAAAGGAGGACATAGCTGCCCCGCTGCCCCGCCAATTTTTCTCAGTAGTTTATTGTTCAGTTAAACTTTTGACTTCCTGAAGAAGATTCAGTTTGGTTTTAATTCTTTTGATGCCACAAGCGCCATTTTCAGGGGGGTCTGTTTATCTTCTTTTTATTACCAAATTGCCAGGGTCCCATAAATCCATCAAATCGTTCTCACAGCCACCACTCATGGAGATGTTTAGAGTTTCTTTAAAAAGGAAAAGGATGATTTCCAATGCCTAAAGAGGCTGTTTTCAAATGTTTACATAGTAACTTTGTCTTTTGAGGGGGGGCTTTCCCACCCTCTGTTTGCTAGAAGAAAGTTCTGTGTCATTTACAGCTGCCATTCATAAGAGCACTTCAACTCATAAGTTTTCCCATTCAATCCTTTCTCTCTTTTCACTCTGTCTACCACCTTAGGAGCTTTATTTTAACACTGTTATACGGGGGGAGGGAATTCCCCCCCACACTTCTTCTCTTTTTTTTTGAGGGGGGGTAGACTTTGCTTCACTCTGACTCTTACTGTGATATTAACAGTCTTTAAAAAGAAAACTTCTGATTCTTCCTTCTAGCCATTTCTAGCCAGCCAGATGACGTAGATTTTCAGATACTGTTTTTAAAGTCCCGAATGTTTGCTTATCTGTTACTCGGTTCTTAAATCTCAGCACTCCTCCATCACAGTCCCTTCAAGCTCCATTTATCCAGTGGTAATTAATCTCCTTTATCTGGTCATCTGGGGGGGGGTGTTCCACAGTTACCTCCCCCCCCACGCTTACAGGGATAAACTGCTTCCCTCTAATGCTTCATTTAGCCTTTACTCACTCTTCTTCAGTTGCTTCATCGATTCAGCCAGTCACTGAATTAAAACTTGATCACTGCCCGCTTGGTCTGGTACGCGAAGCCTCGGCCAATACTGGAACACAGTAGAGAGACCATCGGGGCAAATGGACGCCTCCACCCCCAGGGTAGAAGCTGGGGTAGTGGTGAACCTCAATGCCCCCTGATTCAGGGCTCATCCCTTGAGCCCTGGGGGGATGCGTACAATCACACCTCCTCTCTACCCGCTGGTTTGCAGTCCGTGTCCCTGGGAGACAGGAGAAACGGCTGCCATCAGCCTGCCAAACTGGAAACCGAGCACTGGGTGCAGGTTTCAAAGCAGAAGAGAAAACTGGCTCCAAACTTGGCTTCGGATCTTTGCCCAAACAATTCTATAAGTGATCCAAGAGCACCTGGAGTTGCACATTTCCCCTGCTGCATTGAGCGCATCATATCATAGCCTACAGGCATTACCTGAACTGTAACTCACCACCTTGCACTCAATGAAAGGAAACTGGTAGATCAGTGCATCCATCAAAATAAGCAGGGTGCTTCAGATTTCAGTATTCAGTCAAGGAAGAAGGCAGGAACTAGAACTGGGTAGAAGGGCCAATATTTCCGATGCATCTCGCTTTGGATGGGGGGGGGGAGGCTGCCAGATAAGGCAATCGCTGGGAGGCAGAAGCGCTTCGAGCTCTGTCGTGTGCAGCAGGATCTTCTCTCCTCCTCAAACAGTGCCCCCCCGCTCTGACACCCCCTTTGAGGGAGACTCCAGGCTGGAGCCCTGAGACTCGATGGTCCTCCAGCACCGTCCAGAAGGCAGCTCATCCCCTCCGGGCAGAGGGAAGATGGGGTCGGGAAGTCCTCCCAGGGGAGGAAGACCTTGCCTTCCTCTCACTGGCCACGTCTTCACGTGGGAGGAAGAAGCCGAGCTGTGCCCATGGAAGCGGTCCCCAGGCACGATGCCCCCCCTCACCCGGCTGCCCTGGCACACAGCCACCCTCTGCTCCCCCAGCACACAGCAGCCAGGCAATGCTGCCGTGACGATGGGACTCAGGGAGGACAGGCAGCCTGGGCAGACAGGAAGCCCAGGCTGGACAGCAGCACCAGCAGGAGATGACAACACCTCTCTCCCTTCTGGAGCCTTGTGCTGAGCCCCTTCCCCTCTTTCTGCCCCCAGCATGGAAGGCGCTCGCCTGACAAGGGAGGGGCTGGGGGGGATGTTCAGTGGCAGGCCAGCAGCGCCCCACAGATAGCTGCCCTACCTTGCCTATATGAACGCACCGGGCCTGGGTGCACTGCTGCTGAGAGAAGAGGATCAGTGGACACACTACCACCTCCCTTTCCCTTTCTGAAGCATTAATGGGCAGGGTTTCGCTGTATTGTTCTGATGTTTCTGTGCTTAAATTGACATCAGTCCTCCTGTTGACCTGGCATTTGCCACAATGGCATTGGGTTCAGCTAGTAGGTTGGCACTGGGTTCTGTTAATGGGCACAGGTAGGCTGGCACTGGGTTCTGCTGCTGGGCAGTAGAACATTGCACTGATTCTGCTGCTAGACACGCCCCCTCAGTTTATCCTTCAGAAATTCTCAGAGAAGAAGAGAGAAGAGGAGAAAAGAGATTGGATTTATACCCTGCCCTTCACTTGGAGTCTCAGAGCGGCTTACTAACTCCTTTCCCTTCCCCTCCCCACAACAGACACCCTGTGAGGCAGGTAGGGCTGAGAGAAGTCTTTCAAGAACTGCCCTTTCAAGGACAGCTCTGACAGAACTATGGCTTGCCCAAGGTCATCCAGCAGCTGCAAGTGGAGGAGTGGGGAATCAAACCCGGTTCTCCCAGACCAGAGTCTGCATACTTCACCACCACGCCAAACTGGCCCTGTTGGATTTTGGCACTGCCACAATGGCACTCATCCTGGTGGGCATACCGCACTGGTTCTGCTGCTTCCTTGCAAACATGCCCCCTCACAACACCACACCTCAGTTTCTACTGCAGAGATTCTCTGGGAGAAGCTGTTGTTTTATCTACCTGCCTTGCTTTTTTCCTATTGGAAACAATGAAGGATGAGAGCACCCTCTTTGGATGGCCCTAGAATTAGACCTCCCAGGTCCAATCTTTTCAAACTTGGGGGTTCTTTTAGGGAGAGGCTCCAGCAGCTACAGGACAAATTTGGTGCCTCTACCTCAAACCCCTTCCCCCCAGCCCACTGAATACTCCTTAGGAGATTTTCCATTGACTATAATGGCCCCATAGGATATAATGGAGCTGAATATATTCGGGAATCCTGAATATTTCCAGATACTAATATAATACCAGTACTGGTATTTGGGTATATTTGAGAATACCAAAAAAAAAAGGCTTCATTATACCCAAATCTGAAAAAAGCTGACTTTTTTTAACCCTGCACACCCCTAATATTTACCCAGCTTAATTAGAAGGCAATTGGCTGAGATCTACAACACATTTCCCTAAGATAAACATATTGTCTATGCTGAGTACAAAGAAGCAATATATCAGAGATTCAGATTAGGTGCTCATTACTTCAGAAAGAAGTTTACAAGCCTAGTGCCTCAGAAAGAGAAGTCATTTAAATTGTTTAGTGCCAAACTGACTATTTTGATAAGTGCTGATTTTAGATCAATTTTTATTTCAACTTCCTTCAGATTTATTTTGACATATTTATTGCTTTACAACTGTTGACCTTTATAATGTTAGCTTGTTATTTAATTCTGCTTTAATTATTGCTTTACAACTGTTGACCTTTATAACCTTACGTGTTATTTAATTCTGTTTTTGCATAGCTTAAATTACATCTTCATCATGTTACAGGTTAATTTGCTGTTCAGCTCATCTATAAGTTTGAACCTTACCTCCCATTCCACCATATTTGAAAAAGTGTGTGTGCATACAAAAGCTCATACCTTGAATAAACCTTTGTTAGTCTTAAAGGTGCCACTGGACTCTAAATTTGTTCTACTGCTTCAGACCAACACGGCTGACTACCTAGAACCTGAGTTAAGAAGTGAAAGATTAAACTGAGCTAAATAAAATAAAGATTGGACAAAGTACATTTTCAAGAGAAAGAAGGATTTGAGAGTGTGGAGTGTTTGTGAAGTGAAAGAGTGTGACACCATATCTAACCACACAATTAAAACAAAGTAGTCATGTCAGAGACCCTCTGGGCCAGCTCAATAATAGACTGAACTCTCCTAGGAGGTAAGAAAGCCCTCCTATTGACTGCCTCTAACATGGCCTCTATAAACTCTACAGACTGAGAAGGAGAAAGGCAGGATTTCTCCCAGTTAATGGAGAAAACCAGTTCCTGGACTAGGGTTAGTGCCTGTCACACTACCTCTCTTGGTGTTGCTTTATCTCACTCTAGATATGTAATGCTGCCAACCAGGAATTTAATTCCAATCTTATTAATTAACCTTTCCCACAGTATTGTGCCCAAGCTCAAAGGCTCCTTCATTGGACTATGTGGTTCTGAGGATGAGACTCTTATATTTTAAACAGCATATGACTCTGGGTTAACAAACAACATAAAACTTTATTTGCACAAGAAGCGTATTGATTACAGGATGTTTTTTTACTTGTCTCTTCAGTGAATATACTGTTGGAAATATGTGTGTGTTGCAAGGTCTAATTCAGTCATAGGATTAATCTGTTTACCTTGTGTGCTGTTGTTTAGACTGATCTAGAAGGGAAACCAGAGTGAAATCTAAGTCTGTTTACTCACAATCATTGATTAATGTATTCAGGTAATTTCCTTCTAGGGGTCAAGAAGAAGAATCTACGTTACAGTTGTTGCTGAGAGACTGTGTGGTCGGTCTGTTTCTGTAGCTGTAGAGATGTAGCATTAGATCTTTTATTTTGTAGCTTTTCCTGTGTACCCTGTTAGCCCAATTGCTCTATTTTAAATATAGCAATTGGTTTATTATTATTATTATTATTATTGGATTCTCGCCTGTATATACAGAGAATGCTGCCAGTCTGTAATGGTTCCCAGTAAAAGACACAGAGACCAGGTATAATTAATAAAATATTATTTTACTGAATATAATCCTTATTTATTCATTCACAAACACACAAACAGTATTCAAGCATTCACACACATAAAATAGAACTAAGAAAGCAGAGGGGATTGATGGCTTATGGAGAGGTGATACTACCTGTCAGATGTGCAGAAGTCCATGAAGGAGGATTGCGGCCTAAACCCAGAGGGTTCAGGGGTGGGCTGCCATTTTGGCTCATGGCAGAGACACACACTCTAAGGCCATCTGTGTGCTGGGATATACCCACTGTAAGACAATGCAGCCCAATGGGTGGCCCTGGGGGCTGGTCTCAGGTGAGAACAAAAGATTACCTGGGCCAATCTGGGGTCCCAGGGGTGTGTGTGATGTCAGTAGAGGCAGACCTTAGGTTTGACCAATGGGCTTCCAGAGAGGCAGGGTCTGGATTTAACAATAGAAGCCAGGTGTTGGGTGGCTAGTTGAATGGATTATAGGACTTGCTGGCCCGGTAAACAAAAGGTGGGAGACTTCCCTGATTGTCCCTAATTAGCATCAGGAAGGGTCGTTAACAATTTGAATGCTTGACTGGGTAATCCCTTCATGCACTGGCAGAGGAAAAGTCCTTTGTCTGCTGTATGACCCTTAATCCGTGTAGGTGACATGCAGCAGGTATGTAATGGAGTCCCTCAGAGTAAAAAGACAGCTTTTTCCTTTCTCTATGGGCTTCTACCTTGGCATCCATTTTACAGTCTAGACAGACCATGTGGCAACAGCAAACAGTCCATAGCAAAGCCCCATAATGGCGTCAGGGCTAACAACCCTTCCCTGAGAAATAAAGATTTTTACACAGAAAGAAATGTCTCCTTTCCAATGAAGCAAAGATCCACTGCAAACTCTGAATACCTAAGTATTTTTGCCAATTTTTCCAACATATTCCTTCTCCAATCTTCATGTTGCTCAGTAAAATCTTTCCCTTTTCAACTCAGGTCTCTGTCAACTTTTCCCCTCACACTCTTACAATACTCTGACCAGTGTTCCCTCTAAGCTGAGTTAATGTGAGCTAGCTCATGGTTTTTTAGCCTCTGGCTCACACATTTTTGTCTTAGCTCAGAAAGGATGGCTCCAGAGCAAACTCATTTATGCAGTAGCCAAAATCGCTCATTCACAACTTTAATGCCAGTAGTTCACAAAAGTAGAATTTTTGCTCACAAGACCCCACAGCTTAGAGGGAGCATTGACTCTGACAATATTAGATTTTGCCTAATATGCCCTCTGAAGTATTTTTCTTTCTCCTTTAGAATCTTAATGCCTTTCACAGAATTTATATAGGATTCTAATTAAAAGACTGCTTCTCAGACCACAACTGACATCTGCTGACTGAGCACTGTCTTCTCTCTCTCCACACACATACTTCTTAGCTCCGCCCATACACTCTCAGTCACCAACCAATCACCTCATTCACTCATCTCCCTTTCACCCCCCTTGTTCTTCTGAAACTCTCAGCCTAGGGGCTCTGTAAGAAGCCCAGGAAGAGCCAGAAAGCCAGGGACCTTAGCTCCTTGGGTTCCCAGTAAGGTAAGTAGACTTCTACAACAGGAACCATATAAATACAAAGGGTTTTAAAAGGGGGGTTATAGAAAAGTATTTGTTTAAAAACAATTATGAAGCCAGAATGCCAGCAGGGGGTTGGGGGCTATCCAGTTTTTGCATGGAGTGTCACATGTATGACTATCTGCCCACTGGTCAGAAGTCTTGGATGTGTGCTCGATGCAAGGAGCTCCTGGTTCTCAGGGAGCGAGTTTGCTCCCTTGAGGCCAAGGTGGCTGACCTGGAGAAGCAGAGACAGTCAGTTAGGTGCATGGAGAAGACTCTCAGGGACTTGTTAGATATGTCCCACTCTGCTGCCAGGGAGCATGAGGGTCAAGGGGAAATGGGGCACCATGCTGAGGATAAGGGGAATGTGCCCTCAGAAGGGACCTCTTCTTCAGCTGGTGAACGGGTATCCTTTCGTACCAAGGAACCATCCCTGGGAAGGATGGGAGGGGGGCTCTTGGTAGTTGGTGATTCGATCCTTAGGCAGGTAGACAGCTGGGTGGCAAACCCGCGTACTGACCGTATGGTGACTTGCCTGCCTGGTGCGAAGGTAGCGGACATTACACGTGTTTTAGATAGGCTGGTAGATAGTGCTGGGGAGAAGCCAGTGGTCATGGTGCACGTTGGCACCAACGATGTGGGGAAATGCAGTCGTGAGGTCCTGGAGGAGAAATTTAGCCTGCTGGGCAGGAAACTCAAGGCCAGGACCTCCAAGGTAGCCTTCTCAGAAGTGCTACCTGTTCCACGCACAGGGCCGGAGAGACAGGCACAGATCAGGAGTCTCAATGCGTGGATGAGACGGTGGTGTAGGGGGGAAGGGTTCAAGTTTGTTAGGCACTGGGATGCTTTTTGGGACAAGAGGGAGCTGTACAAAAGGGACGGTCTCCACTTGTCCCGAGAAGGAACCAGGCTGCTGGCGCTCAAAATCAAAAAGGTAGCAGAGCAGTTTTTAAACTGAATAATGGAGGAAAGCTGACAGGAGATGAAAAGTCTCTGGTTCGGGATGGCTCATCTCAAAGAGATGAAGGGGTAGCTATTACTTTTGTACAAGGAAATGGATTAAAATTGTCCACTGAGACTGCGGCTAATGATAGGAATTGCCTGGCAAGGTCTCGAGGCAACAAGAGGAAGGCTGTGGGCTTAACAAACGTGGGAAACTATAAGTGTTTATACACAAATGCTAGAAGTCTCTGAGGTAAAATCAGGGAGTTGGAATGCTTGGTGTTGGGGGGGGAATAGACATTGTGGGTATTTCAGAAACTTGGTGGGATGAGGAAAATCAGTGGGATACGGTGATTCCTGGTTATAAATTATATCGGCAGGATAGGGGGGAAGGGTCGGAGGTGGGGTGGCTCTGTATGTCAGAGAGGGTATACCGTCCAGTAAGACTGAGAGGGTAAGAGAATTGGATTCGCTTCTGGAAATGCTATGGGTTGAAATAGTGGGTCCAAAAGGAGGCTTAACAGTGGGAGTTTGTTATCGCCCACCAGATCAAAAGATAGAGGAGGATTATAAAATGATGAACGAATTAAAGATAGCGGCTAGACGAAACAACTGTGTCATAATAGGCGACTTTAACTACCCACACATTGATTGGGTCAATATGAGTTCTAGTCGGGAAAAAGAGATTGAGTTTTTAGACACTCTCAATGACTGTGCTGTGGAACAGATGGTCACAGATCCTACCAGGGGAGAGGCGATCCTGGATTTGGTCCTAAGTAACACCCAAGACCTGGAGAGAGATGTAAAAGTGATTGCACCACTTGGGAACAGTGACCATAATGTCACTGAGTTTAACATTTCTACAGATAGCGAGTTACCCAAAAAGACTGACGCAACCACTTTTAACTTTAAAATGGATAACTTCTCTGGTATGAGGGGACATGTGAGGAAGAAATTGAAAGGAAGAGTGGAGAAGGTCAAAACCACTGGGGAAGCTTGGAGACTATTTAAAAAGACAATCCTAGAAGCTCAGAAAAAATATATACCGCAGGTTAGGAAAGGTACAAATAGGCACAGAAAAAAGCCTGCATGGTTAACAACTAAAGTAATGGAAGCTGTAAAAGGTAAGAAGGATTCCTTAAAGCAGTGGAAAGCTAGTCTTAGTGAGGTTGATAAAAGGGAACACAGACTATGGCAAATAAAATGCAAGTCTGTGATCAGGCAAGCAAAAAGGGAATATGAGGAGCATATCGAAAAAGCATAAAGGCCAACAATAAAACTTTCTTCAAATACATTAGAAGTAGGAAGCCAGCCAGGGAGGCAGTGGGGCCCTTGGATGACCAAGGGGTAAAAGAAGTAGTGAAGGATGATAGGGAAATGGCTGAGAAGCTGAATGCATTTTTTGCCTCTGTCTTCACTGTGGAAGAGGAGGAGTGCTTGCCCACTCCAGAAGCACCGATTTCAGGAGGGGGTTTGAAAGACCTGAATCAGATTGCGGTGACAAGAGAGGAAGTCCTCTGACTGATGGACAATTTAAAAACTAATAAATCACCGGGCCCGGATGGCATTCATCCGAGAGTTCTGAAAGAACTCAAATGTAAACTTGTGGATCTCCTGAGAAAAATATGTAATCTTTCTTTAAAATCTGCCTCCATTCCTGAGGACTGGAAGGTAGCTAATGTCACTCCCATCTTTAAAAAGGGCTCCAGGGGAGATCCAGGAAATTACAGGCCAGTCAGTCTGACATCGATACCGGGTAAGTTGGTGGAAACTGTTATTAAGGAAAGAATTAGTAGGCACATTGATGAACAAAAACTATTGAGGCAGACTCAGCATGGGTTCTGTAAGGGAAGATCTTGTCTCACTAACCTGTTAGTGTTTTTTGAGGGAGTGAACAAACATGTGGACAAGGGGGACCCAATAGATATTATTTACCTTGACTTCTGGAAAGCTTTTGATACAGTTCCTCATCAAAGGCTCCTAAGTAAGCTCAATAGTCATGGGATAAAAGGACAAGTCCTCTTGTGGATCAAAAACTGGCTTATAAATAGGAAACAGAGAGTGAGTATAAATCGGAAACTTTCTCAGTGGAGGGTGGTAAGCAGTGGGGTACCACAGGGATCTGTACTCAGTCCTATGCTTTTTAACTTGTTTATTAATTATTTGGAATTGGGAGTAAGCAATGCAGTGGTTAAATTTGCAGATGACACGAAGTTGTTCAGGGTGGTGAAAACCAGGGAGGATTGTGTGGCACTCCAAAGGGATCTGTCGAGGATGGGTGAGTGGGCATCAACGTGGCAAATGGGGTTCAATGTGGCCAAGTGCAAAGTGATGCACATTGGAGCCAAAAATCCTAAATATAAATACACGTTGATGGGGTCTGAACTGGCAGAGACGGACCAAGAGAGAGATCTTGGAGTCGTAGTGGATAACTCAATGAAAATGTCTAGATAGTGTGTAGCTGCAATAAAGAAGGCCAACGCTATGCTGGGGATTATTAGGAAGGGAATTGAAAACAAATCAGCCAGTATCATAATGCCCCTGTATAAATAATTGGTGCGACCTCATTTGGAATACTGTGTACAGTTCTGGTCACCACATCTCAAAAAGGATATTATAGCATTGGAAAAAGTGCAGAGAAGGGCAACTAGAATGATAAAAGGGTTGGAACACCTTCCCTATGAAGAAAGGTTAAAAAGCTTGGGGCTCTTCAGCTTGGAGAAACGACGGCTGAGGGGTGACATGATTGAGGTTTATAAGATTATGAATGGGATTGAGCAGGTTGAGAAAGAAGTACTTTTCTCCCTTTCTCACAATACAAGAACTCGTGGGCACTCCATGAAATTGCTGAGCAGTCGGGTTAGAACAGATAAAAGGAAATACTTCTTCACTCAAAGAGTGATTAACATATGGAATTCACTGCCACAGGAGGTGGTGGCAGCTACAAACATGGACAGTTTCAAGAGGGAATTAGATAAATATATGGAGCAGAAGTCCATCAGTGGCTATTAGCCACAAGGTATAGATGGGAATTCTCAGTCTGGGGCAGGTGATGCACTCTATTCTTGGTGCTGGAGGGGGAAGCAGTGGGAGGGCTGCTAGTGTCTTGGCCCCACTGCTGGACCTCCTGATAGCACGTGGTATTTTTGGCCGCTGTGTGACAGAGTGTTGGACTGGATGGGCCACTGGCCTGATTCAACATTGGCTTCTCTTATGTTCTCTTATGTTCTTATCTTACCAACCATTTAAAAAACACAGGGTGATTTCCCACTAAAGCTGCCGCGGGGTTGCGCCGCCGTTTGCCCCGAGATTTTTAGTCAATTTCACACCCGAAGCCGCGGGGCTGCATTTTGACCCACGGCTTTGCCCGATTTCCCCCGCAGTTTCGTAATCCTGTTTTTTGAGGATTACGAAACTGCGGGAAAATCGGGCGAAGCCGCGGGTCAAAATGCAGCCCTGCGGCTTCGGGTGTGAAATTGACTAAAAATCTCAGGGCAAACGGCGGCGCAACCCCGCGGCAGCTTTAGTGGGAAATCACCCACACACTTATAACTTGAAATCATTACAGTGCCAATTGTTAATCGTGCAGCAGACCTTCTCTGGAGTTGTTAACAAAGATCCAGACATCAAAATAGGTGTAGATAGTGCAGCCCTTAAGCCTAAGGTGGGACACGATTACAGACACACATTTGGTGAACACCCTAGATGCCTCAGCCAGTCCAAAGGGGAGGACTGCATACTCATAGACCACTTGCTCATAAATGAACCTGAGGAACTTCCTGCTAGCTTCATGGATTGTAATATGGAAGTATGTGTACTTTAAATCTAGGACTGCAAACCAGGAGCCCTGTTTTAGAAGTGGTAACAGCTCTTGGAGAGATAACATATGAAATTTGGAAACCTGGACATATCTGTTCAGTGCCCTGAGGTCTAGAATAGGTCTTTTTCCACCACCCTTTTTATCGACAGCAAAAATACTGGAAAAGAACCCTGTCCCCTTAGCCGTCAAAGGTAATGTAACAATAGCTCCCTTGGACAGGAGAGAGAGCACTTGTTGAAAAAAGAACATGAGATATAGGTGTGGAAGGGATTTGCACAGGATGAACCAGAGGCATGGAATCAAATGCCACAAAATAACCCTTTTTATTACAGATAGAACCCAAGCATCATCAGTGATAGCTAACCAAGTTGTTAAGAAAGAGGACAACTGATCCAGAAAGAAAATTGGAGGTGACTATCAGGCCAAAGCTGACCCCCGAGAATGCTGTTCCCTTGGGGACTGAGATGGGTGTTTACCCCTCTGTTTGGAGGGTTTCCTACCCTGAGACTTCTGATTGTAAAAGGGTCTGTATAACTATTTTTTGGGTTTTGAGGCACCCGAAATCTATACTTAGAGAACCTGTATGACCAGGAGGGCTGGTATCTTTGGCCAGACCTTAGAAGATACCTTTGTTTATAAGGCTGAGTGCTCCATGAGGTGATCCCCAGTGATTTACCGGTGAGCTTGTTTTTCTGGATGCAATCTAGAACATCATCTGTTTGCTCACTGAATAGCTTTTGACCTTTGAATGGAAGGTTCTCAATCTTGGCCCTACTGTCCTGAGGGACTGCAGAAGACCTAAGCCAGGAGTGTTTGTGGAGGATTTTTCCTGAGGCCATAGCTCTGCTGTGACAGTAAGCAGAGGATCTGGTTGCATGCAGCGGTTGTTTCCCTAACTTCTGATCCTTCATGAGCAACATCCTGGCTGGTGGTTTCTTATCATTGGGGAGGACATTGAGAAATTAACCCATAGGATCCCACAACATTTGGTATCAACCCATAAGAGCAGTAAAATTGGAGATGCAAAGTCCCATGGCACCAGATGAGTAAATTTTTCAGCCGAGAAAGTCCAGCCCACAGTCTTCTTTATCAAATAATGTGGAATGTGTCCCAGCTCTACCCTCGGCAGACAGCACTTCAGAGACCAGGGAGTTTATTTGAGGATGGTGGAACAAATAAGTGGCACCATCTTCCCTGACTTTCTATAAATTTTCAAGCTTCCTGGCAAAGCTGCAGTAGATGAAGATTTGGCCTAAATTCCCACGGCAATGTCACAGATACCCTGAAGCTATGGGTCCAGAGTCAGGAGCAATATAACACCTTCATATTAAAATCAGTAGACTGTGGTATTGATCAGATATATTCAGGACCCAATGATTTGGCCATACAAATCAGCTGCTCAGAATACAATTTCGAATCTTCAGTTGGAGATGGTGCCCAAGGTTCGCCTATAGTGTCAGGTGCAGGCAGAGACGTGTTTTTGAACTCCATTTCTGAGTCAGGTTCCATTGGCTCCTCAGGGTCAGACAGGAATGAAGTTGCATCATCCATACAAGGTGGCTCATTGCACATTTCTCCCCAGACCCAATGCCTTCTCCCACAAGGCAGCCTTCACCCTCGCCACTCTCCCCATCCTAGCTTTTGGGGTCCAATGGCAGCAGGCTGGACACGAAGCCATTTTGTGCCCGTCTAAACAAAGTAGGCACAACTTATGGTCATCGTTTTGAACCATTTTGGCTCCATATTCCTCACATTTCTTAAATAATGCCATTTGGTCTTCCATACTCATGATGAGGGGGAAAAGACAGAGACAGAAGAAAGGCTTGTGCTCTCCTCATGGTAGCAAGGAAAGAACTGAGGGATGAGTGCTTGCCCCGCCCCTGTCAAGTGACCCTTTAGGTAGGAAAAGGGATACACTGAATGCAGGGGTGGGGAGGAGCACTCGTAGGCTCTAGAAAGACCTTTAGAAAGTTTGTTACCTCTTTGCGGCTGGCCTGCAATTGCACAGCCCCCGTGTGGGACTGCACAGAAGCCTTGACGATGAGCCACAATTCAGAAATTTGTAGAGCTAGGTTTTAGGTGTGAAATCCTCTCACCTTAGGGTCAAACTAGATGTCACTTTTTTAATGAATTGTGTGTGCATTCAGCCCATGATGCAGCTCATTAGGGCCATTTTAGGTTCAGAAAACAGCTCAGTGAAAAGGATAAAGCTCCTCACTCCCATGCCACGGTCCCAATCTAATTGATCCCAATCTAATTGGTTAGAAAAGTACTTCCCAACAGCTGCCATCTGACTGAGATGAATTAGAGTTATGTCAGAGGAACCCTGATCCAACTTGTTTTTAAAAGTAACATCTTTTTTGGCCCTCAGAGATGCAATATTGCCTGCACATGCCCGAGGTGGAGGAGTTATGCCTTACTGCACAGATCCTTCCCAAAATAAAAGGTATGTAACAGCAAATTAAAACCATCTGTTGTGGGGCAGTTAAGCAAGTCACATGGATGCACAGATGATCACTTGAAGAGGAACAGTTACAATCTCTTTTAATTTCTTCATGGTTTCTGTGCTTCATACTGATCAGTGTAAGTGAGCAAGCTGACCTATCAGAAGCTACTGTTTAACTTACAGTTTTAATGTTTTTTGAAGTATGGATGAGTTTGTAAAGTGAAATAGCTTTCCTCTGAAATACACAGTGTTTGTGCCTAGAATTCCTTTTAATTTCCATATTTTTACAGTGGGCATACCAAACCTCTTTTTAATGTATTTATTTGATTTCCACCCCACTGTTCATCCTAATCCTAAACTTTTAATCACAAATTAAGTTTTTCAAAACAAAACAGTGCATTGTTACCTTTACAAAACACTTCCAGTAGCAACCACTGAAAATTATTACCACAGGTAATGGAATCCTTAGTGTGAGGAACACGTTTATATTGTCCATCGCAGTCATACTTTATTACCATCCCAAGAGGAAAGTACTCTACTCCTGCAAAATTTCCTTGAGGTTTAGCACCCTTCACATTTGGTGGCAAGGGACAACTCCCTGTAAAAAAAAGAACAAGAACAAGAAAACTTAAGGTACCATCCACGAGTTCTGATTGACTTGAATGAAAGATAAATATCCTTTGGTTTTAACAAATGGTTTACACTGCAAATGTCCTTTCTGTTTTCCACAGCACAACAAGCTGTAACTCATGCAAATTCTAGGAATTTTTGGAGCTGAATGGATGGTAAAAGCAGAAAATTATTTGCTGCTTAGAAATCTAGAGAATATTAATTAAAATTTGGGATGATATCTTGTGTAAAAAAATGTAATAATATACTCTGAATTTGCCATGGGATAGAAAGGCAGCATGATATAGCCGAATCTCATCAGACTTTGAAAGCTAGACAGGGTACTTGGATGAGAGACCTCCAAGGAAGACTCTGCAGAGGAAGGCAATAACATACCACCTCTGTTTCTCACATGCCTTGAAAGCCGCTTCCTAGAGTCACCATAAGTTGGTTGCAACTTGATGGCATTTACGTGCCTAATTTGGTATGAGGGGTAGATGTTTAACTGGTTGCATATTTTGTTCAAAGAGCCTAAGAAGCCCAATCAATGACTGATGAATGAGCATTTTGATCTCCAGCTCTGTAAAATGCACTTGCTAACTAATGTGAACATAGATCAAAACAATCACTAATTTAGGTCTTTTCATGCCCCATGCAGACAGGATAGAAGGCAAAAAACAGGTTGTTACCTGTTTATACTGCACTGTTGCTATGGCTTTATGCTAATGCAATAAAGATTATTATTATTATTATTATTATTATTATAAAAAACAGGTTGCTTACCTGTCACTGATGATCTTCAAGTGGTCATCTGTGCAGTCACACACCTGGATTCTGTGCCTGCATTTGAACCCGAACTTGAAGAACTACAAGAGCTAGCCTCTGGCTTTTGGCGTGCTTCCTTCCCATGCTCTGAGGAGCAGACATCGACTGTGCATGTCTGGAGCGGGGAAGGAAACGCCCTCCCACTCAGTTTCTTCCAGACACTGCTAGGAAGTCCCAGAAACAAGGGATATACATGTGGGAGATGCCAGCAGTGGGGAAGGCTGGGTGGTCACGTGTGACTGCATAGATGACCACTTGAAGATCATTAGTTACAGGTAAGCAACCTGTTTATCTTCTTCATGCTCTCTGCGCAGTCCCATATCTGGGTGATTATTGAGCTTCACTAGAAGGATGGTGGGTGCTAGCAGCTCCACACTGGGATACTCATAACAAAAAGGGAAGAAAGGCACACAGCCACATACCTGTGATGGCCTACCTGGTAGGTGAAAGATGTCAATCATTAGCAGAAGATGGAGCGCAGCACCAACTTCCCAAAGGATGCATCCTGCCTTGCCCTAATGTCAAGGTCATAATGCGTCACGAAGATCGTCTGTGAGGACCATGTGGCAGCAGCGCAAATGTTCTCCAGAGAGATGCCATCAAGAAAGGCTGATGATGTGAAGACAGCCCTGGTTGAGTGGGCTTTCAGTACGACAGGTAAAGGTTGTTTCACCAACTCATAGCAGAGGGAGATAATCGAAGTTATCCATTTCACCAGCCGTTGAGAAGAAATTTTTTGTTCCGGATTGGGGTTGCTGTAAGCAATGAACAAACAAGAATTCTGGCGAAAAGAAGATGTCCTAGAGAAGAAAAAGGTTACCAATGTCTAACATGTGAAGGGCTCCTTGGCCATTGTCTGTTGGGTTGGCGTAGAACATGGGTAGCACTACAGGCTGAGAGAGATGAAAAGCTGACACCACTTTGGGTAAGAAAGCAAGATCAGTTCGAACAACCACCTTGTCCTTGTGAAAGATGGTATACAGCGGGTCGGCTCGCAAAGCACAGAGATTGCTTGCTCTTTTAGCCGAGGTGATGGCTACCAGGAATCCATCTTCCAGGATAGAAGGTGCAGAGGTGTAGTTGCAAGGGGCTCAAACAGCTTGTCCATGAGTTGGGAGAGAACCAGGGACAAACTCCAGGTCGGAACTAATGGTTTAACCGGAGGGTGTAACTTCAACATACCCTTCAGGAATGACTTCAAAATGTGGTGGGAGAAAACAGTTCTTCCTTCAATGAAATCATGAAAAGCAGAGATCGCAGACAGGTGCACTTCCATTGAAGAATAGCCCAAACCTGACTCATGAAGGGAGACTAGGTAGGTGAGGATAATAGGCAGGGGTGCAGTCTTGGGACCCTCACCCCAGCTAGTAGCATAAGAAACAAAATGTCACCACTTTGCCTGGTAAGAACAATGAGTAGTTGACTTTTGGGCATTCAAAAAAACATGTTGAACCTCTGGTGGGAAGGAAGTTACTATTCACCATGCAGTTAGCTTGAGAAGGCTGGGGTTGTGATGGAGGATGCAGCTGCAGTGTTGGAAAAGGAGGTCTGGCACCAGTGGAAGGCGCTGGTAGACTGCATGAGACAACTTCAGAAGATTTGCAAACCAGCGTTGCCTCAGCCACCAGGGTGTTATTAAGATGCAGTTCTGAGTGATCCTGGACAATCTTCTGTATCGTCCTGGTGATGAACAGGAATGGGGGGAACATATAGAGGAGAGATGAAGCCCACTGATATAGGAACACATCTCTCTGTGAGGTCCCCAATGGGGGGCCTCAACTATAGAAAATATGACACTTTGCATTGTCGTGCGTGGCAAAGACAGCTATCTCAGGATACCCGAAGTTGTGGAAGATGGGCTGCAGACAGAAAGGGTTCAACAGACTGCATTTGGCTGAGGAGATCTACCTGGGAGTTCTGTATTCCTGGCAGATGAACAGCTGTAAGATGGATGCCCTCTGTCTGGCACCAGTGCCACAAGGCTAGGGCCTTCTTGCAAAGTTTCATAGACACTGTTCCACCCTGTTTGTTGATATAATAGACTGTAGCCATGTTGTCTGACATGATCTGTACATGGAGGCCATATAGAGATGGTAGGAAGGAGTGAGCTCCAGACAATTGATGTGCTAGGTCTGTTCCAATTTGGACCATTGACACTGGGCTATGAGTGCCCCAGAGTGGGCTCCCCAGCCCCACAGGGAGGCATTGGTGGTGAGAACGGCACTTGGAGGACAGAGTTGGAAAGGCATTCCAATTAGCAATTTTTTTTCCAGGGTCCAACATTGAAGGGTTGAGAGGACATTAGGTGGTACTATGAGGAGGGTCAGCTGATGCAGACAAATGGGGTTAAAGGCATGAATGAACCAGAGTTGGAGAGGCTGCATGTGGAGCCTGGCATACAATACCATGTAGGTGGTCGTAGCCATCATCCCTAGGAGGTGTTGCAGACTATGGTTGGTTGTGTGAGGGAGGACAATACGCTCAGTGCCAGGAGTGCAGTGTGGAGGTTCTGTTCATTGGGAGGAAGGCATGTTGTAGAAGAGTGCAAATTTGTGTCCCTATGAATTGCAGGTCCTGGACTGGGGTTAAGTGAGACTTGGTAAGGTTTACTCAGAGACTCAAGGATGCTAGGAGTTGGAGTGTGGTAGACACGTCTTGATGAAGTTGATGCAGGGAGTGAGAGACTGTGAAGAAATAAAAGCAACAGTCAGGATTAAGTACTCAAACACTATTGAACCGTGGTTTTGCTTTTACAACAAGAATATTTATAACAAGAATTGCTCAAAGAACTCATCAAAAGTTACAGAAAATCAATATGTATCAACACTGTCCAAATATTTTTCAAAAGGATACAGAAAATCAATATGTATCAACACTGTCCAAATATTTTCCAAAAGATAATGAAGTTTCCAGATTACATCTCTTCGTTTCCAAACTTCATCAGAAGAAAAATTGATGCAATCAGTGTTCAACAGAACTGTGATATACAATTATTACATTTTAACATAATATAAAGAAATTGATTGGAAATTATGTATATAGTTAATAAACAATAGATAAATAATATGTACCATCAATGGTGTGTTGTCTTATTCAATTAACAAAGTTTACAAGGAGTAGTCAACTTCCTGCAACCAAATAAACATAACAATCAATTAAATATAACAAATGAATTACAAGTAAGTATGGTATTTTTAACATTTTAAACATTTT
This sequence comes from Gekko gecko, assembly GCA_029375565.1. Taxonomy (NCBI): domain Eukaryota; kingdom Metazoa; phylum Chordata; class Lepidosauria; order Squamata; family Gekkonidae; genus Gekko; species Gekko gecko. The sequence goes on along the minus strand of JAPDNY010000006.1, from coordinate 123,168,101 downwards.
ACAAAAGTGAAACACTCACCACTTTGAAAAATCAGAGGAGTACAGAAGATTAAGTTGGCTTCAGTCTTTGGTGCCAAAGGCTACAGATTGCTGAATAGCCTTACTTCCTAGTATGTGGAACTGACATTTATACTCTTAGCACACAAAATTTAAAGGGACGAAGCCAACCATACAACTAAACTCCTAAAGAACAGTATTGGCAACACTGGACAACTATAAACAGCAAGAACACCTAAGGTTATGTTGGCTTCAGTCTTTAGTGCTAAAACTAGCTGTATAGCCTTACTTCCTTGCGTGTAAAGTTGGCATCTTTACTTTTAACACTCAAAGCCAATCTTCCAACTAGACTCCTAGAGACAATAATACTTCTACCTTCAACACCTTTTCCTATGTAGCTTGCTACAAATTGTTCAAAACCTTAAGTCTTTAATACTGAATGCTCCAAATTGCTAAATAGCCTTATTTCCTAACAAGTGAAATTTACATTTATACCTTTAACACCCACCACCAATTCTGCAGCTAAACTCCTAGATACAGTAACAGTATTACCAGTATCATCTTTTTCTGTGTAGCATGCTACCAATTATTCCGTAGTCTTAAGTCCCTTATTACTATTTTAAGTGTACCAATGTCTCAAGAATTAACAATTTAAAGGGACCCAACTAATCGTATGGCAAGGCTATTTTAAGCCAAACAAGAGTGGATAATGCATTCAGGTATAAAAAACCTTGTATATGGTATTTCTTCCTCTGCTAGAGCATCTCCCTTTAGTCTTAAATGTTACATGCTACAACTTGCTGAACAGCTTAGCTACCTAGTGTGTAAACAAACTGGCATATAGGTAAACCTAACAGATCATTTATCAAGGCTTTTCCAAGCTAAGAAGTAAAATAAGTCAAGCCTCATATACAGTATTCATCTCACTGCTCACAGTGGCAAGCGTCCCACTAAAGTTTTGAGTGTTAAAACACTACAGCTTGCTAAGTAAGTTTCCTATATCCTTGCTGAATAGCATAGTTTCCTAAACCTTTCCTATAGCTTCCTTTAGCTTAAACACACAGAATTAAAAGGGCAAAGCCGATGATGCAGCTCAACTCATATAAATAATGTATCCTTATATCCAGTGTCTGATCTTCCCACTAACCAACTGACTAAATAATATCTATAGAAAACATGTCAAGTCTAAGTCAGTATTTAGGCATCGAGGGCTTTTTGTCTGGAGTCTATAAATCCAATAGGCTTCCCTCTTCCCATGCTGTCAGAGGAATGCAGCAACCACTGCCATGCACTTCATGAAGACCCGTGGTGCTGTCAAGAGACCGAAGGGGAGTACTTGATATTGATAATGGCTGGGTCCCACTGTGAATCTCAGGAAATGACAATGTTGTGGTTCAATGGTGATGTGGAAGTAGGCATCCTGAAGGTCGAGGGATGCCAGCCAGGCACCCTTGGAGATCAGGGGGAGGATCGCTTGAAGAGTAGTCATCTGAAATTTTTTGTGTGGGATGTAGCGGTTCAGTTGTCAGGTCCATAATGGAGCATTTGCCTCCATCCCGTTTCAGGATGATAAAGTATAGGGAGTAGAACCCTTGTGATGTTGGGCTGGAGGAACGTGCTCTATGGCTTCTTTGGCAAGAAGAGTTTGGACTTCCTCTTGAAGGAAACCGGAGGGAGGCGTCACCACAAAATGACGGAACTGCAGGGTTGAAAGAAACTTGATGGCATACCCAATTCAGATTATGGTAAGGATCAGGTGTCTGTGGTGATGGATTTCCAGGTGTTGATGAAGGGGTGGAGCCTGGTGCCCCGGGATGGGGTAACTGATGGGGGATGAGGAGGGCTGTGCAGGAAGGAATCAAAGAGACTGTTTCGCAGGAGGTGTTGCCTTTTTGGAGGAGGGGGCTCTGGGCTTCTGGTGGTATAGTTGTTTAGCTGGTGGAGCCTTGTGCTTCCAGTAGTCTGACTGACAGGGGACCAAGAGTGCTTGGATGAGCTGGGCTTCCAGGTCTTGAATTTGGGGGTCCATGGTTGGGAAGGCTGTGAGACTCCCAAACTGTGAGCCCTTTTATGGCTGTCATCCACATTGGTGAGAGTCTCGTCCGTGGAGGCATGGAATAGGCCCTCCTCATCAAAAGGCAGATCTTCCATTTTAGATTTTATGTCAGGTAAAGCGTAGCCAGGCATGTCTTCTAAGGGGGACTGAAATAGCCATGGCCTTTGATGAGTGAGATACTGCATGCCAGACAGTATTAATTTGTTTTCTTGCTAATTTGGACAACTCATTGAGTAGAGTGGTAGCCGTCTTCTGGCCTCGGGTAGTTCTGTGACCAAAGTGGAAAGTTGGTTTGTCAGATGAGAGGAATAGGCTAAAAGTACAACAGGCAGTTGTGGATCTTGGCTGTGGTGGTAGTAACTGAGTACATCTTTCATCCCTGAGTATCTAATTTCCAGCCTTCACAATCTGGATGTGCAGAATGTCATGCTTGTTTGGACTTAGAGGCTGAGTGTACTATGACTGAGTTTGAAGCTGGATGAGAAAAAAGGAATTTCAGATCCAGTGGTTGGACTCAGTAAAGGGAGTGAAAACACTTTGATGATGGTGGAATAGAAGCGGGTTTGTCCCATGCCTCCCGAAGAACATTGAGAGCATGGGGAGTAAGGATGCTGGTGGAAGGTCCAATTGTACTAACTTGTAAACTAAATCCGTAACTGTTGGAGCATCACTGGTGAGCTGAATGTTCAATACAGAAGCCATGTGTGTCATCAGTTCAAGATAAGCCTTTTGATGATGACAATGAGCCCGGGAGACCTATGTCCGAAACTGGGGAAGTGTGAAGGGAATCATCTGCTTCTGAGTCCAACCCCTTGGACCTGACGTCTGACAGTTCCGAGGTGGAGGCCAGGAGGCTGAGGTTGTCTGGTGGTGCGGTGGATGTCGGAGTTGTTTTGGTGACCAATGTGTTGGCCGAGGGTCTAGGGGTAGACATCGGAGGAGCTTCAGATAATTTTATGATGATAGGAGCATCCAGTGGGCCAAACACCAGGGGACATTGGTCCTGAGGAAGGTGCACTCATAAGTCTTCCGATCGGTGTGGTGAATAGTAGGGGTGCGAGTATTGGTTGTGACCTTGGTACGATGAACGGGATGGAGATCTGTAACACTTCTGAAAGATCAGGGAAAACACTCCCGCTGGGAGGGAGATCATGACTCTGATGAGTACCTTGGGTATTTCTCATAGGGTACTGCATAGGAAAATGGAGTGTAGTGGAAACGGTGCCTGCTTGGGATCAAGATTGCCTTTGAGGGAATCAGCGCTGAGGGGACAGGCATGGTAGTTCGGCAGGCTGTGAAGGAGGTCTATCCTGATGGGCAGGATCGGCTTCAAGGAAATCCAATGGTAAGTAGTTGCAGACAGACGGCGAACTAGATGGAACGTGCCACCACCTGTGTGAGGGGAGTGGCCACCATGGATGGAGTCAATGAGGGAATTAGATAAACATATGGAGCAGAAGTCCATCAGTGGCTATTAGCCACAGGGTATAGATGGGAACTCTCAGTCTGGAGCAGGTGATGCACTCTATTCTTGGTGCTGGAGGGGGCAGCAGTGGGAGGGGGCTTCTGGTGCCCTGGCCCCACTGCTGGACCTCCTGATGGCACCTGGTATATTTTGGCCCCCTCCCACTGCTGCCCCCTCCTGTGTGACAGAGTGTTGGACTAGATGGGCCATTGGCCTGATTCAACATTGGCTTCTCTTATGTTCTTATGTAATGACAAAGTGAGTGCAGGGGTGGAGTCCTGTAGGCCCACAGTTGAAGTTTCCGGAGGCTGCACCAAGGCTGAGACAGATTTCAGAACCATTGCAGGTGTCGGTACCGACTGGTCCTTCGTGTGATTTCTTCAGTTTCAGCATGCCCAGACCAATGTTCCCTCTAAGCTGTGGAGTCTTGTGAGCAAAAATTCTACTTTGTGAGCTACTGGCATTAAAGTTGTGAGTGAGTGATTTGGCTACTGCATAAATTAGTTTGCTCTGGAGCCATCCTTCCTGAACTAAGACAAAAATGTGTGAGCTGGAGGCTAAAAAATTGTGAGCTAGCTCACACTAACTCAGCTTAGAGGGAACACTGGTCCAGACATGAGGCTGAGAGTCCTTTGGACTGTTTGTCAGTCTTACGCTTTGATGCCGTCAAGACCAAAGAAGTTGATGACTTAGCCGAATCTCTCCTCTGAGCTGGGGGAGGTGTTGAGGCTCTAGAGCTTGAGGACTGGGACATTACTGGACACAAGGAGGACTCAAGGAGGTGGCTCTTCAGTCTCGCAGTGCTATTCTATCAAGTCTGTTTTGTAAAGTTGCAGCAATGAGTGCAGGAATCAGGTTTGTGGGTCTCGCCCAGGCAGAAGAGACACAGGGAATGTCCATCAGTGGTAGGGATCTTCCCCTCACAATTTTGACAATGTTTGAAACTAGTCTTCCCTTCCATGCACTACCACCAGGACCAGGGGGAAGGGGGGGAAATAGACGACGAGAAAAAACTCACAGAGAATCCTTCCCCCCCCCAGAAACACTGTTGAAGATGATGAAGAGATGGAGACGAAGATGACAAGGGAGAATGGAGAAGAAGGCCTATGAGGCAGCTCAGTAGGAGAAACATAGTGAGGTAGGTCTGACCAATGCAGCGGTCAAGAAGAAACTGAGTGGGAGGGCGTTTCCTTCCCCACTCCAGACATGTGCAGTCAATGTCTGCTCCCCAGAGCATGGGAAGGAAGCATGCCAAAAGCCAGAGGCTAGCTCTTGTAGTTCTCCGAGGTCATTTTCGAGCACAGGTGCAGAACTCATGTGTGGCACAGAAGATCAATGAGATGACTAGACGTGAATTACATTTTTAACAAAAGAATTAATTTGGTCAGTTCCATCATTTCATAAGGCAATTACAGATCAGAAAACCCAGAACAGTACGTCAGCTTTACTGCTAAGAGGCATCATCTCTAGGATTGTCATACTAAAGACCAAACTGGACATTACTTTTTTGGAAAGCTTCCCTGGCCCAACTCATGCTCCTTGCAGCCATCCAGCAGCTACAAGAAACGTCATTCTAAAGATCCAAGGAAGCCCTTTTGCACTTGAAACTGTGGTGTGGGGAGAGGAAGGGCTCCTGCCTCCCTCAACAACTGATCCCTAGCAGGAGATTGGAAGGTTTCTTTCACTTACCGTGAATCTTCCTTTCTCTGTGGTTCTGAAGTGGGACATTCCTCACGTCTGGGATAAGCTCCGCCCTCTTTCCTCAGGGTCGGCTCCAAACTTTGATCCAGGCAGGGAGGGGCTTATCCCCTTGGAGGCGAACCAGTCCTTCTCAAGCCCGCTTATCTTCCCTGCCGGAAAGGAACTAGAAGAAAACACAACATTTCCCCCCCCCAACAAAGAGGGTACCAACTGCCCAAACACTACAATAGGGCAAGGAAATTAGCCCACAAAACATAACAGTAACAGCGTGGTCTCTCGAAGCCACTGCCCCCCGTATCAAACTCTGTAAAGAGGGAAGCACCCTAAAAACGGGTGGGCAGGAATGTCCCACTTCAGAACCACAGAGAAAGGAAGATTCACGGTAAGTGAAAGAAACCTTCCATTCTCCAGTGGTTCTACATGGGACATTCCTCACGTCTGGGACGTACAAAAGCTATGTTACCGGGTGGGCTTGCATTCCCAGCTTTACAGAGTGTGTTGAAGCACCCTACGACCAAATGCCGCTTCCGCTGAAGCTAGTGTGTCCACTCTATAATGTTTAGTAAAAGAATGGACCGACTGCCATGTTGCCGCTCGGCATATGGTTTCTAATGAGGGAAAAGATCGATACGCTACCGAGGTAGCCGTCCCCCGAAGGGAGTGTGCAACGATCCCGGCCGGGATCTCTAACCCTTTGGCTTTATAGGCTAGGATAATGCACCCCTTAATCCACCTACTCAGCGTGGAAGTGGAGACTTGTTTTTCCCAATGAGGACTTTCTGAATGATACAAACAGTGTCTCCGATCGTCTCCACCCTTTAGTTCTGTCAATATAAAAACTAAGGGCCCTCTGAACATCTAAACAATGCCATTCCTTTTCTTTTTCATGTTTAGGATTGGGACAAAAAGAGGGAAGAACAATCTCTTCTGACCTATGAAAAATCGAATTCACCTTTGGAATAAATGCTGGGTCTAAGCGAAGGACTACTTTGTCCTGGTGGAAAATACAGAGCTCCTTGTTAATAGACAAGGCCCTCAATTCCGAAACCCTCCTAGCTGAGGTGATACCTACCAAAAAAAGAGTCTTGAAGGTGAGTTCCTTCAGAGGACACGCAGCCATTGGCTCAAAAGGGTATTTACACAGGGCCCTAAGTACCACGTTAAGATTCCAGGTGGGAAACCTGTGAACCTGTGGAGGATTAATGGACATCGCCCCTTTCAAAAATCTCTTAATATGAGGATGCCTAAGCAAAGACCTTCCATGTTTGGCCCCTTGGATGGCTGAGATGGCGGATACCTGTCTACGGAGAGTGCTAGTACTTAGGCCTTTATCAAGCCCGTCTTGTAGGAAAGCCAGGACTATTTTAACTGAAGCCATAACCGGGTTGTGTCCCCGCTCCAAGCTCCATGAGTGAAAAACCTTCCATGTGTGATCATAGGATTTGTTGGTAGAGACCTTTCTGGCTGCCAACATGGTATCAATTACTTTATCTTGATACCCCGCTCCCTCTAACATTTTCCGCTCAATCTCCATGCTGTCAGCCGAAGAAGTTCCGGCCGTGGGTGCCTTGTCGGGCCCTGCGTGAGTAGGTCCACCCGAAGAGGCAGGTGCCATGGTTTTGTTATTGACAGAGACTGCAGTTCCTGAAACCAGGTTTGACGCGGCCAGAAAGGGGCAATCAGTACCACTTCTGCTTTCTGTATGCGAATCTTTTGTAGGACTTTGTGCATGATTGGTAGGGGTGGAAAGGCATAGAGGAGCCCTGGAGGCCATGTATAGCTTAGAGCATCTGTCCCTTTCGCTAGAGCGTTTCGTTGACGAGATACGAACTCTGGTACTTGACGATTTAGGTCTGTGGCAAACAGATCCATGACCATTCTGCCGAATTTGCTGCAGATCTGTTCAAAGACTTCCGTGTTCAGCATCCATTCCGATTGGTCTATTCGTTTCCGACTGAGCCAGTCCGCTAAGTCGTTGTCCTTTCCTGCTACGTGAATGGCTTTTATCGACAATAGATGTTTCTCTGCCCATGCCATTATCAGAGATGCTTCCGCATGAAGGGAGCGAACCTTGGTTCCCCCTTGACAATTCACGTACGCTTTTGCTGTAGTGTTGTCCGTCTGTACCAGAACATGAGTCCCTGACAGAATATCTACAAGTTTCATAAGCCCGAGGCGTATTGCCTTCAGTTCCAGCAGATTGATGCTTTCTGTCGTCTCCGCAACCGACCATTCTCCCTGGACCATCTGGTCTCCCGAATGTGCACCCCATCCTGAGACACTGGCATCCGTCGTCATTACTGATCGTGAGGGGTCTCGGAGAGGAACTCCTAGTTTGAACCTCATTGGATTTTGCCACCAGGCTATCATATTCCGGACCGGTGAAGAAAGACTGATCTGTTTTACTCTCTTGTGTGATATCGCCTTTTGGTGGGGCAGTAACAACAATTGCAAGGGCCTGACATGAAATCGAGCCCACTGCACTACCTCCTGACAGGAGACAAGCATTCCTAGGAGTTTGACCAAGGTCATTAGCTGTGTCTCTGACTTTTGAAGAACTTGGTCCATCAGAGATTTGATCTTGAATTCCCTTTCCTGGGACAGGAACACCTTGTCTAACTTCGTGTCTATCTCCACCCCTAGGTGGAGCAATCTCTGAGTGGGTATCATGTGACTTTTCTCCAGATTCACAATGAAGCCGTGGGCTTCTAATGTCTGAATAGTCAGATTTAGGGCCTGTGAGCATTCCACCTCTGAAGGGGCTTTGATTAGGACGTCGTCCAGATATGGAAAAAGACTCACCCCTTTCAATCTCAGATGTGCTATCAAGGTCACCAGTACCTTTGTGAAGACCCTGGGTGAAGACTTGAGGCCAAAGGGGAGAGCTTTGTATTGGAAGTGAAGATTTGCATAATTGAATCGTAGAAATTTCCGGTGCGAGTTGTGAATGGGTATATGGAGGTAAGCTTCTGACAGATCCAAAGATGTCAGAAAATCTCCCTCCTGGATGGATATAAGAATGGACTTCAGAGTTTCCATCCTGAATTTTCTGTTTCGAATGAGTTTGTTGAGCCATTTCAGATCTAAAATGGCTCTCGTGGACCCGTTTTTCTTTGGCACCACGAAGAATATAGAGTAAACGCCCTGTCCCTGTTGGGACACAGGTACTTTCTCTATCGCCCCTATGTCCAGGAGGTGAAGTATCGCCTCCTTGATTTGGAGGTGTTTCAACCGGTTTCTGTATTTTGGTATTCTGATGAACCTTCGATAGGGGATGGAACAAAATTCCAGTTTGTACCCCTGTGATACTGTCTCTAATACCCATTGATCTGAGATTGTTGCATGCCACATTTGAGAGAATGCCTGTAGCCTTCCCCCTATCTTCTGTTTTCCCGGGGAGGCCATATAGTCATGCCGAAGATCCTTTCTTGGGACCTTTGGCCGTTGTATGTTCATTTTTCGTGGGGGGAAAGATTTCCCCCTTGATGTCTAGGTTGCCATTTTCCTTTGAACGACCTTGAATAGGAGGGTTTTTGTCCTCTTTTCTGGTCGCGAAATGGCTGAAAACGTTTTCTCTGTCTGTTGTCCCGTCTTTTGGAGGGGAGGACCTTTTTCTTGTCCTTATCCTCCACTAGGTACCTATCCAGACCATCTCCGAATAAGTAGTACCTTTGAAAGGGACCGCTGCCACTTTTGCCTGTGCAGAGGAGTCCACATCCCAGTGACGGAGCCAGTTATTGCGTCTTGCTGTCATGCTGCATGCTAATGCCCTGGCTGACAGCTGCATAGCATCTAGTGTGGCATCTGCTGTGAAGGCAATTGCCAGAGCTATTTTCTTCAGTTCATCCTTGAACTCCTTTGGCACCTCACTGTCTGCCGAAGCCAATTTGTCTGCCCAGTCATACGCAGCCCTGGCAAAGAGAGAGCCAGCAGTAGAGGCTTTGATAGCGGAAGAGGAGGCTTCAAAATTTTTTCGCAAAGCCTGCTCCACCCTTCTATCTGTATGATCTTTAGGCATCCCATCAGCGTCCATTGGGAGCACCGAGCTGGAATACAAACTGGTCACGGGATCATCTACCATGGGAAGCTTCAACTTCTTTGTGGCTTCTGGCATAAGAGAATAGAATTTAGAGAACAGTGGGTGATTAGCCTTGGGTTTAGCCGGATGTTCCCATTCCGCTTTCATAATATTGTAGAATGAAGCGGGGAAAGGCAGCCCTGTTTGTGAAACTGAGACCTTAGGCATTAATTTTCCAGCCCCTTTTTGAAATTCTGGCTCCTGTACTGTTTCCTCCTGAGGTCTAGATGAGAGATCTAGGGTCCTTAAAACTTTAGGCAAGAGGCGGGAGTATAATTCTTGCGGAAAAAGTCTAGATTGTACTGAAGGCATAACCACCTCATCCTCTTCCGTGGAAAGCTCCCCTTCTTCTTTACCAGAAGAGGAGGTGGAGGAATCTGGTTCAGAGTCCACATGTCCCAGAAGGGGACTTTGCTCTCTAGACTTATGTCTGCTATGTTTTGATCTTACAGGTGACCTAGACTCGCTGGTCGTCCTGTCTCTGTTCCTCTTGAGGGATCTACCTCTTTCCATTAAGGAATCGTGTGGTGTGGAGCCATGAATGGTTTCCTTTATCAATTCTTTAAACTCCCTTCTCATTTCTCCTCTGAACCAATTTAGCATATCAGTTGAAATGGGCTCCCTGGATTCTAGACCTGGGGTATGCCTAAAGTCTTGGCAGACCTGAGAAGTGGATGGCCCCATCTGTGTTTTGTCCTCAGAGGAACAGCCCCAATCTTGGGATGCCTTCTCAGCCATTACCAGAACCTGCGGGGTGTAAATGAATCTGGAATCAGATCCATGATATATAATGAAGACCCCCCCCCAACCGACTGAGGTTCTGGGGTTCATTCTGCGCAAAAGCTATTAAAGGCTTTAGAGGTAGTGTTCAACTATTTAGTTCTCCACAGGTTGGTCTAGCTTATTTACCATGATTATAACTCATCCAGATCCCTGGAGAGTGTAGATCATGCACAACAGGCCCATCTATTTGTGGGTCTAAAATGGCTGCTCCCAGCGTTTCCCGCCAAGATTTCCCTCCCCGGGACGGAGTGAGGCTTGGAAACTCCCCCCTCCCCTGCTTGCATTCGCGGGGTTTTGAGGAAGAAAAAACGCCACGTAGGTTTTTTTTTTTTTTTCCTTTCCCGCTCTGCCTCCCGGGGTTATAAGGAACGGACCTCTGCATTCCTTAGGCAATGTCTCAGCCTCTTCCAGGAATACTGGAGAGGGTAGAAAACTGTCTGCCTGCTTCTGCTTACCGCGATTCAGGCGGGAAGGTAGAAGACTGTGTGCATGCACTCGCACGCCGTTTGTCTCTCTCTCTCTCTCTCTCTCTCTCTCTCTGCACTCTCTGTAATAGGAGCAGGTCCTCCGTCCCGGGGACGGGTCAGACCGGCAGAGGAGAGAATGTCGCAGGGCTAAGGAAGCGTCAGCACTCCTTATACAAAGCCCGTTGTCAATCAAACACAGCCTCGTCAGGCTGTAAATCTTCCTTGTGGTTTCGTTTCTTCTTTCAATAGGCGCGTCTCCGCACCTCCGGAGCACGTCCTGCTGAAGCAGGGTCGGCAAAGGAACTGGTTCGCCTCCAAGGGGATAAGCCCCTCCCTGCCTGGATCAAAGTTTGGAGCCGACCCTGAGGAAAGAGGGCGGAGCTTATCCCAGATGTGAGGAATGTCCCACGTAGAACCACTGGAGAATATTTATATAACTTTGGAGCTACAAGTGGAGTATTCCCAACATGTGCCACTCCAAACTGAGATAAATAATTTCAGCTTCTCAGAATGTTGGAGTGGGGGGAGCAGAAGCCACCCCCTCCCCCTCACCAGGGCTTCAAGCAGAAATGGGTTCCCTCTAATCTTTAAAACGACATTTCCCTGTAGTGGCTTAGTGACTGCACAGAGCATGAGTTGGGTCAGGGAAACCCAAACACAACTTGCCTAACAACATAACTTCTAGATTACTCATAAGTGCAAATTGATTTTTAGAGTTTCCTAGGAGAACAGTGAGAAAGAAATAAAATATTCAGTTGAATGACAATATTGCAAATTTACAAAAATGCGTTTGCTACATTTACATCCTACTTTTTCTCCATAAAGCACAAGCTGATGTACTTATGGTTCCCAAAAGGTCTATTTGATTACAGAGTTCTGCTGCAACTGAGTTACTCGGACTATTGATTCAACTTAATTTAGTTCCCAAAATAGATAATGTTTATTACTGGGTTTTAAGTTACGTAAGGTCTTCTGGATTAAGAAAAAATAGATTCTCCCTAAAGAGTAGTTAATAGTGGTACCCAAATATCATTTCATTGTTATTAATGTTGGAGGAGTAAATTAACTCCAGGGTAGGGAGCACAAACAGAGATGTGAGGACATTATTTCATTTACTCCACTGGAAAATCTGCAGAAGAGGGGAAAGAAAAAGAAATGTACCAATTTCAGAAAGATGAGTAAAACCATTTTTAAAGATAATATTTTAAAATATTGTCTTACTGGGCCTTGAATCTCTCTGTATGTTTTCTATAGAGGAGCCATGTAAGTCAATATAGGTAACTACATTTCCTATTCTTTGCTTCAAGTTCCTTCAAGAGATCATTTGAAAGACAATCATATCTGTTTGTATATATACATATCAAATCAAGAAACATGACAGGTTATGAAATACCCCCCCCCCCAAAAAAAAAACTTGCTTCAGACCATGCAAATCTTCAGTAAACTGGGATCTATGGAAATCAACGTTAAAGTGGAGACTGGAAGCTTTCCAAATACTGATTCTGGGCTTTTCCACATTCTTGTTTTACTCAATGTTAAGCTCCAGTTTCTTTGTGTCTTTTTTCCTGTTCCACACATGTTTTGTTCCCACTACTAGTCAATTCAATATCAAACAACTTTATTTGCAGCTTATCTCCCTGCAGTTTAAATCAGCAGGGAGACAAACTAGATATAAAGCTCTGATCTATGGATCAGATGAGCTCTGAAAAGAAAAACAGATACTTTCTAGGGAATAAGCCCTACGGAATGAAGTGGGATTTACCTCTGAGTAGACCTGCTTAGGCTTGTTTCCTATATCTCTAATACTTTTGTATCTAAATCATACGGGCCTTCCTTAGCTGCTTCATTCCACAAGTATTTAATTTTGTTCAAAGTTACTATGCCACTCACTATGTATTAATAGGCACATATCTTATAAGATCAATATTTTTCTAATTATAAGATTAACTGTTAGCCACAATATTGAGATTTGTTAGACCACAGCAAAACACTAGTTTCTGCAGATTTGGAACCAACTGGAAACAGAGGAATCATTACTTTTATTAAAATGTTCATGTCTCTTTTTTTGGTATGTAAGTTATATACAATTTCAACTGCAATTTCAGAAGGCCCAACACCATTTGCAACCCACCTAACAACTCAAGCAAATTTAGCAGCACCATAGCATAACTGAATATTTGGAATTGCCAGCCCACCATTTTTCTACTTCTGTTAGGCAGTAAGCTACCAAACTTTAGGTTTCTTTTTTCCCAGATGGAATTATTTACCATATTTTGCCAATCTTCCTATAAAGCCAATTTGGACATTTTGAAATTGTAGCTGAGCAAGACTGTGTAAAGGTACCTTTGAAAACCTTTTTTATGTTTTAGATTATACAAAATATAAAATCTGAAGTATTACAAAATATACATCATGACAAGAGATAAATACATGAAAGCAACCCCTAAAAATCATGGTGAAAGCAAAATAGATTAAATAAAAGGTAAAACCAACAAGTAATCACAGTACTACAGTCAAAACAAACCTAAAAAGTTAACTCCCCCCACCCCCAAAATTAAGAGATTAACATCGGACATGCCCCATATACAAAAAATTTCAGCCACCAAAAACACCGTGTCTAATCTGACCATCCACCGAACTTCTGATGGTAGCAGCACACAAAGAACAGCGTCATGGTGACCTTGGGATTCACAGTGGCTCACTGTGGAGAAGGCAGCCTTTCAGGTATCTTTACCACAGTCCACTTAGGATTTCAGAGGTCAAAACCAGCACTAAGAATTAAGTTCAGAAACAAACTGGAACCTAATAAACATCAATAAAAATGGGCAAAATAAGTTAAAAGAGACTCACCTCAGCTAACAGTTGCACTGTGAATCAGCTGGTTTCAAAATCCTTTGAAATGCAACTCCTTGTAGGTTATGTCAATAATCCAGTCTGGAAGTTATCAAAACAGATGTAACCGTAGGGTCAAAAGTCTTTAAGAAAGGGTCCATTGGTGCACCAGTTTAAGCATGGCCACCACTTGACTATTTTGAGAACAAAACTGTATCCAGGAGGACTGCAAAACTGCAAACCTGAGTCTTCAGAGGATGTATAAACCCCACTGTGCATTGATATGACTCATATTTTATATCAGTGTGGAGCCACATTCAGAACATTCTATAGGTAAGTTTGAAACAGCTTTGGAAGGTGTCTCCACACACTCTGAGGGAAAGAATACCAAAGCATATTTTGAGAAGGGTGGAGACATACTATTCCACTCAGTTCTTTCAAAAAACACTGAAGACTAGAACGTGCACTTGTTGGGTGAGGAGGAAGTTATCTGTATAACTACACAGATGACTACTCAAAAACATCAGCTATAGGCAAGCAAACTGTTCTTCTTCAGTCTCTATGCAGGCACAGCAATGGAATGCTAGCATGCTGACCTACCTGGAGGTGGGAACAGCTGCCATCAGAACAACAAAGTTTAGAGAATTGTCCTGCCAATGGCAGTATCTGCTTTAGTCTCAACATCTAGGGCATGATACTCCACCAAAGTTGATAGCTGGGACCAGACTGCTGTCTATATAGTTCCAGAATAGAAATACCCCTGAGGAAAGCTGTAGATGTGGCAGCAGCTCTAGTGAAGTGCACTCAGCTTTTGACAAGAAGTGGATGATGTGCATTCACAGGTATAGTCTAACAAATGATGTGATCCAATAGGTACATTTCTCAGAAGAAACCTACTGACTGTTGCATAGCCTAAAGTAGTACACAAGCAAAAGATCCTTTCTAAAGGATACAGTCCTGTTGATGTAGAAAGCTAATGCACTGTGTACATCTAAAACAGGTAGGGCATACTTAACATCTGAGGAAGGGTTCTGGGGTCCTATTTTAGGTGATATATCAAAAGTACTTTAGAAGAGGAACAAAATTTCAGAACTAAGTACAGCTTTGTCCTGGTGCTGGCAAAGGTATAATGGGGTCAGAGTGAATTGCATGTAGCTCACTACATGATCTTGCTGAAGTTATTATTAAATGACTGAAAATTACTGTTGCTGGTGTTTTGAAGGGGTTCTTCCTAAGTTGTGAGAACACAAGTTGGAAACTCCAGGAAGGAACAGGTAAGATGGAAGAAAAGTTTGAAAACTCCTCAGCTTTGGGGGGCAAATACCAGGTAGCTACCAAGTGACCTTAGAGAACCCAGGCTGCTCGTTATGTAAAGTGAGGAGATTAATGAGAATTAAGGAAGTAGAAGAACTGAATGGATCCCAGTCATGTAATGTGACAAAAAAACAGGAACAGTTCAACTTGAAAGACTAGTAGACTAGTAATGTTCTGTGAATAGCTTCCATGTATCTAGAAGCAGTTCAGAGGACAATATCTAGAAGGGATTGTCAGTTTCAAAATGTTGATGTCCATGATGTCACTGAAGAAAACTGTTGTGGTCCTGTGTCAGTAGGCCCTTGTCAGGGATTAACTGGCAGAAGACCTCTGTGGCCAGATTTAGAACCTTCATGAACCAGGGCTGATGAAACCCCTACAGGAAGTCTGAATTGTCCTGAAATACCTTCTTGATTGCCAGTGCACTGAGGGATATGAAAAGGAAGAAGACAAGCTCCTTTGACTATCACAATGAGGAACACATGCCCTAGAGATAAAACGTCTTGTCCTGCTTTGCTATAGAATTAGGGGCATTTTGTGGGGAGGGACAAGGTATACATATCTATAGATGTAGTTCCCCACAAAGCAAGATGGGCTTTCCGCAGACTAATACAAAAGGCCACTCTTGTGCACTGCCTATCAGAATCAGGTGAGAATAACTCACACTAAAAAGCCCTAGTGGGCAGGAAGCTAGATCAGCAGGGCCAGAGGAAAGCAGCATAAAGATATTCAGGACAGGGGTCAAGTCAGACACAGCAAACATTTCCTGAGGGTCAGAAGCAGATGTTGATACAGGCAGGTAAGGGAAAGATAGATGGAACAAGATATCTGCTCTGTGGAGGTGGAGTCAAGAGAACAGCGCATATGAAATGAATATGTATGGTAAGTATGGGTGGAACTTTGCCGACATGACTTGAAGATCTAAATATACCATTATATGCCATGTAATACATACAGGCAGAAAGATAGATGGGCCCCAGGTATAGCAACCAAAGCTTGCCACTGATCTGTTTAACCAAGAAGACAGATAGGCTCCATTGCCCTGCACTTTATGAAAACCCTTGTTGTGGTAGAATGTTCAAAAGGAAGCACATTCTGCTGGTAGTAGGGAATGGGTGTAGACTAGCAAGCTGACCTTCCTGGAGCAATGGATTAACTTTTTAATGCTCGAGTGAATTTGTGACACAACTTTCTTTTTTTTAAAGTGAGTTTTTTTAATTCACAAATTTCTTTTAATTTCCACACTGAATCAGAAATGTTTTTTATTTATTTACTTGATTCATAGCCCATTATTCATCCTATAGGTTCATAAATAATTGAAGGAACAATCTTAAGCAGGTCTACTCATAATTCTAAAACCTCCAAAGGAAGTTTAGAAATTTTATTAAGGGCCAAAAGTTAAAAACATAAATAAGTATTGACAAAAGAGTGCTTATTTCAAAGACATATAAGAACCTTGTAGGGACCCAAATAAAGCCTCTTAGGGCTTTATTTGGGCTCCTACGAAGTTTTTATATTAAATTAACACTCTTCTGTCTATACTTATTTACGTTTTTACGAAGTTTTTATATGAAATTAACACTCTTCTGTCTATACTTATTTACGTTTTTAACTTTTGGCCCTTAATAAGTTTTCTAAACTTCCTTTGGAGGCTTTTGCTTGGTTGGTTTAGTTTTTCTTCCCCTCTTTTTTTGGGTGCTACTCATAATTCTACCCAGATCTCTTCAGTGGGGCTTACTTTCAGGAAAGAATTCATAGGATTATACTACAAGTTTATTAAAAGCAAATAAAGAATTGTTACTTTGACAGAACACTGCAGGTTGTGACCACTTCAAGTTAGCTTGACATTTAACAGAGTTCTGAATGCCAGGAACACGTACATATCCTTTTATACAGTCATATGTTACTTCCGTTTTAACGATAAATTTCTCAAACTGTGCATACTGCTCTTTTAGTTTAGCACCTGTCAGATTTGGTGGTGAAAGGCAGGCCCCTGCAAAATAGAAAAAGAAGAAAATTTCACCACCACACAGGAGTTCTGAATGACATAAAAATGAGAATAGCTTCCTTCACTGTTAACACTGTTTACATGGCAATATATTTTCTGTATGTCACTTAACACATGGCAATCTCTATTATATAAATGAACAGGGTAAGCAAAAAAGCTCTGACCTGGCTAACCTGAACTTTCTAATATCTCAGAACCTAAGCTGGGACAGCCCTGATTAGTATTTGAATGGGAGACTACCAAGGAATTCTACGGCCACTATACAGAAGAAGGCAATGGCAGTTCACTTCTAAACATCTCTTTGTCTTGAAAACCCTACAGGGTTGCTGCAAGTTGGCTGCAATTTAATAAGAACATAAGAACATAAGAGAAGCCAATGCTGGATCAGGCCAATGGCCCATCTAGTCCAACACTCTGTCACACAGTGGCCAAAAATACCAGGTGCCATCAGGAGGTCCAGCAGTGGGGCCAGGACACTAGGAACCCTCCCTCTGTTGCCCCCCCCCCCGCACCAAGAACACAGTGCATAAAGTGATAAACTCTATAATACTTCAGTTTTCTACATTTGGTTTTCTGTTTGATGTTCACATATTGGATCACCTTGTTTTACCCCTTACTTTCTTTTCCACAGTTCTGTGTTCTGCTTTGTACATTGATATGCATATGTGAAGGTACCCTGGACAGCCACTTTCTATTTTGCCTTTGGCATTTTCTGCCTTATCCCTGTGATTTTTTAAATTATATACTATGTTGTACCAATAAAATGTCCACAATTTATAATGAGGACAATTTATATAAACAACATGACAATGTAGTTCCAAATATTTCTTTATTTTAGAAATATTCATGAATATTTGCATCAGATTTTTTCTCTTATACATATATGACACTATTTTCTGAACTGTTGTTATTACTTGGTGATTTAATTTGAATTAAACACCACTATTTTTCCTTTCCAATGCCTTTCTTGAATGTTCCTACTTTTAGATTTTTATAATTACTTAAGGTGCTGCCATTTTTTCTTTCACTTATGTTTTTCTGTTAATTAGCTAATTTACTGGTTCATTCTTTCCTGGAATGTAGACAATGCTGTCAGCAGTTAAACAGGATTTCTATGCTGGAACTCACATTCAAATGTTTAATATCTACTGATTTAATTTCCTGTGCTTTCTGGTTATTATCACTTGGTACTCCCTTATCTTTGTATCATCACCGATAGTTCCTTAAAATAACATGGTCTTAGGTTTTTTTGTCCCTTGTTTGGTTGGGATAAAATGTTTCCATATTGCATCTTTTTATAATTTTGCATTCTCTCTGTTTTACTCTGAGTTTTCTTCTTACCCAGGTTTGTTGACTATCTTATCACAGTCTCAGAAATTTGTCTCAGGATAAGTCTGTACCCATAATGTTGATTGAGACTATGGGAATGGTTAGCTGAAGTTTCCAAACAGAGGACCCAGAGTAGTGCAGTGGTTAGAGTACCAGACTAGGATCTTGGAGACCTAAAGGAAATTCCCCCTCTGCCATGGAAGCTTCCTGGGTGACCTTGGGCCAGTCTCTCTTTTTCAGACTAATATACCTCACAGGGTTGCTGTTGTGAGGATAACATGGAGAAATGATGTTGTAAGCTGCTTTTGAGTTCCCATTAGGGAGAAAAGCAAGCTATAAATAAATAAATAAATAAATATACTCAGGTCAATTCAGTTATCACATTGCCAGTGTTCTAATCTTTGTTTAATGTTCTCTGCTATCAGATTTCTTTCCGTGTATGACTACATTTCTCTTTGCCGTACCCAGTGCTGTAAACTTAATTTGTTCATCTGTGCATGTTTAAAAATGAGGCAATATGTACTGCAAACTTAAATTCTTAATCTGCAACCTTGCAATTTACCCATTACCGTGTATGCAGGTTGGGTGTGGGATCCCCAACCTGCTCCCACCTCATAATGAGCACATCATGTTGAACTATTATGCAGGGCAGAGATCGCAGACCCAACCTGTGTACTCTGTGATGCATATGCATGGAATATAGGTCTAGGGTTGGCTCACCATCAAGCTTCTTCCATATTCTGTTCAGTCTGTTTCTTCCCCTTCAACATATAAATCCTCCTCCTCCCGCTGTGTGTGTGCCTTCTCCTTGTACCTACAGTTATCAGCTACTATCATTCATTTTCAAAATACTCTATCTGAGCATGTGTAGCCTTTTTAAAAACTTTTTTAAAATGATGAGGGACTTCTGCCCCCCAGAGGAAAGGAAAAGTGTAATATCTAATTTCCCCTTGTCAGAAGGGACTTTTTTCCCTCGGCCTGTTTTGTCTTCAGGCACATTTACAGCCATGATAGTATACTAATAAATCTGGGTGATATTCCTGTGTTACATAGATCATGAATATTTTCTTAGTATTGAATAAACATTGTTATTATCTGCATTATTGTTAAGAGCCTGAATGAAGGAATGAAGGAATGAATGAATGACAATTTATTTGCCTTCAAGGGGAGTCGAGGAGAGAAGTTTAATCAGTATCTGCACAACTTTTTTAAAAATAGAAGGCTTTTCAACTTTTGTTACCAAGGTTTTCTTAGATCTTCCTGCCACTCTACCCACACATGAAAATATAAAAAACAAAACCCCAACCCAGCAACACCTCACAATTAAGATGGTAACCTGTACAACAGCTATGGGATAAACAAATACTTCTAACACTTTCTGATATAATTATCCAAGATTTTTCTTTTTCTGTTGTCATAGAGTACTTCCTCCAAAAGGGTTTTTTTACTGCCTGATGAATTTAATACTTACTAACTTTTTATTATTTAGGCAGGTTTGCAAAGGTTGAAATTAAAATGTACGAGGGAATGTGTACAGAATAATTAGAATGTTAATATACTGGTGCAAAGTTTGTGGGATTTATTGCCCTTTTCCCCCATCCCCTCTGGCTACACAAAAGCAAACCATTTATTCATCATTGGCAGTGATATTGATGGCATCACAGCACCCCATTTTAAAAAAGGCACTAAAATATCATTATATTGCTAGAGCATTGTAACAACAGGCCTAGCAGGTTCTCGGAATCCCCAGCTTTTTTTTTTTTAAAGGAAGTCTCTAGTGCCTTCCCCCATGGAGCTACACCTTTTCCCTTATATCTCCATGAGAGAAGAAGCCAGAGACACCTTTTTTTTTTAAATGAAAGCTGGGAATTCAGAGAACCCGCCTAGCCTATTGCCACAATATTCCACAGATGATTGATATTTTAGTGGGTTTTTCTTTTCTTTTTTTAAAAAAAGAAAATTAAATCACTTGTCTCCAGGGTAGGATGGAGGTGAGGGAGTGGTTTGACCACAACAGTCCAATCATCAAAAAGTGGGCTGGAGGTGAGTGAGAGTGGGTAGGACAAAGAAAACTGACAGAAACATTATGCAGGAGGAAAAAGGCAACTAAAAATCTGCTTCCAGAGAAAGATTGGGGTAGAAATGGTCTCCAAAGAACTTGGGGAAAAGGGGGGGGGAGAAAAAAATCTAAAGTAAAAACTAATGGCACAAAAATGCATGCATAAATCAGGGGATAAACTGAAGCACCAATGGGGCCAGAACCGATGAAAAACCTTATGAAGAAATGTCCATTGGTATACATTCAAACAGACAATCCAGATTTGTAGTGTTACTGAGGAAATGCAGATTTGTTCTATAGCTAGGAATGGGGAGGGTGTCTGTGGACTTATTCTAAGTTTGAGGGTATGGACAACCACAGTTCAAAGGAAATGTATTTCTGTAGTGTTTGCATGGGTATATGAAATGTTATGTTTTAAATTTCATAGGTTTTTAGGCTTCTGGGTACATAAGAACATAAGAACATAAGAGAAGCCAATGTTGAATCAGGCCAATGGCCCATCCAGTCCAACACTCTGTCACACAGCGGCCAAAATATACCAGGTGCCATCAGGAGGTCCAGCAGCGGGGCCAGGGCACCAGAAGCCCTCCCACTGCTGCCCCCTCCAGCAACAAGAATAGAGTGCATCACCTGCCCCAGACTGAGAGTTCCATCTATACCCTGTGGCTAATAGCCACTGGTGGACCTCTGCTCCATATGTTTATCAAATTTCCTCTTGAAACTGACCATGCTTGCAGCTGCCACGACCTCCTGTGGCAGTGAATTCCATATGTTAATCACTCTTTGGGTGAAGAAGTATTTCCTTTTATCTGTTCTAACCCGACTGCTCAGCAATTTCATAGAGTGCCCACGAGTTCTTGTATTGTGAGAAAGGGAGAAAAGTACTTCTTTCTCAACCTGCTCAATCCCATTCATAATCTTATAAACCTTGATCATGTCACCTCTCAGCCGTCGTTTCTCCAAGCTAAACAGCCCCAAGCATTTTAACCTTTCTTCATAGGGAAGGTGTTCCAACCCTTTTATCATTCTAGTTGCCCTTCTCTGCACTTTTTCCAATGCTATACTATCCTTTTTGAGATGTGGTGACCAGAACTGTACACAGTATTCCAAATGAGGTCGCACCAATTATTTATACAGGGGCATGATGATACTGGCTGCTTTGTTATCAATTCCCTTCCTAATAATCCCCAGCATAGCGTTGGCCTTCTTTATTGCAGCTACACATTGTGTAGACATTTTCAGCGAGTTATCCACTACGACTCCAAGATCTCTCTCTTGGTCCGTCTCTGCCAGATCAGACCCCATCAACGTGTATTTATATTTAGGATTTTTGGCTCCAATGTGCATCACTTTGCACTTGGCCATATTGAACCCCATTTGCCACGTTGACGCCCACTCATCCATCCTCAACAGATCCCTTTGGAGTGCCTCACAATCCTCCCTGGTTTTCACCACCCTGAACAACTTTGTGTCATCTGCAAATTTAGCCACATCACTGCTTAAATTTAGCCACATCACTGCTTAATTTAGCCACATCACTGCTTAATTTAGCCACATCACTGCTTAATTTAGCCACATCACTGCTTAATTTAGCCACATCACTGCTAAACAAGTTAAAAAGCATCGGACCGAGTACTGATCCCTGTGGTACCCCACTGCTTACCACCCTCCACTGAGAATGTTTCCCATTTATACTCACTCTCTGTTTCCTATTTATAAGCCAGTTTTTGATCCACAAGAGGACTTGTCCTTTTATCCCATGACTATTGAGCTTACTTAGGAGCCTTTGATGAGGAACTGTATCAAAAGCTTTCCCGAAGTCAAGGTAAATAATATCTATTGGGTCCCCCTTGTCCACATGTTTGTTCACTCCCTCGAAAAACACTAACAGGTTAGTGAGACAAGATCTTCCCTTACAGAACCCATGCTGAGTCTGCCTCAATAGTTTTTGTTCATCAATGTGCCTACTAATTCTTTCCTTAATAACAGTTTCCACCAACTTACCCGGTATCGATGTCAGACTGACTGACCTGTAATTTCCTGGATCTCCCCTGGAGCCCTTTTTAAAGATGGGAGTGACATTAGCTACCTTCCAGTCCTCAGGAATGGAGGCAGATTTTAAAGAAAGATTACATATTTTTGTCAGGAGATCCACAAGTTCACATTTGAGTTCTTTCAGAACTCTCGGATGAATGCCATCCGGGCCTGGTGATTTATTAGTTTTTAAATTGTCCATCAGTCGGAGGACTTCCTCTCTTGTTACCGCAATCTGATTCAGGCCTTTCAAACCCCCTCCCGAAATCGGTGCTTCTGGAGTGGGCAAACACTTCTCCTCTTCCACAGTGAAGACAGAGGCAAAAAATGCATTCAGCTTCTCAGCCATTTCCCTATCATCCTTCACTACTCCTTTTACCCCTTGGTCATCCAAGGGCCCCACTGCCTCCCTGGCTGGCTTCCTACTTCTAATGTATTTGAAGAAAGTTTTATTGTTGGTCTTTATGTTTTTTGTGATATGCTCCTCATATTCCCTTTTTGCTTGCCTGATCACAGACTTGCATTTTATTTGCCATAGTCTGTGTTCCCTTTTATCAACCTCACTAAGACTAGCTTCCCACCGCTTAAAGGAATCCTTCTTACCTTTTACAGCTTCCATTACTTTATTTGTTAACCATGCAGGCTTTTTTCTATACCTATTTGTACCTTTCCTAACCTGCGGTATATATTTTTTCTGAGCTTCTAGGATTGTCTTTTTAAATAGTCTCCAAGCTTCCCCAATGGTTTTGACCTTCTCCACTCTTCCTTTCAATTTCTTCCTCACATGTCCCCTCATACCAGAGAAGTTACCCCTTTTAAAGTTAAAAGTGGTTGTGTCAGTCTTTTTGGGCAACTCCCTATCTGTACAAATGTTAAACTCAATGACATTATGGTCACTGTTCCCAAGTGGTGCAATCACTTTTACATCTCTCTCCAGGTCTTGGGTGTTACTTAGGACCAAATCCAGGATCGCCTCTCCCCTGGTAGGATCTGTGACCATCTGTTCCACAGCACAGTCATTGAGAGTGTCTAAGAACGCAATCTCTTTTTCCCGAGTAGAACTCATATTGACCCAATCAATGTGTGGGTAGTTAAAGTCGCCTATTACAACACAGTTATTTCGTCTAGCCGCTATCTTTAATTCATTCATCATTTTATAATCCTCCTCCATCTTTTGATCTGGTGGGCGATAACAAACTCCCACTGTTAAGCCTCCTTTTGGACCCACTATTTCAACCCATAGCATTTCCACAAGTGAATCCAATTCTCTTACCCTCTCAATCTTACTGGACGGTATACCCTCTCTGACATACAGAGCCACCCCACCTCCGACCCTTCCCCCCTATCCTTCCGATATAATTTATAACCAGGAATCACCGTATCCCACTGATTTTCCTCATCCCACCAAGTTTCTGAAATACCCACAATGTCTATTTCCCCCCCAACACCAAGCATTCCAACTCCCCGATTTTACCTCGGAGACTTCTAGCATTTGTGTATAAACACTTATAGTTTCCCATGTTTGTTAAGCCCACAGCCTTCCTCTTGCTGCCTCGAGACCTTGCCAGGCAGTTCCTATCATTAGCCACAGTCTCAGTGGACAATTGTAATCCATTTCCTTGTACAAAAGTAATAGCTACCCCTTCATCTCTTTGAGATGAGCCATCCCGAACCAGAGACTTTTCATCTCCTGTCGGCTTTCCCCCATTATTCAGTTTAAAAACTGCTCTGCCACCTTTTTGATTTTGAGCGCCAGCAGCCTGGTTCCTTCTCGGGACAAGTGGAGACCGTCCCTTTTGTACAGCTCCCTCTTGTCCCAAAAAGCATCCCAGTGCCTAACAAACTTGAACCCTTCCCCCTACACCACCGTCTCATCCACGCATTGAGACTCCTGATCTGTGCCTGTCTCTCCGGCCCTGCGCGTGGAACAGGTAGCACTTCCGAGAAGGCTACCTTGGAGGTCCTGGCCTTGAGTTTCCTGCCCAGCAGCCTAAATTTCTCCTCCAGGACCTCACGACTGCATTTCCCCATGACTGTGATGCTTTACACACACAAACAAACAAATCATAGCAATTTAGAGCTGAATGAATGGTAAGATTATAAAATGTTTCCTCTTCTAAAAGGTCTCACATAGAAAGGATTATTCCAAAATGTGGAAAGTTAGCTTGTTCCAAAAAAGGTAATGCATTCTTAACCGGGCATGACAGGCAGGCATAGCATATGACATTTTGCTCACCTGGCTACACATTTTGTTTGGAGTTTAACAAACCTATGGACTGATGGGTTAGTATTTTTTCTATCAGATTCCTTAATAGCTGATGTTAAGAGTTTAATGGGAGAAAAGTGGGAAAGAAATATGATATTCAAGTGAATGTTGCAGACCCAGCATCCACGGGGGAGGCAAAGGAAAGGCAAGAGAACTATCATGTCATTAATAATCATACCTCCAATCACCTTTTGGATTAAAATTGGCCACAACTTTATTGGTTACAGCTATAAGAAGCCTTGGCACAGCACGGGCAAATGGATCCCAGCATCAACTGACCCTGCCTGCCAATAAATTAACCCCAGCCCATCTGCTGATGGGGGGGGAACCACAGGATGGCAAGAGGATGGATTCCACAAGGACAATCTCCAGCATGTGGTCTCCCTTGCCACTTGGGAATGTGAGTAATCCTGCAGGCCCCAAACTGGACATGTCCCTTGATAGCCCTCACCCCCAAATCCCTTAAGAGGATCCCCAGATATAGGAAAACACAGGCATACAGACCATTTTTTCCTAAAATGGATCCAGGCCTAAGCTGAAACTGCTCTGGTAGGCTATGACAAATGAATTAAACAAGCATCAATGACAGAAGGACCCCGCAACAAAACCCCATCACCTAGATTAACATCCAACCAATAAACAGTAACATTCACCCACCAACAGGCCTCAACACTGTTTCAAGGGGGCGGGTTGGATAGGAAAGAATCATGAGGCCAGATAAGGCCTGGGCAATGCAAAAGCATCCTTTAAATGCCCACCAGCACCCACCTCCTGCTCCTCCTTTGGCCCTCCCAACCAGCCCAATTGACCTGACCCTGGGAAGGGGCAGACCACCATCCCTGTGATGTCATAGCTGTCCAACCCCCAGCTGACCATGCAGCTGGATGCAGCCAGCCCTTGGTGCTCAGACGCCATTTCCCTCCCCCCACACCACAGGCCTGAAAACAGAAACCAAGGTAAGTCTGGGGTCCTAGATTGCAGGCCCAGTATCCATGGGGGAGACCAGGGAAAGGCAAAGGAACATTCATGTAATTAATCATCACACTTACCTTTGGAATTAAAATTGGTTACAGCTGTAAGAAGCTTTGGCACAGTATGGGGCAAACAGATTCTGGCATCAACTGACCCATCTGCCAGTCAATGAACTCCAGCTCATCCCAGCCCACCTACTAATGTGGGGGGGAACCACGGGATGGCAGGATGATAGATTCCACAAGAATGACTGCCACTGTATGATCTCTCCTGCCACTTGGGAGTGTGAATAACCCTGACAGCCCCTGAGCTGGGCATGTCCTTTGATCGCCCTCAACCCCAAAATCCCTTAGAGGGTGTTAGCCTGATTGCTTGTATGTATTAACAATAATGGAGGAATATGCGTAATTATTAATAGGCAATTGGCTGCGGGAGCGAACACCAGTGTATACAGAGGTCCCGCCCCTCCAGGAAGTATCAGCAATGGACATGGAGACCTTATAAGGTTGAAAATAAAGTCTTTTACTGGAGGTCTTCACAAGCAAACAATACATAGTCTCACACACAATTACCCAAGTCTAAGAAAAATAAAGAGAGATTCACAGCATGGTTGCATGAGCAAGAAGTCGTTGGTGGGTAATATTTACCTGTCCCGCTGTGCAAAATGTTCCTCTGGAAGAATGGAGGGGAAGAATGGAAGAAAGGGGGCCACATGGCCTGAATCAGCAGGTAACACGTGGAAACTCAGGCTGCGGACCTGGAGTTTAAAGATGGAGGCGGGGAGTTGGGAAAGCAAGCTGGACATAAGAGGGTCAAAGATTTGATAGGGGTTGTAGAGTGGAGAGAGAGAGCCTGTGGTCAGGCATCCCCTTATATGCAGGAGGATGGGGGCTGGTCATAACCCCTGGTCACACCTCCTGGTTAGTCTGTCCCTGAAAATACCCTATTGGCTGGAAGGTATAGGGGAGGGGGAGCTGAGGAGTAGTCAATATTGAGAGCTAGAAGCTTAACTCATGTCTGGCACCTGGGAGTAGGCAGGATGAGTCACCGAGCCGAGTCCATTGTTCTCTTGATGACCTTAGCCAGGCTCCTGATGGCGAGTAATTAGTTTACTCAGGGGTTTTATGCGGAACAATTGGCGTTTGATACACTTTTATA
This sequence comes from Gekko gecko, assembly GCA_029375565.1. NCBI lineage: Eukaryota > Metazoa > Chordata > Lepidosauria > Squamata > Gekkonidae > Gekko > Gekko gecko. Next base: position 123,141,582 of record JAPDNY010000006.1, on the reverse strand, counting down.
TGAAACAAATGATAAATTAATTAAGAAATTATGTGTATTTGTTACAGATAAAGATGGAGGATGAGGTAATTAAAGACTCTATAATAAAATGGACCCAACATTTTGGCTACAATATTGATCTTGACCATTGGTTGCAAATACGGAAAACAAATGTTAAAATATCAAAATCAGTGTCCTTAAAAGAGAATCTATATAAAACGTTCTATAGGTGGTATATGACACCAGAGAAGCTAGCCAAAATGTACCCCGGAATGCCTGATAAATGCTAGAAATGTAAGACACAGGTGGGAAGCTTCTTTCATGTTTGCGGAAAGTGTGAAGATGTGATGTTATATTAGAGAAGGGTGCATGAAGTGTCGCAAAAAAAGATATCTCTTACTGCTACCATTTAAACCAGAAATGTTTTTACTTAATATCATGCCTGATGTAAAAGATAAGAAAGTTAAGCACTTAATTATACATACATTTACCACAGCAAGACTTCTTTATGCCAAGTAATGGAAGAAATCAGAGATACCAATGAAAGACAAAAAAAATTGAAACAGTGGAAATGGATATATTGTCTGACTCATCAAAAGACCAAAGTAAACAAAATATGAGAGATATCTGGACACCATTTTATTTGGATGAAAAGAAATACTGAAGATCAGTAATAATGAGTATAATGAGCTGGCCTGAGCCTGCTGTAAAGCGGAGAGGGCGGGGTATAAACCTAATAAAATAAATAATAATTATAAGCTTGGGATAAATGTAACTTGAATTGTGCAGAACATGTACTTTTTCAGGTATCACAATAGATTTTAGCAATTTGATTAATCGATATTAGCTTTTTATTTATTTATTTCATTAGATTTCTACCCCACCCTTCCAGCAAAGCTGGCTCAGGGTGGCTCACACAACAATGCAAACAATACAATATAATAACACAATATACAATATAAAATCCAATAAAACACAGATTTAAAACCATAACAATACAACATATTAAAGTGCGAGCATGCTTCCTCAGCGTTCAGTCAGCTTCTTGATCTTCATCAGATGTCCCAGGCACTCAGGACAGGCTTTTGAAATTATATAAATGAAAGAGATCTGGAAATAAAGGTTTAAAATGAAAAATTTGTAACAGCTATTGTATAAGCTGGATGGAAATTTTCCTACATATCTTATCTCATTCCCTATGTCCTTCCCTTCCAATAATGTCATATATAATGTTGTTGTTGTTCAGTCACACAGTTGAGTCCGACTCTTCGCAAGCCCATGGGCCACATCACGCTGGGCCCCCCTATCTTCTTTCGTGCTTTGGAGTTTGCTCAATTTCCTATTCGTTGCACCAATAACACTGTCTAACCACCTCATCTTTGCTGTCCCCTTCTTCTTTGACCTTCAACCTTTCCCAGCATCAGGGTCTTCTCCAGTGAGCGCTCCCTTCTCATTTGGTGGCCAGAGTGTTTGAGCTTCAGCTTCAGTATCTGGCCTTCCAGGGAACAGTTAGGGTTGATTTCTTTAAAGACTGACTGATTTGATCTCCTTGCAGTCCAAGGGACTCTCAAGAGTGTTCTCCAGAACCACAATTCAAAAGAATCGATTCTTCAGTGCTCGGCCTTCCTTACAGTCCAACTCTTGCAGCCATACATTACTACTGGGAATACCACCGCCTTGACCATACGGACTTTTGTTGGCAGGGTGATGTCTCCACTTTTTGTTATGCTGTCTAGGTTTGCCATTGCTTTCCTCCCAAGGAGCAGTCGTCTTTCAATTTACGGCCTCAGTCACCGTCTGCCATGATCCTGGATCCCAGGAATGTGAAGTCTGTCACTGCTTCCATGTCTTCCCCTTCTATTTGCCAAGGAGTGATGGGGCCAGATGCCATGATCTTAGTTTTTTTGATGTTGAGTTTCAAGCCAACCTTTACGCTCTCCTCTTTCATCCTCAGAAAGAGGCGCTTGAGGTCCTCTTCACTCTTCCATTAGAGTGGTATTGTTTGCATGTCTGAGACTGTTGATGTTTTTTCTGGCAATCTTAATTCTGGCTTGTGATTCATCCAGGCCAGCATTTTGCATGATGTACTCTGCATATAAATTAAATAAGCTGGGTGACAATCAATGTTCCCTCTAAGCTGTGGAGTTTTGTGAGCAAAAAATCTACTTTGTGAGCTACTGGGATTAAAGTTGTGAGCAAGCGAATTGGCTACTGTGTAAATTAGTTTGCTCTGGAGCCACCCTTCCTGGGCTGAGATAAAAATCTGTGAGCTGGAGCTAAAAATCTGTGAGCTAGCTCACACTAACTCAGCTTAGAGGGAACACTGGTGACAATATACATCCTTGTTGTACTCCTTTTCCAATGCTAAACCAATCAGTTGTTCCATATCTGGTTCTGTCACTTCTTGACCCTTATACAGGTTTCTCAAGAAACCTATATAATATATAATATGGAAAGCCTAATAAAAATCTTCTACAAACAGCTAAACATGCCTGGGGTCCCCATCTGTGCTTCTTCAGGGGGCCCGTGGCTGCAGGGCAACTGGAGAGGGGCAGGCAAGGAGCCCAGACATGCTTTCATGCCTGCCCTGTGCTTTCCCAGCCCTCCTGCCACGGCACAGGGCAAACATGGAAGCATGACTCTTCCCCCTCCCCAAACTTCTCCACAGCAGCGGAGAAGTTCAAGGGGGGAAGGGAAAAAAAAGGCATGTCTAAATGCCTTTCTCTCCCTCCCTGTCTTGGGGAGGGAGAGAAAGGCATCTAAACATGCCTTCTTTTTTCCTCCCCCAGCTTCTCCACTGCTGTGGAGGAGCTCGGGGGGGGGGAGACATGCTTCCATGCCTCTTGTTAAATAGTATGTTCTATGGATGAACAGACCACAAGTCTCGTGATCAGCTCTACTTTATTAGTGATTTCAGCAAGAACAAGACAAGACCCCAGAGCTTCAGCTCTGTTAAATATCATGCAGTTGCCACACCCCACTCCCAGCGACAGGCTATTTACATAACATTACTACTTGATGGGTTACTTCCAGAGTCCTGGTAGGCTTTTGTTCCTTTAAAAAAATATTTAAATTTTTTATTTGAGATCGAATACAAACATACAAAATTCATAACAACCAAACAACAAATACTGCAACCTTGTATCAAAGTAAAGAATCAGATGGGGTTACATAATCATCAGAACAAGAAATTGAGAGCACATTTATAATGAAAGTCTGGATTATACGCCAGTCTAGTCTATGAAAAGAGGTTGTTTATAAAAGCACACCACGTGAGAGTTGCCTGAGAGTACCATCCACTGATAAGAATATTTAAGCCAGTTAAAATACTGTGTTGTCAAAGTATCATAAATGTTGACGATTCAGAAGTGAAGCCAGGATGCAAAATTTGGATTTTGTGGCAAGAGACCATTTTCCGTCATGAATTGTAAATAGCGAAACCAGATATGCACAAATCTGGAGTATGTTGATTTGATTGAGCAGTGTTCAATGTATCTGTTATTTTGTCCATAATCAGTTGCTCCCATACTTTATTTCTCCACTCCTCCACCGTTAGTGGTTTGGCCGACTTCCAGGCAGCTGCAATGGTGAGTGAAGCTCCTGTAAGTAGATACGTCGTTAGATGCTGGAGAGAATCTTCTTTCGTTGGATCTCTGAGATGTGGAAGGATGTTTTCTGGTGTCATCTGGAGTGTTTGTGATATTATTTTGGTTGTTTCAGCGATGACTTTCTCCCAGAAATGCTTTACATGAGGGTAACTCCACCAATAGTGCATGTAATCATTCACTGCTCCACAGTTCTTCCAGCATAATGGTGAGTAGGAGTTATATATGTGGATGATCCGTCAGTTGTGTGCCCAGATCCTTTTGCCACGCAGTTTGATAATTCAGTTTTGATGCGCTGTGAAGATTTATAAGAATTTTATATATCTTTGAAAGCAGACGTTTTGAGTGTTCCGTGTGAGTGTTTCAAACTGGGACTTGGTCCTCTTGAAAATGCCAGAGTCCGAAAGATTTTCTATAAGACTTCTCAATTGATAGTAGTGAAGCCAGGGAATTGGTTTTTCGATCTTGTTCTGAAACTGTATTTTCTGTTATATTTTCCCTCATAGAACAAGATCCTGTAGGCAGGTAAAGCCCGCTGACATCCAGTCCTGAAATGCCCCCAGTTCTTGACCTGGAGGGAACCAGTCTTGGTAAGTAAAAGTGGAGAGAGGTGAGATAGATGATGTCGGGTGTTTTCTCTGCTCATCCCAGATTTGTAGAGTGTGTGGTAGGCTTTTGTTCTTGTGCTCCAAGCTCAGCCAGTCTCTGGTGTGACATACCTGGAATGATTCAGTCCCAATACATAACACCCCTCACCCCTAAGTTCTAAAGCACCTTAACAGACATAGACTTCAAGGTACGCTGGCTTGCAATGTTCTCTCTGAGAACGTTAGGGCTCCTGTGGGGACCACACCGGAGCCAGGCTTGGTGAAGTAGGAACTGCACTGGAGTCCTGAGAGTTGGCAACAGAGTCTGGGAGATCCTTTGCGGCCTGTGCAGGGCCTTCCTCTTCCTGGCAATCTGACTGTGCACTGTTGTCGGGGGTGTTCTTGGTCAGTGGTGATGGCAGCGATGGTTCCAGGTCATCAGGCTCTGGGGGCAGCAGGTGGCAGCAGATCTGGCTGATGTGTCTGTGTAGAAGCTGGCCCCCATCCATCGGTACCTTGTACGACAGGGGTCTGGTGACTCAGGTAAACCTTGCCGGGATCCACACGGGGCTGCTGGGATAGTTCCACGTGAAGACAAGGGTCACCTGGAAAGACCCCTCTAGGTGTCTCCTGGCTCACTGGGGTTTGGAAATACCAAAAATCAGCAAATACTGTGCTACAGACGATTACTAAGTGTCTCAAGTAATTTTTATTTATTTATTTTTTATATATTTCTTATAAATTATTCACCATTATATTAATTATCACATAATCATTAAGTCTCTCTTAGTGAGCTCAAGGCTTCTTCAAAAGTGAAAAGCTCGTTCAGTCTCTCCTTAACCTTGCATAGTTATATAGAGCACAATAAGAGTGGACAATTAAAGGGATATAGTCCTCCATTAAAAGCCATTCATCAGTATTACAAATAAGTTTTTTGAGACTCTGTCCTTATATTAAAAGAATATGCATGCAGTAATTCACAAAAAACATAAGTCATTATACTGATTCAAACCACTTGGTTCCAAGGTGTTAAACAAAAAAATATAGCATGCCTCCTGTTGATGTAAGAGTTTATTGATATCCACCCTATTATAAGGATACATTTTTAATTTCTTTAAGTACAAAGAATCTTACGTCTTCTGGACTATGTTTCATGGTAATAAAGTGATTTGTTAAAGGAGCATCTGTCACTTGGTGTTTAAGGCATGATTTATGTTCCAAGACCCTTGTTTATATAGAAGCTGACAGGAACATATCAAACAATAAATTGAATGTCTGGTATTGCAATTTGTAAAATTAGAAAGTTTAAAATTGCCTATATTAGGGTGTGCAAATTCAGAAATTTCCAGACACAAACAGCAGGTGGCACAATTGCCACATTTATGATGTTCTACAGGTAGGATTCTTTTTTCAGCTCTAGTCAAGATGTTTTTTAGAAGAAGAAGAAGAAGAGTTTGGATTTATACCCCCGCCCTTCACTGCCCAAAGGCGTCTCAGAGCAGCTTACAAACTCCTTTCCCTTCCCCTCCCCACAACAGACACCCTGTGAGGTAGGTGGGGCCGAGAGAACTCTAACACAAACTTTCCTTGAGAGAACAGCTGTGCCAGAGCTTGTGACTGACCCAAGGTCACATCAGCAGGTGCAAGTGGAGGAGTGGGGAATCAAACCCCGTTCTCCCAGATAAGAGTCCACACACTTAACCACTACACCAAACTGGCTCTTTAGGTTATCAGATCTCCTGTATGAATTGATAGGTTTATCCTGGCAGCCAGGCAGGTCTGAAATTAAATGCCAATTTTGAAGGATAATATATTTTTTATTGGCCCTGCCAGGTGGGAGAATTCCAAGCTGCAAAAAATACCCCTTCTCTCCCCTGATCTTATCCTTTAACAATAAATTCCTATCTATTTTATTGGCCCTCTCTCTGGATTCCCAGAGAATATGTTGAGGATAGTCTCTAGCAACCCTAGGGTTAAAAGAAGCTGAGTGGGAGGCAGCTAAGAGCATTTGTGTGTCCCATGGACTTCCCAAGCCAGTATAGCAGGGCATATTGGTAACCCCCTAGAAATATGGACCGGGGCAGGACCCTGGGCGACAGCACCTGCGGCATCTGGTGGTCAGGGGCGAGGAGACTGAGCAGGGGCTTGTGATTGGTTGTGATGGTGAAGGGGTGACCATACAGGTAATCATGGAACTTTTTCACTCCCACCACAATTGCAAGGGCCTCTTTGCCGATCTGGGAGTAGCTCGGCTGACGACAGGGTCCTGGAGGAGAAGGCCACCGGACCTCCCTCCAGTCCGGCAGCTGATGGCCCAGGACTTCACCAACGCCATAGGGAGAAGCGTCACACGCCAAGATGACCGGGAGCATCTTGTCAAAGTGAGTGAGGACGTTGTTCAAGGTGAGTAGTTCCTTCATGGCCCAGAAAGTGGCGGTTTGTCGCCAACCCCACACCCACAGGGCCTTCTTGTCAAGCAGGCAGTGGAGTGGCTCTGTGAGTACAGCTTTATGGAGCACAAAGGAGTGGTAAAAGTTCAGAAGCCCCAAGAAAGCCAGCAGCTTGGCCTTGGATTTGGGAGTGGGTGCATTCATGATGGCGCAAACTTTGTCAGGGGCTGGATGGATGCCGTCAGTATCCATGGAGAACCCCAGGAACTCTACACAGGAAACCCCCAGGAGGTATTTGTCTCGCTTCAGCTTCAGCCCGGTGGAATCGAATCACAACATGGCGTGTAGGCGGGTGAAGTCCTCTTCTGTGGGGGTGGCTATCAGTACATCTTCAAAGAATAGCTGGACCCCAGAGATGCCTTTCAAAAGAGAGTCCATCAAGTTCTGAAAGATCTCTGGGGCCACACTCACCCCAAACTGCAAGTATTTGACTCTGAAACCATCCCGGTTGTGATGATGGTCTGCGCCTCGGCAGTCAGCTCATCCACCAGGGGTTGTTGGTATGCTTGGGCTAAGTCCAATTTACCGAAGACCTTGGCTCCCACCAATGTCGCTACGACATGGCTGACCACAGGCACTGGGTAAGCGTGGTCCCTCAGCACTTTGTTGATCGTACATTTCTAGTCCGTGAAGATGCGGATATCCCCATTTGGCTTAACTGGGGTTATGATGGGGGTTTCCCAGGGGGGATGGGGAACTGGCTCTAAAACTTCCTGTGCCACCAAATGGTCCAGCTCTGCCTCAATTTTGGGCATGAGCGCGAACGGAACTCTCCAGGGCTTGAGGAGGACGGGCTGCACCTCGGGACTAAGTTAGAGCGATAAAGAGGGCCATGTGTATTGGCCGAGGGTCTCATCAAAGATGGTAGGGGACTTGTCACAAACATTACTGAAGTCTGAGGGCTGCATGTGGTGCACCCCCATTACTCTGAACCCCAAGGATGCAAACCAAGACAGTCCAAGTAAGCTGGTGAGCTGTTCTTCAACCAGCAAATCCAAAATTCCCTCAAACTGCCTGTATTTCACATAGAATTTTCTCTACCCCTTAATGGCCACCTCGTTCTTTTGAAAGTCCCGGAGAGTGAACCCAGTGGGTCAAAGGTGGGGATGCCCCTGTGGACATAGCCTCCAGAGGGTGTCTTCCAAGATGATGGAGATGGAGGATCCTGTGTCCAGTTCCATCTTGGAAGGTACCCCCTCTATCATCACAGTCACTTTAATTTTATCAGGTGTGTCCTGGGGCGAATTCAATACCTGATGTCAGTGGATGGCAGTGGTGTGCAGATCCACTGATTCCCGGTGCGTGGCAGAGACTGTGGAGGAGGGCATCATTGAGACTCGGGAACTCACATGTGAGGGCCAATCTGCCAAGGTTCTTCATGAACTCAGTGTTTGACTTTAGCTGGTGCATGTAGGAGTCCATGCGGTGCGTCATCTTGGTTGGCTGAGGCGCGAAATGGCCGGTGAGCACCATGATGAGGGCATCTGAAGTGGCTGTCTCGAGAGTGGTGGGCGCGATGAGGCCCTGAACTAGCCTTAGGGTTGCGATCCCACAGGAACTCAGCAGGACAGCATTCTTCTTCTCTTCGTCCTCGATGTCCTGGAACAGTACGAAGTACTTGAGCCACTCCACCCAGGTCTCCCAAAGCTCTGGGTGAGCAGGGTCAAATTCCAGCGGATGTCCTGGAGAGGCAGCCATGGTCCCAGTTGTGATGCAGTGTGCATGGCACTGGAGCTTGGTGCGCGGTGTAGTGCAGATCGGCTCTAGGCTCACTCAACAGAATCCCACCTTCATCACCACTGTTAAATAGTGGGTTCCATGGATGAACAGACCACAAGTCTCATGATCAGCTCTACTTTATTAGTGATTTCAGCAAGAACAAGACAAGACCCCAGAGCCTCAGCTCTGTTAAATAGCATGCAATTGACACATCCAAACACACCCCACTCCCAGTGATAGACTATTTACATAACATTACTACTTGATGGGTTACTTACAGAGTCCTGGTAGGCTTTTGTTCCTGTGCTCCAAGCTCAGCCAGTCTCTGGTGTGACATACATAACACTTGCCCTGAGCTTTTCCAGCCACCCCGCCATGGTAGGAGGGCTGGGAAAGCACAGGACAGGCATAGAAGCATGCATGGGCTCCTTGCCTACCCATCTCCAGTTGCCCCGCAGTTGTGTGGTCTCTGGAGAAGTGCAGGCAGGGGACCCCAGGCATGTTTAGATGCCTTTCTTTCCTTCCTCCCCTGAGCTTCTCCACCATTGCAGCAAAGCTTGGGGGGCAGAAGAGGCATGCTTCCATGCCTGCCCTGTGCTTTCGCAGCCCCCTCGCCACAGCAGAAGGACTGGGAAAGCACAGGGCAAGTATGGAAGCATGCTTGGGTTCTTTGCTTTGGGGAGGGAAAGAAAGGCATTTAAACAAGCCTTCTTTTTTACTTCCCCCCCAAGCTTATCTATAGTGGCAGAGATGCTCAGGGGGAGAAAGAGGCTTACCCTATGCTTCCCCAGCCAACTCGCTGTAGGTGAGGGGGAGGACTGAGGAAGCAAAGGGCAGGCATGTAAACCTGCCTTGGCTCCCTGCCTTCCCTCGGTCAGCTGGGGAAGTAAAGACAGGAGTCTTTCCTTTATCAGTTTCACTCCCTGACCGGTCTGTGGTTAGGTTTAAATGTCTCAAACCCAACAGCTGACTGGCGGGAAGTGAAATTGACAAAGAAAGCGGACCCAGCAAGAAGGAATTTTTACATGCCTCCCTTCCCTCCTGTCAGGTATATCAAACCCAAATATATATTCAGGAATACTGGATATATATTTGGGAATACTGAATATTTTCCCAGTCCTGATACTTTACCGGTACTGGACTGGGGATATTCGGTATGTACTTTCTTTTTTTGCACACCCCTAATGGCTACTAGCCATGGTGACTGAGGGGAACTTCCACATTCAGAGGTACTAAATCTCTGAATCACAGAGCCAGGAGGCAACATCAGGGGAAGGTCTTGGCCTCTATGCAGAAAGAAGGATGTGGAGGGTAGGTTTCAAGATGGAAGGGAAAATGGGAAAGATGAAGCCCCGTAGCTAGATTATTTTTGGTGTGGGGAAGTGGATGGAGGAGGAGCGGGAGGAGAAAAAAGAATGGAGGTGCCCAAACAGCATATATTTGCATAAACCTTTCAGGAATCCCTCTTTCCCCCCAGTCCCATTGTTTGCAACCCATTAGAGTGTAGCCATCTATGAAGCCTGGAGTCACTTCCCCCCTCAGCTCAGCTCAGAGGGGGTCTGCTGCCTGGGAAACACGAGTGGGGAGAACAGGGAGAGCAAAAAAGAGGTAGGCATCTCAAGTGAGCCAGCAAGCCCTCTATGGAGTGCAACAGTGGGCATGGGGAGGAGGAACGGGGGGGCGCTTAGCTTCCTCCCCTCCTCCAGCTCTCTTAGCGGCCAAATGCTCCTAGAGGGTTGCTAAGCCAAGGGGGCTGGCAGGGAGGGGGGTCCCTGTCGATCCTGACTTCTCCCTTCAGCTGTGCTGCTCTTGCGCAAGCCTTCCCCACCAAGCTGCCCCTGTGCATCATGTCACCAGAGGCCCCTCAGAGCCAAGAATGCAGAAGAGGGGGAGCAGGCCCAGGCAAAGGGGCTCATCAGCCTCTAGGAGGGATTCTCTGCACTGCCTCCCCAGCTCTACAGTTAACCTCTTTAAGGGGTGCTTCAGCAAGGCAGCCACATGCCTAAGTGTAGCCTGGCCCAGAGAGTCTCATTGCCCCCTTCCCCAACCCCCTCAGGGCCCATTTAGTGGCCATTTATGTTTCTACTATAGCCACCTGCCTGCTTCACTGGGCTTGGGGCTGCAATGTGTCTCTGGCTGCAGGGATGGAGCAGTCGGGGAAGATTCATGAGGGCAGGGCAGATTTGGGAGGAAGCGTGGCCCCATATGCCCCATGCTACCTACAGCCCTGGAAGGATGAGGTCATACTCTGCCTGTTTTGAAGGAAGGGATTTCATGGTCACATGTCAGCAGTGGAAGAATGTTTGGGACAAGAACCAACTACAAAGTTTTGAGAATTCAAAGACCCTTTTCACACTCCATTTTACCTAGGCACTAACACACACACAATGTATGTCTGTATATGTATGTTTGTGTGTGTGTGTGTGTGTGTGTGTATATATATATATATATATATATCCCCATTTAAAGTATTTGTAACTGGTAGGAGCTGCGGTGGCTCAAGTGGTTAAGACGCTGAACTGCAGGCTGTGGAAGGTCAGTAGTTCAGCAGTTCAAGACCCGGGTGCCGCATGACGGGGTGAGCTCCCGTCTCTAGCTCCAGCTCCTGCCAACCTAGCAGTTCGAAAGCAAGAAATTGCAAGTAGATAAATAGGGACCACTTCGGTGGGAAGGTAACAGCGTTCCGTGCACCTTGGTGTTTAGTCATGCCAGCCACATGACCACGGAAACGTCTTCGGACAGTGCTGGCTCTTCGGCTTTGAAACGGAGATGAGCACCGCAACCCTAGAGTCGGATTCGACTGGCTTTCGAGCAAGGGAACCTTTACCTTTACCTTTAACTGGCATAATTATTACAATTTACACTGCTGTTGGAGGCTTTTGGATCTTTGTTGCCACTGGAGCATTACTGTGATCCGTGTTTCTCCTTTATGTGAGAAGGGGCTTGAATGAATTACCTAAACTGCAGCTTCTCTGATGTCTAGCTGGATGAGTCAGGAAATGTGCCATTCTGATCAAATTAATACCTTGATTGTCCTTCCATTGTGAGGGAAAGCTCTCAAAAGTGGTACAGAATACTAGAAATACTAGTTTATTTTCTTGCAAACAAGGGTTGATCTGTATACGTTAGGTATCAGGAGCCTTGAAGGGTCACACAAAAGGATCTTGATTAAACTGTTCCAGAATTCTCATGGAAACCAGGTTACTTCCTGTGAGTGCCTGAGATGATACCTTAAGTTAGATTTTCTTCTTGGATATAAAAGATGGATTTACTGCAGACTTCTGATTGTGTTAGGCCCAAGGATCTTCCAAGATTTAGGCATAGCTCTCATTGGGACAGAGGGTGCCTAGAGATAATGAGGATGCTACTGAATTTTTGTCTCCAGCCGCAATGTTTTCTGTCCTTTTTTTTTTTGCTGGAGCTGAGACTGCATTTTGTTTCCGTTGTCTATACAAAGCTTCAGATTTGAGAGAATGGGGATAAGGGTGAGAATAGAGAGGAGTATTTGTTTTGCTTTATTTTATAAACTAGTGAGCAAAGCCTGTTGTGGCAGTAGACAATGGGCCCTACATAGGAAGGGAGGGCGGGTGGAAGGAAGGCTGGTGTGCAGCAGCTGGCCAGCTGCCGGCGCCAGCTTTCTCTTCGGTGGGTGGGCGGAAGGGCCTGCGGTCGGCATGCGGCGGCTGTCCAGCCACCACCTGCGGCTTTCTCCTGGGCGGGTAGGGGAGAGGGCCTGAGGCCAGCACGGGGAGGCTCCATGGCCATGGCCACCGGCTTTCCAGGGCCCTCCTGGGCCTTCCTAGGGTGGCCTGCCTCTTTGGGGGGTGAACTCCACACTTACTCTGTTGATGGTCCTCTCTTGTCAGAGGTCCAGAGCAGAGTGAGCGGAAGACACTGGCCGGGGCTGACGTGGGCAGAACTGCACAGAGCAGCCACCCAACCCAGCCAGCATCTTCTGAGTGACAGTTCGTGCCGCCAAACACTGTTGGCGCGCATCAAACATTGTGGAACCAAAAATCACTTATTAAAAGGAGAGATATTTTTGAATATTATAGAAATAGGGTGCATGGAACATGGTTTTCTTCACTAGCTAGAGAACTGTAGGGAGCATAGGTAGCACTTCTGGGCACTGTAATGCAACTCTCTAATTTTGAAGTCAGGTCCTAGTGACATCACCAAATGGACAAAGATACTCTACAGAGAGACTGAGGTCCTTGACAAGGAAGCTAGTCTTCTGGTTGCCTACTGAGGGGTCAGGAGAAGAATCTGAAGCTATCTTAGAGATGCCAATGTTGATGACTCAACCTTCCCCTCTGGAAATGATTGTGAGAAATAGGACCAAGATTGCCTAGGGGTGTCCTATACAGCAGTCATCATGACAGCAGATGGCTGGGATGGGAGTGGGATCAACCATGTAGGTATGGCAGAACTGGATCCAGAATCAGTACCAGAAATGCCAACGTAATTGCTGTAGACAGAGGAATTACAGGCATAACAAAGCTACTAAGTGGAGGTGCAGAAAGAGAAACTGCCATTGATAGGGTAAGCTTTCACCTAGGAACTTCATCCTGTCTGCATGACCAGGAACAATGGAGAGAAACCCAGCCCAGAGAATTAAGATAAATGCTGAACTTCACAGTACTGCAACTTAAGGAAAAGATAGCCAGTCCTAATTAATCACTTAGGATAAGTTCTGAGCGTAGGAAAAGGGTACTACATTTTGTCTTTTCTTTGTTCCCTTGCTCAGACTGAATGCTTGCACAGACAGTGTACATACTTTCTTAATCATTTATTTAATTTTCATATACTTTGAATGTTCTGTGCCTGATCTCTGGAAAAACAGTGCATCTATTTTGGCTTGTTATTGGGAGGGCAGCAGGCAAGCTCACCATCCCTGGAGGATGATCACTTGAAATTTCACATTACTGTGTAGGAGCAAAGTGTCTCAATACCAATCTGGTTAATAGTACCATGCACATAAGGTGGGAAAGAAGGAGGACTCTGGGTTAAGGAACCAGTGGGTATCTTAAGTGCTGAAGTATGTAGATCTGCAAAGAATGCTCTGAAGAGAATCAAGTAGAAGAGCTAGGGCATGGTGAATCTGGATGAGCCTCTTGGGGGGGAAGAGGAAGAGTTGGTATTTATACCCCACCCTTTACTACCCGAAGGAGTTTTGGAGCAGCTTACAATCACCTTCCCTTCCTCTCCCCACAACAGACACCCTGTGAGGTAGGTGGGACTGAGAGAGAACTGAGAGAACTGTGACGGACCCAAGGCCACCCAGCTGGCTGCATGTGAAGGAGTGGGGAATCAAACCCAATTCTCCAGATCAGAGGCTGCCACTGTTAACCACTGTTGGAAACACATCTGTGGCAAGGTCTAAAATTCAGTCATTATAGGGTTAATGTGCTTTACCTTGTGTGCTATTGTTTAGACTGACCTGGAAGGAAACCTGGCACAAAACCAATGGAAACAAAGCCCGTGAAACTGAAGTCTGTTTACTCACAATCATTGGTTAATGTATTCAGGTGATTTAGGGGGTCAAGAAGAAGAAGTATTTCTTGATTGGAGGTCAAGAAGAAGAAGAATTAACACTGTGTGGTCAAACTGTAAAGATGTATTCCTAGGTGTCTTTGTTGATTTCTAGGTTTCCTGAGAACCCTTCCTTTGGAAATAAAGATTTTTACATAGAAGAAAATGCCTCCTCTCCAGTGAAGCAAAGATCCATTGCAATCTCTGAGTATTTAAGTATTTTTACCAATTTTTTCAACATATTCTGGTAGCAGAGGATGGTTTGGTTAACTGATTTTTGCCTGATATGCTTAAGTGAAGTAAGTTTCAAAGGCTCACTGGATCGAGAGAGAAAGACTAAGCTAATTAGCAGCTGAGAAGCTTGATTTTTAAAACAATCACTTTTTTTCCTCTGCAAAGTTTTCTTTACCCTTTCTGCCACGCAAAGCTGCACCTAAGAAAGGGTCACAACTCTAATTCTTGCCTGGTTAGAGAAATCTCCCTATGCCAGCCTGCATATGCTAATGAGCAGCTGAGAACTATTATTTTGAAGTTTTCGTGCGTTTGAATCCCGGCTGAGGAGGAAGAACAGGAGAAGCCGATTGCTTGTAACCAGCCCTTGTTTCCTGCTCTGAAGACAGGATTAACCATGTGAGTGCCTGCTGAGTGCCTGCTAAAGCCTGCAAGTCCAAACGAGTGATTCACAGACACCAAGCATGTCTACTGGATCAGCTGCAGATGTGAGTATGTTCTGAGCTGGAGATCTCAAACCAGGGGGTTAGGTCCACTCAAATGACCCAGCATAATTTTAATTGGTGGCTCAGCTCCCTAAAGAGTAGACTGCAAATGTATGGGGCTGAAGATATTTTAACAAAGGAAGTCCCTGCAAGTGAGCCAGAGAAAAGTGCCTTCAGAAGACTAGATGGCTACGCCAAGTCCTTGATTATGGGTTCAGTTAATTGCCATGATGTGCCTAGCCTGCATACCATAGAAACTTCCAAATTAATGACTGCACACCCGAAAGAGAGGTATGGAGGGGAGACAATGAGTAAAATTTACTACTTAAAGGCTCAGATTTTTACCTAAGTAAATGAAAGTGACTCTTTACCTGATCAATTAAAGAAGCTAATGGGGACTTACAATCAATTTTAAGAACTTGGGAAGACTCCTCACCAGTTAGACATGATTGCTGCTATACTGAATGGACTCCCTACAAGTTATAGAGGGCTAGCAATGTCTTTAAGACACCAAAAAGATCTAACACTTGACGGTTTGTTGATGGTTTTAAAGGAAGATATGACTCCAGAACTAGTCAGGATGCTTTGTCTAATGAGATGTCTGTTTTGAGTTTGAAACATGTGCACAGATTTAAAAGGGAAAAGAAAATTGAATGTGAAAATCATCTGGCCAGAGACTGTGAATTTAAAAATGTCAGAAATTGTGGATTTAAAAGGGATGTCAGACAGAAGTCCACCAGTGCATGTATTCAGACTGAAAGAGCGACATCTGGTGGAAGAGGAAATTACAGCAACCACAGAGGCTTTAGGCCTCAAACAAAGGAGAATTCCAATGCAGCTAGAAATGTCAACAGAAATACTCAGAGGAATGGAAATAGTGGTTATGCTTTTAGAATCTGTGATGATGATGATGATGATGATGAAAATAAGAGTGTTTTTAGTAGATTCTGGATCCTGTACACACATATGCAAATATAAGGACTTGTTTTGTGAACCTGATATTAGCAATAGACCTGAAGTGTACCAAGCTAATAGGTAAGGTAAAGGTTCCCTTGCTCGAAAGCCAGTCAAATCCGACTCTAGGGTTGCGGTGCTCATCTCCGTTTCAAAGCCGAAGAGCCAGCGCTGTCCGAAGACGTTTCCGTGGTCATGTGGCCGGCATGACTAAACACCAAGATGCACGGAACGCTGTTACCTTCCCACCGAAGTGGTACCTGTTTATCTACTTGCAATTTCTTGCTTTCAAACTGCTAGGCTGGCAGGAGCTGGAACCAAGACGGGAGCTCACTCCGTCTTGCGGCACCCGGGTCTTGAACTGCTGAACTACTGACCTTCCACAGCCTGCAGTTCAGCGTCTTAACCACCTGAGCCACCGCAGCTCCTACCAAGCTAATAAGGAACCTCTTAATGTAGAGATTGCTGGAACAATGCCAATCAAACTCCTCAATACAACTGAAGAAGTGATGGATGTTAAATTTTAAAATGTGGCTCTGATTCCTGAAGCATCTGATAATTTGATTTCAACCAAAAGACTTATGGAAAGTAATCATAAAGTATTGCTTAAGAGAAGGAAAGGAAGTAAGATTGTTGGTGAAATGTCTGGAACTGAATATGAAGCGGAGGAGAGAAATGGATTTCATTATCTTGTGGATGTTAGTGGAAAATCAGAAGTTGTTGATGCTGATGAGAGACAAGTTTATCAAACTGGTAATGGCTCTTGTAGTCATGGGAATTGCTTGTATGAATGGCATTTGAAGTCTGCACATCGTGGGATGCAGAGTGTTGAAAAGTTGTTAAAAGAATATGGAATTTTTGTTGTAAGTTGTGACAAGGCAAAGGAGAGATGTGACACATGTCTCATAGCAAAAGGAACTGCTCCAAAGTACACTAGCAAGTCCACTAGTCACAATGAGAAGTTCCTAGAGACTATGTATAGTGATCTTGTTGACCCACTAGTGCCATCCTGTAGCGGGAATAAATACTTTGTGACTTTTAATGTATTTAGGTGATTTTCTTCTAGGGGTCAAGAAGAAGAAGGATCTCCATTGTTGTAGACCATGTGGTAAAACTGTAAAGATGTACCTTTAGGTGTCTTTGTTGTTTTGGAGATTTCCTGTGAACCCTTCCTTTAGAAAAAAAGATTTTTACATAGAAGAAAATGCCTCCTCTCCAGTGAAGCAAAGATCCATTACAATCTCTGAATATTTAAGTATTTTTACCAATTTTTCCAACAATTACTACACCATAGCTGGGTCTCAGTAATCAGTTGGAGATGCAGCCAACAGCTGGACATCTGTGTTCAAGACATGCTGCTATATATACATGATCTATAGAACTGGACGTGCAAAAGTTTCCAGAGAAACAACAATTCTGGTGGAAAAGTCCAAACTGAATCCTGTGAATCTGAATCAAAGTGGCTACAAAACTCTCAAAAAGGCTACATGCAATCCCAAAGATATGAGCAGTACAGGAATGGTGACTGTGGATGGGAATCATCTGTCACATCCTGTAGTTCCATATATGAGACCTTTTTATTTGGTTCTGAAAAAGTGCAATGGTGATACTTGAGTTCTGAATGTTCAAGTCTCTGGCTTCAATATGGAGGAATTCAAACCACAGTTTATAAACGGTTAAATATAAGCAAGACAAGTGGTGCCTTAGAGACTGCACAGATGAGTCTACTTAATATCAAGACATTTGGTACCTGGACCATCACATGCAATAACCCCCCAAACATTCTCTGGCAAGGTAGCACTAGGGAGAATGGTACTGTTGTGGAAAGCATCCTTAATGAAGCACTGGCAGGGCATGCAGGTTTCTCCTTAGTCAAGTAATTTTATTAAAACTAATCAAGCAGCCTGACAGCTTCAACATTCCATAACAAAGAAGAAACCCAAGAAATATAGTTCAGCTTTGAAAAGAACAGTTGGGATGGAAGGAGGGGGAGTGACAATTATGGTCATGAGGGAAAGAAACAACTGAGAGACTGTGGAGTAGTGGTTAGAGGTCTGGACTAGGATCTAGGACGTGATCCAGCTCTAAATCCACACTTCACCATGAGGCTTCACTTTGGGCCACTCATAATTGCTCAGCCTAATCCACTTTCACAGCGGTGTGGTGAGGCTAAAAAACATGGTTAACTGCTGTTTGGTAATATCGGTAACTGCTGTTCTTGAATGGTCATCTGGTCATTCACACTGATTCAAAAACTTCTAGCACTAGCTTTTTAGACATTAAAATCCCCTCCCCATAGAGACACAGTATCAAATGTGCATGCCTAATGGTACCCCGCTCAGATATTTTCAAAACTAAGAATATTGGGCAGTTGTTTAAAAGCATCTATTGTGGGGAAGGTGGGCAGGATGACACCCGCTCAAAGGACAAAGATAAGCACCCTGTTTCTACTTCTTCATAGTTTCTGTGCAAAACACTGATGGGGTGTAGACTAGCAGGTTAACCTTACCTGGAGCTGTGGCTTAACTTACAATTTCCATACTTTTGGACACATTGATGAATTTATAAATGATATTACTTTTTTGCTGAATAGAAGTGTTTTTAGTCCCTACATCATTAAGGTAGGCAGATGAAAAAATGTCTTATTTGTCTATTAAACTGATAGCCCACTGTTCATCGAACAACTCCACAATTTATTACTAAAAGTAAAATGAGAGTGTTTACCTTCACAAAACTTTTGACGAGATGACCACTGGAAGTCTTTTTCACAGCGAATGGAATTCAGAGTGCCAGGAATACGTATGTATTCTGCATTGCAGTCATATCTTACTACTGCCCCAGCAGGAAAGTATTGTAACCTTCGAAACTCCACTTGTAGTGTAGCACCCCTTATAACTGGTGGCAGATTGCAGCTCTCTGGAAAAAAAGATGACAATGTAACCATCCAGGAGTTCAGAATGATGCAAAGGATAAGCATCCTTTCATTGTTGACAGAGTTTTTACATTAGCAATGTCTTTTCTGTTTTCTACATTACAGAAAGTAGTAACACATGCTATAGTTATTTTTTTTTTTAAAAAAAAGGTTAAATTCACTAAACCTAAATGTTTCTGGGAGCAAATGGAAGAAAAGATTAGAAAATGTAAAAGTGAAAATCCAGGAAAAAAAAAATTCAAAATGGAATGGCATACACAGCATGAGGAGCAGACATCATATAAAATAACACCACTTATTCAGTTGCACCTTTTGTCCAGAGCACAACCAACCCAATGATTGATGGATGAGCATTTTTACTATCAGATTCCATAAGAACTGATCTTAACAGATTATTAAGAGAACAGTGAGAAAGAAATCTGATATTTAGCTGAATTACAATATTGAATTATGATTATGATCTAGAGGTTGCTTTTTATAAATTATTTAAGAAGAAAAATGCAAGATTATTTGTCAAAACCAAATCAATGCTTTGGAAAAGCTGAAAAATATTGGACTATGTCAAATAACTTGCTCTATTATTCTCAAATCCTTAAGGTATCAGTTTTCAGTTTCAGTTTATTTCTACTACAGTCCTTTAGACTAGATATGCTTACAGATCTCTCTCTCTCTCTCTCTCTCTCTCTCTCTCTCTCTCTCTCTATATATATATATATATATATATATATATATATATATATATTACAGATGAAGCATTGCAGAAAATTTAAAAACTAATATAAAATTTTTAAATATAAAAATATAACATAAAATGCTTCCAAGTAAAATGTATCCAAGACTAGTATAAAAGTTACACTTACAACTAACCGCTAAACAATTTCCGTGACCTAAGTATCACCTTACAAAACCTGGCTACTTGATAAGTAATCTTGGGATGTCTGCCAATTAAAAGAAATTCAAGTTTAGTTTTTTCTGGCAGACCTGAGTTTTTTCCTATCAGTGGAGTGATAATCTCTCTATGTGCCACCTTATAGTGTGGGCATTTAAAGAACATATGTTCTAAAGTCTCTATCTCCCTGAGTGGGCAGGTGCAAAGCCTTTCCATGTAAGGAATGTTCTTATATTTCCCATCAAGTACAGCGCAAGGGAGGGCAGAGCATCTAGCTAAGGAAAAGGCTCTTCGGAGCTCCTTTACTTCCATTGAAATTAGGTAATCTACTGCCTCAGCTGCATTTTTAATACTTGCCCTCATAATATTTTGTATGCTGGCAATATCAGTTTGACATTCGATGTCCTTAATTCTTTGTATTTATTTATTTATTTATCTATCAAATTTATACCCTGCCTTCCCCACAAAGCAGGCTCAGGATGGCTTCCATACAGACATAAATACAATTAAAATCATACAATTATTTAAAACATGACAGGTAAAACAGATACAATCCCAAAGTGCTGGCAGCATTAAAAAATTAACTTAGATGGCACATTTCAAAAATAGATTTCCGCTTCCCAGATGTTCTCAGATGTTCTTCTGCTCATAATTTCTTACGGCATCAGCTCGATGTTCAGAAACCACAGGACAGCAGTGGCCCCTAATTGAATTCCTGGTGAAAGAGCTCCATCGAGCAAGCCCTGTGGAACTGTGAGAGGTCTCGCAGGGCCCTGATCTCCTCCGGGAGCTCATTCCACCAGGTAGGGGCCGCCACTGAAAAGGCCCTGGCCCTGGTAGTAACTAGCCTGGCCTCCCTCGGGCCAGGGAGGGTCGACCGATTTTGAGACCCAGACTGTAGTGCTCTCTGGGGTATATACGGGGAGAGGAGGTCCCGTAGGTATGTTGGACCCCAGCCATATATGGCTGTAATGGTAAGAACCAGCACCTTGAAGCGGATTCGGTATGCTTTTGGCAGCCAGTGCAGTGTCCTCAGCACAGGCTGGATGTGCTCCCACCTGGGAAGGCCCATCAACAGGCTAGCCGTGGCATTCTGCACTAGCTGCAGCTTCCAAATCCATGACAAGGGCAGCCCCATGTAAAGAGCATTACAGTAGTCTAGTCTCAAGGTGACCATCACATGGATCACTGTAGCCAGGTCAGTGTGGTCAAGGTAGGGAACCAACTGCCTGATCAGCCTAGGGTGGTAAAAGACCGACTTAGCAGTGGCCACTACCTGGGCCTCCATAGTAAGGGAGCACTCACAGACCCCTAACCTTCGGCGCTGGCACCAATGGAGCCCCCCGAAGGTCGGGAATGGGATCCCCACCCCCAAACCGCCCCAACTCAGGCACAGGACCTCCGTCTTCACTGGATTCAGCTTCAGCCAGCTCAGTCTAAGCCAACCAGCCACTAATTGTTTCACTAATTTTTTTGCTTGTTCCATTCTACATATCAGAAACACCTGAGGGGAAAGGCCAATCCTGACAAGGTAGCTTTGAACTGCTTTGTACCAGTTTGATTGAAAATTATCAGTGTAAATCAGAGGGAGTAGACCTTGTGGGCTAAGCTGTCCCTTTAGCCATGTGTAAATAGATAGGATACTAATCCATGCCTCGACTTTTAAACATCCTGTCTCTAATCGTACCCTGGCATTTGATACATATTTGGGGACCTGTAGGATAGTTCTTAAAAATTTAGATTGAACTCTTTCTTGGGGGTTAAAATATGAGCTAAGCCTTAAGGTATCATTGCTGAAGATGATTTAGAATTTTAAAGATCAAAACCTACATTTAAATTTGGTCCAGTTGTCTTTGTATAAATTTTTACTTTGTCCTGTTACATAAATACCCAGGTATTTTATTGGTTTTTTTTTTTTTTTAAGAAACAACACATTCTGTTGATTTCTGTATTTCTTCTTGTTCTTCCTTGGTTGTAGCTAATAAAATTATCTTGGTCTTCTTTTTATTAAGTATATATCCAGAATGAATTCCAAATCTGGTTATTTGTTTCATTGTATAATTCAAGGAAATGCTTGGTTTAGTTACTGTTATGACAACATCATCAGCATAGCTTTTCATCTTATATTCTTCCTTATCTTCTTTTATTCCAATAATCCTATTATCTTGCCTAATTTTATTGGCTAATATTTACATTGCCAGAATAAATAATAGTGGTGATATCAGGCACCTGTCAGGCTCCCTTTGCTATCTCAATATTTTCCAATTTTAAAAAGTTCAATAAAATTCTGGCATGCTGATCAGTATAGATACTTTGAATCCAGTTTAAGTATCTACCTCCACAACAGGAGGCTACAAAGCTTGCTGGCATTCTCCGATACTACCAATAAGATAAAAAAGCAGAAAGATAGAATTTCAATTCCTGATTGCGGTTTCTAATCAGTTCCTGATTCAGCGCCTAATAGATGAATTTTCAGAATAATACCTTAAGCAAGTTCCGTTCAAAGAATTATTTATAAAAGTTATATATGGCAGGCAGACTTACTTGGTATTTAATCAGCAATCCTTTGCACCAGCTTGAAGATAGCTACAGTACAGGAGACAAGAGGACTTAAGTCCACTCATTAAAGGAGACCCCAAATCCTCCAATCTTCCATGGGTGGTTCACTGAAGCACCTCTTAACTGTGGGGGGGCGCTAAATTTGTTTTCCCAACGCTGCCTGGCTTTTAAGCCCTTGGAGCAGAGGAAGCAGGAGAGGGCATAACAAAACAGTGCTCTCAACCAGACACCATCTTGCAAAAAAACCCAACCCTGATGAAATGTTGACTCCATGGACAACTACAGGGAAACACACACACACACACCAAATATAGGCAAACTCCATATTGGGTATTATTAGTAAATTAATAAATGACTGTGCACTGGAACAGCTGGTCACACAGCCAACCAGAGGGGTAGAGATCTTGGACTTGGTTCTGAGCAGATCTCAAGACCTGGTGAGAGATGTAGAGGTTGTTACACCAGTTGGGAACAGTGACCACAATGCTATTAAGTTCAACATTCAGGTCAATGGAAAGCAGGCCCGTAGCTACTGCAGGGCCCACAAGGCCCTGCCCCCCATGGTTTTTATGGGCCCCTCCCCCTGGGCGAGCTTGCCTACTACCAGGAGCCCACGTAGGAGGGGCAGCAGGAGCCACAGGCCCCCCCGCCAAGCCCCCCATTCCTGCTGCCTTCACTGAGGGAGAAAAGGTCCAATGTGGATGGGGGCCCAGGCAGCTATGGGAGCAACAGCAGGGGCCAGGCAAAGGCGCTGGAGTCAGACAGAGCCTGATCCTGCCCCTTCAGAGGGAGGTAGAAGAGGACGGGGCTGAAGCAGCCAATGAGAAAAGGTACCAGGTGCTGACCTGGCTGTTGCCGGGTAGAAAAGCCCTGGAACACTGCAGGAATGGCAGAAAGTCGGAGAGAAGAAAATCAGTCCAATTCCAGCAGCTTCTTGTTTCTCATGCTGCTCCTTACTCCCCCCTCCAAGACTCAGCTGTGGGGTCACGATGGCTGCATTCCCCCTCCATTTGGATGGGACCCTTTTGTGCCAAAGAAGGACCCCTGGAAACACCCCCAGCAAGACAATGAGGGGATAAACAGAAAGAGGAGCAGAGCCTGAGTCCCCACCAGTGTTCCCTCTAAGCTGGGTTAGTGTGAGCTAGCTCACAGTTTCTTAGCCTCCAGCTTACCCATTTTTGTGATTTATGCTAATTTATGCAGCAGCCAAATTGCTCGTTCACAATTTTAATGCAAGTATTATTATTTATTGTATTTATTATTTAGAAGTATGAGCATGGCATGGCAGTACCACACAGACATATAATGGCAGGCCCCCCAAGAAAAACATTCGCACCCTGAGCAAAAAGTTGTTAGCTACAGGGCTGATAGAAAGTTACCCTTGAAGTTCAAAACTGTAACATTTTATTTCAAAAGAGAGAACTTTACAAAAATGAAGGGAATAGTAAAAAGGAAGCTGAAGGGGAAACACAAGAGAGTCAATTCACTGGAAGATGCTTGGAAGCTATTCTCAAACCACACTAACTAAAACTCAAATAGAATGCATCTCACAGGTTAGGAAAGGCACTGCCAAGTCTAAAAGAAGGCCTGTGTGGTTAACAATGCAAGTGAAGGAAGCTATAAAAAGCAAAAAGGCTTCTTTTAAAAAGCGGAAGGTCTGCCCCAATGAATTGAACAATAGGGACACAGGCTCCGGCAAAAGAAATATAAGGCAATAATCAGACATGCAAAAAGAGATTTTGAGTAGCGGGTTGCTAAAAGCATCAAGAAAACAATAAACTTTTTAAAAAACTATATCCAGAGCAGAAAACCAACCAGAGGAGCAGTTGACCAAAATATAAAGGGATTGCTAAAGGAAGATGGGGAGATAGCAGAGAAGCTCAACGACTTTTGTTTTCAGGAAGGGAGTCTTAAGAACTGAGCCAAATTGAGGTGACCACAGATGAAATTCTAGACCTACTGGGGAAATTAAAAACTGATAACTCTCTGGGTCCTGATGGCATACACCTTGAGAGTCTTTAGGGAACTCAAATATGAGATAGTTGGTGTATTAATCTATGTATGTGACCTATCCCTAAATTCAGCTGCTGTAGCACAAGACTAGAGAGTGGAAAACGTGACACAAATTTTTGAAAAGGGATCCAGAGCGGAACCAGTCTGTCCCAGGCAAATTAATAGAAACTGTAATCAAAGATAGAATTGTTAGGCATACAGACAAATAATAGTCCTGGGCACATGGGGAAGAATGAAGGGAAGCTTATGTGTACCTTGATAAGTGGGTTTCTTAAATGCTGAAGTATGTGGTTCTACAGGAAACCTTCCCAAGGCAAGAAACTGCAGAGAGGCTGAATAGAGTGGTGGGTGAGCTGCTTGAATGTTATCCTGAAACTGCCCTTCCAAAATGAATCCAACCACCAGGAGAAAAGCTACAGTCTAGAAATTATACTAGAAAAACATGGAGAACCTATAACATTGTACATTCAGAGATGACAACTCGAAGAACAACAGTTAAAGAAAAGTAATCTATTTTTACTTTTTTGTGGCATCTGATGAGTTTAGACATGGAAGTTACCTGGAACCATTACAATTTCCATACTTTTGGAAGCATGAGTGAATTTCTAAGTGCCATGCATCTCCTCCTACATGGAAGGCATTTTTAAAACTAAAATTTCTTTTAACCACCATATTATTAATGTGACATCAGTGGTTCAGTTGTTATGTGAATTTTAAGTGTGAGTGCGTATGATTATTGTTGTAGATCACCGAGAGGATTGCAGTTTAATTTCGTTGTACTATGTACAATGACAATAAAGTATATATTATTATTATATTATTAATGTCGGCCAGAAATATCTTTTCTTTATTTGATTTATACCCACTATTCACCCTATCAGTCAAAACTTATTCAGCTTGTCAAAAGCAGAGAGAGAGATTACCTTTACAAAACTCTTCAGGTTGTGACCACTGTGAATTATCACCACAGCGAACAGCATTCTTAGTGCCAGGAACATGTTTATATCCCTCATCACACTCATACTGTATTACCGTCCCCACAGGAAAATATTCCACCCCTGCAAACTCTTTTTGTTTAGTGCCTGTTGGATTTAATGGCAAAGGGCAGTCCCCTGCAAAAAAAAAAGTAAAAGAAAATTAAGCAACATTCAGAAGTTCTGTACAACCCAGACATGAGATAAGCATCCTTCACTGTTAACATACTGTGTACCTGACAATATGTTTTCCACGTAACAATAGTAATTACTGCAATCTCTGTTATATAAATGAAGAGGTGTCAAGCTCATTTGTTACGAGGGCCAGATCTGACATAAATATCACTTTGTCAGGCCAGGCCATGTGTGCCATAAAAATGTAATAGGAGATATAAATACACAGGCAAACCCAATTAACAATATTATTTCTTACTCAAAATATAACCAAAAGCAATTGTTTCCTAGCAGTGAAAGCAATTGATTTACTGGGGAGCCCAAAACCCCCCCAATAAATGTATTTAATCATATGCAAAATTAGTTTTTTTCTGAATGGATACCATAAAAGGGACAGTACCTTATATTTCCATACATACCAGTGGCTTGTGAGCTGGGTAAGAGCCCTGGATGGGCTTGTTCCGGCCCTGGGATCTTATGTTTGACAAACCCGCCCTAGGAATTTGGAAGGTGGATGGATGGTAAGATTATAAAATGCTTGCTCTTGGGGGTGTGGTGTTGATGGAGAGGAGAGCAGATGCCTAAATTCCCAGCTCCTGAGCTCCCCCCCTTTTTCTCTCTAAAAATCAACCAAACCAGGGTACAACGAAGCATTCTTTAGCTTATGGGGAAATCAAGCCATCACAAAAACAAACCTCCTTCATCTGAAATGAAGCTATTAAAAGCATTCCTTCACTCAGGGTGGATGGCTGAATCACACCTTCCAACACAAGACTTATCGACAAAGATGGCCACCGAAACCGAAATAACAGAATCCGTACAAGGCAATCTTACCAAGAAGGACCTAGTCAACTCTCTAAAAGACTTTGGCAAAGGAGATCTCTAAGTTTATGTGGGCGGGAAGGAAGCCAAGGATTAAAATGAAAATTCTCTGTGATGCGAAAGAAAGGGGAGGCTTCCAACTTCCTAATTTTAGACTATATCACGATGCGGTGTGCCTGGCTTGGTTGGAACAATGGATCAATTTAGAGAACAGGCAGCTGTTGGCACTAGAAGGGCATGATCGTAGATATGGTTGGCATGCCTATTTGTGGTATGAGAAATCTAAAGTGGATAACCTTTTTAAACACCACTTCATAAGGAGATCACTTTTTATGACATGGATGAGGTATAAGAGATTTTTCTTTGAAGCAAGACCAATGTGGATTGTTCCGGCGGAAGTAATAAGACCACTTTCAAGGCACAAAGGGAAAGATTGGTTACCCTACAGAGACATTCTGAAATTTGAGGGGAAAAGTTTCGCGATGAGACCTAGAGAAGAATTAGACTTTGAATATGACTGGTTAAACTATAGACAGATTTATGACTTAATCACGACTGATGAAATGAGGTTTGGTTTTAGAAAAGAAAACAATGAAATTGAAAAGATATGGATTGAAAAAGGTAAAAAAATGATCTCTAGAATTTATAAGATTTTGTTAAAATGGTATACAGAGGATGAGACTGTAAAAGAGCAAATGGTGAAATGGGCTATAAATGTAAATAGAGATATAGAAATGTCATCATGGGAATGTCTATGGAAAAAATCGATCAAAATTTCAACATGTGTTAATGTTAAAGAAAATTGTTATAAAATGATGTATAGATGGTATATGACACCAAAAAAAATTGCTAATATGAATGAGAATATGTCTAACAAATGTTGGAAATGTAAGAAAAAAGAGGGCTCGTTTTACCACATGTGGTGGACTTGTGAAAAGGCAAACGCTTTTTGGACCGAGATTCATAATGAAATTCAGAAAATCTTGAAATGTACTTTGAAAAAGGAACCAGAAATGTTACTTTTAGGACTAAAATTAGAAGAAGTTAAAGTAGCAAAAAGAACTTTGTTATGGTATCTAATTTCAACTGCAAGAATTACTTACGCTCAATTCTGGAAACAAGAGCAGGTACCTGACAAATGGGAATGGATTAAAAAAATGATTTTTATGGCTGAAATGGACAAGTTAACAAAAAAACTTCATGGAGCAGAAGATGAAGAATTTTCAGCAGACTGGAAAGATTTTAAAGACTATTTAGAGCTTAATTGGGACGTGAAAAATAGACTACTTTGCTTTGATAGCCATTAATGACAGAAATGTTGCAACAAAAGAGACTGTAATAGAAAAGTTACCTAATGGTTATAACTGAAAAAGGGAAAATTTTGATCTAAGATTTGAATACTAAGAATGAACTGAATGTATGAGAATATTGATTGAAATGTTAAAGGGGGTGGAGCATCGTGGGAAGCCAAGGGATGGGGGGACAAAAAAATTGGGGGGAAAAGGATCTACTAAGAAATGTAAGCTATATGGAATATGGTATTATATCCAGTTAATAAATTTTCTTTTAAAAAAAAAACTCTCTAAAAGCCTTCAAAATAGAGATCATAAAAAATATCCACAAGACCATGAAGCCCCTGGCAGACCAACTCAAAGATATCCAAAAGTTGCTACAACAGACTTTGCAAACAGCAGAAATAACAATGGAAACGGAGCAAGTGGAACCAGGACGAAATCCAAAAACTTCAAAGCCAGGAGAGCTGGGCAAAAGAAAAGGTTGTTTTTCTTGAAAATAAAACTAGAGAAAGAGGCTTAAAACTACATGGATTTGCAGAGCAAATAGAAGGGGTGGCTGAATTATCAATTTTCATCACAACACAGCTTTCAACAGCTCTGCAGGAGTTACCCCCTACATTTTAAAAGCATATAGACTTGTTGCTTTGCAAGTTGCTTGGACAAGAGACCCTAGAGACATTATTATAGAGCTATCTGATATGCGAGTAAAGAGGAAAATCCTTCAAAAATCAAGGGCACAAGGAGATACAACTATATCAGTTTTCTTGGACTTAACCTCAGAACTGCTGCAGATATGCTACAATTCGAAGCCTGTTACTGCAAAACTTAAGAAAGTTGGTGTAAAATATAGATGGTCACCAACGGGTAAACTACAGGTCTACCATCAAAATAAGAATTTACAACTCTCAAACTCGGAAGAGGGCTACCAGCTGCTACAAACTCTACAAACAGAAATCCCACAAGACATCCCAAAAAGACCCACAAAAAAGAAAATTAGAATACCCAACAGCCCAACAAAGATAGAGCAAAATTCCCATTCGGAATTCCAAATAAGACTATATTGCTTAAAATACTTAAATTTTTGGTGTGTGTGCTTGTTTTGGTTTTAAAAATAACCATATATTTGATATCTTAACTAATGTTCTTTAGGCAACATAAGGTTTAGCAACATGTAAATTTGATGTGAAGCTAATTTTACAGAAGAATGGAGGGAGGATTCACTGCTCCTGTTGGCAGGTGGTAATTGCAGTGGAGCAATGCTTGCCTCTACCTGGAAGTTTCATCTTTCCCACTGGTTAGAGAATCTTTGTTTAAGCTTATGTTTCTTTGGTTATTTTTATACCTGTTTGTAATTCTTACTCAAGACTATTAAAGGTTCTAGGGAGGTAGGGGGTAGGGTAGAAAGGGAATGATATGTAGCTTTAGTTAAGGTTCGGTACGTATGGAATAGTTTGAAAAAGTTCTGTTTAGTTCATTTAAAATGCATAAGAAATAGTTATAAGAACATAGTGATACATAAGAAAGGTTAAGATGGGAAGATAGAAGTTAAGTTTACTTTACCGAAGATTTTACAAACGAGTTTATAGGCTTAAAACATGTTTTAACAAAAGGGGAAGAAACAAGGTAATTATTACATTTGATATTTATAGCATAGAGGAAAGTGTTCACACAAGGCTAAAAATGACAATTGGATGGTAATAAATTCATTTTATAAGAGGAAAACCAATTGGTTAATTAATTACGGTATATGGAAGGGAAGAATATCTTTTAGGTTTTGTTTTCCATATTTTATTTATTTAATAATCACCTTCTTAATTCAGAACATCCCTAATTTTATTAGAGGGGTGGAAAATTTAAACATTTAGGCTACATATATATATATGGGAAATCAATTTGCCTGGCGACCATTTCAATTATTGTATAAACTCATGACTTTCAGTCAAAGGAGATTATTTGATTTAAACAGCAAGACAGCAGGAACCTGGAACCCAAGATTTGATTTAATAGCCAACAAAAGTCTGTATGGTCAACTGAACAACTGTGCAACTGAACAACAACAACAACAACATGCTCTATTAAGATATTTAGATTTAAATTAAATTACAAGCCTTTTTTAAAAAAAAACCAACACATTTTATTAAGTATTTAGAATACATGTGAATACATTTCCAAGAAGGTAATCATAACAAATTGCATGCAGAGAGCAATAACAATAGCATTGAAATTTCTTTAGAATAGGAGTAACATATACAATATTAAACAATGCAAAAGTCTTACAATAAACTACAAACTGTAAGTTGTCAATTATTTACAATAACTTGTATGGAATGTGGAGTAACCAGAAGAGAATGACAAGAAGATGTTTTTTGACAGAGCCTGTAACAAAATAAAGTCTGAGACATCACATCCATTTATGTAACTGAGAGCATTCAGGAGAAAGAAATTGTTGCTGAGACAGGAAATCTAAGACTGGAAACCACTTTGCATTAAAGAAAGATTGCTTTGGATGTTGAGTTCTCTGTAATGTAATCCATAAGGTAATCCATAAGGTAATGGTTCCATAACTTACGAAACCATACTGCAATATTGGGTGGTTTAGCATCTTTTCAAATAGATGCAATTGCTGTTTTGCCAGCAATCAGTATGACATCAATACTAGCTTTATGTTGTTGGATAGGTAAGTCCTTGGGCCAATTATCCAGAAATAAAGTTTCCAGGGTAAAAGTTACTTCAACTGAAGTGACCAATTAATTATGGATAAAACTTCATTCCCAAGTCCAAATCATTAATAAATAAGTTAAAAAGCATCATACCAAATACTGATCCTGTGGTACCCCACTGCATACCACCCTCCACTGAGAAAATTTTCCATTTATACTCACTCTGTTTCCTATTAATTAGCCAGTTTTTGATCCAAAAAATGACTTGTCCTTTTTATTCCGTGACTACTGAGCTTACTTAAGGAGCCTTTGATGCGGAACTTTATCAAAAGCTTTCTGGAAGTCAAGGTAAACAACATCTATTGGGTCCCCCTTGTCTACATGTTTGTTCACCCCCTCAAAGAACACTAAAAGGTTAGTGAGACAAGATCTTCCCTTACAGAACCCATGCTGAGTCTGCCTCAATAGTTTTTGTTCATCCATGTGCCTACTAATTCTTTCATTAATGACAGTTTCCACCAACAGGATGAAGCTTCAATAAATTAGAAAGAATACATTTTCAGTTAATCAAATTAGTAAGTTCTCGGACATTAGAGGAGATCACTTTAAGAGTAGTAGAATTCATGCTGGCTCACTCGCAGTCCCCCTAATAAAATGAATTAAGTGAAAGTGAGGAATGATCCTAGGGAGAGGTGCAAAATGTATGTGTCAGATAGACAAAATCAAAACTATCAAAAATGAGAGTCCCCCTAAAAGTCAATAGACGATAGCATTAAACAAATTCCCAATAATCAAGATAAACTGATACTCCTCAAATAAGGAGAGGGCGTTTTCCCCATCTCAACAATATCTCAATGGGATGGTCACAAATGGATGTGCTGTGCCATGAAAAAAGTGCTCTGTATTATTTACTAAAAGTTGTCTTCTTGATGTGCAGAAAGACGCTAACACTGAGAATAAGGAAAAATAACAAGTTACAATTAATTTGCATTTTTTTAAAGTCAATACAAAAATCAGTGAAGTAAAATTACAATGTAAATTTACTAAATTGATTGAGATATAATATATAATCACAGAATAACTGAAATTGAAGTTATAATATAATAGTAAAGAGGATGGATATTAATGTATTGTAATAATTCGTTTTTGACTTATGAAAATAGAAATATGATATAACTTGAATATGAATTTTGATATGTACATTCAGATAATGTAATAGTTTGTCACATGAAAAAAGATCTTAGAAGACTCATCTAAGAGTCCAATATAGTAACAAGGATGTCATAACTGAAGATTTTAACTTGAAGTTAAAATGGAAAATGATAATTAACAAAGTTATAAATAAATTTAGTACAGCTGGAGGTTTAAAAACTAATATATCAAAATCCCAGCTATACCCTATAAAAATGTCAAACTGCTGTGAGAATTATATTAAGAAAAATTAATTATAATTGGGTGAAATCCTATTGACAATATTTGGGCATGAAAATTCCACTAAATTTAATAACTTCATTAACTTGAATTATATAATCAAATAAATCAACAATCTGCTCAGACGTGGATCTACTGTGAAACTAATGAAGCTAAAGCTTAAGAGCCTCCAATCCCAGGGGGCCCCTGAAGCAACTTTTTTTTTAATGAGTGGATTTTTCAACAAAAATTAATGGGGTTTTTAAAATAAGGTTATTTTAGTGACAGAATGATAAGCCAGTGGGTTGAAGTACTTAATACTGACCTTAGAATGGAGCATGCTCAGTGTTGTAGCTTCCCCTAAAGTGGGCTGGTTGTTCCCAGCAGCCTAGCAGTTCAGCCTGGCCCAGGAAGAAGCAACAGCACCATAAGGGTGGGGAAAGGCCTGCACAGATCTTGTTGTTCAAGGTCTGCTTTGAATTACTGCAGGTAAATTATTATTATTTAGAACTTTTGCAATACATGTTTTTAGTATTCTGTTTGTTAATGCTTCTGAGGAGTTTGGCCTGGCCCCAGGAAAAAGCTGCACCATAAGGGGAGGGAAAGGCCTGCACAGATCTTCTTTCGAGGCCTACTTTGGATTACTGCAAGGAAACGTTGGTAATCTGTGCAAGTATTAGAGACCTTCCCTTTAAAACAAAGGTGAAGTGGGATTCAGGATCCAAGTGAGAAGAACTGCAGCCTCCCAAATACAGCCTGGAAATCTTATCTGATGTTCCAATATTGTCAAGTTAACCTGGACTTACAATATATGTATTACTTATGTGTTTAGACTTTTTGTACTGTGCATCTTTGTGGATGCTGAAGATATTTGTAGCCAATAATATCCTAAAAAGCCTTGCTATGAAGTAATAGCAACTGGACTGGGATGTAGAAGGACTCCTATGAAAACTTCCATGCTTTTGTTTATATAGTTTATTGTAATGTTAAATTGCATCTGTTGCATTGCCTCTTTTATGTTTGTGTTTAAGGGTGTTACATGTAGTTGCAGTAGAACTAATAACAGTAACAACTTTATGGCTGTAATTGTAGATATCAAAACCCCAAGAGGAATAGCAATTAGTTCAAAAAAGTACTTAAGTAGAAACCAAAAAGGCAACCTCAAGGAGAAAGGATCTGATGAAATTTCTAAACGTCAAAAATTATCAAACTATTTTATAATGTCAAGTCAAACTTTGTCAACACCTACAGCTGAAACAAGCCAGGCAAGCACCAGTGAAGCCAATGATGGTGCAGAAACCGTAAGAGCTCTTTCTAGCAATCATTAACCCACTGTTGACACTTTTGATACAGATGACAATCACAGTGGTCAACATGAAAGTACCATGGAACAAGAAGAGACAGAGCAGAAACAGGAAACAGGAAGCAAATTCAGTGATTTCAAAGAATACAGTGACCTCGCAAACTGGCCCATAATGCTTTTATACAGAACTATTTAATGCAAGACATCAGGGTTTTTTTTCAAAATAAAAAAAAGATGATTTATATACCAAATCCAGCAAGGTTTATAAGTAGCAAAACAGAAGCTTCTCAAACGAATACTTTGAAAAAAGATTGAAAAATGGCCAGACTGTGATGAGATCCTGGTTAGTTTACTCAAAGAGCAAAGGCGGTATATAGTGTTTTGCTTGCAAACTCTTTTCTAAATGCCAAACATTACTTACAACAGGTGGGTTTTCTGACTGGATGAATGTACTCAGAACTCTGGAGAATCATGAAGACAGCATGGAACATAAGAGGGCAATGTTGTGTTGGATAATAAGAAAGTCAAATAAAAACACTGTGGATCATCAACTTGAGGAACAGATGAGAAAAAACATACAGTACTATTTTGAAGTACTGTATTGAGCTGTAGTTGTTATAAAGTTTTTTAAGTGAAAGAGGTTTAGCATTTAGAGGTGATGACGAGAAGTGGGGCTCACCAAATAATGGAAACTTCATGGGGGCCATTAAATTTATTGCAGAGTTTGACCCATTTTTACATGAACATCTTGAGAAATGTAAAAATGAAAAAGTAAATATTACTTACCAATCCAAAACCAAGTATGAAGAACTGATAGAAATCATGAGGAAACATGTGCAAGATGAAATTGTGACTCAAATCAACCATCTAGACACCAAATACTACTCTATTATTCTTTTTTAAAAAAATAATTTTTATTGTTTTAAAATAAAAGGATATGACAAACAAAAACAAACATACAAACATATATGAAAGTAATCAAAACATTATATCTCTTACACTATCTCATACATGTATATGTTTCTCTATCTTTCTACCATCAAGACTACTAAAATTTTTGCAAACCTTTAACATTATATATTTTCTACTAATTGAACATTGCCTAAGCATTCCATTATACTTCTCTATTAATATAATCAAATATATCTTGGTTTTCCCTGAGCTGTCCCAGACCTAAAAGCATATTATCAGGCTATACTCTTGGCTAATTTAGTGAAATTTTATAATAGCTTTTATAAGGCAGATTGGAAATATATAGAACAACAAAAACAGGTTGCTTACCTGTAACTGATGATCTTCGAGTGATCATCTGTGCATTCATACCTCTGGGGATAGTGTGCCTGCACCAACCCCTATCGGTAGAATTGGGAGCAAAAGGATTTTCATTGCCTGCTCTTAAGTCATGTGCAGGGCTTCAGTGCGCATGACTATGGGGCATGACAATCCCACCAGTTCCTTTTGACCGCTGCCATCAGTAATGACAGGACCAACAGTAGAGGAGAAGGAGGACGGGTGGTGTGACTGCACAGATGACCACTCGAAAATCATCAGTTACAAGTAAGCAACCTGTTTATCTTCTTTGTGGTCTCTGTGCATCACACCTCTGGGAGAGTAACAAGCAAGAACAACGCCTACCTGGAGGAGGGAGCTGGCAGTCCTTAGACACATGCTGACTGCAACACAGATCGTCCCACTGCAGACTGCTGATGAAGATGCACATCTAGGGCACATCTAGGGCATAATGTCTCACAAACATGTGAGGGGTAGCCCAGTTGCTACATTGCAGATGTTCCCTTCAGGAAAGCTGTGGACATGGCTACGGTGCATGTGGAGTGTGCCCGAAGCGGTCCTGGGAGTAGCCTTTTGACCAACAGGTAGCAGAGCTTAATCATCTCCACAATCCATCTGGACACACATTGTGACAATAGCTTATTTCCAAGAATCAGTAAGACATATGAAACAAAAAGGGTGAGAGACTACCGGTGTCAGGAGTCCTAACTTAGTCAGCAAACACCAGGCCTTGTGATGCAAGCAAGGATAACATTTATTATAAAGCTGCAATAGAAAGGTTCACTGAAGCAGGTACATTGTTCAGAATGACTTGGTTACAGAAAGCAAGCGGTTATACAGGGAAGGGGGTGAATGGGGACCCCCCCTTCTTCCAGTCAAAGAATACCATGCGATTGGGAATCGAAAGTTACTACGCTAATGAAGTTCCCAACGCCCCCATTATTCACAGCAAAGCTGCAGCTTTGAAAGCGATAGGAAAGCTCGCAGCTTGATTCCTCAAGGTCAGAATGTCCCGTCTGCAGGAGATAGGGGTAACCCGAGCTACATTCCATTCTCACACCCTAAGCGTAAATCAACAACTCCCCAGATTCCAACCTCCCGCCTGTCACGCCACTA
Source organism: Gekko gecko (assembly GCA_029375565.1). Classification (NCBI taxonomy): domain Eukaryota; kingdom Metazoa; phylum Chordata; class Lepidosauria; order Squamata; family Gekkonidae; genus Gekko; species Gekko gecko. Next base: position 123,106,603 of record JAPDNY010000006.1, on the reverse strand, counting down.
AGGCGCCCAGAGCCAACCTCCCCTCCCCTCCATCCATCATGACAGGGCTACCTGACATGCAGCCCCCTCGAAAATAAGCCTACCCCTTTGGTTTATGGGGGTACAACTTGTGGAACGCCCGGACTAGCCGGGGGGCAGAACATTTTCCGCCCGCACCCACTCCCTCTGCTCCGGCCCAAAGTCAATCCATTCAACCAGATAAAACAAGCGATTGCGAGAGATCTTAGAGTCCAAGATTTGCGATACTTCATAGTGAGGTTCCCCCCCCACCAGCAGCGGAGGCGGGGTCGGCCGTTGCGGTTGCCATTTGTTCTCTGCAGGCGCCTGGCGTAGAAGCCTTACATGAAAAACAGGATGAACAGACTTTAGAGATTTAGGCAAAGCAAGTTCAACAGTTACATTGTTAATCACTCTCACAATCTCAAAGGGACCGATAAATTTCCAACCGAGCTTGCGACACGGCTGAATGCGACGCAAGTGTTGCGTGGACAAATAGGCAAACTCTCCACACTTCGGGATCCAGGCAAGGTTACGTTTCTTGTCGGCCTGGAGTTTGTAAGCATTCTTAGCTTCCTCTAGAGTCTTGGCTAACGAGCCCCACGCCATCTGCAAGTGTTTGCACCAGTCTCCAGCGTCTCCCGCCGGGAGGTCGGGAGAATTCAAAAATGGCAGCGGCGGGGCATCGTATCCATGTACCGCTTTAAACGGGGACATCCCTGTCGACGAGTGCTGAGTATTATTGTAACAGAACTCAGCTAAGGGCAAAAGAGAATGCCAATCGTCCTGCTGAAAGTTGGAAAAACACCGCAAGTATTGTTCTAAAGTTTGATTCACACGTTCGGTCTGCCCATCGGATTCTGGGTGGTATGCACTGCTAACCCCCCTCTCCACCCCAAGCAGTGACATAAGTTCACTCCAGAATCGGGAAAAGAATTGCACCCCCCTATCCGAGATCACCTTAGCAGGTAAAGTGTGGAGCCTCACTACGTGTTGCAAAAACGCAGAGGCCAGTTTCTTGGCAGAGGGGATAGAGGCAAACGGAACAAAATGAGCCTGTTTGGTAAACAGGTCCACTATCACCCATATGACAGTTTTCCCCCCGCTAGGGGGTAGGTCCGTAATAAAGTCCATAGAGATCACTTCCCATGGCCGAGCCGGCGTGGGGAGGGGTTGCAACGCACCCGGGGGTTTGCCGGGCCGAGGTTTACTCATCAAGCACATTTGACACCCAGACGTGAAGAGGGAAATGTCTTTTCTTAGCCCCGGCCACCAAAATTGTCTTTGTAGGAGCTGGAGAGATTTCACAAACCCTGTGTGTCCAGCCAGTTTCGACCCGTGCGCCCACCCCATCACCTCCCCCTTAGGGACCGTGGGACAAAGAGTTTATTGTTTTTAGTCCAGCAGCCGTGCGCATCACGGAATATTCCTTCTTCCCCCGCCACCTCCTCCCTATCCGCCTCCGTCATAGCAGTAGAGAATTTCACCGCCCAGTCCTTGGGAGGAGGGTCTGGCGACGGGGGGGAGAGTTTGGCCTGCCTCCGAGTGGTAACTGCCCCTCCCAGTTGGGAGGGAGTGAAAATCGAGTCATGAATCTCCTCCCTCTTACTGTCGTGTTGCGGGAGGCGGGACAGCGCATCAGCAAGCGAGTTCGACGTCCCCGGGAAGTGGTGCAGTGTAAAGTTAAACTTGGAGAAGAAATCAGCCCAGCGGAGCTGTTTGGCGTTCAAGGAACGGGGGGAGCGGAGCAGCTCGAGGTTTTTGTGATCAGTCCAGACCTCGAACGGGACTCGCGCCCCCTCAAGCCAATGGCGCCAAGTAGCCAGCGCCAAACGGATCGATCCCGCTTCTTTTTCCCACACCGACCAATTTCGTTCGGTATCATTAAATTTTTTGGAAACATAGGCAAGGGGGTGCAGTTTCCCATCCTCTCCCTCTTGGAGGATCGCCCCCCCCATGGCAACGTCTGAGGCGTCAACTTGAACAATGAATTTCTTAAGTTCATTCGGGTGGGCTAAGACCGGTTCAGACGTAAAAAGGGTTTTCAATTTGTCAAAAGCCCGTTGGCACTCCAGGGACCATTCTAATTTAGCTCCAGGTCGAGTGCATTCGGGTGGTTTCCCTTTGGTTTTCAATAAGTCAGTCAAGGGAAGAGCCACCTGGGCAAAGTTCGATAGAAATGATCTATAAAAGTTCGCGAATCCGAGGAAACCCTGGAGTTGCCTCCGCGTTTTGGGGGCCTCCCACCCGACTACATCCTTAATCTTGTCAGGGTCCATCTCAATCCCTTTTTGAGATATGCGGTAGCCCAGAAAAGGGATCTCCGTTTTGTGAAATTCACACTTGGACAGTTTGGCAAACAGTTTATGCTTATGCAACGTTTGTAGTACTTCCCGCACCAGTTTCACATGAGATTTCAGGTCGGGGGAATATAAAAGAATGTCATCAAGGTAAACAAGGACCCCTTTGAACAAATATTTATGCAACACCTCGTTAATCAAGTTCATGAAGACCCCCGGGGCCCCTTGGAGCCCGAATGGCATGACCAGGTATTCAAATTGGCCTAGAGGGGTGTTGAACGCCGTCTTAAATTCATCCCCCTCCCGAATTCGGACTCTGAAATAGGCATCTCGGAGGTCTAACTTCGAGAAGATTTTCCCCCCAGCCACCGCCGCCAACAAGTCTTTTATGAGGGGCATGGGGTAGGCGTTTGTGTTGGACACTGCATTCAAACCACGATAATCGGTGCATAGTCGCAACCCCCCGTCCTTTTTTTTCCGGAAAAGCACTGGAGCCGCAAACGGGGAGGATGCTGGCCGTATAAAACCCCTACTGAGGTTTTTGTCAATGAACTTTCGCAGTTCCACTTTTTCCGAGGGGCTCATAGAATACAGTTTTCCCTTTGGCAACTTTTGGTTAGGCAAAATTTCGATTGCACAGTCTGAGTTTCTGTGGGGGGGCAATTCATCGGCCTCCTCCTCCCCAAAAACAGGGGCCAGGTCGTGGTACTCGGGGGGATGCCTTCGAGTTCTGCGTCTGCCACCCCCGCCGTCACTAAGAGTTGCCCTCCCGTCATGGGTCCCCACTCTTTTCTCCATAAGTGGGACCGGCATTTTCCGGAGATGAAGTTCACCTTCCCCTCCCCCCATAGTATGTGAGGATCGTGGTCAAAGAACCACGGGCTCCCTAGAACCAGAGGGAAGCGGGCTGCAGGGGTAACCACGAAAGACCTTTCTTCCCAGTGTTGCCCGAGCCCCACCCTCAAGGGTACAGTCTCGTATTTACAGGGTTCTTTCATGGTGGACCCGTCCATTTGAGTAAAAATCAAAGGTTCATTTAGTTTAACAACTTTTGCCCCTAGTCCCGTAATTAGTGTGGGGTTGATGAGGTCTCTCCCACACCCAGAGTCAATGAGAGCTCGTACTCTCACATGGGTCAATAGACCCGGGTCCATTACAGTCACTGTGAGAAAGAAAAGAGAGGGGGGTTTGCTCACTGGGATCTGCGCCTGGGAGTGTGGGACCTGCTGTTCAGCGCTGTTTACAGCAGGTCTGGCTCGTTTCCCTGCGGCACGGTCTCGCCATCGGATGAGTCGGATGCCTCGCAGAGCGGTTTAGCTTGCAAGGCTTTCGCCCCCTTCGGTTTCGCCACTTGTTTGGGTGTAGATGTGTCAAACTTCTTCTTGACTCCTTTAGACGTCCCGGCCGGTGCAGATGACGTCGGGCAGTTCGCGGCGAAATGGCCTCCTTCTCCACATTTGAGGCAAAGACCTTGCTTCATTCGGAGCTCTCTGGTACCGTCCCTCGGCTTCGGATTCGGGGCAAGGGGTTTCCCCTTCGCTGCAGGCGCGGGACCCCTGCTAGCCATCGCTGCGGCGTCATCCAGTTTGATGGTCTTCAGCCGGTTCTCCATCGTGATGGCGGCTTGGATCCATCCCGTGAGGGTGTTCGGGTCTTGGTTCCTGGTGACTTCTCGGCGGATCTCCGCATTTAGCCCCCACTTGTAGAAGTCTACTAAATTCCCTTCCCCTCGGAGTTTGGCGGCACATCTGCGGAACTCCGAGGTGTAGTCTCTCACCGACCTTGCGCCTTGTTTGAGGCTTCGGATCGTTGCCTTGGCTGCCTTAGTAGAGTGCACATCTTCGAATTGCTCTTTCATGGCCCACATGAAAGAATCGATCTCCCTCAGCTCACGCCCATCATCCTGGTGGAGCCCCACGTACCAGTCTGCGGCCGCTCCCTTCAAGTGGGCTGCTATGACATCGACCATGCGCTCTTCTCGTTGGAATAGGTGGCCCCAGGTTTCGATGAACCTTTCGGCTCTCACCAGGAAGAATGGGAATTTTTCGGGGTCTCCATCGAAATCGGCATCCAGGAGTTCTGCAGGTTTGGGTGGCAAGAACCCCCAAGGGCGAGGGGGTGGTTGCCCAGGCGGCCCCTGTGGCCCTGGCCCCGCTGGTTGGTCTGGCGGACCGGCCGGTATGTTCCCTTGGTCTTGGTCCGGCGCCGGGCGCTGGTCGGGAGGAACACGGGCTAGTGGTTCCTCGCGCCTCTGCCGCTCACGCTCTTCCCGTATCCCTTCCGCGATCATCTGTGGGATGCGTGCGAGAGATTCGTCCAGGAAGCGCATCAGGCGGTCTTGGCTCGGCTCCCCACTCCACCTCCTCCTCACCACGGCACCCTCGAGGTTCTCGGTGTCTCGGCCGGTGTCCTCCGGGGCTTCCGCTGTGATGAGCTTTCGGACCGACCTCTCGGGGTGACTAGTTCCCATGGAGGCTCTCGGGGTCCCGAACCACGCTTCGTGGGTCTCAGCCAAGGGTTTCACCCAGTCTCGTCTGCGCCCAACTCGTTGGGTCACCCCTCCATAGGCTGCCCCATACGGGTCTCCGTAAGGCCCTCCAAAGTCGTACTCCCCACTCCATTGTCTCGGCACATATGTGTCAGGGGTCTCTTTGGGTACGTCTTTCCCGGGAGGTCTTTTCTCCTGTTCTTCTTCAATCGGGAGAGTGTCTTCTTCACCGTCACTCATTGTGGAGTTGCGGGTTTACGACCAGTCCCGAAAGTTGATGAGGATTCTGAACAAACTGTCAGGAGTCCTAACTTAGTCAGCAAACACCAGGCCTTGTGATGCAAGCAAGGATAACATTTATTATAAAGCTGCAATAGAAAGGTTCACTGAAGCAGGTACATTGTTCAGAATGACTTGGTTACAGAAAGCAAGCGGTTATACAGGGAAGGGGGTGAATGGGGACCCCCCCTTCTTCCAGTCAAAGAATACCATGCGATTGGGAATCGAAAGTTACTACGCTAATGAAGTTCCCAATGCCCCCATTATTCACAGCAAAGCTGCAGCTTTGAAAGCGATAGGAAAGCTCGCAGCTTGATTCCTCAAGGTCAGAATGTCCCGTCTGCAGGAGGTAGGGGTAACCCGAGCTACATTCCATTCTCACACCCTAAGCGTAAATCAACAACTCCCCAGATTCCAACCTCCCGCCTGTCACGCCACTAAGGCGCCCAGAGCCAACCTCCCCTCCCCTCCATCCATCATGACAGGGCTACCTGACAACCGGAAAGTCTTAGTCCTGTCCATGTAAAAGAGCAGGGCCCTCTTAACATCTAGAGTATGGAGGCGACACTCAGCATCATCCTTTGGAGCTGGGAAAAACATAGGAAGGATGATGTCCACTTGCAAGTGAAACTCTGTAACTACCTTGTGGAGGAAGGACACATTCAGAGCCACGATGACACCTTCATTGTGGAAATTCAGGTAAAGCAGGTCACAGTGTAGAGCCAACAGTTCACTCACCTTCCTAACAGAAGTAATGGCTACTAGGAAGGCCATTTCCCAGGAGAGAAGTTGCAAACTGCCTGAGGCCATCAGCTCAAAAGGTTTGGCCAGCACCAGAGGTAAGTCCCATGCCGGAGAAAAAGCTGATTCCAACAAAGCGGTACGAAGTCTCGCAGCCCTGTTCTTTCTCATTTACTTTTTGGAGCAGTGCATGCAGGAGTCCACGTGGTGGGCTTCCCCAAGGCACAACAAGCAAAGAGAGTGTCCATCAGGGGTGATCTTACTGCTGCACTTCAAACACTGCTTGAAGAAACCCCACTGTTTGGCCATAGGAGGGGGTAGGAAGAAGTCTGCCGAGGCAGAGTACTCACTAAAGTCCAGTTCCATGTAAAGAAATGTGTTCTTTTAGAGGTAATGTGACGTGGGGGGGGGGAGGGAAAAGCCAGGAGGAAAAAACTACTGACAAAGCGGAGAGGATCCGAACAGTGCAGTGGTTGGAAGAAAACTGGTGGGATTGTCATGCCCCCCCCCACAGTCATGCGCATTGGAGTCAGGGTTGGCGCAGGCCCAGAGGTGTGATGCACAGAGGCCACGAAGAAGATTATTTAGTCTCAAACTCATTTCAGGAGATACTATGGTTTAACTCTCCCTCATGGATCACTGCCTTATCGTGGCGAGGGGGCTTGTGTGGTTCGATGAGGCTGTGGGCTATGCCATGGAGGGCCACCCAGGATGGACAGGCCACAGCAGAGAACTCAGACCAAGCGTGATCCCCTGGAGAAGGAAATGGCAACCCACTCCAGTATCTTTGCCAAGAAAACCCCATGGACAGTAACAAAAGGCTAAAAGATATGACGCCGGAAGATGAGCCCCTCAGGTTGGAAGGTGTCCAATATGCTACTGGGGAAGAGCAGAGGGCAAGTACGAGTAACCCCAGAAAGAGTGAAGCGGCTGGGCCAAAGCCGAAAGGATGCTCAGTTGTGGATGTGTCTGACGGTGAAAGGAAAGTCCGATGCTGCAAAGAACAATACTGCATAGGAACCTGGAATGTAAGGTCTATGAATCAAGGTAAGCTTGACGTGGTCAAAAATGAGATGGCAAGAATGAACATCGACATCTTGGGAATCAGTGAACTAAAGTGGACAGGAATGGGCGAATTTAACTCAGAAGACCATTATATCTACTACTGTGGCCAGGAATCCCGTAGAAAAAATGGTGTGGCCTTTATAGTCAACAAGAGAGTGAGAAAGGCAGTATTGGGATACAATCTCAAAAATGACACAATGATCTCGGTCCGAATCCAAGGCAAACCATTCAATATCACAGTGATCCAAGTTTACGCCCCAACCACTGCTGCAGAAGAGGCTGAAATGGACCAGTTCTATGAAGACCTACAACAGCTCATAGAACTAACACCAAAAAATGATGTCCTCATCATCATAGGGACTGGAATGCTAAAGTAGGAAATCAAAAGGTAACCGGAATAACAGACAAGTTTGGCCTTGGAGAACAAAACGAAGCAGGGCAAAGGCTAACAGAGTTTTGTCAAGAGAACACGCTGGTCATAGCGAACACCCTTTTCCAACAACCTAAGAGGCGTCTCTACACATGGACATCACCAGATGGGCAACACCGAAATCAGATTGACTATATAATTTGCAGTCAAAGATGGAGAAGCTCTATCCAGTCAGTAAAAACAAGACCTGGAGCTGACTGTGGCTCAGATCATGAATTATTGCAAAATTCAGACTTTAATTGAAGAAAGTTGGGAAAACCACAAGGCCATTCAGATTTGACCTAGATCGCATCCCCGATGAGTATACAGTAGAGGTGAAGAATAGGTTTAAGGGACTAGATTTGATAGACAGAGTGCCTGAAGAACTATGGACAGAGGTCCGTGACATTGTAAAGGAGGCAGCAATCACCGCCATCCCAAAGAAAAAGAAATGCAAGAAAGCAAAGTGCCTGTCTGATCAGGCTTTACACATAGCAGAGGAAAGAAGGAAAGCTAAAGGCAACGGTGAAAAGGAAAGATTTGCCCAACTGAATGCAGATTTCCAAAGAGCAGCAAGGAGAGATAAGGAGGCTTTCCTGAATGAACAATGCAAAGTAATAGAGGAAAACAATAGATTGGGAAGGACTAGAGATCTCTTCAAGAAAATTGGAGAAATCAAGGGAACGTTCCATGCAAAGCTGGCCATGATAAAGGACAAAAACGGTAGGGACCTAACAGAAGCAGAAGAGATTAGGAAAAGATGGCAAGAATACACAGAAGAACTATACAAGAAGGACCTCGATGTCCTTGACAACCACGATGGTATAATCACTGACCTCGAGCCAGACATCCTGGAAAGCGAAGTTAAATGGGCCTTAGAAAGCATTACTAACAACAAAGCTAGTGGAGGTGATGGTATCCCAGCTGAGTTATTCAAAGTCTTAAAAGAAGATGTTGTTAAAGTGCTGCACTCAATTTGCCAACAAATTTGGAAAACACAACAGTGGCCACAGGATTGGAAAAGGTCAGTGTACATTCCAATCCCAAAGAAGGGCAATGTCAAGGAATGTTCAAACTATCGCACAATTGCACTCATTTCACACGCTAGCAAGGTCATGCTCAAAATCCTACAAGCTAGGCTCCAACAGTACGTGGATAGAGAACTGCCAGAAGTACAAGCTGGGTTTCGAAGAGGTAGAGGAACTAGAGATCAAGTTGCCAACATTCGCTGGATTATGGAGAAAGCAAGAGAGTACCAGAAAAACATCTACTTCTGCTTCATTGACTATGCTAAAGCTTGAAGCTCAACATCAAAAAAACTAAGATCTTGGCATCTGGCCCCATCACTCCTTGGCAAATAGAAGGGGAAGTCGTAGAAGTAGTGACAGACTTCACGTTCCTAGGATCCCAGATCACTGCAGATGGTGACTGCAGCCATGAAATTAAAAGACGCCTGCTCCTTGGGAGGAAAGCGATGGCAAACCTAAACAGCATGATAAAAAACAGAGACATCACCTTGCCAACAAAAGTCCGCATGGTCAAAGCAATGGTATTCCCCGTAGTAATGTATGGCTGCGAGAGTTGGACTATAAGGAAGGCCGAGCGCCGAAGAATAGCTTCTTTTGAACTATGGTGCTGGAGAAGACTCTTGAGAGTCCCTTGGACTGCAAGGAGATCAAATCAGTCAATCCTAAAAGAAATCAACCCTGATTGTTCCCTGGAAGGCCAGATCCTGAAGCCGAAGATCAAATACTTTGGCCACCAAATGAGAAGGGAGCACTTACTGGAGAAGACCCTGATGCTGGGAAAGATTGAAGGTCAAAGAAGAAGGGGACGACAAAGGATGAGATGGTTAGACAGTGTCATCGATGCAACGAACATGAAATTGAGCAAACTTCAGCGGACAGCAGAAGACAGGAGGGCCTGGCGTAATCTGATCCATGGGGTCGCGAAGAGTCGGACTCGACTGTGCGACTGAACAACAAAAATGGTTTAACTATAGAAAACACTCTAAAGGTTGGTATAATAATCCATTTATAGACACTATGATGAGAGTCTGGCTCATGAAACGTAATTTAATATCTCCACCAACCTCATTGTTAACCAGCTTTGTAGGCCAACCATGGTTTACACCAAGGTTAAATAAAAATTCATTTAAACGATGGAGAAGTGTACAATTAACTCAGTTCATATACATAATAGATCAAGGACAATTAAATGAGAAATCAGTTTTAGAGAAGGACCACAATATATCTCTTCCTTGGTTTGCATATCTGCAGATTAGCAATTTTATCACCTCATTAGGATCTTAAAACCCATTACGTAAATCAATTACAGAGTTCGAGATCTAATTTCTAAAATATATAAAATTTTGACACAACCTGCTAATAACAATTTGCTAAACTATCAGAAAGTTTGGCATAAGGATCTCAAAGGAGAGTTATCGGACTCACAATGGGCTCAGATTTGGAACTCTTCTCCTCTAACTTCTCAATCATTTAATATTCAGTTGTTAACCTACTGTCAGTGGGCACCACCATGGTGATTGCAGGGAAGTATTCTATGCTGGAATGTATGTGCTGTGTGCTTGCGCCTCACCACCCCACTTTTCTCTGCGAATTCCATCGCTCTGAGATTGATTTCTTGGGCTACAGAATCTCACCCAGGCGTCTAGAGATGGATCCGGCTAAAGTACGTGTTGGGGTGGGAACCCCCTTGCACCTGCAGACAGCTCCAATCCTTAGGATTTTCGAATTTCTACAGAACCGCCATAAATAGGAAGACCCCCGTGGTCATACAAAGTAATTAATACATTTTGGTTACACATTTTAGTGTATATTGAAGATATCACATGGCACAAGGTCCCTAAAACTCCAGCCATTGTTCTTCTCAATTTATGGGAAAATCCAAAATTTCTTAAACCCCACAAGGAATTAATATTGATAATGCTAACAGCAGTAAAAAATCGTATTGCCTTGAACTGAAAAAAATAAATAAATCCCCTGACAAGTTAGCAATGGTACCTAAAGTTATGGCATTAATTTTATTTTAGATAAGTTTTCAGACAGTGTAGCAAGATCAGAATATAGTATTAATCAGCCAAATTTAGTTGAGAAGTGGTATCCAGTATTGAACAGAGATGTAAAGGCCCAGAAAAAAACGGGAAAAATTTGGGGAAAAAACGTTTTCCTGTTTTTTTCCTGAAGCCTTTGTTTTTTTCCAAAAAATTGGAAAAATTGAAAAAAAAGAAAAGAAAAAAAATGATTATGGAACATTTTATTTTAACATGTATAAAATATTTTAATACAAGGTGTTCAAATATTTTCCAAATCATTTCTAAAAAATATGTATGGTATCAGATTAATCTAATTTCTGTGCACTGAGGACAAGCAAGCCCTAGATTACAAACAGAACTCTCCAATGCAAGAACAAGATGCCTTTCTTCCTTTAGGAGGTGCTATTGTCACAAAAAAAGAGAAAGGTTTCAGAGGTGCTATTGTCACCAGAAAAGAAAAAGGTTTCAGTTTTGTTTTTGCATGTGGGTGGGTATACTGGCACTTAGGCTTCACTAGGTCTCAAAGCATTGGAAAAGCTAATAGTTACAGCTCAGAAAATGATTCTGATTAAATTTCATGCCCATTCATTGAAACTTAGTCCCACATTCCCTTCTATACACTTCCCCCCTCGTCAATTCTTTTTATGAGAAAGTTTTTTATTATTATTTAATACTGTGGAGAGGAAATATGAATAAGTGTTACTTCTGGATTTTTTAAAATTGCTTTGTTTTTTTGTCTGTTCCACATAAACTAGTAAACAGTTCAGGAGATTGTTGCTCCATTTGTTACAATTGCAAATAAATATTATTTAAAAAGTAAATTCTGTTTGTAATAATTGTTTGGATACACTATATTTTTAATAAGCTAGTTGTGAAAATCTCATGCCAAGTAAAATTGTCCATAGTCATATTCTATGTTCCTAATGTAACAGAATGACTTTCAAACTGGAAAAGAAAAAAAAAGTGCTAATGTAGCTTTTTTTCCTTCAATTCCCCCCCCAAAAAAAACAGGAAAAACTGGGGGGTTTTCCAAGTTTCAAAATTTCCAGAAATTTTACATCTCTAGTACTGAATAAACAATGGTATGGTTTAGCTGGTAATAACTATGTTTTAAGAAAAGAACTGTTCTCTCTTCTATGTTTTCATTAATATTTGAGACTTAGGAAACAAATTTTATATTTTAATAGTCATGTAGTAACATAACAAACTTTGTTTTTAATAATTGGTTCTTCAAGCATTAATATTTATGTATATACATATTTTTAAAGTTATGTTAATTTCATTTTTGTATTTGTGAATAGTGATAAACATTTATATAAAAAATAAAAAATGCTTGCTCTTCTAAAAGGGTTAATCTAGAAAAGATTAATACAAAATCTGGAATAATTTGTAATAAAGATATATTCCAAAATTGGCATGAGGGACAGACATATGATGCCCCACTTACCTGGCTGCACTTTTTGTTCACAGCTCAGCAAACTCATTGATTGATGTGTAAGCATTTTTACTATCAGACTCCATAAGAACTGGTTTTAGCAGTTTACTAGGAGAAAAGTGAGAAATACAATATCCAGTTGAACGATGAGATTGCAAGTCTACAGAGATGGTTTTTATTACATTTCACATTCCACTTTTCCTGCATAGAGAACCAGATGACATTGGAAGGGTATTCTTTTGATTTGATTGCAGTTTATACCCAGACACTTTATTCAATTTAATTTGGTTCCCCAATACTTGTAACTGGGTTTTAGAGTTATTTAACCACTGAGTTAAGAAAAACCAGTTCTTTGTCAGGGAAAGTACATTGGGGAAGTGGGCAGATTGTATAGCAAACCCCTTGTAATTTTACAATAGGTTGTTATTGTCATGGAGCTCATGCAGCACCGCAACCAACGGACCTATCCAGATATGTAGACCATTTCAAATAACCAAATACTTCCTCAAGGTTGCCTTATTATGGAACTGCACAGAGAAAATAATAATATTCAAGCATCATTGAATTCACAGCTACATCATAAATCCCATCTCAACAAAAGCCTACAATGCTCTTGACAAATCTTCACATGCTAACAAGCTATTCAAGGTTGTGTCAGCATACAGCTTCTCAATCCACACTTTTCCTTTCCTCTTTAAGTTTGCATATTCTAATTGAGCCATTACCATTGCCTGCAGCAGTGAGTGAAGCGTCCCAGACATCACATGCTAGTTAAAGATAGTGTAGATTTTTACAGTACAAATCACCCAAGTTACAGATGCAGTGCCTTATATATGTTGCAATTCAAATATAAGATGAAAAATCAATGGCTAAATTCATTCCATGTGGAGCCATATGGAATGAACTTGTATATAATGTTTCTTTCTTTAATAACTTTGTCACTTCTGTTTTATTAAAAGGGTGAAGATTTGTCAAGAACGCTGGGTAAGTTTTATTTGAGCTCGGATTTATGATATAGCTGTGAGTTCAGCCATATCTGAATATTATTATTTTCTCTATGTAGTACCTGTCAGATCTCCCAGTTAAGACACTCTCCACAACACACTTAAGCAGTGGTAGTTTATTGAGATATGCTTACTTCAGGAAACAGGCTCTGTGTCAGAACTAACAAAAAGGCACGCAAAAGCCCCTATTATAGATAATACAAAATACACCCCATATCTCATGCATATGTCATCATTCAGCCCCTACAATCACTATAGCAACCCTGACAGATATACGGTGCCTTATCTACATCCTAGCCTGGCAGAGAAGACTCCAAGGCCAGCTCCCTTGGGAATCAGCGTTGGGAACCAACTTGAAGAAAAGTTATGGCTTCTAAAAGCATCCACTCCAAATACACATGCACTCCCCTCAGGAATTCCCTCCACCCATAACTGTGGCAAGCAGTGAAGTGGAACGAAGTGAAATGAAACCAAAGCTTGACAGTACCATAATAAGGCTACCTTAAGGAATAATCTGGTTATTTGAAACAGTCTACATATTGAAGACAACAACTTGCTGTGAAATGTACAAGACACTTTTCACTCTGATGTGCAATGTATAAAAATATTGTTGCATGAGTTCTCTGAAGAAAATAACCTGTTGTGAAATTAATAAGGGGTTCGACATTTGAAAAACTGCTGTGACATTCAAAAGAGATTATTCACTCTGATGTGTGATGGACTATATGAATATAATTTATGAAATATTGGAAATGGATAATTAATTTGGATATATAACAAAGCATTACAGTGTTGTGGTTTTGTGCTTTTTGCCTACTGTACACTGTAGGCCCTGGTGTGTTGTTTAACACTATGATATGATGGCATCCAATATCAAGGGGAGTAACGTGTACTATAAACTCTGCATGTATCCCTTGCTGATTTATAATCCTGGTCCTGAACATACTGTTCAACATAAGGAGTGGAACTGGCTCGGAGAGAAGGAGCATCTTCACCCTCCCTATAGTAATCTCTCTAGTCATAGCTATAAATGGTTCTATGCCTCTGAATCTGGGGAAAGTTCTCAGGATTGAGAGAATTCTTTGTATCAGAGTTGTAGATGAGGGTTGTCTCATTCTTCTCTTGAGACTGGGGCACTTTCTGAGACAATCCCATGTTCCGTGAATATCCAGAAGAGGGCTGATGTGCAGCTTGAACCTTGGATACTGATAAAGATGCATCAACTGAATCTCAAGAAAATATTTGCTCTGGAAGTTGAGCACGTACTTCACATTCTTTCTGGAATGTTTCTAAGACTGCAGCAATAACCACTTTATCTTGCAGGGACAGCTATTCTGGAGGCTTTACCAAAGTGCAAAGAGATGAAGTAAAATATGAATATTATGACGTCCTTTTTCTTTTTAGGTTTGATGATGATCCAAAGGCAAATGGAGTTTCGCTTGCACTGAGTGCTGGTTGCAAATCAGATAACACATTTCTTATGCTCAGAGTCCTTTTACTATGGATCAGATGAGGTAGTTTAAGAATGGATGCGCTGCCTCTGCAGATCAGCAGTGCACTGCTTCATGGATGTTGAAATCGTGGCAATTGTGGAGGATGGTACCAAGTATGAGACAAATCCATATCATCTGACAAGAGCACCTTTTCCCAGAGTAAAGTTTTTAAATGGGAATTCTCATAATGCCTTGTTTAGTAAAGTTCAGACACCATCAACAGGAGTCTATCATATATTTCTCTCCTACGCACACTGTGTTCATATAAGGATGGAGACTAATGTTCCCTCTAAGCTCCACTGTGTTGTGAGGAAAAATTCTACCTCATGAGTGAAAAAAGCTAGTAGCATTGAAGTTGTGAGCGAGTTTACTTTGACAATTGCACAAATTAGTTTCTTAGAAGAATATTTCCATAACCTTGTAAAAATCTCAGAATGAACTCTTTTAAACTATATTCAAACTATATTTTAAGAATAATTTAAATATTATAAGAGACAACAGAATCAAGTCAAATCTTATTACAGAAAATGTTATCCTCTATGGAGAAGAACAGCCCCCTGGAGAACAGATCTACCTGCTCCTTTCCACCATATAGGTACACCTAGCCTCAGGAAAACAGGTCTACCCACCAGTGTTCCCTCTAAGGTGAGTTAGTGTGAGCTAGCTCACAGTTTTTTAGCCTCCAGCTCACAGATTTTTGTCTTAACTTAGGAAGGAGGGCTCCACAGCAAACTAATCTATGCAGTAGGTAAATCACTCGCTCACAACTGTAATGCCAGTAGCTCACAAAGTAGAATTTTTGCTCACAAGACTCCACAGCTTAGAGGGAACATTGCTACCCACCCCTTTCCACTACATTGGCCTGGCTCCCAGAAAACAGGTCTACCCGCCCCAATCCACTATATTGGTAGACCTCAGACCATCACCCTGCACTGAGCCTTAGAACATATAACAGCACTTGGGGGGTGGGACTCTTGCAGTCTACTCTGGCGGGGGGATTAGTGAAATATGACAAATTTACAGGTCAAGTATAACAGAGGTGGAACAATCACTGGAGGGGGAAATGCTTGTGAGCTGGAGGCTAAAATCTGAGTAGCCAGCTAAAATGTGCACAAAGACCCCCTAGTGCAGCTTAGGGGATACACTGATGGTAACTTTTCCCCATAGACAGAACAAAATCTAAAAGTTTCTGCTGTACAATAGGTGCACAGGCCCAACTATCTCTTTTCTGTTCCGTTTTCTCTCCATTTTTAAATAGCAGGGGGAAATTGACAAAAATACTACAAATACTGCTAGAGAAAGCTCCTCAAGAGCCAACTGCTGCAGGGGTTCATGAAGAACTGAGAGGGTGATAACACCCTGTCCACTAGGGACTCTGTGGTATATCATCACTGCTGGGGTTGATGGAGATTTAACCAAAAATTTTAGCTTTAGAAGATTCTCAGCATGGATTCTGCACATCAAAATCCCATCAATGTGATGCGATGACCACAACGAAAATCAAAGATGTACACTGCAACTCCACACACATTTGGTAGTTCCTTTGATTTCAGTAGTCTTTACTTCCAGGTGAGGGTGATTAAAATAATAAATGTTAAGAGTAATTTAAAAAAACCCTAAAAGCAATAAATATAATAAATCTTTTTAGAATATCATATACTGCCACAAGGATCTTTTGGTGTTCACTAGGAATTAACATACAATGATGTCTTTCCTTCTAGGAACCTTTGCAGAACCTGATTCGCATATGTATATAAAATAATCTGTTTGTTTTTCTTTTTTGCAGTGGACCACTGGATGGATGGTTGATTGTGGCTTGGAATAGGAAAACTTAGGCATTGCAACAGAACATTTAACAGTACCCATGTGAAAATGTTTTATGATTAATATGTTAAAGTTTGTGTATTAGTATATATTTTTTACATCTATATATTTAATTCCCAAGTTGCCCCCTGCGTGCGGATATCTAAATCCGCACATCGGGGGCACCTGGGGGGCAGGGAGATTTTCCTGCACACATGGGGCAGTTCCCAGGTATGCAGAAAAATCTAAAAACAGTAAAAAAATATAGAGGGGATATTTAAATCCCCCCAAAAGTAAGAGCATTTCCTGAGCATATGCAGGGAATGCTCTGGAAAGTCAGCAGTGGGCTGGCGGTTGGAAATTGCTCAGGCCTTGCCGCAGGAGTGGGGGGGAAAGGAGATTGGCGGCAGCAGTGGAGGAGACCGCCAGAGGGGCAGTCGGCGGGCCTGGAGGCTGGAAGCCGCTCGGGCCTCACCGCCAGAGTTGGGGGAGGAGGGGTGGAGGAGATTGGTGAGGCTGCTTAGCCCTCGCCGCCGGAGTCGGGGGGGAGGAAGAGTTTGGCAGGGCCCAGCGGCTGGCAGCCACTCGGGCCTCACTGCCAGAGCCAGGGGTGGTGAAGGAGACCGGGGGAGGAACTCTGCGGTGGGCTGCTCTGGGATCGGCAAGGCTGCTTAGGCCTAACCACCAGAGGCGGGGCGGGGGGAAGAGTTCAGTGGGGGCCAGCAGCTGGCAGTCGCTCAGGCCTCAGCACCAGAGTAAAGGGAGGGGGTGGAGGAGACCGGCGAGGCTGCTTAGGCCTCACCACCGGAGCAGTGGGGGAAGGAAGAGTTCGGCAAGGCCTGGCAGCTGGCAGCCGCTCGGGCCTCACCACTGGAGCCAGGGGGGTGGTGGAGGAGGGGTGAAGGAGACCAGAGACAGGGGGGAATCTGTGGACTTGGTGGCTGGCAGCTGCTCAGGAAGTGCCACCAGTGTCCAGGGATGGGGAGGGAGGCTTACCTGCTGCTGCTGCTTCCTCCTCCTTCTGCTCTGCATGGAGCTCTTCTCTCCCCCCCAAAAAAAAGTATCACGGGTCCCCTTTCTTGTTTAAGCATAAATCCACCAAGAACAACTTCTGTGTGTTTGTTACAAGCCATCCAGTTGTGTCCAACTTATGGTGACACTGAATTATTGACTTCCAAAACATCCTATCATTAACAGTCTTGCAAAGTGAAGGCTATGGCTTCCTTCATTGAGTCAATCCATCTCATGCTAGGTCTTCAACTTTTCCTAGCACGACTGTCTTTTCCAGGGAGTCTTCTCATCTCATAATGTGATCAAAGTACAATGGCCTCAGTTTAATCATCTTAGCTTCTAGGGAGAGTTCAGGTTTGATCAGATCTAGAATCCATTTATTTGTCTTTTTGATGGTCCACGGTATCTATAGAATTCTCCTCCAACACAACATTTCAAATGAATCAACTTTCTTCCTGTCTGCTTTCTTCAGTGTCCAACTGTCTTGATCATGGGGTGATTCTGCACTGGCTTTTCCCCTTTGTTGTTTTACCAAACCCACATTGGAACATAAATTCCACCCTGCATTGCATGCCACTTTCACTTTCTTTGATCATCGGATTTTATGGTACCCTCTACACTGCATGTCGCTTTCACTTTCTTTGATCATCAGGTTTTATAGTACTTTCTGCATAGATTTATGACCATTCAGAGGTGACTTCGCAGTCAGTACGGCGTTACCCCAGGATATTTGACTGCTGCACATTTGGTAAAACAATGGAGGAAAAAGCCAATGCAGAATTGCCCTTCGTCTCCAGCAACATATCTTTACGCTTGAGGATCTTTTCTAGTTCTTTCATGGCTGCCCTTGCCAGTCTCAATCTCCTTCTGATTTCTTGGGTGCAGTCCCCCTTATGGTTGATTGACCCAAGAAACAGGAAATCTTTAAACAATGTCGATTTCTTTATTGTTAACCTTAAAGTTATGTAATTCCCCAGTAGTCATTACTTTTGTGTTGCTGGTGTTCAGCTTTATCCTGCTTCGACATTTCTTGTTTTAACGTTCACGTCTTCAGTATTTTCTACCAGTAACATGGTGTCATCTGCATATCTCAAATTGCTGATGTTCCTTCCAGCAATTTTCACTCCACCTTCACCTAAATCTAATCTAACTTTCTTTATATTTGGTTATAGATGGAAGACACAGAGAATAAATACATCCTTGTCTGACATCTTTACAAACCAGAAATCATTCTGTTTCTCCATAGACTATCCTAACAATAGCCTCTTGTTTAGAGTACAGGTTGCACATCAAAACAATCAGATACGGCCCTGACCTGGATAGCCTAAGCAAGCCTGATCTAGTCAGATCTAATAAGCTAGGTAGGACTGACCTTGGAAAGTACTGGAAGGGAGACCTCGAAGGAATACAAGGGCCAGGATGCAAAGAGATAATATCAAGCCACCTCTCCAAAATGTCCAAGCCCTAGTACGGGTCTCCAGAAGCCACCATGACTTCCAGGCACCCACACACATACACACAAACACTCAAACACAAAAAAATCAGATGCTGTGGCACACCTGTTTCTTTTAAAACCACTCATAGATTTTTATGATCCACCCAGTCAAAAGCTTTACTGTAATCTATGAAACACAACAAGCTGATTTTCTTCTGAAATTCTTTTGCATGTTCCAATAACAAATGTAAATTTGCAATATGAACTAACATGTCCCTTTGCTGAATCCAGCTTGAACACTGGGCATTTCTCATTCCATATATGATAACCTATGTTCCCCCTAAGCTGAGTTAGTGTGAGCTAGCTCACAGTTTTTTTATCCTCCAGCTCACACATTTTTGTCTTAGCTCAGGAAACATGGCTCCAGAGCAAACTAGTTTATGCAGTAGCCAAATTACTCGCTCACAACTTTAATGCCAGAAGCTCACAAAGTGGAATGTTTGCTCACAAGACTCCATAGCTTAGAAGGAACATTGATCATAACACTCTTTGTTATAAGATTCTGAGATTCACTTTGGTTGCATGAGAAATTAAACCCCTAGTTCTTCCAGTTTCCGGTCAACTGAACTTAGTAATGCAATTTTTTTCTTTACATGGTCTTTAAACACTTCAGGAATGTTACTGAAATTATATTAGACTAGGAACAAGGCCCATTGTGGAAATAAATACAACAAGCTCTAGAAAGAGGTTCTAAGAGATTTGGGCACTCAGTGCCATTTTGCTGTGTTGACCTCAGCAGGGTTTAATGACACAGAGTCCACCATTTTCACAAGGGGAACTGATCTCTGCCATCTGAAGAGCAGTTGTAATTCTGAGTGATCTCCAGCCCTCACCTAGAGATTGGCAACAATGGTTTCCCAGGAGGAAATGGATGGTTTGGTGGATGGAGTCTATGGCATTGTACCTGTCTGAGGTCCCACCCCTCCTCAAACCCCACCATCTCCAGACTCTACCCCTCAAATCTCCAGGAATTTCTCAATCTGGAGTTGGCAGCCCTATCTCCTTCCCAGCCAAACATCAACATAGCATTATCTGCCCCTCTGACTTCAGGTTTCCATCTCCTCCCCCTCCCTGCAGCCTGTATCTAGGAAAAGTACAGTTTTTCTCTGCAGTGGGGAACAAACCACCTCACATCATTTTCCTCTCTCCCTTTTAATTTGCACAACCACCCTGTGAGGTAGATTAGGCTAAAAATCTGAGTGGTCTGAAATCACCCAATCAGCTTCCACAGGAAGAACCTGGGTCTGGCAGACCTGCTCTGAAGCACTAACTGCTACGTCACACTGGCTGTCATGGGGGGGGCACCTCAGCAGGGTACAATGACATAGAGTCCTCCATTTTCTCCAGGGGAACTGATCTCTGCCATCTAGAGAGCAGCTGTAATTCTGAGTGATCTCCAGTTTTCTCCTGGAGACTGGCAAAGATGGTTCCCCAAGAGGAAAAGTACAGTTTTTCTCCGCAGTGGGGATCAAAGTAGCTTAAATCATTATCCTCTCCCCCTTTTGATCTGCACAACAACCCTGTGAGGTAGGTTAGGCTGATAGGCTATGGCTTGTCTGATTATCCACTCAGCTTCCACAGCAAGAACCTAGAACTCCCCCTGGAGAAAATAACTGCTTTGGTGGGTAGACTCTATGGCATTCTATTCAGCTGAGGCCTCTCCCCACCCCAAACTCTGGCTCCCATAAACACCACATAATCTCCAGGAACTTCCCAACCTGGAGCTGGCAACCCTAGTTAGGACTAGCCCCAATTCGTTCCCCACAAAGGCCAAAATAGGCCTGGAAAGGGCCTCCTGCCCCTGCCTTTTTATTGACAGAACCAAGCCACTGAGGGGGAAAATGAGCCACACAGCAGTTTTGGCAGTTTATTAAGAGAGGGAATGGCCAAGCCAGCAGTAGGCGGGGGAGAGCAGTGGACCCATCACTTGACCAATGGCACACAAGTACTCGAGTGGCAGTTGATGAGCCAAAGGCTGATAGGGTGCACAGCACAACCAATGGGAGAGCCAGAATGTGCCAATACGCTGGGCTTTTATATAGATAGTAATTTATTTCAATAGAATCTACATAGTGGAATTCTATCACAATTTTGAAAGCCTAGTACAACAGACTCCCTCATGGATCACTGCCTTGTCGTGGCGAGGGGGCTTGCGTGGTTCGATGAGGCTGTGGGCTATGCCGTGGAGGGCCACCCAGGACGGACAGGCCACAGCAGAGAACTCAGACCAAGCATGATCCCCTGGAGAAGGAAATGGCAACCCACTCCAGTATCTTTGCCAAGAAAACCCCATGGACAGTAACAAAAGGCTAAAAGATATGACACCGGAAGATGAGCCCCTCAGGTTGGAAGGTATCCAATATGCTACTGAGGAAGAGCAGAGGGCAAGTACGAGTAACCCCAGAAAGAGTGAAGCGGCTGGGCCAAAGCCGAAAGGACGCTCAGTTGTGGATGTGTCTGACGGTGAAAGGAAAGTTCGATGCTGCAAAGAACAATACTGCATAGGAACCTGGAATGTAAGGTCTATGAATCAAGGTAAGCTTGACGTGGTCAAAAATGAGATGGCAAGAATGAACATTGACATCTTGGGAATCAGTGAACTAAAGTGGACAGGAATGGGCGAATTTAACTCAGAAGACCATTATATCTACTACTGTGGCCAGGAATCCCGTAGAAAAAATGGTGTGGCCTTTATAGTCAACAAGAGAGTGAGAAAGGCAGTATTGGGATACAATCTCAAAAATGACAGAATGATCTCGATCCGAATCCAAGGCAAACCATTCAATATCACAGTAATCCAAGTCTATGCCCCAACCACTGCTGCAGAAGAGGCTGAAGTGGACCAGTTCTACGAAGACCTACAACAGCTCGTAGAATTAACACCAAAAAATGATG
This sequence comes from Gekko gecko, assembly GCA_029375565.1. Lineage (NCBI taxonomy): Eukaryota > Metazoa > Chordata > Lepidosauria > Squamata > Gekkonidae > Gekko > Gekko gecko. Next base: position 123,085,133 of record JAPDNY010000006.1, on the reverse strand, counting down.
TCCTCATCATCATAGGGGACTGGAATGCTAAAGTAGGAAATCAAAAGGTAACCGGAATAACAGACAAGTTTGGCCTTGGAGAACAAAATGAAGCAGGGCAAAGGCTAACAGAGTTTTGTCAAGAGAACACGCTGGTCATAGCAAACACCCTTTTCCAACAACCTAAGAGGCGTCTCTACACATGGACATCACCAGATGGGCAACACCGAAATCAGATTGACTATATAATTTGCAGTCAAAGATGGAGAAGCTCTATCCAGTCAGTAAAAACAAGACCTGGAGCTGACTGTGGCTCAGATCATGAGCTACTCATTGCAAAATTCAGACTTAAATTGAAGAAAGTTGGGAAAACCACAAGGCCATTCAGATTTGACCTAGATCGCATCCCCGATGAATATACAGTAGAGGTGAAGAATAGGTTTAAGGGACTAGATTTGATAGACAGAGTGCCTGAAGAACTATGGACAGAGGTCCGTGACATTGTAAAGGAGGCAGCACTCACCGCCATCCCAAAAAAAAAGAAATGCAAAAAAGCAAAGTGGCTGTCTGATGAGGCTTTACACATAGCAGAGGAAAGAAGGAAAGCTAAAGGCATTGGGGAAAAGGAAAGATTTGCCCAACTGAATGCAGATTTCCAGAGAAAAGCAAGGAGAGATAAGGAGGCTTTCCTGAATGAACAATGCAGAGTAATAGAGGAAAACAATAGATTGGGAAGGACTAGAGATCTCTTCAAGAAAATTGGAGAAATCAAGGGAACGTTCCATGCAAAGCTGGCCATGATAAAGGACAAAAACGGTAGGGACCTAACAGAAGCAGAAGAGATTAGGAAAAGATGGCAAGAATACACAGAAGAACTATACAAGAAGGACCTCGATGTCCTTGACAACCACGATGGTATAATCACTGACCTCGAGCCAGACATCCTGGAAAGCGAAGTTAAATGGGCCTTAGAAAGCATTACTAACAACAAAGCTAGTGGAGGTGATGGTATCCCAGCTGAGTTATTCAAAGTCTTAAAAGAAGATGCTGTTAAAGTGCTGCACTCAATTTGCCAACAAATTTGGAAAACACAACAGTGGCCACAGGATTGGAAAAGGTCAGTTTACATTCCAATCCCAAAGAAGGGCAACGTCAAGGAATGTTCAAACTATCGCACAATTGCACTCATTTCACACGCTAGCAAGGTCATGCTCAAAATCCTACAAGCTAGGCTCCAACAGTACGTGGATAGAGAACTGCCAGAAGTACAAGCTGGGTTTCGAAGAGGTAGAGGAACTAGAGATCAAATTGCCAACATTCGTTGGATTATGGAGAAAGCAAGAGAATACCAGAAAAACATCTACTTCTGCTTCATTGACTATGCTAAAGCCTTTGATTGTGTGGATCACAATAAATTATGGCAGGTTCTTAAAGAGATGGGAGTACCAGACCACCTCACCTGTCTCCTGAGAAACCTGTATAAGGGTCAAGAAGCAACAGTTAGAACTGGATATGGAACAACTGATTGGTTTAGCATAGGAAAAGGAGTACGACAAGGATGTATATTGTCACCTTGCTTATTTAATTTATATGCCGAGTACATCATGCGAAATGCTGGCCTGGATGAATCACAAGCTGGAGTTAAGATTGCTGGGGAAAAGATCAATAACCTCAGATATGCAGACGATACCACTCTGATGGCAGAAAGTGAAGAGGACCTCAAGAGCCTCTTGCTCACGGTGAAAGAGGAGAGTGCAAAAGTGGGCTTGAAGCTCAACATCAAAAAAACTAAGATCATGGCATCTGGCCCCATCACTCCTTGGCAAATAAACGGGGAAGTCGTAGAAGTAGTGACAGACTTCATGTTCCTAGGATCCCAGATCACTGCAGATGGTGACTGCAGCCATGAAATTAAAAGACGCCTGCTCCTTGGGAGGAAAGCGATGGCAAACCTAAACAGCATGATAAAAAACAGAGACATCACCTTGCCAACAAAAGTCCGCATGGTCAAAGCAATGGTATTCCCCATAGTAATGTATGGCTGCGAGAGTTGGACTATAAGGAAGGCTGAGCGCCGAAGAATAGATTCTTTTGAACTCTGGTGCTGGAGAAGACTCTTGAGAGTCCCTTGGACTGCAAGGAGATCAAATCAGTCAATCCTAAAAGAAATCAACCCTGACTGTTCCCTGGAAGGCCAGATCCTGAAGCTGAAGCTCAAATACTTTGGCCACCAAATGAGAAGGGAGCATTCACTGGAGAAGACCCTGATGCTGGGAAAGATTGAAGGTCAAAGAAGAAAGGGACGGCAAAGGATGAGATGGTTAGACAGTGTCATCGATGCAACAAACATGAAATTGAGCAAACTTCAGCGGACAGCGGAAGACAGGAGGGCCTGGCGTAATCTGGTCCATGGGGTCGCGAAGAGTCGGACTCGACTGTGCGACTGAACAACAACAACAACAAGTACAACAGAAGCTACTGTTTGAATGCCACCACAGTCTTTAAAGGGACTAACAGCACGTAACTTTTCATAAAGCAATACATATTTTGTCTTTTAATTAATCATCCTGTTAAGTAGGCTTGTCCTCCACCATATCTCAGGCCACACACTAAGACATCTGCTAGTGTGGTGACTGTGTAGTACAGTACAGTATACTATATATACCATATTTTTCGCTCCATAAGACGCACCTGACCATAAGACGCAAGCATACAGATTCGTTCAGTGCCAAGAGAGACTTTCTATAACCTTACCTCTTACCCTTCCCCCAAAACTCAAAAGATATTTCACTTATTGCTGACAGCAACAGAAAATACTATTTACTGCAACTGTTAGTTGTAACAAATACAATAAGGCAGGGGTCCTCAAACTTTTTAAACAGGGGGCCAGTTCACTGTCCCTCAGACCATTGGAGGGCCGGACTATAGTAAAAACAAAAACTATGAACAAATTCCTATGCACACTGCATATATCTTATTTTGAAGTGAAGAAACAAAACGGGAACAAATACAATATTTAAAAGGAAGTAAAGTTAAATCAACAAACTTACCAGTATTTCTCTTTCTCTTTTTCTCACCGCCTGAAGCTAGATTGTGGCCGGACAACAATTCCCATGATCCAGCGCTTCAGCCGGCCAGCCAATCGGCGGTGACCGCCGCCCCCTCTCCCTCTTCCACCAATGACCTTCCTTCTCATGTAAAAAAAAATGACAGACAAGCAGCAGCGGCATAAACATCCGGTGGGCCGTATAAATGTCCTCGGCGGGCCGCATGTGGCCTGCGGGCCGTAGTTTGAGGACCCCTGCAATAAGGTATGTATAGAACAAATAATACAAGATTTAACTGCACTCTTTGCACACGCGTGCTTCCTATTTCACCCACTCATGTCCGCTTCATTTTCCCCAACTACATAGCACATGCGCATATCTTTATTCCCCCCCACCTCTGTCTCCGTTTCCTTCCTTTTCTAACCCAGCACCTCAAGGGTTACAGTAACGTTCCCGTCCTTCCCCTCGCTTCCACTTCGCGCCTTGTCGCCACGCCCCTCTTCAAACTCTGTCGAGCCAATGGAGGCACTCGCCGGAAGGGTATCGCCTGCATCCTAGGCCGGCCTCGGGTTCAGACGCGCGGTCGGACGGCAGCAGTTGAAGCAGTGCTACCATGAGCGGGATCTTGGCTGAGCAGCTTTTGCAGCAGCGGCTCCTCCGCAGCCATCTGCAGAGCTCGGCGCAACATCTGGGCGGCGGTCCACTGCCTCAGCTGTTACTGCCGCCGCTCTCCCTCCCTTTTCCTCCTGACTCCCCTCCTCCAGGGACGACACCGGCTGAGATCCTTGCCAGGCCGCACTGCCCGAGCGAGACATGGTGCTCTCTGTGCCGCGTGTGCTGCCTGGAGCCCGTGTGCCTGCCTTGCAGGCACAACTTTTGCACAGGCTGCATCGAGCAGCACTTCGGAGAGCCCAAGATCAACATTTCCTGCCTTGAGTGCGGCACCACCGCATGCAAGAGGCAGCAGCAGCAACATCCACCACCACCGCAGCAGCGCCACCGCTGCCTCTCCCGCTGCTGTTTTTAGCCCCAGCCCCAACCTTGCCGATGCCTTCCACGCCAAAAACCCCATCTCCGCCTCCCTCCCCAATATTCGCTCCAGAAGACGCACACACTTTCCCCCCACACTTTTTTTTGGGGGGGAAAGTGCGTCTTATGGAGCGAAAAATACAGTATATAGTATAATGGTGATCATATCAGACTACAGTCTTGGAGATCTCAGTTCAAATCTTCATTCACCAATGAAGTTCACTAGGTGAATGCAAGCCAGTTACTCTGTATCCACATAATCTATTTCACAAGCATTTTGTGAGGATAAAATGAAGGCAGGAGACCATATAGGCCCCAGAAGGCAAACTGAGAAATGTGCACAATGAGGTCACACGAGGGGGATTTATCTACAAACCAGGTTTGAATAAAAATCCAAAAAGTATGAAAGCTTAAATTTGTCTCCAAACAGAGAAAACCATGCAAGAGCCTGCAAAAACTTTTGAGATCAGAGAACTCAGTGATTGCTTAGTGATACTAGATGGGTAGCAAAGTGCCAATAGAGAGACCCAGAGAAAAGAGGTAAAGTAAACACAACATGTCATTTCGGTCTGAGGGTAGTGGTGTTTTCAGGTCTCATGCTAGAGTTGCAATCTGAAGAATACCCTGTAGCTGTAAACAGGAGTTCCCCAATCTTGTTGAGCCAGCAGGCACTTTTGCAATGTTGAGAGTTATGGCACCATCACAAAATGGTTGTCCTAGAAGCTGTAGCCATCCACAAAACATTGGCATGTTCCACAAATCACAGGGGGGTTCCAAGTCAAAAGTCCTCCTACAAAAGAGACAGCTGACAGCACAAATGTGAGCCCTCTTAGGCTCTTCTGAACAACCGCCTGCTCCAAGAACTTAGAGGAAAGCAGGTATTAATCTTTGCTTCAGGGAAGAAATTCTCTTTTGTTTCAGTTTCCAAAGACAGAGGAGAATTTGCTAGTAGAGGTATGCACTGAGAAAAATTTCATATCTGGGGTTCATGGAAGGGGGGATTTTACCATGATTGTTGATATTCGTGTAGGCTATTACTGGTTCGGAATTCAAATTGGTGTTGTTGGAATTTTGGAGATTCAGGATCATTATGGAAAAATCAGTGCCAGCTGTTTATAAAGATAATGGCACCAGATCTGCGCAGAACATAGTCCTCCCTCTAATCCAAAGAGCCCCTAAATTTCAAGCATATTGAACAATGGATTCAATTTTACAGATCCCCCTCATCGCAGGGACACTAAATTCTCTCTACTGATTCCTGGGGGGTGGGGGTGGCAATCAAGCAGCAGTCTAGCAGGAGAACGCTGGCCAACAATCCACATTTGGGGGGGAGAGGGGGTTCTGCATTAATTTCATTTTCCTACTCTTAACAGTGACTGATAATATTTTTTCTTCTTTCTGTTGAAAATTCTGCAGTTGTCATATTTTCTTATTCTGGTCAGTTTATTTATTTTTTTCACAAAGTGAGGAAGGCTTCCTCCCCACCCAAAACCCAGAGTTGAAGACAAACAATGTCTGGGGGAAGCTTTGTTCTGGGAGGATGGAGTGGCTGTTTTCAACCAAATAACACTAATCCAAGGAGTCTAATTCTATGGGCCCCTGAACAAGGTGCCCCCAGCCATCTTACATGCAGAACTGTGACCCCACCCCCACAAAAGTGGGAAGGAAGAAAAATGAGGCAGCCAGAACTGCAGTTCTGTCAGGCTTGCACCAGCTGGGAGCTGCCCTTTTCAGAGTGAGTGGATTGGGTGATATTCACTCAACTGGATTTAACTGGAAGGGAGAAATGCCACTGTCTCGGGAAAAGAGAGAGAAAGATGCCTAATGCTGTTGATGGTAAATACTGAAAGACGAAAAGCAATGCCGATTGTTTGGGCAGTAGGAGGTTCATAATATCTAAGAATCCCAGATTTGTATTAACATCTGGAGAAATCACTGTAATGACCTGAACCAGTGATTTCCATGGATATCTTTAGCTTGGGAATTTTGTATGAATGCCCCTATTTTCTACCTGTGTGGCAACATGGAATGGTTGCCAAGTCTTGAGATATAAAAAGCCTGAGTCTATCACAAAGCTGAGGGTACACAGCTATGTGCCTGCTTAGGAGAAGCTCAGCCTTTTGTTTAGCTGGTAGGGAGAAACGTAAATTATTATTTTCCTCCTACTGTTCAAAAATCTGCTGGAATTTATTGAATTGCACCCCCCTGAGCACCATGTTGTAGACAGCTGGCTTTAAGCAATGCAAAAGAAGCTGAATTTGAAGCAGCAGCCAAACCACCACCTGCCCATCAGTACATTCTTCTACTACACAGCAGGCAGGCAAAGAGGAAATACTTTCTTGTATTATCATGCAGGTCTTAAAGCAGCAACAATAATTTCTGGATTACAATCTGGTTTTGGCATTCCATATCAAGAAATTTTGGCATGCATCTGGGAGCAGGCCCACCCCCAACTGCCAGAGCCACTCCTGGATTTATTAAGGAGTCATGGGAAGCCCACTTGGGAATCCACTCAGACAGCAAGAACTGCAGCTATAGCAGCAACACAGTATGGGCCATTTAAGGCTCCAACTGCCAGCTGCCAGGACAACAGCAGCAAGAAGAAAGGATGCTGCAACAGCAGTAATACAGTACAGCTCTTTTAAGGCCCCATTTCAATCACTGCCAACAGCAGCTTAGTCAACGCAATTGGAGGGAAGAAAGGCTGCAGGCGCAGCCTAAGATTTCTCCAAGCTCTCATGAGACTGCTAATTCTCACAACACATCAGGGGAATTGACTGAGCATGTGCAGCCTGCTGCAATAGCTTCATGAGGGGCTTAGAAGCAGGCCAGTGAGGAGGTGTCTGGGTTCTTTCTCCAGGCTTTACAAGAGAGACCCAGTGATGAGAGGAAGTCTCCTGCAACAACAGCAGCAACAAAAAAAACCTCTCCAATGCTTAGGCTCTGTGAGTTCAAGCAGGACAGAAAAGAGTGACAGAGAAGGAAGCTACTGAAGGCAGGGGCATGGAAGCCCCTGAACCCCCACAAATTGTTTTTAGCATGTTGGCAGCAAGACAACAATGTAAAAACTGACCAAATGAGGTTGCCCTTCCCTATCAGTTGAGAGCAAGACCAAAAATAATATATGTGAAAAACATGTGGGGCCACTTCACACATCATAACTTTCACACAGAGAACAAAAGACAAACCTGTACAGGTTTTTTGAACCCTCTCACCCCCAGTCCTGGAGAAAAGAAAGGTCCAATTCCTGATATTATGCCAGCATGTGCAGAATCTCACTTCTCTCCCACGCCCCTCCAGGAATGATAGATACCAAAGACCCACATGCTTCAGGAACGCTTAAATCAGTATTCTGCCACCAGGACCTATTTAAGGATGTTCCCAACTCAGACAGGAGCATAGGTCCCACCTCCTGCCAGTTTTCTGGGAATTAACAACTTATCAGCTCTGGGCTAGAGCTGCATATAATTAATTAACCCACAGCAGTAGCTTTCTAGGTGAGCAGCACAGACTACCAGATCAAGGCTTAGAGATCAGTTAAAATTACATGAACTCAAACTCAGATGAGATTAATCTATATAAGATCTTTATTTAGCAAAGCAGTTATATGACAAGAGTCTTGCAAAGGTAGGAAAACAAAGAAATCTATAGCTTGACCAGCTCTGACTACACATAGATATTAATATTTACCAGTCATTCAATGTGCGTTATGGCACCAGGGAATCTTCAGGATGAAAACCATTTTTTGCTGTGAGCAATTAAGTCCAGCTTCACTGCCCACTAGTCAAATTCTATGTTGCAGGTTTGTATTCCAGACAGAGACTAACTCCTAGAAAGAAGCTAACTTTCCAAGAGAACTCTGTCTCAGTTTCCATAGGGTGATCATAACCCCCTCCCTCTCCCATCACCATTGAATATGGCCATTTATCCAATCGCAAGGGGAGTAAGAGGTGTGTCCAACTCTGTAGGTGCCGCCATTGCTTACACCCCTAAAAGCACGTCTGCTTGAGCTTTGATGTGTAACTCAGTGTGGGAAGACGTCTCAATGTCTAGTCTTCCCCTCAGAAGTGTCAAAGTGGCTTTGTATCTGGATATCATGCTTGACATCTGTGCATGCCATCTGTGCAGGTGACAAAAGTCACAGGGATATGTCAGTGGCCAGACCATTTGGGCCTAGCAAGAATGAACCAGGAAAGTCTTTTCCTATACAATACCATTATCTTTTACAGGTGCACTTTTCCCCTATTTCATTGTACATAAGCATGACAAGAAGCCATACCTTGTTATAGATTCCATCACATAACTACGTCAAAGACGACATTTGTTTGTCTCATACACTAGTGTACAAAATTTTCCTACAGAAGTGTTTGTTCAGGATGAAAACCAAAGCAAAGTACAAACAAGAAGTTGCACAGGTTCCGACAAGCACACAAGCAAGAACGGTAAGCTGAAAATGAAGTAGGCAAAAAGAGAGTATAAAAAACATTCTACTAAAAACATTTAGAGAAACATTACAAATTTCTTTTAACACAACAGAACCAGGAAACAAGCCGATGAGATGTTGGGGCCCTGAGATGGCAAACAAGTGAAAGGACTGCTAAAGGAAAAGAGGGAGATTGCACAGCAGCTTAATGAGGTTTTGCATCCACTTTAACTGTGGAAAATTTGAGTTTGTTTTCCATAGCACAGTCACTGTTTTGGGGAACAGTGTCTAAAGAACTGAGTCAGCCATAAGAGATGAAATGCTAGGGATAAAGATCAAATTAAAAACTAACTAGGCTCAGGACCACCAGAAAAAACTCAAATACAAAATTGTTGATCTAACAAAAGTATGAAATGTTCCTAAAATTGGCTTCTTTTCCACAGAGAAGATAGCCAATATAACTCTGCATTTAGATTGTAACAAGGATCTAAAAGAGATCCAGAAAATTATAGATCAGTTCACTAAAAACTTGTTAAGTGTAAACTGATGGAAATGGCTATTAAATACAGAATTATTGAACACAAAGAAAAATCACCTCTACTAAATAAAGATCAGCATGCGTTTTATAAAGGGGATTCCTGTCTCATCAGTTTTTTGGAGATTAAAAAAAATTGGATAAGGGTTATCTACTGGATTGTAAATAGGTTTACAAAGGCTTTTGACAAAGTCTTATTTACGAATAAATTTAGCAGTTATGGGATAAGATGACAGGACCTCTAGTGGATTAGAAACTGGCTTGTTTATTTATAAATTTGATTTTTAGACCACCCTCCCCCAAACACCTCTCTTACTGATCACTGCCTTGATGTGGCAAGGAGGCTTGCAGGTTCGATGAGGCTGTGGGCTATGCCATGGAACGGAGAACTCAGACAAAACGTGATCCACTGGAGAAGGAAATGGCAACCCACTCCAGTATCTTTGCCAAGAAAACCCCATGGACAGTAACAAAAGGCTAAAAGATATGACGCCAGAAGATGAGCCCCTCAGGTCGGAAGGTGTCCAATATGCTACTGGGGAAGAGCAGAGGGCAAGTACAAGTAACCCCAGAAAGAGTGAAGCGGCTGGGCCAAAGTCAAAAGGATGCTCAGTTGTGGATGTGTCTGATGGTGAAAGGAAAGTCCGATGCTGCGGAGAACAATACTGCATAGGAACCTGGAATGTAAGATTTATGAATCAAGGTAAGCTGGATGTGGTCAAAAATGAGATGGCAAGACTGAACATAGACATCTTGGGAATCAGTGCACTAAAGTGGACAGGAATGGGCGAATTTAACTCAGAAGACCGTTCTATCTACTACTGTGGCCAAGAATCCCAAAGAAAACATGGTGTGGCCTTTATAGTCAACAAGAGAGTGAGAAAGGCAGTAATGGGATACAATCTCAAAAACGACAGAATGATCTCAGTCCGAATCCAAGGCAAACCATTCAACACCACAGTAATCCAAGTCTACGCTCCAACCACTGCTGCAGAAGAGGCTGAAGTGGACTGGTTCTATGAAGACCTACAACACCTCTTAGCACTAACACCAAAAAAAGATGTCCTCCTCTTCATAGGGGACTGGAATGCTAAAGTAGGAAGTCAAAAGGTAACTGGGATAACGGACAAGTTTGGCCTTGGAGAACAAAATGAAAGGCTAACAAAGTTTTGTCAAAATAACAAGCTGATCATAGCAAACACCCTCTTCCAACAACCTAAGAGGCAATTCTGCACATGGACATCACCAGATGGGCAACACCGAAATCAGACTGATCGTGTCATTTGCAGTCAAAGATGGAGAAGCTCTATACAGTCAGTAAAAACAAGACCTGGAGCTGACTGTGGCTCAGTGTCAGGTTCAACTGCAAGTAAGTCCAGGCACTCTTCATAAAAGATATGCTTTATTGGAATACCAGTAAGTTGCCCTTTATTAGCTCAGTTATTGTCAGGAATACCCCACCAAGCATAATGGCCTCCAGGTATAGTATGATGCATAAGCTCTACTAGCGAATGAACTCTAAGCACACACACGGGAATACTCCCGGCGGGAGAATACATAATGACCGGGAGATAGGGCCCCTCCCTTCCCACTATCTAAGGCATGAATATTTCCACCGGCTGGGAAATGAGCCTGTGTCTTGAGTTCAAGGACACTAGATAGCAGACGGTGGTGGATTCCTTCTACCACGAGTTACAGCCAAGCAAACTATGTGTATGCGTGCCAATTAATTAAAACAAACAATGAATATAGTGTCCAAGGCGAGAGAGAGAAATATGGCCTCTGACACTCAGATCATGAGCTTCTCATTGCAACACTCAGGCTTAAACTGAAGAAAGCTGGGAAAACCACTAGGCCATTCCAGTTTGACCTAGATGACATCCCTGATGAATATACAGTGGAGGTGAAGAACTAAGGGACTAGATTTGATAGACAGAGTGCCTATGGATGGAGGTTTGTGACATTGTACAGGAGGCAGCAATCACAGCCATCCCAAAGAAAGAGATATGCAAGAAAGCAAAGTGGCTGTTGATGCTTTAGCAGAGGAAAGAAGAAAAGCAAAAGGCAAAGGTGAAAAGGAAAGATTTAACCAACTGAATGCAGATTTCCAGAGAACAGCAAGGAGAGATAAGGAGGCTTTCCTAAATGAACAATGCAAAGTAATAGAAAAAAACAATAGATTGGGAAAGACTAGAGATCTCTTCAAGAAAATTGGAGAAATCAAGGGAACGTTCCGTGCAAAGCTGGCTATGATAAAGGACAAAAACGGTAGGGACCTAGCAGAAGCAGAAGAGATTAGGAAGAACTATACAAGAAGGACCTCAATGTCCTTGAAAACGACGACTGATCTCTAGGCCAGACATCCTGGAGTGCGAAGTCAAATGGGTCTTAGAAAGCATTACTAACAACAAAGCTAGCGGAGGTGATGGTATCCCAGCTGAGCTATTCAAAGTCTTAAAAGATGATGCTGTTAAAGTACTGCACTCAATTTGCCAGCAAATTTGGAAATGCAACAGTGGCCACAGGACTGGAAATGGTCAGTTTACATTCCAATCCCAAAGAAGGGCAAAGCCAAGGAATGTACAAACTATCGTACAATTGCACTCATTTCACACGCTAGCAAGGTCATGCTTCAGCAGAACATGGATAGAGAACTGCCAGAAGCTGGGTTTCGAAGAGGTAGAGGAACTAGAGATCAAACTGCCAACATTCCCTGGATTATGGAGAAAGCAAGGGAGTACCAGAAAAACATCTACTTCTGCTTCACTGACTACACTAAAGCCTTTGATTGTGTGGATCACAACAAACGATGGCAAGTCCTTAAAGAGATGGGAGTAGCAGACCATCTCACATGTCTCCTGAGAAACCTGTATAAGGGTCAAGAAGCTACAGTTAGAACTGGATATGGAACAACCGGATATGGAACAACCAATTGGTTTAGCATAGGAAAAGGAGTAAACAAGGATGTATTCACCCTGCTTATTTAATTTATATGCAGAGTACATCATGCAAAATGCCCGCCTGGATGAATCACAAGCCGGAATTAAGATTGCTGGGAAAAATATCAACAACCTCAGATGCAGATGATACCACTCTAATGGCAGAAAGTGAAGAGGGCCTAAAGAACCTCTTGCTCAGGTGAAAGAGGAGAGCACAAAAGCTGGCTTGAAACTCAGCATCAAAAAACGAAGATCATGGCATCCTTGACCTTGACAAATAGAAGGGGAAGTCATGGAAGCAGTGACAGACTTCACATTCCTGGGATCCAAGATCACTGCACACGGTGACTGCAGCCATGAAATTAAAAGATGCCTGCTTCTTGGGAGGAAAGCTATGGCAAACCTAGACAGCATAATAAAAAGTAGAAACATCACCCTGCCAACAAAAATCCATATGGTCAAAGCGATGGTATTTCTAGTAGTAATGTATGGCTGCAAGGGTTGGACCATAAGGAGGGCCGAGCATCAAAGAAAAGATCCTTTTGAATTATGGTGCTGGAGAAGACTCTTGGGAGTCCCTTGGACTGTAAGGAGATCAAATCAGTCAATCCTAAAAGAAATCAACCCTGACTGGCCACCAAATGAGAAGGGACCACTCAGTGGAGAAGACCCTGATGCTGGGAAAGATTGAAGGTAAATGAAGACGCAGACAACAAAGGATGAGATGGGTAGACAGTGTTATTGAGGCAATGACTATGAGGTTGAGTAAACTCCGGAGGATGATGGAGGACAGTAGGGCCTGGCATGATGTAGTCAATGTGCGACTGAACAACAACCCCCAAATATTTGGGGCTCAGACCAGTGTACAACATTTAGATACAATTTAAAATAGTTAAAACATTAAAACAAGCACAACAGTCATTCTAGAAGGCGCCCCCAAACCAAATTTTCTACGCTCAAGTGGGGAGTGAATGAAACAAGGTCAGGATGATTAAAACCATGCTGTCCTCAACCATAAGCCTAGCAGAACAAGCTCTGTGGAATGGACCTAAGTCCTGCAGGGCATGGATGTTATTTGGCAGAAAGTTCTACCAGGTTGGAAGGCGGATATCTCTCAAGCCAGGGATCTCCAGGTTAAACAAGAAGAAGCAGAGACAAGTAGTTAATGGACAGTTCTCGCAAAGGAATAAAACAAGCAGTGTGGTTTCACAACGGATAGTATTGTGAGTGGTAGTATTTAAACTGTTCATAAATAATCTGGAATTAAGGGTTAGTGGCAAAATGACCACATTTGCAGATGACACCAAATTATTCATGAAGGTGAGGACCAATGCAAAATTATGAGTATGTCCCAAAGGAAATCAGCAAATTAGGTGAGTGGATTACAATCCAAGCAAATTTTTTGATGTGAATAAAGTGACACATGTTAAGTCAACAAACCCTAACTAAATATACACTGATGGGGTTTGAACTGGCAGCAACTGACCTTGGGGTCATGTTTGAAAAGACAACTAGGAGAAAAACAGCAGGTCTATAACATTATGTTTGGGATAGAGTAGGTTACTATTGCTTTTATAGAATAATAGACCTCAAGGGCACCTTATGAATTTGCCATATAGTAGACTCAGAATGGATTAAAGAAAGACTTCATTAACAGAATAATTAACTTTTGAAATCATGGCTAATACTAGTTTAAATTGGCATTGAAGCAGGATTAAACAAATTCTTGGAGCACCAGTATATTAATAGCAACCAGGCATTCATATTCATTTATAGCCCTCTTTTCTCCTGATTTTATCTTCATAACATCTGTGACCAACACTAGGCTGAGAGCAACTGGCCAAAAGTCACCCAGTAAGCTTCCATACTAGTATGGAGATTCAAACCTGCATCTCCCAGAGCCTAGTCTTACACTCTAACCACTACCTGACCCTTCACAAAAATACAATTCCTAAAATTCCTCAGTTGAATGCAGAGGCAGTCAAGCACGTGTAATCCACCTTTAAATATGTAGTGTATATATAATTACGTTTTACGTTACAGCAAGAATTCACGTATGTTTTATTCACTGGCAAATTGTTAGTGGGTGTGACCGCGACTCAAAAAACGCACAAAAGTTGAGATGCCAGTCAAACACGTTAACCACTGCAGCAGCCTGGCGTAGCCCGTTCCCAGACATGTTTACCTGCAAACAAGTGCCAGGTATGCACTGTATGGCAGACTTAAAGAACTTGCTGCCCGATCAAAGATCTGCGTGCGATGTGGGGCCAAACTAGCTTCCCGCCCGCGCAGTTCCCTCCCTTACAGTTCACAGAGAAGCCCTGCAGAAACCTGTCGCGTCCAGCCGCGCGGGGATTTGAACGGGATTACAAGACAGGAAGTTTCTCGCGCGCTTTGTCTCTGTGAAGAGAGGTGTTCGCTGGACTGTGCGAGCGGAAAGGCAGAAGGCTGCGCTTAAGAGAGAAGGAGAGCACCGCAGGCACTAACAAGCGCAGAGGGACTGGGCGAGGGGAAGAGAAAACTGGCCTCGCCTTCTACCCACCCAATGAACCCCGCAGCGGCGCCACCAACGTCAGTAGTCTCAAAAAGCGTTGAGTCCACAAAGGCCCCCATAGCGGCAGTTGCATGACCGCGAACTGAGCAAGAAGACGTTCTCACTGCGCATGCGGCTGGTGGAGTGTGTCTCGGCGCGAGCGTTGCTCTTTATATGGCGGGAGCGCCGGCCGCCGGTGAGAGGCGTTACTTTTGACAATGCCGCGCTGCGAATTGCGAAGGGAGACAACTCACTTCAGGACTGCGTTTTCCCCACGGATTGTAGAAGAGGGGCCAACGTTGCGTCATCAAATAACAATGGGAAAAGAATCTTATAGCACTCTAAGGCCCAATAGGTTTATTGAAGCATGACTTTTGTGAATTGACATCTACTTTACCTGTTACAGTGAAGTATAACAATATTCTTAAAGTATTTTATAACTTATTTTCACTAAAAGGTATACAAAATATGAAAACATATATAATTACAATGACATTCTAAAGAATTAAACCCTTTAGGTGAATTCTTTTAGTGTTTTAAAGTAGCCTATGGCATAAAGCTCTTGTAGATATACTGAATCTATCTTAACAGTTTTTATTTTGGTTCATCTGGATATTTTTGTTAATTTTATAAAGCCTTTTTTGTCTAAATTGAACTTTTAATTTGTAAAATACACCACCTTATATTCGCCAACAGAGGCCATCCTTTTGTATAATATAAATGTTGTATTTCTTTTTTAATTGACTTCTAGTGTCTGTGACTTAAGATCCACTTGAACTGCTTAATGAACAGGTGTGTATGATTGAATACTTTGTTTTCTTAAACCTTTTGGAACATCTCCCAACTTTCTACTTATTCGTAGCTCTCAAAAACATTCCTTAAAAACTTATTTTGTTTTCTTTTTCAATAAACATACAAAAACATTTTATCCATAAGCTTTCATTCTCAGCTATAAACATTCAGAGATATTTCCCTTTTAACAATAAAAGCACCTTAAAACTTAATATAAATATTAAATGGGCAATACAATTGAACTTTATTTAACCCTATTAATTATAGCATCCTTTAGCTTAGCTTTTAAATTCTTGTCAGGTCATTTTAAAGTGTATAACCATAAATCTCTTAACTGACAATTACTGAGGTCCAGTTCATGTAAGTGTCTATTCAAACCAACAGAGTCTTTCCTATTTAGAATAATAATCCACAAAAGGCAACTATATAGAGATATTGCTTATAGATTCCAGTAGTTCAATATTGATATGTTACAACATCCCAAACTTAAAGAATAATCTGGGTTTTTCTCATTTAAAGTTGCTAAACCTCATAAACTTTTCACCTCTTTCTTTGGAGTATAAGATTTTGTCATAAATCTTGGACTTTGAGAATTCATCCCAATTAAGAAGGCTGATGCAAGAACATCAGTCTTCACTTATGGTCGTAGCAATTTAGTTCAAAGGGTAACATAAAAACACCTGGACCAATTAAAACATTCTTTGCTGTCAATTAAATTTGAATTAAAACACCTGCTTTTGTAATGCTGTTTAGTGGTTTAAAAAGTCCAATTCTTCCAGGAGAGTCTGAAAGACTTTTTCCCAAAGATTCCCGTAAATCAGCAATAATCAATAGAAAATCATTTGAACCCTGGGTATCCCCTACAATGTAATGCATATTCTGCCATCTTTTAATTGTTTTTAAGTATTTGCTATGATAACTGGTTTTTAATTTTTTGTAACTTCTGATGTTTCCCACCATGAGCCTGTTTGCAGGAATGGTGGGATATAAATCTAATAAATAAATAAATAAACTGTGATGGGAGCATTTCAGAAGCTCCTATTCAGAACCCTTGCCAACAACGGAGATCCAGATAAAGTGGTTGGAAAGAAATAAAATTTTATTCCACTACAGTGAAAGATCCCCAGTGATCAGGTAAGGAAGACCCAGAGAATAGCACATAATTACTTTAAATACATGTTAAATATTCATTGCTCCTTTCCTACTTCTACTAGCCAAGCACCTTAATCGATTAATGTTAACACCCTCTTTATGGCATTACTCTTCTAACTTTCCCATTGCAAGTGTATTCGAAAATGTTGACTCAAAACTTTTCCCAGGCTTTGCATGCTTGTCTATTGTTTTGTAAATATGTCTTTGTGTTGCATTGTAGTGCATTGACCAAAGCTTTTCTACTATAAAGTCAGCTATTCTTGCCTGTTAGTGACCTCAAGAGAAATGGGTTGTCAGACTTGAGGCAGGAAATTTTCAAAGATTTTCATTTCAGTTTCCTACCCTTCACATCATCATCCCTTTCAACTGTAGCTAAGCCTTCTGCAGTTCTGTACCCATTTGTTTTGGAGTAAGACTCTTTGAACTCATTGAGATTTATTTCCAATAAACCTCTCTGATGTGGTGGTGAAAAAAGGAGCTGAAGCCTATTGCAGCTCATTTTCGAGCAGGAACCCACAAGGACTTGCACTTTTCCCTCCCCACTATTTCCTCTTTCCCTTCCCTGAAGGACCCCATAACCTCTCCCCTTTTCCTGCTTCCTCTCCTCCCCCCCAACAATTTCAGCTTTTCTTCCTTCTCTACCTGTGGCAGCCTATCACTGGAAAAAGTCTGGCCAAGCTGTGCAGTGCCAGTTGTTGGGATCGAGCCCAGTTGTGTGGTGCAGAACCCAGAAGGCCTCATTTTCCCCTCTATTCCCTCCTCACCTTTCCCTGCTTTCTTCCTGTTAAGTATGAGACTTAAAGCAGCAGCTCATGAACAGTGATTCAGCTTTATTTACAAAGGTAGGAAACAACATAAAAACCGGAGAGCAACAGGCCCTCTTTTAAACTATCCGGGCTGGCATAGCCACGCCCCTTGTTGCATAAATAACCAATCAGTAAGGTAACAACCAATACATTTGTCTCCCTCCATAGCCTTCTAGCTTCCTGATTGGCCTGCTACGCAGAGTAGCCAATCAGAGTTTGGTCTTTTGGATATCAGGCCTAGATAGGAGTGAGATTCACGCTCTGTTATTTATGTATACCAAATACACAACACTTCCCACCCACCTAGCAGTCTGCATTCTATCTGTGCCCGATCTTCAGCAAATTATTCATTTGGAAGAAGAAGAAGAAATTGGATTTATACCCCGCCCTTCACTACCCAAAGGAGTCTCAGAATGGCTTACAATCCCTTGCCCTTCCCACAACAGACACCCTGTGAAGTAGGTGGGGCTGAGAGAGCTCTCTTGAGAACTGCCCTTGAGAGAACAGCTCTGAAAGAACTTATGACTGATTCAAGGTCACACTGGCAGCTGCATGTGGAAGAATGGGGAATAAAACCCAGTTCTCTGATTAGAGTCCGCACGCTTAACCACTACACTGACTCTTATACTCCAGCTTCCTCCACAATAGGGACCCAGTGCAACAAACCATTCTCTCCACTTCCATTTTATCTCCACAACAACCATTAGGTAAGTTAGGCTGAGAATGTATGTCTGGCTTAAAGTCACCCAGTGAGCTACCATGGCAGAATGGGGATATGAACCTGGGCCTCCCAGATCCTAATCTGAAATTCTAATCACTACACCACAACTGATTATCATGGGGTGGCTGCCTGCCACTGAACAGGAGCAAGTAGCCAGGCCTGGTGAGTCATGCAAGTAGGGCTCATAAATGGAGATGAATCCATAATTATAAATATCTATGGCGCTTTACATGGTGTTTTCCCATGTGGGTTTTTTATCCTGTGGACATATATGACTGATGTTTTTTCTGTGGGCTTTTTTCATAGAACCAGGTGCCACAGGGTTAACCTCTGCCAGATCCTGCAGCTCCTGATAGTGCTTTGCCTCTGGTTTCTGAAGCTGCCAGCGGCCAGGACATGCACCATTGGTGGTGGTGAGAGCACCCTGCCCCACCCAGATCCTATAGTGCCATCCAGATAGCCATGGGGGGAGGAGCAGCAGAGGCTCCCCCTCTCACCAACCTGCCCACTTCCATGCCAGCTGGGAATGAAGGGGAGGAGGTGGTAGCCAGGCCCTGCTTTGCATCTCACGGCTCAGCAGCTCAAACAGAGGAGTCATTGTCTCCACATGTACAGATAACTGCTCCTCTGTTTGGGGGAGATTTAACCCCCTTCTTTTAAGGTGTCAGATTTTTCTGCAAAAATTTTCTCCCAAGTTTGAAGAAAAATCTCTCTTTGGTCAGTGTGGCCCTGATCCACAGATTTAAGTATCCATAGATGGGGCCACACTTGGTATAAGAAAAAAATGTTACAGATTATGCATCCCTTCCCAGTGTTTGACCTTGGCTGCTGACTGATGAGAGTGAAACGAGGGTGCTGGAAGCAGGTGAGTATGTGAGGAGTAGCCTCCTCACCTACCCACCCAACTCCAACACCATCCCCTCATTCTCAACAATGAGGAGCCAAAGTGAACATTTTGGAAGGGTAACTAAAGTGATGACCTTGGAGATGGGCAGTTCCTCCTCACCGCTCCAATGAAGAAGCATTGTCTATATATGTGCATACAACATCTTCTGGGGTAGGTGGGATTTATACCCTCCATTCCCCTCCCCCAGATTTTTAGATTTTTCTGTAAATTTTGGGGGCTCCCAAGTTTAGAGAAAAATCTCCTTTCTGTCAGTGTGGGCCTGCTACTTTAATTTAACTATCCTCAAATTGGGCCACACTTGACTATCAGAATATAAGATGGTGATACTTTAAATATTTTTAAATGCTGTTTTTAATGTTTGGAATGTTTTACTGTTCACCATATTGGTGACCACGAATTGGGTCAAATGACAGCATAAAAATGCTTTAAACAAATACATATGATCCACCAGCAAGTGTTCTTGAATGTATTCATTCACAATCTGAAAGAATTATTTGACTCTACCCATATAGTTAGTACATGGTATATTAGAAGAATCACTTGCTGTGATTGTGTAAGACCTCTATTTGTGATTGTCCTGTGTATAATGTATTATAAACTTTTACTAGTCTGGCATTACATTTTCTTAGTGGAAACAATCTCAATACCTAGGCAAATTTCAAAGATGGATATCAATTGTTCAATGTTTAAGTGAATTTGCCAGTTAGGATCCTTTGAGTTCAAGATGAAATATAGCTTTTTTAAGATTTAGGTTTGATATATGTAATTTGAGATTTTGTCTTAATCTTTACTGTACCATACAATTCTTTTTATATGTATGTCAAGTCTTATTTGTTGGAATACATAAAAAGTTCACAAGAAAACATAATGCAATTGAAATAATAATTGCACTAAAAGATTATATTGAAATGTAACAAAATCGGCAGATAATTAAAAAAACAAGCAGAAACATGAAGATCAACTCAACCTATAGCCAATTAAATAAAAAAGGTTTCCCTGATACTTAAATGCTAGGTGACCCTGATTGGGGAGGATATGCCAGTCCAAAGGTGTAATCAAGGCCCTATCCTTGGTCACCACTACCACTATAATGCTACTGGCAAAATCACCAGGGAATTGTCTAAAGGGTTCAGTAAATGAGCAGCTTTATTTGGGGACAAACATCTTTAAGATATCCTGTTCTCAGGCTGTTCAGGGCTTTATATGTTGCAGCCAGCATGCTGAACTGTGCCAGGAAAGAAATAATGAGATCTTGATACATGGGAAATATCAATGTCCTCACTAATAATAATAGCACCTGTAACCCTGCATATAAACTGTTATGGGGCAAAAGGTAAACGAGTCCATCCAAACCTCTATGCAACTTATTTGCATCGTTTTTAAAAATGTACATCCCTAAAAATGCACCAGAGTTGCATTGTGTTCTAGAATCCACCCAAGATTGCCTGCCCCCCCTTGATCAATCCCATTCTTCATAAATAGTTGAAATAAATAGTTATAGTATTTTGCCCTATCGATTCTTGTCTTAAAGAGGAGAAAACAGACTCTAAATGCAGATGAAAATACTTCAGCCAGAAACATATCAGTTCCTCATAGATTCTTCACCTTAATGTGTTTTGTCCATAGATTTATTTCTTGGAAAGTCAAGTAGTGTTTTTGAAGTGAAGTAATTTTTTTCATAGTTCATAAAATGAGGCATTATGAGAAAATTCAGTGCTGTATCTGGGATTGCATTTTTTTCATTTAAAAATGTAGTAAAGCAGAGGAAGCAAGGGGCACTCCAGGCATAGAATATATCTCACATGGACATTTCCAAGGTAAGTAGGCAAGATAACAGTTGAGGGGGAGAAAATATTCAAGAGTCTGATGAAAGGCATATTATATATTTCAGATTTTAAAAGCCTTCATTTCATGTGCCTTCTCCGTTGTGGTCTCCACTTTATGGAATGGCTTGCTTGAGGAGGTCAGGAAGGCTCCCACTCTCCTGGCTTTCTGCACATTATGTACAACCAAATTATTCAAGGGGGCTTTGTTACACAGGCAATAGAGTTGCACTGTATCAATGTTTCATAAAATTACTTGGATAAATTATTTGGAACTGAGGTCTAATCTACTGAGTATAGATGGCTGAAACTAGGATCATACTCTGTAATTTTTGTATCATTTAATGTGTCATATTAATACTTACGCTTTGGTTCAGTTCTGTTTTTAGACTTCTGGTTGGTTCTCCAGCCCTAATTCCTATTGCACTGTTCATTGAATGTGCCATCCTGTCAATTGTACTGACTCACTCTGTTGTAACCTGCCTTGAGTCCAAATGAAAGGCAGGCTATAAATAACATAAATAAAAATAAATAAAACAAATTTGCTCTTCTCTAGTTTTGAAGGGTAGGGAAATGGAATAAATAAGTCAGAATTCATAGTCTCATTCCAGAATATAATCTTTAACCTTCTAAAAGCAGGGACTTTAAGAGGATCCAAGTAGAGCCTAATAGCAATAGAGCAGGTAATACTTTTGTGCAGTTAGCAGAACTACCAATATATCTCTGGATCAGTGGTAACAAGTACTTTTGTTGTGACAAGTTGATCCAACATTTGTTGCTTCCCCTGAAGTCATAGGGAAATGAGCTATCTAAATGCAACATTTGACACTGTGGAAAATCCATACTGCTTTTTGACTAATTGAAACAATAATCACAGAATGGTCATATCTTTTCAGGATCTGTAGATTACAACAGGCCACTTCCAATACAAGTTGCCTGTGAATTAAAAGCAAAATACAGGATGAATAACAGATTAATTTTTTTTGCCTGAAGAAAAAAATGAATGTTAAAAAACAATGCATTCCTATTTCATATAGAAAGAAATACTATGAGTATATATTTCTCTGGATCAAGACCTATGTTTTTCTTGATGTCCAGAGATTGGTACCCATAACAAACATGCACAAATTATTGAACAGCCTGTATTACTTGAGAATGAGGCAAAAATCACTTTCTGTTCAAGTTCATGTCCAAATTACAAGCTGGGGACCTGGGAGGAGTATTGGGGGGTGAATTGACTAGGAAATCCCCACCCCTAAATGTCTAGGTTAATTTTCATCCCTCCCTTCCTCCTTTTAACTGCTTTTGGAAATTCTTTGTCTCCTGGAGCAGTCCTTATTGGGCAGTTGGGAGAGGGGGATGTTATTCCTCTTTTTGGCTAATGATCCGTTTTTAAACACCAAGCATGCAGAAGCCCCTGCTTTCTGTTACTATTTTACCTCATTCTTTCTCCAGGGAGTTCAAGTTCTCCCCTCCCCTGTTCTATCCTCACAATAAATCTGTGAAGGAGGTCAGACTGAAAGAATGATTGGTTCAAAGTCATCCAGTGAACATCGTGTAAGACACTTCAGGTCCCTAGTTGTGCAATTGCTCACCTTCTGGTTTTTCCCTGTCTCTGCTCTGCTGTTTTCCCAATATGCTTTGCATTTTTCCTTAAAGACAGTACTCAAAGTAGGTTTGGGGAGAGTGTGAATATAAAGGTACAGCTTTCTGCACTTCTCTGCCCACATTTGGAACCTTTTTTCTCTCAGTTTTCCCTCACACCTGCCCTCCTCTCCAATTTGTTGGCTTTGTGCTGGGGTTTATCAGTAGTATATATATTGCTGTAGCGTCCTATAGCAATACTCTACTACGAATTAAAACAAAATTTTTGCAAAAAGCCCACTGAAGATTAGAAGGTGAAATGATAGGCATTGGGGGGGGGGGATCTCCATGTGGAGGCTCTGTTGCATTTTCAATGGCAATAAGAGCAAAACAGAATCTTCCAAACACAGAAGTAAGAGGGTGGCCTACTTTTATTTGATAACTGATATCTGTTGTTCTGCTTTGAGGAGAAACTGTCTTGTCTAACTCTGTATTACAGAGCAGCTTCCATAGAACTAGAATCCAGTGACCGGAGGCTTCCAGAGCTGGTGCTGCATTTTGTTGGAGAAGCCAAGATATTGCTGGTGTGTTCTGTGGCTGACCAACATCTGAGGAATGCTGTCAAGCCATTTTGATGACTGCACTCAGCTACCCAGACAGGGACTCCCTTCAACTGCCTCTGTTAAGACACTTTATTTGTACACAAAAACACATGAAGCTGCCTAGTACTGAATTAGACTATTGGTCCATCAAAGTCAGTATTGTCTAATCAGTCCAGTCTGGCAGTGGCTCTCTAGGGTCTCAGGCAGAGAGACCATCTCACACCACCTATGATCTGATCCTTACTGGAGATGCTAGACAGTGAGAATCTTCTTCATGTGCAACTGAACAACAACAAGAAAGCTCAAAAGCCTTTGTCCAGATGTGTAAGCAGTAAAGTTTTACTCCATGTAGGACCTCCTGCCCTGATACAAGTAGAACCTGGGTTTGGTGCTTTTCTGACTGGCATGAGCCACTCACTTTATTATTAGCTATAATTATAAGTTCTACACATTATTTTATGGTATTTATGGACAGTTTTTTTACAGTACTTAGTTTTTACTACACAATGAACAAAATTTGAAGTTGAACAAAAGGATAGGAAAAAATTCTTACCCATTACTGTGAAAGTGTTTTCAGTGTCATAAATTAGAGGACATTATATTCTACCATTTGGACTGTCAGGTATTTCTTTGCTATTTGCAGGGGTGTATTGGCTAAATAGATGGGAATAAAAAAGAGTGTTAAGAATCAATCAGAGAAAAGGGTTTAGGACTCAAAGAATTGTCTATTGTAAAGTAATAGTATTTTGGCATCACAGCAGGATGAAAACTCGAAAGCAGTTGAAGGAGAAAATAGGCAAACAGAGAAGAGGTTAGGTATCACTCCTTCCCTCTGATCTTCCCCATTAAGAGAGTACTGTACAGTGGGTCCTTCTTCCCTTCCCTGCTTTAATAGGGATTCCAGTAAGCCTGCACAGGTTAGTTTGTCTTGGGGGGGGGCAGCTGGGCTGTTAAAAATGCAGCCATAGGCCTAGAAGAGGCAGAACTCTTGCCCTAGAAACACCACCTCATGTTATCCTGCTGTGTTGATATAGCACATGTGCAAAAGAAAAAAAGACGGCAACATTTCATCATCTCTGCTGTGATGAAAGCACTAATGGAACTAAAATGCAATCCTCCACCTGTGCAAGGGAAAGCCTGACTTGACGTTGGAATACTGGAGAAAAAACAGAGAAAAGCAACTCATCAGGAAGCAGACTTGTGACAGCACTTCAGCAGGAAGCAGGATGGCCACAGAGAAAATACAGAACAAGTGTCTGATGCAGAAACAGCCAAAATGACTTTCACATCTGAACAGAGATTGGGGCTGTGATACAATGTAAGTACACCACGTTCCTTTGTATAGAAATTAAGACAATTTCTGCTACGCTTTTAAGCTGCTCTGGATGTTAAACAACTCATAGGTTTTGTTTTTAACTTATTACTCAGCTGTGCAAATAATGTAGACAAATGAAGGAAAGTGCCTTACGCTTTGTTCTGCTTAGAAACAGCCATCCAGATAATACCAGAAATAGCCAAAAACAGCAGGAAACCAAACAGAGATCCTGTCAGAAAGCAAAGGAGAAATCAAAGGAGGATACCTTAAGGTTTCAACAAAGGGCTAGTATTCTAAACTCCCTTACCAGGTAGTAAGGTCCATTCTCTTTAGGATTATTCCTGCTAATTAAAATCTTATTTATTATTGGGTTAAAAGTGGGATAATTTACATCAGAACAAAGTTCTAGTTCAGTGGCACCTTTAAGACCAACAGAGTTTTATTCAAGGTATAAGCTTTCATGTGCACACACACTTCTTCAGATACATTGAAATGGAAGTTATAAGTCCATACACATTTATTTCCTTCACTATGTTTTCCCCCAGAATTAAAACAAACCAAATGGTAACCATATAAACGAAGCTTGTTATTCCTGTTTGGTCCTTGAATCTTAAACAATGTCATTATATTGTATGCTAATTTGCTGCTCACGCTCTGCCTATATGTATGGACTGGTAACTTCCATTTCAATGTATCTGAAGTGTGCTTGTACTCGAAAGCTTATACCTTGAATAAAACTTTGTTGGTCTTAAAGGTGCCTCTGGATTCAAACTTTGTTCTGCTGCTTCAGACCAACACAGCTACTTACATTGGCAAGGGTTTTTAAAGCTTTATTTATCAGTTGTATCCAGTTTTACATATGGTAGATCATATACATTCGAGTCTACATTTTCCAAGAGTTATTTATCCACTTATACACTCTTGCCCACCTAATTGTATGAATACATTCGTCTTTCCCTTGTAATATCAAATTTAGTTTGTCCATTTGTATCAGTTCAGGCAGTTTTGTCCTTATTTCCTCCCTTGTCAGGGGTTTTTCTAGTTTCCAAAACTTAGCCAATAATATCCTGGCAGTTGTCAATACATAGATCAACAGATAGACATCTTTTTGTACAAAGCTATCCAGGATTATATTTAACAAAGCCATTTCCTATGTTTTGTTCCAATATTTCTGATATTATTTTTTGTACCTTTAACCAATAGTTATGAACCTTACTACAATGCCACCACATGTGGAAAAACGTTCCCACATTTCCTTTGCATTTCCAACAATTGTTAGAAACAGATTTATGACCCTTAGCTAATCTATCTGGCATCCAGTACCATCTATGAAACATTTTTAAAATATTCTCTTTATAACTTATAGATTGCAATCTGACTGTTTTCCACATTTTCAGCCATTTATCTATTTCTATGGAGTGGCCAATGTCTCTCATCCAGGAGATCATGGTTGTTTTAATTATTTCATCCTGCATATATTCTTCCAAAAGAAATCTATAAAGCTTCTGTATCATCTTGTCACTTGTTGATAGCCAGATCTTGTCTAGTTGGGTTTTAGCAATATAGAATCCCACAGCTGCATGTTTGGCATATCTAGACTGAAGTTGTAAGGTTTCCCACCAAGTAAATTTGATGTTGAGAGTATCCCGAAGTCTATCCTTGGATTTCAGTTTATTCTCCTCTTCCAATAAACCTTCATAGATTTCTCTCTCATGTTCAGTAGTAAGGGAATTGGCAAGTTTTGAACAGATATGACATGTTCTTAGCAAAACATATTTCAAAAATACTAAACAAATGGAGGATTCAGACCAGAGAAATACATTCCAATCCAACCCTAACCCAAATTACATTACATTCATTACATTACAATCTACTATTCTAGTCCACTATTCCAAATAAGAATTTTTTTTTAAAAAAAGAGGGGTCTGTATAGCCCTTCTGGGGGATTGGTAAGAATACATATGTAAGGACTGAATGACAGTATATGTACAAAGCAGTGAGATAAGGAAACCAATATCCCTGTTAAGTCTTGGAAGTTCCATTGTTCTGAGTGTTGTAATAACTTGTAACTCAGCAATTTCCCTTTCTAATCTGTTCCTGAAGTTCCTTTGCAATAAAACAGCTACTGTGTGGTCACTCACTGAATGTCCTGGAAGACAGAAGTGTTCTCCTACAGGTTTCTCAGTCTTGCGATTCTCAGTCTTGTTATTCTTTTTTTTTTTTTTGGCCCCCCGAAGGGGAATTTTTTTATTTGCATTTTCTAAACACTACAAACTATAACAGAAAAGGGGAGGGCAACATATACAACTAAGGAGAAAGAAAAGATAACCACATCTAACTAAAAACCCAAGAAATGGAGATCTTCAAGTATGCTTGTATCCATGTTAGTCCAATAAAAAAGCTTAAAAAACATTGAGCATGATCTAATAGTCCAAATTCTGCATCAGTTTAACTATTTTCCCATCTTAGAAACCCTCTCCAGACCATTTCATAAAATAAAAGCTTTACATAAACTTTCAAAGTCTCAGTTCTTTTTTTGCTTTTCTTTGTGGTCTCTCAGTTGGTAGCTTTGTTTGGGAGCAGCCGCCTCTTTTTCTGCATCCGAGTCCTCGTTGAAGACACAGAGTCCAATTCGCCAGTAGATTTGCTGTCCTCTTCATCCTTCATATCCTCTTCTGGATCTCCCAGTTGCAGCTGCAGAAACTCTCGCGCTTTGAAGACAGAGTCAATCTTTTCTCTTTTTTCCTTTATTTTGAACATGATGCCTTCGGGAATTAGCCACCTGTATGCAATGCTGTTTGTTTGTAGAAAAGAAATTAAGTCCTTATACTTCTGTCTCTTTTTTCTTATCTCAAATGGGATGTCCTTTAGTATTCTTATGTTGTTGCCTCCAATTTTCAGGGGTGTATTTGTGGTTGTTTTTAGGATTGAGTCTCTTAAGTGTCTCTTTGAGAATCTCACAACAATTTCCCCTGGCAGATTATTCTTTTTAATGTACATAGAGTAGGCTCTATAGGCCACATCCATTTCGCTTAAAATATCTTCTGCTTTTATATCTGTCATTGGGGCCAATGCATCACTCAGTAGTTGCTTAATATTCTCATTCGGGGTTTCAACCACCCGTTGGAACCAGAGTACCATATTTGCTCTCTCCATTTGTAATTGTAACAGCTGAATTTCCTCCGAAGCTTGCTTCTTTTCTAGCATTTGCATCTTTTTCGTTGTTTTTTTTGAGCTGGCATCAAGTTCCTTCACTTTTTCAACCACTTGCTCTGTTTTCTTTGTAGTATTCGCAAGTTGTGATTGCTGCGCTGCAAAGTTCTGGTTTAAAGTTTGCAGTTGCTGGTTAATGTTGGTCATCTGTTCCAGAAGAGGGCGCAAAGAGTCTGCTAAAAGCTTAGAGAACTCTATGGTTTCTTCTGCCCTCAGGCTCATGCCACCTGGTGGTTTCGGTTTCTGTCCTTTGTCGGGTCTTCTCCCCACCATCTTTATATGTTGTTTACTTTAACTGAAAGTTTACAAAGTTTCTGAATGCCTCCAAAATGCTTCGGTTTTTACTGGTAAGGTTTCTAAGAATGGTTTCTTTGCTTATGCTTCCGTTCCCCCTTGCTGTTCTGCTTTTAAGTCTCTGAATGTGGGAGGGGCCCCTCCCCCACTCGCTTCCCACGGTATTGCTGGGGGGATGCGTTCTTTTTAAATTGCCGATATAACGCTTTTGTGTAACTCACTGCTCCATGTTCGTCTTACGGCTCCGCTTTTATCCGTCTGGTCACTCGATCTCCATAACTTGTCCCAGCCAGCGGCTCTAAGTCCATTCGGACGCTCAGCAGACCGACCACTGGGGCAGAGGAGTGCCTCGATTCTCCAGCATCACATAGGCAGCCCCCCCTGAAGCCCCTTGGCTGGGAGCCTTTTCCCCAAGGCTCCCGGGGAGCAGCGATTACTCGCCCCCCCTCCGAAACCGCTGGCGTGCAGATCGTGCCCCAGGAGTACCTGCTGTACTGGGGGAGGGGAAGAGGACTGGGAAAAGCAGTGCTGAAGATTTGGCTACCTGAGAGGAATTCTCTTCCCGTGCCCAGCTCCAGCACTGATTCTCTCTCCCTGCAGTTTGGCTGGTTAGAAGCCAGCAGGAAAGATTTAAGAGGACAGCTGAGCTGGCAGCTACAGAGGCAGGGGTGAGAAAGAACTTCCTTACCCTCTTGCAAGGTTTCACAGCTGCTGGATCAGCTGCCCCTTTCGAATTTTCCCGCCAGCTGGTGGTGTGTGTTTTAATTTATTAAAACAAACAAATACAATACAATACACTATTACAGGAGATATAGATTTAACAATCATGCAAAAAGGAACCTATATTTCGAGGGGATCTCCCCACCTTTATGACATTTCATGCCCTCCAAAGAAGAAATAAGAGGCATCCACTTCTCCAAAAAATGAGATAACTCAGAATCTGAATCTGTTGGGTTAACCATTAAAGACAGCTTCTTCATAACCATAAGGTCTCAAGTTTTAACCTTCCACAATGTTAAAGATTTATCCTTCTTCCAGTTTGTTGCAATACACAAACATGATGTCAACAATAAAGCTGAAATGAGCTTAAGCTTTGGTGTATCAATATCCTTACAACAAGGTAAATCCAGTAATAGCCATTTGGAATCTAACTTTACATTACAGATCTTTTGAATCATCATAAGTACTTTGCTCCAAAACCCTTTAATGGCTGGACATTGCTACCAACAATGATTGAAAGATCCCACCTGGTTACATTTTTTCCAACAGACATTTGGAATCTTTCTACAGGTCAGGGCTTTCCCCCAGCTTCTAATCTGTCAGCCTGCAGGGAAACAGAGCAGGAGGTAGAGGAGAGTGAACACTTCTCCCCCCTTCCCCCCTGCATCCAGCATGGCTTCTGCCTGAAGTTTGACTGTTAGAAGCTGGGGAAAATTTAAAAGGACAGCTGCTGAAGCTCCCATGGTGGGGACAAAAAGGGGGGTGGGTGGAGGAAGGTGGGAGTGATTTCTTAAGAAGGGATGGTGTGGGAAAAGGGGGAAGCTGAGAAGGGGGGAATAGAAAGGGAAGATTGTTTGAGGAAGGGAGAAAGGGGGGTGAGAGATGATTGCCAGATAAGAGGTGGTAGCAGAGAAGGGGGAAGATGGACATAGAGGGGGTAAGGGTAGAAAGGGGGGTGAGAGAAGATTGATAAAGGGTGGGGTCAGAGAGAGGGGGAACCTGAATAGCAAAAGGGGGAGAGGGAAAGATGCAAAGACAGGGGAGATGCCCCCTCCCCACAAGTGAAGCTAATGTATTATATGTGCTAGAGTTTCAAACTTTGGGACTCTTGACTATGCAGCTGAATGTCCAAGAGTAAATTATTTTCTTTTAACCTGGCTTACTTCATTGGGTATTCTGAAAGGATAATGCCATTCAGCTCCTTGCACATACTACACTTCTATCAAATGGTATCAGACATATTTGTCTTTGAGGCTAATAAAAAAGTAGGAACAACATACTTAGTATGTGTGGGGAGGGGAACCATCCCATCAGCACATACTGCTTCTATACACACAACTTAAGCATCAAAACAAATAAAAAGAAGAAGAATGACTTTGGGTTGGATCCCAAAGCAAGGAAACTGTCATTTCCATGACATCCTCAGATTTCCATCTCAAGTTGCAGTTTGATGCACTGCACCTCATGATATTTGAAAGAGTCCCTTAAACCTTAGCCTTTAGGGCAGTAGATTAAGTGGCATTTGGAAGGGAAAGATCTCCATGCCATGGGCCCAATCCTCACAGCATTTTAAAATGTCATTTGGTCAACAGAGAGCTCAAGAGAGTCACAAGTTCTCTATCACATTTAGTTCGTCTCTTGAGAAACTAAAGGAAACAGGACTGAAAAGATGCATTCTCCAAGTGGAGCTCTACTCATGGTTCTTGGATCCATTTCTCTGCCTTCCCATGAGGAGCAGAGCCATTGGTTGGAGTTCCAGGGATGGGATGCACCCTGGACTTGCAATGGAAACAAACACAACACAACTGGTTGCTACATTATCCAGCCCAGGAAGCACCCAGAACAGGCAGCGTGGGGCTGCAGAATCTAGGTACAGTAATAAGTGTTTGGCAGCCAAGTAGGGCCAGTCACATCATCAAGCTCTGCATGGGAAAGGGAGCAACCTGAGAGGCAGCTGAGATAGTGTTTCAGGGCACTTCTGGTTGAGTGAAGGTATAGAGGGGCGGAGCAAGCCAGGGGAGGAGATTGGAAGGGGTGCCTATTTAAAGAGAATCTGCAGCAGACCAGGGAGGATGACGTATCCATGCTCAGGTAATGTGGAAGAGCAGAGGGCACAGAAAGGCAGAGGAATGAGGTGGTGTAGACCCCAACCCCTTTCCAATCGGAGACCTTGCAGGTCTTCCCCTACAGGGAAGGTCATGGTGGAACAAAAGCAATGTGGCTTTGACTAGGGGGGAGTGTCACACTGAGGGAAGGAGGAATGTCAAAAGAAAAACTGGGGTACATGTGCATCACTCAACTCCAAGGGGTGATGGGTTGATTGGGGGTATTTGTGTAATTGAAAAATGCGTATCCTTCCTTTATCTTTGCTTCAGGTGGCTAACAATAGTTAATACATAAGAACAAATGAATAAAACTAGAACATCAGTGTCAAAGAACAAGCTTCCTATGAATATTTTGTTTCACAAGTTTCGATCTGTTGAGCTTGAAATAAGGCGCCAAATATTTATATATCCAATTGAGACAGTGGAAACTAAGATGGCTAAATGATTTGCCTGCCACTCTGCCTGCATGTTCCTGCTTAGACATTCACATTCTGTTTGTGAGTCCCCCAACCCACAGGTGCAGAATTTTTGCTGGGAGGGGGTGAAGCTGTAAAATTCTCTACTCACAATTTCTGGATATAACACATTGCAAACTAGGGGACAGAAAATCAGTTCCAATGGAATTGGTTTAATAATATTTATTTACTTTATTTATAATCCACCTATAAACTCAAGTCAAATATAAGGGTATTCACCTTAGGGCTGCCTACTTCGGGTTGGGAAATATCTGTAGATTTGTGGGGTGGAGCCTATGAAGGTGGGTTTTGGGTAGGAGAGGGACCTCAGCAAGTTATGTTGCCATAGAGTCCATCTATTTTCTCCAGGATAACTGACCTCTGTCAGCAGGAGATAAATTGTAAATCTGGGAAGTCCCTTCTGGAGATTAGCAACCATACTTAACAATGCATGTAGCACTGGATCCTCTTATATTCTACATGCTTCCAATGGGCTTACTAGAAATTACTTACCAAAGCTTATTGAAGCCAAGAGGTAGAAACCTGAAGTGGAAAATAAAATGAATGGGTTGTTTGTGAGATTGGGGAGGGGAGGAAATCAAAGGTATATATCTGATTAAAAGTTTCCTAAACATGGTCAAAGTTCAAAATTAGAAATCCAATTAATCAGTTTACAGTATTTTGAGAAATTTAATATTGACATCAGTATCTGTCCTTAAACAATACAAAGAAACTACTTCTTTTTCAGATATCTTCAAAACTCTCTCTGAAACTTTTTGAAATATTGAAAAATATTTATTTGTATATGGGACACCCACATATGCATTATGACAGCTCTCTTATCAATCAACTGATCAGTGCCCTCTCAATGTTGCATTAAGCTATGATTTTGTATTTGCTAAGTCAGTGGTGACCAACCTCTTCAGCAAGTATGAAATAAGCTTATTTGATACAGACTGTGCAGTTGTATAATATATGTAGCCTCCCAACCCTGTACCTGACTGTAATTTGACTTCTAGAGTAGTCATCCTCAAATATGAGCAACCTGGGAGGCCTCCTTTTGCCTTAAAAATGTTCATAAACCCTCAAGCCTTCCATATCAGTCCACCATGTGGCTAGCCAGCTTCCTCTTAAATAGTATGCCTCACACATACCTTACAAAAACATTACCACCTACACTGTTAGAAACAAATTTAAGTAAATGTTTTAATTAGCTACACAACCTATAAGAGAGTCTCAGTCGGCAGCTGATTCCACAGGGCCTGAATACATAAGGCTCTCTGACCCAAGTTCTGCTTCACTTGGCTACAGACGTAAAGTGGTCTCTCTCATATATAGTGAAATCCTTTACACTGGAAAACAGTGAAAACCAATTCAGTTTCATACCTGAATCCTTAAGTATCCCTCATCCAATCTATCCATTGATAAAGGCAGCCTAACATCCAATCTACAGAGGATGAGCCATCAAGAGGAAATTTTAACCCATCATTCAAGCCTGGTTCTTTGACAATATACTAAAACCATCCAACAATCACCTCGCCTTGGAATGGCAGGTATTTCTCTACTAAAGTGGGTTCCAGTGGGGACCCTTCCCCATAAAAAAACCACCCCAAGTCTGTGGAAAGTGTGCCAGGTTCTCCCACTATCTGGATACCCCTGCAAACACTTCAGAGGCTCCTCTTTTCCTCCTCAATACTTTGCGACCTTGGACCTTCGCTGCATCTACCCCTTGACTTCTCTAGACCTTAAATCCTGGATTTAAGGCTGTATTTCTTTTCCCTAAAACTTTCCAATTTCTTCCCTTCTATAAAGTGCACCCTCTTTTTTGTGCGTGTGTGATTGCTTAGGGAATCAGTTCTCAGGTGCTTAGTGCTTTACATTTTTATTTTTATTTTGTATACAATAAAGTTGTGTGTTTGTGATTACAATCTCTCTCTATCTCTCTCTCTCTCTCTCTCTCTCTCTCTCTCTCCAAAATTTAATTTTGAGGTACCCCTACTGAGATCTACCCTGGTATACATGGGCTACAAAGTGTTTTTCCTTTCTGCAACCTTTTAAAAAGTGAATTTCCCTTTCACTGGGTCCAGTTTAGGTAATAACCACATTGGTTCCTTTCTGTCCCATTCCTGGAGAATGCCTGTTCACAGTCCTAGAAAACTGAGATCTCTTTCTGCATTAGCTCAATAAGCATGAGAATGCCCACCTCCCTGTTTTTGCAATGGACTCATGGACACCTGGAATAATCTTGCTGACCCTCTGGCAATCCTAGATTCCGGTATGGGAAATATTGTGCTATGAACAGGGCAGTAAAGGTAAAGGTTCCCTTGCTCGAAAGCCAGTCAAATCCGACTCTAGGGTTGCGGTGCTCATCTCCGTTTCAAAGCCGAAGAGCCAGCGCTGTCCGAAGACGTTTCCGTGGTCATGTGGCCGGCATGACTAAACACCAAGGTGCACGGAACACTGTTACCTTCCCACCAAAGTGGTACCTATTTATCTACTTGCAATTTCTTGCTTTCGAACTGCTAGGTTGGCAGGAGCTGGAACTAGAGACGGGCGCTCACTCTGTCATGCGGCACCCGGGTCTCGAACTGCTAAACTACCGACCTTCCACAGCCTGCAGTTCAGCGTCTTAACCAATTGAGGCAGTAGTGCAGTCTAAAAAAACAACCAAGATTCAGGCTTATTTCTGTACTACAACCATGTCTGCAGACCTTCTTGTTTCTGTTCAGACATGCTGTAACCCCCCCCACACACATGAATGTAACACCCAAGCCACAGGCTAGTCAGCCACATGCTAAGCGGAAAAATACAGCCCAGAGGGGATGAAATCCACCTGCTCTTTCTTTTATTCCCAGAAGCTTCCTGTTATCAGTATGAAACCAGCCATTAAATGGAAATTCTTCATCATCTCCAGAGACGACCCTTTGCCATTGCTCACCTGGTTTACAAACTGGCATTGGAGGATCCCATGTGAAATCATGTTGACACTGAATATACGGGCTACCTTCCAAGACATATCCATCCTCACATTGAACAGTCACATTATCTCCAGATTGAAACATGTTTTCTACTTTTGCCTTTTTGCCCCCAGGAATCTGTGGAAGGATGCAGCCAATTGCTGAAAATCAAAATTGATGAAGGAGTTATCTATATAAGGGTCATGATGAAAATTATGAACATAAATACAGCCTGCTGGATTTTGAGGGCAAAATAAAATAGACATAGAGGCTGAGGCCTTCACCTGATGCTGTCCTCCTAGCACAGATGTTAGGAGGCTTTCTGCCTCTGTACATGGAGATTCCCCTTAGATATCATGGCTAGTAACCACAGATAGACCTCTCCTCATGAATCTGTCTAACTTCTTTTAAAGCTGTCTATATTTGTGGCCATCACTATGTCCACCAACAATGCATTCCACAGTTTAATTATTCATTAGTCAAGAAGAAAGAATGAGATAAAGTCATTTCTTTTAACAGGAATAATTCATAATATTGTTACTGCAGTACAGTAATGAATTACATGAAGAGCTTTTTAAAAAGATGCTGGTACTAATATATAAGGTTCCACTGCTTTCCACCAATTTCCCCCTCAGGACTTGGAAGACTGTTCCCCATGTGCAAGTTCTCAGTACCAGTGAGTACTACTACAAAAAAAGGCATGATTACAAGTGATCATAAAAGTGAACTGATGAATTGTGCTTTAGTGTAAGAACAAATTGAGGAAAAACTGAACACATTACTTTTTGTTTGTTTGTTTGTTTAAGCCTTGGTTCACTTGATGAACCTATCCAAATCTATCTTCTCCAAAAGAAGAGACCTGTGGTAATTTATCATTTCAGCTTCTGGGTCAATTTCCAGTTCATATAGATGGGAAATTATCAAAATATGCTTGACCTTCATAGCCTCACATTTTTACATTTTATCACATGTATTCTGTTCCAGTTTTGGATGTATGCAGTCAGTGCTCCTGATCTTTTAAGTTCCATATATGTATTTCTGGTCAAGATTTAGACCATACATTCAGCACATGGAGTTTGGGGGGAGTTTAAGGATTATATCCTTAAAGTTAGTGTAATTACAAAAGTAATGGGATGTAATTTGAGGAGGATAAACCCTTACTCTTATTTTCCTCGTTTGAACATGGAAGGCTGGATGCCTTTCAGTTCAGACCCTAGGACAGTTCCAGTCCTAGTCAAATCTATATAGCAGCTGTTCTCATCAAGAGTGCGGCAAAATCTAACACAGAGGTACATACCCCTGACACAGAGAGGCACAGGAAGATCCCACGTACTGTCAGATTGGCATTCAATTGTATTGTTTCCTTTCAGAATGTAACCAGGGGCACATTCAAATGTGGCTGTCTCCCTGGGTTTAAAGAGCAGTTTAGATGTTGTTTTTCTTCCATTATGAATTTCTGGGCAAATACAGCCCTTGACTATAAATGAAAACATAAAACCAGTATTAGATTCCATAATGTCTGAGAGATAGACAAGGGAATGTGGTGCAGCAGAACCATTTTTGTAATAGAAAATCTTGATCTAAAGTTTAAAATCCCACCTTTTCTCAATATGATATAAAGCCCCTTTAGTGATAATCTCTTCTCTCCTTATATATAATTCTGTTTTAGAGTGGCACTTTGCAGCTCTCCCGTTGGCTGTGCAATGCACTCAGCCATTGGCCCATCAAGAGTACTTGCGTGCCATTGACTGGGTGCTGTGTCTGCTCCCTCACCTACTCCCCCTTCAGCCACTGTGCCCTGTCAGAATTACTGGCAAACGGCTTTCTCTCTTGATGAAGATGCTTCTCCTGCTTGCCTTCTGTGTGGGACTAACTCTTCCCTCAATGGCTGTTGGTAGGTCTAATGAAATGGCAGTTACCTGTGTTGGTAAGACGGCTGCCGTCTGCAGTTGGTTGTTTAAAATTGAGCAGTAGTTCCAGAGAGAGGCCTGCAGGGGTATCACTCACTGGGTTGAATGGGGGTTCCTCATCTGCTACAGTTCCCAGCTGCACCAAGGCCAAAAAGTGTGGGGAAAGAGGGACTGTCCCAAGGGGCAGGGCAGCGTCAATACAGACTCCAGTCCATCCAGCTGAGTTGTAAACTGGAGCCTGTTTTGCCACAGTAGGCAACCAAGCTTGGTTCAGACAAAGGAAGGAAACCCTTCGCAGGCCTTTGTGAGGAACTCATTGTGGCCAGTCCTGAGTAGGGTTGCCAGTTCCAGGTAGGGAGATTCCTGGATATTTTCTGGTAGAGTCTATGGAAGCCAGGGTTTCGGGAGGGGAGAGGCCTCAGCTGAACAGAATGCCATAAAGCCCACCTTCCAAAGCAGTTATTTCCTCCAGGGGGGAGAGATCTGTTGTCTGGAGTTCAGTTGTGATACCTGGTGATCTTCAGGCTCCACATGGAGGTTGGCTACCCTAGGCGTAGCAGTTAGTGCTGCAGAGCAGGGTCTGCTAGATCCAGGTTCTTGCCGTAGAAGCTGAGTGGGTGATATCTCATAGGGTTGTTGTGCAAGTCAAAAGGGGGAGAGGAGAATGATGTAAGCTACTTTGCAGAGAAAGACTACTTTTCCTCCTGGGTAGAGGCTGCAGGTGGGAGGGAGGAGATGGAAAGCTGAAGAATGAGGGGGAAATAAAGGTAGGTTGATGAGTGGCTGGGAGGGAGATAGGGTTGCCAACTCCAGGTAGGAAATTCCTGAAGATTTGAGGGATGGAACCTGGAAGGGTGAGGTTTGAGGAGGGGTGGGACCTCAGACAGGTACAATGCCATAGACTCCATCCTCCCAACCAGCGATTCCCTCCTGGGGAACCACTGTTGCCAATCTCCAGGTGAGGGGTGGAGAGCACTCAGAATTACAACTGATCTCCAAGAGGGAGGGGGGAGGAGATGGAAAGCTGAAATCAGAGGGGGCAGATAATGACAGGTGGTTGCTTGGCTGGGAAGGAGACAGGGTTGCCAACTCCAGGTTGGGAGATTCCTGGAGATTTGAGGGGTGGAGCCTGGAGAGGTTTCAGGAGGGGTGGGACCTCAGGCAAGTTCAATGCCATAGACTCCACCCTCCAAACCAGCCATTTTCTCCTGGGGAACCGTTCTTGCCAATCTCCAAGTGAAGGGTGGAGATCACTCAGAATTACAACTGATCTCAGGAGAGAGGGTAGAAGTCAGCTGAAGTCAGAGGGGCAGATAATGGTAGGTTGATGGTTATCTGGGAAGGGGATGGGGTTGCCAACTCCAGGTTTTGCAATTCCTAGAGTTTTCAGGGGTGGAGCCTGGAGAGGGTGGGGTTTCAGGACTCTGTGGACTCTGCTTCTCCCCCAAAGTATTTAAAGGGTCCCTTTAAAGGCTTTGAAGAGCTGCGGTGGCTCAAGTGGTTAAGACGCTGAACTGCAGGCTGTGGAAGGTCAGTAGCTCAGCAGTTCGAGACCCGGGTGCCGCATGACGGGGTGAGCTACTGTCTCTAGTTCCAGCTCCTGCCAACCTAGCAGTTCAAAAGCAAGAAATTGCAAGTAGATAAATAGGTACCACTTCGGTGGGAAGGTAACAGCGTTCCGTGTGCCTTGGTGTTTAGTCATGCCGGCCACATGACCACGGAAACGTCTTCAGACAGCGCTGGCTCTTCGGCTTTGAAACGGAGATGAGCACCGCAACCCTAGAGTCGGATTCGACTGGCTTTCGAGCAAGGAAACCTTTACCTTTACTTGGTCAAGATTCTGCTCATGCCATGCAATTTTAATCCCACAGCCATGGGCAGTTTGGGGCATACTGCGGAACAACAACACTCTCACAGCCTCCCATTTACTCTATCTTTGGGAGAAAAATCCCTAATGTGTACAAACATCTAAGTCTGGAGGGGTTTTGCCTCAGATCCCGAACCTGCTCCTGTCCCACAGAAACACATTTTCGTCAAAAGTGGAAGAAATCCAACCAAAGTCTTACATACTTCTGACACAGCGAGGCACAGGAAAATCCCACGTGCTGTCCGATTGGCATTGAATTGTAGTGTTGCCTTTCAAGATATAACCGTGGTGACATTCAAAAGTGACTTTCTCCATTGGTTGAAACAGCAGTTTAGAGCTTGATTTTCTTCCATTCTGAATTTCTGGACCAACACATCTCCTGACTGTAAATGTAAATCCTATATTAGACCCAGCACGTGGACCACAGATGTGATATGTCCTGAGAGGGATAGGGCTATAGCTTCCATCTCCTTTGCATAGGGGGATGTAGGGAGCTGCAGTGGGAAGGATGATGTGGCAAAGATCCTTTTTGAGAACTTGCCCAGTTTCCAGTTAGTTTGATACAACCCATACTCTATGTCTTTTGTTCTCAAACAGTGGTATGTGTGCCACTGGCAGGATTATCCCAGTGTCCACCTGCAAGTGTGACAAGCTATGTTCTGCAATCCTTACCTGCTACAGATTATCCGCCTTAGATCTTTTGGTATGCTAGGAGTAATAACAGAAAGCCTGTAAACAGACCAAAATCTTTCTCAGAAAAAATGGGGGGGGCAGGCCCGTAGCTACAGTGGGGCCTCCCTGGGCCAGGCCCCCTGACTTCTTCCCAAGGCCCCCTGACTTTGGGGGAGGCCGTGCCCGCCTGCATTTGGCTTGGAGTGCAGGCGCATGGCCTCCGCTTCTCCCTCAAAGCCTTTAAAGGGACCCTTTAAATACTTTGGGGGAGAAGCAGAGTCCACAGGTGAATTTCAGTGCCGCCTGACTTTTTAAAAGGCCCCCCAAATGAAAAGGCTACGGGCCTGGGGGGGGGTGTTTCTGCCATGGAGGATCCCAGAATTCTTGAGAGAATGAATGCTAGGAGCATAAGATGCAAAAGGCTGAGAAGCACTCTCCTGTGTAATGAAGCTTCCAAAAGGCCCTCCAGGTAGTTGGGTACCTCTTATATTATTGTTGGAGTCTTTGGAGGGAATACGTAGAGAGATGAATGTTTCCCAGTTAGCCCCTGTTCTAGGGGTTAGAACTAATATTCCATGAGCCAACAGTTAAAAAACAGTTCAAGGCTGGAATCAGTGCACTTACATTTTGTTTCATTGTAAGCTCCAATTTCCACCAATTTATTTTTAAAAATCTGTTTGACTAAAATAAATGACCAAGTGTGCTACAGAAACAGAATTCAATATGGCCTCACCTTTACACTGAGGGACAGGTGGCTCCCACATTCCAGAAGCCAGACAGTATATTGTTGCTGCACCAGTGAGAAGGTAACCTGGGTCACAATGGTAAGTCACGGAGGATCCATGGGCAAAATCTTCCAGAAGTTCAGCGTCAGGTTTCCCATTGGCAATCTCTTGAGGTGAAGGACATCCTATGGAGAAAATGTTTCAATAGGAAATGAGTAAACCAAAATTTTCAGTATAGCCGAACCCAGAATCTCTTTCAACTCCACTGATTAATTATATTAATCTC
Source organism: Gekko gecko (assembly GCA_029375565.1). NCBI lineage: Eukaryota > Metazoa > Chordata > Lepidosauria > Squamata > Gekkonidae > Gekko > Gekko gecko. The sequence goes on along the minus strand of JAPDNY010000006.1, from coordinate 123,045,742 downwards.
AGGAGACTTCATTTCCATTTAGATATATTTATTTATTAAAACATTTATATCGCCCTTTTCCTTGAGGTTCAATTTTAGTTAAAAACACTAGGACTGCATTGTTTGACTTTGAAACCCTGCACCAAAGTGAACCTTGAAGATCAGGGGAGATGAAATCTGAACAATATAATAATGTTACAAAATAATGTTTTCAGGGACTGAAATTAAACCAAACAGCTGAGCGGAGGGGAGGGGAGCAGCAAGCAGGCGTTTAAATAGGTAAAGCAAAGTCAGATCCTGGTTTGATGGACCCCTAATTACTGCAAATGCTCGCATTCAGACAATCACATTAACCATTGTAAGTTTAATTAACACATGCTTTTATGCACTGCCTAAACCAAACCAATGTTTCAATGTCTCAAAAAACAGGATTTGGCCACCAAATTCATGAAGTCATTAAAGAAGAACTGCACTTCTGAACTGCAAAAATGCATACAATATTTACCCAAATGCAAGACTAGGTATTTTCCCCAGGTGTGCCATCCAAAAAAAGAAGGAGGGGTGCTTAGAAGATAATTGTGTGTGTGTGTGTGTAATATCTTTAAAGGGATTGTCTTACATGCAGGGACATCTTCCTCTTGAGTAAACACAATATAGTTTGTTAAACAAGAAGCACTAAGACCCTTTATCTAGTTTCAGAGAGAGAGAAAAATAATCATAGACTTCAATGGACTGTGAACTATGACGAAAACGAATAATATTGCCAACCGATTCTTAAAAGCAGTGACCGTTGCTAAACTCCAACAACTGGCTTGCAGTTGTAGGGGCCTTGTGTACATAAAGTGGTTTTTCTGCACCTACAAATCCACACTGGATACCGTCATGCATGTGCTAAAAGGACGGATCCAAAGGTCAGCCTTCCTTCTGTACACATCACTCAGTACTCTATTGTTGGATGACATCTGTATGTGCATCCAACCAGTTTGATGTGGTATCCAGCACCCCCGTCTTGGAAGACAGCACCTTCCGATACATCTCTGGGTGGCTAAGGGACTGTGCATCTGTACAGGACCATAGCTGCTGCTGTACTATATAAACATATGTCAACATGTTAGGGAATTGGGGGACAGCAAGAATGAAAAGAACCTTTGCATTGTGGCGGTTCACTCCAGTTTGCAGAGTCTGAGCCTTGTAAAGTACAAGTAACCAAAGGATTTCCAACAAGGGAATAGCCGGCATCACAAACATAGATAACAGACATCTGATAGGTGAAGTTTGCTCCAAAATAGCTTCCATGGGCAATCTGTGGGGGCGGTGGGCATCTCATAACTGAAAAGGGATGATACAAGATGTCAACTGAGGATTAACAGCATTTGCTCAATTTACTTATGCCCAGAAAACCAAGTTAGACAGGAAAAGAAGATACCTTCACACTGAGGTATAGGCTGACTCCATGCTCCAGAAGCTGTACAGTAACTGGAGGCGTTGCCAGCGTGCATGTAGCCAGGGTTACAAGTATAATTTACGTATGTGCCAACAGAAAAGTTTGCCAGTCCGTGCCCATCGTGCTCACCATTGGAAATAGATGGAGGAGGATTACACTGCAGAACTAAAGCAATATTATGTGAGTGTCCTGCTCTCAAAACAAACGCTTGGCAAAGTACTGGGCCCAAACCTCTGAAATCTTGTGTAAGGATTGCCTCTTCACTAGCACACAGTGTTGTGAATGTAGTTCCTTGGTACATTACATGTCTGTTCCATCCAACACCTTTTGGATTCATCCCCGTGACCCAAGCAGCACAGTGACTCCAGGAACCTCTTGTTGTGGCTGCTTTCACATGGTGACAATTCATCGCCAGTGTAACCTGCACCTTTCCCCTTACATCTCCAAAATGAAAGGGGCTAGGGACTTGACAGTTTAAAAAATATGAACTAGCACATCATCACAATATAGTGTCATACCATGATTAATCTATGGCTATTTGTCAATTGCTGACTTTTTAAAAAGGAAAAAGGAAACATGTTGATGGAAGGATGAAATGGCAGCCATGGAAGCTGAAGTAAGGGAAAAGGCACTAATGCTGGCAAGACCTGTGAAAATACACATCTTCCTGTCTATACGATATCGAAAGGCCAAGAGCTTTCCCAAAAAGGCCATATCAAATCAGGTTTGGGAGTGAGAGCAGCAAAGTAGGGGGAAACATAGGAACAGGACAGACGGCAACATCACATGGATGCTCCTTAAAACATCACTGCAGTAATAAAGTCCAGCTGGAGCAAAACATCTGTGTAAAAGCAGCCTGTTCAGTTCCCCAGTGCTGCCCAGAAAGCGCGTTAACACTCGAGACTCTTTGTAATTCTGGTTCGATGTCCAGCTTCAATAGGCAGGAGAACGAAAACATGGAAATAGTTCAAAAAATCAGGAACCTGGCTAATTTAAGACGATCCACAAGAACCAAGGTAACCCTGTCTTCGCTATTCATCCTTGCTGCATGAGCAATGCTGCTCAGCAACTTAGATGCCTCTACTCTACCCACACATTGTTGGTAGAGGTAAGTACGGAGGGATCCCTGTGAATCCCTTTTTGCACAGGGGTGCTATTGATTTCATCCTAATTCATTTAAGTGTTGCATATGCAGATGAATGTTTCATGGATTCCTTTCCTCTTTCTCCGCTGAAAGATAGCAGTTAACTACAATGGAAGGGAGGCAGTTTGACATGCTGTGCTCATTGTCAAAGAAGTCATCACAAGTAAGAAACTCACCTTTGCAGCGAGGGGTGGGGAGAGTCCATGTGCCAGATTCAGTGCAATAAATGGTTGCCTCACCAATCAGAGTGTACCCATGCTCACATGTGTATTTCACAGACATTCCAGCGCTTAACACCGTGGCTTCCTGGTTGCTGTGAAACCCATTTTGGACGAGTGGGGGTCTATGGCATTGTAGGACTGAAGGGAAAAAGAGAGAAGGTTACTGCAGAACTGTTGACTGAATTACGCTTCAAGGCCTCACATGCTACCTTCTGTCACATGTTTTCCGTCAGACTCATGGCTGTATGCATTCAAGGCATCGGATTTCTTTAATCACAAGGGCAACTGTGTGCAGGACATGGTGCTGGAGGAAGAACTATGTGAGAGTACAAAGCTCTGTGTCAGGTATTATATTTGTGTGTCTCTCTTGGTCAAGATTCTGCTCATGCCATGCAATTTTAATCCCACAGCCATGGGCAGTTTGGGGCATACTGTGGAACAACAACACTCTCACAGCCTCCTATGTACTCTATCTTTGGGAGAAAAATCCCTAACGTGTACAAACATCTAAGTCTGGAGGGGTTTTGCCTCAGATCCCGAACCTGCTCCTGTCCCACAGAAACACATTCTCGTCAAAAGTGGAAGAAATCCAACCAAAGTCTTACATACTTCTGACACAGCGAGGCACAGGAAAATCCCACGTGCTGTCCGATTGGCATTGAATTGTAGTGTTGCCTTTCAAGATATAACCGTGGTGACACTCAAAAGTGACTTTCTCCGTTGGCTGAAACAGCAGTTTAGAGCTTGATTTTCTTCCATTCTGAATTTCTGGACCAACACATCTCCTGACTGTAAATGTAAATCCTATATTAGACCCAGCACGTGGACCACAGATGTGATATGTCCTGAGAGGGATAGGGCTATAGCTTCCATCTCCTTTGCGTAGGGGGATGTAGGGAGCTGCAGTGGGAAGGATGATGTGGCAAAGATCCTTTTGAGAACTTGCCCAGTTTCCAGTTAGTTTGATACAACCCATACTCTATGTCTTTTGTTCTCAAACAGTGGTATGTGTGCCACTGGCAGGATTATCCCAGTGTCCACCTGCAAGTGTGACAAGCTATGTTCTGCAATCCTTACCTGCTACAGATTATCCGCCTTAGATCTTTTGGTATGCTAGGAGTAATAACAGAAAGCCTGTAAACAGACCAAAATCTTTCTCAGAAAAAATGGGGGGGGGCAGGCCCGTAGCTACAGTGGGGCCTCCCTGGGCCAGGCCCCCTGACTTCTTCCCAAGGCCCCCTGACTTTGGGGGAGGCCGTGCCCGCCTGCATTTGGCTTGGAGTGCAGGCGCATGGCCTCCGCTTCTCCCTCAAAGCCTTTAAAGGGACCCTTTAAATACTTTGGGGGAGAAGCAGAGTCCACAGGTGAATTTCAGTGCCGCCTGACTTTTTAAAAGGCCCCCCAAATGAAAAGGCTACGGGCCTGGGGGGGGTGTTTCTGCCATGGAGGACCCCAGAATCCTTGAGAGAATGAATGCTAGGAGCATAAGATGCAAAAGGCTGAGAAGCACTCTCCTGTGTAATGAGGCTTCCAAAAGGCCCTCCAGGTAGTTGGGTACCTCTTATATTATTGTTGGAGTCTTTGGAGGGAATACGTAGAGAGATGAATGTTTCCCAGTTAGCCCCGGTTCTAGGGGTTAGAACTAATATTCCATGAGCCAACAGTTAAAAAACAGTTCAAGGCTGGAATCAGTGCACTTACATTTTGTTTCATTGTAAGCTCCAATTTCCACCAATTTATTTTTAAAAATCTGTTTGACTAAAATAAATGACCAAGTGTGTTACAGAAACAGAATTCAATATGGCCTCACCTTTACACTGAGGGACAGGTGGCTCCCACATTCCAGAAGCCAGACAGTATATTGTTGCTGCACCAGTGAGAAGGTAACCTGGGTCACAATGGTAAGTCACGGAGGATCCATGGGCAAAATCTTCCAGAAGTTCAGCGTCAGGTTTCCCATTGGCAATCTCTTGAGGTGAAGGACATCCTATGGAGAAAATGTTTCAATAGGAAATGAGTAAACCAAAATTTTCAGTATAGCCGAACCCAGAATCTCTTTCAACTCCACTGATTAATTATATTAATCTCAGGAGACTTCATTTCCATTTAGATATATTTATTTATTAAAACATTTATATCGCCCTTTTCCTTGAGGTTCAATTTTAGTTAAAAACACTAGGACTGCATTGTTTGACTTTGAAACCCTGCACCAAAGTGAACCTTGAAGATCAGGGGAGATGAAATCTGAACAATATAATAATGTTACAAAATAATGTTTTCAGGGACTGAAATTAAACCAAACAGCTGAGCGGAGGGGAGGGGAGCAGCAAGCAGGCGTTTAAATAGGTAAAGCAAAGTCAGATCCTGGTTTGATGGACCCCTAATTACTGCAAATGCTCGCATTCAGACAATCACATTAACCATTGTAAGTTTAATTAACACATGCTTTTATGCACTGCCTAAACCAAACCAATGTTTCAATGTCTCAAAAAACAGGATTTGGCCACCAAATTCATGAAGTCATTAAAGAAGAACTGCACTTCTGAACTGCAAAAATGCATACAATATTTACCCAAATGCAAGACTAGGTATTTTCCCCAGGTGTGCCATCCAAAAAAAGAAGGAGGGGTGCTTAGAAGATAATTGTGTGTGTGTGTGTGTAATATCTTTAAAGGGATTGTCTTACATGCAGGGACATCTTCCTCTTGAGTAAACACAATATAGTTTGTTAAACAAGAAGCACTAAGACCCTTTATCTAGTTTCAGAGAGAGAGAAAAATAATCATAGACTTCAATGGACTGTGAACTATGACGAAAACGAATAATATTGCCAACCGATTCTTAAAAGCAGTGACCGTTGCTAAACTCCAACAACTGGCTTGCAGTTGTAGGGGCCTTGTGTACATAAAGTGGTTTTTCTGCACCTACAAATCCACACTGGATACCGTCATGCATGTGCTAAAAGGACGGATCCAAAGGTCAGCCTTCCTTCTGTACACATCACTCAGTACTCTATTGTTGGATGACATCTGTATGTGCATCCAACCAGTTTGATATGGTATCCAGCACCCCCGTCTTGGAAGACAGCACCTTCCGATACATCTCTGGGTGGCTAAGGGACTGTGCATCTGTACAGGACCATAGCTGCTGCTGTACTATATAAACATATGTCAACATGTTAGGGAATTGGGGGACAGCAAGAATGAAAAGAACCTTTGCATTGTGGCGGTTCACTCCAGTTTGCAGAGTCTGAGCCTTGTAAAGTACAAGTAACCAAAGGATTTCCAACAAGGGAATAGCCGGCATCACAAACATAGATAACAGACATCTGATAGGTGAAGTTTGCTCCAAAATAGCTTCCATGGGCAATCTGTGGGGGCGGTGGGCATCTCATAACTGAAAAGGGATGATACAAGATGTCAACTGAGGATTAACAGCATTTGCTCAATTTACTTATGCCCAGAAAACCAAGTTAGACAGGAAAAGAAGATACCTTCACACTGAGGTATAGGCTGACTCCATGCTCCAGAAGCTGTACAGTAACTGGAGGCGTTGCCAGCGTGCATGTAGCCAGGGTTACAAGTATAATTTACGTATGTGCCAACAGAAAAGTTTGCCAGTCCGTGCCCATCGTGCTCACCATTGGAAATAGATGGAGGAGGATTACACTGCAGAACTAAAGCAATATTATGTGAGTGTCCTGCTCTCAAAACAAACGCTTGGCAAAGTACTGGGCCCAAACCTCTGAAATCTTGTGTAAGGATTGCCTCTTCACTAGCACACAGTGTTGTGAATGTAGTTCCTTGGTACATTACATGTCTGTTCCATCCAACACCTTTTGGATTCATCCCCGTGACCCAAGCAGCACAGTGACTCCAGGAACCTCTTGTTGTGGCTGCTTTCACATGGTGACAATTCATCGCCAGTGTAACCTGCACCTTTCCCCTTACATCTCCAAAATGAAAGGGGCTAGGGACTTGACAGTTTAAAAAATATGAACTAGCACATCATCACAATATAGTGTCATACCATGATTAATCTATGGCTATTTGTCAATTGCTGACTTTTTAAAAAGGAAAAAGGAAACATGTTGATGGAAGGATGAAATGGCAGCCATGGAAGCTGAAGTAAGGGAAAAGGCACTAATGCTGGCAAGACCTGTGAAAATACACATCTTCCTGTCTATACGATATCGAAAGGCCAAGAGCTTTCCCAAAAAGGCCATATCAAATCAGGTTTGGGAGTGAGAGCAGCAAAGTAGGGGGAAACATAGGAACAGGACAGACGGCAACATCACATGGATGCTCCTTAAAACATCACTGCAGTAATAAAGTCCAGCTGGAGCAAAACATCTGTGTAAAAGCAGCCTGTTCAGTTCCCCAGTGCTGCCCAGAAAGCGCGTTAACACTCGAGACTCTTTGTAATTCTGGTTCGATGTCCAGCTTCAATAGGCAGGAGAACGAAAACATGGAAATAGTTCAAAAAATCAGGAACCTGGCTAATTTAAGACGATCCACAAGAACCAAGGTAACCCTGTCTTCGCTATTCATCCTTGCTGCATGAGCAATGCTGCTCAGCAACTTAGATGCCTCTACTCTACCCACACATTGTTGGTAGAGGTAAGTACGGAGGGATCCCTGTGAATCCCTTTTTGCACAGGGGTGCTATTGATTTCATCCTAATTCATTTAAGTGTTGCATATGCAGATGAATGTTTCATGGATTCCTTTCCTCTTTCTCCGCTGAAAGATAGCAGTTAACTACAATGGAAGGGAGGCAGTTTGACATGCTGTGCTCATTGTCAAAGAAGTCATCACAAGTAAGAAACTCACCTTTGCAGCGAGGGGTGGGGAGAGTCCATGTGCCAGATTCAGTGCAATAAATGGTTGCCTCACCAATCAGAGTGTACCCATGCTCACATGTGTATTTCACAGACATTCCAGCGCTTAACACCGTGGCTTCCTGGTTGCTGTGAAACCCATTTTGGACGAGTGGGGGTCTATGGCATTGTAGGACTGAAGGGAAAAAGAGAGAAGGTTACTGCAGAACTGTTGACTGAATTACGCTTCAAGGCCTCACATGCTACCTTCTGTCACATGTTTTCCGTCAGACTCATGGCTGTATGCATTCAAGGCATCGGATTTCTTTAATCACAAGGGCAACTGTGTGCAGGACATGGTGCTGGAGGAAGAACTATGTGAGAGTACAAAGCTCTGTGTCAGGTATTATATTTGTGTGTCTCTCTTGGTCAAGATTCTGCTCATGCCATGCAATTTTAATCCCACAGCCATGGGCAGTTTGGGGCATACTGTGGAACAACAACACTCTCACAGCCTCCTATGTACTCTATCTTTGGGAGAAAAATCCCTAACGTGTACAAACATCTAAGTCTGGAGGGGTTTTGCCTCAGATCCCGAACCTGCTCCTGTCCCACAGAAACACATTCTCGTCAAAAGTGGAAGAAATCCAACCAAAGTCTTACATACTTCTGACACAGCGAGGCACAGGAAAATCCCACGTGCTGTCCGATTGGCATTGAATTGTAGTGTTGCCTTTCAAGATATAACCGTGGTGACACTCAAAAGTGACTTTCTCCGTTGGCTGAAACAGCAGTTTAGAGCTTGATTTTCTTCCATTCTGAATTTCTGGACCAACACATCTCCTGACTGTAAATGTAAATCCTATATTAGACCCAGCACGTGGACCACAGATGTGATATGTCCTGAGAGGGATAGGGCTATAGCTTCCATCTCCTTTGCGTAGGGGGATGTAGGGAGCTGCAGTGGGAAGGATGATGTGGCAAAGATCCTTTTTGAGAACTTGCCCAGTTTCCAGTTAGTTTGATACAACCCATACTCTATGTCTTTTGTTCTCAAACAGTGGTATGTGTGCCACTGGCAGGATTATCCCAGTGTCCACCTGCAAGTGTGACAAGCTATGTTCTGCAATCCTTACCTGCTACAGATTATCCGCCTTAGATCTTTTGGTATGCTAGGAGTAATAACAGAAAGCCTGTAAACAGACCAAAATCTTTCTCAGAAAAAATGGGGGGGGCAGGCCCGTAGCTACAGTGGGGCCTCCCTGGGCCAGGCCCCCTGACTTCTTCCCAAGGCCCCCTGACTTTGGGGGAGGCCGTGCCCGCCTGCATTTGGCTTGGAGTGCAGGCGCATGGCCTCCGCTTCTCCCTCAAAGCCTTTAAAGGGACCCTTTAAATACTTTGGGGGAGAAGCAGAGTCCACAGGTGAATTTCAGTGCCGCCTGACTTTTTAAAAGGCCCCCCCAAATGAAAAGGCTACGGGCCTGGGGGGGGTGTTTCTGCCATGGAGGACCCCAGAATCCTTGAGAGAATGAATGCTAGGAGCATAAGATGCAAAAGGCTGAGAAGCACTCTCCTGTGTAATGAGGCTTCCAAAAGGCCCTCCAGGTAGTTGGGTACCTCTTATATTATTGTTGGAGTCTTTGGAGGGAATACGTAGAGAGATGAATGTTTCCCAGTTAGCCCCGGTTCTAGGGGTTAGAACTAATATTCCATGAGCCAACAGTTAAAAAACAGTTCAAGGCTGGAATCAGTGCACTTACATTTTGTTTCATTGTAAGCTCCAATTTCCACCAATTTATTTTTAAAAATCTGTTTGACTAAAATAAATGACCAAGTGTGTTACAGAAACAGAATTCAATATGGCCTCACCTTTACACTGAGGGACAGGTGGCTCCCACATTCCAGAAGCCAGACAGTATATTGTTGCTGCACCAGTGAGAAGGTAACCTGGGTCACAATGGTAAGTCACGGAGGATCCATGGGCAAAATCTTCCAGAAGTTCAGCGTCAGGTTTCCCATTGGCAATCTCTTGAGGTGAAGGACATCCTATGGAGAAAATGTTTCAATAGGAAATGAGTAAACCAAAATTTTCAGTATAGCCGAACCCAGAATCTCTTTCAACTCCACTGATTAATTATATTAATCTCAGGAGACTTCATTTCCATTTAGATATATTTATTTATTAAAACATTTATATCGCCCTTTTCCTTGAGGTTCAATTTTAGTTAAAAACACTAGGACTGCATTGTTTGACTTTGAAACCCTGCACCAAAGTGAACCTTGAAGATCAGGGGAGATGAAATCTGAACAATATAATAATGTTACAAAATAATGTTTTCAGGGACTGAAATTAAACCAAACAGCTGAGCGGAGGGGAGGGGAGCAGCAAGCAGGCGTTTAAATAGGTAAAGCAAAGTCAGATCCTGGTTTGATGGACCCCTAATTACTGCAAATGCTCGCATTCAGACAATCACATTAACCATTGTAAGTTTAATTAACACATGCTTTTATGCACTGCCTAAACCAAACCAATGTTTCAATGTCTCAAAAAACAGGATTTGGCCACCAAATTCATGAAGTCATTAAAGAAGAACTGCACTTCTGAACTGCAAAAATGCATACAATATTTACCCAAATGCAAGACTAGGTATTTTCCCCAGGTGTGCCATCCAAAAAAAGAAGGAGGGGTGCTTAGAAGATAATTGTGTGTGTGTGTGTGTAATATCTTTAAAGGGATTGTCTTACATGCAGGGACATCTTCCTCTTGAGTAAACACAATATAGTTTGTTAAACAAGAAGCACTAAGACCCTTTATCTAGTTTCAGAGAGAGAGAAAATAATCATAGACTTCAATGGACTGTGAACTATGACGAAAACGAATAATATTGCCAACCGATTCTTAAAAGCAGTGACCGTTGCTAAACTCCAACAACTGGCTTGCAGTTGTAGGGGCCTTGTGTACATAAAGTGGTTTTTCTGCACCTACAAATCCACACTGGATACCGTCATGCATGTGCTAAAAGGACGGATCCAAAGGTCAGCCTTCCTTCTGTACACATCACTCAGTACTCTATTGTTGGATGACATCTGTATGTGCATCCAACCAGTTTGATATGGTATCCAGCACCCCCGTCTTGGAAGACAGCACCTTCCGATACATCTCTGGGTGGCTAAGGGACTGTGCATCTGTACAGGACCATAGCTGCTGCTGTACTATATAAACATATGTCAACATGTTAGGGAATTGGGGGACAGCAAGAATGAAAAGAACCTTTGCATTGTGGCGGTTCACTCCAGTTTGCAGAGTCTGAGCCTTGTAAAGTACAAGTAACCAAAGGATTTCCAACAAGGGAATAGCCGGCATCACAAACATAGATAACAGACATCTGATAGGTGAAGTTTGCTCCAAAATAGCTTCCATGGGCAATCTGTGGGGGCGGTGGGCATCTCATAACTGAAAAGGGATGATACAAGATGTCAACTGAGGATTAACAGCATTTGCTCAATTTACTTATGCCCAGAAAACCAAGTTAGACAGGAAAAGAAGATACCTTCACACTGAGGTATAGGCTGACTCCATGCTCCAGAAGCTGTACAGTAACTGGAGGCGTTGCCAGCGTGCATGTAGCCAGGGTTACAAGTATAATTTACGTATGTGCCAACAGAAAAGTTTGCCAGTCCGTGCCCATCGTGCTCACCATTGGAAATAGATGGAGGAGGATTACACTGCAGAACTAAAGCAATATTATGTGAGTGTCCTGCTCTCAAAACAAACGCTTGGCAAAGTACTGGGCCCAAACCTCTGAAATCTTGTGTAAGGATTGCCTCTTCACTAGCACACAGTGTTGTGAATGTAGTTCCTTGGTACATTACATGTCTGTTCCATCCAACACCTTTTGGATTCATCCCCGTGACCCAAGCAGCACAGTGACTCCAGGAACCTCTTGTTGTGGCTGCTTTCACATGGTGACAATTCATCGCCAGTGTAACCTGCACCTTTCCCCTTACATCTCCAAAATGAAAGGGGCTAGGGACTTGACAGTTTAAAAAATATGAACTAGCACATCATCACAATATAGTGTCATACCATGATTAATCTATGGCTATTTGTCAATTGCTGACTTTTTAAAAAGGAAAAAGGAAACATGTTGATGGAAGGATGAAATGGCAGCCATGGAAGCTGAAGTAAGGGAAAAGGCACTAATGCTGGCAAGACCTGTGAAAATACACATCTTCCTGTCTATACGATATCGAAAGGCCAAGAGCTTTCCCAAAAAGGCCATATCAAATCAGGTTTGGGAGTGAGAGCAGCAAAGTAGGGGGAAACATAGGAACAGGACAGACGGCAACATCACATGGATGCTCCTTAAAACATCACTGCAGTAATAAAGTCCAGCTGGAGCAAAACATCTGTGTAAAAGCAGCCTGTTCAGTTCCCCAGTGCTGCCCAGAAAGCGCGTTAACACTCGAGACTCTTTGTAATTCTGGTTCGATGTCCAGCTTCAATAGGCAGGAGAACGAAAACATGGAAATAGTTCAAAAAATCAGGAACCTGGCTAATTTAAGACGATCCACAAGAACCAAGGTAACCCTGTCTTCGCTATTCATCCTTGCTGCATGAGCAATGCTGCTCAGCAACTTAGATGCCTCTACTCTACCCACACATTGTTGGTAGAGGTAAGTACGGAGGGATCCCTGTGAATCCCTTTTTGCACAGGGGTGCTATTGATTTCATCCTAATTCATTTAAGTGTTGCATATGCAGATGAATGTTTCATGGATTCCTTTCCTCTTTCTCCGCTGAAAGATAGCAGTTAACTACAATGGAAGGGAGGCAGTTTGACATGCTGTGCTCATTGTCAAAGAAGTCATCACAAGTAAGAAACTCACCTTTGCAGCGAGGGGTGGGGAGAGTCCATGTGCCAGATTCAGTGCAATAAATGGTTGCCTCACCAATCAGAGTGTACCCATGCTCACATGTGTATTTCACAGACATTCCAGCGCTTAACACCGTGGCTTCCTGGTTGCTGTGAAACCCATTTTGGACGAGTGGGGGTCTATGGCATTGTAGGACTGAAGGGAAAAAGAGAGAAGGTTACTGCAGAACTGTTGACTGAATTACGCTTCAAGGCCTCACATGCTACCTTCTGTCACATGTTTTCCGTCAGACTCATGGCTGTATGCATTCAAGGCATCGGATTTCTTTAGTCACAAGGGCAACTGTGTGCAGGACATGGTGCTGGAGGAAGAACTATGTGAGAGTACAAAGCTCTGTGTCAGGTATTATATTTGTGTGTCTCTCTTGGTCAAGATTCTGCTCATGCCATGCAATTTTAATCCCACAGCCATGGGCAGTTTGGGGCATACTGTGGAACAACAACACTCTCACAGCCTCCTATGTACTCTATCTTTGGGAGAAAAATCCCTAACGTGTACAAACATCTAAGTCTGGAGGGGTTTTGCCTCAGATCCCGAACCTGCTCCTGTCCCACAGAAACACATTCTCGTCAAAAGTGGAAGAAATCCAACCAAAGTCTTACATACTTCTGACACAGCGAGGCACAGGAAAATCCCACGTGCTGTCCGATTGGCATTGAATTGTAGTGTTGCCTTTCAAGATATAACCGTGGTGACACTCAAAAGTGACTTTCTCCGTTGGCTGAAACAGCAGTTTAGAGCTTGATTTTCTTCCATTCTGAATTTCTGGACCAACACATCTCCTGACTGTAAATGTAAATCCTATATTAGACCCAGCACGTGGACCACAGATGTGATATGTCCTGAGAGGGATAGGGCTATAGCTTCCATCTCCTTTGCGTAGGGGGATGTAGGGAGCTGCAGTGGGAAGGATGATGTGGCAAAGATCCTTTTGAGAACTTGCCCAGTTTCCAGTTAGTTTGATACAACCCATACTCTATGTCTTTTGTTCTCAAACAGTGGTATGTGTGCCACTGGCAGGATTATCCCAGTGTCCACCTGCAAGTGTGACAAGCTATGTTCTGCAATCCTTACCTGCTACAGATTATCCGCCTTAGATCTTTTGGTATGCTAGGAGTAATAACAGAAAGCCTGTAAACAGACCAAAATCTTTCTCAGAAAAAATGGGGGGGGGCAGGCCCGTAGCTACAGTGGGGCCTCCCTGGGCCAGGCCCCCTGACTTCTTCCCAAGGCCCCCTGACTTTGGGGGAGGCCGTGCCCGCCTGCATTTGGCTTGGAGTGCAGGCGCATGGCCTCCGCTTCTCCCTCAAAGCCTTTAAAGGGACCCTTTAAATACTTTGGGGGAGAAGCAGAGTCCACAGGTGAATTTCAGTGCCGCCTGACTTTTTAAAAGGCCCCCCCAAATGAAAAGGCTACGGGCCTGGGGGGGGGTGTTTCTGCCATGGAGGACCCCAGAATCCTTGAGAGAATGAATGCTAGGAGCATAAGATGCAAAAGGCTGAGAAGCACTCTCCTGTGTAATGAGGCTTCCAAAAGGCCCTCCAGGTAGTTGGGTACCTCTTATATTATTGTTGGAGTCTTTGGAGGGAATACGTAGAGAGATGAATGTTTCCCAGTTAGCCCCGGTTCTAGGGGTTAGAACTAATATTCCATGAGCCAACAGTTAAAAAACAGTTCAAGGCTGGAATCAGTGCACTTACATTTTGTTTCATTGTAAGCTCCAATTTCCACCAATTTATTTTTAAAAATCTGTTTGACTAAAATAAATGACCAAGTGTGTTACAGAAACAGAATTCAATATGGCCTCACCTTTACACTGAGGGACAGGTGGCTCCCACATTCCAGAAGCCAGACAGTATATTGTTGCTGCACCAGTGAGAAGGTAACCTGGGTCACAATGGTAAGTCACGGAGGATCCATGGGCAAAATCTTCCAGAAGTTCAGCGTCAGGTTTCCCATTGGCAATCTCTTGAGGTGAAGGACATCCTATGGAGAAAATGTTTCAATAGGAAATGAGTAAACCAAAATTTTCAGTATAGCCGAACCCAGAATCTCTTTCAACTCCACTGATTAATTATATTAATCTCAGGAGACTTCATTTCCATTTAGATATATTTATTTATTAAAACATTTATATCGCCCTTTTCCTTGAGGTTCAATTTTAGTTAAAAACACTAGGACTGCATTGTTTGACTTTGAAACCCTGCACCAAAGTGAACCTTGAAGATCAGGGGAGATGAAATCTGAACAATATAATAATGTTACAAAATAATGTTTTCAGGGACTGAAATTAAACCAAACAGCTGAGCGGAGGGGAGGGGAGCAGCAAGCAGGCGTTTAAATAGGTAAAGCAAAGTCAGATCCTGGTTTGATGGACCCCTAATTACTGCAAATGCTCGCATTCAGACAATCACATTAACCATTGTAAGTTTAATTAACACATGCTTTTATGCACTGCCTAAACCAAACCAATGTTTCAATGTCTCAAAAAACAGGATTTGGCCACCAAATTCATGAAGTCATTAAAGAAGAACTGCACTTCTGAACTGCAAAAATGCATACAATATTTACCCAAATGCAAGACTAGGTATTTTCCCCAGGTGTGCCATCCAAAAAAAGAAGGAGGGGTGCTTAGAAGATAATTGTGTGTGTGTGTGTGTAATATCTTTAAAGGGATTGTCTTACATGCAGGGACATCTTCCTCTTGAGTAAACACAATATAGTTTGTTAAACAAGAAGCACTAAGACCCTTTATCTAGTTTCAGAGAGAGAGAAAAATAATCATAGACTTCAATGGACTGTGAACTATGACGAAAACGAATAATATTGCCAACTGATTCTTAAAAGCAGTGACCGTTGCTAAACTCCAACAACTGGCTTGCAGTTGTAGGGGCCTTGTGTACATAAAGTGGTTTTTCTGCACCTACAAATCCACACTGGATACCGTCATGCATGTGCTAAAAGGACGGATCCAAAGGTCAGCCTTCCTTCTGTACACATCACTCAGTACTCTATTGTTGGATGACATCTGTATGTGCATCCAACCAGTTTGATATGGTATCCAGCACCCCCGTCTTGGAAGACAGCACCTTCCGATACATCTCTGGGTGGCTAAGGGACTGTGCATCTGTACAGGACCATAGCTGCTGCTGTACTATATAAACATATGTCAACATGTTAGGGAATTGGGGGACAGCAAGAATGAAAAGAACCTTTGCATTGTGGCGGTTCACTCCAGTTTGCAGAGTCTGAGCCTTGTAAAGTACAAGTAACCAAAGGATTTCCAACAAGGGAATAGCCGGCATCACAAACATAGATAACAGACATCTGATAGGTGAAGTTTGCTCCAAAATAGCTTCCATGGGCAATCTGTGGGGGCGGTGGGCATCTCATAACTGAAAAGGGATGATACAAGATGTCAACTGAGGATTAACAGCATTTGCTCAATTTACTTATGCCCAGAAAACCAAGTTAGACAGGAAAAGAAGATACCTTCACACTGAGGTATAGGCTGACTCCATGCTCCAGAAGCTGTACAGTAACTGGAGGCGTTGCCAGCGTGCATGTAGCCAGGGTTACAAGTATAATTTACGTATGTGCCAACAGAAAAGTTTGCCAGTCCGTGCCCATCGTGCTCACCATTGGAAATAGATGGAGGAGGATTACACTGCAGAACTAAAGCAATATTATGTGAGTGTCCTGCTCTCAAAACAAACGCTTGGCAAAGTACTGGGCCCAAACCTCTGAAATCTTGTGTAAGGATTGCCTCTTCACTAGCACACAGTGTTGTGAATGTAGTTCCTTGGTACATTACATGTCTGTTCCATCCAACACCTTTTGGATTCATCCCCGTGACCCAAGCAGCACAGTGACTCCAGGAACCTCTTGTTGTGGCTGCTTTCACATGGTGACAATTCATCGCCAGTGTAACCTGCACCTTTCCCCTTACATCTCCAAAATGAAAGGGGCTAGGGACTTGACAGTTTAAAAAATATGAACTAGCACATCATCACAATATAGTGTCATACCATGATTAATCTATGGCTATTTGTCAATTGCTGACTTTTTAAAAAGGAAAAAGGAAACATGTTGATGGAAGGATGAAATGGCGGCCATGGAAGCTGAAGTAAGGGAAAAGGCACTAATGCTGGCAAGACCTGTGAAAATACACATCTTCCTGTCTATACGATATCGAAAGGCCAAGAGCTTTCCCAAAAAGGCCATATCAAATCAGGTTTGGGAGTGAGAGCAGCAAAGTAGGGGGAAACATAGGAACAGGACAGACGGCAACATCACATGGATGCTCCTTAAAACATCACTGCAGTAATAAAGTCCAGCTGGAGCAAAACATCTGTGTAAAAGCAGCCTGTTCAGTTCCCCAGTGCTGCCCAGAAAGCGCGTTAGCACTCGAGACTCTTTGTAATTCTGGTTCGATGTCCAGCTTCAATAGGCAGGAGAACGAAAACATGGAAATAGTTCAAAAAATCAGGAACCTGGCTAATTTAAGACGATCCACAAGAACCAAGGTAACCCTGTCTTCGCTATTCATCCTTGCTGCATGAGCAATGCTGCTCAGCAACTTAGATGCCTCTACTCTACCCACACATTGTTGGTAGAGGTAAGTACGGAGGGATCCCTGTGAATCCCTTTTTGCACAGGGGTGCTATTGATTTCATCCTAATTCATTTAAGTGTTGCATATGCAGATGAATGTTTCATGGATTCCTTTCCTCTTTCTCCGCTGAAAGATAGCAGTTAACTACAATGGAAGGGAGGCAGTTTGACATGCTGTGCTCATTGTCAAAGAAGTCATCACAAGTAAGAAACTCACCTTTGCAGCGAGGGGTGGGGAGAGTCCATGTGCCAGATTCAGTGCAATAAATGGTTGCCTCACCAATCAGAGTGTACCCATGCTCACATGTGTATTTCACAGACATTCCAGCGCTTAACACCGTGGCTTCCTGGTTGCTGTGAAACCCATTTTGGACGAGTGGGGGTCTATGGCATTGTAGGACTGAAGGGAAAAAGAGAGAAGGTTACTGCAGAACTGTTGACTGAATTACGCTTCAAGGCCTCACATGCTACCTTCTGTCACATGTTTTCCGTCAGACTCATGGCTGTATGCATTCAAGGCATCGGATTTCTTTAGTCACAAGGGCAACTGTGTGCAGGACATGGTGCTGGAGGAAGAACTATGTGAGAGTACAAAGCTCTGTGTCAGGTATTATATTTGTGTGTCTCTCTTGGTCAAGATTCTGCTCATGCCATGCAATTTTAATCCCACAGCCATGGGCAGTTTGGGGCATACTGTGGAACAACAACACTCTCACAGCCTCCTATGTACTCTATCTTTGGGAGAAAAATCCCTAACGTGTACAAACATCTAAGTCTGGAGGGGTTTTGCCTCAGATCCCGAACCTGCTCCTGTCCCACAGAAACACATTCTCGTCAAAAGTGGAAGAAATCCAACCAAAGTCTTACATACTTCTGACACAGCGAGGCACAGGAAAATCCCACGTGCTGTCCGATTGGCATTGAATTGTAGTGTTGCCTTTCAAGATATAACCGTGGTGACACTCAAAAGTGACTTTCTCCGTTGGCTGAAACAGCAGTTTAGAGCTTGATTTTCTTCCATTCTGAATTTCTGGACCAACACATCTCCTGACTGTAAATGTAAATCCTATATTAGACCCAGCACGTGGACCACAGATGTGATATGTCCTGAGAGGGATAGGGCTATAGCTTCCATCTCCTTTGCGTAGGGGGATGTAGGGAGCTGCAGTGGGAAGGATGATGTGGCAAAGATCCTTTTTGAGAACTTGCCCAGTTTCCAGTTAGTTTGATACAACCCATACTCTATGTCTTTTGTTCTCAAACAGTGGTATGTGTACCACTGGCAGGATTATCCCAGTGTCCACCTGCAAGTGTGACAAGCTATGTTCTGCAATCCTTACCTGCTGCAGATTATCTGCCTTAGATCTTTTGGTATGCTAGGAGTAATAACAGAAAGCCTGTAAACAGACCAAAATCTTTCTCAGAAAAAGTGAGGGGGGGGGCAGGCAAAAGTGACTTTCTCCATTGGCTGAAACTGTAGTTTAGAGCTTGATTTTCTTCCATTCTGAATTTCTGGACCAACACATCTCTTGACTGTAAATCTAAATCCTATATAAGACCCAGCATAAGGAGCACAGATGTGTTAGTTTCAGAGGGATTGGTCTGTAGGTTCCATCTCCTTCTCGGTGCGTACAGTGTCCCAAGTTCAACCGAGCCATCATCCACCTCTTTACAGGTGATGTGAAAGACCTATGGGGGATAGCTAGCCACAGTAGGCCGTATAGATATTGATAGTAGGGATACTGCAAATTTCTCTGTGAACATGTTTGATTGTTGATCTTACCAATTTCTAAGGTACCAATCAGATCTGAGCTGATCATTTGCGGGTGTTTGATTTGTGCTGAGCAGCTGCTCATGCCTGACAAACTGGTTTGCACTGGGTGTTTCCAAAACTGCACATGTGCAAGGATACTGCTGATTCAAACTGATCAGCAGCCATTAGCATCACTAAGGACTGCTTTGCCAAACACTGAAGGGTCGGATTTTCTTGAAACACAGAATTTATTGATGACTGATTTAAACGGTTTGTGAGTGAGCTTTGTTTTTAAGCAATTGCCTGCCAAACACTGGAGTTATACAGCAAGGATGGGAAAGTAGTAGACTTCAATCAGCTGTGTGAGAATTTCTGTATACTTAAAAGCAAATTGTGCTGTATTGTATAGTTAGTAAGGAATATAGTGAAACAACCTGTCAATCTCTCAGAAAGAGACTGACGAACTATCAAACTGCCCATCAAAAAATATATAAGACCCAGCATAAGGAGCACAGATGTGTTAGTTTCAGAGGGATGGATCTGTAGGTTACATCTCCTTCTCTGTGCGTACAGTGTCCCAAGTTCAACCTAGCCACCATCCACGTCTTTACAGGTGATGTGAAAAAATCATGCCTCTGTTTGCAACTGGTAGACAGGAAGAAGAAGAGACTGGATTTAAACCCCACCCTTCACTCAGAGTCTCAGAGCGATTTACAATCTCCTTCCAATCCTCTCCCTGCAACAGACACTCTGTGAGGTAGGTGGGACTGAGAGAGCTCTGAGAGAACTGCTCTTGAGAGAACAGCTCTGAGAGAACTGTGACAAACCCAAGGCCACCCAGCAGCTGAATATGGAGGTGCAGGGAATCAAACCCAGTTCTCCAGATTAGAGTCCACCGCTTTTAACCACTACACCGAACTGGTACTCAAGCATCTTAATACAGTGTTTAAAATGTGGTTTTTTCTTGATATGTTATCAAGCCCATTTTAATGATTATTAATTTGTTATAACCTTCAGTAGCCAATGTGCAAGTTGTAGTCCCTTCGCTGATTGTCCTTCAGTAAGAGATATCTTAGGAATGTTTTATTTTTTCCCCCTCAACAATGCTTTCTAAGGTATAGGTCTTTCTAAACCTGTACTTGTAATGTGAGGAATCTGTAACATTTAAAGGATCCTTCACTTAACCCTTTGAATAGTTACAAAATTTTGGTGCAGAAGGGAGGAACCCGTTCAAACACAGGTTTTCACATTAAATATCTTTGGTCATTTACAAATCTAAGATCACTATGGAAAAGCTAGTGGAGGGGGGAAACTCTTACCTTCACATCGTGGGACAGGGAGAGTCCATGCACCAGATGTAGTACAATAAACAGTTTCCTCTCCAATAAGGACATAACCAGGTTCACAGTGGTATTTTATAGATTTTCCATTAGTAAACGTTGCTGATTCCAGGGCACTGTATTTCCCATGCAAGACTTTTGGAGGTGAGGGGCACTGTACTACTAAAAGTGAGAAAGGAAGAAGGAAGTAATATTTAGCTGTAGTAAAAGTGAGACAGGGTTTAGCTTGAGCATCCAAAATTCACAGTTGTTACATGCATTCATTTAGTGAAACATCACATGGTAAGGAAATATCCACAGTCACTTTTTTATTGGAACTGCAGCAAGAAAACACAGGAAGAATGAGAAAGTGTTTTTGCAATTTTGATTTGGATGGGATAGAGAACTATCATTAAATCAAAGAATCATAGAGTTGGAAGGGACCTCCAGGGTCACCTAGTCCAACCCCCTGTACAATGCAGACAATTCACAAATATCTCCCCCCCCCATGTCATCAGTGACCACTGTTCCATGTTAGAGGATGACAAAAAAAAACCCTCCAGGATCTTCAGCCAAAATGGCCTGGAGAAAAATTGCTTCCTGACTCCAATGTGGCGACCAACGTTTCTCTGGGCATGTAAGAAAGGGCCACAAGAACTAAGCACTGATGCAACCATTCCTGCCCTCCCTCTCATTATCTGCCTAAATTCACAGAATCAGCATTTTTGTCAGATGGCCATCTAGCCTCTGAAAACCTCCAAAGAAGGAGAGCCTACCACCTCCCAAGGAAGCCTGTTCCACTGAGGAACTGCTCTGTCAGGAAGTTCTTCCTAATGTTTAGCCGAAAACTCTTCTGATTTAATTTCAACTCGCTGGTTCTGGTCCAACCTTCTGGGGCAACAGAAAACAACTCCACACCATCCTCTATATGACAGCCCTTCAAGTATTTGAAGATGGTTATCATATCACCTCTCAGTTGTCTCCTGTCTAGACTAAACATACCCAACTCCTTCAATCTTTCCTCACAGGACTTGGTCTCCAGACCCCTCACCATCTTTGTTGTCTTCCTCTGGACATGTTCCAGCTTATCTATATCCTTCTTAAACTGTGGTGCCCAAAACTGAGCACAATACTCTAGATGAGGTCTAAGCAGAGCATATCAAACCGATACCATCACTTTGCGTGATCTGGACACTATACTTCTGTTGATACAGCCCAAAATCACATTTGCCTTTTTAGCTACCGCATCACATTGCTGACTCATATTCAATGTATGGTCTGCCAACACCCCTAGATCCCTTTCACACATACTACTGCCAAGACAAGTCTCCCCAATCCTATAATTATGCATTTAATTTTTCCTACCTAAGTGCAGAACTTTATGTTTATACCCAATAAAATTCATTGTATTTGTTTTAGCCTAGTTTTCCAGCATTTCAAGATCATCCTGTATCCTGACTCTGTCTTCTACCATATTTGCTACCCCTCCCAATTTAGTATAATCTGCAAATTTAAAAAGCATTCCTCTATTTCTTCATCCAAGTCATTGATAAAGATGTTGAGCAAAACAGGTTCCAGGACAGATTCTTGAGGCACTCCACTTGTCACTCCTCTCCAAGAAGATGAGCAACAAGCACTCGTTGGGTGTGATCTGTCAACCAGTTACAGATCCACCCAACAGTCATAGGATTCAAACCACATTTTACCAGTTTGCCAACAAGAATGCTATATGGAACTTTATCAAAAGCCTTACTGAAATCAAGATAAACTTGGTCCACAGCATTCTCCTGATCCACCAAGGTAGTGACTTTCTCAAAAAAAGAGGTAAGACTATTCTGACATGACTTGTTCTTGAGAAACCCATGCTGGCTCTTACTAATTACAGCTGTCCTTTCTAAATGTTCAAGGACTGTCTGTTTGACGATTTGTTCTAAAACTTTCCCCAGCATAGACATCAAGCTGATGAGTTGGTAATTACCCGGATTCTCCTTTTTCCCCTTCTTGAAAATTGGGAAATTTGGCTGCCTCCAATGTTCTTTTTTGCCATGCTAAGCACCATTTCTCTTGCAAGAGAAGACTGAGGAAAAGTAGGAACTGAGCAGTTCTGCCCTCTCTTCACCACCTATTACAATTTCAATTTTCTTGTCCCCGCAATGGGCCTGCCATGTCCTTGCTCTTTTTCTTACTTTGAACATAAGAAAAGAACCCTTTTTTGTTATTTTTATCATCTCTTGCTAACCTAAGCTCATACTGAGCTTTAGCTTTCCTAACTCTCTCTCTAATACAGAATACAGAAGGGCATAGGGAAATCTACTACAGAAGGTCCTGGAAGCTATTTGAAAATAGTTGCCATAGTTGGTTACCAGCAATAGTGTCCTCTGGTAAATGAATGTTCACCATCAAGAAAGGAATCTGTCATTTTCCAGTTCCAGGCTCGTCAACGGTGGGTGCGAGTAGCGTCTGCTGCTCCTCGTCACTGTTTCTCTGCAGGCTTTTAGGGTACTTCCAACTCCCCCATAGGCGTTCTCTCAGAGGGAGAACCCATAAGCAGGAAGCTTGTCCAAAAAGCCAAGAGGGAATGGCAATCCCCATGGCTTATTTGGGACTGCTTTAATGTGGAAGGCTGCTGCAGGACGCTCGACTAGATGCCAGGCGCAAGCTGAACCCTACAGAACTGACTGAGTCTACAAACTAACAACACAAAGAAATCACCAACAAAGCTAAGTACCTTTAAACCTTCTCTTGAAGGGTTAGAATAATTAAGTATTGGACCATTAAGTGACTAGTTTTACCCCAAGTTGCTCGGGCAGAAAAGAAAGAATAGAAGAGGTTCCCCTTTAAGGCATCCATTAAATGAAACAAGATTAAATGCTAAGGAAATAATAAGGAAAAATAGAAAGGGCAACTGAAGGGGGTAGGAGTAACTCTTAAAAAAACAGGATTAAGCTATATTACAACTTTTTTCTCTCTCTTTCTGGTTATCTTTGAACCAACCACACCTGGGAGTCGATGGAGACGCCGGCATGATTAGGGGTTGCAGAGGTGGAAATGGAGGAGCAAAAGTGAAACAGAGTGACAGGCAAGAAAGGGGGCGTGGTGAAAGCGAAGACAACGAGGGAGAGAGAAAAGCATGTTGTCCTGTGTGCTGCTATGGATTGGAGGGGAAAGGCAGAGCTGCAAGAAGCTGACAGAGAGGAGTAAAGCTAGATGGATCTAGAGACAATACTAAAGAAAAGCCATAAACTAACATAACAGAACAGCAGGAAACATTTGATCAACAAGACTTTATTTATGTATAAAAAGACTGTACTTTGAAGGGGTGGGAGAGGAAGAAGACATAATTGATAAAATTTGGGCAAAAAGTAGCATTAGTGCATGATCAGATATATATATTTAAGAGTTAATAATACTTATAGATGAAATTTACATATTTTACACACTTTAGTAAGGAATAGGAAAGCTATACACATCACCAAGATAATCAAGGTCCATATTAGACAAAACAAATGGCCACTGGAACCAGTGGATCCAGAAAAGCTTCCATAACATCCCCAGGGCAGACAGCTACACAAAGCCAACTTAAATTCAACACAATGAGCATAAGGCAAATGTCAATGAAAGACTTAAAAAAATCTCATACAAGAAAGTGTATCACAGGCCCTCAAAACCACAACAGAGACAACACTACCTACATTAATTAAGAATTAAATGGAACCTATACAAACAAAATGGAGGAAATAGCACAACAGATTAAGGCAGAAACCAGGGATATAAAAAAACAGATAATTGAAAATAAACAGGTAATATTAAAAATTGCAACAGCCTGTAATAATATGGAAGACAAAGTGCTAGATATAGAACAGGAAGTGCAAGAATTAAAACAAAATCCAAAAGAATGGAAGAAATGTTGATATCTCCTGAAATGGACAAAGCTGCATCAATATTAAGATGTCGAAATATTTCTGAAGCCATAGATAAAAGTTTAAAAGAAGATCTAATCTAGAATTTAATAGAACAACTTAAGTTAAGAACATACGAAGAACTAGAACAAAAAATAAATATAATTTACAGAAAAAGCTCCTCTTATTCAAGGAGAAACAAAACCCCGAGAGAAGTTCACATAAAATTCAACAGAAGAGAAATGAGGGACAAGATTCTCAGAGCAGCAAATGATACTAAAGTAATTATCTAAGATAAAGAGTTAAAAATTCTAAAAGAAGTCCCGTGGAGAGTCAGAGAGAAATAGCAAAATTACATAGTGTTAACAAATCTATTAAGATCAAACGGACTTACATATAGATGGGTATTCCCTGAAAGAGTATCATTTAACCATGAAGGCAGAAGATACAAAATAGACTCTATATTTAAAGTGGAACCTAGGATGGCAAGAAGAAGAAGAGAGTGAAATGGAGGAAGAAGCAACTGGACCAAAAGCAGAAAAAACAAAAAAAGATGGGAAAGAATAGGGGAAAGAATTGATAAAACTTGACCCCTTCACAAATACTTACAAGGTATCAATACAGAATCAAAACAAAGAGAAATAGAAACAAAGATGGAGAAAATGAAAATGCTTAAAATCCTTTCAGTTAATGTGAACGGGCTTAACAGCCCACAAAAAAGAAAAAGAACATTCCACCAAATAAACAAACTACAGATGGATGTATCATGTATACAAAAAACCCACATTAGGAAGGATGACACAAATTACTTGGTAGCCAAGAAATTAGGAAACTTATTTTTTGCAGCAGACTACAAAAAGAAAAAAGGGGCGTGGCTATATATGCAAAAGAATATTTATGCCCAGAATTAGTATATTCATCAAATGATGGAAGAATAGTTGCAATTACAATTTTAAGACAGAATAAAAGGCCTTTAATTGTAAATATCTATGCTCCCAATCATAATCAAGAAAAAAAATTTAAATCGGCTTGAGAAATAGTGGCAATGCAAAAATTTGATGAGCTGTGCATTATAGGAGACTATACTGCAGTATTTGATGCAAAAATGGACCGGAAAAATCAGACAAAAAATAAAAAATCAGGAAATATTCTCCCCCAAACCTTTCTTGAATTAGCAGAGGAACAAAATTTAGTTGTTGCATGGAGAATTAGAAATATAAATAAAAAAGATTTTACATTTTACTCAGGAAGACACAATTCATGGTCCCGTATAGATATATCAAAGGACTTACAGTGAAAGGCTTTACGTATAAATATAGAGCATTTGCAGATGATGTAATGTTTATGATTCAAGATCCAATTGAGAATATACCACAATTGATGGGAAAAATTGAAGAATTTGGAACAATTGCTGGATTTTACGTCAATAAAAACAAAACGAAAGTGATGTGTAAAAACATGACGAGACAGAGACAAATTGAACTTCAAGAGAAAATTAAATGCGAAGTAGTTACAAAGACTAAATATTTAGGAATTGAATTGACTATGAAAAATATTGATTTGTTTAAAAATAACTATGAAAAAGTTTGGTATAAGATCCAACAAGACCTGAAAAAATGGAATACCTTGAATCTATCGTTACTGGGAAGAATTGCAACTGTAAAAATGAATGTTTTGCCTCGCTTGATGTTTCTATTTCAGACTATTCCAATATTAAAACAAAGTAAGGTATTGGATACGTGGCAGAAAGAAATATCGAAGTTTGTATGGGCAGGAAGAAAGCCAAGGATTAAAATGAAAATTTTATGTGATGCAAAGGAAAGAGGAGGACTACAACTACCAAATCTAAGACTTTATTATGATGCCGTCTGCTTAACATGGTTGGAGCAGTGGATTAATCTTGAGAATAAGAAGTTGTTGGCTTTGGAAGGTCATGATAATAAGTTTGGATGGCATGCATATTTATGGTATGGAAAAGTACAAATAGACAAGTTTTTTAAGCACCACTATATAAGAGGATCACTGTTCAAGACTTGGATGAGATATAAAAAATTCTTCTCGGAAGAGCGACCACTTTGGATAGTGCCGGCAGAAGTGATTAATCCATATTCAAGAAATCAGGGTCTAGATTGGTTACCTTACAAAAGCCTCTTAAAAATAGAAGGGAAAAACTTTGTATTAAAAGACAGATCTGATGTTGAATTTGAATACGATTGGTTGAGATACAGACAGATTTATGATTTATGTAAAGTTGATAAAAGGAAATATGGCTTTAGAGGAAAAAATAACGAAATTGAAATTGTATGGGTCGAAAAGGGTAAAAAAATGATTACAAAATTTTATAAGGTGTTACTGAAATGGTATACTGAAGATGAAACAGTAAAAGAGCAAATGATAAAGTGGGCAGTAAATATAAATAATGAAATATCTATGTC
The DNA here is from genome assembly GCA_029375565.1 of Gekko gecko. Lineage (NCBI taxonomy): Eukaryota > Metazoa > Chordata > Lepidosauria > Squamata > Gekkonidae > Gekko > Gekko gecko. Next base: position 123,019,180 of record JAPDNY010000006.1, on the reverse strand, counting down.
ATCTTGGGAATATTTGTGGAAAAAGTCAATGAAAATTTCAACTTGTATAAATGTTAAAGAGAATTGCTATAAAATGATGTACAGATGGTATATGACTCCTAAAAAAATTGCTATTATAAATGATAGCATGTCTAACAAATGTTGGAAATGTAAGAAAAAAGAAGGGTCTTTTTACCATATGTGGTGGACTTGTGATAAGGCTGTAAGTTACTGGACTGAGATTCATAATGAGATACAAAAAATTTTGAAATGTACTTTTAAGAAAGACCCACAGATGTTATTGTTAGGTCTTAAAATGGAAGAAATAAATGTAACCAAGAGAACATTATTATGGTATTTGGTTACAGCAGCCAGAATGACTTTTGCACAATATTGGAAGCAAGAAAAAACACCTGAAACATGGGAATGGATTAAGAAGATGTTGTTCATGGCAGAAATGGACAAATTAACAAGAAAATTAAACAACGAAGAAGATGAAAAAAATTTTGAAGATTGGAAAGACTTTCAAGAATATTTGTTGAAAAATTGGGATGTAAAACATGGTTTGATTTGCTTTGACAACTACTAAGGAGAAATTGAAAGGGACTAGATTTTTAAATTGTTACCATTAGTAAGACAAAGTAAGTTTAGTTAAATGTAACTGAATAAGAGATATCAATGGGGTTGGAGCACTGCGGGAAGCCTTGTTTGGGGGGAGAGGGTGAAAGGAAATGGATATGTATTTACTTGTTTAATTTGTATGATCGTGGAAAATATATCCAATAATAAATTGTATTTACCAAAAAAAATATTTTACATTTTACTCAGGAAGACACAATTCATGGTCCCGTATAGATATGGCATGGATATCAACTTCCATGGTGAATGAAATAATAGAGATTGAAATATTACCCAATACATTTGCAGATCATAGTCCACTAATGCTAACATTCCAGGGGATATAGAAAAAGACAAGGTGGACTATGAACAAAAATCTGCTATGGGATGAAGAGTTCATCAGGAAAACCAAAATAGAGATCCAAGAGTTTTTTAAAAGAAATATCCAACCACATATGCCAATAGATATAATGTGGGAGGCATTCAAAGCATTTTTAAGAGGTTGGTTTATTAATCAAGATGCATGGGAAAAGAAATAAAAAAGAAAGCAATATGAAAATCTGGGGAAACAAATCAAAAAAGAAGAAGATAAGATGAAGAAAAAAGTGATTCTGAAAAAATTAAGATTAAGCTAAGAATTTAATATTGACACAAGAAATAGCAAAGAATTTAGAATATACCAAACAATACTATTTTGATAATGCTAACAAACCAGCTAGATGGTTATCATATAAACTAAGGGAAGAAAGAGAGAAAAAAATAATTAAAATATTAAGAAATGAAAAGGGAGAAGAAAAACATAATTTTCAGAATTTGAAAACTATAATAGAAAATTTCTTTAAAAAGCTATACCTACAGGTTACTCAAAATACCCAAACAATAAAATATTATTTTCATAAGTGGAATACTAAAAAGTTTGATGAAAAGCAGAAATCTATATTAAATGAGCAAATTTCAATCTGTGAGATTATGGAGACAATAAAGAAACCAAACAAAAAATAGAACTCTGGGACCAGATGGGCTACCAATCGAAATCTATCAGAGATTCGATGATCAAATAGTGTTGCCATTCAAGGAGCTGCTACAAAACATAACAAGAACAGAAAAACTCCCAGATTCATTGAACTAAGCCTTGATCACATTAATACATAAACCTAACTCAGATGAAAAAGAAATTAAGAACTACAGGTCTATTTCACTGCTAAACGTGGATTACAAGATATCTGCATCCATAATAGCCACCAGGTTGAAAAAAGTACTAGTGGAAACTATACATCAAAATCAAGCAGGTTTTTGACAAAAAGACAAATTAAAAATAACATACAGATTACTATTAATCTTTTGGAATATTATGAAATACACCCAGAAAAACAGATGGCATTAATATTTCTCGATGCCAAAAAGGCTTTCGATAATGTCAGCTGGGAATTTATGCTACATAAACTGGAGATATGGGACTGTGGTACAAAATTTCTTGCAGCTATCAAAGCAATATATAATACCCAATATGCAAAAGTTATAGTAAATGGAGACACGACACAAAACATTAAAATATGAAAATGTACGAGACAAGGATGCCCGCCATCACCATTACTATTCATATTTACATTAGAAATGTTGAATGACCTAATACGAGAAAATAAACAGATAAAGGGTCTCAAGATAAAAGGTGAGGAATTTAAACTACAAGCCTTTGCTGATGACTTGGCTTTTATACTAGAAGACCCAATAGTATCTATCCCTCATTTCATAGAAACAATTCAAGAATATGGGCAAGTAGCAGGTCTCAAAATCAACTATAAAAAGACAAAAACATACTTATTAAAAACTGTACACAGAAACAAATGAGCCAAATACAAGAAACAATTACTATGGAAATAACAAAAAAGTCAAATACCTAGGCATTCTATTATCTAATAGAAACAACACATTAACAGAAGACAACTATATCAAACTATTGATAGATATAAAAAAAGGTCTTCAAAAATGGAAAGACCTTAAATTGTCATTTATGGGGAAAATAGCAACGCTAAAGATGAATATACTTCCTTGATTTCTTTTCCTAGCTCAAAATTTACCAATTCTAAGATCAACACAATATTTTAAAGACCTTGATAAAATCTTTAATCAATTTGTCTGGCAAGACAAGAGACCTCGGATTAAATGGAAAATACTACAAAACAATAAAGAGGAGGTTTTGGACTATCAAACTGGAATTTATAATACAAAGCAGCAGCTTTAGGCTGGATAAAGGAATGGTTGATATTGGAGAATACAAGACTTTTTAACCTAGGTCACAATCTATCTATGGGATGGCATGCCTATATGTGGTACGGAAAGGAAAAAATAGATACAAATTTCCAACAATATACAATAAGAGGGGCATTAATAAAAATTTGGAAGGAAATAAAAGACCATTTTTATGATAAAATTCCTAAATGGATATCACCTTTAGAAACCTTTATAAAAGCCACGTTGATTACAATTGATAAAATAGAGAGCTATGAGACTTTACTTGATAAAAATAAACTGAAAACCGAGGATACTCTTTTCTCACAAAATATAAAACTAACATGGTGGGAAACCATACAACTAAATACTAGATATAATAAAGAGAATAAAATAGATTTCTATGGGACAAAAAATGATTTGGATAAGATCTGGCTGTCTACAATTGACAAAATGATTCAAAAAATATACAATTTTCTGCTAGATGGTTTTATGCAAGATGAAGCAGTAAAAACAACAATGGTTACCTGGATGCAAGACATTATACATTCTAATATGGATAAAAGTATGCACCCCTACCTTAAATATGCATGCAATATTCAATATATGCATGGCACCAAGATTGCAGATGTAGTGTACATTCTATGAAAACCACATGTTATTACGATACCATAAACCACCAGAAAATGGTTGGTCAGGCAAACTGGCTGAAGGGAAGAGGATCCTCTGTCTTAAACTTGGACAGTTACGTCTCCCACACAAACATAGCAACTACTTATTGTATATTGGCTCAACAACTCTTCCTCCTTCAATAGTTGCTAATAGTGTGTCCCAAAAAGGAAGCACAGGTAAGTAGACACAGTGCAGAAAAGAGATGTGATGGCAGCATAATAGGTAATTAGCTGAATGTCATGCCAGTGTGCAGGTAGAGGAAACAGGAAACATAATTACATTTCTGTGCAACTACCAGCCACTGCAAGTGTTGCTACTGCCGGTAACGACCGCTTTTGCTTGCAAGTAAATAAAAATGCTTGTGGAAACTCCTAAGGGGATTATACAGGAGCTGAAAGAGCATCTATATGGTATAACTTTCTTTAGATCTATAGCTCATACTATGTGCAGAGAGCTTGCACTAATTGCTGTCTGTTCTTACCATAAGACACTGCTCATTGCTATCCTGTGTCTCCTTTAGCTTTTCCTAGACATTATTCAATAGGGGTCCTCATTTACACTGAAGTGCCAACCACCTGCTAAGTCTACAACATGACCAACAGCTGCATCTAGCTGTTCCGTTGTGAAGCTGCCAACTCTTATCCTTGCCTGGCTCCTGAATCATAGCTAACTTCTTGACAGTTGTATGACCAGCGCAGCTGAACCTTTGTTGTACATGCCCCATTCTGTTTGTGATCCTGCTGTCTGTGAGTGCAGCTTTCTCTTCTTTTTATATAATAGGTTTTTATTCATTTTCGAGAAATACAAATGAAATGAGAGTAATATCTTGTGATACATTTCGATTGAGTCTCTCCTACTTGTCTTACAACAGAAAATTTATCTAATAACCTAATAATAGTTACTGCTACAAATATCAAGAATACATAAATGATTTCATTTAAAATTATCTAAACATTCTAATATTAATATATTTTAGTAATATATATTCAAAGACTCTTACTGTAAAATTTCAGTTTTTCTTAATCTATTCTTATCTTTAATAAGGTCATTCCCTTCCTGTTTTCCCTTACAAGTTCAAGTTTCTCTATAAAACAAATATATTAATTTTTCTTCTGAATTGTTGCCTTATTTATAACACATAAATATAAATGCTCTATCTTTATAATTCACCTAGAAATCTATCTTATCTACTATTTTACTAAAGATCCTTACGTTTTCACCTCTCTCAATTAATTTCTTATCAAAACAGGCCATTCTGATTAAGTACTCTCTAATAAAAACTCCCTAGGCACTCTTATGTAGAGAGATGATACATTTTCTTAGTAACACTTTTGTACATAAAGCTTAACATCTTTTCCTTACATTTTTGCTTCTCTCAGTTGATTTCTCATCAAAACAAGCCATTTTGTTTGGTTACACTTTAATAAAAATGCCCTAAAGCACTCTTATATGTAAAGAGGTTAAATTTCTTACCAGTATTTTTAAATATAAAGCTTAACATCTTTCCCTTACATTTTCACCTCTCTCAGTTGATTTCTTATCAAAACAAGCCATTCTGTTTAGTTACACTTTGTTAAAAACTCCCTAAGGCATTCTTATGTGGAGTGAGGATGAATTTCCCTAATGATAACTTTATACAAAAAGCTTAACATCTTTTTTCTTTATCTGGTATCTTCTCTTCAGAAGGATCTTGTCTCTGTGTCTTTTGCCCTTGTGGGCTGCATACATTTGTTTTAAGAATTGCAGTGAGTAGTTTAAAATAAAGCTTGATTGGATATTTTTTGTCATCTTCTCTTCTTGAGTTGGCTCTTGCATAAAGAGTTTGGTTGCTCCTGCATACATCTGTTTCTTGGATTCTATAAAGCATAGTTCCATGAATTCCATACAAGGTGTGGTTTGCTTTTTTGTTGTGTTTGTCTTCTTGTAGGGTATCTTCCAATCACCTGAAGAGAGGTCCTCTTGCTTGCAGTTTTGATCAGTGTCTCTCAAAGAATGCTCCTGAAGTTTATCTGGGTTGCTTGTAGATTTCAATAGAGCAGTTGAGCATATGTCATATAGTTCGGCATATTTTTCTTTGATTGCTAGCTTAATCGAATCCTGAATCATGTATTTAAGAGCATCCCATGAAAGTTGAGTCAGCTTAGCGCCTGTGGCATCATCTATGTTTGGGGCTTTTAATTCACTTCCCGCTTGGAAATCCATTTTAAAAACAATTTCTGCAACCCCCATACCAAAGAAAGTATAAGCAGTTCAGTCTGTCAACAATCTAGCAGTTAAACCACATTGCTAGATAAGTTGTTATAGCAGACATAATAACAACCAAGAGTGTTTTAGTAGAGAGCTAGGTGATTGCTTTTAACCAATGTCTTCTGAGACCAGAAAAAATCAGAAGCAGGACTGACGTTACAGGAAGTCAATTACCATATAAGGAAGTTCCTTTTAAAATGCCTGTATTTTTCCTTCTTGTTAATAAAAGCCAGCAATTTGGCTAATTTGTAATTCCAAAACGAGTAGTAGAATGATCAGATAAGATTATTTATGTCCCTTTTCTTCTCCCCCTTAAAGTTCTTTAAAAAGTTTTATATCCGGTGCTTTTGCTAGCCGATTACGCAAAGGTGAGGGGGATGGGAGTTTCTCCTCCCCCTCTCCTCGTCATCGTGGATGCAAAGGGGGTTTAATCAAAGGGTCTTTTGCTTCTTTGATGTTGCTTTGTAAAAGTACTCACTGTTTCTTCATTGATGTTGAAGATGAGGTATGGTGCTCTCTTAGCCAGGCATTCACCACTAAACAGTCATGGCAGACCATGACTATGCTGGTTTGTGCTCTTGCTTCAAGACAATCCGGCTCCTACCCGCTCGCTGCTGCTTGTGAGGGGCTCAGATCAAGTCTCCTGCTCCAGCCCTCTCTACTGGTGAAACTTGGGAAGACCCAGAGTTCCAATAAAAACAACTAACAGCCGGCGGGGGTAAGGAGTGGGACTGAGCACCCACCGCCTCATAGCGCCACAACCTGGAAGCTCGTGAGTGCAGTTTTCTCTAAGGCACAGGGGCAACTCCATTATAGAACTCCATTCCTGAAGCTGTTAAAGAAATGATTCGCACTGTTTCACAACTGTATCCCTCTATTAATGGGGTTAGGTAGACAGGGATCTATACTAACATGCACTTATTAGTAAATTCAGCTGTCTTCAGTATGAGTGCTATCTGCACAGTTGTGCTCAAGCATGGAGGACAGGTGGACTACTTTGGGTTCACAGTCTGTCAGTTAACTAGCCACATGGTTTGAACCAGGAGCCTCAGGCATCATAGCTGCACTGTTTTACTTTTCTGTGTAGCTTTTCCTGTCCTCTTATATATGGCAGTTCAACACCAGGGCCAGCGCAGGATTCCAAATGACTCACTATGTGTCATAAGAACATAAGAACATAAGAGAAGCCAATGTTGAATCAGGCCAATGGCCCATCTAGTCCAACACTCTGTCACACAGCGCCCAAAATATACCAGGTGCCATCAGGAGGTCCAGCAGTGGGGCCAGGGCACCAGAAGCCCTCCCACTGCTGCCCCCTCCAGCACCAAGAATAGAGTGCATCACCTGCCCCAGACTGAGAGTTCTCATTCTATACCCTGTGGCTAATAGCCACTGGTGGACTTCTGCTCCATATGTTTATCTAATTTCCTCTTGAAACTGTCCATGCTTGCAGCTGCCACGACCTCCTGTGGCAGTGAATTCCATATGTTAATCACTCTTTGGGTGAAGAAGTATTTCCTTTTATCTGTTCTAACCCGACTGCTCAGCAATTTCATAGAGTGCCCACGAGTTCTTGTATTGTGAGAAAGGGAGAAAAGTACTTCTTTCTCAACCTGCTCAATCCCATTCATAATCTTATAAACCTCGATCATGTCACCCCTCAGCCGTCGTTTCTCCAAGCTAAAGAGCCCCAAGCATTTTAACCTTTCTTCATAGGGAAGGTGTTCCAACCCTTTTATCATTCTAGTTGCCCTTCTCTGCACTTTTTCCAATGCTATAATATCCTTTTTGAGATGTGGTGACCAGAACTGTACACAGTATTCCAAATGAGGTCGCACCAATGATTTATACAGGGGCATGATGATACTGGCTGATTTGTTATCAATTCCCTTCCTAATAATCCCCAGCATAGCGTTGGCCTTCTTTATTGCAGCTACACATTGTGTAGACATTTTCAGCGAGTTATCCACTACGACTCCAAGATCTCTCTCATGGTCAGTCTCTGCCAGATCAGACCCCATCAACGTGTATTTATATTTAGGATTTTTGGCTCCAATGTGCATCACTTTGCACTTGGCCACATTGAACCCCATTTGCCACGTTGACGCCCACTCACCCATCCTCAACAGATCCCTTTGGAGTGCCTCACAATCCTCCCTGGTTTTCACCACCCTGAACAACTTCGTGTCATCTGCAAATTTAGCCACATCACTGCTTACTCCCAATTCCAAATCGTTAATAAACAAGTTAAAAAGCATGGGACCGAGTACTGATCCCTGTGGTACCCCACTGCTTACCACCCTCCACTGAGAAAATTTCCCATTTATACTCACTCTCTGTTTCCTATTTATAAGCCAGTTTTTGATCCACAAGAGGACCTGTCCTTTTATCCCATGACTATTGAGCTTACTTAGGAGCCTTTGATGAGGAACTGTATCAAAAGCTTTCCGGAAGTCAAGGTAAATAATATCTATTGGGTCCCCCTTGTCCACATGTTTGTTCACTCCCTCAAAAAACACTAACAGGTTAGTGAGACAAGATCTGCCCTTACAGAACCTATGCTGAGTCTGCCTCAATAGTTTTTGTTCATCAATGTGCCTACTAATTCTTTCCTTAATAACAGTTTCCACCAACTTACCCGGTATCGATGTCAGACTGACTGGCCTGTAATTTCCTGGATCTCCCCTGGAGCCCTTTTTAAAGATGGGAGTGACATTAGCTACCTTCCAGTCCTCAGGAATGGAGGCAGATTTTAAAGAAAGATTACATATTTTTGTCAGGAGATCCACAAGTTCCCATTTGAGTTCTTTCAGAACTCTCGGATGAATGCCATCCGGGCCTGGTGATTTATTAGTTTTTAAATTGTCCATCAGTCGGAGGACTTCCTCTCTTGTCACCACAATCTGATTCAGGTCTTTCAAACCCCCTCCCGAAATCGGTGCTTCTGGAGTGGGCAAACACTTCTCCTCTTCCACAGTGAAGACAGAGGCAAAAAATGCATTCAGCTTCTCAGCCATTTCCCTATCATCCTTCACTACTCCTTTTACCCCTTGGTCATCCAAGGGCCCCACTGCCTCCCTGGCTGGCTTCCTACTTCTAATGTATTTGAAGAAAGTTTTATTGTTGGTCTTTATGTTTTTTGCGATATGCTCCTCATATTCCCTTTTTGCTTGCCTGATCACAGACTTGCATTTTATTTGCCATAGTCTGTGTTCCCTTTTATCAACCTCACTAAGACTAGCTTTCCACCGCTTAAAGGAATCCTTCTTACCTTTTACAGCTTCCATTACTTTATTTGTTAACCATGCAGGCTTTTTTCTATACCTATTTGTACCTTTCCTAACCTGCGGTATATATTTTTTCTGAGCTTCTAGGATTGTCTTTTTAAATAGTCTCCAAGCTTCCCCAATGGTTTTGACCTTCTCCACTCTTCCTTTCAATTTCTTCCTCACATGTCCCCTCATACCAGAGAAGTTACCCCTTTTAAAGTTAAAAGTGGTTGCGTCAGTCTTTTTGGGCAACTCCCTATCTGTACAAATGTTAAACTCAATGAAATGTCATTTTCTTGTGTGCCCAGCTGTGTGTATGTTTAGAGGGAAAGTCTGCATTTTGGTTCTAGTCCTGCTTCCTTCTTGCTGCTCCCCAGTTTATTGCCATCCAGAAGGTTAAAGTTTTGCCTTATTCCCAGTTTTCCCTTTAGTGGGACCAAATGCACCCTCCTTCCTGTTTCTCACATGTGTGCTTTTCCCATTGAGTTATTGTGGAGATAACTGAAATGCCTTCTGTGAATGTGCAGAACTGCTGTCCAGTGTTCCCTCTAAGATGAGTTAGTGTGAGCTAGCTCACAGTTTTTTAGCCTCCGGCTCACACATTTTTGTCTTACATAGCTCACTAGAAAGTTCAGAAGAGTAGTTTTTAACATGATACAGAAAAGAATAATCATTTTAAAATTATTTCTTCTGAAGCACATGTCGACTCTTCTTTTTCTAGCCTCTAGTACAATGGAGCAGCCATTTAGCTTTTCTTTTAAGGGACAAACTACACATGATGCTGTGGATGTATTCAGTTCCCCAAATGTGTAATTCAGCTGCAAAAAAATGATGCAGGAGCCCCCCCCCATGAATTGGAGCTGTGGCCCTGGAAGCCAGAAGATCTTAGAGTAAACACACTTCACATTTGACATGTCAGGACTCGAGTGCCTGGTCAAACAATAGTGTGCGGACTAACCTTTAAAAACATCTTTGTCACCCCATGTGACTCCAAACTCTGAGGGAGAAGAAAAAGCTTCAAGGCATTGTCCCAAGCCATTTTCACCAGCGGAAATGGCTGCAGAGGGCCTGTTTGCCCCTTCCTCCAGCTCTACATGCCCTGAAAATAGACACATGGAGCCAGAGGAAGGGAATAACAGGTCCACCCCAAGTAGCTCTTTCCATGGGTAAAAACAGTGAGGGAGGATAGCCTGAAGCTCCTCGTTTTCCCTTGAAGTGTTTCAAACTGCACAGGGTGATGAAGACTTCCAAAAGATATTTTAAGGTTAGTCCAACTCCTCACTCTAACATTTGGCATTGACTTGGGTAGGGAACCCGTGTCTTGACATGTGTCAAATGTAACATGCATCACGGCCCTTATTCTCATATCATTTCTCTGATCAGAAATATCTTCTATCCAAGCTGCAATAAGCACCTTCTAAGGTCTTTTTCCTTCTGGGGTCTCTTTCTTCTGAGGTCTTAAAGCAGCCTGGGGACTGGAATTTCAGATCAGAGTCACCCACAAATGCTTTTTGCAACTGAATTAGATGTGCGGAAAGCCATACATGAGTCCACAGCAGAATGTACAGCTTGCCCCAAATACATATGTTTCCTTTTTACATTTGTGTATATGTGTAAAGTGCTTCCAAGTCACAGCTGACTTATGGTGACCCCGTTCCTCTTTACATACCTATGCTATAAAATGTATGGGCTATCAGTGCTCAGTCAGAAACAGGATAATTTCTCATCACATTCATCAGTCACCAGTCATCTCAAGGTAAAGGTAAAGGTTCCCTTGCTCGAAAGCCAGTCGAATCCGACTCTAGGGTTGCGGTGCTCATCTCCGTTTCAAAGCCGAAAAGCCAGCGCTGTCCGAAGACGTTTCTGTGGTCATGTGGCTGGCATGACTAAACACCAAGGTGCACGGAACGCTGTTACCTTCCCACCGAAGTGGTACCTATTTATCTACTTGCAATTTCTTGCTTTCGAACTGCTAGGTTGGCAGGAGCTGGAACTAGAGACAGGAGCTCACCCCATCATGTGGCACCCGGGTCTCGAACTGCTGAACTACTGACCTTCCACAGCCTGAAGTTCAGCGTCTTAACCACTTGAGCCACCGCAGCTCCATAGTCATCTCAAAGGGAACTCCAATTACGGGTGGAGCATCTCCTGTATGTGGAAGTTCTCTATTCTCACTCTCACAGGCAGTGAATTTCATTCCACTGAGGTACGTCCTACTTGTGAAGGATGTTGGATTTAAATTCCCAGAGATATGGGTTCCAGTATCTTTTCAAACAGAAATCAGAATGGCTTTGGAGTGATCTGTTCTGACAGAACCTATGGCATTGCCTGTATCACTGTGGCTTACACAGCTGTTACATAAATATATGGGCCTTTAAAACTTGCAAACTGATTTTTGAACACACATTAGAGAACAGGATTGTTTATCTCACAACACACTAATGAATCAAGAGGAGGACATGTCTGAAAAGGAATTCTGAAATGAGAAGACTCCTGTATATGGAAGTTCTCTATTCATACTTGCCCTGTTCGCAGAGAGGTACAGGAGGGTCCCAAGTGCCATCTGCTTGGCAATAGATGTCTCTGGAGCCAGTTAGTACATGGCCAGGACTGCAGCCCAAAGTAACCTTGTGCTTATAGTTATAGGTGCCAGATGCACCAGCCACTATGCTTCCCTTCTCCACTTGAGGAGCTGGACAAGGAGTCTCTGGAAAAAAAGATATACTTTAAGAAGGAAGTGCAAGAGTATTAGGTCTGTATTCTGTATATCTGTACTTTTATTATTGTCCATTGAGTTAGGATTTGCTGTTTTAGGGGTATGGATAGCTTTTGCTGGGCAACATCTGTTCAAATGCTTCCCAAGACGATTCCAAGTTCATGCTTGAAAGTTAACACAAGTTGGACTTTTATACACAAGCAACAAAAGAACTTGTGAGAAACACACCTCCACAGGACAGATGGCCAGTCCACACTCCATTTTCCCCATCTTTAGTAGTACAGTGAATGAAATCATCTCCAACATGGAGGTAGCCTTTGTCACAGGTGTAAGTTACAGCATCCCCATAGGTATAGTCTTGATTATATGTGCGTGTCTGCTTGCCATGCGGAATATCTGGAGGTGGGTGACATTGTATTCCTAGAGTAAAGGCGGAAAGAATATTTTAAAGGCAATTATTTGAGTGATTTGTTCTGCTTTAACAGAAAGTCTTCTAATATAATAGCAATTTCTATTACCAACAGGTAAAGCCAAAGGGTGTGTTAATTTCATGAGTTCTAAAGAAACTGTAGCCACAACTACTGTTTCCAGTTTTGTCACTCCTTGTTGTAAGTCTGTAATACTGCTTGAATGATGCCAGCATATTTACTACTTTAATCTTCAGTTTAATTTAATTTTAATTTCATTATACTTAGAAATTGCACCAGCAAGAAGCCATACAGGAATCATATTTGCATAGAAAGATTTAAAGCTGTGTCCTACTTACGTTGACAAAATGGACTTTTACCACTCCATATTACATTTGGGTCAGACAGCACACATTGTATGGAAGACTGACCAATTAGCTTGTGCCTGTATTGAGACAGAAGACGTTATGAATAATTACCTTGTCATTTTCCTCCTTCTGCAAAACATGCAATGTAGGTACTTGGTATCTTAAAGTATACTCTGATCTAAAGCAAGCAACTAGGACTGTATTTTGAGTTACACTATCACAGGAAAGGATATTCTTTCCCACCAAATTCTTATGATACTCCTGCTTGGAGCCTAATTACATCCATTCCTGTTGGCTGAGAGCCACACCTCCTTTGTGGTGTGACAAACTGACCTCCAAAACCAGGATGCTTAGTGCATCAAAAAGCAGAGAGCTGGGAGATTAGGGGTTAATGCCTCACTGTAAAGCAGTTTGATTGACAGGCTGCTGCCTGCGTGCACCCCCTGCTCTCTGATTGGTCAGCGTAGAGCTTTCAAAAGTCTTGTCAGTCTTGTCTGAGGGAGTCAGTCATCACTTAGATTTTGTCTTGGCAGTTGCCAGTCAGGAGGAATGTGTGTGTTGGTCTGAGGGAAACAGACAAGTCACTTGAGAAATAAAGGGACACAACTCCTTGCCCAGGCAAACCTGAGCTCATCAAATCTCAGAAGCTAAGCAGGGTCGACTGCACTTAGTATTTGGATGGGAGACTTCCTTGGAATACCAAGTTGAGAGGACAGAGGCATACTTTATTCAGCCACCTCTCTGAATATCCTCCAGGCCCCCTGCAGAAGTCAGTCATCAGAGGTCAACGTGACTTCCAGGTGCAGACACACACACACATACAATACCAAAAAATACAAAAAAAAACCCCACACTAAAAGTCTAAGTGTCAGCCCTAGCTGAATTCTGTTTATTCACAGTCTCCAGAACTGGGGTTTAGGTTTGACAGAAGGGACTGGACAGGAGGTTTGAAACTGCCAGTCTAGCCAAACAGAAAAGGATTATCACTCCTAGAAAGAGGAGGATATTTCTTACCCAGTTATTCAGAGGGTTCAACTCAGAAGGGACCCCTGGTTTATGTGAAAAGGGAAACAGTTTTAGATTCCTCAAGGGTATAAAAGGGAAAGTTATAATCTTAGAGGGAAGTATTCAAATAGAGAAAAAAAGTACTAACTTCCAGGAAACTAAAATAATTTTATGAAACTTTATTAGGACACATGTTTGCTAAAAGAAATCTCCAAGACAAACAAACCTCTCACAGTTAAGAACTCTCTAAGAATATAAGCTTCAATTATACTCTGTTGCCTGTTCAAAATATTCTGATTTGTATAATCAACAACAGCTTCTTATCCTCTGCCCTTATCTCAGCTTCTTATCCTCTGCCCTATTCCTGATTCAGCTGTGCCTGTTCAATAAAATCAACCCTTTTTTGCTTTAATGATTTCGTGTCAAGTGCCATTTCCAAAGGGTTTTATAAAAGGGCTCCTAGTGAGTTACCATAAATCTCTGGCCTAAGCAAAAGCCAAATAACTTCTCTATCATAGGGTGGGACATACAGAAAGTTATAATTCTATAATAGAAGCACGCTACTAAGAGGCTGCTCAATCAGAGTGGGGAACATGTTTTGGTGGAAAAATCTGCCTCACAGAGAAGAAGAAGCAGGGACCTATCATATGGGTCTTGTAGATGTGGCTTTATAAACCACAGACCAAGGAACAAAGATTAATTTGTATTAATTATTTCACATATAGTAAGAAAGAATAAATTTTAAATATGGACCACTGAAATAAGCAGCTCACTATATGGTTTCACATTTCAGTGGAAATTAATTTATACTTATTTGAGAATAAATCAAATAATTGCACTCTGTGTAATTTCCTTCTGAATGGGTGAGTGGAGAAGTGAGGTAGGTATTACTGGCAACAAGCAAGCAGTAGCTGAGTTCCACCTGTACTAAGCTGTCTTCCTCACCCAGCAGGTACTATAAAGCTTGGGTGTGGATGACAGCATGAACCTTTGAGTGCAATCCAAGAGGCAAGGTCCAATGGGTTCTTAGACAGATGTTTGCAACCCATTCTTGATGGAAGAAAGAGCTATGGAATCCTGACCAGCCCAATATCTGTCTCTGTCTTTCTTCTGTCTGGTTGGTTTATTTATATTGTATTTCATTTGTAGTAAGCTACTTTGGGTCCCTTTGAGAAGAAAGGTAAGATATAAATAAACACCTGTAGGATGAGACTACAAGGATAGTTTATCCTGGGACTTCCTAAGATTGTGAATAAAAAGCTAAAATAAACTACAAAAGCTTTTATTGCCAGTAGATTTGGTGAGGAGAAAAGCTTTCCAAAAGCTTTCTTATTTGCAGCTATTAGAGGTAGAGGGGCCCACTCAGGAACAAAACCAGCAGCCTTATTGGTCTTCTTGGCATTTACCCTTCATCACAGGTGAAATTTACAACGGAACCAAAGAGGAGATCTTCTGGCACAATCAACCTGCCATTCTCTGGGTCTCCTGGATGTCCACACCGTTTCTCTAAGAGAAAAGAAGGCAAGTGTTATCTTCTGATTCTGTGTCAAGGTGCAAAAACTACTGTGTGATTAATACCTGTATTTCATTTTTAAAAAGTAGATTCACATAGTCAGAATCACATAATGGTTTCATCAAAGATAATTTAGACATTATGGAGTTATCTTGGGTGAAGGACTGTTCCATTCTTTCTCTGTCTTGTAAGTAATAAAATCATATATTTTTTAAAAAACTTACTTCTGCAGAATTCATTAATGCCTGACCATGTCAGATTACTAAGGCACTTAGAGGTTCTAAGTCCAACATAGCCTGGTCGGCACATATATTTCACAGTTGAACCAACAGGGAAGGAAGTCTTGTTTTTATATTCATTGGTTAGCTCTGCATATTTTAAGCTCATTGGGGACCCACAGTTTCCTAACACTGAAAAAAAGAGAGAGAGGAAAATTAGGTGGTTATGAAACTCTTCAGTCTTGTGGTTCAGACCTTGGGACTGAGCCCCATGTGCTTGAACTGTGATCCAAAGATGAAGGGCCATTATCAAGCCAGCCCCTCATTGGCATGTACAGCCTGGTGGGCTGGGGAAGAATGCTCCTTAGTGCTGAGCATCAACCAATAATAGTAGTTGGCCATTTCAAGTACAATGCAAGCAATAAAAGTGCACATGAGCTCAGTTGAAGGCCACACATAAAATCATGTGTAACATATATACATGCAGCATATTATTTAGGAATTATGCATTTAGAAGACAGTCTAGATATGAAACACACTGTCAATAGTCTCTACTCTGAAGAACAACTGGTGAATTCCTGGCAGAGAAAGCAAAACTCATGAAGGACAGATAACTCAAAGATCTGACTGACCCATAACCACAGATTAATTAACAAATACATATGACCAGGAATTTGATGTCCAGAAAACACTTATTAATTCAATATGCTGCTCTATATCCACCACTTCATTCTTTCTTTCCTGATTTTCATATACACATATGGCCACTCTCTTTTGTTTCACAAACACACACACACCTATCACAATCTTTTCCTCTTCTGCACACATTCCACTTGGCTGCTGGTGCTGCTTCATCTATTCAGTGCTGGGATATGCAGCCAGAGCAATTTGTTGAAGTGAGCCTAGAAAGTGGATAGTGGTCTTTTGCAGAGGTGCTCAATCTGGGCTTTTTTGAGAGCCAGTTTGGTGTAGTGGTTAAGTGCACGGACTCTAACCTGGGAGAACCGGGTTTGATTCCCCACTCCTCCACTTGAACCTGCTGGATGACCTTGGGCAAGCCATAGTTCTTGCAGCTGTTTTTGAAAAAGAGCAGTTTCTGTCAGAGCTCTCTCAGCCCCACCTACCTCACAGGGTGTCTGTTGTGGGGAGGGGAAGGGACAGGAGTTTGTAGGCTGCTCTGAGACTCCTTTGGGTAGTGAAGGGCAGGGTATAAATCCAATCTCCTCCTCTTCCTCCTCCTCCTCGTCTTCTTTTATTGGGCTGCTACCTCTACAGTAGCCCCATGCACTGCTACTGCTCAGGCTAAGGCCCTTTCTGCAGTGACAGCTTGCTCTGGAGAATCTGAGGAGTCAAGCCTTAAAAGTTAATCCACATTCCCTCTGCACTGTTTCTCCCCCTCCCCCGCTGCCATTGTATTTATTGTGTATTCCATATATGTGTTCTACATCTACAAGAAAAAACTTCATTTTTTGCATAATTAATGTGGACATGTCAGTTGTGTTGCTGTGGGACTGGCACCCATTTTTTAGAAAAATTATGCAGTTGTTCTGCTGCAGCTGTGCAGTACCATCACTGAACATGGCACTCTGCATCTGTGACCTTGTTGTAGGTGAGGAAGCTCATGAGCTGGTCTACCCATGATTCCCAGAACTCGGAGTGAGTGGGGTCAAAGACCACAAGAGTTCCCGGAGCAACAGCCATGACTCTGCGGCATGGCGGTGAGCGGTGTTCTGTGGATCAGTGCACAGTGTGCTGCTGCTCGGGAGTAGTGTGGGGCATGGTGTCTGTCGCTGGATTGATGCTCGATGCCGGGTCAGAGTCAGGCTCACTCATCAGGATCCCACCTTCGTCGCCAGTATAAAGTACTGAGACTGATGTATAGTGGAGTGATTTCAGCTCATACTTTACAGTAGATAGTAGAACAAGAGATGCTTAAGCAGGACTGATTGCCCGCTTATATTCCCATTCACAACCACACCCAACACACACACACACACACAAGCCTGATAGGTTTATTTACAAGACTAGTCCCTCATAAGTCCTTCTTTAGTATCCGGGCTTGCAGTTGGCTAGTCCTAGGATCCACTGCTTCTATTGTCTCTGGAGCGAACCTCGCTCATCCTGCCTGGCCACATGTTGGCCTGTCCCTGTGTGTGGTTTACTTGAGTACATAACACCCAGACTTCAGCTTCTCTCCACTGCTGCCAGTCAAGATGGATTGCAACTGCTGAAGCCCGGCTCAGAGTGCCGCCCTGCCGCATTCTCTCTCTCACTTCTTTCCCATCCCAAACTCCTCCAGGGTTAATCACCCATGGTATTTGCAGGCCACCACCGCATAATCTCTTGCCCAGCCTCCACCTCTCACCTGTCGGCCAGGAGATTCCCCGTCACCACCACCAAGTTGCCTCCTCTCCCTGCAGTGGGTGCTGGGGAGGCAACCGCAGAAACCTCCAGGCAGAGGTGGGGGACAGGAAGAGCCCAGCTGCCTGCCTTGGCACAGTTCCTGGGAGTGCTGGAAAGGGCCAGCTGCCCAGCATGGCTAATCCGAGGGGCAGGGAGTCATTCCACCATCAGGAAAGGAACAGGGATTCGTGCTGAGGATCATGGGAGCCATCTATCCATCTTGAAAAAGAAAAATCCTGCCCTTCCTCCAAGGAGCTCAGGATGGCATGCATAGTTCAAAGATCTTGTAAATATCAGTATCCCTTCCCCTGCTGGTGGGGGGCGAACACATATCAAGATGAGTGATCCATCTACATTAGCAATTATTAAAAAGTTACAATAATGGGGTAACCTCCCTGTGCAGGAGAGGAAAATGTGGAAGGAGAAAAGTGCAGAGTGGGAGGGAGATGTGAAAAAAGAAAGGAGGAGTGGAAACAGGTGGAGATGGGTGGGAAATGGGCAGTGTCACAGAGTCTGAGGAAACTTGTCTGCTTAGCGTTACCTCTGACTTGGAAGTAGAACAAAGTAGGTGATATTATAGATGGATAGATAGTTCCATTGGGATCTTTGTTGTTGCTTTTATCCTCTGCTTTAATACTTCCCATTGCTGAATTTTCCTTTTGTACCAGGTGTAGCACTTTAAGCAGATGCTTCTAGAAGACACCACAAGACCTTTTCCCTGAGTGCTTATGGACAATTGAGAACCCATCAGTTTGTGGCACTGGTTTAGGTTTATAACTGGCATCACTTTGCACTGTTACCTCCAGTCTTGTATGTCATTTTTGATGAGGTATCCAGTGTCCACTTCTGATCACCTAACCAAAATACCTCATGTGCTCTTAAAATTGGATGTTAACCCCTAGTGACTCAAAATGCATATATAAAACCAACACTGAACACTACAATGTCTGTGAAATGGAAAGAAAGGTGAGTGGCTGAACCATTTTTTAAACATACAAAAAATGTAGACTTTAATTATTTTCATCTTCTTCCAAATCCTGCAGCGCCTTAGAAAAGGGTTGCATCAGTTGGGATATCAAGTGAAACTACGGTTTATTTTAGCTGTGGTTAGTTTGTGAATCCATGGTTCACCTCACAATGATCACTGAGTCTTTTCATGTCTTAATAAATCCAGGTTTTGGCACCCCAGTGCTTTTACTTGTCTTTTTTTCAGACACCCACCCTGCTTCACAGTGAACAATGGAAGGCAAAGCTTTGTGACATTATGGTGTTCCTTACCACTGGCTGACAGCATCATGAGAATCTAATGCTGAACTCAGGAATCCTCAGCCACACTTGATACAACAAGCAGCCACTGATCTACATTCCCTCTCCCAGAAACTAGGAAACAAATCTTCCTGGTTTTTCACATTAACTGTTTCTTTGTACCAAACGAAGAAAACTAAACTCTTCTTGCTGCTTTCAGTGCATCCCCCCCAACAAACTCAATCAAACACACTCACCAGAACATTCTATCTCTGCTCTTTGTCATAGCCAATGCTAGTAGCATATACTGTGTACTTCTACTGGTCTCATTCTTTTGTCAGCCAAATGTCTTTAGTGTTCACACTCAGAGTCCCAACTCCCCAAACCAACTCAGGAGCATCCCATTACACCCCCACCTCTTTGCATGCACTCAAACACAAAGATGAATTGCATTCCATGAACTTTACTAAACAAAACAAGCAGGTTATGTACAACAACAATTGAGAGCACCAACGTGCATAGCCTAGATATTAAAGGGAAGGGAGACTTGGTGTAGACTTTGAGGAGCCTCTAGCAATTGCCACAGATAAACTGCCTGATGGCTTTGTGGATCAGCTCTTGTGAGGTGCGTATGCATGTACTGGCTTCTGAGAATGGGAAGGTTTTCCCAGGCACCTGTGGTTGTGGTAGCTGCTCATTAACTTTGGATTAATGAAGCAATAGGAGCATGTTCTCTCTGGATTTGCATATGTTGTACAGGATGTAGCACACAATGAGCATGTCCACCACCATGTCTTCCTCCACAGCCAATGGCATGTACAGTGACTGCAGAATGGCTTCAAACAGCCAGGACTAGTTGTGGTAGTGAATGTGTTTGGGGTTTTTTTCAATAGCAGTCCTGGGAACACAGTAGGAGTGCATGAACCATGTCTGAATAAGTTAGGCCTGATCTCCATTGATAATCAGTGCACAGTTGGAAAAGAAGTTTTCTTAATCCATCTTGTTAGCCACTACGGATGTCCAGATGATGGCTACATTGTGATTCCTGAAAGACACATCAACATACACATCCAAGAACAGCCCCTTGGAAACTAATAAAATCTGAAGCACCATGCTGTAGTAGTACTCCTTGCCATGACACTGCTCAGGTGATAAAGTCTCAACATAAGCAGGGCTTTTAAAAAAAATCAAAGAGGTGCTGGAACTCTCAAGAGGGAAATGAAGTCTTCAGTCTGTATACTTTGGATGAAAACTCATGAAGTTTTAAACATTTTTAGAAGAATTTTGTCAAAAAGGTTCCGGAACTCCACTCCAGTGTGTTCTCAGGAGGAAAAAAAAACCCTGAATAAGTACAATCAGTCAAGATTAGACAGCCTGGAAACTCCAGCTACAGAAAGCGTGCCATCAGTTCCCCTTCACCACCCAGTTTGATAACCAAGCACAATAAAAGGTAATTGATGACACATGCCACCTTGCTGAAGATTTTTCAGTCAAAGAAGGTATATTTGACAAACTGTTTACTCAGCTCCAGCCAGGTACAGGATACTGAGTACCAGCTTGTACAGGGTGTTAGCCAGCCTTTTCAGAACTGAGACCTGCATGTGGCATCACTGTTGCTTTGGTGATTCAGGATGTGGCTCATCTCCTCAACTATGTACTGAAAGGTCTCCTGAGATATGTAGAAGGAAGCCATAAAATGCTGATTGCCCCATTCTTCAGGGTTGCTTATGGATCACCAGAAGTTGTTTTGCCTCACCAAGGATTAGTAATGTATGGAGGTGGCCATATCTTCCATGAACAATGGTGCCATGTTCTGAGAGGTTTGCAAAGTTCGAATTTGAGGGCAATATCTGTGGCAGCAAAGGTGTACCATATCAGCTACCACTGCTGTCTGGATGTTTATGCCTCTTGCAGTTCCAGCTCCTGTTGGAAGACTGTCCTCATCAATGAGCCCCACTGTTCCATATAGATCAACATTTTGCTACAAAGTCTGCATACATTCCAAAAGGGCAGCGTTCCAGCCATCTTCTTCACTCCGCCCATCACTGTGCAACTTGGAAAAGGCTTTTAGACAGTCCCAGGGCAGGAAGCCAACAACCAGAACTCCACTCCTGGAATGGGGTGGAGGAAGGTTGACCATAGATGGGGACTATGCTACCGGCCAGCAAGCTCACCCACCTCCAGGAACTTAGGCAAGCATATATTTTATTGATCAGGTTTCACCATTCTGCCTTCCCATACCAGGTCTGCTAACAGAATTTTCTCCCCTTCTCCACTGGTAGGCTCAACCTTACTGGGGCCATCTCTTGCTGTTGTCATCACCTACAGCTGTAGGGTTGTTTTCTGTTTTTAGTTGCATTCTGGAAAGTAAAACAGCTTCTACAAGGGTACATTCCTCAGCAGACTATGCTTGGGAGCCCTAATCAGTATGCTACTCTTTTGAGGGGATTTGCGGTGCCATTCTCATCTTAGTCTGGTATGAATGGGTTGGAGTGAAAAGCAAAGCACTACACAAGCTGGGTTTGGCAGCTGCTTCTGAAACAGCAGTTGGCAGAGTTAGGCTTCAACTTTCAGCCACTTTATTCTCTCCTGGCCATTGCCTTCCTCGCCAGCATACATCCAAGTAGGAAAGAGCCAAAAGTGGTTGCTGTTCTCCATTATCAGGGGTTATTCCTGTCAGCATCTCCATTCTCTGAATCCTTTTGGTAAGGGCACTGAAGTTATGGTCCAGAGCAGACAAGCAGGATGAATCCTGATTATTTGGTGTAGCCAGATGATCTGATTTTGTCTCAGTACTCTGGGTAAGGTTTGGGAGAACTATGGGGGGGGAGAAAAGAGATAGAAATGGACTACTTATTGTCAGGTGCAACAAATGCATTCCCCTTAAGCCTCTTCCATAATGTGGTGCTTCCATTCAGATGGAGAGGTGTGCTTATTGCTCAGGCTAACAGGTTAGTGAGACAAGATCTTCCCTTACAGAACCCATGCTGAGTCTGCCTCAATAGTTTTTCTTCATCCATGTGCCTTCTAATTCTTTCCTTAATAACAGTTTCCACCAATTTACCCAGTTACGAAGTCAGACTAACTGGCCTATAATTTTCTGGATCTCTTCTGGAACCATTTTTAAAGACAGGAGTGACATTAGCTACCTTCTAATCCTCAGGAATGGAGGCAGATTTTAATGAAAGATTACATATTTTTGTCAGGAGATCCACAGGTTCACATCTGAGTTCTTTCAGAACTCTCGGATGTATGCCATTCGGGCCTGGTGATTCATCAGTTTTTAAGTTGTCTATCAGTTGTAGGACCTCCTCTCTCCTCTCTTCAATCTGACTCAGGTCTTTCAACAACCCTCCCGAAACCAGCAGTTCTGGAGTGGGCAAGCACTTCTCATCTTCCACAGTGAAGACAGAGGCAAAAAATGCATTCAGCTTCTCAGCCATTTCCCTATCATCCTTCACTACTCCTTTTACCCCTTGGTTATCCAAGGGCCCCACTGCCTCCCTGGCTGGTTTCCTGCTTCTAATGTATTTGAAGAAAGTTTTATCGTTGGTCTTTATGTTTTTCGCTATATGCGCCTCATATTCCCTTTTTGCTTGCCTGATCACAGACTTGCATTCTGTTTGCCACAGCCTGTGTTCCCTTTTATCAACCTCACTGAGACTAGCTTTCCACTGCTTAAAGGAAGCCTTCTTACCTTTTACAGCTTCCATTACTTTGTTTGTTAACCATGCAGGCTTTTTTCTCTACCTATTTGTGCCTTTCCTAACCTATGGTATATATTTTTCTGAGCTTCTAGGATTGTAGTTTTAAATAGTTTCCAAGCTTCCCCAATGATTTTGAGCCTTTCTACTTTTCCTTTCAGTTTCCTCCTCACATGTCCCCGCATATCAGAGAAGTTTCCACTTTTAAAGTCAAAAGTGGTTGTGTCAGTCTTCTTGGCCAATTCTCTATTTATACAAAGGTTGAACTCAATAACATCATGGTCACTGTTCCCAAGCGGTGCAATCACTTTTACATCTCTCACCAGATCTTGGGAGTTACTTAGGACCAAATCCAGGATCACCTCTCCTCTGGTAGGTTCTACCATCTGCTCCATAGCACAGTCATTGAGAGTGTCTAGAAACTCAATCACTTTTTCCTGACTAGAACACATATTGTCCTTGGTGTATAAAACCCAGGACAACAGGCTGGCAGTGAAGACTTATAAAAAAGTTATTGACAAAAATACTTATCTTCATTTTGATTCTTATCATCCTGCACATTTACGTCATAATGTGCCTTATGGCCAGTTTCTGAGAATAAAGCGTAATTGCACACAGCAGAAGGATTATGCACATGAGAGTAGGGAGTTGGTTTGGAATTTCATCAACAGAGGGTACACTATGCATATCATTGAGCGGGGCTCATTTCCTGCCAGAGCGCACCGGAGCAAAGCTCTGGCAGTAAGGAACCCAGGGGGTGGGCACATGCAGCAAGCCCCACCCCCTGCTCCCAGCAGCCCCCCTTTCCCGGCCCGCTGGTCAATCCAGCGGAGCACTGCCATGAGTTCTGCCTTGGCCTCCTGTGCCTCCTCCTGCGCCACTCGCTGCTGCAACAGCAACTGGCCCCACTGCCACCACTGCTCGCCACCGCCTTGTCTTCCTCCTCTCACCGGGCAGGAGCCTCCTTCTCCTCCTCCTCCTCCTCCACCGGGCTCCCTGGCAGTGGCCAGTACCAGCACCTTCTCCGCCCCTCGCCAGAAGATGCCCCAGGTGCCCCACGCCGCCAGCACTTTGCCTGTCTAGGCGGTGGCTGCTGCTGCTCCTCCTGCCAGCAGCTCCCTTTGTCTGCCAACCCTGCTACTCCCCCGGCTCTCCTGGTCCCGCCGGGGTTGCACATGTCCTTCAAAGCGCCCTCCGCTTCTCCTCCTCCTCCTCCTCCTCCTCCTTCTCTTCCTGTTGCTTCTCCAGTAAGCCATCTGCCAGGACTGGAGGCACCTGGCTCTGCCACTAGCTCCCCTGCATCGCCTGCCTCACCTTCGCCTCTTCCTCCTCCTCCCTCCTTCCAAGTTTTTTTTACTCTTGCCCCCCCCCCCACCTGCCTGCCTGCCTGCTGGCCCTTTTCGTTCACCAGCCTGCTTCAGCAACAGCCATGGAACTTGCTTGGCCTCATCGGCCGCTGAGCCAAGGGACGTGCAAAGCATGTCAAGAGCGGTGGAGTGTGTAAAGCATGCAAAAAGGGGGGGGGCGGAGCATCTCATCTGAGCTGGGTTCCTTATGCATAACCCCGAGCATTGGAAAAGCACGATATTGATCCAGCAAAGGAATACATAACTATGTTCTGGTCCAGAGCCATGAAATCCTAGAACGCATTGCCTTAAGGCAGCATTTTCCATAGAAAACTACAACTTCCCTCAAAGCTCTATGATTATTTGCCACCCATCCATGCTTTAAGCCCACGCATGGACCAATGGGATTCATAGTTCCCGTTGCTCTTCTTTAGCTTCCGGTTGCTATGGCTACCTGCACAGTTCTGAACATGTGGAAAGACTGAGAAGCCCCTCTTAGGCACCAGGTGAGGGGGGTGGTCTGAGGAGGAAAGTTTTTCCCTGAGAAAAAAGAAAAGTTTTTCTCTAAGAAAATGTGTGTGGGGGGTAGCACCTGCTGCACATAGAGCTGTGGGGGTTGCCTTTGGGTAAAGATGTGGTTCAGAGCTTCTAAACCTGAGCATGTGTGGAGTGTCTCACCTGAAAACAAGGGTTGTATTTGAAAATAATAGGCAATATGCTTTTTAGCATTTATGGCATCGCAAAATGGGTTTTGTTTGTTTTAGAGTTCATGAGTAAAAGGTCTTTGAACATATGTGGAATAACCTTCACTAAGCTGGAGAAAAAAGTATGTTATTTTTTAAAAAAACATATACTGTGGTTAAAGGGTCCCTAAGCATTTGGCAGTATGAGTTCCCTGAGCTGGACAAAGGTATATGTGTTTTAAAAGGCCATAGCCAGGCCTCTGAGTACGTGCAGAGTATAGTTCCCTGAGCTGGACAAAGTGTCTGTTTAAAAAGCCTTTTGGCCAGTTTGCTCTGAGCCATTCCATGGAGCTGCCAGGCAGTGTTCTGTAAGCTAAGTTAGTGTGAGCTAGTTCACAGTTTTTTAGCCCTTGGCTCACACATTTTTGTCTTAGCTCAGGAAGGATGGCTCCAGAGCAAACTAAGTTATGCAGTAGCCAAATTGCTTGCTTACAACTTTAATGCCAGAAGCTTACAAAGTAGAATTTTTGCTCACAAGACTCCACAGCTTAGAGGAAGCATTGCTGCCAGCCAGGTAACATCTTGTAGAAACTATTATGTAGTGCAGTCACTGCGCATGGCACAGAGTAGCTATCAAAAATGCAGGTCCCTGCCCTGAGCTGCATACCAACCAGAATTCAACCCAGGGGAAGACTATAGAGAGCTAGGAGAAAGTTGCAGACATTTCAGTTCAGACCTGTGTGTGTTATGTGTAGGACCTCTGAGCATGTGTCAAGGGCCTTCTCTGAATGGTACTTTCTTTTCTCTGAGATTTTTGGGGTGGAGCCTGAGTGGTGGGTGTTGCCTTCTGACACACTTCCAGTGATGTCAGGGGGTGTGGCATTGCAAATAAGTTATGCTAATGAGCTCCTGCACCTCTTTCTCCACTAAAGAACCCCTGGTCTTAGCTCAGAAAGGATGGCTCCAGAGCAAACTAATTTATGCAGTAGCCAAATTGCTCGCTCACAACTTAAATGCCAGCAGCTCACAAAGTAGAATTTTTGCTCACAAGACTCCACAGCTTAGAGGGAGCATTGCTGCTGTCCTAGTATCAGTGTCCTGCTTGCCTTGCAAAAAGGCAATATCCTCCCCAGAATGTGAGCGCCAGACAACATGCTATCTATATAGGTTTTACTTGCCAAGCAATTTGTAGAGATGTTTGGGTGATACGGTTGTCCATGCTTCCTTCTCTGTGTGTCTGTCTGGCAAGAGAAAATATGTTTTACAGGAGGACATTTTAGTCCCCATCTACAGAGCTCTCAGGAGTGTGGTGGTTATAGGGTTTTTACTGGGCAGTCCATAGTCCTCCATACAATGGAGGGTGTTGTGGGGGTTTCCCCCCTGCTTGTGCTGTGTATGTGAATGGGGACAGGGAAACATCAGGAAAGTGTACCAACATCATTGTGCATTAGTTGGCTGCTTCCATGTATGAGTGCCACAGAGATATATCATCTGCATACTGGGCAGTGTTATTATGGATTCCAGTGCAAGTGTCTATGCTCAACGCCCAGCAGAGTTGTATTTTCCCTCACTTCTTTTCTCTGTGGTGAGGACACAGAATACCAGCTAGCTATGCTGGTGACATGCCAGTGTCAGCAATGCATTAATCTCCAGGATTTAGGATCAAATTGTCCAGTATAGAGAAAAACCAGTTTAGATGACAAAAAGATAATATTTTCCTCTCTTACTGCTCACTAATAGAAAGGGAAACATTAAATACCTTCACAGTGAGGCCAAGGAAAGCTCCAGTCCCCAGAAGATGTACAGGAAATGGAAGCTTTCCCAATAAGTGAATAGCCAGGATCACAAAAGTAAGTGACAGACATGTGAGAGGTAAAAATTTCCCCAGCAGTTGCATTGTGGTGTCCATTGGCTATGTCTGGAGGGACAGGGCAATGTGATACTAAAGAAAGTGAGAAGGAAAGAAAAAATAGTCAAGAGAAAATACACAGTAGCAGATAACTCACATTTTTTATTCCATCCTTCCTCCATTGAGTTCAAGATGGCATACAAGATCTCTTCACCTGACACTATTTTATCCTCATCTTAACTTGGCGGGGGGGGAGGGGGGAAGGAGAGGCTAAACTGAAACATAGTGCCTTCATTCAGATGTCAAAACATACTGCAATTAAACTCCAGTTAGGCATAAGCACAGTTTGTTGGCATGACTGCCGGGTGTTCCTCCCTCCTCCATTAGTAGCAAAGCTTGCCTGAGCACTTCCTAACCGGCTCAAGCTCCAGTTCTCCATAACTTTCACTTGCTGGGGCCTATGTGTACTGCATGCAAATCTCAATCAAGCCCCAAAGTATTCAATCAAACTCTGCAGCTAGAGGAGGAGGTAGGAGTGAGGTGTGTGTATAAGCATGGCAACAAATTGTGTCATGCCTGAGTGGAAATTAATTGCAGTTTATTATGTGTCTGAAACAGTCACTGTCTAGTAAGTTCATAGCTGAGTAGGGATTTGAACCTTGGCCTCCCTAGTACTAGCCCAGTCTTTCACATTGGCTTTCTACCTGCATAGAATGAATTAATGTTTCATACAGGAGTACCTATATCCACCTGATACGAGACAGGGGTTTTGCTGTTATTGTTTATTGTGCAATCTATTGCTCTATTGTTTTTACTGTTCTATGGATTTTACGTCGTAAGCCGCCCTGAGCCCACTTATGGGGTGGGGTATACATTAAATAAATAAATAATTTTCTACAGGAATGCTTGCTTATCTGTAAAATATAAGAACCCTCTACAAGTTGGAACAAACAACCATGTCCATCTTCTTCTATGAAGGACTTCACAGTATTTCTTGATCAGGGCAAAAATGTGCTTTGAGAACAGAGTGCATGTAGCCTCCACTCCCCAAAGCACTTAAAACTGCTGTATTGCCACTTTAAAACACTAAGCATTTTTAAAGAAGTCATTGTAAGCAAGGTGTCTTTAAAATTCAGTAGGACAGAAACTTTGGTAGCCAGAAATAAAAAAAAAATTTTTTTGGAGGAACTGATCAAGGCAGTTACTTCAGGGGAAATTATCAAAGACTGAACCTATGGTACTGTCTGTACTACTTGGGGTACAAACCCTCAAGTCAGCAGTAAAGCAAACACCAGTAGCCAGGGGTCATTTCCTGCCAGACCACACCAGAGCGGCGCTCCAGCAGTAAGGAACCCAGGCCCCGCCCACCCACGGAGAGGGAATCTCCATTTAAATGCCTGGGTTCCCAGCCCCATCTTCTCCGGGTACCTCAGTGGGTTGGCTAGAGAGGGAAGGGGAGGCGGGCAGACATGCCCTCCTTTCCCCCGAGCATCTCCGCTTTTGCGGAGAGACTTGAGGGAGTGGGGGGGATTTAAATGGCTTTCTTTCCCTTCCCCAGATGTCCTGTAGGTGACCTGCAGCCATGAGGCACCTGGAGAAGATCAGGCAGGGAACCTGGGCATGTCTGCCTCCCTGCCCTGCCCAGAGTGGGGGGGATATAAATACCTTTCTTTCCCTTCCCCATCTGGGGAAGGGAGAGAAATGCATTCTAAACATATCTGGGTTCCTTGCCTGATCTTTTCCAGGTGCCCCACAGGCACAGGGTACCTGGAGAAGATCAGGCAGGGAACCCAGTCATGTTTGCATGCCTGCCCTTTGTCAGGGGGTGTGGCATATGCAAATAAGTTATGCAAATGAGCTCCTGCACCTCTTTTTTTACAAAATGATCCCTGTCATTGAGAAAGCAGAAGTGAGAGCTAAGGGAGTCTCTAGAAGGAGTTTGCCAACTAACAAAATGAGAGTATTAATTGGGCTTTGCAATATACACCCTTGGCTATGCCCATTAAAATAACTGTAAAAAGATTATGGAATTTCGTGGAAGATATTCCAAGGTGTGACAATTCCCCTATAGTCAGCTTCAGAAAAACTAAAAGTATAAAGGATTTATTGGTGCATTCCAACTTTAGGAGACATGCTTTCCCCCCTGGGCACCATAGATGTTTGCATTGAAAAAATTGTCATTTAGCAATGGAAGGGGATGTGATTAGTCTTCCGAGTCAACACCAGGTAAAACTTTCCAGTTTTTCAACATATTCAACTGCAAATGTAACATATTTAATTTTATGTCCCTGTGAATTAATTTATATCGGACAGACAACTAGACCTATTAAGGTTCGTATCCTTGAACATATTTCTCACATTAAAAATAATATTTCTGAGGTGGCTCTAACTGAACATTTTAATAATAAGGAACATAAGTGTGACGACTTTAGATATACTGTACTCTTTGTAGTGGATAAAACTGCTAACATACAGCAAGTTCTCCTTCAAGAAGAGGCCAGATGGATTTATAAATTCAGTTCTATTACACCTTATGGGTTAAATGCTGAATTGGACCTTAGCTGTTTTTTGCAAGGTTTTTTGTTTGTTTCATTTCTGTGCAATATAATGTTTTCTCTGGTGAAAGATCATTTGGTTTTCTAATGGTATTTCCTCTTTTTGATAAGTCTGTTTTGAAAATGGGTGTAAAGCAATGGTTTTCTTGTAAAATTATGGAGGTTTTTTAAATGGTGGTCTTCTCTCCTTTTTTGTCCTTGGTAAAATAGTTTTGTATTGTAAAAGGGCTTGACTGTTGGGCTGGCAGCAATTACTGATGTATTTGATGTATTACTGATGTATTTGAAATGGTAAACGCTTTAGGGGTTTTTTTTAATTAACAGTAAGGTGCTGGGGAACTCCAAGTCCCAGACTCTGTACAATAAATTCTTGCCTCTCCAATAAGTTTGTATGCAGGTTCACAACTGTATTCTACAAATACCCCTTTAGTAAAAACTCCTGATGCCAGACTGTTGTATTTCCCATTGGCAATCCTTTGAGGTGCAGAACACTGAATTGCTAATAAGAGAGGGAGAAGACATTCTACTGAAAAGGAAGTGAAACCTGTCGGCACATATGATCCCAACTATTGCATATTGTGATGCATCTCAGCTTGCGTCTTCCAAAGCCTGATGCCCTATTTATGGTAATGGCCAAATACAACACAAAGCTGATAAAGGAGTAAGTTAATTTTCTCTTCCCATATGAGCTCCAGTTTAAAAAGAACTAATCTGCAACAAGCTACTCAGCATTAATTTTTTTTTAAAAAAAACTTTCTATGGCTCTGTTCACATGCGGAATTTGCCATGGGAGAGGCATGAATGTTGAGCGGAGTATATGGGCGCGATCACAAGGGCACATCTGGCAGGTGTAGCACACCCATTGCCGACCCATCGCATCTGCCCGAAGATCCGGAGTTAAAAAGTACCCAGGAAAGCCTACTAGCAAATGGTTTGCTACGGGCTGTCGATGGAATACCTATGCATGATTGCTCAAATGCACTCCTCTCGCCGTGTTGCAGTGCGCCAGAAACACACGCTGACAAACAAAACCCCAATTTGCCACCGTGACGTCTGATCGCGTTCTGGCGGGTTAAATTGCGCCAGTGTGAAAAACCACACCTCCTCCCCATGTTATCTGGCCCGTGTGACCAGGGCCTATGTTAGTAAAAAATAAGATATACACAAAACCACTTTTCTATCAATATTTGAAGATACAATTATCATTCAAATGTGATAAAATATTGGGTAATCAAGTTTAAATGGGCTTAAAGATTATATTATGGTTATGATTAACCTACTAATATGTGTAAGATGTTATATAATTTCTTTAAAAAAGTGATAAAATATTGATAACCTCTGTAGATATGGTTGCCAGCCTCCAGGTGGTGGCTGGAGATCTCCCATTATTACAACTGATCTCCAGGTAATTGAGATCAGTTCACCTGGAGAAAATGACTGCTTTGGAAAGTGTATGGCATTATACACCACTGAAGACCTTCTCCTCCCCAAATCATGCCCTCCTCAGGCTCCACCCCTCAAATCTCCAGTTATTTCCCAACCTGGAGCTGGCAATGCTATCTGCAGACTTTTTTTCATTGATCTCTTTTCTTTTTTGTATCATGGCTGACTGTTTTTCTGCCATCTTCATATTCTCAGTCTTCACCAGCCACTATGTAGTCATTTCCAGTACCCCATTATTTAGCAGCAGCTGGCAAATTCAAGTCAAAATGTCAATATCTTACTGGACAGATTGACATTGCCCTGCTAAAGAGACTTATTAATTTCTAAACCCACTGATTTAACTAGATTTAGAAGCTTGTAGCCCTGTTTGAGATGGCTCTGACAGCACTACGTAAGCAACACTACCAGTGCAATCTAAATACAGTTAGACCCATCTCTAAGTTTATAGAAGCCAGTGGGCTTACAAGGGTGTAACTCTGTTTCAGATTGAATTGTATGTTCTATCAGTTAAAATATACAAAAGTATTCTCCAACCATTTTTTTAAAAACTATGTCACACTTCTACCAAAAGCAAGAGACATTTGCAAAGGAAATGACTCATAAATCTGTACACCTTGTTCAATGTTCCTGCCACTAAATAGACTGCTTCCTCCAAATTTTGGTTTAAATAATTTTTTAAATCATTGAAACACCATGAAATACTGGGTTTTAATATTTTCTGAACATTACTTAGTATTTTGGTTTGGTTTGTACTATTATGGGTAATTTTCACTGGAACTTTTTTTTTGAGCCACTATAATAATGAACTTATAGATGTTTTCTTTCTATTACCTAGAATATTCTTCATTTATCAAGCACTCTAACCTTTCAAACTTTAGCAGTATTTCCCTAGGGAATGTGTTCTCTGCTCAAGGCAAAAAAGTAACTGGATTTTCTTGTTCCACCATTGTTTTTTTTCCTCACTCTCACAGGCAGTGAATTTCATTCCACTGAGGTACATCCTACTTGTGAAGGATGTTGGATTTAAATTCCCAGAGACATGGGTTCCAATATCTTTTCAAACAGAAATTAGAATGGCTTTGGAGTGATCACTCCTTACACAGCTGTTACATAAATATATGGGCCTTTGAAACCTGCAAACTGGTTTTTGAATACACATTAGAGAACAGGATTGTTTATCTCACAACACACTAATGAATCAAGAGGAGGACATGTCTGAAAAGGAATTTTGAAATGAGGAGACTCCTGTATATGGAAGTTCTCTATTCATACTTGCCCTGTTCGCAGAGAGGTACAGGAGGGTCCCAAGTGCCATCTGCTTGGCAATAGATGTCTCTGGAGCCGGTTAGTACGTGGCCAGGACTGCAGCCCAAAGTAACCTTGTGCTTATAGTTATAGGTGCCAGATGCACCAGCCACTATGCTTCCCTTCTCCACTTGAGGAGCTGGACAAGGAGTCTCTGGAAAAAAAGATATACTTTAAGAAGGAAGTGCAAGAGTATTAGGTCTGCATTCTGTATATCTGCACTTTTATTATTGTCCATTGAGTTAGGATTTGCTGTTTTAGGGGTATGGATAGCTTTTGCTGGGCAACATCTATTCCAAGTTCATGCTTGAAAGTTAACCCAAGTTGGACTTTTGTACACAAGCAACAAAAGAACTTGTGAGAAACACACCTCCACAAGACAGATGGCCACTCCACACTCCATTTTCCCCATCCTTCGTAGTACAGTGAATGAAATCATCTCCAACATGGGGATAGCCTTTGTCACAGGTGTAACTTACAGAATCCCCATAGGTATAGTCTTCTTGATTATATTTGCGTTTCTGCTTGCCATGCGGAATATCTGGAGGAGGATAGCAAGGAATACCTAGAGAAAAAGACAGGAAATATATTCAAAGAAAATGATTTGGCCAATTTGTTCTGCTTTTTTAAAAATCCATTTTCTATGTAATAGTAATTACTTGAACAAACAGAAGCCAAAAGGAGTATATCATATAAAGTCACATTAATCATAATCTTAAACTGACCCAGCAGAGCTCTGAGAAGGAGCAAGGTGTTTGAGCTGCCAGAGGGGTGAGTGTTTTTTTTAATTTATTTCCTTTCAGCTGAGATGCTTTAGCTGAGAAGGTACTGTGTGGGGGACTGTATTTGGGAGTGTGTGGGTGAGTTGTAACAGACTCCTGGCTGCTGGAGTTAGGGTATGAAAGGGTCATTGTTTGCCTGTAATTAAGTGCCTGGGTGAGCTTCCGGTCGGAGTAAAATGGCGAATTGACACACTTTGCGAGTTGTGCAGAGTGTACTGCAGCATCTGATGACAGTCTGGGCTTTATCTGGCCCAGCGCAGCACTCTCCAGGCGGGGGAGTGGCAAGCAAGCAGCGAAGCCTGAGGGGGAGTTGAGATCGGTGTGGATAAGCTTCGGAGGAAGCTTGTTTACACTTTGATCTCCTTCCGTGAAGAGGGCAGTTGCAAATCAACTCTACAGATGCCAGCCGGGCTGAGAATTCAGCATAAATTCGCCATCTACCGATCTCTTTATCATCAAGATTAACATCGTTTACAGAAGAAGCACCGCGAAACCCCAAGATTACAAGCAAGGTAACAAACGAATAAGCGCTTACTGGTTTAAAGAAGATTGTGAAATTGAAACGTACGGATAAGCGTTGAAACCTTTAAGGAACTATTCCGCTTGAATTAAAAGTAAAACGAAAGCTTTCCTTTAGAGAAAAAGGCTGAAAAGTGACTTTGTTTTGCATTCCTGTGGTCAGTCAAGTCTAAACTTTACGTAGCAGAAACGAAACTAACTGTGACTCTATGATACAGGAAGTGGGCTAGAGTGGAGGTTTTAGAGGCTGTTGTGCTCGAAACGGACGGACATTTTATTGTGTGACACCACCCTTACCGGAAGTTGGATTACAGAGACGGACAGATGAACAGGAAGTTTGGAAGGAGCCTACTCTAGCCAGAAAATCATAGAGAAATTGCGCCCGACATTTTGGGGAGGACTAAATTTTAAAAAGTTATTTTCAAGCCGAAAAAGCGTTTAAACAAGTTTTAAAGGTGGCGATTTGGCTTGAAGACTGCTAATATAAAGACTGACTAGCATTGAAGTTGTCTCCAAGACGGATTTGAGGTCAAGACCCAGAGCTGCTTCATCACCTAGCCCAAGAATGACTGCAAAGGAAAAAAAGAGTGGCAAGCAGCTATGGAAGCGATGGAAAAACGGATGACCGAAGTGGTGCAGAATCTTGGAAAACAAATAGAATCACAGCTGCAACAACAACTGCAACAACAGCTGCAAATTCAATTGGAGCAAATAGAACAAGTGCAAGTCCAAGTACAGAAAAAAATATGGAAGAATTGAAAGAACTGATACTTACAGAAGTGTCAGGGATAAAAAAAGATACAGAAGAACTTAAAAAGGAAGTCAAAAGTCTGGTGACAAAATCTGAAGATATGGAACAAAAGGTTAAAAAAACTCTGTCAGAAAATACAAGGCTGGAGACCATGATGGATTATAGGGCTACTCAGAATCATCTGAGATTGAGAGGGATAGAAGAGGAGGAAGATCAGGATCTACAGGCTCTAGTAATTAAGACATTGACAACTTATGTAGGGGAAGATGAGGGAGATTTGGATGCAGACTTTGACTTGATTTACAGAGTAAATTCAGCTTATGCCAAAAGAAAGCAATTACCCAGAGATGTGATTGTTCAATTCGTGACAACAAAGATGAAGGAAGACGTTTTCAAGAAACAATTTACACAACCGTTGGAAATTAATGGAAAGAAAATAATAATTCTGAGAGAAATTCCGAGATCGATTCTACAAGACAGAAAGAAATTCAAGAAATTGACAGACAGACTAAAAGAAATGAACATTAGGTTCAGATGGGAGATTCCATATGGACTTACATTTATGTATAACTCGGTGAGATCTACTCTTAAATCTGAAGGAGATTTATACAGATTTAAAGAGAGCAATCTGGATGATTTTAAAGATATTTAATTCAACACCATTATGGATTACAAATTTTTATCTTGGAACGTAAATGGACTAAATTCACCAGGTAAAAGAAGACTAGTGAATCATTGGCTGGAGAAACAAAAATGTAACATAATTTGTTTACAAGAAACACATATTAGAAAACAAGACAACAAATATTTGACTAATAAAAAATTGGGAGAAGAATTTCATTCCTCAGCAATTAATAAGAAAAAAGGAACAGTGATTTATATTTCAAAAGATTTGGATCCTAAACAAATTTTCTCGGATAAAGAAGGAAGGTATGTTGACGTGGAAATATGGATGAACAGAAAAAAGACATTGCTTGTAAATATATATGCACCCAATGGTGCAAAAGAGACTTTCTTTAATGATTTGACCAAAGAGTTGGAGTGTTTAAATTATGACCAAATTGTTCTTGCTGGAGACTTTAATGGTACAGTGAACAACACATTGGATAGAAAATCCAAAGCAAGTGGAGAGACAGTCGGAAAGTTACCAAAAAATTTCTTTCGATTGATGAAGCAAGAGAAACTGGAAGATGTTTGGAGGAAGTGGAATCCTAAGACTAAGGACTACACGTTTTATTCGAATAGACATAATTCCTTTTCTCGAATTGACATGATTTGGATGTCAGAGGAGATGGCGCAAAAAACTTATAAAATACAAATTTTACCGAAAACTAACTCTGATCATAATCCCCTACTTTGGATATCTAAAGCAAAACCCAAACAGTTATATTGGAGAATTAATGAAGATTTATTGGATCAAAAACAAATTAATGAAATCTTAAAAAGGGAAACGAAAAGTTTTTTTGAACTGAATTTGAATAAAGGTACGGATATACAAGTGGCATGGGATGCATACAAAGCAGTAATGAGAGGTATGCTTATCTCTCTGAACTCCAAGGACAAAAAGCAAAAGACCCAACAACAGAAAGACCTTTATGAAAAAATTCGACAAAAAGAAAAGGAATTAAAGAAAAGACCAGGGAAGAAGAAGATTATTAAAGAGATCCACTTTCTGCAAGATCAGCTGAATGTTCTATTAAACAGAGAATTATATTGGAATTTGAAGAAATTACAGCAAAAAGCATTTGAGGGTGCAAACAAACCAGGAAAGTTTTTAGCATGGCAATTGAAAAACAGAAAAGAAAGGAATTTTATATCTAAGATTACTGAAGATGGAAAGGATGTTATGAGCTTGAATGGTATAAAAAGAGCTTTTTTTAAATATTACGCCAAATTATTCAAAAAGAAAGGAATTGATCAACAGAGAATCAAGAAATATTTGGAGACGATTGAAGTTCCAGAGCTGGGAAAACAAATTAAGGAATTATTAAATGGTTTAGTAACGAAAGAAGAAGTGACAATGGCGATAGAAGATGCAAAGTTGGGCAAAGCTCCAGGACCAGATGGCTTTACAGCAAAGTTTTATAAGAAATTTAAAGAGGAGCTAACCCCTATTTTAGTACTTCTGTCGAATGAGATAAGAAAGACCAAACGGATCCCAGATTCATGGAAAGAAGCAAACATTTCATTGATACCTAAAGAAGGTTTGGATTTGACTCAAGTAAAGAATTATAGGCCAATATCGCTATTAAATAACGATTACAAATTATTTGCAAAAATAATTTCAGAGAGACTGAAAAAATATCTGAAAGATACAATAGCGGAAGAACAAGCTGGATTTTTACCAAACAGACAAATCAGAGACAATTTAAGAGTGGTGATAGATGCAATTGAATATTATGACAAACATCCAGAAAAAGAAGTTGGATTCCTCTTCCTTGATGCGGAAAAAGCTTTTGACAATTTAAATTGGGAGTTTATGCTGCAAGTTATTGAAAAAATGGATATTGGACAGTCCTTTTTAAACATGATTGTAGCAATATATTCAGAACAAAAAGCGGCTTTGAATATAAACAAAGAAAAGACGGACTTCTTCCAAGTCCAAAAGGGAACACGTCAAGGCTGCCCGTTATCCCCGTTGTTGTTTATTTGGATATTGGAAATATTATTGACAGTGATAAGAAAAGATAACAGTATTGAAGGACTTACAGTGAAAGGTTTTGCCTATAAATACAGGGCATTTGCAGATGATGTAATGTTTATGATTCAAGACCCAATCGAGAAAATACCACAACTGATGGAAAAAATTGAAGAATTTGGTTCAGTTGCGGGATTTTATGTTAATAAAAGTAAAACCAAAGTGATGTGCAAAAATATGACGAAACAAAGACAAACAGAACTTCAAGAGAAAATTCAATGTGAAGTAGTTACAAAGACTAAATATCTTGGAATTGAATTAACCATGAAAAATATTGACTTATTTAAAAACAATTATGAAAAGGTGTGGCACAAGATTCAGCAAGATATGAAGAAATGGGACACTTTGAATTTATCATTGATGGGAAGAATCGCGACTGTAAAAATGAATATTTTACCGCGTTTGATGTTTCTATTTCAGACTATTCCAATACTAAAACAAAGGAAAGTACTGGATTCGTGGCAGAAAGAATTATCCAAATTCGTATGGGCAGGAAGAAAGCCAAGGATTAAAATGAAAATTTTATGTGATGTAAGAGAGAGAGGAGGCTTACAACTACCAAATCTAAGACTGTACTATGATGCCGTCTGTTTAACATGGTTGGAACAGTGGATTAATCTGGAGAATAAGAAGCTATTGGCCCTGGAAGGGCATGATAACAAATTCGGATGGCATGCATATTTATGGTATGGAAAAGTAAAAATGGATAAATTTTTTAAACACCACTTTGTAAGACAATCACTGTTCGAGACATGGATGAGATATAGAAAATTCTTCTCAGAAGAAAGACCACTTTGGATTGTACCAGCTGAAGTGATCAATCCATATTCAAGAAATCAAGGGCTAGACTGGCTACCTTATAAAAATCTTTTAAAATCTGAAGGGAAAAATTTTGTGTTAAAAGATAGATTTGATGTTGAATTTGAATATGATTGGTTGAAGTATAGACAGATTTATGATTTATTTAAGACCGATAAAAGAGAACATGGTTTTAGAGAAAAGAATATTGAAATTGAAACTGTATGGCTTGAGAAAGAAAAAAAAATGATTTCTAAACTGTACAAGGTGCTATTGAAATGGTATACTGAGGATGAAGTTGTAAAAGAGCAAATGATAAAATGGGCTGTAAATGTTAATAATGAGATATTAATGACATCTTGGGAATACTTGTGGAAAAAGTCAATGAAAATTTCAACTTGTGTAAATGTTAAAGAGAATTGTTATAAAATGATGTACAGATGGTATATGACGCCTAAAAAAATTGCTATTATAAATGAAAGTATGTCTAACAAATGTTGGAAATGTAAGAAACATGAAGGGTCTTTTTACCATATGTGGTGGACATGTGATAAAGCAGTAAAGTATTGGGCAGAGATCCACAATGAGATACAAAAAATTTTGAATTGTACTTTTAAGAAACACCCACAGATGTTATTGCTATGTCTTAAAATGGAAGAAATAAATGTAGCCAAGAGAACACTACTATGGTACTTGACTACAGCAGCAAGACTGACTTTTGCTCAATGTTGGAAACAAGATAAAGTACCTGAAACATGGGAATGGATTAAAAAGACGTTGTTTTTGGCAGAAATAGACAAATTAACAAGAAAGTTAAACAACGAAGAAGATGAAACTTTTTTTGAAGACTGGAAAGACTTTCAAAAATACTTGTTGAAAAACTGGGACATTAAACGTGGTTTGATTTGCTTTGATAGTTATTAAGAGGAAAATGAAATAGAATTAGATTTTTGAATTGTTACCGTTTGTAAGAGAAAATAAGTTTAGAAGTAACTGTAACAGAACAAGAGACATATTAATGGGGTTGGAGCAGTGCGGGAAGCCTTGTTTGGGGGGGGAGAAGGGAAATTAGAAAAATGGATATGTAGGTTGGTTGAAAATGTATGAACATGTGATATATCCAATAATAAACTGTATTTACTAAAAAATTAAGTGCCTGGGTGAAATTGAATAGCAGACTCCTGGCTGCTGGAGTTAGGGTGTGAAAGGGTCATTGTTTGCTTGTCATTAAGTGCCCAGGGTGAATTTGAATAACTGCTGGCCACACCCTCTCCTGGGGAACACTTCTATTTAAGGCAGGAAGCTTGCAAGAGGCACGAGCCTCTGGCACGAGCTGAAGGGTGAGAGCAAAAGGGTGAGGCTCTTGGCCTGTGGCTCTTGGCCTAGGGGCTCTGTAAGAAGCCCAGGAAGAGCCAGAAAGCCAGGGACCTTGGCTCCTTGGGTTCCCAGTAAGGTAAGTAGACTTCTACAACAGTAACCATATAAATACAAATGGTTTTAAAAGGGGGGTTATAGAAAAGTATTTGTTTAAAAACAATTATGAAGCCAGAATGCCAGCAGGGGGTTGGGGGCTATCCAGTGTTTTGCATGGAGTGTCACATGTATGACTATTTGCCCACTGGTCAGAAGTCTTGGGTGTGTGCTTGGTGCAAGGAGCTCCTGGTTCTCAGGGAATGGAGTTTGCTCTCTTGAGGACAAGATGGCTGACCTGGAGAAGCAGAGACGGTCAGTTAGGTGCACAGAGAAGACTCTCGGGGACTTGTTAGATATGTCCCACTCTGGATCTGGCAGCCTGGCTGCTGCCAGGGAGCATGAGGGTCAAGGGGAAACAGGGCACCATGCTGAGGATAAGGGGAATGTGCCCTCAGAAGGGACCTCTTCTTCAGCTGGTGAACGGGTATCCTTTCGTACCAAGGAACTGTCCCTGGGAAGGGTGGGAGGGGGGCTCTTGGTAGTTGGTGATTCGATCCTTAGGCAGGTAGACAGCTGGGTGGCGAACCCGCGTACTGACCGTATGGTGACTTGCCTGCTTGAGTACGAAGGTAGCGGACATTACGCGTGTTTTAAATAGGCTGGTAGATAGTGCTGGGGAGGAGCCAGTGGTCGTGGTGCACGTCGGCATCAACGATGTGGGGAAATGCAGTTGTGAGGTCCTGGAGGAGAAATTTAGGCTGCTGGGCAGGAAACTCAAGGCCAGGACCTCCAAGGTAGCCTTCTCAGAAGTGCTACCTGTTCCACGCGCAGGGCCGGAGAGACAGGCACAGATCAGGAGTCTCAATGCGTGGATGAGACGGTGGTGTAGGGGGGAAGGGTTCAAGTTCGTTAGGCACTGGGATGCTTTTTAGGAAAAGAGGGAGCTGTACAAAAGGGATGGTCTCCATTTGTCCCAAGAAGGAACCAGGCTACTGGCGCTCAAAATCAAAAAGGTGACAGAGCAGTTTTTAAACTGAATAATGGGGGAAAGCCGACAGGAGATGAAAAGTCTCTGGTTTGGGATGGCTCATCTCAAAGAGATGAAGGGGTAGCTATTACTTTTGTACAAGGAAATGGATTACAATTGTCCACTGAGTCTGTAGCTAATGATAGGAACTGCCTGGCAAGGTCTCGAGGCAGCAAGAGGAAGGCTGTGGGCTTAACAAACGTGGGAAACTATAAGTGTTTATACACAAATGCTAGAAGTCTCCGAGGTAAAATTGGGGAGTTGGAATGCTTGGTGTTGGGGGGGAAATAGACATTGTGGGTATTTCAGAAACTTGGTGGGATGAGGAAAATCAATGGGATATGGTGATTCTTAGTTATAAATTATATCGGAAGGATAGGGGGAAGGGTCGGAGGTGGGTGGCTCTGTATGTCAGAGAAGGTATACCGTCCAGTAAGATTGAGAGGGTAAGAGAATTGGATTCGCTTCTGGAAATGCTATGGGTTGAAATAGTGGGTCCAAAAGGAGGCTTAACAGTGGGAGTTTGTTATCGCCCACCAGATCAAAAGATAGGGGAGGTTAATAAAATGAAGAATGAATTAAAGATAGCAGCTAGACGAAATAACTGTGTCGTAATAGGTGACTTTAACTACCCACACATTGATTGGGTCAATATGAGTTCTAGTCGGGAAAAAGAGATTGAGTTTTTAGACACTCTCAATGACTGTGCTATGGAACAGATGGTCACAGATCCTACCAGGTGTTGTATGTTAATCTCCAGTAGCTAGATCATTAGGATCTAAATTGACAGCTACCTGTCAGCTGATGTACTCAGAGGACAAGTCTCAACTTGTTCTGCCTGGCACTGAACAGTGTGCAGTCACTGTGACTCAGCAGTCCACTGATTGGTGGGGGGTTGTATATAAGTCTTTGTGTTACTGTCATATCTTCTCCTTCTGTATATTGGATGCCTGGTGTAGCACTTTGCTTCTGAATACTGTGAATAAAACTCTTGTATATAGTGTACCACTGGACTGCCTTTCTGTGGTTACTATAAGAGGTTCCTCTGCTGGATCTGCAGTGCAAGCAGGTAAGAGACTGGTGGCTGGGAAGTCCTAGTAAAGGTTTTGGGGGCTTAAGAACATAAGAACATAAGAGAAGCCAATGTTGAATCAGGCCAATGGCCCATCTAGTCCAACACTCTGTCACACAGCGGCCAAAATATACCAGGTGCCATCCGGAGGTCCAGCAGTGGGGCCAGGGCACCAGAAGCCCTCCCACTGCTGCCCCCTCCAGCACCAAGAATAGAGTGCATCACCTGCCCCAGACTGAGAGTTCCCATCCATACCCTGTGGCTAATAGCCACTGGTGGACTTCTGCTCCATATGTTTATCTAATTTCCTCTTGAAACTGTCCATGCTTGCAGCTGCCACAACCTCCTGTGGCAGTGAATTCCATATGTTAATCACTCTTTGGGTGAAGAAGTATTTCCTTTTATCTGTTTTAACCCGACTGCTCAGCAATTTCATAGAGTGCCCACGAGTTCTTGTATTGTGAGAAAGGGAGAAAAGTACTTCTTTCTCAACCTGCTCAATCCCATTCATAATCTTATAAACCTCGATCATGTCACCCCTCAGCCGTCGTTTCTCCAAGCTAAAGAGCCCCAAGCATTTTAACCTTTCTTCATAGGGAAGGTGTTCCAACCCTTTTATCATTCTAGTTGCCCTTCTCTGCACTTTTTCCAATGCTATAATATCCTTTTTGAGATGTGGTGACCAGAACTGTACACAGTATTCCAAATGAGGTTGCACCAATGATTTATACAGGGGCATGATGATACTGGCTGATTTGTTATCAATTCCCTTCCTAATAATCCCCAGCATAGCGTTGGCCTTCTTTACTGCAGCTACACATTGTGTAGACATTTTCAGCGAGTTATCCACTACGACTCCAAGATCTCTCTCTTGGTCAGTCTCTGCCAGATCAGACCCCATCAATGTGTATTTATATTTAGGATTTTTGGCTCCAATGTGCATCACTTTGCACTTGGCCACATTGAACCCCATTTGCCACGTTGACGCCCACTCACCCATCCTCAACAGATCCCTTTGGAGTGCCTCACAATCCTCCCTGGTTTTCACCACCCTGAACAACTTCGTGTCATCTGCAAATTTAGCCACATCACTGCTTACTCCCAATTCCAAATCGTTAATAAACAAGTTAAAAAGCATCGGACCGAGTACTGATCCCTGTGGTACCCCACTGCTTACCACCCTCCACTGAGAAAGTTTCCCATTTATACTCACTCTCTGTTTCCTATTTATAAGCCAGTTTTTGATCCACAAGAGGACTTGTCCTTTTATCCCATGACTATTGAGCTTACTTAGGAGCCTTTGATGAGGAATTGTATCAAAAGCTTTCCGGAAGTCAAGGTAAATAATATCTATTGGGTCCCCCTTGTCCACAGGTTAGTGAGACAAGATCTGCCCTTACAGAACCCATGCTGAGTCTGCCTCAATAGTTTTTGTTCATCAATGTGCCTACTAATTCTTTCCTTAATAACAGTTTCCACCAATTTACCCGGTATCGATGTCAGACTGACTGGCCTGTAATTTCCTGGATCTCCCCTGGAGCCCTTTTTAAAGATTGGAGTGACATTAGCTACCTTCCAGTCCTCAGGAATGGAGGCAGATTTTAAAGAAAGATTACATATTTTTCTCAGGAGATCCACAAGTTCACATTTGAGTTCTTTCAGAACTCTCGGATGAATGCCATCCGGGCCTGGTGATTTATTAGTTTTTAAATTGTCCATCAGTCGGAGGACTTCCTCTCTTGTCACCGCAATCTGATTCAGGTCTTTCAAACCCCCTCCCGAAATCGGTGCTTCTGGAGTGGGCAAACACTTCTCCTCTTCCACAGTGAAGACAGAGGCAAAAAATGCATTCAGCTTCTCAGCCATTTCCCTATCATCCTTCACTACTCCTTTTACCCCTTGGTCATCCCCCACTGACATCGATACCGGGTAAGTTGGTGGAAACTGTTATTAAGGAAAGAATTAGTAGGCACATTGATGAACAAAAACTACTGAGGCAGACTCAGCATGGGTTCTGTAAGGGCAGATCTTGTCTCACTAACCTGTTAGTGTTTTTTGAGGGAGTGAACAAGCATGTGGACAAGGGGGACCCAATAGATATTATTTACCTTGACTTCCGGAAAGCTTTTGATACAGTTCCTCATCAAAGGCTCCTAAGTAAGCTCAATAGTCATGGGATAAAAGGACAAGTCCTCTTGTGGATTAGCCACAGGGTATAGATGGGAATTCTCAGTCTGGGGCAGGTGATGCACTCTATTCTTGGTGCTGGAGGGGGCAGCAGTGGGAGGGCTTCTAGTGTCCTGGCCCCACTGCTGGACCTCCTGATAGCACGTGGTATTTTTGGCCACTGTGTGACAGAGTGTTGGACTAGATGGGCCATTGGTCTGATTCAACATTGTC
Organism: Gekko gecko; assembly: GCA_029375565.1. Classification (NCBI taxonomy): domain Eukaryota; kingdom Metazoa; phylum Chordata; class Lepidosauria; order Squamata; family Gekkonidae; genus Gekko; species Gekko gecko. Next base: position 122,975,946 of record JAPDNY010000006.1, on the reverse strand, counting down.
TTCTCTTATGTTCTTATAAAATTACCAAGAACCAGGGGTCTTTTTTTTGGGGGGGAGCGCACCAGAGCACAGCTCCGGGAGCTCAGAAGCCAAGCCCCGCCCCCAGCTGGCGTCCCGGGGAGTCTTTCAGGCAGCCGAACGTCAATTTCAGCTCCATTATATCCTATAGGCCATTGAAGTCAATGGTGAAAACATAGGGTATATTCTGGGGGCTGGAGGGGAGGGGGTTTGAGGGAGAGGCTCCAAACTCACAGGGTAGCTGATGGAGCCCCTCCCCAAGATACCCACCAAGTTTCAGGAACATTGGATCAGGGGGTCCAATTCTATGGACCCCTAAAGAGGTTGCCCCTACTCCCTCCATTGTTCTCTATGGTGGGAAAAAAATAACTTTTTTCCCCACCATATAGAACAATGGAGGGAATAGGGGCAACCTGTTTGGGGGCCATAGAATTGGACCCCCTAGTCCAATGTTCTTGAAACTTGGTAGGTATCTTGGGGAGAGGCTCCATCAGCTACCCTGTGAGTTTGGAGCCTCTCCCTCAAACCTCCTCCCCTCCATCCCCCAGAATATACCCTATGTTTTCACTATTGACTTCAATGGCCCATAGGATATAATGGGGCTGAATTGCCGCCGAATTTCTTTCATTCCCTCCTTTCCTTCTCTCTTTTTCCTCTTTCCCTCCTTCTTCTCTTCTCTTCTCTTCTCTTCTCTTCTCTTCTCTTCTCTTCTCTTCTCTCTCTCTTCTCTTCTCTTCTCTTCTCTTCTCTCTCTCTTCTCTTCTCTCTTTCTTTCTTTCCCACCTTCTTCTCTTCTCTTTTTTCCTTCTTTCCGTGTTCCTCTCCTTCTTCCCTCTCTTTCTTTCCCTCCCCTTTCCTTCTCTTTCTTTCCCTGTTTCCTTCCTTCTTTCCTTCTCTCTACTCTCTCTCTTTCCTTCACTTGTTCCTCCTTCTGTGGCCCAACTCTCACGAGAAGGAGTTTAAACTTTAAACCCCTTCTCTCTTAGCTCCCCCACCCAGACTAGCTGGGGAAGAGAAGGGGAGGTTTATGAAGATGCTTCCCCTTCTGACATCACTTTCTGGTGATGTCAGGGGGCATGGCATATGCTAATAGCCTAATAACTCATTAGCATACCATGTGCTAATGAGCTCCTGCAGCTGTTTTTCTATGAAGAGACCCCTGCCAAGAACTAATTGAAAAATAAACCTTTGGAGTCTGCCATACTAAAGGACTACAATGAATGGAATAGGACTAATTGATTTTAGTCGGTGAAATGGGCTATCCCGTATTTTGGACAGGGTTGCACTTCCATTAAAGAAGCAGATTCATAGCTTGGTTTGTTCTTTCCCTCCAAACCAAGAGTTCACATCTTGGGAGTGCTCTTGGACGTGGACCTCCTGTTGGATAAAGAAGTGGCAGTGGTTTGCTGAAAATCTTTGGCTGATGTGCCAGCTGTGGCCTTTCCTGGGCAGGAAGGATCTTGCTACTGCAGTGTATGCCCCAGTAACATTTAGATTGGATTATTGCAATATACTCTATACATGGGGCTGCCCTTGAAGACTGTCCGGAAACTGAAGGTGATACAAAATGTTGCCGTCAGAGAGCTGACTGGAGTGGCTTGTAGGGACCATATCACTCCAGTCTTGTTCCACCTACACTGACTTCCAGTTTCCTTCCAAACTCTATTCAAGGTGCTGCTACTGACCTTTAAAGCCCTGTGTGGCCTGGAACCAATATACTGTAAGGAGGACTGCCTTATCCTATATGAATCCAACTGCTCACTCCAGTCATCCTCAGTTTCCCTGCATTGGTTGCCCCTACCATCTGAGGCTAACTCCCCATCCACTTCCCTCCCTCAGAGGCAAGACTTTCCCTCTGTTTCTCTTTCCCTGTACTGATTGAGCCACCCTAGTAATGTGTTTTCTTCTTTGCTGAAAAACTCTGGCTGTCCCAGCAGCCCAGGAACCTGAGGGAAGGATCGGGAGCCCCCTATAACTTAAGCAACTTAAATGGCACTTGAGGCATTTTGAAATTTAAAAATAACAAAATATTTTATTTAACATAGAGGGGGAAGGTCAGGTGAAATCAGGGGTTGAAAATTTCTGAGGTAACTCAATATAGATAACTCTGAGGTAAAATCAGTACATGCACAGACTTTAGTTCTTATGTTTCAGGTTAAAGAGAATTTCTTAAGCATTTCACAGTGACTTAAAGCTTTATGTTGAGAGGCTTTTGTTCCAGTATTTTCCTAGTTCTTACCCATTTGCTGGCGGGGGGCTTCTGGTTCAGTCCCAGGGTCTTATGGTGGGTGTGCACTGTGCACATGCCACAATGACATCACCTGGAAGTGATGTCATTGTGCTTCGCACATTGTACAGGGGACGTACTAGCATTTGGCTAAAAATTCTATGGTTACCATAGAGTTTTTAGCCAAATGCTAGAGCATCCCCCGCACGATGTGCCTGATGTGATGACGTCCTTCCAGGTGACGTCATCGCACTGGGCACATCAGGTATGGCAGGGCTCCCCCTGCCAGCCAGCTGGCTGGCAGTGGATTGGGGCCTCCAAAATTGGGGGAACTCCTTCCCCCATCAGGAGGTTGGCAACCCTATGTTTTCCCCAAACACTTCAATATACTTTCTTTGAGTAATCGCTAACTGTTTTGGCTTCCATAAGGCTGGTACACTCTTTCCAGTACCCAAACCCATTCTCTTGAAACACCAGTACTCATCTTGAGTTTTTACCTGTCTCTTAAGGTTCCTAAAGGCAGTTTCTAACCACACCAGACCAGGGATCTCTTCACTCTTCCAAGCTAACTCCTTGTTTGCCTTCTGCTCTCACTAGAAGATCTATCCCCTTTCTTTGGCCCAAATGGGAGTCTTCATATAACTTCTCAAACTTCCTTCCCAACTTTCCCCCAATTCTCTTGTCTGTAAAACTGCTCTCAGCTAAGGCTGAAATCACACTCAACTCAGTTATTTAGGACCTTGGGTTTATGGTAAACATGTATGGTGGTATGTGGCTTCATTAAGCTTTTCATTTATGATCAGTGTAATATTTTGTAGTAATTTGATTAAAATGATGCATCAGTGGCACTTATCACCATGGTGTTTACCAAAGACGTACAACAATCAGGAAGGAATTTGCTGATTTTATGCTGATGACAAGGCTGATTTTTTTCACATGTGGAGGATCTGCCCTCAAGCTCAAGCTCAAAAATTATGGGAAGTGGTGATCACTGTATTATCAGTTGGTGTTGGTACAATGATCCCACGTACTCCAAAATTTCTTCTGCTTAGGTATGTGGTATCTTTATCATGGAATAAGCATATTGCTTTCTTATATATATTCACTGTAATAATTGCTGGGGAGCCAGTGTGCTGTAGTGGTTAAAAGGGCTGGACTAGTATCTGGAAAACCCAGGTTCAAATCCCTACGTGTGCCATGGAAGCATGCTGGGTATTCTTAGGCCAGTCACATCCTCTCAGCCTAATCTACCTCGCAGAGTTGTTGTGAGGATAAAATGAAGGAGAGGAGAATGATGTGATCTACTTTGGGTCCCCACTGAATAGAAGGACAGATATAAATGAATTAAATAAATAAATAAATAAATAAATAGTGGACAATTTTTGCAAAGAAGACAATTCTGGAGACTTAAAATCATCCCCAGGAAAGAAGAATGGCTGTGAAAAATCAAGAACTTTTAAGTGCTATTTAAACCCCAAGGCTTACAAAGATATCAAGATGAACATAAGCTGGAGAAAGTTTGGAAAGATATAATTTAGATAGATCCTATGTCATATAATATCTGCAGGATTGTATTTTTAGATTTGTTAAGCTGTATTTCTATAAATGTCCTTTTTCCATTTAAAAAAATCCGAAGATTTAGGCCAAATGCCCCCACCCCCAAGGGAACTTAAGATATCTCAGAGCCTGTTCTATTTACTGAAAAAGACTAGAATGTCTTTTGGAGCATTGTCTCTTGGAAATGCAGGTTGAAAGAAGCCTAACAAGGAAGGGCTAAGCTGAAATTCTAGGCAAAAGTTTTAAATGGCTATTAGCAGCACTGTGAACTAATATTAATGAATGCTGGCACTCTACTTTTGTAAAGACTAGGCAGAGAGAATGTTCTACTAATTGGAACTCTTGAACCATGTGGTTGGGCAGATGAACACATGAGGCTGTCTTATTCATAGGCATGCCAGTCCACCAGTTAGAGCAGGGGATCCACTGCTCCCAATTCCCATTTACTGCCACGGCTCCAAGTAACAGAGGGAAGAATTTTTTTAAAAAAGCAGCAGCATTGCATGCATCATTATGTTATTTTCAGGGAATGAATTTTCAGGGATGAGCATGAACTGGGAAAATGTGGTTTGGTTTGTAGCATGCCTGGTTTGCAAATCACAAACCATCACAAACATTTAACAGACAAACAAATTGGTTCAGTTAGTGAGGTTTGTGACCCAGTAGAATGCCCCCTTCACATTTGCTAGAGATAGCAAACTCACAGGAGATCTCCAACTGACTCTTCTCTACCTGTCCTCCAAGTTTGTTGAGGAGTGGATTTATGGGGTCTGAGTTACATCCCCCCAAAGGAAAGTGCTTTTTGAGGAAATGACCACTTTCTGAGGAACTGATTATGTCCCAGTTGACATGCCATGAACTTCACTTTGTGAATCATAAACTGGCCAGAATTTGCCAGGAACTTGAGTTTGTGAGCCGGTTCATACCTATCCCTAATTTCAAGCATCTGAAGGTATGATTAGTTGCATCCACCTCAGGGTTATAGAGCATTACAAAGGAGAAAAGCCACAGTGCTGTAACCTGCCTCCTTACATAGATGCATCTCTGAGCCTGTTCCTTGTGCTAAGATCTGCCCTCCTCTTTTTCACTCCTTGCTCCTTAGCCAGCTCCTATCCTACATAGCCTTGCCTTGGCTTAAACCACCTGGGCCAAGATAGCCAATTCACCCTCATCCAGACTCACTTGCTACCTTCATACCCTCTAAGCCTCCTTGTGGCAGACTGCCAAAGCTTCCCTGTTGCTGAGGGTATCCTGGCTGCACCCTCCTGTCCCTGGTCCCACCCTGCTCCACCCAGGTGAGTCTTGCTGCTGGGCCCAGGGGCAAGTTCTGCCCTGCCAAGTGAGTGAGTCTTTGCCAGGTAGCCCACCACAATCACATGTCTCAGAACATTTACAGAACTTTATTAGACTGTACCATCCTTCTAATATGTTAGTATTACTTTTTATAGTTCTGACACATCTTTTCCACTGATATTTCCATTAATGCTAAATAAGGAACTGTTCCATGAAATAAGAAACAGGTGGCAAACATAAACCAACTTAACCTTAAGTGCTACTAGTGAAAGTGACACCTAAAAGTATGACATTTTCCACATAAAGACATAGATTTAAAGACTTACGCTGACATAAAGGAATTCTACCACTCCATTCTACTTTTTGGCCAATTAGCATGCACCGTATGGAAGATGGCCCAATTAGCCTGTACCTGTGTTGAAACAGAAGCAGATATGGATGATTACCTTCTCACTGAAGTACACAGAATTTAGGTGCAAGGAGTAATTATTTATTGATTTATGAAATTTACACCCCACCCTCCTAGCCAAGGCCAGCTCAGGGCAGAATCTGAATGGCTGTTGAAATCCACAGCAAATAAACTTCACAGATATGATGTCAAGTCCCTGGAGCCTAATTATATCTATCTCTGATGAAGTGTTCGTGCACACGAAAGCTCACATCTTGAATAAAACTTTGTTGGTCCTAAAGGTGCCATTGTACTCTCACTTTGTTCTATTGCTTCAGACCAACATGACTGCCCATCTTGATATAGCTATCTCAGTTGGCTGAAATTCAGGCCTCTTTTGGGGCTTGAAGGCATGCCTTTAAAAGTATGTACAACAGAGCAAATTCCACTACTATATTAAAGAAGAATAAGCTTCCTATATGGACCCCTGAAGGGAAGGAATAAGTAGCATGCAGTCTAACCTAAGAGCTGTCCTGTTGGATAAAAGTAGTGATCCATCTAATTCATCATCCTGTTTCACACACTAGCCAACCAGTTGCCACAAATGGCCAAATGGGATAGCATCCTTAGGGTTGCCTCCTAGCACTGGTTTTTAGAGATTTATTGTCTCCAGATGTGAAGGTTCCCTTTTGGCACATCATGGCTAACAGCCATTGATAGATCAACATGGGTAGCCATGTTAGTCTGTCTGTAGCAGTAGAAAAGAGTCCAGAAGCACGTTAAAGACTAACAAAATTTGTGGTAGGATATGAGCTTTCGTAGATCACTGCTGACTTCTTCAGATACAGCTAGAATGTCCATCTGTCCTATATATTGGAAAATAGAGTGATTTCAGATGCCAAGTGATATTAGCAGACAAATGACAATAGAAGGTGTGATTGGATTAGGTGTGATATGCAGAAAGATAGTAGGTGATAACACAGCTCAAGACAATGCATCCAACTGGATTGAATTGAAACCTAAGTTTCCTGTCTCATTACCAATGCTGATTTCTCCACAACCCCTACTACCTCTCTGCATATCCCACCTAATCCAATCACACCTTCTATTGTCATTTGCCTGCTAATGTAATCTGGCATCTGAAATCACTTCACTTTCCAGTATACAGGACAGACGAACTCACATTCTAGCCATTGATAGACCTCTCCTCTATGAATTTGTTTAATGACCTTTTACAGCCATCTATGCTAGTGGCCATGCCATGATCTGTGCAGGACGGAGACAGGGCCTAGAGGCCTAAACTATAGGAGGGGCCTGTCTGGCAGTGGAAAGCAGACAGCCTACAATCTCCACAATACTTGGGGATGGGTTTTAGCCAATGGGAGTGCAGAGATTCTGTGTAGGCCTCTGGAGATCTGTACATGACTGGGAGAAAAGCCTGAGGCCTAGGGCCCAGGAGAGGCCTGTGTGGAAGTAGAAAGCAAGCTGCCTACAATTCCCACAATGCCTAGAGGCAGCTGCAACCAGGGCCGGCTCCAGGTGTCTGGGTGCCCTAGGCAGGACAGCCTGGGGCGCCCCCCACCGGGGATGCCAAGCTCCCGGTGGGGCCTGGAGACCGGGGGCAGCAGCGGAGCGCTGGCTTTCCTGGGGGCTCTGCTGCTGCGGGGCCCCAGAAAAGCCAGGGAAGGGGGTAGGGGGTCTAGCCGCCCCCCTCCCTCCCAGCGCTGGCTTTCCTGGGGGCTCCCCGGCTGCAGGACCCCCAGGGAAGCTGGGAAGGGGGCAGAGCCGCCACCCCCCCGCCCCAGGCCTAACGACCCGCCGCCCTCCCAGAGCCGTCGGGGTCCTCCTGACCTCCCACCACACCCGCCCGGCCCCAGGAGGAGGAGCCGCCCTCACCTGCTGCCGGAGCCCCGCGCCTTGCAAGGAAGGCCCGCAGGCAGGCACGGGCGGGCATGGGCGGGCGGGTGGGCAGAGGAGGGGAACCAACTGGCCGGCCTCACTCCCCCAGCGGGCCCAATGGCGCGGTCACCCCACCCCAACCCGCCCGCGGTTCAAACGGGCGGGGAGAGGGAGGAGGAGGGGAGCCTCCTGGCCCGCCCCCAGCCCGGGAAGGAGCCCCCCCCCGCAGTGCCTCGCCGCCTCCCCAGGCCCAGGGAATGGCACCCAACCAAGGCACACACATACAACCCCCACCCTCCGGGGTGGTGGGCGGGGCGGCTGCGGTCCCGAAGGAGGGGGAGGGGCGGCGTGGCTCGGGGGTCCCCTTCCTTCCTTCCTTTGGCCGAGCCCCCCACTTGCCCCCAGCGGTCCCCCCTTACTCAGTCACTCCCTCCCCTCCTCCCTCAGTGCCTTTTCTCCCCCACCTCCTCCACGGCCTTTGCACTTTGTCCCGGGGGGGGGAGTCAGCCTGGAAGGCACCTCCTCGCTCCCCACTGTCCCCGCCGACCCCCAGGGAAACCGGGAAGGAGGCGGTGGTTTAAACCGCCGCCCCCTCCCTCCCAGCGCCAGCTTGCTTGGGCGCTCTGTGGGGCGCCCAAGCAAGCCTGGGAAGACGTGGGGGCGCCTTTGGTGCCCCTGCGGCCACTGCGCTCTAGGTGAGCGCCTAGTGGGCGAGCCAGCTATGGCTGCAACCAATGGGGATACTAGAAGTCTCTGGGTGATGTGTTCTTATACTTGGTTTCAGTTTAACTGATCTTCTTTTTTCTCTGTGGTCTGTGAGGAGACTGGTCTGGGACAAAGTTCCCTCATTTGTGGGAGTGAGTAGTTAAGCCTGGTCTAAAGAGGGCTGTGAGGAAATGGTTCTTTGGCTCTTCTGTGGTTTTCCCTCTCACAGAGTCACTGAGGGAGAAAGGCTGGTCTGAGAGGAAAGAATCCCTCACTGGGCTCAGCGTGAGTGTTAGGCAGGAGGCCTGGTAAGAAGATAGGCCTTAAGTAGTATCGGTTAAGGAGTAATAGGTAGCTGCGTTAGATTCTGTTTATTTTGCCTTTCAATACTGTTATACCTTTTGAAGCACCTTGTCTTGTTTTCAATGCCCCATTACTGTATAAATAAACCATTTGTTTAAAAGTTCTCTGCCTGGTCATCATGCCTAAGGTTCTCGGCTTGAAAAGAGGCATTTTGGATGGGCTTGAGAGGGTACCCTGGGCCTTCTCAAGGGACCGTAAGTCCAGGGTGGTGGCAGCGGAAGGTGATGACCCGCTGGGGTCATGACAAGCCATACATATAGTTTCACATTATAATGTGAACTTATTTACACTTTCTTCTGAGCATATTGATTCCCTCAGAATAAATGCCCATAGGATAATGCTGGAAGAATAGATTGTCCAGAAGGTTATTTTTCTGACAAGAATCTGAGACTAAGATCTGGATAACAACTCAAAATAAAAATGACTCAGAATAAAACTTTGTTGGTCTTAAAGGTACCGCTGAACTCAAATTTTGCTCTTCTAACTCAAAAATCAGTTGATGAAGCTTTTCCTGATTGGAGAGCTAGTAATGGGAAAAGTTTCCCCTTACTGATTTCTGCCTCTTATGCAGCTGTTAAAAATAGGGGAGCCTGACCAGAAACAAAACTTATTGGTTTTCATGGCACTTACCCTTCATCACAGGTGAAATTTACAGTGGAACCAAAGAGAAGATCTTTTGATGTGATCAACCGGCCATTAGCTGGTTCTCCTGGATTTCTACATGGTTTTTCTGACAGAAAATGAGACAAATGTTACTTTCTGATTTTTACATGACATTGACTTAAATTGCATAACCAATTCCATGTTGTTGCTTGTATTACATTTTAGAGAAATACCATCACAAGGGCAGAAATGCATCACTTGATTCACCAAAGACAATTTGGGTTTTATGCAGTATTCTTGAATAAGGGTTCAGCCCATTCTTTCTGCCTGTCCCATAGTTGTTAAGAAACTCACCTTGACAGAATTTCTGAGCGTCTGACCACTTCAAACTTTCAAGGCATGTAAGAGACATCCAATTCCTTATTCGATAGTAGCCTGGTCGACACCTATATTTCACAGTTGAACCAACAGGAAAGGAAGTCTTATCTTTATACTCATCCATTAGCTCAGCAAAGAACAATCTAATTGGGGGGCCACAGTTACCTAATAATAAAGAGAAAGGAAAGATAAGGTCAATGGTCAATGTGAAACTATAAAAAGCAATCTTGTGGTTCTGACCCTTGGACTGATTGCCATATCTTCCAACTGTGATACGGGTCTTGGACACAGAAAGACATCAAGTCCCATTAGTGCTCTCAAGTAAGGCAATAATAGTAGCAGCAAATGGTACATCATGGTATCAGTACTAGTTACACCAAATATAATGAAAATATTGACAGTACACAGAGTTCTCAAACATATGTGGCAGTAAGGTTACCAATCCCCAGTTGGGGGCAGGGGATCCCTGGTTTGGAGGCCCTCCCCCCACTTCAGGGTTATCAGAAAGTGGAGGGGGATGTCCACTGGGCACTGCATTTTACCCTATGGAGACTGGTCCCCATAGGGTATAATCAATCTGTGCATATCTGGGGCTCAGGGGGGCTGTCTTTTGAGGTAGAGGCACCACATTTTTAGCATAGCATCTGGTTCCTCTCCTCAACCCTCCCCCCCCAAGTTTCAAAAAGATTGGACCAGGTCCAATTCTATGAGCCCCAAAAGAAAGTGCACCCATCCTCCGTTATTTCCAGTGGAGGAAAGGCATTTAAAAGTAATGTGGTCTCTTTAAATGTGATGGCTAGAATTCCCTTTGGAGTTCAGTTGTGCTTCTTCCCTCCCCTCTTCCAGAGGCTCCTGGAATGGCCCCCCTGCCAGCTTGTCAACCTCACCTGGCAATGCTATGTGACAACCATTCAGAACAGAATTCCACTGGATTTTTATAGACTAACAACATTTATTTAAATATTAGCTTCTATGACTCACAAAAGTTCATACTCACTAGATGGTCACATTCCATTGAGCTCTGATGGATGTGTTCTGTACCTGAGCAGCAGGGAGGGAGACTGGATGATTTTGGCCTCCCCTAGAGCCCCCATAGGGGATTCTAGCCTGGGGCACGAAAGGAGCCGTTCCTGAAGCCATGGCTGAGGGATTGAGGCTCCTTTTTGTCCCAAAGGGTTCTGCCGTCCCGGGGCCAGCAATGGCATCCAGAGGCACACATCGAGTCCAGAGTGAGCAAAGGATCTAAGCAAAGACAACTCTCCCCACATCACTGATGTCTACTGTTATTAATCGTGAGTGCCGAAAGGGTAAATAAGAAGCATTAAAGTAGGAATGGTTCAAGAGATGGGGAAGCCTTAAGCTTGGAGGAGGGGGGGAACTCTTCCAGAGGGGGAGGAGCCACCCTACCCTAGACAAAACAATGGGGGGAAAGTGAATCTTAAAGGCTTAGCCAAAATCTAACAAAGCGAGAACCCTACCTAACCCACTCTGTGCGAAGAGCTTTATCTAGCACCTCAGAGAAGGACCTCAGACCTTCTAAGAACTTTTACTTTTAAGGTTGACAATGTCTCAGCAAGGGGGAGAAATGGCGCCCAGAGGGAAAGCTGCTACAGGAACTACCAGCCTTACATCACTGGTCAGCCGACCAGAAATAACCATAGACATTGCAAATATGAACTCTGAAGCACTGCGCCCCCTGCTGGACCAGATGACAAACCTTAACAAGAATTTTGATACTCTACAGAAAGAGCTTAAAGAAACCAAGATAAAAACAGAGAAGACATCTAAAAAGCTGGAAAAAAGTTGATTATAAAACCAAAGTCTTGGACCAAAGAATGGAAACAGCAGAAAAAGAAAGAGCTTCGGAAAAACAAGTACTCCAGCTTCAAGTGGAAAGATCATTATGCATCCTTAGATTTCAAGGCGTCCCAAAAAAGAAAGATGAAAATCTGAAACAGATCCTAAGTGAAGCACGGGCTCCTCTGGCAAACTGTAAACCTGATGTATTACAAACAGACATTGATATGGCTTATCAAACTTATCCAGAATTCATCAAGAAAAATAACCTGCCAGGGGAAATCTTTGTGAAATTCTCTAAAAGATCGACAAGAGATTTGATACTCAAAGCGACTAATGGGACAACTGTAAAAATCCAAGGAGAAGAAGGAAAGATTTTGAAAGATGTTCCATTTGAGATACGGAAAAAGAGGAAGCAATATAAAAATGTTACATCATTTCTACAGAGAAACTCAATTCCTTATCGATCAATTACCACAGAAGGACTTATTTTCAACTTTAAAGGGAAAAAAGAAAAGATTGACTCCCTGATTAAAGCCAAAGCATTTCTGGAACAGCATCAAAGCCCAGGGAAAGAAAAAGGAAAAGTGGAGGACAATAATGCTACCGTAAAAAAAAGCAAACAAGAGGAGCAAGCAGTGATAGTTCCTCTTCTACATCAGTATCTATAGGAAATATTTTTGACTCCAATTGTGAATCTGAACTGGGGGCAGCTGCTCCTAAATCATATAAAGTTAAAATCCCCTTCATGAAGAAGAAGAATCGTAAAGAGAAGAAAGCAGCAAAATGAAGACCTCAGAATCTACTTTGTACTTTATGCAATATAGTGCACTATTATGATATTATACATAAGGTGCCTCTTGTCCAAAGCTAATAATGTGTTCTTTGGCACGCAGTAAGACAAGTGTATCAAACAGGAAATACTTCACAGTTTCCTAAATATGGTTCCTCATACAAGTAAGACTGATTTATTATTGGCAGTCTGTGTTTTCCTTCTTGTAAAAAGTTTGCTGTCCAGTGGGTTTTTTAAAAAAAGAATTGCTAATTTACAGGAATCCAATTAAAGTGGGAAGTTGAGTCATCTGCAGTTACTTCCCCTGTGGCTTCCCTGTTGCTTTAGGTTTATGGCAGGGCTGCTCATTGCTTACTGGGAAATTGTACAGCACACTTGTCTGTATATGGCTTGGACTAGTTTTTCTTGGTGTTTTAAAATAATTCTTCCAGGTCAGATCAAACTGCAATCAAGTCTAGTACTTCATCACCCTTAGTTGTTAGGCAGGTAGCCCCTGGGATGCTGAGATGCTGATAGAGATAGCCAGGGCTTTTTTGGGATGCTGAGTACCTTTTGGCACCTTTGGGGGGTGCTCTCTCAATACCTGATCCTTGTGTGCCAGTCTGCCCCACTCAGCCAAGGACCGAAAGGAAGGAAGGAAGAGGCAGTAGATTGGGGCAGGCTTGGGGTCTGCCTGCTCTCTTCCTTCATCCTTAATGGAAAGGGTCTGTCCGGCTGATGGCAGGCCAGGGGATGGGGCAAGTCACTGCAGGCTCAGGCAGGCAAGGAGATGCAGTTGCCCCATGAGCTGGGTAGGCATGGATCTCAGCAGCAGAAGTGGAGGAACTTGCAGTGGAAGAGGCCAGATTGGTGGTGAGGGAAACAGCAGCACAGAAGTAGCTGTTTTTCTTCATTCCTGGTGGAGGCACATAAGGAAATGGCTGGGCAGGCATCCAGATGGAGATCCTGCATGGTGGAAGGTAGGTCGGGCAATGAGGTAAGCTGCTGTGCCCCCCCCCCACAGGCAAGGACCTGCTGCTACCCTGCAAACTGGGTGGGCAGAGGAGCCAGCAGGGGAAGAAGATGGGCAGGGGAAAGTGGCAGGGGAAGAGCCAGGCAGCAGAGGAGGAGGAAGTGGTGGTCAGTTGACTGCTCTCCAGACCTCCCTCCCTCCCAGGGTAGGAGAAGAGGGATTTCTTCCTCCTAAACCTAAAGATTAATGTTTGAATAGAACTTTGAGCTCCTTCTCAAGGTAGCTTTCACAAAACAAGAGTTGCTAACTTTTGAACCAGCACCTGCTCCTACGTCTTTAACTCTGCAGACATTAGTGCTGATTTCTACATTGTCAAAAGGCTTTGCCTGCTTTCTGCAGATCACCTTCTAGAATCCAACCACACCATTTAGACAAATTAAATGCCCCTTTCTTAAGGGAGGGCAACATTGATCTCCCTCTTCTGCTGCAGCCTACTGAGCCCCCCTCCAAAATGTTGTTCCTGCTGGTTAGTGGACCCTCAGGAACAGCCTCTTGGGGATCTGCAGGGGGGGGGGAGGAATTGGTCGCAACCAGCACAACCTTATATATGAGTATTGGCATCTTGTAATCAGAAGCAACATGGAAGTTCTGCTGGGTTTCTATTGTTCATTTAGGTAATTTAAGCTCAAGGCCACCATCATGTGGTTTGACAATTGATTTCAAAAGTTAATTATGTATTCTGTGAAGAAATGTTTAGATGAGCATCCTGCGCAATGATGTTGATTCTGGCTGAATACAGTGAGGCTTACCTAGGGCTGCTAAATCTGGGGTGGGAAATTCCTGGAGATTTGGATGTGGAGCCTGGAGAGGAGGGACCTTAGCTGGGGTATACAGGCTACCCTTCAAAGCAGCCATGGGAAATGGTCTCTGCCATCTGGAGATCAGTTGTAATTCCAGGAGAGCTCCAAGCCCCACCTGGAGGTGCCCCTAGCCTTATTTTTGAGCAAGAAGATATGCTGGCAGACCCATTTGCTTAAACACACCCTGCCCCAATCTGGCATGGCTTGGGATAGGGCTCCGGTTCTACAGTTCCTATTCCAGGTTCTTAAAGCACCCATGATTTGCCCCCCTCTGTTATACTTCTCAAACACCTTTCTCCTCAGCTGAGTACCAGCAGCAGAAGTGAGGATGTCAGGGGATGGGGGAGATGTGGCGGGAGGCTGCAGTGAAGTTAGTGGTAGACCTGGGGAGGGATCAGTTCCACATGTGCCCTTTGCTCTTAAAAAATCAGAACCTAACCCCTGCTCTATGCATAATCGGGACAAACCTGTTTAAATAAATTGGTCAGCTACCACTGTATCTAGTTTGGCCTTCCAAAAGTACAAGGACTTTTTAATGTTGTCATAATTATTTAAAAAAGCATCTGTCAGAATGGAGACATGTTAGTCTGTCAACGGGAAGCAAGGGAATTAACAGTAACAAAAAGCCAAAAAAAGAATTTATTTATTATTTCGATTTATATCCTGCCCTTTCTGAGAACGGGCTCTAAAATGATGGCAGATGTGATTTTATTTGGGCTGACCTGTGCAAAAAACTGCTTACTATCCATAATCAATGTAATATTAGAAAGAGTCCTCATGGAAGATCAACACCGCTTCTTCTAGTAAAAAAAATATTTTGCTTCTTAAGTTCATCTACTAACAACCATATTCTGTGCTGATGTGAGTGGGAAACTATCAAGAGGAAGTGGAAGCTATTTTGCACAGGTGAACTTCTGCAAATTATATGTAAAATGGTTTTATGACATTGTTACATTGTATGGAGAATCATAAATATTAAGCTTCATGCAACTTTCAGAGGTCATCCAGGACAAACTTCCTTCTCCCACATTGGGTTAATTATTCCCCACTAAACCACCCCTTCCCTTTTAGAAAGACAACTCAACAACTGCCCTTAGTAACATTACTGAGGGTGGAATAATTGCTCATATTTAAAGTGGTTCTAATAATGAGATAAACCTGTTCTTTTTTTTAAAAGGAGATAAACAATATAAAAATATTTGATTTGCAGTAACTTTAAGCAATCTTGAACACAGTGTAATCTAATGGAGTTACTCCAGTTCTAAACCCACTGAAATGAGCTGACAGACTCTGTAGGACTGCACTGATTGTCAGATATGTTCAGTTAATAGCTCACACAAGCACAATGGGTCGTATACAAGTTTTCACTTCCACTATATGAAGAATCACCTGTTGGAAAAAGGCTTCTTCCATCAGAGGAAGGGCACTTTCCATCTACTGAAAACTTCTCAGTTAGTAAGGGATCCATTGGACTGGTCATTTAACCTACCTGGAAAGTTCCCAGTGTGGCCCCAGTTTAGCATGAACAATGTTGATTTGCTGCTTTTGGTAAAACAGAGTTTTCCCATCTCTTTTCATACCTCCATAGGAACACAGATTTTTTTTAAAAAACAAGACTTTTAACAAAAGTTTGCACCTGAATGAATGCAGAAGGAGAAATTAGGCACATTTATATATGGCAGAACCCAGTTCTTCCATATATAAAGCAGTAGAAGAATGTCCAGTATTTAATGAAAGCAGGGTAGGTCCTCCCCATAGCCTCACTCCCCAAACACTTTACTCACAGTTGAACTCTTTTATAGTATTGGAACTCAGCTGAAGAGGGGAAAAAGTGAACAAGAATGATTGGGCAGGGGGGAGAACGTTAAATAAAGAAGCTGAAAAACTGCAACAGCTCATTCTGAACTGCTTACCTTGGTCTCTAGCAGCAATAAGCAGGAGTGCCGCTGAGCCCCACAACAGGTTGAAAGTGCAGACAGACGTCATAGTTCTTGCTCTGGCTGTAACAATTAGTGAAAGGCTGTAAGATCTGGCGGAAATATATGGCCAATGCAGAAGAGGAAGAAACAGCAAGCAAGCAAAACAGGGGCTTTCTGAGAAAAAGTCCAAAGGGAGTTGGTCTTACAAAAAAATGCTTCCTAGAAACAACCTTGGTGCTTTAAACCATTGTGTGAGTTCTGGGCAGTGCTTAGCTTAAGATGTGTTTTCAGTTCCAAAGCACAGTCCTTGAGCAGAGAAAAGAAGAAATAAATGTACTTGAGAGTGCATTTTAATCATCCCACTTGCCAAGACAGCTATCAGCTCTAACAGCTGGCTGAAGGTTAAATGGAAGAGTTCCCTGTTCAGAAGTCAAGAGATCCAGGCTGCTTCCTTACAGCAGATAGAATCACAGAGTCTTAGAGTCGGAAGGGACCTCCAGCATCATCTAGTCCAACCCCCTGCACAATGCAGGAAATTCACAAATACCTCCCCCCACACCCCCAGTGACCCCTGCTCTATGCCCAGAAGAGGGCAACCCTCCTCACTCCAGGTTCCCTGGCTAAACTGGCCTGGAGAACAATTACTTCCTGACCCCAAAGTGGTGATCAACATTTCCATGGGTTTGTAAGAAAGGGCCACAAGAACTAAACACTGATGTAACTCTTCCTGCCCAACCTTTCATGATCCGCCTAAGTATATAGAATCTGCAGTGCTGTCAGATGCCATCTAGCCTGTTTGAAAACCTCCAAAGAAGGAGAGCCCATGACCTCCCAATGAAGCCTACCTGTTCCACTGAGGAACCACTCTAACTATCAGGAAGTTCTTCCTAATGTTTAGCTGAAAACGCATCTGATTTAATTTCACCTCGTTGGTTATGGTTTGACTTTCTGGAGCAACAGAAAACAACTCTGTGCCATCCTCTACATGACAGCCTTTCAAGTACTTGAAGATGGTTATCATATCACCTCTCAGTCACCTCCTCTCCAGGCTAAACATACCCATGCTAAACATAGCCTTTCCTCATAGGACTCGGTCTCCAGACCCCTCACCATCTTTGTTGTCCTCTTCTGGATGTGTTCCAGATTGTCTATATCCTTCTTAAATGGTGGTGCCCCAAACTGAACACAATACTCTAGGCGAGGTCTAACAGAGCAGATTAAAGCGATACCATCACTTTGCATGATCTGGACACTATACTTCTGTTGATACAAGCCAAAATGACATTTGCCATTTTAGGTACCACATCACACTATTTCCACATTGCTTTAATCACTGATATAAATGAAGAGGCATTCACACTGGCAACAGAGCTTCTATAAGAGCTGTTTTCTGCACACTTTCCTGCCCCTCACCATTTTTCCTGCCTCACCACTGGATGGCTTTTTTAAAAAAGCACAACAGTAATTGCTGCATTGCTCTAGCATTATAGTAGTTTCTATTTGTTGGTTTGTTTTAAAAAACTTTAGTTGGCATGTTGGAGGAAAATGGTAGCCCTGAGGGGATGTTGGCAGGAAATTGTGACTGTTTGGGGTGGGACATTTGAAACGTATGCCTTCTAGATCAGATGGAGTGACAACACACTTGGACTATGTTTTTGCCTAAAAGACTGGAGTTGAGTATGCTTTAGAACAGGGGTGTCAAACATATGGCCCACAGGCCAGATGTGGCCCCTGCAGGGCTGCTATCTGGCCCCTGAGTGACTGGCTCTCTGCTGCTTCCTGTTTCCTGCATCACAGCTCCCTTTGCCCAGTCTCTCCTATTTCCTGCTTCTCAGAGGAAAGAAAGCAAAGCCTCCATTCCCTCTATTGGCTGAGGGCTCCTCCGCCTCCTCTGGGGAGGGAGGAGGGAGGAAAAAGCCAGAGAGAGAGAGAGAGAGAGAGAGAGAGAGAGAGAGAGAGAGAGAGAGAGAGTCCCATGGCACTTGGAGAGATCCCCTTTCCAGTTCTAACAGGGGGTGAAGAAACCTAACAGTACAGCTTGCATTCTTTATTAGTGAAAGGGAGCAAGAGTAACAAAATTTGTGGCAGGGCATGAGCTTTCATGAGTCACAGCTCACTTCTTTATATACAGCTAGAATGTGAGTCCATCCATCCTTATGTCTTGGACAGTGAAGTGATTTCAGACGGCGAATGACAATAGTAACCATTGGTAATGAGAGAAAAAATCTAGGTCTCAGTTCAGTCCAGAAGACTGAATTGAGCTTCACTATAAGTTGCAATTCAGCAGTCTCACTTTCTAATCTCCTTATCTCCCTTTGAAATTCCTTTGTAAGAGAACTGCTACTATTAGATCAGCAACCGAATGTCCTGGAAGGTTACAATCTTCCCGAACTGGTTTTTGAATGTTGTGGTTTCTAATAGCAGTAGAAAGAGTAAGAGTCCAGTAGCACTTTAAAGACTAACATCCAGGCTGCTGGGCAGGAAACTCAAGGCCAGGACCTCTAAGGTAGCTTTCTCAGATTGGGCTCTTTAGCTTGGAGAAACGACGGCTGAGGGGTGACATGATCGAGGTTTATAAGATTATGAATGGGATTGAGCAGGTTGAGAAAGAAGTACTTTTCTCCCTTTCTCACAATACAAGAACTCATGGGCACTCCATGAAATTGCTGAGCAGTCGGGTTAGAACAGATAAAAGGAAATACTTCTTCACCCAAAGAGTGATTAACATATGGAATTCACTGCGACAGGAGGTGGTGGCAGCTACAAGCATGGACAGTTTCAAGAGGGAATTAGATAAACATATGGAGCAGAAGTCCATCAGTGGCTATTAGCCACAGGGTATAGATGGAAACTCTCAGTCTGGGGCAGGTGATGCACTCTATTCTTGGTGCTGGAGGGGGCAGAAGTGGGAGGGCTTCTAGTGTCCTGGCCCCACTGCTGGACTTCCTGATGGCACGTGGTATATTTTGGCCACTGTGTGACAGAGTGTTGGACTAGATGGGCCATTGGCCTGATTCAACATTGGCTTCTCTTATGTTCTTATGTTGTGGTAGGGTATGTGCTTTTGTGAGTCAGACTTTTTTCCGTTTATTCTTTGCATCCTCCTGTACCAAACTTGAGACCTAGGTTTTCTGTCTCATTACCAGTGCTGGTATCTCCAACACCTACTACCTCTGCACACCTAATCCAATCACACCTGTTGTTGCCATTCGGCTTCTGAAATAATCTTTATAAAGTTTATATCTCTGGTACCTTGCGTTTCATTTTTATGGCACACATGTGACATTTATATCAGATCCAGCCCTCATTACAAATGAGTTTGACATCTCTGGTTTAGAAAGGGTATATTGAAGACAGAGTCGAAGTCCAGATACAGTCCGAGGAGTCAAAATCACAAGACAGAGGTAGAGTCAGTCGCGATGTCAGGAGCAATGTTCCCTCTACGCTGTGGAGTCTTGTGAGCAAAAAATTCTTCTTTGTGAGCTACTGGGATTAAAGTTGTGAGCAAACGATTTGGCTACTGCTCTGGAGCCATCCTCTGAGCTAAGACCAAAATGTGTGAGCTGGAGGCTAAAGAACTGTGAGTTAGCTCACACTAACTCAGCTTAGAGGGAATACTGGTCAGGAGTAATTCGATGTGTTGCTTCCACCACCAGTCTCTCCCTCTCTTCACCCTTTATAGCAGAGGCTTCCATCACACAGCTGGGTCCCATCATGTAGGTATATGGACTCTTCTCCTTACCATCTAGACTCAGATGTCTGTGAGCTGATTCTCAAGACAGGTCTTCCTCCGTCTATGTTCTAATGGAGATGAGGTAGGTGAGGTGGAAGGCGGGACACTCTCTGGTTGTGAGCGATGGGCCTGAACAGCTGGGCAGCTACTGTCAGGAAGGTTGCAGTAGCTTTCTACAGCAGGTCGTCTGCAACTAACTGTGAGCTGGGACCTCCTTCATCTGCCTGTTCTTCTTCCATAGAGGCCTTGGTCTCTTCAGGGTTGGCTGTGCCTGGCTGATCCATGACACCCAGCTGAGCCAGCAGGAAAAGTGCTCCCCATGGGATCAGCTGCTTTGCAGGCTTTCTTGGGCAGTCCAGTTTAAAGGGTGTGCCCAAAAGAACCTCAGCTGAGCACTCTCAGATGTTTATTTGTAGCTTTGCCACTGCTTTTTCTCAGTTTTTTTCTTTGCGAGTCTATTGGAGCCCCCCAAATTTGGGATTTCCAAAAAACCTGGGATCCATATACTTTACCAGAGTTGGGGGGGATCCCAAATTTTTTTGGTTCCAATAGATCCGAATCAAAAAATATTGAGAGAAAAAAAATAACATACCCGAAAGCAGTCTGAGTCAGGAGCCACACCTTCATATGCTGTCCAAGACTGCAAAATGGAAGCCATGTTTGATATTACAACTGAGGAACTGATATTAGGCTATCATGCAATAGAAAAGCTGACTCACAGGGAAGTGGCCTAGACACTCCCTTGACAACAATTCTATTCCATGGTTTCCTGAGGGCTCATCTAAGTTTGGGCCACAATTAACAATCCAGGTTTGCAGAAGAGTAACTTGCCTTCTAGAACTATCCAAGAATCTTCCTTACAATACAGGATTCTCTGGGAAAAGTGATGACAAGTGAGCCAGGCCCATTGGTCATCTCCTCACCTTTGTAAATCCAACTTCTCACTCTAATAGTTTATTCAGAAACGCAGGAATCCTGCCTAATCCTTTGATGAATCAGACTCAAACTGGTATTCTGGGTGGGTAACCTAATCATCTCAGGTTGACATCTCCCATATTTCCCCATACTTTTGAACATGGTTAATAATTTGGAGTTTCTTCTTCCTCCCACTCCCCTAAAATTCAAACCTTCCAGTCATAGCAGAAACTATCCCCTTTCTCAATACAACTAAAGGTGAATAAGTCACCTCACAACCATTTGTAGCTGGTATCTGGATCGTACTTGTTACCTCAACCTCATGGTTGGTCTACCTCCTTGCTGAAAGTACTGAGTCTAATCTCGACTACAAACTGAATTGCAACAGAAGCTCCCAACACCCTGGATTCCTCCTCCTTTCAATCTTATTTTGATGCAGACTGCATCAGGTATAACTTTGGTCCCCATCTTGATCTACCTCCCTTTATTTTCTAACCCACACTGCACTACACAGAGAGCTGGTATTTTGCTCCTCTTTGTTATTTAAGCCTCACATCTAGAAGAATGGACACCTCTGTCCCCATGGATTTCATTTCCCCTCTGTCCTATTCCCATTTTCTCATATTTAAACCTGTAGCTTAAAAAGTAATTCCTGTTTCAAATTGGAGTCCCTCTGCTGGATGCTTGGTTGTTATTGTTAGTTAGGATAAGAATATGCTATTTGTCTGTGATTTAGTACTACTAGTATTTGCACAGGATAAGTCCCCCACCCACTATTGTACCAGTCCCTCAATAAACTCCACATTTCTTTTAAATATTTATATCAGCACTCCATCATCTTTTTCCTGCTTAAACGTGCTACTTGCAATTACCTCTTTAGGTAAAAGATACTGGTTTCTGCTCCCAACACAAACACACAAGCTTATTCCCCATGTTAATCTGAATGTATGTTCAAGTGTTTGTAGGGGTGTCGTAACATAGTCTGTGGGTGCCCACCCCCATATTGCATCCCTATTGATGGACACAAACATCAAAATTAGAATTGGGAGTGGTGAAGTTTTTCTTTTGTACACCAATAAAGATTAGCTGTCCTATGTTTTATCAAGTAGTCGGTCCTATACATGAATTGTTATGATGCATAAATTTATATACATTGATTTTATTCCCTCTGCTGGCTGCTCATTTCTAAAGAGATTAATTATAGCCTCATGGCCAAACTACACTTATGTTTATGGGTCATATCTGTGCACATACCTGTCATTTCAGAGCTAAACTTGGGACTGTTTAAAAATGCCTTGGGGCGGGCTGTGTGGGCACTTGAAAAGGCACAGAGGGTGGGTGAAACAAGATTGCCTGGTCCTAGCATGCTGTGGGCCCAGTCAGGCCCCTGTGGCTTTTTGAAATGGCAGGAGTTCAGCTCTAAAATGGTGGTGGCCTGATCTGCAGACACCCTAATATCTAATTTGGGCCACAGGCTCATTGGACAGCACATGGGTGCCAGAGCATAAGATTATTTAATAATAATAAGAGTCCCTCTGCAGATTTGAAAGGGGTGATAAAAAAAGAAACAGCCTTCTGCTTGTTAATTTCTCAGAAACAATGCTCTCTGCATGGAAGCACACAGAAGTTTCATCAGAACGCTTGTGGGTAGACAGCTGCAGAGTAACTTCACCTTCTGAAGTACCTAAATTAGGCCCTTCTTTAAGAAGGACAGGTGGCACTCCCAAGCTTTAGGCATTGTTTGCTTGCTTTCACGTTAGCCTCTTCCCAGTCTTCTGTGTCCCTGTTGTATAAACTAGGAATTAGAACTGCAAGCTCTGATTGGTGAGAGCAAATTTTAGTTTTGCTTAAAGAGCACATGATTTCTTTTAAGTCATTGTGAGCTGTTGCTGGGTGTGATTGACTGCACTTTTAAAAGCTTAGAAGTGCTGTACAAAAAGGACTGTGAAGGGTTCATTCTTCACAAAACCAGAGAGCCTTGAGTTACAGGCTGCTCCAAGGAATCTGATTGGTTAGCATCAGCTGAACAGAGAAAGACTTGGGAGCTGAATGCTGAGGAGAAATTCACTGATTTCAGCCCTAGCTGAGAGGAGTCGAGTACTAACAGTGTCTGAATTCAGCCCTGACTGAAAGCAGTTTAACACAGATGCAGTACTGGGGAGATTGGCAAGGAAGTGGGTAGTTAGGCAAAAACTCCCATTTGGGCCAAGGAAAGGAGATAAATCTTCTAATGAGAGAAGAATTTCCCTACCCAGTCAAAACAGGGAGATAGCTCTGAAGAGTGGAGAGATTCCTGGTCTGGTGTGGCTAGAGACTGCCTTGTGAAATTTTAAGAGTAAGTTAAAACTCAGGAAGAGTACTGGTGTGTTAAAACTTATTTGCCTTTTTTGATTACAGTTTGACTATGATAACGATAGTATTAAGTCATACCAACATCTCAGTACAATGTAAAATTACGTTTAATATTTTATCATTTAATAGCTAATGTTAATGGTAAATAACTTTGGGGCTTTAATAAGGTTATACAGCATATAAAGATTACAAAATGTTTGTTGATGTAGTGTCAATTTTATAGAACTGAGGGAGAAAATACTCTTAATATTACTCTTAATATGTCCTATACATGAAACACGTATTTTAAATTTTTTGTTTATTGTGTTGTTGATTGTTCTTGTTACATATGTATATGTTAAATTTTCTAATCAAATTCTTATTTCCCTGTTCCTTTTCCTTTCTGTACCCTTAATTAAAAATAAAAATATAGTTTAAAAAGAGTCCTGGTGTGTTTAGAGAAGGGGTTTGGGTACTGGATAGAGTGCCCCAGCCTTCTGGAAACAAAAGGAGTCAGTGAATACTCAAATAAAGTGTACTGGAGTGTTTAGGAAACACTGGAACAAAAGCCTTTCATTATAAAGGTTTCAAGTCACTGTGAATAGCTTAAGAAACTCTCGTTAGCCTGAAACATATTGAAGTGTAGTCTGTGTGTCTACTGATTTTACCTTCGAGTTATGAGTTACCTCAGGAATTTTACCCCTTATTTCACCTTTTCCCCTTGTTCCACAACACTTAGTCGAGTCTGAATGAGGAAAAATAGAATTTATTGCAATAAAAGCTGAGCTGAGCAAAGCTGAAGCCTGCTAATCAAGCTGCTCTGACCCCATCAGGGTGGTCAGATCTTTTATATTCCTGCTGACATGCAAAGCAGGTGTTGGTACATACACAAAGCTATTGCTTACATGCTATGGGTAAAATCATCATGAGGGCTAAAGGTCATGTTGGCATCATTCCATTGGTCAAGACCTGTGGTGCAGCATAAAATTTTTCATGCATATGTGCCCAGCCAGTTGAGTCCAGCTGGGGTCTTCAGCCCCCCTCTATCCTAGTGTTAGCAAAAGCAAGAAGGCACAGCTTGTGTAGATAAGAATGGAATGTGCCAAGGATGCTTCCTCCCAGATGCTTGCGATGCTGGGCTGACTTGTTATCAGTCAGGCCTGACTGTATCCTAGCAACAAGTGAGATACTTTGGACAAGTCTGTATGGCACCTCTAAACTTGTGTCTCACACCCTCATGTCGAATAAAATATTTTGTTATTTTTGAACTTCCAAAAGTCTTGAGTGCCATTTCAGTTATTTAAATTAAAGGGGGCTCTTGACCTTTCTCTCAGGGTCCTGGGCTAAGCCAGCCATAAAATATCATACTGTGACAGGGTAGGACAGCTAGAGTTCTTCAGGAAAAAAGAAAACATAACTAGTGCAGCTCAGTTACACAGGAAAATGGAGAGAAAATCTTGCCTCTGAGGGAGGGATGTGGATAGGTGTGTTATACTAGGAAATTAAGAACTTTAGATAAGGCCTTTCCCCTAGCAATGAGTGGTTGCATTTGAGTAATTCTCACATGTCAGTCAATACTGGATAAAGTCTATCAGTGTACAAAACAAGAACTAAATCAAATTACTGGTTGCTTGTTTTCAGTTCCTTTGCTGTACTGTACAAAATTATAGCAAAGAAATTGAAAACAAAAGCAGTCAGTATTATGCCCCGTCACATTTGGATTTGTTCTATCCCAGTTGATTCTAAAGGGGATTAGACATGTTCATGGAGCATAGGTTTATCAATGGCTAATAGCCACAGTGACTAAACAGAATCTCATAGTCAGAAGGAGGAACACCTGAGTATCTGTTGGGGAAAACATAGGAAGAGGCTTTGTTCCTCATGACTTGTTTTAAGATCTTCTAGTTGGCCCTGGTATGAAACAGGATGCTGGACTAGCTTGGCCACTGGTGAAATATAGCATGACTGTTCTTTCTGCTCAAAAGTTTTTGGGACAGGTTTACTTTATTTAGATGTAACCCTTCTCCCTTATTATGGGACTCAAAGCAACAAAGCATGACCATGACTCAGGTCTCAAAGGTTCACCTGAGCAATGCAAATACACTATAGGTTCAGTAGTCAATCTTGACAAATACCCCTCCCCTGAGCACCAACTAAATCAATGCCCAATGAAACAGTGTAAGTGTTCCTAAGCCCAGCCAAGTTGCAGCTGTGGGAGACAGTTGCAATACAAAGAAGTGGAAGAGGCAGTTGATGGAAACCTTATGCCAAGAAGCAAGTCCTGGCCATTACTTAATATTGCTGCTGAAGGTCAAAAGCTCTAGATGTGGTAACAAATCTTCTGGGGGTAGGAGTATTTTTCCCCAGAAGTGGGACAACTGGAGTTCTGCAGATGAAATGAGAGCAGCTGGTGCTTAGCAGCCAAGGTGGTAAGTAGCTGAGAATAGCAAAGCTATTTAGTTATTAATGTTAGCCTAAATACTTTGAGGCACTATACAGCTTCAAAGAGCCAGGCAACTACATTGAAAGCACTAACCGAATGCTTAGCAACAGATTTACAAAAGTATGGCCATTCCATTCTAAATGACACATTTTATTCTACACTATTAAACAGTGGGAATGTCGCTATGCTACTGTTTGTGCAGATATGTTAAATGGGAACTGGATTGGAGTTTAATGTAGGGTCAGACCCCCACTATCAAAACAGAATGACAATAGCTTGAGCTTTAACCCAAAAAGAACCTTTTCAAAGCAGTAGCTTTTTGTACGAATTGCAGGAAAGTGCAATTGGTACCTATATCCTGTGCTTGTACCAGGGCAGAATGCAAATATGGAGCATAAAGAAACCATCCATGTTAAGCTGGATCTGATGCAGCTAAAACAATAATCTATTAACAATGGCTGAAAAATGAAAAGTGGAGCAGGCCACAGGAAAACACGGGAGGTAGTAGGAAAACACAGATTGCTTCTCTTCCTAGCAAACCAAGATACAATGTTCAGTCTGTACAGATACATACTATGGTGTGACCAGAGTTTGGAAGTTAGCTTGAAACTCTTTTAAAAGGAAGCTGTAATTAATGTCTAAGCAGATGTTAATGCTGAGAAGGAAGGAAGATGCATACTAGAGAGAAAAGCACAAGTTTATGGCTTCCTTCCAAGTTGTTAAAAGTACCAGGAATATTATGGCTGCATGGGGGTCACTGCCTATAAGAGGGTGATGTAAGTGAATAGTTTGAAGATCAGAATGGGATTTGAGAGCATACATCTTCACAGGGCTGCCCACATATACAGTCAAAGTCTGGACTTGGCAGGAATCCTCTGGAAACAGCCAAAGGGCATCACTCACCACCTCCTCTTATCTCTTGGAGTAGGGGAAAAAAGACTCACGATGCTTGAAATCTTTTACTCAAGGTTTTAATACATATTTGCAAAAATAATAAGACAATTATAATCCTTACATATGCCACAGTTTTCCTTCATTTTACCAAAGATATATACAATCCAGTGTAATAAAGATTACATAAACACATAATTTCCTGAACGTAACAAACTTTGGCTCAAACCAGCCAAAAACAACACTTTTGGGCACAATTATTTCACTGGAAGAGAAATGTGTTAAATTCATTCCCAGTGAAATTCATGTGAACCTAAAACTAACTCTCAAATTTTTGGTTAAACCTCTTGCTTGTCTACTAAGATATGCAAAACAAAGAACATTATTTTAGGCACATTACTTTTTTTAAGCCACAGAGGGACTCATGAGTTCATTCCAGACTGTTCTGCAAGAAGTAACCCTGGGGAACCCCACAGGAAGACGGGAGTTGGAACAGCCACACTTGCATCCCTTCAGAAAGGTAAAGGTGGGACAACACTTTCATTCAAAATGCAGCCTTCTAGCAAAACCCATGACACTTTTATTAGAGCATCTTCACATTCTTAACACAGGATAATGCAATGTGTCCAGAAGAGAAAGATGACCAATCCCCCCCTTCCTCCAACAGTCAGAAATTTCGTTCTGCAAGAGTAGAAATGCAGCTCAGTCCATCTGATGTAGAAGCAATGTGTGTAAGTGCGCAGGATTTTTTTGGAGGGCAAATACCAATTCATACTCCAAAAGGCTTACATTATCTATATGCCCCCCTATTCTTCTCTACATTGCCCCCCATTCTGCTAAGTCTTCATCCTCATGTTTCTCATTCAATTTCCAATACTTAAAAGAAAAATAGAACTGCTGGGAATCACTCATCAACTGCAAGCTAAATGGAGCACAGCCTTACTTCAGAAGCCCAGTGAAATCAAATCAGTGTCTCATAGACTATGCCTTTTCTTCTAATGAAATATTTGCATTATGTGGGACTGCAGTGTAAGACTCAGGGGCAGAACCAGTGACAGTTTTCCTAAAAAAAAAAAGGGGGGAGGAGAATTAGTATAGACACTTCTTACTTCAAGAAAATATAGCAATTTCTTCCTTTTGTTTGCTTTTCCGTGTTAGGAAGAAGAAAAACAAACACAATGCATTTCACAATATCCAATCCCCCAACCTCCCCCCCGCAAACAAATGTTAGTCACTCTCAAGCAGTATCAGTTGCAGAAGCTACTGCAGCAGAACTCTATCAAACATCAGCAGTTACAGGAAATAAGTGAAGTTATTATATAAATAGATACAACAGAAATAGACCATGAGTAACACCAGAACTAAATACATGAAAATGACCACCCAGAATAACACTGGTGTATTCAATGTATTCCCATCTTTGCCCCCAAATCAAAATTCCACAGGCATTGTGCACACATGAGGGCTTCTTCCCATACCCACAGATCTGCACACAGGAGCTTTCCCATGCACAAGTACCTGTGCTGAAGCTCCCAGATGCTGAAGAAGTTGTTGAACATGGTGTTTACTGAAAGGGACGAGGTTAGGGTTTCCCGGTTCCTGGCAAAATGCCACCTTAATGGCACATAGGTGTTTTAATCACCAATGGGAAAAGGGCAGAGAGGTTCCAGGCAGAGATAATAATTGTATCATCCCTTTAAATAAGTTCCCAAAATAATTTTTTATAGAAATATCATGTGGTATATTCATGAGGTCTGGAACTCTGAAGAGAAATTTTAAAGCATCAGAATTAGCCAGTGTTCTAAGCAGGCAATTATTAATTTGGTCTTCAAAACACTTGATTGTTGAACCAGGAGAACTAGCATGATGCCATAGACAGAAGGTTAGGACGTGGGAAGTATAGCTTCAAATGGCGGCACAAAAATAATAATAACTGGGATGCCCTGAGCGTGTGAATGTTGGAAGGTAAAAAATTCCTTCTTAAAGCAATGTAGTGTGTAAAAATTCATACAAGCATACACACCCCCAGACCTGGGAGGCATGGGGAGAATATACTATTTGCCCTAACAAGTACAAATTTACTTGTATCAGGATTAAAAAGAACTTTGGCACACATGCAAAGACAAATATTTTGTAGTTCAAGAGAAATCTAATGTCAATGCACTTTTTAGAGGAAAAAACCTTGCATTTGAAGATAATAGGTACATACAGTGTTTGTTAGAAACATTCATGCCAGCAAATAATGAGAAATCCCCTGTATTAGTCAATGTAGATGACTGGGTGCTGACAGAGGAGCAGTTTAGATTCCCAGATACCTTTCAGGACTCAAGACCATTTCAGGACTCAACTAAGATATTTCATCTGTGAATTATTTACAAGACAGTTCTTCTGTTGATGTGCTGATTTGAAACAAACAACTGAGCAGCAGGAAGAGCCGGCTGACTGAAAAACGCTGGCCGGAACACGTCTAGTCCGAAGGCAGAAGCGACCCCTCCGTCAGCTGCAAGTGTGTGTGGAATTAAAAGAATTATATGTTGTCCTCCCTGCCCCTGATATAAACACTGTTAGTCCCACATGTCAAGTGTAACTGTAAATTGCTCAGAGCCTGCAGGTGCGTGGGGTGAGAGATCAATAAATTGAAAGATTATTATTATTATTATTATTAAAATTACGTTAGCTCTTAATAGAATGAGATTCTTATATTGCAACACTCAGGATCAACTGGTCCAATGGACAACACCTTGTGCCTTGCTGAAACAAGCCTGCCTCAAAGATGAAATGTTTACTGAAATGTGGGAAATAAGAGCAATTGTTTCATTCCAAATACACAGGGAAGGCCACAGCTTACAGCAGGAGAACCCATGTTATATACTGAGAATTATGCAAGTAGCTGTTAGGGCTGGTGATATGATCAAACATTTGCCATACTTAGCAAAACTAAACTGTTAATTACAACTTCAAGAATGCTAGTTTGCTTCCAAACAACTCTGAATTCAGTTCTGAACTATTATATGTGATTATTATTTATAAATGTGCCCTTAAGTCACAACTGATTAATGGTGGCCCATGAAGTTCTACCTCATGGGGTTTTCAATGCAAAAGATAAGCAGAGGTGGTTTGCCATTGGCTTCCTCTGCATAACAGCCCAAGTCTTCCTCAGTGGTCTCCCAGCCAAGTACCAACTTTGCTTAGCTTCCAAGCTCTGATAAGATCAGACTAGTATGGGCTCTCAGGGCTGGTGACTATTATTTATAATTAACAATATTTTACAATAAAGGTGAGCAATAGTCCTTAACTCAAGTACTTGGGTTTACTTGTGCATTGTACCCCACCCTGAGCCCGCTCACAGAGGAGGGTGGGATAAAAATCTCATAAATAAATATTCTGAAGCTCACCCCTCAACCCTGCCCCATTATAAAGATGTGAAATTCAGCCTTTAAATGTGATTGAAGTGTAGTGTAGTGGTTAATGACAGACTAGGATCTGGGAGACCCATGTTTCTGGTTGTCTCCCAGGTTTCTAGTTAGATAATAGTATGTTATTCAGAAGATTTAGTTCAATGAATATATTACAGCTTGTCAGGGCCGGCTCGCCCACTAGGCGAGCTAGGCACTCGCCTAGGGCGCAACAGCCGCAGGGGCGCCAAACTGCGCCCTGTCCCTCCCGCGAAAAGCCCCTCCGCCACTCCTGCCACCTCCCCGAGCACCCCGCTGGGGCTCAGAAGGCGGCAGCAGCACTTGCCTGCCCTCTCCCCAAAGCCCAGGGGGGGAGAGGAAGTGGGGGGCGGCTGGTGCCGCACTGCTCAGTAATTGGGAGGAGAGCAGTGCGGGGGCTGGGGGGCTCAGAAGGGGCGCCAGTCCAGCCCGGGCTCCCTCCGGCAGCACTGCAGCCGGTGGCGGGACTGGGGGGGAGATGTCGGCGAGGTGAGGTACGGGGCGCTGCCGCTGCTCCCCCGCCCGCCGGGTCCCAAGGAGGAGCCGGCCTGGCTGGACGGGGAGGGCGGGAGGCGCGCGTGCTGAGCTCCCCATCTCGCTTGCAGGCTGCCATTTCTGCTGCGGAGAGAGGCAGAAGCCGAGGTGGGTGTCGCACGGGGAGCGGGCGGGCAGGGGGGCGACCCCCAGGCGGGAGCCCCGAGGGGGAAGCGACTGAGAGAGTGGGGCTCTCCTCCCTCCCCCTCGAGGAAGAGCTCTGAAGCGCCGCTCCGTCGGGGCCGCTGCCAGGCCTGGCCCGTGAACCCCTGGAAGAGCGCCGGTGCCCGCAGGAGAGCCTTCGAGCCGGCCTCTCGCAACCCCGCCCGCCTTTCCCTGAATCCGGGCCGAGCCGAGCCTCCCTGTCGGGCAGGCGGTGGTGCGGCTTCTCCCCCCCCCCGACAGCCCTCCCAGGCCCACTGCTGGGCGCAGGGCTTCTGGGCTGGGCCATGGGGTGGGGCGGGCAGGCGGTGACGTGGCTTCTCCCCCCACCCCCCGACAGCCCTCCCAGGCCCTCCACTGGGCTCAGGGCTTCTGGGCTGGGCTGCGGGGTGGGCAGGAAGCTGCGGCACAGCTCCCCCCCCACGGCCCTCCCAGGCCCTCCGCTGGGCTCAGGGCTTCTGGGCTGGGCCACAGGGCGGGCAGGCGGTGGCTGCGCAGCTTCTCCCCCCCCCCCACAGCCCTCCCAAGCCCACCACTGGGCGCAAGGCTGGGGTTTCTTCTCTGTGCTGCGGGGTGGGCTGGCAGCGCAGCTTCCCCCCCCCCACAGCCCTCCCAAGCCCATCTCCGGGCAGAGAACAGGTTCCCCCCCATGGCCCTCCCAAGCTGCGGCCCAGCTCTCGGGCTCCGACACTGGGGGGGGGGCGCCAGAAGGTAGCCCCACCTTGGGTGCAAAGAACCCTAGGGCCAGCCCTGCAGCTTGTTGTGAGGCCTTGGGAAAGAACTGAAAAGCAATTTAATGCAAGATGCTCAGCAAGCACTAGGAAACAGCAAACACCCAGTTTCAAGAAGATCAAAGTAGCCAAAACTCTCAAAATAAAGACAGTCCTACACAGTAGCATGCCCAGAAGATTAACCTTAGAGATAGTTCTGACTATCTTGTGCCATGTCAGACCTAAGGGAAATACTTTTGCTGAAAAGAGCACCACATTCAATTTGTTAAGGAGTCCTAGCTAACAGTTTGCATTAAACTATCCCACATCCACAACCCCTTGGATTACATCAGCATACCTGGATATCAATGATTAATCAGATAATTAAAACAATGGAATGGTGCAGAGATCACTTGTAATCATGAGTTTCCTGTACTGGATGAGAAGGATCCAAACAGGTTTTCTGCTGGTGAAAAGCAGAGGGGGAACCCTTTTGACCACCCCAAATGTCTATGCTGAGGATCATGGGATCCGCACTGACCAAAGCCATGTGGGTCAGAGGCTGTAGTAACGAGGAGAACTGGGGGAGACAGCTGTCTGGATCCAATCCAGTATCCACAGCCAGGAAATCATGTGCTGTATTAAACTAAGGACACCCCTTCTTAATTAGTGCTCACCCAATTCTATGAACATATATTACAAATAAGAGGAAAACAACATACACAACACTACATTGAAAATGGTCTCTAGGCAGCAGCCCGGCACACAAAAACACACACTGAGAAAAGCAAGGAAGAAAGCAAAGAGATGTGCAAGACAAAAGTGCTTTGAAGAACTTTGTTTTAATCTGTCTAGAAGGCTATAGTTGAAAATTATGACTGGACCTGTATCTCGGCCCCCAGCATAGCAGCTTGAAAACCATTTAGTTTCTGAAGAACTTTACTGAGTTTTCAGTTAAGACTACACTCAAGGAATTGATTACATGGTTAGATCTGAAAGGCAGTAACAAGCCACTGAGATCTGTGGATTGGGACACACGTTTGCACACTACTTTGATAATATTAGAAATTTCAGGGACTTCAATACCAGATTTTTTTACTATACACAAGACATTTCCAAGCCAGCATTAGAATGAACAGCAAAGTGTAAATGATGCAGTAGGATTAGGCATTCTAGACAAATAATGTTTTAGTTACTTTCTGTCTATTGCACAGTAGGTCAGCACAGTTGGTCAGGATGCAACACATCAGCCTTTCTGGACAGCAAGCACATTTATATGGGAAAGTAGGTTCAGAGAAGCCCAGAAGCATACGCTTGCTCAAAGAGCCACAAAAAGGCTATAAGAAATCCGAGAAAGCATATCTTCGGCTGACTCACCCCTGTCTTTTATGGCGAGCTCTGTATTTCAGAGCAGCAACAGCTACAGCAGCAGCTATAGCAACTACAGCTATAACAGCAACAGCAATTCCTTAAAGGGAAGGAAAAAAACCCCAGTGATAAAAATTACCATAGTTTATAAGGTGAAGCAACTAACAGTTTTTCTGTTTAGGAACAGATCCTGAAGTCAGTGCATCAACACAGAATGAAATGAATTTCTAGAAGTAGCTTTTGAGACAAGACCCTAAACAAGGCTTGAATCTAAACCAATCCTAAATGAGACATGTAACTGGTGAACACTGAAGGGAAAAACAAGGTTCCACTTGCTCTGAAGCTACACCCTAGGACTAAAAAGGACCAGGCAAGGCGGGATATAAACATAAATAAATAAATAAATAAATAGGTAGGAATGAGGACTGTGCTCGGGATGCTTGACCACAGCTCCCTGGTTTCCCATTTTAAACTGATTATCAGATATGCTGCACTCCTAACCACTACACCAAACTGACTGGTGGTTGAGCAGCTCCAGGCCTTCTTGGATAATGTTTCCGTCCTGGATGATCTCTGCAGACACCTGGATCAAGGTGGGTTGGCGCTGCTGTTGCTCTTGGATTTGACGGCAGCATTCGACATGGTCATTTACAATCTCTTGCCCCACTGCCTTGCCAAAGCAGAGATATGGGGGACTGCTCTACAGTGGCTTTCCTCCTTTTTCAATGGTTGGGGACAGACTGTGCCACCTGGGAAGACTGCCAGCTGGACTTCACCCGAGATAACTTGGACAGGGTATTAGAAGCTGTGGCTTAATGGTTACAGCAGAGCTGGTTGAGACCAAATCAAATGAAAATGCAGGTCCTATATCTCAGTTGTGGGGGCTTGGGATCGGGAATCTGGCTCCCGATACTTGGCGGGGCGCCTTTGACACCAGTGCCCGGGCGAGGAGCCCTGGGTCGATCCTGGATGCCTCACTTTCATTGGACGACCAGGTTGCCACTGTTGCCATGTCTGCCTTTTATCCTTCCTTGTTCCCTATCACTCCTCCCAAGACTTAGCTACAGTGATCCATGCAACGGTCACTTCCAGGTTCATTTTACACGGGGCTGCCCTTGAACCTGACCTAGAAACTCCAGCTGGTGCAGAATGTAGCAATGCCCTTGCTGATAGCATTGTCTGTGCTGGCATGCATTCAACCCGTGCTATGCCAACTGCACTGGCTACTAGTTCAGTATCAGATCCACTTCAAGATTATGGTGTTGACCTTTAAAGCCGTACATAGTCTGGGACCAGCATATCTTCAGGACCATGTCTCCCCACATATGTGCTGGAGAGCCTTGCGCTCTGCAGAACTTCTACTGGTAGCCCCTGGCCCGAAAAACATCTGCTTAGCCTCAACCAGGGCCAGGGCTTCTCTGCCCTGGCCCCCGCCTGGTGGAACATGCTCCCAATTGAGATCACAGCTCTGCGGGACTTCCTACAAGTCTACAAGGCCTGGAAAACAGAGTGGCAGACTTTCTACCATCTTGGCCTCCCCTGCCTACAGATCCCTACTATCCTGCTAACGTCTAACAGGAAGCACATTGGACTACTCTGGAGTCATGTTATCTCTCTTAGCTGCTATCCTACTTTATTTAGCTGGTTTTTAATCATATATTCACTGTATTTTATCTCTGTTGTGAGCCTCCATGAACCAATTATGGGATAGGGCAGGAGAAAAATGCAATAAATAAATAAATAAATAAATAAATAAATAACTCACCAACAGCAACTAGAACACCTGTGTTAGATCCTGGGGGTGTGGGAAGAAGAGAGTAAACATTTGGAGTTAAAAAAGAGCCAGAAATGCACAAAGATAGTGTCAGATCATACCATACATTTTAAGTAATGAGTCAGAAATTTTAGACAATAGTTTTATTGTACAAACGGTTTTTGTAAACTGCAAACTATCTTACAAGTCTCCTTTACTGAAAGGCAGTATAAACAAAGCAAAGGAAATACCACCCCCCATTAGCAGTCAGACCCCTTCTCTCGCTGAGGGACAGTTTATAGCTAGAAAACCATAAACACACCTCCTTAAATATCATCTTAGATATGATGAATGCAATACACAAAACCTGGTAGCTTTTCCCATCTGGTACTTACAGGGTCATCAAGGACCATTTATGCCTATAGTTCACCTCAGAAACACCCATCAAGAGTCTCCCAAATCATTGTCCATCTCTGAACAAACCATCAAGTTACTGTTTTGGGAGCCAATACAACAGTTTGCCCAAGGAAGTGTTTTGCCCTAAGAAGTATGGCAATTACAGGAATGGCCAAACTTGCTTAACATAAGAGCCACATAGAATAAACATCAGATGTTTGAGAGCCGCAAACCATAAACAGATATTATATGTTTTTCTTGAATATACAAATTTGTTTTTTATTAACATTAAACGAGACTGCCAAAACCAAAAGGAGGTAAAAACAGATATTGATAAAGATATTGATTTGTTTGCTATTGATATTTATTTGAGAGAGAGAGAGAGAGAGAGAGAGAGAGAGAGAGGTGGAAAGAATGAAAGACATGGAAAGAAAGAGGGAGAGAGAAAGAGAGAAACAAAGAAAGCAAATAGATGAGGGAGGGGAAGGGATGGAAGGGAGAGAAAGAAAGGTGAAAAGAAAGAAAGAAGTGGAAAGAAAGCAACTTTACTTTTAATGTGTCCTCCTATCCCCCACCCCCGGTTGGCTTGGCTTGGAGAAGGGATTTAAAGAGACAAATACTTTGAGAACACATTTAAAGTTGCTTCCTTTCTTTCTCTGCCCCCCCACTCAAGCCTACCCAGAGAGGGGAACACTGGTTGGGGTAGGGAAGACCAATCAGGGAAGCATGCCTCCCCTTCTCTTCCCCAGCTGCCCTGAGAGGAGCTGCACAATACGTGTGAAAGAGCTGCCGTTTGGCCACTCGTAGCATATAAAATATGATGTATGGGCCTTCTCCTCTTCTCCACGAAATGCTGGTTGTTTTGCTGCTGTCTCTACAGACCTCTGCTTTTGACAGTGGTAACTCCAGCCTTCCCCAAAATTACTTTCTCCCCTCTCCTCCCCGATTTCCTCTTAGCTAGCTTATGTGCTTTCTTTATGTTTGTATGTGTATGTTTTGCCCTGTGTATGTGTGTTTTGCCCTGTTATTCCTATTTCAATAAAACCCTTTCCAGTTGAACATCTGATTGGCTTATTTAGAGAGTTCTCCAAGGGAAAGATCCCTGTATATTAGTTGTAGATTTTCTGGGCTGTATGGCCATGGTCCTGGCATTGGAGTACCTGACATTTCGCCAGCAGCTGTGACTGGTATCCTCAGAGGTATAATTAAATCATCTAAACCATGCACTTCAAGCAAGTGGCTACTCCAAGAATGAAATTAGAAGAGTGATTAAACCAAAGGTAAAACCAACAACTGAGGAAAAACAGTCTCCCACAGGACAAGTGTTTTTGCCATATATCAAAGGAATCACTGATCAGAGGGTAAAACTTATAAAAAAACATAACCTACAAACAATGCTCCCTCTAAGCTGTTGAGTCCTGATAGCAAACATTCTACTTTGTGACCTACTGGCATTAAAGTTGTAAGCAAGTGATTTGAGTATTGCATAAAT
Source organism: Gekko gecko (assembly GCA_029375565.1). Lineage (NCBI taxonomy): Eukaryota > Metazoa > Chordata > Lepidosauria > Squamata > Gekkonidae > Gekko > Gekko gecko. The sequence goes on along the minus strand of JAPDNY010000006.1, from coordinate 122,940,032 downwards.
TAATCTGCTCTGCAGCCATCCTTCCTGAGCTAAGACAAAAATGTGTGAGATGGAAGCTAAAAAAACACGCTAACTCAGCTTAGAGGGAACACTGCCTACAAAGAACCTACAAACAGTATTCAGAGCCACCAGAAAAATAGAACAGATATTACGATTGGCAATGACTAAAGAGAGACTCCCTCACTTCTGCAGGAGTATACCGCATACCCTGCAGTTGTGGACACACAGCATAGCATCCAGGCAAGAATAAAAGAACATGAAAGACACTGCAGACTTGGCCAACCTGAAAAAAATCAGCAGTGGCTGAACTTAGCCTAACTCAAGCAGGACACAGTATCTTATTCCAACACACTGAAATACCGAACAATCCAATTATCATGTCAGATTATACAGGGAACCCATTGAAACTCATAAACATAAACACAATTTCAACAGGAAAGAAGAGAGTTTAAAAATAAATAGGGCATGGTTTCCTGTCCTGAAAAACACAAAATGCTCTATATCTTACAAAAGCACTCCAGATAAGATTAGAATTTCAACAGCCAATCCATATGCAAAAGAATCTCCTCAGGAAAACTCCTCCATTAACATGTCACAGCCTGGGAAACTCCTACAAGATAATGACTCTGTCCTACCCCACCTTCATGAATAGATATAATTACCTGCCTACCATTTTTCTTCTCACATTGACACAGTACTCCAGCTTTCTGTGTTATACCTCTGAGGATGCCAGCCACAGCTGCTGGCGAAATGTCAGTTACTACAATGCCAAGACCATGGCCATACAGCCAGGAAAATCTACAACAACTAATAAACTCCAGCCGTGAAAGCCTTTGACAACATATCCCTGTATACATTGGTGGAGAATCCCAGTTACCCCCTCTTGCTCTAGAAGCCTATTTGGGTAACACCCCAGCCACCTCTTTTCAGTTGCTGCAGCAAAACACCATCTGTATTTTTATTTATTTTTTTTTGGGGGGGGGGGTTTCTTCCATATTTGCTGAAATTTTTGGTCATAGCTTTAAGTGGCTCTACCATGCAGATACACTAATCCAGGGGTGTCAAATATAAGGCCTGGATCTGGCCTATCCAGGGCTCTTATGTGGCCTGTGAGCAACTGATGCAAGGGAGGAAGTGCTGGGGGGAGTGGGTAGACCCACTCCATTGTGGCTTCAACAGAGCAGAACCACCTCATCTGCAGCACTCAAGCATCATGGGAGCATTTGCCCAGTGCTGCACCACTGGCTCTCCAGTCCGCCCATATGGGTTTTCCTCTGCACCCCCTCCCAGCCCATGGGGCCTTGCAATGAGAATACACTAACTTGGAGCTTACCAGCTGCTGTCCTTTAAACAGTTTCTGTCTTTGGTACCAGGCATTATGTTTTATGGCACACACGGCCCAGCCTGACAAAGTGACATTTATGTCAGATCTGGCCCTCGTAATCAACGATTTTGACATCTCTGCACTAATCTGTATGGTGGATGAGGGGTGAATACACATAGCTATTAGATATACAGATGTGGCAGATACTTGAATTAACCACTGCAAATAATCTGCTCCAGAACAATCCATAATCAAAGATTCAAACTATGCAGTTTTGCATGAAATGCTGAAAAGTATCAACAGGGACAGATTTATTTTTGTTAAGGTTTCTCTATTTGGAACTAAGGAAAGGATTTTTCATGGTTAAAGAGATATTCAAAAATTAATCAATTCAGGATCAAAATTAATACTGGAACATTCTCCCAGAACAGTTTTTCAATGTATTTCTTTACCCATTCAGGTAACCTTGTACTAGTCATGGGAACGAGGGACTTGAAAATCAACTATGACTGTATATCTACTTGATTATGATGTGCAAGTTTAATTTTATGGAATGCAGGAATCATAGGAGAAATACTGAGTCTCACAAAAACTTTAACAACTTAATTTCTTAAGCAGCAGGAGAAAAGCCTAAAGACTGTTTCATTTGCCACACTGTTGTCCAAGGTCATCAGCAACTGCGAACATTCGTCTCTTTCCGAATTACTAGGAAAGGAAGGAAAACCATAGATTTCCACATGGCTGAGGCCCAGAAGAGTAAAATGCAGAATCCTTTCTGCCTCTTTCTGTCACATCCTAACAAGTTAATCAGGAAGTGTGGAAAAGAAGTGATTCCTGGAGACCCTGCCTGCCTCTCATTTCCTCCTCAGTCTGATGTTCTGATTCAACACAAGGCTGCTTGGCATAAAAAGCTGCCTTACTTATTGCAACTACAACAACTAACTAGAATACACTTTACCACCAACATCCTTTACCTGGTCCACCCGTAGGTGCCTCTGTTGTCTCTGGATGTCCTACATGAAAGAAGAAAGAGGTTCCTTAGTTTGAGAGGAAAAATAGTCTCCAGCTTCCAGCTGTCATAAATAGGGGGCATCCTACTCAGGGTGGGAAGCAGACAGGCACCTCTCCATGGTGGATTTAGCTGTAGTTGAGGGCTGCCTGCTTCCAGTTTTCAACTGGTATCAATGTGGTGTGGTGGGAGAGCAGTAACCTCTTCCAGGTTTCCAGAAGAAACCTGAATCCAGGCACCTCTTTTTCATGCCTGGATTCAGCTCAACTGAGCATTCTCTGTACACAGAACTTTTTGTTTAATGAAACTGGGTTTTTAAAAAATCCTTGAAGCTGCTTTGGAAGTCAATTTTGATGAGAAAGCAGGATAAAATATGAAAGATATAAAGCAGGATAAAGATATAAAAACCAAACAGATACTTGCAACACAATGATAGGCATATCACAGAACACAAGGCCAGGCAAAACTAAAATACACACTGCAGCTAAGATGGAAGAAACACTAAACATTTACCCACATTATTTCCTGAGATATTTTTTGCTGTTGAAGCTGCTGTGCAAGGAAAGAAAAGACACTGAAAAGCATTGGACCTGAAAGCCATCTACATACAGCAGTGTTCCTGAGGTTACTTTTTAGATGAGCTACACTGGATCAAAGCAGTCACCAATTGTTTGGGCTACCCACAAGCACTAGAAGCTGAAAGGGCCCAGCTGAAAGGGCCCAGTGATACTTCCAGACAAAACTCCCACTTCTTCCAATAACTGCCTCTATGACGCTTTCTTCATATTGTTCACTCTAGAGCCATTCAACTCCTTTGCCTCCTACTCTGCAGTTCTTCTTCCATAGAACTGCTACTACTCTAATAGCTTCTTTCTAATCAAAATTTCTTCATTATCGTGCAATACAAGTTCTTCCTTTTCCAGTCATCTCCATTAGTCTTGACAGAAGATTTCTCCTTACTGCTTTATCCTAAGGCTTTCAGAAACATGGCCCTTCATCCCTACTTCTTACCATGCATCTCTTCTGGTGGCTCTAGCCCCCAATAACTTATGGTTTAGAGGGGGAAGGCAGAGTATGCCATGAGGAGTCCTCTAGGCCCAACATCAGGAAGCTCCTGCATTTCTACTACTTCGCAAAATGCATACAATGGAACCGTTCAGGAACACATTTTTAGAAAGAGAACAGGGAACGGGTAAAAGATCTGGACAGGAGATCACTTTTTGTAAAGCTTACAGGATTGGAATTAATTTTCTGTGAAAGTTTCACTCTGTTCTTTCTACTCCATCTTCATACTGTATTGTTCCGCTATGTACATTATCAATTTTTTTTAGCCTTTAATTTTTACTTAATTATGCAAACCAGGCTATTGTGTGTATTATTTTTATTTCAATGTTTAAGTGTATAAGCCAGTTTTATTGTTCATATTATACTGGTCTTTTTTATATTGTCCTTATAACCCTGATCTGCCTTCAGTCCAAACGATAAAGGCCATGAGCAATTTTCTGCTGTTCTAATTTTCCCCAAATGTTCCCATATAAAAATGTGGAAAGACAGTTATACACTCACATCCTTCGGTGTACCACTTGAAACCATAAGGACAACTGTGTTTATCACTATATTGCTGAGGTTCAAAGCTATGTAAGCAGGAAGCTTTTCACAGAGGTCTTGAAACAAGCAGCATTGTGCCAGGGTGGTGGAGAGGTGGTCCCAGTCTTTTATTGGAGCAGAAGTCCATCAGTGGCTATTAGCCACAGGGTATAGATGGGAATTCTCAGTCTGGGGCAGGTGATGCACTCTATTCTTGGTGCTGGAGGGGGCAGCAGTGGGAGGGCTTCTAGTGTCCTGGCCCCACTGCTGGACTTTCTGATGGCACCTGGTATTTTTGGCCGCTGTGTGACAGAGTGTTGGACTAGATGGGCCATTGGCCTGATCCAACATTGGCTTCTCTTATGTTCTTATGTTCTATTGTCCTTCCTTTGTCCCTAATACGTTCATCAACTTATATTTTATTTCACAAAGCTGGAATAAACTCTCCTTTTGTTTAAATTAGCTTTTTTTAAAAATTGCTAACTAGGTCATTTTTCCCCTAGCACAGCAATGCTTATTATTTACTTTATACTCTGGTTTTCTCATTCAGAATTGTTTTATTTAGAGAACAGTCCTGTATGAGAGAAATTTCTCTATTTGGAACTCAGGAAAGGATTTCTGTTCCTGTCATGTTTTCTGTAAAAAGTGTCATGTAAGGGTCTAATCAGGTTTTCTGCTGGTGGCTTCCAGTCAGAGAAGACTTCATATTGGGTGAGCATAATTTGTGTGCTGGGCTTCCCATTTTTACATAGCTTTGCGCCTATCAGCTTAAAACTTGATTTGCCTTAATCTTACAGAATTGTAATGACTATGCATTTAGCTAAGTTTAAGAAGTGTTAAGAGATCTGATTTTTGCCAAATGAATTTTCCTGGATTTGTGGGATTAGTCTGCACCTGTTTGCATTTGTCAAATTCTTGCCTGATATCATGCTTTATTTTAAATAAAATCATTCTTGCAAACAAGTTCTGATTGTTCTGCTGGCAAAAGAGCTGACATCTGACCTATACTGTTTCATTGGGCTGCAAGAGTTACTTCTCTCAGAGATTGCTTAATAGACCCTAACTGGGACTTCCATAGCTGTGTTCAGCTAATAAGGCTTTAACTCTTCAAGAACTGAATTCAGCGTGGATTTCTGAACTGGATGTAAATCAAATAATTCATCACACTGGAGAAAATGGATTACAGAAGTACAAAATGCAGTAAGAGCAAGATAATACACACAACAGTGCAGTAGACTACAATCCTGGAAACAGATGGGTGACTTGCACTGAAAGATCAACACTGGTTACCTATCTGTTTCCAGGCTCAATTCAAACTGCTGGTTCTTACCCTAACCTAAGCTATAAAGAGCCATAAAGGTTACCTGAAGCTCCTCCCATACTATCCAGCCAGGTAGTTAAGATCTGCCTCTCAAGCCCTACTCTGTGCCCTTGCCTTCAGAGATGAGGTGGGTGGTAGCTAAAGAAAGGACAAGTTCTATAGTGGCACCTTGCCTCTGGAACACTCTTCCCATTGAGGCTAGCCTAGCACCTACTTTATGTTCTCGGCACCAGGTCAAAACACATCTTTTTACACAGGCTTTTAATTAGAGGATTGTATCTTACCAGCTTTCTAAATGGTCTGCTTCTGTTTTATGGCTTGTTATGTTATTTTAATTATAAGCCTTGAGCAGGACTCTGAAGAGGTGGCACGGAAATATCCTAAATAAACAAACAATAATCCTATTCTCTTTAAAACAATGCCATTTAATATTTATGTTTAACACATTACGTGGAATGATAGAAGTGTGCTAGGGGAGACAAGCTGAACTTTAACTAGCAGGAACATGCAACCATATAACAGGAGATCACAGGAACTATTTTACCAATTTCAGTTTTAGTAGTTTCTTCCGTTGCTTTTACTGTTGACCCAACAGGTGACTGCATAGTTGACCCTGTGTTAACAAGAGACATGTACCAACTTTCATATGCTGGCTGTAATGCATTGTGTTCTTTCAAAACGTGTCTGAAAAGTCCAAATAGAGTGCCATTAAGGCAAATTCACACAAATAGCTCTCTCTTAGGACCATCCTTGATACCAGGTTTGGGAACTTGAGTACTTCTGAATCAGCACATTTACTATGCAAGCTTACTTAATCTATACATCTAAGCAGCTGCACTATATATTTGGTATAAACCTATGGTTTACCAATGGGTACTTTTTAAACTGATCAACTTTCAATCAAGATTGACACCAAATGTAGCAATGATATCTACAGAGTTCTAAAGAGATAAGAAAGTCCATAAAGCCATCAAAAATTACACACAGTTGACATATTCAGCCCAAGACAAAGAGAAGTATGCATCCTTTAGGAAAAATGACCTGAAGTTAAAATTTTGCTTATTTTGCATATTTTATTCTGCTTCTGAAAGTGACGAGTGGTGAAGACCAAGCCCTATGAGGAAAGGCTTAGGGACTTGGGAATGTTTAGTCTGAAGAAGAGGAGGCTGAGGGGGGACATGATTGCTCTCTTTAAGTATTTGAAGAGCTGTCACTTAGAGGAGGGCAGGGAGCTGTTCCTGTTGGCAGCAGAGAACAGGACTTGCAATAATGGGTTTAAACTAAGGGTGGGAAGGTAACAGCTGGATATTAGGAAAAACTTTTTACACAGTAAGAGTTGTGCAACACAGTGGAATTAGCTGCCTAAGGAGGTGGTGAGCTCCTCCTCACTGGCAGTCTTTAAGCAGCAGCTGGACAAGATGGCCTGAACGGCCCTTTGCAACACTGTGATTCTATGATTCTATGTTTGGTAGGAAGTACTCAGTTTCACTGTAATCAATATGATTCTGTGATTCTAACTGAAGAATCATTAATCTGCCTTGAATAACCTTTAGTGACTCAGATCTGGACAATAAGACAGCAAGAAGTTCCATGCACCAGGCATGTTTCTTAAACAGACTGCCTGGTCAGATGGCAAACATCCTTAAAAACCAAGCAGCATATCATATGCAGTTTAGCATATGTCATGGTGATCTGCCATTCAAAGGAAATATCTCACTAGGCAACCCAAGCCATTGGCTACACCTAAAGTAGCTCTTTGGATCCCTGACTTTGTTAGCTAGAACAAAAGCAAGGGCAGACTGCAGAATTCTAGAATACAAATGAGGTCATGAAACACCCTGCTGCTGGCTCCAAGGCAAAAATATACATCTTGTAACTCAGAGCCTTAATTTAATCATGATACAGCTCACCTGCTGAACTGTCATTTTGCCCACCTCCTTCTGAAGAAGTGGTTGGATGAATATCTGGTCAATGGAGAGGGGAGAGAATTGATGATTTAATGCTACACTTATGATAGAATTAAACACTGGTCAAAATATATGAAATATTTACCTGGGACACATTCTGGAAGAGGAGGTTGCCATCTACTATCAGCTCCACACGAACTATCACCTCTGTTATCTTTTAGCTTAAATCCTGGTTTACATTCAAATACTATTCTGTCCTGATACGTGTACGAAGGCCGATATGAAGTTTTCATTACACCATTTGGGACTTCAGGTGTCCTACAGCTCACCTCTGGAAACAGAAGAGCAGCATTAAATAGGGAAATATTTGCACCAAAGTTGAAAGGGGGGGGGAGAGCTGGTTTTACACCCTGCCCTTCACTACCCGAAGGAATCTCAAAGTGGCTTACAAGCATCTTCCCTTCCCCTCCTCACAATAGATAGGTGGGGCTGTGACGTAGGCGGGGCTGAGAGAGTTCTGAGAGAACTGTGACTGACCCAAGGTGACCCAGCTGCTTTCATGTGGAAGAGTGGGGAACCAAACCTAGTTCTCCAGATTAGAGTCCGCCGCTCAACCACTACACCAAAGTGGCTCCAGTGCTTAATTAGCAGCTATGCTTTCCTTTTTGTTTGCAAAAAAATTAAGATGTACATTCAGTTAAAAGATAGACAGCTAAGACATAACATTGTTGAAAAAGACAAGCAGCACCCACTCCACATGCTTAAGTTTATTTCAAAGCATGCTTAACATTACTTATATCCCTGATGCTGCTAAAAATTGTGACTGCAAGATACTATACTAAGAATCAAGGCCTAGTCCGTCATCTGAAGTTTATTTATTTGGAAACAAACTCCAGTAAAATTAATCTGATCATTCCTACCATTGTGTCTTGCTTTCACCATGTGATAGTTCAACTAAATAAAAGTTACATCCCACAGAAATAAACAGATCAAATCTGCCAAAGATACACTGAAAGCAAGATGACAATGCCATCATCATAAAGTTAAGCTGCATCATGGCTACTCTGAAGCACTCCACCCCCAAATATAATGCACTGTTCCCAGGTATTTCCATCCCCACCCCACAGTAATTTACAGGAAAAACAAATTAGCACAGAGCAAGGAAAGAATAAACATGCATTTCCACCACCTTTACATTCAGGTGCAGCTGCACTCCACTTTCCATTCAGGGCTTGGTCAAATCTACACACAATAGTCTCGCTTCCAATCAGAGAGAGCGGACGGTCACATCTGTATGTTACTGCTGAGCCATATACATAGTTGCCTTGCCCATTATGGTTACCATTGGCAATTTCAGGAGGGGGAAGACAAGGAATATCTGGGGAGATCAATGACATTTTATTTAAGGAGTTTAGTTGCAAAGTACAATTCAGTATTTGGGCTGTAGTCTTCATTTACAAATGGCCAGTTAGTTGAAGTAGTCAAGCAGGTGTACCTCCTGACACCATACTGGAAGAGAAGTAAACTTTCTTCTAGATAAACCAATCCATTCAACTGTCCCAAAACTGTTTGGGCTGACATATATGGTTTTCCCTACTTCATTTTTATCCTCAACAATCCTGCTGAATAGGTTTGGCTGAGAGTACGTGAGTGGCCTAAGGTCACCTAGCAAGCTTCGTGGGGGATTTGAATCCAGGTCTCCCAAATCCATGTCTGATATTCTAACTATTACATTACGCTAGCTCAGGGAGCTGACAGCCTTCCAATGCCTTCAAAACACAAGAGCTGAAACTTTCCAGTGCCTTCTAAGCACAAGAGCTGAAATGGTCTGATAAAAACTGGTTATTCTCCCAGCACCAGCTTCTACAGATGCACAGAGTTATTCTTAAGCAGATGCTGATATGATAAAAATAGACAGCACAGTTTCCTAATCCAGAATACAGTGGTTCTGGCAAAATCCTGGTAATTTTACTTTCAATATATATTTTTGACCTCACAAATATAAAGTTAAATAAAGAGATCTAAGGAGGTACTGTTTTCTACCATAAGACCAGTGCCTTTTCAGGAGCCTCCTGTAATCAAAGAACATAATTCCCACCCAATTTGTTCTCCCAAACAACCTGCCCTAACTCATCTTCAGCGCTGTGCTCTGAAGCAGGCAAAGGACAGGTGGAAGGAATGGAGCAAGATTAAACCAGGCTGATCCATCACAAACTTGAATGATCACTGTAATAATACAGAAGTTGTTTCTGGTTTAATTCATCCCGTCAGTTGAAAAAATTAGTCTATCATTCAGAATACTGGATCATGCAGAACAATTCAATGTCAGCTGAAGCAGCCTAGACATAAACTTTGGTTTACACATACTAAACATTGGTTTATTGTCTATGGATCTCCTCCATTAATAATGCTAAAAGAGTACAGTTATCATGCCTTTTACCGGTAGAAAAGAGCAAGAGTCCAGTAGCACCTTAAAGACTTACAAAATATGTGGCAGGTTATGAGCTTTCGTGAGTCACTGCTCACTTCTTCAGACACAGATATCTGAAGAAGTGAGCAGTGACTCATGAAAGCTCATAACCTGCCACATATTTTGTTAGTCTTTAAAGTGCTACTAGACTCTTGTTCTCTTCTACTGCTACAGACAGACTAACACGGCTACCCATATTAATCTATCTCCATGCCTTTTAGTAGTATTTAGATAGTAAAGTACAATTCTCTACAAATACTTCCTAATCCTAGACAGGTCACACAAATTTTTTTAAGGAAACTGAAGAAATGGGATACTGATGAAGAGCATCCCTTTAGCAGGACTTCAGTTATCAACTCAAATTTCACTCTCCCCTCACATAAATCCCACTGCTTCCCCCCAACTCTGAAGCAGCCTTCCCAACTTGTGTGATCTTCCAAGCTCAGATGACAAAGCAGCTACCATTTCACAGTGTTTTCCTGCCTTTGGAGAGACAGCAAGTCATCAGATGAGTTACACTTAAATTCTTCAAGAAAGACTTTAATGAACAGATCATCTTACTTTCACAAAGAGGAGGGGCATGATCCCAAACCATTTTGTTATTTTGCACGATACACCGAGCTCCATTTCGCCCTACAGGTCTGTATCTAAAAGGAAGAGAATTTGACGTATTACTGCACATGGCACAATAGGAAAACACAGAATATTTTTTAAGGAGATGGAAACTGGCTGTCAACTCCGTTTGTCGTACAAGATTACTGCCAAAGCTCAGGATAGAAAGCCCACGCTACCACAAAACTCCTTGTTACTGTGGCTTTAAACCTTGATATGGTAGAAGCTGCATTCTCAAAGATTTCAGTGAATTTTCTCAGTTCAAGATGAAATAGTCACTTACCTGGAAATACTTGTTTTTGTCCTCGGTTTAAGAACATCAATTTAAAAAAGTCATCATAAAAGTAGGAATATGAAACATATGCATATTTTTTTAAAAATAATAATTCATTTTATTTATAGTTATAAACTGCTTTACAAACCCAATAACAATCACATTTCAATGAACAATATAAAAAAAATTTAAGAGGAAAAGAAAAACATTGGAAAGTTAAAACCTTACGTGTGGGGGAGAAACTTCACACTCTGTACTGACCACTCTCCTTTATCCTGGCTGAACCAGGTAAAGGGGTACGAACAGTAAACTCATCTGGTGGAAGGGGGGGAAAGGACAGAGTATATATTTACCCGAGGGGTCACAGGCACTACCCAATAATTGTGCCCCCATGTGCAAGCACAACCCATATTGTACTGTTGAAATTTTGTCAGCCTACTGGTCGAGAGACAGACCTGTAAACAAGGGAAATCCTCAGTTCTCTGACAGTGATTTCCCAGATGTCCTTAGGCAAGCTACTTACCCGCAGCTCAGTCCCCACAGGAATATTACTTATTTAATATTTATTCTCACATTTTCTATTTAGTTCAAGAAGCTTACAGATATAATTACAGGCCATGAATCATAGCTGAGGATAAAATTACAATATAAGAAAATTTATTCAGCTTCCAAGGAAAGCAACACCAGACTGACCACCTGTCAGATGATAACATATTGAGATAACAGTAAATAAGGTCATTTCAAACCCTATGAAATGCAACATGAAGATTTATGACTACTGATTGTACGCTAACAGTCTTGCAGTGAGATTTTATAAGCTTCCAAACTCTATATGGAAGCGGAGCAAAGAACCTAGTTAATTGTTGATAACTCAACCATTCAACTACTTAAGTGGTAATTCTATTCCTGCACCAACTGACACTGCAAAGGGAGATGCTAGTACACTATCATCCTAACCTCAGTGGAACAGCCCTAAAATCCTACTCTTGTATAAAATGATCTGGCAGGCAACCTACAGCTCACCCTTCATCGCAGACAAAGGTTATTTGATCACCAAGCCGAAGTTCACTTTCTCCTGCTATTCCACCATTCTCTAAATTGGGATAAGGACATCGTCTTCCTAGGACAAAGATCAGGACATTAGCTCATGATTTCATTAAAGTAGCAGTATGAGAACACAGAAAATACAGCTTGTATCTTGTGTGCCATTTCTCAAGACACAAGGGCAACTTTCAGCAGTATCTAACAATTCCCTTCTTCCACAACAGACCCCCAACCTACCCTCTGTGGCACTGGTTAAGTTCTCCTGACCCCAACCACCCTGGAACAGAAGTCTAGGGGGCTCAGGAAGCTGCAGGAGGTGGCGGCGGCGGTAGGGAAGCTTATGCTCAGCTTGCAAAGATCACAGAATACAAGCCAAGGTCTTTGAGGAGTGACTTCTACTGTCTAACACATTTGACATGCAAGAAATTCAGATATGCAAATACTCAAGAATAAGAATCCCACTACTTGTGGCATATACAAAGGGCTGGATCCAGACTAAACTGGCATTTTCCACTGATTCCCCCATCTCACTGCAGACTCTCCTTTGTTATTCCTGAGGATCTCCTATACTCAGAAGCAGCCTTTTGTATAGATGAGTGGGCTGCAATTGGAAGGGGGATAGAGGAAGGTTCCATTCCACTGATGGAAAATTTAGTCTTGATTCAACTCATCTATATATCTAATTCCCAACAGTCCCCTATGTGTGGATACTTATTTCCACAAATGGGGGGCATACTTACCTCAAAAAAGTTTTTCTGCAAACTTGGGTGACCCCCTAGGTTTGCAGAAAAAAGCTGAAAACTTTAAAAATACATTGGGGTTTAAATTCCCTTAAAACAGATGAGCATTATCTGCACATGTGCAGACAACACTCCTCTGTTGGAGCAGAGGGGGAGCACTTCAAACAGGTAATGGCTGGCAAGTAAAGTGAGGAGGATGGGAGGGCAGAGCATCAGCCAGGGAGAGCCACAGCCATCACATTACCTGGCTGGGAGAGGAGCCCTCAGATTCTGCCCCCTTCCTATAGTGGAAGCTGCCCCACCACAGCTCTCTACCACACAAGCACAAGGCAACGCAGGTGCAACAATGGTGAGGACAGGATAAATGATGGTGTGGTGGGAAGGAAGAACGACTGCCTACCATGCCATCAGAAGAGGAGCTGTACTTGCCATGGAGATTACTTCCTCCTCAGCCTGTCCTGCTTTTGAGGCCTCTTCATCTCTCCTCAGCTGCTCGGTGGTGAGAAGGGGCGGGGAGGTAAGCAGCAAGCTGATGAGGGGAGGGGAGCACTGATGCTGGGGGAACCAGAACCAAGCAAGCACTTCACTGATGGGAGGAGGCAGCAAACTGATGGGGACGGGCAAGAGGGCAGAGCTCCAATAAGGGGGGGAGCCAAGCAAGCGCTGCACTGACAATGGGAGGGGCAAGCTAGGTGAGGAGCAGACTGAGAATGGAAGGGAGGCAAGCAGGCAGAGCTCCAATGACAGGCACTGAGGGTGGGGGGAGGTGTGTAGGCAGAGCAGCTCACTTTTCAAATACCAACTTCTTCAGAATTCCAAAGTTCAGAGCACATAAAGTCAAGGGCACCAGATTCATGGTGTTATGAACCCAGCGGGTTGCCGCCTTCTGCTGTTACCACCCTGGACTACGGTCCCTTGAGAAGGCCCAGGGTACTCTCTCAAGCCCATCCAAAATGCCCCTTTTCAAGCCAAGAACCTTACGCGTCATGACCAGGCAGAGGACTTTTAAACAAATGGTTTATTAAGAACAATACTGGAGCAAGGTGCTTCAAAAGGTATAACAGTGTTGAAAGGCAAAAATAAACACAAAACTAACGCAGCTTCCTATTACTCCTTAACTGTTACTACTTAAGGCCTATAGCCTTCCCACCAGGCCTCGCTACCTGGACACTCACTCTGACTAGTGAGGGATCTTTTCCTCTCAGACCAGCCTTTCTCCCTCAGTGACTCCATGACAGGGAAAACAGCTGAGAGACAGCAAGATCCGTTTCCTCCTAACACAGAGAGTTTATCACAGTCCCTTTTATTTCACTGCTGTGTGAGGAAAGACACCATTTTCCACAGCTACTAGCTTAAGACACACTTCCACAAGAATGCAACAGTCTCCTCACAGAATCCCTGCACTCCCATTGGCTAAAAACCGTCCAAGCATTGTGGGGAGTGTAGGCTGTCTGCTTTCTACTGCCAGACAGGCCCCTCCCAGGGGTCTTTTCGTAGAAAAAGAGCTGCAGGAGCTCATTAGCAAATGGTATGCTAATGAGCTACTAGGCTATTAGCATATGCCAAAAAATATTCTTTTTGAGGTGTGTGTGGTGTGAGTGGTCCAATGAAGTTGCACCATCAATTTATACATGTATAAATGATGTTCCTTTTGGTCTTTTGGGGTTTCTGTGTGGCACTGTGGCATGCTTGCACTGCCACAGTGCCACTTGTTCTGGAGTGTGCCAGTTGTGCTCATGGCAAACAAGCACCTCCCAAGACAGTTCACTTTCCCTGAGATTCTCTGGGAGAGTCTAACTGCTGGGTGGCTGCCTGCTTGCTTGCCTTAAGTGTGGCTGGCTGGGTTTCCCCATTGGAAACAATGGAGGTAATGGGGGTAACCTGTTTGGGTGCCCATAGAATTAGGCCCATTGGTCCAATTGCTTTGAGACGTGAGGGTGTATGTGGGGAGAGGCTCCCGAAGCTACCCTAAAAATTTGGAGCCTCTCCCTCAACCCCCCTCCCCCCCTACTAACAGCACCGTGGGAAAAAAGTAACTTTTTCCCCACCATAGAGAACAATGGAGGGAACGGGGGCAACCTGTTTGGGGGCCCATAGAATTGGACCCCCTGATCCAGTGTTCTTTAAACTTGGTGGGTATCTTGGGGAGAGGCTCCAACAGCTACCCTGTGAGTTTGGAGCCTCTTCCTCAAACCTCCTCTCCTCCAGCCCCTAGAATATACCCTATGTTTTCACCACTGATTTCAATGGCCCATAGGATATAATGGGGCTGAAATTGACATTCGGCTGGTTGAAAAACTCCGGAAACTGACATATGGGAGCCTTTCTGCCCTCCAAAGACTTCTGCCCTCCCCCCCAAAAGACCCGTGGCCCCTCCTATAGTTTAGGCCTCTAGTCCCTGCCTCCATCCTGCACAGATCATGACACATGGAGTAGCAGAGGAAGAAGATGGCCTCCTGTATTACATGCAAATTGTTATTTTGAATTACGTACACAGTGATACCGGTATGTACCTCACAGATATTTACATGTACAAATGAAGGTAGGCAGGTGTCAGACTGCAAGGTACTTATAATTCAGCAATACACAGGGAGGCAAAGGAGTGATTAAGGAGAGAGAGAAAGATGAGTGTACAACAGATGAACTTACAAGCCAAGGAGGGAAACAGAAGTGGTAGCTATATAATATGTGACAAGCATTCACTGCGTTTCAAGTCCTCATCTGGGACACAGACTCAAACACAGAATTAGTGAGGGAATATTCTTGTGAGTTTCTCACAGATTCCCAATTGTATTATCATGATATGCAAGTGCAGCTGTATTATGCTTCATTCATGTCCTGGAACCAATCTCCTGCAACTTTTAGTTGAATTATTTTTATCTAGCCCCTTTCCCTCCAAAGGACTTTGGCAGGATGCACTTATCCCCTCACTCCAATAAATACTGGGCAGAGAGAGAACAATTAGCCAGAGACCACCCAATGAGTTTCATGACAAAGTGGAAATCTGAATACAGGCCTCCCCTGAGCTTGTTTGGAGGTTCTAGCAGGGGAGTGCAGCTATCGTATACCCTCGACTGAAGAACGGTACATTCCTTCTATCTGGGATGGTCATCCTCTTCAACCAAGCGCGCAGCTTCGGGAGGGGCGCACATGGAGTGGTGAGGGAGGTAGGGGACACCCGCCTAGCCAGCCAGATCAGCCGAATCAACACTGGCGATCAATGAGGTGACACAGGGGTCTTTTCGTAGAAAAACAGCTGCAGGAGCTCATTAGCACATGGTATGCTAATGAGCTATTAGGCTATTAGCATATGCCACGCTCCCTGACATCACCGGAAGTGATGTCAGAAGGGGAAGCAAAAGGGGGTGACGCATCTTCAAAAGCCTCCCCTTCCCTTCCCCAGCTGGTCTGGGTGGGGGAGCTAAGAGAGAAAGGGTTTAAAGTTTAAACTCCTTCTCATGAGAGTTGGGCCTCAGAAGGAGGAAAGAGGGAAGGAAAGAGAGAGAGTAGAGAGAAGGAAAGAAGGAAGGAAAGAGGGAAAGGGGGAAAGAAAGAGAAGGAAAGGGGAGGGAAAGAAAGAGAAAGAAGAAGGAGGGAAACGGAAAGGAGGAAAAAAGAGAAGAGAAGAAGGTGGGAAAGAAAGAAAGAGAGAAGAGAAGAAGGAGGGAAAGAGGAAAAAGAGAGAAGGAAAGAAGGGAATGAACAAAATTAGGCGGCAGTTCGGCCCCATTATATCCTATGGGCCATTGAAGTCAATGATGAAAACATAGGGTATATTCTGGGGGCTGGAGGGGAGGGGGTTTGAGGGAGAGGCTCCAAACTCACAGGGTAGCTGATGGAGCCTCTCCCCAAGATACCCACCAAGTATAAAGAACTTTGGACCAGGGAGTCCAATTCTATGGGCCCCAAACAGGTTGCCCCTATTCCCTCCATTGTTCTCTATGGTGGGGAAAAAGTAATTTTCTTTCCCACCATAGAGAACAATGGAGGGAATAGGGGCAACCTATTTTGGGGCCCATAGAATTGGACCCCTGGTCCAAAGTTCTTGAAACTTGGTGGGTATCTTGGGGAGAGGCTCCGTCAGCTACCCTGTGAGTTTGGAGCCTCTCCCTCAAACCCCCTCCCCTCCAGCCCCCAGAATATACCCTATGTTTTCACCATTGACTTCAATGGCCCATAGGATATAATGGAGCTGAAATTGACATTCGGCTGCCTGAAAGACTCCCCAGGAGGCTGGCTGGGGGTGGGGCTTGGCTCTTGAGCTCCCGGAGCTGTGCTCCGGTGCGCTCCCCCCGCAAAAGACCCCTGGGGTGACAGATGTCGCAGCCAGATCGCTCTCACATCCAACACAGGCCTCCCCTTATCCTTTTCATTACTACCAGTGTACTGTAGAAGATCCATACAAATCTTTTGGCAGACGCTGGGCATGGTGGAACAGATAAAAAGGACAGAATCCAGGCATTACACAAAGTGGAAGTCCTCAAAAATGCCGGAATTCAATCCTGCAGATACTTTGGGGGGAGGACAGAGAAAAGCCACTGTTGATCCCTCTCATCTCATCAACAGCTAGTTCAGCAGCTGTCTTTCAACTCTGTTTATGTAATACAAAAGAAAAGTCAAGAATGCTGTATTCAGCCCTAGCAGTTTGCACTTCTGTATTTATCAGTAGCAGAGTTCCTGCTCAGAGGGCTAATAGGATACATTAAAAAGACAAGAGATCAGACATTGCAGAGTCAGGTGGATTGTTAGGTAGGTCAGGAACCATTTAAATCAAGGATCAAGAGATCCTTACTGCTATGTGTTTTTAGAGAACACAGCTAAGAGGGTATGTGCCTTAAGTACTGTAAAAATCCCCAAGGGTTTTATAACTTTCTACAGTGTCAGGATCTGACTGAATCCTGATGCAAGATGTTAAGGGTTAAGTGAGATGTGTGTGTTTCTGCAGCTTCCAGTGTTTTAAGAAAGCTGTAGGAGCATGGGTGGCTTGATCTGGATCCGGGCCACAGTACAAGGAGAAGGAGGGGGTAAGTCACCCCTTATAGGTTTCCCCAAACCTGAAACTTAACCCTATCAGTAGATACAAGTTTCCCCAATGGGGTAAAAGGCAACTCTCTGGGGCTAGTTCATGTTGGGAAATGGGGGGGGGCACTTTAATCCCACTTGCATCAACCTTCTGGTCAGAATTCAGTTCCCCCATGCGTTTGATACTTACATCTGAAAAAAACACTGGGAGCTGTGGAAATGTGTACATTCAGTTTGACCCTGGGAGACTCTCGGTCTAACCTAGTACGGGCATTCTACAATTCTGCATATTCAACTAGCACCGTTACTGCTTTTGCAGAGCATTTGCTACTTCTTAAACTGCTAGGTACAAGTAAGATTAGAAAGTAAAATTGCAGAAGGCTTTGCATAAGTGTTTCTATCCACATTTCAGAACACACTCACCTTGACAGGACACAGAAACCTCTGACCATTCTAAAGTATCAAGGCATTCAGTAACTGGTGGCGTTGAAGAAGTTGGTTCATAACCTGAGATACAAGTGTAAGTCAACCTGGTCCCTACAGGATAGCTTTGCTTTGAGCCTTGCTTTATCTCGGCATTGCGGAAGGCTTTTGGAGGGCCACAGTCACCTGGAAATAAAGATACAGATGAAGATTTGTTTATGTTGGGAGAAAGAAGATTGATTGCAGCACTGAACTCTATAGAGAATTCATAAACCCTCATCAGAGAAACATGGACTGAGAGCTTCACAAGAATGTTTGTGGAGACTCTTGGAATTAATCTGCTGAATGCAACTGGATCAAGACTGACTAAAATAAGACTTGTTTTCTTTGACATCTATCAATGATACAGGTTTTCTGAGAAATTTCCCAGAAAAACAGTTTGTCCTAAACAGAGCATAACCTGATCTACTGTGTTAATTTTGACTTACACTTAATAAACAAATTTTGAGGTTATTCATACTAATTTTATGTTCTAATGGAAAATACTTGAAATAAAATATTGGATTAGGGGGAAAAGTACAAGTCAAATGAGGTTGAAATGTTATATTCAAACCAACTCAAAGCTCTATATGAAAATTATTATTTTAATAATTCTTTTTACCACAAGTTCAAGTAAGTCTTTATTGGCAGAAATTGTCAATACAGATTGTACAATTTAATAATCCTTTTACCTACCTAAAAACAATACAGCTACTACTTTCTCCATGCCATTTAATTCCCACCCCCCAAAAACCCCCAGTGTACTGAAAACTACCTAAACAACAGTACATGATATGCTATTGAGATGGTTATCCATTCATTTGTTTCAGAATAAAGTCAATGTGGTACCTCACCACTTGCATGTTTGGTCCATAATAGACTGCTGGTTACAATTTACCTTCCACAAATGAGAGGAGACAAATTTTAGCTTAGGCTTTTATTGATATCCAAAGCCAATTTATAACTTTTTAAAAACTGAAGATATGTGTTTGTGGTTTTATTCCCTACTAAAATGAACAGAACATACATGTATCTTCTCATGCAGTTTGTAGATAATCATCTGCAAAACAGTAATTATAACTCTGAATCTGTCAGACTTGTTCATATTGTAACAGCTGTGGCATCCATTCATTGCCATGTATTTTATAAAATTACAACCCTTTAGAAATGGAAAGTTTCTCATGGAAAAATAGCAGCAGTGGAAAATGTTCCACACCACATCTCTGATCTTTACTGCATGTTACTCCAAGGAAGCTGTAAAGGGATTTTACCTTTAGTTCATTTCCTGATGGAGATGTTTGTGGGCATCAGGCAGTCAACATCAACAAAGAAAGTCTTTTCACTGATGCACTCTTAACCAGCCTAGTGAGATCAGCATATAGCTCCCCTTTGAAGCTCAGACTGGCAGCGGGTCTCCAGTGCATTAGGTATATGTCTTTCCTCATCACCTGTTACCCAGTCCTTTAGACAGGGCATGTTGGGGACTGACCCTGAGACCATCTATGAAGCTACAACCCAGGATTGCAAAGCATCATCTCATTTATCTTATTTTCAATTCATCTCCAAATCTTAACACAAAAGTAATCGATCAATTTAGAAACATCTTAAGAGCCAAACTAGACTTCATAAGAGCTATTCAGTGTCTCTCTCCTTCATCAGAACATCCAATTAAATACACAATACATGATATAATGCTTTCGCATCATCCTGTTCCAAATAACAGGCAGGATGGGACAACATGTCAGTGAAGAACATCACCTCATACACTGTGGTTCAACTATATTCACAGTGCATTCCTAATTACACCCTTCTAAATCCACTGAATGAAATGGGCATAACTTTCCTTAAGATGGTACTGTCAGAAGACCTTTCTAGTTTTCTAGAATTAGATGCTATCTAGTTCGAAAGCAAGAAATTGCAAGTAGATAAATAGGTACCACATTGGTGGGAAGGTAACAGCGTTCCGTGCACCTTGGTGTTTAGTCATGCCGGCCACATGACCACGGAAACGTCTTCGGACAGCGCTGGCTCTTCGGCTTTGAAACGGAGATGAGCACCGCAACCCTAGAGTCGGATTCGACTGGCTTTCGAGCAAGGGAACCTTTACCTTTACTTTTTATATATCTAATTCTCAAGTGGCCCCCTGTGTGCGGATATCTAAATCCGCACATCGGAGGCAATTGGGGGGCAGGGAGATTTTCCTGTGCACGTGGGACAGTCCCCAGGTGTGCAGAAAAATCTAAAAAGTTGAAAAAAGTATATGGGGGATATTTAAATCCCCCAAAAAGTAAAAGTGTTCCCTGCGCATGCTCTGCGAACTGACTCGCCACCACCACCACCACAAGGGATGGGAGGGCGGGAGAAGGCTTGGGGGGCCGGTTGGCCTCGCCGCTGCTGCTGCGGAGAGAGGAAGGAAAAGGGAAACTTGGTGGGCCGGCCGGCCTCACCTCCGCTGCTGCTGCTGGGGAGGAGGGGGAGGCTTAGTGGACTGGTTGGCCTTGCTGCCGCCACTGGGGAGGGAGGAAGGGGGAGGCTTGGCGGGCCAGCTGGCCTCCTCGCCACTGTGCTGCTGCTACTCGGGAGGTAGGGAGGAAGGGTGAAGCTTGGCGGGTCAGCCAGCCTCCCTGCCGCCGCACTGCTGCTGCTGCTCAGGAGGGAGGGGGAAGCTCGGCGGGCCGGCTGGCCTCGCTGCCACCACCCCCACTGCTGCTGGGAAGGGGGAAGCTTGGTGGGCCAGCTGGCCTTGCCACCGCCACCACAGCTGGGGAGGGGGAAACTTGGCAGTCAGCTGGCCTCACCGCTGCTGGGGGGGAGGGAGGGGGAAGCTTGGCGGGCGGAATACTCCCCCCTGCAAGTATCGCAGGTCCCACCTCTTGTATCTATTTATTTAGAAAACTAAGGAAGGAAAACTAAGACAACAACATCTAATTCTATTCTGCTACTCTCCTCTCCTATATAACAATCCTGTTTTGGGGGGGCAAGATTCCATGCTCTCCCTCAGCCATTGGCCCGTCAGCTGCCACTCAAGAGTACTCGCATGCCATTGGCCGGGTACTGGGTCTGTTCCTCTTCCCCGCCCACTCCCCCTTCAGCCACTGTACCATGTCAGAATTACCGGCAAACAGCTTTCTCTCTTGACTCTCTCTTGCCTCCTGTATGGGACTAACTCTTCCCTCAGTGGCTGTTGGAAGGTGTCATGAAATGACAGTTATCTGTGTTTGTAAGATGGCTGTGGTTATTTGTTTAAAACGTTTCCCCATAAGGTTTAATTGAGCTGTAGTTCCAGAGAGGGGCCTGCAGGGGTATCACTCACTGGGGTGAATGTGGCTTCCTCATCTGCTGGCCAACAGTTCCCAGCTGCCCTAAGGCCAAAAAGTGCGGGAAAACAAGAACTGTTCCAAGGTAGTCTTTGTCCCTGGGAGCAGCAGAAATTCAGCCACTCCACAGTTGGCTGGACTGGGGAATGAATAGAAGTTTCCCTGCTCTCTTGGGCAAGAGAGAGAGGCTGAAGTACAGGTGAGCCCACAACCTCTAGAGGTAGAAGAGTATTGTGTGTAGGGAAAGAGGATTGCATTTAACCCTTGTTGATTTATGCCCTGTTGGTTCATAATGTGTGCTCCATAACTGTGTAAATAAATTTGGGCTAATAATCTGTGTTGCGCTCTGACCACATAGTCTCCCCTGCTCTGCACAATACCAAAGGAAGGGGGTAGCCCAGGGAAGCAAGGAAAGGCCAGACCATTGGGTTGCCAACTTTACAGGGATCCCCCAAAGATTGGGGATTCCATCTCCAAATAGGGAGAGTCGGCCAGAGGGGTCTCACTTTCCCTCTAAAAACGCAATGACGATTCTGTGAGTGGTGGCAGTGAACTCAAGGAGTGAGATACGCCCATGGGATAAGGGTGGGAGGCAAACAGCCAAGTTGTAAACTGGAGCCCATTTCACCATAGTAGGTAACCAAGCTTGGTTCAGACAAAGGAAACCCTTTGCAGGCCTTTGTGAGGAACTCATTGGGGCCAGACCTGACTAGGGTTGCCAGCTCCAGGTAGGGAGATTCCTGGAGATTTCCTGGTAGAGTCTATGGAAGCTAGGGTTTGGGGAGGGGAGAGACCTCAGCCTCTCTGTGGGGGAGAGATCTGTTGTCTGGAGTTCAGTTGTGATATCTGGTGATCTTCAGGTTCCACCTGGAGGTTGGCTGCCCTAGGTGTATTGATCAGTGCTTCAGAGCAGGGTCTACTAGATCGAGGTTCTTGCTGTAGAAGCTGAGTGGGTGATTTTGTACCAGTCACAGACTTTCAGCCTGTGCAAGTCAAAAGGGGGAGAGGAGAATGATGTCAGCTGCTTTGGTCCCCATTGCAGAGAAAGACAAACTTTTCCTCCTGGGAAACCACTGTTGCCAATCTCCAGGTGAGGGCTGGAAATCACTCAGAATTACAACTACTCTCCAGATGGCAGAGATCAGTTCCCCTAGAGAAAATGGTGGACTCTGTGGCAGCTAGGGCTTCAGAGCACGGAAAATGGTGGACTTCTGTGGCAGTCAGAGGTTACAGGTATGTGTGTATGTGGGAAACGGAAAGCGGAAGGGGGGGAAATAAAGGTAAGTTGATGGTTGATTGGGAAGGAGATAGGGGTGCCAACTCTAGGTGGGAAATTCCTGGAGATTTGAGGGATGGAATCTGGAGAGGGAGGGGACCTCAGACAGGTACAATGCCATAGACTGCACCCTCCCAACCAGCCAGTCCCTTCTGGGGAACCACTGTTGCCAATCTCAGGAGAGGGGTGGAAATCACTCAGAATTACAACTGACCTCCAGGAGGGAGGGGGGAGGAGCTACAAAGCTGAAATCAGAGGGGTAGATAATGGCAGGTTGATGCTTGGCTGGGAAGGAGATAAGGTTGCCAACTCCAGGTTGGGAAATTCATGCAGATTTGAGGGGTGGAGCCTGGAGAGGGTGAGGTTTGAGGAGGGGTGGGACCTCAGACAGGTACAATGCCATAGACTCCACCCTCCAGACCAGCCATTTCTTCATAGGTAACAATTGTTGCCAATCTCCAGGTGAGGGCTGGAGATCACTCAAAATTACAACTGCTCTTCAGATAGCAAAGATCAGTTCCTCTGGAGAAAATGGTGGACTCTGTCATTATACCCTGCCGAGGTCACCACAGCACATTGACGCTGAGTGCCCAAGGCCTTGGCACTCTCCCAGCGCCTCTTTCTAGAGCTCACTGTATTTATTTCCACAATGGGCCTTATTCCCAGTTGTTTATATAATACAAAAATCATATACACACACACTAGGAAACCATTTACTTGATTGTGTTAGGATCTTTCCAACCATGCCAATGACCACTCAGCTCTTCCACAAACTATCTATTAGAGACTCTGACAAGATCAGGAGCAACTTTTATCTTTGTACAGTACTACAGAAACAAAGGGCCACCCAGGACAGAAAGGCCACAGCAGAGAACTCAGACCAAGCGTGATCCCCCTGGAGAAGGAAATGGCAACCCACTCCAGTATCTTTGCCAAGGAAACCCCATGGACAGTAACAAAAGGCTAAAAGATATGACGCCGGAAGATAAGCCCCTCAGGTCGGAAGGTGTCCAATACGCTACTGGGGAAGAGCAGAGGGCAAGTACGAGTAACCCCAGAAAGAGTGAAGCGGCTGGGCCAAAGCCGAAAGGACGCTCAGTTGTGGATGTGTCTGACGGTGAAAGGAAAGTCCGATGCTGCAAAGAACAATACTGCATAGGAACCTGGAATGTAAGGTCTATGAATCAAGGTAAGCTTGAGGTGGTCAAAAATGAGATGGCAAGAATGAACATCGACATCTTGTGAATCAGTGAACCAAAGTGGACAGGAATGGGCGAATTTAACTCAGAAGACCATTATATCTACTACTATGGCCAGGAATCCCGTAGAAAAAATGGTGTGGCCTTTATAGTCAACAAGAGAGTGAGAAAGGCAGTATTGGGATACAATCTCAAAAATGACAGAATGATCTCGGTCCGAATCCAAGGCAAACCATTCAATATCACAGTGATCCAAGTCTATGCCCCAACCACTGCTGCAGAAGAGGCTGAAGTGGACCAGTTCTATGAAGACCTACAACAGCTCATGGAACTAATACCAAAAAATGATGTCCTCATCATCATAGGGGACTGGAATGCTAAAGTAGGAAATCAAAAGGTAACCAGAATAATAGACAAGTTTGGCCTTGGAGAACAAAATGAAGCAGGGCAAAGGCTAACAGAGTTTTGTCAAGAGAACATGCTGGTCATAGCGAACACCCTTTTCCAACAACGTAAGAGGCGTCTCTACACATGGACATCACCAGATGGGCAACACCGAAATCAGTTTAACTATATAATTTGCAGTCAAAGATGGAGAAGCTCTATCCAGTCAGTAAAAACAAGACCTGGAGCTGACTGTGGCTCAGATCATGAGCTACTCATTGCAAAATTCAGACTTAAATTGAAGAAAGTTGGGAAAACCATTAGGCCATTCAGATTTGACCTAGATCGCATCCCCAGTGAATATACAGTAGAGGTGAAGAATAGGTTTGAGGGACTAGATTTGATAGACAGAGTGCCTGAAGAACTATGGACAGAGGTCCGTGACATTGTAAAGGAGGCAGCAATCATAGTAATAGAGGAAAACAATAGATTGGGAAGGACTAGAGATCTCTTCAAGAAAATTGGAGAAATCAAGGGAACGTTCCATGCAAAGCTGGCCATGATAAAGGACAAAAACGGTAGGGACCTAACAGAAGCAGAAGAGATTAGGAAAAGATGGCAAGAATACACAGAACTATACAAGAAGGACCTCAATGTCCTTGACAACCACGATGGTATAATCACTGACCTCGAGCCAGACATCCTGGAAAGTGAAGTTAAATGGGCCTTAGAAAGCATTACTAACAACAAAGCTAGTGGAGGTGATGGTATCCCAGCTGAACTATTCAAAGTCTTAAAAGAAGATGCTGTTAAAGTGCTGCACTCAATTTGCCAACAAATTTGGAAAACACAACAGTGGCCACAGGATTGGAAAAGGTCAGTTTACATTCCAATCCCAAAGAAGGGCAATGTCAGGGAATGTTCAAACTATCGCACAATTGCACTCATTTCACACGCTAGCAAGGTCATGCTCAAAATCCTACAAGCTAGGCTCCAACAGTACGTGGATAGAGAATTGCCAGAAGTACAAGCTGGGTTTCGAAGAGGTAGAGGAACTAGAGATCAAGTTGCCAACATTTGCTGGATTATGGAGAAAGCAAGAGAGTACCGGAAAAACATCTACTTCTGCTTCATTGACTATGCTAAAGCCTTTGATTGTGTGGATCACAATAAATTATGGCAGGTTCTTAAAGAGATGGGAGTACCGGACCACCTTACATGTCTCCTGAGAAACCTGTATAAGGGTCAAGAAGCAACAGTTAGAACCGGATATGGAACAACTGATTGGTTTAGCATAGGAAAAGGAGTACGACAAGGATGTATATTGTCACCTTGCTTATTTAATTTATATGCAGAGTACATCATGCGAAATGCTGGCCTGGATGAATCACAAGCTGGAGTTAAAATTGCTGGGGAAAAGATCAATAACCTCAGATATGCAGATACCACTCTGATGGCAGAAAGTGAAGAGGACCTCAACAGCCTCTTGCTCAGGGTGAAAGAGGAGAGCGCAAAAGTGGGCTTGAAGCTCAACATCAAAAAAACTAAGATGATGGCATCTGGCCCCATCACTCCTTGGCAAATAGAAGGGGAAGTTGTAGAAGTAGTGACAGACTTCACGTTCCTAGGATCCCAGATCACTGCAGATGGTGACTGCAGCCATGAAATTAAAAGACGCCTGCTCCTTGGGAGGAAAGCGATGGCAAACCTAAACAGCATGATAAAAAGCAGAGACATCACCCTGCCAACAAAAGTCCGCATGGTCAAAGCAATGGTATTCCCCGTAGTAATGTATGGCTGCGAGAGTTGGACTATAAGGAAGGCCGAGCGCCGAAGAATAGCTTCTTTTGAACTATGGTGCTGGAGAAGACTCTTGAGAGTCCCTTGGACTGCAAGGAGATCAAATCAGTCAATCCTAAAAGAAATCAACCCTGATTGTTCCTTCGAAGGCCAGATCCTGAAGCCGAAGCTCAAATACTTTGGCCACCAAATGAGAAGGGAGCATTCACTGGAGAAGACCATGATGCTGGGAAAGATTGAAGGTCAAAGAAGAAGGGGACGGCAAAGGATGAGATGGTTAGACAGTGTCATCGATGCAACGAACATGAAATTGAGCAAACTTCAGTGGACAGCGGAAGACAGGAGGGCCTGGCGTAATCTGGTCCATGGGGTCGCGAAGAGTCGGACTCGACTGTGCGACTGAACAACAAAAACAGAAACAAAAGTTTTCTTTCAACAAAGTTATGAAACAAGCTTTTGAGAGAGACCAGAAGGTTTTCCTTTATCACTGTTCTTAATAACCCTCAGTGAAGAATGCCTGCACCATGAAAGATTTTGGGATTTAGCATTTCTTATTACATATTTTTGGTATACAGTCTTGGAATAGTGATGGTTTTGATAGCTTAATTTTACCCTTTTGCTCACCTAGAAAGCCTGATGCTGTAAGTAAAGAGGCTACTAATCTTGTACTCTTGTTGAAGAAACATTTCAAGATTAACTGATTCCCTAATGAAGCCTGGAGTTTCAACTAAGTTATAAAATAAATATTTTACTTTACTTGCACCACTAGCCTAAGTTTTATCATTTTTATCTCTCAGTGATGGGTCTTTATTTTCTTCTTCTCACTCAGAAGCCCTAACTTTCCATTTAATGTACTTCATTTTTATAACCAAACAGACTTCAGTCACTCAGCATACGAATGCACTATTTGGCTTCTGACAGTGAAGCGTACATGAAAAGAACCCCACCCCAAGTCTAAAAAAAGAGATTTGCAGCAATGTTTTGCACTGACATCTCAGAATTCCAGAGCTCTCTCTCATGTCACAATCCCACTATTTATTGAACAAAACCAGCTTCCAATACATACATACATTTTTAATCGCTTTTGTAGCTATGAAGCATGTATGCTCACATACAGAGAACATGGCCATAAACAAAACCCAGTATAGTTAAAAGTCACCAGATTTAACTCTGAGACCATTTCATCTCTCTGTTCTGCACTGCACCTAAGCACATCACTGAAGCTAAACAGCTACAACCACTTCTCCTGAAAAAGCAGCATTTATTATTTATTTATTTGCTTGAATTTATACCCCACCCTCCCCGCCGGGGCATGTTTCTTCACCCACTATAACGTTTGGAAGCTCAGTTTACACCACCCCTAACTTGTTGTTCTGCTTCTAAAGGAAGGGTGTTCTTTGACCATTACTTGCTTTATCAACATTTAACTTCCCAGACTTCCCCGATGCTTTGGTGGTGGCTGAGAAAAATTTGAGAAACTATAACAGCAAACTACATTTCACTACCTTAAATGATCTATAGTGAAAGCACAAGGGGAAACCCTCTTGCACTAGAAAGGCCACACTGGAAGACAACCAAGCTCTCCTTACTCACCACGAGCCTCCGACAACCATACCAGCAGCAGCACAGACGCCAGAAACGCTCCATGGCAGGAAGGCAGAAGCGCCATCACGGCAATTACAGGCAACAAGCCTCGGCGTTTAGAACAGAAAGTGGGCAGCTGCCCCGACTGAACACAGCTCAGCAGAAGAGGGAGGAGACGGGAAGTCAGACGGGAAGTCAGACCTTTTCTATTCACTGGGCGCGGCGACAACGGAATTTTTAGCTGCCACTGTATCCAAGAGCGAAACAACACAAACACGCTACCGCGAGAGGAAAAAATAACCAGGCCCCACCTCTCCCAGCCAACGCATGCGCGTATTGGTAGAGACGCTTTAAAGATGTATGCGCCTGCGTGTTTGGGTTGTCAGAGAGCGTCCTCTTGGTGTTCCCAGTAGGGCGAGTTTGCACGCTGCGCCGCGAATGGGATTGATGAGGAAAGCATGTGCGTAACGTCGGACGCGAGTCTACTTGCAGCCTTCTCGGGCAGTTGGTATGCTTACTCGGTCCCACTGAATGCTACGCGATTTCTTAACTAAACGTGCACAGGATTTGCAGGCCTTGACAGCGAATTTCAACGAACTGGAAGGGTGGTTGATTTCCACAGAATTAGGGTTGGGATAGTTGGGAGCAAGTACAATACTTGACTGAAAAGCTGAGTGTGCCCTTTAAACAAAGAATACGTTCGTAAATGAAGTTATATTCATTTTCTACCCTCTCGCTTTTTTACCACTTCGAGATACAACTCTTTGTATTTAGTTTCAGGGAAAGTGCAGCTACATGGGGTTTGCTTCAGAGCAAGCAGGTTTAGGATTGCGCTGTACTTCTTTTCATATCCGTTTTTGTTGGAACGATTCTTTAGTTTCAATAAGAACATAGGGATTGTTGTTTGTTTCCATTGTTTGGTTATTGGAGGTATGCTGCCTCTGAATATGCATACTCAAATTTTTATTGGCCTGGCTCCTAACCAGTGACAGGCCTATCTTCTATGAATTAGTCCCATCATTTTTAAAAATTATAGGGGGGCATAGCAAAGATTTCAAAAAGTGTGTCATGTAAGTACTTCTTTTTGCTTGTCATGAATACATTGCTGATTGGATGTCTGCAAGTTCTAATACTGTTGGGTGTAGGTGTGAGAGTTTTTTGTCTTCTTATTCTCTCCACTGTATTTATAAAATTTATAAGACTCAGTCATGATTGGCTCATCCTTGTCTTTTCTGTAAACTTAAGATGTCCCCATGTTTTTAGTCTTTCCTTGTAACTTTTCTTCCTTACAGGAAATCTTTTTGCTACATCTCTTGATATTTTGCAACAGAAAATGGTATTTGCCATCATAGTGAGAGTCAAGCAGCCAGCTCAAATGTAAAATATGTTCCTCTGTGTTTGCTTATTTTTGTTGCCTAATCGTGGACAAGGAAGTACACTGCTGTTGTGACCAACTTAAAGATCTGGAACCAGCAGAAAGTAAACAAAGAACACTGTTGAATCACATGAGGGAGTGAGAAGGGGGCCATTTAGCTGGGAACCCTCAGTGATTGGCGTTTAACAAACCAGTCAGTTTGGAATTGGCAGTTGAGAAGCAGCAGTTAGTTGTTGGATGGAGAGTTAACAGAGTCTTTCAGCGAACTGAAGGAGCTCTGTAGCTCTGTGTGGAATAACCTGGTTTACTGAGTTTCTCAGAAGGAAGGGGACAGTGACCAGATGGTTAAAAACAAAACACAGTAGTATCATACACCAATGAGACATCGCTCCTTAAGGGATCTGAGAGAAGTGGTTTCGTGAGGGCTAAGAAAAAGGTCTGAGCCGAGTGATGAAAATTGGTGGTGGCCAGTTGGACTCAAAAAGGAGCCAGAGAACCGAAGCCAAAAGTTAACCATGAATCAGTGCAGGAAGGTGTGATCATCAGAGAGTATGGTGACCTATTTAACATCTGTGTAACTGAGAAAAAGAAACAAATTAACCTCCATGTAAAACTTCCATTCCCCTGTTGTGTTTTCTTTAAATAAAGCCTGTTCTGTTTTGAAGTTAACAAGCCGTGGTATCTATCTATTTAATGGTAAAGCAAATACACTTAGCAGTGGTCCTTACAAATATCCCTGACCAAAAAGGGAAAACAAGAGACTATTGTAGATTTGTATAGAGGACTGGTCAGCAAAATTATCAGCAGCTCTGACCAGGCACAACATGCAGACCCTCACGGTACTGCTGTCAGTATAAAGGGGGCGCATGTCATAGCTGTCAACACGAAAAGGTGCCACCGGAGTGTAGTTCAGAAAACAACCATCACAGATCTTTTACATTTCAATTACCCCTTTATATAAGAAAAGCAACTTTTAAATTTCCACAGTGATATGGAGTTATGTAGGAAAGGACTTGGTTTATGCATGCAAGCCTTTATTATCTCTGTGAATACTTGCACATAGTGAAACTTGCACATGAGTAGAGAATGTGTCCAAAGACTGCTGGTAGCCATTCCTCCTGTCTTCTGGGCTGCTGCAGTTATGGGGTCCATGCTGACAACTTCTGTTTCAGTCTTTCATGAGCATGACACAAGACTTTGCTTAGCTGAGACCACTGGTCCATCTAGTTCAATGTCTTATTTCTCAAAGGTGCCAAGAAGGTGCTTTGAAAAGGGCTATAAGCAGGGCGTGATGGGTAAAATATCCCAGAAAAAATATTTTCAGAGATACACTGCCTCTGAACTTGGAGGTTCCATTTAGCAATTTTTGCTAATAGCTATTGAATTACTCTGAACTAAAAGATTTAGTCCAGTGGCACCTTTAAGAACAAAAAAGATTTATTCAAGGTATAATCTTTCATGTGCATGCACACATCTTCCGATAACAGAGTATATGCACATGAAAGATTATACCTTGAATAAAACTTTGTTGGTATTAAAGATGTCACTGGACTCAAACTGTGTTCTGCTGCTTCAGACCAACACAGCTATCCACCTGAATCTACTCTGAACCTAGTCCAGGGTCCAAGGCACAGTCATTTATGGCATCCACACACACCCTTATCATGAACATGAATTTACCCAATCAGTGAGAAGGTATTTGAAGTCACACATTAGTACACTTTCTCTTTTTGTTGCTTCTCCATATTTTTATGAAACATTTCCTCTGTAGTGAGCCATTTCCAAAGTTCTGTGGTATACAGCTTGAGTGCAACATAATCAGATATTTAGAACACGGAATTGTTTTAGATTACAGGACTTTTGGAGAAGCTCTGGCTCTGTGACTGATGTTTACGCTCTAATTTAATGTACTGGGGACAAAGCACTGGAAAAGTTTTAATCAAGCCTACTCTGATTTAGGACTGAAGGTATTAATTCAGAACTATTATAGCATGTGTTTATTAGTCTCAGATTAACCTTCACACTCCAATACAAAAGTCCATGGAGCCTGAGTCTACAACAAGACCTCACCATGGGCCCAGGCAGCCCCATCACTTCACCGTGCAAATGGAATCTGCTTGCAGCCCGCCTCATTGGTCTACAGAATCAAAAGCCATGTAATACATTTTAAGATCACCCAAAATAACACAAAACGGGCTGAATGTTTGAATGTTAGATAAGGTACAATGGGATGGGGGAGGTGCTGTCCAAGTCTGCCAAAAGTCAGTCAACTGTAGAGTACAAAGTAGCTCACGGGTACAGCACCTGATTTGAGTGTGAAAGATTCTAGGTTCAGTCCCTGGCATTTTCATTTCTGTGATTGTGGGTTTTAAGCAGAGGCTCCATTTGTGCAGCATGCTCTAGCTTTGCCAGTTTGGTGTAGTGGTTAAGTGCGCAGACTCTTATCTGGGAGAACCGGGTTTGATTCTCCACTCCTCCACTTGCACCTGCTGATGTGACCTTGGGTCAGTCACAAGCTCTAGCACAGCACAGCTGTTCTCTCAAGGACAGTTTGTGTCAGAGTTCTCTCAGCCCCACCTACCTCACAGGGTGTCTGTTGTGGGGAGGGGAAGGGAAAGGACTTTGTAAGCCGCACTGAGACACCTTTGGACAGTGAAGGGCGAGGTATAAATCCAATCTCTTCTTCTTCTTGAATGTCCTTTATTCAGCAGGGATTGGACTAGATAGTCTATTTCAATTCTGAGATTCTAAATAGGGCTAACAACAGTTTTGTTGTCCCCTTCTGTCTCTCCTTTTACTTATTTCTTTGATATCAGCCTGAAAAAGATTTTTAACGAACTCAAAAGTTTGCTCACTACTTTGGTATTTGTATTAGTCCTAATACAAGTATTTCACAGCAACTTTTGGATTTTCTGACTGAATTTTTTTTCTATCTGAATTTTCTGTCTGATTCAGAATATCAATTATATTGCTGTAAAAGTACTTTCTTAATTGTTTTGCTTTCTAATGGATAATTAATTACAAGTTTTCCTACGATGGATTTGTAGGGACATAACTTAAGTGAAAGCCAATCCCTGATCTACAGTAAACTCTTGGTAATCATGACAAATTGCTACTTCCTTACTGGGAAATTAGTCATCTAATGAAAGGCAGGTTATGGCTTTTAGTTTTATCTACAGCCTCACCCACTCTGCATTGCAGATATTCTTGTCTTTCATAACATGAGGAAACTGTAGGGAGGAGAGATTTGGAACATTCAGACACTACTAAAAGGGACCATATCTGCACAAACATGCTGGGGGCTGGGTCTGCTTCTCCTCCTGCCCACTGTTAGCCTGGCCATTTCCCTGACAGAATAAATTGCCAAAATGGCTGTCTCTCCTGACGAAAACACTTCTCCTGCTGGGCAACCAAGCTTAATTCTGTCACTAAAAAGGCAAAGGCAGGAGGTCCTTTCCAGGCCTTTATGGGGAACTCATTGGGGCCAGTCCTAACTAGGGTTGCCATCAGCTGAACAGAATGCCATAGAGTCCACCCTCCAAAGCAGTTATTTTCTCCTGGGGAACCAGTGCTGCCAATCTCCATGGCAGGGCTACAGATCACTTAAAATTACAACTGCTCTCCAGATCACAGAATCAGTTCCCCTGGAGAAAATGGTAGATTCTGTGTCATTATCCTTACGGAGGTGGCCACCCTAAGACAGCCAGTGTGATACAGCAGTTAGTGCTTCAGAGCAGGGTCTGCCAGACCAGGTTCTTACTGAGTGGGTGATTTTGTACCAGTCACAGACTTTCAGCCTAATCTACCTCACGGGTCTGTTGTGCAGATCAAAAGGGGAAGAGGAGAATGATGTGGCTTGGGGCTCTTTAGCTTGGAGAAATGACGACTGAGTGGTGACATAATTGAAGTTTACAAGATTATGCATGGGATTGAACAGGTAGAGAAAGAAGTAGCTTTCTCACAATAGAAGAGCTCGTGGGCACCCAATGAAATTGCTGAGCAGTTGGATTAGAACGGATAAAAGGAAGTACTTCTTCACCCAAAGAATGATTAACACAAGGAATTCACTACCACAGAAGTTAGTGGTGGCTACAAGCATGGATGGCTCCAAGAGGGAAGTAGATAAACATATGGAGCAGAGGTCCATCAATGCCTATTAGCCACAAGGTATAGATAGGAACTCTCAGTCTGGGGCAAGTGATGCACTGTATTCTTGGTGCTTGGGGGGCAACAGTGGGAGGGCTTCTAGTGTCGTGGCCCCACTGCTGGACCTCCTGATGGCACGTGGTATTTTTGGCCACTGTGTGACAGAGTGTTGAACTGGATGGGCCATTGACCTGATCCAACATTGGCTTCACTTAGTGTTCTTAACCACTGTTATCAGTCTCCAGGTGAGGGCTGGAGAGCACTCAGAATTAGAACTGCTCTTCAGGTGGCAGAGATCAGTTCCCGTGGAGAGAACAGTGGACTCTGTGTCATTATACCCTGCAGAGGTTGCCACAGCAAATTGACACTGAGTGCCCAAAGCCAGGGCACCCGCTCAGAGCCTCTTTCTAGAGTTTGTTGTATTTATTTCCACAACAGGCCTTTTTCCTAGTTGCAAATGATTCTAAGGCCGATAAACTGAGCAACTTATAGAAGCTTTAAGAAACTAACAGGTTACAATGTTTTGCAAAGCAAAATATATGCATTTCTATTTAAAAATCAAAAGATCTTGTTAGTCATATAAGAATGTGCCAGCTCTCACTGTGCCTTTGTAGAGACCCACATTCATATTTACCGACAATCAAAACAGCCACACAACTGTCGTATGCCATGGGTGCCATCCCAAGCACATACACATAAAACAATACTATTAAATATATAAAGATAACCTTTTAAATCATCAAAGTAGCTCTAAGCAAGTGTCTTTGTGTATCTGGAATGAGCAAAATGCCTTTCTCCTCAGCATAAGGCTCACAGCTTGCCCTCCAAGTCTGTCTGGTGGCAGCTGTTTCAAAGCACAAAACAAAGTACCACATCAGGGATGCCGTTGAATGTATTAGATATTTTGCCTGGGTTTTGCGTTTGCCTGGATTTTGTGTTTAATTCCTACGCTTGTTCTCAGAAGAAACCTCCCTCTTTTTTTCTTTACTTTGAAATAAGACATATAACCATTATTTTTAATCCAGGAAACTTCAAAATGCTTTACAAAAGGTCAGGAAACAGGATTATTCTTATTTTGCAGTTGTAAAAACCAAGCAAGTTGCTTCTCACTGTGTTGTAGTATACTGTAAAGAATGTTGGACTCACTAGCAAGTCACTGTCCATCAACCTAACATACTTTTACATGACTGTTGTAAGGATAATACTGGACGATACCATATGTGTTATCCTGAGTATTTTGGAGTAAGGATGCAAGCGGATATTACATAAATTAGCGGAGGCTACTAGTATGATCTGTGTGCTACATATTCTGTACATGTTGCAGGTGTTTTGCTGGATAGAAAAGGGCATATGGAGCAGAAGTCCATCAGTGATATTAGCCACAGGGTATAGATGGGAATTCTAAGTCTGGGGCAGGTGATGCACTCTATTCTTGGTGCTGGAGGGGGCAGCAGTGGGAGGGCTTCTAGTGTCCTGGCCCCATTACTGGACCTCCTGATAGCACGTGGTATTTTTGGCCGCTGTGTGACAGAGTGTTGGACTAGATGGGCCACTGGCCTGATTAAACATTGGCTTCTCTTATGTTCTTATGGCAGCCACTTCTAGGGTCTTATTTGGACTTTGGTACTTTGTATTCCCATAAGGTGGGCCTCTGAAGGGTCTTGTTCTTCTGTAACAAACAACTGACCTTCAAAGGTGATAAGCTAGCCTTCCGGCTATCTCTTGCTGACACAATAAAATATACTTTTTTTCTGGAGAGACAGGCTTAAATGATTCTAAGATGGCTGTGTCCTGGACAACAGTAAGGCCAAGCAACTTTCAAGCTCTTCCTTGCCCCTCTGAAACCAACTCACAATGCTTGGTGTTATGTGAGTGCCACTGCCCAGATTGGGGAGTTAGAAATAAGAGAAGCCATGTTGGATCCAGCCAGTGGCCCATCCAGTCCAACACACTGTGTCACACAGAGGCCAAAACCCAGGTGCCATCAGGAGGTCCACCAGTGGGGGCAGGACTCCAGAAGCCCTTCAACTGTTACCCCCCAAGCACCAAGAATACAGAGCATCACTGGCCCAGACATAGGCCCTTTTTACATTACCCTTCTAAACGGAAATAAAGGATAAAAGGAAATACTTCTTCACCCAAAGAGTGATTAACATATGGAATTCACTGCCACAGGAGGTGGTGGCAGCTACAAGCATGAACAGTTTCAAGAGGGAATTAGATAAACATATGGAACAGAAGTCCATTAGTGGCTATTAGCCACAGGGTATAGATGGGAACTCTCAGTCAGGGGCAGGTGATGCACTCTATTCTTGGTGCTGGGGGGGGGCAGCAGTGGGAGGGCTTCTAGTGTCCTGGCCCCACTGCTGGACCTCCTGATGGCACCTGGTATATTTTGGTCGCTGTGTGACAAGAGTGTTGGACTAGATGGGCCATTGGCCTGATTCAACATTGGCTTCTCTTATGTTCTTAAGTTCTTTTCAAGTACTGCTGCTTTTTTCCTGCCCTTGTTCACCACATGATCTTCCTCAGACTTTTCTTTTAATGCTCTAAGGTGAGCACTATAGCGCTAACCTGCTATAGTGGCACCATTGAGATGCACTGACTCAATGGAGTCAATGCATCTCAATGGTGCTGCTATAGCATTCACCTTAGAACATTGTTTTTTAAAAACATCCAAGAAAGATCACGTAGTGAAAAAAGGTGGTGGTGGGGGGAAGAGGCATTGTAGGAAGCACTAGGGACATTTTAAACGGCACACCACAGTGCTTCACAAGCACAATGAAGGAATGAAAATGGAAAAAAGCAGTTTCCCTCAAAAGTGGTTCAACCATGCTTTTCTAACCCAATACAAGCAGGTTTATATGCACAGGTAAATAAATTCTGCTAACAGCCGACTACTAAAACAGGTCTCTCTGAAATGACAGGAAAAAATCCATTAGCAACCAGTTTCTAAAACAGAATACAAAGGCAGTTTGAAAAGGGTCAGAGTGTTCCATCTATACCTTGTGGCTAATAGTCACTGATGGACCTATGCTCCATTCATTTATCCAATCCCCTCTGGAAGCTGTCTATGCCTGTAGCCATTGCTGCTTCTTGTGACAGTGAACTGAATGTCTTAATTACTCTTTGGGTGAAGAAGTACTTCCTTTTATCTGTTCTAACCCATCTGCTCAGCAATTTCATTGAGTGCCCACGAATTCTTGTATTGTGAGAAATGGAGAAAAGTACTTCTACTTTCTCTGTCCCATGCATAAATTTGTAAACCGCTATCATGTCACTCCTCAATCGTCATTTTTCCAGGCTAAGGCGCCCTAACCCCTCTAACCTTTCTTCATAGGGAAGGTGTTCCATCCCCTTAATCATTTTAGTTCCCTTTTCTGCACTTTATCCAATGCTATAATATCTTTTTTGAGGTGTGGTGACCAGAAGTGTACACAATATTCCAAATGAGGCCACACCATAGATTTATACAGGGGAATTATGATACTGGCTAAATTGTTTTCAATCCCCAGCATAGCATTTACCTTTTTTATTAGTCACACAGGGAGTCAACATCTTCAATGAGTTACCTACTATAACTCCAAGATCTCTCTTCTGGTCAGTTACCAGCAGTTCAGACCCCATCAACATATATTTATAGTTAGGATTTTAGGCTCCAATGTGCATTACTTTGCACTTGCCCACATTGACCCTCATTTGCCACACTGATGCCCACTCACCCAGCCTTGACAGGTTAGTGTCATCAACAAACTTAGCCACTCACTGCTTACTCCCAACTCCAAACCATTAATAAACAAGTTAAAAAGCACCAGACCTAAAACTGGGCCCTGTGGTACCTCATGGCTTACCACTTTCCACTGTGAAAACTGCCCACTTTTACTCACTCTCTGTTCCGTGGTAGCACTTATCTAGGTTGGATCCCTTTTGAGAAAGCACTGAAACATTATGGTGTTTTTGTAGCATTTGCTTTATTTACTAATATACAGAGGTAGAAGCAACAACATGTTCCTATAGGGCAGCAAATCTACAACCGCACATCAGATCAGAGAGATCCTGTATCCCCAAGGTGCTTCAGCTGACTCACTGTAGAATCTAATTCTCTCCCTGTCCTCTTTAGAATTTAAACTGTGCTTTCTTTTCTCAGATGCCTGCTCCTCCACTGTTCCAAACTCTGATGGATTCTTGGCCACAACCATTCCCAAAAGTTAAGACCCACTGAAGAGATATCTACAGTCACTGAGAAGCACTGCTATTCCATTTGTCATAGGCTCTGATATACCCCAAACATGCTGCTTTAGGCCAAACCTATAGGACAGAACTTCAGAATCAATGCTTGTTACACTATGTTTAAAAAGCTGATACTGCTTGGCAGTAGGACCAATCAGAAGTGGGAACAGGAGAGCCATTTGGCCTGGGCCTCACACATAAAGGGCCCCCTCAAATTAGGCACCTGTTAATTTTTGCATCTGTTTTATGTATATAACTTTGTATGTTTATTATGGCTGGGGGAGGGAAGGTTACACTTCCAAAGTACCAAAAAAGAAGTACGAAGTTTAACAAAATAAATGTGAAAAAATATTAATGAAACTGGTGACAAGATGGAATTTCTTTTCAATCAGAATCTCATTTTCTTCTCATTGTGTGGGTATCAGTTGGTTTCATATAATATTTCTCCACTTTGTTGCCATTTGTACTTTGATAATTCTCTTTTGGTATTATGGGTGGGGACCTTAAAAGTTCAAAGCAGCCTGGGTATCTCTGGACCTTTGAGTGGGCATGCCCAGTAGATGGGCATGCCCCCTGCCCCCCTAGTCCTGCTTTTTTCTGAGTCTGCACAAACCTGAAAGGCTGGAATTAGAATTAAAGAAGACTGGTTTCCATTTGATGTCTCAGAGGAAAAAACTGTTGTGTATGCAAATCACATGTCCTCAGAGATGGGGATGTGGGGAAAGAATGTACTAACAGTTTACAGGAAGTGACTCATATTAGTTGTCCACTGTGCATAGGAGAACAACCAAGCCCTCTCAAATGACTGTAATCCATGTCAAGGTAATCCTAAAGCCTCTGAGCCTTGTTAAAATAAATAAAGGTATGACCAAGCACTGATGCTCAGACTTCCAGGAAGCTGTTCATAGTATTATGTACAAAGGATGTGCTTTCCTTTCAAATACTGAACACTAAACACTTGTGATTCTGTTTAGTGAACAGAACACTTAAAAAATTATTCTGCCTTAATGGGTAGTAGTTTGCTGATGCCTCATCGCTACACCCTTGTCCTTATCGCAGTTCCTCCTGTTGCTATGATGGGTGGCAGCTACTGTAATCTGGAAGAAATTATGACAAATCAGAAGACAAGCACAGATCACCGACACAGCTGCAAAATAAGAAAAACACAGCTCGTGAATGCTGAATGCTAAGTTTAACAAACCCCACTGTTAGTGTAGAGACATACAACATACAAAGAGAAAAAACAGTCATAATATACAAAAACAGAAATCGGAATTTAAGTACTTTTAAAATGCAATTCCCGCTATCTAAGAAGTAATGCACAGAACTCAGCGACTGAATGTGTAATCTCTGCATTCTTATCTGATAGGAGCCAGTGAAGCCTTGCTTTGTTTGTATTAATGTGCTCAGGTGTCCTATCGATTAATGGGGTGATAATTTTAAGACAAGCCTCCCTGTACAATGGACAGCTGAAGAACATATGCTATACCAATTCAATCTCGCTTAAAAGGCATGGGCAAAGCCTTTCAGAGTAGGGGTTTTATAGTATCTGCCTTGAATAACTGCAGATGGAAGGGCAGAACATCTAGCTTGGGTAAATGCCCTTCTAGAATTCTTTCCCTCCACTGAAGTCAAATATATTGCTGGCTCAATTGTGCTTTTTATATTTAACAACACCCCGAGTTTGGAAGCCTTAGAGATGTCAGATTGTCACTTGATGTCCTCAACTCCTTGTTTAATTAGCCCTTTGGTTTGTTCAGATCCATAGGATAAAAGAAGCTGAGGTGAGAAGCCAATTCTATGGATATGATAGTGAACTGCCTTGATCCAACTGGATTGGAAATCATCCTGGCACTGCTAGTGATTTAAGAGTGCAAATACTGTATTCACACGTGCCTTTTCAATTAGTAAGAGATCACCTCCTGTATTAACTTTAACGGTAAAATAGTTCACTTATGTACTGCGTTTTAGTGGATATTAAATGATGTGCTGATCATTAGAAAATTTCCCCATACTGATACCAGTAGTGG
Organism: Gekko gecko; assembly: GCA_029375565.1. NCBI lineage: Eukaryota > Metazoa > Chordata > Lepidosauria > Squamata > Gekkonidae > Gekko > Gekko gecko. Next base: position 122,900,919 of record JAPDNY010000006.1, on the reverse strand, counting down.
CTTCCTCATATGGTCTTATTTTGAGAAAGGGCCTATGAAAAAGAAGGTGAATTTGAAAGAAATAACTATTTCTGCTTGAGAGTGCAAAAATTGTTAATGCTCTGTTTTAAACATCTGAAGACTTCCTAATAGTAAAAAAAAACAGTCGCTGCTAGACAAGTGCTTACCCTATCTATCTAACACACTTTTATCCTAACTTTCCACCAAGAAGCTCCAAGCAGCATATATGCCTCTCTCTTCCTCATTTGATCCTTTCAATAACACTGTAAGATAGGCTGAGTACCAGTAACTAGTTCAAATTCACCCAGCAAGCTTCATAACTGAACTGGGATTTGAACACAGGTCTGTGTAAAGGGCTGCAGTGGCTCAGAGGTTAAGACGCTAAGATGCAGACTAGAAGGTCAGTAACTTGGCAGTTCGAGACTCTAGTACTGTGTGACGTATATTACCTTTGACTCCTCTTAAAAATTCCAAGATAGCATAGTTATGCATTCAGCATAAGCCAAACTGAATAAATACCCCAAAATACTTTACTGGTATTTTTCAGGCATTTATTAAGACGAATCAGATTATCTAATCTGATTTGGCTATCGATAAATTGATCCTGAATGAAAGCCAACCTTATTCTGCTTTTATTCAGGTGCATTCACTCGAGCTGCTGGCCAGTTAAACCTGATACCTGACAGGCGGGTTCGCCTGTCAGCTGTTAGGTTTAAATGGCCAGCAGTCATTTCAGTGCTCCCTGTCATTTCCCCTGCTTTGAAGCGGAGGGAGCAAAAAGGAGAGCTGAAACGCCTTCCAGCCATGCCTCCCCAACCTGTCTTCCCTTCCCGAGCCAACCTGCCATGGTGGGCCAGCTGGGGAAAGGACAGGGAGATATTTAAACATGCCTCCATGATCTTTCTTCCATTCCCCAACCAATCCACCACAGCAGGGTGGCTGGGGAAGGGATGACAGATTGGGGAAGCATGTTTAAATACCCCCATCCCTTCTGTCTTCCTTTCCCCACCCAGTCCACAGCAGAGGGCAGCTGGGGAAAGGGAGAGCAGGTCAGTTTCAGCCCCCTCCACTGTGCTGGGTGGCTTGGGGATGGCAGGCAAGGCATTTAAATGCACCTTCTCTAAGGCTTCTTCCCCAAACCAATCAGCTGACAGGTGGATTGCCACACTGATCAGTTTGACTGGGAGGAAGCCATTTTGGCCCTTCCAAGCTGAATATGTTCGGCAATATCAATTATTTTCCTGAATACTAATACAATACCAATATGGGGATTTGGGAATGTCGGTATACACTGAATTTTTGGGGGATAAATCACAAAAGTTTTCGTGCACACCCCTAAGTAAGCAACATGATTCTGCTTTTTTTCCCAAACCCATCTTAACTCACTTTGTAAGAGCAACAAAAGTATTAATATGGCCTTTAAACCACCCCCCCGACCGAAATCTGAGAACTTGTTTATGCTGCCACTTATCTTGTAAGTCTCCTGGAACCTTCTCATCTTGACTTGGCTGGAGCCTGCTCAGATACATAGCAACACTACTGTATACAAAACTCTACAGGTGATTTATCAAGTGCTTGATTAGAGATAGCTGACCTATACTTCTAACTGCCCCCAGGCACCAAGCAAAGCTATAGCCTCTGTCCTTCTGTTCTGTTCCTCTCCCTTGCCTGTTTAATTAAAATATTTGTATCCCACCTTTCCCTTTCCTTCTGAAAGAGGCCTGGGAGGGCTGTACCAAGCAGGATTTTAATTTTGTTCTAAAACCTGAGTGGCTAAGAGTACTAGTGAAGGAACAGCTAGAAGTGTAGCAACTGCAGCCTCTTGGGCAGGCATGGGGTGCATTTAAAAGTGCACCACGGTGAGGAGCAGCTGCTGGTTCTAGAGCGAGCACGATGCACATGGAAGATTAATTTTCCTTCATTAGTGCTCCATGCAGTTGTGCGTATCACACACACACTGTGGTGGAAAGTACCATCAAGTCATGGTTGGCCCATGGTGACCCCACAGAGTTTTCAAGGCATGAGAAGAACAGAGGTGCCTGCCTGTGCATAGCAACCCTAGACTTCCTTGATGGTCTCCTATTCAAGTGCTAAGAAGGGCACTTGTAATTTATAAACCTACATTTAAAGTGAACTAATGTTCTTTTGCCGAATATAGAACTAAACAGGTTGCCCCTATTCCCTCCATAACTTTTTTTCCCACCATAGAGAACAATGGAGGAAATGGGGCAACCTGTTTGGGGGCCCATAGAATTGGACCCCCTGGTCCAATGTTCTTGAAACTTGGTGGGTATCTTGGGGAGAGGCTCCATCAGCTATCCTGTGATCTTGGAGCCTCTCCCTCAAACCCCCTCCCCTCCAGCCCCCAGAATATACCCTATGTTTTCACCATTGACTTCAATGGCCCATAGGGTATAATGGGGCTGAATTGCCACTGAATTTCTTTCATTCCCTCCTTTCCTTTTTTCTTTTTCCTCTTTCCCTCATTCTTCTCTTCTCTTCTCTTCTCTTCTCTTCTCTTCTCTTCTCTTCTCTTCTCTTCTCTTCTCTTCTCTCTTTCTTTCTTTCCCACCTTCTTCTCTTCTCTTTTTTCCTCCTTTCCCTGTTTCCCTCCTTCTTCCCTCTCTTTCTTTCCCTCTTTCCTTCCTTCTTTCCTTCTCTCTACTCTCTCTCTTTCCTTCCCTCTTTCCTCCTTCTGTGGCCCAACTCTCATGAGAAGGAGTTTAAACTTTAAACCCCTTCTCTCTTAGCTCCCCCACCCAGACCAGCTGGGGAAGGGAAGGGGAGGCTTTTGAAGATGCTTCCCCCCTTTTGCTTCCCCTTCTGACATCACTTCCGGTGATGTCAGGGGCGTGGCATATGCTAATAGCCTAACAGCTCATTAGCATACCATATGCTAATGAGCTCCTGCAGCTGTTCTTCTAGGAAAAGACCCCTGCATATAAATGTTATCTTAATGTTTCCACACCTGCTGCAAGCATCTCTAACTCAAGAATAATATAAGAGGCAAAGTAAGAGCTTTATGATTAAATCAACCCTTGGATCCCTTTGTCAAGTAAAGACATTTGTTAGATTCTGTCTAACAGTTCAGGAATACAAATGGTTTCTGATTCAATCTGTTCAGCAATGTTTAACACTAGAATGAGACCATCAAAATGAGTTCTAAATTCAGGTAATCAAAGTATTGCTGTGCTATGCCCTTTAAGCACAGGCAGCTGGCAGGAAAGGGCCCTGTGTGCCCAATCTCCCAATGGCAATGTTGCTTAGAGATCCAGTGGGCGGGGCTCTCTGGCTGCATGTGGGAAAGGGCCCTGTGTGCCTGATATTCCAGCGGCAATGCCACTCAGAGATCTGGAGGGTGGGGATCTCCGGCTGCATGCGCTTAAAGAGAGCCTTTAAGTGCAGGCAGCCAGCGGGAAAGGGCCCCACGCGCCTGATTTCCCAGTGGCAGTGCCGCTCAGAGATTGGGCGAGCGAGGCCCTCCGGCTGCAGCTCGCAGCCAGTGGGACTGTCCCTGTGGGGGCAGGGCTTGGAGCTGGGATATCCCCATGTGACATCATCACATTGGGGATGCCCCACCCCTCCGGGAATGCTCCACAAAGTCCCCCGCTGGGGACAAAGATGGGCCTGGCAACCCTAGAGAGGCCTGAGCACAGTATAATGCCACAGAGTCCATTCTCCAAAGCAGCCGTTTTCTCCAGAGGGACAGATGTCTGAAGCTCAGTTGTAATTCTGGGGGGGCCTCTAGGTCACACCTGTAGGTTGACAACCCTAGGCCTGGCAGCAACCTCTGGTTGACTTGATGCCACTTGATTTCCATGACTCAAATAGGCCTGACTGCTTGCTGCTAGCCAATAGCAGCAACCCTATGAAAGCCAATGCAGTATAGCTCTTAGGGCTTCAGATTAGGGTCTGCAAGACCCAGGTTCAGGGCCCCATCTTGATTTTGGACCAGTCACATACTTCCAGCCTAACCTACCTCACAGGGTTGTTGCCTGGATAAAAAAGAGGAAAAGAGAATAATGTAAGCTTCTTTGGTGCCCACTGTGGAGAAAGGTCAGATATAAATAAAGAAAATAAAGAATAAATATAGCTGAAGATGGGAGGCAGATAAAAGTTAGGTTGGTGAATGGCTAAAAAGGAGAGTATTAGACAGGGAGAGGATATGGGGATTACCAAGAGGAGGGAAAGTGGTTAGGAAACTCCTAGAAATTTGGGGGAGGTGAGCCGGGGGAGGTGAGCCGGGGGAGGGTGGGGTTTGGGGAGGGTAGGGACTCCACCCTCCAAAGCAACCGTTCCTAGAGTTACCACCCTCCAGGTGGGTGCTGGAGATTACCTGGAAGTACAACTGCTTTCCAGATGACAGAGATCAGTTGCCCTGGAGAAAATGGCTGCTTTGGAGGATGGAGTCTATAGCACTGTACCCCACTGAGGTCCCTGTCCTCCCAAGGCTCCACCTCAAAAGCTCCAGGGATTTCCCAACCTCAACCTGGCAACCCTAAGGGGAACTGATCTCTGTAGTTGGGAGATTTGTTATGATTCCAGGAGATCTCCAGCCCTCACCTGGAGGCTGGCAACCCTAGAAGGAGAGAAGGAAGCAGGAAAAGGGGAGAGACTATGGGGGATTTCAGGAAAGGGAAAGAGGAAATAGTGAGAGAGGAGAAGTGAGATAATTCCCACAAATCCTTGTGGGTTCCCATTTCTAATCTATATATATAAAAGAAACTCCCCTCACCGTAAAATCAATGCCCTGGCCAAACCACTGGACCTAGAGACACTAAATTCGGGGAGAGCGCTCCCACCATGGTGTAGGTGCTTGCTAAGACGGGATTTTTAGAAATTTGACCCCTAAGTGGGTCAAAAGGGGTAAAACGTGCTCCCCCTATTGATTCCTATGCGGCTGCCAGGCAGCTCTCTCCCTGCACCCCCCACTCTCTGATTGGTCAGCTGCAGAGCTCAGAGTTCTGAGGTAAAAAAAACCCCAACAGTTACAGGGGACTACAGACAGCTAATGACAGTTGAGGAAATCGGGAGTGGCCAACAGGTACCGGTGAGGTGAAGCAAAGCTGCTGGCCCAGAGAGCCAATTTGGTGTAGTGGTTAAGTGCGTGGATTCTAATCTGGGAGAACTGGGTTTGATTCCCCACTCCTCCACTTGCACCTGCTGGATGGCCTTGAGCAAGCCATAGTTCTGGCACAGCTGTTCTTGAAAAAGAGCAGTTTCTGTCAGAGCTCTCTCAGCCCCGCCTACTTCACAGAGTGTTTGTTGTGGGGAGGGGAAGGGAAAGGAGTTTGTAAGCTGCTCTGAGACTCCTGTGGGTAGTGAAGGGTGGGGTATAAATCTCCCCTCCTCCTCCTCTTCTTCTGATGGCTTCCAACACACTCCCCCCAACTTCTATACCTAACAGGCGGTTGTGTCAGGTGCAGCCTGTCACGGGCTGGGGTGTGGGGCCAGGCAAGTGTGGGGTGGTCAGAGAACAGTCTGAGGTCAGAGCCAGCCAAGACCAAATAATCAAGTTCAAGGGGTAGGACGAGTGGGGTGGTCGAGAGACACAGTCCAAGGTCAGAGCTGGCCGGGAGCAAATAACCAAGTTGAAGGGGTAAGATGAGCGGGGTGGTCGAGAGACAGTTCAGAGTCAGAAGCCGAGCAAGCCGAGAAAACCAGGGAGCCAGTTCCAAGTCACCAACCATTAGTGTGGTCTGGAGGTCCGAGAGTCGAGGGTTCAGAGTACGAGAGCTGTGGGTCACGAGTCCAAAAGCCAAGGGTCAAGAGTCTGGGGGTGTGAGGTGCAGAGTAGCAAGGTCAAGATGAACCAAGGTTGAGGAGCCGGAGGGATCAGATCAGGAACGAGGTGTCAGGAACTGGAGTGGTGCAGCACAGAGCTTCACAGATGTGACTAGTTGCTGGCACGAGTTGCTTACCATGCCAGCAGGGGCTAAATAGGAAAGCAGGCAGCCAGTAATTAGCACGCCTTGAACATGTCCCGGCTCCCACTAATATTCAGGGCTCCACGAGTGCCAGGCGTGCTTGCGTGCTTTGCGCCACCGAGCTATCAAGTCCCGCTGGTGCTGCTCTCGTAAACGAGACATCAGTGCTGGTGAGTCAGGGGGTGTGTCACTTGAGCAGCAATCTGCTCCAGTTGTTGCTGGGCTGGGAGCTTGCCGCGTTATGAGGTGCGGCGATTTCTGGTGAGAAGAGCTCATTCCTGTTGACACTTAGCTCCTCCTCAGCCTCCCAGGGCTCAGGCGTGGCAGGAGTCGTGACACTATCCCCCCCAGGGCCCCCCCCACAGATGGGCCCAGTTTGTCGGGGTAGGCATCATGGAACTGCTGGATGAGAACAGGAGCGTGGAGATGGTCGGCTGGTTCCCAGGATCGGTCAGTGGGACCGTACCCTTCCCAGTCTACGAGGTATTGCAGGGAACCTCGGTGGAGCCAGGAGTCCAGGATCTGGTGGACTTCATATTCTTCTTCGTCATCAACAAGGACAGGCGGTGGAGGCGCTGGTGATGTTGGGTGATCAGGACTGAGGGGCTGACAGTAGTAACAACGAGTGGTGGAAAACAGGGTGGATACGGAGGTTGTCTGGTAGTTGCAGGCAGAAGGAAACAGGGTTGAGTTGTTTGAGGATTTTGTAGGGGCCGATGAACCAGGCATCCAGCTTCTGGGACTGGCCCAGACAGCGCAGGTATAGGGTAGAAAGTCACACGATCCCCAACCCTCCTGTCGTTTCCAGTCAGCTGCCAGCTTGTAAGCATCCTTGGCTTGCTGAAGCTGTTCCCGGAGTAACGCTTGAAGGGCCTGCAATTCTTGCAAGTGTGCTTCTGTGGTGGGGACACTGGTGGGTGTCAGGACATTGGGGAAGAAAGAAGGGTGGTATCCGTAGTTGACTGCGAAGGGGGTCGTTTCGGTGGATGAGTGGACAGAATTGTTGTAGGCAAATTCTGCCAAGGACAACAACGTGGACCAGTAATCCTGTTGGTAGCAGGAGTAGCAACGAAAGTACTGTTTCAGGGTGGCGTTGGTGCGTTCCGTTTACCCATTGGTTTGGGGATGGTAGGCGGAGGACAGGTGCACCTGGGTACCGAGACCAGAATGCATCGCTTGCCAGAACCAGGAGGTAAATTGGGGTCCTCGATCAGAGATCATGTGGTTAGGAAAACCATGGAGCCAGAAAATCTACTGGATGTACAGCTGCGCTGTTTCCACAGCCGTGGGGACCATGGCGCAGGGGACGAAGTGAGCCATTTTGGTGAACAAGTCCACCACGACGAAGATGCAGGTGTGCCCATGGGAGCACGGAAGATTGACAATGAAGTCCATCGATATAGTGTCCCAGGGTTTGGAGGGCACAGGTAATGGAAGCAGCAAGCCGGGGGCTTGGCAGGGATGTCTTTGGCTCGTTGACACACTTCGCAGGAGCTTATGTAGTGGGCTACGTCAGAGCGGACTCGGGGCCACCAAAACTCTCGAGTGAGGAAATGGGTCGTCTTATGGCAGCTGAAGTGTCTGGCGGGGAGCGAGTCGTGGGTGAGGTGCAGGATCTGAGTCCAGAGAGGCCCTGGGGGTACACAGAGGTGGTCTTGGTGGAACAGAAGGCCGTTGTAGGTAGTGAGGTTTCCAGATGCCCCGTCCTGGAGGTCATGCAGTTGTTGTTGTGCCCAGGGGTCTTGGGCTTGTGCCAAGTAGATCTCCTCGGACAGGGGATGAGGACTGGTGGTAGCGGCGAACACCGAGGGGGACAGGATGGACGTCTCGGAGGTTTCTTCCTTTAAGGCAGGTGTGTATTCTGGTTTGCAGGACAAGGCATCTGCTTTCTGGTTCTGCATCTGGGGAATGTACGTGATTTTGAAATCAAACCAGGAGAAGAACAGGGACCACTGGATTTGCCGTTGATTGAGACAACAGGTGGTCTGCAAATGTTCCAAGTTCTGATGGTCAGTGAGGACCTGGATGGGGTGACGAGCCCCTTCGAGGTGGTGCCTCCAGACCTCAAAAACTGCTTTGATAGCTAGGAGCTCTCTCTCCCAAATGGTGTAGTTCTGCTCTGCAGCCGTCAATTGGCGGGAATAGTAAGTGCGTGGCTGCAGGGGCTGCGAGGGGTCATCTTGTTGGGAGAGCACGGCACCGATAGCAACACTGGAGGCATCGGACTCAACAGTGAATGGGAGCCAAGGATCTGGGTAACGAAGTAAGGGACTGGAGGCGAAGCAGGCCTGGTCAGCCTCAGGAGACCATTGGAACGGTTCCTTGGGACGAAACAGACGGGTCAGGGGGGTCGTTAGGGACGCGTAGGCAGGGATACATTGCTGGTAATAGTTGACAAAGCCGAGGGGTTGGACATCCTTGTGAGTGCGGGGCACTTGCCAAGTAAAGATGGCCTCCACCTTCTTGGGATTCATCAGTATTCCTTTTGGGGATATGATGTGGCCGAGGAACTCTACAGAGTGGAGGTAGAAGGCGCAGTTTTCCAGCTTTGTGTAGAGGCCATGGGTTTGGAGGCGGTGCAGGACCAACCGAATGTGTTCCATGTGCTGGGCACGGCTCTCAGAGTACACCAAGATGTCATCTAAATAAATGATCACGAAGCGATTGAGGAGGTCCCGGAACACGTCGTTCACGAGCCTCTGAAACACCACGGGTACATTGGTCAAGCCAAATAGCATCATAAAGTATTCGTACTGCCCGTAACATGTGCCAAAAGCAGTTTTCCACTTGTCGCCGGGGCGGATGCGCACGAGGTTGTAGGCACTGCGGAGGTCCAATTTGGTGTAGATCTGGGCTCCTTTAAGGTGGTCAAGGAGCTCAGGGGTCAGCGGCAGGGGATATTGGTCGCGGACGGTGATTTTATTCAGCGTATGATAGTCATTGCAGAGGCGCACTTCTCTGCTCTTCTTTTTTACAAAGAGCAGTGGTACAGACAATGGAGAGGTGGAAGGCCGGATGAATCCTCGGGTCAGGTTCTTCTCGAGGAAGTCTTGAAGTGCGGCTAGTTCTGGTTTAGCCATGGGGTATAGGCGACCTACTGGCCAAGGTGCCTTGGGAACCAGGTCTATGGCGCAGTCATACGGCTGGTGTGGGGTTAACTGGTTGGCTCCTTTCTCTTCAAAGATGTCAGCAAAGTTGTGGTGCAGGCAAGGGAGGAGCAACTGGTCATCTGAAGCGAAAACGAGCAAGGTGGTGGTGGCTGGGTCCGCCGAGGAGGGCATGGTAGGAAAGTGCAGTTCTTGGCGAACCCAATCCGCCCGGGAATAATGGGCCACCAGCTAGGAAAGGCCCAGGATTACTGGAAACCGGGGCATGTGAGCGATGTTGAACTTTAGCTGCTTTTGGTATTGCCAGATGCATAGGGTCAGTGGTTGAGTTTCATGGGTTACAGGACCCGAACGAAAGAGGCACCCATCAACCACTTCCACCAGAGTCAGGGTCGATTTCTCCTGGACCGGGATATGGTGCTGCTTTACGAAGGCAGCGTCCATGAAACAGTGGGTGGCTCCGGAGCCGAGCATTGCGTGGACACATAACCAGCGTTTGTCTGGTAACTGTAGCTTGATGGGGACCAAAAAGGGTCCAGGATCGGGAGATGGAAATTTGGAGGACCTGGCTAATTGCTCCATACCAGTGGGTCCGTTTAAGCATGGGGCTGGTCTTTTACTGGCAGCACCTGGGGTGGTGCCTCGGGGTGCACCTGTTTTGCAGGGCCCCCGAGAGGATAGTGCCTGGCCCTGCCACAGTAGAGTGGGTGCAGCGGCGGTTTTTTTCTTCGGGGGTGAGGCGTGAGCATACCAACCCAACTTGCATGGGCTCACCCTCATTTCCTGGGGCGTTGTGGGTGACTGGGCTTGACCATGAGGCGGACCAGCAGGTCCTGGGGCAGCCATGCGTGCGGCCTCGGTGCTGGCATCAACTATCAAGATGGCCGTCGATGCGAAGGCACAGGGTGATTAAGGCCTGTAGGGTGGTTGGCCGGTCGACGCAGACCAGCTCATTGAGGATCTCATCTGCCAAGCCCTCCGCGTATTGATCCAAGAGGGCGGATTTGTTCCAACTCAGGTCTTTGGCCAACAGCTGGAATTCTGTGGAGAAGTGGGCGACTGACGATTTACCTTATTTCAAGGCGCAGATTTTGCAGTTAGCTGTGGCAGCTTGCTGGGGGTTTGCATACGCAGTGGAGAAATGGGCCAGGAACCCGGAGTAGTCTGACAGGAGCGGGGACGAGGAGACCAGGAGGGGCATGGCCCATATCGCTGCTTGTCCCTTTAACAGGCTGATGATAAAGCAAACCTTTGTCTTGTCGTTTGGGAAGTCATGGTCTTTCAACTCAACAGCTTGCACTGGGCGAGAAAGGCTGGGAACTCCTCCCCATTCCCACCAAATTTCTCGGGAGGGTTTACCAGACAGCGGGGTGGTGAACGGCGGTGGCAGTAGCTTGCTGCTGCATGTGCAGGTGGCTGACGATCTGCGTAAGCTGTTGCGGCTGCGCAGCCAAGCCTGCTAGCTGAAGTGCCCCTTCACCTGCTTCATCCATGGTGGGGGATGAGCGTGCAGTTTGGGTGCCAGGCAAGCGTGGAACGGTGAGAGAACAGTCAGAGGTCAGAGCCTGCCAAGACCAAATAATCAAGTTCAAGGGGTAGGATGAGCGGGTTGGTCGAGAGACAGTTCAGAGTCAGAAGCCGAGCAAGCCGAGAAAACCGGGGAGCAAGGTCCAAGTTACCAACTGTTAGCGTGGTGAGGTCTGTGAGTCCGGGGGTGCGAGGTGCAGAGTAGCGAGGTCAAGATGAGCCAAGGTCGAGGAGCCGGAGGGATCAGATCAGGAACAAGGCATCAGGAACTGGAGTGGTGCGGCACAGAGCTTCGCGGATGCGACTAGTTGCTGGCATGAGTTGCTCACCATGCCAGCAGGGGCTAAATCGGAAACCAGGCAGCTGGTAATTAGCATGCCTTGAACGCGTCCCAGCTTCCGCTAATACTCAGGGCTCCACGAGCACCAGGCACGCATGCGTGCTTTGCGCTGCTGAACTGTCAAGTCCCACTGGCACTGCTCTTGTAAACGAGACACTGGTGGTGGCAAGTCAGGGTGTATGTCACTTGAGCAACGATCTGCCCCAGCTGTTGCTGGGCCAGGCTCGGAGCTTGCCGTGTAATCAGGCGTGGCGGTTTCTGGTGAGAGGAGCTCATCCCTATTGACACTCAGCTCCTCCTCCGCCTCCGAAGGCTCAGGTGCGGCAGGGGCCGTGACACAGCTCCACCTTGGCTTCTAATACTCCTCCCCCTCCCCCACCTACACTGGACACACTGGCTTCCAACACACTCCCCCCAACTCCTACACCAAACAGGCGGTTGTCTGTCAGGTGCAGCCTCACCTCCACCATGGCTTTTAATACTCCTCCCCCTCCCCCTTGTACACTGGACAGGCAGCTGCCTGTCAGATGTAGGAGAGGAGATGGGATGGCTTCCAACACACTCCCCCCACCTCCTACACCTAACAGCCAATTGTCTGTCAGGCACAGCAGTGGTTGCAGGGTGGTTAAAGCCACGAGGGAGCCCACTCCAGTCATAATACCTTAGTGATCCTGCCAGCTACGCCTCCACCATGGCTTCTAATACTCCTCCCCCCTCCCCCTCCTACACTGGACAGGCAGCTGCCTGTCAGGTGTAGGAGAGGAGGTGGGATGCTTACAGCCACCAGGAAGGTTTGCTCAGCAGGATTGCCTTAGCACTGCTGCTGTCCCAGCCTCCCTAATGCCTTTAAATACAATCCCCCCCAACACTAGACAGGCCAGTGTCTGTCGGGTGTAGGAGCAGGACCAGGGTACTTTAATTCAACAGGGACGCCGCCCCAGCAGGATCACCTTAGCGATGCTGCTGGCCCAGCCTCTCTGATGGCTTCCAACACACTCCCCCACCTCCTACACCTAACAGGTGGTTGTCTGTCAGGTGCAGGAATGGTTGCAGGGTGTTTAAAGCCACAAGGGAGCCCGCCCCAGCAGTAACACCTTAGTGATCCTGCTAGCCCTGCCTCCACAGTGACTTCTAATACTTCTCCCCCTCCCACACTGGACAGGCAGTTGCCTGTCAGGTGTAGGAGAGGAGGTTAGATACTTACAGCTGCCGGGGAGATTTGCTCAGCAGGATTGCCTCAGCAGTGCTGCTGGCCCAGCCTCCTGGATGCCTGTAAATGCAATCTCCCTCAACACCAGACAGGCCGGTGTCTGTCAGGTATAGGAGCAGGGCCAGGGTATGAATGTTTATGGGGAGATACTAAAAGACATTTCTAGGAGCCATTTTGATGCGTGCCTCCCTCATGAACCTGAGAAATGTTCACCACATCACCACTCCCTCACACCAACTCCCCCTCACACCTCTCACCTCTTACTGCCCTCAAGAAAGCTCCTGGCAAATGTCGAGCCAGATACACCAACGCTACAAGGAGGAGGCAACTTAAGAAGCGGCAAAGACATTAGCTGAGCTGCACAGGCCAAGTACCAGCAAGATCACCCTGAGGTGCTCAGAACAACACAGTCTCCATATGAGCAAAACAATCCAGGAACACAAGTAGAGAGGCCATCACTTTCGTGGAAGGTAGCAGGAGTTGACTTAACAAACAACTGCTTCTTAAATGGACCGTTCTGTGTTGCCTGCTCCAGAGTGAGCTCAACAAGCAGCCTGGTGATCCTAGCACCTGAGGACAGAACCACCAATGTGGTCTAGAGAGAAGTCCTTCAGTAGAGAGGGGAAAAAAGTACATATATCTCATTTCATTTTTTACACTACAATCTTCTCCATTAGAATTCCTACAACAAATGTCACATTTCAAATTTCACATCATCAGTATTATAGCTGGATTTACGGAACTTAAATACCATAGCGAAGCATGGGAAGCAGGCTAGTGTAAAAGGCTGGCTCCAGGGTTTTTTGCACACTAGGTGAGGCTACCTTCTGGTGCCCCCCCCAATGCACCCACCAATTTTCAAACATAAATGCATTTTAGGAAATAATAATAATGATAATAAACATGAGCAATGGCTTTGGTTATGATGTGATATGCCAGCCATATCACGTCATAACCAAAGCCAAATATATATTTCCAACTGTACAGAAACACTCAAGAACACACAATCACACAGATGTTCACAAGCACAGATTCCCCCCCCCCTTGTTGTTTAACTACTCAAAAGTCAACCTGGAAAATAGCAAAAACAAAAAAGCTAACAGGAAAGCTGCAGAAAGCCATTTTTAAAGACCTAATTTAAATTCTTGGACAGCACCGCTTCTCTAAACTTCTGTATTCAAGTTCCTGAACTGCCAAGTCTCTCTCTCTCTCTCTGCCTACTGGAGGGCGCAGCAGATGGGAAACAAAAAGACACCTGAAGTGAAACTCAGACTCCCTTTCCAGTTGATATTCTCCCAAACAAATAGTACAAGAACACGGGGGCAGGGGCTGTTGTGTCCAAAGCACACACACCCTGCATGTTCTTTGCAACTGCCAGTCTAAGCGAGCTCGATCCCTTCCAAAGTTCACAGAGATGCTCTGAGAGGTTCAAAAAACCTCCTCGCCTCTCGAGTGATGCTTGGGCTTTTCCTTGCACACAAAAGTGTCATGTGATGAATGGCGAGCAGAGCAGCTCTATCCTGGCCGGCCCCAGCTGGCTGACCCCCTGCAGCTTCCACCCCTGCAAGAGACCAGCCGGACAGGGGGGAGGTGCAAGAAAGCAACCGCGTCTGGGCTGAGGAGGGGGTGGAAACCCAAAGGTGGGGAGAAGGAGGAGGGTGCCGCCCGGCAGAGGTGATGACTGCCCACAGACCTGCCAGATCTCGGTTATCCCCCCCTCCCCCAGTCAGGCTCTTCCTCCACCCTGGCTGAAATGGGACTTGCCAGCTGGGGGAGAGGCTGGGCCGGGAGGGAGGGAGGCTGCTGCGAGGTAAAGTGGGCAGTGCCAGACCTACCCTGGGAGGCAGGGAAGTGGAGGAGGAGGAGATGGGGTGTGGCATCCCATCCAGCAGCAGTGGCTCCCTGGAGTAAGTCCCGGTGGCAGTACCTAGGAGGAAGCAGCCCCCTGCTCACTCAGGGCTTGGCAGCTTGGCTTGCTGCTCTCCCTCTTTGACTGCGGGGGGGAAGGGTGCATGCATGTGCGTGAGGGAGAGGCTTTCCTTTCCTGATTCCCTGATTGCTGAGAGAAGAGGAGATGGAGGCAGGGTGAGCCGATGGCCGGGGCGCGATGCAGGGCTTTTGGCGGGGGCGACTTTTGGCAGGGAAGGAGGGCAGCACAGTGCCCCCATCCAGGCCCTGCCCTAGGCGAAAGTCTAGTTTGCCTAGCGGGTGGGCTGGTCCTGCTAGTGTATTAATATGATTCTTCAGGAGTTTTAAAAAATTGCTACAACTTTTCTTTGTTAGGAGAACAAGATATGGCTAAAGATGTAGAAGTCAGAGTTAGGAAATAATATTACTGAATAACAGCTGGGCAACATGGTTGCCTAAGTAACATTGTAATCCTAAAAAAAATTACAGCATTGATTGGGCTTAGAAGGGGGTAACTGTGTAGGAGTACACAGTCTTAGGACACTGTAATTCTGTTTAGGATTTACATGGGAAGATGAACAGAGCCTTCTACAGGTGCCACCCTACAAATGGGCAAGGATCAACAACTGTCTGTACCCATGCATTTTTTTGTAGTGGCCCCCACCATATGGAATGGCCTGGTTGAAGAGGTCAGAACAGCTCCCACACTTCTGGCCTTCTGAAAACTATGTAAAATAGAATTGTTCAGGAGCACAGTTTTATAAAGGAAATAGGGCTGCATAAATGGGGGACTCACAAGGACTTGCAAGAGGGGATCTCATTTTCCCAAAACCTGTATTTCCTCTGTTACCCTTTCCTGAAAGTGCCATTACCACTCCCCTTTCCCTGTTTCCTTCTATCCTTTCCAACCACTCGTCAGTGTACATTTATGTGGCAACCACCCCCTCTTCAGCCTTTCCTCCCACTGGCAGTCTTTATCTGGGAAAACGAAGGCCATGTGTCAAGAAAGCATTCATCTTGAAGAAAATCTCTCTGCTGGGTGTATGTTAATTGCTATATTTACAGGTGCTGTCACTTCCACTAGCCAGTTTCTATCTAAGGTCATTTGTTTAGGCTGGCCTGAGTAGCTAACTAGCTGCAGCTGAGAAATGTCAAGTGGAAGTGTCAGTGCCTGTAATTTGGAAGTGAATCCTTAGAGATAGCCTCATGATTGAATGAAGGGGTTAACAGGCTGAGGCTAGTTTTCCCATAAAGAATGGCTGTGTAAAAGTCCATTTAGCTTCCCAAGCTACACCTTGCGAGAAACTTTGTTGTCCTGTGCTCTAGACTGACCAACGGAACTATGAACAAAGCTGTAGTGCGTAATCAGCTAGCCAGGTATTTTTCTCCCTTGCATTTTCTTTGCTGAACTGTGTACCCACCCCTTTTCTTTTTAACTCTTTGCCTCTTGTGAATAAATTTTTATTTTTATAAATTTTGGAGTGAGTTACTGGACCAAACCCAGATAAGCACTACATTACCTTTGGCCCATAAGAAAGTAAGAGAAGCCAATGTTGGATCAGGCCAATGGCCCATCCAGTCCAACATTCTGTCACACAGTGGCCAAAAATACCAGGTGCCATCAAAAGGTCCACCAGTGGGGCAGGACACTAGAAGCCCTCCCACTGTTGCCCCCCTCAAGCACCAAGAATACAGAGCATCGCTTGCCCCAGACCAAGAATTCCTATCAATACCTTGTGGCTAATAGCCACTGATGGACCTCTGCTCCATATGTTTATCCAATTCCCTCTTGAAGCCATCCGTGCTTGTAGCTGCCACCACCTCCTGTGGCAGTGAATTCCATGTGTTAATCACTCTTTGGGTGAAGAAGTACTTCCTCTTATCTGTTCTAACCCAACTGCTTGGCAATTTCACTGCGTGCCCACAAGTTCTTGTATTGTAAGAAAGGGAAAAAAGTACTTCTTTCTCTACCTGCTCTGTCCCATGCATAATCTTGTAAAAATCTCTAGCATGTCACCCCTCAGTTCTCCAAGCTAAAGAGCCCCAAGCACTTTAACCTTTCCTCATAGAGAAAGTGTTCCAACCCTTTTATCATTCTAGTTGCCCTTTTCTGCACTTTCCCAGTGCTATAAGATCCTTTCTGAAGTGTGGTGTCCACTATCTTCGTACCATGTTATGCCATGGCAGCTGCCAGGCCAGGGCCAGCTACATGGTGGAGAACCCACAAGGGCTTGCACTTTCCCCTGTATGCCCCTCCTCACACTGTTTCCTCTTTCCTTTTCTCTGGCAACCCCCACAACCTCACATTTCTCTGCTTTCTTTTCTCCTGCCCACCCACTAGCCAACTTAGTTTTTATCTGTTCCACATCTTCAGCTTTTTTAAATTTACCTCATTTATACTACACCTTTCTCCACAATGAGGACCCAAAACAGTTTACATCATTCTCCTGTCCTGTATTTTATCCTCACAACAAGCTTTTGAGTTGGATTAAGCTGGGAGTAGGTGATTGGCCCAAGGTCATCCCATGAACTTCCATGGCAGAATGGGGATTGAACCTGGATCTCCTAGATCCTGATTGGAAACTGTAACCACTACACCACATTGGCTTTCATGCAGTAGCTGTAGCAAGCACCTGGGCCTGTGTCATTCATGCAAGTAGGGTAGTAGCAAATTGCCCTCTGGGTGCTGGAAGGCCTGGCTCCTGTGAGCCTTCCCTCAAAGAACAAACAGGCTTAGAAAGAGCCCAGCCCCCTGACTTTTACTGACAGAAACCAATATTGAAGGCTGGCAATACCATTGCAGTAGACTCACAATGGCCACTGAGTTTCTTAAAACTACAGTCGCTGCTTCTATTATTGGGGGGAGGGGGGTTGAACCATCCAATGTACTTTTTCCAGATTTTTCTGCAACCTATGGCTTTTTTCAGCTTTAGAGAAAGATCTGTCTTGTCTGTTCATGGCTCCAAGCTCTGGGTGCAAGCATCCACAGATGCAGCCACACTGAGAATAAAGGGAATGGGACTGTCAACTAGACAACTAATATGTATTATCTGATGCTGTATATTTTTATCTTGGTCTCAATGTATTATATTTCTATGCATGTAATACCATTTCTTGCATTGTTTAAACATGGCATATTCAATATTTACACCTTGTTCCAGATTTCTGCAATCTCAGTACTGTTACATGATTAATTTTTCTCCTCATATTATTGATTGTTTTGACTTACATTATGAAATCTGCTTTGAGTCTCAGTGAGAAAGGTAGGCTCTAAATAACATAAATAAATACATCATAACACAGTGCCACACAGAACACTGCTAAACTGTTCCACCGAACAGAATTTTTGAAAGAAAGAGCTATAGCTGAATCCTGCATGGCTTGTGTGAGGATATCATGCATCTTCACTATGTACATCAAAGGAACATTTGAACTGAGGCCATGTGCCCTGTTGACACAGCCAAACATGAGAACAGACTGCCCCCCTTCCACTGTACAAAAAAAGCCATTAAAAATGAAATAACAATGATTCTACAGATCTATAGAAAAGACAATCCATAGCAACAATTAAAATATTAGCTTCTGCATGATGAGTGACTACAATGAATGGCTTTCCACTTGGGGAAGTAGTGAAGAGGTCTGGAGTCAGTGGTCAGAACATCACCCTTTGGTGTAAAAACTGGGCAACAGTTTTCCCTTCAGGAGAGTGGGTCTGTCCCTACCATTCATTTCTTCAGAGTGAAGAGATTTAAGAAATCGTTGTCAAAAGAAAACAACGTGAATTCAAAAGAATAGCTGTCACAGGGTTTTTGTTTTGTTTGGTTAGTTGGTTCTGAGTTATTTACAAACCACACTTCTCTCTACTGATTCCTAAAACAGCAATTAAGCTATAGCCCAGGAAAAGAGCTCTGGCCGGCCATGGCATTATGTCTGTATTCATTTTCCTACTCTTACAGTGACTGAATGACAATCAAAACTCTACAACTGCTGCCCTTTCTTGTTGTGTTCTATTTGTTTATTTTCAGAACGTGAAAGGGTCTTCCTTTTCAGAACTCCCCATCCCTTTCTGTCAGTCTGCCATTATTTCCTCTAAGGAACTTGGGGGGGGGGGTTGGAGTGGCTGTTTTTCAACCAAATGACACCAGAATTGCAGTGGAGCAACTGCTGCTGATCCACTAAAGAACTCCCCAAAATTTCAAACCAATTGGACTAAGGGGTTGAATTTTACATTCCTCTGAAAAAGCTATCCCTAGCTCTCTGTTTTCCCAGACAAAGTACTTGCAAAAAACCAAAAAAGGCTCCACTCCCACAAGGGAGGGAAGGAAAGAGAACTGCAGCTCACTTTGGCTTGTCTTTAAAGGTGATTGGCTGGAAGTGCTCTGTGCTCCTCCCCTGAAAGGATATGACTGGAGGGGAGCAATATTGCTGGCCGGGAAATCAGTGGAATCAAAAGAAAACATGAGTGCATGCTGTAGCTGGATAGTAGCACCCAAAGACAAACAATTGTTTGGGGAGGAGTTAGTGATACCTAAGAATCTCAGATTTGTGTTATAATTCCAGAAATTCATGATAACAGCCCAAACCAGCAATATTCATTTATATTTTTGGCTCAGGAATTTTGTGACACATTCCTCCCTTATTTACAATTACTAATGAGGGTTTCAGGTTGTTGACTTTTAACAAAAATAAAAGAAAATGTTTCAAAAATCTCTTCATACATGCACTTTTTAACACAAAGAGCACAAATTACTTAAGGAGATACCATTTATTGGACAAACTCTGCTGTTGTAAATTGATGCTGGCATAATGAAAAGAATAGTGGCCACAGTTAGCTTCAGTTTTCATAAGGAATATATACTAATTATGTTTTAAAAAGCTTATCACACAAGAGGGGCAGAGAGCCCTAAAAATCTGAAACGACAGTGGGAGAGGAGCTGAAGTCTTGAAGACTCCAACAAGTGCAGTGCAGAACTTGGAGTTATGAACTGCAGTCAGGAGGTTACAGCTGTAACACATCAAATAAATCCCCATCCCAGACTAAGGAATAGATATCTCCTGGAGATTGAACTCTAGATTCCATATTCTTTGGAATCACAAGAGGAAATACTTTAAAATATTATTCTATTGATGTGGATGCCCATTTGGATCTGATATAGTTTTAGAATGCAAATGTAAAAAACAACTGATGAGACCTTGGTAAAAACTAAACATAATATCCTCAAAGAGTATAGTATAGTAGGATGGAACTGGATTTAGTCTAACAACAACATATATAGAATCTCAACTCAAATCTGTTCTGAGCACAATGACTGAAGAACATGGCCAATCCATTTAGAGGGCAAGACTAAATAATAATGAATCCTGTTAAAAATTCCAAAGTGAAACAAAATGCTTGTCAACATGCTGAGGTTCCAATATCACATACATGCTGAGGTTCAAATATCATGCAATAAGAACTTGCCAATAGCCCATTTCCTCAGAATCATCAGCTTTGGGGTGATGCTATAGCACTGATGCTATAGGTAGGTCCTATATGGGATAAAAGATTTATGAACTGGAACAGTAGTTTATAGCTTATCTGGTGACTGCAGATCTTAAGCAATCCCAAGATTTCTAGCTCTAAAAAACAAGCTTCTAGACCTCAGAATAACTGAGATAAGCTTAAAGGATAAAGGCAATACTTTCAAAGAGTGAAATGCAAAAATATATTCATATCTTCAGTATATCTCTTTAAGACATGCTCTTTTAGGAAGACTGCAGGTAAGGCTTTGTCTGCTTGCAGACTTCTTCAGGGGGAGGGGGAGCTAAAGAGAGCATGCGAGAGAGAGAGAGAGAGAGAGAGAGAGAGAGAGAGAGAGGGGTGAGAGTCAGTGCCAGCAATGTTTTCTTCCCAGCTGTTTTTGCCTACAGGCTTCTTGGGGGGGGGGTGCTAAAGAGAGCATGCCAGAGAGAGATGGATTCCCTTTTGCATTTCTAACAGATGGGAGGGGGAACCTAACAGCACAGTTTGCATTCCCTATTAGTGAAATGAGCAAGTGTCCAGCAGCACCTTAAAGACTAACAAAATTTGTGGCAGGGCATGAGCTTTCATGAATCCCTGCTCACTTCTTCAGATACAGCTGGAATGTGAGTCCATCTGTCCTTATATCTTGGAGAGCAAAGTGATTTCAGATGCCAAATGACAATAGCAGGCATTCTTAATGAGAGAAACAAACTAGGTCTAAATTCAGTCCAGGAGTTTGCATTGTCTTCAGCTTCATTATCAGTTGCAATTCAGCAGTCTCTCTTTCTAATCTCCCTTTGAAATTCCTTTGTTAGTGAACTGCTACTCTTAGGTCAGCAACTGAATGTCCTGGAAGGTTAAAATGTCCCCCCTCCCCCCAGGTTTTGAATGTTGTGGTTTGTAATAGCAGTAGAAAAAGTAAGAGTCCAGAAGGAGAGACACTTTAAAATTTCCTTTTGCCCTGTGTGCAGCCCAGAAAGAACATTGGCAAGAAACTGGGATCTATAAAAGGAATGACAGGATTGACCACTGGAAGCAATGGGAGAGGCTTGAAGGCCCATTGGAGATAATGGGAGCCAGGAATGCCAAATGACTTGCATGGGCTCCACTGAAATACATTGCAGCACAAAAAAAGTTGCAAAGAAAATGTGGAATGGTTTTTCCATTAAGGTCTTTGGGTCCAGATAGGCTACTCTGGAATGACAGCCCCCAGAGTGGAAAGACAGTCTGGAATGACAGCCCCCAGAGTGGAAAGACAGTCCCTAGGAATAGAATCTGTGCTCTGGAACGGGAATGAAAGTCCCCAGAGTGGAATGATGATCCCTAGCAATACCTGGAGATTTTTGGGGTGGCGCCAGAGCAGTGGGTGTTTCCTTCTGACACACTTCCGGTGATGTCAGGGTGTGTGACATATGCAAATAAGTTATGCTAATGAGTTATGCTAATGAGCTCCTGCGCCTCTTTTTCTACGAAATAACCCCTGTGAAAACTCATACCTTGAACAAACCTTTGTTGGTCTTAAAGGTGTCACTGGACTTTAAGTTTGTTCTACAAAATCTATGTAATATCCTTTAAGACCAGGGAAGGGACATCTTGCCAGCTGCATACCATCTCAGTCGTGTTTTTGTCTCCTTGAGCTGTTTGTGGTCAAAAGTGTGAGAGACTCACAACCAATCTCCTTGGAAGAACTAGCTGTGGAATCCTAATTCACCTATAAGTTTATACTTGTTGTAAGCCGCTTTGGGGGGAAAAGGAGGATATAGATATTTAATTACGTAATAAGACCAACTAAAATTAAATACGTAAAGCAGTGTGCAAGTTTTCCACAACTGTTCATCACGCTGGATGTTAAAAAACAAAAATGGGCGGAGGACTAGTTTCAGGTTATTGTCTTGGTCTGAAAACAGTCTAAAGCAGGGGTGGGCAAACTGTGGCTCAGAAGCCACATGTGGCTCTTTTACACATATTGTGTGGTTCCCGGCAGAGTGGCTGGGGAAGCGAAAGAGAGGCATGCCTCCCCGATCAGTCTCCCCTTCCCCAGCCAGTGTTCCCCTCCCTGGGTAGGCTTGAGGTGGGGGAGAGCAGAAAGAAAACAACTTTAAATGTGTTATCAAAGCCGCCCCCCCCCCAGGAGCCGGCTTGGATAAATTTGTCTCTTTGAATCCCTTCGCCAAGCTGGCAGGAGTGGGTGTGTGTGTGGGGGGTTGTTAGTTAAATTGTTTTTTTCCACCTCTCCCTTCCTCCCTCCCCATTTATTTTCCACTTCTCTCTCTCTCTCTTTCTTTTCCCCTTCCTCTCTCCCTCCCCCATCTATTTGCTTTGGTGTAGTGGTTAAGTGTGCGGACTCTAATCTGGGAGAACCAGGTTTGATTCCCCGCTCCTCCACTTGCACCTCCTGGATGACCTTGGGCAAGTCATAGTTCTAATAAGAGCTGTCCTTGAAAAGGCAGTTCTTGAAAGAGTTCTCTCAGCCCCTCCTACCTCACAGGGTGTCTGTTGCGGGGAGGGGAAGGGAAAGGAGTTTGTAAGCTGCTCTGAGACTCTGATTGAAGGACGGGGTATAAATCCAGTCTCTTCTTCTTCTTTCCACTTCTTTCTTTCTTTTCACCTTTCCTTCCTTCCTTCCTCTCTCTCTCTCCCTTCCCATCCCCTCCCTCATCTATTTGCTTTCCACCTTTCTTTCTCTTGCTCTCTCTTTCTCTCTCTCTTCCATCCTTTTTTCCTCCTCCCTCCCTTCCCCATCTATTTGTTTCCTTTGTTTCTCTTTCTCTTATTCCCTTTCCACCTCTTTCATTCTTTCCACCTCTCTCGCTCTCTCAGACAAATAAATATCATTAGCAAACAAATAAATACCATTGGACAAATAAATATTATGAATATCTGTTTTTATCCCTTTTTTTTTTGACAGTCTCATTAAATGTTAATAAAAAGCAAATTTGCGTATTTCCCAATAAAAACGTGTGTAATGTTTGTTCATGTCTTGTGGCTCCCAAACATCTGATGTTTATTCTGTGTGGCTCTTACATTAAGCAAGTTTGGCCACCCCGGTCTAAAGTATACAGTCCTTATCACTTAATCTCAAAAAAGATAATTAGCACTAAAAATATATCAAAAAGGGCAAGGAAACAACAAAAGTAGAAGAAAATGCTGATGACAGGGGTCTCCAACTTTTCTGAGCTCATAGGCATCGTTGGAATTCTAACACGGCATATGGGCACAGCCAGAAAATGGCCACCACAAGCTGACTTCTGCAGGAGGCAGAGCCAGTCACAAAATAGCTGCTACAGTTTACTTTCAATCACAAGCTGAAGATCCTTGTGCTGTGGTGGCAGCTAGTGTTCCCTCTAAGCTGAGTTAGTATGAGCTAGCTCAGTTTTTTAGCCCTTGGCTCACACATTTTTGTCTTAGCTCAGGAAGGATGGCTCCAGAGCAAACTAATTTATGCAGTAGCCAAATCACTTGCTCACAACTTTAATGCCAGTAGCTCACAAAGTAGAAGTTTTGCTCACAAGACTCCACAGCTTAGAGGAAGCATTGGTGGCAGCTGCAACATTTTTAAAGCAACATTTAAAAAAATCTGCATAGCCAATCAAATATGTAATGGCCAACTGGAAGCCTTCCTGGGCAAAAGCCCCATCTACTTTCTAAAAACATTTGGTGGACACCAGAAAAGATGTTAGTGGGTGCCACGGTGCCCATGGGCTCCATGTTGGGGACCCCTGATTTAGGACTTTTATGTTTTTTAAAAAGGGGGCATTTAAAATGTTTATATTTGGCTTTCATGGCTAAAGACCCTCAGTTTTCAGGGCTGATGGCAACTGTAAGTGTCTAGAGGCACTGAGCTGGCCAGCATGGCAGAAGGGTATAGTTCCTGTTGTCTCTAGTAAAACTTCACCATTTAAAAAAACCATGCTGCTCAATGAACAGGTATTATTCAGATGAACAACTTCTCTGCCTTTTACTTCCTTACATAATGAATCAATGGGTAATAATCTCTGCTTAGGTTGGTGAATTATTGGAGCTTCCGGGTTGGGCGGAGCAAGGCGGTTGAGACTCGGGCGAGCTCCCGAGAATCACCAACACTCTGTGCCTTTAGGGGGGTGATTTGGGTTTCCAAGACCCCATCAACCTTCCCATAGGAAGAGTCGGCTGCAGAGGACTTGTCCTGATCGCCCCGTGAGTGGCAGCAAGTGACTGGACGACCGGGGCTGTCCCGAAGCACAGCTCACTGTGGTGCAGTCATGGAGCCATGACTGTGACAAGCTATGTTCACCCGGCTAAAAGAGCTCGAACCTCAC
Source organism: Gekko gecko (assembly GCA_029375565.1). Taxonomy (NCBI): domain Eukaryota; kingdom Metazoa; phylum Chordata; class Lepidosauria; order Squamata; family Gekkonidae; genus Gekko; species Gekko gecko. The sequence continues at coordinate 122,877,099 of JAPDNY010000006.1, read as the reverse complement.
CATAACATCGGTGAAGGCAAGGAATGCCGTGAGTATCCGTAACTGCAACTGCAGTGACTTAATTATAAAGACATTCTGAACTCGCCCCTTTCAATTCTTTAAAAAGTAAGGGAACGAGGCATGGAGTTTCCCCCCCCTGCCTTCCCTCTCGAGAGCAGCTGTGAAGAGACTGAGCTAAAATTCTTGAAACTACTTGGTGGGGCAAAAAGATTCAACCTCTACTACTTTAACACTTCAACAGTGCTCATTTTTATTACTACATGGAATTCATATTTTTGATTTTATAATCCAACATTTTCTCTGTCTGCTATAAGGGATTTAAAAATAAAATATAAGCGGCTTGTTTAACGCCTTTAACAGAATGTCTTGTTAAATGGATTTTGGCTACTTTTTGCTCGTATGATTGCCTTAAAGACTGTGTTTTAACCTGGGATATTTACCTATAAGTAATTGCCTGGGAGAAATAATAGAAAGACTCTGTATTGTTTGGGCTACATTGAAAGACTCTTGGATTGCAATATTGTCATTGAGTCTGGTGTGGGCAGTTCAACGAGACTGCTGGGAAAGTAAACAAGAGAGAGCTGACCTTGAACAAAAGATTGAAACTGAGAATCAATTTTAAAATGGATTTACAAAATACTTGCAAAGAAGGGGATGTGCCAGAACTCTTAGATGACATACAAGACACACAATTTAACCTACAACAATTTTTAGAAATATTGGAGACCACAATTCATCAAGAGATCCAGAATAACTTCCAAAGACTATTCACCAAGAAGCTAGTCTCACAATTAGAAACTGTAAACAAGACGGAAAACCAACTGATTGCAATCTGCACAGCTAAAGAGCAGGATTCAAACCAAGACAAACCATTTAATGAAACCATATCTTCAGCCCAGGGACCCAAAAGAAGCAAGACAGGACAATGTAATAAAATCATAGAAAGAGCAATAACCCGTTCAACTTTTGAAATGCCAGAAGAGAGAATGCAAGATGAATTCCCAGAGGGGCTGCCTTTTGCAAGCAAAGAGAACATGAAAAACAACTCAAGACAGAAAACTCCACCCAACAGAAATATGGAATACAGAAGGAATGCAACATACACCTCTTGCATATACAAAGAAAAAAGGCACAAATTTATGGTCATCATGAAAAATAAAATACCAAAAAAAGAGAAAATATAAATATTATGATTAGATTGTTGTAAAGAATGTCATTATATGTTTAATGGGTTAACTGGTGTTATAGCTGAAAATAAAAACATAACAGAAAAATATAGCAGAAAAATATTTAAACATAAATGAAATACTTAATCATAAAATAGTAATGAGATATAGATAGATAGTCTGTGTATGTTAAGAAACAGGTAATTTACAGCTGTAACCCACTAAGAAAGTTACTTTGGATTTGGACTTTTGTACTGGTCTTGACTGGAGATTTCTTCATGAGGTGCAAATAGAAATTGTTAACCTTTCTTTTTCCTTTATAGCACTATTTACGTGTTTTTTCTATAAAGAGTTTAGTTGAAACTGAAGTTAAGATTAATTTACAAGAGCCCACTAAGAAGTTTACAATGATTTGATTTTTATGATGATATAACTTCCTTATTTCCTCCCTTTTTAAAAATATGGTATTTAGAATGATTGTTGTTGCTTGTTAGAAAAAATATTAGTAGTTACTAGAAGGTTTTAATAGATTATATTAGTTATAGTAATCAAACTTTATTAAAACTTTATTTAGCAGATAAACATGTAGGTATATAATATTGTAAAAGAAATTAGCAAATAGCTAAAAATAGAAAAGGATGTTAAGAAGTTATTTGTTAATATGGCTGTCATGACGGGGCCCGGGGGCCAGGGGCAGAGGGACAGTCCAGTGCCGTAGTCAGAGAGAGTTCCAAAGATCAGCCAAAGGTATCAGTCCAGTCCAAGCAAACAAGTTTCAAAGCAGAGAGCAAAGCCGTTGTCAGGTATACCATTAGCCAGAGGTCGAAGCAGAGTCCAGAAGCCGAGCCGAGATCAGGAGCCAGAAGAGCATTCAGAGACGTGCCGAGGTCGGGAGCCAGAGAGTCACGACGAGACAAGGGAACGAGGATAGGTGCAAGCAGAGTGGTCTTTCGACGAGTTTGCCAGCACAGTTTGCTCACGGCTGGGGATGTTTCTAAATACCGTGCTGGCTTGTTAACTAATTAACCGGTCATTGCCAGGTCCCTGCTCCGGTTAATACTCAGGGCTCATTGATTGTCGCCCCCATACATGTGCCTCCTTTCGTTGAGCCGCCAAGTCTCTGCACTTGCGGTCTCGCAAACGATCTGCACGTGGGGGTGAGTCGGGTGGGGAAGCATCCGCCCCAGGTGCTTGCTGTCTCGTAGCTGGGAGCTCATCCCTCCCAGCACTTAGATCCTCTGAGGACTTCGGCACCTCGGAGGGACTTAAAGGTGCCGCGTCCCTGATCCCTGGCACGGGGTCCGAGGAGGTCGTGGCCAAGCTGTCAGGTGCCAGATCGGGGGTAGAGCTCTCTAGTGCCGGGTCAGGGGGTGTTTCTGAGCTCACAGCCGAACTTTCAGGCACCGGATCGGGGGCAGGCATGACAATGGCTAAACTTTAGGTAAACTTTGTTTATACGTTATGTGTGAGGAAACTAACTAGATCCTGATACAATGTAATACTCTCATTTTTATTTTCTTTTTATTTGGAAACTAATAAAATGTTTATTAAAAAAATAGGTTGGTGAAGTATCAGAGTGGCTTGTAACATTTTCTGCGTAGTTTCTAATATTTAGAACTTGGAAGCACATAGATGATTCTGTTGAATATATTATCAGATGCACATTCTAAGACACAAGACTGACAGTGGCAAGAGTAAACACGAAGCAGAAGCACTCTAGTCTTGATTTCTCCCTGACATGCCTCACTTCTGTGTGCAAGGAGCTTTGACATATACGCAAGCATTCAAGCAACAGCTATACCATGCTACACACATACACACACATACAAATGTAGATAAACATGCAGTCTGGCTCTTTCATTCCCCTTTTCCTCTCAGAATTTCAGGATCATCCCCCCCTCCCAAAGTAATCCAGGGGTTCTAAAATAAACTAGCTGTTAAGAAAAGTGTCACCCATATACATGGTTCTTGCCATGCCCACTTCTAGACCATTATTAGAATTATGTTTACATAATCTCAACCCAATTTCATTCAAAAATATACTGGATCATCAAACCTTCCATTAAAGTCACCTATTTATTTCCAGCATTTCTAACATTTACAGCTACATCTATACATGGTTTGCTATCATGTTATCATTGTGCTGCAACAATAATTTGCCACTGGATTGTCTTGTGCAGAAAAATCAGGTCGTGAAGGATCACTCTAGTACAATAGTCAGTGATGTGTGGATGCAGCTTATATATAAAAGTGTTTTTGAGTGGCAACATTCTATGCTTGCCAAAATCAGTTGGCTCCCTGATGTGTCACTCAGAAGCTGTACCTATCCACTAGCTGCATTGCCTGAGTTCTCTCCCACCCACTGCAGTCTAGGCCACTCTTCCCTGATTGGGCCAGCATTTCAAGGTCATTTGCATAGGGAAGCTGATTGGACCTCACTCGATTCTGCACCTCAAACTCCTCCCCCCTGATAGAACTGTCAGTTGCATATACAACCTGGTGTATCCTGAGGTAAATTATGTCCTCACCCACAACACATCACTTCCCCTTCAAAAGAAACAAACCCAATAACACAACCATGCCACACCACAAAAAAGACAGAACACACCACAAGCAGAATACCGCAAGGCAAAAAATGATAGGAAAAGGTGCCAGCAGCCACCCCATTACTGCCACTGATATGTACCTGAGAGCACTTCAGAGGATGGTGTGCAGGTCCCAGGTTCATGTTATTAAAGCTGCCTGGGAGATTATGGACCATTAACAGACTTTCAACCTAGCATATGTTGTGCGGATCATACAGGGGAAAAGGAGAATGATGTCAGCTGCTTTGGTTCCCACTGCAGGGAAAGACTGCCCTTTCCCTAGGTAAAGGCTGCAGGCTGGGGGAGGAGATGTAAACCTGAAGACAGACAGGCAGATAAAGAGAGGCTGATGGTTGCCTGAAAAGGACATAGGGTTGCCAACTCCAGGTTGGAAAAGTCTGCTGAGGATGGGGTCTGAGGAGGCAGAAGAGGGGGACCTCAGATAGACACAATGCCATTGACCCCACCCTCCAAACAAGCCACTGCTCCCTAGAAAACCATTGTTGCCAATCTCCAGGTAACAGCTGGAGAGCTCTTAAAGCTCTGGTACTAATTCAAAGTGCTGAGGATGAGTTGCATTCTGGCAGGGGACGCTGTGAGTGTAGAAAATGAATTATCGACAGAGTAGTGTTTTGGAAAATCTTTAGGAATTGTTTAGTGTATTTACCATGGGTCACCCACCCAGAGCCTCTGGCATTTTCTCACTCTGCTGGCACCAAAACTAATTTAAGGCAAAATAGAGATATGGAGACTTTTCCATCCTCCTTTGCATCAATCTGTCTTTGTTGGCAATGGCAACCATAGGCCTGCCAGCACTCTCAGGGTGACTTCAAGCCTCCTGACTGACATTACTTCACTAGCCCTGGCTGCTTGCTCCTGTTCAGCAGGAGCATCCCTATGGAAGCTGCTTGGGTGATTTCGGGCCGGCCACAGACTTTCTGCCTAACCTACCTTACAGGGTTGCTGTACAGATCACAAAGCAGAAGAGAATGAAGTAAGCTGCTTTGCTCCCCACTAATGAGAAAGATGGAACTTTGCCTAGGAAGAAGCTGCTGAGAGGGGAGGAGATAGCTGCCAACTTTAGGTATGGAAAGTCCTGGAGATTTGAAGGGTGGAGCCCAGAGAGGGTGAGATTTGAGGAGGGGTGGGACCTCAGACAGATACAGTGCCATAGACTCCACCCTCCAAACCAGCCCTTTCCTCCTGGGGAACCATTGTTGCCAATCTCCTGGGGAGGGCTGGAGATCACTCAGAATTAGAACTGGTCTTCAGATGGCAGAGATCAGTTCCCCTGAAGAAAACAGTAAGCTCTGTGTCATTATACCCTGCTGGGTTCACCACACCAAATTGACGCTGAGTGCCCAAGACCAGGACACCTGCCCAGAACCTCTTTCTAGAGCTCATTGTATGTATTTCCACAACGGGCCTTATTCCTAGTATGTCATATCACTAATTATGTAGACTCTCAAAGCAGCATTCCCCTGTAAACTCACCTGAAGAAATATGTTTCTCTACCTCTTGACTAGAAGGCACAGGTGTGGTAAGCACAGTCATGGCTACCAGACAAATCACAGGACAAATCACCGCTCAGCAATTTCATTGGGTGCCCATGAGTTCTTGTATTGTGAGAAAGGGAGAAAAGTACCTCTTTCTTTGCCTGCTCTATCCCATGCATTATCTCGTAAACCTCAATCATGTTACCCCTCAGCCGTCGTTTCTCCAAGCTAAAGAGCCCCAAGTGTTTTAATCTTTCTTCATAGGGATAGTGTTCCAACCCTTTTATCATTCTAGTTGTCCTCTTCTGCATTTTTTCCAAAGCTATAATATCCTTTTTAAGGTGTGGTGACCAGAACTGTACACAGTACTCCAAATGAGGTTGCACCACTGATTTATATAGGGGCATTATGATATTGGCTGATCTGTTTTCAATACCCTTCTTAATAATCCCCAGCATAGCACTGGCCTTTTTTATTGCAGTCACACACTGTCTCTACATTTTCAGTGAGTTATCTACTACGACTCCAAGATATCTCTCTTGGTCATTCTCTGCCAGTTCAGACCCCATTGATGTGTATTTATAGTTAGGATTTTTGGCTCCAATGTGCATCACCTTGCACCTGGCCGCATTGAACCCCATTTGCCATGTTGATGCCCACTCGCCCATCCTCGACAGATCCCTTTGGAGTGCCTCACAATCCTCCCTGGTTTTCACCACCCTGAACAACTTTGTATCATCCGCAAATTTAGCCATTTCACTGCTTACTTCTTCACCCAAAGAGTGATTAACACAAGGAATTCACTGCCACAGGAGGTGGTGGTGGCTACAAGCATGGACTGCTTCAAGAGAGAACTAGATAAACATATAGCGCAGAGGTCCATCAGTGGCTATTAGCCACAAGGTATAGATAGGATCTCTCACTCTGGGGCTAGTGATGCATTGTATTCTTGCTGCTTGGGGAAGGGCAACAGTGGGAGGGCTTCTAGTGTCGTGGCCCCACTGGTGGCACCTGGTATTTTTGGCCACTGTGTGCCAGAGTGTTGGACTGGATGGGCCAGTGGCCTGATCTAACATTGGCTTCTCTTATGTTCTTATGTTCATTTCTTTATGACTGATTTATGTGATTTACAAATACTTTTGTTGTCATTTAAAGAACTGCCTGCTGAACAGAGCAGTTTCACAAGGATTGGAGGCAGTAAAACTTGTGTGAGAATCAACACACATGTGAAAGAATATGATGAAGAAGTACAGTGAAGCAACCTGCCAAACACCGATGAAGAGATCAATGAAGTATTGGGGTGTGGTGGGGAATTCCTGTTCACAAGCCAAACTGTCAGGTATTCAAGGATTCCTAGTTAATAGCTATAACTTCCCAAACCTTTTCCCAGCAGCACTTGATAAAAGCCAGGCATTAAAGCATTTGAACTTAAACCTGATGAACAAGTTCTGTGTGTGCTAGATAGCCTTTGCCACAAACCACACTTTCTCTTCTGCTACCACTTCTATTTGCACAAGAGTGCACTGAACATCACTGATCTTGTGGAAATTTTAGCAGAAGATGAAGTGCACTCCATGCTAGAGGCTACATACTGCACATGGAACTTAACTTGTTCATAGGATCCAAGCCTTGCATTTTAAGACATGATGATGCATGTTTCAACCTGAATGTATTGTCTTTTGAACAACAGACACAGAAGAGAACTAGTACGCTACAATAGTTAAAGTCTTGGATTAGAATCTGGGAGACCTCGGTTTGAATCCCCACTCTGCCATGAAAATTTGTTGGGTTACATTGGGCCAGTCACACACTTTCAGCGTACCTGAGGGCTACTGTGAGGATAAAATGAAGGAGAGCAGAATGATGTAAACCGCTTTGGTTTCCCAGTAGGGATAAAGGTAGAATACACACACAAATAGTTACCTTTACATTCAGGAGCAGGGCCACTCCAGATTCCTTTTGCATTATCTTCAGTTGTGCAATGAATAGAAGTCTCTCCAATTAGTAAAAAGCCATTATCGCATCTGTAAGTTACTGTTGAGTTATAGGCGAAATTCTCAATACTTCCTCCACCATCATGAGTGCCCCCAGTGATATTGGGAGGAGAAGAGCAAGTGATTGCTGAAAGACAGAAAAGCACTTTATCAAAATTAACACAAATTTCTGCTGATTGGCAACCAATGTACAATTATTTGACTATGATTTTCCTTCAATGATAGTGGTATGAGAATAGTTTGTATCTGGGGTGTATTAACTATTGCAAGCCAAATTCCAATGTATCTTGGGGTTCAACACCACCCTGGGACTTCTGGCAGACGTTGATTAGAACATTCACACCAGACGCTGTCTCCACGTTGTTTCAAACTAAAACAATTTAAAACGCCTACCATAAATAATAATATAACTCCTAATCCAAGAGGAGGCTTGGGCCAGCAAAAGGAAACGTGAAGGCTCAACGTAAAAAAAAACACATGCAAGATTTTTTTTACAGAACTGAAACAAGAAATAAAAGAAATAAAGTCTTACCACTCCAATGACTACAAAAATAGACAATTTAACAAAGAGCATGGAAGAAATTAAAGCAGTTGCAGACTCAGCTGCAGCAGAAGTGAAAAATAACAAACAAGCTATGTTGGAGCTACGTGATTATGAAGCCTGGTCCAAAAGTAAGTTAATGTTATTAGAACTTAGAGTGCATGAGTGGAAAATTAAAATTCGTGGGATTCCACCAAACTTTGAACTGCATACCAACCTGACTACAGCTTTAAATTATTGGCTGAGTGGGGAGCTGAAACTTCCGGGTACAGTGGAATACGACAGCATACAGACTAAACACTAGTAGAGCCAGGTCACCAGCCTTAATCCCGGATGTTATTGCAGAGATTGTGGACGTTCAAACAAAGAAATTAATTTTAGAAACTGCTCGTAGCCAGAACGGTTCGAAACTAGATGATGTTATCACCCAACTATACTTGCCGACTATACAAGAAAATTTTCTATTGCTGATTGGGTGCCCAGTTTTGACTGTTTTGATATAAGGATTGGATTTTTGTCAGGTTTTTGCCTATATATACTGTTTGAAGGCTTCTGTACACTATGAATGCTTTATGAAGTATGATGAAGTTTTTGAAGAAGAGCTATCAAAACGAAGATTGAAATCCAGAGTCTTTGTCCTGTGTCTTCTGTTTCCTCTGTACTACTCATGTACTTGTGTATTACATCATGTAATTTTGCTATTACTGATACATGTAGTTCCTTGTTATTCCTTGCTAGTGATTTGTTATATAAACGTTTTCACCTTTGTGTATATTTCTTGGGCACTCTCTGGTCTGCGTTATTTATACAGTGCTTGCTTGTTTCATGATTACAGTGTACTGTGTTATCACTGTTGTTTTTCTGTCACCCAAATATTCCCAGATCTCAGATATTCCCAGATAAATTGTCAAATAATAATTAATAGCAATTGAAAAAATTAATTTGGGTTAAGGGGGTTAAGAAAAACAAAAGATGTATGAATTGTATAATGATATATCTTTTGGAACGTAGAATTAAGTTTGTGGGAACGTTCCCAAGTAGATTATAAAGACAGGACAATAGATATATTAGAAATCAATCCAATTTGGGCATATTGTAGGTTATCCTTGATAAATTAGTTTAAATGTTATTCCTTCCTTTGTTATGATGTTTTGTATAAACTTGTATTATGGGAATTAAAAGCAAAATAAAATATTTTTTAAAAAATGGGGTCCCACACCACCCCAATAGGAAGTCTTAGTCTGGGGCAAGTGATGCTCTCTACTCTTGGTGCTTGGGAGGGTCAACAGTGGGAGGGCTTCTAGTGTCCTGGCCCCACTGATGGCATCTGATATTTTTGGCCATGGTGTGACAGAGTGTTGGACTGGATGGGCCATTGGCCTGATCCAACATTGGCTTCTCTTATGTTCTCTTATGCTTTTAATCTGGTTTTGATGATTGAAGTCAGCATGTTTCACAACTCCCAAAGCGAACGGTATGCACCAAAGCCTTGAATATACATTTTCATATAGAGTGGAATATTCTTTTGTTTAAATTCTTCTCAATTTCTGCATATTTAAAAATAACAAACTGCCTCACAAGCCAAAATGCAAGGTGAACTGGGGCTGGTTCGAAGTTCAGGAACCGATGTTTGGGGAATATACACTCCCCAGACATTTACCAAACTTTGGCCAGTTTGGTTCAGCTGTTCAGACCTGTTTAGTCTCTCTCTACCAGCTCAGCTGTCTCAGGCTTCCTTACGCAGCCCCTTTAAACAGGCTGCGTGAGGGAGTCTGAGACAGCTGGGGTAGCAGAAGGAGGGGTGAAATGCCCTCTGATTTTGCTCCCCCATATTTAACCCTCTGGTTTTGACCCTCCCTTGAAGTAGTAGGAAGCAAAACCAAAGGGTTAAATGGCTGCCAGCCATTTAAACCTTTGAGTCAGGGTCTGCAACTCAGCTGTTACATTTAAATAGCTGCTAGCCATTTAACCCTTCGGTTTTACTCTGTGCTTCTTTGAAGAGGGGACAGCAAAACCAGAGGGTTAAATGAAACCTCTTCCCCAGGCAATCCCCCCCTTTCTCCTGGCCTCTATGAGCCGCAGCTGGGAGAAAGAGCGAAGGGAAGTCCCTTCCCGGGCGATCCCCCCTTCTCCAGGGTCCGCAGCTCATCAGTTAGGTTTAAATGGCTGTCAGCCTTTTCTTCAGTCACAAAGACAGTAGCGCACCACGTGAGGTGAGGATATGGGGCCATGAAGGACGAGCCCATGCGATGACTCTTCCTTTAATTCAGTTTGCCAAGGTTTATGTGGAGAGAGCCCCACCTGCCCCCAAACACTTTCTAAAAACACTTGATCGGTACCAAGAAAGATGTCTGCACCCACTTTAGTGGAAGAGAATGTATTAGAGTAGTTCTGACTCAGATTTGCCTCTATGTGATAACAGAACTAACCATCATTCTCAATTCTTTGACTGTGTTACAATTTGTGTACCAACACTTTTCAGTGCCTATTTTCCCCCTTTAAATGTAACCAAACTAAGGGAAATGCATACCAAATTGTCTTTAAATTTTTAGAAGTACTGCCAACAAAAATAATTTCCATACAAAGTGTTAAATTTATTTGAGCACAAAACTTAAACCACAATTGATTTTTTTTGTTCTTAATCCAATATTTCAGTTAAATTACTCAATGAAGTTGGGACATAAATTTAAAATTCATTCATTTTTTAAGTTTTTGTCAAGAGAGATGGTCACCTCTGTATCAATCAACCTGACAGTTTAAACATCAGTATTTGGCCCTGTTGTCAGTTTAAAGCAATAGCCTGTTTCCTGAAGTGCCATCCAAGCGTAAATAACAACATTGGAGAGAACAAAGTTTTAGTCCAGTGGCACCTTTAAGACCAACAAAGTTTTATTCAAGGTATGCACTTTCATGAACACCCACACTTCCTCAGATACATTGAAATGGAAGTTAACAGTCCATACATACAGGCAGACAGTGAACAGCAAATTAGCATACAACATAATTAAGATGTTTTAACAGATGCAAATACTGAACAGGAATAACAAGCTAAGTTTATATGGTCACTATTATTCCAGTTTGGAACATCTTCTGTTAAACATCTTCATTATTTGGTATGCTAATTTGCTGTTCACCATCTGCCTATATTTATGGACTGTTAACTTCCACTTCAATGTAACTGAGGAAGTATGGGTGTACATGAAAGCTCACACCTGGATCTACCAACATTGGAGAGAGCTCCATGTCAAATGCCTATCACCCTTCTGCTGTTCCCAGACCAAGATGAAAAGCATAAGGTCGCAACTTTGAATATCAAAAGGATCTGCATTACTTATACTCAGAGGGGAAGGAGGAGTCCTGCTCTTCTTCAAGAATCATCTTCTGGATCATGAAGATAGATCAAGATGGGTAGCCATGTTAGTTTGTCTGTAGCAATAGAAAAGAGCAAGAGTCCAGTAGCACCTTAAAGACTTAACAAAATGCATGAGAGGGTATGAGCTTTCGTGAGTCACTGCTCACTTCTTCAGATACGAAAGCTCATACTCTGCCACATATTTTGTTAGTCTTTAAGGTGCTACTGGACTCTTGCTCTTTTCTACTTCTGGATCATATTCTTGACTAGTAATAAGGCCCGTTGTAGAAATAAATACAACAAGCTCTAGAAAGAGGCTCTGGGAGAGTGCCCCAGGCTTGGGCACTCAGTGTCATTTTGCTGTGGCAACTCAGCAGGGTATAATGACATAGAGTCCACCATTTTCTCCAGGGGAACTGATCTCTGCCATCTGGAGAGCAGTTGTAATTCTGAGTGATCGCCAGCCCTCACCTGGAGATTGGTAACAGTGGGAAGCCTGTCCACTGAGAAGCAGGAACTGGCCTCCGATCCCACCTCCACCCCCTCCACTCACCCCACAGGCGCCGGCTGCATCACCTGGTTGTCGGCAGCACCCCAAAGTTTGCTTAGAGTCTGTCAGGTTCAGGGGCGGAAGTGTGCCAAAATAAATAATTTCTTTTTTTAAAAAAAGAGCACCAGGAAACCAGACATCTGAACCAGGCTCCCTCCAGAGAGGTTGCTGAAGTTCCCAAGCCAACTTCAGGGTGGGAGAAGAGGAGGGGGGAGGGAGATGGCTTCCTCTTCAGGCACCACCAGCCCCTCCCCAGGGGGAACTATATGCTAACAGGGAGAGAAGCCGGTGAGGGGCAGCTGCGCACTTTCGCCTACTCCAGGCTTCCCCACCTACCTGGCAGAAGGGCTGGCAGCGGCAACAGTGGCAGGGGCTGGGGAGTGGGAGCCTCTTCAGCGCATGGAGGAGAGCGGCAGTGACCACAGGGAGTGGTCATGGCGAAAGATGCCCTCTGCCTGCACCACAGAGACTAGTGGCTGGTGAGGGAAGGAAGAGGGAGGGAAGGAGAAGAGGACGGAGGGGGGAGGACGGAGGGGGGTACCCGGGCTGGTGTTGTCTTCGGGGTCAGCCCCTCCCCTTTTCCTCCTTCCCCATCACCCTTACATCACTCCCTCCCTCTCTTCTTTACTTCCTCACAAGTAGCCACGAGCTCCCTAAAGAAACCCTGTGCAAAGTGGCAGAGGACAGCCACGGGCTCCACATGCGCTCCTTGGTGGGCGGGCGCACTTAGTTGTCTGTGGGGGGGTTAATTGGCAAGCCAGTGCCTCTTGCAGGGGATAAGAACATAAGAACATAAGAGAAGCCAATGTTGAATCAGGCCAATGGCCCATCTAGTCCAACACTCTGTCACACAGCGGCCAAAATATACCAGGTGCCATCAGGAGGTCCAGCAGTGGGGCCAGGGCACCAGAAGCCCTCCCACTGCTGCCCCCTCCAGCACCAAGAATAGAGTGCATCACCTGCCCCAGACTGAGAGTTCTCATTCTATACCCTGTGGCTAATAGCCACTGGTGGACTTCTGCTCCATATGTTTATCTAATTTCCTCTTGAAACTGTCCATGCTTGCAGCTGCTCTAGGCAACTGCCTAACCCGCCTGTATGGAAGGACCAGCCCTGAATACCAGCAGCTCACAAAGCAGAATTTTTGCTTGCAAGACTCCACAGCTTAGAGGGAGCATTGCTCTAGACAAATTCCAGGTTTATACTATCTGAAACCATAGGGAGAAACTTACGTTGGCAATCTGGAGGCTCCTTATTCCATCTGACAGTGTTATTCTTTACTGAACACTGGGTAAAAGGTGATCCTATTAATCTGTACCTAGAGAAAAAAAGATTTCCTCTTATCTTACTGCTTTGTAGTGCCTTTAATGATTTATCACTATAAAACACATATTTTTCTATTATAAACAAAAGGAAATCTCAGCTCAGATAGTGTGCCTTTTTTTGGTATGGTAAGATGAATAAGCTGATCTCACACTCCATGGACAGAAATCATTCTGCAGAAACACTCTTTTGGATCCAACCCATCGTCTTTGCATCATTAACTCCAGTGCAATTGCTTCTATGAACCTGCAGTAGATTTGCAACGATTTACATAAACTATTCTCTGTGTATTTGCTTATGAAACCAATTCAAGTTAATCCTTGAGTGTGCTGAGACCAGGCTACATAAATGATTATCTTCTCCTTTCTTGCCTGATGCAGATGGAAAGGACAAATGGAATCATATATCATTTGCTTTTTCCCAGTCCTTTGCTCAGGTTTCTTTCCTCTTTCTTCTCTTATTTTTACTTTTTTTTCACCATTTTTCCCTAATACAGTTCCAACCAGTCTTCAGCAACTATAATACAATTTATCAAAATTCTATAGAAAGAATTTTTAAATCCACTAAACATGATCACATGCAGTACCTTAACTTCTTAACTTTGTATTGCTAATCTCTATCGGAAATAGACAGAATTTCAGTTCAGTGTTAGACAGACCTATTTATGTTTAAGTAGTCAGAACTTCCTCTTCCCCCACGCCCACCCTTTCGCTCCCTCTCCCTGATCAGCAAACCATTCCAAAATAACCAAACCAATTTACTAGCTGTTACTGATCTAACTAGTTTAGAAAGTGCTTACTAAAGTATCTATTCCTTGTCATACAGATTCTGACTAGTAACTTCTAGTCACAAATAGAGTAAACTCCTTCATTTTCCCAGGACAAGGTTATATGGAGAGGCCATGAAACTCCGAGGAACACCCCCCCTCCTCCCATTCCAAATGCTTATACATCAATCAGTGTTACCCTTATCAGTTCTTAGTTCTAAGTGTTTATTTAGTTCTCCAGCTATGACTTCTTTCTTTTTCTCTATTTTTACACTAGGACTTTCTCACTTCTTAAGTTGCAGTGCGAACTGGAATTTTACTGTTTTTTCATGGTGTAGTTGGATAGATCAGTTTGCATTTCTGGGATTTTTTTCGTTTGAGTTGAAACAGTATCAAGGTTCACAGCCTGCAATAACAGCATTCCGTTTTCTTCATCCCAAGCATAAAGACGTCGACCCTGGAGTTGCAAAACAGTTGTCCAGAAGAAAGCCATCTATATCTAAGATTAGCTTCTTGCAGCTTTCTTGTTGTTGATTTTAACCTCTGCCTTATTTGTAATGTTTCTGCTGGGATGTCAGGAAATACCAATATATTCATACCTTGGTAGTGAAGAAAGCCCTTTTCTCTAGCTGTATCCAAGATTTTTTCCCTTACCCTATTGTCCGTGATTGTAATGATTATATGATTGTCCGTGATTGTAATAATTATGGGTTCAAGCATCCACCATTACAAACACGACGCCATGCCCCCCTCCTTTGCTTCCTCTTATTACATTTTAAAAGGTGGCTCTAACTTTTCAGAGCTGGCTGGCTGGTCGTAATATTTTGTCCCAAACTTTTAGCTGTATTTTTTGGCAGCAGAGGCCAGCAGACTCAGGCCAGATAAAGAGTGCAACCACTACTAAGAGCAAATGTGGTCATTGTGATACTCCCTTGTTGTGGGGGCTGGGCAATATATACTGACTTTGCCAAATCTCATGTGTGGTGCATCCTACCATCATAGTTGACAGAGCAAAGGCCTCTGGGATGTCCTCTCAGTTCACAACCCCTTATTTCCCCTACTGTCCTCCTCCCAAGAGCAGTCATTTTGGGCAGTCTGAGAACATCTTAGGTAAAATAGCCTAAAGGCTTCCCAAAAGCTGGCATTAGTTTGTCAAATGTAAAAATCATTGCATAGTAAATGTTGTATTTTATAAGCAAAGTAAAGCAATCCTGGCCAGAGTCCAACACAGAATTAAATGGGCTTGAGGCCGCAAATTTCAGTGTTTAAATTTACACTGAACTCTTTGTTGGGTCATCTTTGGTTTACACTCCCCAGGTACTTGTGAATATTCAAACTAATAATTAGGCAAAGAAAATAATTGGCAGTGGAGAGCTTTACTTTTTACAGGGTATATACAATATATTTGATACCAGTAAAGGAACATGGATTTGCTAAGTTTTCCCTGCAACTTCTTTGTGAAAGATTTGTAAAGGAGAGAACTAGATTAGAGGCAGGGTAGTTAAAAGATATTTTCTTAATTTCTCTTTACACAGGTTCTCCTTGAAATCCAACAATCAGTTTGTTTGTACTCTTTTGAGGAATTTGATATCAGTTTCTAATTAATTCCAGTTTAATCAAACAGAAATCTGAAGAGAAGAGGGGCAAGAAGGGTGGATCTGTAAAAGTTCAGAATTTCCCTGTGCAGATGCTCAGAGGCAGGTAATGTATTCCCTAACCTTTCTATCCTCCTGTTAGAGCACCACCTTGTGGTATGTAACATAAAACAACCACAAGGGCGGAAATTGCAAAAAAAGAGAGAGAGAGATAATTAGAGGAATCAATGGCTATATCTGAAAAAATGAACTTTGGAAAAAGCAGTTCCCTTCCTCATAATCAGAGGTTTATTTTGTTATCTTCTTTCTGCATGTTTAATGACACTATTTTACTGAGTCATAAAATACCACAATCCTTTTAATTATTGAAATAAACTGACATTTTTCTTGCAACAGACCCCAACTACAAACATTTCACAACTTTCTTCCAATACAAAATGTAGCAATCTAAAACAATAAACAATAGTATTCTACCTGAACCTTCCTGATCGTCTGCAGGAATGACTTGCACCAAGCTCTCCCAAAGGTTCTACAGCTTATGCCAAATTCTTTTGGTAAAATTAGATAGTCCATGGATTTGTTCTGTTCCCCAGAGTTGACCCATACTTTGATATCATAACAAAGTCTGTAGCTCATCTAGTACAACTAACTCAATACACACCCTTCATCACAGATGAAATTTACTTTTGCTCGATACAGGAGATCAGTTAGAATAACAGCTCTGCCATTTTGTGGTTTTCCTGGATCACCGCATGATTTTCCTAGAGGAGAGCAAGGTTGGGAATTAGCATGCTAAACCAGGGTACAGCATTAACTGAGAAACAATTGAACACTAGTCTGGGATCAGAGGGGCATGACGAATGCCTATGATCCACCTCCTGTTTCAAGGAGTCATAACCCACACTGTTAGACAAATCATACTTGAAACTTAAGGACATTTTTGGAAGCAGATGCCAACACAGTGTGAGTAGCTGAGGCTGGTACTGATGGTGATAGCAACAAAATAACCCTGTTGCACCCATATAAGCCCTCTGGCTGCAATCCAACACAGGTTTTAGTGCATTTAAATCAACTAAAATGGCCATAAGCATGATTAGTTCTATGTTTTTATTTGTGTAGATAGTCTTAAAATTTTCATATCTGGCAACAAATGTTTTCTTCACTATTAATACTTCTGGATCATTTTTTTCAGAATACTAGTTAATTGCATATCATGTGTCTGTGCTTATCACTCCATTTCCTAAAAAACGATAGTCTTTTAAGGACTACTGCACCAGTTTCTAAACTTGCATGTAAAACAAAATACCGTATCTTCTGAAATTCTTAACGTCATAAGACTTATGGCTAGAAAATACTGTAGGCAAAAGTAGCTCTTGCATTGCTGTTAACTGCAGGAACATTATACTAACCTTTACAAAAAACAGGAACTTCTGACCAAGTGTTATTCTGAAGACAAGTTACAAGTGGACTTATTCCAGGGATGCTGTCGTAGCCTCGGCGACAGATATAGGTCACAGTGGTCCCAGGAGTAAAGTAACTCCTGAGCCCCTCGTCTGGGTGTGGTTGAGCATATTTTGAAGGAGTTGGTGTAGGACAACTGCCTGGCAACAAAAGCAGACAGAAAAACTGAAAGGACTACACAAGACAACTTTCCTTTTTACTTTTTAACCCATTCTTTATGACAGAACATGTTAAACAACCCATACTTCAGGAAGGTTGTTAGTGACCTTTGTTAATCTCAGAGCCAGTTTGGACGATAAAAGCTGTCAGGGCCTCTTAAAATTGAATGCATTTTTTTGTTCTCTGGCCTGTGTTCCACCCGTGGTTTTGGATCATGAAACTACACTGGTCCCATGGAATGTTTCTAAAAGAATGCTGCAGTCTTTCAGGAGTACTCTTGCACCTGGCATCTTCCCTCAGTCTGAGAGCAGGGCAGCACTTCCAAGCAGAGTATAATCATATGGTACAAACACATGATAAGCTTTTTATGTCCAACATGCCCATCTTTCCTGAACTTCCTCTATGCACCTTCTTGTTTTACGTATTTAAAACATTTATATGCAACCTCTTCAGAGATCTGCTCAAGACAGCTCACAAGCTAAAATACTGAAAAGATCAAACCATTCAAAACCTAGCCAATACAATCCAGAACATAAAAATAAAAGCACACCAAAAAACCCAGAGCATTAAACATAATTGTGTATCACTGAGTCACAACCAACTCATGGTAACCCCAGGGCCATGGGGTTTTCAAGGCAAAAGTCGAACAGAGGTGGTTTTGCCACTGCCTTTCTCTGCACAGCAATCCCAGTGTTCCCTGGTGATCTCCCATCCAACTACTAAGTAAGGCCGACCCTGCTTAGCAGCCAGGCTCTGACAAAATCAGACTAGTCAGGGTTATTCAAGCTGCTGGAAAACATCTAGCAACCTAAAAGGTTTTCATAACAGCCATTCGGCTAGAAGCAGATTGTAAACACTAATTAAAACCTTACTTAAAAAAGAAATGTTCTGGCCTGCTGCCTAAAAGAAAATAGCGTAGATGCTAGGTGAGCCTCAAAGGGGAGAGCATTTTAGTCCACAGTGTGGCTTCAAAGCCCATGTTCTCTTCCTTTCTTGCCCTGGGTGCTCAGAATTCATGAGAAAACCACAAACTATGAGAAACACCAACATTAGTAGCCCCTCCCCAAAATACTGAAAAACTGTCAGAACTAAACAAACAACAGAATGGATTCAGAAAATCACAACAAACATACATGTGAGATATAGTAGTGAATGAACAGCACGCATGAATCAGTGCTCAAGTCCTGTGTTACCGGGAGAGGAGTTAAAATGACAAGAGACATGGAAGCACCTCCCCTCTCTCTGTTAGGGTCTCCAATGCAGTGCCTGTGGGTGCCATAATGCCCACCAACACCTTTCCTGGCACCTCCCAAGTGTTTTTAGAAGGTAGGTATGGCCAAGTAGGGCTTTTGCCCAGAAAGGTTTCTGCCTGGCCATTTGATTAACTGTGCAGATTTTTGAAAATATTGATTTGCTGGTAGCAGCCACCTCTGCACAAGAATCTGCAGCAGCCATTTTGTGACTGGCTGTGCCAACCGTGGCAGCTATTCTGTGGCTGTACCCAGAGCTCTTTTTGTAGCAGGAACTCCTTTGCATATTAGGCAACATACCCCTAATGTAGTCAATCCTCCAAGAGCTTACAGAGCTCTTCTTACAGGGGCTACTGTAAGCTCTTAGAGGATTGGCTACATTAGGGGTGTGTCACCTAATATGCAAAGGAGTTCCTGCTACAAAAAGAGCCCTGGCTGCACCCAACAAGCTGTCTCAGAATTCCAAAGGTGCCCGCAAGTTTTAAAAGGCTGGGGAACCCCAGGATAGAACTGCCTCATTCCTGCATCAGCAACCTGATAATCAAACAAATATAATTTAAGTAAATGGTTGATGTTAACTATGAGACTTAACAAGGTAGTGATTTCAACTAGTGATTTCAACTTTATTTAACAGCAAACCAGACGATCAGACAACACACACAAAACAGTGGAGCACAGCTCCCTTTTTAAATAATCCGGGCTGTCAAAGCCACGCCCACACTTCAGTTAACATCCAATCATAAACTAGGGATAAAGACCAATAAGGTCTGTTCCCTCCATAAAAGTATACACAGTTCTTATTGGCTATATACAAAGCATTCACAGAAACAACCAATGGGAATGTCGACTCTTACAATCCATTTCACTGACTCAAGCTTAACATAACAAAAGATAGGACTGATTCATGAGTCAGAACATAACAATTCCTCCCCCCTTTCCAAATATAATCTTTTAGATATGAGGGGGCACAATGATTTCACTGAGACCTACGCAGAGGTCTTTGCTCCTGTGGAGGTGGAGCAACAAAAGTGTCGGGGGCCCTGGTGGACTCTCTGTCCAGAGAGACCGGGGTGTCTATTTCAGAGGGACTGGGTTCAGGAGTTGGGGTCTGCCCAAACTCCTGTTCCATCCTGGGCTCAGCAGTACTCACCTCCTCGACCAGAGGCCCTCGCTGCTCTTCGGGGACCAGCTCAAGTTCTGGGCTAGACTCTAGGCTTGAGTTTGCCCACCATTCCCTGAGCTGGTCTATGTGGCACCGTACCTTCCACCCATCAGGAAGCTGCGCCACATACATGAGGGAGCCCAAGACTGTAGTGATTATGGCGGGAAGCCATAACTGACCCTCAGAATAGTTCCTGGCGAACACTTTGTCCCCGCATTTGAATGTTCACCCTTGTTCCAGGACCTCAGCCTGCTGAGGCTTGGACTCGTTAAGTCCGGATGGAGCCGGTCAAGCAGGGTGGTAAGCCTGCGGCCCATCAAAAGCTCAGTGGGGCTCCTCTCCAAGGCTGAGCAGGGTGTTATATGCTGCCTCAAAAGGTAGGAGGCGAGCTTCTGCCCCCAGTCCCCACTTGGCAGGTGCTTAAGTGCCTCCTTGGCTGAATCATCCACTTGGCTTGCCCGTTTATGGCAAGGTTTAACGAGGCCGAGGTGACATGGTGGATCATATTGTCATTTAAAAACTTTGCAAATTCTCCCGAGGTGAATTGGGCCCCGTTATCGGACACCAGAATGTCCAGCAGTCCATGGGCTGCAATCAGGCGGCGTAATACATTTATAACAGAACTGGCACTCGTAGAGTGCATATGCACAACCTCCAGCCATTTCGAAAAAGAATCGACAACAACTAAAAACATTTGGCCTTGAAAAGGCCCCGCAAAGTCAACATGGAGGTGTGACCATGGCTTCCGTGTTTTTTCCCAAGGCCGAATGGGAGCCGGTGGAGGTTCTGGTCTTGATTGCTGACATACCATACACCCTTTAACCCACGCTTCAATATCCTCCTCCATTTTGGGCCACCAGACATATCCCCTTGCAAGGGCTTTCATGTGAACAATGCCTGGATGACCTGAATGTAGAGCCTCTATGATTCTTTCACTTAGTTTGGCGGGAACCACAACCCAACTTCCCCAAAGCAAGCATCCCTTACTCACTGACAGTTCATTTTGTCGTAAACAAAAACATTTAAATTCAGGCACCACTTTTCCCGCCGGCCACCCCCTCCATGCCCAATTAAAGACATGGGCAATAACAGGGTCCTTAGCCGACGCAGTGGCAATGTCCGAGGAGGTGCTTACGGCAGTTCATCCAGAGCAAGGATGTCAAAGTCCGGAGCAGGGTTAGAGTCCGATGTTGGAGAGGGGCAGCAGCTGAGGATGTCAGCATGCCCGATGGCCTTCCCAGGCCAGTGTTCGAGGTCAAAATTGTAGGCCGCCAAGAATACAGCACAGCATCCACGGTGACAAAATGTTCGAAGTTCAGTGATCCGGGGCAAAAAGGCCCAACAGCGGCTTGTGATCGGCGACAAGGAGGAACCTACGCCTGTACACAAAGTCATGGAACTTTTTTATTCCGGCGATGAAGGCGAGGCCTTCCTTGTCGATCTGGGCATAGTTTTTTTATGTGGCCATCAGAGACTGCGAGTAATAGGTGATTGGCGCCCCAGTACCGTCCAGCATGACATGACTCAAAACTGTGCCCACCCCATAAGGGGACGCGTCAGCAGGGCCGGCTCGCTCACCAGGCGAGCTAGGCGCTCGCCTAGAGCGCCGACCCTCAGGGGCGCCAAACTGGCACCCAAAAAGCCCCCCCACCGCCCTAAACTGGCGCCCCGACTCTCCCTGCCACACCCGCCCTGCCAGTCTGAGCGCCCGTCCAGGGCGCTTCAGAAGCCCTTGGAGGGGTGGAGAGGTAGGGCGGCATGGCGGTGGCTGGCCAGCGGGGAATCTCCCCGCTGCCACTGCCCCCACCAGTGTCTGAGCGCCCTTCCAGGGTGCTTCAGAAGCCCTTGGGGGGGGTGGAGAGGTGGGGCGGCATGGCGGCGGCCGGCCAGCGGGGAGAGTCCCCGCTGGCTGGCTGCCACCAGTCTGAGCGCCCATCCGCTGGGAGGGAAGGGGTGGGCATTCCAAGCCCGTCCCTTCCCCGGCTCTCCCCGGGCGCCGCACCATCCGTTCCCCGGCTCTCCCTGGGTGCCTCGCAGCTGTGAGGGGCCCGGGAGAGCCGCCCACCCATTCCCCAGCTCTCCCCGGGCGCCTCGCAGCTGCGAGGGGCCCGGGAGAGCTGCGCCGCCCGTTCCCGGCTCTCCCCGGTGCCTCGCAGCTGCGAGGGGCCCGGGAGAGCCGCGCTGCCCCTTCCCCAGCGCCTCGCAGCTGCGAGGGGCCCGGGAGAGCCGCGCTGCCCCTTCCCCGGCTCTCCCCGGTGCCTCGCAGCTGCGAGGCGCCTAGGAGAAGGCGCTGGGCCATCTCCAGGCCCCACCGGGAAGTTGGCATCTCCGATGTGGTGGGCGCCCCAGGCTGTCCTGCCTAGGGCACCCAGACACCTGGGGCCGGCCCTGCATGTCAGCTGCCAGTACCAATAGCTTTGACTCATCGAAATGAGTTAACACTGCTTTAGATGATAACAGCTCTTTTATGGTGGCGAAAGCTCGCCGTTGTTTCTCCCCCCACTTCCACCATACATTTTTGTGTAGGAGTGCATGTAACGGTTCTGCCACCGACGCTTTGTGTGGCAGAAATGAATGATAAAAGTTCAAGATTCCTAAAAATGATTGCAACTCCTTTTTTGACCTTAGTGGGGGGGCGTTTTGAATGGCAGACACCTTATCAGCAGTGGGGTGAACACTGTCCACATCAATCAAAAATCCTAAGAATTCAACCTGTTCCACCCCTATACAGCACTTAGAGCGTTTTACCTTCAGGCCAGCCTCCCTGAACTGGCCCAATACCGCTCGCAACCAAGCCATTAGTTCATTTTCAGTAGCCCCAGGATTAAGACATCGTCATAATAAAGGACGACTCCTGGCAACCCCCTGAGTAGCCCTTCCATAAGGCCTAGGAATATACCAGGGGCCATGTTAACACCAAACTGTAATCGTTTTACTCTGAACGCACCCCTGTGGGTTACAATAGTTTACGCTTCAGCAGCCGCGTCGTCCACTGTGAGCTGCTGGTACGCCTGCGCAAGATCTAATTTCGCAAAGACCTTGCCTCCTCCCAGAGACGCCAACACATGGCTAATCACCAGTACAGGGTAGGAGTGCTGTTGCAGAGCCCGGTTTAACGCACACTTATAATCAGTGCAAATTCGTACAGAACCATCAGGTTTTACAGGAGTTACAATTGGTGTTTCCCATTTTGCATATGGAACCGGCTCGAGAATACCTTGGGCTACGAGCTTATCAAGTTCAGCCTCTATTTTAGCTTTCAATGCAAGAGGCACCTTCCAATACTTTAACCTGACAGGTGAACAGAGGGGTCTAGGTTGAATGTTACCGGGGGCCCTATATACCGACCAAGCTCTCCACCAAAAACCTCAGGAAACTCATCATACAGACATTCCCCTTTACTCAGACATATTTGGTTAATACCAGTTATGGCAATGCCGAGGGCCTCGAACCAATCCAGGCCCAATAAGCTCCCCCTCTCCCCCTCGGCAACCAGGAGTGGTAGCACTGCCTTCCGATCCTTGAACTCTACCTCAAAACTTGTCCTTCCTGCTAGAGGAATTCACCTGCCCTGGAAGTCGGTCAAGTGGGTTGAGACCAGTGTCAAACGGCGGTGACTCCTCTGTGGAAATAACCACTGCCACGTCTGCGTCGAGATGACCGTGATGGACAATCCAGAATCCACCTCCATTGTGCAGGGAATGCCGTCCAGGCGAAGCGTGATGTGGATCTTCCTGCTCAGCTTGGTCCCTGTGGTTAGGACTGTTGATGGGCAGCTGCAGATGTCAGTTTGGTGGCAATCGGCCGCTCCGTCACTGTTCCGCACATGAACCCAAGGCTTTGCACATGGAGAGGACGGTGATGATGTCTTCATGGCTTTGCAGACTCGTGCCAGATGACCCCATTTACTACAGGAATGGCACCCAGCAGCACTCTCTCTCATGCTTGCCGCTGCAACCAGCACAGGAACACCGCGGTGCAGTCTTCGGTGGGGTCTGCGAAGGGTGTGCAGCTCGCGTCCTGCAAACGTCATCGGCCTCCCCCTCAGACTCGCTGGTCGACTGCTGGTGCACCGACTGCTTCTTTCCGTTCGGAATCTGTTGCTGGCAGACCTCACGTGTTGACCTTTTGGCAGCCTCGGCGGCGACGGCCTCAGCGTATGCCATGGCGTAGGTCAGCTTGGTTCTGGCAAACAGGCGCTGCTGCAGACGCTCATCTCATAGGCTGCAGACAAAACAATCAAGGAGGGCCTCCTCGAGATCGGTGAAATTGCATGGCCTGGCAGTCTTTCTCAGGGCAGTGATGTACTCTGCGATAGTCTCGGTTGGCCTCTGACTGCACTTGTAGAATGCATGCCTACAAGCGATTTTTGAGGGCTGAGGTGAGAAATGGCCCTTCAACTTGCTTGTGATGTCTCCCCATGAAGCCACACTGAGCTCGGTTGGAGTGACCAGGGACTGGGTGACATCGAAAACAGCTTTACCGCAGGAGCTCAGAAGGGTCGCTTTCTTCCGCGCCTCATCTGTGATCTGGTTCACTTGGAGGTGGAACTCAAACCGTGCCAGTTAAGAGTCCCAGTCCTCTGTGCTCGGGTTGAAGGCCTCGAACGCCAAGTTGATAATAATAATTCAGGCTGTCAAAGCCACGCCCACACTTCAATTAACATCCAATCATAAATTAGGGATATAGACCAATGAGGTCTGTTCCCTCCATAAAAGTATATACAGTTCTTATTGGCTATGTACAAAGGTTTCACAGAAACAACCAATGGGAATGTCGACTCTTACAATCCATTTCACTGACTCAAGCTTAACATAACGAAAGATAGGACTGATTCATGAGTCAGAACATAACAGTTGAAATGAAAGCATAGTCCTCTAAAGGAACACACATTTTTAAAGGACTAAATCAGTGCTCATGTAGGTAAAGGTCTATCCTAAAAATATGAAGCTGCTTTAAAGTAAGAGGATCTATCTAGTTCAGATTTATTATTGATATTGGTGGTGAACTTCCCAGGTTCGTTCTGTTGACCACTGTTTTAACTGTTTTACTGGTAGTCGATTATTTATGCTTTTAAGTATCTATGTATGGCATTTGCCTCCATGTTTTACTGTCAATGTATGGCTTTTGCCTTCTGTTCATCGCCCTGAGGCCACGTTGGAAGGGTGGGATATAAATCCAATTAATAAAAAAATTAAATTAAAATTAAAATTATCCTTTACCTGGAGATATTAGGCCTTGAACTTGTGGCTTCTGCAGGGAGAATATGTGTTCTATCGTTGTGTTATGGCTCCCCCCATCCTTATCACCAGTAACATTTTCACCCATCTTAAGTTCTAAAACAGTTTCAGTGATGAGGCCCACTGATTAGGGCTCGGGTTGCCAGGTCTTACCTGGCAGGGGGTTGTCCCAGTCCTTGTCCTGGAGTACTTCTGAGTGTGCTAGGCACACTGCCATGGACAGGGCACTTTGGGGGCGGGGGTCCCCCTGCCAGCCATATCAGGTCCGGTGGATCTGGGGGCCTGAAAGTGGGCAAACCCCCACCCCTGTGGGGGAATGGCAGCCCTAGCTTCAGGTTTGGAAACTCCTGGAGATTCAGGAGTGGAGTTTAAGGAGGGAAGGGACCTCAGCAGGAAATAATGCCATGAAGTTCACCCTCCAAAGCAGCCATTTTCTTCAGGGGAACTGATCCCTGTAGTCTGGAGATCAGGTGTTATTCCAGGAGATCTCTACCTGGAAGGGATAAGTGTGCTATTCATCATGGACGCCCTATAACAGGTGCTATGATGGTCACTTCAAAATGTTGAAGTGTCTGTTGCAGCAAAACTTACCACATTTCTGGAAGGTAACATCCGTACAGTGAAAAATTACAGCTTTACAGTACCATCTCTGGGGCTCTGAAAAGCGATTGGCTATGCAACTGTACAATGTACAGTTTTCTGTTCATCAGATCCTACTTCCTTTTGCTGGCACTTATTCATAAAAAACTTTCATAGTTTTTCCATTTCTATGGTTTCTATGTTATCGTCCACTAAGTCAAAAACCTCTCAATATTTTGACGTTCTACCAATTCATGAGCACTTTCCAGGCAGAAAATACTGGCTTAGATCCTATGAATGAGTTGCATGCATGCTAGATGCATTCCACAGCAGACACTATCTAGTGCACACATATTATACTGTACATATAAAAAGAAGCTAATTGGACACAATAATGTATACGTGTTATGCAACCAGTAGAAAACATATCCTGTTTTTCATAAACAGAAGATGATGTGACATGAATGAGTACAGCAAAAAAATAAAGGCTTACCTTCACAAAAGTCTTCTACATGTGTCCACTGTGAATTTGAAAGGCACGTTGTAACATCTATTTTCCCATGGACATTATAGAAACCAATCAGACATTTGTAGACTATTACTGTATCAGTAGGGAAGCTCAGTGCATCAACATTTGGCTCACGGATTGCATTCTTTAATTTTGGAGGAGTTCCACAGTGACCTACAAGAAGCAGACAATATTGATTTTAATCCTCAAACTAAGCTTTTTTAAAAAGCATTTTACAGATTTTCATTTTAAATATAATTTAATAAATAAATTTATTTCTATGAGTTTAAAAGAAAGAGTTTCCTTAAGTTTGTTTTAACAGAATCTCACAGGTTATCCACTAAATGCAGAAATGTGTGGCGTCACTGTTGGTGGTGTGGCTCGTCTACAGTGGATTTTTAAAACATATTTTTTGGTCATGTTAAAAAACTCAACACTTTTTGAAATTGGTATTCAATTTGTTAAAGAAATACTGGGCTGTAATATACCCCTTAATCCAAAAGTCATTTTGTTGGGTTATATAAAAGGAGACATCACCCCTTCAGATATCAAATTGTTCTTGATACTACTTACCATGGCTAAACTGGCAAAGGAATGAGACAGAAAAGCAAGAACCTCACTTGGAGAGTTAATGATTCTACAGTGTGTGGTTTGCTGCCTTATAAATTAAATTAACATATTATCAAAGAGCTCAGTTTTCAATGTTCAGATAAATTTATTGAACATTCAATATTGTTCATAATGTTCAAGAATAATAAGGTGATAGAGAAAGTGTTCCATTATATGTTCTATGATGTGTTACAATGCCTCTTTGCTTCTTTCTGTAGTTGAGAGTCCAAAATATGTTATATCACCATATAGGCATAACATATAGAACAAACATAAACAGAAAAACCAATCACATTTTGACTTACTGTCCTTATCAGTGGTCCAATTTTTTTTTAAGCACCAACACAATTTACTGTTATACCAAAATAATATACAGGGATACCATAGACTCAGTCTTCGCTGATTGGTTTTCGTACCCACAGAATGGAACTATCACAAATTCAGATGAAGAAGATGGAGGAGGAGATTGGATTTATACCCCGCCCTTCACTCATAAGAACATAAGAGAAGCCAATGTTGGATCAGGCCAATTGCCCATCCAGTCCAACACTCTGTCACACAGTGACCAAAAATACCAGGTGTCATCAGAAGGTCCACCAGTGGGAAACTAGAAGCTCTCTGTCATGCCCCCCGTGCAGCCCAAGTCAGTGGTCCCTGATCCGGGGACTCTGCACCTTTTAGGCCTGAGGATGAGCTACCTGCACCCTCAGACGGAAGCAAGTTAAGTCCTGCAGAGGGTGAGCACCAGCTAAAAGGAGAGTTCTCACCTGGAGCCACTCCTGCAGAGCCAAGCACAAGCACCACGCCTCCCGATTCTCCTCCACCTGTAACTAGGATTAGAGATCTGAGACGCCGGGACTTGGCAGTGCGACACAAAGAGGCGCGCATGCGAGGTCGGCGTTCACTAAGCCCGGAGTTTTGACAGGGACCTTGAAAGTGGCTGGTAATTGGCTAACGAGCAGGACAGGCTCTTAAGGCGGCTCTCGGGAACCTCCAATTCGTGCTGGCAACTAGTCTCTTCAGACCAAAGGCTTTGTACCTTGGCTCTTGCATCCCTCAGTTCCTGGCACCCTGCTATCGATTTGACTTCCTGGTTCTTCACTCCAGTACGTGTTTTGGCGTTCTCCAGGCTCCTGACTCCCAGCTCTGCACCTCGACTCTGACTCTCAGCAAACTGGACTCAGGCCTTCGGTAAAACCTTGACTACGTGTTTGCTTTTGTGTATTGGGACTTTGATGTTTCAGTATTCTGCTCTCTCTGGCTTTGACCCTCGGACTGGACTTTGGACTCTCGCTCTCTGCCTTGCCCCGCTGGCTCAGTCATGACACTCTCCCACTGTTGACCCCCCCCCAAGCACCAAGAATACAAAGCATCACTTGCCCCAGAATCCCTATCTATACTGTGTGGCTAATAGCCACAGATGGACCTCTGCTCCATATGCTTATCTAATTCCC
Organism: Gekko gecko; assembly: GCA_029375565.1. Lineage (NCBI taxonomy): Eukaryota > Metazoa > Chordata > Lepidosauria > Squamata > Gekkonidae > Gekko > Gekko gecko. Next base: position 122,849,309 of record JAPDNY010000006.1, on the reverse strand, counting down.
TCTTGAAGTCATCCATGCTTGTAACTGCCACCACCTCCTGTGGCAGTGAATTCCACGTGTTAATCAATCTTTGGGTGAAGCAGTACTTCCTTTTATCCGTTCTAACCTGACCGCTCAGCAATTTCATTGAGTGCCCACGAATTCTTGTATTGTGAGAAAGGGAGAAAAGTACCTCTTTCTCTATCTGCTCTATTCCATGCATAATCTTATAAACTTCAATCGTGTCACCCCTTAGCCGTCGTTTCTCCAAGCTAAAGAGCCCCAAATGCCTCAACCTTTCCTCATAGGGAAAGTTCTCCAACCCTTTTATCATTCTAGTTGCCCTTTTCTGCACTTTTTCCAAAGATATAATAACCTTTTTAAAGTGTGGTGACCAGAACTGTACACTCAAAGTCTCAGAGTGGCTTACAAACTCCTTCCCCTTCCCCTCCTCACAACAGACACCCTGTGAGGTAGGTGGGGCTGAGAGAGCTCTGAAAGAAACTGCTCTTTCAAGGACAGTTATGACTGAACTTTGGCTTGCCCAAGTTCATCCAGCAGCTGCAAGTGGAGGAGTGGGGAATCAAACCCGGTTCTATCAGATTAGAGTCCACACACTTAACCACTACACCAAACTGGCTCTCCCACTACACCAAACATATGTAAACTGTATGCTTCTCATTTGACCTCAGCCAGCCAAAGTCCTTTATAGCAAGAGTTCCCAGCACAGTTCCTGCAGACATAATAGTGCTCATGGGCATTTTTCTTAATGCCTACCAAAAGCCGCCCTGAGCCTGCGTGCGGGGAGGACAGTGTATAAATAAATAAATAAATAAATAAATAAATAAATAAATAAATAAATAAATAAAGATTTTAGAAACTGGGCAGGGCTAGTTTTCCCCAGCAGAATTCCTGACTGGCCACTAGAGGTCAGATGGGTTGCTCAGTAACAAAAAGTTGCTTCAGAGGCAATTGCCACAATGATATAAGATCGCTGCTGTATAACAAAGTAATATATGGCCTAATCTGCATCTAGCATTTGCTCAGTTGTTGTACTAAACCCACACCGGAACAGAAAAAGATGTGGCTCAAAACCACTTTCAAATACCCCAGGCGCCCTACTGACTGCAGAGTCACCCCTGAATGGCTATAAAACGGCCATAAATCTATGCAGACAGCCACCATAAAACCAAGAGATCACACAAAATGAAAGCAGCATTCAGTCTAGACACTGCCATAATATTCGACAATCAATCACAGTGAAAGTGGCATGCAATGCAGATTGGGAATTTCTGTTCCAGTGTGAGTTTGGTAAGACAGCGGAGCAAATGCTAAATGCAGATCAGGCCTAAGTTGCCGCCATCCTTGGTTATTATCCCCTTCGAACCACTCTAGGCTTAGGGTGGGTGGGAAGACAAAAGTAAAGTTCTCCCCTGCATAAGTCAACAGAGTTGCTTTCCTGCCAACTACTGCTACAGCCAAGGACCCAAGTAAGGGAGAGAAAAGCCCTTTGCTTCTGTTGAAGTCTGCTGGGTTCTCTTCCTCTTGAGCTCCACCACTGCAGCACAGGAGGAGAACCAGCCACCTGGCATGTGCAAGGAAAGAAAGGCTCTTCTTTTCCTCCCCAAACCTGCAGGCTTCCTCTCATCCTAGCCACTGCTGCTGCAGACCAAGGTAAGAGCAAGCCAACTAGCAAGCTTGGAAAAAGAAAGCATGCACGTTTCCTCACCTCCTGAAGGCTCCTCCTACAGCCTATGTACCCACAAGGGTAGAGAAGCCCTTGCCCTGCCTTCCCACCAAAGCTTGCTCCTCCCTGTTATCCCCAGTGCTGCTGCTGCAGCCTGGGACCCAGCAACTCTGAATAGGCATCTAGTGGGAAAAGCGGGCAAGGAGAAGAGCTGACAGAGAGGGCAATGTGCAATGCTGCCTGGGGCTGAACACTCTGAAGGAAACCTGCCTTTGCTCCTTTCTTTAAAACAGAGAAGAAACTGGCAAGGGGGGAGAGTACGACACACATTTATATAGAGCAGGGCTATTTTGGGGGCGGAATGTCCGGAACAGTGTTCCAGCTGGCTTCCCAGCCCGCCCCTCCTCATCACCCGGCTCCTGCCTACTCCTTCACTGCTGCTTCTCCTGGGGCCAGCCAAGCGCTCCCGCTGTGCCTGCCCGGGTGCCAGCAGGCTCCAGCCTAGGCAGCAGAGGCACAGCAGTGGCGGCAGGAGCAGCAGGGTGTGGGGAGAGCCAGCCAACCTGCCCACCTGCCAAGGAACCCCCCCGCCGATCCCTTGCCGCAGCGGCACGCTGCCGGCCCCCTGGGGTCCTTGTGCTGGGGAGAGGGAGAAGGGCGCGTAACCCTTATTGGGAGCGTTCTCACTGAGTTCCAGGGAGGCTGGCTTCATGCTGCCTTTCCTGCTGGCCCCGATGAACAGGTGCCCACTTGCCCTCCCCTTCGCAGCTGAAGGGGAGCAGCTCTTTTTACAAAGAGAACAGCTCTTTTTACAAGGCACAAAGCCGGGGCGGGAGGGAGAGGAGTGTGTGGGGGCCCCACACTCCAGCCCACTTAGAATCATAGAATCACAGAATGTTAGAGTTGGAAGGGACCTTGCAGGTCATCTAGTCCAACCCCCTGCACTCTGCAGGAGCATAGCCAAAAGATAGCCCTACATACCTACAACATACCCAAAAGATGATCGTCCAGCCTCTGCTTGAAAATGTCCAAGGAAGGAGCATCCACCACCTCCCTAGGCAGACTGTTCCACTGCTCAACCACTCTTACAGTTAGGAAGTTTCTCCTGATATCTAGCCAGTATCGACTCCCTCGTAATTTCCACCCATTAGATCTAGTCTTGCAATCCAGAGCAAGAGAGAACAGATCTGCTCCATCTTTTACACAACAGTTCTTCAAATACTTGAAGACAGCAATCACATCCCCTCTAAGTCTTCTCTTTCCCAGGCTAAACATAGACCCAACTTTTCCAGCCTTTCCTCATAAGACTTGGATTCAAACCCTCTGGTTGCCCTCTTCTGGACACGCTCGAGCTTGTCCACATCCTTCCTAAAGTGTGGTGCCCAATACCGGACACAGTACTCTAGATGAGGCCTGACCACAGCAGAATAGAGCGGAACTACCACCTCCCGTGATCTGGACACAATGCTTCTGTTAATGCATCCTAAGATTGCATTAGCTTTCTTCACAGCCACATCGCACTCCAGGCTCATGTTTAGCTTGTGATCAACCAGAACACCTAGATCCTTTTCACATGTGCTGCTGTCAAGTTGAGTCCCTCCCATTCTATATCTGTGCCTTTGATTTTTTGTGCCTAGGTGTAGGACTTTGCACTTATCTCTATTGAATTTCATTTTATTTGCCCCAGCCCACTGTTCCAGCCTATCTAGATCATTTTGAATCCTGACTCTGTCTTCTTCAGAATTAGCAATCCCACCCAGCTTTGTGTCATCTGCAAATTTGATATGTATCCCCTCTATGTCTTCCTCCAGGTCATTTATAAAAACATTGAACAACACCGGGCCCAGGACCGAGCCCTGTGGCACTCCACTCAAGACTTCCCTCCACGTAGATGCAGAGCCATTTACGAGCACTCGTTGGGTACGATTTTTCAACCAACCATGAATCCATCCAATGATTGCTCCATCCAGCCCACACTTAACCAGCTTATCTACTTCCTGGCTGCCCAAGGAGGTGCACGCACCAGCCAGGCAGAGGCCCCTCCAGGCTCTGGCTTGCCTGAGCCCCTTTGCATGTCAATGCGCACCTGGATTACCACCACGCGGAGGACAAAGGCGCTGTGCCGCCTGGCTGGCCCAGGGGCTGAGAAGGCACGGGACGGAACTGGCAGGAGGAGGACAAGGAGGATCCATGGCGCTACCCCCAGCGAGCTCCCATCTGGAAAGGCCCCAGGTGGTGGGAGAGGAACCTGTGGGGTTTCATGGCACCTCTCCAGCAATCTCCGCCTTGGCAAGCATAGAAAAGAGCATGCTCTATCTCTTGCAGCCGAGGAAAGGAGGGCAAAGCCCCTGGGGAATGTGGCCAGAGGGCATTTTCTTGGCATTTGGAGAAAAAGGGCAAGCGGGGAATCACTTGGAGCCAACCAGCAAGATGGGGCTCATCTTGGGGAGCCTGAGGAAATGTCTTTTTGCTCCACTCCACAGGGAGGAAGTTTCAGAGGGTCACCTTCTTGGCCTGCAGTACAACAGGATAATCCAGGCCAACCCAATTTTGCCAGATCTCGGAAGCTAAGCAGGGCCAGTCCTTGCTAGTCCTTGGATGGGGGACCCCCAAGGAAGTCCAGGGTTGCTATGCAGAGGCAGGCAATGGCAAACCACCTCCAAATGTCACTTGCCTTGGAAACCCTGCAGGACTACCATAAGTCAGCAAAATGAGGGGGGGCTTAAATTTAGCTGTCCCACAAAGGGATCTTAAAGTTAGGGTTGCCAACCTCCAGGTGATGGCTGGCGGCCTCTTGGGATTGCAACTGCTCTCCAGATAACAGAGATAAGTTCACCTGGAGAAACTGGCTGCTTTGGAAGGTGGACACAATGGCACTATACCCCATTGAAGTCCTTCCCTAAACCCCACCTTCCACAGGTTCCACCCCCCATATCTCCAGGTATTTCCCAACCCAGAGCTGGCAACCCTGCTTAAAGTGCCATGGATACACATCCTGTAGGAGAGAAACCTCTTAGGCAGAGGTGAGCAAATGGCAGCCCTTGACCAGCAACTGGCCAAGAAGATGTCAAACAGCACTGGCCACATCTCCTGGCCCAGCGTGTGCTATTGATGGCTCCAGGATGGATGAATGTGACTCTTGTGTACAGCAGTGGAAATAGGAGGAGGTGGCCATCTACTTAGAGCCCTCAAAGTGGGTGGAGACCCAGCTGTGGCCTTCAGACCCCCAAAATTGCCCCCTCCTTGAAAGGAAGGCTCATTTTCTCAAACTGACATGCTTTCTAAAAGGACAGGATAAGAAGCAGAGCAGTATGGACCATGGCTCAGGGGGAGAGCCTCTGCTTTGCATGCAGAAGGTCCCAGGTTCAATCCCTGGCATCTCCAGTTAAAGGGATCAGGCAGTAGGTGATGTGAAAGAGCCAATTTGGTGTAGTGGTTAAGAGTGTGGACTCTAATCTGGGAGAATCGGGTTTGATTCCCTATGCTTCCACATGCTACTGCTGGTGTGATCTTGGGTCAGTCAGAAGTTCTCTCAGAGCTGTTCTCTCAAGAACAGTTCTCTCAGAGCTCTCTCCGTCCCACCTACCTCACAGGGTGTCTGTTGTGGGGAGGGGAAGGGAAGGAGATTGTAAGATGGTCTGAGACTCCTTTGGGTAGTGAAGGGTGGAGTATAAATCTGAAAAGTACTGAGACTTACTAGTGATTTCAGCTCTCACATACTTTATTAGTTGCAGAACAAGACACCTAAGCCAGCTCGCAGGCCGGATTTTATCCCCAAGTGGACCACACCCTAAACACACACACACACACACACACACACACACACACACACACACACGGTGATTCGCTATTTACATTGATTGGATTAACTCCTGCTCCTCTATTGGAGGGGAGTCAGGATCCTCGAATCCATTGTCCTTCGGGGCGAAGCTCAGGCCCTTCGCCTGGCCACATGGTGGACCAGTTAGAACCAGTCCAAGCACATGGCTGCCCTGAGCCCATGTTCTCAAGCGGATACATTACAAAATCCAATCTCCTTCACCCTGAAACCCTGGAGAGCTGCTGCCAGTCTGAGTAGGCAATACTGATGTTAATGGATCAAGGCTCTGATTCAGTATAAGGCAGCTTCATATGCATTCATGAACTCTAATCTGGGAGAACCAGGTTTGATTCCACACTCCTCCACTTGCAGCTGCTGGATGACCTTGGGCAAGCCAAGTTCTGTCAGAGCTGTTCTTGAAAGAGCAGTTCTCAAAAGATCTCTCTCAGCCTCACCTACCTCTCAGGGTGTCTGTTGTGGGGAGGGGAAGAAAAAGGAGTTTGTAAGCCGCTCTGAGACTCTGAGTAAAGGGTGGGTATAAATCCAATCTCTTCTTCTTCAGTGCTAGAGCATTTATTGCAGAAGGTCCCAGGTTCAATTCCTGGGATTTTCAGTTATAAGAACTGATTATGTAGTTCATGTGAAAAAACTCTGCTGTTGCCAGTCTGTGTAGACTTTGATGGACTGAGGATCTGATTCAGTAGAAGGCAGCTCCGTGTGTTCACATGTTATGATTTGAGGAGATGCAACCAACATTTTCTAGCAACCATTAAATGCAGCTGCAAGAAAAAGGGGCATATTGAGGCCCCCAACAGGATGTCCCTTCCTTGCTGAAAAATGTGCTGTGCCTCTTGTCCCCTTTTGCAGATGGCAGTTGAAAAGGCAGGGGTGGGGGGGCTCAAAGCAGGTTAATAATTGATTTGCCTGAGACCAAACCCCTGCTTCAAAGAGTAGTTCCTGGCACAGTAGTTTGTGGAGCAGCTGAGACCTGCTTAAATTAGAATCATAGAGTTGGAAGGGACATCCAAGGTTATCTAGTCCAACCCCCTGCACAATGCAGGAAATTCACAAATACCTCCCCCTCCACACAAATACGTCCACAATGCATTGATGTTTGAAAACTGGACGGCGCATGGTAAGGTAGACAACATCTATTGGGTCCCCCTTGTCCACATGTTTGTTCACCCCCTCAAAGAACACTAACAGGTTAGTGAGACAAGATCTTCCCTTACAGAACCCATGCTGAGTCTGCCTCAATAGTTTTTGTTCATCAATGTGACCACTAAATTCCCTCCTTAATAACAGTTTCCACCAACTTGCCCAGTATTGACGTCAGACTGACTGGCCTGTAATTTCCTGGGTCTCCTCTGGAACCCTTTTTAAAGATGGGGGTGACATTAGCAACCTTCCAGTCCTCAGGAATGGAGGCAGTCTTTGTGGGTTTTCCACCATGCAGCCTGTCCTGGCCTGTAGGCCAGCACTGCAGAACTCGACCAGACTTTTCCCAGAGAGAGGCTGCCATGGGTATGGAAAGAGGGGAAACTGGAAATGCGTGTGGAGGGAGATAAAGGTATTTTGGCTGAGTGGGAATTAGACAAGGAGGCAGGAAATGGGGAGGTTAAGAAGACTTTTGGGGAAGAGGAAACAGTGGAGGAGGGGAAAATGAGATAATGTCCCAATTCCTTGTGGGTCCTTGTTGCGGACAGAAGGCTCTCCAGCCCCTGAAGGGAAAAACAGCCAATCAGTGGAGCTTATTGGAATGCTGCCCCAGCATCCTATTGCCTTTCAGAAGGATGAATGGAATATTGAAGGAAAGCTCAGCAGCAGCGTGTTAGATTTATACCCCGCCCTTCACTTGGAGTTTCAGAGCAGCTTAAAATCTCCTTCCCTTCCTCTCCCCACAACAGACATCCTGTGAGATAGGTGGGGTTGAGACAGCTCTGAGAGAACTGCTCTTGAGAGAACAGCTCTGAGAGAACTGTGACTAACCCAAGGTAACCCAGCTGGCTGCATGTGGAACAGTGGGGAATCAAACCTGGTTTTCCAGATTAGAGTCCACTCATAATCACTATACCAAGTAGTTCTGATCTTCCTCAAAGAAAGTGCAGTGATTGTCTGGGTCTGCCTGAGTAAAAAAGCAGACATTTCAAAGGGTAGCTCTGCTTGGTAGTGTGGCTGAGTGGTTTAACTTTACCTCTGGAAGAGAATAGAGTACTCAGTTGTTAGGCCTGTCTCTGGCAGGGGTGTAGACTTCTCAGTTTTCAGGAAGGAGGGCAGATGGGGCTGAATCTGATACAGGCCTATACTTAGTAATCTATATTAAGTTAATCATATGCCATCAACAATTAATTATGTGGTTTTAAAAGTATATATTTTTTCACTTGTAATTTTCAGAATCTCAGTCAAAGAAAGAGAAATCTGTAAGAGGAAGAAGAAGAGTTGGATTTATACCCCGCCCTTCACTCAGAGTAGTTTACAATCTCCTTCCCTTCCTCTCCCCACAACAGACACCCTGTGACTGTGAGGTAGGTGGAGCTGAGAGAGCTCTGAGAGAACAGCTCTTGAGATAACCGCTCCGAGAGACTCGACTGACCCAAGATCACCTAGCTAGCTGTGGAGGAGTGGGGAATCAAACCTAGTTCTTCAGATTAGAGTCCTCCGCTCTTAACCACTGCACCAAACTGGAAAGACCTAATGGATTTCACTGAGACGCTGAATAAATGTGCATGCACATGAAACCTTATATCCAGAATTAAACTTTGTTGGTCTTAAAGGTGCCACTGGACTCAGACTTTGTTTCACTGAGACAATTTGAGTAAATATTTCATTTGCATAGAAATACTTCCTCCTACTGTCACTTTTCCTCACGACTTAGGCTGAGTGTGTAACCGGTCCAAGGTCACACAATGTGATTCGTAGCTAAGTAGGGATTTGAACTCTGGTCTCCCCAATCTTAGACCAACATTCTAACTACACCACTCACGTAGTGGATACTTGGTACAAATCTCCAAATGCATCTCATTACCCACAGTAAATACTGGCTTCTCATACACCATGACCTGAATATATGGGAGCATCTGTTTGTTTGAAGTAGAGTCCAGGACAGCAGAATCACCTCACTTTCCATATTGGGGAACCAGTTTTATTGCTTCCCTCCTTGGACAGCCATACACGGACAACAACAACAACAGACTGAGATAAGTATTTCAGTTTCTTCCGTTTCTTTTTATCTAAAGCTGTAAGTCCCAGGATACCAAAATCACTGTAACTTTCAGCATTTGAGCCACAGGCCTCTGCCCCCACAACACACAGAGCTAAAGACTGAAATATTCCCATCATTTCTTTTTCTCTAAAGCTACAAGTATCAGGATACCAAAATCACCTTAACTTCCAATATGTTGTCTGTTTCAGTGACCCACAGGTTGAGAGTATGGTTTTTAGGCAGAACTTCCAAATGATCACAAGGAAAAAAAATAAGGTAAGGCTCCTCTGTGACAAGTAAATGTCCCACAGAAAGAAAGGCAGAGTTAGCACTCTCTGGGCAAGTGGACAGTATGAGACTGCAGTTTTGGCTAGCAGAACACTGACAAGTTATAGAAGCCAGCACAAAAGAACTCCAAAGGAATAAGGGTTGAGTCCAGCAAGAGAATGTATGGATTTCCTGACTCTGAGTTAAGGGGGGGAGGGGATGGGCCTTCCAGACAAGTGACAAAAGCAGATTGCATGCAGGCAGGGTGGATGAAAAGGCTGGCAGAGTGGAGGCTTCCCCCATGCCTGGGAGCAGGCTGGTAGGCTAGAAGACTTTCAAGGAAGGTCAGCAAAAAATAATCAGCTCATCTGACTTAAGAACATAAGAACATAAGAACATAAGAGAAGCCAATGTTGAATCAGGCCAATGGCCCATCTAGTCCAACACTCTGTCACACAGCGGCCAAAATTACCAGGTGCCATCAGGAGGTCCAGCAGTGGGGCCAGGGCACCAGAAGCCCTCCCACTGCTGCCCCCTCCAGCAACAAGAATAGAGTGCATCACCTGCCCCAGACTGAGAGTTCCCATCTATACCCTGTGGCTAATAGCCACTGGTGGACTTCTGCTCCATATGTTTATCTAATTTCCTCTTGAAACTGACCATGCTTGCAGCTGCCACGACCTCCTGTGGCAGTGAATTCCATATGTTAATCACTCTTTGGGTGAAGAAGTATTTCCTTTTATCTGTTCTAACCCGACTGCTCAGCAATTTCATAGAGTGCCCACGAGTTCTTGTATTGTGAGAAAGGGAGAAAAGTACTTCTTTCTCAACCTGCTCAATCCCATTCATAATCTTATAAACCTTGATCATGTCACCCCTCAGCCGTCGTTTCTCCAAGCTGAAGAGCCCCAAGCATTTTAACCTTTCTTCATAGGGAAGGTGTTCCAACCCTTTTATCATTCTAGTTGCCCTTCTCTGCACTTTTTCCAATGCTATAATATCCTTTTTGAGATGTGGTGACCAGAACTGTACACAGTATTCCAAATGAGGTCGCACCAATGATTTATACAGGGGCATGATGATACTGGCTGATTTGTTATCAATTCCCTTCCTAATAATCCCCAGCATAGCGTTGGCCTTCTTTATTGCAGCTACACATTGTCTAGACATTTTCAGCGAGTTATCCACTACGACTCCAAGATCTCTCTCTTGGTCCGTCTCTGCCAGATCAGACCCCATCAACGTGTATTTATATTTAGGATTTTTGGCTCCAATGTGCATCACTTTGCATTTGGCCACATTGAACCCTATTTGCCACATTGACGCCCACTCACCCATCCTCAACAGATCCCTTTGGAGTGCCTCACAATCCTCCCTGGTTTTCACCACCCTGAACAACTTTGTGTCATCTGCAAATTTAGCCACATCACTGCTTACTCCCAATTCCAAATCGTTAATAAACAAGTTAAAAAGCATCGGACCGAGTACTGATCCCTGTGGTACCCCACTGCTTACCACCCTCCACTGAGAAAGTTTCCCATTTATACTCACTCTCTGTTTCCTATTTATAAGCCAGTTTTTGATCCATAAGAGGACTTGTCCTTTTATCCCATGACTATTGAGCTTACTTAGGAGCCTTTGATGAGGAACTGTATCAAAAGCTTTCCGGAAGTCAAGGTAAATAATATCTATTGGGTCCCCCTTGTCCACATGTTTGTTCACTCCTCAAAAAACACTAACAGGTTAGTGAGACAAGATCTTCCCTTACAGAACCCATGCTGAGTCTGCCTCAATAGTTTTTGTTCATCAATGTGCCTACTAATTCTTTCCTTAATAACAGTTTCCACCAACTTACCCGGTATCGATGTCAGACTGACTGGCCTGTAATTTCCCGGATCTCCCCTGGAGCCCTTTTTAAAGATGGGAGTGACATTAGCTACCTTCCAGTCCTCAGGAATGGAGGCAGATTTTAAAGAAAGATTACATATTTTTGTCAGGAGATCCACAAGTTCACATTTGAGTTCTTTCAGAACTCTCGGATGAATGCCATCCGGGCCTGGTGATTTATTAGTTTTTAAATTGTCCATCAGTCGGAGGACTTCCTCTCTTGTTACCGCAATCTGATTCAGGTCTTTCAAACCCCCTCCTGAAATCGGTGCTTCTGGAGTGGGCAAACACTTCTCCTCTTCCACAGTGAAGACAGAGGCAAAAAATGCATTCAGCTTCTCAGCCATTTCCCTATCATCCTTCACTACTCCTTTTACCCCTTGGTCATCCAAGGGCCCCAGACTTCTTGATAGTAATCAGATTTTGCACTCAAGCAGGCCCATAGTTACAGTGGGGCCTCCCAGGGCCCCCGACTTCCTTCCAAGGCCCCCTGGCTTCCTTTGAAGCCCAGGCCCCCTGACTCTCCGGGCTGCCCAGAGGACTCGCCACCACTGCCCTTCCCCACCTGCCAGCAGCCCCATTTGTATGAATCCATACAATGGAAAACCAGGAGCCCCATGGTGGGCACTGGGCAGGTAGCTGGCCAGGGGGGGACGAGGCATACAAAGAAGTGGTGGTAGCGGCTGCTACCCAGGCCTGGCCTGGCCTGCTGCTGCTGTTACTGGAGGAGGGGGTGGGGAGATGGCAGTGACACTGCCACCAAGCAGAGGGGGGAGCGTGTGAAGGAGAGCGGAGACAAGGTGGCTGCAGCAGCACTCCTTCCTGGGCTGGCCACTTGTATGAATATATGCAATGAAAAACGAGCACCCCTGCCCCATGCAGGCCATGGCAGGCAGGCAGTTGGCTGGGGAGGACGAGGCGCACGGAGCAGTGGCTACTACCAGGGCTTGGCCTGCTGCCGCTGTTGCTTGGAGAGCGGATGGGGAGACGGCAGCGGCGACAATGCTGAGCAGAGGGTGCAGCAAGTGGAGGAGAGTGGAGACAAGATGAGGCAGCTGTGGTAGTGCTCTGTCCTGGGACAGCCACAATCAGCCACGGCTGCCTGAAGGGTCTCTTAGTGGGGAAGCACAAAGGCACTGCCTCACCTTCCCACCTGCCTTCCCCACCTGGCCCCTATAAAAGGGAGAGTGGCAGGCAGGTGTTTGGCTGGGGCCAAGTGGATGAGCGCACCAGCATGCTCCTCCACCACTTTCCCTTCCCGCCTTCCTGCCCTGCCTACAGGGTAAGTCGGTGGGGAGGGGTAGAGTCCAGGTTGGGGAAAACCCCTCTGTGGGGGGGAGGCCATCAAATGCAGCTGGGTGAAAGGGGCACTTAATTTAACTTACTTTAACCAAATCAATTAAGTGCCTCCCGAGAAATTTAAAGGCCCCCCGACACAAGAAATCCTGGCTACGGGCCTGCACTCAAGAATACTTGCATTTGCTGAAGAAATTACCTTGAGAGACCAAGATGGGTGTCTGGTTTTGCAAGCACCTGTGGTAATGGGTAGACATGCAGATATCCCCTCAGTGAATCAGTCTCCCATTCAAAGTTTTGGTGAATCCTTAGCATAGCCTTAGGAGATCCTTGACCTCACCTTCTCCAAAGCAAGCATTGCTAGCTCCTAACATGACTACCAAGACAAATTTAGCCAGGATGGAATCAGGGTAGACAACACACACCCATTGCTAAAGATGAAATGGAGATGGGAACCATTTCTTTCTCTAAGGCAGGGCCACCAAGAAACAGTAATAGTACAATTATTAGTATCCCATCTGTGAAGGCAAATCATAATTCTCTTGATCCATTACTTACATCAGAGGGGTAGCTGTGCTGGCCTGTAGAAGAATAGCCAGATTTGAGTCCAGTAGTACCTTAGATACAAACAAGATTTGGGGGATCTTGAGAGTCAATGCTCCCTTCGTCAGGTAACAACGAATACCTCCAAATCTTGGTTTCTACCAAGATTGGAATTTGGAATTTTGGAATACCTCTAATTTTGGAATCTTGGTCTCTACCAAGATTGGAATATGGAATTTTAGAACACCTCCAAAAACTTTGTCTCTAAGGTGCTCCTGGACTTGAATCTAGCTGTACTTGCATCAAAATTTGTACTGCAGGCTACAGGATTCATTTTTCAGTCCAACCACTGAGGCCTCCTGAATCTCTTCCCCTTTCCATGCTCTCTCTCTTTCCCTATTGTTTCTTCAGACAGTATTATCAACTGAAGGCCCCCTTTCCCCTCTTATTGTTAAAAAACAGTCAAATAAGACCAGTCCTGTGCCTTCTAGGAACTTCTTAAGTTGCTATAAAGACAATCGGGACTGACTGAACTTGATAACCTGATTGTCTGAGCAGCTTCATGATGCCACCTAGCAGCCCAGGTCCAGGGGGCAAATTGCCCATTGGGAAATCCTGGGGGACCCAACAGCCCAGAGGGGCCATTGCCCACATATGGAAATCCTGGTGGGGGCTTGAGCCCTGCTGCTTCCTACTTAGTTTACAACCTGGTCTCTGGTAATGAGCAGACCTTGTACCATGTAGTCTGACTCCTGGGAAAGGGCAGTCTGGTGTGAGTGGAGTCCTGTGGGTATGAGAGGATCCCACCTAGAGGGTAAGTCAGTAAAAGCCTCTTTACCTTTGAAAGCATTAAGGAAAAATTCAAATCACACTCTGAAGCCATAACTGACTTAAACTTGTCTGTCTAGGGTTGCCAGGTCTTACCTGGCCGCTGACAGGGGGCTCCAGTCCTCTGTCCGGGAGTCTTCGGCACACATACAATGACATCATCCGGAGGTGACATCATCACACCAGGCATGTCATGCAGGGGACACTCTAGCATTTGGGCAAAAACTCTATGGTCACCATAGAGTTTTTACCCAAATGCTAGAGCATCCCCCATGTGATGTGCCTAGTACAATGACATCACCTCTGGGTGATTTCTTTATGTCGGGTGCACCAGAGCTCTTCAGGAGTGGGGCTCCCCTGTCGGCCAACTGGGCAGCGGCAGACTGGGGGGCCCAAAAGCAGGGGAATCCCCACCTCCATCAGGGGGATGGCAACCGTCTCTCTGTCTCAACCAGGTTTTTCCTCTATCTGGAGAACTATGCTGCTGATCTATTCTTTGAAATCAACCTTTAATAAATCTTCATGATTTCTACAACTCCTTCCATAGTGATCTCCATGTTCTACTTGCCACAAAACTTACCTCACACCAGTGAACCCATGGCCTTTACACTTGCTGCCTTTAGAATATCTGGTAACTGAAGGGAAGGTTTACAGATTAAAAGAAACCTGGTTCCCCAAAATCATAGGAGGCTGTGTGAGTCCCCTCAGTTGGTAGAAAAGGCCTACCATAGTCCCTCACTTGTTCCACCTATAATGCTGACCATTTTATATTCAATACTCTTCCTCTAAGCCCTAACACAGAATTAGCCTTTTTTTCTTGCTACTGCTATTATAGGCAATCTATATAGAAGCCATCTACCATGACTTCAAGATCTCTTGTCAGTTCTGCCATCATCAACTCAGACTTAGGCTTTTTTTCCCCCTTCCCCAACATGCATAATCAATTTTGCCATGTTGTTGGAGAAATCCTTTTGGAGCTCTTCACAGTCTGTTTTGCTTTCCATCATCTTGAAAAAACTGGTGTCATGCAGAAACTTGGATCTCATTGCTCACTCCGAATTCCTGATCATTTATGGACAAATAAAATATCACCAGTTCCAATACAAAATCTCACTGCTTCCTTCCTTCCATAGAACTTGGTTCCTCATCTGCTGTTTAATCAGTTACTAACCCACCAGTGGACCCCATCCTTTCATTCCATATCTGATAACAAATTCTTGAATAAAATAAAAAGGTGATTCCCCCCCCAGAACATAAGAACATAAGAGAAGCCAATGTTGAATCAGGCCAATGGCCCATCTAGTCCAACACTCTGTCACACAGCGGCCCAAAATACCACGTGCTATCAGGAGATCCAGCAGTGGGGCCAGGACACTAGAAGCCCTCCCACTGCTGCCCCCTCCAGCACCAAGAACAGAGTGCATCACCTGCCCCAGACTGAGAATTCCCATCTATACCCTGTGGCTAATAGCCACTGATGGACTTCTGCTCCATATGTTTATCTAATTCCCTCTTGAAATTGTCCATGCTTGTAGCTGCCACCACCTCCTGTGGCAGTGAATTCCATATGTTAATCACTCTTTGGGTGAAGAAGTATTTCCTTTTATCTGTTCTAACCTGACTGCTCAGCAATTTCATGAAGTGCCCATGAGTTCTTGTATTGTGAGAAAGGGAGAAAAGTACTTCTTTCTCAACCTGCTCAATCCCATTCATAATCTTATAAAGCTCGATCATGTCACCCCTCAGCCGTCATTTCTCCAAGCTGAAGAGCCCCAAGCATTTTAACCTTTCTTCGTAAGGAAGGTGTTCCAACCCTTTTATCATTCTAGTTGCCCTTCTCTGCACTTTTTCCAATGCTATAATATCCTTTTTGAGATGTGGTGACCAGAACTGTACACAGTATTCCAAATGAGGTCGCACCAATGATTTATACAGGGGCATTTGATACTGGCTGATTTGTTTTCAATTCCCTTCCTAATAATCCCCAGCATAGCGTTGGCCTTCTTTATTGCAGCTACACACTGTCTAGACATTTTCACTGAGTTATCCACTACTACTCCAAGATCTCTCTCTTGGTCCGTCTCTGCCAGTTCAGACCCCATCAACGTGTATTTATATTTAGGATTTTTTGCTCCAATGTGCATCACTTTGCACTTGGCCACATTGAACCCTATTTGCCACGTTGACGCCCACTCACCCATCCTCGACCGATCCCTTTGGAGTGCCTCACAATCCTCCCTGGTATTCACCACCTTGGACAACTTTGTGTCATCTGCAAATTTAGCCACATCACTGCTTACTCCGAATTCCAAATCATTAATAAACAAGTTAAAAAGCATCGGACCGAGTACTGATCCCTGTGGTACCCCACTGTTTTCCACCCTCCACTGAGAAAATTTCCCATTTATACTCACTCTCTGTTTCCTATTTATAACCCAGTTTTTGATCCACAAGTGGACTTGTCCTTTTATCCCATGACTATTGAAACAGCTATCATGACTCACTAAATTAATTAGTACTGATGACTAAATCAAAGGTACTATTCCTGATTAGTTAACCTGAATACTGATATCCTCTGAAAGTCTCTGATAGCATACTGACTTAAATCTGGTCTAGCAATGCATTAGACTAAGGAAGCAAAAGGTGGCAGAGTGCTGAAGTGGTACAACCGACGGTATCACTTCAGATGGGGGCGGTATATTTTTCAATGTCCCTAACATTAATACTCTCCTGCCAACCTAGCAGTTCGAAAGCAAGAAATTGCAAGTAGATAAATAGGTACCACTTCGGTGGGAAGGTAACAGCGTTCCGTGCGCCTTGGTGTTTAGTCATGCCGGCCACATGACCACGGAAACGTCTTCGGACAGCGCTGGCTCTTCGGCTTTGAAACGGAGATGAGCACCGCAACCCTAGAGTCGGATTCGACTGGCTTTCGAGCAAGGGAACCTTTACCTTTTAACATTAATACTATTATTACTAATTTGATTTATATTCTGCCCTCCCTGCCAAGGCGGGCTCAGGGCAGCTTACAACATTCATAAAGTACAAACACAGTTGAAAAACATCATCAGCAAATAAATAACTTAAAATTAACAATAATTTAAAACATACAAAACGCTGGAACCTATCAGTAATAAAGAGCAACAGTTCTTTATGATGCAACTTGGGTGAGTGTTGGATGGTTATTCTTTCACACCAGCTCAGTTCTCATTGTTAAACGGCAGGCATGGCTGAAGACATGATGGTAAGACCCCGGGCACAGGATGGAAGCACAGATGTCAAAGCCAGGGCACAGGGACACTCCTCGGTGAATGGTGTGGCTCCCAGTCAACGCCTGGTGGGAGAGCTCCTGCTGTACGTGATAAACTCCCACAGCACGCTCCAAACTGGCTTTAAAATTAGAACTTATGGCCTGCTGACTTAATGCTTTATTTGCAGGGAATTTTTAAGGGGGGGGGGACTGAAATATAGGACTCTCCCTCCCCTACCTACTGCTTTTAGTAATACAGCCCATTCTGCCTCTGCATGACTTTTGCCGCATCATTGCGCTGGAGAAAGAACCAGCCTAAACTTGGTTTACATATTGCAGAGAGAAACTGAGCGTTACCTCAACGTGAGGTGCTCTTCTCGTCAGATTGAGGAACTCATTCTTGTAAGGAAGCAGTTATAGTTGAAGGCCAGGGAGCTGGGCGTTGGCAAATACTGGCTTCACGAATAGCCCTCACTGTCGAGCCACAGCGTCCAGCTCCGTCACTACTGTACTTACCCCTAATTGCAGAAATCAGTGAAAAGAACACGAAGAGTTTGGCCTCAGTGCGAGACACCAAAGGGCCCAGCATTGTGCGCCAACTACAGTCACCGTCCGCCGCACTCCTCTCTTCAAGTAACTCAGAGTTCCAGCACGCCGTAAAAGTGAAGGCAGGGAGCGCAGGGGGTGGGACGGAGGCAGCTTTAAATTGAGGTTGGTGCTAGCCGGACTAGGAGTTCGTTTGTTCGTTTCGTAGAACTGCGCTCCGAAGCGCAAGACGACGGGGGAAAAGAGGCTACCTTGAAAGCAGCCGGGTTGGAGTCCCCAAGAAGTCCCGGGAGCTGAAACAGCAAAAGAGAAGCGCGCCCAGGCGTGAAATATTAAAAGGAGACGTTACTTGTCCCGGGTTTCCTCCCCGCTTGTGTCGCAGACACTAATGCTGTTTTCTCCTCCGCCCGCACCCTGAGTCCTGAGGTTTCATTGCCAGGGTAACAAAATAAAGAACGAGGGGAAGCAGCCGGAAGAGTTAAGGTCACATCACAGATGTGGTGGTGCTCTGACTCAGCAAGCTTGCATTACATAGTTTAGGCAAGAATTCTTTTGAGCAACAGTTTAGCTGGTGGCAGGTTGAATAAGTGACCCACCCACAAATTTTGAAGTATTTCAGGGGTGGTAGGCGGTAACTACTAGAAGCATGCCTGTATATATTGCACTACGTTTTTATACCATTTTTACTTCAACACAGTGTGCTGTGCATAGGTGTCAACTTCAGGGGGCTTGAGGGCTGAGGCTACCTCCGAAATTTTCCAGGGGTGACTGAGCCCCCCCCGGCAACCAGACTCACAAGCCTTGCCACTACCACCCCATGCCACCTCCAACCCATTTTGAAAGCGGAGAGGTTTTTCCCTCCGCTTTCTGAGACTTCAGGTGGGGTGACAGGAAACTTAGGGCTTGCCTCCTGAAAGCTAAGCCCCACCCCCAGCTCCCAGAAATCCTCAGTTGGGCCTGGTAGAGCTGGGGGCTGCACATGTTTTCAGTGCTTTCAGCTTTCCTGCGCAGAAAGGTAAGCAGCTGTCCTGGGGCTCCAGTGAGGGTGGGGGGGATGTTTTCAGGGGTGGTGGTCACTAGGCAGAGAGTGCCCATGGTTGGCTGGCTGAGGCCAGCCTCAGGGTGGCTGGGTGCCCGAGCACCTTTCCTGTGGCCTTGTGCCGCTGCTGTTGTTTTCCCGCACCCTTCAAGGCTTGCCTTGCAGAAAGCCATGTGAGGAGGTTGGGGGGAGAGGCTGGTATCCTTGGAGGATTGCCGGCCTTGGGGAGGCTGGGCACCCTGCGCTCTTGTTCTTCCAGGTTTTTTCCTCTCTCCCTGCAAGGCTTGCCTTGCAGAGCCATGCAGGGAGGTCAGGAGGTGGGGGAAGTGTGGAGGGAGGTCAGCATCTATGAAGGTTTGCCCGCCTTGGGGCGGCTGGACTCTTGGGCACCTTTCCTGCAGCCTCGTGCCGCTGCTGTTGTTCTATCACTCCCTGCAAGGTTTGCCTTGCAGAGAGCCATGAGAGGAGGTTGGGGGGGAGGCCGGCATCCATGGAGGATTGCCAGCCTTGGGACGGCTGGGCGCCCTGCGCCCTTGTTTTTCTGTTTCCCCACATACACAAGGCTTGCCTTGCAGAGCCATGCAGGGAGGTCGGGAGGGGGGAGCCCAGCATCCATGGAGGATCTCTAGGCAGCTGGGTGCCCAGGCACCTTTCCTGCAGCCTTGTGCCGCTGCTGTTGTTTTCCCGCTCCCAAGTTCGCTACTTAACCAGAGCCCTTTATTTCCTCCAAGAGGAGACTCTTCTGAGTTCTTTGTTGAGCTCCACCCCTTCCCTTGACAGAGAGAGGATATTAGGAAAGCCAGGAATTAGCAGTTTACAATCACTGAAATCGCACACACAGCCCGTGCAGGGGGAGGGGGAGGAGGGCAGGTGAAACCTCGAAGAGTTTATATGCACACATTCAAGACCAACTCTCCCCTGAACTCCTGGATAAATTATGGAGAGGGATTTCTATTTTCTTTCTTTTCATTTCTTCCCTCCCTCCCCCTTCTTTCTTTCCTTCCTTCCTTCTTTCCTCTATTCCCATCTATTTGCTTTCTTTCCACCTCTCGCCTCCCTTGTTAAAACATCCCTAGTTAGGGTTGCCAGGTTCCACCTGTCCACCTCTGCGGGATGGGGGAGGGGTGGCCCAATACAGGTTGGGTAACTCCTGGAGATTTGGGGATGGAGCCTGGGGAGGACTGGGACCTCAGTGGGGTACAATGCCATAGAGTTCACCCTCCAGAACATCCATTTTCTTCAGGGAAACTAATTTTTGTAGTCTGCAAATGAGCTGTAATTCCAGGGGATCCCCAGGTCGCACCTGGAGGCTGCCACCCCTAGCTCCAGTGCTGAAACTGGAAGCTCTGGTTCTTCTGTGTGAGATGGTGGATGCAGACCACTGACATTGGTTTACATCTGCTGAATCACCCTGCTTCATGTAGGATGCACAACAGCCAGGTGGTGGAGGAGAGGAATGTATTTTACTTAGGTCTATATATCCTTGATTGAGAACAATTGTTGTTGTTTTTTCGTGGTAGTGGGGGGTGGGCTGCTCTTCTTTCAATATCCGTTTCATTTTTAAATTGTAAGCCCATCATCATGAACAAGATGGGGGGGGCATGCAGATTAGAGGCCTTTTAAAATTTCCTTTTGATCTGTGTGGAGCCCAGAGAGAACATTAGTAATGGATGTGCACTCTATGTTCATGCTCTTCATTTTGCTGTTACTTAAAATGGTGTGGTAGTTTCAAAGGGGCAACCAACTGGGATGTACTAAAAGGAATGACAGGATTGCCCATTGGAAATAATGGGAGAGGCTTGAAGGCCCATTGGAGATAATGGGAGCCAGGAATGCCAATTGACTTGCATGGGCTCTGTTGAAATACACTGCAGCCAAAAAAAAGTTGCAAAGAAAATGCAGAATGGTTTTTCCAATAAGGTTTTTGGGCCCAGATAGGCTATTCTAGGACTGTAATGACAGTTCCCAGAGTGGAAAAACAGTCCCTAGTAATAGAATCTGTGCTGCATTTTAAGGTGGAATTTCTAAGCAGTGTGCTAAGAAGGCACCTGTTCCTGGGGTTAGCCCAACCCAGGGGCATTGCTAGGGGGTTCCCAGGCCACCCTAATTTTCTGGGGAGCCCCTCCCTAAATGCCACATAGTTCCACCTCCATAGATAGTGACAATGGCCTGTGATGTCACTGGCTCCTCCCTATGATGTCATTGGGTCCCAGTTCTTTTAATGACTTAGCAATGCCTCTGGCCCAGCCCCAGCCCCCCCTGGGAAATTGCAAAGTCTACGCCCTTGGTGCTGTGTGTGACCGGGAGACATTAACCATTGTTTCTGTACGTATATCTTTAAACTACACTGCATTGTTTATATTGTCACAAATTAGAACTCAGAGCAGAATTCAGCTTGAGCTTCCATGTCTCAGAAGAGGTCTGCAGTGGTTCAAGAGAGTTCAGAGAAAATGAACTGTCCCAAATGTGCATTTTTGAGGTCCTAGTGTAATGTGTAGTGCTGTGTGTGCGGCACCACACTAAGTTAGGCTGTTTAAATCACATTTCCTCTAATGAAATTTAAGCAGCCTGTCATGTGCAGAAATGGCAACCTGAGGCTATAGTTCAATGCATACTTCCCTGGGAGCAAGCTCTGCTTCAATAAGCATGCATAGGTTCAGACATGAAAATGAGTCACATGTACATTGAAATCAGTAGGACAAAGTAGCCATACCTGGTTTAATTCTCACTGAAGTGTGATTCATTTTCTCTTAATTAAGGACATTAAGTCTGGACAGCAAGCCCAATACAATAACCTAAAGGATGTTTTAGGTGGGTAACTGTGTTGGTCTGCAGTAGAAGTGTAAGATACAAGTCCAGTGGCACTGTAAAGACCAACAAGATTTCCAGGGTATAAGCTTTTGAGAGTCAAAGCAGCGTTTGTTGGATACCAAAAAATGTTAAAAATTACTGGAATGTAAGGGTTGTTTTACATGATGACAGTGTACTTTTCCTTGGACCCATTAATGCCTTAATGAGATCCTGTCCACAAGTCACTGTAGTGGAACAGGGAATAAGGTTCCACGGCTCCCTATGGAGACCTTGACCATAGTACCATACAGTTAGCTAACTGGAATGGCATTGATCCTTACATGAAGGGATTAGTGACTTTGAGCAACGGTCAATAAGCAGTGGAATATAAATGTAAAAAACTTCAATGAAATCTTAAAGCCTGCTCACATTTGTAATACTTGCAAGCAAATTTCTTATTACCATTATTTAATGAACTATACACTGGAACTGAACAACAGTAGGATATGTGATTAGGTGATTCTTAGGCACAAATAGGAGTGAATCTTTATTAACCATGGCATTGTGGTAAAACGTTCATTGGGTAATGCTGCCTATCGCTTAGCCTGTTCTGAAGTACGCAGGGACTGCAGACTGACAGATAAGCTGAGGAAGTGACAGAATCAGCCCATGACTGCTTAGCTGCTGCCAGAACTCACTCAACCCACAGCTGGCCAAGCATCGAAGGCCATGCAGGTTAGTCACAGTTTTTTTTAATGGGGCCTGCCAAATGAATCTATCAAAAATTGAGATTATTGGCCCAGTTTGTAAGCACATCCCCCATAAGGGCACGTTGGACAGTGGAGCACTTGGGAAAATTCCACCTCATTGCAACATGGTTAGTTTGCCTCTTGTAATGAATGCATGTGGTCTTATGAATCCTTTGCATATCTACAAAAAAAAACCCACAGGAAAGAAAAGAGACATCAGTGCAGTGTGGGATTTCCATTTTACTGAATGCTCTCATTTATCCCTGCAAGTGTTAACGCTTTGTCAATTACACTTCAGCAGTGAAGGAGATCCTTTTCTTTGCCAGAGCACAGTCTGTTTCACTAAGACCATGAAAAAGCTTCTCAGATTTGCTAGATATTTTAAAATACTATTCTTTTCATATTCTACCATGTAGAGCTCTTTCACTCAAGGCAAGATTTGTGGTGATTTCTACTCTATCGTCCCACATACCTTGGGAAGGAAGACAGCTAGAGAGACTTCTGGAATGCTGAATCACTCTGTGAATGCTAGGCCAAAAGCAGCAACCACTCCTGATCAACTGTACCACTTGTCTTCTGCAACTATGCCTGTAACATTTCCTAATTCATCTAGACTTGCTGTGCTTTATCAGTTGGCAGTTGCAAAATCAATTGTACTGAAGTAGCTCCAAACTCATTTCAGTGCAGCCAGATGCTAAAGCCCCTTGATGTATACTTTGCAGGACTGAGGAAACCACACTCCAGGAAGAACACTAAATACCGCTGCGTATTTCAGAAATGTTTATCTTCTATTCAAAGATAACACTGTTTAAGAATGTAAGAGCACTCCTGCTAGATTAGAAACTTACAGAGAACCCTTTTTCATACACTGGCCAACCAATTACTCTTGGAGGACTTAAAACAGGGCATAGAGGCCAAGGTCCTGACGTTGCTTTCTAGCACTAATATTCAGAGGCTTGCTGTTGTGGAATATGGAGATTCCCTTTAGCCACTATAGCTAATAACCACTAATACAGTTATCCTCCATGGATCTACCTAATTCCTTTAACAACAGTCTATGCTTGTGACTATCACTACCTCCACTGGCAGTAAATTTCAGAATTTAATCACTTACTGAATAAAGAAGTAGTTCCTTTTATTGGTCCTGAATCTATTGCCCATCCTGTTTGTGGAGTGCATCCAAGTTCTAGTATCATGGGATGGGGGAAAATTATAATTTTATAAACCTCTGTCCTGTCTCTCCTTGGCCATGTTTTTCTAAACTGAAAAGACACAGATGCTTTAGCCTTTCCTTGCAGGAAAGGTGCTGAAACCCCTTAAGAAACTTGGTAGTTGTTTTTCCAGCTCCACAATATCTTTTTTTAACGATATGTTGACCAGAACTGTATATAGTATTCCAAATGAGGCTCTTCCTGGTGTGTGTACAGACACATACTCAAAAAGGACGTTAGTATATTGGCAGTTTTATTTTCAATCCCTTTCCTGAATGTGCAGCATGGAGTTTGTCTTTCTCACTGCTGCCACATACTTAGCACATACTTCCATTCAGCCATCCCACTGCATCCTAAGATCTCTTTCTTTTTCTCTCTATGGTACTATAGAGTTTTCAGGCTGATTGCTAGAGCATCAGCCAGTGACGTGTCCAATGTGATGACATCACTTCCAGGTGATGTAATCGCGCCACGCGCATGCTTCACACGCACACAAATGTCCTGGGCAGGGACCAACTTCCCCCGCTATCTACAGTAAGTGACTTGGCAACCTTACATAGACGTCTAAAAAAGATAAATAAGCAGGTTCTAGATCAATTCAAGCATGGGCTCTCCCTGCAGTATGAATGGGAATATAAAGATTTTTTTATATAGGTTTTTTCTTCTTGATTGTTCATATTCATATTTTTTGTTGGTTTTATGGATTTCTCTTTTAAGTAATCTTTTATTAGGATTTTAGAAAGGCTTGTTATATAGAAGGCTTTCCTCTTGTAGGTCTGATATTGTTAGCAGACAACATAATAGGTACAAAGTTTATGATTCTGTAGTTCTTAAGGGCAAACCCTTGCAATGCCTGGGTCAGATAAGATTTTGGTCTCATATCAAGAACAACAAACACTTTTGTTTGGGATATGAAGAATCCTTGCCCATTATCATTTTGGTTAGGTTAAGTAAACACTTAGGTTTTACGTAGATTTGATGTAGATATATGTTTCTTTACATCTGACAAATCAGAGGCATTATTCAAATGACCACTGTCTTTTGTAACCAATTATGCTTTTTGAATATTGTTTTTTTATGTCAGTCCATGTATAAAATATCATGTATTTCCTGAATATGCTCAGAATATGTTCAAGAAGAAGAAGATGAAGAAGAAAAAGAAGAAAGTAGTCAATTTTTGATGAGTTTTTTGGTCCAATTGTTTTCCTGTTAATTGAAGCATATCTCTCGAATATGCTGAGAAGAAAGTAATCAATTTTGGATGGACTACTTGGTCCAGCTGTTTTCCTGTTAATTGAAATAAAACATAGATCTTCCTCCTCATTTGACTTCATTTTTGACATGGAATCTAATTGTCCTGTCCCCGCAGGCTCGGGACAGAGACCTGCGACCCCGAGCAACATGCTGGAGCAACGAGCAATCCTGCACTCACCTGAGGGACTGTCCGCCCGAGAGGAGACGAAGCTGGGGACTGGGCACGGCGAGTGGGCTGCGACGGAGGTGCCTAGTGACGGACGGGCCCAGAGACGATGCCGGGCCCCCCGAGGACCTGGCACGAGCGACAGGACAGCTGCCCCACCCTGCTGACCGACAGGGCATCTCAGATGATGAAGGGGGGTGGGGCTGAGGGGGAGGAAGGACTCGGCCGGGTGAACAGGGGTGCTGGGAATGGGACAGAGCAATAAAAGGCGTTGATGCCGAGGAGCTGGGGAGGATACGTGTGGAGAGTGACAGTGTTGGAAAGAGAGACGTGCGGCCGAGAGAGAGCAAAAAGGGCCAAGGGTAGTCCTCTCACATGGGAGCAGAGGGGCCAAAAGGGTGCTGTTAACCCTGCCCCCTGCTGATCTGAGGCTCCTCATCAAATCCCGCCTTTTGCGAGCGTCCTGTTACCAGGACCATCGTTCCCAACGGGCCCCAGACGTCACGACCACCGGGGGAGCTGGGCCGGGACCGCAGCAGTGGCGTGACACTAATATGTACAAAACCTAGAAGCTAAAATGACTAAACTGAGGCTATCATACTTTGGTATATTGTGACAAGACAAGAGTCACTGGCAAAGACAATAATGCTAGGAAAAGTCGAAGACAGCAGGAAAAAAGAGGAAGATCCAACATAAGATGCGTTGATTCAGTCAAGGAAGCCACAGCCCTCAGTTTGCAAGATCTGGGACCCTGCTTTTCTCTACCTTAAGGAGTCTCAAAGCAGCTTTGAATTGCTTTCCCTTTTCTCTTCCCATAACAGTCACTTTGTGAGATAAGTGGGGCTGAGTACCGAGAGGACTGTGACGGGCCCAAGGTCACCCAGCAGGCTTCATGTGGAGGAGTGGGGGACCAAACCTGTTTCTCCATATTAGAGTCCACTGCTCTTAACCACTATGCCATACTGGAGAACTGTTGCCAGTCTAAGTAGACAATACTGATTTTGATGGCCCAGTGTCATGTGTTCATGTGACCCTGCTGAGGCAGTATAAGGCAACATCATGTGTTCATGTGAAAGCCTAGAACAGATCTTTTCATTATTTTTTCATAGATCTTGTATGTGACTTTTGAATTATTCTACAACAGGCAGTGAGCTACTGGTAGCTACGTGTTAGGGACCCCTGATGTAATGTCTATCAGGTCACCATTACCTACGTGTTTGCTCACTTTTTCAAAGATACCAGAAGTTTAGTGAGGCAGGACTTTCTTTTGCAGAAGCCATGCAGATTTCCCCCTTAACTGGCTTTATTACTAGGTGTACTTAATATTTGCTTAATTCTATCTTTAGTAACAGTTTCTACTAATTGACCTGGGACAGCTGTTAGGATAACTGGCCTGTAGATTCCTGGATCCCCTGTGGACTCCTTTAAAAAAAACAACTGGTATAAAATTGGCAGTAGCCTTCCAACCATTGTCAAAAGCTAATGTCCAATGCAGGCCTAGAAATTTAGACTCAGATTTCTGCACAGTAAGAAAAGAGAAAAGGTGGCCAGCATGGGAGTGTCACAGGGGTCTTCCCCTATTATCAGCTGACCCTCAGGCAAAAAGCAGGAGGAGAAGCTGCCTTTCCAGCATCCTCACCCATCATCAGGTAGCAGCCAGCAGCCACCCCTTTCTCTTGTGCTACTCTGTGTGGATCCATTTGTGAAGGCTCCAGGTGAATGCAGCCATGAGCCCCTCTTGTCACCAAGGCTCAGAGTTACCAACATACACAGTTTTCTAGCCCCCGTTTTTTATGTTTGCCCAGGGATCCAGAATCAAGACGGCCCCTGACTAGGCCATACAGGAGTGACAGTGGGATGTTAGCAATCTTAAACAACCAGTCCAAACCAGTCCAACTGATCCCTTCAGCAGTCATGCCCTTTGTTTCCCTGAGCAGCATTCTATCATTCTCTCCCTTATGACTGGTTGTTATTAAGACTCTGCCCATTCAAAGCCTGGTGAACAGGGATTGGTGCATCACTCAAAGAAGGGCAGGACAGCCACCTGTCTGTCACATGCCTCCTCCTTCGAGGACTCACTGTCACAGCTGAGACCTTTTCTGGATTTCTGCCTTGGAGAAAGGGCTCAGCAGAGTTTTATCTGTATTTACTATGGGTTACAGAATAAATATTTTATACTGAAAATTCATACAAACCTTGGAT
Organism: Gekko gecko; assembly: GCA_029375565.1. NCBI lineage: Eukaryota > Metazoa > Chordata > Lepidosauria > Squamata > Gekkonidae > Gekko > Gekko gecko. The sequence continues at coordinate 122,822,593 of JAPDNY010000006.1, read as the reverse complement.
GATTAACACAGCAAACAATTCCTTGTAGAAAGTAATAGTTAACAGCCTAGTGAACTATTACAAGCACTTATCTGTTTTCCAGGAAACAATGCAGTAACCTGCAGCCTGCCTTATATGTATCTAGACAACACATCATCCACCACATTTTCATGTTCTTGGACATGAACAATGTAGAAAATTCTGAAACAGTAAACTCCATCCCAGCATCTTTGCATTGTTATCTCAAGTATTATATAATCAGCAGAGAGGAAAGTAGTCAATATGCACAATGAACGTTGTGCTCCAGCCTTGTAACCCATGGCCAGTTCGGTGTAGTGAGGAAGAGGAAAAAGAAGAAGAGATTGGATTTATACCCCACCCTTCACTTGGAGTCCCAGAGCAACTTACAAACTCCTTTCCCTTCCCTACAACAGGCACCCCGTGAGGTAGGTGGGGCTGAGAGAGCTCTTTCAAGAACTGATCTTTCAAGAACAGCTCTGACAGAACTATGGCTTGCCCAAGAGGAGGTGAAGGCAGAAGTTCCTGAACCAGCAGGTGAGCAAGAGGAGCCAGAGACCACTGTGGAGGCAGACAAGACCCTGGACCCCAGACACTCATTGCAGGCCAGCAAGTGAGTTCCTCGCAAGGACGTTGTTGCCACATGAACCAACTTCATGGGCTGAATTACAGCATGTGCCTGAACCAGAACCAAGCAAATGGAGGAAAGCAGTAGGAGAAGAAATGAATGCACTGCATAAAGAACAATATGTGGACTCTCACTGAACTAAGGGTAAGAATGGCATTGGGTGTAAATGGGTCTTTAAGGCTAAGCAGAATACAAATGTTGATGTTGAGAGGTACCAAGCCAGACTAGTGGCAAAAGGATTCTCTCAAATGTATGGGTCAGATTATGACCAAACTTTTGTACTGGTTGTAAAATATTCCACCGTTAGGATGCTCTTAAGTGCTGCAGCTTCCAGACACATGCAAACAGAACACTTATACATTAAGACTGCCTTTTACATGGTGAAGTAGAGGAAGGATTATCTATGAAACAGCTTACCGGGGTTTACAGGTGAAAAGAATCATAGAATGTTAGAGTTGGAAGGAACCTTGCAGGTCATCTAGTCCAACCCCCCCTGCACTCTGCAGGAGCGTAGCCAAAAGATAGCCCTACATACCTACAACATACCCAAAAGATGGTCGTCCAGTCTCCACTTGAAAATGTCCAGGGAAGGAGCATCCACCACCTCCCGAGGCAGACTGTTCCACTGCTCAACCACTCTTACATTTAGGAAGTTTCTCCTGATATCGGTAACAACTCCCTTGTAATTTCCACCCATTAAATCTAGTCTTGCAATCCGGACTAGACTGGTTCATCTGGCAACAATGTCCTTGCGAAGAACTCACCCATTAGATCTAGTCTTGCAATCCGGAATAAAGAATAAATGTTTAGTCTGTAAACTTCAAAAGGGGTTTTATGGATTTGGATAAACTGTGAAAGCGAGGTCAGATACGTTGACCAAGATGCTACTCAGTCAGGGTTTCAGACAAAGCAAAGCTGACCTGTCTTTACAGCAGACATAGAGGTGGAAGATGGACTCATGTGTTGATGATCTGATAATTTGCCATGAAAATCAAAATGACTGTGCTGAGATTATATCCCAATTAAAGAAGGAAGTAGAAGTCAAACACTTAGGCAATGCTAACTTTTACTTGGGAATTCAGATTGAGTGGGAACCAGATGGAAGCTATCTTCTTAATCAAAAGCAGAAGTTGTTGGAACTATTGCAAAGCCTGGGCCTGGAAGGTGTTAATCCAATGCCCACACCAATGGAGTCAGGCTTCTACAAAGAAAAGGTACCCAATGAACCACTGCCAAACAACAATAACTGCAGAGCTGCCATAAGCAAGTTCGATACTTAGCAATGGCAACAAGACCTGACATTGAAACAGCTGTGCCATGGCAAGTCCTGACACTGTAACAGCTGTAATTATGTTATTCAGAAGGGCTAGTACACCCACCTCAAAGGATTGGGCCGCAGTTCAAAGGGTGAGGAGGTACTTAAGGGGTACTGCACACTTCTAACTGAAACTGCCAGCAACTAATAATCCCTCACTGTTGGATTATCTGATGCAGACTGGGAGGAGAAAGATCAGACCTATGAGCCACTAGCAGGGTGGTGTTATAAACTGGGTAAATCATAAACAAGAAATTGTTGCCCACTCATTTACTGAAGCAGAATTTGTATCCACTTCCGAAGCATGCAGAGAGTTAGAGTAGCTTATAATGTTACAGGAAGATTTTGGTATTAAGGAACCTTTGCCAGTTCAACTGCTAGAGGATAACCAGATTTGCATAGCCCTCTCTCTTTCAGCAAAGGACAGCACACGGAAAAAGCACACTGGAATCAGGAACCAGTATGTAAAGGTCCTGCAGGGACAAGGAGTTGTCAAGCTACACTATTATCCCACTGAGAAAATGACAGTGGACATATTTACCAGAACACTACCAAGAGACAAATACCAAGGCCTCTGGGACATCCTGAACATTGTGAGCCTTGATGGCATACAGAGTTGAGAGGGAGTGTTGGAATGAGTGACTCAACATGCCAGAACAGAGAGGGGTGCTACATCACTCTAAGTGTGTATGAATGGGTGTTATCTCCTTGAATGAGATGCCGCTTTTTGTTTTAACCCAGGAGCTGACCTCTTCCCCCCCCATCATATGCCCTTCCATGATGACACTTCCTGGCAGATTTATTTACTGCACTCAGTATCATGCTTCTATGACTGGGCAAAACTCTCCTATATTAACCAAATATTCCAATAAAGAGGCCCCTTATTCATTGATCTTACAGCAGTTCTAATGATCCAGTGATTTCTTGTGGAATGAATCTCTCTATAGGCAAACAACAGATAACTACAGATGTGTTTTCCAGTACCTTGAGTGCATTGCAAACATCAGTCTTTATCATTCTTCCTGGGGTTCCATTGCATCCTTCAACTAAGCCATTTGTTTCTGAGTGGTATGATGTTGCTGAGAAGTGCTTCACTTCACACAGTTGGCATAACTGTTGCATTAGCGAAGACATGAGCAAACCCTCTACATCAGAAATCATTTCACTGGGAAACCTATTCTACAATAAATAGCCAGTAGTGCACCTGCAATTGTAGTAGTCTAAATATTCATCAAGGGTTTCTGGAAGTCTGGTTATGAAGTCCACCAAGGTTAGCACATACTGATTTCCCCTTCTGCAGGGTTTTGACAATGGCTCTATGATGTTGACCTCTACTCTGGAAAAAGGTACATGAATTATAGGCAATGGATATAATTTGGACTTATTCAAAGGCTTGCCCACTTTCTGGGGGAAATGACAGCTTTACAAAAGTCCATGACATTACACCATATCCCAAGCCAATAAAATAATTTTATTAATCTTTGTTTCATCCTGGTCACTCCCAACTGACCTGCAGACAGATTCTCATGCACTAACATCAGACTGAATGTACAGCTGTAGCTCCTGTAGTCTTGCTGCTAGGCTGTTCCCAGACATTGTCTCCCTTCTGACAGGCTGCCCCAGAGTCAGTGTGACAGATCTGAACTGCCTGGATATATCATTTTCTAACGAAGTGAGAGCAGGTATACCAGATCATTCTTTGTAAGTGATATATTGAACAGAAAATGGTGAGCCTTCTATCATCTAGAGTTCCATCTGCTTCCCTGGAATGAACTGTTTTAGTAAAAGAAGCTCTGGCTTTATCAGAGTGACCTCTAGTATCCTTCAGTGCTAGGACCTTACATGTGTTTATTCCTATAATTTCCATATAATAAATACTGATTCCCTCAGGAACCTTCCATGCAAAGCACACTGAAGACATCTTAACCTCAGAGGTAATTGGGGTTTCTGTGCCATAAGTGCACTGTTCTGGTGTCAGGGCTGGCTCACGAACTAGGCATTTGCCTAGAGCGCGCCGGCCCTTAGGGGTGCCAAAAGGCCCCTGGCCCCGCCAAAAGCCCTGCCAAAAAATCCTGCCCCTTCCCCTGAATTGCCGGCACGCCTCGCAGATGCGGGGCACGCCGGCAAGCCGGCGCTCAGACGGGAGGGATTGGGATTTAAACCCCTGTCCCTTCCCCTGGCTTGCCAGTGCTCAGACAGAAGGGATGGGGGGGTTAACCCACCACCCCTTCCCCTGGTTTGCTGGTGCACCCCAGCGGCGGGCAAGAGACCCAGCGGTGGCAGGGGGGTGAGGAGAGACAGAAGACCCCCCCGGTTGGTGCTGCTTCGCGAGCCGCTGGGCTGCGGCCCTCCTCTGCTGAGCCTGCAGGAAGGAGGAGTTCACCCTCGAGAAGCTCACTGCACGGCTCCGTCGAAGTGCACGTCCCAATCAAAGGACCCTGCCGGCCTGTGTTTAAACCCCCGCCCCTTCCCCTGGCTTACCAGCACACCCCGCAGCTGCGGGGCGTGCCAGCAAGCCGGCGCTCAGATGGAAGGGATGGGGGTTTAAACCCCCACCCCTTCCCCTGGCTTGCTGGTGCTCAGGTGGAAGGAATGGGGGTTTAAACCCCCGCCCCTTCCCTGGCTTGCCGGTGCGCCCTGGAGGTGGGTGAGAGGGGAAAGGAGGAGGAGGAGGGGAGCCCTCCCTCGCCCTGGGGAGCCCCGGCGGCGGAGGGGGGCACCAGAAGGTAGCCCGCCAAGGGCACAAAAAAACCTCGGGCCAGCCCTGTCTGGTGTTATTAATTGTGCTAATGTTCCTTATAGTACATGGACTAAGAGCAAAATAGCAATAAGAGATCTATAATCTCTTTCCCTGCTTATTTTCCAGTCCTTTATCCTTATATCTATCTGTATATCAGTACTTCAGCTTTGCATCGCAAACAACAAAATGCCCATTCTTTTAAACGGTTTTACGATTTGATGCTCTTGTAGACTCTGTGTAACATAAAAGGGGATAAATAGTAAAATTTAATACTACATGGGTCTGAATGGTTCTTTCTTTTTTGTTAAAAATATTAGACTTTATTCAAGTGGCAATTATTCATGTCAAGCCACAGCACTATAGAAATTATTTCCCTCTGTGTCTTGCAGAATGGATAGCTACTTAAATAGTCCCAGGACCATGTACTTAGTTCTGAAACTGCAACAAGTGACTGCTTCACCCTGCGTCCCAGCAATAGTTTATTATCACCCAAATACATTTACAGGACAATCCTAAGCAATTCTACTCAGGTCCACTGTATGAGGCTTACTCGCAGAAACATGTTCCACTGTTAGCACATCTATAGTTAACATCACTGTTCATCTTCCTCCTCCAGCCCTTTTTTGGCCTGTTGACAGCAGGACTTGAGTTCATATATGACTTCGTTCACTTTCTTTTCTAACTCATCCAGGCGTTCTTCCAATGACTTTGCTGTCTATGAAAGGAAATGACATTTGATAAGTAAAGGGGCAAGCTGGTGTGCATCTCTAGATATACATAAAGGCAAAGAATTTCCTTTTTCTGTTTACTATGTCCTTGATCTCTTGTAGTATTATAAACAGCTTCTCCCAATCTAACTCTGTTTGAAGTGTGGGTAAAGCCACTGGTATAAGTGGGAACTGTTACTGGTGGAGCCTGACTACCAAAAACAGAGGTGACATTGGGTCCAGAGAAAGGAAGTAAAGTTCCATCTGCAATGCAAAAAACAAGACAAGTGTCAATATGTGCACACATGACAAAGTGTTTCCCTATACAGCAAAGTCAACTATGTGTTCTACATGGAGAAGGAAGAGGGGTCTTCTATTCAGCTTCTTCATGAAGTAGCCAGTAACAGTAATATTCTCTGAGGTTTAAATGATCCTGAAATCAAATTGCCTCTAAGCATTCACTGTGGAATCATACATGCAATCAGGTACCTACTGCAGTTTTCTCTGCTTTTTCCCCTGATGCCTATAAGAATGTAAGAGAAGCCAATGTTGGATCAGGCCAGTGGCCCATCCAGTCCAACACTCTGTCACACAGTGGCCAAAAATACCAGATGCCATCAGGAGGTCCAGCAGTGGGGCCAGGGTACTAGAAGCCCTCCCACTGTTGACACCCCCCCCCCCAGCACCAAGAATACAGTGTATCACTTACCCCAGACTGAGAGTTCCTATTTATACCTTGTGGCTAATAGCCGCTGATAGACTTCTGCTCTATATGTTTATCTAGTTCCCTCTTGAAGCCATCCATGCTTATAGCCACCACCACCTCCTGTTGCAGTGAATTCCATGTGGTAATCACTCTTTGGGTGAAGAAGTACTTCCTTTTATGCATTCTAACCCAACTGCTCAGGAATTTCATTGAGTGCCCATGAGTTCTTGTGTTGTGAGAAAGGGAGAAAAGTTCTTCTTTCTCAACCTGCTCTATCCCATGCATAATCTTATAAACCTCCATCATGTCACCCCTCAGCTGTCATTTCTCCAAGCTAAAGAGCCCCCGTCAAGAATTGGCCCTTTAAGAGCTGTGAGTCTTTGCAGAAGCTAGACAGCTAATGTGGTTTAGACAAGAGAAGTGGCATGACAGCACAGTCAGCCTTAACACCTGGTATCAGTTACTGGCTAGGAAGAACCATTGCAGCTGGAAACTGTCAAGGAGTCACAATGACTCAGCTAGATCTTGACAGGAGACCATCTAAGCTTGCCATGTGCTTGCACTGATGACATAGTAATTGAATGACAGCTTCTTACCTACTTAGTGCAGGGTGAGGGTAGGCTCGGACAGACTGGCTCAGACTGTTTCAGGACACACCCACCCTCCTCCTACACTGCTGAAGACTTGTTGGATCAGACACACAGGGATTTTGTTCCAAGGCTGTGAGTGCCAGAGGAAGGACTGCAACTCCTGGCACCAGCCCAGCTTCTCATCCAATCTGCTTTGGGCATCTGTCCAAGGTTAAGTAATTAGGATAGATAGCTATGCTTCTGTTTGTTTGTTTGTACTTTTTCCACTTATTTTTCCCCCTACTTTCATGCTTTTATATGTTTGTCTTTTTTGTAATAAAAATATAGTTTTAATTGGAGAGAGTCACTGACCCTTGTATTTTGCTTAAGGTACTCATTAAGGTTGAGGGAGTTTCCAACAAGCTTCCCTCATCCTCTCTCCAAATCATTGGTTGCCCTCTCCCATTCCAGGAGGAATTGTACAGTTCTCGATGTTTGAAAGAAACAAAGAACATTGTGCAGGATTCATCACACCCTGAACATTCCTTGTTTGAATTGCTGCCTTCGGGCAGAAGATATAGGACAATTAAAGCAAAGACAAACAGATTAAAGCAAAGACAAACAGTTTTTATTCAAGAGCCATCATTGCCTTAAATGCTGTATGAAATTGGATTTGGGTGACATTAGGGGTTCAGTTGCTATGTGAACTTTAAGGGAGCTATGAAGCAGTTGTGTGAATGGCTGTGTGAGTGCGTATGATTATTGTTGTAGATCACTGAGAGGGTTGTAGATCACCGAGAGGATTGCAGTTTAATTTCGTTGTAGTTGTACAATGAAAATAAAGTATATTATGATGGTGATTATGATGATGTGCTGGCTGAAACGACCCTGAGTAAAGGAATCTAATAGCCCGGTAGTCTCTGGGAGTAGCCTGGCTTCAGGAAATAATACAGAGGCAGAAGGGCGAGGTTGTGACAACCCCAAGTGCTTTAACCTTTCTTCATAGGGAAAGTGTTCCAACCCTTTTATCTTTCTAGTTGCCCTTTTCTGCACTTTTTCCAATGCTATAATATCCTTTTTGAGGTGTGGTGACCAGAACTGTACACAGTATTCCAAATGAGGTCACACCACTGATTTATACAGGAGCATTATGATACTGGCTGATTTGTTTTCTATTTGCTTCCTAATAATCCCCAGCATAGCATTGGCCTTTTTTATTGCAGTCGCACACTATCTCAACATTTTCAGTGAGTTATCTACTATGACTCCAAGATCTCTCTCCTGATCAGTCTCTGCCAGTTCGGAACCCATCAATGTGTATTTATAGTTAGGATTTTTGGCTCCAATGTGCATTACCTTGCACCTGGCCACATTGAACCCCATTTGCTATGTTGATGCCTACTCGCCCATCCTCAAAAGATCCCTTTGGAGTGCCTCACAATCCTCCCTGGTTCTCACCACCCCGAACAACTTCATGTCATCCATAAATTTAGCCACTTCACTGCTTACTCCAAACTCCAAATCATTAATGAACAGGTTAAAAAACATTGGACCCCGTACAGAGCCCTGCAATACCCCATTGCTTACCACCCTCCACTGTGAAAATTACCCATTTATACTCTCTGTTTCCTATTAATTAGCTAGTTTTTGATCCTCAAAAGGCCTCATCCTTTTATTCCACGACTATTGAGCTTACTTAGGTGCCTTTGATGAGGAACTTTATCAAAAGCTTTCTGGAATCAAGGTAAACAACATCTATTGGATCCCCCTTGTCCACATGTTTGTTCACTCCCTGAAAGAACACTTAATAGGTTAGTGAGCCAAGATCTTCCCTTACAGAACCTATGCTGAGTCTGCCTCAATAGTTTTTGTTCATCAATGTGCCTACTAATTCTTTCCTTAATAACAGTTTCCACCAACTTATCCAGCATTGATGCCAGACTGACTGGCCTGTAGTTTCCCGGATCTCCTCTGGAACCCTTTTTAAGGATGGGAGTGACATTAGCTACCTTCCAGTCCTCAGGAAAGGAGGCAGATTTTAATGAAAGATTACATATTTTTGTCAGGAGATCCACAGGTTCATATATGTGTTCTTTCAGAACTCTCGGATGTATGCCATCTGGGCCTGGTGATTTATCAATTTTTAAGTTGTCTATCAGTTGTAGGACCTCCTCTCTTGTCACCTCAGTCTGACTCAGGTCTTTCAACACCCCTCCCGAAATCAGTGGTTCTGGAGTGGGCAAGCACTTCTCATCTGCCACAGCGAAGACAGAGGCAAAAGATGCATTCAGCTTCTCAGCCATTTCCCTATCATCCTTCACTACTCCTTTTACTCCTTGGTCATCCAAGGGCCCCAGTGCTTCCCTGGCTGGTTTCCTGCTTCTAATGCATTTGAAGAAAGTTTTATTGTTGGTCTCTATATTTTTTGCTATATGCTCCTCATATTCCCTTTTTGCCTGCCTGATCACAGACTTGCATTTTATTTGCCACAGCCTGTGTTCCCTTTTATCAACCTCACTGAGACTAGCTTTCCACTGCTTAAAGGAATCCTTCTTACCTTTTACAGCTTCCATTACTTCATTTGTTAACCATGCAGGCTTTTTTCTATACCTTTTTGTGCCTTTCCTAACCTGCAGTATATATTTTCTGAGCTTCTAGGATTGTAGTTTTAAATAATCTCCAAGCTTCCCCTGTGGTTTTGACCCTTTCTACTTTTCCTTTCAGTTTCTTCCTCATATGTCCCCTCATATCAGAGAAGTTACCCCTTTTAAAGTTAAAAGTGGTTGTGTCAGTCTTTTTGGGCAACTCTCTATTTATATAAATGTTGAACTCAATCACATTATGGTCACAGTCACTTTCACATCTCTCACCAGGTCTTGGGCATTACTTAGGACCAAATCCAGGATTGCCTCTCCCCTTGTAGGTTCTGTGACCATCTGCTTCATAGCACAGTCATTAAGAATGTCTAGAAACTCAATCTCTTTTTCCCGACTTGAACACATATTGACCCAATCAGTGTGTGGGTAGTTAAAATCACCTGTTATGACACAGTTTTTCATCTAGCTGCTATCTTTAATTCATTCATCATTTTATAATCCTCCTCTACCTTTTGATCTGGTGGGCAATAACAAATTCCCATTGTTAAGCTTCCTTTTGGGCCCACTATTTCAACCCTTAGCATTTCCAGAAGCGAATCCAATTCTCTTACTTTCTTAATCTTATTAGACTGCAGGGATCATTTGGAGCAGGAGTGTGCAGGAGGGGAGCTCCAGCAGTTAGAAGCACAGTTGGTGGCAAGCCCCACCCCAGCTCCCAGCAGGAGTGCAAAGCAGCACGTGTAGCTTGTCTCCTGGGCCCAGATAGGCTATTCTGGGACTGGAATGACAGCCTCCGAAGTGGAAAGACAGTCCCTAGGGGTGGATCCTGAGTGGTGGGTGTTGTCTTCTGACACTCTTCTGGTGATGTCAGGGGGTGTGGCATATGCAAATAAGTTATGCTAATGAGTTATGCTAATGAGCTCCTGCACCTCTTTTTCTACAAAATGACCCCTGCCAGACTGTATACTCTCTCTGACATACAGAGCCACCCCACCTCCAACCCTCCCCCTCTATCCTTCTGATATAATTTATAACCAGGTATCACTGTATCCCACTGATTTTCCTCATCCCACCAAGTTTCTGAAATACCCACAATGTCTATTTCCCCCCCCCAACACCAAGCATTCCAACTCCCTGATTTTATCTCAGACACTTCTAGCATTTGTATATAAACATCTATAATTTCCCATACATGTTTTTTTAAAGTGCCCCTAAAAGAGGCATTTTTAATTTTTATACATAACAAACACTACAAACAATCAAAACATACAAATATACACAAAACCACACTACCAAACATAAGACAAGATTTAACATTCATGGGGGGATACAAGTTCTAACATCTAACAGTTAATCCAATTTTCCATCTTGCCATAGTTGATACTAATACCTTTTACATGAGCTTCTCTACTTATACTTTATCTATCTTGCTAATTTTTAACATACATATTAAAAGTTAATACTAATTTTTACTTCTCTCTATCCTGCCCTTTCTGATTATACCAATCATAAAAACGTTGCCACGTATTCTGAAAAGCTGAGTCATCATAGCCTTTCATCATCAAAGTTAGTTTATCCTTTTCTGCTGCTTCCATTATTTTCGCAATAAATTCTTGTTCAGTTGGTATCACTGTCGATCTCCAGTATTTTGCATATAAAATCCTGGCTGCTGTTGTTAAGTATATTATCAAGTACCGGTCTTCTCTCATTGTTTCTTTCGGGAGTAAAGAGTTTCTGGTTTAAAAGGAACTGTACTTTTTATAACTTTCTGTATCAGTCTATGTATCCATATCCAAAATCTTTGTTACATCGCACATCCACCCCATGTGATACAATGAACCTATCTTATTATTACATTTCCAACATTTATTAGAACATTTCTCGTCATACTTTGCCAATTTGTCAGGCGTAATATACCATCTATAAAACATTTTATACATATTTTTTGTCTGCATGACACCACTCTAGTTATTTTAATATTTGTTTTCCATATTTGATCCCACTGATCTAATTCAATACTATAACCAAAATTATGTGCCCATTGAATCATATTATTTTCCACCATTTCATCTGCCATATAATCAGACAACAATAAGGAGTACATCTTTTTTATAAATTTCTCTTCTGGCGCATACAATATTTTTTCTAATTCCGATAACGTCTTCTCAAACCCTATTTTTTTAATCTTTCGCATACATCGATTGGATTTGTACTTTCTGCCACCATGTAAGGTCAGTGTCCAATTCAAGCTCCCCCTTCGCATTGATAATGTCCAAATGTCTCTGTGGGGGATCCTCTTGATATAGTCTAGGTAGCGTCACCGCCTCTAAGGGAGCAACCAATTTCAAAGTTTTAGTAAACCATCTCTTTCGAATAATCTCCCAAACTCTTAAAAGCGCATCACGTATCCAGTGCTGTCTAAAATACTTATGGGATGTCGCTTTCACATCCCAGAGGAAAGTATGCCATCCCGTCAAAAGATCATGACCCTCCAGTTTTAAAAGTCTTCTGTCTTCCAGCATTATCCATTCCTTAATCCATGCTAATGCTCCAGCTCTGTAATATAAGATCCAATTGGGAAGACTGAGCCCGCCTCTTTCTTTCGAGTCCTGCAAAGCTTTCAGTCTAATTCTGGCTCTTTTCCCTTGCCATATAAACTTAGCTATGCTTTGGTCCAGCTCTTTAAAAATCGTCATATTTTTCAGTATTGGGATTGTTTGAAATAGAAAGATCCATCTCGGTAAAATATTCATCTTTACCAGGGCTATTCTGCCCATCATCGAAAGATTTAGGTTCTTCCATTTTTCCAAGTCCTGTTTTGTTGCTTTTAGCAATTCATTGTAGTTATTTTCTTGTAAAGAGCTGCATCTATTTGTTAGCTTTATTCCTAGGTACTTTACCTTAGTACAGAGTTGGTAGCCTGATTCTTCTTGTAAGCATTCTTTCTGTTTGTGGGTCATATTCTTAGTTAATATTTTAGTTTTACGCAGGTTAACTCTTAGTCCTGCTACCTGCCCATAATCTCTTAATATTATATTAGCTCCAAAATTGAAGACCTAGGCTCCTCCAGTATAAATATGAGGTCATCCACATAAGCCAGTAGTTTATATTCTTCCTCTTGTATTTTCAAGCCATTCACCTTTGAACTTTGTCTTATCACTTCTGTTAGTACCTCTAAAGCAAAGATGTATAATAGAGATGACAAAGGACGGCCTTGCCTTGTACCTTTCTGTATCTGAAATTGACTTGTTCGTTCTCCATTAACCATGACTGCTGCTCTTCGCTTTGAGTATATCGCTTGAACTATCTGGATGAATTCTTCCCCTGCTTCTACTTTCTTAAGTGCCTCTGTTATAAACATCCAGTTTAGATTATCAAACACTTTTCTGCATCTCTAAATATCAACGCCATCTCCTTTTCTGGATGGGCCTCATAGTACTCCAACACGTCCAATGATCTTCTCATGTTGTGTCTTATTTGCCTTTTAGGTAAAAATCCAGATTGATCTCTGTGTATCATTTTTGTTAGAATACGTTTTAGTCTTTCAGCCAAAATAGAGGCAAAAATCTTGTAATCAACATTTAGCAGAAAGATCGGTCTATAATTCTTAATATCGTTTCCTTCCATGTCCTGCTTATGAATTAATGATATTAAAGTTTCTCTCCACGTGTCAGGGACTTCTTCTCCCTCCGTAATTTTTTTACAGATTTCATGTAACTATGGTAGAAGTATTTCTTCAAAAGCTATGTAAAATTCCACTGGAAGGCCATCTGTACCTGGTGTTTTACCTTTATTCTGTCTCTTCAGAGCTTCCACCATTTCCATCATGGTAATTGGTTGATTCAAAATCTTCTGTTGCTCCTCTGAGAGTTTTTGAATTTTGCACTCATGCAAATATTGGATTATTTTCTCCCTATTTACGCCATCTCTCTCATATAATTCCTTATAAAAGTCCTCAAAAATACTCTTTAGATCTTGAATTCTATTTCTTTCCTCTCCTTTCTTATTTTTCAACGTTTTTATATATGTCTTTTCAGATTGTTTTCTTATTTGATATGCCAACCATCTAGTCGGTTTGTTTGCATTCTCAAAGAAATTTTGTTTAGCATAATTCAGTTTTCTTGCTATTTCTGCTGTCAACAAACAATTCATTTTATGCATAAGTAGTCCAATCTCACTCCTTCTATCCTTATCTCTTCCAGCTTCCAGTTCTTCTTTCTCTTGCTCTAGTATCTTCTTCTTCAAATTAAAATATTCTTCATTTCTTATTCTGTTTTTCTTTGCCGTTTCTTTTATTAAATATCCTCTGGCAAAAGCCTTAAAGGTGTCCCACACCAATCATTTTGGCATGTCTGGTTTAGCATTTTCTTAAAAAAAAAAAAAAAAAGGTAAATTCTGTTTGCAATCATTTCACCACTTTACTATCTTTCAATAAATGGGGATTTAATGTCCATCTACTTCTCGGATTTACTCCCTGTAATTCAAAAGTTATCGGATTATGGTCAGCATATGTACTTGCCTCAATTTCTGCGTCCAATAATTCCTTTGCTAAAGAGGATGACATCCAACACATATCCAGTCTGGACCAAGAGTCATGCCTCGCCGAATAATAAGTATATTGTTGTTTATTCGGGTTTCTTATTCTCCATATCTTGACCAATTGCCACTCCTCTATAATCTGGAGAAGTGAGTTTGTAAATTCATTCCCTTTTGTCTTTTTCTTCTGATTATTTATTTTCCGATCTTGCTTGTTGTCAAAGACCGCATTAAAGTCTCCAATAATACAAATTTCCTGGAAATTCTGTTTTGCAATCAGATTTAAGAGTTTTTGGTAAAAATTTTCCTGGTTTTGATTTGTAGCATAAATATTTACAATCAACACCTGCTTATTTTGTCTCTGGATAGTCACCATTAATATTCTTCTGTCCTTGGAGGCGAGTACAAATTCCGGTTGCAGATTTTTCTTTATAAAAGTGGCCACTCCACGCTTCTTTTTTTCTTTATCTGTGGCTATGAATGCTTTCCCTAATCCTTTATAATTCAAATATTTTTCATCTTTTGCTCTGATATGAGTTCCTTGTATACATGATATATCCGCATTATATTTCTTCAGTTGATGGAAAATTCTTCTTCTTTTCTGGGGTCCGTTTAAGCTATTAACGTTGACTGATATTACCTTCATTTTTCGTTTATCCATCTAAATTTGGTGTCTGTTTGCGATCCTTTTTGTCTCTCATCCTTTGTCTCATATTGATCAGGGATCTCTTAAATCTGAATCTTCTTTGTCTTTGTGGCCCATCAGGTGATGTTGGTGCTGTTGCTCCTTGGAGTTGAGGCTCTGATTCCCTTTCCACCTCGCCTTCTTCTCTCTCTTCTCTTTCTTCCTGATCATCTGACAACTCTTCCCCATATGTTTCTAAAAAGTCCTTAAAAACCGATGTAATCCTAAATCTTCTCCCTTCAAATGTAAAAAAGACGCCTTCCGGGAGAATCCATCTGTAGGTAATATTATTGGATCTCAAGAGGGTTGTCAATTCCAAATATGCCTTTCTTTTCTCCCTCACTCTCCATGGAATTTCTTTCAGAACCTTAATTTCTTCCTGATCCATTTTAAGTGGTGTAGCATTGACTTCTCTCAATATCTTATCCCTCACCACTCTCTTATGGAATCGCACCTGTATTTCTCTAGGAACTTTAAATCTCCTTGCATAAGCTGAGTTCATTCTAAAAGCCGTATCTATCTCCTGTTCCATCATAGTTGTGTCATCCATGTGCAGATGTTCTGCCAATAATTTCGCCATTTTTGTGACCAACTCTTCTTCCTTCTCCTCAGGGATGTTTTGAAATCTAAGAACAAATGCCGCTCTTTCCACTTGCAGTTTCATCACATCCTGCTCTAACGTCAATTGTTTATCCTCGTTTTCTTGCACCTTCCTCTCCATTTGTTTAGTCTTCGTCTCCACACCTTCTACCACAGTGCTTAAAGATACTATCTTCGTAGTGTTGTCTGATATTTGCTTTTGCAACAATTGTAAACTCTGGGTAAATTGTTCAGTTATATCCTTCATAGCACTCTGAATGGGAACTGCCACCTGGGGGATTATATCTCTCACTTTTTGAATCGCTAGATTGATGGGCTCTATTGCTTGCGGCACAGAATTTCGAATTTCTTCCATGCTACGTTTGATTGGCTCTATTGCATCGTTAATTGTGCTTAAAATAGTGGATTGCACTAACGCTTGCATTTCTTTTTGTGTCTCTTTCTGTGTCTCTTTTTGTGTAGAGCTTCCCAACTTTGCCACCGCTGAGCTCGGCACTCCTGGAGAAGCCATGGGGGGTTTCCTTCCTCCAGTATTGGACACTTTAAACCAATTATTCACAATCACAAATCACTGCTTTAACATGCACAGAGGTTTACTTAAAAAACCTGGTTAATTAACTCTTATATTGATATTTACATTCAACCCTTATCCAGTGTTTAGGAACAAACTGCTTCCCTGGCCCTCTGCCCAGACCGTTATGTCTACAATTAAATCTGCAAGCAGTGAGGAAGTTATTATTTAGACTATCTCTTCCTCTGGCAACTTTCCCAGAAATACCTCTACTATCTTCCCTGAATGTTTACAAAACATCCAACCTGTTGGCAGTTTTCCCAGACTGGCCACCTTTCCCAGAAAATTATTTATGTTTTGCCCTAAACACGTTTGCCAACTTCCAGCTCACCCCCCAAAGAAAACCAATGCTAGAAGACACCAAGCTCCTTTGTTACTGCTTCTAAGAAAAACTGTTTACACTTTTATTCAATCCACACCAGTCAACAGCAGCATAAGGAATAGATGCTCATTATTCAGTGCAGCAAAATTTGAGAACGTTGAAACAGTCTCTAGCTTTCTCTTTTCTTTTCCTTAATCTTCCACCCTGGCCCTATAGGGTTAAAAATTTGTGTACGCTGAAACGGGCCTCCCCTTCCCCGATTCTTCTGCCCTACCCCTATTAGGGCAAAAAATTGAGTGCGCTGCAAAGGGGTCTCCCACTGCCTCTTCTCAGAGTCCTGTTGATTTTAACTCTACTTTTTATTCAGCTCCTTTTTATCTATCACCCAATGTCTACATTCATACAAATCTTCCTCAACTACTTATCCAAGCTTTATGCCTTTTTGGAGTTAAGTCTTTACAAATTATACTCAGTTCCATTTCAATTCCTTCAGGCTTTTGTTGGATTCAAGCACGCAGGATGAGTTTCACTTTCTCTCACCCCTCTCACACTTTCACCACATCAAGCCTGCCAGCTCCCGCTTATTAGCCTGTTATTCTTCAAGGGGGGGAGAGCCCTCCCCTCTTTTGCTACTTCTGGGGGCTAATTATTTTCAATTGCCCTTTTGACCCGATTTTCACTCGCAGGTACTCACAGAAGTGCTTAAATGGCAAGGTTTCTCTTCCCCCCCCTCCACTGCAGGAGCATTGCCTGTGCTCAGTAGCTGAGCCCGAACTTCAATCCCGCATTGGGGGCGATCCTTCTCTCCCCGTGAGTCGCAACTCTCACGGGGGTTAGAATCAAGCCCCTTGCTGCCATCTGTCCCTTCTTGGAACGGCGGGGGGTCCTTTTAGAGATCAAAGGACCCCTTTGAAGATCGATAATACACCACCGCGTCAAAGCGTGTGTGTGTGTTGCCACGCCGCCTTCCTGCTTCCTCATTTCCCATACATGTTAAGCCCACAACCTTCCTCTTGCTGCCTCGAGACCTTGCCAGGCGGTCCATATCGTTAGCCACAGTCTCAGTGGACAATTCTAATCCATTTCCTTGTAGAGAAGTAACAGCTACCCCTTCATCTCTTTGAGATGAACCATCCCAGACCAGAGGCTTTTTATCTCCTGTCAGCTTTCCCCCAATATTCAGTTTAAAAACTGCCCTGCTACCTTTTTGATTTTAAGTGCCAGCAGCCTGGTTCCTTCTCAGGGCAGGTGGACACTGTTTCTTTTGAACAGCTCCTCTTGTTCCAAAAAGCATCCCAGTGCCTAACAAACTTGAACCCTTCCCCCCTACACCATTGTCTCATCCACACATTGAAACTATGTAGCATTTCTTTGCAAAAGAGTTCAGTTGCTGTACAGAATAGTGCAAAACTACAATGGGCTGGGGGATTTGAATGTTGGACTTCGGCGGGAGCATCCATGTTCAAATTTTTAATTATTGCCCAGTTATTTTAAAATGGGTGACCTTGAGGCAGTCAATAGCATTCAACTTAAACTATAACATGGAGTTATATTGAAAGTTAAGTAGATAATGCATTGGGACAAAATAATTCAATTTTCTCCTCTAGTGCTAAAGATATTGCACCTTGTATTCTTGCACAGACTAGAACATGGAAAAGGGTTTTCATTTTTAGAATATATCGGAAATTTGGGGTATAAACTCTACTACTTGCTAATTATTCCATATTCAATCACTCTAATAAAATAATAAGCATAACGTGATCAGAACTTCATCACATGAAAATAAAAGACCTAAGTCCAGCAACAACAGACAACCAAACCAGCAGAAAATTCAGTCAATAATAAAACCCATCAGCAAACAAATTCAGTGATGATAAAAACTTACCAGAAACATACAGGGACAAGATTGCCTTACACAGGTTTCTGAAACCTTGTGGCTGAACAGGTCTGCTTTGACTTGCAGATCCTGCTCTGCCCACCCCTCCTTGGCATTGCCACCTCTGGAGGGGGTTACTTCTTCCTTCCACTGGGGTAACTCACTGCCATCACCTGCCCTTTTGGGGGGGACTCCTGCTAGGAGGGACAGGGCTCCTAGCCCCCCTTTCCAACCTGAGGCCCCATTTCTATGTCCTCTGTTACCCAGACCCTCGTTACCATGGGGAGCAATCATGACTTTGGGGCTCCCTTGGGGAAATAGCCACGTTCACACTGACTGCTTCCCTCCCAATCTGGGGGCCCCTCTTGCACCAGTGTGTCTGAGATGGTGGGGAAATCTAGGTGATACAAAGACTGAGAACCAACCTCCAAAGTTAAAAAAAATATTGTAAAGAAAATACTTACAAGCGTTCTTAAGCAGAAAACTAGATCAGCAAACGGATTTCAAAAGAAAATTGGTCATAAACACAATCCTCTTGTAAGGTATTGCCTGCCATAATGGATGGAGAAGGGAGGGAGGATGGGACTGTATGGAGAAGGGAGGGCGGTTGGGAATGTCGGGTGTTGATTGATGCTTTGCGACTGGTGGGATGGAATGTGGGGAGCTGCCAATGCTGCCCGGGCAACTGGGTCGTATCTTAAGATCCCAGACCAAGAGTGGCCTTGAATGCCAGGCTGACTGTCTCCTATCGCTTTCTAAAGACAACAGCTAGGCTGGGAAAGGTGGGATGGAGGGTGAACTATTATTTACAGCTTCTGGGCTTCCCGCGCATGCGCAGTTCATCCATTGGTAGAAGGGTGGGGGCCCTTCCCCCCTTTAGGGTATATCTCTATGCTTCATGTAACCAAAGTATTCTTAACAATGCTTCTGTTTTAGTGACCTAGTCTTGCAGCTTAATAAATACTATTCTTGTTTCAATGAACAAGGCCTGGTGTTTGGCTGACTAACTAAGGACCCGGACACCTCTTTCCCTTTTCTAGGCATACCCTATGTTAAAATATGGCAGGCACTAATGATCTTAAAAAGTTACAAGGTTCCTACCTATGTCCCATTACTTGGATAATCACATGGTCAGCAAAAGATTGCTGCCATGACTGACCATCACTCAAAAGTCTGTTCCCTTCAAAGAATCAGCACCAAGGGACTCTTCCTCCTTGGAGCATGGGCTTTTATCAAGCCTGTGTCTCCACCCCCTTTACATCACTCCCTCCATCTTCTTGACCAGGTCCGCCCAGGTCAGAAGGTGCATCTTGGGAGCCCTCCTGGAAGGCATTCTGGGATATCTCCAGGAATTGCCTGGATATTTCCTAGCACCAAATTCTTTAGGTAGTTTGCTTACCCATGGCCATTAGCATATTTATAGATGTAATCTACCAGGCATCATGGGTGTGGATAAGGAAGAGCTGCCAGAGCTTGCAGAAACTGCAGCTGGCCCCTTTGAAGCAGCAGAGGAGGATAGCTGGCAGTTGCCTGTAACAGCATTCTTCACACCTGGCCCAGATAAGAGGGAAGAACTGCAAGCTGAAAGTCCTCCTGACTCACCCCCACATGTGACTCATTTAAGGGAGCAACTGCAGCAAAACTTAGCAACCAGGCGACAAGAGGCCAGGCTACAGGGAAGAGGCTTGGCTAGCCCAGAGTTCTAACAGGAGCCTTGGCGATCATGAAGCTAGCTAATTGATAACAGCATTTAACTCCACATTCTGGGCAGTAGTCTTCGTGGAAGCAATGAGTCAGTTTTGTGCTGCCTGCATCCAGGGCGGCCCTCAGGGGCACCAAACTGCCCCAGCCGGGGTACTCCTGCACCCTGCAGATTGCCTGCCCTCCTCCCTCCCCCCTTGGCGGCATGGCGATGGCCAGTGGGGACTCGCTGGTGCCACCCACCGCTGCCAGTGAAAGGATGCCCAGCTGGGGTGCAGGAGGCGGCGGCGGTGCAGCTCACCCACCCTCCCCCTCCCCCCCTTGGATGGAGGAGGAGGAGGCGGCGGCAGCCAGCGTGGGGACTCACCGCCACCAGAGAATGCCCGGTCGGCTGGGGCACAGGAGGCAGTGGCAGCACAGCTTGCCTGCCCTCCCCCTCTCCCCTCAGGTGGAGGAAGAGGCAGCAGCCAGCATGGGGACTCACCGCCACCAGAGAATGCCTGGCTGGCCACAAAGTAAATGCATTTGTCCAGCCAAACGCTGAAGGGCTTGACAGCAAGGTCTCCTGCCTCTCGACACAAAAGTTAAGCCCCACTGTGCGTCGGTGGGGCTTGCTTCTGTGTTAAGGACTGGACTACAGATCTAGCCCAATGAAAACAAGAGTCAGTAGTGGAGTGGGGCACACCTTTAAGACTAACAAAAATCACTGCCCAGTTTAGGCTGGAATAAATATTGTAAACCTTCAAGGGGTGTCTAGGGTCTGCACCAGCCACCCATCTGGAATGATCCTGTTTGAAACAATTCAGTTTTCTGCCTCTTGCTGGGTGAAACATCATCGAGCTATTTACAGATGAGCTAGATAGCGCCGCCTCCAGCCTGCCCCTGTTCGTCCTCCTCCAGCTTCCCCCACCCACTTTTGTTCCTCCTCCTCCAGCTTCCCCCACCCACTTTTGTTCCTCCTCCTCCAGCTTCCCCCGCCGCAGCTTGCCCGCCCTCCCCCTCCCCCCTCGGGTAGAGGAGGAGGAGGTGGAGGCCGGCCAGCATGGGGACCCCTTGGTGTGCTTGACCATTGTCCCTCGGTGGAGGAGGCCAGCCATGGTGCAGGAGGCAGTGGTGCAGCTCGCCCGCCCTTCCCCTCCCCCCTCGGGTGGAGGAGGAGGCGGTGGCCAGTGTGGGGACTGCAGGCCCCACTGGGAGGTTGGCATCTGCACCCACCTAGGGCGCAGAAGCACCTCGAACCGGCCCTGCTTTCATCCACTTTGGCTCAGCTCTTGCACCTAGACCTTTGGACCTCCTGGCTTTGGACTTGGCTTTATGTTCCTGGCTCCTGACCCTGGGTTTGCATTGGGACTATGCTTCTAGTTAGTGATTTTGGACCTGGCTCTGTGTTTCTGGCTCCTGACCCTGACTTGGCTTTGGACTTTGTACTGTCTTCTTGGCTCCTGACCTTGGCCTGCTCTGGACTCCCTTTGACTAGCACCCCAGCCTGTGACAGATTGCTTCCACCCAACATACTTGCTCCACAAGGTGGAAGGGGGGGCAAGTGGTGGCTCTGAACCACTGACAGACCTGCTCAACCAGGTGCAACACCTCACACAACTGGGCGCTCACCTGCAACAGCAACAACAGATACAGCAAGCCGCCACTGTCATACCACCCAAATGCTCGGTAAGCCCACCTGAAAAGTTTGGCGGTAATGTGGAGGGGTTTCAGGCCTCTCTGGCACAGTGTAAATTCTACACTGAGCTGTGTGCTAGAGAGTTCCCTGATGACAAAACCAAGGTGTGCTTTTAATTTTTTTTTTATTAAAAGAATGATAACAATACAAAACAAAATATAATAACTTATCCAGGTATGAAATCTACAGTCTAGTAAACCCTTACAAAGCATAATATATACAAGGGATACCAATTCACATTCAATAAAATACAAAATTAATATATTTCTTAGGTAACATACAACTTTTGTTGTGAGAACTGGAGACATAATCAAAAAACGGTAACCATTTTTCCAAAAAATTATTACTCTTAACTGGAGATTCTGCCATTGTAATCTGAAGTGCAAGTTTATCCATCACCGCTAAGTCCCAAAGCTTCAAAAACCATTGTTGTACTGAGGGATTCTCTTAGATTTCCAGTTCTGAGCAATTGGTATCTTTGCTGCAATTAAAAAGATTGATGCTAGCTCTGCCTTAGTTTTAGAGATTTTAAGACTAGGCCAATAATTCAAAAGAACTTATTCTGGAGTATATGGGATAGTACATCCTAAAAGAAATTCTATAAAACCCAGTATTTTAGGCCAAAAGCTAGCAATTAAGGGGACATTACCACCAGCAAGGCTTGAAAGTACCCAGACTTCCACACCCTTTTCAGCATCTTGGATCAGAAGATGTATTTAAATGAGACAACCTTTGTGGAGTCAAAAACCAATGTGCATAAAGTTTAAAGTTTTGCAATTTAATATTTACAGAATTTGTTGAATTCAAACATGATGACCAATTTTTTTGCCATTGGTCTTCACTTAATACAAAGCCGCAATCATTGTGCCATGAGGCACCTGGTTCCAAGTTTTTTGGCAGAGTAGTCGGTATATTATGGAAATTAAGCCTCTAGATGATTGGATTTTATTGTGGATAGGGGTTTCAAACATAGTGAGTGGTCTATCCAAAAGAGATATAATATTAGGATTGCACATAAGATGATGAATTTGAAAATATTGCATCCATGGAACCTCAAGATTGTATTTATTTTCAAGTTGTTGTTTAGTTAGTAGTTGTTGTTTATTACATAAGTCTCCTAGTCTATAGACGCCTTTCTCTCTCCATTTTTCAAAATCTGGTGTTGATAGTCCCGGAGCAAACCAGAATTGGCCTAAAAATACCGTTAATGGGGAAACTTTTGGAGCTAAAACTGATCTAAGCCTGTCCCAGGTGTCTAACGTAAGCTTTAAAAAAGGATTTAATGGACATTTTAGTTTCCTATCTCTGGGATGACTCCATATAGCTTCATAGAGAGAGCCTGTGTTGAGGTAGGATTGTTCAATAGAAATCCATGCTTTAAAAGGAGAAGGTTGAGTGTAGTAAGCTATATTTTTAAGTTGTACTGCAAGACAATATTTTTCTAGACTGGGCAGGCTAAGACCACAAGGTGTGCTTCATCATTAGTTTATTAAAGGGACAGGCAGCCAGATGGGCCACACAGTTACTCGTGGCTTAGTCACCACTGTTGACTGATTATACCGGTTTCCTTGCTCATCTGTCTACTAGCTTTTCTAACCCCCAGCAAGCAGTAGCAGCGAACAGAAAGATCCAGATCCTGAAGACTCAGTGGCTCAGTATTCCACTGAGTTTAAACTGTTGGCCCAAGCCCTAGTCTGGAATGGGGCTGCACTCATGGACCAGTATATGGAGAGACTGGCAGATGAGGTCCTGAATGAATTGGCAAGGGTGGAATGGCCTCCCACGCTGCAAGGCTGATCACCCTGTGCCTCCGTATCAATGGCCACCTAGAAAGTCGACACCAAGCCTGAAGTAGCAGTCACTTGCCACCCGTTTCCCGTTTCCTGCTGCCCAGCTCTCCTGCTGTTCCCGGCCATCTCCAGTACTGGAGGAGAGGAGCATGGTCCCATGCCACTGGGAGCTGCATGACCTTGCCTGACCCCCAAGGAGAAGGCAAGACACCAGTCTCAAAACCTCTGCCTATATTGTGGAGGAGAGGGGCATTTCTCAGCCAGTTGCCCTGCGAAGTGGCCCTGACCCAGCCCACAGCCACTTGTACCAAAAGAACAGCCCCAAGCCTGAACAGACCCTCCGGCTTGGGGCATTTAGCTAGGTCCTCTGAACTCTACGCCCAGGACCACGGCCTGTTCCTGGTATCCGTCAAGCTTCACATACCAGATGGGTGCTAGCTGCTGGTGTATGCCACGCTGGACTTGGAAGCAGCCCGGTGCTTCATAGATGCCACCTTCATCAGACAGCACCAGATCCTGGTACAGACCAAGGAGATGCCAATACTGGTAGAGGCTATCAATGGGCACCTCTTCCGCTCAGGCCTGGTAACTCAGGAGACATGCCCCATCACCCTCCAGATCCACCAGCATCAAGAGCAAGTCCAATTTGATGTGGCATGTATGCCTTGCTTCCCACTCATTCTGGGTCTGTCCTGGTTAATGGCCCACAACCCTGTTCTGGACTAGGCTCAGCATGAGCTACGCTTCCAAGAATCATGTCCCCATCTGGATCCACCCACTAAGCTTGCAGCTGCCACCCCGGCTGGCAGTCCTCAACTCCCTCAGAGATACGCGGACTTTGTGGACATCTTTGAGGAGAAGGGGGCTGATCAGCTTCCCCCTCACCGACCATATGATTGTGCTATTGACTTGGTGCCTGGGGTGTCTCTGCCAGTGGGGCACCTGTACCCCATGTCAGAACTTGAGTTAGCCACTCTACAGGACTTTCTGGCTAAGAACTTGAAGCATGGACTGCCAGCATTCTAAGTCTGGGGCAGGTGATGCACTCTATTCTTGGTGCTGGAGGGGGCAGCAGTGGGAGGGCTTCTAGTGTCCTGGCCCCACTGCTGGACCTCCTGATGGCACCTGGTATATTTTGGCCGCTGTGTGACAGAGTGTTGGACTAGATGGGCCATTGGCCTGATTCAACATTGGCTTCTTTTATGTTCTTATATTCATGGCTTCATCTGGCCCTCCATGTCTCCAGTGTCAGCTCCAGTCCTTTTCGTCAAGAAGAAAAGTGGGGAGCTTCAGCTCTGCAATGACTACAGGTGTCATGGGCTGGGGTGCGGGACCAGGCAAGCGTGGGGTGGTCAGAGCAGAGTCCAAGGTCAGAGCCAGCCGAGACTAAGGAACCAGGTTCAAGGGGTGGAATGAGCGGGGTGGTCAAGAAACACAGTCCGAGGTCAGAGCCAGCCGGGAGTGAAGAGGCAAGTCCAAGGAGAGAGTCGAGTGGGGTGATTGAGAGACAGTTCAGAGTCAGAAGCCGAGTAATCCAAGAAAACCGAGAAGCCAGGTCCAAGGTACCAACCATAAGTGTGGTCAGGAAGTCCAAGAGTCGAGGGTCAGAGTACAAGAGCCGTGAATCAAGATTCCAAAAGCCAAGGGTCCAGAGTCCAGGGGTTCGCAGTGCGGAGTAGCAAGGTCAAGACGAGCTGAGGTCGAGGAGCCGGAGAGATCAAGACCAGGAACAAGGCAACAGGAACTGGAGTGGTGCAGCACAATGCTTCGCGGATGCGACTAGTTGTTGGCACGAGTTTGATGCTGTGCCAGCATGAGCTAAATAGCAATCCCAGCAGGTGGTAATTAGCACGCTCCTAGCATGGCCCAGATCCCACTAACACTCTGAGCGAAATGAATGCCAGGCGCGCATGCATGCTTCATGTCTGCAAGCTGTCAAGTCCTTGGCTCCTTGGGTTCCCAGTAAGGTAAGTAGACTTCTACAACAGGAGCCATATAAATACAAAGTGTTTTAAAAGGGGGGTTATAGAAAAGTATTTGTTTAAAAACAATTATGAAGCCAGAATGCCAGCAGGGGGTTGGGGGCTATCCAGTGTTTTGCATGGAGTGTCACATGTATGACTATCTGCCCACTGGTCAGAAGTCTTGGGTGTGTGCTCAGTGCAAGGAGCTCCTGGTTCTCAGGGAGTGAGTTTGCTCTCTTGAGGCCAAGGTGGCTGACCTGGAGAAGCAGGGATAGTCAGTTAGGTGCACGGAGAAGACTCTCGGGGACTTGTTAGATATGTCCCACTCTGGATCTGGCAGCCCGGCTGCTGCCAGGGAGCATGAGGGTCAAGGGGAAACGGGGCACCATGCTGAGGATAAGGGGAATGTGCCCTCAGAAGGGACCTCTTCTTCAGCTGGTGAACGGGTATCCTTTCGTACCAAGGAACCATCCCTGGGAAGGGTGGGAGGGGGGCTCTTGGTAGTTGGTGATTCGATCCTTAGGCAGGTAGACAGCTGGGTGGCGAACCCGCATACTGACCGTATGGTGACTTGCCTGCCTGGTGCAAAGGTAGCGGACATTACGCGTGTTTTAGATAGGCTGGTAGATAGTGCTGGGGAGGAGCCAGTGGTCGTGGTGCACGTCGGCACCAACGATGTGGGGAAATGCAGTCGTGAGGTCCTGGAGGAGAAATTTAGGCTGCTGGGCAGGAAACTCAAGGCCAGGACCTCCAAGGTAGCCTTCTCGGAAGTGCTACCTGTTCCACGCGCAGGGCCAGAGAGACAGGCACAGATCAGGAGTCTCAATGCATGGATGAGACGGTGGTGTAGGGGGGAAGGGTTCAAGTTTGTTAGGCACTGGGATGCTTTTTGGGACAAGAGGGAGCTGTACAAAAGGGACGGTCTCCACTTGTCCCGAGAAGGAACCAGGCTGCTGGCACTCAAAATCAAAAAGGTGGCAGAGCAATTTTTAAACTGAATAATGGGGGAAAGCCGACAGGAGATGAAAAGTCTCTGGTTCGGGATGGCTCATCTCAAAGAGATGAAGGGGTAGCTATTACTTTTGTACAAGGAAATGGATTACAATTGTCCACTGAGACTGTGGCTAATGATAGGAACTGCCTGGCAAGGTCTCGAGGCAGCAAGAGGAAGGCTGTGGGCTTAACAAACATGGGAAACTATAAGTGTTTATACACAAATGCTAGAAGTCTCCAAGGTAAAATCGGGGAGTTGGAATGCTTGGTGTTGGGGGGGGGAAATAAACATTGTGGGTATTTCAGAAACTTGGTGGGATGAGGAAAATCAGTGGGATACGGTGATTCCTGGTTATAAATTATATCGGAAGGATGGGGGGAAGGGTTGGAGGTGGGGTGGCTCTGTATGTTGGAGAGGGTATACCGTCCAGTAAGATTGAGAGGGTAAGAGAATTGGATTCGCTTCTGGAAATGCTATGGGTTGAAATAGTGGGTCCAAAAGGAGGCTTAACAGTGGGAGTTTGTTATCGCCCACCAGATCAAAAGATAGAGGAGGATTATAAAATGATGAATGAATTAAAGATAGTGGCTAGACAAAATAACTGTGTTGTAATAGGTGACTTAACTACCCACACATTGATTGGGTCAATATGAGTTCTAGTCGGGAAAAAGAGATTGCGTTTTTAGACACTCTCAATGACTGTGCTGTGGAACAGATGGTCACAGATCCTACCAGGGGAGAGGCGATCCTGGATTTGGTCCTAAGTAACACCCAAGACCTGGTGAGAGATGTAAAAGTGATTGCACCACTTGGGAACAGTGACCATAATGTCATTGAGTTTAACATTTGTACAGATAGGGAGTTGCCCAAAAAGACTGACGCAACAACTTTTAACTTTAAAAGGGGTAACTTCTCTGGTATGAGGGGACATGTGAGGAAGAAATTGAAAGGAAGAGTGGAGAAGGTCAAAACCATTGGGGAAGCTTGGAGACTGTTTAAAAAGACAATCCTAGGACTTTTGGTTTCGGCGGAGCGAATGGCGGCCACCTCTCGGGACACTCCCGGAGATGGTTAGCCCACGCGCAGTTTGGGGGGGTCTTCGCTTATGCGAAAGACCCTAGTGAGCCTTAGGCAAAGGCTCCGAACCGGGGGCGCTTGAGGAGTAGCCTCTTTGCCGGCAAACAGCCGGGAAATTGAGGCTTTCTCCCCGCCCCAATTGGCCCCGCTGCGTTGTGCCCGTAATGGGACTTAGCAACGCCACCGACTTCCAGGAGTGAACAAAGCGATTGAATTAAAGTTAAAGGGAAAGATCTGGCATCGAACCGTGAGTTGGAGATCTATTTTGAAGCGAAAATCCGAAACCCCCCGCAAGCGTATAAGCGGATGGGAGGAGGGAGGAATCCCCACCCCCCCTGAGAAACGGGACTTATAAAAGAAAAGCGGAGGGGGATAAAGGGGAAAAAAGAGTTGGTGAAAATACCTTTGGGGAAACACTGAAGATTAAGAGTTTGTTAGTCTCCTGAGTGGCGCGGCACGAACTTTGATAAAGTAAACAATTAAAAAAATGTCCGCATTGAAAAAGGTCCCGCAGAAGCCGGAAAAGAAGGGGGGAGGGACTTCCGGTCTGAGCAACCCCCCACCGGAGCTAGCTGTCAATCAACAGAAAAACGAGTCACTGCACCCTCTGCTGGATCAAATGCAGAAAATCAGCGAAACTCTGTGTAACATGGAAAGTGTTCTCAACAGTCAACAAAAACAATTAACAGAAACATCAAAGAAGATGGAGGAGATTGCGCAAAAATGTTTGGTCTCAACGGAAGACACCAAGAAAATAAAGAAAAAGGTCAATAAATTAGAAAAACATCAGGATATGCAAGAAAAAAGAATTTTAATGTTACAGATGGAAAAATCAAATCGGACTCTCCGCTTTCAGGGCATCAAAGAAGAGGAAAAAGAGGATCTCAGAACTACATTGGCGAATGCCTTGGCACCTCTAACTGGCAGAGAAGCGTTGGAATTGAAAGAACATAAGAACATAAGAAAAGCCAATGTTGAATCAGGCCAATGGCCCATCTAGTCCAACACTCTGTCACACAGCGGCCAAAATATACCAGGTGCCATCAGGAGGTCCAGCAGTGGGGCCAGGGCACCAGAAGCCCTCCCACTGCTGCCCCCTCCAGCACCAAGAATAGAGTGCATCACTTGCCCCAGACTGAGAGTTCTCATTCTATACCCTGTGGCTAATAGCCACTGGTGGACTTCTGCTCCATATGTTTATCTAATTTCCTCTTGAAACTGTCCATGCTTGCAGCTGCCACGACCTCCTGTGGCAGTGAATTCCATATGTTAATCACTCTTTGGGTGAAGAAGTATTTCCTTTTATCTGTTCTAACCCGACTGCTCAGCAATTTCATAGAGTGCCCACGAGTTCTTGTATTGTGAGAAAGGGAGAAAAGTACTTCTTTCTCAACCTGCTCAATCCCATTCATAATCTTATAAACCTCGATCATGTCACCCCTCAGCCGTCGTTTCTCCAAGCTAAAGAGCCCCAAGCATTTTAACCTTTCTTCATAGGGAAGGTGTTCCAACCCTTTTATCATTCTAGTTGCCCTTCTCTGCACTTTTTCCAATGCTATAATATCCTTTTTGAGATGTGGTGACCAGAACTGTACACAGTATTCCAAATGAGGTCGCACCAATGATTTATACAGGGGCATGATGATACTGGCTGATTTGTTATCAATTCCCTTCCTAATAATCCCCAGCATAGCGTTGGCCTTCTTTATTGCAGCTACACATTGTGTAGACATTTTCAGCGAGTTATCCACTACGACTCCAAGATCTCTCTCTTGGTCAGTCTCTGCCAGATCAGACCCCATCAACGTGTATTTATATTTAGGATTTTTGGCTCCAATGTGCATCACTTTGCACTTGGCCACATTGAACCCCATTTGCCACGTTGACGCCCACTCACCCATCCTCAACAGATCCCTTTGGAGTGCCTCACAATCCTCCCTGGTTTTCACCACCCTGAACAACTTCGTGTCATCTGCAAATTTAGCCACATCACTGCTTACTCCCAATTCCAAATCGTTAATAAACAAGTTAAAAAGCATGGGACCGAGTACTGATCCCTGTGGTACCCCACTGCTTACCACCCTCCACTGAGAAAGTTTCCCATTTATACTCACTCTCTGTTTCCTATTTATAAGCCAGTTTTTGATCCACAAGAGGACTTGTCCTTTTATCCCATGACTATTGAGCTTACTTAGGAGCCTTTGATGAGGAACTGTATCAAAAGCTTTCCGGAAGTCAAGGTAAAGAAGAGATGGATATTGCCTACAGAGCCTATTCAACCTTTACAAAGAAAAATAAACTGCCAGCAGAAGTGGTTGTCAAGTTTACAAAGCAGCGTACCAGAGATCAAATTCTGCGTTCAGTTTCAGCGGTGCCCTTGAAAATTGGGGAGCAGACCATTAGAACTTTGAAAGATGTTCCCTATGGAATCCGTATGAAAAGAAAAGCATATAAAGGATTGACCACGTTTTTACAAAGACATCAGACAATTTACAGATGGTGTATTCCCGAAGGACTAATTTTTAAATATAATGATAAAAGAGAGAAGATAGACTCCGTCTTCAAAGCACAAGAATTTCTGAAGAGACACGCCAGTACAGAGGAAGATGCAGCACTCGCAATTTGGACTGATTCAAGCAGCGAAGAAGACAGCGATCCGGAAGAGGGAGGTGCTGGAGTGGGAGACAAGAAGCCTAAAGAGGGCCCATCTTACAACTTGAGAGATGTAAAAGGAAGACATCCAAAGAAGTAGTTCGTGGAACGTCAGAAAGGAGCTGATTAATAACTAACCCCAATGGACTACTAACTTCACTAACAGAGTTATTTTGGACTTTTGTAAGATGAAAAGAAGATCTTCCAACCGTGGTGGTTGCCAAAATTTGTAATTATACTAACTAAAACTAATCTTTTAACAGGAAAAAATTCACTCCACTCTTTTTCTTAATCCATCTATATACCTTCCCCTTTTCTTTTTATAAAAAGTAATAAAATTCTCTCCTTTTTAGGAGAGTTTATTCAAAAAAAAAAAAAAAAGACAATCCTAGAAGCTCAGAAAAAATATATACCGCAGGTTAGGAAAGGTACAAATAGGTATAGAAAAAAGCCTGCATGGTTAACAAATAAAGTAATGGAAGCTGTAAAAGGTAAGAAGGATTCCTTTAAGCGGTGGAAAGCTAGTCTTAGTGAGGTTGATAAAAGGGAACACAGACTATGGCAAATGAAATGCAAGTCTGTGATCAGGCAAGCAAAAAGGGAATATGAGGAGCATATTGCAAAAAACATAAAGATCAACAATAAAACTTTCTTCAAATACATTAGAAGTAGGAAGCCAGCCAAGGAGGCAGTGGGGCCCTTGGATGACCAAGGGGTAAAAGGAGTAGTGAAGGATGATAGGGAAATGGCTGAGAAGCTGAATGCATTTTTTGTCTCTGTCTTCACTGTGGAAGAGGAGAAGTGTTTGCCCACTCCAGAAGCACCGATTTCGGGAGGGGGTGTTGAAAGACCTGAATCAGATTGCAGTGACAAGAGAGGAAGTCCTCCGACTGATGGACAATTTAAAAACTAATAAATCACCAGGCCCGGATGGCATTCATCCGAGAGTTCTGAAAGAACTCAAATGTGAACTTGTGGATCTCCTGACAAAAATATGTAATCTTTCTTTAAAATCTGCCTCCATTCCTGAGGACTGGAAGGTAGCTAATGTCACTCCCATCTTTTAAAAGGGCTCCAGGGGAGATCCGGGAAATTACAGGCCAGTCAGTCTGACATCGATACCGGGTAAGTTGGTGGAAACTGTTATTAAGGAAAGAATTAGTAGGCACATTGATGAACAAAAACTATTGAGGCAGACTCAGCATGGGTTCTGTAAGGGAAGATTTTGTCTCACTAAACTGTTAGTGTTTTTTGAGGGAGTGAACAAACATGTGGACAAGGGGGACCCAATAGATATTATTTACCTTGACTTCCGGAAAGCTTTTGATACAGTTCCTCATCAAAGGCTCCTAAGTAAGCTCAATAGTCAGGGGATAAAAGGACAAGTCCTCTTGTGGATCAAAAACTGGCTTATAAATAGGAAACAGAGAGTGAGTATAAATGGGAAACTTTCTCAGTGGAAGGTGGTAAGCAGTGGGGTACCACAGGGATCAGTACTCGGTCCGATGCTTTTTAACTTGTTTATTAACGATTTGGAATTGGGAGTAAGCAGTGATGTGGCTAAATTTGCAGATGACACGAAGTTGTTCAGGGTGGTGAAAACCAGAGAGGAGTGTGAGGCACTCCAAAGGGATCGGTCGAGGATGGGTGAGTGGGCGTCAACGTGGCAAATGGGGTTCAATGTGGCCAAGTGCAAAGTGATGCACATTGGAGCCAAAAATCCTAAATATAAATACACGTTGATGGGGTCTGAACTGGCAGAGACGGACCAAGAGAGAGATCTTGGAGTCGTAGTGGATAACTCGCTGAAAATGTCTAGACAGTGTGTAGCTGCAATAAAGAAGGCCAACGCTATGCTGGGGATTATTAGGAAGGGAATTGATAACAAATCAGCCAGTATCATCATGCCCCTGTATAAATCATTGGTGCGACCTCATTTGGAATACTGTGTACAGTTCTGGTCACCACATCTCAAAAAGGATATTATAGCATTGGGAAAAGTGCAGAGAAGGGCAACTAGAATGATAAAAGGGTTGGAACACCTTCCCTATGAAGAAAGGTTAAAATGCTTGGGGCTCTTTAGCTTGGAGAAACGACGGCTGAGAGGTGACATGATTGAGGTTTATAAGATTATGAATGGGATTGAGCAGGTTGAGAAAGAAGTACTTTTCTCCCTTTCTCACAATACAAGAACTCGTGGGCACTCTATGAAATTGCTGAGCAGTCGGGTTAGAACAGATAAAAGGAAATACTTCTTCACCCAAAGAGTGATTAACATATGGAATTCACTGCCACAGGAGGTGGTGGCAGCTGCAAGCATGGACAGTTTCAAGAGGGAATTAGATAAACATATGGAGCAGAAGTCCATCATTGGCTATTAGCCACAGGGTATAGATGGGAACTCTCAGTCTGGGGCAGGTGATGCACTCTATTCTTGGTGCTGGGGAGGGGCAGCAGTGGGAGGGCTTGTAGTGTCCTGGCCCCACTGCTGGACCTCCTGATGGCACGTGGTATATTTGGCCCCACCCTCCATGATAAGCCTGGATGCTGTCCGGGCATCCCTGGTGTGGTTGTGAGTGTGCCGGTGGTCCCACTGATCCAGGAGCCACACCGCCAGTGCTGTCAGCCGGGTCTCCTGTCCCTGCCTTCAGCCCTTGCTCGGTAGCATCTGCATCTCTGCCTCTTGGGGTAGGGTTCCACGGCGTTCGCCTCTGCGGCCATGCTCTGCCGGCATCCCTGTTCCTCCCCGCGTTGTTGACCCTGCGGTGAGTTGTACGGCTGTAGCGCCCCTGGGGGTGGGGCCATCGTCCCGAGGCCTCCGGACCGGGACAGTCTTTTGCTTGTCTTTGACCATAATATATGTCAATCAATCAATAGTTGGTAAATTTCTTATTTTTCATCTTTTGACTACTTTAAGTATAATCTCATCTCTGTGAAATCCTTATAAATATTAGTACTTGACTGACACACAGTCAAATGATCTTTACTTTCTGTACTTGGGTTACCAGTTATTCATACCAAGTCAATCAGTTCAAACAACCATACTCATATTCTTTGTAGGACCACTCCTAATTTGCCTCATACCCTCAATTACAAATGGAGATGAGGGCTATTTAGCTTTACAGAACGTACATAGTCATGACTCATAACTTACTGTGCAATCCGAAGAGCACTTCCCTGGAAGCATTCAATAGACTTGAGTAGGTTTCAGAGTAGATTTACTTAGGATTGCTCTCTTAACTACTATTTCTTTCCTCAAGGCTTTTGTAACTTTCTAAAATATCTAGATCTGATTAAAGCAGATGAAAGACTCAGACAAATATTTGATCTGGCATGTGTTTGTTCTACAGCTATTCATAAGAACATAAGAACATAAGAGAAGCCAATATTGGATCAGGCCAATTCAATTAATGAAGTGAAGTTACTGATTCTGAAGCACATTAACAGGTTTGGGGTTGTTGTGTACAACTTATAGATGAAGATGTAAATTTATGCAGGCTTTCAGTAGCTTTGGATCTCTGCAATATGCATTTCAATGCACATTTCATGAGAACCACTGTTGACAGTACTAGAACTGGTACTCACCCTGAGAAAACTGAGAAATTTCTGACCATTCTGAAGTTTCAAGGCATGTAATAAAACGATGTGTTCCAGGAACAGATTCATAACCTGGCAAGCAACAGTAAACCACATGGGTCCCAACAGGATACCTTTCTCTTACATCTTTGCTCCTTAGCATGGCAAAAGGTAAGTGTTTTGGAACACTACAATCACCTGGTGATAAGGATAGATAGGAACATTTTAAACTTTGGAGGCAAATGGACATTCATAGTAGCAATGAACTCTGGTGATTCATAAAGCCTTTAACATCTCCCCTCTAATTACATTCTTGTAGATTCTGAGAGTTTATCAAACAGCAGCAGAAATGCAACATAAGAAAACAAAAAAAAATTGTGTAGATGTGAACAGTCCACTCGGATTAGTATGGCTATGTAGGCTATTAGTGGTTGCCTAGGGAGCCAGGCTTTAAAGAATGCCAACTTAGACTACTTGCACTACTTGAATACAAGTTAAAAGGGATCATTTTCTCTCCCTGCCTCTGGGGCGTCTGTTTGCAGGCAGGCCAAGGGTAAGCTATGCATACCATCTCTGTGCTGTCCTTGGAGGTTGGCTATTGCTACTGTTGGCTCCTCCTCCCCATCAGGACTAAAAGCCTGGGGCAAAGCCAAGCAAAGAGGACCTCCAGGCCAGGGTAAAGAACCTGTTTCACTGAAGGGATTGGCCACTTTTGCATTCCCTTGCCTTTGGCAGGCTTGGGTATGGCATTGCATCTTTTCTCTTCCCTTTAGTAGTTCTTAAGTATGGAAGACAACTAATAGCGTACGAACAGGCTATGGCAGTTGTGCAGACCTGTTGTTTAAATGGGGCAAAATAACCAGGACCTGAATGTGATTGTGGTGCAGCCTGCCAAGCTATTTTCCATCTGTCACAGGAATGTGAGCGTCATGCTTTCCAGGGAGATGTGAAGTAGCTCTTTGAACTCTTCCCTGCTGTGACTGAGTGGATTGAAAATCTCGATGTTAGTATTTAGGGGGATTGCCCAATCAGTCTGCATACCCATTTTATCAACTTGGTTACATATTTTATATATTGTACACTTCCTGTGTGTAACTCTGTTATATGATAAATAAATAATGTGATCTATTGCTTCTAATTCTGCTTGTTTCCAATTGAAAATGCCAGCTTTGTATCTTAGAACTGGGACTGCCCATGTGTTAATTGCCTTTACAATGTTGCCTCCATTTTAATTTTTATTAATTACTAGAATGCCACCAACCACAAATATATAACCTGTGCTTCACCAGCTACACTGGCTCCTGGTTGAATACTGAATCAGGTTCAAGGTATTGGTGTTAAACTTCAAGGGCCTAAATGGTCTGGGACCAACATACCTTCAGAACCACCTCTCCTGGCATACCCCCCAAGGAACACTATGCTCAGTGGAGAAAAATCTACTGGAGATCCCTGGCCTGAAAAATGTCTGGCTGTCCTCAACCAGAGTCTGGTGGAACTCTCTACCAAATGGCATCTGTGCCCTGTGGGACATAATGCAGTTCCACAGGGCTTGTAAGGCAGAGATGTTCTGCCAGGCTTACAACTGAGGACTGCAGTGGTTTTTATACAGTAACTAGTCTGATACCTGTGCTTTGCTATGGTAATTAAGTTCCGTAAATCCAGTTATAATACTGATGATGTGAAGTTTGAAATGTAACATTTGTTATAGGAATTCTAATGTAGAAGATTGTAATGTAAAAAATGAAATAAGATACACATACTGGTTTTTTCTCTACTGAAGGACCTCTCTGTAGACCACACTGTTTTGCTCATATGGAGATGTGTTGTTCTGAGCACATCAGGGTGATCTTGCTGGTACTTGGCCAGCGCAGCTCAGTGCACTTCTGGAGTACTATGTGCAAATGTCTTTGCCACGTTCCTAAGTTACCTCCTCCTTGTAGCGTTGTTGTATCTGGCTCAATGTTTGCCAGAAGGTTTCTTGGGGGCAGTAAGAGGTGTGAGGGGGAGTTGGTCTGAGGGAGTGGTGAACATTTCTTCAGGTTCATGAGGGAGGCATGCATCAAAATGGCTCCTAGAAAGGTCCTTTACTATCTCTCTATGAACATTCATAAATTCAATTGCCATGCTGGCTGTTATGAGAAATGTCTATTCAGGAGTCTTGAAGTGCTGATTTTTGTAGCTGCCCTCAACTGTCTGCAGTCTCTTTTAACTGTGTTTTTACCTCACAACATTGAGATCCACAGCTGAGCCATCAGGGGGAGGTGGGTGCAAGAGGCAGGTTTTAGCTCAGAACTCTGGGTTACACAGTTGACCAATTAAAGGGGGGGGCAAGGAGGCAGCAGCCTGCCAGGCACAAGGAAAATAATTGGGGGATCACATTCTGCCCCTTTTTTACCCCCTTAGGGGTTGTGTTTCTTAGAAATTTCTTCGTAGTGGGGGCTGACATCATAGTAGGAATCCATTCCCTTATTTTGGGTTTCTTGGTGCAGGGACTTGGCCTGGGCATTGAATTTTAGTGAGGACAGCGATGGTTCCATCTCGGCTGGCATCCTTCTCATTCCCTGTTGTTTACATCTGTTTTGCCCTCTTCCCCCTGTCCATGAAGTAGCAAGAAGAAGAAGAAGAGATTGGATTCATACCCCACCCTTCACTACCCAAAGGTGTCTCAGAGCAGCTTACAAACTTCTTTCCCTTCCCCTCCCCACAACAGACACCCTGTCAGGTAGGTGGGGCTGAGAGAGCTCTTGACAGAAACTTCTCTTTTTCAAGAACAGCTCTTATCAGAACTATGGCTTGCCCAAGGTCATCCAGCCAGGTGCAAGTGGAGGAGTGGGGAATCAAACCCGGTTCTCCCAGATTAGAGTCCGCACACTATACCAAACTGGCCACTACACCAAACTGGCTAGCAGTGGGAGTTGGAATGAGGATTGGTTATTCACCATCTGATTAATGTTGTATTAATGTTTTTAATTAATTTTAGTTTGTTTTATCTCTGGTTGTACATTGCTTAGAGCCCTGCAGTAGCAGGGGTGGGGCAATTCATAAATCTAACAAATAATAATTTATGTTACATTTAAGAAGTGGGACACAACTATGTATTCAAAACAACATCCGAGCAATCAGATATTAAGCAAGTTCATATGATCCAATTTTCTAGAACTCACATTGTGAGAAGTTAAATAACCTAATACAGGAAACCACTTTTCTACAAATTTGGGGTATATTTCCATAGTGGGTGGGAGTGTGTCTAATGCCATTGGGGAGGCTGGCCCATTGCTAAGGTGTTTCTGCTTGGGTGGCCTCCCAGATGGATTAAAGTACCCTGGTCCTGCTCCTACGTCTGACAGACACTCACCTGTCTGGTCTTGGGGGAGTGTTTAAAGGCATCAGGGAAGCTGGGTCAGCAGCAGTGCTAAGGTAATCCTGCTGAGCAAGTCTCCCCAACAGCTGTAAACATACCACCCCCTCTCCTACGCCTGACAGGCAGCTGCCTATCCAGTGTAGGAGGGGGAGGGGTATTGCAAGCCACTGTGGAGGCTGAGTCAGCAGGATCATTAAGGTGTTACTGCTGGGGCAGACTCCCTGATGACTTTAAGCACCCTGCATCCCCTGCTGCACCTGAGAGACAGCTGCCTGTCAGGTGTAGGAGATGGGAGAGTGTGTTGGAAGCCATTGGAGAGGTTGAGCCAGCAGCATTGCTGCATCTCACAGGTGGTTGTTGGACATTCCTGATTTCCCCAACTGTCATTAGCTCTCTGCAGTCTCCTGTAACTCTTTTTTTTAACTCAGAACACTGAGCTCTGCAGCTGACCAATCAGAAAGTGGAGGGTGCAAGAAGGCAACAGCCTAGCAGCCACATAGGAAGCAATGGGGGAGCACATTTTACTCCTTTTGACCCCCTTAGGGGTTGAATTTCTAAAAATCCCTTCTTAGTGAGCATCTACATCATGGTAGGAGTGCTCTCCCCAAATTTTGTGTTTCTAGGTTCAGGGGTTTGGCCCTGGCATTGATTTTACAGTGAGGGGACTTTCTTTTATTATATACTAGGAGAAAGGTCCATTGCAGAAATGAATGCAACGAGCTCTAAGAAGAGGGCCTGGGTGAATGCGGCATCCTGCAGCAGTCATCGGTGCCCCCACACCCCACATCCCCCCCACCCAGCAGGCACCTGTCCCCCAGAGGCCAGTGGTAGGCCACATTTAAATGCCCCCCGCTCCCTTCCAGGCCCTTCCTGGCTCACCTGCCTCAGCGGGCAGGCCAGGAGGGGGGCTCTGGGAGGCTTCTCCTGCCAGGAGAAGCAATGGGGAGGCTTTTAAATGCCCCCCTGCTCCCACCCTGGCTCGCCTCAGCCTTCTCAGTGCCGGGCCAGCGAAGCGTCCTTCCCACTCATTGTCTCACCCCACACTGAGGCTGCAACGCTGGCCGCCGCTTCTGTAGTGGGTGGGACTGCAGCAATGCAGGCGCTGAATTGGCACTCTTTGGGAATGGCAGTCCAGAGAGCCAAAGGCTGTGGGAGTGTGTGGAACGTTCAGGCAAGAGGGACACGAAAACTCTTTTATATATAAGGAGAGAGATTGCTATGTATGTGGCAGTACACCCTGGGCAGCTTTACTGAACAGGATGGGTTGGTTAATTCTCTACCCCAGCCCAATTTCCATCTGGCTGTTGCATTGACTTGGATTCTCTCCCCAGAGGTTCACGTGTGGCATTTGCTGAGTCCTGTTGCTAAGAGGATTTTACTAATTTTGAAATGGCTTTTGCCTCAGATGAGTTTTTGAAAAGTATTGAGACTGACAAGTGATTTCAGCTCTCACGTACTTTATTAGATCAGGAACAAGATAACCAAAACCAGCTTGCAGGCCGGCTTTTATTCCCAAGTGAACCCACACCCCAAAACACACAACACCTATGATTCACTATTTACAGTAATTGAGTTATCCCGGGCCTCCCGATTGCAAAGGGGTGAGGAGCCTACATTCTATTGTCTTTGGGAACGAAGCTCAGGCCCTTCGTCTGGCCGCATGGTGGACCAGTTAGAACCAGTCCGAGCACATGGCTGCCCTGAGTCCATGTTTCCCCGTGGATACATTACACCCCTCCCCCCTTGGTCCGCAAGGCACCCACAAACAAAGTCCTTTAGATAAGTGGGAGGCTTCCTGACCCTTATCGAGCGCTGGATAGCCGGGGCAGGTGAAGACACCGGCACCTGGGTTCTGGTCGGGGAGCCTACCGGTGCTGGTGGACATGGAGCGGCTGACGAGGCGTCCCCTGCGATGGTCGGGATGTCTGGAGAAGGGATGATGGGTGCAGTGGTCGAGCTGTCCATCTGGCTGGGCTCTTGTGGAGTCAGTCGAGGTTCTCCTACCTCTTATGGTTCAGGGTCCTTGTAGTTGTCAGGCTCCCACGGCGCCATCCGGTGGCAGAGTTGGTCAATGTGGCAGTGCAGCATGGTGCCGCCCTCGCAGGAGACCTCATACGAGCGGGGTCCCCTGACCCGTACCACCCTTGCCGGAACCCACGGTGGACCCGCGGTGTAGCTTCTGGCATAGACGGGGTCCTCTGGGAAGAACCCCCGGCTTGCTTCCTGGTCCTCCATGTCTGGCTCGCGCTCCGGGGCCCAATTCGGATGTAGCCTGTCCAGGCGTGACGTGAGGCAGCGACCCAGGAGAAGTTCAGCCGGGCTGCGTCCTGTGGTGGAGTGCGGGGTGATCCGCTGACCAAAAAGGAAGGAAGTCAGTTTGTACTCCCAGTCCGAGGAGTTGATCCGCCACAGCACTTCCTTGGCGGTCCGGACCATCCGCTTGGCTTGATCGTTCGTGGCGGGGTGGAACGGCACGGAGCGTACATGCTGGATCCCATAGTACTCTGTGAACTCCTGGAACTCCCGGGAGGTGATTGCTGTCCCATTGTCCATGACCAGCATGTCTGGCAACCCATGGGTGCTTAAGATCCGCCACATAGCCCTGATGGTGGCTTTGGAGGATGTCGATGACACGGGGACCACCTCCAGCCACTTAATATAGGAGTCCAGAAGTATAAAGAAGAGCTGCCCCTGGAACGGCCCGGTGAAGTCCAGGTGGAGCCGTGACCAGGGGTGGTGGGAGGACTCCCAGGCTCGTTCCGGTGCTCTTGGTGGTTCAGGGCGTGAGACCTGGCAGGGCTGGCATCTCCTCACCTTGTCCGCGATGTCCCGATTGAGGCCTGGCCACCAGACGTAATTTTGGGCTAACGCCTTCATGCAGACCACCCCCGGGTGATGTTCATGTAGCACCTCCAGGACACGTTGCTGCAGTGGCACTGGAATCACCACCCAGCCTCCCCACATCAAGCACCCTTTGTAAATGGACAGTTCGTGTTTACGGGTGGCAAACGGGGCGAACTCAGGGCCCTCCTTGGCCACAGGCCACCCCCTCCCCACCCAGTCCAAGACCCGACAGAGAACGGGATCCCGAGCTGTGCGGCGGGCCACCTCCCGCACATGGACCGGTTGGTTGGGAAGTGTCTCTACGAGGGCGACCAAATGCTTGAGTGCGGGGTTGGGGTCCATGGTTGCCAGGGGCAGGCGGCTAAGGGCGTCAGTGTGACGCATCACCTTCCTGGGCCGGTGGGTGAGGGAGTAAGAGTACCCCGACAGGAAAATGGACCACTGCAGGACCCGGGGGGAGATCATTTGTGGGGTCTGACAATTTGCAGCAAGGAGTCCCAGCAGCGGCTTGTGGTCCGTTACGATTTCGAAGGGCCGGCCATAGAGGTAATGATGAAACTTCCGTACCCCAGCCACTATTGCCAGCGCCTCTTTATCTATTTGAGCATAATTGCGCTCTGCCGACGACAAGGTCTGCGAGTAGTAAGCGACCGGGACCTCCCGGCCGTCTGGCAACCAGTGGCCCAGGACTGCCCCGACCCCATAGGGGGAGGCGTCGCAGGCGAGGACCACCAGAAATGACTCCATGAAATGGTGAAGGACCACATTCGAGACCAGCAAGTTCTTGGTGCCCTGGAATGCCGCTGCAGGCTTAGGCCCCCAAGCCCAGGGCGCATCCTTGTCGAGGAGGAGGTGGAGCGGCTCCGCCACAGCTGCCTTGAGGGGCAGGGATGCATGGTAAAAATTGAGCAGGCCCAAGAAAGCCTGCAACTCAGCCTTGGAGGAGGGCGGGTGTGTGTGTGTGTGTGATGGCCTTCACTTTCTCGTCCATGGGGTGGATCCCTTGTGCGTCCATGGCGAACCCCAGGAACTCGATGTGGGGCACTCCCAGGAGGCATTTCTCCTTCTTCACCTTAAGACTGGCGGTGTCAAACCATTGGAGGACCTGACGGAGGCGGTCCGCGAAGGGGGTGGAGTCCGGCGCCGCGACAATGACATCGTCTAGAAAGGGCTGTACTCCGGGGATGCCTTTCAGGAGAGAGTCCATAAAAGATTGAAAAATCCCGGGAGCTACGCAAACCCTGAATTGCAGCCTCATGACCCGGAAGGCCCCCTTGTGGGTTGCGATTGTCTGGGCCTCTGCAGCAGTGGCATCAATGGGCAGCTGTTGGTAAGCCTGTGCCAGGTTGAGCTTACCAAAGACCTTGGCCCCCACCAGAGAAGCGAGGACGTTGCTCACCACTGGGACCGGGTATGCGTGGTCCTGCAAGGCCTTGTTTAGTGTACACTTGTAGTCGGC
The DNA here is from genome assembly GCA_029375565.1 of Gekko gecko. Classification (NCBI taxonomy): domain Eukaryota; kingdom Metazoa; phylum Chordata; class Lepidosauria; order Squamata; family Gekkonidae; genus Gekko; species Gekko gecko. Next base: position 122,781,648 of record JAPDNY010000006.1, on the reverse strand, counting down.
ACAAATGCACATGTCCCTGTTGGGTTTGATGGGCGTTACTATCGGGGTCTCCCAGCGTGCAGATGCGACTGGTTCCAGCACGCCTTGTGCGACTAGGCGATCGAGCTCCGCTTTGATTTTAGCTCGCATCGCAATGGGAGGAACCTGGGCCTTTATGCGAATGGGCCGCACAGCTGGATCCAGATCCAGTGAAATGGGGTCCCCGGTGTATTTTCCCAGAGTCCCATCAAACACCTTGGGGAATTCCCGGCACACCGCCTCCCAGTCCGCTGACCGGATCTGGTTCAACCCCGTTATCTGGAGGCCCAGGGGTTTGAACCATGAGAGTCCCAATAGGCTGGAGAGCTGTCCCTCCACCAACAACAGATCCAGGATACCTGAGAACCCTTTGAATTGGACCTTGAACTTGCCCCAGCCCCGAACGGCCACAGGGTTCTTCTTAAAGTCCCGTAAAACTAGACCCTGTGGCTTATGCAACCGGGGTCCCCCTTTCGGGCATAGTGTACAGAGGGTCTCTGTCGATATGATTGAGAAAGAAGACCCTGAATCTATCTCCATTTTGCAGGGGGGCCCTTCTATCCGGACAGTCACATGCACCTTGTCCAGACTGTTAGGGGGCAAGTTACATACTGTTTAGTGGTGGTGGACCGAAATGGTGTGAAGATCTTCAGCATCAAGTTGCGCCATGAGGGATGTCCGTTTTCCTTTGGAGTGGCAGACCTTCTCGATGTGCCCCGTTTTGTTGCACGACCGGCAGATTGCGGTGCAGAACCGACAGGTCCGTCGCTTGTGAGCATTGCTACAGCTCGCGCAGGCTACGGGCGGCTGGGACTTGGCCTCTCAGGTCCATTGAGGTCACTGTGGTGGGCATTGGTGTACCTGGAGTACCTCCTTGTCGTCAGAGACATCAGATCCCCGCGTGGCTAGCGTGCGGTGGACCGCCGAGCCGGGGCAGTCTTGGTGGGCCTTTTCATAAGAAGCAGCCTCCTAGATGGCCTTATCCAGGTTGAGATTGTTGTTGCTGGCCAGTTTCTGCCACAGCTTGGGCTCATGGAGGCCCACGAGAAACTGGTTGAGCAATGTGTCTGAGAGGCTTGGGAAAGCGCATCTTGTGGCCGCCCGCTGAAGGCCCGCTAGGAAATCTGTGGTGGACTCGTCTGGGCCCTGGATCCTCGCGAAGAACCCCAGCTGCTCTATGAATTTTGTGGGCTTGGGTGAGAAGTGGTCCGTTAGGGCCTTCACCAGTGCTGCGTACGACTCCTCCTTGGTGGTCCTGGGGTTGAGGAGATCCTGCAGGAAGAGGAGGGTGTCTATGCCGCAGACACTGAGGAATAGGGACTTCTTTTTTCCCTCGTCCACCACATCGTGGTAACTGAAATGGTTCTCCAGGGTTTCCAACCAGGTGTCCCATTTCTGCGGTTGGGAGATATCGAATGCATGGAGGTGGATGGGAGGAGCGGCCATCTTACCACATGTAGGCGAGCGGTGGTGTGAGTTGCCATGGTTGGGTCTGAGCTTCGAAGCCGGGCGGGAGACGCGCTGCTCTCGGGGTCAACGGCGAGGCTCGGGAGTGGTGCGGGGAGCGGCAGGCTTGATGCAGTGCTCGGGAGCGTGGCTTCGGTTGCGGTGAGCAGTGTCGTGCTGCTCTCGGGGTCAGTGATGCGATGCTCTTCTTCGTGGTTGTTGTTCATGGAGGGAGTTGACATCCCATCCTTGTCGCCAGTGAAAAGTACTGAGACTGACGAGTGATTTCAGCACTCACATACTTTATTAGATCAGGAACAAGACAACCAAAACCAGCTCGCAGGCCAGCTTTTATTCCCAAGTGAACCCACACCCCAAAACACATAACACCTGTGATTCGCTATTTACAGTAATTGAGTTATCCCGGGGTCCCTGATTGGAAGGGGCAGAGGAGCCTACATTCTATTGTCTTTGGGAATGAAGCTCAGGCCCTTCGCCTGGCTGCATGGCAGACCGGTCAGAATCAGTCCGAGCACATGGCTGCCCCGAGTCCATGTTTCCCTGTGGATACATTACAGTTTTAATGGGGGAGGGGGTAGGAGAGGGGGCTGTGCCCCTCATTTTGGAGGAAAAGTTGCTAAATGAAAGTCTTCCACCCTTCCTGTCTGATCTCTTCTTTTTATCTGTACTCCTCTGTTTCTCTTCAGGGTTCTCCTCCCTCAAATCTGGTATTATTGCTGGAAAATTGGTCTGTGCTGTACTTCAGAGAAGGATGCATGGGAAAGTAGAAGGGGAGAGAAATCAGTAACTCAAAGCTCAGCGAATCCTGGAGGGGAAGATGGTGGGGGTGACATGAGATTTAGATATGATCCCCCTTGCTTGCTGAGTTTCCTTGAAGCCCCTGCTGCTTGTAATATCCTAAAACTAAACCTAGATTAAATCTTTGCTCAGTTTTCAAACTGGCACATTGGAATCAACATCTTAAAACCTAGTTTTTGGATTCTGGAACATCCAAATACATATAGAATTTTGGTTTAATTCCAGTTTACTCACTGTAAACAACAGCAGCGAGGGCAGCAACAAGGCATAACTGAACAACATACATGTGATGAGACTCCTGCATCACAATGTGCAAGAACAGCATATTACCAATGAAACAGATTTTACACCTGAAAAGGTTTGATCAGATTTTACATCTCTGTTTCAGGACCTGTAACAAGGGAGGCAAAATGGTTATTTACATACTAAAAACAAGGGTCATAAGAACATAAGAGAAGCCTTGTTGAATCAGACCAATGGCCCATCCCAATACAACACTCGGTGTCACACAGTGGCCAAAAACCAGGTACCACCTGGCGGTCCACCAGCAGGGCCAGAACTCCAAAAGCCCTCCCACTGTTGCCCCCCAAGTCCCAAGAATACAGAGCATCACTGTCCCAGACATCTATACCTTGTGGCTAAAACTACTGATGGACCTGGGCTCCATATGTTTACCTAGTCCCCTATTGAAGCTGTCTCCCCAATGGAAGCTAACTGTCTGGGAAATGGTGTCCTGATACCTGTCAGAGTTTGAAGACAGTGTCACCCTTGAGCAGAGAGTGGTAAGTGCAGAGAATCAACTGTTGGCAGTTTTGAAGCAAACAGAGAGAGATGCAAATAGGCAGAGCTGTGAGTGGATTGAAGAGGAAGTGTCTTGGGGAACAGTCTCTACCCCCCCGTCTCTGGATCAAATCTTTTATCTGCAGCAGGTATAGCCAAGGTAGGCCCAGTGAGTAAGATGCCTTGCTTAAGAATTTAAACAAACTAAACAGGCTTATTGACTTCCGATACTACTTCTTAAAGAGCAACTTTTAAAAATAAGAATATTCCTGTGGCAGCTGATCCACTCATCTCTTTCCAAAGTAGTAGTACTCCAAAGTCCTCTTGTTGACCCACCCAGCTGTGGCTACCCCACATTCTTTTTTCTCTATCACCTCTTCCATACTTAAGTGTTCCTTCAAAAATGCCCCCCTTAGCCCCTGAAGAAAACAACTATCACAAAGATGCTGTATGTCTCTAGCATTCTTGACTGTATCTTGTATAGGATGTTTTGCTGATTTAATTGGGCATACAGTGTGACCAGGTGGTACCAGTTTGCACCATGGTATGCTGGGAATAAAAAGCAAAAAAGGAAGCCATCCAGTTGAAAGTATGAAAGTATGACAACCAACAGTTGATCAAACATCTCACTGCGATCCATTTAACCCCTCAGTTTTGCTCCCCCCCTTTGAAGGGGGGGAAGGGGGAAAGCAAAATCAAAGGGTTAAGAACATAAGAACATAAGAGAAGCCAATGTCAGATTAGGCCAGTGGCCCACCTAGTCTAACCTGAAGTACCTCCTAGCAGGTAAGCACTGAGAAGTCCTTTTTCATAGCTGACCATAGAAGGAAGGAAGTCGTGGTAAATGTTTGCACCAACAATGTGGGGAAATGCAGTCATGAGGTCCTGGACAAAAAATTTAGGCTGCTAGGCAGGAAACTCAAGGCCAAGACCTTCAAAGTAGCCTTCTCAGAAGTGCTACCAGTTTCACACGCAAGGCCGGAGAGACAGGCACAGATCAGGAGTCTCAATGCGTGGATGAGATGATGGTGTAGGGGGGAAGGGTTCAAGTTTGTTGGGCACTGGGATGTTTTCTGGAACAAGAGGGAGCTGTACAAAAGAGACGATCTCCACTTGTCCTGAGAAAGAACCAGGCTGCTGGCGTTTAAAATCAAAAAGGTGACAGAGCAGTTTTTAAACTGAATATTGGGGGAAAGCCAACAGGAGACGAAAAGTCTCTGGTTTGGGATGGCTCATCTCAAAGAGATGAAAGGGTAGCTGTTACTTTTGTACAAGTAAATGGATTAAAATTGTCCACTGAGACTGTGGCTAGTGATATGGACTGCCTGGCAAGGTCTCGAGGCAGCAAGAGGAAGGTTGTAGGCTTAACATGCATGGGAAACTATAAGTGTTTATACACAAATGCTAGAAGTCTCTGAGGTAAAATCGGGGAGTTGGAATGCTTGGTGTTGGGGGGGGGGGAAATAGACATTGTGGGTATTTCAGAAACTTGGTGGGATGAGGAAAATCAGTGGAATATGGTGATTCCTGGTTATAAATTATATCAGAAGGATGGGGACGGTTGGAGGTGGGGTGACTCTGCATGTCAGAGAGGGTATACAGTCCAGTAAGACTGAGAAGGTAAGTGAATTGGATTTGCTTCTGGAAATGCTATGGGTTGAAATAGTGGACCAAAAGGAAGCTTAACACTAGGAGTTTGTTATCGCCCACCAGATCAAAAGATAGAGGAGGATTATAAAATGATGGATTAATTAAAGATAGTGGCTAGACAAAATAACTGTCATAATAGGTGATTTTAACTACCTACATATTGATTGGGCCAATATGTGTTCAAGTCGGGGAAAAAGAGATTGAATTTCTAGACACTCTTAATGGCTGTGCTATGGAACAGATGGTCACAGAACCTACGAGGGGAGAGGCAATCCTGGATTTGGTCCTAAGTAACGCCCAAGACCTGTTGAGAGATGTAAAAGTGATTTTACACCAAGAGAGAGATCTTGGAGTCATAGTAGATAACTCAATGAAAATGTCTAGACAGTGTGCAACTGCAATAAAAAAAGCCAATGCTATGCTGGGATTAGGAAGGGAACTGAAAACAAATCAGCCAGTATCAGAATGCCCCTGTATAAATCAATGGTGCGACCTCATTTGGAGTACTGTGTACAGTTATGGTCACCATACCTCAAAAAGGATATTATAGCATTGGAAAAACTGCAGAAAAGGGCAACAAATGATAGAAGGATTGGAACACTTGCCCTATGAAGAAAGATTAAAATGCTTGGGGCTCTTTAGCTTGGAGAAATGACAGCTGAGGGGTGACATGATCGAGGTTTATAAGATTATGCATGGGATAGAGCAGGTTGAGAAAGAAGTACTTTTCTCTCTTTCTCACAATACAAGAACTCATGGGCACTTAATGAAATTGCTGAGCAGTCATGTTAGAATGGATAAAAGGACGTACTTCTTCACCCAAAGAGTGATTAACACTTGGAATTCACTGCCACAGGAGGTGGCGGCAGCTACAAGCATGGACAGCTTCGAGAGGGAATGAGATAAGCATATGGAGCAGAAGTCCATCAGTGGCTATTAGCCACAAGGTATAGATAGGAACTCTCAGGCTGGGGCAAGTGATGCTCTGTATTCTTGGTGCTTGGGGGGGGCGGCAACAGTGAGAGGGCTTCTAGTGTTCTGGCCCCACTGCTGGACTTCCTGATGGCACCTAGGAAATTACAGGCCAGTCAGTCTGACATCGATACCAGGTAAATTGGTGGAAACTGTTATTAAGGAAAGAATTAATAGGCACATCGATGAACAAAAACTATTGAAGCAGACTCAGCATGGGTTCTGTAAGAGAAGATCTTGTCTCACTAACCTGTTAGTGTTTTTTAAGGGAGTGAACAAACATGTGGACAAAAGAAAGATTTTGATAAAGTTCCTCATCAAAGGCTCCTAAGTAAGCTCAATAGTCATGGGATAAAAGGACAAGGCCTTTTGTAGATCAAAAACTGGCTAATTAATAGGAAACAGAGCATGAGTATAAATGGGAAATTTTCTCAGTGGAGGGTGGTAAGCAGTGGGGTACCACAGGGCTCTGTACTGGGTCCGATGCTGTTTAACTTGTTTATTAATGATTTGGAGCTGGGAGTAAGCAGTGAAGTGACTAAATTTGCAGATGACACTAAATTATTCAGGATGGTGAGAACCAGGGAGACACTCCAAAGGGATCTGTTGAGGATGGGCGAGTGGGCGTCAACATGGCAAATGGGGTTCAATGTGGCCAAGTGCAAAGTGATGCTCATAGGGGCACCTTGGGGCTAACTATAAATACATGTTGATGGGGTTCAAACTGGTAAAGACTGACCAAGAGAGAGATCTTGGAGTCATAGTAGATAACTCAATGAAAATGTGGAGACAGTGTGCGATTGCAATAAAAAAGGCCAATGCTATGCTGGGGATAATTAGGAAGGGAATTCAAAACAAATCAGCCAGTATCATAATGCCCCTGTATAAATCAATGGTGTGACCTCATTTGGAATACTGAGTACAGTTCTGGTCACCACACCTCAAAAAGGATATTATAGCATTGGAAAAAGTGTAGAAAAGGGCAATTAGAAAGATAAAAGGGTTGGAACACTTTCCCTATGAAGAAAGGTTAAAACACTTGGGGCTCTTTAGCTTAGAGAAACGATACCTGAGGGGGTGACATGATAGAGGTTTATAAGATTATACCTGAAACAGAGCAGGTAGAGAAAGAAGGACTTTTCTCCTTTTCTTATAATACAAAAACTCGTGGGCAGTCAATGAAATTGCTGAGCACTCGGGTTAGAACAGATAATAGGAAGTACTTCACCCAAGAGTGATTAACACATGAAATTCACTGCCACAGGAGGTGGTGGTGGCTACAAGCATAGATGGCTTCAAGAGGGAATTGGATAAACATATGGAGGAAAGGTCCATCAGTGGCTATTAGCTACAAGATATAGATAGGAACTCTCAGTCTGGGCCAAGTGATGGCCCAGTATTCTTGGTGATGGGAGGTGGAACAGTGGGAGGACTTCTAGTGTCCTGGCCCCACTGGTGGACCTCCTAATGGCAGCAGATATTTTTGGCATAGCTTTTAAAATTTAAACTCTACTTCTTGAATACAAATTGACTTTCGCCAAAAATGATCATCTAGCTAATAAAACATTCCGATATCTCACCAGCAATTACAGTTTCATAAAGAGCTGTGCCCTAGAATGGAATAATTTTAAGTACCCCAGAGAACATTGACATCCTACTTTTCCCCTTTTTTCCCTCTCAACTGATAGCCTGTTTTGGGGGCTACTGCCCCTAACTTAGAGTCCGAGTCCTCATCAGAAGATCCAGTCTCTCCTTCTTCTTCGCTCTCCCTGGTACCATCAGGGGTTCCTTCTCCCTCTCCTGGTAGTCGACCGTGCTGATGCAAAAATTCAGAAGCCTTTTCAACAGAGTCTATCCTTTCTTTGCCATTTGCATATCTAAAGATCAGTCCCTCAGTTACCAACCATCTGTAGGCCACTTTGTGGCTTTGTAAAAATAATGCCAAGTCTCTGTATTTCTTTCTCTTCCTTCTTATCTCAAATGGAACGTCCTTCAATATTTTAATCTCCTTGTCTTTCAGCTTCAAGGCAACTCCGTTGGTTGCTTTCAATAGTTGATCTCTCACTTTTCTTCGGGAGAATCTTACTGTAATTTCCCCTGGCAGATTATTCTTTCTGATAAATTCAGAATACGATCTAAAGACCGTATCTATTTCGCTTTGAAGTTGATCCGACGTCGTCTCTGCCAAGGGAGCCAATAAATCACTCACAATCTGTCTCAGATTCTCCCCTCCTCTTTGATCCCTTGAAGTCTCAATACATAGCTCACCCTTTCCATTTGCAGCTGTAAAACACAAGACTCTTCGATTTGGCACTTCTTTTCAAGTGCCTGTAGTTTTTTATTCATCTTTTTCAAATTGGAACCAATCTCTTTAAGCTCCTGCTCCGCTTTTTGGATTTTCTGTGTATTTAACACTGTTTGCGTCTGTTGTGCGTTTAGCTTATTATCAATAGCTGTAATTTTCTCCAGCAGAGGACAAAGTGCCTCCGACAGCAACCTTTGGAGCTCTGCAGTTGAGTCCTGTCTAGACGCAGAACTTGAAGGGCTGGAAGTTCCTGAAGGAGGCTTAACTTTTGTTAGTTTGTCCTTAGAGTCTTTCGGGGGTGCCATATTTGAGGATTGTTTACTTTTCGTAAAAGTTTGTCAAAGCCTCTGGAAGTTCTTAATCAAAACAGTAAGCTCTCACAGTCTCTTTATTTCCATTCAATCGCTTTTTACTACCCCCCCTTTTTCTGACTTTAAAATTGCTTGCAAGCAGTTCCCCCCTCCCCTCGTTTCCTTTTAGGGGGGCACAATGTTTGTGGGTGATTCTTGCTTATACTTTGACTCACATTTCTAGTGTTCGTCTCTCTGCTTTCATAATCGCTGGATCACCGCACGCTTGCTCCGGTGTGCTGATCTTGTTCCCATTTGGGATGCTCTGCAGAGGGTCCATCAGGGCTTGGAGGAGCCCCCCCTTCTCCAGCTTGTCGCGCTGGGGGGGGGGGTTCTCTAGCACCCTATGGCTAGGAGTCCAACCCAAGGACTCCTGGGGTGGCACGGACGATCATGCCCCCACCCAGCCGCAGGCACTGGCAGGCTTCTCCTGGAGCTCCAGGTAAAGACATCTGCCATGGCGATCACCAAGACTGGAAACCTCACTATTTCACACTATTGTATGAGGTGTGTTTCAGAGCCCTGCATAATGGAATGGTGACTGGTTCTGCCTGTTGAACCATGTGATTGTAACAATAAACTACAAAAAGTTGAGGAAAAGGTCTATCTAGCTACATAAAATAATTCTGCTTTAATTAATATGCAAGGGATTTATAAATTAAAAACAGAATAAAATATATAGATAAAACATTACGTAGACCAAAGACATTTAGTCTAAACAGTCTTCTTCAGTGGTCTCTAAAATATGCTATTGTTTCTAAGGCTGTGCAAGAAATATTTTTTGGGGGGGTTGTGTTTATTGGACCTGAAAAATATTGGTATTTCCTGATATTTCAAAATCCGATTTGTGATTTTTTAGGAATCCTGCATTTTTTCCAGCCCCATTATACCCTATGGGGACCACTATAATGGAGAATCTGTCTGGGGGTATTTGAAAGACTGCAGGGGCTGTATTTTGAATTAGAGGCACCCAATTTGCAGCATAGCTGCTGGTGCATCTCCTCAGAAGAACCTCCAAATTTCAAAAAGATTGGACCAGGGGGCCCAGTTCTGTGGTCCTCCAAAGAAGATGCCCCCACCTTCCATTGTTTCAAATGGAGGAAAAAATAGCAAAGAAAGCAAGGGCAATAGAATCCCAGCAGAACAGAATCAAGTCCCAGAGACTCTCTGCAGTAGAAAGTGAAGGTGGGGGGCATTTTTGCAAACCCAGCAGAACCAGTGCAATGTACCGAGTGCCCAGCAGTACCAGTGCAATCACAAAGTGCCCAGCAGAACCCAGTGTGATTGTGGCATTACCAGCTCCACAGCAAATCCAAGCATGGGGAAGCCCAGCAGAACCAGTGCAACATACAGTGCCCAGCAAAAACCAATGCCATTGTGGCAATGCCAGCTCAACAGGACTGATGTGAGGAACAGAATCACAATCTAAGAAAAGGGGTTTTTCCCCCAAGCCCAGCACAACCAGTTCAGTGTACAGAATGGTAGTAGAACCCGGTGCCAGTGTGGCACTGCAAGCTTAAAAGGACTGATCTCAAAACACAGAGTCACAACAAGTCCAAGCAAAGGGAGGGAGGATTTTGCAAGCTCTGTGCAAGAAAATGGGAAGGGAACACAAAGGAATGGGGGAAAACTCTTGAAATTGACAAGACCAGTTTGAAACTGACAAGAACAGCAAGGAAGCCCATAGAAAACCTGAGACACAGAAACAAGAGAGAAAAGGAAAAAAACAGTCCCCTGGAGCTTGCAATGCAGGTTCCCAATCTTCCCAGAAAATCCTGAATATATCTGGGATTGGGGTGTGTGTGTGTGTTGGTTTTCTGAAAAATCCAAGATATCTTTGGGATGCTGAAATATACCCCCAAAATACTGACGGTATTTTTCAGGTATATTTTTGGCTCAGTTGTATCTGAATGAACACCCCTAATTGTTGCTTAAAAGAAAATGTGCAACAAAAAAACATGAAACCACTCTGGAACAGAACTCCTGTTCCATAGGCAGCATAATGCCTGAAACTGAGTCTTCAGTGAAAGCAGATTCTAACCCACTCTCCCCTACTAAATTTCCTCCAGAGCCTGTATCTCAGCTCTTTAGTACTTCACTCTGAGTGACTATTATTATGAGCAATTAAATAAATGTATGGACCAGAAATTTAGGCCAACTGCACAGATTCCTGTTCTAAAAGATGAGAAAAAGGTGTTTTCTAATGTTGACTGCCTAGGGCTAGCTACTGTGTAATACACAGAAGAAAGGCATTGGAAAAATGTGCTTCAAAGACAGCCTTTTGCCACCAGAATGCACAAAAAAAGGTCTTTGGACTTCTAGCCTCCCCGCCCCCTCAAATCTGGCTGATTTTTTGTTGAAACACCATCATGGCAATAGCGAAGCACTTTTGAATAACATTTTGTACTTTTTTCTGAAGTTTGCATATTCATATTCAAGTCAACATACATTTCCCTACTAAGTAGAAGCATAATATCTTGTCATAGCCAGTGATGACAGGGAACTATTTACCAAAGATAATGATCACATTCCAGATTCAAGGTCTTTTTGTTTTACTGGTGCTCAGGATTTCTCCTCTCCTTTTCTTAGATTTGATCTGCCCACTAGAATATTGGTTTAAATGGGCTTCCTGCTAAATTACTATCTTCCTAACTGACTATCATTTCCTTCCAGAAGTACTTTAACTGTAGGAAACTTACCTGTTACTTATGTGCTGAGAGTCCTATTTCATTCTTTTCCAATGGCAGGAGAACTCAGTTTTTCTATCTGGCTCTATGCGAGCCAGTACCTCAAATGTTATAAGGATTCCCAGCACTATTGACAGAACTATGTATACAAAACAGCTGTGATAAGAGCAAAAAAGAAGAAGACATGGGCTTAGGGTTAGGAGAACTGGAGAAAGAGAACAATTTTGAATAAATGATTAACTCATCCATTCAAAAATAAACAACCAGTTGTCTGTCCAGCTTATATGTGAAGAAAGTGATTTCAGTGCAGGCTGATGATGAAAATGTTTGTTTTCCATGTTTTGTGCCAGGTCTTTCCTGACAAGGGCCATAAAACTTCCAGTAATCTAAAGTCCCAAAAGCAAACAAACAAATGGGGAGCAGGGTAAAAATAATCAGTCGGTACATATGAAGACAACTACAATGGCCTACTCTCAGAGTACATCTCTGTGATTTACTATCCTTCCCCAACAGCCTCTGCTCTTTCCCCAGTATTACTGGTCATAGCTAGGCAAGAAGTGATTGGCTTTAAGAGAGCAATTTTTATGCGAGGGACCTTTAGTACCAGGTGGCGAATGAACTGCAACAGTTACTGGAAGATTCCCAGGGGTGGTTGTCTGTGTTGCAGGGTGACCCCACTTGGAAATATCAGCAATGAAGCTTAACTCTGTGAGAGAAAGAAGCTGGGGGAAAAGGATTGCAGGGTTGTGCTGCCAGCACCTTTTTTTTTTGTATTTCAGTTATTTGTACTGCGTTTCAAAGGCAGTGAACGATTTGGAAGCCAACTTTGCTTTGGGTAAAATGTAATAAATAAATAAAGACTAGGTCTGATATATAGCATGTATGTGAATGAGCAATTAGTGCCCCCACGAGGATCACAGAGGACAGTGGGATCCACTTGGGAGTGGTCAATTTCCGCGGTTCTGCTTAGTAAGACAGATGTTAGCCAGAGCACTCTGAAGAGTCTTAACCAGGGTGAGGGGTGGGATGACTGGATCTTCAAGACCTGCTTTTGTATATAAGAACTCAGCCTTGCTTTGATGCTTATTGGAGCAGTAAGTCAAATCTGGAGCTGTCCAGGGTGCTGCACCTGATGTCCAATGAAACTTTTTTTTTTTTAAAAAAAAACCCTTTGAAATCCCTAAACTACTGGTTAGGGAGTTCTCCCACAAGAATCTCACTCTATGGGCTCCTTCTTGAGTCAGGGATATCAGTTTACATTAACTGAATACTCCAAAACCTCTTGGACCTACAGTACGATGTTAGCCCCTTCCATAAATGCTTGTGGTACAATAAAGTACTGTGTATATATGGTTCAGTTAGACAAACCATCAGTGTGTTTGTTATGTGCCATCAGCTTGCTTCCAACTTATAACAACCTTTTGAATCAATAGTTGTCTCAAGTCTTCACTATTTTCTGCCAGTAATGTGATTTTATCTGCATATCTCAACTTGTTAAAGGTTCTTCTACCAATTGATTTTCTACCTGAAAACCAACAGAAGAGAAATTCCAGCAATTAGAAATTGAGTCCTTCTTTCAATGGGAACATAGAATTTACAAATTACTTCTCAATGTCTTTCACCAATTAGAAAACAACAGAAGACAACACACAGGTTTTGACTCAGTAAATGTCAGGAGAGCCAGCAAGGTATAGTGGTTAAGCGCACTGTAATCTGGAGAACTGGATTTGTTTCCCCACTCCTCCACATGAAACCAGCTGGGCAACCTTTGGCCATTCACAGTTATCTTAAGAGCAGTTCTCTCAGAGCTCTCTCAGCCCCACCTACCTTACAGGGTGCCTGTTGTAGGGAGAGGAAGGGAAGGAGACTATAAGCCACTGAGATTCTGAGTGAAGGGCAGGGTATAAATCCAACTCCTCCTCCTCTTCCCTTTAAGTCAGTCAAATGCTTGCAGAAGTAGTTTTCCTCACCTTACTTTCCATCAATGGTCCCTAACACTCTCCATAATGTTATGGTGGGAGTAGGGGCAGTGTTAGCCTTGTACTCGAGCGCACGGCCAACAATCATTTGTAGACTTAATTGTTCAACAGGTAAACCTTCCAGGGAGGTGACTAAAGTGTCAAAGTTTTCATTTAAAGAACTTAATAAATAATAACACCTGTCCTCCTGGCTTATAACTTTTCCTCTTCCCTGCAACTGCTGAAACAGCTCTGTCAGAGTGTTCACATGCTCCCGGACAGACTCTGCTGGAGCCTGATGCTTTCTGTACAGGCGCCGCATCAAAGACATAATAGTACCTGCTGATGTTTGCACGTAGACAGCTTTAAGCGAATCCCATGCTGCCTTTGCATCAATCGCAGACGAAATATGTATTAATTGGTCATCACTCACGGCCAGAACGATGCACGCCAGAGCCTTCTCGACCTTTGCCACATCTGCTGCTGGAACTGGATCAGGAGGGTCGTTAACGTACACCCAGAGCCCTTCCCTGATGAGATAGTGTTTCATCCAAAACACCCACGTATCATAATTCGTGGAGGTCAGCTTGTCCACCACCTGCGTTGTTGGCACCAAAGCCATGCTTCCTCCGGCTTTCTCAACACGCTCGGGCTGGAACTGTTATCAGTCTCTCTCTCACACACAGCGTGACTCACCACAGCCAAGGCTTTCCCGGGCAGGCTTGTTCACTCCCCCACTCCTGGAAGAAGTCAGCACCCTCAGCTCCTTGTTCACTGCGGCATGCTCACTCTTGGTCTGGCTCACCGGCGTTGTTCAGATAGCAGTGCTGGCTGTCAGACTCACCGGTCCCTGACAGGCACGAATCCCCACTGGGCTGGTAGGCTCACCGTTGCTCTGGACGGTCCTCCCGCGAGGCTGGACCCATAACCCTGACACGCAGACTGCGTAAGCAAGGTGTAGCCACCTTGAGCCACCAGGATTGTGCAGCAACTCCAGCACTTTAGCAAAGTAACTGCTATATAGCACCACACAGAGTCAGAGCTGTGGAAAACTATATACAGTGTTTATTCACAATATACTCCAACAAACTGCTCCGCCAGACACACACTTTGAGAGAAGAAGCACTGTACAGTACAAGACATTTACATTTATACATATGACAACCAATCAGCATCATGCTGAGTCATTGCCCACTGCCCTCATACCTGGGCCGGTCTGAACAGGTCAGGACTTGTTCCAAGCAGCTTGCCAGCTGTCAGTTAGATCATGCTGATCTAGCTGCTGGATATTAACAACCAACACTTAACACTCTCCATAATGTTATGGTGGGAGTAGGGGCAGTGTTGTGGACAAAATGCCTGATCATGAAGCTGGAATTGCAGAATTAGGACAGAACTGGAATATGGAGCGGCATATGCAAATTCAGAAAACAATCTGGCAAGAGATATTGTATAATAAACTGTTTAAGAATTTAGATTACAACCAGAAGGGGGACCCGTGATATTCGTGGGGGGGAGGAGCTCCACGTGGAGGAGGAAGCAGCCGCAGGTTCTCCCCCCGGTACCAACAGCAAGGCCTGTGTGGCTCCCACTGGGTCCGCCAACCCTTCTCCCCCCAGGACCAACAGCAAGGCCTGTGGGGCTCCCGCCGAGCCTGCCAAGCCTTCTCCCCCACCTCCCAGCACCAACGGCAAGGCCCGTGTGGCTTCTGCTGGGTTTGCCAAGCCTTCTTCCCCTCCCGGCACCAATGGTGAGTCCTGTGCGGCTCCCTCCGGGCCCACCAAGCCTTCTCCCCTGCCCCCTATGGTGAGGCCTGTGTGGCTCTCAGCCATCAGGCCCACCAAGCTTTCTCGCCCCCCATGGCAACAGCAGCGGTGAGGCCTAAGCAGCTGGCCCACAAAGCCTTCTTCCTCCCCCTCAGTGGCAGCGGCAAGGCAGTTCTCAGAGCGTTCTCTGCACATGCGCAGGGAACACTCTTTTACTTTTGAGGGGATTTAAGTATCCCCCCTATAGTTTTTTTTATAGATTTCAGATTTTTCTGCACATCTGAGGATTGTCCCAAATGTGCAGGAAAATCTCTATGCCCCCTAGGTGCCCCCAATGTGCGGATTTAGATATCTGCACGCAGGGGGCGCCCTGGCTATTAAATATATAAATACAAAACATTATTTGAAGTTACTGGGTTCCTAATAGAGTCCTTAAATTGGCATTATTAAGCTCAGATAGGGGATGGAGATGTAGGCAGCCAAGAGCTAATTTGACATGTTAAGATATGTCTAATTATCATGCCATTTTGGCTAGAAATTAATAGATGCATTAGTTTTACATTTAGAATGTTCACTGGAACGTAATCCACTTACTTCAATATTAAGAGTGCATTCATTCCTCCTGGAACCTCTTGAAAAGACAAATGTATCCTATGGTCCTTGGCAATAGCTGAAAAATTAACCCTTCAGAAGTAGAAAGCAACAGTTAATACCACAGATTGAAATATTAACTGAAGCAATGTTAGATATTGTGGTTGATGAGAGTTCCTTTAATAGACAGGAAACAAACATGAAAAATCTTAACATCTGGACTGAATTTTTGGATTTGGAGATTTATATGTATACTTTTTGTGGCTAAAGACTGCATCATTTATTATTTAATTATCTTTTTATTAAAGTCAACAAGCAATGAATAAGCAATGGAGAGGCAGTTTGGTGTAGTGGTTAAGTGCACGGACTCTAATCTGGGAGAACCAGGTTTGATTCCCCACTTCTCCACGTGCAGCTGCTGGATAACCTTGGGCAAGCCATAGTTCTGGCAGAGCTGTCCTTGAAAGAGCAGTTCTCTCAGAGCTCTCTCAGCCTCACCTACCTCACAGGTTGTCTGTTGTGGGGAGGGGAAGGGAGAGGAGTTTGTAAGCCGCTCTGAGACTCTGAGTGAAAGGCAGGGTATAAATCCAATCTTTTCTTCTAACACACAGATTGATGATGTAAGAATATCAACTTTTACATGGTATGAAGTGTAAGAGATATTACTAAAACAGTATAAACAACCTAGTAATATAACAGAAAACAAAACATCTGAATTACGACTAGATTTGAGTTTCAACTCATAACAACAGGCTGATCAAATGCAGCCAATAAGTCACATTTAGTATTGAATGAATAATTATCATAAGGTTAAATAATTAACATGTGTAACATGACTAGTCCAAAAGAGCATTTTGAGGATTTAGGAGTGTGTGTAAGGTGGAGTAGTTTACTCACAGAAAAAGCAATTGAAGTTATATTTGGTTATGAGTTTGAAGGTTAGTAGACAATATGTGTTCCAGGAAGGGTACAAGCCAAGGCATACTGAGCTAGAATCAGTTTGTCTTAAGTGATCCATGATTTTCTCCATTATGAAGAGGTCCCAAACTTTGGAGTACCATTGGTTGATTGTAGATGTGACTTCCATTTTGAGGCAATAGATGTCCTTGCAGCAACTATAAGACTTGAGATCAAGTCACAACGAATATGTGGTATGGAATTATCATTCCAGATGTTGAGAAAAAATAATTCCAGTGCCAGTGGGATGACATAACCTATGATAATTTGGATTTGAGCGAGAACTTCTTCCTAGAAAGGTTTGATAGCTGGACATTCCCACCAGCAATGTGCATAGGAACTGGAAGCCCCACATTTATTTCAGCATAGTGGTGAATGAAGTGGCAAGGAGAAGGCCAATTTTTTTGGGTGTGAGGATTTTATAGGATTGTAACCTCATAGTAATAATTGGAGAGGTAATAAGTTTTGAACACCAAATTTGTTCCCAGATTTCATCTGTGATTGTATAGCTGGAGTCAGTTTGCCATTTTTGTTGGAAGTGGCGTTCTTGACTACAAAGTTTATTAAAGGAAATCATGTTTGTTTATTCCACCAAGTTTTTGACTGTTTCCTGTTAAATGTAATTTTGTTTCAGCATGATTTTGTCTTAATAAACTAAAGCGCTGATCCATTAATAGCTCAAGCTGTACTCAATTCATGTGTACAGTGCTAGTGATAAATAGTGTGAGATGTGCTATTAGGATTACTGTGAAAGGGTTGGGAGCATTCTCTTCACAGAGGGTCAGCGCAAGTGAGAAGGGTCCAGATTGATGTTAGTGGCTGGACAAAAGAGAAATCAGCCCTCTTTCACTTTATTCAGGTTTAACAGCTCATAAGCCATACACCAATATTTAAGAATTAAAAACAATGGCAAAGAAAATTTTTGCCACATCCACTGTACAGGCTTTACAAAAGCCACTGAGAAACAATCTTAATTTATGGGTATCAGAAGTAGCTGAATATTTTAACAACTATTTCACAAGAAATTTCTCCCTGGCAACAGCGTGTTTAGAACAATAAGGGAAAACATGCAATGAGTCAATCATAGACAAGGAGCAATCACAGAAACAGTGTTCTGGAGAAATCCCAGCAAGATTCATCTGTGTTGTAGGTAGCACATTACAGGGTGTTAGCATATATCAAGTTCTGAAGAAGCAAGTAGTGACTCATGAAAGCTTATACCCTGCCACAAATTTTGGTAGTCTTTCAGGTGCTACTGGACTCTTCTTAATAATTAACACTCTTTCCTTCCCTACCAAAGAGGTCAAAGACCTCAGAGGAGCCAGTTGTGTGATTTTAAAGTCTATGAATTTATTCCCCCAAGACCAATAGCACTCTTGAGCTGCCAGTCGAGTAAGCACTGGAAGGCTCTCAGCATTAAGAAGCTTATATTTAAAATTGACTATGGCTTTCCAAATCAAAATAGAAATTTTTGGAAGACCCAGTCCAACTGCATAACTGAAGATGCTATACATGGAGATAAGGCAAGGGTTTTACACACACACACACAGAGAAATCTGAAGCTTATCAAGTAATTCAACTGGACCCGAGAACCAGATTTGAGCCCCATATATCATGCAGAGTAGAACTAGTGCCTTATATGGTCATAATGGTCCTGGTATAAACTGAGCACCTTGGGGAGAAAAAGAATTTAAGGGCTAACAGTGACGGTTCAATTACATATTTATTATGTTTAAATCAGGAGAAATCTGACCTGAAGACAATCCACAAATATCTAAATTCACTGACCATTTGTACTGAGTGTGTGCCGACTGTCCACCTTTTGATTGGTGACTTTTTAAATTTTGCAAAAATAATTTTCGATTTGTCATAACTGATCTCTAGAAGTTTGTTACTGCAATAGATCATAAAAACTTTCATACCTCTCTTCAGGCCAATCTGAGGACCTAGAAAGTAGTAGAGTAGTAGCAGTACAGTAGTATAGTAAGGCAGAAATGGAAAAACTTCCAAACTAGTGCATGGACGGGAATAAAATCAGCTACCTGGTGATACACCTAGGTCCTTGCCTGAAAGAAGTTTCAATGGAGAGAAGTTAAGGGTTCATCCCATTCAAATCCACGATTCACTTCTTGCCCACTCACCTTTTCATATCCAAACCTTGATACTGCTTTGTCAAGAGCAGTGAATCAGAAACTCCAGGATGGTGTCAAGCTCTGATTGAGTCAGGCCCATTGTCACACATGCCTGAGTGAGTCAGGCTCACTGTCACTCACATTGGCACACATGCAGAGATCTACAATTCATCTCAGACCAAATGAGACTACTATTTATGTATGTACTAGAGTCTGGCTGCAGTGGCTTCAAGGACCTTGGTAAGCCATTAATCAAGGGATGAAGCAGTTACAATTTGTATTCTAACAAATAATGATCAGACACAGATGTCATAATTTATTTTTTTATCCAGGCACTGAGCATGAGTACCATTACAAAGAACCAAGATCAGCGGAGTATTGCACTTAACATTAACTACTAATCGCTGTGCTTATAAAAACATATTTTGCATTGTGTATTTTAGGCAACAACACATTACTAACAATAATACTAGGTTTAGATGCACATTTGGTGCATTCACACATCCCTGAACAAAAAGCATCATCTCAACGGTTCTTGGTGACAACTGAGGCTATATAAGTATATCAGAACCTACTCCCAGCATTTAGAAGATGTTTACTGTCAATTAAGAAGCAATTACTGTCAATGAAGATAATAAAATTGTTCACAAGTGGACAGTCACATTCACATGTCTTGACATACAAACAATATTATTTATCTCTTGATGAAAGCAAGGGCTCATCAGAAGAAACATTAATTCATAAAACTGTGCAATGATACAGCAGCATATTGTGCGTAGATGCAATAGATTATATTGCTAATTACTTTTGACTTTAAGGTACTATTTCAATTCTATGGAAACAATTTTTCATTTATATGCAGGATTCTTTGCTTACAGTACCATCATACTGGAATGTTGCCATGGGATGCTAAGAGGCGTTTGGTGCTAAAGGCACTCCAAATTTGTTTTCTCACAGGGGAACATGCTTCCTCTAAATTTTCATTTAACAAACATATAAGCAATAATACTAGAAAATTCCTTCAATGGCTTCAGTTGGCAGAAATCAAGAGGTTACGTTGTGCGGAGCATTTCTGTGAATAAAAGGAAGGACAATTTTTGCTGATTCCTTCATCTTTGTACAGATCAGCAGCTCCCCCCTGCACATGCTGTTTGTGATGGGTCCCTGGCCCCAAGAGCAGCAGTGTGGGGGGTATTTAGGTCTACAGTGGGGGGAAGGAAAGTCTACTCCACTGACAGAAAGTGGAAAGGTAATGAAAAAACCCTAGCAGTGTAACAATTTAAATCCACAGGGGATTTGTGTCATTTCTGTGCAAGACTCAGGAATGAAAAGCCTGTGGGAAGCTTAGAGCTGAAGTTCTCCCTTCCCCCAAATATCTGAGCCAATCAGTCTCACCCATCATATTATGTACACCAGAACACAGGCAAACTCTAGAGATCAGAGTTCAAAGTAGGAAGAAAGAAGCTCAACATCACGGAGCTGACAATTGTGCCCCAAATACAGGGCAAAACTGTGAACATGGGGCACATTTATTTCAGCAGAGTACTGAAAATCATGAAAAAACAGTGTATTTAATAGTGATTATAATGATAAGACCACTCAGGTAAATAAATGAGAAGAAAATCCATGAAGACTATTATGATTACAGTACTGAAGTTGTACCTTTGCTCTTCTTTTTCTCTGTATATACAGTATATTCTACTGCTGCTGCCAACTTTGCAAACAACAGAAAACAAACATATCAGTGGCACTTAGCGACTATCCTGTAGTCTGCAACCCTGATCCTATTTATTTATTTTCACATAATGTTTCAAAAGCACCTGCTTAGCTAAAACATCCGAATCCCAATATATTTAAATTGCACAATCCAGATCTAGCAACATGGGTGACACATGTAGAAATAGACTGTAAAATTAGATAAATTGCTTCTAATTCCCACTAAAGTGCATAAGAAGAAATCAGATTCTTAAGAACTGTCTCACAGTCTCAGACTAATGACCCATATCACATTTTAATATTCCAATAGTATCTGGACAGATGTCTCGAGAAGGTTAGCAAACAAGAGTGTTGCTCACTTCTGGATTCTGTGATCTCTCTTCTATTTCCTGAAGACAGGAAAAGAATGTAGCAGAGCTAAATTCATGTTGTCTTAGAACACCTCTGCTAGTGATCCCGGAAACCTCACCATTTTAGCTAAGTTATGTCAATTCTTTGATTGGTCACTAAAAACTAAATAGCACCACATTCCACCCTGAAGATCAATACCCAAGGAACTGTCTGCTAGCTAGAATGATGTTGAAAACATAGTGTTCATCTTTGAAAGAAAGCTGCAGAAACATTTTACAGTTGCCATACAAGCACATGAGAGAGACTGAGGTTGCAATCCTATACACATTTAACTAGGAGTAAGACCTATTGAACACTGTAGGGCTTTTACTTTTGAGTAAACATGCGAAGATTGGATGATAGATTTTGTTGGGACTTTCTGCAGTGTTGCTAGTAGGCCAAGTAAATAATACTACAGGTTAAAGCAAAATAAGGATGACAATCACAGCTGGCACTCATTCTATGAACTTCCAGGATACAAGTAAGTGCCCAATATGAACGGCACTAAAATTGTAAAGTACATATTCAAGTGAAGGGAGACACACCAGCATGCAGCCCCTATACAGTAATTTCCAGAATCAGAAAAATAACTTTTCTAGGCAGCACAGCAGAGTCAAGGCACCCCATGATACAAATTTAAACTGGGTTGAAACCAGTTTAACTGTTACAGCATTCCTTCCCAAAACTATAGCACTGCAGGAGTGCCAGTTGTTTTCTGATAGTGTTACTTTGCCTTTTATAGAAATACCTCACCTAGGATCTCTTGGCTGTTGCCATGACACTTAAACAAGCTTGAACCTGGTATAAATTTGCACTGTAACTTCATCATACTGTAAGTGCATCACAAGGGCTTGAGAGGTGCAAAGAGAACTTGCAGGACTATTTAACACACAGAGAATTTTCACTACTACCACTGTTTTTTTAAAGAGATACTGGAGATCACATTTCATTGATTCAAAAAACTAACATGCCCACCATATTTTAAAGCCCCAAGACAGTAGCTTCACTGAACATACAGGCTTCCATCAAATGTGTAAGGAGTTCCAGTCCAAGTTCATGTGTTTCCTGAGGCCTTCATGTCGATTTTCAAAGACACAAACATAATACTTCTACATTACTAAGCCAGCTGTTCTCTAAAAAGGAGAAACCAAACACAAAAATTAAAAACAAAAAGAGAAATTAGATCTTAAAACTATCCAGTTGACATTCTGGACTACAATCTAATTTTCTAGTAAAATCTTGATAGCACACTGCATCATTTGACAAAACAGAGTGTTTTAAAGCCATGTGGAATTGGCACTTGTTCTAAAGTTACAGACTGCCTGTATCTCCAACCTATAGATCTTTTCAATTTACCCACCCAGATCCCAAACCCTCCATATCATTTCCTCTCACCTCATATATACATACTTTCCCCCTCATACCACCATCTCTACCCTAAGGAAATTTGGTCCTTAAATGGCTAGGACCTGTAACGTGTGCCTTTCCCCTCCCTTAATGAAGTTATAAGTCACATAGGCCTAAATCTTGGCTGTTTACAAGCCTGTCATTGATAAGGCACAGAAATTATTTGTGGCTATTCTTCCAGCTTGAAAAATACTGGTTGACTCTAAAGAATATCAGCTCAACAGAAATTTGTGTCCACAACATAATCAGAGAGACTGCCTTAGAAATCTTTATCACCTGCATTATATTTACTCATCTTTCTCTTCGTATACACTAATTCTGAGCAGGGTCCATATAAACATTGAAAACGATATAATGTCTGAATTTAATAAAGCTGGCACATTATCAAATATAAGGTGGGATTCAAAGCATTACTGGTGACCTTCCATTTGCGCATGGACCCCTCCCAACAGCGGCCTTTCATTTGTGATGCCCAACCCCTCACCACGGAACAGGAAGCCCTTCAAAGTGGCAACCCATAGTGAGCAATTCCTGCTGAAAAGAGATATTGCACAGGGGGTGGGGGTATGGGGCTGACTTTTAGCTATGATGAGCAAAGCTACCTTTTTTTTTACACCTGTACAATTTGCACAGAAATCAAAAGGGTGTCATTTTGCCTCTCTGGTATTTGAAATGGATACTAGCCATAAGTGATGGAAAAAGAAAAGCAGCATAGTTTTGAGATTTGCAGTGAATTAACTATTTTATTTACATGATCCAAAAGAAAGTTTACAGTTCCAATACAATTACTTAAGACATGTTGATATCACCACAGTATTCATATTGGTTATCCTATTTGAAAATACCAACTATATGAAAAACTGTATGACTTTATGATGTATACGTCCTTTGGCACATGAAGTTAACGAATGGCAGTCTAATATAGCATAAGTGCACACATTCAAACTGCATGATTCAACATATACATCCTCCATCTAAGCACACAGAGCAGAAATTTTACTTTCTTTTTGAAGAGTAGCTTTTTATACTGTCTTTAGGGTTGCCATCCACCTGATGAGGGCCGGGTTTTTCCCAGTTTTGAGGCCCCCAATTCCCTGCCAGCCAGTGGGGGAGCCCCACCCTTGAAGAGCCCCGTCATGCCCAGAGGTGATGCCATCATGCAGGGCATGTAGTATGGGGGATGCTCTAGCATTTGGGTAAAAACTCTATGGTGACCACTGCTAGTACCATTTTATGTAATTCCACTGTAATCAAGACAAAATCCATCTCAAGCAGTTTCTCTGGAGAGGTGCCATAGAAATGTTCTAAATATATAAATAATCATTGCAAATATCAATGTGTTTCTTGCTATAGCATACAAATCTAATCTAATTCTTCTTCTGGCACTTTCAAAATGTGGCTTATATAGCAAATGGGTGGACCAAATGAACAACTTAGAAGCTCTTCTTCAGGAGCTCAAATGCCATCATCAGGCAGTCCCTTTTTGATCCTACCCAAACATTCATATTGTTATCTATAATACAACACAGTGTCATAACTGCTTAGGTTTGTGTGATATTGAAGCTTTGGTAAAACAGCCACTTTCCTTCTATCATACAAATAAGTGTTCAAATACACCTGCTATCGTCTCATTACTATCATTAGAGAGCAAAAGAAAGCAATGCATGTTGCTCTCCAGTCTGAAACATGATCAGCTGTTCCAAGAAGCATAGATGATATGTCAGATAAAATGCTTACTACAAAACAAGCAACACACTGTTAAAAAGTTCAGCTCTCTGGACATACCTTGCTACTAATGTAATCTTTCCCATAACTGTTCAGACTCAGATCCCACAAATCTCTGGGAAAGACCACAACGTAACAACACTCTGGATGAAATGAGAAAAAAGGACCTTAAAAGGTGCTAAGAGTTTATTGAAATGAACTGCCTGAAGGCCAAGCCCAATATGTTTTGAGTGAGCAGACTGAAGGGCTGCCTAGAATATTCAATCCAGCACCTATATATTGCCTCTTGCATTGTCTCTTGTACTACTGTACTCTAGCCTAGCATCTTATGAGATCCTCTCCTCTCAAATATGAAAGTCAGTTCAAACCAAACACCTGGCAGTTCACAGGCATGAACTGCACATGCAAATGGCCAACTTCTATGAGTAGTATAACACCAGACTAACAAGATCATGGATCACAAGAGTGGCAAATTTGCAGTGCGTTTAGACTGGTTTTACTGATGGCTTTCCCAGTTGAAAATAGACAGAGACTCTAGCATTCCATTCCTGATATAATACTTAGAATACTGGAAAATAATTGTATCAGGAACTATTCAGCAATTTACAACCATTATTTAACTTATATACAGTAAAGTGATGGTCTAGGTTACTTTACTTCATTCAACAAACAGTAAACTATCCTACACTCACTTCAATTTTTGATTAACGTACAAAATGGGAGACTATTGGGGTTTCGACTTTGACAGGAAAAACATATACTTGAGCAAGCAATATTTTAATAAAAAGTTAGATTAGTGGTTTGTTATAGCATCTATAATCCAATCCAAATCTATAATCCGAATCCAAGGCAAACCATTCAACATCACAGTAATCCAACTCTATGCCCCAACCACTGCTGAAGTGGACCAGTTCTATGAAGACCTACAACACCTCATAAAACTAACACCAAAAAATGATGTCCTCATCACCATAGGGGACTGGAATGCTAAAGTAGGAAATCAAAAGGTAACTGGAATAACAGACACATTTGGCCTTGGAGAACAAAATGAAGCAGAGCAAAGGCTAACAGAGTTCTGTCAAGAAAATACACTAGTCATAGCAAATACCCTTTTCCAACAACCTAAGAGGCAACTCTACACATGGACATCACCAGATGGACAACACCAAAATCAGATTGACTATATAATTTGCAGTCAAAGATGGAGAAGCTCTATCCAGTCAGTAAAAACAAGACCTGGAGCTGACTGTGGCTCAGATCATGAGCTACTCATTGCAAAATTCAGACTTAAACTGAAGAAAGTTGGGAAAACCACTAGGCCATTCAGATTTGACCTAGATCGCATCCCCGATGAATATACAGTAGAGGTGAAGAATAGGTTTAATGGACTAGATTTGATAGACAGAGTGCCTGAAGAACTATGGACAGAGATTCATGACACTGTACAGGAGGCAGCAATCACCACCATCCCAAAGAAAAAGAAATGCAAGAAAGTAAAGTGGCTGTCTGATGAGGCTTTACAAATAGCAGAGGAAAGAAGGAAAGTGAAAGGCAAAGTTGAAAAGGAAAGATTTACCCAACTGAATGCAGATTTCCAGAGAACAGCAAGGAGAGATAAGGAAGCTTTCCTGAATGACCAATGCAAAGTAATAGAGGGAAACAATAGCTTGGGAGGACTAGAGATCTCTTCAAGAAAACTGGAGAAATCAAGGGAACGTTCCATGCAAAGCTGGCCATGATAAAGGACAAAAATGGTAGGGACCTAACAGAAGCAGAAGAGATTAGGAAAAGATGGCAAGAATACACAGAAGAACTATACAAGGACCTCAATGTCCTTGACAACCACGATGGTATAATTGCTGACCTCGAGCCAGACATCCTGGAATGCGAAGTTAAATGGGCCTTAGAAAGCATTACTAACAACAAAGCTAGTAGAGGTGATGGTATCCCAGCTGAACTATTCAAAGTCTTAAAAGAAGATGCTGTTAAAGTGCTGCACTCAATTTGCCAACAAGTTTGGAAAACACAACAGTGGCCACAGGATTGGAAAAGGTCAGTATACATTCCAATCCCAAAGAAGGGCAATGCCAAGGAAGGTTCAACTATCGCACAATTGCACTCATTTCACATGCTAGCAAGGTCATGCTCAAGATCCTACAAGCTAGGCTCCAACAGTACGTGGATAGAGAACTGCCAGAAGTACAAGCTAGGTTTTGAAGAGGTAGAGGAACTAGAGATTAAATTGCCAACATTCGCTGGATTATGGAGAAAGCAAAAGAGTACCAGAAAAACATCTACTTCTGCTTCATTGACTATGCTAAAGCCTTCGATTGTGTGGATCACAACAAACTATGGCAAGTTCTTAAAGAGATGGGAGTACCAGACCACCTCACATGTCTCCTGAGAAACCTGTATAAGTGTCAAGAAGCAACAGTTAGAACTGGATATGGAACAACTGATTGGTTTAGCATAGGAAAAGGGGTACGACAAGGATGTATATTGTCACCTTGCTTATTTAATTTATATGCAGAGTACATCATGTGAAATGCTGGCCTGGATGAATCACAAGCTGGAGTTAAGATTGCTGGGGAAAAGATCAATAACCTCAGATATGCAGACGATACCACTCTGATGGCAGAAAGGGAAGAGGACCTCAAGAGCCTCTTGCTCAGAGTGAAAGAGGAGAGCGCAAAAGTGGGCTTGAAGCCTAACATCAAAAAACTAAGATCATGGCATCTGGCCCCATCCTTGGCAAATAGAAGGGAAAGTCGTAGAAGTAGTGACAGACTTCATGTTCCTGGGA
Organism: Gekko gecko; assembly: GCA_029375565.1. Taxonomy (NCBI): domain Eukaryota; kingdom Metazoa; phylum Chordata; class Lepidosauria; order Squamata; family Gekkonidae; genus Gekko; species Gekko gecko. The sequence continues at coordinate 122,755,176 of JAPDNY010000006.1, read as the reverse complement.
TCCCAGATCACTGCAGATGGTGACTGCAGCCATGAAATTAAAAGACGCCTGCTCCTTGGGAGGAAAGCAATGGTAAACCTAAACAGCATGATAAAAAGCAGAGACATCACCTTCCCAACAAAAGTCCACATGGTCAAAGCAATGGTATTCCCAGTAGTAATGTATGGCTATGAGAGTTGGACTATAAGGAAGGCCGAGCGCCGAGATCCACGCATGCACTAGCTACGGGAAGACGTGCCTCCGACTCAGTCCACCAAGTTAAAAGATTTATGGCCTAACAAGAACATAAGAAGGTAATAAATTACTTGGGAGAGTAGAAAATAAGCCTCTAACTGAGAGAGGATAAGAAAGAAAGCAGGAAGGCGAAGGGAAAGGGGAAAAAAAATCTAGAGATAACATTAACCAGGTGGGGTGGCAGAGCTACAAGCTATAAACTAATTACAGCAATTCAAGGCAGCAGTCAAGGGTTGTAAATAAACAAAATATGGCTCGAAACATCAGAGAACTATCGGAGCAACTAGCCGCATTTCAAAAGATAGTGACAGATGATTTAGAAGCTCTGAAAAAAGATACTACTCAGAGAGCAGAGGAGATAGATAAAGTGAAAGAAATTGCCGAAGAGGCAAAAAATAAAGCCAACACTAACGAGGAAAGGATTAAGGAGATGGCAAAAAACTTAGCAAGACAGTCAGACCGTCAGCGAAGGAGGAATATGATTATAACTGGTATCAGTGAAGAGATTACGCCAAGGCATTTAGAAGAAGCACTTTGCAGGTGGTTTACAGAAAATGGCGCCCAGGTGGAGCAAGCGGAGATTGAAAGTAGGTTCATAGACTTTTCAGGAAACAAAAAGGAGGAGAGCCTAGACACGTGGTAATTGCCTTTGCAAGAGAAAAATTAGAAGACGAGGTCTTTAGAACTCTCAGGAGGGTTAAGGACCTGGAGTTTAAAGGAAGGAAAGCTTATGTGAGCCATGACTTTAGTCAAGAGACGCTGCAGGAAAAAAGGTTGCTGAAATCCTATGCACAAAAACTTAATAAAGAAGGAATAAATTTTACCTGGGGTTATCCAACAACTCTGATTGTGTTTCGCGATGGTAAGAGATATAGAGCTAGGAATCCGACTGAAGCAACTAAAAAGCTTGACGAAATGGGAGTAGACTCTAGCAACTGTGAAGAGGACGAGATGGAGCACGACAGCAACCCAGACGCGGACGACGAGGAGTCAAGGCCACACGGCTCTAAGCGGCTAAGAACTAACTCCCACGCAGCCAGCAGCTAAAGGGAAGTATATACTTATAGTTAGGCCTAATGTTAATTAATGTGATAAGAAAAGCAAAGTGGGAGAGGAGGTGGGATGCGGGATCTCTGGAATGTGGAGAGAAGGGGTGGGAAACCCCAGAATAGTTTCTCTTTCACTTGGGAGAGGGAAAGGGGGCTTGGGGAACAACAGGGGAATAGCTAACAAGCTTCGGCAACGGGGGAGTGGTATGAAGTTTTCTAAAGAATATGGCTAGACCAATCAAAATACTTTCACTGAATGTAAATGGCTTATCCTCAAACCTCAAGTGATACCGGCTAGGCAAGATGGCAAGAGATTAAGGCATTAATCTAATATGCATTCAGGAAACACATAAAGCCAAAAGGGACCCTAAACCACTCCTCAACAACCCGGGGTGGGTAAGTTTAATTGAGTCTAGAGGGACCAACAAAGCAAGGGGAGTGGCGATATTAGCAAATAAAAACTTGAATGTAGAGGTAGTAGATAAAATGGTGGATAAAGAGGGTAGGCAGGGCTGGCTCGCCCACTAGGCGAGCTAGACGCTCACCTAGGGCACTGGGCCCGCAGGGGCGCCAAACGGCCCCCTGCCCCCTTCCCGCCACAGCCATCAACAGTGAAGACTGCCCCAGTGGGGCACCCTGGGGGGGAGAGGAGGCAGGCCGGCGGCGCAGAAGGCAGCGGCGGATCTTTCCTGCCCTCCCCCCTCGGGCTCAGAGAAGACAAGAGGGAAAAGATGGGGGTGTAAAACCCCGCCTCTTTCCTGCCTTTCCTGGGTGCCCTGGGGGGAGAGGCGGCAGGGGGGCGGCGCAGGAGGTGGGGGCGGAGCTTTCCCACCCTCGCCCTCCCCCCTCTGGGAGCGGGCATGGGACTGTCTCGAAGGAGCCCAACAGGTGGCGGCAGAGGAGGCGTGAGGCCGGGCGGGCCAAGTTCCCTTCCCCGCCCGCCTGCCCACTCAGGGGTTGGCGGGGCAGCACGGGGGACGCCGAGCAGCCCCAGCCGCCGCCCCTTCTGGCCCGGGTGAGTCGAGGCACAGGGCAAGGGAGGGAGCCCCCTCGCTCCCACCTCTTTCTGCCCCAACGGGCAGCCGGGCCGCCTCCTTGAGGAATCCGCAGGCTCCTTTCCCAGTGGGCCCGCGCATGCCTGAAGCCCCCCCACCATCGCCGCCGCCCCGCTGTCCTGGCTAGGCCTCTGCTGAGAGCAAAGGCAGCTGCCCGGGGTGTGGCGGCGGGCAGGCGGGGGTCCTGGTGGGGTGGCACGTGCGGCGAAGAGGCTGCTCAACCACCCAGAGCCCTTCAGATCTGGAAAGGGGGAAGGTGGACTCCGCCCCTGCCAGCGCGAGGAGGGCTGGGCCACTGGGGGCTCGAGGCTGCTGAGGGGTGGCTTTTCCCCCCGGAGGAGAGGGGAGGCCTGGCCGGAGCCGCCCGGACCCTTCCCTTCCCCGACAGCGGGAGAGTGGAGAGAGGCTGCGCCGCCCCCTCCCCCCAGGACCTGGCGCTGCTGCAGCAGGACAGAGGCAGCTCCCCGGCAGGCAGGCAGGCGTGGAGGGAGCCGGGCGGAGGAAAGGCAAGACAGCCCCCCCCGGTCCTAGAGCTGGAGGACGCGCCAGGAAAATCCCAAGAGTAGACCCACTGAGGCTTCCCTGCTGATCTGCCTCCTCCAGGCCCTGCCTGGAGGTTGGCAACCCCATGATTGGTGGGCTCGCGCAGGGGGGCGCCACAAGGTAGCCCTGCCTAGGGTGCAAAAAACCCTAGAGCCGGCCCTGAGAGTAGGTATGCCTTAGTCAGAGGCAAAATAAACAAAACATATTTTACAATCCTTAATCTATATGCACCAAATAGAGGTCAAAAGAAGTTCCTAAATAAAGTAATGAAAAAGACTCAAAATCTTGTTCAAGGAGACTTAATTGTTACTGGTGATTTTAATATGGGCATCACAAAACATACTAAAAGTCTTATAAACAAATGGGGATTAAAGGAAGTATATGAGCTAATTGGCCAAAAACCCACCCCCACCTTCTTTTCCAACAGGTTCAGAACCTATTCTTGTATAGACTTTGTCCTAACTAAGGAAACCAGAACACTTTCGGTCAAAACGGCCTGAACATATCCAATTTGGATTTCAGATCACGCCCCAATAACTGTGGAGCTGGACTTGAGGGCAGAATGGACCATGAGACCTTGGAGATACAATAATCTAGTTATGGCAAAAAAAGAAGATAAGGAACATATAGAAAAACAAATTAAACTATATTTTAAAGAAAATAGGCATACAGTAACCACCAACACCTTGTGGGATGCAGCGAAAGCAGTAATTAGAGGACATTGTATAAGGAAAGAAATAAACATTAAAAAAGAGTGTGTACCAAAACAGACAAAAGAAGATTCAGGAGTTGAGAATGCTCCAACAACAACAAATGAGGAGGTATAACTCACAAAGGCAGACCCAAATCAGAGAACTAAAAAAAGAACTAGATAAGTTAGATCTTATAACCTTATGGAAAAAGGAAACGTTAATTAAAAATGAATATTGGAGAGGCTTCCGGTCGGAGTTAAAATGGCAAATTGACACACTTTGCGATTTGTGCAAGGTGCACAGCAATATCTGACGACAGTCTGGGCTCTACCTGGCCCAGCGCAGCACTCCCCAGACGGGGGGGTGGCAAGCAAGCAGCGAAGCCTGAGGGGGAGTTGAGATCGGTGTGGATAAGCTTCGAAGGAAGCTTGTTTACACTTTGATCTCCTTCCGCGGAGAGGGCAGTTGCTAATCAGCACTACAGATACCAGCTGGGCTGAGAATTCAGCATAAATTCGTCATCTACCGACCTCTTTAACATCAAGATTAACATCGATTACAGAAGAAGCACTGCGAAACCCCGAGATTACAAGCAAGGTAACAAAAGAACAATTGCTTACCGGTTTAAAGAAGAACGCGAAATTGAAACATACGGATAAGCGTAGAAACCTTTAATGAACTATTCCGCTTGATTTAAAAGTTAAAAGAAAGCTTTCCTTTAGAGAAAACGGCCGAAAATTGACTTTGTTTTGCATTCCTGTGATCAGCTAAGTCTAAACTTTGCGTAGCAGAAACGAAACTGACTGTGACTCTATGATACAGGAAGTAGACTAGAGTGGATGTTTTTCGAAGTCGCTGTACCGGAAGTAGACGGTTGTTTTAGTGTGTGACACCACCACCACCGGAAGTTGGATTACAGTGACGGACAGACAAACAGGAAGTTCGGAAAGAGCCTACTCTAGCCAGAAAACCATAGAGAAATTGCGCCCGACATTTTGAGGAGGACTAAATTTTAAAAAGTTATTTTTAAGCCGAAAAAGCATTGGAAGAAGTTACAAAGGTGGCGATTTGGCTTGAAGATTGTTAATATAAAGATTGATTAGCCCGGAAGTCGCTTTCAAGACGGATTTGAGGTCAAGACCAAGAGCTGCCTCATCACCCAGCCCAAGAATGACTGCAAAGGAAAAAAAGAGTGGCAGGCTGCTATGGAAGCGATGGAAAAACGGATGACTGAAGTGGTGCAGAGTTTGGGAAAGCAAATAGAATCACAGCTGCAACAACAGCTGCAACAACAGCTGCAAATACAATTGGAGCAAATAGAACAAGTACAAGTCCAAGTACAGAAAAAAATATGGAAGAATTAAAAGAACTGGTACTAACAGAAGTGGCAGGGATAAAAAAAGATACAGAGGACGTTAAAAAAGAGGTTAAAAGTCTGGTGACAAAATCAGAAGAAATGGAACAGAAAGTTAAAAGAACCTTGTCAGAAAATACAAGATTGGAGTCCATGATGGAATATAGGGCTACTCAGAATCATCTGAGATTGAGAGGAATAGAAGAGGAGGAAGACCAGGACTTACGGGCCCTAGTAATTAATACATTGACAACTTACATAGGGGAAGATGTTGGAGACTTGGATCCAGACTTTGACCTGATTTATAGAGTAAACTCAGCTTATGCCAAGAGAAAGCAATTACCCAGAGATGTGATTGTTCAATTTGTGACTACAAAAATGAAGGAAGACGTTTTCAAGAAGCAATTTACACAACCGTTGGAAATTAATGGAAAAAAAATAATAATTCTGAGAGAAATTCTGAGATCGATCTTACAAGATAGAAAGAAATTCAAGAAATTAACAGACAGATTAAAAGAAATGAGTATCAGGTTTAGATGGGAGATTCCATATGGATTATCATTTGTTTACAATTCGGTGAGATTTACCCTCAAAACGGAAGGAGATATATACAGATTTAAAGAGAACAACTTTGATGACTTTAAAGACATTTAATTCAAAACAACTATGGATTACAAATTTTTATCTTGGAATGTAAATGGACTAAATTCACCAAACAAAAGAAGATTAGTGAGTCATTGGATAGAGAAACAAAAATGTAACATAATTTGTCTACAAGAAACACATATCAGAAAGCAAGATAATAAATATTTGATTAATAAAAAATTGGGAGAAGAATTTCATTCCTTAGCAATTAATAAGAAAAAAGGAACAGTGATATACATTGCAAAAGAATTGGAACCTAAACAAATCTTCTCAGACAAAGAAGGAAGATATGTTGGCGTGGAAATAACGATGAATACAAAAAAGACATTGCTTGTAAATATATATGCACCCAATGGTGCGAAAGAGACTTTTTTTAAAGATTTGACTAAAGAGTTGGACTGTCTAAATTATGATCAAATAGTCCTTGCAGGAGACTTTAATGGTACAGTGAATAATGTATTGGACAGAAAATCCAAAGCAACTGGAGAGACGGTTGGAAAGTTGCCAAAAAAATTTTTTCAGCTAATGAAGCAAGAGAAACTAGAGGATGTTTGGAGGAAGTGGAACCCCAAGACAAAGGATTATACGTTTTATTCTAACAGACATGACTCCTTTTCCAGAATTGATATGATTTGGATGCCAGAGGAGATGGCGCAAAAAACCTATAAAATACAAATTTTACCGAAAACTAATTCAGACCACAACCCCTTACTTTGGATATCTAAAGAAAAGCCCAAACAATTATATTGGAGAATTAATGAGGACTTATTGGATCAAAAATTAATTAATGAAACTTTGAAAAAAGAGACAAAAAGCTTCTTTGAACTGAATTTAAACAAAGGTACGGATATACAAGTTGTATGGGATACATACAAAGCGGTAATGAGAGGTTTGCTTATCTCTCTGAACTCTAAAGATAAAAAACAAAGGATGCAACAACAAAAGGACCTACATGAAAAAATTCGACAAAAGGAAAAGGCACTAAAGAAAAGACCAGGGAAGAAAAAGATTATTAAAGAGATCCACTTTCTACAGGATCAACTGAATGTTCTACTCAACAGAGAATTATACTGGAACCTGAAGAAACTACAGCAAAAAGCATTTGAGGGTGCAAATAAACCAGGAAAATTTTTATCGTGGCAATTGAAAAATAAAAAAGAAAGGAATTTTATAAATAAGATTACCGAAGATGGAAAGGATGTTATGAATTTGAATGGCATAAAAAGAGTCTTCTTTAAATACTACGCCAAACTGTTTAAAAAGAAAGGAATTGATCAACAGAAGATTAAGAAATACTTGGAGACTATTGAAGTTCCAGAGCTGGGAAAACAAATTAAAGAGTTATTAAATGGTTTAGTAACGAAGGAAGAAGTCACAATGGCGATAGAAGATGCAAAGTTGGGAAAAGCTCCAGGTCCAGATGGCTTTACTGCAAAGTTCTACAAGAAATTTAAAGAGGAGCTAACCCCTATCTTAGTACTTCTGTCGAATGAGATAAGAAAGACTAAACGGATCCCAGATTCATGGAAAGAAGCAAATATTTCATTGATACCCAAAGAAGGTTTGGATTTAACTCATGTCAAGAATTATAGACCAATATCGCTATTAAATAATGATTATAAATTATTTGCAAAAATAATTTCGGAAAGACTGAAAAAACATCTGAAAGATACTATAGCGGAAGAACAAGCTGGTTTCTTACCAAATAGACAAATCAGAGACAATTTAAGAGTGGTGATTGATGCAATTGAATATTATGACAAACATCCAGAAAAAGAAGTTGGATTCCTCTTCCTTGATGCGGAAAAAGCTTTTGATAATTTAAACTGGGAATTTATGCTGCAAGTTATTGAAAAAATGGATATAGGACAGTCTTTTTAAACATGATTGTGGCAATTTATTCAGAACAAAAAGCGACTTTGAATATAAACAAAGAAAGAACGGATTTCTTCCAAGTCCAAAAGGGAACACGTCAAGGTTGCCCGTTATCCCCGTTGCTGTTTATTTGGATATTGGAAATATTATTGACAGCGATAAGAAAAGATAACAGCATTGAAGGACTTACAGTGAAAGGTTTTGCATATAAATACAGGGCATTTGCAGACGATGTAATGTTTATGATTCAGGATCCAATTGAGAAAATACCACAATTGATGGAAAAAATTGAAGAATTTGGTTCAGTTGCGGGATTCTATGTTAATAAAAGTAAAACCAAGGTGATGTGCAAAAATATGACGAAGCAAAGGCAAACAGAATTACAAGAGAAAATTCAATGTGAAGTAGTTACAAAGACTAAATATTTAGGAATTGAATTAACCATGAAAAATATTGATCTGTTTAAAAATAATTATGAAAAGGTGTGGTACAAGATTCAGCAAGACATGAAGAAATGGGACACGTTGAATTTATCACTATTGGGAAGAATTGCAACTGTAAAAATGAATGTCTTACCGCGTTTGATGTTCTTATTTCAGACTATTCCAATATTAAAACAAAGGAAAGTATTGGATACGTGGCAGAAAGAATTACCCAAATTTGTATGGGCAGGAAGAAAACCAAGGATTAAAATGAAAATTTTATGTGATGCAAAGGAAAGAGGAGGTCTACAATTACCAAATCTAAGACTGTATTATGATGCCGTCTGTTTAACATGGTTGGAACAGTGGATTAATCTTGAGAATAAGAAGTTATTGGCTTTAGAAGGGCATGACAACAAGTTTGGATGGCACGCATACTTATGATATGGAAAAGTAAAAATGGACAAATTCTTCAAACACTACTTTATAAGACAATCACTGTTCGAGACTTGGATGAGATATAGAAAATTCTTCTCAGAAGAAAGACCACTTTGGATAGTACCAGCAGAAGTGATTAATCCATATTCAAGGAATCAAGGGTTAGATTGGCTACCTTATAAAAGTCTTTTAAAATTAGAAGGGAAAAACTTTGTGTTAAAAGACAGATTTGATGTGGAATTTGAATATGATTGGTTGAAGTATAGACAAATTCATGACTTATTTAAGACCGATAAAAGAGAACATGGTTTTAGAGAAAATAATGTGGAAATTGAAACTGTATGGCTTGAAAAGGGGAAAAAAATGATTTCTAAACTGTACAAGGTTTTATTGAAATGGTATACTGAGGATGAAATTGTAAAAGAGCAAATGATAAAATGGGCGGTAAATGTTAATAACGAGATATTAATGTCATCTTGGGAATATTTGTGGAAAAGGTCAATGAAAATTTCAACTTGTGTAAATGTTAAAGAGAATTGTTATAAAATGATGTATAGATGATATATGACGCCTAAAAAAATTGCTATTATAAATGAAAGTATGTCTAACAAATGTTGGAAATGTAAGAAACATGAAGGGTCTTTTTACCATATGTGGTGGACATGCGATAAAGCAGTATGTTATTGGACTAAGATCCACAATGAGATACAAAAAATTCTGAAATGTACTTTTAAGAAAGACCCACAGATGTTATTGCTAGGTCTTAAAATGGAAGAAATAAATGTAGCCAAGAGAACATTATTATGGTACTTGATTACAGCAGCTAGACTGACTTTTGCTCAATGTTGGAAACAAGATAAAGTACCTGAAACATGGGAATGGATTAAGAAGACGTTGTTTATGGCAGAAATGGACAAACTAACAAGAAAGTTAAACAACGAAGAAGATGAAACTTTTTTTGAAGACTGGAAAGACTTTCAAGAATATCTGTTGAAAAACTGGGATATTAAACGTGGTTTGATTTGTTTTGATAGTTATTAAGAAGAAAATGAAAGAGAGTTAGTTTTCTGAATTGTTACCGTTAGTAAGAGAATATAAGTTTAGAAGTAATTGTAATAGAATAAGAGAGACATTAATGGGGTTGGAGCAGTGCGGGAAGCCTTGTTTGGGGGGGAGAGGGAGAAAGAAAAATGGATATGTAGTGATTTGTTTAAATTGTATGAACATGTGATATATCCAATAAAAAACTGTATTAAAAAAAAAATGAATATTGGAGGAGTAGTATAAAGTCAACCCAAAGATTAGTAAAACATTTACGAACTAGAAAAGAAAAACAAAGTGTGAAGAGTATAAGAGAGGGTTCTAACGTAATGGAAGATTCAAAGGAAATTAGGGAGGCCTTTGCACAATTTTATCAAAACTTATATAAAGAGAAAGAAATGGCAAAGTTTGAGGAAAAAATACAATCCACAATAACACCAGAAGACAGATAGGGACTAGAAAAGGACGTAACAGTACAGGAAATAATTGAGGTAATTAAAAAACTAAAAAAAGGGAAATCGCCGGGGTTAGATGGATTTACTGCAGAGTTTTATAAGGAACTGGTAGAAGTCTTAGCACCAGAACGTCAGATAACTTTCAATGCGATAATGAAAGGGGAACAAGCCCCAAATTTACTGAGAAAAGCAGAAATAGTGGTGATCCCCAAACCACAAAAAGACCCAGAAATGGTTAGTTCATATAGGCCAATTAGTCTGCTTAACCAGGTTTATAAGATTTTTCTTAAAATACTAGCAAACAGACTAAAAGAGGTGATACCGAAAATAGTTAAAGGGGACCAATATAGGTTTGTGAGAGGAAGGAATATAAGCTACCCAATTAGAAATATCTTTAATACAAGTGGAGACCCGCAAGAAACTTGCGGGATGGTCATCCCATTCCTCACACCTTTGCTTCCTCTCCTTACCTATCTCACACTCTTTCTCCCTTCTGGGGGTGGAGCCATAGACTCAACCCTCCAAAGCAGCCATTTTATCCAGGGGAACTGATCTCTGCCACCTGGACAACAGTTGTAATTCTGGGTGATCTCCAGCCCTCACCCAGAGGCTGGCAATGGTAGTTCTCATGGAGGAAATGGCTGGTTTGGAGGGTGGAGTCTATGGCATTATACTGGTCTGAATTCCTCCCCTCCTCAAACCCCACCATCCCCAGGATCTACCCCTTAAATGTCCAGGAGTTTCCCAATCCAGAGTTGGCAACCCTATTTCCTTCCCACCCAACAGCCAACTTAACCTTTATCTGCCTGTATCTGTCTTCAGCTTTTCGTCTCCACCCCCTCCCCCACAGCTTCTACCAAGGAAAATTATAGTCTTTCTCCACAGTGGGGACCAAAGCAGCTTACATTATTCTCACCTCCTTTTTATATGCACAACAACCCTGTGAGGTTGGTTAGGCTGAAAAAGTATGTGACTGGTCCAAAGTCACCCAGTCAGCTTCCACCGCAATATGGGGATCTGAACCTGGGTCTTGCAGACCCTACTCTGAGGCTCTAACTGCTGCACCACTGCTGGCTTTCATAGGGTGGCTGCTGAACAGCAGCAAGCAGCCAGGCCAAGTTGAGTCATGCAAATTAGGTGGTATCAAGTCACCCAGAGGGTGCTGCCTAGGGATGCCAGCCTCCAGGTGGGATCTGGGGATCCCCTAGAATTACTGCTCAGCTCCAGACTACTGAGATAACTTCCCCTGGAGAAAATGGATGCTTTGGAGGGTGGACTCTAGGGCATTGTACCCCACTGAGGTCCCTGTCCTCCCCAGGCTCCATCCCCAAATCTCCAGGAGTTTCCAGACCTGGAGCTGGCAACCCCACTACCCCCATCCCCTGCTAGTGCCCATGGGGGAACCTGGCAACCCTAGACTGCTGCCAGGCCTAGGGTTGGCAACCTCCAAGTGGGGCCTGGAGAGTGAACTCCAGAGATCTGTGAACAACAGAGATCTGTCTCCCTGGAGAAAATGGCTGCTTTGGAGGGTGGATTCTGTGGCATGATACCCAGCTGAGGCCTCTCCCTTCCCCAAATCCTGCCCTCCTTGCACTCCACCCCAAAACCTCTAGGAATCCCCCAGCCTGGCCCCAAGGCTCCCTCCCTCCCCCTCCCTCCAAGGCCGAAAGAGGCCTGGAAAGAAAGGGCCCTTCTCCCCCACCCTTTGACTGACAGAGCCAGTTAGAAGTCTCCTCTCCCCCCACCCCCAACGTTCTAATCTCTCACCGTTGATACCTGGAGTCAGGTCCCTGCAGAGGCCATTTCAAAAGGCTTTTTGGGGGGAATTCAACCGTCCCTGAAGGGATTTCCTCACTTTTCGGATTTTTCTACAAACCCATGAAGTCTACTGACTATGCAGGAAAAGCTGTTGGGGGAGAGTGAGGCCCCTGTTGGAGGGAATAGGTATCCGCATAGAAAAAAAAAGTCTGGGAATTAGAATAAGGATAATAGAACATGGCCAAAAAAAAAAAGTTTGCCCTCCTTAAGTTGGATGTCTACAAGGCCTTCGATACGCTTTCTCATGGATATATTTGGAAGATTATGGATGAATATGAGATAGGTGGAAACTTTAAGAATGCTATACAAGAAGTATATAAAGGAGGGAAGGCAGCCGTAAGACTAAATGGAGGGCATTCAAGGGATTTTAGTATGCAGAGAGGAGTAAGGCAAGGATGTCCTCTTTCTCCATACTTATTTATTATCGGGGTTGAGATATTAGTGGAAAGAATAAGGAACAACGGTAGAATAGATGGCTATCGCATTGGTAACGAGGAACTTAAGATTAACCTGTTTGCAGATCATATGATGGTAACTCTGACAAATCCTAAAGAGGGAATCAGAGAAATAAGAACTATATTGGAGGATTTCGAAGCATATTCAGGGTTAAGAGTAAACATGGATAAATCTGAAATCATGTACTTCAATGCTGGTAAAGTAGAGAGAAGAGAAATCGCAAAGATGACAAAAATGGGGCCCGGAGCCAACAATAAAATACTTAGGGATCGAAATTAGGAAGAATTGGGAAAAAACAGGTGAAAGGAATTTCAAAACAGTCTGGAAGAAGGTCTGTAAGGACATGAAAAGATAGGCAAACAAAAATCTAAGTATTTCAAATAAAATAAGAACGGCTAAGATGTTTCTAATCTCTAAAATGATGTACTTTTAGAGATTTCAAACGCTCCCAGTAGAATTAAACATACAACAGTTAGCAAAATGGAATGGAACAATTAGAGAATGGGTATTTGGAAATAAAAAACCTAGAATGCTGAAGAGATTTATATATAACCCACAGAATGCAATGGGGTGGGGTATACCTAATTTGATAGACTATTATGAGGCTTTTAATGTCAAGTCACTGATAGATATAGGAGAGGACGTGGATCAGAAATGGGTCAGATTGGAAAATGAATTAAACAAGGGAGCTTGGAGATTTGGTATTTTTACAAGGGAAGTGAATAAGGAATATGGCAAAGCAGTGGGACATAGGAGAACAGCATTGAAAATATGGAAGAAATGGCAACCCATTTGGTTGAGCAAACCTTCTGAATGGGCATCACTAGAAAGTCTATATGAGGAAATTGATGACCCCCATTGGTGGAAAGTTCTTAAAGAAAAGGGCTTTACCAGAACAAGAGATATGTACAAAGAAACTGGCCAACCTAAGTCTTTACAAACAATAATAGAGACGGTAGGGAAACAGCATTGGTTGAAATTGACGGGACTATATAATGCAATAAAAAAGAAGCGGCAAAAGAGGGAGGGAGATTCAGAAGGAATTGCAGAAGTACTGTACAAAGAGAAGAGAAAGACAAGTAGAGGCTTAGCTGGTAAGATATATAAAAAATGACTACCAATGAGGAATCAATAATTAAAAGCATTCAGGAGAAATGGCATAGAGAAGGACTGACTTCAGAAATAACCCTAAAAAAATTAATGACGGGAGTCAAAAAGATTAAATTCAATAAATTTAGAGAAATGGAGCAGAAGTGTTTTACTAAATGGTATCGGACGCCAGCCCAACTAGCCAATATGATATCTGGGATGAGTTCGAACTGTTGGCACTGCAATCAGGTAAAAGGCTGGTACTCGCATACGTGGTGGGAATGTGCCAAAGTTCAGGATTTTTGGAAGAAAATATTGGATAGGATAAAAGACAAGATAGGTGTATTAATACCAATAGATATTAACTTAATGACATTAGGTATCTTGAAGAGTGAGATAAAAGAAAGCAAATACCAAGAGGTACTCGAGGCGATGATATTAGCTGGGAAAACTGTTATAGTATTAGGATGGAAAGATAAGAACAAGTGGACCATGGAGAACTGGAATAACTATCTTTTTGAATATATCCAATCAGATATCGTGGCCTTGACAATGGAGGAGAACACCTGGGAGGAAAAAAAGAGACGTATAAGAAAGAAATGGTCACCCTATTTTGATTGGATCAAGGAGGATGAAGCCAAGAAGGACATTCACTGGAAACTTTACACTTTGTGCCGTGGCTGAAGCAATGATGGAAGAAGAACAGGGGAGGGGGACTGAGGGAAGCGGGGGGGAGGGGAAGGGGGAAAAAAACCTTGTATAATGATGACGGAAAGACTATGTGTATGATAGTTGGTTAAAATAAAAAGCAAGTTGACTTGGAAAAAAAAAAAAAAAGGAAGGCCAAGTGCTGAAGAATAGATTCTTTTGAACTATGGTGCTGGTGAAGATTCTTGAGAGTCCCTTGGACTGCAAGGAGATCAAATCATTCACTCCTAAAAGAAATCAACCTTGACTGCTCCCTGGAAGGCCAGATCCTGAAGTTGAAGCTCAAATACTTTGGCCACCAAATGAGAAGGGAGCACTCACTGGAGAAGACCCTGATGCTGGGAAAGATTGAAGGTCAAAGAAGAAGGGGACGGCAAAGGATGAGATGGTTAGACAGTGTCATCAATGCAATGAATATGAAATTGAGCAAACTTCAGAGGACAGCGGAAGACAGGAGGGCCTTGTGTGATCTGGTCCATGGGGTTGCGAAGAGTTGGACTCGGCTGTGCGACTGAACAACAACAACATGGCATCTATTGCTTTGGACTTCTTGAGTACAGATATGTACATTACAGGATGAGTTGTAAGATAGTTGTTTGGACAGACTGCCCATAATACATTCAGGATACAATATAATATCATCACTGAATAATTTTGAAAGGTTGGGTAGTCAAAGAGATAGTGCAAATTACAGTCTAACAAATATCTTAGTCTCTTCCCCACCTCTGTCTTTAGGCTAAGACTAAATGTACTCTGTCCAAGAGTAACTGGGATAGAAATCTTTCTAGATCCATAACAGTTGCAGATTAATATTTGAGACATCTACTCTGCAATCATATGCTTGTGCACTTGGATAACTCTTGGGTTTTTTCCCCTCAGGGCTTATTTTACATTTTTTTCAGCATTCTCAAAGTAATCTGGTTCTCTTGATACAGCAACCAGTCCACCCATCTTTTCTTCCACTAGCTGTTACATGACTGACTGTTCTACAGCTAAAATTGTTCCTGAGCAAAGAATTTACAGCTACCAAAACCACATCCATGCATCTTGGTTTTGCAATGTGGAAGCACACAGCTGAAACGCAGTGTTACTGGTTAAGCAAGAAGTATGAAGTGTAAGATATACCAAGGCTAGATAGATTGTGCTTGGATAACACTCCTCCCCACCTGATGGGATAAAAATGGAATATCCCCTTCTGATGATGTAAAATAATTAAATAGAAATGATGTAAAAGAAATTAAATACATATATATTATCACAAGACCACTTAACAATGACTATCTACTTGGTTACCTTGAATCATCTTATAGTCACACAATATAGCTGATGGATGGTAAAATATATTAATGGTGGTGTCTGTATATTTCAGGCTACTCAAACGGAACATTATATTGTGAATGTCCTTTCAAATAACTGAAACCTCTGTCTTCTACTTGGTAGTCCATAAAATAATTTTCCTCTCAGCATGTCACTAATGGAACTGTGAATTTAAAATCTTCTGCTCTCAATTTGCCTTCCTCATACATAATCTGCAGTTACATCCATGAGGGTATGCCTGGATTAGTAGCTATTTGCACCATCTCCTGCTAGTGGTGCAAACAAGAAACTATGGGCCCAGGATCTGTCATAGTACTTCATGTCTTGTTTTTACATGCAAAATATTTTGCCACCATTGAAGAGGTCCAAGCTTTATATGACTGGTCAAGCCTCATGCAGTTCTTCCTGGCCACTATCTCACCTTCCTGCTCCTTCATTATCCATAATCTTTAAACATGTTTCCAAGCTATGAATTTGTGTTGTGATATCAATGCTGTATACAACCGAGAATCCCAGATGCTTCACCAGCCTGCCTGAATAATTCCACCCTTCCCTCCCTTCAGTTTCTGCCAACACAGGATCAAATTTATAGAATTTGGCTAAGCTCAAATTCACAAACCTAGAGCTTGTCAAGGTTTTTGTTTAAACCCAAGCTTGCAAATGATAGAAGGAGTTAAATATTTATGTACAGAAAACACATGAACATTTTCCCAGGACAGCAATAAACAAAGCCAAAACATTTTAGGCAAATAAGGGCACATAATAAAGTATATTGTATAGGCAAATAATCTTCCATTTCTTTTGAGAATGTTCTCATTAAGGCAGATCACAGAAACACAGTGCAAATACCTAAGGTGCATCATAGACAGTAAATCGATTATGCCTGAAAACATTAACAAAAAGTATTTCTCTATTCCAAGGTTATCCACTCACAGCTGTAAAGCAACAAGTAACTACAAAATGGCTAAAATTCTAGGGAAACTGCATTTCATAAATGGTTGATAAAAGTAATGTAATGAGTGTTACAGTGAAACATTCACAATCACAACTCCAACAGTGTCAAAAAAACTGATATACACAAACACACATTCATAAATATAATACTAGAAGCTGGCCATATGAGGTTCACATGTAGAATGGAAAAACGTGGTCTATTAAGAGAGATTTGCCAGTCAATGCATTCGAGGGGAGTACAGGCGAGTGTAGTGTCATCAGAGCCAAACTATGCAAGGGGAAGAAACATGACAGACTGGCCATTCTGTACAGGTCTGCAGCAAAGGCCTCTTTCCTCTGACTTGGTAGCAAAGACAGACATGAGGGGCTCACAGATGATGATTTCATCTGATTTCTACCTGTGGAGAGGGGGATAACAAGCCATTTACATACCCTCTCTCATTATAATGTGAGAAAGAGGGCATACAAATATTTTCCAACCTTAGCATTCTTTAGTTTTAGCATGGTTCAGCAACATTTCCTAAAGAAAGCAGCACATAACAGGTTATGTGACCAGCATCACTTGTACCTTAGCCAGTTTGCTGAAGGATCCCTTCTTCCTTTTAAGGAAGTTTATTCTTTAAAAGGAAGAAGGGATTCCTTCAGCAAACTGGCAAAGGTACATGTTAAAAGCAGCAATGTACAAACTCACAATCTCTTAGAAGGTCACAAAACATTATATTACTCCATCTTCATGCATCCTGATAGGATTATACTTCACATGGATGGAATTAACACATTATTTTCAAAATAGTGTACAGGCACAAATAAATCCTAGCTATCAAAGGCATACAAAGCAATTTCAGCAAAGGACTAGCCTTCTTCTACTGTTGTTCAACAACCTGGAACTGGAACAGGCCTCTCTGAAGTAGTTCTACTATCTTTCTATGAGGTATCATTTTACATATATGTGTCAGCAGGATATTTATGATGACAACCCTTCTTATATGCTCGAATCAGAAATGTTCAGGAGGGCATTTTGATAAGGGGGTTAGAATTGCAGTATAATGGAACAGTCCAGAGCTGTTCTTTTATAAGAGAGTAGAATTGTAGTCTACTGCAATATTTATTGTATGTATCATCTTGCTTTTACTTTGCAATCCACTTTTTGCAATCCACTTTCTGCATTGTTCATGGAAGGTAATGCTTTCTATTTGTATCATTTTCTAATTCTGTGATACTAATTCTATTGCATGCTTTATGCTGATTGAGTTGTTTTTATATTTTGTAATCACCTTGAATCTCCACCTTGCACCTTGACCTTAAGAAAGGTCAAGTAAATAAATAACTTGTACCTGGACAACACATATCAAAGCTTGCACTAGTATTTTGAAGATGTTCATGTCTAAGTCATGAATTCTTGGTTTGCAATGGTAAAGCAAGACTGACCAAGAAACACCAACTGTGATCTATCCATTTTTGACATAATTCATCATTCATCCAAATACAGAAGCCTATAAATGGGAAATGAATTAATAAACATGTGGTAGCTTAGGACCAATGCACATAGGCCAGTCCATGTTTGTTACACTCAATGGGGAGCTAGATTCCATTGTGCCTTCCTGATGAGTGTACCCATGTAATAGGTTGGATGAGATGTAGCCCCGTGGTAGAGCATGTTTGCATTCAAAAGGCTACAGGTCCAATCTGTGACACCTCCAATATGAAAACAACAGCAGGGCTGAGGAAGACCACAGCAAGCTGCTGACAGTCAGAGCAGACAATACGAGGTAGACAGGCCAACAGCCAGACTCCATATAAGGTGGATTCATTTGTCCACATGATTCACGTGTTTGCAAACATTATTCATATTTTACATTTTGGCTGCATTCAAACAGCACAAAAATCTGTGTTTTGATCAAATACCAGTTAGTCATGATGTCTGAATGCAGAAAGTCTAAACAAACCAGGTTTATTAGTTTGTACCAGTTTATGATTTCAAATTAGGGTTTGTAGCCACAATTGGTTCTAATCATGATTTGTTGTGATATCTGCATTCACAAACTATAGTTTGCTGCAACTGCAACAAATGAGGATGTCCTCCTTGCTCCAAGACAGGAAAGAGCCAAGAAGCAAACAAACTGAGGTTTATGTGCAAACAAGGACTGGTTACTTATTTCTTGCAAACCATAATCTTTTGCACAACCACAGTTTATCATGATATGTGAATGCAGCCACAGGATTGTAAATTTAAAACAGGCATATTCCTAAACATGTAAGGTGCAAACTGGCCCTAGCAAGTAAGTTATAACTTCAGCAAAGTTAAAGATAGGTTGGTGATTTGAACCATTCTTGTTCTACTTTAAATTTATATAAATGGCTACCGTTCTAGAACCCATAATATATTTTACCCTACCAGAATCCTTGCTTTCTAGTTTGCAGGAGCATTATTTGATACCTCCTTTTCATACATTCCTTCCTTCTAAATGGACTTCTGATCATCACTCAGTAAGTGCCTATTCATTTATACAGCTCTATATATTACAACACGTACAAACTGTTCTCAATGATACTCACAGGCAAGCACTTCCCACTTGAAGCTGCAAAGAAAGAAATAGCATAGGAAAGCTCAAGCTGTAATTCAGTGCAGGTATAAAAAGCAAAAAGCAGAGCAGCATACAGAAAGAGAATGGACGCAATCCCCACAAATAAGGAGACTAGAGTGGATATATCCAAAATCATAGCACAAAACAAAGCCCATGAATGTTAATTAGTGAAGTAAGGGCTATCATACATATATGGCTGTTTTCAAGCCAGTGCAAAATAGCAGAAGGTGCAAAAATAAGTCTGTACCTCTCTTTACTCAAGATTACCACCCTCAATCAACATACTCCAAATTTAGAACGAGGCCTTTGCTGGAGATCAAATCAGCTTGCCCACGGTTAATTACTAGGCTGGTACTGATGCTGCTCAGAAGAGCTCTGAAAAGGCAAGATTTCAGCACCTGCTTCATTTGTGCAACATTCTCCCCCCCTTGACAAATCTGGCCCCAACAGTGCTCTTGTTCTTATATTACTATGCAAAGCCTGACATCACATGTCTTACAGGATCATAACAAAATGAGTGTGCACAGTGGGATACCATAACCAATGAAAACGGGTCTCTTATGTAATTTGTTCATTTGCAGCACCACTACAAGGATTGTCTAGTGGAACATCTCTGACTGAAGTACCCAGTATTCGCCAATGTGGGAATATAGGGGATCGCCTTGCAATGGCTTGCTTCTTTTCTCCAGGGTTGGGGACAAAGGGTGGCACTAGGGGAACAGCAGTCCAGGAGACACCCGCTTGAGTTGTTGTTTAACATCTACATGCGCCCCCTTGCCCAGATTGCCTGGAGGTATGGGCTGGGGTGTCACCAGTACACTGATGACACCCAGCTCTATCTGATGTTGGGC
The DNA here is from genome assembly GCA_029375565.1 of Gekko gecko. Classification (NCBI taxonomy): domain Eukaryota; kingdom Metazoa; phylum Chordata; class Lepidosauria; order Squamata; family Gekkonidae; genus Gekko; species Gekko gecko. Next base: position 122,735,595 of record JAPDNY010000006.1, on the reverse strand, counting down.
AGCCGGTTGGACTCCAGCCCAGAAGACCTGGACTGGGCACTGCAAGCCGTGGCTGGTTGGCTTAGACTGAGCCAGCTGAAGTTGAACCTGGTCCTGTGCCTGAGTTGGGGTGGCCTGGGGATGGGGATCCCTCTCCCGACCTTCGATGGGGCTCCACTGGTGCCAGCGCTGGAGGCGAGGAGTTTAGGATTGCTCCTGGATCCCTCCTTAACTACGGAGGCCCAAGTAGCAGCCACTTGCAAGTCAGCCTTTTCCCACCTTCGGCTGATCTGGCGGTTCCCTTCCTCAACAACGATGACATGTAGTCACCTCAAGATTAGACTTCTGTAACACTCTGTACATGGAGCTGCCCTTGTTGCTAATCCGGAAGCTGCAGTTAGTGCAGAATGCCATGGCCAGGCTTTTGACGGGTCTCCCTAGATGGGAACACATACGGCCTGTGCTGAAAGCACTGCACTGGCTGCCAATAGCGTACCGAATTCACTTCAAGATGCTGTATTGGCCTTTAAAGCCCTATATGGCCAGGATCCAGCATACCTGAGGGACCGCCTTTCCCCACATATACCCCAGAGAGCACTACAGTCAGGGTCACAACACCACCTAATGATCCCAGGCCCCAAGGAGGCCAGGCTCGCTGCCACCAGGGCCAGAGCCTTTTCAGTGGTGGCTCCTACCTGGTGGAATGAGCTCCCAGAGAAGATCAGGGCCCTGTGGGACCTTGTGCGGTTCCACAGAGCCTGCAAGATGGAGCTCTTCCACCAGACCTTCAACTAGGAGCTGCCCACTGCTACCAACGACTATCATCAACTATTATCACTATTAACACCATGATAATAGGTTAGCCCTTTCTGGAGATTGAGATACAGCACCGTGTGAGACTGGATACTAATGAATCGGGACTGAACTGTGTTTCTTACAGCCTGCCATCTTTAATTGACTGAAGGACTGATCATCTTCATGAGCATTTTAACTTTAGTCTTCAACTGTTTAATATGTGATTGTTTTGTTTCACTTTTAAGTATTTATATGTTTTATATGACCCGGCACATGATGCCGCTGAATGTGAGCTGCCCTGAGCCCACCCTGTGGGGAGGGCGGGATAAAAATCTAATAATAAAATAAAATAAAAAATAAATAAATAAACATGGAGCCCAGATCTATACCCTTGTTCAATTACAAAGCATCTGAATGCACAGTGTAGCCTGAAATAGAAGCAGCTGATTAAAAACGAAAAAAAGGCAAGAAAAGTTGCACATTTTACAAGAAAGCTTATTTTACAGCACATTCAATTTTTGTTAGGCAAAGCCTTTTATCTATCCTGTCTAGGGGATAAGTATAGCAGCCTTGGTAACAACCAATTTTTGAACAGTAACAATGACTATCCACCTGAGAAAGTTATGAGTGCACGGTATCTACAGGTAAAGGTCCACAGAATCCAGTGAAAAGCTTTATTTACCTGCCCAATTTGTTTTAAAATGTACATACTTGGTAACAGGTTCAATGGAGAGACTTTTTCTTGGTTTCTGAAATGCAGTTTTTTTGTAAAAGAAAAAGAAAATGTTGCAACAGTTGAAGATGTCATTCCTTTTCAGTCAATTGTTTACACTGGAATTCCTAAATATGAAGTAATCAAAGTGCACTTGATTTTTGGAGTGGGGCAGAGCAGCCTTTGGCCAAGATTAAAGGGCACTGGCCCAGTATTCTGTGTTCTCTCTTTCTCTCTGTCACACACACCGAGAGATCTGTGAAACTTTCAGCAATGTGTTAGATGTAGTGCAAGAGGTTGCTTCCAAAAGTGGAAGCTGATATGCACAAAGAGAAGCATTTAGCCTCTCACAAAAGGGCTCTTGGGAACCTGACTTTTTATTAGTAGTTCTACCCAACGATCCATATATGTAAGAGGTAGGATTTCTGAAAAGGTTGTTGGTAGCCTTCAATTAACATTCATATATTCAAAGATGGTCTTACATTACACATGGCAAATATCATTTGGAACTGCCAGTGAAGCAAGAACGTAAAAAACACCACTAGTATTCAAAATGGCAGTGTTGACACTCTAAACTTAATTAAAATGATAACTGGTAGGCAGAGAGGATAGAATTGCATACTCTTCCCACCTTTAATTACTTTCAATGGGATGGCAGAGGTAAATTGCTCTACATTATGAAGAATAACACTGACAAATGCCATAATGTTGCCCAATTTTTGCACTGCTTTGAATCAATTGCACGTGTGGCTTTCTGATAGCAGTTTAGGAGAGAGGAATTACCACCTGAACACCGTCTTGCAGCTTCTGTTCATCGGCCGCATCCCGAGCCTCTGGGAACAGCAGAGACCCCACTGGGTTGAGAGGCTTGCTCCCAACACTGTAATTGCGAGGACGCCTTACTGTGTCCGAGCTGGCTAGTGGTGTAAAGCTGTTCCTTCTCATCCTTACAGGGGTTTGGCTCTTTGGAAGGTTGTTCTGATTGAAAATGGAGGATACCATAAAGAATGAAAAGTCAAACTACAAAATCTTTAAGTTAATACCACTGAATATTTCTCATGCCAGACATTGTATATATGACATTGATTTTCAGGACTGAAATAGAGCCCTCTGACAAAATAACTGATTTGTTGTCTCAGGCATCCAGCCAGCAATATATGTACCCTGATCTAAGATCCAGGTAGTATATTACTGGGCCACTGTGTTCTTTCTTTTTCCTCACTCTTGATCACAGTTTAGATTTTCAAAGCTGTTAAAAATTCCCATGTGTTATAATTTATCCAAATCTCTAAATAAATGTCAACAGTGACTTTTTCTTATGGGGGGTAGGCTAAGGGGACGATATTCCTGAGAAATGACTACAGGTTACTTCAGGGGAAAAATTCCTCAGTCCCACTGGTGGTGGAAAGTGCCATCAAGTTGCAGCTTGCAGTAGGGTTTTCAAGGCAAGAGACATTCAGAGGTGGTTTGCTATTGCCTGTTTCCACATCACAACCCTGTTATTCCCTGGTGGTCGCCCATCCAAATACTGACCAGGGCCAACCCTGCTTAGCTTCCAAGATCTGATGAGATCAGGCTAGACTGGCCTATCTAGGTCAGGTCAGGCCCACTAAGGCAGTTATGCACTCAGGTTCTTGACATGCAGAAACACAGTGCTCTCTTACAGATCAGAGGATTTCAGCTACTTTGTTGCAAGTACAGTATCCTATAGTAGGGGAAGTGGACTGGAGCTTCTGGGGATTCAAATACTTGGGCGTAGGGTGCTGCCAATCCAGTTCTTCCCAGGAGCCTTCATGATGGGATGCTAACACCCCTAAGCAAACCTGTGGCACAGCCCTGCTGTTGTGTCTTAGAGGAGCTGGTAGGAAGTGATGATGCAGCATTATTTCCTCTGGCTGCTTAGGGAGCATAGTGAGAGTATTGTTTTGGAAGTTCTGATTTTTTAATAAGCTAGTTTTTAGCGCTCCAGATTGGACTTGAAATCTAGTGAAAACTCAAATTAAGACAACAGTGTATGTTCAATATAATTAATGACACAACTGGGCATAGGATGGCGCCCAGACCATGACACTGTATTCCAGTCTCATGATTTCTGGAGCCTGAGATTGCTCCACCCTGGCTTGGTGATCCAACTGCAGCAGGGTTTGTTGGATCACCCACACATCTTCCTCCTCTTGCTCTCCTCCTTTGCTCCAATTTTTCTAGAAGCTGCTTTGATCTGATGTTTCTGAAATCACTGGAGTCAAAGCAAGGTTTGCCCACATGTGGACAGGAAGGCATGGATTTCTGAATCTCCCCACCACATCCCCTACCCATCATTTAATGCTAACCCTCCAGCGGCCTTGAAAGACTTTTTGCTGTTTCTTTAAAAAATCATAGTAGGCTTATGTGTTGTGATACACTTTAGTGATAAATCTACTAACAATTCTTCAAAAACCTGGCAAAAATCCTTCCAACAAGGGTGTTTGTGTGTGTGTGTGTGTAGAATGACAGGCACAAAGGGATGGGGAGGAAAACCAGAGAATCATTTGCTGTTGCCATTGCAAATGCATTTGCATTCACATTGTCAATAAGTCCATAATGGATAATAGTTCCCATGAGGAAGTAGCCTAACTTATTAATGTTAAATACATTTTAGTTTTTCCAAAGTCCTAAAAATGGCACAGTTATAACTCTTAGTTCATGCATGCTTTCCCCCGTATAGCTATTTTCCCTTGTAGCACTTTCATTACAGTGTTTTTATTTTTGTTTTATGCAAGTCCTAACACAAATAATAGTGTTATATTCAGTCCCAATGTATCCATTTGTCCCCAATGTATCCCACCTGCCCACCATGGAGCTCAAGATGGAGTACAGAGTTCTCTTGCCCCCACTTTATCTTCACAACAACCCTGGGAGGTAGGTGAGGGTAGGAGAGAGTGACTGGACCAAGGTTACCAAACAAGCTTCCATGGCAGCATGAAGAGTGGAACCTGGGTCTCCCAGAACCTAGTCCAACCAGTGCACCACTCTGGCAGTTAATGAGACAGGGGAGGGGAGGAGAGGTATTATTGCAGAGGAGAGAGTCTTCCTTCATTGGACAGAGGAAGAAAAAACATTTTGTAATGCAAATGAACATTCTGGCCAAGCTAAGATTTGCATTCACATTACAAACTGATTGAGAGAACTAATGTGTTAAAATGCCCAAAGACTTGAATAGTTCCCATAAGTGGTGCGAAGTGCTGTCAAGTTGCAGCCAACTTATGGCAACCCCCTGGGGTTTTCAAGGCAAGAGATGGACAGAGTTGATTTATTATTGCTTGCCTCTCTGTAGCAGCCTTGAACTTCCTTGGTGGTTTCCCATCCAAGTACTAACCAAGTACTAACAAGCCTGATACGGTTGGGCCAGCTTGGGCAATCAAGATCAGATTCCATTAATATGAGCCCATAAAATACATCTTTTGTTATCAGTGCTCTGAAGTTTGTTTACTGAAATTACAACTGCCGATCTATAAGCCTACATGTGAGGCAGCACATTCAAAGCACTGCTTTGAAAAATCCTGGTTCTTGGCAAAGAAACACTGCTGTGAGACTGCTAAGCATTGTCAGCTGTAGTTCAGCTACTGCAAAACTGAAGCCAAGAGAACCAAGTGGCTAAATTTTAAGTCAATGTCTTGAATTGCAAATGCATTTTTTTTAATTAAGATTAGCTAGGTATGATTGGCTGGCAGTGACATTGAGCCCCACAGGAACTTCACCCTGCCTGCACAACAAACAAACGAAAATGGTAGTAAATTGACCCCTGACCCCAGATCAGTATAAAAATTATTTGACTTCCTCAAATACCAGAACTGTATATTACACAATGACTGTTGTTTTGACAACTTTAGCACTTTAATGAAATAACATGCAAACTGTTTCCCACTCTCAACACACTGGTTTGCAGACAGGAAGAAGATAAGGCCACAGCTGTAGGTAGGAGTAAAGAGGAACAAGGTGCAAGGTTGAATTTTATTAGACCTTCTAGATTCCTACGCATTTCACTATGTGCTTCATCAAGGGATCTAATACAATGTAAAATATACAAACATAAATTCAACAATTCTTTAAAATTGAAAATGTAAACTGAATCAAAACTCAATTTGAGCATAATATAGGATTATTTTACATATTCTCTAGTGTGGGACAAAAATTACATAGTTTATAACAAAAAATGCTTTAGTACTGAGAAAGATAAAAGAACTCGTAAAACATTAGCACAAGGTCCATATCAGAAAGGCAGACAGATAGACAATGTGACATACCTTTCACAGAAACTTCAGTGGCTCCCACCTTGAACCTGGACCTTCTATACTTAACTAGTCATGGTGACTAAGCATTTTTGAGATCTGTAGTCCTTTAATGGTAAAAGGGTCCCTGAATGTATTGCATTATACCTGGCTAACAACATACTGTAAGCTCTACCCAACTCATCCAGTTGTTCAAGGTAGGAGCCACTGAAGTTTTTGTGAAGAAATGCTACATTGTCTGTTTGTCTACTTTCTGATATGGACCTTGCACTAATGTTTTTGAGTTCTTTTTGGTTACAAACTATGTAATTTTTAGTTGCTGTAGGTTTTCTGGGTTGTGTGGCCGTGGTCCAGGCATTGTAGGACCTGACATTTTGCCAGTAGCTGTGACTGGCATCCTCAGAGGTATAACACAGAAAGATGGAATACTCTCTGTGTCAAGGTGAGCAGAAAAATGGTAGGCAGGTAATTTATATCTACCCTGGAAGGTGGGATAGGACTGAGTCATTATCTTGTAGTACGTCTTCAGGCTATGAACATGCTAATGGAGGAGTTTTCTTGAGGAGGTTCTTTTGTCTATGGATTGTTTCCTGAGGAGGTTTTCCTGTTTCTTGAGGAGGTTCTTTTGTGCATGGAATGGCTATTGAAACTCTAATCTTATCTGTAGTGCTACTGTCAGCTGTAGAGCATTTTGAGGATAGGAAACCATGCCCCATTTATTTTTAAACTCTCTTCTATACTGTTGAAATTGTGTTTATGTTTATGAATTTCAATGGCTTCCCTGTGTAATCTGACATGGTAATTGGAAGTGTTGTCCAACCTTTCAGTATCTTGGAACAAAATGCTGTGTCCTGTTTGGGTTAGGCTATGTTCAGCCCCTGTTGATTTTTCAGGCTGGCCAAGTCTGCAGTGTCTTTCATGTTCTTTTATTCGTCTGAATGCCACGCTGTGTGGTCCCGCTGTAAACTTGTCCACAACTGCATGGTATGCAGTATACTCCTGAAGAAGTGAGGGGGTCTCTTCTGTCTTTTGCCGATTGTAGCATCTGTTGTATTTTTCTGATGGGTCTGAATACTGTTTGTAGGTTGTGTTTTTTCATAAGTTTTCCTGTGGGAGACTATTTTTCCTCAGTTGTTTGTTTGACCTTTGGTTTAATCGCTCTTCTGATTTCATTTTTAGAGCAGCCATTTGCTTGAAGTGCATGGTTAAGATGATTTAGTTCGTCATTGAGAAAGTGTAGTTCACATATCCTTCTTGCACAGTCTACTAATGTTTTGATTATGCCTATTTTTTGCCGAGGGTGGTGATTGGAGTTTTTGTGTAAGTAACGGTCCATGTGCGTTGGTTTTCTGTAGATCTTGTGACTTAATTGAAAGTTTGTTTTGCGGATGACCATGATATCTAGAAATGGGAGTTTTCCCTCGACTTCTTTTTCCATGGTGAATCTTATGTTGGGGTGGATGTTGTTGAGGTGGTCTAAAAACACCATCAATTCTACTTCTCCATGGCTCCAAATGATAAAGGTATCATCTAGGTACCAGAACCAGGCTGTTGGTTTGTGGGGTGCAGATTCTAAAGCTGTTTTTTCAAAATGTTCCATGTAGAAGTTTGCTATAACTGGGCTGAGAGGGCTTCCCATGGAAACCCCATCCATCTGTTCATAGAATTCATTATCTCATTGGAAGTAACTGGTTGTCAAACAATGTTGGAAGAAGGCTGTTATGTCATCTGGAAAAATCTAATTAACAAGCGTGAGTGTGTCTTTTACCGGAACCTTGGTAAACAGAGATACCACATCAAAAGTGACGAGTATGTCCTGTGGGTTAAGTTTCAGAGAACTGATTTTGTTGATGAAGTGTGTTGAATCTTTGACGTGTGTTGTGGTTTTTCTGATGTGATTCTGTAGAAGATTGCCCAGGTATTTAGCTAATGTAATTTTTGTTCCACACTACAGAATATATAAATTAACCCTATACCATGCTCAGATTTTGTTTTAATTCAGTTTACAAGCTACTTTAATTTTAAGAGAATGTTTAAATTATTATTCTGTATACACATTTTAATTGAATTTATGATTGTATATTTTACTTTGTTATTAGATCCCTTGAAGAAGCATATAGGGAAACGTGTAAGAATATAGAAGCTCTGATAAAACTCTTCAATCTTGTACTTTGTTCCTCTTTTCTCCTATATGGATTTGCAGTACAGACATTGGTATCTACCGTGTGAGTACAAAGGTCCCTTTCCTGAGTACAAAAACTTATTGGTACTTTTGGATCTGTTGTTGCCCTCTGCTTTAGCAGCCTGCAAATTGGTCATCTGTCATACAGTGACTGTAGTTGCGAATGGAATAAGATTTTATTGAATTCTGACTGGGTCTGGCTGTGTGGTAAAATTCTCCTCATCCTCTGACAGTGTTCTACAGTCAGGAAAATTACAAGATTCCCCAGTGGATATAAGCAGAGGCAACACATCATTACATTCTAAACAGCTGCCTATATTCATCCTATATTTGCACATATCTAGAGAATAAGGCTCAGTTAATTGGCAAGGGCATTGACAAGCAGGTGACTGACAGTGCAATCCTAAACTGTTAAAGTCAATGGAGTTAGAAGGTTGTAACTCTGTTTAGGTTTGCACTGTGAGGTACTGAAGCTCAAAGTTTGAAGGTTACTATAGCTGTGACCTTCACATTCCAGAGCTCAATGCCAAACCCAACAAAACACACTGTATCTGGAATATGATAATACCCCTTTTTGTTTAATATCATTCATAATTTACTTTAAAGCTTAAAACCTTCATGTCAATTTTTTTAAAAAATTACCCTGATAGGCAGTTATTCACCTGTTTGTTTTTCTTAAATAAAGTCAAAGAAAACTGCCTGTCATTGCTAAACAGTGTTTAAAGAATGTTATATCTATTTTTTTAAACTGAGAATTTCTCCATCATTGATTTGTTTGCTAATTCTAATCTGGTAATGTCCCATGATTTGTCTTGAAAAGCAAACATCCACAACTGGATTAATTTTTTACATACATGGTGTGTGTGTGTGTGGGTAAATGTACCAGAAAAATATTAATCTCTTATACAATGAAGTCATCATCTGAATTAAACTAAGAAAACCCCACTGATTTCTAAGGGCTTTACACCAACCCCTACACAACTCAATGAAGCCAAAGTTCTGAGTCCTAAACTGTTGATGTTAATTGGACTAGACATCCTAAATCCAAGCAATTCAGACTAATGCGGACATGGATAAGAATTTGTACACTGTACATACTGTTGCAGTAGATGGCTTGTCTCGGTGTGTGTCCACAGCTTCCACATTCAGGGAGATCATTTCCAGCTTACAGCCTTCATAAATTTCAAAGTGCAACATTAACTTTAATACCACACATTGTTTTTAAAACAAATGGTACTATAAAATTATTGCCAAAACTGTACTGCAATCCTATGCAGAGGTACTTCAGTCTAAACCCATTGAAATCAAAAGAATGGTGGAAATTTGTGTAGGATTGCACGGTTAGTCTCTTGCAGCAGCATAAAACAGGAATCTGGGGCACGCTATAGACAGTGTTTGATGAAGTGAGCTCTGAGTCATAAAATTTTGTGCTAGAATAAATTTTGTTAGTCCTTATGGTGCCAATGGATTGCGTTTGAAAAGCAATACACCCCAAAAAAATGAATATTGGCTTCAGCTGGTTCCAGATCTGAAAGGGGGAGGAATGCCAACATTAGAACTGCAGAGATATGAACATGAGGAGGAAGATGAAGAGACAGGGTCTTACTGTAATTCAAGTTTCCACAAAACATTTGGCTGAGCTGGTTTCTTACCATGACAACCTCTTCAGCAACACAGAGTGGGTGTATACACCCAGATTTAAAACACGAAACCAAGTTTCAGGGAGGCTAACAGTGTCATCCTATGGGAAGTTGTACCCTTCTAAGACCATTGATTCCAATGGATTTAGAAGGGTGTAAGTCTGCTAAAGATTTCCCTGTAAATAATGTTTTTTGAACTCAGAGAAAGAACAGACATCTGAAACCAAATCTTAAACTGGCAGTCTAACCACTTCACATAACTGGTTCTTCTGCCTGATCCCCTTCTCTGTTACCTGACACATGCCCATACAAATGAATGAACAAATATTTACCATAAGCAACTGGAGTGAGTGCAAAAATGGTATGAAGCGGGCACCTCAGATACGGCAGCTCATCTATAAGACCACAAAGAAAAATGAAAGAATAAACATTGTAGGCAGGACCTGAAATGCAAAAGGTACTTTTTGCAACTGCTCTGTTGACACAACTTTTAGCTAATATGAAACATACTTCCTAGCAGATAGACTGACCGTATAAGCTACAGAGAGCAAACAGTAACACAGAGGGTTGGATCCAACAAGCTTTTCTGAAGAAATGTCTCCTTTGAGCACCAAAAACGCTATGCTGGGGATAATGGGACGTTCATGAACAAAAGGCATGCAGGTTGTATTGAGAAGAGGAACTGGGTGAGATTAAATGAAAAAGCTGCCTGGATCCCACCCAGAGAACCTATCGGAGAATTGTCAGTGCAGCTCTATCTAGAATATAGCAGTCTTGCACTTTCTATGTAGTAGAGATTCTTTGATGTTATGTAACATATGGAACTTTTAAAGTGCAGCATCTTCACTGACATTGTTATGCTGAGCAGCATTAAAAACTAGGCAGCTAGCATGAGAAAACCAGGCAAACACGGTAAGTGCTTAATTTAATTCTCTTTAGTGCTGTCTCATTGTACACTCAGTCTCACTGCCAAGGACACCCACAATCTTCCTCCTGCCATATGTAAATATCACACTCTCCAGGATCAGAAAATGATTGTGCATGCAAGCGAATGTCTGCATTTACACTACTGTAAGTGAATAGCAGTTCCTGAGGAAAAAAATACATTCCACTTAATGACCTCTTTTGCTTTAGAAGAGGAGAAACAGAGAACTATTTGGTTTCTTACCTGCACTCTTATCAAGGAAGTAGGCCAGTAAGCATCTCATAACTGCCTGGTGAGAGATAACTAGGACATTGCCCTGACGTTCCAGTTCCATAATCACAGGTTCCAAGCGCTGGACCAAATCTTGGTAAGACTATAATGTAAGAAATATGTTAATCCAAATAAGGTAATAGTCATCTGATTTTACCTAGTCATGAGAGTTCAAAGTGATGATGATGATGATGATGATTACAAAGGGAGAACCCACAGGCATCATGTGGTTATGTCTATGTTTTTGTCAATGGGGCAAAACAGCCCAAGGTATGGGAAAGGACAGAAGACTGAGCAAAGTGCAAAACGTTTCTTCTTACCCCACAGGTATCTGAAGAAGTGTGCATGCACATGGAAACTTTGCATAAAACTTTGTTGGCCACTGGACTCAAACTGTGTTAGAAACTATTACTACGTATTATACTTCTCTCCTGCTCTTCCTTTAGAATGCTCAGAGAGGCTTGCTCAGCTTGCCAGTGCTACATCAGATGCTTCCATCACACAACTAAATGAAGCGCTTAAGAGAGGCAGGTACCAGGAGAATTATTGTTACAAAGTTGTAAGAGATTTGTTGTATTTTAAAGATCAGAAATTTCCTTCCACATTATAGTAGTTTCATGAAAATCTGTCCATTGGTTCAAAGGTTGATGTTATACTAGCATTTTGATCTTTAAACAAATCTAAGGATAAAACTAGATATCATGACTGGAAGTCTGTGTATAGAGTCTCACCCCTCCTTATTTTTCAAAACTTTAAACTGCAAATACACAGACCCTTGATTTGGATTGGGAAGTAATGAGAGACTTTTAACTGTTTGCTCCTCTGCTGCTTCCATGATTTGAATCATCCCCCGGGCCATCTACCATGAAAAGGAAAATATACAGGTATCCGCATAGCTCCTATGTGGTTTAATGGCCTTTGAGAGAGGATGTTTAGACTGAAAAAACAGTATGGAAGCAAAAAGTTATCCCCCCTCACCTGACTACAATCCCTTTCTAATTTGGGGTCCTGCACACAGCTGCAATATAAAGTTCTACAAGCAGCTGGGGGATCAATCCATTGATCAAATCATCATCAAATCTAGCTGGCCATAAATGTACAAAAGTCACACCTTTGTTTATGTAGATACGAGACTACCTGGAGAACATAAAAAACAAATTTAGATTATCACTTCATATAACTTAGGTTTGACAATGAGAATTATCTTCCATATTATTTTCTGTAGTACTGTGCTTTGCAATTGCCTCCTCCTATCTTCACCAGCAACCTCAAAACTTGTAAGGTCAAAGTGGTGATATTTTACTAACTGATCATAAAACACCCTTACTTCTCCTCCAGGGTAACGATAAAGGTATTTCTCTTGATCCCGAAGTGCAAATTCCTCTGGGTACTTCCTCTGAATTTCTTTATAGGTCATTTCTTCACATACTCCCTGGAAAAAGAGAAATTATATCCAATTCAGAGATCCTGAATTATATCAGTGGGTTGGAGCCCACAGATATGCTCTGCTAGCAGTGGAATTTTCCCGTTATACAAGAGGCTCCATCTCATGCACATAAACTTTGGAGTAAGCCACACTGAACTTCGTGGGATTTATTCTAAGTAAAGATGTACATGATTGGGTGGAAACTTCTGAGATTTTGAGATCAAACCTGTTCATTTATTTCATTGCAAAATGCTCAGAGCTCCCTTGCTTAGAGTGGTGGTTGCATTTCTTGAAGGAAAGGATCCTTTATAGTATAGAAAAATGAATTATTTGTAATACCCCCCCCCCTTCAGTGTTTGGCCTTTCCAACATGCTACTCACAGCATCAATCTCATTAAGAATTTTCCACTGCTCATATGGTACACCTAAGGCCTCGGCTGTCTGTATGGTTCTCTTCAGCTGGCTAGTCCACACCTTCAGATCCACAATTTCCTGCTCTTTGATGAATTTCTTCAATGCTTGAGCAAACTAGGAAGCAATAAAGTATATTGAGAAGTCTGTAGCATTTTTGTATTGGGAAGAGGTTGCCCTTCACTAAGAAGATGAGACCTGTGGCTTCTGACATTGGCACAGTTCTTATATGATGACAAATGTCGTTGAAATACTTGGGGGGATCCTCAGGTGCATGCATTCCCTCCTTCCTTCTTCTCTCCTTACATACAACTAGTTAGTTAAATATGCTCACATTTATAACAAAACACTGTTTATTGTCACAACCATACCACAAACTATGGTTTGTTCTTTTCCTTCAAACCAGGAGTTCACAGCTTGGGGGGGCTCCTGGACCTGGACCTCCTGTTGGATAAACAGGTGGCAGTGGTGGCTAGGGGTGCCTTCTCTGGCTGGTGTGCCAGCTGTGGCCTTTCCTGGGCAGAAAGGATCTTGCCATTGCAGTGCATGCCCTGGTAACATCTAGTTTAGATTACTGCAATGTGCTCTATGCTGGGCTGCCCATGAAGACTGTCCAGAAGCTGCACTTGGTACAGAATGCTGCAACCAGAGTGTTGACAGGAGTGGGTCACAGGAACCATATCACTCCAAGTCTTGTTCCATCTACACCATCTTCCAGTTTGCTTCTGGGCTCAATTCAAGGTGCTGGTTATTGACCTTTAGAGCCCTGCACAGCCTGGGACCAACATACTTTAAAGACCTTCTCCCATATGAACCTACCTATTCACTCCAGTCAGAGGCTCTGCTTTGGTTGCCCCTGCCACCTGAGGCTAGACCCACAGTGACCTAAGAAAGGGCTTTCTTGATCATGGCACCAAAACTGTGGAATTCCCTCCCCAGGAAGATTTGTCAGTCTCCTATTAGTGTTTTCTGCCAGCAGGTGAAGACTTTTTTGTTTACAGAACAAAGTTGGAGTCCACTGGTACCTTTAAGACCAACAAAGTTTTATTCTGGGTAAAGTTTTCATGTGCAAGCACACTTTATCAGATACAAGATATATGAAGAAGGATGCATACACACGAAACCTTGTTTTGTTGCTTAAGATCTACATGACTACCCACCTGAATCTAACTTTTTTGTTTAGTTTGGCATCCCCCCAATAACCTTTACTGGCCCTCTTACCTTGATTCTGGTATTGTTTGCTATACTGGGGGGGGGGGGGGTTGTGTTTTTTATATGTGCATGTGTATGTGCATGGGAGTCATGGCGACCTCTGGTGACTGACCTCTACTGGGGGCCTGGAGGATATTCAGGGAGGTGGCTGAATAAAGCCTGCCCCCATCTCCCGCCTCTGGTATTTCAAGGAGGTCTCCCATCCAAGTACTTGCCAGAGTTGACTCTGCTTAGCTTCCAAGATCTGACGAGATTGGGCCTGCCTCGGCTATCCAGGTCAGGGCATTTGTTGTATTGGTACTGAATTATTTTATAATTTTAAGTGTTGTTTTTAACTGTTCTGATGTTTTAGAGTTTCTATATGTCCCACCTTGGGGACGGATCAGGTGGAAAGGCAGCATAAAATGCTTTCAATAAATAAAAAATAGAAGGAATGTATTTTCAAAGATGGCAAATATTACTTTCTTGGCTTAAAATTAAGCAACTTGCTTATACACATGGTTACACCCAGCATTACAAATATAAATAGTGGGTGAGTATTTTGACTCTTTGAGCAAAATGTGTGTCTTAATGGACGCACTGGTTTGTTTTTCCACAGGCTTGCAGACATCCTCAGAATTCCACAACAGTCTGAACAGAGTTCCACCAGTGGGAATCTAATCATAGGAATGAAAATATGATGACTATTCTTTTTGGTGTAATTATTCAATGTTTTTACTATTTAGCTCCCCTGAAATTGATCATCAGTAGAAAATCCGAACCCCAGTTTTGATTCAATGGGGTTCGATCCTATGCATTGTTCTGCTTGCATGAGATTTTCACTGATTCCTCCCTCCCACTGCAGGCCCCCTACAACGCCTCCGCACTTTTCCTGAAAGTTCACCAACACCCAGAAGCATGATTTTGATGAGCACAGCACAGTGAGCACCCACAGCAACAAAGCTTACCCTCTCTGTGCCATACCTGTTTCCCTCGTGTTGAGAGACCTGAATCCCCACCAATCTTGCCAAAAAGGTTGCATTCACTCTCACCATGTCTACAAAGGTATATGGTGCGAGGCTGAACATGAATATTCATGAGGTAATAGACAATTTTACTTTGAATGTAATCCTGGACACGGTTGACGAGGAAGCGTTGCCCCACATTTATCACTTTAATGAAAGAGAGGTCTCTGCAATTAAGAAATATCAGGTATCAGAGTAGGTCATATACATGCAACGTGACCCCTTAAGGGCTGTGTATACTTTATTAAGTGTTTGAGAGCCAGTTTGATGTAGTGGTTAAGTGAGCAGACTCTAATCTGGGAGAACCAGGTTTGATTCCCCACTCCTCCACTTGCATCTGGCTGGATGACCTTGGGCAAGCCTAGTTCTGATAAGAGCTGTTCTTGAAAAAGAGCAGTTTCTGTCAAGAGCTCTCTCAGCTCCACCTACCTCACAGGGTGTCTGTTGTGGGGAGAGGAAGGGAAAGGAGTTTGTAAGCCGCTCTGAGACAGCTTTGGGTAGTGAAGCGATTGGTATAAATCCAATCTCTTCTTCTTATGTATGTGGCCCTGGATTTGATTTCATCAGCACTGACTTGTAGAATCTATATTGGAAATGTGGGAAATTATGAGGCACCACTGGTAGCTGGAGTTGCACAGTTTGAAATACTCGAAGAAGTGCATTCTTCTGCCTTTAAACATTAAAAGGGGAGAAATGGAGGTGGACACTTAAAGGGTGATGCACAGAATTTCTTCATCATGTATTGATTGTAGCATCCAATGATAGGTTTACGGGGGAGTAAGCCATCACAGATTACTCACTACAAACAGAAGCTTTACAAACCGGGAACCCACAAGGACTTGCTGGAGACAGGGGGGATGGGATGGGACGGATGGACATCACTTCATTTCCCCCTACCTCCCCTTCTCAAAGCCATCTCCTTTTTCCCTCCTCCTGGAGGGTCTCATTTCCTTTCTCCTTTTCCTGCTTCCTTCTCTCATTTCCATCCACCAGCCAACCTACCTTTTATCTGTCTTCCATCTTCAGCTATATTTATTAACTTCATTTATACTACATCTTTCACGCCAATGGGGACCCAAAGCAATATACATAATTCTCCTATCCTTGATTTTATCCCCACAACAAACCAGTGAGGAAGGTTAGGCAGGGATTGTCCCAAGGTTAATCTGGTGAACTTCCACAGCAGAATAGGGATTTAAACCTGTCTCTCTCAGGTCCTAGCCTGAAACTGCTATAGAACGCTGGCTTTTGTGCAGTGGCTGCCTTTGAATAGTAGCAACAGTCAGGCCTGGCAGTGGCTGGTGTCAGGCCTGGTCCTGATGAGTCTTCTCTCAAATGCCAAAACAGTTCTGGAAAGGGTCCTTCCCCCTTCCCCCTCCATTTACTGACATAAATCAAAGTTTGAAGGCTGACAGTATTAGTGTGATTGCCTACCATCCCCCACAATGACCACTGCAGAGGGCATTCATTTCTTAAAGGTACAGGTGCTGCTTCTATTGGGGATGGGTTAACCCCCCATGTGGTTTTTGTGGTTCTGTTTTTTTAAAAAAAAGATTTCAGATTTTTGTGCAAACACTGGGGCTTTTCTCAGGTTTGCAGAAAGATTTGTCTTCTCTGTTAACAGTTCTAATCTCCATATTTAAGTAACCAAAAATGGAGATCTGTTGAAAATTAGAGTCCGGGGCTGGTAGCTTGCCCATGTCCAGCAGGAACCTCATGTCAAGCCCAGACTGCTCAGGGGGAGCAGGATGCATTCCTCCTCAAGGAGCCCCAAGGCCATCCCTGACTCACCGCTAGATGTCAAAGGTGAGATGGTGATGACATATGTGGCTGCAGGGCAGGCAGCACCGACCTAGAGGTGACCAGGAGCAGTTGGGGGAGTTGATCTCCAAAGGCTCCTGGAGCCCCAGCTGCCTGGGTGAGTGCCTGCCTCCCAGGCAACACATGACAGGCACTGGCTGCCTAACAGCTGTATCTCAATGGGGAAAAGAAAGGCTGGGGATAGGTGGGGCTGGGAGTGGGAGGAGTCGAAGGGAGAATAAAAGGAGGTTCCCTAGAACAGGCCGGAAGGAGGGGCGAAGCAGTTGGCAACCCCAAATTGTGAAGGGGTTAAGTCCAGCTGGGAGGAGGAAGAACAAGGTGATGCAATCCCCTCCCCTCCCATTCTGAGGCCTGTGGGAACCTCCCACCAGGCTGAGGACTAGACAGCAGATCATAGGCTGCCCCAGGGTGAGCAGGATATATTGATGAAGGCTTCCAGTTTTTGGTGGCTTGTTCTTGGATGTGTCTCATCAATTTTCTGATGGACACGCACCAAGTTGAGGCAATCAGGAGGGGTCTTGGCTGGTTCCAGACCCCCCCCCGGAGTCTCTGTAGGAGACTCCCAGCCTGGGGAGCCAGGATAAGCCTCTCCTGAGGCGATGGCTGAGGGATTGAGGCTTGCTTGTCCCCGAGAGGTCCTGATGCCGCGGAGTCAGTATGGCGACCAGAGCTGACCTCTGGATGAGTGGACAAGAAAATAAGCAAAAGTAACTCTGGCAACAATCGAACTCACTTAAACAGTGAGTCAATCAAACCTCTGCATAAGCGAAGAAGTCTTGGTGTGCTAGATTGATCCGAGAAGGAGCGGTGGGCGGGGAAGGGCTGGAGATCCCCCCCCCCAAATGGAGTAGTGCGTAAACAAGATAGAAAAGAGAAAAAGAACGAAACTAACCACATGAGACTCTTTTCAAGCTTGAAAGCTACATTTCAAGCCAAGAAACGATGAATTCAGAGAAACTTTACTTTAAAACGAAAACTTTTTTTCTTTGTAAACAAATGGCTGGGAGAGCAAGGAGAATGGCGGCGGAAAAGAAACTTCCTCCAGGAAGTATAACACCAACGACTCCCAGGTACAGGAAGCGACTGCAGACTTTTCCAATATGCTCGCAGCAGCATTGCACCCTCTGCTGGAGCAGATGTCAACTATCAACACTAAGCTGGACTCTGTCCAAAATCATCTGGCACATATGGAAAAAAGAGCCAACAAGACAGACAAAAGGATCGAGAAAGTTGAAACAAGGACTATTGATATTAAGCAAGAACTGGAAGAAGTTAAAAAAGAAAGAAATCAAGTTCAACTGGAAAAATCTATGCATGTTCTACGCTTCCAAGGAGTTCCTGAACAGAAGGAAGATTTAAAAACAATGTTAAGAGGAACGATTGCTTCAATTTCGGATCTTAAACAAGAGGATCTCCAGAACAATATGGACTTGGCATACCATACATATCCTGATTTTATAAGAAAAAATAAATTACCTGGCAAAATTTGCATTAAATTCTCCAAGAGAACAATGAGAGACATAAGAACATAAGAGAAGCCAATGTTGAATCAGGCCAATGGCCCATCTAGTCCAACACTCTGTCACACAGTGGCCAAAAATACCACGTGCCATCAGGAGGTCCAGCAGTGGGGCCAGGACACTAGAAGCCCTCCCACTGCTGCCCCCCCCAGCATCAAGAATAGAGTGCATCACCTGCCCCAGACTTCCTGTCTATACCTTGTGGCTAATAGCCACTGATGGACTTCTGCTCCAAATTTTTAAAAGCTACAGTGGGGAAAGCACTTAAAATTAAAAAGGAAGCAATTAAAATTTTAAAAGACATTCCATTCGAGATCCAGAAACGAAGACGACAATACAAAGACTTAATTATTTTCCTGCAAAACAAATTAATAACCTACAGATGGAACTTTCCAGAAGGGCTTGTGTTCAAATATAATGATAAGAAAATTAAAATTGACTCTGTCCAAAAGGCCAAAAACTTTTTGAAACAGCAATTGAGCACAGATAAAGATGACGATTTAAATTTGGAGGAAGGAGAGGAACTCAATGAGGAAGAATTGGGCAACACTTCACATGACTCTAGCAGCTTGACTTCCGAGTTCCCTGGTACACTTACCCTTAGGTAGCAGGATGTAGACTATAAAATCAATAAAACGTTTTTTTAAAAATAAGATATATTGATATCATCGTGTCAGTTCAGACACTCAGGCCCCACCTTCCCAAAGGTGAATTCCCTTTACCATATGCAGAGACAAAAAAACAGGTGAGGAGGACCATCCTTACAGCTGCAGTGCTGTGGCCCTGCAACTGCTCCACTCCATTTCCATCCCTAACACACACTGTTGACTTGGAATGCCTGTCACTCCTTTGCTGTGCATCTTACTTGTCATAATTAACTGGATCAAGGGGCTGATAGGTGACCTTATAGCACTCGATACGCTTCAGGAAATCATCCATCACATTCTCTCGGTTTCTCTCTGGGTAGTCAGGACTGGAGACCTTCACTTCCTGAGTAACCAAACAAGATGTAATTAAAATTTAATCAAACATTCTACACAGAGGAAAAAAAATCACAAGTACTGCCCTTAAGCTTCCAAACAAATATACATTATCTTTCCTTGGCCTGGAAACAAAGAGCAATTCTAAGCATTTGCCCTGGGGACAGATAGACCGTCATTTCTCCATGCTGTTTCCTGTACAATCGCCCATGAAGATATGTTCCAGAGTCAATATATTCTTGTTTCCATTTTCATATCTGAACTCTTACATAATTTACATAAATGTCAAAAGAAACAGTAACTGCTACCCTCACTGAAGGGCAATGAAGATGGTGAGGGGTCTGGAGCCCAGGTTCTATGAGGAAAGGTTGAAGGAGCTGGGTATGTTTAGCCTGGAGAGGAGATGACTGAGAGGGCTGAGAGGAGCCAGTTTGGTGTGGTGGTTAAGTAAGTGGACTCTAATCTGGGAGAACCGGGTTTGATTCCCCACTCCTCCACTTGCACCTGCTGGATGACCTTGAGCAAGCTACAGCTCTGGCACAGCTGTTCTTGAAAAAGAGCAGTTTCTGTCAAGAGCTCTCTCAGCCCCACCTACCCCACAGGCAGTGTTCCCTCTAAGCTGAGATATTGTGAGTCAGCTCATAGTTTTTTAGCTTCCAGCTCACACATTTTTGTCATAGCTCAGGGAGGATGGCTCCACAGCAAACTAACTTATGCAGTAGCCCAATTGCTCACTCTCAGCTTTTAATGCCAGTAGCTCACAGAGTAGAATTTTTGCTCTACAGACTTTACAGCTTAGAGGAAGCATTGCCCACAGGGTGTCTGTTGTGGGGAGGGGAAGGGAAAGGAGTTTGTAAGCCGCTCTCTTTCAGGTAGTGAAGGGCAGGGTATAAATCCAATCTCTTCTTCTCTGCTTCTTCATATAGAGGATGGAGCAAAGTTGTTTTGTGTTGCTCCAGAAGGTCAGAGATTGAAATTAAATCAAAAGAGTTTTGGCTAAAAATCAGGAAGAATTTCCTGAAAGTTAGAGTGGTTCCTAAGTGGACCAGGATTCCTTGGGAGGTGGTGGACTCTCCTTTTCGGAGGTTTTTAAGCAGAGGCTAGATGACCATCTGACATCAATGCTGATTCTATGAATTTAACTAACAATAATTTAAGGAAATAGATGAACAGATATGAATCATATATGACTTAACATCACACAAGGCTCCAGAAATTTCTCAAATGTGCACCAGTATTCAATACATGAAATACATGAACTGCAGTTAGTAGGCTGGAGATTTAAAGCAATATCTAACATTTACTATTTGATACTCTCAAAAAAAAAAAAGACTTCACAAATTCTAAGTTTACAATTTCAATGGACTTCAAATGTCCATAAAGCAAGTACATTCACTTCTTAAGATAAACAATATAAAGTATATTGTAAACAGCAAGTAGATCCAGTCCTTAAGACTTGAGACAAACAATAAGAAATAGGCTGCAGTCAACTCATCCTCCAGATTATTCAATGAGTTTGAACACCTATAGAATCAGGTTACACGTATCCATCATGAACAAAGGAATAAGGCAGTTTTGAGACATTGCTGTACAATAAGACAGTTTGGAGGCTTTTTGGCCGAGAAGTTCCTGCAGCTGTGCCTCTCTGGGAGTCCCCGTTTGCAGTCCTCATGAAGGCATCGGAGAATGCTCTGCAGAAGGTTTTGCAGAGCCATCACAGACCGAAAGAATGCTTTGTCAATAGGAGCAGAGTAGGGTACCAGCACAAGGAGCCAGCTAGATTGCGTTGGAATTAAGGTTAAGGGGGGGGGGGTAGAATGTGTACACAAAAGGAATGTGTACATTAGAACAACTAACCTAAAATGTAGATAAATTTGATAAATAGAAAGTTATTCTGACGAGGATGGTGAACTGATTTGTTTATAGAATTAAAGATAAATTTGTAAATCTTTGTATTCAACTTTCTTTTTACTGAATTTTTTTTATTTTTTAAACAATGAAAATGTGGAGGATACTGCTGCAGAGGACAGCTTCTTCTTCTCAGGTTTGTTGAGATCCTCTATTGAGGCAAATGAAGGGAGTTGTAGAAATGACAAATGAGGAAAGGAAGGAAAGAAGGAGATGGAGATGACAAACATACAGCTAGATGGTGAGTCCATCTGTTCCACTATGATTTGCTCTTTGTTAAAAAAAAAATGAAGGGTGTGGAAAGATTTCATGGGAATAGATGTGAAGAAAGAAGTACACAGTTTTTCTGTTCAGGGTCTTGTAAAAGTGATTACACAAGAGGCTGTACAAATTGCAGAGGCAGGTTCTGTAACTGAGAACGAATGAAAAAGAATTAAGCAGCACAGAAATCTGAATATTAAAAATGCTGTAGAAGTTATTTTGTGTGTATTACTTAAGAAAGTTTCAGCCATTAACACCTGCGTTAGATAGCATAGAAGGTTTTTATGTGGTGGATTCAGGGAGAAATGGACAGAAACATGGGGAATGACTTGCTTCTGCATAAGTCAGAGTCTTGAGCTGATGAATCAGGAAAGACACATTTTGCAAGCTGAACCATAAAGAATTTTTAAAAAGTACACTGAAGAGGGAATAGGGAAACGTTAGTTTCAAAACAGAGACATACTTCCTCTAATTTTCATTTACAAATTGGAGTAAAGAGCCCCAGAAATAAGAAGAAACATTTTATAAGTTGTGAAAATCCAAAGAAAGAAAAGGCAGATGAAAAGCTGGTGTTTAGTCTGCAGAAGAGTTCTTGTAGAGATCACCCAAAATAGAAACTACTGCTGCAAAAGAAATTGCTGTTTTCTCAAAGAAAGATGCACTTTTGACTTTCTCCACCAGGTGGCAGTATTCACCACCAATAATTGAAATTCATATCCCAAATATTTGCCCAGTTTGGAAATTTATCCATTTATGAAAGTTTGCCAAATTATTGTTTTATTATGCATCAGTCCCAAGAATCCACACCATCTAGAATCACATGCTTGAAACATCTCATCCTTAATCATGATCATTAATGATCACAAAAAGAAAAGCGAAAACAATTACACAAATTTTGCAGTATTTTCACTTGTGCTAAAAGTTCACTGTCTCTTTACAGAAAATGAAGCCTATATAAATGAAATAAATACATACACCTTCCCTGTTTATACCTGTCACCACCTCCCTCGCCTCCCTTTATCTCCCTTGCCTCTAGTTATAGATTGTTAAGTGGGAGGCACGATAATGGTGCTGTGGAATAAATAAAAACAATCACAACCATAAGTATGATTGTATTAATCAATGCAATGAATCTGATTTGTAAGCAATGATCTGTATTTTATATTCACATATATATTGAAATTTTATCATGAAAATCTGCAAATCTTTATCAAGAATGTTCTAATGAAAATAGGTCAGAAATAGGTCAGAAAAACTGTCAGATCAATTAGTGCAGCATGTTGCTTGTGGAAAAGATTTGCACATCAGTGCCTGACCACATATAAAGGGGCAGATTCTTAATACCACAATTCCCCTTTCACCAGTTAAAGCACTTTCATCAGTTGAAACACTATATACATGCTAAGTATTCTTACTGCATCTTGGAAAGCTGACTTGTAATTTTGTGGAATATACACATCTCGGAGATATCCTTCTGTGCTCTGAACCAAGTTCATTTGTAGCATCGAAAGTCTCTGTCTTTATACCACGCTACATGTTTGCCCTTCAATAAGGAAGGAATCTGCTGCTGGGGCACCTGCCTTGGGCTCTAGAACCTAAGAGAACACACTTGTCTCTCCCTCTTAATAGTTATAGTTATGAAAGTTTGGTTCTATTTATTCATGAATTTCTACTGTACACCACTTATTATTACATAAACCACTGTATGGAAGTCAACATATACAGCAAATCACTGAACACATCAGGATAAAGCAAGCTATGTGCTTTACTCATGGCAAAGACACATGTGGTGGAAGTAGTCTCGTGCTTATAAATGTGGTTCAGCCCCAATCACATGTAAAGCAGAAGGTAAAGGTGTAATTTAAGAGCCTGAGAGGGACACATGGCGAATGCAGTTTGCTACCCACCCTGCTTCCTGCAAGTACTCTTCTCCAGACTGGGCTCACTGATGGTACTGAAGCCCTACTGGGGATGAAACAGACTTGGGACATAGATTGCAAACAGATAGAAAGTGGCAGGCAGGGGGAAGCATCAGTACATCTCGTACACACAGCCCTTGAGTGCTTTCAATCAAATGCCAAAAAACTTTGCTTAACCAAAGATTAGGAAAGATGTTCCTTTGAAGACACAGGTTCCCTTGCCCCATCCTGTATAGTTAGCATTTTATTAAAAACCCAGATTTGCTGCTACAAAGTACCTGTGGGGCCAACAGGTATTTAACGCAACAGCTGGTGTTTCTTATAACAATATACAAAGTGTGAAAACAAGGATTATATACAAGCCTGGAAACCACCACCAAACTGTCCAAGGAGGAGCTGAAACAACAGTCTGTTATCCCTTACCCCACAACATAAAAACAAAACCTCAAAGAAGTTTTTGGCTGGAAAGCTCTGATTTAACGCTAAGAACCCGAAACCTCAGACAGAGCGGCCAGGTTCTGTGCAGCTGCCGGAGTCTACTAAGGCAATGTTGTTTCAGTGACATGTATTTGCTTTCTAGAGGTATTTCAATGGAAAATTGTATATATTCTTATAACCAATCTGTTAATATATGTTTTATTCTCCTGGTCTATGACCTTAATAAATTACTGACTGAATACTAAGGGGGGGTCTACACTTTGCAAATCTTGTTTGCCATGGCTTATTTAGGCATCTTCCATACTTGATGTATCTCCGGAAGGAATACCCATGTAACATTGAACACAGTTTCTGAGTAAAGTATAGGAGCTGCTTTTAAACACTGCCAAAGTTCAGTAACATTGATCAAATAATTTCACATAAAAACATGAAGCTGTCATATACAGAACCAGACCAATCATCTACCAAGATCAGTATTGCCTATTCTGACTGGCAGCAGGTCTCCTGGGTTTCAGGAAGAGGTCTTTCACATCATCTTTTACCAGACCCTTTAAATGGATAGGCCAGAGATTAAACCTGGGACTATCTGTGTGCAACCAAGATGCTCTAACACTGAGCCACAGTGACATTCCAAAACAGCTGTAACTTTGCTACAGGAGAAAATAGGAGGCCAGCCTTGGAAAGATGTACAATACCTACCAATATATTTGCAGCAATGACTTCTGGATCATCACAAACAGATTCCACAAAAAATACCTGCAAAAAGTCAAAGAAAATGTCTAGTAAAATGCAGATCCTTTCTAGCAGCCTAAACTGTGCTTACATTCATCATCTCTGGATTTCAAATAAATCAGTTGGGCTTTGTATTTACAGCTACAGACAGACCTTTAAAATCTTCCTAGCTGAACAATAATAAAACCTTCATAATTAAATATAAACCAGCACAACAGACCTAAGGTACTTGTTCCTTGGAAGCCTCCTATGCAGGTCATTCAGTGCTTTATTGCTTAACTTAGCTTGGTGAACTCTGCACACATTTTTGAAGAGCAGATATCTGTATAGTGCTTCAGGTCAGAATGCCTACTCAAGAATCAGCCTTGCTCCGTTGGAACTGCTTATGCAGATCCTGCTGGACTTGAAGTCTAAACATAGATGGGATACTATAAGGATGTCCACTGACTTTTACTTAGAATAAGGATGGACTCGAATGTGACAGCCAGAGCACCTGAAATGATGCCAGAGAAACTGGTTTAACCATGCTTTAACCCTTGCCTGCTATCCTTTTAAATAAAACTTAGACAAAGAATGCACTACTCTGAGTCCACTTTTATTTTCTGTTCAAGAGTTAACTTGCTTTAACCCTCCCCCCCCTTTTAGGTGGATAAAGATTGGCCTGTTTAGGTAACTGCCACAAGCCTGAATCCACATTTGAACGGAAGTAGTCACCTTAAAGGAATTTTCTTTTGCAAAAGTTAATATCATATCTCGCCTCTCTTGGGTTGTGTTGGTTGCATCAAAGACCTAAATAAAAAGAAGAAAACAGAACTGCATAGTACTAAACAGTAATTAGTACTATATATATATAGTACCGAAGTATAGTACTAAACTGCAATTTCCAAAGTTAACTCTAGGTTTTTGATATTTCTTTGTTCAATATAATCTCTTTGTTAAAGCCAAAGAACTCATTCTCGGGTTTTAAAAGAAACACACTTTAAATCATTCTTTAGATTATGATTTATATGTTTTGTTTTTATCTTTTGTTAATTATTTAGCTGTATAAAATTAACAAAAAAACATATACATCATAATCTGAAGAGAGGTTTACAGATTATGATCTGTTATATGGTTACAAAATTACAGAACCAGTAATTTTCTTTAACCTGGTATAATGAAGATCAGTTTTAAAATAACAACATTAATTTTTGGAGTAACTGTCACAGCAGAGGCTATATTTGCAATTTTGCTTGTACAAAACTCAGTGCAATCCTAGGCAGAATTACACCCTTCCAAGATCACTAAAGTTAATGGGTTTAGAAGGGTGTAACTCTGCTTAGCATTATAGTACAAAGTTTTGAGTCCAGTGGCACCTTTAAGACCAACAGAGTTTTATTTAAGAAGTGTGCTTGCACACGAAAGCTTATAGCTTGAATAAAACTCTGTTGGTCTTAAGGATGCCACTGGACTCAAAACTTTGTTCTGCTGCTTCAGACCAGCACGGGTACCTCACCTGAATCTATCTGCTTAGGATGTCGCTGTATGACATTTATACTTTCATACATATACAAAATAGGACAATTTTATATGCTAAAATATAAATGAAGCTTTTTATGCTTGTTAAAGTAGTAAAGCAAATTAATTATTCCATATATTTGTTTCCCCCCAAACTTTCAGTTTATTTCCTGAGAAAAACAAAGTATTTTCCCATGGCTTTAACATCATTGGAATAAGTAAGAGAATCAGTTGCCACAGAGCTCTTGAATCAGCCCTTACGAATAGTTCAGTTTTGAAAACAGACCTGCATTAACATTGCAAATGTAAACAGAGTCACAACATTTCAAAACCATTGACTTCAGTGGGATTAGAACTGTACTGCAGGAAACGGCAAGGACTTGCGTGAAGCATCTCATTTTTCTCCTCCTCCTCCTCCTCCTCCACTGTTTCCTTTTCCCCTTTCCTGAAAGCCCCTACAGCCTCTCTCCTTTTCCTGCTTTGTTCTCTCCTTCTAGGGTTGACAGCTTCCCTAGGGAGATCTCCTGGAATCATAACAGATCTCCCAGCTAATGCAATCAATTCCCTCATTACGGCTGCTAGCTCCAAGTTGGGGAACTCCAGGAGATCTGAGGCTGGAACCTTGGGAGGGTGAGGTTTGGGGAGGGAAGTGCCCTAACCAGGGTATTATGCCATAGAGTCCAATGCAGCCATTTTCTCCAGGGGAACTGATTCCTGTCATCTGGAGAGCAGTCATAATTCTGGATGACCTCGCCCCCCCCACCTGGAAGCTGGCAACCCTAGATCCTGCTTTGGAGGGTGGAGTCTATGGCATTATACTCCTCTGACTTCTTCCCCTACTCAAGCCCCACGCTCAACAGGCTCCATCCACCAAATCTCCAGGAATTTTCTAACCTGGAGTTGGCAACTCTAGCATCTTCCCACCCAGCTTTTCATCTCCCCACCCCCCAGCAACCTCTACCAAGCAAAATTGTAGGCCAGTTGTGTGGTGCCAGCCACTGGGCCAGGCCCATTTTCATGGCAGAGAACCCTCAAGGACTTGTGGGTTGAAACCTCACTTTCCTCTCTATCCCCCTTCCTCACACTATTTTCTCTTTCCCTCCTTCTGGCAACCCCATATTCTCTCCCCTTTTCCTGCCCTGTTCTCACCTTCTCAGACATTCACCAACCTACCTTTTATCTGCCTCCCATCTTCAGCTATATTTATTATTTATTTACTTCACCTATACCCCACCTTTCACCAGTGAGAACCAAAACAACTTATATTATTCTCCTCCCTTTTTTATTCTAACAACAACCCTGTGAGGTAGGCTGAAAGAATGTGACTGAATCCAGATCACCCAGTGAGCTTCCACAGCCAGATAAGGATTCGAACCTGGGTCTCTGAGACCCTACTCTGAAGTTGTAACTGCTAAACCAAACTAGCTTTCATACGGTAGCTGCTGATAAACATCAGCAGGCTGCCAGGCTTAGTTAAGTTGGGTAATGGGCCTCTCGGGCGGGGGTTTACCCGCCTCCTGGGGGGACTTGGCAAGCCTAGTTCTATCTATCATTTTTTGGGTTTTTTTGAACATCCCAATGTTTTGTTTTTAAGATTTCACATTTTTCTGCCAACCTGGGGCCCCCTTTTCAGGTTTGAAAAATGATCTGTCTTACTCATACCCAGCTCCAGTCATTGGATTTAAGTATCATCAGATCTGGCCACTTTGGCTATTAGTATATAGACAAGTGGGGACCCACAAGAAACTTGTGGTAGCAGCCAACCCATTCACCCATCTTTGCTTCTTCCTCTTTCCTATCTTCTATCTCCCTTTTGCTCTCTTCCCCCTTTTCTTACTTCCCATCTTTTTTTATCTCTATCCCTGATGCCCACTGTCACTTTCTCTCTCTTTCTGCCCCCCATCACTCTCTTTCTCTCTCTCTCTCTTTCTGTCTTAATGATGGCAGCAGCTTTCCCAGCTGCCCAACAATTTCCCATCCCTCACAGAAACAGGGATGCTCCCAACTGCCAGCCCACCTAGCAGCTTCCTCCCCGCCAGTAACAATGGTGGCAGCAACTCTCCTGCCCGCCCAACAGGTTCCCCCTGCACCCATACACATCAACAGCAGTAGTGACTCTCACGGCCACCCACCCACTCAGTAGCCCCCCCATCAATGGCAGTGACTTTACCAGCCACCTGCCTGCTCAGCAGCTTCCCTCAGCTTCCCCTCCCCATACAAACCAATGGCAGTGGCTAATCTTCCGGCTGACACCAAGTGTTCCCCCGCCCCCACACACAGCAAAAGTGGAGGTGAGTCTCCCAGCAACTCCACCCCCAATAGGATCCGCAACCTTTTCGTCAGGGCAAGTGCAGACAAACCTAGCAGTTGCGGGGGGGATTTAAACTCCCCCAATGTATTTCCCCTCTCCCCTCCCAATCAGTGCTGGAGCTGCTTCTGGGCCTGGCAAGACTCCCAGCCTCTGTACCTGGACCTGCTGTGACCCCCCCACATTGCCGCTATTCCCAGACCTGACGAGGCCCTGTAGCTGGCTCCCGCACTATTGCCAACACCACTGCACCCAGGCTGGCAAAGAGGTAAGCTTTTACATTTTCTGCAAATGTGCAGACAACACTTTTGTTATTTTTTTTTTTTGGGGGGGGGTGGACTTTAACATCCACCAAAATTATTTTTTTAAGGATTTCAGATATTTTTGCAAACATGGGGAGTCCCCCAAGTTTGCAGAAATACCTGTGCAGCCCTGATCCGCAGATTTAGATATCCACAGATGGGGGGGGGGACACTTGGAAAATAGTCCATAGTTAACTCTGTTTAGGACTGCACCATTAGAGATTTGTACTAGTTAATATAAGAAAGCAGTTAGCATGACACAGCCAATTTTATATGTTATGAGAAAACAGTTCATGAAGCCATTTTTTTCCATTAAGTTTCCTGTCTTCCCTACACAAATTATGAGAAAAGGCACTTATGGAGGGAAAAAAACTTACAGATTCCACTCATACCCACAATAATGAATTCTGGAATTTTGCCTTAAAGTTGAATGAAAAAGTGCACTTACAGCTATCTGGCCACAGTCCTCCGTAAGATAAGCTTTCACATCTTCAAGGGCCACCAAGGCACACTGTCTGCAAGAAATTTTTTTTGTACAATTACAGGAGTTGTAAAAATAATGATAAGCCAAACCATCTAAACCAGTCAATCAGTGGGATGTTTTGAAACAATATTCCTATATATCCAAATCTATCTCTTTATTAAAACAACAAAGGTAATGATCAGTAGGTTTGATGCTTGTGTTAATTACAAAAACAAATGAGTTAATGGCTACTGTGGAACAAGAAAATACTATTTTATGAAAAAAATTCTAACTTTTGGGGTAAGGTTTATATACGTTGAAATGATTCCATAGAACAACTCTTTAGCTTTTATCCTGGAACATCAGTGTAGAGGACAACTGAAAGGTTCAAATGATTTTCTATTTATTATTGCTAGCATTCCAACACTTTTTTGGGGAAAAAGAAATTCTTTGGGACTCTAAGAACATAAGAGAAGCCAATGTTGGATCAGGCCAATGTCCCATCTAGTCCAACATTCTGTCACACAATGGCCAAAAATACCAGGTGCCATCAGGAGGTCCAGCAGTGGGGCCAGGACACTAGAAGCCCTCCCATTGTTGCCGCCCCCCCCCAAGCATCAAGAATACAGAGCATCACTTGCCCCAGCCTGAGAGTTCCTATCTATACCTTGTGGCTAATCACCACTGATGGACTTCTACTCCATATGCTTATCTAATTCCCTCTTGAAGCTGCCAATGCTTGTAGCTGCCAACACCTCCTGTGGCAGTGAATTCCATATGTTAATCACTCTTTGGGTGAAGAAGTACTTCCTTTTATCTGTTCTAACCCGACTGCTCAGCAATTTCATGGAGTCCCCATGAGTTCTTGTAAGAAAGGGAGAAAAGTACTTCTTTCTCAACCTGCTCAATCCTATTCATAATCTTATATACCTCGATCATGTCCCCCTCAGCCGTCATTTCTCCAAGCTAAAGAGCCCCAAGCGTTTTAACCTTTCTTCATAGGGAAAGTGTTCCAGCCCTTTTATCATTCTAGTTGCCCTTTTCTGCACTTTTTCCAATGCTATAATATCCTTTTTGAGGTGTGGTGACCAGAACTGTACACAGTACTCCAAATGAGGTCGCACCATTGATTTATACAGGGGCGTTATGATACTGGCTGATTTGTTTTCAGTTCCCTTCCTAATAATACCCAGCATAGTGTTGGCCTTTTTTATTGCAGTTGCACACTGTCTAGACATTTTCATTGAGTTATTTACTACGACTTCAAGATCTCTCTCTTGGTCAGTTCTGCCAGTTCGGACCCCATCAATGTGTATTTATAGTTAGGGTTTTTGGCTCCAATGTGCATCACTTTGCACTTGGCCACATTGAACCCCATTTGCCACATTGACGCCCACTCCCCCATCCTTGACAGATCCCTTTGGATCCTCCCTGGTTCTCACCACCCTGAACAACTTCGTGTCATCTGCAAATTTAGCCACTTCACTACTTACTCCCAATTCCAAACAAGTTAAAAAGCAACGGACCGAGTACTGATCCCTGTGGTACCCCACTGCTTACCATCCTCCACTGAGAAAATTGCCCATTTATACTCACTCTCCATTTCCTATTAATTAGCCAGTTTTTGATCCACAAGAGGACCTGTCCTTTTATCCCATGACTATTGAGCTTACTTAGGAGCCTTTGATGGGGAACTTTATCAAAAGCTTTCTGGAAGTCAAGGTAAACGACATCTATTGGGTCCCCCTTGTCCACATGTTTGTTCACTCCCTCAAAGAACACTAACAGGTTAGTGAGACATGATCTTCCCTTACAGAATGTATGCTGAGTCTGCCTCGATAGTTTTTGTTCATCCATGTGCCTACTAATTCTTTCCTTAATAACAGTTTCCACCAACTTACCCGGTATCGATGTCAGACTGGCTGGCCTGTAAGTTCCCGGATCTTCTCTGGAACCATTTTTAAAGATGGGAGTGACATCCTTCACTACTCCTTTTAACCCTTGGTCATCCAAGGGCCCCACTGCCTCCCTGGCTGGTTTCCTGCTTCTAATGTATTTGAAGAAAGTTTTATTGTTGGTCTTTATATTCCCTTTTTGCCTGCCTGATCACAGACTTGCATTTTATTTGCCACAGCCTGTGTTCCCTTTTATCAACCTTACTGAGACTAGCTTTCCACCGCTTAAAGGAATCCTTCTTACCTTTTACAGCTTCCATTATTTTGTTTGTTAACCATGCAGGCTTATTTCTATACCTATTTGAGCCTTTCCTAACCTGTGGTATATATTTTTTCTGAGCTTCTAGGATTGTAGTTTTAAATAGTCTCCAGGCTCACCCAATGGTTTTGACCCTTTCTACTTTTCCTTTCAGTTTCCTCCTCACATGTTCCCTCATATCAGAGAAGTTATCCCTTTTAAAGTTAAAAGTGGCTGTGTCAGTCTTTTTGGGCAACTCCCTATACAAATGTTAAACTCAATAACATTTTGGTCACTGTTCCTAAGTGGTACAATCACTTTTACATCTCTCAACAGGTCTTGGGTGTTACTTAGGACCAAATCCAGGATTGCCTCTCCCCTGGTAGGTTCTGTGACCATCTGTTCCATAGCACAGTCATTAAGAGTGTCTAGAAACTCAATCTCTTTTTCCCGATTTGAACCCATATTGACCCAATCAATGTGTGGATAGTTAAATCACCTATTACGATACAGTTTTTTCATCTAGCTGCTATCTTTAATTCATTCATCATTTTATAATCCTCCTCTATCTTTTGATCTAGTGGGCAATAACAAACTCCCAGTGTTAAGCTTCCTTTTGGGCCCACTATTTCAACTCATAGCATTTCCAGAAGCAAATCCAATTTACTTACCCTCTCAATCTTAACTCTCCTGGAGAATTGAACTGTTAGCCACTAAGTAAAGTTGTAAATACAGGTGTTCTAATTCAAATTTAATTGACAGCATAGACTGTTATAATTGAGCTAAGTGTTTTTATGTTACCCTTGGAACTAAACTGGTACCACCATAAGTGAAGATTGATGTTCTTGCGTCAGCCTTTTTAAATAGGCAGGAAACTGCAGGTTAGCTTTGCCAATTTTCAATTAGGAACTGTCAATTTTTAAGATTTATGAGAACCTCCCTACTTCAGAGAATGATTTCAGAAGTTTATTTCAGCTTCTGATTTTCAGAAATTTTAAATGAGGAAACATCAAAAAGGCTTCCCTTTCCTCCAGTTTGGAATATTCTAACATACTAATATTATTGGAATCTATATCTATATATATGTTTGCCTTTTCAGACTATTTTTTTAAAAAAGGAAAAGACTTTGAAAAAGTTTTACTTAAGTGAACTGAAATACTAATGTCAGTGAAGTAAGTTTTAATTGGAACAACAGAAAGCACCATGATAATTAATTGTCAAACTTAGATGGACGTTCCATCCCGTACTTCAAAGGAAGTGGTCAAGATGTTTTTATACACTTAAAACTGACCTGGCAAGGATCCACAAGCTAAGGATGTCAAAATTAATTGTGTTGAATAAAGTTCAGTTGTATTTCCATGTAAAATAGGCTTAAGTTTTTAAGGTGCTTTTATAGCAAAGAATAATTGTTAAAAGAGTAAATATCTCTGAATGTTTATATCTGAAAATAAAAGCTTATGGATAAAATGTTTTTCTATGTTTATTGAAAAAGAGAAAAACTAGTTTAGCTTTAAGGAATTGTGTTTGAAATAGTCAAGTAAAAAGTTGGGAGAAACGGTTCCAAAAGGTTTAAGAAAACAAAGTTATCAATCATGCACATCTGTTCATTAAAAAGTTCAGATGGGTCTTCCATAAATTATTGTGTGCTTTGAAGTTTTTAAGGACTGACCAGCTACTAACTGGAAGCCAAAATACAACATTTGTATAATAAAAGAGGACCCTTTGTTGGCTGAAATAAGGTGGTATATTTCAAACATTAAAAGCTTTAATTCAGAAAAAAAACTTTATAAAATTATTTAAAATATTCTGATGGACCAAAATAAAGACTGATAGATAGATTCAGTGTATCCACAATAACTTTATGCAACAAGCGATTTTAAAACATTAAAAAAATTCATGTAGAGGGTTTAATTCTTTAGAATGTCATTATAATTGTATGTTTTCATATTTTGAATACCTTTTAGTGAAAATAAGTTTATAAAATGCTTTAAGAAAATTGTTATACTTTTATATGCATGTATTAATGTAAAAGAACCATTTTTGTAATGAAAACATCTACGTTTGTATTAAAAATGAACTCAGCCTGAGAGTTCATTCAAAGGTGAAAGAAGTCTAGGAATATAGCCAAAAGAAGTAAACAAAAATATA
This sequence comes from Gekko gecko, assembly GCA_029375565.1. Classification (NCBI taxonomy): domain Eukaryota; kingdom Metazoa; phylum Chordata; class Lepidosauria; order Squamata; family Gekkonidae; genus Gekko; species Gekko gecko. The sequence goes on along the minus strand of JAPDNY010000006.1, from coordinate 122,702,281 downwards.
AATCAATATAATGAGCAGTGCACCTGTTTTGTAGGAGTTGAGATACAGCCAAGTAACATCCTGTGTGTCAAATATGTGATTGATGACTGACCAAACAAAGAAAACTGAACTGAGCATATGATGACGTAAAGTGAGGAGGAGCAAGCTCTTGGCTTTAACACATTGAACATCCACGCTGAATTTTAGCTGTGAGGTGTTCCTTATATTCAAATAAATTCTTTTGCAACCCTTTACTGCCTGGATGATTGTTTTAACTGTGTAGTTTATTGGCTAGCCACACAAGTCAAAGAACCTTAGCACCCTCGGGGCGTTGGCTACATCAGGGTTATCCTGCAGTTACACAAATTAAGAAAAAAACTTGTGCAAAGTAAAAAAAAAAATTAAGAAAATATTTTTACAGGTAACGAAATATCATCAAGAAATTTAAAAAGTAGTCTGCCACATATGTAGTGACATTTTTGGCTTTGTGGAATATCTGACCATACTCAAATAATAAGAGATCAGTTGATACTGTTTGACCAGTCAGTTGACCTAAGGAAACAATACTTTTAAAGCAACCTCAGGTATGAAATGTAACTGTGAAGAACGTTTTTTTAAAATTAGGACAATATGTAAACATTGCCCTTGAAGACAATATTTGTCAGATTATTTTATTAATGGTTGTCCATGCAGCAGTAGTTTAAGATTTGTCTTATTTTTAGAAATCTTTGTATATGGATATTCAAATCCTGTCAGTGTGGGCTCTGGGGTCTTAGAAGCCTGGTGTCTTTTAAACAACAGTGTCTTTTAAACAACAAAAATCAGTTTTAGTATCCCTAAATAAGGATGATTAGACAAACAAATCCTAATTAATCTAACAATTCAGTATTTGTAACAATTATTCACTAATAAAACTATATACTGCTGAAATAATAGGTTCCTCTTGAAATCTGAATCCTCACTCATATACCAATACACAAAATGGAGTAAATTACTCTTAATGTGCCCTCACTAAACTCCTGGCAGTGCTAAAGTCTTCAGTTTGATTTTAGTTAATTAGCTGCTTACACTTCTGGTCAGCCTTCTCCAAATTTCCTCCCTCTGACCAACACTGACATCTTCTTCCTTGCCTTGTCCACTGTTCAAACTGTAGTGCTGTGTCTCATATGTTCAGCCTCAGCTTCTTCAAGGGGCCCCCTTTCACCTTCAGCATCTTTTTGTCTCTACCAACTACCCAAGAGGCCTTTTCCGTCACTCTCCCAGAATCTCTAAGCAGTCTGCCTCAGCCTATTTCTTGGCATTCCTTATATGAAGTTTATTACAGTCTCTATTTGTGCTTTCTGGTCATTTCTGATGCTGCCTACTTTTTATTTCATTGTTTCTCCCTTACTCTGACTTTTTTTTAATAATACAAATATAAGATGCCCTTTGATTGTCTATTTTCAAAGGCACAGAAGTCGCATCTTGTTTCATGTTGATTTTAGCGCATTCCAAAAACTAGCAACACAGGTATCAGACTACTTAGCAATATCAGTGTTTTGTGGGAATGCTGACATCAACTTACTTTCGAATCTTCATGGCTTCTTCATTATCGTGTCTGAAGAAGTCATAGGACTGGTATGATTTAACAGCTTCACGACGATAAACTCCTAAATTAAACACTTCAAAAGGCAAATAAGAAAATTAATCTGGCAACATCCCAAATGAAAACTTTAGCCGAAAAAGAGCAAAGAGGAGATTTTTCACACCTGCCTTGTTTCATTTTGATGACAAAAATCAATTTACACATTAATAATGTCATGAATTAACTTAAGTTTTGGCTGTTCTCCTACACTGAAATCTCATTTCACTAGAACATACAGCAACCCTTGGGGCTGTGACATAAGTTTTGCCAGTATATTCTTTATTAAGATTTATGATATAGCTACTGACTTGTCTACATTTGTCAGTACATCTAAAGCTAATCCTTGCTTATTAAATTACTAGACATGGCAATTTTGTTCACTTGAAATTAGAACTGAGATACTGTGTTCAAACCTCACCACTGACAAGGATTCATTCTGTGTCCTTGGATATGCCACCTCTCTTAGCTTCAGATGTATTCATGGCCTACATAAAAGTGTGTGTACAAAGGGAATGACCCAAAAACAGGTAAGAATTTTAGGTCTTGTTTGGATCGGTAGGTGAAAGTTAAGAACATACTTAACTGTCTTTTTAATTCAGTACTGCTTAAACACACTTTGCCAGGATTGCAACCACACACTGTGGCAAGCTCTAGGAATCAAGTCTGCAGTTACAATCAGTACAGCTCTATTACAATCAGTAGGGCTCACAATAGTTCATGAGATACTGTAGTACATAAAAGAAACAAAAGAGTTCAGTTCAGTACAGTAAGAGAGGAAAATACATTTCAGTTCACCTATCACCCTCTCTCTGAAGCTTCTTTAAGGAGAGGGTACTAAGGCAAATAAAATGATGGGTTCAGCTCATTCATAAAAGATTTGAGCACAAATAATATCATACAAATGACTGTAAGTACTCCAGCTTTTGTAAGTTTAAAAATGAGGTACGTTATGAGCTGTTATTGTAAGTTTCCAAAACGAAATGAGGCAGAATGATAGGTTGAACTATGCACTCTTGAAGAATGTAGCAGTACACTGATTCTAACAACATAAATACTTTGGAATTCACATTGTCTGAGACTTGCTTCAATTTGACACAAAGCAAAAAGAAATTTTGTTTCCTAAATACCACTGAAAAACTTTTTCCTTGACTGATACTGATGCTGATAACAGTAAGGAATGCTGTGACACTATGCTTCATGATTCCAAATTAAACTCTGGGAGAAAGGTCAAAGCTTCTAGTCATAACCAATCAATCAGCAGTGGATTAACCTGAGCTTCTGTATGGAAGGTTCCTTCATCACCCACAAATATACACCCTCTCCCATTCCCCAACCACACACACAATCATTGTTATTGTCCCAACCAACAGGTTTTAAAAAGCCATGCCAAAACCTTTTGTAGGCACTCCAATCCAGTTGAGGTAGCGAGTTAATTTCTTGGAAACGTAGGTTTTGCCTCTTGCAGGAAGGCCAATCATTACAATCAAAGTGGGAGAGTTGGTCATATAAGAAGCCCATGCTGTGTAGAAAAAGCAAAGACAAAATCAGTAGTTTCTGTAACTAGGCAGAAAAAGAAAAAAAAATGTGCGCCTCAATACTTTCTGTCTTCCACTACCTTCTTTGTCAGGTATTTGCTCTTCACAAGGACATGGTGTGTATTTCCCATAATCTAACAGTAGCTTGTAGCAGGTGTTGGTTAATGGAACAGGCTACCCAAGCAAAAAAATAGCCTATAACAGGTAAGCACCTCCAACTGAGCATTTCACATCAGAGTTAAAATTATTTGCCAATTAACCAGGGCACCTTTCAAGGTTAAAAGAAAATTGTTAAACACAAAGATTCCTCCCCAGAGAATAAAAAAAGGAACCAAGCTTCCTTTCCAAACTTACTGCATAAGGACCAAAAACACTGCATTGGATTTATTTAGTTTTTGGTCAAGATAAGACATTTTCAAATATTCATTCCCAAATCCTGATGAAATAAGTGGGAATTGCGCACATGAGAAATGGAAGATGATGCAGGATTTAAGATTGGTCACTAAGATATGAATTATAAGCAGGAAAGGGGAACTCTTATCCTCTCTGTTAGTCTTCCTCCCCATGCTGTGTCTGCTTTCCTCTGCTTCCCCCCCCATTTGTTTCAGCACTTGCTTCCCTCTCCCTACCTCTCCAAGCTGCTGGTTTTCCTTTCAAGTTTTCTTCCATACCCCTTGTATACGTGTCCTTCACCCCCTGCCCTCTCCTTCCCAGTTTCTTGGACAATCCAAAATGGCAACTGAAATCCCATGAGATTATGTTGTGAAATCTTGGCTGCCATTTTGGGGTTACTATGCACTCTCATAAAACATCTTCAAGCCCCCCTCAACTATCTATTTATTATTTCCCAAGTGTGTGCCTTACTTGCGGCTATCTAAATCTGTGGATCAGGGCCACATTTACTGGTCATAGAGCAGGGGTAAGTGGGGGCGGGGGGAGGAAGGTAGTTGTGAATTTCCTGCATTGTGCTGGGATTTGGACTACATGACCCTTGAAGTAGCTTCCAGATCTACATTTCTAAAACAGATTTTTCTACAAACTTGGGAGACCTCTAGGTTTGCAGAAAAATCTGAAAATGTTAAAAAATACATTAGGGAGTTAAATCCCACCCAACAAAAGCATTGTCTGCACATCTGCAGACAATGCACATACTCCCTCCTCATTCAGGCACTGTTGTCTGGGGAGGGGGAGGAACATCAGTGATCCTGCTGGTAGTGTCTGGGAGGCACACCAGGCCCATTGCGGGTTGTAGAGATAGTGGATGGGTTGTCAGGAGTTGGGAGAGGGGGAGAAACTGCAGCAGTCCAGCAGCAAAGGCTGGGGCTGGAGGCAAGCTGGGGGTTGTGTGACAGCCCTAACAAGTGTGATTGGGGTGGGGGAGAAGTTGCAGTGGGCCAAGTGGCAGAGGCCAAGAGCTGCAGTGGCACTGGTGAGGGTGGAAAGCTAAGAGGGGGAACTGGGAGTAGTGACTATTGCCACCACTTGAGCTAGGCAGGTTGTGGCTGTATGCCGAACGGGAAAGAGACGAAGCGCAGGGTGGAAACTGAGGCATGGCTACAGTTCCAGTGGGAAGAGGACATTCTAGAAATTAGATTAGGGATGTGCAAAAAAAAATAATTTGGCCCGATTCAGTTTGGCCGAATAGGGCTCAATCAGTTTTGGAGGGCAGAAAGGCTCCTGCATGTCAGTTTCGGCAGTAGGAGCTGATTCCAGAGTCTTTTGGCCAGCTGAATGTCAATTTCAGCCCCATTATATCTTATGGGCCATTTAAGTCAATGGCGAAAACATAGGGTATATTCTGGGAGCTGGAGGGGAGGGGGTTTGAGGGAGAGGCTCCAAACTCACAGGGTAGCTGATGGATACCAAGATACCTACCAAGTTTCAAGAACATTGGACCAGGGGGTCCAATTCTATGGGCCCCCAAACAGGTTGCCCCCATCCCCTCCATTGTTCTCTATGATGGGAAAAAGTTACTTTTTTCTCATGATGCTGTTAGTGGCCATAGGATATAATGGGGCCGAATTGTCGCAGAATTTTGGTGGCAATTCAGCAACAAGCCGATTCAGATCAGAGTTTCTGAATTGGCCCTCCAAAGCCCAAAAGGGGCCCGAATAGGACCTCCCTAGATACACTATTTTTATTTTAAATAATATTTTTTGATTCTTAGCATACAGCTGTCCTTGGTTTACATCAACTGTAGCAAATGTAGAAAGGCTGTAGCTGCATATGTGCTGTGGAACCAGGAGATAATTTTCAAACACAGATACATGGAGTTGGAAGGAATCCCAGGAGTCATCTAGTCCAAAGACCTGCACAGTGCAGGAAATTCACAGCTACCCCCACCCACTCCCCTAGTGACTCTTATTCTATGTCCAGAGAAAGGCAAAAAACCTCCAGCATCCCTGAGCTAATCTGGCCTGGAGGTAAATTCCTTTCTGACCCCAAAGATGTTCTGATCCCATTACAATCAATAAGAAAACTCTTAATTACTTCAATGGAACTAGGATTAAACTGCACAATGTCAGCATTTACAGATAAAATATGGCCAAATCCATATCAGACAGATATGATAGAAACCTGAATACTGTGGCCCATTTTAAGTTGCTTCTCTGTATAGTCATATGAACTTCTCAGAAATAAGATGGTACCCCAAAGCATAATAATTTTACTAATTTGAGAGAATAAACTGTCATCTCAAGTATCAATTGATGTAACCTGATAAGCAAATTTTTCCAAAACTAACTTAAGCAGATTGCAATATAAAAATGGGTACAATCTGCTATGAACCTCTGTCCTATGTTCAAGCCACAATAAAATGAATGGAAATTGCACAAGAAGAAACTCTACTCTTGTGCAATTTCCGTCAGTTTCTGTATAGCTTGTGCTCATGAAATTTAACATAACCATTGGGGGGAAAGTAAGTAAATGTAAGTAAAGTGACCATTAAAATATGCACAAGGTCTGTGAGGGGGAAATGATCCATTTTAAGGGCTTGTTTTGACAATCAGTAAATCAAATTTTAGCCTAGATAGACCTACATGCGCAAAATCACATAAAACTGTGTTGTAGCCAATCTACAATGGATTGAGGATGAAAACTGGCTGGAGGGGAAAGGACTAACAACCCCTGAACACATATTCTGGTTTCTCCAGTCAAGATGGTAATCTGGTCTAATTTGGCATTTATTCTCAAAGTGCTTGTTCCACTGAACAAGATGATGCCAGTGGAACTTGAGAAATGGAATCTAAGGGATGGTCTGATAAAGAGACATGCTGAGTCGGCAAAAACAAATGCACGTGGACAGCTCTGCAAGAACAATGCTGCAAACCAAGCTGGTAGATGAGCACTACAGGGACTTACTCCTATAGGCAGTAAGAGATGACTAGGGGTGCAGACCAGTCTTTCCTGGGTGGTGATAAAGGTCCTAGAGATGGGGGTATGTGCTTTTGTGTAGCTTTCAGGGAAAACAGAAACTCTACCAGTGGCAGCTTAGTTAACAAAGCACTGGAGGGAAGTTCCCTGAGATATATCATCAAAATAATAAAGAATCAATAGCTGTGCACTGGAATCAAATTACCCCTGTGTTTCAGAGCATGATCTGGACTTACACTTGACTTTCTAACTTCTACATTTATATATGCGCCAAGAAGTTTTGCTCACCATGAAACATTTGCTCATGAAATCACTCCAAATACTCACAGCACTTTTTCTCCGAGACTCGAAGACTTGACGACTTGTTTTCCTGACAGCAACTGTTACTGTTTACCTGCTCTGGGACTGGACCTGCATCCCCTGACATTGCTGCAAGGCACACACACACCTCCTCCCGTTTGGTATCGCCAGGCTCCTTCTAGAAAAACGTGGAACAACAAGGAGCATTATAAAATGCTAAGACAGAAAGAAAAGGTACACGCAGCAATCTGTCTGTGAGGTTCCTTCAGCAGGGAAGGGGGGAGTGCGGGGTTTTGTTGCTTGTCAAGGTCATGAGAGAAACTGGTAATATTATTTGCAAAAGATTAACAAAAAGCAAGAAGAAGAGAAAGGGGGGGGGGAAACGACCTCTCTCTTTCCTTTTTCAACACACCCACCTCCAAAGTTCAGGCAGCCCGCGACGGGGGCAGCAAACGACTTGCTTTGGACCGGAGCCAGTCGATCCAGCAGCTCCCAGAAGGAAATACCGCCCGCGCAGGAGCCCCTCCAGCCCGGAGGAGCGACGGCACTGCAGTGCAGCCAGACCCCTAAAGCAGGTATCCAGGTAACACCTCCCGGTGCTGAGCGGGAAGAGAAGGACTGTGCTCGCAAGATGTCGATATGTAGAGGCGGTGCAAAGGGCAAATGGGGCAGCGGATACACACAGGCAACGTGAACCTAAGCGACGCGCAGAGACGCAGAAAGGAGGAACTGCAGGTATCGGAAGCGGAGTTGAAAAGCAGGAACATCATAAGCCCTTTTGCTAGAGACTTTCCCAAGGACGCAAACGGCGGGAGACAGGACACCACGTCCACCCGATGGGGTGTCACGTATGCAGGCACGCATGCTCTTCACATACGTTATACATGCAAGCCTCTTCCTGGGTATGCAGTCGCATCCGACGCGTAAGATTATTGGGGGTCCATGAAATATAGTTTGGATTGGAAAAAACAACAGAAATACAAACACACGGCCAAAACACATTCGCAGGGCTGGTGTAGTGAAGAAAAAATATAATGCATTTCTGTCGCAATTACCCGAAAATCTAACTGATTACCGGTCTAACGTATAAATCTGCTGTAACATGACCCTCCCATCAGCAGCTCCAATTACAAAATAGTGACGCGAAAGGAAAGGGGGAGTGTACTGAGAGACGTCACAGCGCGCCAACTCAACTGTTCATTTCTCGCGCAAGCGTAGGGGTGGGGGAGTGAAGATAACAGTAGCTCGCCTTGTGCGGCTTCTACTTTGGTTGGGGTGTTCGTTGTGATGCGAGTGAGGAGGTAAACAGCACAACGCGTTTGACTGTAAGTGAACATGACGCTATGTGTACGTTTGCTACTGGGCTTTCTCTTTTGCTTTTTTGGGGAAGAAGTTTGAATAGGCGGTTTAACCTAGGTCTATCTATGCTTTATTTATTGATTTGATTTGATTTAACCAAATACCTTTTAAACAGGGGGCTATGCTGGCACCTGTATCCACCCCTACGGGCTGTCAGTGAGTTTTTGTCTCAAAACAAAGAGCGGCATTTATAAAGTAAAAAGTGGTATAATTTAGCGTGTTTAATCAGTTTACTATTTGTATCCTTGGACGATGTCAGTTGTCTGTGTTGTCCGTGCTTCCTCTTCAGGGCAGTGATTATTGTGTATTGCAAAATATAGACAGTGTGAATCATATTGTGTATATGCTTATGTATAATTCAATTTTAGAATACCGACGCCCTCCACCGACGTGCCTTAGAGCTGTGTGTAGTGGGCTCTCTTCCGTTGCAAATTCATAATTATCCTCCTCCCAAGTTTTTGGCACCAAATTCCCACAAGAGTCCATCATACAAATTAATAATTAAAGGATGCAAAATATAAAAATAATGCGGAATATTGTGGTCGTGGTGCTAGGAACTATACTTTAGAAATACGCAAATCGAGTCCGCGCTTGACAAGATTTAATGTTCTCGAACCGGTAGTTACTGCTCGACCTATTGCTTTGGGAGGATTTCTGTGCTGCCTTGAGTCCCCTTTAAAGAGAAATTCGAAAAATCTTCTTTACGCTTCTGTAAATCCACTGAAGTCAGTGGGTTTACAAGGGTGTAACAATGTAGAGGAATACACGGAAAGTGCTGTAATTCAAAACGGCCGAGAAGGCGATAGTTCTTACCGCCTTTAGTAGAGAGATTTTGTTTCAATCTGAGCCCCCATCAGATCGAAAGAAATCGTGATATAGATTGGCTGTGACCTTTTCTTTCCAACCGGCAACATGGAATGATGGCATGACCCGTAGGCAAGACTATTGTAACTTACTGAGCTACTGCCCCCTCCCATAACTATCGTTTGTAATTGTACTGGAAGGAAAGTTAGTTAAAGTTCCAGCTTTTCGAAGGAAATGCTATGAACTTCTGCCTTTTTCTGAGAGAGAGAGTATGGAGATGCTGCTGTGCAATCACAGCTACGCTAAAGTCCTGAATTTCTCTGTGTTTTTTATCCGGGCAGCTGTCACCCCCTCTACACAAGGGAAGGGAAAAATGGCGTCAAAAGTAACCAAGAAGTTACAATAGAATTCTCGGTCTAAGGCTGTCGCGGCGGCTGTTTGGGACCGCCCACTAAGCTGATTGGATGGTCTGATGGAGCACGCTTTGCTGCCCCGGACGAAGTGACCAATAGGAAGCCCGAAAGACAGGGACGCGAGGGTTGCTGGGTTGCATGTAATCGCAGCCATTTTGCTGTGGGGGTCTGAAACCCGGCAGCCGCCGCCGGGAGAACTCCGTAGATCGGCGGGAGGGCGGCAGGATGTTACGGCTGCGCTGCAAGGCCAGGAGCGGCTCGTACCCGCTGCTCGGGCTCACGGCACACTCCTGCTTGCGCGAGCTCCAGGCAGCGCTCGCCGCTCTCACCGGGGTGCCCGTTCAGGCCCAGCGGCTGCTGCTTGGATTCCCCCCGCGTGGCCTCGACCTCAGCGACGGGGAGCGGCGCCTCGGAGAGCTTGGCATTCATTCGGGTACGAAGCGGGTCTGGCCTGTACATCTTAGTCCTCGGGTTGGGGTAATCTCAGCTTCCCCCTGAGGAGAGGAGGGTTGAGTCTAGGCGTGTGGTACCGAGTGGCTCTGTTACTGTGCATCTTTAATTGAGGATTATCCCCTCATGATATACGTATCTTTCGCGTATGATCATCTGAGACAGAGACGGCGTTGGGAATAATTTGAACACAACGTTTTGAGCGGCCTTTCTCTCGCTCGCAGTTACTTGGTGCTCTTGCGTTTGAACCGCGCTTAAACCCTGAGTTAACCCTTGAGACTAAAGTAGATTATCGCTCCAAATGGAAAGTGGGGACGACTGAAACACGTTTTTCTGTTGTGGGGTCTGGTAGTACCATCCTGAGCATTGTTCCACCCGTCTGAATGCATTGAAGTTACTGGGCTTGGAAGGGTAACACAGCTTGGGATAGCACTGTGACTTGACTGCTGTGGAGAGCAGTAGAAGATCAGTATTTGTTTTTAAACTTTATGTCTCACGTTCCTTTTAAGAGCTATCCTTGAATCATAACTATTTTAAGTAGCCACTAAAATTTCTTGTATTTGTGGCCAAGCAGACCTGTACAAAAGAACTTGTCTGATAGCAGTTTGATCTTGAGCAATTTGTTGTCTGCATTATCTTCTGTTCCTAGGCCCTGTTGCATAATTCACTGGATGTCTTATGTTGTGTAAGTGTGTTGATGCCTTGAATCTCATCAAGAAATGCGGGCTGTAAATAAAATAAAAATATGTACCAAGCACAAGTGGAGAAGGTAATAGTCCCCAAATGTGGCTGGAGAAGTAACCCACTTAGCCCATGAAACTGCTGTGTGCTCATTTACTGTAACTGGAAAGTTTTTTCAAGCCTTTCTTAAGAGGGTAGCAGTACAAATATTAACATCTATTATGGGTTAGGACAGGAAACCTTAAAGCAATGACTCAAATATTTTGACACTCTGTAATTGGGTAAAATTGAGGCTTGGCAAGGTTTTTGTTACCACCCTTTAATTAAATGATACAGTGAGGGGGGGAGACATTGTCAGCACATTTTTGAGAGGTTTGTAAGACCCTTCTATAATATTAGTGAATGTGATGTTCTTAAAATGAAAATAGACTCTGCGTTCTGTCTGTTTTCTTTTGTCCGAGTCAGGATAACTGCTAGATTAGAATGAATAAATACCCATGATAGGTTTTAAAGTCCACAGATTTGCTTATGGCTTCAGAAGAGAAAATTCAGATATGTTGATTATAATATGGTGATTTCTAGATCTCTGCACATTCTATCTCTTGTTTTACCAACCAATATCACATACTGATCAGTGAACTCTAAATCTCATCTATATATATATTAGCATTTTAATCATAGTTTACCTGCATGCTCAGAGTGTTTCATAATTATTTTGCAATCTGTACAAATCATGCAATGTAGAACTGTTGCATTATGGGGGCGGGATAACTTGGCTGAGATTTCAGTTAGAGATGTGTTTAATAATTCACTGAATCATTTCTCAACTTTTGTTGTATTTTTCTTGACAGGTGATACTCTAATAGTTGAAGAAGATGCAAGCAACCTCAGGACTGAGTCTTCCATACTTACAAAACGGACTGCTCATAATTCAGTCAGGGACACTCTTCCCGTGCTTGCCCGGAGAGTTGTTCCTGCAGATAATTCATGCCTCTTCACTAGCATATACTATGTGGTAGAAGGTGGTGTTTATGACCCAGCATGTGCCCCAGAGATGAGAAGTCTTATAGCCCAGATCGTAGCAAGTGATCCAGAATCCTATAGTGAGGCAATACTAGGAAAGACTAATCAAGAATACTGTGATTGGATCAGAAGAGATGATACATGGGGAGGTGCAATTGAGGTTTCGATTTTGTCTAAGTTCTATCAATGTGAAATTTGTGTAGTGGACACTCAGACAGTCAGAATTGATCGCTTTGGGGAAGATGCTGGCTATGCTAAACGGGTCCTTCTAATTTATGATGGTATTCACTATGATCCACTTGAGCGCAGAATCCCCAACTCAGACATTCCTCCCCAGACAATTTTTTCTGCATCGGATGATATTGTCCTTGCTCAGGCTTTGGAGTTAGCAGATGAAGCCAGAAGAAAGAGGCAGTTCACTGATGTAAACCGGTTTACACTGAGATGTATGGTATGTCAGAAAGGATTAACAGGGCAAGTGGAAGCCAGAGAACATGCCAAGGAGACGGGACATACCAACTTTGGAGAGGTGTGATTTTTTTGTGTGTGAAGGTGGTTTTACTTACTACCTCACTGAACGTGAACAAGCATCCAGGTTTTACATAAGCTGTATTTAATCAAGAATTCATTTAAAGCTTGAAGGCACTATTAACATAATTATGAACGATGCTCACAGGTTTGCTGTGATTAGTGAGTTTACAAGTGCATATAGAGTGGTGTCACATCCTTCCAACTGATCAAAGTGTTCTTTTTATGACTAAGAACTAGACTGCTGTTTATCAACTGCTGTATCAGTTCTTGATAACTGGCAGGTGCAAGAATTTGTGACATACCTTGGTTACCACACATACTACTGTGGCTGGACGTGTATAGAATTTTAGAATCACTGATGGAATAAAGTTCTCAGTTCATCTACTGGTGTCTTGATCTACCACATAGTTATGGTGGTCTCTGTTCATATATGACAAGATTATTTGCCTCTGCTGTATTTATGCAAAGACTTGTGTATGGCTGTATATCTAAAAACAGATTAGCTGCACAGTGACTGCCTCTTAATGTCATCCCAAAATGTGTCTGCTTTAAGTCACTGAATAAGAGTATGTCATAGAAAATAATGGTCAGGTGAGAAAAGGCCTTAACTAGAAGGCCTTGTTTTCAGCATTCTTAGGGAGTGGAATGTGAATACAGTTTCATGGATATTTAATACATTGGCAGTGGCTGCAATGAAGCTTGTGGGCATTAATGGCATGGTTTTAAAACTTACCGAAATTATAACATATTCTGGCAACGTAAAGTCAAATATTTTTAGACTAGTAGCAAAACCCATTGTAAAAGGAATGCAATGAATGCTGGCAAGATCTTGCAGCACACTGAGGGCGAGAGACTGGGTGCCACTTGCATGGGTTTGGTGCAGGGGCGAAGACTTCCCAATTTCTTGGGGTGGGGGCTGAATTCTCTGGGACTGGCCTTTCTCCTTCCCGCGGCAGGCGGACAAAGCCAGGTCATCACGCATCTCTGCCGCTGGCCATCTGATGGAGTGGGTGGTGCTGCTGCACTGGGTGGATGGAGCAAGGCCAGGCTGGGTTGAAACCTGATCCACGAGGGGTGGCTGGCTGGAAGGCACTCCCACATGGCCCTTCCTGCACTCAGCCACACTGTGCCCACTCACCTCTCCTTCGTCTTGGTGTGTCCCCCCCCGAGCCCCTCTCTCACCCTCCCGCTGGCCGATGGTGAGTGGCGCTGCACCTCCCAGTCCTGGCTCTTGTGAGCTGCGATTGCAATGCGGGTGTCGCAGTGCCCCCTGCGCACATTCACTAGAGCCACGTGGAACTCTTTTTGCCTGGGGAAGTGGCAGTGGGTGAAAGTCGACCCTCCCGCATCGGTCTGCCTCGTCTCCAGCAGCCTTGACTTTCAGACTTGTCTCCTTGTGACAATGAAGGGTCTCCGTGGCCAGATGGAGCTGTCTGTGGCCAGGAATTGAGAGGATCAGTCCCGGTGGCCGGTTCCCTCCAGACTGAGCCTGAGACGCTGGCCACTGGCTCTGTGGGTTGGACTGAGGCCACGCAGCGAGGCAGTGCAGCCAGGGGATTGGCACACCTCCTGAGTGACAGATCAGGGACAGAATTGATTTGGGAGCGTGTGGAACATTCAGGAAAGAGTCCCCCCAAAACAGCATTATATATAAGGAGAGATGGTCTGTATATGAAATTGTATAAAATATTGGAGATTATTTTGCTTGCCAGATGTGCTGAACAGAGGGAAGAATTCCAGTTAACGTTCATCCACTCTGTCTTGAAAGAGTTATTAAATTTCTTGCCCACCCTCCTGGCCATGGCCGGCTCAGGGTGGCTTACGTAAGACACCTAAAATTTTTACAATACGCATAAAATAAGTTAACAACAGTAAACGATTCTAAAACCATAAATATAATAAAATACTAGTATCAATAATCTTCTGAGTAAGCGTGGACATACTAGCCCATAGCTGCTACTAGCTAATTGTGCACGGAATGAGTGCAGTTCCAAAAAGATGGTTCACGGATGTGCACCTGCTTTTGGGGGGCTGGGTGGTAGTAGAATTGGTGTTATTTTTTATGCTTTGCTGCCAAATAGGGTTGGTTCAGCTATCTGGAAGTTACAGGCTAGCATCATTTTTCCTGCTTTATATTTCAAAACACTGTAACCTGTCAGCTGGTAGTGCTACACTGTTCTTTCATTGCACAGTTGACTGGCATAGCCTTTTAGTTGCTTAGTTTTTTAACTGGTTACCTTATCACTGTCTATTATAAGATATTCTAATTCCTTAAGTTTTAAGTATCTGCATTGTGCCAGATTATAGCCTTTAATCACTTAAATATTGTTTGTATTAGCAAGTTCCATTCTACTGAAGTGTTAAATAGTTTGCTTCTTTTAACAAAATAATCTCAGTATTAAGTAATACAGCTGAGAGTTTTTATTTAGAAAAGCTGCATTGTATCTTGGAGACAAGTTAACTTAAACTGTCTTCAGAAAATGCAAGATGAGTTGAGAAGGGAGAACCCTGGAATAGTTTACAAAATGGTAGTGTCGCCAGTGCCACCAGTGTTCCCTCTAAGCTGAGTTAGTGTGAGCTAGCTCACAGTTTTTTCGCCTCCGGCTCACACCTTTTTGTCTTAACTCAGCAAGGATGGCTCCAGAGCAAACTAATTTATGCAGTAGCCAAATCGCTTGCTTACAACTTTGATGCCTGTAACTCACAAAATAGAATTTTTGCTCACAAGACTCCACAGCTTAGAGGGAACATTTGTCGCCACACTGAGTTTTAAAATGCCTTCATGCTCACTACATCATCAGCATTGTTTTTTTTACCCCGCTCTTCAGTACCTGAAGGAGTCTCAGAGTGGTTTATAATTGCTTTCTTTTCCTCTCCCCACAACAGACACCCTGTGAGGTAGGTGGAGCTGAGAGAGCTCTGAGAGAACTGTGACTGACCCAAGGTCACCCAGCTGACTTCATGTGGAGAAGTGGGGAATCAAACCTGGTTTTCCAAGTTAGAGTCCACCACTTTTGAATATACAAAGTAGGAGCAACATCTTAAAAAGGTGAAAATGGTACTAACATAAGAAAATTTCTGGTCATCATTATCTCTGTAACTACAGTCCCCAAACTTACAGCACGGCAGCTGAGCTTAAAAAAAAAATTCCCCAGTATCTGTGTACTGTTTCCAGAAATTTTGAAAATATTTGCTTTGCTTTGTCAAAATGGAAGAAAGGCACTGGAATACCTTCTGAGTAAAGCAGTTTTCTGAAAAGTATCTGGCTTTTTGCCAGTTTAGTGCAGTGATTAAATGTGTGGACCCTAATCTGGGAGCACCAGGTTTGATTCCCCATTCCTCCATTTGCAGCTGCTGGATGACCTTGGGCAAGCCATAGTTCTGTCAGAGCTGTTCTTGAAAGAGCTCTCTCATCCCCACCTACCTCACAGGGTGTCTGTTGTGGGGAGGGGAAGGGAAAGGAGATTGTAAGCCACTCTGATAAGCCTTTGGGTAGTGAAGGGTGGGGTATAAATCCAATCTCTTCTTTTTTTAATAGCTAAGTTTTCTGAAGTATAGTAAATCAGATTAAATCACACTTTTCTCAGGTGAAATTAATAACAGACCTCCCAAAGCCATTTTTGTAAAAGGATAGGGTGTACAACTGCTGTATGTTTAATCTGTGAAGTTGCTGGTGAGACCCAACATTTTGAGCTGACAAAACAGCACAGGGGTGTTCCTAGAACAGCAGAAACTGTAATAGTCTGATCAAGCTTTAGACAGAGTGGGTCCGTTATACCAACTGGGTGGTAATTTAATTTATGATGTCTGTAAATCCAGAGTATTTAATATGTGGTAATACAGTGTTGGAATGAGATCACAGCTGATGTGCAGTATAGGTTTAGGGATGTACTGTGCTTTCATTGTTGATATAGCTACATTGGTGCATGCTGCTGTGCAAAACTACACTTTAAGTCATTCAGTGGAATGATTCTAAGCTATGAATGAATGTATTCTTAACTTCTCCACTGATGAGAACTACAGCCGTTGTGCCCCTACATGTGGTATGTTGTCTTTGTTTTGGTTATAGTTAGTTTGATGTTCCACTACAAGCAATAGTGCAAGTTAGTCATAACTAACAAGTCCCATGGCATTTAATGGTACTTAATGACAGCTGGATTAAGCTCATATGTGACTCTTAAGAGTGCTTTTGAGCATCTTCTGTTGCTGTGCTTGTGTAAAAGAGTTTTAATTAACTTTTATCACATTTCTAAATCTGTTGATAGCTGTGTAAAGAGGTGACTTCACAGCTGCATTTTAACCACCCTGTGATTTTGAGAGTTGCCTGTGTACATATCTGGAATGCATTTTTAGTTTTTCACCCAGCATTTTCCCCACAGGCTTTTACATGTTTACAAATGTATCTGGTATGACAAAGCATAAAACTGTTGGTGCTTGCTTGTGTTTCAGTTTTCTGGGTAGGTAGCTGTCAGATAGTGCTACTGATAGGTCATTTAAAGATAGAGCAAATGATGGGATTACATAGATCAGGAATTGACTCATTAATGGGGAGGGAAAATATGCTACTAAATTATTTGCATACTTACAAAAAGGTTCCACAAGGGTGCACCAGTGATGTATCCTTACCCATATCACTTAAAAATTAAAGGGCTGGGAAATTACCTAGAAATCATCTAGAATACTTCGTTTGAGATGCTGCAAGAAAGGAACATGACAGGCAAGAGAGGGGTATTCATTGCAGGGGAGCATCCAGGTTATGTAAGAAGAGAATATTTTCTTTCATACTACCTGTAATGGCAGTGGTGGTAACACTGTGGGAGAAGTACAGTAGATGAATTGCCATAGTGTGCATTTTAAATGATGCAAAACATATATGATTTTTCTTAGTAGGATTTAGGTTCTTAGCTGAAGCTCCTTTTAGGCTAGACCTAAGATACTTTGCCCACAGCCTTAATCCAGTACACCAACTGGGCTGTGTTTCAGGAAGGCATTTCTGCCTTGGTGCATATTTTCCTGGCTAGTAGGAAAAAGAATGCCAGGTATCTTTATTTTGCTTGATTGTGACAAGCAGAAATGGAGACTAAAGCAGATAAAACAGACCAAGAAATATTGCCAACCACTGTTCTCTTTAAATTGAACCCAACTCAAGCATTTAACCTGATTTTTCAAATTACTTTATTTGTGGTTTTCTGTTAGCTTTAAATAGGTGTATTACAATGGTACTCAATCCACAGCTTGCAGAGAGCCATATTCGCAATTACCAACAATCAAAAGAGCTCCAACTGCTATATGCCTTGTATGCCTCCTCACCAAAAACATAGGCATTGATATAACAGCAGCCTTTTCAGTTACCAGAGTTTCTTTGTTCATGTAGAGTTGTCTCTCTTTGCCACTGATGAACACTAACAAGCCCATTCGTTGTACATCTGTAGTTAAGCTTCTCTCTGCCTCGCTCTCTCCTCCTCAGCATGAGTCACAACAGTTCAGGTGAGAGAGTAAGACTGCCAAGGTGTGCAGAGGAGAGGAAACTAAGTGTGGGAAAAGGAGAGTAAAACCACCATCACCTCACTGTGGCCAGTTTTCTCTTTTTTGGGGTGTTTGTCATGATGATGGTGGTGGTGATTTTACGTACCCTTCTCTGCAGCTAGCTTGTTCTCCCAGCAATTGCCTGGTTGCTTGGATGAGAGCATGGAGGTTGTGGAAAAGGGTGGGGATTGTTGGAGAAGATAGGCCCTTTCATTGAGTCCCAACCTCAGGCAGGGCTGCAGTCTGTCATCCAGTCCTTCCAGTGGTGGTGGTTCCAAAGCATAAGCTGCCTGGCAACCACAAGCCCTACTGGGCAATGACCTTGGAGCAGGTATCCCAGTGGGAACAATACTCAGAAGAGCCACAGATGCCTCCCAAACCTCTGAGTGAGTATCACTGGCCTAGTTTATTGTGCAAAGACAGCTGTGGTGCAGTTCATAAGTGTACACATGTGCTTACATTGTCTGCTAAAGGTGAATATATTGAACAGTTGATCTAAGACCACATACTTGAAAATAGGTTCCATTAAACTTAGTAAAACCTGCAAATAAATATGCTAAAGATAAATTTAAGCTTGTGAAACTGTCTGGAGTGGCTATGGCTCAGTAGTAGAGCAGCAGCCTGGCATGCAGAAACCCTGGCATCTCCCATTAAAAGCTTCAAGTAGGAAGTGAGATGAAAACCTCTGCTTGGGGCCCTGGCAAGCTGCTCGGTCTGAGTAGATAATATTGACCTTGTTGGACCAGGGGTCTAGTTTAATGTAAGGTAACTTGACTGTTCAATATTGATAAGTAAGACCTTTTTTTCTTTGGATTTCTTTCTGTGTTTTTCACTGGTTGGCTTGGACTACTTTATCGTAATTTGCCTGCTTGAGAAGCAGGTAAAACAACCGCTCTTGAAAGTGATGTGCTAACTAACTGTATGCCATTTCAGCAAAGGTGCTATAGGTTGACATTTATTTTGTGAACATGTGTTCTGTAAAATGTTTTAATTTTTGAAATATATTTCAAAAGTCTGTGTTCTTTTGCTTCTTTGCTATTAGATTTTTATTGGACAATACTTGACAAAGAAATGTGCTAATTATGAGAAGTGGGATATTAGTGTTTTGTACATGTTTTAATTGCAAGAATAGGGTTTTCAGACAAAATGCTTCCATCTGTCTGGTACATCAGTTTGATATGGCTGAAAGTATTGACATTGTCTGTGGTGATGCACTACCCCCTCCCCAATCCTGACTATCAGTAACAACTCTGTACACTTAAGGAGAAAACAGTGTAAGAACTGTTGTGTTGCATCCAGTGTTCCCTCTAAGGTGAGTTATTGTGATCTAGCTCACACATTTTTGTCTTAGTTCAGGAAGGATGGCTCCAGAACAAAGCCAGCAGCCAGATTGTTCACTCACAGCTTTAATGCCATTAGCTCACAAAGTAGAATTTTTGCTCACAAGACTCCACAGCTTAGAGGGAGCGTTGCTTGCATCATGTCAAAATCCATGTATTTAAGTCTTCTGTTTCCAGCAGTGGCCTATACGTATCTGGAAGTTTGCATTTGGGGCACGAAAGTGATGCCCAGCACCTAGTTATCAGAGTCATTTGAACATGGAAATTTTATTTTACTATCTTGGCCAATAGCAACTGATAGTCCAGTTCTTTAAGTCATCTAAGGTAATAACCATGATCATATCTTAGGATAGTTGACATCCTTAGTTGTGTACTGTATGAAGTTTGTTTGGTCTGTCTCAAACATACCACAGCTACATTGATTTCATACTGCTCAGAATTTGGATCATTCTCTTCAGATTACATCTAAATGCTTAAGCTGCTTGTAGGGAACATGCATGCCTTCCCTCAATCTCCATTTTTATAGGAATTACAGGTGCACATTTAACTGTTGTGACTAAATAGTGCATCAAACAATTTGCATATGATTCAGAAAACTCAAGTATCTTGTACAGCTGGGCCTATGTCGCAGTCTCAACTAGATCAGGAATAATTTTTTTAAAAATCATTGAGGAGCCACAGTTTGTCCCTTGTATCTTTTTCTCATAGTAAAATCCTTTGTCTGCAATGTCATTAAGGTAGCTAGCTCCATATGCTTTATACCTCACACCAACTCTACTGCCATACACTGTTCTTCTTTTCTGTTGCTGCTTCTGATTTCTCTAAAGTGCAGTAGGATCAGAGATTTAGACAGCGCTTAATTGAAGGAAGGAAGGAAAGAGAGTGAGCGTTGAAGGAACTCTAATTTGTTGCTGGAAGGTCTGCGAAGAGAGCTTGTGTTTGCAAAGGTAATGCCATACAAGGGGACAATTTGGGCAGTCAGCCAACAGATACTAAAAGAAAAACAATGGACCAAAAGTAGTTTGGAAAACCATAGGGGAAAAACACATAGAGAAGATAAATATGTTTGAAAGGTACAAAAACCCTGCTGTACTTTGGCAGCCAAACATTGGTAAAAAGCCTGTTTGAAAGTGACCTAAGAAAAGAATAGGCACATTTCTGCCAATGCCTGTGATTTTCATATTACATAAAATAACCTCTCTCTGAAGGTGAACATCCTTGCAGTTGGTTATCTTTTATTTTGAAAAGGTGGATTGGTGGTTTGTTTGGAATTTGTTCAATTTTTGGTGGAACAATCATGACTGAAATAATGGTTCTAAGACACAGGGAGGGGAAAAACTTGACCCAAAAACTGGAATCAAGAACCACAAGGGTAAGAAAGAAGCCTAATAAATGGCCAATATTAAAAACCTAGTGTAACTTATAGACAGCGGAAGACAGGAGGGCCTGGCGTAAACTGGTCCATGGGGTCGCGAAGAGTCGGACTCGACTGTGCGACTGAACAACAACAACTTATATACAAAAATACATGTGTTTATTTAAAAGTTAAAAGCAAATGAAGGGCCAATACAAGCGACCTGACGCATTTCCTGCTATTTGTTGAGGACACTCCAGCTCTGACTAAGATAGTCAAATAGGTATTTTCTGGGGCAGAATTGGAAGATGTTCTAATTCAACAGCTGTGCATTTGGCACCAGACACATGACTCTCATCTTAAGAGGCCTCATAAACATCCTTGTCTAGTGTCTATTAATCTTGCTGCTTAACTTTCCTTTTTTGGTCCAGTATTAATTTATTGATTATTTCATTGTCACATGTCTGTCTGTACCTCAGACTGACCTCTGAAGAAGGCCCCTAAGAGGCAGAAACGTGTCAGGCCCTTGTGTTCAGGTCACTTGCACTTTGTAAGGAGGCTTTCATTGGTCCCTTATTTGTTTTTGACTGTCTTTCTAATAAATGCATGTATTTTTGTATATAATAATTTTACACTAGGTTTTTAATATTGACCCGTTATGAGGCTTCTTTCTTACCCTTGAAATAATTGCTGTTCAAATTCTGCTACAATGTAAGTCAAACAGTTTGGATGTAATGGGTTCTGATGTACATCCAGTGATCTTAATAGGAGGAAAGTTGATTCCCCCCCCCCCAATCAGTGTAGGAATGAATGAAAACTATTTTTCACTCCAGTTTTTACAGATGACAGTTTTGAATAATGTCACTTCATTGATGTATGTAAAAATGCAGTATTCACTGTGAACATTGGAGTAGACTTTGAGAATATCTTGGAATGAAGAATGATAACACAATGCAAATCTGTAATGTTAATGGACTAAGGTTAAAAGTAGAAACTCTTAAGACTTGTGGCAGCTGTCTCCGGCACTGTCTTCAAAGGACTGAACAATTTTAACTATGTGGCCTTTCACTTAAATAACAGCACTTTAAGAGCCTGTGAATCAAAATGTTCAAATCTTGATGTTTTGCTAAGGAGCTATAATGGTGCAAGAAAGTGCATTGACACTTTTTGATCAACTGCTTCACCAGAATTTTATAAAACTCATGGTGATTTAGTATTTTCCAATGGCAACACATCTTGCTACTTTGTACTCTTGAATTTACAATTAAATATAAAAGGTGCTCTTTAAATTCATCGTAGCAGCAATAAAGGTAGTAACTTACATGCACATTCAGCATTGGTAATCACTTGTATGTTGATTCCCTGAAAAGGGATTGTATGCCCCACAAGAAATGCTAAAATTTTGACTTGGAACAGAAAGCTGAATTAAATGAATTAATAAAAAGAAGCAATCTTCCGCAGGACCAAAGTGATGCCAGTGTGTTTTCTGCATGTCTGAAGAACTTTCAAAGGGTGTGTATCTTGCTTTGTGATGCAATAGCTTCAGTTTAAAGTGCAGAAGTTTGGCATAGAACTGTTTTAGTGCCCATCTCTGCCATCTCTGGTGAGAATGAGTCAGGGAAGGGAGAGGCCTTAAGGCAGTTATAATGCTATACAGTCCACCCTCCAAAGCAGGCATTTTCTCCTGGGAGATAGATGCCTGTCATCACGGCCGGCTCAAGGTGGCTCTGTGCCCTAGGAGGCGCAGATGCCAACCTCCTGGTGGGGCCTGAAGACACCCACCATGCTGCCCCTGCCTCCTCTCTCCCCCCCAGAGGGGAGGGGGAGGGCGGGCGAGCCACAAGCCAGGGAAGGGGCGGGGGCTTTAACCCCTGCCCCTTCCCTCCTAGCGTCGGCTTGCCTGGGTGCTCTGCAGCTGCAGGGCACCCAAGCAAGCCAGGGAAGAGGGGGGCGGCTTTTCATTGGGGTGGGGCGCCTTTTGGCACCCCTTCGGCCAGCGTGCTCTAGGTGAGCCAGCCCTGCCTGTCATCTAGAGTTCAGTTGTAATTCTGGGGGATGTCCAGATCCCACATGGAAATTGGCAGCCATAGGCCTGGAAGCAACCTCCGGGTGATTTGCTACCACGTGACTTGTATGACTTAACACGGTAGCCCAGGCTAGCCTGATCACATTAGATCTCAGAAGCTAAGCAGGGTTAGCCTTGGGTAGTATTCGGAAGGGTGACCTCCAAGGAATCCCGTGGCTGCAACACAGAGGCAGCCAATGGCAAGCTGTCTCTGAAAGATCTCTTACCTTAAAAACAAGTCTAGCTTGCTACCTAGTTGTGCATAATGCTAAAAGAGTGAAAACTTCTGGCTGCTAGACAATGTTAGGATCTCCTGGCTATTCTGCACACAATGCTGTATGATAATTAATTACCTGGCTAGCTACTACTGTTCAACAGCAACCACTCTATGAAAGCCAGTGTGATATAGCAGTTACAGCTTCAGAGTAGGATCTGGGAGAGTCAGGTCTGAATCTTGTTGTGGAAGCTCACTGGATGATTTTAGACCAGTCACATATTTTCAGTCTAACCTTCCCCACAGGGTTATTGTGTGCATAAAAAGGAGAGAAGAATAACATAAGCTGCTTTGGTCCTCATTGGGAATAAATTAAGTAAATAAATATCACTGAAGATGGGAGGCATATAAAAGGAAGGCTGGTGGATAGCCAAGAAGGAGATACTGAAGCAGGGAAAGGGGAGTTTTGAGGGGTTGCCAGGAGGACAGAAAAGGAAATACAGAATGGAAGAAGATTAAGGGAAAAGAGTTACAGAGTTACCTGCCCCCCACAAGTCCTTTGAGGGTTTCCTACCACGTGAGTGGGCCTGGCCATAGTTTTCCTAGGTAGAGGCTGTTGGAGGGGAAAGAAAAAGTGAAGATAGAGGGGCAGGTAAAGGTAGGTTGGATGTTGGTAGGTATGACAATTTTGTCCTCTCTCACAGGATTTCCCTTTATATTGTTCTTGGCTGAGCAGCCTGTTTTCTTTCTCTGTTTTTCTCTGGGTATCCCACACAGTCATTTGAATGTATATTGATAAATACTGACCCAGCCTAGGGAACTGATGGGAGAGACTAAAATTGTTCTTCTGTCCTTGTTTTATAATGGCACACAAGATGCTGATGGTAAATCAAAACTATTTTATTTCACTTTGAAGGGAAATGGTCAGGTAGGAATAAGGTTTAGGACTTATGAGATGAACAGGCAACTGGAATAAGGTAACTTTGCATAGAAATAAACACCAGATAATTTGTCACCAACAAGTATCTCTTTCTGTTATTCAGACAGATTCAAGTGGTCAGCCATGTTGGTCTGAAGCAGTAGAGCAAAGTTTGAGTTCATTGGCACCTTTAAGACCAACAAAGTTTTATTCAAGGTATGAGCTTTCGAGTGCACACACGTCTGTATCTGAGGAAGTGTGTATGCACATCAAAGCTCATACCTTAAATAAAACTTTGTTGGTCTTAAAGGTGCCAATGAATTCAAACTTTGTTGTTCAGACAGCTCTTTAAAACTTGAAGATAGAGATTTCTTGGCAGTCTCTGCTTACATAAACGAGCCTAAGTTTCTTGGTCGCATTGACATTAAAGTTGGTGAAGGCAGGAACATTCACACAAGTTCATCTGTCTTCTAGTGCAGCCCCACATTGGGACTGTGCTTACGCAAGCCTTCCTCGGACAAGACTTTTGTAGCCTAGCTCAGACAGAAGGTGACTTTTTCGGGTCTCAGTGCATGCACGGGTCTTTCAACCACACACAGCACGAAATCTGGGGCAGCACCCTACTTCTCCCTCAGTTTAGTTTCTGCTGTTGCGAGGACATTGATCAGCAAAGCTCCATGTTCTTTTTTCTGTGTGCTCCAGAGCCTAGGCCTGGACTACATCATCCTTCTGGACTTGGACCTATATATGCTTTTTAACTTGTTCATAAAATTTGTAGATGACACAAAATTGTTCAGGGAGGATTGTGAGGCACTCCAAAGGGACCTGTCGAGGATGGGCAAGTGGGCGTCAGTGTGGCAAATGGGGTTCAGTGTGGCCAAGTGCAAAGTGATGCACATTGGGGCCAAAAATCCTAACTATAAATACATGTTGATGGGGTCTGAACTAGCAGAGACTGATCAAGAGAGAGTTCTTGAAGTCATAGTAGGTAACTCACAGAAAATGTCAAGACAGTGCAATTGTAATAAAAAAGGCCAATGCTATGCTGGGTATTAGGAAGGGAATTGAAAACAAATCAGCCAGTTATCATAATGCATCTGTATAAATTGCTGGTGCAACCTCATTTGGAATACTGTGCACAGTTCTGGTCACCACACCTCAGAAAGGATATTATAGCATTAGAAAAAGTGCAGAAAAGGGCAACTAGAATGATAAAAGGATTGGAACACTTTCCCTATGATGAAAGGTTAAAGCACTTGGGACTCTTTAGCTTGGAGAAAGGATGACTGAGGGGTGACATGATCGAGGTTTACAAGATTATGCCTGGGATAGAGCACGTAGAGAAAGAAGTACCTTTCTCACAATACAAGAACTCGTGGGCACTCAATGAAATTGCTGAGCAGATGGGTTAGAACAGATAAAAGGAAGTACTTCACCCAAAGAGTGATCAGCACATGGAATTCACTGCCACAGGAGGTGGTAGTGGCTACAAGCATGGACGGCTTCAATAGGGAATTAGATAAACATATGGAGCAGAAGTCCATCAGTGGCTGCCATGTGGTATAGTTAGGAACTTTTGGTCTGGGGCAAGTGATACTCTGAATTTTTGATGCTTGGGGGGGGCAACAGTGGGAGGGCTTTTAGTGTCCTGGCCCCACTGGTGGACCTCCTGATGGCACCTGGTATTTTTTGGCCACTGTGTGACAGTGTTGGACTGGATGGGCCATTGGCCTGATCCAACATTGACTTCTCTTATGTTCTTTTCAGTTGTTGCTGTAGCCCTTTTCAGAGGGCATATCCTTCATGCCTGCCAGCTTGGACTCATGCCCTGCCTTGCAGGACCACCTAGTATGGCTACCCAGGCTGTTTTTAAGAAGTGTGCACAATGCAGCACCAAAATTCCCCAGAGCAACAATCATGACAACTGCCTGATCTTCCTGGGTGAGGCTTACAACATGGTGCTGCATTCTGGGGGAAGGTGCTCTTAGCTTTGGCCCTGGCCATGTTGGTTCCAGCCACGTGACCTTTGGCCCAGAAAGCCATGACTGCAGCTGCTTTGAACCCACTGGGATCCAGGACTCCTTTAGTCCAATCTGTTCTGACCAACACAGCGTCTAAGTCTAAGCCAGCTCCATCAAAGAAGTCATCACCTACTACTGTGGGATCCATGCTTGATAAACCAGATCCTCATCTTCTGCAGCCTCGACCCAAGAATGGTCACTTTCTGGGCCTCTGCTAAAGAAACATAAGAAGGTTAAGCACGGTGAGCAATTTCAGGCCTAAGGTGAATCTTTGGGCAAGAAGGAAAAATATCAGGATAAACTCCTTCCCGAACCCACACCACACACCCCTTCACCAAGACTGTCCATGTCTGTATGTTCCCTGTCAGATATGGAGGAGAGCAAGATTCAGAGTATACCATCTACTCAACAAATCAAACTGGCAGAGACCTGGCACCCCAGTTCTGGGACTCAGCCGGCATACTTTATGTCCCCTGCATATCTCGAGCACTGGGAGTCTG
This sequence comes from Gekko gecko, assembly GCA_029375565.1. Lineage (NCBI taxonomy): Eukaryota > Metazoa > Chordata > Lepidosauria > Squamata > Gekkonidae > Gekko > Gekko gecko. Next base: position 122,676,271 of record JAPDNY010000006.1, on the reverse strand, counting down.
CTCAGTCACACTTTCTGATAGAGGCTGAAGACAGTGAAAGGGGCTTTATGGAGCCACATCCCCTGGTTCTGTTCCAACTCCATTTTCAAAGACTGCAGAGGCAACCTCTTAGTATAAGTCAGAAAGTGCCTCAGAACAATTGCCTAGTGACACTGTGGGAGACCCAACCCCAATCTCAATTCAATGAAGATTTAAAGGTTTATGGGGAACAGATGCTCCAAATCACTAAAGCACTAGAGATTGAGATTTCAGCCATGGATAACTGTCTGAAAGTCAAGATCCTTAGCCATCTCCACTCTGAGTCCCCAGTCTTGTAGCCTTCCTCGTCCTTGAGGGCCTAGCGGAAAACACCATGCAAGCCTGGTGCAAACCCACCTCCCTGCAAGCAACCCCAAGGAGGATCCAGAATTTTAACTGAATCAAACAGGACTCGTGTCCTTTCCTCTTTGTCCAGCAACCCCCATCATCACTTGTAATAGAAGACATGCAGACAAGGCAAAAGCCAGGCCAATACAATGCCCCTGTGGACAGGGAGAGCAAGCGACTAAATACGGTGGGCAGAAAGCTTTACGCCTCTGTGGCTTTTAGCTACAAGATGGCTAATTATCAAATGATTATGGCTGGTTAGCTTTTTTGTGGGAGAACCTCTCTCAACACCTTGACAAGCTGCCAGAAGAGTCAAGATCACTGGTAAAGCTAATTCAATCCGAAGCCATCAAGGTCACCAAACAGGAAATAAATGTAAGAAAATGTGGTTGATACAGCCTCCCGTTCCATGGCCTCCAGCATTATCCTTCCGTGCCCTGCATGGCTCTGTACCATAGCTCTTCTGCTAGACACCCGCTACAGGGTAGAGGATTTACCCTTCAGAGGGGACACTTTATTTTCACAGGCCACGGACAACTTCCTGACTGTTAAGAAAAAGAATCACCAGATGGCAAAATCCCTAAGCATCTTCTCTCAACCAACGCAGAGGCACTGGTTGCAGTCCTGCTAACAAGGGTTCATGACTCCATTCTGTAGGGCTCAGAGACAAGGATTCCAACCTCAGTATCCTCAACAGCCCCTTCAACATATGGGGTTTCAAAAGCGCAGTCCCCACAAGTTCCACAGGGGACAGAAAGAGCAGGGCTTGCAGCAACAAGCGCAGCCAAAATTCTTTTTTTTTTTTTTTGGTAAAACTCTCCTAAAAAGGAGAGAATTTTATTCTTTTTATAGGAAAAGGGTAGGGTAGACAGCTGGAGAAAGAAAAAAGAGATGGAGTGAAAATATTCTGTTAATAAGGGTTAGTTTTAGTTAGTACTATTTTTAGCATCCATCACGGTTAGAAGATCTTCTTTTTAACAATCCAAAGTCCAAAATAACTCTGTTAATACCGTTAGTAAAGTCCATTGGGGTTAGTTATTAAACAGCTCCTTCCAGATGTTACACGAACAGCCGCTGCTCAAAGTGTCTTCTTAAGTCTTTTCAACTAAAAGTTGAGTCCCTTTCATCTTGATGACTCCCGCTCCGTCACCTCTTCCCCCTGGGTCGTTGTCTTCTTCGCTGCTTGCATTCATCCCAGTTTTGAGTGCTGCCTCCATCCTGCTGGCGTGTCTCTTCAAAGGTTTTATTGCTTTAAAGATGAATTCCATCTTCTCTCGTTTCTTTTTTTTCTTATATTTCCGACCATCAACTTTTACGGGCTCCATAATCACAGAAGAAATTAGATCTCTGATATATTTCCTGCTCAGCTCGACATCCCCTTCTTCTGGCAGAGTATTTTCTTTTATATAAGTGGAATAGGCTTTTAGAGCCATGTCCACCTCTTCTTTTATTTCACTCGCTTCACTGCCAGTTAGGGGTGCCAAGTCATTCGTCAAGATAAAACTGAGATCTACTTTCTCTTCTTCTTTCTCGCCCAAAAGGGTTAACATCAGATTAGCCTTTCTTGATGTTTCCGAGATTTGCTTTTGCCGACAGAGAAGAGCACTTTCCACTTTAATCAAAGTTTCATTGATTTTCTGCATTTGCTCCAGCAGGGGCCGCAGTAGCTCCTCTTGTTGAATGACAGCAAGCTCTGGGGGGGGTTTTACCCGGACCGGAAGTCCCTTCCCCCTTCTCTTCCGGTTTGTGCAGGACAATTTTCGGCGTCGACATTTTCCCTTTTGTTTACTTTTTCAAAGTTCTTGCCGCATCCTCCAAGAGGCTGACAATGTCGCAATCGCCTGCCAAACCCCAACGGTATCTTCACCAACGCTTTTTTCTCTTTACCCCCCTCCTCGCCCCTTTATTAATCTCGCTTCTCAAAAGGGGGTGGGGACTCCTCCCTCCTCCCTACGTTTGCGGGGGGATTTATCTCGCTTCAAATTAGATCTTCAACTCACGATTCGATGCAATTCTTCTTTTTATTTTAACTCATGCCGCTTTCTTCACTCCTGGTGGAATTCGGGAGCGCTGCTAAGTCCCATTACGGGCACGACGCAGCGGGGCCGATTGGGGCGGGGAGAAAGCCTCAATTTCCCGGCTAACTGCCGGCAAAGAGGCTACTCCCCAAGCGCCCCCGGTTCGGAGCCTTTACCTAAGGCTCACTAGGGTCTTGCATAGATGCAAAGACCCCCCCAAACTGCGCGTGGGCTAACCACCTCCGGGAGCATCCCGAAAGGTGGCCGCCATTCGCAACGCTGAAACCGAAACCAAGCGCAGCCAAAATTCTGACTCCCAGTTCCAGGAACATCTATGGACCGCATATTCAGAGATAAATTGCACCAGTTCATGCCCGGATGGCAGTTGGTTACAGATGACACATGGGTTTTTTGTTCAAGAGAGTTATAAGTTAGAGTTCACTGTGACTCCCCGTCCCCCCACCTGCATTCAACATAGGGGCTGTGGAGAAAGTATCGGAGGGACTTCACTTGTTGGGTTCCATTGCAGAGTTTTCATGGTAGACAAAAAAGATGGGGGATGATGGCCCATCATTGATTTGAGAAAGTTAAACAAGTTTATTAACTTGTTCCTAGATTTAAAATGATTTCCATCTGTCTATCTTGGAGTTACTGTCAACAAACTGATGGTTCATGGTCCTCAATCTCAAGGATGTGTACTTCTATATCTCTATAGCTAAAGTCTATGGAAAGTTTCTCCATTTCAGTTCAGGTTTCAAGGCATTTCAGTTCACAGCACACCCTTTTGGGCTCACCACTGCCCCACAGGTATTCACCAAGTGTGTGGCAGCGGTAATGGCTTTTCTGAGATCCCAGGGCTACTCCATTTTCCCCGGCCTAGATGACTGGTTATCAATGGCCCCTACCCAGGAGCATTTACTGGAGACCATCTCGTGTGCCCATTCCACTTGCTCTTTATTGGTTTAGTGATTAACACCGATAAATCTCAGCTCATTCCCACACAAGAAGTGACATTTGTAAGAGCTGTCTTTGATTCCATCAGGGGCAAAACTTTCTTACCAATAGAGAGGGCTAAGGCCATTAAGTCCATGGTTTATACCCTTACTAAGAAATTCTGGCAGTCGGTCTTCATGATCCATCACTTACTAGGGCTCATGGCTTCCACCACCAGAGTTATCCCCACTACCAGGCTCCATATGAGGCCATTGCAGCTCTGGTTCGTACGCAGATTTGACCCTACTAGACACCCTGCAGGATTCCATTTCTCAGTTCCCAGGCAGGTCTTAAGAACATCAGCATGGTGGTTGGATGATTCCAATATGTTCCAAGGGGTACTGTTCAGAGCTTGGGTTCCCGAGGTTACACTCACCACAGATGCCTCTCTGAAGGGCTGGGGGCCTCACTGCTTAAATCATGCAGCACAAGGACTCTGGTCACCCTCTCAGTTCCCCTTCCATATTAATGGAGGGACGGGAGGCACTGATTCCAGCAGACTATGCATGGATGCAAGTGCTGAGTGGGAGATGCTCACAGAACTGGGGGCATCCGGAAGAGTGATTCACATTGCAGGGGCCTCCAATGTCCAAGCAGATGCTCAGCAGGGTTTTTGGAAACAAGACTTTATTTTCTGCTATTGGGGCCAAAAGAAGGGTAAAACCAGGACCATAGCCAGGAGTTTTGACTAAAGGGGCATTTAAATAAGTCAGGGAGCAACCTTGCACCCACACCCAGGCTGTGTCAAGAGTGATGAGAGATTAAAAGTTTTTTAAAAGTGACAAAGAGGTGAGGGCACCAAGGGGCAGGGTGATGGCGCAGTACAGCCATTGTGCATGCACATTTTTTTAATGCAACGAGAGAGAGAGAGGGTGCCAGTAGGCAAAGTGTTCTTATTTTTTAAAAATTATTATTTAAAGGCTGGAGGGAAATTTAAAAGCCTGGGGCAATTGGAGAGAGGTGATTAGAAATGAGAAACCGGGGGGGGGGGATAATACAACACCTGAAGTGATTGCAAAGGTGATTTCTCTTTCACCACGGCTACCTCGCTCGACACTGGGTGGATGACTGAAAGCAAACACGTGTGTGCATATTGCATGCCCAAGATGACACCGAACATATGAATGAATGGGAATGCAGGAGTTTGTCGCTAGCCAGAGGCCCCCTGGGAAGCTCATGGACAGGGCTGGAGTAGGGAGCAGACGTGCCCTGTGGTGTGCCTTGGTCATGGTGCACATGAAAACTTCCGGCTGGATGGGAAGTTGAGAGGCCTGGTCCTGAGATGCCCCACTGTAGCTTTGGGCCTGGGTAAAGCAGCTTCTTCGCAGACAATTGCCAGATGGGTCACCAAAGCCATTAGGTCAGCTTATGGAGCACTGGGAAAACAGTCTCCACTAGAGGTAAGGGTACATTGGCGACATCAGCAGGTTTCCCTCACCAGGTTCCTTTGATGGAGATCTGGAAGACAGAAGAGACATTTGTTAAACACTATGCCCTGGATTGTCAAGCCAGAAGGGATAGAGATACGGGCAAGGGAGTATTTCATTAATTGTTCCAGTGAGAGGACTACCCCGCCTCCTATGGTAAGCTACTCAATATCCCAGTGTGGGGCTGCATTAGAAGACAGAAGTTGAAGACAGAGTTGCACTTACCTGTAACTGTTGTTCATCGGTGTCTTCTGTTCAGACACACATTCCCTCCCTCCTTCCCTGCCATGAGTTCTCTCTCAGGTTGGTCCTTTTTTTTTCTTGCAGCAGCATGGGAAACTTAGGAAGAGGTAGATCACCACCCCAGATCTCATGCGGCGGGAAGACCCGTGCATGTGCAGACACCCAGGGAAGGCACCCCCCGTTAGAGCTAGGCTACAAAAGTCTTGTCTGAGGCAGGCCTGAGCAAGTGCAGTCCCAATGTGTGTCTGCACAGAAGACACCAATGAACAACAGTTACAAGTAAATGTAACCTTTTTTTCCAGTTTCCTTCCTTATACACTGGCTAGGGATCACACACACATCCCGGTCTTCTAGGAGTTATTTCCCTCAGTCTTTATAGGGGTCGGCTACTTGTCCCACTTTCCTAACTTAGGATCCATCTTGATCCTCCCACAGTCTGCTTCACTCTCTCCTTGTTAACTCTCAACCCCCAACTCCTAACTGACACTCTCAAGAATTCCATTTGAATCCCCTATCATTCAAGGATCTTCTTCGTGGTCTCTGTGCATCACACCCATGGGATCTAGTGCACCTGCGCTGATCTGATCGGTGTTGTACAAAGCTCACAAAAGGATTTTTGCACCTCCGCCCTGGGCCTGCGTGGGAACCCCTCACCGCGCATGCCCAAGGGGGCAGGGCATGGACATGCCACCAGTTCTCGTCTGACCACCGCGCTGCTAGCAGCAAAATCGTCGGTCAGTGTTTGTGAGTTTTTCCCTCACAGTCGGGAATCATCTGATCAAACCATTTTTTTCTTTTTAACAAATATTGTTCTTTTGTTTAGACTTCCACCTCACTGGGAGTGCCCCGTAGGGACTTTCCGTGGTCTTTGGACCGTCGCCCCCCCCCCCAACCTCCCATCACCTCAGGCGGAAGTCCGTTTATGGATAAGAAGTGGGGGTGTTTCAAGAGGTGTGCTTCGTGCAGCAGCAAGTTAGCCCCTCAAGACGAGTACACCCTCTGCATTATTTGTCTGGGTGAGAGTCATTGTCCAGACGCCTGCTCCTTTCGCGCCAAGTTTTCTAACCAGGCACACAAGAACAGAGCTGCAAGACTTAAGATCGCCCTCTGGGAATCAGCCCTTGCCCCTCCTGCACCGGTGATGGCAGTAGACCCACTCTCTATTCCTTCTACATTGACTACGTCTCAGCCATCGATGTCGGTGCCAAGGGAGACAGTGGTGCCTCCAACACTGAAGCCACCTCGATCTGGCAAGTTGGCTTCCAGTACGGGGCCTGCCCCCAGGAAGAAACATCCTTCGAAGTCGGTCTCTTCGGTATCTACACTGGTGAAGAAGGCCAAGAAGGACAAATCGCAGAGGCATACCACTCATAAGTCGACTTCTGGGAACTCGCGTAAGTCTCACAAGTTCAGCAGCGTAGTACTTCCCAAGGGCTCTGCACTGCAAATCGATATGCAGTCGCATTCCCTACAGTGCAACGTTCCACACCGGAGCTGCCTAAAATCCACATGGAGCCTCCTATCGAAATAATGGACTCACCATCCAGGCAGCTGAACCTCCAGCGTTGGAGATGAGGCCGGCTCATAAGCCTCCATCTGTGTTGGCTTCTGAGGCCGAGGTCGACCTGATATTGGAGACTCAGGCAGTAGGTCCTCACTCTCCATCGACTGCCTCCTAGGCCAGCAGCGATTCTGATCGCAACGACTGATACCGACCTAGGGGCAGATCCCACTCTCCTCATCCTGATGATCGGAATCAATGGGACAACTACGGGTCTTATGACCAATACCGTCCTTCTCGTGATTCCTCGTCTCGATATCAATTTGGACCACCAATGTACCCTACCTATGACCATTGACATCACATGCCTTACTGGTTTTCCTCGATGCCATGGCTGCCACCTAGAGAGCATACTGACTGGAATGTCCGCCATCAGTGATCCCGTTCCCCATATCATCCACCACCATCTGTGATGCTGTCCAAACCACCACCTTCCCCACCATCATTGGATGTCCCCCGCCCATCGTCTCCTAAAAACTTGTCAATACCAACTTCGGTCCAGGGTCCTGGGTTGCATTCGGAAATCTCTCAGGGCTTGTCCAAAGGCAACTAGTCTGAGGATGAGTCTTCTCCAAGGGATGCCTCTCCAAAACAAAACGTCTCTGAAGACATTCCGATCTCTCCATCTGAAGAGGATGGCTCACTCCTTACGCTTGCCAATCATTCAGTCGCAACCATTGGTGTCGGATGAGGTCTACGATGTGGTCCAGATGGACACATCGATGCCAATCTCCTTACCGATGTCGAACGTTCTCCTCCAAGCAGTTAAAACTCCCTGGGAGAAACCTTCGTCTGTACCGGTATCGAGGAAACAATTAGATCATATGTACCAAGTGCAGGAGGAAGGGGCAGGCTTCCTCTATATCCATCCAAAGCCGAACTCAACGGTAGTCTCCTCGTCGTCCAAAAACAAGCATTCCAGTGTCGCTCCTTCAGATAAGGAGAGTAAAAAGATTGATGCCTTTAGGAGGCACTTTTACTCTGCCAGTGCCCTTGGTATAAAGGCCTCAAATTACATTGCATGTCTTGGTAGATATCAATACTCCCTTTGGCAGAGGATGGCAGAATTTCTTCCCTCCGTGCCAGATGATAAGATCCAAGAGGCTCGTGCCCTCCAGAAGGAAGGTTTAGTTGTGGCAAAGCAGCTACTTAATTCTGCAAAGCACACCCTTGATACTTTTTCCACCACAATGGCCTCATCGGTGGCTCTTCACAGGCACGCCTGGCTGTGAACGACTTCTTTGCCCCCCGATACCAGGGCATACATAGAAGACCTACCATTTGATGGGGAAGTCCTGTTCCATTCTTCGACCGGCTCAGCGTTACAAGAAATGGACAAGAGCATTAAAGCTTCCAAGTCGTTGGGTGTTTCTGCCCCATTGCAGTCGTACCGTCACCGTTCTTGGTCCCACTACGGACCCAAGCACCACTATTCCAACAAGCTGTCCCCAGAGAGTACTTGGAGACCTCGCCAATCCCCTGTGGGACAGTGCCAGCAGTATCAGTACCAAGGGAAGTCGAGATATGGGTCTCAGCAGCAGCAGTCTAGAGCTAAGCCCCAATGGGGCCCCAAACAGGGACTTTGACTTCTCCCACCTTGTTTCAGGAGAACCAACCCATCTTTACCCGTTCCTGTCTGCCTGGCAAAATATTACTATGGACACTTGGGTCCTATCCATCCTGACCCAATGATACGTCATAGAGTTTGTGGACTTGCCCACGTTCCGTTTTCCGAACCACCCCTCCCTCTCCCATCCTCCTCCAGGAGATCAAATCTTTACTGGAGAAAGATGCGATAGAACCTGTACCGAAGGCATCCGAAGGGACAGGCTTCTACTCCCGTTATTTTGCGGTTCTGAAATGGGATGGCGGCTTACGCCCAATCTTAGACCTACGGGACCTAAACATCTTGATTCAGTACCACAAATTCAAAATGACATCCTTAAAGGTTATCCTCTTCTATCCCAGGGCTCCTGGATGGCAACCATCGATCTCCAGGATGCCTACTTTCATCTAAACATTCATCCATCCCACTGGAGGTACCTCCGCTTCGCCATAGGGAACCTCCACTTCCAGTACAGGTGCCTCCCATTTGGTTTGTGTACCGCACCAAGAGTCTTCACCAAGACGATAGTGGTGGTGGCGGCCTAACTTTGTCTACAGGAAATTGCCATCTTTCCCTACATAGATGATTGGCTCTTGGTGGCAGACACACCAACGCTCCTGGACAACCACGTCTCCCAGACGCTGCACCTTCTGTCCTCCCTCGGCCTTCAAGTCAACCACTGGAAGTCATATCTGCAACCTTCCCAGGCAGTGCAGTTTATCGGCACGCTCCTAGACACGGTGACCTGCAGAGCTTACCTGCCCGCAGACAGAGCTGCAGCCCTGTCATCTCTGGCTATGGGGGTCCGGACTCGGGTCTCATCCACGGCCTTTCATATTCAAGGTCTCTTGGGACACATGTCAACCACCACGGCCGTCCTGCCACTGGCAAAATTGCACATGAGACCTCTTCAAATTTTGTTCTTGAGTCGCTGCAAGCCGTCCAAGATGCCACAATCCAAATGTCTCAATCCTCCATCAAATGTGCAGGACTCTCTCCTATGGTGGACGGAGCTGCCTAATATTACTGAAGGGGCCCCCTTCCATCTGCCGAGCCCCAGTTTCACACTAACCACTGATGCCTCCCTGTGGGGATGGGGAGCCCATCTCAACAGCATCAGCGTGGGGTGCCAGTCGGACGCTTTCAATGCAACCAAGCACATCAATTTCCTAGAGCTGCTTGCGATAAAACTAGCATTGAAATCCTTCCAGCCCATTCTTTGGAGGCACTGCGTAGCTGTCTTGATGGACAATACCACGGCACTCCGCTACGTCAACTGTCAAGGAGGGATGGTGTCCCAGACCCTCTGCCGCCTGGCAATCGAACTATGGGACTGTTGTGTAGCACATGCTGTCTTCCCTGTGGCCACCCACATCCCGGGGACCCAAAATGTGGAGACCAACCTCCTCAGCAGGGGTCTCATGCATCATCGCGACTGGGAACTGAATTGGTCCTACTTTCGTCTCCTCTTTAATGACACAGAGTCCACAGAAATAGATGTTTTCGCTTCAAGGAACAATGTGAAATGCCCCTTCTTCTGCAGTCAGGGAAGAGCAGATCCACTCTCTCTAGGAGATGGCCTACTTCTTCCTTGGGACAAATGTTCCTCTACATGTTTCCTCCTCTACCTCTCATGTTACGGGTCATTCACAAACTGGCCAAGGTCCTGTCGGACTGCATCCTAATAACTCCATGGTGGCCCAGACAACCCTGGTTCCCCACTCTACTTCATCTTGCACAGGGCAGGTACCTCCATTTCCCCAAGGTTTTGGATCTCCTCCTCACGGAAGACGGAATGCTTCTTCATGTAGGGGTAGATGCCCTGAAGTTGACGGCCTGGTGAATATGGCAGTGACCTTTTCTGACCATGTCTCTGAGGTTCTGCTCAACGCCAGGAAGGCAGCTACATGCCTCTTGTATTAGAGGAAGTGGTGTAGGTTCCTCTCTTTTCTTCAAACTTCGACTGATCGCCTATGTCTGTAGGCCTGGACAGAGTCCTGGACTTTCTTTTATCTCTCAAGGATCAGGGTCTCTCCTATTCTTCCATCAAGGTCTACTTGGCGGCTATCTCCACACATCACAGAGGGCTGGATGGCTACTCCATTTTCTCCCATCTGACTTCTAAGAAGCTCCTTAGAGGGCTCGTCAGACTGCATCCCCCTGTAAGCGTTCTGAAAGAGCTATGGGACTTGCCGCTGGTGCTCTGCCATCTCACCAGGAAACCCTTCAAACCCATGGCGACCTGCGACTTGTAGTACGCTGCTTGGAAGACAGCCTTCCTAGTAGCGATTACGTTGGCTAGGAGGGTCAGCGAACTCATGGCACTGCGTCATGACCCTCCATACTTAGTATTTCTGCCAAATGGGGTCCTTCTGGTGCCAGACGTCTCATTTTTACCAAAGATCATCTCAGAGTTCCATCTCAACTCAGACATATTTCTACCTGACTTCTTTCCACATCCTGAAGGGGAAGAGTAATGTTTGCTTCACGCTCTGGATGTCAAGAGGGCTCTCCTCTTCTACCTGAAAAGGACTCAGCCCACTAAAAGGGACAACAATCTGTTCCTATCTTACTCCACCACTTCCTTAGGGTCGCGAATCTCGAGTCAACATTTGTCCAAGTGGATTGTTGGGACAATCAGGCTGTGCTATTCCATATCAAAGCACCCTTTCCCTGCTCACTTGAGGGCGCACTCCACCAGGTCCATGGCGACTTCAACGGCCTTTCTGAAGGGCGCATTGCTGTCTTCCATCTGCAGAGCTGCTACGTGGTCCACGCCAACCACGTTCATCAAGCATTACGCTCTGGACATTCGTGCACAACAGAAGGGTGACTTGGGTCGTTTGGTCCTGTCCGCTGTGGCTCACTGAGTCTGACAGCGCCCACCTCCAAGTGAACCACTGCTTTTTAATTTCCTATGGGAGTGATGCACAAAGACCATGAAGAAGATAAACAGGTTGCTTACCTGTAACTGATGATCTTCAAGTGGTCATCTGTGCATTCACACCACCTGCCCATCCTTCCCCACTGCTGTCATCCTCAGTTATCTCTCATACCTTGGTTGATAGCGGTCAGTGCAGTGAGGGTTCCCACGCAGGCCCAGGGAGGAGGAGTAAATGAGATGCCCCTATAAGTCTGTTCAGGTTTCCACTTATTTTAATTAATCCTCTCCACTCCTGAAAAACTGTATTTGAAGATGAATACTGTGTTTATTAATTTAATTACAGATTTTATATTCTGCCCTGCTGTCTGATCAAGGTCACAGAGGCAGCTAACAAACACTGAAATTATGAAAGAATCAAACTGATTTAAAAGCAAAAGTTATATATCTCTCCTTATAATATATTTATCTTTTGGTTTCACAAGATTCCATGTGCTCCCATTGGCTGTAAAATGCCCTCCCTCAGCCATTGGCCCATCAGCCGCCACTCAAGAGTACTCGCGTGCCATTGGCCGGGTGCTGGGTCTGCTCCTTTTCCCCACCCACTCCCCCTAGCAGACAGCTCTGTCTCCTGAGGAAGACAGTTCTCTTGACTCCTGTGAGGGACTGTCCCCTCAGTGGCTGTTGGTAGGCAGCCAAGCTTGGTTCTGTGAGTAAGAAAACAAAGGACTTTCAGCTTAACCCCCCCCCATAACCCCCTCCCCAACGGCCACTTTCCTGTCAGAATAAATGGAAAAAGGCTCTTTCTCCTGCTTAGCTTCAGCATGGCTGGCTAACAAGGTGGGCCAGTGACCATCAGACCATTTTCTTCAACTCCCCGCTGTGTGGCTGACTTTCCCCTAGGGTTGCCAACCTCCAGGTGTGACCTGGAGATCTCCCACTGTTACCTCCAGATGACAGGGATCAGTTCCCCGGGAGAAGATGGTTGCTGTGGAGGGTAGACTCTATGGCAATATACCCTGCTGAGTCCTTCCACACACACCCCAGATGCTGCCCTCCACAGGATCCACCCCCCAAATCTCCAGGTATTTCCCTAATCAGAGTTGGCACCTGTACTTTCTCCTCTGTCAGTAAAAGGCCCTTTCCACACCTATGTTGGCCTTTGGGGAAAAACTCATTGGGCCCAGTCGTGTTCAGGTTGCCAACTCCAGCTTGGGAAATTCCTGGAGATTTGAGGAGTGGAGCCTGGAGAGGGTGAGGTTTGAGCAGGGGTGGCACCTCAGACAGGTATGATGCCATAGACTCCACCCTCCAATCCAGCCATTCCCTGATGGGGAACCATTGTTGCCAATCTCCAGGTGGGGGCTGGAGATCACTCAAAATTACAACTGCTCTCTAGGAGGGAGGGGGAGGAGATGGAAAACTAAAGGTAGGTTGATGGTTGGCTGGGAGGGAGATAGGGTTGTCAACTCCAGGTTGGGAAATTCCTGGAGATTTGAGGGGTCAAACCTAGAGAAGGTGAGTGTTGAGGAGGGGTGGGACCTCAGACAGGTACAATGTCATAGACTCCACCCTCCAAACCAGCCACTCCCTCCTGGGGAACCACTGTTACCAATCTTGGGGGTGGGCTGGAGATCACTCAAAATTACTACTGCTCTTCAGGTAGCAAAGATCAGTTCCTCTGGAGAAAATGGTGGACTCTGTCATTATACCCTGCTGAGATTGCCACAGCAAATTGTCACTGAGTGCCCAAAGCCGGGGCACTCTCCCAGAGCCTCTTTCTAGAGCCCGTTGTATTTATTTCCACAACGGGCCTTATTCCTAGTATATATATAAACAGACTCAGCAATGAAGACATAAGGCAGGAAGGAGATGTCACTGAGGGAACGCCAGTGAAAATAAATCCTTTACTCACTGGTAGCAGACAGTGATAGAAGGGCACAGACTTGTGCCTAGGGAAAGAGTTCCACGGTTTTGGTGCCACAACTGAGAAGGTCTTTTTTGGGTTGCCTCCCATCTTAACTCAGATGACAAGGGCACCTGCTAGCTTTCAAACTTAAAGTGCTTAACACCTGAAGTTTGAAAACAAGCCAGAGTTTGGAGCCAAACTGAATACTGATATGCTTGTAACATCAAAATATTTCTAACCTCTTTCCTTTTATGTTGTTAGATTTAATGCTTACTTTACCTAAATCATATTCACATTTCCAACGTAACACCACACCAATAAATTAATTGTACTTCTCTGCTCAATCAAATTTTTTTACTTTTGTATTCTCTTCTGTTAACAATCCTCCTTAGTATGCAGGATATTTTTTCTAGCTAACACCAGAGGGCGTCTCAGCATTCACATTGTATTGAAGCTTGCAAGTTTTGAGGAACAGGAAAGAGGCAGTTAAATCAGAGGTGTTGAACTCATTTGTTACGAGGGCCGGATCTGACACAAATGTCACTTTGTCGGGCTAGGCCATATGTGCCATAAAATGTAACATGAGGTACTGGAGATATAAAATTTATAAAGATGATTTCAGATACCAAATGACAATAGCAGACGTGATTGGAATAGGTGTTATGCAGAGGGGTAGTAGGCATGGAGATATCAGCATTGGTAATGGACAGGAAACCTAGGTCTCAATTTGGTACAGAAGGATTCAATCCAGGAAGATGCAAAGAATAAATGGAAGTCTGAAGAAGTGAGCAGTGACTCATGAAAGCACATACCTACCACAAATTTTGTTCATCTTTAAGGTGCTACCAGACTCTTAGTCTTTCTATTATTAAAAACCACAACATTTAAAAACCAATGGAACATTTTAACCTTTCAAGACATTCAATTGCTGACTTAAGAGTAGCACTTCTCCTACAAAGGAATTTCAAAGGGAGATTAGAGAGTCTGCTGAATTGCAACTGATCATGAAACTCAAGACACTGCATCCTCCTGGACTGAATTGAGACCTAGTCCCTTGTTAGCTGGATTGGTCTTAATTATTATCAATATTAGGGGAAATACGAGTTGTTATTAATATGCAATCAGCTAAGGGAACGATCACCAGTTTATACAGAGGTCCCGCCTTTCCAGAGATACCAGTAACAGACACGGAGACTGTATTTGGTTAGAATTAAGGTCTTTTACTGTAAATCTTCTTCACACACAAACAATACATATTCACACACAAACAATTTTCAGATCTAAGAAAATAAAGATAGAGATATCAGCACAGTTGCATGAGCAGGAATTCGTTCTTTGGGGCAATAGTTACCTGTCCTCGCTGGATGTTCTGTTCCAATGGAAGAAGGGAAGGGAGAACTGAAAAAGGGGCACATGTCCTGGACCGGCAGGCAACATGTGGAACTCTAGCTGCAGATCTAGAGTTAAAGATGGAGGAAGGGTATTGGGATAGCAAGCTGAACGTAAGAGGGACAAAGCTTAGATAGGGGTCGTAGAGGGAGCATGTGGTCGGGATTCCCCTTTTATGTGGGGGCGTGGGGGCTGGCCATATCCCCTTGTCACATCTCCTGGTTAGTCTGTCCCTGAAAACATACCATTGGCTGGAAGGAGTAGGGGAGGGGAGCTAAGGTGTGGTCAATATTGAGAACTAGAAACTTAGACTGGAGACTGGCACCTGGGTGCAAATGAGATGAGTCATCGGGCTAATGCTATTATCTTTTGATAGCCCTAGCCAGCAAGCGATTAGTTGCCAAGCAACCATGAATAGAGTCTCTGAGCTACGTGCAGCTTTGCAGGTCGATTGAGGAGGGGGAAAGGGGTTGCCTGCGTGTGTTGGAGGGAGCTCCTAATGGTATTTGGAGTTCTTTGTCCTCATGCTTTGGCATGACATGGGATCTGGTGCTTTGTGCAGACTATGGAATTGATCCATCTCCCATCAGGTAAGAGGGCTGGTAACCTTGGAGAGCCACTGGAACAGCAATGCAGAAAGGAAGGTGTCCTTCTCTCAAGTGGCATCATAGTGGGTTACCATGCTGTACAGTTCCTTAAGCGTACTATGCACAGTCCATATTTTATTATAGTCCATGAAAGGCATTAAATACCTTGCAGGGCAACACCCTGCTATTGTCATTTGGCATCTGAAATCACTTCAATCTCCAAGATATAAGGATAGCTGGACTTACATTCTAGCTGTTATATGGAGAAGTGAGCAGTGACTAACGAAAGCTCCTACCCTGCTGCGAATTTTGTTAGTCATTAAGGTGCTACTGAACTCCTGCTCTCTTCTAGTAATAAAGAATGTAAGCCGTGCTGTTAGGTTTCCTTCCCACCCATCTGTTAGAATGGGAAAGGGGGATCTCTCCAAGAGCCATGGGACTCCATCTCTCTCTCTCTGACTCTGACTCTTTCCCTTCATTCCCCTCTCTGAAGATTTGTGCACACACACAAAAGCTTATACCTGGAATAAAACACTGGCCCTGGTCATACGGGTCAGAAAACGTGGGGGAGAGGCGTGGCAGTTTGCCCCTGAGCTAAATAAGGCGCAGTAGCCCGATCTCACGGACCACCAGGTTGCCATGCTCCAGCTCTGCACCGCGATCACACCGCGCTGCTGTAGTGCGGCAAAACAGCAGCACAGCAGACCACGCAAGTGCGAAGTGCGCATGCGCCGTTGGGGGCGGCGGGCTGCTGTCGGTGACTTGTGTGTGTGCATGCGCTGTCTAGCGTTGGTGCGCATCCCAGGGAAACTTACAACATCCGGAAACCCCGGGGACATGGGCGGGCGTCGGAAGCCATGGGATACCGGTGCTCCCGCAGACGCCAGCCTTTGCCCCGGGGTTTCCAGAAACTAGTACCTCGGACCTACTAGTTTTTTACTCCGTGTTTTCGGAGGGAAGCCGCGGGTTGGCCACGGGAGCACTATGCCTCCCAGATGTGCTCGTATGAACGCGCACGGAAAGTCTGCAGGGCTCCCATGCCTTCAGCGGGTCAAATGCTCAGTGTTGAATGGGGCCACTGTTTGTCTTAAAGGTTCCATAGGTCTCTCTGTCTCTCTCCTTCTCTCTGCCTCTTCCTGCCTTCCTTCCTCCCCCTCCCTCTCTCTAAAGAAGTGTAAGTTCCCTTGCACAAAAGCCAGTCAAATCCAACTTTAGGGTTGCGGTGCTCATCTCCATCTCCAAGCTGAAGAGTGAGCGCTGTCTGAAGACGTTTCTGAGGTCATGTGGCCGGCACGACTAAACACCAAGGCTCACAGAAAGTGTGTTTACACACAAAAGTTTATACCTGGAATAAAACGTTGGTCTTCTTAAAAAGCTGTGGGACTCCCTCTCTCCCTCTCTCTCTGGCTCTTTCCCTCCCCCTCCCTCCCCAGAGGAAGAGGGGAAGGAGCCCTTGGCCAATCAAGAGAAGGGAGGCTTTTCTTTCTTTCTCCTGTCTGCAAAGCAGGAAATAGGAGAGACTGGGCAAAAGGAGCTCCCATTGGCTATGCAGTGTGCTCCATCAGACATTGGCCTATCAACCGCCACTCAAGATTACTCGCATGCCATTGGCTGGGTGCTGGGTCCACTCCTCTCCCTCACTCACTGCTGACCTGGACACTCTTCCCTCACAGAATAAACTATCAAAATGGCTGTCTCTCCAGACAAAGACACTTCTCCTCCTTGGCTCCTGTGGGACTAACTTTTCCCTCAGTGGCTGTTGCTAGGCAACCAAGCTTGGTTCTGTCGGTAAAAAGGCAAAGAAAGGAAGCCCTTTCCAAGCCTTTGTGGTGAACTCATTGGGGCCAGTCCTAACTAGAGTTGCCAGCTCCAGGTTGGGAAATTCCTGGATATCCTGTCTACAGAAGCCAGGGTTTGTGGAGGGG
Organism: Gekko gecko; assembly: GCA_029375565.1. Lineage (NCBI taxonomy): Eukaryota > Metazoa > Chordata > Lepidosauria > Squamata > Gekkonidae > Gekko > Gekko gecko. The sequence continues at coordinate 122,659,366 of JAPDNY010000006.1, read as the reverse complement.
AGAGGCCTCAGCTGAATAGAACGCCATAGAGCCTACCCTCCAAAGCAGTTATATTCTCGGGGGGGGTGGAGGGGAGATCATCTGGAGTTCAGTTATGATACCTGGAGATCTTCAGATTCCACCTATAGGTTGGCTACCCTAGGCATAGCAGTTAATGCTCCAGAGCAGGGCCTACCAGACTCAGGTTCTTGCTGTGTAAATTGAGTGGGTAATTTCAGACCAGTCACAGACTTTCAGCCTAACCTACCTCACAGGGTTGCTGTGTAGATCAAAAGGGGGAGAGGAGAATGGTGTAAGCTGCTTTGGTCTCCACTGTGGAGAAAGAGTGTACTTTTTCTCCTGGGGAACCATTGCTGCCAATCTCCAGGGGAGGGCTGGAGATCACTCAGAATTAAAACTGCTCTCCAGATGGCAGAGATCAGGGGCTGATAACAGTAGGTTGATGGTTGGCTGGGAAGGAAATAGGGTTGCCAACTCCAGCTTGGGAAATTCCTGGAGATTTGAGGAGTGGAGCCTGGAGAGGGTGAGGTTTGAGCAGGGGTGGGACCTCAGACAGGTACAGTGCCATAGACTCCACCCTCCAAACCAGCCATTTCCTCTTGGTATTACAACTGCTCTCCAGATGGCAGAGATCAGTTCACCTGGAGAAAATGGCTGCTTTGCAGTGTGGACTCTGTGTCATTATACACTGCTGAGGTCACTTCCTCCTGCTTGGATCCCCGCTGTGAAGAAAGACTGTAGTTTTCGTAGGTACAGGCTGCAGGTGGGGGGGAGATGGAAAGCTGAAATCAGAGGGGTAAAGGTAGGTTGATGGTTGGCTGGGAAGGAGATAGGGTTACCACCCCCAGGTTGGGAAATTCCTGGAGATTTGAGGGGTGGCGCCTGGAGAGGGTGGGGTTTGAGGAGGAGTGGGACCTCAGACAGGTAAAATGCCATAGACTCCACCCTCCAAACTAGCCATTTCCTCCTGGGGAAACTTTGTGGCCATTCTCCAAGTGAGGCCTGGAGATCACTCAGAATTACAACTGCTCTCCAGATGGCAGAGATCAGTTCCTCTGGAGAAAATCACTGTTTTGCAGGGAGGACTCTGAGTCATTATACCCTATTGAGGTTGCTTCCCCTCCTGCTTGGGTCTCCACTGCGGAGAAAGACTGTACTTTTCCTAGGTAGAGGCTCCAGGTGTGTGTGGGGGGATAGAAAGCTGAAGTCAGAGAGGTAGATATTGGTATGTTGATGGTTGGCTGGGAAGGAGATAGGGTTGCTAACCCCAAGACAGGTACAATTCCATAGACTCTATCCTCCAAACCAGCCATTTACTCCTGGGGAACCATTGTTGCTAATCTCTAGGGGAGGGATGGAGATCACTCAGAATTACAATTGTTCTTTGGATGGCAGAGACCAGTTTCCCTGGAGAAAACAAGCTCTGTGTCATTACATCCTGTTTAGGTTGCCACAGCAAATTGACACTGAGTGCCCAAGGCCAGGGCACCTGCCCAGAGCCTCTTTCTAGAGCTTGTTGTAGTTATTTTCACAATGGGCTTTATTCCTGGTAGTAACATGATTTTGGTAATCTCTAGCACTTCTAAGTTTTCAAGCACATGGAGTACCTTGGAATGTAAATATGCATTACGTTCATGTGTGATGAAACCTAGACAATATGAAAAATGGAGACTTTTGCACTAACTTATTGGATCAATATTAGCTGTTGGAAGCTTCCACTTGCATCTCATAGTTGGCTGAAATTTCAGGAATTGTTATTTTATTTTGTTTAAAAGTCTTGTAGGCTAGTTTTGATACTTAAATGAATCTGAAGTGGCATACAATCTTTTAAAAATCAATTTAAAGCACATCATAGAATTAAAAGAGAAGTAGTAAGAAATGGAGGGCAAACCAGTGAAAATAGTTGGGTTTCGATTCAGATCAGTTGAAACAAAAAAAATCAGTTAAAAGATTGCCCATGACTACTTGCTCATTAAAGGCCTTGATAAATCAGAAGGTTGGTGCTAAATATTACTTTGATGTTCACTAAACGTACAAGGAAGGAATGAAAGGTGGGACTGTATTCTTACATACTTACTAGAGATTAAGTCCTAGTGGGACCTTTTAATAAAATATTTAGGATCAGGTTGTAATGCTGCTGCACTGTTTACATGGAAGTAAGATTCACTGAAACCAGCATGGTTTTCTATTGATGGTATTTAGGATGCAAATGTTAAGCTGCATGCCTTCTACATCCCAAATCATTTTTATCTCCAAATAGATGCAACCATATCTGTAATGTTATATTCTCAATTTTCCCCATAATGAAATAAATTTAGCAAATCATACATATATCTCTTCCTATCCTTAGGTACCAATAGATATTTCTGGATGATAGCATCAGAGTTAGGTCTGAAAGTGGTTTTGTTGATTGTACCAGACTGGAATGCCTTGAAGCTGCAATCACATGAGAGACTAAGGTGACAAATCAAGATGGACAGCTGTGTTAGTCTGTTTGTAACAGTAGAAAAGAGCAAAAGTCCAATAGCACCTTAAAGACTAACAAAATTTGTGGGAGGGTATGAGCTCTCATGAGTTACTGCTCACTTCTTCAGATACTTATGTGAAAAAGTGAGCAGTGATTCACGAAAGCTCATACCCTCCCACAAATTTTGTTAGTCTTTAAGGTGCTATTGGACACTTGCTGTTTTCTACTGCTAATGTAACAAAGAAATGCTTGTTAAAAATAAAAATATAGTATAGAACAAAAATGTAATTAAAATGTTCAACATATCAAATGCTCATTAAAGTCCCTTGTGATGAGTATCTTCCTAGCTTTCTTCAATAACCATTGAGCCCTCCCCAAAGTTATTTCTGAAAACTGTGGGATGCACATGGACAAATAGTTTTGAGGCCCACCTTGGGGTGGAGGGGGTTGCAGCTGCAGGGAGGGGATTGCTAGCCCCACTCTTTACTCAAATTAATGAATGCAGCATTATTCCCCAATCATGGAAGCATGCAGTGATAGTTCCAATACACAAAAAAGGCTCAAAACAGTTCCTACTAACTATAGGCCTATAAGCCTGCTATCAGTAATAGGCAAAGTGTATGCAGCTTTTTAAAATCATAAACTACTGAACTGAATAGAAACAGAATCCATAATTCACCCTGAGCAAGTGGGATTTAGAAATGGAGTTTCAGTTGCGTAGTATTGTATCATCTTGTCAATAAATATTCTTCTTATTCAAAAGGTTTCATGCAGCATTTATGGATCTCAGGACAGCATTTGACTAAGTCCCCAAATGCTACCTCTGGACCAAATTGTCTAAAACATCTCTAGACAAGGGACTTCTTTGGCTGATTTATAAACTGTACGAGAATCCTGCTGTACAAATTCATTGCGGAGTAGATGGACAACTTACAGATACCATTCATCTCTCTAAAGGAATTAAGTAAGGATGCTTATTAGCCCCCACACTTTTTAATCTTTACATAAATGATATAGTTCCATATATTAAAAAATAGCCTGTCACGCACCCGTATTAGTGGGACATGAAGTACTTATACTACTTTATGCAGACGATGCGGTGCTGCTATCCAGATCAGAAGTTGGCTTACGTAAGCTAGTAAACTAGTAAGCTAGTTACTGTATCCAAGAGGGGTTGTTGATTAATTATGAGAAATCAAAAATATTTTTTTCTAACAAACCTTGTTTAAAACAAAGAATATGGAAAGTTAAGGATGGGGAGACAGAACAAGTGTCTCATTTCAAACATTTGGGTATAGCGTTTAGCTGCATTGGAAACATTGGGAACATCATATAAGAGCAGCAACTGAAATTGCCAAAACAAATTCTAATGCCCTCCTTAGGTTCTACTACTCAAGAAGCGGCCAGTATGTTCCGATGGCCATTGCAGCTTTTAATGCAAAAGTTACTTCTCAATTTTTATATGGAGCTGCTATTTGGATTCAAGAAATTTCTGAATCATCAAATCAGATCCTTCTCCAGTTCCTGCATAGAATTGCAGGAGTCCCTAAATGTGTCGCAGGGATGGCACTTAGAGAAGAATTTGCACAATGTTCCTTTGAGTCGAGAACCTGGAAGGCTACCTTTAAATTGAGATTGAAAGTTCTTTACATGACACCTAATGCCCACGGCTGTCTTCTTTATTTTTTAAAGGAGGATAATTATAAATACATGTGGGTAAAAATATAGATAACAAGCTGTAGTGGATTGCTCTTGCCCCTATAGTGCTTAACAATATGAACTATCAAGAAGCACTAAATTTGATTAGATTGAGGGTGACAAACATTGATCGACTCAGCACTTCAATTCGTGCTAGGCGAGTATGCTCCAACTCTGCCTTAGGGATTGTGCCACCGAAGAAAATTCCCTCATATATGAGTTTCCTTACATCCCCTAGATTTAGATATGTTTTCACGCTTGCTAGGTTGAATGTTTTTCCAACTGCAGATCTAAGAGGCCGTTTTTCTAAAAAACAGTATTCAAATAGATTGTGCGATTGTGGATCAGTTGCAATAGAGACCTTATGTTATTTTGCCACCAGTGGATTGGCCCCAGATCCTGCTGGATTACTACTATTTTACATAGACATCACCTTCCTATGGAACCATGGGTGATAACCATAGTACTAGCAGATGAGGACCCTGAAACGACTCACCAGGTGGCAAAATATCTATCGATAGTGCTATTTTTAAAGCGGCTTTGAAATGCTGTAGGCAGTTTTATGTATATAAATTTTCAAATTCTAAAACTAATTTCCATAATATCATGGGATTTTATAGAATTTATGGAAGTTTATAAAATGTTGTCTATTAATATTGTTTATATGTTTATTAGTTTTTATTGTAAAAATGTTTGGTCTAAATTATCTTGTAATTACATGTAATGTGTTTTATAGTAGCTGTTTGTATGTTTGGCTTAAGACCTCCGGTCAATGAAGCTGCAGGGAGGAGGTACAGTTGGCCCCACCTTTGTTTTAGTGCCACTAAAAGCACTGCTGATGGAAAGGGAAGACTGGGACAACTTTTCTTCATTCCTTCTTCTACCTGCAGCCCTTTAAGACATGTTCCTATTTGTCCATGCTGGTCCTTCAGCCTCTGGCATCAGCTTTTTAGAGATCTCAGGAGAATGCTGGGAAGAGGGGGAGAGTAGGAAAAAGCAGAGAGCGCCAGTACACTTCATTGGATCCAAACCAGTACCAACAAAGCTGCTCAGAATTGCAGTTAAAAATTCTGCCAATGACTGCAAGTGATTGCTGGAATAAAAACAGAATTATCATTCCCCTGCAATTTAGAACAGAAGAGGCCTGATATTCTGTAGTGAAGGCACCACCGCAGAAAATGTCCTACTTCTTATGTGTTCCAGTTGAACTTCAGGCAAGGGCAGCATCTAAGAAGGGCTTCACCTAAAGAAAGGCCTTTGTTTGCTGAGAGAACTTCCTTTTTTGCCAGTTTCCCTAGCAGTTAGGTAAAGGTATATGGGTTTCACTTCTGTTTCAAATATGTCACTATTACATTTTTTATCACACACATCATTCAAGATACTTATTTGTTTAGCTTATTTATTTGCAAGTTTTGTATGCTGCCTTTCTGCCCAATCAGGACCACCAAGCAGCTAATAGCTAAAAGAGGACATAATAAGAACACATCCTAAAAACTAAACTAAAATACATATGTAAAAACACATAAAACAATAGTTCAAACATTAGGCAGGAAGGATCATTAAGGGAACTCCATGCAAAACAAAAAAATCTTCACCTGATGGTGGAATACAGAAGCAAAATGGAACAGACAAATAGCTTTGGGGAAAGTTTCCATAGTTTTGGTGCCATGACTGAGAAGGCCCTCATGGGTTGCAACCCACCTAGTTTCAGATGAAGGAGCCCCTGAAGAACAGCCTTGGAACATGACCTGATAGCTGGGGTAGATTCATATAGGAGAAGCCGGTTCCTCAGATCCCAAGTTATATAGGGCTTTAAAGCACCTTGAATTGGGCCTGCTAACAAATTGGGAGTCAGCATAGATGGGCCAGGACTGGAGTAATATTGTCCCTATGACCCACTCCAGTCAACAGTAAAACTAGGCCTACATGTGCATTGCTGGGAGCATCATCACATTGCCAGTGCCACCAGAATGCTATGGTATTTGGAGGGGAAACTCAATGGTTAAGTCATTTTTACCACAGAGTCTTTGCCCAAATACCAGAGTATCACTGTGTTGCTGGTGATGTGATGACATCACTTCCAGTGTACATAGAAAGTGACTGTAAAGTACTGGGTTCACCACATGGAAGACTCGAACTATGACATGCATTCAGGTATGTTTATTGTACTTCACACACTAGACAAGGAAAACGGCCCTGTAAGGCCAACTATATACACTCCACCTGGCACACCCATTGTCCCCCCTGGAAGATTTGAATTTCCCGCCAAGGTTCTATTGGTGGACTCGAGGTGGACTAGGATCCTAGGTCCCCTTTGTGTTTGGGGACTAAGCTCCTGCTTAGCTGCAAACTCCTGGTGTCAATTACAAATGAGAGGGACTTGGCATGACAGCAGCACATGTAAAAGGGATCTGGGTGTTCTAGTTGATCACAAGCTAAACATGAGCCTGCAGTGCAATGTGGTTGTGAAGAAAGTTAATGCAATCTTAGGATGCATTAACAGAAGCATTATGTCCAGATCATGGGAGGTGGTAGTTTGAAGGGCTGTCATGTATAAGATGGAGCAGATCTATTCTCTCTTGCTCTGGATTGCAAGACTAGATCTAATAGGTGGGAATTACAAGGGCGTCATTACCGGCTAAATATCAGGAGAAACTCCCTAACTGTAAGAGTGGTTGAGCAGTGGAACAGACTGCCTCGGGAGGTGGTGGATGCTCCTTTGCTGGACGTTTTTAAGTGGAGGCTGGATTACCATCTTTCGGGTATGTTGTAGGGCTATCTTTTGGCTACGCTCCTGCAGAGTGCAGGGGGTTGGACTAGATGACCTGCAAGGTTCCTTCCAACTCTAACATTCTATGATTCTACCCCCAGGGGCTGTCATTCTACTTTTCGACCTCTAATTCCAGTCCCAGAGCACAGATTGGATTCCTAGGGACCATCATTCTACTCTAGGGGCTGTTATTTCAGTTCCACAGTAGTCTATCTTGGCCTAGAGACCTTAATGGAAAATCCATTCTGCATTTTCTTAGCAACTTTTGTGTGCCACTGTTACAATTGACCTCCAGATGACAGAGATCAGTTCCCCGGGAGAAAATGGTTGCTTTGGAGTGTAGACTCTATGGCATTATACCCTGCTGAGTCCTTCCACACCCCCCCCAGATGCTGCCCTCCACAGGATCCACCCCACCAAATCTCCAGGTATTTCCCTAATCAGAGTTGGCACCTGTACTTTCTCCTCTGTCAGTAAAAGGCCCTTTCCACACCTATGTTGGCCTTTGGGAGAAAACTCATTGAGCCCAGTCCTGATCAGGTTGCCAACTCCAGGTGGGCAATTCCTGGAGATTTGAGGGATGGAGCCTGGAAAGGGTAAGGTTTGAAGAGGGGTGGCATCTCAGACAGGTACAATGCCATAGACGCCACCCTCCAATCCAGCCATTCCCTGATGGGGAACCATTGTTGCCAATCTCCAGGTGGGGGCTGGAGATCACTCAAAATTACAACTGCTCTCTAGGAGGGAGGGGGGAGGAGATGGAAAACTGAAGGTAGGTTGATGGTTGGCTGGGAGGGAGATAAGGTTATCAACTCCAGGTTGGGAAATTCCTGGAGATCTGAGGGGTCGAACCTGGAGAGGGTGAGTGTTGAGGAGGGGTAGGACCTCAGACAGGTACAATGCCATAGACTCCACCCTCCAAACCAGCCACTCCCTCCTGGGGAACCACTGTTACCAATCTTGGGGGTGGGCTGGAGATCACTTAAAATTACTACTGCTCTTCAGGTAGCAAAGATCAGTTCCTCTGGAGAAAATGGTGGACTCTGTCATTATACCCTGCTGAGATTGCCACAGCAAATTGTCACTGAGTGCCCAAAGCCGGGGCACTCTCCCAGAGCCTCTTTCTAGAGCTCATTGTATTTATTTCCGCAACAGGCCTTATTCCTAGTGTGTGTATATATATATATAGTGTGTCTAACACAGTAGAGAGAATTACAAAGTGATACACAAACAAGACAAATGAAATCAGTGAAAACAAAAGAAAATATTAGCTGCAGTCCTGTTCCTTTTTGGGGATTTAAAACTCATAAATGTAGTTTTAGGAATGAGTTGGAAATAGTAAACCAAAGGGCTTGATTTATCAAAAGCAATAGGAGAGAGTATTGAAGTTCAATATTTAGAACTGAGCATAAACATTGCTATTAAATATATGTAATATAACACATATATAAATATAACATAAATATATGTAATATAATATTGAGAATTCTTGGAGAACAGGTGAGGTTCCAGAAGATTGGAGGAGGGCAAATGTTGTCCCCATCTCCAAGAAAGGTAAAAAGGATCCGGGTAACTACTGACCCATCAGCTTGATGTCTATATCTGGGGAAGTTTTAGAACAAATCATCAAACCGACAGTCCTTGAGCATTTAGAAAGGATGAATGTGATTACTAAGAGCCAGCATGGGTTTCTGAAGAACAAGTAATGTCAAACTAACCTTATCTCTCTCTCTCTCTCTCTCTCTTTTTTTTTGAGAAAGTTACTACCTTGCTGGATCAGGGGAATGTTGTAGACATAGTTTATCTTGATTTCAATAAGGCTCCACATAATATTCTTGTTGACAAACTGGCAAAATGTGGTTTGGAGCCTATGACTGTTAGGTGGATTTGTAACTGGTTGACAGATTGCACCCAAAGAGTGTTTGTTAATGGTTGCTCATCCTCTTGGAGTGGAATGACAAGTGGAGTGCCCCAAGGATCTGTCCTGGGACATGTTTTGTTCAACATCTTTATCAATGATTTGGATGAAGGGATAGAGGGGATGCTTATTAAATGTGCAGATGATACTAAATTGGGAGGGGAGCAAATACTGTAGAAGACAGAGTCAGGATACAGGATGATCTTGACAGGCTGGAAAATTGGGCTAAAACAAATAAAATGAATTTCAGTGGGGATAAATATAAAATTCTGCATTTAGGTAGGAAAAATCAAATACATAATTATAGGATGGGGGAGACTTCCCTTGGCAGTACTATTTGCGAAAAGGATCTAGGGGTCTTAATAGACCATACACTGAACTTGAGTCAGCAGTGGAATGCAGTAGCTAAAAAGGCAAATGGGGTTTGGGGCTGTATCAGCAGAAGTATAGTGTCCAGATCACACGAAGTGATGGTATTGCTTTACTCTGCTCTGGTTAGACCTCATCTAGAGATTTGTGTTCAGTTTTGGGCACCACAATTTAAGAAGGATATAGACAAACTGCAACATGTCCAGTGGAAGGCAATGAGGATGTTGAGGGGTCTGGAGACCAAGTCCTGTAAGGAAAGATTGAAGGAGTTGGGTATGTTTAGCCTGGAAAGGAGACGACTGAGAGGTGATATGATAACCATCTTCAAGTACTTGAAGGGGTGTTATCTAGAGGATGGTGCAGCATTGTTTTCTGTTGCCAAAGAAGGTCGGACCAGAACTAACAGGTTGAAATGAAATCAGAAGAGTTTTCGGCTAAACATTAGGAAGAACTTCCTGACAGTCAGAGCGGTTCCTTGGTAGAACAGGCTTCCTCGGGAGGTGGTGGGCTCTCCTTTTTTGGAGGTTTTCAAATAGAGTCTTGATGGCCACCTGACAGCAATGCTGGAGATCCTGGAGGTTTTTTGACATCTTCTGGGCATGAAACAATGGCCACTGGCGGTGTGGGGGGAGGCATTTGTGAATTTCCTGCATTGTGCAGGGAATTGGACTAGATGACCCTGGAGGTCCCTTCCAGCACTATCTGTGTTTCCAAAGATAAGCCCTTTGCATGGACAATTTGGCAAACAATGGTGGATGGACATTTTGTTTCAGCCCAATTGTATGTATGTGTGTGCGTGTCTTTTCAGGTTATCATTTCCCTGATTTTATTATTTAAATAGACCTAAACAGGCCCGTAGCCAGGATTTTGTGGCTTGTGGGGCAATTTTTTTTCTAGTGGAGCTGAAGTTCTCAGTGCAGAAAGAAAAGCCATTTAGACAATAGAAAGCTGTTACCGGGATAGATCTCTAAACTACTTTAGATGACAGTTCTCAGCTGCTGCAAGTTAATCACTCCTGCCATCCTAAGCAGCAATTCTGATAACAAACTGGCAAGTGTGGTGATAACTTCTATAAAGAAAGCTAACAGGCAGAAAAGCTCTCTTAAAGGAGACCAGTTTCTTGACACAGATTTAGAAGGAATCCTAGAGGTCACCTACTCCAACCTCCTTGCTCAGTGTGAAGATTAGTCAACTACAGCACCCCACTCCGCTTAAAGGGGCTCATGGCTTTAAAAAATGTTTTAAAATGATTGAAAAAAGCATTTACAGGAGAAATTCTTGTGGGACTGTGCCTTTAAGAAGGGGCGGAGCCCCCAAAGCCCCACCATAGCTACAGGCCTGGACCTAACTCTGAGTCTGTTTGAAGGTGGCCCAGGTTGCTTGGTATGACAATTTTGCCCTCCTTCACAGGGGTTCCCCTTATCTTCTTTTTTTCTGTGCAGCCCCTTTTTCCTTTTTTTCTTTGTTTTCCTTAGGCTGTCCCACCCAGGCGTTTGAATGTATATTGGTAAAAGCTGAATTGAGGGGAAAGACTAAATTTCCTTCTTATGTCCCACTTTGATAATAGCACACAAAAGGCTGATGGTAGTTCATTTAACTTTGAGGGGAAATGGTCAAGTAGGAATGGTCATGAGTAGGATTTATGAGGTGTCGTGCTCCTGCTGCAGCCCCGGTGGAGCCCCTCCCGTAGCTGTGGTCTGGAGAGTCCTTGAGTGGGATGTCGGCCCTGGAGGTGGGGCTGGTACTAAGTTGGGCTTGATCTAGAGGCCTCAGAATGGCAGGGGCCTGGGGTTAGCGCCTCATCAGCGGCCGCGTCCTTGGCCTGTCCTTCCTCCCCAGCCCCTCTGTCATTACCTTCCTTTATACTCCTGGTCTCACCCCCAGCACCGCCCTTCCTCCCCGCCACCTCCCGCCTTCCCAGGCTCCGCCCCACTGTCACCATGTATCTCTTCCAGAATTTTGGGTAATTTATTAGGCAGTATACCTAATAACATATTCTTAGCTTCCGTAGGGAATTTAAATTTTAATATTTTCTGAATTTTCCCATGTATTTCCTTCCAATATATATTTTTGGTTTTTTACAAGTCCACCACATATGAAAAAAGTTCCATCTGTGTCTTGGCATTTCCAACATTTTCCTTTGTAGTTTTTGTCTGCTTTCTTAAGGGCCTTTGGGGTTCAATACCATCTAAAAAAAATTTTGTGCCAATTTTCTCTTAATGCCTGGCTAGCTATAAATTTGATTTCTTTTCCCCATAAGCATACCCCTTGATCCATAGATATTGGCTCTCTAAAATTCTGCATCCATTTGATCATACATTTTTTCACTTGTTCTTCTGTTTCTAGCTGGAGTAACATCTTGTATATCCATTGTTCTATTTGTTTTGTAATAAACTGTTTGAACTCAGAAGCATCTCTTAGAGCTCTAATATCTGTGTTAATGATCTTCCTTAGTCTTGAACCTGATTGATAATATAGCAACCAATGAATATTTATTCCTTCATTTTTAATATCTTGTCAAGACTTGATTTTCCCCTGAGCCTTTACCACATTACCATATGTTAAAAAGTCATTTTTATTTCTCATGTACTTATCATGATAGGCTTCTATTGGGGACATAAGTGGAGAGTTTGAAGGGCTCTGTAGCTTCTGGTGCGTAAACCATATTCTCAAACATCCATCTCTGATTATATGGCTTCTTTCTTGTGTTATGATTATTTTGATTGATTGCTTAATCCATAAATAATTGTGTAAGCTTTCTTCCAGATCTACTGATCCAGATTTTACTGTTCTTTGTCTTGGGTTTTTAATCCAATCTGTAATCGAAACCAGGTCTGCCACTTGATAATATAATGTTATATTTGGAACTGCAAATCCTCCTCTCTTTTTCTTGTCTTGCAATATTTTAAAGCTTACTCTTGGTTTCTTACCATTTCAAATAAATTTGTTTATCTGTCTCTGCCACTCTTTCAGTATTCTTCTGTATGTATAGCTAACATTTGAAATTAAAAAAAAAAATAGTTTTGGCAGTACATTCATTTTGATTGCAGAGATTCTTTCTAACCATGGATTTATTTTTCCCCCATCTAAATAAGTCTGTTTGTATCATTTTCCAAATCTTTTGGTAACTTTTTTTTGAAAAGATTACAATTTTGCCCAGTCAAATTTATTCCCAAATGCTTAATGAGGTCGTTGGTTACTGTGCATTCCATACTCTTTATAATTTCTTCTTCTTGTGTTGAAAATTTAATTGTGATTTTTGTCTATTTTCTGTTGATTTTGTATACTGAAAATGATCCAAATTTTTCAATAGGTTCCATTACATACTGTAGTAATTTTTGGGAATCCACGACTGTTAGAACCACATTGTCTGCAGAGCTTTTCATTTTAAATTCTATATCATCCATCTTTATTCCTTTAATCCTTGTTTCTTGTCTGAGCCTTGTAGCTAAAGTTTCTAATGCTATGATAAATGACAAAGGACATCCTTGATATGTTCTTTTTTCTAAAGAGATTGTTTCTGTTAATTTCCCATTTATTAAAATCTTTGCTTGTTGGTTTGAATATATACCTTGCATCCAGTTCCAGAATTCAGGGCCATGGTTCAAATTTTGAAGTACATTCAATAAAAAGGTCATATTAAATTATCAAATGCTTTCTCTGCATCCAAAAATAAAAACACTGCTTTCTTTCTCTTCTTGATCACAAATTCAGTTGCATCTATTATAAACTGTATATTACCTTTCACATACCTCTTTGGTACAAAGTCTGTTTGATCGGTGTTAATTAGACTTGGTATACATTTTCTTAATCTTTCTGCCAGTACTGTAGCAAAGATTTTGTAATCTACGTTCAGCAGAGCAATGTGTGGTGTAGTGGTTAAGAGCAATGGACTCTAATCTGGAGAACCAGATTTAATTCTGCGCTCCTCCACATGAAGCCAGCTGGGGGACCTTTGGGCAGCCATAGCTCTTTCAGAGCTCTCTTAGCCCAAAAATTAAGTCTACCTACTGGTGCATAAAGCAAAAAGAGCTAGAACTTTATACTGCCAGACAATCTTAGGCTCCCCTGGCTATACTAACCACAATGCCATATGATAATTATTATTTAGCAGAGGAAATAGGTATATATGACTGTGATAGAGTTGAATCACTGCCTTCTTTATATATTAACATTATATAGGCCTCTTGCCACATCAGAGGTATTGTCTTTTCTTTTATCTCATTCATAACTTTTTGTTATGGTATCATTAAGACTTCCTAAGACAGTGTGTCAAATATCTGCCTGAATTTTTATTTTTTTCTCCACCTCCTCCATTTCTTTTTTTTTTAATTAAATTGCTTTTATATACTACATCCTAAGGGAAGGGGGTAAAGGAAATACTAAAACTAATACAGAAGCTAAATTAAGACAAGGATCAAATTTCAAAAATAGCATTCTTATATATCAGCCCTACAATAATAACAAAGGTATTATGTCAAGATATTGATTTCTAGACGAAGCTGGCTTGAGTCTTTAATACAAATCTATAGATGTTTTATAGTCAAATTATGTTCTATTGAACTCCCAGTTCATTTTCCACGCTTTTCTTCTTGTATTTCAGTTTAACTTTAAGTGGTTTGGGAGCAGCTGCTCCTTTTTCCAAATCTGAGACCTCAGAAGTACTGCCAGAGCTACTTGACATATCTTCAGATTCAGAGTCACTTTTATCGTCTTCTTCATTGTTATCGTCGATCTTTCTTTCATCTTTGTTTGGATTTTGCTGCTGTTCCAAAAATTTTTTGGCTTTCTGAACAGAGTCAATCTTGATCTTCTTATCTTTATAGTTGAACACTAGTCCTTCTGGAAATGTCCATCTGTATGCAATTGAGTTATTATGAAGGAAGAAAGTTAAATCTTTGTATTGTTGCCTTTGCTTCCACACCTCAAATGGAATATCCTTTAAAATTTTCACTTCTTCATCTTTTACTTTCAAGATTTTCCCAGGTGTAGCTTTCAAAACAGCATCTCTAGTAAATCTCTTGGAGAATTTCACAAATACTTCACCAGGTAGCTTATTTTCCTTGATGAGTAGGTCTGATAAGCCAGATCTATGTTGTTTTGCAATACATGTTTAAGTTCTGTCATTGGTGCTAACGCTTCACTTAAAAGTTCTTTTAAATTTTCTCCTTTTTGTTCTGGAATGCCTTGAAAGCACAAGACATACGTTGATCTTTCCATTTGATGCTGCAATAGTAGACCTTTATCTGAGATTCTCTCTTTTTCCACTTGTTCCAGTTTCTGTTTAATATCCTTTGTTTTTGTCTCAACTTTCTTAATGACTTTCTCGGTATCATCTGCTCTTTTATCCATCCGTGTCAGTTGCTTTTGGACTCGATCCAACTTACTATTGATATTTGACATCTGCTCCAGCAGAGGGTGCAATACTAGTGCCAGCATATTAGGAAAGTCAGCAGCTGCTTCCTGTGTCTGGGAAAGAGTCATTGGTTGATTATTTCCTGTGAGAGGCTTCTTTTCCAGTGCCATTCTTCTCCCTCTACCAGGCATTATTTACATAAGAAGAAAGTTTTCAAACTTAGAAAGAAAGTTCTCTGATTTAAAAATGCTTTGGACTATTTTGCACCTTTGGGTCTCGTTTGCTGTCTCTCACAGTCAGTTTTGCTTTTTCCCCTCTCAGTTTATCATTCAGGAACCTTTTAATTTTGTGTGGGGGGGATCCCCAACTCCTCCCCCACCCACTGCTTTTCTCGTGAATTACTGCCGTTCACCTTAGCTTAGCTCAACTGCTTGTAGAGGGTATCGGTTAACTCACAGTTTTACTGCCTTTAGGTTATTGTAGGGGCTCATTCATGCTGGATCGCTTGTCTGCTTCCTCTGGCAGCCAGCTCTAATCACCATGATGGCTTCACAGTGGTAAGACCTCTTGGAGTAAGAAAAGCCCCAATTCCTTGGCTGTTGCCTCGGAAGGGGCTCTCCTCAGCACTCCAGGCCAGAAGTCCCCTGCAAGGACTCTGGGGGCCCCTGGACCCGTCTGGGACACCTCCGCTGTGTCTCGGTGTGTCCCCATCAGAGCTCAATGGGACACGTCTGATCCATGAGTCGCCAAAACCAGAACCACCTCTTCCATTTCTAGCATGTATAATTGTTTTTTTAGTTGTCTGATCTCTGCTAATGTGTCTTTATTGAGATTTTTTAATGTTCTTATTCCAATCTCTGGATTTTTTTGCTATTATCTTGGTTGGTTCTGATTTTTCTCCTTTCTTTTTTGCTGCAGCTGCTAAGAAGATTGCCCTGATAAAAACTTTGTTTGCTTCCCAAACCGTAGCTGAGGACATTCTTTCTCTATTGTTTATTCTAAAAAAATTATTCCAGATCTTTTTTATACTTGCTTGCTACATCATCTTGTAATAGACAAGCATTATTTAGTTTTCATATTCCTCTTAGTTTTCTGTTCCATTGCCAAAGTACTTCTGTGATATCTTTGGCTGAATCTTTGCTTCGTCTAGATTTATTGTTAGGTTTTTTGATATCCAGAAAATATCTATTCTTGAGTATGTTTGATATCTATCAGAGAAGAAAGTGAGTCTCTGCCCTTTGGGTGCTTTATCCTCCAGACATCTTCTATTTCCAAATATCAGAATATGTTTTTGGGTAATTCCCCACAGTTAAAATTCCTGGAGCTGTCATTCATTGGATCTAGTACTTTGCTCATGTCTCCAAAAACCACTATATCTTCATCTTGAAATTCTAGCATCGTTTGGAAAAAGTTCTCAAAAAAAATTAACTTTAGCATTGTTTATCTTCTGGTAGTCTTTATCTTCTGGTAGTCTCATTTTTAGGAGTAGGTATCTTCCTTCTGGGTCTTTTAATTCTTCTAATACTTCTAATTGTGGATTGTTTATATAGATGGCTACTCCATACTTTTTGTTTTGAGCTGAAGCAAGATATACTTCAGCTAATTTTTTATTAATAAAAATATGTTTGTGTTTCTTCTTTATATGAGTTTCTTGTAGGCACATCTGCATTTTGCTTTTTAAGGTGGTTAATTTTTTTTTTTGTACATTTCATGGGAGAGTTCAGTCCATTAGTATTTATTGGTACTATTTTTTTTAATCCATTTTGCCCTGATGTTGATGCCACCACTGTTTCTATGTCTGAGCTCTTAGGTAAAATTTGCTTTGAGTTGTTTGGAGATTTTCCTTCAGTTCCTCTATTTAGATGCTCTGCTTTCAGTTCGTCAGCCAATAGCTTGGCTTGTTCTTCTTTTTCAATTACTTTCCTTCCTTTTGATAAATATACCTCTATTGCAAATGGTATTTTCCAGAGTATTTTTAGTTCTTTCTTTTGCAAAATCTGTCTCAGAAAATCAAAATCTTACCTCTTCTTTAAGATACTTGTTGGAAAATCTTGAAAGATCTGCACTTCTTTCTTGGCTACTTTAAGTGGAGATTCTCTTTTGCTACTTTAATATTGCATCTTGTGTTTTCTTATGAGTGAAACAAACCAATATATCTTGGGGCAACCTGTTCTTGAATGCAAATCTTTAATTCACTCTATATATCTGGTCAAAGTCAGGAAAATCTCCTTGTATCTTTAAATAATCTTGAAGCAGCTCACGAAAGCTGTCTTCCAAATTTGGCCTCCCAAAGTCCTCCACGATGCCTCTAAAACGTGGCTTATTAGATCTGTGTTGGGTTTCCAAAACTTCAGTTCTTTGTCCTGCTTTCTGAATCTGCCTGTTTTGTCTTTCTAAGTATATATCATTGTCTTTTTGCGTCTCTTTAATTCTTACAGTTTCTTCTGTTTGCTGTTGTAATTTTACAGTAATTTCTGACAGTCCAGCTGATAATTCTGGACATGTTTCTTGGATATTCTTCTGGGTTCTTTCCTCAGATTCTTGAATGTTTCTCTGGATACTCTGAATGTTCTTCTGGGTTCTTTCCTCAATCCTTGAATATTTCTCTGGATACTCTGAATGTTCTTCTGAGTTCTTTCCTGGAATTGTTGCATTTGATGCATCAGAGTTCATGATAGCTTTTCCAGCCGTTCTTTGATTCTTTGGTCTTCATTTGTTTCTTCTACTTTCCTTTTGTCTTTTTGATGTATTCCAGTTGCCATTATTCTTTTTGCTCTTCTCTTACTAAAATATTATATAAACTTTCCACATACTGTTTCTATATACTTTTTTCTGTGCAAGTTGGCAAATATACTTTTTTCTATGTAAATATAGGAGTTTACAACTATTACATTTTATATCTTAAAATAACCAAACTAAAGTATGTATCTGTTATAATAGGGAAAGGTGTTATCTTAAATCTTTGTGTAGGGAATTATTCATATTAAGTAATAAACATTCTAAGTAGGAATAGATAAGATGAGGGATATGGTTTATTTTCTTATCATTTCACAAACATAGTTATGTCACCAACAGAACAGAATGGGGATCCTTCTTGACCTTCTCACTCCTGTAGCCTTTCTTCTGAGTCAACTGTCAGTTCTTAAATGTTATTCCTAAGTGACACACTCAACTGAAGAATTTCATTTGAGTCCCCTGTCAGTCAAGGTTTTCAGACCAAGTTACATCATTATCCATTTACTGTCCATCAAACCTAGTTAAAGCAAAAATAGCTATATCTTTTTGTTTAGCCATTTCTTCTTGATTATCAAATTCTGTTCTGAAGATGAAGTCTGAAAAAAACAAAACATCCCTTTTCTACTACTTTATTGAGTTTTCATTTTTGGAGGATCACAGGTATCAAAATAAGCTTTCAATAACATCTCCACCCATCCTATTACAGAAATAATTATCACAGTTCTAGAAAGCAAATCCATTGACATGGAGGGGATCCTCTGTGGTGGTGGTGGTGGTCTTGCATTGCCACTTACATGAGTTTGGGGTTGGGTGTTTTTTTTGCTGATTTTGCCCTCCCACTGCAGACCTCCATTTTGTATCACATACTGACCCTGGAAATCCACTGGCCTTCCCCCAGTAGGATTCCAGGGAGCTCCAGCCAGTAGGGAAAGATGGGAAATTTCAGTTTGATGATCAGTACTTACAGCAGTTCTGCAGTATATAAGATCCTATTTGTTACCTGTATGTCCAAATAATTCATTGTTGTCAGTTCTTATTCTTACAATCATACAAATTGTATCATGTGTGCATGTGTGTGTGTACACAAGAGAAAAAGGGGACTGTACACACATGGGAAGGGAACCAGGAAGAGGAAGAAAATTTCAGTGAACAAATAGGTGTATCAGCAGCCAAGAATGTAATGAAAGTATTCCAAAAATTGATTCCAGCTTTTTTAAAAAGTTTGTAAAGCTTTCCTTCTTTAAGCAGAGTCAGAAGCAGAGCTGAGCCCTGAGAAGGAACAGGAGATAGAGCTGCTAGGGGGTGAGTGTTTTTTATTTAGTTTTAGCTGAGGTGATTTAGCTGAGAGGGTACTGTGTGAGGGGACTGTGTTTGGGAGTGTGTGGTGGGTGAGTTGTGAGTTGTTGCAGAGTCCTGGCTGCTTGAGATAGGGTGCAAAAGGGCCATTGTTTGACTGTAATTGAGTGCCTGGGTGAATTTGAATAGCTGCTGGCCACACCCTCTGCTGGGAGAAGCTTCTGTTTAAGGCAGCACCTTGCCAGAAGCAGAGCTGATCTAGCTGAGATTGGAGCAGGAGCAGGAGATAGAGCTGCTAGAGGGTGAGTGGTTTTTATTTACTTTCAGATGATGTGATTTAGCTGAGAGGGTACTGTGTGGGGAGATTGTGTGTGGGAGTGTGTGGGTGAGTTGTGAGTTGTTGCAGAGTCCTGGCTGCTTGAGATAGGGTGTGAAAGGGTCATTGTTTGAATATAATTGAGTGCCTGGGTGAATTTGAATTGCTGCTGGCCACACCCTCTGCTGGGGGAACCTTCTATTTAAGGCAGCACCTTGCCAGAGGCACGAGCTGAAGGGTGAGAGCCAAAGGGCTCTTAGACTAGGGACTCTTAGACTAGGGACTCTATAAGTAGCCCAGAAAGAGCCAGAAAGCCAGGGCCCTAGTCTCCTTGGTTCCCAGTAAGGTAAGTAAACTTCTACAAGGAGAACCACATAAATACAAAGGGTTTTAAAAGGGGGATTATATATAATTATTATTTTAAAAAGCAATTATGAAGCCAGAATGCCCACAGGGGGTTGGGGACTATCTAGTGTTTTACACAGAGTGTCACATGTATGACTATCTGCCCATTGGACAGAATTCTTGGGTGTGTGCCCGATGCAAGGAGCTCCTGGTTCTCAGGGAATGAGTTTGCTCCTTTGAGGCCAAGGTGGCTGACCTGGAGAAGCAGAGAGAGTCAGTTAGGCACATGGAGAAGACTCTTGAGGGCTTGTTAGATATGTCCCACTCTGAATATGGCAGCCCCGCCACTGTCAGGGAGCATGAAGGTCAAGGGGAAACAGGGCACCATGATGCAGATAAGGGGAATGTGCCCTCAGAAGGGACCTCTTCTTCAGCTGGTGAACGGATATCCTTTCGCACCAAGGAACCATCCCTTGGCAGGGAGGGAGGGGGGCTCTTGGTAACTGGTGATTCGATCCTTAGGCAGGTAGACAGGTAGGTGGTGAACCCGCGTACTGACCATATGGTGACTTGCCTGCCTGGTGCGAAGGTAGCGGACATTACGCATGTTCTAGATAGGCTGGTTGATAGTGCCAGGGAGGAGCCAGTGGTCATGGTACATGTTGGCACCAATGATGTGGAGAAATGCAGTCGTGAGGTCCTGGAAGAAAAATTTAGGCAGCTAGGCAGGAAACTCAAGGCCAGGACCTCCAAGGTAGCCTTCTCAGAATTGCTGCCTGTTCCACGTGCAGGGCCAGAGAGACAGGCACAGATCAGGAGTCTCAATGCGTGGATGAGATGATGGTGTAGGGGGGAAGGGTTGAAGTTTGTTAGGCACTGGGATGCGTTTTGGAACAAGGTGGAGCTGAACAAAAGAGACGATCTCTACTTGTCCCAAGAAGGAACCAGGCTGCTGGCACTTAAAATCAAAAAGGTGGCAGAGCAGTTTTTAAACAGAATATTGGGGGAAAGCTGACAGGAGATGAAAAGTCTCTGGTTTGGGGTGGCTCATCTCAAAGAGGTGAAGGGGTAGCTGTTACTTCTCTACAAGGAAATGGATTACAATTGTCCACTGAGACTGTGGCTAGTGATATGGACTGCCTGGCAAGGTCTTGAGGCAGCAAGAGGAAGGTTGTAGGCTTAACATGCATGGGAAATTATAAGTGTTTATACACAAATGCTAGAAGTGTCTGAGGTAAAATTGGGGAATTGGAATGCTTGGTATTGGGGGGGAATAGACATTGTGGGTATTTCAGGAACTTGGTGGGATGAGAAAAATCAGTGGGATACGGTGATTCCTGGTTATAAATTATATCGGAAGGATGGGGGGGAACGGTTGGAGGTGGGGTGGCTCTGTATGTTGGAGAGGGTATATAGTCCAGTAAGACTGAGAGGGTAAGAGAATTGGATTCGCTTTTGGAAATGCTATGGGTTGAAATAGTGGGCCCAAAAGGAAGCTTAACACTGGGAGTTTGTTATCGCCCACCAGATCAAAAGATAGAGGAGGATTATAGAATGATGAATGAATTAAATATAGCGGCTAGACGGGTGAATTGGTAGAAACTGTTATTAAGGAAAGAATTAGTAGGCACATTGATGAACAAAAACTATTGAGGCAGACTCAGCATGGGTTCTGTAAGGGAAGATTTTGTCTCACTAATCTGTTAGTGTTCTTTGAGGGAGTGAACAAACTTGTGAACAAGGGGGATCCAATAGATGTTGTTTACCTTGACTTCCAGAAAGCTTTTGATAAAGTTCCTTATCAAAGGCTCCAAAATAAGTTCAGTAGTCATGGGATAAAAGGACAAGTCCTCTTGTGAATCAAAAACTGGCTAATAGGAAACAGAGAGTGAGTATAAATGGACAATTTTCTCAGTGGAGGGTGGTAAGCAGTGGGGTACCACAGGGATCAGTACTGGGTCCAATGCTTTTAACTTATTTATTAATGATTTGGAATTGGGAGTAAGGAGTGAAGTGGCTAAATATGCAGATGACACAAAGTTGTTAAGGGTGGTGAGAACCAGGGAGGATTGTGAGGCACTTCAAAAGATTTGTTGAGGATGGGCAAGTGGCTATCAAAGTGGCAAAGGGGGTTCAGTGTGGCCAAGTGCAAAGCGATGCACATTGGAGCCAAAAATCCTAACTATAAATACATGCTGATGGCGTCCGAACTGGCAGAGACTGACCAAGAGAGAGATCTTGGAGTCATAGTAGATAACTCAATAAAAATGTCTAGACAGTGTGCAACTGCAATAAGAAAGGCCAACACTATGCTGGGGATTATTAGGAAGGGAATTGAAAACAAATCAGCCAGTATCGTAATGTCCTTGTATAAATCAATGGTGCAACCTCATTTGGAGTACTGTGTAGAGTTCTGGTCACCATATCTCAAAAAGGATATTATAGCATTGGAAAAAGTGCAGAGAAGGGCAACTAGAATGATAAAAGGGCTGGAACACTTTCCCTATGAAGAAAGGTTAAAATGCTTGGGGCTCTTTAGCTTGGAGAAATGACCGCTGAGGGGTGACATGATTGAGGTTTATAAGATTATGCATGGGATAGAGCAGGTAGAGAAAGAAGTACTTTTCTCCCTTTCTCACAATACAAGAACTCGTGGGCACTTCATGAAATTGCTGAGCAGTCGGGTTAGAAAAGATAAAAGGAAGTACTTTGTGGTGCACCCTGGCTGCTCTCCCGGCAGGGTTCCTCCGGTGGCCATGATGTCGGGTGACCGTGCAGGGGGGGTGGTCCTGGGAGCTGGAGGGTTTCAAGGTTGGAGGGTGCGTTGGGGCCTCAGATTGATGAGGGGACGGGGTTAACACCACCCCTCATGTCCCTCTGCCTCAGTGCCCGGGAGCCTGGCAGTCTGGCTTTCTCTCTAGCTCCACAGTCCTTCATCTCTTTTGCATGTTTTTCCTCCCTTGGCCCCTCCGTCCATCTTTTATATCCTCCTCCCTACTCCCAGTACCGCCCGTCCTTCCTGTTGCTCCCGCCCCTGGCCTGGTCCCGCCCCCTTTTGATAAGCCCAAATGCCATCTCAGCATTCTGGGCATGGATGACGCTGTGCCAGCAGTGGCTCTGTCGGCCCATGGGCCGTGCCACTGCTACCTTCTGGGGTGTTCCCGGCTAGTGCGCCTGTCCCCGGCCTGTCCCAGGTGGCACTCGCTCCTTTGCCTTTCTGGGGACCACGGCTCCGGGGTCACACACAGCCAGCGTTGCCCCCTCACTTGGGCTGCTGGTGGCTGCCGCAGCTGAGCCCTTTTGCTTCCGGTCGCCAGGCTCCCATGTCGGCGAATGAGATGGCGCCAACTCTCTTCAGCCTTCCTGCGGGTCTGCGGGTAGGTGGTTGGTCTGGGCTGGGGTCGGAGGGTGGGGTCCGCGTCCCGGACCCCCTGGACTGAGACATACTTATTCACCCAAGGAGTGATTAACACATGGAATTCACTGCCACAGGAGGCGGCAGCTACAAGCATGGACAGCTTCAAGAGGGAATTAGATAAGCATATGGAACAGAAGTCCATCAGTGGCTATTAGCCACAAGGTATAGATAGGAACTCTCAGTCTGGGGCAAGTGATGCTCTGTATTCTTGGTGTTTGGGGGGGGGGCAACAGTGAGAGGGCTTCCAGTGTCTTGGCCCCACTGCTGGACCTCCTGATGGCACCTGGTATTTTTGGCCACTGCGTGACAGAGTGTTGGACTAGCTGGGCCACTGGCCTGATCCAACACTGGCTTCTCTTATGTTCTTATGTTCTTACTTCCATGAAATGAAATTTAGAAGTTTTGACATCCAGTGTTGAATGTAAGCCTTCAAGGAACAAAGGTGTGCAACAATGAGCACACTTGAAGCTGTCTTATACTGAATCAGACCATTGGCCCAGCATTGGGAGGGTGGGATATAAATCTAAATAATAAATAATATAAATATAAATAAATTGTCAGTATTGTCTGCTGAGACCAGCAGTGGCTCTCCAGGGTCTCGGGCATAGGTCTTTCACATCATCTACTGCCTGGTCCTTTCAACTGGAGCTTTTCTACTGACAGCAGCCACTCCCAAAGATGCTGATGAGCAACTAGACGATCTGGACAACTGCTGTTAGGGGTGCAGTTTGCTGTGTCTTGAAAGTTCTTTCATGGGTGCTTGCAAGTTTCATTTGTCAAATTCATCCAAAATTGCTCATAGTAAGTTTCATAAAACTACTAAATCACAAATGGGGAGGGGGTTTGGTTCTTAACTCTAGAGTTTACTGAAAGATCTGTTTGACTAGAGGTTCTGTATGTGTTCAGCTTTGGGATCATGTTAGTATTACACAGGGGCAAGCTTGTTTCATGAACAACATGTGTTTACTGAAAGGGGAAAAAATCAGCTACTTCAGATTTCTGACTGAGAAGTGAAACAGATTCTTTTCTTTGTCTATGACAGTAAATCTGTGATGAACAAATATATTTCAGGCCACATCCTACAAGCTAATTAATAACTAGGAAGATATTTGTGTAAAAGCCATAGGTTTCTCTTTTGAGTGTGTCACCAACAAACTATGCAGACGAACAACATGCCAAATTAAGGTGGTGCTTAGTAACGCTCATGAAGTATCTGTGAAGGCAGAAGAAAGGAACTTTCATCTGAAAATAGTGGCAGCATATTGTTCCATATGGAGTAGCTTGATGCTCTCAAACTAAATCTGTAAGAATTGCACTGGAATGTGGGGCCAACAGCCTATCTAGTCCAGCATTCTGTATCCACCATCAACCAACTGCATGTCTGCAGATGCTCAAGGCAAGGCATGGAATCAATAGCAGTTGCTTATTGGTTGTTGCCTGGCATCTGGGACTTTGTATATGTGCTGTCTCAGGGAATGGGGTTTCCATGAAAAATCGTGGCTAATAGCTGTTTGGCCTTAAAATGTTATATTGGGCTTGATCAAAGCACATGGATTTGGCTTGTATTTAGGATTGAAATATTAGATTTCGCTGAAAGAAAGCTCCTTGATTTAGTTAATTTACTGACATTTCTACAAATTGTATATGGAACTTATCACTGATTTTTTTAGCTGACACCACCCTGTTAAAACATGCATGTTCCTACCACTATTTCATCATTCCGTTATCCAATTTGTTCTGAGTCTTCAGAATGGGAACACTACCTCTCTAAGTATGCTGACAATATATATTTAACTTTCATTAACAATTGAAGAAAATTTTAACCAGGCTTTGCCCAATTTAATTACAAGCTGAAAGTTACACCAGAATTATTCACACTCTGTGTAAACTATACATGGCATCCCCGCATTTGGACACATTGGCTTATGTAGAACCCTTGAAACACAAGCTCCAAACCCTCCAACAAAAATGCATTTCAAGGAGAAACCTAGCAAACATATTTGCTTTTTAGAAATAGTAACAGAACCACAGCACCAAAAAGAAAAAGAAATTGAAAAGATATTTTTTTAAAAAAATCTATGACATAATTTTGAGTATGTTCTATACCTAATAAAAAAGCAAATATGTTTTGGCAGAACATATTTTCTATGATCATACTGCTATCTCTTCATCCAAATACAGATAGAATTTTTTTTCTGTTAATTTTATCCTGAAAAACCTAGGTTTTGCATTCTCAAACTCTTATTCTGTAATTTTAATCTTCTATCCGCCTCTCTATTTTGTTCTAACCAAATTTAAGACTGTATTATGATGCCGTCTGTTTAACATGGTTGGAACAGTGGATTAATCTTGAGAATAAAAAGTTATTGGCTCTAGAAGGGCATGATAACAAGTTTGGATTGCATGCATATTTATGGTATGGAAAAGTAAAAATAGACAAATTCTTCAAACACCACTTTATAAGACGATCACTGTTCGAGACTTGGATGAGATATAGAAAATTCTTCTCAGAAGAAAGACCACTTTGGATAGTACCAGCAGAAGTGATTAATCCATATTCAAGAAATCAAGGGTTAGATTGGCTACCTTATAAAAGTCTTTTAAAATTAGAAGGGAAAAACTTTGTGTTAAAAGACAGATTTGATGTGGAATTTGAATATGATTGGTTGAAGTATAGACAGATTTATGATTTATTTAAGACCGATAAAAGAGAACATGGTTTTAGAGAAAATAATACTGAAATTGAAACTGTATGGCTTGAGAAGGGGAAAAAAATGATTTCTAAACTGTACAAGGTTTTATTGACATGGTACACTGAGGATGAAATTGTAAAAGAGCAAATGATAAAATGGGCAGTAAATATTAATAATGAGATATTAATGACATCTTGGGAATATTTGTGGAAAAAGTCAAATGAAAATTTCAACTTGTGTAAATGTTAAAGAGAATTGTTACAAAATGATGTACAGATGGTATATGACGCCTAAAAAAATTGCTATTATAAATGAAAGTATGTCTAACAAATGTTGGAAATGTAAGAAACAGGAAGGGTCTTTTTACCATATGTGGTGGACATGTGATAAAGCAGTAAAGTATTGGACTGAGATCCACAATGAGATACAAAAAATTTTGAAATGTACTTTTAAGAAAGACCCACAGATGTTATTGTTAGGTCTTAAAATGGAAGAAATAAATGTAGCCAAGAGAACACTATTATGGTACTTGATTACAGCAGCTAGACTGACTTTTGCTCAATGTTGGAAACAAGATAAAGTACCTGAAACATGGGAATGGATTAAAAAGACGTTGTTTATGGCAGAAATGGACAAATTAACGAGAAAATTAAACAATGAAGAAGACGAAACCTTTTTTGGAGACTGGAAAGACTTTCAAGAATACTTGCTGAAGAATTGGGATGTTAAACGTGGTTTGATTTGTTTTGACAGCTACTGAGGAGAAGTGGAAAGAGACCTAGATCTTTGAATTGTTACCATTAGTAAAAGAAAATATGTTTAGTAGTAAATGTAATTGCATAAGAGAAATAACAATGGGGTTGGTGCAGTGCGGGAAGCCTTGTTTGGGGGGGAGAGGGAGAAAGAAAAATGGATATGTATTGGTTTGTTTAAATTGTATGAACATGTGATATATCCAATAATAAATTGTATTTACCAAATATATATATATATATATATTTTGTTCTAACTGGAAGGAAGGAAGGGAGGGAGGAAGGGAATGGGGAGAGAAGAAAGAAAAAAATCAAATAGATGGGGAGCGAAGGAGGGAGGGAGGGAGCGAGGGAGGGAGGAAGAGGACAGGTGGAAAGAAAGCGAGTAGATGGAGAGAGAGAAGTAAAAGAGAGGAAGAAAAAAGGAAGGAAGGGGACAGCTGGTGCATCTTAGTGGGAACACTGCTTGTGAGGTCATGATAACATTGTATGTGATTCCTTTTCAGGTTAGACATCTGAAGTATACTTCGAGAAATCAGCTGGGACAGAGTTGGCAACACTATCTCCTACTATAGCAGAAAACCTCCTGCCCTGGGCACCTGTTTTTGGATGCCACTAGACAGGGGTGATGGGAGAAAATGGGGGCAATATTCAGCATTGTGCCAATGCCACAACATCATTTCTGGTGTGAACTGGAGGTGATGGCATCATATCAGTGCAACCATAGAGTTTTTGGTGAGTCCTAGAGAGTCATGGCAATGTAGTGAAAACACTTCCAATTTATGCTGGTAGTTATGTTGCAGCATCAGTGTAACATTGATTAGGTAGATCCCTGGCCCCCACAATTTCCCACTGGGTGCCAGAGCTGGGGTGGCAACCCTATGACCCACTGCAGTCAATATTCTGGTTGCAGTATTCTGTACCAATTGTAGTTTCCAAATATTCTTCAAGGGCATTCCCACATAAATCATATCACAGTAATCTAATCTAGATGTTTCCAGGGCGTGCACCATAGTGGCAAGAACTTTCTGCCCAGGAAAGATTGCAGCTGGCTGACCAGCCAAAGCTGGTGAAAGGTGCCCCTGACTACCTCCACCATCACTTATCGAGCAAGAAGTCTGGGTCCAGCAGGACCTCTAAGCTACCGACCTGCTCCTTTAGAGGAAGTGCAACCCCATCCAGAACAGGAGACACCTCAGTTCCTGCATCAGTCCTTCTGCCAAACAGTAGCACCTCAGTTTTTGTTTCACAATTAACCACCTTCTTAGTCCGCATGGCTTCCAGAGTCTCCCTGGGATCCACATGAAGTGTGAGATAGAGAGACGGATGGATGGGCCACTGTGCTCTTCTTATGTCCTTATGTTAATGACACCGTGACACTGATATTGCTTGCATTCAGGAATTTAATCGAATCACAAGAATCTGTCCAGTCATCTGCTAGTATTCCTGACAGAGAGGAACACAAGGAGACCCCTGGCTGAATACTGTTGATCTTCCCCTGCAATGCACCAGTGAATGCATTTAAAGGTGTATTGTTGGTTTGTGTGTGGTGACAGGTAAGCCTTACAATGTGGAATCCAGTGTACATTTACTTAGGATCAAGACTTGCTGATAATTCTTAGAATATTCATATGAGTAAGGGTCATCATAAATTGGAAGTGACTTGACAGCACATAACACACACAAGTCTGAAACAACTGTGCCCGTGGGATGCTTCTGCCTCGCAGAGTTAAAGCTCCAGCCAGGCAGCCTCCTGGGAGATGGGATTCTGCCCTATTTGCTGTTGTGCCTATGCACCTATGCGCCTGCTGCAGAGCAAGGAAAAAGCTGCTTATAGCTGTGCCTCCACCAGGGGTGGGCCATCAATGTGAATGCTCCCTTGCTCCTCCACCCCAGTATGCTCCCACTTCAGTTGGTGCAGTGTGACCAGGGAATACTCAGAACAGTTTGTTCCAGGTCTTTTTGCCACGACTCCCTTGCAATTCAAACTGCCAGTCTGAACTCAGCCATAATTGCCCTAACATGTTGGCCATTTCCAGCTCTCCTATTGGCTGTGCTGTGCGCTCCATCAGCCATTGGCCCATTAACCATCACTCAAGTACTCATGTGCCATTGGCTGGGAGCTGGGTCTCCTCCTCTCCCCTGCCCACTGCCAGCCTAGACACTTTCCCCTCACAGAATAAACTATCAAAATGGCTGCCTCTCCTGATGAAAACACTTCTCCTGCAGGCTCCTGTGGGACTAACTTTTCCCTCAGTGGCTGTTGCTAGGCAACCAAGCTTGGTTCTCTCAGTAAAAAGGCAAAGACAAGAGTGTCTTTCCAGGCCTTTGTGGGGAACTCATTGGGGCCCGTCCTGACTAGGATTGCCAGCTCTATGTTGGGAAATTCCTGATGGGGAGTGGAGAGGCCTCAGCTGAATAGAATGCCATAGAGCACACCTCCAAAGCAGTTATTTTCTCCAGTGGGGGAGAGATCTGTTGTCTGGAGTTCAGTTGTGATATCTAGCGATCTTCAGGCTCCAATTGGAGATTTGCTACCCTAGGCATAGCAGTTAGCACTTCAGAGCAGGGTCTGCCAGACTCAGGTTCTTGCTGTGGAGGTTGATTTCAGACCAGACTTTCAGCCTAACCTACCTCACAGGGTTGTTGTGTAGATCAAAAGGGGGAGAGGAGAATGATGTAAGCTGCTTTAGTCTCCACTGCATAGAAAGACTGTACTTTTCCTCCTGGGGAACCACGGCTGCCATTCTCCAGGGAAGGGCTGGAGATCACTCAGAATTAAAACTCCTCTCCAAATGGCAGAGATCAGCTCTCCTGAAAAAAAGGCTCCTTTGTTGGATGGACTCTGTGTCATTGTATCCTGCTGAGGTCGCTTCCCTGCTGCTTGGGTCCCCACTGCGGAGATAGATGGTAGTTTTCCTAGGCAGAGGCTAAAGGTTGGGGGGGGAGATGGACAGCTGAAGTCAGAGGGGCAGATAATGGTAGGTTGATGGTTGGCTGAGAAGGACTGCCACCTCCAGGTTTGGAAATTCCTGGAGATTTGAGGGGTGGAGTTTGTGTAGGGGTGGGACTTCAGACTGGGGCAATGCCATAGATTCTACCCTCCAAACCAGCCATTTCCTCCTGGGAACCATTGTTGCCAATCTCCAGGGGAGGACTGGAGATCACTTAGAATTACAACTGCTCTTCAGATGGCAGAGATCAGTTCCCTTGGAGAAAATGGTAAGCTTTGTGTCATTATACCCTGCTGAGGTCACCACAGCAAATTGACACTGAGTGCCTAAGGTCAGAGCACCTGCCCAATGCCTCTGTCTAGAGCTTGTTGTATTTATTTCCACAATGGGCCTTATTCCCAGTAAATATATAAAAGAGATAAATTTTTGCATTTTAGCTTTCATTGTTTGAAGTATTCATAATGTAACAGTAAGTCTTATAATAGCCCTGTAAACTGGGGAAAGTAATATCCCCATATTCAGATGAGGGATCAAGGCCAAGAAAGTAACTTGCCTGAGAGCTCCTATAGCATTATGTTTGATGTGAGATTTGAAACAATAGCCTCCTGAATCGCAGTCTCTATACAACAGTAGGTGTGATGTGGTCCATGGGGCGCAAAGAGTCAGACTTGACTGTGCGACTGAACAACAAAAAGGTCTCAGATGAAAGAGAAAAAGCTGCATGCACAACAGCAGGAAATGAATCAAATCATCTTAGTAAGAGAGAGCTTGGATCTAAGCAGGCTGACTGGAGAGGAATCTTTATCCAAGCAGCTGGGATGGCAGAAAGGGAGCAGCTCTAACCAAGATAGCAACTGCAAAGGTCCATTGATCAGTTCTTCAAAATGTGATGCATTCACTCTGCTTCTCAGAGGACCATGTTCTGGCAGGAGTCCCCTTCCCCCAACTGATTAATGAGATTCCTTGCTATGAAGTGGTTTTTATGTTCATTTCTAAGGACAACTGGAAGACAGAAACCCCTTCTCTATTCCTCGCATAATTCAAATAGTATACAACAGTCTTGTTCTAGTGTCAAAAGGGTTTACCTTAACAAAATAGAGATTAAAAAAAAAATCACTTCTTTTGCTTCACTTCTGGCTGCCAAGGTTTAGAACTAAAAAATGTAGTTGACCAAAAGCTCTTTAATGTCTCCTCCCCCTTCTTTTCGGAACAGCTGGAATGGGGAGTTTGGAGGAGGATATGTGATTGGTTGGGAGTCAGCAGCAGGGTGGAGTGATGACAGGTAGAGGAGGAATTTACCTGTCTAGGTAAGTCAGTGGGAGGTCATGAAAAGAGCAGAGCAAGAGCTGCAACTTGTCTGGTGGTGCTAGTATATAGCAGAGTACTTGGAATTGGTTTTTATTTCCTCTGTAAGGTAAGTTAAATTCTAACCAAACTATGTTTGCTCACGATAAGGAGTGTTCTTGCACAGTGGTTGCAAATATGTGATAGGGTGCTTGTTCTGGAAGAAGAAGCTTGTATACTTTTGTGGGCTGTCAATATGTTGCTTGCTGCTATTCCTGTTGAAATATTTGGACTGCTAGAGGATTACAGAAAGGTTCGTGCTTCCTGGTGAAAATAAGCCATATGGGCTGTAGTTACTTTACCAAAGCCTCTTAAATTGATTCTTTAGTGGTAAGTGGAACTGTTTCCTCTTTTCATATTCACTGTTCAGAAAATATTGAGCAACCTATATGTTCTCTTCAGTAGGAAGGCAGCAGGATAGCCTGAAAAGGTGAAAAAGATGACAGTATCTTTTTGTTTTCAGTGATGGGGACAAAAGGCAGTTGAAGGATGCAGTGGCACATGGCATTCTAATCCATTTTCAATGCAGGCTTTAAAAGGAAGTATTTTAACATTGTGTTTGTGTGGAGAAAGGGGGGCTATGTTGTAAATTAAATGCAGCCAAAGGAGCTAAGTGTGTATGTGCTGTAATGTGATCCTGAGCAGCTCAGGTTGTGGAGATCCGTAGCTGTTACTAGCTGTTCATGTAAAAGTGGCTAGAGGTTTGGAGGCATACTGTGTACATTCAGCACCTTCTGTGTTTTGAGCAAAACAATATGGTAGGAGTTGGCAAACGGGTTGAAGTGTTGACTTTCCTCATGCAGGTGAATTAAAAGGGTTGTGTTCTTATTATACAATTGCCAGCACGCTTTCCATTTATTAGAATGTTGCTTATTATAAAAATATAGGCAGGCATGGCATGGAGATTTATTATTATTTTTAAAATATACATTGATTTAAATTGCATGGAGTTCCTTGATCAGATATTGGTCCACTGAGCTACAATAGGATACGTTTGATTGGGGGAGAGGAGGAAAATCTCTACAAAATAAACTGCTAGTTATTTCCTGACATTAAAACAATGTGAAATGATCACTATAAGTAACTGATTGTGAAGGAATAAGTAGCATACTCCTGGTAGTTATCCTCTAATTATGACAGGCTAAATTCCAGTAGCATCGCATGCACTACTTCAGCAGTACATGAGGGGCTGTGGCTCAGTGGTAGAGCATCTGATTAGTGTGCAGAAGGTCCCAGGTTCAATCCCTGGCGTCTCCAGTTAAGGATCAGGTCTAGAAGCCTACATGATATGAAAGACCAATGCCTGAGACCCTGGGAGCCACTGCCAGCTTGAACAGATGACACTGAAGTTGATGGACCAAAGAACTGATTCAGTATAAGGCAGATTGATTTGTACATACATGTGTATATGTGTGCAGCTTTTCTTCCAGTAGAGATGACACACTTGTGTCAGTTTGATTTGCTCATTTGGTTTCCAGTACAAGCAACTTGAGTGTTAATCAGTGTTCCCAAAGGTCTAACAACTTTATTTGTAGTAATAATAATCCAAACCGGTAAGCGTACTAGCAAGGACATGAGCATAGGATGGCTATCTGAACTGATGTACACCTGAAAAATCCCTGCAGCATTGTGGCTCAAAAGCAAATGTGATGCTGAAATCTGAAATCTCTTCTGGGCAAGGACTGTAACTGGTGATATATGATCCAAACTTGGCAGCCAAAGTGCCTTACTGACCCCATACCTATGAGCAGAGATGTTGTGAGAAAAGGCTTGAATGGTTTATGATCCACTAAGCTGAATATAGTTCACCATCTGTGGGTCCGGTCACACGCAGAATTAGCTGCATGATAGGGGTGAATGCCAGGCAAATTTTACAGGTGTGATCACACGAAAACATCTGGCAAATGTCCCGCACCCATCGGCAACCTATATTGCCCCACCAAAGATGCGGAATAAAAAGATACCTGAGAAAGTTCAGTATTTTCTGGAAAACACACAGCACAGACGGGCAACGGATCGCGGAAGCACTGGTATCCCATTGCATCCGGTGCCTGTCTGTGTCCCACCAGATTTTTTTTACGCCTCCATGGTATGTGCACAAATGCGGAACTACACATGCACACAAACGCTCTACTGCTGAACCGCCTTGCCCTTCTGTGCCACGCTTCACCATCAATTTGTGATCAATGGCTGATGGCCTGAGAATGGAGCCTCAGTATCATCTGATCGTGATACTGTGCTCCATTTTGCTCCAGGGCAAAAACTCACTTCCTCCCTGGATTATCTCGCTTGTTTGACCGGGACCTGTGTATTGCAACCTGCTAAATGTGTGGCAGTCCTCCTGTCCAGGAAAGATTATCAAAGTGTTGTTGGGTTAGAACAGATAAAAGGAAGTATTTCTTCACCCAAAGAGTGATTAACATATGGAATTAACTGCCACAGGAGGTGGTGGCAGCTACAAGCATGGACAATTTCAAGAGGGAATTAGATAAACATATGGAGCAGAAGTCCATCAGTGGCTATTAGACACAAGGTATAGATAGGAACTCTCAGTCTGGGGCAGGTGATGCACTCTATTCTTGGTGCTGGGGGGGGCAGCAGTGGGATGGTATTTTTGGCCACTGTGTGACAGAGTGTTGGACTAGATGGTCCATTGGCCTGATTCAACATTGGCTTCTCTTATGTTCTTACTGTATTCAGTTTAATGGGCCAGAATTCATACCAGCCTGTTAGAAATCTTGGGAAAGTGTTAGACTCTAAGAGAGGCAAGGCTTTATTCCTCATTTTAAGTTTTATTTTTCATTGAGGGAAGGTACTGATACTTGTAACTCTTATCGGTAAATGTGCATGTTTTGTTTCAGTGGTATAGATAGTGCATAAATGAAAATGGGGAAAGACTTTCTGCTCAACATTGGTACTCTTAGTCTGATTCTTTAGAAATTATTTATGGGTGTGACTAATTGTAGAAAGGAAGGCTCTATTCCTTGGGGAGTGGAAAATGCACCTTTGAATTTGTCAGTAAAGCAACATTTATGTGTCTCCCCTCTTGAAAATGTGCACTGAATTCCATTTATGTCAGTATAGTGAACAAGCCCTTTATAATGCCCTTCTAGTGACAAGCCAATGATCATTTAGTAATAAATTATAAAAAAATAAAATAATGGCATTTGGCAAGAGACCCAAAATCAGGGTCCAGAGTATTAATGGCCACAAGATAGAATAGGTGGCCAGTTTTAAGTACCCGGAGGTAGTATTGCAAGCCTCTGGGGTGAGAAAAGCACACTATGAATACATAGCCAATACTGGCCAAAAATATGCCCATGCCGTAGTCAAATTCCTACAGACAAAGGGAGGACAATACATACCAGCTGCTCTTAGATTATTCCAGGCCAAAACACTGGCTCAACTTTTATACAGGACAACACTTTGGCCTCCATCTTCCTGTTTGGCACCCTTGGAGTGAGTGCAATCGAAATTCTTAAGAGCAGCCCTTCAAATGCCTCACTGTGTCTCTAATGCATATTCGCGCCTGGAAACTGGTTTAGTTAAAGTTTCAGCCAGGGTGCGTCTTGCCTCCATTAACCTTTAGCTAAATGTAAATTACAGTCTTCAGGGCTTAACTCTCTTGTTTTTCAGTGACAATTACCAATCCTCATGGTTAAAGGCAATAAATAACAAGCTGAGGAGTCTGGGCTTCTCCCCTCATTCTGTTTTAGAAATGGGGTTCAATCAGGCAAAATTAATTTTAAAGTAAAGGTTGTTGAACACTGAGTGGCAGGGTAATGTAGAGAGATCACCAACCTTTCTGGCCTCACAGAGTTCTAGGTATATAGTCACCCCAGCCACTTATCTCTTTCAACTGAAGATTCCTAGTCAATGGAGAGCATTCTCTCTTGCCAGATGGAAAGCACTCCCCTCTGTAGTACTGGAGGGATTACAATAAGACCCCTATGGTAGATAGGTCTTGCCCCTGTGGCACAGGGGAAACTGAAGCAATAAAACATGTTTGCCTTCACTGCCCTTTTTACCAAGAGAGTCACTCAAAGTTTATTCTTCCTTTGCTTAGTAGATATCCTTGTTGTTCAGATATGACATATGCCAGAATGCTACCTATAGGTTACAGTTCTCAGTGTGAAATTTTGCACAACTGCTTGTAAAATTCATCAGAAAGTTTTAGGTACTGAAGAATTATTTGCTCATTTAATTATTGATTACCTACTTTATTATACTTATATTTACGACAAATTATGGGAATTAACCCAGTGTCATATAGAATGCAGTACCATTATGAACACAGTTGTAAAGCAAGCAATCTCATCTTTTGTCTCTGCAAAAAAAACCCAACAACCACTAAAAAAACCCCAGCAGTACAACTTGTGCTCTGTAGGCTGGCGCTCTCTCTCTCTGTTAATCTTTAATTCCTGGCTCTGCTCTGGCACTGGTTCACTTAAATACTTCTTATCTTCCTGTGTCTAATGAACCTTCCCTCCCCATTAGAATTTTAAAAGAAATTGGCTTAGACAGATTTGACATTTCATAGAGGATTAAAAGACTCCCACGTAACCGAAGGTCACAGCGTAAGGATTGGCAATACCGTCTCCTTGCACTGGCTCATGTATGCATGGCTGATCACTTAACAGTGCAATCGTGTGTAGAGTTATTCCAGTCTAAGCCTATTGAAACAGATGGTTTAGACTAGAGTAACTCTGCATAGGATTGCATTGTGAACGTTGGGTACATCCCTAGTTTTACTTCCTTAAGAATAAGCAGCAACATATCAGGAACATATTTTACTGCTATGTCATATGTACACATCCAGTATCGCTGAATTGTTGGTTTCAAAATGTTAGTTAATATTTAATGTTTCAGATTTTTTGAGCTATGAATAACTCCACCTTTGTTCGCTCTTAAGCCCTATCCTTTACATTTGGGTTCTGAATTCTGTGATGTTCTGCAGGTGTTGGTGTTTGTGATTGTAATGTGTGTTTGAACAATAATGGATAGTCTCTGGCAAGTAGTGTTGTGACCTTACACGGGCTATTCAATCCAGGTATGGTATCCCAAACTTTTACATCTTTTTGGATGCATGTTTGTTCATCTAAATTCTAGAAGGGAGACTTATGGTTTATATTTAGGATTAGCAATGAATTTTGGTAAGTCTCCGAGGCATCTTCCTGATACCTTTGTACATAATCCTGATAAGCAAATTATTACTTCTATCTAGATAACCACACATAGGGCTCTATGCAACAGGACCTTCCCACCTCCTTCTCACTCAAGTTTCATGTACCCCCAAAAGTCTGCTGTAGAAGATCAAAGGCCACTCCAGAACAGTGTGTGATATAGTAAAGGGGCACAGCTGGGAGGGTCCTTCTGTTTGTACAAACTTGTAATTACACAGTGTCTTAAAAATAGATTAGGATATCTGCATGCTAGCAAGAAGGGCGGTTTTATTGCATTATAACTGCTAGTCACAAGAAAACATTGTTCCCCATTCCTTCCTTTTTTCTTTCATTGTCATTGTAGTTGTGGCTATTTCTTCTACACACTTGCAAAATATAGTTGGGCAGGAAAGTATTTCCCCAGGAAGTATAGGCTAATGCAGGAGTTAATTCCATCGCTTGTTTGCTTTTTGTTTTTGTTTGTTTGTAAAAATAAAAAAGGTTCTGGTATTCATATATAAGGTTGTGCCCAAGAATTCCTCTGTCAGAACTTGGGAGAGCCCCCACCCAAAAGATGCCAGTACTTGGTACTGGTGAGTACCATCACAAAAAATCCCAAGGGAAGACAAAGAAAAGATGAATGCATATTGATAAATAATTTCAGTAAAGTTGTAAAAATAGTGTATGGGGGCTCCCTCTTATTGCTTATATTTAATTGAGTCTTTGGTACAAGCAAATGTTCACTTTAATAGCGAACATAAAATTTAGTTTGCCAGCTACAGACCACCACTTGTAGTTTGCCACCTGTAATTTGCCAGCTACAGACCACCACAGATATATGCTCCAGCACAGGATGGAATGGGTTACATATAGCCTACATTTTCTATTTCTGCATCCCCCTTTTGCTGCACCTTGCTAATTTTCCTGAAATGCTGTTCCTGGGAGATAGGGTGATCCCGAGGAATGATGTGGGGTCTGAAGTGGGTGTTTGTGGAAATTGCTAAATTACTAATTACTGATTCTGCTAATCTAGTTTGGATCCAGTCAACAAGGAATAAGAAGGGAATAGCATAGAAGCGGAAGTGATTGAGTTTCCTTTCCTCAATTTACTGGCTGCTGATACCTACAAAAACCTTCAGGGAACATTTAAAATGGCATCACAACATGGTGTGGTGTGTTGGAAGTAACATTGCACATAATTCAGCTAGTGAAGTGAATGAATCTCACAAATGCATTCGGTACATAGCTCACTTTTGCAACAAACATGATGTTTGGTGGGGGAAATATTTCCCAACAACAAACTAATGCCTAAGGGAAAATATTTCTGCAGTAGAATGACTATCTGAGGGAAGGTACTTGAAGCATGTGCAATGAACAACTGCATAATTATTAGCAGCTTACTGGTTTTAACTGTTCCAAATCCTGAAATCACCAGTTTTATTCATACTCTAGTTGTAGATGGGGATGGGATGCATGTAAACTAACTTAATCTAGAACTCTAGTTTTATGAAGACTAGGTTCATGGCCACCGCATGCAAAGCTTTATGGCTTCTAGCCCCTTAAGCCTCTAGTGAGGTCTGTCACTGGAAAGAAAAGACTAGGAATGATCCATGTTACTGGAAGGAAGTTATGTGCAGAGGAGTTTGTATCTTTAAGGATATCTCATATAGAATTGGGTACCTCCCTAGAAACCAGCAGCCATAAACATGTAATTATTCTGGGCCATGTTAATATCTATTTATAGCCTTCATTTATAGCCCACCATTCTTATTGAGATTACAACTCGAAGCAGATTACAAACTACTTAAAAAATCTGACCAGACAGGATAAGACATCTAATAAATATGCAATAGGACTAGGTTTACAGAATTAGAAAACAATGCAAACAGAAAGCTGTTTAAGGCATGACCTTCCATTAACAATGCCAAAAAGTGGATTACAAAGGTAGAAGACATGCAATGCAAGGAAGGCAGGGGTCTTTTCGTAGAAAAACAGCTGCAGGAGCTCATTAGCATATGGTATGCCAATGAGCTATTAGGCTATTAGCATATGCCACACCCCCTGACATCACATGAAGTGATGTCAGAAGGGGAAGCGAAGGGGGAGAGGCATCTTCAAAAGCCTCCCCTTCCCTTCCCCAGCTGGTCTGGGTGGGGGAGCTAAGAGAGAAGGGGTTTAAAGTTTAAACTCCTTCTCACTAGAGCTGGGCCACAGAAGGAGGAAAGAGGGAAGGAAAGAGAGAGAGTAGAGAGAATGAAAGAAGGAGGGAAAGAGGGAAAGAAAGAGAAGGAAAGGAGGAGGGAAAGAAAGAAAGAAAGAGAGAAGAGAAGAAGGAGGGAAAGAGGAAAAGGAGAGAAGGAAAGGAGGGAATGAAAGAAATTTGGCTGTAATTTGGCCTCATTATATACTATGGGCCATTGTATTCAATGGTGAAAACATAGGGTATATTCTGGGGGCTGGAGGGGATAGGGTTTGAGGGAGAGGCTCCAAACTCACAGGGTAGCTGATGGAGCCTCTCCCCAAGATACTCACCAAGTTTCAAGAACATTGGACCAGGGGGTCCAATTCTATGGGCCCCCAAACAGGTTGCCCCCATCCCCTCCATTGTTCTCTATGTAACTTTTTTCCCACCATAGAGAACAATGGAGGGAATGGGGGCAACCTGTTTAGGGGCCCATAGAATTGGACCCCCTGGTCCAATGTTCTTGAAACTTGGTGGGTATCTTGGGGAGAGGCTCCATCAGCTACCCTGTGAGTTTGGAGCATCTCCCTCAAACCCCTTCCCCTCCAACCCACAGAATATACCCTATGTTTTCACCATTGACTTCAATGGCCCATAGGATATAATGGAGCTGAGATTGACATTCGGCTGCCTGAAAGACTCCGGGACGTTGGCTGGGGGTGGGGCTTGGCTCCTGAGCTGCTGGAGCTGCGCTCCGGTGCACTCCCCCCCAAAAAGACCCCTGAAGGAAGGGGATGCAGGCAAGAAACATTAAAGTATACTACGACTGCAGACACACACATTAAATAATCCACTTTCAATCTTTCAGTGCACTTTCCAATTGGATTTTACTGTGTGAACTGGCAAAATTCAATTAGAAAGTGCATTGAAAGTGGATTGAAGTGGGTTATTTAGTGTGTGTGACTGGCAGCCTACAATTGTTTAACTTTAGTGCATGATTGCTTAGAATAATGAACAATCCTGTGCCTTCTATATGCACTGGAACTTCTGCTCACATGAAAATGGACTGCCTCAGATTCTTGGTGGGGCTTTGGTGTCATGCTAACTGGCTTTGGTGTCATGACACACAAGGTCTTCCTATAATGAAGTTTACTGATTATTGAACCAACTCTTCATGTCACATACTGATACTCCGGGCAATGCTTCTTCTAAGCTGTGAAGTCTTGTGAGCAAAAATTCTACTTTGTGAGCCACTGGCATTAAAGTTGTGAGCGAGCAATTTGGCTATTGCACAAATTAATTTGCTCTGGACCCATCCTTCCTGAGCGAAGACAAAAGTGTGTGAGCTGGAGGCTAAAAAAACTGTGAGCTAGCTCACACTAACTCAGCTTAGAGGGAACACTGACTCCAGGTTACTTTAGCCACCTAGCACATAGCTCTAAAACATCTAAGTCTTCTCAACTTGCCTTGTGCTTGGCTGCCTGGCTAGCTACTATCTTATTCAAATTCTCTACCATAAGTGTTGAGTTCTGGAACGTAAGCCATGCACCTCAGCCTGGTCACCTTCTTGACTATCACTCAAGGAATTGGAATTAGTTGCTTTCAGCAATAGCTTGTGCTGAGCAATTCTAGTGTATCTTAACAACTGAATGCAGCCAGTTTCTTATACAATGCAGGTTAGCCTCTTTAAATCTCCAAGTAGGACCTATCCTTTCAAGACCTTCTCAAACCCTGATGAGAGGGGGTGAGATGGCCAGCAGGTGGATTACACCTTGTAATAAAAGTTGTTTCCTCATTGAGCAGTATTGTTCACTGGAGTGGTGACATACTTGTACGTCTTTTTTTTTAATAGTTGCTGTAGCACCTAGTTAGACATGAAATGACTTCATTTGTAAAGCAGCTATTCAGGATTGCTGAGCTTGTAAAGAGGGAGTAGGCTCCCATCTTGTGTGCTGCATGACTGTACAGGGGCAGAGCAAAGGAGTGGAACTGAAAACATGTCTTACTGGTTACAGAGCTTGTGGCTGCATCCTTGCAAAGAATCATGTCCTAATGCAGTTAGCACAATTTGGGGAGGGAGTGGTAGGAAGAGACTGAAGGTTCTCCTTGCCTCTGCTGTTGGTTTTGCAGCATAATTTTAGGCTAGCCCATTAGTTGCTTCACTAGAAGCTGTATGATGCCCCCAAAACCTTGTGATGACTTGGATCTGAAAATGGCTGACCTGGGAAAGATTGCCTAGGGATTTGCAAATCTTGAGGGAGGGATTTTTTTGAAAAAATTAAAAATGCCTCAAGACTGAAGCTTATGCCTATCCTCTAGAAGGGGTTGAGGAAGGAGCAACTTGAGCAGCAGGTGAAGGCATATGGAACTAGAGATCTCAATCTGTGTTCTGCAACTCTAAACTTTCCACTGAGTCTATTTGGTACCCTATATTGAACTATTTAGAGCAATATGGTGATTTTTTTTAAATGCCGAATCTATGTAGATTAGTTTCAATTTTTAATTTTTAAAGTATAATAGAAATAATATAAGCATTTGAAACTGGATATTATTTCTTGATAGTTTCTATTAAATTGTACATAATTTTAACTGTTTGTAATTATTTGTGCAACTAAAAAAACAAAAACAAAAACTTTCCACTGAGAAGGCAGGCTATGGCTGTAGCAGCACTGTTTGAGGTAGCCCAGCTAGGTGCAGAGTGCTATAATGTGCACAAGATTTCAGGTTTGGGACTGTGCCATGGAAATGTGTTGTGCATCCCATAATTTTCTCCAGCCATGTTTCAGCCTGTTGTCATCCAGGGCTAGTTTTAGTTAGAGGCCTTTAAACCGCATTTTAAAGTTGATTTGCAAGTCATAAGGTGCAGTCACAGTGACCTTTTGGTTGGGGTTCGCCGCTGTTCCCTCACATTCACATGCACCAATCTACCTCCTGCGCCGAAGCGGGCTCACTCCCGCAATGCTGCCGGGTTTTCCTGACCCCTGGAAAATCAGGTATTTTCCTGGCACTTGCGCTTTGAATGCACGATTTCACCCATCTGAACAGCCTCCTCTCACAATGATTGCAATTAGGGCTGTCTGACCGTTTTTTGTGTGGTGAGGGTTTTTTCTTTTTTTTAGAAACAGCTTCTGGCTGAGCACTTGAGCAATCCTGTGCTTAAAAAAGTAAACGTTCATGCGCTCATCAAGCATGGAGAAAGCTTTCGCCCGCCCCAGGAGTGAAGCTGCGGTGGGCAGCAGGAGGCAGAATGGAAAGTTGTGAGCGGGGGTGGCGATGGTGGGGAAGGAAGTGCCAAGCAGGGCTTGCAGGTGAGTGGGCGGCCGACCCAAAGCTGCGGCGTTAGGAGGGGAGGGAAGGAGGACACGGCTTGCCAGCAGTGTGGAGCCGGGGCTGGTCGGGCAGCAGGAGAGGTTGAGAGATCCCCCTGCTAGGAAACCACTCTTGGTGTAGCCTACATAAGAACATAAGAGAAGCCAATGTTGAATCAGGCCAATGACCCATCTAGTCCAACACTCTGTCACACAGCGGCCAAAATATACCACGTGCCATCAGGAGGTCCAGCAGTGGGGCCAGGACACTAGAAGCCTTCCCACTGCTGCCCCCTCCAGCACCAAGAATAGAGTGCATCACCTGCCCCAGACTGAGAGTTCCCATCTATACCCTGTATCGAATAGCCATTGATGGACTTCTGCTCCATATGTTTATCTAATTCCCTCTTGAAACTGTCCATGCTTGTAGCTGCCACCACCTCCTGTGGCAGTGAATTCCATATGTTAATCACTCTTTGGGTGAAGAAGTACTTACTTTTATCTGTTCTAACCTGACTGCTCAGCAATTTCATGGAGTGCCCACGAGTTCTTGTATTGTGAGAAAAAAGGGAGAAAAGTACTTCTTTCTCAACCTGCTCAATCCCATTCATAATCTTATAAACCTCGATCATGTCACCCCTCAGCCATCATTTCTCCAAGCTAAAGAGCCCCAAGTGTTTTAACCTTTCTTCATAGGGAAGGTGTTCCAACCCTTTTATCATTCTAGTTGCCCTTCTCTGTACTTTTTCCAATGCTATAATATCCTTTTTGAGATGTGGTGACCAGAACTGTACACAGTATTCCAAATGAGGTCACACCAATGATTTATACAGGGGCATTATGATACTGGCTGATTTGTTTTCAGTTCCCTTCCTAATAATCCCCAGCATAGTGTTGGCCTTCTTTATTGCAGCTACACACTGTCTAGACATTTTCGTTGAGTTATCTACTAGGACTCCAAGATCTCTCTCTTGGTCCGTCTTTGCCAGTTTAGACCCCATCAACATGTATTTATATTTAGGACTTTTGGCTCCAATGTGCATCACTTTGCACTTGGCCACATTGAATCCCATTTGCCACGTTGACGCCCACTCACCCATCCTCGACAGATCCCTTTGGAGTGCCTCACAATCCTCCCTGGTTTTCACCACCCTGAACAACTTCGTGTCATCTGCACATTTAGCCACTTCACTGCTTACTCCCAATTCAAAATCATTAATAAACAAGTTAAACAGCATCGGACCGAGTACTGATCCCGGTGGTACCCCACTGCTTACCACCCTCCACTGAGAAAGTTTCCCGTTTATACTCACTCTCTGTTTCCTATTTATAAGCCAGTTTTTGATCCACAAGAGGACTTGTCCTTTTATCCCATGACTATTGAGCTTACTTAGGAGCCTTTGATGAGGAACTGCATCAAAAGCTTTTTGGAAGTCAAGGTAAATAATATCTATTGGGTCCCCCTTGTCCACATGTTTGTTCACTCCCTCAAAAAACACTAACAGGTTAGTGAGACAAGATCTTCCCTTACAGAACCCATGCTGAGTCTGCCTCAATAGTTTTTGTTCATCAATGTGCCTACTAATTCTTTCCTTAATAACAGTTTCCACCAACTTACCCGGTATCGATGTCAGACTGACTGGCCTGTAATTTCCCGGATCTCCCTTGAACCCTTTTTAAAGATGGGAGTGACATTAGCTATCTTCCAGTCCTCAGGAATGGAGGCAGATTTTAAAGAAAGATTACATATTTTTGTCAGGAGATCCACAAGATCACATTTGAGTTCTTTCAGAACTCTCGGATGAATGCCATCCGGGCCTGGGGATTTATTAGTTTTTAAATTGTCCATCAGTCGGAGGGCTTCCTCCCTTGTCACCGCAATCTG
The DNA here is from genome assembly GCA_029375565.1 of Gekko gecko. NCBI lineage: Eukaryota > Metazoa > Chordata > Lepidosauria > Squamata > Gekkonidae > Gekko > Gekko gecko. Next base: position 122,616,397 of record JAPDNY010000006.1, on the reverse strand, counting down.
ATTCAGGTCTTTCAAACCCCCTTCCGAAATTGGTGCTTCTGGAGTGGGCAAGCACTTCTCTTCCACAATGAAGACAGAGGCAAAAAATGCATTCAGCTTCTCAGCCATTTCCCTATCTTCCTTCACTACTCCTTTTACCCCTTGGTCATCCAAGGGCCCCACTGCCTCCCTGGCAGGCTTCCTACTTCTAATGTATTTGAAGCCTAGCATTCCCCTCTGCCCAGATGGTAATTGCCAGGAAGTGTGAAGTGGAGCAACCTGGCCAGGATTTTGGCTTTGGAGCCGGGGCTGGTCGGGCAGCAGGAGGTGGCGGAGAAAGTTGCTGAAGGTGGGCAGGGGGAAGGAAGTGCCGGACAGGCTGACAGGCAAGCAGGCAGTGGAGAGAGAGGGGCCAGCTGCATGTAGACAGTGCCCAGAGCCCCCTCATGCAATGCTTCCAGTTCGGGGAGGGATATGTGATCATCCCAACCCGAAGAAAAATATTCCCGATTATTTTATACCAGGAACAAATCATGATTTCCTTGCCGTGTGACCACGGCCATAGTTAGTTCTTCTAACCATAGTTGGCTCTAATGCAGATGTAATACTAAAGTGATATAACAAAACAGTGAAGGGGGGGAAATTGCATATGCAAACAGAGAAGACAGGTGTCTGACTTCTAATATGTCAATGATTTATTTTATAGCACTTGCATTATGAATTTAGCTCTGTTTCCCAAAAGGTCTCTGCTGAGCCTTCAGAGTCTGTTCTTCCCCCTCCTTCTTTGCTGTGGGTCCCACCCTCCTCCTCCCACATGCCAGTGGGTTTTCCCTCCTAAACGTAACAATGAGATCTGTGCAGAAATGCACAAGCTTATGGCACTTCCCTGATTCTCAAATCATGGAGAATGTGACACACAGAATGATGGCACTAGACTATTTGAAGGTGCCTGTTGTTTCTCTGTGGTTGGTTGTAGCCTTGCTGGGCAGGTTTTCACTAGCTCAAGTCAGAATGGAGCTGAAGTTGTTTTGGCAAATATGTTTGGCAAATCAAACTTTTGTTTGCAGAGATAATGAGAGTAAATAAGGTCACTTACTGAAGAGGAGTTAGAAGGATAGTTAAACCCCCCATGCCTGCCGATTCTCCCTTGTAAATGCCTTTCTCCCCTACCCACACCTATTTCTATTTTTTCAGAGCTGGGTAGACCTTAGGCTGAATCACAGCCTCCTGTATTCTGTCTAGGATTTTCTGCACATGTCTAAAATAAAAAAGTCTGGATAAATTCCTGTGGTAGATCTGTGGACAAATCTTGTGTATGTGAGCCATTAGCTCTCTTCTCCTTCACTGTTTCTGATTCCATTCCCCACCTCTACTGCTATTTGCTCTTTAAGGGCAACCAATCTCTTTTTCCCAGCAGGAGAAATAGCAGCTCACAGTCACTCAGTGTTATTTCAGAACCTACTGCCCACAGCCAAGACTAGTGTGCTTGACCTCTGCTTATCCCACAGTATGACGGGAAGGTACATAAAGCAGGTGCCCTGATGAAGCTGAGCAGGTATGGATCTCCTGGGAAAAATACATAAGTCACCTTGAGTCCCAAATGTAGAAGAAAGGTGGGAAGCAAAGGGGGGTGGGGAGGGAAAGAAGGCCGGTACTTGTCCACTCCTCCCCAGGACATGTCTCATATCACTTGTTTATACCACAACAAGAACCCAACACAATAAATAAAATAAAAGTTAAAAAAAGAAGCTGTCTGGATGGGCTCTCTGTAAAAAGAAGCCATCTATTCCTACCAATACTGTTGATGTCTGTTCTCAGTTTCTTTAAAGAATGTGAGGCACGCGTCAGGTATATGCACCCACCCACACCCTGGCCTCTTCCATAAGTAAATAGGCACATGTTTCCTATAGCTGACAGCCGTGAACTATTTAATGATCTGTGCTTTTCCAGTGTTAGTGGCACATAAGAGGTAATGATTGCTAGATGGTCTTGAGAAGTTTATCCTTTTTAGTGATCTTTGACAATTATATATACTTTTGGTAAGCTGACCTATCATAAATTTGGAGAAATATATGAAATCCCTGAATTATCAGTCAATGAAAGTGATAGGCAATAATTCAGGACAAAAAAAGGGAAGTACTTTCAGTCAACACCGTAATTTTTCTGGAGCCGAGTGCCTCCGGATGTGGTGATCACAACTGGCTTAAGAGGTTTTTTAAAAAGGGATTAGACAGATTCATGGGGGAATAGCTCTGTCAACAGGCATTACCTATGATAATAGGACAGAATGGAGTGGATGAAGAGGAGAAGATGATTGGAGGCCTGGAGGCCAAGCCCTATGAGGAAAGGCTGAAGGATTTAGGAATGTTTAGTCTGGAGAAGAGGAGGTTGAGGGGGGAATGTGATTGCTCTCTTTAAGTATTTGATGGGCTGTCACTTAGAGGAGGGTAAGGAGCTGTTCCTGTTGGCAGCAGAGGAAAGGACTCACAATAATGGGTTTAAATTAAGGGTGGGAAGGTACTGGCTGGATATTAGGAAAAACTTTTTTACAGTCAGAGTTGTGCAACAGTGGAATCAGCTACCTAGAGAGATGGTAAGCTTCCCCTCCCTTGCAGTCTTTAAGTAGTGGCTGGACAAACACTTGTCAGGGGTGCTCTAGGCTGATTGAGCAGGGGGTCGGACTAGATGGCCTGTATGGCCCCTTCCAACTCTGTTATTCTATTATTCTAAACAGAACCTTTTCCCCAAAAATCCTTCCCCTGTATTCACAGGCAATGTGCCACTGAATACCAGTTTCTGGTGGTGGGAGCAGGGGGTACAACAGTGGGAAAGGACTCTTGCCTTCAGGCTCAGTTTGTGGGTAAAGATGAGTACTGGGTTTGATTCAAAATGGTTTGTTTTTATCTATGTTTTGTCTGTGTTAAGCCTTGGTTCATGATTTACATGGAGCGTTGGTCTTGCCTGGTAACTTTTGCAATTGGCATTGGTGGGTCTATTGTTCTTTTATATAAAGTGATCTGTGATCTCTCAAAATCACCTTTTCCCCCATTTATTTGTTGCTGATAAAAGTGCTAGATATTGAACACAACAGGATGTGGTGTTAAGGAAAATTTAGATTTCTTCAGAGACTGCTGATATGGCCCCATTGGACTTTTTTCAACATACCAAAGTATGGTTCCCTAAAGCTGTTCTAGTTAGGAACAAAAACAGCAAGAAGAAATTATAACTGTCAGAATACCAAAAGAAGAAGCTAATTTTGTCACAATGGCACTTGGAAATGTTGGAAGGGTCTGTGATGTTGGTGAGCAAACAGGAAGTTTGTAAGTAGTCTTTCAGCATCCTTGTTTCACACGTAAATACTATCCACCTCACACAGACAATGTGGAACAATCGTAAAGCATAGTTCTGACATGATTATGCAGAGCTCAAGAGTAGGGAGGGCAGGGAAGGAAATACAGTAGAAGGCAGAGTCAGGTTACAGGATGATCTTGACAGGCTGGAAAACTGGGCTAGAACAAATAAAATGAATTTCAGTGGGGCTAAATGTAAAGTTCTGCATTTAGGTAGGAAAATTCAAATGCATAATTATAGGATGGGGGAGACTTGTCTTGGCAGTATTATGTACAAGAAGGATCTAGGGCTCTTAGTAGGCCATACACTGAACATGAGTCAGCAGTGGGATGTGGTAGTTAAAAAGGCAAATGCAATTTTGAGCTGTATCAACAGAAGTATAGTGTCCAGATCACACGAAGTGATGGTGTCGCTTTACTCTGCTCTGGTTAGACCTCACCTAGAGTATTGTGTTCAGTTTTGGGCAACACAATTTAAGAAGGATACAGATAAGCTGGAACATGTCCAGAGGAGGGCAATGAGGATGGTGTGGGGTCTGGAGACCAAGTCCTATGAGGAAAGGTTGAAAGAGCTGGGTATGTTTAGCCTGGAGAGGAGATGACTGAGAGGTGACATGATAACCATCTTCAAGTACTTGAAGGGCTGTCATGGAGAGGATGGTGAAGAGTTGTTTTCTGTTGCCCCAGAAGGTCAGATGAGAACCAATGGGTTGAAATTAAATCAGAAGAGTTTTCGGCTAAACATTAGGAAGAACTTCCTGACAGAGCAGTTCCTCAGAGGAACAGGCTTCCTCGGGGGGGGGGTTCTCCTTTTTTGGAGGTTTTCAAACAGAGGCTAGATAGCTATCTGACAGCAATGCTGATTCTGTGAACTTAGACAGATCATGAGAGGCAGGGCAGGAAGAGCTGCCTCGGTACTTAGTTCTTGTGTCCCTTTTTTACATGCCCAGGGAATTGCTGATCGCCATGTTGTGGTCAGGAAGCAATTTTTCTCCAGGACAATTTTGCTCTAGGCTGATCCTGCATTGAGCAGGGAGTAGGACTAGATGGCCTGGATGGTCCCTTCCAACTCTATGTTTCTATGATTCTATGAAATACTTTCAGTTTGTTGTGATATAACTAAAGTCAGTATATTGATGAAGGGTATTCTTTACATTTTGAAGGAATAGGTGTTGGCAAGTACTAACTGGTAAAACAAATTTCACACACTGAAATAAGCTAACTGATAAATTCTGTACAAAATCAATAGTGTATTTGTTCTGGTAGACACAATAAGCTTGTGAATTTGAGGACTGCTTAATATAGTATTGTAGAATATATATAAAACTAGGAATAAGGCCCGTTGTGGAAATAACTACAACGGGCTCTAGAAAGAGGCTCTGGGAGAGTGCCCTGGCTTTGGGCATTCAGTGACAATTTGCTTTGGCAATCTCAGCAGGATATAATGACAGAGTCCACCATTTTCTCCAGAGGAACTGATCTTTGCTACCTAAAGAGCAGTAGTAATTTTAAGTGATCTCCAGCCTACCCCCAAGATTGATAACAGTGGTTCCCCAGGAGGGAGTGGCTGGTTTGGAGGGTGGAGTCTATGGCATTGTACCTGTCTGAGGTCCCACCCCTCCTCAACACTCACCCTCTCCAGGTTCGACCCCTCAAATCTCCAGGAATTTCCCAACCTGGAGTTGATAACCCTATCTCCCTCCGAGCCAACCATCAACCTACCTTTAGTTTTCCATCTCCTCCCCCCTCCCTCCTAGAGAGTGGTTGTAATTTTGAGTGATCTCCAGTCCCCACCTGGAGATTGGCAACAATGGTTCCCCATCAGGGAATGGCTGGATTGGAGGGTGGAGTCTATGGCATTGTACCTGTCTGAGGTACCACCCCTCTTCAAACCTCACCCTCTCCAGGCTCCATCCCTCAAACCTACAGGAATTGCCCACCTGGAGTTGGCAACCTGATCAGGACTGGGCCCAATGAGTTTTCTCCCAAAGGCCAACATAGGTGTGGAAAGGGCCTTTTACTGACAGAGGAGAAAGTACAGGTGCCAACTCTGATTAGGGAAATACCTGGAGATTTGGTGGGGTGGATCCTGTGGAGGGCAGCATTTGGGGTGTGTGTGGAAGGACTCAGCAGGGTATAATGCCATAGAGTCTACCCTCCAAAGCAACCATTTTCTCCCGAGGAACTGATCTCTGTCATCTGGAAGTCAATTGTAACAGTGGGAGATCTCCAGGTCCCACCTGGAGATAGGCAGCCCTAGGGGAAAGTCAGCCACACAGCGGGGAGTTGAAGAAAAGGGTTTGATGGTCGCTGGCCCACCTCGTTAGCCAGCCAGCCAGCCATGCTGAAGCTAAGCAGGAGAAAGAGCCTTTTTCCATTTATTCTGACAGGAAAGTGGCCATTGGGGAGGGGGTTATGCTGAAAGTCCTTTGTTTTTTTACTCACAGAACCAAGCTTGGTTGCCTACCAACAGCCACTGAGGGGACAGTCCCTCACAGGAGTCAAGAGAACTGTCTTCCTCAGGAGAGAGAGCTGTCTGCCAGTAAATCTGATATGCAAATCTGTCTGAAGGGGGAGTGGGTGGGGAAGAAGAGCACAGACCCAGCACCTGGCCAATGGCACGCGAGTACTCTTGAGTGGCGGCTGATGGGCCAATGGCTGAGGGAGGGCATTTTACAGCCAATGGGAGCTCATGGAATCTTACGAAACCAAAAGATAATTATTATAAAGCGAGATGCTGTACTATTACATATGACATATAGCATATATGTTTAAAATAAATATTTGCTAAAAATTCTTGAATGGTACTTAAACATGGCAACTTGCTGTATTTTTATAGGATAACTTGCTTTTTTTCTGAACATGCTTTGAAGTCTTGAGCAGAAAGAAGAAAGGCAGGTGTATAAATAAAAGTTGTTGTGTCTTGTTTTTCTTTCCTCTCCAGAACTCTTGGGTCATATTTGCAGAGATCTTGTTTGACTTGTGATATGCCTAAGGAGGACTTGTGGGTAGGGACAACTGACCCGGATCCTGCAGCAGTTGTTGGCAGTGCAGACAGCTGTGACAGTATGATCAGCAACGAATCCAGCCAGTCTGGAATGGTAAACTTCTGTTTTACTTACTGTGAAGAGTCAAGAGAGTTTGCAGCATAAACCAGCAAGACAAACTATCAAACCCCTGAGAAATAATAATTTAAACTTCATTAAAAACTTGGTCAAAAGCAAGGGAATAACTTTTGGGGGCAGTATTTCTAATTGTACTTGTTTGAGGAGGGCTGATAAGCGGTTAGTTCTACAAGGTCAAGGTCATTGCAGAGAAAGCTGTGTGTACCATACAGCAACTGTCTCTTAAGTTCTGAATGATATATATGCTTTTCAGCCTTTATGGTCCCAACATTGATACTGCTTGATGTTTGAGCTTTTCACAAACAAAGCCTGTACATCCCCATTTCTTGACCACCACCAGTGGAACTAGACATTTGATTTTTAAAAATGTATATAACAGAGATCTTCACTGTGTATTTGAGAAGATTTAATGACTTTGTTTCTTAGGAATGCCATATACATTTGCACAATGCATTCCTGGAAGGTTTCATTTTCTCACTTTGTAACTTTCAGAATGGTATGGATTTCTGTCCCTTAAGTATGTGGAAGGATATCTTTGTTATCTGCCCACAGTGGCTTTTTGATACAAATACAGATACACTGTTGTACAAGGAAGGTGAACTATTCCTGTTTTAGTTGAAAATACTACATATGTACTTTCTACAAATTACAGTTCTGAATTCATTCTGTTGCACATGAAAGGAAACCTGTTCATATAATTCATATAGAAATGCTGAGTAGTCCCTATATGAGATGATCTTAACCAATGCTCCCTCAAAGCTATGGAGTCTTGTGAGCAGAAATTCTACTTTGTGAGCTACTGGCATTGAAGGTGTGAGCGAGTGATTGGGCTACTGGGGTAAATTAGTTTGCTCTGGGGCCATTCTTCCTGTGCTAAGGCAAAAAAGGTGTGAGCCGGAGGCTAAAAAACTGTGAGCTAGCTCCCACTAACTCAGCTTAGAGGGATCTTAATCTTGCATTCTGCTCCCTGTAATAAATCTTCAACTTGGAAAACAACAATGACCTGATGTATGTATAGGGTTGTCAGTTCTGGGTTAGGAAATGCCTAGAGATTTTAGGGGGTGAAGCCTGAGTAGGGCAGGAATTGGGGATGGAAGGGACTTCAGTGCCATTAAGTCAGCCTTCCAAAGTGGCCATTTTCTCTAGGTGAACTGATCTCTATTGCCCGGTGATCAGTGGTAGTCTCAGGAGATCTCCAGCCACCAACTGGAGGTTGGCAACACTATGTATGTTACATCTGGCCAGCGCCACAGCTCTTCTATTAAACTTACATATTAGGTTTCTGTCTTGTCATTTTGGTGCCTCACTATATTGTATCAGTGTGTTGGAATAATTAAAATTTACAGCTGTAAATACAAAATATGTCCTTAAATGTGTTTTGAACTGTGATATTTCAGTTACTTGGAATATCACAGTTTGCTTTTTTAGTATTTTCAAACAACCTTGTGAATTTTGTAAGTTGGTAAATGAATTTGCAAAGGCACATTGCAAACGAATTTACAAATACTTTAAACCAAAAATCTTGTGGTACTGTTTAAAATGCATGTCTCGAACAACAGTAGCTACACTGGCAAATTCATGGTCTGTTTGACAAGAGGAAGTCAGTGGAAATTTTCTTGATCTTGGTTATAAAGATTAGCTGCCATTTCTATGTTAATACCACAGGGAAACACTTACCATTAATTTACTGCTGTACTGCACTTTCTAGCTATTTTGTTTCCATGCACAAACTTGGGAGGGGGGGGTGAGGTGGAGATTGAATCCATAGTTCTTAATTTTTTGTGGCTCTTTGAGCAATATTGAACAGGTTTTTATTTTTCATTTAGAGTGACAGTGGCTATGACTATCTATCTGTGGAAGAGAAAGAATGTCTTCTGTTCCTTCAAGAAACGCTAGATTCACTAGATGCTGAAGCAGACAGTGGGCTTTCTACTGATGAAGCTGAGATTGCTGAGCCTTCCAGGCATCCACGGACATGGCCTCAGAGAGACAATCCCAAAGGTAAACTTCTCTGTAACAGAATGTTTTAGCTGAAAAATAAACTGAGGTAGCAGCGGAATCTAATCTGCTTCCTAACTGCATTTCGTATTTATTGCTCATACTTGTAGGCCGCTTTTCCGATAGCTCAAAGTTTGTTTTCTATTATAGCAAATACAATGCTGATTACTAAGGCTTGTTTAACATACTTGAGCTTCAAAATCCAGTTTAAAAAAATTGATATCCTTCCTTACAAGAATATATCCTGTTCATAAAACTGGGGTGGAGAGGTTTCCATGTTACTTCCTCATTATCTTAATGTTTTTTCATGTTAATTTACCAACCAGGGATCTTGTAATATCACTTTGGTGTGCTGAGTATTTTGTTTGAACATGGAAAAAGTTGCTACTTTATCACGTCAAGTCAAATAACTTAAACACTCAATTTTGCCACATGGGGATACTTTCAGGTAAAATAGTTGCCATTAAATAAAATAGCTTCAGGTACAGTACTGCAGTTCTTGTTTTCATCTGTCATATGAAGTGGAATGTCAGGACAAAAGAATATTGTCATTACTCATCTCTTCTTCCATTTTTTGGTCTCCTCCCAAATTTTCCCACAAGGTGTTGTTTACTTGTGGTGCTTTCACCACAGCAAAATGCTACAGCTCCATTCCCTGTGCTGAATTTTTTCCACTTAGGTAGAACCGCCTTCTTTCCCCTAGCTGAGATGTTCAGAAATTTAAGAGAAGGCAACCCAAAAAGGAGCATTACTCATTATTATTCTCCCTTTCCTTCTCAATCTTACAGAACTGGACCATGAAAATCTTGGAAAACATCAAAAAAATGTTTCTGATTTTGTTGCCACAAGTCCAGGCTATCACAGCCTTCCAAGGAATGTTGGTGTAAGAAAGGACCCCCAAACAAACAAGCATTCCCTCACAGAGATGGCAGGCTCTAATGCTGATGATCCAAAAACACGTCCTCAGTTGCACCTGAATTCATGGAGGTCACATAAGCTTGGGACTGCCAACATACCAAATGACCAACCCAGTATGAGTAGCCATATAAAGACCCCTGATTTGGAGTCTGTAGTCATTCCACCCCCTGAACCATTTCAGGATCAGTGCAGAAGCCATTCCACAACAGGGCAGGAGCCACCACTTCTTAACAAGGATTCCTGCAAGGATCTTGAAAGGGGGACACCTTGTCACTCTGAGATTAAGAGAAATATTGACATAATAGAGGGTTATGAGGCTAGAGCTGCCCAACAGCAGCTTTCATCAGAGAAGGTGGGGCTGGCATTTGGAAAACAAGCTGTTCTAAAACCTCTGTCTCCTCAGCCTAACAAGAAGATAACTGGAAATGCCCAAGACAATTATAAAAAACCTACAGTGGAGGAATCTCCCCTGGATTGCAGCCTAAAACAAGGTCCTCCCACTGCCCCAAAGCCCAGGAAACTGCCCCCATACATTATCCTCAAAACCAGCAAAAACAATGTTATTTCACTCCCCATGGAGTCCAGTCACAAATTCAAAGTGCTTTCTTCATCAAATGGCAGACCCAGAGCAGCAACAGGTGACTTTTCCGCAGAGAAGATGCATTCTCCTCAGAAAGAACAAGAAAGAGCCAGGCGAGAGGCTCTTGAGAAACTAGGTCTCCCACAGGATACAGAAAAAGATCCAGATGATCATGGGGCCAAAAACTCTGCTCTCTCAAAATCCAGAGAGACTCCAAGGACTAGCAGCAGTGAGAATGTAAATGTTGATAACATTGCTGTGAATAAGAAACCTGAGCAGCAGCATAGCCAAGTTGGAGGGAAAGGCTTCTGCCCGATGGAGATCAATATTCCAGGTATTAAAGAGGCAAACTTCAAATCCAACACACTGGAGCGATCAGGAGTGGGCTTGAGCAGCTATGTCTCTTCTGGCAGTGAAGATAAGAATATCAAGAACAGTAGCTCACTTGGCAAAACATCCTTTTTGGATAAAATAGCTCCAAGTTTTCTCAGGAATAACCGGCCACGTACAGCTTCCCTTGGCATGGGGAGTGACTTCACTGATCTGAAGGAGAACAGAATGCAGGATTTTGAGATAGAAAAAAGTGATAAGCGAAGATCTTACCCACTTCAAAACCCTGCCAAGCTTCCCAGGCCCCCTTGTATCAGTGTAAAAATCACACCTAAGGGCGCCACAGATGAGGACCGAAAGGAGGCTCTGAAAAAACTTGGCCTGTTGAAAGATTAAGACAAATGACTAAATTAAAAATTGTGTTTTCAAGCAGTATGCTTGTTGCTTTCCAGAACTTAGTTAAAATTGGACAACCTGGAGCAAGATTTATTCTAGCAAGTAAGTATGTGTAGTGGGTTAATCTGTGCTAGTTTCAGCAGGCAGCATGAGAACAAACATCTTATTCACACCTTTTCTCCTTATTTCGTTGGAAGTCAGTAACTCTGCTATTTAGATTAACCTTTATCCCACATAGACAATTGATCACTTATATAAAATCTCTCTCTGTGTATGGATTGTATATAGTAAAGTTATGACTGTTTGTATGTAAGAAGTAGATGTTAAACTTGAAGGGAAAATGTTAGAGATATAGGTTCATATTACTAGAGCAAGCCATGAGCTCTGGGTATATACAGGGGCATTTTATCATAACAGTAGCTGTATGGCTAGTACTTTTATTAGATCAACATGTGGATTTTGATTCTGCATTTAAACATTTGAGCCTGCTAATTCGTTTTGGAGAGTGCACTGAAACCAGCAGCAACACTTGACTAGGTGAACCATCGATTGAAATATGCATTTTTCTGAAAGACTGATATGCTTGGTAATTCACCTGGAATGTAGCTTCCAAATAATAAAACAAACAGTGAAATTGATGTTGATTTAGTCCACTTCTTGTACCAGCTTGTGTGAACAAATTATTGTTGTATGCTAAATTCATACAACTTTTGACATGAAAAGTATATATTTTTTTAAAAAAGAGTAATAAATTTTGTAATATGTTAACATGTTATAGCTTTTATTTTGTTGATAAAATGTGTTCTTGTAAGAAAGAATTTAAGTGGGGGAAGACTGGCTCATGGGAAGTGCTAATATTAACCATAACATTTGATGTAGTAATAATGTAATGTACTTATTTAGAAGATCAACTTTCTGCTGGTATTTGTTATGCTGGTGGAACGGGAAGAAGTTTTCCAATTTCTCCTCCAGATCCCCACTTTGACCCCACCTTGTTCCTTAGGGTTGCCAGGTCTGGGTTGGAGCCTTCGGGGAGGGCGGGATACAAATCGAAACAAACAAACAAACAAATAAATAAAATACCTGGAGACTTTGGGGGTGGATCCAGGAGAGGGCGAGGTTTGGGGAGGGGAGGGGCCATAGCGTGGTACCATGCCATAGAGTCCACCCTTCAAAGCAGCTGTTTTCTCCAGGGGAGCTGATCTCTGTCAGCTGGAGATCAGTTGTAAAAGTGGGAGATCTCCAGTGCCCCCCTGGAGGCTGGGAACCCTATTGTTCCTGCAGCTCCCATCCCCAAGGAGCATGATTTTGAGGAGCTCTGACTGCAGCACATGAGGGCAGTTGGCAAAAATCATCTCCCCATTCTGGTGGCAGAAATGAGTTATGATGGCAGAAGCAATCTTTTGGATTCAGTTTATCATCCTATTAATAGATGCTGCAATAGTTTTCAGCATCTCTTATTTCAGGGAACTCATCTTTCTCTTCAGCTCATAGCAGAAGGTTCCAGTCTTTATTTTTTTAATGTTTTTTTTTGCCCCCCGAAGGGGATTTTTTAATTGCATTTTCTATAAACTACAACAGAAAAAAGGCAGGGAACTACAAACTATAGGGGAAAATAAGGAAAATCCACTAAAACCCAAGAGATGATGGTCATACATAATGCTTATAAAATCAGCTTTTTAGCCCAAACTTACAAATAAAATTCATTGAAAATGTTCATCTAGTAATCTGTTTAAACTTGAATATCTAAAAATTGAAGCCCCCCCCCATATCTGTCTCCATAAAGATTATACAAGTTAAAAACCTTTAAGAAATTCCAGAGTGCAATAACTACTCCCCCCCTTTTTTCTTTCTCAAATGATAGCTTAGTTTTGGGGCTGCCACCCCCAAAGCTGAGTCTGAATTGTCATCAGAAGACACCAAAGCTCCCTTTTCTTCGCTTCCTTTGGTGCGGTCCTCTTCCTCCTCTTCTTCTCCTTTTGCTGGATGTCTATGAAGATGCAGAAACTCACATGCCTTTTCAACAATCAATTTTTTATTTTTTGTTCATAAATTTGAAGATTATGTCTTCGAGCATGATCCATCTGTAGGAGATGTTGTTTTTCTGTAAAAATAAAGCCAAGTCCCTATATTTCCTTCTTTTCCTTCTTATTTCAAACAGAATGTCCTTCAACACTTTTATTTCTTTGTCCTTTATTTTCAAGGTGGCTCCATTAGTCACTTTGAGTATTTGATCCCTCACTTGTCTTCTGGAGAATCTCATCATAACTTCCCTGGGCAGATTATTTTTCCTTGTAAAGTCTGAATACGACCTATAGATCGTATCAATTTCACTTTGTAATATGTCCATTTTAACATCTGCAATCGGGTCCAAAACATCACACATAATCCATTTCAGGTCTTCTCTCTTCTCTTCCGGGACACCTTGGAATCTTAGGACATAGCTTGCCCTATCCATTTGCAGCTGTAACAAATGGGAATCATTGGATTGCCTCTTTCCCCCCCGTCGTCTACAGTTGTTTCTGAAGTTTCTTGGAATTGGCATCCACCTCTTTAAGCTCTTTCTCTGTTTTTTCTGTTTTTTTAATTGCCTCATTCAGTTAAGTCTGCTGTGTATCGAATTTCTGATGTAGTGCCGTAACTTGTTCCAGCAGGGGTCGCAGCACTTCACTCAGCATCCTTTGAAGCTCTGTTGTTGTGTCCTGTCTAGCAACAGAACTCGCTGGACTGGTATTTCCTGCCAGCAACTTAGATTTTGCTTGTTTGTCTTTCTCTTCCCTCCGTGGAGGCGCCATGTTGAGAGATTGTTTACTTTTTGTAAAAGTTATCACAGTCTCTAGAACTCTTTGCAACACCTAGTAAGTTCTTATAAGTTCTTTATTTTAATCCATCTTGCTTCTATAGCCAACCCCCCTTAAATCCATAGCTGAAGAGTGTTTGTTTTCTTCTTATTGGGGGAGAGCTCCCTCCCCCCCTCGCTTTTTAAAGGAAGGTTTTCCGGCTAGATTAGGTGCTTCTCACTTTTACTTAGACTCACATTTCACTCAATGATGTAGCTGCTTTAAAAAGTTTGCATCGTTTGGCCACCCACCGCTTGCTCCGGTGTATGATTCTAGTTCCCATCCAGGATGCGCCACAGCGGGACATTCAGGGCATGGAGTAGCCCCCCTTCGCCAGCAGGGTCGTCGGGGGAAGGGCTCTCTAGCATCCCATGGCTGGGAGTCCAACGCAAGGGCTCCAGGGGTGACACAGATGATCGCACCCCCTCCCAACCACGGGCTCTGGCGCACGTCTCCCGGAGCCTCGGGAGAACGTGACCACCATGATGAATGCCGAAACTGGAAATTCCCAGTTTTTATTTATTTAGACACCTTTGACCCACTTTTCTCCACTCAATGCAAACTTCAAGTCATTTATAATGCTAACAAAAGTAGCCACCGACAAAAAATGTTCCACAAATGTGTAAACCCAAGTTATTGATGAATAAGATTGGTAACCGTCAACAGATGGTAACCATCAACAGATGAATCCACGAGTGGGGAGGGGAGCAGAGTAGATCAAAATAGCTGCACTGTCTTCTCTCTGATCCAAGGCTTGGATTAAAAGAGGCAGGCTGAAAAGGCCCTGGACATTCAGCAGCTCATGGTGTGGAGTGACTGAGCACCCAGGACTTTCCCACAAGCAAGGTAGTCTTTACAGACTGGATGAGGTATACCACTCCACAGTGGGCAGTGACATATGGCTTGGGGATTTCAGAGCTGGACTAATACATGTATTATAGGTTCCAGGGCTCTTTTTGTAGCAGGAACTCCTTGGCATATTAGGTGACACACCCCTAATGTAGCCAATCCTTCAAGTGCTTACAGTAGACCCTGTAAGAAGAGCTCTGTAAGCTCTTGGAGGACTGGCTACATTAGGGGCGTGTCACCTAATATGCAAAGGAGTTCCTGCTACAAAAAGAGCCCTGATAGGTTCCATTGGTTTGGGAGGAGCCAGGCAAGCTAAGCTGCCTGTCTCTTGTGATGTTTAGGCATTTGCTGGGGAACATAATGCAGGTAGTACAGGGTGGGTTCCCTTTATGAACAAAAAGGGAGCCCTCTTAAGGGGCTCTGAGAGGATGGGGAGCACAACAGCCAATCTCGGGGCTGACAGGAGGATGGTGATGGCTAGGAATAGCAATCTCCACCCTAATATGAGCCCTCTTCCCTCAGTTACCCCAACAGGAAGGCTGGGGAAGCTGCTGACAGCAGTTGCACTGTCAGTCACACCCATAGTCCCCAGCCTATTCTGCACCGAGATCTGAGGAACCTGCTGTATTCAATGAAGTTGTGGCTGATTCTTCCCAGCACAATAGTCTGTGTCATCCTTCTCTCCCTGCATTAGGTTGGCCCCCACTTTAGGCACAACTAGCTGAACAGCTGCATTATGGTATACACACCCCAAAGGATCTGGGGACCTAATCTGCAAACTATTAGTATTCAAAATGATTCTGTTTTAAAAGTTATATGAACCCTTGCATAATACAAGGGTTGCATTCCTTACAAATAATGGAGGGAATTAGCATCTCTGCTGTCTTCATTCCTTGCTCCTAAATCCTAGTTCAACACTGTTAGCAAATTATGATTCTATTGCAATATTTTTATCATTAACAATGAAGGTAAAATGCTGAAATCACACTGTGTAGTAAATATATACAAAACACCTAGTTTCTGCATCTACTTAAACGTCCTGCACAAGAAGTTGCCTAAAACATGGATGTAAAAAATCAAGGCATATTTTAATATCCTTATATGACTAACTGATTTAGGATTTTGTTTTTAGGAGACTTCCATTACATATAGCCCATCTGAACAGGTGCAGAATTACAGAAATATGGATCTCCTGCCAAACTCAATTACCTTTTTTGGCTACTTTGTATTAGATACTAATTTTTAGCAGTCTGCACTCCCTTTCTGGATGTTTAAAATTTTGCTGGCTCCTCAACAATTCTTAATTGTAGAAACATAAACAAGAATATTTGATGTTTGGTATAAAACTGAGTGCTAGTTATAGACTAAGGGTCAGCTTGCATGCCATTTTTTCACTTTGTGGCAATGAACCACATTTTTTTACTTATTCAATTTACCATTCAATTGCATGATTGCAACAGCTTGCTTCAGTTTTGGATGAGAACATAGTGACATGCATTCTTCCATGTGGTGAGGTAGTAATTTAATTTCCTACACATTAAATTTCACATGTTACAGTAACATTGAAACATGTTTACAAAATTATTTTAAAACTGGTTCATGGGGATGGGATTATAGGCAGCTTCTTTGTATGTTATTGTGGGCAGGAGGATGGAGAAAAGGTTAAAGATGGACTGATTAGTTTCAAACCTATTAGCATGAAATAGTCATGTTTATCATGTCAGCTCAGAAACAGACTAGATTGCTTTTCTGTAGAGTTGCCAGGTTCTTACCAACTGCCAGTGGGGGGCTCCAGGCTGCTCCCTAGGATCTTTCTGCACATGTGCCATGATGACATCACCCCAAAGTGATGCCATTGTACCAGGCACACCTCTGGGCTGGCTGGTGGGGGATTGAGGTCCCCAAAAATGGGGGAACCCCTGCCCTCATTGGGGGGGGATGGAAACCCTACTTTTTTTGTATTTATACTTTGAGAAAGTGAAAATGATTTTCCAATTCCAATTTATTTTTGACACTAAAGGAAGTAAAAATGCAACTCAGAATGGAATTCTGGGTGTGACTCATATTAAGCAGTAAATCTCATTGATTTTCACTGCATGCAACTAATTATCTAATTGCATAATGTTTTAAGCTGGCGTCACATAGATACCATCCCTCCATCATATAGATTCCATCTTGTTCATAACAGAACTTATTTACTTAGATCTTGCATATGCATAACTTTAGAAGTTTATTTGCTTAGGATTACATTTTTCAATTACTGTGTTCAGTCTGAGATAAGCTGCATCCAAACTGCCACAATTGCCCTATCACAGAATTATATCAGTGGTACAAACTACAACTGTGGCTTGTTCATGGTTGGACAGCTATGGCAACTTCTTATTGAAAAGCTAGCTTAGCTGTTGTTAAGTGAAGAGCATGACTGATAGTTTTTTATATTGGAAAGCAGGGACTGAGGGCTGTGCCTATTCCACGCTTGCAGGGAACACTGATTGCAGACAGCAGCATGCAGGCATGAGCTTTTGGTATGCGTTCAAGCTGAATAGAAGCAAACAGTGAGGTGAACTAGATACACATTTGGAAGCATAGCCAACTGTACATGTGTTCTCTCTTCACTGCATCACTTTCAGTGCAATGCATATTTGGATCTATACAACTAAAGCATAGCATGCAGTTCTTCTCCAGATAGCATTAACATTCAGATATTAATTGGATTTAGGCCTGAAGGTTCTTGTCTAACAAATGATAAGCAGATGAAAGCTTGTTTTCCATGTTTGAGTTTCTTCACTTGGTTCTAGTGTTGGAAGTATGACTGGAAAGGGAGGTTAGCAGCAGGAAGATTTCCCTCCTCCTTGGGTGTGATGTAATAAGAAATGATATTAGCAAATTACACAAACTGTGAAAATATGTTTAATTTCAGTCCACTCCCCTTTTAGTGACCAAGATGAACAGCTGTGCCAAGTACTGTTTGTATAGCTGATCTCAAAATGAAATGGTCTGTATTCGCTTCCTTTCTATTGCATGAATACTATATTATTTGCCTTTGAGCAGTTAACATAAAAGCAATTACTGGGTCAGCTTTGTAAGACCCATCGGTCTTATCATGGCGTGTGGAGTCTGACAGGCCCAAACATATGGCCTTCTAGTACAGGAAACTGGTTTAAGGCTTTGTTGTTGGCACAGCTGGGATGTTATACAACACATGCCTACTGCATAACATGTACAGAGCCATGGTGGTGCTCAAAGGCTAAATTTGTAGTTATAGATTCTTGAATTGCCTATAGATTTTAATTTTCCAAACCAGATACAAATTCTAGGATACCCGATTTTCTGGGACATTAAACCCAAATTTAACTTGGTTGGTTTTGCTTTCTTTAAACCTTGCTATGTTTGCATTACTTATATTATCACTGTAGTTTCTTTTTAAATATTTCTGTTTATCTGCTCAGGAGGAAATTTACGCAAACAGTGTGATTTCTCACGCTACAGTACTGATTCACAATTGTGTCCACTAATTGCAAGCATGTGGCATTCATGAAGACTATTTTCACCACCCCAATGTGTTCACTGGTTCAGCAATTTTACAGGTGGAATGAGGTAGAAACAGGGTGTGTAAAGATTACTGCCTTCCTTAATTGTCACTTAGTACAGTCTGCAGTGTATCCGCCTGTAACATGAGTCTGCTGCTCAGCTACCATGCAGTTCTAGTCTGATAATAGAGACCATAGTCAGGTCCTCCCACCTTTGTGGCTAGCCATCCTCCTCTGTACAGTAAAAATAAATTTTCTACTTGAAACTGCTCATGTTGAGATTTTTTTTCTCCAGGACATCATTATGGATGGCCTAGCAGTGCATGCAGCCAAGCAACCACTTGGGGTGCCAGATTTTTCAGGCTGCAAAACTTCTGTGCAGCAGTCACCCTCAATCTCTGTCCTCCAGATTGTTTTCTCTCTCTCTCTGTTTCATTCTTTCTCTCAGCCTCAATTTTCTGCATCTCTTCTTGTATGGTTGCCACCTCTAGGTTTGGAAATTCCTGGAGATTTGGGGTGAAGCCTTGGGAGGCAGGTTTTGGGGAGGGACCTCAGTGAGGTATAATGTCATACAGTCTACCCTCTGAAGCAGCCATTTTCTCCAGGGGAATTGATCTCTGGAGATCTCCAGGTCACACCTGGAGGTTGGCAGTCCTACCCAGCCTTGCCCATTTTCCTTTCAAAGAATCCCTTCTTCCTCTCAGGGTGGAAGGAAGGGTCTTTTTATAACAGAAGATACTCTGAAGACCTGTGCATTGAAAGTGTTTGAGCCAGTACGATTGTTGCAGTCACTGGGGGATGAAGAGGAGCACTGTGGTCAAGAACATTCACTTCCATCATCATAGTTAATAGATATATTATGCCTTTATAACTATTACATAGGGATGCAGTCCGATAAATACAGAACGGGAAAATCTTATCTTTTAAATGGACATTCAGAGGTACAGAGAAGATTCTGTTCCTCAGTAGTTGCTTAGTATTAATCTGGGGTTTATGCCACATCTGTTAATTTGGATCAAAGGTTTTGGTGGGTTACCTGAATGAAGTTCAGCTCACCTTTAACTCACCTGACCCAAAGAGTGCATGCCACCCCAGCAATCTTGCTTTCCTATCCACATATTACTATTTCATAACTATAAAAACTTTGATTTTAGTAGTCAGTCAGTGGGTGTTCCAATTGGAGGAGCAGACGGGTGCTTGAGTGAGTCTCCTAGCTCTCCTGTGGAAAAAAATTGCAGCAACAGGCCACACAATCAGGTGCAACAACTAGAATTGGAACATTTAGTACTACATGCAAATTGGCATGTTTTCCTTACTTTAAGCACAGTGAAGGTGAAATGTAGGCAAAGCAAACACTGATAGTCATCATTATTCATGTGGAACGGATGTGTTTGAAGTTAAGTAACAACAATGACAACATGGAGGATGATTGCTCAAACAAATAAACACATTGTTTGGAAGTGCCCAGCAATGTGCATTTTCTTTCTAAGATGTGCTCATTTATACAATTATTTCCGTTGACTGCATTCCTGCTGGAGGGATATGAAGCCTTTCCAAAACACTGGTATCTGGGAAAATGCTGTTCTTCCATCACACTTATTGATAGTGTTGTGGATTTTATTGTTGTGAAAGAGTGGTTAGGGTCTTGGTAAAAGATCATCAGTGTTTCTGAATGTCTGCGAATAGTTTTCTGAATGGGTCATTCACCAGCAAGGGTGGGAAGAGATGTGCAGGTGAGTGTATGAGAAACAACATGGGTCTGAATTTTGAACTTCAATAGATAAGAGAGCATTTAGCTGTAGTTTGCAGCCTTGGGGAAGTGGTAGGGTTGCCAGCCTCCAGGTGGGGCCTGGAGATCTGCTTTTACAACTGATCTTCAGCTGACAGAGATAAGCTCCCCTGGTGTTGTGTAGTGAGTTTGACCACGTGCGAGGCCAGGTCCGCATGCGGTCAGGCAAAGAGCCCTTGCTTCGCTTCAAGAGACAATAGCCAGAACAGATCCTAGCCCTCTCCTAGGATCCAAGAAAGGACCTATGGAACTCTTGCCATTGTAAATAATCCTATCACGACATTCTCTCTCTTGTTCTTCACTTCCAATAAAGAATGAGCTGATATCACTACCGATGCATCCTGCTCAGTACTTTACACTGGCAATGAGGATAGGATTTGAATGAATGAACAAGATGCAGCAATGAGCACTGCACTGCTCCCCAATGCACAGAGCCCTGCGCATCACACCGCTGACCCTGGTTCCAGCACCGTATCACGCTCCGCTTCTCCGCTCACCATGCTTTGCACCGCTTCACTACAAAGCACTGTGCCCCGCCCCACTGACCCCGGTTCCAGCTCCGCAACGTGCCCCGCTTCTCCGATCCCCGAAACGAGCATCATCTCATTGCCACGTGGAGTCAACAAGATGGTTGCCACCCAAGGTATCATCCCCCAATTCGATGTCACCCAACCCAAGCAATGGGAGACTTGGCTCGAACGACTGGAAAACCACCTCGATTTCCATGACATTACGGAGGCCGGCAAGAAAAGATCCCTGTTGCTGAGCACCTGTGGAATCAACACACTATGGTTGCTAAAGGACCTGATTGCCCTGAAGAAGACGAAGGAGGAAACCTTTGAGGTCTTGGTGAAGGCGCTTAACGATCATTTTGCACCCAAACCGACTAAAATTGCAGAGTGCATTGACTTCTTTGGACGTGTCCAGGGCCCAGATGAATCCGTCACCAACTTCCTGGCAGGACTTCGCCGTGTGGCCACTCGTTGTGAGTTCCCCAGCCTCAGTGATACCCTGATGAGCCAATTCGTCATTGGCCTCAGGGAACCGAAACTGCACCACAAGCTAGCCAGCCACGAGGACTTGACCCTGGACAAGGTTTTGAACGAACTGGCGATGTACGAAAAAGCGCACCAAGGGACCAGCGGCCGGGCGATACACCTCGCCAACGCAGCTCGGGGTTCTGACGTCTCGGACAAGGAGGAGATCCTGCAGATGTGCCACCCATCTCGACGTGTCCTATGATCGCAAGCATCGGCAGCCGCTCTGTTGGAGAAGGACTCCACACCCTGTGCCAGCTGTGGAGAGGCACATGAGCGCCAGACCTTACATTTTCGGGATGTTGTCTGCCGGACCTGCGGCAAGCAAGGGCACATCGCCCAGGTCTGCCAGTCTTGGGGACTGCTCAGGAAGACGTCTGCTCACCAGGAGTCCACGGATCTGCACACCCTTATGGCCCACCACCAGCATCACCAGGTAATGAACTTGCCCCCTGACAGTCCCAACAAGATGCACTCCACGGTTCTGATAGAGGGGTCCCCGTGTAGAATGGAGCTGGACACTGGGTTGTCTTTCTCTATTATTTCGGTGGACACCCTATGTACGCTCTACTCCTGGAGGGGACTCCTCCTGCAAAAGCCACGGGGTTTGTCACTGTGGGACTTTCAAAAAAACCCAGTGGCCATTAAGGGCTGGGGCAAGTTCTGGGTGCAGTACAAGGATTTTGATGGACTTGCTGGTGGTGGAGTGATGACTCACGAGTTTGTTGGGGCTTTCACGGTTCAGGCCACTGGTGTTTAAGGTGATGGGGGTAAATCAAGTCACACCTTGGACTTCCACCTCAGTCTGCGATGAGTTCCCTGGGGTGTTCGATGGCATGCTCAGCCGGTACTCTGGACCCCAGGTTATGCTGGACCTCGACCCAGCAGTGTGGCCCATTTGCATGAGGGCCAGGCATCCTCTCTTAGTGCTTAAACCAAAAATCAAGGCAGAGCTGGATCGCCTTGTGGAACAAGGGATGCTGGACCCCATCACCCAAGCTTGGTGAGAGATGCCCCGGTGAACAGGGATGTGAGGATTTGCATGGACTATAAATGTATGCTGAGTAAGGCACTCCAGACACACGCTTACCCAGTGCCGGTGGTCAGCCATGTCTTGGCCTCCCTGGCGGGGACACGGGTTTTTGGGAAATTGGACTTGGCCCAGGCCTATCAGCAGCTGCCGGTAGACACCACCACTGCTGAGGTGCAAACTATCGTTACTCACAAGGGAGTGTTTAAGGTGAAAAGGCTGCAGTTTGGGGTGAGTGTGGCGCTGGGAATTTTTCAAAGCTTTATGGACTGTCTCCTTAAAGGTATCCTGGGAGTCCAAACTTTTCTAGATGATGTGCTGATTGCGGCGCCAGACTCCGAGACATTTGCAGACCGGCTCAGAATGGTGCTTCAGAGGTTTGACGCAGCAGGCCTCAAAGTCAAGAGGGAAAAGTACCTCCTGGGGGTGCTGAGGGTGGCGTTTCTGGGGTTTGTGGTTGACACCCAGGGAATTCATGCCACAGATGACAAAATTTGGGCCATAGTGCAGGTGCCCACCCCCTCATCCAAAATGGAGCTCCAAGCCTTCCTGGGGCTTTTGAATTTTTACCATTCCTTCCTGCCCCACAAGGCTGCAGTCATGGAGCCACTGCACTGCCTCCTGAACAAATGCACCCCCTGGGTCTGGGGTGCCATGCATGATGCTGCCTTCAGGGTAGTAAAAGACCTGTTAATGTCAAATGCAGTCCTCGCCCATTTTGACAAGACCTTGCCAGTGGTTCTGGCATGTGATGCATCTCCCTACAGGGTGGGGGCGGTCCTGGGGTACTGGTTTGTGGATGGCTGTGAGGTCCCAGTAGCGTATGACTCCAGGACCTTGTTGGTGACGGAGCGGAATTACGCTCAAATTGACAAGGAGGCACTTGCAATTGTGGCAGGGGTTAAGAAATTCCACAACTACCTGTATGGCCGACCCTTCACTGTAGTTATGGATCATAAGCTCCTCTTGGGTCTCCTGGCCCCTGACCACCCAACCCCACAGATGCTTTCTTCCCAGGTACTGCACTGGTCTATTTTTCTGGTGGGTTACAGCTATGAACTAATCCACTGCCCGGGGAAGGTGATGGGCCATGCCGATGCTTTGAGCCGCCTTCCATTGCCATCCTCCAGCCCCGATCCTGCCCCGGCCCATCACATCACCCTCCTGGAGGCCCTCCCAGATCGGTCGGTCCTGGTGGGGGAGGTTGCCCGTCACACAGGCCAGGATTGTGTCCTTTCTTGGGTCTTGGACTGAGTGGGGAGGGGATGGACCATGGGCCTGGGGGGACTGACTTCATGGCATTCTCCTCCCACAAGGACGAGCTGTCCTCTCACAAAGGGCACCTCATGTGGGGCAGTCATGTGGTGGTCCCTGCCACCTTGCAGAAATGGGTACTCGCAGCCCTCCACGAGACTCATCCCAGGATCGTCTGGATGAAAGCGTTGGCCAGAAGCTACATGTGATGGCCAGGGTTAGACCGGGACATAGAGGATACAGTAAGGTGTTGTCAGACATGCCAAGAGTCACGACCAGCTCCCCCCTAGGCACTGGTGTGACCATGGGAATCATCACACAAACCCTGGGCCAGGTTACATTTGGACTTTGTGGGGCCGTTTCAGGGACAACTTTTCTTTATTCTGGTGGATGCCTACAGTAAATGGCTTGAGGTAGTCCTGGTGCCCTCCACCTCTTCCCAGTCTGCCATCTGAGCAATGTGGTGGATCTTTAGTGCTCAAGGCATCCCTGACTCCTTGATAATTGACAATGGCTTAGCTTTTATTTCTGCAGAATTCAGGGAGTTTACAGGCTATTATGGGATAAAACACATCCATTCGGCCTCATTTCATCTGGCAACAAACGGCCATGGCAAACGCGTGGTGAGAACCACCAAAGAGGCTCTCTGCTGGATAGAGATAGGGGACTGGGACTACAAACTGGCCGTTTTCTTGTTTGGCCAGCACACAATGCCTCACACCGCTACTGGAGAGCCAGTTTGGTGTAGTGATTAAGTGTGCGGACTCTAATCTGGGAGAACTGGGTTTGATTCCCCACTCCACCACTTGCACCTGCTGATGTGACCTTGGGTCAGTCACAAGCTCTGGCACAGCTGTTCCTGAAAGAGCAGATTGTGTTAGAGTTCTCTCAGCCCCACCTACCTCACAGGGTGTCTGTTGTGGGGAGGGGAAGGGAAAGGAGTTTGTAAGCTGCTCTGAGACTCCAAGTGAAGGGCAGGGTATAAATCCAATCTCTTCTTCTCTTCTTCTTCTTCTACTGGGTACAGCCCAGCCAAGCTCCTTCTGGGCATGCACCTGACTACAAGGTTAGATCGTCTCCACCCAGACAGGGTCCCCAAACACGACCCAAACCCTGAGGAGAAAGAAGTGTCCCGGGTTTTTTTTCCAGAGGATCTGGTGTAGGCCCGGAACTACACCCGGGGCCTGACATGGATTCCCTCTTGGGTTGTAAGAGTAACAGGCCCCTGTCCTATGAGGTCTCGAGTGAAGATGGACAACTCTAGAAGCAGTGCATCGACCAGCTGCACCGCAGGGTCCTCGCGGCTGACCCAGATGACAGTGAATATGAGGACCTCGACACACCAGAAGCTGTGGTGCCATTGCAGATGGGGCCCTTTCTGGGGACAACCGTGATGGCATCAGAGGACCAGGTACCAGACAGCATGCCCGTCAGGCCCGTAACCTGCGTGGGGCCCTGGGGGCCCGGCCCCCCTGCGGGTTTTGTGGGCCCCCTCCCCTGCGGGTTTTGCGGGCCTCTGCTCCTCCCTACTCACTCCACCCTCCCCCGCCCCTCTCCCTACGGTCACCAAGCTTTCCGAGAAGGGAAGGGGAAAGGAGATGGGCCGGCCGGCTCCCCCTGCGGCTCTGGAGGCAGCGGTGGCGGCACCTTCTCCCCCAATATGGCAGGAGGGTGTGGCAGCTGCGGGGGAGGGGGGAGGGTGAGCGCAGCGGGAGGGCAGCCGCCGCTGCTGCCGTCCTTGTCGGTTGGCAGCGCTGCTGAGGGGAAGTCGGAGCTCCCCCTTCAGGAGGGGAAGGTCCCTGTCCGGCGGGAGGGTTGTGGGCAGGGAGTGGAGGCTTCTTCACCCCCCCCTTTTCCTGACAGAAAAGTTGTCCTGGAGCTGCATTTCCAGTTCCTTCCGATCAGGGGTCTTTTGGGGGGGGAGCCCGCTCCCGGAGCTCAGGAGCCAAGCCCCGCCCCCAGCCGGCGTCCCAGGGAGTCTTTCAGGCAGCCGCATGTCAATTTCAGCCCCATTATATCCTATGGGCCATTGAAGTCAATAGTGAAAACATAGGGTATATTCTGGGGGCTGGAGGGGAGGGGGTTTGAGGGAGAGGCTCCAAACTCACAGGGTAGCTAGTGGAGCCTCTCCCCAAGATACCCACGAAGTTTCAAGAACATTGGACCAGGGGGTCCAATTCTATGGGCCCCCAAACAGGTTGCCCCTATTCCCTCCATTGTTCTCTATAGTGGGAAAAAAGTTACTTTTCCCCCACCATAGAGAACAATGGAGGGAATAGGGGCAACCTGTTTGGGGGCCCATAGAATTGGACCCCCTGGTCCAATGTTCTTGAAACTTCGTGGGTATCTTGGAGAGAGGCTCTACCAGCTACCCTGTGAGTTTGGAGTGTCTCCCTCAAATCCCCTGCCCTCCAGCCCCCAGAATATACCCTATGTTTTCACCATTGGCTTCAATGGCCCATAGGATATAATGGGGCCGAATTGCCGCTGAATTTCTTTCATTCCCTCCTTTCCTTCTCTCTTTTTTCTCTTTCCTTCCTTCTTCTCTTCTCTCTTTCTTTCTTTCCCACCTTTTTCTCTTCTCTTTTTTCTTCCTTTCCCTGTTTCCCTCCATCTTCCCTCTCTTTCTTTCCCTCCCCTTTCCATCTCTTTCTTTCCCTCTTTCCTTCTTTCTACTCTCTCTCTTTCCTTCCCTCTTTCCTCCTTCTGTGGCCCAACTCTAGTGAGAAGGAGTTTAAACTTTAACCCCTTCTATCTTAGCTCCCCCACCCAGGCCAGCTAGGGAAGGGGAGGCTTTTGAAGATGCCTCCCCCCCTTTTGCTTCCCCTTCTGACATCACTTCCGGTGATATCAGGGGGTGTGACATATGCTAATAGCTTAATAGCTCATTAGCATACCATATTCTAATGAGCTCCTGCAGCTGTTTTTCTCCGAAAAGACCCCTGCTTCTGATAAGGTCTTAATTGTGGTTCCCATTCTTAAATGGGAAGGCTTTCAATCAACATTTCTCTTCTTTTTAAGAATGTTCCTATATTTTAAGGGTAGAAATATATATATATATATATATATATATATATATATATATATATATATACACGTAGTGACTAGAGTGGTAAACTCCAATGTGGTGCCCAACAATGTGTTTGCGTGGCTACTTGCTTCTTACCCAGCACTTTTTCACCAAAGCAAACAGCCAGTTCTGACTATCTTTCACCTCAGTAAAGCAGGAGGTGTTTTTGAAGACCCCAAGGGAAATCACTTTTGGTCTTACAGAGCGTGCACATTTGGAGACAGTTGTCCTGATCACAGGTGGATGCTCTGCTTGAAACCTCCCAATATTTTAGCAGCCATTTTGTGATTGGTCCTGCTTCCCAAGGTATCAATTTTGTGATTGTGACCACTGCCCTTTCTTAAAATTCCAAAAAATGCCCACAAGTTCAAATCAAAGTAGCAGCCCCTTGCAGGAAGAAGTTCAGTATTTTTTTATTGTAAAATGAAACTGAATTCTAGGGGGGGAAGCTATTTCTGGTTTTGGCTTAATAGTCTTCTCTGCTCTCTAATAAAATATTTTTCCTTTTTTCTGTTGCTGCTTTGCATGCCTTTCAGTATCAGGTCTCAATGAAAACTTTTTGAAAACTTAGTTCTGTTACACAAAGATTAATACTGCTGTGATTGTGCTGTCCAGTTTTAAAAACATAAAATCAAATCTCTCTTTCAATTGTACTGAATTTGTCTGACGAGATTGAATTTGGTCTATATTTTTCCCCTTGCAATCATGGTTCCCCAATGGAAGGGGGGGGGCAGTGTTCCCTCTAAGCTGAGTTAGTGTGAGCTAGCTTACACTTTTTTAACTTCCAGCTCGCAGATTTTTGTCTTAGCTCAGGAAGGATGGCTCCAGAGCAAACTAATTTATGTGGCAGCCAAATTGCTCTCTCACAACTTTAATGGCAGTAGCTCACAAAGTAGAAGTTTTGCTCACAAAACTCCACAGCTTAGAGGGAACATTGGTGGTGGGCCCCCTGAGAAAAACATGGGCCCCCTGAGCAAAAAGTTGCTAGCTACGGGCCTGATGCCTGTTCCGAGCGAGCATGCAAGGGAAGCAGCATCACCTCAGACTCTGCCCGCTGCACCTCCGAGCTAATGGCCCGTGGCTCCAGAAGCCCCGGCACTTCGCCACTCCTCCCAAGAAAGGAAAGCGCCAGCATACCTCAGAGACTACATCTGCTAGTGTGCTCTGAACTAAGGCGGGAGGGGTGTTGTGTACTGAATTCGACCACATGCGAGGTCAGATCCGCACGTGGTCAGGCAAAGAGCCCTACCTTTGCTTCAAGAGACAATAGCCGGAGCAGATCCTAGCCCGCTCCTATCAGAGGGCTAGGATCCAAGAAAGGACCTATGGAACTCTTGCCACGGTAAATAATCCTATCACGGGTGTGGGGTGTGTGTGTTGGGTGTGGTTTGCCTTAGGGATATAAGCATCCTGCTTGGTACTTTACACCTGGAAAAAATAGCTGCTTTGAATGGTGGACTCTATGGCATTGTGCCATGCTGAGGCTCCTCCCCTCCCCAAACCCCACCTCTCCCAGATCCACCCCCAAAGTCTCCAGACCTGGCAACCCTAGGAAGGGGTAAAGAAATAGATCTCTGGGAATCTGATGCAGGCTATACTATTTGCTCACTGGAGCTTATTTAAATTAACTGTACTATTTTCATATAGTTGAAAATAAAGCAAACATTACAGAGACACTATAAATCTCCCATGCGCTCTCATCTAAAGAAAATAAAAGCCTTCATTTCTGCGTCTAGAAGATCTCTTTGTTCAGGGAAGTGTAACTGTATTGTTAGTGTTTTTGCATACATGAGCTCCAGTTGAAAATTCTTTACAATGTAATTAGTGTAATATGACCCAACATTCCCCTGGCAGCACTATTTTGTGAAATTATTTTTAGAATGTGAGTCTTAAAAATATTTTAGGAGGCTGGATGCTTCTCCCAATCCCACAACTCTTGCTTGAAATTCTGAGTTAGCCATATTTTTTCCATTGAAGTAGTGAACAAAAGGATAGCTATCCTTGCATGGTTATAACCTTATCAAGCTATGAACATTTTAAAAAGTTTTTCAGTTGATTTAATTCTTTGCAGGTTATATATCTGATGCTGCTGTCCTGAAAGTTATTTAAATAAACATTTGAAAATAATGAGTGTTACAGGTCTATGTCATAGAGTTCTATGGAATCTGAATGTTCTAAGTTCCACCTGCAATATTAAGACCAAGTAGGAATTTTGGGCTTCATTATATGGATTTTTCATTTCAAAAGCATAACAGGCACTTAGACACACCTACTTTTCCCTGAATCACACTTTGTTTGTTTGTCTGAGTGAGTGAGTGAAAGGGAGAGAGAGCAGGAGAATCTGTCCCAGTTGATCTGCATAACTCATGTTTAATTGTCTTTTGCTTGTGTGTGGATTTATGCCAGCAAGCCCACAATTAACTCCAATAATTGTTTTTCTGGAAACAAACAGCAGCTGCATTCAGGCATCATGAACAAACTCTGGTTTGTTTATACCAAGACCAAGCCAGGCTTGTACACTCCCACCTTTTCCCTGTCCTTATACAGTCATCCGAAATGGAAGATTCCTTGGTCTGAAAAACATTGCAGTTGATTATGATGTCCAAATTCAGGTACTTTAATTTTTGTGCTGCTTACAAACTAGGATTCTAAACTATAATTTGATCCTGGTTTAGAACTAGGTTTGTAGGCAAGACATTTATTGCGATTTGTTAAGCACTCAGATTTGAACATCCCAACAAACTCTTTTCACACTAGGATTTCTTGGCTCCATATAGAAGGAGTGGAGGGAGGGATAGTGAACATAGGAGCCCCAGACTAAACTCAGCTTGTTCTCATCTGGAAGCATTTGCCAGTGACAGCTAAATGCAGTCTTTGTTTCCACAAAAAGATTTAAGTCAACACATTTATCTGAACGTCTCAGATATTGTTCCTGGACAGGGCGTTTTGTTTATTGTACTATTTCTCTCTACTTTACTGTGTCTGTTGAGTATTTATTAAATGTCCATTCTGTTGGATGCTCAAGGCAGCCAACAAAACCTAGGATTGTTAGACTTTCTTTCCTATAAGGAAATACTCTGTATTTCGCATTGCAGTTTTGTAGAATGTAAGTAATGTTGTGTACTTTGGAGCAGTACAGTTACATAAGATTATGTCAGCGAGCAGATGAGCACCATGGAAATTGCACTGTAACAATGATAATCTCCCAGTGTTGGACTGCGCAGAAACCTGGATGATGAAAACAGGATTGCACTTCCCTGTAACTGCTGTTGATCAAGGGCTCTTCTGTGCAGGCACATATCCCTTCCTCCTGCCTTGCTGTGAAATTGGAACCTTAATTTCTTGGGGTTTCTTGATGGTTGCATGGAGATAACTGAGGAAGTAGTGCCCCTCCTCCTGGTCATGTTTTGGTTTTGGTGGGAAAGTGCCAGAGGGAGGAGGGGTGCTTCTACTCCGCTGGAAAGCTCTGGAAAACTTTTCTGTGGCTGGCCTATGCACACTTGTAGTTTGCAAAGGATCTGCAGTCTGGAGCATTCTCCTTCTTTGAACACACACACACCTTAGATGTATAGTTGAACAAAATAATCTCTTTTGAATATGGACACAGGTTACCTATGACTAGACATGTTTTCCTGTAAGCCTCCCTCCCCAAGTTGGAATAAAGTGTGAGAACATTACCATTGGCTATATATTCAAATCTGGCCAGAACCTTGCTAGGTAGGAATGAGGTGTGTAGGGCAGATTGGCTCTTGGGGAAGTTCCTCCCATCTGTTGAAAAAATATTTCTGAAATGAGTTGGCATGATTTATAATTTGAAGTAACCCTCCCTTGTAAAAAGGAATTTATCCACCAATATACTTTATAAGCAGGGCTAGGTTGCCGACAGCCTTATCCTGAAGCATGTACACAATGTTACATTACAGTCTAGCCTACAGGACCTGCTCTTATGGGTGTAGATTAAGCCTTGTACCTTAATGTACCTTAATGATTCTCCAGTTGAACCAGCCTTACCCTTGAAATGTGTCAACATTGGGGCAATCAGATTGTTAGGCTAGAACTGCAGTATGACATAGCAAGCAGCTATAAAAGTCCATACAAAAGCTTGTTTGGACAGCTGTTTGGGTACACAAAATCAAAGTGTTGTGATGAAAGCTAGCAGTATTGTGTTTGCTCCAAAGCAGCTATAATTAATTCAGCGGGAGTTCATTAATTCATTCACATGTTCTTACAATTTCCCAAGGATTGGGTCATACATATTATGTATATATTAGGTAAGCATATTAAAGGTGGTTTAGCAAGCTTAGAAGAATACAATATGAGCAAAATAGACAAACTGGCTATTTGGTTAACACCAACGGTAGCTGGAAAAGTGCTGAAGATGGAATTGGCTTCAGGGCTGCAGTTTCTGTTATTTTACATGCCGAATAAAAACAAACCTTGCAGATGTTAAAATGCTGAAAACACCTCTAGTGTTGAAGATATACACCAGAGAAAAAATAGTGCCCGCAGGCATAATACATGTTGATGTGGAATACAATAACAACCAAAGTTCATTGGATTTATATGTCGTCCAGAAGGCTCGTCCAGCATTGTGGGGATGTAAATGGTTACAGAGATGACCATTAGACTGGAAATCCATAAACATGCTTAATACTGACTCACACAAACCAGCTACCCAAGTCCAGGACAAGTTGGAAGATATTTCAAATGAAATATCAGAAGTATTTAAAAGTTGTAGAGGCACTCTGAATGGCATAAAAGTGGACAATGCACAGTCAAGGACTCAGGCCTATCCCTTACAGCATTTGTCCCAGTGTGGATACTGAATTGAATTACTTGGAAAAGGAAGGAGTTACTTTCCAAAGTAGCCAGGAGTGAATGGTCTACTCCCATAGTTCCAGGGGTAGTACAGATCTGTGGGGATTTTAAGATTACCATCGCCTGTTAAAGATGGAAACTTATCCTTTGCCATGAATTGAGGACATATTTGCCAGTCTCTCAGGGGGCAAATGATTCAGCAAGAGTTATTTGTCACCGGCTTATTTATTTATTTATTTGATTTATACCCCGTCCTTCCCACCAAAGCGGGCTCAGGGCAACTTACATAAAAGGTTAAAACAGTTTAAAAACAAAACATTTATGAGTGGTGCCTTGCTATTACCCGCCACCAGACAGGTCCTTTACCTTGCACAGCAGAATTTTCATCTGGCACACTGTGGCACCATCACATCAATCAGCTACAAGGCTCAGGAGTAACTGCAGCTTGGATAATCAGACCAATATGCTCAGTACAACCCTTGACACCATCTTTTGCAGGCCAGGTGGGGGATAGCTCACACATGTACTAGAAGGTACTGTTGTGAAGCAGCTGCAGGAACCATCCACAATGGAATTGCCTGAGCAAGACAGCTGCACAGAAGTAGAACCACCACATGGAACTGAGCAGCAGAGAGTTCAACGCTACCCTGAATGGAAGCACAAGCCACCTGAAAGACTTGGTTTATAATTTATACCTCCTGCTGTTCTTCACATAATTCATCTGGTGGGAGGGGATGACTGTTACATAATGCAATGTGTCTAAGTGAATCCTCAGTCATGTTTCACTCAGTTGCTTGTTATGTTAAATGTGTTGTTCAGTGTTTTGCATTAGTTTTACCTTGAGAATGTCATGTCTTAGTAAAAGCAGGTAGTTCCCAGTTCGGCCTTGTGTGAGAGTCTAGGGGTGTGCATTCAGTATATACTGAGCTGAATAAATACCCCCCAAATACCTTATTGATATTTTTGAGTATTTATTCAGCCAAATCAGATTAGGGAATTAGCTGAGCCCAAATAAAATCCAATATTATCCAGCTTTTATTCAGGCACAGCTTGAAGAAGCTGAATTGTGTGGTGTTGGCCTGGGCTGGTTTGCAGAAGGGATTTAGAGAGACCTCTTTAAATCCCTTCTCCAAGCTGGCCCACATTGTGGCAATGGCAGTGCAACTTGTCGAGTGAACTCAAGCATTTAAAGGGCCTCTTTAAATGCCTGAGTTCACTTGCCAAGTCATGCTGCCACTGCCATGGTGGCATGGTCTGGCTTGGAGAAGGAATTTAAAGAGGTCTCTCTCTAAATCCCTTCTCCAAGCTGGCCTGCACTGCCATGGTGATAGCAGCGCAACTCGGCAAGTGAACTCAGGCATTTAAAGGGACTGCATCCCTTTATGTGCCCTTTCCCCCTACATTGGAAACATGGGGGCACCTTCAGTGGGGGCCCATAGAACTGGACCCTCTGGTCCAATCTTTTTAAAACATGGCATGGGTGTTGAGGAGAGACCCCAGCAGCTATGCTGCAAATTTGGTGCTTCTACCTCAAAAACAGCTTCCCCAGAGCCCCAGATTGATTCTCCATTATAGGCTATGGGGAATGGTTCCCACAGGCTACAATGGAGCTGAATAAATTCCGGTTTCCCAACTATTTCCCGAATCTCAATCCCATACTGATATTGGGATTTGGGAAATATTTATTTATTATTTATTTGATCCAATTTCTATCCTGCTTATCCCACAAGTGGGCTTAGGGCGGGTTACAACATCTCTCCTTATAATAATTATCTTTTGGTTTTGTAAGATTCCATGCGCTCCCATTGGCTGTAAAATGCCCTCCCTCAGCCATTGGCCCATCAGCCGCCACTCAAGAGTACTCGCGTGCCATTGGCCGGGTGCTGGGTCTGCTCTTCTTCCCCACCCACTCCCCCTTCAGACAGATTTGCATGTCAGATTTACTGGCAGACAGCTCTCTCTCCTGAGGAAGACAGTTCTCTTGACTCCTGTGAGGGACTGTCCCCTCAGTGGCTGTTGGTAGGCAACCAAGTTTGGTTCTGTGAGTAAAAAATAAAGGACTTTCAGCATAGCCCCCTCCCCCGCCCATAACCCCCTCCCCATTGGCCACTTTCCTGTCAGAATAAATGGAAAAAGGCTCTTTCTCTTTCTCCTGCTTAGCTTCAGCATGGCTGGCTGGCTAACGAAGTGGGCCAGCGACCATCAAACCTTTTTTTCAACTCCCCGCTGTGTGGCTAACTTTCCCCTAGAGTTGCCAATCTCCAGGTGGGACCTGGAGATCTCCCACTGTTACAATTGACTTCCAGATGACAGAGATCAGTTCCTCGGAAGAAAATGGTTGCTTTGTAGGGTAGACTCTATGGCATTAGACCCTGCTGAGTCCTTCCACCCCCCCCCCAAATGCTGCCCTCCACAGGATCCACCCCCCAAATCTCCAGGTATTTCCCTAATCAGAGTTGGCACCTGTACTTTCTCCTCTGTCAGTAAAAGGCCCTTTCCACACCTATGTTGGCCTTTGGGAGAAAACTCATTGGGCCCAGTCCTGATCAGGTTGCCAACTCCAGGTGGGCAATTCCTGTAGGTTTGAGGGATGGAGCCTGGAGAGGGTGAGGTTTGAAGAGGGGTGGCACCTCAGACAGGTACGATACCATAGACTCCACCCTCCAATCCAGCCATTCCCTGATGAGGAACCATTGTTGCCAATCTCCAGGTGGGGGCTGAAGATCACTCAAAATTACAACTGCTCTCTAGGAGGGAGGGGGGAGGAGATGGAAAACTAAAGGTAGGTTGATGGTTGGCTCGGAGGGAGATAGGGTTATCAACTCCAGGTTGGGATATTCCTGGAGATTTGAGGGGTCGAACCTGGAGAGGGTGAGTTGAGGAGGGGTGGGACCTCAGACAGGTACAATGCCATAGACTCCACCCTCCAAACCAGCCACTCCCTCCTGGGGAACCACTGTTACCAATCTTGGGGGTGGGCTGGAGATCACTCAAAATTACTACTGCTCTTCAGGTAGCAAAGATCAGTTCCTCTGGAGAAAATGGTGGACTCTGTCATTATATCCTGCTGAGATTGCCACAGTAAATTGTCACTGAGTACCCAAAGCCGGAGCACTCTCCCAGAGCCTCTTTCTAGAGCTCGTTGTATTTATTTCTATAATGGCCTTATTCCTAGTTTAATATAAAACAATAAAATCAGAATTAAAACTATAAACTTAACCCTTACATGATGGCGATCAAATTGCATCACAACTATTACAATGGTGCCCTGGTGTTAGAAAATTAAAGGCAGAAAGGGCTAGACCCTATAAGGGATTGCAGATTATAAGTATCCTACCTTAGGTAAACCAAGGCAGTTATCAAACTGTGTCCTTGAAGATTAGAGACTATGGTACAGGATGGTAATAGGTGGGGTCAGATGATATTTGACATCCACTCTCTCACCCAAAAGCCTTTTGGAAGAGCTCCATCTTAAAGGCCCTGCGGAACTGTACAAGGTCCCGCAGGGCCCTGATATCTAGCGGGAGCTCATTCCACCAGGTTGGGGCCACGGCCAAAAAGGCCCTGGCTGAGACCAGATGGATGTCTTTTGTGCCAGGGATCATGAGTAAGTGTTGATCTAATGAGTACAAGACTCGACGGGGCAAATATGGGGAGAGGTGGTCTCATGAGAATGTTAGGAAATACCAATATTGGGAGATACCAATATTTTTTGGGTTCAATACACCTGAACCCCCCAAAATACCATTTTTTTTTTTTTTGCACACTGGTCTGTTACAAATATTTTACAGAAGCCAGGCAAAGAAAGCGACAGAAACCAATCTGATTTTTTTTTTTTTTGGGGGGGGGTCTAATTCATTTACAGCTTTTCTGATCCCTTCCTTTTAATCCAGCCAGCTTGGCCCCTGCACCCTGTGTAGGGACAAGGCTTGCAACTCTGGGCTGGGAGATTCTGATATTTGGGGTGTGTGTGGAGCCTGAAGAAGGTGGGGTTTGAAGCAGGGATTCATTACAAGGGGATTCATTACAGGGAGCTTGACCTAAGGATGCCCATAGTGTAATATTCCTCCTTGGCATCTGAGTAAGCCATTAGGCCTATTTATATCTCTCATACTTCCTGTGTATTAAAGGGAGCTGTAGAGGATTGCATACTTGGCAAGGGACATGCAATGATAGCTAGCTGTGAAAACAAAAGATTTCATTGGCCCAGGTATGGCAAACTCTGCACTGCTACATACAACCAAGTTGGTCTGGCAAGGATGCTCTGTTTCACATGGTCTCTGAGGAGAATGGCACTATGGACTGGCACAAAGCAGAATTCTTGCCTTCTCTAGAGGGGACTCCTGTGGCATTTCACAGCTGCATGACAAATACTCAGTTGCTGAAGTCTTTTTCTGCTTTGCATTTTCATGCTGGGGGAAGCTGAACCTGTTGAATTTTTACTATACAAGTAACTGTTAAAGGCATGAGAGCCTTTCCAGGAAAACAATTGTCACCCCCAATGTTTTAATATATTTTTAATCCTTTTAATGTAAGCCGCCCTGAGCCTGCCTTGGCAGGGAGGGCAGGATAAAAATCAATCAATCAATCAATCAATCAATCAATCAATCAAACAAACAAACAAACAAACAAACAAACAAACAAACAAACAAACAAATAAAATAGATGGCAGGATTGCTGCCATGACCCTCCTGGACCAGATCCAGGTTGTGTCTCACTCTTTGTACACAGGTGTCATTATTCTATTGTTGTCCTCCTCTGGCGAAGATAATTTGTTGATGTGTTTTGCTGGACTCTACTTTGTTAATACAGGAAAAAATAGTTGCAATAGAGATCCTGCCAAATTCTACTGAAACCAGACTTCATTATTTGGGTTTGAATTACAGGGGTCCACTGCTGTTATGTCAACATCTAGTAAACCAAGAGTCCACTGCTAAGGTTTACCATATAGAGGCCACATGTGCCATATGTTACAGTATTGTCCCAAGGCTCTTCCTGCTCTGCTAGAGACATCAAGAGTGCAGAGCCTGTAGAATGAATGAAGATGATGTGGCAGCAGGCCTTGTTCCAAACCATACTTTTCCAGGGCTCCTAACTGTGTGGGCAGTGCTGCATGTGCACAAGATCTATGCAGGCCTTCAAGAAAAACAACATATGAGAGTCTCCCCCTGCCACCTCAGTTTAGGGTTGCCAGTCTCCAGGTGGGGCCTTGAGATCTCCCAGAATTACCACTGGTCTCCAGACTACAGAGATCAGTTCCCTTGGAGAAAAATCTGGGTCCAGACATGTTTAAGGACTTTTAAATATCATTGACTTCAATGGAAGAATTAACTCTGATATTAATCATCTACTATTTAAATCTTAAAATGTCTTATAATTGTTTAACTCGGGCTGGATTATGCCCAGTGCTCAATAATACACAAGGATGGATTAGCTCTTTAGTCTACTAAAGAAGATCCCTCTGGACACAGGGAAAACCAAGTCAAGTCCCAGTGATGCTGATAGCACTTGTTCAGTTTGGACCCAGTTTGTGGCAGCGTGAGAGCAAGGGAGTCTTCACCCATAGTCATTGTGGATACTGACCAAGTTTGAGCCCACAGGGGCCGCTTGGCTTGATTTACTCCTGAGCCATCTTAAACTTTCAGTCTAGCCCTGATTACACAACCACATGCATGCCTGAATAAGTCATTATATAATGTTATTATTCCATTGTGATGATGCATCTGTATTGGGAAAACCCATAGAAACTGAGCCAGGCCAGCATTCAGATGGAACATTTTGAATAGAAACCATATATGCTTGATGTGTCAAATGTTGAAAACATTAGTGCTTCAGATCATATCACACAAAATGCATTCATTGTGAGGAACCTTGATTTGTTTTCTCATCTTTTGTTTACTAGCTCACCATCAATCAAACAGATAAAAGCATAAAAAGAGCCCTTTCTTTCAGAATTGCAGGTAATGAGCTGAATTTTCTGTTGGTATGCAGATCTAATGAGTAATGGAAATATTTCTTTATATATATATATCTGCTTTAAACATTCCAAATAGTTACTAAGGTAAAGGTAAAGGTTCCCTTGCTCGAAAGCCAGTCGAATCCGACTCTAGGGCTGCGGTGCTCATCTCCGTTTCAAAGCCGAAGAGCCAGCGCTGTCCAAAGACGTTTCCGTGGTCATGTGGCCGGCATGACTAAACACAAGGCGCACGGAACCACTTGAGCCACCACAGCTCAAATAGTTACTACCTGTAAACAAACAGCTGTTGCAGGGAATCTTGCTAAAACATGTTTTAGCAGGCAATCAAGACAGGTATGACAGGAGGAATGAGAACTGCAACAGGGGCATTTTTCAGACAGCAGCTGCCTTTTGCATTTTTACACATGTTGTGCCCCTTCTGGTGATCATGCTATCAGTGGGATAAGTTCAGGCTTCACCTGATGGTTCTGTCTGTTCTGGGTTTCCCCCCGTTTTTGTTTTTGCACTGAAGCATTTGAGCATTTCAGCAGGCTTGTTTGGATATGTGGGTGAATTGTGAGTTGTTGCAGAGTCCTGGCTGCTTGAGATAGGGTGTGAAAGGGCCATTGTTTGACTATAATTGAGTGCCTGGGTGAATTTGAATAGCTGCTGGCCACACCCTCTGCTGGGAAGCTTCTGTTTAAGGCAGCACCTTGCCAGAAGCAGAGCTGACCTAGCTGAGATTGGAGCAGGAGCAGGAGATAGAGCTGCTAGAGGGTGAGTGGTTTTTATTTACTTTCAGATGATGTGATTTAGCTGAGAGGGTACTGTGTGGGGGGATTGTGTTTGTGAGTGTCTGGGTGAGTTGTTGCAGAGTCCTGGCTGCTTGAGATAGGGTGTGAAAGGTCCATTGTTTGACTGTAATTGAGTGCCTGGGTGAATTTAAATAGCTGCTGGCTGCACCCTCTGCTGGGGGAAGCTTCTGTTTAAGGCAGCACCTTGCCAGAGGCATGAGCTGAAGGGTGAGAGCCAAAGGGCTCTTGGCCTGTGGCTCTTAGCCTGGGGACTCTGTAAGAAGCCTAGGAAGAGCCAGAAAGCTGGGGTCCTAGTCTACTTGGGTTCCCAGTAACCTAAGTAGACTTCTACAAGGAGACCCACATAAATAAAAAGGATTTTAAAAGGGGAATTATATATAATTATTATTTTAAAAGCAATTATGAAGCCAGAATGCCAGCAGGGGGTTGGGGGCTATCCAGTGTTTTGCATGGAGTGTCACATGTATGTCTATCTGCCCACTGGACAGAAGTCTTGGGTGTGTGCCTGGTGCAAGGAGCTCCTAGTTCTCAGGGAATGAGTTTGCTCCCTTGAGGACAAGGTGGCAGACCTGGAGAAGCAGAGAGAGTCAGTTAGGCACATGGAGAAGACTCTCGGGGGCTTGTTAGATATGTCCCACTCTGAATATGGCAGCCCCACTGCTGTCAAGGAGCATGAGGGTCGAGGGGAAACAGGGCACCGTACTGCAGATAAGGGGAATGTGCCCTCAGAAGGGACCTCTTCTTCAGCTGGTGAACAGGTATCCTTTCGCACCAAGGAACTATCCCTTAGCAGGGAGGGAGGGGACCTCTTGGTAATTGGTGATTCGATCCTTAGGCAGGTAGACAGGTGGGTGGTGAACCTGCATACTGACTGTATGGTGACTTGCTTGCCTGGTGTGAAGGTAGTGGACATTACATGTGTTCTAGATAGGCTGGTAGATAGTGCTGGGGAAGAGCCAATGGTCGTGGTACATGTTGCACCAGTGATGTGGGGAAATGCAGTTATGAGGTCCTGGAGGAAAAATTTAGGCAGCTAAGCAGGAAACTCAAGGTAGCCTTCTCAGAAGTGTTCCACATGAAGGGCCGGAGAGACAGGGACAGATCAGGAGTCTCAATGTGTGGATGAGATGATGGTGTAGGGGGGAAGGGTTGAAGTTTGTTAGGCACTGAGATGCTTTTTGAAACAAGAGGGAGCTGTACAAAAGAGACAGTCACCACTTGTCCTGAGAAGGAACCAGGCTGTTGGAGCTTAAAATCAAAAAGGTGGCAGAGCAGTTTCTAAACTGTATATTGGAGGAAAGCCAACAGGAGAGGAAAAGTCTCTGGTTTGGGATGGCTCATCTCAAAGAGGTGAAGGGGTAGCTGTTACTTTTCTACAAAGAAATGGATTAGAATTGTCCACTGAGTCTGTGGCTAATGATATGGACTGCCTGGCAAGGTCTCAAGGCAGCAAGAGGAAGGTTGAGGGCTTAACATGTATGGGAAACTATAGGTTGTTTATACACAAATGCTAGAAGTGTCTGAGGTAAAATCAGGGAATTGGAATGCTTGGTGTTGGGGGGGAATAGACATTGTGGGTATTTCAGAAACTTGGTGGGATGAGAAAAATAAGTGGGATACGGTTATTCCTGGTTATAAATTATATTGGAAGGATGGGGGGAAGGGTTGGAGGTGGTGTGGCTCTGTAAGTCACAGAAGGTATACAGTCCAGTAAGATTGAGAGGGTAAGTGAATTGGATTTGCTTTTGGAAATGCTATGGGTTGAAATAGTTGGCCCAAAGAAAGCTTAACATTGTCAGTTTGTTATTGCCCACCAGATCAAAAGATAGAGGAGGATTGATGAATGAATTAAAGATAGCTGCTAGATGAAATAACTGTGTCATAATAGGTGATTTTAGCAACCCACACATTGACTGGGTCAATACATGTTCAAGTTGGGAAAAAGAGATTGAGTTTCTAGACACTCTCAATGACTGTGCTATGGAACAGTTGGTCACAGAACCTACCAGGGGAGAGGCGATCCTGGATTTGGTCCTAAGTAACACCCAAGACCTGGTGAGAGATGTAAAAGTGATTGCACCAATTGGGAACAGTGACCATAATGTTATTGAGTTTAACATTTGTATAAATAGGGATTTGGCTAAAAAGACTGACACAACCACTTTTAACTTTAAAAGGGATAACTTCTCTGATGTGAGGGGACATGTGAGGAGGAAACTGAAAGGAACAGTAGAAAGGGTCAAAACCATTGATGAAGCTTAGAGACTATTTAAAACTACGATCCTAGGTAAAGGTAAAGGTTCCCTTGCTCGAAAGCCAGTTGAATCCGACTCTAGGGTTGCGGTGCTCATCTCCGTTTCAACGCTGAAGAGCCAGCGCTGTCCGAAGACGTTTCCATGGTCATGTGGCTGGCATGACTAAACACCAAGGCACACGGAATACTGTTCCTAGAAACTCAGAAAAAATATATACCACAGGTTAGGAAAGACACAAATAGGTATAGAAAAAAGCCTGCATGGTTAACAAACAAAGTAATGGAAGCTGTAAAAGGTAAGAAGGATTCCTTTAAGTGGTGGAAAGCTAGTCTCAGTGAGGTTGATAAAAGGGAACACAGGCTGTGGCAAATAAAATGCAAGTCTGTGATCAGGCAGGCAAAAAGGGACTATGAAGAGCATATAGCAAAAAACATAAAGACCAACAATAAAACTTTCTTCGAATACATTAGAAGCAGGAAACCAGCAGTGACAAAATATGTAATCTTTCATTAAAATCTGCCTCCATTCCTGAGGACTGTAAGGTAGCTAATGTCACTCCCATCTTTAAAAAGGGCTCCAGAGGAGATATGGGAAATGACAGCCAGTCAGTCTGACATTGATACTGGGTGAATTGGTAGAAACTGTTATTAAGAAAACTGTTAAGGAATTAGTAGGCACATCGGTGAACAAAAACTATTGAGGCAGACTCAGCATGGGTGCTGTAAGGGAAGATCTTGTCTCACTAACCTGTTAGTGTTCTTTGAGGGAGTGAACAAACATGTGGACAAGGGGGACCCAATAGATGCTGTTTACCTTGACTTCCAGAAAGCTTTTGATAAAGTTCCTCATCAAAGGCTCCTAAGTAAGCTCAATAGTCATGGGATAAAAGGGCAAGTCCTCTTGTGGATCAAAAACTGGCTAGTTAATAGGAAACAAAGAGTAAGTGTAAATGGGCAATTTTCTCAGTGGAGGATGGTAAGCAGTGGGGTACTTCAGGGATCAGTACTCAGTCCGGTGCTTTTTAACTTGTTCATCAATAATTTGGAGTTGGGAGTAAGCAGTAAAGTGGCTACATTTGCAGATGACATGAAGTTGTTCAGGGTGGTGAGAACCAGGGAGGATTGTGAGGCACTCCAAAGGGATCTGTCGAGGATGGGCGAGTGGGCGTCAGTGTGGCAGATGGGGTTCAATGTGGCCAAGTGCATGGGGGTGTGGCCTAATATGCCAATGAGCTGTGCTGTCAGGGGTGTGGCCTAATATGCTAATGAATTTATGCTGTTGGGTGTGGCCTAATATGCTAATGAGTTCCTGCTGGGCTTTTTCTACAAAAATAGCCCTAGAGATAATAAATGATTTTTGAACTAAAGTTATCTTTGAATTTAAAAAACACTGTCCCAGTACTTATAACTGAAGAGCCACTGGATAGAACAAGGAAAAGCTGGGTTAAGTTTATTAGGCTGTCCTTATCCATTTGAGACTCTTGCTAGGCAGTGGAACAAGGTACATGTATGCTGAAATGGTGGGACTTCCTTTATGGAAAGTTTTTAAGGGAATACTAGATATAAATGATTCCCTGGTGAAGCTTTATTGGACATTAGGATGTGGCAATTTCTAGAATCCCTTGTACTGAAGGTTTCTAAATTGCTTCATAACTGACATTTCCATTGCCCTTTCAACTCTGTTAGTTTGTCCTTCAGCTTGAAACACTGAAATAAAAGAATTATCAGTTGTACATAATGTCAATACAATACATTTTTCTGGCTATGGGGAAAATCCCCTTGTTCCTTTTTATCTCTGCCTTCTGACAGTGGATGAAGACTTTTTTTGTTTCATTTGGTATTCCCTCAATGATACCTAAAAGAAATCAACCCTGATTGTTCCCTGGAAGGCCAGATCCTGAACCTGAAGCTCAAATACTTTGGCCACCAAATGAGAAGGGAGCATTCACTGGAGAAGACCCTGATGCTGGGAAAGATTGAAGGTCAAAGAAGAAGGGGACGGCAAAGGATGAGATGGTTAGACAGTGTCATCGATGGAACAAACATGAAATTGAGCAAACTTCAGCAGACAGTGGAAGACAGGAGGGCCTGGCGTAGTCTGGTC
Organism: Gekko gecko; assembly: GCA_029375565.1. Taxonomy (NCBI): domain Eukaryota; kingdom Metazoa; phylum Chordata; class Lepidosauria; order Squamata; family Gekkonidae; genus Gekko; species Gekko gecko. Next base: position 122,574,375 of record JAPDNY010000006.1, on the reverse strand, counting down.
CATGGGGTCGCGAAGAGTTGGACTTGACTGTGCGACTGAACAACAACAACAACAATGATACCTTTTTCCTGCCTTGCATTTTATTTTAGCACAATTTTAAATTGGTTTTGTAATATATTTTATTGGTTTTATGCATTTAATTTTTGGTAGTTCATTTTATGATGTATTTCGTTATGTGACTTTAACTGTTTGCCACTTCGGTGGTCATGGTTGAGTAGAAAAGTGGGATATACAGGGCTATTTTTGGGCAGGAACGCACAGGAATGGAGTTCTGGCTGGCTCCAGAGTTGGCCACGCCCAGCAGGAACTCCTTAGCATAATAGGCCAGACCAACAGCAGAAACTCATTAGGATTGGCTACATTAGGGGTGTGTGGCCTAACATGCAAAGGAGTTTCTACTACAAAAAAAGCCCTGGTTTTTGAGGACAAACAAGGTAAACAGAATAAGAAACAAAAGGTTATTGTGGCTGGATGACCACACTCCTGGTATCACAGGGGTGTGGCCTAATATGGTAATGAGCTGTGCTGTCAGGGGTATGGCCTAGTATGCTAATGAGTTTCTACTGTTGGGTGTGGCCTATCATACTAATGAGTTCCTGCTGGGCTTTTTCTGCAAAAAAAGCCCTGGGGATATAAATGTTAATAATAACATTTGACACCTTGATTCTTCCTGCTCTTTTTTCTTTTCTTGTGGCCTACAATAATATGGATTGCCATTCCCAAAACTTCTAAATTTATCAAGGGGATGACCTCTAGATGCCCTTCCTGCTCCCTGTTCTGTCTCTTTGTTGATGCTATTACACCTTGTTTTCAAGACCAGTAATCCTCTTCCTCACTTGCTGTTAGGAGATCTGTTGTGTATTCTCTGATACACAAGTTTTCTTGAATATGAAATATTATTGCTCTTCCATTTCCTCTGAATAAGCTTAAGAGCATTCTTTTGCTTAAGCATTGTTTTGCTTAAAAGGATTCTTTTGCCTTGGATACTGAGAAACTGAATTTTCAACTCACACAAGTTTTTACCATTCATTCCTTTGTTATCTGGAAATATTTTTGGAAGGTTAGATGCATGGGCTTCAGATCAGTCCTGTGTTTTTCTGTTTGTATTTTTTTATAAAGCATTTTTACTTCTCTGGAAATGACTGCTTCTTGCAGTTAGCTGAAGGTGGTCCTTAAATATGTCAGGACTGGGTCAGGAGTGACAAAATATTCTTCCTTCACTGGAGACAGACTATGAGTCAAATACAATTTAGAATCTACATTAAACAGCAGACAGTCTGTATTTTTGACTTTTCTCCTTTAACTGGATCTTCCATGGGTAATAAATGTGTGTGTGTTTATTTGGCAGGTGATAAATCTTGGCAAAGTGACACGGATATAGAAAAGACTAGTTTGAACCTGTGTAATCCTGCTGCTGCAGTCTACTCCCTGTAGGGTACATAGATCAAACTGACTCTTGTCAGTTTTCATTCCTTTTCCTCAAAACTTTCACCAGTCACTTTCACCAGTTATAAACAAACATACCAAAGAGGTTCTGATCACACTTTACACTATGCTCCTTTCCATGTTACTGTCAGTTGCCAGGGGGACTTACTAATTGGAAAAGGATAATAACTCAGGCTAGCCTGGTCTAATTAGATCTTGGAAGCTAAGCAGGGTTGGCTCTGGCTAGTATTTGGATGGGAGACCTCTGAGGAATACCAGGGGTCTGACGTGGAGGCAGGCAATGGCAAGCCATGTCTGAATGTCTCTTGCCTTGAAAACCCCACAGGGTCACCATGTTAGCTGTGAATTGATGGCAAAAACAAAACAAGGCTGAACTGACTGCTAAGCAGTCTCAAGAAGTCAATAGTATAACTAAAGTAAACAGGAAGAAGTAAATGAATCAACGTTTGTGATGAGAAATTCAAAGCTGAGCAAGTCAGAAAAGAAAAATGATATGCAGTGAGGCATGATGGTATTGCCCATAACTGGGTCGGAGTTGGTTTTAAGTTCCAGGTCTGGTAGGTAACAATAGCAATGAAAAGTTTGTCTGGAAAAATACAGCCGTCTTTCCTTCTCAGGCTCAGACCTCACAAGCAAACACAACTTGGCTAGTACTTAATAGAATGAACAATAACTGGGCAGGATGCTATCTACCTGCCTGCTTGTACTCATCCTCAAGTGGTGCTGTGAACTGTACTATGAGGAAACAGGTCATAGAACCATAGAACCATAGAATCATAGAGTTGGAAGGGGCCATACAGACCATCTAGTCCAACCCACTGCCCAATGCAGGACCAGCCTAAAGCATCTCTGACAAATATTTGTCCAGCCTTTTCTTGAAAGCTTTCAGTGAAGGGGAGCTAACCACCTCTCTAGGCAGCTGATTCCACCTTTGAACCACTCTGACCGTGAAAAAGTTTTTCCTAATATCCAGTCGATACCTTTCTGCTTGTAAACTATCCTCTGCTGTCCACTGGAACAGCTCCTTGCCCTCCTCCAAATGGCAGCCTTTCAAATATTTAAAGAGAGCAATCATGTCCCTCCTCAATCTCCTCTTCTCCAAACTAAACATTCCCAAGGCCCTTAGCCTTTCCTCGAAGGCAGTCTCCAGACCCCTGATCATCCTTGTCACTCTCTTCTGCACCCTCTCAATTTTGTCATGTCATGTCCTCTGAAGCTGGCAGGACACAGTCTTTCTTCCTGTCTATCCAGGACCAATGTTCAGGGCCAGTTCTAGGGAGGCATTTGCTGTGCCTCCCAGACCAACAAAAGACCCCTTATGCCAACACTGCTCCAATTCTTACTTTCCACAGAATGCCCAAGAAGGTCATAGATACTTCCAGTAAGGATGCCCTGCCTGATGTCTCCCATAATCCTGAAGCCTGTAGAGATAATCTCAGGCCAAACATAGGTGGGACAGGATACAGCCTCTCCTTTCCCCAAGAGCAGATGTTAATTTGGGAACAGCACAAGCCTGTCTCAAAGCAAAAGGGAAAGTGCAACTGCCTAATTTGTACAATTATCTGCTGCTTAATAATAGCTTGAAGCCATCATTGAGCCTAAGAAGACTTCTTCCAACTTTATCCAATGGAAGAACCTCTCAGGAGGAAGGGAGGCAAGTTAGACTGGAGGAAGTTCCTCCAGCCAAAGACTGGATATAGGCTACTGTTTCCTGTACCACACCCTTCATTACCTGTCCCCGTAAGAGTTTGGCTGTTTCCACAAGGATATTTTGCTCCACCTTGGCTTTCTTACTGTAGAGTTGTTTTGGGGAGCATCCGTGTGATATCCTCTTTGTCCTGTTTCCATGTATTCCTGCACTTTGCTGTAATCTTTCCCAAACCTGAATTGATACAATCTTGGAAAAATCACACAGCACCTTTGGACATAGTGTGGATGGAAAGGTGCACATTTTCCCAAGTTCTGCTCATGTTGGCACTATTTTCTTTACCTCTAGCCTTGGGGTGCCCCCAACTGGAAGGCTTTGAGCACCTTTTAAATCAGGAATAGCCATATCGTTATCCTTATTCTAATTCCAGACTTTTTTTTTTCCTGTGCGGATACCTATTCCCTCCAACAGGGGCCTCCCTCTCCCCCAACAGCTTTTCCTACATAGTCAGTAGACTTCCTGGGTTTGTAGAAAAATCCAAACAGTGAGGAAATCCCTTCAGGGACGGTTGAATTCCTCCAAAAAAGCCTTTTGAAATGGCCTCTGCAGGGACCTGACTCCAGGCAGCAACGGTGAGAGATTAGAACATTGGGGGGGGGGGGAGAGGAGGCTTCTGACTGGCTCTGTCAGTCAAGGGTGGGGGAGGGCCCTTTCTTTCCAGGCCTCTTTCGGCCTTGGAGGGAGGGGGGAGGGGGGAGGGGGGAGCCTTGGGGCCAGGCTGGGGGATTCCTAGAGGTTTTGGGGGGGAGTGCAAGGAGGGCAGGATTTGGGGAAGGGAGGGGCCTCAGCTGGGCATCATGCCACAGAATCCACCCTCCAAAGCAGCCATTTTCTCCAGGGAGACAGATCTCCGTTATTCACAGATCTCTGGAGTTCACCCTCCAGCAGGCCCCACTTGGAGGTTGCCAACCCTAGGCCTGGCAGCAGTCTAGGGTTGCCAGGTCCCCCCACGGGCACTGGCAGGGGATGGGGGTAGTGGGGTTGCCAGCTCCGGGTCTGGAAACTCCTGGAGATTTGGGGATGGAGCCTGGGGAGGACAGGGACCTCAGTGGGGTACGATGCCCTAGAGGGTCCGATGCCCTCCAAAGCATCCATTTTCTCCAGGGGAAGTTATCTCAGTAGTCTGGAGCTGAGCCGTAATTCCAGGGGATCCCCAGATCCCACCTGGAGGCTGGCATCCCTAGGCAGCACCCTCTGGGTGACTTGATACCACCTAATTTGCATGACTCAACTTGGCCTGGCTGCTTGCTTGCTGTTCAGCAGCCACCCTATGAAAGCCAGCAGTGGTGCAGCAGTTAGAGCCTCAGAGTAGGGTCTGCAAGACCCAGGTTCAGATCCCCATATTGCGCTGGAAGCTGACTGGGTGATTTTGGACCAGTCACATACTTTCAGGGTTGTTGTGCAGATAAAAAGGAGGTGAGAATAATGTAAGCTGCTTTGGTCCCCACTGTGAAGAAAGACTATAATTTTCCTTGGTAGAAGCTGTGGGGGAGGGGTGTGGAGACAAAAAGCTGAAGACAGATAAAGGCAGATAAAGGTTAAGTTGGCTGTTGGGTGGGAAGGAAATAGGGTTGCCAACTCTGGATTGGGAAACTCCTGGACATTTAAGGGGTGGATCCTGGGGATGGTGGGGTTTGAGGAGGGGAGGAACTTCAGACCAGTATAATGCCATAGACTCCACCCTCCAAACCAGCCATTTCCTCCATGAGAACTACCATTGCCAGCCTCTGGGTGAGGGCTGGAGATCACCCAGCATTACAACTGTTGTCCGGGTGACAGAGATCAGTTCCCCTGGATAAAATGGCTGCTTTGGATGGTTGAGTCTATGGCTCCACCCCCAGAAGGGAGAAAGAGTGTGAGATAGGTAAGGGTAGAGGGGAGGAAGCAAAGGTGTGAGGAATGGGATGACTATCCCGCAAGTTTCTTGCGGGTCTCCACTTGTAGTATTATAATTATCTATTGCAATGATATACTAGTTTCCACTTTCTTTCTTTTTTTAAAAAATGTAAGTCTGTAGCTGTTATGTATTGGGATTGAATCATCCCTGACTGAATCACCCTAGAGACTGGCTGATTGAATCACCCTAGAGACTGGCTGAGCTTGGAGCACAAGAACAATAGCCGACCAGGACTCTAGAATAAACCAATCAAGTAGTAATGTTTTGTAACAGCCTATCATGGGGAGTGTGTGTGTGTGGGGTGTGGTGTTTCGCATGCATATAAGCAGAGCTCTGGCCCTGCTAGACTTGTCTTAGAGTTAAGCTGAAATCACTAATAAACTATGGCCCCGGTCACACGGGAGGATTTGCCCCATGAAACGGACGGGTTGAGGGTGCATCAAATGGGCACAATCATACGGCAACATCTGGGAAGTGTAGTGCACCCATCACCAACCCGTACCATTGGCCCAAAGAAGCGGATTTAAAAAGTACCAGCAAAAGGGTAGTAGCAACCGGAAAACGTGGGTTGCAGGCAAGCGTTGGATCACACCGGATGTATTTTTTCAAGCCTCCACAGTATGCAAAGAAATGTAAGATTGCTCATGCGCAAGAATGCGAAAGTGAAACCCTTTGATGCACTTCAACATCGCCATGTGATCGCCGGTTATCAGTGTCCACGCGGCATCTCGGGGACCCGTCTAATCGTGCTATCACGCATCTTTTTGCTCTGGCTCTAATTTGCCTCCCTTCAGCAGTGCAGTATCCCGCTCATGTGACCGGGACCTCTGAGCTGATCACTATACATGTCTCAAACCCAGTATATTTCAGTAGCATTTTGGGTTGCAGATGTATAGGTAAGAGTACTGACTGCACATTTCTCCTGAAACCAAAAGCTGGGAACTAGTAGATTATCTCCACAAGTTATCATTACTCTATATAATGATAATAGCTGTTACCAATTTTTGAAAAATCCAGAGAGAAGCCATCCAATGACCAGGGGGAAAATGATGGCCATGGGGATGGGGGGACTGAGGCAAGGGAAATATGGGGAAGATTTCATGTGAATGTTGTGTTGCCTCTGTGAATGCCTCTGCACTCTCAGCAGCAATGAGAACTACATGGAGAATCATCTCTGTGTAGCAGCAGCCCTTATTTACACAAGCATGAGTCAGAAGCAGTTACCCATGGGCTTCCCTGTAGGTTGTTATCCCTGTATGGTTGTCCTGAGATGACAAACACCATCTCTATACATAAGAAATTCCACATTGTTTCAGCCACACCAGCTTGTTGACAGTCTTGGGTCATTTGTAATGTAACCCCCCCCCACCCCCAAAACACAACCCAACATGAGAAAACAATCCTGTTAGTTGGAGCAGTGCCCTTCTGTATGGTCAGAACTATATGCACCTTGAACTCCTTCCCTTGACTCCACATTGGTTACCCAAGAGACCCTTATTGTAAGGGCTGTAGGTCACTTTGCTGATTCATGGAAAACTTCAAAAGCAACAGCCATGTAATACGTTTTTATGAGGACCTCAGAACTCAGAATTCCTCAGAACTCTTCATGAGGGTGGATTAAAAAAATGTATGGAGAAAAGCTATATCAGGGTATGGCAGAGACAGCCATAGGGAACAATTTGAACATTTATCAAAGGTCATCTTGGTTGCAAGATGCACCACTGGAACTGAGAAACAAAAATAGCTACTCCTAACTCTGAGAACATAAGATACAGCAATTTATGGAAATGTAGGTGCCTTGTCACACAGCCAAAGAAAAATATGGTCATCCTTACAGTAACAAAATCTGGCGATTAATTTTAGGGGATGTTCTCAGTAAGGAATCCCAGTTCATTTCAATCTCTTATTTACTACTTGAATATCTAAGGACAAATGCTCCTGATACAAAGTCCTTTTGTCCCCCACATAGTTATCATTAGGGCTTATGATCAGACATACCGTTTAGACCTTAATGCTCAGTTCCCCAATGGAGGAAGTCATGTCAGGTCAGGAAAGTGGTGTAGGAGAACGGCTTGTGTTCTCTTCTCATGCCATGGTCCTGATCCTGCTTGGACTCACCTATGCTTGAGGATTAAGTTCTGAGAAATGCGTGCCTGACTGAATGCCATCATGTGGAACACAAATACTTTGTAAGGTGAGAATCAGCACTCAATAAGTAAACGGTTGAATTGAACATTTATACAGAGAGTGATTAAAATGTGGGATTTGCTGCTGGAGGATGTTGTGATATTGACAGGAATAAACAGTTTTGAAAGGGGATTAGATAGATTCATGGAGGATAGGCCTATCCGTGGCTATTAGCCATGGTGACTGAGGGGAACCTCCACATTCACAGGCACTAAATCTCTGAATCCCAGAGCCAGGAGACAACATCAGGGGAAGGTCTTATCCTCTATGCCCTGTTGTTGGCCCTCCACAGGAACTAGTTGGCCACTGTGAGAGACAAGATGTTGGACTAGATGGACCACTGGTCTGATATTATATTCTTATGTTCATGGGAATTCAGAAGCCAGATTTGTGAACCTAGCAGCAGTCTCCCATAAACTGTGAAATGTAGTAATCTCTGTGCCAATAACCAATCTGCTCAACATGTTTCTAACAACCTTCATTTCTAATAAAGGTGCCTTTGCTCCAATCCTGATCAATACATGATAATCTTTGTGTGTTTTGTTTTGTTTTAAAAATCAGCAAAGACATGCACACATAAGCAGTGTCTGGACTGGAACAGCGCAGTTACATAAGACACATCTTGGAATCCTGAAAGATCAGTGCAGCCTGCCTCTCTTAACAGAGCAAAACAGATTATGGAACACTTGCACCACTGATGTCATTTCAGACTTCCTTCAGCAAACACTGTTGTAGGGATTTGATTGGTTCATCAATCTGGCAAGTTAAAACTAGTCTGAGTGAGCAGCTGCATAAAAGCTTCCACACCCAGCCATAAATTCTTCAAGCCATGCTCACTCTATTCCCAAATGTATTTGGGCATGTTATCACAAAATGAATCCTTTATAATCACTACCATGAGTATAAGGAAGTGATATAATCAGAAAGTTAAAAGACCAACATGAGCTAATTTTAAGCACAAAGTCATAACATATAAAACATAGTTCTTCAGATGCTGCCATGTGCCTTTGCATTTACTCCCGAATATCAGACTGAAGGAATATTTTTCCCTTCAAATGTTCTAAAGTTACCTAAACTACTATCTTTATCTCTCCCTGCAGTGGTGCTTCAGGGAACTCTGGCAATTTTGACTATCAGTGGTACGGTCAAAATTTTCGCACCAGCTTTTGTTGACAGAAAACATAAGACAGTGTTCTGCCTTCAGTTACTGGGTCTTCTTGCAATGAGTGGTTTGCAAGTGTGATAGGAAACAGGCAGGCTCTTGAAACAGAAACTGTCAGACTGCAGCTTGTTCGGTCATTGCAGGGTCAGGGAAAAGTCATAAACCTCCTTCGATATCAGTTTGGTTAAAAAAAGGGGGACATATTTGTTATGGAAAAAATATTAGATTAGCAATCCCAGGTTGATTCAAATCAGTATGTGGTACCCATTAGTTGAATTTATCACAAATAATGAATTTTTTCATTTCTCTCTTCCTAAAGACAAATTATTTCTTTGATTCTGTTTTATAGACAGTTGCTGATATTTTATTGCTGATTGTAGGGATTATTATTTCAAGTTTGTTGTGGTTTTGTTAGAGGTATTATGAATGGTTTTATTGTTGTAATGTTTTTGTATTCTAAGTAATTTTAATGGTAATGTTGTATCTCTATTTGTTACAATAAATAAAATATATTTTAAAAATAATTTTTTTAAAAAAAGACTGGTATGTTAAACCTGTGGGCACAATGTAGCCAAGCTTTTCAAAATCTCATTTTTCATTTCCTGTCTGTGTCAACTCAGCTCTTCTACTGAAATAAACGGGACTTCAATGTGATCAACTGGATCGTGCCCAGCATTTTGTCAGCATGCCTTTCATATCATAGTCAAAGACACTAAAAAGTTCTGCGCCAAAGACTGCATTGCAGAGAGCAATATGTGACTACTAATAGAATCTTTTTGCTTCAACAGAATTCTCAAAAGTTAGAGCTGTTCCACAAATTGTACATAATGAGAAGGTAGAATGATTTGGCAGAATAACTGCCTTATGCTGACTCAGTACATTGGTCTATCAGAGTCAGTATTGTCTACTCTGATTGGCAGCATCTTTCTATAGACTCAGGTGGAGATCTTTCTCATCAGTTGATTCTTGCAACTAGAGATGTTGGGGATTGATCCTGGGACTTTTTGCATGTAAAGCAGATATTCTACCACTGAGCTGCAGCCCTTTGAAGAATGCAGCTGCAGGACGCCATTTTCAAATCACTCCATGGTTAAAAAACCCCCTGCATGTAGAAAAGTAGCATGTCAGTGAAAAAAACCCTTGAGAGCAGTCCTCTTCCTGATTTTGACCACATGTGAAACTTTTTATTGGGACCATTTGGGAGGAGCATTTGAAAACTACTACTCTCCATCTGCAGTTGAAAGTGATACAATCTCTAACCATTCCAGTCTGCCACCCACTTTTCTGTAATGGTACCGAATGCCTCTAACTTTAAAAGAAGGCTAAAATCCAGCCATCACCAAAGCCGAAGAACATGGACATGTCCGTTTGAAAGCTGCCAAGGTGAGGCCAGATTTCCTGAGACTTTGTTGGCACTGAGAAATTTCAAGAGGTAACACCCCCTATGGAAAATATTTTTGATACTATGAGTCATTCTGCTGTCAGTTTTGAATAAAACCTGCCAGAAGATATTTCCATAGGCAGTTGGTTTGCTGAGCCATAATTAATATGAGAATCATCTACTCCAAAAAGCAGCTGCCATCTAGCTAATCCATTATCTGGTCCATACACAGAATCTAACATGAAAGGGTACAGGTCCCCAATGGCATCAATTTCTGTACAAGCCTCCTAGCAGTTATACCTGTGCCACTGAAGTCATGCAAGTAAGGGGAAGTGAGTCACCAAGAGACCGATCAGATGACTCTTTAGATTCGCATGAGGCACGGATCTAAAGGTAATGTCCAGACACAAACATCTGGGAAAGCGTCCCTCTTCAGTCAGACCATCCTGAGCAGGCGCCATTTAAAAAAATCTCTACACATGTGTGGATCAACAAGGACACGCTGTCACGTCTATGCGCATGTGCAAAATTTTTTTTAAAAAAAACCCACTGTACGTCTCCTTCAACAAGGACGTGCTGTGATGCTTATGTGCATGTGCAAAAAGTTTTTTTAAAGAAACCCCACCATGCACACCTCCTTCAGTGGACGCCATCTAGACAGTCCACAATGGAGGCAGTGCGCAGTAAGGCAATTCCCCCAGGGGATGTCTGGTTGTGCGATGATGGATTAAAAAGATTGGGATCAAATTCAAGCTGGCATAATGGTGGGATTAGCTGCCCATCTAAACGCACCCCAAGTTAATTATCTTGCAGCACTGGAAATCTTGCATTCTTCCCTCTGTGAATGATTGAGCCAATGATATGTTAGATTTCTGTCCCGAGACCATCACTTCTATCTGGCAAGATTTCCACTATCTCTTTGAGCAGGGATACCTCACCTTCTCCAATCCTCATTCAGCTGGATCTGTATTGCTGCCTCCCCCGACTCCATTCTCACTCTCATAAGAACATAAGAGAAGCCAATGTTGAATCAGGCCAATGGCCCATCTAGTCCAACACTCTGTCACACAGCGGCCAAAAATACCACGTGCCATCAGGAGGTCCAGCAGTGGGGCCAGGACACTAGAAGCCCTCCCACTGCTGCCCCCTCCAGCACCAAGAATAGAGTGCATCACCTGCCCCAGACTGAGAGTTCCCATCTATACCCTGTGGCTAATAGCCACTGATGGACTTCTGCTCCATATGTTTATCTAATTTCCTCTTGAAACTGTCCATGCTTGTAGCTGCCACCACCTCCTGTGGCAGTGAATTCCATGTGTTAATCACTCTTTGGGTGAAGAAGTACTTCCTTTTATCTGTTCTAACCCAACTGCTCAGCAATTTCATGGAGTGCCCACGAGTTCTTGTATTGTGAGAAAGGGAGAAAAGTACTTCTTTCTCAACCTGCTCAATCCCATTCATAATCTTATAAACCTCGATCATGTCACCCCTCAGCCGTCGTTTCTCCAAGCTGGGGAGCCCCAAGCGTTTTAACCTTTCTTCATAGGGAAGGTGTTCCAACCCTTTTATCATTCTAGTTGCCCTTCTCTGCACTTTTTCCAATGCTATAATATCCTTTTTGAGATGTGGTGACCAGAACTGTACACAGTATTCCAAATGAGGTTGCAGCAATGATTTATACAGGGGCATTATGATACTGGCTGATTTGTTTTCAATTCCCTTCCTAATAATCCCCAGCATAGCGTTGGCCTTCTTTATTGCAGCTACACACTGTCTAGACATTTTCAGTGAGTTATCCACTACGACTCCAAGAACTCTCTCTTGGTTCATCTCTGCCAGTTCAGACCCCATCAACGTGTATTTATATTTAGGACTTTTGGCTCCAATGTGCATCACTTTGCACTTGGCCACATTGAACCCCCATTTGCCACGTTGACGCCCACTCACCCATCCTCGACAGATCCCTTTGGAGTGCCTCACAATCCTCCCTGGTTTTCACCACCCTGAACAACTTCGTGTCATCTGCACATTTAGCCACTTCACTGCTTACTCCCAATTCCAAATCATTAATAAACAAGTTAAAAAGCATCAGACCGAGTACTGATCCCTGTGGTACCCCACTGCTTACCACCCTCCCTTTTTCTTTTCTTCCTTTTTTCCTACTCTTACCTGCCTGGGTTGTGCCAGTCTTAATTTATTTAATTTATTTTCTTGTTGATTGGCTATGTTGGGGAAGAGGGTGGGTGATAGTGTTACAGGGAGTTTGTTGTTGTATTTACTGTCTTATGTGGAAAACAATAAAAACATCTTCATTGGGGAAAAAAAATGGAGTGGGGCATAATTCCAAACATGGTAAAGGTAAAGTTTTCCCTTGCTCAAAAACCAGTCGAATTCGACTCTAGGGGGTGGTGCTCATCTCTGTTTCCAAGCCGAAGAGCCAGCGCAGTCCAAAGACTTCTCCGTGGTTATGTGGCTGGCATGATTAAACACTGAGGCACATGGAATGGTGTTACCTTCCCATTGAAGTGGTGCCTATTTATCTACTTGCAATTTCTTGCTTTCAAACTGCTAGGTTGGCAGGAGCTGGAGCTGGAGATGGGAGCTCACTGCATCACGTGGCACTCGGGTCTCCAACTGCTGAACTACAGACCTTCCAGTCTGTAGCTCAGTGTCTTAACCTCTGAGCCACCTCAGCCAAATATGGACCCTGTATTAAATATTAGAGTCAGAAAGTACCCACTGGTACTTTTAATATCTGAAGAAGGGCTTGTGATTTCTCTACAGTGTGTGTACATGCACACACATACACAAAACCGATGGTTATCAAAGACATGACAATTTGGCTCACACATCTTGTTTTCCAGTTGCAAACAATTTTCTGATTGTTAGTTCAGTCAGTGCCCTGGCTGTTCAGCAGGTTGCTTCAACTCTTTCTTCCTAATAGTACAGTACAGCACAATCAGCTTTTTGTACATGTGTGTTTTCACACAGCCTGATTGGGTTTTACTCCTCCCCTTGCAGAACTGCTCTAATCAGTCACAAGTCATATAAATTAATCAGAAATAAACATTACATTTAAAAAAACCCACCGTTCAGAGTTCATCTAGATAGTGATATCAATAGCTGCAGGTTTGTAAGGGTGTTTAGCTATGGGTGCCTGCTAACATTTCTGGTGAAAGTGACCTCTGTCTGGAAAATGATGGCAGTGTTTTGCAGAAACCCAATGCAAACCTGTTTGGTAGGTATTGGAGCTACTTGGTGCTGAACTGAACAGACCCAGTGATCAGCTCATATCTAATTGGCATAGTTGAACAAGGTAAATTGGACTGTTAATTTGATGCAAAGTGCACAATATACTTAGCTATCCCTGAGTGTCGTGGGTCTAACAAATTTAGAGTCCAGTGGCACCTGTAAGACCAACAAAGGTTTATTCAAGGTATGAGCTTTCATGTGCAAGGCACATTTTCCAAATTTCTAGGAAATCCTATCAGTGCAGGACACTAAATTTGACTCGAGATGGACAACTCTATACAAGGCTTTTAGCTTAAGGGGAAATTACATGTAACATTGGGGTCCAAGTTTGGATCGCTTGATATTAATTGAATTGAATTGGGAAAAGAAACCCGTGAAGAGGGCTGATGTAGACTGAAGCCGTGGCACTGTGAAAGAAGGGATTAACTCTTCCTTAGTGTTTCCATTAGTGCAATATCTCCCTCGCTTTTTGTCTTAGTAAGGAAAAAGGCAGATCTCTATAGCGTACATGGGTTTTTTTTTCTTTATTGCAGTTTAAAGTAATGTAGTAGAAGCATTTTCAGCTGGAGAAATGGCATCAAGGGGGTCAGGCAGAGTTAAATCTCTGTCCCCCAGCCTCACTACCATGATTGATATCAGTCCTTCTCATACCTACTTTTTGTTGCTAAATTACACATTGGTTTTTTTTTGTCAGATTCTCCCAATCTTTTGTTGTTTGGCTCTTAGTGTGCAAATTTAGTTTCTAGAGGAAGGTGGGTTGTAGGTCTGTGAGCTGCAAAATGTAGTTTCTCTTTAACCCACAAATATTTACACGGCATATCCCTGAATATGTGCGTTGACAACATATACCAATATTGGCTCACTCCATGATAAGACCTGGGCAAGAATGTTTTGCAGATACTGGGTATTACTTTTGACTGCTTGGCCTGTAGGTGTTAGGCAGAGCAGAAGACAGCCACAGCCATAAGACTATCATACAAACTGTGGTATGTTTCACACATAACAAACCATAGTTTCTTATTACAGAAAGAAACCTGAGAGATCTCCAGGTTTCCATCCCCCCCCCCATTTGTGACTTACAACTTTTGCAACAAACTGTCATTTGTTATTGCTACAAAACTGCAAAATATGATTGCCTCTTTCCCCCCCACAAACCAGGACTAAGCCAGAATTAGAGTCCTGGATTATAGGGTAAAAAGCTAATCAAATTTTGTGGTTTGGATATAACTACAGACTATGGTTTGCCCTGAAATTAAAATAATTACTGACCTGAAAGGAGTAAGGGGAGGGAGCGTGTGTGAACTGGAGGATCCCCACATGCTCTTTCACTTTATAGCAAACTACTGGCATGCCTCTTTCTCCTCTGGATGATGCAGTTGGGACATTCAATAACACAACAAGAAACCGCTATGCACTTAAGGGTGATAGTAGTAGCAATTGAAAACAGAGACGTCTTTAAGCAGAGGTGTCATACTCTTTGGTAAATGTTAAGGTGCCTGCTTGCCCAGTTTTACAGTTCTGTGGCTTATGCTCAACTTCATTTGGGCTCACTCCAAGTAACTAGATTAAAGATACCACAATGATGGGTTCCTTCATGCCAGCACAGCTGATGTCACTGAATTTTCAAATTGGTCCCACCCTAATGGTGTTTGCCGCTTCACTACAAATAATTTTTTTTACATTATTAGGGTGGGATGACTCTGCTAGTCAGACCAGTTTGATGGTAATTTGAATGGTTACCTGTCAGCTTCTGTAATCCTCTGTTGTTCAAAGGGAAGGATATCCTGTTACTTGAATTTATAATTTGTGGCCCATCTGGCTGTCCACAGAAGGGATGCTACTTGACTTGGTTTATAACTTGCCGCCCCTTCAAAAAGAAGAAAGGAAAGTTTTCAAACTGAAAAAGCAGAGTACAAGGTACAGAAGGTGGTTCAGTGGTTAAGACGCTTAGCTGCAGACTGAAAGGTCGGTAGCTTGGCAGTTCAAGACCCAAGTGCTGTGTGACAGTGAGCTCCCATCTCTGGCCCCAGCTCCTTCCAACCTAGCAGTTCGAAAGCAAGAAATTGCAAATGGATAAATAGGTACCACTTTGATGGGAAGGTAACAGCGTTCTGTGTGCCTCGGCATTTAGTCATGACCACATGACCATGGAAATGTCTTCAGACAGCACTGGCTCTTTGGCTTGGAAATGGAGATGAGTACCGCCCCCTAGGGTTGGATTCAATTGGCTTTTGATCAAGGGAAGCCTTTTAATATCACACAAATCAGCCAGAGCCACAAATAATAAACAATTAGTATATTCCAACAATGTTTAAAATGATGATAATACTGTTGCCAATAATGACAGTGCCCAGAGTTCTATGTACATTACAAACAATATAAGGCCCCAAATACAATATCTGATAATGCATATAAAATTCACACATATCCAGTTCATGTGCATTTTTTCTTTCAAAAGGATAAAATATCCAATTCAAATTAATTGTGTGTCCAACTCACATGTATAAGGAGTCACAGGGTATAATATAACCACAAAGGTGTTACATTCCAGTTCATGAGGCTATTTATTATTCTGACCTTCAAATAGGATGGATGAAACTGCCAGTGTCTATTCTTACCACAACACAGAATATTCTACAGCACAAAATTCCAGAGACATATGTATGGTGCTTGCAGGGCCACTTAGCTGGCAACTATTGTCATGTGGTTGATAGAAAATTTAAATGTCCCAGTCATATAACTCGAGTTGGTCACATGGGTCTTTGCTGTTGAATTGTCACACCTACTCCTCAGCATGGGTTTATCAAGAATAGGACATGCCAGACCAATCTTATCTCCTTTTTTGACAGAGTTACTAAAATGGTTGAGTATGGCAATGCTGTGGATATAGTGTATCTAGATTTCAGTAAAGCATTTGACAAAGTTTATCATGATATCCTTGAGGATAAGCTGGTTAAGTGTGGGCTGGATGGTGCAACCGTTGGATGGATTCATGGTTGGTTGAAAAATTGTACCCAATGAGTGCTCGTAAATGGCTCTGAGTCTACAGGGAGGGAAGTCTCAAGTGGAGTGCCACAGGGCTCGGTCCTGGGCCTGGTGTTGTTCAATGTTTTTATAAATGACCTGGAGGAAGACATAGAGGGGATGCTTATCAAATTTGCAGATGACACATAGCTGGGTGGGATTGCTAATTCTGAAGAAGACAGAGTCAGGATTCAAAATGATCTAGATAGGCCGGAAATGTGGGCTGAGGCAAATAAAATGAAATTCAGTAGAGATAAGTGCAAAGTCCTACACCTAGGCACAAAAAATCAAAGGCACAGATCTAGAATGGGAGGGACTTGGCTTGACAGCAGCACATGTGAAAGGGATCTAGGTGTTCTGGTTGATCACAAGCTAAACATGAGCCTGCAGTGCAATGTGGCTGTGAAGAAAGCTAATGCAATCTTAGGATGCATTAACAGAAGCATTGTGTCCAGATCACGGGAGGTGGTAGTTCCGCTCTATTCTGCTATGGTCAGGCCTCATCTGGAGTACTGTGTCCAGTTTTGGGCACCACACTTTAGGAAGGATGTTGACATGCTTGAGCGTGTCCAGAAGAGGACAACTAGGATGGTGAGAGGGTTTGAATCCAAGTCTTATGAGGAAAGGCTGAAAGAGTTGGGTATGTTTAGCCTGGGAAAGAGAAGACTTAGAGGGGACATGATTGCAGTCTTCAAGTATTTGAAGAGCTGTCATGTAAAAGATGGAGCAGATCTATTTTCTTTTGCTCCAGATTGCAAGACTAGATCTAATGGGTGGAAATTACGAGGGAGTTGTTACCAGGTAGATATCAGGAGAAACTTCCTAACTGTAAGAGTGGTTGAGCAGTGGAGCAGTCTGCCTCGGGAGGTGGTGGATGCTCCTTCCCTTGACGTTTTCAAGTGAAGGCTGGACGACCATCTTTTGGGTATGTTGTAGGTATGTAGGCCTATCTTTTGGCTATGCTCCTGCAGAGTGCAGGGGGTTGGACTAGATGACCTGCAAGGTCCCTTCCAACTCTAACATTCTATGAGTCTATGATTCTACGATCTATGGTGCTGTGACAATTCCTTGGGAAAGATCCATACACTGGTTGGATGGTTTCAGCATTCTCCTAGTTATGCAGGATTATCTCCTAGGTAACCAACTCCCATATGGCTGTGAGAAGGTCTGAAGAGCACCACAATCAACAACCATCCTAATGGGGGGTTTGTTTGTTCATTTTGCAAAAAAACAGAGAAAATATTCATAAAGATATAGGCCAAGTTCAGACTGGCAGTTTACCCCGAGAGAGGTGCGTTTCAGCAACGTTTCGCAAGCAGATTAAAGTGGGCATTCACACAGGGAAAAATGGGAGAGGGGACAAAAACTGAACCTAAAACCTAGAATCCAGAACCTGACAAAGGTTAGTCAAATATAAGAAAGGGGGCCAATATTAAAAACTTACTGAAGGAAATATATAAAATACATGTATTTATTAATCACAAATTTAAAATTATATAAGGGCCCAATCACACTTTATATATAAATAACAAACAATAAAACACAAGGGCTCATAAATCCTGACCTGACACGTTTTGGCCTACATGGGCCTTCCTCAGAGGTCAATAGTGAGGAACATATTGGCTATTATAAAAATATAGTACAATCATGGAAATACAAAGCATAAATTCAATAAGGACCAGAAGCAAGTTGTTTCAAGATAAACCACCAGGCACAGAGTTTGCTTGAGGTTTATTACCACCAGGCACAGAGTTTGCTTGAGGATTATTTGGCTCTACAATCATAGGAAGCTGATTCCTGGATCAGAAGTTTATATCTGAGAACCACTTGGCATGTGATTACACTATTAGAAGCCTCATTTATTTTTTACTCTGTATGAAATAAATTTTTCTTAGGCAAATAGACTCAGCATGGATATTTTGCAACTGTTCAGATGCATGCTAACGCAAGAAGCCCAAGTGGAAAATAGGAGCCAGTGTAGTATTTATCAGTAGCCACATGGTAGCAGTATTGCTCCGTACTTCCTGTGTTAGTTGAAGAGGTCTGAAGAGGACACATGGAAATTGTATCGAATCTTTTAAAACTATGTGCTAAACTGCCATTAGACTAAGCATGTTTTGACAGAAGACAGGAGTATGCTTGAAAGGAGATGTTTGTTTTTCTTGTTTGTTTTTATTATTTGGGAAATTGATTTTAGGCATTTTTCAGTGAGCAATTCAGGTCCCTTCAGGGAGAAAAACAACTTATAAATGCCGCAAACAAACAAACAAACAAACAAACAAACAAACAAACAAACACAAATAGGTAGAATCCTAGGGATCCTGTTCAGCTAATGGAGGCATTTCCTCTGGCTGAAGGAGCTGGCCCCTGATGCAAGGCACTTGTCTTGAGTCAAGGGGAGTCTCCACCCACCAGTGAAAAGTGCTCCACTCCAGTAATGAAAAAAGATCTGTGGAGTCCAACCTATAGATTAGATTGGTAGGGTAAATCAAGAGACTATGACCCATTTCCCACTAGCCACTGCTCTGTCCTCACTCTTCCTTTTCCCCGATTCTATGTATCAATTTCCCACCACTAGCTGCAGGGCCACATTTTACCCCACAGCTTCACCTGATTTTCCCCACCTCTTCTCAATCCTGTTTTTTGGGGATCGAAAGACATGGGGGAAATTGGGTGAAGCTGCAGGGCAAAATGCAGCCGCACAGCTACTGGTGGAAAATTGACACATAGAATTGGGGTTGGGGGGGAAGGAAGAGCGAGGATGGAGCAGCGGCTAGTGGGAAATCAGTCTTTGTGTAGCCCAGCAGGATTCTGTGCTGCATGATGTTCACATGAGTCAGTAACTGCAACATTTTGTTTCAGAATATCCTGTTTCCTCAGTACAGTCATATTGAGAGGTTCTTACACATTTTATGGAGATTCCCCCCTCCTGGTGACCTGGTTAGAGGCTGAACAAACTACTATTTCTGTTAAATAGTAATGAGGAAAACATAATTGAAGTCGTGGCAAAGGTTTTACTGGCTGCTGCTTCTATGCATAGTAAAACTTTGTAAGTGCTCAATGCAGGCTAATGTTCAACTGACATTGTATTGTATTCAGAATTTGAAGTTTTATCGCTCAGATTTTATGTTTTTACTTTTTACTTCTGTGAAATGCCATTGAAGGAATTGTTTGTGAGTGTGTGACCTGGTTAGCTGTCTCCAGTTTTTGAGGCCCTTTCCACAATCACTGATCTCAGTCCAGTTAAGAAAAGTGG
Organism: Gekko gecko; assembly: GCA_029375565.1. NCBI lineage: Eukaryota > Metazoa > Chordata > Lepidosauria > Squamata > Gekkonidae > Gekko > Gekko gecko. Next base: position 122,555,062 of record JAPDNY010000006.1, on the reverse strand, counting down.
AAACGATTGTCATGGGATGTCTGTGTTACTCAAACTGGACCCAAACGAAGGGGGAATTCACTTTAAAAGGGTCCCAGAAAGGAATAATGCAGGACCATGTAAGTCTGTGTATAACAGGGTGGATCTCAGTAGGCATACCTCAAAATAAAATTACAAAGAAAGCGAGTGAGAGACTGACGCAAGCAAACAACTTTATTGTATACAAAATAAAATAAAAAGAATAAAACCATAAAGAACCTACACTAGGAATCTGATTCCCTAAGTAACTGCACACACACCCCAACAAGAGGGCATAGTTATAAAAGGTGAGAGGGAGGGAATTAATTGTGAAGTTTTAAGGAAGTGACATACAACCTGAAATCCTAGGCTTCAGGTCTGAAGATGTCCAGGGGCAAACACAGCTGAAGTCTAAGGAGCAGAGCAACAAAACCCAAAAACAAAGTGCTTGGATGCAGTTGCAGGGGTGTTCAGGTAGCAGGAGAACCTGGCACACTTTTCACTGATGGTCTGATGGTCTTTTTATGGGGAAAAGTTCCGTAGCTAAACATGGAAACCCACCTTCCCAGAAACATTTGGTCCAAGATTGAATTTAACTGGGCAGTTTGAAGGATATTACTGTCAAAATCTAATGGGAAAATTAGCAGAGAAATTAAAATTGAATATAAACATAGTGTTAACTGAGATTAGATTCTTGTGTTTTATGCTGAGGAGGGGGAAAAGAGCAAATGTTCCAAAAAGTAGCCAGTGTGGTGTAATAGCAAAGAGTGTTGGACTTGAATCTGGGAGACCGAGGTTCAAATCCCTACTTGTATCATGGAAGTTCCTGGGTGACCTTGGGCTAGATATACTCTCTCAGCCTAACCTACCTCACATGGTTGTGCAGATAAAATGGAAGAGAGGAGAATGCTGTAAGCTGCTCTGGGTCCCCACTGGGAGAAAGGCAGGGTAGAAATGAATGAATGAATTAAATAAATGGGTTCCTCTTCAAAATGTTTGAGAACTACTGATGTATGGTATACAACTTTTTTTTTTTTTAAGTTGGGAGGAATAACTTTCCTTTTTTTTTGTCCCTTCCTATTCTGGCAACTGACCCCTGGTCCTAAAGCCACCTCTCTTATTTCAAACACTAAATTCTTTCTTAATTTATGCATAGCAGACATGATTTGGGTATTTGTTACTGTAAAATGTTGGCTACTGTACGGCTGAAAGAGGGAACTGAACTAAAAAAATAAACTCATGTACAAGATGAAAAAGGAACCACATATCCTTTTTCACTTCTCATTTTCTTTGCTCATCTTCCCCAATTTGCAGTTTTTTAAAAAGACGAATGCCAGAATCTGGTCAAATGGTATTTTATGGGTGGGTTTTTTAAAAAAAAAAAACACCAAGCAAACAGTTCTCATTGTCTTTGAGGCTATGGGAAAACCTGCATGACTTGGTTTTGGGGACTGCTTACGGTATGGGTGAATGGCACCAACAATCCTCTGCAGGAGTGGAGAGCGAGTTAAAATGGTCTGCCTGTAGAGACTTATGGGTCCAGTATACCATCTGGTCTATTTATGGATCATTTCAACTTGTTTTCCCAATGGATGTTAGCAGGATCTCAGGGGTTGTGAAGGCCATCACTTAAGAACATAAGAATAGCCCTGATGGATCAGACCAATGGTCCACCTAGTCCAGTGTCCTGTCTCACACAGTGGCCAACCAGTTCCTCTGGATGGCTAACAACAGGTCATGGAAGCTGAGGCCTTCCCCTAATGTTGCCTCTTGGCTCTGGGATTCAGAGGCTTGGTGCCTCTGGATGTGGAGGTTCCCCTCAGTCACCATGGCTAGTAGCCACTGGTTGACATCATCCATGAATCTATCTAATCCCTCTCTAAAACTGTTTATTCCTGTGGCCATCACTACATCCTCTGGCAGCGAATTCCACATTTCAATCACTCCCTGTGTAAAGTAGTATTTCCTTTTGTCCGTCCTGAACTTACTGCCCATCAATTTCATTGGATGCTCTTGAGTTCTAGTATTTTGGGAAACCCTTGTCCAGCTTGATTCAAGTCCAGTAGCATCTTAGAGACCAAAACGATTTTTGGGGTATAAGTTCTTAAGAGTCAATGATTTATTTCTTGTCCAGATTGGTTATTGTGGAGCAGATTAATGATCACTTGATATGCATTATAAAGCAATTGTTGATACAGGGAATCTTTTTTCAGCCACTAGAGGAAGTAGTTATTATTGAGTCCGATCATATGTTCAATCAGTGGTGGCATAGGCACAATTCTTGCACGGAGAAAAAGGGTGTGATCAGATGGAAACATCTGCCTAGTGTCTCAGAGTCATTGGCGGGCCGTTTCATTGCGCCATGGGAGCATGGTAAAAAGGCATCGGGGAAAGTGCAATATTATCTGAAAACCACGGGGTGTTGGCAGGCATCTGATCGTGGAAACACCGGTATCCCGTGAAAGTTGGTGCCCATCTGTGTCCTGCTATGACTCTGGATGTTTTTGTTAAGCCTCCATAGCATGTGCACAAATGCGCCACTGCGCATGTGCACACACACGGTACAGCCGAAGCGCAGCGCCATGGGGCTAGGCAGCATGCCAAGCTGCAGCACAACCAGTGGGCAGGGACAGAAAGGGCCCCCCATACCACCAGCAGCCAATCCCCCTCCCACCCATGGGGGGCATGGCAAAGGTTGGAAGCTTGGGATATGCGGCCCATCATGGAGGAGGCCAGAGATATTGGACCTTTTGACTGTGTGGGGAGATGCCAAGGTCCAGGCCTCCCTGAGGGAGGGCCACCGAAATATCAACATATTTGAGGAGGTGGCCAAAGGCATGGCTGCCCATGGCCACACATGGAGACCATCGAGTGCTGCACAAAATCCAAGGCCATGCAGCTAGAATACAAGAAGACAGTGGCTTTGAATTCCAAGTCCAGTCACAAAGAAGCAACATGCCCATATTACGAGGAGCTGGACAGGATCCTCCATGGAGAGGGAGACATACACCCAAGAGGGGTGCTCCAGAGTCTTCAACAGGTGCCTGCCCGACAGCCCTCCCAGGCCCCCTCCACATCCTCTGAGGAGGCATCCCAGGAACTCTTCGCCGAGGACTCATGGGACACATCCAAGCCTCAGGCATCTACTAGCAGCCAGGCAGGTAGGTCTGACCATGAGCAGTTCCCAGGGTGGTGGGCGTGAACATTCCAAGCACACAGAAGAACACAGATTAGGCAGTGCACACCATAAAACCTGTTCCCACAGCACCTGCATATGGTGCCATTCCAGGCCACAGAACCCTGGGAGCCTCCATTCCCCCGTGCATAGGTCCCATCCCCAGACCTGTACCATGGGGAGCAACTAGAACATGGTCGTTACAGACCCATACCCCAAATTTATTATGACAGCTGCACACCATGAGCTCCACACAACAGTCTCAGATACCTCAGGTGCCCATCATCCCAGAAGGCCAGTGCACAGTCCAGCACCACATAGTAGGCCACCAGATGTCAGCCACACACTTGAGTCACCGCTCCTGCATGCCCTGGGAGCATGTGTGGGAAGCTCACCACCACTTGTTCTATGGAAGGAGAACAGCATCACCACAGAAGCCCGATACTGTGCCCCATGCAGGCGCCAGACCAACTGCCAAAGGTGTCCATTAGAAACCCGGCTGGCATGAGCAGCTGCCACCAGCAGTGTCCCGCCCACTGAGCCATCAGCCAGCTCAGTGTGAATGGTGGGCAACTGCAAATGCCATGCCAATGGCTGGCATAGGGCCAGGGTCGCTAGTGGCACCCACACACATGGCACATTACCATGCCACTGTGCCCAACACACCTAATACCCACAGGTCTCAGCCATGGTCAATGGGGGGTCCAGGGTCCTCTTTGCTGGAGGAGGACGCCACCCTCACTCATTTCGCATGGGGTCACCCTGTGGAGGGGGATGCAGCAGATGAGGTGACACAGTTCACAATAGGAGTGCTGGGCATTATCAGGATGGGGGATACTCACTGTAAGGGGTCCGGTATTGCCACTCAGGGCAGCCGCTCAGCTCCCAGAGGGCCCTCAGGAGCTCAAACCATGGTGGGCACTCCCGCTGTGGTGGGATGCCCTCCCAGTCCTCGAGGGCATCAAAGAAGGTGGCCTTCTCCCTCTTGAACTTTGCCTGGCACTGGTCCACCAAGTGCTGGAACCCCTGGGCCACCATGTGCTGTGCGACCTCCTCAAAGAGGGTGTGGATTTCCAGGTGGGTGGAGAGCATCACCCTCCCCCCCCCTCCAGCTTGTGGAGTATCCTGAAGAGACACTCCACTTCCTCCCTCAGCCACTGGGATGCTTTTTGGGACAAGAGGGAGCTGTACAAAAGGGATGGTCTCCACTTGTCCCGAGAAGGAACCAGGCTGCTGGCGCTCAAAATCAAAAAGGTGGCAGAGCAGTTTTTAAACTGAATAATGGGGGAAAGCCGACAGGAGATGAAAAGTCTCTGGTTCGGGATGGCTCATCTCAAAGAGATGAAGGGGTAGCTATTACTTTTGTACAAGGAAATGGATTACAATTGTCCACTGAGACTGTGGCTAATGATAGGAACTGCCTGGCAAGGTCTTGAGGCAGCAAGAGGAAGGCTGTGGGCTTAACAAACGTGGGAAACTATAAGTGTTTATACACAAATGCTAGAAGTCTTCGAGGTAAAATCAGGGAATTGGAATGCTTGGTGTTGGGGGGGGAATAGACATTGTGGGTATTTCAGAAACTTGGTGGGATGAGGAAAATCAGTGGGATACGGTGATTCCTGGTTATAAATTATATTGGAAGGATGGGGGGAAGGGTTGGAGGTGGTGTGGCTCTGTAAGTCACAGAAGGTATACAGTCCAGTAAGATTGAGAGGGTAAGTGAATTGGATTTGCTTTTGGAAATGCTATGGGTTGAAATAGTTGGCCCAAAGAAAGCTTAACATTGTCAGTTTGTTATCGCCCACCAGATCAAAAGATAGAGGAGGATTGATGAATGAATTAAAGATAGCGGCTAGATGAAATAACTGTGTCATAATAGGTGATTTTAGCTACCCACACTGGTCAATACATGTTCGAGTCTGGAAAAAGAGATTGAGTTTTTAGACACTCTCAATGACTGTGCTGTGGAACAGTTGGTCACAGAACCTACCAGGGGAGAGGCGATCCTGGATTTGGTCCTAAGTAACACCCAAGACCTGGTGAGAGATGTAAAAGTGATTGCACCGCTTGGAAACAGTGACCATAATGTCATTGAGTTTAACATTTGTACAGATAGGGAGTTGCCCAAAAAGACTGACGCAACCACTTTTAACTTTAAAAGGGGTAACTTCTCTGGTATGAGGGGACATGTGAGGAAGAAATTGAAAGGAAGAGTGGAGAAGGTCAAAACCATTGGGGAAGCTTGGAGACTATTTAAAAAGACAATCCTAGAAGCTCAGAAAAAATATATACCACAGGTTAGGAAAGGTACAAATAGGTATAGAAAAAAGCCTGCATGGTTAACAAACAAAGTAATGGAAGCTGTAAAAGGTAAGAAGGAACAAAAACTATTGAGGCAGACTCAGCATAAGGGAAGATCTTGTCTCACTAACCTGTTAGTGTTTTTTGAGGGAGTGAACAAACATGTGGACAAGGGGGACCCAATAGATATTATTTACCTTGACTTCCGGAAAGCTTTTGATACAGTTCCTCATCAAAGGCTCCTAAGTAAGCTCAGTGGTCATGGGATAAAAGGACAAGTCCTCTCGTGGATCAAAAACTGGCTTATAAATAGAAAACAGAGAGTGAGTATAAATGGGAAACTTTCTCAGTGGAGGGTGGTAAGCAGTGGGGTACCACAGGGATCAGTACTCGGTCCGATGCTTTTTAACTTGTTTATTAATGATTTGGAATTGGGAGTAAGCAGTGAAGTGGCTAAATTTGCAGATGACACGAAGTTGTTCAGAAAAAAGGATGATAGCTATTGCTGTTGCATCATCTAATACAGCTGCAATCCTTTTGGCAGATGGAAGAACTGATCATTCAGTATTCAGACTACTCTTAAATACTGTTAGCACAGCAATCAGGGGCAGGCCCCTCATATCTATAGAAGCCATGATAACTATATAAAAGAAGCAGGAGTTTTCCTCTGTCTTTCCATGGAAGCTGTGCCTGCCAAAATGCCTTCAGATCGATTCCATTTGTACAGCTTTCACCTCTCAATCTTACACTCTATAGCCATGCGTTGAATTTTGTAATTTTATATTTACACACACATATATGTCTACCAATATGGGATAAACTTCTTACATCTGATGAAGTAGACTCTAGTTCACAAAAACTTCATGTCACAATAATTCTTTGGTAAGTAAATCAGGAAGAAATCTATTCCAGTTTACCCTTGTAACTTTACCTAGGGCTAAAGCATGGGCAAACTGGGTTCCATAGTGGCACTGGATGAGAAGTACTGTGACCACTGGGATTTATTTTGCTGCCATTAAAAGGTTACATCATTTGTCCTATAGCAATTTAGCTCTTACAAAGGGCTATTAGATCTCTCACCGACACAATAATAAAATGGTAAAAACTTAGTACCTGAACTGGGAGTTCTAACTTCTGTTCCACATTAACCACTAAACAGATTAATGTTCCATTACCATGCAAGTAAAGGTTGGTGGGGGAGGAAAGCAGTCTTTTACTACTTTGTTAGATCATGGGGAATTATTAACTCCCCACTTTTTCCCATAATATCAGCAAAGGTTTGTTACTATACTACTTACTATTAAGTACCTTCTAAGTTGCTAGGCAGGATAGGGATGAGAAGGAGTTGAGCTCAAGACTTGAAAATAAAGGGGGGGGAAGCTTGGAAAAATAAAGCAGAAGAGAGTGAAACAAATGAGGAAGGTGTGGAAAAAAGGGAGAGAAATCAAGGAAAACAGAGGGAATGGTTGTTTTATCTTGCTGCAGCACCCTACCTACCACTTTGCAAGATCTAGCAGGCAAACAATGGAACTGGGTGCAACGAATGGAAGATAACAACTTTGTTAGCAGGCTGAAGGCTGGCAATTACTGTAGCAGTCATCAGCTGCACTGGCTTGTCTTGCTGCAATGTTGGCTTGGTTGATGAGCTTATCAGGATCTGTTAGGCAAGTTTGCTTCAGTCTTGCAGAAAGGCTACTCTAGTCTAGCATAGTCAGAGTGCCTTTTACTATGGCCAGGCTTCCCTGCACCCCTAGTGGTTACAGCCAGAACTGCATTAAAATAAAAAAGGCATTTGGCTGGATGTCGCATAAGTCTGGCTTCAGAGCCCCTCCTGCTGACTTGGGACTCCTGAAATTTGTCCTCCAGTCCCCCTGCCTCAGCAGTCCTATAATGCCTAGGTTTTGAACTTCCTAAGGTGGTGTTGGGTTGGACATGATAGGCATTAGTCTGATGTAGTGATGCTGACAAATATGGACCACTATATTTATGGATCTTGCTGTGCTTGGGACTAAAGCTATTCCTGAAGAATCCTCTTCCCATGATATAAGGTTATTAATTGTACTGTTCAACTCATTCACAATATCAGGCCATCATTTTATCATGTGTTGGTATAAGCAGTGCCATTGATTTCACCTACCCACATACCTGTAAGATGTTACGAATCTTGAATAAGAAATATTGCAAATCCGGGGGCCTAATGTTACATTATCCTTTCATTCTCCTCAGTGTGTCATTCAGTCTGTTTCTGTTATTGTTTCACAGTACTGCTGTTAAACTGTAAATGGAATTTCAGGAGGCATTGGATGGAAGGGTGAAAGAGACTTTTTAAAATAACATTAGTTTTTTATTTCATCACAAATCAACATACAAAACAAAGACACACAAACATATATTACATACAGATTGGGGGTCTTCTAAATCTATGTAATAATAATCTGTTCAATTACTTCTTACAGTATCCAGTTGGTTATTAAAATATCTCTCCTTATAAATATTTATCTTTTGGTTTCGCAAGATTCCATGCGCTCCCATTGGCTGTAAAATGCCCTCCCTCAGCCATTGGACCATCAGCCGCCACTCAAGAGTACTCGCGTGCCATTGGCTGGGTGCTGGGTCTGCTCCTCTTCCCCACCCACTCCCCCTGGCAGACAGCTTTCTCTCCTGAGGAAGACAGTTCTCTTGACTCCTGTGGGGGACTGTCCCCTCAGTGGCTGTTGGTAGGCAGCCAAGCTTGGTTCTGTGAGTAAAAAAAAAAAGGACTTTCAGAATAACCCCCTCCCCCACCCATAACCCCCTCCCTAATGGCCACTTTCCTGTCAGAATAAATGGAAAAAGGCTCTTTCTCCTGCTTAGCTTCAGCATGGCTGGCTGGCTAAGGAGGTGGGCCAGCAACCATCAAACCATTTTCTTCGACTCCTCATTGTGTGGCTGACTTTCCCCTAGGGCTGCCAATCTCCAGGTGGGACCTGGAGATCTCCCACTGTTACAATTGACCTCCAAATGCTGCCCTCCACAGGATCCACCCCCCCAAATCCCCAGGTATTTCCCTAATCAGAGTTGGCACCTGTACTTTCTCCTCTATCAGTAAAAGGCCCTTTCCATACCTATGTTGGCCTTTGGTGTAGTGGAGAGCCAGTTTGGTGTAGTGGTTAAGTGCGCGGACTCTTATCTGGGAGAACCGGGTTTGATTCCCACTCCTCCACTTGCACCTGCTGATGTGACCTTGGGTCAGTCACAAGCTCTGGCACAGCTGTTCTCTCAAGGACAGTTTGTGTTAGAGTTCTTTCAGCCCCACCTACCTCACAGGGTGTCTGTTGTGGGGAGGGGAAGGGAAAAGAGTTTGTAAGCCACTCTGAGACACCTTTGGGCAGTGAAGGGTGGGGTATAAATCCAAACTCCTCCTCCTACTCCTCCTCCTTTGGGAGAAAACTCATTGGGCCCAGTCCTGATCAGGTTGCCAACTCCAAGTGGGCAATTCCTGGAGATTTGAGGGATGGAGCTTGGAGAGGGTGAGGTTTGAGGAGGGGTGGCACTTCAGACAGGTACGATGCCATAGACTCCACCCTCCAATCCAGCCATTCCCTGATGGGGAACCATTGTTGCCAATCTCCAGGTGGGGGCTGGAGATCACTCAAAATTACAACTGCTCTGTAGGAGGGATGGGGGAGGAGATGGAAAACTAAAGGTAGGTTGATGGTTGGCTGGGAGGGAGATAGGGTTGTCAACTCCAGGTTGGGAAATTCCTGGAGATTTGAGGGATGGAGCCTGGAGAGGATGAGGTTTGAGGAGGGGTGGCACCTCAGACAGGTACGATGCCATAGACTCCACCCTCCAATCCAGCCATTCCCTGATGGGGAACCATTGTTGCCAATCTCCAGGTGGGGGCTGGAGATCACTCAAAATTACAACTGCTCTGTAGGAGGGATGGGGGAGGAGATGGAAGACTAAAGGTAGGTTGATGGTTGGCTGGGAGGGAGATAGGGTTGTCAACTCCAGGTTGGGAAATTCCTGGAGATTTGAGGGGTTGAACCTGGAGAAGGTGAGTGTTGAGGAGGGGTGGGACCTCAGAGAGGTACAATGCCATAGACTCTACCCTCCAAACCAGCCACTCCCTCCTGGGGAACCACTGTTACCAGTCTTGGGGGTGGGCTGGAGATCACTCAAAATTACTACTGCTCTTCAGGTAGCAAAGATCAGTTCCTCTGGAGAAAATGGTGGACTCTGTCATTATACCCTGCTGAGATTGCCACAGCAAATTGTCACTGAGTGCCCAAAGCCGGGGCACTCTCCCAGAGCCTCTTTCTAGAGCCCGTTGTATTTATTTCCACAACGGGCCTTATTCCTAGTATACCATAAAGCAAAAAATATTTTGTCCATAAAGTCTGTGTATATTTGTAGATAATATCTATAATGTCTCTAATATATGTTATGGAGTTGTATGGTTCATTTGTTGTAGTCTTCCAACCAAGTATAAAATCTTGACCATGTATTGCGAAATTTTTCTTCTTGTCCTCTCAAAAATGAGGTTAATTTGTTCATCTCTGCTGTTTCCAAGATTTTACTTGGTGCCATTATTTTTTTTGGGGGGGGTTATGGTGCTTTGTAGAGTCTGAGGAAGCTGTTTATGAAAATAATGGCACCAAATTTGCACAGAATATAGTCCTCTTTCTAATCTAAAGATCTCCCCCAAAAGTTTAAAATGAATTGAACCAAAGGGTTTGATCCACAAAACTTGAAGCAGGTGCATCTCAGTGCAGCCTCAGTTTTCTCCGTTGAATCCTACTGAAAGAAAATGGTGCCAGCCACCAGCATTTAAAAAGATAACCTCTCTGCATTTGTTCATTTTCCTATTCTTATAGTAACTGACTGACAATTTTTTTTTTTTACTTTTCTGCTGAGACCTCTGTTTGTCATCCTTCCTTGTTATGGTCTGTTCTTTCCTTTCACAAAATGAGGGAGGATGGAATTTTTTTCAAGGAGGCTGAAGTAGTTTTTCAACCAAAGGACACCAAAATCGCTGTGGACCTGCTGCCACCTATCTACTAAAGAACCCCCAAGTTTTAAGTGAATTGGCCCAAGGGGTCCAATTCTACAGGCTCCTGAACAAGCTTTACTCAGGGCTCCAGCTATTCTACTTGAAGAGAAAAAAGGGCTCTGCTGCCACAAAGGAGAAAAAAAGCTCTCTGCTGCTTGTCTTAAAAGGTAATTGGCTGGGAGCTCTCTGCGCTTCTCCGTTGCAAGGTTCTGATTGAAAGGGAGAAATGCCATTGCCCAGAAACCAGCAGAATCAAAGAAAAACATGAATGTGAGCTGCATTGCTGGTAAGTAGGGATGAGCATGAATCAGGAAAATGCAGGTTGGTTCATGACTCGTGACATGCCCCATTTGTGAACCATGGACCATCATGAATTTTTATTTACCTTACAAACCTGTTCGGTTTTGTGAGGTTTGTGGCCAAGTAGAACACCCATCTCAGGTGTGCTAGAGACACCAAACTCACAGAGGATCTCTGGATGACTCTCCTCTACATACCCTTCAAGTTTGGTGAGGATTGGATTAATGGGGTCTGAGTTACACCCCTCAAAGAAGGTGCACCCAAGAATTTTATAGATGGATTTTATAGATGGATAGAGACATACAAAAACAGTCCATGAAAACACCAAAGAAAAGAAAATGGATAATATGCCTCCAAAAGGTTGTTTTAATCAGATAATGATGAACTAGATAAGATTTAATCTAGATCTTTGATGTAAAAGAGATTTTAGTACAGACTCCAACTGTGTAGTTATTATTTGTTGCTGTTTGTTCCTGCTTTGTACTGTTGTTGTTATTGTAGTCTTTCTATTTTCTTGCTGGGGGAAAAAAAACTTTTTAGAACGTGCTTTCTGGGGAAATGACCGCCTGAGATCCCCTGTGAGTTTAGTTTCTCTAGTTTGTAGAGGATCTGTTCTATACACTCCTGACCTCCTGAACCTGCACCTGTTTAAATGACCATGGTTCAGGAGTGTATAGAATGGATCCTGTGCAAGCTAGAGACATCAAAATTTCAGGGGACTTCCCCTGGATGCACCTCTCCATGCCCTCTAATTTGTTGCTTTGAAGTTTTGTAAACATTTTGATTGAGGGGAGACTGTCTGAAAATGTATCTGTTCATGAACCAGCTTAAACCTCCACAAACAACATAAAAGTTCATGGAAAGTTCATGCTGGGCACCCTACCATGAACTTGACCTTGTGAACCATGAACAGAGCAAAATTCATGATGAATTTTGTTTTGTGGTTTGGTTCATGCTCTTCCCTACTGGTAAACACCTGAACTTTGGGGTGGTGGTGGTTTTTTTAGGGTTGTGTGTATAATACCTAAGAGTGCTCTTTTTGTAGCAGGAACTCCTTTGCATATTAGGCGACATACCCCTAATGTAGCCAATCCCCCAAGAGCTTACGGAGCTCTTCTTACAGGGGTTACTGTAAGCTCTTAGAGGATTGGCTACATTAGGGGTGTGTTGCCTAATATGCAAAGGAGTTCCTGCTACAAAAAGAGCCCTGCCTAATAATCTTACATTTGTATTCCCATTCTGGGAAATCATTGTGACAATATGAACTGCAATTTATCTGTATATCTTCAGAAATTTCATTATGCATACATTTGTTATCATGCTGCTTATAAATGTCATGATGTGGAATGATGTACCATCATTCTGAACCATCTCACAACATTTTTGAGTGAGATCATTGCCATTTGTTTGAAAACCAATATTTCAGAATGTACCTTTGCACCTTATATTCAGTACACTGTGTCGATGTCCTGCCTGCTTCCTCTCTGCATTTTCTGTTGTTAGATGAAGAGACTTTACCCAAATGACCTGGGCTGATCCTCTGAAGCAGCACTATACAGCCGACATTGTTACATTCAATCCCATCCCCCCAGCATCATGAAGCACTCCCATCCTGTTAATAAAGAAAGTACCCCACTTATATCAAGTGGTCATTAAATTGTCTGAGTATCCAGTACACACACTTCTGTTGCACCCCAAAATACAGAGGCATTGCTCAAACTGACCATTGTCCTGTAGCACATTGGAATTCTGTGTTGCAGTTGCTTCACTTGTCTTGTTACTGTTGTCAAAATCAAACAAACAATGCATGATTTCCTGTGTTGAAACAAAGCAATGCACAGTTATGAGGAAGAATTTATTTCACTGGCTGGGGTTGTTAAGTTCAATGGAACCCCCACCCCATGCATCAACCCAGTTCTTAAGCAAAATTTATTGCGATTTTGGCACTAGAAGAGGCTCTATTATTCTGGATGTTTTCATCTATCCACAAGACATTTTTCTCACTATTTCAGGTAAATTTTTCTCATAAATAAGGTATACTTTGTGTGGCTGGTCAATGATTGTCTTCACTGGAAATTCACAATTCACATTTTTGCCCCATACATTACTAAAGCAGCAGAAGAAAGAAAGAAAGAAAGAAAGAAAGAAAGAAAGAAAGAAAGAAAGAAAGAAAGAAAGAAAGAAAGAAAGAAAGAAAGTTTTCACTGTGCCATTATTCAAATTGTCAGGATAGATAAAATGAAGTATTTCTTTATACTATGCACACTATTAACCTATGGCTACTAGCTTAAAAGGGGTAGTTACTGACAGGTACCAGTGTTTACAAATAACTAAGTCCATGTTAAAGATCTTTCTCAAAAAGTAAAAGCACCCCCCCCCCAATTAGCTCAGGCACAGCGAAGAGAAAACCTCACAAGTCCATATTTGGAGAATACAATTAAAAGAACAAGCAAAACAGAAACCAGAAAATAAACTTGTATGCGCAATTCTTGGCTAGGTAATATCACCTTATCTTGTACATAGTCTGTCTGCTGGAGAACTTTAAAACTGAATTAACCCTCTGAATTGCGTCTCCCCCTTTTATCGTGTGATCTACTACTATTGCTTTTCCCACAGTCACAAGGGTTCAAGGGGTAAGTTGGATTCCTTTTAAATAGATTGCACCTTTTGAGTTCTTGGCTATATCACATTTTCTCTTCTGCTGTCTCCTGCGATTGCAATATCAATGATCCAAAGCTTATTTCTCATTTTATCCACATTTGTGATATTGGTGATATTTATCTGTTTGTAATCCAGGTGTTTATCTGTTTGTAATCGGAAATCCCAAATATTCTTTGTTTCATTGTTCTCCATGAACTTATGTGGTTTCTGTCTCCATGAATTTCTGGCTGATGGTAAGCCATACCTCTTGCAAAGATTCCAATGCAACGTAGCTGCCACTCTATCCTGATATTCTTTATAGTCAGTTTGAGCAGTTTGTGGCCCCAGTTCCAAGGGGAGGGGTGAGGCAGGGGCCAAAGACAAAGAGTCCCTCCATACCTGATCACATGTTAATCCTGTTTCCACTTCAGTTGAAATAATATACCCATACATGTGGAATAAAATTGGCCACAACTTTATTGGTTACAGCTGTAGTCTGCTTTGGCACAGCATGGGGTACCGGTTCCAATTAATCGACTGACCCACCTGCCAGTTGATGATCCACTGGTAACCTTGTCATATATCTGCCACCATATCACATACATGTGTTGTAAATGCTTCGTCTATTAGAGCCCTGGGGTGCCAGGTGGGTGTTTGGCCACAATATCTCTCAGGCAACCCCTTGGGTCTGGGCCTCAATTTAAACTGGGGCTCAGGGTCACTCTGGTAGCGTGCTTCCCTTATCCTGAGTCCCCTTCGTTTACAGAGCCAGCCGGCTCAGCTTAGGAGAAGCAAGGAGGGCACATAAACAGTCTCTACTGCCCACAGACTTGTTCAGACTCCCGGCTTATAAAACATAAAGGTTTATTCAAGAAAAGTAAAAACAGATAAAGGGGGAGTTGTGGAATAAAACAGACAATAGACAAAACTAACCTAACTATCTAGCTACTATATACAGATGGTTTGTTGATCCCTTCTCCCTGAACGTCCGGCTCCCTCTGGCTTAGCCACTTGCTTCAGGGTTCACACAGAACTGCCAAGACTCACTTGCTTGCAGACACTGGCTGTCTTCTGAGCAGCTCCTGCACCCGGACTATACCTCACGGTGAGCAGTTCAGGAAGATTCCCGCCACAGTCTCTGGCTCTTCAAGGCCATGTGCAGCATTCCTGGCATTCGTCAATTTGTCGAGAACCTCTGGTCTCACAGCTTCCTCCAAATGCGTAGATGTGTGCGTGTTCAGGCAAGTCCATCGGTTCCTCTGGCTTTTCTGGCTTTTTTCTGCTTCTTGGACTGGATTCTTATTCCTCACTTTCCCAATCCCCGTCCTAGGCTAATTAGAGATTGTTGCCTTGACCCAGCTGTCTCCCATTTGCTTAACTCACTGGATGTGCTGATCCTGACTAAACTTACAGGCATCTTATCCATGATGATTCTGCAAATCAGTACCTCTGGCATGACAGACCGTTCTTTAGATCCCATAAGGGCAGATGCCCCAAGGTGGTCTCTCCTGCCACTTGAATGTGAGGGTAATCCCCAGCTGTGCCCCCGGGCTGGGCATACCACTTGAGCCTCACATCAAGATCCCTTACAAGGATCCCCAAACTCAGGAAAATGGGCACGCAGGCCAGCTTTCCTGATAACGGAACTGGCCTCATGCTGATACCACCAAGTTGTGACAAGGAAAATTAATGAAACAAGCTCACATGCAAAACCCCGTCAAATGATGCCAAACTAAAGGGCCAGGAGGGTGGGCCAAGTCACTTGGCACCAAAAAGATAGCAAGAGGGGTAGTGCAGTGCCTTTAGTAACAGCCAGGGCACCCCCCCCAACACCCAAGCCCCTCTGATAGGGCCAGTGCCGGGTCATGCGGGCGCAAGCTTCCTGCACTTGCTGCTGGTCCACCTCCTCCACCTGGCAAGGATTGCCTTGGCTGCCCCTCCCTCCCCCCTCCCCACAGTGTGGCAAACAGGACCCTGGGTGATTCAGGGCCCCAGCTTGTGACCCCAGCGCAAAGGGGATGGGTGAGGCGGGGGCCAAACGCAAAGAGGCCCTCCATACCTGACCACATGTTAATCCCATTTACACTTCAGTTGAAATAACACACCCACACTCAAAGTTTTCAGAGAAATGTGGATAAAATTGGCTACAACTTTATTGGTTACAACTGTAGTCTACTTTGGCACAGCATGGGGTACTGGTTCCAGTTCATTGACTGACCCACCTGCCAGCTGATGATCCACTGGTAACCTTGGAAAACATGGCGAGAGGGGTGGTGTGGTGCTTTTAGTAACAGCCAGGGCACCCCCACTCCCCCAACACCCAAGCCCCTCTGATAGGGCCAACATTGGGTGATGTGGGCACAAGCTTCCAATACTTGCTGCTGCCCCCCTCCACCAGGCAAGTATTTCCTTGGCTGCCCCTCCCTCCCCCTCCCCATGGTGTGGCAAACAGGACCCTGGGTGATTCAGGGTCCTGGCTTACTGCAGGTGCTGACCATGTGGTCAACTGTTTCATCCTTTGTCTTGCAAAATTGACATTTGCTGTGATCACTGGTCTTCTGAATCTTATCTTTAATACTTTTTGTTTTGAGCACCTGCTCTTGTGCAGCTAGAATAAGTCCATTTCTTACTTCAAGAGCCCATTTTGGAGCCACTTCCAGGTATTTTCACTGTCAAATTTGTTCTCTATGGCCTATTACACCCACACAGCTTACTGCAGATTTTCAGAGCAGTAAGCCTTTAAGCTTGACTTTGGATTTTGTGCCTGCCTTACGCACCATTCTTTTTCCTCTGATGTATTTATCCTGCAGTTACAATTCAAAAATGTACTTTTCTAAATCAGGGTGGAAATGTCACTTGTGATGTGTAGGGGCTGGCATCCAAGCTTTTAAAAAATTACACAATTGACCTATTGCAGCTGCGCAATAGTGTCCAGCAGATGCCTTCCATTTAAAGCTCAAATACTTTGGGCACCAAATGAGAAGGGAGCACTCACTGGAGAAGACCCTGATGCTGGGAAAGATTGAAGGTCAAAGAAGAAGGGGATGGCAAAGGATGAGATGGTTAGACAGTGTCATCGATGAAACGAACATGAAATTGAGCAAACTTCAGAGGACAGCAGAAGACAGGAGGGCCTGGCGTGATCTGGTCCATGGGGTGGCGAAGAGTCGGACTTGACTGTGTGACTGAACAACAACAAAAAGAGGATTCTCTGCTGTGTTATCAGCCACTGTGAAAAATGGGGAAAAGTCACATGATCTCATAATATGGGTGGACACACTGAGTGTACAGAATGCACAGTAGGACCCAATGACCCTGGCATTGCAAGCTTTGATCATTGGCAAAATGTGTGTGCACGCACACACATGCACCTACGCAAAGTCGACTGCAACTCCACCACACTTTGCACAGGGCTGCAATTTATATGGGGGAGAAGTCCTCTGGCAGAAGCTCTGGAGACATTTCTTAGTCTTGTGCCACGAAATTGAATTTTGGGGGGTATTTTCACTGACGCCCTATCACAGCTGCACAGTAACATTAATTTCCTGTCCTCCCTTGCAAATTTGCATGGTTTTCTCTTTGTGATTCTCTAATTTGATCCTGCATGCTGTGGAGAGAATTTTTCTGATCAGCCTTATTAATATTTGTAGGTTTGGACCCACAACAATGGATTCACTCACTCCTATAAAAAGAGAAACAAAAATCATCTCCTGCTCTGACTCTGGCGCAGGCCAAAGCTGTCAATCCATTGACAAAAAACAGAGACACCCAGGGCACCAGGAAAACAACTGATCATTATCTTGTGGCCAGGAAAGATTTACATTATAGGGGCTATTCAGAGGAAAACCTAAACCCATAAACCCAGAGATATAGCTAGTCTACATATAGCAAACAACTGTGGCCTTTCACACCTCTGCTTACCCAGGGCACCAGGAATGATTCAGTTTTGTTATGATAGCATGAGAACTTCGAGCCTGTTTTGTCAAGATCCACTCTGAATGCAATATACCGATCATTTACATCCTAAGTGTCAGCGATTGGTGTTTTTCTGATGTCAGAATTGAAAAGAACCATGTTATGCACATCAATCGAATGTTTGAGGCTATACTTGATGTAATTGTCTGAGGTGTGAAGTCTTGAGAAACCCCTTTGAAAAATCCTATATAAAAGATCCCTGGTTTCTGACAGGCCTTTTCCGATTTTGGGAAACCTTGAAAGGCTCACCTTTCCTGGTTGCCCTATCTTGGGTACGGAGGCCTCCGTGTTTTATGTTCAGTGTTTTGTGCTTGCTGTTCTGTTGCTGTCTTGTCTGTCTGTTGTGTTAAGCTGTTGAATGCAATGTTTGTTTCTGTCTTCTTGGGTTAGGAGGAGTGCGGACTAGCGGCTGGCAGTCACTCTCCTTCCTCTATAGAATAAAGGAAACACTATATAGTTTCACCTCTTGGTATAAATGTATTCTCTTGTCTTGGAGCCTAGTGGTTCCTTTTCCTTTCCTCCACCCTGGTGCCTTTGGTGAGTGGGCCATTTACCGTAGCCTAAACGAACCTTGAAAGGGGGAAGGGTCACCCCCGGGAAAATTCTCCCGACACATGCCAGTTTTTAAAAAGCCTTTCCTGTACTGATTGCACTCTATCCTTCAAATGAATCAATCCCAAACAATTCTTAAGTTTGGTGATTTCCAAAAAAAATCCATGTGGATCAGCTGCCATTTTAATGTTAGGCTTCCAGAAACTGCCAAAATAGTCCCCCCCGCAATTTTGTGCACCAAAGCATTAAAAGGGAAAAAATGTTTTCAAAGCTTTAGTCCTCCCATCCCAGTCTCTCTCTCTCTCCCTCCCTTTACTAAACCTCACACAGCTCCTTTTAAACTTTCCCCCCATTATTTTAATTTTTTTAATCCAGTGATCCAAGGCTAGTTTTTCCTGCCCATCTAACTATCCCCAGCACTGTGAACAGAAGCCGAAGACAGATCACATCCTCTTGCACATTTTGATTCCCCCCCATCATTTAATTTTTTTAATTCAGTGATCCGAGACTAGTGATAGTCTCATATCAATAGACTCATGCCGCTTGTAAATTAAAAAAACAACAACGAGGGAAAAAGTAATCAATAGAGCTTGAACACCAATGAAGGGGGGATATAGTAGAAGGTGCAGAGTAGGCGAAATGACTGATGTGGGCAGGGGAGTGACCTTTTAGGGGTGGCAAAAGGGCAGGGGGGAATTCAA
The DNA here is from genome assembly GCA_029375565.1 of Gekko gecko. Taxonomy (NCBI): domain Eukaryota; kingdom Metazoa; phylum Chordata; class Lepidosauria; order Squamata; family Gekkonidae; genus Gekko; species Gekko gecko. The sequence continues at coordinate 122,536,386 of JAPDNY010000006.1, read as the reverse complement.
GGGAATCTGTACACTTCTGAATTACTTTTGACTTGGAAGAAAAATAAGGGAAAAATTGACACCAAAGCAATCTTGGAAAACTTGCAGAAACAGCAACCAGAAAGCGAACTGAATGCTGAAGGGAGGAAAGTCAATGCAGAATGAAAAAAAACAACAACCCGTGACCAACATGCATGGTGAAAGCAAGGGAAAACACCCGTGTGTAATAGGCCTATGTCTTTTCAATATTGCCCATGCAAGTGCTTTTCCTTCCAGTTGTTTATCATTATCATTATCATTATCATTATCATTATCATTATTCTAGCAATACAATAATCAACAGTATTATCTCATAGCTGTTGAGCATTCAATTCTGCTTGTTATGGGGTGAGGGGTGGTGGTCCCTCCAATACCCTTTTCAGCCATTCCTGCTGGTAACAGATTGGCTTCCTCAGCTAACAGAGGCTTTGTCTGGTGGAGACAGCTCCCCATATTGCCTTCTCTGTCCAAGTCTTCCCCTACTTCCATGGGTAGCTGTGTCTACTACTATCTATCTTTTTCTCCTGGCCTCTGGACTCTTTTGATGACTCAAGTGAATGCTGTCATTGCCCTCAGGTGGTATTGTTGGCCACCTATCACATCTGAACACCTTTTTTTACATCCAGGTGGGTGTGTGGCATTGAGGGGCTATCAGGGTTCAACTCTTAACTCTCAAGGCTCAGTCAGTGATCTGATGGATTACTTTCAGGAATCACCAGAAGATTGGTTCCAACTCCAGTAAACCTTTCACCAAATGAGAAAGGTTGGCCTCCCTAGCTTCTATCTAGAGTTTCTTCTTGCTTCTTGGAAAGAGCAACAGTCCAGTAGCACCTTAAAGACTAACAAAATTTGTGGCAGAGTATGAGCTTTTGTGAATCACTACTCAGTCCTTCTTGCTCTTTTCTACTGCTACAGACAGACTCACATGGCTACCCATCTTGTTTCCTGGAAGAGAAGCAGACCTATCCAGACATTTCTGATTTTTAAAAAACTGACAGTACTTAGTCCACTCTTTGGAATATTAAACCTTCAGAAATTGCAAATTAGGCTAAAGTTTAGTAAGGTTAGTTCTGTTCTCATCTGAGAAAATAAGTTTGTACTAAGGGGTCCTGATCAGTGAAGCAAACAGGACTAGCAATCCCAAAATCCCCTTCTTTCCTTGAAAATATAGTCTTTTTTAGGAGTGAAGGAAGGAGAAGGGGTTCAGATCAAGTTCAAGGCAACTGAAAGAGATATTTGATTTGGGTTTAGTTCTGGTTCATTGAAAAACACCTTTGTATTGTGATTTCAGTTTCAGGTATGGATAGACTCATTGTTATGAAATCTTATGCTGATTGTCCCATAACTGGGTATTTTCCTTTTCAGATTATCATCACAAATGCTACCTCTTCTTATCAGTCAAATACTTCATTATATTACTGACATAGGGACTGAAATATAACTGTGGCTAGACTATGAACTTCCTGATTTTATGCAGTTTGTTTCATTCATTCTTGGTGTGGTCTAGTAACTGCAGATGATACAGTATGAACTAGAGGTTTTTAAAAGGCTGCACTGAAGGAAACACAGTAACTATTTGGGTTTTTACTCAAAACAGTTCAGAAAACATCAGACGTCAAAGGAGGTGAGCCATCTATCAAAACTACCAAAGACTGGGAATTAAATGTGCACTGAATGTTCAACATAAGGTAAGTAACAATTGATTTGTTATAGGAGATATAAGGACAAAATTAGCCATGTGAAAAGACTTTTCAGTCCAGTCATCATATGCATTGCTTACATGACATTAAATCCAATTTGTTCTCCACTGATAAATATCAACTCTGTGAAGAAAAAAGGTGTCATGCTTTGCCAGCTATATATAATATAATAAATTGTGAGAAGTTATGATTGCCAAAACATAGAAATTTGTTTTCACCAAAGATGAAACAAAAATTGACTTGGACAACTCTATGAAAGACCGTTTTTGAGGACAAATATAATTTGATTTTGAACTAGCACTGTATACAGCATAATAAAAACCTCATTTCAGGACATACATTGACTTTTTAAAAATTAGAGTTTCTAAGACTGCAATTGTTTGCGTGGTTATCAGCAAATAAGTCCCATTGATCACAGTGGAAACTGCTTCTGACTGTGACTAAAGATGCAGATTGAATGCTCCTTACATGAAAGCAAGCTATGATGATCATAACAGGACTAAGCCAATTTAGTATCCAGATATCAGAATCCTAAAATTAAGGAGCAGAAATAGTTGACAATCAAATCCTATATAGTTATATTTCATTATTCTAATTAGTCTTCCAAAAGGGGGAAAGGGAAGATCCATGGAAGATACTAGAATTTATTATAAAGTAGTCAATTTATAAGTAAATTGAAAACAAATCCATGATTAGTAACAAAAAAAAAATCAAAAACCACACCAGCATGGATTTGTCAAGAATTAATCCTTGACAAATGTAATCATGATTTTTATCACATTATTAGCCTAACAGGTTTTGTGGATGCTGTGGGCATAATATACCTTATGTTCAGCAAAGGATTTTATAAAACCCTCTGGGATTTTTGGCTATCAAACTGGTTACATGTAAACTAGATGATACTTTGTGAACTCACAGTTGGTTGGATAACTGTACTCATAGAGTACATATCAGTGACTCTTCATCAATATGGAGAGAGACATTGAGTTGGATTCTGCAGAGCTTTTTGTGGGGCTGGTACTTTTCAATGTTTTTATCAGTGACTTGGATGAAGGGGTAGAGGGGATCCTTATCAGATCTGCAGATTGCACAAAACTGGGAGGAATAGTTAATACCGTAGAAGACAGAAGTAAAATTCAACAAGATCTTAGGTAAAAAGAATCAAAGGCACTAGTACAGGATGCAGGATACCTGGCGTGATGGTAGTACATGTGAAAAGAATATTGGGATTACAGTCCACATATTGAACATAAGTCAGTAGTGTGATGGGCCTGTAAAAATGCAAACATGATTTTAGGCTGCATTACTAGAAGCATAATATCCAAGTCACAAAAAGAAATAGTTTCCTATGCTACTCCACACTGGTCCAGGCCTCCTCTAAAGTACAGTGTCTGTTTCTGAGCACTGCACATTAAGAATGGTCTAGAGAAACTGGAACTAGTTCAGAGGAGGGAAACAAAGATGGTTGGGAGTTTGCAAAACAAGTCCTATGAGAAAAGGTTGAAGAGTATTTAGCCTGGAGAAGGCTGAGAGGAGATATGATGATACTCTTCAAGTACCTTAGAGGGCTGTCCCTTGGAGGTAGGCAAAGACTTGTTCTCTGCTATGCCATAAGGTAAAAATAAATCTAATGGGTTTAACTTACAGGAGGATAGATTTTGGTTAAACATCAGAAACATATGAACACATGATGCTGCCTTACACTGATTCAGACCATTGGTCCATCAGGGTCAGTAATGTCTATTCAGACTGCCAGTGGCTTTCTGGGGTCTCAGGCAGAGGTCTTTCACATCAGCTGCTATCTGATCCTTTTAGGAGGTTGAATTTAGGACCATCTGCATGCTAAGCAGATGCTCAGCCACTGAACCACAGTGCCTCCTCTTTTTTATAGGACTTAGGAAAAGCTTTCCTACTGGTGTGAACAGTTTGATAATGGAACAATTACCTGGGACTGGTGGGCTCTTTTTCACCAGAGGCATTCTAGTAGAGAGTTGTTGTAGCTATCTTGTACTGAGAAGAGGCCAAACTAGATGGCCTGTAAATCTGCTTCCAACTCTAGGACTTTAGGGTTATAAATATATTTAAAGTGGTGTGAAGAAACCTTCAACAGCTTCTTCTCTCAAAACTGACAACCCAGCTCAATGTCTAGAAACTCTTCATATATTGTTCTGGAGTCACTTGAAGGAAAGGTAGGTAGATTTCCTTGGCCCTAATCCAGCAAGAGAAATCCCGGGGGAGAAGGAGCGTTCTGTGAACACATCCCTTTGCTGCTTTAGGATATGTGCACACAGCATCCTGCTGCATGCACAGAACTTGTCTGTGGTTGGATGCCTGCCAGAGGTTCTCAGTGCTGGATTAGGAACCAAGTTTACAAGTATTCAACACATGGGGGACAAGACTGGATGTGCAATACACCCCCACTGTGATGCACTTTGGTTTAATTTATGATATAGAGCAATTCTATGTTTGTGTTGTTGCATATGTTATAAGTTGCTTCCTGGGTATTCCTGGATCAGGACATTTTCTTCAGAAACCATTTCTGCTGTTGTGATGTAACATGTCTGCAATATTTGGGTTGCATCCCATCATACATTCTGTGGGTGGAAGGGTGGGTGATTTTCACTGATTTCCCCTTCTTACTTCAGACCTTCAACTAATGCTGTTCCTGGGTAGATCCCCTCAGACCAAGGTTTCAGGAGTCTGTTTGGACTTCAACATGAATGGGGAAGTGAGAAAGTTTGCTATGCTGATCAGCAGTCTAGCTAGGCAGTCCAGCTGATATGAAGAACAGTAGGTTTTTATACCCTACTTTTCTTTACCTTAAGGAATTTCTTTTTTTTAACTATTTTTTCCAACTACAATGACAAAAACATACAAACAACACATAATCTAAACATAAAAATGGGGGTATCTTGTGTTTACATATCAATTAATGCTTCTTTTCTGTTACATATAGTTTCTACCTCATGCTAAACAAAGTTTGTTTTACAACAACAATAATAAAATTTCATTTCTTCACATCCTCTTCTTCTCTTCCTTTTGGTTATGCATTCTGTCCTGTTTAAGTAAGAGTGTGTTGATCATTCCATTCGTAAAATCTCCATCAAGTGTTATCAAATAACTCATCCGAGTGACCTTTCAAAATTAATGTGAGTTTGTCCATTTCTGTAGCTTCCAAAATTTTATTAATAAGATCTTCCTTACATGGCATCTCTTGGCACCTCCAGTGTTTAGCGTATAGTATTCTGGCTGAAGTAGTTATATATATCAAAAGATAAGGGTCGTCACTTTTAAACCTATTAGGGAGAATGTTCAGTAAATATATTTCAAGAATAAAAGGTACACTACATTTCAAAATCTGTTGGATTAATACATGTACCTCTGCCCAATATTTTTTTGCTCGATCACATAACCACCACATGTGCTAAAATGACCCCGTTTTCTCCTGACATTTCCAGCATTTATCTGAGCTTTTGTTATCAAATTTAGCTAATTTTTCAGGTGTTATATACCATCTGTAAATAACTTATATATTTTTTCTTTATACGCAATGGATTTTGAAATCTTAATATTTTTTTCCAGAGTTTGTCCCATTGATCTAATTGTATGTTGTGTCCAACATTCTGTGCCCATGAAACCATCACATTTTTAACAATCTCATCATGCATTTTATAATCCAGCAGTAAAATATACATTTTCTTAATAAATTTCTGATCACCTGCTAACATTAGTTTATCTATTTCAAGCCAATCTTCATTGAAGCCAATCACTTTGTCTTTAGTATACCTTGATTCAATCTGTACTCTCTGCCACCAATTCAATCCCTTAGGCAACTTTAAGTTACCTTTTACATCCAATAAATCTGTATATTTCATTTTTGAATTTTCTTCTAACAACCTGGGATTTGTAAATGCTTCTAAAGGTGCAACCAACTTCGAAATCTTATCATAAAATTGTTTTTTGATTGGGTCCCAGACTTTTAATAAGGCTGCCCTTATCCAATGTTGTTTAACGTATTTGTATGAATCAGTCTTTTATTTATTTATTTTATTTATCTTTCGAGCCCTGAGGGCTCTGAGCGGTTCACATATTCCATCGATACAAATCCTAACCTAGGGCCACATACAAGGGAAGGTGACAAGCCTACCAGGCACCCTTTTTTTTTTGTAGCGAGTTGTTTTTCTGAGGACGGCGTCCTCCTGGCGCTGGTCTTGATTTTTCCGACCTTTATTTTTGGCTGTTGCAACACCTTCGGGTCCGGGCCGAGCGCATGTTTTGCGCATGCTCGTTGTCAGCCTCTGTCCATCAGGCTCTGGCCTGTCACGTCACCCCACCTCCATGCCTGTCAGCCCAGCCTCCTTTTGCTCGCCAGCCTCGCCAGCCGCCATATTTTTTCTGCCACCACCACCACCACCACCACCACCACCACCACTGCTCATTGTTCACCGCTTGCCGCTCACGCCTCTGCCACTACACCACAAGGGCAGGTGCCCCCCCTGCTCTAAGAGCAGGTACCCAATTTATCTATTTGCCCTTTAACGGGCTTTCGAACCGCTGGGTAGGCGGGAGCTGGGACATAGGGCCGGGAGCTCACGCCGGCCGCGGTGGGGCTCAAACAGCCAAAGCTGTTCGGCCAGATGTCATGCAGGCTTCACTTGCCGCCTGCGCCACTACTCCCATACCATAGGAATGCATGCCATCCTAATTGCCTATCATGACCTTCTAACTTTAACAGTATTTGATTTTCTAATGTAACCCAGTCTTTAATCCATGCAAGTGCTGTAGCTCTATAATACAAAATACGATCTAAAAAGCCAAACCCAGCTCTTTCTTTTGAATCTTGTAATACTTTAAATTTTATTCTTGGCCTCTTCTCTTGCCATATAAATTGTTTCAACAGTTTGTCAATATCTTTAAAGAAATTTTGATTATGAAAAACTGGAATAGTTTGGAACAAGAACATCAGTCTCGGTAAAATATTCATCTTAATAGTTGCTATTCTTCCCATAAATGATAGCTGGAGATTTTTCCACTTATTTAGATCTTGTTTTATAGTTTTCAATAGTTCCAAATAGCTGTTTTCAAAGAGAGAACTACATCTATTCATTAAATTTATTTCAAGATACTTAACTTTCTTTGTAATTTCCAGTCTTGATATTTTCTGCAGGTAGCTTACTTGTAATTCTGTCATATTTTTTGTCAGGATTTTAGTTTTATTTTTATTAATTTTGAGCCCTGCGACCTCTCCATATTCTTGAAGTTTCTTCTATTGATTCAGCTGGTTCTTCTATAATAAAGGCCAGGTCATCTGCAAAGTTTAACAGCTTAAATTGCTCTCCTCTTATTTTCAATCTTCTAGTTTGTTCATCAGCTCTGATTGCATCATTTAAGACTTCAAGCCCCAAAATAAAAAGTAGTGGGGAAAGTGGACATCCTTGTCTAGTCCCTTTCTGAATATCGATCTTTTGTGTCAAGTCTCTATTAAGTAAAATCTTAGCTTGTTGTTTTGAATAAATTACTTCTATCATTTTAGTAAAATAACTTCCAGCCTGTGCATATTTAAGCAAATTCTTTAAGAATTTCCAACTAACATTATCAAACGCTTTTTCTGCATCCAAAAACATCAACACCAACTGTTTCTCCAGATGTACTTCATTGTATTCCAAAGTATCTAAGATCGTCCTAACATTACTTCTCAATTGTCTTCTTGGAAGAAAACCTGTTTGATCTTTATGTATTATTTGAGCTAATACTTTTTAAATCCTTGTTGCTAGAATAGATGCAAAGATCTTATAATCCATGTTTAGTAGAGAGATAGGTCTATAATTTTTGATCTCTTTTTTATCCTGGCCTTGTTTGTGTATCAGAGATATTATCACCTTGTTCCATGAGTCAGGTAATTAATCTTCAGTCATAATATTCTGACACATTTCTTTAAGAGGAAAAATCAGCTGGTCTTCAAAAACATGGTAAAATTCTGCTGGTAGGCCATCTGGACCTGGTGATTTTTTTTTTTTGTTTTTTTACAGCCTCTACAATTTCTACCGTATTGATTGGTTGGTTCTATGCTCTTCTGTAAAAAATTTCATCTTGTACTTGCTTAAGAATTCTTCAATTTTCTCTTGGGTAGTTTCTGTTCCACTGTATAGATTTTGATAATATTACGTGGTAATTTCTTTCAAGACTTCCAAATTAAACTTCTCTTCTCCATTTCTGTTTCTTAAACCTCCAATGTATCTTTCTTCTTGTTGCTTATGTAATCTGCAGGCTAACCATCTGGTCGGTTTATCTGCATTCTCAATTTTTTTTTTGCTTGGCATAGGTTATTTTCGTTGTTATTTCTTGTGTTAAGAGGCAATTTATTTGATGTTGTAATTGCTTAAGATTAGTTCTTCCTTTGCCATTCTTATCATTTTGTTTTAGCTTCCCTTCTTGTTCTTTAATTTGTTTTTGTAACTGGAGGTATTTCTCCATTCTCTGTTTCCTCTTATATGAAGTTTCTTTTATCATCCATCCTCTTGCAAATGCTTTAAAAGCATCCCAAACTATATTTATTGAAATTTCTGGTTGGATGTTTCTTTCAAAAAAGGCTTGAAACTCTTTCTTTGAATCTTTAACAAATTTTTCATTTCTTAGGATTGTTGTGTTTAATTTCCATCTGCTTCTCTTAGGGATATCTTGCAACTCAATTGTGATTGGATTATGATCTGCATATGTTTGAGGTTCTATTTCCGCTTCTTATATTTCATTTGTCATTGTAGCTGATATCCAGCACATATCAATTCTTGACCAGGAGTTGCGCCCAGCAGAATAAAAGGTAAAGTCTCTTTTATTCGGATTTCTGGCTCTCCATACATCTATACATTTATTTTCTTCCATCAGATGGTAAAACGTTGTAGGCAAGTCATGTTTTCTTTTCCTCTTTCTTTTTTCGAAACTTTTCTATCTTGACTTCCTTCTAACACTGCATTGAAGTCTCCAATTATACAAGTTTCTTGAAATTCTTGTTTCGCCATGAGTTCTTGGAGAGACTTGTAAAATTTCTCTTGGTGGTTATTTGGTGCATAAATATTTACCAGTAGAGTTTTCTTTGTTTATCTTTGAAGCCTGAACCATTAAAATGCGACCATCTTGAGAGGCATGGATTAATTCAGGTTGAAGATGTTCTTTCACATATGTTACCACACCTCTCTTCTTTTTCTTTTTATCTGAAACCATGAATGCTTTACCTAGTTTCGGGTTTTGCAAGTATTTTTGGTCTGTTTCTTTAATATGAGTTTCTTGTAAGCAGATTACATCAAAATTACTTTTTTTAGTTGTTGGAAAGTCTTTCTTCTTTTCTGTGGAGAGTTCAGTCCATTAATATTTATCGAGATGAGTCTCATTTTCTTACTACTTCTGTCCATTTCGGTCTTTATTCTGTGTTTGCACTTTCAGGTTATCTCTATATTGTTTCCTTGTCATAGGAGGGGATGTCTTGGTGAGCTAGGCTTTCTTTGATACTTTGGGTACCGTTGATGTTCCGGTTGCTCCAGTCGCTTGAATTTCCGCTTTTTCTTCTCCTTCTCTTTCCTCAGCCATTTCTTCTGTTTGTATATCCCCTCCATTCTTTTTCAGAAAATCTTGCAATTAAATATGGATGTGATTCTGTGTCTCTTCCCATTAAATAAAAAAGTTAATCCTTCCACCAACAGCCATGTATATTGTATCCCATTTTCCGTTAAAAGTGTAGTTAAGCTGGTGTATTCTCTTCTTTTTTCTCGTACTCTCCATGGCACTTCTTTCAGTACTTTTATTTCGTTACTGTTGAACATCAATGGTTGATTGTTGACCACCTTCAAAATTTTACCTCTGTAAATTCTTTTATGAAATCTTATGTGAACCTCTCTGGGGAGTTGGTTATTTCTGGCAAATGCCAAATTCATCCTACAGACTGCATCTATTTCCCCCAGCACGCTCTCAGGGTCTTCTGCTCCCATATATTCAGAAAGACATCTTGTCATTTTTCTTCTAATATCTTCACCTTTTTCTTCAGGAATATTTTGGAATCTTAAAATATAAGATGCTTTATCGACCTGTAATCTGATCAAATCCTGTTCCATTTGGGTTTCTCTGGTATCTGTTGCTTGAAGTTTACTTTCCATTTCTTTCATTTTGATTTCTACCTTCTCAGTTGTTTTATTCAGCTCTGCTATCTTTTTTGTATTTTCTGCTATTTGTTTTTGTAAATCCATTACCTGTGTGTCAAGTTGTTGTGTCACATCTTTCATAGCTTCTTTTATGGGATCTGTGGTCTCAGAGATTCCACTTTTAATAGATTCTTGGATCATAGCTTGAAGTTCTTTTGATTGGGTGGCTGACATTGCTGCTCTGACTGGCTTCAGCATCCCTGGAGAACTCCCTGGCCCTTTAGGAGGCTTGTTAGCACTAGACATCTTTCCCCTTCAGATTTCCACCTGTAGGGAAATAAAAACACTGCTCCTAGGCCTCTCACAAGTGGTAAAGCCAATAGGAAAGAAAAACAAGAAATAGCTAAAAGCAGATACCTTTCTTATCCTATTCACTCTTTGTTTTGGAACACTGCATAATTCTTTCTTTAAACAATTACTTTTCTTTCTAACCACAAACCATAACACAACTTTCACAGTGCTTATTGCCACAAGAGTTCTACTTACCTTATATGATCATTACCACCGAGTCTGTGGGAAGGAAACAAGAGCATCCTGTTTCTTTAAATCCAGTACTCACTTGTTGTTCTATGTTACATTGTTACACTCCTGTCTTAATGTTATTCAATGTTTATCCACCATTAGTAATCCTCAGATGTTTTACCAGCTCCTTAATACACATAAATCTCCAGTATTCATTCCAGCCTAGCCACAGCTGTGACAGAAAAAAGAAAAATGCCATAAATTATATCCACACTTCCTTCAGGAGAGAAAAGGGAAAATGAAACCTAAAAATATTGAGAATGTGGCAATCTCACTCTATAAGCACCCAAAAATTGTAAATGTGGAAATAGTTGGGGTGCTGACCTACTCCTAAGCAGGAACAGGGTTTTCTTGCGCCCACTTAATCATACGCACAGTCAGAGCTTACGATCTCTTTTGCTTGTCACTGTTCAATGAGATGGGGGGGAACCTCTCACCTCCTTTTCTGTTTAGCTTTTTAAAGCTGTATAGGTGGCCTTCACATTAGAGAATGAAGTAGACTTTCTCTTTGTTGGCATTGAAGTATTACTCATGGTACTGAAGTGCTCTGTGAAGCAGGGTTTGTAAACCCCCCCTTGTGGAGGAGTGACAGCTAGGAGCCCATAGGCATGGGCTTTTTTTTCTGATCCCGGCATTGGAGGCGATCCAGGGCTCATCCCCGACTGCAGCTGCGGTTACAGGGGTCCCAAATCAAGCCTCTTGCTCTCCCCCTCTTCCTGATCAAGCTAGATCAAGGAAGCCGATGGCCCCTGGAGCTTCCAAAGGCATGTTCGCCACGCTGTTCCTCCCCAGCCCACCTTAAGGAATTTCAAAGTGGCTTACAATCACCATCCCTTCCCCTCCCAACAAGAGTAACTTTGTGAGGTAGGTGGAGCTGAGAGAGTTCTAAGAAAACTGTGACTGGCCCAAGGTCACCCTGCAAACCTCATGTGGAGGAGTAGGGGATCTAACCTGGTTCTCCAGATTAGAGGCCACTGTTCTTAACTGTTACACCATGCTGGTATTCAAAGATGCAGATAGTCTAATTAATCCAAATATCCAGAAATCCAAGACCAGTAAGATAATCTAAAGAGTTTAAAATATAATTAAAAGCTAAAAGCCATGGAGCAGCTAGGTAAAGCTACTCATCTGTCACCATCTTGTTGCTGGTTGCTCAGTCATTTTCAGTAGAATCCAAGCCACTGTATAGCAGCATTTCTTTGAAGGAGTGTTTCTACAGCAGTCATCCTAAACATTTGTTTTCATTGCAGTTCTTAATATTGCCTTATTAATTGTCTAGTACTCACCAACAATCAGGTATACTGAAACTTTAAATAGCTGTCTTTTCTCCTACTAATGCAATTCAACAGACAAAGCTGAAGAATTACACTTAGCTGCTTTTGAGTTAGTTTTGAAAAACCTGTAAGGCTGCAGAATGTGCAGCTGCAGGCACAGAAAGAAAGCTCCACTGATTTCTATGGAAGAGAGTGGGATTTACAAGTATTGAGCTGCGGTGGCTCAAGTGGTTAAGACGCTGAACTGCAGGCTGTGGAAGGTCAGTAGTTCAGCAGTTCGAGAACCGAGAGTGCCGCATGACGGAGTGAGATCCCATCTCCAGTTCCAGCTCCTGCCAATCTAGCAGTTCGAAAGCAAGAAATTGCAAGTAGATAAATAGGTAGCACTTCAGTGGGAAGGTAACAGTGTTCCGTGCACCTTGGTGTTTAGTCATGCTGGCCACATGACACGGAAATGTCTTCGGACAGCGCTGGCTCTTCAGCTTTGAAATGGAGATGACCACCGCAATCCTAGAGTCGGATTCGACTGGCTTTCGAGCAAAGGAACCTTTACCTTTTATTCTTGGATTATGCCTGCTGACACTTTGGATGCATAAGAAAGTATATCTTACCTTGGATCATTTTGTCATCTGTAAAACAATAGGGATGGGGATAGATTCCATTGCATCAGGAACTGCAAATGGCTGTTCACTGTCCCATTGGCTCCACTAATAATACTTTCTGTTCCTCTGATCTGCCCTGATCTGGATGGCCCAGGCTAGCCTGATTTTGTCAGATCTCATAAGATAATCAGGGTTGGCCTTGGTTGGTATTTGCATAGGAGACCACTGGGAAATCTAGAGGCACGCAATGGCAAACCACTTCTCTTTGTCTATTTGGAAACCCTTTGGGTTGCCATAAATTGGCTGTGACTTAATGGCACTTTCCACCACCAGATGTAGGCATGGCCAAAAAGGACTTTCCTTCATGACCAATGGACAGAGGGAAGCCACATTTGTTTATTCGTGTGTCTGTCTCATTCTCATATAAAATGTGCATGTTTACATAAGAAATCCTGGCCCAACCTTCACCCATCCTGTTTTTCTTCTTCAGGCATTGCCACTGCACCTACTAGCTCTCCTGTATAAGAGCTGGGAGAAAGGGGCTATCATTGTTCCCCCATGATATCTAGTTTGGCCCCAGAGAGGAAGTTGTGGAAGCTATTTGGGCTGGGGTTTAGTGGAAGTGGAGTCACTTGCATGCTTAACTGCAAAATTCTGTGCAGCACCACACTGATTGTTGGACACCTTGTTAGATGCAGCTGTTAATAATTTCTAGACTTTGGTTTACTTTCTGCCGTAATCCCACTGCAGCTTCAAGTAAACTGGCAGCACAAACATCTTCTGTTCTATGGACATATGTAAAATAACATTTTTGAAATTCCATTAATGGTTCAGCAGCTCTGGAACAGACACTTGAAGCAGCAGTCTCTTACAATACAACACACAATCAAAATCAAAAGGGTTATTTGTTTAGTTTAGATGATGGAGAAGTGGTTTTACGGTCAAACAGTCTCAGAGATACAATCTTGAACATTATTCAAAGTCAAGACTGCTAGTAAAATTTCCCAGAATTTTTAACAAGAAACAAAATAGAGAAAGAGTTGTTTCCTACAAATGATGTTATTTTGAGGAGGGGGGGAAATCCCTTACTAAAAGGAAGGCTGCTTCATTCTGCAGAAAATACTCCATTATGTTCTCTGTTGCTGCTATAAAATGCCAGATACATATTTATAGCACCTTAGCTATAGATTTTGGATATCAATTGTATTCTTTTTATTTCAAATGGAGATAGGTTTTACAAGATTATTCTCATTCCCAGCACCTGGTTCAGATGCCTTTGCCATTTTGAATGTTACTGAATTCAAGCATGACGATAACCACTTTTCTTCTTTTGCTCATTTTGCTACATGGTGAGTAACCAAAGTTACACATGTCTGATATGAATCAGTTTCATACAAATTAGTGCTGAAAATCTATGCAGAGTAAGGTTACAACCGGGTCTGTTTAAGGCCAATCTACAAGAAAAGTGTGTATTAACTGTAATTATGAACTGGAGTTAATACACACACATGTTAATGTAAGACTTATCTGTGAAGCAATGTGATGGGCTTGTTTCATAATGTTGCTTTGTGCCTTGTGGAAGTTAGTTCCACTCTGGAGCTATTCCCCACAAGCCAGTCATTGTGCTCCCAGCATTAGCTTCATGTGGATGAAGTACAACAGGGATTCCACTTATCTCCAGGTATTGTGCTAATATAACCATTCACCTCTTGGATTTCCTGTATACACCAGGGTGGTTCAGTTTTGACCATGGCTCCACTCCATCATTCTGTACCCCTGCTTCACCAGAGATATAACTCCACAACCTTTTTTCTTTCCAAGTATCAGCAGAGAGATAGGAAAAATGATGCCCTAGAGGAGAAATAGCATTAATACTTAATAGTAGTGAAAAACTACTGGTGCACAGTGAAAATCTATTGCTGCACAGCTCAGAGGATACAAGTAGGAGGGGCAGAAAGTTTCAAAGAACAGGAAGAAACAGGAAAAATCAGCAGGAACATGGAAGTTGATCAATGGCAAATCCCTGAGCTGCATGCCCCCTAGCCATATGAAAAAGACAGGGTCCCAGCTATAGACAGTGGGGGGAGAGGGGAGATTCTTGACTGGCTGGAAGGGGAGGGGGAGCAAAGATTATTTGGGGCAATTGGGACCAGCACTGGCTGTCATCCAGTCAGCCCTCAAGCAGCTTCCTGTGGCCCACCCCAGAGATCAGTCCATCACAGAATGAGAGGGGCAAGCAGACCTGCGGGCTGCAAGTTTGTCTCTGGCATGCAGCTCACACTGAAAGGAGCAGGCTGAAAGAAGGCATCATCCTGAGGATATATAGTAGTCTGAAGACCATCCATAACAGAGACTGCATTTCAAGTCTGCTTTATCCCACTAGTGACACCACTGTCTTTTCTACCACCTGACCCGTGTTTATCAGTCATATAAACTAAATATCTGCTTGGTTCAGTATTGGCTCATGTCCATTTCTGGCCCATTTTCTGCCACCATTCATCTTGAAGTCAAGCTTAGGCATTTAAAATAATTTTTTGCTACTGTAACAAATGGTGTTTAGTCATGCTGGCCACATGACCATGGAAATGTCTTCGGACAGTGCTGGCTCTTCGGCTTTGAAAGTGAGATGAGCACCACAACCCTAGAGTTGGTTTTGACTGGCTTTCGAGCAAGGGAACCTTAACCTTTACCTTTTAACAAACATATATTTAGGCTTACCCCAAAATAATGGGAAATTCAGATGTTTTTCTTAAAGCCAAACATGACTAAGTGTATGTTTATTAAAAATTAATATTTTGATTTTTAATTGAATGGTTCAGTTTAAATACTTCTGTGTTATTACCAAATCCTAGTTGAGATACTGATGCCTTACTGAGATACAGAAGGAACAGTGAGATAACACAGTTTAAGAAACAAATATATCACTCACTGGAAGCCTTCATCTCACTTGCACTACCCTTTTTCTTTCCACACAATTTAACTAGAAGTATTAGCAATGCCTTGCAAAAGGGAAGTTTCACCGTGAAGCCTCAATTTTAACTGAGTTTGTCCTGGTTGTAAGAATCCATAGGAGAAGTTATTTTGATGGATCCTTTGCCAGGAGCATCAATGGGAATACATTTCTTATGGATCCTTGCTCATGGGACATTGCCATGGATGCATGCAGCCAGGGCTGGCTCAAGGGCTTTCTGCAACCTAGGCAGGTTGGCCTGAGCCCCCTCCCGCACCAGCCAGCCTGGGCAGTAAATGCAGGAAAAGAAAATGAGGGGAGGAAATGTGTTGAAAGCCAGAAGTGACACCACTTCCAGCCAAGGCTCTGCAAATCCCTGAAATCACTATGGAAAAGACCATAGAGATTTTGGGATTCCAAGAGTGTCACCTGTTACTTCCAGGTTCCAATGCAGTCCCCCACCCACACTTCCTCCCACTGCATTGGTGGGCAAGTGAGTCCCAAGCTGGATGGCTGGCCAGGGCAGGCCCTAAGTAAGTGAGTCCTGAGCTGACAAACAGGCAAGTAAGATCTGAAGTGACAAGCTAGACATCAGGATCCATGACAGCTTGCATCTCCCACAGATCCTTAAATTCGAGGCACTGCTGTGGCTGAATAAAAGGTCTGGAGCAATCACACTTCCCTGCTGCACATTCAATCACCTGACAGTTTTGGATGGTGGCTGTGTTGAGGAGTGTTGGCACCACGCCGAACCCATTATGAACTTGGCCCAGACTTTGGATGGTGTTTGTGACAGAGATTCTGAACTGAGGAAGATGATATCTAAACTCAATTCCAAACTGTGGTACCATCACTACTTGTAATTCTCCAGAACCAAAATAAAATGGAAAAATATAAGGGCATCCTTAACATTCGGAGTAATCAATTAATCCACTAAAGCTTTACTTTACAAGATTAAATGACACTATTTCCATTGGCATACTGCTTAGACAATATCCTGATTGTTTTTTTTCCCCCTGTTCAAAATAGTTTCTGGCAATATATATGGTCCAAGGTTGCTAACAAGCCATGTTGGAGGATCAGTCACAATCAAATGCTACTATTTAACCACAACAGCCAATAAACATGACAGGAAATATTGTTGCAAGGAATCAGGATCAGAACACTTTAGAAATTGCCGTACTGTTATTTCTTCTACTGATTTCATCCATGAAGATTACAAAACAAGAGTCTCAATGAAGGATATCCCTCAGAAGGGGATTTTACTAGTGACAATGAAACAGCTGAAGAAGAATGACTCTGGTACATACAGATGTGGTATTGGCAAGAACAACAACATTGGCTTATATTTTGGAATGAATCTAAACATTTTGGAAAGTAGGCAAGGTGAGGAAATCAGGATAAGTTTCTTCAAAGTATGGAAATGTCAAAAGAGAGATTCTTTTAACACATCCTGAAATCAAGCTAAACACAAATAGGGCTAAGCAAATCTGGCTGTTTGGGATTTTCTTTCTTTCGTTCTTTGTTGTCCAATGGCCCCGAGAAGGAAAAAAAGATAGGATCAGCTGAGGTGATGGGAGCTGAGGGGTCTGCACCACACCGGACAATCCTGGACTGGCTGCTCTTTGCAGCTTGAAAGAGGAGCCAGCCCCAGTCGAGGTGTTGCAGAGCTGTCAGCTACCCCCACCCCTCTGATCCTGGGCTGGCTCCTTTTTGCAGCTCAGTTTAAACGAAACTGCAAAGAGGAGCAACCCCAGCTGAGGGTTCACCTTGCAGGCTCTGCTGGGACTCGGCTGGGAAGCTCAGTTTAAACCAGACCTGCCCAACAGAGCCACCGCCATCCTCCATTGAAGTGGTGAGTTCACCTGGAAGGTGTTTAAAAGGGCTGCAAATATCCCTTTAAACACCCTTTACCTTCAGCTATCTGGCAGTCCCAAAATATCCCAAATGTTTTTGGGATTTTTCAGGGTGGCCCTTTTCAGATAGCCAAATAAATACTGGGCTCTATATCCAGCTGGAAAAAAATATCCAGAAAATAATGAAAAGGTTTTTTTGGATATTTTCTGGCTTGTTATAGGCCGAATGCACACCCCTAACTCCTATGCAGAGCTGCATCAGTCTAAGCTCATTACCTGAGTAACTCTTGCACAGGATTACACCATTATAGACCATGGGTCCATTCCTGCAGGCTCAGCCTGGCAGTACCATTTTGGCACTCAGCTGGTAGGGTCGACTTATCCATTAGGCACAGTAGGCACAGTGCCTAGGGCCCATGATACTTTTAGGAGCCCATGAAAATTTCTTTTAAAATCTGAAGAAAAAGATGAACTTTTAGGGTTCAAGAAAATGTTTTAATTTTTTTTCCTCCCATCATAAAAGAATGACATTTTAGGGCCCATGAAAATCGACTAGATTTTGCCTAAAACAGAAAAAAAGTTGAAGTATTTGAAGTTATATTAAAATAATTTTTAATGTTGATATTATTATGGTGGGAGGGGCCCAGGAAGGCAAAACTGCCTAGGGCACATGAAAGTCATAATGCAGCCCTGTCAGCTGGTTGTTGGGGGATGGGTAAGCCGAGAAATAGGTTTCTCCATCCAAAACTCCTACTGTCTAAGCCATAGAAAATAGTGATGGTGGCTCTACAACTTCACTTATTTTGGAAAGTTTAAAGAAGATGGGGTGTGTGTGTCTGAAACTAGGTAGCCAGAATTGCCTACTGATGAATTTGCAATTCCAGTTGTTCTTGTTCATCAGAATGCACCCCCCCGTGCTTCACAGTCTTTTATTCAGCAGGCTTCCCTGACCCCCAACATTGGCTTTTCTGGTGCTTTAACAGCTGAGGAAGGCAAAAGTAGAAAAATACTTGCCTCTGTGAGCACCTTATTTATTTATTTATTTATTATGAGATTTATACCCTGTCCTCCCCACGAGGCAGGCTGAAGGCGGCTTGTACTTAAGCATCAGAGGATCCAGCCCAGTTAAACAACTTTTTGCTATCTAGAATGTAGATAGGAATGTTTTTTTTAAATACCCCAGATTGATAAAAATGGGGGGGTTTAAATGAAACCAGTGCTAATATATTGTCATCTGTTCTCTCCAAACAGATCCTAATCTGTCTAAACCACCGGAAATAGTTTGGGGGAAAGTCCGTGGATCGGTGGCAATCAAGTGTTCATCCGAAGGTGGCAAGTTGAGTGACAGGAAGTTTTTGTGCAAACTGAGGAGAACTGGCTGCTCTCTCATTGTAGATCCAAACAGATTTGTTTTTACTGCTGAAGATAGCTCAGGAAATTTTGAAGTCATCATAAAGCGACTGAGAAAAGAAGACTCAGGAATGTATAAGTGTGGGACAGGAACACATAATAACCATGCAGGTGCAAGAACCATGCAACTGCAAGTTACAGAGGGTGAGCAAAGAAAGAGAACTTACTTACTGCATTTTTATCTGGTACTTTCTACAAGGTGATAGGAGTAGCATAGATTTTTCTGCTGTGCTCGATTAACCCCTGTGACGCCCTCCCTGGGCGGTAGGACGGCGCCCCCTGTAGAATGCGGCCGGCCACGGGTTATCCCAGGTCCCACGGTCCTGCTAGCTCTCCCAGGTTGGAGTGATGGGCCAGGAGGGCCTGGTGCAGGGTAAGGGATGGTCTGGAGAGAGAGCGGCCTCAGAAGACAGGTCACGTCAGAGGGTTGCTGTCACCCTCTTGCCTGTCCTGGGTCTGGCTTCTCAAGCTCACCGCTTACTGGGACACTCTCACTCTCTCTAGCCAGTCCCAGCCAGCCCAGTTGTCCTCCTCCCCGGCCGTCTCGCCCGTTCCATCTTTTATTACCCCCGCACGCCCTCCTGGCTCCTCCCTCTGCGCCCCACCCCCTTGTAAAGCCGAGGATGCCAGCCAAGCCCCCTCCCTTCCGGCTCCTGGATCTTCCTCTGGTGCGCGGGCTGGCCGAGCGACAGCCTCCTCGCGCTCCTGCCTTCGCCCCGCGGCTGTAGGGGTGGGGCGCAGCTTGCCCAGCAGCCCAGGCCTTGCTCTCCCCTCCCTCAGCCCATCGGCCGCCGTCTTCTCTGCCGCCACCGTCCCTGCACGCCGCGGCCCCTCCTCCCCCCGTCGGGCTTCGCTGCCGCCGGTAAGTGCTTCCCTGGGGCTCGGGGGAGAAGCCGGGCCCGCCTCCCGTCGCGGCTGCCCGTGGCCTCCGGGGCGGGGGGGGGAAGGCCGGCGACGTTCCCGGGCCGCTGCTGCAGCCTCTGAGGTGTGGGGGGGGGACCGGCGATGGTCCCTGGCTGTTGCCGCGGCCGTCAGAGCAGTCCCGGCCGGGACCGGGACAACCCCCTCATATAACCCCGCCGAGGGAGGTTATTTATTTATTTAATTTAAAACATTTATGTCCTGCTTTTCTCCACCTACAAAACAGGTCCATAGCCAGGATTTTGTAATCTGAGGGGCCTTTAGATAAGTTGGGGAGCACTAACGTCACAAAAATAAAAAATAAAATGTAAAACTCATCCCCTCTGCCAGCTCACTCATAGCAGAAGGGAAGAGGCAGAGAGCCAGGAAGCCTGGGGGCTGTATGGAAACCAGGGGGCCCTGGCAGGAAGTCAGAGAGCCAGGCCCCCAAATGCCCCACCATAGCTATGGGCCTGCTCCAAAAAAAGGGCCTAAGGCAGCTTGTAAAAAGTATACATCAATATGTGTAATATCTAACACCACTATGACAGTCCTATTAAAACAATGTTGACCATACAAGTAAGATAAGCTATCCAATCCCATCCGCTCTACAATAAAAGGTTAGGTTGAAACAGAGTGACTGGCCCCAGGTCACCCTGTGACAGAATGATCACCCTGACTTTCACAATGATAAAATCACGAGTGGGCCTGTGTGCGTGTGTGTGTGTAAGACAAAAAGAAAGGCAGGAACCGGGGTGTATTTGATTACCCTACAAGTGGCCTTCCTTCATCTTAAATGGCTCCTCCTCCAGTGGAAGAGCCACTTAAGTTGGAGGAAGCTTCCTTAGATTGGAGGGAGGCTTCAAACACAAGCCAAAATTAAAGGTGGGCTATAAATATTTTAAGAAATAAACTTTGTTCAGTGGAGAGGTAGGATAGAAGTAGGATCTTCCCCGATATTTCTTCATCTCTGTTTCCCCCTTTCTGGCTTCACAGAGCCAGGTTCAGGAACATCAGATTCTTCAGTTGAGCTAAATGGCTTTAGCAACAACCACACAGCCAACAGGAGAGGAGCTGAAGTTGTGTCCAAGCTTTCTGCCCAGTGCTGAAGCCAAGCCTCAGGAGGCCAGCCTCCCATGTTGATCCTTGTGGTTCTTTAAATTGCAAAGAGGTTGGACTCCAATTCAAGGACCCTCTCTATCTATGGCAGTTTTTCTCCATTCAGATGTAGAATCACAGTGACTTACAGTGTCAAAAGATAAAAACACAAAACATCATATTTCACAAATATTTAAAACTATATTACCTGTTCCCTAAATGCTCAACAAAAGAATCTACTTGCTATCTATATATTAATCCATGCTTTGTAGCTCCCCTTACTCATATCCCCAAATTCATCTTCTTGCTTCTCTTCCTCCTCTCTTATTACTCAGCCCCCGTCTTCCTTCCTTTCTCCTCATAGCTTAAAGGACCCTAAAGGTGAGGGTGGAGAAATTGGCTGCTGAAGTAGCAGTACCTCAGGGGCATGTCTGTCAAATTCTATCTCCTGTCCCATTTTATTAACTTAAATGTTTTCAGCCTACTCTTTCACCCTTTCGTCACTAACAACAAATAATCAAGACAAAAATTCAAAGTCACAAGGCAAAATCCTCCCCACATAGCTTTAAGGATTTTTGGAAGGGGAGAAACTGTCCTTGATAGATGTGCAATGCTTTCCCCATAGGCCTAGGCCAAAGGGAAATGACAGTTAGCTCTGTGCCATCCCCTGCTGGTTAATGGCTTCCTGTTTTCTGGTATATCAGAAAACTCCTTTTCTGATCCATGTTTGATACCAATATTTCAGTATATAAGTACGTAAGAGAAGCCATGTTGGATCAGACCAGTGGCCCATACAGTCCAACACTGTGTGTCACACAGTGGCCAAAAACCACATGACATCAGGAGGTCTGCAAGTGTGGCCAGAACTCCAGAAGCCCTCCCACTGTTGCATCCCAAGCACAAAGAATAAAGAGCATTACTGCCTCAGATATAATATTCCATCTACCGTCCATCTACCGTATGGACCTCTGCTCCATATGTTTATCTGTTGTTGTTGTTCAGTCACACAGTCGAGTCTGACTCTTCGTGACCCCGTGGACCACATCACGCTAGGCCCTCCTGTCTTCCGCTGTCCTCTGGAGTTTGCTCAATTTCATGTTCATTGCATTGATGATGCTGTCAAACCATCTCATCCTTTGCCGTCCCCTTCTTCTTGTACCTTCAATCTTTCCCAGTGTCAGTGTCTTCTCCAGTGAATGCTCCCTTCTCATTTGGTGGCCAAAGTATTTGAGCTTCAGTTTCAGTATCTGGCCTTCCAGGGAACAGTCAGGGTTGATTTCTTTTAGGACTGACTGATTTGATCTCCTTGCAGTCCAAGGGACTCTCAAGGGTTTTCTCCAGCACCATAGTTCGAAAGCATCTATTCTTCAGCACTCAGGCTTTCTTATGGTCCAACTCTTGCAGCCATACATTACTACTGGGAATACCATAACTTTGTCCATACGGACTTTTGTTGGCTGGGTGATGTCTCTACTTTCTATTATCTGTCTAGGTTTGCCATAGCTTTCCTCCCAAGGGGCAGGCGTCTTTTAATTTCATGGCTACAGTCACCGTCTGCAGTGATCTTGGATCCCAGGAACTTGAATTCTGCTTCCATGGTTTGCCTTGGCTTTGGACCGAGATCATCCTGTCATTTTTGAGATTGTATCCCAATACTGCCTTTCTCACTCTCTTGTTGACAAAGGCTAACAGAGTTTTGTCAAGAGAACACGCTGGTCATAGCGAACACCCTTTTCCAACAACCTAAGAGGTGTCTCTACACATGGACATCACCAGATGGGCAACACCAAAATCAGATTGACTATATAATTTGCAGTCAAAGATGGAGAAGCTCTATCCGGTCAGTAAAAACAAGACCTGGAGCTGACTGTGGCTCAGATCATGAGCTACTCATTGCAAAATTCAGACTTAAATTGAAGAAAGCTGGGAAAACCACTAGACCATTCAGATTTGACATAGATCGCATCCCCGATGAATATACAGTAGAGGTGAAGAATAGGTTTAAGGGATTAGATTTGATAGACAGAGTGCCTGAAGAACTATTGACAGAGGTCCGTGACATTGTAATCACCGCCATCCCAAAGAAAAAGAAATGCAAGAAAGCAAAGTGGCTGTCGGATGAGGCTTTACACATAGCAGAGGAAAGAAGGAAAGCTAAAGGCAACGGTGAAAAGGAAAGATTTGCCCAACTGAATGCAGATTTCCAGAGAACAGCAAGGAGAGATAAGGAGGCTTTCCTGAATAAAGAATGCAAAGTAATAGAGGAAAACAATAGATTGGGAAGGACTAGAGATCTCTTCAAGAAAACTGGAGAAATCAAGGGAACGTTCCATGCAAATCTGGCCATGATAAAGGACATAAACGGTAGGGACCTAACAGAAGCAGAAGAGATTAGGAAAAGATGGCAAGAATACACAGAAGAACTATACAAGAAGGACCTCGATGTCCTTGACAATCACGGCGGTATAATCACTGACCTCGAGCCAGACATCCTGGAAAGCGAAGTTAAATGGGCCTTAGAAAGCATTACTAACAACAAAGCTAGTGGAGGTGATGGTATCCCAGCTGAACTATTCAAAGTCTTAAAAGAAGATGGTGTTAAAGTGCTGCACTCAATTTGCCAACAAATTTGGAAAACACAACAGTGGCCACAGGATTGGAAAAGGTCAGTATACATTCCAATCCCAAAGAAGGGCAATGTCAAGGAATGTTCAAACTATCGCACAATTGCACTCATTTCACACGCTAGCAAGGTCATGCTCAAGATCCTACAAGCTAGGCTCCAACAGTACATGGATAGAGAACTGCCAGAAGTACAAGCTGGGTTTCGAAGAGGTAGAGGAACTAGAGATCAAATTGCCAACATTCGCTGGATTATGGAGAAAGCAAGAGAGTACCAGAAAAACATCTACTTCTGCTTCACTGACTATGCTAAAGCCTTTGATTGTGTGGATCACAATAAATTATGGCAGGTTCTTAAAGAGATGAGAGTACCAGACCACCTCACATGTCTCCTGAGAAACCTGTATAAGGGTCAAGAAGCAACAGTTAGAACCAGATATGGAACAACTGATTGGTTTAGCATAGGAAAAGAAGTATGACAAGGATGTATATTGTCACCTTGCTTATTTAATTTATATGCAGAGTACATCATGCGAAATGCTGGCCTGGATGAATCACAAGCTGGAGTTAAGATTGCTGGGGAAAAGATCAATAACCTTAGATATGCAGATGATACCACTTTGATGGCAGAAAATGAAGAGGACCTAAAGAGCCTCTTGCTCAGGGTGAAAGAGGAGAGTGCAAAAGTGGGCTTGAAACTCAACATCAAAAAAACTAAGATGATGGCATCCAGCCCATCACTCCTTGGCAAATAGAAGGGGAAGTCGTAGAAGTAGTGACAGACTTCATGTTCCTGGGATCCCAGATCACTGCAGATGGTGACTGCAGCCATGAAATTAAAAGACACCTGCTCCTTGGGAGGAAAGCGATGGCAAACCTAAACAGCATGATAAAAAGCAGAGACATCACCCTGCCAACAAAAGTCCACATGGTCAAAGCAATGGTATTCCCCGTAGTAATGTATGGCTGCGAGAGTTGGACTATAAGGAAGGCCAAGTGCCGAAGAATAGATTCTTTTGAACTATGGTGCTGGAGAAGACTCTTGAGAGTCCCTTGGACTGCAAGGAGATCAAATCAGTCAATCCTAAAAGAAATCAACCCTGACTGTTCCCTGGAAGGCCAGATCCTGAAGTTGAAGCTCAAATACTTTGGCCACCAAATGAGAAGGGAGCATTCACTGGAGAAAACCCTGATGCTGGGAAAGATTGAAGGTCAAAGAAGAAGGG
This sequence comes from Gekko gecko, assembly GCA_029375565.1. Classification (NCBI taxonomy): domain Eukaryota; kingdom Metazoa; phylum Chordata; class Lepidosauria; order Squamata; family Gekkonidae; genus Gekko; species Gekko gecko. The sequence goes on along the minus strand of JAPDNY010000006.1, from coordinate 122,512,019 downwards.
GACGGCAAAGGATGAGATGGCTAGACAGGGTCATCAATGCAACGAAGATGAAATTGAGCAAACTTCAGCGGACAGCGGAAGACAGGAGGGCCTGGCGTAATCTGGTCCATGGGGTTGCGAAGAGTTGGACTCGACTGTGTGACTGAACAACAACAACTTTGACCTTCAGCAAGAGCCTCTTTAGGTCCTCTTCACTTTCTGCCATTAGAGTGGTATTGTCTGCATATCTGAGGTTGCTGATGTTTTTCCCAGCAATCTTAATTCCGGTTTGTGGTTCATCCAGGCCAGCATTTCGCATGATGTACTCTGCATGTAAATTAAATAAACAGGGTGACAATATACATCCTTTTCGTACTCCTTTTCCTATTCTAAACCAATCAGTTGTTCCATGTCCGGCTCTAACTTTGGGTGAAGAAGTACTTCCTTTTATGCATTCTAACCCGACCGCTCAGTAATTTCATTGAGTGCCCACAAGTTCTTGTATTGTGAGAAAGGGAGAAAAGTACTTCTTTCTCTACCTTCTCTATCCCATGCATAATTTTGTAAACCTCTGTCATATCACCCCTCAGTTGTGGTTTCTCCAAACTAAAAAGCCCTAACCTCTTTAACCTTTATCATAGGGAATTGTCCCATCTCCTGTATCATTTTAGTTGTCCTTTTCTGCATTTTTCCGATGCTCTAATACCTTTTTGAGGTGCAGTGATCAGAACTGTACACAGTATTCCAGATGAGGCTGCACCATCAATTTATACAGGGGTGTTATGATACTGGCTCATTTTTCCCCAGTTCCCTTCCTAATAATCCCCAGCATAGCATTTGCCTTTTTTAGTGTTGTCATACACTGAGTTGACATATTCAGTGAGTTATCTACCATGATTCCAAGATCTCTCTCCTGGTCAGTCTCTACCAGTTCAGACCCCATCAATGTGTATTTATAGTTAAGATTTTTTGCTCCAAACTGCATTACTTTGTACTTGCCTATGTTGACTCTCATTTGCCACAATGACACCCACTCGCCCAGCCTCAATAGATCCCACTGGAGCACCTCACAATCCTCCCTGGTTCTCACTGCCCTGAACAACTTAATGTCATCTGCAAACATAATCACTTCACTGCTTACTCCCAACTCCAAAACGTTAATGAACAAGTTAAAAAACACTGGACCTAGAACTGAGTCCTGAGGTACCCCACTGCTTACCACCCTCCACTGTGAAAACTGCTCATTTATACTCAGTCTCTGTTTCCTGTTAATTAACAAGTTTTTAATCCACAAGAGGACTTGTCCTTTTATCCCATGACTGCTGAATTTACTTAGGAGCCTAAAATCAGTCTGCCTCCATGATGGTCTGCTTACGCTAATGCAATCATACATATGGTTTTGCAGACATGGGATTCTAAAGAAATCTATACTTTAGGTAAAAGGTAAAGGTTCCCTTGCTCAAAAGCCAGTTGAATCCGAATCTAGGGTTGTGGTGCTCATCTCCGTTTCAAAGCTGAAGAGCCAGCGCTGTCCAAAGACATTTCCGTGGTCATGTGGCCAGCATGACTAAGCACCAAGGCACACGGAACGCTGTTACCTTCCCACTGAAGTGGTACCTATTTATCTACTTGCAATTTCTTGCTTTTGAACTGCTAGGAGGGCAGGAGCTGGAACTAGAGACAGGAGCTCACTCCGTCATGCGGCACACTCGGGTCTCGAACTGCTGAACTACTGACCTTCCACAGCCTGCAGTTCAGCGTCTTAACCACTTGAGCCACTGCAGCTCCTCTATACTTTTAAAAACCCACTAAATTCCATTTATTCTGGAAATTGCTTGTCTGAGGGGACTGTCAAATGCAAAAAACCATCCCCTGCCAAAGCATTTATGCCTATCTTAATGACTCATCTGTATCTCTAAACTCTGCCTCTCTAGACTTTTAAAATTGTTACCACATAACATTGGCTGTGGCTGAACTAACATCTTAAATTAGATGCCTATTCCAGCCGGAGATTTAGGGGGTGTTCCTGTGGTAGGTGAAATTTGTTACCCTCAAAATTTCATTCAATTTGTGAGCATCTTTGATGTATGGTTTCCATATCTGAACAGGAGATAAAAATAGGGCCAAGGCAATGGTGCAAAATCAAGTAAAATATATACTTTATTACTCAATTAAATTTCCAAAAAGAGTAATCAGTTGAGATTACATAATCCAGTTGAGGTTACATCAACTGGATGCCAGAATACAGTAAATTTCTTCCAGTGACAATAACCTAGTGATCCTTTACTCTTTTTGAAGAACTACTGCAAGATGAACAGGTTGGTAACATTCATTTATGCACAGTAAAAAGATTTCTTTAATGCTGAGCAAAAACCTGTTGGGTGCTGGACAGCCTTATTTTATTTTTGTTCTTTACAAGGAGTTGCTGTTCCTCATGCAATCTCAGGGACAGAATAAATTCTAGTGGTTTTGTATATGACTGATATTTTAGGACCTGGATTGTAATTTTTTAATATAATATCTTATTTATATACTTTTAAATATACTTTTGTAAACTCAGGGTTGTTATTATATATTACAGATTCCCCTGATGAAGCATGTTGGTGAAATACATAGGGATTTTTTGGAAATTTAATTAATAAAGTATATTTTAACCTGATTTTGCACCATCAGCCTTGGCCCTATTTTTATCTTCTGTGACTGGTGTGGCTTTTTATTTTCTTGTTCCTTATCTGGACACCATAGTCCAAACGAAGGTCGAAGTGTTCAGGAGAATGATTGTACCAAGGGCCTGCCTTATCACTGAGGGGTAAACCTGTACTTTGGCTGTAGTGCAACAGACTGCTGGTGAGGACTCTCATGATCCAATTTTCAATCTCACCCTGCACATAGAAAATCAGATGTTAGGGTTTGTCTAAAACCTCAATATCTAGCTTTCTATGTGCATGGGTTTTGACTGCACCAATGAGCTTTCATTCACATGACCCCCCCCGGTATAAAACACAAATAGACACAGGTTTACTGCCTTAGTGAATATTACACTACTGTTTATTTGATCTTGGAAATATCCATGTTAAACTGGTGTTCAGCTGTTGTTTCAGAGCATTTAGTGTTATGCTGATGGCCAGTCCAAGTACCTACTGACCTGAACAGCATCAATCATATTGCCACCTAATTCTAAGAGACTGCACTCTGGTAATGCTAGTTAATCAACATGAGCCGCAAATATGACATTATAAAAATAGTTAATAATAATATAAATCTTCACACAGAGACATTAAAAAGCTTATTGATTATCAGTGAGTCTCAGCTAAAGCAACTTTTTTTTTTTTTTAAAGCGCCCCCAAAAGAGGCAGCTAAAGCTAAATCAACCTTTAATGTTTTCTTCCCCTTACAGAATCTGTCTTCTCCAACATCTTAAGTTATGCCCAAACGACTTGTGAGCCTCAAACAAGTTCTGCTTCCTCCCAAAGTTATATGACATCTGAATTCTATAAGGACAGGTACAATTCATTCACATATTCTCTATCTCAACTGTCTTCTTCAGCTCCGTACCATTCCTCCAGTCATCTGAAATGTAAGTTTAAGAAGCTTCATCTAATCAGGCAGCGTTATTTCCAGGAGGTAGAAGGCAGGATAACTGAGCTGGGATGCTGGGAAAGAAAGAGAAACTAGATTAAATAGAATTGTAGAGACTTGTTACTTGGCAATTATATCAGGATGCTCTTCAAATGTTGTGTTCTACAACAGCTAAATGTGTTGTGTTTGGCTGTTGAAATATTCCTTCATAACAAAGATCTCTAGTCCCAGCCTAACCAAAGGGTAACATTTTGGCCAAATGATTGCAAAGAAAAATGCCAAAAGTTTTCTATTTCAGGAAATCTGGATGAACCAGCAGATGGCACTATTTGTTCTCACTGTACAGAAAGTGAGTTGGAAAATAAAAACCAAGCTTTGGATTTGAAAATTATCTTCTATCAGTTCTAGTCCAATTGTAGTCATAAAGGGGCCTATATAATTTGGCAGCAGAACCAGAATTAAAATTCCCACCACCATTATGAGACTTACTTTTCTGACCATTGTTTCAATTAGCTACATTCTGCACTTCTAACTGTTCTTCCTCACTTTCTGTCATGCTGATAATTAAATAATATTATTATGAGTGTCTGTTTTCAATATAAGGAGAGCAAGGGACAAGAGAGGTGTTAACAGAACACAAAGACACTTTCGGTTTTTGCTCACTGTTGTTATGCCTTTCTGCTTCAGTCCTTTTTACCCTGCTGACATCATCTTGGGCTGTTATCAACTTCACTTTGTCAGATGCCAATAACAATCTGCTTTGATGTCCTAGGCTGTTCATTTGTATGTGCTCCTGGTTTTTGCTGTGTCATTGGAAGTGACTGATGCATGCCAGACTCCAGAACCTGGAAATGGTGCTCACTAAGACAATACAAACTGCTGTGAATCAAATCTCCATCTCCACAAGAGCAATGCTAAGGGCACCACACTCTAGTTTGAAACTGTCCAGAAGACAGGATTTTACCTGTGCCAGTGGGTGGGTCCAGAACTAGAGAGGCTTAGGGAGCCAACTAAACCCAGCTCCATCTGCAGCATGCCCATTTGCATCACTCCATCTGCATCACCCATCTATATAGAGTTATGCTGGAGTGGCGCCTGCATCATAACTGGGAGATAAATCAGCATAAGTTTTCGATGCACCAAACCGGGACTTAGTCACTGTCCTAAGAAATTTTGGTTTGCAGTTTAGGTTTGTGCTCTAAGGATACTAGGAATTCGTTATTAGTAATTTCTATACTCTCTGCTGCTGCCTGAACTACAATTTCAAACATGCCCTGGAAGAACACCATGTTTAATTAACTGGGCTTATTAAACATTCTTATTTTATAATGTATATGTGCCCTGAATCAGCCAATGAGGCAGAGCAGTGGAAGCAGCAGCCATTAATTCTAATGGAATAATTTACTAACTAAATCTCACTTGTGACCAACACCTTGAAGAACCACTGAATTTGCTTTTTGTCTGCTAAAAGAAATTTGTATTGACATTTGTTGATATTTTTGCTTTATAAATATGATAGCATTTACTGCATATACCCAAAGGCCATTACAATTGATCACAAGTAGATGTCAGGTAAATATGGACCTCTTTTGGACACTGATGCTTTGTTTTTTTCCAGCTCTTCACAAACCAAACCAAATCTGCTTTCAATTGTGATGCCAGTTCTGTTTGTTATTCTGGTTCTTGCTGCCACTATCACAGTGTTTATTAAAATAAAGAGTCAAAAGAAATATGGTAAGTGCAACCAGCTGTATTCTTTCTTGGGAACTGAAATGCAAGCTAGCCACATCATGCAGTTCTAGTGAGCAGAGGACCTAAAATGTGAAGTTAAAGCAGATGTTCACTTACATAGAATACATAAGCACATTCATAAAACTCATCCTTGTAGAATGATGTCAGCCTCACCTTTACTATCTGTCTGAAGAAGTGAGAACTGACTCAAGAAAGCTCCTACCCTGCCACAAATTTTGTTAGTCTTTAAGGTGCTACTGGACTCTTGCTCTTTTCTACTTTACCATCTAGACCGGGGTCCTACCAGAAGACCTCAGTGCCAAAGAAAATTTACAGAGATGAAGTCTTGCTCTAATGTACCTTTGTTTCAAGTTTAAAAAGGGAATGACAACACTTGGAATATAGTCCAGAAATAAATTGGCAGCCAGTACATTTCTCAAAATGTGATCTGTGTGGTTAGCATCAATTAATGATTGTGTAGCTGTATGTTGTCCCAACTGAAACTTCTGAGCAGTCTCTAGAGACAATCCCATAAAGAACTTATTACAACAGTCTAATCTGTAAGTTACTATGAAGTACTGAGGCTGATGCGTTGCAGCGTGATTACAGCTGATACTTTATTGAGTACAGTCAGATCTTGAGAAGATTTAGCCAGGCCACAGGGCAGCTTATATCCCTGTATTTCACCACACCCAAGCACACACCCACACCCTTGATAGGTTATTTACAGTGCACCCTAATCCCATAGGTTCCTTCTAGGATCCTAGCCTTCCAATAGGTACGGGCTAGATCCGTTTGGGCTATTGTCTTTGGAGGCAAAGCTTGGGCCCTTCTCCTGACCATGTGTGGACCCGACTGCGCGCGGGGTCTTTCCTGGGTACACAACACCCATCCCCCCTTGGTCCAGATGGTCCAAGCAGACACAGTCCTTTAAACATGCAAGCCCTTGTGGAGCAGTGGATGTCCGGAGCCGGGGCGGGGCTTCCTGTCACTGGTCCTGTTGGCTCTGGGGGTGGGATCACAGTTGCTGGGATCGCAGCCAGGGCTGTTGAGCTACCAGGCTCTGGGCAGCTCACTGGTTCCAGGTTGTTGCCATCCTCTCCCCCAGGAATCGTGCTTGCCCCTAGGTGTGGAGGATCCAAAGCTTCAGGTTCCCTGGGGAAGATGTCATCCTTGTCTGGGCCATCTGGAGCCAAAGGCAGGATGCGGTGATGTAATTAGTCTATGTGTCACCTCCATAGCTGACTGTCCTCACAGGACACTTCATACGAAAGAGGGCTGGTCACCTGAATTACTCTCGGTGGCACCCAGGTGGGACCCTGGTCGTAGTTGTGGGCATATACCGGGTCCTCAGGGAAGAACCCACTCGGTGCCCCCTGGTCTTCTGGGCTAGCACTTTGGTCTGGTGCTCGGTCCGAATGGAGGCAGTCTAAACAGGTTGTCAGGCAGCAGCCCATGAGTAGTTCAGCAGGGCTGCGGTCAGTGGTGGAGTGAGGGGTTGTACGCTGGCTGAACAGGAAGGCTGCCAGTTTGTACTCCCAGTCTCCCTGATCCATGTGGCACAGCGCCTCTTTCGTTGTTCTGACCATGCGTTCCACCTGGCTGTTGGTTGTGGGGTGGAAGGGCGTGGAGCGGATGTGCCTAATCCCATAGTACTGCACAAAGTCCATGAACTCTGAGGACATTGTCCGTTACTAGTGAGTCCGGTATACCGTGTGAGCTGAAGATCCGCCACATCACTCTGATGGCGGATCGGCATGAGGTTGAGGGCACTGGTGTCACTTCAAGCCATTTAGTATAAGCATCAATCAGAATAAAGAAGATCTGCCCCTGGAAGGGCCCAGCAAAGTCCAGGTGGAGTCATGCCCGTGGTTTGTGGAACGACTCCCAAGGTCACACTGGAGCTTTTGGGGGCTTGGGTTGTGACTCTTGGCACTTCTGGCATCACTTAACTGTATCCTCTATCTCAATGTCTATCCCCGGCTACCAGACCTGGGCCAGGGCTTTCATTCTCACTATCCCCGGGTGGTGTTCATGCAAAGCAGTGAGTACTCGGCTTTGCAGGGGTGGCAGTATCACCACCCGACTTCCCCACAGCAAACACCCCTTGTGGGAAGACAGCTCGTCCTGGCCAAGAACTTGGGATCCATTGGGCTGGCAAGCCACCCACTTTCCACCCAGTCGAGGACCCGGGAAAGGATGCAATCCTGGGCAGAGAGGCATGACACCTCCCTCACTTGAACTGGGCAATCGGGCAGGTCTTCCAGCAAGGCAATGTGGTGGGCGGGCGCAGGGTCAGGGTTGGATGAGGGCAGTGGGAGGTGGCTCAAGGTGTCGGCACACCCCATTGCCTTATGGGGCAGTGGAGCAGCGAATACTGATACCCCGCAAGGAAGATAGATTAGTGGAGCACCCTGGGCGACAAGATCGGGGGGGGGGTTGGCGGTCCAGAGTGAGCAAACCCAGCAGTGGCTTGTGGTCAGTAATGATCATGAATGCCCGGCCATATAGGAAATTGTGATTTTTTTTCATGCCGGCTTCCTTATCAATCTGCACGTAGTTGTGCTCCGTGGCTGACAGGGTGTGAGAATAATAAGCCACGGGAACCTCACAGCCATTGGCCAGCCAGTGACCCAGGACTGCCCCCACCCTATAGGGAGATGCATCACACGCCAACACCAAGGGCAGGGACTCGTCAGCATGGGCGAGGACGGTGCTTGAGACCAATAGGTCTTTGACCACCTGGAAGGCCAGACCCAAGGAACCTGCTTATCTAAGAGTCTGTGCAGTGGTTCCATGATTGCGGCCTTATGGGGGAGAAAGGAATGATAAAAAATAAGGAATCCCAGAAAAGCCTGTAGCTTCACCTTTGATGAGGGTGTGGGTGCTTGACTGATGGCACAGATCTTGTCCATGGAGTGAATCCTGTGGGCATTTACAGCAAATCCTGGGAATTCCACTCGAGGCACCCCCAGGATGCATTTCTCCCACTTCACCTTGAGGCTCGCATTGGCAAAACACTCGAGCACAGTCTGGAGCCATGCCACAAAGGTCTCCGGGGCCATGATCAAAACATCATCAAAGAAGGGCTGGACTCCCGGGATGCCTTTGAGGAGACAATCCATCAGATTTTGGAAAATCCCTGATGCCACGCTGACCCCAAACTGCAGGTGCCGTACCTTGAAAGTCCCCCTGTGTGTAACTATGGTTTGGGCCTCTGCCTAGGTGTCATCCACTGGCAGCGGCTGATAGGCCTGGGCAAAATCCAGCTTGCTGAAGATCCATGCTCCCGCCAAGGAAGCCAAGACATGGCTGACCACCGATACTGGTACCATGTGGTCTTCAAGTGCTTTATTAATGGTGCATTTATAGTCAGCACAAATATGTATGTCCCCATTCGGTTTTAATGGGGTGATGATGGGGGTCTCCCAGCGGGTGTGTGGCACTGGTTCTAGCACCCCCTGTTCGACTACACAGTCCAGTTCAGCCTCTATCTTTGGCCGCAGTGCTAATGGGGGCTGCCTGGCCTTCATCCTGATCGGCTGCACCGCCAGGTTGAGTTCAAGGGAAACTGGGGGTCTGGAGTACTGGCCAAGCGTGCCGTCGAATACTCCCAGGAATTCCCCGCAGGCCGAGTTAAAGTCCATTGGTTGTACATAGTGCACACCCGTCACAGCAAACCCCGGGGGCCCAGACCACACAAGTTCCAACAGACTTGTGAGTTTCCCTTCCACCACCAGCAATTCTAAAGGGCCGTCAAAGTCTCTGAATTGCACCCTGAATCTGCCCCAGCCCTTAATGGCCACAGAGTTTTTCTGGAAGTCCCGAAGCGACAAACCCTGTGGCTTTTTCAGGGCAGAGTCTGTAGCATCTCTGCTGAGATAATGGAAAATGAGGAGCCCGTGTCCAGTTCCATGCGACAGGGGACCCTTCGATTAACACTGTAACATGCAGTTTATTTGGGGCATCAGGGGGCAGATTCAGTACCTGGTGCTGGTGGTGGTTGATTGTCAGTGTGTGCAGATCTAGGTCCTCCTGGTGAGTGGACATTGCTTTCTGACTTCCACAGGATCGGCAGGCATGGGCAATGTGGCCTTGCTTCCCACATGTTCGGCAGACGGCATCACGGAAGCGGCATGTTTTGCACTCATGTGAATTCCTGCAGCTAGCACAGGACGTTTGAGCTGCTTGTTTTCCTCAGTGTGTGGTGGCCCTGGCCTGGGGTTGGGCATTCCGGCGGTTGGGTTGGCGGACTTGTAGGACCTCATCATTGTCCGAGATGTCGGATGTCGCAGCTGGTAACACGTGGTGTGCTAATGATGAAGATGGTGGATGGTCCCGGTGTGAGCCCTTGTACGTGGTGGCCATCTGGAGGGCTCCATCTGTCTTGAGGTCAGCAGTACCTGCCAGTTTGCAATGGAGTTTGGTGTCCTGCAGACCCCAGACGAATTGTGTCAGGATGTTCTCCTCCACTTTCGTGAACCCACAATCCATCGCTTGTTGACGGAGGTTGGCCATGAATGCGGCGGCTATCTTGCTGGGCTTTTGGAGGCACTCTTGGAAGTCCATGCACTTGGCCATCATGGTGGGCTTTGGCACGTAGTACCTCATTAAGACTGTGACGATCTCATCATAGGTATTTTCTGTGAGCATCTTGGGTGCCAGGAGGCTCTTGGCTAGCCGAATGGCAGCCACCCCACAAGTGCTGAGGAGTAGAGCCTGTTTCTTGGTGGCATCGGTGACCTTGTGGTATGTGAAGAAGCTGGTGAGGTGGTCTACCCACGATTCCCAGAACTTGGGGTGTGTGGAGTTGAAGACCTTGAGGTGTCCTGGAGCAACAGCTATGATTCTTGAGCGAAGCGGGGAGTGGTGTCCTGGGAGGCGGTGTGCATTGTGGTGCTGCTTGGGAGCGGTGCGTGGCATGCTGGCTTCCTCGGGATCATTGCTCGGTGCTGTGCTGGATGACAAGTCTGGCTCGCGTATCGGGATCCCACCTTTGTTGCCAGTATAAATTACTGAGACTGATGCCTTGCAGAGTGATTACAGCCCATACTTTATTGAGTACAGTCTTGAGATGATTTAGCTGGGCCACAGGCCGGCTTATATCCCTGTATTTCACCACACCCAAGCACACACCCACACCTATGATAGGTTATTTACAGTGCACCCTAATCCCATAGGTCCCTTCTAGGATCCTAGCCTTGTGATAGGTGTGTGCTAGGATCTGTTCGGGCTATTGTCTTTGGAGGCAAAGCTTGGGCCCTTTGCCTGACCACGTGTGGACCCAACCATGTGCGCAGTCTTTCCTGGGTACACAACAGTTACCAAAGTACATGTGCAGCCTTTTCAAGCAGAAGGTACAACTGGAAAATCAAGCATCGGTGAAAAAATGGAGTACATGTCAGAAGCAGCCACCTGTGTGTCCAGGAGCATCCTGCCCCCCAGGATGCCTACCTTGGTTACTGTAATGTGAATTATGTAGGGCTACCTTTAAAAACTGTCTGGAAACCTCAATTGATGCATACTGTAATAGCCAAACTAATGTCAGGAGCTGAATACAGGGATTGTACCACCCTTGTTCAGAATTCTGGTTCTTACCTTAATGGCCCTAACTGAATTGGATTGAAACGCCTGAAAGACAAGCAGGAGGTAGGTTAGGCTGAAAGTATGGGAGAGGTCCAAAATCACCCAGTGAGCTTCCACAGCAAGATGGGAATTTGAACCTGGGTCTCTCAGACCCTGCTCTCAAGATCTAACCAATATACCCCGCTGGCTTTCATAGGGTGGCTTCTGTTGAAAAGTAGCAAGCAGGCAGGGCTAGTTGAGTCATGCAAGTATGGTGGTATCAAGTAGGGTTGCCAGGTCTGGCTTGGGAAATACTTGGAGACTTTGGGGATGGATAGAGGAGAGGGTGGAGTCTGGGAAGGAGAGGGGCCTCAACATGGTACAATGCCATACAGTCCACTATTCAAAGTGGTCATTTTCTCCAGGGGAGCTGATCTCTGTCAGCTGGAGAGCAGTTGTAAAAGTGGGAGATCTTCGGGCCCCACCTGGAGGCTGGCAACCTTAGTATCAAGTCACCCTGAGGTTGTTGCCAGGCTGAGGGTTACCAGCCTCCTGGTGGGATTTGGAGATTTCATAGAATTACAACTGAACTCCAGATGACAGAGATCTGTCCCCTTGGAGAAAATGGCTGCTTTGGAGGGTGCACTCTAGAGCATTATATCCAGCTGAGGCCTTTCTGCTCCCCAAACCCTGCCCTTCACCACAAAATCTCTAGGAATTTCCTAACCTAGAAATGGCAACCCTACTCAGGCCTGGCCCCAATGAGTCCTCCCTCAAAGGCCAAAATAGGCCTGGAAAGGACCCTGCCCACTGCCTTTTTACTCCCATTAGATTCGAAACCCAGCCTGGAATACCTAGAAAAAGCCACTGAGGGAATCCATTATTTAAAACTATGGGCACTCCTTGTATCATTTTAACTTCTTTAAACCCCCTAAGGTATTTTTTTTAGATTTCACATTTTTCTGCAAACCTGGGGCTCTTTTCAGATTTGTAGAAAGCTCTGTTTTGCCTGTTCACAGCTTCAGTCCCTGGATTCAAATATCCAAAGATTTTGCTGATTTTGCTATTAGTATATAGACAAGTGGAGACCCGCAAGAAACTTGCAGGATTGTTATGTCATTCATCACACCTTTGCTTCCTCTCCTCACCCTCTACCTGTCTCACACTATTTCTCCCCTTTGCCCCCCTTTTCTTACTCTCTATTTCTCCTCCATGCATGTGACTTCCTCTCTCTTTCTGACCAGTCATCTTTCTCTTTGTTTTTCTGCCTCCCCACTTCATCACTCTTTCTCTCTCTTTCTGCCCCCCACCCCATAATTCTTTCTTTCTGCCCCCATCGCTCTCCCAGCCTCCTGCCTGCTTCCTCCCCCACTCCGCAGAGCAGCAGCAGCAGTGGTGGCAGTGCTCTCAGCCACCCACCTGCTTCCTCTCCCCCCACAACAGCAGTGGCAGCGATCTGCGAAGCACAACGGATCTCCCAGCTACAGAGATCAATTCACCTTAGGGTTGCCAGCTCCAGGTTGGGAAATTCCTGGAGATTTGGGGGTGGAGCCTTGGGACAGTGAGGCTTGGGGAGGCAAGCAGCCTCAGCAGGGTATGATGCCATAGACTCAACCCTCCAAGACAGCCATTTTATCCAGAGGAACTGATACAACTCTGTCACCTGGACAACAGTTGTAATTCTGGGTGATCTCCAGTCCTCATCTGGAGACTGGCAATGGTGGTTCTCGTGGAGGAAATGGCTGGAGGGTGGAGGGTAGAGTCTATGGCATTACCCCAGTCCGAAGTTCCTCCCCTCCTCAAATCCCATCCTCTCCAGGCTTCAACCCTCAAATGTCCAGGGATTTCCCAACCTGGAGTTGGCAAACCTATTTCCTTCCCACCCAGAAGCCAACCTACCTTTATCTGCCCCTCTGTCTTCTGCTTTCCATCTCCATCCCCCGACCTCTACCTAGGAAAATTAGTCTTTCTCCACAGTGGGGACCAGCTTTGATTATTCCCTCCTCCTTTTTATCTACACAACAACCCTGTGAGGTTGGTTAGGCTGAAATATGTGACTGGTCCAAAATCATGCTGTCAGCTTCCACTGCAAGATGGGTATCTGAACCTGGGTCTCACAGACCTTAATCTGAAGCTCTGTTACATCATACTGGCTTTCATAGGGCGGCTGCTGATGAACAGTAGCAAGCAGCTGGGGCTAGGTGAGTCATACAAATCAGTGGGGACCTGGCAACCCTAAACTGCTGCCAGGCCTAGGGTTTCCAACCTCCAAGTGGGACCTGGAGACCCCCCAGAATTACAACTGGACTCTAGACAGCAGAGGTCTGTCTCCCTGCAGAAAATGGCTGCTTTGGAAGGTGGACTCTGTGGCATTATACCCAACGGAGGCCTCTCCCTTCCCAAACCCAGCCCTCCTTAGAGTCCACCACAAAATCTTTAGAAATCCCCCAATCTGGCACTGGCAACTCTTGTGAGGCCTGGCCCCAAGGCTCCCTTCCTCCCTCCCTGAAAGGCCAAAATAGGCCTGGAAAGGGCCCTTCCCCCACCCTTTTACTGACAAAACCAGTTAGAAGTCTCCCCACCAACATTCTAGTCTCTCACCATTGATGCCTGAAGCAGATCCCTGCAGAAGCCATTTCAAAAGGTTTTTTGGGGAATTCAACCATCCCTGAAGGGATTTTTTTAGTTTTTGGATTTTTCTACAAACCCAGGAAGTCTACTGACTATGTAGGAAAAGCTGTTGGGGGACAGTGAGTCCCCTGTTGGTGGAAATAAGCACCCACACATTTTGACTATTAGTATAAGGACAAGAAGTGGGACCCGCAATACTCACATGGGGGGAGAGAATCCCCCTTGGCTCCTGGAAGCAGGAGGGTCTCAGGGCTGAGGAGGAAGGAGCCACAGGTAAGCTCCCCCCCGGCTCCGGTGGCAAGGCCTGAGCAACTTCCAGCCATTGGGCCCGCCGATCTCCTCCCCCACTGGCTCTGGGGAACTCCTCCTCCTCTGCTGATCTCCCCCTCCCCCACGGCTGCCGGTGAGGCCCAAGCGGTTTCCAGCCACTGGGCCTGCCAATCTCCTTCTCTTCCTCCATTGCCAATCTCCTCCTCCTCCACCGCCCCCAGGCTCTGGCAATCTCCTCCTCTGCTGCCGATCTCCTCCTCCCCCACCAGCTCCGACAGCGAGGCCTGAGTGGCTTCCGTCTGCCAGCCCACTGCAGAGTCCCAGAATGTTCAATGCACATACGCAGGGAACACTCTTTTACTTTTGTGGGGATTTAAGTATCTCACCCATAGTTTTTAATAGATTTCAAATTTTTCTGCACATCTGGGGATTGCCCCAATGTGCAGGAAAATCTCTTTGCCCCCTAGGTGCCTCCGATGTGTGAATTTAGATATCCACATGCAGGGGGTGCCTTGGCTATTAGATATATAGATTATAGTCAGGCCCGTAGCCTGCGTGGGGCCCTGGGGGCCACCCCCCACAGGTTTTGCGGAGCCCCTCCTCCCCCTGGCCCCTCCCCCCTCCTCAGAGCAGCGTCACCGCCCCTCTAAGCGCCCGTCGGGGTGCTCCTGAAGCGGGGGGGAGGAGAGGTGGGGTGGCATGGCGGCCAGCGGGGAGTCTCCCTGCCGCTGCCGCTGCCCCTCTAAGCGCCCATCGGGGCGCTCATAAAGCCGGGGGGGAGGAGAGGCGGGGCGGCATGGCGGCCAGCGGCCAGCGGGGAGTCTCCCCACCGCCATCCCTGCCCCTCTAAGCACCCGTCGGGGCGCTCATAAAGCTGGGGGAGGGAGGAGAGGTGGGGCAGCATGGCGGCCAGCGGGGACTCTCCCCGCCGCCGCCGCCCCTGCCCCTCTAAGCGCCCATCGGGGCACTCATAAAGCCGGGGGGAGGAGAGGCAGGGCGGCATGGCGGCCAGCGGGGCATCTCCCCACTGCCCCCCTACCGCCGCCCCTGCCCCTCTAAGTGCCCATCTGGGCGCTCCTAAAGCCGGGGGAGGAGAGGCGGAGCGGCATGGCGGCCAGCGGGGAGTCTCCCCCACCGCCGCCACTGCCGCCCCTGCCCCTCTAAGTGCCCATCGGGGCACTCATAAAGCCGGGGGGGAGGAGAGGCGAGGCTGCATGGCGGCCAGTGGGGCATCTCCCCGCCGCCGCCGCCCCTGCCCCTCTAAGCGCCCGTCGGGGTGCTCCTAAAGCCGGGGGGAGGAGAGGCGGGGCAGCATGGCGGACAGCGGGGAGTCTCCCCGCCACCGCCGCCACCGCCCCTGCCCCTCTAAGTGCCCATCAGGGCGCTCATAAAGCCGGGGGGAGGAGAGGCAGCATGGCGGCCAGCGGGGAGTCTTCCTGCCGCTGCCACCCCTGCCCCTCTAAGTGCCCGTCGGGGTGCTCCTAAAGCTGGGAGGAGGAGAGGCAGGGCGGCATGGCGGCCAGCGGGGAGTCTTGCCGCCGCCCCCTGCCACCGCCCCTGCCCCTCTAAGCGCCCATCGGGGCGCTCATAAAGCTGGGGGGGAGGAGAGGCGGGGCTGCATGGTGGCCAGCGGGGAGTCTCTCCACCGCTGCTGCCCCCTCCTAAAGTGGGGGGGGAGAGGCGGCATGGTGGCCAGCGGGGACTCTCCCCCCGCCACCGCCCCTCTAAGCACCTCTCGGGGGGGGAGGAGAGGGGGGAGAGTGGGGGGAGGAGAGGGGGAGAGTGGGGGGGGAGGAGAGGGGGAGAGTGTGGGGGGGAGAGGCTGGATGGCATGGCGGCCAGCGGGGACTTTCCCCGCCGCCGCCTTCTCCCCGTCCCCAGTCTTTGCAGGGCCCGCGCTGAAGTGCAGCCCTGCAAAGCCTTCTTCTCCCCCCAGTCTTTGCAGGGCCCACGCTGAAGCACAGCCCTGCAAAGCCTTCTCCCCCACCCTGTCCCCAGTTTTTGCAGGGCCCTGCACTGAAGTGCAGGCCCCTGCAAAGCCTTTTTCTCCCCCCTCCACAGCTTAGAGGGAACATTAGTGGTGGGCCCCCTGAAAAAAACATGGGCCCCCTGAGCAAAAAGTTGTTAGCTACGGGCCTTATTATAGTGTTTAGCCTGCTTGTTAAGATCCTTTTCTCTCACCTTGCACTCAGTGATGTTACTTACAGTGATAAGATGGGTGGCAACAAGAAACAGGGCTTTTTCAGTGGGGGCCCCTTTCCTTACGAATGCCATCTTCACTGGGGCTTTCCTGTTGCCTACTACATGGTCCTTTGTTTTTGAAGAAACAGTTATTTTAGAAACCATGGCCATGTTTGCACATCCATTGAAATCAAAGAGAAATTCTTTAATGGTCACTAGGTGAAATCCTTAATGATATGTTTTGTGGTTTTGCTTGCTTTTTTTTTTAAAGATCCAAGTGATATTGATGCAAGAAATCCTGCAATAGAAATAGAATTAACTGAGCAAAAGTGTCCAGTTGAGCATTCCAAAGAAGAAAACAGAGACTCAGATGAACAAGGATCTGCTGTAGGGCCCAATAAAGGTACAGTCCACCCCCGACTCTGTTATTTATATGTGCTTCATTAGATTCACATTCCAACTATGTAGGCCATTGTCTAGTGAAGTTATGTTCACTATTGTCCATTTGGGGGGTTTCGGTTTCGGCGTTGCGAATGGCGGCCGCCTCTTGGGACGCTCCCGGAGGTGGTTAGCCCACACGCAGTTAGGGGGGGTCTTCGCATGTGCGAAAGACCCTAGTGAGCCTTAGGCAAAGGCTCCAAACTGGGGGCGCTTTGGAGAGTAGCCTCTTTGCCGGCAGACAGCCGGGAAATTGAGGCTTTCTCCCCGCCCCAATCGGCCCCGCTGCGTCGTGCCCGTAATGGGACTTAGCAGTGCCACCGACTTCCAGGAGTGAAGACAGCGCTATGATTTAACATAAAAAGAAGAAGTGGCATCGAATCGTGAGTTGGAGATCTATTTTGAAGCGTGAATTTGAGCCCCCCCGCAAGCGTTTAACCGTATGGGAGGAGGGAGGAGTCCCCACCCCGTTTGAGAAGCAAGATCTAAAAAGGGAGCGCGAAGGGGGCAGAGAGAAAAAACAGTGTTGGTGAAAGTACCGTCGGGGTTGTATGGAAGATTACGATCCTTTTAGCTTCCTGGGGGATGCGGCACGAACTTTGTAAAAGTAAACAATAAAACAAAATGTCGACAACGGGGAAAGTCCTGCAGAAACCGGAAGAGAAGAGAGGAGGGACTTCCGGTCCGGGTAGCCCCCCCCCAGAGCTTGCTGTCAATCAACAAGAAAATGAGGTACTGCACCCTCTGCTGGAGCAAATGCAGAAAATCAACAAAACTTTGCTTAAAGTGGAAAGTGTCTTCATCAGTCGACAGAAACAAATATCGGAAACATCAAGGAAGATGGCAGAAATTGAACAGAAAACGAATTTGATTTTAAGTCTTCAGGGTGTAAAAGAAGAAGAGAAAGAAGATCTCGGATTTACCTTGGCGAATGTTTTGGCACCCCTAACTGGCAGTGAAGCGAAAGAATTAAAAGAAGAGGTGGACATGGCTCCCAAAGCCTATTCCGCTTTTATAAAAGAAAATACTCTGCCAGTAGAAGGGGAGGCTGAGCATAGCAGGCAATGTATCAGAGATCCAATTTCATGTGAAGTGGCTATGGCGCCCTGGAAATTTGAAGGTCAGAAGTACAAGGAAAAAGAGAAAAGAAAGAAGATAGACTACATCCTTAAAATGCAAAAACTTCTGAAGAGACATGCCAGCTGGGAGGAAGACGCAGCACTCAAAATTGGGATAAGCAGTGAAGAAGACAGCAGCCCAGGGGAAGGAGGCGATGGAACGGAAGGCATCCATGTTAAAAAGGACTCAATCCATAATTGGAAGAGACTTAAAAAGAAGACACCTTGAGGATTGTTCGTGTTGCATCTGGAAGGAGCTGTTTAATTACTAACCCCAATGGACTTTACTAACTGTATTAACAGAGTGATTTTGGACTTTGCAAAGTTAAAAAGAAGATCTTCTAACCATGATAGATGCCAAAAATGGTATTGATTACTAACTAAAACTAACCCTTTTTAACAGAGAAAACTTCACTCCATCTTTTTCTTTCTCCATCTGTCTACCCTACCCTTTTCTTATATAAAAAGAATAAAATTCTCTCCTCTTTAGGAGAGTTTTACTACAAAAAACCCCCAAAAAACTATTGTCCATTTGGAATCCATAAGTGAGATAATGTGTGTGCAGAGGCATTTCCAAATACTATTTCATTGCTAATTATATTCTTATTATTTCTCTTCTCATTAACTCTAATGCTTGCTTAGTTGGAGACCCCCTATCCCCAATTCCTTACTCTCCTTTCCAAGGTATTTTTCATGTTGATGCTCTGCTACTGTCACTAGATAACTGATTTTTAAAGCTGTAGATAGCAGGCAGGACACATTAGAAATTGCTTCAACATACATGAAACTTAACATTATAGCACAGTAGCTATGTTCTTCTGCATCTGTCATTGTTTAAAGCTGTGTTTTTGTATCTCTTCCATGCATATAATGCCAGATAAGAATGTCCAGGATTTCATAAAGTGTTCCTACTTTGGAATAATATCATATTTTCCAACTCAAGTAGTATTGAAGCTTATGATGAGCACAAGATATTTGAGATTGGACTGTTTGTATATTGATCACATGGAAGTCACTGAATAAACTTAACATACATATTTAAATCCTTGATCTTCAGACGATACATGGGTTTTGTAGGGCTCATGTATTCTGTTGTCAGTAATGGTCCAGTACTTCTAAATAGTTTAATTGATATGTCAGCTAATTTCTTTCTCTCTTTTTGTTGATAGAAATCCCAAATTCAAATGTCTATTGTTTGCTTGGTAAGCCATGTGTTGAAGAGCCAAACGAAGAAGACTGACTACTGCCTTCAAACCTGTTCTCATGCCTAAAGTAGAGAATTTTCATTATTAGCTATCACATTATGTTATATAGTATATGGCTGTCTGTCATTCTGTACCACATTTATTTGTTATTCTAACATCTCAGTTGACTCAAAATTCTAATGTGTTGGATTCAAAGTACCACAAGCAGAACTTCCTTTGGGGAACAGAACTTTCCTGCCTCCTGTCCCTCTGAAGCCCACTGCCCTCTTCAATTTACTGTCCCAGGAAACGGAAAATCCCCACTAACAGCACTGAATGTAATGGGGGTTGTGTATGTACTAGGAGGGTGGCATTGGCAAAAATCACTTCCCCTCCACCACTGGTGAAATTGCCCTTTGCTGGTGGGAAAAAAAGAGAACTTTGGATACAACCCATTGTGAGGTTGAATACCTCTGTTCATTAAAAATTAAAATACAGCAAACTGTACAACTAGTTCCCAGTGTTCAAAGTGGATTTGGGCTTGTGTGTCTCGCACATGGCAGAATCTGCAGTATCTTTGACATCATATGATTCACCAGACTGGACTGCCCTCTACCGTAAGATAAAATCTGAATTTCTCTCTTGTATATCATCACAAGGAGAAATGTCGTCTGATGGTAATGAGCTGTGTATATAGTCATCAAAACCCTGAATGTGAATACTTTAGGGTCCTTTCTGCACTTGGATTTCATCCCTGGTTTTATCAGAGTTCAACTCGCGACACAATACCTTGCATTTATCCCTGGTTATAACAGCATCCGTTTATCCTGGAACAAGTGTGAGGCAAAACTGGGGTGATCTCAATGTAATGTGGAAACAAAAAATACCTCAAGATAATTACAGGTGTGAACTCGAGTGTAGTGTGGAATGTAAGTTCGGGGACAGGGTTGAACCAGTGTTTAAGGCCTAGTGTGGAATCACCCTATATCTCTGATTTCAACTGGCTTTTGCCACACAGTGAATTGATATGACAATATAGCTAAGTCAGAGGAGCTGAAGTTGCCGGTCCTTGGGAGACAACCCTGATTAATTCCTAAAATTTCCTGAAAATTGCCTTAAAAAATATTCTCTCTTCTAATCCCCAAATATTCTCACTTTGGTCTAGTTAGAATAGCCTACCAAGCTATACATCAGGCCAAGTCTGCCCCTTGCATTATTTTGAAGTTTCCTTGTGATTTTGATGGCATACCCCTCCCTCTCGACTAGTTAAGCATAATATTTGGATATGCTTTTTGCTTTCTTTCATTTTTCCAAGCACAGAAAGAAAAAGGGTTTTGATCTGGCTCTTTGTTATATAATGAGGGACAGAATTTAGCCCTGAAAGGCTAGCGTATTATGCCACAATGTCCAAGTGGCTTCAAACCACCTGTGTGTGTAGCTCTGCAACACTCATTCTGGGTG
The DNA here is from genome assembly GCA_029375565.1 of Gekko gecko. Lineage (NCBI taxonomy): Eukaryota > Metazoa > Chordata > Lepidosauria > Squamata > Gekkonidae > Gekko > Gekko gecko. Next base: position 122,491,882 of record JAPDNY010000006.1, on the reverse strand, counting down.
CAGGTCAAGCGTCTTTGCTTCCTTACTTCTTTGGATTGCTCTGGATCACTCTGCCTGGATACTTAGATTCTTACCCTCAGAAACAGAACCTTGTTGGACTTGCTTCAATACATGGTTATATGCAGGGGTCTTTTCATAGAAAAACAGCTGCAGGAGCTCATTAGCATATGGTATTCTAATGAGCTATTAGGCTATTAGCATATGCCACGCCCCTTGACATCACCGGAAGTGATGTCAGAAGGGGAAGCAAAGGGGGGGGTCATCTTCAAAAGCCTCCCCTTCCCTTCCCCAGCTGGTCTGGATGGGGGAGCTAAGAGAGAAGGGGTTTAAAGTTTAAACTCCTTCTCATGAGAGTTGGGCCACAGAAGGAGGAAAGAGGGAAGGAAAGAGAGAGAGTAGAGAGAAGGAAAGAAGGAAGGAAAGAGGGAAAGAAAGAGAAGGAAAGGGGAGGGAAAGAAAGAGAGGGAAGAAGGAGGGAAATAGGGAAAGGAGGAAAAAGAGAAGAGAAGAAGGTGGGAAATAAAGAAAGAGAGAAGGGAAGAAGGAGGGAAAGAGGAAAAAGAGAGAAGGAAAGGAGGGAATGAAAGAAATTCGGCGGCAATTCAGCCCCATTATATCCTATGGGACATTGGCATCAATGGTGAAAACATAGGGTATATTCTGGGGGCTGGAGGGGAGGGTTTGAGGGAGAGGCTCCAAACTCACAGGGTAGCTGTTGGAGCCTCTCCACAAGATACCCACCAAGTTTCAAGAACATTGGACCAGGGAGCCCAATTCTATGGGCCCCCAAACAGTTTGCCCTTATTCCCTCGATTGTTCTCTATGGTGGGAAGAAAAGTTACTTTTTCCCACCATAGAGAACAATGGAGGGAATAGGGGCAACCTGTTTGGGGGCCCATAGAATTGGACCCCCTGATCCAATGTTCTTGAAACTTGGTGCGTATCTTGGGGAGAGGCTTCATCAGCTACCCTGTGAGTTTGGAGCCTCTCCCTCAAACCCTCCCCTCCAGCCCCCAGAATATACCCTATGTTTTCACCATTGACTTCAATGGCCCATAGGATATAATGGAGCTGAAATTGACATTCGGCTGCCTGAAAGACTCTCCAGGATGCCGGCTGGGGGCGGGGCTTGGCTCCTGAGCTCCCGGAGCTGCGCTCCAGTGCGCTTCCCCCCCAAAGACCCCTGTAGTCATAGCCACTTGTACATTCTTGCCTATTTTATCACTTGTGCCCTCTCCTGAGTGGTGTAATTTACACAGTGAACATAAGAACATAAGAACATAAGAGAAGCCAATGTTGAATCAGGCCAATGGCCCATCTAGTCCAACACTCTGTCACACAGCGGCCAAAAATACCACGTGCCATCAGGAGGTCCAGCAGTGGGGCCAGGACACTAGAAGCCCTCCCACTGCTGCCCCCTCCAGCACCAAGAATAGAGTGCATCACCTGCCCCAGACTGAGAATTCCCATCTATACCCTGTGGCTAATAGCCACTGATGGACTTCTGCTCCATATGTTTATCTAATTCCCTCTTGAAACTGTCCATGCTTGTAGCTGCCACCACCTCCTGTGGCAGTGAATTCCATATGTTAATCAGTGCTTGATGTAGACTTCTAATGCTGGATATTACTACTGTAAACATTTAATATTATTGCAACCAACCAAAATTGCCAATTTTCTGCTTCCATTGTTTGTACTCTTAATAATTTTTAAATAAATATGTTAAAATAAAAAAATAAGGTTGATATTGCTGATGTTTTCTGGTTTTGGATACAATAAAGGTGGATACCAAGTGTACTGTAAACTTCTCATTTTATTTACTTGAAGTATGACTAAAAGCTAGGGTAGCCATATCTGGGTAGGGACACACTTGAAGATTATGGGGGTGAAAACTGGGGAGGGCAGAGTGTCGGGAGGAGCATGACCTTATTAGGGCACAATTCTATAGAGTCCACCCTCCAAAGCAGCCATTTTCTCCAGAGGAGATGATCTCTGTGTTACCAAAATCACCAAGACACTTGTAGCCCCTGTAGCAAGCAAAAGCCTCCTTCTGCTAGCAAAGAAAAAGCACATGTGTTGTGGAATACTAATTGTTGAGACTGTAACCAGCGTATACAGAGATAAAGATACAGACCAACATTCACAACAAATAAGGAGAATAAGCTTCTTAAAATGGAAAATAAATTTATTAAATTAACAGAAAGAGAACCAAGTTAAGTCAGATAAGTAAAAACAGAGGCATGGCAGAAAGAAAATAAATGTACATGTGAACTACAAACACAGTCTATGTTAGCCCCGATGCCATTATGGGGCTTTGCTATGGACTGTTTGCTGTTACCACATGGTCTGTGTACTTGCTAGACTGTAAAATGGATGCCAAAGGAGAAGCCCATAGAGAAGGGAAAAAGCTGTCTTTTTACTCTGAGGGACTCCATTGCATACCTGCCGCATGTCACATACATGGATTAAGGGCCATACAGCAGACAAAGGACTTTGCCTCTGCCAGTCGTTTGCATGAAGGGATTAAGTGCCTTCCCCACCCAAGCCATACACCTGAACAATAGAAGAGCCATCAGCTACCTGGAGAAACCATCTGCATGCCAGCCAGCTTCCTCTGTCCAGCCCCCAGGTATCCAACGGACAGTGTAGCCAATAAGATTTGAAATTGTCACTGACACAGCCAGCTGGGAGGGTCAGTAGGTGTATACCGCCTGGCCTTCCACACCCAGCACCCAAGACGCTATAATAACGCAATCTCTGGGTTAGCTCAGGTCGTCTCTAGCGCCTTGCCCTGCTGCTCCCCTGCTGCTGCTGAAACCACGACCTCTGTCTGTCTGCTTTATCCTCTTCAGCCCCCATCCTGTACCCCAACCCTTGCCTTGCTTCGTTCCAGTCTGCAGCTGGAATTATACACGTGTGTTGTTAGCTGGTCTAGACCACGTGTCCCTTCTTCCATCCTTCCTACCCTACCTAATCCCACTCGCTGGAAGATTTAGGAGCCGCGCCTTGGAGGTAAATATCGCCCTCAATGAAACAACGTTTACCTGCTCATGCAACTGTGCTCAGTCTATCTGTATTTCCTAGCTCTTGAATGTGTGTGTGTATGATTTGCTATTGTTGAGTGAATTGTGTATTTAAGTAAACTGAAACATTATTCTGAGTCCTGTCTCTCGCCTCTTCACTGGGAAGTTTCCGCGGCAGCCCATTCCTCGTAGACATAGACCCAAAGATCCCGAAATTAATTATACCTGTTGCGAGGTGCTCTACCCCTAGAGAACATTTCGCCCAACATCTAAACCCTTTCTCTAACAAGCTATCTGCTACTAGGGGACAAAATGAAAGGTGAGAATCAAAAACACACAAACCTGCTTCCTGAAGACAGCTGGGCAGCTCTGGAGAAGTGCTGCAGAATGGGATAGAAAAGTACAGAAGCCAACCATACAGTTGGGGTAACAGACTGGGATCCAAAACCTGCTACAAATTGGATGGACTGAGGGATGATCTTTTATAGATTTTTCCTAAGACTAAGGAGGGGATAAGGCATTGGCAGTGGAATGTGGTGAAATGTCCATCTCTCTGGAGATGAGTTAATTTGAAAAGGGATTTTTTTGTGTTCACTGTGGAGTTTTCTTCTTTTGCATTACAGGTAAAAGAATCAAAGAGAAGTGTTCCTTTAGGGAGGCTGAGGGTTTAAGATAGGCAAGTAGATGGCTGAGTACATTACATGATGGAGCAGAGGGAGAAATCTTCAGCACTTAATATAAGGAGGAAATGACGGGGGCTGGCCTGTTGCTCATTGTCTCAATTATTTAGGTTGTTATTAAGGCCACATTATCAGGGACGGTATCCCTTAGTTCCTTGGGGGAAAAGGTTCTTTGGTTGACTCCCACCAGATATGGCTTTCACATGATTAATGGAGGAGTTGATTCACATTCCTTACATGTCCTCAGCATGACTCACTGTCACTTTGATATCCGTTTGATCCAGACTCTATTTTTCATTGTTAGGCCCTTGCTAAGATGTGCCTAAAATGGTGGTCCCCTGTGAGTGGGAGTCCAGCGGCAACATCTACAGTCTAGAAATCAATTGCGACACTGGGAGATCTCCAGGCAACCCTACCAGAACCTGAAGAGCAATATTAGTATTTGTTTCAGAAAATCCATTTCTTTTTTCTTTTTACAAAACCGATCAACCGGAGAGGGTGAAGTTCAAGTACCAGGTTTCCAGAGCCACTATAGAGGGCAATAAATTTGCATATACAATAGCCATGCAATTATTCACTCTAGATAAGACTTGGATTAGAGTTCCTTGGAAATATCTTCAGCTTTGTTGCTGCTCTTTCTCAGACTGGTGATTGTACTTTTTTTGAATACTGATATTTCAATAGTTTATATAGTGCTCTTTTCCCTGTACCACAGCCCTTTTCAAGCATTACATTTCTGGCATTTATACTGAGAGACTTCACTATGCACAGTTCTTTCAGTATGCAGTCTCCATTTTGTCTGAAAAAGGCAACATACATATTTTCCAGCCAGTACATGTAACCTATAATTGCCAGGCCCCTGGTGGGAAGTGGAGGATCCATACCCCCGGTTCTTAAGTAGCAGTGGCGGAATTTTTTTTGGAAAGGCTGTTGGGTCAATGGCATGACATCTCTTCAGGGAAAAATCATAAGAGTTTCTGGTGATTTCACCACAGAGTTTCTGGTGATTACTAGAGAGGTGTGATGCTTCAGGGTTTTCCTGGAAGTGGCCTTGCTGTGTTGCCAATAGCCATCTCATGATCAGGAGTAGCAGGGTCATGACACAGAGGCAAGCAATGGCAAACCACCTCTGAATGTCTCTTCCCTTGAAAATCCTGTGGGGTTGCCATGTCAGCTGTGACTTGATGGCATTTTCTACCACCACCATAAACAAACAAATGAATGAACAAATAACTATTCCATTGCAACTGTTGTTCTAATTGAAAGGGGGGGGGATGCATTCTCCAAATGTACAATTATTGTGATTTGTGTGCTGGGAAAGTGTTATACTACAACAGAGAAGTTACCCGAATAAAATATAACCAGATTTCCTGCAGCAAATTATTAACAGTTGTATACCCAATGGTCTGGAAAGGACCAAATATATCCTTAGAGAATTCTTTGTTGGATTGTCTGGATAAGAACAGAGGAACATAAGAAGAGTCTGATGGATCATACCAGTGGTCCAGCACCCTGTTTCAAACAGAGGTCAGCCTGTTATCCTGGAGGGCAAATGGGGCGTAGAGGATGACCCTCCTTCTGCAACTTCTCAGTATTGGTATTCAGAGGTTTTTTTGCCTGTGTAGATGGAGGCTCCTTTCAGTCACAATGGCTAGTAGCCACTGGTTGACCTCTCCTCTATGAATCTGTTGGTCCCGCCCTTGGATGCCACAACCCCCGTACCTGCTTCTGTGCTGGGGAGGAGGAAAGGTGCTCCAACCTCCTAATAATTTTGGTTGCCCTCCATTGGAATTTTTCCAGGTCTGCAATGTCCTTTTTGAGATATGGCAACCTATAACTGCAGGCTTAATGGTTTCTAGTTTCCCTAGTAGTTCAAGAAATTAGATACCCTTCCAGATGTCTCCAGCATGGGTATATGGCCCACATTTTCACTCAAAAACTCAACCTGTTCCCTGTTCCTGATATATTTGAAGAAATTATTATGGATTATCTTAGTATTTTTGGTTATCCACTCCTCAAATTCTCTTTGTGCTCACCTTATTGTCAATTTACATTTGTTTAGCCAGAACTTGTGATCCTTTCTGAACACCTCAGTTGGGGAAATCTTCCACTTTTTAAAAGAAACATTTTTTTCCTTTTATGGCTTCCTTGACTTGAGCCAACATCCTTTTAGATTTGTTGATACCTTTCCTCATTTGAGGTATCCATTCGACTTGGGCCTCAATCAGCATACTTTTAAACAGTTTCCAGGCATCTGAAAGAGATTTGACTCCCTTAATTCTCCATTTTAACTTTATTTTCTGACTAGTCCTCTCATTTTTGCAAAGTTCCCTCTTATGAAATCAAAAGTGATTTTTTTTGGACTTTGGGGGCAAATTTCTATTGACATGCTGAACTTAAAAGCACTGTGGTCACTGTTCCAAACAGTGCAACATTTATATTTTGCACCAGGTCTTGGTCCCTGCTCAAAACCACATCCAGAGTTGCTATATCTCTGTCACTAACTGTTCTAGAGCACAGTCATTTATGATCAGGCCTGTAGCCAGCGGGGGGGGGAGGTGCTGAGGGCGGCACCCCTATCGAATTAGCTGCACCCATAGTTGCCAGACAGGAGCAAGCTGTTTGAGGGTTGGAAATCTGAGGACGATGGCTGAAGCACAGGGGGATCTTCTGGAGCTACATGCTGGAGGCTCAGGTGCCACTGGGTGTTATGTAGGTGGACCACCACCAGGGGTCCGCCTTCACTGCAGAGCTTAGCTCCCTCAAACAAAAGGGTCCTTGGATCCTAGTCCACCTAGCATCGACCTAGGGGTGAAGAAGTTCCACAATGTGGCTGTCCCTTCACTATTACCACGGATCACAAGCCGCTGCTAGGACTCTTCACCGCCGACAAGCAGAAGTCCCAGGGGCTGTCACCTCACGTCCTCCATTGGTCTCTGTTCTTAGCAGGCTACAATTATCGCCTGGAAGACCGACCAGGAAAAGCGATGGGGCATGCTGATACTCTGACCCGGCTGCCGCTCCCAGCCACTGATGCAGATCCTGCTCCTGAACCCGGGGTCTTGATGCTTGAAAGCCTCCCAGATCCTCCCCTGCAAGCTGCTGATGTTGCTGCCTGCTCAGCCCATGACCCTGCTCTCTCCCGGGTCTTGGGCTGGGTGGTGAGGGGTTGGCCCTCTGCCTCCCCGGGGACGAAGTTCGTGGCTTTTCTAACACATAAGGATGAATTGTCAGCCCTGAAGGGGTGCCTCCTGTGGGGGGACAGAGTCGTGATCCCCAACAGCCTGAGGCAACAGGTCCTCACAGCACTTCACAAGGCACACCCAGGAATAGTAAGAATGAAGGCTCTGGCCTGGAGCTATGTGTGGTGGCCGGGTATTGACACTGAAATTGAGTCGTGGGTCCAAGGGTGCCAGACCTGCCAGGAAGTGCAACCCAACCCACCAAGCATGCCCACACAACAATGGGAATCAATGCGCAAGCCATAGTCCCGGCTGCATGTGGATTTTGCTGGGTCATTCCAGGGCCTGCTGTTCCTAGTAATGGTGGACTTGTACTCAAAGTGGTTGGAGATCAGCCTCGTGTCCACCACCTCCACAAAGGCTGTCATCCAGGCCCTCCGCCAAATCTTTGTGAACCATGGGCTGCTGGATATGATCATCTCCGATAACGGGGCTGTGTTCACATCAGTGGAGTTTCAGGACTTCCTCCAATGAAACCTGATCTGGCACATCAGATTGGCCCCCTTCCACTCCACTACCAACGGACAGGCAGAGAGAATGGTCTGCACAGCTAAGGAAGCTCTCAGCAGGATCACAGACAGGGATTGGGAGTTTTGACTGGCCCGCTTTCTCCTAACACGACCCCCAAGCGGCCACAGCCCTGCAGAGTTGTTGGTGGGCTGGTGCCCCGCGATGCTGCTGGACAGGCTGCACCCCGATAGGGCACTGGACTATAGGCAGATGGTGGAAAGTTGCAATGCACCACGCGAATTCTTCCCCAGGGACTACGTGTTCCTCAATAATTTCAGAATGGGGGCCCCATGGATCCCTGGTACGATTGTCAAAGTGACCAGCTTCGTATCCTATGAGGTCTCGATGGAGGATGGCTGGGTCTACGGAAGCACCTCGACCAACTCCAGCAGAGACAACTCCCCGAGGCAGAAGTGTTTTCCCCACCACTGGAGGGACCAGGAACGTCAGCCCCAGAGGCCAGCTTGCTGCCCGACACCCCGAGCGCAGGAGAGAGCCCCCCAATCGAAACACAGCCAGAGGCAATGGAGCCAGAAGGACCTCAGCCACCGCTCCAGATGCCACAATCTCCAGCCCCAGCTAGTTGACCAGAGGCCATCACCCCGGACCCAGTGCCAGCCCCCCGGTGTTCCCTCAGAGAGCGCAGGCCCCCAGCCTATTTGAAGGATTATGTGACATAGGCAGGGTCTGAACTATGGGGGGAGGGGTGTTATGTAGGCGGACTGCAGTTACCGAACAGAGTTTAGCTAGGGTCCTCAGATCCTAGTCCACCTAGCATCGACCTATCGTAACTTTGGTGGGAAATTCAACCCCCCCAATGGGACAGTGGGTGTGCTGGGTGGGTGTGTATATAGTTGGCCTTGCGGGGCTGTTGTGTGTCCATATTGTACTAATGAAGTAGTACATGAAGTACTAATAAATGCATCACACCACATGTCGTTGTCTGAGTCCTCCATGCAGCGAATTCTCGGTGAATGAGATGGTCTCATGGCTCCAGGCAGCCCAGGAGGCACACAGCTTCAACTGCCTGGTCTGACTGTCAGACGGGAACTGCGCCTGCATGCACTATGGCATCAGCATGCCTGCACAAGCCACTGGCTCCACAGCCCCAACAGGGAAGAAAAAGCCAGCAGCCAGAGCATGGCCATGGAGCCAGTGTTCCCTCTAAACTGAGTAAGTATGAGCTAGCTCACAATTTTTTAGCGTCTGGCTCACACATTTTTGCAGGGCTCTTTTTGTAGCAGGAACTCCTTCGTATATTTGGCGACACACCCCTAATGTAGCCAATCCTCCATGAGCTTACAGAGCTCTTCTTACCGGGGATACTGTAAGCTCATGGAGGATTTGCTACATTAGGGGTGTGTCACCTAATATGCAGAGGAGTTCCTGCTACAAAAAGAGCCCTGCATTTTTGTCCTAGCTCAGGAAGGATGGCTCCAGAGCAAACTAATTTATGCAGTAGCCAAATTGCTTGCTCACAACTTTAATGTCAGTAGCTCACAAAGTAGAATTTCTGCTCATAAGACTCCACAGCTCACAGGGAGCATTGCATGGAGATGCTGCTGGGTTTAGGCTGCCTGACACTGTCTCACTCCATTGCTCTGGGACTGGCGGCTCTGCAGCCCCATGGCTCTCCTGATCATGACTGCCTTCATTCATGTTTGCTGCGGCTGGTTGGGGCAGGCACTGAGAGCAAGCTGCCCCAACTGAAAGTATCCAGGGCCTGGAGAGCCATTCGCTGGATGGATGTTCCATCTCAGCTTAACTTAATTTGAATTTAATTTAATTAGTGGTCCCCGGTGCCCCCTCCTGAAAAAATTCCTGGCCACGGAGCTGTTTATGATGTCTGGAAACCTTGTTTCTATGGTATGGTATGAACACATATTATTCCAGTCAGTTTGAAGGTAATTAAAGTCACCCAGCATTGCAACATTCTCCCCTTTTGTCATATCCTCTTCATCTTGAGGTCTATATCCAGATTTTGGATGAGCCAAGGATATAAATGTATAGTTGACTTTAACACATAATCCAGTGAGATTTTCACTTTTAAAATGTATTTGTGTATGTTAAATCCCTTCAAGTTGAGTTCGCAATGAGTCCCAGGATCCACATTCTTTTTTAAAAATTATCCTAAAATATCTCATTTCCAAATCAATTGCATATTAAATTCTTCATTATAATTATTAGTGCACTATTATAACATATTTGCACATTTCAGGCTAAAAGTAAACCTCCTGCCCAAAAGTTCGGAGACCAGGTGAGCAACAGTTTCAAATGCATAGTTGTTTGTGGATTTTTATGATGGTATTCCTTTAAGAAGTGTCAACAGGTGGGTTGATATACAAGCTAAGAGGAGGACTTAAAACACTTTCAGTTCTTATGAAATCCAGTCTTCTGCTAACTGCACTTAGGAAGTCCAAGGAAAAAGAGCCAAAGAGCCACTGAAACAAGTGTCTCATGTTTCAGAATTTTGACAGGAGGGTTACACAGTAGAGAAAAGGAGAAGTTGCACCAGTATCCTGCTGTAGACAGCCTGGAGTGTGAGTAAAATTTTATCACAATTCCTTTGACGCATGAAATTATATTGCTATATCTCTTATGGAAGTTGGCAAAAAGCAAAAGAAAAACAAAAGAAAGAAATGAAATTTGGGTTGTCATGCCTATTGGTTAGACCTCACATTACTTATTTGATTATAAACAACCAATCTGGATGGATTTTGTAGATCAAAGAATGTATGACTGTTCCATAAAGATATTCACTATGGTTATTTTGACATTTTGCTCCTATATATTGTCCAGCAGGAATAATTTCAAAACCATGCAGCTTATCAAGTGCTCTTGAAGTGGTTTGTAGCACCAACATATTTTATACTAAACACATTTTAAGCCTAATCTTAGCCATGTGCTCCCAAGGTAAATCCCTTTGATTTTGGAGTAATTTACTAGCTGTATGCGTTCTTAAGAATTCAGCCAAAATGAATACTTTATATGTAAATAAATATTACAGAATAGATGTCTTGTTAAAAGGGGAAATGGAGCATTGTCTGACCTTTTTATTATTTACCAATTTTATGATCAATATATATATTTAAAAAAGCAAAAATAGACTTTTATAGAATTCTAACACCCATTTTTTTGGTATCTCTCAGTCTGTGGGGTGGGGGTGGGGGGAAGGAACCCAGCTATTACTGGAGAGTTGTCACTTTGCAGTCATGGCTGGAAGCAGAGGATGAGGCCAGGGATTCACCAGGCTGTAGCATGTCTAAAAAGTGGCTAGCACCACTCTGTTTTTGGCATTTAACAGATGTTTTACTTGAACAGGAATGTTTGATTTCATTCTAAATTCACATCAGATTCTGGCATAGAGGGAACAGAATGACAGTCTAGAGGTATTCAAAACATACTTAAGGAAATTACCTAGTCTTAGTGATATCCTTTTTACTTCCACTGAAATTTTGACACTATTTTGGTAGAGCAGGGATGTACCAATACCCCTTGAAAACTGGTGGTAGTTGAAAGTCAGCTAAAATTTTAGGAGGTGGAAAAAGTAAACAAACCCCTTTCTAGTTCCTTATAATGAAGCAAGTTCATCTGCTCTGCAACTCCATACAGTTATCTGAAAAGACTTGAGAAAAGAACTTGAAAATGGAGGAAAAGGACATTAATTCCATTAGAGATCAGTTATGAAGAAAGGGTTGAGATCTCTTTTTTAAAAAGTGCTGTCTGGATCTTTCTTCTGTTCCACTGGGTAACATCCTTAAATGACCACCCAAGACCTGGCAACCCTTTAGTGAACCAGTGCTGCTCCACTTGTCATTCTCCATTTTCTTCTGTACTGATTCTTCGTAAGACTTTAGGGATGGCAACTACAAGCAAAAGAAATTTGCTAAACTTGTTGGTGCACCTATTAAAAAAACCCTCTGCTGAGGGATTCTGCCAAAATGCAGTGCCAAAGGTCATTTGTGTCCGTTTTGGAAGTTGGTGACAACTCCAGCCCATGTCTGAAAGACATGTTTCAGCCAGAAAGAGATCTTCAGCTAGGATTGTCTTGCCTGCCACTCCAGCAATAGCCATGCACCTTCAGGCTTTTCCACCTCCCTTTTAAGAGAGAGAGATTCTTCAGGTCTGTGGAGAGAAGCAATCTAGCATACCATCTGACCTGGGGAACACCAGTCTCTAGTCCCCCCCTTCCACCTGGTCATTTATGGAGACTGTAGAAGTAGTAACAGTCAGGGTTTCCAAAGTATACTTGGTTATTCTTCTGGGGCACCCAGCATATAGGGTTGTGAGCCCCCAGGTCCAGGTGGGGGTTTCCTCATTTTTGGGGGCTCCACCCCCAGGCCCACCCCCAAGAGTGACTACCCACCCAGCCACCCCTCTTCCTCCCCTCCAGCCAGATTTAAAGGGCTTCAGTTGGTTGGCAGAGACCACATGGCCTGCTGATCAGCTGGAGGGCCCTTTAAATCTAGCAGGAGGGAGGGAGAGGGGCAGTCATGGCAAGGTGGTTGCTTTTGGGAGTGGGGCTTGGGGCAGGGTTAACACTGAAGTCACCAATATCTAAGTGTGATAGCATACATCAAAAATTGTATAAGAACTAGCATTTTGAAACATGGCTTGCAGCACTTCATGCTTGTGAAGAAACAATAACAAAATGACAAACCTGATGAAGGACATGCAAACGGATAGTGTACTAGAACTCCGTCGTTTGTCTTGATTGTTTCTGTAACTAGTAACTCTATTATTTTGAATGTACTGCTAAGCTTTATACCTTATACTGTAGTGATATTGTTGTAATTATGCGAATAATTGAAATCTACACATAGCATATAAAAACAAACAAAAATTGTCGAATTGTACATGGTGATTTATTGTTTTACTGGCCAAAACTGTATATAGCATAGAAGGTCTACTAATGGCACAGTTTTCCCTCTGCACAGCAGGTGTCCTAAAAAAAATGAACAAAGCTATGTTGTCACTCACATTGTATGACACATGAACATAGATACTGTGTCTGAAAGATTTAACTAAGGCAGGGGTGGCCAAATTGTGGCTCGGGAGCCGCATGCGGCTCTTTCACATATATTGTGCAGCTCCCAGCAGGGTGGCTGGGGAAGCTAAATATCATTAGCAAACAAATATCATTGTACAAATTAATATCATTATAAATATCTGCTTTTACCGCTTTTAATATTATTTTTAACACTCATTTAATGTTAATAAAAAGCAAATTTGCATATTTCCTAGTAAAAACATGTAATATTTGTTGATGTCTTGTAGCTCTCAAACATCTGATGTTTATTCTATGTGGCTCTTACATTAAGCAGGTTTGTCCACCCCTGGACTAAGAAATTTGCTCCAGTGAGCCCATGATACCACATCATCCACAAGGCCTTCCTCTTTTGCCCTGGAGGAAGAACAGCTATTTTGAAGTGAATGGTAGAGTGTATACCGACAGGCTTTTCCTGTCTACATGCTGGAATGCTCACAGGGCTCAAGCAAGGAGAACCGGTGTGGTATAATAGTTAGAGTGTGGGTGAGGCAGACCCAGGTTTAAATCCCCTATCAGCCATGAAGTTCACTGTTTGACCTTGGACCAGTCTCTATCACCCTAATCCTTCTTTGCAGGTTTGTTATTAGGATCGAATGAAGGAGGGGCAAATCATGTATGCTACTGTGACCTACTTGGAGGAAGAGAGGGTTAAACACATCATAAACAGGGGCAATCTGATGTTATTTGACTCACTGGAACACTGAAGCAGTGAATTTATTCTTTGGATAAAAATGCCAGGAGCAGTGAATTTATTCTCTGGAATAGTTTCTGTTGTTATGAGGAAACTGAATAGTTGCCAGCAGTGTTTCCCAACTTGTGGAGCAGGACCCAAAAGTGAGTCATGAAACCTCTGAAAATGGGTGGCAGACCAGCCCTACCTAATAGTGGCTCCTGCCCCTTAAAACCTTCACTTTCTTTCCTCCTTACTAGTTTCTCACATTTTCATCTCCCTCTTCCTCTCTGTGACAATAGTAAGGAAAAACTACCATCTGGCAACTAGTAACTTCACAGTAGTAGCCAAAAGGGGAGAGGGGAGTTTGGAGAGTAGATGAGAGTTATTCATGCCCTGGAAAACCCAGAGGAGACCAGAAAGAAGAATGTGCATGCATGGGCTCTGACTCGCTGCCATTCCTTCAGCAGCCCAACCTGTTGCCCAGCCCCCTGCAGGGAATCACTGCCCTCTAACTCCTGTGGGAGACATAATGCACTGAGCCTCTTGCTGCCACCCTCCACCATTTGCTGTCTTTGCATATCTCCTCAACCCTTTGTCTGTGTGAATCCTTCAGTGGACCCAAACAAATACCTGTACTAGTTTAAAGTAGTAAGTATTAATATATCTTATTCTCATTGTTGCTAAATCTATTGGTTATCCTACCACTCAGAGTGGCCTGTCTGGCATCAACCAGAGCCAAGGTCTCTTCCATCATGGCTGCAGCCCTGGGGAATGGGCTTTCTGAAGAGGTGGGAGGCTCCTCCTGGTGATCTTCAGGAGGTATTTCAAGGCCTGCCTATTTTCCAGGGCTTTTAAAGGAGTTAAAATGGCAGGTATCATTTAAATGGGGAGGGATTTGGGACTTGCTATTTTATCTTTGGTTTTAGCTGGGTATGTTTTAGCTGTTATTGTAAGCCACAATGAACCAAAAGAAAAGCTAGGACAGAAATGTTTAAATAAATAAATAAATAAATAAATCCAGATACGGGAGCCATGAACAGACAGGACAGATATTTCTACAAACCTGAGAAAATCCCCAGGTTTGAAGAAAAATCTGAAATCTTAAAAATCAGTGGGTTAACCCACTGCTCAGCTGTTTGGTTTAAAAAGCTCCCATCCATTTAACCCCTGCTTTCTGTTTGCAGCCAAAAGCCACAGTGAGCAGTGAGCAGAAAGCAGGGGGTGAAATTCCTCCCAGCCATTTCATCCTGTTTTCTAAAGCAGGGGGTTAAATGACTTGAAGCTATTTAAATCTCTGCTTTCTGCTCTCTGCTGCTTTTTGCAGGGAGCAGAAAGCATGGATTTAAACTTTAAATGGCTCACAAACTGATATAAACCAGTTCGGTTCATGAACCAGTCTGTTGGTTCATGTTTCAGCCATGAACCAAACTGCAAAAATACGATTTGTGCCCATTCCGAGTAGAAAACCAGAGCTGCTTTGTACATTGCAGAAATAGCAAAACACTAAGCATGTGCTTCTGAGTAGCATGGGAAGAGGAAAAGATGAGCATTTCTTACACAGTGACATGGGGAGCACCTAATGTAGAGATAGTCCATGTATTTCCATTCAGAGGAGATGTACAAGTTCTCCTCTGCACATTACACCAAAAGCATGGAAAAGACTATCACTAATTCTTCTTGTGTGGGCACTTTTGCTGAATGTGTGATACTTCCTACAGACCTTCAACAGCTCACAATCATAAGCTGAATTGTCAGTTTATACTTGTACTATCAACATAATGTTGGATCTAACCCCTTCATGTAATACTTTTCTTCCGTATGATACAATTTTTGTGTATATCTTATGCAAATATGTCACCCACCAATCAAACAAATTTGTGCACTGGCAGCTGCTTACATCAGGTGAGGCTAGGATTAAGTCAATATCCTTGATGGCATATGTAAACCATCATGCCTATTATCAAGATCAACTTTTATTTGCTAAACATGAAATCAACCATACACTGTACAGGTACTGGTAAAGAATGTTGCCTTTTAGCTCTTTCTTGCCATTGTCACCTTAGCAAATACATCAGTTGCATTCTCTGTCTTTATCAGAGCTGCTTATCAGAGTAAAGTCTGTTTAAATAGAATCAGACTTTAGAATCAGGAAATAACACCCTTGTCCAGCCCTCTACCCTATTCTGAAACATTCCTCATGCCGTAAATACTTCAATAATCAGAATTTCAGGTTTACAAAATAAAAGTGGCATTTGGGGAAACTGTTAGATGTAGAGTCAGCTCTTCATATTATAAGGGGCTGTTATTTCATTATAAAGCAGCATGCATCGTGCTGAGATATGCCCCCAAGATCTCCAGCAAATCACGTTGAAAGTTTAGGCAGCTTATCACATTACTTGTTGTTCCTTTTTCCTAGAAAATAAAAAATTCTCCCTAATGCCTGGTGACTACTTCCTTTTGGGCACTGCATCTTGTCACCCAGGCTTTTAATTTAGGGGGCCTTGTCTTGCCAGCTTTTTAATGGCCGGCTCTGTTTTATGGGCAGTTTTCATGCTGCTTTCTGTCTAATGGCTTGTGTTTTATACTGTGGTTTTCAGTTGTAAGCAGGACTCTGAAGAGGCAGCAGAAATTAGAGATACACACTTGGGGGAAAACAGTTTTTTTTTAATTCAGATTTAAGGAAGGCCATAATTTCTAGTATTTGATTGTATTCATGCCTCCCCCCATATCACATTTGTTTTTTTCTGGGATTTCAGAATTATTTCGCTTTCATTATTCCCTATGAGGGACCTTTGAGGAGGGGGCCAAGGGGGCTGTTTCTCATCCAAATGATGCCAGAATTACAGGGGAGCTAGTGCTGCCAGTCAACCCACTTTCAAGGGAATTTGGGTCGAATTCTACAGGCCCCTGAACAAGGTGATCCCAGCCCTCCTATTTGCAGGGGTGTGGAGTGGGAGGGTAGAAATGGGTCTGGAAAAGGGCCCTTCCCCAAAAAGGAGGATGGAGAGGAGAAGGAGCTAGCCATCTCCGTAGCTGTGCCAGGCTGGGCAAGACTGGCAGTGGCTATGCTCCATCCTCCCCAGTCTTGGATAGGTTCTTGCTGGTTGTGAACTGCCCTTCCTGGACTGGGTGAGACTCTCACTGGTCATGAGTTACCTTCCCCAGGGTGCGTGAGACTCTCATTGGATGTGAGCCGCCTTTCTGTTGCCTGGGAATCCTGTTAAAGGGGATAAAAACAGGCCTGGGGATCCTCAAAGGCCCTGATACCTGCAAATATTTGTGAAAACATATTGGACCTGGATACCAGTATTCCCAAGAAACCCAAATCCTGTTCCAGATAGCGGGGTATACCTAAAAATACCAATAACGTACTTTTCATATCTTCAGATTGGATAGATCTGAGCACACATTCCTAATAGAAATATTCTAAGTAAACCTGTTTTATACAAGCAGGAACCTGCAACGCTTGCAGGCGGAGATCCCATCCTTCCCACCCTTGCCTGCCAGGCCAGCCACTTGCTGGCCATTCTGCTTGTCTGCAGTGCAGCCATGCTGTCTCTGTCAACCTGTCCACTTGCCTGTAATGCCAGCAGTGTGTGAATGTGTGTGTGTGGGGGAGGGGAATGGCAAACTGTCCTGTGCCCCCCCGAATGCAATGCCACTACCTGCTCCTCATCCACCCACTGCCTGCCTGCAGTGCTAGCAGCTCAGGCAATGGCAGTGGTTCCTATACCCTCCTCTGCCTGCTTGAAATGCTGCTGTGTCAGCCTGAGTGGTGCATGCTGAAGGAGCAGCTCCCATTTGCCTCCTACTAGCCCACCCACCCCCAACTCTCAGCACCAGCAGTGTGTGTGTGTGTGGGGGATAGCACAATTCTATTGCGTCAGTCCAAATGGTTCAGGTGACAGACAGGCAGTTCCTCCAGTTTTCTTAGAAATAGCAGCTGAGATCTTGCAATGTAAGTATCATGAGATCTTGGCATTTTAATATAAACTGCATGCAAACCTTGGGGTGCTCCCAGGTCTGTAGAAAAACGACTAATGTGTATACCTGTCCCTATTCTCTATGTCTCTCAATTCACATTGGGGCCAGGTGTACAAATAGATATATGATGACGTTCTACCAGTCTGCACCAGCACACATGCACCTCAACGAAGTATCATATATAAGGAATCTTGATGTAATCTTATGTTCAACCAAAGAAAGATTGCCCTTTTGAAGTGTTTTATTAACTCATACATGACTGATAACACAGAAGGAGTGGGGGAAGATGCCAATGAAGTGAAGGTGCATGCAGAAAAATATGCATGCTCCAAATTTGGGATTGTTTTTATGAAATTTCATAATTTAGTTGTAGTTCAGAAAGAATAGAATGAAAGATAGGCTTACCCGATCATTAATAAAGGCATGGATCATGGAAAATCTACTTACCTCTGATTATTTGGAGGTCGAGTCAATACTCTACATTGCCCAAGATATTTGAGTGACTGAGGCAGGACATTCTAATGGCACCCTGGTTTGCTGGTAAAGATGCAATAATTAACTTATGTGTAGATCTGCCACCACTGTTGTTGTTTTTTTGTCTCTACTATATGCCTTTTTTCCTTTTATTAATTTAGTTGCTGGATTTTGAACTCCCCCCCCCCGTTCTTTTCTTCTTCTTTTTTGGAAAGAAATTAAAAATGCAGTAATAAACACAATGATGACAATGTGCTGCTCTTTGTGTTTCAAGGCCTGCCACCTGAGGGTAGGCAGCTCACCTGATGGTAGGGCTGGCCTTGCGTGGTAGATCCTTTTCTTTTAATTCAGCACAACTCCAGAGAACCCCATTGATGTTTTTGAAACTGTTATCAGTAAACAGCAGCAGTAGTAAGAGTGCTTTACATAGTCACTTTGCTTATAGGTCAGCACTTCTGGGGGGCAGAGTGTATGAGTGAGCAGTCCAAAGTCAGATTCTGCAACATCACACATTTTCAAAGAGTGGGGCATTGGTCAAATGGCATGCATTCCCATCATCTAAATCCGTCACAGAACTATCATTTAATCACTCTCATGCCCCAAATGCAACAAAAATGTAATATGGAATGGAAAAAGTAAACGGTGTATCTTAGTCTTAGTGGGTTACGAACAGGGGCTTACTGTAATGCCCACTGAATTGTCTTTTTGTTAACAGCAGGATTACCTGGGTTTTGCTCTGGCAGGAGACCTTCTGCCCTCACTGTGCCTTTGTCTGCTGCCACAGCAGTGGCTGGGTGGGTAGAAGGGGAATGCTCTGCTCACACTACTTCAGATCCATCCCTAGGAGATTTCTAGATAGCTGGGGGTGGATATTAGCAAATGAATCTGCATCTCTATGGATTGTGTTGTGCCTACTTATTAAAACTACAAACTGTGTGGGGAACTATGTTAAATAACTTTCTCATAGAATGTTACTAGTGACCATAAAAATCTTTAAAAATACTTCAAACCACTGTGTTGCCAGACAGTGAAAGAAGAGAAATGTCAGTTCACCTTTTCAGATTAAAACTGGTCTTTGCCACAACTTCCTGCTGTCATATACACACCAGTGATTTAGATCTGCTAGTCAAATTTCTGTTTGTACTAGGGGCAACCTCATTACTTCCTGTTGTGTAAAAGAATGGCAGACTTTGTCTTTTTGTTCTTGCCTTTTCTTCATGCTTGCATTCTTAACCTTTGAGACGGGTGCACTAAAAATTTAAGTCTTGCTCTGCCACTGTGAGGGCTGGAAACATGTCAGATTCACATATTGCAGTATGCATAGATAGTTATGCATGTGCTGATGAACTTGCTATTACTGATAACCAGTCCATGTTTCTTTTTTTCAGTGCAGGAAAATATACTTACAGTAATGTGTTTGTTACTGGAAATAAAATATTTAAATTAAAGGCCAACTACACATTCACATTTTTATAGAGCTGGGCCCTTGTCCCCTCAGCCACATGGCAGCTACATTTTATTTATTTATTTATTAGATTGGCTGAGGGCAGGGTTACAACAATATAAAATCGTACAATAAATAATAAAACCAGACAAGCATAGATTTAAAACCGTAATTATACAACTTAATGAAGTGCTAGCAATAATTCCTCAGGCACAGTCAGCATCATATTCTACTACCAATGTCCCAGGCACTCAGGTCAGGCTATATTTGGGGGGCCCAGGGGGTTGGCTCACTCTCCGAGAACTGTCCGATGTTGATGGTGGCAGTGGTGGTGGCAGCTCCAAAGGCCTGACAGAAGACCTCCATTTTACAGGCCCTGCAGAATTGTAACAGGTCCCGCAGGGCCCTGATCTCCTCTGGGAGCTCATTCCACCAGAATGGAACTTCCCCTGAAAAAGCCCTAGCTCTCATTGACACAAGCCTGGCCTCCTTGATGTTCGGGAGGACCAGCTGGTTCTGAGTCCCTGATTGCAGTGCTCTCTGGGGAACATATGGCTTTAAAAAAATAGATGAGAGCCCAAATGGGCTCAGAAAAGAACCTGCCTCCCTAACACCCAGCCATTTTCCCATGCTGAAAGTGCTGGGCAGAAGTTATTTCTTAGTTTTTGCTGCTCTATATGCACAGAATACTCCATGTGGATCAGCAAGAACAAGGAAATAACTTCCCTCCAGTGCCATTTCAGTGCAGAAAAATGGCTTGGGGGGAAGGCAGGAGCCTTGCCTCCCATGCAGCAGCATTCTGAGCCCATTTGAGTTCTTTTTTATTTTTTCAAAGCCATTCCCTGCAGCTGCTGTGTGGCTGTGGGGAACTCTTTAAAACCTGAATGTGTAGTTTGGACCTTAGAATTAGCATTTCCTGGTAATTTGTAACTTTTCATAAGGGGCTCATGGTAAATCTCAGAGAACTCTGACGAGTACTGGTGAAAACTGTGATGCTGATAGACTGAACTGGTGTTATGGTGTAGAATGCTGACAAACTGAACATTCCAACAATACTGGGAACACAGTTAACATTAGTTGCAAAGAGGGAAAGGAAAATGGGTGGTATGGCTATGGCTATGGCTAAAACCTTACACAGATCAAGGGGCAGCTATGGCCTTCTGGGGAAGGGTTCAGGGTGGAATGAGGTCCCAACAAATGGGAAAGTTGATGGACAAGAACTGAAGAGGCAGGGTAGCTGAAGAAGGAGAGCAGAATGACATGAGAAATAGGAACTTGAGGGAAGGGTAACAGAATGAGAAGAAGAGTTGCGAAGGAGGGCAAAGGAGATAGAACTGGGAATAATGAGAGTAGGGGTTCTAGAAAGTTCATAGCACTTAAGATCAGACCGGAGTGGCTCAGCTGTGTGTAAATCCAGATGAGAAACAGGACAGTTAAAAGAATAAGGCCAGACATGGGCAGTAGGTTGAAAAGCAGGGAAGAGAGAAAAAGGTGGCAATAGACACTGAGAAGAAATCAAGGGCAAAACTGGTCTGTTTACTGGGACAATAAAGTTGTGAGTAATTTGGTAGGAAGGGAGAATTGAAAGGATAGGGACTGTGGAGCCAGAGGGGCAGAAGTTTGTTAGGTCTGGAGTCTATACCCTGATAAGCAGAACCAACATGGAAGTGTTACAAAAAAACAACCAGTACGAAATCATACATACAACCAGATCCAAAGCACACTGCATTGGTTTTAAGATATTCTGTGAAGTATTTTGTATCTTGAAACTGTTTGTTATAGTTGGAATCTTCATGCCAAACCAGACATAGTGCACAACAGTTGTAATTGAAATGTTTAATTTTTTTTGCACTTTCAAATAAGTACATGGGACTCTAAATGTAATTAGTGCAATGGCACTGGGGAAGAAATGTTTAACCTCCTCCGTGTGCTGTTTTCTTAATCAAAATAGCCTCCTCTAAGCTGCTATTATCCCCACAGGAAAAAAAAAAATTACAGGTATGTGAGAAGACTTCGGGTGATTCTGCATTGGCTTTTCCTTCTGTTGTTTTATGAAACTCGGGTTGGAACAGAAATTCCCCTCTGCATTGCATGCCGCTTTCACTTTCTTTGATCATCCAGTTTTATGGCACCTTCTGCATAGATTTATGGTCATTCAGAGGTGACTTTGCAGTCAGTATAGCATTGCCCCAAAGTATTTGAATGTGCTTCTGAGCTGCACTTTTTCCTCCCAGTTGAGAAAATGTAGGGCAAATGCTAGACTCAGAATTGTCCTTCTTTGATCAGTTGACTGCCCACTGTGTTCCCAACAACCAGAACCTCTTGGTTTGAGCCTCTAAAATCAAATCTGTCAGACTTATTTTACTACAGTCTCTGCTTGATGACTTTACAATGTTTAAAGGCCAAGAATCTGAAACTGCATTTTTCCACTCTTCAGGAGTTAATTAATACCCCCAAACAAACATTCATTGAACAGGTAGAGATCACAGCAAGAGAGAGAACAAACAACAAAGCATCTTTTATGCAAAGGAGGAAATAAAAGATTTTAGTTGCTGGGAATTACCCCTTATAATATAAAGTCCGTCACCTGATGCCCTGACAATAAATCCTTCATGCTATTTGCACAGCACTTACCTGCCGTTCACCATAGTTTCTGCCAGAGTGAACAATGAAAAACACCATTTCCTGGACAGGGTGATTGTGTGATGATTAGGCAAACATGGATTGTAGATGTACATGTGCACATTGGCCCAAAGGCAGTCAGAAACAACACATGCCATTCCCAGTGCAATTCCTTTCAAGAAATGGGCAGCCTATTTTAAGGCTAATTTTCAGTTTTCCATAGACCATATTTCATACTCAGTTTGAAACATAGCCAGAATCTATGGCTGTGTTAGGCTTTGTTCTGTGGGGCATATTCACAGGTTAGTGTGCACAGGATCATAGCTTTATGCTAAAACAAACATCATGTGGCATCTTCAAGACTTATTTGAGTACTTTTTACCCCATCCTTCATTTACAAGGTTACTGTGAGGTAGGTGAGGCTAATGGAGAATGACTGGTGCAATCAGTGAGCTTCATGGCTGAGTGGGGCTTTGTACCTGGGTTTCCCAGACCCTAGAGCAACGCACCACACCATGCTGAATAACACAGGTACTGTAGCATTACCTTTTATGACCCACTTCCAGTTTTAGGTGGTGACTCTATGCACATTTGAACTCACTGGATCTCATTTCCAAGTAAACATCCATAAGACTGCACTAGAAACCTTCCCTCAGAAGTATACCCAGAGCTGTGCATTTCAACCAGATGCTTAGCTCTTCAGAGCCAGTTTTGTGTAGTGGCTAGGGGCACGAACTCTAATCTGGGAGAACTGGGTTTGATTCCCCACTCCTCCACATGCAGCTGCTGTGAGCAGTCCTCAGAAGAGCTCTCTCAGTCCTACCTACCTCA
Organism: Gekko gecko; assembly: GCA_029375565.1. NCBI lineage: Eukaryota > Metazoa > Chordata > Lepidosauria > Squamata > Gekkonidae > Gekko > Gekko gecko. The sequence continues at coordinate 122,469,349 of JAPDNY010000006.1, read as the reverse complement.
CAGAGTGTCTGTTGTGGGGAGGGGAAGGGAAAGAAGATTGTAAGCTGCTCTGAGACTCCTTTGGGTATTGAAGGGCAGGATATAAATCCAATCCCCTCCTCCTCCTCTTCTTCAATTAAGCTTTTTAAAAACCATATAATTTTTTCCCCATAAAGAAGCATAAAGATGTGTACAGTTCAACAGAACACCCTAACAATGTAAAACAGCAGGGAAGCCTGCATGGGAAAAGCTTGGGAGAACAAAAACTGTTATGGCAAACTGCCTAAAACTATACAAAGAGGCACCTGTCATGCCTCCAGAGGGAAGGAGTTCCATAGTTTTGGTGCCATTGCTGAGAAGGCTGAGTTTTGGGTGCTTGCCACCCATAAGTTTCCAAGGCTCAGGACTCTCAACGGGGCCTCTGGAGATGATCTCAGTGGCTGGGCACACAGATGGAGTGAGGTGTTTTCAGTATGCTGATTTCAGTATGCTGAATTTAAAGTAGAATTTAAAGATCTTAAAGAACACTATACATTGAGGCCAGAAGCAGACAATGCAAACTAGCCATCAAATAGGTGTAAGATGGGTTCTATAGGCTGGATCTTGCATTAGTGAAAGGCTCCTAGTATGAAAGGCTCCAGAAACACACTGGCACCAGCAGAACAGATTGGAAGGATCCAAACTTATACCTAGCCTGTGTCCTCAAGCAACAGGCTTGCACTGTCATAAATTGAAGTTTCTAATCTGTCTTCATGGGCAGCCCTTCAAAACGCACATTATAGTAGTGAACACAAGAGGAAACAAAGACATAAATAAGACTGGCTAGGTTACTCTTCAAAAGGATACACAACAGATGTAATTGATAAGGTCTTTTGTCAAGAGGCACTCTGAGCTAGCTAGCATCCAGGAGCAGGATTGAACCCAGGAATCTTGGTAGAATGCAATGATATTTTTGGGGAAATTTGATCCTATTAACAGCAGATGTCTCCACCTCCCTTCTGACTATCAGCCACCAGCAGCTTTGTTTTGTTTAGAAATGCTGCTCCCTGCTGCACCACCACTGTGACGTTAACTCAGGTGGTACAGTGAGATGGCCCTGGCAAGAAGAAGATCAGAAGAGCCGGCAATATGAAGGGAACATCACTGGAACAACATCTGGAACTGTGCTGGTGGTGGAGACCAGAAGATCTTTGGACCCCATCTGGGTATTAATAACAACTTAATTTGAGCACTGATATTTTAATGTGGATGGAATATTTTATCTTGGTTTTAATTGTTTGTATGGCATATGCCTCTTGTTAGCCGCCCTGAGCCTACGGGGAGGGCGGGATATAAATGTGAAAAATAAATAAATAAATAAATAAATAAATAAATAGATTTAGTATTCCCTTCACCACACATGTCAGATGTAACACCCACATGTAGTGGAAACTTCCCAACCTCACATAGATCTTTTTGGTACATGTGGTCACCAACCATGTTGTCTGAACAATGGAATGCACATGTAAACTGACCATTGGATTTTTCAGGCGTTTAGTTTATACATACTAAAGCGAAATAGACACATTCTCCTATTCAGACAACATGGTGACTTTACATATCAGAAGCATCACGGGTAGCATGCATTACCAATATAAGCAGTTGGCAGGCATCTGGTACACCTGGATATAATGTCTGAAAGAGCTTTTGTTTGCCATCATCCAGTTCCAAACCAACTCTGAACAAATGTTCAAGGAAGCCACTGTTGCACCTAGATTAGTTGAAGAATAAAAATAAAATTGGGTGTCATCAGCCCATTAGGGCACCTCATTATAAACTGAAGAACAGACGTTCCCATTGGCTTCATAAAAATATTAATTCATATGGGTATTTAACAGTGGTATGTGAATTGTGAATATTTGTTTGTATTAGTGTCCCTTATCATGTTTCTTTGCACATATCACTTTATGCTTGTGCTATTCTTCACAAGGCATATGTGCATGCTTCTTAGAGTTGCCAACTCTGGCTTGGCATGTTCCTGGTGCTCTGGTGGCAGAGCCTGAGGAGAGCACTCAGCAGGGATGTGATTCTATAAAGTTGGCCCTCTAAAGTTGCCATTTCCTCTAGGGGAATTGATCTCAGTAGTCTGCTGTAATTCCAGATCAGTTGAAATCCCAGGAGAACTCCAGGCCCCACCTGGAGGATGGCAACCCTAATTGTTTGTTGGGATGGTGAGCTGCTGTTTGAATAAATGTGCAGAAACACCCACAGACTCCCTGCAAAACAGGTAGTTTTATTTTTGTATAGCCATGCATGAAATAAATGTTAAAAAAATTATAGTGAAAGGAGGTGGCTGGGACGATGGCTGGAATAAGTAGCATTTCAGAATGCATAGTGAGACCAATATAGGGGGCCTTGCAGGAAAGTTAATGGGCTGGATACAGGCAGTTTTTTCACTGAATTTTGTCCACTTCTTTTCTTTAGTATGATCGCCCGCCCCTCCAATGCATATATGCTTTTGTTAGTGTGGGTCCCATGATCCCCAGCATAGCCTTTTGGGAGGCCAAATAGGGCCCCTTCTTCTCTTTTGCTCTTGTGGAAAAGCTGCCGGGGTCTAACCCATAATTTCTTTAAGAAGGGCCAGCACTAATGGTTGGCATTGCCAAGTTGTTCCTGAGACGTGTCACGTCTCAGCCACTGTTGCCACTACTGTAAGTTCTCTTTCCACTATGTAGCAGCAGAAATAGGACACTATGTAGCAGAAAGATCTCCCTCTGGGGGGAAATTGTGCTCCTTCCTGACCATTAACACAAAGTGGCCCAGATCCACAGTACCAATGTACCAATGCTGACTGCTCTGACTCCCAGTAGGGTCAGAGCATGCCACTTGCTGTCTCCCTCAGGGAGGTGGCCAAATGTTGCAGCTAATCCCTCATTCACTAGCTCAGGGGGACAAGGAGGCAGCTACAGTGGTTGGGCTTGATGCTGTGCTGCTGCCTGCAGTGGTAGCAACCAGCAGTTTGGTCAAAAAGAGGCCTTAGTGGGTAAGGAAGTAGATGAGCAAATGTCAATGGTGCTGAGGGATTCCAGTGAAAGGCATCTTGCCCAGTGCCTCCCAAAACCTGCAACTGGCCTTGTTCATTAATGACATACTTTCGTGTAAAGAGAATCAAAGTAAATTCTCATAAAAGGCTGGCTTTCAGCTGAGTTGTAGACCATGTGAGCTATTGGTGATATGTTCAGATATGAATCCCTTGGAAAGCTGACTAAGAAATCGATCCTCTTTGGCTCAGGTCAGGCAAAATGCAAAATCATGATTTAACTCTGGTTAGTTTGCGACACCAGGATTTAGCTCACAGGCAGTCACCACTGATTTCCCTCAGCAATTGCTGCTGGTTTCATTTCCTTTTCTCTGTTGCCTGAGAAGATATCACCACAGAACAAGACAGGATGTCTGCATTCAGATGTTATACAAAACCATACTCAAGAAAACGAAATCTGGTTTACAAAAAAAAGAAAGGAAAAACAGCTTCAGATCCTGGCTTCAGATGATGGTTTGATGGACACTAACCATAGTTAGTAGAGTGACCTCCATTCAGACATTCACACTAACCAAAGCTGGTATAATTAAATTATATTCTCAAGGGATGTCTAAATAGAGCCATTGACTTGGGTTCTAGTTGTTGTTGAAGAAAATCCAAGATAAACACTATCCTTTAACCTTTGCTTTTTTCTAACTGAAAAAGATTGAGGGCCAAAGGTCTTGTCAGCTGCAGATTTAAAACTGAAAGTCAACTGGATTTTAAGGAGTGGGTTTTGGCAGCTGTTGAGAAACACAGCATGTAGTCTTTTTCTCCTGGTAAGTAAATAAGAAAAGCAGGAAGGGTGATGCCACGAAAAGGGGAACAAGACACAGCTGGCAAAGACTGGAACTGGGCAGAAAATCTGGAGAAATTAGTTGTCGTCAGGATCTGACAATCTGTGTGCAGAAAGCCCATAGAGTTTCCCCATGTTCCTTTCCAACAAATCTCTCAGATCTCCATCTTTTCTGGGACTGCAGGATCTGTGTAGAGGAACAGACATGAGGGCTGCTGGGATGGAACGAGGAGGGACCAGGCGATGAAATGGACTCCTTTCTTTAGTGAAGCTACACTTGCAGCAGGAAGAGAAGGAGCAATTTTACCTCCTTGTCCTCCTCACCCCAGCCCCCCAGCCCAAGCTGCATGTCTGCCCCTGCTTGCAGCTCTCCCACCTTGGGGATAATCTTTCCAGTGGTGAGAAGGGGCTGCAAGCACAGAGAGGAACACAGGGAAAACAGGTGTTCTGTGCATGGAGTGGTAGGATACTGCCCAGTGTGTTGGTAAATCTGAGTCATCCAATTCAAACTGAGTGTGCTAGTGAGTGGAGACAATGAGCAATCCCTGAAGAACAGAAGGGAAATACAGCAGATGAGGAAAAAACTGAAAGGGTTCTCAAATCAGGGTCTAATGTGAGATGTGTAGAATTGATTCAGATTCCAGCAGTGTTGAAAACATCCAGGGAGAAAGTAGGACTTGGTCATATCTGAAAGATTACCTTGGGTCAGTGACTGTAAGAAAGAATTGTCTCAAGGTACCCCGCAATATATGTTAGCTACAAATTAGGGATAATGTGAAGGACAAGGGGAAATGGAGAGAAAACAGGGAATTACCTTCTGCAAGTTTTCCTAATAGTAAGTGCAGACCTTAGAAATATTGATGGGCTGTGAGAAACTTTGTAGGGAGATGAAGCAAACAGTGAGATCTTTCCACAAATCTCAGAATGTCACAACCTTCCCTCCCCTGCACACATCTAGGTTCTATCCCAGCCCAAATGAAGCTGAATAGAAAATACAAAGAATAACGCAATAGGCTAGGGCAGGGGTGTCAAACATTCCACCCAGGGGCCGGATCAGGCCCATGGAGGGCTTCTGTCGGGCCTGCAGTGGAACTGGCTGTTTTCTGCTTCTTCTTCCAGTTCTGCTGCTGCATCATCATAGGTTTGCAGCTTACAGATACACGCCTGAACAACATACTCAAGTTTGCGACAGCACAGACATTTTGATGCAGTCATTCAGAGCAAGAGGTATCAGTTTTCAGACACTGTTAAATAAACAAAAATATTGCAAGAGTGCTAATGTTTTAAGCATGTTTTTATTTTATGTAAAAAACCCCACCCCTTTGTGTTTGTGTCCTTTATAAAGTTTATATCTCCGCAACCCGGCATTACATTTCATGACACCCATGGCCTGGCCCAACAAGGTCTCATTCATGTCAGATTCGGCCCTGATAACAAATGAGCTTGACACCCCTGGGCTAGGGTCTTCATTGTGAGATGCCAGAGCAGGTGGAGCTGTTAACTGTGAATAATCAAAAATAGAACAGTCAGTCTTTTAAAATCATGGAACTGACTTCAAAATTATGAGCTTTTGAATTTATCTTCTGAGCCTTAAGCCTTTACAGCACATTTCACACATACCTTTTTCAAGCTTTTATATGAGTAATAGCCTCTTACAGATTAAACTAGTTAGAATCAAACATTATTATGCATCATTGGATAAAATACTAATTTCTGGTCTTTGGAAGAACTTGGTCTAATACAATACAATGTTTTAATTGTATGGAATGTTCTTAAGAATGCTGTAACTCGCTCTGAGCCCTGTTGTACAGGGGAGGGAAGGCTATAAATTGAATGAAATAAAAAATAAAAATAAAATACTCTTCTGAATACCTGGCATTCTTGTGTCCTTTTCCTGATCTCCTGACCAGAAGCATCCTTTCTCAGCCTTGTAACTTTGCCATATATTTTAGAAACAAAAAATGTCAGTCTCATCTTGGTGAACTCAATGGCAAAGATTTTAATAGAAGTGGATTACACTTCCAATGCCTTACTCTTGTTAAAATGGTTGGCTGATAGTCTGATGACATTATATATGTCTCACAACAGTTATTATTGACAATAAAACAGCAATAAAATGTCGCTCAGTATTGTGCCGTTTACTTATTCTCGCCCTGAGTGAATGTTGCCATATTTACAAATTGCCACTGCCCTCTGGTGGATCAAATGAGAACACAATCAAATATTTATGGCTGTTAACCTATAAGGCTAAATTTGCTCTACTGCTTCAGACCAACACAGCTGACCACCTGGAATTATTTAAAAAAAAAAACAGTTTTATCTCTCTATTAGCCAAGTAGCTGGTTAGCCAATTGGCTTGAATTGTGTACCAGAAACAGATGAATGTTGAAGAAATTTAATGAAGCAAATGGTATGTATACAACACAAAGATACAAGGCAGTTTTGAACAAGGAAGGAAAATAATCCTAAGTATATTCTTGGAATCAATATGTGAATAATGACAATACTGACAGCAACTTAGAGGATGCAGGTTCCATTTCTGAATTTAAAACTGACTGTACCCTATTTTGGGATACTTTTATATATTCTTTGGTGCATCTTTTCTATAAAATAGTGGCTAAGTCTACCATGCTCTATGAAGTACTATGAAATACCTGGAAGCCAAATTGAGCTCACTGTGATTTACTTTCAATTAAACATATATGGGATTGTGTGGAGAGATCAGGGTGGGGCTGTGGGTCAGTGGCAGAGAATCTGCTTTGCATGAACCCCATGCTCAATCCTGAGCATATCTAGTTAAAGGGATTCAGTTAGGAGCAGACTGGGAGGTGAAAATGGCCCTGGAGCATGCCCAGCTGAGTGGTCTCTGTGGCATTACAAGGCTCCATTCAGCTCAGCAGAGCCAACAATGCGCTTTAGGTCACCCATTGCTTCATCCTCCAAACTGGCACCACTGTGGGAGGAGACACAAGCTACCACTATTGATGAAGGGTTTAAGCTATGTGGCCCCTGAGGTATTGGCAGAATGCCTGGACTTGGCTCTGCTTCCTCCTGACCATCAATGACCCCCTAGAACAATAGTCCTTGGAGAGCTGCTGCCAGAGAAAATAGACAAGACTGACCTTCATAGTGTTCAGGCAGCTTCATGTTTTCAGATGCAAGCTGGGAAGCTCCCAGTTAAATTTTCCCTTCAGCTATAAGCTTACCAAGCCATTATATCTCAGCCTCAGTACAAAGAACAAGAAATAAAAACTGGTCTACCTCCTAGAGCTATAGTAAGAATTACTGAGGGCCAAATTAGTTGAGACACTAGGAGATCTGTTAATGAGCCTCCCAAGCTTGTTTTACAGCAATATTCAGGCACACAGCATAGGGAAAGGTCAAAACCCTCAAGTAGTCCCCTTGAAAAGGTATTTGTTCCAGATGTTGGTGGTCTCAACAAACAACTTAGGACTTACCCTCTCAACTTCTGTACTGCAACTTCAGTCCAAAATGTCCTCCCAACAACTGCTTTTGTCATTAAAACTAACATGCAAACAAACAGCGAATTTGTTTATAGATCTCCTATTAGCCATTAACATGTCTAATTAAGCTCCTACAAGTCATTTATTTACAGCTGTACTTGTTTATTTACAGAGTTCAGTCTGTAAGAAGAATCTGGCAGCTCAGATACAAGACCCTCTATTGAAATGACTCTCCTTGTTTTCATCTTTTTGTTGTTTTTTGTCCAAGCTGGATCTGCAGATGGTGAGTATTTTACCAACCATCAGGTGAACCAAGAACAACAGTAGTGCATCTGCTCAAAACATTTGTGCATTAATGCATGCACATTCAAAATTCAGCAGTCTTCTAATTCCAAAATGTTACAAGTGAGAATAGGGCTTAACGATGGTCTTTTGGTGGTAAAAAAATTAACAAAAAGGCCAATTCACCTGCCAAATAATGGTACAATATTTTTCAAGTATTAACTATTGAGAACAACAAACAAGGCACATTATCATCAAGATGTCTGATATGTAACACGTTATCACTGTGAAACAATGAAATAGACATTAAAATTATAATGAAATATACCTTTTAACAAAAATAAAGTTTCTTTTTTTATTAAAGTTTTTTTTATAAAGACAAACATCACACAGACAAAACACACAACTACATAAATGTGGGGGGTTCAGTTACATCATCAATTTACATTCTTAGTTACTTCATACCATATTTGTTTTCCATGTTCCACCTTATATTCTTACAAAAATCTTTTGCATATCTTTTGTATTCAATGAAAGGTTATATATCTGTATACTTTATCTACTGCATTCTTCAGTCTATTTCAAAATCTAAACCATGTAGTTTTCATACATACACAAGTATTTACATAGGTATCTAAATAGTTTCTGTAAATGTGCACAGTTCAATAAACAGTTCTTACCCTTTGGCTTCTATCCTATGGAACACCAGCTCTAACCTACAGTTAAATTTTTTTAAATGAAATTAAAACAGAAATAAAGCTAAATAACAGCAACTATTAAAATGTAAGTCTGCAATTTTGATACATCAACAGTAATGTTTGATGGAATCCAGAAAATCTTAGTACATTTAAATCCCACTGAAAAAAGTAAGCACTGCAAAGCAATGCACATATCAGTCATGAAAACCTGTACACAGATTGCCTGATATTAGGAATGTTCAAACATCTACCAGTTTAGCTCACATTCCATTCGACAGTACTGAGAACACGCAGCCATTTTTTTTAACAGACTATTCATCAGTTCGTCACTGGTTTGTGGCTGTTCTCCTTCCTAACAGTGCCATACAGTACACTTGGCTTTTCAGTGAGATATGGCCACCATCTTCCCTAGCTTGCCACCAGAAGGCTTTTAAATTTTTCTTAAAATCAGTAATTACTATCATGCTATTGCAAATGAACACCCAGGGGGACTGGTATTGTGATGTCACTTTAACCATAGAGTTTTCGGTGAATCCTAATGTTACCCCAATGGCTACCTTCAAGTTCTGGGGGAATTTAGCTAAATGGCAAGCCTCAGCGAGATGTGGGGTATTAGCAAGGATCTCCTACCTATGATTATGGTGATCTTTCCCTTTAAGAGAGCTCTCAATAGCCAGTCCAAGAGTAAAATAGAGAGTGTTTTATTGAAGGGAGATTAAGGAATTTAATACACATGGAGCACACATAGAACATACACACATCCAAGATCTATGAAAAATAAAGAGACTAGTGGGAGAGTAGTGGGGGCTGAGGAGATAGCTACCTTTCCTGAAGACATCTGTGAAATAGGAGAGGTGGTAAAATGACCAGCGCTTCGCGGGGAGGAACGACCCAGTATACTGGGGTTACGTGTTGGTAGGCACACAGGAGAACATGAACACAAACACAGTGATGGGGCTGCATTAAACCAATTATACCCACAAACGTGTCCAGCGGGCGTGCTAATGTGTGGGGTCCCTCAGAACAAAACATTGATGAGATTAATCAGGGGTGAAACAATATAGTTTGGAAACTGTATAGAGTTCCCAAGAATGAACAAAAGAGAGTGGTTCTCTTCTGGATACAAAGTACAATTTGATTACTTCACTGGTGGTTGAAGAACTAATGGATTGCTAATTTAAATTAATCAAAATGGAAACAATACTGCTTGGGGTATGGGAAAGAAGCAGAAGTCAGGGCTTCTTATTATAAAGGAAATGTGAAGAGGAAAGATGAGGTAGGATTGATAGGATTAGCAATTAAGATTGAAAGAAGTAGCTCTCGGGGAAGGCAAGTCCATTGTCCAGAGTATATAGATGTCAGCAGGGTGGAGGGGTTGCAGCTGTCGGAATGAGATCGTATATGCTTCCCAGGGTTGGTGCCTAGGCATGATTATAGAGCTTGCCAGTCCTGGCATCCATCTTTGTGTCCACTTATGTCAAGATGCCTGGTATATGGAGTCCTGGGGTACCCCTATAGGGTCCATTGGTGGTTGAAACAACCCCTCCTGAGAGACGGGGGGTTGGCATGTTTATACTAAAGCAGCACCCTGACATGATGATGTCACTGTAAGTGATGCTATGAGTGATGCCAAATGTCAGTATGATACCAGCAAGCCTGTCCTTACACCCCCAGTTTCTCCCAGCTGGCAACCCTATCACCAGGTGAGAAAATATTTTTAATCCAATTGGATTGCATCCAGCAGTTTTATATATACTACATAATGCAAGAATGTACAAGCCATTTGCCATAATCCAGTTCATTCAAAATTGTGGAGGGCGGGAGGGGGCAATTATGAAGAGAAAAATTGGGGGAGATGGTAAAACCTGTTTGCCTGCCACATGTGTTCATAAGAATCAGGTCATAGATTATTTGTATGCAACATCCATTTAGCATAATGGATCCACTGTGCTACTGAAATGGGAAAATCCAGGACAGGAATGGTTACAAGAATACAATACCCATTGACCCTGAATCCTTCCTCAGTCTTGTTAAGCATGAAACTCTCTCAGTAATAGTACAAGATCATATCATCTCAGGTACATACTCCAGCTCATCCTCTAATGTGATTTATGCCATCACATGTCAGCAATGTCCTTCCACCCTTTACATTGAACAAACAGGCCAGTCTCTTTGACAAAGGATTGATGGACATAAGTCTGACATCAGAAACCACAACATTCAAAAACCAGTGGGGAAATATTTTAACCTTCCAGGACATTCAGTTGCTGACCTAAAAGCAGCAGTTCTCTTACAAAGGAATTTCAAAGGGAGATTAGAAAGAGAGACTGCTGAATTGCAACTGATAACGAAGCTCAAGACAATGCATCCACCCAGACTGAATCAAGAGCTAGGTTTCATGTCTCATTACCAATGCTGGTTTTTCCATGCCTACCATCTCTCTGCATATCACACCTAATGCAATCACACCTGCTATTGTCATTTGCCTGCTAATGTCATTTGGCACCTGAAATCTATCCACTTTCCAATATATAGGACAGATGGACTCACATTCTGAAGAAGTGAGCAGTGACTCATGAAAGCTCATACCCTCCCCCCTCCCCAATGTTAGTCCTTAAGGTGTTACTGAACTTTTACTTTTTTCTATAGTAGTCTTTTAAAGAGTGAGTGTGATCTAGTGCTTGGAGTCTTGGACTAGGATCTGGGAGGCCCAAGTTCGAACCCCCACTCTGCCACAGATCTTGGGCTAGTCACTTGCTGTCAACTAAATGTATTTTATTTAGTTGTTGTGAACAAGGAATGGAGGAGGAAAGAACGAGGTTGTAAGTAGCTTTGGTTCAACATGGGGGGGGGGAGAAAAGCAAAGTATAAATAAATAACACAGCAACAGTCAGTGATGTGCATTGTTATTTCTTTTTATCAGTTTTAGCCTCAAGTTCCATGCTTGGACCAAGGCAGGTGACTGGGTTGCTGCATGGTTCTGTCACTGTGAAATGCTTCTACAAGGCCAGTAGGGTAAACAAACATGACAGGAAGTACTGGTGCAAGGAATCAACACGTCAATGTTCAACAATTGTTTCTTCCAATGGCTATCTTTCAAGAGAATATGAAGGCAGAGCCACAATAACAGACTTTCCAGATAATGGCTTGTTCACTATTGAGATTTCAGATCTGAGGAAAAGTGACATAGGATCATACAAATGTGGTATTGGTATAAACGATAAACTGTTCTTTAGAGTCAAGCTGGATGTTTCTGAAGGTAAAAAAATGTACATTTAACATCCTACTTCATATAAAAAAAAGAGGCTCTGAAGTCCCAGATTGTTTAATGATAAATGCAGACATTTTATTCACTTATTTTTACTGGTCTGAAGAGAGGGTTGCTGATTAGTTGGTGCTAAAGAAAGTGAGACAAGAAATAGTCAGGGCCCAGTTTTTATTGGATTAATTTCTCTTACACAGAACTCTTTATTACACAGAACTCTTTATTACACAGTATAGAAAGCTACCACTTAGTGGCTTGAATCCAACAGAATGTCCCTCAAAGCTGGTATGCAATTCGATAGTTTAGAAAAATGTTTTTTAAGGGGTGGTGTTGCAATTTAAAATCTTTGACACTATTATAAAGGCTACATGCTCAACTTATGAGTCAACAGTTTGAATGCCCTTCATCAGCTATGTGTGGAGGCCCACCAGGAAATGGATAAACTGAGAATTTCTGCAGGCCTCTGGGACTGCAAAAACAATGTATTTCATCTCCCTATGGGATGGTACAATGGAAAGTGGAAAATTAGTATTGGTATTCATTTGAATTGTCATTAATACAGATTCAGTAGTGCCTGAAGAAGCTCAACTCTTCTACATTAAGCAACAAGGAGCAGTGACTATAGTGTGTGATTTTGGCAATGAGTATGGCACTGCAAGGAAGTACCTGTGTCGGATGACAGAGAACCAGTGCTCCACAGTCATTGACACCTTTGGAAATGTCAACCCATCCTACAAAGGAAGAGTTCTGTTGAACTATAATCTAGCTCCTGGATCATTCAATATTTTTATGACCCAGCTAAAGAGGCAAGATTCAGGACTGTACCTGTGCGGAGTTGGGTGGTATGGGATATCTGGAGAAACAAAGGAATTGAATATACACGTCTATGAAGGTGGGTAATGGTCAGAAAGTTCATCCGTTCCTAATGGAGCAATCCTAAGCAGGTCTACTGTGAAATAAGTCCCATTTTATTCAATGGGCCTTATTCATAGCATGGTGTCCTTAGGATTACGGCCTAACCCTCCCATGTTTCATGCCCAGAATCTGTTTAACTGTTTTTAAAACAAAGAAAATGTCTACTTGCACAGCTCAATTGCTCTGTTTCTTTGTCCAGAGCCTTTGCAGTCCAAAGGAAACGCTGAACAAGATCTAGTAAAGGGAGTCCCGGAAGGTTCTGTGTCTGTTGAATGTCACTATGACCCAAAAGGAAATGTCACATTGAAATACTTATGCAAGTGGAAAAAAAATGGGTGCACTCAGTTAATAGACAACTTTGGGGATGTGCTGGATTCCTATGAGGGACGGATAGTGATGCACGATAACCCAGCAAATGGTACCTTTACTGTGATATTGAACCAACTGCAGGAGAATGATGCAGGATACTATTGGTGTATGACAGATGGAGACCACGAAAAGAAGTCAGCAACGGAGCTAAAGATTATAGAAGGTATCAAACAATGATAATTATGTTGTACATCTCAGTGCATTACATTCCTTTTGCCTAATGTAGCAAAAACAGATTATGCAAAGATATCTTACATGAAGTTAATCTGACCAGTGTCTCAGTCCTAGATACTGTGTTTGATTTCAGAAGTGCTTAATTCTAATTAATGTGCACAATTCAGCCAAAGTTAAGATTTTTAAAAAATCATTTTGTTCTTAAGAAGATCAACAGAGTTAAACATATTTTTAACTTTGCAATTGAAATTAATGGAGCTGAATCTTATCTTGGTTTTGACCAGTGTGTTTAGGATCAGAGCAGATAATTTAAACCAAACTGGTTTGTGGATCTGGCTTTCTATACATTGCTATAATTGTTCATCCAAACCAGCTCCTCTTTGCATAGTTTGCTATCCAAAATCAAGCAAGATAGGGTACAATAACTTATTACTACTTGTACTCCACTTTCTGGTTTTATTGCAGACCTTACCTCAATCATGTAATCTAAAAGATGCTACACTTACTGTGGCTCAGACCATTACATAAGAACATAAGAACATAAGAGAAGCCAATGTTGAATCAGGCCAATGGCCCATCTAGTCCAACACTCTGTCACATACTGGCCAAAAATACCAGGTGCCATCAGAAGGTCCACCAGTGGGACCAGGACACTAGAAGCCCTCCCACTGTTGCCCCCCCAAGCACCAAGAATACAGAGCATCACTTACCCCAGTCTGAGAGTTCCTATCTATACCTTGTGGCTAATCGCCATTGATGGACTTCTGCTCCATAGTTCCCTTGCTCGAAAGCCAGTCGAATCCGACTCTAGGGTTGCGGTGCTCATCTCCGTTTCCAAGCCGAAGAGCCAGTGCTGTCCGAAGACATTTCCGTGGTCATGTGGCCGGCATGACTAAACACCAAGGCGCACGGAACACTGTTACCTTCCCACTGAAGTGGTACCTATTTATCTACTTGCAATTTCTTGCTTTCGAACTGCTAGGTTGGCAGGAGCTGGAACTAGAGACAGGAGCTCACCCCGTCATGCAGCACTCTCGGGTCTTGAACTGCTGAACTACTGACCTTCCACAGCCTGCAGTTCAGCGTCTTAACCACTTGAGCCATGCTTATCTAATTCCCTCCTGAAGCTGTTCATGCTTGTAGCTGCCATCACCTCTTGTGGCAGTGAATTCCATGTGTTGATCACTCTTTGGGTGAAGAAGTACTTCCTTTTATCCGTTCTGACCCGACTGCTCAGCAATTTCGTTGAATGCCCACGAGTTCTTATATTGTGAGAAAGGGAGAAAAGTACTTCTTTCTTAACCTGCTCTATCCCATGCATAATCTTATAAACCTCTATCATGTCACCCTCAGCCGTCGTTTCTCCAGGCTAAAGAGCCTCAAGCATTTTAACCTTTCTTCATAGGGAAAGTGTTCCAACCCTTTTATCATTCTAGTTGCCCTTTTCTGCACTTTTTCCAATGCTATAATATCCTTTTTGAGATATAGTGACCAGAACTGTACACAGTATTCCAAATGAGGTCACACCATTGATTTATACAAGGGCATGATGATGCTGGCTGATTTGTTTTCAGTTCCCTTCCTAATAATCCCCAGCATAGTGTTGGCCTTCTTTATTGCAGTTACACACTGTCTAGACATTTTCATTGAGTTATCTACTATGACTCCAAGATCTCTCCCTTGGTCAGTCTCTGCCAGTTTGGATCCCATCAACATGTATTTATAGTAAGGATTTTTGGCCTTAATGTGCATCATTTTGCACTTGGCCACATTGAACCCCATTTGCCACGTTGACGGCCACTCGCCGATCCTTGACAGATCCCTTTGGAGTACCTCACAATCCTCCTTGGTTCTCACCACCCTGAACAACTTTGTGTCATCTGCAAATTTAGCCACTTCACTGCTTACTCTCAACTCCAAATCATTAATAAACAAGTGGTTTATTTATTTGCCCTGGGTTCAACACTGTTGTCAAGTGGGATTTTTTTTCCTTCTTCCCCAGATCATCATGTTACATTTGTGCACCTCCCAAAGTTTTCCCAGCTTTTAGCTGGTCTTTCACAAACCTGCCTTGTTCTGAAGTTTTGGGAAAGATTCAAGTAAAGCCTGGATGGCTGCTGTGTGGGTAGGAATATTTGGATGGTAGCCCCTGACCTGGTTCTCACAGCAGCAATTTCTTCCCTCTGCCATGGGGAGGAGCTTTACGTTTTTTCAAAATCAGCACTAGAATATCAATATATTAATATATCATTGTAATAATGGGTCTAGCAGGTTCTCTGAATTCTTAGCTTTCATTGAAAAAAATAGGGCTGCTATCATACACACTAAATAATCCACTTTCAATCAACTTTCAATGCACTTTCCAATTGGATTTTACTGTGTGAAGTGGCAAAATCCAGTTGGAAAGTGCATTGAAAGTGGATTGAAAATGGATTATTTAGTGTGTGTGATTGCAGCCTAAATTTCAAGCTTCCTCCCTTGCAGAGATGTAAGGGAAAAGGCATATCTTTGCAATAGGAGGGAATAGATATTTTCTTTAAAAAAAACCAAGAAAGCTAGGAATTCACAGAACCTGTTATGCCTATTTTTATAACAGTATCTCCCTATATTATAAAAGCCAAATGCTGGTGGCACTCTCCAGAACATTCCACATGCTCCAGAATTGGTTGGTTCCCTGGAGTGTCACTCAGCACTGTCCCTAGCCACTGGCTGCGTTGCCTGAGTCCCGCCCCTCCCGAAGAGGTGTGTGGCAAAAATGGCCTCAGAACAAACATTCAGCTCACGAGTGAACACAGAGACTCCAAGCCTTTGCCTGTCTCCTGACTGTGGTCCTGCTGCTCCCCACTGCCCCTGCTCCCAGCACAGCCTTACCATGCAGTCCTCGTTGCTGACTGTTCTGGCCCTTCTGAGAGCCCCAACGACTTCAGGAGGTCAGTGGCTAGCCTTTCTCCACCGACTGGTGCCTGTCTTCCTGGGAGCCGGGGAGGGGGCCTGACAGCAGGGCCACTTCCCTTCAGCTCCCTGAGGGTGCCAGGAGCCACAGATCAGACAGCGGGTGAACTGAGGGCCTTCCAGCAGGGCTGCTTCCCTTCAGCGCCCCGAGGGCACAGGACTGAGGCCACCTCCCTTCCTGGGAGCTGGATATCAGGCGAGGGGTGGACTGGGGGGCTTCCAGCAGGGCAGCTTCCCTTTAGCACCCTGAGGGCACTGGACTGCAGCCACCTCCCTTCCCAGGAGCCAGACATCGAGCGGGGGGGTGGGCTCAGGGCTGTCTGCCAGGCCTGCTTCCCTTTAGCACCCCGCTGGCTCTGCACTGCGTCCGCTGCCCTTCCCGGGAGACAGGAATCGGGTGCAGCATGCACTGAGGGCCTGCCTGCCACGCCGGTTTCCTTCAGCGCCCTGAGGGTGTGGAACTGCAGCCACCTCCCTTCCTGGGAGCAGGATATCAGGCGGAGCGGTGGGCTGGGGAGGAGGTGCAAGGGAGTGTTCACACTGTTAACCTGCCCCTAGCGGAGGCGCGGCTGTAAGTAGAGGGTTTTTTTTTGTAATCTGACTATATGTGCTTATGCACTCATGCGCATAAGTGCATCCCTACCGGATCAGCTTGTTCACGTCCACACATCCAGGAAGCAGGATAAACATGCTCTCCAGGGTTTGCTACCACTTTCACCTGGTATTTTTTAAACTCGGAAGGGAAGTGTTACAAGATGGGTTGAGTGCGGCTGGGGAATGCCTGACAGATATGCCTGTGTGAACTGGCCCTTTAATCCGTTTGTGAAACATTTCTGAAACGTGCCTATATTGGGCCAAACTGCCAGTCTGAACTTGGCCTATGTGTATCTAATGTGTACATATCCTAGGGAAGTCATGTCAGGTTAGGTTTGGTACATGAGATGATGGTGATGATGCAATGTATTGTGTGAGCCATGAATTAATTTAATAAAGTTAAAGATCAGGTTAGAGGAAGGGAAGGTGGCATTGCATAGCCCTATCTTCTCAGATTTCAGAAGCTAAGAAGGGTCAGTACTTGGATGGGGGACCACCAAGGAAGGCTCTGCAGAAGAAGGCAATGGCCAATCACCTCTGCTTCACACTTGCATTGAAAGCCCCTTGCTGAGCTTGCCATAAGTCACTTGCAACTTGATGGCACATATGTATGTAAAGATCAGCTTACTTGATTTTAAGTGATTACATTACTCATTATTTTTCTCTTCTGAAACAGGGCAACCCAATTTAAAAGGAGTGAAGGAAATCATCGTTGTCCCTGGCTCTCCTTTGTCCCTGACATGCTCTTATCCATGCAAATATTATAGCTACAGTAAATACTGGTGCAAGTGGAAGAATACTGCATGTGATCCTCTCATCTCATATGAACAAAACCAAACTGGCTTGGTAGTTAACTGTGATCAAGACAGTAGAATTTTGTCTCTGAATTTTGACCAAGTGGCACCAACAGATCAGGGGTGGTATTGGTGTGGAGTAAAACATGAAGGTCGTTATGGGGAAACCATGGCAGTATATCTGAGAATTCAAGGAGGTAAGGTTTGATTCTGATCACAAGGAAAACTAATTATATTTCATCTATTACTAGGGATGGGCATGAACCAGCTCATGAACTAAAGTTCGTGATGAATTTTGGCTGGTCCATGGTTTGTGAAGTGAAGTTCGTGGCAGGTCAACCAGTATGAACGGTTCATGAACTTTCAGGCTGCTCATGGAGGTCCCCACCCTCCTGTTTGCAATGACCCAGCTCCATCAAGCTCCTAGGAAAACAGTGGGAGTGATGAGACATACACGAAAAAGCATTCTGGATGTGCTTAAGAATATTACCATAGCATAAAGTATTATAAACGTTATGTGTGCTGGAGGGTAGGGTTGCCAGTTGGTGTGAGTTGGGGGGGCAGGGACATTGGGGTATGCTATTGGCAAGATGACGTTTTCACTTCCAGGGGAAAGAGTATGGTAAAACCTACTGTTTTACTATAGAGTTTCCAGTAATTCCTAAAGAGGGGTTTATTTTATTTATTTATTTATTAAAACATTCATACCTCACCTTTCTTCATGGTTCAAAGCAGCTTCAAGGCGTGACATCACTTCCAGGTTTTCTTTGGAAGTGATGAAATGCCATTGCACCAATGGCATTTTTTTACTTTATTTTTCTTCTGTTGGCTACTGGAGATCTCTTTCTCTAGCAAGTACCTGGCAACCCTACGTGCTGGGTGAGAATGCCCTTTTGTTCCCAAAAATTGTCACTACTGACATTGGATCTTTGATAAAATTAGAAGAGATCACAAATTTCATAAAAATTACTGTAGTAAAAATAAATGCAATTATAGAATCAGGGGTAAACCCCTTTTAATACTCATTTAGTATCTGCAAAGTTACCTGGGGCATATTTTAGCAATATTTAGATATTATATTGTATAAATGATTTCAGTAGAATTTCTGCGCCTGAACTGTGTCCAGGATGAAAAATTCAGGAAGGTAGCTGTGTTGGTCTGAAGCAGCAGAGCAAAGTTTAAGTCCAGTGATCCATTTAAGACCAACAAGGTTTTGCACATTGTTGTGTTCGCAGAGAGTCCCCAGCCTTAGTCCGAGCTTGGTCCAGGATAACAAAAGGACACGGGATCCTAGGCCCACCAATAGGATCCCTGAAGGGAATTCAAACCCACCAGTAGTAGGTGGGAGGTGGACTAGGAAGGGTTTGGGGACCCATAAGTCCAGGACCTTGCAGGTTAGGGTTTTTGTTGTGTACGTGTGCCAATAAACAGAGCTGATCACTATGCTGTATCACTGAGTCTTCCTACAACAAACCCAGTATACAATACACATGAAAGCTTACACTTTAAATAAAACCTTGCTGGTCTTAAAGGTGTCACTGGACTCAAACTTTGTTCTGCATCCAGGATGTAACTCTAGGTAATATCTTAGTTATGTAGAATGTACTATTTCATTTCTTCCTTCCTTTTGCTTTTTCCTGTGCTGCTGAATACCAATTACACAAACACTCCTTAGCAGCATTTCAGGGGTCTGAAGAAGCTCCCAATGCAGAATTCAACAATGATGCTGCTATTTCTGGGATAGACTCTCGCTTAAGGAAATCCAAGATAGCAGCTGGAGTTGAAAGTCCAACAGAGAGGTAACCTACTTGCTGTAAAAAACCCCAGTGATGATATCTGAGTGCATCATCTACAAAGAAGCAAAGGAATCTAAAGGGAAGAAGGGGTTCCCATTTTGCTATTGCATTTAACAGATATATTTTAAAGAACAATTACTGTTTAAAGAACAATTTACTGTTTTTGGCTAAGAGCCAAAAGAGATGTGATTACTAAATGTCTACTTTTTTATACCCAGCAATGCCCAGAGAACACAGAAAAAAGAAGGTGGAGTCTCATTGGCAGAGCAAAAGGAACACACATGTGCAGAGTGTAGAATCATCTATGCTCTTGCTATATTTCCTTGTAGCTTCTTCCAGAGACACTTTTCTCCTCAGTCAAGCTTTGATACTCCAAGTGTGCTTTGCTGTGAGAAAAGTACTTAAGGTGGGGAGTTGCAGGGAAGTATGCTGTGGTTGTAGTGGTAGGAGATATCTGAACTTATTTTAATATCAGACCTCTGTTTCCTCTTTCTACCATATTGGGGCAGTTCTATGATTAAATGCATCTGTAACCATTGCCATTATATCTTGATGCTCAAAAGAGCAAGAAAAGGCTCAGTCATGTCAACTTATCATCTAGGCAGGCACTCTGGGTGCTTAAAAAAAGTATAGTGCTCCTTCATTTTCAGGGAACTTTTGGTCACAGAATGTAAGTCCTGGTCATCTTTACTAAAAGCCTGTAGTGATTAAAATTGACTGCCCCCTTTTTCAAAAGCAGTTAACCAGCTGGACCCAATTTGATCCATTCACATTTTTCTAATGTAGTGGCGATTTGGTTGAAGCACACTGATCTGATTGTTATACCATGTGGCCTAGTCTTTTTAATACTACAGCATCTCTTAGGAGTATGTTCAGTTTGTGACTTAACATGGCCCCAAGAAACTCCCCTAGTACTGCATTCATCTCTGGAATCAAAGTAGTCATATGATTGACACCCAAAGTTTGCATTTTAATGAGCTGGAGGAAGAAGCAGACTATGAAGAAGATCCTGTGGTTATAACAGGGATAGGAAAGGGTCCTGGACTTTTACTGGATGTCCTGAACTGCTGCTGCCAATTAGAGTAGATAGTACTTCAATGAAGAGGCAGTATTCTTTGTTAGAATAAATTGATCTGTGGATGTCTTAAGGATGCCTTAGGTCCAATGGATCTTGCTTCATTAGGGGATGTAAATAAAGTGGAGCATCTACTTGTTTTATAAATTATGACCAAATCTGAGAACTTGAACCTTTGGGTAAAAGTTGCCATGGAAGGTGGTGGTGGGGGGATAATGTCTAGTGCTTTATTCTAAATTTGGGTTGTGAATTCTCTTTCTGAAAAGTCTTGGCATTTGGAGCCACGATTTAAAAATTACTATTGTGTCATTTCAATTTCTTTTCCAGCCCTACAGAAGATAATAATTCCAAGGTTCTTCTTTCAGTTTTGATCCCTCTTGGAGTTATGTTTCTGCTTCTTGCTACTATCTTTGCTTTTGTTAAGTTCAGGTTTTTCAAGAATTCAGGTGAGTCTATTCCAGTTCGCACATGGGCAAAATGTAATTTTAAACAATTATGCTTATTGCTCTAATATATATCTGAGCACTAAAAGTTTCACTTATCAAATAGTACATGCAAGGAATGGTTTCCTTTTCAAAACTGGAGAAGTGGACTTTGGAAATAATTGACTCATATTCATAGAAAGTCTTGGTGACCTGGAATCTGTCTTTCAACTTCTCTACAAACAACTGTCATGTAATGGTATTTATTTATTTAAAACATTAGCTGCCTTTCTACCTTGTGGAACTCAAGGCAGCTTACAATATAAATAAAATAACAATTATAAAACACAAGACAACAGTTTAAAATCTCCATTAGGACTTCCAAGAATTAAAAACTAAATTATTCAAATACAGTCCTAAATAAAACTCTCTTTAGCTGCATCATGAAGATCAAAATTGAGGTGGCCAGGCATATGTCATAAATGTCCAGATACATTTAGACAGGGCTTTTTTTGTAGAATAGGCCACACCCAACTCATTAGCATATTCAGACACACCCCTGTGTTGCCAGAAGTATGGTTATCCAGCCACATCCACCTTTTGCTTCTTATTCTGTTTACTTTGTTTGTTGTCAAAACCCAGGATGCTTTTTGTAGCAGGAATTCCTTTGCATGTTAGGCCACACACCCCTAATGTAGCCAATCCTTTTTTTTTTTAGTAAACTCTCCTAAAAAGGAGAGGACTTTATTGCTTTTTATAAAGAAAAGGGGGGGTATACAGAGGGACAAAGAAAAGAGGTGAGTGAATTTCCTGTTAATGTATTAGATGTTTTGTTAGTAAAAAATAGAGTTTATGGCTTCTACCGTGGTTGAATGATCTTCTTTTCATCTTACTAAAAGTCCAAAACAAATCTGTTAGCAAAATTAGTAAAGTCCTTTGGGGTTAATTGTTAATATACTCCATTCTTGCGCGTCATGCACAAATCATATCTTGGGGTGTCTTCCTTTCAGCTCTCTCAAATTGTACGATGGTCCCTTCTTTGCTTTTCCCTCCTCCGATTCTCCTTCCTCCTCCTCTTGGCCACTGTCTTCTTCACTCAATGTAGCCAATCCTAATGAGTTTCTGCTGTTGGGTGTGGCCTATTATGCTAATGAGTTCCTGCTGGGCATTGCCAACTTGGGAGCCAGCTGGAACTCCGTTCCTGTGCATTCCTGCCCAAAAATAGCCCTGCATTTATAATCATAGAGTTGGAAGGGACCTCCAGGGTCATCTAGTCCAACCCCCTGAATAATGCAAGAAATTCACAAATACCTTGCCCTCCACAACCTCAGTGACCACTGTTCCATGCCCATAAGATGACAAAAAATTCCCCAGGATCCCTGGCCAAACTGTTCTGGAGAAAAATTGCTTCCTGACCCCAAAGTGGCAATCAGCATTTCCCTGGGCGTGTATGAAAGGGCCACACAAACTAAGCACTGAGGCAACCCTTCCTGCCCTCTCTCTCAAGATCTGCCTGAGTTCACACAATCAGCATTGCTGTCAGATGGCCATCTAGCCTCTGTTTGAAAACCTCCAAAGAAGGAGAGCCCACCATCTCCCGAGGAAGCCTGTTCCACTGAGGAACTGCTCTGTCAGGAAGTTCTTCCTGATGATGTTCAGCCAAAAACTCTTCTGATTTAATTTCAACCCATTGGTTCTGGTCTGATCTTCTGAGGCAACAGAAAATAGCTCCATACTATGCTCTATGTGACAGCCCTTCAAGTACTTGAAGATGGTTATCATATCATCTCTCAGTCATCTCCTCTCAAGGCTAAACATACCCAGCTCCTTCAGCCTTTCCTCATAGGACTTGGTCTCCAGACCCCTCACCATCTTCATTGCTCTCCTCTGGTCACCTTCTAGTTTGTCTATATCCTTCTTAAATTGTGTTCCCAAAACTGAACATAATAATCTAGGTGAGGTCTAACCAGATGGTACCATCACTTTGTGTGATCTGTACACTATACTTCCATCGGTACAGCCCAAAATTGGGGGCTTGCATGCTTTCTCACTTGTCTTACAGCTCACTCTGAAGAATAGCTAGCAATGATTCTGATTAGGGATGAGCAAGAACCACAAAAATGTGGTTCAGTTTGTGGTTGGTGGGTGAACTACAAACTAACTATGAACCCAGTCGGCTTGCATAAGAACCAAACCAGGTTCGTGAGGTTCATGCCTGAAACAGCTAAGTTGTGGGGGCAGCAGCCTGCTCCCACAGCTCAGTTGTTTCGGGCACTAAAACAGGCTGCCCCATGGCTCAACTGTTTCCTATCTAAACAAATGAGTGGCAGAAGCCCCATGGCTCAGCAGTTTAAATTGGGAACAGCTGAGTCAGGTGGAACAGTTTGCCAGTGCTGCCCAAGGAAGCCCCTTTAAACAGCTGAGCCGCAGGAGCGGGTTCAGCTGTTCTGAGCCCACAGCTCAGCTGTTTCTGATCTTTGGCTGCTTTCCTGGGGAGGAGAAGGCAGGAGTTTAAACAAGCAAGCAAACAAAAGCATGGGTCAGCTGTTTAAAGGAGCTTTCTTTAGCAGCCAGCTCCTGTGGTGGGGTCTGGAAGACCCAGATTGTCAGCTGAACCACCTGCTCAGCTACATAGGTTTATTTCAGGTCTAGCTGCCTGAAAGTGGATGAGGAGAAGCTTGAGTTGGTAAGGGCAGCTCCAAGGTTTGCCTCTGGAAGGGAAGAAAGAAGAAGAGATTGGATTTATATCCTGCCCTTCACTACCCGAAGGAGTCTTAGAGCAGTTTACAATCTCCTTCCTGTTCCTCACAACAGACACCCTCTTAGGTAGGTGGGGCTGAGAGACCTCTCTTGAGAATTGCCCTTGAGAGAACAGCTCTGAAAGAACTTATGACTGACCCAAGGTCATACCAGCAGCTGCATGTGGAGGAGTGGGGAATCAAACCCAATTCTCTCAGATTAGAGTCTGTGCTTCTAACCACTACACCAAACTGGCTCTTCCTTAATCTGATGCCCAAAGTATTTGATTCCCTCTTCAGTGACAACTAACCTAACTCCAATCAAAGGAGGAGAAGGTGAAGGAATCTCCTTTGCTCAGTGCATCCTCGCCTGGCAGGAAATGCCTCTCTTTTACCACATCCTCCTAAAACAGGTTGTATATGCCACCAGAACACTCCAACAGCTTGTATAGTTTGTGCCTATCTTTCTATTATACTTCCCCATTCTTTCTGAAATGTTCCTTTCATTTTAAATATCACTTTTCAGTTTTTATCTTCTTTATTTGTCTGGTTTGTATAAAATATTTAGCCTACATCCTAGAACTTCAGAGAAGTTACCATGGTTACAGAATGTACTTGAATATGGTAATTAAGGGGGGAGGGGAAGCTTTCTTTACTGACCGTTTCTCTCAAATAGATCGGGTCTCAGTTGCCAGCTACAGGACAAACATCAGCATGACAGACTTTGAGAATGCAAGCCGGTATGGAGCAAAGGACAATTCATGTATGGAAGAAGCACATGAGACCCAACTAGGGGAGATGGACGGTAAAATCTTTTAAACATTGACTATGGTCGAATCTGCATTTGTATTTTTAAATCAGTTGTGTGTTGCTGTAACACCATCTTTCTCTATGCTTGTTTGAATGTTGTTTGGAGAAGATTCTTTTAAAGCAGTGCGGAGGTGCAATGACAGTGGAGCCGCCCTGAAAGGATGATAAACATATGTGGATGTACGAAAGTATGCTAGCACTGTTGAGGTGTGAAAATGACAACGAATGTGGACAGCTTTTTTGAAGACTGAGTCAAAAGGCGGGGACACTGGTGGGAAAGACAAATGCAGATTCAGCCTATGGATAGAATTTGTTTCAGTTCTTGGACTGTGGATGCCAAGCTGCAATGCCAAACCCTGGGAGGAATTGGGGATGGGCTTGGTGCACTGGTGCATGTATGTCACCTCTGGTAAAAACTGGAAATGACATGGAGACAGTCTAGCATTTCACAAAAACTCTATGCCAACATGCATCCCCCCCCATTTTCTCCCATTGGTGCCTGAGGAGCAGGTAAGCAGTAGGGAATCTCAGCAAGCCTCCTGCTATAGGAGTCCTGGCATCCCTATTCTGCACTTTGGTGTGTTTGACAGACTCACCCAAGTGAGGGGCTATGAGTGATAAAGTATAATGGGGGCATAACAGCTTTTATGTAGTGATAAAAACAGCTGTTGCCTTTTAGATGACTTGATTTTGTAAGAATACTCTGAGTAGGGTGACTACCCATTGAATAGGGCTGTCAACTATTCAGAAAAAAACAATCCTGGGGCTGTCTCATACAATGCTGAATATTGCACTAGCACTACACAGTAGCAGTCATTCACAACTAGATTGTCATGTCCACACCGGGTGTTATGTATTGGGACTGAACCATTCCAGGTATGTCACACCAGAGACTGGCTGAGCTTAGGGCATAAGAACAATAGCCTATCAGGACTCTGGAAGTAACCAATCAAGTAGTAATGTTATGTAAATAGCCTATCACTGGGAGTAGGCTGTGTTTGAGTGTGGCAATTGCTTGCTATTTAACAGAGCTGCAGCTCTGGGGTCTTGTCTTGCTCTTGCTGAAATCACAAATAAAGTTGAGCTGGTCACTGGACTTGAGCCTGCTCATCCATGGAACCCACTATTTAACACCAGGGAAAAACAGTTATGAATGGTTGCTACAGGGCAACCATAGTGCAATATCCAGCAATGTGTGAATCCAGTCCTGGTAAATCCTTGGCTTTAAGAGCAGCTGGGTCTGCTGACACAGTAGAAATCTGCAGGTGTAGTTTTCCATAGAATTGATGAGAAGCATGATCACCTGTTGATCTTTGCAGATTAAGCTCCTCTTTAAATGTATGGAAGCAGCAGCAAATGGTTACTGTGAACTGGAATGGTTTGTCAGCAAAGGTTTAATAAATCAAATTTTGTGGTCCTGTGTAAGACTTGATGAACAAATTGAATATTTTATTCTTTTCAAGCTAAAGCCCTTAACATCTCATTCTTTACAGAATATGTAATTTCCACTGGGAGTCCCAAAGAAGCACCAAAGACAACAAAAAGAGTAAGAGGAAACTATAGATTAGTTAAAAAGGGAAGCAGGAACTTAATATGTAATCAAAGCTACAGGACATGCATAACAAAGTTCCCTTTAATACCTTCTGGCACTCCTTATACATTACCTTTTTCTTCTCAACTCCTTGTTAAGTAGTGCACCTCTGCCAGGTTTACTGACCATTATTTTTATGAGAGGTAGACCTGGCCTTGGACAGCCAGTGGGGATTATGTTGGCTAGGGGAGTCTTGGCTCAGTTTGGTCCTTTCACTTTTAAAATTTAAAGGGCGATGGGGAAAGGGCATGGGAAGTAGTCCTGGCCTCCAGAGACCAGATCTCCTTGACTATCAGCTGTTAGTTGGCACATCTCTTGCCTTTAAATTTTAGAGGGCCATTATAATCTCGGGGCAGACCTGGCCTCTGGCTCTTTAAAATTTAAAAGGAAGAGAAAAGCTAATTAACAATTGTTTGCTAGAGTCAGCTTTCCATCCCTCCCTGCCCTCTACTTCTGCTGCCTCTGGTGGGAAATTAGCAGAGAATGAAAAGAAATGGTCCCAAATGCTGGAATATGAAAGAAAAGAAAAGAAAAGAAAAGCAGAATTTCAAACCAGTAAGGATACTCCTGAAAGTTCAGGATAACAGAACCAGTAGCCTCCCCAAAATCTGGATCTGAAATTAATATGAATGTACACTTCTAACTAGGATTTCTGTCCATTCTTTTAGGGTTCTAAAGAGGAAGCTGAGATGGCATATAGCACCTTTCTGCTTAATTCAGAGTCCATTTCTGCTCAAGCTCCCAGCAACAGTAAAACCTAAGGAACTGAAGAGCAACCCAGTCATGAGCACTTCCAAACACTATGGGAATGAATGATACAATGATGATTGGAAACAAAGAAACCAATGAGCTTTGAGAATGCCTAATATTTTCATATAACAATTCTATCATTGATAAAATAATAAGGCTTCTGAAGTTAAAATATTGCTTTAAGATTAAACAGCTTATTTTCATACAAATCTAAATCAAATAATAAAAATTTGTAAGAAAATCCTATAAGTGAATATTATCATGAAATGCTGACACATTTTAAACTGATTCCATTCATTCAGTTAATTCAGTGACATCTCTATAACTGGAAAGGTTTAATGTGGGTTATGACAATCAGTCTATAAATGAACTATTTTAATACAGGGATCTTAATGAGAACAGAGTTTGATAAATGGATTATTTTTTCACTAAAGCAAAGAAACAGTTAATTAAGCACATATGGAAACTATTTTACTTTTATCTATTTTTCATCTTTCTTCCAAGTACCTCAAGATAGCATAAGATTATCCTATTCCATCCTCGTAACAACCCTATGTATATGTTAGTCTGATGGATCATGGCTATGCCAAGGTCATTTGTGGTGTGTCATGGCTGATCAAGGATTTGAACCCAGATTTCCACAGTCCAACTCCTGGTGCAGCCTTGGAATGTATTATCAAATAAATGTGTTTACCAATGGGGAGAAAAACTTTTTTTTAAAACTTTCCCAAAATAAGCCTGATGCACTAGTTTATATTCTTTTGGGATTAGTGACTTTCTAGACTACTTTAGATTTCTTTATATCATTTATATATTAATTTTTGCAATATGCTTGATTATTATGACTTTTTGGCTAATAAATTGTGACTAATGTACACAAACATAGTGTGGCAGGCTTCACTTTCTTTACAATTTTCAGAAAGAAACATATTGCCAAGCGCTACTACAGCCATATTCTACTGTGTTGTGTGGTATAAGGCCGGCAGACTTAAAAGGGCTTATGTAGCCCCATAGCTAACAACTTTTTGCTTGGGGGGGCAATGTTTTTCTCAGGGGGCCTACCATTATATGTCTGTGCGGTACTGCCATGCCATGCCCATACTTCTAAATAACAACTAAATAATAAATACAAGTGGTTTATTGCACAAAAATGTTTCAGGGAGAGACTTGAAGGCCCATTGGAAATAATGGGAGGCAGGAATTCCAATTGACTTCCATTGGCTCCATTGAAATACATTGCAGCTCAAGAAGAGTTGCAAAGAAAATGCGGAATGGATTTTCCATTAAGGTCTCTGGTCCAAATACACTGCTCTAGGACTGGAATGACTCTGGAGCCTGTCATTCCAGTCCCAGGACACATCTACTACCCTCCTGGGCTGTCATTCCACTGTCTAGTCCCAGAGCAGTGTATTTGGCACCAGAGACCTTAATGGAAAATCCATTCCGCATTTTCTTTGCAACTCTGTTTGAGCTGTAATGTATTTCAATGGAGCCCATGGAAGTCAATTGGCATTCCTGCCTCCCATTATTTCCAATGGGCCTTCAAGTCTCTCCCATTGTTTCCTATGGGCAATCCTGTCCTTCCTTTTAGTACATCCCCCACATGAGCCCCTCTGGTCTCTACATGAACTTGGAGTCCTGCAGGCTGCACAATGGTAGAGGGAAGAATGGATGCTGGAAATGCAGCAGGCACAGTACAAAAATGAGGGGGTAAAACAACAAACCCCAGCCAGCCAGCCTGGCCCCAGGGAAGATGACCAGGCTCAGCAGAGGAGACTTCCTCCAAGACTGCTGAGCCGCTGAAGGTGGAACTGCTGGGGTCCCAACGTCCTGACGGAGGAAGAGGAGGAGGAGCTAACGCCCAGGGCTGTGCAGGAGTGCAAGCAGAAGGCTCAGATCCTCATGCTCTGCTGCTGCAGTTTGCCTGGAGTTGGAGGAAGTGGCAGGGTGGCTGGCTTAAACTTGTATTTTATGGGCTCTTTCTTTAGAACCCGCCCATTATTCCAAATAAGGCAGCCAATGCTCCTCTTTCTGTTTTCCCCAAGAAGTCCTGCTGCTCCTCTCCAGAGTCAGCCAGCAGAGTGCTGATAAGACGATCGATCAGGGGGTGAGGGGGCTGGGGGAGAGAGGGGGAGCTGAGGATCGGGGGAGGGGCCTGCAAAAACCGTGGGGGCAGGGCCCATGGGCCCCTTGATAGCTACAGGCCTGAGCTTATGAAAAACTGGAATATCCTTGGAAATATGAAGAGCTAGTAAACTTGCAGCTTTCCAAAAGCATTTAGTGGTGGTGACCATTCTACTTGCCTGCATTTTCTATAGGCAGCACACCAGCCTTGCAGACAAACTGGGGGAGAGGGGAATTTGATGATCCTCACTCACCAAACCAGACAAGATGTGAGATAGAGCACAGAAGGATTTGATCTTCTGTCTCTGTGTGTGAGAGAACTGTTGATTCAGGATCTCTCAACATCGGTAACTTCATGTGAAAACACCAAGCAGTGGCATCATTTGACAAATACGAATTCCCTTACAAAACTGCTGCTAGCTTAGGTCAGGCTTCCCCACCGATCCTCTGGAGTTCTTTGACAGAGTTAACAAGCATGAGGTCAAGATGATCTGGTAGACAGAGAGCTAATAAACTTGAATGTTCAAAAAGATTAGGACAGAGTCCCCTAACGAGAAGGGCTCTTAACAGGCATGGAATAAGAGAACAGGTTTCCTCATGAGTTAGTAACTGATTACACAACAGGAAGCAGAAAGGAGCAGTAAATTCACAGTTCATGCAATGGATAACAATTAGCAGTGGGGTTCCCCAGGGATCTGTGTTAGGACTGGTGCCATTTGTTCGGAATTGATCTAGATTCAGAATGAGCAACGGAGTGGTGAAGTTTGTAGATGGTACCAAACTATTCAGGATGGACAAAAGCCAAGTGTATTGTGAAGAGTTTTAAAAGGATTTCTCCAGATTGGATAAGTGGGCAGCACAGTACAAATGAAGTTCAGTTTAAATAAATGTAAAGTGATACATATTGGGTAAAAAAAGTGAACCCCCTCTCAAGTTTTCATGTACAGTAACACCATCTGAACTGTTAATGACTGACCAGGAAAGACATCTTTAAGTTAAGGTGGATGGCTCAATGAAAATGTATTCTTAATATGTAGCAGCAATGAAAAGAGCAAATGTTATGCTAGATTTCTTAGGAAAGGGATTCAAAATTAATTGTTACTATCATAATTCTTTATGGTACAGCTGCCTTTGGAATAATGTATACATTTCTGATGATGCCTTCTTAAAAACCATGTCATAGAGCTGGAGAAGGTGCAGAAAAGGGCAGTCATCAAGCACCTTCATAACAAGTTTGGAACTTTTCAGTTCAGGGGGAAAATGTCTAAAAGGGTTTATGATATAGAATTAAACAATTCTTTAAGGTTTGGAGAAAGTGAAGAGAGGAGTTCCCCCTCTTTTCTTCAAGATATTAGAACTTGGGTTTACTGAATTAAAAAAGTTGGGCAGTAGACTCAAGTCAGATAAAGAAAACTATTTTGTCTCATAGTGAAAATTAAATTGTAGAACTTACTGCCATGGTGGACAGTGATGGCTGCTTGTCTAAATGACTTTAAAGGAGATCAGATAAAGTCATGAAGGATAGGTCCACCAATAACTATTAGTCATGATGACTAAGGCTGCGTTCAGACGGCCAGTCAATCGCGCCATGAGCCCTCCTAAAATTTTATCCCGATTTTTTAAATCCAGCCTAGCACGACCAGACGCCCCCCTATGAAATAGCCTCACCGCGCGTTGTTCCCGCCGTGATTTGTCTACACGGCATCCACCGAGGATTTTTTTAAAAAAAGTTTTGTACATTCGCATAGGCAAGGCTGCGCCTCCTTGGAGAACTGAGGCGATTGCGGAGGGTTTTCAGCAAAGTCCCGGTCCTCCCCCTTGCCATTGCCATCAATGGAGGGACTATTTTGCAAGTTAGAACAGTCCTTCCCCCCTCCATCTCCCATCGCGGTAACATCTTGTCCCTAAAAGAAATAAGCATGAATATTACATTCCTCGTAGCGCTTATCGCTGAATGCGTTTCCTCGTTAAAGCGCACATGGGGTTTCAATTTTTTAAAAATCGCGCCCCCGTCGGCTCGGTCTGACGTCAGACCGAGCCGACGGGAGCATCGCGCGCTAATGGAGTGACCAGACGGAAGAAAGTCTGCAGTTGTTGCGCGGGTAAGCGAAAACCCTACATTGAAACTACTACTTTTTAAATCAGGATTGGAGGCGCAGCAGAACGGGATGCCTATGGGACCGGAATATTTCGCAGATGTTTCTGTCTGGTCGTGCATTTTTGATCCGCAAGGGAGTCGTTCCTATGGCAGATCAAAAGATCCGTCTGAACACACCCTAAATGAAACTTTCATGGAGGCAATGCTACATGGTGGGCTTTAGCTGACAGTATCCTGTTGGCCACTGTGGGAAGCTGGATGCTGAACTAAGTATAGATCATCTGGAAAGGCTCTACTCATATTCTTATCAACTAGAAATTTGGCATGGAGGATGGGTCCCATGTGTGAGGGGTGCAATTCCTATATAAAGAAAACAAACACATATAATTTAATATAAAAAGCACTTAAAACTAAAATGAACCATAAATGATAAACTTGATGTACAAATCCTTAGAATCTAGAACCCTTACAGAGTGGTAGTAACAAGCCAAAACCATCATACACAGGAAAGACAACATTTCTATGGATCAAAACCTATAACAATATACCCTATAACAAAGTCTGAGTCCAGTGGCACCTCTAAAAACAACAATGTTTTATTCAAGGTATGAGCTTTCATGTGCACAGACACTTCCTTATATACAAAAATCCCTAAAACATTCTATTTCAACATCAGAAATGCCCAAGTGCTGCTTTTCAGCTTGTGTTTTGGGATATTCATTTGCAACAAGTCAAAAGTTTGAACAAAAAGATACAAGAGAAGGTTGCACTGAGGATTCATGGGGAAGGGGAAGCCCTATTTCCCCCCTCTTTGCTGCTCTTCCTGGCTTCCTCCCTACTCTGGCTTGCATCCCCCCATACCACTTAAGGAACTGAGCTGCTGTTATACTGCCTTCTGCAGCAAACACAGCCTCCTGAAACAGAGACAAATTCTGTACAGTTGTTCTTAAAGATTCAGAAGTTTAAGGTGTCAGAAAGACTAAGAGTTCCAAACTGCAGTACAGACTATGAAGTCATTTCCTGTAATCCATCCAGTATGGAGAAAAAGGTAGCGTGGGTGTAAACTGTGAAAGGACTTATAAATAGATTGTTAAGTATTTTAAGGTCTCTCCTCCTTTCCCAATCCCTGTCCTTTCCTTTCATTCAAAAATTACCTCTTGAGTGTAATTAGCCTTATGCTCATGCTCCTGAATTGTTAGAGGTCTGACGTTTTCCAGATAGGCACCGGTGCTTCCCCATGTCTGGGGTGTTTCCCAACAGGTGTGTGCACTGCTCTCTTCCAGTATTGCACCACTTGCTTTTTTCTATTAAAGAAGGCAGCAAAAACAGGGTTTATCAAGCTGCTAGTGGGCCTGATGTGTGTAAATTATGCAAAAATGTTACAGAGGACACCCTAACCAGCTTTGATGTACTGTTGTCTGAGCTACTGTATAAAATAATGTGAGACTCAGAAGTGAAAACCTATTCTGCATTGTGAGACAAAGAAAGGAAAACCAGATTTTTTTTAAAAAAAATCATTGGCTATGTTCTGACCCAATTTAAGCAATGAATAATCATTGGGTAGAAACATATCTACCCTAACCAGGTCTTGTAAGAAGTTCTCAATGTCTTTTTAAAAAACAGCCAATCATTTTCCAGTAAGAATGATAATTTAGATACCCCCCCTTTAAAACAAATAGAGGTTTTTGAGGATTTCCCCCAGCTTTTTCAGGGAGATACAAGTATAGATAATATTCACTGGTCTAATCACTTGGGTCTGTCCAGTAGCTAACTAGACGCTGAAGGTGACAGTGGTGCTTCACCTTCTTGATTGCGCCCTCCTCCACCACCACTGCCATCATATATCCTCCCCTTGTGACTCCATTCTCTAAGCAACCTGGGGGGGGGACTGTGTGACCTTGGTGAAGTACTTGTTCAAGCATCCCATTACAAATACAAACTGGTGCTGCACATCTTTGCAAACTAACTTAATATAGGGTAAGAGGTGGTATACCTGAATCTGGGGCATGTGCATGATAAGTGGTCAAATCACCTTTGCCTTGTGTATAGCAAAATCTAGGCTGATGAAAATTCAACCAATAAATCAGTAGCCAGACTGCATATATTTGCTGTAAGCTTTGACCTCAGAAGTAGCATTTTTGCCATAGTTTTGCTGAACTTTTTTACCTCTTATCATGTTCATTCTTGGAGTGTTCCAAAGCACGTTGAGTCAGCAGCTTTCAGTGCTCATTGCAGACATGATGTGTACTAAGGGCAACCGCACATGCGGTCGCCTTTCCATGTGGCCAAGCGGACTAGCCTAGCTTCGCATACCTAGACAATAGAAGGAGAGGATCCTAGAACCAGCCTATCGGCTTGCCCGGATCCCCAAGGGAACTTATGGTTGCAGTAACCTTGTATATAATCCTATCACAGGTGTGTGTGTGTGTTGTGTGTGGTTTGTACTTGTATTTAAAGCGGCCTCTGGCCAGCTACTGTATCTCAAGTTTTCTAATTCCAAAATAAAGTATGAGCTGAAATCACTATACTATGCTTCACTCTCAGTACTTCATAAGACATGATTACATTGCATCAATGTAGTTTTCATTCTATTTTTTCCTTTGCTCTCACAATCCTCAGCTTCATAGGCTCTCATTTCTGTTTAATTCTATCAGTGGCAGTGACTCACACTATTATATTTATGATGCTGTAGTCCTACATGTCCAGTGATGATATCTCAGGCACAACTCACAGGGGTCATCCCAGCTAATCAGATTAAATGGCAGACTGGGCATATGAGACCAAGGCCTGTGATGGAAAACAAGAAGAAAAATGTTGGCAAGAGGAAGCAGTAGCCAAGAAGACCAAAAGGTTCCGGGCAGTAGCAAAGCAATGTGAATGTTCAGCAAAATGAAACAAAGCAAAACTGTTTGACTGTTATCAGATGTACTACTTTCGAAGTGAATATTGGAACAGAAAATACCCAATATAGCTCTAATGTTGTAGTTGTTTTGCATCAGATATGAACTGAAATAGTTTGGATTGATCTGAACTTGAATCAGAGCCAGTGAAAGGAGAAGGAGAAGGAAAAGGCCAAAAATTACAAATGAATTTCCTCCCCATTATACTGCTTTTCCACTCACTAGTAATGTAACATGCTCCTTCCTTTAAACAGATAGCTTTAGGGCACCAACACCCCCTGACACTGAGAAAAGTTTTTCTTTCTGTTGTGACAAGAGGAAAGTCCTCTGCCTCCACCTCCTTCTCAAAGGAATGGTGACATCTGCCAGTTCTTCAAGGGTAAAAGTCACCCATACATGTTTTTGAAAGGAGAAGAGATTATTAGGCATGAAATGCTCTTGCCTTAGGCCAAGAAGCAATTATGACATCCTGCAACTTGTTTAGGACCATCCCACATGGAAAAAAGGCTTAGTTTTGTGCAATCAGTTTAACTCTTACAGTACTGATGATTTGCAGATTTACAGGAAATTACTTACAAAAAGGACAGCACCATAGCAATAAAACAGCTTTACTTTTAATTCTTTTCCCATCATAGAATACTTATTTGTCTATGGGCAGTACCTAGATTTCTCTGTTTTAAATTACTATTTCCCCTTTAGTAATATAGTAATATACACAGTAGGCCAGATGTTTCACACTGGTTTCAATCACTGGTGATTTTGAGGGTCCATGTTTTGCATGAATTGAGGAGGAGGAGAAAATTTATGAGATATGTCATCACGAGCAGACCCATACAATTTTAATACTATCCATGGGGATATTCTCATTGCTTTTTTCTCTCCCCTGCTTTTTTTGTTTGTTTTTACATTTTATATGTAATGTCTGGCCATGTAATGACACATGGCTCCTATAACTCCATGCTAGATGGTACTAATTTCTGTACAAAGGATGACTACTGTGTGTGTTTGGGCTCACGCACATGCAAAGTACATTTTTGTCCTCCAGTTTGCATTTGGATAATAGAATAGCTTCCTCAAATACAAATACCAGCCAGACCTGAACTACAGAATAGCAGACTGACTTTGGTCATTGACAGAGGACATTTTCATTGATGAAACTAAACTCATTTGTGGCTTTAATCATTTGGTGACATGAGTATAAACTTCTGCATTTGATTTCTTCCTTGTCCTTTCCTAAATTAGTAACAACATTCATAAATTGGTACAAAGAACACAAAATAAATACAAAGTCACATCTCCTTATGAGTGGCACTTAGGCAAACTTTGTCAATGTGGTGGCAGCATGAGTATCCTAGGTATTTATTTATTCATTTAATCCCTTTCTTCCCAATGGATGCCAAGGCAGCTTACATTGTTCTTGTCTTCTTCAGTTTATCCTCACAACAAACCTGTTAGGTAGGTTCAGCTGAGAGTATATCATGTGGCAAAGGTCACCCAGCAAGTTCCATAGCAGAGTGATATTGTGAGGCTGCTGGAACTCAGGGCCATAGCTAAACAATTGTCAGGGGGCACATGTGGGGGCATGTGCCCACGTAATTTCCTATGTCACTTCTGATGTAACCCATAGTGACATTGTCCCCGCATCTTCCCCACTGGGTCTTCCTTGCCACATCTATC
The DNA here is from genome assembly GCA_029375565.1 of Gekko gecko. Taxonomy (NCBI): domain Eukaryota; kingdom Metazoa; phylum Chordata; class Lepidosauria; order Squamata; family Gekkonidae; genus Gekko; species Gekko gecko. The sequence goes on along the minus strand of JAPDNY010000006.1, from coordinate 122,434,028 downwards.
TTCTTTCTTTGGGGAGAGCCTGCACTTTGCTGCCTGTCTCCCTTTTGAATGTCAGGCAACAGATGCACAGCCCAACCCCAACTCTCTCTAAGCTCCGCTCTTGGCTTGACAAGAGATGCCCTTCCCCTGCTGTTTCCCTCTTCAGTATCTTTCCCTGCACACTGAGGCTGAAACCTGCCCAGCCCAGGTGATCTTGGCCCTGGAAGGCCAGGCATGGCTGCTGGGGCGCACAGCAGGAGCTGAGGAGAATGGCCTGCTCTGAGGCTGGGAGCTGGTGAGCAGGCTTGGGCAGGTCCTGGCTCCCAAACTATCCCTGCCTGCCCCCTGCCTGCCACTCTAAAGACATTCCGGAGACATGACAAAGCCTGCCACCATCTCTGGGAAGCATGGTCATCGGCAAGTGTGATCATCACCAGTTGCCCCAGGTTGCCTGGGGGGGTGTAGTATAGGCAGGGGAGGGACCCAGGATAGGACAGGGCAAATTCGGGCATCACCCCTATCTGCCCTCCATGGCTACAGGCCTCCTGAAACAGGAAGACAAATGTTATTGAGTTTCCATACTCCTTCCATCCTGGCCCTGTTTTTTTCCTCCAGGACTGTCAAGAGAGTGCTGACTGCCAGAGCACTGGATTTCTGAATGGTTCTTCACCATTAGTGGAATGCATTGTACAGATAAGAGATCATCAGTTGTGATTGTGGATTGTACAAATACAATGGAAAAAAGTCATAAAACAGGGGCTCACTTGTACAGGCAGATGTTTGTAGAGGTGGTGTTTGCTGAAGCGGATGTTGTTCCATGAGGTAGGTGTTATGCTCTGAGGTAAATGTTGGTTAGTTCATGAGGTAGGTGTTTTGTTATGAAGGGGTTTTGTCATGTTGGTTCATGAGATAGGTATTCGATTATGAGGTAGATGTTGTTTGGGTTGGCTTTGGGGCAGGGGCAGCCATCCTTCCACCCAAGCGCCAAGGTACAACATGTGGGCCACATGCTGGATCACACAGGGAGGAGGAGGAATTGGGGGGAGACACAGGGGACAACACTTGGAGGCCTGGCTCTTATTCCAGCTGGTCCAGAGCAAGGTGGCTCAGCAGGGGGAGACTGACCTTCAGGTAGGCCAACTTGTTCAATCCTGGTCGGGTCCAGGCTGGAGCAGTGGGGGCTCAGAAGCTTGGGACTTATCACTAGCGGCTTATCACTAGCGGCTAGGAGTGCCTTTTACCAGCTTTGGCTGATGGGCTAGCTCTGACCCTTCTTCATAATCGTGTAGCTGTTACTCAGACCCAGTTACATTCTGTTTAACCTACTGTTGTGTCACTGTACATTAGGCTGCCCTTGAAAAGGTCCAGAAATTTTAAGGGTTACAGCAGTTTGTCTTCCAGAAAATGCAGGTAGTAGGGTTTCCAGGTAACCCATGTCACGGGGTGGGGGGGGGGAGGGACACTCTAGCATTTGGCCAAAAACTCTATGGCAAGAAGATCCAGCACAGGAGCCTGGAGCCCCTGCTGGCAAAAGGTAGGGACCAGGAGGTCTGGCAGGGTTTACCCACTTTTTTTGGGGGGGTTAACCCACCGCCAGCCAGCTGGCCGGCAAGGGAAGCCCTGCCCCAAAGCCTGAACAGCCACAGCCACCCCTCTCCCTTCTCTCTTGAGAGAGGGGAAGGAGAGAGGCAGCTGCTGGCAGCCTGCCTGAATTCCAAGCAACATTGCCACTTGGAGATCAAGCACGTGGGGTCCGCCAGCTGCAAGCACTTGAAAAGACCCCTTTAAGTGCTTGTAGCTGGCAGGGACTGGCCCACACCCAATCTTCCCAAGCAGGCAAGAGGCAAGATCACCTCCTACAAGGCAGGGGCACCAGGAGGGGTGTCAACTCCTGCCTTGCAAGAGGAAAGATCGCCTCTTGCAAAGCAGGGGCACCAGGTGCCCGCTGTTCCTGAGTGGGGGCCATTGGCTCCTGCCTTGCAAGGGGCACCAGGCACCTGCTTGGGAAGAGTGGAGTCTGTCAGCTCCTGCCTTGCAAGAGGCAAGATCGCCTCTTGCAAGGCAGGGGTGCTTGGCCCTTGCTCCCCCTTATCACCATTTAAAGGGAAGTTTCCCTTTAAATGATAAGGGGAAACCAGGGTGTGATGACGTCACATGGAGTGACATTGTCATGGTGGGGGTGGCAACACCCCCTCTTGGAATGCCCCCTAATTCCCCTTCTGTGAAGAAGATTGGACCTGGCAACCCTAGTAGGGACCTGTCAACCCTATCCAGGAATTGGCATGAATTCTATGGCCAGAAATTTGGGTAAGAAGCCAAGGCCTTGTTTTTCTTTTTAACTTTTCTGCTGGGATTCTGCCCCCCTCCAACCTTTCTGCCAGTACCTATTAGATCTTGGAACAAGGCCCTGAAGTGCAAACTGGGGCATCTTTACAGTGAGTAACAAATACCTGCAGTAGATACTTGCTTTTGCTGGAGTGGGTTTAAATTCTGTTGCCTACAAAAGCTTGGTCAAGAGTGTTACTCTTGTTCTTTTTTATTTCATTCTTTTACTGTATGATTTTTACATTGCTTCAAAATGGTTTTATGTGTTTATCAGTCAATGTATTGTCTCAAGCCACATTAGCCTGAAAAGGTGTCTGGTAAGTATTCTGAATGCACAAACAAACAAGATTAGCAGATGGTAGGAGTGACCTTGAAAGAAAACAGTTCCAAATCTCTGTACATGGCTGAAATGAATTTGGTTAATACTAAAAGGGGGGGTACCTTTCCTAGGTGCTTTATGTCCATTTTATGTACTGGTTAACAGGAAAATAGCTGCTATATTCAGATGAAGATCAGTCCCTGCCTTACAAAATGGTTTCAGCAAGCCACAACATATTCCTTGATATCCTTCCTCTCTGTCATGCATTTTTTCCTATGCACACATCTCATTTGTGATGTTTGAAGCTGGAACAGGAAATTGCGTCCCATTGGAAAACACAGCAAGCTTGCTTAGAAAAAAAGGAGTCATCATTTTTTTTGGCAAAAATTCACAATAATATCAGATGATCAGGTTTCAATCTGCTGACTGTGTCTAGAGGAGGCAAGCCTTTCCACAACCATGATGCAAACCATAGAAATGTTCATATTTGCCTACTGGCAAACTGAGCAGCATTGCTCTGGAACTGTGTCTACAAAAGATGCTAAATAAAAAAGCAAATAAACATGACCATCAGGGGTTAACAGATGGCAGGGCTGATCTGGATAGCAGACAGTTCCAAATCTCTGGACCTGGATGAAACCAGTTTGGTCAGAACTAAGTCGACAGTGAAGCTGTGGGATCACCCTTACTAGGTGCTGTGAGTCTGTAGGTATTTCCAATATTGGTTTACAGGGAAGGGTCTTCTGCATTCACAGATTGCCTTACAAAGAGCTTTCATCATGCCACAGCTTATTCCTTGATTTCCTTTCACCCCGTCATGCATTCTTCCTAGACACAGATCCAGCTAGTGATGCTTACTGGAAAAACAGGAAATAGGTACCACTGGGAAACACACTGTCCTTGCTTAGAGAACAGGAGTCATCATTCCACCCCCACCCCCCCGGGAAATAGTTTATAAAAATACTAGGTGACCAACTTATGGAAATGCCATCAACATTGTTTACCTGGATTTCTGTAAAGTTTTTGACAGAGGTCCCCATGATGTTCTGGTGGGTAAACTGGAGGACAGTGGACTGGCTTCTAGGATAATTGGATAGATAGGGAAATTACTGGAGAATTACACCCAAAAAGTAGTTGTTAATGGCATTTCATCTGGTTGAAGAGAGCTGTCCAGTGGGATGCCACAGAGTTTGATTTTGGGCCTCGTACTTTTCAATATTTTTATAAATGATCAGGATGGGGGGTGGGTAGAGAGACTGCTCATTAAATTTGCAGGTGACACTGTTGGGCAAAATGCTCTCTAGGGGTAGAGCACCTCGCAACAGGTATAATTAATTTTGGGATCTTTTGGTCTATGTCTACGAGGAATGGGCTGCCGCGGGACCTTCCCAGTGAAGAGGCGAACGACAGGACTCAGAATAATGTTTTAGTTTACTTAAATACACAATTCTAATAACAGTTACACTCAACAATATCAAATCATACATGCATACATTCAAGAACTAGGAAATACAGATAGACATAGCACAGTTGCATGAGCAGGTAAGCATTGGTTCATTGAGGGTGATATTTACCTCCAAGGTGCGGCTCCTAAATCTTCCAGGTAGGAAGGATGGAAGAAAGGGGCATGTGGTATAGACCAGCTAATAACACACGTGTATAGTTCCAGCTGCAGACTGGAAAGAAGCGAGGCAAGGGTTTAAGGTACAGGATGGGGGCTTAAGAGGATAAAGCAGACAGACAGAGGTCATGGTTTGAGAGCGTTGGTTTAGGAGGGGGCGGGCAGCAGGGGCGAGCAAACCCAGAGACTGCGTTTTTATAGTGTGTTGGGTATAGAAGGCCAGGCGGTGTACACCTACTGACCCTCCCAGCCGGCTGTGTCAGTGACAATTTCAAATCTCATTGGCTACACTGTCCGTTGGATACCTGGGGGCTGGACAAAGGAAGCTGGCTGGCAGGCAGATGGTCTCTTCAGGTAGCAGATGACTCTTTCATTGTTCGTGTGTATGGCTCGGGTGGGGCAGGCACTTAATCTCATCATGCAAACGACTGGCAGAGGAAAAGTCCTTTGTCTGCTGTATGGCCCTTAATCCATGTATGTGACATGCGGCAGGTATGCAATGGAGTCCCTCAGAGTAAAAAGACAGCTTTTCCCCTTCTCTATGGGCTTCTCCTTTGGCATCCATTTTATAGTCTAGCAAGTACACAGACCATGTGGCAACAGCAAACAGTCCATAGCAAAACCCCATAATGGCATCGGGGCTAACAACACCAAACTGGGAGGAGTAGCAAACACCCTAGAAGACAGAGAGAATTCAATGAGTTCTGAGCACTTTGGAATAGTGGGCAGATGTGAACAAGATGCAGTTCAACAAGAAAAATTGCATAGTTCTATATCTGGGTAACAAAAATGAGAAGCAGGCCAACTGGATGGGGGATACACTTCTGGGTAGGAGTGTGTGTGAATAAGATCTTGGCGTATGGGTGGACTGTAAGCTAAATATGAGTTCAATGAGTTCTGAGCACTTTGGAATAGTGGGCAGATGTGAACAAGATGCAGTTCAACAAGAATAAGTGCATAGTTCTATATCTGGGTAACAAAAATGAGAAGCAGGCCAACTGGATGGGGGATACACTTCTGGGTAGGAGTGTGTGTAAATAAGATCTTGGAGCATGGGTGGACTGTAAGCTAAATATGAGCAGTCAGTGTGATGCACCTGGAGTACTGTGTGCAGTTCTGCAAGCCTCACTTTAAAAAGGATGTAGATCTGGACGGGGGGTTGGAGAAACTGCTCATTAAATTTGCAGGTGACACCAAACTGGGAGGAGTAGCGAACACTCCAGAAGACAGAAAGAGAATTCAATGAGATCTGAGCACTTTGGACCTCCTGATGGCACCTGGTATTTTTGGCCACTGTGTGTCAGGGTGTTGGACTGGATGGGCCATTGGCCTGATCCAAGATTGGCTTATCTTATGTTCTTAAAATGGAGCAGGCACAGAAGAGAGTGATGAGGATGGAGACCAAGCCTTATGAGGAAAGGCTGAAGGACCTGGAAATGCTCCAGCCCTGTAGCCAGGGATTTTTTTGGGGGAGGGGGCCGTCGGGGGTGCAGCTAACTAAATCACATTTAATTAGATTAATTCAGTTTAGGCCCAGTATGGAAGGGAGGAGCCCTGGAAGAAACACTGTCACAAGTGACATCACACATCTCTAGGAATTCCTGGAAACTCCATGGTAGAACTGATTCCTAGATCAGACTTGCATTACTTCTGGGTTTTCTCTGGAAGTGATATCACACTGTTGCTGACAGCAATCCACCTCCTATTATTTTTCTACCACTGGGTGCAAGAGCAGTTGTAGAAAACAGGAGCCAGGAGGAGGGATTCTCCATCTCCAGTGGAAAAATGGCAGCCTTGCTGCTGACTGAGAAGTCACTTCATACATCTGATGAAAATAGGCTCTAGCCTTAGAAATTTAAATTTAATAAATCTGTTAATATTCAGATGGTGTAATTCTAATCAGACTTACACCCTCTAAATTAGTATTGCCAGGCCTTCTGCTATGGTGAGAGGACTCCTGCTGGCAACTGTTGTTGCCCACCCCTGCTCCAAATGGTAGCAGGTAATTTTTTTTAAAAGCCAGTGTTGTACACAGCATGACATCACACTGGGGGTAAGTGATGTCCCATAGCTCTAGGAAAAACTGGAAAGTCTATCGTTCTCCTGTGGTCATCCACTGACCAGGGTTCCCTGTAATGTGCATACTTGTCAGGATTCACAGCCAATTGCTGGTGCAAAGCCACCAACACCCTCTAGCCCTGGTGGGCCATGCCAGCCCACCAGTGTCACCTACACCCTTAGAGCACTGCAGACAAAGGCTGAGAATAGAGCTACAGACAAAATGGCAAAGTGCATGTCTCCTGGCCTGACACCAGTTGCTTGCTGATTACAAAGAGAAGTAGTTGCAGGATTGCTTAAGAGCAGTTAGCTGCAAGTCTGACCCTTGGATGAGTGACTATAAAACCAACCAAGAAAGGCTATTAGTCATGGACACAACATGTATGTGGACACTAAGCCACTGAGTCTGCCTTGCCTGATTCTTGGAACCTGACCTTGGACTGAACAACTGTGCCTTGCCTGACTTCTGGAACTCTGACTTTGGACTGAATAACTCGACCTTGCCTGACTTCTGGAACTCTGACTTTGGACTGAGCAATCCTGCCTAGCCTAACCCCTCACACCCAATTTTAAAGGCAATATGAAAGAGGCCCTTTTCTCACTAACCTTTTAGTACTTTGAGGGGGTGAACAAGCATGTGGACAAGGGTGACTTAGTAGATGCCATTTACCTAGGCTTCCAGAAAGCTTTTGAAAATTCCTCATCAAAGGGTCCTAAGTAAACTTAGCAGACATAAGATAAGAGGACAAATCCTCTTGTGGATTAAAATCTGGTTAATTAACAAGAAACAGAGAGTGAATATAAATGGGCAGTTTTCACAGTGGAAGGTAGTAAACAGTGGGGTACCGCAGGGCTCAGTTCTAAGTCCAGTGCTTTTTAACTTGTTCATTAATTATTTAGAGTTGGGCGTAAACAGTGAAGTGGCTGGGGATGACGCCAAGTTGTTCAGGCAGTGAGAACCAGGGAGGACTGTGAGCAGTGTTCCCTCTAAGCTGTGGAGTCTTGTGAGCAAAACTTCTGCTTTGTGAGCTGCTGGCATTAATGTTGTGAGCAAGCGATTTGGCTACTGCATAAATGAGTTTGTTCTGGAGCCATCCTTCCTGAGCTCAGACAAAAATGTGTGAGCTGGAGGCTAAAAAACTGTGAGATAGCTCACACTAACTCAGCTTAGAGGGAACACTGACTGTGAGGCGCTCCAAAGGAATCTGTCAAGGCTGGGCAAGTGGGTGTTATCATGGCAAATGAGGGTCAATATGGGCAATTGCAAAGTAATGCACTTTGGAGCCAAAAATCTTAACTATAAATATACATTGATGGGTTCCGAACTGGCAATAACTGTCAAGGAGAGAGATCTTGGAGTTGTGGTAGATAACTCCCTGAAAAAATCAACTCAATGTGTGACTGCAATAAAAAGGACAAATGCTATGCTGGGACTTATTAGAACAGGGACTGAAAACAAATCAGCCAATATCATAATGCCCCTGTATAAATCTAAGGTGCGGCCTTATTCGGAATATTGTATACAGTTCTGGTCTTTGTTATTGTATGGTCGCACAGTCGAGTCCGACTCTTCATGATCCCATGGACCACATCACACCAGGCTCCCCTGCCTTCCATTGTGCTCCGAAGTTTGCTTAATTTCATGTTCACTGCATTAATAACACTGTCTAACCATCTCATCCTTTGACACCCTCTTCTTCTTTTTCCTTCAGTCTTTCCCAGCATCAGGGTCTTCTCCAGTGAGTGCTCCCTTCTCATTTGGTGGCCAAATTATTTGAGCTTCAGTTTCAGTATCTGGTCTTTCAGGGAACAGTTAGGGCTGATTTCTTTTAGGATTGGTCACAGTACCTCAAAAAAGATATTATAGCGTTGGAAAAAGTGCAGAAAAGGGCAACTAAAATGATTAAGGGGATGGAACACTTTCCCTGTGAGGAAAGGTTAAAGAGGTTAGGGCTCTTTAGCTTGGAGAAACAATGACTGAGGGGTGACATGATAGAGGTTTACAAAATTATGCATTGGATAGAGAAGGTAGAGAAAGAAGTACTTTTCTCCCTTTCTCGCCATATAAGAACTCATGGGCACTCAATGAAATTGATGAGCAATAGGTTTAGAATAGATATAAGGAAGTACTTCTTCACCCAAAGAGTAATTAACATGAGGAATTCCCTGCCACAGGAAGTGGTGACTGTTATAAGCATAGACAGCTTCAAGATTAGATAAATATACAGAGCAGAGGTCCATCTGTGGCTGTTAGCCTCTAGGGAGAGAGGGAACACTATTTCTGGGGCAGTGATGCTCTGTATCCTTGGTGCTTGGGAGGGCAACAGTGGGAGGGCTTCTGGAGTTCTGGCTGCACTGGTGGACCTCCTATGGCATCTACATTTTGGCAACTGTGTAGACGGGCCATTGGCTGATCCAGTATGGTTACTCTTATATTCTTATGTTCTTACTACCTCATGGAGTGGTTGGTGCTCCTGCACAGGATTGTTGCCTCACTGTGTATGATAAGAAGGCCATGGGCCAAGAGATAATTGGCTCTAATATGTATGTATTAAAGTTACTTCATTTTACAGTGAAAAAAACCCCTCTGTCCCTTGTTCTCTGGACTTTTTTTGATTTGAAGCTGGTAAAAATGTGGCCCTTTGCTGCTTCCCAGCTTCTACCATTTGAATGAATGACTTCTGGAGCTCAAGATCTCATCATGGACTGAACTTTATGACTTTCAGAAGCAGGGAAAGCAGATGTGAGATGCATTTTGTTCTTGGATTTCCATAATCTGTGTGAAGTGTAAATTATTTTGTTTTATTGTTTTAGTTGTAAACCGACTTGAGCAGGTCTCCAGGCAGGTGATAAGTAAGTCTGCCAAATAAATAAATGGCTTTGATACTCATTTACAGAAGTGGAAGATGGGGAGAAGAGCAGTGTCCCATAAAGACCGAGCATTTCTTCCATTTTGCCCCCTGCTGATTTTCAAGCAGGGGTCTGCTGTAAAGCACATGACATTTTTTCCTTCCAGAATTTGTGTTTCTATATTCTAAAAATATTTTTTTTGGCCCCCTGAGGGGGATTTTTTATTGCATTTTCTAAAACACTACAGGAATGTGGAAGGGTACTAAAACGCACTACAAGAAGGGGAGATAGAAGAGAAAATCCAAGGTGTGGTGATCATATACAATGCTTACAAATATGGCATTAAGAAAAACTTTCAGTTGTTAACCTTGAAGGTTATAGAAGCTCTAGCTCATACTGACTGTTTGGAGTATACTTCTGAAATATGCTTAAATTTCTTTTTTGCAAACATCAGGCATTCTCATCATCTGATAATAATACATTCTACCCATCTGACTGTGTAAAAAGTTCTAACCAGCCATTACCTGTGATCCTCCCAACATCCAAAATTATTTAAATGGAATTACTAAATACATCAGAATTAGACTTTTATATACTTCTAAAAGCTCACTCCATTTATACTCTTATTAAAAAAAACAAAAAAGAAAGAACCTAAATAGGCATCAAGTAACCTCCCCTTCCCCTCTTCCATTTAAAATACTAGTTTAAGTTATTAAAGTACATTAGAGTTTCATTTGCACAATCATCATCAAACAACCATCTTTTCTATATAAGCCCTCCACCCCTATTTTATCCATACCCCCCTTAGCCAAAAGCCTTATCTCCAAAAAATTTTCACTGGAAAATCTTCTTCCCTCAATCTTCTTCAGCTCACAGTCCATATTATTGATATCTTCTAGAAATCTGCTGTCTCCTGAACAACTAACCCACGTAGTCACCTTTCACCCAAACCAAATATTTCTTGTTTTAAAGAAAAATAAAGATTTGAAGTTTAAAGGGAAGAGAGTTTTCGTAAGACAAGACTTCTGCCAAGAAACATTAAAGAGGAAAAGCCAAATGAAGCCATTTGCTGAGAACCTATTTCAGAATAAAATACAGTGTACTTGGACTTATCCAGCTACAATAGTGATTTTTAAAGAAGGAAAGAGGATGCTTGCAAGGAACCCAGAAGAAGCTCCGAAATTATTAGAAACGTTTGGAATCGACTCAAGCACAGTTGAGTCCCAAGCTGAGATGGAGGAGATTCCACCACTGGAGGGAGAGGAAGAAGAGGAAGCTCCCATGCATCAGGAGAAACGACAAAGGAGGCTCACTTAACCCAGGAAAAGGGAAGTATACATAGGCCAAGTGTTTATAATAAAATGATATAACTATAACGAAGGAGGGGGGGGGATACGCACACCCCAAGGTATAGGGAGAGAGATGAGTTATCCTCCCCAACAACGAGCTCTATACCAGGGGGAGGAGGGAGGGGGAGAGGATTGGAGGGAGGGGAAAGATGGGGGAAAAGAAATAAAGTTAGTGACCAGCCAGGAACAAGAAGAATTCCTAAATTAAAAGAATATGGGTAGACTGCTGAGGTTGCTTTCACTGAACGTCAATGGCTTGAGCTCAGATCTTAAAAGGTATAGACTCACTAGATTTGCCAAACAACATGATATAGATATTATGTGTTTACAAGAAACACATAAAGCAAGAAAGGATAAAAGACCATTATTTAATGACCCAGAATGGGAAGTATTAGCTGAAGCGAGAAGCACAGCTAAAGCGAGAGGGGTGGCTATTTTGGCACGTAAAAGAAATGATATTAAATTAATAGAAGTGTTAAGAGACGGAGAGGGAAGGTACCTTTTAGTTAAAGGTACATTCCAAAATAAGAAAATAACACTGATAAATATTTATGCCCCAAACAAAGGTCAGATTTTTTTTTGATAAAAGTATTAAAAAAGATGCAGAGATTTATTGAGGGAGAAGTGATTATGGCAGGAGATTTCAATATAAATGTCTCTAAAGACAAAGTAATTAAATGGAAGAGATGGGATTTAATAGAAGCACATGAAACCTTAAGACTAAGTCCCAAGCAGTGGGGGCTCATTAGCTCTGCCCCCCCCATTAAAATACATAGTAAATTTATTTTGGGGAGGAGAATTTCCTCTCTCCCCCGCTTGTTGAGGGAGGATGCAGCTGCCCCGCTGCCCCGCCAATCTTTCTCAGTAAAGTTTATCGTTCAGTTAAACTTTCGACTTCTTGAAGAAGATTCAGTTTCGTTTTAATTCTTTCGATGCAACAGATGCCATTTTAGGGGTCTGTTTATCTTCTTATTACCAAATTGCCAGGGTCCCATAAATCCATCAGATTGTTCTCACAGCCACCACTCCCAGAGATGTTTAGAGTTTCTTTAAAAAGGAAAAGGACAATTTCCAATGCCTAAAGAGGTTGTTTTCAAATGTTTACATAGTAACTTTGTCTTTCGAGGGGTTTGTCTGTCTGCTAGAGGAAGGTTCTGGTACATTTACAGCCGCCATTCATAAGAGCACTTCAACACTTGTAAGTTTTCCCATCCAAACCTTTCATTTCACTCTGTCTACTCCCTTAGGAGCTTTATTTTAACATTGTTATACGGGAGAAGGGAGTTCCCTTCCCCCCCCTCGCTTCTTTTCTTTTTGGGGGGGTAGACTTTGCTTCACTCTAACTCTTACTGTGATGTTAACAGTCTTTAAAAAGAAAACTTCTCCAGATTATTTCAAGTTGATTCCAAGGTATTTTATTTTTAAAAATATTTTTGAATACTAAAAAAGATAAAAGAAAACAGCACATCTAGAACATTATAAAAATATTGCAGCTTTAATTTAAAAAAATAGAAAACATTTTATCAAAAAGAAAATTTAAACATTTCATTAAAAAAAACAACATCCTGTTTCTATTACAGCTCCTTTTTTGGCTTGCAGTCACATACACATTTTCATTCTCAGAATGAGTTAATAATTAAATGCATTTCAACTTAAATAAATTAAATATCAATCTAATTAAATATGCTTTTTATAAATACATTTTAAATAAAAAGATAAAGTCTAATAAATAACACTGAATTCCTTCAGAACAATTTTTATTATGGATCAGGTAATGGATGATAGTCATTCTGTTATGTTAGAAAAATGTATTTTTGAATTTCTGAAATGTTAACACTCTAAAATTATAAATTAATATATTCTAATAAAAAAATAGTATAGCACTTTTTAATTTTTTGTAGTTTTAAGGCAGTTGGTGATCTGGAGCCCTAAAAAGGCATGGGGAGTCTTTTATTTTTGTATTTAAAAAAACCTTGCAGCAAAAACTTAATTTTTTACTTCTTAGGAGGCAAGGAGGGCAGTTTCAAAAGAAATGGATAAGGGGAAATAAACAAATAAGTTTGCAGGCCTGGTGTGGTTGTGTGTTTTTTTTAAAAGCCAGGGATAGAACCACCAGTTAAACATAGCTACTGCAAGCCCCAAGATGGAGTTACTCCAGAGAGCAATAATTTCTCTCCATGTGGAGCTCCAGTTGATGACATCATCATTCTGGGTGTGAAAATGTCCCAGAGCTGTGATTTTGTGCATACCTGTTCTACTACCCTACTGGTAAATATATCATTTTCAGTGGGGGTTGGTCTGTAATATATGCCTCTAAAACAGACAAGTACAGCTGTCCAGATTATCGGTTGCCTTAAATCTGCAACATTTACACTGGCCCACATGCTTCAGTGCTACATAATACAAAGAATTTAACAAACAGTAAAAACAGACAATGAAAAAATAAATAAGTATAAAATAATAAATAATAATAAATTGGTGGATGGTATTCTATATGATTTTCCACTAGCCCAAACAGCCTTCTGTCAGCATTTTTTGCTGATTCCCTTCCTCTTACTGCAGAGCTCCACTCACAGCTTGTTCAGTCCAAAGCATTATTTTTAACATCTTGAAATGAAAAACAGGATTTACATTTCAAAAAGTTTTTCTAAGACTTTTCTTGTATGCAGTTAATTGTTGATGTCTCTCATCCAGGCAAACAGAATGTCCATCTCTCCCACAGCTTTGATTGCTGCTATATTCCTATCAAGCTACAAGGGGAAAAGAGCATAGCGTTAGTGTTCATTACTGAAGAAAACATGCACAACCAGTGGGTGTTCACATTTTATCTTATGTACTTATTTGTTTACTGATAATGCAAGTGTTCTCTTTACTTTCCCAATGAGATTTCTCTTTGGCACTATTTATATATTTGTGTTACATACTATAACTTGTAATTTCTTGACATTTAATTGTTTCAGAGAAGCCTTTATTGGTATGTGTGTGTATCTATATACACACACTCAATTGGAAATTAGGTAATTACAGATCAGAAAGTACAAAATCCATATAAGGTAAAATTGGAATTGCAAGATATCGAAATAGAGTAAAAGCATAAAAAAGCCAATACTCAGTATTGCTTATCAGGGCATGTAACCATAGCACTGAGAAGAATTTTTGCTACTATTTCAGTTATTTCCATATCTGGATTATCAAGCAAAAAAAAAAGGAAAAAAAAAGAACCTTAAAATCATCAGAGGTCTCTAAAAATTGAGCTAATACAGAAGATCCCGACAGGACACCAGATAGAGAGGACATTGAAGGAGAACATGGGGAACAGTTTCAACACAGTCCTTCAAACAAGGACAGAACCTTCAAACAAGGACAGCACCTGCTAGAATAGGGATCCCCTGGAATCTACCAGATAGAAGAGCCGAAGGAAGAACATTAAATCTTGCCAAGGAAATGGCTCTGCACAAATTTGGGGCTATGAGTTGATAGAGGTGTCCTCCCCAAGATGGCGTAGAGGCAGCTGCTTTGACTTACAATACTTCGCAAGTGACTTGCAATTTTACTATTTTACTATTTATCTTAATTTATTGCTGGGCTTTTATGCAGTATAATTGCTTCTCTAAAACAGTGGTTTGTAGCAGTATGCTTTAAGTATTTATTTTTCAGTACTGCTGCAATAAGCTGAAGGATGTGTGGAGGAGTCCTAGCTTTGAGAAGCTTTCCTTTGAGAGTTTTCATTCTTTTATGTGTGCCAGTTGTTTTTGTTCCTGCGTGTAATTACTTCAGTGAACTTTATGAACTGTGAGCTCTTGCCTGCAACCTCTGGTTTCCTACTGCCTGATTCAAACAACAACTTAGCAACAAATTTACCTTAAGATAAATGAAAATGGAGCTCCCAAAGTGGGGAGAGAAACAGAGGCTGACTCTCCACCGGCCACTAAGCAAGCCAGGGTTGGAGAATATTTTGCATCCTCTCATAATGTACTTTCTCCAGTCCAATTGCTTTGTTCCCCTGACAGGGATTGCAAATGACCTGATGGAGCCTTCTTCACAGAATCCACCTTTAAGAACTGTGACCTCTGTCAACCGAGTAGTGATAGTATTGAAGCATTAAATGAAGTTTCAGATAACCTCTTTCTGCTTATTGCAAGGATGGTAGAGTTTATTTTTAAAGAGCTCTGTTTGTTGCACTCAAAGTTGGATAAGCTGCTAAATGAAGCATGCGACCTTAATATCATTCAAGCTGCCTCTGGCCATGATAAGAAAGAACCCAGCTGTTTCTGGTTCTGAAAAGCAGAGGGGCTGATTAAGCTACCTCCACAACACCAGGAGAGGGAGAGGGAGAGGGAGAGGGAGAGAATGGCTCCCTCCCAACTTGTTTGGCAGCCACATAAGTTCTGTTTGTTTAATTAATAATCTATGCTAGAAACACATAGCAGAATCTTAGATAATATTATGTGACTGTTCATTACTGAGATTTAAAAGCTGCAATACTGAACAAGGGCAACTGAAACCATGAAACCTATTAGGAGAGTGATGTTAACAATACACTTCAACATAACATAATTAAGTGAGCACTTAAGTTATGGGCTTAGATCCTACTATCCCTGTCTGATGAAATTAAGGTGCTTCTATAAATGGAGATGGACAGCAATTTCTGACTATTCCCTCTCCCACCTCAGACATCCACTGTATCCCCTTTATGCTGTTCATGAGGTTTCCCTGAACCCCAGGAACTGAATTTCAGGATGGCCTGTGGGCAGTAGTGAAAGAGGAGAGGCAGCAAATTCCATTCCAGTTGTGGATTTTGTAGATCCAAGTCAACATATTCAGTAGCACTGTATCAGTTTGAGTGTTTATTGGCACACTCTCAATAAAAATCAGTCATTATTATTAAAATATTACATATTATAGTATTATATCTCTCCTTATAAATAATTATCTTTTGGTTTCGCAAGATTCCATGTGCTCCCATTGGCTGTAAAATGCCCACCCTCAGCCATTGGCCCATCAGCCGCCACTCAAGAGTACTCGTGTGCCATTGGCCGGGTGCTGGGTCTGCTCCTCTTCCCCACCCACTCCCCCTGGCAGACAGCTCTCTCTCCTGAGGAAGACAGTTCTCTTGATTCCTGTGAGGGACTGTCCCCTCAGTGGCTGTTGGTAGGCAGCCAAGCTTGGTTCTATGAGTAAAAAAACAAAGGACTTTCAGCAGAACACCCTCCCCCACCCATAAACCCTCCCCAATGGCCACTTTCCTGTCAGAATAAATGGAAAAAGGCTCTTTCTCCTGCTTAGCTTCAGCATGGCTGGCTGGATAATGAGGTGGGCCAGTGACCATCAGACCATTTTCTTCAACTCCCCGCTGTGCGGCTGACTTTCCTCTAGGGCTACCAATCTCCAGATGGGACATGGAGATCTCCCACTGTTACAATTGACCTCCAGATGACAGAGATCAGTTCACCGGGAGAAAATGGTTGCTTTGGAGGGTAGACTCTATGGCATTATACCCTGCTGAGTCCTTCCACCCCCCCCCCAAATGCTGCCCTCCACAGGATCCACCCCCCAAATCTCCAGGTATTTCCCTAATCAAAGTTGGCACCTGTTCTTTCTCCTCTGTCAGTAAAAGGCCCTTTCCACACCTATGTTGGCCTTTGGGAGAAAACTCATTGGGCCCAGTCCTGATCAGGTTGCCAACTCCAGGTGGGCAATTCCTGGAGATTTGAGGGATGGAGCCTGGAGAGGGTGAGGTTTGAGGAGGGGTGGCACCTTAGACAGGTACGATGCCATAGACTCCACCCTCCAATCCAGCCATTCCCTGATGGGGAACCATTGTTGCCAATCTCCAGGTGGGGGCTGGAGATCACTCAAAATTACAACTGCTCTCTGGAAGGGATGGGGTAGGAGATGGAAAACTAAAGGTAGGTTGATGGTTGGCTTGGAGGGAGATAGGGTTGTCAACTCCAGGTTGGGAAATTCCTGGAGATTTGAGGGGTCGAACCTGGAGAGGGTGAGTGTTGAGGAGGGGTGGGACCCCAGACAGGTACAATGCCATAGACTCCACCCTCCAAACCAGCCACTCCCTCCTGGGGAACCACTGTTACCAATCTTGGGGGTAGGCTGGAGATCACTCAAAATTACTACTGCTCTTCAGGTAGCAAAGATCAGTTCCTCTAGAGAAAATGGTGGACTCTGTCATTATACCGTGCTGAGATTGCCACAGCAAATTGTCACTGAGTGCCCAAAGCCGGGGCACTCTCCCTGAGCCTCTTTCTAGAGCCCATTGTATTTATTTCCACAACGGGCCTTATTCCTAGTATTCTTATATTACAAATATAGAACTTTTAATACAGTCATAGCTATCTTAATTTTGTTCATATTGAGACATTAATATAATATTATTGATAATAATTTGTTGTCTTCATGTTATGAAATAATTCATGCATTATACCTGATATACCCACCCAAATCTCCCTAGCACATTTTGCTATGTATTTTAGCACATACAGGATCAAGAAATGAAATAAAGTAAGCTACCTTTTCATATTCCTCCAGAACAGTTCTGTATCTTTTATTGGATTCTGCTCCACAGGAACATTTGTTTTGATCATGCTGATGAATAAATAGTACAGAGTGAAAATATTAGAATCATTATATGGACCAAGGTCAAACAAAAGAATACTTTCTATCCTACTTTGGCTTTTCTTTGCTGAGTAAAATTTAGTTTTATATGGACAGGCCTGGAAAAGAAGCCTCTTTATTTGCTATGTTACAAGCTAGTTTTGCAAGCTGCTTAATTTGCAAAACGTATTTTCATCAGTATGACCTTTGAGAATTCAGCTTGTTGTGTACATAGCAAGGGCAGGCTACTGAAATTAGACCTCATTTAGATGACGGAGAGTCAGAAATCAAACTTACACACTGTCTCAAAGTAGTCTTAATGCGGACAAAGGTGTTTGCTAAGGGGCTGGTTTTCCTTCTTAAAAAGTTGCTTGTTGCTTTGAAAACACTTTCGATGTAAAATCTCAGCAGGTGGCGGAGTAAGCAGCAGCTCTCTGAAACCTAAAGTGAGAACAAAGTCTGTGAGATTTATGTGGACATATCCAAATTTCTTCCAACAAGGGATTTAAGTTAATGTCTAGGTTCTCCACAGGGCTTTTTTTGTAGAAAAAGCCCAGCAGGAACTCATTAGCATAATAGGCCACACCCAATAGCAGAAACTTATTAGCATATTAGGCCACACCCCTGACAGCAAATCTCATTAGCATATTAGGCCACACCACCATGTTACCAGAAGTGTGGTCATCCAGCCACACCCACTTTTTGCTTCTTATTCTGTTTACCTTGTTTGTTGTCAAAACCCCAGGGCTTTTTTTGGAGCAGGAACTCCTTTGCATGTTAGGCCACACACCCCTAATGTGGCCAGTCCTAATGAGTTTCTGCTGTTGGGTGTGGCCTATTATGCTAATGAGTTCCTTCTGGGCGTGGTCAACTCGGGAGCCAGCCGGAACTCCATTCCTGTGCGTTCCTACCCAAAAATAGCCCTGGTTCTCCATATCAGGAACATTATACTTAAGCATGGGAGACAGGAGCTCATACCCTACCTCAGCCCTGAACAGTGTACAGTCTTATGCAATGGCTATTATTGTGCTGTACCTCACAAGGCATGTGATATGGAACAACAGAAGTGTTATAAAGGACTTTGCATAAAAACGACCTAGAAAGGATTAATAAGCAGCATGTAGAGGGGGTCATTCCTTGCCCATTATTGGATTAATTGCTGTTCTGTAGCATATTTAGCCTATGGCGTGAAAAAAATTAGGAAGGAGAGATGGAATACATATCCCAGTCAAGTATGGAATTACATCTGAATCCATGAAAGTCATTAGATTAAATAAACAGCAACTAACTGGCATATCATGGAAGGTAAAATGAGCTCCATTCAAAAGGTGCTGAGAGATGAGTATGAGAGAGGTTGCTCTTATAAACTTGTGACTTATTCCAAGAGTGGAAATCCTTCTGTCTGCAGAAATGTTCTGGTAGA
The DNA here is from genome assembly GCA_029375565.1 of Gekko gecko. Classification (NCBI taxonomy): domain Eukaryota; kingdom Metazoa; phylum Chordata; class Lepidosauria; order Squamata; family Gekkonidae; genus Gekko; species Gekko gecko. The sequence goes on along the minus strand of JAPDNY010000006.1, from coordinate 122,415,495 downwards.
TCAAGGTCTATGGAGCTACAATTTCTACTAATAATTCTCCATCATATATATATATATGTTCAGAAATGGACTCCTGTTGACCCGCAGAAACTAGGCAATGGGCACTTGTGTATTTGAAAGAAACTCTCCTTACTGGAATTCCTAGCAGGACACTTTCCTTCAGAAGTATCACATCAGTCCTGTTATCCTGGGTTTGCTGCAATTACATAAAAAGAAGAGAAATCATATGAGTCAAAGAAACAGCTGACAAGGGAAAACAGTGTGCCATAAGGTTGTCCTTTTGAAACAAAACTGCTTCTTCTAGTCTAGTGAAGATAGGCACCTGGGTGAGTTCATACTCTTCATCTCCTGTTTTATGTATCATATTCCCCATTATCAGTGCTGGGAACTTTGCTGCTGATCTACTAGTCTTGGACTCATGCTGCCTCTCTTTTTCTACGTTTTCATTTACTAAATGACTCCAAAATGTTTACATTTGCCCATGTCTACCAGTTAGCAACATGGCCCATGGGTAAAGGAGATTTCAAGAAGGATTGATGATAAGGATGTATGGGGTTCACTGTACACATGTCATCTGGAAGATACATCACATCCATCCAATGGGTAGCAACTGCAAGCTTTCCCTGAAGGAGTTTCAACAGGGTCTAATGAGTTCTGACTACAATAAAATCACTCATTCACGAACATTATACTTAAGCATGGGAGACAGGAGTTCATACCCTACCTCAGCCCTATGCCTCACTTCCACCTATAGCCTATGTCTGCTTCAAGAAATAGAACATCCTTGGAGAGATTGTTTAGGACAGCATTGTTTAAGACCTTTCCTGTTTTTGTAATGGATAAATGTACCTTTAAATGTACCCTTAAATGGATATCCTATATAAACAATGCTATTGCATTAAGTTATAAGGCATTATAGCGGAAGGAAGCAATTTGCTGTGTTTGACTAGTGCCCGTTAAGATTTTTGATGATTTATTTCAAGACGTTTTACAAGATTGTATGTGGTTCTTATGGTGAGTGTATAAGTTTTATTGTTAATTAGGAGTTATAAGTCTAAAATTATATTAAATGTTATTTAATATTATTTAATATTGTTACAGATTTATTAAATTGATAATTCAACATCATTTCAAGAGGAAAGACTTATGGTATAAAAATAATTTTATTAGTAAATATTTAGGGTCCAATTTACAAAACATATATGTATATATATACTATGTCCTTTTTATAGAAAAGAAAACTTACGTCTGAGGAAGTTGAATTAATGAAATGAAAAGAAGAATCCAGAGTTTTCGTTACTTCTTACTTATTTACTTACCTTGTTACACATTACTTATTTACTTGTTACACATGTAACTATTTGTGAATTATTTATCTGTTATACTTTCATATCTTTATTGTATTGGTTTATTTGTCCCTATATTGTGTTACATAATATATTATACGGGTTACAGGGTCTCCCTGGCTTTTTCTGATTTTTCCACTGGCTATATTTAAGCTGGGAGGTCTCCTCTGTCTTGTACTTCAAGAAATAGAACATCCTTGGAGAGATTGTTTAGGACAGCATACTGTGAGCACAACTCTCTGGGGTGTCTTTTCCCAAACTCACCAAGTACCCAGACCTATTCTGAGGTTACATGATTGAGTACATAGAGCTTTATGGTGTTTTTATTGGCAACAACATTTTTATTGGCAAATAGGAAGAAAAGTATTAAGAAATTCAGATAATTTAGGCTGCAGTCTTAAGCAGGAGTAAACACCATTGAACTCAATGGGACTTCTAAGTAGAGTGTTTTGCACAGTAAGTAACCAAACTGAATTCTAACTTGTCTACTTTGGCTCTTCATTAATGGGTTTTTGGTGGGTTGGCACAAAGTTATTAGACTAAAAATTAGCACATACATGCATCTTGATAATGAAAGATAATGGATAATTTCTTTTTCTACATGTTGGATAACATAACATATTCTATGAGCAATCTGTATTTGAATTGTAATGTTTTAGTCTGTAGATGGGGAAATCACATGATTGAAGATTCTCTCATAAACCACAAAAATTCATGCCAATAGAAATGTAAATGTCAGCAAGATGCTTTTCTATGTAGATAGGTATGGAGAGTATGAAAAAGTGTTCTATCACGTGATCACCCACTTATATTCTGAAGTAGTACAGCCCAGACACAGGGTTCTTTGGAAAGACTAAGCCACAGTTAATCTCTAGGGGGAGAAAATGCTGTAGCATCAAGATGTTTCACTAGTACATAAGCATTCTGTTTGAAGGAAGGGGTCTAACTGGAACCTTGTAAATATATTCCAAAACTGTAACTCGATATAATTCCATTATATTACCCAGGGCTCTTTTTGTAGCAGGAACTCCTTTGCATATTAGGCGACACACCCCTAATGTAGCCAGTCCTCCAAGAGCTTACAGTAGCCCCTGTAAGAAGAGCTCTGTAAACTCTTGGAGGATCGGCTACATTAGGGGTGTGTTGCCTAATATGCAAAGGAATTCCTGCTACAAAAAGAGCTCTGATTCCCCATTCAGGACACTGTGATGCCACAGTGTATTGTTATTATGTAGGTTTCCTAGCCCTGTGCTAGAAAATGCTGGGAGATTTTTGGGACAGTGCCTAGGGAGGTTGGAGTTTCAGAAAGATATGTCATTACCAGATGATGCTCTTGGAATTTCCCCTAATCTCTGTGGTAAAGATAACGAGAGGCTAGAGCATCATCATTGGTGCCTATTCCTACCCACCCCATTTTTGTTCCACTCCTCAAATTATTGAGGGCAGGGGATTAAGGGTCAGAGCAGGGGAGGCAAATCCCAAGCTTATTTTCATGTAATTATGAACGTATTAATTGACATACGAACACAGTATCCTGAGTCAGATCACTGGTCCATAAATTCTGACTAATAAATTGATATTTGAGGTCTAAGGCTTTCTTAGCCTTGATATCTGAGTTTTCTAACTGCTTGAAAAGTTTGTACTTTTCCACTGCATTATGTATGATGCCTCCACAATGGTCTTTTCTCATCCATCCATCCATCCATCCATCCATCCATCCATCCATCCATCCATCTATCTATCTATCTATCTATCATCTATCTATCTATCTATCTATCTATCTATCTATCTATCTATCTATCTATCTTTTTTGGGGGGCCTGGGAATTAAGATTTACAGTGCAGTTCTGTGCAGTTAATCCAATTGAAGCTCATAGATTTCACTGGGTTAGACTGGGATAACTCTGCATAAGTAATCTAATTTCAAAGCATAATGGCTTCCAAATGCCTATGCTGTTTCATTTATTATTTTATTCATAAAGACAATCAACATCCTGGAAGATTATCAGCATAGTTCTAAACAATCCTGTTTTAAAATGTGATTTTATTATGTACTAGCCTGATACCCATGCTTCGCTACAGTATTTAAGTTCCGTAAATCCAGTTATAATGCTGATCATATGAAGTTTGAAAGGTAACATTTGCTGTAGGAAGACTGTAGTATAAAGGATGAAGTGAGACATATGTACTGTTTCCCCCCCTCTACTGAAGGACCTCTCTGTAGACAACAGTGGTGGTACTGCCCTCAGGTGCTAGGATCACTAGGATGCTTGGTGAGCTCACTCTGGAGTAGGCTCCTAGAAAGGTCCTTTAATATCTCCCCATGAACATTCATAAACTCAGTTGCTATGCTGGCTGTTATTAGAAATGTCTATTCTGGAATCTTGAACTGCTGATTTCTGTAACTGTCCTCAATTGTCTGCAGTGTCTTCTAACTGTGTTTTTACCTTAAAGCATTGAGATCCACAGCTGAGCAATCAGAGGGAGGTGGGTAGAAACAGGCAGATTTTACCTCAGAACTCTAAGCTACATAGTTGACCAATTGCGGTGGGGGGGAAGGAGGCAGCACCTGCCAGGGACAAGGAAATCAATTGGAGGAACACATTTTGCCCCTTTTTTACCCCCTTAGGGGTCATGTTTCTCAGAAATCTCTTCATTGTGGGGGTTGACGTCATGGTAGGAATGCACTCCCCTTATTTTGGTTTTTTTGGTCCAGGGATTTGGCCTGGGCATTGGATTTTTTTTTTTTTTGGGGGGGGGGTGCAGGGCATACCTTTATTTATTTATTTATTTATTTACAAAAATGCTTCTCATTTATGTTACATTTAGGAGGTGGGATATAACTATATATTCAAACAATATCCGAGCAATCAGATACTGAGCAAGTTCATATGAACCAATTTTCTAGAACCTACATTGTGAGAAGTTAAATAACCTAATACAGGAAACCATTTTGCTACAAATTTGAGGTATATTTCCATAGTGGGTGGGAGTGTGGCTAAGCTGGGCCAGCAGCATCACTAAGGTGATCCTGCTGGGGCATCCTCCCTCATGGATTAAAGTACCCTGGTCCTGCTCCTGCACCTGACAAACACCCACCTGTCTGGTGTAAGGGGGGGAATTATTGTGTTTAAAGGCATCAGGGAGGCTGGGCCAGCAGCAGTGCTAAGGAAATCCTGCTAAGCAAGTCTCCTTGAGGGCTTTAAGGACTCCGTGCCCATTTCAACCCTTGACAGGCAGTTGTCTGTCAGGTGTAGGAAGGGTAGCATGTCTGAAGGCATTGGGGAGGCTGAACCAGCAGGATTGCTAAGGGGATGCTGCTTGGGCAGCCTCCCTGATGGCTTTCAATGCTCTGCCCCTGCTCCTGTCTGGTGGAGGAGGGGTGGGTGGGAGTGTATCTAAAGCCACTGGGGAGGCTGGCCCAGCAACATTGCTAAGGTGTTTCTACTCTGGTGCCTCTCTGATGAATTAAAGTACCCTGGCCCTACTCCTACACCTGACAAACACCTGCCTGTCTGGTGTTGGGGGGGAGTGTGTTTAAAGGTATCAGTGAGGCTGGGCCAGCAGCAGTATTAAGGCAATCCTGCTGAGAACCCTCCCTGATGACTCTAAGCATTCCACCCTCTCTCCTACACTTGACAGGCAGCTGCCTGTCCAGTGTAGAAGGGGGAGGGGTATTGCAAGCCATTGTGGAGGCTGGGCCAGCAGGATTGCTAAGGCATTATTGCTGGGGTGGGTTCCCTGATGACTTTAAGCACCCTGCACCCACTACTGCACCTGACAGACAACTGCCTGTCAGGAGTAGGAGGTGGAGGGAATATGTTTGAAGCCATGAGGAAGCTGGGCCAACAGGATTGCTGCACCTCACGGGCGGTTGGTCATTCCTGATTTCCTCAGCTGTCATTAGCTCTCTGCAGTTTCCTGTAACTGTTTTTTTTTTTTACCTCAGAACACTGAGCTCTGCAGCTGACCAGTCAGAGAGTGCGGGGTGCAAGAAGGCAGCAGCCTGGCAGCCACATGGAAAGCAAGGGGGGAAGCACATTTTACCCCTTTTGACCATCTTAGGGGTCAAATTTCTAAAAATCCCTTCTTAGTGAGCATCTACGTCATGGTAGGAGTGCTCTCCCTGAATTTTGTGCTGCTAGGTCCAAGTGTTTGGCCTGGGTGTTGCTTTTACAGTGAGGGGACTTTCTTTTATATATATATATAGACTAGGAATAAGGCCCATTGTGGAAATAAATACAACAGACTCTAGAAAGAAGGTCTGGGAGAGTGCCAAGGCCTTGGACACTCAGCATCAATTTGCTGTGGCGACCTCAGCAGGGTATAATGACAAAGAGTCCACCATTTTCTCCAGAGGAACTGATCTCTGCTACCTGAAGAGCTGCTGTAATTTTGAGTGATCTCCAGCCTTTACCTGGACATTGGCAACAATTGTTACCCAGAAGGAAATGGCTTTTTTGGAGGGTGGAGTCTATGGCATTGTACCTGTCTGAGGTCCAGCCCCTCCTCAAACCCCACCCTCTCCAGGCTTCACCCCTCAAATCCCCAGAAATTTCCCAACCTGGAGTTGGCAACCCTACCTCCTTCCCAGTTAACCATCAACCTACCATTATCTGCCCCTCTGACTGCAGCTGACCTTTACCCTCCCTCCTGGAGATCAGTTGTAATTCTGAGTGATCTCCACCCCCCACCTGGAGATTGGCAACAATGGTTTCCTGGGAGGAAATGGCTGGTTGGGAGGGTGGAGTCTATGGCATTGTATCTTTCTGAGGTTCTACCCCTCCTCAAACTTCACCCTCTCCAAGCTCTACCCCTCAAGTCTCCAGGAATTTCCCAACCTGAAGTTGGCAACTCTATCTCCTTCCCAGCCAAGCATCAACCTGCCATTATCTGCCCCTGATTTCAGCTTTCCATCTCCTCCTCCCTCCCTCCTGGACATCAGTTGTAATTCTGAGTGATCTCCAACCCCCACTTGGAGATTAGCCATAGTGGTTTCCCAGGAGGGAATGGCTAGTTGGGAGGGTGGAGTCTATGGCATTGCACCTGTCTGAGGTCCTACCCTCAAACCTCACTGTCTCCATTTTCCATCCCTCAAATCTCCAGGAATTTTCCACCCGGAGGTGGAAACCCTATCTCTTTCCCAGCCAATCATCAACCTGCCTTTATTTTCCCCTCTTCAGCTTTCCATCTCCCCCTGTAGCCTCTATGGTGCTCTGAAACCCTGATCTCCACATCACAGTGGCTGTCATGGGGGGGCCATCTCAGCAGGGTATAAGGACACAAAGTCCACCATGTTCTCCAGGGGAACTGATCTCTGTCATCTGGAGAGCAGTTGCAATTCTGAGTTATCTCCAGCCCTCACCTGGAGATTGGCAGCTGGGAACTGTAGGCCAGCAGATGAGGAAGCCCCATTCAACCCAGTGAGTGATACCCCTGCAGGCCCCTCTCTGGAACTACAGTTCAATTAAGCCTTATGGGGGAACATTTTAAACACACAGACAGCAGCCATCTCACAGACACAGGTAACTGCCATTTTGTTACACCTACCAACAGCTACTGAGGGAAAAATTAGTCCCACACAGGAAGCAAGCATCATCATCAAGAGAGAAAGCTGTTTGCCAGAAATTCTGACAGGGCACAGTGGCTGAAGGAGTGGGCGGGAAAGAGGAGCAAACCCAGCAGCCGGCCAATGGCACGCAAGTACTCTTGAGTGGTGGCTGGGTGGGACTCAGGCAATGCAGCCAGTGGCTAGGGACACCCTCTGAGTGACAAATCAGGGAGCCAAATGCTGGGGGAGCATGTGGAACATTCAGGAAAGTGTCACACGAAAACTCAGTTATTAATATAGAGAGATGTTTCAATTTGTTGATCACTTTGGTGGCCATTCTAGGAGCAGAAAGGCAGGATACATATTTTTGTAGGAAGGAAGGAAGGAAGGAAGGAAGGAAGGAAGGAAGGAAGGAAGGAAGGAAGGAAGGAAGGATCTTTTTAAACCTATTGACTTCATTGGTCTTAGAAGAAAGTTACTCTGTTCAGATTTGCACTGTGAGTAGATTAAGCAGCCCAAGTTTCAAATAAACCACTGGGAGTCAAACATAGATTTTCAAAAGATACTTACAATAGTTTCTTTGATTTCACCAAAATAGTCCCTTAATTCACGGAAAGATATTCCAGTCAGTTCACATTGGCCAAACTGGAGCATTTTGCGTTCTTTTGTTGCAATTGTACCAAAGAGAAATGAAAGAAGGACAATACAGGTGAAAGGACCCATGTTGATCATTGTCTGTTTGATGGTCCAAACTGCTTCTGTAAGAAGGTGCATGTTTAAAGGACTATTGATTTAAAGGTATAATTTAATTGAGCTATACTGGTGAGCTGTTTTAAAAAATCAGACTTGTAGAGAAATAAAACATTATTTTTATACCAAAAATAGAGACACACACAGTGTTACCCTGAAAAATCATACTATCCTGTCCATGCAACCTTATATACGACTACTGGCTCTTTTTAAAACAACAACAACAAGAAGAAAAGCACTGCTAATAGATATACAAACACATTTAAAATTAATAGTTGGAATAAACAGTTCTTTAATTTTTTGGTTATCCACAGGTTTCCACATATATCACTTTCAATTTTTTGAAGAAAAATATTAATGGCAAGCCACATTATTATAAATGGATTCAATTCAGGATTAGTTCATTAGAGACTGAGGTGAATGGAACATTTAATGCATTATTGCCCTGATGCTCATTCATCCCAAAATTTTGAAGTTGAACTCAAACTCTAACTAGAAGTTGAATGAAAGTAGTGTTTTTAAATCAATATGAGTTTTACTCAGAGAGTTTTGTTAACTGGAAGACAAACAATCCAGTCTTGACATACTGGATAAAAGTACAGAGGAAATACAGTAATTTGAAGAAATGTTTAAATACTTAATCCTTCCAATTTCCCTGGGATCTCATTACGCCATTACGCCTTTTGGACTACTCTGAAGAGGCAATGTTTCATTTAATGCAGTGGAAATTACTTCCATGTGATGTGTTTCATGTTAATTGGAAAATTGAAGTTTAGATGGGGTTATAGCTATAATCACAGAATTAAACACAATATTCATTGATCTCTAACATCCAGAACATCAACACAGGTGGTCAGCTGTTATTCCTAACCTAAATACGTTTATTTCAGTGTTTGTTCTGTTGATATGAATGAAATCTTCTTGCGGCTAAATCTGCTTTTTGGAATTAAAAATTCAAGTCCTTATTCCTTTTGTATAACAAAAGTAAACAAAAGTAACAAAGTAAACAAAAGCCAAGTAATTTCTTCATTCTCTAATCAGTAAAATGCTTTGCTTCTAATGGGCAGCTGGTAAAAATGCCTTACAATTTCATGTTAACATAAAATTTCAATGCTTACCTTACTTGCTTGAATGCTGTGACTTCCAATGATGTATAACTCTGACTGCATTGTTCTGGTCCTTTATATACATGTGAAAGGCTTTACAGGAAATTTCCTGTGACCTGTCAGGTAACATGGACCTGTCAGGCAACGTGGGTGGGGAGTCCTCACTCTCCATTTCTCTCTCTTTCTTCATTTGCATATTTCAAAAATAGTTTCCCAAACGTATAAGCAAAAAGTTAAAAAAGAGAAAAAAAACAGGGTCATGTTTTGAACATGACATCACAAGTTGAGGGATTTGGAAGGCATTTAGAATATGTTTAAGGAAGAGAGAAGTATTAATTTAAAAAAATAACTGTGTTTCCTGAGGCACTGCGTAAAAAAATAAGCAAGAACATTTATTGCCATGTGAACTCCGTGAGACTAAGACTACTAGCATTTATAAAAGATATATTTGAAAAGACATTATAACTAGCCTTATAATTATTATTAGACTATTTATTTAGATCTACTTCTTATGGACAAAAAATATTAGGAATATGAATAAGGAGCACTCCCAAAGAAAACATTGTCTGGTAACTTTCCCCACTTACCTGAAAAGTGTACTTAAATATTTGCAGCCTGAATTTTGTATATATATATTGACATTAAATAAATTCAGAGTGGAAATAAAATGCAAATTTCTAGAAATAACCCATACACACCTGTATTTAGAAGTTAATCCCTGGCCATCAACATATATTTTTAAAGTGCCACATGACTTCCAAAAGATGCTCAAGGTTGGACTTCGATGAAACTTCAGGGAAAGGGCCATGATCTGGGTTCTGCTTGAGAGACTACTTAGAGATTCTCTTTGAGCTCCATCCCAGAAAAGTTTTATATAAATGTAATCAATCAATGGCCCTCAAGGAGGCTTGAAATGTTTTGAGAATTTGGGGGAAAGGAAGGGAACTGGGACAATAGAAACCTTAGAAGCTTTTTTTATCCTGAAGGTGGTGATTAAGGTCAGGGGATGCATGCTATCAGGTAACTATCACCAGTCCAAATTCCCTTCCCAAGTTCAGGATGCAATATGATTTTAAGTGCTGTGTTTGTTTTGAAGCTAAACATTTTTTTTGGGGGGGAATTACATTAATTTCTACATAGGAAAAGCAAACTATAAATAAAGTATGGTGGTGAAATTAAAGGTAGGGAATTTGTGTACACCCCTAGCATTTATGACTGATTTATATGATTTATGACTGATCTAATTGTCGATTTAAGTCATTGCCTGCACAGTTGAGCAGTTATGCAGCAAGGACAGGAGGCAGTAGAATTCATTTTTACTTTGTGAGAATGCACATGCATGAATAGCAGGAGAGTTTGGGGATGGTGTGGCATCACAGGATTTTTCTTTAAATACGCAGCCTCATTCACTCACTGGAGGTGCTCTGGAAAGCTCTGGAAGTGGGGTTGCCAACCTTCAGGTCTGGCCTAAGATATCCCAAAATTACAACTGATCTTCAGATGACAGAGATCAGTTCTCTTGGAGAAAATGGCTGTTTTGGAAGGCGGAAGGTGGATATTATACCCAGCTCAGCACCCTCCCCTCCCAAATCCCATCCTCTGCAGGCTCCCCGCCTCAAAGTCTCCAGGAGTTTCCCAGCCTGGAGTTGGCAAGCCTTTCTGTAATATTAAAATATAATTGTGTATAAATCATTGCATGGTAAGTCATAGTGATCTCTATATATCTGCACATTATTTCCCATACAGTTTATATCAACAGTATTTTTATTATTGCTTTTTTAGACCACACAATAGCCAAAGATATAGTTACTGTTGAAAAATAGTCACATAAAGTTTGAAACACAGAAGGGGAAGCCACTGGACATTTCCCTTGTCTATAAAACTTCCATGGTTTCTATCAGGCAGGGTTCCAGGAATTTCCAATTGTGACTCTCCTTATAAGGACAAGGTTTCCTATGTTTCCTATGCAGGTGATTTCTGATATGTTTCATCAATGACTTAATAAAGATAATTAGAACTGTGCTTCCTTCTCCAAAAGCATGTTGTCATGTTGTGATCATTTACACAGCTCCAGGATGCTGCCATATGCTTTCCTGTTCCTACTACTTCCCTTTCAGGAACTGTCCACATTTCTCCACTTATAGATAGTTCATTTAGAGAAAAGAAGGCAAAAATAAGTGTTGTATATTCTCAACCAAATTCCCTCAGAGTGCCTCTGAATAGAAATTGCCTATACACTGGGCTACAGTAAAGCAGCTTCAGATGTTTAGGGTTAGGAAAATTATGAGAAGTATTTGAGAGGGAGAATATATTCAGGAAAGGAAGATGCAAAAGCACAGAAACATTTTTTCCATTGTATAATTCACTACGATGGTGATAGGCACCTTTGGGACTGAATGATGGAACGGAATACATTTTGTTAAATCTATAACCCCATCACAAAAATTCCAGGTATGTAGGGACTAAAAGAAAGAATTTCAACAAAATAAAATTCAGATAGCTGTCTCAAGGTACATACCCTTTCTGTACCCTTAACTCCAAGCCAAAGGAGACTGTACCTAGAGATGGGCACAAACCGACTCATGAATTAAAGTTCATCACAAAGTTTGGCCAGTTTGTGGTTTGCGAAGCAAAGTTTGTGGACTGAAGAGCCGCCATAAACTTCCATGAATTTTGATGCAGTTTGTGGTGGTTTGTGAAGAGCAGAAAGCAGGGGCCATTTAAACCCCTGCTTTCTGCTTTTCACAAAAAACAGCTGAGCTCTAAGTCATTTAAATCACTGCTTTCTGCTCCTTGCTGCTCAGCTGTTTAGTTTAAATGGCTCAGAGCCATTAAAACTCCTGCTTTCTGGTCACCACCACTTTTGGCGAGCATGATGGCCTCTGCACCCCACAGATCCTTCTCCATTGCTTGCTTGTACTGAACACCCTTCACCATGAGGATGCATCCATGTTCTGCTGCTTCAGGGTGGACATTTCCATCTAGGCAGCATGTCCCAGGGCAACACTCATTCCACTGGAAGGCACAGCAGTGGGAGGTTGCGGAGCTGCTCCTGGCAGTGGCTAGAGTGACACTCGCATGCTCAGTGATCAAGCTGTACAGCAGCACCTTCTTGGCTTCAATCCAGTTGGGCTGGCGATGGCCATGCCACCCACACACATCAGAATGTGGGGGCAGGTCGGCCAACTGTGGAAAGATGCACATACCCCTGGCCTACTCTGCCCCCTTTCCCATGGCATTGCCATCACCAGCCAGGAGCTTCTGCGGCTGGGGACCGACAGGGCAGGTCACATCCGTAGGCACTTGCCTGTCCGCTGAGGGAAATGGTGCCTCTGACTCCCCTTCACCCTCTTTTTTTTTAATTTTAAAAGAATATTAAGGATGCAAAAGCAAAAGGGAGGGTAGGAAATAGAAAAAAATATACAAAATATTTGCACTTGTCTAGGACGTCAATAATATACATATTGTATAAAAATAGACAATAAGGAATGTGATAGTTTAAACTTAGCAGTGATAGTGATTTAAAAATATTAATTGCTTAATTTTAATTATAATACAAGACAGAAATTTCTCTATATGTAGCCCCATTGACTCCTTAATAACATTAAGAGTATCTTGAAAAATCTTAGGAGAAAATGAGATCATACAACCTCTTTCAATAGAATAAAGAAAAAGCATTGAATCATATAACATGTATTATTATAAGAAAGATGTTGTGCATTACACATATCCTCATTCGGCTCTTACACAACTTCATTAAATAAATCAAACACTTCAGAATATTAGTATATACACAACATCTTCTGTGAATAATATCTTTTCTCCCCAATTAGGACATAAATATGAACAATAAGCTTTCCATTTCCCCTGAAATTCCTAATTGGTTTTCTATTCTTTTACATAGCTCATTAACTTTGCCATTCCTGCATATTCAGCTAATTTATCTTTCCAGTTCTCTCAGTCTGGGCATTCTTCTGTTTTCTATTTTGTTGCTAATGTATCTCTGGCCCCTGTTACCATACAGCTGAATAGATCCCTTAAAGTTTTTTCAAAATTCTCTGGTAAAATGCTCCAGTAACATAGTCTCAGCTTTCATAGTGAAATTAAATTTTAGAATTTTCTGCATTTCTGCATGTATTTTTTCCCAATGTTTCTTTGCCTTTTTACATGTCCACCACATATGGTTAAAAGGTATCATTCATCTCTTTGCAACAAATCCCTTTGTAATTTTTGTCTATCTTCTCAATATCTTTTCAGGTAATATACCATCGATAGAATATTTTTTTACCAATTTTCCTTTAATACTTGGCTAGCTGTGAATTTTATATTCTTTGTCTATAAGGTTTCCCATTGTTGAAAAGTTATCTCTTTCTCAAAATTTTGCATCTATTTAATCATATGCATTTTGACTTGTTCTGTCTCAGCATCATATTGGAGTAGAAGTTTATAAATTTGTCCTAATAGACGATTTTTTTGTTGTGTAATTGTCTTTTCAAATTCAGGAAGTTCCGTTATTCTGTCTGTATACACATCCTTTTTAAATAATAAAATTAGTTGAACCATTGTATATTTTTTCCTTCTTTTACCTGTTGCCAGGACTTCACTCTTCCTTTAGGGTTTATAATATATCCATATGTAATGAAGTAATGATTTCTTCTCATCTGTTTATATGTGTCAATGAATGACATTAGAGGAAATATTGGAGGACTAATTCTTTTTCATATAGTTTCCCAGATCTAAATAAAGGCTGAGTTCAGACTGGCAATTTGCTGTGCGGGCCAGTCACAGCAAAAAAGCCCCGGAACAAACTGTTCCCGTTCACACAGCCCGGACTGCTGTGGGAGCATACTGGGAGGAGGCTCACTGGAGTGTTCAGACTGCTGCCCCACAGCGCCGGCACCACATTGGGCAGTAGAGCGGAGCACGGCCAATCATACCACTGCTGTCGTCTGCCCAACGCGGGTTGCTCCTGGCTTATCAGCGGAGCGTTCATACTTCCAGGAAGTGGACAAACATGAGACACAGGTGCTCTTTGGGGATTTGCTACTGCTTTTATGAGGTATCTATTAAACACAGGAAGAAAGCAGAACAGCCCGGGTTGCCCATGGGTGGGGAACGCCAGGCAGATGTGCCTGTGTGAACACCCCCTTTAATGTGGTTTTAAAGCGTCGCTGAAACGGGGCTCTGCCAGGGCAAATTGCCAGTCTGAACTTAGCCAAACTGTCTTTAATTACATCATTTTTTTCTTGCATTGTATTCTTTCATGTTGGTTTTTTGATCCAAAGGTAGCTGTGCGGTCCCTCATCTAAGTCTGCTGCTTCCAATTTTATTAATCTTTCATTCGGATTTTTAACCCAGTCTGCAATCCAAACTAGGTACTAGGTACTGCTAAGCCTCCTCTCCTTTTCTCATCTTGTAAAACATTGAATCTAATTCTTGAGTTTTTGCCATTCCATTCCAAATAAACATATTTCTTTTTGCCAATCCTTCAATGTCTTTCCCTCTATATTAACTGGTAACATCTGAAATTAAAAACTACTTTTGTCAATATATTCATTTTTATTGCAGAAATGCTTCCCAACCAGAATATTTTCAGTTTAGACCATCTTTTCAAATCTTTTTGTATCTTCATCCAACTTTTTAAATAATTATCTTTAAACAATGTATCATTCTGTCTGGTCAGATTTATTCTGAGGTATTTAACTGGATTTGATGTTATTTCGCGTCCTGTAATTTTTTTTAACATTTTCCTCTTCCTGCTTTGTCACATATTTTGAAATTATTTTTGGTTTTTTTCCTGTTAATTTTGTATCCCCAGAAGGACCCAAACTTTACAATTTGTTTTATTATATGATGTAACGATAAGTGGGGATTCCAAATTGTTAAAACAACATCATCAGCATAGCCTTCTATTTTAAATTCTTCTCTGTCAACTGTTAAGCCTTCTATTTTTGTATCTTGTCTGATCCTGACAGCAAAAAGAGGAGACCCCTTCTGCCTCTTCGTCACTGTTCTCTTTCTCCACAGGCTCAGGCCCAGTGCATCCAGGATGGTACCCCCTCCTGCCCCTTCCTCAGTGCTTGGAGTGCACCACACTGTACATCTGGGTGGCACAGCGATGGCAGAGGAGGCACTGTGTGCAGCATTATCAGGAGTGAATCAGCATCCTCTAATTTGCAGACAGCACCTGCTTGGATTGGTTCTGCTTGGACGGGGAGGCATCCAGGCCCTCTAGGAAGAGCTCGGTCCAGCCCTCCAGGGGCAAGTCCCCACTCCCCGCACCATCCCTGTCTTGCAGAAAGACCTGCTGTCCCTCTGCTTCCTCACCACAGGCTCCTTCCAGGGGGTCATCTCCAGGGTACTGGAGGTCTTCCAGTTCTTGGTGAGCAGTTGCCTGCTTGCCTTTCTGGATGCCATGCTCACACACCTCCAGGAGCATGTCTACTTCCCCAGGGCAGAGCCTGAGCTCATGCCCATCAAGGCAGGGTCCGCTGCATTCGGTGACTTCCCCAATGTGGTCAGGGCAGTGGGCTGCACAAACATTGCCCTGATAGCTCCCTGGGAGGAGCCCTAGGTCTACCATAACTGCCACCACTTCTACAGCCTCCTGCAACCATCTGAGCATTTTCACAGACCTTGTGGCCAGGTTCCCAGGTGGCATCCGTGATGCACTGATCTTTGCCACCTCTGGCCTGAACTGGCTCATGGCCACCTAGCCAGAGGGCACAGGCTAGCTCCCGGGTGAGTATGCCTGGCATGGCTTGGGGGGGACGTGGTATGGATCTGGCTCCCTGATGGCTCCTCCAAGTGACTGTGGGTATCCCCTGCTGCCCTCTCTGATGATGCCATATCTGAAGATGCCCCCCCTCCTGACTGCACAGTCTACAAGCAGGTACACTGCCAAATACACATGGTCATTGACAGGGCATTTGGGCAGCTGAAGATGCAATTCTGCTGCCTGTACCACACAGGGGAACATCAAGCAATGCACCCCTTGGCAGTGGCAAAGCTTTTAGCAGTGTGTGTTGATGCACAAATCTGTGCCCCATGAGCTCCTGGGGCCGAATAAGGAATGCACCGTTGGAATCCAGGGAATGGATAAATATCTGTATTGCAATAACAGGAGATACAGGACTGGATACCTTAGCACCCAGTAATGCCAAGCTGTATTCTGCCCCAACCAAGAAGGGCAATAGGTCTTATACCCCAAATGACATCATTACAGTTTATACATTAAGAAATCTTTAATTGATGTCTAATAGGTCTCATCATAAAAGCATCATTTGAGCTGGCACTTCTCTATTGTCAAGCCCCTATTGGGGTCTTAAATGTCAATAGTTACATTTGCTTATCTGGTCCTGGAACAGAGGGGCCTTCTTTTGGCATCATTCCTGGCTTATTTGCTTTGGTCTGAAACTAGGGAGTTTCCTGATAAAATGCATACAACTAAGTTCTTGGCAGACATTCTGGGGCCAGATGTTCCACTCTACATGAAAAGATATTTGTTTAGAGAACACTTGGTCTTGCCATCACATAGCTACACTTTCAGAATGCCCTTCAACTGGGGAGCTTGTAATTTCAAATGTACATTCCATTCTACCATTCTCTGACTCTAGGAAAAAAGACCTTTTGCTATTAAAATGATATTCTAAATAATTCCACTCTACAGTTCTACTGTCTGGTCTAAACATTAAAATCTAAATTCAGCTTAATTAGACTCCTAATAAGGCATAGTGACAGCTGTCATTCTATATGTCAAGAAAAACATCAGAAATCACATTCACTGATCACTTGTCCTACAAATCCCCCCTCTTGGTGAAATGACAACCTTAAGGCTCCTTGCCACCATTTGGACTCATGTCAGCTGGGACTGCATACTCAGGACACTCAGCAAAGTATTTGGCAACCAGCATCATTTGTTCAACTCTTGTACTGGAAGTTCTGGGGCACAATGAAGTGCAACAAGCTATTATTATAGAAATGCATTGAATACAAAGACAAATCCCAAAGACCAGAAAAATCCCCATAAAAACAAACGTTAAAACAGTATAAACAGTAGATCCCAAACCAGTGAACCAAGTCCCAAACCAGTCCCCCCCCCACATGAGAAGCTGTTTTTCCTTTGGAGATATCTTGGATATTCTTGATGTTTCATTTGATGGAGGCTGAATGATCACTCAAGTTTAAACATGCCCTCAAATTCAGCGCAGTGATGTCCTGCTCTGAGTAACAGGTAATCTATGGCCATTCTGCTCTGCCTTTTCAGTGTCATGTAGATCTGCCAACACGCCTCCCAAAGCCTGAGGTTTCGATCGTCAGATGGGTAAGTCTGCAGACAAGGGCATCAATGTTCTTGGAATTGATGACTGCCAGGGCTGGGACCCTGACTAAAGATGCTACTTGGGCTGTAGATTCATGGGTAGAAAACAGTCTCACTGAGGGATCACACTTTTCATTGATCTTTGTGCAACTACGCTTAGGGCAGGAGGACACAACTATAGTTTTCCATGGAGTCAGGAAAGTTGTTAGGCAGCCATAGGTACAGGGGCTGCCTACAATGTTGCCAGGCACATAAGAATAAGCTACTAGTCTGCAGAACAGGAACCATCCTCTAGAAAGTGTGGTGTGTCGGGCATAAGAAGGAGTTGATTCAGTCAGGTTACATTCGAGTTGCTGATTGGTAATGTTGAGACAGGTTGTTGTACATTCCTTGAAAAACAGGCAGAGGTTGCTGCCCCTCTCTGCCCCCTCTTGAAAAAGTACAGAAGACAGAAAGCAGAGTCAATTGTATCAATATAGTACAGAGTGACTTGGGGGAGTGTGCACTGCTGGTCTGCTTGGAAAAATTGGGAAAAGATAGTGCAGGCGTGTTCCATCTCTGAGGGGTATCCAATGTTTGGCACGAGTCCCAGATATGGACAAAAGGTATGGGTGTTACTGGTGGTGGAACAAGTAGCGGAGACCATCCAAGGCCTTGACGCACCAGGGTTCTTGTTCTGGGTTATCAACAGTTGTGCTGGGCTCAGCTTCACTGAGTACCTCTGGTGCTGTTTCCACTTCTGTGGCTTCTGGACCTGGAACAAGATGGTCTGCGCTGGTTGCAGAGGGTGGGACTGGGGAGGGCGTAGCTTGCGGCTCATCAGGACCTGCCACCTGCTTCTCATGGGTATGGTGTACCCAGATCTCTGGTGCAGTGGTCTTTACAGAGCTATCAGAGATCAACAAAACCTGGAAACGACCTTTCCACTGGGGCTGCAGGGATTTGTGCTTCCAGGACTTAAGGAGCACCTAGTCACCGGGCTTGAACAGATGTATCAGGTATCCATAAGGAAGGGACTGGACACATGCTGCAGCCTTATGGAGGGAAGAAAGATAAGACTGCAGAGCAGTTACATGTTCAGCAAGCATTTTATCAACAATAACAGTATAAACCTCACCCCCCTCTCGCTGATACATTGGGAAGAGCCTGCCATAAACTAGCTGAAAGGGGGAAATTCCCAACTGCCCCTGGGTTGCTATCCAGATCCTGGTGAGGGCGATTGGGAGCATTTCAGTGCATTTAGAAAAAGTCTCCATACACAGTTTCATCAGGGTCATTTTCAGAGTCCTGTTGAGGTGTTCGACCTGGCTGCTGGACTGGGGTCACCAGGCGGTGTGGACCTTCCACTGGATCACCAGGGCTTGGGCAACTTGTTGGACCACCGCCCCTGTAAAGTGGCTCCCCCTATCTGAATTTAAAGCCAGGGGCAAACTGAAGTGTGGTATGATGTCATTCAACAGGTGTTTGGCAACATTCTTGGCTGAGAGTGTTGTGCAGGGAAAAGCTTCAGACCATCATGTTAGCTGGTCTACAAAACAAGAAGATATGTCTAATGTCCAGATTTGGGCAGTTCAGTGTAATCCACTTGGAGGGCCTTGAAGGAGTGGAAAATCCAGGGTCTTGCTTCTGGGGGCAGAGCCAGTCCTTTCTTGGCATTCACTTTCTGGCAGGTCATGCAGGCTTTAGCAGTCCTCTGGGATTCTTGGAATAATCCAACAGCGATAAATGCCCCAGCACCTCCTGCCACCCCCTCTGGTAACCTCCTTCATTGGTGTACAGGCTCCATTTCCCCTTCATTTTAAATTTTGGATTTTTTTTTTACAAGCAGCACGAATCTAGTAATATGAGACTATTGCTAGTCTTGAATTGCTAAATGAAAAGATTAAAACGAGGGAGGGAGTTTAAAAGGAGCTGTGAGAGGTTCAGTTCTCTGCTGGTATTGACTTGAAAGGAGGATTGGAGAGGAGGCAAATGACAGTATCCCCAGTGAAGAAGAAGGAGAAGAAGAGTTGGTTTCATACCCCATTCTTCACTACCCAAAGGAGTCCTGGAGTGGTTTACAATCACCTTCTCTTAGTTTCCCCACAACAGACACCCTGTGAGGTAAGTGGAGCTGAGAGAGTTCTGGATTTCCATGCTGCATGCAAACAAACAAAAGGGGGAATTGTCAGTGCCGAATGCCGAATGCCAAATTTAAGAATTGCTTGGGATTGATCAGTTTGGAGGACAGAGTGCAATCAGCACAGGACAGGCTTTTAAAAACTGCCAAGATCACAACCAGTGTGCAGGATCAAATTAGAGAATCACAAAGAGAAAACCACACAAATTTGCAAGGAAAGACAGGAAATTAGCATTACTATGCAGCTGCACCAGGGCACTGGCAAAAATAATCCCCATTTTTTTATTTAGTGTCACAATACTAAAAAAGCTCTCCAGAGCTTCTGCCGGAGGGCTCCACACCCATACAAAATGCAGCCCTGTGCAAAGTGTGGTGGAATTGCAGTTGACTTTTCACAGGTACACACACGCATGTACACACATGTTGCTAATGATCATACCTTGCAATGCCAGTGTCAGTGGATTCTACTGTGCATTCTGTACATTCAGCATGTTCCTCATATTATGAGATTGTGTGATTCCCAGTTTTCACAGTGGCTGATAACACAGCAGAAAATCCTCAGTCTTGTGCTTGGCAATATGGAAAACAGGGCTTCACAGCTGCTTGTCAGTTTCAAAAAATGTCTGGCCAATTTCAACATCATCCCCCCCCCCTTAGCCTGAGTTCCTTTCTGTTCTCTTTCATTCAACAAACTAACTCTAAAATGCATGTGTAAAACCTGAAACATGAAGATTTAAATGGAAGGAGCTTGCTGGGTGCTACTATGCAGCTGTGATAGGGCAACTGCATATTTTTTAAAAAGCTTTTGACACCACTCCCCACATGTCACAGGTGATGTTCCATCCTGATTTAGAAAAGTGTTTTTTATATTGTAGCTGCAGATTAAATACACTGGAGGAAAAAGAATGGTGCATAAACTGGGCACAGAATCCGATGTCAATATTAAAGGCTTACTCCTGTGAAAATTTGCAGTAAGATGTGCATGTGTAATGGGCCTTTGTTAACAATCTCTCACTGTCCTGGTTTTTCAACTCCCCCCCCCACACACTCTTTCAATATGTTGTGGAAAAAATGTTGAAAAACCAAGACAGCAAGGGATTGCTAACAAAGCTGTGTGGAAACAAGGGGGGAAAATGATAACAAACAGAAATGAAAATGGAATATTAAGGCTGTCTGGAAAATTCCAGTGTTAAATCGATTAATACCTCTGAAGAAAAGGGTATTAACCAGATCTTGCAGCAAGTTAGACAAGTTAGGTAGATTCTAGCTCAGAGGTAGGGGTGTTTATTTATAGGCAGACAATTTATAGGAGGACTAATACCAATACAAGCCTTTAGTCAGAAGCAAAGGAGAGGTAATGCTCAACTGGGTGTCAACACACTAATGTTAAACTGCTCAGCTTAATACTAAATACAAAGTGCAGAATATACTATAAAGGATTTGGGGGATGCCCAGTAAGATGTCCTTTTTATGTATTTATAGTAGAAGAAGAAAAAGAGTTTAGATTTATACCTCACCCTTCACTGCCCAAAGGCGTCTCAGAGCGGCTTACGAACTCCTTTCCCTTCCCCTCCCCACAACAGACACCCTGTGAGGTAGGTGGGGCTGAGAGAACTTCTGACAGAAACTGTCCTTGAGAGAACAGCTGTGCCAGAGCTTGTGACTGACCCAAGGTCACATCAGCAGGTGCAAGTGGAGGAGTGGGGAATCAAACCCGGTTCTCCCAGATAAGAGTCTGCACACTTAACCACTACACCAAACTGGCTCTGAAGTTTCCTGGACTTCAGTGGGGGATTATTTTATTGTTCAAATTCCATACAAAGGGTAGGATCTGCAGCAGGATTGGGTCAAGAGTGTAGGGCCATGTTTTGTACGGATGAGTTTGAATTTTGGGGTGAGCAGAGAATGATGTGTACCTAGGGGAAAGTGGAGGACAAAATATAGGCATGCCAAGGGAGGCAATGGAGACAGGAGAATTATCTAGGGCCCTGGTCACACGGCAAGGTAATTGCGCTTTGTTCCCGCTTTGTTTAAATGGGGAACATTTTTCTTCACATTGGGCTGACTAGATGCAGCCGGCCCCTCTCTTCCAGCACCCGCTTGCCTGCTGCTGCACTGTCCCTCCAGGTGATCCTGCTGGCCACAGGGAGGCTCAGGTGGCTGCTGCTCCTGCTGCCACTGTGGGGGGGGCGCTGCTGAAAAAAGGCTCAGCCGTCTCCGCCATCCTCCTTGCCGGCCCTGTCCAGGCTGCTGGAGCCCCTGCCTCTCGTTCCCACCTCCAGGGCCGTTTTTGTGTGTTTTTTTTTTTAAAAAAAGCTTCCGGTTTGAGCACTTGACTAAACATGCACTTAATAAATCCATTATTAAACATTAAATGGATTTATTAAGTGCATGTTTGCTCAAGCGCTCAAACAAAAAAGTGCAAAGAGCGGTCAGACAGCCCTAATCGCAATCATTACAAAAGATGGGCTGTCCAGATGGGCGAATCGTGCATTCAAACCGCAAGTGCCAGGAAAACACCTGATTTTCCAGGGGTCAGGAAAACTCGGCAGCATTGCGAGAGTGAGCCTGCTTCGGGGTGGGAGGCAGATTGGCACATGTGAATCTGAACATGACATGCGCAAGGGAACAGCAGCGAACCCCGATCAAAACGTCAGTGTGACCGCGCCCTAGGTGGGAGGAGTGAATTGCCTGAGTGGTAGACCAGTCAGAGATTGAGCAGTGTCTTGATAGCCTGTGAATGAATTAGTTGTTGTAGATTTTCTGGGCTGTATGGCCATGGTCTTGGCATTGTAGTACCTGACGTTTCACCAGCAGCTGTGACTCAGAAGTATAACACAGAAAGATGGAGTACTCTCTGTGTCAATGTGAGAAGAAAAATGATAGGCAGGTAATTTATATCTACTCAGGAATGTGGGGTAGGGCTGGGCTCTTTTTGTAGCAGGAACTCCTTTGCATATTAGGCAACACAACCCTAATGTAGCCAATCCTCCAAGAGCTTACAGAGCTCTTCTTACAGGGGCTACTGTAAGCTCTTGGAAGATTGGCTACGTTAGGGGTGTGTCACCTAATATGCAAAGGAGTTCCTGCTACAAAAAGAGCCCTGCTTGTAGCAGTTTCCCAGGCTGTGACTTGCTAATGGAGGAGCTTTCCTGAGAAGGTTATTTTGCATATGGATTGGCTGTTGAAATTCTAATCTTATCTGTTGTAAGATAGGGTTACAAATGCTGTTGTAAGATGTAGATAGGGTTGCCAGGTTGTATCTTAGGGGGCGGTCCAGGAGGGGTGTGGCCACACCCACCATGATGATGTCATTCCATGTGACGTCATCATGCCCTGTTTTCCCCCCTATCATTTAAAGGGAAACTTTCCTTTAAATGGTGTGGAGGGGAAGCAAGGGCCAAGCGCCCCTGCCTTGCAAGAGGTGATCTTGCCTTTTGCAAGGCAGGAGCCAATGACCCCCGCTCAGGAACAGCAGTCTTGCTTCTTGCAAGATGGAGCCCTTGGCCCTCGCTTGGGAAGATCAGATGCAGGCCAGTCTCCACAGGCTGTGAGCACTTAAAGGGGTCCGTTTAAGTGCTTGCAGCTGGTGGACCCCACATGCTTGATCTCCAAGTGGCAATGCTGCTTGGAATTCAGGCAGGCTGCCAGCAGCTGCCCCTCTCCCTCCCCCCTCTTGGGCCTTGGGGGCGGGGCTTCCCTGCCAGCCAATTGACTGGCGGCAGGTTGAAACCTCCCCCCCCAAGTGGGTAAACCCTGCCAGACCAGGAGGTCTCAAGTAACAAATATATACACTGCAAAAACCTTTTTTATAACTTAATGTGTTCTATTTATAACTAATATCTTATAAATTGTGTGCTATCCTAAAACAGGTATATAAATATTCATTACTTGCAATAATCAATAACAATAATTGTTATTGATTATTGCAAGTAATGAATATATATACCTGTTTTAGGATAGCACACAATTTATAAGATATTAGTTATAAATAGAACACATTAAGTTATAAAAAAGGTTTTTGCAGTGTATATATTTGTTACTTGACTCTTCTAACACTGCAGCTCAGGTTTCTATGAACCAGGAGGTCTGGCAGCCCTAGATGTAGAGCATTTTGTGTTCTTCAGGACAGGAAACCATGCCCTATTTATTTTTAAACTCTCTTCTTTCCTGTTAAAATTGTGTTTATGTTTATGAATTTTAATGGCTTCCCTGTGTAATCTGACATGGTAATTGGATGTGTTGTCCAACATTTCAGTGTGTTGGAATAAGTTTCCTGTTTTAGTTAGGCTATGTTCAGCCACTGCTAATTTTTCAGGTTGGCCAAGTCTACTACAATGCCACAACGACAGTACTCCAATGCCAAGACCATGGCCATACAGCCCAAAAAATCTACAACAACTAATGAACTCCAGCCGTGAAAGCCTTCGACAACCTATGTGAATGAATTACTTGAGACGTTTGTATGGTGAAGGAGGCTCTGGGAACTCAGATTATTGTCCTACAGACTGGAGTCATTGTGAGGAGTCATGGGTGTGAGGAAGCACTGGGGGACTAAACAAAGGGACCCAGATTGTGGTGCTCCTGGAACATTCAGGCAGTTAGGGTATTCCCTTTTGGGAGTGCTTGAGGAGAATTCCCACCTCACTTGAAATACCTGGTTTTAATATCAAATCTGATGTGTTTTATTTGTGCACCTCTCACATCTGCAGCAAGGGTATCTTGGGGCACAAATTAATCAATTCAGAAACTCCAGCAGCTATTATCGGGAGCTAGAGAGAGCATGCATATTACTCCCATTATGCAGAAACTCCATTGACAGCTCATCTGTTACAGGACCCAATTTAAGGTATTGATTATCACATACAAAGCCTGTCATGGCCTTGGTCTCTCTCACCTGTGGCAGCTCTCCCTTTACGCTTTACCACAATGGTTTGCTCATGTCAGCAGGGCCTTCTAAAGGTGCCAACCTGCAAATGGGCAAAATCGACTACTGCACATGCATGGACTTTCTTCATTGTGCCTCCCCACCTTTATGGAATTGCTTGCCTAAGGATGTCAGGAAAGCTCCCACCCTCCTAGCTTTCCTCAAGCCAGCAAAACTAGAATATTCAAGAGGGCTTTCCTGCACAGTTAATAAGGTTGCACTGTACAAAATGGTTTACAAACTTACTTGGATAAATGGTTAGGAAATATGGCCTATACTGCTATGTATAGTTTATTGTAAATAGAATCCTATTATGTACTTGTTGCACTACTTAATGTGTCGTGTGACTATTTACGCTGTGCCTCAGTTCTTTCTGGTGGCTCCAGACTTCTAAAATCATAATGCATTGTTTAATGAATACCCCACATTTGTTGATTGCACTGATTCATAATGTGTAAACTGTCTTGAGTCCTTGTGAGAAAGGCAGACTATAAATAACATAAATATAATAAAATATCTTCTCAGTTTGAGAGGGTACAACAATGGGTAACTTGGTATCAACATACTGAGGATAATTAAATTTTCATACAATATGGCCCTGTAGCTACATATACTCTTTGAACAACATTGCGGGACAAGATGAAACCCACCTACAGGGAAGTAGCTGAAGGGAATGAGGGCACAGGTGGTATTCTCTTCAATCCTTCCCATCAGAGGAAGAGAAATGTGACGGGAAAGATAATGAAGGTGAACCACTGGCAGCATTGGTAGAGCCAGCAGGAGCAATTTGGATTCTGGGACCACAGGCCAGGTTTTCTGGAATGTTGGTCTACTAGCATGTGATGGACTTTACCTATTAAGGCTGGGGAAGAATATGTTTGGCAGGAGCCAGAGGAGATTCATCAGGACACCACAAGGGGAAGGAGACAACCAACATTAAGCTGGCACATTAAGGGGAAGGAGATGACAAACATAGGAATTTCAGTGAAGGACAGAAAACACCTGGGAAGGTCAGGTCAAATGGAACTGAAGGTGAGGAGCTTCAGGTGTGGGGTTCAGGTTCCTATGTACCAATGCCCAAAGTTTTGGCAATAAGAAGGAAGAGCTTGAGCTTCTAATACAGACAGAGGGACATGATTTAGTAGACATCACACAGACTTGGTAGGATGATTCCCATGACTGGAATGTAGTAGTGAATGGATATGAGTTGTTCAAGAAAAACTGAAAGAGGAGGCAGAGTGGCGCTGCATGTGAGGAAATGGGTTGCTTGTCAGGAAATACTGGAAGAGATGTGTGACAGCCCAGTGGAAAATATCTGGATGAGTATAAGAGAAGGAAGAACAAACAGTATTGTGGTTGGACAGCATGCTGGAAGGGAAAGGAGAAAGTGAAGGATGGTCTCTCCTAAAACAAGAGCTCTTGCAAGTTCAAGCCAGCACTACTCCAGCAAGATGGAAACATGGTAGGGGATCCAAAATCCAGTGTGGTTGAACAGAGAACTCCATGATGAGCTAAGAAAGAAAAAAGAAATGTTCAAGAAATGGAGGGAAGACTGTAGCTCTAAAGAAGAGCATCTGAGAGTTACTAGGCACTGTTGGTCAGCCATCAAATAGGCCAAAGTTCAGACTGAACTGGGGCTGGCCAGGGAGGCTAGCTAGAACAAGAAAAGCTTCTTCAGATATGAGAGAAGCAAACAAAAGTTAAAGAGGTGATAGGCTGATTGTTGGGTGAAACTGCAGAAACTCAAGAGTTGCCCATAGTTGCTTACACTAATGATTAATAATACCCAAGGCCAATATATATAGCTAAGAAGAAGGCCTGTTGTGGAAATAAATACAATAGGCTCTAGAAAGAAGCTCTAGACGGGTGCCCCTGGCCTTGGACACTCAGTGTCAGTTTGCTGTGGCAACCTCAGCAGGGTATAAATACACAGAGTCCACTGCTTGCTCCAAGGGATCTCTGCCACCTGAAGAGCAGTTGTAATTCTGAGTGATCTCCAGCCCTCACCTGGAGATTGGCAAAAATGGTTCCTCAGGTGGAAATGGCTGGTTTGGAGGGGGGTGTCTATGACATTGTTCCAGTCTGAGGCCCCAAACCTCCTCAAACCCAACCCTCTCCAGGCTCCACCCCTCAAATCTCTAGGAATTTCCCAACCTGGAGGTGGCAACCCTATCTCCTTCCCAGCCAACCATCAGCCTACCTTTATCTGCCTTTCTGACTTCAGCTTTCCATCTCCTCCCACCTCCCTGCAGTATCTACCTAGGAAGAGTACAGTCTTTCTCCACAGTGGGGACCAAAGCAGCTCACATCATTCTTCTCTCCCCCTTTTGATCTGCACAACAACCCTGTGAGGTAGGTTAGGCTGGAAGTCTGAGACTGGTCTGAAATCACCCACTCAGCTTCCACAGCAAGAACCTGGGTCTGGCAGACCCTGCTCTGAAGTGCTAACTGCTACGCCACACTGGCTGTGGTATTGCCTGGTATCACAACTGAACTCCAGACAACAGATCTCTCTCTCTCCCTGGATAAAATAACTGTTTTGGAGGGTGGATTCTATGGCAGTTTATTCAGCTGAGGCCTCTCGCCTCCCCAAACTCTGGCTTCCATAGACTCCACCCAAAAATCTTCAGAAATTTCCCAACCTGGACCAGCCCCAATGAGTTCCCCAAAAAGGCCAAAGTTGGCCTGGAAAGGGCCTTTTACCCCTGCCATTTTACTGAGAGAACCAAGTTTGGTTGCCTAGCAACAGCCACTTAGGGGAAAGTGAGCCTCACAGCAGGAGGAGAAGAGAATGGTTTGACAGCCACTGGCCCACATCATAGCCAGCCAGCCAGCCAGCCATGGAGGATCCATGCATGAGAAACGTCTTTGTCAGGAAAGACAGTCATTTTGGTAGTTTATTCTGACAGGAAAGAGTGGCCAGTCTGACAGTGGGCGAAGGAGAGGAGTGGACCCAGCACCCAGCCAATGGCACATGAGTACTCTTGAGTGGCACTTGATGGGCCAATGGCTGATGGGTCACACAGCCAATGGAAGAGCTGAAAAGTGCAATCACCAGGGCTTTTATATATATCAGACTAGTGATAAGGCCTGTTGCAAAGAGACAGGCAACGGGCACTAGGAAGAGTGCCGGGGGGCGCATGGCAGTCTGCACCATTTGTCTGGGCTGGTGGTGGTCAGCACGGCACTCACCACTCCTGGAGGCCTCCAAGTGGCCTTAGAAGTGGGTGGGGGGCAAAGATGGGCCAGTGGCGGTGAGCACGCCACCAGCGGAGAGGCCCCATGCCGCCATCCCCTACCGGAGGCCTCCCAGTGGCCTTAGAAGCCGGGGGGGGGTCGGGTGAAGATGGGCTGGTGGTGGGCAGTGCACTGCCGGTGGAGAGGCCCCACAGCACCCGCCCCTCCTGGAGGCCTCCCAGCAGCCTTAGAAGGTGGGGGGGTCGGCTGAAGATAGGCTGGCAGTGGCCATTGTGTCATCGGCGGAGAGGCCCCATGGCACCCACCCCTCCCGGAGGCCTCCCAATGGCCTTAGGAGCCAGTTGGGGTGGGGGTGGGCAAAGATGCCCCATGTCACCCTCCCCTCCTGGAGGCCTCCCAGCAGCCTCAGGGCTGGGGCCAGAGGGTGCGACCAGGCTGCACGGAGGCCAGGCAGACCTGTCCTCCTGGCTTCCTACCAGAGTGGCCTCTGGAGCATCCATCCTGGCCGACGGCTCCATGCAGAGTGAGGGCGAGACCCTGGCCAGCAGGTCTGTGGTTGGGACTGATGCAATGGTGGAAGGCAAGACAGCCAATCAATAGGACCCAGGGTGAGTGGCAGATGAGTGGGCCAACTGATTTTGCCTGCATTGAATCTTGCCACCCCAAATGGCTTTTATATATAAGGACAGGATTATGACTGGTCTCTGGTAACATCAGCAAGGAAGACTTTAAAAAAGACTTTTAAAAAGACACTACCAAATGTCACTAATGGGCTAAACAAATCAATAGTCCAGTTTATTATAAGGCAGACCTTTATATTCTGGAATGCTGGTAAAAGCTAAAATTAAATTAACCTACTTCCAGATTCCAAAAAGATAACTGCAACTGTCAGTTTTAAGAATATGAATAATCAGTTACAAGAGGTAAGACACAGGAGAATAGATTCTATCCATCTCACACTGATAGTTTGCATTATCACTCTGATTACATATGTTTCCAGTTTAGTAATAAGAACCTAAAAGAGATATTCCAGGCCTTGGACAATTAAATTCAGCAAATGTGATTCAAAGAGTATCCACAGTATAAACTATAGAAGCTGATGTATGTGGAAACCTGCTTACATCCAGTTATTCTGAGTTCTAGGTCACATAACAGAATCACTATGAATGTCTTTTACAATTTTTGCATCCTGCCTTGCTTAAGAGTAGGAGGAATTTATAAGTCTGAGTTGATCATGGGCCAGCTGCTTTCCAAAATTTCATAGCTGTATTGTATCTATCATGATAATTTAACCCACAAATCAGAGGGATAATACAATTAAAACATCTTTCCTCCTGAAGGCAGTATCTTGCCAGCACAAGCCCTTCCCTTCTAGTTTCATGCTAGCTATTGCATCAGGTTTCTTGCAAAGTTCAAAGGCTTGCACATTACATCACATCATCTTTGAAGAAGATTGTAGATTTTTAAAAAAGCTGTACTGAATTGGCTCCCCTCTCCAGTAATATCATGATCCTGATATAGTATGAAACACAAGATGCAAAATCAAAAGAAGGCTGTGGAAAAGAATTTGGATTTGAGAGTGGAAAGCAATGAGTATATGTCTAGACAAGGCCTATAGCAAATCTGTTAAAAGGGAATACTTTGGCTGGAGTAGGGAAGACCCTATAGATTTTACCCTGAGGTAGAACCCTGTTCAAAATGCATGGGAAATCTGATTCCCTAATAAACAACTGGCAACACTCACTGCTTTCTACCCCTTATAACAGAGTTGACTCACTATTGTAGTAGTGCTATCACAGTTATGAAGCACTTACACTCAGCCATGGGAGGAGCAAATATGCTTCCCATACCAAATCAGGCAGATTAGCTATCATCCTTTGTCTGTTTGGAACGCATACAGACTGACGAATTACAATTCCTGTACCCAGTGTCTCACCGCTTGTATAAGTAGCTAGTAGTCAGGTTATTATACATAAATCCTAAGGACAGATGTAGTTTGAAGCATGCCTGTAGCTACAGTGAGGCATTTTGGGGGCCCGCCCCTTAATTAAAAGCCCTGCCCCACAAATAGCTGTGCCGGAAACCTTGTTTTTAAGGGTTTTTTTAAAAATACTTTTACGTGTGCATGTAGAAACCTTATTTATGAGGAGGGACCTCCACAGGCTTCCCTCTTCCTCCCACTGTGGAATACTGAGGTAGTGCCATGTAATCAGAAAAGTGGAATTCATTGCATTAACACTGGGGATCGATTTGCCTTGGCCCCCTAGAGACAAAGAAGGCATGAGATCTTATTGTATTGTTGACACAGCAAATCAGTAGGAGTGATTTGGCTAGGGTTGCCATCCCCCATTCCCAGTGGGGGTTCCCCAGCTTTGTGGGGTTCTGCTCCACCACTGGCCAGTTTGCTGGTGGGGGAAGTCCCACCTCCAAACAGGGACGTCGCTGGGCAAAGTCCCAGACATGATGACATCACCGAGAAGTGACGTCATTGCATGGGGATGTCAGGGGGTGATGCTCTAGTTTTTGGGCAAACTATATGGTTTTGAAGGCAAAAAAACATAGAGTTTAGCCCAAAAACAAGAGCATCACCCCCTGACATCCCCGACACAATGCCATCACTTTCAGAAAATCCCAAAGAAGAGGTTGAATCCCCCTGCTGGCTGCCAGGTAGGACCTGACAACCCTAGATTTGGCCTCATATATTCTGACCGCATCTCCACCACACAGGCTTTTCTACTGCTTGCTGACCCACTCACCCTCCCTTTAGCATCATGGGATTAGCTTTGGGATTATTTTTGGGGCATAGCAGGAATTTTGGGGGGTGTCCTCTGTTTGGCTATTAAGAGAGCCTTTTTTCACCTGCTTCTTGATGCTGGGTAAGGGGTTTTAAATAGACCTCCTCTGTGGACTGTTTAGGCTGTAATTAGTTTAACAAGGATAGGGTGGGATGATCACAACAGGTAGGGATGATTGACAAGCACCCTGAGGCATCAGCAATGATAGAAGATGGGTCTGCAACAGCACTTCACTGTCCATGTGGGGGGGGGTGGCTGGGAGGGAGTGCCCTCAGTGCTGAGCAACATGCTTCTGAACCTATAGTGGCTGCATGGCACATCAGGGGAAGAGGATGGCATTGGGCACCTCTCAGGACATTGTCTGCAGGTGATGATAAATGACACCTGTGTAAGACACAGGCCAAGTCTGGGGTCAGGGTGGGTCTGCCCAACAATGGCCACCATTGCCAGGCTGCCTAGCACAGCCAGCCTATTTAAATATGTTAGCATATTTAATGATATGCTGCAGATCTGCACAAATAATTAATTAATTGAATAAGCTAGTTAAACCAAATATTGTTGTCTTGTATCTTCATTGACACAAGAGCATCCTATCGGATGTTTATGAGGTCGTATGAGACGGCAGTCAAGGCTGCGAGGAGGGAGTTCTATGCAGCCACTATTGTGTCTGCAAGCTCATGCCCGGCACAGTTGTATAGAATGATTCGGTCGATAACAGCTTTGCCACAGGACAGACAAAATACTAGGGAATTGGATATAGGCTGTGAGGTTTTTGCAAGCTATTTCATAGACAAAGTCTTGTTGCTCCGCCGCGACCTCCCAGCCACACTTGAGACAGTGAGTGAACTTGAGGCTTCATGCACATCTTCTGGTCCCATTCTGGATTATTTCAATCCACTTAGCCTAGAAGAAGTTGACAGACTGATCTCAATGGTATGTCCAACCTCATGCAGCCTTGATCTGTGCCCCTCCTGGCTAATTAAAGCAGGCCGCGAGGGGTTTTGAGGCACCCTTAGGGACATTATCAACAAGTCCCTCTCTGGGGTTTCGGTTTCGGCGTCGCGAATGGCGGCCGCTTCTCGGGATGCTCCCGGAGGCGGTTAGCCCACGCGCAGTTAGGGGGGGTCTTCGCATGTGCGAAAGACCCTAGTGAGCCTTAGGTAAAGGCTCCGAACCGGGGGCGCATGGGGAGTAGCCTCTTTGCCGGCAGACAGCCGGGAAATTGAGGCTTTCTCCCCGCCCCAATCGGCCCCGCTGCGGTGTGCCCGTAATGGGACTTAGCGGCGCCACTGAATTCCAGGAGTGAAGACAGCGTTATGGCTTAACATAAAAAGAAGAAGTGGCATCGAACCGTGAGTTGGAGATCTATTTTGAAGCGTAAATCGGAGCCCCCTGCATGCGTATGAGCGTTGGGAGGAGGGAGGAATTCCCACCCCCTTTGAGAAGCAAGAGCTAAAAAGGGAGCGCGAAGGGGGGCGGAGAGAAGAAAAGGCGTTGGTGAAAGTACCGTTGGGGTTGCATGGAAGATTTTGATCATCTTAGCTTTCTGGGGGATGCGGCACGAACTTTTTAAAAGTAAACAAAAAAACAAAATGTCGATACTGGAAAAAGTCCTGAAGATACCGGAAGAGAAGAGAGGAGGGACTTCCGGTCCAGTTAGCCCCCCCCAAGAGCTTGCTGTCAATCAACAGGAAAAGGAGATGCTGTGCCCTCTGCTGGAACAACTGCGGAAAATCAATGAAAATCTGTTTAAAATGGATAGTCTTCTCATCAGTCGACAGAAACAGATATCGGAAACAACTAGAAAGATGTTGGAGATTGAACAGAAATCGACTTTGATCTTAGGTTTCCAGGGCGTTAAAAAAGAAGAGAAAGAGGATCTCGGATTTACCTTGACAAATGTCTTGGCACCCCTAACTGGCAGTGAAGCGATAAAATTAAAAGAAGAGGTGGATAAGGCTCCCAAAGCCTATTCCGCCTTTATAAAAGAGAATACTCTGCCAGTAGAAGGGGATGTTGAGCATACCAAGCGACAAACTGGAGATCTAATTTCATCTGAAGAGTTTGTGGAGCCCAGGAAGCCTGAAAGCCAGAGGTTCAAGGAAAAAGAGAAAAGAAAGAAGGATTTCATCTTTAAAATACAGAAACTTCTGAAGAGGCATGCCAGCAGGGAGGAAGATGCAGTATTCCAAACTGAGACAAGCGAAGAAGACAGCAGCCCAGGGGAAGGTGGTGATGGAACGGAAGACTTCAAAGTCAAAATGGACTCAATCCGTAACTGGAAGAGATTTAAAAAGAAGATACTTTGAGGACTGTTCGTGTAGCATCTGAAAGGAGCTGTTTAATTACTAACCCCAATGGACTTTACTAACTGTTTTAACAGAGTGACTTTGGACTTTGCAATAGTTAAAAAGAAGATCTTCTAACCACGATGGATGCCAAAACTGGCATTGGTTATTAACCTAAACTAACACTTACTAACAGGAAAAAATTCACTCCATCTTTCAGTTTCCCCATCTGTCTACCCTTCCTGTTTCTTATAAAAAAGAATAAAATTCTCTCTTCTTTAAGAGAGTTTTACAAAAAAAAAAAAAAAAACGTCCCTCTCTGAGGGGTTGTTCCCAGGGGCTCTCAAGGAAGCGATGGTCTGCTCTCTCCTAA
Organism: Gekko gecko; assembly: GCA_029375565.1. NCBI lineage: Eukaryota > Metazoa > Chordata > Lepidosauria > Squamata > Gekkonidae > Gekko > Gekko gecko. Next base: position 122,382,723 of record JAPDNY010000006.1, on the reverse strand, counting down.
AAAACCCATCTCTGGACCTGGCCGAATTGGCCAACTATCAGCCGGTTTCCAATTTGCCCTATTTGGGCGAATTAATAGAGAGGGCGGTGGCGATACAATTGCAGAGCTTTCTGTATGACGCTTCCACGCTTGATCCATTCCAGTCCAGTTTCTGCCTGGGTCACGGGATGGAGACAGCACTGGTCACCCTCATAGATGACCTCCGGAGGCATCTGGATCAGGGCAGGACAGTGGTGCTGCTGTTGTTGGACCTGTCGGCAGCATTCAACATCAGTTACTCGCCCACCACCTTGCTGATGTGGGGATTCAGGGACTTGCCTTGCGATGGCTTGTCTCCTTTCTCCAGGATTGGGGACAAAGGGTGGCACTTGGGGAGAAGCTGTCCTGAAGGTACCCACTAACCTGTGGAGTGCCACAAGGGGCAGTACTCTCCCTGATGCTATTTAACATCTATATACACCCCCTTGCCCAGATAGCCTGGAGGCATGGGCTAGAGTGTCACCAGTATGCAGATGATACACAGCTCTATCTGTTGTTGGGCGGTCAGTCTGGCTCTACCCTGGAAAATCTGGACCAGGCATTGCAGGACGTGGCGGGATGGCTTAGACTGAGCCAATTGAAATTGAATCCGATGATGATGGAGGTTCTATGCCTGAACTGGAGTGGCTCAGGGTTAGGGGTCCCACTACTGGCCTTTGGTGGGGCACCGTTGGTGCCAGCGCTGAAGGTCAGGAGTTTGGGAGTGCTCCTGGATGCTTCCCTGACAATGGAGGCCCAGGTAACAGCTGCTGCCAAGGCAGCCTTTTACCATCTTTGGCTGATTAGGCAGTTGGTCCCCTTCTTCAAATGCAATGATCTGGCTTCAGTGATCCACACTATGGTCACCTTGAGGTTGGACTACTGCAATGCTCTCTACAGGGGGCTGCCCTTGGGGCAACTCTGGAAGCTACAGTTGGTGCAAAATGCGACGGCCAGGCTGTTGATGGGCCTTCCTATGTGGGAGCACATCCAGCCTGTGCTAAAGTCACTGCCAATAGCATTCTGGATCCACTTCAAGGTGCTGGTTTTGACCTTTAAAGCTCTTTATGGTCAGGGGCCTGCCTACCTGAGGAACTGCCTTTCCCCATATGTTCCCCAGAGAGCACTGCAATCTGGAACACAAAACCGTCTGGCCCCACCTGGGCCTAGGCATGCCAGGCTGGCATCAACTAGGACCAGGGCATTTTCCCTGGTGGTGCCAATGCTCTGGAATGAGCTCCCCAGAGAGATCAGGGCCCTGTGGGACCTCCGGCAATTCTGCAGGACCGTGAAAATGGAGCTTTTTCTCCAGGCGTTTCAGTAGGAATGATACTATATCGGCTGAGCTGCACTTGCACTTTATTACATGACGCCGCCACCCTCAAATGGTTTTAACTGTATTTATTTGGAATTGAGTCTAGTTATTTTATGTATGTACTTATGTTGGTTTTATAGTTGTATGTAAGCCGCCCTGAGCCGCTTCGGTGGGAGGGCAGGATAGAAGTCAAACAAACAAACAAACAAACAAACAAACAAATAAATAAATATTGGGGGTGCAGAGGCAAAAGACTGTAATGATTCTAGCATCACAGTATCTGAGGTCCAGCCAAGGGCTTTGTGTGTTGAGTGCTACAGAGAGGTTTTGTTCTGAGACCTATAGCAGGATTTGAGAACCTGTTACCACGATATGAGAAGCATTTTTGTTTGAATATGTGTATCATCTTATGAGATTTGATGCTTAAACCTGATCAAAATTTTCTTATAAAATGCCAAAAAAATCAGTAATGTCATGGGTAATAAAAGTGGAAATATAAATTTACTTATGGAGCCACCATTACAGTTTTTCTTTCGTTTAGAGAAACTTTGATGAACATGATTTATAGGTAGAACAAAGTTTGAGTCCAGTGTCACCTTTAAGACCAACAAAGTTTTATGCAAGGTATGAGCTTTCTTGTGCACACACGAAAGCTCATACCTTGAATAAAACTTATTTGGCCTTGAAGGTGACACTGGACTCAAACTTTGTTCTGCAGCTTCAACACAGCTACCCACCTGGATCTATAATTTATAGATGAAATGTAACTCCTTTAAAGCTGACAAAGAGCTATAATACTCTGAGTAGTAAGAGCTGTTTTTTTGGAGCAGATAAGGCAGACCTCATATGTGTTTACTTCATATGCACTGGGCAGGCAAACGTGCCTCTAGTTATTGAAAGCAAGTAGTAAGGATTTTATCAGCAGGTTTGAAAAACAAGAGACATTACTGCTAAATCAGCCCTAGAGATATTCAAATAGCCCTAGAGATATTCAAATGACAGCCAAATTAATCTTCAACATGAATTGGCAAGGACCCCCCCCCCAGATTCAAGATTGGCCATTGAAAGTAAAAGAGAACCATGTATTCGTGAAAATGGTGTTGCACTAACCAGTAACTGTTGTTTATTGATTGGTCTTCTGTGCAGGCCCACATGGGACTGTGCATGTGCAGGCCAGCCATGAAGATGAAGATGCTAAAGTTTTCTAGTGCGCGGGGCATTATGTCTCCCCCTGGCACATGCTGGTGTTTCCCAGCCAAACCAGTGCATGACAGGCGAGAACAGTCTTCCTCCCTTGGTCCTCCTTTCACTGGCATGGAGAAGATGTTCCCCTGAGGAGAAGCCCACAATGAGGAAAGGAGGAAGGATTTGTACCTGCACAGAAGACCATTCAATGAACAACAGCTACAGATAAGTGCAACCCTGTTTTCATTTTCATAGCTTCACTGTAATCCAACATGGGAGAACAATGAGCCCACATACTGAGGAGGAAGTATGGGCTGACCAGTGGAAAAAAGACTGTACCACTGTTTTTTCTTCTCTAGGAGACTACATCAATGGAGGAGTATCTCATGAAGGTGGATGCAGAAGACCAGGTGACAGCCTTGCAGATATCTACTATTGGAAGTCTACCTAGAAGAGCAACTGAGGAAGCCTGTGCTCTGGTGGCATGACTTTATTCAGGAAAGGGTACAATAGTCTGATAGTTGAGACCATCCAGTGAGAGAGATTCTGTGAGGAGACTGCATGGCATTTACTGGCCCTGGAAAAACAAACAAACAAGTTCTGATCCTTGGAGATGTTTTTAGACCTTTGCAAATAAAAAGTAACGTGCTCCTTCTATCAAGTGTGTCTAATATTAGCTGTATTGGTGATGTAGGTAGAAAAATATAGGGAGCACAGGGCTGCTGAGAGCCACCATGGGCCCCCAGACAAAGATTCCATCTGCCCCCCATATGACCCTGATCCAAACAAAATATAATAAAATGGATGTATCTTGCTGTTACCATGTATCTATAGTAATAAATGATGTGGCCTCTCTGTCCATGTTTGCTTGTTTGTTTATTTATATCCCACTATGACACACGCCCCCTTTTATATATATTGACAGTACTGTGAGGGTCTGCGTGTGGTGCCTGGTCAGAGCTGCTGCTGATTTTTTCTGACCAGTCCTCTATGCAAATCTACAATAGTCTCTTCGAGGTAATAGTTTTACTTCTTGGTCAGGGATATGTGTAAGGACCACTGCTAAGTGTATTTATCATGAAATAGATAGGCACCACAGCTTGCTAACTAAAACTGAACAGGCTTTATTTACAAACAACATAACAGGGGGATGGAAGTTGCACAGAGGATATTTTGTTTCCTTTCAGGCTTTAGCTCTTTCCTTTATGTTCACTTAGGCTGTATGTTTATTACTTTCCGTTCATACATAGATGTTCATCAGTTCACAACACACACCTCAGATCTCACTCTCCAGTCACTCCTTTAGTGGTTAACTTTTGGCTGGCCCTTTGAGTCTAACTGGTCACCTGACCAGCCTTCCAGACTCCTCTCTTCAGATCCTCTAGCCTTTGCTCAGCCACTATAGAAGTCCCTGTGGAGCAGTGTCTTTGGTATCTGTGACCACTCAGGTCTTATACTTTTACTCTCCTCAGTATATTAGAAGAATCAGTGCAGATTGCTCTCAAGCCCCAGTTCTTTACATAAACTGTTCACAGGCTGTTTCCACAGAGCTACAGAGATCCAGTTCGCTGACAGACTCCTTGTTAGCTCTCTGTCCAACAACAAAATTAAACTGCTGCTTCTCAACTGCCAATTCCCAAATGGACCATTTTGTCTGTTAAACGCCAATCACTGAGGGTTCTGAGCTAAATGGCTCCCTCCTCACTCCATCATGTGACTCAGCAGTGTTCTATGTTTACTTTCTGCTGGTCCCAGATCTTTAAGTCCATCACACCCACCTTTCTCCCCAAAGGAGAAAATAAAAATAAAGAGGGGCACAGAAAAACTGGGTGAAGTGAGATAGAAATGAATGACAAACGTGTGGAAAAGAGGGAGAGAAAAGGAAAAGAAAGAGAAAGGTTGTTCCAGCTTGCTGCGGCTTCAGGCTAGGGTTGCCAACCTCCAGGTGGTAGCTGGAGACCTCTCACTATTACAACTGATCACCAGGTGACAGAGATCAGTTCATCTAGAGAAAATGGCCACTTTGGAAGTTGGACTTTATAGCATAATGCCCCAAACTCCACCTTTTGATATTCCACCCTCCAAATTTCCAACTCAGAGCTGGCAACCCTACTGCAGGCCAAGAGTTAGTGAGGCAGCCAACAGCCAGGGTTGCTTGTCTTGCTCCATGGCTGGATTAGTTGATAGGTTTAGCATGATCTGTTAGGCAAGTTTGCTTCCGTCTTGGCGAAAGAAAAGTCTAGCTGATAGCTGAAGCCTGGCTCAGTGGATCCCTAGGGGACTGAGGAGGTTGTCCAGACCTCTGTTTGCTCTGCTGTTTTCTTTCATTGGAACTATAGGAACTATGATAAGGGAGATTTTGAGGGGTGGGATAGTATCTGTAGGATCTTTGATATTGAGAATGATAGCCATGCCAAGGGAAGTACCTAGGCTTATAGGCTGGAGGAGGGGTGCAGTAATGTCCAATGTCTTGGAGGTTAATTTGTTCTTCTACATCATGTCTAATGCAATGTTTGTCTCCCTCAAAGGGAGTGATGTGTGAGGACTATGGCCCATGCTATAGTCTGGCTGGAACAGTCCATGGCATGCCTGGCTACATGGAGTTGTTGCTTGCCTAGCTTCATACCCTCATCATGAATGATCTTAGTGATATCTTATTGCCTGGCAGTGTATCAATACATTGGGACATACGTTCCTAAAGAAACATCTGCTAGTGATTCATCACAGCATTGAAGTTGGCTACCCTAACAGCCAAAGCACCTGAAGAGTTAATCTTGTGACCTAAAGGTTCCAATTTTTGACCCTCCTTGTCAAATGGGGTTGAGTGTGAGCCACATCTCTGTTTAGATGGAAGCACTTCTGCTACCAGTGAGTTAGCCAGTGGATGGGTGAACAGAAATTCGCCCTCTTCTTCCTGCACTCTATACATATTCTCTATTTTTTCACCAACAGAGGCATGTAGGCTGGTTTAGATGCTGCTGGAAATATTGAACACTCCCTGTAAGTTTGTACATCAGGTAGTGCTGAAGGCTAATCAAGCATCAGTGTCAAAGGATCCTGTTGAGGCTCAATACTGAAGGATGGAGGTGATGATACTGAATGCCTGGTTGGATAAGGCTTGGCCTGATAATCCCAAGATCCCCATTATGGTAGATACATCAAGGATGCATTGTGGTAGAGAGGAACCATGAAGCTTGTGATGAGCCCCAAAGGTAGGGTCCCTGAGTACAGATCCTTGGGCCTCTTCCGTCTTGCTGTGCTTAGACTTGGAGAGGAGGGTGGTACTTCTGGTGTGTTCCTCAGCAACACAGAAGGTATACACAGTGGTGGCACACATCTGGCAGACATTCTCTAGGGTTGCCAGCTCTTCATTGGGAAATACCTGGAGATTTTGGGGAGTAGAGGCTGGGGAGGGTGGGATTTGGGGAGCTAAGGGACCTCAATAAGGTATAATGCCATAAAGTCCACCTCCAAGGTAGCCATTTTTTCCAGGGTGAACTGATCTTGGTCATCTGGTGATCAAATGTAATAGCAGGAGATCTCTAGGTGTCACCTGGAGGCTGGCAACCCTAACGTTCTCTCAGAACTGCCCCTTGCCAGGATACTGGATGTCTGAGAGAATGCTTAGATCTATGCTTGGATTTTGATTTCCTTGGTGGTGGTTCCAACAAGGCCTTCAGAACCAAGGCTGACCTGTGTGTGTGTGTTTGTGTGTTGGATCTGATGCTGGTATCAAGGGCACTGAAACCGCAGATGGAGTGCAGACCTTTTTTTCCAACTGTACCAGACACTTTTTGGGGTGAGTCTCAGGAATGTCTAATGTTTCCCCCAGTAAATGTGAAGCCCTTTCATGCTGAGCCTTGGGTTTGAACTGGTGGCACATGCTACAGGCCCCAACATTTGTGGCCCTTCACAAGACACATAAGGCACAGCTTTTGCTCAACAGTCTGGGCCATTTTTGTCCCACACTCGCAATATTTCTTAAACAGCACCATTAGGATTAACTTTGGTCATACCCGAAGGAAATAATTTTCTGAGGAAAACTAAGAAGCAGAAACCACTAAAGATGATCTTACATTCATAGCAGCAAAGGATTTAGGGAGGTGCATGATCTCTGCCTCTGTCACATGCCAATTTGGGCAGGAAATGGGGGTGCATGCCAAAGGGGAGGAGGAGTGCTCCAAGCACATAGGAAAGCACTACAACAAATGTTGGAATCTTCATCTCCACAGCTGGACTGCACAGAGGCCACACAGATGAAATTAACAGTTTACAAAAGAAAAGTGTTGTGTCCACATTAGACTTATTATTGTCAGGAGTTGAACAGATGATGGATCTGGCAACAGAACAGCTACAAGCAGCATCATGATCACTCAATGTAATTTTTATGCTTATGTGGATAGTATGGGGGGAGAAGGAAGGAAAGCCAGAATAGATGGTGGGAGGGAAGAAAAATGAAGCAAAAGGGGAGAATGGGGATTATAATGGAGGGAAAGAAGCAGAGAAAGGGGGATACTGTGAAGACTGTGAGTGAGAAAGAAGGAAAGAAAGCAGAGGTAGCATGGGAGGAGGACCATTTTCAACCATATATTGTTCAAATGCAAGTAATTTTGAGTACAACTATAACATCTCTCCTTATAAATAATTATATTTTGGTTTTGCAAGATTCCATGCGCTTCCATTGGCTGTAAAATGCCCTCTCTCCAACATTGGCCCATCAGCCGCCACTCAAGAGTACTCGCGTACCATTGGCCGAGTGCTGGGTCTGCTCCTCTTCCCCACCCACTCCCCCTTCAGACAGATTTTGCATGTCAGATTTACTGGCAGACAGCTCTCTCTCCTGAGGAAGACAGTTCTCTTGACTCCTGTGAGGGACTGTCCCCTCAGTAGCTGTCGGTAGGCAACCAAGCTTGGTTCTGTGATTAAAAAAAAAGGACTTTCAGCATAACACCCTCCCCCGCCCATAACCCCCTCCCCAACAGCCACTTTTCTGTCAGAATAAATGGAAAAAGGCTCTTTCTCCTGCTTAGCTTCAGCATGGCTAGCTGGCTGGCTAATGAGGTGGGCCAGCGACCATCAAACCCTTTTCTTCAACTCCCCACTGTGCAGCTGACTTTCCCCTAGGGCTGCCAATTTCCAGGTGGGACCTGGAGATCTCCCACTGTTACAATTGACCTCCAGATGACAGAGATCAGTTCCCCGGGAGAAAATGGTTGCTTTGGAGGGTAGACTCTATGGCATTATACCCTGCTGAGTCCTTCCCCCCCCCCAAATGTTGCCCTCCACAGGATCCACCCCCCAAATCTCCAGGTATTTCCCTAATCAAAGTTGGCACCTGTACTTTCTCCTCTGTCAGTAAAAGGCCCTTTCCACACCTATATTGGCCTTTGGGAGAAAACTCATTGGGCCCAGTCCTGATCAGATTGCCAACTCCAGGTGGGCAATTCCTGGAGATTTGAGGGATGGAGCCTGGAGAGGGTGAGGTTTGAGGAAGGGTGGCACCTCAGACAGGTACAATGCCATAGACTCCACCCTCCAATCCAGCCATTCCCTGATGGGGAACCATTGTTGCCAATCTCCAGGTGGGGGCTGGAGATCACTCAAAATTACAACTGCTCTCTAGGAGGGAGGGGGTAGGAGATGGAAAACTAAAGGTAGGTTGATGGTTGGCTGGGAGGGAGATAGGGTTGTCAACTCCAGGTTGGGAAATTCCTGGAGATTTGAGGGGTCGAACCTGGAGAGGTTGAGTGTTGAGGAGGGGTGGAACCTCAGACAGGTACAATGCCATAGACTCCACCCTCCAAACCAGCCACTCCCTCCTGGGGAACCACTGTTACCAATCTTGGAGGTGGGCTGGAGATCACTCAAAATTACTACTGCTCTTCAGGTAGCAAAGATCAGTTCCTCTGGAGAAAATGGTGGACTGTGTCATTATACCCTGCTGAGATTGCCACAGCAAATTGTCACTGAGTGCCCAAAGCCAGGGCACTCTCCCAGAGCCTCTTTCTAGAGCCCGTTGTATTTATTTCCACAACGGGCCTTATTCCTAGTATATTATAATACACTATTTAATAATCAAATGTTTTCATCGCTATAAGGTTTACCTTGATATTCAGACATGCTGGGTGTAGTTGGGTGTATTTGCAGTTTGAATGTGTATTTGCATTTTTGGTTGTAGAAAACTACCTGTGCAATTTTAACTTCTTAAACACAGCTGCAACATCCTAAGCCCATTGACTTCAATTATTTATACATTTGACATTGCTAAAGGAGTAAAACATAGGCTTGATAAGAAAGTAAGTAATGTGTATGTTTCAACTTTTTCCAAAAGTCCTATTTTTTCCTGGAAAAAACTGTCACCCTCCCAATCACATCTGGAGGTTCCTGAAGCATGAATCCACATGGAAAGATCACCTGGGCTGAGGACAGGCAAGAGCTCTGAAATTAGATGTAACTTATAGAAGGCATTTCTGGCCACACCTGTAGTCCAAATGGAGGATGCTTCAGAAAGATGTGATGTGTGAAAGTATCCTAAAGAATGTATGTGTTACAAAGTGTGCAACGACTGTGTTGCCAGCAACATCTCAGCTAGCTGCATTGTACCACTTGACTTCAGTCACTCTTTAATTGAACTGCATAGCTTTCTATATAATCCATTTGACTTCCATGTAGACATTCCCATGATCTGCAGCTGTGCATATCCCCACCACATTTCTTAAGATGACTTGGATGCAAGGTTGTTGTGTTACCCAAATGGCCCATACACACATGTGCTCAGGGCAAATATTATTGGGACCATATTGCTTATGTCTACCAGGATCCAAAATGTGATCTAATGTCTTATAAGAGTGTGCAAATTGTTAGAAATAAAAATACATTGGGTTAAAGTTAAGGATTTATTAAGAAAAAGAATAGCAAAGGGGATTAGCAAATTGAATAAAGAATTTGAAACACATGCACACACATACACTATAAATAAATGTTCTACAAATCCTAACTTCTACAAAATCCTAAACTAAACTGATAGCACTAATTTAAAGAGAACATAGAAATGAAGGAGAGAAGGAGGAAGAAAGAGATGCCAGCCTGTCCTGCTGAGTGAATTCCTGTAGAGTCTGTCAGAGGAAGGAGAAAGTGTCATGGAAGAGGGCAAGTTGGAGGAGCTGAGCGCAATCTTTACAGATGGCTGCATTGGGATAGCAGGGCCAATGCAGAGGCCTGAGCACATTCCTCACTATGCGTTCCCCATGAGAGTTTTGGAGCAAGTTGCTGGAGCCCAGTATTGAGGTGGGAACCAAACAGATGAAACACAAAAGCTGGGGTTCTTGAAGCTAACTTATACCCTCAAAGTGTGAAGATGGGTGGAATTAAGATCCTTCTCCAAATGGATTGGATTGAAACCAAAAGCTTTAAACCTCATTGGCAGATCATAAGATAACAAGGAAAGAGAAGTTGGGGATATTGATTACTTCTTTGATTAAGTTTATGACCCAAATGGAATAACAAGTTTAGGTTATGTGGCCACCATTTTTTTGGACTGAATTCCAGAGGGGGCATAATAAAGGAAATTAAAATTGGAAACTGATGGACAGATCCTGTTAGTGTTTGTGGATGCCAAACCAATTAATCGAGAAACTGTTATTACCTTTGAATAGGGGTGGGGGGAGTGAGCTCACTTGCATTTGTCTTTTCCCAAGTGTGGAGGTGATTGCATTACATCCTCTCTCTGAAGTGGTGTGATTTGCTCTGTGGTGTTTCCCTTCTGCCTCCAACCTACTATTCCAAACTTTGTTAGAGGCCAAATTAAGAAATAAAATAAAAAGGATGCATATTCTTTCTGGAGGATCCATGAAGGGATCCCAGCTACGTACTTGAGCACTGAGCTAAGTACCTGCTGATGGGGTGATAGTTGACCCACAGCATGATCTCATATTTATTTAGTGACAGAAACAAAGTCAGAAGTTGTTATTCGGCTGTAAAACTTAACGTAAAACATGGCCTTTATTGTCATCTATAGGAAGAGGATGTCCATACAATGTAAACTGTTCCTCCTTGTAAAGAAATAAAATGAGAGACCTCTACATATTTGGGGTGTTAATTTCTTGAGATGAATCCTGATAAAGTTCTTGCTGGAAAATTCTTATAGACTAGCTTGGATCCTGACTTGCTCGTCCATAGTTGTACATGCAAACATGAATGAGTCAAACAAGAATGCACTGAAGCTGTGTTATAGTGAATCATACCATTGGTCCATTATTTATTTATTTCATAGAATCATGGAATGTTAGAGTTGGAAGGGACCTTGCAGGTCATCCAGTCCAACCCCCTGCACTCTTATTTATTTATTTGTTTGTTTGATTTGATTTCTTAACTGCCCTTCCCTGCTTACGCGGGGCTCAGGGCGATTTACGACAACATACAATCCAATACAAATTTTAAAACCAGTTAAAACTACAAAAATTCCATACTAAAACATTCAGCATAAGTATTTAAACACTTTAACAGGATGGCATGATTAGCATTCAGATTTTCATGATTTCATGATTTTCATGAGGGGGAGGGGAGGGTGCCAGGCAGATGTAAAGGAACTATTGCTGGCCTCAACCAAAGGCCTGGCGGATCATCTCTGCCTTGCATGCCCTGCAGAACTTTAATAGATCAGGCAGGGCACGGATGTCATCTGGCAAAGAGTTCCACCAGGCCTGGTCAAGGCCAACCACATATCTTTGGGGCCAGGAATCACCAGGAGACGTTAGTATTGTCTACTCAGACTGGAAGTGGCTCTCCAGGGTCTCAGGCAGGGTCTTTCACATCACCTACTACATGATCGTTTTAACTGGAGATGCTGGGGATTGAACCTAGAGTGCTCTGCATATCGTGCAGATGCTCTACCACTGAATCATAGCTCCTTCATGCAGTTCTGCAACAGAATTATTATTTCAGTTTGCAGAGAAGACTCAATATTAGACTCCATAATGCTCCTCACACTGTTTCTGGGAGTCCACAGGCCCAGAGGAGCACAATTTCAGAGACCACAGAAGTCTGTAGTTGGAGGGGTGGGGAACTTACCTTCGTCTAGTATAATTCTGTGCACACTGCTTAGAAGCCAAGCCTGTAATATGAAATGCAATCTCTTTTGGAAGATGGCCACGTAAATCATCTTGGAGTGCTTTTGTTTGTACTGCTTTCAGAAGTAAGTGACTTCTCTAAGGCCAGATTGATTTTATCTTAGGATGTGATTCATATCAGGGTATGATAGGGTTCCTGGATGTGGTTAGTGTCTGAGTGGGAGGTCTATAATGAGCCACCTTGAGTTCCATAAAGGAAGAAAAATGGGATATAAATACACCAAATGAATAAAACTATAAACTTAATGTTTGTGAATAAAGAGGATTTCTCTCTCCCTTTTGAAATGACATACTCAGAAGTGGTGCCTGCTGGGCTCACTGGCTTGTCCTTATAGGCAAAATCCTTTATAACCTATGTACTCAGTTTCCACTGAAGCTAATGGGGCGGACATATTGCCTTGACCTCAGTGTTACATGTTCCTAGCCAACGGCTGGCTGAGAAGAAGTCCATTGAGACTATGGTGATACATTGTTGCACACATAGTTGTGTACACAGTGACTGATTGTGCCTAGAGTAGATACTAAAAGCTGATGGACATTAAACTATAAAAGCATGGTTACATGTCTAAGGTTTTGGTTAGCCCTTCTTCATAATCCCTATGTTCATGGTTTGTCAAGAAATACCGTTATAATGTAGGTATACGGGAAACTGCGGTATTCACAAACATGCCTTTCCATTCAAAAGGGCATACTAATTTATTTTATTATAGTAGCAGCAGCAACAGCAGCAGTAGCAGCAACAGCAGCAGCAGCAGCAGAAGAAGAAGATTTTTATACCCTGCTTTCATCTACTTTAGGGAGTCTCAAAGTCACTTGCAATTGTATTCCTTTCTCCTCCTCACAACAGTCATCTTTTGAGGTGAATGGTGCTGAGTTTTGAGAGAACTGTGACTGGTCCAAGGTCACCCAGCAGGCTTCACATGGAGAAGTGGGGAATCAAACCCAGTTCCCCAGATTAGAGTTTGCCACTCTTAACTACTATACCATGCTGGCTCTCCATATACACTTTCAGCTACTAGAAGGATACAGAATCATAGCAAAGCAGGAATAGTAAGATACCAGAAAGTAATACAGCTTTCATGAAACTCCACATTAGATATATACTGAGGACATCTATGTGAAGAAATTTTAAAATATTTTTGCATTGTTTTGTGCCCTTATCAGGTTTGCTTAAGTTTACTTCTGACTTATTTCATTTATTTATTGGGAAAGGACTGAAATGCACAAATGGGGCTACAAGGTGATATTTTAAACACCTGATGAAAAAGACTTTCCTTTCCTTTCCTCCAGGAAATTCTGGAGTGTAGACTTTCCATCTTCCTGACCCTGAGGGACACTTTCCATGAACACACCTTTTCCTGTTGCACCACCAACCATCTCTTCATTTCCAGCAACTGTGTGCAGGAGGAGACATGTCCAAGATTTCATGAGCTCTTAGTGCTACCTGAGCACAGTCATAAAACATCATGTGTACAAGAAGAGGGCAATGAGTTAAGCAAGAAATGTTTCAGAGTACAGAATTCTACACAGGAAGAGGGAAGCCTTTTCAGTCCCCTGAAATGAAATCAACCCATCCCTAGAGAAATCACAATGAACTGCTAAATAAGTCGGTGCAGACAGAAACTGTCCAACATAATATGGTTTATATTGGCATTTTTGGAAGGGCTTACATTTCAAATAACAGCCAGTAGAATATTTCCATACAGGAACTGATCATCTGCATATCAGAATGATAACATGGAATTGTATATTTATATTTTATTTTGTTGAAATATAGCCTGCCTTTCCTTTGTTGCTTAAGGCATCTTACAAAATCCAAATTAAAAAAAAGCTACAATAAACTCCAAGTAACCCCCTCCCCAAAAACTGGCAGCCTACACCTCGTTAAAAGCCCTGGCAAATAAAATGGCCTTGCAGCAGCACCTCCTAAACATTTATAGAGATGGTGTCCTCCTCACCTCTTCAAGAAGTCCATTCCATAGTGTGGGGGCTACCATAGATAAAGCATGGGCTCCAGTAGCACCAGGCAGGACATCTTAAGGAACTAAGGCAACCTGAGGATTGTCCAAGCATGAGTAGCCTATACACACAATTTTTGAGAAGGACAAGACAACTTAATTTACGTGTGGGATGGATGCACATGTTTCTGTTAGTGGGTAAAATAGCCAGAACACCCAGCACTACATGTTGCAAGCTGGGGGCCTGCTGGGATGCATGAATGATGTGAAGTCCATCTTTGTGGGGAGTATTGGCATACAGACACTCAACATCCATACTGGTTCAAACGGTATTTCTTGAGAGACTGTCAACGGGCTGAAGTCTGAAATTCTGTGGTATCATGCAAGTAACTGCAGGTGTGGAGGGTAGAGGGCCTGAGGATGGAATCCAAATAGCTAGACACCCCTACAGTGGTTGTGCCAATGCCTGAGAAAATGGGGTGTCCCAGATTGCCAAGCTTGTGTACTTTGGGCAGCAGATAGAATGTGCTTGAGCAAGGTTCCTTTTGTGTACTCATATAGATTTGCTCCTGTATACATGTGGACAATTATGGATTATGTCTCCTTGTATATAATTGTGAAGTGGGGTGGCACTTTCCAGCTCTCCCATTGGCTGTGCAATGCACTCCCTAAGCCATTGGTCCATCAGCCACCACTCAAGAGTACTTATGTGCCATTGGCTGGGGGCTGGGGCTGGTCCCCTTCCTGGCCCACTCCCTCTTCAGCCACTGTTCCTTGTCAGAAGCTCTGGCAAACAGCTGTGTCTCCCAACGAAGACACTTCTTCTGCTTGGATCCTCTGTGAGACTAACTTTTCCCTCAGTGGCTGTTGTGAGGAACTCATTGGGGCCAGTGTCAGGTAACCCTGTCATTTGGATGGAATGTGAGGGAGTACCTTCTTCCTCCCAGCCTCTCATCAGTACCGTTCTATTGCTTACATGTTATCATTGTTCTGACCTTGTGGTGTCTCCAGATGCTGGGTACTATGCTGGGAATCAAAGCCTTTTAAATTGTTTTCTTGCTTTACTTGCTTGCTTGCCTGTGCGCGTGAAATGTATTCATTGGCTTCAACTAGTTAAGGGGTGTTTGAATTTACTATAAGTCAGGGGCCTCCATTATCCATGGCCATTCCTGACACAAGCTGTATACGTGTCTTTAGTTATGATTCACCAATAAACAGATTCTTGTTATGAAGCCCTGCATTCTGTGACCTGACTAAGGAGCCTGACAGCCAGCCCTGACTAGGGTTGCCAGCTCCAGGTTGGGAAATTCCTGGATATTCTGTGTCAAAGGAAGCCAGTGTAAGGAAGCCACAGTTTGGGGAGGGGAGAGGAGAGGCCTCAGCTGAATAGAATGCCATAGAGGCCACCATCCGAAGCAGCTATTTTCTCGGGGGGGGGGAGAGAAGAGATCTGTTTTCTGGAGTTCAGTTGTGATACCCAGTGATCTTCATGCTCTACCTGGAGATTGGCTACCCTAGGCATAGTAGTTAGCGCTGTGAACCAGAAGGGTTAAGCTGACCATATATATTATAAAAGTACAACATTTATTAGGATGTACACATATTAAAATATATACAGGTTAAAAATATTTTTCAAATATCAGACTAATAAAAGCATATCAAATATTAATACACATGATGGATCAACACTTTCCAACTGAAGACCAAACGCGTTTCGGCCTCAAAGGGCCTTCCTCAGTGATCACTATTACAACATAGTATAGACACACATTCAAGCATATGTATACAAGATCTTTAGTACACTTGTATAAAGCCCAGATGTTGTATCTTTATATGTTTTGTAATTGGGTCTCTAGTATTAATGATGGCCCATAGGTATAGCCATGTCCATTCCAATTATTCTGGTAACAGAGATTTCATAAGTCTGAGTGTGTGCCACTCCATCAAGGTAAAGATTCTCCTTCAAGGGGGAGAGGAGAATATATAAGTTGCTTTGGTCCCCATTGCAGAGAAAAACTATTTTTCCTCCTGGGGAACAATTGTTGCCAATCTCCAGGTGAGGGCTGGAGATCATTCAGAATTACAACTGCTCTCCAGAAGGCAGAGACCAGTTCCCCGGGAGCAAATGGTGGACTCTGTGTCCTCATACCCTGCTGAGATGGCCTCCCTATGACAGCCAATATGACGTAGCAGTCAGGGCTTCAGAGCACAGTAGAGGCTGCAGGTGTGGGGGGAGAGACAGAAAGCTGAAGAGTCAGGGGCAGTCAATGGCAGGTTGATGCTTGGCTGGGAAGGAGATAGGGTTGCCAACTCCAGGTTGGGAAATTCCTGGAGACTTGAGGGATGAAGCCTGGAGATGATGGGGTTTGAGGAGGGGTGGGACCTCATACCAGGACAATGTCATAGACTCCACCATCCAAACCACCCGTTTCCTCCTGGGGAACGATTGTTGCCAATTTCCAGGTGGGGGCTGGAGATCACTCAGAATTACAACTGGTCTTCAGAAGGGAGAGGGAGGAGATGGAAAGCTGAAGTCAGAAGGGCAGACAATGGCAGGTTGATGCTTGGCTGGGAAGGAGATAGAGTTGCCACCTCCAGGTTGGAAATTCCTGGATATTTGAGGGTTGGAGCCTGGAGATGGTGGGGTTTGAGGAGGGGTGGGACCTCAGACTGGGACAATGCCATATACCTCACCCTCCAAACCAGCAACTTCCTCCTGGGGAACCATTGTTGCGAATGTCCAGGTGAGGGGTGGAGATCACTCAAAGTTACAACTGCTCTTCAGGTAGCAGAGATCAGTCCCTCTGGAGAAAATGGTGGACTCTGTGTCATTATACCCCGCTGAGGTCACTACATCAAATTGACACTGAGTGCTCATGGCCAGGGCACTCTCCCAGACCCTCTTTCTAGAGCTTGTTGTATTTATTTCCACAACAGGCCTTATTTCTAGTCTACATAATATTTAAATTCTTTCTGATATTTCTTAGTGGGGTCTGAACAGGGGTCTATAAGATGAGATATTATACAGTTGTTTCTCAATCTCCTGCATATCATCCAACTTGTTCATGACAAGAATTGCCCTTCCTTTGTCAGCTTCCTTGATTATGATCTCAGGATTGTTAGTGAGGTGGTTTCATAGCATTCCCTTAGGAATGACTGAGTTTATGTTTTATGCAATGATGTTTGCTAATTACTTGAGCTTGGGCACAGTGATAAAATCATTATATTTAGAAATCTACTGTGGTATTGCAGCCTTGAGAGGGGGAATCCATGTAGGGTTCTTCTTTTCATTAAAGAACAGGTTCTTCTGCCACATTGATAGTGTGATGTGAAAGGCTGTCATATTGATTGACAAACAGAGCAGGCAGCATTGAAGGGAGTTGACTTAACAGTTAAGCTATTTCAATCATCCAAATGAAATAAGGAATCCTTACCTGTTATGAAATTATTCATGTCAGTTTATTCGGGCATATTTTCTTACTTTCAATAGGAAAAAAGACAACAAGAAAAACATGTTATAACAAAAAACAAAGGTTATTTTCAAGGTCTACAAAAATGGGGATCTAGGGGTGCCAGGGGGACTAGTTACCTTCTGTGTGTTCTTCTGAATGCAAGACGGGCTACATATGATAAGAAGGGTACCTCAGATGGAATGTGGGGCTCAGCAGTTCTGACTATTCTGCCCTTGAATTCTATTATCTAAAAATTAGATAATGCAGGCTTAATTTAGCATATAGCGCAGCCGTACAGCACCAGCACAGTTAGAATGTTGGATTATAGGACTGTCAGTCCCTTGGTGGAGGATCCCCTGCCCCCCACCTTTTGTTTCCCACCAGTTCTCTGGGCCATTTTAAATTTTTAAAATGGCCGTTGGACTAATAGCATGATGTCACTTCCAGGTTTTCCCAGGAACTCATGTCATGCATCTCTAAGAATCACTGGAAGCTGTGTGGTAAAGTCTTGGTTTCAAATATTCAGCCAGCTATGAAGCTCCCTATGTAACCTCAGACTGGCCTTTTAATCTTAGCCTAACCTACTTCACATGGTTGCCTTGCATATGAAATGGGGAAGGGGTGAGGGGGCTGCCCTGAGCTCCTTGGCAGAAAGAGCTGGATTCAATGTATAAATGTATATATGTATGTAAAATATTATACCACACTTTATCTCCTCAGACTGAAAGGGATTAGAAATTTGCCCACAATTAACTGAGCAAAATTTAAGTTGATGCCACTGGGAGACAACACATTTGACTATGGGTATTTGACTGGGAGTGTATTTGACTATAGACATTTTTGGTGGTGCCCAGATGTCATTACCTGTCTTGGAACACTGATTCCTAGAGATATTATGCATATGAGTATGCTAAATTTTAACAAGCTAATTGCTGATATCTTTGGATCTGGACAGATGGGCAACTTTAAACCTGTCTCTATGGGGTAAAGTAAATACACTAAAAATGAATATTATACCCAGGATTATTTATATTCAGCATAATCCTTGGCTCTGTATCCACCAACAAATAAGGGAGTGTGTTGTCTTTTGATAAGGTAGAAGGTAATTTCGTTAAAATTGGGGCAATATACAACTCACGATAGAAATTATAATAAAAACATTACAGTATTATGTGGGGTAAAGAGTAAACCCTTTTTAGGCCACATTGGCAAAGCCTCTCTGAATAACTCAGATTGCAATATGTCCCGTATAGGACAGCTGAAGGGACAGCAGTCAAATGTGCAAGTATAAATGCTCTATAGCAATGAAGAACTGTTAAAAATTTTATATAGGCAGGGATGGTTAGCGATGGAGAAATGCCCCCCAAAAATGAGTGGTCTCCAAGCTCATATAACTGAGCTAAAGTGATCTAGATCTTTTGTACATTTCTTAATAATTAGTAAAGGTTTGCTTTTCCCAAGTCTCAATATATCATCCTTTGCTAGGCTAAGACTAAATAATTTCTTGTCTATTTCTTGTATATAGTGGGAATGGAACTGGTCTTGATTAAGCTCATATAGCAGACCATCCTGCTTTGAGGAGAAAATAACCTTTAGCCTGTGTTTAAATGTGTGCAGGAGAAACGTTGGCCACACCAGTAAGCAGGAAGGGAAAAAACGACAACAGGTGCAAGGCGAAAGATTTATTGAAGTTTTCTACATCCCTACCAGTTTTGCTCTAGGCTTCGTCAGGGGATCTGTTATTAAACAACATAAAAACATGATTTGTTAAAATGTAACAATTGAATAATAAAATTGTAAGCATTATTAAAATACAATACATAGATACCAATTCGAGCATGTTACAGGTTTTCCTTAAGAAGTTTCTTTAACATTATCCAAAACTACAACAATTTGTTATTTCCAGAATGGAAGTAACACAAAAATATTTACACAAATAATTCAAAATAGAGTGATAAGCACCGATATGATGACATACCTTCCATGGAGTTTTTCAAGTTCTGCCTTGAGCAATAAAGTGAGTAGGGTACAGTTTCTTGTATCTTATAGCTGGATATGATGTAATGCATCCTTAGATCTTAAAGGACCAGTAATTTTGAGCTTAGTTACCATGATCAGATATGTAGAGGAGATCTAGGCTCCCATTTAACCCATGAGGGACCAAAGACCTGAGTTGGAAAGCAGTGAAAAACTGTCTCGAAAATGAAATCCCTAAGGCCAATTTAATCATTGCTGGTGATTTTAATGCAAGATTGGGTAATGTTACTCAAGCAGATCTGATAGAAGAAAAGGGGGAAGGGGGAGATGGAATTCAATATCGTTATGGAAAGATTTACAAAAGATAAGAAAACAAATTCTGCAGGGAAGAGATTGCAAAAATTAGGGTTGAGAAATAGATTACCAATCATAGATGACCAACCTGGCACTGATAATTTTGGAGATTTTACATGTGGGGGCAGCATTATTGAATATATCTATATATCTAATCCCCAAGTGGCCCCCTGCATGCAGATATCTAAATCTGCACATCGGAAGCACCTGGGGGGCAGGGAGATTTTCCTAAAAAGTTTTTACAAGTCTAGGGGGATATCTAAATCCCAAAAAAAGTAAGAGTGTCCCCTGCACATGTGCAGGGAACGTTTTGGGAGTTCTGCGGCTGGTGGCTGGAAGCTGCTCAGTCCTCGCCAGTGAAGATGGGGGGAGGAGATCAGCGGTAGCGGAGGAGGAGGATTGCTGGAGCTGGGGGGGGAGATTGGTGGGCCCGGGGGCTGGAAGCCGTTCGGGCCTCGCCTCTGGAGCTGGGGGGAGGAGGAGATCGGCAGTGACGGAGGAGGGGAGCCAGGGGGAGGGAGGAGATCAGCAGCGGCAGAGGAGGGGGACATCGCCGGAGCTGGGGGGAGGGAGGAGATCAGCGCAGAGGAGATTGCTGGAGCTCGGGGAGGAGAGGAGATTGGCGGGCCTGATGGCTGGAAGCTGCTCAGGCAACGCTGCTGGAGCCGGGGGGGAGGAGGACATGACGGAGCCTCCCCCACGAATATCACGGGTCCCTCTTTTTGTATTAACTAATGATAATGCATTACAACCTAATGTCAGCCTTCTCTGTGGGTGATCTTATGGGGAGTGTTGGTGGTGTTCGACACAGTCGACTATCAACTACTGATCTACTGCCTCACCGACACTGGGATTCAGGGGTCTGCCTTGCAGTGGCTCTCCTTGTTCCTCCAGGGTTGGGGACAAAGGGTGGTCCTAGGGGAACAACTGTCCCAAAGGCACCTGCTAGTCTGTGGAGTGCCCCAATGGGCAGAACTTTACCCGATGTTATTTAACATCTATATGCGCCCCTTGCCCAGATTGCCCAGAGGCATGGGCTGGGATGTCACCAATATGCAGACGACACCCAGCTCTATCTGTTGTTGGGCAGCCAGTCTGATTCTAGTACGGAAGATCTGGACCTCGTGTTGCAAGCTGTGGCTGGTTGGTGTAGACTGAGTCAACTGAAATTGAATCTGACAAAGATGGAGGTCCTGGGCATGAGTTGGAGTGGTTTGAGGGTAGGGATCCCACTCCCGACCTTCAATGGGGTGCCATTGGTGCCAGCACCAGATGTTAGGAGTCTGGGAGTGCTCTTGGATGCCTCCCTAATGATAGAAGCCCAGGTAGCAGCCACTGCAAAGTCAGCCTTTTATCATCTTCAGGTGATCAGGCAATTGGTTCCCTTCCTTGAATGCAATGACTTGGTGACAGTGATCCATGAGATGGTCACCTCGAGACTGGATTACTGTAATGGTCTCTACATGGGGCTGCCCTTGTCCCAAATCTGGAAGCTGCAGCTGGTGCAGAACACGGCAGCCAGGCTGTTGTTGGGTCTCCCCATGCGGGAGCACATTCATCCTGTGCTAAAAGCACTGCACTGGCTGTCCATAGCATTCCGGATTCACTTCAAGGTGCTTGTTCTCACCTTTAAAGCCCTTAATGGTCAGGGACTGCCTTTCCCCACATGTTTCCCAGAGAGCACTATGATCTGGGTCCCAAAATCATTTGGCCCTTCTGGGCCCCAGAGATGCCAGGCTGGCCACAACTGGGGCCAGGGCCTTCTCAGTGGTGGCTCTGCACTGGTGGAATGAGCTCCCAGAAGATATCAGGGCCCTGCAGTACCTTTTACAGTTCCACAGGGCGTGTAAGATGGAGCTTTTCCACCAGGCCTTCGACTAGTTGCTGCACTTAACAAACCTGGCCCCAATATTAATACCATCATTGACAGCTTGTGCTCCACCAATATGACCCAGACTGATATTAGCTGGCTGCACCCATGTTAGGTGGATGCTGCTAATGCCTCACCATTGCTAAATGAACTGCACTAGCACTTTTGTAGTGTTTCTTATTTATATTCTATTTGATTTCTTTGTTTTATCAGTCTAATGAAGTTTTATGTAAGCTGCCCTGAGCCTGACTTGGCAGGGAGGGCAGGATATAAATTAAATAAATAAATAAAATCTTCCCTTACTGTTGGAAATTCAGTCTTTAGATCCATGTGCTCTCCCTAACTCATCTTGTGATCCTTTGATACAGGGAGATATTAAAGGAAAACTGAAACCTTGGACAGTAAACCTAGAAAGGGAGGTAAAGATTATCTTGTTTTCAAATCTATGGCTAAACAAATAAGGGATGAATCTTTGGTGGTGCAAAATCTGATAACGCTAGAGCGTCTTTTTGAAAAAATTAAACCTATTATTTTAAAACAAGCTTATTCAAAGAATCAGATGCCCATAAAATCAATGGTTTGACAACAATTGCAGATAGTTAAGAAGGCTAGTAGGACAAACACAGAATATTCATAAAAATATAGCCTCAAATGGGATCTAGTAGTGTTATTGGGAGTGAGAAAGGACCTAAAAATACTGATAAACCAAAAGAAAAAAACCAGGATACAATTATGGGTTGGAAACTGCTGCAGGAAGCATCATTATCAGCCAATACAAATGTCTTTTGGAAATTGACAAAGGAGGCTACAGAATCAAGAGGGAAGTCTAGTTCCATATTGCTCCTTCTGTGTGAGAACAACAACCCATTTCAGCAAGGGGAGTGAAACAGAGCACTGAAATGGCTGCCAGCCATCCTATCCTGTCCTTATATATATTTGAATTTTGGTTCCACCACATTCTATGCTTGCCATAATTGATTTGGCTCAAGAACTGACAGTCAGAAGACACTGGCCAGGGCTGACTGGCTGCTTCGCAAAGTCCCGCCCCCATCAGCCCCCGTCAGTGTTTTCAGCTCAGTCTGCTCCAGTCCTCCGACAGGAGAGGACCATCTGGAGTGTGAGCGCAGGGACAGGCCCTCAAGGCTGAGGCAAGTGAGAGAAGCCCTTTTCCGCCCCCCACACCATTTCCTGGGCCTTCTATGAGGGGACTAGGCCCAGAGAAGCCCTTTTCCGTCCCCCTAACGCCATCCCCTGGGCCTTCTATGGGGCACTAGGCCCAGAGAAGGCCTTTTCCGTCCCCCACACACCATCCTCTGGGCCTTCTATGAAGGGACTAGGCCCAGAGAAGCCCTTTTCCGTCCCCCACACGCCATCCCCTGGGCCTTCTATGAGGGCACTAGGCCCAGAGAAGCCCTTTTCCGTCCCCCACACGCCATCCCCTGGGCCTTCTATGGGGCACTAGGCCCAGAAAAGGCCTTTTCGGCCACCCACACTCCATCCCCTGGGCCTTATATGGGGCACTAGGCCCAGAGAAGGCCTTTTCCATCCCCCACACCCCATCCCCTGGGCCTTCTATGAGGGGACTAGGCCCAGAGAAGCCCTTTTCCGTCCCCCACACCCCATCCCCTGGGCCTTCTGTGGGGCACTAGGCCCAGAGAAGCCCGTTTCCGCCCCCACACCTCATCCCCTGGGCCTTCTATGGGGCACTAGGCCCCGAGAAGGCCTTTTCGGCCACCCACACCCCATCCCCTGGGCCTTATATGGGGCACTAGGCCCAGAGAAGGCCTTTTCGGCCACCCACACCCCATCCCCTGGGCCTTATATGGGGCACTAGGCCCAGAGAAGGCCTTTTCCGGCCCCCACATGCCATCCCCTGGGCCTTCTATGGGGCACTAGGCCCAGAGAAGCCCTTTTCCGTCCCCCACACGCCATCCCCTGGGCATTCTATGAGGGCACTAGGCCCAGAGAAGCCCTTTTCCGTCCCCACACACCATCCCCTGGGCCTTCTATGAGGGGACTAGGCCCAGAGAAGCCCTTTTCCGCCCCCCACACACCATCCCCTGGGCCTTCTATGAGGCATTAGGCCCAGAGAAGCTCTTTTCCGTCCCCCACACACCATCCCCTGGGCCTTCTATGGGGCATTAGGCCCAGAGAAGCCCTTTTCCACCACCCCCACGCCATCCCCTGGACCTTCTATGGGGTACTAGGCCCAGAGAAGGCCTTTTCTTTCCTCCACACACCATCCCCTGGGCCTTCTATGGGGGCAGTAGGCCCAGAGAAGCCATTTTCTGTCCCCCACACATCATCCTATGGGCCTTCTATGGGGGCAGTAGGCCCAGAGAAGCCCTTTTCCCCCACACACTGCCTACTGCCCCCATAGAAGGCCCAGGGGATGGTGTATGGGGACAGAAAAGGCCTTCTCTGGGCCCAGAGAATCCCTTTTCTGCCCCTCTTCCCTTCCTTTCCCCCTTTTTCTTTCTTCCTCTCTCCTTTCTTTCACTCTTCCCCCTATTCCTTCCTTCCTTCTCTCTGTAGCATATCTGGCATGCCAAATTCTGTCTCTGGTGTGGCCTTCAGAGTGGAATTAAATCAGAAATCTCTGGAAGCTTTAACATGGCAAAGATAATTTTTGTTATATTGTGAGATGCTCATGTCTAACGAGGGGCTCCTAAGTCTTATTAGAAAAGATCTGCTACTGAACTCTTGGGAAAAGGTCATTGAAAACAAGTTTCAGTTGTTGGGCTTCAGCCCAAACAAGGCATACAAGATGAAAGAAATCAAGTTAGTAGTGATATCCCTGGATTTTAGAAGTATGCAGGAGAGAGCGCAATGAGTGTACTCAGCAGCCACTCATGGTCTAATCCCCTTTAATTTTATTCCACAATATGTTTTTTACTTAACCATTTGTTTTTACTTAAAAGTTTTTTACTTAACTTTACTTAAAAACCTATATTAAAAATCAGTATAGAAGGGTGTTTATTCTGGCTAGGCTAAACACCTTTCTGTCAATGGTTACAGAAGGTCATTATGCAGGTATTTCTTATTTGGATAGAAGATGTGAGTGTGGGGATAGTCATATTGAGACTTTGGAACATATTTTGCTGTTCTGTGGTTTTGGGGAGGATTTGGGGAAGAAATATTTAGAGCAGTTTATATCTAATAAATTTTATCTTTCTTTACAGAGTCTAATTCAGATGTTACTATTAGATATAGATAATAAGATCATGTTATTAGTAGCAATTTTTTTCAGCAATAATTAAATGTAAAATAGGATAATATAGGGTTGTTTCAGTGAGATCCTGCTTGTGGCCAGTTGGTCATTAAAGTGATATCTTTTAAGTAAGTAATATTAGATATTTCAACTTAACAGATAGCTCCGAATAAAAATAATGAATTAATATTACTTTGAAAACAATGTTACACAAGGCCTTAAAATAGCCTGATCTGGAACTGTATATGTGCATTCGGAATGTACAAAATATATGTAGGTATAACAATACATTTCAAAATATGGGAGAAAGGCATCAGATGCAAGGAAGAGCACATAAAATATACAGTCTGCAGGAAATTCAGAATGTGAAATAGGGAAATGCCAGGAGAATCCACAAGGAAAAAGAAAGGCAGAAAATGATGGGATTCTTTCTGAGTCACCATAATGTCATCATGTAGGATAATTTATGTAATACAGATTTGCATTCAGAGGAAAATTATTGAAAGACTAAGTTCCGTAAATCCAGTTATAATACTGATGATGTGAAATTCGAAATGTGACATCTGTCATAGGTAGGGGTCTTTTCATAGAAAAAGAACTGCAGGAGCTAATTAGCATATGGTATGCTAATGGGCTACTAGGCTATTAGCATATGCCATGCCCCCTGACATCACCAGAAGTGATGTCAGAAGGGGAAACAAAAGGGGGAGAGGCATCATCAAAAGCCTCCCCTTCCCTTCCCCAGCTGGCCTGGGTGGGGGAGTGAAGAGAGGGGTTTAAAGTTTAATCTCTTTCTCACTAGAGTTGGGCCACAGAAGGAGGAAAAAGGGAAGGAAAGAGAGAGAGTAGAGAGAAGGAAAGAAGGAGGGAAAGAAAGAGAGAGAAAGGAAGGAGGAGGGAAACAGGGAAAGGAGGAAAAAGAGAAGAGAAGACGGCAGGAAAGAAAGAAAGAGAGAAGGGAAGAAGGAGGGAAAGAGGAAAAGGAGAGAAGGAAAGGAGGGAATGAAAGAAATTTGGCAGCAATTCGGCCCCATTATATCCTATGGGCCATTGAAGTCAATGGCGAAAACATAGGGTATATTCTGGGGGTTGGAGGGGAGGGGGTTTGAGGGAGAGGCTCCAAACTCATAGGGTAGCTTTTGGAGCCTCTCCCCAAGATACCCACCAAGTTTCAAGAACATTGGACTAGGGGGTCCAATTCTATGGGCCTCCAAACAGGTTGCCCCCATCCCCTCAATTGTTCTCTATGGTGGAAAAAAGTTACTTTTTTCCCACAGTGCCTTCTTATGTCTGTTGCTGTTCCTAAGGGATTCTAGGTGTTTGCTCTGCTCTTCCCTCAGTACTGCTAATTCAGCACTGTGGGTTTTGTTCATTTGTGAGACTTCGCTGGCATGCTCCGTAAGCTGTGCAGCTTGGATCTTGGACACCCTTTTGAGTGTCTCTAGTTCATGGGTTAAACTCCTTTTAGCTCTCTCAGCTTTGCGGCGGTGTGCCATAACTCCCATGAGAAAACATACCACTCCGGCGATCCCATGCCAGAGGAACAGGTTTCCCATTGAAACAATGTCCCACCAGAACGAATGTCCTCCAAGGTCCTCCACGTACTGATCAAAGGTGGATGCGCTGAGGGTCATGACCCACTTCAGCACCTCCATCGTGCGTATGTGCATGCTTGTTCATGTGGATTGCGGTCGGGGCTTCATGGGGTTTAGCCGCGGGTCCTGGCCTTGAACGGCAGGTCCTGGCTTCTGGCGAGGTGGCTCACCAGGGAAAAGATAGAGACTAAGGGTGGGCTGCGTCCCAGTAACCCTTAGGCTCCTAGCAGGTTTTCGGATCGGGCAACGTCAGTCCGTCCAGGAGTGACCTTAGAACCTTAAAGAGAAGGAGTTTGTGCGCAGGAGAAAACCTCTTCTGTCCCCTGCTGTCATAAAAGAATCTCGCAGTCAAGAGGAACTTCTTTCAGTCCACTCTTGCAGCAAAAGACTTTTATATCCAACAGTAACAGTTACAGTTCCCTCTCTTGCCACAAAGGCGATGCAGGTTTTGGGAGTAGGACCGCTGTTCCCTCACGGCTTACCTGAAAACCACAGCAAGGGCAGGTTTTGAGAGTAGGACTCTATCCTCTCACGGTTTACCTGTTAACCGAAAGCAATGCAGGTTTTGGGAGTAGGGTTCTCTGACCCTCTCATGGATTACCTGAGAACTGACAGCACTACAGGTTTTGGGAGTAGGACTCTATCCTCTCACGGAGTACCTGGAAACCGATTGGTGGCTGTGGGCAACCTTCCAGGTTCTCTCACGCCAACCAAAGTTCTGAGACCCGGCCCCTATGTCCCGGCCTCAAGGCATGCTCTGAGGGCATTCCAGCTCAGCCAGGCAGCCTATTTTTGCAGGTTTTGGCTAAGCAGACTGATCAGGTCTACCGCCCTTTGGATCACCCACTGAACCAACTTGGGAGGTTTCTGAAAAGCGACTCTCTGGCCACCTTGGCGGGATCGAGATTTACCTCTAACTCGTTTCCCGTCCTGAACGCTACTAAGTGCTTTTAAAGGGAGGGGGGTTTATATGTGCCTGCATGTGTGTGCATGTATGTGCGTGCTTGTGCAAACATTGGGGCTTCTTCGGCAGGTCCTCTTCATAGTCGCGCCAACGGTTTCCACCCAGAACGAAAGACTGGAGCGCATCACGAGCTGCTCCGAGGGGCAGAAAGAAAAGGAGGCACGGAAAAGTCCAACCCACAATAGATTGCCTTCTAAGGCCAAGCACGCAGACGGAAACCTTTCACACATTCCTAACACGAAACCATTTCTCCACGTCTGTAGCTTAGAGGAGGGATGGGTCGAGTCATCCATTCTCAAAGCTCACGGGACCAGCCTCACACAGGGCACCAAGATCTGTTAGCCGAAATGCTTATGTATGCATTGATTGGTTCACAGTTATATTGAGTTCTGGTCTATGTATACAGAGAAAGTAGTTTCGCCCAGAGAATCTGTTTCCCAAAGAGAACATGTGACAAGGTTTCTTTAGTAAAATCAAATATTCTCTTTACTGAATACTATCATTTGAATCACAGGCAAACAAAACAGATGCATACACACAAACACACAAGTTCCTTTAGATACAGTAGTAATGGAAAACAATATTGGGGTTTTAAACTAAAGGTATTTAGGAGGGGAATACATGTGATACTTATCCGATTCCTGAAGCTCGACCTTCACAGTGAAGAATACAAGAATAAAGATTCTGACTAAGGATACTTTTACTGCACACAGTTGGAACCTGCCAACATGTGTGAGGAATAAATGACTTGCTAGCTGGCTGGGGAAGGCGCGTGGCTCCTATCAAAAGGTGAACCTTACTTTTATCAGCTATCTTGGGGGCTAGCATTAAGGTCTTCCAGTCCGTCCCATCCCTATATCATTGGCTATAGGATGTGGGGTACCCTCCTACTAAGGTGAGGCAATATTGAAAATCTACACCTTTCACTAAGGGGAACTTTTGGTCCAAGGTGTGAAGATGGGTTGTCATGGAAACCTTAAGAATGCAGATGACTCTGGCTTGGTCCGTCATAAACAGGAAACAGTCTTAACACTTGCAAAATGCCAAGCATCCTGTGGGTTACGTGTGGAATTCAGATTCCTCAATGGTAGACAGGTTGTCATTTATAACATCCTTCTAGCAGACCATAATGGAGATGCTTTCTTGTTCCTGGTGCATGATGGGTAGATGTATGCACATATGTGTGTGTGTGTGACTTCATTAGCATGAAAGTGCAAACAGAAGGCAGCTTCCTAGTGCATGTGGTCACATCAAACAAAGCACACAGTTCTCCCAAACCAAAGACACTTGCAAGCACCATTCAGGTGTGTGTGCAGGTCAGAAAACAACAAATAAAAGCATTTTAAAAGTACATCTCCTAACAGGCTGGGGCGGGCTCCCTCGTGGCTTTAAGTACCCTGCAACTGCTGCTGCACCTGACAGAAAACCGCCTGTTAGGTGCAGGAAGTGGGGGGGAGTGTGTTGGAAGCCATCCCACCTCCTCTCCTACACCTGACAGGCAGCTGCCTGTCCAGTGTAGGAGGGGGAGGGGGAAGAGTATTAGAAGCCACTGTGGAGGTGGGGCTGCACCTGACAGACAACTGCCTTTTAGGTGTAGGAGGTGGGGGGAGTGTGTTGGAAGCCATCAGAGAGGCTGGGCCAGCAGCTTTGCTTCACCTCACAGGTGGTTGTTGGCCACTCCTGATTTCCTCAATAATAATAATATACTTATTTTATTTATTTATATATATATTTATATATATATTTATATATATAATAATATAATGACTCAACTGTCATTAGCTCTCTGCAATCCCCTGTAACTTCAGAACACTGAGCTCTGCAGCTGACCAATCAAAGAGTGGGGGGTGCAGGTAGGCAGCTGCCTGGCAGCTGCATAGGAATCAACTGGGGGAGCACATTTTACCCCCTTTGACCCACTTAGGCCGAATTTCTAAAAATCCCTTCTTAGTGAGCAGCTACACCACGGTAGGAGCACTCTCCCCAAATTTGGTGTCTCTAGGTCCAGCAGTTTGGCCTGGGCGTTGATTTTATGGTGAGGGGACTTTCTTTTATTATATACTAGCGGCAAGGCCCGTTGCGTGCGCCGATGCAACAGGCACTAGCCGGACTCCCTGTGGAAGCCCCGTCCCCCTTTTGCGCTGGCAGCGCCTGCAGGGCCAGGCCAGGTCGACCTCCCCCTCCCAGTGCAGCTCCACAGTAGTGGAGCAGCAAGTGAGAGAGGCCGCGTCATTGTTTGGGCTAGCTGCTGGAGGCCCCGTCCCTCTGCTGCCTCCTCCCCGCCGTGCAAGGCGTCCCTGGCCCCAGGCCCCAGTTGGCCCAAGTTGCTTACCGGCAGGGCGCCGCAGTGAGGGAGGGAGGCCATCATTGACTTGTTCCTGCCAGCGGAGAGCCACCAGAGCATCCGTCCAGTCCAGCGGCTAGAGGCAGGCTGAGTCCTGTAGGCTGTCTGCTGGCTGTGTATGTGGGACCGAGCCCACACAGCCAGGCACGTCAACTAATGGCTAGGGCCCAATTGTGATTGGCAGCTCCCACGGCCAACCTATTTTGCCATGCATTTTTCCCTTATTTGGGCATGCCTTATTTGGGCATGCCAGCTGACCACTTCTCTTTTATATATAAGGAAAGGATATAGATGGAAAAAGTAATGGCTGCAATTATAAAGAGTCTCACAAGGTGGCAGTATATCTCCATATATATTCTTCCCTGCTTCTTGGTGGTTTTTGAATGTGAATTTTGATTTGAATGTGAATTTTGAGTTAAAATCAAGGAAACTTGTTCTCATGGGTACATTTTAATAAAGCTCTATCAAATATGTTTTTGTCAAGAGAAAATTATCCACCTTTTTAAAAGTTCTATTTTTTTAAAATTTATCTGCTGTTATTGGGCCAACATTTACTATGGAAAGAATTTGTTACACCCGATGGTTGAAATAAAACAGTATTACTAACATAAAACGAAAATCAGTTGAAGGTAATACTTTGTTCTCAAAAAACCAACAATACTGCACCTTTTCCTTTAAAATGTGCTCTGCAGTTCCTGACACTTGAAATTATGTTGCTTTAAATAATATATTTTGATACACACTTCTGATATGTCTAGTTTTTTCAGAAGTTATGTAGCCCATCTTTTGCTGAATGCCAAACATCTAGACAGCA
The DNA here is from genome assembly GCA_029375565.1 of Gekko gecko. Lineage (NCBI taxonomy): Eukaryota > Metazoa > Chordata > Lepidosauria > Squamata > Gekkonidae > Gekko > Gekko gecko. Next base: position 122,352,538 of record JAPDNY010000006.1, on the reverse strand, counting down.
ACTGTATATATCATTTAGACAAAATAATTTATAAACATTTCAGGGGAAAATGATTTTATAGAAAATCAAACCATGAAAAATAAGGGTTGTCAAGGATTTTTTTTAAAAAAAATGATTAGTCACCTGCTTTTTAACTGATCAGACCATTAACTGATCAGTACAGTCCTCCATGGTTGCTGCTGGTCCTCCAGTGGCGATGGCTGAGGGACATTGACCTTCTTCTGCTGCACCTTCCTTGGACATGAGTAGATTGCTATTTCATGTAGACAGACATGCAGGTATGTATGTCTCATGTAGCAACTTAGCCCCTGCTCTCCTTCCCAGAGTCATGTTCTTGAAGTTCCTCCTGTTCAGAGAAGCACTAAACTTTACCATATAAATATCAGGAACTGGTGAGACATAATGGATAAGAGATGTGGTTTCGGGTTCAAATCCTATCTTTTCAAGCAATGTCATCCTCCATTTCTGCACTATCACAAACAGTCCATTTTTTCCACTAGAAGCTCCAATATTTTTTAAACCTGCATTCTTGCTCTGGAGGGGAAGGAGTGTACCATTAACTCCTTCTCCCCACATCAAGTCTCCTATTTGCCTTTTGTAGGGAGAACATGGAGGAACTGTATACTTTTCCCTTGCAGACAGCAACAACAGCAAAAAAAATATCTGGGAAGAATGTGCAAATGTAAACTGCAACCTTTGCCATGAACACTTCCTGTTTCTTCCTGCTCACTGTTCATAGAATATCTTCTGCTACCTCCTCTTGGGTGGACACCATATGCCAGTTTTCTGGATAAGACTGAGAATCAGAAAGAGAGGAAAGCATCAAAGTGACTTCCACTATTGTCTTGCATGTCATTCTCTTTGCATTTCCTGAACTGTGTGAAAATGGATCTTAGTCAGCTTTAGGTCTAGAAATTTTATAAAGAAAAACATTTTCTTCAGTAAAATTCCTGGAGATATGAGGGGTGGAGCCTGGAGACAGTGGGGTTTGAGGACTGGTGGGACCTCAGACCAGGACAATGCCATAGACTCCACCCTCCAAACCAGCCATTTCCTCCTGGGGAACCATTTTTGCCAATCTCCAGGTGAGGGCTGGAGGTCACCCAGAATTACAGCTGCTCTTCAGATGGCAGAGATCAGTTCCTCTGGAGAAAATGGTCGACTATGTGTCATTATACCCTGCTGAGGTCACCGCAGCAAATTGACACTGAGTGCCCAAAGACTGGGGCCCCCACCCAGAGCCTCTTTCTAGAGCTCATTGTATTTATTTCCACAATGGGCCTTAATCCTAGTAATATAGTAATAACAATAGCACTCTTTGTGTTCCATATATTATAGAATGAATTCAGTACATCAATAACCACGGCACAATGAGTGTGCGTGTATACACACACACACACCAACTGGTGTTAATTCTCACAAGTCTGTTGACAGAATGAAGCAGTATCATGCTCATCTGGACTTTAAGTAAGCAGTTAAGTAAGCGGTCAGACTTCCTCAGGACTGCAAATAGACTGGAACCAAAGCCTTCAAATATCATACAAAAGAGAACAAAAGCCTCTAATCAGGTTAGACAGCTGCTTCATTTCTTTTCAGCTTGGCAAAATGGTTCTCCAAAACGGTACTTTTATCTGCCCCCTTGTCTTCAGCTTTCCTTCTTTTTCTTGCCCTAGCAGCCTCTACCCAGGAAAACTATGGTCTAATTGTGCAGTGCTGGTTGAGGGAAAGCACAGGGGGTTGTATATGGCACTCCATCCCTGACATGATGATGTCACTCTGCATGATGTCACTGCATCGGGGACAGCCCCCTGCCAAATCACCCCCCCACTGCTGAGGAGAAGGTTGGACCTGGCAACCTTGTGAAGAATACCCTTATTGAATGGCCTGCCTGATGAGTCGGGCTATCAGAGGAAACTGTCCTATAATGTAACTTAGCTAGACTTATGTCTTATGTTATTATCCTTAGATCTATAACCACTAGACTTGATAGCTATTTTCCTTGTATGTGCTCTAGCTTAATCTTTATTAATACACTTACTTTCCTGTTTAAGACCTGGTAAGGTTAGAAAGGCTCCCAGTCTCCTGCCTTTCCAGAAACTGTGCAAAACTGAATTATGCAGGAGGGCTTTTTTTACACAGATAATAGGGTTGTACTGTAATGAAATGAGTCAGAAAGATACTATGGTAAAGGGATAGGTTGTGTGGGTTATATTCCTGTGCATTGTCTACTGGTGTATGTATGTTCTTACTGTGCAATATTCTGCATCATTAATGTGCCATGTGTTAAGCTATGCTTTGTTTCAGCTCTGTTTCAGATTTCTGCTTGTTTTCAGATTTCTGAAATCCAAAGTCTATTGCATTGTTTATTGGATGTCCTGTCCTACTGGTTGTATTAACTTATACTGTATAATCTACCTTGACTCTCAGTGACAAAGTTGGACTATGAATAAGGCAAATAAATAAATAAGTGTGCAGTATCATATATTCAACTAAAGAAATGACAAATTTTTCTACACTTTTTAATAATTTCAGAACATTATTCTCCATTGACTGATCCCCTGAATGTCATCCTCAATTTGAAAAGAATTTGGAAAGCAATGGATATTCAGACTTAATTAATTAATTTATTATTTATTAAAACATTTATACCGTGCCTTTCCTTGTGGTTCAAGATGGCTTACAATAACAGTTAAAAACACTTTCAGTTAAAACTAGAATAAAACAACATATTGTCAGGTTCTTCAGTCAGTTAGTAACACAACACAGGGCTTCTTCAGAAGACAGTATTTAATGATAAAACAGTACTAAAGACATGTGTACATTCTCTGTGTCAGTTATGACTAGATACAGCAGCACCTACTAGGTTATATTACATTCAAACAAGCCCCCCCTTCAGCAGAAGCCAATTGATACAGTTCACGCATGCAGGAAGCTAAGCTGGCTAAGTGGGCTGAGAAAGAAAACATTCTAGGAACCGTTATAATTCCCAGCGAGGTCCTGCAGCAGGAGCAAGGTCATGGACCTGATAAGAGGCTGTGTGAAAACATCAGAGGAAAGGAAAGAAGCAGCAGGCCTCCACCTGCATACCATAGACATGACAGGTTTACTTGACATCCTGCCTACCTAAAGGCCCCCCCTGGGTGTGTTTGGGTAGAGGCGGTGGAACTTGCGAAGGAGGCGGGGAGCATTGATATGTTCTACGGCAATCCATTCCCTGTGCTGCGGCCCAAAGTCCACCCATTCCAAAAGATAATGCAGTTTACTGCATTTAAGCTTAGAGTCCAAAATGTCAGCAACTTCAAAATGCGGTTCGCCTTGCACCATAAGTGTGTGTGTGTGTGTGTGTGTAGCTTATTGCAGCTGCCAGGGTCACGCCTTAACAGTCTGAAATGGAAGATAGGATGTAGAAAATTCAGTGCTTTAGGCAGTTCAAGTTCGACAGTGATGTCATTGATCAAGTGCTTAATGGGGAACGGCCCCACAAACTTCTATCCCAATTTTCGATGGGGTTGGAGACCTTTGATGTTTTTCATTGACACATACACAGAGTCCCCAGGTTTGAACTCCCACCCCTTATCATGTTTCTTATCAGCTTGCACTTTGTAAGCCTGCTTTGCCTCATCCAACATTTTACAGAGAAGTGGCCAGGCCGCCTGCAAATGCTTATGCCAATCTCCCACCTTCCCCTCAGGCAACCCAATGTCAGAGAGAAAAGGGAGAGGCGGGGCTTCATACCCATAGACTGCCATGAAAGAAGATACACCTGTAGATGAATGGCAGGCATTATTATAGCAAAATTCAGCTAGAGGGAGGAGCCCCTCCCAATCGTCCTGTTGGAAGTTAGTAAAACAATGAAAGTATTGTTCCAGAGTCTGGTTGACACGCTCAGTTTGTCCATCAGTCTCTGGGTGGTAGGCGCTACTGAGGACCCTCTTGACCCCCAAGAGATGCATTAGTTCACTCCAGAATATGGAAATGAATTGTGTGCCCCGGTCAGAGATTATCTTCCAGGGTAATATATGAAGTCTGAAAATGTGTTGCAAAAATGCTTTAGCTAGCACCCAGGCTGCCAGTAGGGATTTGAGAGGGATAAAATGGGCTTGCTGGGAGAACAAGTCCACCACTACCCAGATAACGGTTTTTCCCTTATTGGGAGGAAGATCCATAATAAAATACATGGAGATGACCTCCCAAGGGTGACTAGGTGTGGGAAGGGGTTGGAGGAGACCAAGAGGCTTCCTGGGCCTCGGTTTGCTCATTAAGCAGGTCTGGCATGATTGAATGAAGAGGGAGAGATCTGTCCTCATTCCCAGCCACCAGAACTGGCATTGAAGGAGGTGCAGAGACTTAACAAACCCCAAGTGTCCAGCCAGTTTACACCCATGCACAAAAGACATGATTTCACCCCTCAATGATAGTGATACAAACAATTTCTGACCCCGATACCAACAACTATTTCCCCTTTCTTCCACCTCCCCCTCCTTATTTAGCTCCACGCGGTCAGCATCAGAGATGGCAGAAGCGAATTTCAGTTCCCAAGAGTCCTCAGGGGTAGGGGGCTGGGCTTCAGCTTGGTCACACGTAGTCACTGTTCTGCCCAGCTGGGAGGGGGTGAACATTGAGTCGAGGACCTCCTCCCAATGGCTGTCGTGCTGCGGGAGGTGGGACAGAGCATCCACCAGCAAATTAGCCTTCCTCAGGAAATGGTGGAGTGTGAAATTGAATTTGGGAAAAAAATCAGCCCACCAGAGTTGTTTGGCATTGAGGTTTCAGGGCGTTCTAAGGACTTCCAAGTTTTTATGATCAGTCCACATTTCAAACGGTGCTTGCGCCCCTTCGAACCAATGCCTCCATGTTGAGAGGGCTAATTTAATAACACCCGCCTCCTTGTGGCTCAAGTGGTTAAGATGCTGAACTACAGGCTGTGGAAGGTCAATAGTTCAACAGTTCGAGACCCAGATGCTGCATGACGGAGTGAGCTCCCGTTTCTAGCTCCAGCTCCTGCCAACCTAGCAGTTCAAAAGCAAGAAATTGCAAGTAGATAAATAGGTACCACTTTGGTGGGAAGGTAACAGCATTCCATGCACCTTGGTGTTTAGTCATGCCGGCCACATGACCATGGAAATGTCTTCGGACAGCGCTGGCTCTTCGGCTTTGAAACGGAGATGAGCACCGCAACCCTAGAGTCAGACTCGACTGGCTTTCGAGCAAGGAAACCTTTACCTTTACCTTTTACCTTGTCCCAAACTGACCAATTGCGTTCAATGTCATTGAACTTCCAAGAGACATAGGCAAGGCGGTGTAACTTCCCATCCTCCCCCTCTTGCAAGATGGTGCCACCCATAGCATCATCCGAAGCATCGACTTGTATGATAAATTTCTTAAGTTCGTTTGGGTGCACCAAGATGGGCTTGGAAGCAAACAGGGCTTTCAGGAAGTCGAACACACTTTGGCACTCTGGAGTCCAGTCAAGTTTAGCACCTGCCTTAGTACTGTCCGGACCCTTCCCTTTCATTTTCAGGAGGTCCGTGAGTGGTAAGCTCACCTGGGCAAAATTTGCGAGAAAGGATCTATAAAAGTTCACAAATCCTAAGAACGCTTGGAGCTGCCTCTGAGTTTTGGGAGGTTCCCACTCCACCACATCCTGGACCTTGGCAGGGTCCATTTCAATCCCCCAGGGGGAGATTCGATAGCCCAGGAAAGCTATTTCTGTGCAGTGAAATTCACACTTTGAAAGCTTAGCAAAGAGTTTGTGCTTGCGCAACGTTTTGAGAATGTCCCTAACCAACTTGACATGGGATTCTTTGTTGGGAAAGTACAACAAAATATCATCCAGGTAAACAAGGATGCCATTAAACAGGTGCTTGTGCAGGACTATTTATCAGGTTCATAAATACCCCAGGAGCACCCTGAAGGCTGAAGGGCATCACATGGTACTCGAACTGCCCCAGGGGGGTGTTGAATGCTGTTTTGTATTTGTCCCACTCCTTAATCCGGACCCAGAAATAGGCATCGCGCAGATCAAGTTTCGAAAAGATTTTCCCCTATGAGACTGCTGCTAAGAGATCTTTAATCAAGGGGAGTGGGTAGGCATTCATGGACAAGACAGCATTTAAACCCCTGTAATCAGTACATAGTCTCAACCCCCCATCCTTCTTTTTCTGGAACAACACCGGGGCTGCAAATGATGAGGAGGCAGGTCGAATAAAACCCCTTGCCAAGTTTTTTTATCAATAAACCTCCTCAACTCCACTTTCTCTGCCGGGCTCATGGAGTCTAACTTGCCCTTAGACAATTTCTGGTTAGGTAACAGTTCGATTACAGTTACAGTTTCCGTGGGGAGGTAGTTCATCAACCTCCTCCTCCCCGAACACCTTGGCTAAGCCTTGGTACTCAGGGGGAATCAATTGGAGTTCTGAACTTGCCAGGCAGGTATGCACGGGTGGCTCCCCGGGAGGTTCACCCCAGTCTGTGTTCCAGCTATGTGTTAAGCACTTGGGTGAAATGAAATGGACGATCCCTTCATCCCACAGGCTGCCAAGCACCAACAGGAAATGGGCCACTGGAGTAATGACAAAAGGATGGTGTTCCCAGTGTTGCCCCACACCCATCTGCAACATCACAGTCTTGTATTTGCAGGGGACTTTCATGGCACAGCCATCCATCTGGGTGAACACCAAGGCGTCAGGGAGTTTAACTACCTTAGCCCTAAGTCCGGTAACTATGGACGGGTGGATCAGATCCCTCCTGCACCCCGAGTCAATTAGACCCCACACCTGTACGTGGGTGTTTATCTCCGGGTTGAAGATAGTCACAGTCACAAAAAAGAGGGGGGGGGTAACTGCTTACTGTTTTCTGCACCTTGGGACATGGGACCTGCTGGTCAGTGCTGTTTACAGCAGGTCCTGCACATTTCCTGCCACCTGGAAGTCGTCCTTGCAAGACGAGTCCGTTTCCTCCTCTTGCAGGCTAGTTTGCAAAGCTCACAGGGTCTTCGGTTGGGCGGGCGGTTTCTTCGCTGGAGTATCAGGCCACTTCTCTCTGCCTTTCTTCAGGGGGGTTGCTGATCCTGACTCTGGACATGAGGCAGTGAAGCAGCCAGCTTCCCCACATTTTAGGCATAAACCCTGTTTCATGCAGAGTTTGCGCATACCTTCCTTGGGTTTCCCGGGCATCTTGGGTTTCACCGGCAGTGTGGTATCCTTCCCCAAAGTGGCTGCGTCATCAATGTGAATGGTATGGAGATGGCTCTCCGCATCAGCTGCCTCTCTCATCCAAGTGAGCAGGGACATTAGCTTCACGCTGCGGAGAATCATCCCCCTTAGCTCTGCGTTGTGCCACAAGTGGTAGTGGTGCACCAAGACCCCATTTAGCCATTCCCGGATCTTGGCCGCATGGCGACGGAACTCTTTGGTGTACTCATGTACTGATCTCTTCCCTTGGCGGAGAGTGTGTAGGAAAGCTTGAGTGGTTTAGCTCGCATTTGTGTCCTCATAATGTGCCTGGAGGGCCTACATGAACGCATCCATCTCTCGGAGCTCCTGGCTGTCCTTCTGGTGCAGGCTTACACACCAATTGGCCACTCCTTCCTGTAAACAGGATGCTATATAGTCCATGATGTATTCTTCGTTGGGGAACAGGTGGCCCCAGTTCCCAACAAACTTTTCTTTTTTTAAAAAAAACAATTTTTTTATTGGGATACACTCAACATTTCCAATTACGTTACCAATACAATTTTGAAAAAAAAAAAAGTTCCCATCCCATCCCCCCAACCCCCCCTAATAGGCTTCCAACACTGCTAATAACAAACAAAAGTAATTAGACGGTAATCAAGTTTAGACTTATAAGCATCGACAAACCAGGTAACACATTTCAATTATATAAAACCTCTACAGTTTCAACATATTTTCAAATAACAGTACATACAGTTCAAAATTCATTTCACTTCTCGTTCAATATCCATACGTATTCAAGTTATATATTTTCCCCTTCATTCTATATTCAGTTTCTAGATACAGTTTCAGTCCTTCCCAATCTTTTATATACTGTTCTGCCATTTGTCCATTTAATTTCTTTGTCATTTTGTCCATTTCCGCTAAAAATAACAATTTTCTCAACCAGTCATGTATATCTGGCACCTTCTCCATTTTCCATTGCTGAGCAAAGGCCATTCTCGCCGACGTAATCATGTACCATAACAATGTCCTTTTTTCTCGTGGAATTTTTTCCATTGTCAAACCAAGGAGAAGAAGTTCTGGCTTTCTCTCAATTGGGATTTTTAATATTTTCTGCATCACACAATGTATATTAGACCAGTATGCTTTCACTTTATCACATGACCACCACATATGGTAAAAAGAACCCTCTATTTTTTTACATTTCCAACATTTGTTACTCAAGTTCTTATCCATACTAATATTAGCAATCTTTTTTGGTGTCATGTACCATCTATACATCATCTTATAACAGTTTTCTTTTACATTAATACAGGTAGACATTTTAAAAGATCTTTTCCACAAAAATTCCCATGATTCCATAGAAATTTCTTTGTTCATATTTATGGCCCACTTTATCATTTGTTCTTTAACAGTTTCATCCAAAGTATATACAGTCAACAAAGTTTTATACATCTTTGATATCATTTTCCGCTCTCTTTTCAACCATATATTTTCAAAATCATCATTCATAGCTCTAAAACCAAACTCTTTACAATCTTTTTTATAAATGTCCCTTATTTGACAATATTGTAGCCAACCATACTCAAATTCTAGTTCATTATTTGGCTTTAAAACATATTTTTTCCCTTCATTTTGCAACAATTCCTGATATTTCAACCAGTCATTACCTTTATGTTCTGAAAACAGATGTATAACTGCTGCTGGAACAATCTACAGAGGCCTCTCATCCGAAATTGTATCCTTGTACCTGGTCCATGGACCAGATTACGCCAACCCCTCAAGGAGTTTGCCCAACAAACTTTTCCACCCTCACCAAGAAGTAAGCCAACTTCTCAGGCATCCCATCGAATGTCACCTCCAGCAATTCAGCCGGGGGGGAGTTCTCTCCCCAGTACCCTCCTCTGATTTAGGGGGGGGGGAGCACTGGCTGCTGGATCAGCAGTTGCTGACCTGGGACTCCCTGGGCAGGTGGTACTTGAGCCGGCGGTGCCTGGGGGAAGCAGGTAGCCACTGATCAAGTTCTCATTGCACCACCTCCATTATCAATTCCAGCAGCTTTCGGAACGACTCCTTGACCATCTGGAAGAATCGGTCTTGACCATGCTCCAACAATTCCAAATGGGTGTCAACGTAGTCCTCAGCTTTGGCTGGCTTTTGCATCTGAACCTCTGGCTCAGGCACTGTGCTCAAACGGTAGACAGTCCGATCGTATTGACTTTCCCAACGGGGCCTGGGGGACCAAGTCTCAACAGTATCTGTTTGGAACCTTCCCCAGTCTCGCCTCTTCGGTTGGGTGGTCATGCTGGCATATGCCCCACCGAATGGGTCAAAGTATTTTTCTCCCAGTTCCTCATCCAGAGGGCTGGTGGTTGGTACTGTAGTGGTAGGCACCGACTCTCCCGTGGTAGGTACCACGGAAACATCCTCCTCTTCTGCGCTCATCTTGATTGATAAGAGATGTGGTTTGAAAGGAGGAAGGTAGAGATAACTGACACTTTGTCAGGTTCTTCAGTCAGTTAGTAACACAACACAGGGCTTCTTCAGAAGACAGTGTTTAATGATAAAACAGTACTAAAGACATGTGTCCATTCTCTGTGTCAGTTATGACTAGATTCAGCAGCGCCTACTAGGTTATACTACATTCAAACAAGCCCCCTCTTCAGCAAAAGCCAATTGATACAGTTCACGCATGTGGGAAGTTAAGCTGGCTAAGTGGGCTGAGAAAGAAAACATTCTAGGAACCGTTATAATTCTCAGCGAGGTCCTGCAGCTGAAGCAAAGTCATGGACCTGATAAGAGGCTGTGTGAAAACATCAGAGGAAAGGAAAGAGGCAGCAGGCCTCCTCCCGCATACCACAGACATGACAGGTTTACCTGACACAAATCCTTTAACACTGTTGCTGTATCATACTACTACTGGGCCTAGATACTGCCCTGCAGATAATGTTCACCTAACTCTAGTACTTCAAGGCAAAAATAGCATTTAAACCCAGCTTTACCATATGATTCAAACCAACATTATAAGTTTTGCCTGTGAAATTTTATTATGTATTTTTATATTTGCTACGGACTATAGCAAAATGGTACAGAAACTATTCAGACCTATATACCATAGGAGCAACTAGACATGGCAAACAACTCCATGCAATAAATCCTCAACAGGGTTTATTTTTTACCAGAGGAGCAGTAGAGAAAGGGAGCATAAGCTCCCATTCTCCATGCAAAAGTGCTCCCCCAGGGGCTTTTTCCTGTTCATGATGTTCCAGTTCACATGTATATTTCAGAGCTGGTGAGATTCAGACTACCTGGATTCCTTTAGGGTATATTGAAAGTGATGAAATCTTGGGCATGAAGCAATTCTCTACTTGTGAACATATGGAGCTTCCTAACCATTGGCTTGACTTACACAATCCTGGATCTGCAGCCTCTTCCCGAAAGATCTTTCTCCGTGTGTTATTCCTGCTGGGAGATGACTCCAAAAACCACCTTCTCAGGGCAAGAACTTGAAAGTCACACTGATGCTGAGTCATCTTTGTGTCAGAAGAGATGGGGTGCCTGCAAGCTAAATCCTGGAGTTGCCCACCTTTCGAGGAAGGCACTATAAGTAAATACCATAGAAGGAAAAAAAGAAAATTAGTAGTTTTATAATAAATTTAAATGCTGGCAGCCATCTGAGGACAAACTGCCTATTATCAAATTGTAATTGCCTTGGTTCACATGTTGCCATAAAAGGAAACAGCATTTTTTAATTCAGAAAGTTCAGATTCTTTAAAACAGGGTTCAGCATTTGTTAAGAGCACACATTCTCTCTCTCTCTCTCTCTCTCTCTCTCTCTCTCTCTCTCTCTGCAACAGATTTAGTTTTTATCTGCTTACCACATCAAAGGCGTAGGAGCAAGGGTGTGGCTGTACATGTGACTCTAATTTCTACCCATGTTGCACATCATATTTCAGTTTGCCAGGCCTCAGTAACAACAGACCACAAGTAAATAGCTTCACCAGTGAGTTCCAGTACAGTGTGCCCACCAACTTCTATTGATGCTCACAGCCAAGTTGCACATGCATCTTATGGACAAATAACACCTTGAAAACCATAGCAAATAACAACAACAGCAACAACAACAACATATGGTAACTGCACTAAGCATCTATCCTGTAATTTCTCAGAGCATTACTTCCTTCTATTATTTTTCATACTGGTCAATTTTTTAAATGTACCTTTCTCTTTCTCTCCTCAGGTCTGGACTATTGGTCATCTTATACTGAATCACTTAATTTTTATGTTATGACGTATGTATAGCTCAAGCCTCTTGATTTCTGCCAAGAAAAACTTCTACGAAGTGGTCATAGTAGCTTCCTCACTTCCTCTGATACATGAACTTGGGCTCGATCAGTTAAATGCTTATTGTTTGGCTTCTAAACTGATATTCTATTGGTGTATCAGCAGTTCTGCTGATTGAATCACATTTCCATAGTGGAGAGTAGATGGCACTTTTTACCTTTTCTCCTCTTGCCTTGTACAACCCCCACATTGCTTCACCATAGTTGCAGGGTGTTCAATAACCCATAGGAACACAATTTGGAGAGGTACCGAAAGTGTAGAGAAAGTGCAGAGAAGGGCAACTAGAATGATAAAAGGGTTGGAACACCTTCCCTATGAAGAAAGGTTAAAATGCTTGGGGCTCTTTAGCTTGGAGAAACGACGGCTGAGAGGTGACATGATCGAGGTTTATAAGATTATGAATGGGATTGAGCAGGTTGAGAAAGAAGTACTTTTCTCCCTTTCTCACAATACAAGAACTCGTGGGCACTCTATGAAATTGCTGAGCAGTCGGGTTAGAACAGATAAAAGGAAATACTTCTTCACCCAAAGAGTGATTAACATATGGAATTCACTGCCACAGGAGGTGGTGGCAGCTACAAGCATGGACAGTTTCAAGAGGGAATTAGATAAACATATGGAGCAGAAGTCCACCAGTGGCTATTAGCCACAGGGTATAGATGGGAACTCTCAGTCTGGGGCAGGTGATGCACTCTATTCTTGGTGCTGGGGGGGCAGCAGTGGGAGGGCTGCTAGTGTCCTGGCCCCACTGCTCGACCTCCTGATGGCACCTGGTATATTTTGGCCGCTGTGTGACAGAGTGTTGGACTAGATGGGCCATTGGCCTGATTCAACATTGGCTTCTCTTATGTTCTTATGTTCTTATGTGATATGCAGATATGCTGTTTGCTTTTGTCCTATAAAGCAAAATGCACTATAAAAGCAAAACAGCAATTACCATCTAAATTTAGCTGGGAGTACTAAAAGCTCAGAGAAACACTATGGTATAGCTTGATCTCATCAGATTTTGGAAGCTAAGCAGGATTAGTACTTGAAAGAGCAGGCCACCAAGGAAAACTATGCAAAGGAAGGCAATGGCAACCCACCTCTGCCTCTAACTTGCCTTGAAAGCCCCCTTGCTTTCCTTGCCTTGAAAGCCCTTTACTTGCTAACTTGCCTTGAAAGCCCTTTACACACTCACACACCCACAAAAGTTCTTCCAGAGAAGGGATGAGAAAATGCTTTGTGTTTCGTTTCTTTTTGTGCCATTGTTGTTGTTGTCATCATCACCATCACCATCATCTATATATTTATTTCTCAAGTGTGCCCCCATCTGCTATATCTAAATCCATGGATCAGGGCCACACTTACCCCAAACAGGTTTTTCTGCAAACCTGGGTGACCCCTGAGGTTTGCAGAAAAATCTGAAAAGTAAAAAGAAACCCCAAATATTGTGGGGTTTAAATTGTCAGGAGAGAAGGCTTGGAGGTCATGAGCTGTGCAGCTCTCAGCCTCCAAGGTCTGTGTGTGTGTGTGTGTGTGTAGAGAGAGAGAGAGAGAGAGAGGGAGAGAGAGAGAGAGAGAGAGGTTTCAGCAATCGGGAGCCATGCAGCTCTCAACACTGTCAGGAGGGAAGGCCTGGTGGTCGGGATGGGAGCTGTGCAGCTCTCAGCATCTGAGGCCAGTGTCAGGAGGGAAGGTTCCTAAGGCATATATGTGTGTGCGGGGGGAGAAGCCTCAGAGATCAATCAACAAGGCCAGTGGAGGGGGAAGCCTTGGAGGATGGGAGAAAGAGAGGTAGGGAAGATTGACGGGGGGGGGGTGGAGTGAGAAAGAGAGAAAGACTGTTCAAGAAGGGGCAAGAGGGAAGTAAGTGAAGGAGGGACAGAATTCACACTCCCAGCATGGGTTCCTACTTGTCTATATTCTAATAGCAAGATCGGTCATATCCGAGGATACTTAAATCTGATGACCAGAGCTGTGAATGGGTGACAGATCTTTCTACAAATCTGAACAATGCCCCAGGTTTAAAAAAAATCTGAAATCTAAAAGAAAATATACTAACCTACCTCACAGGGTTGTTGTGGGGAGAAAAAAAAGGAGAGGAGAATAAGGTAAGCTGCTTTGGTTCCCACTGTGAAGAATGATGTAGTATAAATGAAGTAAATAAATAATAAATATAGATGGACATGGGAGCCAAATAAAAGGAAGGTTGATGAATGGTAGGGAAGGAGAGAAGAAGGCAGGGAGAGGGTAAGGGGGTTGACAGGAGAAGGGAAAGGGGAAATAGTGTGGGCAGAGGGATACAGGAGACAGTGAGGTGCTCTCCCTACAAGTCCTTGAAGACTCTCCGCTGTGCAAGTGGGCCTGGCCCAGTGGCCAGCAACACACAACTGGGCCGTAGTTTTCCTAGGTAGATGCTGCTGGGGAGTGAGGGAAACTGGAAGACAAAGGTGCAGATAAATGTTGGGTGGCCATGGGATGGGAAGGAGCGAAGGAAGCAGGAAAATGGGAAAGGCTATGGGGGCTTTCAGGAAAGAGAAAGAGGAAATAGTGGGGAATGAGATGCCTCCCGCAAGTTCTTGTGGGTTTCCACTTGTTTGATTATATTTTTACATCAGTTTTCATTCTCCACTTTTTGCTGTTGATTTTGTAGATTTGTTTGCTTTAACAATATAAGAACTGTCTGCTGGATTAGACCAGTGGTCCATCTAATGCAATATCCTGTTTCTTACAGTGGCCAATCAGTTGTCCTAAAACAGATTGGGCATAATGGCCAGGGCCTTCTCCTGATCCTTCCCCTAGCTGTGGTATTCTGAGGTCTTGTTGTGCCAGAAGACTGGAGAAGAGCAAATGTTTTCCTGATGTTCAAGAAGGGAAAAAGACGGACCTGGGAAATTACAGGCCTGTCAGTTTGACATCAATACCTGGAAAAATTCTAGAGCAGATTATTAAACACTCTGTCTGTGAACATCTTGAACAGAATGAGTTAATTGGTAGTAGCCATCATGGGTTTATCAAGAATAAGTCATGCCAGACCAACCTGATCTCCTTTTTTGACAGAGTTACTAAAATGGTTGATTCTGGCAATGCTGTGGACATAGTGTATCTAGATTTCAGTAAAGCATTTGACAAAGTTTCTCATGATAGCCTTGAGGATAAGCTGGTTAAACGTGGGCTGGGTGGTGCAACTATTGGATGGATTCATGGTTGGTTGAAAAATCATACCCAAGTGCTCATTGAAAGCCAGTTTGGTGTAGTGGTTAAGTGTGCGGACTCTAATCTGGGAGAACTGGATTTGATTCCTCACCCCTCCACTTGTACCTGGCTGGATGACTTTGGGCAAGCCATAGTTCTGATAAGAGCTGTTCTTGAAAAAGAGCAGTTTCTGTCAAGAGCTCTCTCAGCCCCACCTACCTCACAGGGTGTTTGTTGTGGGGAGGGGAAGGGAAAGGAGTTTGTAAGCCGCTCTGAGACACCTTTGGGTAGTGAAGGGCGGGGTATAAATCCAATCTCCTCTTCTTCTTCTTCTTCTTCTTCTTCTTCTTCTTCTTCTTCTTCTTCTTCTTCTTCTTCTTCTTCTTCTTCTTCTTCTTCTTCTTCTTCTTCTTCTTCTTCTCATATATGGCTCTGCATCTACATGGAAGGAAGTCTTGAGTGGAGTACTACAGGGCCTGGGCCCAGTATCATTCAATGTTTTTATAAATGACCTGGAGGAAGAGATAGAGGGAATGCTTATCAAATTTGCAGATGACACAAAGCTGCGTGGGATTGCTAATTCTGAAGAAGACAGAGTCAGGATTCAAAATGATCTAGATAGGCTGGAACAGTGGGCTGAGACAAATAAAATGAATTTTAATAGAGATAAGTGCAAAGTGCTATACTTAGGCACAAAAAATCTAAAGTACAGATATAGAATGGGAGGGACTTGGCTTGACAGCAGCACATGTGAAAGGGATCTAGGTGTTCTGGTTGATCACAAGCTAAACATGAGCCTGCAGTGTGATGTGACTACAAAGAAAGCTAATGCAATCTTAGGATGCATTAACAGAAGCATTGTGTCCAGATCATGGGAGGTGGTCGTTCCGCTCTATTCTGCTATGGTCAGGCCTCACCTGGAGTACTGTGTCCAGTTTTGGGCACCACATTTTGGGAAGGATGTTGACAAGCTCGAGCGTGTTCAGAAGAGGGCAACCAGGATGGTGAGAGGGTTTGAATCCAAGTCTTATGAGGAAAGGCTGAAAGAGTTGGGTATGTTTAGCCTGGGAAAGAGAAGGCTTAGAGGGGACATGATTGCAGTCTTCAAATATCTGAAGGGCTGTCATGTACAAGATGGAACAAATCTATTCTCTCTTGCTCTGGATTGCAAGACTAGATCTAATGGGTGGAAATTACAAGGGAGTTGATACCAGCTAAATATCAGGAGAAATTCCCTAACTGTAAGAGTGGTTGAGCAGTGGAACAGACTGCCTCGGGTGGTGGTGGATGCTCCTTTGCTGGACATATTCAAGTGGAGGCTGGACGACCAACTTTTGGGTATGTTGTAGGGCTATCTTATGCTCCTGCAGAGTGCAGGGGGTTGGACTAGATGACCTGCAAAGTCCCTTCCAACTCTAACATTCTATGATTCTATGATTAATAAACCTACTTTATTATTTAAACAGCTTGTGCTCTGCTTTACTGCATATCTACACTCCACCAACACTATGCTAGTGGCCATCATCATGCTGTTACTCGTTACCACTTTGTTACTCATTGAATAACAAAGTGCTTCCTTTGGTCCTGAATCTATTAGCTATCATCTTCACTGGGTGCCTTCCCCCAAGTTCTGGTACTATCAAGGAAAGAATGAAAACACATGTAAACCTCTATCAAGTCTCCCTTTAGCTAACTTTTTTTCTAAACTGAAAATAAGTATGTATGTTATATGGTTTTCATATGTCATTTGTATTGCATCTATCTACAAACACACACAAAATGTTATGCCAGTTATGTGTGATGTGTGCATAATGTGCAATACTGATTTATTGGCACCCAAATAATATTGAAACGCACACATTTTATATGAAAGATTGAGTTCAGGAAAACAGAAAGTGGTATGAAAATAAAAATCATGGATTGGATTTGCACAGTCTCAGCACCACTGTTGAAGAGGCCCTATTTTCTCTAGCTACCCATCAGCATTCCTACAGAGGGCACACAAAGAAATGCCGCTGAAAAAGATATGATCATGCCTATTATCATAGGTTCAGATGGCAAAAAGCAGTCCCAAGCCTTAATGAAACTGAGTTGTTGCAGCTGATATTCAGCCCCAAATATCTGATTGAGAAAATCTCTAAAATGGGACAATTAATCAGCTGGTCAGGAAGCAACATTACATTTGTAAGTACTAGTTTTTAGGTTCAAGTTTTCCAGCACATGCCCTACTTCTTAAATAAGAAAAACTGTGAAGAATTTTCACATCATAAACATTCAAACTGGACACATACCAGGAACACCGAAGTCCCAAATGTACTTGCAAAATGTTTTCCACAGTCTGTAATATTCCCTTTCTCAGAATTCTCACCGCAGGAGTCCAGCTGGCTTCCTAAAAACTCAAATTTCAGTTAAATTTCAAATAGATGTAAATTTGGCTTACCTCACCAGTTCTCTGACATTGCAAGGGCAGCAATGTCTTGCATAGATTTAATTAGAAATCCAAACTGTTTCGTAAGGTATCTGCTAGTAAGAGCCACTCTTAAAATTGATCTAATATCTATCAAATCACTGTTTTAACCAAAGACAGGAACACATTGGTAATTAGGGAACTTTTTTGTGCGTGATTAGAAGTCAAGACGGTGAGGCACATTTCTTAATTCTGTGTAAGATTTTATGACTTTAAGAGTGTTTTTAGAAGTCATGGTGTGAAAAAGTCAAGGCAAAACAGAAGTGAGCTTAGGGTGATTAAGTGACTGGGCACATTATTGTGCCTATTCTGTAGCAATGATTGCGGTGAAACCAGCTCACTTCACCACCATTGTGCTTGTGTAACGCCATCTGGCACAGCTTTTTGGGTTGTGAGAGAGCTCTTATCCTTGGGACCCTGAGGTTGTTGACTCAGAAAACATGCAGGCCTGCTGTTATTCTTTTGAGGTGCATATTGTGCATAAAATGACCCACGTCAGCTGTGACTCAGGGTGTGATCATACAAGCAGTTTGGTCTGACATAGCCACCCCTCCCCTCTGGATCAAATGGGTGCAATCAAATGTGTACATCTGGCTCCTATGCCCCAGTCATCCCTACTTCACGCTAAAATGACTTCCCACATGGATTAAATAGCTACCAACAAATTCTGGTGGCTACCTTGGCAAGGTGCTTCCATGGCAGGTCTCCGGGCTTCTGATTGCCTGGTTGCACCATAAAAATGCATGAGCAGTGTAATAATTTCTCTTCATTTCTGGTGCATCCTTTTTCCCCCCTCCAACACCACTCTGAGGTATGCTTACTGTGGTGGAACTGCACACGCAAATGCAAAGCCCAGTATTTGGATAAGGATACAGGGACGGAGGAACCTAGAGATGCTGCAGGCAAACTCTAATACCAATCAGGAGAGCTGTAGAATGCTTATCATCCAATTCCCTGGTCATGGACTGCTTCACTAAATGTTGAGGGAACTGAGACTTGCCACCCCAGACAGTTGGGTGATATCTGGGGTGGGGTGGGGTTGCAGACGTATCAGGGTGAGGGAGTTCTTGAAACTATATGGAAGCTAACTGAACTGCCTGACAAGAGTGCATCTGCACCTGTCCGCTTCTGCACATATGCAACAGGACTTAGAAAAAAACATCCATTCAGCCAAGGGTCTGTGGTTGTGGCGTGTTGCTGATATGAATTACCAGCTATGGGCCAGCAGCACTATGATGCTGGTTTAGCGGCTGCTGTGTGATCGATGCAAAGCATCTCAAACACAAGCGGCTTATTTAGAGTCAATATACTGCTGTGGCAACGCTTAGATTCTGCATTTGGTTTTGTTCAGTTTCAGAATGCCATTGGAATACAGTTAGGTCCATGTTGTAGGAATGACTTCCAGTTGGTGAGACCTATAGAAATAGATAATCTCTTTAAAAGTGTGTGGCCCACCATGACTAGATTCAACCTTTGCCTTTTGTGGCTCTTGGTGTTAAAGCCAGGCTGAGTTGGTTGAATTCACCCAGGAAGTAATAAATTCTTCTCTGAGGAAGGTTATAATTTTGGTAGACTCCTGATGAAGGCATCCCTGGACCCCACTGACCAAAAAACTAGCACCTGGCCACCAACATTGCTTTTTAAGTGACTATGTGGTCACTATGCAGTGTCAATCAGTCTTAGAAGACAGAGATTATATAGACCCATTGCAATCTGGATTCAGGCCTGGGTTTAGCACAGAAATAATCTTGGTTGCACTGACTGATGATCTTTGCCAGGAGAGTGACAGGGGAAGTCATAAGTTCTTTTAGAGCTGTTTTCTCAAGGGCAGTTCCTGAGAGAACTCTCTCAGCCCCACCTACCTCACATGGTGGGGAGGGGAAGGGAAGGGGATTGTAAACTGCTCTGAGACTCCCTTGGGTGGGGTATAAATCCAATCTCTTCTTCTTGTTGTGAATGAGTGCTTGTGAATGGCTCCTCATTTTCTTGGAAAAGAGTGACAAGTGGAGTGCCTCAAGGATCTGTCCTGGGACCTGTTTTGTTCAACATCTTTATCAATGATTTGGATGATCTTGACAGTCTGGAAAACTGGGCTAAAAGAAATTTAATGAATTTCAATGGGGTAAGTGTAAAGTTCTGCATTTAGGTAGGAAAAATCAAATGCATAATTATAGTTTGGGGGAGGCTTGTCTTGGCAGTAGTATGTGCAAAAAGGATCTAGGGGTCTTAGTAGACCATACACTGTACATGAGTCAGCAGTGTGATGTGGTTGCTAAAAAGGCAAATGTGATTTTGGGCTGTATCAATAGAAGTATAGTGTCCAGATCATGCAAAGTGATGGTATCACTTTACTCTGCTTTGGTTAGTCCTCACCTAGAGAATGGTGTTCAGTTCTGGGCACCACAATTTAAGAAGGATATAGACAAGCTGGAATGTGTCCAGAAGAGAGTAATGAAGATGGTGAGGGGTCTGGAGACCAAGTCCAATGTGGAAAGGCTGAAGGAGCTGGGTATGTTTAGCCTGGAGATGAGACAACTGAGAGGTGATATGATAAGCAATCCTATCACTAATACTCTGTATTGTATACTAAAGATAAATCATTGTATTTGTTTAACTTCTAATATATCAGTGTTGTAAAGTTAAAAATCTATATATTTTTTTAAAAAACTGACATAATTGTTCATAACGGGGGGGGGAGTACTTGAAGGGCTGTCATGGAAAGGATGGTGTGGAGTTGTTTTCTGTTGCCCCAGAAGGTCAGACCAAAAACAACAAGTTGAAATTAAATAAAAAGAGTTTTCTGTTAAACATTAGGAAAAACTTTCTGACAGAGCAGTTCCGCAGTGGAACAGGCTTCCTTGGGTGGTGGTGAGCCTTTTCTTTGGAGGTTTTCAAACAGAGGCTAGATGGCCATCTGACAGCAATGCTGATCTGTGAACTTAGGCAGATCATGAGAGGGAGGGCAGGGAGGGTTGCATCAGTGCTTAGTTCTTGTGGCCCTTTCTTACACACCCAGGGAAATGCTGATTGCCACTTTGAGGTCAGGAAACAATTTTTCTCCAGGCCAGTTTGGCCAGGGATCCTGGAGGTTTTTTGTCATCCTATGGGCATGGAATAGGGGTCACTGGGGATGTGGAGGGATATTTGTAAATTTCCTGCACTGTGCAGGAGGTTGGACTAGATGACCCTGGAGGGCTTGAAGGGCTGTCATGGAGAGGATGGTGTGGAGTTGTTTTCTGTTGCCCCAGAAGGTTGGATCAGAACCAATGGGTTGAAATTAAATCAGAAGCATTTCTGGCTAAACATTAGGAAAAACTTCCTGACAGTTAGAGTGGTTCCTCAGTGGAACAGGCTTCCTCAGGAAGTGGTGAGCTCTCTTTCTTTGGAGATTTTCTAACAGAGGCCAGATGCTCATCTGATAGCAATTCAGATTCTGTGAATTATTATTTTTTTTAAATAACATTTTATTAATAAATGCAAAAAGGAAAATAGCAATTAACAAAACAGGTAAGTTGGAGTATACACGAAAAGAGTGTTAGAGTTACTAAAAAGAGTATTACATTTTCAAAGTTACAGTATCAGTTTACATTTTTCAAATCAAGGAGACATTCACATCTTACCATAAATTTAAGTCATTAACTGTAGTAGGGATTTCACCCTGATCAATTAAATATTCCACAATAGGGAACCAAATCATAGCGTGATCTAAAGAAGATTTGTATACATCTCTTCCATCTACATTTTCCGTTATTTTTGACATTATATAGAACTTCCAAAGTTTAGCATGCCAATGATGTTGTTGAGGACTTTTAGTGTCTTTCCAAAATAAGGCTACTGCATTTTTAGCTGCTGCCAACAAAATGGCTATTCTTTTCATAGTATTACTAGATTGTATATGCATTTGCCATCTATTTAGTAGTATATGTTCCACTGTGCATTGCAATTCATAACCAGTTATATTTTTAACCTGAGTTATTATTTCTTTCCAGAACAGCTCTAGTTTTGGGCATTCAAGCCAAGAATGGACATAATTTCCCACACCTCCACATTTCTTCCAACATGCAGGAGAAACAGCAGATGTTATATGCGATAATTTCTGAGGTGTTAAATACCAAAAAGTAAGTATTTTAAAAGTTTGTAATTTTATTTCTATAATATTCGTATTAAAGGGAAACGTCCTCCATATGTAGTGCCAGTCGTCAGCAGATAAAATAGAATTACAGATAGAATGCCACCTTTTCTGATATGTCAATAAGTTGTGAGACTCTATTTCCATTAATTCTAAATATAGTTTAGCCATAAGTTGTCTTCTAGAGGTATTCATCCATTTATATATTTTTTCAAAATTTGATAAAGGACGCTTAATGATATTATTTAAATGTATTTGAGAACAAAAGTGGGATATTTGTAGAAATTGCATCCAAGAGATAGTAGAACCCAGTTTTGCTTCTAATTGAGTTTTATTCATTAAAATATTGTTTTCTACAATATCCAATTTTTGTAATGTTTGCTTTTTTCCATGTTTCCTGGTGTATTGGGAAATTTGGAGGTAATAAATTTTTTTGATTAAAGAGATGTTGGAATTTTGAAAGTCCAGGGATCAATTGTTTTCTTTTATTTTCCCAGGTGGCTAAGAAGGTTTGCAGGATCAGACTATCAGTTATTTTTTTGGAACGTTCTGAAGGTGTTTGCCAGATTGTTTCCGGAACATCATATGGGTAGGTATAGTGTGTTTGTATTATAATCCAATCCTTATTTTGGTAATCATGTAGCATTTTGAGAATGTTGGCTAGGTGATTAGCTTGGTAGTATTTATATAGGTCTGGAAAGCCTAGTCCCCCAGATTCTGTGAATTATTTAAAACAATTATTTAGAACTGTTCAGCCACAGGGCAGACCAAATGCTAGGGAATTGGACATAGGTTGGGAGGCATTTGCAAGCTATTTCATGGAAAAAGTCTAGTTGCTCTGCCATGACCGCCCTGCCACAGTTGAAACAGTGAGCAAGCTCGAGGCTCCATGCACGTCTTCAGTTCCAGTATTGGATCATTTCAGCCTGCTCAGCCTACAGTTCCCTAGGGTGCTCAAGGAAGCAGTGGTCCATCCGCTCCTGAAAAAAAACATCTTTGGATCAGGCTGAATTGGTCAACTATTGGCTGGTTTCCAATCTGCCCTATTTGGGCAAATTAATAGAGAGGGTGGTGGTGATTCAGCTACAGAGCTTTCTGGATGATGCTTCCATCTTAGACCCGTTCCAGTCAGGTTTTTGCCCTGAACACAGGACGGAGATAGCACTGGTCACCTTCATGGACAACCACCGGAGGCATCTGGATCAGGGTGGATTGGCAGTGCTGTTGTTGTTGGACCTATCAACCATTAGTTACTGACCCACTGCTTCACCAACATAGGAATTCAGGAGCTTGCCTTGCAATGGCTCGCTTCCTTTCTCCAAAGTTGGGGACAAAGGGTTGGCACTAGGGGAACAGCAGTCCAGGAGACACCCACTGGATTGTGGTGTGCCTCAAGGGGCAGTGCTTTCCCCAAAGCTATTCAAGATCAACATGCGCCCCCTTGCCCAGATTGCCCAGAGGCATGGGCTAGGGTGTCACCAGTATGCTGATGACAACCAGCTCTATCTGATGTTGAGCAGCTGGTCCAACTCCAGACCGGAAGATCTGTACTGGGCATTACAAGCTGTGGCTGGAAGAAGGCTTCATTTTTTAAATTAAGAACTCTCTAAATTTAACAAGGCTTTATCTGCCTCTTTTAAGCCAGTTGACATAACATTTTATATGACAAAAACAGTTTTTATCCAAGAGCCATTATTGCCCTAAATGCTGCATGAGATTGGAATTGGGGACATCAGTGGTTTAGTTGCTATGTGAACTTTAGGGGAGCTATGAAGCAGTTGTGAATGGCTGTGTGAGCGCGCATGATTATTGTGGTAGATCACTGAAATGTTTGCACTTTTAATTTCGTTGTACTATGTACAATGACAATAAAGTATATTGTTATTGTTATTGTTATTGTTATTATTTTATCAGCTTGTTGGTGTTTAGCAAATGGACCTTTTTCTGCTGCCAGGGAAGTTAAGATAAGAAGACTTTCAATCATCTCTCAGGGACAGTTGCATTTTCTCATTGGAGAAGAGGGCGCAATGGGGAAGCCTCAGGAGAAAGGTCTTCAGCAAAACATTAGAAGAATCAAATACTTGCCTGTTCCCTGGGCCATTCTTTAGATGGTTATTCTTCCATAAGCTAAGCTTATTATTTCATTTACAGTTTTCTACCTCATTCTGATTTTCTGTGTTGCTTGTCTGGCAATTGCCATCAGCTGCTGCCAGAGCAAGCAAGCATTCAAGAGATCCTGAGGACCTAATTACACCTCCTGCCAGCAAACAAAAAAAATTGAAGATTCTTTCATTAATAAAGAAGGGTCAAGGTTTAATATTTCCACCACAAACTGATATGCCCCTTTAGCTGATATCTTCAACTCTGAGGAAAACCCCAAAGTGGAAAAAGCTGGAACTCTGACCCTGGTCACACAGGAGGATTTGCCACATGAGAGGGACAAATCGGGGGCGCATCAAGCGGGCGTGATCATATGCAACATCTGGCAAGCATGGCGCACCCGCCCCTAATCTGTCCCATCCGGCCGAAAATGCGGATTGAAAAGGTACTAGGCAAAATGGAGTACCTACTGGAAGATCCGCATCAACAGCGGGCGTGGGATCACAGACGCGCCGGCAGCCTGTTGCATCCTGCAGCCATTCATGACCCATGCATGTGCCCTAATGCGGGACCACCGTGTTGCCTCTCTAGGACTCCAGCCTTTGCCTTCCCAGTATGATCAGGTGCCGATGGAGGGAGGATGGAGCTGCGGGGGAGCATAAGATCATGCTCCCGTGCTTCTTTTAGCTCCGCATCTAATATACTTCCCTTCCCCGACAGATTTTCCCGCTCGTGTGACCGGGACTTCTGTTAACTAAAAAGGAACCTGAAAATGCTTTAAAAGAGCTTTCCTTTCTGACAGCAAAGACAGTGGACCTCATTTTTTCATCATTGCAAAAAATTAATTTGTACCTTGAACAGCTTACAATGGCAGGGAACAAATTGGGTAAACCGGTAAGTCTAAGCAAGAAGGATACTGTAAGTCCTGTCCAGTCTCCTATCATTACAGCTTCTAAGGAAAAAGGGCCAGCTAAGGACATGGATCAGTTAAGTGGCAGTAAGGAACCTTACAATCTGATCCTACAGCCCCATAAAATCTGCTTAACTATTTGCCAGTATAAAAGGCAAACTCCCAGCTGGAAGACTAAAAAACTGGCCATTACTCATTTAAGTACTTTATTTCCAGAGACTGTGATACTAATTGACTTATTTTCACTGGAGAACCTGAACAGTCCAAACCAAGTACAGAGGATTTTACTTACCTTTGAGAGTCATAAGATACCAGCAATGCTATTGCAGCAAAGAGCCTTTTTGAGAACCAGGGGGATTTTTGTGATCAGAGTTTTTGACAATACCATAATTTCTCATTTCTCATTTGCTCCCTTTGTTCTCAACTGCACAATGTGGAAAGTCTTCAAGGAATGTGTAAGTTTGTTCCAATAATGCACCCTATTATGATGAAGCTAATAAAATCTAACCATCTATTGCCCCTAAGGTTTCCCAATGGGGCTCTGAGTACTTATTGCTTTAAAATTCCATTGAAGGACACCTAATTGACTCCTTTTCAAATCTCCCTGAAATTGATCAACTAGTGATTACAAATAGATTGGAAGAGCTTTGATTAAAACTTTTGGAGTCAAAGAAAGCTCAAGTCAGCCAACAGATATCCAGCCCAAAGGAAGATACTGCCCAAGTAGTTGAACTAACAAATCCTGCCCTTCTGGCAGACATTTTGACTGATACCTCAGCTTCCAATGCTGTAACAGGTTACCCCAATCACAAAGATGTATTACTTATTAACCTCTCAATGGACTGCTTCATGGAACTAAACTGTACATCTTCAGTAGCAGGAGCTGTATCTTTCATGATCCTAAAAGGGAGCTGGACAAGATATCAGATGACTTACAACTAAAGTTGCTATTGTGGAATTTGGGGGGTTGGCACAACAAACTCTTTGACCCAGAATTTCCCAAATTCCTATGTAACTTTGATATGCTTTTCTTGCAGGAAACTTGGGTACAGGGCTCCACTTCCTTAGCTCTTTGGGGCTTCAGAGCATTTACCACCCCAGCTATTAAGATCTGTTCTAAGGGGAGGGTGAGTGGGGGGCAGGGCCAGCTCACCCACTAGGCGAGCTAGGCGCTCACCTAGGGTGCCAGCCCTGCAGGGGCGCCAAAATGCCCCCGTCCCCCCTGTGAAAAGCCCCCTTCCCACCCAGCGCCGGCAGCCCTGTCTTTCCTGGGCGCCTCACGGCTGCGAGGCACCCAGAAAAGCCGGCGCCACCGCTGGGAGGGAAGGGGCGGGAGTTCTAACCCCGCCCCTTCCCTGGGTTTCCTGTGTGCCTCGCAGCTGCGAGGCGCCCAGGAAAACAGCACTGGGCCATCTCCAGGCTCCACCGGGAGGTTGGCATCCCCAGTGGGGTGGGCGCCCCAGGCTGTCCTGCCTAGGGCGCCCAGACACCTGGGTCCGGCCCTGGTGGGAGGCCTCACAATTCTGACTACGGTGGATCTAAATCTAGAAATCCAAAACATCGATACTCTGTGCCCTAGCTATATACAGGTTTTATTGATTAAGAGCAAATACTTGGGCACTTTTTTATGCTTAAATGTTTACCTTCCCCCTAAAAGTTCTAAATCGCAAGATAAGGGGAAATTATGGGATCAGTTGTTTATAACCTTTGAAAACTTAATTTTTCAATATCCAAATTCTGAAATTATTCTGTGCGGAGATTTTAATGCCAGGATAGGGTGTGGTAATACAGGTACCCAAACAGATATTAATATCTTGGTAGTTGAACAAGCCTCCTCATTAGACCACTGTTCAATGGATTCAACAATCATTAAGTCTGGTCTAAAATTTTTAGAACTGCTCTCCTCATATAATTTATATAATTTGCATGGGTCAAAATTTGACAAGTCTGGTGGAGCCTATACATCTACCTTTTATGCAAGTACCATAGATTATATTGCAGTTTCCTCTGCCCTATTAGACCAAGTGAGCTTTTTTGAAGTCAACGACAACCCTGCGAATGATCACTGTCCATTAAGACTGGTAATCAATTGCAACAGCAAAATTCTTCTGACACGTTCTCCTGAAGCTCCTGTGGATGCATCCTTAGGCTTCGGGAGACTTAGGTGAACCGACCAATTGCATAACACAGTTGCATCAATCCTGAACAATGCTGACATCAATATTACCCAACAATTCCTTCTTCAATCAAGTGCAAATATGATTGAACATTATGAAAAGATAGTTCAATCCCTTAAACCACTTTTGGTGAACAATAAACCTCCTAAATAACAATCCCACCCTAATAATGGATGGTTTGACCAACAGTGTAGAGGCTTTAAGATAAAATTAACTAAACAAGCAAGGCTCCCTTGTCACCACAAGGATGCATTCAGGGTACAACAATTAATTAACCTTAGAAACCAGTGCAAATACTTGCTTAAAAGTAAGAAAGTGCTGAATGACAGATTTTTATGGAAAGAATTAGCTCAAGCTGTCTTCGAGAGGAAGGATGCTCATTTTTGGGAACTGGTAACACCAGGTTTAGGCAGACTCTCCCCGTTAGAGGCTCAGATCCCTGGGTAAATCTGGCACACACATTTCTCTAAAATCTATACATCTGTTCCACCTGCCTGTAAGTTATTAGATGACAGGAAGCCTGAGGAAAAGAATGGGAATTTTGTCACTGTGCACCCAGCACTCTCTGAGTGGCCCCCTGTGACAGATCCTGAAGTAAGATGTCTAGTCTCATATTTAGCTTCTGGCAAAACACCAGGGGAGGACCTATTTTCCATTGATCTAATGAAAGCATTCCCTAATTGGTGGAATCTGACTCTAGCCAAATTTTCTCAAATTATTAGCTCAGGCAAATTTCCTCCAGGATGGAAAGCTAGTATAGTAATTCCTATCCACAAAAAAGGGGACAAAACCAATTATCATCCCATAAGTCTTTTGGACACGGCATCCAAACTCTACGGAAAGTATCTTTTCCAAAAATTAGAGGACTGGGCTAATGATTACCACATTTTACATCCCCATCAAGCCGGCTTTAGAACAGGCCAAAGTACACTGGATCATTGTCAAATGCTTTATCAGCTGGCTCATACCAGCATGAATGGGCCAACTAAAGCCACGTTGATTTGGCCACTATTTTCGATTCTATTGATAGGACCCGTTTGTGGGAGAAGCTTGTGAAGGCAAATATTGACAGGAGATTACTATTCCTAATCCGGGAGCTATATGCAGATACAGTGGCCAAAATCAAAGTAGGTATTTCGGGCTCTTTAACGAGTGAAATACCTGTAGGTAAGGGAGTGAAGCAAGGATGCGTCTTACCCCCCCTACTTTTAAATTTATGATATAGTCCAGAGACTGTCAGGCCCAGAATTTATTGCACTCTTTGGGACTGCAAAAAAATATCAATTTATTGTATGCCAACGACATGGTACTGATTTCTTTAACTAGGATGGGTTTGAAGAGGCTTCTGAACTGTTTAGGCACCTACTGTAAGGAGGAGAACCTCACTATTAACTATGGGAAACAATGTTCTCTCTAAGCTGTGGAGTCTTGTGAGCAAAAATTCTATTTTGTGAGCTACTGGCATTAAAGTTGTGGGTGAGCAATTTGGCTACTGCATACATTAGTTTGCTCTGGACTTTGCGCGACTTCCGGTGACTGATACAGATGCTTATCACAGAGCTCTGAGGATTTTAAGGTTTTTAATTTGTTTTCCTGGATAAGCCCACCTCATAGAGACCATTTCAGCTTACCTATTATAAGAAGATTGTATTGACAACTAGGAAAAGTTTGAAAAGACTGCTGATAACTGGTGACATAGTTTTCTTTAGAGGAAGGAGGACAGCTTGGTGTAGCTGACTCATTAAAACGAAAAAACCTTGAGACTGCTAAGTGAGATAAACTTTATCAGTCCTCTCTGCCATAGAACGAAGAGGAAAGGAATAATTACAAGTCGGAATGTTTAATGGGAGCTGTTTTGAAAGAAAGGGAAAGGAATAATTACAAACCAGAATGTTTTGAAGACGAGATAAGGGATTGAGGATTTCAGAGAAGAGGCAGAGCTCTTATAAGAACAGTAACTTAGCTCGGAACCCACCTTTAGTAGGTATCACCACTATACTTTAAAACTTCAAACTATGGGGGAAAAAAGGTCTTACCCATATGAGGAGGAGAGGAGTTCTCCGCAAAGGAAACAATCCAAACTGGGGTTTTTTTTTGCCCCTTTAAAGCTACAGAACAGGTTTGAATGTTTATTGAAAGACTGTGAGGGGGATGAAGGCCCTTTAAGGCAGACTTCTACAGAGGAGGCAAAAGAAACCCTCCCATTACAACATTTGAGCCTTAAGGATAAAGAAGTGGGTGCAGTGGAGTATGAGTTATTAGCTCACCAGACATCTTTAATTGCAGAGACACTCCAAAATTTTTTTGCACATCTAGAATAGATTGCAGGTTTATGGCAGGAGAAAGATATGGGCCTTTTGAAAAATATGCCACTCCAAAGTGCGGAGAGGATAAAAATAGACAACACCAAAAAGGGGGAAACTCTATAATGAAAAGAACAGCACCCCTTATCAGAGTGGAGGAATTCAGGATGGACACGCAATCACTAATTTATGACCCAAAAAGCATTGTTTTAAATATATTTCCATTCCGGGGGGAATATATGGATTGGTCAACAAAGGTGAGAGCAAGGAACCATCTAGCTTCACTCACCAAAATTCACCCAAAAAACATCGATCTTATAAAGCTGGGAAGATTACCAGGACCGATTTTCCATGAGCGCTTTCTCCTATATTTCCATTCAAGGCGAATTCCAGCACACCTATTCACACACAATTCTAATTATTCCAATATGGGGATTAGGATGCAAAGGCATTTCAAAAACTCTCAGATTGGGAGATTAACTCGACCAGTCCTGAAAGTAAGAAGTGTAGCTCTCGATTTGGCTACTAACAACCAAACCCAAAAGGCAGAAATGGACTCTATAAAAACCATGACTTTAGATCAACCAGTGCCATTAAATTTACCTTCGCCGATGAAGGTGACAAATCCAAAACCTTTTAACTCCTCTGCTACCATAAAACAACTGATTCACCCTACAATTGACCATTCAACAGATAAATCCAAATTGGATCCAAGGTGGCCAGAAGATGAGATTGAGACCAAACTACTATCTTCCTTTGATAGCTTACCAATGCATGAGCAGGACTCCTTGATAACTAGATTGGAACTCTTGGTGTCTACTTTAAAGAATATAAAACAAGTCTCCCTTCCAAGGGAGCAGGCTGAAGGTCGACATTCCTATGTCCTCCAAAACCAGAAGAAGAGTACGGAGGAACAGGAATCTCCCCCTTCCAGGAAAATTAATCCCCCCCTGGAACCAACTGTAATAATAAATAAAGGGAGTACTAAGTCAAACTTGATTGTCTCTCAAAACGACCAAGAATTCTGCATGATAGTCGCTGACTCTGCAATGAATAGGGACAGTATAGCGATGAAACAACCACTGAGTGCAATGCACGAAGCATGATGGTACTCAGACCAGCATAATCTGGAGGAAATGAAACCACTAGAAATAGTTTCCTGGAATATAGCAGGGTGGAACCGCTGCCGAAGTCAAAACCATTCCTTTTGTCATCAGAACTATGATATAATTTTAATCCAGGAGACTTGGACAGCGCAGGAGCTTGCAATTGAAGGCTACCATTCTTTTAACATACAAGCAACACCAAGCACAGGACCTGGGAGACATAAGGGAGGGATAGGCATATTAGTGTCTACTGCCCTGTGTGCAAGGTGCACAGCATTACCAACTTTGAAACACCAGACCTTGGCCATCCTTCTGCAACTGGACTCTGAAGTGATTCTCGTGATCAATATTTATCTTCCTCCCCAACAGGGAAAAAAGAATATCACAGCAAACTGGACAGATCTGGAGAATTATCTCAAGGATCTTTTACTAGAGAACTCTGTCGACAAGTATCTCATAGGAGGGGACTTTAACGCTAGAACTGGGCCAAATGACCATTCCCTTCATACTAAATGCTGTATTCAGGAAGAACAAATTCTCACTTTATATCCGCGCATTTCCAAAGACAGCAAGGTAAACTATGCTGGCCTTTGCCTAGCAAAAATGGCCAAAAAATTAAATCTCCACATCCTAAACGGATCTACGCCTAAAGACCATCCAGGTGAGTTCACCTTCATGGCAGGATTAAGGTGTAGTACTATAGACTACATCCTGGCCAGTGAGAATTTAGTACCTCTAGTGAAAACTTTGCAGGTCCTTCCTGAATTGGAGGGCGACCATTTGCCTCTCCTCCTACGCATGATTTCACCCTCCTAACAAATATATCTTAAAATTCATCTAGGGACAGAGATTACATCAACCGCTAGAGAGGGTTGCCGTGCCAAATGGACAAGCAAACTAGATCAAAAAATGAAAGAGACATTGGCTGAGGAAGAAATGTTAGCGGATCGTGCAGCCATAATGGCCAATCCAACAGGAGGCAGTCTCCTGATTGTGTATGAGGACCTACTCCAGAGAATGAAGCCATAACTGACAGAGGATACCAGACTACAAAATTATGATGGGAGAAAATTCTCCAAGAGGTGGTTCAATGAGGACTGTGTAGAAGCTAAAAGGACACTTACTATGGCCTTCTATGCACTTAAGACTGCCCTAGAAATTGACAACTTGAAACTTCACCATCATCTATCATTAAAGAAAGCTTACAAACAAATGCTTGCCCAGAAAAAAAAAGCTTACACAAAAAAGATATGGGAGCGTTTAATACAAGCTGCCAAAGAAAAGGATTCCTCAACTTTCTGGAACATCACCTCCAATTATGCAGTAAAGGACTCCTTTCCGGTAGAACCAACAATTATGGCAGAAACCTGGGAGGCATATTTTTGTAAGATATATACTGATACCCACCAAGAACTCTCCTCGCAAACTATTAAAGAACTACCTGAATGGCCTCCTGTTTCCGTGAAAGAAGTTACATCGTATATTAATCAGCTAAAAAGAGGGAAAGCACCAGGCTGTGACAATATCCCTCCCGAACTTTTAAAAAACAACATTGACTGGTTGGTTCCTCTCCTGGCCTCAGTTTTCACCTACATCGACTCCACAGGATGTATTCCAAAGGACTGGGGACAAGCGATTGTAATTCCATTTTTCAAGAAAGGAAGAAGAGATGACCCAGCTAACTATAGGCCAATCAGCCTGCTCAGTGTTATCGGTAAACTTTATGCCAGCCATCTAGCGGACAAATTCAAATGCTGGATTGAACAGGAAAGTTTACTTGCCGAAGAGCAAGCCGGTTTCAGGGAGGGAAGATCTACCCTCGGACACGGTTTGATCATGCAACATTTGATCGAAAAATATGCTGCAAATAGCTCGGTGTCATTGCACGCAGCATTTATTGACCTTAAAATGGACTTTGATTCTATTTCGAGGTCTAAATTATGGGAGAAATTAGAAGGTACAACTATAGACCAGAGGCTTGTATACTTAATCCATGCCTTATATTCTAATACGTCATTTAAGGTCAGATGTAATAGAAGTGGGTACCTCTCAAACCCCATTGTCACAACAAAAGGTGTGAAACAGGGATGTGTACTGGCCCCACTGTTGTTTATCTTTTATATTAACAATGTGGTCAGCAAGATAAAAAAATTCTGATTTTCACCCCCCTGTGTTGGCTGATTGGAAGATCCCCATATTACTTTACGCTGATGATATGATCATACTCTCTAGGACCCCAATGGGCCTAAGGAGAGCCTTGATGGCACTTAATCAGTTTTGTACCGAGAACCAGTTAGAGATTAACTACCAAAAATCCAAAGTTATGTCTTTCGGCAAAAGAGCTAAAAGAAGGGTCTGGAGTATTAATGGTCAGAGGATAGAACAGGTCAAAAGCTTCAAATATCTGGGAATGGTATTACAATCGAATGGTGCTAGAATGGCTCATCACGAACAGATGGCCAATTTAGGACAAAAATCTGCTCAGGCCATAATTAGATTCTTACACACTAAGGGCGGGCAATATTTACCAGCAGCTCTCAAACTGTTCCAGGCTAAAATATTATCCCAACTGTTGTATGGGACAATAATGGGGCCACCATCTTCCTGCTTCACCCCACTTGAGCGTGTATAATCAAAGTTTTTGAGAGCAGCTTTTCAGATGCCCAAATGTGTTTCAAATGCAAGCCTGCGACTGGAATCTGGCTTAATCAAAGTAGAGTCGAGGGTATGCCTCACTTCATTGAACTTTTGGCTAAAACTAAACCTTACTCCTTATGGCCTAGCACCCTTAATTCTCAGCGATAGTTTTAAATCCTCCTGGTTAAAGGCTGTACATTTAAACCTAAGCAAATTAGGCTTCTCACCACCTACAGTCCAAAAAATGGAGTATGACCAAGCAAAGACAGTAATCAAACAAAGGATCCAGGATACCCAACGTCAAATTGACATCACTAAAGCCCCAGAATTTTTGGCTGCAGAACATACAAAATATAAGGTGGCTCCAGCACTGTACCTGTCCCAGCTGGAGATTCCAGCCCAATGGAGGGCATTTTCGCTAGCTAGACGGTGAGCTCTTCCCTCCGCTGTGTTAGATGGGAAGTTTAGAAAGACTCCCATGCATGAGAGGGTTTGGCCCTGTGGGGATGGCAAGGTCGAAACAATCGAACATGTATTACTATATTGCCCCATGTATCATGAAATTAGAACAAAGAAAATTTCCCCTCTTCTTAAGAAATATCAGGGATGTACAGACATAGAGTTTAGCAAAATGCTCCTTAGGGGTGTTAACCCAACAGTCATAGCTTCCAGTGCAAGTTTTTTAGCAGCTGTATATAAAATACATCAAGAGATACTGCGTAGAGTATCCGAATTTTAGTTGTTTTAGCCTTGTAATTTTTGAGTGTACATATTGGTTATGAGATTGTCTAGGAGTCATATGTAAGATATCATATGTTTTATGCTGGTCAATGACTGTATCAATAAATCTGAATCCTGAGCTAAGACAAAAATGTGTGAGCTGGAGGCTAAAAAATTGTGAGCTAGCTCACACTAATTCAGCTTAGAGGGAACACTGATGAGAAATCTAAAGTAATGGTTTTCCAAAGAGTCCAAGAAGGTTCCAATGGAGCATATAGGGAGTCCCAATAGAGCAATGCTAATCTTACAAATATCTGGGCTTAACCTTTAGTGAAACCCTTAAATGGGATACCCATATAGAATCCTCTAAAGCTTTAGCCCTTAAGATGATGGGAGTCATATTGAGATTTTACTACCCAAAGGAGTTTTCTTGTAGACCAGTGCTGAAACTCTTTGTTAGTAAAATAATTTCTTAATTATTGTATGGCATTGAGATATGGGGATGGAAAGATCATTTACTCCTTAGGTTAAAAATAATTCAAAACCTATTAATGAGACACATCCTGGCACTTCCAAAAGGAACACCGGCTGCCCTGTTATGAGCTGAACTGGGACTTCCATCAGTGAGGGTGTGAGCTCATTTGATGATTCTAAACTTTTGGGGGGAAATCCAACTAAAAAGTTCGGATGCATTCAGCAAACTTAGTTACCATCTACTGAATGACAAAGACAATGCCCATCCTGAATTTCTTAATTGTATCATCACCAGATATACTATTCCAGATGATCTGGTTCATCATACAGGGAACAGTATTAACCTATGTGAATGGATGTTTGGAGAGACCATATTGATTGCCCAATCAAGGACTGCCCAATCAAGGTTCACCCCGTGGTTTAAAATAATCAAAAATGACCACTCAAGAGCCTCGTATTTAAACAACTTAACCTCATATAATCTTAGGAGATCCCTTACTTCAGAGATGCTAGCTGGTCGCTATAAAAAAACTCCAGTAGACCAACATATCTGTATATGTGGGCAGTCAGTGGAGGTCCTCCCCTTATACGTAGAACCCAGGACCAAATTTTTAGCAAAGATATTGACATCCCTATACCCCCTGTCTGATTATGAAAAGATGGCCTTTTTGGTCTCAGTTGAGGACCTCTTCATTTCTTCAAGATTGGCTCTCTTCGCCTTGGCTACTAGAAAAAGTAGGGCAAAGAAATCAAATAGTACCATTGCAACCAAGTGAGTGATTTTAAAAGGTCTTATCGGTTTTAAAGACCAGAGGTTGAGATAATTTTAGCAGGTGATTTATACGTTTTAATAGAGGTTGAAACATTCGATTATATTTTAATGTATATATTTTCTGAGAGTGTTTTGATATTGTGAAGGCTTATGGCCATATACAATAAAATGATACCTAACTACCTACCACTCCCAACCTTCGATGGAGCACTGTTGGTGCCAGGGCTGGAGGTTAGGAATTTGGGAGTGCTCTTGGAGCCTCCTTAACAATGGAGGCCCAGGTAGCAGCTTATACCATCTTCGGCTGATTAGGCAGTTGGTTCCCTTCCTCGACCGCAATGACCTCGCTTACAGTGATCCATGCAATGGTCACCTCAAGATTAGACTATTGTAGCTCTCTACATGGGGCTGCCCTTGTCACAAATTTGGAAGCTGCAGCTAGTGCAGAATGCTGTGGCCAGGCTTCTGATGGGCCTCCCCTGGTGGGAGCCCATCCAGCCTGTGCTGGACACTGCACTGGCTGCCAATAGCATACCCAATTAGCTTCAAGGTGCTGGTTCTTACCTTTAAAGCCCTATAGGGCTAGGGTCCAACATACCTGAAGGGCCACCTTTCCCCATACATACCCCAGAGAGCACTATGGTCGGGGTCTCAAAATCGGTTGACCCTCCTGGGTCCCAAGGAGGCTAGGCTTGCTGCTACCAGGGCCAGGGCCTTTTCAGTGGCAGCTCCGTACTGGTGGAATGAGCACCTAGAAGAGATCAGGGCCCTGTGGGATCTTTTACAGTTCTGCAGGGCCTGCAAGACAGAGCTCTTCCACCAGCTTTTCAACTAAGGAGCCACCACCACTATTACCATCAACGATCTCAGTTATAGAGCCCTGGCCTTTGGCTTTGACATTGTGCTGGGTCAGCCAGTTGCCATGGATACCATGCACTGGAAACTGGTTACACAGTCCAAAATCAAGTCGAGCAACAGAGCTGAAGGTCAGAAACAGAGCTGAAGCTGGGAAATCAGTCAAAGGTTGCAGGAATAAGGAGTGGAGGCTAACAACTAGGATCAGGTCCGAGCATGCACGGTTGCTTCTGTGCTGAGGCAGGTGCATGGGGGTGTTTATGACCAGGTCCTCCTTTCCTGGGAGACAGTCTGCCAAGATTCACAGCCCCTCACATTGCCTTTGCAAAAGCTGCAATCTGGCACTCTTCCTTCGCTCTTGCACATTCAGCTGCTGGTGTGCCCTGCATCTGGGACACTCAATAGAACTAGGTGGGAAATCTGGCCCTGGGGTGTCTCCACCTGGGGTTGCTGGGCCAGGCTCTGGATCAGTCTCTCTCTCTGGCTAAACCTCCTGTGCAGCTGCTGGGGCCTCTTCTCCCTAAGGGTTCTTCTTCTGGGCTGACTCCAGAGGAGGCTGGGTTGCTCCATGCCTCTTCCTCATTGAAGGAGTAGTCAGCCTCAGCAGAGCCAGTACCCATGACAGACATCTAGCCTGTGCCACCATTCGTATTAGGAAGATCATTGAGCAGAGTAATTGTTAGACCTTTGTATGCACTCTTACAGTACACTATCTTAAGCAACTAATCAAACATCGCCAGCACTTTATGAATTAATTAGGAATTATTTATAATTCAACTGTTTTTAGATGATTTTATGTGGATTTTAACTGTTACTTATGTATTAACCAGTGTAACCCGCCCTGGGCCTGCTTTTGCGGGGAGGGTGGGGTACAACTTAAATAAATAAATAAACTTAAGCAGATCATGAGAGGGAGGGCAGGAAGGGTTGCCTCAGTGCTTAGTTCTTATGGCCCTTTTTTACATGCCCAGGGAAATGCTAATTGCCACTTTGGAGTCAGGAAGCAATCCTGGATGTTTTTTGTCATCTTCTGGGCATGAAACAGTGGTCACTGGGGGTGTGGGGGAGGTATTTGTGAATTTCCTGCATTGTGCAGGGACTTGAACTAGATGACCCTGGGGGTCCCTTCCAACTCTATGATTCTGTGATTCTATTCTTCTTCATCCACACTGACTCACCTGAACCTTTGGGAGACTTTTGATACCACTGATCATAGTATTCATCTGCAGAGGCTGGCTGAGTTGGGAATAGATGGCACTATACTATGGTGGTTCCACTCTTAATTGACTGACCAATTCCAGAAGGCGGTGCTGGGAGACTGCTGCTTAGCCTTGTGGCATTTCTCCTATATGTTTCCTCAGGGATCCATCTTGTTCTCCGTGCTGCTTAACATCTACATGAAACCACTGCGAGAGATCCTTTGGAGTAGGTGCCACCAATATCAGGATCACAGAATCATAGAATCATAGAATGTTAGCGTTGGAAGGAACCTTTTAGGTCATCTAGTCCAACCCCCTGCACTCTGCAGGAGCATAGCCAAAAGATAGCCCTACATACCTACAACATACCCAAAAGATGGTCATCCAGCCTCTGCTTGAAAACGTCCAGTGAAGGAGCATCCACCACCTCCCAAGACAATCTGTTCTACTGCTCAACCAGTGGGTCTGTGGAAGTCCTGAAGAGTTGCCTGGAGAGTATAATGGGATGGATAAGGGCCAATAGACTGAAGCTCAAACCAAAGAAGACTAAGGTTGATCAGTGGAGAAGCTAATCAAGGACTGGGGAGTCAGGCTGTTCTGGAGGGGTTTGTATTCCTCCTGAAGGAGCACATTCATACGTTGGGAGTGCTGCTGGATCTTGGCCTGTGTCTGGAGATTCAAGTCTTCTCCATGACATATAGTACCTTTTAGCAGCTTTGACAGATTACAGTTCTTTTTGAAATAGCAAGATCTGGCCACAGCCATAGTACAGTGGTTGGGCAACCTCTTGGAATGCAGAAGGTCCCAGGCTCAATCCCCGAGTTCTCCAGTTAAAGGGACCAAGCAGTAGATGATGTGAAAGACCTCTACCTGAGACCCTGGAGAGCCACTGCCAGTCTGAGTAAACAATAGTAACCTTGATGGACCAGTGGTCTGACTCAGAATAAAACAGCTTCATGTATATGTAGGCTCTGCCTCCCAATCTCTCAGGGGTTACCAGCCAAGGACTGGGTCAAACACAGGCAAAGACCAGTCTTAGAAACCAGCCCTACAAACACAGACTCTGCACTATCAATGAATTGCTCAGACTGAAAGGGTAACACAGGACAAAGCAGTTTTATATCTCCAGGCTGCCTCATATTCAGCTGTTCCCTGGATTTTTTCACTGGATGCCTGCAGGTACACTGGGCTTCCTCTACTGGACATTTTCAGGACAGCACTGGTGTGGAGGAGATTACTGATGCCTGAACACTCTCCAATTCAGCTTGTCATCTATTTGCAGGATGCAAACAGGGAGCTGACAGTTGATCAGTTTGCTTTTTGCTGCTTGAGCATGTTTGTCAGGCTTGTATTCAAATGGTACAGTACAGAGCAATTGGTAGAGTTTTGCACAGAGCCCAATGACAGTCCTACTTTTCTCCTTCTTGCTTCCTGCACAGACCTGTTGTTGCTGCATGCTGCTTGGCAGTCAATTGTATAAATAAACAATAAGAAAATCTAACAATCAGCCCACAATTTGAAGTAAACAGTTTTTTAAAAAGTCTTGTCTGTCTGTCTGTCTGTCTGTCTGTCTATCTATCTATCTACCTACCTACCTACCTACCTACCTACCTACCTATCTACCTATCTACCTATCTACCTATCTATCAAATTTATACCCCACCCTCCCCACAAGCAGGCTCAGGGCGGCTTCCATACAGACATAAATACAATTAAAATCATACAATTATTTAAAACACAACAGGTAAAACAAATACAATCCCAAAGTGCTGGCGGCAGTTAAACTAACTTAGATGGCACATTTCCAATGGATTTCCGCTTCCCAGATGTTCTCAGATGTTCTCCTGCTCATAATCTCTTACGGCATCAGCTCGATGTTAAGAAACCACGGGTCAGGGCTCTACGGCAGCGGCGGTCCCTAATTAAATGCCTGGTGGAAGAGCTCAATCTTGCAGGCCCTGCGGAACTGTGAGAGATCCTGTAGGGCCCTGATCTCCTCTGGGAGCTCATTCCACCAGGTAGGGGCCACCACTGAAAAGGCCCCAGCCCTAGTAGTAGCTAGCCTGGCCTCCCTTGGGCCAGGGAGGGTCAACAGATTTTGAGACCCCAACCATAATGCTCTCTGGGGTATGTACGGGGAAAGGTGGTCCCGTAGGTATGTTGGACCCCAGCCATATAGGGCTTTAAAGGTAAGAACCAGCACCTTGAAGCTAATTCAGTATGCTATTGGCAGCCAGCGCAGTGTCCTCAGCACATGCTGGATGTGCTCCCACCTGGGGAGGCCCATCAGAAGCCTGGCCACAGCATTCTGCACTAGCTGCAGCTTCCAAATCCGCGACAAGAGCAGCCCCATGTAGAGAGCATTACAGTAATCTAGTCTTGAAGTGACCATTGCATGGATCACTGTAGCCAGGTCGGCGCAGTCAAGGAACGGAACCAACTGCCTAATCAGCCTAAAGTGATAAAAGGCTACTACCTGGGCCTCCATAGTAAGGGAGGGATCCAGGAGCACTCCCAGACTCCTAACCTTTGGCGCTGGCACCAATGGAGCCCCCCCGAAGGTTGGGAGTGGGATCCCACCCCCAAACCGCCCCTACTCGTGCACACGACCTTTGTCTTTGCTGGATTCAGCTTCAGCTGGCTCAGTCTAAGCCAACCAGCCACAGCTTGTAAAGCCCAGTCCAGGCCTTCTGGTCTGGAGTCTGACTGGCCACCCAACATCAGGTAGAGCTGGGTATCATCAGTGTACTGGTGACACCCCAGCCCATGCCTCAAGGCAATCTGGGCAAGGGGGTGCATATAGATGTTAAATAACATCAGGGATAGCACTGCCCCTTGAGGCACACCACACTCAAGTGGGTGTCTCCTGGACTGCTGTTCCTCTAGTGCCACCTTTGTCCCCGACCCTGGAGAAAGGAAGCAAGCCATTGCAGGGCAAGCCCCTGAATCCCCACATCAGTGAGGCAGTGGACCAGTAACTGGTGGTCGACCGTGTCAAATGCGGCCGACAAATCTAACAGCAACAGTACTGCCAACCCACCCCAATCCAGATGTCTCCAGAGGTCATCAGTCAGAGTGACCAGTGTAGTCTCCGTCTCATGTCCCGAGTGGAAACCGGACTGAAAGGGATCTAACACGGAAGTATCATCCAAAAAGCCCTTACCATTTGGTGTTCATTTCAGCCTGGGTATTCTACGTTATTTTGGGCATGCACATTTTCATGCAGCCTTATTGGAGATGTAGTTCCCCTCACCATAGCTACTGTGCAAGTGCAAAGCTGTTCAACCGCTGTTCAAGGCTGCCAGAGGACAGGTGAACAGATCAGATGTTTGGCTCATAGGAAACTGCAGCTGTTGAATGAAGTATGCTTGAAAAATGAACACCTTCACTTAGAAATTCATGGTGTCTCTAGAAGAGACTGGATCAGCTTCCTAAAGACAGGGAGCTCAGTTGGCATATAGAACCTAGCTCTGGGTTTGAGTCCCCATGCTCTCTTGACACTACCCAGTCTAACCATTACATCTCACTGGCTCATGACAAGTATCTGTAGGACCAGCCTCCCTACTAATGCATCAGGGAGAGGTGGAGATGCAGGAC
This sequence comes from Gekko gecko, assembly GCA_029375565.1. Classification (NCBI taxonomy): domain Eukaryota; kingdom Metazoa; phylum Chordata; class Lepidosauria; order Squamata; family Gekkonidae; genus Gekko; species Gekko gecko. Next base: position 122,312,396 of record JAPDNY010000006.1, on the reverse strand, counting down.
CAGCTTTAAGCACATTTAGTAGCTGTGTGGGCTTTTCTGCAACAGCATCTCCTTGTCATGTACCCTAGGCCTAGCTCCCTGGCTGGAGTACTGTTCTGCTGTTTCAGCAATGTCACCTCAAACCTGCTTTTTGCCCTGACTGGACAGCTCCCCCACCCCTCAGCAGACATGCCTTGCATAGTGAGCCTCACCCTTCTGGATCTGCCTAAGATGGAAAACTGAGTCTCCTGCTACCACTGTTGGCAATGACAGGACAGATCAGCCATTAAAGATAATTCTTCTTGGATAGGGAATGTGTCCTGACTATGTTATAGCAGGCTTTCTAAAGAAACAGCAGAGACATTTTCTAAACAAATGAATAAAATAAAATAATTGGGCAAATTCCATGGGGACACGTAAACCTCTAATGTCTGGCGCCATGAGCCAAGGCAGCAACATTAATCTGCTAGATAAGAAATCATTAGGAGCCAAGACAACTCACAGAAGAGGCCTGTTGTCTCAGCAAAGATCTTGCACTAGGGGGCGTACAAAGATGTGGGAAACCAGATTGGGAGCCAATTTTCATTAGTTTCTTTAAAATCAGATTTAAAGCTAGTTGTAATGGTTTCTTTCCATTTACCTCAATAGGAAAAGCATAATCCTGCCTCCAGGATTTCAATTGCAATTGATATGAAACGCTCAGGAGCTAAAATGAATCCCTCTCCAGAAGAATCCTCCTTGCCAAATTTGAGATAGATAAGAAAAAATGTCGCCATTCTAGAATCAATTAAAATTCTTCCTTCAGAGCAGGCACCAGAAGAGGGTGGAGCTGCAGGGCACCTCTAAAGCTCTTCAGGAGCTGCCTGGACCTTGCTGAGACAGCAGCCTAGGCGGCCTCTAACAAGTCTAATTGATTTCCCTCCCAACATTAATTGTACAGATCAGGGTTGCCTTGGCTCCTAACCAAACTGGTTTTGTTCGTTGTGTTTTTATCCCTTTTTATTATGCTGACTATTGGTAGTATTGTTAGTGTGTGTTTTTTTAACACTCCAAAAATCCATTTGCAAGGCACACCATCAGTGCTTCTGTGGCACAGAGCTGTTTGTCAGTCTGCTGAGCAATGGGAAAACATGTGAAATAAAGACTACTCATACTAATTGTACCAGAGTCCATAGCAATCCTGAAGCAATCCATCAATTTTGACATGGAATGCCAACAACACTCCATAGCAGCTGGGTAAGAAGCCAGTCATTGCTTGTTGATATGGCTCTGCCCCCTGACATCACCCCCCCCCACATGCCATACATAACAAAGGAGGGAAGAAAGGGCAGATAGCAGTGCCCACACACTGGAAGGAAGACTACAGCATGAAAAAAACAAGAGCTCTGTAATAAACCCACCCTAGGGAGCTCAGCAGATGTCGGTTTGAGTCCACTCCTGCAACCATATTCTCTTTTGCCAGCTACACACACCTGGAAGGGAACAGGATCCTTCTGACTGCAACACCCATATGACTCCACAGGTCACTTGACAGAGGTGACTTTTCTAGAACACCCACGGCTGTTTTCACACAAAGGTTTGTGTCTTGGGGTGAGGGTGAGCAGGTTAAGAACCACCAGACTTTTGCTAGGCAAAAGGAATGCAGACTTCCTGCAGACTTATTTATTTAGCATATGTCTTTGCCATCCCTCTAGGGAACGTGCCCAAAGTTTCTCTTGGTTTCAGTAAGGAACTAGCTACTTAATTTGTATGAACGAGAGAATTTCAGAGGCTGGACCCCTCATTTAAAGCCTTCTTCCTGACAAATTTCAGACATAAAGGAGAACAGGTCCCAGTTTTATAGTCCATTAGAAACAAAATGCATGGCAGTTACATGCAAAATGCAGAAATGAAAGGCATTGATTAATTCGTCGCTATTGCCATTCATTTCCACTACCCTTACAAATGGTAATAACATTACATGGTCTTGCTAATGCTGCAGCTCAGATGAATTTACTTCTGAGTACACATACATGCAATTGGGCTGAAAATGTTCTAACTAGGAAATCAGTAACAGTTGTATAAACATGAAAGGAAATGGCTGTGAACAGGAGCTCTGTTCCAGCAGGTGAAATATTGCTGCAACACCACGCAAGTCAGACATTCATGTGGAATCTTATTCAAATACTTAGCAAAACTCACATGAATCACCTCTGAAGACACATCCTGGGGCATTGGCTTGAGCCATTGAATAAATCCTGGTCTGTGTTTCTTGCATGCAGGAATACAAGCCAACAAAACATATACCCAACTCTGATCATATACAAATGATGGGAGTGGGAAAAACAGAGGCTGTGACATTTGCTCCAGTCCACACTGTCCCTGTGGTTTTCTGCTGATTTTGCAATGCTATAACCTTTCACGTTACAGTATAGCTGCTTCCTAGCTACGGTGTGCCAATGACCCCTACCTTAATACCACATCTGTTAAACTTGCAGACAAACAGCCTTTCTTGTCCCATTCTGCTTGCTGTACACAGACCTCGGCCACTTTTGTTTGCAAATCACAAGCATATCAAGAGTCTTCTGAGGACCCTCTTATAGTACCAAGTGCCCCAGAAAGCTTAAAATACCTTTACCTAAAACACTACTAATTTATTTTCTTGTGGTCTGTAAAAAAACTTGTTTATAGTCATGTTGGGAATGTATATCATGTCAGGATCTTGGTCTCCTGTGATCCAGCTGTTATCATCTACAAAATTTTCTTTGTTGGGAGCATAGCTATGTGGAATTGCTTTGCTGTGGCTGCCACACCCTCGTTCACAAATGGAATTCTAAATGTCTTGTTGACAGACTGGCTTCTTAGAAGCTGTTCACAAGCCTCCTGAGCTTGGATTGCTGGCTCCTTGCTCTTTGTCTGTGTTCTTTCTCTGGGGGTGAAAATATACATTATGTGTTGTTCTGTAATTTTTTTTTTCAAACTCCCCCCCCCATTGCCTCCACAGAGATTATGATTTAAGCAGAAGACCAATATGAGGGGGGAAGAGGTTATTTACCACTTTTCCCTTGCACCTCTTCCCTGCCAAAGGCAGACCCCCAAGTTGCTTTTATTGCCAATAGGCAAAATTTACAGATAAAAAAAAATGTTTTCTCTAGAGGAATAAAAATAAGCTTGGGGCAGTGGAGGTTATTTTTTGGTGGGCAAAATGCACAACAAGAACTTAGAATAGCCCTTTCCCCTCATGCCCGTTTCCCCTTTAAATTGCAGCCCTCTGCAGCTATAACCTGTAAAAGAAAAGAAGTCTGGAAAAATAATGACAGAACTACACGTAATGCATTACTTTGCCCTTTTTGCATAATTATGTCTTGCTTACCATCTCTGTGTCTCAACTAGCCCCCAAAGTCCTCATTTGTAAAGGTTTTGTGTGCGCCTTTTTTCATCTGTCAATGACTATTCACATTCTCATCCTGTCCTTCTCCAAGGACTAAGGCCAGTATACATGAATTATTCTATTTGACCCTCACAACAACTAAAAGAAACAGGTTGGATTTCATATGGTGTTGGCTTTATGATCCCTTTGAAAAATATATCTGTGCCTGACCAGAGTAGCACTGGAAACACCCCAAGTGGGATATTCCCCTTTTGCCTTGCATCTGTTATTGCCACGCAGTGAAAACATCAGCACATGCTGTTGGAGACACGATATGAGAAAAACATGATAGGCCAAAGTAAACATTATGTTTTTTCCAGGAGTTGAGTCTAGGTGTCCTCAGGGGCCTAATTTGGATCATGACCATGGAGTAGGGTAAGAGGAAAAACCTTTTCAGGGATTTGCCCTCTTTTGTCGACCAATGGAGTGACCCTCCCACATTTCAGCAAGATAGGAGAGTGCTTTCCTGTTCTAGAGGCACTGGAATATACAACACATTTCTGGTTGTACATCCAATTGTGAAGAAATGTTCAAGAACTGTAGCCCTCACCCAATGGATCTTCCCTACCAAGTTGTGGGCAAAGAAGAGAAATTTTAATAGGATTAAAATATCATCGCACAGCAGGCACATACAGCAGGTGAGAGAAGGAGTCCCCCCCCCCCAGTCCTTTCTCATTGCCTGAATCCTGATGTGAGTGGGAAGTGGGGGCCAGTTTTTTTAAAAAAACAAACCAGGAGCACTAAACCTTGTGCAACCCATGCAGTTTTGTAGCTGTTAACAGCAGACAGGGATCAGGCATGCCTGCGTTTGCCAATAGGTGGCGTGGCAATTAACTCCCTTCAGGAGCATGCTCAGTGTTTGTAGCCTTCCCTAAAAGGGGCTGGTTATTCCCAGCAGCCAGCAGTTCAGCCTGGCCCAGGAAAAGGCAACAGCACCAGAAGGGTAGGGAAAGGCTTGCACAGATTTTTCTTGTTTAAGGCCTGCTTTGATTTACTGCAGGTAAATGCTGTTAACCAATGTAATTATTAGAGATCCTTTCAAACAAAGGGGAAGTTATTAAGTGCTGGTTTGGGACTATTAAGGCTCTTAATGGTAATTTCATATGATTGTGAAAATATGTAATTTTTTTAGTTATTGAGCCTTTTAAAACTGCTGCAATACATCTCCCATAGTATTCTGTTTGTTAGTGCAACCTAGCAGGTCAGTCTGGCCCAGGAAGAGGCAATAGCACCAGAAGGGTGGGGAAAAGCCTTCACAGATTTTTCTTGTTTAAGGCCTGCTTTGAATTCTTGCAGGTAAATGCTGGATCCAACTGAGAAGAGCTGCAGTCTACCAAGTATAGCCTGGAGACTTCCTATGCTGTTCCAGTATCTGTGAGCTTTAACCTGGACTTACAACGTATGCATTATCTATGTGCTTGAGGTTTTTTTCTGTTCTGTGCATCTTTGCCGATGCTGAAGATACCTGTGACCAGTATTATCCTGAAGATCCATTGCTATGAAGTAATAGCAACCAGACAGGGATGAATGAGGATTTATATGAAAACCTCCATGCTTTTTTTATATAAAGAGTTTATTTTAAATGTTAAAGTGCACTGGTTGTATTGCCTCTCTTATGTCTGTGTTTAAGTGCACATGTAGTTGCAGCAGTTACACATTCTTAATAACCATAGGTGGGAGTTCCGCTGTCAAAACAGACTGAATCTGCCCACTTTCCCTGCAGATATTAGGACCTTAGTGGGTTACACTTGTAAGCACACAAATGAGCCTGTGATGTATTCATTCATTTCAGTATTGTTTTTCCACCCCACCTACCCAACTCTGCACACGTCATACCATTTGCTCAGGTTTGCTCAGAAAAAATTATCTGCTTCACATAGTGAGATATGTTGGGAGAGGTGTAGCCTTTACCTCCTTTAAACTACGTACTCTATTTTTGTAAAATGCTATATGCCCATCCCCAACCCCTATTTATATGTTAATGGATGGACTGATGCTTAGTTGTGTCCCCCCAGGGCTGCTTTTAGACAAAGAGAGTGAGGCTGATTTCGCACAAGGAGCTGCACCGCCGTCACACCTCCCTTTGTCCCATTTCCATTGGTCAATTTCCCACTGAAAGCCATGCGGCTGCATTTTGACCCGTGGCTTCACCTGATTTTCCCCGCAGTTTTATGATCCTGTTTTTTGAGGATCATGAAACTGCAGGGAAAATCGGGCGAAGCCACAGGTCAAAATGTGGCTGCATGGCTTCAAGTGGGAAATTGACCAAGGGAAATAGGGCAAAGGGAGGCGTGACAGCAGCGCAGCTCCTTGTGTGAAATCAGCCTGAAACAATTCTTCTCTTAAGTGTCTTCTTGTTTGTTTACTACTAGTGAACAGAAGGCAAAGCAGGCCTATGTCATGGAGGTCAGGAGGAATGGAGCACAGAATGATGTTGCAGATAGCACTTCTGAGGAGATATAAACCAGCAGAGGGCCCTGTAAAAAGAATTTCAGCTATCTGTGCTGTACCTGCTTAACCCTCACAAGTAGAAAGTGAACCACTGAATTTGGAACATGGGTTCTAACATTAAAAGGATTGTTTAAATTATTTATCTACAAAATGAGACCACATATGCATGGTTTCTGAGTGTTATGCCAACTCTCTCCACCCCCCTCTCCATGCTTCCTTCCCTGTATTCAAAATTTATCCTTTCCTACATATGATCTTCATTTGAAAAGTTTATCTCAGTGTTCTGGCAGCATCTCATTACAACCAGACACTTCTAGCCTTAATTCTCAACAGAAACAGTAAAAATTGGTGCCAGAAAAGAGATGGGGAAAATAGTTCATAAATCACGATGTTCTTCACAAGGCAAGAACTATCAAATAGAATGTTCACCAGGCATCAATCAAATTAAATTCAAATGGGCTCGCCTCGTGGTCGAGTGGGGAGGGGGAGCGGCTTCCCTGCTTTTTAATGCCTCCCCCTCCCCGACCACCCTGCTGACCCCCATTGGCTAGGCAAGGGGGGGGAGGCGCATCTTTTCCCGCCGCGCACCCCCCACACACTTCTGGCCGGCCTCTCCGTCCCCGCCCGTCCCCGCAAATGGCGGGCCCGGCCTACCTGGGCCCTTTCTGCTTTTCATGGCATCACCTGGTAAATAACATCCCATTAATTTTCTGTTAAAGTGACAAGAATTTTTGTTTTTTTGACGGGCTGCTGACAACTCTTGTGCTCCCAGAAAAAGGACCTGAACTAGTCAAATGACTCAGGAGGAATTTCATTTGTATTCATTTGCTCTTCTGGGGTTAATGAACAGAGTCACATTTTGATTAGCTATTATCAAAAGGTGCATCACCTGTTGAAGGAAAAAAGACCAACATTCTCCTTGCATTTTCCTTGGCACACAAGGCCAGATCTTCAACCAAACAATCAATATGAATGGGCATGAACTGGCTCACAAACTAAAGTTTGTGATGAATGTTGGCCAGTGTGTGGTTCACAAACTGAAGTTCATGGCGGGTCAACCTGCACAAACTTTCTACAAACTTTCAAGCAGTTCATAGTGGGTTGTGATGGTTCATGAATGGATATGTTTCCAGACAGTCTCCATTCAAACAAAAAGTTTATCAGACTTCAAAGGAACAAAGCAAGTTCAAAGCAACAGGGGGGTGGAATTCTCCAGCCTTGGAAACACCAATAGGTTTCCTGTGCATTTGATGTGTGTAACTTTTGAACATGCACCTAACATTTCCCCTAAAAGCACTTTTCTTGTGGCATCTTCTTTGTGGGACCATAACTCTGACCCCTAAGTCCAATCGCCACATAACTTTGATGGCATGAAGAGAGTGTCAGGGGAAATCCGCTGGGGAGTTTGATGTCTCTAGCTTGCACAGGGTCTGTTCTATACACTCATGAACCTGCAGAACCTACAGTTGTCAAAATAACCACCTGTCATTTCCCCAGAAAGCATTTTCCTGGGGGCACCTTCTTTGGGGGGCCTTAAATCACACCCCATAAATCCATTCCTCACCAAACATGGAGGGCAGGTAGAGGAGAGTTAGCTGGAGATCACTTGTGACTCTTGTGTCTCTAGCATGCCAGGGGGAGCATTTTAGCACATCACAAACTTCATGTGGTGGTTAAAAATTCATGATTCGTGGTTTGCAAACTGGGTACACCATGAACTACGAACTGGAATGCATTTTCCTGGTTCATGCCCATCCCTAGCAACCAAGGTACTGGCAGTACTGCTGGGCCTGCAACACAGGAGAAGGCAACTGGTATAGCTTATTCCTGTCATTACCTCCTAGACTTGCACAGCCACCACATAAGTACAAGGTGAATCCCTGAGATGCTGGCTCGACCTGCTCCAAGCATGTCTGGCCAAGCACAACCTTCACCCTCCCCTTTTGGTTTACCAGCACAGCATCTTCACCAATAGATAATACATTTTTCACCAGCTGGGCCCAGAAAGCAAGGGGTTACATTGCTCAGAGCCATTTAAACCCCTGCAAAAAGTGGTGGAATGCAGAAAGCAGGGGTCACGAACTGGTTCGGTTTGCAAACCAACATATTGGTTCGTGGTTCAGTTCAACCACAAACAATGAACAGAACTGCAAAAATGCAGTTTGTGCCCATTCCTAGCCAAGACATGATTAATTTGGGGGTTAAAGATACAGTGTAGATAAACATAATTTACTAGGGATGGGCACAAAATGGAGAAATGTGGATCAGTTCGGTTCGTGGTTGAACCGTGAACCAAACCACAAACTGAACCGGGAGATTTGTTCATGAACCCAACCAGCTTGTGGATTATGACCCTGCATATCCACTGAAAGGAACTGCAGTCCCTTTAAACAGGGGTTTCAGAAAGCACAAAAAACAGTTGAGTGGCAGGGAGCAACCTGCTCCCTGCCACTCAGGTGTTTTGGGCTTTCTTATGTGGTAAAGAGACTGCCCATGAAAACTTGAAAAACAGTTGAACTGTGAGAGGTGCTTTACCCCTTTGGCTGTTTGGGCTTTCTTGGTCTGTCTCTTTAAAGGGACTGCCCAAGAAATCCCATTAAACAGTTGAGCAGCAGGGAGGCACGCCAGCTGCTCAGCTGTTTTTGCAGCTTTTCACTCTATCTATGAACCACCACAATCACTTTAAAAGTTTGTGGAAGTTCATGATGGTAGATGCATCATGGACATCAGTTCCAAACCATGAACAGGGCAAAATTTGTGATGAATGTTGCTTTGTGGCTCAGTTCATGTCCATCTCTATAATTTACCTTATGGACAGTTCAGAATCACTTCCCCAGCTGAAGCATTTAAAATGACAGACTGTGCATTATACAGCACTTTTGGGTAGATTTGCACTAAGGCCAAGATGGATCTCCCTGCCTAGCTTGGATGTTTATGTGCTAGTAGAGAGAACTGATCTCTGAAGAACTAATGCAGCTCATTACAAAATCATATAGCATCCAAGAAAGACAACCTAGAGACAAAATAAAGGTAGTTATTTATATTATAAGTGCAGGGATCAGAAATAGGGACTGTCCCCGGGAAACAGGAACAGGGGGAACATATGGCCATGTGATCAATATGTTCAAATCTTATGAAAACAAACGTGAGAATGTGGATGGTAGACTTTCACAAGACTTCTGCAAACCAGCAATAAATAAGCTACATGATCCTAAACCACATACATTTCCCAGTCTTCTTTCAACCCCGCAGGTATAAACTCCTACACTTCACCCCATGGCAGTACAAGTAATTAGTACAAAGGAATACTGATTGCATCTACTACATATTGTTTTGGGTGCAGCTGTCCTCAGTCCTGAGAGCCAGCACAATTAAATTGTACTGAAACCCTATTTTGAGCAATTCCTGCAGAGTGTATTGTTCTACTGATGTTTAGCCTGGTTGTGCCTTTGTGTAAACTGCCAAGCTGCATACAAATATGATCTTTTCACTGCTACTGAGTTTTTGTTTGTTTGTTTAAGCTGAAAGGTATTATTTGCCAGTACATTAATCTTTATGTCTAATTAGGATTGCCATTTTTTAACAAAATTTGGCCTTGTCCCTGTACCTTTAACAGGAACATGACACACAGAAATTTAGCAGGAAAACTGATGGGAAAACTGTTTTTGAAATTTCTTGTTGTCATTCTGCCACGAGGGCCAGAAAGAAAGAAAAGAAAGATGGCAATCCTATTTTGACCTCTGATAACTGATTAATTTAATACGTAAGGCTGTCAGATCCAAACTAGACCCTGAGGGGCTCTGTCATCTACTAGGTGCACATCCTTTTGTTGTGGGGAAAAGTTGATACTGGCAAAATTTCCCTGGGGTGGTGTTTTGGGATGGGATGGGTGGGAGCTCAGTGGGGATCTGAGAGTTCTTCTGTGAAGGCACATATGGAACTGCGCATGCACAGGCCAGCCATGGAGATAAAACTTCTAAAACTTTCCTGTATGTTCTACAGCATGAGAAGCACTCCCTCTCCCCTTGGTTCATGCCAGCTCTTCCCACTGAAACTCATTCCCTCAGTCCTTCCTTTACTGACATAGAGTTAGGATCATCTTCCTCTTCTTCCTCTTCCTCTTCTTCTTCCTTTCCTCAGTTCTATTAAACTGTACCGTTTCCTTCATGTTCTACAAAATTTGACTCTGGTCTGTCTTGACATTCAAAAAGTGCTTTGAATGCAGCATGAAAATGACCCAAATGAACAATCATCCTTTGTGCCTCCTGTGTCTCAGGGAGTTGCACAATCTAGGAGGACTGCATGTAAACAGTTTGTGCCAAAAGCCCATAATGAGAGAACTTCCCTATGGAACACTGGGCTTTGGGGGAAAAGTGCTGTTGGCTCCTGAAACAGAGCCTCCAAAGTGCCCCTTAGAGACCAAGAAACAGGCCCATACACCCTCAGTAACCCTAACCCTCATAGAGGGCAGCTTCAGTTCTGAGGAGCTCATTAGAATCACTTCCCAAGAAGACTAAGTTCAGTCAAACAGGCCAGGATAAATAAAATAACACATCTGTGGCTGGATCATGTGTGCCAGTTCTGTGCCCAGTACTTTGCCCCATACTGGAGTATGCTATCCTCCCCACATTTCTCTGGTGAAATCTTTAGTTACAAATAATAAGCCAAAGAAGGAGCATTTCTTTTAAAACATCACTAATGCAGGAGTTGAACTTCTTTCAACTATTTGTCTTCTGGGCCATTAGCAGAGTTACCAGACATGGGTGATGGGTGGGGTGGGGACATGCATTACTTCCAGGAAAAACCCAGAAGGGATGTCACATCTCTAAAAATCACTGGAAGATCTATGATAAAACCACAAAGTTTCCAGAGATTCCTATAGAGGACTGACATAACTTCTGGATTTACCCCAGAAGCAACATCATGGAGTCATGACAGCTTTTCTTAAAGCTTTATTTCTTCTCATTGGAAGCACCACAGGAGCCCAGGAGGGGGAACCACTACCCCAGGCAGCATTAGCCTACTTGCAAATATGGAGTTGTCATGATCTGGGCTGTGCAAGAAGAGGCCTAGGAGGCCCAGGGAGCCTGAGTAGCAGTGGGAGCAGGCCTGGCCTACAACTCCAAGAAGTCCCTGAGAGGTTTTGGCAACAATTTTAACCAATCACAAAAATGGGGGACTTATAATAAAAGACCTGGTACAGAAGAAGAGCTGTTCTTTCTTCCAAGAGAGCAGGGCCAGAGGGAAGGCTGCTGCTGGGAGAGACCCTCACCCCGAAAGGAAGGGTGAGCAGACTCAGGCCCAAATGAGACAATGAGCTTGGGACTGTGAGCCTGCTTGTGTTACGGCATTTGGTTTCTTTTCTCTTCACCCACTTATTGCTATTGTTCATGCACCTTGTTTCCCATATTTGACTAACCTCCTGTAAAATAAACCTTTTCTTTGTTGTTCACTCAGCCAGGCCCTCATGCATCTTGTTTGGCGGAACAAGGGAGGTCAAAAGCCTTGGGAGGATGCTCTGGGCCTTCTCAAGGGATCCTAAAACCAGAGTGGTGGCAGCATCAGGTGATACCCCAACTGAGCAGTGACAGGAGTCCTCTTCAATACCAGGCCAGTAGGATTCCTAACACTGGCCCAATGCAAATGCTGGGAAATTTGGGGAGGAACAGTGTCTGCAAAAGTGTGGATTGTGGTAAGGATATGGTATCACCTCTGGGTGATGCACTAGGAATTTTCCTAATTTCTATGGTAAAGACAAGGGAAATTCCTAGAGCATCACTGTGGAGGCCATTCCCCCCACCCCAATCCTCAATTTCTTGAGGATGGGAGATTAGGTCTAGGGGTAGGAAATTCCCTGCCAGGCCTAGGCAACTGGAAATCTTAAAGATAGGGATGAGAGTCAACTCAAGGAGACGATGGTCCGCCCTCTCTTAAAAAAGCCATCCTTGGACCCGGCCAAATTGGCCAACTATTGGGCAAATTAACAGAGAGGGCGGTAGCGTTACAGTTACTGGGCTTTCTGGAGGATGCTTCTGTCCTGGATCCCTACCAGTTGGGCTTCCACCTGGGCCACGGGATGGAAACGGTGCTGGTCGCCCTGACTGACGATCTCCGAAGGCATTTGGATCGAGGCGGTGTGACGGCATTGCTGTTGTTAGATCTGTTGGCCACGTTCGATACGGTCGACCATCAGCTGCTGACCCACCGCCTCGCCAACATGGGGATTCAGGTGTTTGCCCTCCAGTGGTTTGCCTCTTTCCTCCAAGGTCGGGGACAGAGGGTGGCGATTGGGGATCGGCGCTCCCGGAGGCATCCCCTTGAGTGTGGGGTGCCTCAGGGGGCAATGCTGTCCCCAATGCTATTTAATATCTATATGCGCCCCCTTGCCCAGATTGCCTGGAGTTATGGGCTTGGGTGTCATCAATATGCAGATGACACCCAGCTCTGTCTGATGCTGGGTGGCCAGTCGGACTCTAGTCCCGATGACCTGCATAAGGTGTTGCAGGCTGTGGCTGGTTGGCTCAGGCTGAGTCGGCTGAAACTAAACCCAGCGAAGACAGAGGTCCTGGGCCTGAGTCGGATCGATCCGGGGTTGGGGCTCCCTCTCCCGACCTTCGGCAGGGTGCCTCTGGTGCCGGCATTGGGGGTTAGGAGCTTGGGGGTGCTCCTGGACTTCTCTTTAATGATGGAGGCCCAGGTGGCAGCCACTGTCAAATCAGCATTCTACCATCTTCGGCTGGCACATCAGTTGGTTCCCTACCTCAGTCGTGATGACCTGGCCACAATGATCCATGTGACAGTCACCTCGAGGCTAGATTACTGCAACACTCTCTACAAGGGGCTGCCTTTGTCGTACGAGGTGGGACCACATCCGGCCTGCGCTGAAGACGCTGCACTGGCTGCCAACAGCATACCGGATCCACTTCAAAGTGCTGGTTCTTACCTTTAAAGCCCTATATGGCCAGGGTCCAGCTTACCTGAGGGACCGCCTTTCCCCATATGTTCCCCCAAGGGCACTTCGGTCGGGGGGGCAACATCTGCTGGCTATTCCAGCCCCCAAGGTTGCTAAATATGCTGCTACCAGGGCCAGGGCTTTTTCGGTGGCGGCCCCTACCTGGTGGAATGAGCTCCTGGAGGAGATCAGGGCCCTGTGGGACCTTATGCAGTTCCGCAGGGCCTGTAAGACGGAGTTCTTCCACCAGGCTTTCGAGTAGAGGCTGCCACCGCTATCATTCACCACCATTTTGACATCACGGTATGTACTGGCCCTGGTATGCGACCATGGTTCTACTGGGACACCATCAGAGCAACAACAACCGTGTCCACTGGAGTACTGGGGTTATGGGTTTTACGCTAGGGACTCATTCACTCTGTAGAATGTTGTTGTAATTTTTAAGTAATGGGCTATTTATTGTTTTCATGTTTATATATGGCATCTGCCTCTATGTCTTATTGTTTTATACTCTCCTGGATTTCCGCTGTAGCTATAAACAGAGCTTATAGAGAGATTTTGGACCAGCCTGAGCCAGGAGAAAGATAGAATATCTTGCTATAGTGGCATAAAGTGGTTTTAGATTGTTTTTTAATATGCTTTAAAGATGTTTTATTTCTGTTATTTTAATATTAGTATTTTTATAATGTTTTTGCATTATTTGTAGATACCCATCTTGGGTTCTGAAATGCTCAAGAGAAAAGCGGGTATATCAACATTTTAAAAAGTTAATAAAGGCACACTGGGAAAATGTGCGTTTTTGTTGATTGGATAACAAGTGTTGCCATCTTCTGGCTTGCAAGGGCTCTGTCCTTTTAAGAGCAGTGAATGTGACAAACAGAAATTCAACAAATGAAAAGGCCTGTGTTGAAACTATGTTAACATGAACATGTTAACCAACCACACATATGGGCACACGGTCATTGTAAGCAAACCAGTTACCATAAGCTTTACATCCACTAATAAAAGTGGCTGAGACCCCACTTGCTCAAATTGTTTGCTAAACAACGATGAGCTTTTACTGAGCACATTATAAAACAATTATACTTATGTAAACTTGGCACGTGTGAGAGGGCTGATAAAATTCTGACTCCAGTTCTATTATTTATTTAATTAATTAAAATATTTCTATCCTGTGTCAGCTAAAAATGGCTTTTGAGGTGACTTATATCATTAATTTAAACATAACAAATCCATCAGTAAAACAGTAGTTAGTTATCAACCTTGTTGACAGCTCACTGTTTTCCACATCACTTTTAGTGATGAAGCCTGGATTTCATTGGCCTAAAGTAGTGGGAAAATTATTTCTTCTGAGCTCAATTTGATAGTGGCTCTCTGTAGTCTAGCCACACCTTGTGATTCCTAGTAACCAAGGAGTTATCCCAGTTAGCACATTAGGACAAGAAAATCTCTGGAACGAGTTCAGTCATTGTTCCTATTCATGATTCTTGAATATTCAGCTTAGAGTTGCACCTGTTTTTCTGGCAGGGTGTCTGCCTGACAGGAATAGCTGAAGATGACGAATCATTCTAATATTCGAGTGGCAACTTAATATAAAACAAAAGTTCATATCTTGTTGGGAAGGCTGAGTTTTTGAAGGACATTGTGCTTCCCACTTTCAATGAGGTTCATCTGACCCTTTCTGGGTTATACTGGACCCAGCATTAACGCAGCTGCAAAATTGCAGCTTCATTTAACTTAGCACATAGGTAGCTCCCTACCTTAACTCAGCCAATCTGGTCATGTGGGTGTCAGAATCCTCAAGATTAGATTACTATAATACACTCTACATGTGTCTGCTCTTAAAGTCAGCACAGAAACTCCAGGTGGTACAGAATGCTGCGGTTCAGTTAATATTATGAGCTAGGCAGAGTATACACATTACACCTGTTCTGGGTAACAATCCACTGACTATCAATCAGCCCATTTCAAGTTACTGGTTATTACATATAAGGCCCCTCTTGACCTTGGATGTGCAGGACTGCTTCTCCTGCTATGCTATGCTATTCTGCAAAAACAATAGTGGCCTGTACCTGAGCTTTCTTAATTATGGCCTCTACCTTATGGAATAGCCTGCCTGAGGTGGTCAGGAAGACCCCCACATTTCTATCATTTCACAAAATCTGTAAAAAAAGTAATGTTCAGGAGGGCATTTTTATGATGGAAATAGAGCTGTAGTATAATGGAATGGTTCAGGAGGGTGCTTTTATAAAGGTATAGGATTGCAGTCTATTGCACTGTTTGTTTCATGTCTTATCTCGCTTTTGCTGCATTGTCTTCTACTTTTATAATCCTATTCATATTGCACTGTCTTATGCTGCTTGATTGCATTGATTTTATATTTTGTAATCCACCCTGAGTCTTGGTGAGAAAGGTGGGATACCAATGAAGTGAAGAAAATAAAATCTCTTTCAATATTTCAAGAAAAGTACCCATGTTGAAGTTTTGGTAATTTGCAAATATAATGTTATTGTACTCCACTTGCCCAAGAGGTAAAAGGTTCCAGGGATTTGAACCTGGGCCTTCTGAATCCTGAATCATTTCACTCCTACACAAAGCTAAATTATTTAGCCAGACATCAACCATCAATATGCCTAATTTTCACCATGGCCAAATCTGTGGATACTTAAACCTGGAGAATTAAGGTCTTACTTCTTGATGCATGTTATTGTCATGTCTGTATACCAGGAATATTACCACCCCACCACTCCACAAAGCTTTTTGCCAAAGTTAGGTTCCTATCGGCATCCCTTTTCCCTTACCAGTTGCAGATAGGCAAAAATTCTGTATTCTGTGGGTGAAGCTTTCCCCACAACTGTAACCTCTGTTTAGAGGTTAGATTTTCTGCCTATCATGCAGTTGCTAAAGGCATAGATAGCACCAGGAACAATGCCAATGAAGAGCCTCTCAAGCGAAAGGGGTGAGACTCTGCAAGAAGGCTGAGCACAGGCAGATTCAACTCAATCAGAAAATAATTTTCATTTCACTCATCAGCATATAGATGAGAGGAAATCACAGAGTTTTACTGGTAGTGTTTTACAAGGCAAGCACAACTCAGATCTGAGCAGGTACTGAAAATCACTGATGTTATAAAAATTTACAGAGGTATCAAACTCATTTGTTATGAGGGCCAGATCTGACATAAATCTTACTTTGTCAGGTCAGGCCATGTGTGCCACAAAATGTAATGCCGGATACCAGAGATATAAACTTTATAAAGGACACAGACAAACCCAGTTAACAATATTATTTTTACTCAAAATACAAACATGCTTAAAATATTAACATTCTTACAGAATTTCCTTTATTTAACAATTTTTGATAACTGACACCTCTTGGTCCAAATTACTGCATCAAAATCTGGAGTCAATGTCTGTGCTGTAGCAATCTTTAGTATGCTGTTTAGGTGCATATCTAAGCTGAGAACATACTTTTGGCTTTATTGACATTTATTACAGAAAAGAGCTGCTCACAGATGTGTGTTGTCCCAAACATAGACAGAATTTTAGAAGCAAAAGCCTCAATTTGAGGGTAATTCAGACCAGAAACTGGTAAAATTTGCTGCTTATCCTTCTGTACAGCAACACTCTGCTCCCCCACTTGCCTGTGATTTGTGGCACCCTTTCATTGGCAGGTGGGAAGCAGTGTCGACTATACTCACTCACTATGTTTAATCCACCTTGAGTACGCTTCCCACCTTAGTGAAACTTTTCCAGTCCATACATCACCCCTCCCTGGCACAAGTAATCCCAGGGGTCCTCTTCCCTCTCCAGAAATACACTTCCCTACTACATTAGATCAGCAACTTTTTTCTCTGCAAAAGGGGAAACATTTTTGTGTGTGAAGCAGGATTTCTTCCCCACTTAGAGAGGTCCACCCTAAAACGTACACATATAACCTCTGAGGAACTGGAGCCACCACCCTCAACACTTAATCCGCCACAAAAATCATGTGCCCTCCACGGATTCACCAGCCACCTGTCAATGACCAGAACTCCCAAATCAGCCTTTTTCTCCCACCACCTGTGTGTGATTCACCCACACCAATCCACTCTCTTTCAAATCCCAAGTCTGCTCCCACTGACCACTCCTTTCCTTGCACTTCAGTCCCACTTAGAGACCTGGCCTTCCACAAAGACACACATACAGCTCATGGTACTGAGGTTCAAGCATGGAGACTAACAACTGGGAGACCCAGGTTCATAAGCCCCACTCTGTCATGGAAGTTGCTGGGTGACTTTGGGCCAGTTGCTGTCTCCTCCTATCGTACCCTGTACAATTGTTGTGAGAACAAAAACACAGATGGGGAGGATGACACTTGTAAATTGCTTTGTGTCCCATTTGGGGAGAAAAGCAAGGTACAGGATGCCTAGAAAATAAAAATGATGCAACAAAATCTCATTAAGTCCTTAAACTCCTGTTTTATTTTAGCCTCCAACTGCACTGCTGCTCTTGCATGCGACTGCCCCCCCTCCCAACAAAACACTCAGCAGCTTCCCTCACCCCCATGGCTATATTTCTCCTCCTTTCCCATGGCTTTCCACACACAATTCCCACCACACTGAACACATTTCAACCCTTCTCTTCCATGCCCCTCCTTCCAGTCCCATATACCCCACCCTCCAGATATACTCTGGCATTACCGTCCCTATATTTCCCACAATGCCTGTTTCCATCAGCAGCTCCTCACCACCACCACTTTCACACATAATGATTTCTCCATCTCTTCTTCCTTCCCTCCTCCCACCTCCCAAAGGGCTGCTTCTCTGGCATCATGATGAAGAAAGAGTGAGAAAGGTGGGCAGAGGAGAAGAAGATGGTGGCAACAGTGGTGAAGGAGGTGGCTTCTGCTGCTGAAGTAAAGGAGGAGGACCAGCACATAATGCACACTGAGTGGGTGGCGCTGACCCCCCCACCTCTGGCACAAGAAGGAGAGGGGGCAGCAGCTGCACATGCACAGCCTGGCCCAACTGAGAGAGGAAGGGGGGACCCTCCAGCCAGCACATCCAACATGGGTCTTTTTGTTGCTCTTGCAACTGCTGCCACCACCCTCCTTTTCCTTGCTTACAGGCTGGATAACAGACCGGGACATGATCGTTCCAGCCCCTGGGCCATATGTTTGACACCCTTGCTTTCAATTGTCATGATGAGAACTTCATAACTGTCGGGCAGAGATGCAATGATGATCTGAATGTTGTACATAAATGTAGCCCTATTATAGCTATTATCCTTCACTATATCCACAATAAGGATTTACTGAGGAAATACATCAAACAACCTGTGACAACTCTCTGGTTTCACTCGTAGACTCAGGCTGTGCTTCAGGGTGGGTGGGGGAAGCTGCCACTACCCGAGCACTTCCTCTCTCTTTCACTCTTCTGCACCCTTACCCTATTGTACTAGCATACAAATGTATGGAAGAGCTTTCATCATACAGTACACCTACACTAGAACATACTTGCATAAGGGCATAAAGGTGAGCTGATACGGCACGTTGGCTGAAAAGGGACTGAGCCATAATGCTGGAGATCTCTGGTTTAAATCTTGCCTTTGCTTCCCTAGGTGATCCTAATCAAATTGCTTTCTTTCTGCCCTACCCCTTATCTACAGTACAGGGATTATAATATTGGCCTGTTTCACTGGGTTGTTGTAAGAATTGCAGCAAGATAATACGTGTGGAGTGATTTACACTAGAAGCAGCATGTATGTGTGTGTATTAAGTGCCGTCGAGTTGCTTCCAGCCTCGGTATATATCCATGAAATACAGAAACAGATATGCACATTTAACACAGAGAATCAGTGAACGATAGTAAGTAAAGGACTGAAAAGTCTTAATTTTTTTTAAGAAAACAAAATCTACCCTCAACTACAAAACTCTCTGGGTGACCTAAAATCTCCCCACACCATCTTCCTCATTTGTCTTATAAGGACAGAATGAAAGGAGGGTGTGTTGCATGTTATCCAGAGCTACTTAGAAAAATATTGAGATCAAAATGAAACAAATACACTGAAGAAGCCATGTTTTGCTGTCACTGGAGTTGGCTTTAATGGAATTTTTTACTTAAATTAATGTACTCAGCCTTTACAGGTGTGTGGATAATAGCATGGATACACTGACTTTTTCAGAAGGAAAATCTGACAGTTCACAGTATGGAATCTGGCATTTCACAGACATGGACAGAACATTAAAGAAGAATTTCTAAAGAATGAGGCCAGAGATGGGAGAATGATATTCAGATCCTCTGAAAATCCTTCCACCAT
Source organism: Gekko gecko (assembly GCA_029375565.1). NCBI lineage: Eukaryota > Metazoa > Chordata > Lepidosauria > Squamata > Gekkonidae > Gekko > Gekko gecko. Next base: position 122,293,306 of record JAPDNY010000006.1, on the reverse strand, counting down.
TGATTCCAAGAACCAGGAAAACCATAACAAAATTAAACATTTTGAGATATTTACCCCCAGGCCCATAGCTACATTGAATCATTTTGGGGCCTGGCCCCCCAACTTTCCATCAGGACCCCCCCCAACTTACTACCCTGGACAGGCAGGCAGGCAACCAGGCAGGCCTCAGACAATATGTGCTCACTGCTGGCCAGTGGGCATAGTGCCTAGCGGCCCAGCACAGCCCTCCTCCCTCGCCTTGCCTCACCCTGTGGAGCTCCATTCTGCCCCCAGCCGGGCTGCTTCCAGTGGCCGTCTCGCCACCTCCAGCCCCAGTCGGTCCTTCCCATGCCAGGCAGAGGGAATGAGCACCCCTGCCTGCCTACCTGGGCTCCGACGGTCAGGACAGGACGGTGAGTGGACACAGTGGGGGCTGCAGAGTCACCTTCAGACACCGCCTCTGAAAGGAAACAGTGGAAGAGGAGGAGGAAGCCCTACACTTCCAGGTGGCTCTATTTCCTCCCTCAGCAGCCCACTCCCTTCCCAACTCCCCTCAGCTCTTACCATGGGAAAACACATGACTCTGTTTGCCCTGCACCATGGCAGTGCCTTTCGTGCTTTTCTCCCCACCTCACGAGAGCACCCAAGGCGGCCACCCCTGAAGCCCCCACCTCTCTGCAAACCGGCAGATTATTGCTCTTACTTCTCGTGGAGGGCAGGCAGGAAGCAAAACAGCTTATTGAAGTCAATGGTGTTCAGAAGGGTGCAGCTCCAGTGCTCCCTGAATTATTTAAAGACCCCCCAATTTAAGAAATCCTGGCTACGGGCCTGTTTACCCGCACTGAATATCAGGCCCCAGATGTCCCAGGCCCCAGATGTCCCAGATGTCCCAGGGTTATCAGCCCCCAGTGGGGCCTGAAGATGTCCCAGAATTACAGTTGATCTCCAGACAACTGGTCTGTTCCCCTGGAGAAAATGGCACTTTTGGAGGATGAATTCTATGGCATTATACCCTGCTCTCCACAGGCTTCACTCCCAAATCGGCAGGCAATTTTGTAGGCCTGAATGGGAACTTCACACTAGTTCTGCACTTCTTCAGTTCCATCAGGTGGCCATCTAATCCTACTTTATTCAAAAGGATGGGGTAGCTTGTTACAAATGCCTGAAACAAGGAGACAGAGCTAACTTAAATAGCCACTCCAAATGCTTCCTCCACTCAGGGCCACACAAGGCAGAACATCCCCAGCTGTGGCCTAATAGAAGCCTCATGCTACGTTCAAATATTGCAGCAGGCCCAATGACACACCCTGCTCAATTAGGGGGGAACAGACTTACAGAGCCATGCTGAGGGGTGGGGGGAATCAGAATAGGGAGATGACTGGCCCATATGCTGGCATAACTCAGATATACACCTGTGTAAGGGTCACTAGTGCACTTCCACCAGCATAGCTGCATCACAGCCACATGCTGGCAGAGTGACAGCATGAACCTCTGCATAGGCAAAAATGTGGGCTTGCTAGGAGGTGTGGTATCAGCCAGTCAGCTCTCAAAGCAGTTTCAGCATGGGAATGCCCCCCAGAACAGGTGCAAAATTGTGCCATCAAAGAATGCTGGTGCAGCCTGTTGTTAGCCATCGTAATTCCCAATTCACTTCCCTCCACTCAGCTGCAGTGCATCAGGCAGTTTGGTGCGTGGGGAGCTATCCAAGGGAGCTGCTGAGGGAGGTGGGCGAAGGTGGTTCCCCTGCACAAAGCTGCATGCCTCACCAGTTGGCAGAGCACCCCTGCACAAGGCGCACTGGCAGGTGGGAAGCTCCTCCCACCTGAGGGCTGAGTGATTCCACTTGATGGCCAGACCCTTCTCTTGCAGGTGCAGAATGCCCTGATGCTACTGACAAAGTGGATCTCCAATACACAGAGGTTCTGAAAGGACGCTGACTCAGGTGTGGATGGTCTGGATTATGCCATCCATGGGTCCCCCTTGTGGCATATGAGTATCAGAAGGAGCATCTGCGATGGCCAAATGCCCGACATGCTGCCAACAAGGTTTGGCAGCTGCTCTACCATGTGTTTTCTCTGTACACAGATGCCAATCCGACAGAGACAGCCATCACCACATCCATGGAGGAGAAACCACACCATGTCCCCTTTCTTCAGCAGAAGCTGGCCCTCAAGAGCATGCAGACACATCCAGCCTCAAGGCCCTTCTCTACCCATGCCCACCAGGAATGTGCCTTTAGCACCAAAGGACCAAGTGGGGTTCTGCACATCAGTGGCACTATCCCAGCCTTACCACTCTGTTGTCCCAAGTTCCCTCCAGTACACCTCATCCATTGTGTGCATTCCAGGTGCTGGTGTTTGTTGTGTACAATGGGAGGTGGGAGCACACGGGAGGTGCTGCACAAGCCAGACGATCTTTGCAGACACAATAATGGAGGGAGCCATCCTGACAATAATGCTGCTACAGCAGTGGACACAGATTGGTGAAAGGGAACGGCTATGGGACAGTCTGACATTTCCCCAGCCAAAAGCACAGACTGCACACCCAAAAACTGCAGGGCCACCCCATTATCCTTCGGAATCAGTGGAGGGGAGATGTCTTGCCACAGCTGTGATTGCACACTCAAATGCCATGGGTGCTCCCTAATAGATTGGCCCTGGCTGTGGTTCCTGGGCCCAGGGGGCCAGCATGGGCTAATGACCCATCCATTGTGCAAACAATGCCATTGGCTTAAGGGGCCACCACCTCATTGCAGTTTGTTGGGTAGCCTTCTGCACTGCTGAGCAGAGATGGTCAACTTCAGATGGCAGTCCCCTCAGAGGCCCACTTGGCCCATCAGGATACCAGCTTCCCCCAAAATATTTGTGTATGCAAATGAGGGGCTCAGATGGCACACAACAGTGGCTATCAGGCAACCTCTGCTGCCAACAGCAAAATGAAAGGTTGCCATGGTCAATATGTGCGTCAGCCTTCTTGATGTCTCCCTAGCATGATGGCTACCATGAGGGTAAATGTCATCATGATGTGTGTCATCCAGGTCCCAGCCACCCACAAACATCCTCAGGTTCAGTGCCCACACAGCTAGGAGTGCCCACCTTTCATGATGTGGGTCACAAGGCCTGCACCATGGAGGGAACAGCCATCTGTGTGGATGTGTGGTTCCTCCCACCCACCCCCTCATTTGCAGAAATTACAGGCTGACCAATTGCTGGCTCGTGCAACTGGCACATGCCTGAAGCATCTCAAAAGGAAGAAATTCTTAGCTCTGAAGACACTGATGTCCCTTCACCTTTTCAGGGAACCAAACCATTATGAAAAATAGAATGGGTGACAAGGGGGGAGCTCCCCATGGCCATAGTCATGGGGGACTGAGGGGCTCAGTGCAGTGCAGAACCATCTGTGTGTCATCAACACTCCCTTTGGAGGCCAGAGGCTCTGAGGGCTGAAGCAGATGGGCCATGGAAATGCCACCATAGTCCCAGGCAAGCCCTGAGCCTGCGTACCTGTGGCTCCTTGGATGCAGCTCCTCAGAGGAGGGGAGGACTCCGGCCCCTTGCTGGGAACCCAGGCACAGGGCCCACATCTGGCACAGCCCATTCTGCCAACCCTATCCTCCATGTGGAGGCAATCAAGCTGGAGCAGCTGGAGAGTAGTTGTGAGTGGCAGTAACCCTTTTCCAGGGGGGCACCAATAGATGAAGGGGCTGGCAGCATTTGTAATGGCAGCTGCTGGGAACCTGGAGGGCTTCTTGCCAGGCCTTGCAGCACCCCTCACCTCTCCTCCTGATATGCCTTCAGTGAGGGGTGGCATGTAGGTTGGCATGAGGATACCCTCAATGGCATGGGCACCTGTCTGGCTGCCCTGGCTGGTGGTGAGCAGGGTGTGCCCTCATGTCCATTTGCTTGCACATCATCACCCTCTGGAGCCCTATGCTCTCTGTGTGTGGAGCGTCCTTGCATCCACATTTTTGTCTATCATCACCCTTGGGGCCCTGTGCATTCTGTTTGTGGAAAGCCACCATGGAGTGCCTGCAGGGCTGGTTGGTAATGCCCTCCCCCCGACAGGTGACTGGGACCTGTGATGGGTTTTGGTCTCTTTAAGAGGAGCTGTATGGCAGAGGAGGAGCATCACTCCTGTGGCCCGCCCCTCTCTGCCCCCTGCCAGTGATGAACTCATGACTCCCATTGGTCCTGCCTGCCCTGTCTATCATGCCATCTGTGCCTCACAACAAAGCCAGAATGGAACACTGTGGCAGGATCACCACGGATGCTGCTGTGGCAGTGCCTGGCAACACTGCTGGGGCACCTTTTTCCCATTTGGCCATGGTGTACCTATCCCCCTGGAGGGCAACTAGCAGCACCACAACTGTGCCATAGCCAGCCACCACTGCACAGAAGCGACTCAGGATTCTCTGCCTCTCACCTAAACAGAATCAAGACACAAAAGAAATAGTTCTGTGCCATCTAACAATAGCTGAATACTAGCAAACAGTCTGATCTGCATTCTGGGCAGTACTGATGCTTTTCTAACAGTGCAATTACAGAAAATCTCCAGATATAATTCAACTTAAATTTATCATATCTGCTGGAAGACTCTGAGAAACTTAGATCACCCTAAATTTACAAAAAAAAATATCTATGTTTAATGTCACATTTTTCATGGTTGGATCCATACTCGAAAACTATACAATTGAAAACTACAATTACAAATAATCTCTGTTAACTTTTTGTGACCAGGCATTTTTGTTGAGGAAACTGTCCCTGGAATGTCCAACAAGACAGATTTTTGGCAATCTTGACTCAGTTAAATGCAACAGCTTTATCCAGGTTAGGTACTTTTGCTTTAAGAGGTAGAACGTCTGTTTCTGATCTAAGAAGTACAAGTGAATGTATTTTTTTTATTGTTTTAATGTTGCAAAAGAAGGCTGATTTGATGTACCTCTACACCTGCGAGGGGGTGGCAGCTTTCCCATGTACCAGACATTAACTGAGAAATGTATGTAGCTTTCCAAGGGAGTTCATTTTAGCTGAGTAAGCTTCTACCTTCACTGATCAGTATATAAATGGGAGGCAGTCTGAAGGCTAGGGACACAGCCCATTACAAATGAAAAAGAAAAGCATCTCAAAATAAGGTAAGATGTTTCTATGATCTTTTTCATAGTACATTGTTGTTCAGCACTTCATCCTAAACAAATTATATATCAATTTGATATTCCAAATACAACAGAGCTATAACTGATATATGAGTCTTACTGAATGTACGGATGGGAGAATATCTAGATCAAATGTTAAAACCTAATTTATTTTTCAGTTCAGGAGTAATTTTCTGTGAAAACGTAATTAACTTGTGCTTATTATTTTGTATATTTTCCAAAAGGAGTGTCAGATAATAAAATTGTATAGAAAAGTTGTGGGATACACTGAAGTCCAATGGCACCTTAAAACCACTAATAAAATGTCTTCCAATATAAGTTTTTGTCGGTCACTTCACCAGATGCATGGAGTGTCTATCCATAGCAGCTATATTTATATTAAAAGGTATTTCTTAGTATAACTATGTGAAGGAAGGTGACATGGTATAGCCTGATTTCATCCGAATTCAGAAGCTAAATGAGGTTGGTACTTGGATGGGAGACCACTAAGGAAGACTCTGCAGATGAAGGCAATGGCAAACCACCTCTGCTTCTCATTTGCCTTGAAAGCTCTTACTAAGGTCTTACTAAGGTCACCCTAAGTCTATTATGACTTGATAGCACATGTGTATGTAAAGTATAGATATAGCTGTTATGGATGGACACTCCATGATAAAGTGAGCTTTGTTTCACTATATTTTTTAGTGGAATAAATTTTGTTAGTCTCCTAAGATGCAATTGCACTCATGTCATTGTAATGGCATAACACAGTTACCCCTCTGTAACTGCTGGATGCATAGATCCTTTAAGCGCATTGCAAAATCTTATCCATCTGATTTCTTTTGCTCACAGTCCTCAAGCTGCTAGCTTCCATATCAGCTCATTGGGATTTACTGGTAACAATGGCTCTGCACACTATGTGTCTGTCATGACTCGTGACCATGAGTACACTAGTATATATATGCAGTTGGAAGCCCCGATTAGGCCCCATCTCCTTTAGGTGCTTGCAAAGGTATTCAAACATATCTATCCATCATTCATGCCTTATAAGCTTTCTGCAGGAAACCCTACTAAAATGTATTCACAACTATGACAATTGCCTGGTAAAGCACAGACTCTAGCCAAAGACTTTAGCCAAAATTTTATTAGAAAAGGGGGGTTGATGTAAGCCTCAAGCCACTGACTTACAGCTAAAGGTAAAGGTAAAGGTAAAGCTAGTCAAATTACAGCTACTGTCCTCTTAATTACAGTGGGATCCCTGTTGGATAAATGATATCAGCACTTGCATGTTACACTGCACTTCTGTCTATATTCATACAGTAGCTTCTGATGTGTGCAAAAGATTCAGTGCACACACCGACAAAAACTACTCACTTAATCTATATGATTTACTAGAATGAGATGCCCTCAGGAGGAATTGTGTGTTTAACATGGATTCTGGGGCTTATGTTCCCTCTAAGCTGTGGGGTCTTGTGAGCAAAAATTCTACTTTATGAGCTACTGGCATTAAAGTTGTGAGCAAACGATTTGGCTACTGCAAAAATTAGTTGGCTCTGGAGTCATCCTTCCTGAGCTAAGACAAAAATCTGTGAGCTGGAGGCTAGAAAACTGTGAGCTAGCTCACACTAACTCAGCTTAGAGGGAACATCCTGTATCATTGCCTCTCTTTTTCAGGTGTTTCACACTGTTTTTTAAATTTTTCCTTTATGACTTTCTTCTGTAAGTTTTCTCTTATCTGCCTTTCCTTCTTTGACAACTGTGCATAATCCATTGAGCTGGGTAATTTTTTAAAAGAAATTATACATAAACATAGAATTAGGCACACGCAAACACATATGCACTGTTGGGTGCCCTTACATACACAATACCTTTGATGTACAGCAAAAGGTGGTGAGGGGGATTTTATCTCTATGTGGTGCAGAAGCGATTGGAAGTGTTTGGAGTCAGCAAAACATGAAAAAATTAAGATGTCTATTAACAGATGTGGGCAAATACCTTGAAATGGTGAAGGTCAGTGTTATTTTAAATACACAAAAGGAAAAGCCTTTTCCATAATGGAAGAGAAATGGTAATGTAATATAAGATACGACATAAAATCTTGATTAGCACCTGCTGGAGTAGGATATAGGATAGTGAACAGGCTGTTTGCAATACACATAGGTTGAAATTGCCCGCAAAAGGAAGTTTTTATGTACATGAGCCTCAGTGTTCACAGCATCTTGCATTAAAATCACAAAACCAGAATTTCCCACTGCAAGCTAGGGCTGACTCAGCTGTTTTATTTCTCACTAATAGCTCTACTGGCTGGATAATGAAGGTTTTCTATCCAGTGCTAAAATGGAGAGTAGCTGTGTCTCCTCTGTCCTGCACACAATCTTTCTGCTATGTTTGATGCCCATCAGCAGCCTCAAACAGCTCCATTTTGGGCACTGTGTGGTCTCTATGGATATGTATGAAATACGAAAGGGCTTTGGAGAAATCAAGGAAATGACTGTGAGTATGGGGGGGCAGTCTTGTTTGATAAGTTGGGAAGGGCAGCTCTAAAACTAAATAAAATTCAAGAGGGCTTTTCTATGCAAGTAGTAGACTTGCACTATACTAAATGATTCACGTTAATTAGAAAAATTATTAGGGACTGTGGTCTATACTACCATGTATAGCTTGCTGAAATTAGGACCCTACTATGTTTTGCTTCAGTTTTTAGACTTCTGTTAGGTTCTATGACCCTAATCCTACTGCATTATTTATTGTATGTCTCATCTGCTAATTGCATTAACTAACTTTGTGTAATTTGCCTTGAGTCCAAGTGAGAAAGATAGACTATAAATAAATAAATAAATAAAAATAAAAGTTGGTTAGAATTGTAGGGGAGTGGAATGCTCAGTCTGGGTAATAAATTTGGAGACCTTCATTTTCATTTTCATCAGGGCTTTGTTGTATTTTTCTTCCCCAGCAGGCTCAAGACCAGTACACAAGCATTAGACTCCTACACAGATCATATTCTCTTCAAGACACCAAGGTATCTCTCCGGTATCAGTCAGTGTACAAAACTAACTTTTGGGAAGTGGAACACATGACAGATCTCAGACTTTCCACTTAAACTTTTTTACTTCATCTTATACTTGTTACTCTGTAACCAGAGCTATCAAGCTGATCTGTAGTCTAGGGCAATAAGAAATTTGTGCTTGTCCTGGGTAAGTCTCCAAAGTGAAATTGCTCTCCAGTATTCTCTTCTGTGAATGCTGGTACTGACTATTCATCTAATATCTCTGATTATTTGATACGGGGATTTGCCATCTGAATATATTTGGTTTCAGTATTTGATATTTAACAGATCATACATGGCAATATTTGGTAGCTGGCATATTCTGTTTAGTATTTTGAAGGAGATGATGTGCCTTAATAACCAACAGTTGATTACTGTGATATTTCATATGTAACATGAAAAATCCAAAGCAGTCAAAAGATGCCAGTAAATTTAAGGCTGCAGTCCTATGGGATTAAACCTGACTGAACTCAGTACAGGATTTACTATTGAAGAAACAGACATAAGCCTTGGCTGCTTAGCATTCAAATTCCATGTGAAAAACTGAAATTTAAACATTTTTTTAAAATTCCAGTAGAAATCAATCTAACTAATAATGGGCTGTATTTACCATTCTAACAAGATGCCTTCTGATTCATTTTAGACTGAAGACAGGTGTTGTTTCTTTCATTACTTATTAAAATTCTATCTGGCAAATGTCTTCAATCAATGCCAAGTAAACAGCAACTTTCATCAAAGGAGAGTCAGCCGGATTGCCAACAACTTCCTCAGCATCAAGAAGGAGCTGACTCTCTGTGTGAGTTACAGCAACGGGAAATCAGTTGCAAGCCTATAGTCTGTAACATGACTGTACATATGAATGGAACATATGAAATTGTAATACACTGAATTAGATCACTGGTCCACTAGCTCAATATATTGCCTCTTCTTACTGGCAGGTGCTCTCCAGGGCCTCAGGCAGAGAAAGATCTTGTACTGTACCTACTCTTAAAATTATTTAACAAGAGTGCCTGGAACTGAATTGGCTACTCTCTGCTGAAGTCATCGGAATATTGATAGTGACTTTGGTTCTGATTAATGAGGTATTGGTGCATGTTCTCTTTTGATGTGTGTGATGTCTAATAGATGGACATGCTATGCTGGAGTATTCTAGGATAACTGTCTGGATTTGTTTCAGAGGGTAGTTGTGTTGGCCTGCAGTAAAACAGTTAGATTCAAGCCCAATAACACCTTTGAGATCCACAAGATTTCAGGTTATCAGATTCTCAAAAGATTAAACTGTGAAACTCATTTATTTATTTATTTATTGCAGCTTATATCCCACCCTACCCCACAAGTGGGTTCAGGGTAGCTCACATTATATCACAATACAGCAGCAGTTTAAAAAATAAATAATCATTAAAAAGTAAAAACATTAAGTAATCCACACAGTAATCTGAGGTTCCTGACAGTTCAGCAATTTATTACATACTAAAGTATGCTGTCTCAACTTGTTGGTCTCTAAGGTGCTACTGGAGTCAAATCTGTGCGGATATCGTTTCCATTGTCCCTTTAAAACATCTCCCTTTTTCTCTAAAATATTCTATTACAATTGTCATTCTGCATACAGATATGCTTTTAAATAAGCATCTTTTGCATTCCCGGTATTACTTTCTATTGCAAAAATTGTTATAGAAACCTTGTGAAGCAGTGTAAGTATGAAAGAGTAAAAATGACAATTGCAAACTTTTGGAACCAGAGGGACATTTGAAACCAAACAAGGCCAACAAATAATAGGAAAGGATGAGAGATATAATAACAAATTACTGGTTTGTCTACACAAATTCTTGATGAGCAGGAGGCTACAGCTGCGAAATGTAATGGTGCTGCACTGAATTACCGTGGATCTATGGTGATGGTGGGTCCCTACATTTCAGCTTTTAACATGATTTTAGACCTGTTTGAAGCCATAGTTTCCTTGATCTGTTGCTGTTTTGACACCAGTTTTATCTTAACATGAAAAAAATCCTCACTGAATGGTCTATGCCAGTGAGGGATCATGCAAAGAACATGATGATGTCATGATATAATACAGCCAACCAGATTTGTCCACATGATGATGACAACATTCTGACTCTGAATGGATGGGAAAGGAAGGCACTGTCACCTTTGTCTAGGCAACCAAGCCAGTCCTCTGTGCCTTGCTCTGCTGTGCTGGCAGTTACATTCCCTGCCAGTACTGTGGGTGTTTTTTCACATTCCAGATGTAGTTGCACAGAGCTATGCATGATTCACTGGGGCAGAACATAGATGGTGATATGCATCTGGATGTATGTTCTACTGAAGGTAATGCAGCATTCATGGTAGTGGATGATGTCTGCATTTGGATACACATCCAGTTATAGATATTGCATAGATTAAAACAAAAGTCTGCATTCAAGCATGCATCCCAATATATACCCCTGTCCATATCCTGCCCCAGTTAGTTAATGATGTGAGACTGAATCAGGTTGAGAGAATACCAGACCAGTTGTTTTGTCAATGGGAGCATATTCTCCCTTCCTCTTCTTGTGGGAGATAAAATTGTTCATAAAATTGTCCCTCCCCCATCCCCTCCATGTTGGCTCAGAACTAAAATATACAATACTTTACCTGGGTAAAATTCTTTGTTTGGCAATATCACTGCTACACAAGTTCCCAGAAGTTCTCACTGTGTCTCAGAATGATGTATTTTGTGCAGTGCAAATTAGCATCAAAGCAGGGTGAAACAAGTGTAGACAAAATGAAGTAAATCCTAAATACCCGTGAGTTCAATGGGACTTAGTTCAGAGAAAACATGATAAAGTGGTGGTAAATGGTTGAATGGGTAAGATTGGGGCTGGGCCAGAGAGCCATGGGGATGGGGGAGGGAGGAAGGAAGGAAGGATATTCCTTCTTTTAAATAGTCCTGTAAGATCCCTTTAGTTCAGTCCACAGATACTCATATGCAGCTGCGCATGAGGACAAATGCATTCACTGAATGCATGGTTAGATTTTTATTACTGGATGGGGTTGGAGAGCAAGGGAAATGGTAATTTTAGAAGGAGGACCCAGGATCAAAAAGTTTGTGAAATGCTGCAGGAGGCTCAATGCATGCAAAAAATTTACTCTGCATAGATAAATGGATTATCAAGCAGTATTGTCCAAGTTATATAAGTACAGCATTGAATTGAATCTGCCAGATAATGAAGAGAATTTTGCTTCTGAAAGTAGTTAAAATAATGACACTATTATAAACCTCATTTACACTGCCCATTAACAATGGTTATATCATCTCTTAAATGCTAGAAAACCTGTTGCCTGCTTCAAGAAGATAACACTCCAGAATATTAAGGAGAACGAAAGTGTTTTCTTTTAATGAACTGGGGATGAAATGAAAACAGAATCCCTATATTTATCTTATGTGCCAATGAACACTGTCATTTAAAACTGGTCTTTAGAAAAGCATCAAAGTTCCCATCCCTTGTAAAGTTGTTCTCTGTAGCATTCAGTATGTTTTGCTTTCTTTGTCTGTTCTTATTAGTACTTTCTTCTTACTATATGGCACATGATAGCCAGTCAGTTACTCACAGAATTTCAAGAGAATCAAATGAGTGGATGATAATGAACTGTTAATAATAAATTGATAATGAACTAGTAAAGTACTTTCACTCATTTGGTATTCAAAACTTGATAAAATAAGTGTCGCCAAGTATTTTACATGTTTATACAGGAAAAGAGTAAAGTCCCCTCCTTTCGTAATCCAAGGTTTCTTTTGGGCATTCATTTCAGCGATTGGTTCTATTTCTCTGTGGAGACTCAAAGAAATATGCTTAAACATCATTTACCTAGTGCATTATTTTTCTTCAGGATACTGTTACAACATGCCCTTGCGGGAAGGAAGCCATCCACAGATACGAACAAATCCTGAGTCGGTTTGAAAGGGTAAATGTGTTTTCACTTTGTAATTTAGCTACTGGAAATGCAAGAGATCTCTTGCGCTGGTAGCCTAGTTTTATATGACAAGTGGTATCAGGCTGATCTGGAACCCTCTCCAGGAAAACATGTCTAAAAATCTTTTGTTCTACAGCTTTCATGTATCATCCAAAAACCTCTAGCACAGCTTTTTCCTTTATTACAGCTAGCAGCCAGGAATCTTTCATTGGCATGAACATGCGCATTAACAGCCAAGTCAGGCCCACCCATAGAGGCAAAGTAGGCAAAGACATAGGAAATAAAAGTCCCAGGTTGTTTCCCTCAATTGTCTTTAAATCCTGGAGAATGAGAGAGAGAAAGATGCTGCTTGTGCTGGACAATTGCATAGCTTCTCAGTCGGGTTAGAGATCACATGAGCCTGTGTGATGGAGTGATTCTCAGATTAGGGTCTGGGAGACCCAGGTTTAAATTTCTGCTCTGCTATGGAAGCTTACTGGGTGACCTTGGGCTAGTTAGACCCCCTCAGCCTAACCTTCTTCACAGCATTGTGAGGAGAGTGTTGTAAACCACTCTGGGTCCCCAATTGGGGAGAAAAGTAGTATATAAATGAAGTAAATAAATAAAGGAATTCTTCTGATCTCCATTTACTGATCAGAGCATTGTTAAAGGGAGGACATACAAATGTGAGAAACACTAAATGAACAGTCTACTCTTGTTATTTAATGCGCTTTACTTAGGCTGTTCACTGTATGATAAAGTTCTAAGCAGAAGATCCAATGAACAAGTGTGAGGCTGGGCTCATTATACCCATACTGGTCATGTGAAAAGGCTAATTTTGTATGTGCTTAGATTGAACTTACATTTTGGAGCATGCTCAAAGGCTTTTTCCTCAGAATTGTGAAATGAAGTGCAGTTTTGAAATCCTTGGCACTCATGGCTCAGATGTAATGAGATTTTGTGGTTAACAATAGATTTTAATATTGTGGGATGACTTCTTTTTTAAGTGCTTTTTTGTTGGTTGTCTGCAAAGGTCACAGCTGTACACTATTCCTTTTAAAATAAGAACCATAGGCTAATGGCTACAACAAACAAGACACCCAATTCTCTGGTATGCTACATTAAGAAATAAGACACTGAAAAATTAAGACACTGAATTTTATTTTGTTGTACCAACAGATATGGGATGAGAGCCAGCATGTGGTAGTGGTTAAGAGTGGTGGATTCTAATCTGGAGAGCTGGATTTGATTCCACACTCCTCCACATGAAGCCAGCTGGGTGATCTTGGGTCAGTCACAGCTCTTTCAGAGGTCTCCCAGCCCCCCAAAATAAGTCTAGCTTGCCACCTAGTGGTGCATAACACTAAAAGAGTTAGAACCTAAGGCTGCCAGACATGTTTGGATCTCCAGGCTCTACCATATACTATATAAAGGGTGGACCACAGCCACAATAAACAATAATCAAACCCAAGGAAACTGAAATAGTGTGCTAAATACCTATATGGTACAATATATTATCCAATATTTAAAGCATATCAAAGTATACAAATAGTGAGTTTATTTTTAAAAAAATATTTTTATTGGTTTTATAATACTACATCCTATAGTGTGGGGAACATGGGGAAAAGACTACAGCTAAAATATAAGACAAAATTCATACACGACATTACAGTTATATATATTACTCCTGAAATGGAAATAGGAAGAAAAAATTCATACTTCTGTAAAACAGAATTTGATTACGCTAAGTTCAGGTATTTTATACTCCTTTATATTCCGTTTCTCTTGTGCTTCTTCTTCTTGTGTTTAGAGTTCACTTTTCATATCTTGGGTGCTGCTGCTCCTTTCTCAGATTCCGAAGTTTCAGTTGTACTGCTAGAGGCACTTGAGGTGTTGTCCATTTCTCCATTGCTGGGTTCTTCCTCTTCATCCGTAGCTGTTTTATCATCTTTATTTGAGCTTTGTTGTTGTTTCAAAAACTTTTGGCCTTTTGGACAGAGTCAATTTTATTTTTCTTATCATTAAAGTTGAAAACAAATCCCTCTGGAAAGATCCATCTGTAAGAGATTGATTTGTTTTGAAGGAAAGGAATTAAGTCTTTACATTATTGTCTTTGTTTCCGGATCTCAAATGAGATATCTTTTAGAATTTTAATTTCTTCATATTTGACTTTTAATGTTTTCCCCAATGTAGCTTTCAAAATTTTCTCTCTAGTAGTTCTCTTGGAGAATTTCACATATATTTTGCCAGGTAGCTTGTTCTTTTATATATATAAAGTCAGGATAAATACGATAAACCATGTCGTTTTGCAGGTCATCTTGCTTAAGATCCGAAATTGATGCTAGTGCTTCGCTTAAAATTCTTTTTAAGTTTTCCCCCTTCTGTTCAGGGACTCCTTGAAAATGTAGAACATGCATTGATTTTTCCAGTTGAAGTTGCAGTATTTGGCTTTTATCCATATTTCTTTCTTTTTTCACTTCTTCCAACTTTTGCTCAATGTCTTTAATCCTTGTTTCAACTTTCTTGATTTTTCTATCGGTCTTATCAGTTCTCCTATCCATTTGCACAAGCTGTTTTTGAACTATTGATATTTGACATCTGTTCCAGCAGAGGGTGCAATGCTGAAGCCAGTATATTGGGAAAGTCTGCAGCCACTTCTTGTGGCTGGGTGGGAGTTGTTGGTATAGTATTTCCTGTGAGAGGTTTCTTTTCCATCACCATTCTCCTCCCTCTACCAGCCCTTGTTTACACAAGGAGAAAGCTTTTAGTTTTAATATCAAGTTTCTCTGATTTCAACGCATCTTGGATTAAATTGCTCAATTAGAGTCTTGTACAGCTGGTTTCATTTTCTTTCTCTTTTCTATGCTGCTTATGGACCGCTCCATTTCAGGGGGGGGGGGTGGATCTCCAAACCTTCCCCACCCACCGCTCCTTCCCAGGTCAATCCAGCAGTCAGAGACTAATCATTTAGACAGAGGTTTGCTTGACTCACTGTTTAGTCATGTTTATTCATTGCAGGGGTTAATTTTGCTTATTCTCTTGTCTGCTCGTCCGGGGGTCAGCTCTGGTCACCATGATGGCTCCGTGGTGTCAGGACCTCTTGGGGACGGGCAAGCTTCAGATCCCTAAGCTGTCGCCTCAAGAGAGGCTTGTCCCAGCTCCCCAGGCTGGGAGCCTTCTACAGAGACTCTGAGGGGGTCTGGAACCAGCCAAGACCCCTCCTGATCACCGCATCTTGGCACGTCTCCATCAGCAGGTCAATGGAATGCATCCCAGTAGCAAGCTGCCAAAAACTGGGCAAACAAATAGTGAGTTTAAACAGTCATAGTTGTTAACGAAGTTCTCCGGAATGACGTATTGTTTCGTTGGGACTTCCTCTGAACCGGTTCTAGGAAAAAAGCCCACGTGGAAAAAAGCCCATGTGGAAAAATGCCTACATGGAAATAAGCCCATATGGAAAAAAGCCCATATACATAAAAGCCCACATGGAAAAATACCATGTAAAGCGCCATAGATATTTATAACTGTGGATAACCATCATCTCCATTTATGAGAATGAACAGGTATTACCTGTATTCATATGCAGCAATCTCTGTTGTGATTTCATCAAGTATAATTAAATAATAATTTTGCTATGTTTTTAGGTGACCTGCCTGTGCATTATCCAGTGTTAGTTTGTGGCAAGCGAGGTCCCTCTGCAGTCCATCATATAGAGACCACACACCAGTGTTCCCTCTAAGCTGAGTTAATGTGAGCTAGCTATTTCACACATTTTTAGCCTCCAGCTAACAGATTTTTGTCTTAGCTCAGTAGGGTTGCCAGCCTCCACGTGGGGCCTGGAGATCTCCCACTTTTACAACTTATCTCCAGCTGACAGAGATCAGCTCCCCTGGAGAAAATGGCTGCTTTGAAGGGTGCTGAGGGCCCTCCCCTCCCCTCCCCAAACCCCACCCTGTCTTGGATCCACCCCCAAAGTCTCCAGGTATTTTCTAAACCGGACCTGGCAACCCTGTAGCTCAGGAAGGATGGCTCCAGAGCAAACTGATTTACACAGTATCCAAACTGCTCACTCACAACTTGCTCACAAGAGTCCACACTTTAGAAGGAGTACTGCCACACACTGGGATGACTGCTGTGGAATAGGAAATTAAGAGCACTACAGGACATGGTTGCCACTTCTGTTGTTATTTGTAATTTAATGTTGTCTTATGGTTTTGTTATCTTAAGCTAAGCTTCATAGATCTATAAGGCCTTAACTACTTCTACTATTTAGGAAAGAGAAAGAGGAGGAGGCAGTGGCAGTGGCAGCAGCTGAGGAGGCTGGGTAACATAATTAACATAAGAAGAACCCTGCTGGGTCACACTAGTCCCTGCAGTTGAGAGGGGCTGATCTTTTACTTTCACAGTAGGACCAGAGATATAGAAGGAGTAGCCTGGTGTGGCCCAGGCCTTTTATTATCCAGGCCCTGAAGAAAGCAAGATTTTTTACGTAGGTAAGTTCTCCACACATTTTCCTCTCGCTGAGGGGCAAAAATTAGATGCTGGGAAGACTTTAATTTAGTAAAGCATGTTTTTTCAAATTCTATTTCTCATTCATAGGGTTGTGGAAAAACTAGGAAACAGTATGCCTGCAAAAAAGTCTTCAAAGTAGCCAGGTATCTTTTTGTAGTTGCTTAGAATGTATTTTGAGTATTGTGTTAACACCATGTGCTTCACATGGCTTATTTAACATGATGTCCATCTTCCGGGTATGTTGTAGGGCTATCTTTCAGCTATGCTCCTGCAGAGTGTAGGGGGTTGGACTAGATGACATGCAAGGTCTTTTCCAGCTCTTAACATTCTATGATTCTGTGTCTTTGCTGCAATAATTTCTTAGGTAATGAAGCATGTGATCATGTCTGTGGTTTAGTTTGGTGGATGGGGGTGGTTTTTTTAAAAAAAAAAAACCAATATAATCCCAGGGCCAATGTTTTTTTCTAACCTTTTTGCCTTTTTTAGGCCATGCTTCCAGTAAGGAAATAGCTGGTAATCTACAGATCACATTTTTGTGGGGGATTTCCCCCCCCAAACTCAGTGTTAGCCAATCCTGTCATTATTTTGAGAACAGATTATGATTTCACTCTTTGTTTATGGGTGGTGGGTCTTTTTTTTTTTTTAAACTGGCTACCTATTTAGAAGAAAAAGAAGTTTCTGCTGATGGCTGCCTTCCTATTAAGGTCAGGGTGGCAGCACCCAAAATGGTGGTGATAAACTGGATACTTCCAAGCTCCAGGGCCACAAATCTAAAGGAGGAAAGGCAACTCTTCAAAGCTTATGGGAAGCTACATAAATGTAGGAGCTTGATTCCAGCTCCCATTAAAGCCTGGTATCCTGAAGCCTGAAATCTGATTGGACACTCTGCACAGCTGTCCAATCAGGATACAAGATATGTACAGGAGGGAAACAATGTGATTGGACTTTATGTATATATTTTGATTAGTCCTTACTGCACAAATGGGTGTGGTTAGGAAGCCTGGACTGTTTAAAAAGGAGCCTGTTGCTCCCCAGTTTTGCTGTTGTCCTATCTTGTTCTTACCTCTGTAAATAAAGCTGTTTTCAGTGTTCAACGAGCTGCTGCCTGAGTCTCATATCTAACATGATCATATGTCTGTGGTTTAGTTTGGTGGATGGGGGTGGTTTTTAAAAGAAAACAATCCCAGGGCCAATGTGTTTTTTTAACCTTTTTGCCTTTTTAGGCCATGCTTCCAGTAAGGAAATAGCTGGTGAATTTGCTACAGATCACATTTTTGTGGGTGGATCCCCCCCCCCCAATTCAGTGTAGCCAATGCTGTCATTATTTTAAAAACAGATCATGATTTCACTCTTTGTTTACGGGTGGTGGGTCTTTATTTTTAAACTGATTACCTATTCAGAAAAAAAGAAGTTGCTGCTGATGGCTGTCTTCCTATTTAGGTCAGGGTGGCAGCACCCAAAATGGTGGTGATAAGCTGGATACTTCCAAGCCCCAGGGCCACAAATCTAAAGGAGGAAAGGCAACTCTTCAAAGCTTATGAGAAGCTATGAAACACAAACGCACTCAGGCTGCGGTCATACGGAGGGGGGAAGAGGCAGGCAGGAAGCGAGGCTCTTTGCCCTGCCTGCAATGATGCGCGTTTGCGCGATCAAACTTCCCGCCACGCATCTGCAGTTCCCAATACTATTGAGTTATTGGCAGTAGCTTTTTTCCACGCTACTGCCGCACACAACGACGCCCCGCCGACGACTCTGGGATGCCAGACAGATGTGTCTGTCTGATCGCATCCCTTTAATCCGTGGGGGAATCGCATGGCTGCCGTTGCTTCTGGTACGTATGATCGCACCCTCAGACTGGTAAAAATATTTGAATTTACAGGGAGTTTTGCGGTGTTTTTACACTTTTGTGTGGGTGGTGTGTGTTAACAATTACATTTCCAAGGAACTGAATTTAATTTTTCTCTCATAATAGAGCACAACTCTCTGCAAAGAGCCTCAGACCAGAGCTGGGTACTGCAAGGCCCCAGTTTGGGCCACCAGTCTGAAAAGCCCACCTCCTTCGCCTGTGAATCTGTCTGCAAAGCCGTGGCGCAGCAGCCCAAGCAACAGACCTGTATAACAGGATCATCAAACCCACCCATTCCATGAGGTAAATTCAAAAGAACACACACACACATCCCAAAATGACTGTAAATGGAAACAGAAGGGGGCTAATTTCACACCACCCTGTAAGAAACAGAAAAGTGACATTACTGGTTCTGATGCTGCTTTTAAAGCTTTGTGTGAGAACATGACAAGGCTAATGGGTCAGATGGGCCACTTCCACACTGTCATTTTTGTCACTCGTTTGTCCCTATATAAATAAATAAATATTGCTTCAGGATCCCCCCCCCATGTGCTTTGCTGTCTCTACTAGTCCCAGAGGGAGCAAAACACATGTGGAAAGGGGAGGGGGAACTCAAAGCAATAGGGACAAATGAGTGACAAAAATGACAGTGCAGAAGTAGCCCATGGAAGATCTGGCAAGACAAGCTGTGGAGATCATGCAGGCTGCAACAGGGTCTCTTTTCTGCCTTCTTCCATGGTCTGAGAAGTGACAGGAGTTTGAGGGGTGGAGAGTGTCATACGCCTGTGTGCCAAATTGTATTCTCCCAGTTGTAATAAACAGTAACTTGACTTAAGCCAAGGTATATTAGTGGGAGGGGGGCTTTAGGAAAGGAGGCCCTAAACACTGAACTTGCCCTTATTTCCAAGTCCTGGGTTATCTTATAGCTTTATTTTTTTCTCATAGTGCAAACAATGGAGTTTTCAAGAAGCCAGAAGAACAATGAAGTTATGATTTATTTGGGGTTTGAATATCTCTCTTTTCGCACTATCAATGGAGTGGTGACTTGGAGATGCAGACAGAATCGCTCTATAAAGTGCCATTCGATTATAAAAACAAAAGTTGGCAACATAGTTCAGGAACCAACAGAACATTGTCATGACTCCTGTCCTCAAAAAGCAGCAGCTAACATTGCCAGAAGAAAAATGAAGCACGACTTGATGGCAGTAAGTGCTACTCCTCGCAATGTGATGGGAAATGTGTTGTCAGGGTTAAATAATGATATATTGGCCCATATGCCCAGACAATCATCCCTTGCAAGAAGTCTTCGCTATTACAGAACAGGCATTATTTGCCTAACCCAAAAACCATAAATTTTGACATCCCTGATAAGTATAGGCAACTGATACTTCATGATTCCGGTGTGGAAAATCCAGACAGAATTCTTGTTTTACCAACTGTACACATGGCATGGCAAGGTGGGGAATTTATATCCACCATGTATTTACATTTTACTTCAAAAAAAGAACACGGATACCTATAATAGAATGTTTGAAATAATGAAGTTATTAATTCCAGATCTGCAACCCCAAAAGGTTTTGGTTGATTTTGAGAAGGCTTGTATGAATGCAGTGAGGTCAAAGGGTGTTATTTTCACCTTTGTCAGAGCCTCATTAGGAAAATCAACAGTATTGGCCTGAAGACTGAATATGAAACTAATATGAACATAAAAATTACACTGAAATCTCTTGCTGCATTAGCCTTTGTCCCAAAGAACGATGTGAGAACTGTTTTTGATGAGCTTGCTGCCACATTTCCAGATGAAGACAGCTACAACGAGGTGCTCACATACTTCTTTTCGACATATATTGAGGGTGCAGCAGGTAGAGATCCTCAGTTTCCTATAAGAATATGGAATCATCATGATACAGCCCTGGAACGGTCGCCAAAAACTACAAACTGTTGTGAGGGATTTCACAATGCTCTTAATTCACTATTCCACTGCAGTCATCCCAGTGTGTGGTCTCTATCTGATGGACTGCAGAGTGATTTGGCTTGCCACAAACTAACACTGGTTAATGCACAGGCAGGTCGCCTAGAGGTGAAAAAGAGTAAATATGAAGCACTACCTGACATGGTTGCCACTTCTGTGCAGCAATATGAGCAGGTGGAAGATAAACTTAATTACTTAAGGAGATTGGCTAATTTGCAATGAGGAATTATATCTGAGTTATTATTATTGCTGTTATTAAAGTATTGCTATTGTTGTTATTAAATGCTGTTGTTAAATAATTGTTGCTTTTACTATTAAGGTTAGGTAGTCTTTTATTGTGGTCACTGGGATGTATGTTTTCCTTCTTAATAAAGTTCGTTGATAACAAAATGGTCACTTTTATTTCATCCATTTTCCCTTCTAATAACATAGCAAAATTATTATTTGATTATAACTGATAAAATCACAACACAAATTGTTGCATGTGAGTACAGGTAATACCTGTTCATTCTCATAAGTGGAGATGAATGGTTATCCACAATTATAAATATCTATGGCGATTTACATGGTATTTTTCCATGTGGTTTTTTTTCCACGTGGGCTTTTTTCCATGTGGGCTTTTACGTATATGGGCTTTTTTCCGTGTGGGCTTATTTCCATGTGGGCTTTTTCCTGTGAGCATTTATGACAGTGGGGATTTTTCTGTGGGCTTTTTTCCTGTGGGCTTTTTTCCGGTCATCCTCTGAACCTTATAATATTAATGAAAAATATTAAAATACAGTGTGCAATGTACCTATAAATATACAATTGTATCAATAAAATTTAATACATACATATGTCAAAACCTTCAGTACCACAAACTTAAATTCATTGTATCTATGGCCATGATCTGTAAAATGTTGAATGAGTGGCGCTTGTAAATATTTGTGCTTAATGCGCAACCTATGTTCTAAAACTGGACGTCTTAACAGAATGTTTAGACTCTCCCATGTATTTCAGCCCACAAGGACATATCAAGAGATAAATTACCCTTTTTGTTGAACAGGTGGAATAGAAATTAATTTTACTCTTGAAGTTTACTAATGGGAAGTCCAAAATGCATGTTTCCCAACTGAAATGTTTTCGGGAGGCATCACCAGGTACCTCCAGATCTGCCCGTATAGAAGGTTGCGAATCCTGGTGGTCCTACAAAATCCTATAAAGGGTTTTTTTATACATCCCAGAATATCATTAAGAATGTACCAATGCCTACATATGATATTCCTAATGGAATAGGCCATTAAGTTTTGAAGTCAGATAGATACAACAGACAAGTTGTACATAAATGTTTATTATGGAGAGAAGCATTTTGGATATATAGACCAAACACATGTTATCCTAATGGTTTGAATGCATCTTTAGATCTATTGTGTTTTTTGTAGCAGTTTGGATTTCTGTATAAATTAGTAGTATTGTGAGATGTTGTATTAACTTAATGTATGTATATAAGTGTTTTTTGATGTATACCTTTAAGAATCTGCTATAACATATATAATGAAGGAGATGAACTACACCTGTTAAGGCTACTAGTGACTGTTTAACCTGCCCGTGCAGAATATATTGAGCAAAAATGACTACTATAATCTGGTGAGCGTATATAATTTGTGTTATTTTAAAAAAATTTGGTACTGTTGTATTGAAAAAATGTTTTTTCTATAGAAAATCCTAGAAGAAGAGTCTACTATCTAGACACCAATCGATGCTGTATCAGTAGCAAGACACGCTGTTGTATGTATTAAATTTTATTGATACAATTGTATATTTATAGGTACATTGCACACTGTATTTTTACACACATTTTTCATTAATATTATAAGGTTCAGAGAAAGTCCCGACAAAGCAATACGTCATTCCGGAGAACTTCATTAACACCTATGAATTTAATTACTATGGTTATTTTGATATGCTTTGAATATTGGATAATATATTGTACCATTTTTTTATTTATTTCATTAGATTTTTACCCCGCCCTCCCAGCAAAGCCAGCTCAGGGCGGCTTACAACAATATAAAATGATACAATAAATAATAAAACCCCAATCAATACAACTTTAAAATTGTAACTATACAACCAATAAAGTGTTAGCATCAATTCCTCAAAGCACGGTCAGCACCAACATCTACTTCAGCTATCCCAGGCACTCGGGTCGGCTGTGCTTAGGGACCTGGGAGGGTGGGGGTCACTCTCCAACTGTCAGATGTCAGTGGTGACCGTGGCGGCTCCAAAGGCCTGGTGGAAGGCCAAGATTATACCATATACAATGCCATATGATAACTAATTAATTAATTAGATACAGGTGCAGTGCTGGAGACACTATAGACAGTATCATTTATTATCCATGCCAGCTTTTTCACTCAGTTACTTAATTCTCCTTGTTACTACAGCCCCAGTTTGTCCATGCATGTGCCATCATCCTTAGCATAACTTTTTTGATCAGTCAAAGGTGACCATTCTGCCCTTTTTCACCAGCAAAAAAGCTGGTTAGATTCAGCTCATAATTGTTCAATCCTCTTCCAGATGGAATCCCATTCTGCAGCCCTGAAAGCACTTGGAGAGCTAGACATCCTTTTAGATTGGATTGACAAGACTGAATAGAAAAGCACAGGCACAAGAATGGGCATTACAGCAGAACTGAATCAAACTCGTGCCTAGAACTCGCACCTAGAAGTTTCTGCATGACTACTGATGCTGAATTTCTGCTGAATATTTAGTGCTGGATATTTGATGTTGGCATTTGACATCTGAATGTACTTACTATTGGATATCCAATATAGTATAATTAACTCAAATAGTATTTGATATTTTTCTTCCATCATGGGACATTTCATAATATGTAGTAGATATGACTTTGGATCCATGTTTTCATTCTTCATGTCATTGGAGCAGGGCTTTTTGTGCCAAAGGAAGGAACAACATCATAGGATCCAACAAGGAAAGAATCATAGGATTCCAACTCTTAGTAATGTTGATTTATATTGTTGTTGTTACATTAACATACAATATTAAATATGTTGCAACCACCCATAAAGGTTTTTGGTATGCTTCATTAGTGTATTATTATAGTGTTCTGTGTTTTAGTACTATTGTAACACACTTTTATTAATGTAATTGAGAAGACATTGGCTTTATGAGTATATATCTTTCTGTATTTCCATAAACCTACACTTCATTCCTTAATGTTGTATGTTATAGACATGTTTAACTATGTCTGTGGGGCAATTTTTTAAGATTTTTGCTGGGAGTCTCTAAGAGATTTACAGTGAGATCCTAAACAGTGATACCCTTGTAAGCTCATTGACTTCAGTGGATTTAGAAGATTATAACTCTATTTAGGACTGCACTATTAATACACTTTGTTTCTGCATGGTATATTTTTATTGTTTGGTTTGGTCAGTTCATGTGTTTCTGTCTGAATGGTATGTGTATTTTTAAAATCTACTTAATCACATGTAATGTATCCACTTGAGAACATGGGCTCAGGGCAGCCATGTGCTTGGACTGGTTCTAACTGGTCCACCATGTGGCCAGGCGAAGGGCCTGAGCTTCGCCCCGAAAGGCAATGGACTAGAGGATCCTAGCGCCCCTCCAATTGAGGAGCAGGAGATAACTCAATCAATGTAAATAGCGAATCACCGTGTGTGTGTGTGTTTGGGGTGTGGGTTCACTTGGGAATAAAAGCCGGCCTGCGAGCTGGCTTAGGTTGTCTTGTTCCTGTTATAATAAAGTATGTGAGAACTGAAATCACTCGTCAGTCTCAGTACTTTTCACTGGCAACGATGATGGGATCCCAACTCCCTCCATGAACAATGACTAAGAGACGAGCATCGCTGCCCGTTCCAATGCCGAAAGCACCGAACGCCGCCGCCGAGCTTCGTGTCCGCTTCTCCGGTTCCTGGACGCAGCACCGCTCCCAAGCACCGCTGACCCTGAGAGCAGCCTCGCTTCCAATGCTGCCAACACTACGCCTGAACTGCGACCTCCATGGGTGAACGCAATGGCCGCCAGCAACGAGAGCTTCCCTGCCTTCGACATCTCTCGTCCCGCACACTGGGAGACCTGGATCGAGATGCTGGAGCATCACTTCGAGATTCACAACATCACGGATGCGGGTACGAAGAAGGCATATCTCCTACGCTACTGTGGCATCAAGGCACATCTCCTCCTGAAGGACCTGGTGAAGCCCCTACAGCCGAAAGATGTGGCTGCCACCTACGAGATGCTGGTCAAGGCGTTTACCGACCACTTGGCCCCGAAGCCCACCAAATTTGCAGAATGTATGGAATTCTTCGCAAGAACGCAGGGCCCCGACGAGACATCTCCGGAATTCCTGGCCGGCCTACGCCACGCAGCAACCAGGTGTGCCTTCCCCAACCTCGCAGATGCCCTTCTAAATCAGTTCCTGGTGGGGCTGAAGGAGCCAAAGCTGCGCCGCAGGCTCATCAGCCAGGACGACCTCACTCTGGAGGCCACCATCAAGAAAGCGGCTGCCTATGAGAAGTCCCATGTGGACCGCTGGCCGAAGCCGGTCCATCGACTCCAGGACTCCGGCCCATCCGATGACTCGAATGACGAGGAGGTCCTACAGGTAAACCGCCGATCGCAACAGTGCACCTCACACCGCAAGGGAGCCCCCGTGGCCCCAACGCCGCCAAACGCCTCGACCTGTGCCAGCTGTGGCGACGCTCATGAGCGCCGGACCTGCTGTTTCTGGGATGCTGTCTGCAGGACCTGCAACAAGGCCGGACACCTCGCCTGAGTCTGCCGCTCCAAGAGCAAGCACCTGGGGTCCACTGCCCAACCGGACGCCGCAAGCCTGCACACCGTGACGACCCAGCGCCGGCAGATGGTATGTAACTTGCCCCCAGACAGCCCGGACAAGGTGCATGTGACTGTCCAAATTGAGGGGTCCCCCTGCCTAATGGAAATAGACTCGGGGTCTTCCTTCTCGATAATTTCCGTGGAAACCCTAAAAATGCTATACCCTAAGGGGGGATCCTGTCTGCACAAGCCACAAGAGTTGAAACTGACGGACTTTAACAAAAACCCGGTGGCGGTGCACGGCTGGGGCAAGTTTCGGGTCCAACTTAAAGGGTTCTTGGGGTTGCTGGACCTGCTAGTTGTGGAAGGGCGCCTCTCGAGTCTCCTGAGGTTGTCATGGTTTAAGCCTTTGGGACTCCAAATAGCAGGAGTAAACCGCCTCGGGACCGCAGACTGGGAGGCAGTTTGCCACGATTTTCCCAAGGTGTTTGATGGGACCCTGGGGAGGTACAATGGGACCCCAACATCGCTAGATCTGGACCTCAATGTCCGGCCCATCCGCATCAAGGCACGGCCCCTTCCCATAGCAATGCGGGGAAAAATAGAGGCCGAGCTCGACCGCCTGGTCACCCAAGAAGTGCTGGAACCAGTCACGTCAGCACGCAGGGAGACCCCCATTGTGATGCCGATTAAACCTAATGGGACCATACGCATTTGTGCAGAATACAAATGCACCATAAATAAGGCCCTGCAGGACCACGCCTATCCAGTCCCTGTAGTGAGCCACATCCTGGCCTCCCTTACGGGAGCCAAGGTTTTCAGTAAACTGGACTTGGCACAGGCTTACCAGCAGCTGCCAGTGGACGCGGCCACTGTGGAAGCACAGACCATCACCACCCACAAGGGGGCCTTCCGGGTCAATAGGCTACAGTTTGGGGTTTCGGTAGCACCAGGGATTTTCCAATCTTTCATGGATTCCCTTCTTAAAGGAATTCCAGGGGTCCGGCCCTTTCTGGACGACGTAATCATCGCTGCGCCGGACCCCACCACCTTCGCTGACTGGCTGAGTCAGGTCCTGCAAAGGTTCAACGACGCTGGCCTCAAGGGGAAGAAGGAAAAGTGCCTCCTGGGGGTGCCCCGCATTGAATTTCTTGGATTTGCAGTTGATGCACAAGGCATCCACCCCACAGATGAAAAAATAAAGGCAATCACACAAGCCCCAGTCCCCACGTCCAAATCAGAACTACAGGCCTTCCTAGGCCTCTTGAATTTTTATCATGCTTTTCTGCCCCTAAAGGCCACGGTGGCAGAACCCCTCCACTGCCTGCTAGACAAGGAGGCACCGTGGGCCTGGAAGCCGGAGCATGCGGCGGCATTCCAGGCGGTGAAAGACTTGCTGGTCTCCAACATGGTACTGCACCATTTCTGCGAGGCTTTGCCGGTTGTTCTAGCTTGTGACGCGTCGCCCTATGGGGTGGGGGCGGTGTTGGGGCATAGGTTGCCGGATGGCCGGGAAGTTCCAGTCACCTATTATTCACGGACTCTGTCTTCTGCGGAGCGTAACTACGCGCAGATAGACAAGGAGGTGCTGGCGACAGTGGCAGGGGTTAAAAAATTCCACCACTATCTCTATGGCTGCCCATTCGAGATCCTAACTGACCACAAGCCTCTCCTGGGCCTCCTCGTGCCAGATTGGCAAATGCCGCAGATGGTCTCACCTAGGGTTCTCCGCTGGTCCATATTCCTGGCGGGGTACTCTTATGCCCTCACCCACCGTCCGGGAAAAGCCATGGGGCACGCGGACGCCCTCAGCTGCCTGCCACTGCCCACCATGGACCCAGACCCCACCCCCGCCCATGAAATCGCCCTCCTGGAATCGCTGCCCATTCGCCCAGTCCACGTCAAGGAGGTGGCCCATCTCACGGGCCATGACAAGGTTCTCTGTCGGGTCTTGGACTGGGTGGGGAGGGGGTGGCCGACAGCTAAACAAGACCCGGAATTTGCACCCTTCGCCACAAGGTGCGATGAGCTGTCGACCTATAAGGGGTGCCTAATGTGGGGAGGTAGAGTGGTCATTCCAAAACCACTACAGCCACAGGTACTGAAGGACCTTCATGAGCATCACCCTGGGGTGGTCAGAATGAAGGCCCTGGCGCGGGGGTATGTCTGGTGGCCAGGGTTAGACCAGGACATTGAGGACATTGTAAAAAGGTGTCAACCCTGCCAGGCCTCCCGACCCGCACCTCCAGTGGCCCCGGAAAGGGCCTGGGAATCCTCTCACCACCCCTGGTCACGCCTGCACCTCGACTTTGCGGGCCCGTTCCAGGGGCAACTGTTTTTTATACTTGTAGACGCCTACAGTAAGTGGCTAGAGGTTGAGCCGGTGCCGTCCACCTCCTCCCGAGCGGCCATCAGAGCGATGTGGTGGATTTTCAGCTCGCACGGAATCCCCGACACCCTGGTCACCGACAATGGGACGGCCTTCACATCCGGGGAGTTCCAGGAGTTCACCCGTCAGCACGGAATTCACCATGTCAGGTCGGCCCTGTTCCACCCCGCCACCAATGGCCAAGCCGAACGCATGGTGAGAATGGCAAAAGAGGTGCTCCGCCGGACCGAGGGGACTGACTGGGACTTCAGGCTGGCACACTTCTTGTTCGGCCAGAGGACTATGCCCCATGCAACGACCGGCCGAAGCCCGGCGGAACTACTGATGGGCCGACGTCTCACCACTCAGCTAGACTGGTTACACCCCGATCGAGCACCAGAGCAGGAGCCCTCCACGGAAACACCAGTGGCAGCACGGGGGTTTTTCCCAGAGGACCCGGTGTATGCACGGAACTATGCGAAAGGGCCCCCATGGATTCCTGCCAGAGTAGTACGGGTCCGAGGCCCCCGATCTTATGAAGTCTCTGGAGAGAACGGCCAGATCCTGCATCGACACATCGATCAGCTATGCCGCTGGGTGCTACCGCTTGAGCCAGATGAGGGGGAGGAGTGGAACGAGCCAGCGCAACCAGACGCGGCGGCAGATGCACCCGAGGAAATCCCTGGGGACTTCAACTCCAGACAGCCATCGACCGCAAATGACGCACCAGGCGAGATGGTGAGTCCAGCCCTTCTGACACCAGAATGGCCGCTGGGCCCCACGCCAGCTCGGGGGGCCACTGGTTCCCCCATGCCAGAACTCCACCGTTCCACACGAGAGCAGCAGCCCCCTAGCTACTTGAAGGACTATGTGTGTGGGTGTTTATCGGACCAAGGGGGGAGGGGTGTAATGTATCCACTTGAGAACATGGGCTCAGGGCAGCCATGTACTTGGACTGGTTCTAACCGGTTCACCATGTGGCCAGGCGAAGGGCCTGAGCTGCACCTCGAAAGACAATGGACTAGAGGATCCTAGCTCCCCTCCAATTGAGGAGCAGGAGATAATCAATGTAAATAGCGAATCACCGTGTGTGTGTGTGTTTGGGGTGTGGGTTCACTTGGGAATAAAAGCCGGCCTGCGAGCCGGCTTAGGTTGTTTTGTTCCTGTTATAATAAAGTATGTGAGAGCTGAAATCACTCGTCAGTCTCAGTACTTTTCATCACACCAACAAAACCATTCCTGCTTAAGCATGATATTATGAGAAACTGTCTTTTCATAGGCAGAATTTAAGAGGTTTGGAAGGCATAGCTGTAGATGGTGGTGACTTTTCTGGGAACAAGTTAGGTATCTTGGTTTAATTGATTAGAAGATGTGATATTTTGGTATCAAAATAGCACCTTATTTCAACCAAAGTGGAATGATCGTAGGGAACTGAAGGAGTGTTTAGGGTTTAAATAGAGCTGCGTTTGGTCAAATACGACCGTTAATGCTCAAAGTTGTCTCTTGTTTGGGCCAAAGGCGAGGGATAATATTGGAGTGTGCATGGGACACTGTCCTTGGCCAAAGAAGAAGCAGAAAGGGCCTGGGTTGGCCGGGCATTTTGCGGGGCTGGGCAGGGACGGAGTGGCTGGCTGGAAGTGGAGGAGGGGCCCAGCGAGCATTGGGCTGCCCAGGGCCTGGCTGGTCTGCAGTGGCCAGCAGTGGCTATGTGCTACTGCACCAGGTCCTCTCCCCCTCCAAACCACACGGACTGCGACATCCACCCCCCCACCCTTCCCCACCATCACTTGGCTTCCATGCCCCATGGGCTGCATGTTTGGCACTCCCCCCCTCCAGCCAGGGCCGGGCGGCGGCACAGGCTGCCCCCGTGACGGGACCAACTTGCTCAACTCCTCACTTGGTGTCTGCTCCATGTGGGAAACTCCTAGAGACGTGGGGGTGGAGCCTGAGGTGGGTGGGGGGACCTCAGGGGGTACAGTCCACCCTCCAAAGCACCCTCCCCTTTTTCCAGGGGAGCTGACCACTGTATCCTGGATATGCACTGTAATTCAGGGAGACCCTTGAGTCCCACCTGGAAGCTGGCATCCCTTCAGCTCACTCTGAACCTCCTGCCTTTCTGTAGAGAAGTGGGGTGGATAACAGGGTTGCCAGGTCACCATCTGGCCGCTGGCAGGGAATTGGGATGGGGAGTAGTACGGGAATTTAGTATGGGAAAATCCGGGAGATGTGGGGATGGAGCCTGAGGTAGACAGGGATCCAGGGGGGTGGAATGCCATGGAACCCATCCTCTGAAGCATCCATTTTCTCCAGGGGAACTGATTTATGCAGCTCAGAGTGGAGGCTCAAGTCTGGGGGATCCCCAGGTTCCACCTGGAGGTTGGCATCCCTTGTAGATATGCATGTGGACCTTGCGGGCCACCAGCACTAAATACAGGAGTATCTCTGATGGCTCCCCTCCTTTAGCCAGCTAGCAGGTAGTTAGACAGGTAAGGCACGAGCACTAGGTAGTCAGGCAGTCGTTAGTTAGGTCAGGGACTATTCACCAGTCAGACCACGGAGTGGTTTACCCCCACCATCCACAAGCACACCCGCCTTCTCGGGGGTGGGACACAGGGGAGCTTAACGTGTTGTGTTTTTTCGGCTGTCCTGAGCAGGTATGAAGCCCCCATCTTGCAGCACCCAGCGGGCGGGCGCAGTTGCTGGGGCAACATCACAGGCATCACCCAGGGGGCAAGTACGGCCCACAGCGGCCGGGACACCAGCAGGAGGAGTGAAGGTCCCCATGGAGGCTGGGTCGATCCACCAGGCAAAGAGGAAGGCAGTGCCGCACAGCACAGATGGGTCGGAAGGTGTTGCGGAGCTGGCCGACACCATGTGGGGCCTGCAGCAGGCTTTTGATCAGCTCTCCGAGAAGATAGCCAAGATGAGCCAGGATTTGGTGGCCAAACAGGCCCGGAAGGCCGATCCCGAGGGGGGCTCGGCCCACCAGTGCGGGGGGCCTTCACCAGCTTGGCCGGTTGTCTGACTTCATGGCCTGCAACACACTCCAAGAATAGGGGATGGGAAAGGGGTAGCTCGGACTCCTCAGCATGCTCCTGTGTTGAGGCAAGGCCTCCTCAGGTGAGGGTTCACCAGCAGGGCAAAGCAGGCAGCCCCCGAGTGATGACTGGGCAACAGCGGCCTATGAGCTGGGCTGCCAGCCTGGGCTATACGCCGCAGGGTGCTGACTGCTCGGGTGGGGCGAGATCCTGGGGTGGTCTGGGACAATGTCGACATCTCTGATCCTTCTTCCATCCTCTCCATGTTCTCAAACAGAGAGGAGCCACCGGGGCTCCATTTATCAGATGAACTAAGGGATAGCATTCTGGACGGGTATTATGTTAATGTCTTTACCTTGCTTCAAAAATGGGGGGCCGAGGCTGAAATCGAACAAGAAGGAGAAGCGAAGCGCACCTTCCTCAACTGGGTTTCCAGGTACTTGGTGTATGCGGGGGTAGTCGCTTCCGCATACCCCGAGAGGGGGTGGCACCTGCTTAACCACACGAGCAACGTGGTCGAGGCCAGGGTTTTGGCAGGCGAGGGGCTGGCTATCGATTACGACAAGACCTGCCGTAAACTAGCTTCACGCAATGATAGGGCACGGTGGGACCTGCTACAGGACAAAGTCTGGTTCAGGGAGGTTGGCCCATGCATTAAAGGAAGAGGGGAGGTAAAGAACGATCACTGGCCCATGTGCAAGGACCGGTCATGTGGGTTCTGCTGGGAGTACAACCAGGGCTGGTGTTGCCGGGCACGGTGCAAGTTCAACCATAGTTGCGAAGTGTATGTGGGGGGCACGAGTGGGTTTATTGCCCATGGTCCACCGGTGGCCAACAGCCCTTTCGAGGCAGAAAACCCTTCTCCGGCGGTGCCAACACAAATGGGGGAGGGGGGTCTTCAGGCACTGTGGCCCACCATTTTCTCCCGAAGGCTTGCCACCGGACGCTAGTGCCCCGCGGGACTTGTGGTCCTTGGTGGTCACCCCGGTTCGGGTGGACGCCTTGAGACCATTCCTGGCACAATACCCCTTGCGGGAGGCTGGACAGTATATCTTAGATGGGTTCACAAAGGGTTTTCCCATTCCTGACAGCGGCCCACGCATTGCAACCGATTCCAACAACCTGAAGTCAGTCAGGGAGATGCCTGAGGTAGTTGCTGCGAAACTGCAGAAGGAATTGGGGCAGGGTGCATTGCAGGCCCATTCAGCACACCCCTGCGGGTATCTCCCTTGGGGGTGGTGCCAAAGAAAATGCCGGGCAAGTGCTGTCTGATTCAGCATCTCTCATACCCGAAGGGATCTTCGGTGAACGACAGTATCCCCCCTGAGCTTTGCTCGGTCAAATACGCTTCATTCGATCATGTTGTCGGACTAGTTAGGGCTTGCGGGCAGGAGACGCTCATGGCCAAGTGCGACATTCAGTTGGCATTCCAACTGCTCCCAGTAAGCCCAGACGCCTTTTCATTACTGGGTTTCAAATTCCAAGGGGCATGGTACTTTGACAAGGCCATGCCTATGGGTTGCACGGTGGCCTGCGCGGCCTTTGAAATGTTCAGTACCTTTCTCAAGTGGGCAGCAAAGTCGAGGACTGGGTCCATGGGGATTACTCATTATCTAGATGACTTCTTTTTAATCGGCCCTGGGGACGACTAGGCTTGCGCGGGGTCTCTATAAGCCTTTCAGAGGCTTGCTGAAGAGCTCGGTGTCCCATTGATGACGGACAAGACCGAAGGGCCGGCGATTCGTTTAACCTACCTGGGTATTCAATTAGACTTGGTGGCTGGGGCATCCAGGTTGCCAGAGGACAAACTCTTGGCCCTCTAGGCTCTCATTTCCTTGGTTAGGGCTCGGCCAAAGTGCACATTGAGGGAACTGCAGTCACTGGAGGGACACTTGAACTTCGCTTGCTGGGTCGTTTTACCTGGCAGGGCTTTCTGTGCGAGGCTAGGGTCAGGGCACCTCATCACTGGGTATGGGTGACCAAAGGCGTGAAGGAGGATTTAGGTGTTTGGCCCCGGTTCCTGGCGGGATACAACGAGGTTACCATTTGGCAGCACCTGATGGATTTGCAGGATGCCATCCAGATCCACTCTGATGCAGCCGGCAGCGCTGGGTTTGGCGTCTATTACGACGGCAAGTGGGGCGCTCAGTCCTGGCCCAAAGAGTGGGAGGGATATGGGGTGCTCAAAGATCTCACCTTCTTGGAGCTCTTCCCAATATTAGTGGCGGTGATCAGTTGGAAGGACCTCTTTAGAGATAGGAGAGTGCGGTTCTGGTGTGACAACCAGGCAGTCGTTTGGGTAGTGAACAAGTAGACTTCCAAGTCTGAGTGGGTGATGCGGTTGGTTCACCGCCTGGTTTTGGCCTGCTTGGCCAATAACATTACATTTTCTGCGCATCATGTACCGGGCATGGATAATAGCATAGCGGATGCTTTGTCTTGCCTACAGGAGGAGCGTTTCCACATCCTGGTGCCAGGAGCCAACTGCGTTTCAGACCCATTTCTGGAGGAGCTGTGGGAACTTGGGAAGGTACAATAAGGTGGGGCATCTATGGATCCATTGCCCCATCCACTTTCGCCGTGTCCACCAAGGCTATAGACGGCTTTTTCGACTTTACCATGGGGTTCGGGAGGGCGCAAACCTTGCCGGTGGAGGGAGTCTGGGTGCTTCGATACATGGCACACCTGCAGGACAGTGGGTTCTCCCACAGCACCATCCGGGGTCGCATGGCCGCCATCACATTCTTTAGCAAGGCTGAGGGGTTTGGAGACCCGTGCCACTCATTCCAAGCTCGTAGAGCGGTTGAGGGCTGGTGGAGGCAAACCACACTGCCTCCAGATTGCAGATGGCTTCTGACCTTTGAGTTATTGGTAGGGATTTTGCAGGAGCTTCCGGCGTTGTGTTGGTCCCAGTACGAGGCTGCACTTTTTGAGACTGTGTTCATCTTGGCCTTTTTTGGGGCCTTGAGGGTTGGGGAACTGGTGGCGAGCTCCAGGATCTCGTTCACCAACACACCCCTGGGTGTTTGGGATGTTTCATTTGGGCCAAAGGGGATTTCATTGCACATTAGGAGGTTGAAGACCAATCAATTGGGGAAAGGGGCGTGCCCGTATCTGGGGCTACTACCGGGTGGGCCGTGTCCAGTGCAGACCACATGAGCCTTTTTGGCAATGTGGCCTAAGGGAGGCGGTCCTCTGCTTATCCATAGAGACGGGGCCCCATTGACCATGTATCAGTTCACGGGGGTTTTCAGAGCAGCATTGGAGGCTTTGAGCTTACCTGGCAAGGAATTGGGCCTCATTCCTTCAGGATCGGGGCAGCCACCATGGTGGTGGGCATTGGCCTGCCAGAGGCACGCATACGGGCCATAGGGCACTGGCGCTCTATGGCCTTTAGGGCGTATGTCAGGCTGCAGCTGGAGACCAGCCTGTGACCGTTTCTCTGACTCCTCAGTTCCAGGACAGGCGTACAGGACAGTCTGGATTTTTGGGCACAGCATCATCCATTGGGCAGGTTTGTATGCATCCTCATTGGGCTGGGGCAAGGACTTGGGCTTGGGAGGTGCATTACGTAGATGGTGCATGGGGCATGCAGTGGAGGTCTCTGCTGTCCTGGTTGGGGCACGTCGGGACAAGGTGCCACCCTCCTAACGTGCTGCCGCTGCAGCTTGGGGAGAATGATTTGACTGAGTGCCCCGGGGTGTCACTTGAGCGCCAGGTATTGGCTGACCTGGTCTTCGTGCGCAAGATCCTGCCTGGCACCATCATCTTCTGGTCCGATTGGTTGGAACAGAGGTCATGAAGAGGAGCAATTCACCCCAAGAAGGTGGAGGTGGTGAGGTGGAAGGTGTCCAGCAGGCTGGGCTGGGCAGTTGAGTTGGTAGGTGGCATCTGGATTCGCCACCCAGACATCTCCCACAAGATGGAGGCCCTGTTTCAGGCAGATGGCATACATCTCTCAGCCTGAGGTATGGATATCTGGTTACATGGAGTCTGTCATTACATACTCTCTTGGTACAGCTGTAAGGGCATTGGCGGGAGCAGGACAAAAGGGAGCATCCTGCTCTCATGGCAGTAAACACATGGGGCCGGATCCACTGGCGGAATTTGGCCTGCGCGCCAATTCTGGAATTGGGGGACCCCTTTAAGGGTCTTGGCATGAGGGCTGAACGGAGCTTGCTAGCTCAAGGAGTAACAGCACTTGCCCTCACAGCCAGAGGGCAGGGGAGCTCATGAAGGGGCAAGCGTCCATGTGAGCTCTGATAACCTGCCCTCCCACCTTCTCTACCCATGCCAACTGGCTGGGTAATGGTAACTCAGCTTGCATGTGGGGCAACCAATAGGTCGGATTCAGTGGACCCATGCTGTGCCAAAGCTCTACAGCTGTAACCAATATAAGTTGTGGCCAATTTTATCCACCTAATTTTCCAAAGAAGCTGGTTGTGTGACTTCATTTCATGGGGGGTACAAGGCTGGTCGACCTTGACGTCTCAAATAAGACATGGCACCGCAAGCAGAAAGGGCCCAGGTCGGCTGGGCCCACCATTTGCAGGGCTGGTGGGGACGGAGAGGCCGGCCAGATGGAAGTGGGGGAAGGGCCCTGCATGTGGCAGGAAGAGAAGCGCCTCCCCCCTTCCCTGGCCAATTGAAG
The DNA here is from genome assembly GCA_029375565.1 of Gekko gecko. Lineage (NCBI taxonomy): Eukaryota > Metazoa > Chordata > Lepidosauria > Squamata > Gekkonidae > Gekko > Gekko gecko. The sequence continues at coordinate 122,258,036 of JAPDNY010000006.1, read as the reverse complement.
GTCAGCAGGGCAGTCAAGGGGGGAGGCATTAAAAACAGCAAGGAAGCTGCTCCCCCTCCCCACTCAACCATGAGGCAAGCCCGGTTTGCCCACCCATCCCTCCCTGAGTATTATGGTGTTGGGGTTTGATATTGTAATTTGAGTGCTGAATGCAGGGGGGTGTTTATGGGTATTTGTATGTTACGGTACCGTTAGTGTTTCGTTATCATTTCTCATTTGCACATTTATCACAACTTTCAGCGGTAATAGCATGGGGCCGGATCCATTGGCAGAATTTGGCCTGCGCGCCAATTCCGGAATTGGGGGACCCCTTTAAGGGTCTTGGCGTGAAGCCTGAACGGAACTTGCTAGCTCAAGGAGTAACAGTGCTTGCCCTCACAGCCAGAGGGCAGGGGAGCTCATGAAGGAGCAAGCGTCTGTGTGAACTCCGATAACCTGCCCTCCCACCTTCTCTACCCATGCCGGCTGGCTGGGTAATGGTAACTCGGCTTGCACGCGGGGCAGCCAATAGGTCAGATTCGTTGGACCCATGCTGTGCCAATGCTCTACAGCTGTAACCAGTAAAAGTTGTGGCCAATTTTTTCCACCTAATTTTCCCACGAAGTTGGTTGTGCGAGTTCATTTCATGGGGGGGGGGGGGTACAAGGCTGGCTGACCTCGCCGTCCCAAATAAGACATGGCATCGCAATAGCGACTTTTTGGAACTTTGGGAATTTTCTGGCTTTGGACCAAGGGGAGAGTTGACATTCTGGACTAAGATGGGCACTCAAGGTGATGTCTGTGATGAAAGGGGGGTTGAAATTTGGGATTAAGAAAGATATCTCAGACCAACCACAAAAGGGGCAATAAGTTTTGTTTGAATGATATTTGTGTTTGGTCCATAGGAATAGCTAACATTTGGGAATCTGGTCATTGTCTTGGATGTTGTGCATGATATTAGCAATAAGGAAATGTATGAAACGAACATCAGTACAAGTTTTAACTTGTCTCTGAAAGCCTTTCAGGGTACAACAGAAATGGCAATACAGGAAACCATTTCTAGTTGCAACTGAATACTTTTTCTAGTTGAGAAAACAGACAGAGGGTGCGATCATACGAACCGGAAGCGGCGGCATATGAACGAATCTACCGCGGAGCAAAGCGGTGCGATCAGACGGGAACATCTGGCTAGCGTCCCACAGTCGTGGCCATGCCGTTTCCTAGCATCGCAATCCCAGAGTTAAAAACCACTGCAGAAACTGCAGTAGCATCCAGAAACCACGGGGCACGTGCGGGCATCTGATCGGTGCCCGTGCATGTCCTGCGGGAGTTCCGGATGTTTTGTGGGCCTCTGTAGTATGCGCAAAAGCGTATGTTTGCGCTTGCACAGAACGATGTGTTTGTGCTTGCGCAGGACTATGTGTTAGAGCTTGCACTTGCGCGAAAAACAGTATTTTGCACTTGCGCTGAACTGTGAGTTTGCGCTTGCACAGAAAAAATGGCGATGCAAAGCAACAGGGAGGTCGGAAGTGTATTCCAGTGCAGCACGCCCAGGGAGCCCACTCAGAAAGGCACCCCCAGGCCAGCAAACAAGCCCCCGGCAATGCACAGCACTGGGGAGCAAGCCAGTGGGCCACGGCGTACTGCACCCAGGGAGCTCACACAGAAAGGCACCCCCAGGCCACCAAATGTACCACCGGTGATGTGCAGCATCGGGGAGCAAGCCAGCGGCCCACAGCACACTGCACCCAGGGAGCCCACACAGAAAGGCACCCCCAGGCCACCGAATGTACCACCAGTGATGCGCAGTGCTGGGGAGCAAGCCAGCAGCCCACAGCGCAGTGCAGCAAGGGAGCCAACATGGGAAGGTGCCCCTAGGCCACCACGAGGTAATTCCCGTTCCACCCAGGGGAGCCATAGAAAAGGCCAGAAGTGTGGGGTGCGTGGTCTGACATGGAGGTGACCTGAAATCCTGGACCTCCTGGCCATGTGGGGAGATGCGAAGGTCCAGGCCTCCCTGAGTGAGGGCCACCAGAACATAGATATCTTTCAGGAGGTTGGCCAAGCCATGGCTGCCCGTGGCCATAAGCGGAATGCTGTTCAGTGCCGTGCAAAAACCAAGGACATGCGGCTGAAATTCAAGAGGACGGTGGCTCTCAATTCAAAGTCTGGTAACTGGAAGACATCGTGTCCATACTACGAGGAACTGTCCAGGATCCTCCAGGGTGAGGGAGACATCCAGCCCTGGCAGGTGATCCAGAACCTGAGGCGGGTGCCTGGATGGGGGATGGCCCAGGCCACTGACGTGTCCCATGAGGAGTCATCTGAGGAAGTCCTGGAGGAAGACCCAGAGGACCTGACTGAGTCCCAGGACACCACCAGCAGCCAGGCAGGTAAGTGTGGACACCAGCAGTCCGTGGGACCCAGGGTCATGGCCGTGACCAGTGCAAAGAAGCCGAAGGACAGTGAGTAGAGGGCGAACACCCGTGAGGCCGTCCCAGCGGCACCTGCATATGGTGACATTGCAGGCCACATAGGCCTCAGAACCCCCACCCCCCAAGGCAAGAAACAGTGGGAGCACAGTGTACAGGATGCCCAAAGTACTCAGGAGGGCAAGTGGCTGGGCATGGCAGGGAATATAGTGGCAGGGACCCAGCAGAGGTCACACCACCCCATTTGGCCATGGGCCAGGGATATGCCACAATGGGTGCGCTCCACTGTGCTCATGCTCTTTGCCACTGCAGCCATTAGGAGCGGAAACAGGGACCCAGGCCACAGGTGGCATGGGCAGCTGGAGGGAGGAAATGTCTGGGAGGCAGCCACAGTGCTGTGATCACCACCACCTCTCCATTTACAGAGTCCGGAAACCAGTGCACCACCCAGGAATGGACCACGGACCAGGAAAGCAGCGACAGCAGGGATGGCGACATGGGCCAGTCGCCCACTGACGGTAGGCCCCTGACCCCTTTGTGCATTACCTCTGCCAGCATCCCATGAGTGGCCATGTGGGGCCACCAGTGTATCCAGCACAGCATCCAGATATCACCAGGGCCACTGTCAACCTCTGTCGTCCTTTCCCAGGGATGTCAGCCAGAGCAGAGGAGGAGGTGGTGGTGGTGGAGGAGGAGACAGAGCCGCTGAAGCCAGGCCAAAGGGACCCAGACAGTAAGTGGAAGGGGGAAATGAGGGTTGGGAGTCTGTGGCCAGCCAAGCAGCACGTTGGACTCTGAGGTGATTAACACAACATGCCCCCCCCCAGGTTTGCCACCAGATGTCACCATGAGTGAGCTCACAGCTGCCGAAAAAGCGGCTCTCACAAAGGCCAGGAAAAAACGGATGTCAACCCTGCAGAGCATTGGAAAAAGACTGGCAGCCCGGGCCCAGGAGGAGAGCCAAGAGGCCAGGCTCCAGGAGCAGAGGCAGCATGAAGAGCTCCTCGCAGTCCTCAGAGCTGCCCAACAGGAGGACCGTGAGGCTCGGGCTGCAATCATCGCTATCATGGAGACATCTTCAAATGCCCAAGTTGGCCTGACCCGAGCGGTAACTCTCCTAGTGGAGTCCATCCATGGGAGGGCCCTGGTGCAGGAGTCTGTCCATGCAGGGCACTGCAGTGCCATCACCCCTGGAGCAGTGGCCGAGCCGATGCAGGCAGGGCCCAGCAGTGTAGTCAGCCAGCAGCCAAGTCATCAGGCTGTGCAGGCAGGGCCCAGCACTGCTGATGCCCAGGCCCCAGTGGCTGAGCCCCCAGAGCCATGCCCCACCACTGCAGTCAGCAAAGCTCGTGTGGCTCAGCTGCTGCCACCACAGCCCACCCCTGGAGGCACCTTGTCCATGACAGCCAGGACACTGAGGCCATGGCCCAGTCCCAAAGTGACCAGTCCTGCAGTGGGAAAGGCAGGTCCGTCAGGCCCGAGCACCATGGTCACCAAGGCACCTGCTGGCCATGGGTCCTCACCCAGGCACCGGAAGAAGGCCCGGCCCTACAGCCCTCCACAATAGGGCACACTCCCTCCCCGGGTGCACAACTCTGTGTCCATGGGCTCACCCCAGCTGCCCTTCCCCCAGGGATAGGACTGGTAATCAAGGCACCTGAGAAGGGGGGGTCCAACTGAGCACCGGCCAAGTGCAATGATTCCTGGGGGGTCATCATTGAGGGGTGCTTGGGGGATTTATTTGGGTGAGGGACACGGTCCACATCCTTGGGATCCCTGGGGTTTGAGGTTCACACAGCACCTGGCCCAGTTGGCCAGCTTCCACAACCCAACACCTGTCTGTTTGCCACCATAGCACAAGGGACCACTTCCCATCCCGCGGCCACTGCAGGAGCACTCCCACACCAGCAATTGTTGTGTCACACAAACCTCCTCAATAAACCTCAGAGGCCTGCTGGGCCAACAGCATACCCGTGTCTGCGTCGTTGACTGTGGGGGATGAGGGGGAGGGGGGCCACCACACCCATGGCCAGGATAGCCATCCCCACCCATGGTCAGGAATGACAGAGCCAGTAGTACAACATAACCAATCTTTATTCAAAACCAGGAACACTGAAGAAACACCCCACCACCACACCAGAACAGAACAGTCAGACCGATGAGTCAGAACTGCTGCCCCCATCAACTCCACTGTCCTCCCATTCATCTGGCTCCCTCCTCACCACCTGCTCAGGTCCCTCCACCTCCTCCTCCGACTCTTCCCCCTCCGTTGCCAGTGCGGCCACATCCCCCACCATCTCCGCCCCCCTCCTCCTCCTCCTCCTCTTCCTCCTCCCCCTCCCTCTCCTCCTGCTGCTCCACGCCTGTCCGTCCTCTTCTTCCTGCCGCCTGCTGTCGTCACGCACACTGGGCCCGGGCCCGCTCCCTGTCCTCACACCGCTGATGCGCCAGGGCATCATCAAGCCACATCCTGAACAGCAGGTGACGCAGACGGCCCATCCCCCGCTGTACAGAGGACAGACGCTGCTTGTGCTGTTCCACTGTGGGTGAGAGCAGAAGGGGGCGCAGCCAATCAGTCATAGGGCCACCAGGTGGGACACCCACAGTTAAGTATACAAAAGAGGTCACAGTTCTACTGATACAATTGAAAGGACAAAAAGAACTGTGAAAAGGCTACAGAATTCCAATACATATTGTACTTTTTAACAATATATATGTTATTTTCAGTAATGTATGTGTTATTTTCAGCAACAACAAACAGTTTTAAACTGAAAATGCAGAGTCACATGCAGAGTCGCAACGGCGTCCTCCGGAATGATTAAATCCATTTCAACCAATACAGTGGTCTTTCTCCAGCCTGAAGACTCTATAAAGTTCATATAAAAATCAATATACATACCTCTTCACATGTGCAATTCATAAAATTATTCATATAATAATAAACTTACTAGCACAGCTTCCTAGTTCTCTTAAGATCTTACATCATCATTGCCAGGAAAAAGTTTATCTAGAAAATATAATCATAGAGTAAGCAACCCAAATTCAAAACACTATTGCAGAAAAATTACAGATAAAGCATATAGTTCATGGGGCTCACCAATCCACTTTCTAGAGAAATTTCTTACAAGGAAAAAGTCCTCATCAGTTCCTTCTTCAATAGTAAAGTGCTAGCCACATACAAGACACACCTCTTAGTAAATACATCTCTAGAGAATACAAAGTTAGTCCAGCAAAAACTCACAGCAATCAACATAAGAAATACAGTTCTTTCTCAGTGAAGTAAAGTGCTAGCCACATCGGAGACAAAAAATATAAGATTAATCCAGCAACAACTTACATAGGAGACAAGAAATACAGAGTTACTCCAGCAAACACTCACAGCAATCAATATAGAACAAAATATTCTATTTGTGTGTCACAGATATCAGTGTTCGGAACTGCACTGATAGGACCACGAGGGGTGGATGTCCAGGTTCCATGGCAGTCATCCGCTACCGCAGTTACTTGGAATGCCCAGCAGTCTCAACCTATGTTTCCCAGCTGGCATGGGTTGCATCATGGACTACAGCACTTTAGGTGGAATTGGACACCAATGGTGTCTCCATCGGTTCTTCATTGCTGCCTATGAGCCCCATCACAACACGCCTTTTGCATGGTGGCCTGCATTCTGGCTCCCATCACAACACAGGTTCCTGGACACACCAACCAGAGTGCTTAGTCACATATTGTTCCATGCAGGCCAAGGGGCATGTCACCTGTAGGCAAAGCTTATGGGCTTCGGTATCCACTCCTGCACATGCAGCTGCTGCCATGTGCCTGGGTCACTGACAGTTCTCTCCAAGCTATTCCCTCAAGAGCAGTCCTAGGAAGAGCTCTCTCAGCCCCACCGATGTCATAGGGTATCTGTTGTGGGGAGGGGAACGTGGAGGGGACTGTGAGCCACTCTTAAGGGCAAGGTGTGAATCCAATCTCCCCCTCCCCCTCCTTCTCCCCCCCTCTTTTGCAGGTGGGGGATATGCAGTGGTGGCCCCAACCATCGTTCCTGCTTGTCACGACAGGCAGAGGGGGGTCCCATCCACCCACACCAAGACGACAACTATGCAGGGAAGTATGACACCAAAGGCCTGTGAGGAGGGTGTCATGTGGTTGAGGGGAGACTTAGATAGGAGTGGGTGGCAGAGGGGCCAACAGACATGTCTGTGGTCGCCAGAGATAGCATGACACAGAACACCGTGATAAGCACACAAACCCTCTTTATTTGTCCTGCACAAATGACATATCCAGAACTCTGACATGGCACACAGTCCCTTCTGTCATGGGTCCTAATGGGACTGACATGGCTGGCCACCTGCAGGGCCGCCCGGGTCACAGTGCACTCTGTCAGACGTGGTGCTGCCTGGACCCCTGGTGGATTGTGCAGTGTGTGGCACCCTTACTGTGGTCTAGCCAAGAGCACTGCACTTGAACGCCAGACCCTGTGCGGTTCCTGCACTCTGGGACCTGCTGTCTGAGGGGGCAGGGGGCCGGGGGCCATGAGTTGTGGGTTTTTTGGGGGAATACTGGGGGATCCTGGGGGATCCTGGCCTGTCTACAGAACCAGGTGATCAGGGCTCCCTGAACCGCTGCTCCCGCTGCTTGCTGTGTGTTCTCAATGGCCTCCTCAGGATCCTCCTCATCCTCTTTGAATGGCCTGTCCTCTCCCACCCCTAGGACTTCTGGGACCCTGTGGCCACGATCCTCACACACATTGTGCAGGATGATGCATGCAGTGATGGCATAGTTAATATTCTCCTCCTGGAGTGGCAGTTGGAGTAGGAGGCACTGCCACCGTGCCTTCAGACGCCCAAAGGCCCGCTCAACGACATTCCTGACACGGGAATGCACCTTGTTGAATTGGGTCTGGCGTCGGGTGACATGTCCTTTGTAGGGAGTCATGAGCCACTGATGCAGGGGATATGCACCGTCCCCCAGTATGAGTGGGGGCACCTCCACTCCCTCGATGTCGTGGGTCGGGTTTCCTGGAACCCACTGGCCGCCATCCATGGCATCCATGAGGTTGGAGCTCAGCAGGACATGTGCGTCATGGATCTTCCCACTGTGTCCAACCACGATGTCCACGAAGCAGCCCACATGGTCAACTGTGGCCTGCAGAATGACTGAGCAGAAGTGTTTGCGGTTCATGTAGTCCTCTGCGGCTGCTACTGGAGCTCGAATGCGAATGTGACAGCCATCAATGGCATCCACGCACTGTGGGAAGCCCCTGGCAGCGAAGGCTCGCATCACCTGTGGACACAACACATGCAGTTAGTCATGTGGCCCCTACTCAGGGAATGGTGGTGCCCCGTTGGATGGATGTGCCACTCTGTGGGGCTTCCCGGTCCAACCACGGGGTCCTTCCACACCACCATTTGCCCTGTGTCCAGTCCTGTCACCCCACCCCAGGGGCCACTGCAGTGTGACCCATCATCTCATATTCTCACCCTGTCTGGGTCCTGCAGGTACACCACTCTATGCAGGAGCTCCAGCGTGATGGTGCGGGTGACCTCTGCCACAATGGCAGCCACAGTGGACCGTCCAATTCCGAATTGCTGGCCTATTGTCCTGTATGACATGGTATTGCCCATCCACCAGATGGCGATGGCCACACCCTGCTCCACTGACAGAGGTGCTCACAATTCTGTCGCCTCTCGCTGGAATCGGTCATGGAGGGCATCAGCCAACCAGTGGAATGTGGCCCTGTGGGAACCTGGCATCATCTCAGCAACCATGCCACATCTGGAGGCTGCGAGGGCTCGTGGCCCTATCTCCGCTTGCCCCCAGCCCGGGGTCACTGTCTCCTCATGTTCCCCAGCCTCATTCCTGGCAGTTACACAGCCATGCATCTGTCGCCACTGTGGACAGAGCAGGAATGGGGGTGGTGTGCCCAACAATGGGTGCCCGACGTCTGGCCCCTATAAGGTCTCCTTATAGGATGATCCCATCCACCCCACAGATGCTCAGGGGAGTTTCCTGTTGCTGGCGGCTCACTGCCCCACCTGCCCTGTTAGTCCCCATGTGCCTGCATGGGGCACATGGTGGTGGGGGCTGGTCCACCATTGCCACCTGCCACCAGCATCCCACCAGCCAGCGGCTGGAATTGGTGGGCTCCCTGCCTGTCTTACCTGGACATCCTGAAGTGTTCCAGCCACTGCTCATCTCCCCACACATTGCTGACGAATGTCGCCCACCACTCTCGCTGCCATGGATACACCCACCAGCATCATGCAGGCTGCTCCTCTGCGAGACTGACGATGTGAATGGTGTCTCATGTCCTTCTGGCTTGGCGCCACCTAGCCTGAGCTTGATGCCTGGTGACATGTGTGGTGATGATGGCACGCTGCCGCCGCCTGGCAGCAATTGCCACCTCCTCCCACTGTCGCCATGCTTCATGCATCTGGCGGTGGGCTGCTGCCACCGCTGCGCATGCAGTTAGGATTCCTGTCCCCACGAGTTCCACATCCCTCTCCATTGCTGCCTGCTGGCTGCATACAGGGGAACTCTGGGAGATTGTGTGATCTCCGAGCCACAGAGCTGTGGATGCAGCTGCTCCCTCATGGACACGCTCGGACGCTGTGGAACTGTGTTTCTATGTGTGCGCGCATGCCTGCAGGAACGCTTCCTTTGTCATGCGCACCCTTGCGCGTTTTTTTTAAAGAAAAACCATACCACCCGTCTGCTGCGGAAGCACTCGGCAGCACTCCCCGCAGGTGTGATCGTGCCATGGCGCTTCTGCCCGTCTCCTTTGCTGCGCTCCACCGGCTGTGTGTGATCAGTGGCTGACGGACTGCCCGCGGAGATTCGGAGCCCCATCTGATCGTGCAAACGCACACCATTTTGCCCCAAGCCAAACAGACTCGCTTCCCCCCCGGATTATACCGCCCGTGTGACCGGGACCAGAGGCTTTTAAAAACCCTGAAATCACTTGGTAATTCACTTGCTTCTTTTGTGAAGCACTTTCCATTGTAGCAGCCACAGCCACTGCAGGGTGAATTCTTTCTTCCATCCCACTTCAGTAATGTTGGAATCCAGAGGTTTTGAAGCAGAATCCACCCAACTGCCAATTAACATACCATTTTTTAAAAAGAAAATGTATATTTTAGAAAATGGCACTTCTCTAGAGATCTACTTGAAGAAGCTCAGAAAGTAAAAATAATAATAAAAAAATAACAAACGTATATGTTATCAATAATAAGGCATAAAATATGCCACAGGCATAACATCAGCATAAAGCAACATTCAGCAGTATGAAATAATATTCAGAACACTGTCCTTAGGCTAGAAGCAGACCACAAGAACCAACCCTCTCAGGAGCTGGTGCTCTGCTGGTATACAGAGAATGGATCCCTCCCATATGACTCAGGCTTCCAGGGTTACTCAGCAAAACAAGTTTCTGCAGTTCCCACTGAGGTAGTCAAGGAAGGGGCCTTGATCTTTCCCAGAAAGACACAGAACAGTGGTGGCCAAATGACCATAATTAACTTATTTGGAAACACCATTTCATGATGGCAATTGTAAGCCATTTAACTAAAAGACTGTCCATGAAGTCTCTTCAAATTGTTCAGAAGTTTTTTTCTAGCGTATTAAACTGTATAACATTCATGACATTGAACTGTCTTTGCATTTTGTATTTCTAGTGCTAGTGCACCCTCATCTGGATAGCCCAGGTTAGCCCAGTCTTGTCATATTTCAGAAGCTAAGCAGGATTAGCCCTGGTTAGTACTTGATGGGAAACCACCAAGGAAGTCCAGGGTTGCTATGCAGAGGCAGTCAATGGCAAACCACCTCTGAATGTCTCTTGCCTTGAAAATCCTGTGTAACTATGCCTTGATGGCAAAAAAGAGTGCTATTGCACTGTTCATTGAATGGCTTAGGTTGTATGACTCTCTTTCTTTACTCTGTAATCCAACATGAGACTCAAAGAAGCAAGCTTTAAATAAGCCGAATAAATAAATAAATAAAACTATTTCCAAATTTATCCATCTGTGCAAGGTGCTAATAGATATGGATTTTCCACGTCTTCCCCTTCCTCCCCAGGGATCCCTTTTTACACCACTTTTTGGAAAAGAAAGGTCTCTGGAACTGGCACCCAATTGGAGGAAAAAGTGGAGCTCATCAAGTGGAATAGGGAGAAGGGGTGATTTCCTCTGATTATCTCTCCTTATAAATATTTATCTTTTGGTTTCGCAAGATTCCATGCGCTCCCATTGGCTGTAAAATGCCCACCCTCAGCCATTGGCCCATCAGCCGCCACTCAAGAGTACTCGCAGGCCATTGGCCGGGTCCTGGGTCTGCTCCTCTTCCCCACCCACTCCCCCTGGCAGACAGCTCTGTCTCCTGAGGAAGACAGTTCTCTTGACTCCTGTGAGGGACTGTCCCCTCAGTGGCTGTTGGTAAGCAGCCAAGCTTGGTTCTGTGAGTAAAAAAACAAAAGACTTTCAGCATAACCCCCTCCCCAATGGCCACTTTCCTGTCAGAATAAATGGAAAAAGGCTCTTTCTGCTGCTTAGCTTCAGCATGGCTGGCTGGCTAACGAGGTGGGCCAGCAACCATCAGACCATTTTCTTCAACTCCCCGCTGTACGACTGACTTTCCCCTAGGGCTGCCAATCTCCAGGTGGGACCTGGAGATCTCCAACTGTTACAATTGACCTCCAGATGACAGAGATCAGTTCCCCGGGAGAAATGATTGGTTTGGAGGGTAGACTCTATGGCATTATACCCTGCTGAGTTCTTCCACACACACCCCAAATGCTGCCCTCCACAGGGTCCACCCCCCAAATCTCCAGGTATTTCCCTAATCAGAGCTGGCATCTGTACTTTCTCCTCTGTCAGTAAAGGCCCTTTCCACACCTATGTTGGCCTTTGGTGTAGTGGAGAGCCAGTTTGGTGTAGTGGTTAAGTGCGCGGACTCTTATCTGGGAGAACCGGGTTTGATTCCCCACTCCTCCACTTGCACCTGCTGATGTGACCTTGGGTCAGTCACAAGCTCTGGCACAGCTGTTCTCTCAAGGACAGTTTGTGTTAGAGTTCTCTCAGCCCCACCTACCTCACAGGGTGTCTGTTGTGGGGAGGGGAAGGGAAAAGAGTTTGTAAGCCGCTCTGAGACGCCTTTGGGCAGTGAAGGGCGGGGTATAAATCCAAACTCCTCCTCCTCTTCCTCCTCCTTTGGGAGAAAACTCATTGGGCCCAGTCCTGATCAGGTTGCCAACTCCAGGTGGACAATTCCTGGAGATTTGAGGGATGGAGCCTGGAGAGGGTGAGGTTTGAGGAGGGGTGGCACCTCAGACAGGTACGATGCCATAGACTCCACCCTCCAATCCAGCCATTCCCTGATGGGGAACCATTGTTGCCAATCTCCAGGTGGGGGCTGGAGATCACTCAAAATCACAACTGCTCTCTAGGAGGGATGGGGGAGGAGATGGAAAACTAAAGGTAGGTTGATTGTTGGCTGGGAGGGAGATAGGGTTGTCAACTCCAGGTTGAGAAATTCCTGGAGATTTGAGGGGTTGAACCTGGAGAAGGTGAGTGTTGAGGAGGGGTGGGACCTCAGACAGGTACAATGCCATAGACTCCACCCTCCAAACCAGCCACTCCCTCCTGGGGAGCCACTGTTACCAATCTTGGGGGTGGGCTGGAGATCACTCAAAATTACTACTGTTCTTCAGGTAGCAAAGATCAGTTCCTCTGGAGAAAATGGTGGACTCTGTCGCTATACCCTTCTGAGATTGCCACAGCAAATTGTCACTGAGTGCCCAAAGCCGGGGCACTCTCCCAGAGCCTCTTTCTAGAGCCCGTTGTATTTATTTCCACAATGGGCCTTATTCCTAGTTATACCATATAACTGAACTGAAATAAAATACTTCTGATTGTGATTTTGGGTAATGTGGGGAGGGTAGTTGCACTTAGGTGACATTAATATAATGATTGACGGATGCGTTACAAAATTCTAATAGCTACAAAGGCACAAAGTACCATAGTTGTGGTTTCAGCAACATCCCATGATCTTATCTTGATTAGACGTGCTGAAAACTTTATGGTGAACACAACTTGTTTGAACTTCCTTGACAATGCATGCAGTAAGTTCTGGATCAGATCACCTCAATGTTCCCTTGCACAGCTTCATGCCTGCACAGTAACCATGTGGTCATTGCAGCTTGTGGCTTGTCGATGCCTAGTCCAAGAACTAGATCATTTCATCAATCAGACCAGTGGCAGCATCCTCTGAGATCATGCTTACGCAGGTCATTAAGCTGACTGATGTGTAAAGCATAGAATCGCTAGCAGTTTGTCCCCTTTTTTGCCCGTGCAGTCATCTCTTAAGTGACCAACACTGTGATGGGGAAATTTTTTTAGGGTTCCAGCAAGTGGTTCAAATAGATACAGTGGACTTCAGCAGAAAAGAATTTATTAAGTACTTCAAACTACAGAGAGAGATCCTATCCAGATACAAGTTCTCCAAAGTTCTAACAGACACAACTGATCAGCTGGGAGTTGGTGTCTGCAGATTTGTTTGGCAGATGTTGGAATAGCTTGACACAGTCCAAACATATCCCTCATTGGCTCACAATGTGATCCTGAGTATTGAACAAAGTCAGTGCAACTGTTGAACAGGTTTGCTTAGAAATCTGCTGCATCCCTAATTCAGATTCTTGCTGCCACATCTGCATACAGCTGATGGGATTCATATTTCTATGGAATTACATGACTTTAAAAAACAAACAAACTAATGTGCAGGTAGGCCTGCATTTTATTTTGAGCTGATTGGGGGTGGGATGGGTGTTAAACTAAGATAATCTTTTCTCTTGGGACAAATAGTGTGGATTGCCATTATGTACAAAGGGAAACTTATTAAGCATCCTGAGAGCCATCTAATGATAAATGGACCCAGTCCATCCCGTTATTGACTATGATAGATCAAGGGGTTTATGGAGGTTACTCCCTTGTTGTTGGGCAACATCAGCTGTTAGGCATAGGGAGCTTAGCATCTCTTGGGACAGGATTGTGCAGGTGATGAAAGGCTAGACAGAGCAGCATTGGTTCAACTGAGTTTGACGCTAGGGTGAAGTGCCCAATATGCAGGAAGTTTGAAATGGCTGCCAATTAGATAATTTGCTCTGGAATGGGTGGGAGGTACATTGGTAAGTATCCTGTATATATAAAAGCCCAGCATATTGGCACGTTCTAGCTCTCCCATTTGCTGTGTTGTGTGCTCCATCAGCCATTAGCCCATCAACCGCCACTCAAGAGTACTCATGTGCTATTCGCTGGGTGCTGGGTCCACTTCTCTTTCCTGCCCACTGCCAGCTTGGCTGTTCCCTGTCTGAATAAACTGCCAAATCTGCTGTGTGGCTCATTTTCCCCTCAGTAGCTGTTGCTAGACAGCTAGAAGCTTGGTTCTAAGTGGGTAGCCATGTTGGTCTGAAGCAACAGAACCAAGTTAGAGTCCAATGGCACCTTTAAGACCAACAAAGTTTTACTCAAGGGCCCAGGACAGACTGGCAATTTGCCCCGGTATCGAGTCGCGGCAAAAAAAACCTGGAGTAAACGATACCGGGTTTTCCCGCCCACACAGCGGGGGCCTCTGCCGGAAGATACTGGACGGAGGCGCGCGGGAGCGTTCAGACTGCTGTGCCGGAGGTGCGCTATATTCGCTGTTTCCCCATTATTTCGGCTGTGGGCGTATGTGCGCATAAGCGCATTTTGCCGATTTTTTTTTTTTGCCCTGCAACACCGGCACCGCATTGGGCAGTGGAGCGGAGCGCAGCCAATCACACCGCTGCTGCCTCATGCCCAACGCGGGTTGCTCCTGGCTTTTCGGCTGCGCGTTCAGACTCCCCGGAAGCAGAGAAACGCGCGACAAACGCAGGCTTTCAAGATTTGCGTCGGCTTTTATCAGGTGTTTTTTTAATCCGGCAGTGAAGCGCGAGAGCACCGATAGGCTACGGGTGGGGGACGCCAGGCAGATGTGCCTGTGTGAACATTCCATTTAATCCGATATTGAGTCGTTGTCAGCCCGGGTCCCATCCCGCGGCAAATTGCCAGTCTGTCCTCGGCCAAGGTGTGAGCTTTTGTGTGCACACACACTTCATCAGACGATGATGAAGTAATTCCATTTCATCATCTGACGAAGTGTGCATGCACACGAAAGCTCACACCTTGAATAAAACTTTGTTGGTCTTAAAGGTGTCATTGGACTCAAGCTTGGTTATGTCAGTAAAAAGGCAGGGGCAGGGGGCCCTTTCTAGACCTAATTTGGCCTTTGTGGGAAACTCATTGGGGCCAGTCCTGATTAGGGTTGCCAGCTCCAGGTTGGGAAATTCCTAGAGATTTTGTGGTGGAGTCCACAGAAGCCAGAGTTTGGGGAAGGAAGAGGCCTCAGCTAAATAGAATGCCATAGAGTTCACCTTCCAAAGCAGTTATTTTCTCCAGGGGGACACCTAGGTTCATGGTGTGGAAGCTGAGTGGGTGATATCAGACCAGTCACAGACTTTCAACCTAACCTTGTGCAGATCAAAAGGGGGAGAGGAGAATGATATAAGTTGCTTTGGTCCCCACTGTGGAGAATGACTGTACTTTCCCTCCTGGGGGACCATTGTTGCCAATCTCCAGGTGAGAGCTGGAGATCACTCAGAATTACAACTGCTCTTCAGATGACAGAGATCAGTTCCCCTGGAGAAAACAGTAAGCTCTGTGTCATTATACCCTACTGAGGTCACGGGGCACCCACATCATAGCCTCTTTCTAGAGCTCATTGTATTTATTTCCACAATGGGCCTTATTCCTAGTATTTAATAAAAAGCTTCCTTATGTTTTCATTACCATCAAAGTCATCTAGAGAGGCAGAGCAGGAATTTGAATCAGGTTAACCCAACTTTGATGAACACTAGACAACCTTGATGATCTTTTCATGCACTCTCAGCCTCAACCACCTGACAGGGTTGTTATGAGGATAAATTGGAGAGGGGAGAACCATGAAGGTTCATATAGTGGGGGTGGAATAAAAATGTGGTATATAGGTAGGCAGATATGAGAATTAGGCTTCATGGGGTGATTCCGCGCTAAAATCCTGGTTCAGTTCTGTCCCTGAACTTACATCCTACATTACACTCGAGTTCACCCCAGTAATTATCTTGGGGTATTTTTTGTTTCCACATTAAATTGAGATCACCCTGGTTTCGCCCCACACTTGTCCTGGGATAAACAGATGCTGTTATAACCAGGGATCAATGCAAGGTATTATGTTGCAAGTTGAACTCTTATAAAACCAGGATGAGATCCAAGTGTGGAAAGGACCATAGACACTGTAGCTTGACGGCCATTGTAGAAGCTGGTTCTGAGAAAAATCACTGATTTTGTATTCATTTCTTTGAACTCTCATCTAGAAATGTACAAACCCAACCCAGCGTGAAAGTCTTGCTATTACTCTGTTTCAAGCCCTCCTGCTTGGGGAAAGAAATGTACTCAGGTGCTTGGGAGAAGAGTTGTAAACCTCCATTGTCTAGATAGATTATTTCCTCCGTGCTGCTGTGCAGCTCAGGGATCCAGTGATAAGGCAACATCTGCCTAACACTTTTCATTTTAAATTTGAAGGCAACAGGGGAAGATGCAAAGGGAACACACACAGAGAGAGAGAGAGAGAGAGAGAGAGAGAGAGAGAGAGAGAGAGAGAGAGAGAGAGAGAACTTTTTCAACTTTTGTCTGCTTTGCTACAACATAAGCCATCTGCCTGGGTCAAACACTTAGAAAAATATGTATCCATCTCTTTAAGGTACCTTATCAGGCACAAGAAGCAACATCATGTTAAAACATTGATTTCATTTTAATATTTCAATACAGTGCTTCCCAACAGCAAGTGGAGACTCTTGCACAACTTGAACTGTCAGGCAGGAAGAATTTGTGATGCTTGTCTTAATCACTGGAATTGATTACATTTGATTAACGTTGCAATGTGCTGCTGCAGGCACTGTCTCTGGAAAGAGACCTAAGATATATATCTGAGCTGCTTGTCACTATTAGACATCGTGATGTTTATCGTAACCACTGGATATTCCAACTATGATGTCTATTCAGATTCAAATTAATCACTGGAGATTCCAACTGTGGCGTCTACCCACATTGAAATGAGGGTACTTATTTTTCCTCATTTGAATCTGAGTAGACGCCACAGTTGGAATCTCCAGTGATTATGAAAAGCATCTCTGTGTCTGATATTGACAAACTGCTCAGATATGTATCTTAATACTCCTTCCAAAGACAGTGCCTGCAGCATCACATTCCAGCTATATTATTTATATAATATTTCTGTGATTATTTTCTTTTAAAAGTTGCCGTTTTAACTTTGTTACTTGACTTAACGTTCAGAGTGGTATTGGGAAGTATGAATATAGAATTGTACCCTACAACTCCTTTCAGGTGAGTGTGGAACTTCAGCATTTGACAAAGTTTATCATGATATCCTTGAGGATAAGCTGATTAAATGTGGGCTGGATGGTGCAACCATTGGATGGGTTCATGGTTGGTTGAAAAATCATACCCAACGAGTGCTCATAAATGGCTCTGCGTCTATGTGAAGGGAAGTCTCGAGTGGAGTGCCGCAGGGCTCGGTCCTGGGCCCGGTGTTGTTCAATGTTTTTATAAATGACCTGGAGGAAGACATAGAGGGGATGCTTATTAAATTTGCAGATGACACAAAGCTGGATGGGATTGCTAATTCTGAAGAAGACAGAGTCAGGATTCAAAATGATCTAGATAGGCTGGAACAGTGGGCTGAGGCAAATAAAATGAAATTCAACAGAGATAAGTGCAAAGTCCTACACCTAGGCACAAAAAATCAAAGGCAAATCAAATAGAATGGGAGGGACTTGGCTTGACAGCAGCACAGGTGAAAGGGATCTAGGTGTTCCGGTTGATCACAAGCTCAACATGAGCCTGCAGTGCGATGTGGCTGTGAAGAAAGCTAATGCAATCTTAGGATGCATTAACAGAAGCATTGTGTCCAGATCATGGGAGGTGGTAGTTTCGCTCTGTTCTGCTATGGTCAGGCCTCACCTGGAGTACTGTGTCCAGTTTTGGGCACCACACTTTAGGAAGGATGTTGACATGCTTGAGCATGTCCAGAAGAGGGCAACCAGGATGGTGAGAAGGTTTGAATCCAAGTCTTATGAGGAAAGGCTGAAAGAGTTGGGTATGTTTAGCCTGGGAAAGAGAAGACTTAGAGGGGACATGATTGCAGTCTTCAAGCAGGGCCTGCAAGATGGAGCTCTTACGTCAGGCTTTCAAGTAGGAGCTGCCGCCACTGTATCACTACTGCACCGCTACCGCAAAGAGTGGGGATGCCATCGGGGTGCATGATGGCCCTGGGCCGAAGATCAGAAGGCAGTGTTGCCCTGGAACCTGCTTCATTGTTCTGGGTCCATTCTCCAGAACCCATCTCAGAACTTCGAACTTTTAGAGCACCAGCACTTAATTGTAATTTTGTATTGTTTTATCTTGTTTTAACTGTTTTATCATGGCTTTGTGCCCTTATTGTTAGCCGCCCTGAGCCAGTTGGGGAGGGCAAGATATAAATTTGCATAATACATAAATAAATAAAAGTATTTGAAGGGCTGTCATGTAAAAGATGGAGCAGATCTATTCTCTCTTGCTTCGGATTGCAGGACTAGATCTAATGGGTGGAAATTGCAGGGGAGTCGTTACCGGCTAGATATCAGGAGAAACTTCCTGACTGTGAGTGGTTGAGCAGTGGAACAGTCTGCCTCAGGAGGTGGTGGATGCTCCTTTCCTGGACATTTTCAAGAGGAGGCTGGATGACCATCTTTTGGGTATGTTGTAGGTAATGTAGGGCTATCTTTTGGCTATGCTCCTGCAGAGTGCAGGGGATTGGACTAGACCTGCAAGGTCCCTTCCAACTCTAACATTGTATGATTCTATGTTGATTCAAGGCACATCCAAACAGTGGAGGAGTTTTTTATGTTGATAGGATATGCCTTGTGACAATGTAATGTGCCACTCATAGCTGAGAAGAGTGGTAGAATACAGCCCACAACTAGAACAATGTATCACAATTTACCGGATTCTTAGTCCTTCAAAATCTGATCTATCATGGCACATCACTTGAAGCACATTTACACAGAAGTGTCACCTTGTTCAGTAGATTTTCCTCCCCGATATATGCACATAATACTTCAGCTTGAAGAACATAAAAACATGAGTAGCTGTGCTGGATCAAATGAACAGCCATCTAGCCCAGCATCTTGCCTCATACAGTGGCCATCCAGATGCCTCCAGAAGGCCTGGAAGCCAAATACTTCCACCTGTTGTGGCCTCCATCCCAGCACTTAAATTGAGGCAGTTACTGCCTCTGTACTTGGAGACTTTATTTAGACATCATGGCTAATAGCCATTAATGAACCTATCCTCAGCAAATCTGTTTAATCCATTTTAAGGTCAACTAACCTAGCGACCATCACTGCATTTGAAGCAATGAACTTCACAATTTAACATCTTTTTAAGTGAAGAAGTAGGAATTTTTTGTATGTCCTGTGCATCAGCTTCATTGGGTATTATGCAAGACAGAAAGTTCTGACTATACATATTCTCCACCCCTGCATAATTGCATGCAGCCTTTATCAGATCACTCCTTAGACATCCTTTCTCTAAACTGAAATATCCCAGGCTCTTTAGCTTTTCCTTTTAGGAAAGATGCTCCAGCTCCTTGATCATTTTGCCTTTTTCTGAATCTTTTTCAGTGCCACAATATCCTTTCTGAGCGACAGTGACCAGACTGGTACATAGTGTTGTTTTCAATCACTTTCCTAACAATACCTAGCTCAGACTCTTTTTTTTTCACCACTGCCACACATTCAGTAGACATTTTCATTCACCGCAACCTCAAGATCTCCTGCCTACTGGCAGACCCCATCAGTATATATTTAAAGTTAGGATTTTTTTGCCTTACATCAAACTTCATTTGCCATATTGCTGCCAATCACTCAGTTCAGAGAGATACAGTTAGAGGATATCATGTACAGCAATAGCCTGAACAGAATAAAGCCCACTATTAAGCAACATCATCAGTCTTTAAAGAGCTCTTGGACCACTCCAGATGATAATTTATTGGCACAGTCCATGAATAGTCAGTGCCCATTTAATGCTGGAGATGCATATGTTTTCCTTCAAGTAGTGTGACACCAGTGAGGAAGCTCAGTGCTGAAAAATGACAGTGCTAGCATCATGCAATAAAACCAGAACATTAGCTGGAGGGATTAAGTAAAAGCAATGATCTAACAGGGGCAGAGATCAGAAATCAAGGACTGTCCCTGGTAAACAGGGCAGTTGACACATAGGCTGTAGATCTCTCAATAACAACAGAATCGTGTGCTATGGGAAAAATTGTAAAATCACTTGTTATTCTTGAGTTTATTATACTTCAGTCCCACCCACCCATTATGGAGCTCAAGGCAGCATGTAAAAATACTCTGATTTATTATTAGAACAACACTGTGGGGCAGAGTAGGTTGAGAGACAGTAACCTAATAAGATCAGCTAGAGAGTGAGAGGTTCCTGCACCTTCCTGATGCAAATCAGTCCAATAAACCCTGTCCACTATCTGGGACATCACACAGGCTCATAAAATAGATCAAGTGTGGTTAAAACATAAAGGCTTTGCCTCAACATAGGATGAAGACAGAGATAGTTCATAAGCAGTCACAAATACATTCATGCCTATATCTTCCTTGCCACAAAGGAAAATATAAGTGAAAATTATAAAAAGAGAGCCTAACTTGAAAGAGTACTTACTTGAAAATCATACAAAGATTTTGGATACGACAAAATGCTTGTTCTCTTGATAGGATCTTTGGCTTGCTAAACAGGGAAAGAGAAAATCCAGTCAGTCTGATGGTGCACTTTTGGCTGCACAGATCAATAAAAAGCAAAAGCCTAATATAAATAGTAGGAGGGGCTGATTACTTTAGCATAATAATATGTTTCAGCTTGAAAAAGGTAACAAGAGCAATAGTTTCTGGGTAATCATAGTTATATTTCCCTGTTGCTCAGACTGACTGCCTTGATGCTAATATCACTGGATCTGTTCAAAACTGGAGTGTCAAAGTCATTCTGAAATTTGTTCAGGTTCCATAGATAGAAACTGCAGGTAGTCACATTGGTCCAAAGAAAATTAAAAAACTAAAGTAACTGACTACTTTTATTTTGGAGCCAGCCAAAATAACACAAAACAATGTACATGATGCTTTGTTTTGCTGGTATTCTTCATCTGGCTGGCTAGCTGTTAAAGCAGGAAGGGGGCCAGAGAAATTAGTTTCAGGTCCAGATCATACGGCCTCTGATCTGATACAGACATTGTCACCAAAACATCTTGGATTTTTTTTTTAAAAAAAGAAACATGATCTATCAAAAGAACACCAAATCAAGAGAGCAGAATCATCTAATTACCACAGCTTCTTCCCACCCAGACCATTCTCCAGGCCAATGTGATTAGTTCTATATAAAGCATACATCATTGCATTTAGTCAACCTTATCTTATATATATGTATAATTCCCTTACATATTGGCTATTTCCAGCTCTCCCATTGGCAGTGCAGTGTGCTCCATCAGCAACTGGCCCATCAACTGCCACTCAAGAGTACTCATGTGCCATTGTCTGGGTGCTGGGTTCGCTCCTCTCCCCTGCCCACTGCCAGCCTGGATACTCTTCTTTCACAGAATAAACTGCCAAACAGCTCTCTCCTGATGAAGACACCTCTCCTGCTTGGCATCTGTGGGACTAACTTTTCCCTCCAGTGGATGTTCCTAAGCGACCAAGCTTGGTTCTGTCAGCAAAAAGGCAAAGGCAGGAGTCTATTTTGTGGTGGAAGCCAGAGTTTGGGGAGGGGAGAGGCCTCAGCTGAATAGAATGCCATAGAGCCCACCCTCCAAAGCAGTTTTTTTTTTCCAGGGGAAGAGGGATCTGTTGTCTGGAGTTCAGTTGTAATCTTCAGGCTACCCTAGCCATAGCACTTAGTGCTTCAGAGCTGGGTCTGCCAGACCCAGGTTTTTGCTGTGGAAGTTGAGTGGGTGATTTCGGACTAGTCACAGACTTTCAGCCTAACCTACCCCACAGGGTGCAGACCAAAGGGACGAAAAGAGAATGGTGTAAGCTGCTTTGGTCTCAACTGCGGAGAAGGACTGTACTTTTCCTACTGGGGAACCAGGTGAGGGTTGGAGATCACTCAGAATTAAAACTGCTCTCCAAATGGCAGAGATCAGCTCCCCTGGAAAAAAGGCTGCTATGCGGGGTGGAGTCTGTGTCATTATACCCTGCTGAAGTCGCTTCCCTCCTGTTTGGGTTGCCACTGTGGAGAAAGACTGTAGTTTTCCTAGGCAGAGGCTACAGGGAGGGGCAGATAACGGTATGTTGATGGTTGGCTGGGAAGGAAATAGGGTTGCCACCTCCAGGTTGGGAAATTCCTGGATACTTGAGGGGTGGAGCCTAGAGAGGGTGGGGTTTGAGGATGGGTGGGACCTCAGACAGGTACAAAGCCATAGATTCCACCCTCCAAACCAGCCATTTCCTCCTGGGGAACCATTGTTGCCAATCTCCAGGGGAAGGCTGGGGATCACTCAGAATTACAACTGTTTTCCAGATAGCAGAGATCAGTTCCCCTGGAAAAAATGGTAATCTCTGTGTCATTATACCCTGCTGAGGTCACCACAGCAAATTGATGCTGAGTGTCCATGGCCAGGGCACCTGCCCAGAGTCTCTTTCTAGAAATTCTTGTATTTATTTCCACAATGGGCCTTATTCTTCGTTTTATTTAAAGCAGGTGTGTCAAACATGCGGCCCAGGGGCCGGATCAGGCCCCTGGAAGGCTTCTGTCAGGCCCAAAGTAGAACTGGCTGTCTTCTACTTCTTCTTCCAGTTCTGCTGCTGCTGCGTCATTTTAGGCTTGCAGATTACAGATACACACCTGAACAGCATAGTCAAGATTGCAACAGCACAGACATTTTGATGCAATAATTCAGAGCAAGAGGTGTCAGTTATCAGACACTGTTAAATAAACAGAATATTGCAAGAGTGCTAATGTTTTAAGCATGATTTTATTTAAAGTAAAAAAAAACATTTGTGTTTGTGTCCTTTATAAAGTTTATATCTCCACTAGCTGTCATTACATTTTATGACCCACATGGGCCGGCCCAACAAGGTCTCATTTATGTCAGATCCGGCCCTCATAACAAATGAGTATGACACCCCTGATATAAAGCATACATTTAGTCAACCTTATTTTACCACCCCCAAAAGAGGTTGCACCTTCTTTAAACATGCTCCTAGGACAAGGATGGGATGTTAGAGTAGAGAATATGAAGACTTCACTGGGGGGGTCAAATATTGGAAATTTCCCTTCTACACTGGAGATGTAGCATTTTGTTGTTGTTCTAGATACAGGTATACATTTAAAAATGTGTATTCATTTCAGATCCAGATTTTGGGGAAGGCACTGGTTCTATTATCCCAAATTTTGGGGAGTGTTTGACAGCTAGAATATGGCTGGCCAGACTCCCATGAGGCTGTCAGGGTGCTCTCTACCACCTGTGATGCCAATGGCAGGGAATATAACTAGGAAGAATGCCTAGAGAACACAGGACTACAGCCACCAGCAGGGTTCATGCTGATTAAATAAGTTTGGGGCCAGTTTGGGCCTTCCTTTCTGTTTAAATTAAACGGGAGGGGGAGGTTTCCTTTTAAAAAGACTGGGGTAGGGTCCCCAGAGGCCAGATCTATCCTATTATTAGCTGTTAGTCTGCTGCTCAGCTGTTAGCTGGTGTTTCTTGTCTCTCTAAATTTTAAAAGGCCATTATTTTCTATGGAAGTAAACCTGGCCTCTGGAACTCAGCTGGTAAGATCTTTCTACAGAAAATAATGTCCCTTTAAAAGTTAAAAGGACCAGATTCCTCCAAACAATTCTTTGCCTGGGCCTATTTCCTCTCTCTCCCATCTCACTCCCAACCTCCCAAAAAAGCTGAAACACTCCTGAAATTCCAGAGATATGTTTTCATTACTCCTGGAATTTCAAGAGTGTTTGTGGTCATTTGGGGTATCACTGTGTTAACACAAAACAATGAATTTCAGATATATTTTCAGCTCAAGAATATCCAAATACACACGCCTGCGGGTGAAGCTGCAGGGCAAAATGTGGCTGTGCAGCTAGTGGTGGGAAATTGACATGTCACAGAATTAGGGGGAAAGGAAGAGCAAGGACGGAGCAGCGGCTAGTGGTAAATCAGTCTTTCTTTTTCCCATCCAACTGAGGTCGAATTCTCAGGGACTGTAGCCCTTTTTTAAGTTATCCTCCATGACAAATGGCAGCCAGAGAGGAGGAAAGCTCGAAAATTCTAGCTTGCAGAGCAGGTGCATGGAAGCATGGTAATGGGGTTTCTTCAATCTTTTCATACTGCAGGGATCTTAATGTCAGTGGGGAGGGGAACCTCTTTTAAACAACAAAGGTCTCTAAACTCTGTACACACACACAAACCCAGTATTTACTGGCCAGATTAGTTCAAGCAGATTAAATGTCTCAGACTTGAGTACACTGAGATAATGTGCAAAAAGTCATGACCACATTCCTTTTCCTGTGTACTTTATTGTTGTCTGTATATATTTATGGCAGTAAGAGATAGCACAGTGATGATTCTGGAGTTTAGCATTTTCCAATCGGAATGTATACAATATTTCCACTGGAGATGCTTTCTTTATCTGCACATCCAGTGAGCAACAGATTGGCACAGATTTTATATTAGACTAACCTGTTCTCTGATCCAACAAGACAATTTCTTATTTTACCAGACATTTTCAGTATTTTCCAAAGCACAGTATTTTTGACTATGTTCCTGTGATGGGCAGGAAAAGATCCCTCTTTTCTCCCGATTCAGCAAGGACAATCAGTTTTGAAAGGAGGAATGGAATGCTGAAGTGAAAAAAACATACAAACCTGAGACAGTTTAACAGTCAACAGCCAACAGATAAATAGAGCAGTTGGGTTTGGAGGGAGAAGGGATAGGAAGTTTCCTGGAATAGGCAAGGAGCCCAGTATTTATTTATGTATTTAATTCATTTATACCCTGCCTTTCTCCCCAGTGGAGACTGAAAGCGGCTTACATCATTCTCTGCTCCTCCATTTTATCCTCACAACAACCCTGTGAGGTAGGTTAGGCTGAGAGAGTGTGACTGGCCCATTGTCACCTTGCAAACTCCCATGGCATGAGTAAGGATTCAAACCTAGGTCTTCCAGATACTAATCTGACATTCTTAACCACTATATCACACTGGGTTTCATAGGGACTGTGGTGATTGATTTTGACCGGGTTGTTGTTCCCTAGTAAAAACAGTGAACTTGTTTAGTTACTGGGTGCATTCAGACAGAGTGCTGGGAGCGGTTAAAATTGCTCTGGTCCTGATGCGTTTTTTTTTTAACCCAGAGAATCGCAATCACACTGACCTCCTTGTTCCAGATCACTGCGCAGCCACGTCGCTCCCCGCTATCTACATGCGGAAGTGTGCGTCAGTGGGGTTTTTTCCCCTCACAGTTTGAGCATGCACACAGACAGCCATCTGTAGAGCTAAAATTTTCACACATGCACAGAACAGCGATTTCCACACTTCCCTTTAAACTTTAAATGAACACTTCTTTTTAAACATTTACCCCGAAACTGGCCTCTCTGAGATCCCAAACTCGTCTAAATGCTAAAACTAGGCACCATTTAAACTTTGCTTTTATTAACTTAGGAGTGGAGCTTCGCCCAAGTGCACACCGCCAAGGCATTAAAAAAAATGGTGGACAAAAAGCGGAAGCGTGAGTCTTCCGCGGCAGCTTTCCAGAGGGGAGGGGGTTAAAGCACCTGGAAGTGGCTCGACAGGAGCGATCAGACGTCAGAAAAGTAAAACCTCTATGATATCGTGGATGAGAGATATAGGTTATAATATCCAAATTGATGACTGGCTAAGAATTTGGAAAGTGATGAAGTATGTAAAGGCAGTTCCATATAAAGAAAATATTTACAAATTATTCTATAGATGGTATTGGACGCCTGACAAGATTGCTAAAAGTTATAAGGTTATATCTAGAAATTGTTGGAGGTGTAATACTAATGTTGGCACATTTTTCCATATGTGGTGGAAGTGTGGAAAAATACAAAAGTTTTGGCATAATATTAATAAGATGATAAGAGAAATTACGAATATTGACTTAGAATTGTTACCAGAAACATACCTGTTGAATATTATACCTGAAGGTTTTGAGCAAAAAGATGTATGTCTAATAACCCATATACTTACTGTGGCCAGAATATTAGTAGCTAAATATTGGAAGTCAGATGGATTACCAGTAAGAGATGAACTAATTAAGAAACTAATAGAGACTGCAGAAATGGACAAATTAAGTATGATATTTCAAGGGAGAGAGGGAAAGTGGTTCCAGGAACGTTGGGATAGAGTTTATAAATGGTTAGAGTCAAAATGTGTATAGTTGACTCCGAAACTAGACTGTATCATTGTGTAAACAGAAGATATTGTTGTATTCTTAAAAATATAAATAAAATGGTTAAAAAAAGAAAAAAGAAAAGTGCAGCTCGAAACCGGAGAATCAGGAAAACACCACTTGGGTAAGTGGCAACAAAATACTCCGTTTTAAAGGGGGGTTGAGCTGGAAAGCGACGGCCGGGGATGGTGTGCAGATGTTGGGTGTGTAAACGTGCACATAAAATCCATTCCTGAAGCATGCCAAAAGCGGACTAAATGGCATGTCTGAATGCACCCACTGTATTTAAAGCAAAACTGCTGAAAGGACAAACATTGTAATTTTAAGTATAACACACCTTCCATCTCTGGTAACAGACAGCAGGTTGGAGTGGTAAGGATCATGCTACCAACTAAATAAACTTATTTTCTTTTGTTATATATGACCTCCATGTTATCCTCAACTCTGATAACCCACTATACACTCTGTAGGATCCTTGACTAAGGGGTCTGGATTCAAGACTAACGTGTTCTCTGGCACTGGACTAAGGAATCCTGTGTATGAGTTAAAGAGAGGCATGCTAAATAACAGAAATCCACTTTACCTGAAACACATAAAGCTGACAGCAGACCTTGTTTAAAAAAATAAAAGGAGGGTATGTGTGCTAACTGATGAGGTGGTATGCAACTCTCAGCCTCAGAGGCTTGTTATTGGTAAAATAGTATAAAATATTAGTAGAAAGGCTAGGATCAGGGGTTGCGACAGTGCCTATTAGCATTTCCTCTAGATTTTCCCTTTTATAATTTATCATATAGTCATGCTTCACACTCAGGGCAATTTCTAAGTATAAGCCACCAAAGCAATTGCTTGAGGCAGCATGTCCTGCAGAGGCCTCCTACCACAAAATGACTGAAAGCATATTGACCTTAAAGTGACAGCTACATTTCCCCTCTCTCAGCTGGACATTTGCTATATTTGTTTATGGCAGCTGAAGCCCAGAACAGGGACCATATTTTTGAGATGCACACAAAATATTTGGCTGGTGTAATGGTTATAGCATTAAACTATCTGGGAGACCCAAGTTTGAATTCCTGTTCTGTCATGGAAACTTGCTTATATACTCTCAGTTTAACCTACCTCACAGGGTTGTTGTGAGAATAAAATGGAGGCAAGGAGAATGATGTAAGCTTTTTCGGGTCTCCACTGGGGAGAAAGGCAGGGTAGAAATGAAATAAATAATAAATTTCAATCCTGTAACTTTTCTGTGAGATGGACAAATTGGCATACAAACTAATTTGCTTTTTGCCTTTCTGAACTTTCTTCCTCTTGGCATTACATGTCCATCAGTGGCTATTAGCCACAACATATATGTGGAACACTTATCTGGGGCAGTGATGCTTTGTTTTCTTGGTGCTTGAGGGGCAACAGTGGGAGAGCTTCTGGAGTTCTGGCCCTGCTGGTGCGCCTCCTAATGGCACCTGGGTTTTGACCACTGTATGACACGGAGTGTTGGACTGAATGGTCCACTGGCCTGCTCCAACATGACTTCTCCTATGTTCTTACATGTAAACCAGCCATTTCCTCCCGGGGAACCATTGTTGCCATTCTCCAGGTGAGGGCTAGAGATCACTCAGAATTAAAATGGCTCTCCAGATGGCAGAGATCAGCTCTCCTGCAGAAAATGGCTGCTTTGCAGGGTGGACTCTGAGTCACTATACCTTTCTGAGGTCACTTCCCCACTGAAGAGAAAGAATGTACTTTTCCTAGGGAGAGGCTCCAAGTGTGTGTGGGGGAAATGAAAAGCTGAAGTCAGAGGGGTAGATATTGGTATATTGACGGTTGGCTTGGAAGGAGATAGGGTTGCTACCTCCAAGGCAGGTACAATGCCATAGACTCAACTCTCCAAACCAGCCATTTCCCCCTGGGGAACCTTTGTGGCCAATCTCCAGGGGAGAGATGGAGATCACTCAGAATTACAACTGCTCTTCAGGTTGCAGAGATCAGCTCCCCTGGAAAAAATGGTAAACTCTGTGTCATTATACCCTGCTGAGGTTGCTACAGCAAATTGATGCTGAGTGTCCATGGCCAGGGCACCCACCCACATCCTCTTTCTAGAGCTCATTGTATTTATTTCCACAACAGGCCTTATTCCTAGTATAAGTCCCTTTTAAACAAAGACGGACGGAGTCAAAGAACTATTACTAACCACTTAGAAACATTTATAATGTAAATTGCAAACTGTCTAATTCAAAGACTGCCCATCAGATCTAAAGTATTGGGTTTTTATTCATTTACATGTTTCAGGAAGATTAAACAATATAATATTCATGGCACAGGGATTTTTAAAAATGAAATAAAGAAACACTAATACAAATGTCAAGTTCTGAAGTTTATATTTCAGTTCTACTGTGCAGGATATGAGGATGAAAGAGATCCAGTCTCATTTATTGCTGAAGAATATCTGAGGGTTTGGGACAATATGTCCTTACTAAAATTGATACAATGTAGGAAGGTATAACTTGACTTGTTTACCTAAAAAGTTGTTTATCACACAGAATTATACATTGAGCAATACAGAAAGTATTATTCAAAGAGAAATACAACATTTTATACAGTTTAATTGAATTAAAATCAAAATTATCAGATTCTGAGTTTGAATTACATGGTGACAGTTTGCAGTGAGGTAACCATAACATAATGGTTTATGGGTCAATTAGAAAACCCAGGAAACTACAAATGGTAGAAAACGACCATATTTGTGATGTAAGCAGCACATCCCAAATCTTATCTTGATATTTTTCTCCCATATGTCCAGATTTGATCCTCCCACCTCCAAAAGTGGGAGGTAAGATTATGTCTATTAGGTACCTTGTGTGTATGCACACTGCACCATTAACTTCCACAATAATCTTACACTGCAGTTCATGAGAACTGGTACCCAACTTATAAAATATTAAAGCAACAGTCCTTGGATTTGGGTCATATATTTTTATCTCATCTGTTGTTGAGAGGTTCCTTTCTTCCTCATTGATGAGCATTCATAATCATTTGTAGCACAATCCTATGTATACTTGCTCTAAAGTTAAATGGGGCTGAGTTAAATGGGGCTTACTTCCTAGTAAATGTGTGTAATCTCACTGAGAATCTCACTGGCAAAAAACTATTCTGTTTTACACATGCTTCCCATTTCAGCACTGTAACTGCAGAATAAGCTTTTCTGTTTCTACCCCCCCAATTTATATAAGAATAAAAATATGGACTTGGATCCCTATGAACAACCTCTGTGCATGCTAGAGAATTTCTATGATACAGCACGCTTTCTCTTGCACTAGCATTTTGTGTTTGCACCAGGGCTTTTTCTGAACCACTGATATGCTGCCAACAGTTGCACCAGTGCATGAGAAAGGACACTGTGCTGCAGAAACTAGTATGCCCAGAACTTGTTTGTAGGACTCACATCATGGTCTTGGGCTTAAATATCATACAATAAAGGAGTCTATTAAAATACATCTGTCTTGTTTGTTATGAAATGATGGAAAGGTCATGAAAACTACTTTAAATAGTAACATTTCAAGGATAATCAGGAACATAAAGTAGCTTATATCTACATTTAGGCTAATTAGAATGATAAGTAGCTTATATCTGGTTCTCTGCAGTCAGTTTTCCAGGTTCTCCTTATATCTCAGGATTGGTCAGTTTACCAGTTTCTTCTTATATCTCTTTATATCTCCTTGTATCTCAGGAACTCATTATATCCCAGATCAGCTGTTTTTGGAGTGCATTGTATCTGAGTAACCTCCATTATCCATTACTGATCATATGTTCTGTACCACTTCCAAGTTTTTTCCTTTGAAAGTTAGTACCACAGTAAACTGGAACATTTCTGTGATGGCTTTTTAATGTTTTTAAATGCCTTTTATCTTAGTTCTTGCCTCTACTCCATTTATTAGGACTGTTTTTTATTATAAGTTTACACAAATTTTGCAAATGTGTGTGTAAAAGAGGTGTGATGTTTCTCACTTGCCATATGTCCAGCTGTGTCAGAGGTCTACAGAAATGTCTCAAGTCCCTCCTTTTCCACTTGGGCACAGTAATGGTGACATTCTAAGCAGAGTTACATCCTTCTAAGCTTATTCACTTCAGCAGGTAATGCTGCTTAGGATTGCACCGCTGATCAAAGTAACTGGTATATACGCATGCTGCTACATTTACAGAGATTTCATTTTAAAAAAAATTCTCAGCTCTAATGTCAGTTGGAGAATGGGTGTCTGCATAGCAAACATTGAAAAGCAGTTTAGATATAAGGAAAAACAACAATGCAAAAAATAAAGCAAACAAAAACAATGTGTAAGAGGTGTCATAGATAAGTTCTAGTCTATACATGTCCCCTGGACACATCCACTGACTGGATCCAATGTTTTGAATCCAGTTTCTAAAAAATACTTCAAGTGTAATCAGGAATGTATTGCTTTGCTACACTGAAAATAAGAAGTGCCTCTTTCGGCATAACACATCTTTATCTCCATGGAAGTGCTTTTTGGCATATTGTCCATGGAGACATGCATATGGGAAACACTGCATAGGAAGTAATCATTTATTCAGAGTCTTGGATATAATGCTATGAGCAGAAAAAATAGCATCCTCCTCTTAGATTTACTTCTATATGCATGTTTAGTTTAGGAATCTACTAACAGGAGCCTATTGGAAGGTAAGGCAGCAGGGAATATTTGCTTTTCAGTGTTACCCTATTTACCTGAAACAGTAGAAAAATGTAAGTGCTCATCTCAGTGACTCATGAAAGTTCATACCCTACCACAAATTTTGTTAATCTTTAAGGTGCTACTGGACTCTTAAACTTTTCTACTGCTACAGCTACCCATATTGATCTGTTTTCCTGAAAAAAAGACTAAGTATGTACAACAGTCTAAAACAGCTTTTTGTGTATAATCTTTGGGGAAATGTTGTCTTACATTCACAGTCATCTTCCTTTTAGGTAGAGATAGCATTTGTCTTCCTCTGAATCCAACAGCAGATGTATGCAGTGATAATCTACCGGGAACTTTGCCTGCATAAACTCTTTGGAAATAATGGGACTTGAACAATGACACACATGACTGAAATAAGCTATATTAATATTTGTGGTCTTGCTAGTCATCCAGGTGCAAAACAATCTCACCATAGGAGATGTGGCAGAATTGTCATCTAGATCCCCATTATTACTTACTGGGTCAGCAGAATGGGTTTGCACATGGGGATGTGCTTCTCCCACTTGTCTAAGAGGGCATTTTGAGGCACTAGCTGTTGCTGGAGCTGATTCCATAGAGCCAGGCCCAAGGAGACTTGCTGCAGCCTCTGTTTCCAAGCCATGCATTTTCAGTAGTGAACAAAAAGGCAGCTGCAAGTGCGCATATCTGAAGCTCAATGCACACAACCCTTCTAGCTTAAAAAAACCCTTGGATGGGGAATTGATGTACTGACATGTATGTGTGCTGCATACTATTTGGAGGGACCCCCTGTAATATATACAGTAAAACATTTGAAACTTCACCATGGGTCTTCAGTTGATATCATTATTGTCTAAATTTGGCTTAATCTGGCTCCAATTCATGTAAATGATGCTGGCACAGGAGAAGTCCGAATGGATTGTATTTATTGCAACAGAGGTCATTCCACCTCCTGCTGGTTTTGTTAAAATGCTGGGGTAACACCAGTTGCCACCATCATCATTACAACACAAGCCTGATGTGACATGGGAGATGTGTGATTATTTCTGAAGAGTGAACTATCTCCATGTGGCTGTGTTGAAGACTAGAGATGGGATCTTTAGGTAGGCAGATGTTTAACCATTTCCTCCCATCCCTTTTCTGTGAGTTAACCCCTGCCTTCTGAAGCTGTTATTAGTTCCACAGGGCAGGGGAGAAGTAGAGGAAATGTATGTCTGTTTTTTCCTTATGGTACTAGCTGCATTTTTTTAAAGAAGGGTCTCACCGGCCATGTATACTTTGATCCTGAGCAACATACCATATCTTAACATTGTATCTGAGCCCACTGTGAGTATGTTTTGATTCTAATATGCATCTAGCCAATCAAGTAATATATCCAATTCTCCAAGGGATTTTGTTGCTGCAGATGCGACATCCATCTAAAAATTGAAATGAAAATTTAGTAAACAACCAACCAAGACATATAGTATACTCACATTTAATGACCATGTCCAAACCAAATCACTATAGGTTGGATCCGATGAACCTATTCCACCAGTGGCTGAGCCTTCCTCTGTCACAAAGAACCTTTTGCTGGCAGAATATACCTTTTTGGCCACAGCAAGACTGCTTGCACCAGCAAAAAAACCACTTGAAGGTTAAGATCCAGCCCTTTCAGTTTATGTGCATTGTTGTTATTACCATCATTGCCAACAAATTCTATAGCACTTTGAATAAGAAAAACTACTTTAACGTTCATCCGTCGACTTATATTCTGGTTAAAATTTAAAATGTTGATAAAATATTTATAAAGCACTTTGAGGACTAGCTGCCATACATCCAGTGACTGATAAGTTTACCTGCTCATAGTTGAGGAGAATCTGCTCAAATTTGTTCGTTGCAATCTCTCCACAGTTGCACATATTGTGGTCTTCCTAGAAAAATATGATTCAACTAATTAGATGCCTTTAGTTGTTGTTCCAGCCTTATTCTATCAGGTAAGGCTGTACTACAGTGTACACATTATTTTTATTTCTGTGACTAAGAATGACACACAGGGATAACACAACCAGCTCCAGGAATGCTGTTCAACATCTATATTTGAATAATAGAATCACATTATTGGAAGGGGCATTATAGACCATCAGGTCCAACCCCTTGCTCACTGCAGGAAATCCAAAGTTGCAGCATCCTCAGAAGAAGGCTGTCCAACCTTTGCTTGAAGGTCCCCCAATTAATTGGCTCCACTGTCAAAGTGCTCTCATAGTTGGCATGTTTCTCCTATGTTCAACTGAAAAATATTCTTCTATAATTTAAGTCTTCTAGATTTAGTTTTGTTCTTAATACGTGTATGTTACAGATATCTGTTACAAAAGACAGTGCATCCTAAGCCCCAGCTCAAAAGTCTGAGGATGCTGACTTGCAACTCTGGCACTATACACAGGGTTGTCGTGTGCCTGTTGGTGGTAGGGGGAACCTGCATCAGCACTCTCTTGTCTTCAGGCAGCACTTTATGGGCAGCTGGGGAAATGGGGGATGACAACAGTGTCCTGCCATTGCTGTGATGTCACTTCTGGCTGAATGATTGGAAGGAATATCACTGTGTCACAGGATGCTATAGGATTCACCCAAAACTCTTTATGTTTTTTACCACAGAGCTTTAGATGAATCCTAGAGCATCCTGAGTTGCAGCGACATCACTTCTAGTTTTGCACCCAGAAGTGATGTCACAGCATCACAGGATGCCTTTAGGGTAAGTCCCGACCCCATAATCTCACAGGGATTGCTAGTTGAGAGATGACAACCCTAACTGCATCAGCACTGTGCCAGTATTGTGTCACTGAGCCATCACCATTGTGTTCTTATGATGCAGCTGTGCTGCCCATGCTCTAGCTGCCTTGAAACTTTCTGCTGTTTAATAAGGGAAATGTCATCATAATCAAATGTCACTATTGGTCAGCACTTTAATTTCCATCCCATACTAATAAATATTCAGGGAAATGTATTTATTTAATGCAAAAAAGATAACTTCTGTGATGCACACATGTGACTTACACATTGTCTGAGTTGCTTTTCTGTGCTGAGGAAGGAGTTGGCTATGCCACTAATTTTCCGATTAACATGGAGGTTTTCTGTCTCACATTGCCTGAACACTTTGTCCATGTAGAACTTGAAGATGAGATGGATGAGGCAACATCTGTCAAAAGACTCCAGGAAGAGGATTTTATGTTAGTAAAGCACTGTAGAACCAAGTTCCAGACATTGGTAGCTATAGATTTGTAGATAGGCAAAATTTAAATTGGGAAATGGCTTCCCGTACATAACTTCTCTTACATTAACTCACCAGCCAGCTGAAATCCCCTTGGGATGATTGAAAGATGGGAATAAGAAGGAAAAGGACATAATATCTGGGTATATCCCCTTTCTTCAGGGAAGGGCTGCTGACAGGGTAGGGGCAACAGGCATACCCTTCCACCCAGGAATTTTCCTAAATACAGGCCTTTTAACTCCTTGTAGCCTCCTAGTACTAGATGCTGGGGAGAGGAGAGGTCTTCTAAGTCATCAATGAATGGGCTGCAAATCACCTTGAAGGAAGGCCTGAGAATAGCAGTACCTAATAAGAACATAAAAGCAGCCATGCTAGAACAGATGAATCATGCAGTCTAGCTTCCAGTCTCATATAGAGGCCAACCTCTCCACTGGCCAGCATTGTTTAGGTTTATCTCCCAGCAGCACCATATCCACACTCTCAGGCTTTTTTCCTTCTGCTCACATAGCCCAATCACAGAAGCTTTTGGAGCTCCCTTTCCTTGCACTGATAGATGGGAGTGCTGAGGAGGCCCATGATGGCCAGGAAGAAAGACAGAGCTGTTCTCAAGTGTTCCCCCTCCCAGAGTGCCGGTACTAATCTACAGTGAAGTGGGCTGAGGCCACACAAGATTAGGATAGAAGTCAGATGCAGCCTGAAGAACAACCAGTTGTGGAACAACCAGTTTAAAAGGTAATTTATTACAAATAAGGGATTACAGTTTATTAGTGATGCAAGAGATGCTTGGGTCAGACCCTTCAGAAACAATGGTGATTGGCGTCAACTCACTCTCCTCCTACACCACTGCCAGTTTGGGGCATTGCAGAAATTGATTACATTTGGTTGAGCTGATGCCCTTCTTAGGATCTGCAGCCAGGCTTGAAACCTGCTGGCTTCTAGTTCCTCAGGGCTCATTTAGCATGGCTTGCTCTTTGTCCACTAAAATTTCTCCTCAGCCAGTCTTTTTTCAGACCCCTGCTCTGCTTCTCTACATGAGTTTCGGGCTGCCAATATCTTTCAGCTTACACTATCTCACAGGGTTGTTGTGAGGATAAAATAGAGATAGAAGAATTATGGAGGTGCCTCAGGGGGAGGGTGGGATAAAAATGTGATATATAGATAGGAAGATGTTTAATTTAGGCTTGATAGACACTTCTTTGGCAACAGTTAGACAAACAGACACAACTTGGCAACAGGTATCAAAATTAGGTGTAAGAAAATCACTGATTTTCCTTTCATTTCTTTGAAGTCTCATCTGGAAATGTAGTAGCCCCACCTAGCAAGAAAGGCTGGTTGCACCCCTGCTTCAAGGCGTCCTGACTCGGTGAAGAGTTGTTAAACCTCCATTCTCTGCATAGATTCTTCTTACATCCTGCTCTGTAACTCAGTGGGTGCAAGGCTAAGGCAACATCTTCACTGACACCTTCCATTCTGAATTTGAAGCCAACAGGGAAGACACAGTGGAAGAGCTCTAGGGAGCAGACAGGTTGGATTTCATCCTTTGCCCTCTTTGCTGCAACATAAACCATCTAACTATCAAGGACTAGAGGGTAGGACCAGGCCCGTAGCTACAGTGGGGCATTTTGGGGCCTGGCCCCCTGACTTCCTGCCAAGGCCCTCCAACTTACATCCAACCCCCAGGCCCCCAGCTCTTTGGACCTCCCAGAGGACTTCCAACTGTCTGGGCCACCTGGAGGACTCCCCACCACTGCCCCTTCCCCAAATGTGGCTTGCTTCCCCATGTAAGCAAGCAGAGTGCGAATGCTACATAAGTGAATTTTAAACATTTTATTTTATTTTATTTTATTTTCTATTTTGTGATGTTAGTGCCCCCTGACTTTTTTAAAGGCCCCCTGAATTACAAATCCTGGCTACGGGCCTGGGTAGGACCATGATAAGACACTGATTTCATTTTATCAGATTTCACTGCAGTGCTTCCCAAGCTACTGGGGACTCTTGTATAAAACTCTCAGAGCAGGGAGCAGCTCTTGTATTTGTCATCATCACTGGAATGGATTACATTTGGTTATTATTGCACGGTGCTGCTGGAGGCCTTGTCTTTGGAAAAAGACTATTGGAGCTGCTTGGTGCTATTAGATATTGTAGTATGTATCATTACCACTGGATATTCCAACCATAGTGTCTATTTAGATTCCAGTGATGGAATTTATTTTGCCTCATTTGAATGTAAATAGATGCCACAGTTGGGGTCCTCAGTGATTATGAAGAGTATCTCAGTGTCTGATACTAACAAGCAGCTCAGATATGCATCATAATGTCCTTTCCAAAGACAGTACCTGCAGTGGCACATTTCAGTTACTTTATTTATACGATACCTTTGTGGTCATTTTCTTATAAGCACAGCTGTATGTTTTATCTTAGTCATTCTGAGTGTTTGGGTGGCATTGGGAAATATGGACATAGGGTTATATCTAACCACCCCCAGCTAAGGGTAGTTCATTCTGTCAGTGCAAGACACTATCCATGCCTGAAGAAATCTCATGTGCTCGTCCAATGTGCCTTGAGAAAATACAGTACACTGCCTTCTGCTGAGCAGACTGATAGGATACAAGCAGCAAGTAAAACGATTGATCATTTTCTAGATTCATAAGGATGTTTGCCATGAAACATTATTTTAAACATTATTTACTAGGGTTGCCATCCTTCAGGTGGAGACTGGCGTTCTCCCAAAATTACAAGTATCCTCCAGACTACACAGATCAGCTCCCCAAACTACAAAAATAAAGCCCCCTAGAGCAAATGGCATCTTTGAGGAGGGGAGGCTGTATGGCATCACATCCCCACTGAGCTCCCTCCCCTCCACAAACTCCACTCTCCCCAGGCACCACCCCCAAATCTCCAAGCTGGAAGTGGCAAACCTAACCCAGCAGTAAGTCCCACTGAGTTCACAGTGGCTTGCTTCCTCTCCAATAAGTGCACTTAGGTTTGCAACTTAATGGGCAAATACACCAGCTCTGCAGCAAGTATCTGAATGTACAGGAACCTGCAATTCAGTTTTTAAATATAGCTTTTGAGAAAGCATGAGTGTCTCCTGATGATCATTTGCATAGGTCATGTATAACTTGTGCTCATTAGGTACTGAACATCCATATGTTTCCCCTCTAGGAAATACTGCTAGACCCCAAGCAGGGAGCTGAATCCTAAAAAAACCAAAAATGACACTAGCGACTTGCACTAACAATATTTCAGCAAAGCATTCTAAAGAAAAAGAAGTTAGAGGGACAAAATGTGAGTAAGGAGACATGTACCAGAAAACAGAACCATCCCTGGTAAAATTGATGAATTTCTCCCAATAATAGTGGAATTGTGTGCTATGGTAGATTTTGCAAAAGAATTTCGTACTCTTTGCTTTCATTTAGGTCCCACCCTTTCTCCCAGGAGCTTGTAACAACATATGAAAATACTCTGATTTCATTCTGAAAAGGATTCTGTTGGGTAGGGTAGGCTGAGAGAGATAGTGGCTGATCCAAGGCCAGCTGGACAGCAAGATTATCATAATTGAGCTGGGATTGGAATCTACACCTCCCCTATGTAAAACAATCCAAGAAATGTTATCCACTGTCTGCTACACCACACAGACTCATAAAATAGATCAAGCAGAGGAAAAACAAGTGAAAGATGTAGCGAAAGATCCATCCTAGTAGTACTTACTTGAAAATCATGCAAAGAAGGTGGATTGGAAAGAATGCTTGTTGTCCTGATGGGATCTCTGGCTTGCTAAATAGGAAGAGAGAAAATCCAGTCTGATGTGGCACTTTTCACTGCACTGATCATTAAACAGCTAAAGCCTAATATAAACAGTAGGAGGGGCTGACTAGTTTAGCATAATAATAGGTTTCAACTTGAAAAAAATGTAATGAGGACAGTCATAGTTACATTTTCCCTGTTGCTAAGGCTGACTTCCATAGTGCTAAGATATCACTGGACTGAATCCATTCAAAAAAGTTATCAAAATAGATTCTGAAGGTCAAAATCATTCAGAAAGTTGCTCATGGCTCATAGACCAAAGCTGTGGGCAGCCACGTCGGTCCAAAGAAAATCCAGAAAGAAAAGCCATGTATTACTTTTTATTATGGTGAACCCAAATAGCACAAAACACTTTTCAAGCTTTTCCATTTTTCCAATGCCCTTCATCTGACTGGCTGTTAAAAGTGGGGAAGGGGGCTGCAGTGGAAAAAAGTAGTTTTGGGTCCAGATCATAAGGCCTCTTGTTTGATCCAAATATTATCAGTATAAATAATTTTGATTTAAAAAAAAAAAAACAACCCTTATCTATCAAATAACCAAATCAAGAGAACAGAAAACTGTCAACTGGATTCACTGTAAAAATAAAGGAGGCTTTGAAGATCATCTGATGCAACAGCTTATTCCCACCCAGGTGTGTTCTGTGTGATTAATTCTGTCTGAAGCAATCATCACCTATCGTTAGTCAACATTTTTTTTTAAAAAAACCCAAGAGTTTCCACCTTCTTTAAAGAATTTTTCTATTTGACAGTTAGGAAAGGTGTCTTACAGCCCACGTGTAAGCCTATTTATTCTGAAGGAAGTTCCATAAACTTCAGTAGGGCTTATTCCCAAGTGTATGCTTAGAATTGCACTCTTAAATCTTTTTCTGCTGGCTTGATCTGTTTTCCTTCATGTGAAACTCATCAGATGCAATCCAGAAGCTATGCTGTTTCACTAGTAGTAGCTATGGAAAAAGAAATCATATTGTGACCTCATGAATATCTCCCTCCTATAACTGCCAATGATAGATTTGTGACTCTTGAGACTGCCGGTGTTATTTCTTGTCCTATTGCAGTGGCAAAATATGGTAACTAGTTGCTGTCTTTGTCATGAGCCCATGGTACTTATCCTATTTTGCATACTTTTTCATGAGGCTTCAAAAGGACCCCTTGGTTTTTGTGCATTTCAGCACTGGTGTTGAACATATTCATTCTGTTTTGACTTGTTCTAGTTTTTAGTGTTATTGATGCAACAAACATGAAATTAAGCAAATTCCAGAGCACAACGGAAGACAGGAGGGCTTGGTGTGATGTGGTCAATGGGGTCGCAAAGAGTCAGACTCAACTGTGCAACTGAACAACAACAAAAAGTTTTACAGACATCAAATCAAGTGGTTGATAATGTCCATAAGGTCCACCTGTTTTGGTTTTCACTGCCACTGTTGCCACAATGTTTGGTCCTTCACATCATCTGAGTGCTCAGTTCAAGGAATCATATAAGCAAACCATTATTGCACTGGCTTTTCCAGTGTAAGAATGTAATGTAATGTAAGAAGGAACAGAACAATACTTACAATGAAGGCTTTAATTGTTGCAAAGCCATCTCGAATTTCATTAATGTTCACTGAAAAAACACAAGGTCCAAAATAGAAAAATCTGTTCCCAATGACTGGCACCAAGTACAAGGCCCATGTTGTGAATAGAAGAAAGACTGATTGGCTGTAGAAAACTTTCATGGTACTGGAGAAAGACCTCTCTTTGGCTAAGATATTTTCCTGTTAACAAAAAAAATGTTCCTGAATTATCTTGCTTTTGTATCTTGACTATCTTACCATGCTCTACCTAGGGGGGTATGATACACAGCATATAGCTGGTCATCAGGAATGGGCACTCTGGAAGTTACTAGTAAAGATCTGACCCATACCATGCAATTTTTATAAATCTAGTAAATGGCTTCAATCCAAACTTAACTATTCCAACATTCTGGAGCAGTCAAAGACTTTATATGTTATTATGGCACATTGCTATCTGGTTTATATTTATAAGCATAAGAAAGCACAGTAAGGCAACGGAGCAGGCCTGTAGCCAGGATTTTTTAAACAGGGGGGCCTTTTAAAAAGTTGGGAGGCACTGAAATTCCCTCCCACTTCTCCCTCAAAGCATTTAAAGTGACCCTTTTAATGCTTTGGGGGAGAAGTGAGGGCCGTGTGCCTGCACTCCAAGCTGCGCATTCATGGCTTGGAATGCAGGCACATGTGGCCTCCCCCGTTTCTTCCCTTGGGAGGGAAGTCAGAGGAGTGGGCCCCTGGGGGCCCCACTGTAGCTATGGGCCTGGGAGGGAGTGACTCAGCAAGTATGTGCCTAACAGATATCATCCAATCAGAATAGTTAACTGTTGTTTTTGCCAATCATGGATTTCCCAATTGGCATTTCTATACTTAGCATTTCTACTTTTTGATGATTTTTATACCCTCTCAATCACTTTGGGAAGACTTTCTGATTATAACTAAACATAAGACTTGCATTTGTGAAAAATCTGAGTAGTTTCTTTTAGTCTCTGACTTTGCTTGCACATACTGGCAGACAGAGCAGACTGAGAAGGAATGTTGTTGAGGTTACCACTTCTGCCGTCTGTACAACACGTATAGTCAACAAGATATTTAGAGGACAGAGGCGAACAGTTTGATTGCATATTTGACAGGCAGGCAGGGCTGCAGAGACCAAGAGATAGAGAGGCACAGGTTTTGTCCCTCCTTTCCAGTGATAGGCAGTTCACCTATCCTGCAGACAAGTGTTCCCTCTAAGGTGAGTTAGTGTGAGCTAGCTCACAGTTTTTTTAGCCCCTGGCTTACACATTTTTGTCTTAGCTCAGGAAGGATGGCTTCAGAGCAAATTAATTTATGTAGTAGCCAAATCACTAGCTCACAGCTTTAATGTCAGTAGCTCACAAAGTAGAATTTTTGCTCACAAGACTCCACAGCTTAGAAGGAGCATTGCTGCAGACTAGGGGAGAACAAAAGAAAAGGTGTAATGCATCCAACTAACCACCACCCTGTACTTGCATAGTATCCTGTTTACATTGGCCTGTGTCCATGAATGCTCTATGTGCTGCATAACTGCTTTGCATGGTTAGCAACCCAGTTTAAACAAGATGCTGTGTGAATACAAAGTCCTGTGGGTGAGTGCCTCCCCCCCCCCCATCATCATGTTATATTCAAGACTGATAGTGAACAACATGCATAACTTGGTAGGTGCAAGTGAGATTTGTGATTGCAAAGGATCTGATCAGAGTCAAAGGTCTTTCAGATATATTTAGGATATTGAAAAGTATTAGAGCTTTCAGGGGGCCAATATCTACAAATCCAGTCCTTCATTTGTAAAGCAGGGGAATGAGGAGTCATCCCTTACCCCATTGCATTCTGCTCTTTGAAGCATATATTCTCCCAGTCTGACTGATATGGGAAGCCAGATGGAATGAGATAAATGCTGTGTTGGGTGGTTTACTAAATAAACCTGGTCTCAGTGAGATCAGTTAATCTGTAAAATCTGGCAGGGGCAGAGTAGGAGCTATTATTCAGTTTAGATCAGCAGGCACTCTGAGCAACAGAGGTGACCAAACCAGATGCTACAGGATAACTGGCAGAAGGGTCAGGGAAAGGAATTCTCTCAGTGTTGGTCATCATCATCTGAACACACATGCTAATTGGCATGGAGAAAAGATGCTGGTGTCTAGCATCTCTCAACTCAGTTTGGCATGCAGGCAAAAAGGAGGGAAGAACAGCTACTTTACTGCTCCAAGCTTTGAGTCAGAGTAGGTCAACCCATTATGCTGGCAGACCCACTGGATAGATGTGAAGGAACCTGCACTACAGATGGAAAAGAGTTAATATATTTCAGTTCATTCATGTAGTAATTTATTAATTAACCTAGTTAAGCTCAAGTAGATGTCTGAGTTGTTGTTGTTTTTTTTTGAGAACTGGGAGCAATGGGGCATACAAGGACCACCCTCTGACTTTCTGGCTGTTCCCTCCATTGTCATATCAGTTCTTCCTACGTTATAGGGAGTACAAAAAAAGCCTTTGACTCTTTCATAACAGATGCCAGGCAATGGGCTTAAGAAGGAGGATGAGACTCTGTCACTCCCTCTGTTCTTTCTTCTGGGAGGAATAAATGAAGCATTGTCCTGCTTCTATCATCAAGCTAATATCCAATAGCTATAGTAGCTCCAGCAAGGAGTGCCCCTGCTTATATTCTCAAGTCAGTGAGCCAACATGGTGCACAGAAATACTGATGAGTGTGTGTGGTATGAACATGGGCTAAGCATTCTTTATCAAGCATACCACTCTCTCTTCTTTCTGCCACTGCTGTATCCCTTGCTGCCATGACAACAGAAATGTAAATATCCAAATAGCCAAATCTGGCCTACATGGGATCTGAAAGTCAGAGGCAATGCCATTCAGATTAGTTACCTTTCCAAGGTTAATGAAATAAGTGTGTGCAGATCAGATTTTTACTCATTGTGTTTTCAATACACTTCTGCAGAAATGGCTATCCGGTTAAGTTTCTTAATTTACTAGCTTTAATTCAGATTTTAAAAATGCAAATCAAACATTAAAATGACACTAGAGCCTAATACAAATACAACTTCCTTTTTTTGCACCCCCCCCTACTGGCCATTATTGGACACCCAGTGCTGGTGTAGCTGGACATTAGTGTGATCTGACAAGCAAGTTCTTATTATTTTACCAGATATTTTCAGCATTTTCCAACACATTTTTGGCCATACAACAGTTCCTCTGGGATTTCCCCTTTATATCTTAAAGCATGACTGTGCTCCACAATCACATCTGCCCATACTCCTATATGCAAATGCATGTGTTCATCTGAAAATTTAGCATTACTCACTGTCAAACATTGTGGCTGAAATGAAATAAAACATCTAAGAGAAGAAAAACATTGTTGGGCAGTTTTAAAATCAATGAAAAAGCAAACATTATTCATGTGCAAAGTGATTTAGAATGATAACTGAGTTTAACCATGCACATAAACTTCTGGGTTGCAAGCTGACTTTAAAAGCTCAAGAAATACTGTCCGAATTCATTGCAGAAAGCTCACTGAAATTATCAACACAGTAAGCTTCAGCAATATAGGCTTGGATCCTATAAATTATGAACAGAGTGGAATTCATGGAAAGGATCTTTACTAACTTCCCTCTCCCACTAGAGCACCTCAATTCACTCCTGAGGGACAGAAGACCCTCAGGAGCAGCATCCTGAGCGTTTGGTTGAAGACTGATTACCCCAAGACTGATATGACAAAGGACTTCTTTTCCATCCTGTATGAAATCAGGTACATGCCTTACCCAGTGGTATGCCTTTCATGCAGTAATCCAGTACTAATTCTGAAGGATCAGACCTTTCTTCTCTCCTTTGAAAATCATAGGAAGCGGATAGCTGCTACTTTAATCTTTGCATGCTGTAGTATAATTGAAATGTTTGCTGCTGGTGAACAACTGATATCTTCCAAATAAGATTAACCAGATACAAATGTGTGTGTATAATCACATATTTAGTAGGCAACAAGGTGTGCAGATAATTACAGAAAGGTAAGCCAAATTCATAGATATATATCACTCTTAGTGTCTTACCTTATGCTCTGATGTGTAGCCACTTGCCTCTTGATTTGCTGTTGAATCTGAAAACGTCTGATCATTTTATATAGGTGAGGAGCGGAAATCAGCCTTAAGGTTTTTTCCCCCATTTCTTTTCTCGGTACTGCGTTTCCAGGTATGTTTTCTGCACGCAAAAGTGAGAATACGCAGAGTTTCCTTTTAATTATTCTAAAATGAAAATCAAACTTCTTATAGCCCAGCCTTTCAAGTCTCACCTGCTGGCTTACAAATGTCCATTGGCAATTAGCTCCAATATCCTATTGCTTTCCTGTTGCCTTTCAAGAACATTGCTGCCAAGCATGCCAAGCAGCTACTCTTTAGCAAGTTGCCTTGTTTCTCCTTGGGGGGGGGGGGTCAGACTGACATGGTTTTTCATGGCCATTTCAGAGAGAGAGGGGGGAAACTCTACAAAGCAGACAGATCAAACTAATTCAGCTACAGCTATGTAATACAGTTGTTGTTTTTTTACCCAGAAAATCCAAATGGGTGCAAAAAGTAATATAACCCAGTTTATTTTAAGATTTCATATTATTATTCTTTTAAAAATGGGTTATGCTTTGTTTATTTTAATTTTGGCTATGGGTCAAATTAATGTTCTAAGTCAATTTTAAAGATGGGCTAGATTTAATACCTATCTGTTTATACACATTAGAGTCCAGCAGTGGTAAGGATATATGATATATGCTTCTTTTAAATTGATTCCCTGAGTAAAGAGGCCAGATCAAAGTTTGGGTTAATTCAATATGACATCAGGTTGAACATAGGCTGACCTACCTTATGTCTTACTCCTGAAATGACATGGTTGCTTTCTTAGACTAGAGGCAATGATCAGCTACACAGTCTCCTGCAGAGAATCAGGTTTTCCCATTGTCCATTTATGGTACAGTGCGAGGGGTGTGTCTTGTATACCCATTGAGCTAAAACATTCATCTCCCTTAGGATGGTCCTTGTGGAATTTCAGCAACTATATCCCTGTTTTTATGTTTTTTTAAAAAATATTTCTGTGCTAGCTAATACATAATTCTGGAGGCAACATCCAATACAATAAAATCAAAATTAAAATCAATCCACTAACAATCCAATATAAATTAAAACACTAGA
Source organism: Gekko gecko (assembly GCA_029375565.1). Taxonomy (NCBI): domain Eukaryota; kingdom Metazoa; phylum Chordata; class Lepidosauria; order Squamata; family Gekkonidae; genus Gekko; species Gekko gecko. The sequence goes on along the minus strand of JAPDNY010000006.1, from coordinate 122,213,548 downwards.
TAAGACAGCTTCAGCAACACAGCAAATATTAAAACCAGTACAAAGAGTGAGGGGGGAAAACCTCACTCTGCCCACCTACCACCCAAAGCCTAGGAAAACAAGAACTACTTTACCTGGTAAGTTGGGGAAAACCCTGTTTGAAGATACTAGGTTGGATCCGGCAGAAAATCTAATGGAGGAGCTGGTAGAAATAGGTTTGGTTCACTGCCCAAGTCACCCATGTTATTGTTCAAGTGACCCACATGGTCACTTAGGGCATCATTTGACAGGGCTCCACTGGGGAGGAAGAGACAATCATGGCTTGTACCTATGGTTGCCAACCTCCAGGTGGACCCTGGAGATCACCTGAAATTACAACTGACTGCCAGACAACAGAGGTCAGTTCCTCTGGAGAAAATGCCTGCTTTGCAGGGTATACACTATGGTATTATACCTGCTGAAGTTTCTCCCCTCTCCAAACACTGTCCTTCCCAGGAGCCACCCCCAAATCTCCAGAAATTTCCCAGCCAGGAGTTGGGAATCCTACTTTACCTCCCAACCTGCTCAGCTCCAGTATCCTTCAGAGAGACTCTACAGCAGGTAGAAACTGAGCAAGTGAGGTGGGAGCTTGTGCCACCACTGCTCAAAACTAGTCAAAATGTACCAGAGCATGTGCAGATCTCAGCCTTGCTCATGCAGCAGGGTGAGCATGCCTACTTCCATGCCATGCTGTCACTGCTTGGGACAGCAAAATGAGCAGAGGTAGCCCTAGGCCAGGGATTCCCCCATCTTTCCCTTCCATGAGTAGCCTGCTTTTTGCTCTGAAAATCCTCTATGAGGACCCGGAGAACCACATAAACAGAAAACACCACAATAAAGGACACTGCCACTTTGAGGGGAAATCCAGTAAAACTATTTCCTTCTCCCTCTTCAGCTAGTGACTTGTACAGGTTTTGAACAGTGGCGGCACAAGTTCCCACCTCATTTGCTCAGCTTCTACTTGCTGTAGAGTCTCTCTGAAAGACTGCACTGCAGAACCCTGTATTGTTGTGCATTTTGCCTGTGAAGCTCTTCCAGTCCTCAGAGGTTGCTTGGAGATGGGGAAAGTGGAGAAAGATCCATTCTGCCATTTCCTTTGATGAGTTTTTCCATTGGACTCCACCCACTTTGAGGGAGACCTGAGCCTTAACAGACAAGATGCCACAACCAAGAACAACCTGTCTCTAGTAGCCACCCACTCCATCTCACAAGGTAGGAACACTGTGTAGGGCCTCTGTTGGTTGGGCAGATTCAAATGGGAGCAGACAGGCTTTCAGATCCTCATGCTGCAGGCTATTTCATCCAAATATTAAAACTACCAGCACCTTGAGTTGTGCCCATAAATCAATCAGTACCAAGTGAAGTTCTTCCAGTACCACTGAGTTGTTCCTACTTACCTGTTTATGTCAACATTTTTACAGCAGCGTTTTAGACCAATTGAAGATATCCTATGGTCTTCAAAGGCAATCCCATGTAAAGTGGGTTGCACCAGTCTAATCTGAATGTGATCAGAGTACAGATAACTGTGACCAAATCATACTTCTCCAAGCAGGCACAGCTGATTAACCAACCAAAGCTATACTATACCAATATTACCAAGTACTCAGCATAAAGGTGGTAGATCACACCTCTAAAAACACTGTGTTGACTTCCTTAGGCTGCAGTAACCAAACGACATCCAAGCAGTTGTGACAAGACTGTGTTCTGATTATATTATTTGACTGTTCTGCAGGAATATTCCTAGCAACCTTTTTGCCTCTCTTAGGCTGCCAAAGCCTATTACCAGCTTGCCTCTTCCTCAGTTCCACTCTCAGCACCTGCCTTCTGTCCCCAGCCACATAATTCTGGTAGTTTGCCAATGAGTACAACTAAAGCCTTTGCCCCTGCCTAGCACACAAACACAGTTCCAGAGAACAAATTGTTCATGCAAACAATTTGCAAGTTCATATAGAATAGGAAGACCTCCCAGAACCTCATATAGAATAGAAAGACCTCCCAAAACCCAAACTGTGCAGTGATTGGTGGAAAGTTGAAACACTGTACACAAAAAAGTCCCATCAAGATAACCTTGTTTGGCAGGAACATCAACTACATGTTCTGGTTGGACGGTATCTTTGTCAGGCACATATCTGCTGAGTCGCTCTCTCTCTTCTCTCTGATGAATAGCAACCAAAACTGACAAGGCAGAAGAACAACTGTCAGATTTGAGGATTTCTGACTACTCATGAAAGCTGGAAATAATTATTTTCAGATTGAACTAGTATATGATATGAGCATGGTTCAGATTTCATCTTGATTAATAAAGTTCTGATTGCACAGCAGGGATACATGAATGTCCTGAGTGAGAAAATCCCATGTCAGAAATGGGATTTTTTAAAATTGAAATTGTATTCATGAAATTTGGTAACATCCTTAATATTCACTACAGGGAAATTGTACTGGAAAAACTAAAAGTGATGGTGCCCACAGTGTTTTATCCACACTCTGCCTATTCATCAAGCCCCTCCAATATGAGCTCTACCCAGCCCACTCTCCTTCAGTTTCACCAACTTTTGTATGGAGAACTGGCATACTTTAAACAAATCAGAATCAATTTACTTCTGTACCCACACTATCAGCCATGTATTGGGGTAAACTATACATACACAGGAAATCATTCCTCAGTCATTTGGTCAGTTTGAGTTAGATAATCATTGACTTTTTTTAGTTTCTTATTGGAAAAATGGGCAAGAAATAGGTAGGGGGTAAAGGTAGGTAGGAATTTTCTATTCTTTCTGAGTGCACACCTTCTAGCAAAGTACAGCAGACTCCAGATACAGACTGATCCTTTCCGCATTTGCCTGCCGCTCCAGATTTTCTCAGTGTTTGAGTCGAGGCAATTTAAGTCCACTGCAAAACAGCATCCAAATAACCCGGGGCAACAGCAGGCTGAAACCAGGCTGATCATTGAAGGGAGGTAATGTAACGCAGAATGGGGGGAAACCCAGAATAAAAAGAAGGCTAAACTCGATTTTACAGCAAAATGGGGGGGAAACCTGAATTAAAAAGAAAGTTAAATACGATTTTAGTGCAGAATTGCTTGGAGGACACTGTGGTGAACACGGATTAAAAGGAGAGTGCAAGAAGGGCCACTACGCAGTTTCAAATCCTGTTAATAGTCAATTACAATATATTTAAACCTGTTTTTATGTGTGAAGTATAGAATTCAGTCTAGTTCATATGAGTGGCTCTGAATACAGGAGCAGTGATGTGGTTTCTATTCTCATTAAAAGTTGCCTCAGGCCTTACATATCAGGTATCCCTGCTCCAAAGAGGAAAAAACACTGCTTTTATTCCTATTCTATCCAAATATGAAATAACCACTATTCATTTGTATGCCTATATTCAGGAACCTCCTTGAATAGGTCTGGACCCAAATAGGGTGGGGGGTGCTTTATGTGATGACCTAGAAAAAAAAATGTGCCTAGAGTGGGGAACCAGGCACATAGAGAAGATAGGAAGAACAACACAGACACATCATAGTAGAAAAAAACAGGCCATTAATTTATAGAAGAAGAACTAGCAGGTGGTACTGAAGGAAAAGGTAAGTAGAGATATAACTCCCACATATTGAAAATAAAAACAGGAAAAAGACACAGTGAAGGTACTGGGTATATTTGAGGCTCCTCAATTTTGTGCTCAATATATGTATTAACATTCCATGCAGCCCAATTTTTAATCGGTCATTTGGCTGAGTTGCCTCATTCCATTCCACTGAGTTGACCTTATCATGGCCCCAAACATGCTGATTAAGAGTCAGTGTGCTTACATGGATATTTCAAAGCACAGACATTAATCTTGATGCTGGAGGAACACTATTTCCTAGCCTGGGGGACATACTACCTTTATGGCTTAAATTAATAGCAGCAGCACTCTTGCAGCAGAATCATGTCCTCACTCATGATTCAACTCTCAATCATCTTTTGTTCAAAGAACAGATTTTTATATACACTCAGATTTCAGAAAATTCTAACTTCCACTTAAGACTCAGCTAAATACTTTTCTGATTAATTTTCAGATTAGCTAGTAATCCTGTTTGTTTCACTGGTTCTGTTCATGGCTTCACAAGAGGTATAAGCAATCTGCTGAGGACCTGGATGGCTGCACATGTGGCTCAACTTCAGCCCTCTTCCTTCTTCCCTTCTTCTTCCCTGTTTGGTTCCTGCCCTAAGATATGTACACCACAACATGAAACTAGCCATTATTTTAAGTGGAAAGGCCTCTGTGTAGCTCTCATATATACAACCAATCATTCTTCTCATATCCATGGTGCCAGTACAGAGGTACTCATGCCAGCAGGAAGGGGGAAGCAGGAGGAGTCCCACCACATGCATGCAGCTGCACAAGTGACTCTAGTGATGGGGTGGATTGACAGAGTGGATTGGCTATTTTGCTCACCAGGAATGTGCTCCCATGGGCCAATGTTGGAGAGGAGCAGCAGCAGCATGGGAGGAGCCAATGGTTTGCCTGTTGCTTCTTGAGCTGGAGCTCGGGGCTGTGAATGCTCAGCTTTGACCCAACTGCCTGAGCAGTGCTATGGAAGGGGACAGCTTCCTGACACTTCCTCCTGGAGAGCTCCAGGCTGGCCAGATGAAAGCTGAGCAGCAGGTCCCATCAAGTTGTTATGGAGATGGTAAGTGCTTCATCTATTGCTTCCAATGCAGCCTGGGAGTGCTTGATTTTGCTGGCCCCCAGCAACTAGGTAAGGGAAGGAGCAGGCAAACATGCACAGTTCATAACATAAATGCCCCCAGAACATCTTTCCATGGAGGGGGAGCCCTCCAAGCATGAGCAACTGGAGGAACAGTTTTGTGTTGCTTTGAATTTGTGATTTATGTGATCATGCTCTGCATTCTAAAAGTTACTGTTACTGCCTTTTTTAAGAAGACAGAGAGCCCTGAGGAAACTCTCAGCTTAAACTGAGGTACTGCACAGCAAGGTAGGGAAAGGACTCTGTTGCACTTCCTCCTTTAGCTGCAGTTCATTCCTCATACACATACACCCCAAGGTTGTGAGTCATCATAACTCTTCTTCCATTTGCACCCTTGCATGATGGATCCCCGGTGGTGGTGGTGATATGTGTTGATTTTGACCCAACAGGATGCAAAGTGTGCTGCAAATGAAGGAGCCCTGAAGCTCGCCTTGGACCCCAGGCAGCAGTGGTACCTGCATAGGAAGTAACAGAAGGCATAAGTCATTGGCTACCTCTTCTTATCCCTCTGCCAAGGTGGTGCCCCTATGAGCTGCTTGGGCATTGAAGCAGCTGTGCTCCAGCTGCTATCTGGGGATTATAGTGCTCTGCCATACAGGTCTGCTAGAAGGATGACTGTGCATGCGCTCATTTGAAATATAGTATATAAATACCAAATATAATAATTGTAAACACTGTTGTTCCTCTCCAAGAAATGAAGAGAGTGTTTGGAGATCTTCTCTGACTTTGTTGTGTGATCCACTGTTAGATGTACAGTCCATTGTTATCAGGGTCTAAGCCCTTTACCATGATGCTTTTTTTCCCAGGGCTGTTTTGATTTCTCAGTACAGCCCTGCAAGAGGAAGAGGAAGAAGGGTGGACTATACCCAAAAGTTCAGTGAAATTGAAATGAAAGGAGAGAAATTTAATTCCAGATCGGATGTGTTTTCATCTATTACATACTTTTATTTGCAATTCTGTTTCTGAAGAATGGCTAGAATTCAAATTTCAAATCATTCTTCTGGATTAAGCATAACAATGTGATTTCCTTAACAGTCTACTCATCACAATCCTTTCTGCAGAATGAAGCAGTTTGGCAGCCTGAGAGTTTATTTTGTGTTTTGTTCTTTAAAAACCTAGGTACCTGTAGAATTTTGAAATTACAAACCATAAATTAAATAGACCGATCCAGTACAAGATAGTGTTTCACTTATTCGGAGTCAAGCAGGCTGGGTACAGCTGGCACCTTCCTCCATAGATTATTTAGCACAGTAGAGCGCAGCCAGGAGAATGAGAGAAGTCGCTCAAGGAAAAAGTGTCAATGAGATGAGGGGGTTTTCCATAACAGTCAGTCATTTGGATGGTGCCATCTCTGCTAATCCTGTTAGACCTAGGTTTGCCTTTGAACTAGGAATGATCTGCTTACAGGTTGGCACAATCTTTGTGACCTGAATCATAGTGCCAGGCACCTTGGAAAACCTTCCTTTGCCTTAGGTGGATTTAAAGTATTAATTGATCCCTTTGAGAGTTTCCTTCTTTCCTCATATCAGTTACTACTCTGCCGCAAGGGAAATGGAAAATCATAGGTGTCAAAGAGTCTGCAGAAAACTCTGGAAACTATAGTTGATTGTCAAATTCTCAGACTCTTGGGGTGTGAAAGAGTCTGCAAGACATTCTGCAGGAGACTGTTAGGAAAAGTAGTAGAAAACGTTGATTTTAAAGCATGTATGCCAGAATCTCAGCCATCTGGGACTGAACATCTCAATGATGCTGAGATCAGAATGATCTGTGGAAATTCTCTGCCTCATTCTTTCACAGAATCCAACAGCACTTACTAACCCTGCATGGCAAAGTGCAGTAGGAATGACTGATATTTTTTTTTCATTTGTGGGTAGAAGCTTGCTCCTTATGTTTCTTACATAGTCCTTCTTGTGGCTGGCATTCTAGGAGACTGTGTCTTAAATTCCAAGTAACATGAGTGCAGAAGATTCCACAGAAAATATAACAGTGTAATCCTGTGCATAATTACTCCAGTCTAAGTCTATGGATATTGATGAGCTAGACTGAAGTAACGCTTTACAGGATTGATAATCTCCTAACCTCCCCTTCCTGTTGTAGCCTACCATGCCTCAAAAAATTCTGTTGGGGAGGGCATCAATAAACCTGCAAGGGGGTGGTGGTGGGAGTCAGATTTATTCCAAAACCAACAGGTATTGTATACCTTTTAAAAATGTTTGATCACCTGCTGTTCTAATGCATGGTCTGTTTACCAGTTGCAACTCATGATCTATTTGCCGGTTGCCATCAACATAGTTGAATGTCCACCAAATTGTTCAATGGGGTTTGTATGTCTTCAGTTATGTTAAAAATCCAGTTGCACCTGAATGATTTAATAGAGCTTTCCCACAGAGTCTCTCCTCCTCCAGCAGCCACTGTGTCCACCACCACTTTTCTCATCATCTCCTTCCCAGCAAATTGCCACATTTTAAAGTTAAAAAAAAAAATCACAGTGATTTATAAGAATGATATGTCTCTGTGCCCTTTATGGTTACCTGACTCAGTATTCATTATCAATGAAAAAGAAATGCAACATGTCCAGATGAAGATGAAGATTCTTGCACTGCCTTGCTGTCAATGTATTTTCCTCTTGCCTCAGCAAAATTCTTATTGTTAAAAGTTTGTTCCACTAATAAAACAGCATGTCAGGACTACATGGTTTCTGTTCTTGACCCATAACACCCAGATTACTTGGTGCTTCCTGATCAGAAATGCAGATGTAATTTAAAAGATGAATTCTTAAATGTGTATGTGCAAAGAAGATGCAAACCAAGAATTATCTGTGCTCAAAAAGCAAATCACTTTAATGACCTGACCATGAACCTGGGAGATATATGCCTTCTGTATTTGAGAAGGTTCTGTACGCTGAATGTGCCCGGGCAAAAGCTACAGAAAGCTGCAACACGTAGGATATAAAATGTAAGCTATTTGCCACAGCTTGACCTGCCATGACCCTGTAACACATGAAGCAACTTATTCAGAACAGCCTTAGAAGTGGTTACAGTGCAGATGCAAATCCACCTGACATTGAGTTTGAGTTGAACTTCAAACAAAAACGTCAAGGGGATCCAATCAGGGGTCTGAGTTGTGTGTAAATGATCAATAAGTTCAAATGGGGATTCCACTCACACTGAAGTTCTCAACATGTTTATATTTTCGGAAGATTTCTTGCCCGCAGAGTAGCCAGATTGTGAATGCTTTGCAAACTGAGTCTGAAATATATTTCATAGAATTTGGTATTTTGTTCTAAGGTGAATCTAAGCCGACTATGAATTTCTGTAGGTTTTGTACCACATGCATATGTTTGATTGGCAATTCCCTCAGCATTATAAATGCTGTTAGCTTCATGACACTTGTTGAAATTGAATTAGAAAAGCTGTACATCTTTGTATTAATTTATGGACTTGAATTTCACACTTGTAACTTTTGACATCTGTCGCTGTAAAACCTGAAAAAGACACGTGAAACGGGATTCTTTTTACCAGTCCCCGTATTCTTTTAAGCCTGAGTTCATCTCAGCATCTTGTAAAGTCCTGTGCACTTTAATATATGAACTGGTGTAGCCCTTAAGCTGGACTGGTGTGTATTTTATATATTTCATTTTTTGTACACTGAGTTACATTGTGCAAAGTGTGTTAGGCCCTTATAGCCTTTTATAGTTGTTCAAGTATAACACAGAATTCGTTATTTACTTTTTTCCAATAGTACACCATTTCAATTTTGGAATACTAGCATTCTTTATTGTTGACTAGGAGTAAGGCCCATTGTGGGAAGAAATACAATGAGCTCTAGAAGGAAGCTCCAGGTGAGTGTCCTGGCAGTGGCTGGTAGGGCAGCAGAGGGAAGGAGAAAATAGAGGGAGGCAAGCCATGTTTATTTCCTTCTGTTTAGCTATAAGGCAGGGCTGTCTCAAGTCATTTTGCTTCCCCAAGTGGGTAGTATGGGAGGACAGCCTCATGGTAACAGGTATGGTTCCCTCCACCCCTGACTTATGTTGATTTGGGGTTATGCAGTGGCAGCTAAGGTAGAAAAGCACTTCCTCCTATGCCATGTCTTCTGGGTTCCAAGGGTCTGGAAAGTGGTTCCATAGCCAGTTACAGGGTTGCCAACTCTGGGTTGGGAAATACCGGTAGATTTGAAGGGTAGAGCCTGGGGAGGGCAGGGTTTGGTGTGTGTGGGGGACCTCAGCAGGGTATAATTCCATAGAGTCCATTGCCCAAAGCAGCCATTTTCTCCAGGAGAACTGATCTTGGAGATCTCCAGGTGCTGCCTGGAGGCTGGCAATACTAAGGGGAGGGCCAGACCTGTAGATTTGAGGGGTAGAGCCTGGGGAGGGCAGGGTTTGGGGTGTGGAGGGACTTCAGCAGGGTATAATGCTATAGAGTCCACTGCCCAAAGCAGCCATTGTAATAGCTGGGAAATTTTCTGTAGGGGAAATGATGTGTTGTGGCTGGGGAACATGGTGATTTCTGGGAGATCTCCAGGCCCCACAGGGAGACTGGCAACTCCAGTGACCATTTAAGGGAAAATTGGGATATGTATTTTGGCAACTCCAGTGACCGTTTAAGGGAAAATGTACTTTACCTCAGGACACATTCAGTGACTCCCAACAGCAAACTGTTTAGAATGTTAGAGGCAAAGGCCTATCAGGCTGCATATGCAAATGACCTCTGTGTTCTGACTGGCTATTGGGGGGAGAAGAACAGCAAACTGTTTAGAATATTGGAGGCAAGACTCAGGCAATGCAGCCAGTGGATATGGACAGCTTCTGAGTGACAGATCACAGAGCCAAAGGCTGTGGGCACGTGTGGAATATTCAGGAGAGTCCATGACCAAAACAGAATTATTATAGAGAGAGATGAGTGTTTACATTCAACTATAAGTCTTTTGAACTTGATCTTACACAGTGCTTTAGTTATTCCAGATACTCTTACACATTATGGTCCTTTGGTTTTGTTGTTGTTGTTCAGTCGCACAGTCGATTCCGACTCTTCGCGACCCCATGGACCAGATTACGCCAGGCCCTCCTGTCTTCCGCTGTCCGCTGAAGTTTGCTCAATTTCATGTTCGTTGCATCGATGACACTGTCTAATCATCTCATCCTTTGCCGTCCCCTTCTTCTTTGACCTTCAATCTTACGTGGTTTTGTTACGTGATGTATAAAGAGCAGAACTAGAAGTGGGTGGCACAATGAGAAGGCACAATGAGAAGAAAAACTAGAATTGGCTATGACAATTGGAGTTGGATTAGCAGAGCCAGTTTGGTGTAGTGGTTAAGTGTGTGGACTCTAATCTGGGAGAATCGGATTTGATTCCCCACTCCTCCACTTGCATCTGCTGGATGACCCTGGGCAAGCTGTAGTTCTAGCACAGCTGTTCTTGAAAAAGAGCAGTTTCTGTCAGAGCTCTCCCAGCCCCGTGTACTTCACAGAGTATCTGTTGTGGGGAGGGGAAGGGGAAGGAGTTTGTAAACCACTCTGAGACTCCTTTGGGTAGTGAAGGGCGGAGTATAAATCCAATCTCCTCCTCCTCTTCTTCTTCTTCCTCTTGCATTGCTCCCTGTTCCTAGGTGAAGTGTTGTATCAAACAAAAGAAGTCGTCACCTCTGAGTTGGGAACATTAACAGTGATGACAGCAAAATCTATATGAGCATGGCTACACAGTTTCTTCCTTGCAGCCTTTGCCTCACACCATGTGCATTGTGCTATAAAGTGGGAGCAGATCTACAGCATTTGGAGAAGGTATCCTGGAAGCAATACAATTCTCCAACCAGACTGTTTCAATTAAGCCAGTAGCTAAGGCAAATGGGTCTGTGAGAATGTATCTTCAGGGATTATAAATTGGCTTTTGGTGGTTACAGAACTGGAGTGCTGAACATTCATTTGCATCCTTAGCTTGGGGGACAGCATTCACCAAACAGGATCTCACTTCTGCTTCTCTAGCTGCTTCTCTATGAGAAAGCCAAATAACTGCAAATGATTGACACTCATGGGTGATTATTTAGGTATGTATGCCTCCCTTTTGGGATATCCCAAACAGAAATGGAAAGGTATTCCCAGTATTCTGATCTACAAAACAAACTGGGAAAGCCCATTTAGATATACTGGAAGTGGTCTTATAACACTCAAAATTATCGCACTCAAAATACCTAGACATAAGTTTTCTCTTGTACAGTATTTAAGACATTCTATTTATTTTATTTGTTTATTTGCTTATTAACTTACTTTCTTCATTTATACTCTGCCTTTCTCCCCAGTGGGGACCCAAAGCAGCTTACATCACTCTCCTTTCCTCAATTTTATCTTTACAACAATGTTGTGAGGTAGTTTAGTCTGAGAGTGAGTGAAGAACTCATCCAGTATGGTAGAAATTTGTGGAAGTTCCAATATCTACATCAGTTTCAGAACTAAAAGCATGTTTGAGCCTTCTTAATTACTATCATATGCTATTTCCCACCTTGACCTCACACACTGTCAGATGACTGTTTGCTCAAAGAGACACAAACACAATAAAGAGCAGTGTTCCACAGTAGCAGCAAATTGCAAGTAGGCCCCATTATTGTAGGTCACAATTGTGGCCATAATGTTCTTGCAGTTTCCTTAGCTCCCACCTACCCCTTGAGGATTGCCATCTAGTGCAATGCATATCTGGGGAGTGGAGTGAGACAATACTTACCTATCCCTTGTAGAGAGATGCCATGAAACTGCGCCTCCACTAACTGCTGGAACAGCTCCATGGGGCTCTCATCTTGCAAGCCAATAGGCATCACAGGAATTTGGCCAGAAGCTGCAAAGATTAGAGTGCAGTGCCTAGTAGTCACTCCAGGCTGCAATTGTGTTTCCTGTGTCCCCCATTTACAGTAGGATGTGTTACACCAACATGGCAAGCTGACAGAGTGATGGTGTAGTGCCAGCTTATCTGCAAGGGTCCCCACCTTCTGCAGTGGGCATAGTCAACTACTGAAGGAGTCAGAATTGCTGAAACAATCTTGTTGCAGGGGAGGGGAAACAGTTGCAACCATCCCAGTTTGAGTCAGGGACTTCCCGTTCCTTGCTTACCTCAGTTGGGGGGGTAGCATCTCCCCTTTGGTGTCCGTGTCCTGAGATGGAGATCCTGTAATGGATCTGAGCAGAGCAATGCTAGTAATATTGTGCTGCTGTTGACTCCATTGTTAAAATCATGTTTCCTAAGTGGTGCAGGCAAATTTCACAACAGAGCCAACAGCAGCACCACAGCACAGTTTCCAAATGAAGAAATAGTGGGGGGGAGGCTAAAGCTGCTTCTCCCTACCTGCTTTGGTCACAAGCAGAAAAGAGCCAGGGAGGGCAGAGGCAGAAAACTTGCAGCACACATCTGATGCAGTCCTTGTGCTGTTCCCCAACAAACATGAAGATCTTCTAATGTGGAGAAGGACTCTATGGGTGCATTAGGGCTACCAGGCCTCCCACTATGGCAGGAGGCCTCCCACTAGCAGCTGTCCTTGACTGCCAACACTTCAAGTGGTAGTGGGAGAAATCTTTTTTTAGAAGTTAGATTTCTGTGCACAGCTAAGTCACTGTGGTTTCACCATAGATTTTCTGGCAATGCTTAGAGCTGTCCTACACCACTTCTGTTTTTCCCCTGAATGTGACAGAGGTGCACAGGGCACCACAACCCCAGTGTCATTTGATTACCTGACCAATGTATGACTTTGAGGAAAAGTCAAGTTTATTTGCTGCACAGATGCAATATAGCCACAAGGCCAAAGCAAATGAAATGACAGTGCAAGTGAAAAGTGGCTTGGCCAATGCCAAAGTTGTGTGGTGAAGATAAGATAAGCCAAGGTTTAAGAACATAAGAAGATAAGAGAAGCCAATGTTGGATCAAGCCAATGGCCCATCCAGTCCAACACTCTGTGTCACATAGTGGCCAAAAATACCAGGTGCCATCAGGAGGTCTACTAGTGGGGCCAGGACACTAGACACCCTCCCACTGTTCACCCCCCACCCCAGCACCAAGAATACAGAGCATCACTTGCCCCAGAGTTCCTATCTCTACCTTGTGGCTAGTAACCACCGATGGACCTCTGCTCCATATGCTTATCTAATTCCCTCTTGAAGTCATCCATGCTTGTAGCCGCCACCACCTCCTGTGGCAGTGAATTCCATGTGTTAATCACTCTTTGGGTGAAGAAGTACTTCCTTTTATCCATTCTAACCCAACCACTCAGCAACTTCATTGAGTGCCCATGAGTTCTTGTATTGTGAGAAAGGGAGAAAGGTACCTCTTTCTCTACCTGCTCTATCCCATGCATAATCTTATAAACCTCAATCATGTCACCCTTCAGGGCTTCTAGTGTCCTGGCCCCACTGCTTGACCTCCTGATGGCATGTGGTATTTTTGGCCGCTGTGTCACAGAGTGTTGGACTAGATGGGCCATTGGCCTGATTCAACATTGGCTTCTCTTATGTTCTTATGTTCAGCCATCGTTTCTCCAGGCTAAAGAGCCCCAAGTACTTTAACCTTTCTTCATAAGGAAGGTGTTCCAACCCTTTTATCATTCTAGTTGCCCTTTTCTGCACTTTTTCCAAAGCTATAATATCCTTTTTAAGATGTGGTGACCAGAACTGTACACAGTATTCCAAATGAGGTTGCACCATTGATTTATATAGGGGCATTATGATATTGGCTGATCTGTTTTCAATACCCTTCCTAATAATCAACAACATAGCATTGGCTTTTTTTATTGCAGTTACACACTGTCTTGACATTTTCAGTGAGTTATCTACTACGACTCTATAAAGTACTGAGACTGAGGCATAGCATAGTGATTTCAGCTCGTACTTTATTCATGCATGGGAGAACGTGAGATAATTAGTGGGGCCCATGGCCCACTTATATTCCCATTCTTAACCACACCCAACACACACATCCACACCCGTGATAGGTTTATTTACAAACAACTCCCTCTATTAGTTCCTTTTAGGATCCAGGCTGGCCGATTGGTGAGTTCTCAGATCTTCCACTTCTATTGTCTTAGGATGCGAAGCTTAGACTGTCCGCATGGCCATGTGCGAGCCTGACTGTGTGCACGGTCTCCCTTGGTACACAACACCCCTCTCCCCTAGGTTCAGATCCCCCCCTAGCTGACATAATCTCTGAGGTAAGTGGGTCTTCTCCACTCCCTAGTCGAGCAGTGCACTTCTGGAGCCAGAGCAGGGCTCTCCAGCATTGTCCATGCCAGTTCAGGGGAAGGGACCTCAGCCGCTAGGACCTCTGCAGGGGCTAGTGTGCTGTGAGGCTCTTGGCTGCCTATTGGCGCCAGGTTGCCACTGTCCTCCTCTCCTGGTAGAGTGCTAGCCTGGGGTTGTGTCAGAGCAGTTGCCTCGGGTTCCCTGAGGGTTGGGCCATCATCTCTGCTGTCATCTTGTATGTCCGGGTCAGCAAGAATGAGGAGGCGGCACAGTTGGTCAATGTGCCACCTCCACAGCTGATTGTCTTTGCTAGAGACCTCATAGGAGAGTGGTCCTGTCACCTGGATGACTCTAGCCAGAATCCAGGTGGGACCCCGGGCATAGTTCCTGGCATACACGGGGTCCCCTGGGAAGAACCCTCGTGGGGCTTCCTGATCCTTGGGGTTTGTGCTGTGTTCTGGTGCTGTCTGGATGGAGGCGGTCTAGCTGGGTTGTGAGGTGCCTTCCCACAAGGAGTTCAGCTGGACTACGGCCAGTGGTGGTGTGAGGGTTGTGCGCTGGTCAAATAGGAAGGTGGCCAGCTTGTAGTCCTAGTCCCCTTGGTTCATGTGGTGCAGGGCCTCTTTTGTAGTTCAGACCATGCATTCCACCTGGCCATTGGTTGCGGGGCAAAATGGAGCAGAGCATATATGCCTAATGCCATAATATTGCACAAATGCCTGAAACTCCATGGAGGTGAAGGCTGTGCCATTGTCAGTTACCAAAGAGTCTGGTATACCATGGGAGCTAAAGATCAACCACATTTTGTGGATGGCTGACCGGGATGATGTAGGCGGGACTGGTACCACCTCCAGCCACTTCGTGTAAGCATCTACCAATAAAAAGAAGATCTGTCCCTGGAAGGGCCTGGCAAAGTCCAAATGTAACCTAGCCCAAGGCTTGTGGGAAGACTCCCAGGGCCGTACTGGTGTTTTTGGAGGCTTGGGTCAGGACTCCTGACATTTCTGGCAGTGCTTCATTGTGTCCTTGATTTCATTGTTCAACCCTGGCCATCACACATAGCTCCAGGCTAGGGTTTTCATCCTGACAATTCTTGGATGGTTCTCATGCAGGGCGGTGAGTACTCGACTTTGCAGAGGTGGGGGTATTACCACCTGGTAAGCAAGCACCCCTTGTGGGAGGACAACTTGTCCTGGCAAGATGAAAATGCTGAGAATTCGGGTCCCACTGGGCTGGCAGAACACCCCCTCCCCACCCAGTCCACAACCCAGGAGAGGATGCACGACACCTCACCCACCTCTACTGGGTTGGTCAGGCAGGTCCTCCAGCAAAGCAATGTGGTGCACTGGGGCTGGATCGGAGGAAGGCATCAGGAGGTGGCTCAGTGCATCGGCATGGCCCATTGCTTTACCGGGGCGGTGGATGAGCAAGTACTGGTACCCCACCAGGAAGATGGACCAGTGCAGCATCTGGGGAGACAGCATTTGTGGGGCTGGTGGTCCGGGGTGAGCAGGCCCAAGAGGTGTTTGTGGTCTGCCACGATTATGAAGGCCCAGCCATAGAGGTAGTCATGAAATTTTTTCATGCTGGCTACAATCACCAGGGCCTCTTTGTCAATTTGATCATAGTTGCGCTCCAATGCAGATAACATGCGAGAGTAATAGGCAAAGGGAACCTCGCAGCCGCCAGCCAGCCTGTGCCCTAGGACCACCCACATCCCATATGGAGAAGCATCACAAGCCAACACCACCAGCAGGGCTTCGTTGAAGTGGGCGAGGACTACATTGGAGGACAACAGTTCTTTCACCACCCGGAAGGCAGTGGAGTGTTTGGAACTCCAGACCCAGGGAGTGTATTTATTGAGGAGTCAGTGAAGTGGTTCAGCTACAGTGGCTTTGTGGGGCAGGGACTAGTGATAAAAGTTTAAAAGTCCTAAGAAAGCCTGTAGCTCTGCCTTGGAGGAGAGTGTAGGCGCATGACCGATGGTGCGTATCTTCTCCTGCATCGGGTGGATTCCCTGGGCATCCACCACAAACCCCAAGAACTCTACCCGTGGCACCCCTAGTTTCACATTTTACCTTCAGGCTGCCATTGTCAAAGTGCTGGAGCACCGTTCGGAGCTGTGCCACAAAGGTTTCAGAGTCAGGAGCCGCAATTAGAACATTGTCAAAAAATGGCTGGACTCCTGGGATGCCTTTGATGAGACAATCCATAAGATTCTGAAAACTCCCCGGTGCCACGCTCACCCCAAATTGCAGCCGCCAAATCCTGAAAGCCCCCTGGTGGGTCACTATAGTTTGGTCCTTGGCGGTGGCTCTGTCCACCGGCAGCTGCTGATAGGCCTGGGCCAAGTCCAGCTTACTGAAAACCCATGCCTCATCCAAAGAGGCCAATACATGACTGACCACTGGTACAGGGTATGTGTGGTCCTGAAGTGCCTTATTAATAGTACACTTATAATCGGCACAAATTCTGACGTCCCTGTTTGGCTTTACTGGGGTGACTATGGGGGTTTCCCACCAGGCATGCGGCACGGGTTCTAGCACCCTTGCTCCACTAGGCAGTCCAGTTCGGCCTCAGTCTTGGGCCACAATGTGAACAGGGCTGCCTGGCCTTCATTCATATGGGCCTAACCATGGGATCTATCTTGAGTGAAACCGGGGGCCCAGAGTAGCGGCCGAGCGTGCCATCAAACACCCCCAGAAACTCATTGCACACTGAATTAAAGTCCAGAGGCTGTATGTTGTTTACGCCCATCACCCCAAACCCCAGAGGGCCAAACCACGAGAGTCCCAGCAGGCTCGTGAGCCTCCCTTCTACCACCAGCAATTCTAAAAGGCCATCAAAGTCTTTGTATTGTACCCTGAATTTGCCCCACCCCTTGATGGCCATGGGGTTCTTCTGGAAGTCCCATAGGGACAGGTCCCATGGCTGCTTTAGGAAGGGTCCCCCCCAGGGCATAGCTTCTGCAGAGATTATTGAGAACGATGAGCCTGTGTCCAGTTCCATTTTACAGGGGGACCCTTCTATTGACACGGTAACATGCAGTTTGTTAGGGGCATCTGGGGGCAAATTCAGTACCTGATGCTGGTGGTGGTTGACCGTCAGGGTATGCGGGTCCATTGCCTCTTGATGTGCAGATGTCTTCCGATCGGCCCCACAAGAGCGGCAGGCGTGGGTGATGTGTCCTTGTTTTCCACAGGACAGGCAGACAGCGTCGCAGAAATGGCATGCTCTTCATTCATGCACTTCCGTGCAGCTGGCACAGGATGCTTGGGTGGCTGGCTTCTCGGAATGTGCGGTCGCTGACGATGGGGGCCGCAGATTCCGATGGGCAGGGTGGCATACTTGCAGGACTTCCTCCTTGTCTGAGATGTCAGATGAAGCAGCCGGGGACACGTGGTGTGTCGAAGATGGTGGGCAGTTGTGGTGTGACCCCTCGAATGCAGTGGCCATTTGCAGTGCCGATTCCAACTTGAGGTTGGCGGTACCTACAAGTTTACAGTGGAGCTTGGCTTCCCGAATGCCTCAAATTTGGATAAGATGATCTCTTCAATGTCTTGGAACTCGCAGTCCACAGCAAGCTGGCGGAGTTCAGCCATGAAGATGGGGGCCGCTTCACCGGGCCTCTGGAGGTGCGCAAAAAAGTCCATGTGCTTGGCTATCTTGGTGGGCTTCAGTGAGGTCCTTGATGATCTTGTCATAGGTGGCATCTGCCAGTTTCTTCAGAGCAAGGAGGCCCTGGGACAATTGAACCGTGGCTACCTCACACATGCTGAGGAGCAACGCCTTCTTACCCTCATCAGTGGCCTCCTGGTACTCGATGAAGTTCGTGAGCAGTTCTACCCATTCTTCCCAGAATTTGGGATGAGCAGGATTGAATGCAGAAAGGTTACCCCAAGCAGCAGCCATGACTCTGGAGCGATGCGGGGTGTGGTGTCTCGAAAGGGATCGGTGTGTGGCACGGTGATGAGTTGGATCAGTGTGGGGTGCGGCATCCTGGAGATTGGTGCGTGGTGCTGGAGTTGGAGTCAGGCTTGCTCATCGGGATCCCACCTTCGTCGCCAGTATACAGTACTGAGACTGAAGCATAGCGTAGTGATTTCAGCTCATACTTTATTCATGCATAGGAGAACTTGAGATAACTAGTGGGGCCTATGGCTCACTTATATTCCCATTCTTAACCACATCCAACACACACACATCTGTGATAGGTTTCTTTACAAACAACTCCCTCTATTGGTTCCTTTTAGGATCTGGGCTGGCTGATTGGTGAGTTCTCGGATCCTCCACTTCTATTGTCTAAGGATGCGAAGCTTAGCCTGTCTGTATGGCCACGTGTGAGCCCGACTGAGTGTGCTGTCTCCCTTGGTACACAACAGACTCCAAGATCACTTTCTTCATCAGTCTCTGCCAGTTCGGACCCCATCAACATGAATTTATAGTTAGAATTTTTGGCTCCAATGTGCATCACTTTGCACTTGGTCACATTGAACCCCCAGCTGCCATGTTGACGCCAACTTGCCCATCCTCGACAGATCCCTTTGGAGTGCCTCACAATCCTCCCTGGTTTTCATCACCCTAAACAACTTTGTTTCATCTGTAGATTTAGCCACTTCACTGCTTACTCCCAACTCCAAATCATTAATAAACAAGTTAAAAAGCATCAGACCGAGTATTGATCCCTGTGGTACCCCACTGCTTACCACCCTTCACTGAGAAAATTGCCCATTTATACTCACTCTCAGTTTCCTATTAATTAGCCAGTTTTTGATCCACAAAAGGACTTGTCCTTTTATCCTATGATTTTTGAGCTTACTTAGGAGCCTTTGATGAGGAACTTTATCCAAAGTTTTCTGGAAGTCAAGGTAAACAATATCTATTGGGTCCCCCTTGTCCGCATGTTTGTTTGCCCCCTCAAAGAACACTAACACATTAGTGAGACAAGATCTTCCCTTACAAACCCCATGCTGAGTCTGCCTCAATAGCTTTGTTTATCAGTGTGCTTACTAATTCTTTCCTTAATAACAGTTTCCACCATTTTACCCAGTATTGAAGTCAGACTGACTGGCCTGTAATTTCCCAGTCTCCTCTGGAACCCTTTTTAAAGATGGGAGTGACATTAGCTACCTTCCAGTCCTCAGGAATGCAGGCAGATTTTAATGAAAGATTACATATTTTTGTCAGGAGATCCACAAGTTCACATTTGAGTTCTTTCAGAACTCTCAGATGTATGCCATCTGGGCCTGGTGATTTATAAGTTTTTAAGTTGTCTATCTGTCATAGGACTTCCCCTCTCGTCACCTCAATCTGACTCAGGTCTTTCAACATCCCTCCCGAAATCAGCAGTTCTGGAGTGGGCAAGCACTTCTCATCTTCCACAGTGAAGACAGAGGTAAAAAATGCATTCAGCTTCTCAGCCATTTCCCTATCATCCTTCACTACTCCTTTTACCCATTGGTCATCCAAGGGCCCCACTGGCTCCCTGGCTGGTTTCCTGCTTCTAATGTATCTGAAGAAAGTTTTATTGTTGGTCTTTACGTTTTTTGCTATATGCTCCTCATATTCCCTTTTTGCCTGCCTGATCACAGACTTGCATATTTTTTTGCCATAGCCTGTGTTCCCTTTTATCAGCCCCACTGAGACTAGCTTTCCACCGCTTAAAGGAATCCTTTTTACCTTTTACAGCTTCCATTACTTCATTTGTTAACCATGCAGGCTTTTTTCTATACCTATTTGTGCCTTTCCTAACCTGCGGTATATATTTTTTCTGAGCTTCTAGGATTGTAGTTTTAAATAGTCTCCGAGCTTCCCCAGTGGTTTTGACCCTTTCTACTTTTCCTTTCAGTTTCCTCCTCACATGTCCCTTCATATCAGTGAAGTTACCCCTTTTAAAGTTAAAAGTGGTTGTGTCAGTCTTTTTGGGCAACTCCCTATTTATACAAATGTTAAACTCAATAACATTATGGTCACTGTTCCCAAGTGGTGCAATCACTTTTACAGGTCTTGGGCATTACTTAGGACCAGTGTTCCCTCTAAGCTGAGTTAGTGTGAGCTAGCTCACAGTTTTTTAGCCTCCGACTCACACATTTTTGTCTTAGCTCAGAAAGGATGGCTCCAGAGCAAACTAATTTATGCAGCAACCAAATTGCTCGCTCACAACTTTAATGCTAGTAGCTCACAAAGTAGAATTTTTGCTCACAAGACTCCACAGCTTAGAGGGAGCACTGCTTAGGACCAAATCCAGGATCACCTCTCCCCTGGTAGGTTCTGTGATCATCTGCTCCATAGCACAGTAATTGAGAGCGTCTAGAAACTCAATCTCTTTTTCCCGACTAGAATACATATTGACCTAATCAATGTGTGGGTAGTTAAATCACCTATTATGACACAATTTTTTTGTCTAGCCGCTATCTTTAATTTGGTTCATGAATGATCATAGCTGTCAAAAATGGTACACTGGCCCTGACCTGGATAGCCCAGGAAGCCCGATCTTGTCAGATCTTGGAAGCTAAGCAGTGCTGATCCTGGCAATTAGTTGGATGGGAGACCTCCTTGGAATACCAGGACCAGGAGGCAGAGGCAGGCTATCCAGCCACTTCTCTGAAAGTCCTCCATGCCTCAATAGGAGTCACCAGAGGTCACCATGACTTTCAGGCATGGGCACCCAAGCACATGCACACACACAAAATGCAAAAAAACACACCAAAAGATGGTATGCTGGTGCCCTGACATGGACAGCCCAGGCAAACTCGATCCCATCAGATCTCAGAAGCTAAGCAGGGCCAACCCTGGCAAGTATTTGGAAGGGCACCTCCAAGAATACCAGGGCCATGATGCAAAGGCAGGTAATATCAAGCCACCTCTCTGAAATGCCCTAGCTTCACTTCAGGTTGCCAGAAATCACCATGACTTCCAGGCTTGTAAGTGCACACACACACACTACTCACAAAAAAAAATGATACGCTGGCCTGCTAAACGTGTTCATCATGAAATTTTCAACTTGCCTAATTTCCATTATTTCAATGAGATTTTCAAGTTCTTGGGGCATAACAAGGCACAACTAACTCCAGCTCCTACCCAACACACACTAGACCCCACCCAAGGTGTGGTTTGCCACAGAGCTTAGTCACTCTCATACGTCATTTGGAGGCTGGGCTGAGGACAGAGCCCTAAACAATACCAAAAAGATTAACTCTATAGTTTGGGTCTTAAAGATGGATGGTGTCATACTGTGGGAACCTGTAACTTTGGTGATGTTCGCTTACTGAAATGTGTAATTATTTTCACATTATCCTTTTTAATATAGCTTCACTTCCCATGCTGGTCTTTAAGAGATGCTAGGTATATCTAAGCGGGAAGGCCCTGCTTTGGTTCAAATAAAGTTTTCAACTATCGTTGAACAGGCTGTTTGTAGAATTATTACACAACATATTAAAACATCAATTACGTAAACAATAAAACAATCTATATAAGATCAACTATCAGATTAATAAAATCAACTGTAACTTAACATGCAGAGGCCCTCCTAAATAAACAAGCTTGAACAAATCTTCTAAATTATAGAAGGGAATCAGCCAAATGAGCCTCCCTCACTGGGAGTTCCACAGCAAATTCATTATGACCTTTAAACAGGCACCAGTCTTGCAGCATTTCACATGGTGTGGCCACTTTAACTTGGGGTTGCTCAGCCAGTCTTTGGGCCAGGGGGATGGAGGTAAATTAATAAATAATTTTCATGATGCAGAAATTATGCTTCCCAGATAAATGGTGATGAAATTATGCCACTTTGATAAGGAAGCTACATTTAAACAGCAGCGAGATGTAGCTGTCCCAGTTGGGTGCAGAAAAGTCAGACAAAGTTACCTTCAGCTATCTTTTGGTTTTCAGGTTTCTCTCAGCACAAGCTTCTCTGTGATTCAAACTGAAGGAAGAGCAAAAAATGACTACACCAAATTTATTTCCCAAACAAATTTTCCACCTAACAAATCCTCCCAACAGTCCTGTAAAAAAATATTATTAGTTATGACTATGAGCACACGGGGAGTGACATCAGGATGCTGTCAAAGGCCCCCTCTGTTTCCTCTCATTTCCACTCCCTCTGCCCACGGAAGTGACATCAGCACAATGGGATGCTGCCCCCCCCTTTCCCATCACTTCCCTCCCACACACTAGCCAGCTGACAAGTGGTAGGGAAGTACCTGCTGGTGGCAGGGGATCCTCTTTCTCCAGTGGGGGAATGGCAAGCCTGCTGGGAGAACTTCAGAACCCATCTTGAAGTTGACAGCCCTAATATTAGTCCTATAAATCCTGTCAGCAGCCAGCACTGGCTTCCACTGTCCTTTGGATCAATGTCCCTGTTTTTGATGGTGCTTTCTCCTTCCCACCAGCCATCTCTCCTTCCTGCTTATGTACAAAGAACTCTTCAGACATTGTGCCCAACTGACCTGGCAGCCAATGACATATATTGGGAGTATGCCCCATAATGTGAATAGGGCAACATGAGGATTTTCCACTTACAGTTTCCATACATATGAACAAGAACCCATAGAAAATCTACATATTGTCCAGTTCACACACAATGGTGATAACGTATACCTGGTGCATTGGCAGGACCAAGTACTCCCAATACACACAGCTGCCAGGTTGTCAGTGTGTGTGGACTTTTCTTCTGAAGATGGCTACAGTATCTCAAACTACTATTCCTATTTAACTGAAAAAGCACATTTTTTTCTGTTCTAGAGAAAGGGCTAAGATGGATCAGCTGTTTGTTCTGCTTTAACACTGCTTCTCACTAGCACCAGCAAATATCACAAGATCTGAATACTCCATATAGGTAAATGTCACAGATACAGGGAAATAAATTTCCATAAATACTCTCAAGCACAGTCCATGTTTTAGTCTCATTTCCCCCACTCATGGAAATGGGGTATGGTTGCTTGGACTAGCTGCTCCCCTTCCCTGAACCTCACCATCCTGTTTAGTCACTGCCTGGATGTCAGAGTTCAAGAATGTCAAAGGGAAGGGTGGGACTGACTCAACGGATATGTAAATAAGAGAAGAGGAACACTTAAATGTTGCCACCAAGGGGAATGGCACTTTCCAAAGTGTTTATACCAATTATATTTCTGGCTCCCTGGTAATGGAGAGGACATTGATTTCAATCTATATAGGCACAGTGGCTCCTGCTTGCTTCCCGCTTTGTTTTTTCTGGCAGTGCCCCTGCTAGACACAGGAGTAAACGTTTTGCTGGCATACAAGCTGGCAGCTCTTCAGGCTGGGGAGAGCATATGGCAGATCTTCACCCTACTTTTTTAAAGTTACAAATCTTCCTATTTAATGAAAGTTTACAAAAATGGCCTATCAAACCTTTTATAGTGTTGCTTTCCATCAAACATTCCAATGATGTTTTCCCCCTCAGGGGATTGTGTTTTCTTAATAATGCTAATATGATATGCTTGATTTCAAAGTACTGATACATTGGTGGTTTAAATTCTCCGGTGATATCTGTTAACTTGTTCATAAGGCACAAACTGTGTCATTATTCAATAATTTTCCTAGGGGGGATAAATTAAAAAAAAAATCCAATTAGTAATATCCCCTAAAAATCCAACCTCAGTAATTATCTGTTCATTATAAAACAAGTTAATGGAGAGAGATCTAGAGATAGCTTGGATTTTAGTTTATATTATACATTCAAAAAAGGGGGGCCTGAGGGGATTTTCTGCAATTTTCCCTTCTAATCTCTTTCCTGAAACCAAGGGAGATAACCAACATCTCATTTTAAAATTTCCTGTTCTTTTTTCACAGTCAATCAACCATTGCACCTAATTTTACTGTTTGATAATATATTCTAATATTTGGTTTACACAACCCTTTTCATTCTTCCTATTGATACAAAACCTATTGATACAAAAACTCTGCATGGCTTATTACTCCCTATATAGCTAGAGATTAACTTTTGTCACACATCTACCTTTACTGCATTAATTTTCAAAGGTAAATTTATAAATAAAAGTAACAATTGGAATCCCCTATTTAACATTGCATGTTTTATGTGCCCATCACTTGCTTTCTTGGGGTATTAAATTATTCCATTTGACTGCACTGAAATTTGATTGCCTACAAAATGGGTATCTGTGATGAAATGTTAACCAAATTGCCTTCATTTCTTAATAAAAATGGGGTCCACCAGACACAACCACTGAAGTCAGGAGACTCATAACCCAGATAAAACTGGGCAAAGCCCCTAGAGGAGATTTAATTCCCTCAGAATTGATAAAATCAGACATTGACTGGTGGGCACCTATCCTCGCAACCCTTTTCACCTATATTAATCGAACAGCTCAGATCCCTAAAGATTGGGGCATGGCAGTCATCATCCCAATTTATAAGAAGGAGGCAAGATCAGACCCTTCTAATGATTGTCTAATCAGCTTGCTTAGCATGATAGGCAAGTGTATAGTAGGCATTTATACTGGGAGCTATTGGACTGGATTGAAGGGGAAAATATACTGGCTGCAGAACAAGCAGGATTTAGAAGCGGTCATTCCATAATAGATCAGTGCTTGATCCTGTGACATACAGTAGAGAAATACACTGCTAGGCCCCAGGGAGCATTGTATACAGCCTTTGTGGATTATAAAATGGCATTTGACAGCATCTTCCATAATAGACTCTGGGTAAAACTAGAAAAAAACACAATTGATCACAAATTGCTAGCCCTTATACGTGCCCTCCATGATAGTGAAGATAATCAACTATCAGTGCGATGCAACCCTCAAGGACACCTGTCCCATAAGGTCCCAGTTAGGAGGGGGGTGAGACAAGGCTGCATACTTGCCCATCTACTATTTAACTTCTATATAGATTCTATGGTGCAGTCTTTAACTAATTTGGACTTTCACCCTCCAACTATTGCAAAAGCACCCATTCCCTTGCTCTTATATGCAGATGACACAGCTATCTTGTCATATACTGAAGAAGGCCTAAGAAGAGCCCTTCGTGCACTCTCCCTGTACTGTAAAGAGGAACATCTAACTATAAATTTCATCAAAACCAAAATACTTGTTTTTGCTAAAAGGTCTATGATGCATAAATGGCTGTTAGATGGTCATATGATTGAGCAAGTTAAAGTATTCAGGTATTTGGGAGCTGCATTTCAATCTTCAGGCTCATGGGCAGCTCACCTTTCTCAGGTCATGGATTCTGCCCAGAAATCAGCATTTGCAACCCTGAGATTTTTTCTTACCAAAGGAGGAGCTTACATTCCTTATGCTTTGAAGGTTTTTCTGGGTAAGACAATACCCAGGGGTCTTTTCATAGAAAAACAGCTGCAGGAGCTCATTAGCATATGGTATGCTAATGAGCTATTAGGCTATCAGCATATGCCACGCATATGCCTCAAACCCCCTCCCCTCCAGCACCCAGAATATACCCTATGTTTTCACCATTGACTTCAATGGCCCATAGGATACAATGGAGCTGAAATTGACATTCGGCAACCTGAAAGACTCTCCGGGATGCCGGCTGGGGGCGGGGCTTGGCTCCTGAGCTCCCGGAGCTGTGCTCCAGTGCGCTCCCCCTCCAAAAGACCCCTGACAATACCTCAACTAATGTATGGCACACAGATCTCCCTGTATAAGAAATACACCAAACTTGAAACAATTCAGTCAAATTTTTTGAGATCTTTATTTGGAGTAGCGAAATGTGTTCCTAATGCTCTGCTTAGGCTGGAGGCCAGCCTAGTTACATTAGAAACCCGGGCTTGCTATTATGCCATATGTTTTTGGCTTAAACTAAAACTCCTTTCATCAGGGCTGACCCCCTTAATCCTTTCAGATAGTTTTTGTTCAAGCTAGGTTTCTGCAATAGAATACAAACTGGCAATTCTAGGCTTTTCTAGTACTGCCCTTCTACGCCTTGGATTTCAGGGAGCCAAAGCTGTTGTCAAACAAAGATTATGGGACATTTCTCTCCAAATGGACAGAGCACGAGCCTCATACCTTTTAGTGATGAGAAATAAAAACCTAAATTTTGTTCCATCCAGTTACCTTTATTCATTTGAACTCCCAAAGCACCGCAGATCATGATTAAATGTTCTCCCATCTGCCTTCTGCAAGGGATATATGCTCATACCCCATAAGAAAGCTGACTCTGTCCTTGTAATTCTGGACAGGTCGAGACAATTGAGCACAGTCTCTTATCTTGTTGATTTTATCATGAGATTTGTCTTAAATATATTACACCAATAACTGTCAACTACCCAGGCAGGTCAAATTAGTTTTATTCTACTCTTCTTTTAGCTGATATTTGTAGTGAAACTACAGCTAAGGTAGCAAGATTTTGTGCCATGGCTATCCTAACCAGACAGAAGACTATTACTTCTTAGGAAATTTTAAAATCCATGTTGTTTTAACCAAAAATTTTACCGGTACCAACTGTCTGGCAGTATTTCACTGTTAACTATATGTAACATTTTAAGGTAGTTGCTGATCTTTGATCATAATAAATCGAATTGAATTGAATAAAAATGGGGAACATAATGTTAAAAAGCAATGGCTTTAATTAGGGGCCAATAACCTGTGTATATGGGAGTCCAATTTATCCAGATCCCAAAAATAGACACTCAGGCTAGACATTAAAAAGTATTCTCACACATACAATATTAAAAAATCAGGCATATACATACAATCAATACAGATATAGGAATTTTAGATAGAAAGGTACAGCGACAGTCACATTAGCGGGAAGTATCATTGATGGGGCAATACATTATCTGTCCGATGTGGTGAAACAATCCTGCAGTGAAAAAGGATAAAACTAAGGGAAGGGGAATCGTGAGTTGGCCAGCAATATATGTGGAAGGTTCCAAACAGTGCTAAGAATGGAACCGGCAAGGTAGGGTGGGGTTAGAAAGATAAGAAGCGAGAGAGAGCGCAATGGGGTGATGTTCTCCTTTTATACCCTAAAATGACTAGAAGCTGATGCTTTGTTAGTCACATAGTCCCCAGGAAACACTAGAAAAATCCAGATGCTAATGGATCAGGAAAATGGGATTAATTGTTGGGCAATTACAATAATGGTTGGTTAATAGTGACACCTCAGAGAAGGACAAAGGAAAGAAAAGAGTAGTGATGTCCCAGCTCCATTGCCAGTAGTTGATCTTGACAACCTGATGGTTAATACCTGTGTTATCTGGACGGGTGGCTGGAGGATGTGACTGCTTCTGAATCCCATCATGGAGTAAGTTCTTTTGTTTAGGTTGAAGCTGAGTATGTGCTTCACCAGGTGATGTTAATATGCAAAGGAAGGGGAGAAGGTGCCTGCGTGATGGAGAAGAAGCCTTTTCATGGTATCTATACAGGAATGTCCTGGTCCTTTCGCAGAGCATGGCTTCTCTTTAGTTAACTGCTGCTGGTCCTGTGTGTTTGCAGGGTTAGGGAGGCTGGTTTGCCTTCTGGCATATGGCTGCAGAGTTTGCAGAGATGCAGGAGCAAGAGGCATTGGGTATTCCATAGGTCCACATCTGGTTTGGCAGATTACTTCAGAACATGGTTTCCCTTGTGTCATGACCCCAGCAAGTCACCGCCTTCCACTGCCACCACCCTGGACTTATGGTCCCTTGAGAAGGCCCAGGGTACCCTCTCAAGCCCAACCAAAATGCCCCTTTTATAGCCAAGAGAACACAGGCATTATGACCAAGCAGAAAACACTTAAACAAATGGTTTATTAACACTAATGGGGCTTTGAAACCAAGGCAAGATGCTTTAAAAGGTATAACAGTGCTTAAAGACAAAAATAAACACAAACCTAATGCACTGTCAGAAGCCCTAACTTAGTCAGCCAAACACCATGCCTTGTGATTCAAACAAGAATAGCGTTTATTGAAAAGCTGCAATAGGAAGGTTACTGGAGCAGATACATTGTTCAGAATAACTTGGTTACACAAAGCAGGCGGTTATACAGGGAAGGGGGTGAATGGGGACCCCCCCTTCTACCAATCAGGGAATAACATGCGAATGGGAATCGAAAGTTACTACGCTAATGAAGTTCCCACCGCCCCCATTAATCTCAGCAAAGCTGCAGCTTTGAAAGAGATAGGAAAGCTCGCAGCTTGACTCTCCAAGGTCAGAATGTTCAGTCTACCAGATAGGGGTTACCAGAGCCACATTCCATTCTTATACACCAGGCATAAATCAACACCCCTACGATCCCAACCTCCCGCCCGTCACGCCACCATGGCGCCCATAGCCATCCTCCCCTCCCCTCCATCCATCATGGCAGGACTACCTGACATGCAGCCCTCCCGAAAACAAATCTACCCCTTAGGTTTGTGGGGGTACAGTTTGTGAAAAGCCCGGATTAGTCGGGGGGCCAGAACATTTTCCGCCCGTACCCACTCCCTCTGTTCAGGCCCAAAGTCAACCCATTCCACAAGATAAAACAAGCGATTGCGAGAGATCTTAGAGTCCAAGATTTGTGACACTTCGTAGTGAGATTCCCCCCACCAACAGCGGAGGCGGGGCGGGTTGTTTCGGTCTCCATTTGTTCTCCTCAGGCGCCCGGCGTAGAAGCCTTACATGAAAAACAGGATGAACAGACTTTAGAGACTTAGGCAAGGCAAGTTCTACAGTTACATTGTTAATAACTCTCACAATTTCAAATGGTCCAACAAATTTCCAGCCAAGCTTGCGACTTGGCTGAATGCCTCGTAAGTTCTGCGTGGACAAATAAGCAAACTCCCCACACTTAGGAACCCAGGATAGACTACGTTTCTTGTCTGCTTGGGTTTTATAGGCATTCTTAGCCTCTTCCAGAGTCTTGGCTAAAGATGACCAAGCCATTTGCAACTGTTTGCACCAGTCTCCAGCATCTCCCGCCGGGAGGTCGGGAGAACTCAAAAATGGCAAAGGCGGGGCGTCATATCCATGGGCCGCCTTGAATGGGGACATCCCCGTCGACGAGTGCTGAGTATTGTTGTAACAGAACTCAGCCAAAGGCAAAAGAGAGTGCCAATTGTCCTGCTGGAAGTTTGTAAAACACCGCAAATATTGTTCAAGAGTTTGGTTCACACGTTCAGTCTGCCCGTCGGTTTCCGGGTGGTATGCACTGCTGACCCCCCTCTCCACCCCAAGCAGTGACATCAATGCACTCCAGAAATGCGAAACGAATTGAACCCCCCTATCTGAGATCACTTTAGCAGGTAAAGTGTGGAGCCTCACAACGTGTTGCAGGAATGCTGAGGCTAGTTTCTTGGCAGAGGGGACGGAGGCAAACGGAACGAAGTGAGCCTGCTTAGTAAACAGATCCACTATCACCCAGATGACAGTATTCCCCCCGCTAGGGGGTAAGTCAGTAATAAAGTCCATAGAGATCACTTCCCATGGACGAGCTGGCGTGGGGAGGGGTTGTAGCGCTCCTGGGGGGTTACCGGGTCTGGGCTTACTCATCAAGCACGTTTGGCAAGCTGACGTGAATAACAAAAGGTCCTTTCGTAGCCCAGGCCACCAAAATTGTCTTTGTAGGAGCTGGAGAGATTTTACAAACCCCGTGTGCCCAGCCAGTTTCGAGCCGTGCGCCCAGCCCATCACCTCCCCCCTAAGGGAACATGGAACAAACAGTTTGTGATTCTTTCTCCAGCAGCCATGCGCATCTTGAGAAACTCCTTCCTCCCCCTTCACCTCCTCCCTATCAGCGTCAGACATAGCTGTAGAGAATTTCGTCAACCAGTCATTGGTGGGAGGGGTTGGGGATGGAGGGGGACGTTTGGCTTGCTTTCGGGTGGTTACTGCCCCTCCCAACTGGGAAGGCGTGAAAACCGAGTCACGAATCTCCTCCCTCTTACTGTCGTGTTGCGGGAGGCATGACAGTGCATCGGCAAGCGAGTTAGATGTCCCAGGGAAGTGGTGCAGTGTAAAATTGAACTTGGAGAAGAAATCAGCCCAACGCAGCTGCTTGGCGTTCAAGGAACGGGGGGAGTGGAGAAGCTCGAGGTTTTTGTGATCAGTTCATACCTCGAAAGGAACCCGCGCCCCCTCTAGCCAATGGCGCCAGGTAGCCAACGCTAAACGGATCGACCCCGCTTCTTTTTCCCACACCGACCAATTCCGTTCAGTATCGTTAAATTTCCTAGAAACATAGGCAAGGGGGTGCAATTTACCATCCTCCCCCTCTTGGAGGATCGCCCCTCCCATAGCAACGTCAGAAGCGTCTACATGTACAATGAGTTTCTTAAGTTCATTCGGGTGAGCTAATACAGGCTCCGACGTAAAAAGGGCCTTCAATTTGTCAAATGCCCGTTTGCACTCCGGAGACCATTCCAGTTTGGCCCCGGGTCGAGTGCAGTCGGGTGACTTCCCTTTCGTTTTAAGTAGATCAGTCAAGGGGAGAGCCACTTGAGCAAAGTTCGACAGGAATGATCTGTAAAAGTTCGCGAATCCGAGGAACCCCTGGAGTTGCCTCCGGGGTTTGGGTGGCTCCCACCCCACCACATCCCTTATTTTGTCGGGGTCCATCTCAATTCCCTTTTGGGATATGCGGTAGCCTAAGAAAGGGATCTCCGACTTGTGAAATTCGCATTTGGACAGCTTAGCAAAGAGTTTATGCTTGTGCAACGTTTGTAACACCTCTCGCACCAGTTTCATGTGAGATTTCAGGTCAGGGGAATACAAAAGGATATCATCAAGGTAAACAAGGACCCCCTTGAATAAATACTTGTGGAGCACCTCATTAATTAAATTCATGAAGACTCCCGGCGCTCCCTGAAGCCCGAATGGCATAACTAAGTATTCAAATTGACCCAGGGGTGTATTGAAAGCCGTTTTGAACTCATCCCCCTTCCGTATTCGGACCCTGAAGTAGGCATCTCTGAGATCTAGCTTCGAGAAAATTTTCCCCCAGCCACTGCAGCCAACAAGTCTTTGATTAGGGGCATGGGGTAAGCGTTCGTGTTGGAGACTGCATTCAAGCCACGATAGTCGGTGCATAACCGCAACCCCCCGTCCTTCTTTTTCCAAAAAAGCACGGGAGCTGCAAACGGGGAGAATGCTGGCCGTATAAACCCCCTGCTCAGGTTTTTGTCAATAAATTTCCTCAGCTCCACCTTCTCCGATGGGCTCATAGAATATAATTTCCCTTTGGGCAATTTCTGGTTAGGCAAAATTTCAATCGCACAGTCTGAGTTTCTATGGGGTGGCAGTTCATCGGCTTCCTCCTCCCCAAAGACGGAAGCTAAATCGCGATACTCTGGAGGGATCCCCTCTAGTTCCGCTTCTGCCACCCCCGCCATCACTAGAGGAAGGTTACTGGAGCAGATACATTGTTCAGAATAACTTGGTTACACAAAGCAGGCGGTTATACAGGGAAGGGGGTGAATGGGGACCCCCCCTTCTACCAATCAGGGAATAACATGCGAATGGGAATCGAAAGTTACTACGCTAATGAAGTTCCCACCGCCCCCATTAATCTCAGCAAAGCTGCAGCTTTGAAAGAGATAGGAAAGCTCGCAGCTTGACTCTCCAAGGTCAGAATGTTCAGTCTACCAGATAGGGGTTACCAGAGCCACATTCCATTCTCATACACCAGGCATAAATCAACACCCCTACGATCCCAACCTCCCGCCCGTCACGCCACCATGGCGCCCATAGCCATCCTCCCCTCCCCTCCATCCATCATGGCAGGACTACCTGACATGCACCTACCTAGTTCACTTTAACTGTTACTACTTATGGCCTACCTTCTTACCAGGCCTCCTGCCTAACACTCACATTGAGTCAAGTGGAGAATCTTTCTCCTCAGACCAGACTGCCCCCTCTGTGAGACAAGTCCACAGAAGAGCAAAAGAACTGAGGGATCTTTCTCTCACCAGACCAATCCATCCCCTCTGTGAGACCAGACTGCAAATGGAAGAACACTGTCCCCTTCAGTTTAGCTCGGAGAGCAAGAACACCATTTTTCCACAGCTAACAGCTTAAGTCAGAAACTCCTCACAAAGTACGTAACAATCTCTTCACAGAATTCATATACTCTGATTGGCTAAAAACCGTCCTCAAGCATTGTGGGGATTGTAGGCTGTCTGTTTTCTACTCCCAGACAGGCCCCTCCTAGAGTTTAGGGCTCTAGGTCCTATCTCCATCCTGCACAGATCATGACACCTTGGCTGGGCACATGCCTGTATTCCAGTAGATGGGCAGTGTCTCATGGTCACCATTCAGTCCATTGCCCTGGCAACCTAGTTTTACAATCCAGCCTTGCTGTCATATTTAAGAGTCCTTAGCAATGTGTTAGCAGGTGGCTGCTTGGCAACACAGCTGTACTTTTAAAAGCTTAGAAGTGCTGTATAGACTGGTAAAGAACAGTGAAGGGTTAATTCTTCACAGAAGCAGAGAGCCTTGAGTAACAGACTACTCCAAGCCATCTGATTGGTTAGCATCAGCGGAGCAGAGGGAGACTTTAGAGCTGAATGCTGAGGAGGAGAATTCATTCAGAGTGCAACCCTGACTGAGAGCAGTTTAACACAGACAGGAAAACTGGGCAAAGTTGGCACAGACTAATGGGTAGTTAGACAGAGACTCCCAGGGCTTTTTTTGTAGCAGGAACTCCTTTGCATATTAGGCAACACACCCCAAATGTAGCCAATCCTCCAAGAGCTTACAGTAGCCCCTGTAAGAAGAGCTCTGTAAGCTCTTGGAGGATTGGCTACATTAGGGGTGTGTCGCCTAATATGCAAAGGAGTTTCTGCTACAAAAAGAGCCCTGGAGACTCCTATTTGGGCCAACGAAGGGGAATAGCTCTTCTAGAGAGAGAAGACTTTCTCTACCCAGTCAAACAGGAAGTTAGCTCTGAAGAGTACAGAGATCCCTGGTCTGGTGTGGTTAGAAACTGCCTATAGAAACCTTAAGAGTCAGTTAAAAACTCAAGATGAGTACTAGTGTTTCCAGAGAAGGGGTTTGGGTACTGGGAAGAGTGCACCAGTCTTCTGGAAACCAAAAGAGTCAGAGAATAAAAGAAAGTATACTGCAGTATTTGGGGGAAACAAAGGAACAAAAGCCTCTCAACATAAAGATTTTAAGTAACTCCAAATAGCTTAAGAAACTCTCATTAGCCTGAAATGTAAGAACTAAAGTCTGTGCATGTACTGGTTTTACCTCAGAAATTTCAACCCCTGATTTCACCTGACCTGTTCTCTCTGTGTGGAATAAAATATTTTGATAATTTGGAATATAGGACTTCCGGTTAATGGCAACTTGAAATCAGATGTGTCTCCGGGATGCTCCCGGGACACGATCTGAGCACCAGTGGTTTGGAGGATGGGGGGGGGGTGAGCAATCAGTACTCCCTGGGAGCCTTGGGGAAAAGGCTCCCAGCTAAGGGGCTTCTGAGGGGGTGGCCTCTTCTCCAGCTCAATGCTGGAGAATTGAGGCACTCCTTTGCCCCAGTGGTCCAGCCGCTGTGCATCTGAATGGATCTAGAGGTGCTGGCTAGGACAAGCAGCGGAGATCGTGCGAACAGATGATTGCAAGCGATGTCGTAAGACGAGCAAAGAGCTGTGAATTATGGAAAAGTGTGGAATTGGCAGTTTAAAAGAAAGCATCCCCCCTTAGCAGAAGCATGGGAAACGAGCGGGGGAGGGACTCCTCCCACACACAGAGCCTTTAAAGTAGAGCAGC
The DNA here is from genome assembly GCA_029375565.1 of Gekko gecko. Classification (NCBI taxonomy): domain Eukaryota; kingdom Metazoa; phylum Chordata; class Lepidosauria; order Squamata; family Gekkonidae; genus Gekko; species Gekko gecko. The sequence continues at coordinate 122,179,902 of JAPDNY010000006.1, read as the reverse complement.
AAGGGGAAAGCAGAAGAACAAACATAGAAACTAATTTTAAGAGCCTTACCAATCAAAGCTTAAGAGCATTGGAGACTTCCAAGGACTTTATAAACTTTCAGTTAATATAAACAATCCATAAAGATGGCGGGGAGGCAACTGGACAAAGGACAGAAAGCGAAACCACCAGGCAGCATGAGCCCGAGGCCGGAAGAAACCACAGAGTTTTCTAGGCTGCTAGCTGACTCTCTTCACCCCCTGCTGGACCAGATGACCAACATCAACCAGCAGTTGACAACTTTGAACCAGAATTTTGCAGCACAACAGTTGCAACTTGCTGAAAATACAAAGAAAACAGAGCAGGTGGTTGAAAAAGTGAAGGAACTTGATGCCAGCTCCACAAAAGCAGAGAAAACGATGCAAGTGTTAGAAAAGAAGCATGCTTCATTGGAAACTCAATTATTACAGCTACAAATGGAAAGAGCAAACATGGTACTCTGGTTCCAAGGGGTGTCAGAAGCCTCCAATGAGAATCTAAAGCAATTACTGAGCGAGGCACTGGCCCCAATGATGAATTTATAAGCAGAAGACAACTTAAGCGAAATGGATGTGGCCTACATATTCTCAAAGAGACATATAAGAGACTTAATCTTAAAAGCGACTACAAACACACCCCTGAAAATCAGAGGAAACAATATAAGGATCTTAAAATACATTCCATCTGAGATTAGAAAAAGGAGGCAGAAGTATAAGGAACTCATCCTCTTTTTGCAAACAAATAGCATTGTATACATGTGGTTAATTCCCGAAGGCGTCACTTTCAAAATAAAGGAAAGGAGAGAAAAAATTGACTATTTTCAAAGCTCGAGAATTTTTGCGGCTGCAACTGGGAGGTCCAGAAGAGGAGATGAAAGAAGAAGAAGATAGCAAACCTACAGGTGAGCTGGACTCTGTGTCTTCCGATGAAGACTCTGATGCAGAAAAGGGGGTGGCTGCTCCCAAACAAAGCTATCAACTGAGAGATAGCAAGGAGAAGCAAAACAAGAACTGAGACTCTGAAAGCCATACAAAGCCTTTTTATTACGGGATGATTTGGGGAGGGCTCTTGAATTGGGAAAATAGTTAAGCTCAAACAGTAGTGGGATTGTTAGATCATGGTCAATGCTTTTTAAAGCCTTTTATGGACTAACATGGATATAAGCATTATTGAAGATCTCCATCTCTTGGGATTTTAGTTAGTTGTGGTTATCTTTTCTTTCTCCCTTAGTGTAGATGTTTCCCTTCCCCCTTTTCTGTTATAGTTTGTAGTGTGTAGAAAATGCAAATAAAAAATTCCCCTTCGGGGGGGCCTCCCCCAAAAAAAGATAATTTGGAATATAAAAACATCTTGAGTACCATTAAAGTTAAAGGGTGCTCCCAATCTTTCCTTCAGGTTCCTGGGCTGAGCAAACAGCCAAAATATTATACTTTGACAGTGTGGGACAGCCAGAGTTCTTCAGGAAAGAAGAAAACACATTACTAGGGTGGCTCAGTCAGACAGGGGAAGAAAAACAGAGGGAAAATATTGCCTCTAAAATTTGGGAAGATTGTTTGGGTGATTGATAGAATCCTCACTTCATCCCATTGGAAGTTGGGTGAAGGGAATCCAACAGAAATGCAAAACAAATATAATAAGAAAACAAAAAAGTGTAATAATGAAAATGAGGGGAAGGAACATAAATTTTAAAACTAAAATGTACAAAAACTAACCTCCCCAGTTGGGCATGTCACTAATTTCAAATTGGATCGTATTGTGGCTACCTTCTAATGCAGTATTCTGGGTGTAGCAAATATGTTCAGACTTTCTACTATTTCTAGTGAACTTGTCCTCTACCTGCCATCAACTATTGCCTGGACGCTTACTATTAATACTAATTGTGTTTCCAATTCCAGGCTTGTCCTCTCTGCTATATGATTTACTAAGGGACTCTTATACCTCCAAATAGTATCAATGTATTAGGTCCAAAATTGATTCTTCTAGCATCAGTTTGGAGTCCCTAACCAACTGCGATGAGAACCAGTTATTTTGTATTATTCATCAGAGAATTTGAGATATAGAGAGCCAGACCATTGCTGTGGGAATTAACATGACTTGCTCTCCTTAGTTTTATGGCCTGTGGCCCACCCCAGGGCTAGGAGTTGCTTACATGCAAAATCTCATTAATCTTCGACAGCATCAAGTTTTTATGCTCACTAGACTGAATATTTTCCCTTCAGCTGTTCTTTCAGGTAGATATCACAATATACCTTTTGAGAACAGATTATGTAAATACTGTTCACTGGAACCTGACTCAGTTTCTCATATTTTACTTCACTGTCCCACATATTGTAAGCTTTGTCAACAACTTCTTGATCCTGTTATTTCCAACATTACTGGCTCCCCAGGGAGAATTACATAATATTTACTCGCTGATAAAACCATCAAACTGATGGAACTTGTGGCTGAGTATTTGGCTATTGTGTTGCATAAGGGTAATTACATTTCTAAAGCTAGGGCAGAGAATATTTGATTAATTTTTGCCCCCATTTATTGTTATTCTTTGATATGGTTATATTGTTTTATCTGGATAGTATCACTCCCATTTTGACTTTTATCTATGTAAGTTCATCTTTGTATTTTACCATATTTTATGCTGCTAAAGGTTAATGAAATTGAAACTGAATGACTGCATATAAGCATTAATTAATTGGTTTGAGACTTCAATGTGTCTTGCAGCAGTGTGCTCTAGTGGTCAGAGTGTTCTACTAGGATCCAGATGACCCAGGTTCATATCCCCACTCTGCCATGAAAGCTTGTTGGGTGAACTTGGGCCAATCATGTTCAGCCTAACCTAACAGGGTCGTTAAGAGAATAAAACGGAGAAGAGGAGAATGATGTGAGTCGCTCTGGGTCTCCACTGGGGAGAAATGTAGGGTATACATGAAACAAATTAATAGTACTGCTGCTGTGGAAATATAATTTCCCCTGCATCCAACTAAAGACCTGTTAGTGTTGGACTAAAGCATTTTCAGACAAGCTACAGATGTAGTAAGAGGCCAATTCATTACTCCTACTGAATCTTTATAATTATTTTGGGAGTATTTATTGTTCAGTCACAATATGGCTGAGTTCAGACTTGCAATTTGCCCCACTATAGCCACTTTTCAGCCACATCTCCCAACCGGATTAAAGGGGGCATTCACACAGGCACATCTGCCTGGCATTCCCCACCCGTAGGCAACCCATGCTGTTCCGCTTCGCTCCTGTGTTAAAAAGATACCTGACAAAAGTGGTAGCAAATCCCAGAGAGTGCCTTTATCCCACATTATTCTGCTTCCTGGAAGTGTGAACGCAAAGCCGAAAAGCTGGGAGCAACCCGCTTCTATAGTGTGCACCGGGTGTTTCTGTGCATAAGGCAGCAGCAATCAGATTGGCTGCGCTCCACTCTACTGCCCAATGTGGTACCGGTGCAACAGGGTCCACCCGAAATCGGCCGGATGTGCTTATGCGCATAAGTGCATATGTGCTGATGCACCCATACACACATAGATGAAAAAGCTATTTACAGCCTCGCCTCCAGGCCAACAGTCTGAACACTCCTGCACACCTCGTCCCAGTATGCTCCCGCATCTGTCGGCCCCATGTGACCGGGAAAACCCGGAACAGTATTCTGGGGCTTTTTTGCCACGACTGGCTTCCACTGCAAACTGCCAGTCTGAACTCAGCCTATGTTTCTCTACGATGACACTAAAATACTCCCACAAGTTTACATATTAAAGGGATTGTTCACACTTTCCAATTTTGAGAAAGATAAACCATGCAAATATAGCATTTTTATTTACAGGAGGCTTTTGTCATCCTGCACGCCAAAACACAACATATACATGTCTGGAAAACACATTTCTGGATGACTTGTGCAGATGTGAAAGCCTGCAAGTATATGTTGAGAGGCAAAATTTGTCTTTGGTGCTTGGGGTCATGTAGAATCATAGAGTTAGAAGGGGGCATACAGACCATCTAGTCCAACGCCCTGCCCAATGTCCAACCCACTGCCCTGAGTGAGTAAAACATGCTTACACTATTCTACATGCAGCTTCTGATTATCATTTAAACATTATGAGCCCTAAAGGAATGTGGGTAGACAGCTTGTGGTATGAGTACCACAAATGGCACAGTCAATGGGGGGTCTGTTTGGGGCATACCTGAAAAGGATTATGAAGGCCTGGCTGTGGCCTACTGTCAGGCTTCAGCTTATGGTTGCCAGTCCTGGGTTAGTAAATTCATGGGGAGGGGAGGGAGCTCAACAGAGATGAGATACCATATAGCCCATCCTCTGAAGCTGCCATTTTCTCTTGGGGAACTGATTTTTGTAGTCTCAAGATCAGTTGTAATTGTAGAAGAACTCAAGACCCTGCCTGGAAGTTGGCAGCATTACTTTCATAAGAATATAAGAGAAGCCAATGTTGGATCAGGCCAATGGTCCATCCAGTCCAACACTCTATCACACAGTGGCCAAAAATACCAGGTGCCATCAGGAGGTCCACCAGTGGGGCCAGGACATTAGAAGCTCCCCCATTGTCCCCCCCCAAGCATCAGGAATACAGAGCATCACTTTCCCCAGAGTTCCTATCTATACCTTGTGGCTAATAGCCACTGGATCTCTGCTCCATATGCTTATCTAATTCCCCTTTGAAGCCATCCATGCTGGTAGCCACCACCACCTCCTATGGCAGGGAATTCCATGTATTAATCAGTCATTGGGTGAAGAAATAATTCCTTTTATCTGTTCTAACCTGACTGCTTAGCAACTTCATTGAGTGCCCATGAGTTCTTGTACTGTGAGAAAGGGAGAAAAGTACTTCTTTCTCTACCTGCTCTATCCCATGCATAATCTTATAAACCTCGATCACGTCACCCCTCAGCCATCGTTTCTCCAAGCTAAAGAGCCCCAAGCACTTTAACCTTTCTTCATAGGGAAAGTGTCCCGACCTTTTTATCATTCTAGTTGCCCTTTTCTGCACTTTTTCCAATGCTATAATATCCTTTCTGAGCTGTGGCGACCAGAACTGTACACAGTATTCCAAATGAGTCCACACCATCGATTTATACAGGGGCATTATGATACTGGCTGATTTGTTTTCAATTCCCTTCCTAATAATCCCCACCATAACATTGGCCTTTTTTTATTGCAGTAGCGCACTGTCTCAACATTTTCAGTGAGTTATCTACTACGACTCCAAGATCTCTTTCTTGGTCAGTCTCTGCCAGTTCAGACTCTATCCACGTTTATTTATAGTTAGGATTTTTGGCTCCAATGTGCATCACTTTGCACTTGGCCACATTGAACCCCATTTGCCATGCTGATGCCCACTCGCCCATCCTCGACATTGAACCCCATTTGCCATCACTTGGAGTGCCTCACAATCCTCCCTGGTTTTCACCACCCTGAACAATTTTGTGTAATCTGCAAATTTAGCCACTTCACTGCTTACTCCCAACTCCAAATCATTAATGAACACGTTAAAAAGTATTGGACCCAGTAGTGATCCCTGTGGTACCTCACTGCTTACCACCCTCCACTGAGAAAATTGCCCATTTATACTCACTCTCGGTTTCCTATTAATTAGCCAGTTTTTGATCCACAAAAGTACTTGTCCTTTTATCCCATGACTATTGAGCTTACTTAGGAGCCTTTGATGAGGAACTTTATCCAAAGCTTTCTGGAAGTCAAGGTAAAATCTATTGGGTCCCGTTATCCACATGTTTCTTCACTCCCTCAAAGAACACAAACAGGTTAGTGAGACAAGATCTTCCCTTACAGAACCCATACTGAGTCTGCCTCAATAGTTTTTGTTCATCAGTGTGCCTACTAATTCTTTCCTTAATAACAGTTTCCACCAATTTACCTGGTATTGAAGTCAGACTGACTGTCCTGTAATTTCCCAGATCTCCTTTGGAACCCTTTTTAAAGATGGGAGTGACATTAGCTACCTTCCAGTCCTCAGGAATGCAGGCAGATTTTAATGAAAGATTACATATTTTTATCAGGAGATCCACAAGTTCACATTTGAGTTCTTTCAGAACTCTCGGATATATGCAATCTGGGCCTGGTGATTTATCAGTTTTTAAGTTATCTATCAGTTGTAGGACCTCCTCTCTCATCACCTCAATCTGACTCAGGTCTTTCAACATCCCTCCCAAAATCAGCGGTTCTGGAGTGGGCAAGCACTTCTCATCTTCCACAGTGAAGACAGAGGCAAAAAATGCATTCAGCTTCTCAGCCATTTCCCTATCATCCTTCACTACTCCTTTTACCCGTTGGTCATCCAAGGGCCCCACTGCTTCCCTGGCTGCTTTTCTTTGGTATGTGTGACAAACTGTGCTGTAAAAGCTCATATGTGTTGTGTAAACATGTGAAGGACTTTGAAGGGTTAATGCCTCACAGTGAGCCTTGAGTGACAGGCTGCTCAAAAGGATTTGATTAGTTAGCATTAGTTGAGCAGAAGGACTTGGGAACTGACTGCTGAAGAGAACTCAGTTTAACTCTGGCTGAGAACTGGAACAGTTTAGCACTGACTTTAGAGAGTTCAGCACTGAATGAGAAAAGTTTAACACTGACTGAGGACTGGGAAGGTTGGCAAGGAGGAGTGGGAGGATCAGTGAAGACCCCCCCCCCATTCAGGCTAGAAAAAGGGATAGATCTTCTAGTTAGAGAAGTGATTCCTTGCCCAGTTGGAAAGGGAGATAACTCAAAGAGTGGAGTGATCCCTGATGTGTTTAGAGAAGGAATTTGGGTACTTGGTAGTTATCCCTGCCTTCTGAAACCTGAAGAATCAGTTAAACTCAAGAAAGTGAACCAGAGTTTATAGGAAACACTTTGTGAAAAGCTTTAAACGCTCACTTGCTGGAAACATATGAATGTTAAATTAGCAAATTACCTCAGAGTTCATTATAGATTTACCTTAGACATTTTACCCCTGATTTCACCTGACCTTTTCCCCTCTATGGTGAATAACACATTTTGTTTAATTTTGAACTTTAAAAGGCCTCTTGTGCCATTTTCAGATGTTTAAGTTAAAGAGGGTGATCTTGTCTCAAGTTTCTGGGCTTAGCCAGTATAAAAATACAATAAAGTGACAGGGTGGGACAGCCATTTATCTTCAGATAAAGAAAAAAATAGAGAAAACAGAGAGAAAATCTTGCATCTGAGTGAAGGAACTGGGCTAGGTTGTCATAGTATGCTTCTCTGGTAGTGACGATGCCTGCACCTTAGCTCAGTAGCTAGAAGCAAAATCACTCTCATACCCCAAGAACAGAGTTGTAATGTTGTAGGGTTTGACTTAACACTCAGAGGGGACAGGCTGTTTTCTTGTGGGCTTGAGAGCCCTTGCCAGTTGTTCCATATGTCTATATCTACCTGGGTGCTCCCACCTTGGGCCATTATGTGCTTCATGTGTTAATACAAGACTGACATGGAAAAGGAGTAGCTGAAACCTGGACAGTAATGCCTCCTTTGCATTGCCACCAACTGGCTGCCAACTGTCAGTAGTGTAGGAGAAGACATCTGGAGAGCTAACATTCATTGCTGATACTACTGGCCAGGTCTGATTTAAGTGGCTCTGCACTGGCAAAGCTCATGAAGCTTGGCTCTGCTTGCTCCTGGCTGTCAGTGGCCCTCCAAAAAAATAGCCCATCAGGAACTTTCCCTATAACTTAAATGGACAGTCCACTCCTGCCTCATGCCTAGTGTTTGGACTTCCTAACATCCATGTGACCATAGACCATAGATGGAACCAAGATACTGGACTAGGTGGAGCTGTAGTTTGATTCAGTCTCATTCTGAGTTTTCTGCCAGCAGCACTCTAGCCATTGTCCCTCCCATTTCATTGCCATCCACTCATCCATGAACCAGAGAGATTACTTGGCTCTGTTGTTAGCCGAACTGCTTATCTACGCAGTGGCTGACTAACTTTTGAGGTCTTTTTGCCAATGTATACAGAGAAACCGGTGTCTGTCGGCTGAGAAGCCTATTTCTTCAAGGAATGATGCTTGACAAAGGTTTCTTAATTTGAATCAAGATTCTCTTTACTGAAGGTTCTTATCATTACAGTCATACAAAAACAGATACACACACACATACATTCAAGTTCCTTTTAGATACAGTAGAAATGGAAAACAATATTGGGATTTAAGCTAAAGGTATGTCTTCAGGAGGGGAAAAGCAATTATACTTATCTGCTTCAGGAGATGTTGGTTCTTCCAGTGCTCAGGAACAAGGATTGTTTCTAACTAAGGATTCCTTACTTTTGCTACACACAGATAGGCCAGCTATATGTGTGAGGGTTCCTTGGTCGCGACTCCAAGTTACCACAATAAGTTACCTTAGCTATCTTGTTGATATGAAGAAGGAGCAGCGACTGCAGAAGTCAGAGCAAGCAAAAACCCAGCAACAAAAGGTTGCACCCCCTTTTATCAGTTAGTCTGGGGGCTGGCTTGGGGTGTTTCTGGGTCCATCCCATCCCTATACCATTGGCTAAAGGATGTGGGGGTTCCCTCCTCCTAAGGTGGGGCAATGCTGAAAATCTACACCTTTCTACAAGGGAGGATTTTGGTCCAGGTGTCAAGATGGGTTGGCATGGAAACCTTTAGGTATGTAGATGGATCTGGCCGGGTCTTCATACATGCAAATGCCAAGCATCCTGTGGGTACATGCGAGATAGAGATTCCTCAATGGTGGAAAGTTGTTGTTTTTACATTCTGTGGAAAGGACCGTAATGGAGATGCTAATGGAGATGCTTCTTGCTCCCAAAGGCTGCTGGGTAAATGTGTAAGATGCGTCTGTGACCTCATTTGCATGGAGATACAGGCTGTGTGGTACCTCATTTTACAGAGAGAGTCACATTAACTCAAGCATACATTCTCCCAAAGCAAAGACTCTTGCTGGCACCATTCCTGGTGTGCATGCAGGTCAGAAAATAACAAATAAAAGCATTTTCAAAGTTCACCTCCTAACAGTGTCCAGGATGAGAGGGCACTTAGGGGCAATTGGGTCAATAGTCCAGGCTATCTCTGTATTCCAGAGAGTGGTCAGAGCCTTGACAGACTTGTCAGAAACTGAAGTAGGAAAATCCTCAAGTGCACAGAGGAAGCCATCAGGATCCATCAGGCACCTGGGGCAGACCACATTAATGGGTCCAGCACCACTGTGGAGAAAAGAAGAGTCAGTAAGTCTGAACTCTATCAGGTCTATCTGTCCATGGCAAGAGAGTAAGCTTTAACTCCCCCACCTCCAGATCACCCTTCCCAACAGTGTAATAGACCAAATCTAGTGTGTGCCATGCTAAATGTGTGGGTCCAGCAATCACTTGGGACAAGTCTGTGGTCATCATTGAAGCCATGAAATCCTGTGCCTCTCCTGATAGCCTCTGCATCAAAGTTAAAGTCACTCAGGACTACCAGCCTTGGGGGTTTCCACTAGCATGCCCAAGACCAGATCAGCTAGCTCAGGAAGAGAGATGGCTGGGCAGGAGGGTGGAGGGTACAGAAGCAGAATCTCTACCATGTCCCAGTCACTACCCATTTTATCCTCTAAACCTTCAAACATGGGGAGCAAGGGAATGGAGATGTCCTATTTCTTTTGGCAGTACCTATTGTTACTGGAACGACCTGAAGAAACTGGTAAGAAAGATTTTGTTCCCAGACTGGAGGATAAGATAAGCAAATCTGCTCCAATTCAGATCAAACTGTAATCAAAGGAAGTTCCCACAGAGTGCTAGGTAATAAAATTACTTCGTATTGACTCCAAACAAGGACACCTAGTCTTCTCTATGGCAAGATCAAACGTGTTAGAAAAATAGCCATATCTGACTAACATCACACAATTGACGTTTATCCCCTTTTCTTTATCGCAGGGGGTGGGATAGAAAGGTGAGAAGATATTTTTGATACTGTGTTGATAGTGTGTATGAAGCAATTGAGTGGCATCTGATCCTCTAAGTGTTCTGTGGGCACAAATATCTTTGAAATATATGAATCACAAACCAGTGTACAGCTTTAAGGACTGAGTTGATCACGAACACCTTTAGGCTATATTATGTAACAATACATGTCTTTTGGTTGTGGTACAGCCAGCAATATAGTCATGGAACACTTTGTGACTATAGAAATGCAGCTTACCTGCTGGCATGCTCAGCTCTTGAGTCTGCAGTTTAACACCAATGAATGATGATAGTGATGATGAGGACTATGGTGTCATCAGCATACATAGTGCCTTCCTGAGTTACATAGGCAAAAATAGACAAGCCCGTGCTCTAAGGAGTTGGCAACCTAAAATGGAAAACAACAGAGAGCAAGAGGGACAAGAAAGGGGAAGGATGAATGTTGGCACATGTGGATCCTTAAAGCTTGGTTGTGGAGTTGGGAATGAGGATTAAGAGGATAAGCCAAAGACCACATGGAAAAGGTGAGATTTGAGGAAGAATTTGAAGGAAAGGAGAAAAGTGGCATGAAATAGATGAAAAGAGGTATCTTGTTGTTCAGAAAAATTATATCTACTAGCTAGGGAAAGCAGACACAATCCCATAGCAAAGATAAGTGGATTTGGGCCCAAGAGCACCCCTAAACTACAGAACCATTACTTCAAGAGGAATGCATCCCCATCAGAATGAGTGACACTTAAGTCCTAGGTTAGACCTTCCACTCACTAGTAACTCTTCCATCAGTTTGGGATTAAACTTCAGTTTTTTGGCCCACATCCTCTCCAAAGCTGACTCAGGCACTGGTATAGGGTTTCTACAGCCTCCCTGGAAACAGAAAAATGAGATAGAGCTGAGTGTCATCCATGTATTAGTAACAACCCAGCCCAAATCTCCAGATGACCTCATCTAACAGTTCTCTGTAGATGTTAAGGGGCATGGGGGACAAGATGGAACCTTGTAGGACTCCACAGGCTGAAAGCCAAGGGGCTGAGCAGTAGTTGCCCAGCACTACCTTCTGGAACCTCCCCTCCAGGGAGGACCAGGACCACTGCAAAATGGTGCCTCCCAGTCACAACCCAGAAAGATGGTCCAGAAGGATACCATGATTGATGGTACTGAAAGCTTCTGAACGGTCCAGGAGAATCAACAGAGTCACATTCCCTCTGTCCATCTTCTGGCATTGGTCATCCACAAGGGTGACCAAGGCTGTTTCAGTCCCGTAATCAGGCCTGAAAGTAGATTTGAAAGGATCCAAACAATCTGTTTAATCGAGGAATACTTGAAGTTGTCCAGCCACCACCCATTCAACCACCTTGCTCAAGAATGAAATATTTGTGAGTGGTTAATAGTTATAGAAATCTCCTGGATCTAGGGGAGGCTCCTTTAGTAGTGGATGCACCACAGCTGGTTTTAAAGCCCGGGGATCACTCCTTCTCTCAAAGAGGCATTAATTACCTCTCATACCCAGTCAGCTCCCCTGGAAGGTTTAAGTAGCCAGGAAGGTCAAGAGTCATACAAGCAGCTGGTAGGCCTCAAATCTCCAAGGGCTCTGGTCACATCCTCAGACTGAATAAACTGAAATGTATTCTGAACAGTTGAACAAATTGATACACTGGCACCATCTGACCCTGTTATTGCTAATGTAGAGTCCAAATATGTATAAATATGGAATATTTTATTTGCAAAGTGTTGAACAAAACAGTCACAGTAGGCCATTGAGCAGTTCACCTCCTCCTGCAGGCCAGATGATCATCTGGAACAGTACCACTTGTATCTTTGCCACCATCACCACCATGGAGTATGCTTTAAAATCAGCTTTAGCCCACATTTTATTGGATTTATTTTTTTCCACTGTCTCCACTATAATTCTAGCCATCACCCCAGGCCCATAGCCAGGATATTTTTCTTCAGGGGGCATTAAAATTTCTTAGGGTGAAGTTGTTTAAATTAAAGCTAAACAAATTAAATTAAAGTTAATTGAATAATTAATGGCAGTCCAGCAACCTCTCCATAAACTAAAGGGCTACTAGCACTCTAACACCTGAGAGAAGGTGCTTGGCAGTGTTCTCTCTAAGCTGGGTTAGTGTGCGTTAGCTCACAATCTTTTAGCCTCGGCCCTGGCTCACACATTTTTGTCTTAGCTCTGGAAGGATGGCTCCAGAGCAAACTAATTTATTCAATAGTCAGATCACTCACTCACAACTTTAATGCCAGTAGCTCACAAAGTAGAATTTTTGCTCATAAGACTCCACAGCTTAGAGGGAGCATTGGTGCTTGGGGGCAATTGCATGAACCTTTCAGGTTATTTCCTTGTTCCAGAAGTCAACCAAGGCACCGACAAGAGCACCAACCATATCACCAGCAAAATCCCCTAAAGCCATCAGAAAGCCATTCAAATGCATCATTTTAATGGATCCCACACCCCTCAGAGTCTTGGTATCCCTGTAAGTCTAAACCTGAATAAATAGGGTCCTTTGTCATCAATTCTTCCATCACCAAATCACATTCTCCCCACTCGAAACAAATTATTAGATCAAGATATAGTACCAGTTATTACCTGAGTCAAGCTCACAGCTGTCATGGAGGCCATGTAATCCTGAAATGCTCCCGACAAGACAACCTCAGTATGAATGTTGAAGTCCTCCAAGACAACCAGCCTAGGGGTCCTTCAACATCACCCCCAAGACTATTGTTAGGCCTTGGGGTGGGTTGTACACCTAAAGAATCCTAATCCTGTCTCTCAGTCCTAACAATAGGTAAAAAGACTCAATCTAGAAGTGTTTTAGATGGGGCATCATGTTAGGGGGATAGCTTCCTTATGGAGTACAGTGACACCACTCCCCAGCCTGCCAGACTTATGCTGATGTATCACCAAGTACACAGTTGGGATAGGTTAACCACTCCCCCAGCCAAATCTCAGCATCTAGTGTACTTAGTCTCCAGACAGCTGAGCCAACAGGTCACAGTTTCTTCAGCTTGCACCAAAGGCTTGCACCTGTGGTACCTGCTGTACCTGCAAGGAAAGAGGCACAATGGCTCTGCAACAGTGGTTGTTGAACAACTGCTGGCAACTCTGCTAACTCTGGCTAACAAGCTCAAAAACTTTTCCCTGCAAAAAAAGAAAAGAAAAGAGGGGGACTACATTATATGATTGTAGAAAGAACATGGTTAAAACCTGACTGGGTATTGTAATTTGGGATTGGAGAATGTGAATGTATTGGCTTTGAACAGTTTTAAAAATACTGACAAATGAAATGAAATAGTAAAATAATTAATTGGTATAAGATAAACTTATATTAGAATAAATATATGAAAATGAGCAAAACTGGCAAGACAGATAACTGAGGGATCGATGAATTGCACCTCCGCACCGAGGGCTCCCTATGGAAATTGCGATGATGTGCATACTGCAAAGGGGGGGGGGGACAACGGCACAGAGTCAGGATGGCCTGATCAGAACATCCCGACACCATGAGAGCGTGCTGGAGTGATCAAACACAGGAAAGCCCATCCATGGCCCATCGCAACCCATTAACTACCAGATTTTCCCTGGTGTCTTTTAACTTCACTTCTGCGGCAGAGCAGAATGGGTTGCCGATGGCTGTGGGGTGCTTCCCAGTTGTTGTGGTCTGACCGTGCCCTTTAAATCCACCTGACATTCGCACCTATGTCACGTCTAATTGTGCGTATGATCGCAGCCCAATTTAAGGAAAATAAACAAGAAACCACTAAGTTAGCTAAGGTTATCAAAAAAGGATGAAAAAACAGAAAAGACTCAACAGAAAGTAATAGAATTAGCAGAAGCACAACAGTTGTCAGATGATAGAATGATTAAGCTGGAAATGGATAGAGCGGCTTATATGCTGAGATTCCAGAACATTCCAGAGGATAAGGAAGAGGACTTGTCCACTTTATTAGCACAATCACTTGCATCAGAAATGGAAGTTGAAACTGATGATCTTTAAAGTGAAATAAACTTGATTTATAAAGTAAATTCAAGCTATGCCAGAAAGAACAAAGTACCAAGAGTAGTTCACGTAAACTTTACTAAAAGAGCAGTGCAAGATGAGGTGCTGAGGAGAATGAGAGACAAAGATCTAATTATAAAAAGAAATGTGATTAAGATTTTGAAAGAGGTATCATGGAGAATGAGACAGAAGAGGAAAAAGTATGATTCCCTCTCATAAGTATTGAAAGCCAATGATATTTCTTATAGATGGCTGATACCAGAAGGTCTCTTCTTTTCATATGAAGGCCAGAGATATAGAATAAACTCAACATTGAAAGTGCAAGACTTTTTGAAGAAATATGGAAAGAGACTTTCCTCTAATAGGGGAAAGTTCAAAGAAGAGGAATTGGATAAAGAAAAAGAAGAAGATTTAGAGACCCAATCACAGGACAGCCAGGGAGAATCAGATACAGATCAAGAAGAAGGGGCCAAGGCAGCACCATGAATGGAAACAAGAAGACAGACCAAATATAAGCAAGCTGATAATAAAGTAAAGACATGTGATGGATAGAGAACAAATTAGAATCCTTACAATTAATGTGAATGGACTTAATTTAACCCAGAAGAGGAAAAGGACATTTTTACAGTTGCAGAATTTAAATTTGGACATAATTTGCCTACAAGAAACCCATATTATATGAACTAATCAGCAATTATTAGAGTGTAACAGACTGGGGAAAACTTTTATAGCTTCAGATCCAAAGAATAAGAAATGAGGTGTAGTAACATATATTAAAGAGAAGCTCAACCCTAAATGTATTTTTGCCTCTGAAGATGGTAGAATTTTGATGGTGAAAATTCAAAGAGAGGGGGGAAATTTTTTAGTGATCAGTATTTATGTACTAACAGGAGCTGCAGTGGCTCAAGTGGTTAAGATGCTGAACTGCAGGCTGTGGAAGGTCAGTAGTTCAACAGTTCGAGACCCAAGAGTGCCACATGACGGAGTGAGCTCCCGTCTCTAGTTCCAGCTCCTGCCAACCTAGCAGTTCGAAAGCAAGAAATTGCAAGTAAATAAATAGGTACCACTTCGGTGGGAAGGTAACAGCATTCCATGCACCTTGGTGTTTAGTCATGCCAGCCACATGACCACGGAAATGTCTTCAGACAGCGCTGGCTCTTCGGCTTTGAAACGGAGATGAGCACCGCAACCCTAGAGTTGGATTTGACTGGCTTTTGAGCAAGGGAATCTTTACCTTTACCTTTATTTATGTACTAAATTACTAACAAGAAAATTTTTATAAGGATTTGGAACAGGAATTACCAACTCATGAATATGAAGAACATTGCCTGATTGGAGACTATAATGCAGTTTTCAATAAAGCCCTACATGGTCAGGGACCTAAATACCTAAGAGACTGCATCTCCCCATATGTTCCCCAGAGAGCACTGTGGTCAGGGGCCCAGAATCGGCTGGCCCTCCTGGGTCCTAAGGATGCTAAGCTGCCAACAACCAGAGCCAGGGCCTTTTCAGTGGTGGCCCCAGCCTGGTGGAATGAGCTCCCAGAGGAGATCAGGGCCCTGCGGGACCTTCTGCAGTTCTGCAGGGCCTGTAAAATGGAGCTCTTCTGCCAGGCTTTTGGGAGCCACCACCACCAATGAAGAACATCGGTTGGTTAAAAGGGAGAGGGCCCTGGAGCCTGAAAATTGTCATCAAACAGCCTTAAAGAACAGTGAACTCTGCAGGGACATCCAACCAACACCGAGGCTGATTGTGAGAGGAGAATGTTCTATATTGGCTGCTACCACTATATGATTATTAAGACCCACTAGCACTTTATTATGATTTTATATTTGCTTTAACTACAACTATGTTTTAATGTAATTATCTGTTTTTATATGAGCCACCCAAAGCCAGGTTCAGCCAGGAGGGCAGGGTAAAAATCTGAAAAATTAATAAATAGAAAAACAGCTAAGCAAACTAAAAAACCTGGAACACTCCTGCCAAAGATAGCAGAATAATATAATTTAGTTGATGCCTGGAGAACAAGAAATCCAAGAACAAAGGACTTTACTTTTTACTCCCAAAGGCACTAGTCTAGAATCAATATGTGTTGGGTCTCAATGACTTTGATGAAGAATGTAGGAGAAACAGATATTTTACCAAAGACTTTTGCAGTTCATAATCCTGTACTTTTTAAGATGACTGGCATTTCCAAGAAATTTAGTTGGAAATTGAATATACAGCACTTGAAAAATGAGAAGTTTGTGACGAAGACAAAAAAATAGCTAGAACATTTTTTCAAACAAAATATTCAACCAAATAGCTCCATAAATACAGTCTGGGATGCAAATAAGGCCTTCTTCAGAGGAATGGCAATTAAATTTGCAGCAAAGCAAAAGAAAGACAGGTCAAAGAAATTCCAGGAGTTGAAAGATGAAAAATATACTAGGCAAAGAGTATTTCTGTAGACAAACAGAGAGAGTACCTTAAGAAATACAATAATATTAAATTAAGCAAAGAACAGAAAATAAAATTAAATGGACCTATAACAGTACAAGAAATTGTAGATAAAATCAAGAAACAAAATAAAGGTAAAACACATGGATTAGATGGACTCCCAATAGACTACTATAGCATTTTTGAAGATTCCCTACCTGGGCTCTTTTTGTAGCAGGAACTCCTTTGCATATTAGGTTACACACCCCTAATGTAGCCAATCCTCCAAGAGCTTACAGAGGTTACTGTAAGGTCTTGGAGGACTGGTTACATTAGGGTGTGTCATCTAATATGCAAAGGAGTTCCTGCTACAAAAAGAGCCCTGTATGCCTACTAATACCATATTAAAAAAGTGTTGGAAAATATACTGGAAGAAGGGAATTTACCACAGTCATGGAAAGAAGCTACTATCTCTTTGATACATAAAGAAAATATAGACTTTAAAGAAGTGAAAAACTATGGACTTATTTTGCTTCTAAATGTGGATTACAAAATCTTTGCAGCTATCTTAGCGCAGCATTTGAAGAAGGTATTACTAGATATAATACATTAAGATCAAGCAGGCTTCTTGCCAAAGAGACAACTGAGAAACAATGTGAGAATAATTGCAAATATTTTGGAATCTTATAAAGCACATCCAGAAAAACAAATGGCATTAATTTTTTTAGATGCAGAGAAAGCTTTTGACAATATTAGTTGGAACTTTATTATTGAGCAATTATGAGAGATTGATGCTGGAGAAGAGTTCATTAAGATGACTCAGCAATTTATATTCAACAAAGCGTCAAAGTGAGAATCAATTGAGATCTAATGAAAGAGATAGCAATTGAGAAGGGAATGAGACAAGGATGTCCATTATCCCCATTATTATTTATTCGCACTTTGGAAGTATTAAACAACTTGATCAGAGAAGATAAAGATAGTAGAGGAACA
This sequence comes from Gekko gecko, assembly GCA_029375565.1. Taxonomy (NCBI): domain Eukaryota; kingdom Metazoa; phylum Chordata; class Lepidosauria; order Squamata; family Gekkonidae; genus Gekko; species Gekko gecko. The sequence continues at coordinate 122,162,548 of JAPDNY010000006.1, read as the reverse complement.
ACAATACATGGAGAAGAATATAAAGTACAAGCCTTTGCTTTTATTTTAGAAGATCCCAGCACTTCTATAGACAGCCTGATGAAGAACTTAATGGAATTTGGAGAGATGGCAGGAATGAAAGTGAATAGACAAAAGACAAATATCATTGCAAAGAAATATAACACAATCTATAACAAAAGAGCTAGTAGAGAAAACAGGATTTCAATTAGAGCATAAAGTGAAATATTTAGGTATTACCTTGGCCCAGGACAGACTGGCAATTTGCCCCGGTATCGAGTCGCGGCAAAAAAAACCCGGAGTAAACGATACCGGGTTTTCCCGTCCACACAGCGGGGGCCTCTGCCGGAAGAAACGGGATGGAGGCGTGCGGGACCGTTCAGACTGCCGCGCCGGAGGCGCGCTATATTCGCTGTTCCCCCATTATTTCGGCTGTGGGCGTATGTGCGCATGAGCGCATGAGCGCTCATGCGGTCATGCGCATAAGCGCATTTCGGCGATTTTTTTTTTTTTTGCCCTGCAACGCCGGCACCGCATTGGGCAGTGGAGCGGAGCTCAGCCAATCACGCCGCTGCTGCCTCATGCCCAACGCGGGTTGCTCCCGGCTTTTCAGCTGCGCGTTCAGACTCCCCGGAAGCGGGGAAACACGCGACGAATGCAGACTTTCACGATTTGCGACGGCTTTTATCAGGTGTTTTTTTAAACCGGCTCTGAAGTGCGAGGGCTCCAGTAAGCTCCGGGTGGGGGACACCAGGCAGATGTGCCTGTGTGAACGTTCCATTTACTCCGATATTGAGTCGCTGTCAGGGTCCCATCCCGCGGCAAATTGCCAGTCTGTCCTCAGCCCTTGACAAATAAATGTAGTTCTCTGATGGAAGATAATTATTTGAAACTATTTAAAGAAATCCAAAAAGACTTGGAAAAATGGAATAACTTGCCATTGTCTTTTATGGGAAGAATAGCTGCGATCAGAATGAATATACTTCCTAAATTTCTTTTTCTTTTTCAAACTATTCCAATATTATTAAAACAACCGTACTTCCAGGAACTGAACAAAATAACAATGAAATTTATATGGCAAGGGAAGAAACCTAGAATAAAATTGAAGGCATTACAGAACTTTAAGCAGAATGCAGGCTTTGGTCTTCCTGACTGGGGAATATATTTTATAAAGCTTGTGCACTGACATGGATTAAAGAATGGATAAGAATTGAAAACACGAGACTGTTAAAATTGGAGGGACATGATTTAAAGCTAGGATGGCATGCCTATCTCTTATATCAAAAAGCGGATAACCATAAATACTTTAAAAACCAATTGGTGAAGAAAGCATTGTTGTTAGTATCGGAAAGAATGAGGCATAAAATATATGCAAAGATCCCAAAATGTGTCTCTCCAGTAGAAGCATTTACTCAACCTAGATTATCAGAGAAGAAAAAAGTACTTAGATTTGAAGACTTATTAGGAAAGGAAGATAGGTTGAAGTCCAAAGAAGAACTAGAGGAACAAGATATATATTTGGATTGGTGGACAAGAGTACAGCTAGAATCTAGATATGCTAAAGATAAACTTCAAGGGTTTGTTGCAGAACAATCAGAGTTTGATTCACTTTTATATGAAACAAATGAGAAATTGATTAAGAGATTTTATGTGTATTTGTTACAGATAAAGATGGAGGATGAGGTGGTTAAAGAATGTATGTTAAAATGGGCCCAAAATTTTGGTTATAATATTGATCTTGACTATTGGTTGCAAATATGGAAAACAAATGTTAAAATAACAAAATTGGTTGTCTTTAAACAGAATTTATATAAAATGTTTATAGGTGGCATATAACACCAGAGAAACTAGCCATATTGTATCCTGCAATGTCTGATAAGTGCTGGAAATGTAAGACACAGGTGGGAAGTTATTTCCATGTTTGGTGGAAGTGTAAAGAGGTGATGTTATATTAGAGAAGGGTTCATGAAATGTTACAGAAAATATGTTTGTTACTGCTACCATATAAACCTGAAATGTTCCTGTTTAATATTATGCCTGATGTAAAAGACAAAAAAAATAAATATCTAATTATACATATAGTTACGGCAGCAAGAATTCTTTATTCTAAGCACTGGAAGAAAGCAGAGATACCAACGGAAAGAGAACTTTTGACCAAAAAAAAAAGTAAACAGCAGAAATGGATACACTGTCAAACCTGTTGAAGGACAGAAGAAAACAAAATGTGAGGAAACAACTGGACACTATTTTATGACTGGGTGGAAAGAAACTTTGAAGACCAAGAACAATGAATATATTTCCTTATATATAATTGAGTAGTGGGGTGGCATTTTCTGAACATTCCACATGCTCCTAAATTAGTTGGCTCCATGATGTGTCACTCAGAAGCTGTCCCTATCCACTGACTGCGTTGCCTGAGTACCGCCCACAGTACACTCCATCAGCCGCCACTCAGTACTCGTGTGCCATTGGCTGGGTGCTGTGTCAGCTCCTCTTCCCCAGCCACTGTTCCCTGTCAGAATATGCTCTCTCTCCTGAGGAAGACACTTCGCCTGTTTGGCTCCTCTGTGGGACTAACTTTTCCCTCCATGACTGTTGGTAGGCAACCAAGCTTGGTTCTCTCAGTAAAAAGACAAAGACACGAAACCCTTTCCATGCCTTTGCGAGGAACTCGTTGGAGCCAGTCCTGACTAGGGTTGCCAGCTCTAGATTGGGAAATTCCTGCTGAGTCCTTCTGCCCCCCCCCCAATGCTGCTCTCCACAGGATCCACCCCCCAGATTTCCCTGCTTACAGCTGGGAACCCTACTTTCCCTTCAGTGCCAATTCTATGGGCCCCCAAACAAGTTGCCCACATCCCCTCCATTGTTCTCTATGGTGAGAAAGAAAGTTACTTTTTTCTCATGGTGCTGTTAGTGGCTCTGGGGAGGAGGGGATTTGAGGGAGAGGCTCCAAATTTTCAAGGTAGCTTCGGGAACCTCTCCCCACATACACCCCCATGTCTCAAAGCAATTGGAGCAATGGGCCCAATTCTGTGGGCACCCAAACAGGTTACCCCCATTAACTTCATTGTTTCCAATGGGGAAACCCAGCCAGCAGCACTTAAGGCAGACAAGCAGGCAGCACCAGCAGTCAGACTCTCCCAGGGAATCTCAGGGAAAGTGAACTGTCTTAGGAGGTGCTTGTTTGCCATGAGAACAAGTGGCACACTCCAGAACAAGTGGCACTGTGGCAGTGCAAGCATGCCACAGTGCCACACAGAAACCCTAAAAGACCAACAGGAACAACATTTATACATGTATGAATTGATGGTGCAACCTCATTGGACCACTCACACCTCAAAAAGAATCTTTATAGCACTGGAAAAAATGAAGAAAGGGGCAACTGCAGATGAAAGGAAGTACTTCTTCACCCAAACAGTGATTAACACATGGAATTCACTGTGACAGGAGGTGGTGGTAGTGGTGGCTGGCATGAACATCTTCCAGATGGAATTTAACAAACGTATGGAGGCTGGAGCAGACAGGGAAAAAAACCAACCCCCCCCCAGGCAACAGCAACCAGCAGAACTTTTTAAAGTTGTAAACCTGTAAGAACCAAAAAACCTTTCATCTGTTCTAACTTCTAACCTGACTGCTCAGCAATTTCATTGAGTGCCCACGAGTTCTTGTCTTGTGAGAAAGGGTGAAAAGTACTTCTTTCTCTATCTGCTCTATCCCATGCATAGTCTTGTAAACCTCTTATCATGTCACCCTCAGTCGTTTCTCAAAGCTAAGATCCCCAAGTGCGATAACCTTTCTTCATAGCCTAAGTGTCCTCCTCTTATCATTGCAGTTGCCCTTTTCTGCATTTTTTTCCAGTGCTATAAATATTCTTTTTGAGGTGTGTGTGGTGTGAGTGGTTTAATGAGGTTGCACCATCAATTTATACATGTATAAATGATGTTCCTTTTGGGGGTTTTGTGTGGCACTATGGCACGCTTGCACTGCCACAGTGCCACTCGTTCTGGAGCGTGCCACTTGTTCTCATGGCAAACAAGCATCTCTCAAGACAGTTCACTTTCCCTGAGATTCCCTGGGAGAGTCTGACTGCTGGTGCTGGCTTCTTGCCTGCCTTAAGTGCTGCTGGCTGGGTTTCCCCATTGGAAACAATGAAGTTAATGGGGGTAACCTGTTTGGGTGCCGATAGAATTGGGCCCATTGCTCCAATTGCTTTGAGACATGGGGGTGTATGTGGGGAGAGGCTCCCAAAGCTACCCTGAAAATTTGGAGCCTCTCCCTCAAATCCCCCCCCCCAGAGCTACTAACAGCATCGTGAGAAAAAAATAACTTTCTTTCTCACCATAGAGAACAATGGAGGGGATGGGGCAACCTGTTTGGGGGCCCATAGAATTGGTTCAATGTTCTTGAAACTTGGTAGGTATCTTGGGGAGAGGCTCCATCAGCCACCCTGTGAGTTTGGAGCCTCTCCCTCAAACCCCCTCCCCTCCAGCCCCCAGAATATACCCTATGTTTTCGCCATTGACTTCAATGGCCCATAGGATATAATGGGGCTGAAATTGACATTTTGGCTGGCCCAAAGACTCCCCAATCAGTTCCTACTGCCGAAACTGACATGCGGGAGCCTTTCTGCCCTCCGAAACTGATTGTGCCCGATTTGGCCAAACCAAATCTGGCCGAATTTTTTTTTTTTTTTTTTGCACACCCCTAGTAACAGCTATTATACAAATTTGATGGAATTCTCCTATATATGTCTTATCCCATGCCCTGTACCCTTCCTACCCTTATATTTTCCTGTCCTATATATTAAAACCCAATTAAAAATTAAAAAAATCTTTTCCCTGCTTTAAGTTAGTAGTTTCCCATTTTTCAACAGCCTGCAAATTTAACTGAATACACGTCTCCCTTTGGTTGTGCCATTCATGACCAAGTACTTTCATTGTCTATGGTAAAGAAATGAAGCAAAACTCGTACCACTTCCTCATTTTCACAGATAAATTTATATAGGTTAAAATCATTTTCTTCTATCTTTTTGTAAATGTTATGTACAGCTTTTGTTTCTGTAGTTTTAACTAGATTTTATAGATATATTGCAAATTTGTTATTCTAGTGGTGTTTAAAATGCTATTAAACCAAACACACCCTGGGTTTTATTACATTCAGGAATTCACTGATTTTTTTGTTTGTACACATAGATATTTGGCATTTTGTTATTTTTTAAAAAGGGTTCCCTGCAGCTCCTGTGTGGAGGCAGGGAAAGCAAGTCCAGTTCAGGGAATCTGGACTTGACTCCTTTAAAAAGTAACATCTAGTCTGGTCATTAGTTCCCTATGTCTGTAACAAGAACTTATGTGGGGTGTCCAAATCATGTGACATTTGCCAAAGCCAATGAGAAGCAGTGTCACACACCAAAACATTCTGAACAGGGAGTTGCAGAGCCAGACCACAGCCTCCTCTAGAACACAGAGTACTGGTGCAGTTGAATTAGGACGTGGAGTTTGGGAAGCAAAGAGGTTCATTTTTTACCTATGCTGTCCCCAAGAACTACCAGTCCCAGTGTTCTTGTGCATACCATAATAATTAGGGACATTGACCTCCAAGGATACTGAGAGCCAGTACTGACTGCTGATAAAATGTACAAGCCCAAAATATGTGTGATTATTACAGTAGAAACCCAGACACCAACCATCCTGCCATGTGTGGCCAGAAATATAAAGAGATTAAACAAAAGGAAGCTAAAAGAAACTGTAATCCTAAAAAAGGACCACAGTTGGGGTTGCCAGCCTCCAGGTGGTAGCTGGAGAAATGCAGGGATTAACACTGATCTCCAGATGACAGAGGTCAGTTCACCTGGAGGAAATGGCTGCTTTGGCATTATACCCTGCTGAGATCTCTCCCCAAACCCTCCCCTCTTTAGGCTTTATCCCCAAAATCTGGTATTTCCCAACCTGAAGCTGGCAACCCTAGCCGGGGTAGTGGTCACATATACTGACCAGTCCCAAAGTCAAGGTAAAAAGAGAAGGAAATCTCTTTAGTTTCTGGGTTCTGACAGTGAGAACAGCTGCAAAATGCATCATGCAACTCTAGCTGAATGCTTTCAGGGGATAGGTCTCATCACCATTACCATCACAACATCCTAAGGTTTACAAAAAGCATAACAGACTAATGCTACTGCACCTGATTCATGGTCATCATCCCCCCAAGATCCAGGCTTGTGTCCTGGAAATTTAACAGATTCTGTCCAAAATATTTTCTCTAGTACCCTGACTTTTGAAGAAATGTGGAAGCTAATAATGTCAAAGCCAAAAGGTCTTGGTGGGCATAATTTTCCTAGGGTTGCCAGCTCTGGCAATTATCTGGAGATTGGGAGGAGGGTGGAGGGGGTGGCTGGAGATCTCCAGGGATTACAACTGATCTGCAGGCAACAGAGATCAGTTCTCCTGGGGAAAAGGGGCTGCTTTGGAAGGTGGACTCTATGGCACTATACCCCATTGAAGTCTCTCCCCACACCCTGCCCTCCTCAGGCTCCACCCCCAAAATCTCCAGGTATTTCCCAACCCAGAACTGGCAATCCTACTGGGGAGGGAGAGATTTGTGGAGAAGAGGGACCTCAGCAGGGTGTAATGCCACAGAGTCCATCCTCCAAAGCAGCCGTTTTCTCCAGGGGAACTGATCTCGGTCATTTAGAGATGGGAGATCTCCAGGTACCACCTGGAAGTTGGCAACCTTATCTGACCCTGAGGAACCATGTTCTGTAAGCTCTGATAATGAGCCGGAGTCTTTATTCAGAAGAAATGTTTTAATGCAACTTTGGGTAATGCTGTGAATCAGCACACAGATTTAAAATAAGCAATATTATTTGTTTTTCATTCCATTTATCATGCTGGATGCTGACCTGGCCAACTTTTGACTTTGTGCAATGAATGCCTGATGGCCTTTGAGTTTAATAATTCTCTTCTTGTGGAGAACATATTGTCTTCTAAGTTATTTTCATTATCTCTTTCCTGTCACCAAGTTGCCTTTTCTGTTTTGACTGTGAATTCTCTACTGAGAGTCAAGGCTAGAAATGTCTGGTTGCTATGGAGTGCTGTCAGATAATTGAGATAAGTGAAAATTTTATATGAGGGAGGGTGGACTTGAAGAGAAGAGAGCCAGGGACATGGGATGGAGAGAATTTCTGGTTAGCACTCATAGTTGTATATATGTACTCACAGTTTTGTCATAAGTACATTAAACATTCCTATCTTGGACCCAAACTTCTTACATCAGAACAAATGTTTACAGTAGAGACCTTCTGCTGCTGCTGCTTATGAGGTTTAAGCAGAAGCAGACAAGATTACTGAGCTTCTTGTGTGTAAAGCCCTTACTTCTGCTGGCCTGTGTGCCCTTGGGAGGGTTGCATGCAACAATGTGACACTAGGATATTAGCTACTGGAAGAAGCTTATGAAGGTCTACTTAGAAAGTATCTTACAGACCCTTCTGAACATTTTCCCTGTGAAAGGCTGCATCTGAAAAATATCTTTAAGTCTAGTTTCAGAAAGGGAATTAACTAGCCCCACTTATCTTATTAAATAAGCCTTACAACTAATCTACAGAGAACTGTGAAACCCTATGGTGTTGGGGTTTTGTTATTGTTTTTTTGTACACTGCCAGCATCTATGGCAGAAGCTGACAGAAGTTTCAGCAAACGGCTTCTCAGCAAAACTGCAGGTGTTCTGCCATGGCACAAGAACAGTTAAAACACCTAGCTATTTTCCCTGTTGAGTGTTCATTTGCAAGAGGAATGGACTTTGGGAAGAATAAAGAATAAAGCTATAAATTGAATTGATCTAGTTATAAAAATGTTTGCAGCCTCATTGGTCCATTAGATTTTTTTAAAATCAAAACTATGATGGGATATCTTGGGACCAATCAAAACACTGCTGATAAAATAGTCAGCAAACTTTGAATTTCTCTTCTGGCAGCAAAAATAACAAAGGAGGATGTATTTGGGCATGGTAGAAAAGGCACAATATGGGCCATGACATAATTTCAGAAATATTGAACATGTAATTTCAGAATTTAAAAAGAAACTTTTCTTTCATGGTTCATGAGACTGTACACATCATGTATGTACCAGATGGGGATGGATTGTGGCATGCATGTGGGAGGTAGCCTGTGGTACAAATTTATACTGGTCCACCAAAAAAATGGTGCTTGGACCCTGAACACAGGTGGATAAGGTTACTCAGAATGAAAGTTCCCGTGGATTTTGAATAAGATCCTTGTTTCAGGCTGACTTCTACTCACTGAACTTTTCTGCAAAATTTACTTAATTTATAAAAACTTACCGCACACAACATGTTCTGTATGGATTTCTGTAATCATATCACTCTGAACATCTTTGTGTTTGAGCAACTCAGACTCTCTGTCTCTCTTTCTCTCCCTCCCTCAGGACACACAGGCAAAATTCACGTGGGCATTCAGGGACCATCTGTTAAATATGCCTTTTTGTAGCATCCAAAGCATGGCGATTATTTTATAGGTAAAGGTTTCCCTTGCTCGAAAGCCAGTTGAATCTGACTCCAGGGATGCAGTGCTCATCTCCATTTCCAAGCTGAAGAGCCAGTGCTGTCCAAAGACATCTCCATGGTCATATGGCCAGCATGACTAGATGCCGAGGTGCATGGAATGCTTTTACCTTCCCACCAAGTGGTACTTATTTATCTACTTGCAATTTCTTGTTTTCGAACTGCTAGATTGGCAGAAGCTGGGACCAGAGACAGGAGCTCACTCCGTCATGCGGCACTTGGGTCTCAAACTGCTGAACTACCAACCTTCCAGTCTGCAGTTCAGCATCTTAACCACCTGAGCCATACTTGTGGGCTAAAAATGCATAGGAATGTGTATCACAGGAAAGTCTGTCTCCATTACCACTGCTAATTCCATATTATAGCACTAGAGGGCAGCAAACTCTATTATTTAGCTAGTGGAGGAGTGTGAGAGTATGAAAAGGATTGATACAACCTGAAAAAAATGCAGTGCAAGCAATACCTGCTGCACTGATCTGGCTGGCTGTGCAAACACTTATTTGTGCAGGTGCTTCATCGGGTGGCCATTAGGGTTCTGTCTTAAATATACATTAAGAACTTACGCATACAACCTATCTTGTCAAAGATATAAAGTGATTATCTATTTTTCTAAAAAAAATATTTAGTTCCATCAAAGTATAAATAGGAAACAGAGAGTGAGTATGAATGGGAAACTTTCTCAGTGGAGGGTGGTAAGCAGTGGGGTACCACAGGGATCAGTACTCGGTCTGATGCTTTTTAACTTGTTTATTAATGATTTGGAATTGGGAGTAAGCAGTGAAGTGGCTAAATTTGCAGATGACACGAAGTTGTTCAGGGTGGTGAAAACCAGGGAGGATTGTGAGGCACTCCAAAGGGGTCTGTCGAGGATGGGTGAGTGGGCATCAACGTGGCAAATGGGGTTCAATGTGGCCAAGTGCAAAGTGATGCACATTAGAGCCAAAAATCCTAAATATAAATACACGTTAATGGGGTCTGAACTGGCAGAGACGGACCAAGAGAGAGATCTTGGAGTCGTAGTGGATAACTCAATGAAATTGTCTAGACAGTGTGTAGCTGCAATAAAGAAGGCCAACGCTATGCTGGGGATTATTAGGAAGGGAATTGAAAACAAATCAGCCAGTATCATCATGCCCCTGTATAAATCATTGGTGCGACCTCATTTGGAATACTGTGTACAGTTCTGGTTGCCACATCTCAAAAAGGATATTATAGCATTGGAAAAAGTGCAGAGAAGGGCAACTAGAATGATAAAAGGATTGGAACACCTTCCCTATGAAGAAAGGTTAAAGCACCTGGGGCTCTTCAGCTTGGAGAAACGATGGCTGAGGGGTGACATGTTCGAGGTTTATAAGATTATGAATGGGATTGAGCAGGTTGAGAAAGAAGTACTTTTCTCCCTTTCTCACAATACAAGAACTCTTGGGCACTCCATGAAATTGCTGAGCAGTCGGGTTAGAACAGATAAAAGGAAATACTTCTTCACCCAAAGAGTGATTAACATATGGAATTCACTGCCACAGGAGGTGGTGGCAGCTACAAGCATGGAGAGTTTCAAGTGGGAATTAGATAAACATATGGAGCAGAAGTCCATCAGTGGCTATTAGCCACAGGGTATAGATGGGAACTCTCAGTCTGGAGCAGGTGATGCACTCTATTCTTGATGCCGGAAGGGGCAGCAGTGGGAGGGGGCTTCTAGTGTCCTGGCCCCACTGCTGGACCTCCTGATGGCACCTGGTATATTTTGGCCGCTGTGTGACAGAGTGTTGGACTAGATGGGCCATTGGCCTGATTCAACATTGGCTTCTCTTATGTTCTCTTATGTACATGGATTTATACACTGGCTAGAATTTCTACGAGCATGGGAGATGGGTGATTTTTACTGATCCCACACACACACACCCATGGCAGCCCAAAATTCTACTCCTGAAGGATGGGGGATCCCAAGAATAGCTTGGAGAGGAAACAGGTCTCCCACAGAGGGAAGGAATCAGTGAAAATCGCATCTCCTTACACCCATAGAAATTCTAGGTGGGATGTGACGGCGAAGGGGGCTGGTGCTGGTGGAGGAGTGTGACGTATGAAGAGGGGAGGAGGCCAACTGGAGCAGTGAAGTAGTAAAGCAGCGTGACGACAGGAGAAAGGAGGGGCTTGAATCGGAGAAGTGGAATCAGACGGAGGCCAAATAAAGGTGGAAGAATCAAGAAGGTTAACAAAGCTGGGAGTGAGGGCTGCCTGCTCCTGAACCCTATAGGTGCCAGACCAGAGCAAATTTAGGAGCACAGGGAGGAAGGAATTGGCAAGGAACATTTCTTGTTTATGCTCCGGGGACTGGCAAACTGCCAAAGCATAGCAAGCCATTCTGAAGCAGAAAGGAAAATAAAGCTAAGTGAAACCCTTAAAGTTTGCAGTTTATATGGCAATATATAATTTAAAGAGGGGAAATATTTGTGGGGGAAGTAAGAAGTATTAACCCCCCCAAGGGGATTTTGTTTGAAAGGAGTTGTTGTGTGGCGAATGGGCCAGAATACTTTACATAGTTTAAAAGCTAGAGATGAGAGGGGGGAAAGGGAAAAAGAATTATAAATACAAGAAACCTGGGGGTTTTTTTTGTTGTTGTTTTTTTGCGGGTGGTTTCTGCTGTTCTTTTCTCTTTTTTTTTCTTGGGCACAGAAGGAGCGGCAGAGAGGGTGTGCTGCCTTTAAAGTAACAAGGAAGCTGTGGAGACATGACGGTGAAGAAGGTGGAGACCAGCGGTAGAAGTGGTGCGGAACAACGGCAGAGGAAAGGAGGGGGCTGGTGCCGGAGGAGGAGTGCGGCGTATGAAGAGGGGAGGAGGCCAACTGGAGCAGTGAAGCAGCAAAGCAGCACGATGGCAGGAGAAAGGAGGGGCCCGAATCAGAGAAGTGGAATCAGACGGAAGCCAAACAAAGGAGCGGCGAGGAGACAGAAAGGAAAGGATCGTATTCAGCAGAGTTGGAGGAGCGGCGTGGCTGTGTGAGAGTGAAAAGGATAACAGCTAAGAAAAGTTAAGCCAAGGAGAAGAGTAATAGCAGGAGACAGGAATATCCACAAACCGAAGAAGTGTGACATTAAGAGGGGGGAGTGAGCGATTGTAGTATTTATACTGCATAGTATAGGATTGTATGGCTTGTATTGGATTGCATGGTCCAAAAAGAAATTAACAGTTAAATCGCGTTATTGGTAAAACTAAAATACATTATTAGCAGTCTATACAGTGGCTAATAGATAAATAGATAGATAGGTAACTAGTGTAGCTCTATAGAGAACTAGCGATTGAATTGTTGGTAGTAATTTGAAATTACAGTCCTTAAAGCCATTTTAGCTCCAGTAAAAGTACAGATAAGTACTTTAATACATGGCATCGGGTGGAGGTCCTGGTAGGAAAGGTTCGATACAATCTCCAGGGTCATCTCTTAATCTAACTCAAGTTAAAACAACCAATATGAATGTCCCACAGTTTTCGATGAAAGATGTGAATAAAATGATAGAAGACAATGTTGCAAAGGCCATATCCCAGGCAATGAAATTCACAATAGAAAATACTCTCCCGGCCCTGATTCAAAGAGAGCTTGAGCCAATTAGTAATAAAATGGATGAGATGACACAAAACATAAAACAACAAATTAAAGAAGAAACAGAAGAAATTAAAAAACAGATTGCAGACAATAAACAGGAGATTAAAAAAATTGTAGTAAATCAAAGTAAAATTAGGGATAGAGTCCGTGATCTAGATTTGGATGTGCAGGAAATTAAGAGTAAAACCGAACGGCTAGAAGACACGGTAATTGGACTTGAAATGGATAGGGCAGCTCTTATCCTAAGGTGTCAGAATATCCCTGAAGATATCAATAAGAACCTCAAAGAAGAAATTGCAACTAGTATAGCAGAACAACTTAAGATAGCCACTAAAGAAGAAATAGAGGAAGGAATAGATGTACTCTACAGACGACAATCTGCGTATGCTAGAAGAAACAAAAAACCCAGGGAAGTCCATATTAAATTCTATAGAAAAGAGTTGAAGGAGAAAATTCTGAGAGAATCTAGTAAAACCAAAGTTACAATTAAAGGAGAGGAGATTGTGTTCCTAAAAGAAATACCATGGAGAGTAAGGGAGCGTAGAGGCCCCTATCAAACCTTAACTAACTTGTTAGTACCAGAAGGGGTATTGTTTAATTATAATACAAGAAGATTCAGAATTGATTCAACCTTCAAAGCTGAACATTTTATAGAACAATATGGGGAAGAGTTAGGTCACAGAAGAGAAGAAACAGAGTCGGAGAGAGAGGAGGATGAAGATGAAGAAGGGAGAAGAAAAGGATACGGAATTGGAGAACACCCAGAACAGGAGGAAGGAGTAGGGAGAGGGGAAGAAGACAAAACAGAAGATCCCCAGGAGAGGGGAAAAAGAACTACCCCAAGAAAACAATCTAGAAGCAAAACAAACAAAGTAGCTTACCACTACCTTACGAGATATAAATACAGAAATAAAGGGAAAAAGTATTAGGAAACAAAATGGTCGGGACTAAAGGAGTGAATATCATCTCAGTTAATATTAACGGATTAAATAGTTCTCAAAAAAGAAGGAATTTCTTTCATAAAATTCAAAAAACAAAGGCAGATATAATTTGTGTTCAGGAAACACAAATAAAGAAAAAGGATATTAATTATTTGGAATGCAAGAAATTAGGATTATTATTCTGTGCATCTGATATACGAAGGAAAAGAGGGGTGGCAACATATGTTAAAGACAGGTTCCAGCCAGAACTCGTTTATAAGTCTGAAGATGGAAGTATAGTTGCCGTAACTATTTATCAAAGTGGTTCCAAAACCCTCATAGTAAATATATATGCCCCCAACCAAAATCAGAAGTCTTTTTTTAAAGAGCTACACAATGTATTAAATGATAATAAGGTAGATGAAGTATGTATTATAGGTGACTATAATGCGGTACTAGATTCTAAAATGGACAGGAAAAAAGGGAGTAAAGGTATTAAAACTGGAAACATATTACCAAAGGAATTTTTTCGAATTGTGGAAGAGTATAATTTAATTGACATTTGGTGAATGAAGAATTTACAAACACTTAATTATACCTACTATTCTGGTCGATTTAAATCATGGTCCAGAATAGATATGTGTTGGATTTCGACCAATATGATAAAGAAGACTGAAGATTGTGAAATATTGCCTAACATATTTGCCAATCACAATCCAATTCTCTTTACACTTAAAGAAGAAGGGAAAAAACTAAAGAGGTGGTCGATGAATCTGAGATTGTTAAGAGATAAAACATTTGTACAAAAGTGTAAAAATGATATAAGGGAATTTTTCAAAATTAATAACAATGGGGAAGTATCAGCAGAAATAGTTTGGGATACATTTAAGGCATTCATCAGAGGCCGATTTATCAATCAAAGTGCCTGGGTAAGAAAACAAAAAAATAAAAAATATGAACAATTAAGAGAGCAGATAAAACTGCAGGAAACTTTTTTGAAGGATGTATCAAATAATGACACAGTAAGGATGAGGTTGAAAATTTTGCAGCATAAAATGAATTTATTGATGAATCATGAAATAGAAACACAGCTTGAATATACAAAACAATACTGTTTTGATAATGTAAATAAACCCAACAGGTGGCTGGCTTACAAAATTAGAAAAGAGAGGGATAAAAAAACAATTATCTCATTGCGAAATGAGGAGGGACAGGAAAAATTTAAATCACAGGACATTAAAAACATAGTAGAAACTTTTTACCAAAAATTGTACCAACAGGGAATTCTAAGTCAAGAGCAAATTTTAAGATAACTACAAAATGGAGGTAGAGTATTTAGAAAAGAACATAAGGAAATACTAAATAATCCAATATCCATGTTTGAGATTGACCAAGCAATTAAGAAACAAAAGAAAAATAAAACACCAGGTCCCGATGGAATCCCAGCTGAATTCTATCAGATATTTGAAGAAGAAGTCTCTCAGGAACTTAAAAACATTTTTCAAAGGGTGGGTAAAGTAGAAAAGATGCCAGGTTCTTGGAATCACGCGCTAATATCATTAATTCCCAAATCAGCAACAGATAAAACAGATGTCAAAAATTATAGACCTATCTCTTTGCTAAATTCGGATTATAAAATTTTCGCAGCTATTCTAGCTAATAGATTAAGGTCGGTACCAGCTCAAACTATACACCAAGATCAAATGGGCTTTCTCCCGGGGAGACAAATTAGAAATAATACCCATATTCTACTAAATGTATTGGAGTATTATGAAGAACATCCAGATAAGGAAGTGATGTTAATGTTTTTAGATGCGGAGAAAGCTTTTGATAACCTAGCTTGGGAATTTTTGTTGCAGAAATTAGATAAAGCTGATTGTGGTCAATTATTTTTCAATATGATTAAAACAATATATAAAAAGCAATATGCGAAAATTATAATAAACGGTGATCTGACTAGCGATATAGAGATTCAAAAAGGGTCAAGGCAAGGATGTCCTTTGTCACCTTTGTTGTTTATATTTGCTTTGGAATCTTTAAACGATGCAGTTAGAGATAATAAGCATATAAAAGGTCTAAAAACTAGAAACCAACATTATAAATTATTAGCATTTGCTGATGATCTTGTATTTATTGTTGAAGATCCAGAAGTATCGACCAAACACCTGTTGGAGACATTAACTCAATATGGTCAAGTTGCTGGTTTTAAAATTAATTACAACAAATCAAAATTAATAACAAAAAACTGTTCACTACAAAAAAAGCAAATACTTCAGGAGCTAACCCAAATGGAAGCAGTAAAAAGAGTTAAATACCTAGGAATAAATCTGACGAACAAATGTAGTACAATTATACAGGACAACTATGATAAATTAGTCAATGATATTACTCTAGACTTGCAATGATGGAAAAATATCCCGTTGTCATTTATGGGAAGAATCGCCTTACTAAAAATGAATGTACTCCCAAGAATACTTTTCCTATTCCAAACTATCCCGCTATTGATCAAAAAAGATTTTTTTGATAAATTGGATAAAATCACAAGGTATTTCATTTGGCAAAATAAGAGACCTAGAATTAAACTTAAAGTGTTGCAGGATAGGAAAGAGAGAGGAGGATTAGCTTTACCTAATTGGTACATCTATTACCAAGCTGCCGCCTTAACATGGATTAAAGAGTGGCTGACTTTAGAAAATGAGAGAATCCTTGCGATAGAAGGTCACGACCTCCATATGGGGTGGCATGCATACATTTGGTACCAAAAAGACAAATTGTACGCTAACTTTAAAAAACATAAGCTGAGAGCAGCCCTAAATAAAATCTGGATAACAATAAAAGAAAGATTTTATAGCAAAATACCGAGATGGGTATCCCCCCTAGAGGCGTTCATAAATCCAAAGCTTATAATACCCCGGAAGAAAGACAGTTATAATAATTTATTAGATAAAGATAACAATATAATGCCAGAAGAAAAATTAAGGTTCCGATATGATTTGACATGGTGGGAAAACATTATGTTAAAAGAAAGATTTAAAATAGATAAACTAACGGGATTTGAATCGCGAAATAACCAATTAGATAAAATTTGGCTTTCATCAAATGGTAAATTAATTCAGAAATTATATAAATTGTTATTGGATGAATACGAAGTGGATGAAGTAGTAAAAAACGTTATGGTATTGTGGATGAAGGACCTAGAAGAAAGTATAGATATTGACAAATGGGATGTAATATGGAAATCTGTAAAAGGTATGAGATCTGTTGCATATAAAGAAAATGTTATTAAGATGTTCCATAGATGGCATTGGACTCCAGAAAAAATAGCAAAATGTTATACGAACTATTCCAACCAATGCTGGAAATGTAAAAATAATACTGGATCTTTCATTCATATGTGGTGGAGATGTCAGAAATTGCAGCACTACTGGAAAATGGTCCAATGTATTCTTCAAGAAATATTAGGGGAAAGTGTGGAATTACAATCGAAAATATTTTTATTGAATATGATACCTGATATTTACAAAAAGCAAGAAAAGTATTTGTTAGCATATATATTAACAGCGGCACGTATACTTTTGGCTTATAGTTGGAAGACAGAGAAAATACCCTCAAAAGATGAATTGATTCTTAAAATATTAGATCTTTCTCAAATGGACGAACTGAGCCTAAGGCTCCAGAACAGTAATACAAAGACACATATGGATAGATGGCTACCGGTATATAATTGGATTGAAAAAACAATGGATACTTGAATAGACTCATTTATTGTATAAGATTGTTAAGACGAAAAGTACGAAAATTGTACTTTGTTTTTGTATCATATTGGAAAAATAAAAATAAAATAATTAAAAAAAAAAAAGAAAGAAATTCTAGGTGGGATCCAAGCCATAATCCCTTTTCTAATTGGAATTAAAGCCACAGGAACAGTAGTTATAGCTATTTAAGACAATTTAAGAATTAAAAAATTAAAAGGCCCATATGCATGTAATATCTACACACTTATGACCAAATGGAAAACAGTACTAGTCTATGATCAAGTGTGCACAAAAGGGAGCAGAATTGCACCAGCTGGCTCCACCCCAACAGTTGCATGTTCAGGAGTCCATCTGCATTCTTTACGTCACTTCACTTCTTAATGTTTTTACAACCTAGTTCATAAACAGCAAACCCTCATCCTGTGGGAGGAGAACCTAAAAGTTAGTTAGCACGTAACTTAACAACAGCAGCCAAAAATTTGCAGATTGCAGCCTCTGCAAAAAGAATAATTCTTAGGAGAGCCTGTGCACAGACACTTGCAGAGATTTTACTCAATGTGCAGAGGTCAGAGGCAGGCCCAGAGGTGATGGTCCACTTCTATATACAAATTTCAGAAGGTAGCTGTGTTGGTCCACACAATAGAACAGCTGGATTCAGGTTTAGTAGCACCTTAGAAACCAACAAGGTGTAGGGGGTATAGGCTTTTGAGAGTAAAACAAAGGGAGAGTTGACTCTCAAAAGCTTATTCCCAAAATTTTGTGTTGGTCTCTAAGGCACTAACTGGACTCAAATCTAGCTGTTGTCCTATATACAAATAACTGAACCTTTTTACAGGGTTATTGATGGTGCCTGTGACTGTGACTGTGCATGGGTTAAGATGCCCGTGCTCTCTGTTTAACATAATGAAACCCACCTTGGTACCAGTTTCCATGCAGCAAGCTATTTGTATGTATGGGTAGTCTGTACTGAATTATGATGGGGGTTGTTATGTATTGAAATACAGGTATGAGCTCGAGGTTTCAGAAGGTATCCTAAAAGTAAGTAATCTGATTGGCTGCTCTGCGTAGCAAGTCAATCAGAGCAGCCAGAGTTGTTTCAGAGGGAACGAAAGTTATTGGTTGTTATCTCTCTTTTGTTATTGGTTGTTAACTTATTTTAGGCGTGGTTACCATAGCCCAGACAGTTTAAAAAGGGAGCCTGTTGCTCCACTGTTCCTTGTGTTGGTTTACTGTTGACTGAATAAAGCTGAATCACTAGTTAAGATCGGGCATACGTCTCATACATAACAGGGGTGGTGGATTGCATTGGCCAAGAGAAAAATCTGCAGATCAACATAAAAAGCCACTATGGACAAACAGCTTGCTATGTCCCCTGAACAGCATGCAAAGTGGCTCTTACAGGCTAGCAGTCTGTGTACAGCAGCCATCTTTGCCACCTTACTTCCCAGCCTGCTGTCTCTTCTTTCACTGGATTCTTTTTCAAACTATTCCCTCTGTCCCTAGCGCATCTTGGGACCGAAGCCAATGTCATTGTGCTTTTTCCTGTTGCATGTGTTTAAAGTGCGATTAAGTTGCAGCCCACTTTTGGCAATCTCTCATGGGGTTTTCAAGGCAAGAGACAAAGAGAAGCAGTTTGCCACTGCATGCCTCTGTGTAGCAACCCTGAACTTTCTTGGTGATCTCCCATCCAGTTAGTAACCAGGTCCAATCCTGCTTAGCTTCTGAAATCTGATGAGACTGGACTAATATGGGCCATCCAGGTCAGGGGTTTTTACTGTCACCATAACATTTTTGGAAAAGCTAGCAGAGCAGCTTAGCTAGCATGCATATCAGTGGCCGATGGCAGGAGCCACCAGTGGATGCAGTGGCACTAGGCACCACTCCTCTGCTAAATGCCTTCATGTCAGTGTGATCTCATTGCTCTAGTTCATGGACGATCTGGATAATATCCATTAAATAAGAGTAAATAAAATAATATCATTGAAACTAACCCTCATCTCCATTCCCAAAAAAACAGAAAATGTTTCTGCTCAAAAATGGAATTTTTCCAGGCGTAGATAAGTTGTTACTAGCGTTGCCAACTCCAGGTGGTACCTGGAGATCTCACACTATTACAATTGATCTCCAGATGTTCAAGATCCATTTCCCTGGAGAAAATGGCTGCTTTTGAGGGTGGACTCTATGGCATTATACCCTGCTGAAGTCCCTCTCCTCCCCAAACCCCACCCTCCCCAGGATCCCCCCCAAATCTCCAGGTATTTCCCAACTCACAGCTGGCAACCCTAGTCATTACATGCAAAAATATATTTTGTTGCATCCTAAGTTTACCCATTATTCATCTTTTGAACAGTCATACATTTAGAGATGCCAAGCTTCCTGCCACAGCCTTTTGATGGCAGCCCTAGTTGCCCACTGCCACGCCAAGCAGTGGCAGAAGAATTTTTTTTAATGGCAGCTGCATCACTGCCACTATGTCACTTCCAGGGAAAATCTGGAGGTGATGTAGAGAAGCTCTAGGAATTTTTGGAAATGCTCTGAATTTATCTCCAAGTAGGTTTTACTGTGGAGTTTGTGGCGAGTACTAGAGCTACCCCATGTCATTTCCAGGTTTTCTCCAGAAGTGACATTGTGGCACAGATGACTTAGCACCCCCCATCCCCACTCCTAAGCCTCTTGCTCATGCCAACCATGGCCTGGCAATCCTACATACATTGGATATGATTTGTGTGTGTGTATGTGTGCGCATTTGTGTCTGTCTGTCTATCTATTAGGTTTGCCAACCTCCAAGTAAGCCTGGAATTCTCTCAGAATTACAATGGATTTCCAGACTATGGAGGTCAGTTCCTTGAGAGAAACTGGCAGTTTTAGAGGGAAGTGTATGGATTCTGTGAAATCCCATCCTCTCTGAGCTCCTCCCTCCTCAAAATCTGCCATCCCATGCTCTTCCCCCAAAAGTCCAGGAATTTCCCAACTCAAGAGTTGACAGTCCTACTGTCTATCTAGTGGTTGGTCTGAGTGGATTCATCTCACTCTTGTGCTCTCTATCATTAAACAGTTTATAGTTGGTACTAGGGTGGGTTTTATCTATTCCCTATATTTCCACATAATATGCATCCAGTGATTTATTAATCTACAGTATTAAATGGTTCAAACGTGCCTGTGTCATAACGTAAGTATACATTGTAATGATTTGACTACCATACAAAAGGACTTTTTACCGGAGCCTTGTAGTGCAACATAACATTACTGTTCCTCTCTACATATTCAATTATTTAAAATATGCATAATTATAATATGTAATTATAAATAAGGTTGATAAAAGGGAACATAGGCTGTGGCAATTAAAATGCAAGTCTGCAATCAGGCAAGCAAAAAGGAAATATGAGGAGCATATAAAAAAAAACATAAAGGTGAACAATAAAACTTTCTTCAAATACATTAGAAGTAGGAAACCAGCCAGGGAAGCAGAGGGGCCCTTAGATGACCAAGGGATAAAAGGACTACTGAAGGATGACAGGGAAGTGGCTGAGAAGCTGAATGCATTTTTTGCCTCTGTCTTTACTGCCGAAGATGAGAAGTGCTTGCCCACTCCAGAACTATCAATTTCGGGAGGGGGTTTGAAAGACCTGAATCAGATTGAGGTGACAAGAGAGGAAGTCCTACGACTGATGGACAATTTAAAAACTAATAAATCACCAGGCCCGGATGGCATTCATCCGAGAGTTCTGAAAGAACTCAAATGTGAACTTGTGGATCTCCTGACAAAAATATGTAATCTTTCTTTAAAATCTGCCTCCATTCCTGAGGACTGGAAGGTAGCTAATGTCACTCCCATTTTTAAAAAGGGATCCAGAGGATATCCGGGAGATTATAGGCCAGTCAGTCTGACGTTGATACCCGGCAAGTTGGTGGAAACTGTTATTAAGGAAAGAATTAGTAGGCACACTGATGAACAAAAACTATTGAGGCAGACTCAGCATGGGTTCTGTAAGGGAAGATCTTGTCTCACTAACCTGTTAGTGTTTTTTGAGGGAGTGAACAAACATGTGGACAAGGGGGACCCAATAGATGTTATTTACCTTGACTTCCAGAAAGCTTTTGATACACTTCCTCATCAAAGGCTCCTAAGTAAGCTCAATAGTCATGGGATAAAAGGACAAGTCCTCTTGTGGATCAAAAACTGGCTTATAAATAGGAAACAGAGAGTGAGTATGAATGGGAAACTTTCTCAGTGGAGGATGGTAAACAGTGGGGTACCACAGGTATCGGTACTCAGTCCAATGCTTTTTAACTTGTTTATTAATGATTTAGAATTGGGAGTAAGCAGTGAAGTGGCTAAATTTGCAGATGACACGAAGTTGTTCAGGGTGGTGACAACCAGGGAGGATTGTGAGGCACTCCAAAGGGGTCTGTCAAGGATGGGTGAGTGGGTGGAGACTTGGCAAATGGGGTTCAATGTGGCCAAGTGCAAAATGACGCATATTGGATCCAAAAATCCTAAATATAAATGCACGTTGATGGGGTCTGAACTGGCAGAGACGGACCAAGAGAGAGATCTTGGAGTCATAGTAGATAACTCAATGAAGCTGTCTAGACAGTGTATAAGTGCAATAAAGAAGGCCAACGCTATGCTGGGGATTATTAGGAAGGGAATTGAAAACAAATCAGCCAGTATCATCATGCCCCTGTATAAATCTTTGGTGCAACCTCATTTGGAATACTGTGTACAGTTCTGGTTGCCACACCTCAAAAAGGATATTATAGCATTGGAAAAAGTGCAGAGAAGGGCAACTAGAATGATAAAAGGGTTGGAACACTTTCCCTATGAAGAAAGGTTAAAACGCTTGGGGCTGTTTAGCTTGGAGAAAGGATGGCTGAAGGGTGACATAATCGAGGATTATAAGATTATGCATGGGATAGAGCAGGTTGAGAAAGAAGTACTTTTCTCTCTTTCTCACAATACAAGAACTCATGGGCACTCAATGAAATTGCTGAGCAGTTAGTACTTCTTCACCTAAAGAGTAATTAACGTATGGAATTCACTGCCACAGGAGGTGATGGCAGCTACAAGCACAGACAGTTTCAAGAGGGAATTAGATAAACATATGGAGCAGAGGTCCATCAGTGGCTATTAGCCACAAGGTATAGATGGGAACTCTCAATCTGGAGCAGGTGATACACTCTGTTCTTGGTGCTGGAGGGGGCAGCAGTGGGAGGGCTTCTAGTGTCCTGGTCCCACTGCTGGACCTCCTGATGGCACCTGGTATTTTTGGCCACTGTGTGACAGAGTGTTGGACTAGATGGGCCATTATGTTCTTAATTTAATTAAGCAAACATGTAATAATTTATCATGTAATTTGTCTTCTCTGTATTATAACTGGACTTTATAAAGAATAACAAAACCATATGGCTAACCCTAACCCTTAGATCCAACATAGGCGTGAATGCCTGATGGATCTAAAGGGCATGATTAGACAGCAACATCTGGGAAGCATCCCACAGTCATGGCAATCTGTGCTGCTCTGCTGCAGAAGCAGAGTTAAAAGACACTGGGGAAAGTCTGGCTCTAACGGGTTTCAGCGGGCCACAGACAGACTTTCCCCATCTGATTGCGCAAGCACACTCTCATGCTGTTGGGATGGTCTGATCATGCCATCCTGGCTTGGTGCTGTTTTCCCCCCTTCTTTGCAATATGCACATCATCGCATACTCTATAGGGGGCCCTCAGTGTGGAGGTGCAATTCCTCGTTTATACACATGGGAAACAAACAGCCAAAAAAAACCCATTTACCCGCAGTTGCATCTGATCACTTAGTGACAGGCTGCACCCGCAGCTACAAAAGGAGGTGTGATCTGACAAATGTGTGTCAAATTCCTCTGGAGGAAATAGCCTCGCTTCCCCTCCACTTCAACTGACGTGTGTGACCGCAGCCATATGTCTCTGTAATTACACGATGGTATCTGGTCCCCTGTTGCTATTGTTGACACCCAATCTAGTTTACATAGTCTGTTCTTTTTCCCTTGTAAAAGTTACATTTCGGAAAGGAGTTGTATACATTTCACAATTGACAAATCTGATGATCAAAGCAGTAAATCTGTAGTGTGTTCATCTGGTCTTAACTGTGGTCGAAAACTCATTTTTTCTCAGCAACCCACATAGCTATGACTCAAAACAAGCTGGAAGCTGATTTAAATGAATATGTATGGTGTGTACAGGGCAATCTTTATAGTCACGTTCTAATCCATAACCACAATACTAAATTTGAAAGTCAAGTGTGGTCATTTGTTGCTGTGCATTTTCATTGCAATAACTTTAAGAAAAGAGATGTTTAATTAAACATAAGATAGGTCACTCCCAAGTTGACAAAACAGTGAGCAGGAACCTAAATTGTAATAGAATTGTAATGGAAATGCTATTGTGTTCAGTGAACAGATGACCATCCAGTAGCTAACTTAAATTGTTTTCTAAGTAGCACTGAGAGTCAGTGACATTTATAGAGCTATCAAAAGATGCTTTAGTTCATTGGTCTTGCTTCAAAACAGCACTGAAGGTTAGTTAGTGTTGCCAGGTCTCACACTATAACAGGAGGCCTCCCGCTGATCATCTCTGTTGCTTCTAACCTCTGCACCAGTACATCAATTCTGGGTACAACCTGGAAGTGACAATGGGCAGCTCTAGGAAGCACCAGAACCTCTATGGTTTTACCATAGGGCTTCCAGAGATTCCTAGAGCTACCCATTTGCACTTCTGGGATGTCACATTCCCCCGTGTCCCCACCCCTCCTCTAAGCTTAGTAGCTTAATGTGTTAACATAAATGCACCCCATATGTTCTATCAATAACAAGAGAAACTCCTAGAAGTTACAGAGTGACTGTTGCAAACATAATCCTGAGTTTTGCCACAGGCTGGAAAAAGGAGTTTGGAGGTTAAGTGCTCTGCAGCAAGGTTATGCTGCTTGTCTTTGCAGGGTAGTGCTATCAGATAAGGTACTTGTATGCTCCCCGGTGCTCAATATATATACTTGTAAATTAAAAGATACTACAGCCAGGTAGGGTTGCCAGTTCTAGGTTGGCATATACCTGGACATTTTGGAGGTGGAGCCTTAGGAATGCGGGGTTTGGGGAGGAGAGGGACTTCAATGGGGTATACTGGCCATTTTCTTCAGGGGAACTGTTGCCTGGATATCAGTTGTTAGCCCAAGAGATTTCCAGCCAGACGTTGGCAGCCCTACAGCCAGAGCTGTACCCTTCCAGTCTGGCTTCTGACCAGGCCATGGGATGGAGATGGTACTGGTCACCCTCACGGATGACCTTTGGAGATATCTGGATTGGGGCAGTTCAGCGGTGTTGTTGTTGGACCTGTAGGCAGCATTTGACATGGTCAACTACTGACCGACTGCCTAGCCGACACCAAGATTCAGGGGTCTGCCTTACAGTGGCTCTCCTCGTTTCTCCAGGGTTGGGGACAAAGGGTGGCCATTGGGGAACAGCTGTCCTGAAGATACCCAATAGTTTGTGGAGTGTCTCAGGGAGCGGTGCTCTCCCCGATATTGTTCAACATCTACATGTGCCCCCTTGCCCAGATTGCCTGGAGGCTGGAGATCATGGGCATTGAGTGTACTGGTCTAGAGTGGGAGGCCGGGGAGAGTTTGGCGATTTGGCTGGTGTACCGACTGCCTAATGAACCGGCCAATAGCCTGTCATCCCTGATGGAGACCATATCAGGCTGGGCACTGAAACACCCTAGGCTAATAGTCTTGGGTGATTTAAACATCCATGCCAATGATGTGACTTCCACTCAGGCAATGGACCTAGTGTTGTCCATGGCGGCACTAGGATTCTCCCAATTTGTAATAACCCCCACTCACCGGGCCGGACACACCCTTGATCTGATCTTCGCAGCGGGGGTAACAGTGGACTGGATTACTGCCTGGGCAGTACCATGGTCAGATCACCATGCCCTGAGGGCCTGTCTGAATGTCCCACTCCAACCCTATTAAGGTGGCAAATGTATTTTAGCTTGCCCGTGGAGCCAAATGGACCCAGTACGGTTCCAGACAGCTCTGCAGGATCTGGAATAGAAAAAGTAAAGGGGGTTACCCCCCAAAAAAATACATTTGCATTGTCTGTGTCAGATAACAATATTACCAGATGAGGGGCTAGGGGACACCAGCACCTGGGCCTAGTGGCAGATGAGGATATCAGCAGTCATGCAGGTCCCAACTATGGAGAGCATCAGCAGCCATGTCAAGCTCAGCCACAGCAGTAGAAGACATCGGCAGCCACACCAGCCTCGACAGTGGTTATGGAAAATACCAGCAGGTGTGCTGGGCTCAGATGTGGTGGCGGAGCCTGGGAGCTGCTGGCAGGCCTGGCAGCGGTGGCAGAGGAGCCCAGGAGCCATTCTGAGCCTTGCCATGGCAAAGCCTGGCAGCTGCTCTAGGCTGGGCTGCAGAGCACGGCATCCCCTCTGGACTTGGAGTGGCTCCCACTGTAACTGGGCTCCCAGGGTGTAGTGCCAGACGGTGATGGGGGTGGGTGGGACAGGACTCCCTCCCCCCACACACAAGTTTTGCAGGCTCCCCACTTGTATTCTTACACTGGCCACCCAGCAAAGCTAAAGATGCAATAGTAAAATGTTAGCAGATTTTAAAAAAGAAGTCTTGTGGTACTTCAAAGGCTAACAGGTTTATTTTGATAAAAACATTCATGAACTACAGCCCACTTTATCGGACACAAGAAGAGTGTTCACAGGCTAGTGGACAATTAACAAAGAGAGAAAAATGTAAACCGTGGGGTCAGCAGACAATAAAATATGAAAAGATGATGTTACTATGGTAACTTTAAATGTATACAAGACAGGCACAATGACAGAGGTAATCAACACAACAGAGGTAATCAACGATAGCACAGTCATCCTAGAATTGCTAAGTGAATCTGCCACCTCCCCCAGTGTTTGTTTGTATGTGTGTTAAATGCCCTCATGTGGCTTCCAACTTATGGTAACCCTATGAATTAATAATCTCCAAAACATTGTCAGGAAGACAAGGCTCTACCTTTCCTGTCTCCTCTGGAGACCCAGCGGGAGGAATCCCTATGGCCTGACGACAGGGATCCGATGGAGTTGGGCAGGGATTCCCTGATGGCCCAGGGGTCCTCCCTTGTCCACCCTTCCGGGGTGGCCCTGTAAGCAAAGGAGGAGGAAGGGGGCAATCCACTAGCTGGGCATCCTGCCAAGGTCCAGACCGACAAAGGGAGGGTTGGGGAATGCCCAGGGTAGGAATCAAACCACCGGAGGCTAGCCCCATGGTTAAACTCCTTTAAGGCATGAGTGGTGGGGAACGCAGGTGAAGAGTCAGCAGGAATAAAAAAGCAAGGTGGAAGCCAGGGAGGATTGGTGATACCTCGGGAGGAATGGCGGTGTGGAGGGAGGCGTGGGGTGGATGCCCTTATCCACTCGTGTCCACCTACCAAGTGAGCTGCCCGACAGCGAGTGCAGTAACTCCTGGGGCAAAGTCTGAGGCAACCCCTGCGCATGCCACACCGACTACTATCCTGGACTTGCCCCATGAGCCATCTGGACCTCCACACCAACCGGACGCTCACAAATGTGCTATCATTAACAACCTTACTCAGGTCTTGCAAACTGAGGGTACTTCATGTTGGGTCTTTCTCTTTTCCTTCTGCCTTCAAGTTTTCCTAGCAATATCACATTTAAAGATAAGTTAATGAACGAACCCCTGATGTTATGGCCATTGTTATTAGGTACTGTACCAATGTTGCCTGAACAAGAATTGGGACAGAACTGGCAAATGGTTTTGTTGCAGGGGTTGGTCTCTGGGTGTCTCTGCTCAATTGTCCACTGCTGCTGGTGAGAAGTTGTTCAGGGTTAGGACGCTGTCTGTAAGTGAGAAGTGTATTTAAACAGGCTGTAGAACATTGGTGATAAATTGGAATGGTTGCTAATTCAGAAACACCCAGTATACAGCTACCTGTTCTTTGAGGCCTTGTGATCTTAACTCATAGGGGAAAGTTTCTTTGGTTTTGTTAAATACTGGGTTCTTGGCGCATTGCAGTGATCAGCTCTGGTTTATTAAGTGATTTCAGCAAACTACAACTAGCAGGACTTGAACCCTTCTTATAAAATATGCAAACACCACACCCAACACACATCCACTCCCAGTGATTGGCTATTTACATTACACCTCTTATCTATTGGTTAGTTCCTGGATCCAGGTGAGCTATTCTAGAGAAGCAAGCTCAGCCCATTCTAGGTACAGCTTGAGGAATGGCTTAGGCTCAATAAATAACAGATTTATTAGTCCCCAATGTCTTGCTTAAAAATTATGAATGGACAAGGGGTGAACCCAGGAGGACTTCTGAAGTTGGGAAATCCCACCACCCCATTGCTCCATCTCCACTTGCCCACCTTTCTTCCCCACCTTTGTTCTGACTGCCTCACCTTCATTTCTTTTCTTTCTCTTCCCCCCCATCTCCCACCCGCCCAACCTTTCTTCCTGCCTGTCCCCTCACCCAACTGCTTGCCTAGATTTCTCCCCCACCTGTCCATCACATCCACTCAGTCTTTAGTGTTGTCCCCTCTCTAAGCAGTGCTCCCCTCTCACAGTCCCCATGGTGTCTCTTTCTCCATTCTCCTGCAAACTGCTGCTTCCATCCCCAAATTACCTCTTTCTGTTTGTGGCACTGGCTTTTGGATGCCAGCTGGGATTGTTTTGATGATGCAATATTCAACTGTGAAGTACCATTTTCCTCTCACAATGTCTGTACATGCACAGACATCTGTGTTACTAGGGTTTTTTTTATTGGAAATGGGCAGGAGCATCTCTCAAAGTTCGGCTCAGAGAGGTCAATGAACTTCTGCTAATTTAACAAGTCAGGTGGAGAACTTTTTTTTTTTGCTTGTGGTTGTGAAATGCTCTCGAGTACATCAAGACCATGTTTTGGGAGTTTTCCAAAGGCTGCAACTCTCATCCTTTTGGGGTAATTTTTTAAAATTTAGCAATCATTTTCATGACATTTAGAGTCATGTTCACTTGTATCATCTTGTGAAAAT
Organism: Gekko gecko; assembly: GCA_029375565.1. Classification (NCBI taxonomy): domain Eukaryota; kingdom Metazoa; phylum Chordata; class Lepidosauria; order Squamata; family Gekkonidae; genus Gekko; species Gekko gecko. Next base: position 122,134,635 of record JAPDNY010000006.1, on the reverse strand, counting down.
AATACAGACAAAGCAAAGGGGGGGAGGATAAGTTTTTCTAGTCATGTGCAAAAAACAGTTAACCAAAAATGGAAATTCAGTAATTTTGCAGTCAGAAACACATTACTGATACTGTCACTACTGAGTTCATCTACAGCTAAATTTCATAGGACTGCATCAAAACCATGACAGTAAGGAAAAGACTCACTTGTGCTGTTTCTCAGGTACTTGTGCAAGCACAAGTAGAAGAGCTTGCACAGTGTTATAACTATGTTCCATTATGTTGTGGTCTCTAACTCTTCTAGATTTATTTTTTTATTATTATTTTCTCAAAAAAAGTGAGATACAGAAGGGAAAAAAGGGTAGGGGAAAATATAAATTCATCAGGTTTGGTGTAGTGGTTAAGAGTGGCAGACTCTAATCTGGAGAACCAGGTTTGATTCTCCACTCCTCCACATGAAGCCATCTGGGTGACCTAGGGCCAGTCACAGTTCTTTCAGGCAGGCACAAGTAGGTGTTTAGCACCCCCAAGAAACAGACAGCATGACAGAGAAGTAGAGTTGACACACTGGAGGAAGTCTCTCTCCCACATACCTGTCACATAATGAAAAGCAACTGCAATAATAAAGGAAGCGACAGAAGAACTCACAGTGCCTTAGTGAGAAAATACTCAGCATGGGCAAGGAAAGGACAGTACTGTATGAAAACAGCCCTCCATAGGCCATTAAGGCAGTGCGATCATTGCAGAAATGCTGTGTACCAAGATCTATTTGCACAATGGTGTTTGGTGGAGACTTCAATATATGCTGTGTTGGTTGGACACTGTGCCTATCACTTACGTTATTTGTTGACTCACTCTCTTCCCTCTTCTCCTTTCCCTGACTTCAGCGAAGTGATACAGGTTTCTTTCATAGAGTTTTCTTGTTGCCACACTGATTGCCAATTCAGGACAGTAGCGGTGAGGTTTCCACATAGCAGGATGCCCCACATGTTCCCTGCCCCAGACTCCCACAAAAGTCATTTCCTTTTGTGCCACCAGGGGATCAGTTTTGTTGGAATTGATATTTGACTAATCACTATAGCAGTATAATACTGTAGCAATTTGTCAATTATTTCTTCTCTTTTTTTAAGCCCTGTAAACACACACCCCCATACACACACACATACTGCTGGGACAGAGTGGCCACAGCAGGCCACACTGGGGCAGGTATGTGTAGAACTGAGAAAGATCCAGACCTTACCATCTATAGGGCAGCCACCCCAGCTTTGCTGACATTTTTTTTTAAAAAAAAAAGAACATAAAAATGTAGGTTTAGAATAGATCACTGAAAAGCTGGAGGAAAGTCAGAAGGTGCACAAAAACCCAGCCGATGTGAAAACAAGCACAGCGTCAGCGAGACACCAGCACCAACATGGCATCCTCATTAGCATTAGACTAGGGCTGCTATGTTCAGATCTGAAGAAGTGAGTAGTTACTCACGAAAGCTCATACCCTACCACAAATTTTGTTAGTCTTTAAGGTGCCACTGGACTCTTGCTCTTTTCTACAGGTTCAAATCCACGCTCTGCAAAGGAAGTTTATCAGGTGATCTTGGACCCGTCATTACCCTCCAGGCTAATCTGACTCATAGGGTTGTTGCTGTGAAGACAAAGTGAAGGAGGGGTATAAATATAAATAAAAAGAATGCCAAGGATTGGCTGACTGTTCTTGAAGTTTAGAAGCCCCCATTTTAACTTATGTTTTGTTTTTCACAGGCCCTCCCTTCCTCCTTCAGTGGTGCCTGCCACATACCAGACAGCCCTTTTAAAGGCCCACAGCAACCTATGCATGCCCATGGATACCTCTGTTGTGCATTATCATCAGAACAAGAACCCTATCAGCTACATTTTAAATGTTTAGGTAAAGTATTGAGATTGTATGTACAAGCTCAGATCTCAGAGAGTAACAAGTTCTATATGGCCCCAGCTCAAAAGACTCAGATCCAAGTTCTAATCTATCTCTCCCCTGGTTTGGATGGGAATTTGCACCAGACACTGCAATAATTTTTCTTAGTGGGTGAAATCTTCTAGCCAGTAGCACATAAACAGGGATCATAAGGGGCATGCAAAAAATATCAACAGCTTCTTGCTCATACAGTTTTTTAAAACTGTACCACAAAAACTGAACTTCTAACATTCAGTTGAAGATCACTATTGGCTATCATTGTTTCTCTATGATAAACCCTTTGCATTGGAAAACACAATGGAAGATTGCTGACTATAGATGGTAGTGGCCATATGAATGCTCACACTTCAGAAGAGAGAGAAGCTAATTCAGTCTTCTTACCTTGAGGTGGGGAGTCTCTGCCACCATTTCTAGAAAATCAAGAGAGGTCTCTTTTCATGGTAGCTGAGTAGGCATGAAAGGGACTTCCTCTGTCTGTTCAAGGAGTCACAGACCCCAGAATACCCTTCCAGATCTTCAGGGCCCCTAGATTCCAGTTTGGAAAACTATTAGTTAATATCCAATGGCACAACCCTAGCCATAAACTCAAGATTATCCAAGACTTGGATTATGTATACAGAGTAGACAGAGATGGTGATGCTAGACAAGGCTATTACAGGTTTTTTTTGTGTGATGTACTACATAATGTGTAATATGGACCTTGTTCAAAGCACTGCTTGAATTGGAAACATAAAAGTTATTAACTGACTTGTATTAAATAATTTTGAAAATGTGTCAGACTCCTGGTCAAGTCACTCTCAACAACACTCTCTTTGGCAGTGATATGTTTATTGAAGTATATGCAAGATCCAGATCAGAATAGTACATAGTCCCTTTTCCCCATCCCCCAATCACACATCACACACCCCGCCTAGCAGTTGCCATTTCAACCTAATTAGGAAATATATGATTCCGCTATCTACAAGCTCAAGCTGGCACCGAAAATCTCAAGGGCACTCCTCAGTGAAAGAGGAAGATACATCTCCAGGAAAATTACTGCCTCTACAAGTGAAAGATTCCCACTCACACATCAGTCACTCCCCTCCCCTCAGGAATGTCCCTCCTAGCAGACATGGAAAACTGAACAAAGCATTTGACAAATGTTCACCTGCCTACGAGCGTCAAATATTTGTTAACTGCAGCAAGACCTGTCACAGCTAGTTCATTCTCTCTCTCTCTCTCTCTCTCTCTCTCTCTCTCTCTCTCTCTCTCTCTCTCTCTCTCTGTGTGTGTGTGTGTGTGTGTGTGTGAGAGAGAGAGAGAGAGAGAGAAATATAAGAGAAGCCATGTTGGATCAGGCCAATGGCCCATCCAGTCCAACACTTTGTGTGACACAGTGGCCAAAACCCAGATGCCACCAGGAGGTCCACCAGTGGGGCCAGAACTCCAGAAGCCCTCCCACTGTTGCCCCCCAACAACAAAAATACAAAGCATTACTGCCCCAAACATAGTGTTCCATTTTTACCTTGTGGCTAATACATACTGGTGGACCTCTACTCCATATGTTTATCCAATCCTCTCTTGAAGCTGTCTATGCTTGTAGCCAGCACCATTTCCTGCAGCAGTGAATTCCACATGTTAATTACTCTTTGGGTGAAGAAGTACTTCCTTTTATCTGTTCTAAGCCTACTGCTCATTAAAAGCACTTCTTTCTCGTCCTTCTCTATTCCATGCATAATTTTGTAAACCATTATCATGTCACCCAGTCATTGTTTCTCCAAGCTAAAATGACCTAACCACTTTAACCTTTCTTCATAAGGAAGGTGTTCCATCCCCATAATCATTTTAGTTGCCCTTTTCTGCACCTTTTCCAATGCTATAATTTCTTTTTTGAGGTATAGTGACCAGAACTGTTCAAAGTATTCGAAATGAGGCTGCACCATATATTTATACTGGGGCATTATGATATTGGCTGATTTGTTTTCAGTCCCCTTCCTAATAATCCCCCAGACAGCATTTGCCTTTTTATTGCAGTCACACACTGAGTCAACATCTTCAATGAGTTATCTACCAAGATCTCTCTCCTGGTCAGTTACCAGTTCAGACTGCATCAACATATATTTATAATTACGATTTTTAGCACCAATGTGCATTACTTTGCATTTGCCTATGATGAACCTCATTTGCCATGTTGATGCCCACTCACCCAGCCTTGACAGTTTCCTCTGGAATTCCTGATAGTGCTCCTTGTTTCTCACCACCCTGAACAACTTAGTGTTATTCGCAAACGTAGCCACGTCGCTGCATACTCCCAACTCCAAATAATTAATGGACAAGTTAAAAAGCATTAGACCTAGTACTGAACCCTGGGTACCCCACTGCTTACCACCTTCCACTGTGAAAATTGCCCATTTATAGTCACTCTGTGTTTCCCATTAATTTACCAGTTTTCAATCCACAAGAGGACTTGTCATCTTATCCATGACTGCTGAGTTTACTTAGGAGCCTTTGATGAGGAACTTTATCAAAAGCTGTCTGCAAGTCTAGGTAAACGACATCTACTGGGTCACCACTGCCCACGTGTTTGTTCATCCCCTCAAAGAATTCTAAAAGGTTAGTGAGACAAGATCTTCCCTTACAGAATCCATGCTGATTCTTCCTCAATAGCTTTTGTTCATCAATGTGCCTACTAATTCTATCTTGAATAATGGATTCTACTAACTTACCCAGTATCGACATTAGACTGACTGGCGTGTAATTTCCTGGATCTCCTCTGGAACCTTTTTTAAAGATGGTGGTTACATTAGCTACCTTCCAGTCCTTGAGAATGGAGGCAAATTTTAGTCATAGACTGCATATTTTTGCCAGGAGATCCACAAGTTCACATTTGAGTTCTTTCAGAACTTTTGGATATGTGTGCCATATTTTTAAGTTGTCTGTTAGTTGTAGGACCTCCTCTCTTGTCATCTCAACCCAACTCAGATCTTTCAACACCCCTCCTGAAATTGGAGGTTCTGGAGTTGGCAAGCACCTCCCGTCTTCCACAGTGAAGGCAAAGGCAAAAAATGCATTATGCTTCTCTGCCATTTTCCTATCATCCTTTAGTAATCCTTTTACCCCTTGGTCATCCAACTACCCGACTGCTCCCCTGGTTGGTTTTCAGCTTCTAATGTATTTGAAGAAATTTTTATTGCTGGTCTTTATGGTTTTTTGCAATATGTTCCTCGTCATCCATTTTTGCCTTTCTGATCATTGACTTGCATTTTATTTGCCAAAGCCTGTGTTCCCTTTTATTTACCTCACTCAGATGAGCTTTCCACCTCTCAAAGAAATCTTTCTTACCTTTTACTGCTTTCATTACTTTATTCCATTACTTTGTATACATATACACATACAGAATGGAAAAAAATAATCAGCAAAGATTAGTAAGTCTATTTAAGTATAAACATGAGTCATTTATGGGAATTCAGTTGCAGTTCATAGATTATGTAGTTAAAAACCATATTGCAAAGCCATCCAAATATAATTTGTTTTGTGTTCACTGACAGTTTTACAATATCCTTGTAGACTGATTCTATCTCTTTATATTTCTCTCTGCATACAAATTTTAATGATCATTATTTGAATCATATAACTCAGAAAATAATTGTTAATTGTTCTAACAACAAAAACTATTATTCTGCTGTTTCTCTTGTTGGGTAAGCTTTTGTCTTCTGCTTTGTAGTGATTTGCTGTTTTAAAACTTTGATAAAGAAAGTTTGAGGGGGAAAGGAAACAGGACTGGGTTAAGTGTACATGACATGTATTCCAAATGATAGAGCCAATGTAGTTAGAATGCTGGATTAAGATGTGGGAGACCCAAGTTCCAATTCTCACTCTGCCATAGAAGCTTGCTGGGTGACCTTGGACTAGTCACATGCTCTCAGCCTAACCTACCTCACAGGGTTGGTGTGTCAAAGTGAAGAGCAGGAGAGATGCATCACATGTATCCAACATGGGTGCTTACATAGCTACACAAACATGGATGGTTTGGACACAGTCAGAATTGTATGGTGTCAGGGTCCAAGGCAGCAATCCAAGCAGTAATCCAAGCAGTGATCTAATGGGGAAGAGAAGCAAGAAGTCAACCAATGTGTGCCAGGAATTAGATTTTCCCTCTCATAACATGATGGTAATCTTGGACAGGCAAAAGCTGTTGGGAGGTTGAAAATAGTATAGCAGCATACCTCAGGGTACATGCACACAAATATTATTGTGGGACAGATTCTGGCTTCACTTATCTCACTTGGTGCTTGAATACAAAAGTTATTTTTCTCTGGGCTTAAAGAAAAGGGAGGGGAATCTAGCTGAGCTAAAAGGTATGCTCCCTGATTGGGCAAAGGTGAAGAGTAAGATCCCTGGTCCTGGGAACAAGTAAGAACAGTAGAAGACTTGGGATGGGAAGGAAGCAGTTTTAGTTACGTCACCAATCCACAAGGTGATATCTCAGTAGAGATAGGAGAAGGAGAGGGTAGCAAATGTGAGGTCTAGAATGCATTCATAGACCATAAGAGCTTTGCCATTGTCATTTCCATGGAAAAACAACTCCACATATGAGTGTAGTCTATTCAATTGAAATGAAAGGACAAGTTTGCTTACACTGGAGATTCATATGCACTTCAGGATGTGCAAAGGTTTCTGAATCAGAGCACATGAGCTTCATTTCTCTTACCTCCTCATACTGTTTTTCAACTGGGACACACTACACTACTTTTCCAACCCCTTATCTAAGGAGATCTGCAAGGTATATGTGGTTTTCCCTTCTCCTTTTTATTTTCTCAATAACCATGTGAGGTTAGTTAGGATAAGGAAAAGTGACTAGACCAAGATCAGTGAATTTAATGGCTGAAAAGGGATTTGAATATAGGTCATATCCCCAGCCTTAGTCTGACAGGCTAATCACTACACCATGCTGGGTCTCTATAGGATAAATTGCACCTGATGAAGTGTGACACATGGCCATATCATAATAAATCAGTCAATCTGTCTTTAATGTGCCAAAAATACTTTATTATTTTACCTGTCATAAATGTTAGTGTCTCAAGTCCTTAGTTATCACTTGTTGTGTTACTGATCAGAATTTCTGAATAATAATGAGGCCATTAATTCGTTAGATCAGCCAATGTCTTTACTTGCTGTGGATAGTAATAGAATTCTGATAAACTAAGGATTCTGCTTATATTGAATCTGGATGCAGGAAGCTCTTACTGAAATGACTAACCCTTGGCTAACTATAGAGACTTTTAGGACTCTGTTACTCATATCTGTGGCTCCAAGATTGTTGTTACCAGTAAAAGGCTAGACCAAAAAGTGCAGTATCTCTACCCACACACCAGACTTAGAGTGTCTGAATGATTCAGAAGGTGCAGAAGAAACAGATCCCTTGTTGTACTTAAGAAAAAGAAACTGCATGTTCATAATCATTGTCTGCTTAATATGGATCAAGAATGAGTGTGTCAGCCATTTGGAACATCAGGCTTTCATCAGAAACAAAATTTACCTTTTCAGTAAGCTGTCAGTGCATTTTTGAATGAACTTCAACTTCAGATGAGTTTCCAAGACAGTTTCAGTTTTCAAGACAGATGTTGCTAAGAGTTGTCAGAAATTGTAAAAAGAAAGTGGTTTTTAAAAGGTGGGTGTCTTCTTCTACTCATTTTAAAGAACCCAAGATTGATTGAGAGTGGTATTAAAAAAAGAAAAGCCAGTGGCTGCGATTCTTCACAAATGGACTTGTAGAGAGGCTGTAACTCAGTGGCAGTGCACACACATGCTTTTTACGCAGAAGGTTCCAAGACCTCTTCCACATGGATGTTTTCTTTTCTTCCAAACTGTAGCACTATTTTTTTTCTGAGCAACCACATAGAATCACAGAGTTGGAAGGGACCTCCAGGGTCATCTAGTCAAAGTCAAATACCTTTAATGGCATAGCAGTAAGATACATAGATGTACAATAACACGGTATGGATATATAAAACATAATAAACAATATGAGTCAATCCTTTACTAGAATAGATCTAACTTTGACTACTTCGGTAAGAAAGTTGGCCACTATAGCTGTAATATTAGGATTAGCATCCTTTAGTAAATATTGAATAGCTCTTTCCCTATTAGAACTATAATTAGGAGGAAGGGTCATCTAGTCCAACCCCCTGCACAATGCAGGAAATTCACAAATACCCCCACACACACCCAGTGACCCCTATTCCATGCCCAGAGGATGACAAAAAACCTCCAGGATCCCTGGCCAAATTGGCCTGGAGAAAAATTGCTTCCTGATCTCAAAGTGGCAATCAGCATTTCCCTGGGCATGTAAGAAAGGGCCACAAGAACTAAGCACCGATGCAACCTTTCCTGCCCTCCCTCTCATGATCTGCCTAAGTTCACAGATCAGCATTGCTGTCAGATCTAGCCTCTGTTTGAAAACCTCCAAAGAAGAGGGCTCACCACCACCCAAGGAAGCCTATTCCTCTGAGGAACTGTTCTGTCAGGAAGTTCTTCCTAATGTTTAACAGAAAACTCTTTTGATTTGATTTCAACCTGTTGGTTCTGGTCTGACTTTCTGGGGCAACAGAAAGCAACTCCATATCATCCACTAGATGACAGCCCTTCAAGTACTCGAAGATGGTTATCATATCACCTCTCATTTGTCTCCTCTCCGGGCTAAACATACCCAGCTCCTTCAACCTTTCCTCATAGGACTTGATCTCCAGACCTCACCATCTTCGTTGCCCTCCTCTGGACACATTCCAGCTTGTCTATATCCTTCTTAAATTGTGCTACCCAAAACTAACACAATACTCTAGGTGACACCTAACCAGAGCAGAGTAAAGTGATACCATCACTTCACGTGATTTGGACACTATACTTGTGTTGATACAGCCCAAAATCACATTTGCCTTTTCAGCTACCGCATCACACTGCTGACTCATGTTCAGTGTATAGTCTACTAAGACCCCTAGTTCCTTTTTGCACATACTACTGCCAAGACAAGTCTCCCCATCCTATAATTATGCATTTGATTTTTCTTTTTTTAACATCTTTTTATTTCAACAGGCTTTCACACATATAATCTTCCCACTACCGTGATACAAGATTTTTCCCCCCACCCCCCTCCCCTCAGTCCCTCCCCCTGCTCTTCTTTCTTCATTGCTTCAGCCACGGGCACAGAATCCGAAGTTTCCAGTAGGCATCCTTCATGGCTTCGTCCTCCTTGATGCAATCGAAATACGATGACCATTTCTTGCTTATTTGCGTCTTCTTTTCCTCCCAGGTGTTCTCTTCTGTTGTCAGGGTCACTATATCTGATTGAATATATTCAAACAGATAGTTATTCCAATTCTCCGTTGTCCACTTATTCTTATCTTTCCATCTTAATGCTATGACCACCTTTCCAGCTAGTATCATTGCCTTAACTACCTCTTGATATGTGCTTTCTATTCTCTCGATCTTTAAGGTTCCTAATGTCATTAAGTTAACATCTATAGGTATTGATACTCCTGTCCTATCCTTTATTCTGGCTAATATTTCCTTCCAAAACTCCTGGACTTTGGCACATTCCCACCACATGTGTGAGTACCACCCTTTGGCTTGATTGCAGTGCCAGCAGTTTGAACTCATCCCCGATATCATATTGGCTAGCTGGGCTGGCGTCCGGTACCATTTGATAAAGTACTTCAGCTCCATTTCTCTAAATTTATCGAACTTGATCTTTTTGACCCCCACCATTAATTTTTTAAAGGTTATTTCTGAGGTTAGTCCCTCTCTAGCCCATCTCGCTTGAGTACTTTTAATTACTGACTCCTCATTGGTTGTCATTATTTTATATATCTTACCCGCTAGACCCTTGCTTGTCTTCCTCTTTTCTTTGTAAAAGATTTCTGCGACTTCTTCTGAGTCCCCCTCCCTCTTTTGCCTCTCCTTTTTTATTGCATTATATAGACCAGTCGCCTTCAACCAATACTGTTTCCCTACTGTCTCAATTATTGTTTGTAGTGGCTTAAGCCGGCCACCTTCTCCATACATATCTCTTATTCTAGCGAACCCTTTTTCTTGGAGTAGTTTCCACCAATGGGGATCGTCGGGTTCCCCATATACACTTTCCACTGGTGCCCACTCAGAGAGCTTGCTCAACCAGATTGGTTGCCATTTCTCCCATATTTTCAACGCTGTTCTCCTAGGTCCCACAGCTCTGCCGTATTCCTTCTTCACATTTCTTGTAAATATACCCAGCCTCCCAGCTCCTTCGTTTAGTTCATTTTCCAATCTAACCCATTTCTGCTCTATATCTTCTCCTATCTCTATCATTGACTTAACATTAAAAGCTTCGTAGTAATCTGTTAGATTGGGTACACCCCACCCCATTACATTTTGCGGGTTATAAATAAACTTCTTTTGCATTCTGGGATTTTTACTTCCAAAGATCCATTCCCTAATTATTCCATTCCATTTTTCTAACTGTTGTATATTTAATTCTACTGGGAGTGTCTGGAATAGATACATCATCTTAGAAATTAAGAACATCTTTACAGCTCTTATTTTGTTTGAAATGCTCAAATTTTTATTTGCCCATCTTTTCATGTCCTTACAGATCTTCTTCCAGACCATTTTGAAGTTCCCTTTCCCTTCTTTTTCCAATTCTTCCTGATTTCGATCCCCAAATATTTTATTGTCTTAGCTCCTGGGCCCATTTTTGTCATCTTTGCAATTTCTCTTCTCTCTGCTTTACTGACATTGAAGTACATAATTTCGGATTTGTCCATGTTCACTCTTAGCCCTGAATATGCTTCAAAATCCTCCAATATAGTCCTTATTTCTCTAATCCCCTCTTTAGGGTTTAGCAGCGCAATCATTATATCGTCTGCAAACAAATTGATCTTTAATTCCTCACTTCCAATATGGTATCCATCTATTCTGCTGCTATTCCTTATTCTTTCTGCTAGGATCTCAATTCCCATAATAAATATGTATGGGGAGAGGGGGCATCCTTGCCTTACTCCTCTCTGTATGCTAAACTCCCTTGAGTGCCCTCCGTTTACCCTTACCACTGCTTTCCCTCCCTTATATACTTCTTGTATGGCGCCCTTAAATTTTTCACCTATCCCATATTCATCCATCATTTTCCATATATATTCGTGAGAGAGCGTGTCAAAGGCCTTATATACATCCAACTTAAGGAGGGCAAACTTTTTTTTTTGGCCATGTTCTATTATGTTGAGAATATTCCTAATTGGATGGCTTATATTCCTTCCTCTCACAAAGCCATATTGATCCCCCTTAACTATTTTCGGTATCTCCTCCTTTAATCTGTTTGCTAAAATTTTAAGAAAGATCTTATAGTCCTGATTAAGTAGACTAATCGGTCTGTATGAGCCGACCATTTCTAGATCCTTTTGAGGTTTGGGGATGACCACTATTTCTGCTTTCCTCCATGACTCTGGGGCTTGTTCTCCTTTCAATATCGCATTAAACGTTATCTGGAGTTCTGGTGCTAAGACTTCTACAAGGAGTAAAAGGAGTAGTGAAGGATGATAGGGAAATGGCTGAGAAGCTGAATGCATTTTTTGCCTCTGTCTTCACTGTGGAAGAGGAGAAGTGTTTGCCCACTCCAGAAGCACCGATTTCGGGAGGGGGTTTGAAAGACCTGAATCAGATTGTGGTAACAAGAGAGGAAGTCCTCCGACTGATGGACAATTTAAAAACTAATAAATCACCAGGCCCGGATGGCATTCATCCGAGAGTTCTGAAAGAACTCAAATGTGAACTTGTGGATCTCCTGACAAAAATATGTAATCTTTCTTTAAAATCTGCCTCCATTCCTGAGGACTGGAAGGTAGCTAATGTCACTCCCATCTTTAAAAAGGGCTCCAGGGGAGATCCAGGAAATTACAGGCCAGTCAGTCTGACATCGATACCGGGTAAGTTGGTGGAAACTGTTATTAAGGAAAGAATTAGTAGGCACATTGATGAACAAAAACTATTGAGGCAGACTCAGCATGGGTTCTGTAAGGGAAGATCTTGTCTCACTAACCTGTTAGTGTTTTTTGAGGGAGTGAACAAACATGTGGACAAGGGGGACCCAATAGATATTATTTACCTTGACTTCCGGAAAGCTTTTGATACAGTTCCTCATCAAAGGCTCCTAAGTAAGCTCAATAGTCATGGGATAAAAGGACAAGTCCTCTTGTGGATCAAAAACTGGCTTATAAATAGGAAACAGAGAGTGAGTATAAATGGGAAACTTTCTCAGTGGAGGGTGGTAAGCATTGGGGTACCACAGGGATCAGTACTCGGTCCAATGCTTTTTAACTTGTTTATTAACAATTTGGAATTGGGAGTAAGCAGTGATGTGGCTAAATTTGCAGATGACACAAAGTTGTTCAGGGTGGTGAAAACCAGGGAGGATTGTGAGGCACTCCAAAGGGATCTGTTGAGGATGGGTGAGTGGGCATCAACGTGGCAAATGGGGTTCAATGTGGCCAAGTGCAAAGTGATGCACATTGGAGCCAAAAATCCTAAATATAAATACACGTTGATGGGGTCTGATCTGGCAGAGACTGACCAAGAGAGAGATCTTGGAGTCGTAGTGGATAACTCGCTGAAAATGTCTACACAATGTGTAGCTGCAATAAAGAAGGCCAACGCTATGCTGGGGATTATTAGGAAGGGAATTGATAACAAATCAGCCAGTATCATCATGCCCCTGTATAAATCATTGGTGCGACCTCATTTGGAATACTGTGTACAGTTCTGGTCACCACATCTCAAAAAGGATATTATAGCATTGGAAAAAGTGCAGAGAAGGGCTACTAGAATGATAAAAGGGTTGGAACACCTTCCCTATGAAGAAAGGTTAAAATGCTTGGGGCTCTTTAGCTTGGAGAAACGACGGCTGAGGGGTGACATGATCGAGGTTTATAAGATTATGAATGGGATTGAGCAGGTTGAGAAAGAAGTACTTTTCTCCCTTTCTCACAATACAAGAACTCGTGGACACTCTATGAAATTGCTGAGCAGTCGGGTTAGAACAGATAAAAGGAAATACTTCTTCACCCAAAGAGTGATTAACATATGGAATTCACTGCCACAGGAGGTCGTGGCAGCTGCAAGCATGGACAGTTTCAAGAGGAAATTAGATAAACATATGGAGCAGAAGTCCACCAGTGGCTATTAGCCACAGGGTATAGAATGGGAACTCTCAGTCTGGGGCAGGTGATGCACTCTATTCTTGGTGCTGGAGGAGGCAGCAGTGGGAGGGCTTCTGGTGCCCTGGCCCCACTGCTGGACCTCCTGATGGCACCTGGTATATTTTGGCCGCTGTGTGACAGAGTGTTGGACTAGATGGGCCATTGGCCTGATTCAACATTGGCTTCTCTTATGTTCTTATGTTCTTACCAATTCTTTATAGAATTCTGCAGTAAACCCATCTAGTCCTGGGGATTTCCCTTTTTTTAATTTCTTAATTACCTCTTCTATTTCCTGTACTGTTATCTCCTTCCCTAGCTTCTGTCTGTCCTCTAATGTTATTGTGGACTGTATTCTTTCTTCAAATTTTGTCGTTTCCTTCTCTTCATATAAGTCTTGATAAAATCTTGCAAAGGCCTCCTTGATCTCCCTTGAACCTTGCATTACTGTGGAGCCTTCTCTTATGCACTTCACACTTTGTTTTTCTTTCCTAGCCCGTAGGTACTTTACCAATCTTTGGACTGATTTTATACTATTCCTCCGAAATTCATTTTTAATTAATGTTTCTTTTTTCCACAGAGTTATTGCATCTAACTGGTCCAAATCTCTTCTCAGTTCTCTAATTTGGGTCTGCCTTTGGGGGTTATAGCCTCTCGCTTGTTGTTGCTGGAGCACTCTCAACTCCTGAATCTTTTTTTGTCTATTTTGGTGCCACTCTTTTTAATATTGATCTCCTTCCCAATACAAACTCCTCTAATCACTGCCTTCGCCGCATCCCACAAGGTATTACTAGTTACAGAATGCCTATTTTCTTTAAAGTATAGTTTGATTTGCTTCCTTATGTATTCCTTATCCTCTTTTTTTGCTATAACTAAGTTATTGTATCTCCAAGGTCTCTTGGTCCATTCTGTGCTCAAGTCCACTTCCAGGCTTATAGGGGCATGGTCTGAGATCCAGATTGGATGGGTTCGGACCCCTTTAACTGAAAGTGTTCTAGTTTCCTTAATTAACACGAAATCTATACAGGAGTAGGTTCTATGCCTGTTAGAAAAGAAGGTGGGAGTAGATTTTTGACCGCTGAGCTTGTATACTTCCTTTAATCCCCATTTATTTGAAAGATTCTTGCTGTGCTTTGTTATATCCATATTAAAGTCACCAGTTACTATTAGCTCTCCCTGCAAGAAGTTTTGGGTCTTTAGTATTACTTTGTTTAGGAATTTCTTTTGTCCTCTGTTGGGTGCATATAAATTAAGGATTGTAAGATATGTATTGTTTATTTTGCCCTTCACTACTGCATACCTGCCTTCCTTGTCCGTCAATTTATCTATTACCTCTACGTTCAAGTTTTTATTTGCTAATATTGCCACTCCTCTTGCCTTGTTGGTCCCTCTGGACTCACTTAAAGTTGCCCACCCCAAGTTGTTAAACAGTGGCTTAGGTTCCCTTTTGGCTTTATGTGTTTCCTGAATGCATATTACATTGATACCCTCGTCTCTTGCCATCTTAGCTAGCCTATATCGTTTGAGATTTGAGGATAAGCCATTTACATTCAATGAGAGTAGTCTGATTGGTCTAGCCATATTCTTTGGAACATTTCGTGCCCCTCCCCCGTTGCTGAAGCATGCTGCCTATTCCCCTGTTATTCCTCCATTCCCCTTCCCCCTTCCCTTGTGAGAGAGAAATTCTTCTGGGGTTCCCCACCCCTTCTCTCCACATTCCAGAGATCCTGCATCCCCCTCCTCTCCTCCTCTCCCCGCACATTTCCCTTATGCCTTTATTCAATGTTAGGCCCAGCTTTAAATGTATACTTCCCTTTAATTGCTGGCTCCTCGGGAGTTAGCTCTTTGCCGCTTGGATCCATGTGGCCTTGAGTCCTCCTTCTCGGCATCTGAGTCACTGTCCTCCTCCATTCCACCTTCCTCGCAGTTGCTGGAGTCCACTCCCAGTTCATCAAGCATCCTGATTGCCTCCATTGGATTCCTGGCTCTGTATCTCTTGCCTTCTCGAAATACAATCAGAGTTGTCGGGTACCCCCACGTAAAGTTTATACCTTCCTTAAACAGTTTTTGTGCGTAGGGTTTCAGCTGCCTCTTTTCCTGGAGCGTGCTTGGGCTGAAGTCATGGCTGACGTATGCTTTCTTGCCTCTAAAGTTCAGGTCTTTAACCTTCCTGAGCGTTCTAAAAACCTCATCCTTTAGTTTTTCTCTGGCAAATGCTATTATCACTTGTCTTGGCTCTCCCCCCCTCTGTTTCCTAAAGAGTCTGTGTGCCCGCTCTATCTCTGCCTCGTTCACGCCGACGCCATGTTGTTGAAACCACTGGCATAGTTCAGATTCTAATTGTTTTGGGAGTATTTCCTCACTGATACCCGATATTATCATATTCCTCCTTCGCTGTCGGTCTGACTGCCTTGCTAAATTTTTCTCCAATTCCTTAATTTTTTCTTCATTAGCATCGGCTTTCTTCTTTGCTCCCTCAGCAATTTCTCTCACTATGCCTATTTCCTGTGCTATCTGCGTGGTGTCTTTTTTCACTGCTTCTATATCTTCAGAGATTTGTTTTTGAAATGCTGCTATCTGCTCCGATAGTTCCTTAATGTTCCGGGCCATGATTGCTCTGTTTACAGCTTCTGGCTGCTGCCTTGTCTTCCTAGTAATTTTGATTTGTAACTCTGGCAGCGTGCCTGGATACCCTTATCTCCAATTTGTTTTCTTTTTCTCCTATATTTCCTCCTCCTAATCCTGCCCCCGTTAGGAGCTTGTTTCTCTTCCTCCCAAGTAATTTATTACCTTTACGTGTCCTTCTAGGCCATAAATCTTTTTAGTTTAGCGGAGAGAGTCCGAGGCACGTCTTCTGTTGCTAGCGCATGTGTGGATCTCCCCTGCATTTGATTTTTCTTACCTAAATGCAGAACTTTACATTTATCCCCACTGAAATTCATTTTATTTGTTTTAGCCCAGTTTTCCAGCCTGTCAAGATCATCCTATATCCTGACTCTTCTACTGTATTTGCTACCCCTCCCAATTTAGTATCATCTGCAAATTTAATAAGCATTTTCTCTATTCATTCATCCAAATCATTGATAAATATGTTGAACAAAACAGGTCCCAGGAGAGATCCTTGAGGTACTCCACTTGTCACTCCTCTCCAAGAGGATGAGGAACCACTAACAAGCACTCTTTGGGTGCAATCTGTCAACCAGTTACAGATCCACCTAACAGTTATAGGATCCAAACCACATTTTACCAATTTGTCAACAAGAATATTATGTGGAACCTTATCAAGAGCCTTACTGAAATCAAGATAA
This sequence comes from Gekko gecko, assembly GCA_029375565.1. NCBI lineage: Eukaryota > Metazoa > Chordata > Lepidosauria > Squamata > Gekkonidae > Gekko > Gekko gecko. Next base: position 122,118,205 of record JAPDNY010000006.1, on the reverse strand, counting down.
ACTATGTCTACAGCATTCCCCTGATCCAGCAAGGTAGTAACTTGCTCAAAAAAGAGATAAGGTTAGTCTGATATGACTTGTTCTTGCAAAACTCATGCTGGCTGTTAGTAATCACAGCTGTCCTTTCTAAGTGCTCAAGGACCATCTGTTTGATTTATTCTAAAACTTTCCCATCAAGCTGAGGGTCAGTAGTTACCTGGATCCTCCTTTTTGCTCTTCTTGAAGATGAGGACAACATTTGCCCACCTCCAGTCTTCTGGCACCTCACCTGTGTTCCAAGAATTCTCAAAAATAATGGACAGAGGCTTATAAACTACATCTGCAAGTTCTTTTAGTACCCTTATATGAAGTTCATCTGGCCCCGAGGAATTTGTTTCATTTAAAGAAACAAGGTGTTTATGTATTACCCCATGCCAATCTTAGGCTGCAACTCCCTTCCCTTAGCATGTGTTCTGTTTTACCATGTTGAGCACCATTTCTCTTGCAAGAGAAGACTGAGAAAAAGTAGGAATTGAGCAGATCTGCCCTCTCTTCATCACCTGTTACAATTCCTCTTCCCTGTCCTTGCAATGGGTCTACTATGTCCTTGCTCTTTTTCTTACTCTGAACATAAGAAAATAGCCCTTTTTGTTGTTTTTAGTGTCTCTTGTTAGCCTAAGCTCATAGTGAGCTTTAGCTCCCCCCCCCACTCTCTCTCTCCGAGCACTGGTTATTTGTTTATATTCATCCTTGGTTATAAGGCCCTCCTTCCATCTCCTAAATGAGTCTTTTTTATTTCTCAAGTCTTTAAAAAGCTGTTTATGGAGCCACCTTGGCTTCTTTAGGCTCCTCCCATTTTTCCTTCTCATAGAATCATTTGTGATTGTGCCTTCAATATTTCATTTTTAAGAAACTCCCATCCCTCTTGGACTTCCTTCTCCTTAAGCATTTCTGACATTGTCCTCTGATTATCTACTGTCTAGGCTTTCCCCGCTTTTCTCTACCCACCACAAAGAACCTGTTAAGTATGAGACTCAACAAAGGATTCAGCTTCAAGTGATTTCAGCTTTATTAAACAGCAACTGTAAGTCAGGAACACACAACAACAAGGGGAGCACAGCTCCTTCTTTTAAACTCTCCCGGGCTGTCAAAGCCACATCCATTACAAGTCAAAGACCAATCAGAATACAGGGATAAAGGCCAATCAGGACCGTTCCCTCTTTGCAACAATATCACTCAGTGATTGGGTAATTACACAGGTTTCGCAGAAACAAACCAATAGCAATGCGACATCTGAAGAACCACATTCAGACTCAAGCTTAACATGTGAATAGATAGGAGCAATTCATATTCAGTACATAACAAATTCCTCCCCCCTAAGATGGAGCATTACCCTGCCAAACATAATCTTTCAGGTGGGGGGGGCACCTCGGCTTCGGTTTGACCGGCGTAGCAGTCTCTGCTCCGTTGGACTTGGAGCGGCACACTCTTCTGGAGCCCTGGTAACCCCTCTCACAGTAGAGACAGGGGGAACACAAACAGGGATCACAGGCTCTGGAGTTGGGGTCTGCCCAGACTCCGAGTCCCCTTCTGCAGCACTCACCTCCTCTGCGGGAGGCCCCTCCTGCTCAGGGACCAGCTCAGGTTCGGGCACTGACTCAGCGCTGGAGTCTGCCCAACGCTCCCTGAGCTAGTCTATGTGGCAGTGAATTTCCCATCCACTGGGAAGCCGGAGCACATACAGCTTGGACCCGGCAACTTTGGTGACTATGGCCGGTAGCCACCGATGACCTTCCCCGTAGTTCCAGGCAAAGACCTTGTCCCCACACTGGAACACTCTCCCCTGTGCTGGTTCCTCAGACCGTTGCTTGGACTGGTCCAAGTCAGGGTGCAAACGGTCGAGGAGGGTAGATAGCTTCCGGCCCATCAAGAGTTCAGCTGGGCTCCACCCCGTTGCTGAACACAGGGTGATGTGTTGCCTCAGAAGGAAAGAGACCAGCTTCTGATTCCATTCCCTGCACATCATGCGCCCAAGTGATTCTTTTGTCGTCCAAACCATACGTTCGGCCTGTCTGTTAGAGGCCAGATGGAATGGGGCTGACGTTACATGGTGTACAAGGATGTCATCCAGGAACCCCTCAAATTCTGCCAAAATGAACTGTGGCCCATTATCAGAGACAACACAGTCCGGCAGCCCATGCGTGGAAAACAGCTTGCGCAGGGCATGAATCACAGCCCCAGAATTCGTTGATCTCATATTTACAACCTCCAACCATTTGGAGTAAGAGTCTACACATATGAAAAACATTTGCCCATGGTACAGGCCCGCAAAATCAATATGGAGGCGGGACCATGGCCTCCTTGACTTTTCCCAGGGCTGGACAGGAGCATGAGGTGGTTCTGGCCGGGAGTGTTGGCAGGACACGCAGTTCTGAACCCAAACCTCAATGTCCGCATCAATGTTTGGCCACCACACGTACGCTCTGGCGAGAGTCTTCATATGAACCATTCCTGGATGGCCCGCATGCAAGGCCTCCAGGACTCTTTCCCTTAGCTTAGAGGGAATTACAACTCCACTTCCCCAAAGCAGACAGCCCTTAGTCACAGATAATTCATTTTGGCAGAAAACAAACAGTTTGAAATCCGCCTCCACTTTCCCGGCCGGCCACCCCCTCCACACCCAATTGAGAACTCGGGCAATTAAAGGGTCCTTTGCCGACGTAGCGGCAATGTCTGTGGAGGTGACCGGTGCCTCCGGGAGCTCTTCCAGCACCAAAACGTCCAGTTCTGGCTCCTCGTCAGAGTCAGTTAGTGGTGCGGGGCAGCGGCTAAGGGCGTCTGCATGCCCAATAGCCTTCCCTGGAAGGTGCTCCAGCTCGAAATCGTATGCTGACAGAAAAACCGCCCACCTTAGCATCTGGGGCGATAGAATGTTCAGTGTCGGCCGGTCTGGTGAGAAGATACCCAGGAGAGGTTTGTGATCAGCCACAAAGAGGAACCGCTGCTCATAAACAAAGTCATGGAATTTCTTTATTTCTGCGATTAGGGCGAGGCCCTCCTTTTCGATCTGGGCATAGTTCTTTTCTGCCTTAGTGAGGGATCGGGAATAAAATGCGATCGGTGCCTCAGATCCGTCTGGCATCAGGTGGTTGAGAACGGCACCCACCCAATAAGGAGATGCATCAGCTGCAAGCACCAGCAGTTTGTTTTCATTGAAGTGCATCAGGACTGCACTCGATGACAAAAGTTCCTTCACTGAAGTGAATGCATGCCTCTGCTGCTCACCCCACTCCCATTTAGCATTCTTGTGGAGCAAAGCGTGCAGAGGTTCAGCGACCGATGCCTTGTGTGGTAGAAAGGCACCATAAAAGTTGAGTATTCCCAAGAAGGACTGGAGGTCTTTCTTGGACTGGGGTGGAGGCGCATTTTGGATTGCCACCACCTTGTCGGATGTGGGGTGGACCCCATCTGCATCTACAAGGAACCCCAAGAACTCAACTCTTTTTACTCCGACAACACATTTCAAACGCTTAACCCACAGCCCGGCATTTTTAAAACAACTCAACACTGCTCTTAAGCAAGCCATCAGTTCACAATCATCTGTGCCCGCAATTAAAACATTGTCGAAATAGGGCACGACACCGGGTAGCCCACGCAGGAGCCCCTCCATTAGCCCTTGAAAAATGCCCGGGGTGACATTTACTCCAAATTGTAATCGTTTTACCCTGAAAGCCCCTTTATGGGTAACGATTGTTTGGGCTTCAGCAGTTGCGTCGTCCACCGGCAACTGCTGCTAAGCTTGAGCCAGGTCAAGCTTGGCAAAAACTTTTCCCCCTCCCAGTGATGCCAGTACGTGGCTGATTACCGGCACCAGATAGGAATGCTGCTGCAGAGCTTTGTTAACTGTACATTTGTAGTCTGCGCATATTCGTATAGACCCGTCAGCCTTGACAGGCATCACAATTGGAGTCTCCCACTTCCCGTAGGGTACCGGTTCAAGAACACCCTGACTGACCAATTTATCTAACTCTGACTCAATTTTTGCTTTGAGCGTGAGCGGGACCTTCCTATACTTCAGTCGTATTGGACGAACTGAAGGGTCCAAATCAAAAGAAAATGGGGGGCCAGTGTACGTGCCGAGCCCCTCACCAAACACTTCAGGAAACTCGCTATACAATGAGTCCTGTTTATTTACACAAATTTTGTTGATACCAGTGATAGCGATCCCCAATGCCTCAAACCAGTCGAGGCCCAACAGGCTAACCCGCTCACCCTCTGCCACCAGAAGAGACAGCTCAGCCTTACGGTCTTTGAACTCGATGTGGAAGGTCGCCTTTCCCGCCAACGGAATGCGCCGTCCCTGGAAGTCGGTCAAGCGGGTCGACACTGGTGCCAGATGGTGGTGGCTTTGCCTCGGGAAAAAGCGTTGCCACATCTCTGTAGAGGTGACAGACAATCTGGAGTCCACTTCCATGACGCAGGGAACGCCGTCCAGATGAACCGTCACGTAGATTTTCTTGCTAGGCTTGCCTCCAGTGGCCAGGATCATTGATGGGCAGCAGCAGGAGTTGGTCTGATGACAGCCAGATGCCTTGTCGTCGTTTCGAACATGAACCCTGGGGTCTGCACATTGCAAAGACGGTGGAGATCTTTTGGTGGCACGACAGACTCGGGCCAGATGACCCCGCTTGCCACAGGAGCGGCAGATCAGCTCCTTGGCCCAACAGAGGTCTCTGTCATGCTTGCCTCTGCAGCCGGTAAAGGAACGCGCTAATGGAGTCTTCGGTCTGGTCCGCGGTGGGCATGTCTCCCTGGTTCTGCATACGCCGTCAGCCTTGCCGTCAGACTCACTGGTGGACTGCTGGTGGACCGCAGGCTCTTTACTTGCCGGTGGCAGTCATTGTCGCACCTCTCAGGTCGATTTGTTGGCGGCCTCAGTGGCGACGGCCTCAGCGTAGGCCACAGCATACATGAGCTCGGAACGGGCGAACAGGCACTGCTGGAGGCGCTCGTCCCGAAGGCCACACACCAGTCGGTCGAGGAGGGCCTCTTCCAGGTTGGTGAAACCTCAAGGCTGGGCCGCCTTCCGCAAGGCGGTGACAAATTCAGCTATCAATTCAGCCGGGCCCTGGCACCGCTTGTAAAAAGCGTGCCTGCAGGCTATCTTTGACAGCTGCGGCACGAAATGGCCCTTGAGCTTCGCCGTGATATCAGCCCATGTAGATGTGCTAAGCTTGGTGGGCGCAACTAGGGACCGAGCGATGTCGAAGATGGCCTTGCCACAGGAGCTCAGTAGCGTCGCCTTCTTCCTCGCCTCGTCCATGATCTGGTTTGCCTGGAGGTGAAACTCAAACCGTGCCAGGTAAGAGTCCCAGTCCTCCGTTGCCGGGTCGAACGCCTCAAACGCCGGATTTACGGCCATCTGGGCTGACGGTGCTGCCACTACTGCTCGTGGAGCCTCAGCTGACTCGACCGGTTGTGCGTCCTCGTCCGCCATTGCTGTCTCAGTTCAGCAGGGCTGCCTACCCGCTCTAGGATCCCACCTTCATCGCCAATTGTTAAGTATGAGATTCAACAAAGGATTCAGCTTCAAGTGATTTCAGCTTTATTAAACAGCAACTGTAAGTCAGGAACACACAACAACAAGGGGAGCACAGTTCCTTCTTTTAAACTCTCCCGGGCTGTCAAAGCCACACCCATTACAAGTTAAAGACCAATCAGAATACAGGGATAAAGGCCAATCAGGACCGTTCCCTCTTTGCAACAATATCACTCAGTGATTGGGTAATTACACAGGTTTCGCAGAAACCGACCAATAGCAATGCGACATCTGAAGAGCCACATTCAGACTCAAGCTTAACATGTGAATAGATAGGAGCAATTCACATTCAGTACATAACAGAACCCTACTTTTGCTGCTATCTTTTTTGAAATAATATAGTCCAAGTACACTCTGTTGATTGGAAGGTGTGCATTTGCAAAGATCTCATCCATGCTGGCCCCGTTTCCTTCCACTAGCTCCTTGCTGTCACCATTCACCCTGCAGTGCTGTTGGAGGGCTTAGTAATTGCTATTGTGCAATTGCAATAGTGAAATGATATTGCACTTACCTATCACCACAATTTACTGCTTCCTCTGGATTCCCAGCTTTTGTTTTTCAAAAAATCAGTCCCCTTTTCTCTACAGAAATATAGAGGGGCAGCAGCAGGCAGATTCCCCCCCCCACCCCCATTACCCAAAAAGGAATGGTGAGGAGAAGCTGCAAGGCAGCTGAAACAGAGTGGGTACTCATTGTTCATTTGATCATATGAATGTTCCATTGCCTCTGCTTTCACAACAGCAATGAAAGCAAGATGGAAAATCATTGCCCTGTGGTGCCACCCAGGATCAGTCCTTAGTCTCTCCACTTAAAAGTAGTAGGTCTGGAGACTTTAGAAAGTTGATGTTATCCAGAGCAGACAACTAACTGGACTGATTGTATATCACAGTATAAGAAATGTTCATATACAGCAGCTCTGTGCTGAACTACAGCCAAAGAATAGTACCCAAGCCATAAGATAAGGACTGCTGTAGCAATAGTCTTGCTGGTTGTTTACTAACTTCAGTTTAGTTTATTGTAATTAGCCATTGGACCTTACAAGATTACAAAATACACGTTGTGAACAAACTATAGATTAATATCAGAATATACAGAAGTACCAGAAATCAATAACAAAATATGACTAATTTAATGCAGTAGCCTGAATAATGCCCCTTCCCGTTGCCACCTTGGAACGTATATTCTTTGCAGCTAGGGCAAATAATGAAACTTTATAAGAGAAATATGTATTAGTGTCAGATAACAAAAATGAAATTTTATCCTCAACTGGGTAAGCACTAAGGCCAGATAAAATACCTGTTAAAAATTTACCCCTCCGACAAGAATACAGTGGACAAAAGAGGACATAGTGAGGTAAATCCTTAAGTTCATGGGTGCCACAAATACATACACGATGGACCAATGGAGTTTGATTAAATCAGCCCTCCAAAATTGCCATTGGCAGTTATTTACTATGTCTAACAAGGACTTCAAAATCATGGGGGGGAAAGCCATAAGAATTATATGCACTAGTCAGTCCCGACATATGCTGATCATTTTGAAAGACACTTGAAATACAAGGTTTTACTTTAACCCCCTGCGGCTAATAACCATCATCAGCTGATTGTTATATTATCATTGGTTTTCATCTATGCTTGAGAAGTTACTGAAAATATGACAGCAGCAAGAAAAATAGAGACATAGGAGTCAAGATGTACAAGATTAGACCTTCTGACATATTTTTAAGGTTGGAAATTTGATGCAGAGGCCCCAATCTGGATGTTAATAAAATTTGGGGGTGCTGACCATAGACACCATTTTCCTGATGGAAGTTGGCTTCCCCCAAGTGTTATTAGCCCCAGAAACTGATGAAACAAGTGCCCACATTTTCAGAGGGAAAGTGGTGATTATGACAAGGTTGACAGGAACAAGGTAAAGGCTTACTCCCCTACATACAAATCACAACCACCCACAGCCTCTTTTTAGCCTTAAAAATGTGCCAGAGGATCCAAGAAACAATCTCCCACATCTCATATAGTTGATGGATTCAGGTGTCTGTCAGTCGCTGAAGAACTAGGACTGGATGAAGAAATGAACAAATCTTAGTCCTGCCAAGTCTACTGCTGCATATGGCATAATCTTTTGCATTGACTTAAGGCAGCTACCTGGAGTGACACTGACATTTACTTGCATAGCAGTGGCTGAAGTGTGATATGAATCTTGGTCAATATTTACTCCTAGCAAAATGGCTGCCATCTTTGCCCAGTTTGCTGTATATCCTGATAGGTTTTCCAACATCTACTAATATAGAAGGTACCCATGCAACTTAAGACAGCCTGCTTAAAAACATACATTTAAGCACTTTTGTTTTAAGTCCTGTTGACTTCAAAGGAGAAGTTAAACACATATTGAATGTCCCCCTATGGAAATCAGTGGGGCATATCTGTGGATGGATGGTGCTCATGGGCACTAAATACTCATAATCATAGATATAAGCAGGGAATTTAGCACCATATTCATTGATCATTGCATTACGTAAGAAATAGAAAGAGCGTGTGCAGCACTTGGCAGGCAAAGGTAATGAATCATAAGCTCTTTTCTATCCCATCTATGAATAATCACACTGAGGTTTGAGCTAGCACAAAACAAGCACACTTCTGGCTTGCCTGGCTTGTGACGCAGCATTAAACAGAGCCTCAGGCAGATAAAAATGCCTGTCCATATAGGAAAAGCTCAGGGAATGCAAAAGAGAAATGTCCAAAGGACAATACTATAAAAATCCCTAACATCTGGCACAAGGAAGAGCCTTCTTCAAATGCCTTTGACAAGCTGCCCTTTCCACACTTTTGAAGTATGTAAAATGAATGTGTATAAGTGTGATAAATAGGGATGGGCATAAAGCAGGAAAATGAGGTTTAGTTTGTGATTCATGTCATGCCCCATTTGCAAACCATGGACCTTCATTAACTTTTTGGTGCTAAATGAACTGGTTCAGTTTGTAAGGTTTGTAATGCAGTAGAAACCTATATAAGTAGAAACCTGTATAAGGGTCGAGAAGCAACAGTCAGAACCGGGTATGGAACAACTGATTGGTTTAGCATCAGAAAAGGTGTACGACACAAATTTATATTGTCAGCTTGCTTATTTAATTTATATGCAGAGCACATTATGTGAAATGCTGGCCTGGATGAATCACAAGCCAAAACTAAGATTGCTGGGGAAAAGATCAACAGTCTAAGATATGCAGGTGATACCACTCTAATGGCAGAAAGTGAAGAAGATCTAAAAAGCCTCTTGCTAAGAATGAAAGAGGAGAGCACAAGTTGGCTTGAAACTCAACATCAAAAAAACTAAGATCATGGCATCTGGCCCCATCACTCCTTGGCAAATAGAAAGGGAAGTCGTGGAAGACTTCATGTTCCTGGGATCTAAGATTACTGCAGACGGTGACTGCAGCCATGAAATTAAAAGAGGAAAGCGATAGCAAATCTAGACAGCATAATAAAAAGTAAAGACATCACCCTGCCAACAAAAGTTCGTATGGTCAAAGTGATGGAATTCCCAGTAGTAATGTATGGCTGCGAGAGTTGGACTATAAGGAAGGCCAAGCACCAAAGAATAGATTCTTTTGAATTATGGTGCTGGAGAAGACTCTTGAGAGTCCCTTGGACTGCAAGGAGATCAGATCAGTCAATCCTAAAAGAAATCAACCCTGGAAGGCCAAATACTGAAGCTGAAGCTCAAATGCTTTGGCCACCAAATGAGAAGGGAGCACTCACTGGAGAAGACCCTGATGCTGGGAAAGATTGAAGGTCAAAGAAGAAGGGGACGGCAAAGGATGAGATGGTTAGACAGTGTTATCGAGGCAATGAACATGAAATTAAGCAAACTCCAGAGCACGACAAAAGACCGGAGGGCCTGGCGTGATGTGGTCCATGGGGTTGCGAAGAGTCAGACTTGACTATGCGACTGAACAACAACAACAACAATGCAGTAGAATCCACCCAGCATGCTAGAGACAACAAACTTGCAGAGGATCTCTGGCTGACCTTCCTCTACCTGCCTTCCACGTTTGGTGACAATTGGACATATGGGGTCCAAATTACAGCCCCCAAAGAAGGTGCCCCATCCTTCATTGTTTCCAATGGAGGAAAAAAAACATGGGCAGTAGAAGCCCAGCAGAACAGAATCAAAATCCCCAAGAATCTCTACAGTAGAAACTGAAGGTGTGGGGCATTTTTGCAAGCCCAGCAGAACTGGTGCCATGTGCCCAGCATAACCAATGCCACGGTGGCAGGGCAAACCTAACAGGACTAAGGTCAAGCCAGGAAAGTGCTTTGGGAGGAAATGTCAGGCACAGGTTTGAAAGTGTATAGAATGGACCCCCTGTAAGCTACACACACCAAACACACAGGAAACCTCACCCTGCACCCAGTCCTCTACAATCTCTCCAAGTTGGGGCAGATTACATTTCCTGGATCCCAGTTATGGACCACCAAAAAGGTCTCACTGGGGCTTTCTCTGGAAAAGATATCTGCGGTTACAGCCCGGAGTCTATGGAATGACTCAGGAACAAGCCAGTGACACCAAACTCACAGGGAAACTTCACCTGAGTAGCTCCCCCCCGCCCAGCCAGACACAAGAAGCAAGCCGAGTGATAGCTTGGCAGGCACCCCAGCCCTACCAGACAAGCAAGGGAAGTGTGCCCACAACTCTCACCCCCCCCCATGCTAAAACACTGCAGCAAATTCTTCTACTCTATAGTGGAAAGGAAACACTGTTGAGCTACCTGGACCAGGCAGAATTGGAAAAACAGAAAGGCAAGCAGACATTGATTGATTGATTGATTGATTGATTGATTGGTTGGTTGGTTGATTGATTTGACTTGATTTGATTTGTTTAGTCGTCACTCACCCTAAGGGTCTCATGGCAACTTACAACATTAAAACCAATAAGGTAAAAACAACATAAAACAAATAAATATAAAATATTAACATTAAAATATTAAAATATTAAAACACGTGGCCATCACCATACCACTGTCAAAACACATGGTGACCCTCCAAAGGCCAACCTAAATAATTCAGCTTTGCATGCCCTGCAAAAACTGAACAAGTCCGTCCGACAGGGCATGGGTGTCATCTGAGACTGCAGTTCCACAGAGTAGGGGCCACAACTGAGAAGGTTCTTCCCTTGGTAACAGCTAAGTGAGCCTTTCTGGGAACAGGCACCAGCAAGGTAAGGGTGGACTGTAAACTAAATATGAGCAGTCAGTGTGATGCGGTGGCAAAAAAGGCAAATGGGTTGTATTAAAAGGGCCATAGAATCGAAATCGCAGGAGGTCATAGCCCCACTGTATACTGCCTTGGTGAGGCTGCACTTTGAGTACTGTGTGCAGTTCTGGAGGCCTCACTTCAAAAAGGATGTGAACAAAATCAAGAGGGTGCAGAAGAGAGCGACGGGGATGATCAGGGGTCTGGAGACTGAGCTCTACAAGAAAAGGCCTGTATAGATAAGGCCTTGGGAATATTTAGTTTGGAGAAGAGGAGATTGAGGGGGGACATGATTACTCTCTTCAAATATTTGAAAGGCTGTCATTTGGAGGAGGGCAAGGAGCTGTTCCAGTTGGCAGCAGAGGATAGGACCCGAAGCAATGGGTTTAAATTACATGCAGAAAAGTATCGACTGGATATTAGGAAAAACTTTTTCATGATCAGAATGGTTCAAAGGTAGAATCAACTGCCTAGGGAGGTGGTTAGCTCCCTTTCACTGACAGCTTTCAAGAAGAGACTGGACGAATATTTGTCAGAGATGCTTTAGGCTGGTCCTACATTGGGCAGGGGGTTGGACTAGATGGTCTGTATGGCCCCTTCCAACTCTATGATTCTATAAGAGGCCCCTAGATGATGAGTGAAGGGAGTGTGGGGAGTTGTAATTGGAGATGCAGTCCCATAGGTATGAGGGTCCCAGACCATTAAGGGCTTTGAAGGTTAACACCAACACCTTGAATTGGATCTGGAGACATGACAAGACTTGCAATAGGGGCTCCCCAGAGTAACCCTGTGACAGCTTGGTGGGCACCCCAGCCCCATCAGACAAGCAAGGAAAGCATGCCCACAACACTCCTAGGTCTCCTCAGGCCCAAACACATAGGTCCTCAGGTCACAGCCCCCCCCAGGTGAAATTTCTGGTTATTCACCATTAGCAAAACACATTGTATAGCTAAGGCGCAACCCACTGGCCACATGCTGGTCACCCAGAGAAAAGGAGGAATGGAGGGGCACATGGGGGGCAACAGGAGACCTGGATCTTACCCTGTGAGGTCCAGAAATGGGTAGCCCAGCAGGTTGATCTTGAGGAAGACAAACTTTTCCAGCCTGGCTGGGCCCAGAAGGGAGGGGTTGTAAAGTACTGGGTTTCGGGCCTCATGACTCGGACGACGACATAAGAGAAGACGCGTTTATTCGTACTTCACACAAGACAAGAACAAACAGTAACGGCCGGAGGCCAACTATATACAGTTGGGAGGGACGGCCCCATATTCCTATTGGCGGGTTTGAATCGCCCGCCAATGCTGCCATTGGTTCTCTACTGGCGAGCTCAGGAACCTAGTCCCTATTGTTCTCAGAGAGCGAAGCTTGGCTGTATTTCGCCAGCTCTGCCTTCTGATCCAAGGACACAACACCCCTCCCCCCATAGTTCGTCTCCTATCAGGTGACGTAGTCTTTTAAGTATGCTGGTGACCTCCGTTCCCTTAGTGATCGTCGGGGGGCCGGTACCGGACTGGCGGGGCCCCCATCGGATGGTCCTCCCGCACAAGGAGCTTGGATCTCCGGTAGTAGCTGTGGTGGTGACGGTGGCGGCTGTAACGGCGGCGGCGGCGGCGGCGGCAGTTCACCTGTCTCTGGGACCCCCTCCGGACTCCATGGTCTTTCAGGCGCTGGCTCCGCTGGCGGTGCCTGCAGCCGATCGGATGCTGGGGCGGCCGCGGCGTTTCCCGGTAACGGGGCCTGGATCCCTGTGTCGGGGTCTTGCCGCCTCCGGAGCTGGTCCACGTGTTTACGGAGGACCCTGTCTCCATCTGCTAGGACCTCGTATGACACTGGCCCGGTGGGTTTTAGGATGCGCCCGGCCAACCACTGAGGCCCCGCCCCGTAATTCCGGAAGTAGACAGGTTCCCCCGGGAGGAAGCTTCGGGGCGCCTCCCGGGTTTCGACCAGCTTTCTCTCTGGGGCTCGGTCCGGGTGGAGCCTGTCTAACAAAGTCGTGGGGCGGCGGCCCATCAATAGTTCTGCGGGGCAATGCCCGGAGATGGGGTTTGGGGTGGTGCGGTGTGTTAGGAGGAAGCGGGCCAGCCGGAACTCCCAATCCCCCTCCGTTATGCGGCTCAGGGCTTCTTTGGCAGTGTGTACCTTTCTCTCCGCCTGTCCATTTGTTGCCGGGTGGAAGGGCGCTGATCGTATGTGCCTGATTAGGTTCCTTGCGAGGAACGCTTGAAACTCAGCAGATGTGAACGCTGCCCCGTTGTCCGACACGATTGTGTCTGGCAACCCGTGCGTAGCGAATATTTTCCGCAGGGCCCTTATTGCCGCTTTGGCAGAGGTGGTAGACACTGGGCTTATTTCCACCCACTTCAAATAGGAGTCTACCGTCACCATGAACTGGAGCCCCTGAAACGGCCCGGCAAAATCTACGTGTAGGCGTGACCACGGCTTGTGGGTAGACTCCCAACTTTGGGTTGGCGCTCTCGGGGGATTGGGGCGGACTTCCTGACACCGTGTGCACCCTCGGACCCAGGTTTCAATTTCTGCGTCCATCCCAGGCCACCACACGTAGCTCCTTGCCAGAGCTTTCATTCGTACAATGCCAGGGTGGGCCTCGTGCAGCGTTTCTAGAACCCCTTGTCTCATGGGCCCCGGGATGACCACCCTGTCCCCCCATAGTAAGCACCCTTTCAAGGCGGATAACTCTTCCCTCCGGGCTTTGTATGCCGTGAACTCTGGCCCTGTCTGTTCCGCTGGCCATCCCCTCACCACCCAGTTTAGGACCCGGGAGAGAATGGGATCTCGGGACGTGCGGGTGGCCACGTCTGCAGCCTGAAGGGGGGGGTGGCAGCTCCTCCATTAACAATACTGCGGGAGCTGGGGCCGGATCTTCCCCTGTATGCGGCAGCGGCAGGCGGCTCAAGGTGTCGGCATGACCCAGCGCCTTGCCCGGCCGATGCTCCAACTGGTACTGGTAGCCCGCTAAAAACAAGGACCAGCGCAACACCCGGGGTGACAGTACCTGTGGCGTTTGTTTGTCCGCCGCGAACAGTCCCAGGAGCGGCTTATGATCGGTTACGAGCGTGAAGGGCCGCCCGTACACAAAGTTGTGAAACTTTTTAACCCCCGCCACCAGTGCCAAGCCCTCCCGGTCGATTTGCGCATAGTTCCGCTCCGCGGGGGACAGCGTGCGGGAGTAGTAAGCCACCGGGACTTCCCTCCCATCTGGTAGCTTGTGGGCCAAGACCGCCCCGACCCCATACGGTGATGCGTCGCATGCAAGGATTACCGGGAGCTTTTCATCAAAGTGGGCGAGTACAGCGTTAGAAATCAAGAGTACCTTAACCCCCCGAAACGCCGCCTCCTCCCTCGCTCCCCATGCCCAAGGTGTCGCCTTATCCAGCAGCCTGTGCAGGGGTTCGGCCACGGCGGCTTTGTGTGGGAGAAAGGCGTGGTAAAAGTTCAGGAGGCCTAAGAACGTCTGGAGCTCTGCCTTGGACTTCGGGGCGGGGGCCTCCATGATGGCCTTCACCTTGTCCCTCGCCGGATGCAGGCCTGTTGCGTCTACCCGGTACCCCAAGAACTCCACCTCCGGCACCCCGAGGAGGCACTTTTCCCGCTTCACTTTCAGCCCCGCGGCTTGGAAGCGTCCCAGTACCGTTCGGAGGCGGGCGGCGAAGCTTTCAGGGGTGGTCGCGGCGATGAGGACGTCGTCGAAGAATGGCGTCACTCCAGGGATCCCTTTTAACAAATCGTCCATGAGATTTTGGAAGATCCCTGGGGCCACACTGACCCCGAACTGCAGCCGCTTCACCCTGAAGGCCCCCCGGTGGGTCACTATGGTTTGCGCCTCGGCAGTGGCCTCATCCACCGGGAGTTGCTGGTACGCCTGTGCGAGATCCAGCTTTCCAAATATGCGCGCCCCCGCCAGTGTGGCTAAGACGTGGCTGACCACGGGTACGGGGTATGCGTGCACCTGAAGTGCCTGGTTAATGGTGCACTTATAATCCGCGCAGATGCGGATTTCCCCGTTTGGCTTTACAGGTGTCACAATCGGGGTCTCCCATCGAGCGTTCGGGACGGGCTCTAGGACTCCCTGGGCCACTAACCGGTCCAGTTCGGCCTCTATTTTAGGGCAGAGGGCCAGGGGCACGGTGCGGAAGCGCCGTCGGATGGGCGTCACTGTGGGGTCTAAGTGGAGCAACACCGGGGGCCCTTTATAACACCCCAGTTTCCCATCAAAGACCTCGGGGAATTCCTTGCACACCGCCCCCCAGTCACGCATCCCGCACTTATTCACTCCCCCAATCGTGATGCCTAGGGCCTCGAACCACGCCCGCCCCAGGAGACTCACGAGATTTCCCTCCACCACCACCAAGTCCAAGTTCCCCTCAAAGTCTCGGTACTGCACTCGGAAAGTGCCGACTCCCCGGATGGGGACAGGGTTCTTTTGGAAGTCCACCAAGCTTAATGGCAATGGACGTAGAGGGGGTCCCCCTGCCGGGCAAAGTTTATTTAAAGTGTCCATGGAAATGATGGACGCCGCCGATCCCGAGTCCACCTCCATGCAACAGGGGGACCCCTCGATCCGCACGGTTACTTGGATCTTCGGGGTAGAGGAGAGATTGGGGTTGGGGAGGCGAAGTACCTGCAGCAGTTTGTCGGTGAGATGGTACAACTCGGCGACCTCTTCCGTCGTCTCGTAGGCGGTGGACGATGCGCGGTGCTGTGGGGCGGACGATCTCGAACTCCGGAGGCCCTTGGACCGGCAGACCCGTGCGAGGTGTCCCTGCTTCCCGCACCCGTGACAGACAGCATCCCGGAACTTGCAGGATTTCCTTCCGTGGCCTTCCCCGCAGCTGGCGCACACGGTCCGGTTGCCGGAAGGCTTGGCTGGCTCCCTGTCGGCCTGCTAAAACGGCGCCGGCCGGCGGTGTTGGGGTCTGAGGGCGAAGACCTCTTCAGTGTCTGAGTTCCCGGGGCTGGGACCCCTCCCGACCACGTGGGCGGCCGCGGCCGGGCGTTCCCCTTCCACGGCCTCGTGGGCTGTTGCGGCGTCGATGGCCTCGTCCAGGGAAAGCCTCCGGTAGCCAATCAACTTGCGCCGCAGCTTGGAGTCCGCCAGGCCCCACACGAACTGCGTCAGCACGTTGTCTTCCACCTTCGGGAACCCGCAGTCCACCGCGAGCGCCCTCAGCGCGGCCAGGAAGGTGGCAGCGGATTCCCCTTGGGCCTGGACTCGCCTTTGGAACTCCATCCTCTTGGCCAGGAAGGTCGGCCGGGGGCTGAAGTACGCGTTGAGGACGTCCAGGATCTCCCCAAACGAGCTTTCCAAGGCCGTGCGGGGCACCAAGAGGCTCTTGGCGAGGCGGACTGTTTGGGTGCCGCACGCGTTCAGCAGGAGCGATCGTTTTTTGTCTGGGTGGCGAATCTCGTTGAGCTCCAAATAGCTGATGAGCTGGTCGACCCATGCGTCCCAGGTTTCTGGTTGCGACGGATCGAAGCGCTCGAGTGTTACATGAGAGGCGGCCATGGCTCCGTCTGGGAAGGCGTGCACCGGGGCGAGCGGTGCGGTGCTGCTCTCGGGGTCAGCGATGCGATGCTCGGCGAGCGGTGCGGTGCTGCTCTTGGGGTCAGCGATGCGATGCTCGGCGTCATCCTTTTCGTCGCTCATGGAGTCACGGAAGGCGTTGAAATCCCACCTTCGTCGCCACTGTAAAGTACTGGGTTTCGGGCCTCATGACTCGGACGACGACATAAGAGAAGACGCGTTTATTCGTACTTCACACAAGACAAGAACAAACAGTAACGGCCGGAGGCCAACTATATACAGTTAGGGGGGGACGGCCCCATATTCCTATTGGCGGGTTTGAATTGCCCGCCAATGCTGCCATTGGTTCTCTACTGGCGAGCTCAGGAACCTAGTCCCTATTGTTCTCAGAGAGCGAAGCTTGGCTGTATTTCACCAGCTCTGCCTTCTGATCCCAGGACACAACAGGGGTGGGGGGTGAGAATGCCTCCCAAGCAGGAGAATACCCACTCACTCTGGAAACTGGTGTGAGGGCAGGAGAGGAGACTCATATGGAAGGGGAAGATGCTAACCCCCTCTGAATCACTGCTATCACAGTCCTCCTCTCCCAAGTGTGTTAGCAAGTGCTGGTATCTCTGTGCAGTGCTAACAACTTTTTTGCCTCTTTGGAAAGCCCCAGGAAAAGATCAGGGAAAGAAGGCTCCAAGACACCTGGTGATGCCTTGCTACGGGTGGGCTTCAGTGGGCTGGCAGGATGGGGTTTGGTGCCCAGGGATGGGGGCCTGTGGTATGCATGGGTTGGAGGACTTCTTCCCCCTTTGTACCCATTTTCACCCTCATGGCACCTTCGGTGTGATCAGAGAGGCAGGGTAAATCAGAGCCCTGAGTCCACCTAACACCCAAACTTCAAATGGGGAGAGGAGTTCACAATCAGGAAGAAATGTGCTCCGCTAGTCTGCTTTTAACAAGTTCCCTGCCTCTTTATGTAATTGCTAACAGCCAACAGAGGATGTGGAGCTGAGCTGAGAGTATATATAGCATTCTGATCCCATAGAGCAGAATGGAAATTCTGTTATTGGCAGCCAACAGTGCCTGTTAAGCTTTGGAAGGCTCCTATTGGTGTTTCCAAGGCTGCAGAATTCCACCACCACCCCATTGCTATGGAGTTTTGTAAATAGTCTGTCTGGAAATGTATCCATTCATGAACTGCCATGAACCACCATGAACAGCACCAAAGTTTGTGGAATATTCATGCCAGTCACCTTTTCATGAACATTGCTTTGTGAACCATGAACTGGCCAAAATTCATGACAAACTTTACTTCATGAGCTGGTTCTTGCCCATCCCTAGTGATAAACTGACCTCAGTCTATGCATCAACAGGTATGAAAAAAAGTGTATGTATATGCATAATCTTCGGAGGGGCTGGGGAGCTCATGCCCCCCCAAAGATACCCACTGGGGGCAACCAGTGTCAGCCAGAGCCTTGCTACCCCCCATCCCCCACCCCATTTTGAAAGTGGAGGGTTTTTGCCCTCCGCTTTCCAAGACAAAGTTTGGCAGAGGGCTTGCTTCCTCCTGGAAGCTGAGCTCCATCCCCAGCAGCCCTTAGTTCAGCCTGGAGTGGAGCTGGAGGGCTGCATGTGGAGACTGGCTTCAAGGCAGCACATGGTGCCTCTGCTTGCCGCCACCGCCACCAGCCTGAAGGGTAAGTGGGTGTGGGTGTAAGGAGTGGGGGCTTGTTTCAGGTGGGGTGGGGTGGGGTGGGAGCCCAGGGCTGCACCCATCCAGCCATCCTGCAAGTCCAAGCAGGGGAGGTAGGAAAGCCGGCATGAGAATCTGCCTGGCTGCCACTTAGTGGGGAGGATGGACGTTGGGGAGCGGAGCTGGGCAAGAATGGAGGTAGAAGGAGGGTGGGGGGCTTTCTGTAATCTCCAATTGCCAGTGCCGTCATCGAGTGGCTTGCTTTCTCCTGCAGTCCGGTTTAAACTGGGCTGCAGGAGAAACGAGCCCCAGGAACCCTTGTGCTGCACAGAGCACATTGCTCCAGGATACAGAAAATCCTGGGCTCACTTTCTCCTGTAATCAGTGCGGGGGGGGGGGGCTGCGCTTTCTGTCTCTCTCTTTCTGTTTCTCTCTCCCTTTCCATTGAGGTTTGTGAGAGCTGGAAACAAGGAGAGGCTGGGGAGTTGCTCCACCCCCACTCCAGACTGCTTCTCTTTCTTTCTTTCTTTCTTTCTTTCTTTCTTTCTTTCTTTCTTTCTTTCTTTCTTTCTTTCTTTCTTTCTTTCTTTCTTTCTTTCTTTCTTTCTTTCTTTCTTTTTCCTTCCTTCCTTCCTTCCTTCCTTCCTTCCTTCCTTCCTTCCTTCCCTTCTTTCTGTCTTTCACTTCTCTCTCCCAATCTATTTGCTTCCCCCCCCCAACTTTCCACCCTCTCCCTTGCTAAAATAGCCCCAGTTAGGATTGTCAGGTACCCACTGGCCACCTCTGTGGGATGAGGGGAGGGATGGCCCAATCCAGGTTAGGAAACTCCTGGAGATCTGGGAATGGAGTCTGGGGAGGACAGGGACCTCAGTGGGGCACAATGCCATAGAGTCCACCCTCCAGAACATCATTTCTCCCCCCAGGGAAACTGATCTCTTTAGACTGGAAATGAACTGTAATTCAGGGGATCCCCAGATCCCACCTGGAGGCTGGCATCCCTAGCTCCAGTGCTGAAATTGGAAGCTCTGGTTCTGCTGTGTGACTTGGTGCATGCAAACCTCTGGCATTGGCTTACATTTGCCAAACCACCCTGCTTTGTATAGGATGCACAACAGCCAGGTGGCGGAGGGGAGGGGGTGTCATTCTACCAAAAATGAGAGTGTTTGGGTTTCTCTGTGGATTTGAGGACAGGAACTGGCACTGGAGTGAGATTGTGGCTTTCTGAAAACCCTTGTGTTAGAGTAATAATTATGCTACAATACAGTTTGTTAGTCTTAAAGGTGCTACTGAGCTTTTTACTATTTTGTATGTTATGGCAGTGATATGGGAGCCAATTGAGCTGTGGGTCCATCTCATGATACTGACAGTAGCTACACATTAGGCCTTGCCCAAATGGTTCTGGGCATTAAAGCACATTTGCCCTGTGGTGATGGAAACTGCTAGCAAGTCATAGCCAACTCATAGTAACCCTGTAGGATTTTCAAGGCAAGAGACATTCAAAGATGATTTGCCATTGCCTGACTCTGCATCATGTACCTGGTATTCCTTGGAGGTCTCCCATCCAAATACTAGTCAGAGCTAACTCTGCTTAGCTTCCAAAATCTGAGATCACGCTAACCTGAGCCATCTGGGTCCATGGCATGGTGTTGTGTGGGGGTGCTTCCCAGGCAATCATCTTCAACTTATTCTTGGGAGCCACAATCATTAGGAAAGAGCCATGTGATAGAAGTGTAATAATAATTTACTCATAGTTGCAAGAGTCAATAAGATTTGAGTTTGATGGGGGATTGGGCAAATTGATCTAAGGAACTGAAAGAAGAGAAAGTATTAGCAAGCTCCGTGGTTAAGGATCTGAACAGAGCTCTTTATAGTCCAAGCCTAAGGACACTTCCCTGGGAATAAGCCCCCTTGGATAGACCTCAGTGGGTTGTCTCTGTTAGACTGATGAGGAATTGTTATAGGAAGGGGATAAACAATTAAAGTATATGAGAGAGAGAGAGAGAGAGAATGTCTGAAAATGTCATACAGGTTTCTGTGGACTGGCTTCCCTGTTATATCACACAGACCTCGCAATACCATTGTAGCTAACCCCAACTAAGAAACTTGCATGCTGTTTCTATAGTTTCTCAAATGTACTTCACACCAACCGTGCATTTCCATTCCTTTCTCATTCCTCTCAACTATATACAGCTTTCTATGTTGTGCTTTATTTGGACTGCTTTGTTTTCTCAGTTGCTAGCCCCCTTCTTTTCTATAACCATGGATCTACACCCCCTTCCTCAAGCCTTGCTGCTTGTCCCAACTCTCTAAAGTCAGACCAGTTTGGCCAATGGAAACCCAAAATACATCTGCCTGTCCAGGAAGGTCAACTAAATGCCACTAGAGGTTTTGTCACCACTGCTACATCACTTAATGCATTACAATATAGGTTCATGTTCAGGCTATAATTTATGACGTTTTAGTTTGGGAAGATCTGTTTTCTTGGTCACATCAGTTGGTGCTATTTTTTCCCTGTAAACTCCTCTTCCATCCCAACAGACTCTGTTGCTCACATGTTATCTGTCAATCCCCTCTTTATCCCACCCTTCCTCCAGTCTCCCTTCCATTATATTGTCCTCACAACTATGGCAATATCACCCAGCCTGATGAAGGGAGCTTTGACTCTTGGAAGCTTATTCCCTTGTTGGTCTCTAATCTGCTACTGGACTCGAATCTAATTGTCCCAGTATCACAGAGTAAGCATCATGCAAAGTGTAGATCTGAACATGGGTCTCCTCAATCCACACTGGTCTTCATGCCATTGGTCCATCCACTTCAGCATGGTCTGCTCTGATGCAGGTGATCTCTAGAGACTCAGACAGAGAAAGATCCTTTCCAGCACCTGTTCTCTTAGACCTCCTCAGTTTAAACCTTTATCCTTTGGCACACAAAACATGAGGGAATTTCACAGTACCGAGATTCTGCTGGATTGAAGACGTTTCTGATTCGTCTTGAAGTAAACCGGTACAGGGCTGCCATTTCACACATGGCTTTCCCAGACCAGAAAAGAGCTGAATCAGAAGCGGTTTGGCAATTCAGACTGCACCACTTTGTTTTCCCTCCGTTTCCCGCCGCACTTTTTTTTAAAATGTTCGCTTTAGAGCGCTATAGCACTATAGTGCTATAAAACAACACTGCAGGCATTCCAATGGGGTTGCTATGATGCTATTGCACCGGAGATCGCCCACGCGGGTGAAAAAAGGCGGGGAGGAAGCGTATCGGATCCAGGAGAAGAAACTGACGACTACTTGGAAGCGGTTGACAGGTAAAACGCTTCAGCCTGAAGTGGGACAGAAGCGATTCTGTGTGAAATTACAAATATATTCTGGTAGGGAACCGGTTCTAAAACGGTTCTGTCTGAAATGCCAGAAACCATTCGGGAACCGTTCCTCTTCCGGATTATATCATCTGTCTTAAATTCCCCATGGCCTCTCTACCATCAGTCCATCAGTGTCATCATTGTCTACTCAGACTGGCAGTGGTTTTCCAGGGTTCTTTGTAGAGGATTTTGCCCATGCTGTGCTTTGTTTCTGAGCCGTTGGGGCTGGGAGGTGGGGATGGATGCAGGCGGACTGCTTTTATTTGTAATGTAAAAGTATATTACCTCTTTCTAACAACATATGTCCATGCAAGATGTACATATGTTCACGGTAATATGTGAACAGGGCTTCTGTTTCCCTGGGTGGTGAACAGGAAGAGAGGGAAATGGCAACAGGTATGTTCTTGATATGTACACCATCCAGGGAGAACACTTAACACTTAACTCATGTTTATGCTACACAGCATTTTCCTGATTGGCATGCAGATCAGAGGCCTTTTAAAATTTCCTTTTGCCCTATGTGCAGCCCAGAAAGAACATTGGCAAGAAATGTACACTCTATGTGTGTGGTACAGTTTCAAAGAGACAACTAACTGGGATGTATAAAAGAAATGACAGGATTGCCCATTGCAAACAATGGGAGAGGCTTGAAGGCCCGCTAGAGATAATAGGAGCCAGGAATGCCACATGGCTCCGCCTCCATAAATAGTGACAATGGCCTGTGATGTCACTGGTTCCTCCCTATGATGCCACTGGGCCTCGGTTCTTTTAAGGACTTAGCACAGCAATGCCCTTGGCCCAGCCCCAGCCCCGCCCCCCCCGGGAAATTGGAAAGTCTACGCCCTTGAGTACATGTGTTTATTTCAAAAACATATAAAAACCTTGTAAGGGCCCAAGTAAAGCTTCATAAAATAATCAAAGTGACAAATGCACAAAAGGAAGGCTCTTGTGGGCCGAAACGCATCAGAACATATACGGTTCCTTTTGTGCATTTGTCACTTTGATTATTTTATGAGGCTTTATTTGGGCCCCTACAAGGTTTTTATAAGTTTTTGAAATAAACATGTGTACTTTCGTCCATACCTATTGATGTTTTTAACTTTTGGCCCTTTACTAGTTTTCTAAACTTCCTTTGGGGGTTTTTGCTTGTTTGGTTTGGTTTGTCTTTCCCTCTTCTGTGCATGCCTAGAGAGACTTTTATTAAGCATACCTTGCTAGGGGGCACTGCAGAGTTTGTCACTCCACTCCTTACTTGTATTCATTTGACACACTTTGAACCATGCATTAAAAACTGTCAGAAGGTCTCACATGTTGGCACAAGCCACACTCAGAATTATAGTCTCTACAGGTTCAGGAGCAAAGGATTGGATTCTCAATAATAAACAGATTACATCAGACCATTGCCATGGGCAATTATTTATTTATTTAAACTTTGCCTTGGCTCAAGGAAGCTTACAATTAAAACATCAAACAACAATAAACCCAAATTTCCCCCTTAACATCTTAAAATCTAATCAAGCCTAATAACATGCAACAAAATGCCTGTGGGGAATAAAGCAGCCTTACAGCGCCTCCTAAAGTTTACAGGAACAGCATCAGAGAGCCCATTCTATGAAGTGGGAGCAGCCACAGAAGAAGCTTGGACTTCCCCACAGGAAGAATTCTACTCCACAAAATGTCAAGAGGAGATCTGCGGAATCAGATCAAAGGTTTATCTGGCCCAGCATTCTGTTTCCATGCCCAGCAAATGCTTTTGACCAGTTACAGGGAGGCCATGATTGCAACACTCTTTGTTGTTTGTTCCCAGCTGCTCATATTCAGAGGTATTACTGTCCAAAAAAGGGTGCTGTAGAGTAGAAAAGGGAGTGCTCCTTTTCTGGTGATCAAGGAGTTGGAGCACCTTGCCTAACAGAAACAGCTAACAAGTTTAGGGCTTTTTATTTAGAAAAAAAATCAAGTAATGAGGACTATGACCAAGAGCTTAGAAAATTGTGTATGGGATGGCAAAAGTGGACAAACAGCATTTTCTCCCTCTTCCAAAATAGTAGACCTTCAGGTCACCCAATGATGTGGATTGGCAATAGATTCAGAACAAACAAAAGGAAGTAGTTCTTCACACAACACTTAATTAACATACCACATTCACTGCCCCAGGATGTAATGATGACAGCCACTAGATAGTTTTAAAAGGGGGCAACACAATTTCAGATCTTTTAGGCAAAAAGGCTAGAGGAAATCTGCAAGTTAGGAGATAGTGTTTCTTTGAATATGAGTTGCCGGGAGCCAACATTGGGGGAAGGCTGTTGCCTTCATTTCCTATTTGTAGGTGTCTCAAAGGCATCTGCTTGGCCAATATGAGAACGATGATCCTTTAGTCTGATCCAGCAGCATAAGGCATGAAATTGGGGCTCTGGGCCCCCACCCGCAGATTACCCAGAGGGAACAACCCCATTGGGCTGCTAGCAGTCAGCATAAGATGGACCCACAGGCTTGGTCTACCTCTGCTTCCTCCTGGGATGGTCAACCTAGGAACCCACCTAATATAATCATAGCAGAGTTCCCCCACCATTTTCCTGTTCCAGCCCAGGGTTCTTCATTTTCTCCTCTGCTCCCTGTAAGCATAATAGTCCAATGTGGAATAACCGTGTTTCTTTTCTTGCAACCTTCATCAAAAATTTGCTTAGGGATTTGACTTTTAAATGTTTTCTTCCAATCTCCTGTCCACACCTTCACTCAAGTATGAAACAATTTCCTTAATTAAGTTACCAGAAGCTTCCTTTTTCTTTTTTTTCTTTCCCACCTGCAATAAGGAATGGAACCATTTCCTTAACAATGGGCTTTTCCACATGGTTGTTTGGGTTTTTTTGTGGCCCCATTCTGCTTTGGTTTATTCCCTGATTTCCACACACATTTTGTTTAATTTTTCTTCATTTCTCCCTTTCTCCATTCCCCCCCCAGTTCTTCTGAGACTACTTTTACCCTGATCTTTTTATGAAAACCTATTTTAAGTCACCTTTTTCAACAGTTTGTTTAGTTGTCCCACTCATCTTCAGCCCACTTTTTTGATGATTGGAATGTTGTATAATCAAACTACTCTTTTTCCCCCATGCAAGATAAGTGATTTCATTTTTGATTTTTTTTAAAAAAATGCAACCTTTATATCAATATATAAACCTTTAGGTTTAGTAGGTTCTTTGAATGCCCAATTTACATTTTTTTCCAAAGGAAGTCTCTAGTACTTGGAATCCCGACACAGGGTCTTAGCACAACCACAAAATGGCTACTGTGGGTTGCAGAGCTATACCCACAGAGCAGAAACCCAAATGCAAGGGAAAAGAGGAGTGATTATAAAAAAATACACTGGTAAAGAGGGACAGGGAGAATTAAACCCAGAGTGTGGTTGCAGCTGCCACTGAAATGTTATTTAAATCTATACAGCCAATCAGTTCTCTGATAGCCAGTCAAAAGTACTATTGTGCAAAAGCCCCAACTGGCCCCACTATCTAAAAACACTTGGTGAGCACCACGAAAGGTGTCAATGAGCACCACAGGGAGCCATGCTCTAGCCTTTTTCCTTGTGAAGATATAAAGGTAAAGGTTTCCCTTGCTTGAAAGTCAGTTGAATCAGACTCTAGGGGGCAGTGCTCATCTCTGTTTCCAAGCCAAAGAGCCAGCGCTGTCCAAAGACTTCTCCGTGGACATGTAGCCAACATGACTAAATGCCAAGGTGCATGGTATGCTGTTACCTTCCCACCGAATTTCTTGCTTTCGGACTGCTAGGTTGACAGGAGCTGGGGCCAAAGACAGGAGCTCACTCTGTCATGCAGCACTAGGGTCTTGAACTGCCAAGCTATAGACCTTCTGGTCTGCAATTCAGCATCTTTACCTCTGAGCCACCAGGGCCCCTGTGTGGAGATATACCTCTTCCATTTAAAAAAAAATGAAAGCTAGAAATTCAGAGAACCTGCTAAACCTATCATTACAAGACTATATCACTATAAATATATTTTAGTGCCTTTAAAAAAAGGGGGGGGGCATTTCCAGCATCAGAAAAAAGCAATATTGTTTGAAAAGGACATAGCAGTTCATATACACAGATGGGTGACAGACAGGGCCATAGCCAGGATTTTGTAATTCAGAGGGCCTTTAAATAAGTAGGGGGGCATTGACATCACAGAATAAAAGATAAAATAAAAATAAAATTTTAAAAACCCATTTTTGCAGCGTTTGCATTCTGCTTGCCTATGCGGGGAAGCAAGTTGCGCTTGCAGAAGGGGCGGTGGTGGGGAGTCCTCCAGGTGGCCCAGAGAGCTGGGGGGGGGGGCCTGGGGGCTGCACAGAAGTCAGGGGGCCAGGCCCCAAAATGCCCCACTGTAGCTATGGGCCAGGTGACAGAGCTGCTCTCCTTTTCAATCTCCCCATGGAAAGATGGACAGGCATGGAGGTACTCAGATCGACCCTCCCCAATAGCTTTGTGTGTGTCAGTGGCGCTCCTGCTCTTTTTCTTCATCCCCAAGTGTGAGTTCATATGCAATCTTTTTAAAATTCAGCCATGATATAGATACATCAATGTACGTATTTGCAAAAAAATAAGAAAGTGAGGTGTTGTGATGACACAAATGACATCACTGAAGATGCCACTGATGACAACAGGCATATGCAGAAAAAAATAAACTGACTCCACAACTGTGAAAATGCAGAGGGAGGGCAGATGTGTAGAAGAACGGTGCCCAAACTGATTCCAGTGCTTATGGATTGACTGCAAAGAAAATCAGGAGTAAGTCAAGCATGCAAAAAGTCCAATATACCAAGAACTCTCTTTTTTGACTGCTAAATGTTTTATACAGAACTGTGCTGTTAATGCTAGGACTTCTCTGTTTTGAATCTCCACTGTTTTGCCTGTTTTCTCTGGCAAATTTAGGCTTGGGGAAAACAGTGGATCTACAAGCAGCTACTGAGTGTCAGATGAAGTAGCAGGTAAAGAAATATTAGTTGGTCATGAACCAATTAGTATCATGGACAAGAGGCAAGGCCTTCCTCAGCTCTGGATAAAAAGCCCACTTGGTGAGTGTGGGAGGAGACAGACCGACAGGGGGGTGGGGAGAGAGAGAGAGAGAGAGAGAGAGAGAGAGAGAGAGAGAGAGAGAGAGAGAATTTTACATCAGTTGCTGGGATCACTTTGGCCAGCTCTTCAATGGAGCAGCCAATCAAGAAACCATACTCACCTTGGATATTGACACACTAAGTTTTAAATATTCCTTTCTACCTTGATGGAACCATATAGACTAAAAATTTTGACTTTGTAAATGTTCATGAAATAGTCCCTTTTGTAAGTCCAAGAAAATGGTATAATGGGTGTGTTGTGTCCTGGGATCAGAAGGCAGAGCTGGCAAAATACAGCCAAGCTTCGCTCTCTGAGAACAATAGGGACTAGGTTCCTGAGCTCGCCAGTAGAGAACCAATGGCAGCATTGGCGGGCGATTCAAACCCGCCAATAGGAATATGGGGCCGTCCCCCCCTAACTGTATATAGTTGGCCTCCGGCCGTTACTGTTTGTTCTTGTCTTGTGTGAAGTACGAATAAACGCGTCTTCTCTTATGTCGTCGTCCGAGTCATGAGGCCCGAAACCCAGTACTTTACAGTGGTGACGAGGATGGGATTTCAACGCCTTCCGTGACTCCATGAGCGACGAAAAGGACACCGCCGAGCATCGCATCACTGACCCCGAGAGCAGCACCGCACCGCTCGCCGAGCATCGCATCGCTGACCCCAAGAGCAGCACCGCACCGCTCGCCCCGGCGCACGCCTTCCCAGACAGAGCCATGGCCGCCTCTCATGTAACACTTGAGCGCTTCGATCCGTCGCAGCCAGAAACCTGGGACGCATGGGTCGACCAGCTCATCAGTTACTTGGAGCTCAACGAGATCCGCCACCCAGACAAGAAACGATCGCTTCTGCTGAACGCGTGCGGCACCCAAACCGTCTGCCTCGCCAAGAGCCTCTTGGTGCCCCGCACGGCCTTGGAAAGCTCGTTTGGGGAGATCCTGGACGTCCTCAACGCGTACTTCAGCCCCCGGCCGACCTTCCTGGCCAAGAGGATGGAGTTCCAGAGGCGAGTCCAGGCCCAAGGGGAGTCCGTTGCCACCTTCCTGGCCGCGCTGAGGGCGCTCGCGGTGGACTGCGGGTTCCCGAAGGTGGAAGACAACGTGCTGACGCAGTTCGTGTGGGGCCTGGCGGACTCCAAGCTGCGGCGCAAGTTGATTGGCTACCGGAGGCTCTCCCTGGACGAGGCCATCGACGCCGCAACAGCCCACGAGGCCGCTGAAGGGGAACGCCCGGCCGCGGCCGCCCATGTGGTCGGGAGGAGTCCCAGCCCCGGGAACTCAGATACCGAAGAGGTCTTCGCCCTCAGACCCCAACACCGCCGGCCGGCGCCGTTCCAGCAGGCCAACAGGGAGCCAGCCAAGCCTTCCGGCAACCGGACCATCTGTGCCAGCTGCGGGGAAGGCCACGGAAGGAAATCCTGCAAGTTCCGGGATGCTGTCTGTCACGGGTGCGGGAAGCAGGGACACCTCGCACGGGTCTGCCGGTCCAAGGGCCCCCGGAATTCGAGATCGTCGGTCCCACCGCACCACGCATCGTCCACCGCCTACGAGAAGACGGAAGAGGTCGCCGAGTTGTACCATCTCACCGACCAACCGCTGCAGGTACTTCGCCTCCCCAACCCCAACCTCTCCTCTACCCCGAAGATCCAAGTAACCGTGCGGATCGAGGGGTCCCCTGTTGCATGGAAGTGGACTCGGGATCGGCGGCGTCCATCATTTCCATGGACACTTTAAAAAGACTTTGCCCATTAGGGGGACCCCTCTACGTCCATCGCCACTAAGCTTGGTGGACTTTCAAAAGAACCCTGTCCCCATCCAGGGAGTCGGCACTTTCCGAGTGCAGTACCGAGACTTTGAGGGGAACTTGGACTTGGTGGTGGTGGAGGGAAATCTCGTGAGTCTCCTGGGGCGGGCGTGGTTCGAGGCACTAGGCATCACGATTGGGGGAGTGAATAAGTGCGGGATGCGTGACTGGGGGCGGTGTGCAAGGAATTCCCCGAGGTCTTTGACGGGAAACTGGGGTGTTATAAAGGGCCCCTGGTGTCGCTCCACTTAGACCCCACAGTGACGCCCATCCGACGGCGCTTCCACACCGTGCCCCTGGCCCTCCACCCTAAAATAGAGGCCGAACTGGATCGGTTAGTGGCCCAGGGAGTCCTAGAGCCCGTCCCGAATGCTCGATGGGAGACCCCGATTGTGACACCCGTAAAGCCAAACGGGGAAATCCGCATCTGCACGGATTATAAGTGCACCATTAACCAGGCACTTCAGGCGCACGCATACCCCGTACCCGTGGTCAGCCACGTATTAGCCACACTGGCGGGGGCGCGCATATTTGGAAAGCTGGATCTCGCGCAGGCGTACCAGCAGCTCCCGGTGGATGAGGCCACTGCCAAGGCGCAAACCATAGTGACCCACCGGGGGGCCTTCAGGGTGAAGCGGCTGCAGTTCGGGGTCAGTATGGCCCCAGGGATCTTCCAAAATCTCATGGACGATTTGTTAAAAGGGATCCCTGGAGTGACGCCGTTCTTCGACGACGTCCTCATCGCCGCGACCACCCCTGAAAGCTTCGCCGCCCGCCTCCGAACTGTACTGGGACGCTTCCAAGCCGCGGGGCTGAAAGTGAAGCAGGAAAAGTGCCTCCTTGGGGTGCCGGAGGTGGAGTTCTTGGGGTATCGGGTAGACGCAACAGGCCTGCATCCGGCGAGGGACAAGGTGAAGGCCATCGTGGAGGCCCCCGCCCCGAAGTCCAAGGCAGAGCTCCAGGCGTTCTTAGGCCTCCTGAACTTTTACCACGCCTTTCTCCCACACAAAGCCGCCGTGGCCGAACCCCTGCACAGGCTGCTGGATAAGGCAACACCTTGGGCATGGGGAGCGAGGGAGGAGGTGGCGTTTCGGGGGGTTAAGGTACTCTTGATTTCTAACGCTGTACTCACCCACTTTGATGAAAAGCTCCCAGTAATTCTTGCATGCGACGCATCACCGTATGGGGTCCGGGCGGTCTTGGCCCACAAGCTACCAGATGGGAGGGAAGTCCCGGTGGCTTACTGCTCCCGCACGCTGTCCCCCGCGGAGCGGAACTACGCGCAAATCGACCGGGAGGGCTTGGCACTGGTGGCGGGGGTTAAAAAGTTTCACAACTTTGTGTACGGGCGGCCCTTCACGCTCGTAACCGATCATAAGCCGCTCTTGGGACTGTTCGCGGCGGACAAACAAACGCCGCAGGTACTGTCACCCCGGGTGTTGCGCTGGTCTTTGTTTTTAGCGGGCTACCAGTACCAGTTGGAGCATCGGCCGAGCAAGGCGCTGGGTCATGCCGACGCCTTGAGCCGCCTGCCACTGCCGCATACAGGGGAAGATCCAGCCCCAGCTCCCGCAGTATTGTTAATGGAGGAGCTGCCAAACCCCCCCCCCCTTCAGGCTGCAGACGTGGCCGCCCGCACGTCCCGAGATCCCATTCTCTCCCGGGTCCTAAACTGGGTGGTGAGGGGATGGCCAGCGGAACAGACAGGGCCAGAGTTCACGGCATACAAAGCCCGGAGGGAAGAGTTATCCACCTTGAAAGGGTGCTTACTATGGGGGGACAGGGTGGTCATTCCGGGGCCCATGAGACAAGGGGTTCTAGAAACGCTGCACGAGGCCCACCCCGGCATTGTACGAATGAAAGCTCTGGCAAGGAGCTACGTATGGTTGCCCGGGATGGACGCAGAAATTGAAACCTGGGTCCGAGTGTGCACACGGTGTCAGGAAGTCCGCCCCAATCCCCCGAGAGCGCCAACCCAAAGCTGGGAGTCTACCCACAAGCCGTGGTCACGCCTACATGTAGATTTTGCCGGGCCGTTTCAGGGGCTCCAGTTCATGGTGACAGTAGACTCCTACTCGAAGTGGGTGGAAATAAGCCCAGTGTCTACCACCTCTGCCAAAGTGGCAATAAGGGCCCTGTGGAAAATATTCGCTACGCACGGGTTGCCAGACACAATCGTGTCGGACAACGGGGCAGCATTCACATCTGCTGAGTTTCAAGCGTTCCTCGCAAGGAACCTAATCAGGCACATACGATCAGCGCCCTTCCACCCGGCAACAAATGGACAGGCGGAGAGAACGGTACGCACCACCAAAGAAGCCCTGAGCCGCATAACGGAGGGGGATTGGGAGTTCCGGCTGGCCCGCTTCCTCCTAACACACCGCACCACCCCAAACCCCATCTCCGGGCATTGCCCCGCAGAACTATTGATGGGCCGCCGCCCCACGACTTTGTTAGACAGGCTCCACCCGGACCGAGCCCCAGAGAGAAAGCTGGTCGAAACCCGGGAGGCGCCCCGAAGCTTCCTCCCGGGGGAACCTGTCTACTTCCGGAATTACGGGGCGGGGCCTCAGTGGTTGGCCGGGCGCATCCTAAAACCCACCGGGCCAGTGTCATACGAGGTCCTAGCAGATGGAGACAGGGTCCTCCGTAAACACGTGGACCAGCTCCGGAGGCGGCAAGACCCCGACACAGGGATCCAGGCCCCGTTACCGGGAAACGCCGCGGCTGCCCCAGCATCCGATCAGCTGCAGGCACCGCCAGCGGAGCCAGCGCCTGAAAGACCACGGAGTCCGGAGGGGGTCCCAGAGACAGTTGAACCACCGCCGCTGCTGCCGCCGCCGTTACAGCCGCCACCGTCACCACCACAGCTACTACCGGAGATCCAAGCTCCTTGTGCGGGAGGACCATCCGATGGGGGCCCCGCCAGTCCGGTACCGGCCCCCGACGATCACTAAGGGAACGGAGGGCACCAGCATACTTAAAGACTACGTCACCTGATAGGAGACGAACTATGGGGGAGGGGTGTTGTGTCCTGGGATCAGAAGGCAGAGCTGGCAAAATACAGCCAAGCTTCGCTCTCTGAGAACAATAGGGACTAGGTTCCTGAGCTCGCCAGTAGAGAACCAATGGCAGCATTGGCGGGCGATTCAAACCCGCCAATAGGAATATGGGGCCGTCCCCCCCTAACTGTATATAGTTGGCCTCCGGCCGTTACTGTTTGTTCTTGTCTTGTGTGAAGTACGAATAAACGCGTCTTCTCTTATGTCGTCGTCCGAGTCATGAGGCCCGAAACCCAGTACTTTACAGGGTGACTAATTTTGAGCAATTGCTTGCAGCAGAAGAAATGTTGGCTTTTATACCTCTTTTTTCCTACATAAGGACTCTCAAAGCAGCTTACAATCATCTTCCTCTCCCCACAACAGACACCTTGTGAGGTAGGTGGGGCTGAAAGGATTTTGAGAGAACTGTGACTGGCCCAAGGTCACCCAGCAGCCTTCATGTAGAGGAGTGGTGAATCAAACTCCGTTCTCTAGAACAGAGTCTGCCACTCTTAACTACTACACCATGCTGGTTCCTTGAGGATTGTGTCATCTGAGGAGATCCTGGAAGAAGCAGATGTATATTCATGAAACTTGGCAAGCTTTACATCTTATTTTACACTACACTTATTTCCAGTTGTGTTCTCATGTTTGGACATGCTAAATACAGTTCTTCAAAAAAGTAATCTACAGTTCCATCAAGCAGAACTTCTTGTTCTCCAGCCATCTGACAGCAATGCTGATTCTGTGAACTTAGGCAGATCATGAGAAGGGAGGGCAGGAAGGGTTGCATCAGTGCTTAGTTATTCACCCAGGAAAATGCTGATAGCACTTTGGGGCCGGGAAGCAATTTTTCTCTAGGCCAGTTTGGCCAGGGATCCATCTTCTGGGCATGGAACAGGGTGTGGGGGGGAGGCATTTGTGAATTTCCTTCCTTGTGCAGGGGGTTGGATTAGATGACCGTGGAGATCCCTTCCAACTCTATGATTTTATGATTCTAAGAAGAATGTAAAGTAACTGTGGAACAACTTTGACAATTCTGATCTAAGATCACCAGGGCAAACTCGCCATTACAGATATTGGGGAAAGAGCTGGTGGACCGATGGCCTGAGGAGCACTCCCCCTGGGCACATTGCCCCAAACTTCCATGTGTGTGGTGGGCAGGAGCTACCATGAGCCAGTTGCCTCCACTGCAAGTGAAGAAAGCTGGATAACTGGTACCAGCCTCTACCACTAGTGGGGTGACCAAGAGCAGCCTCTGCTATGAGCAGAGGAAGAGAGAAAGGGAGAGAGAGACTGTGTGTTATTCTATTTATTTATTTATTAATAAAGATATTATTTCATTATTTATTTTTGAGCTATTTTGGGATTCTGGCCTTTGGCTCCACCTCTGCCTGAGGTTTGCCTTTGGCTCTCCCCCCCGGGTCAGGAAACTGAGAAGTCTATACTCTGGTCCAAAATGGTTTTATTATGATCTTTCTTTTGAACTAGAGATCTGCCAGTAATGTATTGAAAAGACGCATCATGTGATGGTCCTGATTCATACTGTGCGTGTTGCTTAACATTATGTCTGAAGAGTGGGAAAAGTCACCATCAAGATAACAGTGTTCATGGTAATTATCACTGAGTCATCACGGATCAAAAAAATTACAAACTTGAATTTCCGATAATGTTCATTCACCTTAATCATAGATCTTTTCAATGGAAACAGACCAGTGGTCCATCTAGTCCATTTTCCTGTCTCATACAGTGGCCAACCAGTTTTTCTGGAGGGCCAACAAAAGGGCATAGAGTTGCCTCCTGGCACTGGGATTCAGAGGTTTGCTGCCCCTGAACATGGCGGTTCCCTGTAGTCACCATAGATCATAGCCACAGATAGACTCATCCTCCTTGAATCTGTCTAATCCCCTTTTAAAACTGGTTGTGCCTGTGGCCATCACTACATCCTCTGGCAGTGAAATCCACATTTTAGTCACACACTCTGTGAAAAAGTATTTCCTTCTTGCCCCTTCGAAAGTTACTGTCCATCAGCTTCACTGGATGCCCTCCAGTTCTAGTATTCTAGGAGATGGAGAAAGATTTCTCTTTGTCAGCTCTCTCCACCCTGTGCATAATTTTATGAACCTCTATAACTGGGGTGTCGAACTCATTTGTTATGAGAGCCAGATCTGACATAAATGAGACCTTGCTGGGCCGGGCCCTGTGTGTCATAAAATGTAATGCCAGGTAGCAGAGATATACACTTTATAAAGGACACAAACAGGTTTTTTTACTTAAAATAAAAACATGCTCAAAACATTAGCACTCTTGCAATATTTTGTTTATTTAACAGCATCTGATAACTGACACCTCTTGCTCTGAATGACTGCATCAAAATGTCTGTGCCGTTGCAATCTTGAGTATGCTGTTCAGGTGTGTATCTGTAAGCTGCAAACCTACGATGATGCAGCAGCAGCAAGAACTGGAAGAAGAATCAGAAGACAGCCAGTTCCACTGCAGGCCTGATAGAAACCCTCCAGGGGCCTCATCCGGCCCTCGGGCCGCATGTTTGACACCCCTGCTCTATAATTCCCCCCCCCTTACTTGTCTGTTTTCTAAATTGAAAAGTCCTAGACTCTCATTGGAAAGTAGGTAAAGGTTTTCCTTGCTCGAAAGCCAGTCAAATCCAACTCTAAGGATACGGTGCTCATCTCCATTTCCAAGCCAAAGAGCCAGCACTGTCCAAAGACATTTCTATGGTCATGTGGCCGGCATGACTAGACGCCAAGGCATACGGAATGCTGTTACCTTCCCACCAAAGTGGTACCTATTTATCTACTTGCAATTTCTTGCTTTCAAACTGCTAGGTTGGCAGGAGCTGGGACCAGAGATGGGGACTGACTCCGTCATTCAGCACTCGGGTCTTGAACGGCTGAACTACCAACCTTCCATTCTGCAGTTCAGCGTCATAACCACTTGAGCCATCTCAGCCCCTCATTGGAAGGTACTCAACCTTTAATTATTTTTCCCAGCTCTGCTATGTCCCTTTTGAGATATGGTGACCAAAACTGCACAGTATCCCAGATGAGGCTGCACCATAGATCACTACAGGGGCATTATAATATCAGCCATTTTATTTTCAATCCATTTCCTAATCCCCAACATAGAGTTTACCATTTTCACTGCTGCAGCACACAGGGTTGACACTTCCACTGAGCTATCTACCATGATCTCAAGATCTCTCCCCACCCCCACCCCCACATCTCAGCAAGTTCAGACCCCATTAGCGTATACTTGAAATTGTGCTTTTTTTGTTTTAATTTTCATCAACTTACACTTAACAACATTGAACTGCATCTGTCATATTGTTGCCCACTCACCCAATTTGTGGAGATCCTCCTGGAGCTCTTCACTGTCGTCCTTGGTTTTCACCATCCTGAATCATTTTCTGTAATCTTCAAGCTTGGCCATGACACTGATCACCCCTAGTTCCGGATCATTTATGAACAAATTAAATAGTACTGGCCCCAACTGATCCTTGTGGGACCCCACTGCTTATTCCTCTCCATTAGGAGATCTGTCCATTTATTTCTGCTCTTTGTTTCCTGTGATTTAACCAATTCCTGTCATTTAACTTATCATAAGAAAGAACCCATCCTCTTATGCCATGACTGCTAATTTTACTTAGGAATCTTTGGTGAGGCACCTT
The DNA here is from genome assembly GCA_029375565.1 of Gekko gecko. Taxonomy (NCBI): domain Eukaryota; kingdom Metazoa; phylum Chordata; class Lepidosauria; order Squamata; family Gekkonidae; genus Gekko; species Gekko gecko. The sequence continues at coordinate 122,083,156 of JAPDNY010000006.1, read as the reverse complement.
CCCCAAACCCAAGTATATAATGTCTACTGGGTCACTGTTAACTATTTGCTTATTCACTTTCTCAACTCCAAAAAGTTGGTGAGGCAGGAGTTCCCTTTGCAGAAGCCATGCTGATTTTGCCTCAGCAGGCTTTGTTCCTCTATGTGCTATTTTTAATAACAGTTTCTACCAATTTGCCTGGGACAGACATTAGGCTAACTGGCCTGTAATTTTCTAGTTCCCTTCTGGATCCCTTTTTAAAAATTGGTGTAACATTTCCTACTCCCCAATCTTTTGGTACAGCAGCTGAATTTAGTGACAGGTTACATGTAAGGGTTGTTGTTGTTCAGTCACACAGTCGAGTCTGACTCTTCACGACCCCATGGACCACATCATGCCAGGCCCTCCTGTCTTCCATTGTCCTCTGGAGTTTGCTCAATTTCATGTTCATTGCATCAATAACACTGTCTAACCATGTCATCCTTTATTGTCCCTTTCTTTTACTTTTAAGGGTTAGTAGATCAATTATCTCCCGTTTGAGTTCCCTAAGAACTCTCGGGTGTATGCCATCAGGACTTGGAGACCTGGAGACTTACTGGTTTTTAAATTCCCCAATAGGTCTAGAACGTCATCTCTTGTCACCTCAATTTGACTCAGTTCTTCAGACTGTCTTCCAGAAAATAGTGGCTGTGGCATGCATACATACCACATACTTTCCATAGTGAACATGGAAGTAAAAAATTCATTCTCTGCCATCTCCCCTTCTTCCTTTAGCAATCCCTTATTCCTTTGTTATCCAAGGCCCAACTGCTTCTCTGGCTGGTTTCCTGATCCAGATACATTTAAAGAAATATTTATTGACAAAGAGGCACTAGCGATAGTGGCAGGTGTTAAAAAATTCCACCACTATCTCTATGGGTGGCGCTTTACAGTGATGACGGACTATAAACCCCTCCTAGGTCTTCTGGCCCCAATCGTCAGACACCTCAGGTGGTTTCTCCCAGGGTCTTGCGTTGGTCCATTTTTTTGGTGGGCTATGCCTACGCACTCATCCATTGGCCTGGTAAAGCCATGGGACACGCAGACGCTCTGAGCTCCCTTCCACTGCCCACCGTGGACCCTGATCCGGCCCAGACCACATGGTCACCCTCTTGGAAACCCTTCCCAGATGACCGGTTCATGTGCAGAAGGTCACCCACCTCACAAACAGGGACAAGTTTCTTTGTCGGGTCTTGGACTGGGTGGAGAGAGGGTGGCCTGCGGCCAAAGAGGGCCCTGAATTCACACTGTTTGTTTCATGGAAAGACAAGTTGTCGGTGTACAAAGGTTGCCTGATGTGGGGAGGTCAGGTGGTGATTCCAACCCCACTCCAACAATGAGTCATAGCGGCGCTGCACAAGCACCACCCCAGAGTTGTGAGAATGAAGGCACTGGCGTGAAGCTACATCTGGTGGCCGGGCCTGGATCGGGACATCGAGGACAATGTAAAAAGATGTCAACCCTCTCAAGCCTCACGTCCCAACCTGCCCAGGGCCCCAGAGAGGGCCTGGGATTCCTCACACCATCCATGGTCTCAGCTCCACCTGGACTTTGCGGGACCATTCCAGGGACAGTTTTTTTTATTCTGGTTGACGCGTATAGTAAGTGGCTGGAGGTCATGCCGGTACCATCAACCTCTTCGAAATCTGCCATCAAAGCCATGTGGTGGATCTTCAGTGCCCAGGGCATGCCCGATACCCTGGTGATGGATAACGGAACTGCCTTAACATCCGGAGAGTTCCAGGAGTTCATCAGCTATTATGGGATCTGCCACATCCGCTCAGCCCCATTCCACCCCACCATCAACGGACAGGCTAAACGCATGGTGAGGACCACGAAAGATGTGCTCCGCCAACTAGAAATGACAGACTGGGACTATAAGCTGGCATCTTTTCTCTTCAGCCAAAGAACCACCCCACATACAACCACAGGCCATAGCCCAGCCGAGCTGCTTATGGGCAGGCATCTCACAACAAGGCTGGACTGCCTCCACCCTGATCGAGCACCCAAGCGAGAACCTGATATCGAAACACCGGGAGTCACCCAAGCCTTCTTCCTGGAGGACCCAGTGTATGCCCAGAACTTCGCCAAGGGTCCCCCCTGGATTCCGGCGATAATGGTGAGAGTAAAAGGGCCCCGCTTTTATGAGGTCTCCTGAGAGATCAAGTCCTCCACTGCCACATTGACCAAGTCCGTCAGTGGACACTGCCACTGGAACCAGAAGACCTCAAGGAAACAGACACCCCAGAGATGACCAAGCTGTCAGCCATGAACTCTGTTCCCCAGGATGCAGCTCCCAGTCTATCAACAGTCCACCAGCTGCTGGAGACAGTCAAGGTACCCAGCGATACTGCCCGGGCCACAATTGCTCTGACAATGACGACCAGCACTCTGCCGAGTGCATCAGTGCTGGCTGTGGTCCTGGCTGGGACCGGGATTCGATACTCCACACAGGAACATAAGACACCAGTGTATCTGAAGGACTTTGAGTGTGGGTGCCTTTGGACCAAAGGGGAGGGGTGAAATGTATTCAGTCCCGACCGCGTGGCACCCAGGGGGTGACACGCAGTCCTGTTAAACCTCGGAGCTTTGCTCCAGTGAACAATGCACTCAGTGGATCCTCGTCTGCACCAGTCAGAGGGCTAGGCTCCCAGCCACAAGCCCATGGAACTCGCGGCCACTGTAAATAGCCTATTATGGTGTAGGGGTGTGTGTTTGGGGATGTGGTTTCATGGAATATAAAGTGGCCTGCGAGCTGGCCAAAAGTGTTTTGTTCTGCACTAATAAAAGTATGAGAGTTGAAATCACTTGCCAGTCTCAGTACATTTCAGACATGAATGCTGAACTTAACAGCATTGTGGTAACCATTTCCAGATGGTGCAACAACCTCTGCATCTCTCACCAGGTCTTGAGCCCTGCTCAGCACCAAGATCACTACCCTCTGGTTGGCTCTGTGACCAGCTGTTCCAGTGCACAATCATTTATGATGTCTAGGAATCTGATTTCTACAGCATGACTCGAACACACATTTTTCCAGTATATGTGAGGGAAGTTAAAGTGTCCCAGTATCATGTGCTTTAGTCACCTCCCTTATTTCCCTCTCCATCTCAGGATCAGCTTCAAAGGTTTGATCAGGTGGGCAAGAGTACACCCCCAACTTTTAGGTAACCCCATATGGCCTAGTGTATACAACCCATATCACTTCTGTCTGGGAGTTCATTTCCCTAAAGTTTTCAATCTTATTTGATTCTATACCCTCTTTGATGTACAATGTACAATGCAACATCTCTCCCAAGCCATCTGTCCCTGGCCTTCCTATAGAGCTTATGCCAAGGGATGACTTTATCCCATAGATCTTCCCCATTCCACCATGTTTCTGAGATACCCACTATATCTAAATTGTCATTTAGCACCCAGCACTCCAGCTTGGAGACTTCTAGCATTAGCATATAGACACCTAGAACATTTTTCCTTCTTCAGCAATCCTCGCCTCCCTTACCCCCTTTATCTTCACACATGGCCCTCCCTCACCATCCACCCTCACTCCTAAGTGCTATTATGTTCCTATCCACATTACCCCAAATATTTACACAATAACCCATTTGGACTGACTTATTCAGACCGAAGGCTCCCCAGCTCCTGTTGTTTTTTCCCATTCCTATGCTGGCAGCTTGTCTCTCTCCGGCTCCAGGGATTTAAACCCCAGCAATTACAACATAAGTGAAGTCAATGTTGGATCAGGCCAATGGCCCATCCAGTCCAACACTCTGTCACATAGTGGCCAAAAATACCAGGTGCCATCAGGAGGTCCACCAGGACACTAGAAGCCCTCCCACTGTTGCCCCCCCCCCGAGCACCAAGAAGGGCAAGACACTAATGCCTTTTGTCTTTTGGGAGAGCCCCTAGTGAGCCCCTTGGCCAGATGGAGTAACCTGTTGGACTCTGGGTATCTTGTCTAATTTTTACCTTCTGTTTGTTTTTATAATGTGTTTTAGATAAATTGCTTAAATGTGTCTTTTTTGTAAGCCACTCTGGGCTTCTATTGGGGAGAAAAGTGGGATAAAAACATATTAAATAAATATGGTAGCACCTGCTCCTCTTTGCCATCCTTTACCAGTCACCCATATGCCCATTCCGTTCTGAAAGAGCCGATGGGCAAAGAACAGAGTATCTATGGCAAAGAGAAAGGTCAGCAGCTGCAGCTGCTCAGTCACCATATTGTCTCTCTGGGGAGCAGTGCATATTAGACCCAACCTGTGCTGAATCCCCACCACTGCCCAGAGGGGAAACACAAGTGAGTGAGAGGCAGCAGTTCCCCTTCCTTTTTTTCTCCCCTCCCCCCAACAATCACTTCCAGTTCTGAAAGCTGCAAACTTTACAAGAAGGAAGACCGTTCCAGTGCCTGGAAAAGGTCCAGGTGAAGTAGATTGTTTGCCAGATAGTTCTTACAGTGTAATACAGAACAGCATAGAAAGACAAAGTTTTAAACCCCTGTAAACATACAGTCCCCCAAACTAGATGGCCCAGGCTAGCAAATCTCATAAGATCTCGGAAGCTAAGTAGGGTCCACCCTGGTTAGGAATTGTAAGGGAAACCATTCACGAAGTCCAGGATTGCTACACAGAGGCAGGCAATGGTTGCCATAAATCAGCTGCATATTGAAGGGAAGGGGACAGCATACAACAGATAATATTAACTTTTTGCTTCTAGCATTTGCTTCTAGCATTCTAGCATTGTTTAGTCCCCTGGCTGAACCTATCTAGGCTTCTGACCACACTGGGTGCAAGATTGTGAGGGGACAGCAAAATAAATTATTACCACAGGTAGCAAAAGGAGGTTAAACAAGCCTGGAGGAGTACAGGAGACTTCCACATGCTTTTTCCACATGCTGATATTTTCCTATGGAAGCTCTGGTGTTGCTGCAGCTACCAATGCAGCACAAGCAAAATGGTTACAGCTTTCCCCACATTTTCTCTGCCCCAGTCCCCATGGCAGCCACCCCTACCGCCCAGCCCCAGCTGCACTCAGTCCCTGTGGTGCTCCACTCTACTCACTCAAAATGTGACACTGGAAACAGTAACATAAACATTCTGGAAATCCTTGACTGTAAAGATGCAAAGCTTTATTTTTATCTTTATTAATAGATCCACACACATATCATTCTGGGAATCAACAGAGCAGATTTGTTAATTTTACTGCCAAAATAAGGAATCAATTTAAATACACATTTATATGTCTGTTGCCATGTGGCTGAGTAACACTCTGGTACTGCATTTTGGTTTTTACAGAATTTTTGACCAGGAAATTGGAGTTGGGAGAGCCCCTAGTGAGAAATCATTGGATGCCACTATACAGTGGGTTTTTTAAAAAAAAACAAATAGGAGGCAATAAGGGGAAATAGGGGGAAAGCCCTGGGCGTGCCAGCATTGTATAGTGGTTAGAGTGCCAGACTAAAGTCTGGGAGACCCAGGTTAGACTCCCCACTCTGTATGCAGAGGACTGCATCCCTAGAAAGTGTTTATTTTTGCCTGGATTATATTCCAAATGCATTATAGGACTCTTAAAATATATTCCATAACTAATATGCACATTACCAATGATGACAAACATTGGAAGGAAAAGAAGATTTAACTTAATGACAAGTCTTTAGGAATTAGATGAGTTGAAGAAGTCTCACTAATAGTAAAAAGTATATTTAAATTTCAGATTTATATATTCAGAAGCACAGTCCAGTGTTTCAATCCACTCCAGTGAGCAAGTTCCATAGACAGACATAGGATTATTTATACAAATCAATGATAAAAGATGCAAGGGGGACTGCTTGTGCTACAGAAGTGGGGCTTCATGCGGGTAGAGCTCTACAAGGAACATAACAGCCTTGACATTGTAGACACAGGGCAATACAGAGAGAGAGAGAGAGAGAGAGAGAGAGAGAGAGAGAGAGAGAGAGAGAGAGAGAGAGAGAGATGAAGTAGGAAGAATGCGGGCCCTGACCCTCACCTCTGACCAAGTGCACTGACCTCACTTGTGCCTACCCATATTTGCTCCAACATGGGCACACAGAATGGAAATAACAAGCTCCACCCCCGTAACTGAGAACATTTTAAAAAATCAGCATTCCCAACCCGAGGCAACATGATTTGGCAGGGGATGAGGCCAACATTGCTTGTCCTGCTTCCTTTGTACACATAAGCAAGCATTATTTTGTATGTTCAAGGGCCTGTGTGATATTCTTTGCTTCATAGGCATAAATGTAACAGCATGTACACACGGTTCCTTGGGAAGAAAAATGTGTCATTTCATCAATATGCTGCACCTAAATAAGTAGCAGGCAAAGACAAAGAAGAAAGTGCAAAGAAAATCAGGATATCAATGAAATAAATAAACTGCTGAAGACAAATTTTTGGTGCAGCCCAGCCCAGGCAGCAGTTCTTACATACCTTGATAGCTGGGTCCAACAGTGGAGACTTCAAAAGCACTTCAAACAGACAATGGTCACAAAAATTATAGAAAATAGATGAGACAGACGGACAGACAGATAGATGATGGATGGAAGATATATAGTTTCCACAAGAGCTCAGGATACAATAATTGTTTATAAATGCTATATTAAGATGAACTGGAAAACAAGTAACTTCTTTAAGAATTTATTACTTTGATCCAGCTACTTTCTATGGACACAAAAACTGTGCTGTCTCTAAGATTTGGAGTTGAGAGTAAGCGGTGAAGTGGCTAAATTTGCAGATGACACAAAGTTGTTCAGGGTGGTGAAAACCAGGGAGGATTTTGAGACACTCCAAAGGGATCTGTCGAGGATGGGTGAGTGGGCATCAATTTGGCAAATGGGGTTCAATGTGGCCAAGTGCAAGGTGATGCACACTGGAGCTAAAAATCCTAACTATAAATACACGTTGATGGGGTCCAAACTGGCAGAGACTGACCAAGAGAGAGATCTGGGAGTTGTAGTAAATAACTCATTGAAAATGTTGAGACAGTGTGTGACTGCAATAAAAAAGGCCAGTGCTATGCTGGGGATTATTAGGAAGGGTACTGAAAACAGATCAGCCAATATCATAATGCCCCTATATAAATCAATGGTGCGACCTCATTTGGAATACTGTGTACAGTTCTGGTCGCCACACCTTTAAAAGGATATTATAGCTTTGGAAAAAGTGCAGAAAAGGGCAACTAGAATGATAAAAGGGTTGGAACACTTTCCCTATGAAGAAAGGTTCAAGCACTTGGGGCTTAAGCTTGGAGAAACGACGGCTGAGGGGCGACATGATCAAGGATTATAAGATTATGCATGGGATAGAGCAGGTAGAGAAAGAGGAACTTTTCTCCCGTTCTCACAATACAAGAACTCGTGGGCACTCAATAAAGTTGCTAAGCGGTTGGGTTAGAATGGATAAAAGGAAGTACTTCTTCACCCAAAGAGTGATTAACACATGGAATTCACTGCCACAGGAGGTGGTGGCAGCTACAAGCATGGATGGCTTCAAGAGGGAATTAGATAAGCATATGGAGCAGAGGTCCATTGGTGGTTATTAGCCACAAGGTATAGATAGGGACTCTGGGGCAAGTGATGCTCTGTATTCTTGGTGCTGGGGGGGGGGTCAACAGTGGGAGGACTTCTAATGTCCTGGCCCCACTGGTGGACCTCCTGATGGCACCTGGTATTTTTGGCCACTGTGTGACACAGCGTGTTGGACTGGATGGGCCATTGGCCTGATCCAACATTGGCTTATCTTATGTTCTTATGTAAGGTGTCCCCACATCTGCAGCTGACCAAACCATTCAGATCCATCAGCTGCACTTGCCAGCCATGGGTTGCAAAATAGCTGGAGATTTGGGAGTGGAGCCTGGGAAGTGCTGTGTTTGGGGAAGGGAGGGATCTCAGCACGGTATAATGCCATAGAGTCCACCCTCCAAAACAGCTTTTTTCTCCCATGGTTTGCTTGACTCAAGTTGAGTGCACTTTATAGTGTATACTTGGATGATTTTCAAAACTGTAAAATGACATGTTTTCATCAAAGACAAAGCTGTTTCCACTTGTTCTCCAGCTCCTGATACTGTAATGGAAGTTGCCTTCTAAAAGGAAGAAAGGGAAGTGTTCTGAAAAGCAAGAACAATGCAAGCAATCATATTGAAAGAAATATCTGTGTGGAATTCTAGGGGATTGCTAAAAGCAGATGACTAGTTGATACACGAGGACACAGCATTCATTCTAGAATTTCTCAATCTCTATATGTAATTGTCTTTCTGGGCCTCAGGCTGTGAGCCCCAGGCTGCAGGCCCTTTGGCTTATATCAAGAGGCTTGTACGAAGAGGCTCCCTTAAGAACATAAGAACATATGAGAAGCCACGTCGGATCAGGCCAATGGCCCATCCAGTCCAACACTTCGTGTCACACAGTGCCCAAAATCCAGGTGCCATCAGGAAGTCTACCAACAAGGACAGAACTCCAGAAGCCCTCCCACTGTTGCCCCCCAAGCACCAAGAATACAGAGCATCACTGTCCCATAGTGTTCCATCTATTACTTCTGGCTAATAGCCACTGATGAACCACTGCTCCATATGTTTATCCAGTCCCCTCTTGAAGCTGTCTATACTTGTAGCTTCTGTAGTAGTGAATTCCACATGTTAATCACTCTTTGGGTGAAGAAGTACTTCGTTTGATATGTTCTAGGCCTAAGGGTAAAGGTTTCCCTTGCTTGAAAGCTAGTCGAATCTGACTCTAGGGGGCAGAACTAATCTGCATTTCCAAGCTGAAGAGCCAGAGCTGTCCAAAGATGTTTCCATGGTCATGTGGCTGGCATGACTAAATGCCAAGGCGCACGGAACGCTGTTACCTTCCCACTGAAGTGGTACCTATTTATCTACTTGCAATTTCTTGCTTTCAAACTGCTAGGTTAGCAGGAGCTGGGGAGAGATGGGAGCTCACTCCATCATGCAGCACTCAGGTCTCGAACTGCCAAACTACAGACCTTCCAGTCTGCAGCTCAGCGTCTTGACCTCTAAGCCACTGCAGCCCTCATTCTAAGCCTAGGTAAAGGTAAAGGTTCCCTTGCTCGAAAGCCAGTCGAATCCGACTCTAGGGTTGCGGTGCTCATCTCCGTTTCAAAGCCGAAGAGCCAGCGCTGTCCGAAGACGTTTCCGTGGTCATGTGGCCGGCATGACTAAACACCAAGGTGCACGGAACGCTGTTACCTTCCCACCGAAGTGGTACCTATTTATCTACTTGCAATTTCTAGCTTTCGAACTGCTAGGTTGGCAGGAGCTGGAACTAGAGACAGGAGCTCACCCTGTCATGCGGCACCCGGGTCTCGAACTGCTGAACTACTGACCTTCCACAGCCTGCAGTTCAGCGTCTTAACCACTTGAGCCACCGCAGCTCCCATTCTAAGCCTACTGCTCATTAATTTCATTGCATGCCCATGAGTTCCTGTATTGTGAGAAAGGGAGAAAAGTCCTTCTTTTTCCACCTGCTCTATTCCATGCATAATTTTGTAAACTTATATCATGTCATCACTCAGTCATCCAACCTAAAGAGCCCAAACCTCCTTAATCGTTCATCATAGGGAAGGTGTTGCATCCCCCTAATCATTTTAGTGGCCCTTTTGTGCATCTTTTCCAATGCTTGTGAATTAATTCTCACACAATGGAAAAGACACAGGAAACCAGCTCAGTAAAGGCAAAGTGAGTATCTCTTTTCCCTCTCCCAGTCCCCAATTGGACTTAGCTGGGCTCAGAATTTGAGCTTCATGGCTCTGGTGCACTGAGCCTTTGAAGGTATTATATATGCACCTGATGGATGCCTCTGATTAAGGGAACTCTGGCTCACAGAAGTTTATACTAAGATGTTGGGCATCCTGGTTCAGATTTATGTAGTGTGGGTGGATGGGCTGTGATTGAGTGCAGCTTTAGTTGGCAGCCTGTGCTACACTGGTGGGCAGGACTGTGGCAGTTGAGGGATGTTTTGCCCTTTCTGTTGCATGGGTACCTATGGGCTATGCTGTGGTTTTTGCTGGCATAACTTTACACATATTCTGGAGCACATTCCCAATCTAGGGTGGCTTAGGGAGCTGACTAACACATGTCACTCTTCCCAGGCCTGCCCCTTCCCCCACAAGTGCAAACAGCTACAGCAGGTCGCTACACCATCTCAGAGATACTCTGGCACATCCAAGATCTGCTGGTGTAGCTGCTGGTATCTTCCTCAGATTGCACTGCAAATTTCCTGTCAATGCAGTAGAGGGCTCGAGTCACTGCTTGACTGCTCTGATTATATGACTAAGAGTGAACAAATGGAAACTGATCCTTTGCAGAATGGAGGTCCTGCTGGATGGGGAGGCTAAGGCCTTGAAGGATACTGTACTTCCCACTTTCAATGGGATTCAGCTGACCCTTGCTGACTCAGTTAAGAGCCTACTTCCAGAGAAGTAAGTTGATGTAACTGCAAAACTCTCTTTCTTCCAACTTTGTCAGCCCTGGAAGATGGCCACTTATTTTGACACAACTGATTTATATCTACCCTTGAAGTCAACTCTGATTTTCCAGTTGGTACAGAATGCCACAGGTCAGTGGCTATCAGGAGCTAGATGGAGCATGCACATTATCAACTTATCCTTGTCTACTGGGGCTTTCTCAGGGGCTCTAAAGGAGTATTGTCATCACCCTAAAGTTATGCTGGGGGGGGACAGGAGAGCATTTTGTCAGAGGCAGTATGCATAACAAAAACTTATACAGTAAAGTTTATTACTATCATAATTTAAATAATATGTCACATGTTTTAAAAAATTAAGCACTTCCCACCCATTCTTATACAGTGTTTTTTTAAATCATGACAATCAACTGTTTTTTCTTATATAAAACTAGGTATGACTAAAAATAGATATAATTGAAATGTTTGCATTGTGGTGTCCTCTTAAGATTCCCATTGTCTATATTAGATAACTGTTAAAATTTCTGCTATAAATCTCTCTCTCTCTCTCTCTCTCTCTCTCTCTCTCTCTCTCTCTCTCTCTCTCTCTCTCTCTCTCTCTCTCTCTCTCTCTCTCTCTCTCTCTCATTACAACTTCAGTTTGCTAAGGAAAGTCCAGTCTTTCCTAATAGTTTTTTTCAAGCCATCTATTGCTTTTGAGAGCAAAAGGCACGCATGAAAACAAGACTTCTTGGACTTATTTGGGCCTCAACAAAATAAGAAAGGAAGTTGATCTGCTACAGCAAGAGCTGAGCTGGTCAGGAAGACCTCTGGGTTCACACCCCTCCCTCTCTTACATTCACTTTCCCTGTACCTCTGTGATCATGGTAAAACACAAGTACACTTGCTCTAAGAACTTTCCACTAAATGCTACATATGAAAGTTGACTGTTATTTTCCATGGCCCTGTGAGGAGATAAACCTCTCAGTCATCATGATGTATCCAGTAATTATTATTGTTCTTGATTTATATGGGATGGAGATTATCCACAATGCATATCACCTCCGGATTTGAAATAATTATTTGTTTGTTTGTTTAGAAAATGTATATGCCACATCTCCAGACCTCCTTGAGGCAGCTCAAAATAATAAAGCAAAACCGAACAAACAATTAAAACAAATAGTACAAATAAAGTAAAGGTAAAATACAAATAAAACAGTAATAAAACATTACCTGTTGTAGATTTTCCGGGTTGTCTGGCCCAGACTCTGTGTCAAGATACCCTCTGTCAAGACTACTCCATCTTTCTGTGTTATACCTCTGAGGATGCCAGTCACAGCTACTGGCGATATGTCAGGTCCTGCAATGCTAAGACCATGGCCACAGAACCCAGAAAATCAACAATAGCTAATGAACTCCAGCCGTGAAAGCCTTCGACAATATTGTAATAAAACAATCCAATTAAAAATTCCAATAAATACAGCCAATAAAAGCAAACCAGCTCATAAGATGGAGCAGTCCTTAATAACACAATCCTCAGGCTACAAGCAGATCATGTAATAGGTTAAAAAGATCAGTCTGTTCAGTTAAAAGCATTAGTAAAGAGAAATGTTTTGGCCTGGTACCTACAGGAAAGAAAAGTGGGTGCCAGGCAAACCTCAAGGGAGAAGGTATTCCAAAGGCCAGGTGCCACCACTAAAAATACTCCTGTACTTGGTCATTACATTCCTTATCTCTGCAGGTTGGGGGGCATAGAGAGCAGGGCTTGAAAAGGGGATTTTAACTGGCAGCTGGACAATATGGGAAAGAGGCAATCCTTCAAAAATAAAGTCCTTGCTTCTTGTATGTATCCTCAGGCACTCAAAAAACGCCCCATCCCTCTATAGCAGTGATTTATTAAAATGTGTTCTGGGGGACCCTGGACTTCCTTAGACTCTTATTAGTTGTCTTCAATAGGGAGACTATTAATGGCAAACAGATAGCATGCCCACCACTACCCACCTTTCTCAGGAGCACACAGTCACAGAACAGTATTTAGTGAGTTTGTGGTGCCAGTTTATATTGTATGGTGGTGGGACTCATATAGCTGTTGGTTAATATCTGGTTCATGCCTCAAGATCTTCAGCAACACTCCAGCAGAGCCATCTCAGCAGACGATGTAGACACTAGACAGGGTGCCCTGAAAACAGAGATGTTGAAAACCCACTGCTGTAATTGCATCTAACTACCCTAATTATTGTCAACAGACCTACAGAACAATGTCCTGACCCATTAAGAGAGATTTAGTGGGTAGAAACAGGCAGCTGAAGCTTTTTGTGACATGAATGTAAATGACACCACCTGGTAAATACCATCCCATTAAGGGTCAGGACATTTTTTCCCCAGAGGCAAATGGCAATCCTAGCCCTAAATTTAATCCCATTTCTAGATGATATGCAGACTGACAGACATCATTGCTTTGTGAACAATTGTTTTGTGGAAGCCAATGCATCCTTACCATGAACTTTCGATGACTACAGCATCATGCTTATTGCACAATAGTAATACATATGGTGCGTGGTTCTTAAGGCCCTTATAGAAAGAAAGAAAAAGATGTCACATTTAACTATGATTAGTCATCCTTTTTTCTTCATAAAAGGGCCTTTTACGAAAAGAAATTTCCTAAAGCTCCTTTTCCTGGATTTCTGTTTGACAAGGTTGCACCTGAGAGATGACAGTGCAGTTTCAGTCTGAGCACATGCATTTGGCTAATTGCTGTGGAAAGTAGAAACAAATTTCCTTCACATCACAGAAGCACTCAATGGAACAAAGGAAATACATAAAGAGTACGTAAAAGATGTGGGTGCAACTGAAGAAACTGTTTTAGGCTTCAATATGGAATCCAGTGTCAATTTGACAGACAACTCTGAATGTGCAGTGGAGAATATAGCTCTCCCAGTTTTAGCCATAAGACTGAATTTGTGGAAATACAGGAACAGCTATGGCCAAATCTCAGGCATGATATAGGAAACTGATGAAGAGCCTCAACTTTTCCCACCATTTGTATGGTGCAGTGATAGGCTCAGAATCTGATTAGAGCAGCTGTCAGTGTGTGGGGGGGTACCCTTTCCTTATAGGCCACACTACACTGAACATTGCTGGGCTCTTTTCCCTAATGAGGAAAATATAAGTGAATCCATTATCTTTCTCATGTGCCTGGGAAACTTTGACCAGAAATATGGCCCATGGAAAAAGGATTTAAAAGCCCTCCACTGCGAGGCTGCTCTGATTAAACTTGGAGCCCATCCCCCAAAGCTGCACTAAAGTAAAGCAATCACATCTAGACTGGCCCTGTATCTATGTCTACAAGAGAGTTTTCTACACTCCCCTCAAATATCAGTAAAGTACAGGATGGTGAGTTGAGTTCTGTGTTTTACTTCACAGCAATGATTAGAGTAACAGGACATAGCTATGCTGCAAATATTCTGTCATTTTAGCTGTCACAGCTCCCACAAAGAATCTTGAGACTTGTAGTTTGGTAAGGAAGCTGAAAGTTCTCTGATAAAAATTCCAAATTCCCCACCCCAATTTATAGGGAACAGAGGAATATTAAATCAGGTTAAGACAGTAGCAGTGCAATCCTACACAAGTTACATGCTCTCAGCCTATTGACTTCAGTGGATTTAGAAGACTGTCACTGTGCTTACAGTTGCATTGTAAACTACCTACCGGGGAATTCAGAAACAGGTTTTACCCTTATAAATCTGAATTTATTAGACCTTCATCTGGAGTATCAAGAAGCACTACAAATAGTGACCCCAGTTAAGATGTCCTTTCAGGGTAAATCACTGGGTGGGTTTTACTTACTAGAAGTCTGGATAACATGATATATGGGGTTGGAAAGAATTATTTCTCCTCTGTATTGGCACAAAGGAGCTGGATGCCAAAAGAAACAGATGTATTGAAATACTGGAAGTCAGTAGCAGTTATGGGAACTATTTGAAATCATGAAGAAAAGACTAGCTCAGCTGATGACAGGGTCCTAGATTAGTAGGCCACCAGCACCTCTCTCCCATCCAGCAGCCAATGGCCCAGGACTGCACGAATGCCGTAGGGAGAAGCATCACATGCCAAGAGTTGAAGCGATACAGGTGGACCTGTGTATCAGCCAAGGGTCCCGTCGAAGATGACAGGGAATTCATCACACACATTACTGAAGTCCAAGGGCTGCATGTGGTGCACCATCGTTACTTCGAAAGCCAAGGGTGCAAACCAGGACAGTCCGAGCAAGCTGGTGAGCCATGCTTCCATCACCGCCAAGTCCAAAATTCCCTCAAACTGCCTGTGGAATTTGTCCCACCTTTTAATGGCCACCTCATTCTTTTGAAAGTCCTCGAGGGTGAAGCCAGTGGGTCTATGGTGGGGACCCCCCTGTGGACAGAGCCTCCAGAGAGTCCCTTCCAAGATAACATTGCACTGGCTGCCAATAGCATACTGGATTTGCTTCAAGGTGCTGGTTTTGACCTTTAAAGTCCTTTATGGTCAGGGACAGGCCTACCTGAGGGACTGTCTTTCCCCACATGTTCCCCAGAGAGCACTGCGATCAGGATCTCAAAACTATTTGACCCTTCCTGGTCCACAGGCCGCTAGGCTGACATCAACAAGGACCAGGGCATTCTCTCTGGCAGCTCTTTCCTATTGGAATTAGCTCCCTAGCAAGATCAGGTCCCTGCGGGACCTGCCACAGTTCCGCAGGGCCGTGCAAATGGAGCTTTTTAGACAGGCATTCCCGTAGGAGCGGCACTTTACCAGCTGTGCCCGTAGGGACTCAGACGCAGAGTGGGGTGACCTAGCGCAGTGGCATCGCTGAATGCATCTCAAATTGCACTTTATTGTTCATATCGCCATCAATATTAATTGCACTTTACTGTTTTGTAGCGCCATTGACTCTAATGTTTTTAATTAATATACCTCTAATTTTATAAGATGTATATTTTTTATTAGTTTTATGGAAGCCGCCCTGTGCCCACCTTGGTGGGGAGGGTGGGGTAAAAATCAAATCAAATCAATCAATCAATCAATAATAAAATGATGGAGATGGAGGACCCCATGTCCAGTTCCATCTTGCAAGGCACTCCCTCTTGGCATGTGATGCAGTCACTTTAATTTTATCAGGGGTGTCCCAGGGCAAATTCAATACTTGATGTTGATGGACAGCATTGGTGTGCAGATCCACTGATTCCTGGGGCATGGCCGTGCATCTCCAGGTTCCCTTGGAGTGGCAGGCACGTGCGATGTGGCCTGTCTTGCTGCAGGTCCTGCAGGTAGTGTCCCAGAAATGGCAGGAGTGACATTCATGGGCTTCTCCGCAGCTGGTGCAATGAGTCGGTGTGACGGTCTCTGCTGGGTGAGTGGCGGCAGCAGAAGGTCATGAGTCGCAGTGAGCTGGGTGGCGAATCTGATGGGTTTCTTCTTCATCTGATGCCTCAGAAACCAAGGAAACGGAGGCCTGGTGCATGGCAGAGGCCTGGCAGTCACACCTGGGTTTCTCAAGAGTGGCAGCCTCACGTAGCATCTTTACAACTGTGAGTTCCTCATGGCTGATGAGCTTTCGGTGTAGGTTCTCCTCTCTGATGCCCAGCACAAACCAGTTGAGGAGGGCTTTGTCGAGGCTCAGGAACTCATATGTGAGGTCCAGACGGTGAAGGTCTGCCACGAAGTCGGCGGCCGTCTCATTGGACTTTTGCTGGCATGTGTAGAAGTCCATTTGGAGCACCATCTTGGTAGGCTGAGATACGAAATGGCTGGTGAGCACTGTGATGAAGGTGTCATAAGTGGCCGCCTCGAGTGTGGTGGATGTGATAAGGCGCTGGACTAGCCTCAGGGTTGCAATCCCACAGAAACTGAGCAGGACAGCCTCATCACCCTCGATGTCCTGGAACAGTACAAAGTGCTTGAACCACTCCACCCAGGTCTTTCAAAGCTCTGGGTGAGCAGTGTCAAATTCCGGCGGATGTCCTGGAGAGGTAGCCATGGTCCCAGTTGCAATGCAGTGTGCATGGCACTGGAGCTCAGTGCATGCTGCAGTGCAGATGGCCTCTAAGTTTGCTCAACAGGATCCCACCTTTGTCACCACTGTTAAATAGTGGGTTCATGGATGAACAGACCACAAATCTAGTGATCAGTTCTACTTTATTAGTGA
This sequence comes from Gekko gecko, assembly GCA_029375565.1. Taxonomy (NCBI): domain Eukaryota; kingdom Metazoa; phylum Chordata; class Lepidosauria; order Squamata; family Gekkonidae; genus Gekko; species Gekko gecko. The sequence goes on along the minus strand of JAPDNY010000006.1, from coordinate 122,066,534 downwards.
TTTCAGCAAGAACAAGACCCCCAGAGCCTCAGCTCTGTTAAATAGCATGCAGTTGCCACACCCAAACACACCCCACTCCCAATGATAGGCTATTTAGACAACATTACTACCTGATTGGCTACTTCCAGAGTTCTGGTAGGCTGTTGTTCTTATGCTTCAAGCTCAGCCAGTCTCTGGTGTGCCATAACTGGAATGATTCAGTCCCAATACATAACAACAGCTATTGCCAGTTCACACTAACATTTTTTTCTGACCACAAAGCAGGAGAAAAACAAATACATAAATGATGTTCTAATTGGAAAGCAAATGGAAATAAAAAGAACCAGCACTAGAGGAAATTCTTTGAGTGATGCTATGTGACAATTCTCACCTTTTGGTCTAATATGCAATTATAGGCTATATCCACATTAAGGTTTTCCTCTGCCTTTGTTTCCAAAGACCAGTGGAGTTATTTGGAAACATCTACACAACTTTGTCCTCTAATTGTCTACCAGGCTTTCCCCATCCATGGTGTATTCTTTTGCAAACCTTGTTTGGTATGATCTATCAAGAAAGAATGCAGTTCAAGCACATTAGCAAGCCATCTAGACAGGAAAGCTGCACTTGAGAAGGTTCCACTTACATCAGCACCATTTTCCTTGCTTCATCCCTACAACTGTCTTTTTTACAATTATAATTGCTATTGTGCTATACTGTAACAATGTTATAACTATTGACAGAATCATATCTGCTAGTTTATCTTAGTTCCCGGCTTCCATTTTTTTAAAAATAGCCTCTGGATCTTTTTGTTGTGACAATATATATAAGAGAGATATAAGCTCCATTACCACAACAGGCAGAAAGGAGCTATTTCATCCCCTGCCCCCTCTCTACTGCAGCCTCCTGACCTGCAGCCTGTGATCATCAGCAATAAAATTTCTCTGGGTTTGAAATGGCTTTTGAGGGGAGCAGAGACCCAGGAAGACAGCTGTTGGCACTTTGTGCTGATCGACCAAAGTATCCAGTCCCATACTATCAAGAACAATATAATGTGAGAAGAGAGACAAAATAGGGCATAAATATAAAAGAACAAAATAGGCCAGAATGATCAACAGATTTAAACAGATTATACAATACTGGTGAAGAAGGGAGGGAGGGAGGAATGACAGCCAAGATGATAGGCATTGTGGAATGTTTGTCCAAAATGGTAAGTGATACCAGAAGACAGTATCTTTTTATAAGATATTAACTTTTTTACCTATATTCTTGGAGGGGTTTTTTTGCCATCTTCTGGGCATGGAGCAGGGGTCACTGGTGTGTGTGTGTGGGGGGGGTAGTTGTGAATGTCCTGCATTGTGCAGGGGACTGGACTAGATGACACTGGTGGTCCCTTCCCACTTTATGATTCTATGAAATCATTCAAACATTGGAGATAAATTGTGCCTCAAATTATCTAAATTATATTACTAAAAGCATTACAATTTTTGTCACATTTGGGAGGGAAGGTTGATGATTAATAGTGCTGTCTGAAGCAGAGCTAAAGGGAATGGGCTTAGGAAGTGTAACTCTGCTTAGGATGGCACTGTAAAAGTTAGAAATTGCCGCTGTGCAAATATTACTACATTAAAAAACAAGTATAGTCTTTTATATTCTTGTTCTCCAGATCCCACCCCTATTGACTACAAAAGAAGGAGGAGGAGGAGGAGGAGGAGGAGGAGGAGGAGGAGGAGGAGATTGGATTTATACCCCGCCCTTCACTTGGAGTCTCAGAGCAGCTTACAAACTCCTTTCCCTTCCCCTCCCCTTAACAGACACCCTGTGAGGTAGGTGGGGCTGAGAGAGCTCTGACAGAAACTGCTCTTTTCAAGAACACCTCTGACAGAACTGTGGCTTGCCTAAGGTGGGGAATCAACCTGGTTCTCCCAGATTAGAGTCTGCACACTTAACCACTACGCCAAAGTGGCTTTCAACACCTATGTGACATTGTTCAGCTATATGAAATGCAACTGTCCAAATGCAGCACTTGACATATTATTCAAGTTGGAGAGACTGATGTGGATGAAGTTCCCTTCAAGTCAGCAAGATATTTACATAACCCTGAAGAAAGCAAGAAATGTTGTCTTCTTCTGAATCTGTTCTTCCAATTCCCTCTACTATAGTACCTATGCAAATTTTTTCCCTGCATACTTGTGCATAAAATAACACTGTACAGTAGTGTATATTAAATAGGAAAGTCTACATTAACAGTAACATGATAATGTAGTTACAATGGATCCAGTAAAGTCTGCTCTAGAGTATTGTAGGTAAACTTTCCTTAACTTTTGGAGTGCTCAGCTTGTATTTTACCACTGAGGAAGGCTTTTTAGCTGAAATGCATTTGGTTCTGGTATTTGGACACATTTTGTACCTTTAAGCCTGTATTGTTATATTCTGACCTTTGTCCTGATGTTAGATATAAGTATATACAGAACCTTACATATGTGGTTTTTATTGTGATTTTAATATTACCTATGCATAATTAAAATATATTGTATATTTTTATATTAGCACTGCGTGTTTAGCCATATTTTATTTTATTCTTAACTTTTTGGATACCTGTCCTGTATAGGGTTGTTCCCCCCCACCACCTTTTTTCAGTCTTACTCATTTTGAGATTCTTCTGTGCATAAATTGCCAGGAATGATAGACAGAATTTTATGGATTGGTTTGAGTGGAATAGCCCTGCTAGTTCTGAAGAATAAACCATCATATAAAGATTTGTAGCAAAACCAAAATTTGAACCAAAGCTAGAATTGGCAGGGTGTAGAAATGTAGAAATGTAGCATTTAATGAGGTACTTTGAGGATGGGACACTTAAAATCAATAAGTAAATATAGTTTGTTTGCATAGCTAATTGGTGATAGGAATGGGAATTGCAAATGGGAATAGTTCTAAGTCAAAGGGAAATGTGTATGGTGAAGGGGAAATGGCCCTTGATAATGTGTGAATCTTTATGATTAATCATTTTGTGTGCTTATGATTTCTTGTTAAAGTGTAAAGCCAGTTAGAAATAGGTGAGTGTGACGGACTGCACTTTTAAAAGCTTAGAAGTTCTGTGTAAACAGATAAAGGACTGTGAAGGGTTAATTCTTCACAGAGCCAGAAAGCCTTGAGTGACGGGCTGTTCCAAGAGATCTGGTTGGTTAGCATCAACTAAGCAGAGAAAGGTTTCTGAACCAGATGCTGAGGAGAATTCAGTCTGATTTCAGCTGAGAAAAGTCAAGTATTAACAGTTTCAGAGTTCAGCCCTGGGAGAACTGGGAGAAAGTTGTCAAAGACCAGTGGGTAGTTAGACAGAGACTCCCATTCAGATCAAGGAAAGGGGATAGATCTCCTTGAAAGAGAAAAAAATTCCCTACCCAGTCAAACAGGGAATTAGCTCTGAAGAGTGCAAAGATCCCTGGTCTGGTCTGGTGTGGTTAGAAACTGACTGTAGAAACCTTAAGAGTCAGTTAAAAACTCAAGATGGGTACTGGTGTTTCAAAAGATGGGGTTTGCATACTGAAGGAGTGTACCAGCCTTCTGGAAACCAAAAGAGTCAAGGAATACTCAAAGAAAGTGTACTGAAATGTTTGGGGAAAACACAGGAACACAAGCCTTTGAACATAAAGATTTAAGTCACTGTGAAAAGCTTAAGAAATTCTAATTAGCCTGAAAAATAAGAACTAAAGTCTGTGAATGTACTGGTATTACATCGGAAATTTCAAACCCTGTTTTCACCTGATGACCTTTCCCTTCTATGTTAAATAAAATATTTTGTTATTTTTGAATTTCAAAATGCTTCGAGTGCTATTTCAGTTGTTTAAGTTAAAGGGGGCTCCCAACCCTCCCCTCAGGTTCCTGGGCTGAGCTAACAGCCAAAATCTCATACTATGACAGGATGGGACAGCCAGAGTTCTTCAGCAAAGAAGAAAACACATTATTAGGGTGGTTCGGTCAATAAAAGGAAAGAAAAATGGAAGGAAAACCTTGTCTCTGAGGGAGAGAAAAGGAAGGGGGGTCATCATAGTTGGAGCCAAGCTCTTTTTGTCAGAGGACTGATATTGTCTGCTTGGAATCTGGTTATGACCTTCACTTCAACTACTGTGCTTCAAGGGAACAAGATGAAAGGAATTCTTAAGAATTCGATCTAACATCCCACGGGACTTAGCTTGGTCCAGACACCAATCAAAGTTTGGAGGAGGAGACCACTCTCCCAGCTGAAAGGAGGGAGAAGATGCCTGTGCATATGAAGAAACACTTTGGATTATAGAAGAACAGAGTGAGGGAGGACAGACATACCCTGCTTTGAGTTGACTGAAGAACTTTGGAGTGCAGGATCTCTTTCTCCAGGGCTCTGATGTGTGGTTGTAGATCTGCTGTTCTAAAGAAGTACCTTTTTCCTCCACCTGTGTTCAACCTGCGTATATGAAAATAAAGGAAAGACTAGAAAAACACCATAGAACTGGAATGCTCTATCCTTCAAAGGGAACCATCCCAGGTAAGCATTTAGCCCTGGAACTTCTCACTGCACAGAGAAGTGGATAGTCATAACAGTATTTTAATTTCTATATCACCCCTTCCATAGGCTCAGAGCAGAGAGGACAAAAGTTCCATGGCACTTTGTGAGAACTATATTCTTCTGCTGCTAAAGTTTGCTATGTTTTAATCTTTAAATGGTTGTGTTTTAATAGCTTTGTTTTATGATTGTAATTGTAAACCACCTCAAGAAGTCTCTAGAAAGGTGGTATATAATTTTTTGAATAAACAAATAATACCCAGACAGGTTAAAAATTAGTCATGACATATTTAATTTAGTGTACCATTTATTTTCATTGTAGGGGATTTTTTTCTAGATAAAGATTTATTTGCATGGATATTTAATTGGGGGGTTTACATTCTTCAGACAGCAAATAAAAAATCTGAAATTGATTTGCCTACTACAGCCATGGGCTTGGTAGGAAAATGAAACTGGGTTTATGGTGATCTGAATGATGGAGACCCATCCTCCCTTTACAACAAGATTTTTTTTTAAAAAAAGAGAGAGAGAGAAAGTGAGGGGGGATACCACTATAATGTCAAAGCAATTTTTTTGCTTACCTTATACCTAGCATAAATCTGATTTTCCCATTTTGAAGCAAATTATGAAAAAATGGGGGGAAATCAAAGCTCTTTTTAGGGAGTCAGTTCACAAAAACCTCTAGTCATTGATGGAAAAACCCAGTGACCTTTTGGGTTTAAATGATTAATCCAATATCCTGAGGAAGTGGAGGGGGAGGAAACTGAATATAAATTAGAGACCAATCAAGGTGATGGCATTCACATCTGGACCACAAGGGAACTCTGTGAAGACATGAAATCTCTCATAGCATTCACTCTCCTGTCCCTGGTGCTCAACAAGGCACATTGCCAGCTCAATGAAGGCAACTGTAAGCATTTTGCAGACGTCCTGCCTCTAAAACTCAGAGATCTGAGAGTTGCATTCAATGAGATTAAAGACTATTTTGTGAGTATGATGATCCCTTCTTCTAGCTGCTTATTTCGCATTCAAAGGTTGGGCAGCATAAAAGAAAGAAAGACAGACTCTGATTTTGCACAGAGTTCAGAATGGCAGAGGGCCACATTATTTGCTTATAGTTACAAGCAGGAGTCTTGGGGACACAGGGAGATTTCCTGCATAAGCCACAGTGAAAGAAATGGGAGCTGTGGAAATGGGAGCAGTGCTCAGGTGAAATTGTGCAAAAGGTTGTGAGTTCAAGTGCTAGCAGTAGAAGTCAGTGCACAATATCCATTTGCACTCTTTACCAAGTACTTAAGCTTGCCTGGATGAATAAAACTGTCTGACTATTTTTACAGCAATCCAGAGATGATGAACTAGACATCATGCTGTTAAACGAAGACTTATTGCAAGAATTCAAGGTAATGTTGTCTTAAACACAAGGCTGCTGGGTTGGCAGAATGGTGTATCCAGGCAAAACTGACTTCTTGTGTCATTCTTTATGCACATAAAGTGTCAGACAGAAGGATCTTTCTTTCTGGTATGGGTCTGTCAAAGTAGGTGAATGTTTTCACGAGTCTGGGTCAAGAGAACTAGAAGGCATTGTTCTCAATGATATTTTCATTTTATAGGAGAATCTCTGAAAGTCTACGCTGAACACCCTGGACCTAAACAGATTTCTCCATGGTGTCCTGTTCACAGCTGGTCTCACCTTGTTTTGCATTCTGCCCAGAAGTCAGCATTACTGTATAATATATTAGAAGCATGATTTAGAGAAGCAGAATGCATGATGCTTTTGTGTAATGAACACAACTTTATCTAGGAAAGTCATCTTTCTGAAGCACCGGGGTTTCATGGGGTTAGGTGTATTTCATGCTGTTTACTGAAGAGGCAGTGGAAGTCAGGTAGACAGATATTGCTTCCAACATTGTTAGGCTGTGGCACTTCAAGCAAAAATTTTCCCATCATATGCTCTCTGATTTATTAAATAGTACAGACATCAGAATGAACAGAATGTGCATGTGCATAACATATGGATTAATATGGAACACCCAAGGAAATTTCTCCTTCATGGCCTCTGACCATTACAACTGTTATCTCATAGGAGTACTTGGGCTGCCAGTCAGTGGCAGAAATGATCCAGTTTTACCTGGAAGATGTTTTGTTAAAAGCAAGCAATGCGAGCAAAATCATCAAGCAACATGTGGACTGTATAGGAAACAAGCTTCTGCATCTGAGACAGACACTTAAACGCTGTGTAAGTACTTGTATTTCCTCTCTTCAGTTACCTGTGTACTGACCCACCTGCCCAGGTGGCTTCTAAAAGATTCTGCAGTATTTAGATTCTACTTAGAACAGGAAGAGCAAGATGGTGGTGTGATTACTATTCAGGATTTCACAAAAGGCGACACTGTTTCCCCTTTCTCTGCCTTTGAATGTAGCCCATTCAATGCTGTCCATTTTCAGTTTGTAAATCAGAGATACAATGGTATCTCATGTACAAGTGTATGACTGCAGACACGCATAAGATTTTGACAGTGCAGTAGTGGAGAGAGATACCTTCACTGTAAATGCAGCCAAGCTATGAAGGATATTGAAATTTGTGGGTACTAGAAATCCAACTAGCTTCTGAAATTTCACAGGGTATTCTCTAAACACTTTCAATTTGATCTTTATAACACCTAGATAAAATACTTTAAATGAATCTGAGATACCTGTGTGTTCTGAACTCTGCAACTACTAGCAATTTCTACAAAGAAATGCAGAATACTCACAGCCCAGGGCATAGTTTAGAAGGCACAATAGCATTCCTGCTTCAGATACAAGATTGCCTAAAGGAAATGTGATAGACAGACTTGCAGTAAGAAGAAAGACAGAAAAGTTAAGTTGGAGACAGGTATACTGAGAGGAAGAACAGAATGTTTAGCTCATAGTCACACACACTAAACAATCCACTTTCAATCCACTATCAATGTACTTTCACATAGAACCCTTACCTAATAGTTCTCTGTTGAATACTGAATTCTAGTTGACAAACTTTCAGCCCCAGATACCAACATTTCTTTGCTGTAGTGTTTTCATTGTGTCATCTGGTCACAGAATGACTCTAGAACAAGCATGCAAGGCCACAAAGTAAACCATTGTGCTTAGCAAAGCAGCCGGAAATTCTTCTTGCTGAGGTCTCCTCTAGGACAATGAGATATCACATTACTGGATAGAGCCTGGACTTCTGCCAGAGATGAAGCTTTGCAGAAATACACTGACTGTTGAACAATAGTTAGAGTATTTCTTGGTTTCATGCTGAGCTCATACTGTCTCTCTTTTAAGAAAATCATTGTATAGTCAGAACATGGAAGGAAGGAAGCAAGCTACTATATCTGAACCTCTCAGTTCCTTTCTCGAGTATAGCCGTGTTATTTAAGGCTGCTACTGCCTCTCCTGTGTTAAAGAAATGTCCCCTTGATGCACTTGCCATCCAAGTTCTTTCTTAATGTTTACTTCAAAAGTCAGTGTTTCAGTTTTCTTTTTGCCAGCTCAGGCCCCTTTCATTTTCTTTCTTTTAACTCCACTGAATCGCTAAATTGCTAAATCACATGGTCAGGTTCTTGTTCTTCTTTTATCTTTAGTTTTTGATATTTTTGATTACTTCTTTCATACTGCCTCTGGGTTTTGGTAGACACATGCTTTCTTGGTTTCATTTTAATTTCTTCTGTATTCTTCTTCTTTCATCATTTAGTAAGAAGGTATATATTGAAAGGGGGCTCCATCTTCCATTGTCTTATCTTCTTCCCCTGGTAACAGTGGAAAGTGGCAACAAGTTGCAGCCATCTTATAGTGATCCTGCAGGGTTTTCAAGGCAAGAAGTGTTCAGAGATTGTTTGCCATTGCCTACCTCTGTGTAGTTGTCTTGGACCTCCGTGGTTGTCTCCCATCCACATTCAGAAGCAGTCAGAATCCCAGTGCCAGGAAGCAACATCAGGGGAAGGCCTTGGTCTCTATGCCCTGTTGTTGGACTTCCAACAACCCACTGTGTTGGACAGGATGCTGAACTGTATGGACCACTGGTCTGATCCAGCAGGATTCTTCCTATGTTCTTATATTCATCCAAATACTAATCAGGGCCAGCCTTGCTTAGCTTCTGAGATCTGGTGCGATCTGGCTAGACTACGCTATCTTCTTCCTCTATGGACCATTTATTCTTTAACATTCATTATCACTTCTGTGCCAGTGATCTGCAGCTCTTCTTTCTTTCTTCTGGTGCATCTTTGTTTTGTCTTTCTAATATCTCTGCATATCAATTGGTATTCTGGTTGGATATCTTAGCATTGTCTAGTTTAACTTATCTAAATCTAAGCATTTGGTCTATTCTGTTTCATTTGCACATGTCATTTTTCCCCTCCCAGTCTAGGCAATGCTCCTGTTCTTCTCCTCAAATACAGACCCTTGGTGTTGTTTATAATGACTCCTCATTTGTTCAAGCTAAAAAGTTGCCATTTGCTAGTTCATTCCTTTTTTGTCTGTACTATAAGACAATAGTTTATTTTCTGATTTTTTTCCCCTTAGACCAATCATTGACAACCTCAGGTTTCTGCTGCCTTGTTTAAATTACATTGCCATTTTTATGCTTTACCTGGTACAGATATAAAATCCCATAGCTTGAAATTTATTGGTATTCAATTTAACTTTATTCAGCCCCCTCAGTAATAGAACAGAGACTCAGTTCACATGATCCCCCAAACTGTGATTGGAGGACTGGGACTTCTACATTCACACGTGGCTTTGCCTTCTTCAGTTTCCTGTTTAGTGCAAACTAGAAGGCTAGCTGCGGTGAGCTGCGGTGGCTCAAGTGGTTAAGATGCTGAACTGCAGGCTGTGGAAGGTCAGTAGTTCAGCAGTTCGAGACCCGGGTGCCGCATGACGGGGTGAGCTCCTGTCTCTAGTTCCAGCTCCTGCCAACCTAGCAGTTCGAAAGCAAGAAATTGCAAGTAGATAAATAGGTACCACTTCGGTGGGAAGGTAACAGCGTTCTGTGCACCTTGGTGTTTAGTCATGCCGGCCACATGACCACGGAAACGTCTTCGGACAGCGCTGGCTCTTCGGCTTTGAAACGGAGATGAGCACTGCAACCCTAGAGTCGGATTCGACTGGCTTTCGAGCAAGGGAACCTTTACCTTTACCTTTAGAAGGCTAGCACAGAAGTACTCATGAGTGACTTTTCAGAACCTATTATGACTTTTCAGAACCCCTGTCATGACTCCCAAAAGACCTACCCCAAGAGTCATCAGGGTATGGAATAGTGGGGTGCAAAGTGGTATGGATTGCAGTGGGACATTCTTGTCTTCAGTGTATAGAAAATTTAGTTTGGTTCTAAGCCATAATTTGCTGTGTTGCCAGATCCAAATGTTTGAAGTGAGTTTTCAGCTCCAATTTGGAGGCCAGTGCAAACCATAGTTTCAGACATATCAAATTATAGTTTAAGCTAAACAATCAACAGAAAGTAAAGCCACTCACAAAGGGGAAGGAGGAGTATAAGCACATTATTTACTTCAAATAATGGTTTGAATATACAAATGAACTGAACCACTTCCCCAGGGTCGGCAAGGCAGCTCTGATGTCCTAAGGTAATTCAAACAAATGAAATGGTATTTCAAGTTTATTTTCTGTTCCTCCGCCCAAACTGATAGGCCAAAGGTATTGGATTCCATAGGAAAGGAATTTATTGTATAAAAAGGAGGAAATGAATTCAAAGAATAACATGATTGTAAAAAAAAAAAAAGGAGGAACCATGGAATTGGAGAAGTAGCTAAAGGAGCAGTTTCCTTATAATACTCTTAAGAAACAATCCTTTGTGCATAAATTGAAACAGGAAAATACTGATCCCTGGACCATTCAAAATTCATGCATGTGAGCTTTGATCTAGTTGGGCAAACTTAATGGATTCTGATGCTCATCTGCATTGGCATTGACATCAAAAGATGTGTCCAGTCAGAGTAGCAAAATGCAGAGTATCATCTCACTTGAATTCATAGAAGGTGGTTCTAAATGTGGATCTTCCTTGCTGGTACATTAGTAATGGTACACTAGTGATATAATGTTATAATGACACTATATCCTTATGCTTCCTCTTTGCAGCACAGGTTCTTAATATGTGAAAAGAAGAGCAAAACTATAAAAAACATCAAAGAAACTTATGAAAAGGTAAGCTCCTCAATCACTTCACCAAACATTTCTCATTATCCTGTTAAACTTGAGAACTTTGCTACTGTCTTTTGCCAACACTGAACAAATGGGTGACATGTTTCCTCTTTCCATGCTTTGTGGGTAATGTGTGAAGATGGGACTTGATATAGAGTAAACTCACATATCTTTCCTGTTACTACCAAAAGAGCAAGCAAAGCCTCCCTCACACTGGACCCTTCCAAGGATTTCAATCACTTGCAGAATTGTAAATAGTTATCATTTATGAAGGGCATGTGAAAGGGGTCACCAAGAAAAAATGTACTTCCAGGCCACTGAAAAGCACTTCACACCACAGAGGCAATGTTCTCTCTGCACTGAGGTTTCAGACCAGTGGTTGAGAACTGTAATGTTACTTCTGCATGGTGACATCCAAAGATACAAATCAGCATTTTCATAAGAGTTTATTGCATTTCCCACATCTGTGAGGATGGGAGATCCCCCACAAGGGTCAGCCATCAGCTCTTCCTGTAAATCAGAGTAGAATAATGATTGGGGAAGAAGGAAGACTAGGTCCTACATTGTTGTTGGAGAAGTGAGTTGACACAGCTGCAAAAAAAGGCTTTCTTCCAACTCAACCAACCCCCAAATAGTCAAGAGCTTGGAGCAGATTCCTTATACAATTATGTATGCCACTGAAAAAAATTATTTCATTCATCCATTGTACTAAAATTCAGGGATGCCCAATGATGTTAAGGGGCAATAGATTCAGGCCAGGCAAAAGGAAGTACTTCTTTGTACAATGCATAATTAACTTGTGAAATTTACTACCCCGGGATGTAGTGATGGTATAGCAACTTTAAAATGGGATTTGGCAAGTTCAAGGAGGATACCTTCATTAATAGCTTTGAGTCATAATGACTAAAAGGAATTTCCATCTTCAAAGGCAGTACATTTTTGATTACCAAGGAAGGTTTTGTCCACTGTACGAGGCATCTGGTTGGCTGCTATGGGGAAAAGGACATTGGATTAAATGGACAGTTGGTCTAATCTAGAAAGGTCTCCTTATATTCTAAAGGAAATAATTTCCCTTCCTCTTCTTCCTTAGCTCCAAGAAAAAGGCATCTACAAAGCTATGGGAGAATTTGACATCTTCATTAACTATATCGAAGAATATCTGATACTGAAGACAAGAAAATAAACCTATGTATTTTCACAACAGGAAAACTGCCATGTTTGAAGTACTTTTATCTCTAAACTGACTTGGATGGAAAACAGTGTTAACTGCTTTGCAGAAAGCTTTTTTTTGGCAAATCAGTAATAATGAAAAATATATTTTTTTACAGATTTAAATATTTATTACTTCAAATACCTCAATTTTTGTTGATGCTTAAGCTCATGCCATTTTTTGTAGAATGCCTGTTACATAAACTATTTATTTGTTGATATGTCGATACTGTGCCTGCTTCTCCTTTTATTTTCTTATTATCTGAGAAATTATCAGGGTTGCATTGTTCCAATAAATACTTACAGGAAGTAAACAACTTCTGTGGGAACGTCTCTACTATTTTTAGTTTAGCTTTTAAAAAAAAATAAACTTGAGCACAGTGATCCAAAGACTTACAACATGTTGTTGTAGTCAACATGTGCAAAGTCTGTTGTAAGGATAGTAAATGTTGAGCATCTTCAACCCCGTACCCAAGAAATTTTTGTTAGGGGGCCTCAAGGGGGCAGTTTAGTACAGTGGAGCTGACTACATCACAGGGTGGTTGTTATTAGGGAAATATAGAAGAGAACAGATATAGCTAGGTAAGATTAGAAAGATAAAAACAGCGGGGGAGCAGCAGCAGCACCTGGGGCAGTTCAGAAATAATAAAGAAAGGTCAGGATTTGTGTCTGGGAGCTGTATTCTCTCTGAAGCACTGTGCATTGCTCCAGAATCAAAGCCTAACCCGAGAAGATCCCAGATGTCTGGCAAGCATTGCTGAAGAAGCTGGGAGAGCCCCTCAAGGTTTTACAGAAACAACCAGGATCCGTTGGCTAGTTAGCATCAGCAGGACAATAACCCCCGGAGCAGTCCCACAACCCCGGGTGCCAATGGGCTATTCTCCTCATGGCCCCTTCCTACACCCTTTGCAGGCAATTCCAAGAGGAGAGCAAAGACAGGAAATTCTTGCACCTCCCAATGTCAGCTCTTGAACAGAACTCACTCCCAACAATACTCTCTTGTTTATTAAGAGATGGTTTCAAGCATAGACGAATCTATCACAACTGCCGCTTTGAGCGCCAGTTCCCTTAGTATATATACATCAAATTACCCCCATGACCAATCGAATCACACTTTTACATCCAGCCCACTAAAACTACGGTGCACCATTAGCCCTCCTCCAGCACCTGTGACCATTCAGTTACAGTATTAAGCTGTGTCTAGTACTTCAAGGACAAGCATGCATTCTTCCCCCTGTCAGGAGGCCTCGCTTACACGCAGTTACAAGCTAGCGTAACTCAGAGCAAGGCAGCAACATACACACATGCTTGCACATTCCCTCCCAATTCTCAGCTGAATGAAACAAAACAGAAACTGAAGACAGAAAGTGGAAAAATACATGGCAAACGTGGCCTGCGTTTGACACTCAAAGCAGCTCAGGCATTACAATTGCACTAACAGCAACCCAAGCGCAGGCTGAGATGTGCTTCTCCTCCCCGGCAAGCTGGGCAGGCACTTCACAGAGCAGGGGAAGAGGGGAGGCATGGCTGTTTGGGGAGGGTGCCAGGCACTCATAGGTACCCCCAGGCATACAGGCCATGTTGATATTACCCTAAATAACATCTGGCCAGGTGTTAAGAATTGCTCAAGCCAATTGACAAACATGAATCAAAATGTTATTTATATGCTGATGATGTTTTTAACTGTATTCATGCTTTATGAATGTTGTATGAATCAGAATCACTTTATTGTATGTGGCCATAGGCCTTCACAATATCAAGCACTCATTATGAATGTTGTAAGCCACCCTGAGCCAGTCCTGGTGGGGAGGGCAGGATATAAAACTCAATGCCACTGTTTTTTCTGGTGCTAAATTTAAACATATATTTGCAAAGCGGTAGTGAATATTTCCTTGAAGGCCATTGCTCCTTCTTCTCCTACTCCACAGCCACCAACCCCCACCCCCACCCTGCACACAGACATACCGCTGTCCAAGCATCAAACACCATTTGCTTAAGTGGTTTTTCCACATCTGGGTCATAGTCACTTGAACAAACATGACATCATTACTGCCTCCCTTCTCCTTTTAAAAAAGGAACTAAACATTTTTCCTGCATCAACATGACACTGACAGCCTTAACATATGTGAGCAATCATATTTCTTATTAAGGAGTCTCCCCTTTTTCTGAGCATATTCTTGGTCATCTATGTATGCAAGGAAACCTGGAAGGTTTTGCTTGCGTAATATATATTCTAACCACATCAGGAAACCCTATGGATGATATAAAACGTGACTGTTTTATGACTAAACTAACTGTTGAACGTTCCAAGTTGAATAAAAGTGCATATGTGATTTGGCACAGAAGAGCTGAGTGCTGCACTGTACAAATTAAATCCAGCACTTATTATGTATATGAGCTGGAAGGAAGTGCGAGCCAACTACCCTATGAGCCTTTTGTTACTACAACAACAATGATGACGAGGAGGAGTTGGTTTTTATACCCAGCTTTTCTCTGTCCTAAGGAGCCTCAAAGCAGCTTATAATTCGCCTTCCCTTCCTCTCCCTACAACAGTCACCTTGTGAAGTAGGTGGGGCTGAAAGTGTTCTGAGAGAACTGTGACTGACTGAAGGTCACCCAGCAGGCTTAATGTGGAGGAGGAGGAATGGGAATCAAACCAGCCTTAACCACTACGCCTTCCTGGCTCCCTCATAACATGAAATCCATTTTATTTTGCTCCATCCAGTGTTCCCTCTAAGCTGAGTTAGTGTGAGCTAGCTCACAGTTTTTAGCCTCTGGCTCACACATTTAGCTCAGGAAGGATGGCTCCAGAGCAAACTTAATTTATGCAGTAGCCAGATCACTCATTCACAATTTTAATGCCAGTAGCTCACAAAGTAGCATTTTTGCTTACAAGACTCCACAACTTAGAGGGAGCATTGGCTGTCCATCTATCATACTGAACTCACTGTCTATACAGTATGCTAACTGGTTAAAGCTGAGAGCAAAATCAAAGGATTCTTGTGTACATTGAATGTGAACTTGTTTTTAAAAGGGCTTGTGTTGTCCCATCTCTATGACCCATAATTATTTATGTATTTATAAAGTACCATTATCTTACATAGCACTTGTTTTATTTATTTAAATGTTGTAATCCCACTTGTCTTCCACACTGGGACTCAAAACCAGTTACAAGTAAAATACACATAAACAAAGAAAAATATACAACCCAATAGGCCCCAATCCAAATTTAATACAAGTAATGAACCACA
Source organism: Gekko gecko (assembly GCA_029375565.1). Taxonomy (NCBI): domain Eukaryota; kingdom Metazoa; phylum Chordata; class Lepidosauria; order Squamata; family Gekkonidae; genus Gekko; species Gekko gecko. The sequence goes on along the minus strand of JAPDNY010000006.1, from coordinate 122,051,384 downwards.
AGGATGCTCTGAGCTGGCAATGCTTCCTGTGACATTGCTTGCCCCAGGCCACAGGCCACTAGCCAAGCTTCTTGCCCTTCAGCTTGTGCCAAAAAAAGCTCATAGCTCTAACCAAGCCCAGGTCTTAATTTGTCTGCAAAAAAGGGAGGAATAAATGCTCAGTCTTATTCAGCTGATTCAGATGCTCCCAGTTTCCTTCCTATTTTACAGAGAGTTTGAGGCAGAACGTATCTCTAGCCCTTTGTATTTGCCTAACCAGCTGTGATGAAGTTCTCTGGGATTTTACCTCCACCCAAGGGATCCTGCCATTCAAACCTTTGGCATTTAGAATGGCCTGACATTGGCTTGTATTAGGTTGAGTTCAGACTGGCAGTTTGCCCCAAGATGGGCATGTTTCAACAACGTTTCACAACCGGATTAAAGGGGCCGTTCACACAGGCATATCTGTCCAGCGTTCTCCAGCCATACTCAACCTGTCTTGTAATGCTTCCCTCCTGAGTTTAAAAGATATCTGGTAAAAGTGGTACCAAACCCTGGAAAGCATATGTATCCTGCATAAGCACATATCTCCAGATTAGCAAAACAGAAAGCCAATCTACTTTTGGCTACCTTCTAAAGTTACAGCCTTCCTAGATAACATATATCTAGACAGAGCAAGGCCATTCATCATGAATACATGTCTTCTGTAGAACTAATTTAGAGTCCAGTGGCACCTTAAGACCAACAAAGGTTTATTCAAGGTATGAGCTTTCATGTGCAAGGCATATTTTTTCAAATAATTAATAAACCTTTGTTGGTCTTAAAAGTGCCACTGGACTCTAAATTTGTTCTACTGTTTCAGACCAATACGGCTGACCACCTGGATCTATTGACATGTCTTCTGTATTATCTGCAAAGCTACGATATGCAATTACTCTAGGCTACAGATCAAGGCACTGGGCCCCAAGGAAAACAGCAGAATACAACAACAGGACACAGAGTGAAGGAAGCATCTGGTCTCTTCAACCTTGGTCACAGATGAAGGTCCAAGGAATCTTTGTGAACCCCTCACCCAACACCTATCCTTCCTAGGAAGCCATGTGGATTCCTGAGAGCTGTGGGCTGCCTCTGACTGCTGACCAAAGAGGGGGAGATAGAAGGATACAGCCCAACACTGCATGCAAGGACTACCCTGTTAGGTTGATTGACTGTCCCTTTCTGTGGGCTGCAGCAAATCCCACCCCATCCCGCATCACATCTGTGAGAAATTGGGGGCAATGGGGTTTTTCACCAGTTCTGGCCCCATACTACTTCAGTTTATCCCCTGATTTTCACAAGCATTTTTATGCCTGTATTTTTCTCTTCAGTTTTTGTTTGTTTGGGGGGGTCCCCAGGTTCTTTTTTACCCCAGTCTTTTTTCTGGAAGCCAGTTTTGAATTGCCTTTTTCCATAATATGTAATTTTTTGTTTGTTTGTTTTCTTTGTCCCACACACTCCTGCTCACCTCCAGATCATTATTTATTTATTTATTTATTTATTTATTTATTTATTTATTTATTATGTATTTGGTTCAATTTGTATACTCCCCTCCCTGCAATCGGGCTCAGAGCAGGTTCCATCAGAAAATTCACAATATAACAATGTAACAAATTGATAATTAAAATATATCTAAAAATCTGTCTTTAAAAAATCAGTATAAAAACCCAAGCGCCTCAACAGATCTTAGCAAGAAAGAATTAACATAAGAGAAGCCAATGTTGAATCAGGCCAATGGCCCATCTAGTCCAACACTCTGTCACACAGTGGCCAAAATATACCAGGTGCCATCAGGAGGTCCAGCAGTGGGGCCAGGACACTAGAAGCCCTTCCACTGCTGCCCCCTCCAGATGGCCATTCATATCTGAGATCACTGGAGGGGAGGCCAGTCAGCATGCTCCAACTAAAAAGCCTGGCAGAAGAGCTCTAATAGATCCTGAAGGGCCCTGATTTCTAATGGGAGCTCACTCCACCAGGTAGGGGCCAGGACTGAAAAAGCCCTGGCCCTTGCCCAGATTACCCGGAGGTATGGGCTGGGTTGTCACCAGTATGCAGAGGACACCCAGCTCTATCTACTGATGGATGGCCACCCAGACTCTCCCCCAGAAAATCTGGACAGGGCATTACAAGTCATGGCTGGATGACTACAACAAAACAGACTGAAACTGAATCCATTGAAGATGGAGGACCTGCACCCAGGTTGCGGAGGACTGGGATTGGGAATCAGGCTTCCAACCTTCCAAGTAGATACTAAATAACATTGGGGAAAGAATCACTCCCTACAGCACATCACATTCTAGTGGGTGTTGCTGAGACAATTCTCCCTGAGGCAGCACCTTCTGTCCTTGACCTTGGACCACTGCAAGGTGAGCCCCTGTATCCCCACATCAGCAAGGCAGTGGGTCAACACATCATCATCTTTTTCTCCAATGAATTTTATTAAGGAGATTTTAAAACAACGAGATAAAAAACAACCAGAAAATATTAAGAGAAAAGGAAAGAGATACAGAACTAAAAAGTAAAGCAAGAAGAAGGGGGGGGGGAATAAAATATAAAGTGGCTTCTGATCCATGACAACTACAGGCAAAATTACAAACTTAACACCCTCTTAGTACCAAAGTACTAACCTCTAATCTTTTTATCACCCTTAAGCCTCAAATCCACATCTCATTAGTTCATTTTCCCCTGTTTCCTTCAAAAAGTCTATAAAGGGTTCCCAGTTAATGATAAATGTAAATAATGTCTTTTCTCTAATTAAGGAAGTAAGTTTAGCCATCTCTGCAAGTTCCATCATCTTCACCAACCATTACTCTGCAGTGGGTAATGTTGAACTTTTCCATTTTTATGCATATTAGCAGGGCTATTTTTGGACCTGAACGCACCAGAACGCAGCTGGCTCGGCTTCCGGTCGGAGTTAAAATGGCGAGTTGACGCACTCTGCGAACTGTGCAGGGTGGACGGTGGCTCCTTTTGACAGTTTGGGCCCCTTTGGGTCCAACGCAGCACTCCCCAGGTGGGGGGGTGGCAAGCAAGCAGCAAAGACCAAGCGAGAGTTGAGATTGGCGTGGGCAAGCTTCGGAGGAAGCTTGTTTACGCTTTGATCCCCTCTCACGAAGCGGGCAGTTGCGGGACAACACTACAGGAGCCAACCGGGCTGATAATTCAGCATAAACCCGTCATCTACCGACCTCTTTACCATCAAGGATAACATTAAGTTAAGAAGAAGCAATGCGAAACCCCGAGATCGAACTTTACGGTAACAAAGAACTTTTGCTTACCGGTCTGAAGACGTAGCAAAATTTGAATCAAGCGGCTAAGCGTATAAAAGTCTTTTCTAAGTAATCCGCTCTGTTTGGAACTGAAAGAAGCTTTCTAGAACATGAAAATAGTGAAAAAGTAACTTTTGTTTTGCATTCCTGTGGTCAGTCAGAGATTAATGGTAAGTTGCAAAAATGAAACTGATGCGATTCTGTGCTACTAAAAATAAGTTCCGGCTGAGAAAGACGAGTTTGGGGCAAGAGAGGCGTTCGAACAGACTGAGTAACCGGAAGGAGTAGGAAGATTTAGCGCGCTCCACAGGAAGTTGGATTTTCAGGACAGACATTAAACCGGAAGTTACAAAATAGCCTACTCTTGCCAAAAAAACATAGAGAAATTGCGCCTGCCATTTTGAGGAGGACTAATTTTTAAAAAACTTAATTTGAACTATAAAATCAAAGAGAAGAAACATATAAAGGCGGCAATTTGATGGAATATTTAGAAGAAAGGAGATTTTGGTGATATTTAAAAGTTTCCAAGACGGATTTGAGGCCAAGACAAAGGGCCGCCTCTACATCGAGTCCTAGAATGGCAGCAAAGGACAAAAAAGAATGGCAGGCAGCAATAGAGGCTATGGAGAAGAGGATTATGGAGGCAGTGCAGAATCTTGGAAACCAAATGGAACTACAGACTAAACAAATGGAATTGCAGATGAAACAACAAATGGAAAAACAATTGGAGCAAATAGGACAAGTACAAGTGCAAGTACAAGAGAAGAATATGGCAGCTATGAAAGAACTGGTCCTAGTAGAAGTGGCAGAGTTTAAAAAAGATACAGAAGAAGTTAAAAAAGAAGTCCAAGGTTTAGTAACAAAGTCGATGGAGCTAGAACAAAAAATCAAAAATACCCTCCAGGATAATACAAGGTTGGAGTCTATGATGGAGTATAGAGCTATGCAAAACCACCTGAGACTAAGAGGAATAGAGGAGGCCGAAGACCAAGATATACATGTGTTGGTAATAACAACATTGACGGCATATATTGGAGAGGGCTAAGGGGATCTAGACTCAGACTTCGACTTAATTTATAGAGTAAACTCAACGTATGCTCAGAGAAAAAAATTACCCAGAGATGTCATTGTGCAGTTTGTGACAAGAAAAATGAAAGAGGATATTTTCAAGAAGCAATTTACACAACCGTTGGAAATTGACGGTAAAAAGATTATAATTTTAAGAGAAATCCCAAGGGTGATGCTACAAGATAGAAAAAAATACAAAAAACTGGTTGACAAATTGAAGGCAATGGGGATTAGATTCAGATGGGAAATACCACAAGGCTTGTCATTTACATACAATTCAGTGAGATTTACGATCAAATCAGAAGGAGACTTGTATAGGTTCAAAGAAAATAATTTTGAAGAGTTTTTGGATATATGACACTATGGAGTATAAATTGCTATCTTGGAATGTAAATGGACTTAATTCACCTAACAAAAGAAAATTAGTAAATCATTGGCTGGAAAAACAAAAGAGCAATATAATTTGTTTGCAGGAAACTCATATTAGAAAACAGGACTACAAATATGTGATAAATAAGAAATTGGGAGAAGAATTTTATTCATTACCGACTAAAAAGAATAAAGGAACAGTGATCTACATTAAAAAAGAATTAGAACCTAAGCAAATTTTTGTGGACAATGATGGAAGGTATATTGGAGTAGAAATAATGATGCACAGAAAAAAGACTTTGATTGTGAATTTGTATGCACCTAATGGAGCTAAAGAATTTTTTTTTAAAGATTTGACAAAAGAGATGGAACAATTAACTTATGATCAGGTTATTTTTGCAGGAGATTTTAATGGTACAGTGAATAACCTACTGGATAGACAATCAAAAAAAGTTGGAGATGTGGCTGGGAAACTACCCAATTTTTTTTTTAAATTGATGAAGCAAGAGAAACTTGAAGATGTTTGGAGAAAATGGAATCCTAAAGTAAAGGACTATACTTTTTACTCTAATAGACATAACTCTTTTTCCAGGATTGATATGATTTGGATGTCGGAGGAGATGGCATTGAAGACTCAAAAAATTGAAATTTTAACAAAAAATAATTCTGATCACAGCCCCTTACTTTGGATGTCAAGAGAAAAGCCTAAACAATTATATTGGAAAATCAATGAGGATTTATTGGACAGAAAAATAGTTAATGAGACATTGCGTAGGGAAAAATTTTTTTGAAACAAATTTGAACAAAGGCACGGAATTACAAATTGTGTGGGACACATATAAAGCGGTCATGAGGGGACTGCTTATTTCATTAAACACTAAAGACAGAAAGCAAAGATTGTAACAACAAAATGATTTACAGGAAAAGATCCGACAGAAAGAAAAAGAGTTAAAGAAAAAGCCAGGGAAGAAAAAGATTATAAAAGAAATTCATATGCTACAAGACCAGTTAAATGTGTTGTCAAACTGAGAATTATATTGGAATTTAAAGAAGCTACAACAAAAATCGTTTGAGGGTGCCAATAAACCTGGAAAGTTCTTAGCATGGCAACTGAAAAATAAATGAGAAAGAAATTTTATAAATAAGATAATAGAAGATGGAAAGGATATTGTGGACTTGAATGGTCTAAAAAGAGTCTTTTTAACTTCTATGCTAAATTGTTTCAAAAGAAGGGTATTGACCCACAGAAACTTAAGAAATATTTGGAGAATATTGAAGTACCAACGCTGGGACAACAAATGAAAGAAGTGCTCAGTGGTCCAATTAAAAATGAGGAAATTGTTAGTGCGATAGAAGAAGCAAAATTGGGGAAGGCTCCAGGTCCAGATGGATTTACAGCAAAATTTTACAAAAAATTAAAGGATGAGCTAACCCCAATTTTTGTACTTTTGTCAAACGAAATAAGAGAGCCAAAGCGGATTCCAGAGTCATGGAAAGAAGCGAATATTTCGCTTATACCTAAAGAAGGTTTGGACCTAACTAATGTGAAGAATTATAGACCAATATCCCTCCTGAATAATGATTACAAATTGTTTGCTAAAATAATTTCTGAAAGGCTGAAAAACTATTTGAAAGATGTTATAACAGAAGAACAAGCTGGCTTTTTACCAAATAGGCAAATCAGAGACAATTTAAGAGTGGTGATAGATGCAATTGAATATTGTGACAAACACCCAGAAAAGGAAGTTGGATTTCTCTTCTTGGATGCGGAAAAAGCTTTTGATAATTTGAACTGGGACTTTATGTTGCAAGTGATAGAGAAAATTGTGATAGGTCAATTTTTTTAAATATGATTACTACAATTTATTCAGACCAAAAAGCGGCATTGAACGTAAATAAAGGGAAAACGGAATATTTTAAAGTGCAAAAAGGGACAAGACAAGGCTGCCCCTTATCTCCACTATTGTTTATTTGGATATTGGAAGTATTATTGGGGAAAATAAGAGATGACAAGAATATTAAAGGATTGAAAATGAGAGGCTTTACATATAAATATAGAGCTTTTGCGGACGATGTAATGTTTATGATTCAAGACCCAATAGAGAATATACCACGACTGATGCAAAAAATTAAAGAGTTTGGAGATTTGGCTGGTTTTTATGTCAATAAAAGGAAAACAAAGATGATGTGTAAAAATTTGATGAAACAAAAGCAAATGGAACTTCAGGAGAAAATCCAGTGTGAAGTGGTCACAAAGACAAAGTATTTAGGTATTGAATTGACTATGAAAAATATAGATTTATTTAAAAATAATTATGAAAAAATTTGGTATAAGATTCAACAAGATATGAAAAAATGGGACACCTTGAATTTATCACTAATGGGAAGGATTGCAACAGTTAAAATGAATATTTTGCCTCGGTTAATGTTTTTATTCCAGACTATCCCAATAGTACGACAAAGCAAGATATTGGATGTATGGCAGAAAGAAATATCAAAATTTGTGTGGGCAGGAAGGAAACCAAGAATTAAAATGAAAATTTTATGTGACGCCAAGGAAAAAGGAGGACTTCAGCTACCAAATCTTAGACTTTATTACGATGCTGTCTGTTTAACATGGATAGAACAATGGATCACTCTTGAAAATATGAAGCTGTTGGCGTTAGAAGGTCATGATAATAAGTTTGGATGGCATGCGTATTTGTGGTATGAAAAATCAAAAATGGACAAATTTTTTAAACATCACTTTATTAGACGATCACTGTTCGAGACCTGGATGAGATATAAAAAATTCTTTTTTGAAGAACGACCACTTTGGATAGTACCGGCAGAAGTGATTAAACCATATTCGAGACATGAAGGATTAGACTGGCTACCTTATAGAAATCTTTTAAAATCTGAAGGGAAAAGCTTTGTTATGAGAGACAGAGGTGATGTGGAATTTGATTATGATTGGTTGAATTATAGACAGATTTATGATTTGTTTAAAACTGATAAGAGAAAATATGGCTTTAGGGCTAAGAATAATGAAATTGAAACTCTATGGGTGGAAAAAGGAAAAAAAATGATTTCAAAAATATATAAGGTTTTATTGAAGTGGTACACAGAGGATGAAACAGTAAAAGAACAAATGATAAAATGGGCTGTAAATGTAAATAGTGAAATAACTATGGCATCATGGGAATGTTTGTGGAAAAAATCAATGAAAATTTCAACTTGTGTTAATGTGAAAGAGAATTGTTATAAAATGATGTATAGATGGTATATGACTCCAAAGAAAATTGCTAATATAAATGAGAGTATGTCTAGCAAGTGCTGGAAATGTAGAAAGAAAGAAGGCTCATTTTGCCATATGTGGTGGACTTGTGATAAAGCCATGAGCTATTGGTCAGAGATTCATAATGAAATACAGAAAATCCTGAAATGTACTTTTAAGAAGGATCCACAAATTTTGTTGTTAGGTCTTAAATTGGAAGAGTTGAATGTAACCAAGAGAACATTGTTATGGTACTTGGTTACAACAGCTAGAATGACTTATGCACAATTCTGGAAACAAGAAAAGATACCTGAAACATGGGAATGGATTAAGAAGATGCTTTTTATGGCAGAAATGGACAAATTGACAAGAAAGCTTAACAATGAAGAAGATGAAGCATTTTTTGCAGAATGGAAAGATTTCAAAGACTATCTTGAGAAAAACTGGGATGTTAAAAACAGATTGATTTGCTTCGACAGTTATTAAGGAGAAAATAAGAAAAAGAATGATAAGAATGTTAAAATGTTACCATAATTTGATAACGAAAGTGATATATTTTGCCAATGGTAATTAGATAATAGAGTTTATAAGGGGGTAAGAGCATTGCGGAAGCCTTGTATTGGGGAGGGAGGGGAGAAAAGAAAAGGATATGGGATATTTACAAGATGTGATTTTAAACATGTGAAATATATCCAATAATAAATAGTTTTTAAAAAAGAAAGAAAGAAAAGAACGCAGGTGGCTCCCAAGCCTGCCCCCCTGCCCCGTCCGCCCCCGTAGAAGAAGAAGTGGCTGCCTGGTGGCAACAAGCACCTACAGCACCTGCACTTGCTGCTGCTGAATTGCTGCCAGTGCCTTGCTGCCTGGCCTTCAGGACTGTTCCTCAGGCAAGCTGGGTAACTGTGGGGGGAGGGAGGTGGATGGGTAGGCTCAGGGGTCTTTTTGGGGGGAGCACACCCCAGCTCAGCTCGGGGAGCTCAGGAGCCAAGCCCCGCCCACAGCCGGCCACCTGGGGAGTCTTTCAGGCAGCCGAATGTCAATTTCAGCTCTATTATATCCTATGGGCCATTGAAGTGAAAGTTATATTTTTCCCACCATAGAGAATAATGGAGGGAATAGGGGCAACCTGTTTGGGGGCCCATAGAATTGGACCCCCTGGTCCAATGTACTTGAAACTTGGTGGGTATCTTGGGGAGAGGCTCCATCAGCTACCCTGTGAGTTTGGAGCCTCTCCCTCAAACCCCCTCCCCTCCAAGCCCCCAGAATATACCCTATGTTTTCACCATTGACTTCAATGGCCCATAGGATATAATGGGGCCTAATTGCCGCCAAATTTCTTTCATTTCCTCCTTTCCTTCTCTCTTTTTCCTCTTTCCCTCCTTCTTCTCTTCTCTCTTTCTTTCTTTCCCACCTTCTTCTCTTCCCTTTTTTCCTCCTTTCCCTGTTTCCCTCCTTCTTCCCTCTCTTTCTTTCCCTCCCCTTTCCTTCCCTCTTTCTTTCCTTCTTTCCTTCCTTCTTTCCTTCCCTCTTTCCTCCTTCTGTGGCCCAACTCTCATGAGAAGGAGTTTAAACTTTAAACCCCTTCTCTTAGCTCCCCCACCCAGACCAGCTGGGGAAGGGAAGGGGAGGCTTTTGAAGATGCCTCCCCCCCTTTTGCTTCCCCCTCTGACATCACTTCCGGTGATGTCAGGGGGCATGGCATATGCTAATAGCCTAATAGCTCATTAGCATACCATATGCTAATGAGCTCCTGCAGCTGTTTTTCTACAAAAAGCCCCCTGCATATTAGTATCACAGCTGTCATCATGTATAAAAACAAAGTTCCATGATTTTTTCCCCTAGCTGTCTATCCATTAGTCCCAAAAGAAAAATGTCTGGTTTCACTTGAAGAAGAAGACGAGAAGAAGAGATTAGATTTATATCCTGCCCTTCACTCGGAGTCTCAGAGCAGCTTACAAACTCCTTTCCCTTCCCCTCCCCACAACAGACACCCTGAGAGGAAGGTGAGATTGAGAGAGCTCTGGCTGAGAACAGCTGTGCCAAAACCACTATTAACATCTGTGGCAGAGGTGGCCCATCCACCTAGGAGCCTGTACTCGCCTGAGCCTGCATGATAGGTTGTGCCATCTTGGCTATTTATTGACTGCACTTTAATCGAAACTGCTTAATGTTTAAGTGTTTTAATGTTTTAAATGTTTTAATAGTGTTAAATGTTTTAATGTTTTAAATGTTTTAACTGTATATGAACCTTGACACTTTGTGCCAGGCAATGTGAGCCGCCCTGGGCCTGCTTGCAGGGAGGGTGGGTTATAAATATAATAAATCCTGTCCTTATATATATTTGAATTTTGGTTTCACTACATTCTATGCTTGCCATAATTGATTCGGCTCAAGAACTGGCAGTCAGAAGACACTGGCCAGGGCTGACTGGCTGCTTCGCAAAGTCCCGCCCACGTCAGCCCCGGTCAGTGTTTTCAGCTCAGTCTGCTCCAGTCCTTCGACAGGAGAGGACCGTCTGGAGTGTGAGCGTAGGGAAAGGCCCTCAAGGCTGAGGCAGAAGCCCTTTTCTGGCCCAACACACCATCCCCTGGGCTTTCTATGAGGGGACTAGGCCCAGAGAAGCCCTTTTCCGTCCCCCACACGCCATCCCCTGGGCCTTCTATGCGGGCACTAGTTCCAGAGAAGGCATTTTCCACCCCCCACGCCATCCCCTGGGCCTTCTATGAGGGGACTAGGCCCAGAGAAGGCCTTTTCCATCCCCCACACGCCATCCCTTGGGCCTTCTATGAGGGGACTAGGCCCAGAGAAGGCTTTTTCTGCCCCCCACACGGCATCCCCTGGGCCTTCTATGAGGGGACTAGGCCCAGAGAAGGTCTTTTCTGTCCCCCACACGCCATCCCCTGGGCCTTCTATGGGGCACTAGGCCCAGAGAAGCCCTTTTCCGCCCCACACATGCCATCCCCTGGGCCTTCTATGAGGGGACTAGGCCCAGAGAAGGCCTTTTCTGCCCCCCACATGCCATCCCCAGGGCCTTCTATGGGGCACTAGGCCCAGAGTAGCCCTTTTCCGTCCCCCACACACCATCCCCTGGGCCTTCTATGAGGGGACTAGGCCCAGAGAATGCCTTTTCTGCCCCCCACATGCCATCCCCTGGGCCTTCTATGGGGCACTAGGCCCAGAGAAGCCATTTTCTGTCCCCCACACATCATCAACTGGGCCTTCTATGGGGGCAGTAGGCCCAGAGAAGCCCTTTTCCCCCACACACTGCCTACTGCCCCCATCGAAGGCCCAGGGGATGGTGTGTGGGGGACAGAAAAGGCCTTCTCTGGGCCCAGAGAAGCCCTTTTCTGCCCCTCTTCCCTTCCTTTCCCCTTTTCCTTTCTTCCTCTATCCTTTCTTTCACTCTTCCCCCTATTTCCTTTCCTTCCTTCCTTCCTTCCTTCCTTCCTTCCTTCCTTCCTTCCTTCCTTCCTTCCTTCCTTCCTTCCTTCCTTCCTTTCTCCAACCGTCTCTCCCTTCCATCTCCCTCCCTTCCTTTCTAGGGCCCATTGTCTTCCACCACAATGGGCTTTGCTCCCTAGTAAATATAATAAACTATGGCTTGCCCAAGGTCATCAGCAATGTTGCCCTGCAAGGCTTTTTATGCCTTTCATGAACTGAAATAAAATATGAACTGTGCACAAGCATGCTTAAAGGAGCTGTACAATGAGGTAGCCATTAGGAAGCCAGAGGAGACTGCAGTCTGAGAGAGAAGGACATCTTCCTTTCTTCACTTGCTGTTCCAGTAGGCTCTACAAGGTTACCAGCCTTTGCCGGATGGAAGAAGAACCAGTTCCACAGTATGCACACAGTACAAGCACCATGCCATGCCTGAGCATGAGGAAACTGCCATTAGGAGAACTCTCCAACACATGTAGGCAACCCCCTTCCCCCTCCAGCACATGCAGAGCAACCATGCAGATCCAGAGACTCTATTCATGCTCACCTAGCAACTAATCCACTCATCCAGGAGCTGGCTGATGCAATCAGGATAACAATAACTGTGGCCAATGATTCATTTACCTGCCCCCAGGTGCCAGGCACAAGCTAAGTTTCTAGCTCTCAAATATTGACCACTCCTCAGTTCCCCCCTCCCCTACTCCCTTCAGCCAATAGTATGTTTTCTGGGACGGACTTACCAGGAGGTGTGACCAGGGGTTATGGCCAGCCCCCACCTTCATGCATAAAAGGGGCAACCCGACCACATGCTCTCTCTCTTCTCTACGACCCCTATCGAATCTTTGACCCTCTTATGTCCAGCTTGCTATCCCAACCCCCTACCTCCATCTTTAAACTCTGGTCTGCAGCCTCAGTTCCACGTGTTGTCTGCTGGTTCAGGCCACGTGTCCCCTTTTTTCCATTTTTCCCCTCCATTCTTCCATTGGAATGGCTCAAACTACAAGGACAGGTAAATATTTCCCACCAATGAATACCTGCTAATGCAAATGTGCTTATATCTCTCTCTTTATTTCTTAGACTTGAGTAATTGTGTGTGTGCTTGTGTATTGTTTGTATGTGAAGAAGATTCCCAGTAAAAGACTTTAATTTCAACCTTATAAAGTCTTCGTGTCTGTTACTGATATTTCTGGAAGGGCGGGACCTCTGTATAAATTGGTGTCTGCTGCCGCAACCAATTGCTAGTTGATAAGAGCTAATATTCCCCATAATTTTATTAATAACTAAGAGCAATCAGGTTAACAGCAGGTGCAACTGGAGGAGTGGGAAATCAAACCCGGCTCTCCCAGATTAGAGTCCATGCACTTAACCACTACACCAAACATTAGTCTTTAGAATCTTCTCAATTAAAGAGTGTATTTGTGTAAAAAAAATATATGTTTTTATCATCGACTCTTTCACACATTCTTCTGTTTCAAATTTCAACTAAAGTTTATACATTTTGGCAATAACATGTTCTTCATTTGTACATAGTTCTGATTCAAATTCAGTCTCAGATTCTTCAAAACCATAATATTTTTTTATCTGCTTTAGAGTGTTATTGTAATGGTACATTAAAAAACCATTGACAAGTATATCCTTCTGTTATCAAATCTTCTCTTGGTTTCATTTTAGCCCCCCCCCCTTGAGAGAAATCTAATATGTCACGATATGTTAACTGCTTATGCTTAGTTATCATTTCTCATCTATAAAATGATTCCTGTGTAGAAAGCCACAAAGGTGTTTTCAGACGAAGCCTAAATTCATATTTATTCCATATTATCAGGATGGCACATTTTATATAATGATTTTTTAAATCCACATTAACCTTAACTTTATCATACCACAAATATCAGCTCATTTTTTCAATGAGTGGATTGTTGTCATCATAAAACTACTCCCTCTCCTCCCCCCTGCCCTAAAGACAGGGGTTTCATTCTTTTTTTAATACAACCCTTATATAAGCATGCACAACAGCAAAACAAAACAAAAACATTTATGTTTACCAGAGTCTCTGAATTTTCAACTTTATTTTTTTTTAAGTAAGTCTCTACTCTCTTCCCTTGAGGAGTTAAGGCTCTTTCCTTATAGCTCCAAAAGGGAAGGAGCTAGAGCCTTAGAGAACAATTATAAGCAAGTCTACTCTGAATTCTACTATGGTCTATTCAATCCTAGAAAAGTGTCCTTAGGAGTGCTCTGTTAATCTTTTTTTTTTTAATGAAAGCTGGGAATTTAAAGAATTTTCTAAACCTATTGTTATAACAGTATATCACTATAATGATATGTTAGAGCCATTTAAAAAAAAAACACAAAAGCCTGGGGGGGGGGTGCTTCTGGTTCCAGAAAAGGTGGCATGGTTTGAAAGAGACATAGTTTTCATATACACAGATTGATGGCAGAGCTGCTCCTCTTTCAGGTTTCCCTGTGCTGAAACAGGCAGGCATGAAGGGGGACTCATACTGATGCTCCCCAAGAGCCCCCCAGGAATACTAACTTTCCCCGCAACCTTATGTGTGTCAGTGGAGCCCCCCAACTCTAAGTATGTGTTTATTTTCAATCTTTCTTTTAATTCAGCCATGATATTTATATATCAGTATAAGCATCCACAAAAACTAAAAAGGGGTGAGTGTGCTATGATGCCACCAATGACTACAGCATTAGAGGAGGAGGAGGAGGAGATTGGATTTAGACCCTGCCTTCACTACCTGAAGGAGTCTCAGAGCAGCTTACAATCTCCTTTCCCTTTTCCTCCCCACAACAAACATTCTGTGAGGTAGGCTGGGGCTGAGAGAGCTCTCCTGAGAACTGCCTTTGAGAGAACAGTTCTGGAAGAACTTATGACTGACCCAAGGTCACACCAGCAGCTGCATGTGGAGGAGTTGTGGAGTCTGTGCTGCTAACCACTACACCAAGCTGGCTCATGCAGAAGAAAATAAACTGACTCCACAACTGTGAAAATGCAGGGGAAGGGCTGATATATGAAAGAACCATGCCAAACTGATTCTAAGGCTTGTGGATCAATGGCCAAGAAAATCAGGAGTGAATCGAGCATGTTGAAAAGCCCAGTATCCAAAACAGCCTTCTTAATATGGCCATCTTTCATCCATATAGATCAAATGTGCTGCTAAAGAGTAGACTCTCTTCTATGTTTTCAGTGCATTGTTATGTGAAGGGTGGTAAATGAGGTCATAAGGATCCATTTGCAAGATGAATTCTGTCTGAAGAAGGGAAAGATACCTCAATCACCTGTGAATTTTATGCAGAAATGCACATCTAGGTTACTGATGGGGACATGATAGGTTCACATTATTGCAGTTATTTTTCTATAATGATCATGCGGTGACACTTTTCTTTGATGCTGAAATCTGAAAACACATTGGGGAACAAAGCACCTCGATACATAATCACTACTCTCATATAAAAGGGTGATGGGGTTCTATACACTTCTATAGAACACTTTAGAGAATATCTAGATCCTTGAGAGAGGTGGTAACCCAGCTTTTTGCTGATGTAGTATAATAAACTTCCTGCAAGTCAATGCAGAACAAAGTCATGGGCAGAGACCACAGTATGGGGCCTAAAAGAAAAGATATATCTATAGCAATAATAACAATAAACAAATTCCAAAATTGCATAATTCTGGAGGATAAGATTTTCATGCTGAAATGAGCAGTTGAGATACCCCGCATGAATCACTACCAAAGCTTATGCTTGAAATGTAGATAGTCATACCTACAAGTTACTCTAAAATGGCAAATGTGTCATATAATCCAGTCCTTACCAAACTGGATAAGGACCACTGGTGAGTCACACAAACAAGATGGATGGGTTACTAAACTGTCAGGAATTAGGATAAGGACAATAGAGTACTAGAATCTATGGGGCAATTCACATTTCCCCACCATATTTTGGTCAAGGCCAGCCTTAGGCTGCAGCCACATGAGGAGTTTGCACAGATAACATTCTGGTTCCTTTGGATTTAAAGAGCATGATTAGACAGTAACATTTGCCTTCCATGCCCTAGACATCACTACCCCGTTCTGCCCCGCTTTGGAAGCAGAGTAATCAGGCACCGGGGAAAGTCCAGTATTTACAGATATCAGCACTTTCACCCCGCATCTTTGGATGTCTGAACTCCCCTGGTGCAAGCTCAACCCAGTTGGGAAGCCTGATCACTCTGTTCCATTTTCACTCCTTTTTAAAAATTCATTTAGTGATGTGCGCATAACTGCATCTTCGTGCACACCAGCAAGCTTATAGCTGTCCTCTGAAGTGAGGGGGGGGGCAGTCTGAGAAACCTCCTTTGTCTTTTTTCATGCCAGTTCCTCTGCCTACAGCTTTGCAGTACACAGGGTGGAAAAGGGGTAATTGAAAAGATGAGTTTTTTTCAGAGGGGGAGGTAGCCTCCTCCAGCTGTCAAAGCCATAGCGGTGCTTTAAATAAGTGGTTATGCACATATGCAGAAGACAAAGTAAAAAAAGAAGCCACCCAACTGCCCACTCCGTGGTTGCCCCACAGCAATAATCTGGTCGACCACGAGGTGAGCACACAGTGAGGCCAGGGTGTGTTGTCTGGTCACCCCTTCCTGCAACAATTTAAACCACTGCAAATAGAGGCACCAGCAGATCACACCAAGCCTCCAGTGTGACTGCAGCCTTAGTCTTATCAAAATATCTAACAAATGTGTCTTTCCACAATCTCAAGAAAGGCAGTTGTGCTTGCTCCATTGATTTCAAAAGGATAAGATAGGTGTAATTGACTCCTATTGATTTCAATGGGATTGGACAAAACTGGCTTTTTGGATCAAAACCATATCAATTACCAGCTAACTTGGAAAAAAAATCCCACAAAAATGCTTCAGAAATCCAGGCTTTTATCCATGACATGCCCAGAGAATGAGATGCATACTGAATTTTTGCTCAAGACCAAATTTCAGACACATCCTGTTGTGGGACATTTTAAAAGCTATAATGTAAAATTGCCAGTGTTACCTTCATTCTCTATTTGTGGGCTTTCCAAATACATCTGTTGGACTAGATGGACCCCTGGGCTGATCCAATAGGTTTTTTTTCTTTCTTTCTTTCTAAAGTTGTGGTCACACCTGCCAGATAAACTGGGGGGGGGGAGTTTGAGGCTATTTCTCTGGAGGAATATGACCCACAGTTGCGAGATCACACCTCCCTTTGACGCTGTGGGTGCAGCCCGTCAGTGTGTGATCAGACACAACTGCGGGTGAATCTCTCTTTTTTTGCCATTTGTTTCCCATGCACTTAAAATGAGGAATCGATTAATAGCACCTCCACAATGAGGGCTCCCTATGGAGTTTGCAAGGATGTGCATACTGAGAAGGGGGGGGAAACAAGAGCATGGAGTCGGGATGGCCTGATTAGACCATCCCAATGGCATGAGAGCACGCTGGTGCGATCAGACGGGAAATTCTATCCATGGCCCATTGCAACCCATTTACTACCAGATTTCCCCCAGTGCCTTTTAACTACGCTTCTACAGCGAAGCAAAATAGGTTGCAAATGGCTGCAGGATGCTTCCCAGATGTTGTCCGATCGCTCCCTTTAAATCCGCCCTGCATTCACTCCTATGTCAGGCCTAATTGTGTATATGAACACAACCTAACTTGAGCTATTCACTAACAATGCAGAATGTGATAGTAGTAAATAAGGAAGAAAGGAAATATTTGTTGTTTGCATAAATAAAAAACTTCATAAAAATGAACATGTCTCCAGCAGAAAGATGACATCCATAATGACCACATTAGACACTCAAGCAGTTGACAAAAGTCACTTGGTAAATTATAACACCTCCCTATTGAAATAAACAAAGCTTAGCACAGCACCTTTGGGATTCAGTTTAGAGGGCTTCTGCTGCAGCTGTATGCTTTCCAGTACCATCCTAAGCAGAGAAATACCATTCTAAGCACATTAGCTTTTATGTCCTTAGAAGGGTGTTACTCTGTTAGTCTCATACATTTTCACTGTCCACAGAACCAGACTTGCATATTAATAATCTCTCCATCCGTACTATCAAATTCCGGGGGGGAAGTGAAAAGGGATCATAAGAAGATATTGGAGAAGACCAGAGGAATGTGGCAGAAGAAAGGTTAGCTGGAAGGAGGACTCTAGAAGGCTAAGTATCAAATATTCAAAAAGTTAAGTTCTTCCTTGTTTCAAGAGAAAAAAAGGGAAGATGCAACACTGGTTTCATGTTCTACAGAAGATGTTAGCTGAATTTGCATAGTTAACAGAGCAGGCATTTCAGCATAAGAACCCCTTATTCATAGCACAATTTCTGTGATATCCTAAAAACACAGAGAAATATTGTCCCTACTGGTATCTATACTCCCCACCGCACCCAGTCTCTCAATAACAGGCCACAACTGATTGCCAGGGAGCATTTTTTTACTTCCAACAATACAAAAGTACTTAATCCCAAGTCCAAGGTATATAGGCCATGTAAAATTTAGCTTACTTTGAGTGAAGGATGTGGGTAGGATCAGTTTTTCCTTTTTAAATGCAGAGCTCCCTGTATTTAATAACTATGCTACCCTATGGGGCTTTCTGTTGCATTCATAAGAATCTGTGGCAGTCAATGACCACAAGCCAGATTTTGACCTGTGTCCCAGATCTCAAAAGGGCCTTTACTGAAAGTCTGACATTCATAGAAAATGTTATGTCTTAAGGCAATAAAGACATAAGTGAGTTATACACAGTTCTAACTAATAAAGCATTACTTGGATTGTCCTACAGGGCCAATCAGAGAAGCCCTTGTCTTCAGCGGGAATCACCCTCATTGGTTCCAAGCTCAGTGTTCCCATTGGTTTGTTGGGTGTGGTTTTGCCCATTCTAATTTTATATAAGTCAGCAGTGTTCTATGTACTTTTGTCTTGTTATGAGCTGATTAAATATGAAATCACTTGGTTAAGAGTTGCCTCGATCTCAGTTCATAATAATGGCAATGAGGGTGGGATGCAGTGGGTAGGCAGCCCCACAGAACCATTCAAGCTGAATCACTAACTGGGCAAGTAATTGTTGCCTTGACCCTGAGAGCGAGTCATGACAGATGACCAGGGAACAGTCGCCTTGGCCCCAAGTGACACCAGTGAACCAGCACCACCGCTGCTGCTGCCACCGCCATTGCCACTGCTGCAGCAACCAGAGCCTACCATGGCTACCCTGAGCCAGTTTGACCCATATGACGCAAGCACCGAGGACTGAGACACCTTCATCTCTCAGTTTGAGTTCTGCACTACTGCTTCTAAAGCTACTGACCTGGCAGTAAAAAAGACTACATTCCTGAACGTCTGTGGAAGGAGCATTTTTCTCATTGCCTGGATGCTAGTGGTGCCTGCAGAACTATCGGTAACCTCACTAGCTGCTATCACATCGAAGTTACGGGAACACTTCACACCTCAACCCTCCAAGATTGCATGCCAAGACGCCTTCCACAAGCATGACCAGGCCAAGGGTGAATCCATCACCGAGTATGTGGCAGCGCTCCGTAAAACAGCTAGGCAATGCAATTTCACGGACCTGAGTGACTGACTTAAGGACTGACTGGTTTGCGGCCTACAGGATGAGAAGCTACAGAGACAGCTATTCACCAAAAAAGAGCTCACATTCCAGGTCGCTTATGAAGAAGCTGTTGCTCCTGAAGCTGCAGAGCAGTCCACCAGAGAGGTGCAGCAATCCAGATCATCTCCCGAATCCTGCAGACCACAGCTGGTCCACCATGATGGCATGGACGACTCTGAAAGCGATGACAATGGTGTCCACCGTACGAGAACTGATCACCACCAGAACTACCGCCGGCAGCATGCCCCAAAATTGAACTGTGCCAGTGGTGGGGGCGAGCACGAATGCTGGAGTTGTCATTTCCAAGAGGCCCAGTGCCGTGAATATGGAAAAATGGGACACATTGCTAGAGTATGTCACTCAACAGCAAATAAGAAGTCACCCCGTGCTTCTCCCAACAGGCTCTACCCTCCATCCAAGAATGTGCCCCGAAAGGCAGTGTTACACAACTTACCATTGCCTGAATCACTCATCCATGTCGCAGACTCAAGTGAGAACCAAAGGCAAGATCAAAGTGACAGTCGTATTGAACAATGCACCCTGCAAGATGGAGGTCGATTCGGGATCGGTGCTCACCATCATCTCCACACAAACACTTCACCGATTGTTCCCTCACTGGAACAAAGGCCGTTTGGAATGCAGTAATCTACACCTGGTCGATTTCCCAAAGCAATGGATCCAGGTTGCAGGAATCAGCACCTTCAGGGTGAGGTTCAAGAGCTTAAAGAGATTGGTTCCACCTTGAAAAAGGTGAATAAAAAACTGCAGGCGCTTGAAAAGAAGTGCCAAATTGAAGAGTCTCATGTGTTACAGCTGAAAATGGAAAGGGCGAGCTATGTCTTGAGACTTCAAGGGATCAAGGAGGAGAGAGGGCAGAATCCGAGACAGATTGTGGGTGACTTGTTGGCTCCCCTGGCAGAGGTGACGTTGGATCAAAAATAGATACAGTCTTTAAAACATACTCTGAATTTATTTATTTATTTATTTATTATTTGGATTTATATCCCGCCCTCCCCGAAGGCTCAGCGCGGCTTACAACAGAGCACGCATGCCAGCTTTAAAACACATTAAAACAGTATAAAACCCAATGAGATATACAGACCAACAATCAAAATTTAAACAGCATATTAAAACAAGATGGGGCAGATCGTAATCCCTGACAGCCGAACAATATATTGTCATCTCCGCTCCTTCCTGGGCTGCCCCGCACCGAAGATGGCAATGGTGCGATGGCGCAGGGCTAACAGTGATGGAATAGTGATGGCAGGATAGTGATGGCGGCAGCTCCTAATCATAGGCCTGGTGGAAGAGCTCCGTCTTACAGGCCCTGCAGAACTGAGCAAGGTCCCGCAGGGCCTGGATCTCCTCCGGGAGCTCCTTCCACCAGGTAGGAGTCACCACTGAAAAAGCCCTGGCTCTTGTGGCAGCAAATTTCACATCCCTGAGGCCTGGAATTTCCAGGAGGTGTTGACTCCCCGACCAAAGTGCCCTTGGGGGAACATATGGGGAAAGGTGGTCCCTCAGGTATGCCAGACCTTGGCCATACAGGGCTTTAAAGGTCAAAAACAGCACTTTGAAGCAAATCTGGTACACTATTGGCAGTCAGTACAGCACTTTCAGCACAGGCTGAATGTGATCCCTCCTAGAGAGACCCATCAGCAGCCCAGCTGCAGCATTCTGCACCAGCTGCAGCTTCCGGATTCTTGACAGAGGCAGCCCTAAGTAGAGAGCATTACAGTAGTCTAGCCTCAAGGTGACTGTCGCACGGATCACAGTGGCCAGGTCATCACAGTCAAGGAAGGGGACCAACTGCCAAGCCAGCCGGAGATGGTAAAAGGCCGACTTGGCAGGGGCTGCTACCTGGGCCTCCATCATTAGAGAGGAGTCCAGGAGCACCCCCCAAGTTCCTAACCTCTGGCGCTGGCACCAATGGCACCCCATCGAAGGTCAGGAGAGGGAGCCCCAACCCTGAACCGATCCAACTCAGGCCCAGGACCTCTGTCTTTGCCAGGTTTAGTTTCAACTGGCTCAGCCTGAGCCATCCAGCCACAGCCTGTAATGCCCAATGCAGGTCATCCGGGGCAGAATTCGACCGGCCGCCCAACATCAGATAAAGCTGGGTGTCATCTGCATATTGATGACACCCAAGCCCACAATTCCGGGCAATCCAGGCGAGGGGACGCATGTAGATGTTAAACAACATCGGGGACAGTATGGCCCCCTGAGGCACCCCACACTCAATGGGGTGTCTCTGAGACCACTGATCCCCTATCACCACCCTCTGTCCCCAACCTTGGAGAAAAGAGGCAAACCATTGAAAGGCAAGCCCCTGAATCTCCAAGTCGGCAAGGCAGTGGGTCAGCAACTGGTGGTCAACCGTGTTGAACGCAGCCAACAGATCTAACAACACCACCCTGATCCAGATGCCTACAGAGGTCGTCAGTCAAGGCGACCAGCACCGTCTCCGTCCTGTGACCCAGGCGAAAGCCGGTCTGGAAGGGATTGAGGACAAAAGCATCATCCAGAAAGCCCTGTAACTGTGATGCCCCTGCCCTCTCAATAAGTTTGCCCAAATAGAGCAAATTGGACACCGGCTGATAATTAGCCAATTCAGCCGGGTCCAGAAATGGCTTTTTCAAGAGGGGGTGGACCATTGCTTCCTTCAGTGCCCTGGGGAACCGTCCTTCCAAGAGGCACGTGTTGATAATCTCCCACAGGGCACCTCGAAACCCCTCGTGGCCCGCTTTAATGAGCCAGGAGGGGCCTGGATCCAGGTCGCATGTGGTTGGGCACACAGATACAAGGAGTCTGTCAACTTCTTCCAGACTGAGTGGGTCAAAACACTCTAAACTCAGCCCCAAAGCCAAGCAAGGAGCCTCAAGTTCGCTCACTGTTTCAATTGTGGTGGGGAGATCACGGCGGAGTGCCAAGACTTTATCTGCAAAATAGCTCGCAAATGCCTCACAGCCAATATCCAATTCCCTAGCGTTTTGTCTGCCCTGTGGCAGAGTTGTCAAAAACTGAATTGTACTAAATAATTGGGCTGGGCGTGAGCTAGCAGATGCAATCGCGGCCACATAGTAATCTCTCTTTGCGGCTTTGACTGCCATCTCATAGGCCCTCATAAGCGTCCTATAAGATGTTCTTGATGCCTCGTTGTGGGCTCGGTGCCACCATCTCTCTAGCCATCTCAGTTCTCGCTTCAGCTCGTGCAGCTCCTGGGTATACCAAGGCGCTCACCTAGCACAAGTGCGGAGAGGGTGTCTGGGAGTGATCTTGTCGATGGCTGAGGAAAGCTGGACATTGGGACACACCCCAGTTCCCACTAGGGGCAGAGTCAGCAGCAGCAGTCACAGCGCCACCTGACTGTACAGCTCGGGAGAACTTCTCCGAGACCAGGCGTAAGTCCTCCTCTGAGACGGGGCCCTAGAATATCCAGGCACCGATGTCCAGCAGGGGTCTTTTTGTAGAAAAAGAGCTGCAGGAGCTCATTAGCATATGGTATGTTAATGAGCTACTAGGCTATTAGCATATTCCATGCCCCTGACATCACCAGAAGTGATGTCAGAAGGGGAAGCAAAAGGGGGGGGAGGCATCTTCAAAATTCTCCCCTTCCCTTCCCCAGCTGGCCTGGGTGTGGGAATGAAGACAGAAGGGGTTTAAACTTTAAACCCCTTCTCACTAGAGTTGGGCCTCAGAAGGAGGAAAGAGGGAAGAAAAGAGAGAGTAGAGAGAAGGAAAGAGGCAAAGAAAGAGAAGGAAAGAAGGAGAAGGGAGGAAGGAGGGAAACAGGGAAAGGAGGAAAAAAGAGAAGAGAAGAAGGCGGGAAAGAGGAAAAGGAGAGAAGGAAAGGAGGGAATGAAAGAAATTCGGCGGCAATTTGGCCCCATTATATCCTATGGGCCATTGAAGTCAATGGCCATTACCTCCATTGTTTCCAATGGGGAAACCCAGCCAGCAGCACTTAAGGCAGGCAAGCAGGCAGCCACCCAGCAGTCAGACTCTCCCAGAGAAAGTGAACTGTCTTGGGAGGTGCTTGTTTGCACACTCCAGAACAAGTGGCACTGTGGCAGTGCAAGCATGTCACAGTGCCACACAGAAACCCCAAAAGACCAAAAGGAACATCATTTATACATGTATAAATTGATGGTGCAACTTCATTGGACCACTCACACCACACACACCTCAAAAAGAATATTTAGCACTGGAAAAAATGCAGAAAAGGGCTACTGCAATAATAAGAGGAGGACACCCTCCCTATGAAGAAAGGTTATCACGTTTGGGGATCTTAGCTTTGAGAAACAATGGCTGAGGGGTGACATGATAAAAGGTTTACAAGACTATGCATGGGATAGAGCAGGTAGAGAAGAACTCGTGGGCACTCAATGAAATTGCTGAGCAGTCAGGTTAGAAATGGAAACAATGGAGGTAATGGGGGTAACCTGTTTGGGTGCCCATAGAATTAGACCCATTGGTCCAATTGCTTTGAGACATGGGGTGTATGTGGGGAGAGGTTCCCAAAGCTACCCTGAAAATTTGGATACTCTCCCTCAAACCCCCCCCCCCAGCTACTAACATCACCATGTGGAAGAAGTAACTTTTTTCCCACCATAGAGAACAATGGAGGGAATGGGGGCAACCTGTTTGGGGGCTCATAGAATTGGACCCCCTGGTTCAATGTTCTTGAAACTTGGTGGGTATCTTGGGGAGAGGCTCCAACAGCTTCCCTGTGAGTTTGGAGCCTCTTCCTCAAACCACCTCCCCTCCAGCCCCTAGAATATACCCTATGTTTTTGCCATTGACTTCAATGGCCCATAGGATATAATGGGCTGAAATAGACATTCGGCTGGCCTAAAGACTCCCAAATTGGCTTATAGGGTTGAAACTGACATGCGGGGGCCTTTCTGTCTTTGGAAGCTGCCGGAGCTGTGATCCGGTGCACTCCCCCCAAAAGACCCCTGCCATTCGGTGAGCCGGGAGTTTCCAGCGATCACTGCCCAGCCGCACCCCAGGACATTGGTCCAAGCGACAACCGCTGTGGGCCCAGTACGCAGACAGTAGTACTGAGACACTCACAATGTGTAAGGACTCGGCCTGTAAAATTACAGGACTATGTGTGCTGACTTAGGGGGGAGGGCTGTTATATCTTAAGGCAATAAAGACATGAGTGAGTTATATACACTTCTAACTAATAAAGCATTATTTGGATTGTCCTACAGGGCCAATCAGAGAAGCCCTTGTCTTCGGTGGGAACCACCTTCATTGGTTCCAAGCTCAGTGTTCCCACTGGTATTATCTGTTTGTTGGGCATGGTTTTGCCCGTTCTAATCGTATATAAGTCAGCAGCGTTCTGTGTACTTTTGTCTTGTGTTGTTATGAGCTGAATAAATATGAAATCACTTGGTTAAGAGCTGCCTCGATCTCAGTTCATAATAGAAAACAAGTAATTAAGCTACTACTTTGCTTGTAAGTCAGGCATATTTATTGCTGCAACATAGACTAATGCCTCCAGTCCCTGCCCCACCTCCATCTCAAAGTCATAGGCCTCACTAATATCAATTATTGCTTGTTAAAGTTAAAAGCATTCAGGTTACAAAGGTGGAAGTCTCACAATGATGAGGGTATCCTATGAGTTTACTCCAAAACCCAATACCTTATGGCAGAAGCTGTGCACTTTTAATAATGTGTGACAGACAGAGATTCAGCAGGTGCATCTGATCCCAACATAGAGGAGATACAATGATGGGAAAAGCCACATGTGCCAAATTTCTTCTATATCATACAGATGAAAGCACAGAATCTCTGCCAGGGGATAAAAACAGGTTTCAGGCCTACTTATAACTGATATTCTACACTTATACTGTTCCAGGAACAGAGCAGTACAGATGGGGGTCAGGGTGGTGGTGGTGTCATTTTCCATTTCTGCACGTTGGTAGACTCTTATAACATTTTTGGTCATGCCAACATAATAAGTGATGGTGTATTCACAGAAAATCTTTACTAGGGGTGCTTGAGCACTTGCCAGGTCAGGTCGTGTTCTGCTGTTCTGTCACAATCAGGAAGCCAGCTTTTTGTTTGGCAATTCAATTGTTCATGAACAGCTTGAGTTTGTTTCACAAGTTACTTCCTGCATATTCAAGCAGTACAGTGCAATCAGCAGTATTTTGCTCTTGTGCATTCTTACACAGTGCAATAGAAGTCCTAGTTCACCTACACACGGAGAAAGTGTGTTCACCTGTCATTCCTACACACAGCTCCACACAGCCAATTGCTAAAATAAACAGTGAACAAACAAGCCAGTCAGTTATTTCAAAATAAATGCAGGCGGGGGGGTAGTTTTACTTTTTGTTATATATCATAGCCTGTGTGAAAAGCATCTCGCACTGGCAAGACTGAAAGGATTGAGAAATGTGATTAGATGGGATCCTACATGCATACCAGGTGAAAACTAGATTTTTATAATGAAAACTTACATAAGAATCCTTCTTACATTGGGATATTAACATAATGTGGAATCAGAAGAACATAAAGTAAGAGTAGGCATTCAGAATGGAAGTGCACTCAGAGAAAAGGAAGCTACAGCTGCAACTATTTCATAGTGAGACTGCAACTTGGGCATGTTTCTTTTGTGCCCTATCAGGAAACCACAAGATGGGTGTAGGTGGACAATCAGCCCTAAAATTCTCTCCCTGTCATAGAATGACTGCTACTATCAGCTTACAGATAGTCATTTGAGGGCATTCCAGTATGAGAAACATGCCCCATCAGAAAAATGACTCCATTGTGTGCCTCATGTCACCAGGGCATCAAATGACATTTTGTGTTGCTTCAGTAAACTGTGAGAGAACTAGAAGGATGATTATGATTATGATAACGAATGCACAACCTTCCATTGAAACTGAGTTTTGGCTCTAGCCATCAAAGATTGCACCCTTAACACATTTTATGTATTAATTTCCAAGAGGGAACATCTAGATATGATACCAGTAATGACTAGTTAAAGTCTATTCAAATAGAACTTTCAACCAAATTTTAGTCAAATTTTTTTTATTCCTTGAATTACAATTAAATCAATGGGACTTGGTTGCGACTAACCCAAATTATTGATTTTAATGACACTTAAAAATGACTATTTTTTCCTGAACTAGGACCACAGTAATCAGACAGAAAACAGGGCTGCCTAGATGTGCACATTGGCCCTGATCGAAAGCTGTACCACCACACACACATATACACCCATCTGCTTGCCTCCCCTGCTTGCTTGAAAGCCCTCTTGCCAGCCATGCTCCCAGCTGCACATGCTGCTTGGCAATACTCTTAGCCACACACATTTAGGGAAGGACATGAAAGCTGGTGAGTGAGTGGGTTGGGAAAGGATACATGAGTGGGCAGTGGGAGGTCAGTGATGTGTGCAGACAGATCAGTGAAAGACAGGAAGGAGTATGTGAGTGGAGGGTGGAGCAGAAGGCAAAGGGGGAAGCATGCCTCAGCATTATGCTCAGTGTCCATTGTGTTACCCAAACTGGACCAGGGCGGAGGGATTGCTTATTGCTAGGTTTCCAGAAGGATAAACAATGGATCTGTTATCTGTGTATATCAGAGTTGTTGTTGTTTTAATTTTATTCCAGAGCAAAGACCAAGAAAAAGACACAACACATGCCAAATGTTTCAGACTAAATAAAGTTTATTCACTAACAATCACAGCTGGCCTACAAAGAAAGCACATGAAACTGCACAAAATTATGATAAATCACTCTTTCCTTCCCAGACACACACACACACACACACACACACACACACAGTGGATTAGTTGAGGATAGGGAATGGCTCAAGAGGAGGGAAGGAAGGAAGTTCAGGTAGATGATACTCCCTGATCCAAGGTATGCGAGAGAGACTGCACAATGAGGAGAGTTCTGAGGCTGTAGGGTAGTTTGAAGGTAACTGCTACGTAGATCTGGTGGGTAGATTAGGAGAGGACATCTGGCATTCCAGGGTGGGATAATAACAGTGAACCTGATGTGAAATTAGGATAGAACTGTCCCCTTGATGGATCATCCTGAGTGTATCGAATGTTGGGCTGCTTTGATCAATTGCTGGATTGGAGGTGTTTGACCACTGACATGAAATGGTTCCCATTACTCTGATGGAACATCCTTTGAAGCAAGGGATATGTTTGACTTGCCTCAGAACTGGGGAATAGATATTACTGACATCCTGCTTCTGTGACAGAATGTGCTTTGGTCATGGCAGACCAGGCTGAGTTTTCTGAAACTCATCCTTGGGATCCCTTCCTCACTTAGGCTTTGGTGGGGGGCACCCTACAAAACAACTAAGAGGAGATTGGGGATCAGATCAAAGGATCTCATCAGGGGGGAGGACAGGGGTTTTACAATCCAAATCTGGAGCTGGTCCTGCTGCAAAGTCACTCCACTTGTCTCTCTCACACACATTTACACATAATTTGCCATATAAATCCAACCAATCTGAATGGCACTGTGACAGACTGCACTTGTTAAGAGGCTTAAAAGTGCTGTACGTAAAACTACAGGACTGTGAAGGGTTAATTCTTCACAGAGCTAGAGAACCTTGAATGACAGGCTGCTCCAGGCAATCTGATTGGTTGGCATCAGCTAAAGGGGGAAAAGTCTTGTGAAAGCCATATGAGAAGAGATTCAGATTCCTGCCTTATGTGACAAGACATGTATGGAGTTCGTCTTAGATGAGCCCTGACAGAAAAAGGATTTAGTGCTGACAAAATCAGAATTCATTGGTGACTTAATATAATCTTAATTCAGCATTAGCTGAAGGCAGTTTTGCCACAAACAGCAAACTGTGGAAAGGTTTGGGAAGGAGGTTTGGGTAGAATAAGGAGTCTCCCTGTCATGAACCCAGTGGTTCACCGCCTTCTGCCACCACGACCCTATAATTCCTAATTCCGCTGGGCCTGAGGTGGTTGTCACTCCATTATCAACTACTGACTATTGCCAGGAACCTCCCAAAACCAGGGAATTTTTGTTTGTTTGTTTGTTTTTTGTTATTAGCTATGACCACCATTTCAATATTTATGAAGATATTTTAAATTTTAATATTATTTTATTAACAAAAATTTTGTATAATGATGTTGTTACCCACCCTGAGCCTACTTCTGGGAAGGGCAGGCCTGGTGGAACAGGAGAGTCTTTCAGGAAACGCAAGACCTCTAAACTTGGGGTTGCCGTCTCCTTTTTCTCAAGTTCCATCTGCTTAATTTGCAGCTGGAGACGCAAGACCTCTAGACTTGGGGTTGCCATCTCTCCGTCTGCTTTCTCCTGGGACATCTGATCAGCAGCCCCTGCCCTGGTCTTGCTTCTAGGCACTGGGGTGTCCTCTGGTTTCTGTCTCCCAGAACAGAGGAACATACTATGCCTAACTCTAGCCTCTCTGTCTAGTTGACCCGATAATTTCTAGAAATAAATAAAACCCCTTTACAACACTGTTATAAGACCTCTTGGTCTCACTGGCACCTTTAAAAAGAATATGTGGCTTCCTGCTGTCAAACTAAGGGAAAGAGAAAAAATCTTTTTTCTCTCTCTCTAAAAATAAACCGATTAGACTCTGCCTCTCCAGGTCAACATCTGGCATATCCCACCACTAATGCCACCAAGTCATGACCCCAGCGGGTCGCTGCCTTCCACCGCCACCACCCTGGATTTACGGTCGAGAAGGCCCAGGGTACCCTCTCACGACCAACCAAAATGCCCCTTTTCAAGCCAAGAAAACGCAGGCGTGATGACCAGGCAGAGAACACTTAAACAAATGGTTTATTAACACTAATGGGGCATGGAAAACAAGACCAGGTACTTTAAAAATATAAGTGCTTAAAGGCAGGGCTATTTTTGGGCAGGAACACACAGGAACAGAGTTCTGGCTGGCTCCTGAGCTGGCCACGCCCAGCAGGAACTCATTAGCATAACAGGCCACATCCAACAGCAGAAACTCATTAGGATTGGCTACATTAGGGGTGTGTGGCCTAACATGCAAAGAAGTTCCTGCTGCAAAAAAAGCCCTGGGTTTTGACAACAACCAAGGTAAACAGAATAAGAAGCAAAAGGTGGGTGTTGTTAGCGGAACGGCTTATTTGTGCAGTAGTCAAACTAACTTATTTGAGTTACTGGTCTATGTATACAGAGAAAGCAACTTCGTTCTGAAAACCCGTTTCCCAAAGAGAACACTTGACAAGGTTTCTTTAGTAAAATCAAATATTCTCTTTACTGAATAAAACCTTTTTAGTACACAGGCAAACAATACTGATGCACTCACACATACACACAAGTTCCTTTAGATACAGTAGAAATGGAAACACAATTTGGAAATGGGGCAACCTGTTTGGGGGCCCATAGAATTGGACCCCCTGGTCCAATGTTCTTGAAACTTGGTGGGTATCTTGGGGAGAGGCTCCATCAGCTATACTGTGATCTTGGAGCCTCTCCATCAAACCCCTCCTGTCCAGCCCCCAGAATATACCTTATGTTTTCACAATTGACTTCAATGGCCCATAGGGTATAATGGGGCTGAATTGCCACTGAAATTCTTTCATTCCCTCCTTTCCTTCTTTCTTTTTCCTCTTTCCCTCATTCTTCTCTTCTCTCTTTCTTTCTTTCCCACCTTCTTCTCTTCTCTTTTTTCCTCCTTTCCCTGTTTCCCTCCTTCTTCCCTCTCTTTCTTTTCCTCTTTCGTTCCTTCTTTCCTTCTCTCCACTCTCTCTCTTTCCTTCCCTCTTTCCTCCTTCTGTGGCCCAACTCTCATGAGAAGGAGTTTAAACTTTAACCCCCTTCTCTCTTAGCTCCCCCACCCAGCTGGGGAAGGGAAGGGGAGGCTTTTGAAGATGCTTCCCCCCCTTTTGCTTCCCCTTCTGACATCACTTCCGGTGATGTCAGGGGGTGTGGCATATGCTAATAGCCTAATAGCTAATTAGCATACCATATGCTAATGAGCTCCTGCAGCTGTTCTTCTACGAAAAGACCCCTGACTGAATCTAACTAGAAACTTGCACACATGGGTGGCACCCACCTTTCCCCATCTGACCAGCCTATCTCTTCACATATGTGGATGCCAGCTAGATCAAGGAAATTACTTTTTGCCCCAGGGGAATGAAAGAAGTAGAAAGCGTAATTAGGGAACAAAATCAAAATGATTTGATCAACCTGCCATATCATGATGCCTGAGCCCATGGTCAAAAAGGCATTTATCTTCTGTGCTTTTTTGTACTATGGCAATTTATAGAGTTGGGACATGGTGGCTCAGATGTTAAGACATTGAGCTGCAGACCAGAAGGTCTGTAGTTCAGCAGTTCAAGACCCTAGTGCCGCGTGACAGGGTGAGCTCCCATCTCTGGCCCCAGCTCCTGCCAACCTAGCAGTTCCAAAGCAAGAAATTGCAAATAGATAAATAGGTACCGCTTCAGTGGGAACAACATTCTGTGCACCTTGGCATTTAGTCATGCCGGCCACATGACCACAGAAATGTCTTTGGACAGCAGTGACTCTTCGGCTTGGAAACGGAGATGAACACAGCCCCCTAGAGTTGGATTCAACTGGCTTTCAAGCAAGAGAAACCTTTACCTTTATCTTTAATTTATTGAGAGGGGGCAGTGGTGGCTCAGAGATTAATACACTGTGCTTTTCAACTAGCTTTCGAGAAGGGAAACCTTTACCTTTAACTTATGGAGGTGAAATTTTATTAAGACCCATTCTATGAAGAAAGTAATGATTTTTTCCTCAACCAGCAGTGGTCTTTTGCAATCATTTACTCCTGTACAAGATATTGTAGCATTATTTCCACAAGAACCCCCTTTCTGTTTAGTAGTCACATGTTACCTTCTCACAAATTGAAATGACTCAAAAAGTAGAAACAAAGAAATAACTGGAAATGTGTTCAATCATTTGAACTAAAAGGAGGTTTGTGTTTCTGGTGCATCATACTGGCTTCTATATGTCAAAGGCATTGTGGTAGCTGAGGTATGTGAGGGTGAGGGCTACACACTACTTCTTAGAAACAGGCCTGGCTTCAATTAAGTTATTTCTAATATAATTTCTTTACACACATTGGTTTACCTCAACCACTGAAAGGATCTTACCCAATTATCCACTGGAGTTTAGAAGAAAAGCAATCTATTGACAGTAGCCTCAGACCAAAGTATCACAAAGCTGAGCCTTTGTGGTTGTTAGCTAACAAGAAGGCAACTTTTTTCACACAGAGTTTTTAAAAATATACAGGTAGAGCCAAAATTTGTTAATATTTTTTTGGGGGGGAATAGTGTATTTGATAATAACACTTGAACTTGAGAAAAGGATGCAGCAGTAAAGTTCTCATATTTGTCTTGCCTAACCAAATGATCAGTCCTTGGGCCTCAGTGTTACTTGCAGGTGATTTTAACGCTTGCATTGGCCAAAACGATGAAACATTATTAGCCAGGGGATTTGTGAAATTGCAGGAGAAGTTACCATATCCTTATGCATTAAGAAGAAACTCCAAGGATTCCAAAGTAAATGCTGCTGGGGGGAAACTGTTTGATTGTGCAGTTAACCAAGGTTTAGTGGTTTTAAATAGCCTTTAGAATCTAGATCCTCATGGTGATTTTACCTGTGTGATGCACAAAGGTGCTAGTGTTATTTTTTATATATAAAAAATTTTTATTGGGTTTTTCAAGAAGATAAAAGAAATGAGAGCAATACATTTTTTGAAAAGTTTCAGTCAAATATCTCATTCATAACACCATATTTGCTTATGTATTACGTTTTTCTACATGAACTATAATATCTAGCAACTAAAATCATATAGTCAGCAAAATTAACAGGTTCTAATTGCAATTAGTATACCACCTTATCAATCTATTCCAGTTATATAACTAATTATACGATATCCTACCTATCCTACCCTATCTAGTATGCTTCACTTTATCTATATAGTACTATTCTTAATCAATTTTTATATCAAAAAAGAGGAAGAGAAACAGGTACAGAAATAAGTTTATGCTATGTCTTAATAGGTTATAACTATACGTTGGACTGAATTTTTATATAAATTGTCACTATATCACCTTTAAAATATTCTTTCATATTTTTCCATCTATATTATACTGTGGTTCAATATACTCAACACATCTAAATCAAAGCCAGTTACAGTTTTTTAGATCTCATTACTGTAAATGTGTCATCTTTTGATATTATATTATAGTTTCATATTTTACCATAAATCAAATTAACCAATAAACATATTCAACATGAATTATATTTTCCTTATCTCCATTTGACCGGTACACCTGCTTATATAGTTTTCATATTTTTCACACTATTGATTTTCATGATATCATTAATATAATTTTAAATCACCATAATATGAATTTATCACCTCTTTAAATTTATACTAATATTCTGTGTTGTAGTGTGGTTCAGCATATATAGCACACATAAATCCAAATCAAATGTTCACAATTCCAAGTCTTAGAATCACATTACCATATGTCTTTCTTCTTATAATTTTATATTTTAACATAAATTAATTTAACCAATATGCATGCTCAAATTATATTGCATCAGGTTGGACAATCCTTGTTTATAAAGTTTACTTATAATGTTTCATTTTTTTCTGCTTTCTCTGCACATTTCTTTTAAGGACTACTATAGTCTTGTGTCTTTCCTCTTTAAAGGCACCGATCTTCCCCCCTCCTATATTTACTTGTTTAAAAGATCAAAAAGCCCATTGCTTCTATTTCACCCTCTAGAAAAATTATATTCTCCTTAGTCATCTCTAAGCCTTGGAGATTTGGGGATCTTTCCATTATATTATTTCCTTGGTTTATATAACGGCTTAATGTTTCTCTCGTTGCAGGAATCAAATCCTCAGAAGAAGCATCTTGGTCAGAGATTTGCTTTATAGAAGACGTCTGCTGTTGTTGAATTTCTTCCTGGTACATTGCTGCATCCAGTAACATGATATCCTAAATATAGATACACGTTGATCGGGTCTGAACTGGCAGAAACTGACCAAGAGAGAGATCTTGGAGTCGTAGTAGATAACTCAATGACAATATCTAGACAGTGTGTAACTGCAATAAAGAAGGCCAACGTTATGATGTGGATTATTGGGAAGGGAATTGAAAACAAATCAGCCAGTATCATAATGCCCCTGTATAAATCATTGGTGCAACCTCATTTGGAATATTGTGTACAGTTCTGGTCACCACACCTCAAAAAGGATATTATAGCATTGGAAAAAGTGCAGAGAAGGGCAACTAGAATGATAAAAGGGTTGGAACACTTTCTGTATGAAGAAAGGTTAAAACGCTTGGGGCTCTTTAGCTTGGAGAAACGACGGCTGAGGGGTGACATGATCGAGGTTTATAAGATTATGAATGAGATTGAGCAGGTTGAGAAAGAAGTACACTCACGCTCACCTTTTGTTTTGTTCTCGTTGGTTAGCTCTTAGGTCATATTGGGTATACCCAATTTTATCTAAATACCATCTTCCACTGGAGCCATGGGTGGTCTCTTATCTGCTGACAGATACTGACCCAACAATTACCACTTCAGTAGCAAAATACTTAGCTATTATAACAGCATTGAAGCATAAATGATTGCTGCTAAGGGGAGGTGTGCACTTTTTGGTTCTAATTGTTTTTTCAATTTTTTCAATTTTATGACTGAAATGTCTTATAGTTTTGTATTTTAAACCTTTATACAGTTTATATTTTAATTGGATTTGAAATGTTAACAGTTTTAAACTCTTACATTGGTATTTTACATGTTTGTTGTATTCTGTGGATGTGCTTGAGATCATTGGTCATGTGAGCCAAATAAATTGATTGATTGATTGATTGTGAATTGAGCTAGTGTTCTAGAACTTGAAGTCCCAGTAAACTGTAGGAACTAGGGAGGAGTATTGGTATGGGCCTTAACTGATGGATGATTCACACATCTTCTCTTAGCAAGAGAATGAATGCAAACAAGCCCCCCCAACTATAGCCTCCCAAGAAAGACAGAAAGACCCTTCCCCACTAATCATCACTGGCAGTGGCAACTGGAAAGCATTTCAAGCATACATGCCATCTGAGCCTTGGTCTACATAATAAAACTTACCCCTCTGCATGTGGTGATATATGATGTCTGACAAGATTGCTTGTGATAAGCGTTGATCATTGCACACATTAATCTGCATTGTGTCGTAAGGTATTTTTAAAAAAATTCTCATTGTTTCCCCCACTCCTCTCTCTAGATGCTTTGGAGATTCTACATCCCATAAATCATTGCAAGTCACCAAAAGAAAGTTGTAGAAGTCATTACTTTGAAAGGAGAACCATATACTAATGATTGGATACTATCCATTCTTTTAGATGGTTTTGAATCAAAACTCTATGGTCACAAAATGATGCACATTGGAGCCAAAAATCCTAACTATAAATACACGTTGATGGGGTCCGAACGGGTGGGGATTGACCAAGAGAGAGATCTTGGAGTCGTAGTAGATAACTCAATGACAATGTCGAGACAGTGTGTGATTGCAATAAAAAAGGCCAACGCTATGCTCGTGATTATTAGGAAGGAGTTGGGAGTAAGCAGTGAAGTGGCTAAATTTGCGGAGGACATGAAGTTGGGGTATCACAGGGATCGGTACTCGGTCCAATGCTTTTTAACTTGTTCATAAGTGACTTGGAGTTGGGAGTAAGCAGTGAAGTGGCTAAATTTGAGGATGACACGAAGTTGTTCAGGGTGGTGAAAACCAGGGAGGATTGTGAGGCACTCCAAAGGGATCTGTCAAGGATGGGTGAGTGGGCATCAACATGGCAAATGGGGTTCAATGTGGCCAAGTGCAAGATGATGCACATTGGAGCCAAAAATCCTAACTATAAATACATGTTGATGGGGTCTGATTATGCATGGGATAGAGCATGTAGAGAAAGAGGTGCTTTTCTCCCTTTCTCACAATACAAGAACTCGTGAGCACTCAATGAAGTTGCTGAGTGGTCAGGTTAGAACAGATAAAAGGAAGTACTTCTTCACCCAAAGAGTGATTAACACATGGAATTCACTGCCACAGGAGGTGGTGGCTGCTACAAGAATGGATGGCTTCAAGAGGGAATTAGATAAACATATGGAGCAGAGGTCTATCAGTGACTATTAGCCACAAGGTATAGATAGGGACTCTGGGGCAGGTGATGCTCTGTATTCTTGGTGCTTGGGGAAGGGCAACAGTGGGAGGGCTTCTAGTGTTCCTGGCTCCACTGGTGGACTTCCTGATGACGCCTGGTATTTTTGGCCACTGTGTGACAGAGTGTTGGACTGGATGGACCATTGGCCTGATCCAACACTGGCTTCTCTTATTTCTCTTATGTTCTTAAGTCCGAAGCAAGCTTTTTTTCCAGCTGCCTTAACTTGCTTCTCCAGCAGTATGCTGGACCAAGTATAACCCCTAGGTGGGAAGTGTAATGTTCTTTAGGACCTCAGCCTTCCCAGTCAGCATCATCTCCATCCAGCCAGTTTGGTATAGAGACTAAGAGCAGCAGACTCTAATGTGGAGAAATGGATTTGATTCCCCACTCTTCCACATGCAGCCAGCTGGGTGACCTTGGGCCAGTCCCAGTTCTCTCAGAGCTCCCTCAGCCCCACCTACCTCACAGGGTGTCTGTTGAAGGAAAAGGAAGGGAAGGTAATTGTAAGCCACTCTGAGACACCGTGTGAAGGGTGGGGTATAAATCAACTCTTCTTCTTCTTCCATCTTGTCATGGTTCATTTTTAATATATTTGCTTTTAGCCACTGAACCACAGCAGTCAGGCAGTGGCTTGGGACCTCTACTGCACCACTGGGTGAATTGGACAAAGAGATATAGAGCTGGTTGTTGTCAGGATATTAATTACTCCCAGTTCCAGAAACAGAATTTTTAGAATGATGACATTGTCTTAACAATGCTAGAAAGGACCCCCCCCAAAAAAAAAAAAAAAAAAAAACTCCTGGGAAGGTTTTTCTTTATATGCCTAAAGTAGACGTTTTGTACATTTGGTCTAGCCCTGTAAGGGCTCTTCTTTCTAGTTGGATGAGAGACCAAAATTCAATGTGTGTGCAGCCTTGGCCTTTAAATGTGGCAGGGGGAAAGAGTTTATCTGTAGAAGCCAGTTATGCAGTTGTTAAAAGCACAGTAGCCATGCTGGGGAAGGAAGGTAGCAACCCCAATCTGAAGCTCTTTTTGGTCTAGTTGAAGGATTTCTTCTTTCTGCTGCCTAGCATAATAATGCCCCCCATTGAAAGACAGGTGAGAGACACTTGTGGTACTCTATGCAGTCTGCCTAATGTAAATAGTCCCCACTGACTCATCTAGGCCAACTCATATTTTGCTTTCCCAACCTGGGTTTAATATATTTATTTAGGAAAGATGCATTAGGATCTGCTTCTGGCAGAATCTCAGCATGTGATCTTGGGACTCTGACGTCATCAGTGAGTAACATCAAATATTGCATTATTCTGGCATTGCCACTGGTTTATAGCTAGGAATCAGGAAATCAGAAATGAAATGGCACTTTAAGAACATAGTTTGCACACTTGTTTAGAAATTGCATCTAAGCACTTCAATCATAAACACTAATTAAGAGCAGTATTTTTCCCAACCTTCTTACAATAGGATATACATACTCCTCTGAGGAGCTGCGGTGGCTCAAGTGGTTAAGACGCTGAACTGCAGGCTGTGGAAGGTCAGTAGTTCAGCAGTTCAAGACCCGTGAGTGCCGCATGACGGGGTGAGCTCCCGTCTCTAGTTCCAGCTCCTGCCAACCTAGCAGTTCGAAAGCAAGTAATTGCAAGTAGATAAATAGGTACCACTTCGGTGGGAAGGTAACAGCGTTCCGTGCGCCTTGGTGTTTAGTCATGCCGGCCACATGACCACGGAAATGTCTTCGGGCAGCGCTGGCTCTTCGGCTTTGAAACGGAGATGAGCACCGCAACCCTAGAGTCGGATTCGACTGGCTTTCGAGCAAGGGAACCTTTACCTTTACCTTTTTACTCCTCTGAATTCCCAGTTTCTTGCTAAAAGTCAAACTCTTGTGCTTACTCTTTAAAAGCTTAAACAAATTAAATGAATGGAAGACAATGTGCATCCTTAAGTAAGCACCACCAAAATTCTATGTGAATATACCCCTGAATTTTTGAATATTAGTGTGCTGCACTATGGCTAGGAGACTAAAATTCAAATCTCCACTCAGCCATGAAGCTCAAATGAATGATCTAAGGCAGGAAGTTTGCCAGAAGCAGAGCTGACCCAGCTGAGTTCTGAGAAGGAGCAAGGTGTTTGAGCTGCCAGAGGGGTGAGTGGTATTTTTATTTATTTACTTTCAGCTGAGGTGCTTTAGCTGAGAAGGTACTGTGTCAGGGACTGTATTTGGGAGTGTGTGGGTGAGTTGTAACAGACTCCTGACTGCTGGAGTTAGGGTGTGAAAGGGTCATTGCTTGCCTGTAATTAAGTGCTTGGGTGAGATTGAATAGCAGACTCCTGGCTGCTGGAGTTGGGGTGTGAAAGGGGCTTTGTTTGACCATCATTAAGTGCCTTGGGTGATTTTGAGTAGCTGCTGGCTACGCCCTCTCCTGGGAGACAATTCCATTTAAGGCAGGAAGTTTGCCAGAAGCAGAGCTGACCCAGCTGAGCTCTGAGAAGGAGCAAGGTGTTTGAGCTGCCAGAGGGATGAGTGGTATTTTTATTTATTTACTTTCAGCTGAGGTGCTTTAGCTGAGAAGGTACTGTGTCAGGGACTGTATTTGGGAGTGTGTGGGTGAGTTGTAACAGACTCCTGACTGCTGGAGTTAGGGTGTGAAAGGGTCATTGTTTGCCTGTAATTAAGTGCTTGGGTGAAATTGAATAGCAGACTCCTGGCTGCTGGAGTTGGGGTGTGAAAGGGGCTTTGTTTGACCGTCATTAAGTGCCTTGGGTGATTTTGAGTAGCTGCTGGCCACACCCTCTCCTGGGAGACAATTCCATTTAAGGCAGGAAGTTTGCAAGAGGCACGAGCCTCTGGCACGAGCCGAAGGGCGAGGCTCTTGGCCTGTGGCTCTGTAAGAAGCCCAGGAAGAGACAGAAAGCCAGGACCTTGGCTCCTTGGTAAGGTAAGTAGACTCCTACAACAGGAGCCATATAAATACAAAGGGTTTTAAAAGGGGGGTTATAGAAAAGTATTTGTTTAAAAACAATTATGAAGCCAGAATGCCAGCAGGGGGTTGGGGGCTATCCAGTGTTTTGCATGGAGTGTCACATGTATGACTATCTGCCCACTGGTCAGAAGTCTTGGGTGTGTGCTCGGTGCAAGGAGCTCCTGGTTCTCAGGGAGCGAGTTTGCTCCCTTGAGGCCAAGGTGGCTGACCTGGAGAAGCAGGGACAGTCAGTTAGGTGCACGGGGAAGACTCTTGGGGACTTGTTAGATATGTCCCACTCTGGATCTGGCAGCCCGGCTGCTGCCAGGGAGCATGAGGGTCAAGGGGAAAAGGGGCACCATGCTGAGGATAAGGGGAATGTGCCCTCAGAAGGGACCTCTTCTTCAGCTGGTGAACGGGTATCCTTTCGTACCAAGGAACCGTCCCTGGGAAGGGTGGGAGGGGGGCTCTTGGTAGTTGGTGATTCGATCCTTAGGCAGGTAGACAGCTGGGTGGCGAACCCGCGTACTGACCGTATGGTGACTTGCCTGCCTGGTGCGAAGGTAGCGGACATTACGCGTGTTTTAGATAGGCTGGTAGATAGTGCTGGGGAGGAGCCAGTGGTCGTGGTGCACGTCAGCACCAACGATGTGGGGAAATGCAGTCATGAGGTCCTGGAGGAGAAATTTAGGCTGCTGGGCAGGAAACTCAAGGCCAGGACCTCCAAGGTAGCCTTCTCGGAAGTGCTACCTGTTCCATGCGCAGGGCCGGAGAGACAGGCACAGATCAGGAGTCTCAATGCGTGGATGAGATGGTGGTGTAGGGGGGAAGGGTTCAAGTTTGTTAGGCACTGGGATGCTTTTTGGGACAAGAGGGAGCTGTACAAAAGGGACGGTCTCCACTTGTCCCGAGAAGGAACCAGGCTGCTGGCGCTCAAAATCAAAAAGGTGGCAGAGCAGTTTTTAAACTGAATAATGGGGGAAAGCCGACAGGAGATGAAAAGTCTCTGGTTCAGGATGGCTCATCTCAAAGAGATGAAGGGGTAGCTATTACTTTTGTACAAGGAAATGGATTACAATTGTCCACTGAGACTGTGGCTAATGATAGGAACTGCCTGGCAAGGTCTCGAGGCAGCAAGAGGAAGGCTGTGAAATTGGATTCCCTTCTGGAAATGCTATGGGTTGAAATAGTGGGTCCAAAAGGAGGCTTAACAGTGGGAGTTTGTTATCGCCCACCAGATCAAAAGATAGAGGAGGATTATAAAATGATGAATGAATTAAAGATAGCGGCTAGACGAAATAACTGTGTTGTAATAGGCGACTTTAACTACCCACACATTGATTGGGTCAATATGAATTCTAGTCGGGAAAAAGAGATTGCGTTCTTAGACACTCTCAATGACTGTGCTGTGGAACAGATGGTCACAGATCCTACCAGGGGAGAGGCGATCCTGGATTTGGTCCTAAGTAACACCCAAGACCTGGTGAGAGATGTAAAAGTGATTGCACCACTTGGAAACAGTGACCATAATGTCATTGAGTTTAACATTTGTACAGATAGGGAGTTGCCCCAAAGACTGACGCAACCACTTTTAACTTTAAAAGGGGTAACTTCTCTGGTATGAGGGGACATGTGAGGAAGAAATTGAAAGGAAGAGTGGAGAAGGTCAAAACCATTGGGGAAGCTTGGAGACTATTTAAAAAGACAATCCTAGAAGCTCAGAAAAAATATATACCGCAGGTTAGGAAAGGTACAAATAGGTATAGAAAAAAGCCTGCATGGTTCACAAATAAAGTAATGGAAGCTGTAAAAGGTAAGAAGGATTCCTTTAAGCGGTGGAAAGCTAGTCTTAGTGAGGTTGATAAAAGGGAACACAGACTATGGCAAATAAAATGCAAGTCTGTGATCAGGCAAGCAAAAAGGGAATATGAGGAGCATATCGCAAAAAACATAAAGACCAACAATAAAACATTCTTCAAATACATTAGAAGTAGGAAGCCAGCCAGGGAGGCAGTGGGGCCCTTGGATGACCAAGGGGTAAAAGGAGTAGTGAAGGATGATAGGGAAATGGCTGAGAAGCTGAATGCATTTTTTGCCTCTGTCTTCACTGTGGAAGAGGAGAAGTGTTTGCCCACTCCAGAAGCACCGATTTCGGGAGGGGTTTGAAAGACCTGAATCAGATTGCGGTGACAAGAGAGGAAGTCCTCCGACTGATGGACAATTTAAAAACTAATAAATCACCAGGCCCGGATGGCATTCATCCGAGAGTTCTGAAAGAACTCAAATGTGAACTTGTGGATCTCCTGACAAAAATATGTAATCTTTCTTTAAAATCTGCCTCCATTCCTGAGGACTGGAAGGTAGCTAATGTCACTCCCATCTTTAAAAAGGGCTCCAGGGGAGATCCGGGAAATTACAGGCCAGTCAGTCTGACATCGATACCGGGTAAGTTGGTGGAAACTGTTATTAAGGAAAGAATTAGTAGGCACATTGATGAACAAAAACTATTGAGGCAGACTCAGCATGGGTTCTGTAAGGGAAGATCTTGTCTCACTAACCTGTTAGTATTTTTTGTGAGAGTGAACAAACATGTGGACAAGGGGGACCCAATAGATATTATTTACCTTGACCTCCGGAAAGCTTTTGATACAGTTCCTCATCAAAGGCTCCTAAGTAAGCTCAATAGTCATGGGATAAAAGGACAAGTCCTCTTGTGGATCAAAAACTGGCTTATAAATAGGAAACAGAGAGTGAGTATAAATGGGAAACTTCCTCAGTGGAGGGTGGTAAGCAGTGGGGTACCACAGGGATCAGTACTCGGTCCCATGCTTTTTAACTTGTTTATTAACGATTTGGAATTGGGAGTAAGCAGTGATGTGGCTAAATTTGCAGATGACACGAAGTTGTTCAGGGTGGTGAAAACCAGGGAGGATTGTGAGGCACTCCAAAGGGATCTGTTGAGGATGGGTGAGTGGGTGTCAACGTGGCAAATGGGGTTCAATGTGGCCAAGTGCAAAGTGATGCACATTGGAGCCAAAAATCCTAAATATAAATACACGTTGATGGGGTCTGATCTGGCAGAAACTGACCAAGAGAGAGATCTTGGAGTCGTAGTGGATAACTCGCTGAAAATGTCTACACAATGTGTAGCTGCAATAAAGAAGGCCAACGCTATGCTGGGGATTATTAGGAAGGGAATTGATAACAAATCAGCCAGTATCATCATGCCCCTGTATAAATCATTGGTGCGACCTCATTTGGAATACTGTGTACAGTTCTGGTCACCACATCTCAAAAAGGATATTATAGCATTGGAAAAAGTGCAGAGAAGGGCAACTAGACTGATAAAAGGGTTCGAACACCTTCCCTATGAAGAAAGGTTAAAATGCTTGGGGCTCTTTAGCTTGGAGAAATGACGGCTGAGGGGTGACATGATCGAGGTTTATAAGATTATGAATGGGATTGAGCAGGTTGAGAAAGAAGTACTTTTCTCCCTTTCTCACAATACAAGAACTCGTGGGCACTCTATGAAATTGCTGAGCAGTCGGGTTAGAACAGATAAAAGGAAATACTTCTTCACCCAAAGAGTGATTAACATATGGAATTCACTGCCACAGGAGGTCGTGGCAGCTGCAAGCATGGACAGTTTCAAGAGGAAATTAGATAAACATATGGAGCAGAAGTCCACCAGTGGCTATTAGCCACAGGGTATAGAATGAGATGGGGCAGGTGATGCACTCTATTCTTGGTGCTGGAGGGGGCAGCAGTGGGAGGGCTTCTGGTGCCCTGGCCCCACTGCTGGACCTCCTGATGGCACCTGGTATATTTTGGCCGCTGTGTGACAGAGTGTTGGACTAGATGGGCCATTGGCCTGATTCAACATTGGCTTCTCTTATGTTCTTATGTTCTTATGTTCTTATGATCATGGCCAGTTATTTTCTCTCATCCTTATCCACATCACAGGATTGAGTATGGATGGATCTGGACATTAGAATGGCTCTTGGAAAAGTCCCACATTTGTTTGATTATTTATTTATCACTCACTTTTATCATTTTGCTGGACTGAGCAAGAGGGCACTGGGGGCTGTATAGGGGAGGAGGAGGTGGCATCCCCTGCACCCCCTCGTGGCCCCTAATTCCTGATCGAAAGAGTGTGTCCCATGCATGAGTGCTGGACTCAGGCTGCCTCATCACCAGCCACCGATTCCTTGCAAAGTGGCAAAAAGGCAGCAGCCATCATGCTTATGCCTTGCAAAGGAGAAGGGGCAGCTAGTGTTTCTTGGAGGTAAGTCCCTAAAATGCCAAACCGTGTTTCCTGCAGGCAGAAGGGCATTTTTGCCAAAGGAAGGAAAGGGGATGATTTTTGCCAGTCCCATTGCAGACACTCACATTATACTCAGCTCTGTTCCATGGGTCTCCCTGACCCCCAGCGCAGCATTTCAGGGATGTGGTGGGCTGCAGCAGGATCAGAGGAAGGAGGAGGCCATGGTACTTTGAATCCTGTGTACACAAAAGATAAGTGAACCTAAAGGGTGAATAATAAATTAAATTCAATCCGAAGAAGATGGAGCTGAGAATTAGTGGATCCCCTATTCTGGCTTATGCTGCACTCCTCTAGAAGCACCATCTGGACCAACTGGAAGTATTTCCAAAGCCATCCCTACTCCAAAAATTTCATGTTGAAACTGAAATGAGTTTGTCAGCTAAAACTATTTCTAGGAGAAGCTGAACTGGCTACGGTAAAGGATGCTTGAAGGCTGGGGAGCACTGTCAAGGCCATCTGGGATGCTGCCCCCCTCTCAAAATGTGGTCCTTGCTCAAAACTTCTCACACAGCATCAAGCCTTCATGGGCGGGGGGAGGGGGAATGAGGAATTTCACCTATGTCACTATTGCACATTTGGTGGAGCAGCACTGCACAGGATGCCACCTCCTCCATGACCATCCTGCATAGGGAAGAGGAGTTCAGCACCAGCCCCAATGACTGGCTGACCCTCTCACAAATGGTGTGTGTCTTCAAGCCCTTCCAGGACATCACTAACATGGTGTGTGCCCTGGGCACTGGCCTCCACATTGGAGCCGGCTGTTCTCCCATGGGACAGGGCCTTGGCGGGGAGGTTGCATCACCAGCAGGTTGCATCCTCTCTGCAATAAAGGGGAGTACAAGCTGGCCTGTATCTGTGACTCCTAGATGAAAGACAGCATTGCTCTTCTGAATGCAGAGCTCTTGCAGTGGAAGCATGAGCTCTGAAAAGACTGAGGAGACTACAGGCCAACTGATGTTACCAGAGGGAACAGTGGGTTGAAGAGGCTAGTGGAGGAGGAGCTACAGCCTGACACCTCCCTGCCTCAACCAGAGAGAAGCCCCACTACTGGTTTTCAGTAGTGAACTGGGAGATCAGCAGTGGCAGGGATGCCAGGCATGCAATGGTAGAGGATTCAGCAGATGTGATGGTGAGGGAGAGCTGAAGCCGATCCCCTGGATTACTGGTCACGTGAGGCTTCTCTTGTGTGGCCATGAGCCCTGAGTCCACCTAACACCCAAATGCCAGCAGGGAAGAGGAGTTTATTTATTTAATTTATTTATTGTTTTAACTTTTACCCTGCCCCCCCCACCAAGGCAGGCTCAGGGCAGCTTCCAAAAACTGACACACAGTATACAATTACACATAATAAAATGCAACAAGTCATTTAAAACACAAAACAAATCAATTTAAAACATAACTTCAATGGCGATAAAATAAAGTGCAGTTTAAGGACACAATCCGCAGTGCTACTGTGCTGAGTCATACTAGATCTGAGTTCACTCAGGGCGCTGCTGTTAAGATGCCGCTCCTAATGGAACGCCTGCCTAAAAAGCTCTGTTTTCACGGCCCTGCGGAACTGTGACAAGTCCCGCAGGGCCCTGATCTCGGCAGGGAGCTCGTTCCAGTAGGACGGAGCCACAAACGAGAAAGCCCTGGACCTAGTTTCCATCAACCTGACTTCCTTTGGGGCCAGAGAGATCCAGGTGGTTTTGGGATCCTGATC
Organism: Gekko gecko; assembly: GCA_029375565.1. Taxonomy (NCBI): domain Eukaryota; kingdom Metazoa; phylum Chordata; class Lepidosauria; order Squamata; family Gekkonidae; genus Gekko; species Gekko gecko. Next base: position 122,007,172 of record JAPDNY010000006.1, on the reverse strand, counting down.
GCAGTGCTCTCTGGGGAACATGTGGGGAAAGGCGGTCCCTCAGGTAGGCCTGTCCATAAAGGGCTTTAAAGTTCAAAACCAGCACCTTGAAGCAAATCTGGAATGCTATCAGCAGTCAGTGCAGAGTCTTAAGCATAAGCTGGATATGCTCCCACCTGGGGAGACCCATCAACAGCCTGGCCGCCGCATTCTGCACCAGCTGCAGCCTCCGGAGTTGCACCAAGGGCAGCCCATGTAGACAGCATCACAGTAGTCCAACCTCAAGGTGACCATAGCATGGATCACTGCAGCCAAATCATTGCGTTCGAGGAAGGGAACCAACTGCCTAATCAGCCAAAGATGGTAAAAGGCTGCCTTGGCAGCGGCTGCTACCTGGGCCTCCATTGTTAAGGACCCTCAGCACTGGCACCAACAGCGCCCCACCAAAGGCTGGGAGTGGGATCCCTACCCCCGTACCGCTCTGATTCAGGCACAGGACCTCCATCTTCATTGGATTCAATTTCAATCGGCTTAGCCTAAGCCATCCAGCCACGTCCTGTAACACCCAGTCGAGATCCTCCAGGGTAGAGTCAGACTGACCGCCCAACATCAGATAGAGCTGGGTGTCATCTGCATATTGGTGACAACCCAGCCCATGCCTCTGGGCAATCTGGGCAAGGGGGCGCATATAGATATTAAATAACATCGGGGAGAGCACGGCCCCTTGGGACACACCACACACTAGTGGGTGCCTTTGGGACTGCTGCTCCCCAATGGCCACCCTTTGTCCCCGACCTTGGAGAAAGAAGACAAGCCATTGCAAGGCCAGCTTCTGAATTCCCACGTCAGTGAGGTGGTGAGCGAGTAGCTGATGATCGACTGTGTCGAACGCCACCAACAAGTCTAACAACAGCAGCACCACCGTCCCGCTCTGATCCAGATGTCTCCAGAGGTCATCCGTGAGAGCAACCAGTGCTGTCTCCATCCCATGGCCCAGGCGAAAACCAGACTGGGAAGGATCTAACATGGAAGTGTCATCCAGAAAGCTCTGCAACTGTATCACCACTGCCCTCTCAATTAACTTGCCCAAATAGGGCAAGTTGGAAACCGGACAATAGTTGGCCAATTCAGCCGGATCCAGAGATGACTTTTTAAGGAGAGGGCAGACCATCGCTTCCTTGAAAGCCCCCAGGAACAGCCCCTCAGAGACAGACACAATCAGAAGGGAATAAATTAATGTGCTCTGCTAGTCAGCTTGTAACAAGTTCCCTGCCTCTCTGTATAACTGCATTGCAAACAGCTGACAAACAAAAGGGTGTGGAGGTAAGATGAGCATATATATAGCTTTATGATACCATAGACCAGAATGGGAACTCTGTTATTGGCAGCTGACAGTGCCTATTAAGCACTAAAGGACTCCTACTGGTGCTTCCAAGGCTGGAGAAATCTGCCCCCATCCCATTTCCTTGGAGTTTTGTTAACAGTTTAATTGTGCGGAGACAGCCTGTCTGGAAATGTATCCATTCACAAACTGGAAAACCATACCAATATGATGCTGTAGACTAATGAAGATTATTTTTATAAAAACATTAAAGTATATTTTTTCTTTTCAGATTTCAACCCACTAATATACAGTGCACTATCAAAGAATCATTCTTATCACAATGTTACATCAAAGAATCCTATGATATAGGAAAATCAATTTATATATATACATATATCTTTTACAAAATTCCAAAATTCTGCAGTATATATTCAGTGGTACAATCCAAATAGTAGGGCTTATATAGAAAATTTAAACATGAGTTAAAGAAACACAACTGTGTAGTCATTCAAAAAATACTGCAGTGGGAAAGATCACCATCCTGAATTCCAGTGAATAGATGAAGACTCTGGACTTACTCAGCTTCGTTTAATACTGTCTTCCTCAGATCATGGACTGCTACTAAGGCTATCCGCTGTGTCTGTTGGATGCCATAGTTCTTAATCTTTGTTCCTATAATCCAATTTTCCAGAATTCATACACAGAATAATTCTGCTCCCACTCTCTAATTCTCTGTGGATTTAATCCATTCATGAACTGCCAGGAACAGCACCAAAGTTTGTGAAATGTTCATGCCAGGTGTCCTTCCATGAACATTATTCACAAACCATGAACTGCCCAAAATTCATGATGAACTTTAGTTTGTGAACTGGTTCATGGCCAACCCTAATGGTAATTTAATGCTTATTGTTTTGAGTATACCTTTATATTATGATGTTTTCTGTACCTTTTTATTATGCTATAGGTATACTTATCCAGCTAATAAAAATGGCTAAATTGTTTAAACTGGAAGCCAGTATACACAAACAAGCCATCTGATAAACTTTCTTACCAATGTTCTAATTAACATCTCTTTAATCTGTCGGAAGTCAAGTTCTGTATCATTTCCATCACCAAACTAAAACAAGTTTCCTATTTACTCAACTTCTTCCAAACTCTATAAATGATATATTTATTTCTAGATGAGGCTTCCAGTGACTGGTACAAAACAGCAAACTCTATCATGTCTTTATCTTATCTTTTGATATCTTGCTCTATATTGCCATTAACTTTCCACAAAAGTTACAGATCAGGGACTTACAGATCAGGGACTTCTTGTAACATGAACCATAGATCAACATGAATCCAACCACTCAGCTAAAGTTATTACGACTTTCTGTACCTTATGATGAGAGCTTCAGCTGTGTATCAAGGCACAGGGACTGTTAAAACACACATTAGGACTTTCTCCACTTCTCAAGGGTGTCCTGTCTAACGTGCAGACAGTTATTTGACCTCAAAGTACCCTGTGCTCCAACAGAGGGTGCTTCCTCTCATACCTCAGGGGGCTATCAGCCCCTTCAAACACAGTTGAAGCCTCCCAGCAGTAGCACTGCATTGCATGCTGTCCCAGAAAGTCCCTTTGCTTTCATGAGCAACATTCTAGGGGCACAAAAGTGTCACAAAAGAAAAAGCCCCAGAGTGCACGTGGTGGTTCTTTGGATACAAGCCTATTTAATGAATCCATTTACAGGACTAGATCAGGCTGTTTAAAGGAAACTCTAACAGCTTATGATGAAAGCTGCCTGGAGTCCGCTTTTGGGAGAAAGGTGGGTTAGAAGAGGTAAATAAATAAATAAATGATTGAGCAATGAGTCAGAGTTGAGTGCCTGAATGTCAGTGCAGTGCAGATGGTCTTATGTCCTTCAGTCCTGCTATAAAATGTAAGTAATGAGTGAAATGAAAGACAAGATTCTACTCAAAATGTGCAGCATGAAAATGTTTCTGTTAGACAACCTGCAGATAATTGTATGCATACTGTAGACATATACGTCATTTTCAAGAATGTTTTTGTTTAAATGTAAATAATTTTGACAACAATTGTTTATTTATTTGCTTCCTTTGTACCTTGCCTTTCTCCCCAATGGGGACCCAAAGCAGCTTACACTATTCTCCTCTCCTCCATTTTATCCTCACAACAACCCTATGAAGTAGGTTAGGCTGAGAGAGAGTGTGACTGCCCCAAAGCCACCCAGCAAGCTCCATGCCACAAGTGGGGATTCCAGCCTTGGTCTCCCAGATACTAAAACTGTTAACCACTACACCAGGCGGGCTCTCAGTGTATGCTACAATGACATTCTTAACCACTCTTCGTACACTGTATTATCATTATCATTATTATTATTATTAACAATAATGATATGTCTTTAATAATATTAAGAGTTCAGGATTTTCAGTTTTATAAACTTTAAATTTATAATATGTTTATAGTCTTACCTATTATAATCATATAAGTTTTTTTGTTCAAATAGTACCATTTCTTTTGTTTACTAACCTGTTTTCTATCATCAGCTTTTATTTTTTCTTACCTTTCAGATGGCAGAAATTAAGATACAAGTTATATGGTAGCATAGGGTGCAACAGTTTGCAATTCCATCTCAAGGACTGGGTATACTTACAATTTTTCTTACAATACTTACAAAATTCCATAAATACGCCAAATAGTACATTTATAAATTACACATTTTATGCTGTTAAATCAGTAAAAGGGTTTGAGAGGAAAGTAAAGGAAAGTAAGTATTGTATCAGTTTCCCCCCAAATTCCACCCCCATGTTTTTCCCCCATGGCTGCAAAATTTCTGGCAACATTACAGCTCTAGGCAAGAAAAGGCAAATAAGATTTCAAGTGGACAAGTTTAATTTCACATATTCCAAAACAGTAATATTTCTATACTTTACAGTAACGATCCCATCAGGAACATATTCAGAAATAACACTAATGGAAGATTTACATCCAAGTATGTTTCAAGTTGAAGCGATAATTTACAATTCCAATTGAATTCTAAATTAATATTCTGTTTCATTTTTAAGTGATCTTGGTATTATTGTCATTTCTGGCTATTCAAAATGCATTTTTATCTGAAAAGAGGACATCAACAGAAGCTTTCTTGATGAGCCTTGTAGAAAGAAATCTTGTGCAAATGTAAAGATTTTCACAGCATGATCAAATTTCAAGATGAGAAAAAATATCCCCCAGGATGGAGACACAGACGTAGAAAATTTTAACTCTTGCATTCCAGCCTGTTAAATAATTGTTAAAGGTGCAATAATCCAGTCAGAATTAGGTGGCCACTGCTGACATGCTTTGTTTGCATATGTTTCTGAATGGTCGTTGCTGATTTCCTTTATAAGGCTATTATATTCTGTTGCTTTTATATTTTTTTATTTCAACAATCCTGGTGACTCTGATAGATCCAGGTGGGCAGCCAAGTTGGTCTGAAGCAGGAGTACAAAATTAGAGTCCAGTGGGGACACCTTTAAGACCAGCAAAGGTTTATTCAAGGTACGAACTTTTGAGTGCAAGGCACACTTTTTCAAATACATTGGAATGGTGTGTAAGTTTCAAACTTATAGAAAGAGAAATTAATATGTAACATGATGATGTTTAAGATATGCAAAGTCCAAAATAACAAAAATCAGGCTAGCTCAACCTTATAACCTTAGCTTGTTATTTTGGACTTTGCATATCTTGAACATCATCATGTTATATGTTAATTTCTCTGTCTATATGTTTGAACCTTACACACCATTCCAATGTATCTGAAAAAGTGTGCCTTGCACTCAAAAGCTCGTACCTTGAATAAACCTTTGCTGGTCTTAAAGGTGCCACTGGACTCTACTGGTGACTCTGATGTAAAGCAAGACAAGTTAAACATTTAGAAATAAATAAAATGTATATTTTCCTCCTCCTTTGGACTCTCTAAATCTTAGTCACTTGTATTTGAGTTTGCTAGGAATTTTTTTTTAATTTAGAAAAATATATCTGCCTTTATTTTTGAGATCAAACTATTTGCTTGTGGGTTTTCTCTCCAAACTCATTGAACCTGTCAAATGAGCTCACCATGCTTGAGTTCTCACCACCTCCCACTCATTCATAAGTTCCTTTGAACAGCCATGTCTTCAGAGAAAAGAGCACTTGTCACCTCTTTGTACATGTGTAAGTTATTATCTGCTAAGACAAACAGTGAGAAAAGGGGTGTGTTGCTCCTTACAATGCAGAGTTGCAACCTCAGGGATTTAGCCATTCTGACTCATAGCTCCCCTTCCTTGCCATGAAAAACCACACACAAAGTGCTAAAGCTTCAAGCCCAAAGACATATGCTTTCACGATTTCTGTCGTGAGAACTAAAAACTTTCTTCCCCATATCTCTTTCCTGCTGTGTAGGTATTAATCTGACCACCTTTACCAGCCTCTCTGAACGTTACCGATATGAGAATTACAGTATGGAATGCTACCACCAACAACCTGTCCCCCACCACACACACACACACACACACACACAATACTCTATTTCAAATTAAATAGAAGCTGCAATCTTCCAGCCAACACTTAACCATTTTACTGTACAGTCTCTGACTTCTCTTTCCAGGGTGACCAGATGCAGACACAAAGGAGGCATTTTTGGCAGATATTGTTGCTATCCAGTGGCACTGGTACTGAAATGTAAGATGAATCCTTTTGGTTAAAAGCCTGAAAATAAAAGAAATGGGGGCATGGAGAGCAGAGCCAGAGGACAGTTTAATTGGCTGGTTGGACAGTACAGGAGTAGATGGTCATTTAAGTACTCTGGTTCCAAGATAAAAGTAGAATCTGCCAAAGTAGGCCATTGGTCTATCTAGTCCAGCATACTGTTTCACACAGCAGCCAACCAGTTGCTCTGGAGGGCCAAACAAATAGGGCACTGGTATTCAGAGGTTTGCTGCCTTTGTATGTATATGGAGGCTCCCTTCAGTCTTGATGGTTAGTAGCCATTGATGAATATCTACTCCATGCATTTGTCTAACCACTTTTAAAGCTATCTGTGCTTCATGGCCATCACTACCTGCCCTGGCAGCAAATTCAACAGTTTAATTAACCATTGAGTAAAGAAGTATTTACTTTTGTCTGTCCTAAACCTATTTCCCAGCAACTTCATTGGGTGCCCCTGAGGTCTAGTATTATGGGAGAGGATGAAAAAGCTCCCCATACCCACTTTCTGCCCTGACCTGGAAGAATCAGGCTAGCTCAGTCTCATAGATCTCAGAAGCTAAGCAGGGTTTTTCTGGTTAGTGCTTGGACAGGAGACCATCCAGGATGTCCAGGATTGCTATGCAGAGGCAGGTGATGCCAAACCACCTGTGTTCGTCTCTTGCCTTGAAAACCCAATGGAGTTGCCATAAGTCAGCTGTTACTTGATGGCACTTTCCACCACCATCCACTTCCTAGCAGTCTGAACAGCCCTGACTAGTTTAAGGTAATTAGAATTCAGAAACTAAACAGGGTTGGTCATGGTTAGTACTTGGATAGAAAGCACAAAGGAAAATCAGGATTGCTATGAAGAGGATGGCAATGCTGAACTACCTCTGCTCATCTCATTCCTTGAAAAACCCGGCAAGATGTGGCCATAAATCAGTTGCGACTTGACAGCACTTTATTACTACTGCATAGGGGGAAAGGTGGTCCTGCAGATATGAAGGCCCAAGACCATGAAAGGCCTTTTCTTTGATAGCCAGTATCTTGAGTTGAACCTGGTAACTGATGGGTAGCCAGTGAAGTGATTGAAGAATGGAAGTAATATGTATGCTGCACCTAGCTTCTGACAATAACTGAGCTGCAGTATTCTTCAACCACTGGAGTCTCGAGTTGACTTCAAGGGGATTATGTACAGCGCATTGCAGCAGGAGCCACAGTGTTACCATGGCATGGATCCAGGTGGCCAGATTGGCCATGTCAAGGTAGAGGACCATCTTCTGGGCTAGACTGAGCATGAAGAAAGCATTTTTTGCAGCTTCATTAACTTCATTAACTGCAGCAAATTCATATGAACCAATTTTCTAGAACCCACATTGTGAAAAGTTTAAATAATACAAGAAACCACTTTTCTACAAATCTTGGGTATATTTCCATAGTGGGTGGGCATGTGGCTAAAGGGCAGCCTCCCTGATGGATTAAAGTACCCTGGCCCTGCTCCTACACCTGACAAACACCTTGTGTTCAGCACCCTGCACCCACTGCTGCACCTGACAGACAGCCACCTGGTATAGGAGGTGCAGGGAGCATCTTTGAAGCCATTAAGGAGGCTGGGACAGCAGCACTGCTGCACCTCACAGGTGGTTAGCCATTTCTGATCGCCTCAATTGTCATTAGCTCTCTGCAGTCTCCTGTAACTGGGTTGGTTGTTGTTGTTTTTTACCTCAGAACACTGAGCTCTGCATCTGACCAAATGGAGAGTGGGGGGTGCAAGGAGGCAGCAGCCTGGCGGCCACAAAGAAAAGAATGAGGGAATACATTTTACCCCTTTTTATCCCCTTAGGTGTTGAATTTCTAAAAATCCCTTCTTAGTAAGCATCTATGTCATGGTAGGAGTGCTCTCCCTGAATTTCATGTTTCTAGGTGTGGGAGTTTGGCATGGGTGTTGATTTTACAGTGAGGAGACTTTCTTTTATATATATAGATATTGGATTCAGTATAACACCTAGGCTATTAACCAAGTCACAAGGGGTCAAGCTGAACACATCAAATGCGGGAAGCACAATGAAGCACCATGTTCATCAGAATTTTTGTTTTCCCAACCAGCATTACCTCTGTCTTGTCAGAATTTAGTTTCTATTTTTTCATTCTTGCATCCACTGTATCAAAAGCTCCAGATAAATCCAGTGGAAGCAATATAGAGACATGGGCTTCTGTCTATATTCGAATGGAAGTCATCATCTCCATCCCACAGCCTAGTCTGAAGCCAGACTGAAAAATGTCCAGTGTCTTTAACCATTGGAGTCTCTGAGTTGACTTCAAGGAGGTACTTTGAAGTCCCCTTGAAGACCTGGAAGTTGTCCACTACAGCTCTCTCAATCACAAATAATTGGTCACATTATTTTTCTGCAGGGATGTTTTTTTTAAAAAATAGTGGATGGACATCTGTCTCTTTGAGTGGCCCGGAAGGTGCCCTGAGTTAGTGACTGATTAGTGATAGACACTAAATGCTAGTTCATGTGGCTGTTAAATTATTATAGCAGCCAGAATGGAAAAGGATCCAGGGCACAAGTAGAGGCCTTCACAGATTCTAGCATCTTTTCAACATCCATCACAAAACTGAGTCAAAAAGTTCCATAGGCAGACCAGCCAGTGTATTAGACAATCAACCTGAGTGACTTTCTGACTGACAAGTGACATCTAGATGAGAGTGTATTCACTGTAATCTATCAGCAAAAAACTTCATGAGTAATTGTCTGTTCCTGAGACAATGAAAGCTCATATTTATAAGTAGATACCAAGCTACCTTGAACAGTCGGGATGGTCATGAACTACCTGATATAATGGTAGCAGAGGAGTAATAGTTCTATGCTGTAGTCATGATCTGCCAGATTCAGTATGAGATTTTTGCCAGCATCTTGCTACATTTCTCCTAGTTCTCTTCAGTCACTCAGCTCTGTGGTAAATCAGGAGGCCGGGATTACTCCAGGGGCATGAGAAATTGATGAAGGGTTTAATAGCTTCAAGAAGCTTCACATTCCAAGATTCCTCATCAGTCTCAACAGAGCACTTATTTGGAATCCTAAAATCCCCCAAAGCATTCTGGAATCCAGTAGGATCCACGAGCCTCCATGGGTGGACCATTTTAACTGGACCCCATTTCTAATTGAGTATCAGGGTCACATTCACCCTTGCCTTGAGTAGATAGTGGTCAGACCATGGTTCAGGCCAAATCTGCAACCCTGAAACCAAACCTTCCCTTAAAGTCTCAGTGTAAAAGATTAAGTTCAGTGTGTAATCTCTTTCATATGTTGGGCCCATCACCATTTGAGAGCAGCCCAAAGCAGTTAAAGAAGCTATAAGATCCTGAGCCCCTCCTCCATTTTTCTCATCATACAGAGAAATCCGGCTATGATCACAAAAAAGGGGATCTTGATGGGACTTAATGGCCCCTACTTTCTACCCCCCCCCATAGCAGCATGCATGTAAGACATTAGTCAGAATGGGTGACTGGTGTGCAGCTCCCACAGGGTTCTAACCTGTTTCTCCTTCCAGGACCCGCAAAGAGAAGCAGATGAATAGCTCCCGGGAAGATATGCATCAGCTTCTTATTCTGAATAATGGTAAGAGTGCCTGAGGAGCAGGAAGAGGGAAGAAGACCCCAGGGTGTCCTGCAGGGGTAATCAGAACACTTAGCTTATGCTCAAAAGCTTTGGGTAGTGCTTGCTCAAATCTCAAAAATTAATTGAACAGACAGGATTTATAACAGGGAAAGATGAGAATTCAGAGACCACTAGTATACCACTTTGCTCCTTTTCATAACTAGCCGAAGCAGAAATGCTGCATAATAAGCATATTTATATTTAAAGTGCTTATGTAGCCCCCAAAGCTGCACTTTTCTCAGTTCATAATTTTGGGCACACTCATTCCAATTTTTCTGCAGACTCTAATGCTGTTTGCTTCGGGTATGTGAATATTGTCATAATAGGGTTGTCAGGTCTGATAATCATGTTGGTGGAGGAGGGAGAGGGACTTTCCGGGAGTGGAAGCAGAGCTCTGTGATGTGTTGACATCATGCGGAAGTGACATCATCACATTGGCGATGTCACACAGAGATGCTCTTGTTTGGGGGCAAAACACTATGGTAAAATTGCCCTCAAACCATACAGTTTTTCCCAAAAACCAGGGCATCACCAACATGAGAATCTATATCTGGCCCCTCAGAGACTGACTCCTCCTGCAGTACCTCTGTCACTGGCTGTGGGCTTGGGTCAGGTATGCTGACCCCCTCTTCCTCAGAGGCGTCCTCTGCATCCCTTTGCTCTGCTGAGCTTAGCTGGCCCACGACAACAGGATGCAAACAAATGTGCTTTCTGGACAGCAGATGTGAATTATTCAACTGCTTCCACCATACTTAAAATGTTACAGCTGCTTTGTCTAGCATGCCTGAGAACCAGATTCTAGAAGAGGGCTGGACAAAAAGCTAATGTGTCAACAGCTATAGGTGGAGGTGCATTGAACAGGCCTAGCTGCTACCCTCAATAGCATATCCAATGTAACAAGTATTTCAAGTTTTGGTAAACTTTTAGTTTGAGAAAGATGTGCATCACTTCCTTGAAGTTTGCATTTTAGCTAATGTAGAGGCTTTGGATCTTGTTTTCTTTTTCGTACAGCATAAACTCAACCCTGATCATGCCCTACATTGTCTCCAACATTATGTGCCCTATATAAATCCAACATAATCCCTCAAACAAAAACTTCAGGGGATTCTGCAATGAAAATTATTTCCAGGACAACAGACCTGGAAAAAAATGTACTGTCCCTTTAATCGATGCTTACTGGGGTGTTACGTACCAAGTGATGACATTTACCTCCAATGCCTTGAAAAGTTTCAGCTGCCCATTCCCACACACTGAGCCTCTATTAAAGGACAGGACATTTTCCCAAATCCTTCAGCAATTGTATTTCTTCAGCATTTTAAGCATAAAACCACATTCACTCACATATATTGACACCAAAAATGGAACAACATCTATCATATAATGTATTACAATGAAATAAATACTTATGCTGAATGTTTTAATATGGAATTTTGTAGTTTAAACTGGTCTTAAAATTGTATGGATGTTATCCTGTTGTAAACTGCCCTGAGCCCCACATAAGCGGGGAAGGGCAGTTAAGAAATTGAATGAAATAAACAAACTGGGCACACATTTGTCTGAAGTTGTAACATATATAAACCATTCCCACATCGCCCATGGTTTTAAGAATACAGAGAAGCCTCTAGGAACACTAAAATGTCATAAAATAGCATAATAGTCCTGTTTTATTTGTCGTCCCAGTCAAACCAAGCAGAAGTAGATGGACTATCAAATTGGGGATTTCATTCTATCAATTTCTCCACAATCCTAGGGGGATAAGGTGTTGATTCTAGGATATGGCAGCTTCCACATAGGGATTTTTCTCCATATGAAATGCAGGAAGCCTCCAATTTACATGACGGCTTCCACATGATGGTATGCTCATTCTGGGCACAAGTTGTGTGCCTGCCTGGGCTTTCCCTCTTCAGCCGGATCATAGGAAAACCTTCTTTAAATGAAATCAAAGGAGAAACTGTGGATTGGCTGGGGGAAGAGCATTCTTGTGGACTTTCCACTGCAGCCAATATGGTGAGGAGGATGGAGCTAAGCTCCTCATTTCCTCTCCCCCATTTGACTGTTTAAAGGGCTTTTCTTTTCTCAGCTGTGCTACACTGGAGCTTTACATCCTGGCTCAGCTGGGAAGGGGCAAGTTGGGAAAAGTGGGGTTGGCAGACCAGGGGGACCCAGCATGATCTCTGCCATGTCTGTGGTTTTGCACAGATGCAGGGGCAGGACAGGGACAGGGCATTCCCAACTGCTCCCACACTGCCTGCAGCTTCTGCTAAGACATGGTGCATTTTTGTGTCCCTGTGTGAAACAAATTAATGCAGACAAGGAGAAAAGATCTTTGTGGTGAAACTTGACTATATAATTTGAAAGACCTGTTCTCACACCCACTGATACCACTGAGAAATGAAGCCATTGAGAAAAATCTGCCTGTCCTGGTTGTAACTAACCCTCACCCACGTTCTGCTTCTTGAATGTACCTGCTACCATGTCTAAGATTCACCACTGGGTGTTTCACTGTGAGCACCCTGAACTAGAGTTAACAGTGGTATATCAGAAGCAGAGCTGTGTTCACATAAGTTAATAACTGAGAATCAGCATAGAACAAAATGAGTTTATTGTTTTTAATTTTTGTAAGCTGCCTTTGGTCCATGATGGTAGGATGTCGGGGGAAACAAACAGATAAAATGCGTCTGTAGCCAGCAAGAACAAATCTCTCAACAATGGCCAGAAATACATGGTAACCTAGACGGATTCTCATCCCAACATTCCTTAGCTCACCAGTTCAAGACCTTTTGCAGCTCAGGTTCTCAAAAAAGGATCACTGAAAAAAGTGCTTGTGTGAAAGGTGAGATGGAAGGAATGGTAAGTGTATGTATCATCCTCTACTGTGGCTCCTCCTTCATTTCTACATTAATCAACAGCCACTTTAAATACAGATGTGAACTGCTGAGGACTGTACACAGTTACCACAGCTAAATAAAGAATAATGTTTCAAAAAGGCATCTTTGAATTATCCGTAATGTCTGATGATTCCCTGCTTACAATGGGTTCCAAATTTCATTAAAGTGGTATGCGTGTGAAAAATCAAACCATTTTAGAGTCATAAAAGCTGGAACACTGTCTATATAGACACAGCCAGTCCTTCACATAACCACTCTGCCTGAATGACTGACAGCAATAACCCAAAGCAGTAGGATTTCTTTGCAACGGATCACACAAAAACAGGGTTTGATGTATTAGGTGCCTTTAATCCAAAACAAGGAAAAGCAGACCAAAGAATTTGTTTCAACAGAGACACCAACAAAAAAAAAAAAACCTTTTCCTTGAACAAATTAAATTTCCATACAGTGTCTAAAAAGTCACCTAAAAGCTACCTTTCTTTCTTTTTTTAAAAAAAAGTGTGTTTAAAACATTAAAATCTTGTGAAACAAACATGGCAAAAGATACTCATTCCTGGACGAAAGAGATACAGAAAGGAACAGAAAAAAATGGACTGACCACCAGAAGGAGGCAAATTTTCAGTGAAGGGGCACTTTACCCTTTTCTTCTATAATGCAGAGTAAGAACTGAAATTTGTACTCAAGAGAGCTTAACTTTAGGCAAATAAACTGAAGAAGATGAAGAGAATTCCAGCTGAAGTCTGCAGGTTGCAGAGAAGCCCATTTTGCTTTGTTCCAAACACAGCTGAGGCTATTTGATTTTCCAGGTAGTACCAGGACCAGTTGTGCCATTTGTCCAAATAACATCCAAAGACACAAGGGAAGTCACCCAACAAAGCCCCATTTTTATGGTGCTTCCACTTCTCAGAATGGGCAGGTGACAGATTTTGCCCCATGCCATGTCCAAGCTGAATTCCAGTAGGATGCATATCTCAGGGTTGCTACATGCTCCACCAAAGAGCAGCAGTTTCCAAGTGGTGTTGTAGATTAGAACTACCATGCTCAGCTACACAGGAAAACAATGGCAACACACTCATGATACAATGTTCATTTGTGTGGAGATATGAGCCTGCAATCTTATAGCATGAGAACTTTTGAGCTCCAACAAGAACATCAGCATGAACACGAAATGAGATAATGATGGGTCACAAGACATGTTCCGGTGCATTTTTCCAGGAAGGTTGGATCAGCTAATGAACAAGATCAATCATCAACATCTTCATTCAACAGATATCTTCTCTCCTCCCCCACCTTCAAATACCCTGAGATCATAAACTGAAGTTGGGGTGCATCATAGGCCCCTCCCACTACCCCTCAAACATCCAGGGTAGAATACAAAAGCAGAGCATTCCTGTGCCTGTAGTTACACTCAACATACATCCTACCATATTATTACATGTAATCCACAACTCACAAGAGAAAAGTAATCCTGTGTACACACAATTAGAGAGAAGGCTTCCAGTTTAAAGGAGGCATCTTGTACTTTGGGTATAAGATCAACGGCTTCCAAAATGTTCAAATGGAGCGTAAGACCAAACAGCAATCCTCAAAGGAACAATTCCTGATATTAAATTAACACAATGGCATCACACAGTATTTCTTCAGTAGCCCTGGCTCTTCTCTGATACAAACTGAAAGCCTTTACCTCTAAAAACCTAGCAGAGGACTCTTACTGTCTGGATTTCAGCTCTACAGTAGTTTTAAAAATATATATTATTATTATCATAATCATTATTAATCCTTAAAATGCTGACCACAGGAATTTCCATGTCTCTGAAAGGAAAATAAGGGAACAGTTTACCAAAAATATTTCCCTACAGGACCAAAGGGGAAGGGGGAAATGTGTGTATCGTACAGACAGCAGCTGTCTCCTGCCTGGCCCCAGAAAGGTCAGAACCACAAGTGGCAGCTAAAAAAATAACTAGTCTGGTACAAAGATCTGAATTCCATGCGTTTGATATGACAGTCATCTCTGATTCATTAAAAATATATAGAGATATAGTTATTGCTTTCACAACCACCAGGCTTGTCTCTGCTGAGCCCTCAGGGAGAAAGCGCAGTTGGTTCAGGGGGGTTTGCTTTCTTCCGCCTCTTCATAAGCAATGGGTTAGATGAATCTTCAATTTTCTTGATCTTGATTTGTTCATAATCCACCCTCATGGTGGCCAAGGCACTGGTCATCTCCTCCTGACAGTGATTAAAAGAGGAAACATCCAATAAGAGACAAAGAAGCGTGGCAAAGCATCACTCCTCTGCACTTGTACCACTGTTTCTAAACACACACACACACACACACACTTCCATCCCATGCCATGCAATAGCATGAAACGCACACATACACAAATTTACTTTCTTTCTGAAATGAAGTAAATAGACCATATCATAGCAAAGGGCTGCTGGGCTGGGCTCTTCTAGATTCCAAGGCCCTGGGGATGTGTATTCATCCCTCACCCATGTTTGTACTATGAGAAAAAGATGAAACCCCAGCAAATTCCTACTGAAGGTCCTATAAAAATCCAGTAAGAATCCATCAACAATTTTAAGGAGCATTATGATAAAATGAAAAAAATCACTCCTGTTCAGACAAACAGTACAGAAACGAACATGTCTCCCAGCAGTGGTTGATGCCTAATAAAGAAAAGGATCATTCCAGTCCACAGCCAGCAGAGAGAGGATCTAGATACAAAGTAGGTGTCTTGTTACTTTTCAATTTTTCTGATCTTAGGGATTGTTGCCAACTAGTGGAAACAATTCCTATTCCTCTTCTCAACTTTCCAATAAACTTTCCAACTCTCCACTAGGTTAGGCCTGATGAGAAAGCTGTGCTTCGGGTGACATTTGGCTACCACCACAATCAGTAACATTCAGCACTGTCTATCAGTTGCACCCGCAGCTTCCACTCGATCTAAGCTACAAATATGAAACAGATAAATAACTTACTTTGACATCTTCCCATAGGTCCTTCTCTTCTTTCAAAACTCTGCTAGTGTGCAGTGGCGTCTGGGGCACCTGCATTGATTGCTGTGGAGAGACAACAAATTGGGAATAAACCACTATGTCACGGATACTATAGACAGTCTGCTCTCATGTTTCTCAGTTTCAACTGCAAACAATTTCATTATGCTCCTTTGGTCTTCCAGAAAAGTGAGCTTACCATGATCCAGGGGTGATTCATAAACTCTGTTATTGTCATGCGCTGGGTTGGATCTGTTTTCAGCAGATTTCGGATCAGCTGTTTGACTGAAGGTGGGAATAAAAATGATGCTTTATGATTCTACATCTTATCATGTCACCACAAAACTATCATTATACTTCAGAAGCAGCAAAACTCCAAATGTTTACCCAGCAAAAGGGAGATCACTCACACATGAGCCTAGATCTATCTTAAGTAGAGCGTAACCCTGTCTATACAGATCCACATTGGTTCCTAAGCAGAGGTGATGAGCCGATGCATGTGATGCGCTTTGAGTCCTGTGCAATTATTGCCATCAGAGCAAAGACAGCATTCAAATAGCTAAATCTCAGAGCAACTAACTAGACTTATAATATGCAAACTTGACTTCAGTCTGTTGTCAAAAAAATTGCAAAATGTGTTACATAAACCTTTAAAACTGTAAAGACTTTGACTACGAGAACACATTGATTAGAGCCTGCAGAGTGTGCTCATCCTTTTCAGTAGGCATTCAATCTCCAAAAACAATGGCAAATTATTTATCGGAGTTCATTCTTCTAAATTATAGAAGGGTATTCATGCTAGCATGACCGAATGCCCTACCTTCAGCTGTGATGTCAGGAAGATTTAAGGGGTTTTCATACCCAGATAGACTCTGTAATTGCAGCAGCAATAAAATTGACTCTGTGGATCATATTCTGCTTGATTGCCCCAAATTTTCAGCTCTAAGAGACAAAATGACCTCTCCTTTATTTAATCAGGAGTTCCTCTCTCCAGAAGCAAAATCATCCTGATTACTTAGAAATGAAGACAAACAAACTACCATGTGTGTGGCAAAACTTCTAGCAGTTGTCAAATCATACAACAACTTTTGTAGTAGCAACCTTTAAGTTCTTCCATGTTTTCCTGTGAGATGAGGTTTATGGTGGGATGAGGCTTTGCTGTTTATGACTCTGGTTGCAAAAACAGTAAGAAGTAATAAATAAATATATTTTTTTTAAAAAACTGTAGAGTGAGCATGTCGCAAGTTTGTGATGTCAGCTATGTTTATCATGCTGGTACACATACCATGGTGCTGGGATTGATCACTGCATTCATACAGTGGAAAGTAAGTGCTTACTGATGCACAATGCCTTAAAGAGCCCAAAAACAGGGGGAAAAACCATAGCTCTATTCTCAAAAGGCTATGACATCAAAATCAACACACACACACACAAACCCCACATTGAATTCTATTTGCCTGCCAATGCAAAGTATTGCAAGCCTATTTTCTCCAGGTGATGCTGTTACCAGATAATTTGACACAAGAACTTACAGAGCCTGCAAGTTATTGGCAGTTATCAGAGGCTGTGCAATTCTCTTGCTTAAAGCACAAATGTGCCCCTATTACAAGCAGTATGCCTGTTTATATATCATCCTCCTTCTAATCACACCAGACATGTAAAGCTACTGAAGGCATGCCCCAGTGGAGTTACATCAGTGCCTTAAGGGAGCCCCTACACAGGGCCTTTTGGGGGACTGGATTTACTTATTAGCCCTTTTCAGCCTTTATGTTTTTTGGTGCTGTGCTCACACATACAGGGAAAACACACTATGTGCAATCCTCCCAATATGTGCAATCACCATTTGTCTGAAAGGAGCAAAACTCATATTTTCAGTCTCAGTATAGAATGCTGTTTCCTCTTCATAAACATTTTTACCTTCTTCAGATACTTCAGACCATTCTGGATTGGGAAATTCATACTGGCCCATCCGGATTCGTTTCTTCATTCCAGGAGAAATGGCCAGGCCGTGGTTGGAATAGAAAGGGGGATACCCACACAGCCTGAACAAAAACAGAAATAGTACAGTGATATAAAGATTGGAAGTCAGTGCTGGGTGCCAAAATTATTCAACACTAGGGTTGCCAGGTCCTTCCTAGTCCCTGGCAGGGGGCACTTCTGGAGGGCGAGGGGATGTTGCCATTGCGATGATGTCACACAGAAGTGACATCATCACACTGGGGACCAGCACCCCACACACCTGTACTCCACATAGCAAATTCATCACTTGGAGTTCAGGCACCCACTTGCTTCTTGCCAAAAGTATTTAAAGTGTCCCTTTAAAAGTTTTTTGCAAGAAGCAGGGGGGGTAATGCATGCCTGAACTCCAAGCATCAAATCTGCTTCTTGCCAAAAGCATTTAAAAGGTCCCTTTAAATGCTTTGAAAGAAGTGGGGGGCTGCGTGTGCCTGAACTCCAAGCAGCAAATTCACCTCTTGGAGTGCAGTTGTAGCCCCACCTCCTTGCCAAAAGCATTTAAACCCCTTTAAATGCTTTTGATAAGAAGTGGGGGGCAACTGAAATCCAAACAGCCAATTCACCAGTTGGAGTTCAGGCATGCTGCCGGTGGCCACTCTTCTCCCTTTTCTCCTGCAAGATTTAAAGGGCCCTCCAGCTCGTCATGCTTCCACCAATCAGCTGAAGGGCCCTTTAAATCTCGCAGGAGGGGAGGGAGAGGGGTGGCTGCCGTCAGCCATTGTTGGGGCGCGGCTTCCCTCACTGGCCAACTGGCCATTGGTGGGCAGGAGCCCACAAAATTGGGGGATTTCCCACCCCCACATGGGGACTGGCATCCTTATTCAACACAGATGTCTTGACCTACTCAAACTTTGTCTTGTAAACTAAATTCCAGTAGATAAACTGGCCTAGTTGGCAGGCATCAGCCTTCAAAAATGCATTTCAACCCACATGAAAAGCAGATTGCATATAGACTACACTCACACATCAAGAGAATGGTAAATGTCCTATAACAGTTTCAACACAATTGCTATTCACTTTGTTTCCCTTGCTTGAAAGCCAATCAAATCCGACTCTAGGGGATGGTGCTCATCTCCATTTCCAAGCCAAAGAGCCAGCACTGTCCGAAGACATCTCCATGGTCATGTGGCCGGCATGACTAGATGCTGAGGCACATGGAATGCTGTTACCTTCCCACCGAAGTGGTACCTATTTATCTACTTGCAATTTCTTGCTTTCGAACTGCTAGGTTGGCAGGAGCTGGGACCAGAGACAGGAGCTCACTCTGTCATGCGGCACTCAGGTCTCCAACTGCCAAACTACTGACCTTCCAGTCTGCAGTTCAGCATCTTAACCACTGAGCCACTGCCGCCCAACTGAAAAGGGGGGTGCAAATGCTGAAGCAGCTCGATGAAATCTCAGAAGTCACAAAATCCCTAAATTTGGAATGTTCCGCAACCCTGCCAACAATGTCATGCAGGACAACATAGTTCTGTATAGCAGAAATAGCTTACTTACAAAATATACATGATGACACCAAGAGACCACATATCACAGGACTTGTCATATTTCTCTGGTCCCAGCACCTCTGGGGCTAGAAGGAGGGAAATGAAAGGCACAAAGATTCAACCTGGGTACATTTTCAAAAGACAGATCCGCTAAACTGTGGAGTATCCTTCATCTTGACAAGGCTCACAGATGGAGTTGCCTGACAAGTGAAGAAGAAGACAAATGAAGAAGGGAGTCATCAGGAAAGTGGCTATAGTGGCTATAGTGGCTGCTTCCTCCCAGTGGCTAGCCTAGGAGAGCAAGAGATCCCTTTCTACAACACCTGACACAGAATAAGGCCTTCATGGGGGTGGCGACTTACTCATGTCATGAGTCAAAAGAAAAGTCCATGAAAAACAGATAAGAGAGCTAGGAAATGGATATGTTTGGAGAATCACATATAAAGAGCCAGCTAGGGAGGGTGGCAAGGAAAAAGGAATTCACTACCTTCCCATTGTTAGAAAGGGAGACTGAAATCTCGAGGGAAAAGAAAGAACTAAGTATCTTTTGAAATCCCTTCCTGAGGCCAAAGATTCTTTGAGGTCTTTCCTCAGATAAAGATTAAACTCATCAACATTCCATTGCAGATCATGGCATGTCTCCTATCACTGTGCTCAGCAAAGTTTGATACCTTCCTCCAACCTTAGGAGTCTTTCTCTGACTTACATAGCACTTCTGCTGGAGGAAGAACTACACAATTGGAGGAAGGTTCAAACTTTGCTGAGTGGGATAGCAGGATACATGCTTATACTTCTGGTACACCCAGTATGCTAAAGACAAGTCTGCAAAACATACTTTTTTTAGGCACCAAAGGGAGAAGAGTTCCTGTTTCTAGCAGGGGACACCACAATTATCAAGAGTAGGTTTCCTGAAAGCACATGAGTGGAACAGCAAGTGCTGCCTGGCAGATTAATGGGGTTCTGCCTTTCCAGAGCAGGAAAAGTAGCATTTTTGCTTGCTTGCCTTACCAGAATATAATTTTCAGAAATGTGTATTGCAGGAGGACAAGCTGTCTGCTCCTGAGGAGCTTATTACTTTCAGCAGTGTGTCTGCAGTACACTTGCACCTGCAATTAGAACACAATTTACCTGGCATTCTCAGTTGCCGGGAAAACCTATCACACTGAGTCACTCAGCTGTAGAACGTCCCTACATTTGCCAGCACAGGATGCCAATGGGGCTCAGAGAGACATCTAAAGCTTGGCCTTTGGAACTCAGTTGTTCAGTTTGTTTTCTAGTCTTCTGCTGAAAAACAGACCAGAACTAAATTTGCAAAGATTTTTATGGTACTGAGAGTAACTGGAATTTTCCCCCATCTATACAATTTCAACTTATTTTTTTCTGCAGAGTGAAAGCTAAGAAAAGATGTAGCCTTAATGATTAGGGTGACAGCAGTGAAAATAAAGCAAATGCCGAGAAAGCTGCTTTGAAGTAGAATTTTTTATATATATATAAAATTGGTGTCATGATTCAGGGATGTCTAGATTGGGGATGAGTAGATTCCTCCATCTCTGTCCTGATTATGATTTCAGAACATATTTAACCCAGAGTTTTCACTATAATTATCTTCCTTCAAATTTCACAGAACTTTGAGGAACTGCACCCTAAAAATTGAGGGTCCTGGGAAAGGTACACTCATTTATTAGAACATATAAACTACAATAAAATAACAGAAGTCTCTCCTCGCTAAACAATTTTGAAAAACTACAAATATAAGATTTTCTCCAAGCAAGGAGCTAATTTTGATGTTTCTTTTTTGTTTTCCCCCCTAACACATTTGCACTTTTGCAACATTAATAAAACCCCTTGAAAATTAAACCTCCAGGTGCATTTTGAAAAAAAACAACCCACAACTAAAAAATGTTTTTCATCACTCACAGGGGCCTTTTTGAAGAATTTCTATTGCCTTTTTTGTTTTTTTCTATTTAGCAACACATGGATGTGCTTTTTCTGGCATCCTTGAAGCTCAGAGTTACAGATGTGTACATCTATGATTTTAAAGAAAAATATTTCCCCGGCATTTATGGTCTACACAGAAATACCAGGGAGGAAAAGGGGAAGGAATAAAAACAAGGTACAAGTCCTTCTCAGACCATCCCTCAGATCTTCTACAGACTGAGTCTTGATCCAGAGTACAGCCCAATAGCAAAGGACCAAGACGTGACTGCAAAATCCAACCTACTTTGTTGGACCCATTAATTCCTCCCAATAACGCTTTCATGGCAAGTAAACCATATTGCTTGCTCAAGACCATTTTCTATTGCTGCTCCCACTCTCTGGAATGGGCTTCTGGATGTAGCCCAGTAATCACTGCCTCTCCCCATCTTTCAAAAAGCTTGTAAGGCTATTCTGTTTGAGAGATTTTTGGTTTAAGAATGTTTGTTGAATGTTGGTAACACAGGTGTTTTCCATCCTGAGACAGGCTTATGTAATGTCCCCATTGCTGCTGCGGTTGCTGATACAGTGCAGTGGCAATGGGGATTCCACATGGCCAGCTTCCCTGTAGTTTCCCTCCCCAGTCCTCCACCAGTGACCAACTCCCCCCACCAGCAGGGATTTTTCAAGTTTTTGAAAATCAACAATGCAATATTATTATATCATTATGATGTTATAACAATATGCATATCAGGTTCTCTGAATTCCCAGCTTTCATACTGCAGAATTAGTCTCCAGTCCTTTTATTGTGGAGAGACGTCTCTCATCTTATATCTCTAGAACAAAATGGGATAGAGACTTTCTTTTCGCAAATGGGAATTCAGAGATTATAATTATAATATTATAATGCTATGACAATATTCAAGTGCCGGTAAAAACATTAACAAGACTTCCTGGTAGTGGGGCGAGGAAAATCCAGCTACAGAAACAAGGGTAGGGAAATTAGCTGCTGTGTGGGCAGGAGCCAGAAAATCCAAATCTTCCAACTCACACAGCAGCCATCCAGGCTTTGCTGTGATCTTTCCCAAACCTTTTCAGCAAAGCAAGTTTGGGAAAGACCAAAGAAAAGCCAGAGAAAATCCAGGAGGTTCATGAATGGACCATAATTCTGTGGGAAAGCAAGGGGAAAACCCACTTCGAAACAGCATCAAACCCAGGGCAAATAACCCATGTGCAAATGGCAATAATTGTCTATTGACAAGTGTATTTTGAAGACAAATCTGCTGGATTGCTTTAACTTGGTGTAGTTTGCTGAGCAACTCAAGATCTAATTTTCTGCCCTGACCCTGACTTGGATGGCCCAGGATAACCCAGTCTTGTCAGACTTCAGAAACTAAACAGCATCAGCCCTGGTTACTATTTGGATAGGAGTCCACCAAGGAAGTTTAGGGTTGCTAGGCAGAGGCAGGGAATGGCAAACCACCTCTGTTCATCTCTTGCCTTGAAAACCCTGGGATCACCATAAATCAGCCACAATTTGACCACGCTTTCCAGCACCACCAAACCACCCTGAGCTTTAAGAAAGAGTACAAATCTTCCAATGAATGAATGAATAATATTGTTTTAATGATGTGTTTTTATTTGATTTTAATGGCTTTTAAGATGTGGGAAGGTTTTTTTTCTATACGTGTTTAACGTTTTAGCTGTTTTGGTGGCCTTCATGAAGCCAGAAAGGAAGAGTATATATTTTGCAAATACATAATAAATATAATAAAAGCCCTAGTTAAAGACTTTCCAGGTCTTTAGACATAGACAAAAGAATCTCCTCAGGAAAGCTCCTCCATTAGCATGTTCATAGCCTGGAGAACTCCTACAAGATAATGACTCAGCCCTACCCCACCTTCCGGGGTAGATATTAATTACCTGCCTTCCATTTTTCTTCTCATCTTGACACAGAGAGTACTCCATCTTTCTGTGTTATACCTCTGAGGATACCAGTCACAGCTACTGGCGAAACGTCAGTTCCTACAATGCCAAGACCATGGCCACACAACCTGGAAAATCTACAGCAACTAACTTTCTAGGTTCTTAACATTTTTTCATATATTCGGAAAAAGGTATATCAAGATTTTTACGTAGACTATAGGTGGGATGAACCAGCTGTTACTAACCTTGATTTTTCATGGACATGAAAAGAACCTTGGCTTAGGGTTCATTTCCCCCTGTCAATTAATTGTTCTTCTCCAGATATTATGTGGGCAGCACTAGAAATCCATCTTGCATAAAGAGCAACATTTGAAGCAGAACATTTGCTTCAGTGCTAGTACCTGGACCATCTAGTTTAAACTGTACACCATCTGCAACACACTGGGGAAGCTGCTTGGTTGAAAATTTTGATTCCTGATTCATCTCCACTCTGATTATACACATGAGATCAGTGCACACTATCCTCACTATCCTCACATCTTGGAAATGGATAATGCTTCCCATGTGATGTACTTACCCACATAGTATGGCGTGTAGCATGGTGTAGCTAGGGAATTATGCGTGGTGGTTTCTTTTGCAAAGCCAAAGTCTGTGAGCTTTAGTACAGCATTGGGCCTTTTTGAGGTGTATAGGAGGTTTTCTGGCTGCAAGACACAATAAGCAGTAGCTAGGTTAGGAGACTGCTGCCTTTTTGCACCACAGTGTAGAGGCAAGGCAGCGAACAAAGTGCTGTAGTCATAACAGATTTCAAAAAGATGCATTCACAGATAGCCATATGATCTTATTCAAGTACGGAAAATGAGTCTTCAGTTTATAGAATAATTCACTGCTTACTTCTTCTCCTGGTATCTCTGCGGACCCTCAGCAGATTTTGGTTTAAGCTTTTAAGTATATTATTTATTTATTTATAAATTCAATTTCTAAACTGCCCCTCCCCCATACTCAGGGCTCAGGGTGGTGTACAACATTCAAGAATACAATCATCAGTTTAAATAAATTAAAAATGGTAAAAACAAGTACAGTAACATTCCAGATGATGTCTGAAACCAAATTAACAATACAACACAAATTGTGCATACATGCCCAAGTTTATTTCAAATGTGCTTCACAATTAATCACAACATTTTCCTGTACCAATTTCATTCGTACACTTAGTAGTGTCCTCAGCATGATATGTGTGTATTTGCAGAATGCAAGCCACTATGTTTTCAACCCACATAGCACTGGGCTGCAGCCCTGTGCATGTAATAAGAGCACAAGCGGAGGAAAGGGGCGCATCCACTTCAGCAAGCTTTGGAAAAAACAGGGCTTTTTTTGCTTGTGACTGAGGAAGCTTCACTTAGGAGAGAAAACAGATCAAATACGGAAAGTGTTAAAGCAGATGATATGGAATAATGGAACAGGTTGAGCAGTGGGAAACATCACCATTCCCATCCCATTTTCTCAGAGTCAGGATAGAATTAGAACAATTAGATCTTTGCAACCTCCTCCTATTCTAAGAAGAAAGCTGCCTTTTTTTAAAAATTGTGCTTTTGCCACTTGGCAATCTATTCAGCTATGACAGAATATATAACAGGGTGCTGTAAATAAGGATTCTTAGACCTAACATGGGAAGAAGATTCTAATAAAAGGAGCCACCAAATTTGCCTACAGTTTGTCCAGAAATCCTCTAATCACCTTGACTTTGAACAGAGAATCTGCATGACTGTGGAACAGCGACATAGTTTCATTCTCATGATCAGGCCTGGGTTCCTGTCATGTGACCCCAATTGAATTTCTTTGGCATACAGTATATACTCAGATGCAAAATTAGGCCATCAAAGCCCTAACATGGATGGCTCAGGCTAGCCCAATCTCGTAAGATCGCGGAAGCTAAGCAGGGTCAGCACTGGTTAGTATTTGGATGGGAAACCACCAAGGAAGTCCAGGGTCAGGCAATGGCAAACCACCTCTGAACTTCTCTCACTTTGAAAATCCTATGAGGTCACCATAAATTGGCTATAACTTGACAGCACTTTTCACCACCACCATGCCATCAAAAAAAAGGATGGGGTCATCTTACATTCACAAATCAGTTACACTTGTGTCCAATATTTTATTTGTTGTAACATTTTTAAGCATGTTATCTTACATTCAGGGTTATCTTCCTTTTGAGTAAATATGATAATTAATTTCTGGTGGCCATTAAGTAGGATTGTACCTCCACTATTACTTCATTTGCCATGGAAACAGTGATGGTAAAGCAAGTGTAGGATTTTAAACACCAGTTTTAACCCCAATCAATTGATTAGGATGCAGTTTCTAAAACAAGTAGTAATGTCTCCTTCTATCCCCCTCCATCACAGGAGAACTGTGGACAATCCACTGACATAGTCATGCAATGGGTGGCACAGCCGTGCTGGGGCAGGGCAGGGCAAGCCTTTCAGTTGTCCTTTCTAACTTTTTGGCTGGATGATAACCAGGGACAGGAAATCAGCTCAGGCAAAAACAGCTATTGACAGAACTAGGGTATATTTGCAAAAATCACCCAACAGATACTGCTGTTGAAAGTAACTAAGTACCTAATAGAGATGCAGCAGGGAGAGACATTACTTGTCCAGAAAAGTGGGGAAGGACAAGGGGGTCAATGAATTCTTAACCACTGTCTAGTATTGATTGCTTTTATTGTTCAATAGCAGGGCAGTGGGGTAAGCCTCTTGAGGAAGCCATACTGGTGGAGCTGAATTATAAACATTTCCATACAAAAATTAGTCCCCAGGCTGCTTTAAAAAGAAGCAGTTACACTGACAAAAAAAGGAATCAGTGTTTAATTTCTCCTCTGGTTTTGGCCAATGTTGAATTCACAAGGCTTGGATAAAGCCACCATTGGGTTTGGAAACTGTTTCCTAGGGTTAAGCCATTTTACACTATGGCATTCCATGTAACAGATACAAAAGGGGATCATCATCTGCTTCCTGTTTAAGGCTAGATTAAGGTGATTTTTATTCATCATGTGAATAAAATGAAATTAAATCATCCAATCCCATCCCTGCAAAAGTACCACACATGCAAACATTGACTAAGTTTATAGAACAAAAAGTACCTTAACATCCCGGTGTGCAATGTTGATTGAATGTAAATACTGAATGGCTTCCCCAATGCTCTTCATTATTTCAGAAGCCTCTGGAAAAGGTAAAAAAAACTATTTTTTCTCAATAGCTAAACAGGCAACAGACACCACACATTCAGATGAAGGAAACAAAATCTCCAGTCAGGTTTCACAACAGGTTTCACTACTGCCAGAAACAGGACAGCATCTTAACCCAGTAGTTGTCAAACTACTTAAACTTATTGTGCTTGTCAGGTTCCACTTCTGAAGCAACTCAACATGACTTTCCCCCTTCCCAACATTAAATGTAGTCATCTAACTTCAGTCATCACTGAACAAACTTTTACTTTATTTTTCATTTTTAGTATTGAATACAATGAAGCCGCCTTATACTGAAGCAGTCCATCAGTCATTCAAGGTCAGTATGGTCTTCTCAGGCTAGCGGCAGGTCTCCAGGGTCTAAGGTAGAGCTCTTTCACATCACCTACTGCCTGGTCCTTTTAAAAGGAGATGCTGGTGATTGAACCTTTGGGGTACAAAGCAGAAGCTCTTCCAATAAGCCACAGAATGTGGCTGAGCAACAAAATGTCATGACCCACTATTAGGTCCCAGTAAGGGCAACCAAATTCAAAGTAGAAGGGCATCAGGAAATGGGGCATATTGTACTATTTTCAATTTAGATTCGGGTCAGCCAGAAACAACCATTGTTGTTGCCAGCACAGTGAGAAAATGCCAGAGGCTCTGGGTGGGTGCCCCATGGTAAATGCACCAAACAATATTTTCCACTGTGTCGATAAGTCATTTTCTACACTCACAGTGTCCCCTGCCAGAATTAGTACCAGAACTTTTTTTGCCTTGTGGTATTCTGCTTGTGGTGTGACCTGTCTTTTTTGTGGTGTGGCATGGTTGTGTTATTGGGTTTGTTTCTTTTGAAGGGAAAGTGTTGTGAGTGAGGACATATTTTACCTCAGAATACAACAGGTTGCATAAACAACTGACAATTCCAACTGTCTTGCGGGGGGGGGGGAGTTTGAGGTGCGAAATGGAGTGAAGTCCAATCAGCTTCCATATGCAAATGAGCTTGAAATGCTGGCCCAATCAGAGAAGAGTGGCCTAGGCTGCAGTGGGTGGGAGAGAACTCAGGCAACACAGCTAGTGGATAGGGACAGATTCTGAGCGACATACCAGGGAGCGAATTGATTTTTCCAAGCATAGAATCTTGCCAGACCACTACCTTTTTATATAATAGGACAGGATCAGCTCCCTGACATTTTGTGGCTGTGCCCACCACCCTTTATCAGAATTCCAAAGGTGGCAACAGCCTCAGAAATGTTGGGGTCACCTGAATTCAACACAGCTTGAAGAAGCCTCATTCACGTAATATCTCCTCTGGTTCCTTCCTCCCCTCATGTGATGCAAGCCAATTAGTTATTTTGATATTCTCGCAAACCATAGTTTGCCATTACATCCAAACTGGCCAACTCTGGTTTGTGCTTGCCCTGCATTCCGGACTGCAAACAATGCTTTGTTCCCAGTTTGCAATCCTGGTTTTGCCAAGCAAACCAAACCATAGTTGGCTGGTTCAGTTGCACCAACAAATACAGCTTGCTATGAATGCCAAAGTAAATAGGTAGCTCACAGTGATGAGAGACACAAAGGAGGGGAGGGAGGGCAAGAATATGACTAAAGTTCCTTCAGAGTGTACCTAATCAAGGTTTGGTGTTACACCTGAACCAAGCCTGAGAGGAAAGCCTGAAAGAGAAGAGGGAGCAAAGAAGCCTGTGGTTCACCCACAAAACCTGCAAACCAGGAATAAGCTGTCATTTACTTCTGTCCTCAAAAGCCAAATGCTTTTGCCTAAAGTTTTAAGATTCTTCATATAGCCTACCATGCTACAGGCATTAGATGTGTTAATGCTTGGTAAGCTTTAAAAACACTTTTAAGTCCCCCTTTGTACCTCGTTCTGTGAAAGCTTGATCTCCTCTGTCTTGAATTCGACTGAAGAGCTCCCCACCATCCAAGCTGAAAGTAAGAAGCAAGATCAGTTATAGGAGCTGAGGCTCATCCCTCAGTGGGGTTTTCTGCATGCAAAGCATGTGTGCTGCCATTGACAATGGAAGGAACAGGAGTTTCCTTCTATCAGACCACAAGGGTATAAGCACATTCCACCTCCATGCCTCTGGTTGCCCCAGGCCCTACTTACTTCAGTTCTAAGCTCTCTGGGGGCTCAGCTTTTCCTCCATCATGACCATTCACACACAGTCTCCACCCAATGCTCCCTCTAAGCTGTGGAGTCTTGTGAGCAAAAAATCTACTTTGTGAGCTGCTGGCATTAAGGTTGTGATCGAGCAATTTGGCTACTGCACAAATTAGTTTGCTATGGAGCCATCCTTCCTGAGCTAAGACAAAAATGTGTGAGCTGGAGGCTAAAATTCTGTGAGCTAGCTCACACTAACTCAGTTTAGAGGGAACACTAATCACAATAATGTGATTGCCATAAAGCAGGGTTTCTTCAGACTTCATTATAGTGAGCATCTCTCAGACAAGGGGGGGGGAGTAAGTGCATAAGGTTATAGTTGAGGGGCAGAGACTAAGAGAAAGAAAAAAAATCTATATAGATTAATTTTACTTTCCTAGGGAAGGACCTCAAAAGAAACAAAATACCACTGAAAAAGGAAAGGGCTGCTCTCTTCTAACCCCTTGCAAAGACCAATAAAATAATATAAAAGGTTTTGGCACAGATTTCACACTTGGGGAACAATCCTCCAGATGTTTTGCTACACATAACATTCCCACCGATCACTAACACTCACCATTCCATGACTATCAGGAGACATTTTCGACCCTGGTAAAGATTTTCATAGACATCTATAATTTTCACAATATGGGCACACTGAGATGCCCTCCAGTGGAGTTCCACCTCTCTGCGAGCTTTTGGACAGTCCTGCAGCATCTGAAAAACAGAAGGGAAGGAAACATTTTCCTAAGATTTGAATATCACTTTTGTTGATGTTATCTTTGACTAAGAATTGACATCCTACAATTTACCATTCCCCCAGGTTCTGCAGAACGTGGTTTGCTTCATGAGAACAAAGCTTTAAAATGATCACTAAATACGTGTCAGAATTCTCTACAGATTAACTAAACTTTTAACCAGGTGCCACGCCAGTAACTCATGTCCACTGCATAAAGATCACTAAGTATTAATTTAACCAGAATTCTTTAACCAGAATTCTCAAAGACATTTTTGTAACATTTAACAGATTTGAAAAATTTCATACAAAAGTCCAAATTATCACATGAATGTCTTCAAAGGGAAATATATAACAAAAAAAAATTGTCAAGATGCAGAAGAGAATTCATAGCTCAGCAGGTATTTGCATACAAGCCTATTTAGTCTGAGCATAACATTCTCGGGTCATTCTTATAACATCAAGTCAGTGTTCCCAAAAGCCAGTTAATTTAATGTCAGGTGATCTCTCAGCACTTGATAAGTCACACAAAGGTGAATGTGCAAACTCCCTCCATTGATAAGTAAAGTGTTTGGCATAATACCAAGGTTCAATTGGCAGAGTTTCATTTGTATTATGTTTCTCAAATGCTGCTTGTTATATTATGAACATAAGTTTGTAAACAGGACCTGGTGCAACCTGGCACAAGCAGCATTTAAAATCTGTGGATCTGTCCACATTCTGCAGAGGATGCAGACAAGACTAAGGTCTTAAGACCAGGATGTGAGAGATCCGTCCCCCCTCCCCCATTTTTTAAAAACATCCAGCATGAAGAATTCTGGAGAACCTGAAAGGTTATGCACTTTATTTATTTATCTGATTGATTGATTGATTGATTGATTGATTCCATTTCTATCCAGCCCTTCCTGCAAGTGGGGTCAGGGTGGGTTACAACATAACATAATAAAATAAAATAAAGATAAAATTATAAACTTAACCCTTAGATGATGGTGATCAAACTACATCACAGTCTATTCTGCATCCTCATAAATTGAGGACCGTAATATAGATGGTAACACAATGGTAACACACTGTTTTCTGTCATTAAATTGTTCCTAATAAAAGGTATTACAAGCAAGTGTGTTACTGCTTAGGACCTAATCAATAATTCATATTCTACCATATCCCTCGCATCTTCCTCATGTGCTACAGAATGATACTGTATATAGCCTGATTTTTTCCATATACCACCTACATGAAGTAGGTTAAGTTGAAGTTGAAGAATGTAGTCCAAGGCTACTCTGAGAGTTTTTCCATACACCACCTACATGAATTAGGTTAAGTAGAAGAATGTGATCCAAGGCTACCCTGAGAGTTTCACATTTAAACAGGAGCCTGAACTACTCTTATCAATGGGCAACATGAACAACAAAAGCTAAAGTAAATTTTGCAGGAGGCTGTTCTTGCAGCTGGTGAAATGATCGAAGATGAATGTATGCATTGCCATCTTGTGGTAAACAAGTGCAACTATACCAGTTGGTTTGGTACCAGAACTCTTCAGATGCACATTACCACAGATTGAATGGCTGTTTTGCCACATGAAATATAATCTAGGGAATTAATATGCCTAATGCAGTCCCAGAAATCTACTGGAGTCCTGACTATAGAAACATTTAGAAGAACAGAACTTCCATATCTGTATAATTAAAAGAATAAGGGAAAATATTATAGTTAATATTACAGTTAATTTGCAATTAAATGTACTAAACAGAGAAAAGCTGCATTGCATTTTGCAAATGGCTTCATTAGTAATAGAAACAGGGAAATAAAAGGCAGAATACAATGTGATCCCTCTTGGTTTGTCCCCAAGCATCAGAAGAGTAAACCACACAGACTGAGAAAGTACTCAGTCCACAACTGAACTCCAAAGTCTTCTTTTGTCAGATACTCAGTGAAGAGTGGATAATGCCAGTGATTACTTTATGCAGCTTGCTACCAATGGCTGTCAGAAACAGGATCATAGAATCAAAGAATTAGAAGGGACCACCAGGGTCATCTAGTCCAACCCCCTGCACAGTGTAGAAAATTCACAACTACCTCCACCCCACACCCCCAGTAACTCCTGCTCCATGCCCAGAAGATGGCAAACAAACAAACAAAACCTCCAGGATCCCTGGCCAAACTGGCCTGAAGAAAATTGCTTTCTGACCCCAAAGTAGTGATTGGCATTCCCGTAGGTTTGTAAGAAAGGGCCACAAGAACTAAGCACTGATGCAACCCTTCCTGCCCTCCCTCTTGTGATATGCCTAAATTCACAGGATCTACATGAGATATAGGTGAGAGATGAAAGATTCCACTCATCCAGTTCATTAAGGTCTTTGATCATTATTATCATTACAAGTGCTTTAAACAACTAAATTAAGGTAACAATCCATTTAATCTGACCATTTTTGCAATGAAGTTTTGCCTTGCTCTATTCAATATAAACACATCGTTGCCTCTTTTTAGATTTGTCAATTTGATCAACAAAATAGTCTCTTTACATTTTGTAATCCATTTTTCTTTCATAAGACTAGAGTTCAACTTCAAGTAATGTACAAAGACAATTCTCACCACAGTTAGCAAATGCAAAATAACAATTCAGATTTCCTTCAGGAAGACAGAAGTGTAACTTAATAGGATAACTTCAGCTGAATATGGAAAATATATACCCAGTCCATTTTTCTGATCCTCTACAACTGATAGCCAATCACTTTTTGCCTATTTGCATGTCCACCACACATATGTAAACAGTCTGCATTAGGTAGTTTGCAAGTAAGGGTTGTCGTTTTTGTTTCTGCGAAAGCTAAGAATGCTTCAAAAAGCCTAAAAAACTTTATGCTCCTTGGAGAATACTGATTTTCAGGATGCTCCACAGCAAAAGTGTGTGCGTGAGAGAAAAGCAACCATACTGGTCAAACGCTAATCATCCTAACCAATCCCATGCTAGATGGGTGACACTGACAAGGATCCACTTGATGAAACCTCAACTGACAGAGCATATTTGTGAATTCTGATGTATGAAAGCATATGTGTTTTATTCTGTCTTCTGGACTGCTTCATTCTGAAGATAAGCTAAGTCTGGATGATGGTCTTGCAAACTTTCAGCATGCAGATTCACAAAAGGACAATCTGGGACACTTATAACTGGTATGAAAATCCCACACACAACTTTTGCCAAAGCAACTGAGTACCAAACTCTGTAAATCACATTTTCAGAAAATGATTTCATCACAAGCCCAACTATGCCATCTAGTGGCCAAATGGCATGGTGTTAAGATAACCTAAAAGCAAACATAACCATGGATTTAGGCATCCCTGAACATATCTAAACACTTGTGGTTTTCACTGGACTACAGATCTGAGGGAGAACAAAATTTTCACCCTTCTTCAAGCAGGACAGAATAAGTGGTGAGGGCAGGTGGACCCAACAAGAGGATTTGCTTCCCCATTATCTTACCCATACTGATTTCGTGTTGATTAGTCCTTTGAAGAACCACTAATAAAACCACCTAGAAGGCCAGGAACAGAGAACCTTCCTCCACTTTTCCCTGTTCCTGCCCTGCCTAACAACCAATCAGTGTTTCGTGTTCTGATATGGAGGGGGCACAATGAGTCAGGCTGCCCCCTCCCCTTCTGATTATGCTATTTGAAGGACTGTCTCCCCAAGCAAGTGCCTGCTGCATCTACCAGACCAGATCCACAGTCAGACACATGTTTGTACATAAGAATAATTTTCACTGGCCTGGAGAGACATGAAAATTGTGCACCTATTTTTTGCATTAACACCTACCTCAAGACATCAGGATAAAGTGGGATAGAAAATGAACCAAGTAAACAGAATTTCTGTTCTGCCTGCAAGATGTAACTTTACAATGCATCATCATATCATCTATCCTCTCTCTTTGCACAACTAATAGTGCACCATTATATTGTACCAATAGTGCGTTATTGCCAGACAATGGAGGAGAAGGGACCTCCATGCAAATGCAAATACTCAATGGTTATTATAAAAGCCAAAAACAAGACTTCAATGTAACTGCCAGCTCCTTAGGGTTTTTAGTTGCAATGCATTTGCCATTTTTATAATCTATTTTATTTTCATTGGTTATTTTCTTGATATTTGCTAAGGTTTCTTCATCATATGTTATCTTGCTTTGTAAGCTATTGGAGGGGGATCTCTTTAGAAAGATGGGATATAATGATTTAAATAAAACAAAACTGGAGAACTAAATACGTTGCACTTTCTAAAACTTATGTGCCCAACCACTGGCATGCTGCCTCACTGTTCTACCACTGTACCTTAACACACTCCAGCTTATTTGCTTAACAGAGGTGATATGAAAGGCACATTATTTCTCAACAGAAACATTGCCAGCTTTTCCAGCAGGAGGAGCCCGTAGCTTTAAAAAGACGACTTCCTTTTTTTCTAGGGAATGATTGCTAGCCATACATAAGAGAGAGAGAGAGGAGTCTTTCCTGGGCTTCCAGTCTATTACTCTGTTTGGCAGCATAAATAAGACAACACTAATTACATGTAGTAGGCTTAAATACAGAGAATCAAGGTATCTAAATTGGAAGCTCTTGTTGTCTTCCTGATTGCATGCAAGTCTACTGGCTACTGTATAACATTCCTCACAGTATCTGCCAGTTTAGTTTTCTTATACAGACTGTCAAGGGTACTACTACTTGCCATGACATAGACAAAAGTCCATATGTATTTAATTTAGATCCTTGACAGGCAATATATGGAAAAGTTCCCAATGAGCAACCAGCATGCAATATAGTGTTAAATTGTCAGAGGATGGCTCATAGCATTGTGACTGAGCACATGGTTTCCATACATCAGATCCCATGTTGGACTGGAAAGGCCTCAGAGAGACACCAGCAGTCAAAGTAGATAATTCTGTACAATCTGATCCAGTACAAGTCATCATTAGGTGTCCATACTCTTTCCAGAATGTGTTTTTTTTTTTAAACCAACACTGTATCAGATACATTCCCAACTATCATCTTTGTAAAGCTAAATGACAGTACTGCAGTGGATCCCAAAATTCTGATGAAATTTTGATTCTTGAAGCCCATCCTACTAGCTACAATACCTAAAAAGAATCTCGGTCTTCAGTGTATCCCTGAATACCAGAAGCTAAGGATAAACAAAAGGGGGACACAATCACCCTTCAGTTTGCTTCTCCTCCATAAGGAATCCTGCCCATTTTTCACTCTGCTTATTTTCCCCAACAAAGAACCAAAATCCTCCCTTTTTTCTTAATGAGCCAGCCCCGCTATCTTTCCAGCTCAGTCCAGAAGGCCTGGTGTCCCACCTCCCGCAACTTAAAGGAGAACAGAAGCATGGAATTTAAAGAAAGGGGAAGATCAAGATGCATGCTTAGAATCAGAATGATTTTTTTAAAAAAAAAACTAACTTTAGGATTTGTTAAGATACCAGAAGCACTAAAAGAGCTGTTTTCAACTGGTTCTAAAGAGGAACACATGAATATTTGTGCTGTTGTGTTACATGGATACTTGTGCTGTTGTGCGACAAGATCTGAGTGGTGCCTAGCTGCTGATTGGAAAACAGCAGCAACAGCTTGATCTGTCTCTTACCTTAAAGTGATAGGTTCAGCTTGCTGGTTCACTATATCAGAAGCTGCAAGTACTGCTCCAATAAAAGCACCCACATCACTAAGTTCTGAAGAGGGGAGGACAGAAAAAAAGAAGAGCTGCATTTGTTTACTGACTGGAGGACACTGCTGCCTTTTGGAATTACAGTGAAAGCCCAACACTGTCAGTGATCTCTGCACAGAAGGCTGATGAAGAGGCTCCCTTGGAAGCCATACTGCAGTCAGTAATGCCAGACCAGCAAGTGTATGACAGCTTGTGGAAAGAATGCAGCACGTGGTCAGTGGAATATGCAAGTGAGCCAGCCACCAGGCATACACTTAGCACAGGGTTGAGGGAGTGTGGAAGGCGCTGGCTAAGGGAAGACACATTCCAAAAGGCTGTCAAAACCTGTGCATTGCAAGGGAGGTGGGGGAGGGGTCCCTGGGACTTTGGAATGCATTACGAGCTGGCAAGACAGAATTCTTCGCTTGAAAGAAGGAACAAACAAAAGCAGTTCATCATCAAGAGTGTATTCAGATCATTAGTAAATGCATGCTCTAATGGTATTTAATCTATTGTGGAATGACCTTAAGAGATAGCAGTATGATATCCAAAGTCATGTGTACTCTGAGCTTTTAAAATAGGCATTAAATTTGACACCCAAGCACTCCCCCCCCCCAATTTCCTTTTCTTTCTTTCTTACTTTCTTGCATTTTTATGTCTTGAACTAGGAGTAAGGCCCGTTGTGGAAATAAATACAACGGGCTCTAGAAAGAGGCTCTGGGAGAGTGCCCTGGCTTTGGGCACACAGTGTGAATTTGCTGTGGCGACCTCAGCAGGGTATAATGACAGAGTCCACCATTTTCTCCAGAGGAACTGATCTCTGCTACCTGAAGAGCAGTTGTAGTTTTGAGTGATCTCCAGCCCTCACCAGGAGGAAATGGCTGGTTTGGAGGGTGGAGTCTATGGCATTCTACCTGCCTGAGGTCCAACCCCTCCTCAAACCCCACCCTCTCCAGGTTCCACCACTCAAATCCCCAGGAATTTGCCAACCTGGAGTTGGCAACCCCATGTCCTTCCCAGCTAACCATCAACCTACTGTTATCTGCCCCTCTGACTTCTGCCCTCTCTCCTGCAGAGCAGTTGTAATTCTGAGTGGTCTCCAGCCCTCACCTGGAGATTGGCAACAATGGTTCCCCATGAGGGACTCGCTGGTTTGGAGGGTGGAGTCTATGGCATTGTACCTGTCTGAGGTCCCACCCCTCCTGAAACCTCACCTGCTTCAGGCTCCATCCCTCAAATCTCCAGGAATTTCCCATCTGGAGTTGGCAACCCTGTCAGGACTGGCTTGGTTGCCTACCAACAGGCACTGAGGGGAAAGTAGGGTTGCCAGCTCTAGGTAGGGAAATACCTGGAGATTTGGGGGTGGATCCTGTGGAGGGCAGCATTGGGGGGGGCGAAGGACTCAGCAGGGTATAATGCCATAGGGTCTACCCTCCAAAGCAGCCATTTTCTCCAGGGGAACCGATCTTGGTCATCTGGAGATCAATTGTAACAGCAGGAGATCTCCAGGTCCCACCTGAAGATTGGCAACCCTAGGGGAAAGACAGCTGCACAGCAGGGGGTGGAAGAGAATGGTTTGATGGCCACTGGGCCAAGGTTGGCAACAATAGTTCCCCAGGAGAAAATGGCTGGTTTGGAGGGTGGAGTCTATGGCACTGTACCTGTCTGAGGTCCCATCCCTCCTCAAACCTCACCCTCTCTGGGCTCCACCCCTCAAATCTCCAGGAATTTCCATACCTATAGTTGGCAACTTTATGTCCTCCCCTCTCAGCAGCCTCTTCCTAGGCAAAATTCTGTCTTTCTCATTAGCGGGGAGCAAAGCAGTTTACTTAATTCTTTTCGGCTCTGTGATCTGTACAGCAACCCTGTAAGGCAGGTTAGGCAGAAAGTCTCCGGCTGGTCCGAAATCACCCAGGCAGTTTCCATAGGGATGCTCCTGCTGAACAGGAGCAAGCAGCCAGGCCTAGGGTTGCCATTGCCAACAAAGACAAATTGATGCAAAGGAGGATGGAAAAGTCTCCATATCTCTAGTTTGCCTTCAATTGGTTTTGATGCCAGCAGAGTGAGAAAATGCCAGAGGCTCTGGGTGGGTGCCCCATGGTAAATGCACCAAACAATTCCTAAAGATTTCCCACTGTGTCGATAAATCATTTTCTACGCTCACAGTGTCCCCTGCCAGAATTAGTACCAGAGCTTTTTTTGCCGTGTGGTATTCTGCTTGTGGTGTGACCTGTCTTTTTTGTGGTGTGGCATGGTTGTGTTATTGGGTTTGTTTCTTTTGTGTTGTGTTGTGAGTGAGGACATATTTCACTTCAGAATACAAGAGGTTGCATAAACAACTGACAATTCCAACTGTCTTGCGGGGGGGGGTGAGTTTGAGGTGCGAAATGGAGTGAAGTCCAATCAGCTTCTGTATGCAAATGAGCTTGAAATGCTGGCCCAATCAGAGAAGAGTGGCCTAGGCTGCAGTGGGTGGGAGAGAACCCAGGCAACGCAGCTAGTGGATAGGGACAGATTCTGAGCAACATACCAGGGAGCGAATTGATTTTTCCAAGCATAGAATCTTGCCAGACCACTACCCTTTTATGTAATAGGACAGGATAATTTATTCTGGGAGTTATGTAAACTACTGAAACCCCGTCCACACTCAGCAAAAATCTAATTTAGCCTTCTTTTTAGCTTCGAGGCATGTACTCCTTCATATCTTTTATTTTTATGTGTGTGTGTATAAATATATATATAACATATTGGCACTTTCCAGCTGTCCCATTGGCTGTGCTGTGAGCTCCATCAGCCATTGGCCCAACCACTGCCACTCAAGAGTACTTGTGTGCCATTGGCTGGGTGCTGGGTCCGCTCCTCTCACTCACCCAATGCCAGCCTGGCCACTATTCCCTGACAGAATAAACTGCCAAAATCGCTGTCTTTCCTGATGAACACACTTCACCTCCTCCTGTTGCTAGGCTTGCTTTTGCTTCAGTGGCTGTTGCTAAGCAACCAAGCTTGGTTCTGTCAGTAAGGGGGGGGCCTTTCCAGGCCTACTTTGGCCTTTGAGAAAAAACTCATTGGGGCCCATCCTGGCTAGGGTTGCCAGCTCCAGGTTGGGAAATTCCTGGAGATTGTGTGATGGAGTCTACAGAAGGTAGAGTTTGGGGAGGGGAGAGACCTCAGCTGAATAGAATGCCATAGAGTCCATCCTCCAAAGCAGTTATTTTCTCCAGGAGGATACCAGGCAATCTTCAGGCTCCACTTGGAGGATGGTTAACTGAGGCCTGGCAGCGCCCTCTGGGTGACTTGATGACACCTGACTGGCATGACAACTAGGTCTGGTTGCTTGCTCCTGTTCACCTCCAGCAGCCCCTCTTTTTAATATTTAAATTAAATATGAAGAAGAAGGAGGAGGAGAAGACTGAATTTATACCCCACCTTTTACTATCCAAAGGAGTCTCAGAGTGGTTTACAACTCCTTTCCCTTCCCCTCCCCACAACAGATTCCCTGTGAGGTAGGTAGGGCTGAGAGAGCTCTCTTGAGAACTGCCCTTGAGAGAACAGCTCTGAAAGAACTTATGACTGACCCAAGGTTACTCCAGCAGCTGCATGTGGAAGAGTGGGGAATCAAACCCAGTTCTCCCAGATTAGAGTCCATGCTCTTAACCACTACTCCAAACTGGCTCTCAACTAGGACAGGCAGTGTAGTGTAGCAGTTAGCACTTCAGAGCAGGGTCTTCCAGACCCAGGTTCTTGCTGTGAAAGCTGAATAGGTGACTTCAGACCAGTCACAGATTTTCAGCCTAACCTACCTCACAGGGTTGTTGTGCAGATCAAAAGGGGGAGAGAGACTGTACTTTTCCTCCTGGGGAACCATTGTTTCCAATCTCCAGGTGAGGGCTGGAGATCACTCAGAATTACAACTGCTCTCCAGATGGCAGAGATCAGTTTCCCTGGAGGAAATGGTGGACTCTGTCTCATTATACCCTGCTGAGGTGTTCCCCTTCCCCCCATGACAGCCAGTGTGACGTAGCAATTTGTGCTTCAGAGCAGGGTCTGCCAGACCCAGGTTCTTGCTGTGGAAGCTGACTGGGTGATTTCAGACCACTCACAGACTTTCAGCCTAACCTACCTCACAGGGTTGTTGTGCAGATCGAAAGGGGAAGAAGAGAATGATGTAAGCTACTTTGGTCCCCACTGTGGAGAAAGACTATTCTTTTCCTAGGTAGAGACTGCGGGGAGGGGATGGAATGCTGGAGTCAGAAGGTCACATAAAGGTAGGTTGATGGTTGGCTGGAAAGGGGATAGGGTTCCCAACTCCAGGTTGGGAAATTTCTGGACATTTGTGGGATGGAGCCTGGAAAGGGTAGGGTTTGAGGAGGAATGGGACCTCAGAAAGTTACAATGCCATGCAGTCCACCCTCCAAACCAGTAATTTCTTCCTGGGGAATGATTGTTGCCAATCTCCAGGTGAGGGCTGGAGAGCACTCAGAATTACAAGTGCTCTTCAGATGGCAGTTCCCTTGGAGAAAACAGTGGACTCTTTGTCATTATACCCTGTTGAGGTCACCACAGAAAATTGATGCTAAGTGCCCAAGGCCAGGCACCCACCCAGAGTCTCTTTCTAGAGCTCGTTGTATTTATTTCCACAATGGGCCTTATTCCTAGTATAGTGTAATTCACTGCCACTGAACACAGTAATGCCCATGGTCATATATGGTGTTAGAGGTCCATCAATGGATGCTAACTATGAATGACTAAAGAGAACCTACATATGCACAGGCCAGATTAGTCAGATCCAGGAGGGCTTTTATGTTCTGTACAGCCAAAAGGGCTAGTAACTTTCTTTTTTAAAAAATAAAGGCTGAATTCTGTACTCAGTACTCTCATACTGGTGGTGAGCTCCCCCTCACTGGCAGTCTTTAAGCAACGGCTGGACAAACACTTGCCAGGGATCCTCTAGGTTGATCCTGCATTGAGAGCAGGGGGTTGGACTAGATGACCTGTGTGGCCCCTTCCAGCTCTGTGATTCTATAATTCTATGAATAGGCCAGGTATTATAGCCATACTGTGGTTCGTTTGGCAACTATGACTGCCCTACAGGCTTGCCCAGTGTTGGGGGTGAACCACTAGTGGAGATCATCCCATTTTTCACTTGATAATTGCTTCTTTTCTACAGCATGGGACAACAGGAATCACCTTGAATTTATAAAAAGAAAAGCAATCAGGATTATTACAGGAATGGAGTCTTTCTTTTGTTGGGGAGGGGCTGTGGCTCACTGGCACAGCATTTGCTTGGCATGCAGAAGGTCCCAGGTTCAGTCCCTGGCACCTCCAGTTAAAAGGACAAGGCAGTTGGTGATGTAAAAGACCTCATCCTGAGACTTTGATGGACCAAGGGTCTGATTCAGTATAAGGTAGCTTCATGTGTTCATGTGTGTGCAATGAACTGGCCCTATTTAACTTAACCGAAAGAATACACATAAGTTTGTGTCATTCTTTAAATGTATCTGGGGGGCTAACATGAGAGAGAGTTTCAGACTTACTTAGGCAAACAACAACAATAGAACAAAGGCTCATGATTATAATCTAGCCACGTGGTTTCTTACCAAGCTAGGGTATATAACAGTGGCCCTCAGGTGAACAGCTAAGGGCCAAATTGCACCTTCCCAGCTCTACTCTAATGCTGTTCTCTATTCTTATAGCCAAAAAAATGCAGCGTAGCACTAAGGCAGCTGCTCTCAAGTCTCCCTTTTCAGTCTGTTTAGTGACACAGAGCAGCTCTATGGAAACTGCCTCTTTCATTTCGGCCCTTTGCTTTGGGGTAAAGGTCAAAATCATCGGCTACCATCACAGAGCACCTGTGGAGGTCCCGGGTGAGCAAAGCAGAGAAGCAACAATTTGTGATCCAGCAACAGGAAGGGAGATAGATGTGTTTGTGGAAGACTCTGTTCTAGATTAATATACAATGGACTACATTATTATTCGCTCCTTATCTAACCATGTGACTAGAACTACACATTACATTTAGAACCCTAAAATTAAAAAAAAATGTAACTTCTTATTCAGTTTTTGTGAATATGACAAACCTAGTGTTGTTGGCATCAGAACTGCTTTGAGGATAAGGAAACAGGAAACACTGGCCCTATAAAAAGCAAAGGAAATAATAAAGTCATCAGAGACTAGAGGAAGTCACTGCCTAGCCTCCTATGAACTGCCTGTGGAACTGGGAGGTTCTCAAGGCACCCACCCCCAAAAGTATGACCTTTGAGTTTCCAGGCCAGGCTGCTGGAATGGTTCTCTCACTATTAATAGCTTGCCTGCTGGGCCTTCCAGGCCTTTGGGGTGGGGCTCTTACTGAGGGACAAGGATTTCTTATAGGGAAAGTTTCTCAGCTGTATTCTTAACATTTTTCCCCTCCTATAAATTAAGAGTAGCCAAGGCTTACTGAAGCACTGTGCTAGACCTTAGACATATTTATGAAATGTAGTAGAAACATCTCCAGCTCACACAGAATAATAAAATCTAATAACAGTCTCATGGTCTGTTCCTTTCCCTCAAAAATGGAGAGAATCAGGCTGGATGCAGCTCAAGATTTTGATCTTGAGGACACTGATATGTTTTATGGTTGCCTTCAGAAGAGAAATGTGTTTGCTCAGTTGTATACAAAAACAGTAAATAGCCAAAGCATCATTCACTGGGGAGAGGGTTTGCTGGGCCTCTTTTCTTGGGCCTTTATCCTAATATGGGGCAAGAAATCAGTAACCAATGATAGCTTCACAGTAGATTTGGCACAGGAAGAATTTTTACAATGCCATCCTAAGTAATTAAGAAGCAGTATAGCTCAAGGGAGGAATCCTCAAAGAACACCCGTTTTCAAAATGCTGCGTCAGGAACGCTAACCACTGTTAATCCCTCACTTAGGAGCTGCCAGGAGTAGGGCCTTTAATTCAGTGCTGTAGGCCATTAATTAAATAGGCCACAGATCACTGCGCTGAGAAGCCACACTATGAAATCACTTAAAGCTAGCTTGGCTCAAGCTACAGGGCAAAATGTGGTTCAGTGGCTAAGAGGAATTTTGAAAGATGGAGGAGACCATGTTTCTGCTGCAGACTTCATTGATTTATTTAATGTCCTAATTAAAGAGTTCACAATGTGTGGCACTAGATTCTTATCCAATTCATTATACCCTAACAAGCCAAGGCACTGCCAGAATAGCTGAATATGTTTAAAAATATTTATCTCCTCAAGATGGCTAACAAAGCAACAAGAAGCTTCAGATGCATACAACGAATATAACAGTCCATCAACAAGTTAAAAACAAAGCACGAGGTAAAAACATACAAGTCAAATCTGCCAAAACAGTTTATGCCTTCACTGAATACCTTCTGAAATAAAACGGTTTTACATGTCTTTGTGAAAGTAGAAAGTGAAGGTACCCTCACACCCAATCTGAAAAGCCATTCCAAGGGGTTGGAACTACCACAGAAAAAGTCCATGAATTGCTTATTGCCAGAAGAACAATCCTATAAGAGTTTGCTAACATGCATTTGTTCCCTCCTCTGCCTCTTTTCTGCCTGACTCAAGATTATCCTCAGCAGTCCTCAAGTGTTGAAATCCAGCACAGGACACTTAAGAGATCAATGATAACTACTCTACCTAACTGGCTGGTTGCTTTCATAAAACATCTCAGCAATCTTTAACTTTGTGTTATTTCCCTTTTACATTTGGAGAATAATTAAAATATGAATGGAATCAAAAGGACTTGGGCTAACTTTTCTGATTTTCTGTCAGCTACTCAAAGCAGTTTCCAGATATACAAATAATACCATAAACATTAAATCCAACAACAGATTCAAACAAGTTTTGCTCTTGACCTAGAGTCAAATCTACTTCTGGCCCTCTGATACCTCAGTGGATCCTGTCGTATTATTCTTGCCAGGCACTCAGCTGTTCATATTCCACATTTTGTAGCTGTCACTGATGCAGCTGTTCTGATGACACAACTTTTGGGGTCAGAGAGCCACGGGCCACCCAGCCAGCTGATCACGGGCAATGAAGAAACCTTTGATTCTACATTCCAAATCTTACAGAGGCAATTTTGCTAGGTTGCGTATTTCTGCCATGGGCCTTTGAATGCTACTTTGCCAGTACAGATCAGCTTATGAACCATTTATCAGAAAAGATTAGACTTTCTCAGCTGCTTAAGATAGAATCATTTTAGTTCACCTCCATCTAAAATTCTGTTTATTGATCTGTATCAGCTCTCAAGTTTTCATCAATCTTAGGCAAGTCCCAAAGTCAAAGTAGATGAGACACAGGGAGATCCATGAACTAAGCTTGCCAGGTGGGGGTGGGGGATCCCCTGCTTTTGTGGGGTCAGGCCCACTGCTGGCCAGCTGGCCATCGAAGGAACCCCACCCCAAAAAAGGTATCCTTGGTGACATCATCACATCGATTACATCCCCTGCCCCCCCCAGAATGCCCCCAAATCCCCCCACTAGAAGTTAAGGACCTGGTGACCCTACCATGAACCGATCTCCTCAGTATTTTATGTTAAGTGCAGCCATGTAGGGAAGAGACAGATGGTTTATTATTCCTTCCACTTCCATAACGTTCTATCTATTAAAAGTTGCCCCACTCATTATTAGTGCTGGAAGGGGGGGGTGAGACAAGCACCCATTTTTCCTTCCAAAGTCAATTATAGTATATGCATTTGGGGGATGGGGGCTGATAGCTGAGGGGATGGAAGGATGAATGAAAACCCTTCTTCTTTAACAGTGCTCAGCTGCAATTTATTTTTTAAACATGCTGTGAAGATTCAACCTGGGATCGCCTGACATTTTGTCTAGTTTGACCTTTAAGGTCCAATTTCATGCCAATTTCATGCCAATTTGTTTTTCTGCAGCCAACAATCCAACCTTTCTAGGTAGGCAGTTACATGGCCAAGTATAAAGTGTTCACAGATATGGCCTGCAGCACTTACAGGATCACAGTGGCACATTTTCCAGCCACAAGCGGTGGAATTGCTGCCAACTTGTGCAAGGCTACCCATGTCTGATATTATATTTGTCAATGCAAGTACGTGTCTGCACCTCTCGTGCAGAAGAAAAGTAGAAACTGAACTGATTTAGTAGCCATACTTGCTTTTCTTGACTGTTCAAGCGCACTATAACAGAAATGGGTATATTGCCTTTAAAGGCCATTTGAATAACTAGGAGGCATCAGGTCACAGTGTTATCTGTCAATGAACTTATAGCAAAAGTTGGGCAAGATACAGGAAAGAAACTATAGAAGCAAAAA
This sequence comes from Gekko gecko, assembly GCA_029375565.1. Lineage (NCBI taxonomy): Eukaryota > Metazoa > Chordata > Lepidosauria > Squamata > Gekkonidae > Gekko > Gekko gecko. The sequence goes on along the minus strand of JAPDNY010000006.1, from coordinate 121,963,178 downwards.
GAATCTCTTACATAGAGTCAACAAAATGTTTCACAAGTTAAAAAGATACCATATGTTAACTTTCTTCTGGCCCTGCACTGCTAAGAATGCTGCCATCTCACAATAGCTTCAGAGGGTAGCCATGTTGGTCTGCATTAGAAGAGCTCGATTTGAGTCTAGTAGCACCTTAGAGACCAACAGGATTTTAGAGATATGCCATCCCACTATGTTTAGGCAGGTGATGGCACTACACAAGTTAACGCTACTTTATTTATGACCATTGGAACAAAAGGCAGAAAAGAGCTATCCAAGGAAGGCACAAATATCAACATCGCCTAGCTAGAAAAGTCAAATGGCAGGAATTAACAAAATAAGTGCACATACCTGCTTTCAGTAAGTTGTTCAGACTTTTTTTAAAAAATTAGCACAGCAGGGTGAGTAAGGAGCTAATATAAGGCTTAGGCAACAGTGGGAGGGCTTCTAGTGTCGTGGCCCCACTGGTGGACCTCCTGAGGGCACCTGGTATTTTTGGCCACTGTGTGACAGAGTGTTGGACTGGATGGGCCACTGGCCTGATCCAACATTGGCGACTCTTATGTTCTTATTATTTCTGCAGGTAAAGCAAGACCTCTGGAGCACTGACAAGCAGAGTGCATTTTCTTCATCAGTAAGCAATCCTATAGCTCACTTCAATGTATCCAAAGTTAAGACATGTGGCATAAGTCCTATCACCTTTCTCTCTATCTTTTGCTCTTTTTAGATATCAACCACTATCCACAACTGGTTCTCAAAGCCTATAATTCAGATAAAACAAATACTTAGACCACCCTCTGGTTTTCTTTCTTGCCGTGGGAATGAGCCCATCTTGGGGTGGGGTGTGTGTCAGAGATTAAACTATAAGGAGCAAATTGTGATGATAATATTTACTGTTTTCCACAAGTGTACGTTCAACCCAAAAGACAAGCCAGGTAACATCAGCAAGATCTTAAGGCACATTAATTTCAACATTTTTCAGACAAACTTTTTGTTGTTGTAATAGAAAGGAGTCCCATTGCAAAAGTCTTGAAAATAGAAGGAAATGCAGTTTTATGAGAATTATTTGGCTTTTAAACACAGAGAATTAGTTTTATCCGTAGTTATAAAAGCAAGAGAATTTTCGGAAGTTGAATATTGTGTATAAGCCAGAATTAAAATTAACTTGTAGTGTGGTTGTTTGGATATCTGAGAGCCACACCACATAGCCAAGATCTGCTATGTGATGGAGGAGGAGGAGGAAGAGGTGGAAGAGGTAGAGAAAGAAGAGAAAGAAGATTTGGATTTATACCCCGCCCTTCACTCGGAGTCTCAGAGCAGCTTACAGTCTCCTTCCCTTCCTCTCCCCACAACAGATGCCCTGTGAGGTAGGTGGGGCTGAGAGAGCTCTGAAAGAACTGCTCTTGAGATAACTGTGACTGACCCAAGGTCACCCAGCTGGCTGCAAGTGGAGGAGTGGGGAATCAAACTCAGTTCTCCAGATTAAAGTCTGCCACTCTTAACCACTACACCAAACTGGCTCTTTGGCTAAGTCTCTTTGGCTGTATCTACACTATATATGTATATTGGGTTTATTTATATCAGTTTCCAGCTCTCCTGGGCTTCACTCAAGGAATCTTGGGAACTGGCATTTGGCAACAATGGGATTCTCATTCCTGCTCTTAGTCTCTTTTCTGCCACAGTTCAGTCATTTTCCCACCCCATTGCCCATCCCAGTGCTCACTACATACATCAGGTCATGAAGCAAAAGTTCAACATATATGTTTCTGCAGAAGTTACGAGAGACTGCTATCACAATAACCCCAGACCACATTCTTGACAAGAAACACATGGGCATACCCGGCTTCCAAATGATTTGATGCATTTCCTGCAAAAACCACTCCATCCCAAGCCTGTGCATCATGAGGGGAAACACTGCTAGTGATCTAACACAGGGATGGCTATCCAACCACTGCACCAGTACTGCAATCTTAAGCAGAGTTATGCCATTCTAAAACCATTGACTTTAATAGAAGGGTGAAATTCTGTTTAAGATTGAACTGTAATTTTTCTGTGTTTCATAGGAAAGGCTGTGGTCATTTCAACCTAAATCAAAAACTTAGACCAGCTGCCTGCTGGCCTCCATGGCCCTTTCTGAAGTTCAGTATTGTGCAGCATTGTGACATTTGTTCTTTTACCTCTCATCTTTTACAATAAGTTGAACAAGTTCCTTCCCACCTTCTTCTTTATGTGACTTCTTGAATTGTGGAGATTTGTATGGTTTCACATATAGTCAAAATGATAAAAATAAATACTGATATAGTACCGCTTTCCTTCTTCAAAATGTTCTATTTACTTTCCTCAGTAAATCTACACAATAAACTTGTACAGTAACTAGTAGTATTTCTATTACAATATTGTGTGCTTTGGTGGCGGGGACTGGTGCAATAAAACAGTGGTAAATTCATGATCAAGATGAGATTTATCCCCCTTACAGTTCACATTGTTAACTGCTACCCAAAACAGTTCTCAGAATGTCACTTCACAAATCAGCTGTTTGCAAGGCAGGCTTATTACCAATATTATCATGTTCTCATTAAACAACTCTGCTTGCAAGATGGAGCTCTTCCACCAAGCGTTTGATTGAGATGCCACATCAAATTGATGTCACAACCTTTGTTTGTAATCTTTTGCCCATTGATGTAAGAATGAATATACACTATGGATTGGATTGTGTAAATTACTTTCCTTGGAAAAGTTGCATTCTATGAAATAAGGAGAGACATCTTTGATCTTTTGGAAGAAGTTGTCCATGAAACATGATTTACTCCGGAGAATTTCATCTGATTTATCTCGGAGAATTTCGTCAGATCATCTTGCTATGTTGAAGATTTCTTGTTCTTCTGTATAATTTATAGAATATTGTTACACCTAAGTGCAATGAGATTTTATAACATTAATATATGATGTGATATAAGCACATTTTGCACAGTTTCCATTTGGTCTTTTTTTCTGTTACATGTGACTGTGACATCAAATTGTCCAACATCAGCCGAGGAACCTATGCCCTATAATCCACTCTTGGCTGCCTGCTCTTTACATCTGTGCCCACACTAAGAAACTATGCATTAAGGAGCCAGACACAAGCCGTATATTTATTACTGACCAGATTTCCCATTGTGGACAATAAGGACAGTCATTCTCCCATTGTATATATGTAGCACGTTCTGAATTTGCTTTTATGATTTTAATTTGTTTTTATTGTATTAATGTTTTTATGACACCAATGGGCCTGTAAGCTGCCCTGAGCCTGCTTTGGCGGGGGAGGGCAGGGTATAAATTAAATAAATAAATAACCTTCCCAGCAAAGGGCAGAGAAGCAAAAGGATATGGGAATAAAATGACAAAATGAAGATCGACAGTCTGTGCTAAAAAAAGATTGTTTGAAATCAAGTATTCAACATTTGCCTTTTAATTTCCAAGACACAGTTGTACTGTGAACATGCTACTGTGATGATTCACCTGTAAAACTAGTAAGAAACTGACAAGAAAAAAAGCAGGATTTGAAGAGAGCTGAGAGTATCCTGTAACTTCAGGTTTTATGCTGTAAGAAAATCTCATTTTTTTTACAATTGAGCAAGGCCACCTCTTTGCTTTTATCTAACAGTACTCTCTGTCTATAGGGGCATCTGGATCTCATTCTGGCTTGCTTTTTCTCCTACTGCCACATATATGTTGTGATCAGGTGCTTGTTCCAGCCATGCCACTCTTCAGTTAGTGCTCCACAATTTACAGAGCTTGTTTTTGTAAAAAAGAGAGAGAGAGGGAGAAGTATGATTTTAATCATTATAACTACAAAGGAAAAGAAATCACATCTCAGGAATGTGCTAACAGGCACATTTTGCCCATTTTTCTTTCCTACAAGGATAAAGGTGCAGTAACTGTTAACTTTTGCCCAGTACATGGATTAGGAAGCCACTGTAAGAATCTGATATGGAAAGTAATCCTCAAATTACTGGGAATATTCTTAGCCTATTCATTTTGGAAGGAAGTTCTCTTCAATTCTAAAAATTATTTTGTTAAAGTCTTTATATCTTGTGTTTTCCACACAAAATGGGTAGGGGAAACAGCTCAAAAAGGTACCCCAGCACCATCAATAACAAAGCAATTAACAAAATTTTAAAACCCTAAGAGGACCCAAGAATTAAAAAAACCCCTCCAATTACTCATTTTTAACAGAAAGCCCTCTTAAATAGAAACTACTTTGTATACCTTCCTAAATGTTGGTAAAGACAATAAATTCCTAATTAGGAAGTGAAGTGCTGTTCCACTAGACTGGGGGTATTGCTGAAAAAGCCCATGAATGGCCTGAGGCTAGTCTAGCCACCTTGTTGGAAGAGACAAGAAGACAATGATAGGATTTTAGTGGGTACATGGAAAGACCATCTCTCAGCTATAAGGGTTATTGAGAGCTTTAAAGATAAGAAGCAGCACCTTGAATTGAACCTGGAAAGAAACAGACAGCCAATGAAAACCATTTCCAGACTGGCATAACATGTACCTATTTATCTGAAAGGAAAACCAGTGTTTTTTCCCCCAGGAGTGCCCTCAAGAAAAATGGGGGTTTGTTTTAAATTGTCATAAAAGTTACAGGAATGTGTGATAACAAAAACATCCTGTGTATAACCTTTGGGAGTTGTCTTACATTGACGTTCTTCTTCCTTTTGTGTAAATATGAAATATATCCACTCACTCCAGCCAAAGGCAACCTGCCCCATTCTATGCCAGATGAAGACATTTCTGAGTTGTCTTCAAGAGCAGCCCTATGCAGTCAAGTCGTAAGGTCATGGTAGTATAGATCAGCATAGCCCGATCTGCTTGGTCTATGAAGGATTATAATCCCTATGCCAAAAGTAACCACTAAAAGGCACTGTTTGAGACATGTCATCCTACTTTTCCATCAACAGGGTGGATCCAACTGAACCACCAAGTTCTTTTCTGTCAGCCAATGACGAACTCAGCCCTCCACAATGGGCAAAACAATCCCCTGCAGAATCAGCATTGCTCAACAGCATCATGCTCATATTACCTGAATTCAGCTTCATTTGACCATAACAGCCAGGAAGTGGCCAAGGACAGAGATAGCTGCTTCTATAACCCTATTTTTGAAAACTTAGAACTGAGTGTCATTAGCATTCAGAGGCCCAGAACTTCTTTTAGTGGCCTGACATACATATTGGAAAGCTTTGGCAAAAATATGGATCCCTCAAGCACACTGCAAGATATCTAACTGTGGATTTCCTGCCTTTAATACTGTAATAATCATTTGAGTATGAATCGATAGGAAAGAATGAAACACTGATGGACCACACCCACCATCCTCACTCCTTGTTCTATCAAAACAGAGTGGCCTATAGTATCAAAGTCCACTTGCGGGTCAAGACTGCTGCTCTCCCCATGGAAAAAATGGCAGCTCAACATATCCCAGAACAAACAAAAAAAGGGGGGGGAGAACTGAACCTAAAAAAACTAGAATCCAGAACCTGGAAAGGTTAGTTGGAAAAGAGGGCCAACAATAAAAGCTTAATAATTAAAGTTTCCTCAATCGAATTGTCCTTAGACAAAGAGCAGTGCTGGTCAAGTAACAAGGATTGCATCATCCTTCACCTGTTATAAAGCTCCAGCACTTTTTACTTGACCAGCACTGATCTTTGTCTAAGGACAATTCGATTGAAGACACTTTGTTTCTAGATTAACACCAGTGAAATACCACTTAGCATGTGATTGCACCTTTGGAGGCCTCATTTGTACTTTTATTCTATGCCTAATGGTTTCATTTTGGAAGTAAGTCAATATGCTTTTTAGTAGTCTATATTTATATTTTTAGTAGTATATACTTATAATTTATTTATCCATTTTATTGTATGTATTTAATTTCCCATTTCTCTTTATTTTCTACAGCAACTTTTTTCTGGTCCTTCCTGTATTTATATTTTGTATCTGTATGATTGTTCTGTACTATTATATTAGCCAATATGTTCCTCACTGTGTTTGTCCCCTGAGGAAGGCCTATGCAGGCCGAAACACGTCAGGTCAAGTCCATTAGCCCTTGTGTGTCTGAATTTGGTATTTTTACAAGAGGTGTGATTGGGCCTTTATATATTTTTTTTTAAAAAATGTTAATAAATACATATATCTTTTCATACACTATGGCTGCGTTCAGACGGCCAGTCAATCGCGCCATGAGCCCTCCTAAAATTTTATCCCGATTTTTTTAATCCAGCCTAGCACGACCAGACGCCCCCCATGAAATAGCCTCACCGCGCGTTGTTCCCACCGTGATTTGTCTACACGGCATCCACCGAGGATTTTTTTTAAAAAGTTTTGTACATTCGCATAGGCAAGGCTGCGCCTCCTTGGAGAACTGAGGCGATCGCGGAGGGTTTTCAGCAAAGTCCCAGTCCTCCCCCTTGCCATTGCCATCATGATCAATGGAGGGACTATTTTGCAAGTTAGAACAGTCCTTCCCCCCCTCCATCTCCCATCGCGGTAACATCTTGTCCCTAAAAGAAATAAGCATGAATATTACATTCCTCGTAGCGCTTATCGCTGAATGCGTTTCCTCGTTAAAGCGCACATGGGGTTTCAATTTTTTAAAAATCACGCCCCCGTCGGCTCGGTCTGACGTCAGACCGAGCCGACGGGAGCATCGCGCGCTAATGGAGTGACCAGACAGAAGAAAGTCTGCAGTTGTTGCGCGGGTAAGCGAAAACCCTACATTGAAACTGCTACTTTTTAAATCAGGATTGGAGGCGCAGCAGAACGGGATGCCTATGGGACCAGAATATTTCCCAGATGTTTCTGTCTGGTCGTGCATTTTTGATCCGCAAGGGAGTCGTTCCTATGGCAGATCAAAAGATCCGTCTGAACACACCCTATATATATTAAGCTTTTATTGTTGGCCCTCTTTTCCAACTAACCTTTCCAGGTTCTGGATTCTAGCTCAACATACCCCAACTGTAAATGTCATGAGGAGTTTGCTATGTGGATCTGCCAATCACATAAACTATCCTATACCAGAATGTCCCAGAAGTAACATCCAGTACTAACCTTTCAAAGAATATCCAATGGAACCTCTCCATGCAAATCAAAGAATCCTTGAGGTAACATGCACTAAATATTACAGTCCAGGGATGACAAACTGCCATGCAGGAACAGTCACCCACAGAAAACAAGGCATTACTGCTCGCCCCCCCCCCAACCCAAACTTACTCAGTGATAGTAGTAAGGGTGTTAGGCACTAGTTGGCAATAACCACCAGGAACCTTGGGGAATGCAGGCAAAAGAATGGGAGTAGTTGGGAGATCCTCTATGAGGATCTGCACACTCCCAAGGGAAATAGAACAGAGGGCAATGGGTAATGTTGGCTACACGTGCACCTCACCACCAGAAGGTAAATTTGGAAAAGGGGGGGGGAGAACTTGGGGCTTGCATATTGTTGGAACACAGCCCATTGCTGATAAAACTGTTCATAGAACTGTTTGGCTTGGCTTGGACAGGAGCAACCTAACCCAAAAATATTTCACAACAAAAAGTATTTTGTAATATTAAACTATGCAGGATATCTTAAGAACAGAAAGAGTTCTCATAGAAACAAGAGAGAGAGACATGTTTGCCATTTGGAACTCCCTCCCCGGGTAGAATCTGTAAAACTTTGGAACTCCCTCCGTAGGGAGATTTGTTTGTCTCCCTTCTAGGGTTGCCAGCTTCCCCCAGTGACTGGCAGGGGATGGGGGATAGGGTTGCCAGATCCAGATTAGAGGATGGCGCCTGAGGAGGACAGAGACCTCAGTGGGGAACAATGCCATAGAGTCCACCCTCCAAAGCATCCATTTTCTCCAGGGAACCTGATCTCTGCAGTCTGGAGATGAACTGTAATTCCAGGGGATGCCCAGGTCCCACCAGGAGGCTGGCATCCCTACTCCCTTGATCAGTGTCTTCTGCCAGCAGCTGAAGACTTTTTTGTTCCGTTTGGCATACCCTCGGCAACAGTTACTGGGCCTCCTTCCTGGTTCTGAGCAGGTGGCAAGGCAGCATAAAAATGTTTTTAAAATAAACAAATAAATAAATAACTTGCAAAGAAGCAGCCTTGGAGGGGGGACAGAACATGAGCCATACTGAAAATTTCCAAAGTGTTAAAACTAAAATGTAGCATCAGACCTTTTCTAGTTTTATGACATTCATCATTTTGGTTTCTAACAACCATGCATTTCCTCTCTGTAGACCATAATCTCTGTTTAATGCTATCCAATACAGAAGCTCTATGCTGCATTTATTGTTATTCCAGATAACTATCACCACTGTTTCAGTATTCATGCTCAACATGAATTACAGCCACCACTTTGCACATAATCAAACATTAATGGAGCAGGAAAATTATGCCCCACTTTTATTTCAAGTGCAATACTCACAAACAGTTGAGAGGGGAAACCTGTGTCTGTTCTGCCCCATTGTAGATTGCAGGTGGGAGCTCACATGACAAAAACTCCTCTGCATCCGGAAAACCTGCATGTCAGGGGAAATGGCTATAGCATATCCACATCCTCGATATACTGGATTTTTGTGAGCCCCATCTGCAGACTGAAGTGGAATATTACAGACGAACATCCTCATCTGCGGATCGTGTGAACTTCAGTCTTAGTGTGAGGCCTGATCTACATGTTCAGCAGGAGGTAGTAGAAAGGATCGTACCATTTCAGAATACACATGAGGGATATCACTTATAAATGCAAGCTGCATTTAAAAAAAAAAAAAACCTTCCTTGCACACAGCAGAGAGAAGACTGGGCTAAGACCTCTGGCTCTATCACTGTGGTTGTGTGTGTTGTAATTCAGAAGGAGTTTGGTTTTTTACAGTATACCATTAAATAAATGACATTCTACATCTGCAGTCTGAAATGGGTACTCTACCATCTCAAGCTTTTACTACTTCATCTTGCTACCTGAGTAGATCAGACCTAACACAACTGAGACAGCAGACCAGTTGCAATCATTTAGCACCAGTCAGCTGAGACTCCCACCAGTTACCAAGAATCAGATCCACTGTCTATATAAGGGTCTTTCCTTACTCTCCTCGACATGCAGAGACATGCAACAGGCATCACATGCTCTAAGTTTCTAGCAATGTATCTCTGTGGACTAAAACTGGGTTAAGGCAAGGGCATCTCTCTGGCAGCATCACTTGCAGTCCTCCCCTTTCTATCAAGCAGGGACCTCTGCAGTACCAACAGATGGCTTTTCTTACAACATATACTCCTTCAGTCCACATTCCCCAAAGAGACATCCTATATATCACACTGAACACCAAACATGCTCATCAACTTAATCAAAATACTCAAGCGTTTTAACTAAACAAACTTCAGACAAATTATGAGAGATGTTGGACAGTGTACTGAACAGCCCATCCCTTTTGTTCACATGTAAGCAACAGGTAAGAAGTCATACTTGTGCCATGTAGAGAAACTTATCATTTCAACAAGAGCTGCAACTGGTGACTGGCAACTGAAATCAAGTATGAATATATCCTGGTTCATTTATAAGCAAGTCATAACAATACCGCAGCTAGTGTGTACATGGTGCCCTGAAGGCCTCATGAGAAGGCAGAGCCTAGTATGTGGTAGATTGGCAGACATAGGAAATTAGCACAACATGCCACACAGAGGCCATGGTTTATTTATTTTTAACTAGCCTAATGGCTAGTTAACTCCCTCATGGATCACTGCCTTGTCGTGGCGAGGGGGCTTGCGTGGTTCGATGAGGCTGTGGGCTATGCCGTGGAGGGCCACCCAGGATGGACAGGCCACAGCAGAGAACTCAGACCAAGCGTGATCCCCTGGAGAAGGAAATGGCAACCCACTCCAGTATCTTTGCCAAGAAAACCCCATGGACAGTAACAAAAGGCTAAAAGTTATGACGCCGGAAGATGAGCCCCTCAGGTCGGAAGGTGTCCAATATGCTACTGAGGAAGAGCAGAGGGCAAGTACGAGTAACCCCAGAAAGAGTGAAGCGGCTGGGCCAAAGCCGAAAGGACGCTCAGTTGTGGATGTGTCTGATGGTGAAAGGAAAGTTCGATGCTGCAAAGAACAATACTGCATAGGAACCTGGAATGTAAGATCTATGAATCAAGGTAAGCTTGACGTGGTCAAAAATGAGATGGCAAGAATGAACATCGACATCTTGAGAATCAGTGAACTAAAGTGGACAGGAATGGGCGAATTTAACTCAGAAGACCATTATATCTACTACTGTGGCCAGGAATCCCGTAGAAAAAATGGTGTGGCCTTTATAGTCAACAAGACAATGAGAAAGGCAGTATTGGGATACAATCTCAAAAATGACAGAATGATCTCGGTCCGAATCCAAGGCAAACCATTCAGCATCACAGTAATCCAAGTATATGCCCCAACCACTGCTGCAGAAGAGGCTGAAGTGGACCAGTTCTATGAAGACCTACAACAGCTCGTAGAACTAACACCAAAAAATGATGTCCTCATCATCATAGGGGACTGGAATGCTAAAGTAGGAAATCAAAAGGTAACTGGAATAACAGACAAGTTTGGCCTTGGAGAACAAAATGAAGCAGGGCAAAGGCTAACAGAGTTTTGTCAAGAGAACACGCTGGTCATAGCAAACACCCTTTTCCAACAACCTAAGAGGCGTCTCTACACATGGACATCACCAGATGAGCAACACCGAAATCAGATTGACTATATAATTTGCAGTCAAAGATGGAGAAGCTCTATTCAGTCAGTAAAAACAAGACCTGGAGCTGACTGTGGCTCAGATCATGAGCTACTCATTGCAAAATTCAGACTTAAATTGAAGAAAGTTGGGAAAACCACAAGGCCATTCAGATTTGACCTAGATCGCATCCCCGATGAATATACAGTAGAGGTGAAGAATAGGTTTAAGGGACTAGATTTGATAGACAGAGTGCCTGAAGAACTATGGACAGAGGTCCGTGACATTGTAAAGGAGGCAGCACTCACTGCCATCCCAAAGAAAAAGAAATGCAAAAAAGCAAAGTGGCTGTCTGATGAGGCTTTACACATAGCAGAGGAAAGAAGGAAAGCTAAAGGCAATGGGGAAAAGGAAAGATTTGCCCAACTGAATGCAGATTTCCAGAGAACAGCAAGGAGAGATAAGGAGGCTTTCCTGAATGAACAATGCAGAGTAATAGAGGAAAACAATAGATTGGGAAGGACTAGAGATCTCTTCAAGAAAATTGGAGAAATCAAGGGAACGTTCCATGCAAAGATGGCCGTGATAAAGGACAAAAACGGTAGGGACCTAACAGAAGCAGAAGAGATTAGGAAAAGATGGCAAGAATACACAGAAGAACTATACAAGAAGGACCTCGACGTCCTTGACAACCACGATGATATAATCACTGACCTCGAGCCAGACATCCTGGAAAGCGAAGTTAAATGGGCCTTAGAAAGCATTACTAACAACAAAGCTAGTGGAGGTGATGGTATCCCAGCTGAGTTATTCAAAGTCTTAAAAGAAGATGCTGTTAAAGTGCTGCACTCAATTTGCCAACAAATTTGGAAAACACAACAGTGGCCACAGGATTGGAAAAGGTCAGTTTACATTCCAATCCCAAAGAAGGGCAACGTCAAGGAATGTTCAAACTATCGCACAATTGCACTCATTTCACACGCTAGCAAGGTCATGCTCAAAATCCTACAAGCTAGGCTCCAACAGTACATGGATAGAGAACTGCCAGAAGTACAAGCTGGGTTTAGAAGAGGTAGAGGAACTAGAGATCAAATTGCCAACATTCGCTGGATTATGGAGAAAGCAAGAGAGTACCAGAAAAACATCTACTTCTGCTTCATTGACTATGCTAAAGCCTTTGATTGTGTGGATCACAATAAATTATGGCAGGTTCTTAAAGAGATGGGAGTACCAGACCACCTCACCTGTCTCCTGAGAAACCTATATAAGGGTCAAGAAGCAACAGTTAGAACCGGATATGGAACAACTGATTGGTTTAGCATAGGAAAAGGAGTACGACAAGGATGTATATTGTCACCTTGCTTATTTAATTTATATGCAGAGTACATCATGCGAAATGTTGGCCTGGATGAATCACAAGCTGGAGTTAAGATTGCTGGGGAAAAGATCAATAACCTCAGATATGCAGACGATACCACTCTGATGGCAGAAAGTGAAGAGGACCTAAAGAGCCTTTTGCTCAGGGTGAAAGAGGAGAGTGCAAAAGTAGGCTTGAAGCTCAACATCAAAAAAACTAAGATCATGGCATCTGGGCCCATCACTCCTTGGCAAATAGAAGGGGAAGTCGTAGAAGTAGTGACAGACTTCACGTTCCTAGGATCCCAGATCACTGCAGATGGTGACTGCAGCCATGAAATTAAAAGACGCCTGCTCCTTGGGAGGAAAGCGATGGCAAACCTAAACAGCATGATAAAAAGCAGAGACATCACCTTGCCAACAAAAGTCTGCATGGTCAAAACAATGGTATTCCCCGTAGTAATGTATGGCTGCGAGAGTTGGACTATAAGGAAGGCTGAGCGCCGAAGAATCGATTCTTTTGAACTATGGTGCTGGAGAAGACTCTTGAGAGTCCCTTGGACTGCAAGGAGATCAAATCAGTCAATCCTAAAAGAAATCAACCCTGACTGTTCCCTGGAAGGCCAGATCCTGAAGCTGAAGCTCAAATACTTTGGCCACCAAATGAGAAGGGAGCATTCACTGGAGAAGACCCTGATGCTGGGAAAGATTGAAGGTCAAAGAAGAAGGGGACGGCAAAGGATGAGATGGTTAGACAGTGTCATCGATGCAACGAACATGAAATTGAGCAAACTTCAGCGGACGGTGGAGGACAGGAGGGCCTGGCGTGGTCTGGTCCATGGGGTCGCAAAGAGTCGGACTCGACTGTGCTACTGAACAACAACAACAACAAACAACAAGCCTAATACCCATGCTTCACTATGGTATTTAAGTTCCATAAATCCAGTTATAATACTGATGATATGAAGTGTGAAATGTAACATTTGTTGTAGGAATTCTAATGGAGAAGATTGTAGTGTAAAAAATGAAGTGAGAAATACATTCTGTTATATTTTCTCTCTACTGAAGGACCTCTCTGTAAATCACATTGGTGGTTCTGCCATCAGGTGCTAGGATCACAAGGCTGCTTGGTGAGCTCACTCTGGAGCAGGCCACATGGAACTGTCCATGTGAGAAGCAGTCATCTGTTAAGTCTTTGGACTTGTTGATGGTCATAGGTGACCCTGCTGGGGCAGCCTCCCTGATGGATTAAAGTACCCTGGCCCTGCTCCTACACCTGACAAACACCTGCCTTTCTGGTATAAGGGGGGGATTATGTTTAAAGGCATTAGGGAGACTGGGCCAGCAGCAGCACTAAGGCAATCCTGCTGAGCAAGCCTCCTTGATGGCTTTAAGGACTACGCATCCCTTCCAACCCTTGACAGGCGGTTGTCTGTCAGGTGTAGGAGGGGTAGCATGTCTGAAGGCATCAGGGAGGCTGCACCAGCAGGATTTCTAATGCGAAGCTGCTTGGACAGGCTCCCCAATGGCTTTCAATGCTCTGCCCCTGCTCCTGCACCTGACAGACAACTGCCTGTCAGTTGGTGGAGGGGTGAGTGGGAGTGTGTCTAAAGCCTTTGTGGAGGATGGCCCAGCATCACTGCTAAGGTGTTTCTGCTTGGGTGGCCTCCCTGATGGATTAAAGTACCCTGGCCCTGTTTCTCCACCTGACAGACACCCGCCTGTCTGGTGTTGGGGGGGAGTGTGTTTAAAGGCATCAGGGAGGCTGGGTCAGCAGCAGCGCTAAGGCAATCCTGCTGAACAAGCCTCCCTGATAGCTGTAAGCATTCCACCCCCTCTGACAGGCAGATGCCTGTCCTGTGTAGGAGAGGGAGGGGTATTGCAAGCCATTGTGGAGGCTGAGCCAGCAGGATCTCTAAGGCGTTACTGTTGGGGCAGGCTCCTTGATGGCTTTAAGCACCCTGCACCTGCTGCTGCACCTGAGAGACAGCTGCCTGTCAGGTGTAAGAGGTGGGGGGAGCGTGTTTGAAGTCATGGAGGAGGCTGGGCCAGCAGCATTGCTGCACCTCACAGGTGGTTGTTAGCCATTCCTGATTTCCTCAACTGTCATTAGCTCTCTGCAGTCTCCTGTAACTGGATTGTTGGGGGGGTTTTACCTCAGAACACTGAGCTCTGCAGCTGACCAATCAAAGAGTGGGGGTGCAAGGAGGCAGCAGCCTGGCAGCCAGATAGGAAGCAATGGGGGAGCACATTTGACCCCATTTGACCCCTCAGGGGTCAAATTTCTAAAAATCCCTTAGTGAGCATCTACATCATGGTAGGAGTGCTCTCCCTGAATTATGTGTTTCTAGGTCCAGGGGTTTGACCAGGCTGCACTCCCAGATCTCCAAGAATTTCCCATCTCAGAGTTGGGAACCCTAACAGATATTTAATGTCAGAGAGTATTTCACATCTGAATGCAAGATGCAGGTATGGATGGACTGGTGGGATAAAATAGAAAGACATGCACCAGGGAACTGCAGCTAACTTCAGCTTCCCCACACATGTCCCAAAATTTTTACAGATGGATACTTGCCTTTCATACTATGATGATGTCACCACAGGAAACAATGCCTGTGCAGAAAATATGACAGCCAGCAAAGTATAAATTAACCCAAGAAGTCTTTTGTGAAAACATATGAATCTGTCTTAGTGAGGCCGCTAGTCCACCTACTCTGACTGGCAGTGGTTCTTTATGGTCATAGGAAAAGAGCCTTCTATCTGAGATTCTTTTAGCTAGAGATGCTGGGGACAGAACCTGCAACCTCTCCCCTTTGTTCTATGTAACTGTGACTGTCATAAATCCCGAGCAGGGCAGATGAGAGCCCTGATCAACTCTGGGTGTGCCCGAGACTTAATCAGTCCCCACAGCACTTCCCAAAGTGGCACAGCCACCCAGAGCGTGAGCCAGCCTGGGAACTGAGCTCATATCTCCAGAATGTCATTGTGACAGTTATCCACACAGGACAGCTGATGTTTTGACAACCATAAAAAGAGGTAAGTGCATCTGCAGCTGTTGACCTTCCCCACAGTCAGGCTGAGTTGACAACTCTTCACCTAGTTTAATTGTAGATTCTGTTACATTGCCATAAACAGCAGTTGCATTTCCTAGTGAAATGAAGGATAGCAAAAGCACTGAATGTCCTAAGCCTCTTAGGATTTGGGAAGTACCAGTTCCAAGTTAAGAGGAGGCTGCCTCACAGAACACCGCTGCCACAACCTTTCTGACATTTTTGAACAACAGAGTACTTGGTCCACCTAAGAGTAGGCAAATAGTCTGCTTTAAGGAGACATCTGAAGCCATACTTGCAATTAAAAAAACTATGCCTCTCTTCCAAAAATGAATGAAGACAAGGTCATTATGAATCTAGATAAGGGTCATTCACATGGTTCCAAGAGGTGTCTGATACATAAAAACCAGCCCGCACAGGGCAGTTTTTCTGGAAAATATGACAATTGTAGAACTGAACAGACACCAAATGAATCAACTAAAATATTAAGTCACAGATAGGCTGAGGGACTTTAGTTATGGTATGTTACTCTTAGAGTCCACAAGGAAGCCCATGAAAGCCTCTCCTATCAGCACTCAGCAGCTGCTACCTAGACATCCACTGAAAAGGGTAGGGGTATCAGACTGACCTCTCTCATACTGTCTTTCTGCGGTAGATAGACTCTAACCATCAGTAAAGGGGGGGATTTGGCTCACCATCACCTTCAGCAGTTTTCAAATAACAGGTCTACAAGCCAGTGGCACTGTGCAGGTCAATTCATCCATGGAACAGAATTAGTGGCATTCATTTGTTAATATAAGACTCTCTAGCATGATGGATAGGAGTTACACTCTTGTTTCACACTGAAAAATGGGGGTGAATGAGGCATAGCTGAGTTCCCTAGTCAGTTTGGCCACAGTCAAGCCACTGTCTCTCTAGGTCAGAAGGACATCCATATGTAATAAATACAAGGACATCAGTAATGGCCCATCACCAGATAGGGTTTTGAATTTTCTATGGAGCAATGAAGGAAAGCTCCATAAATATGAAGTGTTCCCAGCAGGAGTACTAGGCCGGTTACAAGTCTCAGAACCTGGTTAAACTCAGTTTATATAGGGTGGAGAAAGGCAGCGTAGTTTTACTCTGTTTATTGTTGTAGTTTATTATTGAAGGCATACAGAACAAGATTCCAAGGCACAATAGTGTGCTTGCGTGTGAATTAAAATATAAAAAAAGAAAAGCTATTGAGTAATTCCTGGTCTGATGGATTCATAGACAGGAGGTCGTGGTTCTGTCACCAGCTTTACTGCTTATCTGCCTCAGATAAGTAATTTATCCTCCTTTATCTTTCTACAGCTTTGATGTTCTTCACAATTTTGTGGGTGGGTGAAACCATGCTAGAAAAGTCTTTCAAGGCTAATCTGCCAAGGAGTGCAACAGAAAGAAAGGCTGTTCCAGATGTTTACACCCATGATATGGGAAGCACAATTTACGGCCCAGTGTTGGGGAGACGGGTCCATGGGTATCTTTTAGTTTGGGGTGGAGTCACACAAATATTTACATTACTCCCCCTCAAATAAAAATATATTTAAAGAACAGTTACATGTCACCTTTCTCTTTATATAATTTATTGATTGATTGATTGATTGATTGATTGATTCAATTTATATCCCACCCTTCCACATGGGCTCAGGGCAGCAAACAAGAGGCACAAGGCCATAATCAACACTAAAACATAGAGGCAAAGCCATAGATAAATAGTAAGACTGCAAAACAATAAATAATCCATTATCACTAAAACAGTTAAAACAGTTAAAGCTAAAACAGTTAAAACAGTGGAAGCTAATTTTTCAACTCGCCTACAGGCCTCCAATGGTCTTTATCACATTTCTTTTTCATATTCCCTTCAAAACTGCTCAGGATAGTTTTATAAGGATTCACCCTGTTTTTTATTCACAGCTCCTGTGACAGTTGGGTAGCTTAGCGATGATGTCCAGGAGCACCTAGTAAGCTTTATGATTGGACCGGGATTCAAAACGGGACTCCCATCCAAATTCCAAAATTCTATCCACACCCATACCAGGCCATCCTATACCAGTGCTGTTCTTTGCTGCTTCCCTCCTGTGTCTTGTAGTGAGGCCATGGCTCACACACTTCCCAAGGTGCACATGGAACAGAGGGAATTCTGAGGCCCTCAGCCAAGTAGGGCATCTGTGGCATATTTATTCAAACACACGCAAATGGCTACTCTTCCAGAATGACAGATGTGGCAGCTATTCAGCCCTTTCAGAAAGGAACAAAAGCCCTCTCCAGGAGCACAAAGGCTGTAAGTGAGTTGTGCCTAAATAGGAGCCACCTGCCAGAGGCCCCTTGCGCTCCCCACCCCCTCATTTAGCCAAACCTGCATCCCAGCATTGGAAACAGCTTGTATAAACAAGGGAGTGCTTCCGCCCAAGCTGTGCTTCATCACAAACTCCTTAATCTTGAAAAAAAGTAAGACCCTCAGGTACCAAGGTTCCCTATCCCAATCTTCTTTGAAGTAACAATGTACATGTCACAATTCCAAACACATTTATGCGAGCAGAGAGAAAACAACAGCCACCAAGGGAACATTATGCCACCTACTGTCATCACAGGCAAAACAAGTGGGCAGGGGTGATGACTGTAATGTTAAGAGACTAGGTCAAAAGGCTCCATGTAGGTGGTATAGGTACCCTCTGGTTGCATGGTGTTTCAGAGTGATAGGGGAATCAGTACAGTGGTCACACAAAGGATGATGCAGAGAACAGTTATGTTGCAGTAAGATTTAATGGGGCCAAATATCTATCTTGTTATTTTTGAGACAAAGTTTATTTCCAGAAATCAGTACAGGTTGTTGGCATATTACATGCTCTCTCTCTCTTCTTCCCATTCTGTTACTAACCTTTAAAACATATTTAGATTCTATTAAGTGGTCTTTTCCATCCTATGATCCAAAATAAGGGAAGGGATATCCACTCAAAGAAGAGAGGAAGAGCAAGATCATAACCCCACAACCAATTTTCCTTGCTTTAGGCTACCCATACACTTATGGCTAGCTGTTGGACAAGTTAATCTTCAGCGCTCCATAAAAATCCTACTAGGGAAGTTTTGCAAGATTTGCCATGCAATCTTATGCAGAGTTACTCCAATCTAAACCCACTGATTTCATTGAGCTTACACTGGAACAATTCTGCATAGAACTGCTCTGCTGGTGGTTTCTTCCACATCCAGGTATGACAGAATTGCTTTCTGGAGCATATGGTTCAGTGAGATGGTTGTGGGAAGCTTGCATGTAGATCAGTTGGTTTTGAAGTTCAAAGAAAGTTTTTAAAATTACACTGATAACACCCAACAATCTATCCAAATATCCTGGCTATGCACTAGAAGTCTTAATCCACTGCCTGACTGCTTGGTTAAATGGCTAAGAGCAAACAAATGGAGACTGAATCCTGACAAGATGGATGTAATGCTGGCGGAAAGCTGAGGACTTGAAAGACATTGTACTTCCCATTTTTGAGAGATAAATTGACACATGATGGCTCAGTTAAGAGCATAAGAGCTACATTGGACCCAGCATTACCACTGGAGAAGCAAGTTAATGCAGCTCCAAAAAATTCATTCTCTCAGTTTCATTAAGCTTGGAAGATGGCCACCTATCTTGACTCAGCCAATCTAGCCACCTGGATCCATGCCATGGTAACATCAGCACTAGACTACTGTAATGCACACTACATGGGTCTGTTCTTGAAGTCAGCTTCAATAGAATGGTTCAGGAAAGTTCTTTATAAAGGGGAAAGGGACTGTGGACTAAACGACTATGTACAGGATGTATCCATCTGTCTGTCACTTGTGTTATCTGTTGTCACTGCATTGTTTTACACTGAAGCCATACTATTTTTCATTGTATCTGCATTGTATCTAATATGCTATGTTTGTTCGATTCTGTAATTCTAGCCCTACTACATTGCTTATTAGAAAAGAACATCATCTCATCATATCAATTTACACTGCGTAATCTGCTTTGAGTCTCAGTCAAAAAGGCAGACTATAAACATAATAAATCTGTCAGTCAGTATGGTGCAGTGTTTTGAGCATCAGGCTAGGATCTGGGACATCTGGATTCCTACTCTGCCATAGAAGCTTGCTGGATGATTTTGGCCAGTCACACTCTCAGTCTAACCTACCTCACAGGGTTGTTGTACAATCTTTTTAATGTTGAATATAAATATACCTCACAGGGTTGCTGTGAAAATACAATGGAGAGGGGAAAAATGTTGTAACCCATTTCGGACCCCCACTGGGTCCTCATAAATGAAGTAAATAAATAAGATTACGTATTACAAGCTAGGAACCTGCAAGGAATCACAAGAGAGGGGAACCATTTGGAAATCTCCACCTCCAGGATTCTATGAATTCAAGGGACTGAGCAGTCTAAATCTTCCCCCTTTAACTACCCCTCAGCCACCCTGAACATATCATTCTGGAGACATTCAATCTTTTTTTCTGAACGTTTCTCCAGCCCCTTTATCTTGTGGTTAATTTACAAATCCCCCTCCCCAAACTAGGTAGAGCCCTTTATTAGTCTGTGAGCAGGTCTAAAACTTCCATCATCCACACCAGGGCTAGTGACTTTACTGTAAGGTATAACAAATGGGGGATCCATGAGACTCATGGGAAGAATCCTATTCTTTCCCTTGCTGGCTTGCTGAGCCACTTGCTCACCGGGTCCCACACCTGCCTACCCACCCACATCACCACCACCTTACGCAGCAATGAAGAGGAGGTGACAGTTCCTGCCCCCCTCTGGCTGTCTGCCTCTGCCACAAGGAGGTAGGGCAGACAAAAAAGCACTGTTTGCACAAGCAGAGACAATGCTCCTTCCCCTGTTGGGAGGGTATTTAACGCTCCCTTCATTTTGTTAACTTTTTAGATTTTTCTGCAAACCTGGGGTTCGCCCTGGTTTATAGAAATAACTCCCATCTTTCTCTACATGGCCCTGATCCTGAGAGTTAAGGATTGACAGCTGGATCCATGTTGAGGATTAGATAGGAACCCACAAGGATGGGAGGTGGGGCTACACTGCAGCAAAGCTGTTGATTCTTGGGGTGCTCCCAAGCATCACCATCTCTCCATGCTTTTTAGGTGATTTTCCAGAGGCTCCCAAAATCCCACTGGTTCTCTTGGAGGGAGATCTGGTTGCAGGGGTCTTGTCTCAGGCTCCTCATGAGTGGCAGCAGAGCTTCTGGAAGTCTAGGATCATTCTGAAGCAAAAGCACGGAGTTGTGCAGTCATGGAGCCATGTCTGCATAAGCTCTGAGTACTCGCACAAGAGAGTATTGAGCCTCATCATAACATCAATGAAGATAAGACCTACACCATGAGTACTTGTAAATGCAACATCTAAGATTCTGAAGACCTTCTGATTAAGCCCCTTTAAATTGCCCAACAAAAGGGAATGAGGTCCCCCCCCCCTTTCCTCTTCCATCAGTGGCTGCAACGGGACTGGGATGTAAAGATCTACAAAACATTGTGGGTGTAAAAAAGATTTAACTATTGTTATCTGAACATTTCAACACCTTCCACAACTTTTTTTTACCAATTTGAACTTAAAATACAACTTCTCCTGTTTTATTGTATGGGATTTAAAAAGGAGACTGATTAATATCATTTACAGGTAATGTTTTCCCTCAAATGGATTACAATCTCCATTAACTTTGTAACCCTTTTATATAAGACTGTACTTTACTTCTAAAAATTTATGGGAGATTGAGTGTTCCCTGGGTATACTAAAAGATTACATATTGTCTGGGCTACATGGAATGATATTTAGACTTTAATATGGCTACCGATGTTTGGGAACAGTAGTCAGCTTTGTGAGACTCATTGAAAACACAAGTACGGAGCTTGCTGACTTTGCTGAATAGACTTAAACTTGGACCCAGCACAGAAATGGTTTTTCAAAATATGTATAAGGAGACAGATAACCCAGATGATTTAGATGTTACACAAGAGACGCAATTTTCTTGGGAACAATTCCAAGATACTAGAAAATGAAATTCAATGGGCAATCAAAGAAGCCTTCGAGAGACTCTATGATAAGGAGCAGAGTATTCAACTGGAAACTACAACCAAGAGGGAAGACATACAGAGACAACAGATTTAAGCTAAACAACAGGACTTCAATCAAGATGATTCAGTTTATGGAATGATCTCCTCAGCCAAAGAAAAGGCAAGAAGCTACACAGCACAAAACAACAGATCCATGAAAAACGTGCTAAACTTTTCAACTTTTGAAATGGCAAAGGAGAATATACAAAATTGGCTGATCTTTTTAGGCAAAGAGAACTGTCCAATTTCTGAACTGGTAAGAGAGAATATATTCTTGTTAGAAGTTAAAACAGAGATAATGGAATACTCAACTATTTTAAGAATGGAATATAGATGGGAAGAAGAAATAACAAATCTTTCCATATATAAAAAGATAAGACACAGAATTATGACTATAATGAAAGAAGACCACAGAAAAAAAGAAAAGAATCAAGTATTATAACTAAAATGATATAGGGAATCCTAGCTTATGTATAATTGACTAAAATTAGTTATAGCTGAAATTGAATCAATAACATAATAGTAAAGATGACGATTGCTAATATAAACATAAAGCAAATATTAGGTGTTAAAATATGAGTTTAAAAAATAGAAATATGATATAATTTGAATATGAAGGCTATTAATTGCTGTAACTCATTACGAGAGAGTATAATGGATTTAGATATTGATAAACTTTAACATGAAGTGACAAATACTTTCTTTTTTTATTCTTGCTTACACAATATTCTCTTTTATAGGCAGATATAAGGAAACCTGATTTAGGTATAACTGAAATTGAAGTTATAATACCAATTCAATTACCTTTATTGGCATTGACATTAAAAAGAGTAATATACAAAAGATAAGGTAAGAGAGACTAGCACTTTGGATTTTCCATAGTTTAATTCTAATTGGTTGGTTTTGCAGTACTCTTGGAAGCAATTTAATAAGCGAAGCAAACCCACTTGGGAGCATGACAATAAAACTGCATCATCCACATAAAGCAAGATTGGGACGTTAGTAGAACCCAGTTTGGGACTATGGCCATCCACTTGGGTTAAAAAGGGGGCAAGGTCACTTAGGAAAAAGTTGAAAAGCAGGGGTGCAAGGACACATCCCTGTTTGACACCTTTGCTGGTAGAAATTTTGGGGGTTAATCTCCCTTGAAGCAGAGTATCTGATTTGACATGAGGTGGACATATGAAGTCTGCTAATTAAAAAAAGGAGTCTCTTGCCCAAGGAAGTATCGGCCATTTTCTCCCAGAGGCAATTCCTGGGGATAGAATCAAAAGCCCCTTTAAGGTCCAGAAATGCCACATATAATTTGGATCTTCTGCACCCTGTATACTTATTAACTAAATGAGAAAGAAGCAAACAGTGATCCAAAGTCAATTTCCCCTGCCTAAAGCTGATTTGCTCTGGGTTAATAAATTTCTGAGCTGTTAACCAATTGTGGAGTTTGTTTGTAATAATTTAGCGTACAAAGGAGGCTAATAGGTCTAAAATTTGCAGGGTTTGACTGGTCACCCTTCTTAAAAACTGGGACTATGATTGCATTAGTCCATGTTGTGGGCATATGCCCTGTTAACTTTACAATGGTAAAAAAAGCAGCCAGAGGGGTTGCCCACCATTCAGGATCAGCTTTTAGGATTTCTGTAGGTATCACATCAGGACCAGGAGCTTTGCCTGATTTTAGTTGGTCAATAAGAGAAACAACTTTGTCAAAAGTTACGGAAGAAGTTATAATATAATAGTAAAGAGGATGAATATTAATGCATTGTAATCATTTGATTTTGAATTATGAAAATAGAAATATGATATAACTTTAATATGAATTTTGATATGTACATCAAGATAATGTAATTGTTTAAGTTACATGAAAGAACTTATAAAAAGGCTTCGATGATTCCAATATAGTAACACACATGTCATAACTGAAGTTAAAATGGAAAATGATAATCTCTTCTGTTCCTGTTTCTACTTACATACTGTTTCTCTAAAGGATGATAAGCATGAAGGTGGGTAGTATGCTATTCTTTGATTATATATAGTAGAAAGAAGAAGATATTAGATTTATACCCCACCCTTCACTACCCAAAGGTGTCTCAGAGAGGCTTACAAACTCCCTTCCCTTCCTCTCCCCACAACAGACACCTTGTGAGGTAGGTGGGACTGAGAGAGCTCTGACAGAAACTGCTCTTTTTCAAGAACAGCTCTTATCAGAACCATGGCTTGCCCAAGGTCATCCAGCCAGGTGCAAGTGGAGGAGTGGGGAATCAAACCCAGTTCTCCCAGATTAGAGTCCGCGCACTTAACCACTACACCAAACAGAAACAATAGTAGTCTGTTTAGATATATTAATAGACGGAGATTTTTAATAAGGATGAAAAATAATTAATAGTATGAATTTTTGAAAATATATACTAGAAATACTAGTAGTTTATTTAGACAAAAGTTGGTAAGATAAAGTGTTGCTAAGATGATAGTCTCCGTTATGGTAAAAGTTTTAGTTAACATTGTTAAATTATGTATGAGAAATTTGAGTAGATATTATGACAATGTAATACTCTCACTTTTTATCTTTTCTTTTTGAAAATTAATAAAATATTTCTTTTTAAAAAACGAAACCACAAAGACGCACAGGGGGTCACATCATTTCCTCTTGTATCCCCCTTTCCTATGCTACATCCTCTTTCTCCCTTCTTGGAACCACCCTTCCTTCTCTCTTTCCCCTGCTTCCTTCTCTCCTTCTCACACACCAATCAACCTTTCTTTTATCTGCCCCCACAGCCTTCAGCTTTCATTATTATATATTTCCTTCATTTATACCCCACCTTTCTTCCCAATGGGGACCCAAAGCAGCTTACATAATTTCTTCTCTTCCATTTTATCCTTACAGCAACACTGTGAGGTAGATTAGGCTGAGAAAGAGTGACTGGCCCAAGGTCACTGTTGTGTTGTGGGTTCGACGCATGAAGAACCAGGACACAGCGTGATTGTTAGCTCATAGTTTACTAGTACACACAAAAGAACAGAGAATACCGGCCAGATGGCCAGTTATATACAGTCCCTGTGGACCATCCCCAGGTCCCTATTAGTGGGTTTAAACTTCCCACCAAGGTTCTCATTGGCGCCCTGTTGAGGTTTCAGGATCCTAGCCCTATTGTCTCTGTCAAGCTCTGGTAAAGGTTGCCGGTGCCTAGTGGCGGTCAGCGGACATAACAGTCACCCAGCAGGCTTTAATGGAAGGAGGGGGGCTCTGGTCTGGAACCCTAACCACTATATAACACTGGCATTCACCTTTCCCTCCTTCCATCCCACTGGCAGCCTCTTCCTGGGAATAGGGAGTTGCAAGAGTCATACAGTAGCAAGTCACTCACATGAGTTGTGTGGTGGACAGTGCCAAATCTTGCCAAGTTGTGCAAGTTGTATAAAGGCTGCTGCTGAGCCCAGGCAAATGGTGTGGCATCAAATTGTCTGATAGCTTCCACTGCACCTGGATGAGTTGCACAAACTGCCCAGTAGCAAATTGCCTAGTAGCTGTTGCTGGCCCTGGCCCGGCCTCCCTCCAGAGCAGGAAGGAAGGGAGCAGGGGTTGTCTGGGGGGCCAAAATAGCCCTGGAAAAGACTCTGCCTTTCTCACTGCCTTTTACTGAAAGAAACCATGGACTGAAAGCTGGCAATACTGTTGCTGTTACCTAACAATCCCACAATGGCTACTGAAATCTCCTTTAAAGATACAGGTACTGCTTCATTATTTGTGGGTGTTTTAACCCCTCCAATACTATTGTTGCTTTTTGGCTTCAGATTTTTGTGCAAACTTGGGGCTTTTCTCAAGTTTGTAGAAAAATCTGTCTTGTCTGTCAATGGCTCCAGCCTCTGGATTTAAGTATCCACAGATCTGGCCATGTTAATCAGGATGCAATTTTTGCATCTTCATTATTTTCCATTTTAGTTAAACCCATCTGCTTACCACTTTTTCATTCATGTGATGAGCTGTCCATTAATATGAATTACACACATTTTTATCAATACTTCCTGCCATAGAGCTGCAGCAGATTAACCCATCTAATTTTTTCCTAGAACTCTCTGAGTACAAAGCACCTATGATTGGAGCTACTTTATCTACAGTACAAAAGAAGACTGGCATTGAAATTAATCACTCCTCACTACTTAGCACAACAGGACCAATGGATTACTAAAAAGAGGACCTTGTTGTAATAGGTCACTGTGAATAAGACAGGATGCACATCAAACATATAATCACAAAGTACCTTGTACACAGGCTTTATGATGGAAAATGAGTAAAAATCTTGCAAATTCAGGTCATCCTCTGGTATATATAATTCCATTTTGGTCATGGACTCCCCTGAACATTCCAATATGCTCTAAAATCTGTTTGCTTTCTGATCTGTCATTCAGAGAGTCTCCCTATCCACTGGCTGCTTTGCCTGAGTCCTGCCTCCAACATTCTAAACAGTTTACACTTCCTCTCCCCCCCACAGCCAGTCAGAACACAGAGGTCATTTGCATATGTGGTCTGATTGGGCTTTGCCTCGGAACACAGAGGTCATTTCCACATGCAGCCTTTGTCTCTAACATTCTAAACAGTTTGCCGTTGCTGTTCTGAAGTTTCCCCTTAGTGCCTGCTGGGGGAACCATTGTTGCCGATCTCCAGGTGAGGGCTGAAGATCATTCAGAATTACAACTGCTTTCCAGATGGCAGAGATCAGTTCCCCTGGAGAAAATGGAGGACTCTGTGTCCTTATATCCTGCTGAGATGGCCCCTGTATGACAGCCAATGTGACGTAGCAGTCAGGGCTTCAGAATACGATAGAGGCTGCAGGTGGGGGGGGTGGAAAGCTGAAGAGTGAGGAGAAAATAAAGGTAGGCTGATGATTGGCTGGGAAGGAGTCAGGGTTGCCAACTCCAAGTGGGAAATTCCTGGAGATTTGAGGGATGGAGTCTGGAGACGGTGGGGTTTCAGGACGGGTGGGACCTCAGACAGGTACAATGCCATAGACTCCACCCTCCAAACAAGCCATTTCCTCATGGGAACCATTGTTGCCCATCTCCAGGTGGGGGCTGGAGATAACTCAGAATTACAACTGCTCTCCAGGAGAGAGGGGCTCTTCACACCAGCCAATCTCCAGGTGATTTACAACTCCACTCAGAATTACAACTGCTCTCCAGGAGGGAGGAGATGGAAACCTGAAGTCAGAGGGACAGATCAAGGTAGGTTGATGGTTGGCTATGAAGGGGATAGGTTGCCAACTCCAGGTTGGAAAATTCCTGGAGATTTGAAGGGTGGAGCCTGGAGAGGGTGGGGTTTCAGGAAGGGTGGGACCTCAGACAGGTACAATGCCATAGATTCCACCCTCCAAACCAGCTGTTCCCTCATGGGGAACCATTGTTGTCAATCTCCAGGTGAGGGCTGGAGATCACTCAGAATTACAACTGTTCTTCAGGTAGCAGAAATCAGTTCCTCTGGAGAAAATGGTGGACTCTGTGTCATTATACCCTGCTGAGGTCACCACAGCAAATTGACACTGAGTGCCCAGAACTGGGGCACCTGCCCAGAGCATCTTTCTAGAGCCCGTTGTATTTATTTCCACAACGGGCCCTATTCCTAGTTAAAGATAAAACAGATTTTTTTAAAAGCACATTTTGAAAATACAATCTCAGCCTAAAACTTCCTCACAGGACGTTGTTTTGGGAATAAAATGAAGGAAAGGAGAACAACGTAAGCTGTTTTCAGTCTCCATTGGGGTATAAATGAAGTAAATAACTAAATGTTGCTTCATCTTTTCTTTTTAATCCCCCTCTTGGAAGCACATCTTTATGTGGTGAGGGGGTTTGTATGCATTATCAAAGCTGAAAGCAATACTGTCAAGTGGCTAAACTCCTAGCACAGTCAGTCAAAGCAGAATTGGTCACAGCTGAAACACCAGACTACAGTACATCCACCCCCTTCAAGGAACAATGGCAACATCAACAGAAGAGAATGGACAGCTCCAATGGTGCAGCAGCAGTAGTGGAAGGTGACACTGGGGAAGGATCTCTTCCAGACAAGGGCAGGCAGTGCCCCTTCAGCTCATCCTCATTAGTACTGAGTACAAGGAACCAATAGTAAGCCACTTCTGATCATCTCTTACCTTGAAAACCGTATGATGAGTTTAATTCATAGGGTCACCATAGGACAGAAGCAAGTTGATGGCACTTACACACACGCACGCACACACCCCTAGCTTTAGAACTTTCAATGTACTAGTTTGTCTAGGTTTAGGGAACTTCGTGTGTGGAGAAACTGTGAATTACTCACCTGCCAACTAAACTAGTACAGCCCAGACTCCTCAGCAATAACCAGGCCAAACCAGATATAATGTGGGACAGTCACAATTAGAAAGAATTTCCCACGTTTTTTTAAAAAGAGACTCAAAACTGCTGCACCAAGGAAGGAAATTGTTGTTTGTGGTTTAGTTGTTAGATTATTTGTTTTATTCATTTCTTAAAATATTTATATTCTACTATTCCTCATGGCTCAAGACGGCTTACAGATTAGATGAGAGTACTAGACTAGGATCTGGGGGGCCCAGAGGTTCAAATCCACACTTGGAAGCGTGCCAGGTAGTCTTGGGCCAGTCACTTGCTCTCAGCTAAACCTACCTCACAGGGTTGCTGTTCTGAGGATGAAATGAAACAGGAAAGAACAATATACCATCCACATCAGTGTAAATTTAGAACCCTCTCCAATACCACTTCAAGTATGACCAAGAATTAGGCCAAAGTGGCCTGGGGAAATGACTGTTTCTCAAATCTCCTTCAGACATTAAGAGCTACAAAGGAAACAGGAAACATGAGCACGTGCCTGCTCTCTGTATGTCTCATTATGTCCAGCACCTTTTGCAGGAGTCTTTCCCCATCACAATTACATTTTTTGAAATGAGCATCTATTGGTTACTCATTTCTTTTTTGCTGTCTACATGTCTTCCCATAAAGTTATGCTTCTATCATCTATTCTTAAGGTATTGTATTGGGGACAAGACATGTAGTGTTTATGAGAAGCTTGGGGATATATGTTGTAACATAATTAATGGGGGGGGATTCTTTCTTTTCTTCCCATAATACTGTGCAGTCAACCCTCCTGCTGGGAAGCTGACTGCGTGTATATTACATAAATACAACTGAAAGACATTCTGGCACATGTCCAGTGCCATAGGGGTAGTCATGGTAACCTGTTGCCACAAAAACAAAAATTATTCCTGTGGCTAGGGAATGTATCCTACTAGCTTTTCCACTAGCAAAAGAGGGAGGAGGGAACCCCTTCGACTACTAAAAAGGCTATGCCATGGGTAGTAATTTTGTAAACTGCCTTGAGTTGTGGCAAAATAGGTGTTCTATAAATAAATAAATAGTGGGGGTTGTGTAGACAAAAGCAACACAAGACAGTGGCTAAACAGATAAGAGGAAATGGAACAAATGAAATGGAAAAGCTGGTAAGAGACAACCTCAGTCATACCGTGGCGTAAGCTTCTGTTGACTAGAACCTGCTTCATCAGATGCATTAAGTGCATCATTGGTTGGCAAATATATTTTCTCATGGTTGGAAAGAACCTGCAAACAGTTGAGTCAGAAGGCCATGAAATACAAGAGGTACAAGCTGTGACATCTATGCAAAACTCAAGTGTATACAGGATGCACAGACTGACCTTTCACAACCACAATAAGTGGTAATAACACAGTTTCCCAGGTATCACTAAGTTGATTAATATCTGTAGTGGGCGAGAAAAGCCTCAGCTGTATTCAAGCCTTGATATGTTACACTTACCAATAAATACTAGGAACATTTTTTTCACATGCCCAGTACATTATATATCTTTTAAAAATTAAGAGCAAGCATCATGTGGTGGTTAAGAGTATCAGACTATTATCTGGGAGACCCAGGTTCAAATCCGTTCTCTGCCACAGAAACTCACTGAGTGATTTTGGTCCAGTCCCATTCTCCCAGCGTAACCTACCTCACAGGATGTTGTTTTGAGGATTAAATGGAAGAGCAGAGAATAAGGTAAGCCACAGTGGGTCTCCACTGGGGAGAAAGGAGGGGTATAAATGAAGCATACAGATTTTTTAAATGTTTCTGTAAATACTTTGCTTAGGAAAAAATTGTCTTTCTTACTGAAAGGCACCATGTTGCAGGCTCCAATAACTTGAATCCTAAATTTTGAGGAGTTTGGGGGAATGCAGTGCATGACCAAGATTGTTCTTAGTACAGAGACATAAAAATTGTGAATGCTATATGCTTTAAAAAAAAAAGGAAAAAGCTTATTAGGTTCTCACTTAAGATTCACTACATATACAACATCATTTTTATTACAGAGAAGATAAATGCCAAATATGGATGCTTGAATTACTACATTTAGTTTACAGTTCTGCTCACAAAAAAATTAGTGAGAGAAACAACACAATGTTATCCTACTATTTTATCACAAGCAGAAGGAATCAAACATCATAGTCTTAACTTAAAATATATTTTATAACCACACAGTCTTGACTTAAAATATATTTTATAAAAACTAGAGCTGTACGTTAGAGAACTTCCCACACAATACTTGCAAGATTCAAAGTATAACAGAGAAATAAAACTATTTTCTTTAAATAAAATTACTTTTTTGCTTTGAAGCCTCACTAAAAAAACAAAATGGTCATAATTTTGTAATTGTCCTCACAAACATTTTATAGAATATAGACTGAGACAGCTGTTCATGATTTATACAAGCAATCTCTGTTCCTTAGAATGATGAACATTCTGTTGGTTCCTTGAGCATTACAGCCAACCCCCTTCCCAATTCTGCGATAAGAAACTTCTGAGTTGTCTTAGCAAACAATTAACCACTTCTACATGCAGATAGGAGGCTGTGTAAAACTGTTGCCGTTTTGCATTAAAAGCCCATCCACAGTTTCTTCATTCAGACAGGGGATTTGTTGGGATTCATGCCAGTTTAAGGAGCCTTTCTAGCTACATTTTCCCAAAAGCTAAACAAAGCAGAGTTCAGTGCAGCAGATTAAACTCCATATGCTTCTTTACTCACTCCGGGCTTTGGCAGGGATTATTGCAGCCAGGTCCTTTGTAACCAGGTTAAAGCCTGAGCGACCTGGCTAGCTGGCAGGCATCCCTTTGCATCAAAGCAGTCATTATAGCATTTTGTGAGATATTTAAGGAAGGAAGCACAGCTTTCTACTGGCACCCCTCCTGTGGCAGCAGCACCAGAGCATCCAATACAGGTGCCTGCATGCAAGTCCTGTTAAAGAAACAGACAGAAGAACAGAAGTGAAAGCACTAGTGCTGCCACTTTTTATCTTGAGTTTTTAAGTCTCAGTCTTTAGTTTAGAAAACCACACATCCCAGACCTTTTCACCATTCCACAATTTGGCTCTAGCTTAGTTCCACTCTCTGCCTTGTATTAGATGAGAAGGGACCAACAATAGACTTTCCCCCACTCACTCTCTTCCCCTCCTCCATTGCATGCAACTTTAAACAACCTTCGAAGTATTCCCCTCCACTCCCCAAAACAATATTACACAGCAGGGGGAATCAGTTTGAGGGCTCTTTGAAATGAACACCTAAGTAAACTCCAAGTATTTTAGGTAGCTGCAGAATCATGGGTTCATTTTTTTTAAGCTGGAGCATGGAGGGAGACAAAGGCCTAGTCTCTCTCCCCTTGAGGTAGTAGGCAATTGCAATTTAAATGGGCTTCAGGTGGGAGGGGACAGAGTATACAAAAACAAGGTGCTATGAGTCAACACATTTCAGAGAAATAGTACAGGACACAGTGGGCAGGGGAAACAAATAGATCAGAGAAAATTGAACTCATCAAGGGAAAGGAAGAGAAGCTGCCCTCAATCAAAGGCAGAAAGATTGAAGAGTGGAAAGTAACCCGTTGAGTCAGCTGGTTATTTAGAGAGCCATAATCAAAAGTGCAGAGCAGCCGACACTCTTAGTGCCACAGTTTTAGGCACCATTCTTCACCTAAATAATGGAAATAGAAAGGATTGCATAAGCAGTCACAGAAGAAGCAGAGCTGTATTTTGATGAAGGCAGGAGCTCCAGTTTGGCCACTATGAACATCAAGGACAGCACCAAAACCAGATAGGCAAGGCTGCATATAATACCCATTTCCCTAGCTAGAACTGCATACCTGTATGCAGGCAAAAACCCATTCAAATATGTGCTCAAGGAAACACAGCTTAAGTGATCCATTACTTCAAAGCCATGACAAAAAAGACAGTTCTCCACATTGGTGTACATTTATAAGTAATCCTTTCAGGACAGGAACCTTCTTTCATCATACTGCAACATTTCTCTGGTGCCCTTCATCCTGCCAATGGTATGTGTTTCATCCTGTCTTTCTCTATTAGAACATTTTTTTTAAAAAAACCCAGTCTATAAGAACTTAACTAAAGTGAACCAGACATCTCCCTTCCCCGTTACCACCTCTACTTGCAGACAGACATAACTGAGAGTTATGGCTGATTCCTAATGTCCCTCAACAACCACCAAGGTAAGAAAAAATACCTTTTTAATTAAATGTGAAGAGTATTTCAAAGAATCAAAAGCTAAACTTTCTTGGCTTGGGTTAGCCTCAGTAAGACAACTGTATTAAATATATTAAAAAAAGCAATAGATTAGAGAACAGAACTTTTAAGATGATACGATTGTCCAAGCGAAGAGCCAGCCCACTGATTAAGGCAATAAATTTCAAATCTATTTCCCATTTTTCAGCTTCCCAGTTCAACTCTGCCTCTGCCTCAGTCCCACTTTTTGTAATAGATCCAAGATATTTTACTACAGTAACATCAAATAACGGTCCATCTTATTCCATTATCCTGTTTCCAACAGTGGCCAGAAACCCTTCACTACTACCACTAAGGGCATATTAAGAGATAGGCCATGGCACTGAAAAATACAGCATGTGCATCTTGTGGTAAGTTTAAATATCCCTATGCTATTTGGGCCCTGAAAACAAAGGTTTTGGAAGGTGGAAATAATAGGATTGTAATTAAGGACAAAATAGGGCAAATTATACTATTTTGCCATCAAGTTACAGCAGCTTATGGTGATCCCATGGGGTTTTCAAGGCAAGAGAGATTCAGAGGTGGTTTGCCAATATCTTCTTCTGCATAAAGATCTTGGAATTCTGTGGTGGTCTCTGTGGTGATCTCCCATCCAAGTACTAACAAGGGCTGACCTGGCTTAGCTTCCAAGGTTCAGCCTGGGCTATCTAAGTCAGGACAGCTTTTACATTGGAGGGATCAATGACAAGGAACATTGTTTAGCACAGAGCTAAACAAGTAAAGCACTAATAACTATTATTGTTGTATGGCATTGTGCGTAGTATAACCAGGAGATCCTAAGATTGTCTGGCAGCTTTAATATCTAGTTCTTTTTGGGCTGAGAGCGCTCTGAAAGAGCTGTGACTGACCCAAGGTCACCCAGCTGACTTTATGTAAAAGAGCGCAAAATTGAACCTGGTTCTCCAGATTAGAGTCCATCACTCTTAACCACTACACCGTGCTGGCTCTAAGGAAAGCACTTATTTTAAACTATGGGAACAGCTGTAATGCTTGCAGGTCTGTCACATTAAAGAATACTTGTCAGAAAAGGAAGATCATAAGGATCTATGACTCTGTTAGGCAAAGTACATTGATACAGGTGGTCTTGAAGGATGGACAGATACGAAGACAATCTACCTCAGCCATACAGGTCTGTGGAGGTTGGGAAATTTCTGGGGATTTAGGGGGTGGAGCCTGGGAAGGGCATGATTTGAGAAGAGGAAGGACTTCAATGAGGTATAATGCCATAGAGTCTACCTTCCAACGCAGCCATTTTCTGCAGGGGAACTGTGATCTCTGTTACATGGAGCCAGCTGTAATTCCAACTACCACTGGGAGACTGGCAACCCTAGCAGTGGAAAGGCAGATTCAAAGACAAGTGTAATCAAAGCAGTCTTTTAATGCAATCAAAAGAAAGCCATTAAATATCCAGTGTATTCTGATATTAAACCTTGAGTTACCTAACCAGAATTTAGTCTAGAATTTGCAAATTCTGTTGTATCTTTTTCTTTTTCTATAGAAGACAATGAATGAGAGTATCATATTTCAGGATTTTTTTGCTACCAGTCCCTTTTGAACTTACACAAGGAAAGAAGAAAAAGAGATCCATTCCTCAAAGCCAGAAGACATGAAAGATTGCCTAGAGACCAGCAAATTTCCCCACGCTTATCCTATGCCAAAACCACATTCCTTAGAGGCTCGTATCTATTAATTCTTCTCCTTATTCTCCTGAAGCCTTCTAGCCAATTAGAAGATTTAATATCTACATGTGCTTTCTTCTAAAGATATGAAATTACATTTTATTATTGCCCCCTTCTCTCATTCACCACATCTGTTTTCAGTACATTAGTGTCAAAATACTGTAGCAGCTGCAGAAGCTACAACAGGCAGAAGTCTTTGTCAGGGCCTAAAACCTTTTACCTGGGACACATGTCCTTTAGCTACTTCTTTTCCACCATGCTCCTTCACTCTTCCCCAGGCCCGTAGCTACAGTGGGGCATCTCGGAGCCTGGCCCCCGACTTACTGCCAAGGCCCCCGACTTTCCATTCAGCCCAGGCCCTCCAACTTCCAATTTTTTATTTTATTTGTGGTGCTCCCTTGGGGGGGTGCAGGGTGCCCCTCAACTTCTTTTAAGGCCCCCCAAATTTAAAAAAATCCTGGCTATGGGCCTGCTCTTCCCTAACATACAATTCATCTTGACCTTAAGTTCTGTAAAGTTTCTTTAAAAGCAATAATCCTTCCTTCAAGTATACCTTTCTTAGCCCACACCTTAGTCTTCTCCATTCCTCTGACCTCTGTACCTCTAGGCACTCCATTCCTTAACTTATGTAAATTCCAAAATCTATGCTCACTCTTCAGCCAACCATTGTGTAAGGTTTTAGTCCTGGCCAAGCTTCCCTCACAGAAGTTGGACTGTTGAGTTCCCTGAGCAACTGAACATCCCAAACCACTACATCAGTTCAGTCAATCAGTATCAGAGCAGAAGCATCACCAACATGAGCATGATACAGTATAAATGGTACATTGGACCTACCTGAAGGTTCCTTCTCTTCAGTGGGGGAGAAGTCATCCAGGAACTGGTTAGGTCACGCCTCTGCTCGCTCGATAGGCTATGCAAATTTCTTTTGTTGCATAGCTCCTGTTGGAGTGGCCCTGGCTGACCCCTCCAGTGATGTCCAAGCCCCGTCCGTGGAACGTGTTGTCCTCCACGTTTTCGTGATATTTTCGTGTCACCCTTCCGATCTTTAAGCCACCCGGCTTCTGCCGTTGCCTATTTGGGTGGGATGTGGATGACTTCTCCCCCACTGAAGAGAAGGAACCTTCAGGTAGGTCCAATGTACCATTCTCCTTCAGTGGGGGAAGTCATCCAGGAACTGGTTAGCTGTGCCCAAGCTATTTTTCTGGGGTGGGTGAGCAATTGTCCGTTGTGGGAGTATCCACAACTTGCTGCAAAACTCGTCTGCCAAAAGCCGCCTCCGCTGATGCGGCCTGGTCTATCCGATAGTGTTTTACGAAAGTTGAGAATGATGCCCAAGTAGCCGCTCTGCATATTTCGTCTACCGTGGCTCTTGTTGCAAATGCCGCTGTTGTAGCAGCGGCTCTTGTGGAATGCGCCGTCAGCTTTTCTGGTGGTGTGAGGCCTTGTACCTCGTACGCCTTAGTGATGCACTGTCGAATCCAGTAAGCCACTGATGTTTTTGAGGCCTTTTTGCCCTGATTCGTGACTCCGTAGGTCACAAACAATCCGTCCGAGCGACGGAAGGCGGCTGTTCTGCTGAGGTATATACGTAGGGCCCGCCGGACGTCCAGCTTGTGCCATGCCTTTTCCTTGGTGTGTACTGGCTTTGGACAGAAGGAAGGCAATGTGATCGGCTGGTTTAGATGGAAGGCAGAATTTACTTTGGGAATGAATGAAGGATCCATCCTCAATGATACCGAGTCTCGCTGGAATATGCACAGCTCCTTTCGTGCCGAAAGAGCGGCCAGTTCTGATACTCTCCGTGCTGTAGTTATCGCAATAAGGAAAGCGACTTTCCATGACAGAAAATGCAGTTCAGTTGTCTTTAAAGGTTCGAATGGAGGTTTTGTCAGTGCATTCAGCACCTTGTGGAGGTCCCAAGAAGGGAACCTGTGTCGGACCGGGGGAGCCAGCTGGCTCGCTCCCCTGAGGAACTTTTTTATATAACTGCTGGAAGATATCTTTCTTCGTGCTTTGCTACCCATACATGCTTGTATAGCTGCCACCTGCCGCTTGAGGGTGTTTGGTCGAAGACCCCGCCTCCAACCCTTGGAAAGGAACAAAATGACCTCCTTATCCGTGGCCTGGCTGGGTTGGATGTCCTGAGACGAGGCCCATTTTGTGAATGTTCTCCACGTATGGCTGTATATTCGATGCGTGGAGGGTCGTCTTGCCTGGAGCATGACTTCAGTCACCTCCTGCGGGAACCCCATGCTGATTAGTCGGGTACGCTCAATTTCCATGCTGTCAGTTGCAACCATGCTGGGTCCGGGTGAAGAATGGGCCCTTGTTGCAGTAGGTCCGGTCTCTGTGGTAGTGTCCACGGTTTCTCTGTTGACAGTTGTATCAGCTCCGAGAACCACGGTCTTCTTGGCCAGCGTGGAGCCACGAAGATTACTGTTGCCCTCTCCCTCCTGATTCTGCTGAGCATTGCCCCTATTAGGGGTGTAGGTTGGAAGGCATATAGTAGGCCTTGGGGCCATGGATGAGCTAGTGCATCTGTCCCCTCCGCTTTTTGATCGTGGTATCGGGAGAGGAACCGATCGACTTGGTGATTCCGGGAGCTCGCGAGGTGGTCCATCATAGGCGTTCCGAACTGCAGTGTGATCTGAGTGAAGACCTCCCGGTTTAGTGCCCATTCGCCCGGGTCCAGGTTCTCCCTGCTGAGCCAATCCGCCTGCTGGTTGGATAGACCCTGCAGGTGTTCTGCCCTGAGGCTGGATGTGTATCTTTCTGCCCATTGTAGTAGGGACCTTGCCTCCTTGAACAGGGATTTCGACCTGGTGCCGCCTTGTCGGTTGATGTGTGCCTTTGTGGACATGTTGTCGGTCTGCACTAAGATGTGCTAGTTTTGTGCGTGGTGGTGGAAGGCCCTCAGTGCTAGAGAGACTGCTCGAAGCTCCAACCAGTTGATGCTGTGGGATGCCTGGGCCGGGGTCCATCTGCCTTGCGCGATCCGGTGTCCGCAGTGTGCTCCCCAGCCCCGTTTGCTCGCATCTGTGGTGATCACCAGCTGTTGTGGCCTCAGGAATGAGATGGCCTTGCTCAGGTTTGATGGTTGTGTCCACCAGTGTAGTTCTCTTCGGAGGTCTTCCGAGATTCTTATTGGGACGTGCCGCTTCCTGGCAATGTCCTGTTGAAACGGCAGCAAGGTCCACTGTAAGGGTCTGGCATGAAGTCGTGCCCAAGGGATCAGGTCGATCGTGGAGATCATAAGTCCCTGCAGCATCGCCAGCTGCATCAGGTCCACCCGTGGCCTGGTCCTGATCTTCGCCACTAAGGTCTGTATCTTGACCTGTTTGTCTACTGGTAGTGACACTGTGGCTTGCCTTGTGTCTAGCCTCGCGCCCAATTGCACGAGGTCCTGTGTGGGAGTCAAGTGGCTCTTTTCTTCGTTGATAATGAAGCCGTGCACATTCAGGAAGGCCTTGACTGTTTGCGTATAGCGGTCCGCTGTCTGATAGTCCCCTGCACGTAGAAGGGCATCGTCTAGATAAGGGTGGATGTGTATTCCCTTCATGCGCAAGGCCGCTACCAGAGTCACCAGAACCTTGGTGAAGACTCTGGGTGCCGAAGAAAGGCCAAATGGTAGTGCCTTGTACTGGAAATGCTGATCCCGGAAGCAGAAACGCAGAAACTGCCTTGAAGAAGGATGTATTGGAATATGTAGGTAAGCCTCTTTGAGGTCCATGGAGGTCATGAAGTCTCCTTGTTGCAATACCTGTAGGATGTGGCGTAGGGATTCCATCCGGAATTTCCTCCTCGCCACCCATTTGTTGAGGCCGCGTAGATTTAGGACCGCTCTCCAGTCTCCTGACTTCTTCGGCACTACAAATAGCACAGAGTATGTCCCTTTGAAGCGTTCGTTTGTGGGAACACTTTCTATGGCTCCGATCTCCAGGAGGTGCCGTATCGCCTCCTGTAGCTGTCGAAGGCGCTCCTTGTTCCTTGGGGCTGGTGATGGTTTGAAACTGTGGGGGGGTTGCCAGTGAGTTCTATTTTGTAGCCCTGAGATACAATCCTGAGCACCCACTGGTCTGAAGTGGTTAGGCTCCAGGCCTGCGCAAACGCCTGAAGCCGGCCCCCAATCCGGTAGTCATGCTGATTGTTTCCTGGGGGGGCGGTCTTGTCAGACCTGTAGTTTGCATTGCTTCTAGCATTTGATCTTGCGCCATATTTGAATGATTTAAATGGCCTTTGGTCCCGGCCATTTCGCCCCCTTCCCATGTTGAATTGGCCACGAAAGGAATGGGAAGGTCTGCTCTTGTATTCTCGTTCCCTCCTGTGAGCAGATGAAGGCATTGCCTTCTTCTTCTCCCTGGTTTCCACCAGGACCTTGTCCAAATTTGACTCTCCAAACAGGAGGCGGCCAGAGTACTTCTCCGTAGCCAAGTTACTTTTTGATAACGTGTCTACCTTCCAATGCTTGAGCCAAATGTTCCAACGGATGATAATGTTGGCGGCCTGTGCTCTGGCGCAGAATTGTATGTTGTCCTGAGAGGCATCCGCTGCAAATTCCGCAGCTCGTTTTATTTTTAACAGCGATCTCCGTAGATCTA
The DNA here is from genome assembly GCA_029375565.1 of Gekko gecko. Classification (NCBI taxonomy): domain Eukaryota; kingdom Metazoa; phylum Chordata; class Lepidosauria; order Squamata; family Gekkonidae; genus Gekko; species Gekko gecko. Next base: position 121,925,043 of record JAPDNY010000006.1, on the reverse strand, counting down.
GGGGGGACACTTCCTGGTTTTGTAGGAGGTTGTCGGCCCAAATGGCCGTGGCCCTAGTGAAGTTGGACAGTGCCGCCGCTGAGCGTATCGCCAGTGAGATGGCCTCATGTGCCTTCTTCAAGGCAGCTTCATTCTTCTTGTCCATGCCATCCTTCAGGACGTTTTCCCCGTCCTTTGAGAGGACAGCCCCTGAGTGTATGGCCACCACCGGGGCGTCCACTAAGGGTACCCTTAGGTCCTCCATTGTGTCGTCGGGTAACATATAGAGGCGCCGTGCTATTGAGAGAAGAGATGCTCCTCCCCCTGGGTTAGCCCATTCTTCCCGTATCACATCCTCAAAGTAGTCTGGGAAGGGTGAGAATGTCTGGACCTTTATCGGTTTCTTGAAACCTCTGGGATCTAAGTTCGCAGATGCAGATGATCTAGGTTTCTCCGTCATCTCCACCTGGTAGTTAAGCGTGGAGATGACTTTTGTCAGAAGGCGCTGGAAATGCTCCATTTGGAATAGGCGAGACGAGGTGGGTTTGACCTCTGTCTCGTCTCCTGACCATTCCCCCTCCTCCTTTTCGTTGGGATGTGAGGAAGAAATGGTGGAGGCTGCCTCCATCTGCTCTGAACTAATGCTGTGCAGGCGTTGTCTCCCTGCCATAACACCAGCTAGTGGCCGTTCCAGCCCCCTGTGCACGGTGGCCTGTTGTTGTTCGCCTTCCGCCTCTGAGGCCCCTGATGCCTCACTGTGGGCCGGGTCCCTGAGGTCCCTGTGCTTCTTCCGTGGAGAAGGGGACCTGGAACTTGATGATGAGTTGGAGTATGAAGGATGGTGTCTCCGTCTCCTCTTTGAGGACCTGGTGCAACCTCTGCCCCTGACTCCCTCGCACTCTTGTGCCTGGGTAGTTAGGGTGGGAACCCCCCTTGCGGTCCTGCAAGGGCCCATTGTGGGGTCTGCCAAGGCCCCCCGCCATTGGCCACATCCACGGGTGCCCTGCCATGAATGTTGGGGGAATGAGGCCGCCCTGGCCCACCCCGCCAAGCCCCTGAGGCGGTGGTGGCATGGTAGCGGCAGTTAATAATGGCTGGGCCTGGGAAAAGTGTGGTGGGGGCGGCTGTGTGGCCCCCCCACCGCCCATGGTGCTGGTGGTCCTAGAATCCCCCATGGGGCAAAGGGCAGGGCCTGTGTAGGCCCAAGGCCGCCTGGTCACGCTGGGCTCTCCCCCGGATAGGATGGAGGGGGCAGGGATGCTTGCTCCCCCCTTGGGCAAGATGGCTGGTTTGGGAGCCACTCGACACTGCCACCCTCTTGTGTCCCCGGCTGGCCTAGAACTGGCCCCGGCACTGGCCCCGGTACCCCCGGCTGGGATGGCAGGAGCCCCGGTGCCGGAACATGGGACGATGACGGAGCCGGCGCGATCTCTTCCCGCTCCTCTCCCGTCGGGGCCCCCCCCTCCTGGAATGGGCTCACCCGCTGGGCTCGCCGGCCCCGTGGCTTTCCCGCGGCGTTTTTTCGTCTTCCCGGGTCCGCTGGCCGCTCTGGCAGGCGATTTTGCCTCCTTCTTCTTTTTACTCCGTGGTTGCTTGCCGGAGTCCGGGGCTCCCGTCGCCTTGCGGCCGTCACTTCCGTCACTCGCTGTTGCCGCCACGGCGGCGCCGACCTTTGCCACGTGCGGGGGGGGGGTCCGCAGGGTCCGGCTGGCTCCATGCGATCAGCCGTTCCCGCGGAGGAGGAGTTGACGTGCGTCGGTAGCAGCGCGGTTCCCAGCCGCTGCACGTTCTGCTGCCCAACCCCCGAAGCCTCGGGAGTTATCGGCAGCTGCTCCTCGGTCATGGATGCGGCCATCTTGTCTCTGTCTGGGTTCTCCCGGGTTTGGCCGAGGTTCTTCAGTCCTCTGGATCCTCTTCTAGGAAAACCTCTCTCCTTCTCTGGTCCCAGAGGTAAGGGGAGTAACTGGAATTCCCGTCTGAGGTATTTGTAAAGTTTCTTCCCTGTTCTCAGGTTTTTTTCTTTGGTTCTAGGCTTGGAGCAGGAGCTCCAGTGTCCTACCGAGCGCAGGGGCTATGCAGGAACTGGAGGGGTCAGCCAGGGCCACTCCAACAGGAGCTATGCAACAAAAGAAATTTGCATAGCCTATCGAGCGAGCAGAGGCGTGACCTAACCAGTTCCTGGATGACTTCCCCCCACTGAAGGAGAATGAGAAAGTAGTAGACCAAAGATAGGAACCCAAGAGTCTCAGCTTCCAGATTAGACTTTTCCCCAGCAGTTCTTTTTAAAATAAGCAAACCTCCAAACAATAGCTTATACTTTATTTGTCTTTGGACATTTACCCCCTTGACCATCTCCTCCAACAGGATGACATCTGTATCAAGGCCAACTTATCCATTAAATAGAGTAGGCACAGAGCGTAGGGACCACAATACTTTTAGGGGCCAACAAAAATGTTTTAATTTCTTTAAAAAAATCAGGAAAAAAACTTTTAGGTGAAAGAAAATGTTTTAACTTTTTTCTCACATCAGAAAAAAAATAAAATGCTGACGTATTTAAAGTTATATCAAAAATTATTTTAAATATTGATATTATTATGGTGGGAGGGGCCCACGAAAGCCCAAGTACCTTGTGCCCACTAAACTTTTAGGGCCCACAAAAATGTTTCATTTTTTTTCTTAAATAAGAAAGAATTAAAATATAGTACTAATAACTTATTTTCACACCTTTAGGCCTTGAAAGTATTATTATATTTGTCTTTATACCAATGCAGTCATAGAATATATTTTTTAATATTTTTATGGAGAAAGGGAGTGGAGACTGTCAAGGACCCAAGCCTGTGTCCCCCTGAACTACAAACTCTTGGGCAAGCAGGCAGTGCTTAGAGATGAAGGTTCTCAAGGCTGAGTGTATACAAGAAACCAGACCTTGCTAAACTATATGAAGGTTTACCCCCACTAGGGATTGCCAGAAGTCACCATGTCTTCCAGGCATGCAAAAACACACACACACCCCACAAAAATGTTTTAAAGAATAATATATTATTAGACAACACAATCTCTACAGTCCTGCAGCAAGAAAACAACAAAACTAACTTTTCTATCTAATACTTCAGCACCTGGTATTAGATGGCACATCCTTTAAACATCAAGGTCCAAGCAATAGGCTCAAGCATTTTCTACGTATCTGTCCATTGCAACACAGCCTGTCATAGTCAGAGCCACTGTCCTCTTCAGTTCCAAAGTTGACGTGGCCTCCATCATGGCTTAGATATTGTCTTTTACCATCTGGCGTCAGGTGGTCCTTCACATCCAATCAGGGTGCTCACTTGCTGGAATCCTCTAGAAGATGACGACACCGCTCCTGTCTCCCTTCTCCCATCTGACCACAGAGCTGACCACAGGTCCCCATGATTAGCCAATTACTACATGACTGAATCTGACCTTGAAAGAGATAAGGATGGTATAGGCGGGGAGGCCCAACAATGGACACCTGCAAGACAAAGTAGGCCCACTAGTATTTACATTAACCCTTGTGAGGAAATCAGAGTGCTTTGCCTCACAGGATCCAAGAAGACAAAACTGCCTAGGGGTCACAAAAGCCATAGTGTGGCCCTGATCTGTATGGCCTTGACACCCAGCAAAGATTAGAGGCTTTTTGCATCATCCTGTCCTTCTCTTCATTGGAATTTGTTGCATCATTCTCACAGACCACATACATATTAATTGCTGCAAGTGTCAGTCAGAGATGGATGGACATTCATTCCAAGCACTGTTGTTCTAAACTCATAGATTGAAATCCAGATTAATTTGTGACTAAACAGATGAGATTTCCCCACTAAATTTTACTGATCAGAACCAAATAAGCTATATACAACACTGGGTTCCTTCGGACACCAAGGTGGTACATGGTGCAAGACCATATCCAGGCAGAACATACTTTTTCATTGCAATGATACTTCAGGGCATAAAATCAGCCTCCCCAGTTTTAGAAATTAGTTGTGGTTTCCAAGTTATTACGCAAGAAGCAACCAGCAGCAACATGAGACATGTCCAAAGACACTCATTATTGAAAATTCCTATCATGTTCAGGCTGCTGAAAAGTTAGATGTTTCAACTTATGATGTTCCTAACTTTTTAACTCATAATTATATGAGAAGCTTGACAACTGGCCATCTTAGTGTAGAACTCTCATCAGCAATTAGTTTTCTTAGAAGGCCATACTGGGAAAAAAAAGAAAGAGGTGGCGGGTCAGAGCTTTAATCCATACCCTGTATGGTAGCCTGTCAGCTAGTTCTGTTTCCATCAATGTCACTTTCACTACATCTCATTCAAGGGTAAGAAGACCTGCTTTAATTATCTAATTACCATTAAAGACAGAAATCTGTCAATTATTTTAGGGGGGGGGTTACCACCATGAGGAGAAAGACATTATTTGATTTTTCTTTGCCACAGGAACCAAAACTATCTACTGTCACCCAAATGTTAAGGCAGAAATGATTTATTTATATAAGCATTTACTTATTTAGTATTCTGCCCTTGCTTCAAGGAGCTCGGGGTTGTATATATGGTTCTTCCCTCTCCATTCTATCCTCAAAACAACAACAACAAAATCATACATGCCAATCTATAAGTTCTTGTTTGACAAATAAATACACCAGTTCTGAAACACTCTAAGCATCCTTGAAAGCAAGTCTCATTTGTGTCAGCAGGACTTGATTCCAAGTAGATGTGTAGTTTTGCTGCAATTGTAATGTCGGTTTTGCAACTAATGTCTCAACTAGTTTAGCAAAAACAACTGCAATTATTTCTCAGTCTTAAGAGCACTGAGGTGCCTACTCAAAGACTATTGATCCTAGAAGGAGAACTGCAGTGCAAGTTACTTCTAGAAAACATCAAATCACGTCCTCCCAAAGACCCAGTGTCTATCTAAATAATAAACTTTCTTTTCTTTTATGGACAAAGGAGAGAAAGGTCCTTCAAAATGGTATAACAGGCTAACTTGGGTTTAATTCATGCTGGCTGCAAGCTGCTTAGGGCAAAGGCTACATCTTTCCTGAGCCCAGCAGACCAGACTTGCTGCTCCCATAGCAACTTTCTCAACAGAATGATCTCTTTATGAACTTTCCAGTAAGGAACTCCAGTAAGGAGAGAGATGTGGAAATTAGCCATCCATGGCCACTGCTGACAGGAGCCAGTGATGCAACTCACATCCCACGACTACGTTTTCTGTATTGGGCTTATTTCTTCAGAACAGCTCAAGGGGAATTGCAAAATCCTGACAGCTTGGAATTCTCTCCTGTACAGTACAGACTCCTTCCTCACCAGTTCATCACTTGACAGTCCAATTGGCAAACTCTTGAAAACTCAAAGGCATTCAAGATAAAATACACTTTAAAAGATTTCTGTAGCATTTTAAGCTGCCTTAATTTTTTACCAGCAGGTGCCAGTTCACACATCTCTCTGCACATCGCCTTTGGGAAACTGAGCAAACCCTAATTCTACCTAGCTAAGTGGTAAAACTGGCATCTGATCACTCAGCCACTAGTTCAGCTCCACCACCATGATGTTAGACAAGTGGAAAACAAATTCAAAACCACATTGGTGCTTGCTGAATATGGGCTGCAATCACACACACTAAATAATCCACTTTCCAACTGGATTTTTATTGTGTGAACAGACAAAATCCAATTCAAAAGTGCATTGAAAGTGGATTATTTAGTGTGTGTGATCGCAGCCATGGGTTCACTTAATCCACATCAGGCCAAATGAATCTTCCTTACTTCCCTCTTTAATCCATGTAAGACTTTAGTGTATATTCAAAGGTAGTGGCAAGACTGCCCAATGTTTATTTTTTAATATATCAACGCTCAGTCTCAGATTGGTTAAGGAATGGGAGAGGATTTTGGACTAGGTATTGCTGAAGCCCCAGAAAAGATGGCCTTATCAGATCTGAGCCTAGAGTTCTGTGTTTGGAGCCTCCAGCATTTTGTAACATTCATTTATAGACACATGGGAGTCAGATTCACACTGCGACTGTCGCATGCTGCATTGGAAGTGGTGGGCTAAGACTCTCACCCCCCTATGCCATTTTCCCAATCTGAAAAGGCCATGGAAAGTTATTTACTCCACTGAGCTAAATATACCCAACAGAGCAAATACAAGTTCCCCAGAGCCATTTCAGGGCAGGGAAATGCCCTGGAGGAGAAAGGCTTAGGACCCCCCCTCCATATGCATGCACACACAAACACACAAGAACACACGAACACCCTATGCACTGTGGTCCTGATCCAAATTGGGCCTTTGGTGAAAATTGTCCTTAAAATTTGCTGGTAGCTCCACAAACATGAACTACCCGGTGCATATCTGGTAAGCCCTAAGAGGAAGGGCCCAACACCTTTGCAAAAAAGACTATAAAAATAAAGAGCTACTTTAAACTAACTAATGCAGGCATCTCTAGCTTTATTCTGAAAGAGAAATTGGACAACTTTTTTTTAGTGCAGCACCAGCAGAGGAACTTTTTAAAAAATTGCATAACAGCCTTCGTCTCCATTGCCTCACAGACAAACTGGGCCACAAATGCTCACAAAAACACATCTTCACAAAGATGCTCCTGGCAGATGTTATTCATGTTTGTTCACTACTGAAAAGAAGAAAGTACCTCCAAGGCAGTATCACCCCCCCACACACACACAAACACATAACTTACAAACCAACATTTTTCTCCCCTGCAAAGTTTCCCTGCTTTAAGGCTTTCTTTCGAAAGTCAGATTTAGCCAACATTAAAGGACAACAGAGAAACCGGCAGGATGCTTTGTGATATTCGCCTGCCTCTGAGACAGGCATTATAGAAAATCATGCAGGTTGCAGAGATGGTAAAGCACAGGATCAACATGGCATGCAACATGGAGGGTCTGGTGTGTGACTAATACTGCTTTACATCATGCCCACTTGCTTCATTGCTGTTAATGTTAGTCATATCCATAATAGGTCAGGTATACAGGGGGAAAAGATGTGAATCAGCAAACTACCCATGCCATTTAATTCTGTTTTGGAGGGTCCTGCCTCTTTATTTTAAACCTATAAATATTAACACTACAATTGTCATTTGCTCTCTGGCTACTCCCCAAAGCAAAACATACTAGATTGGTTGAAGAGTTACACAGTCATTGTTAAATTTTTGTTTTTTTTAAAAAAAATGTGTCACACGTTCAGCTTGGATTTGCGGATGTTTCATCATATTTCAGTGTTATGCTTTATTAAGTCCTGAAATTTCTTTAGTAAATGGATGAGCCTGAAAGTGAATTGCATTCTGGATATTTAGAAAAATAGTCCAAAAGTGGCCTAATGCAAAAATACATTTAAAATCTATCAATCTAGTACTATCTAGCTAGCATATTAGGGCACCAATTTGGCACAGTGGTTAGAGTGCAGGATCTGGGAGACCCTTGTCCAAAGCCCCACTTGGCCAGAGAATTCACTGAGTAACGTTGGGCCAATCACATGCTTCCAGTCTATCCTAACTCACTAGGGTTGTCAGGTCTGGGTTGGAAAATACCTGGAGACTTTGGGGGTGGATCTAGGAGAGGGTGGGGTTTGGGGAGGGAAGGGGCCTCAGCACAGTACAATGCCATAGAGTGCACCCTTCAAAGCAGCCATTTTCTCCAAGGGAGCTGATCTCTGTCGACCTGTGATCAGATGTAAAAGCAGGAGATCCCTAGGCCCCATCTGGAGGCTGGTAACACTACACCACACAGGGTTATCGTGTGATACAAGTGGAAAAGTGGAACTACTTGGAAGAAGGGCAGAATAAAAATGTATTACATAGATTTTTAAAAATGTTAATTTCAATTAGCAGAAACCGGCCCTACTAGCATTAGTAGTTTATATTGTTTTAATAGGAAAATAAGGTAACAAACACAAGGAGAATAGTTAGAAAGCTAAAATTTTACATCCAAATGTATTTTTTCACCCTTTTGACTACTGGCCTACTGTTTAAATGTTTCAGAGCAGATGATGCTGCCTAATTATTTTGCCATTCTTTAGGTCTTGGCATTATGCAAATGAGAGCTACCAACCATCCAAAGTTATCTGCGGCAATGTAGAGAGTAGCTTAGCCATGTGCAAGAAACAAACTCTAGATGCACAAATGGGTCCCTGGAATCGGAGAAAAGCATATTCTCACTACCATTGCAGCAGCAGATGATGACTGGATGTGCTTTTTGGGGCACACTTATAAAATCTAACCATTTTTGACACCTCCTGTTTAAGAATTAATTTAAAAGTGGGAATGTATTGTAGCTACACATCCCCAGAAAACACAACACTCAGAAGATAGGTAGAGAATACAGTGTGCTTTCTGTGGAGATTTCATAGACAGTGGTACTTTGTCATACTCCTGATTAATCAAAGAAGCAGAAATGTCCTTCATCTTCTGGGAGTTTCAGCAAATATGGATTAAAAAACATTTGCACAAAGTTACAGGAGGCCTGCAATATGTGAAATGAAATTTAGACACCAACATATTTTATATGCCATGCATGCCCACAAATAATAGCTAATTTTTTAAGAAATTAATTCCATCCAATGTAGTTTCTTTCTATCAGGTCAAATTGGCGGCCCTGATTTGAATACCAGAGTTTTTGCTTCATATAACTGAAATTAGTCTAACACAATATGACCAAATAGGCTAAACTTTTTGAAGTTAAAGGACTGAACACTGCAAGGCATAGTGCAAAACAAAGTGAAGCCTTCAGGAAAATATAACTAGCAGAGTTCCTAAACCTGAAAAGAAGTTATTCCTGTAGAGGAACTATCAGTCCATTAAAAGCAAGCACCGTGAAAAGTTGAATACATTGGGAAGTTTAGTGCTGGGCAAAATGTCAAAATAGAAAATACAAGTGTGGGATGATCTCCCTCTCCTCAATGGCAGCATTGGCCCAGTCAAGCTGTGGGTTCCCAGGGTTTGCTGATTAAGTTTTATTTTTGATTTGTGTATTATTTTTGAAAGACATTTACTGTGTTGTATGTCTTTATATTTCTCAGCCGCTACAAGAGCCTAAATTTTAAAAATAGATACAAAACTAAATAAGGGAAAACTGGCAAAGTGTAAAATCAGGAATTTAGTTTTATTCTCAGGCAGCCATAAGGCCCTGCAATTCAGCTGCACAATATTTACACAGTTCTCACTGAACATCAGATGTTCCCACCAATTTCATGACGACAACAATCTTCAGCAGCTTCCTTGCTTCATAAAATAGGCCCCTCGTGAACAAGAGTGGGAGGATGGCAATAAACTCTTTAAACATCGTATTCAATGGATTACCTCTGGTTTACCCATTCCACATACTACAGGGAATGCTGAAAATAATCATCCTGCTCTAAGTGCTCCCTGCCATCAGCCATAACATTTAGAACTGCTGGCCATATGAACCGTTGACATCACATTGGGAATATTCATGCTCTGGCCTCCAGGAATGACTGGCAGGAGATCTGGAGAATTTGAATGTCTAAAAGGTTATGCATGGGATTCACATTAGGCAGCATTCCCTAGTCAAGGCAATGTAGTTTTATTAGATGTGTCATTATTTATACAACACATTCCATAAAGCACTGAGGATTTCCAGTAGCCAACTGAACTCTGAATGACTGGTCTTACCCAGCCATTATGAATTTAATAACTGGCCAAAGAGAAAGTCCAATGTACATACTGTGAAATTTTCTAATTCTATATACAATAACTTTTTAGCTGGCTTTCGTCACTTTGGTATTAGCTTTTTGGGGGTGCTTAAAGTGTCTTTTATTATTTATTTCACTGTTTTTATTCATCCTTGAGTGAGTTCTTCAGATCCCAAACATGCTGAGAATCTTTAGAAGAGTGAATGTAATAAAATTCCTCCTTTTAAAAAAAGCTTCAATGTACAAGATTTTTAATAAAAACTTCGTAGTGTATTGGCCCTCCCAGCTTGTCCTGCTAGGAAATACTAGAATTCATTTTCTTAGCAAAACCAATTTCACATTCCAGGTCCAGTTCGTCTCTTGCTGGCAGCCAGTTCAGTTCAAGGTTTCTTTGTAATGAACCACTGCTGTTACAAATACAAGTTACCTGGTGGTTATGTACCTTCTGTGCAGCCTCCTCTTCATGACATTTAGCAGACATTGAATGTTAAGAGTGTACTACAACTGTTTCCATATGGCCTGGGATGAGGCCACGGGCGGGCCATCAGACCCCTACAAGCCCCAGCAAACAGTTGCTTGGAACAAGGCTTGAGCCTATACCGAACCCTTATCAGGGCTGCCACTCCAGGAGTCACCAGGGAGACCAGAGCCAGGGACATCAGCTGGGAACCAGGTGAAGAGCCAGCAGCTACCGAGACCCGGGGAGGACCAAGTGGATCACTGCCGTGGGGGAAGGCTGCCATGGCAGGCGTAGGACCAGGAAGTCAGGCAGGGCCACAGGGAACAGCCGAGCCCACCGTGACCCAGACAGGGCCTATCTTCAGGCTGTCAAAGGGGGAGTCAGCAGTGGCACATTTAAACGCAATGGCTACTGCCAATGGATGAAGGCAGCCTCCAGTGGGTCAGGGAAGCAATCTGGACACCAGAACAGGCAGGGTGACATCCAAGGCAGCAACGAACCACATCTTGACTCTGGGCCAGTGGGTGGGGACCAGTGTTGAAGGCTAGTCTCCACCAAGGGGCCAGGGCAGCAGCAACGGAGCCAGTTTGGTGTAGTGGTTAAGAGTGATGGACTCTAATCTGGAGAACCGGCTTTGATTCCCCACTCCTCCACATGAAGCCAGCTGAGTAACCTTGGATCAGCCACAGCTCTCTCAGAGCTCTCTCAGCCCCTCTTACCTCACAGGGTGTCTGTTGTGGGAAGAGGAAGGGAAAGTGATTGTAAGCCACTCTGAGACTCCTTCAGGTAGTGAAGGACAGGGTATAAAACCAACTCTTTTTCTTCCTCTGCTTCTATTCCAACTGTGGTACCACACCAGAAAGGCCAGGGGGTGCCTGTCCCACACACAGAGCCAGGCAGGGGAAGGGTGGGGCCTTAGTTTTTAACCCCACAGTAGAGACCCAATGGCTACAACCCACAGTTGACAGGTGGTGGCCAGCTCCACTAGGAAGGAGGAGGGTGGACCTCAAGGCAGGGGAGGGAAGTTTAAAAAGAGGCCCCAAAGGGCAAGCCAGAAAGGATTAGGCTGGAGACCAAGCTGTACAGAGAAGAAGGAGGAGGAGGAGGAGATTGGATTTATATCCTGCCCTTCACTACCCAAAGGCGTCTCAGAGCGGCTTACAAACTCCTTTCCCTTCCCCTCCCCACAACAGACACCCTGTGAAGTAGATGGGGCTGAGAGAGCTCTGACAGAAACTGCTCTTTTTCAAGGACAGCTCTTATCAGAACTATGGCTTGCCCAAGGTCATCCAGCAGGTGCAAGTGGAGGAGTGGGGAATCAGACCTGGTTCCAGATTAAAGTCTGTGCACTTAACCACTACACCAAACTGGCTCTTGAACCTCCTTCCCTCTCATTCTGACGCCTGCTGTAGCATCCTGTCCTCCCCAACGAGATGGCAAAAGGCGGCATTCTCCCAAGGGGCATTCCTCGGGTGTGACACCATATAGTGTATGCTACAGCACTGTTAACCCTTGTGGGTGACGATATGAATAGCATGGCTGAGTAGTGCTACTTTACAGCTTCTTAGAGTCCCCAACTTAGAGGCCTGGAATTCTCCCAGAATTGGATCTCAACTCCAGAATAAAGAGACCAGTTTCCCTGGAGGAATTGGCAGATTCAGAGGGCTGACTCTACCACATTGCATCCCTGCTGAGCTTCGACCCCACCTCAAATTCCATCCCACCACCCCCAAGACTCGAGGCTCAGGTCAGTTTCATGAGTAATCCTTGGGACTTCTCCCCCTTGCATTTCCTCCCACTCCTCCTCTTTTGTTTGCCATTACAGCCATACCTACCAAGCTGTGGCTTCCAGGGCTAGTTCAGCTGTAACAGCAAACTATGGCTTGCCTTAAAAGAGAGAGCACAGGAAAGAATCTGAGTGCCAAAGGAGAAGAAACAGCACACAAGCTTGAGGTCAAACCATTATTTGCCTTTACAAGCCAACCAAATCTTACATTTAGCAAGCACCTCCAGAAATTAAGGAATTACTATGCAATCACTACTGTAGTTTTACATCCAAAGTGGGAGAAAAGGCTCAGATAGTCACTATGAAGCTAATACCAGTACAAATCAGAGGTGTTCAGAAGCTCAGAGTTCACAAAAATATGGAAAGTAAAGGCATTCAGAGGAAAAACAGTGGCAACCAGATGATTCTTAATTTTAAAAGTGTGCTAAATTCAAAAACCCAGGTTGCCAAATTTTGTTTCCCCTGGTTTGCCCACCAACTTGAACAATGGCTGCTATGTTTTAGAAATGGCTATGAAGGAGATGACATTTGAAGAGAACTGGTGGCAACCAGATGTTCTGTAATGAAAAAGTACACTGAATTCAAAAACTTAGGGTGCCAAATCTTCACAGCTATTGCTGGCAGGAGTCACAACCAAAAAGTGAAGTTTCACATTTGTAAGCTGCTTTAAAATACTGTTTATTTTTACAAAGTGGGGCAAACTTTTATTTTCACACAGGATTGCTTTGCTGATCAGCTTTTATTATAGCCAAGAATCCATCAACCACTTGCAGACCATTATCCAAGGCCCGTTTACTTTCCAATAAACTTATTCCCTGAGGAATTTTGGAAGGATTCCAATAAACAAAACTGTTCATGATGTTATAAACTACTGCTATAAACACTATGCATGTAACACACAAGGTCATAGACCGGGGTCCCCAAACTTTTTGAGCCTGTGGACAACACAGGGTGGCCAACTCTGTGTTGGGGAATTCCTGAAAATTAGGTAGTGGATCCATGGGAGGGTGGGGTTTGGGAAGGGGAGGGACCTCAGCAGCACCCTCCAAAGCAGCCATTTTCTCCAGGGGAACTTACCTCTGTAGCCTAGAGATCTGGGAGATCTAATTCTGGGAAATCTAATTCTGGGAGTTCTCCAGGCCCTAGCTAAAGGTTGGCTACCACAAAATGGCTGCCACAGGAGGCAAAACCAACCACAAAATGTCAGAGTGTGGTCATGCATAACTCTAATAGCAATCCTTGACACAGAGAGTATTCCATCTTTCTGTGTTGTACCTCTGAGGACGCCAGTCACAGCTACTGGCAAAACGTCAGGTCCTACAATGCCAAGACCACAGCCACGCAACCCAGAAAATCTAGAGCAGCTAATGAACTCCAGCCGTGAAAGCCTTCAACGACATATCTAATAGCAACTGTTCAACATTTCAGGCAGAAGGTCTGTTTAACAGGACGACTGTTCTTGCTAGACCTCCTGATGGCACCTTGAGTTTTGGGCATTGTGTGACACAGAGTGTTTGACTATATGGGCCATTGTCCTGACCCAACATGGCTTCTCCTATGTTCTTATAAATACACACAGCTTACTTTCAGTCCTGCAGTGAATATCCTTGTGCTGTGGTGGTGGCAGCTGCCACCAAAGTTACTTTTGAAAATCTACACAGCCAATCAGATCTCCAGTGGCCAATCATAAATCCCGACTGGCCATGCCAACTTTTTAAAAACACCTGGCAAGTGTCAGGAAAGGTGTCAGTGGGTGCCATGTTGGGGATCCATGTCACAGGCCCCCCAACTATTTTAGTTTTCCTTTGTAACAGCTCAAATTTTGTCCAGCATACACTCTTGCCTGTTTTATTGTACAAGTTCAGTCTATTTGCAGCTATATTTGCAGCTCAGAGTGCATTTTGCAATTCTGACACAATGAAGCCCCCACTCTTTTTTTAATTCACAAGGTATCATTTCTATGAATTGGATATTTATCCTATGTTTCCAGGGTGCAGAATTACAGCAGTTGGGATATTTGCCTACTATGGTAATGAACCCTTTCAAGGTAGGTAACATATGGCATCCTGTGTAAGTGGCATTGATTCTGAGTTTTTTACAGTTATGAATCATCCAGCAAATGTGAATGACAGACATCATGTTATCATGATTGTGCTGTTGACATATCCATTTTTTGACATCGGTTAATTTATCTAGCATTTGCCTAAGCTCTTCAACAGATGGTGGTGGGTAACTGATATTTTCCATGATGAAATTCTGTGTGATTGCTCAAGGAGGAAGTACAGTTAGAGCATGAAAAGCTAACAGTGCTGCCTAACTTGGCAAGCCTCTGTACATTAATATGTTCTTTTTCTATGTACTTCTGTTTAGATCCAGTGTACACTGCACATAAATGTGTGCAGATGTGCAAGCAAAGGCATCTGCACAGAAAATCACAACTATGTCTAAAGGAATCCTGTCAACATGTGATATTATACCAGTATTTATCATCCTCCCATGAAGCAAACAGAATTGTTTAACTGACTTGTCATTTGTTGTTCTTACCTGCAGTGGGCCAGAAAATGCTCCAGATATTACAATATGTAATCTCCCTATATTATAAAAGCCAAATGGTGGTGGCACTCTCCAGAACATTCGACACGCTCTGGAATTGGTTGGAGGCCTGGAGTGTCACTCACTGGGCATCTGTCTCCACTGGCTGCATTGCTGCCTCCCTTGCTGTGGTCCCAAATACAGACCCGGCACCCGGCATCTCGGCCTCACTCTCCTTGCTGTGAGTGGATGGAACAGACCCTCTGGCGGCCGGGGACTGGAGTCTGATCATGCCACCACTGCCGCAGTCATCCTTGCCCCATCACAGGTCACCGGCTGGCCTGTGCACAGTCAGAAGACAACGGGAGAGGCGCTCCGAGGGGGGGGCTCAGCCTGAGCCCACCACCCAAGCCCGGCCACAGGTGGCCAGCCAGGCATCCACTGAGGCGGACTGGCAGGGAAAGGCCTCCGGCAGCCCCCATATCACCTCTCCCCACTTGCCCACCCAGCAGGGACAGGCATCTGGAGGCCTCCACACTAGCTTTCCCCACTTGCCTGCCAAGCCACCCAGGTGGCAACAGGCCTCCTGAGGCCCCCACGCCACCTCTCCCCATTCACCCACCAAACCAGACGGGGGGAAGGCCTCTGGAGGCCTCCACACCAGCTTTCCCCGCTCATCCGCCAAGCCACCCAGGTGGCAACAGGCCTCCAGAGGCCCCCACACCACTTCTCCCTGCTTGCCCACCAAGCCGGACAGGGGGGAAGGCCTCTGAAGACACCCGAGCCACCTCTCCATGCTCCCCGCTGACTGGGACAGGGGAAGCCTCCGGAGGCCCCTGCACCACCTCTCCCCGCTCGCCTGCTGAGGCGCCTAGCTGGGAAAAGGCCTCTGGAGGCCCCCGCAACAGCTTCCCCAACTCACCCACTGAGCCGCCTGGGTGGGGAAAGCCTTTTGGAGGCCCCCGCCAGGGGGAGCGGACGAGGCCTGGCGCCCTGGCCCGCTGGGGCCTCGGCCGGTGGTGGGGTTCGGGGAGGGGCCATGGCCAGGTGGCCCGATCCCCCAGGGTCTCCAGCGGGGGGGGGAAGGACACGAGAGGAGCTGCCAGCCTGCCTAGCACCCGTTGTCTTTGTTGCCACAACGGGCCTTCTTCCTAGTATTACATATTACAATAGGACTCAAAGCAATGGGTTTAAATTACATGCAGAAAGGTATCAGCTGGATATTTCAAAACATTTTTTCACAGTCAAAGTAGTTCAAAGGTGGGATCAGCTGCCTAGAGAGGTGGTTAGCTCCACTTCACTAAGCTTTCAAGAAGAGGCTGGATGAATATTTGTCAGAGATGCTTTAGGCTGGTCCTGCATTGGGCAGGGGGTTGGACTAGATGGTCTGTATGGCCCCTTCCAACTCTATGATTCTATCTGTACTAAGTGGAGTCACTCCAATTAGTCACATGGCCAATATAATAACCAGGTCTAATTTGTTGTCTGGTTATGTCAAAGTAGTTCTTTCAGTCTGGGGGAAGAAGAATGATCTCACACTTGACACATACCACTCTATTGTCTTTTGCTGCATGGAATCTGATTGAACAACTTATGGAAACACTATTGTCCTGATTAAAATATAATACCATATCTGTGTGCCCATCCATAATTTAAAACTGATGGAATGAATGCCTGGGCAAATACCCTAAACATGTTTGCTCCCAAGCTGTATATACAAGTTACAGTAAGCACACATAATCAGGGTGCTTTTTTTTTCCCTTGAAAAAGAGATGCCAGAACTCTCAAGAGGGAAATGAAGTTTTCAATGTGTATACTGAAAACTCATAAACTTTTAAACATTTTTTAAAGAATTTTGTTGAAGAGGTTCCAAAACTCTGTTCCAGCCCATTCCCCCAGGAAAAAAGTCCTGCATAATAACACTTTTTCCCCCCTTATTACATGCATGCAGTGATACTTACAAAACACTGAAGGCATGCACTGCTGAACTTGTGATTTAAGTCCACATTTATCCAGGTACTAGTCCCTGGTTTCATTTTTAAAGCAAATGCTCATTGGCTCTTTTTTATAAGCAGATGTATGCATGTTCATGCAATATACATGCATTCACTAAAACATATGTGCAGTGATTCAAAGAAACTCCAATGGAGACTCCACAAAACTATCTATCAATTAATACATCATTTTTTCTCTGCAAGCAATACCCACTGTTAAGACACTCAGCTAACACAGATTTTCATCCCATTCTTAACAGAACATTTCTCTATGCAAGTAAGACCAGTTTTGGCAAAACGCATACTGTAGCCCCATTTAAAGCTCCACCTAATATCATTTCTCATAAACTGCAAATAAGAACAGGGAAAATAAACTACCCTTGGAAGACAAAAATTCCACAAGTGGCTGACTGCTGATTTGCTATCCTAAAAACTTAAGAATAAAGCAATTCTGTTCAAACACAAAACTATGTCCCAGTTTGTAAGAAATATTAAATATTTATTAAGTAATTTTAAACACTGAGAATCATTTCACCATGCATATATGACAAATACACTACATGAGATCCTCCCATTACACACAGTAACTGTTTTTTCTTAAAGGGGGCAACATGATTATATTCCAGCTTTGGAGCACATGTATCACTGTAGTACACATGTACTGAGGAAGAAAATCCACAGGTTGCCCCTTTCAGAAGAAACAGCTTTCGCAAATATGGTGTGTAGTGCATTCATTCCATACATGTGGTCACAGGACCAGGCAGGTAATGACTGAAAGGAGTTAATGTCTACCAGCTGTTTATAAATCTATCCTCCATCAATTTATTCCAATTAAATCCTTTCTCTGAGTGCAGATAATTCTGGTGTACTGGAACACTGGGAAGCAGGAGAAGACAGAGTGATCCCATCACACCTATTAGATAGATGGGGTAGAATTTGCAATGGAGGCTGACTGTAAGGAGTGAAAGCCCAAAAAGTGAATTATGCAGAGGTGGAATAGGCAGTCTCCTGTGTGAGGGGTACACAAGGCCAATATGATTAAAAGTTCAGCAAGCACAAATCAGGAAACTTGTATTAATCCTTTGAAACCAAGCTGCTAATTGAATCCTGCCACAAGACTTACTGCTTAAATTTAACTACAAGCTCTTAACTACTTGCTAGTTAAATTTAACTACAAGCCCTTTTGGGCACAAAACAAATCTCTCTCTCTCTTTTTTAAAATGTTCTGCAGCATTTTATCTGCCCCTCTCATCCAGCAGTCTTGATTGGAAGGAATCAACATCTAGCCACCAAAGACTATTAACTTCAGAAATTCCAGTAAGCATTGCAACCTTTAAACATAAAATCCATCTGACAGATGGCCTTATGTAGCCCAATTAATTCTTTTGCACTAGCATTCAACATCACAAATTGTCCCAAGAGGTTACACATACAGCAACAAAGAGATGCTCACAGCCTCAGGGCACAAACCAAATGCCTCCACAACTAATAGAAAGAAAGCCCAGATCTTGCATTGTAAGAATTTAAGCTCCTCCAATCCAAGTTACACAAGAAGCATTATGAAAAGAGCTTAGGGTCAACAGAATGTTGGGCCCAGCCAACTTTCAAACAATCATGCTTCTATGAGCTTCTGGGCTTAGTCTACCCTTTTCAGGAAGCTAGATTATATTTTTCCTAGAGTATGCAGGGTCTACATGACCACATAATTCCAAGTGACTGCATGGGGTGACATATTTTTAGAGGATGCACTTTCCTTTCAACAGGAGATAGTTGAAGGAAACAGAAGTAACATTTGATCCAAGAATGGTAACCCAGGATCTCTCGGGTTACCAACCTCTGCTTTCACTAGTGGCTGCTGGGCGCAAACCAACTGCTGCAGCCTAATATCTTATGAAAGGGTCCCCAGCACCTCTTGGACTACCTGCTGCAGTGACTAGAGGACCAACACATGTTTTGGTGAGGCTGGGAACATAAAGAGCTCCAGTAGATGCTGCACTATAAATGCAGCACATTACTGTCTTCTCTTTAGGCTGGTTTCCCAGGCTATAGCCATGGGGCCTATATTTCCCTGATTGTTAAGACCTGGCTTGATTCCATTTTTTCTAAGGCCAAGACTGTTTTATTCTATCCATCCATATAGCTTCATCTCTCCGAGGAGCTCAGAGTAACACACATAGTAACACTCAGAGTAACACACCCTTCCCCACTGTATCCTCACAGCCCCTCCATAAAATAGATCAGGCAAAGAGAGCCATCGGCTCAGGATTACCCAGTCAGCTTCTTAGTCCAGCACTCTGACCACTACACCACACTTGTTCTCAATGGTATGAGTTTGCAGAGTCTGACAAGGCAGCCAAATTATTTGCACATTTATTATTTATTTTTATTTCATTTATACCTCATTTTTCTCTTCAGTGGGAGCTGAGAGCAGCTTAGAAAGGTCCCCCCACCTTTATTTGATCCTCACAACAACTCTGTGAGTTAGGTTTTAACTCCTAGCTGAGTTTACGGAAATGATAATTCATTACTTTCCACTGGAAAAACCTATTTGCATGAACCTCCCCAACTGGCTTGTCCTCCAGCTTTGCACCAATTGACCAAAGACCTGGAAAGATGAGAGGCAGGCATAATGCAAGAGGGAAAGTTTCCAATCCAGACGGCAGACTTGACTCTCACATACTCTCACATTCCATGTTTCTGATCCACAAAATGGCCCAAGCACAAAACAATTACAACAATTCAATACAAAACCATAGCTAACCAATCATATGCAAGATTATTATTGACAGAAAGGCGGAGAGTTGGGTTTTGTTATTCTGCCTGCTATAAAGACTTTTCAGTGTTTCAATGGAAAATGGAGAGCTGGGTTTTACCCTGCCCTCTGCTGCTGATGGCTGCTGCACAAACTGAGAACATATGGCTTCCACTTTATATTGAGTACACTTGACAGAGAAGGGCAACTAGAATGATAAAAGGGTTGGAACACCTTCCCTATGAAGAAAGGTTAAAATGCTTGGGCTCTTTAGCTTGGAGAAACGATGGCTGAGGGGTGACATGATCGAGGTTTATAAGATTATGAATGGGATTGAGCAAGTTGAGAAAGAAGTACTTTTCGCCCTTTCTCACAATACAAGAACTCGTGGGCACACCATGAAATTGCTGAGCAGTCGGGTTAGAACAGATAAAAGCAGGGCTCTTTTTGTAGCAGGAACTCCGTTGCATATTAGGTGACACACCCCTAATGTAGCCAATCCTCCAAGAGTTTACAGAGCTCTTCTTACAGGAGCTACTGTAAACTCTTTGAGGATTGGCTACATTAGGGTTGTGTTGCCTAATATGCAAATGAGTTCCTGCTACAAAAAGAGCCCTGGATAAAAGGAAGTACTTCTTCACACAAAGAATGATTAACATATGGAATTCACTGCCACAGGAGGTGGTGGCAGCTACAAGCATGGACAGTTTCAAGAGGTTAAATAACATATGGAGCGGAAGTCCATCAGTGGCTATTAGCCACAGGATATAGATGGGAACTCTCAGTCTGGGGCAGGTGATGCACTCTATTCTTGGTGCTGGAGGGGGCAGCAGTGGGAGGGCTTCTAGTGTCCTGGCCCCACTGCTGGACCTCCTGATGGCACGTGGTATATTTTGGCCACTGTATGACAGAGTGTTGGACTAGATGGGCCATTGGCCTGATTCAACATTGGCTTCTCTTATGTTCTTATGACATCTACCATAACTAGAAGCAGCTCTCACACAGGTAAAGGTCTTTCCCAATTTGTTGCTGTTGTTCAGTCGCACAGTCAAGTCCAACTCTTCGCAACCCCATGGACCACATCATGCCAGGCCCTCCTGTCCTCCATCGTCCTCCGGAGTTTGCTCAAGTTCATGTTCACTGCCTCAATAACACTGTCTAACCATCTCATCCTTTGTCGTCCCCTTCTTCTTTTACCTTCAATCTTTCCCAGCATCAGGGTCTTCTCAAATGAGTGCTTCCTTCTCATTGGGTGGTCAAAGTATTTGAGCTTCAGCTTCAGCATCTGGCCTTCCAGGGAACAGCCAGGGTTGATTTCCTTTAGTGAGGGCTCTTTTTGTAGCAGGAACTCCTTTGCATATTAGGCGACACACCCCTAATGTAGTCAATCCTCCAAGAGCTTGCAGTAGCTCTTGTAAGCTCTTGGAGGATTGGCTACATTAGGGATGTGTCACCTAATATGCAAAGGAGTTCCTGCTACAAAAGAGCCCTGCCTTTAGGACTGACTGATTTGATCTCCTTGCAGTCCAAGGAACTCTCAAGAGTCTTCTCCAGCACCATAATTCAAAAGAATCTATTCTTCGGCACTTCGCCTTCCTTACGGTCCAACTCACAGCCATACATTACTACTGGGAATACCATGGCTTTGACCGTACGGACTTTTGTTGGCAGGGTGATGTCTCCACTTTTTATTATGCTGTCTAGATTTGCCATCGCTTTCCTCCTGAAGAGCAGGCCATGGCTGCAGTCACCATCTGCAGTGATCTTGGGTCCCAGGAACGTGAAGTCTGTCACTGCTTCCATGACTTCCCCTTTTGTTTGCCAAGGCATGATGGGTCTGGATGCCATGATCTTAGTTTTTTTAATGTTGAGTTTCGAGCCAACTTTTGCGCTCTCCTCTTTCATGTTTTGCAAGAGGCTCTTGAGGTCCTCTTCACTTTCTGCCATTAGAGTGGTATCATCAGCATATCTGAGGTTGTTGATGTTTTCCCCAGCAATCTTAAATCTGGCTTGTGATTCATCCAGGCCAGCATTTCACATGATGTATTCTGCATATAAATTAAATAAGCAGTGTGACAATATACATCCCTGTCATACTCCTTTTCCTATTCTAAACCAATCAGTTGTTCCATATCTGATTCTAACTGTTGCTTCTTGACCCTTATACAGGTTTCTCAGGAGACATGTAGGGTGGTCTGGTACTCCCATCTCTTTAAGGACTTGTCATAGTTTGTTGTGCTCCACACAATCAAGGGCTTTAGCATAGTCAATGAAGCAGAAGTAGATGTTTTTTCTGGTACTCCCTTGCTTTCTCCATAAACCATTGAATATTGGCAATTTCATCTCTAGTTCCTCTACCTCTTCGAAACCCAGCCTGTACTTCTGGCAGTTCTCTATCCACGTACTGCTGAAGCCTAGCTTGTAGGATCTTTAGCATGACCTTGTTAGCGTGTGAAATGAGTGCAGTTGTGTGATACTTTGAACATTCCTTGGCATTGGCCTTCTTTGGGATTGGAACGCACACTGACCTTTTCCAATTTGGTGGCCACTGTTGCATTTTCCAAATTTGCTGGCATATGGAGTGCAGCACTTTAACAGCATCATCTTTTAAGACTTTGAATAGCTCAGCTGGGATACCATCCCCTCTGCTACCTTTCTTGTTAGTAATGCTTTCTAAGGCCCATTTGACTTCACACTCCAGGATGTCTGGCTCGAGGTCAGTGAACACACTGTTGTGGTTGTCAAGGACGTTGAGGTCCTTCTTGTATAGTTCTTCTGTGTACTCTTGCCATCTCTTTCTAATCTCTTCTGCTTCTGTTAGATCCCTATCATTTTATCCTTTATCATGGCCAGCTTTGCATGGAATGATCCCTTGATTTCTCCAGTTTTCTTGAAGAGATCTCTAGTCCTTCCCATTCTATTGTTTTCCTCTATTACTTTGCATTGTTCATTTAGGAAAGCCTCCTTATCTCCCCTTGCTGTTCTCTGGAAATCTGCATTCAGTTGGGTTAATCTTTCCTTTTCACCTTCGCCTTTTGCTTTCCTTCTTTCCTATACTATTTGTAAAGCATCATCAGACAGCCACTTTGCTTTCTTGCATATATTTTCTTTGGGATGGTGCTGATTGCTGCCTCCTGTACAATGTCACGAACCTCCGTCCATAGTTCTTCAGGCACTCTGTCTATCAAATCTAGTCCCTTAGTTCTTCATCTCCACTGTATATTCATCAGGGATGTGATCTAGGTCAAACCTGAATGACCTAGTGGTTTTCCCAGTTTTCTTCAGTTTAAGCCTGGATGTTGCAATGAGTAGCTCATGATCTGAGCCACAGTCAGCTCCAGGTCTTGTTTTTACTGACTGGATAAAGCTTCTCCATCTTTGACTGCAAATTATATAATCAATCTGATTTCGGTGTTGCCCATCTGGTGATGTCCATGTGTAGAGTCACCTCCTAGGTTGTTGGAAGAGGGTGTTCGCTATGACCAGTGTGTTCTCTTGACAAAACTCTGTTAGCCTTTGCCCAGCTTCATTTTGTTCTCCAAGGCCAAACTTGTCTGTTATTCCGGTTACCTTTTGACTTCCTACTTTAGCATTCCAGTTCCCTATGATGTTAAGGACATCTTTTTTTGGTGTTAGTTCTAGGAGGAGTTGTAGGTCTTCATAGAATTGGTCCACTTCAGCCTCTTCTGCATCAGTGGTTGGGGCATAGACTTGGATTACTGTGATGGTGAATGGTTTGCCTTGGATTCGGACAGAGATCATTCTGTCGTTTTTGACAGAATCTCTCTCTCTCTCTTGTGGACTATAAAGGCCACACAATTTTTTCTATGGGATTCTTGGCCACAGTAGTAAATATAATGGTCTTCTGAGTTAAATTTGCCCATTCCTGTCCACTTTAGTTCACTAATTCCCAAGATGTCTATGCTCAGTCTTGACATCTCATTTTTGACCACATCCAACTTACCTTGATTCATAGATCTTCCATTCCAAGTTCCTATGCAGTATTGTTCTTTTCAGCATTGGACTTTCCTTTCACTATCAGACACATCCACAGCTGAGTGTCCTTTCAGCTTTGGCCCAGCTGCTTAACTCTTTCTGGGGTTACTTATATTTGCCCTCTGCTTTTCCCCAGTAGCATATTGGACACTTCCAACCTGAGGGACTCATCTTCCAGCGTCATATCTTTTAGCCTTTTGTTACTGTCCATGGGGTTTTCTTGGCAAAGATACTGGAGTGGGTTGCCATTTCTTTCTCTGGTGGATCACATTTTGTCTGAGTTCTCCGCTGTGGCCTGTCCATCCTGGGTGGCCCTCCACGGCATAGCCTGCAGCCTCATCGAACCATGCAAGCCCCCTCACCACATCAAAGCAGTGATTCATGAGAGATCCCAATACCTACTGCCAGGGCTCTTTTTGGGCAGGAATGCACAGGAACGGAGTTCCAGCTGGCTCCTGAGTTGGCCACGCCCAGCAGGAATGTTAGCATAATAGGCCACACCCAACAGCAGAAACTCATTAGGATTAGCTACATTAGGGGTGTGTGGCCTAACATGCAAAGGAGTTCCTGCTACAAAAAAAGCCCTGAGTTTTGACAACAAACAAGGTAAACAGAATAAGAAGCAAAAGATGGGTGTGGCTGGATGACCACACTTCTGGAAACATGGGGTGTGGCCTAATATGCTAATGAGCTGTGCTGTCACGGGTGTGGCCTAATATGCTAATGAGTTCCTGCTGGGCTTTTTCTACAAAAAAAGCCCTGCCTACTGCTGAAATCCTTTGAAGGGAGATGCTAGTGACTAAATGTTGAAAATTCAGGCCTGGGATCCCAAATCTGGATTCAGATGGAAGAGAGAGGGGTTACACCCCTCCCTGTTTTCGTAATGGAGGAAGCTGTTATTTGCTGTTGGAGAAACATATGAGGACAGACATGGGCATCGGCATTTTTGCACCAGCAGAGCAATGTAGCAGTCTCAACATCACGTCTGGTTTGATTGTAAGCCAAGCAATTCCAAGAGGCAGCCAGCCCACGTAACTTTACATTTTATTTCAATATTAGCTTTGCCATCTGTCTTTGTCACTGGTGTTTCTCTAGTAACAGACAACAGCAGTTTGTCTAGTAAGAATTGCCCATGTTACTAAGAGTAGTCTGTGTACCCATGCTTCAAGAGAAAAGCCTAGCTTAGATTACTTGCTTACATGCTTCCTCGAAAGGATTTCATGCCCTTAGTGATCCAGAGGGGACAGAACTCAGGCTGGCAGAAAAATAAGGCCTTCAGACCTTAACAACATTCTTCCCCATGGCTTGTGTGGATTTAAGAGGCCATCACAACGGTGAAAACCACATACTGGCAGCAGCTAAGAAAAGCAGTCCTGGGCACCAATCTGAGATGCTAGGTGAGCTTGATCGAAAGCCTGTAAAGGCAGTAACAGCAGGTTTTGAAGGGATGGAAATCCTTCTTATCATGGACTCCAAACATTCAAATCCCATCTCTCAACTCTGCCTGAAGCCCCATATCTGATGCAACAGGTATGGTACAAATTACTTTTCAAATCTGACCCCAGAACAATAGCAGTCACTTGGGCAGCTTGATTATGCGCTGAAATGTAGCTGATGGTAAAAATCAATATACACATTTTTGCCAGCATGCAGGCAACAATAGCTTCAAACCTAATTCCACATCTCAAAGCAGAAACTGAAGCACCAATGTTATATCACTGCAACAGCAAAAGCAGGTCAGATTCACAAAAGAGAAAGGTGATGTGGCTTGGTCTCCATTTTGTCCTTCCTAGGTAAATTATTTAAAAGAGGTTGCAAAACAATTCCAGGCTGGGCTATGGGACAGAGACACCACTGGTGGGCCTAGCAGATTTATCTTGACTTGGCTGATCTGGCTACATGGATTCATGCTATGGTTACCTTGAGGCTAGATTACTGTAATGTACTCTTCATAGGTCTGCCTTTAAAGACAACTCAGAAACTCCAACTGGTACAGAACTCCACAGCCCAGCTACCATTAAGTGCTAAACCGAATCTGCATACCACTCTGTAGATACTTCACTGGTTACCAATCAGATACCAGGCTCAATTCAAGGTTCTACCTGTCACCTACAAAGCTCATAATAGTACTGGACCCATGTACCTGCAGAACTGCCTCCTCCACTGTGACAGCTTCACTTATCACAGTAGAGCCTTCTGAATGTGCCACTTTGCAAACAGGTAAATTGACAGCTGCCCATTTTCTGCGGCAGCTCCCACATTATAGAACAGAAGAGTAGAACTGTGATGTAATGGATCAGCTTGGAAAGTGACTTCTGTTAAAGATAATGTGTTTTTCTTCCAGTTCTTCAGTCCCAGCCACATTGCATTATTTTGTTTTACTAGGAATCTTTGCTGTTAGATTCAAATGTTATATTTTGTAATTGCTGATCCACTGAATAGTTCTAGCATACCTGTAATCTGCCTTGAGTTCCAGTGAGAAAGCCAGACTATAAATGAAAATAAATAAAATTTAGTGCATACTATTATATAGAGTGGTGATTTTATAAGTAGTTTGGTATGTGGAATCCCTCTCATTTAAAAAAAAATGTTTACAAAAACTTACAAATTTAATGGCTAGCTACTTCATACTGCTGCTATATTAATCAACAATAAAGGATACATCCAGATTACTGAACTGGCTTAATTTCATCACCAGATAACTGACTGAGTCCAACATGATTTTTCTAGTCTCCTCCTTTTAGTCCACTTCCTTGCAGTTTCAAATATAGAAGGCAATATTTTTATGAGCAACCTACAGGTGCCCACTTGCTGATCTGATGAGATCCTAATACGTCCTAGCAGCCTGCAGTCTGTTGTCATCTCCAACAGATTCTCAAGGGCATCATTTGTCAAGTGTGGAATACAGCAGAATTTTGCAGCTGTGACACTAAACAGAGGCAGAACACAGGCATTCACTTCACAGGATGGAACTAGGAAGACTGCTCCTCAAGATATAAGATGCTAAAACATTCAGGGAAGAAGAGTACTTATGATAATCATCTCCCAAAATAGGGATCGGGAAATCCTCAGGGCACAGTTACAGTTGGGCAGTGCAAAGAGATTTTCAGTAATGCAGAGGAAGAATGCAAGTTTCACAGTAAGGATTTTGAGGCCTGGTTTAGGATAATTCAAGAATATTATTTATAGAATTAATTATATTTAAGAGTGTTTGTTTTTGTTGTTACATGGCTTAAAGGTAATATCCCGAGAAATAATTGCCTGTGATCTGAAACACAGGCGGTAAATACACACACGCACAGTCCTCCAAAAATGAAAGCCTTCACAACAGACCATTTTCTGCATGTACTTGACACTTATACAGATGCTAGTTTGGGTTCCTTTTTTACATGTATGTTTCTTTTTTACATTCACATTCATGGCAGCAGTCCCCACTCCCTTTGCACCTTGATGTACACACTGTGATTAGAATACACACATAGTGGTTTACAAACAAGATCCAACTGTGGAATCTGAGAACTAGGAACACATGGTATAAGTATTTATATAAACATTCCGACCAATGGGTGGATGGTGAGTGGGTAAAAAAGATGATGCTTGCCACTGCCTTCACACTCATCTCACTATATACCAAATGAACACAGGATGCCTGATGCAAGTTATTTCTCTAGCAGACAAAAGCCATGTTCAAATATTAACTTGTTTATGGGTGAATGAACATGTAATGCACAGATACCTGCCTTGTAATAAATCATAGAGTGTACACATGAATTAAACTCTGGCTAAATCAGGGTTTTATGTCATTATTTATGTATAATGGCTGCATACATGTGTGCCTTGCTGTATATGCAATGGCAGAACATGTATACAATGTAGTCATCCACATATCTTACAAAATGGTTGGTATTATGCAGTCTTTTCTTATTTGCTGTTTGTTTCTTTTCAAGACTGTTCAAAAGTGGCTGGAACAAAAGCCTGATCCTATGCATTGCTGCATTGAGTCCTGCTGTGTCTTTTATTTTAAAGCAAGCATGAAAAAGAAAAGAGGAAGTTTGGATCAGGGCTGCAACACCTTAGCGTGGCCTTGCACCATTTCCCACAGGGGAAAAACCTGTCCCCCAAGTCACCCTCAACTTTGGCAGAGAAAAGCCCTCTGCACAAATACACAATCAGGTCTAACAGCAGCTTGGATGGGGATTCCTATCCATGAAACAGCTGGGAGGGGCTACACAGGGATCTCTCATTTCTCATCTAATTTACCACTGATATACACATACAGTAGAAGTACTGTATGGCACAATAGTGCCCCCCCCCCTTTCAATCTTTAGGAGGCAGCTGAAGATTGTTATATTTAGAACTGCATTTGACTCATTTAGGGGTTTTTTTATATATAAATTGGCAGTCCTAATTGTGATTTTAAAATGTGGTCTTCTGTGTTTTTTATAATTGCTGTTTTATTTACATTGGAAGCTACCTTGAGTTCCTAAAGGCAGAAAGGCAGCCAATAAATGTTTTAAATAAATATCCTCACAGGGTAAGAAATAAAAGCAGTATACAGACACTGCAAAATCCAAAGTAATAAAGTCCTGTTATCAGAGTAATAAAATCCTGTTCTCAGAATGTTCTAGAATTCTACACTCACATTGTACAATTACAGGAATCAGTAACAGTGATACCATTTCCCTATGGCACGCTCTTTCTGTATAAACATCTGCCATTCCAAAACATTCGCTGCAAAGGGAAAATCCATTTTGAGCTTTGAAGACTGGATACCCTTCTATTCAACAATAGTCAACCAAAGCTCACATTTTGAAAGGGAGTATTTGTAGCATCTAGTACTGGGGAGCCAGATACCTATGTGACCACAGCAGAGTAGTATGAGACGTTAAAGTAACCACAGCCTGGCAGCAGAATTTTTACAGAGCAAAGATGCTGCTCTGACAAACCCAAAGTTAAGGCACAAGGAAACTGAAGGATAAAGGATGGATCTAGGGCTTGTATAACTTAGGACACATGGAATCACTTCTGCTCTGCTGAAAATAGAGATGGCTTTCATAAAAGCCAAGGAATATTTCCTGAAACTACTTCTTTCTACAAGTAACAGATCAAGCAAATTGCTTGAAGGACAAGCACTTTCCTTGGACAACCAAATTATTTCAAAAGTTCTGCCTCAAACCAAAAGGTTATGGATTTTGACCACAATTATCCTCCTCTAAAAGACCATTTTTATGATTGTTTGAAGTCTGAACATGGGCATTAACAAAAATGTGTTTTAATTTCAGGGACATTGCAGAAATGTATGCTATATTTTTCTGTTCTATAATGCACCTGTGTTTGGGATCCTTTGCCTACGAGAACTGGTCAGAGTATCCTACAGGATCCTTCTGTTATTTCTCCAAAAAGTAGCATACCAGATTCCAAATTAATTAGCTGCATGCCTGCTTTGAAAAGGCTATCTAGGACCATTCCCTTCCAAGGATAAGACCCCAGGCTAATAGCTGCCTCAAATGGTTACTGTAATCCAAACAAAAGCAAAAGCCTTTTACAGAGTAGGTTTGTTTTAACTATCTGGTGAAACAATATGCAAACTGAGGCTCTCTGTATCCATTCAAGGCAAACTCTGTAGAATCTTTTGCCCAGAATTACAAAACCTGATGTTTCATTTTTGCCTCTATTCAGACAGGGAGGTCTTCATCTCTCAGTCCTTAAACAGGCAAGAGGAGCTTCCTAATGACCAGTATAAGTGCACTTTCCTGAGAACACAGAGCAGACAATCAAGGCTAGCAGCTTTCCTATACTGTCCAACTCTGCCAGAGACTCACAAAGGCAGCCTCCCTCTTCAGTGTCTTGTACCACGAGGCACTGACTTTCAAAATAAACTCTTGCTAAACCAATTAGCAAGAAGAGA
The DNA here is from genome assembly GCA_029375565.1 of Gekko gecko. NCBI lineage: Eukaryota > Metazoa > Chordata > Lepidosauria > Squamata > Gekkonidae > Gekko > Gekko gecko. The sequence goes on along the minus strand of JAPDNY010000006.1, from coordinate 121,895,961 downwards.
GTTGGCTCAGATCACTCAGCAAGTCACTCTCATTTTACCCATTCCATGAAGGGAGGGGGGCGCAGAGGTCATCTGATCCTATGTTAGCAGAACCAAAAATAGGATCTCGGCTGCCCCAGTCTCGGATTACATGGGCATAGCATGGAGCAGATCAAAGTACTGCTCACAGTGGTGGCAACACCACACAGCCTACAAAGCCAACTGCACTGAAGAAATTCCAACTGTATGTTACTACTGCCAGAACGTATACACTCTGCACAAAATGACTCCCAAATGGCTCTCTCATCCACAATGCCAAGTCAGTCCAGTATTCTGAATTCCTTTCACACAATTTTGGAGCCAAACACATCATCTTAAAAGCTGCTGAGTCACAAGTTCACTATGATGATGATGATGATGATGATGTCATTTGGATAATTACACAGCTGCTCATACTGGCAAGCTTTGCTGGAAACCCACATGCTCACACACAGAACGGCTTCAGCACTTGGCTTACTCATCCAAAAGAGCTTGCTTCATAGTCCTGGCAGCTTCAAGGAGACATCCCAGTTTGAAGATTACTAGCAGGTCATCTTTCCAGAGAGGGCGGGGATGAAACCCTGACTGGTGGTAGCAAAATATGGCAAGAACTTTCAATGCTTCATTCCATTTTCAGCTTTTAACAAATTACAAAGGAAAATTAACAAATGACAAAGGAAATAAAAAGAAAGAGAGAGAGCTCAAATACTTATATGAATAGACAGACACTGCCAATGGCTTGTTGCAACAGGCAAACCTCTAAGAGAACTCAAGCAGGTGTTATATGCAACACCTTCTTGCCAGCCATTTGCACAAGTGTGTCTCCTGGCAAGCCATGATACTGAGTGCCTCCTATCACACAAAACACATCCAGGGTTTAAAAAAAAAAATTCCAAAGCACCAACGCAGTGTGAGAAATGAGCTGGAAAAATTCTACCTGTGCTAAATTTCCCCAGAATAACAGGATTATATACCAAACCAGTAGGGGGAATACAACATTTAATAAGAGTTTATGAGAGTCTGGAAGCCTCCACTGCAGTGCTTAGCTTCCAGGTGTTAGTATATACCACTGATATCACTGTCCTGTGCTAAAAACCTACAGACCTCTGGCCAGAAAAAGCACAACAAGGGAGGTTTTTAGGGCCAGCAAGAATCTAATGATGAATTTCGGTAGTGCTTTTCTCAGAGCTCCTAGTGTGTGCTATTACTGCTCATCTGAAACACTGACCTAGTAAGGAAAATCTAAATGTGGATCTAGGCATTCTGGGTTTTTTCTAAAACAGAGTGGAACTGAAACATTTATTTATATTAATCCATATTTTTTAAAAATTAAACTGAACATGTACAGAATGTTTGCCAGGCCATGTTGAGACCACTTGCTGAGGTCCTCAGGTAATATGAATATATTCCATTTTGCAACCAAAGTCCTGTTGGAATCCTGAAAGCAAGGAACAGTCAGTCTGTAGATCCCAGGAATAGGCGGCTGAATGGGGACACTGTGTTGCACCCACAATAGCATTTCCTTACTGTAGTCCCCTGAGAATACATTTTGCAGTAGTTTTACAGATGTTGAGCTAGCTTTTGCATACTTAAGAGGAAGCTTTTGAAATGATCCCATTGAGAAATCTAGCTCTACTCACTTCAACTGGTATCCTGTGGGACTGCTACTCTGGTAGCAGCCATAGGCTGTAGAGAACTGAGTGCCTCACCCTCTTCTTTAGCACGGCCAGATGACCAGCTTTGCAGCCCTCCATGTCTTGGGACACAGACCTTTAGGCCCCACAGTCTAACTACTGGTATATGGAGAGGGCAGATAACCATAAAGGAGAAGAGGCAATCATTGTTCTAGAAGAACCCAGCTTAATCTGCCCTGTTTACTGTCTCACCACATGTTGCCCAATTCTCATCAAATCATCAATTTCTATTTTTGCATACAGAGGACACACCAACAGGGCCTCCACCCATCCTTCATTTCCTTCTATTTTGTATGTCCAACAGCCAGCACAGCAGTTGGGTTTTGCTGTTTTGAAATTCAAGAAAAATTCAGTCCCAGCTAATTTTAGGCCAGTACAGGTTATCTGCTGCTCCTTTCCTTGGAAGTTTCAAGGAAAGAATGGATGATTATTTGCCAGAATGCTTTAAGTCATCCTGCGTGGTGCAGAGGGTTGGACTGGGTAGTCTTAGGCTCCTTCCAATTTTTTTGATTCTATGAATCTGGATATCAGGTTTCAAGTGCCTCAAAGAGTGACCCCAGTACACAGAACCACACTTTGAGAAGGAGCCCCATGCTTCTTTCCTGTTCTACAAACTTGGTGCTGAAAGCACATAGCAGCATATGCTCTCACCCTCAAACCACTATCTAACCCAAAGCAAATCACCTGGGCTGCCAGCCTAGTACAGGGCCCACAAGTCAGGCGGAATGACTGAGGCAGCTTGGGATGAAAGCATAGCCCATGTGCGCTTCCAGGCTTAAGCTGCCCAAAGACCCCACTGACCAGGCAGTGGCCTGAGATTCACTGAAAGCCAGTCACATGCACCTTCAGGCCCACAATGGTGCTTAGACTTTACTCATCAGCTTGATGGTATCTGTGCAAAGCTCAGAAGTCTCACAGAGTTTGTCCCAGGCCCCTAAATTCCCTAAGGACAGCCAGGTCAGCACACAATTGCTAATGATAATAAATGAAAATTTCAAGTTGCTGATGGCTTAGCTCAACCTACTGTGTAGATCAGTGTTTTGCAACTAAGGGTTAATAATGGCTCAGCAGTAGTCATGGCCATGTCTTTACTGGCTATGAAATCAGGGCAATAGCAGATTCTCTCACAAAGTCTTGTAATTTTTATTTATTTAAAACATTTATACCCTACAAACGCTGCCAAATCTGGCTCCTAATGTAGCTTGAAATGGAAGGAAGAGAAATGGCCTTTCTGGAATACTTTTTACCAGACATCATGATGTTGCACCAGGAAGTGCTCCAGTTCTTCACTGCTGATGGGAAACCATGATTCAGATTACTACACTGCAAGTGCTGGGAAACAACACTCTTATAGCAGCAAGCAAGACAATGGCACATGCATCCATGTTTTCAAGGTTCCAGTAGTGGTTACAAACACCAGTTAATGATGCCCTGAACACCACTCCCAGGTCTTTCACATACCCACACACCTGCCTACCAATGCCATTTTGACATACCTGCCAAGCTGAACTTTTTTGCTGTCCGTCCCTTGGAGGCTGATTACTCCCTCTCCAGCACTCAATTGTACATGCCGTACATAATGGGTTTCTCCTCTTCCCTCAAGCAACATCATTCTCTGACATCAAAGGCAATCCTATTTCTTTCCAGTACAGGAGGATATAGGATACAAAGACCTGTGACTAGCACTAAACACGGACTACATTATTTCAACACGTGTAATGTACCTGAAAGAGTCCTAAATATTAAATAGGCCATTAAAAAAATTAAAAATAAGCTCATCCTAGGCAATTCTGGATGAAGCAGACACATCATATCATAAAGTGTGACTATTTTGAGACAAGCCCACATTAAGATTCAGACCCCGCCTTCCCCAAAAAACCTCTGCTCTAGAAATTCCCTGCCCAGTTGATAAGGGATAAAGATCAAAGCTTGGAGTGATCCCTGGAGCATTCAGAGAAGGAATTTGGGTGCTTGTTAGTGTATCCCTGTCTTCTGAAACCTAAAGAGTTAGTTAAACTCAAGAAAGTATACTGGAGTGTTTAGGAAACACTGAAACCAAAGCCTCTCAGCTCAAAGATTCTAAGACTGTGTGAAAAGTTTAAAACTCTCACTTGCTAGAAACATATGAACTGGAGTCTGTGATTATAATAAGTCACCTCAGACATTTTACCCCTGATTTCTTCTTGAGCTTTCCCCTTCTACATTGAATAAAATATTTTGTTTATCTTTGATTTTTAAAAAGCCTCTTGTGTGCCATTTTCAGAAATTTAAGGGAGGTGATCTTGTCTCTTCCCTCAAGTTCCTGGGCTGAGCTAGCATCAGAATATAATATTGTGACAGGGTGGGACAGCCATAAACCTTCATAAAAGAAGAAAATAGATAAAGGGGCTGCTGAGCCAGAAAGGAAGAAAAACAGAGGGAAACCCTTGTGTCTGAGTGAGGGAACAGGGCTAGGTCATCATAGGGGGATTCAACAAATTCATAGATAGTTCTATCAGTGGCACTAGCCATGGTGACTAAACAGAACCACCTTTAGTGCAAGAAAGCTACTGAATATCACTGCTAGGAGGCAACATCAGGAAAGGCCTTGGCCTCTGTGCTCTCCACAGCAACTGATTGCCACTGTGTGAAACATGATGTTGGAATAGATAGATTGATCCAGCAGGGCTCTTCTTATGTTCTTAGAGGGCAGGAACTGGGCCTTGGGATTTCCCCTCCCCCACAAGTCCTTCCAGGTCCCCACTTACAAAGCATTATGATTCAAGGTTTTAAATGTTATAAAGTTGGACTTGATATACAAATAGGCTGCTAGTCCTATTTCAGCTGCATAAGATTGCTTTTTTCCAAAAAGTTTAATTCTTCTATTGTCAGCTCTATTTTTTCCTACCTCAGAAGGCAAAACCTAAAATACATGGGCTAAATTTGCAGCCATTTGCAGACTTCTCCCTCTGTGTGTTGGGTATATTTACAATTTTGCTTGTAGAAATCTAAGGCGTTTATGGGGTTTTTTAAGTTTCAGAAACATCCCAAATAGTAAATTTTCATATGCTAAGATATACATGATGCATTTTATGTTGTTAAAGCAGGAAAATAAGTCTAGTCTTTATAAGAAGGTATGTATTGCATATGTTCTGTTTTTTCCCCAAAAGTTCAGGGGTTTTTTTACACAAAACCCTAGTTTTTTCCCATGTTTTCAAAGTTTCTGGAGATTTCACATCTCTGCACAAGGAGAACATCTTCATTTAGGCTGTAGGAGCTATACAGTCACCATAACAAAGCCAATTCATTCTGTAACTTAGACACAGTATGCTATAGAAATGCTGTCCAAAACAAAGGATTGTTTTTGTCTTTGTCACTAGAAAAAAAATAAATACTATAGTACAGTCTTCAGCTTTGTAGATTTGAAATTGCTGTAACTGGATGCATGCTGCTAGCAATATATGCAGTCAAAGTTTCTGGGCAGAATCTGCATTCAGTGCATTCAGCAGTGGTATGAAAGCAGCTGTGGGACAGCAGCATCCATGCTGCCATGAGTAATTATGAAGTGCATCTTGGAACATATGAGACACTATGCAAAGCACCAACTAGACTGGCTGCCAATAGCATACCAGATTCGCTTCAAGGTGCTGGTTTTGACCTTTAAAGCCCTCTATGGCCAGGGACCTGCCTACCTGAGGGACCGCCTCTCCCTGCATGTTCGCCAGAGAGCACGGAGATCAGGATCACAAAACCGCTTGGCTCTCACTGGTCCAAAGGACGCTAAGTTGACATCGACCAGGACCAGGGTATTTTCTGTGGCAGCTCCGACCTGCTAGAACGAGCTCCCTGGCGAGATCAGGGCCCTGCGGGACCTCTCACAGTTCCGCAGGGCTGTGAAAATGGAGCTTTTCCAGCAGGCATTTCGATAGGAGCTGCACTTTATCAGCTAAGCCCTATGCCGACCTAGAACTAGAAGCTACCTAGAATGGTATCCACCGCTGAACGTGTTCATGAATGCACTTAATTATACTGTACCGCCATTGATATATTAACGGTCTTATGTATTTTTACTGTGATATGTATCTTGTTTTATTGGTTTTATGTAAGCCGCCCTTCAGCAGGGAGCGCAGGGTAAAAGTTGAAACAATAAATAAATAAATAAATAAATTGCCACAAAGTTCTCAAATTATCATCAGCCATCGCCAAAAGCACCTTCAACAATTAAAACTTTTAGCCTGTAAGGCAACTGTTTCTGCTCTGGTCTACAAAGAGGGGAAAGGATTAAGTTACATAATACACCTAGTAGCAAGTCAGAATGAGAGTCAGCACTAGAATACTGAGTTCAACCTTTAGGTTACCCACGGTTTAGCCATTAGATCACACACTCCAGCCACTGCAGAACAACATTCATAGGAGCCTGAGTTTTCTTTCAAAAACCACCAGTAAGAAGCCCCACAGAACAGAATGGCATTTGCTTCAATAACATGGCACTTTGGGGAAACGGTGCCTTCTGAAACTTCCATAGGTCTCTGCCTGTTTATGGAAGGATGGTGTAGAGCTAATAACTCAGAAACCCTGATACAGATACTACAGAATGGTCCAGTTGTGTTTTGCTAACAAACTACAAACCATTTAGCTCACTTCAAGCAACACTGATGCACCTATTTTATGCTGCTAGAAAGTATGTCCTTCACAGTGATCTACCCACATCTCACCATCTCACCAACAAAAAGGTTTCTGCAAAGAAAGATGCTCATACAACTCCACTGACTCAGTTCAGAGCTTTGTACTCTAACATATCTACTGACCAACAGATATCTGTGCCTCGTACAAGGGATTCTTATAACTTAGTTGCATCTTCTTCCCAGTGGGCACCCAAAGTTGCTTACAATACAATACAGAAAATACAATAAAAACAAAAAAGAGAAGGGGAGAAAGAAGGTGGAGTACAAAACAGGTGTTCATCTCTTCTAATTACTCTCCCTAACAGTTCAAGGCTGTGACCCTCAGGCTAAGCAATGAAGGACAACTGCCATTAAAGCGCCGATTCTTCAGCTTGTGCTGCTAAACCCAAACCTTGCAAATAGGAATCTGAGAAAAGAGGTTATAACCCTCCCTGGGATACTGGCTTAATGGTACAAGGTTCTATTCCATTTGATTCAACATATGCTAAATAGAGCCTCTGATTCCTTGATCATTATTGGTACCTAGCTTTCCAAGATTTTACCACACATAAATGTAAAAGAAGCAATGTGTGCATACAACTTTTATAATGGACCTAGTTCCCTTTCATTAGGACACCCTTGCATTTGAGATTTTAATTAGAACTTTTGAAGAAGAAAGGTTTTGATACCTCATTTTTCTCTACCTTAAGGAGTCCCAAAGTGTCTTATGTTCAACCTCCCTTCCTCTCCCCACAACAGGAATCTTATGAGGTAAGTGGGGCTGAGAGAGCTCTGAGAGAACTGTGACTGGTCCAAGGTAACCCAGCAGGCTTCATATGGAGGAGTGGGGATCAAACCCAGTTCTCCAGATTAGAGTCCACCAGCCTTAAGCACTACACCCCATTGGCTATTTACTTTCCCAAGGTGGAAAACAACAGCATCCATGATATTGCCTATCCAAATCTCTTCTTGTTAGGGCTAGGCAGGTGTCTGGCCATACAGTTACTCTCGGAATCCAGGATGTGGGTTAAAGCTTCCTGAACTAAGCAACCTTAATCAGGACAAGCACTAGGGGTTTACTCTTTGATATTCCCAAGGTGAAATTACTCCTGAAATTTGTTTTTTGGAGTCAGTTCAGAAATACCTAAAGTGACCCAAAACACTCTTGAAGTTTGGGGAGTAACAAAAAATTATCTCCTGCAGTTTTGAGAATATTCTGGGTTTGGGAGAGACAGCAGAGGCAGTGACATCTGAGGGGGAGAGAGAGAGACAATACCCAGCAGGGCTGCACTGCAGATGCCACAGTGGCCCTTTCAGTTGTAAAGATCCCCTGTGGGAGACCTGGCCTACAGAGGCCATAGCCCACTGGGGCCACATTGTCTTTCCCTCTCTCCTCCCTTGTGCCCTTGCTGCCTTCGGGAGGGGTATGTCTTTTTTTCAGGGCATAATTCTCAGGTGCTAATACTCCAAATCCAAAAACAAGTCCTCAAAATGGATTTCTAGAATGGTATTGACATTCCCAAAACCTCAGGAAGACAAAAATCATGCCCTTCCCAAAATCCCAGAATGAAATTAAAATGAGATTTTTTTTTTAAGAACACACCCTTAGCTGATACAGTCCTCTTCACCTGTGAAGAGAACTATTGTCACATAAGCAGGGCAGGGCTGGCCTCTTCCCCCACCGGCAAAATGCAGTAGTGTACTATGAAAACAGTAAGAGTCCAGTAGCACCTTAAGGACTAACAAAAATTTGTGATAGGGTATGAGTTTTCAGGAGTCACTGTCCTATATGATGCTGCTGGGTCTACTGATCATGTTGCTATGATCTATATGAGAGCAAAGTTAGCATCTTGGTTTGTTGCAGGCCTTGGTACCAGAGTTTATCAGTGTGGGTGAGAAGTTGTTTTAGGTTAGCAGGCTGACTGTAAGCAAGAAAAAGTTGGCCCCCCAGTGCCTGTGAGGGAAGTGTCACTATCCAGCATGGGTTGCAGTTATTAATAATGCATTGAACTGGCTTGAGTTGTGAGCTGTAGGTGACCACCAGTGGTATTCTGGTGCCATTTTCTATGGGCTTGTCTTGTAGAAGCTGTCCCTGGGTATCATTCTGGCTTTTCCAATAGTGCACCGACAAGAAGGGAGAGACCAAATACAACGATGGGGCCACTTATTCATGAGGCAGGCTTAGCACTAGTTTTCCCAGGATATTCAGATGCTACTGCTGGCTCCACCCTTAACAAAAAATCTTATTTCTCAGTAGTATTTAGGAGTTAAGTGTGAAAATTGTACAGAGATCAGAGAACTTGAATTTATAATTTCAGCTGCAAGCCACCTGTAAATCCAGCTAGAAACTTCTGGGACCAAAGGAAGAACACAAAAGAAGGAGGCTAGTCTCACAGTGTACAGTCAGCTCCACAGAGAGATGCTGTTGGCAGTCCTCCCTCCTTCAGAGTCACAGAAGAAAGAAGCCAAGAGTCCAGATGTAGCAGCCACATACTTTCCAACTCCCAACTCAATAAGTTAGTATGATCTCTAATAATGCAGCTGCCCCAAGTTTCGAGACAGACAGGGTTGCCAGGTCCATCTTCACAACAGCAGGGGATGGGTAGGACTTACCAGGATAAAGAGGAAGGCTCAGGCCACGTCACCAGCATTGCATAAGAAGTGATGGCATCAACCTGCAACAACTGCTGTGACACTCTGGTATTTGGGCAAAGCTCAATGGAAAAAATTGCTTCTACCATAGAGTTTTTTCCCAAATACGAGAATGTCACCTTGACTTTGCTGGCATGATGATGTCACTTCTTGTGCGATGCCAGCAATATGGCCTGGATCTTCCTCTCTCTAAATCCTCCCACTGGCCAGCTGATTTGCAGCTGGGGGGAAAGAGCCTGGCAGCAGGGGATCTCCACCTCCACCAGCAGGTCTGGCAACCCTACAGACATTTGGATAGTCACAGGGCACGTCCCAGCAGCAACCTCCCATGGTTCTGAGTGGACATCACAGCACACAGTTGGGACCACAAGTAGTATCAAAAAAAAATAATAATGGAGCATTCCCCTTCTCCCCCCGAAGTTCACTCCCTGCATGACCTGCAGGAAGCCAGCCACACAGCTGTCCCTACTGAAGGCATTTTACAGGTCAAGAAGTCTTCCATTGTACACATGATATGGGCTACACAAAACATAACACAGGTCTTAAGCCACAATCAAACAGCTGGGGTGACTAGTCACTGTTCCTCAGTAGAGATTTTCAAGAAGACAGATCAGATTATAGTTGATTACATATGCAAATAGACCACTGGATAACATGCCACCTGACAACTTGTAGGTAAATATTCAAATTGTCTCCAAATATCCAAATTGCCTCATTTCCAATGAGAAATACCGCTGCATTTCAGTTGAAGTCAGCCAGTACAAAAGCTCTACCTGTGGTGTTCAAGCTGTGATGTCTGTTAGTGTAGGCAGTGCTTTTTCTCAGTAATCAGGTGATCAAAATGCCAGTGCAAACTTGATATAGATCTAGAGTAATTTAACAGCACACATGTTATGGCCCTTACCAGCTCCACTGGCCAGTGAGGAAGCAGGACAAGATGCGTTATAGAGACAGGTACAGAAATGCTTAGTCACCCCCCTGTCCCCCAAATCAGATGTATTTGTACATTCCTATGTGGCTTACCTCCAACAATCATTTTGGCCATCGAATTATGAATATTATGCAAATAGCTGTAAGTATGATGGAGCAACTTAGTTTCAGACTGATTTATTTTTACAAGTGTTGCCATTCATGTCCTCTGCAGCCTCCTCTCATACATGCTAGGACACTAAATTAGCCAATTAGTTTTCTTTTCTGTTCAGGTTCCACCCTAGGAACAATAGATTATTTATATTTGAAACTGACCTTTTGGACTTCTCAATGAGAGCAATCTTAAACCACAATACGACCCTACTATTCATATGCTTATATCACTCTAGCATAACTTCCTACTCATAAATGTACCACATACCTATGGCATCATTTACTGAAGCTTTCCAAGCAGGACATTTTTAAAAAATGACATGCAAGTCTGAGATTCCCCAGCCAGAACACTGTAGGACCAGTGTCACAGCAAGTCATCACTGCTGCCTATAAACAAAGAGATAAATAAACAGTGATGGGGGTGCCACCATGCCGCGGAAAGGAGGCCTCGCTACACACTATTTTTGGGACCACAGCTGAAGCAGGAAGTGCTGCCAGAGTTTAGAGCTGTGAGATCACAAAGTGAAATGTCAAACAATCAAAACACCCTGTCCACTTCCACATCAAATGCTCCGCACCTAAAGATACTAGAATCAAAGTCTTTACTTAGAGGGGTGGAGAACTGTTGCTTAAATTAAACTAGGTATTGGAGCTTCATGTGCAATTTCCAGAATTGCTAGTTATAATGAATATAGGTTTGAAATAAGCATAGACCTGTGGTATAAGCATTTGATAAAAAATTAGGTCATTAGATCCACTCTAGCATCTTGATCTTTAAAGTCTTTTCCATCCTGTACCTATATGGCATCTGTTGGTATGGGCAACACATTGTTTTTGCAAACTGATGAGTCAGTGTCCCTTGTAAGGTTGCTAACTCCACGTTGGAAAATTTCTGGAAATATTGGGGGTGGAACCTGGGGAGGGCAAGATTTGGGGAGCAGAAAGACCCAGTAGAGTACAATTCTCTGAAACAGCCATTTTCTCCAGGAAAATTGATCTTTATATTCTGGAGATCACTTCTAATTCTAGCAGATCTCCCAGTGAGATCTCCAGGCCCCACCTGGAGGTTGGCAAACCCAGTTCCTTGTGAGCCAGGTTCTTCTATCTCCTGTTCCAACAGGCTTTTTAAACCCTTCTTGTGTTCTATGACCATGGTGGGGACACAGAAGTGGCATAGAGCATAAACCTTTGGGCAAGTAGGAGCTATGCCACAACCCCCACACACACACCCAGTATACCCTTTCACCCCTCTTGGAATCCAAGACAACTCTGATATGTATAAAAACAAAATGCATGAATGCAGTATACAGAAGTTTGTTCCAGGATGCTGGGATTGGACAGGCTTCTACAGGCATTGTAAAAACATAAAAAGAAGAAAATCTAAGAAAGGAATAACAATCGGGTTTGCTACAACTTGGGTTGCCACCATAGCATGTAACTCATCAAATTAAATGGGACTGCTCCCAATCATGCATAGAACCAGGCTGCAAATCTTTTGCGCTGTGGATGGGAGATTTTCTGCGCTTTGGGGTTAAGAAGCTAGATCACTCAAAGGGCCTGAAGTGCTACAGCAGTGCAAACAGTAACAACAGAAAGTTCTCTGCATGCTTTTCTCTGCAAAGCACTTTGAGGTTAAAAGCACTATTAAGCCCCATATTTTTATTCTTTACAAAAATGGAATCCAGTACCTGAATGTAGATGGAATGACAGCAACAATCATTGTGAGGCATTGATCAATCCAGAAATGTCTTTTGAAAGGACACAGATCTTTTAGCAATTGGAGGTAATGGAGATTTTAGATGTTTATATTTCTCATGGTAATCCTGAAAGCAAATTGATAAAGGTGGAAATGAACAGTGGTCATTTACACTTGTCATGGAAAAAGGGGTGGAGGAGAAAGCCTTCTTGGTAACAGCTACTGTATTTGACAGGAAGGCAACCTCAAATGTAAGACAACCCCCTGAAAAAAGTTACACACAAAAAAAACCTGGACATAACTGTAACTCGTATGCAAATATAAGATGACTCCCTCTTTTTCTTTGATGGCACACCTGTGGGGAAAAAAACTAGTCATGCATTTGTGTAAATGCTGCAGCTCCAAGTTTGTTGTAGAAGAACCCCACTTCATATTTCTCAAAATAGATCATGACTGGAGAAAACATGAACATCCCCTGTTCAGCTTTCATAGGCAACAGGATAAATGGGAAGAACTGTCATCTAAAGCAATCTGTCATTCAGTCATGCCACTAAAACATGAACAATGGAGGGATTCATATACACTGCTTTGTGTGACATAATTTCTATTATATACACTGAAATATTATACTAGCCTGGGGATCTGTCTCCGCAATCAGTGGAGCTCCCATATCATGTGTGTTGTACAAAATCCTTTATCACTGATGACATACTACCTTATGCAAGACTGCCTGCAACGGAGCTTTCTCCATGGCCGGGACCTCTGGCTTTCACTAATACTGCTGTTTTTATTTTGTTCTCTCCAAAGACTCGAGGTGGACTACCACTCAATCACAATCATATACTACTATATTACACCCAACCCCATGGAAGCTCCTAGCTATTATCCACCTCCAGAAAATTCACATCTTTTCAACATATTCGTCTTCCAAACAAGAAATCCCCATTCCTATTGTCCTACCTTACTGTCTTAATCACTTCCCTGCAACACATGTGTATTTAATCCCTAAACCCCCTTCTGTTCTCCAGACCGCCAACATAGCTTATATACTATTGCCTACAAAATGTTAAATTACTATCAGATCCAGTTTTCTGCTAGCTCCCAGAGCCCTTCTTTTCCATGCATTGTGGTCCTGGACCAAATCAGGGCCCTGCAGTGTTTGGGAACTTAGTTCTGAGCAGCTGCTCCTGACTATAAGAATATGGGGGCGGGGGGAGACTAGACTCATAGAAAAATATCACATCTGATTTGGCCCTTAATACACTGGGGGGGAGGGGGAGAAAAAACTAAGGACAGCAGAATGATGTAAGGTGCTTTGGGTCCCTATTGGGGAGAAAGGTGGGGGTATAAATGAACTAAATTAAATACATAAATAAATAGAGGAGAATGCATTGACATGAAGGTAAGGGTCCTCTGTAGTGCCATAGTATTTTTCCGACCCATAATCATTTTGTCTAGCAAGCATCACAGACAACTACTTGGGCAAGCAAGAGGTTAGAACACAGTTAATACTGTCTCCTGTCCTAACTAAGGATGACTCTGACTTCTTTGCATTTGGGACAGGGCAACACTTACCCAGTTCTGCAAAAGTGTAACTCAAGAACAAAGCGCTTCATAATCCATCCTGCTTACTATCATGACCAGTGACAGATATTTAGATGTATCAGAGAATTGTGGATCTTCACAAGGATCAAATCCAGAGCCCTATTTAGGAACTGACTTCAGCCTTGAATCAGGTGGCTCCTGAAAAGTTAACATTAGAAAGTATATCCCTGGATACTCTTGTCAAGAAGACACTTGCTGTTTTTTTAAAAAAAACAACAATGAGCAGAGGGGGCCCTTGTGTTAACATCCTGAATATGACACAGCTTTTGTTTTTCAAAAATGTATCTGAGCCCTGAAAACTAATTATGGCTGCAAGGAAACTACTAGATCATATTCCACAATACTTATTGTATCCTAGCACATGACTGAAAAGAGCATGCAGAGGATAAATATAGATGGCCAAAGTGAAGAGAGGGTGAGCCTATTCCCTGCTCTCAGATTGCAGGTCAGTTGGGTACAGATCAGGCTTCAAACCAAACAATTCTCTGTATACTTGGCAGGAGCTCTCATGTAGTTATTCTATGAGACAAGGAGGACAAGGGGAAGCTAAAAAACCTATGCATCAAGTTCTGAACCCAGGCCAAGAATGCAGATCAAATATCCATAAAATATGGCCAGGGACAGACAAGGGAGAGATATCTGCAAACCTAAGGGGAATCCCCAGGTTTCCAAAATACCTTTTTTTAAGATACTTTTTTATATATTTAAGAAAATATAAATGTTTAAAAATGAATACATCACACAAGAGAGGGAGGAAAGGAGGAAAAGCAGAAGACAGTGTAGGGAGAAGGACCAGATTCTTCCATACTGAAGTCCTCTCAGATCCCCTGCTTGTAAAATCTCACTCACTTTACATACTGTAGGTGATGAAATAGCTAAAGCAACAACTAGGAATAAAAACAATTGTGCAGTTCATACAAATTTCCCTAAACATGAACTAAATTACAGTTATAGCACACAGTGGAAAAGAAGGCAGGGAGAATTTGCATGCAAGAGAAAAAGGACGCTAATGCCACATTCCCAATCTGCCATCCATAATTTGGAGATCAAGAATACCACATTTAAACCACATCAATTAAATAAACATGCTATCCAAGTCTCAGCCTGGTCAGAGTAGAGGACATTTTTGCAGGTGACAGCTTAAATAGGTTCTTATATTTCCTCAAAGTCCCAACGTGATGGAAAACTACACAGACTAGAATATATGATTTGAGTTCAAAATGGTTCTTCCACTTTCAGTCTCATATTAACAGCTTTCTCAAGCTCAGTCCAGACTAAAAGACATTCTAATTTTCTTTTGTGAGAACACCCTGAGATGTAAACTGGCTTAATTCCCTTTAAAGTAAATCAACATAAATCCACACTTAGAAATACATTGGGCTGGCTGCCATTATGCAATGCATTAGAAGACTAATCAATAGGAACTGAGTTAACCACATCAATGAGAAAACCTTTCAGCTACACCAAACAGAGTTCCCTTAAGGAGTATAAGAGTATATACAGCCAATGCATTCCTTTGCAAGGTGAGGGCTGGGAGAAAGGGACTGGTGACCTTGAAGACTCTGGTGCTTCTAATGGGCAGATTTTGTTATTCCAGTCTCTACAGAAAAAGAGGGAACCCCCTCCCCCCCGATGTCTTATGTATGTAATTTTTTAAGCTGTTGGCTTTATTCTGTTACATCTGATTTTATCGTAAAACTTCCTGGTCAATTATAATAACTGAACAGAACAAGTACAAATATTTTAATATATTGGAAAATGCCACATAAGAGCTCCCACAATGTGGAATGATGCCTGAGGTTTCAACCATACTCTGAATACTTGTCTGAAGGTATTCAGATCATAATGGTGGGTCACATTTTACCAGTGAATACACCATCTCTTATTTTCCCGGGCAGGGGTGACATTCCACATAAGCTCCAGGAGGCCTCATAATATAAATAGTACGCTGAAGAAAACAAAAGCTGCAATCCTAAGGAGATTTTCTGAGGAATAAGACCCATTGAATAACATGGGACTTACTTCTGAGTAGACCAGCTTAGCATTGCTTCCAAAATTGCTGCAGAACAGCTTTGTCCATTTTGAGAGGCCTTCAATTACAAGACAAAAAAAAAAGTGAGGCAGAAGAAAGGAAAGAGCCGTGTAAGATGCCTTACTCCAAAGGCACCTTTCAGGCTATGAGCTTGCTGAAATGAAATCCTATTGCTTAAAAAAATCAAATAAGTGCCACCTGGTGCACAGCAATATGACCAAAGGGCAGCTATTTGCCTAGACCCATGTGGGATTAATACAGCTACCAGCATCCTCTGATCCACTCAAGATACTTCATATTTATTTTATACAAAGTTTAGTAAGAAAGCCAATCACAAAATGATCATGGATTTCATGCAAAGCATAGCTGTAAACATAGAATAAGGAGGAATTTACAATAGGAGATGTTTTTCTAGTTCTGCAGTCTGTGTCACATAATGCCAGAGGCTTAGCAGCAATAAGTATCCAGATCAAGTCGGCTATAACTCTGGATTTTCTAAAGCATAGACACTTCATTTTCTTCCATCAAGAAGTTTCTGCAACTTGAGTGAAGGAAGACAGATCACATCCCTACCATGTATCCCCAAGAGACTGACCACACAGTTAACCTTACACTTCACAGTGTCAACTAACAAGGGCAGTGGTCTACAAATCCTTCTGGCTGGCTTTAGGAGTTTTTCATGAGCTTGTCTACTATTCCCAATGTCAGTGGAAGTTAACAGTCCCATACTACTTTACAGAATTGTTTTCTGGAAGAGAATAGGCCAGGTCTGAACTGATGCAAGGCTCAAATTGCTACTAAGTGGTTTTCCAATTTCATTTTGTACTGCAGTGATCAGTGGCCTGCCAACTTTTTTTCTTGTGTTACCTGCCAGATTCCATCCATCCTAAGCTCCAGCTCTTTG
Source organism: Gekko gecko (assembly GCA_029375565.1). Lineage (NCBI taxonomy): Eukaryota > Metazoa > Chordata > Lepidosauria > Squamata > Gekkonidae > Gekko > Gekko gecko. The sequence continues at coordinate 121,879,634 of JAPDNY010000006.1, read as the reverse complement.
TCAGATAAAGATTGTCCTTTAGTCTGGCTACTAAATACTCACTTAGGTAATTCTTTGGATTTTGTTTAGCATAAACACATGTGGATTGGATGCAAAGAACACATTATGGTTTATACAACTTCTGCAAGTGTCCTGAGATGAATCTTAAATTAAATGTACCTGAAACAGAGACAAATTTAACAACAAACCCTTTTCCATACAGAACCAATAGCAGTAATATAATATTCATGAGGCTTACAACTGCTTTGCTTTTTGAGATGAGATTGCATTAATATCCACAACTGGTGGAAACAAAAAATGCAAACAGAAAGCAATCAGATGGGCAGCACAGGCATCAAAACCAAAACATGCCATTGAAGGGAAAGTTTCAGCGTTTGCTCCTGGCAACAGCTCAGTCCAATGCTTTGCGTCACCGGAAATAACTAGTCCTGTTGCAATTCTTTCCTGATAGCTGGTTTGTTCAGTTACTGCCAAAGGCTTTTTTTGTTCTTGTATTTTCTGTTTGTCTTGAATGACACTACTAAAGAGTCCCTTAGTCATACAGACACATATTAATGAGTGAAAGACAGCAATGCATTTGCTTTCAGAGACTACCTATTAAATGTATATGTCCTCTTCAGTCCTTATCAACTGAACAATCTAAAGTGTAAACTTCCTCTGATGATTTACGGAAGAAACTTTGCAGCACACGAGTCTCAGCCTAAACTAGTGAGCAGCACCATCTGCTAGAACTCTCAACTAACAATTCCAATGAATCAGAAAACGGTCTTGTACTTGGAACTGAAGCCAATACACTAGACAGCTTGCCTGAACTCTTTCCTTTCTCTGTGTTGAGAGGGAAGGGGGGGGAATGTTAAAAAAATGTTTCCCATGGAGAGAAGTGTGGAAAATACAACAGGAATTGCTAATATTTTGCTAAACACCCACCTTGCTAACATTATTGCCCTAAGCACAAGTATTTTGTTATCATCTTACTCAATCCCAGCAACAATAGAAGACTCTGACTAGGGTGACAGCATTGCCCACCCCACCTCCACCCCGAGAAGCTGAACTGCAAAAGATAAAGTCCTTGCTTTTAATCTCACTCCTGCCATGAGCTCATCTGTAGCCTTAGACCAGTGGTTCTCAACCTTCCTAATGTCGCGACCCTTTAATACAATTCCTCATGTTGTGGTGACCCCCAACCATAAAATTATTTTCGTTGCTACTTCATAACTGTAATTTTGCTACTGTTATGAATCGTAATGTAAATATCTGATATGCAGGATGTATTTTCATTGTTACAAATTGAACATAATTAAAGCATAGTGATTAATCACAAAAACAATATGTAATTATATACTGTGAAACACAAATATGTGTTTTCTGATGGTCTTAGGCGACCCCTGTGAAAGGGTTGTTTGACTCCCAAAGGGGTCATGACCCACAGGTTGAGAACCGCTGCCTTAGACAAACCATTTGCACTCCAAATGAGCCCCACTCCATCTGAATAGTATCTAAGTACCATAATATTAAAGGTGGGCGCATACAGGGGTGATGTGGTCTGCTGGAGACAAAATTAATAGGCTGATGGGAGAGAGGGAATGCTCTAGGCCCCCAGCCCATCGCACCAGCCATCAGATGGCAGTCACATTTGGCCATGAACATTCTATCAATAAGTGACAGAAGACCTACATTCTAAGCACAAAGTGTAAAAGCTTGCAACTTATCACCCCGCCAGGCTGTAAACTCACTTCAATTGGATTCAGATGATTAAAAAGTCACAACTAGATAAAGAGCCAGCCTGGGGGAAAGCCTGCTCCACTGTCAGCAAGATAAATGGCACTGCCAATGCAGCTCTTCTTATCTGGCCCCATATTCTCATGCAGAGTGGTCATGGAGATGCCAGCTCGTGCCCCTTCCTTCTTCTGCTGGAACTCTCATTCCTCCTATTCTTTCTCATGGGGAAGTATTTGAAGCTGGCAATTTAGAGTGGTGGAGGCAACTGCCAAATTGATTAAAAGCACTCTGTCAAAACAGTAGCTGAGCCTACTCGTTTACAGCTTAGAAAGAAAAAGAATTAACATGTCTCAGACATAATAATAGTGATAAATGTGCATGTTCTCAGGCAAAATGCAAGAATCTGCTATTCAACTCATGAAGTGAAAGAACAGTTTCTGTCTTGGAGAAGTACAGTCAATTTAATGCAGCATTTATACCTGCTCATAAGAAAATAACCCAAGAGATGCCTATTTTTTCCAGTTGCTTTTCAAACAGATTTGTCTGAAAAGGGGGAAATAAGATTTAATTGAAACAGAAGAGTTCTTGTTTTTTATCTCTGTAATTAACCAGATAATGTATAGCATTTCTGAACAGCTAAATGTGTGGGAGCAAATTTATGTTTAAGATGCAGACTGTTCTCTTCTTCTAGAGTACAGTAATCTGTACCCATCTCACTTTAGAGTTCATATGACGCTTCCAAAGCCATTTAAAGGTGAGAAAGTCTTTCCCAAATGAGTTGGTGTTCAACCCACCCATAAATCACTTATACTACAATAACCCTCTATCACACTTCATCATCTGTGATAGATTTTTGACTCAGCTATTAAAACCAGGGGACATTTGGGAATCAAGAATGGTCAGCCAAACACAGCAGATGGTAGATTTTGTCCTTCTAAAATCAACTTTCTGTTACCCTGCCTTTTCATAATTTGCACACCCACATAAACAGCAATGTAAATGAATTTCACTGAAATATCAACATATTTTCTTAGTTGCTGGACTGTATGGAGTCTCCTCTGCTTTCTATAAGCTTTAAGAGATCAAAGGGTTTGATCTTTGTCAGAGGTGGTGGTGAATTTCTCAGTTTATGATAGAAGAGATTCTTAATGACACACCCTAGTTACATGGAAGACACATAAAGAAAAGCCAGCACCTTTCATTCAGTCGGATGTTGTAAACTGCATGCCATCCTCACACACCCAGTCATGTTTGGAGTAAAGGCAGAGACAGCTGGAGCAGAAAATATTAGATAAATGTTAGGGGTGAGAGGGTGCATTTCAAAACAAAGAACAATGCTGGAGATTTATGCAAAGTGTTATGAGATCATTGAGAACCACAGGGTGATCCTGACTTCAGATAAAGTTTCCACTGGAGATCAGTCACAGAAATGTGAAATATTTGGATCAGTGTCAGGAGAAGGGGCACTACAGGATCACTATTAGATATCACATACTACTTTCACAAGAACTTCCTCTTTGCAGTCATGTGTGTAGTGCCAGCACCCCTCCGCCTTCAAATCCCTTCTCAGAACTCACTTTTTCCCACACAGACTTCGGCTTCTCACCTTGACCTTCATTCCCAGCTGAATCCAAGCTGTAAGGACCAAACTAATCATGAAGGTGAGAGATTAGTGATTAGATTGCTCACCTTTTGTTATATTGTAAATGGTAGCCCTGGGAGGATCTCAATCAAATCAGGTAATAACAAGGTTGACACAGGGGAAGTTGATACCTTTCCTGGGTACCACTTTCTGTTTTAAATGGACTCTACTCCCTTCCCCTCAGAAAAACTGCTGTTGGCACGGGAGAGGAGAATTTAGAGGTACACATATAGTAAGAACATCCTCCAGGGAACAACAATAATAAGTGGGAGGGCTTCTGGTGCCCTGGCCCCACTGCTGGACCTCCTGATGGCACCTGGTATATTTTGGCCGCTGTGGGACAGAGTGTTGGACTAGATGGGCCATTGGCCTGATTCAACATTGGCTTCTCTTATGTTCTTATGTTCTAACTTTAGTGGGGAAGTTTAAACCCACCATTCTCTGCCACAGCCTCAGTCTGCTGCTCTTAATTTTTAAAAACATGGGAAATGTGATACCGAGGTGGTCCCATCATCATGTCTACTTTGGTCCTAAAGACATGTAAATGTATTTGCCCACATTCCTTCCTTCCTATTTTTCCCTCCCTTCTCTCTATTGTTCCCTCCTCGTCCATTTTATGTAATAAGCCTATTTTCATTTTAGAGATGAGAATACTAGGGATGAGATACCACTTCAAGCCAACCTACACATACCACTGAAGAAAGAGAAATGTCACTAGAATCCATATTTTCAAAAACCTCACTGTACTACAAAAATACCACATCAGAGAAAAAAAATTCCCCAGTTCATTCCCTGCTGTGCTAGTTTCTTTTTATTCATGAGGAGTTTTTTTTTGGGGGGGGACTGGCTACATAAAAGAGCATTCAAAACTTTGATCCTCCACTTTCAGTCTGCACAGCCCATTCTACTACCCAGATGTCTATCACTCTTGCCAATGGGTGATACTGGAACATTAACTAGAAAACAATGACCACTTGCTCACTATAAATAACTGTTCGGCCACTCTGGGAAAACTTCACTTTCACCTAAGGCTGGGATGTAGTCCCTTACCTAACCTCCTAGGTATGTGTCCAGGACCTTGTGGGTTAGTGTTTGTAAGTGTTGCAGCTGTTAGTATAATAAAGTACTGAGAATAGCAACAATCTTGCCCTTCTTCAAGGTGATCTACCTGGGACTCCTCCCCCTTCACAACCAGCCTTGTGAGGTAGGTTAGGATGAATTTATTTATTTATATTTAATTTAATTTAATTTGTACCCCACCCTCCCCACTGAAGCAGGCTCAGGGTGATCCTGGATTCACCTAAGATTGGCCTTTCAATTGCACAGCTGAAAAGGGATTTCACTGATAGAGTTACCTATTTAAATGTTGTTAATAGCAGCCATAGCAGGGGGTGAACTGGATTCAAGTGATGGTTCCTGGTCATTTCCCCCCAATGTAAATTATTCCTGAAGTTGCTATTTCTCCCAGATAAGAAAAGCACCTGTGTATTTACCTGATGCTGACAAACAGCTGCTTTAGCAAGATGGGAGTTCATTAAGATACAGCAGAGGGAAATTATGCAATCCCTCCCTTGTTGTCACTGCTAAAAGAAGTATAAGGAAATAGGTGATTCAGTCAAGGATCCTGAACATCTGAACTGGCTCAGTCCTTAAACTGCTTTGTAATTTGAACATAGAAGCATGTCCACACAATATCTTGCTTTATATATGAACGTTGTCAAAGTGGGATACAAAGTAGAAGAGCACTATTTTAGACCTGTGTATATGCTAGCCAATGTAGCTTTTACATTCACATTATACTAAATACAAAAAGCGCTTTTAATGCCATCTCTGAAAAGCCCTAGAAACTGCATTGGATTTCTTTTTCTGGCAAATCTCTTCTGCTTTCTCTCTCACATTAACAGTTATCACACATGCTGAGGAGGAAGACTCCAAGGTGCTTTCAAGGCAAGAATATGAAAAATGTCCTTAAAAGAATTCATGATAGAAGAACTCCATTAAGGCAGAAGCAACAAAGTGAAACCATCTTAAGCTTCATTTCCAATGTCCATGATGAGAAACAAGGGAGTTCTCAATTTACAGGTTAAAGTGACAATTTAAGATTCTCCATTTTACTTATTTACAGTATTGTTATAACTATTTAAAGCCTCTTTCTTTTAGTAAGCTGATTACCAGTTCTGAAGAAGAGATATTATCAAGGCCAGTCCCCACAGCAAAACCCCAGCAGACATGTTCCCTTTAGGGAAAACTGTTGCTGGCCAGCGTCTCCTCCTTGCTCAGAGGACCTGGGTGGGGGAAGAGGCACCAGCCAGTTATCACATCATGGCGAAACTAACCGTTTCTCTAAATCCCAGGAACTGCATGTCACCAACGGATCTGGAGGAGAGGTTTTAGAGAAGAGGGTTTAAGATTGAGAGGGGAGGGGCAGAGAGGCACCACGGCGCTCGGAAGTAACTCTCTTGTGAATGAGTGTGATGTCTACATGTCCAAACCACAACTGAATTTGAGTCCCTAACGACGCACACTCTGCCCCGACCAATGTGTCCAGCGATCCCCCCCCCGAGAAGATGCTATCCAAGCGAGGCATTCTCCCCCACCCCAGAGAACTGGATGACATCCGTAACATCTAGTCACCCCCCCCCCCCGCTTTGATCGCTAGCTCCAAGCAAACGGCCGAACAACTACACACACACACGTATGCATGCACGATACATGCCCTCGCGGGGGGGGAGGGGTGTCAAGACACAAGAATCAAAGCCCAGCCTATATTTACAGGATTAGCCCGCTCTTGGCCTTCTGGGGTTTCCTTCCACCCACCCCACCCCTCGTCTCTCATTGGGGAACTCCTAATTCGTTCAAATGCTGAATTTGCTCAGTAGGGGGGAGGGGAGAGAAGAATGGGAAAATCCACAGAGGAATGACATCATCAACTACCCCCTCCCTTAAAAAAAAAAAGGACACACAGAGAGAGAACTTTACAACGTTGAGTAATCGGAGAACTTCTACACGGCCCGTAAAAACTTCTTTTATTGTGCGGGTTTAGACCAGACACAATTATGACGAAGAACAACCATCCCCGACGTGGAGACGTCACACACACCGTTCAAGTTTTGTTGATCTGCGCCGGTACTGATCGATATGGAATAGGGAAGCTCAAAGAAGGCCCCTTACCGTACGCCCTACAATCACGATCTACATCGTATTTACTCGGCCGTTTATTTCTTTCAGTTGGACTTATTTTCCAAGTAAGAGAAATTTAAACTTCTGACATAGCTAAACTTTTTCTAAAAGGCATATTACGAGCAAACAGAAGTTAGGGTCACAAACCCAGGCTCTCCCCCACCCTTACAAACTTACCTTCAGAGCAAATTTCTCCGCAGTTCTCTTGTTAAAGATTTCCAAAACTTTCCCATTAATCCCCAACCCTAGCACTTGAGTGGTGACCTTGTAATCATCCGTGATGGCATTTTTCTTGATCTGAAGGCCGGACTTGATATGGAACTGGGGGAACTGTTGTTGCTGGGCCAGTTGTGGCTGTTGTTGCTGTGGCTGAAGAGGCGGCGGGGGAGGAGGGGGTGGGTTGGGGAAAAGTACTTGGGGGTTCTGGTTCTGGGAGTTAGACAGCATCGTACCGCCCGAAGTCAAGGCAGCGGAGCAGCAGTCCCTTCCCTGGCTGCCTCACCCTTCCTCGTCTTCTCTTCTCTTCTCTTTCCCCAACAGTAAGAAGTTTGCTCTCAAGAGCCGGATCAAAACTCGATTCCTTCCCGCTTCGCTGCTTGGAAACGACAGTTTCTTTGGGGGCCAATTTCCCCGGAATCTTAAAAGAAACTCCGGACTTTGAAAGTGGCAATTGGACCGCCAGATCTCACCAGAACAGGCGGCCGCCCTTTCTGAGAAAGAAAACCCCCCGCCCCAACCCCGGCTTGGCCCCAGCGCCCGGCTCGCTGGCTCTTTAGAACGACGAGACAGGAAAAGGAATCGCTACAATGTATCAATCTCGTTCCTTTCCCCGGGTCGGCTTCCCTGAGCTGATGTCACAGCCTCGCGTTGACTGGCTGCGCCCCGTGTGTGGGAGGAGCCTGAGGCGGGACTACGGCCAGTGACGGGCGGGTGGGGAGAAAGAGTGGCAGAGCCAGGTCGGAGGGAGGCTGGAGCGGAGGCACCGCGGCACGTTTTAACTCGATTAGTAGAAGAGCCATTCTTCTTTGCTTATAGACGTTGCTAGGTGAACGTCGGAACCTAGCAAGCAACTTTTGTCTCTGTTACTCTCTGAAGAGTTCTGTGCTACTCTGAGTCTTGCTTCCAGAATTGTAACTACTAGTTTACGCAAATAAATTTATGGGGCAATCCTAAACAGTTACATCCTTTTAATTTGATGGTCAGCCCAGCTGTTTTAAACGCATCCATTCAGGTAGGCAGATTTGGAGATGTAGTGGCAATATGGGTTAGAGATTTTACCTGGGACCATCCACCTCCTTTTTCATATTCAGGATCACCCTACTGCAGTATACCAGTAGCAGGGCAATGCCTTTAAGAAGTGGGAAGAAAACCCTGAATTCCCAAGCAAGGCTTGACATTTGTCAAAGGGATTTTTCCCTTAAACTAGAGGTCTATAGCATATGCAACAAACAACTGAAAATGTATTTACTGCACTGCCCTAAAAGAAGTTGTTTAAAATCTTGAAGATCAAAAATTTTGGTACACAGTTATTAGTAAATTTCCTAATAAGAGTACAAATCTAGGTGGGTAATTATCCTAAGTGGACTCTCTGGAGAAATCAAGTGGTGGCTTCCAGCCCACTTCAGGTGTTAATTGAGAGCCAAATTGTAACAGAAATTTCTTCTATTTGTCTTAATAACACAAGGCAAATGGACTTTGGAACTCAGAGAAGCCCTGTATTTTTTGGTCCACCATAGTTCCTTGCAGATATCAGATCTGCTTTTATAGATCTAGAATGTAATTGTTTATGTAAATTAACAGTCACAAAGGATCTACACCTATAGAAGCCACATCATTGTACAGTCAGAATCGAAGGGATTACACCTGAAGTTTCCAAATGTACATGAGCCCCATGACTAGGGGTGCCAACTGCGGCTTGGACACTGGGCAATGCCTGGGGATGCTGCAGTCTGAGGAAGAGATGGAGGGAGTTCAGCAGGGACTTCTTTCTCAGAACCCACCCTATGAAGCTACCATTTTCTCCAGGAGGACTGATCTCTGTCCTTTGAATTTCAGTTTTCTTTCTGGGAAAACTCCAAGCCCTACCTTGAGGCTGGGAATAGGGGCTTAAATTACAGAGGGGAAGCTATGCCCCCAGGCTGCCAAGTAGCATCATGAAGCTGTTTAGGCTTAAATTGTGCAGTCTCATCCTCTCCACTCACAGAGTGCCAACTCAACTTTCTTTCTCTGGGACTTGGGGACATTTACTTGCCACACAGGAACACTCCTCCACTGCTTTGCCTTATTTTTTTCTTGGGATCTTTGTAAGTTCTGCCTAAAACCCCTACTTTCAACCATGGAACACTGAAACAGACAACATACCGGAAGTTAAGGAAATTTTGATATCCTGGGACTTTCAGCTTTAGCAAAAAAGAAACAGAAGGGATGGGAATATTTCTGTCTAGCTATGTGTGTTGGGGGAACAGAGGCCTGTGGTTCAAATGTTGGAAGTTAAGGTGATTTGGGTATCCTGAGACTTGCAGCTTCAGAGAAAAGGAAATGGAAGATATGGGAGTAGCCATTTTTTTTTAATCTCTGAGCATCTATACATGAGTGGGAAGGAGATAAAACTGGTATGCCAAAGACAGAAAGTGAGGTGATTCTTCAGTCCTGGACTCTGCTTCAACTAAACAAATACTCCCATAATTTCAGGTCAGGGTATCAGAGAAACCAATATTTTCTGTGGATTCTGAGTATCCAGTATGTGAGTGGTGCAGTTGTTAGAGTGTTGGTCGAAGACTGGGGAGACCAGAGTTCAAATCCCCACTTAGCCATGAAGCACACTCTGACCGTGGGCCAGTCACACACTCTCAACCTAACCTGCTTCATTGGGTGGTTGTAAGGAAAAGAGAGAAGGAGAGGAAGGATTTCCTTTCATATACAAATGAAATATTTATTCCAATAGTCTCAGTAAAGAAATTCATGACATCTTTCCTCTTACAGAGTCCTCTTTGACTGAGATTCAGACTATTATGAGTGGAAAAATTGTATTTTTAAAAACCACATGATTAATTGTTGATGATGTATGTTTTTGAAAATATAAATAATTTAATATAGATTACTAAGTGTGGGTGGGCCTGGACCAGGTTTAGCCCTGTGCCCCCTCCCAGAAATTGAGAAGTCTGTGCCTCTGGATGGGAACCCCACCAGCAGAGGCTACCAAAATCAGAAGAGAAGTATGGCAAGTCAATTGCAATTGATTTAGATGCTCATAATCTCATGTGCCAGGTGTGGAGAAGTATAGAGAGTCTTTGAAGTGAAGTAAGCAACAGGAAAGAGCAAAAAACTCTATTTAAGATCTATAAAATACATTGACCAAAATGAATAAAACAAAGCAAATAGCATAGACCCAATAATAAATACCTACCAACATCATGAATCATTCAATAAGAGAACTGCACAGGAAAAAACAGTGCAACAGTGCCAATGTCTGGTGCGTGGTTAATCCCATTACCCAGCCACCCAATCCTTTAAAAAGCTGCATGTGGGATTTAGCCATCAAATCACAACCATAAAAAGAAATAGAATGGGCACAATTGGCTGAGTCAACAGCAATGATAGTAACGTTCTCCACACAAAGCATGTTGATTAAGAAAACGGTGATATTTGGTGCAGAAAATGCCAACAGTGACTGATGCCTCCCTTCTGTTCCCAAAAAGCAGGCAGAAGGCGAATTTGAAGGCTAAATCAGGCCAGCCTTTGGTATTGATATGAAAGGCTGTTTTTTAATGTTGTTGGGGGGGTAGGAAGGCCCCTACGTGCTCTCTCAGTAGTGCAGCTCTTAATTTGTGCCTGAGTAGTTACCGGCAGACATGCAAAAGAACATACTATCTGAACTGAGGATGCTCCCTTATGCTGCATTGTGAGTCAGCAACAGAGAAATGGCACTTAGGATACAGGTGGTCTGGAGACATTACAACCGAGAAGGCAAAATGCAGTCTCCTAAATTGTGCTGACTGCTCAGCATAACTAGTAATCTATTTTTTAAAAAAGAATGGATATAGAAACACTATCATAAGCACAGTCAGAAGCACAAGGCAACACTGAACTGTGCTGCTTGTGCACTAGGTTGGATTAATATGGTAGTGTTTCTGCAGCAGCCACTGCCATGTGAAAGGGACAGCATCTGTCATTGCCTATTCAAAGGCACTTCAGACAGAATATTTTTACATGGAAAGCCCTGTACCGTAACATATAGTATGCAACCCACATATCCATTATTACATGTGACTATTGCATACAGACAAGTAGGGCTAATTCCTGGTGTTGCTGGCCTTCTCTAACCACTAAAATGTGAGGATGTTCCTGAAAATATTGCCATATTTTGATGCACAGACTGGTTGATTGTTTATTTTACTCCTCTTTTGCTGGCACATGAAGGTCTGCAAAAATCTAATGGTGGTCTCTTGCCCAAGGACCCTTAAGCCTAGATGGCTCCAAAACAGAATTAGTCAAATCACAAATGACAAGGCTATTTGTTAAACAGTGGGTTCCATGGATGAGCAGACCCCAAGTCTAGTGTTCAGCTCTACTTTATTAGTGATTTCAGCAAGGACAAGACTGAACTCCAGGGCCGTAGCCCTGTTTAAATAGCATGCAATTGCCACACCCAAACACACCCCACTCCCAACAATAGGCTAATTATATAACATTACTTCTTGACTGGTTACTGCCAGAGTCCTGGTGGGCTATTTCTTGGCTTCAAGCTCAGCCAGTCTCTGGTAGAACAGTCCTGGGACATTTTAGTTCCAATACATAACACTATTGCTATAAGACTTGATAGTTATATGGAACCTTTAAGCTCAAAGGTAATACATTCCTTAGAATAGGGTTGCCAGTCTCCAGGTGGGGCCTGGAGATCTCCCAGAATTACAACTCATTTTTAAACTACAGAGATCAGCTTCCCTGTATAAAATGGCAGCTTTGGAGGCTATACTCTGTCCATCATCTTCAAGACCTCTTGGAGGATGGGAGACTGGAGGAGGGTGATGGTTATCCCAATCTTCAAACAGGGAGAAAGGATGACCCAGGAAACTACAGGCCAGTCAGTCTGACCTCTGTCCCATGGAAGATACTGGAGCAGATTTTAAAATCTGTGAGTGTCTGAAGGACAACTTTGTGATCCAGGGAAATCAACACAAATTTGTCCCCAAGAGGTCCTGCCAGACCCAGACAAACTTTGTTTCCTTCACTGATCAAGTCACAAGCCTACTGGATCATGGGAATGCCATCGATGTTTTTACCTGGATCTCAGTAAAGCTTTTGACAGGGTTCCTCATGATGTTCTAATAGGTAAACTGGAGGAGTGTGGAGTGGACCCTAGAACAGTTAAGTGGATAGGGAGCTGGTTGGAGAACCACACCCAAAGAGTTGTTGTTAATGGCATTTCATCTAAATGGAGGGAAATAGCCAGTGGGGTACCACATGGCTTGGTTCTGGGCCTAGTACTTTTCAATATTTTTATAAATTATCTGGATGAGGGGTGGAGGGATTACTCATTAAATTTGTAGATGACACCAAATTGGCAGGAGTAGCAAACACACAAGAAGATAGAGGTAGAATTCAACAGGATTTGAACACACTGGAAAAGTGGGTAGATATGAACAAGATGCAGTTCAACAAGAATAAGTGTAGGGTTCTACATCTGGGTGACAAAACTGAGAAGCACTCATACTGGTATGTGTGAACAAGATCTTGGGATACAGATGGACTGTAAGTTAAATATGAGCAATCAGTGTGATGCAGTGGCAAAAAAGACTTGTGCAGTCTTGGAGTGTATCAACAGAGGCATAATTTCCAAATCACAAGATGTCACAGTCCTGCTGTACACTGCACTGGTCAGGCCATACCTGGAGTACTGTATGCTGTTCGGCAGGCCTCATCTTAAAAGGGGGTGAACTGAATTGAACGGGTGCCAAAGAGAGTGATGAGGATAATTAGGGGCCTGGAGACCCAAGCCCTATGAGGAAAGGCTGAAGGATTTGGGAATGTTCAGTATACAGAAAAGGAGGTTGAGGGGGTTGATTGCTCTCTTTAAGTATTTGAAAGGCTGTCAGAGCAGGGCAGGGAGCTGTTCCTTTTGGCAGCGGCAGGACTGCAGTGCTGAGAACCACCATGGGCCTCAGGACAAAGATTCCATCTGCCCCCACCCCATATGACCCTGATCCAAACCAAATATCATAATAAAACAAATTACTTGGCTGGCTGTTAGCACAAAGGATCCACATGTCCATCTGTCTGTCCATTTGTGGCAGGCATACCTCATCAGAAAATAAAACTAGGAGTCTCAAAATTGGCCACCAGCTTCAGGATTATCATGGGAGTTTAATGGCCCCTGGGCTTTATTAAACTGCCTCTATTAGCTCTGTGGCCAGTCAGGGGGCCAGCAAAGTCCCAGAACATCTGAACAGTGAGGTTTGGAAAAGGGTTGCAAGCATGCTACAGTTGCACTGCACAACTTTGGCTCAGAATTCAGCATCCCAAGAATCTCAAAAAAACATTCACGATATGAAAGCGTATGAGTTATGGCTGGTGAAACTGGGGGCAATGAAGTTGGAGGGAGCTAAACAAGGACTGTCAACTATCAGAAACTTCAGCACCCTGCATAAATAAATCTGTGCTCTCTTGCCCACAAACAGCAGAAGTTGTCAGGGCAAGCAGGCAGTCTGTAGGCCGCACTGTGTCTGAATTGGGCAGCTAGTTATGACCAGATAAGAAGCTTTAGAAGGAGGCAAAGATGAGCAGAAAAGTGAAAGAGAATGCTTAACCCTTCCCACACACCCACCTTTCCCCCTGCAGTTCCTACTCCCACCCCACTACGTTCTCACTGTGGGGTTCCAGATACATGTTTACCTTGCAAACACATGTCTGGAAATCTGTGAGGAGGAAAGCAGCTGTGGGAGGTCTCAATGGAAAAACAAAGAGGTGAGAAAAAGGTTAAGCATTCTGCCTTCTACTGCTTTTGTGCTGCAAATAATCTCTTCCCAAAGCTACCTATTAGTCTAGAAGATGCTGAGATCTGTATGTGTGTATATATGTTGTAGTTTATGTTTTATTTGTTTATTCATTTCATTTATACATTGCCTTTCTCTCCAGTGGGGACCCAAAACATCTTATATTGTTCTCCTCTCCTCCATTTTATTCTTACAATACATCATGCGAGATAGGTTAAAAGCAGAGAGTGTAAGACTGCCCCAGCGTCACCCAGCAAATTTTCATGACAAAGTGGAGATTTAGACTTGGGTCCACAGTTCCCTCTAAGCTGTGCTGCTGGTGCACAAAATTTTAACAGGAGCTCAGGGGTTGTGAGCTTCTGCATACAAGACATTTTTTTCCTCCATTGGAAACAGTGCAGGATGAGGGCACATCCTTCTGGGGCCTGCAGAACTGGACCTCCTAGTCCAATCTTTTTTAAACTTGGGGGGGGGTTGAGGAGAGGCACCAGAAGCTATTCTGCAAATTTGGTGCCTCTACCTAAAAAAACAGAGCCCTCAGAGCCCCAAATACCGCCAGATTGATTCTCCATTATAGCCTATGGGGCCTATTGACTATAATGATCCCCATAGGCTAAAACGGAGCTGGGAAAATGGGTGGGTGTGGGTGGTTTTTTTGGGTTTTTTTGCATACTCCTGTTATGCTTTTCAATATGATTTGTAAGCTGCCCTGAGTAATAGGGAAAAGTGGGATATAAATATTTGAATAAATAAGTAGTTTGGGCAGGTTGATAACATTTAAGCAACTTCCTGTTAGTTAGGTCAGGCAGGGTTCTGACAGTGATTGTTCCTCCTCTGTTATACTTGATCTGTAATGCTGGTTGTCCTATTTCACTAAAAAAAACCCTGCAAGAGCCCTCTCCCCCCTTATGTGCTGGTACATTTTCTAAGGCTCAGCACAAGGTGACAGTCCAAGGCAGGTCTACCAATATAGTGGAAAGAGGTGGGTAGACCTATCTCCAGAGGCCAGGTCTACCAATATAGTGGAAAGGAGTAGGTAGACCTCTTCTCAGGTGGCCAGGTCTACCAATATAGTGGAAAGAGGTGGGTGAAATTTGACTTGATTTTTTCTCTAATAATGTTTAAATATAATTTAAAAGAATTTATTCTGAGATTTTTACAAGGTTATGGAAGTAATCTAAAAAACTAATTTACATCAAATATATACTTGCTCACAACTTTTATGCTACTAGCTTTTTTTACTCATGAGGTAGAATTTCTGCTCACAACACTGGAGCTTAGAGTGAACATTGCACTGGGTCTCCCATATCATAGCCTGACACTGTAAGCCCTACATCACACTAGCTCTCTCAAGCTTTATAGGGACAAATGGAATTACATTGGCCCTTGCTGCTGATTCAGGAAGCTGCCATAGTGCCTTTGGACCACATACAGTGAATAGCAGGCCTGAAACAATACCTAATTCCAGATTTCTGGTACCTTGCAAAAGGAAAATGAATTATGCAAAGTGATGGATAAGATTTACATAATTTATACTAGTCACATCAGTCAACTTGTTTGTTTGTCTGTCTGTCTGTTTATTTATCTGATTTTTAGGCTGCAAGCAAGGCTCAGGGCAGCTTACAATAAAATTCAATATAACAACATACCACAGAATACAAGACTACCAAAATTAAAAGTTAAAAATAACAATTAATACATAAAAGCAGGATGGCAGAAAATAGTTTAACAATAAAATTTTTGCAGGCCCCCGGGGGTGGGATATGGAGGGGTGGGGGTGGTATGAGAGTGCCAGACCTCATACTGTATCGTTGCTCTCCTCAACAGAATGCTTGGTGGAACATCTCTGCCTTGCAAGCCTTGTGGAAAGGAAATAAACCCTGCAGGGTGCAGATGTTCTCTGGCAGAGTGTTCCACCAGGCCGGGGCCAGGGCCAAAAAAGCCTCGGCCCTGGTTAAAGACAGTTGGATCTCTCTCAGGCCGGGGACCACCACGAGGTTCTTACCTCCCAAGCATAACACTCATCTGGGGGATGCTGAGAGAGGTGATCCCAAAGACATGTGGGTCCCTTGCCACTAATGGCCTTGAAGGTCAACACCAAGACCTTGAACTTGATCTGGCACTTCACTGGCAACCAGTGCAGCTTGTGCAGCTCATACAGCACAGGATGGATATGTGCCGTCCAAGGGGTCCCTGTAAGAGCCCACACAGCCACATTCTAGAACAGTTGGAGCTTCCAGGTCAACCTGAAGGGTAGGCCCATGTAGAGCAAGTTACAGTAGTGGACCTTGGAGGTGACCATTGCACGGATTACCATGGCTAGATTGGGGTGAGACAAGTAGGGAGCCAGTTGCCTAACCTGACACAGTTGGAAAAACACCAACCTGGCAACCTTCATGACCTTGGCCTCCATCAATAAGGAGGCATCCAAGATCACACCCAGACTCCTGCTGGTTGTTGATGGTGTCAGAGGCACTCTGTCAAGGGTCAGAAGTTGGCAACCCATCCGAGGCTCTCCCCCACCCAGCCACAGAACTTCCATCTTACCAGGATTCAGTTTCAGCCGACTTTGCTTTAACCATCCCACCATTGCATTCAGGCCTCTGGCTAAATTTGCAGGGGCAGAGTCTGGCCTGCCAGCCACCAACAGAAATAGCTGGGTGTCATCAGTATACTGATGGCATCCCAGCCCGAAACTCCACACCAGCTGGGCGAGGGGACGCATGTAGATGTTAAATAACATCGGGGAGAGAAATGCCCCCAGAGCACCCCACATACCAGCAGGTGCCTTGTGGACACTCTTCCAGAGCCACCCTCTGTCCCTGACCATGGAGAAATGAGATAAACCAGACCAGTTTATAGCAATTTGGTTTCTACTACTGGATTACATGGTAGCAACTGACAAAGTGCCAAAAAATGTCTACCCTATAGATCTGCTACATTTGTAAGGTTGATATATCCTTGCTGTTTTGTATCTGGCTCCAATGTCTCTGTTAGTTTCTCAAACCAACTGTAGGTTTAAAAAGTTGTGTATGTTATTGAAAAGTACTGAGACTGATGAGTGATTTCAGCTCTCACATACTTTATTAGAACAGGAACAAGACAACTAAGCCGGCTCGCAGGCCGGCTTTTATTCCCAAGTGAGCCCACACCCCAAACACACACACACCTGTGATTTGCTATTTACAGTTAATTGAGTTACCCCAGGCTCTCCGGCTGGAAGAATGTGAGGAGCCTACAATCTATTGTCTACAGGAACGAAGCTCAGGCCCTTTGCCTGACCGCGTGGTGGACCGGCCCAAACCGGTCGGAGCACATGGTTGCCCCGAGTCCATGTTTCTCTGTGGATACACTACACCCCTCCCCCCTTGGTCCGCGAGGCACCCACAGACAAAGTCCTTAAGATAAGTGGGAGGCTTCCGGACCCTTGTTGATCGCCGGATAACTGGGACAGGTGAAGATGCTGGTGCCTGGGTGCTGGTCGGGGACCTTACCAGGGCTGGGGATTGTGGAGTGGACGGTGAGGTGTCCCCCACTATGGTCGGGGTGTCTAGAGCCGGGGTGATGGGTGCAGCAGCTGAGCTGTCCGCCTGGCTGGGCTCTTGCAGCGTTCGCAGAGGCTGAGGTTCTACTACCTCGGGTGGTTCGGGGTCCTCATAGTCATCCGGCTCCCATGGCGCCACCCGTCGGCGGAGTTGGTTGATGTGGCAGTGCAGCATGGTTCCGTCCTCGCAGGAGACCTCATACGAGCAGGGTCCCCTGACCCTTACCACCCTTGCCAGGATCCCTGGCGGGCCCGATGTGTAGCTCCTGGCATAGATGGGGTCCTCGGGGAAGAACCCTCTACTGGCTTCCTGGTCCTCTGTGTCTGGCTCGCACTCTGGGGCCCGATCTGGGTGTAGCCTGTCCAAGCGGGACGTAAGGCGGCGACCCAGGAGAAGTTCTGCCGGGCTGCGTCCAGTGGTGGTGTGCGGTGTTATGCGCTGCCCAAAAAGGAATGAAGCCAGTTTGTGCCCCCAGTCCAAGGAGTCAATCCGCCGTAGTGCTTCCTTTGCGGTGCAGACCATCTGCTCCACTTGCCCGTTTGTGGCGGGGTGGAATGGCGCGGAACGCACGTGTCAGATGCCATAGTAAGCTGTGAAGTCCTGGAACTCCTGGGAGGTGAAAGCAATGCCGTTGTCGGTGACCAACATGTCCGGGAGGCCTTGAGCGCTGAAGATCCACCACATGGCCCTGATGGCGGATTTCGAGGAGGTGGACGATACCGGGACGACCACTAGCCACTTGCTGTAGGCCTCGACTAGTATAAAGAAAATCTGCCCCTGGAATAGCCCCGCGAAGTCCAGATAGAGCCGGGACCAGGGACGATGGGAGGACTCCCAGGCTCTCTCCGGAGCGCGCGGTGGATTGGGACATGAGGCCTGGCAGGGCTGGCATCTTTTTACTTTGTCCTCAATGTCCTTGTCGAGGCCTGGCCACCAGACGTAGCTCCGTGCTAACGCCTTCATTCGGACCACTCCCGGGTGATGTTCGTGGAGCGCCTCTAGAACACGTTGTTGCAGCGGTGCTGGAATCACCACCCGGCCTCCCCACATTAAGTACCCCTTGTAAAGGGACAGTTCGTGTTTGCGTGTACTGAAAGGGGCAAACTTGGGGCCCTCTTTGGCCACTGGCCACACTCTCCCCACCCAGTCCATGACTCAACAGAGAACAGGATCCCGAGCCGTGCAGCGGGCTACCTCCCGCACATGGACTGGACTGTCGGGAAGCATCTCCACAAGGGCGACCAGATGCTCGGGTGCGGGCTCAGGGTCCACAGACGGCAGGGGCAGGCTGCTAAGGGCGTCTGCGTGCCCCATCACTTTCCCGGGTCTGTGGGTGAGGGAGTATGAGTATCCCGCCAAGAAAATGGACCATCGCAGTACCCAGGGGGATACCATTTGTCGGGTCTGGCGGTCCGCAGCGAGGAGTCCCAGCAGCGGCTTGTGGTCCGTGATGATTTTGAAGGGCCGGCTGTAGAGGTAATGATGGAACTTCCAGACCCCCGCCACAATAGCCAGCGCCTCCTTATTGATTTGCACTTCGTTGCGCTCTGCCGACGACAAGGTCCTTGAGTAATATGAGACCGGGACCTCCCAGCCGTCCGGTAACCAGTGGCCCAGGACTGCCCCGACCCCGTAGGGGGAGGCATCGCAGTCGAGGACTACTGGAAGCGACTCCGTGAAGTGGTGAAGGACCACGTTCGAGACCAGCAAGTCCTTGACACTTTGGAATGCTACCACGTGCTTAGGTCCCCAGTCCCAGGGCGCATCCTTGTCGAGGAGGCGGTGGAGTGGCTCCGTCATGGCCACTTTAAGGGACAGGAATGCATGATAAAAATTGAGCAGGCCGAGGAAAGCCTGCAATTCAGCCTTGGAGGAGGGCGGGGGGGCGTGCGTGATGGCCTTCACCTTGTTGTCCATGGGTGGATCCCTTGCGCATCCACAGCGAACCCCAGGAACTCGATGCGGGGCATGCCTAGGAGGCATTTCTCTTTCTTTACCTTGAGGCCGGCCGCATTGAACCGTTGTAGGACCTGGCAGAGATGGTCTGCGAAGGAAGTGGTGTCCGGCGCCACAATGATCACATCATCTAGGAACGACTGCACCCCGGGAATGCCTTTCAGGAGGCCATCCATCAGAGACTGGAAGATGCCTGAACCCACACAAACCCCAAACTGCAGACGCGTGATCCGGAAAGCCCCCCTGTGAGTTGTGATGGTCTGGGCCTCGGCGGCAGCAGCGTCAATGGACAGCTGTTGGTAAGCTTGTGCCAGATTGAGCTTACCAAAGACCTTGGCCCCTGCCACGGATGAGAGGACGTGGCTCACCACCGGGACCGGGTAAGCGTGATCCTGCAAGGCCTTGTTTAGCGTTCACTTGTAGTCGGCACGAATGCGCACGTCCCCGTTAGGCTTGATGGGCATTACTCTGGGGGTCTCCCAGCACGCAGATGCGACTGGTTCCAGCACCCCTTGAGCAACCAGGCGATCGAGCTCTGCTTCAATTTTATCTTGCATCGCAATGGGAGGGACCCGAGCCTTCATGCGGATGGGGTGGACGGCCGGGTCCAGGTCCAGGGAAATGGGGTCCCTGATGTATTTTCCCAGAGTCCCATCAAACACCTTGGGGAACTCCCGGCACACCGCCTCCCAGTCGGCTGATCAGATCTGGTTCAACCCCGTTATCTGGAGGCCCAGGGGTTTGAACCACGAGAGTCCCAATAAGCTGGAGAGCCGTCCCTCCACCACCAACAGGTCCAGGATGCCCAAGAATCCTTTGAATTGGACCTTGAACTTGCCCCAGCCCCAGACGGCCACAGGGTTCTTATTAAAGTCCTGCAAAACCAGACCCTGTGGCTTTTGCAACTGGGGTCCCCCTTTCAGGCATAGGGCACGGAGGGTCTCCACCGATATGATTGAAAACGAAGACCCCGAATCAATCTCCATTTCACAGGGGGATCCTTCAATTTGGACAGTCACATGCACTTTGTCCGGACTGTTAGGGGGCAAGTTACATACTGTTTGTTGGTGGTGGACCGAAACGGTGTGCAGGTCATCAGCTTCAAGGTGCGCCATGAGGGTTGTCTGTTGGCCTTGGGAGCGGCAGACCTTCTCAAGGTGCCCCGTTTTGTTGCACGCCCTGCAGATCGCAGTGCGGAATCGACAGGTCCGTCGCTCGTGAACGTTGCCGCAGCTCGCGCAGGCTACGGATGGCTGGGACTTGGCCTCTCGGGTCCGCGGAGGTCGCTGGGACGGTCGGTGGTGTACCTGGAGTACCTCCTCATCGTCCGATACGTCGGACCCTCGCATTGCTTGTGTGCAGTGGACCGCCGAGGCGGTCTTGGTGGGCCTTTTCGAAGGCCGTGGCCTCCTGGATGACTTTTTCCAGTGTGAGGTCGTTGTTGCTAGCCAGTTTCCACCGCAGTTTAGACTCACGGAGGCCCACGAGAAACTGGTTCAGCAGCGTATCCGAGAGGCTTGGAAACGTGCACCTCGTGGCCACCCGCCAAAGACCCTCCAGGAACTCTGTGGTGGACTCGTCTGGGCCCTGGACCCTCACGAAGAACCCCAGGTGCTCAACAAATTTTGTGGGTTTTGGCGAGAAGTGGTCCGTTAGGGCCTTTACCAGTGCCGCGTAGGACTCCTCCTTGGTGGTCTTGGGGTTTATGAGGTCCCGCAAGAAAAGAAGGGTGTCGATGCCGCAGACGTTTAGGAACAGTTGCTTCTTTTTCTCGGCATCCACCACATCATGATAGCTGCAGTGGTTCTCCAAGGTCTCCAGCCAGGCGTCCCATTTCTGCGGTTGGGAGATATTGAAGGCGCTGAGGTAGGTGGTAGATGCAGCCATCTTACCACGGGTGGGTGAGTGGTGTTGCGAGTTGCCGGATGTTGCAGTGGCCGGGTCGGAGCTTTGAAGCCGGGCGGAAGGCGCGCTGCTCTCAGGGTCAGCGGTGAGGCTCGGGAGCAGTGCAGGGAGCGGCAGGCTCGATGCGGGGCTCGGGAGCGCGGCTTCAGTTGCAGTGAGTGGTGCGGTGCTGCTCTCGGGGTCAGCAGTGCGGTGCTCAGGAGTGGTGCGATGAGCGGCGGGCTCGATGCGATGCTCTTCTTCGTGGTCATTGTTCATGGAGGGAGTTGGCATCCCAACTTCGTCACCAGTGAAAAGTACTGAGACTGACGAGTGATTTCAGCTCTCACATACTTTATTAGAACAGGAACAAGACAACTAAGCCGGCTCACAGGCCAGCTTTTATTCCCAAGTGAGCCCACACCCCAAACACACACACACACGTGATTTGCTATTTACAGTTAATTGAGTTACCCCAGGCTCCCCGGTTGGAAGAATGCAAGAAGCCTACAATCTATTGTCTACAGGAACAACGCTCAGGCCCTTTGCCTGACCACGTGGTGGACCAGCCCGAACCGGTCAGAGCACATGGTTGCCCCGAGTCCATGTTTCTCTGTGGATACACTACAGTTATGTAAAATGTATCTGTGTTGTGTTTAATCTCTGTTTGTTCAAAATGCTAATAAATGCACTCCAGCATCGGTGAGGCGGTGAATCAGTAGATCAGGGTGGCCAAACTTGATTAAAGTAGGAGACACACTGAATAAATGTCAAATGTTTGAGACCCAAAAGACATTAACAAATGTTACACACATATTTCTACTGAAAAATATGCAAGGAGATAACTCAATCACTGTAAATAATCCAATCACGGGGTGTGTTGTGTGTGGGGTGTGGGTTCACTTGGGAATAAAAGCTGGCCTGTGAGCCGGCTTCTCTTGTCTTGTTCTGCAATTAATAAAGTATGTGAGAGCTGAAATCACTCATCAGTCTCAGTACTTTTCAGTTGTCTTGTTCCTGATCTTGAAATAAAAGTATGAGCTGATTTCACTCTACTGACTCATCAGTCTCAGTACTTTTCACTGGTGATGAGGATGGGATTCTACTTCCCGTGAACAATGACCATCAAGAAGAACCGAGCCTCGCATCGAGCCCCAGCACCAAGATCTCGGCACGTCGCTCCGCTTCGTGCCCAGCTTCTCCGGTAATGGCTCACCGCACCACTCCAGGCACCACGAACACACACACTGACTTCGAGCACAGCCTTGCATCATCTCAGCCTGCCGCTGCCTCCGCACCCGAGCAACCTCTGCCTCCCCCACGTGCTGCTACTATGGCTACCAGAGGTAATGAGAGTTTCCCCAAGTTCAACATCACTCACCCCAACCAGTGGGAATCAAGGCTCAAAACTCTCGACAACCACTTCAAAATCAACACCATCACAGATCCTGGGATGAAGAACGCACACCTTCCAAGGTACTATGGGATCGAGGCATTCCTTTTGATGAAGGACCTGGTGGCGCCTCTACAAACCAACAATGTGGTGGCAACATACAATGTCTTGGTGAAGACATTAACAGACCATTTGGCCCCGAAACCCACCAAGTTCACAGAAAGAATGGACTTCTTTGCAAGGGTCCAAGGGCCGGATGAGTCATCCTCGAAGTTCCTAGCGGGGCTACATCTGGCAGCAACCACTGAAGCCTTATTGAACCAATTCCTCGTAGGGCTCAGGGAGCACAAGCTATGGAGAAAACTCGTCGGCAAGGACAACCTCAATTTGGATAAGGCAATCCAGGAAGTGGCAGTCTATGAGAAGTCACACTCTGACCGGCGTACCAAAGCCGTCTACCTCGTCCAGCAGGCTACCGGCTCCGACACCTCCAGCGATGAAGAGGTACTCCAGCAGCACACTCAACATGGCAAAGGGTCGTCCTTGTCCAAGGCACCGAACCCCGTGGCCTGCGCTAGCTGCAGCAATGCTCACAAGCGCCGGACTTGCCATTTCCGCGACGCTATCTGCTGGACGTGCAGCAAGGCTGGGCACATAGCAAAGGTCTGCCATTTCAAGGGGCAATGACAGAAGACCACAGTGCAGATTGACACAGTGGATCTCCACACCGTTTCAGTCCACCACCAACAAACGGTATGTAACTTGCCCCCAGATGGCCCGAACAAGGTGCATGTGACTGTCCGGATCGAGGGGTCCCCGTCTGATGGAAATTGACTCAGGCTCGTCTTTTTCCATCATCTCGGCCGAAACCCTCCATTCCCTATGCCCGAAGGGGGGACCCTGGTTGCACAAGCCACAGGGTCTCACATTGCAGGACTTTAATAAAACCCCTGTGGTGGTCCGAGGCTGGGGCAAGTTCAGGGTCCAGTTTAAAGGACTGTCAGGCTTACTGGACCTGTTGGTGGTGGAGGGGCATCTCACCAACTTATTGGGACTGTCCTGGTTCAAGCCCCTGGGTTTCAAGATAACAGGGATTAACCAGATATGAACGGCGGACTTTGAGGCTGTTTGCAGGGGATTTCCCAAAGTGTTTGATGGGACCTTGGGGAGGTACACTGGGGCCCCCATTTCCCTGGACCTAGACCCATCTGCATCAAGGCCCAAGTTCCCCCCATTGCGATGAGGGCCAAAATAGAGGCTGAGCTCGACCACCTCATCGAACAAGGGGTGCTGGAACCGGTTGCATCCACATGCTGGGACACCCCCTTTGTCATGCCGGTAAAATCGAACAGTGACATGAGGATATGTGCCAATTACAAGTGCACTCTCAACAAGGCCTTGCAGGACCACATTTATCCAGTCCCAGTGGTGAGCCACGTCCTAGCTTCCCTGGTGGGGGCCAAGGTCTTCAGTAAGCTAGATTTAGCGCAAGCTTACCAGCAACTACTGGTGGACATGGCCGCTGCTGAGGCTCAAACCATTGCAACGCACAGAGGGGCATTTCGGGTTATGAGGCTGCAGTTTGGGGGTTGTGTGGTATCTGGGATTTTTCAGTCATTTATGGATTCCCTCCTCAAAGGCATCCCAGGAGTACAACCTTTTTTAGACGACATGATCATCACAGCGCCAGATTCCACCTCCTTTGCAGACTGGCTCCAACAGGTGCTGCAGAGGTTCGACGCCACTGGCCTCAAAGTAAAGAAGGAGAAATGCCTCCTTGGGGTGCCCTGCATCAAATTCCTGGGATTTGTGATAGATGCACAGGGGATTCACCCCATGGATGATAAAGTTAGGGCTATCACGCACACCCCCCCCCCTTGACCAAGGCAGAACTGCAGGTCTTCCTCGGCCTGCTCAATTTTTATCATGCCTTTCTGCCTTTAAAAGCCACCATGGCGGAACCGCTCCATTGTCTTCTGTACAAAGACACGCCCTGGGTCTGGGGGTTGATGCACACAGCTGCATTCCAGGGGGTCAAGGACTTACTGACTTGTCCTGCATCATTTTACTGAATCCCTTCCGGTGGTCCTCGTGTGCGACGCCTCTCCCTATGGGGTCGGGATAGTTTTGGGCCACCGGTTGCCAGACAGCCGGGAGGTCCCAGTTGCCTACTACTCAAGGACTTTGTGTTCTGCGAAGCGCAATTACGTGCAGATAGACAAGGAGGCATTGGTGATAGTGGCTGGTGTAAAAAAATTCCACCACTATCTCTATGGCTGCCCCTTCGAGGTGGTGACAGATGCTGCAAATGGTTTCCCCCAGGGTTCTGAGATGGTCTATCTTTTTGGCAGGGTACTCATATTCACTCGCCCATCGGCCCGGCAAAGCCATGGGACATGCAGCCGCTCTCAGCTGCCTGCCCCTGCCCATTGCAGACCCCGACCTGGCACCCGCTCACACGGTCACCCTCTTGGAATCGCTTCCCGACTGCCCAGTACATGTGAGGGAGGTGGCCCGCCTCTCGGCCTGGGATAAGATGCTCTGCTGTGTCTTGGACTGGGTAGGGAGGGGGGTGGTCAGTGGCCAAGGAGGGCCCCGAGTTCACTCCATTTGTCACTAGGAAAGATGAACTGTCAACGTACAAAGGGTGTCTAATGTGGGGAGGCCGGGTGGTGATTCCTGCTCCGCTTCAACAGTGCATTTTGGAGGCTCTGCACAAGCATCACCCTGGGGTGGTAAGGATGAAGGCATTAGCACGGAGCTATGCCTGGTGGCTGGGCCTCTATTGGGATATCGAGGACAAGGTGAAAAGGTGCCAGCCCTGTCAAGTCCCTTGCCTCGACCCACCGCAGGCTGGCTTGGTGAAGGGATTTAAAGAGACAAATACCTTCTCCAAACCATCTGGCGGGGGGGGGGGCTTTGAGAATACATTTAAAGTTAAAGTTGCGTTCTTTCTCTGCTTCCCCCCACCTCAAGCCTACCTAGGGAGCGGTATGCTGGCTGGAGAAAGGAAGACCGATCAGGGAGGCATGCCTCCCATTTGCTTCCCCAGCCGCCCTGCTGGGAGCTGCACAAGTGTGAAAGAGCTGGATGTGGCTCCCGAGCCATAGTTTGGCCACCCCTGGTTTATACTATAATAATTGTGCAGTCGGTAGTCATTTACCATAGGAGATCCAAACATCTTTCCCTGAAGCAGTGTTTTTCTAATAGGTTTTTTTTTTAAGGGAGGGAGAGGGGCTGGATTTTACTAGCATTCAAATGACAATGCTGGATCATTAGGAAAATACAAGTCCCCACACGTTGCCTACGCCTGTATAGAGATCTCAATGACGGGAAAGGACAGGAAAACAGCTCATCCCTGTGTCTCCTTGTACTTCATCAGCAAGGAGAATTTAAACAGTCTGTAAAATGGAAATCCCTCACTCTTGTCTGTCTGTAATTTGACAGGGAAGATCCTTTGGACTAGGGCTACAACAGCTGAGAATGTCACCCCAGCTTGAATGGAGGGGAGATGGTTAGGGCTGGGAATATGTGCCGCCTTCAGCCCAAAATATTAGAGGAATCTTTGGATGAAGAGGACAGTCCCTGAGAATTCCATCCAGTTGGATGTGGAGGAAGAATTTCCGAGTAGAAATTTGTTTCTCATTGAAGACAATAGAAATGACCCTTGAACTGATTAAGTAATCTAATTTTCCAAGAAGTCTGAAGCCATGGGGAAAATTCCCCCATCAAAAATCAGAGCTGCTTTGGAAAAAAACTGAAATATACACAGTATTTATTTTCTTATAAAATCTAAACTTATCTTACTCTTTTATGAACTTATGATGCATAAGTTACAGCTTGGATGGCATATAAAATTGCTATATTTGGCATATTTATGAAATTTAAAAATGCTTTACAACGTAAGCCTATTAAAAGTTATTCCAGTCAAAACCAATTAAAGTCAGTGGACTGAGACTGCAGTAATACCGCACAGGAGTTCACAGTTAGTTTTACTGACAAACAGAATTGCAGATAAATGAAAGAGAGATACTGTTGCACCCTATGCAACGTATATATTAGTTCTGGCAATCTGTGTAGGAGGAAAAAAATGGAAATTGAAAACAGAAATGATACATTTTGTAGTAAACCAAAGAAATTTATTATTGGGGCTTGGATAATCATATTGTCAGAGTATTAAGAGTAATCAGTAGCTTTGGATATTGAGTTAAATTAACATTTAAAATATTGACATTTCAATAGTGTATTATCATCAGATAAACAGTATGTCAGAAATGTGGTCTTGTGATACAGGAGTGGGAATTCCCCCCCTCCAGCTTTCTCACCAGACCCAGCATGACTTCCAGGTTGTGCCGTCAGTGGCAGCATACCCAGCATGGCTTCTGGGCTGCACCAGTGCCAGGATGCCCAGCAGGGTTCCTGAGCTGCATCGCCACCTAGGCTGCACTGCCACTGCTGCTGGGCCCAGCACAGCTCACAGGCTCTGGCAACGATCACCAGAGGTAGGTATGTTCTCTGCACTTATGCAGAGAATGCTATTTTATTTTTGCGGGGGGGGGGGATTTAAAACCCCTGTGTATTTTCTCTTAAGATTTCAGATTTTTCTGCAGACTTGGGGGGCCAACCAGTTTGCATAAAAATCTATTTAGTGCAAGTATGGCCCCAAGCCAAGGATTTAGGTATCTGCAGGTGAGGGCCATGCTTAGAAAATAGTATGTAGATATTTATGGACAAAATTTGTAAATTCTGATAATAAACATATTTTTGAAAGTATTAGTTGCTATAGATTTTCCGGGTTGTGTGGCTGTGGTCTTGCCATTGTAGGACCTGACGTTTCGCCAGTAGCTGTGACTGGCATTCTCAGAGGTATAACACAGAAAGATGGAGTACTCTTTGTGCCATCTTTCTGTGTTATACCTCTGAGGATGCCAGTCACAGCTGCTGGTGAAACATCAGGTCCTACAATGCCAAGAGCACGGCCACACAACCCAGAAAATCTACAGCAACTAATGAACTCCAGCTGTGAAAGACTTCGACAACGTTTTGAAAGTCTGTTTACACAGCAGTTATTATCTAATGCTGTGATTATGTTGAATACATATCTTTATACTACCAAGGTTTTAAAAAGCACTTTCAGTGAGTCAGCTGTTGCCTTACAAAATGTTTTACTTATTTGAAAACATAAAGAAAACTTCATAGGAGTTTTACATAATCTCCCCCAACATCTCCAGTTTTTCCACTGGAAACTTTTAAGACCTTGGCAACACTGGGGGAGCCTGTCTTTGACTTTTGAAAATTTCTATTGTGCTATTATAATATTAAAGAATCCAAACAACACAAACTGAATCCAAGCCTGAATAAAATGTCTGTGCTCATTCTCGTATTATACTAAACATATAGTGGAAAGCATCTACATGGGACAATTGCTCTTGTGCATGCATGGCATTTTACTAGAAACTGTGGGAATATATTTGTATTTTTCAAATACTCCTTAAGTTTGCTGCAACATATACCGACCATGCTATATTAATTAGTGTTTAAAAACCCTTCTGCTGCTTCTCCTGAGCCTGGATCATGGGGTTTCCAACTGGCCCCTTGCAGATGTCAGGTTACTGAATGATAAATGGACTCCGATTGTCCCTTATCTTTTATGTCCAGTTCTGGAGCTTCATTGGACTCTGAGCCACACATGGAAGAGTAGGTTAATTTGCTGCTGCTGGGATGTGCTTTGTTCTTCACAGAACTCATTCTCACCCCTTGGCCTTTCTTTGACACTCAGCCTGCCTGCTCTGTTATTCATGTCTCTTCTCTTCATGGGAATTGATTAGACATAAACTCCCGTCAGAAAACAGGGCAGTTTGGTCAGTGCAATTATTAACTCATTGACGTTTTCATTTGATGTATTAGGGATGCCTGAAATAAATGTTTTGAGGCTTTAAACCGTATGTGGAGGAAAAGATTTCTTCCCTGCATAGAGCTTTCATGGTGATTTTTACTTTAGCTAATAAAACAGCAAAGTTGAACTGAGTATTCTCCTAATGTTCTGTACCTTTGTTTACATTATAGACAAATGGGTACATTATGGACAAATGTACATGATGGACAAATGGCACAGACTAACATTGTTCTCATCCTTGAAAGACTGGAACACTTGGTCACTACTGATGGAACTTGGCAGAAAATACAGATGGCAGTTCTTTCAGCCTGGTATACAAGAAGGGAAAACATCAGGTCCCATGAGCAGCTTGGAACTGGACACCAGTTCTACAAACTGGCTGCATGCAGAAAAAGGGAATAGCCAGGTTTACCTAGTCAGTCCAATCTTAGCGTTGGTGGGACGAATGCAAGCAGTGCATCCAGGAAAGAGAGCTAGTGAAGTGTTAAACTGTTGAGACTGGGGAGTGTCGGACTGGGGAGACCTGGATTCCTGTGCCTTTAATACCTACCCAGAAAGCAGACTTTGAGTGGTTGTGAGGAAGAAGTTGTCCTCAGTTACTTGGAGAAAGAATGGGGTAAAACACAGATAGGGCTCTGTTTTGGGTTTCCTTTTTATTTTGCTTTTTTAACTGGTCTCCTTACCCTCTTTCTCTGCCCTGTGTGTGCCACATTAAAAAAGCAAACAAAATTCTGCACAAAGTTGGATCCATTCTAATCCGACTTCCACCCTGGCTATGGGACAGAGACTGTGCTGGTCACCCTCATGGACAATCTCCACAGGCAGCTGGATTGAGGTGTGTCAGTGCTGCTGGAAGAAGAAGAAGAAGAAGAAGAAGAAGAAGAAGAAGAAGAAGAAGAAGAAGAAGAAGAAGAAGAAGAAGAAGAAGAAGAAGAAGAAGAAGAAGAAGAAGAAGAGGAGGAGGAGGAGGAGGAGGAGGAGGAGGAGGAGGAGGAGGAGGAGGAGGAGATTGGATTTATACCCAGTCCTTCACTTGGAATCTCAGAGCAGCTTACAAACTCCTTTCCCTTCCCCTCCCCACAACAGACACCCTGTGAGGTAGGTGGGGCTGAGAGAACTCTAACACAAACTGCTCTTTCAGGAACAGCTGTGCCAAAGCTTGTGACTGACCCAAGGTCACATCAGCAGGTGCAAGTGGAGGAGTGGGGAATCAAACCCGGCTCTCCCAGATTGGAGTCCGCACACTTAACCACTACACCAAACTGGCTCTCTTTTTACTTTTACCAGTGTTTGACACAGTAGATCATGATCTACTTCAGGGGTGGCCAGACTGTGGCTTGGGAGACACATGTGGCTCTTTCACACATATTGTGCAGCTCCCAGTAGGGTGGCTGGGGAAGCAAATGGGATGCATGCCTCCCCGATTGGTCTTCCTTTCTACAGCCAGCATACCCCTCCCTGGGTAGGCTTGAGGTGGGGGGAAGCTGAGAAAGAAAGCAACTTTAAATGTATTCTCAAAGCCCCCTACCCCATCAACTGGCTTGGTGAAGGTATTTGTCTCTTTAAATCCCTTTGCCAAGCCAGCCGGGGGGGGTGGCGGGGGGGTTGGAGAATACATTTAAAGTTGCTTTCTTTCCACCTCTCCCTCTCTCTTGTCCCCGTCCTTCCTGCCTCCCCCATCTATTTGCTTTCTTTACACCTCTTCCTTTCCACCTTTCTTTCTCTCTTGCTCCCTCTCTCTTCCTTCCTTCCTCCCCCTCCCTCATCTATTAAGTTTTTTGTTTCTCTCTCTCTCTCTCTTCCTTCCTTTCTCCCCCTAACTCCCCCATCTATTTGCTTTCTTTGCTTTTGCTTTTGTTTCTCTCTCTCTCCCTCTCCTTCTTTCTTTCCACCTCTTTCATTCTTTCCACTTTCTCTTTCTCCCTCCCTCCCTTCCTTCTATTTGCTTTCTTTTGTTTCTGTTAAATACTGGGTTCAAGATGCATTGCAGTGAACAGCTCTACTTTATTTGGCAATTTCAGGAACAAGACTGGCTTACCAGGGCAGCAGCCCTGTTAAAATAGCATGCAAAAACCACACTCAAACACACCCACTCCCAACGATAGGCTATTTACATAATGTAAGTTTCTCACTGGTCACTACCAGAGTCCTGGTGGGCTATAGTTCTCTAGCTCCAAGCTCAGCCAGTCTCTGGTAGATAGTCCTGGAATGTTCCAGGCTTAATACATAACACCCCTCCCCCCTAAGTTCCAAAGCACCCAACACACATAGTCCTCAAGGTATGCTGGCCTCCACCTTTCCTGCTGAGAGCGTCTCAGCTCCAATGGTGTGGGCACAGTCACAGGGGCCCTGTTTGGTGTCTCAGCCACAGCCATAGGGAATGATGGTGGGTCTAGAGCAGAGTCCCACGCATAGACGGGAAAAACCCTCTGGATGCTTCCTGGCTCTCCGACGACTGGCGATGCTCTGGGGCTCGGTCTGGATGCTGTCTGTCCAGTCACATAGTTAAGCACCTACCCATGAGGAACTCAGCAGAGCTGTGGCCAGTGGTAACTCAGTGGTAACTCAGCAGGCCTGTGGTCCTAGTCCCTGTGGATGATCCGCCTTCATGATCTGCACCATCCTTTCCACTTGCCTTTTGGTTGCCAGGTTAAAGGGAGTGGAGCGGATGTTTCTGATGAGATACTGGTCCAAGAATTCCTGGAACTCCCCCAAAGTGAAGGCAGTTCCATTGTCCGTCACTACCATGTCGGGTAGGCTGTGCATGCAGAAGAGTCATCTGAGGGCCCGGATAGCCACTTTGGGGGAGGTGGAGGCAACAGGCACAACCCCCAGCCATTTGGTGTAGGAGTCCACCAAAATAAAGGGGTCGGTGAAGTCCAAGTGCCTTCAGGACCAAAGGTTGTGGGTGGACTCCCAAAGCTACACGGGAGTGTGGGGCGGTTCCGGCCAGGTCTCTTGGCAGGCCTGGCATTGCTGGACCCAGGCCTCTATTTTGCTGTCCATTCCCAGCCACCACACATAGCTCCAGGTGAGTGCCTTCATTCGCACAATTCTGGGGTGTGTCTCATGCAGGTCCAACAAGACTCACTGGTGCAGGGGAGCAGGAACCACTACCCAACTGCCCCATAATAAGCACCCTTTGTGAGATGAGAGCTTGTCCCGGCAGGAAGAGAAGTCTGCAAAGTCTGGGCCCACCTGGGTAGTGGGCCAGCTCCTCCCCACCCAGTCCAGAACATGGGAGAGGATGCAGTCCTTTGCAGTGTGGCGGGAAATGTCCACAGTGTGAAGAGGGTGTTCAGGAAGCTCCTCCACGAGCAGGATCTGGTGTGCAGGAACCAGGTCCAGATCAATGGAGTGGAGCAGCAAGCAGCTGAGGGTGTCAGCATGGCCCATCACCTTCTCAGAATGGTGGTGGAGGGAGTACTGGTACCCTGCAAGAAAAATGGAACAACGGAGCACCCGAGGTGAGAGCATCTGGGGGGTTGGCAATCTGGGGCAAGAAGTCTGAGTAGAGGCTTGTGGTCCGTCACAATGGTGAACGGCCACCCATAAATAGTCATGGAATTTCTTGACCCCCGTGATGATGGCCAGTGCCTCCTTATCGATTTGCACATAGTTGCACTCAGCCGATTCTTTATAGATTCTTTTGAATTATGGTGCTGGAGAAGGCTCTTGAGAGCCCCTTGGACTGCAAGGAGATCAAATCAGTCAATCCTGAAAGAAATCAACCCTGACTGTTCCCTGGAAGACCAGATACTGAAGCTGAAGCTCAAATACTTTGGCCACCAAATGTGAAGGGAGCACTCACTGGAGAAGACCCTGATGCTGGGAAAGACTGAAGGCCAAAGAAGAAGGGGACGGCAAAGGATGAGATGGTTAGACAGTGTTATCAATGGAACAAACATGAAATTAAGCAAACTTCAGAGCACAACAAAAGACAGGAGAGCCTGGTGTGATGTGGTCCATGGGGTCATGAAGAGTCGGACTCGACTGTGTGACTGAACAACATCAATAACAAGCACTTGACTGAAGACAGGGTGTTGAAGTAATAGGCCACGGGGAATTCCCTGCCATCCAGCAGCTGGTGGCCCAGGACAGCACCAACCCCATACAGAGAAGCATCGCAAGCAAGCACAATGGGCAGCTTTTCATTGAAATGGGCCAGGACTGTGTTGGAGGTGAGCAGCTCCTTCACAGCCTGGCATGTAGCAGCTTGCTGTTGGCCCCAGACCCACAGGATCTTCTTGTTGAGGAAGCAGTGAAGTGGCTCCACCAGCACAGCTTTATGGGGCAAGAAGGAATGTTGCTTTCTTTCTGACAGTAGCCCCAAGAAAGCCTGTAGCCCCTGCTTGGGAGTGGGCACGGGGGCATTGACGATGGCGTGAACTTTGTCAGGGGGCAAATGGGTGCCTTCGGCGTCTACAGAGAACCCCAGGAACTTGACCCGTGAAACACCTAGGAGACAGTTTTCTTGCTTCACCTTCAGGCCGGCCGACTGGAACCATTGCAGGACGGCGCACAACCGGCTGATGAAATCCTCCTCCATGGGGGCGGTGATCAGAACATTGTCAAAGAAGGGCTGGACCCTGGGGATTCCTTTCAGGAGAGTGTCCATTAGATTTTGGAAAATTCCTGGGGCCATGCTGACACCATATTGTAGACGCTGCACTCTGAATACTCCCCTGTGCATGATTATGGTCTGGGCCTCTGCTGTCGCATCATCCACTGGGAGTTGCTGGTAGGCCTGGGCCAAGTCCAACTTCCCAAAAATCTTGGTACCTGCCAAGGAGGCCAAGATGAGGCTGACCACTGGGACTGGGTATGCGTGGTCCTGCAGTGCCTTATTAATGGTACATTTATAGTCTGTGCAGATGCAGATGTCCCTGTTGGACTTAACAGGCATAACAATTGGGGTTTCCCAGGGGGCATGCAAAAGTGGTTCCAAAACCCCTTGGCCCACCAACCGATCCAGCTCCTCATCAATTTTTGGCTTCAGCACGAATGGGATGCACCTGGCCTTCAGCCTTATGGGCTGCACCTCTTGGTTGAGCTGGAGGGAAATGGGGGGTCCAGTGCAGTGACCAAGCATTCCATCAAATATGGCCAGGAACTCATCACACACCTGCTGAAAGACTTCTCGGGCAATTTGGTGTACCCCGTGACCTGGAACCCTAATGGCTCAAATCATGCCAATCCTAGTAAACTTGTGCACCTGCCCCCCACTACCACAGCAAGTCCAAAAGTCCTTCAAAATTCCAGTACTACACCTGAAACTTTCCCAGTCCTTTCACGGCCACTTCATTTTCTTGGAAGTCCTGTAGGGTAAAACCAGCCGGGCTGAGGTGAGGGCCACCTCTAGGGCAGAGCCTACGGAGGGTATCCTCCGAAATTATGGAGATGGAGGACCTAGTGTCTAGCTCCATTGTGCAAGGGGCCCCCCTCGATTAGAACAGTCACTTTAATTTTATTGGGGGTGTCCTGAGGCAAGTGCAGTTCCTGGTGTGGCTGGATGGCAGTGGTGTACAGCTCTGTGGAATGTGCAGACTCCTGATGGGTGGATTGTCATCTCCGGGTTCCCTTGGAATGGCAGGCACGGGTGCTGTGGTCAACGTTTCCGCAGCTCCAACACATGGCATCTTGGAAATTGCAAGATTTCCACTCGTGGGGCTCCCCGCAGCTGGCACATGGTGTCAAAGTGGATTCATTGTTGCGAGCTGTGGCAGGTGTGCTAGTGCTGTGGTGGCCTGGGCAATGTATTTTCAGTACCTCTTCATCCTCATTGGGTGTCCACATGATGGGCTGCAGTGTTGGGTCTCCATGAAGCTGGCGGGCTCTGAGCTTGGCAGACTTCTGCGATGAACTGGTCGACAGCTTCTGCGGAGAGGGATTCTTCCAGTGCAACCTTGAACACGGGGTCCCACTTGGCAATGAGTCACCGTTGGATCCACTCTTCTCAAAATCCACACACCAACCAGTCATGGAGCACTTCCTTGAGGTCGTGGAAGCTGCAGTGTCAAGCAGCATGCCCGAGGGTCATAACATAGGTCATGACTGACTCCCCTGTTGCCTGGTTCCTTGTGTAGAACACGTGGCAGGCCGCAATGATGGAGGGTGTCAGCGCAAAGTGCTCCTTCAGCCGGTCTATAATTGTCTGGTATGGGGTGTTTCGTAGCTCTGCCTGCACTAGTAGCAAGCGAGTGATCTGAAATGTTGAGCAGCTGCAGACCCAGCAGAAAGTGGCACGCTTCTTTGAGTCTTCGTCAGCCTTGGAGGACTCAAGGAAAAACTCAAAGCAGGAAATGTAGGAGTTCCAGTCCTCAGCAATGGCGTCAAATATGTCGACGTGTCCTGGAGTGGCAGCCATGATCCTGGTTGCAGTGCAATGCGTGTGGCACTGGATCTTGGTGCATGGTATGGTGCAGATGGGCTCTAGGCTTGCTCAACAGGATCCCGCCTTCGTCACCAGTGTTAAATACTGGGTTCAAGACACATTATAGTTAACAGTTCTACTTAATTTAGTGATTTCAGGAACAAGACTGGCTTACCAGTGTAGCAGCCCTGTAAAAATAGCATGCAAAAACCACACCCAAACACAACCCACTCCCAACGATAGGCTATTTACATAACATAAGTTTTTCATTTGTCACTACCAGAGTCCTGGTGGGCTATTGTTCTTGAGCTCCGAGCTCAGCCAGTCTCTGGTAGATAGTCCTGGAATGTTCCAGGCCTAATACATAACAGTTTCTTTCTCTCTTTCTTCTCTTCTCTCTCTTTCTCTCTCTCAGACAAATAAATGCCATTGGAAAACAAATATCATTGGACAAATAAATATCATTGACAATATCTGTTTTTACCCCTTTTGTTTTTATTTTTGGCAGTCCCATTTAATGTTAATAAAAAGCAAGTTTGCATATTTTTCAATAAAAATGTGTATGTAATGTTTGTTCATGTCTTTTGGCACTCAAACATTTGACATTTATTCAATGTGGCACTTACATTAATCAAATTTGGCCACCCCTGGTATAAACTGATCTATCATCTGGAAAGTTCCTTAATAACATGCCTCTGATCCCTAAACTTTTAATTCAAATACCTTTTCTACTGATGTGGCTTTTTTCAAAGCCTGACCAAATAAATCAAGCAGAGATGCATTCCATTTTTTTTAAATAGCCTGTGCCTCAGTATACTTCTTGTTGTGTGGCTGGCCAATGCAATCACTTATGTGCCTATAAGCTACTTGCAACACAGATGTCAGCAATGACAGACTGAGAAGCTGTCTCTTGGAGACAGCAGCATCCATCAGATATCAAAGTGATTGAATCTATCAGTTGCCAGGCAGCATTACATATATATTATAAAATTCTTCCCAGGGAATCTGCCTAGAAGGCCTTGAAATTTGCAGAACAGCAGGCATTTATTATCTATATCCAGTGATGTTAAATTAGTGTTTTGCCCACCAAGAAGCCTGATTAATTACAAGACATATAGCATCTCAAGAAACCTTTGTTCCTATTAAGGTTGTTTCCTGCTCCTTTTTTTTATTTTATTTTTAATAAACATTAAAATTACGTTCTAACATAAAATAATGCAATCAATCAAAGCTACACTCCATAAAACTAAACTGACGAATTATAAAACATTACATGTATAAAATCTAAATCTCTTAAACCATACTGCTACTTCAACCATTTACTTCACAGCAATTTTAGTATCATAATCAAGGCAGTTTCATCAACTCAAAGTATTTATGATTCTCAAATGAAGACTTGCTAATAGGATTATTATCCAATTTTTCCAACACTGTGTTCCATTTACTATGAAAAATCTGGTATGCCTTATATGTATTTTTGACATTAATAATTGTAGAAATCTTATCCATAACATAATAATCCCAAACCTTGGAATACCATAGGTTTATAGAAGGGGGAAGAGGGTTTTTCCAAAACTGTGCTATCGATGTCCTAGCAGCAGTTAATAAAATAGTTGACAAATCCTCTTTAGCCTTAGTAGTATTGTCCTTAGGCCACCAGTTTAATAGAGTACATTCTAGATTAAAGGGAAGCAGCTGGCCAGTCAAGTCTTTTATATGTGCAATAATTTTCTTCCAAAAGGACTGGATTACCTTGCAGTCCCATCAATTATGTTTGAAAGTACCTAGTTCTCCACATTTCCAACATAGAGGAGAACTGGCTGTATTCAGTTGGTGGAGTTGAACTGGAGTTATATACCACCTTGACAAAAGTTTGTAATTTTGCTGAATAATGTTTATAGAGTTCGTAGCATATGCTGCTGAGGACCAGATCTCTTGCCATTGTGACTCTGTCAGGTTAGTGGCTAAATCGCGGTGCCATGCTTTGACATAAGTTGGAACCTTAACTGAGTCTAGATTCAATAAAATTGAATATACTTTAGAAATTGTTCCTTTAAGCTGTAAATTGGGCGTTCGCAACAATCTTTCAAAATCTGTAAGTGGTCTCGATAAACCTTGTTTTATTTCTGGTGTACCTACTAAGTTCTGCACTTGTAAATACTCAAACCAGGGGATAAGATGTGATGTTTTCTTTTCTAATTGGGCTTTAGTCAGAATATCCACTTTTTTAGTTACATCGCATAGTCTATAAATGCAGGCCTTTCTCCATATTTTATAGGTAGAAGGTGCTTCCGCTGGTTTAAACCAAGGTTGGCCTAAAAAGGAAGACACTGGAGAGGTTTTTGGGGCCAATTTTGATTTTTTAATATCCCAAATAAAAAGTAGGGCCTTCACAAAGGGATTTTCATAGCTTTGCTTAGGACGTTCTTTTTTGCTTAACCATATCAGTTCCACATAATTCAATGGCAAAAAGTACTCAGATTCAATGTCTTTCCAATCTATTTTAGAAAACCTAGCCTGAATTCTTGGAAGGTTGGAAAGGACTGCTGCTTCATAATAAAGTGACAAATCCGGAAAAGCTAGTCCCCCTTCTTGTTTAGGTTTCCTAATTGTATCAAATGAAGTTCTGTGCCTTTTATATGCCCAATTAAATTTATTTAAGATATTCTGCCATTTCTTCAGGTCTTGACGTGAGATATATATAGGTAAAGCTCTAAATAAATATAAAAACTTTGGGAAAATAAAAGATTTCACCACCTGTTGTCTTTCTAACCAGGACAACCTTTCCACATTCCATTTTTTCAAAAGGTTCTCTATGGATTTGACTCCATCTATATAATTACAACGAAAAAGGTCCTTTATATTAAGTGGAATTTTAATCCCCAAATAAGACCAATATGACATGACCCATTGGTACGTAAAATTAGTTTTAAGAGCCATTCTTACGTCTGGGTCCATGTTTAGAGGATACAGTAAAGATTTTGTATTATTTGTGGTCAGACCAGAATAAGTCGCAAACTCCTTTAGTATTAATTCCAATTCTGCAATTGATCTCTGGGGATCTGAAAGATATAGGACCATATCGTCCGCAAAAAGACCAATCTTACATTCTGTCTGGTTAATTGTTATACCTTTAATATTTTCGCCTTGTCTGATTCTATTTGCCAATGGTTCTATTGTTAATGCGAACAATAGAGGCGACAGTGGACACCCTTGCCTTGTTCCTCTTGTCAGAAGAAAATCTTGAGAGTACATTCCATTGATGTTTAGTTGAGCTTGTGGCGCCTTATATAGCGACTGAATTAAAGTCTGAAACTTATTACCAAATCCCATAGTCTTAAGAACTGTTTTCAAAAAAAGGGGTTCCACTCTATCAAAGGCTTTTTCTATGTCCAATGCCAATATACAGTTATTCTTTAAATAGTTGTTACTAAAAAATATCAAGTTTAACGTTTTTCGGATATTATCTGTTATGGTTCTATTAGAAATAAAACCCGTTTGATCCTGATGAACATAGTCTCCTATGATTCGGTTTAAACATTGAGACAAAAGAGTGGAGAAGATTTTATAATCGTTGTTTAAGAGGGAAATTGGTCTATATGATTTAGTATTGGTAGGATCTTTGTCCGTCTTGGGGATGACAATAATATTCGCTTGGGCCCAGGACGGCGGCATTTCGCCTGTTGTCAGTATTTGATTACAAAGCTCAGCTAAATGAGGGGCCAGAGTATTTGCAAAAGTCTTGTAAAATTCCCCAGGTATCCCGTCTCTACCAGGTCCTGCTCCTGATCACAATGGAGTTTGAAACTGTACTTGTGTAACTGAGCATGTGGTTGGTAGATAGCAGCCCAGCTGTAAAGATCATATCATCTTTAATGCAGTCGTGCCACAGAATAGCTTTATAGCATAGCTTGTCCTCTTTAATCTTCTTTGGTCATTAGACTTCTTAGAAATGATGTAAATTTCCAGAAATATTTTGGAGCAAGGGAAGCAATACTGACCCCAGATTCCTTCATTCAGGAAATTCAAGCAAGATCAAGCCCTGCAGCAAGGAACAAAGAGAAGGAGAAGGAGGAGAAGATTGGATTTACACCCCGTCCTTCACTACCAAAGGAGTCTCAGAGCAGCTTACAAACCCCTTTCCCTTTCCCCTCCCCACAACAGACACCCTGCAGGCCCATAGCTACAGTGGGGCATTTCAGGGCTTGGCCCCCTGACTTCCTACTAAGGCCCCCAACTTTCATCCAGCAAAACTGACACATGTCTGCACTCCTACCACACACTTCTGTTGTGTTGCAACCTGCTCTTGGGATCACCACCACTTTTGGGTGCCCAGGTTCCCATGGTGGAACACATGATGATGTCGATGAGCCATTGTGTGAATGGGCTGCAGGGCTACCAGATGGGAGTGAATGGGGGTGAATGCCTGCTGGTGAGCATGAGTTTTTAAGATATTTCTTAATTTTGTGAAGTCAGTGCCCACTGACTTATTTAACACACACACACCCCATTACAAAATCCTGGCTACGGGCCTGACACCCTGTGAGGTAGGTGGGGCTGAGAGAGCCCTGACAGGAACTGCTCTTTTTCAAGAACAGCTGTGCCAGAACTGTGGCTTACCCAAGGTCATCCAGCAGGTACAAATGGAGGAGTGGGGAATCAAACCTGGTTCTCCCAGATTAGAGTCCGCACTCTACACTACTACACCACCGCGCTTAACCACTACACCAAATTAAAAAAAGAGTGCTTCGGGAAGTCTGTGGTGTTTGGGATCTGGGGAAAGCAAATCCAAATGTAATCTCTTATGATGAGTTCCAAAAGGATCAAAGATTTCAGAAGTCAGGATACCTAGAAAGGTTCCACAAAGAATGGTTCAAAGCTGGACATCTTATTGCCCCAAATAGCTGCACCACATAATGCAAGAGATGTTCCCAGGATCACTTGAGATGTCATAATGGTTCCTATGGCAAAATTCTTGGATCACACACCATGTCATCATTTTCCTCAAAAATATTGTTGCCCTAAGGATCTCAGTGGAAGAGAAGGCAGCATGGTGTAGCACAATCTCGTCAGATCTCGGAAGCTAAGCAGAGTCGGTATTTGGAAGGGAGAAAGCCCCTTGCCTTGCAAGCCCCTTGCTGGGGTCTCCATAAGTTGGCTGCAACTTGACAGCATTATACAGAGAGAGAGAGAGAGAGAGAGAGAGAGAGAGAGAGAGAGAGAGAGAGAGAGAGAGAGAGATCAATAGGTTGCTTGCGCAACTAGCCCGGCCCTAAGACTAGTTCAGACAAGACAGAGGAAAGGAAAGGGACAGTAAGTTATTTTAGTTTTTGCTCAGTGAGTTTATGAGCTCCCATTTAGCAAACTGAGAAAAACATTAATACTATGAATATGCAGGACCAGACACAGGCATAAACTGGACATAGCATAGTTT
Organism: Gekko gecko; assembly: GCA_029375565.1. Classification (NCBI taxonomy): domain Eukaryota; kingdom Metazoa; phylum Chordata; class Lepidosauria; order Squamata; family Gekkonidae; genus Gekko; species Gekko gecko. The sequence goes on along the minus strand of JAPDNY010000006.1, from coordinate 121,839,620 downwards.
CGGACAACATACATCTTCTTAGACATTACAGATTTTAATGGAAGGATGATATTGCCAGGTGCAGTGGCCCCTCTACTAATAACTATACTAGGGCAGAAGAACAGAGATGGCATCTCCGCACAGACTGGCTGTGTGAATGTTTTTATACATCATACCTTTAACACATCTTTCTCCAGTGATGAACTCAGAGGAGCTTGCAGAAACATTTAAAAACTAAACAGCTTTCAACAACTTTTAGAAACAGCAACATTAACCAGCATAACCAGCCATTCCCCTACAATAATATGTACTGCCCCCCAACCCCCCCCCCAAAAAAAACCCTCCCCAAACATCACTAAAGTACACACACTTTTGAGATGATCAGACAGGACTAATTTGTCCTTGGCTAGTGATATCTCTGTACTAGGCATGCTGAGAATTTTGGCACAAACATGATCACCAGGTGGACTTCCACTGAATGAAGTTTATCCATTTTACCATGCGAGCGGAGCTCAGGATCAAATCACCTCAATTATTTTTGTCAAACTTCATTTCAAGCACCATGCTGAGCAGCTTTGCACCTGCACAGAAACTGCTTGTGCTCCTGGGCCCAGTCATTCCTCAGCAGGCTTGACACATCTCCCACAAACCTTCATTTTTCGTCCACCAGTATTTGAAATACCAGTGGGAAGAAATCGGGTGAGAATTGGGGAGCGCACCAGCATGCTGATGTCACTTCCAGTAAAGCTGGAAGTGATGCCACAGACACTTTAGGATTTTTTAAAATGGTAGATATCACTTCTGGTTTTAACTGGAAGGTTTTTAAAATTAGTTTTTACATAAACACAATACAATACAATCTGTGGTAAATACACATTTGCACATCCTAGATCTTAGTGAGTTGAGCTGATTATAAATAAAACCAGCTCATATATGGACTCAGTGAGATAAGCAGCCTGTAAACAATCCATTCATCAGAAACCATTTAATCTAAACAAAATTCAATATTTCCATTTTTACTGATTCTTTTGATGAAAGGGGGACTAAATTTGAATAAATTTGTACTGTGACTATCTATGCTCATCCCCAGGGCTCTTTTTGTAGAAAAAAGCCCAGCAGGAACTCATTAGCATAATAGGCCAGACCCAACAGCAGAAACTCATTAGCTTGTTAGGCCACAGCCCTGACAGCACAGCTCATTAGCATATTAGGCCACACACCCATGTTACCAGAAGTGCGATCATCTAGCCACACCCACCTTTTGTTTCTTATTCTGTTTACCTTGTTTGTTGTGAAAACCCAGGGCTTTTTTTGTAGTAGGAACTCCTTTGCATGTTAGGCCACACACCCCTAATGTAGCCAATCGTAATGAGTTTCTGCTGTTGGGTGTGACCTATTATGCTAATGAGTTCCTGCTGGGTGTGGCCAACTCGGGAGCCAGCCGGAACTCCGTTCCTGTGCGTTCCTGCCACAAAATAGCCCTGCTCATCCCAAAACTTTCGATACACTGAAATTTCCCCCTAAGCACTGAATACTATATTTTCCTATTTATCTATTTCAGGTGCTTTTTCTTGCCTTCATGCAAATACGGTTAACATTCTGGCAGCCATAAATAAACTTCCCATTAAATAGATCTTATTAATTGAAACTCCTTTGGGCATAATGTTCAAAACTGCTATTCTAGGATTCAGTTGTTTTATATGAAGAATTTCTCTGATTAATTTGAATACCTTGTTCCAAAATATCTTTATAATTGGGCATTACCACCAGATGTGAATGAAAGAACCTGCATCACTAAAAGTGATGTCTGGATGCCAGCTTGACACTGGTGCACTAGATCCAGCAGGGGGACAGGGGGAGAATACTACTAATCAATGCCAGCATGTCACTTCCTGTTTCAAAACAGGAAGAGATGTCATGATGCTCTAGGAATTTTTAAATCTATCATTTTTAACATAGAGATTTGGAAATTCCTAGAGTGTCATGATGTCATTTCATGTTCCAACATAGGAAGTGATTCCCCAGCAGTCTGTCCCCCTCAGTGCTCCCAGGGATTGATTCATAATAAGCAATAAATGAATAACAAGCTTGACTAAATCTCAGTTACTGAGGAAGAAGAATGAATTCCCCAGGATTATGGTCAGGCCATTAAAGTGACCTACTCGTCACGTATAAGATCACTTGTGTTTTGTTCACTTTCTGCACCTGCACATTTGGATATATCTTTTAAATGGTCAATACTGGATACACTGAATTGTCTGTTTTTTTGTGCCTGCACAGTCAGCAGCATCTATTCATGATGTAATTGTAGTAAGTGATCACAAGATTAGCTAGGCTTATTAACCATGTTCCTTTTAACAATTATTTGCAGCAACAGCAGAAGACAGTCTAATCACATAAACGGGCACCACTGAATTTGTAAACAATCAACTCCATGACTGCTGCCAGTTAGCAGGATGCAAGTCAAAACCCTGGTTGATCCAGCACGCTGGATGATCTGCAACACACTGTGACAAAATAACATCCCAGGGGCCTCATCTTGCTCCAGCTCGGAACCTGTCCTCCTGCCATGCCTTAATTCCAGATAAGAATTTCCAGAAATTTGATTATTGCTTTAATTCCTCATTCTGGATCTTCGCAAAGCAAAGTAACTTGCTAGGCCTGAGCATTTCTTCTAGCTCTTCTCTTCTCTCCCCCAGCAGGTCTTCATGCCCAAACAGGCAAGGGCCCAATCAGATGGCTCTTTAGATCCGCAACATGCACGATTTCCTGGTGGATTTAAGCGGAACGACCAGACACAAACATCTGGGAAACGTCCCTGTTCTGTAGACATGCTTGTTTTGCCACACCTCGTAACCGGACTTAAAAGATAGCACTTTAAATCTGGAGTTTTCCGGGCCCGATGGGACAACAGCGGACTTTCACCCATCTGATCGTGCCACCAGCATGCAATCCTCCCGTCGGGGTGGTCTGACGTCACACCATCCCAAGCGGGCGCAATTTTTAAAAAATCACTACCCAATATGCACTTAAACGCATTTAAAAACGAGGCTGCAGAACCCCAATTCAGCACCACGAAGAATTTAATGTTTATGAATGACCCATCACTTTAAGGACAATCGGTTAATGGTATGGGACCTGGAGGGAGGATGAGTCTTCTAACATGCAAAATAGTCCCTCCATTGAGCATGATCTCAAAGGCAAGGGGGATGGCCGGGACTCCTTTAGTCCATCCCTGCAAGCGCCTTGGATCTACAAGGATGCTCAGTCACGCCTATACGCATGCGTAAAAAGGGTTTAACAAAAAAACACCGCACAGACCTCCTTCAGTGGACACCGTCTAGACAATCCGCAGTGGAAGCAGTGCACAATAAGGTGATTCCCACGGGGGATGTCTGATCATGCAAGGACGGATTTAAAAGATCTGGATCAAAATTGAGCCAGCATAATGGCAGGATTAGCTGCCCGTATGAACGCACCCAGAATTCAGTAATCCTACTTGTGGTTCCAGCCCTGATAGTCATTTGAATCAGACTTTCCCCACAACCTTCTCCTACTCAACCCTTTCCTGGAGTTCAAGAATGTGCATTGTTCATCTTGGGAGCAGCCAGGGTACTTTTGGATCCTGACATTACCCTGGTTGTAATGATAAAGCTGTTAGAAAGGCTCTTTCCATGTGGTCATAGAGTTGCCAGCTGCCTGGAGAAAAATCTTTTGTCCTTTTAACAGAGGTTTACTAGGATGCTATTTAGGAAGCAATGTTATTTATCTGCATGAAACAAAAAGCTTTAGCTGCATATTTCCATACATGAAGCCTCTACTAAAGGTACAGGGTATTTTTCCCAGGCCTGGTGGCAACCCTAGCTGGCTGGGGATTTCCCTCAGCCAATGTACGTAACAAACTTAAAGGCTTCTGGGAGTCTTGTGATGTAGCGAGCGACTGACAAGAAGGGATAGCTGACCAACCCAAGTGTCTGTGGGAGTGGGACAGGGGATACATGATTCAGGCCACAAGCTACCAAAGGCTGAATGCTGTCCCTCTATCAATATCCAAGCATAGCGCCTTCCTCCTTTTCCTGTGGACCTGATATCTTTCAAACCTATGCAGAACACATGTTTTTAAAAGAACAAATATTAGCTTTAGAGATTTTTATGTAATTGAACTGAGCTACAGAAGCTCTAACACCATTGACTCAGCCATTTCTATATGACAAGAATGTGGCTTTGTAGTTATTAGTGGTGGAAGTGACACATTAGATGACTGAGTCCATCCCCAGGGCACAGTGTGCTCTCAAAAACATGACTCTCACAATGGATCGTGGACTTGGGGGCCTAAGGGCAGAACTCAGTATCTGATTAATTGTACACAGGATACAATGTATTTCGCAGGAAATATTTTAAAAGGACGTGGTTCACTGAACAGGTAAACAGAGTGTTGAGAATTAAGAAACACATGAAGACTCATATCCCATTTATTTACAGCATATGTTTATTACCTTATGGTTCACTAGGTGGCACCAGATGGTAAGCAAAAGGACCAGTTACTAAGAAAGATTGAAAGGAACCCAGTTAGTAGTGCTTCTTATGAAAATATGGCTATTCAATAGCCATGTGGCTATTCAAGGGCCAGTTGATGACATGTACATGCAGCAGGGAACTGAGCCCAATTACACCATAAGATGTTGAAAGGTGGAACAAACTAATTCTTACTGTAACTGACATCAAAATGGTAAATGATCTTAGTTTCAGTGCTTTGGTGGTGTTGCTTCCATAACAGTACCCATTTTTGGAATATTTTGGTTCCTATTTTCATTACATCTTCCCTACCCACCCACCCCCACTGCCTTTTAAATAAAACATAATTCTCAGCAATAAGTGTTCACACCACTCTGCTTTTTGATGTCCTGTGTATTCCAGGGTTGGAATCTCCAGTCTCACTGGCACTTTGTTCTGTAATTAATTTTTGAGTTTGCTTTTGAGATTCTAGTTTGCCTGCATCTGAAGACAAGACCTCTGCATCATTTCTTGTTTCATCTATCATTGTCTCAAGATCTTTAATGCTCTGCAAAACTTTTCTGGTCCCCTATAGTAGGCTGTATCATTAACCAACTAAATATGAACTTGGGTCCTATGTTGTTCAGTCATTTCTGCAGGTTTCTGTTTTCCATTTTGGCAGATGGTAACTAGGTTTTGTTAATTTTTTGTTTGTTTTTGCCTTGCTTTTTATTCCTGCAGGTTTGACATGTTTTATTTATTTATTTACTTATTTATTTATTTATTGAATTTCTACTCTGCCTTCCCAGCCAGAGCCGGCTCAGAGCAGCTTACATAAAAACAGATAAATTACATTAAAACATAAGTTACAATTAAAACCATTCTAAAATCATAATAAAGTGCTAGTGTTGTTGTTCATATGATAGTGTCAGCCATTATTCGGTATTCTCAGCTTGCAGTCAGCTCACAGTGTTCATTTTGATTGTCCTTGCAGTGCTTGATGTTCTCTTTAGGCTGTTGGTGGCAATTTCCAGAATCCAGGGCTCTCTCCCATTCAACCATGTACTACATGACTGTACCAAATCCTCAGTCTGAGCACACTCTCCTGGTGAGTAAACATTTTCTCCAACCTTATTTCACAGGTAACTCTCATATATATAATCCACTGATTCTTTCCTTAGGTCTTGTACTTTAATAACTGTCATTTTAAAAAGTACATCTTGTATAGTTGTATACAATTCCTCTGTAATTCCAATAAACATGGGTATTCTGTGGTACTTCCACTCATGTCTGCAAAATAGTATTTTGTAGGATTTGCAGTAGATATTTGAAATTACATCCATTTCTGTTTTGAGAATAAAACATCATGTAATGTATAGGAACATCACTTTTCTTAGAGCTTAACTCTCTTTTTTCTAGACATGTCATGGATAGAACACCACAACTGCTGCTCTTTGCTTAGTCTATGTACCATTTATATCTGATGTTTCTGCAGTCTTTGTCTTGGTTTATACACACAGGAGAATGAGGGGAGGGGATGATGCAGTGGCAGTAGAGTTGCCAACCTCCAGGTGGCACCTGGAGATTTCCTTCTATTACAATTGATCTCCAGACAATTGAGATCAGTTCCCCTGGAGAAAATGCCTGCTTTGGAGGGTGGACTCTATGGCATTATAGCCTGCTGAGGTCCCTCTCCTCCCCAAACCCCACCCTCCATGCTCCACCCCCAAACTCTCCAGGTATTTCTCAACCCAGAGATGGCAACTCTAAGTGGCAGAGAACTCAGGTGATAGAATGGACTGCAACACTTCATTCATCAGAGATTGCCTTCCAACTTTGAATGTTCCTTTGCATTAACATGCAAATGGGAAAATAGCATAGCAGGAGGAATGGTTCATCCCCTTCTATTTGCTCATTGTGCTTATTTATATGCACAGGCAATTTTTAACACAAGTGACCATTCCATAACATGACTCTCAACTTATCATCTGAAGCAGCACAGTCCATTCTGCCTCATCACGTCTCTGCCTCCTCAGAGCCGCGTAATTCTCTTGCTTGTGTGAATCAGGCCTTGGTATCCATACTGACATCCAGCTCTGATTTGGGAAATTACTGGAGATTTGGGGACAATGAGCAAAGTTTCAGAAGCTTAGGGAACTCGGTGAGGATGTAATACCATAAAGCCTATCTTCCAAAGCTGCCATTTCCTCACTGCCACAGGAAGTGATGGCGGCTACAACCATGGACAGCTTCAAGAGGGAATTACATAAGCATATGGAGCAGGGCCAATTAGTGGCTATTAGCCACAAGGTATAGATAGGAACTCTCAGTCTGGGGCAAGTGATGCTCTGTATTCTTGGTGCTTGGGGGAGGCAACAGTGGGAGGGCTTCTAGTGTCCTGGCCCCACTGCTGGACCTCTTGATGGCACCTGGTATCTCTGAGGAGTAGAGATTCTGTGGTCTAGTATGATTGGATTCAGCTTGTGGAAATTTTGAAATTCAATTAACAACTCAAGAAGATTTCTGGTGTTCCAAGAGAAAGGGTTTGGGTACTGGGAAGAGGGTACCAGCCTTCTGGGCACCAAAAGAGTCTGCTATTATACAAATAAAGTGAATTGGAGTGGTTTGGGAAACCCCAGGAACAAAAGCCCCTCAAAATAAAGAATTATAATAACTGTGAATAATTCAAGAAACTCTCACTGACCTCATCTATAAGAATAAGAGTTTGTGCTTATACTATTTTACCTCACTATTTTCAGCCCCTGACTTCACCTGACCTTTCCCCTTGATGTTAAAGAAAAACTTTCTGTTATTTCCGAAATTTAAAAGTGTCTCAAGTGCCATTTCTTCATTTAAGTTAAATGAAGACCCTAACCCAGAGGTATCAAACATGCAGCCTGCAGAGGGCTCAAGTCTGGTCCCAGAGCAACTTCCTTCTCCTACTTCCTTTCCCAGGACTGCTGCTGCCGAGGCACTATAGCTTGCTTTTCCCCCCAACTCCCTTGTGGCTTTTTGCTTCCTGCTTCCTGTTTCCTGCCTCTTGCCTCCCTCCCCCCCTCCTTGGTCTCTCTCTCTCTTTCTCTTTCTCTTTCTCACACACACAGAGGCACATGGAGAGCTCCCTGGCTGCTTCCTGTGGGAGAGTTACAAAGACAAGTCCCCCCACACACACACACACAGAGCTTCTGCTTCCCTCTCTGGGGCTGCTCCTCATCTTTTGGGGAGGGAGGGGAGAAGAGAGAGAAACCAAAGTTGGAATCCCATTGCAGCTTCAAGACCAAAAACATTTTATTCCAGGTATAAGCTTTTGTGTGCAAGCATACTTCTTGGGAAGGAGGGAGCGAGTAGGTGGGTTCTTCTGACAAGCACAATGTACATTGAGGAAATTATTTTGGCTTATTCTGAAAGACTGGGTTTTTAAAAAAGATTGGATTTCTCTGTTCATATCAAAAAGACTCTGATTAGGAATTAGAACATTTGGATTGGTCCTTATATCCTGTAGAGTGGAGATGCCAAATGATAATAGCACACATTGGTAATGAGACAGGGAAACTAGCTCTCAGTTCACTCCAAGAGGATGCATTGTCTTGAGCTTCATTATCAATTGCAATACAGCAGTCTCTCTTTCTAATCTACCTTTGAAATTCCTTTGAAAAAGCACTGCTACTCTTAGGTCAGCAACTGAATATTGTGGTTTCTAATGTCAGACTTATGTCCATTTATTGTTTGCACCCTCCTAAGCAGTGAAGTGGCTAAATTTGCGAATGAGACTAAATTGTTCAGGGTGGTGAGAACCAGGGAGGATTCTGAGGCACTCCAAAAGGATCTGTCAAGGATGGGTGAGTGGGTGTCAATGTGGCAAATGGGGTTCAGTGTGGCCAAGTGCAAAGTGATGTACATTGGAGCCAAAAATTCTAACTATAAATACACATTTGGGGTCTGAACTGGCAGAGACTGACCAAGAGAGAGATCTTGGAGTCGTAGTAGATAACTCACTGAAAATGTCGAGACAGTGTGTGACTGCAACAAAAAAAGTTAGACACTAATGTACCATTTAATCCAGAATTGTTTCTATTGAATATTGTACCACAAACTTTTACAAAACAAAATAATTACTTGACAGTACATGTAGTGCTGGCTGCTAGGATACTGTATGCAAAATATTGGAAATCAACTGAATTACCTAAGAAAGAAGAGATGATATGCAAATAGCTAGAAGCAGCAGAAATGGACAAATTAACTCTACAATTACACGGAAAACAAGAAGAAGCCTTTGAAAAGACATGGTCACGATTTTATAGATGGATCGAGACATACAATAACAGTCCATGAAAACACCAAAGGAAAAAAATGGATAACATGCCTCCAAAAGGTTGTTTTAATCAGATAATGGTGAATTAGATAAGATTTAATCTAGACCTTTGATATAAAAGAGACTGTAGTACAGACTCCAACTGTGTAGTTACTGTCTGTTGCTGTTTGTTCTTGCTTTGTCCTGTTGTTGTTATTGTAATCTTTCTATTTTCTTGCTGAAAAAATAAAAAAACTTTCTATATATAAAAAAAGGCCAACACTATGCTGGGGATTATTAGGAAGGGAATTGAAAACAGATCAGCCAGTATCATAACACCCTTTATAAATCGATGGTGCAACCTCATTTGGAATACTGTGTGCAATTCTGGTCACCACACCTCAAAAAGGATATTATAGATTTGGAAAAAGTGGAGAAAAGGGCAGCTAGAATGATAAAAGGGTTGGAACACTTTCCCTATGAAGAAAGGTTAAAGTGTTTGGGGCTCTTTAGCTTGGAGAAACTATGACAGAAGAGTGACATGATCAAAGTTTACAAGGTTATGCATGGGATAGAGCAGGTAAAGAAAGAAGTATTTTTCTCCTTTTCTCACAATACAAGAACTCATGGGCACTCAATGAAATTTCTGAGCAGTCAGGTTAGAACAGATAAAAGGGAGTATTTCTTCACCCAAAGAATGATTTTCACTGCTACAGGAGGTGGTGGCAGCTACAAGTATGGACAGCTTCAAGAGGGAATTGGGTAAACATATGGAGCAGAGGTTCATCAGTGGCTATGAGCCACAAGGTATAGATAGGAACTCTCAGTCTGGGGCAAGTGATGCTCTGTATTCTTGGTGCTTGGAGGGGCAAAAGTGGGAGGGCTTCTAGTGTCCTGGCCCCACTGCTGGACCTCCTGATGGCACCTGGTATTTTTGGCCACTGTGTGACAGAATGTTGGACTGGATGGGCCATTGGCCTGATCCAACATTGCCTTCTCTTATGTTCTTATGAATGAATCCTCCTGGATGGATAGGTTTCCTGTCTCATTACCAATGCTGGTATCTCCACGCCTACTACCCCTGTGCATATCACACCTAATCCAATCAAGCCTGCTATTGCCGTTTACCTGCTATTGCCATTTGACATCTGAAATCACCTTTATAAAGTTTTATCTCCGGTACCTCATGTTACATTTTATGGCACGCATGGCCCTACCCAATATAGTGACATTTATGTCAGATCTGACCCTCATAACAAATCAGTTTGACACCTCTGCCCTAAACCTTCCCTCAGGTCCTGGGTTGAGAAAATAGCCATTACTTATTACTGACACAGGGTGGGACTACTAAAGCTATATTATAGAGAAGAATACACGCTACCAGGGCTGCTCAGTCAGTGAAGGGACCAAAAAGAAAAATGGAGGGAAAATCTCGCCTCTGAGGGAGGGAAATGGACAGAATCTGTCATATGCAATCTCTCTGTAATCTGGGCCCATCAGACCATTGATCTCTCAAGGTCAATGTTGTCTACTCTGACTGTCAGCAGCCTTCAGGGGTCTCAGGTCTTTCACATCATCACCTGATCCTTGTAACTGGAGATGCTTGCAGTTGAATTTGGGGACTTCTGTATCCAGAGCAGATGCTCTACCACTGAGCCATGGCCCTATCCCATAATGTCATTTAATTCTCACATTATAAATATGTACACTCAACAAACCAAATAATGCCCCCCATAGACCTTTTCAGGTCAGAAAAATGGTGTGAGGGGAGGTTGAAGCCCTTTCTCAATGCATGCCGCAGTCATAATAATAGGACACTGTGCACATGGGAACTAATGAGAATGTGCAACCCATGTGTGCTGTTACAATAGGACACAGAGAAGAGACCCCAGACCAATGCTCCCTCTAGCTATGGAGTCCTGTGAGCAAAAATTCTACTTCGTGAGGTACTGGCATTAAAGCTGTGAGCAGGTGATTTGTCTACTGCATAAATTAGTTTGTTCTGGAGCCATCCTTCGTGAGCCAAGACAAAAATATCTGAGCCAGAGGCTAAAAAAAAGTGAGCTAGCTCACACTAACTCATCTTAGAGGGAACACTGCCCCAGACCTAAACTGTGTTCTCCATAATGTGTCACTATAAAGGCAGTCTCACATGTAAAGACAGAGACTGCAAAAAATTAAAATAAAATCTCACAAAACCACAAATACAATCCTAATACCTCGGATTTTAACAGTTGCTCTGAAATGCGATTACATCTTACTAAATGGCCAAGATTCCACCTCTTCTGAAGAATCCAGGAACCAATTGCAGAGTAAGACTTCCACTCTGTGCCCATTAGAACAACTCTGAAGGATGTGCATTTCAATTAACGGAAGCTCTCACTCCCCCACTTCCACCTCCCCGTGAGAAGAACAAACTGGACAGCCTCCAGCTCAGCTTTTAGGCATCCTTGCAGCACAGCTATCACATCACAGAAGCACTTTGTTCAGCAAGCAATAAATTGTATTATTATGGATTCCAGAAGTGATACAAAGCAGGGTGCGGGAATGACCTTATGGATTAGGATAAGAACAGTTAAGATTGCACATTTGCAGCTTATTTCTCTCAGTGCCAGTCTTTCATTTGTAAAATATTACAACCCTTTAAATAATGTTGAATGCTGCTGTAATCTCAGCTAAAGCCTACTAATATCATTAAAGTGGTGAGATGACTGGAAATTTCAATAATGACAGGAGATAGATTTTCTTAAATCTATTTGTTTCCAGTGTAAATGAAAACACAGCAAGTCATAGTCTATGCCTGGGGTCCCCAAACTTGCTGAATCTGTGAATATTTTTGGAATTTTGAACATGGGCAGTGGGCACCACAATAAAGTGGCTCCTGTGGTATGTGTGGAACCAATTACAAAATGGCTGTCATGAGGACTTAGGCCAATCACAAAATGCTGGGAGGTTCCACAAAATGTCAGGAACTTCCAAACAGGCATCTTCTTATGATGGAGGTGGCAGTTTCCAAACAGGTACTTCCTGCAGACCACCTGGGTTCATCTGAATTATTCCTTCTCCAAGGACTCTTCACCTGGCACAGGAAGTTCTTACATCAGGCAAAGGCTCTTTGTATTAAACAGTGCTGCTATTCGTGGTATAGGTTTGTGGGATCCATCCTATGGGCTGCCAGTTTCTGAGTCAACCCATGCAGCTGTGTTTTTAACAGCAGCTTGATATGTCCATGTAACTGCTTAGCCTAGTAATTTCTACTCACTAAATTGCTCTTAAGCACAATAGCAAACAAGGTAACCTTATCAGGATCATAACCAAGGCCAGGGCTCTTTTTGTAGAAAAAGCCCAGCAGGGACTCATTAGCATAATAGGCCACACCCAACATCAGAAACTCATTAGCATATTGGGCCACACCCCCGACAGCACAGCTCATTAGCATAGGGATGTGCTTAGTTCTTAAGGAACAGTTAAGAGAAGCACTGGGCAAGACTAAAGGAGTTCATTCCAAAGACAGGGTATCACTACTGCAAAAGCCCTGCACCACCTGCTTCGCTTTTGCAAGTGAGAGGCACAGAGAGCAGGGCTTGGGAAGCAGTCTTCACTAGTGGACTGGCCAAAGGGGAGGGGTGGTCCTTCAAGTACTCCAGTGCCACAACATTTACAGATATTCAGTATCTGAAGAAGTGTGCATGCACACTAAAGCTTATACCCAGAATCGAACTTTGCTGGTCTTAAATGTGCCACTGGACTCAAAACATTAACAGCGTGATGCAATGCAGAGTTACTCCAGTTTCAGGACACAGAAATAACTTTGCACTGTATTATCCTCTTAGATAAGAACATGGAAAGTGAATTTTGCCCAGAGGCAAAAGAGTCGCCAGTATTTTAAACATCAAGACAGGGTATAGTAAAACACACAAATGCATATTAAGCTGCATGACACTCAATCAGACCATTGGTCCATCAAGGTCAGTATTGTCCACCCAGACTGGCAGCAGCTCTCCAGGGTCTTAGGTGGAGCTCTTTGACAGCTAACTGACCCTTTTAGCCAGAGATGCTAGGGACTGAGCCTGAGAACTTCTGCATACCAAGCCAAGAGGTACTACTACTAATAATAATAATGTTATTATTTAATTGGATTTCTAGCCCACCCTCCCCTGCATAGCAGGGCTCAGGGCGGGGTACAGTAACAAATATATACAACTAATTTAAACCAATTAAAACATAATTTCACAGCATTAAAAATCTCTATGAACATCAGATGATGCAACTCAGGATGGCGGTGAGGTACAAATTAGGAAGTGCTCCCCAAAAAACTATCTGTACATATACCCAAAGATGAAACCAGATACTGGACAGGTGGGCAAAAAGTCACGAACAGTAGCACAAAATAAATGGTGCAAAGAAGGGTAGGGAAGGTGCAAAGCAGGGTAGCACAAAATAAATGGTGCAAAGCCAGGCATCTATCACTGGTGCAAATAAATGGTACAAAGCATGGTATCTATCACTGACCCCATGGGCAGCCATTATTTGTCTGTTTGTATGCAACTGTACTTTTAAATAATAATAATAGAGGCAATAATAGTGATAATAAACACCAGTCATTTATCACTCAAAAATGTTCACCAGCATGCACACCCCAACTCCAAGCTTCAGCGGTTAAAAAACACAACACTTAAAAAATGGACTATTTGCTTGCTTTAAAAAAACCATGTATTATTTTCAGCAGCTATTCCAACATGAATTGTTTTTAGCAGTCTATTCTTAAGAGGCATAAGGAAGAGAACTCACCAGCACCCATCCCCAACCCCAGGTTTTCATTGTTAAAAAAGACACAACATTTAAAAAATGGACTGCTTGCTTGCTTTTTAAAAAAATCATGCATTATTTCCAGCAGCTATTACAACAGAAATTGGTCTTTAGCATTTTTTTTTTTTTTGAAGAGACATAATAAGGAAGAGAGTCCCCCCCCCCCAAGTCTTCACTCGTTAAAAAGCCACAAAATTTAAAAATGGACTTTTTGCTTACAGGATTCACTTGGCGACTTCTAAAGAGAGTTCAGCTCATCTACCCTGTCCCCCCCCACCCCTGCCCTCAAAATCAGTGAAATAGCTTGCATGCCGGTCCAGCCAGCAAGCTCGGGATCAGCTTAAGCAAGCAGAGCACCCGGTGTGGGGAGGGCAGAGCTGAAGAGGTCATCCTGTGTTGTGAAGTAGGATTTCCTGAGGGGGGGGTCTGGTTGTTTCGGCATGAGTCTTTAAAAGAAAAGGGCCAGGGCCCGCCGCAGGAAGCAGGAAGGGCGCAGCTACACTGCTGCAGCAACTTGCAAGTAAAATTCCTGCATGGGGTCTACTTTCAGCGCCACTCCTATATTTTTAATAAAGTTTTTTTTACAGGTTGGAGCAGCAGCAGCTGTGTACCCGCCAGGGTAGGTGAGGATGTCGCTGCCACACACCAGGTAGCAGCTCTTGAAGATGCTGCTGCCAGGCAGGCCCTTGCACTGATGGCGGCAGTCCAGGCCACCCAGGCAACATCCCCCACCCACCACTGGCCCTGCTGCCGCCACTGCATGCCTCTCTCTCGCCCCATGCACACTGCAGGCATCAGCTGCAGCCGTCACACACCTAGCCTAGTGGGCAGCCCCAGGCCGGTAGCGCAGGGCACTGGGTGGGTGTGCAGAATGGCATCGAGCTGGGCAAGTAAAGTGCAGCTGCTGCTGGCTCAGGCTGAGAAGACAAGCTATAGTGTGGGGGAGGCTGCGAGGGTGCCAGAGAAGGGAAGGAACCATCTGGCTGCTGGGCAGGGAGGTGGGAGTCAGGCCAACTCAGCGAATGACAGGCGAGAGGGAGAGCCTGGTTGGGAAACTCCACCCTGCTTGCCCGCCCACCCAACTAACTGGGAAATGGGGGGAACCCTCGCTTTCAAAGGGGGTGGCAAGCTCCAGGAGCCGCATGCGGCTCGCGAGATGCAGTTTGGCCACTCGTGCTCTGATGCATCGTCTTAATTACATGATCTTTAGCTCAAGATTAAATATTAGATGAGCATGTTGTCCTCTTGTTGATTAGGACACTGGAAGAGGGGGGAAATGTATTCCATTGGATCAGTTTATTGATAAAAACATCTCAAAAGAAATAAGGAACACAGATGCAACAGAGGTAGGAGAGGAGGAGGAGGAGATTGGATTTATACCCCGCCCTTCACTGCCCAGAGGCATCTCAGAGCAGCTTACAAACTCCTTTCCCTTCCCCTCCCCACAACAGGCACCCTGTGAGGTAGGTGGGGCTGAGAGAACTTCTGACAGAAACTGTCCTTGAGAGAACAGCTGTGCCAGAGCTTGTGACTGACCCAAGGTCACATCAGCAGGTGCAAGTGGAGGAGTGGGGAATCAAACCCGGTTCTCCCAGATAAGAGTCCGCGCACTTAACCACTACACCAAACTGGCTCTCCAAAGGTAGAGAGCTGCCAAAGGCAGCTGCCAAACTATGATGAAATGGGCACAGTTCACTAACAGCTAGTCTTGATTAAAAGTCCTACTTTTTAATCTTGTTTCACTGGTTTCCAAGGAACTTAATTTTAGCTGGACTGAGCAGTCACAATTGAATGAACACAAAACTAGAACTACACAGCCAAATGGATGACTTTTTTTGTTTTTTTCTTTTTGCTGGGGGGGTGGCTGCGTTCCCACAGACTTCTTTCAGCTGATGAATTTTGCTTGTAGACTCAATACCTGAAATGCTACTTGAGACATCAGAAAGGAAGAAAACAGTGGATGAGCCAAAGGATCAACAGTATCCCTAACTAGTGACATACAAACATTATGGGTAATTGTTCTTGATCTGACATTCCCCCCCACCACCACCTGGATGTTCCTGGGACAATTTGCAATTATGTTGTCCACTATTGGTAATCTTCAAGCCAGATGAGATACCTGTAGCATCTCAGTTGCACCCACACACACAAACACATATTGTCAAAAATCCTTCAAGGTCAACAGACCTGATTCCTATTTTGGCTCATATTTTCTCCCAGCTAAAACCAGGTCACCCTAAAGCTCCACACTTCCTCGCCAGTATATCTATTAACTTAGTAAGATGAATTTCCAATAAACATGCACAGAGATGTATGCAATAAGGAATCAAGGACACTTCAGCCTGAGGCATTGGCTGAAGACAATTGTTGGTACCTCTTGGAGCCAAGCCCAGGTTTATATAATAGAGCACTGAAAATTCACTAGGCTTCAATAAAGTTTGTGGAACCAGGTCAGACTTTACATCAAATACTTGACATTATTTAACATAGTCATGCAGAAGTATTCTCGTGCTCATGTCCAGTGCTTTTTCCCCTTAGGCACTAGAATCCACTCCAGTTTTCAAAAGCCTAGGTAGCCACCCTTTATCACAGCAATGTATTAAGCCAAGGGTTCTCAAACTTTTTAAACAGGGGGCCAGTTCACTGTCCCTCAGACCATTGGAGGGCCGCTGCGTTCGTTCCTCCCCCCCACGACCAGCCTGCTTGCCCCGCCGCCACGTTCGCCCCCTCCCCCCCACCAGCCTGCTCGCCCCGCCGCCGCGTTGGCTCCCTCCCCCCACCAGCCTGCTCGCCCCGCCACCGCGTTGGCTCCCTCCCCCCACCAGCCTGCTCGCCCCTTCTTCCTCCTCAGCTCCTGGGCGCTCTTGCTGCCCAGGACTGCTGGAGGAAGAAAGAGGCCGCGGGGGCACTGCTGCTGCGCTCCTCGAGGAGGAGGCGGCTCCGGGCGGGGGGCGGGCATAAACACTCGGCGGGCCGCATAAATGTCCTCGGCGGGCCGCATGTGGCCCGCGGGCCGTAGTTTGAGGACCCCTGTATTAAGCTATATTTTGGCCTGCTGGACTTTGTTTAGGAACATAGAGCTGGAAGAGACCCCAAGGGTCATCTAATCTAGCCCCCTGCATAATGCAGGAGATTCACAAGTACCCCCCCTTCCACCAGTGACCCCTGCTCTATGCCCAGAGGAAGGCAAAAAAATCTCCAGGATCCCTGGGCCAATCTAGAAGGAAAATTCCTTCCTGACCGCAATATGGCCATTGGCAAGACCCTGAGCATGTAAGAAAGGTCCACAAGAGCCAAGCACTGGCTCATCCCTTCCTGCCCTCCCTCTCATGATCTGTCTAAATTCAGATGGCCATCTAGCCTCTACTAAAAAAACCCTCCAAAGAAGGAGAGTCCACCACCAACTGAGGAAGCCTGTTCCACTGAGTAACTACTCTAGTTATTGGGAAGCTCTTCTTAATGTTTAGCTGAAAACTCTTTTGATTTGATTTCAACCTGTTGGTTCTGGTCCAACCTTCTGGAGCAACAAAAAACAACTCTGCTCCATCCTCTATACGACAGCCCTTCATTTAAATATGTCTAATGAGTTTTCCTTAAATTAAAAGTCTTTTTAGTAGCCAAGTTCATCATACCCAGAGATGTTAGTAAAGGTAAAGGTTCCCTTGCTCGAAAGCCAGTCGAATCCGACTCTAGGGTTGCGGTGCTCATCTCCGTTTCAAAGCCGAAGAGCCAGCGCTGTCCGAAGACATTTCCGTGGTCATGTGGCCGGCATGACTAAACACCAAGGTGCACGGAACACTGTTACCTTCCCACCGAAGTGGTACCTATTTATCTACTTGCAATTTCTTGCTTTCGAACTGCTAGGTTGGCAGGAGCTGGAACTAGAGACAGGAGCTCACCCTGTCATGCGGCACCCGGGTCTCGAACTGCTGAACTACTGACCTTCCACAGCCTGCAGCTCAGTGTCTTAACCACTTGAGCCACCACAGAGATGTTAACCAAGAACTATCTTAAAGGTCTATTGGATTTGGTGACACAGGAATGAGTAAGTCTGTCACAAGGTTGGGACAGAATCCATGAAAGGAGGAGACATTCTAAGGAAAAGATTGGTCACTGCTGGCAACCTGTGATAGTCTCCAGCTATTGTATTCCCTTTGCCTTCCATTCTAACATTAAACTTTCTTTCTGTATTATGTGTGTAATCTGTCTAGTTGCCCCCCACACACACACACACACACACTAGCCCTCTTCACTAATTACAGTACAAGGCATGTACAATCCATGTACAGTTATACACCTGAACACTTGAAGCTTCCTTATACTGAATTAGACCCTTGGTCCCTCATCGTCAGTATTGTCTGCTCAGACAGGCAGTGGCTCTCCAGGGTCCCAGGCAGAGGTTTTTCACATCACCTATGACCTGATCCTTACTGGAGATGTTGGGGATTGAACCTGAGTAGAGACTCTTCCACTGAGCCACAGCCCCTCCTGATCTTGATTTTTCTTTATACATTTCTCATGCTGCAGTCAAGGCATGTACTGTGGAACATATGATTTAAACCCCACATTCACCAGCTGCTGATCCCTGCTTTCATTTGTAAAGTTACTGCACATTGGCTCTTTCTTACAAACAGGTATATACAGGTACGTGTAGGCTGTATGTGTGTTCACCGTAACACAAACAGGGCTACTGTATTGTGAACAGTGATGATTAAATGAAGAATAATGTACTTCACAGGTTTATCAAGGGCCTTGGGAACCTTGACAGTTTGGAAAAATAGCACTATATCTACTTTTAAGCCCAAAATCATGATGCTTTTTGTTAGCTCTGTAGTCAACTGTTCCAGTGCATGGTTATTTATGATGTCTAGGAATCTCATTTCCACAGCATGATTTGAGCGCATGTTTACTCTGTCAATGTGAGAGTAGCTGAAGTCACCCAGTATCACAACATTATCTGCTTTAGTCACTGCTTTTTATTTCCTTCTCCATCTCAAGATCAGATTCAAAGGTCTGATCAGGTGGGCGATAGTGCACCCCCACTTTTAAATATCCCTTAGGGTCCAGTATTTATATCCATATCACTTCTGTTAGGGAATTCATTTCTCCAATATTTTCTGACTCATTTGATTTTATACCCTCTTTGATATACAACACAACACCTCTCCCCCAACACATCCCTCCCAGTCCTCCCTATAGAGCTTATGCCCAGGGATGCCTGTATCCCATTGATTTTCCCCATTCCACGCATTATATCTAAATTGTCATTTGGCACCAAGTACTCCAGTTCCTCCATCCTGGCCTGGAGGCTTCTACAACTGACATATATGCACCTATAACACATTTCCCTCTCCAACTTATCTCTCCTCCACTTTATGATGTTACTAGGAATAAGGGCCATTGTGGAAATAAATACAACGAGCTCTAGATAGAGGCTCTGGGAGAGTGCCAAAGGCCTTGGGCACTCAGCGTCAATGTACTGTGGTGACCTCAGCAGGGCATAATGACACAGAGTCCACCGTTTTCTCCAGAGGAATTGATCCCTGCTACCTGAAGAGCAGTTGTAATTTTCAGTTATCCCCTCTCCCTCCTGGAGATCAGTTGTAATTCTGAGTGATTTCCACCCCTCTCTTGAGATTGGGAACAGTGGTTCCCCAGAAGGGAATGGCTGGTTGGGAGGGTGGAGTCTATGGCATTGTACCTATCTGAGGTCCCACCCGTCCTCAAACCTCATCCTCTCCAGGTTCCATCCCTCAAATCTCCAGGAATTTCCCACCTGGAGTTGGCAACCCTATCTCCTTCCCAGCCAAGCATCAACCTACCTTTATTTCCCCCTCTCTCTTCAGCTTTCTGTTTCCCCCCCCCCACACACACACACACACACCTGCAGCTTCTCCTGTGCTCTGAAGCCCTGACTGCCAGAGTCCACCATTTTCCATGCTCTGAAGCCCTGACTGCCACAGAGTCCACCATTTTTTCCAGGGGAACTGATTTCTGCCATCTGGAGAGCAGTTGTAATTCTGAGTGATCTCCAGTCCTCACCTGGAGATTGGCAACAATGGTTTCCCAGGAGGAAAAGTAGTGTTTCCCTGCCATGGGGACCAAAGCAGCTTACATCATTCTCCTCTCCCCCTTTTGACTTGCACAACAACCTTGTCATGTAGGTTAGGCTGAAAGTCTGTGACCAGTCCAAAATCACCCACTCAGCTTCTATAGCAAGAACCCGGATGTAGCAGACGCTGCTCTGAAGCACTGACTGCTACGCCTAGGGCAGCCAACTTCCAGGTGGAGTCTGAAGATCACCAAGTATCAAAACTGAACTTCAGACAACAGATCTCTCCCCCCCAGAGAAAATAACTGCTTTAGAAGGTGGGCTGTATTGCATTCTATTCTGCTGAGGCCTCTCCCCTCCCCAAACCCTGACTTCCATAGACTCTTCCAGAAAATCTCCAGGAATCTCCCTACCTGGAGTTGGCAACCCTAGACTCAGGACTGGCCCCAATGAGTTCCTCACAAAGATCTGCAAAGGGTTTCCTTCCTTTGTCTGAACCAAGCTTGGTTGCCTACCATGGTGAAACGGGCTCCAGTTTATCACTCAGCTGTTTGCCTCCCACCCTCATCCCGTGAGCGTATCTCACTCCTTAAATTCACTGCCATGACTCACTGAATTGTCACTGCCTTTTTAGATGGACAGTGAGACCCATCTGGCCGAATCTCCGTATTTGGAGATGGAACCCCCAATCTTTAGGAGATCCCTGGAAAGTTGGCTACCCACGGGTCTGGCCTTTCCTTGCCTCTTTGGGCTACCCCCTCCCTTTGTTATTGTGCAGAGCAGGGGAGACTATGTGGTTAGAACACAACTCAGAATTTATCTATTTACACAGATATGGGGTGCACACACACTGTAGGAGTAAGAACACACTATGAACCAACAAGGCATAAATCCACAGGGGTTAAATGCCATCCTCTTTCCCTACACAACAGCCTCTGGCTCTCTGCTTTAGCCTCTCTCTCTCTGGCCCAAGAGAGCAGGGAAACTTCCATTCATTCCCTAGTCCAGTCAACTCTGAAGTGGCTGAATTTCTGCTGCTTCCCAGGGTTTTCCCATGTCTCTGGCTTGTGGCACAGGCAGCAGGAGCATTTCCTAACCTCCTATAGGATGAAGACAGCCTCCTCCCTGGCTGCAGTCTATATTGATGCTGCCCCACGCATTGGGACAGTCCCTGTTTTCCTACCCTTTTCTTCCTTGGGGCAGCCGGGAACTGTAGTCCAGCAGATGAGGAAGCCCCATTCAACCCAGTGAGTGATACCCCTACAGGCCCCTCTCTGGAACTACAGCTCAATTATCAGATTGGTCTTTATACTTTAAAGCAGCATCACTGACATGGTTAAGAGAATGGATTACATTAGAAAATCCTAGAATTTTAGCTCTGGAGGGACATGACTTATTACTGGGCTGGCATACTTTTATTTGGTATGAGAAAGCTGAGACCCATAAATATTTTAAACAACATATTATCAGGAAAGCCTTCTTGGGAAGTATGGGAAGAAGTTAAAAAACTTTATTATACTAAGATTCCAATCCATTGGAAGCCTTCACAACCCAAACTTGGCTGTCAAGACTGTTTTGTTACAATACGATGAACTTTTGGACAATAAAAATGAGTTAAAATCAGTTGAAAACATCAAAAACTTAAATTCAGATCTTACTTGGTGGGAAAAAGTGCAAATCCAATCAAGATATACTAAAGATAAACCTACAGGCTTTTGTTCTAAAATAATTGAAGTAGATAAAATCATGTTAAATTCTGAGGAAAAACTGATTAAAAAATTGTATGCATTAATGTTGGAATATAAAACACAAGATGAAATAGTTAAAAGCTCTATGATTAAATGGGCATAAAATGTTGGGCATGATATAATTTAGATCAATGGTCTCAGGTTTGGAAAACGAATGTAAAAATCACTAAGGCAATTGCATATAAAGAGAATATATATAAAATGTTTTATAGATGGTATATGACACCAAATATGCTAGCAAAATTTTATCCTGGCTTATCAAATGCTTGTTGGAAATGTAAGAAAGTTCCTGGGACCTTTTTCATATCTGGTGGACGTCTAAAGAAAACTAAATGGGCAGCCAACAGGGTCCGGAGATGCTACTAAGTCAGGAGATGACAGTAAGAAGCCTGGTTGGTGATGGTAGCTCTCTTTATGTGTCTGGCTGCTGGGCAGCTACATGTCAGCAATTCCATTATATGCTTCATTTTTCAGAGATTCACAAAATTCAGACACTGAATAAATTGTGTTAGGGGCTATGGATGGCTTTCTAAAGAACATTGGCCCCGGTCATACGGATCAGAAAACGTGGGGGGGAGGCATGGCAGTCCGCCCCGGAGCAAAATAAGGCGCGGTAGCCCGATCACACGGGCCACCGGGTTGCCACGCTCCAGCTCCAAGTGCTGATCACACCACGCTGCTGCAGCGCAGCAAAAAAGCGGCACAGCAGACCACGCAAGCCATGCTGTTGCGAAGTGCGCATATGCCGTGGGGGGGGGGCGCTGCCAGTGTCTTGCATATGTGCATGCCTCATTCAGCGTTGGTGCGCATCCCATGGAAACTTACAACATCCGGAAACCCCGGGACATGGGCCAGCGTTGGAAGCCGTGGGATACTGGCGCTCCCGCGATCAGATGCCAGCCTTTGCCCCGGGGTTTCCAGAAACTAGTACTTCAACCCTAGTAGTTTTTTACTCCATGTTTTCAGAGGGAAGCCGCGGGTTGGCCACGGGAGTGCTACGCCTCCCAGATGTGCTCGTATGATCGCGCACGGAAAGTCCACGGCGCTCCCGTGTCTTCAGCGGGGCAAATGCTCCGTGTGAATGGGGCTATTATATAGTTGGTCCTGCTCTGGAAGTCAGGAATTTATCAGGAGGGTTAAGAAATTTTCTGTCAAAAATGGGCATCTAGAGATTTTCTTATTTCTGCTTCTGTAGGGCGATGATTCCTACTTTTAGGGCATTTTTGTCCAGAGTTTATTATGGATATTATGGGTGGTGTTATAGATATTTTTGAAAACCATCTTGGAAACCTTCGGGGAGGGAAGGCAGGATGTAAATTTTTTAATACATTGATGAATTAATATATCTTGGCTGGTGAGAATGAGCAAGCTGCCACTAAAAGGAGGGGGTGCCTAAAAGGATTGAAATAACAGTTTCTGGCTGGAAATCCTTCAATGCATTTTGCCATCTGCAACCATCTGCTTTGTCTCTAATGCCATATTAACCGGCTGCTAAATGAAAGATTAATTGCTCAAATTAGTGCTCCAATTGAAAGGACTCCAATAGGAAAAGGACTCTAGTTCCTTCCTTCTCCAGCTCTGTTCTTCCTCTCTTGGCAAGGTGGGCAACCACCTTTTTACAATAGCTGCTCTGCTAGCAATAGGGTAAGGTGGCAAGCTTCCTTATAAGTAAGTCTGCATGCATGGGGGGGGAAATAAAATATATGTTTAAAATAGGGTTGCCAACCTCCAGATGAAGTTCTCCCAAAACCTCCAGACCACAGAGATCAGTTTCTCTAGAGGAAATGGAGCTATCAGAAGGCAGATTTTTTGGCATCACATCCTTGCAGAGGTTCCTCCCCTCTCTATCCAGTCTATATGCCTTCCCTCAGCTGATGTGTCTTTCACCAGCCTTCCTACTGGCTAAGGAGCTCATAACAATCTGGAATAAACTTTGTGTGTGTGAAGTGCCATCAAGTCACAGCCGACTTACCGCGACCCCACAGGGTTTTCAAGGCAAGTGATTAAGCAGAGGTGGTTTGCCATAGCCTTCCTCTGCAAAGTCTGTCTTCATAGTTTCCCATCAAAGTACCAGCCCAGCTCAGCTTCTGAGATCTGATGAGATCAGGCTATATTATACCACGCCACATCCCAGGAGCAAACTACAGAATACTTTTTTAATGTCACTTTCCTGGATCTGAGTCACTTTTACTTAAAGATACACAGCAGGTTTACTAAACTACTATTACCTACAGCGTTAATGCTGACTGGGGGCAGCACATTCCCCAAAGCCACACAGCAGCTGGGGGGGAGTGTCATTTTAAATATCTACAAGAGCCCAATTTAGCTTTGGACCATGGCACAGGGGAAGGAGGAGTTCCTGACTCCCCCTGTGCCATTCTGTTGAGTCAAAGTGGCCTAGGGATTATTAGCCCTATTTTGGAGCTGCACAAGCAGTGAGTATTCCATGAGAAGGCTAGTGAAACACAGGCCACCTTAGCAGACAAAGAGAGAGGGAAAGCTTATACACTGGTACTTTCAACGTCATCTTTAACATTTTTCAGAAGTCTCGTCTTGCTTTTAAAATGACTTGCATACTTTGGCCTCTTGGCTGTAAAGGTAAGAAAGCCCTCTGACATTGAACAGTGGTCACAGGAGATGCCTGAAGATTATTTCCAGGTCCCTTTGACCAATGGTTGCCAGGAATGTCATGAAAACTAGTGGACGTCTGGGGAGACAGGGACATAGAGGCACCATCAGTGACAGCATGATGTCACTTCTGGTGAAAATCTGGAAGTGACATCATACCATCAGCCCAACATCAATTTTTTTGGTTTACTTTTCTCCTGCCACTGCTTCAAGTGGAGGTGGGAAGAGTGGGTTTCCAATGAGCAATCTCCCACCATAGCTGGAGTACTGGTGACCCTGCTCTTACCCTCTGTGTGTGTGTGTGTGTGTGTGTGCGTGCGCGCGCGCGTGTAAACAACAAGCTACATATTGGACTGGTCCTAGACTCTCTGCAGGCTTTTAATCTTGCCCTTCAGCTTGTGCTAGGCTTACCTTGTCTCTGGCAGGGGCAAGGGATTCCTCACCCTGGTAGGAGTGTTACTGGAGGGAGTGCTATACAACAGTGCAGTAGGTTTTGACCCCCCCATGGTGTATACACAGTATTCCCCTTCACAGGTGGTATAACAGAGGCCTAGAGCATCAGTGACATATGCCCTTCCTTCCTCCTTGGGCTCAAAATGGTGATAGAATCATTCTGGTCTGAGAAATTCATTGATTTGCTGGTGCCAACAGAGGCATGAGAGGGGGAACAGTTTCAATTTTAGCAGACAGGGCTTGAAGACAAACACCCCAAATGGAAAATCTAGATAAATTAAATCTGAAAAACTGGGGGGGGGGGGTGTGTGGACAGGGTAGGGAGGCTAATTTAAGTTGTCTCCTGTCAGTTGTTAAGTCGTGACTAGTGATCAGCACCATTTGTCATTGTTTGGACTTAAAGCTCAGCTGCCCCCATGACTGAACCCATGGTGGATTCCTGGAAAAAGCCTCATCTCTAAGCAATTACTCCAAATGGCCATAGTAGCAACTAGTACAGTGCATGCATGCCAAGTGACAGTTGGTTGATACTATGAGATGACAGCACTGTGAACAGAAATTTGCAATCCTGTACACATCTGCAGGAAACAAAAGGCTTCTTCTCTCAGCTGAGTTCTAATCCACTCCCAATGCCAATGCTTCTGATTATGTCTCTTATGCCTGCTAGTGCAGTTTCAATACAGTAGACTTCAGTCTAGTTCAAATAAGAAGCAAAAGAAGCTGCCATCTGTACTGAGTGGTTTGGCAGTTCTTTGTGAAATGAGACAGTTATATGCCCAGATAACCAGCACTGTAATAATTTGTTGAGATTCTGAACTATTGAGAAGTAAACTATTGAGGCTATCTAGAACTGCTGCAAGCCCTATAAGGAAAGATGGCCCCTAGACAATAACCTTTCAGAAAAGTTTTCCAAGTGATAAAGTCAGTGAGAGGCAATTGTGCCATGTAAATTTCACATAGCACCTATTTCCATTGAGTGTGCCCTCACATAGCACACTCGAGCAAGTTGTTGACACATTATTCGGGGCTGCTGATGCCAATTTTCACCACACAAGAGTAGATTTTAAAACAAAACATGAAACTCATGTGGTAAAATTATTTCACAGTGACTATAACATTTCCGAAAGTATTTGGGTTGGGCTTCAGAGAATGGCTTTGTAAGGTCCCAACACTTTTGTCTAAGCCAGTACATCTTCAGATGGTGCCTATTGGCATCATTGTACCCAATGATGTGTTTCCAGGCGCCACAGTTTTTTGCCAAAGACTCTCTTATCCAAAGCTAATAGTCAGTCTTGGCTTTCCTCCACATCAGTGGCACATTAGGTGCTTCAAAAAAGCTCAGGAACCATCACCTTTGGGACAACAGGAAGCATCCATTCAAAAAGAGCTGCCCTATCATAGAATGATGCTAGACTTGGAATCGCCAATATTTTCAGACATGACAGCAATTTTGTGGTGGTGTTCATTATCCTTTCTCAAAATTCCAAAAGTGCCCACAGACTCAACAGTGTTGGAGATTACTGGTCTCATCACTCCCCCCTGCACACCTTTCAAAGTGCTGAAACAGCCATGACACTTGTAAAGGCATGAGGAGGGGGGAACAAGAGCACCTCAGTACACCATGTTGCCCTGGGCCCTCACAGCATTTTTAAGCCACTTTAAACTGGCAGCAGCATCCCTGTTGCAGACAGGAGGATGCTGTCACATCTAGTTTGGAACACAGGCACCAGGTGAGCCTCAAGGGGAAAAGTATTCCATAAGCAAAGTGCCACTACTGAAAAGCCCTTGTTCTGGTTATCACCCAGCTCACCTCAGAAAAAGGGACACAACAACAACACAACACAACAAACCTTTATTGGCATAACGAAAAAGGGACACTAAGAGCAAGGCTTTGTGAGTCAGATCATAACTGGCAGGCTGGGCAATTTAGGAGGAGACAGGTAGAAGAAGAAAAAGAAGAGATTGGATTTATACCCTGCCGTTCAGTCAGAGTCTCAGAGCGGCTTACAATCTCCTTTCCTTTCCCCTCCCCACAACAGACACCCTATGAGGTAGGTGGGGCTGAGAGAGCTCTTTTGAGAACTACTCTTGAGAGAACAGCTCTGAAAGAACTGGTGACTGACCCAAGGTCACATCATCAGCTGCATGTGGAGGTGTGGGGAAATCAAACCCAGTTCTCCCAGATTAGAGTCTGTGCTCTTAACCACTACACTGAACTACACCCTGGTCCCAAGCCATTTAGTAGTTTAAGGGTAAGAATCAGCACTTTGAATTGTGCACAGAAATAAATGGGCTGCTGTGCAGATCTTTTAGCACTGGGGTAATACAAACCCCATATTCTGCCCTTGACAATAGTTTGACTGCTGCATTTTGAACAAACTGAAGTTTCCAAACTGTTTTCAGAGGGAGTCTCACATAAAGCTCATCACAGTAATCTAACCTGGATGTAATCAGAGCACAGATCATCACGATCAGATCATGCTTTGTGAGGAATGGCCATAGCTGGTGTATCAGCTAAAGCTGATAAAAGTCACTATGTGCTACAAAGGAGGTCTAAGCCACCCCCTGTATTGTAGACAAGGAAACCACTAGCAATGAAGCTGCTCCTTCAGGGGGAGTGCAGCCCCCTCTAGAACCGATTGACTTCTCAGTTCTTAAGCAGCATTGTCATTGGCCAACAGTACCTATCTCCAGCTACTGCTGTGATACAGTACCGTTCTAATAATCATTTGTTACAGTCATATCATTTGCTCAATTCCTAGCTTTAATTCTTGATGTGTGGGGGAGGAAATGACATCTTTATCTCTTGTGGAGACAGAAGCAACGCACCCTTCTGTTTATATCTCTGCAAGAAACAATGTGGGAACTTTAAAAAATTAAATTCAGAGGACCCAGCAGATACATTGTTATAACATTATAGTGACATACCAAGTACCAATTCTAATAAATGCTTAAAAGGCCCTCTTGTGGAGTCAAGGAAAATGGCAGCCGAGGGGCTGTAGCAAGGAATATGGCACAAACGTGGCCACAGCCTTCAAAACTACATACTTTCTTTTCCAAATGCTTGGACAGTTGTAATCTTTCCAAAAGATCATAGCAGACCAAGATTGGGAAGTCACATCAAAGTAGGGTTGCCAAGTTCAAATTTATTCACGGCGGGGGAGTCCTGCTCTGTCCCTGGAGCTCATGCATGCACGTGTAGCACGCGCCACTGCCACTATGACACCACCCAGAATTGACATCATTGCATCAGGCTGTTGGGGACGGGGCCACTAGGATTCGAGGGGAAACCATAGAGCTTTCCCTCAAATCATAGAGCGTCCCGCCCCCAACGTGGCCTCCGGGTGACATCATCATGCTGGGGACATTTGCCGGAAGGGGGTGGAGTTCCCCCCAGGGCCCGATTTTCTGGTAACTGGCCTCTCAGTTGGGGGGTTACCCGCCCTCCGGGGGGACTTAGCAAACCTACGTCAAAGCAGGGAAAACCCAGAAACCAAGCAATTATGGTATGATAGTAAAGGGGGGGGGGGCTCCACTTTACATGCCAAACTGGAGCAAAAGTTTCATAACCAGTACAGGGCTGTGATCTGAAAGGCATCATTCAGATGTGGAGTTCCCAGAAAGGAGCAGATGAATTCCTTGCTAGGTCCTTCCAATGCTTTTCTTTTATCAGTTTTGCCATGAGGTGACTCTACAGGGATTAACTGCTCTCTCCAGTGCACTTAATTTCTCACTTTCCTCAAGAGCAAGGTTTCCATTCTATGAAGGCTCCTTTAGATTTTTTCCTCTTTTTTTGCTCCTATAGATTTGACAGCTGCGTAATAGGCAACAAGAGCCTGTGGGGTATATTAGAGTATGAGACTATGGTGACCAGAGTCGATGAAACTGTATATGTGATCTTAGTCCAGTCAGTTTCTTCTATTCCAGAGGAATTATGAAAATAAAGAGGGAGGGGAGAATATCACCTTGAGCTCCTTGGGCAAAAATGCAATAATATGAAAGACATTTGCCCAGACCCAGATGGCACAAGACTGCTCAGTCTTGGAAGCTAAGCAGGGTCTGCCCTGATGTGTACTTGAATGGGAGACCACCAAGAAGACCCAGGTCACTACGCAGATGCAGGCAATGGCAAACCACCTCTGAATGTCTCTTGCCTTGAAAACCCTATGGGGTTGTCATAGGTTGGCTGCAACTTGACAGCACTTTCCACCACCATGAAAGACATTTAATCAGATGAGCCTTTCCTGCATTCCTGCTAGGAAAAACTGCCTCCCAGAGAGTGGTGATAGCTGGTGATTATTTTATAGTCTTGATCCTGCCACACCCATAATGAGAATGAGCTAATTTTGAAATGAGTCTCTCATCTGCTCAGGGTAATTCAGGGATAGGCAGTTCACTGAGGACAGGTTAGATTCATGACATGACTGCTCATTTTCCTCAAAGTTGTTTGAAAAATCTTCCTAACTGAGAACTTTTGAATTCTAACATGATACATGTTAAATACCCACATCTAGTAGTTTCTGGTATAAATCTACCAGCTCATTCCCAGTATTTCCAATGCATAAACAAGCAGGATTGCATGTGCTGGCAACTGCAATTTAATCTCAAATCCCTACTCCTCTTGCCAGCAGCACAAGAGTATTTGGCCAATACGATTTACTGAGATTAACTCTATTAGCAATAAGAAACGCCAGTAGCTGGCCTTAATCCAAGGAAACAAATGCAGGCCAAGTTGTGTGCCTTTCGCATGGTAGTATTTACTTTATTTATTTTATTTAATTAATACAAATAAATAAAATATAAGTCTGACTTCTAAAGGACAGGTAGCCTACAGGGCATTCCCCCCCCCATTGATTGGAAAGTGAACTAGAAGATCAGACTGTCATATGAATCCTGATACCTTGTTTGTACAGGTACCCACTGGCTGTTCAACCTGCTGCAGTGGTTAGGAGTGTAGACTCTAATCTGGGAGAACTGGGTTTGATTCCCCACTCCTCCACATACAGCTGCTGGTGTGGCTTTGAGTCAGTCACAAGTTCTCTCAGAGCTATTAGAACATAATAACATAAGAGAAGCCAATGTTGGATCGGCCAATGGCCCATGCAGTCCACACTCTGTCACACAGTGGCCAAAAATACCAGGGGCCATCAGGATGTCCATCAGTGGGGCTAGGGTACTAGAAGCCCTCCCACTGTTGACCCACCCCCCAAGCACCAAGAATACAGAGCATCACTTGCCCCAGACTGAGAGTTCCTATCTATACCTTGTGGCTAATAGCCACTGATGGACTTCTGCTCCATATGCTTATCTAATTCCCCCTTGAAGCTGTTCATGCTTGTAGCCACCACCACTTCCTGTGGCAGTGAATTTCATGTGTTAATCACTCTTTGGGTGAAGAAGTACTTCCTTTTATCTGTTCTAACCCGACTGCTCAGCAACTTCATGGAGTGCCCTTGAGTTCTTGTATTGTGAGAAAGGGAGAAAAGTACCTCTTTCTCTACCTGCTCTATCCCATGCATAATCTTATAAACCTCGATCATGTCACCCCTCAGCCATCGTTTCTCCAAGCTGTTCTCTCAAGGGCAGTCCTTGAAAGAGCTCTCTGAGCCCCGCCTACCTCTAAGGGTGCCTGCTGTGGGAGGGGGAAGGGAAAGGGATTGTAAACCATTCTGAGAGAAGGGCAGGGTATAAATGCAATCTCTTCTTCTCTTCTTCTTCTTTATTGATTATTTTCCCCCGTATTTTTCTTCATCTCTCTGTCTTACAGGGGGATACTATTGAGTTCCAATTGATGAAGAGAGACTGAATGACCTGCTAATTTTTATATTCTTGGGATGAGAGTGGCCATTCCCACCCACCCCTTTTTATCCTGTTTTGCTTCCTGTACCTTACTCCACAAGCACTAGAACTGTCTTTTCTGCTCCAGCCATCCTTGTAAACCAGTTTCACTGAATGCAGAGTTTTCACTGTTCTCCCTGTCTCCTCTAGCTGGTGCAGGCTGTGCTGGGCTCCATCCTTTCTGCCTCAGCAGCTTTTTACAAAGCCTAATCCATATGCCAGTTCACCAAAGAGCTCAGTTTGCTGCATGTCAAACATCCTATTTCAACATTCCACCACCTGGAAAGATAAATTCCATGATTCATTGTGAAAGGGGAGGGGATCATGCTATATAATTATAATTGGACTATATTTATCAAATAAATGGATGGATTTCACCTGAAAAATTCCAGTTGGTATCAGCAGAAGTAGTTATTCATAATCTGAGATGATAGGCAGGGGCAGCCTATCCACTAGGTGACCTAGATGATCACCTAGGACACCTGAAGAAGGGGGGCACTAACCAGCCCGCCTGCCCCTGCCTGGCCATCCTGAGCACCCACTAAATTGGGGTCTGCCTGGGGAGGTTCCCCCTATGGCTGCCTTAGTGGTTGTCCAGCAGGAGCCTGCTCCCTCCTTCCCCTCCCTCCATTGGGGTGGGGTTGAGGCAAGCCTTGCCCTCTTGCTCCTGTTCTCCACCTTGTTTCACCTGTCCAGATGGTCCCAGAACCTACAGGGGGGAGACAATCCTAGACTTGGTCCTAAGCAATGCTCAAGACCTGATTCAGGTGGGTAGCCATGTTGGTTTGAAGCAACGGAACAAAGTTTGAATCCAGTGGCACCTTTAAAACCAACAAAGTTTGATTCTGGGTATAAGCTGTCATGTGCATGCAATATCTAGTGAGAGATGCAAATGTGATGATAGCACCAGTTGGGAACAGTGACCACTCACCATAATACTATTAAGTTTAGCATTTATGTAAATAGGGAGCTGCCCAAAAAGACCAACACAACCACATTTAACTTTAGGAGTAACTTATCTCAAACGAGGGTACTTTTGAAGAAGAAACTGAAAGGAAAGGTAAGGAGTGTCAAATCCCTTTGGGAAGCTTGGAGAATATTTCAAACTACAATACTGGAAGCTCAGATAAAATGTATACTGCAGATTAGGAAAGGTATGAATAGGTATAAAAAAAGGCCTGCATGGTTAATAAAGTAATGGAAGCAGTGAAAGGTAAGAAGGATTCCTTTAAGTGGTGGAAGGCTAGTCTGAGTGAGGTAAATAAAAGGGAGCACAGGCTTTCTAAACTACAATACAAGTCAGTGATCAAACTGGCAAAAAGGGTCTATGAGGAACATACTGCAAAAAACATAAAGACCAACAATCAAAATTTCTTCCAATACATTAGAAGCAGAAAACCACCCAGGGAGGCAGTGGGGCCCTTGGATGACCAAGGGGCAGGGCTTTTTGTAGAAAAAGCCCAGCAGGAACTCATTAGCATAATAGGCCACACCCAACAGCAGGAACTCATTAGCATATTAGGCCACACCCCTGACAGCACAGCTCCTTAGCATATTAGGCCACACCCCATGTTACCAGAAGTGTGGTCATCCAGCCACGCCCACATTTTGCTTCTTATTCTGTTTACCTTGTTTGTTGTCAAAACACAGGGCTTTTTTTGTAGTAGGAACTCATTTGCATGTCAGGCCACATACCCCTAATGTAGCCAATCCTAACAAGTTTCTGCTGATGGGTGTGGCCTATTATGCTAATTAGTTCCTGCTGGGTGTGGCCAACTCAGGAGCCAGCCAGAACTACGTTCCTGTGCGTTCCTGCCCAAAAATAGCCCTGCCAAGGGGTGAAAGAATTACTAAAGGATGATAGGAAAATGGCAAAGAAGCTTAATGCATTTTTTGCCTTTGCCTTCACTGTGGAAGATGGGAGGTGCTTGCCCACTCCAGAACCGCTGATTTCAGGAGGGTTGTCGAAAAAGCTGAATTGGATTGAGGTGATGGGAGAGGAGGTCCTATGACTAACAGACAAATTAAAAACTGACAAATCACCAAGACCAGATGGCATACTTCCAGGAATTCTGAAAGAACTATTGGTGTCACTATCACCAATAACAACTGACAACCATGGTGAAAGCCCTGAGCTGCTGGTCCCTATGTCTACTGCCTGTCTTAGCCCCCTTTAACTGAAGCAGACCAATAGAACTAAAGCAGAAATTGGAATTTGCTAGCACTTTAACACCATATTTGATTTTAACATTGTTTTTATATTGTTGTATTATTATTTATCAGGAATCATATTAATGAATGTAATGAATTGTGTTTTATGTATTACTAGGAATAAGGCCCGTTGTGGAAATAAATACAACGGGCTCTAGAAAGAGGTTCTGGGAGAGTGCCCCGGCTTTGGGCACTCAGTGACAATTTGCTGTGGCAATCTCAGCAGGGTATAATGACAGAGTCCACCATTTTCTCCAGAGGAACTGATCTTTGCTACCTGAAGAGCAGTAGTAATTTTGAGTGATCTCCAGCCCACCCCCAATATTGATAATAGTGGTTCCCCAGGAGGGAGTGGCTGGTTTGGAGGGTGGAGTCTATGGCATTGTACCTGTCTGAGGTCCCACCCCTCCTCAACACTCACCTTCTCCAGGTTCGACCCCTCAAATCTCCAGGAATTTCCCAACCTGGAGTTGACAACCCTATCTCCCTCCCAGCCAATCATCAACCTACCTTTAGTTTTCCATCTCCTCCCCCATCCCTCCTACAGAGCAGTTGTAATTTTGAGTGATCTCCAGCCCCCACCTGGAGATTGGCAACAATGGTTCCCCATCAGGGAATGGCTGGATTGGAGGGTGGAGTCTATGGCATCGTACCTGTCTGAGGTGCCAGCCCTCCTCAAACCTCACCCTCTCCAGGCTCCATCCCTCAAATCTCCAGGAATTGCCCACCTGGAGTTGGCAACCTGATCAGGACTGGGACCAATGAGTTTTCTCCCTCAGGCCAACATAAGTGTGGAAAGGGCCTTTTACTGACAGAGGAGAAAGTACAGGTGCCAACTCTGATTAGGGAAATACCTGGAGATTTGGGGGGTGGATCCTGTGGAGGGCAGCATTTGGGGGGGGTGGAAGGACTCAGCAGGGTATAATGCCATAGAGTCTACCCTCCAAAGCAAACATTTTCTCCCGGGGAACTGATCTCTGTCATCTGGAGGTCAATTGTAACAGTGGGAGATCTCCACGTCCCACCTGGAGATTGGCAGCCCTAGGGGAAAGTCAGCCGCACAGCGGGGAGTTGAAGAAAATGGTCTGATGGTCGCTGGCCCACCTTGTTAGCCAGCCAGCCATGCTGAAGCGAAGCAGGAGAAAGAGTCTTTTCCCATTTATTCTGACAGGAAAGTGGCCATTTGGGAGGGAGTTATGGGCGGGGGAGGGGGTTAAGCTGAAAGTCCTTTGTTTTTTTACTCACAGAACCAAGCTTGGCTGCCTACCAACAGCCACTGAGGGGACAGTCCCTCACAGGAGTCAAGAGAACTGTCTTCCTCAGCTGTCTGCCAGGGGGAGTGGGTGGGGAAGAGGAGCAGACCCAGCACCTGGCCAATGGCACGCAAGTACTCTTGAGTGGCGGCTGATGGACCAATGGCTGAGGGAGGGCATTTTACAGCCAATGGGAGCGCATGGAATCTTGCGAAACCAAAAGATAAATATTTATAAGGAGAGATGAGAATTTTTATTCTGTTGTAAGCCGCCCTGAGCCAGCCTAGACCAGCCAATAAAATAAATAAATAAATAAACTCAAATGTGAACTTGTGGTCACTGTGTGACACAATGTTGGACTGGATGGGCCATTGGCCTGATCCAACATGGCTTCTCTTATGTTCTTATGACTATGGTGGTAAAGGGGTAAGTAGGTGGGCAGAAGCTTCCTGCCATCTGTGGGAGGTAAGGAGGAGTGTGGGTGGCAGTTCCTGGCTCCCCACAGCAGCAGCACAGGAAAGTTCCCTAAATCCCTGGGCCAGCCCTGATCATAGTAGGTGTGAAGTGTTGGTAGGTAGATGCCAAGGCCTAATCAGTGGCAAGCAGACTCTGATTAGAAAAGGCATGGCTCAACTGCAGAAGTGTGCACTATTCTGACTTGACCAGGCTAACGCAAACCTGCACGCTCCTTCTCTTCAGACACACATAGACTCATACAGTACTAAGAAGGAGCCTGACATTCTCCCCCCAAAACCTAGAACTGCTCACTGCACAAATCAATGTTAGGGGTCCTGACCCAACTGCAAAAGTAGGGTGGCCAAGAAAACTGGAGAAAAAATGTCCTGTCCTTTTAAAACAGGCTTAATTTGTTGAAATAGGCAGCTAAAGCTTTTCATGGCATGGAGGTCGATCGTATCAGCTAGTATTTGCTGTGGCAGATCATGTTATTAAAGATGTAGGCAGAGGAACCAGTGTAAAATTTGGCAACACAGTGCAAAAGAGTACAACAATACAGAGGAGGGAAGAATGGACTCATGAAAAACTGGAAGGCGGTAAATCAAAGGTAACAATCTGGATCAGACCAGTGGCCCATCTAGTCCAGCATCCTGTTTCACACAGTACTGAACAAGCTGTCCTGGGGGGCTGACAAAAGGGCCTATAGACCAAGGTTTCTCCAATATTGCCTCCTAGTACTAATATTCAGAGATCTGCTGCCTCTAGGTGTGGAGGTTCCCTTTGGTCATCATGGCTAGTAGCCATTAATGGGCCTCTCCTCGATAAATCCATCTAATCCTTTTTAAAGCCATCTGTACTAGTAACAGCATCACTTTCACTGCCAGGCAGTGAATTCCACAATTTAATTGCTTGTTGAGTGAAGAAGGGAGCTGGGGATTAAGGGAGTACATGGGAAGGGATGGAAGGTGGCATACTGTTGCTAAATCTTATACACTGTGTCACTTCATTTTAGCTAAGAGACAGCAAGCCAGACTGGGTAATCTGAATTCAAGCTTTTGTTCAGCCATGAATTTTCTTGGTGGCCTATGTAATTTATTCTCAGTGAGCAAAGGGGTGGGGGGAAATTAGTCACATACTTCATGGGTTTCTTGTGATGCTCCATTAAAGAAATGATTGTAAAATATATTTGCACACTATGAAGCCTTACAAAAATGGTGGACTGTAACAGCAGTAGCAGTAATGATAACAATCCCTTGAAGCTTCTGCTATCATATTCATAAACATGTCACCACAATTATAATAATGAGGAATTTACTGTCTTTTTAAATGGCAAAGTGAATTCAAGGTCTGCTTTAGGTACACTGAATTGGGTAGAAAGGCAGCATAGAAATGTTTTAAATAAAATAAATAATTATCTGGATTCTGAATGAAGTACACAGTGGATTAGCATCCTAAGAATGAAGGTATGCTGCCTCACAAGATGAAGACCTCTCAGTTTAGCGATTCTACACAAGGAAAAAGTCTCATTGTGAATAGATGGCCCACCAAGCTGCTGTGACTCTTGGCACAGAGATGGACTAGATGGGCCATTGGTCTGATTCAACATTGGCTTCTCTTATGTTCTTATGTTCTTATAAATTATTGCCAAAATCAACTTGCTGTACATCAAGAAGTAATATAACTAGTAGAACAAATTTAGAGTCCAGTGGCACCTTTAAGACCAACAAAGGTTTATTCAAGGTATGAGCTTTCATGTGCAAGGCACACTTTTTCAAATACATAAGAATGGCAGGCAAGGTTCAAACTTATAAGACCAACAAAGGTTTATTCAAGGTATGAGCTTTCATGTGCATGCCTTGCCCTGCCTGCCATTCTGAAACAGAATGGCTCGACAAGCCGAACCAGACTTTTGTATAGTAAATGTTCTGAGAAGGTGCCTTTCCCAAACATCAGTTCAGGATCTCTGAACCAGACCACGTTTGTGCCAGATTTTGGTTCATGAGCCAGTTTGTGCCCATCCCTAATCAGCACTACTAAAGTGGTCCTCATCCCCGGAACAGTGTTAGGGTAAAATCACTTTGGTACCATGACACTTCCAGGACTGAAAAGAGATCCAGACCCCATAAATGGTGTTGTATAGCCTTTGACATTTCTACAGAACTCCTTTGTAAAATATCTAAAGGAGAATTTAAGGAATAAGAGAGAGAGCAAGACAGTACCATTCTACAACAGTTCATACAAAGGTTTGAACTACATCTACATCTGAAATTAGGGTCAATCCTATGAAACAATAAAAACAAAACCTGGTGACCTATATCATACTTTTCTCTCTCTTGAAAACATACCATATCATCATTTGAGCTTTTAATGCATTTAGATGCATTTGTCTGAAGTTGTTCAAGAAATATCTTCATTGCATCCCTCCCCTTATTGTCAAAATAGAACTACATCAGCTCTTCCACCTCACCCCCTAACCAGCACATAAAATTAGAAAAGATTTTGTCAGGTTCCTAGTAATCTCCACCCTGTTGGATGACGTTCCTGTGTCAGACCCAGCCTTGTCATCGGCTTGTCTTAGCAGCATTCCTTAGCAGGTGGCAGCTATTTCAGCTCCAGGAGGGGGCAGGGGGAGGAGAAAGGAGGGAAGGAATATTATCTATTTTCTGTTGCCAACAAAAACTTTTCAGCCAGTAATAGTCCTCTGGTGGCAACTGCCACTGAGGTGAACAGAACAGCTGCTGAAGAAGCTTTCACCAAAGCATGAGGTGGATGAAAGCCGCAGCAGGCTTAAATCGATAATGTAGGATTACTTGGCCCTGACCTACAACCTGGTATGTGGTGTGAGCCAGAAATAAAACTGTTTACATAGCAACTAGCATAATAGCAACCGTAAGCTAGGTAAGGCACATCCATTCTTTTATTTTTTTTCATAATTACTTCATTCATGTTGTTTCTGAAAGGTTGGCTTGTTTACATTTGAAAGCGGTTTTGGCAAGCTTGTATGTACTTTGCATTTTGAAAGAAAACCCATGTGGACGACTTAGGCCAAACAGGGCTTTTTACCAGCTGCCGAGACTTTGCATCTTCATATGGTTTGCTAGCTAAAACTGTAGAACAATCACAAAAACCACCAGCTTCTGCTACCACTCTAAACAGGCATTCCTTGTAGCCCCCTAGACACTTATCAGTTTTCTAAATAAAGCCAAAATGTGTGTTTCATAGTAGCATATAGCACAGCACAGGTATGGATAGGTGTGCTCAAACACAGTAATATACAGGCAAGATGATGCAACTAACAAGACAGAAGTTTGTTATTAGGAAATCAGATTACTTGGCATTCAAAATATATAGGAAAGAAGTATTTTAAATGGAGCTGATGGTATAAAGGGACAAAGCACATACATGTTTTACTGCACAGTTCCAGAGTACACCTGTCTAAGCCCATTAACTTCAGTCAACTTAAAATCATATAATGCTGTTTAAGGACTGAACGGTTAGTTACCCAGATTCCAGAAGTCCTTGTCCATGTGTCATGGAATGGGAATGGGGCTGTGCAGGTTTGCCACAGATGGGACATCCCTTCCAGGGATTTCTCTCCCCCACCACACACACACTTTTCCTCTTGCCCCCTTCTGGCCTGGAACAGGCAAAGGCCTTAACTAAGTAACTGCCACTACTCTGGTTCTAGAGCTTTCCTAGAAAGGGCCCAGAGCACCCTCCCTGCCCCCAGGCAATTCCCTCTTTAGTTATGGTATGTCCTGACATATGGCCAAATTTGAAGTAGGGTTGCCGCCTCCAGGTTGGGAAACTCCTAGAGATTTGAGGGTGGAGTCTGGGGAGTCTGGGGCTTGGGGAGTGTTAGGGTTGCCAGCCTCCAGGTGGGGGCCTGGAGATCTCTCACTTTTATGACTGATCTCCAGCTGACAGAGATCAGCTCCCCTGGAGAAAATGGCTGCTTTGAAGGGTGGACTCTACAACACAAGGCTGTCCTCTATTGCCACTTTTTTATTTTAACCCTGGAAGTTTTGACAAGAGCTATTAGAAAAGATCCTACAATCAAAGGAGCCTCAATTAAGGGTCATAAGTTACAAGCTTTTGCTGACAACTTAGTATTTATCTTGGAGGACCCAGCAGATTCTATAGAACACTTGCTGAACAATACTAAAGAGTATGGGGAAATGGCTGGGTTGAAAATAAATTACTAGAAGACAAAGGTTATAACAAAGAATATGACTTCTACTCAAAAATGGAGTTAATTAACTTAACAGGATTTCTGTTGGATAAAAGAGTTAAGTATTTGGGAATATATTTAACTCCAAAGTGTAGTTCCTTGATGAAGGATAACTACCTGAAACTGCTCCAAGAAATTAAGAAAGATTTAGAAAGATGGAAATGCTATCTGTCCTTGATGGGAAGAATTGCAGCTGTTAAATTGCCACATATCATCTTTCTGTATCAGAGTATTCCTGTTTGCATCAATCGCTATTTCTTTGAAGATATGAATAAGCTAACATCTAAATTTATTTGGCAAGGAAAAAAGCCAAGAATTAAATTGAAAGCACTGCAAGATTTTAAAGAAAATGCTGGTTTTGCTCTATCAGAGTGGAGGATACATTATAAAGCATCCTGCTTGGTTTGGATGACAGACTGGATTCTGTTTGAAAACCAAAGACTTTTTGCTCTAGAAGGGCATGATTTAAAGACTGGGTGGCATGCTTTTGTTTGGTATGGGAAAGCAGCTGGTCATAATTACTTTAAGAATCATTTGATAAGAAAATCCTTATTATCAACTTGGGAAAAGATCTTACCATCAGTATATTCTAAAATCCCAAGATGAGTCTCACCCCTTGAAGCCTTTTCACATCGAAGCCTAATTTCACTAGACAAAATTCTTGGATATGAAGATCTTCTAGATGATAAAAGATCCCTAAAAACAAAGGAAGAACTAATAAGGCAAGGTGTTAATCTAGTTTGGGGGGCAAGGGCTCATATTGAATCTAGATATGTTAAAGATAGAATATCTGGGTTTTATTTAGAACAATGTGCATCTGAAAAATTGTTATGAATATCTAATGATAAGTTAAGAAAATATATGTATAATACAAATG
Organism: Gekko gecko; assembly: GCA_029375565.1. NCBI lineage: Eukaryota > Metazoa > Chordata > Lepidosauria > Squamata > Gekkonidae > Gekko > Gekko gecko. The sequence goes on along the minus strand of JAPDNY010000006.1, from coordinate 121,800,300 downwards.
AAAATGGAAGATAAAGTGATTAAAGATTGTATAATTAATTGGATGCAAAATCTAGGTTATAATATTGATCTTGCACACTGGAGTAAACTGTGGAAAGTGAATGTGAAAATAACCAAGTCGGTTGCATTTAAAGAGAATTTGTATAAGATGTTTTATAGATGGTATTTAATACCAGAACTCTGGCTGTGAAAGCCTTAGACAACATATTTAACACCAGATAGATTAGCTAAAATGTATAAAAATATGTCAAATAGTTGTTGGAAGTGTAAAAAACATGTGGGTACGTTTTACCATATGTGGTGGACATGCGATATTGTACACAAGTTTTGAGTTATGGTACATACATTTATACAGACAGTTTTGCAGATTTCACTACTCTTTCAACCAGAATTGTTTTTACTGAATTGCATACCAGATGATTTTGACAAAAATCAAAGACATTTTATAATTCATGTGGTAACAGCAGCTAGAATCTTATTTGCAACTTTTTGGAAACTTCCAATCTTTTGAACAGGACTTAATAGTGAAGACTATGGAAAGTGCAGAAATTGATAAATTGACTTTGATGCTAAAAGGGCAAATGGAAGAAGATTTTGTTGGACTATGGACTCCTTTTTATGACTGGATAAGAAGTATAAATACATGAACTTTTTAATAATATAATATGAAAAAGGGTTTATGAACTTTTAAAATGCTCACAGTCTGTCCTTTTGTAATGTGAAGACTTATTATTCTCATTTCCTTTCCCTTCCCTATTCCTGTATACCTTAAAAATTTAATAAAGTGTACATTTAGTTAAATTTGTTTTAGTTGTACAATATACTACGTAAGCCGCCCTGAGCCTGCTTTGGTGGGGAGGGTGGGGTAGAAATTAAATAAATAAATAAATAATAAAAGAAGGGTGGACTCTATGGCATTGTGCCATGCTGAGGTCCCTCCCTTCCTCAAACCCCACCCTCACCCAGATCCACCCAAAAGTCTCCAGGTATTTTCCAAACTAGAGCTGGCAACACTAGGGAGGGGGGACCTTGGTGGGATATAAGGCCATACAGTTCACTCTCTAAAGCAGCCATTTTCTCAGGGGGAACTGATCTCTATTATCTGGAGATCACTGGTAATTCCAGGAGATCTCCAGGCCACACCTGGAGCTTGACAACCCTATGAGGACACTCCTGCCCCCACACCCCACCATCCCCAGGCTCCACCCCCCAAAAATCACCAAGTATTTCCCAACCTGGAGCTGGTAACTGTATTTCTTGAACCAGCTTGTTCTTTTGGCAGACAGGATATCTGGAATCTCTATATAATAATCCTCTTAGTGTATTGGCCGTTTCCAGCTCTCCCATTGGCTGTGCAATGTGCTCCATTAGCCATTGGCCTGTCAGCCACGACTCAAAAGTAATTGTTTGCCATTGGCCAGGTGCTGGGTCTGCTCCTCTTCCTTGCCCACTCCCACTTCAGCCACTGTTTCCTGTCAGAATAACTGGCAAATGGCTGTCTCTCCTGACGAAGACACTTCTGCTTGGCTCCTCTGTGGGACTAGCTTTTCCCCCAGTGGCTGTTAGTAGGCAACCAAGGTTGGTTCTGTCAGTAAAAAGACAAAGGAAGGAAACCCTTTCCAAGCCTTTGTGAGGAACTCATTGGGGCCAGTCCTGACTAGGGTTACCAGCTCCAGGTTGGGAAATTCCTGGATATTCTGTGTCTAAGGAAGCCAGTCTAAGGAAGCCAGAGTTTGGGGAGGGGAGAGGCCTCAGCTGAACAGAATGCCATAGAGCCCATCCTCCAAAGCAGCTATTTTCTCCAGGGTGTGGCAGAGATTTGTTGTTTGGAGTTCAGTTGTGATACCCGGTGAGCTTCAGGCTCCAGCTGGAGGTTGGCTAGCCTAGGCATAGCAGTTAGCACTTCAGAGCAGGGTCTGCCAGGCCCAGGTTCTTGCTGTGGAAGCTGTGATTCAGGACCAGTCACAGACTTTCAGCCTAACCTACTTCACAAGATTGTTGTGCAAGTCAAAAGGGGGAGAGGAGAATGATGTAAGCTGCTTTGGTCCCCATTGCAGAGAAAAACTGTATTTTTACTCCTGGAGAACCATTGTTGCCAATCTCCAAGTGAGGGCTGGAGATCACTCTCCAAATAGCAGATATCAGTTCCCCTGGAGAAAATGGTGGACTCTGTGCCCTTATACCCTGCTGAGATGGCTCGCCCATGACAGTCAATGTGGCATGGCAGTCAAGGCTTCAGAGCACAGTAGTGGCTTCAGGTGGTGGGGGAGAGACGGAAAGCTGAAGAGTGAGGGGCAGATAACAGCAGATTGATGCTTGGCTGGGAAGGAGATAGAGTTGCCAACTCCAGGTTGGGAAATTCCTGGAGACTTGAGGGGCGCAGCCTGGAGACGGTGGGGTTTGAGGAGGGGTGGGACCTCAGACAGGTAGAATGCCATAGACTCTACCCTCCAAACCAGCCATTTCCTCCTGAGGAACCATTATTGCCACTGTCCAGGTGAGGGCTGGAGATCACTCAAAATTACAACTGCTCTTCAGCAGAGATCAATTCCTCTGGAGAAAATGATGGACTCTGTGTCATTATACCCTGCTGAGGTCACCACAGCAAATTGGCGCTGAGTGCCCAAGGCCAGGGCACTCTCCCAGAGCCTCTTTGTAGAGCTCGTTGTATTTATTTCCACAACGCACCTTATTCCTAGTACCTTATAATCAACCTGCCTTAGCACTAACAGATGTTTATATGTTAGTGTGCATGTATATACAAACATTTTACCACTGAGGAAGGCCTTGGAGGCTGAAACGCATTTGGTCCTATTTTAACATGGTTCAATCTAGATATATTGAATTACTGGTCCTGTTTTATTAGTTCAAGGTTTTTAACCTAGAGATATTGAATTGTATCAGGTTATATAGATTCAGGACTTCTCAGTTCAAATATTCGCCACTTCAAGGGCCGATTATGTCACTGTTTTTAAAGTACAGTTTTAGTGCAACTTGTAATAAAAACATATATTTTGGTTTAATTTCTTTCTCAAAATATTTTTCTCTCACCCAACTTCTGGGTACCCAACTGTATTTATTGAACAAATATTATAGCAAGTAATACAAGAAAAGTCACAAAATGGGGCAGAATTAACACAGGGACACTAACAACATAGCTCACAAAGGAAGAAGCCATCTGGGAACCAACAAAAATCCCTGACACAACCTACTGTATTTCACTACCTGACGCCATCAGGCCAGACTCACCTCATGGGGGTGGGAGGGGGGATCAACTCCCTCCAAAAGCAGTCTTACCACTGCTCAGCTGTGAATACCATACGTCTCTGTGTAGGGCCTTATATGCTCTCTGTTAGAGCTCTGCCTCCTTGACAGCAACTAGCTTCTGCTTTTCCCCTCCATTTTCCCCAGCTCAATCATTAAGTCTTGTGGGATGTTTGGGAACTATAGGGCTAGACCTATTGGAAAATTTACACAAAGGCTTTCTTGAGGCCTATAGGCTACTCATTCTTTATTTAGCCTTAGGCCTAAGATAATGACACCATGTTATTTGAAAATTTTATTGCTGCATGGTTTTGTGTACAGAATAGGGCTGCCAGGTCCTTCCTAGGGCTTTTCTGCACCCATCGGTTTCCCAGCTGTTCTTCTGGAGCTGTTAATTGCCCTCTGCATTGCATTGCGCTTTCACTTTCTGTGAGCATCGGGTCTTTTTGGAATTTCTGCATACTTTTATGGCCATTCAGTGGTGACTTCAGAGTCAGTACGGTGTTGCCCCAAGGTATCCAAGAGGGCTTCTGTGGCAGACTTAAAGACTGATCCATTTCCATCAGAGGTAATGCTAAGCAAACATCTTACCTCAGACTGTGTGACACTGCCCATTTCTCTGGCTGTTTCCACCCCTTTTTCTACCCCTTCTTTCGTTTGTCACATCTCCCCCCTCCCCTAGGTTTGATTTCTCCCACTCTGCTCCCTCGTGGCAGGCAGCAGAGAGAAACAAAAGGCTGGGCTTCTCCCCCCTCTTGCACATTGGACCCTAGGGATCTTTTCCCCTTTCCCCAAAGCCAATCTGCTCACAACTTGGAGGGCAAGTAGAGGGTCAGCCCTGGGAGGTCCTCCATGAGTTTGACACACTCCTCCCCCCTTTGCACATTGGACCTTAGGTAGGGATCTTTCCCCCTTCCCTCAAGCCAACCTGTACGCAACTTGGAGGGGGATGTATTAAAAGGAACGACAGGGTTGCCCATTGGAAACAATGGGAGAAGCTTGAAGGCCCATTTGTTTGTTTTTTTAAAAAAAGTTAGGACCCTTAGGAGGCCACCCCTTCCGACAGACTAGCCAGCCAGCCACTGAGCTGGTATACCTCTATGGGTTGTGTATGCCTGGAGTAGCCCAGCAGCAGCTAACCAAAGGGGGTGGAAGAATGGGGAGGAGAGCAGAGAAAGGGGAGGGCGCAATGTGCCCCATCCCTTGGTCACACACTTGGCCAAGTTGGTGGCAATTGGACCACCCCCAGACATCACAAGTGATGTTCTCACACCAATTAAGAAAAACTGTGCTTTTCTGTTGTAGCTGCAGAACAAATCCATTGGAGGATAAAAGAATATGCAGACGGAAGGCAAAAAAATCCAAAGTGAAGTTTAATGCTTCAACTGCTCAGATTCTCTGCAGTAAACTGCAGTAAGCTGTGTATGCAGAAAGGGCCCTAGTCCCCGGTCGGGGATTTGGGGGGGGGGGCATTTCTGGAGGGGGTGGGGACATCCCCAATGTGATGATGTCAAGCAAAAGTTATGTCATCATGTTGGGAACCAGCACCCTGCACACCTGTACTCCAAGTGGTGAATTTGCTGCATGGAGTTCAGGCGTTGCCTCCCCCCCCACTAAACATTTAAAAGGTCCCTTTGCCCATATTATAAGGAGGCTCATTTGGAGATTATTGCTCTATTGCTGGCTAAGATTCCTGGTTGCACAAACAAAGAAGGTAACAGCGTTCCATGTGCCTTGGTGTTTAGTCATGCCGGCCACATGACCACTGAAACGTCTTTGGACAGCGCTGGCTCTTCAGCTTGGAAATGGAGATGAGCACCACAACCCTAGAGTCAGATACGACTGGCTTTCGAGTAAGGGAAACCTTTACCTTTACTATGTTCATAAAAAATTTTGTTGTTATATGCATGTGGCTGGTCTAGTGACCATAATAAATTCTATTTACTACTAAAAGGTCCCTTTAAATGCTTTTTGCAAGAAGCAGGGGCCACATGAACCTAAACTCCAAGTGGTGGATTGAAGCTCATCAAATCGGGGGATCCCTCGTCCCCACCTGCGGACTGGCATCCCTACCAGGTTCTTAAGCAGGAATCAGTGGAGAGAGAGGTGAAATTCAGTAAGAATCCCAGCACCATCTTTAAAAAAAACTCCACTCCATTCATAATTCTGTAATAGATCACTCCACCACTCACTCCTGGGCTTAGGGTTGCCAGCTCCTGGTTTGGGATCTCCTGGAGATTTGGGGGTGCAGCCTGGGAAGGATAAGGACCTCAGTGGAGTACAATGCCATAGAGCCCACCTTCCAAAGCATCCGTTTTCCCCAGGGGAACTGATCTGGAGATGTGCTGTAATCCCAAGGGACTGCCAGGTGCCACCTGGAGGCTGGCATCCCAACCTGGGCTACAAACCAATCAATATATTACAAGAAGGCAAGAGGCAGGGCTGGTGAAAAGTCAGTCTGGGAGAGCTGCTTTTATAACAAGAACATGTCTCTACTTCCAGATCAATAGATCAATTCATGTGAGCAAGTCAGGATGATATAATCCACCTGAGTCAAGCTATCACATTTCTGCCTAGTAAATATGTTATTAGCATTTCAATTAAGTATTCCAGAAAAGTTTGGCAGACAAGCAGAACAGACAAGCACGATCTATGTATGACACATAAGATTCAAACTGAGGAAAACATTAGGGAGGTGCAAAAACAAAACAAAACCTGGTTTACAGGGTTGCTAGGTCCACCCCGGCCACCAGCAGGGGGGGGGGTAGTATTGCCAGATCCAGGTTGGAAAACTCCTGGAGATTTGAGGATGGAGCCTGGGGAGGATAGGGACCTCTGTGGGTACAATGCCATAGAATCCACCCTCCAAAGCAGTCATTTTCTTTACGGGAACTGATCTCTGTGGTCTGGAAATGAGTTGTAATTCCAAGAGATCCCCAGGTTCCATCTGGAGGCTGGCATCCCTAAGTGGGTTTTTAATACTGGAGTTAAGGCTAGTTGTACTAGGAAATGCATCAAATAGTTGTTTCCGTTAATTTCAGTGAGGAGCACATGTCCACTTCTAACTCCCTTTTTTCAAAAAAATGGGATGTCATTCTCATGGGTTGTTCTCATGCCCAAACTTCAGGCATATAAGACAAAGTGTCCTGCTTTACATACACTTAAAATTTTCACTTGCAGAATTTACATGAAGAAGAAGAAGAGTTGGATTTATACCCCCCCTTTCACTTGGAGTCTCAGAGTGGCTTACAATCTTCTTCCCTTCCTCTCCCCACAACAGACACCCTGTGAGGTAGGTGGGGCTGAGGGAGCTCTGAGAAAACTGATCTTGAGAGAACAGCTCTGACAGAACTGTGACTGACTCAAGGTCATGCAGCTGGGTGAACATGGAACAGTGGGGAATCAAACCCAGTTCTCCAGATTATTGTCCGCCACTCTTAACTACTACACCAAACTTTCTTTCATGGGTGTATGTGAATCTGAAAGAGGTGAGTCTCCCCTGGAATCTTCAAGCAGGAGAAGACATGTTGGTATTTTTATACAAATACTGCATGTGATGAGGCAGCTGAAACACTGCACCCCCTTGCCTTCCCTCACTATGTTCTGATGCTCTTGGTATTTTCCTCCAGGCCTAGCACTGATGCCAGAAGCCAATCTGACCCAGCTGAGCTCTGAGAAGGAGCTGCTAGAGGGCTGCTGGCCACATCCTCTGCTGGGGGAAACTTCTATTTAAGGCAGCACCTTGCCAGAAGCAGAGCTGACCCAGCTAAGCTCTGAGAAGGAGTGGGAGATAGAGCTGCTAGGGGGGTACATCTCCACAAGAGTTTACATCGGACTTTGAGGGAAGTTCCTGAGGCTGTAGAAGATAGAATTTTTCCTAGGGAGATGGATAACGAAGGATCCATTCCAGTGACATGCCAGGGTGGCACTATGATCATTTTTCTGCCTTGCCAGGAAATGCATTATACATGCTGCAAGTGCAAGCTTATAAGAATGCTTGAGGAGAAGGTGGGAGAACTCGAGGTATAAGTCTGTACACTGAGGAACATCAGGGAGGGAGAAAGGTTTTTAGATGTGAAGGAAGAGGGGCTCCTAAAAGAACAGCAAGAGCTAGCAAACCCTAAGCAAGAGGAAGGAAGTAACAAGGAACAGGTGGGTGAGTGGAAGAATGTGATCTTGAGGAATAAGATAATCAGGAAACACTCACACTCACAAAATCAGAATAGCACACCAAGATCAAAATGATGTAACTGACACACAAACACATAGACAGAGAAGGAACCAAGTTATTCCACGGAGGAAGAGACAAGTAGTGATGGATGGTGACTCCCTACTGAGAGGGACGGAAGAAGTTGTGTGCAGACTGGACAAGGAATCTGGAGCGTGTATCCAAGACGTGACTGAGAGAATTCCAAGACTGGTCAAAACCTCTGATCACTACCTGTTCCTGCTGATCCATGTGGGAACAAACGACACAGCCCAAAGAAACTTTGAATGGATCTCCAAAGACTACAAAGCTCTGGGCAAGAAGGTGAAAGGTCTGGGGGCACAGGTGGTGTTCTCCTCTATTTTACCTGTTGAGGGCCATGGAGCTGGAAGGGAGAACAGGATACTGGAGGTGAATGGCTGGTTACATAGATGGTGCCGTTGAAAGAGATTTGGCTTCCTGGACCATGATATATATCTCCAACATGAAGGACTGTTGGTGATGGATGAGGTGCACCTTACAAAGAATGGGTGGAATGTCTTTGCTGGAAGACTTGCGAACCTGATCAGGAGGGCTTTAAACTGAGACCATTGGGGGTGGGAAGAAAAAGCCTGATGTTGTGCGGCATCCCCAACACTAAGTTCAAGAAAGGGAGTGACCAGAGAATAAATGAATGGGAGAGAGGTGAGTTCAGTAATTGTCAGGTAAATTAGAAGAGACCTATATAGGAAAGGATGTCTGTAATCTGAGATGTCTTTATACTAATGCACAGGGGATGGGAAATAAACAGGATGAACTTGAACTTCAAATATTGGAAAGTAAGTATGATCTGATAGGTATCACTGAGACATGGTGGAATGAGTCTCATATATGGAGCATAGCAACTGAAGGATAAACCTTGTTCAAACTGAACAGAATAAACAAAAAAGGCGGTGGGGTGGCACTATATGTCAAGAATGAATTCAGGATTTTGAGAGTTGCCCTGTTGAAAGTGTGTGGGTAAGGATAGAGCGAGGGAAAAAAGAAGGGGATATTGTTGTGGGGGTATACTACAGACCTCTGAACCAACCAGAGGAACAGGATGATGCATTTGTACAACAGCTTGCTAAACTTTCACAGAGACAGGATGTAGTGGTTATGGGAGACTTTAACTATCCAGATATTTGCTGGAAATCTAACTCTGCTAAACATGGGGCATCCCGCAGATTCTTGAATAGTCTTGCAGACAACTTCATCTCTCAGAAGGTGGAGGTGGGAACCAGAGGATCTGCTGTCCTAGATTTAATTCTGACAGGGAAGAACTGGTTGATGAGGTGAATGTTGTAGGCTCCTTGGGGAATAGTGACCATGTCAGCTTGTAATTTGACATAGAGAAGGATGTGAAACCAGGATATAGTAGGACTCGTATCCTGGACTCCAGGAAAGCTGATTTCAAAAAACTCAGAGAAATATTAGGCAGGATCTCATGGCTGGAAATGCTGAGGGGGAAATCTGTACAGGAAGGATGGGTGATGCTGAAAAATAATGTGCTTAAGGTACAACCACAAACTGTTCCAGTAAGAAAGAAAGGTGGGAGACAGGTAATGAAGCCAAGGTGGCTGAACAAAGAACACTCTGAAGAGCTGTGACTAAAAAGGGAAATGTACAGGAAATGGAAGGAGGGTCAAATTACTGAGGGTGAGTACAAGAAGCAGGCTCGAATCTGTAGGGATGGTGTCAGAAAGGCTAAAGCGCAGATGGAGCTGATGCTTGTGAAGGATGCTAAAAATAACAAGAAAGGTTTCTATGCCTATGTTCAGAGCAAAAAAAAAAGAACAGGGATGGAGTAAGCTCATTGCTAGGGAAAGATAGTCAAGCCTTAAGAAGGGATGAAGACAAAGCAGAATTACTCAATTCTCACTTTGTCTCAGTCTTTAACTGTAAGGCGAGCTGTATACAAACTGAAGAATGCAGGGCATATGAAGGAAGGAGGAACTGCCAGTCCCGAGTAAGTAAGGAAATGGTTAGAGAGTATCTAGCTGCCTTAAATACTTTAAATCTCCAGGGCCAAATGGCTTGCATCTCAGGGTGCTAAAAGAAATTGCTGATATTATTTCAGAGCCTCTGGCTCTAATCTTTGAGATGTCCTGGAGTACTGATGTTGCGCCGGAAGACTGGAAAAGAGCAAATGTTGTCCCAATCTTCAAGAAGGGAAAAAAGACAGACCCAGGAAATTACAGGCCTGTCAGTTTGACATCACTACCTGGAAAAATTCTAGAGCAGATTATTAAACACTCTCTCTGTGAGCACCTTGAACGGATTGAGTTAATTGGTAGTAGCCAGCAGGGGTTTATCAAGAATAAGTCATGCCAGACCAACCTGATCTCCTTTTTTGACAGAGTTACTAAAAGTTAACAGACTCTGGCAATGCTGTAGACATAGTGTATCTAGTTTTCAGTAAAGCATTTGACAAAGTTTGTCATTATATCCTTGAGGATAAGCTGGTTAAGTGTGGGCTGGATGGTGCAACCGTTGGATGGATTCATGGTTGGTTGAAAAATCATACCCAACGAGTATATGTAAATGGCTCTGCGTCTATGTGGAGGGAAGTCTCAAGCAGAGTGCCACAGGGCTCGGTCCTGGGCCCAGTGTTGTTCAATGTTTTTATAAATGACCTGGAGGATGGGAATTGAAAACAAATCAGCTAGTATCATCATGCCCCTGTATAAATCATTGGTGCGACCTCATTTGGAATACTGTGTACAGTTCTGGTCGCCACACCTCAAAAAGGATATTATAGCACTGGAAAAAGTGCAGAGAAGGGCAACTAGAATGATAAAAAGGTTGGAACACTTTCCCTATGAAGAAAGGTTAAAACACTTGGGGCTCTTTAGCTTGGAGAAACGACAGCTGAGGGGTGACATGATCGAGGTTTATAAGATTATGCATGGGATAGAGCAGGTTGAGAAAGAAGTACTTTTCTCCCTTTCTCACAATACAAGAACTCGTGGACACTCAATGAAATTGCTGAGCAGTCAGGTTAGAACAGATAAAAGGAAGTACTTCTTCACCCAAAGAGTGATTAACACATGAAATTCACTGCCACAGGAGGTGGTGGCAGCTACAAGCATGGACAGTTTCAAGAGGGAATTAGATAAACATATGGAGCAGAAGTCCATCAGTGGCTATTAGCCACAAGATATACATAGGAACTCTCAGTCTGGGGCAGGTGATGCACTCTATTCTTGGTGCTGGGGGGGGGGGGCAGCAGTGGGAGGGCTTCTAGTGTCCTGGCCTCGCTGTTGGACCTCCTGATGGCACCTGGTATTTTTGGCCACTGTGTGACAGAGTGTTGGACTAGATGGGCCATTGGCCTGATTCAACATTGGCTTCTCTTATGTTCTTATGTATGTTCATAGAGGGGATGCTTATCAGATTTGCAGATGACACAAAACTGGGTGGGATTGCTAATTCTGAAGAAGACAGAGTCAGGATTCAAAATTATCTAGATAGGCTGGAACAGTGGGCTGAGACAAATAAAATGAATTTCAATAGAGATAAGTGCAAAGTCCTACACCTAGGCACAAAAAATCAAAGGCACAGATATAGAATGGGAGGAACTTGGCTTGACAGCAGCACATGTGAAAGGGATCTAGGTGTTCTGGTTGATCACAAGCTCAACATGAGCCTGCAGTGCAATGTGCCTGTGAAGAAAGCTAATGCAAACTTAGGATGCATTAACAGAAGCATTGTGTCCAGATCACAGGAGGTGGTAGTTCCACTCTATTCTGCTATGGTCAGGCTGTACTTGGAGTACTGTGTCCAGTTTTGGGCACCACATTTTAGGAAGGATGTTGACAAGCTCGAGTGTGTCTAGAAGAGGGCAACCAGGATTGTGAGGGGGTTTGAATCCAAGTTTTATGAGGAAAGACTGAAAGAGTTGGGTATGTTTAACCTGGGAAAGTGAAGGCTTAGAGGAGACATGATTGCAGTCTTCAAATATTTGAAGGGCTGTCATGTAGAAGATGGAACAGATCTATTCTCTCTTGCTCTGGATTGCAAGACTAGATCTAATGGGTGGAAATTACAAAGGTGTCATTACCGGCTAAATATTAGGAGAAACTGCCTTACTGTAAGAGTGGTTGAGCAGTGGAACAGACTGCCTCGGGAGGTGGTGGATGCTCCTTCACTGGATGTTTTTAAGCGGAGGCTGGATGATCATCTTCCAGGTATGTTGTAGGGCTATCTTTCAGCTACGCTCCTGCAAGGTCCCTTCCAACTCTAACATTCTATGACTCTATGATTCAATCCAGCTGAGGGGAAAAGGTCAAACCCTTGAGTATGATGTAGAACAGAATACCCCACCCCACCTGCATACTCCTGTTTAGTTTAAAAAATAGACAGTATCTCAGTTTCTTTATGAATGAACTAGGGAAAGTACCTGTACTTTTTGGCCTGCCAGAGCTAACAGCAACAGAGGTGAGAATGATCAGGACAAAGGTGCAAGCTGCATAGTGCTTTTACATGAAATTACACACATGGCGAGATCTCAGAGACTGAAGCAGCTATGGCTTCTGAATCTCTCTTCTCTCCCTCCTCCTGAGTCCCACCTGCCTACCACTGGGGGAGAAAGCCATAGACCCTGTCTTTTTCCTCCCCTGCTTTGTATCCAGTGGGTGCAAACAAATTGTTCCCATGCTTGCTTGGCTTGTGTGCAGCCCCATATAATCAAACAGATCAGACAAAGAGAACATGTTTATATAGAATCTGAAAACCTTCCAAAAGCCAAAGAAGCAGGTCAGTGATTGGTAGAAAGAGAAAAAGCTGTCACATGTATTTCTGGCGTGACTGAGTCATTCTTTCCCCTCAGAGCTCTCCTGCCTCCCTCCTGAATGGGAAACAGATGCTACAGGCAACTGTTTTATTCTGCTGCGTACCACCAATTAGCATATCAAGTACTATTTCTCCCACCTTATCAGATAAGCTGGTAAAATCTAACATTTCTCTTCCAAAGATATTGCCTTGAATCCTAAGCAGCACAAGCAGATTCACACTAGAGGAAGGCAAATTCCCTGCCTCCCCCCTCTCACTTCAGGCTTTTGTGCCCACCCAAATTGCACACTGTGGATCAGCAGGTCCCCAGTGTGAGTCTGCAGCTGGAAGGGAGAACTGGCAAAAATTACTCTCCCTCTCCTCCTCTATGGAAAAACTGGAGGTACTGCTGCTGTGGTGGCAATAGAACAGCCCCTTAGGATCCAAGCCGCAGATTTTATAGAAGTTACCTGTGGGGTGGGAAGGGAGTATAGCCCAATCTCATCAGATCTCAGAAGCTAAGCAGGATCAGTACTTGGAAGGGAGACCACCAAGGAAATTGTAAAGTACTGGGTTTCGGGCCTCATGACTCGGACGACGACATAAGAGAAGACGCGTTTATTCGTACTTCACACAAGACAAGAACAAACAGTAACGGCCAGAGGCCAACTATATACAGTTAGGGGGGGACGGCCCTATATTCCTATTGGCGGGTTTGAATTGCCCGCCAATGCTGCCATTGGTTCACTACTGGCGAGCTCAGGAACCTAGTCCCTATTGTTCTCAGAGAGCGAAGCTTGGCTGTATTTCGCCAGCTCTGCCTTCTGATCCAGGACACAACACCCCTCCCCCCATAGTTCGTCTCCTATCAGGTGACGTAGTCTTTTAAGTATGTTGGTGCCCTCCGTTCTCTTAGCGATCGTCGGGGGCCGGTACCGGACTGGCGGGGCCCCTATCGGGTGGTCCGCCAGCACAAGGAGCTTGGATCTCTGGTAGTAGCCGAGGCGGTGACGGTGGCGGCTGTAACGGCGGCGGCAGCGGCGGCGGCGGTTCAGCTGTCTCCGGGACCCCCTCTGGATTCCGTGGACTTTCCGGCGCTGGCTCCGCTGTCGGTGCTTGCAGTCGATCGGATGCTGGGGCGGCCGCGGCGTTTCCCGGTAACTGGATCCCTGTGTCGGGGTCTTGCCGCCTCCGGAGCTGGTCGACGTGTTTACGGAGGACCCGGTCCCCATCTGTTAGGACCTCGTATGACACTGGCCCGGTGGGTTTTAGGATGCGCCCGGCCACCCACTGAGGCCCCGCCCCGTAATTCCAGAAGTAGACAGGTTCCCCCGGGAGGAAGCTTCGGGGCGCCTCCCGGGTCTCGACCAGCTTTCTCTCTGGGGCTCGGTCCGGGTGGAGCCTGTCTAACAAAGTGGTAGGGCGGCGGCCCATCAATAGTTCTGCGGGGCAATGCCCGGAGATGGGGTTTGGGGTGGTGCGGTATGTTAGAAGGAAGCGGGCCAGCCGGAACTCCCAGTCCCCCTCCGTTATGCGGCTCAGGGCTTCTTTGGCGGTGCGTACCGTTCTCTCCGCCTGTCCATTTGTTGCCGGGTGGAAGGGCGCTGATCGTACGTGCCTGATTAGGTTGTTTTCGAGGAACGCTTGAAACTCAGCAGATGTGAACGCTGCCCCGTTGTCCGACACGATCGTGTCTGGTAACCCGTGCGTCGCGAATATTTTCTGCAGGGCCCTTATTGCCGCTTTGGCAGAGGTGGTAGACACTGGGCTTATTTCCACCCATTTCGAGTAGGAGTCTACCGTCACCATGAACTGGAGCCCCTGAAACGGCCCCGCAAAATCTATGTGTAGGCGTGACCACGGCTTGTGGGTAGACTCCCAGCTTTGGGTTGGCGCTCTCGGGGGATTGGGGCGTACTTCCTGACACCGTGTGCACCCTCGGACCCAGGTTTCAATTTCGACGTCCATCCCGGGCCACCACACGTAGCTCCTTGCCAGAGCTTTCATTCGTACAATGCCGGGGTGGGCCTCATGTAGCGTTTCTAGAACCCCTTGTCTCATGGGCCCCGGGATGACCACCCTGTCCCCCCATAACAAGCACCCTTTTAAGGCGGATAGCTCTTCCCGCCTGGCTTTGTATGCCGTGAACTCTGGCCCTGTCTGTTCCACTGGCCATCCCCTCACCACCCAGTTTAGGACCCGGGAGAGAATGGGATCTCGGGACGTGCGGGCGGCCACATCTGCAGCCTGAAGGGGGGGGTTTGGCAGCTCCTCCATTAACAATACTGCGGGAGCCGGGGCCGGATCTTCCCCTGTATGCGGCAGCGGCAGGCGGCTCAAGGCGTCGGCATGACCCAGCGCCTTGCCTGGCCGATGCTCCAACTGGTACTGGTAGCCCGCCAAAAACAAGGACCAGCGCAACACCCGGGGCGACAGTACCTGCGGCGTTTGTTTGTCCGCCGCAAACAGTCCCAAGAGCGGCTTATGATCGGTTACGAGCGTGAAGGGCTGCCCGTACACAAAGTTGTGAAACTTTTTAACCCCCGCCACCAGTGCCAGGCCCTCCCGGTCGATTTGAGCATAGTTCCGCTCCGCGGGGGACAGCGTGCGGGAGTAGTAAGCCACCGGGACTTCCCTCCCATCCGGTAGCTTGTGGGCCAAGACCGCCCCGACCCCATACGGTGATGCGTCGCACGCAAGGATTACCGGGAGCTTTTCATCAAAGTGGGCGAGTACCGCGTTAGAAATCAAGAGTACTTTAACCCCCCGAAACGCCGCCTCCTCCCTCGCTCCCCATGCCCAAGGTGTCGCCTTATCCAGTAGCCTGTGCAGGGGTTCGGCCACGGCGGCTTTGTGAGGGAGAAAGGCATGGTAAAAGTTCAGGAGGCCTAAGAACGCCTGGAGCTCGGCCTTGGACTTCGGGGCGGGGGCCTCCACGATGGCCTTCACCTTGTCCCTCGCCGGATGCAGGCCTGTTGCGTCTACCCGGTATCCCAAGAACTCCACCTCCGGCACCCCGAGGAGGCACTTTTCCCGCTTCACTTTCAGCCCCGCGGCTTGGAAGCGTCCCAGTACAGTTCGGAGGCGGGCGGCGAAGCTTTCAGGGGTGGTCGCGGAGATGAGGACGTCGTCGAAGAACGGCGTCACCCCAGGGATCCCTTTCAACAAATCGTCCATTAGATTTTGGAATATCCCTGGGGCCACACTGACCCCGAACTGCAGCTGCTTCACCCGGAAGGCCCCCCGGTGGGTCACTATGATTTGCGCCTCGGCAGTGGCCTCATCTACCGGGAGTTGCTGGTACGCCTGCGCGAGATCCAGCTTTCCAAATATGCGCGCCCCCGCCAGTGTGGCTAAGACATGGCTGACCACGGGTACGGGGTATGCGTGCGCCTGAAGTGCCTGGTTAATGGTGCACTTATAATCCGCGCAGATGCGGATTTCCCCGTTTGGCTTGACGGGTGTCACAATCGGGGTCTCCCATCGAGCGTTCGGGACGGGCTCTAGGACTCCCTGGGCCACTAACCGGTCCAGTTCGGCCTCTATTTTCGGGCGGAGGGCCAGGGGCACGGGGCGGAAGCGCCGTCGGACGGGCGTCACTGTGGGGTCTAAGTGGAGCGACACCGGGGGCCCTTTATAACACCCCAGTTTCCCGTCAAAGACCTCAGGGAATTCCTTGCACACCGCCCCCCAGTCCCGCACCCCGCACTTATTCACTCCCCCGATCGTTATGCCTAAGGCCTCAAACCACGCCCGCCCCAGGAGACTCACGAGATTTCCCTCTACCACCACCAAGTCCAAGTTCCCCTCAAAGTCTCGGTACTGTACTCGGAAAGTGCCGACTCCCCGGATGGGGACAGGGTTCTTTTGAAAGTCCACCAAGCTTAGTGGCGATAGACGTAGAGGGGTCCCCCTAATGGGCAAAGTCTTTTAAAGTGTCCAGGGAAATGATGGACGCCGCCGATCCCGAGTCCACTTCCATGCAACAGGGGGACCCCTCGATCCGCACGGTTACTTGGATCTTCGGGGCAGAGGTGAGGTTGGGGTTGGGGAGGCGAAGTACCTGCAGCAGCTGGTCGGTGAGATGGTACAACTCGGCGACCTCTTCCGTCGTCTCGTAGGCGGTGGACGATGCGCGGTGCGATGGGACCGACGATCTCGAATTCCTGGGGCCCTTGGACCGGCAGACCCGTGCGAGGTGTCCCTGCTTCCCGCACCCGTGACAAACAGCATCCCGGAACTTGCAGGATTTCCTTCCGTGGCCTTCCCCGCAGCTGGCACAGACGGTCCGGTTGCCGGAAGGCTTGGCTGGCTCTCTGTTGGCCTGCTGGAACGGCGCCGGCCGGCGTTGTTGGGGTCTGAGGGCGAAGACCTCTTCCGTATCTACATTCCCGGGACTTGGACTCCTTCCGACCACATGGGCGGCCGCGGCCGGGCGTTCCCCTTCCGCGGCCTCGTGGGCTGTTGCGGCGTCGAGGGCCTCGTCCAAGGAGAGCCTCCAGTGTCCAACCAACTTGCGCCGCAGCTTGGAGTCCGCCAGGCCCCACACGAACTGCGTCAGCAGGTTGTCCTCCACCTTCGGGAACACGCAGTCCACCGCGAGCGCCCTTAGCGCGGCCAGGAAGGTGGCAATGGATTCCCCTGGGGCCTGGACTCGCCTCTGGAAATCCATCCTCTTGGCCAGGAAGGTCGGCCGGGGGCTGAAATAAGCGTTGAGGACATCCAGGATCTCCCCAAACGAGCTCTCCAAGGCCGTGCGGGGCACCAAGAGGCTCTTGGCGAGGCGGACGGTTTGGGTGCCGCACGCGTTCAGCAGGATCGATCGTTTCTGGTCTGGGTGGCGGATTTTGTTGAGCTCCAAATAGCTGATGAGCTGGTCGACCCATGCGTCCCAGGTTTCTGGCTGCGACGGATCGAAGCGCTCCAGTGTTACATGAGAGGCGGCCATGGCTCTGTCTGGGAAGGCGTGCGCCGGGGCGAGCGGTGCGGTGCTGCTCTCGGGGTCAGCGATGCAATGCTCGGCGAGCGGTGCGGTGCTGCTCTCGGGGTCAGCGATGCAGTGCTCGGCGGTGTCCTTTCGTCGCTCATGGAGTCACGGAAGGCGTTGAAATCCCATCCTCATCGCCACTGTAAAGTACTGGGTTTCGGGCCTCATGACTCGGACGATGACATAAGAGAAGACGCGTTTATTCGTACTTCACACAAGACAAGAACAAACAGTAACGGCCGGAGGCCAACTATATACAGTTAGGGGGGGACGGCCCTATATTCCTATTGGCGGGTTTGAATCGCCCGCCAATGCTGCCATTGGTTCACTACTGGCGAGCTCAGGAACCTAGTCCCTATTGTTCTCAGAGAGCGAAGCTTGGCTGTATTTCGCCAGCTCTGCCTTCTGATCCCAGGACACAACAGAAATATCTGCAGAGGAAGGCAATGACAAACCACCTCTGCTTCTCACTACCCTTGAAAACCTCTTGCTGGGTTTGCCGTAAGTTGGCTGTGACTCGAGGGCACTTTACACAGACACATGCCTATGTGGTGAGGTTTCATTTTGCCATATACAACATATTCAGTAAGGTTAACAATGCATACTCCAAAAACAGACTTCGGGCCCTGTAAAAAGTTTTGCCCAGATTACAGAGGATCACCATGCAATGTCCCTGGTATGATGACATCTCTTCTATGTGATGTCATCACATTGGGGATGTCCTGTGGGCTCGTGGCTGTTGTGGGTTGGGCTTACCCCTGGCCAGCTGGCCGGTGGTGGGCAGGAGCCTGTGAAATCTGGAGATCCCCTGCTCCCACCTGGTGGCTGGCAACCCTACTCTCTTGCAAAATATATTATTCTGAGGACAAGAAGATATGCATGGCATGTAAACCTTGCCCCACTCCCAGCCACAGAGAATCCTGCTTGCCCCACTTTTGGGCTTCTGAAATTCCTCCTAGGGTTGTGGATTCCATGCACAATTTTTAAAATTTTCAGTCATAAGGAATCACAAACTACACTAGCTTTATGGATCTTCCCCTGGAATCCAAGCAAATCTGATTTTCAAAGTAAATTCACTTCATATATAGCTTGTAGAAGATTTTGTCGCTATCACCTGTTACAAGAGGATAAAATGGAAGATTTGTCTCCACTTACCGTGAAGCTTCCTTCTTGGTGGTCCAGAGTGGGGCAGTCCTTCAGACTCCTTACCCCTGGGAATAGCTCCTCCTCTCCGAAGGCAGGGCCGGCAGACTCTTGTTGGCAATACAGCTCCCCCGCTCTTTTATTTTGAGGAAGGCCAGCTTGGCTGCAGCAGGGTGTTCCGTTGTGATCTTTTTAAGGTTTGTCTTCATTTGTATTCTTGTTTGTCCCATTGCTTACAAAATAAAATTCACCTTGGCAAAGTTAAAAAAAAAAGTGGTCCCCGTGCACAAGGGTGGGCAGGACTGCCCCACTCTGGACCACCGAGAAGGAAGCTTCACAGTAAGTGGAGACAAATCTTCCATTCTCTGGTGGTCCAGAAGTGGGGCAGTCCTTCAGACTCCTTACTCCTGGGACGTAAAAAAGCAGTACCCTTCAGGGTGGGTCCAAACACTTCCCCATCTACAAGGTGTGCTGTAAGACCCTACAGCTGAAGGCAGCCTCAGCCAAGGCCATCTTGTCTATCCTATAGTGCCTCATAAAGGAGTGCACCGATTTCCAGGTAGTCGCCTTGTAGACCAGCTCCAGTGATGGGAAAGCCCTATAGGCTGCTGAAGTGGCCGCCCCTTTGAGGGAATGGGCCTTAACCCCCTGGGGAGGCTCCAGACCCCTAGCCCTATATGCCAAACATATGCACCCTCAAATCCATCTACTTAGGGAGGAAGAAGAAACCGTCCTACCTAGGGTCGATTTCCTGAAAGAAACAAATAGGGAGTCAGTGCTCCTCATGTGCCTTGTCCTATCCAGGTAGAAACTTAGTGCCCTCTTCACATCCAGGCAATGCTATTCCTTTTTTTTTGGCAAAACTCTCCTAAAGAGGAGAGAATTTTATTCTTTTTATAAGAAAAGGAAGGGGTAGACAGATGGAGAAAGAGAAAGGATGGAGTGAAGTTTTCTCTGTTAAAATGGGTTAGTTTTAGTTAGTGTTTAGTACCGTTTTTCGGCATCGATCATGGTTAGAAGATCTTCTTTTTAACTTTGCAAAGTCCAATGACATTCTGTTAATACAGTTAGTAAAGTCCATTGGGGTTAGTAATTAAACAGCTCCTTACAGATGCAGCACAAACAATCCTTAAGATGTCTTCTTTTTAAGTCTCTTCCAATTATGGGCTAAGTCCTTTTTAACCTTGATGGCTTCCTTTCCTTCACCTCTTACCCCTGGGCTGCTGTCTTCTTCACTGCTTATCATAATTTTGAGTGCTGCGTCTTCCCTCACGCCGGCGTGTCTCTTCAGAAGTTTTTGCATTTCAAGGATGTAATCTTTCTTCTTTCTTTTGTAGCTTTCAGATTTCCAGGGCGCCATAACCACTTCGCAAAAAATTAGATCTCCGATGTCTTGCTTGCTATGCTCGACCCCCCTTCTACTGGCAGAGTAATTTCTTTTATAAAAGCGGAATTGGCTTTGGGAGCCATATCCACCTCTTCTTTTAATTCTTTCGCTTCACTGCCAGTTAGGGGTACCAATACATTCGCCAAGGTAAATCCGAGATCCTCTTTCTCTTCTTCTTTTACGCCCTGAGAACTTAGAATCCACGCTTTCTGTTCAATTTCCGTCATCTTCCTTGTTGTTTCCAATATCAGTTCCTGTCGACTGATGAGAACACTTTCCACTTTAAGCAGGGTTTCATTGATTTTCAGCATTTGCTCCAGCAGAGGGCGCAGAATCTCATTTTCCTGTTGATTGACAGCAAGCTCTGGGGGGGGGCTACTCGGACCGGAAGTCCCTCCTCCCTTCTCTTCCGGTTTCTGCAGGCCTTCCCCCGTTGTCGACATTTTGTTATATTGTTTACTTTTAAAAAGTTCGTGCCGCCACCCCCAGGAAGCTGATAAGGTCGTAGTCTTCTATGCAACCCCAACGGTACTTTCACCAACAGTTCTTTCTCTCTTCCCCCTCCGCGCTCCCTTTGTAAATCTTGCTTCTCAAAAGGGGTGGGGACTCCTCCCTCCTCCCATACGCTTAAACGCTTGTGGGGGGATTCAAATTCACGCTTCAAAATAGACCTTCCACTCACGATTCGATGCCACTTCTTCTTTTTATATTAAATCATATCGCTGTCTTCACTCCTGGAAATCGGTGGCGCTGCTAAGTCCCATGACGGGGCACGACGCAGCGGGGCCGATTGGGGCAGGGAGAAAGCCTCAATTTCCCGGCTGTCTGCCGGTAAAGAGGCCACTCTCCAAGCGCCCCCGGTTCGGAGCCTTAACCTAAGGCTCACTAGGGTCTTTCGCACATGTGAAGACCCCCCCTATCTGCGCGTGGGCTAGCCGCCTCCGGGAGCGTCCCGAGACGCGGCCGCCATTCGCAACGCCGAAACTGAAACCCCCAGGCAATGCTATTCCTTTTCCTTCTGGCCTTGAGTGTTTGGGCAGAAAGATGGAAGGACAATATCCATGGACCCATGGAAGGCCGAATTTTCCTTAGGGACAAAGCCTGGATCAGTATGGAAAACACATAGTTCCTTGTCCATCGAGAGGGCCCTCAGTTCCGATACCCTCTGTGCTGAAGTGATGCTCACCAGAAAGACTGTCTTGAAGGTCAGCTACTTTAAGGCACATGTTGCCATAGGCTCAAAGGGGGCCTTACACAGAGCCTTGAGGACTATGTTGAGGTTCCAATTTGAAAATCTATGTGCCTGCAGAGGATTCAAGAGGGCTGTACCCCTTAGGAACCTTTTAAAATGACAGTTTGTCGCTAATGAATTACCTTTCCTAGTTCCCCTGATGGTGGAGATAGCTGCCACCTGCCTCCTCAGGGTGCTTGTGCTAAGTCCTTTCTCCAACCCCTCTTGAAGGAAGGACAGGACCTCTCCCACAGGTGCCCTAAGAGGGTCCTGCCCCCTCCCTATGTACCAAGAATAAAACACCTGCCATGTGTTGGTAGAACCCTTCCTGGCCACTAGCATGGTCTTAACCACCCCATATGGGTAGCCTATTTCTGTCAGCTGCTGCTGCACAACCTCCAGGCTGTGAGACTTAACGACCCCGGTTGAGGATGAACTGCCACCCCCTGTGTCAGGAGATCTGCCACTGGAGGCAGATGCCATGGTTCCCCCACCAACAGTCTCTTCAGATCTTGAAACCAGGCCTGACAGAGCCAAAGTGGGGCCACTAGAATGATCTCTGCTTTTTGATCTCTCACTCTTTGGACCGCTCTTTGAATGACTTAAATTGGTGGGAAGGCATACAGCAGTGTCTTTGGCTACTCAAAATGTAGTGCATCTGTGCCTATTGCCAGAGGATTCTTTAGTCTTGATACGAAGTTTCTTGTTTTGACTATTTTGTTCTGTGGCAAATAGGTCTTCTTCCGGTGTCCCAAATCTGTGATCGAGTTGAACAAACACTGTCCTGTTGAGCATCCACTCCAACTGATTGACCCAATGCCAGCTCAGCCAGTTGGCCACAGTGTTCTCCTGACCTGCCACATGTATCGCCTTTATTGACAGGATGTGTGTCTCTGCCCACCTCACCGGTTGGCTTGCTTCCTCGTGCAGCTGTCTGAAGCGTGTCCCACCTTGTCTGTTGACATAAGCCTTTGCTGTTATGTTGTCCATTTGGACCAATATGTGACTGCCAATATCTCTCCCTAGAATTTCTCCAGAGCCATTCTGATTGCCCTTAGCTCCAGCAAATTCATGTGGTTGGACTTCTCCGATAGGCTCCAAGTGCCTTGTGCCATTCTCCCTTTCATATGCGCCCCCCAACCAGACAGACTTGTGCCCATCGTGATTACCACTTGGACCGGCTCCCTGAGGGGCATGCCCTCTGAGAAGCAGTTTGGTCCCAGCCACCAAGCTAACTGTTGTCTCACTACCTGTGGAAGGTCCACCTTTCTGGCCCTCTTCTGAGCTATCAAGTCCTAAAAGGGGAGGAGAAAGCATTGTAAAGGACGTGCATGGAATCTGGCCCATTGTAACACCTCCTGGCATGATACTTACATCCCCAAGAGTCATACTAGCATCATAACTTCCACTCTTTGTAAAAGCATAACCTCCTGTATCTGTTGTATTAGTTTCTGTTGTCTCTCTTGAGATAGAAACACTCTGTCCCTCACTGTGTCGATGAGCACTCCCAGATGAAGTAGGGATTGGGATGGTATCAAAGAACTCTTTTCCAAGTTGATCATGAATCCATGATCCCTGAGTACCTTCATTGTGGTCTCCAGTGACTTTACCATTAGATCGTATGACTTGGCTAATATGTCGTCTATGTAGGGGTACAGTGATACTCCCTTGGTTCTGAGGTAGGCAACCAGGGCCACTAGGACCTTGGTGAAGACCCTCGGTGAGGACTTCAGGCCAAAAGGAAGTGCACGATACTGGTAATGGTCTCCATGGTAGGTGAATCGAAGAAACCTGCAATGAGCTTCCTGAATTGGTATGTGTAGATAAGCTTCCGATAAGTCTATGGATGCCATATAGTCCCCTTTCTATATGGAGGTCAGGACAGGTTTCACCGTTTCCATCTTGAATTTTCTGGTAACTACCCACTTGTTTAGCCATTTTAGGTCCAAAATTGCTCTTACATCCCCATTCTTCTTTGGTACGGTGAAGAAGACTGAGTAGACCTCTTGAGATCTCTCTAGGAATGAGACTGATTCTATTGCCTCTATCTCAAGCAGATGGGCAATGGACACTTCCAGTTGTCTGTGTTTCACTCTGGATCTATTCTTTGGTAGCTCCATAAAATGGTTTGAAGGTAGTGACCAAAACTCTAGGGAATATCCTGTCATGACAGTGTCCAGAATCCATCTGTCCGTGACCGTCCTCTGCCATACTTGTGCAAACTGCTGATGATGGCCCCCAACACCTGTCTGTGTCCTCTTTCTGGCATAGTCATGCCTGGGGTCCTTTCTTTGTGTTCTTGCCATTGTGGGATTGCTTCATGAAAAAAGAGGATGATCTGCCATCTTTGGACTTGGGTTGCCACTTGCCTTTGTAAGATCTCTTCTGGAGTCCCAAAAGGACTGAAGATATCATCTCGTCTTTCCTTCCCTCTTCTTTGAGGAAAGAATCTTCTTCTTCTCCTTATCTTCAATAAGGTACCTTTCCAGACCTTCTCCAAATAGGTTGGTACCCTTGAATGGAACCCCTGTCACTTTAGCCTGTGCTGAAGGATCCATATCCCAGCTCCTCAGCCAGGCTTTACGTCTTGCCATGACACTGCAAGCCATGCTCCTGGCTGATTGTTGCACTGCATACAGTGTGGCCTCTGCCACAAAGGCTGTGGCAAGAGCAATCTTATTTAGCTCATCCTTTAGCTCTTTAGGAATGCCACTATCCACTTTTGCCAGATCAAAAGACCATGCATATGCTGCTCTGGCAAACAAGGATCCTGTAACAGAAGCTCGTAGAGCATTAGCCGATGCTTTGAAATCTCTCCTCTGGGCTTGTTCTATGTGCTTGTTGCTGTTCTGGAAGCCCATCTGCCCCTTATAGGAAGAACCAAGGTGGACGCCAGGCTATTAATTGGGTCATCTACTACGGGCAGTTTCAGCTTTTTTGAAGCTTCTGGTATCAGAGAATAAAACTTCCCAAATACTGGGTGAGTGGCTTTAGGTTTAGCTGGGTGCTTCCACTCTGCCGTCATAACATTATAGAAGGCTGCTGGCAGTGGTACCCCCACTGTTTTAGCATTGGCTTTGGGCATGGTTTTGTCTGATCTTATAGGAAAGCCGGAATCATATTCCTCGTTTTCTTTTGGCGTGTAAGCTAATTCAAGTGTCCTAATGACTTGGAGTCTATTGTAAAGTTCCTGTGGAAAAAGCCTAGATTGGACCATAGGAACCACCTCCTCCTCCTCTGACAATTCACCCTCTTCCTTGGGTGAATCAGAGTCTGCAGATGCTCAATCAGACTCTAGTTCATCTAATAGAGGACTATGTTCTCTTTGGTATTCTTGGGCCTTTTCTCTCTTTTTTTCAGGAAAATCAGGTCCCCACGCACTAGGGCTGTGCCTTTTGTAACACTGGGGAGTGTGGGGACGCCTGTGAGACTCCTGCCGCGTGCCCTTAAACTCCTTCCTCATTTCTAGTTTCAACCATGAAAGGTTAGATTGGGCCTCTTCCCCCAAAGGGTGTTTCTGTGCTTGATTTAGAGGGGATTTAGGAGACTTAGCCAGGTCAAAGGTACAGGTTTCAGTTTTCAGTTCCAGAGAAGTGGAGGATCCTGCTTTAGTAGCCGTTTTGTACTCTCCCTGAAAGTGAAAGTAGCTTTGTCTCTGAAGTGGCTGCTTCCTGCCTTTATTTCCCATTGCCCAGGCTTTCTATGGCCCTGCAAGGTCGGGGGGGGGGGAGAGCTTTGAACAAGGTCAGGAGGTGAAATACACTGGATTCAGACACTTAGAGTGATCAGCTCATGGTTTATTGTGATTTCACCTCAAACTCAAGACAGACAAGCTGGGTCTGAGCCCTGCTTAAATCCATGTAACACACCACACCCAAACACACACCCACTCCACGACTGCCCCACTCCTGGACCACCAGAGAATATATTCTTAGATTAATACACCCGATAAAAGTCCTAATGTTACATCCCAAGAAGGGTAAAGACAGGTCTATTCTGCTCTTTGAGTTCATCCCATCATTTTGTCAAGCTGTCAGAGCACTAAGGTGGATCAGTTTAAATCTCCCTGCTTGGCACCTTAACCTCCTTATTCAAACTTGGTCAGAAGCCTGCACCTTTGAATTCTGATTGGGCTGGAAAGGAGACTCCCTAAATTGCAGGATAATCTATATAACTGTTAGCCTGGCTTATAATTCTCTGTGATAAGACTCTGAGCATGGACAGAGCCTGTCCAGAAGTGCTGAAGATGCTACATCATGAGCCCATTCCTTAGAAAGAAATGTTGAGGCTCTTGTGGAAGTATGGAATGAGCTAGCAATTGACTTTCTGGTTCTTTTCCTAGGACTCTGCCTTTAAATGACTAATTATTGTTCCCAATGATCTGTAACTTCTAGGTAGTTATTAAAAGTTCATTTTAGTCACAATCTTTGAGTATGAACTAACTGCACAGAATCTCACCCACATTGCCCAGCTGCTCTGCTTTATGCTGACCTAGCTCTGCCAGCGCTGAACAGGTGAGCTGACAGGAGGAGGGAGAGGGAGGAGGGAATAGAAGCCCCCAAAAGACCCAGTTCATCCTCACCCACATATTCCAAACTCTTGATGTTTAAGAAAGCCTGATAAAAGTATAACAGGGTGGATCGGGTGAAGTGCTCTTGAGGGTGACATCTTAACTACTGAAATACCAACTTCAGGAAAATGGGGGTTGGGAAGGAAAAACTTTTCTAAAACACAACCAGTCCCCTGGGCTCTTGGGAAACCAAACTGCAGGGAGGCTGTGACCCAAGTGGATGTTTGTGACAGTGTCAGAGGACAAGATTTTATGGCAGGTTTTGTGATACAGTTTTGTTTTTTATTCCTTGAAGTCTCATTTCCCAGAACCATTGTAGCTGATGAGAAATAATTCCTTAGCTTCCTTTTTTGAGAGAAAGAAAAAAAGAAGTTCGACTCCTATTGCCTTTTCCAATGCACCTGAGATTGGGCTTATTTTTATGGGCTTCTTCCCAACCTGTTTATGCAGATGCCAACTGTGCAACTCACATTGATCTCTCAATGGCTCCCATCTGCCATATGGCTAGATCAAAGGGAAAATGACTCAAAACCAAGAGAAAAAACATCCACCAGTAGGGGTTAAACAATCCACCCAACCCAATTCTATACCCCACCCCCACCCTGGTGCTGTATTTCCTTATACAGAATTGTTTGAGGCCAATGTCATGACTTAGTAGAGATTTGAACCTGCATCCATGACAGTGCAAGCCAGACCTTTTAGCCAGCACAGTACATCGTAGCCAGTTGGAGTTCGGTTGTTCCAGTTAATTTTAATTTTATTTTTTATTTTCTTAATTCAATTTATACCCCGCCCTCCCCGCTGAGGCAGGCGCAGGGCAGCTTACATATAAATGCAATTAAAATCGTTCATAAAAACAGCCATAAACAATAAACAAATCAATTGTCCTAAAGTGCTGGGACAATACTCAGATAAAATGCAAGAGCAGAAATTTCTAGAACTTTCTAGATAAATTATAACATTGGCACAGACCAAAAAAAGACTGATTATGTCTGTGCTTTTTATCGTT
The DNA here is from genome assembly GCA_029375565.1 of Gekko gecko. Taxonomy (NCBI): domain Eukaryota; kingdom Metazoa; phylum Chordata; class Lepidosauria; order Squamata; family Gekkonidae; genus Gekko; species Gekko gecko. The sequence goes on along the minus strand of JAPDNY010000006.1, from coordinate 121,773,712 downwards.
TAGGATGACTCAAAGAACTTAAAATCTTTTCCTGAAGACGGTCTCAATTTAATGCAGAGGGCTTGTGGATTTTTAGTGGTGATATACAAAAAAATCATGTGAGTCCTCTGGAGTGAATGAATGCTTGTGATTGCTTCCAATGACTGACAGCACACAGCTAAACTGTTAAAGCATGTGACCGTTCCACTGGGAGTGAAGTAGTGCTGGAGGCATGGTTACTCCCTTTACTTGGCATCCTGTGAGCCTAGCACCAGCCTTAGATGATATGGAGGGTTGGACTGTGAAGGTACAATCACAGCCTTCCTTTCCCATGGAAGCCTCCATAGCATAGGCCTCTACTTTAAGGATCCTCAGTCTTGTTCAGCCCAAAGGCATTTGGAATTTTGAGAACAGGGAGTGGGTGCCACCACAAAACAGTTGCCATGGGAGTTAAGGCCAAGCAAAAGGAGGCAGCTGTTTCTGAATTGGTATCCCTGTTTTCGGATTCTTCTGAAGCACCTGGTACTGCAAGCGAAGTGGAGGAAAGCCAAGTCTGACTCTTTGCTTTGAGGGAGAAGCAAATAGGTGCCAAAAAGCTTATCGATGGCGCCATGTTGGGGATCTCCATTCTGCTTGAAACATGGGGATGGGATTATTCTGTTGGACATAAACTAAGTACATTTATTGTATAGATTGTATTTTATTGTTTTATGATATTTTAACTACTGTACGCCGCCTTGAGCCAGTTCCTGGCTAGGCGGGATATAAATCGAAAGTAATAAATAAATAATAAATAAATTTACTTGGAAGTAAGTTCAGTTGAAATCAATATAGCTTATCCACCTGTAATTGCATTTAGGACTAAGACCCAGACTTGGCTGAATACATCATATCTCAAACTGAACATGATTATCTTCACTATTTTACAGCTCAATACTTTTATTCATTCAGTTAATTTGTGAAGTAGACTAATAAAACAAACATAAGCCTCACCCTTGAAATGTCAATCACACAATGAATAAACTGACAAATCTAAATTTAAAATACTTGATTAATGAAAGTGAAACAAATCATTTTGGATAAACAATGACTATCACTTTGCATACATCAGTAGCAATAGGCAACGCTCAAATTAGAAATCACTCCACCAAAATCTAGCGATCGCTTATTCAAAGCAAATATTGCCCATGTTTTTTAAAAGGACAATCTGGAACTTGATAGTGGCATACAATTGTTATGTATGTGACTATAACACACCTGTGCATTTGCCTTGTGTGTGCACATATCATTGTTGCTTAGAGCCACATTCTATGACATTTCAGAAGCACACACAAAGTGGGAGAAAATCCTCAGAATTGGAAACCTGAGAGCACAAATGGGGTTAGCCAGTTTGATGTAGTGGTCAAGAATGACAGACTCTAATCTGGAGAACTGGGTTTGATTCCCCACTTCTCCATATGCAGCCAGCTGGGTGACTTTCGGTTAGTCATGAGTTCTCTCAGAGCTCTCTCAGCCCCACCTACCCCACAGGGTGTCTGCTGTGGGGAGAGGAAGGGAAAGAGATTGTAAACTACTCTGAGACTCCAAGTAAAGGGCAGGGTATATATCCAACTTGTTGTTGTTGTTGTCTTTTTGTTTGTTTGGGGGTGTTTTTGAGGGGGAAGACTGTATTCTCCACCCCCAAACTGCACATTTTATGTCTGGCTAGAAATTTTTAAAAGCACTGAAAGTTACTTTCATCTGTGGGAATGTCTGGATATAGAGACTTTCCATGCTGCTGGTTTGGAGTTTCAATACTAAATCAGAAGCTCCAGAAGATCCAGTAAGAAAGGCATCAGGCACATGCTTGATTCAGCACAGCATCCTAAGTGAATACACCCTAAATGAGCAGGTAAAAGGAGAATTTATTGCAACAAACCACTCCTATGCCCTGTTATGGAGAGGGCTGGAACTGTGGCCAAGTGGTACAGTTATCTTTTTTGATGCAGAAAGTTCCATGTTCAAAACCCTAGTTAAAAATATTAGATAGCAGACCTCTGTCCGAGCTGCTGCCAGATAGCATAGACAATACTGACCTTAATAATGACCTAGCTTAGTATAAAACCATTTCATGTATTCTTCCACAAAAAGCTGCTTTTTCAAAACTTTAACTAAGACACACACCATTCTTTGTCAAAGGCTAGTAAATTTAAAGAGAAGAATGTAATTCTTGGGAGCTTTGTCAAGTGGAGCTGCATTAGGATGTCAAGCCTGAATCGGCCTCTCCTTAAATGGCTGCTAGAAGAGAGATCTAAGCATTCTACCACAGGAAGGGTAAAATGCTCATGACCCACTGCCCTCATCCATTTGGTATCATGTTATTTCACCAAACTTCATCTGTTTCACTGAGTGAAAGGAATATGTGGGTGTTGGAGCTATGGGCCACTTGCATTAGGAAACCCCCCCCATATCAAATTAGATCCCCACCGCAGCTTAATTCTTAGCAGTTTTTCTCCTTCTCACCCCTTCTCTACACTTTCTTTTGTCAACATTCACATTTTGTCTTTCCCTTTTCATGGCCCTTCTTTCTTTCTGGTATCTCTGTCTTTTACCTCTACCCCACCCCAGAACTCCAGCTGGCAGGGCTGGATCATGTAGATGGGCCACTTGTTATGGGAGCAAACTAAGCCTCAGCAGTGGAGCAGGGGCTCTGGTTGAATCTGGTGGTGTGGTTTTGGGTGCTGATGATGGATTTAGGCTATGCCCATCACCTCCTCCCATTCCATTGATGTCTGAAAGCAAGATGAGCCCCAGCAGCACTGCCAGCACCTCTGGAACTTGCTTTGCAGCCAGACGGCAGTAGCATACATGGGGGGGAGCTGACAAAAGATGGGGGCTATGCCTTTGGTCTCCCCTTCCACATCAGCACCCTCTTCTATTTGTGGTGCCTTAAGTGAACTAGCATTGGCAGTCATCTTCATGCTATATTACAGACCAGAGATGAGATATTAGCTCTTTTTAGCAGACTTGGCTCAGTCACATAGTCTTTTTGTTCTTTATCTGTTTCTTGGTATTAGCGCTTTCAGTTGGCTGCAGGATAGTTACTTGTCCTTTTATGTGTTGTTGTTGTCTTTGTGCTTTTGTGAGTTATATTTATTATTCCTTGTCTTGAGAATTCTGTTCTGGAAGATAAATTTGCCAAATAAATACTCTGCACAATTAATCCTGCATGTGCTAGGCATAGGGACCAGCAATGAGTGTGAAGAATTCTGAAGTGTCATTCCTTGACTGAGACTTTTCATGAGTATCCCTCTAGCTCTGGAAAGCTTTCCAGTTTTAAACATTACAAGGGCTCCACAACCTTTTAAACAAGGGATGCAGAATTCTGCAGACTGTTTTAAATCCCAAGTTCCTTTCTGAACTGGTGCAGAATTGCAGCATCCACATAGCCCTTGTTTTAGCAGTTAACAGTGCAATCCTATGTAGAGTTTCACACTTCTGAATCCATTAAAGTCAATGGGCTTAGAAAGGTGTACTTTAGGCTTGCACTGTAAACCTTGTGGTGTGTATATAGTTGGCCTTGCAGGGCCATTGAGTTAGTTCTTGTGTGAAGTACAATAAACGCATCTGAATGCATGTCGTAGTCCAAGTCCTCCATGTGGTGAACCCAGTACTTTACAGGAAGCCTCCTGGTTCTGGGCTCACCTATGGATTGCAGGTTCTTCTCAACTACTGTGTGCCATGGTGCCTGATTTAGATTGTGACTGTGTCACACTTGGAGTAGGGGCTTTAACCCTCCCCCCCACACCATTTTCCTGACCTGGAATGGTCCAGAGGGAACATGGTTGGGTCTGTTGTGTTACTGTTGGGGAAACCCAAAAGTTTACCTGTGGTACTCCCCAACTGGCCAAATAGATCTTGGCAGCATTGCAGGTCAGGAAACTGGCATAGGGGAAAGCATGAATCCCTTTGTCCAAGTGTGACACAGCTGCAATCCACACTGAGTATCACACATGCAGAAGCTAAGGAGAGTGTAAAAGGAAAAGAATTTGAAATTGTGAAAGGCTAAGTCAGAGGACCGGGCTCCTGCCAACAGAAATCAGCAAGGCATGACACCAGCCAGGTCTTCAAGCGGTGTGGGCTGCATTGTTGTTTCAGAGGGCAAGCCTTGTTAGTCTACTGTAGCAGTTTAAAACAGAAGTCCAGGGACATCTTAAAATCTAACAGCATTTATTCCTGTGTGAGCTTTCAGGAGTCAGAGCTCACTTTTTTCAAGATGAACCCACCAAACCTCTCTCTGCTCTAACTCCTCCTCTTTTCCCTGCCTTCTGTGGTTTTAAGGCCAAAACGATGACACAACTGCTCTACGGAACATTCTTAGGACCGCCTTCTTCATGCTTTGCATCGTAAGAAAGAGTCCAATCCAAATTTTTAAGAGCTGTTCTGCAAGTTCCTGTGTATCCAATGCCTGGATACGACTGGAGTCTGGTAATCTTAGGTCTGAAGCCAGGGTTTGTATTCTATCTATCTATATGTGGCTGAAAGATCATTTCAGCCCACAAGGCTTGCTTCCCCTGATATTCCAGGATGATTTCAAATCCAGTTGGATTAAGGCAGTTTACCTTCATATTCACAGAATTGGTTTCTCACCTCAACTACTTTTATCCTATGAATTTGAACAAGCCAAAGGGCTAATTAAACAAAGAGTTGAGGATATTGAATGACAATCTGATATCACTAAGGCTTCAAAACTCGGGGTATTGCTAAATATTAAAAGCACCATTGAGCTGGCTACATATCTGACTTCAGTGGAGGGAAAGAACTCTAGAAGGGCATTTGCCCTAGCCAGATGTCCTGCCCTTCCATCTGCAGTTATTCAAGGCAGGTACAATAAAAAACCCTACCCTGAAAGGCTATATTCATGCACTTCATGTGAGGTCAAGTCAGTAGAGCACATGTTTTTCAGTTGTCCATTCTATAGAGAGGCTCATCTTAAAATCTTAGGATACCTAGTCACATAATACGAACAAAGCAAGACTTCACTGGCTTCTATCAGATAAGAATGCAGAGATTACATGTTCAGTTGCTGAGTTATGTGCATTGATTCTTAGATTGCAGGAGTCGCATTTTAAAAGTTTTTAAATTTAGATTTTATTCTGTATATGATCTGTTTTTTCCTTCTTTTTCATACTATGTTTGTATTGTATGCTGGTCTCAAGACTGTAATAATAAAACTGACTAACTACCTACCTTCTGTGGTTTTTCTTATAAAAATCTCCAAAATTATTTCCTTCCCATAAGATTTGAAGAAGTGTACTCTGACCCAAAAGCTCATGCTTGAAAAAATGTTTTTAGTTTTGAAGATGCCACTGGATTTCTGTTTTATTTTGCATTGTTGCACCTACATATCCTGGGGGTAGACTAAGTCCCAATTTACACAATGCTGGCAACACAAGACTTTCAGTTATGTTTGCCAAACTCTCTGAATTCTCTCTGAATGACATCTGATCTCCAGACTACAGAGATCAGATCCCCTGAAGAAAATGGCAGCTTTGGAGGGGTGATTCTATCATATTACATCCCTGCTGAGTTCCCTCCCCAAACCCCATCGTCTCCAGGCTCCACTCTCAAATCTCCAGTGGTTTCCCAAGCTGGATTTGGTGGCCTTCCTTAAAATGAGAAGTAGCACCTGTGCTGCAACCAATGAAAAGTAGTAGTATGTGCTTTGCAAAATATCCATGAGGGCTCCATGGGGCAAGAAGTAAGCAAATGGTGGTGGTGGTTGGCCTGGGGTGCAGAGCCCTTGCACAGTCACCCAGGACTGTCTTTGCCTCACCAGCATTGCATTTGTATCAGGCCTCAGCTGGCAAACGCCACATCTGACTTGACCCCCTTGCTGGATCTGCTTCCCCAGTGGAGCGGCTGCTGTTGCTAGAGGACCTGTAACTACAGCCGAGCTCACTGTATGCTTATTTATAACACGGGCTGCGTGAGAGGAGTGCTTTCTTGAGGATGTTGATGACATCTAATTACAACAAATGCTATGCCAACTAAACGCCCCCTCAGCTTCAGTGGTGTAAAGCACTTGAGACTTTGTTGGCATATGCTAGAACTGTACACATTACAACAGTGTACGATCCATTTATGCAGAAAAGGAGCAAAAGTGTCCTCCCCCACATGTTCCACATAACTTGTGCAAGAACTTATACACATATAAAGTGTGCACAAAAAGTCTATCTTCCTTCTCAGAACCCTACTTTTTGCAACAGTTTATACATACAGAAGCTTTAAAACACATTATGCTATATGCACAGAAAAGAAAGGAGTAGTGTGGGCACGGTTCCATTCCCCTCTCATGAGATATTGACTTTATATGCCAGCATAATGTTTTGTGATCCTGCAAAGTATTATTTAAGAAAGTGCAGAATCAAACTACCCAGCCCAGAGTTGATTGGTATTTTAGGACAGAGTCTTTCCAATGCTGCTGCTTGGAAACTTTCAGCTGAAGATGCTAAAAATGGAACCAGGGAATTTATAAATACAAGGCATGTGTTGTTCCACTGAGCTCTTCTAGATGAGGGGCAATCAGGATCGGAGAGCCTAGGCCCTATTGAAATGAAGCAATATTTCACCAGAAGCAAAGGATTTGTGTAGGATGAGATCGTTGGGAAAGTTTTCCTATGAAGGTGTTCCTAAGAGTGCCCATTTAGTGAGACAGTGAATCAGAAGATGTCTATTTAGAGAACAGAAATGTTCTGAAATGTGATACATTGCTTAATATGGACTCCCTGACAAAGCTAGGATGAAGTGAGTAAAGGTGCACAGAACTTAGTGCATAAAATGAGCAAAGCTGATCCCTCCCCAAACATTCTGAGTGCCAGGATATGTGCCTGTAGCGTACTGCAGGTCTATTATTATAGTGGTGCCAGGGGATACATCCCTCCAAACTTAGCAGTAGAGGGTATAATTAGCTCTAGCTCCCCATTATGAATTGTTAGCTGAACTGCTTATCTACGCAGTAGGCGGACTAACTTATTTGAGTTGCTGGCCAATGTATACAGAGAAAGCGAACTTCGCACCAAGAACCCGTTTCCCCAAAAGAGAACACTTGACAAGGTTTCTTAAGTTGAATCAAGATTCTCTTTACTGAATATCTTTTTGGTACACAGACATACAAAAACAGATTCACTCACACATATACACAAGTTCCTGTAGTTACAGTAGAAATGGAAACACAATATTGGGGTTTTAAACTAAAAGTATTTAGGCAGGGGAAAAGCTCATAATACTTATCTGATCCTGTAGTTTTGACCTTCCACAATGAAGAATGCAAGGATAAGTTCTAACTAAGTGAAACTCTCACTTTGCACACTGCTGGAACCTGCCAACAAGTGTGGGCCTCTTGGCTGCAGTCCAAGAAAGCACATGGAAGTTATCTTAAGTTACCTAGCTAAATAATTGGGGAAGATGATGAAGGTAGGAGGCTGGAGGCTAGGAAGCCTAGAACAAAGGTTACACCTCGTTTTATCAGCTAGTATTGGGGCTGGCTTGGGGTGTCTCTGGTTCGTCCCATCCCTATACCTATTGGCTATAGGATGTGGGGGTACCCTCCTACTAAGGTGGGGCAATATTGAAAGTCTACACCTTTTTACAAGGGAGCGTTTGGTCAAGGTGCAAAGATAGGTTGGCATGGAAACCATAGATGTGCAGATGACTCTGGCTTGGTCCAGGTGACAGTCTTAACACATGCAAATGCCAAGCATCCTGTGGGTTACATGTGAGGTATGGATTCCTCAATGGTGGGAAAGGTTGTTGTTTTCACATCCTTCTAGAGAACCATAATGGAGATGCTAATGGAGATGCTTCTTGTTCCCAATGTCTCATGGGTAGAGGCATGCAAGGTGTGTGTCTGTGGCTTCATTTGCATGAAAGTACAGGCTGTGTGGTACCTTCCTAGTGCAGAGAGTCACATCAACAAAGCATACATTTCTCCCCATGCAAAGATGTTTGCTGGCACCATTCTGGTGTGTGTGCAGGTCAGAAAATAACAAATAAAAGCATTTTCAAAGTACATCTCCTAACAGAATGAACTAAATTGAATAGATAAATAAATTATAGTAGTCCACATTCATCATGAATTCACTAGACCCACTCAAAAACACCAAAAATAAATAACAAGGGTCATGATACTGGCAATTATGCCCATCCCTTTAAAACAAAATTAACCCATGCTTACAGAGAGTGGAAATGCACATGTGGCTGTGCCAAAGAGAAAACACATGTGAGCCATGCTTTGTCTTCCTTGTTTCTTGGATGACGAGAGGGAATCAGGTGTGTATCTTCCCAGCATGCTCCAGGGGGAGGGGGGAAGATACATAGATATGACTGCTAGTCCATCCGCCAATAAAGGAAAGGTGTGATTATCTCCTCAACCCACAGGGGAATATTTTAAATTTCCAGAACATTCAGTTGCTGGCCTAAGAGTAGCAGTTATCTTACAAATAAATTTCTAAGGGAGATTAAAAAGAGAGACTGCTGAACTGCAACTGATAATGAAGTGCAATGCAATGCATTCACCTGGACTTAATCAAGACCTTAGTTTCCTGTCTCATTACCAATGCTGATTTCTCCAGCCTACTACCTCTCTTCATATCACACCTAAACCAATCACACCTGCTATTGTCATTTGCCTGCTAATTTCACTTGGCATCTGAAATTACTCCACTTTCCAATATATAGGACTCACATTCTAGCTGTATCTGAAGAAGTGAACAGTGACTCATGAAAGCTCATACTCTGCCATAAATTTTGCTTGTCTTTAAGGTGCTACTGGACTCTTGCTCTTTTCCACTCATTCTGTTCATATCCATGCATTTCAACCCCATCTATCCTCCAAGGAACTGGAAACACCAGAAACTAGAAGTACAAATCACATGTGCTTCCACTTTTGCTGCTTCCAGATAACATGCAATGCTGCTAGGAACAATGTCTCTATTAACCTGTATACCTTATTTAAATAATGGCTTCAATCCAGAATAGCATTTCTGTAGGCATGAGGATTTCGACATGCAAAGCACAACGTTTTCATTTTCCTCTCCTGCAGCAGCCCCAAAGTGCCTCCTGAAATCCTGTTCCTAGGGGAAACGTGCAATCCTTGGACAGCAAAGGTGACAAACAAGCAAGTATTGCAGCACATAAAACCAGACATGTCATTGGAAGGAAAGATCATAAAACTATGACTGACTTATTTCAGCCATGCCATGCAGAAGGACTCACTAGAAAAAGCAATTATACTTGGATTGGTTAGTGGCAAAAGGAAACCGGGCCACCAAAGAACACGGTGGCTAGACACCATAAAAGTCAACACCAGCTTGAGCATGGAATGACTCAAAGAAACAGTACAAGATCAGAAAACATGGAGAGAGATGGCCCATAGAATCACCAAGAGCTGGGCATGACTGAATAGATAACAACAAGGGGAAATGGGTCCCCCAGAAACAGGCCTTGGTGGAAACATTTTGGGATGCTGTGGAAGGAAGGAAGTGGAAAATTGTACTCCATGGGTGGAAATCCTTGAATCCATAGAAACATTAGTTGGAATTCAAGCAGCTGTTAGCCTTCAGGGAACTTTTTTGGTGAGTACAGCTTTTGCCGAAAGGGGGCATGTATTCATGGTCTAAGACAAGGAGGATGGAACTTGCACCCCCAGCATTTAGTGCAAAATGCCTTTTATAGGTCAAAGCTATACTAGTATTAAATCTTTTCTACTGTTTATGCGAGGCTCCTGAAGCCACTGCTTTGAGCTGACGTCTCTGGGTATATTCCAGAGGGTAGTCGGATTAGCAAAAATAAACAGAAGTCTTGTGACACCATAACAAGTTGTGCACCCTGCGGGATTTGAATAGTGCAGCAATCAAAAGAAGTTGTTTGCTGCAAGTTTGGTGTGCATGCATCACAATCGTCTGCTACATCTAGCAGTTGTTAGAGTGAGCCATAAACAACTCAGTAGCATAAGAACATGGTTTTGGAAACAACTGGGTATTTTGTAAGGTCAATTGAGACCAGAAGGTGAACTTGAAAATTATGCTTGAAGTCAGAACTATCTGCAAGGGCACTTCAGAGAGTGAAATAAACTATCTGTATTCTACCTCTTTTTGCAAAATAGCTAAAATTCCAAGCAAATACCTGACTTAATATTTCTACCATGTACTTTGCCACACTTAAGATGAGTGTGCATGCTGTAATTATTAGGCTGTTAGATCCCCAGTCAGGAGCAACATGTTACTTGGCTGATTTCAAGCCAGGGGTGAGGTTAATAGGAAGGCAATGCAGGGAAGAATCAGCTGTCATGACCAACAGCTGAACAACAGAAAGTGGAATGCTAAAAAAATCCTTCTTGTTAGCAAAAATGTATTTGAAGTGTGATGTTTGTTTATAGCTACATTAAGCTACCAATAGCCACAAAAGTTTGGTACTAAAAAATTAGCAATCTGAGTCTGATTGTGTTGGGGGAGAGAGTCTTGCAGGATCAGGTCCTAGAAGAAGATGAGATGACAATATCAAAGCTAATTAAAATGAAAGCCTAGAGTGCTCGTCAGAGTAGAAGCTGCCACCTCCATTCCCACTCAGGGAATTAGAGGAGATAATTCTTCTCACATTTTCAGTTTCCCAAGCCTCCCTAAACCAGCACAGCAAGCCAAGTGTGCCCTAGGGCTCCCCAAACTCTCATGAGGTTAATTTCTCTCAGAAGAGTTCAGCCTTTGTTTTGGTTACCCTGGCAATGGTTTCTGCCTTTGAACATGGAGGTTTCATTTAGTTAGGCTAGCTAATAACCTTTGGATGAACCTATTCTCCATAAATGTGTCTCATCTCCTTTTAATGCCAACTAAACTAGTAATCGTCACTATATCCAGTGGCAGTGAATTTCACAAGTTAATCACTAATCTGTTACCCACTAACTGTATTGGGTGCCTGCAAGTTCTAGTATTAAGGAACAGGAATACAAATATTTCTAGATCTACTTTGTCCAGACCATGTCCTGTCATAAGGTTTTTTCCTGTCCTTAGTTGCTTTTTCTGCACTACCTTTGTAGACTCCACTAGCTCTCTGTATCTGGAATATTTAAAGAAATCCTTATGGATTGTCTTAATGATTTTAGTCAATATGCTCCTAATATTATGTTTTTGCCTGTGGTATTGTCAACTCAGGGGCCGTGGTGGTTCAGTGGTTAAGATGCTTAGCTGCAGACCGGAAGGTCAGTAGCTCGGCAGTTCAAGACCTGAGTGCCACGTAATGAAGTGAGCTCCCATCTCTGGTCCTAGCTCCTGCCAAGCTAGCAGTTTGAAAGCAAGAAATTGCAGGTAGATAAATAGGTACCACTTCGGTGGGAAAGGTAACAGCATTCTGTGCACCTTGGCGTTTAGTCATGCTGGTCAAATGACCATGGAAAAGTCTTTGGACAATGCTGGCTCTTCGGCCTCGAAACGGAGATGAGTACCGCCCCTTAGAGTCGGATTCGACTGGCTTTCGAGCAAGGGAAACCTTTACTTTTATTGTCAACTCACATTTATTTTCCTTAGAACTAAAGAGTATAGTTTTACATGAAGTTTTGTATCACATTATTTGTGGGATTCTCCCTAGTAGTTTGTTCAGTTTTAAGCAAAGGCTATATAACAGTGTTGCACTTACCTGCAGGACCAGACCCAGGTGTCTGGGCACCCTAGGTAGGCCAGCCTGTGGCGCCCACCCCACCGGGGATGCCAACCTCCCAGTGGGGCCTGGAGACCGTGGGGGGGGGGATGGTGGCGGGTTCTAACCCCCACCCCTTCCCTTGAGGCTCGAAGCGCCGGCTTTCCTGGGCACTCCACAGCTGTGGGGCACCCAGGAAAGCCAGGGAAGAGGTGGATGCTCTAACCCCCACCCCTTACCTTGGAGGCTCGGAGCTCCGGGTTTCCTGGGCACTCTGCAGCTGCAGGGCGCCCAGGAAAGCCAGGGAAGAGGCGGGGGTTCCAACTCTCGCCCCTTCCCTCGAGGCTCAGAGCGCCGGCTTTCCTGGGTGCTCCACAGCTGTGGGGCACCCAGGAAAGCCAGGGAAGAGGTGGGGGCTCTAACCCCCACCCCTTCCCTCGGAGGCTTGGAGCGCCGGCTTTCCTGGGCGCTCCGCAGCTGCGGGGTGCCCAGGAAAGCCAGGGAAGGGGCGGGGGTTCTAACCCCCGCACCTTCCCTCCCAGCGCCAGCTTCCCGAGGAGGGAGGGTGGGCAAGCTCCGCCGCCGCCTCCTGCGCCCCACCGAGGCACTCTTCACTGGCGGTGGTGGGGAGGCAGTGGGGAGGGGGGCTTTTGCGGGGGGGGGGCGCAATTTGGTGCCCCTGCAGCCAGCGTGCTCTAGGTGAGCGCCTAGCTCGCCTAGCAGGCGAGCTGGCCCTGCTTACCTGTAACTGTTGTTCATTGAAGTGTCTTCTGTGCAGGCACACATTGGGACTGTGCTTGTGCTTGTGCAGGCCAGGGGGTCCAAAGCTATTCCAGCAAATTCTAACACTCTGAGGGGAGCCTCTCCCCTGCAGATCTGTTAGAGGCTGGTTTCCCTGATCAGCAGTCACATTGTCTGCAGGGAGGGACCCCCTTTCCTTCAGTCCTCCCGAGCCACCACAGGTGCAGCCATATTAATACATCTAATGAACTCTCAGTGGGGCAGGAGGAAGGGAATGTGTACCTGCACAAAAGATACCTCAATGAACAACAGTTGCAAGTAAGTGCAACACTGTTTTTCATCTTCAGTCTTCTGTGCAATCCCATATTGGGAGACTATAAAGCTCCTTACCTTGGAGGTGGGTGAGTTCATTGGAAGAGGGAGTGCAAAACAGCTTTGACCACTGCTGAATCCCTTCTTGCACTGACATCCACAGAGTAATGCTTTATGAAGGTGTCTGATGATGACCACATCGCTGCCCCAGCAAATGTCCTCCAAGGGAGTGCCTCTTTGGAAGGCTGCAGATGCTGCCTGTGCTCATGTAGAATGTGCTCGAAGCTAATGGATATGAAAGTTTGGCTCTTTCATACTCGTTGGGTGGCCAAGACTCCACCTAGAAATAGTCTGAGCAGAAGCCACTTTCTCTTTTGAACTCCCAGAGTAACAAAAAGTCATTAGAATTGTCAGAAACTCTTTGTCCCACCTAAGTAAAATAATAAATACCTTTTAATGTCTAAAGAATGCAATGTTTTTTCAGCTTCCAAGGTAGGGGATGGAAACATATTGTTAGCACAATATCCTGTGTGAGGTGGAATTTTGAGACCACCTTCAGCAAAAATGCAAATTGGGCCCCAATACCATGTACCTAACCTGGAATTTAATAAATGGTTGGTCAGTTCTGAAGGCTGCCAGTTCCCCCACTCTCCTGGCTGACATTGCCACCAGAAAGGCCACCTTGGTGGACAGTAGTCTAAGATTGCAGGAACCTAGTTGTTCAAATGGGTTGAAGACAGTGCTGGGAAGGAGCCAATGGTTGTGATGCATGTCAGCACCAATGATGTGGGGAAACGCAGTCATGAGGTCCTGGAGGAAAAATTTAGGCTGCTGGGCAGGAAACTCAAGGCCAGGACCTCCAAGGTAGCCTTCCCATGTGCAGGGCCAGAGAGACAGGCACAGATCAGGAGTCTCAATGTGTGGATGAGATGATGGTGTAGGGGGAAGGCTTTAAGTTTGTTAGGCACCTGGATGCTTTTTGGAACAAGAGGGAGCTGTACAAAAGGGATGGTCTCCACTTGTCTCGAGAAGGAAACAGGCTGCTGGCACTTAAAATCAAAAAGGTGGCAGAGCAGTTTTTAAACTGAATATTGGGGGAAAGCTGGCAGGAGATGAAAAGTCTCTGGTTCAGGATGGCTCATCTCGGAGAGATGAGGGATAGCTGTTGTTTTTCTACAGGGAGGTGGATTGGAATTGTCCACTGAGACTATGGCTAGTGATATGGACTGCCTGACAAGGTCTCAAGATAGCAAGAGGAAGGTTGCATGCTTAACATGTATGGGACATTATAGGTGTTTCTATACAAATGCTAGAAGTGTCTGAGGTAAAATCGGGGAGTTGGAGTGCTTGGTGTTGGGGGGGGGTGAATAGACATTGTGGGTATTTCAGAAACTTGGTGGGATGAGGAAAATCAGTGGGATACGGTGATTCCCAGTTATATATTATATCAGAAGGATGGGAGGAAGGGTTGGAGGTGGGGTGGCTCTGTATGTATATAGAGAGGGTATATAGTCCAGTAAGATTGAGAGAGTAAGAGAATTGGATTTGCTTCTGGAAATGCTATGGGTTGAAATAGTGGGCCCAAAAGGAAACTTAACACTGGGAGTTTATTATTGCCCACAGATCAAAAGATAGAGGATTATAAAATGATGAATGAATTAAAGATAGCAGCTAGACAAAAAACTGTGTCATAATAGGTGATTTAACTACCCAAACATTGATTGGGTCAATATGTGTTCTAGTCAGGAAAAAGAGATAGAGTTTCTAGACACTCTCAATGACTGTGCTATTGAACAGATGGTCACAGAACCTACCAGGGGAGAGGCGATCCTGGATTTGGTCCTAAGTAATGCCCAAGACCTGGTGAGAGATGTAAAAGTGATTGCACCGCTTGGGAACAGTGACCATAATGTTATTGAGTTTAACATTTGTATAAATAGGGAGTTGCCCCAAAAGACTGAAAGTAATGGAAGCTGTAAAAGGTAAGATGGATTCCTTTAAGCGGTGGAAAGCTAGTCTCAGTGAGGCTGATAAAAGGGAACACAGGCCGTGGCAAATAAAATGCAAGTCTGTGATCAGGCAGGCAAAAAGGGAATATGAGGAGCATATCGTAAAAAACATAAAGACCAACAATAAAACTTTCTTCAAATACATTAGAAGTAGGAAACCAGCGAGGGAGGTAGTGGGGCCCTTGGATAACCGAGGGGTAAAAGGAGTACTGAAGGATGATAGGGAAATGGCTGAGAAGCTGAATGCATTTTTTGCCTCTGTCTTCACTGTGGAAAATGAAAAGTGCTTGCCCACTCCAGAACTGCTGGTTTCGGGAGGGGTGTTGAAAGTCCTGAGTCTGAGTTTCCAGTCTTGGCGATCGCCATGGCAGACGTCTTCTCCTGGGGCTCCAGGAGAAGCCTGCCAGTGCCTGCGGCTGGGTGGAGGCACAATCGTCCGTGCCACCCCAGGAATCCTTGGGTTGGACTTCTAGCCATAGGGTGCTAGAGAACCCCCCCGGCTTGACAAGCCAGAGAAGGGGGGGCTCCTCCAAGCCCTAATGGGCCCACTGCAGAGCATCCCAAATGGGAACAAGATCAGCACACTGGAGCAAGCATGCGGTGATCCAGCAATTACGAACGCAGAGAGACAAACACTAAAAATGTGGGTTGGAGTATAAGCAAGAATCACCCGCAAACATTGTGCCCCCCTAAAAGGAAATGAGGGGAGGGGGGGAAACCTCCTCCTGCTAAGGACTGCTTGCAAGCGATTTTAAAGTCAGAAAGGGGGGGGCGGTAGTAAAAAGCGATTAAATGGAAATAAAGAGACTGTGAGAGCTTACCGTTTTGATTAAGAACCTCCAGAGGCTTTAACAAACTTTGCATCAGCACAGTCGACCACCAGGAGAGGGAGAAGGAACCCCCGATGGCACCAAGGAGAGTGAAGAAGAAGGAGAGACTGGATCTTCTGATGAGGACTTGGACAGTTGAGAGGGAAAAGAGGGAAAAAGTAGAATGTCAATGTTCTCTGGACTACTTAAAATTATTTCATTCTAGGGCACAGCTCTTTATGAAACTGTCATTGCTGGTGAAATATCGGAATGTTTTATTAGCTATATGATCATTTTTGGCGAAAGTCAATTTGTATTCAAGAAGTAGAGTTTAAATTTTAAAAGGTATGCATGATCACCGATTCTAGGGTTTTTAGAGGGTTTTCTTTTCTTTCACCTGTAGACTGTAGTTTCCCCATCCCTAGTTCTCTGTGTATTGTAGACTCTTTTTTTTCCTGTATGTAGATTTAGAAAAAGCAATAAAAAATCCCCTTCGGGGGGGCAAAAAAAAGAAAGACCTGAGTCAGACTGAGGTGATGAGAGAGGAGGTCCTACGACTAATAGACAACTGAAGAACTGTTAAATCACCAGGCCCGGATGCCATACATCTGAGAGTTCTGAAAGAAGTCTAATGTGAACTTGTGGATCTCCTGACAAAAATATGTAATGTTTCATTAAAATCTGCCTCATTCCTGAGAACTGGAAGGTAGCTAATGTCACTCCCATCTTTAAAAAGGGTTCCAGAGGAGATCTGGGAAATTACAGGCCAGTCAGTCTAACGTCGATACCAGATAAACTGGTGGAAACTGTTATTAAGGAAAGAATTAGTAAGCATATTGATGAACAAAAACTATTGAGGCAGACTCAGCATGGGTTCTGTAAGGGAAGATCTTGTCTCACTAACCTGTTCGTGTTCTTTGAGGGGGTGAACAAACGTGTGGGTAAGGGGGACCCAATAGATGTTGTTTACCTTGACTTCCAGAAAGCTTTTGATAAAGTTCCTCATCAAAGCTCAAAAAACATGGGATAAAAGGATAAGTCCTTTTGTGGATCAAGAACTGGCTAGTCAATAGGAAACAGAAAGTGAGTATAAATGGGCAATTTTCTCAATGGAGGGTGGTAAGCAGTTGGGGTACCGCAGGGATCAGTACTTGGTCAGATGCTTTTTAACTTGTTCATTAATGATTTGCAGTTGGGAGTAAGCAATGAAGTGGCTAAATTTGTGGATGACACAAAGTTGTTCAGGGTGGTGAAAACCAGGGAGGATTGTGAGGCACTCCAAATGGATCTGTCGAGGATGGGCGAGTGGGCGTCAACATGGCAAATGGGGTTCAGTGTGGCCAAGTGCAAGGTGATGCACATTGGAGCCAAAAATCCTAACTATAAATACACATTGATGGGGTCCGAACTGGCAGAGACTGACCAAGAGAGAGATCTGGGAGTTGTAGTAAATAACTCACTGAAGATGTTGAGACAGCATGTGACTGCAATAAAAAAGGCCAATGCTATGCTGGGGATTATTAGGAAGGGTATTGAAAACAGATCAGCCAATATCATGATGCCCCTATATAAATCAATGGTGCAACCTCATTTGGAATACTGTGTACAGTTCAGTTACCACACCTTAAAAAGGATATTATAGCTTTGGAAAAAGTGCAGAAAAGGGCAACTCGCATGATAAAATGGTTGGAACACTTTCCCTATGAAGAAAAGTTAAAGTGCTTGGGGCTCTTTAGCTTGGAGAAATGACAGCTGAGGGGTGAAATGATCGAGGTTTATAAGATTATGCATGGGATAGAGCAGGTAGAGAAAGAGGTACTTTTCTCCCTTTCTCACAGTACAAGAACTCATGGGCACTCAATGAAATTGCTGAGCAGTCGTGTTAGAACAGATAAAAGGAAGTACTTCTTCACCCAAAGAGTGATTAACACATGGAATTCACTGCCACAGGAGGTGGTAGCAGCTACAAGCATGGATGGCTTCAAGAGGGAATTAGATAAATATATGGAGCAGAGAGGTCCATCAGTGGCTATTAGCCACAAGGTATGGATAAGGACTCTGGGGCAGGTGATGCTCTGTATTCTTGGTGCTTGGAGGGAGGGTCAACAGTGGGAGGGCTTCTAGTGTCCCGGCCCCACTGGTGGACCTCCTGATGGCACCTGGTATTTTTGGCCACTGTGTGACAGAGTGTTGGACTGGATGTGCCATTGGCCTGATCCAACATTGGCTTCTCTTATGTTCTTATGTAAGCCCTGATAATGACCACTGTGGCACTACAGGAGTGCACTGTGGGAATAAATTAAGCAATCCTTTCAAAAAACTTTTGGATGTTGGGTGTGAAGAATTTCCTGAATTTTATTATGAAATGCTGATATGGACTACCAAGTGTTCCTTGAGAGAGGAAACTGCTAATCCAGATTCTTTTAAAGATAAAAGATATTCAAAAACCAAGCCAAGAGGGCAATCTTCAGCCTGTACTCCCTGTGTGTTGGCCCAATTACTAAAATGAACCCATTTGCTAAGACCACCTAGTGGAAGGTCTACTAGCATTAAGCAGGACACTGATTACTTGATCTGACAACCTGAACTGTGAATGTTCAAGAGCCCTACTCTCAGTCTGAGTTTGCTGATCTCATGGTGGAGCATGGGTGCTCCTGGAGGAGATCTGCTGCTGAAGGCAGGTGTATATAAACTCCCCTGGACAGATCTAGAAGGATCAGAAGCCAAGCCTGCTGGGGTAAAAAAACTGTGACTAAAATGAACAGTGTATGTTCTCCCATGATCTTATTTTTTTTTTAACTTTCCCTAAGGACAAAATTTTATTAAATTTTTAACACAATACACAGTGCATACAAAACTTAACAAACACACAATAAAACAAACACATATAACACAAATAGGGGTATTAAGATCTCATAGTTAATACCTTAGCTGTGCCTGAAATTGCTCACTATTTACTAGTTTCAGCCTAAGTGAGTATATCTCATTTCATTTTTCTCTTATTGGGTTATATGAACATAGTTTATCTTATAAATAATCTTTCAGTTATATCTGCTTCTCCCTTGATCTTATTCAGCACTCTGGGAATGAGGGGAAATAGCAGGAAGGCATAGAAAAGAATGCCTATCTAGTGGATCTGAAATGCATCCCCTAGGGAGAGGGGGTCTATGTGTGCCCTGGAACAAAACATTGTATTGGAATGGGTGGTAAAGAGGTCTACCCTGGGAAAACCCCATTGTTGAAAAATTGGGGGGGATATTCTCCCCAACACCCATTCGTGATCTCAGTGGCAGATTAACCATTAAGCAGACTAGGCATGTGCTTAGGGCACCAGGGCCAAAGGGTGCGCCACAAAGTTGGGAAAAGGGTGAAAAGAAACAAAAATGAATGAAGATTTGTAAAGCAATTTTTTTTATATAAAACTAGTGCGAATTGATCATGGTGCACCCTAGGGTTATCTTCTATTTTTTGTCAGCAAGGTGCAGTGTCATCTGCTATGTTTAAAAGTAAAATGGATGTATTTAAAAGTAAAATGATGGCACCAAATTCAGTTGTCATGACAGTCATTTCAATGACCCTCTCTGCCCCTTTTTAATTTCAGCCCCACGTAAATGTCAAAACATGAAAAAGGGAATGAGCAAAAGAATCTGTCTGTTGTACCCAAGACAGGAAAGCTGACAGATTTCTTCTTACAAACTGCAGAGAAAGATGATCCAGATCATTTAGATCAAAACCAGTGTCAGTCTTCAGAGACAGGAAGTGAATCAAATCTATCTGCTTCATCAGAAACAGGCAGTGTTGGTGCAAGGCCAGATTTTCATGATGACATTGCACATGATGAAGTGCCACAACATGGACCTACTTCCACGACAAGATGTGTAAATGCTTTTGAACTGTCTAAGAAGTTTAGAGAACTGACCAAGGATGAAATGAACAAAGCTAATGTGGGATGAATTTTATGGTGATGATGTGACTTATTGGGTTGCTTGTGGACCCAGTGATGTTAGCACCACAGTGGGCCATTTGACAAATTGTGTCTCAATTTCATCAGTGGGAATCCAAAGAGATACAGTTCACAGAAGATATTTTTTGGAATAAAAGCCAATGGTGAACACTACAAGAGAGAATGGCTGTTGTACTCTCCTTCAAAAGGATCAGCTTATTGTTTTGTTTGTAAACTATTTGCACCCAAAGCCTCAACACATTTTGCTAGAAATGAGGGATTCAGTGACCAGCGAAATACTGCTGTAATTGACAACCATGAAAAAAGTACAACTCACCGAGATGCCATGTTGACATATTTAACTCGGAAACAAGGCTTAGGCTTGACACAGCCACTGGGAAAACAAATTGAAGAGGAATACAATTACTGGGAGAATGTGCTTCAGCATGTTGTAGCAGTCATTTGCACACTGGCTGAATGAGGATTGGCATTCCGAGGAAAAGTGGAAAAATTTGGGTCTCTCAATAATGGGAATTATTTGGGGCTACTCGAATTGATAAGTCGGTTTGATCCATTCTTGGCTGCTCACATATCACGGTATCGCAATGCTGGAAAAAGGCAACCCTTTGTACCTGTCTAAAATGGTATGTGAGAAACTTATTGAGTTAATGGCAAAGAAAGTGCACTCTGTCATTGACGAAATTAATGTTTCTGGGTACTTCAGTCTGTCTGTGAACTCAACGCCTGCTCTTTCACATGCTGACCAACTGAGCATAGTGCTCAGATACTTGCAAGATGGACAGCCAGTTGAATGATTTATCACATTTTTGGAATTACAAAACCACACTGGTGAAGTTACGGCACAGCAGGTGTTGAAGTACTTATGTGATGATTGTAAATTGGATTTTGCTAAATACACAGGGCAGTCATATGACAACAGGTCTGAACATTACAATGGCACACAGCAAAAACTTTTGGATGCAAATCAGTTTGCCATTTATGTACCCTGTGCAGCTCATTCACTAAATTTAGTTGGATGAAGTGCTGTGGATTGCTGTCAAATTGCAGTAGATTCCTTTTCCACTGTACAAATGCTCTACACATTCTTTTCAGCCTCAACTGCTTGGTGGAGAATTCTCAAAGACTGCATTGGAAATGAAAAAGTGTTGAAATCACTTTCAGACATCAGACATGCTGTGGCAACTGCAGCAATTAGGTAGCCAAAGCTTGTCTTAGTTTGTACAGTATATTGTGTTATCATATGAATAAATTTTTGTATTGCTGCAACCTGCATTGTATATCTGGTCAGACAGGTCAACAATTAAAATCGACTGAGTCAGTGTGGAAAGGCGGGGGGCACCAAGACTGGTCAGTGCTTAGGGCACCAGTGAGCCTTAATCCGCCCCTGCATTTTCTGAATGTCCTAACCTGTTGATGTCTGCTTTTGTGTTGGCTGCATCAGCGACATGTACTACATGAAGGGAAGACTCATGGGTGATAATCAGTTCCTATATGAAAGTGGCCTCCCTGCAAAGGGCCAATGACAATTGTGGTCGCATTGCCCGTAATAATCTGGATGGCCTTCCCTCTGATGAGTTCTGTGAAGGAGGTAAGGGCATAACATATAGCATGCAATTCTAAAATATTAATATGTAAGCCATTTTCTTCAGGTAAGCATATATCTTGCACAGGGAAAGACTCATAATGAGCTCCTCAACCACATAATGATGCATCAGAAGTAATGGAGAGTTGTGGTATTCTTTCCCCAAATGGTACCCCTGTAAAAAGGGTATTATCATGCATCCAGCAGCTCAGCTGGTGGACTGGGGGCCATGGAGTTAGTGTGTTGCGAATGAATGGTTGCGTAGAACTTGTTCAGGAACCAATTTTGTAAAGGCCACATCTTTAAGCGGGTTGCGGTTGAGGCCATGACCCCTAAGAGTTTCTGGAAAAAAAAGAGCTGACTGGAATCTATTGTTAACCAGGATTATGATTAGTGCCTTAATATGTAAGGTTCTGTCTATAGACAAAAAAGCCTTATCCACTGTGTCATCCAAGAGAGCACCAATAAAGGAAGGTATTGGGGAAGGCTGCAGGTGAGATTTCTCATAATTAATCCTAGGCCTGATAAGTATGTAAAATCAATGACCTGTGACTCTAGTTTCGTTTGCAAGGATGCTGTCACTAGCTAGTCATCTAGATAGGGGTAAATAGAACACCCTTTCATCCTTATATGGGCTATTACCATGGCTACGCACTTCAGAAAAAACCTAAGGGGCAGTTGCCAGGCCAAACAAAAGGGTCACGTATTGGTAAGAAATACTGTTATATTTAAAACGCAAAAATCTGTGATAACTAGGGTGCACTGCAATATAAAAGTGTGCATCTTGGAGATCAAGCACAGAAAACCAAGAGTTTAATGTTAACATCTGCAAAACTGATTGTAACAATAACATTTTAAACTTTCTAAGAACCAGGAAAAAAATTAGGGCCCTTAGGTCTAGAATAGGTCTGAGACTGCCTTCCTTTTTAGGTACTGTGAAAAACCGCAACTAGAATCCTGTGATGGAGTCTGAATCTGGGACCTTTTAGACTGCTCTCTTTGCTATCAGGGATGAGAGCACTTGTTCCTACTCTGGTAAAGAATTATTCAGGGCCTGGTCTGGATGCTGAAGGAGTGGCCTTTATAAAAATTCTAATCTGTAATCTATACTAACTATTGAAATAACCAAGTATTATTAGTAATCTGTTGCCATTTTGCACTAAAGGGTGCTAGTCTGTCCTTAAAGAAAACAGGTGCCTGCCCCATACCCAGCTCTAGTCAGAAAGCACCTTTTGGAAGCTACTGTTGCTCTTTAGGCAAAGTCTGGTGCTGAGGCCCTGACTGCCTAGCCTTATGGTAAAGCCTACGTCTACTCTGATTCATGGGTCCTGGGAAGCACTGTTGTGTAGGATACTGCAGCACCCTCTATTGTTGCTGAAGGCATCTAAAAAGGGCAACTGATATTGATGATATCTATGCACCTGTCAGGATCTGTATGGAGTTGCTGATCCTGGTGTGATTCCAAATGACTGAGCTGATTGTTCTTTTTAAACTGAGAAAGGAACTTGTCGGTGGAGGAAGCAAACACCATTGTCCCTTCAAATGGCAGGTCCTCAACCTTCTGTTTGGTCTCAGGCAGGGCTGTTGAGCGTAGCCAAGCATGCCATCTTAATATGAGTGCAAAGGCCATTGCCCTGGAGGAGGCATCAGCAGAGTGCCTGTCTGCATTGATTTGCTGCTTGGAAAGGCGCACTGCCTCCGCCTGTAGCAATTTTGCCAGGGCCTTTTTGTCATCAGGCAAGAAATCTATTTGGGTGGCCATCTTCTCCCAGAGGAAAAGCTGATAACCCCCATGATTGCATTATAATTAGCAAAGCACAGGTTAAGGCCACAGAAGAATAGGCCTTTCTGCTGAGAGGATCGATTTTTCATCCTTCTTTATCAGCTGGAGGCTCATGGACTCCTGTGCATTGTTTGGCCTGCATTTCCTCAGCTATTAGAGATGAAGCTGGGGGGGTGTCAAAGTAGATAAGAATGTCCTTTTTGCTGAACTCTATAAAAGGACTCAACCTTCTTTGATGCGGCTGCCATACTAGATTGTTTTTGCCATAGGGTTGTTGAAATGACACCAATGCCCTCCAGCATAGGAAAGGCAATCACACCCAGTGAATTTGTAAATTTTACTCAGGATCTTGTCATGAGGTCTTGGGTTGTTAGAGGTCACCTCTAGGTCCAATGATTTCACCATCCTCATCATCTGTTATTAGGTGAGACGGGGCCAGGGTCTCCCAATGTATTGTCTAGTGATGTTTCTGATGGTAGGTCTGAGTCTGGACCCAAGGGCGATTTGGCTCCTTTATCCCCTTCTTCAGAATCTGAATGTCCCGTATGAGGGTGGGAAGACGGTACTGGGGGCAATCCACAGGTGGACCCCTAGCCTCTTTTCCTGTAATCGAGGGGTATGTTGCCTCTAAAAGAGTTCTCCTTTGTTGCCAGTCACCCCATTCCTGAGGTCTGGGTGATGGTGCATAATATGGGTAATTCTGCCATGGCAGAGGTGGTATGGAAGCTTGCCACAGAGCCAGAGAGAATGATTCTGAGGGACAATTAGACGTTGGAAGCACTAAAGCACCCTGGCCAAGCTCTAGCTCGCCTTCAGATAAGGAACAGGCAGGTGAAACATCCAGGGAAGGTGTCCAAGGCGGAAGAGCCTTATTCCATTCTGACAAAACTGGGTCAGGATTGATAGGAACCGAAGGGCCTTGTCCTGGAAGCTTTTTGGAATTAACACACTGTTTCTCCTTATGCTATGGAACGTGCCTTTTTTGGTGTAGGTTATTACTATTATTATTAATAATTCAATTTATGAATTGCTCCATCCCCGTAAAAACAGGGTTCTGGGTGATATACATCAACAATAAAACAGATAAAATCAAATATACAGTTAAACATGTAATTAAAAACCTAAAATCCCTTTATGGTCAGGGGCCTGCCTACCTGAGGGACTGCCTTTCCCCGTATGTTCCCCAGAGAGCACTGTGATCAGGAACACAAAACCGCCTGCCCCCCCCCTGGACTTAGGGATGCCAGGTTGACATCAACTAGGGCCAGGGTGTTCTCCCTGGTGGCACCAATGCTCTGGAATGAGCTCCCCTGCAAGATCAGGGCCCTGTAGGACCTCCAGCAATTCCTCAGGGCCGTGAAAACAGAGCTTTTATGCCGGGTGTTCTAGTAGCCGATACTACATCGGCTGAGCTGCACTTGCACTTCATTATATGACACTGCCATACACAAATGGTTTTAACGGTATTTATATGGAATTGAATTTAGGCATTTTATGTATGTACTCATGTTGGTTTTATGGTTTTATGTAAGCCGCCCTGAGCTACCTCAGTGGGAGGGTGGGGTAAAAGTCAAATTAATAAAAATAAATAAAATATACAGTTAAACATGTAATTAAAAACCTAAAATCCAAGATGGTGCCTTAATCAATCTTATTCTTATACTGTACTGTTGAGCAGGAAAAACAGCCTCTAACCAGCTCTGCAGAGGAGGGGCTCCCCTTGAAGTGTTAGAATTTGCAGGGATAGCTATGGAGAGCCTCTGATGGCTGGCCCATGCCAGCGCAGTCCCAATGTGGGACTGCACAGAAGACTGACGATGAATAGAGATTTATCAGAGGCCTCTGATATTAATTTCAAAAATCTTTTAACCTGGCATCCTATTTGCATTTAGTCCATCACATTGTCTGCCCTGGGATTATTCTTAATATAACCTTGTACATTTCAAGAACAAAGGAAAAAGCCCTGATGCATCTATGATCTCCATTTGCACATGTTTATTATTCTTCCATTTGGTGGCCCACTTAGTGGCCAATTGATGCAGAACACTACCAGTATCAGTTACATGGACAACCTTTCCAATTCATTGACATTATAGCAAGAATACTGAATACCTAATGCTCAAGTATCATTCTATTAACAATGCTGCCTGTCACTGACACCCTACAGCAATCACAAATGATTTTTCAAATTGCACAAATGTAACCAAACATTGCAGCAGCATAGTGGGCTCTAAGATCACAATGCATTACTACTGAGAATGATTTAGATAGCCATATTATTTGAAATCCCATGGCGCACATGCAATTCTTACACTGACAATTAAAAGCTGATCAAGAACCTTAGGCCTTGAATTCTAATGATCTGATTGGACAATACATTAAATGAGAGTTGGAAGTTTTCCACAACCTAATTCATCTTTAATGTGTGATCCGATGCTCACAAATCAGCCCCTTCCCAGCACATGCAGAGGAAAAAGGTGCTTCATCATTGCCTCCCTTTCATCCCACACATTTTCACTAGCAGAAAAGAGTTGTGGGGGAGGGCTGCTTGTCTTACTACCAGTTCCATATTTGAATCAGACAGAAATTCTGGCTCCTCTTTTTGCGTATCTTTTCACATCCTCCACACAGTTCATAGTCAGCATGGACCTGACCAAGCACACCCAATCAAGTGTCAGCTTCCATTAGAAGACTTCCATTTGTGCAAATGTTTAGGTGAAATATAGCAAGGCCTTCTTACACAGATTTACTCCTCTGGATATCTATGCCTGTGGCCAAGAAATATGAACCCATATTCTTTTCATCACTTTTTTTTTAGTAAGCATCATATGCATATAGCTGGTTATATATCACATTTAGTTAATGTAGTCTAAATACATTTATTACAGCAGACATTTTGGATGGGAAGATCAAATTAAAAGATTGGTTTGAACCCAGAAAAAGATCACAGATTTTTGCTAATTCCTCCTTCCTGCTGTTGTCTACAGTTAGGAACTGTCAAAGTTGACATTTTGCTTTCTTTTGTATGTTAACAAGTGCAAACCAAGTATTCAAACCAAGAACAAATTTCCATCTGCCTCTGGTTAATGTACGTCTAACAGTGGCCCTGTCTTGCAACTCTGTTTTATCAGATTAAGACTTGCCCTTCAGTTCCTAGTCTTCCTGCATTGAGGCCTCGCTCCTTTTATGTACAGACTTGCATTGCAGGAATCTGCAGCCAGCTGCGCCTATGTATAGCAAGCCACATCTCTCTGCACATTTACTACCTTTGTATATATCTTAATGGGTCAGTGATGGCATGGTGAGAAAATGTCAAGCATGCAGCTGTTTTACCCTGTCCAAAGAATGTGAAGCAATGGAAATGGAGGAGGGGGCTATTTTATAGGAAAAAAAACATTTTGAACATAATGGCAGTTTACTTCCCCCCCCCAAGTGTAAAACAATTGGCAATGCCAAAAGGTTAAAACTATGCTAAGCACATACTTTAAAAAGTACAGCTGCCTATTATTTTTCTAAAATGCCCAAAATACTTTAACCCAAATCCTCCACCATAGGGGGGAAAGCACCCTCTTAAATACAAATAAAGGATACCATTTCAAACTCCTCCCTTCAGTCATGCTCATACCGTGCCCTACTTTTTAGCTTGCTTTAGCACTTAGGAGGCAAGTGGCACTGGTGAAACCAACCCTTTAGGGCATGCATATCTGGTGTTTTTTTAAAAAAAATGCAAATTCTGTAATCAGGGTCAACATTTTTTCATATCAAGAAGTGTTGCTTTGTCATCATATCAGTTCAATGTTTTCTTATTCTGAATTAAAGTGCTCTTTGTTTATTGTGGACAAAGAGCTATGTAGAGTGTTGAAACCATAACAGAACCTGTTGGAAATACCACTGCATCTCATCCCCCCTCCACTTCTGAAACTTTGGCAGGCATTTCCTACACGTTTGTGAAAGTGCAGTGTTAAAATACAGAGCTAGAACTGGGAAGGCCTGGGTTCAGAGCCCCTCTCTGTGATGAAGCTCATGGGCATATCTCAGAGAGCTGTCATGAGGATGAAATTGGGCAAGAGGCATAATGCATTCTACCCTGCACTCCATGGAGGAAGGTTTATTTATTTATTTATTTTCATATTTGTATCCCTCCCATCCTGTGAGTGGGCTCAGGGCGGGTCACATAATCTCAAATAATACAATAAGGTTTAAAGCACAATGAAACATTACATTATAAACATTTAAAATCAGTAGTTATAGCTGCTGGTACAAATTCCGGCCCATTAATACTGATTGTTATGGCTGGTTGCTGGCAGATGGGTGGCCAGTAGGTAGGAGACAGCAACCTTAGGGAGGCCATATGTGGACACCCATTGCCTCAACCAAAAGCCTGGCAGAACAGCTCCGTCTTGCAGGCCCTGCAGAACTGAGTAAGATCCCACAGGGCCCTGATCTTGATGGGGAGCATGTTCCACCAGGTGGAGGCCAGGGCAGAACAGGCCCTGGCCCTGGGCAAGGCTAAACAGAGGTCTTTTGGGCCAGGGACCACCAAGAGATGTTGATTACTAGAGCATCAAGCTCTTTGAGGCATATACAGGAAGAGGCGATTCCTTAGCTAAAAATGTGATATGTATGTTTGCTTGGGCTAAAAATGTGATATGTATATTTGTATCCATGAAATCCATGAAATGCAGACACTAGCTTTAAAAAAAAAAAAAACACCTGCATTTCTCAGGGCATTGAACCTGTGACTTTGTAGAGAATACACACAAAACACACAGTATCCACAACCTTAGTTACTGAAATATTGAATAGTTGTGAAAGACATTTACATGCAAAAAAGGCATTTGCAAACAAACAAATAAAAAAACACTTGGCAGGTTGCTAGAAAATTCACATGTCTGACTTTGGAACAACTAAATAATTCATTTCCTGGATTTCCCTACAAAAATGTTCATAGGGATAGTTTTACCATAAGACACTTGATATATTACATTTGTAAATTGTCTTTGCACACTCCACAGGAAGTGCTCTTTGTTTATTGAAGTCAGTAGGATTTAATTCTGAATAAACATAACAATGGCACATACTCTTAAATTGCTGCCACTGTGCCTAACCTAAAAATAAACCCAGTCAACAACAGATTGTAGACAGTGTTCTACCAAGCAACCATGTCCCTTAGGATTAAATAAGCTTCCTTAATGATAATGGCCATATAAGAGGGTCACAGTATTGCTTCATGGAAGACAGTGCATAATGCATTTTAGGGAACTGAAAATGTAGGGAGCCTGTCATGTTAGATAAACATTCACCAGTGCATGGTGGCTATTTGTATAACTTAACAGTGGTAAGAGAATCTTTCCACTTTATCATAAGCACTTGCAATCATAGGTGATCAGAAGAATGGCCTTTCCACTTGAGACACTTCAATTTGTGCAGCTTACCTGCCCTTCTACTCACAAAGCCATACAGTCTAAACCTGTGGTATGCAAAGATGCAGTAATCTGAGTACATCTTCCTGTTTCTTACACACAATAACAAGCCTGTCTGTAACACATTTGGGAGATGTGATAGCCATTCACTGCCATTATTGGGAACAAAAGTAAGCCCACGATGACTGCATGCAATGTGAGAAACGACTCCTCACTTCCCATACTGTGCAGCTGATGGTGAGTTTGGTGTAACAGTTTGAGTGTTGGACAGACTGCAGAGGTCCAGGGTCAAATCTCCTCTAAAACATGATGCACATGAACCTGGGGGCATCTCTCTAACCTATCTTACAACATTGTTCTGATAAAATGGGAAAGGTGAGAAGAATGCAAGCAAGCTTGAGCTTCTTGGAGGAAGGAAAGTACAAAATATAGTAGATAGTTATCTACTGAAGTGAAGAAATTATACAGAATGCAGTTTCTCCTTCTTATTCCAGATGGACTCCATTTTTTTCCTATAAAAAGGAGGGAGCACTTCCAAACAATATTAGCTGAATCACAAACTCAGAGTAACTTTGCACCCGATAGGGGAGGAGGATGTTCTCTTTTATCAACAAGGTTACTCAGCAATTCATTATATTACCCAATCAAGGGCATTAAAGCAACCCAAAAATGAATATGATTACTCCTCTAATAGGTTACACTTGCTGCCGAGGGAGACTGACTGACTTCATTTAGATGAACGGCTATGGCATGAAAATACAGCACATGTCATTATATATTTCACAGCTGGGATCTCTTTTTTTTTTTTTTTACAGTATGTAACTTCAGCTCCTTATGATGTGAACATCTAAAAGGGTAACCTACTGTACAGAAGCACATGCTTTAATTCAAAGAAAATCCATCTTAAGTGACCCGTACAAGGTTTTCCTTTCCATCAGAGATAAAAAAAGCACTCAGGGTCGCTTAACACAGAGCTCCTGCAGGCTAAAACTGAAGAGTGACAACTGAGGACTGCTATGACAGAATTCTAGGATGTCCAATTCCACAAGCACTCAAGAGTCAGAGCTCACGTTCAGCAGCAACAGGCTAAAGTCACAGCCACATACAGCACACACCAAGGAAGGCAACTGCAAAGAGAAGGTATACATTGGACCACTGATGGGGGGATATGGAAGAGGATTGGGGTCTGGCAGAGAAATTACTGGGGATTTCAGCACAATCCACATCTTAATCCATAAAACTGGGAGATCAAAATTTAGAGTCTGTTATATTAATTCAAGCAACACAATACACCAAGGTTATCTTCTATGAAATTTCTCATACAACAATCCATTTAGTTTACTATACACATGGGCAATGCTTGCAAGGCCTATTAGTTTCAACAGGCCTACATGTAATCAAAATCTTCTCTGTTTCTTGGAGCCACTTTTTGAGAAGCATAGAGGAACTGCAAGTCAGAGAGGAATACACCTCAAAAGCCCTTGCCCATTCAGAATTCTCCCACACAGGTCTCTGTACCCAGGCTCTTGGTCATAAATGGCTCTGTGTATACCCGGTGCAATGTACCTGGGCTCAAGGTGTGGTTTGAAAAGAAGTGATCCAGCAACCTTGCTGAAACTAAGCAAGAATGGGCTTTGTCAGGGCCCTGATAGTACCCTTATGTATGCCACCTTGAGTTCCACAATAAAAGTTTTATTAAATTACTAAATGAAAGATACGTGCCAGGGTAACTAGTATTCTATACCACATATAACTGAACTTGGTACCAAGCCAAATTATGCAAAACTGTAGACTTTGTTTTTGTTTTATTCATAATTTACTCTGCTTTGGCTAATGAATGGTTGGGGCAAAGAGTATGCATTGTGTTCCCATTTTGAACTTCTGCTTGTACACATGCATGTACACACACATTTTTTCAGAGTACATCAAATATTGCCTCCACATCTTTAGGATTAAATCTACAGCTACAAACAGGCTTTAAAAAATGAACATACAGCCTGCCTATAAACACACTGGCTATAAACACACTGGCTGAATAGCAAACGGAGTGACTTGCAGATTTAAAATCTGCAGTCTTCGGCATGAACACTTAATTACTCAACTATCTATATTTATTTCTCTAACAGCTGGTTTAAGAAAGATGCTTCTAATATTGAACTAATTATTTAATTACATTTATCCAAGTGTTCATTCATTCACTTTCTATACATTTAAGTTTTGATTAAATGCCAAAAGAACAAACTGATTTATTTTCTTGTTCTTTTATAAGTATGCAAAGTCTTCATGCTATAGAAACTATACTTTAAAATCTTAGCTTTAAAATGTATTTCTAAAACACTGAAAAATCTAAAAACGGACATTTCAAAAGAGTTCTTTCAAAGAGATTATTCTATCAAGCAATTACATATTTACTGTAGTGTGAACATGTTAATAAACCTCATCACAGTGTTCAAAATAAAATACACAGCTAACATACAAATATCTGAGTTTTCAACCTACTTTTAAGACTACTGTAAGTTCTGAATACTATTATATGCAATGGCAGTAAAGTAAGGCACAGTAAACAGGGGATATTACCTGTTCTTAGTACAATGCTTTTACTAACAAACCTCTCTGGACGTTCTAAAACTGTTCCTGAACCTTTCCAGACACAGGGTTTGCCTTTAACCCCAAGGTTCAGGACATATATCAGTCGTAATAGGAAGCAGAGGATCCTGAATTATGAACTCACCAGAGGCTTTATGCTATAATGTGCAGAATACTTCAGGAATGGTGGGGAGGAATATCTTTGAACCTGGCTGTACTAAAAGGGAATCCTTTCCTCTTTGCTTAGCTGCACTGCTGCTCCTCTCAGCAGGTATACAAAGAAAGGCAGGTGTGACATTCTTGCTCTCTACACATGTAAGCTAGCAACAGATCCTTCCAAACACCAGCAAAAATTGGCAGCTCTATAGAAATTCATAACCCATCTATGAGTTGTCACTGTTCCAAAAGCTTTTGTGATAAACAATTACACCTTGTTGTAAATAATGAACTACCCCATTCCAAGGATGTAAAATATTTCTTCTTTATGATGGGAGTTTAAATTCCACATCAGTGAAATTTGATACAAACAGTGATGAGAGATCTTTTCTGCAATAATCAACATGGTTAATTGAAATCCCCCCAACACTTTCTGGATAGTTCTTTCATAGCACTAAACTTGTGAAAGAAATCAAACTGCACATTAAAACAAGAATTTTTAAAAGTTTATCCAATTTCAAACAGCGCTTTCTGCCAATGGTACTATTTCATATTTACCTAGGTGCACTTACCTGTCTGCATTTTATTCAAGTATACAGCCCTATTCAGTAGTGTACATTGGGTTGACCAGTAAGGAGAAATACAATTCATTGTTGCTTTGTCCTCCACATTATTCCTGATGGGGCAGCAGCAGAAGCATAGGTGGGTGGGTAAGGGAGGAGGGAAATCCCATTCTGTCACTTTCACTCTACTGGTGGTGCTTTGGATCTAACCTGATATCCATACCAGAGACAGAGTAAATATTCAGTATCAGAGAATTCATTATTTAAAAACTAAAGGGAACAGTCTGGATTCTATCTACATTTTCAACTGCAGGGTGTGTGTGCTTTAGAAGCTTCCTCCTCCAACTGCAAATCCTCCATTACTCCTCTCCCCACAGGCAGGATTTCAGGGGGCATGGAAGGCAGCAGTAGGCAAGGAGAATCAGATACCACCATCACTCATTCTAATGGTGAAAGTACCTTCCACAAGCACAAAACACATGTAGGACCCCAACCAATATTTACAGCATTTCTGATTTTCCATGTCAATGATAACTAATAGCAGGCAGAGTGGCTCCAGAGAAATCAATGTCTCTTAAACCATCCTTGCTGCCTCAGTTACAGAATTACTATAAATATTGCAGAATCATTCTAGACTATTTAACTCTTCATTTCCACAGTGCTATTAAATACAGGCAGGGGAACTTTGTCGCTAATCTTTCAACACAAAGCTCCCACTGCACAATCAGCCTTTTGCTTATCCCTTGGGGATTAGGGAAGATGTTGCTGAGATCATCATGTATGAGGCTTTTCAAAGGACGGGGGGGGGAGTGCCAGCTCTGGAGAGCCTTTTTCTTTTCAAAGAGCCAGCACTGGTTTGAAAATGGTAACGAATCAGAAGAAAGACATATCGCTTACTATTATGAAGCCTAATTAGGCTTTATTAGGAGTTCGCTCCAGTTTGGCCTGGATTTCACCCCTGGAAAATTTAAAAAGTGAAAATCAGCCATTCAGTGTTACCCATACAAGACATTAACATATATATCCAACGACCACCACCGTAGAAATCACCTTACTGAATTTAGACAGCTTCTTGATAGCTTGCAAAAATGAGTCAGGAAGGCTGCAAAGAGTACAATGAATAACAAGGTGACACTTGTACTGAGATATGAACACACTAACACCAGTATGCTGCTGCCTATCCTAAAATTTCAAGTAATAAGGCCAGAAAGTACAATGTACAGGTCTTAGAAGTGAGAATTTAAACCACATGGCATGCATATATACAAGAAAGAAGATCTAATAAGTTGTGTGAAAAATGTAACTGCTTTTAAAGCAAGATTAGAGATCACGTTTGTTTTTATTTACTGTGTGGTACAGTAAATTAACATTTGATCTAGTGACCATTATTTGGCATACAATGAAGTGACTAGGGAACTCATTCAGATTTTATAAGTTTACCAATATGAAGAACAAAAATGGAAGATATATCACCACTGAGATTTTTAAAAATGAACCATCATAAAGTTGCAGCAATTTTCATTGAAGCACACTGCATAGAAAATCAGATTTCCCCAGGTTCTTCCTCTATACAAGTTGATTACTTTAAATTTGATTAGTTCTGCAACCACTATCAATTGACCTGCTAAAAACAGTCATGTGGGTATCCCAAATTTTAAAACTGTAAACTTTAAGCTGATTATTTAAGTCAAGATTTAGCATATTTAATAAACAGCTTAAATGTCATAACGATGTTATGTACTGTGTAAGTTTTCCAGTAGCAAAAAATATTTTGACTGAAATATTTGATTAAGAAGTTCAGTAAAGCCCACTGTATGTTGTTTATTTGTTAGAAAATTCAGAGGTTACTTGGAAATTATTTTATTGGGATATCTATGAATATTTTACACTATGACAGCTCAATAGTACATACCTCCCTTATATTGCTAATTCTTAAAAAAAATTACTCAAAACTGTTAATGTACTAATTTTGGTATTCCCAAAGAACTGTGCAGGAGTTGCCCCTGTTGCTCACCAGTAACTTCAACATTCACCTTTAACTGCCCACTTTGACTGATACTGTACGTACTCATGTGACTAACTTTATGAAACAATGCCTTATTAGAAC
This sequence comes from Gekko gecko, assembly GCA_029375565.1. Lineage (NCBI taxonomy): Eukaryota > Metazoa > Chordata > Lepidosauria > Squamata > Gekkonidae > Gekko > Gekko gecko. The sequence continues at coordinate 121,740,031 of JAPDNY010000006.1, read as the reverse complement.
GCAAAAAGGTCCCACTAGAGTAAACTTCCCACCCCTCATCATTGGTTAGCTTGAGAGACCTTATTAGTTTACCATCACCCCTGGATACACAACATTAAATCAAACAATTTCCCCATGTGTATTAATTAAAACCTCTTGAACAGTCATATCTATTAAACATTGCAAAAGGACACAAGCCTTCATCAGGGGACTTGAGATGTCTTTATTCTACAGATGTTCCCTTCTCTACTCATAATCTCCACTGCCCAAGGACTGATAGCAATGGCCTTTTATCCATAAACCAACTTAACGGTTTCAATAAATTAGTGAATCTATACTATGTCACAAAGATATACATTTGCTGATTAAGAATTCCATTTCAAATCAGGGGACCATATTACAACCTATATTGCTGACATATGGGGAAGGTAGAATATTTCATTTGAATCAGAGCAGTTTGTGTAGGACTGTAGAACAGTTCTGTGGTCACCAATGTGTGGAATAATTGCAGCACACCATAAAAACTCCAGGCAGAAACACCCAAGACTCCCAGTGCCAGCCTAGTTAAAAGGACCATAACCAACAATCCATGCAACAAGTGTCACTGTAATCTGAGTATACTTAGGATCAAAGTGACATAGTGACATAAATTCATGCTGCAGCACTTGTGATACCAGCCAGTGAGTATGTGAGTATATGTAAATAATTCATTAATTCAAATGCAGTTTTCAATGAACATTACAGCTGCAGATAAAGCCTTCTTTATATCAGTTATATATGAACTTGGAAAAAAAACAGAAGAAATATTCTCCTTATACTATTGCAGAATCCACTGCAGCAAGAGATAAATTTGCTCAGTGTAAATGGATCACCCTAGAAACATCTTTACAGAGTGGAAGAATATAACCAAATGCAGAAAACAGATTCAAAGTTTTAGACAGACTTAATTGCATGGTCAGGACTGGTATCTTGCAAATCAAAACAATAATGCTTCTGATGGGGTAACCAAGAATTTCCTCTCAGCAAGAAGCCTGGTTCAGATTAAGTTGAATCATGTGCCCATACAAGATGCCTTAAGTATAGGTAAAACTGCTACAAGGCTTGGCAAAAGAAATTTTTGCTGCTGACAAACCGGTAGGAGACGTAAGCTCCAAAGGAAACTTGCATATATTTTAATCATCAAGTTCTTCATCTACCCCTTCTTTTAGTTTCTGGGCTTCAGACAATGCAATATATATCATGTTTATTGTACAAAAGGTTTGAAACACCAATCTGAGTGCTGGTGAATTGTCCAGGGACAGTAGGACACTGCCATTGCTTGGTATTTCTACCATTACTTATGTTGAGCACTGAAAATTGCACTTGCTCAGAAGTGATGATGTAATTCACTGCAATTTAAAGCAACTTACTCTGAAAATCTTTCTGAAGACATTCCTACCACCATAAACTGATGACAAGCTGTGGATTCAATACATTTAGGCTGACAGGGTTGGGAAAGAGAACCAAGTGCATTAAACACAGAGTTCAACCACTGGTATCTGCATAACAGCAACTTATGATTTGAACCATCATTCTGTAAAATATATTCATTTATGGATTAATTAAATGAACAATTTAAATATCCTCAAATTGTTTTGAAGCAAATTATCTGCTAAGTGAGATTGTCCACATGACAAATGGTTTTTGAGTTTTATTACAACAGCACTATAAAATCCATCTGTTACAGTGCGTAACCTCATCGAACAAACAAATGTGCTGACCTATCAAAAGTGACATAACAAGCACCACATTCCAGCTGAAACAACTTGATAAATCATAGCCCTTAAATGCTTATGTTTGGATTCAGTTTTTTATACAAGATTTAGTGTTCAATAAAAATTAAATCTTTCTCTTTTAAAAGACCTTTGCATTTAGTTATCTTACAGGTTTCAAAGAGATAATTAAAAACACAGGGTATGTACTCTGGGAATACATAATTCTCTATTAGCTGACCAATTTTGGTAGCACAGTACATAGAGGTATACTGGCATTTGAGTCAGACATTAGATTAGCTTTCAGCTTGCTGGCCACCCCAACAACGGGGGGTAGTCTGGAACCTATCCCTGGGAAAGAGCTTGTATAATGAGCAATCCGTTTGCCTGGTGTTTTATCCACACTGGGTGGCTTAGGTACTCGCTTACAAATCCAAGGATGTCTTAAAGCTTGGGTAGGAGTCATTCGTGCAGAAGGATCCCAATTAAGACATTCCTTTAAGAATTCTATAAACAAAGCATCATCACAGCCTTTTAATGCTGTGACCCAGTCCTTGTTGCCTGGAACACCACGCATTTTCCCCCTACGTGATCTGCTACCACTCAGGGTCGTTTTGCCATCTGAGTGTGTTGTTACAGTGCAATAGCGAGGATGACCTTTTGAGTTGATGAAGTTCTTGGCTCGTTTGGATGCATCCAGAAGCTTCTGCGGTGGCATTCCAAGGAGCTCCATCATACAAGCTAGCTGGTCACCTTCATCTTCTCCAGGAAATAGAGGGTAACCAGTCAATAGTTCCACCAGAATGCAGCCAAAACTCCACATGTCTATGGGCATCCCATAACGGCTTCCCAGAATGACTTCAGGGGCTCTATAGAATCGAGACTGGATGTAAGTGTAGACTCTTTGGTGCTCAAAACAACTTGACCCAAAATCTATCACTTTGATTCCACTCCGTCCCTGCTGCTTTAGGAGAATATTCTCAGGCTTCAGATCACAGTGTATTATTTTGTTTTTATAAAGAGCCTCCAAACATTGCAGTATGGAGTGGGCAAACTTGCGCACAAGCTGCACACTGAAGCCTTGAAACTTGTTTCTTTTAATCAGCTCATACAGGTTCATGCTCAAGAGCTCAAAAGTCATACATATGTGATTCCGAAAGGTAAAACTTTCCAGCATATGGATAACATTCATGCTGCCAGTTTTATCCTGTTTTTTGAGATGCTCCAAGATCCGGATTTCTTCTGCTGCTTGGCGATGAAACCTCTTCTCATTACGTACCATTTTTAAGGCCAAATGCTGGTGGTGCTTGTGGTCATAAACTTTAGCTACTTGGCCAAAACTGCCTTTTCCAATTATTTTAATTACTTCATATCGATAGGCAAGATGGTCGTGAGGCACATGAACATAGCTGCCTTGTTCATCATCATATCCACCATTGTTGGGGCCACCAATGACTCCTTGCCTTTTCTTTGCATTTGGACCCACAAAATAAATTTCAGGAAAATTAAATATTTCCTGCTGCTCATAGGCTGTTAACTGGTGTTTGTATTGCTTCAATGCTTGATCTGGAGACTGACCACCAGTTTTCTGTGCTTTTAATGAGCTGCCACTAGTTTTGGTGGTGCTTATGTCGTCTATGCTTTTCTCTTTTGCTGGAGTAGGAAAGGATCTCTCAGAGCCATTTACTCCAGATGACTGGAGAGTACTACTTCTTCGATTGCCAGAGTCTTCAAATAACTGCTCAACTTTGACTTGGCTCCCAGTCAAAGGATGATCCTTCATTGTGACCTTGTTAGCAGTCACCTGTAAGGATGAAAGAAAAGATCTTTACTATTTCATTCTGATTTTAACAAACAGAGCAACAATGCCATGATTTTCTAAGATGGAATAAGCGCAAATATACTAATTTTGATTTATTTTAAAGATTTTTTAGATTAGCATGCACAAAAAAACCTATGCAACACCGACTCTTCCATCCCAGCATATGGAAACTGATAAAAAATTGTATCAGCCAACAAACTGATGCTGTTCACCTGCCTGCAAGTTCCAACCTTGCACAGACACATACAAGGAAGCAAGAACATCACAAACAAGCATGCAAAAGGTATACACAAGAAGCAGCAGGATATGATAGAAGCCTCCAGAACATTAGAATGAAAGACCAGGGCAATGGGTGAATGATTTTGTTACCACAGGCTCCATGCTACCATCAAATATGCATCTACACTTCCCAGTAACTCCATGTGGAATTGTATTTGAAAGCATAATTGGGTGAAATTTACATCTTACCTAGAGAGCACTTTGAATCAGATTTAAGCCCTACAAAAAAATAAAAATCCCCATTTTCCTATGCTAACCAGTACTTGCATATTTCCCACAGCCCCCAAAGGAAAACTCTAATTGGCAAGAAAATATCATGAAGTATTTTGCTTCTACTGGATTTCAGTGTGGATCATCTCCAGTAGAAACAATGCACACATTTATTCTTTTGGTGCAACACTGCATGAAAGTTACAAGATGCAGTACTATAATGTGCAACATATGTGAATCAATCAGAAGTTTTCCATTTTAGTTTTTAATCTCAAAGACAACCAATCCCTGAAACTGAAAATTGCAGCATTTAAGTAAAAAAATACAAAAGACTGAAGACAACTCACGAATGATGCTGTCCTGTTAATTTACAGCAAGTTACTGCCTATCATCCAAATAAAGTAGCAAAATACTTCTTCTGGAAACAAGAAACTTGTACATAGTTTAAGACATGGCTGAGAAATGTAGGATTTTAGGACCTCTGCAGCTACATTCTTCATGATTATTGCTTAACTGCTATCTGTCTGGAAAATGTAGACAGTACATTTTGAAACACACACCTTTCCAGGAACTCATAGAAAATATGATCCAGAGAATAAGCATTTTAGTAACACATTCTTCGCTGGGCTTATGGCTGAACTGCAGAAAAAGAATGACAGACACTGTAAAATTCTAAGTCAGAATGCTGCTCACAGCAAATAGATCAAAATGGCACAAATTCTCTGCAAATTAATAAGGAATTCAGTTGTTTAAAAAGCTCCATTTATAAAGTGTCTGCTCTCCTGCCCCAACAGGAGTCTGAAGTACCCCACAAAGGTTTTTTTTCCATTTTGCAATGAAGAAAAATGGTCTAAATGCACAGAGTATCCAAATGGAAATGAACCCAAACTGTAATTTATTCCTGCATAAAATGTTTATCTGTAACCTAAACTGTGGGGGGGGGGAGAGTTATCAGCTTAAATGAAATATGCAACATAGTGTTTAAAAAGGGATACTAGCTGTCATATCGAACAATCCTAAAGATACACAAGACTGTGTTTCTGATATCAGTAAAATGAGAAAGGAAGAAATAAAAACAAAATAGCTGGTAGCTGACAAAGAAGGAGAGGGGAAACTTTGAAGCTGCATACCGTATGAGGCAGCTGGATGCCTCCAAGACAGAACTATTTCAGAATCCTTCCTGTAAAAAGAAAGTGTGAAACATTCCCAGGGCCTCTGAGGGGGGAGCCAGCAGGGCCTTTTGGCCCAGGCCTCACATTCTTGGGAAGCCCTCAAATTTACACTTTTGATGTTAAATCACGTTTAATAAAAATGGGAACATTTATTACAGAGTCTTACAATATTATTTTTCTTATTGTATTAGATGTAAACATTAATATAATACTACTAATTTTGTATCATTGTTTTCGCACTTCTTCATTTTTTAATTTACTGAGGGGGCCCCCTCAAAAATGGAAGTGGCCCAGGCCTCGCTTGGCCTCTGAGAGTGCCTGAACATTCCTGGTCCCAGACCTTAAATCTGTCCCAAGAGTGGTGGGAACTCTGCCTACATACTGAGCCACATGGGATTTGGAACAGAACAAACAAGAAAAATATCAGTCTTTGTCTTTTAAAAATAAGTTTCTAGCTTTTGTGCTCAGAGAGAAAAACCAACCAAGTGAGAGAAAAGCATTTCCTTAATGGCTTAGAACTAGACATTGATTTTGGAAAAGAATGACATACATACAATGACATCCAGTTATCAAGAAATGGGATTTCTATGCTATGCTAAATTCCTTATCTGCCCCTCCAACTATAACACAAGGTTGTTTTTTTTACTTTTCCCTCTATGATCAAATTCCTAATTTTGTGAGAACCAGAATCTCTTATTCATAACAGCTTGAATTAAACTAGCTTTATAACGTATACATTTTATTTCCCAAAGCACAGTACCAGAAATACCACTTCGAAGTCACTTATTGGCTGCCCCATCCTTCTTCTTCTTAAGCCAACTGCATGCTCTAAAAAAGGCTCTTCACTTTCCCAAATACCCTGACACAGTTGTTGCTTCCATTCTCTGCTGTGGAAGAGATGTGTTATGACTGAGCTTTGGAGCAATATTTTATTTCACAACATGGACTCCAGTGACAGTCATTTCAGGAAGAAATACAATGAGTTCATGCTGAAAAAACAAACATGGGTTTCTAATAATTTTTTAAAAAATGAGGTCTATTTATTAGGCCATGTGTTGAATATATACACACATATAAGAGGACTTGCAGAAAACTTTGACAGAGGCCATTAACTCTGGAAAGCTCCCCTCTTGATTTCTCTGCATGTCAGGTTTTCACCTTTGTTTCTAACATCTATCAACAATTCCACCCACGAATCCATGATGCCAATCTTTGCCCAGTTTCTATTACCCACCTATTTCCCTCTGGGGGTAGAGTGAAGAGATTAACTACCAACTTCAACTTCTATAAAATATTAATCCTCCTTTTAGCAACAGTCTGGTTTTTATCACAGTGCCCTGAAGATAATTTCTCTCATAAGCAAACTATCATTTAAAAAAAGCCTTAGTGAGAACAAACTTGCTTTGTTCTTGTTCTCCAAACCAGAACTGTCAAGAAGGCATCCAAACACCAACAGAGTTCGAGGGCCGCATCAGATACATATTTTAAGACTACAGTTAGTATCAGACTAGCTGTCTGATTAACTGTTAAAGTTAGTCTATTAAACACAATTGTTATATAAATTACTAATAAATAGTCCAAAAGTCTTCAAAAGTGCTTTCAATATAATAACTGGAGAAGCACTGTGAAATTTAAATAAGGATAGCAGGTGCTTGCTGCACATACACTATGGGTAAGAGCAGCACTGTCCAGGACATAATCTAGCTCATCAACTGTGCAGCTAAAGTTATCAAATGTGTGCTGTGCAAACACTGGGTGGGGAGAGAAACCAGACAAATGTTTAGCTACTAATTAGATATTAAAAAATTCAACAAGGATAACTTTTTGAAAACAAACAGGCCTCTTGTGCCAACAAAGACTTAAATTCTTATTGCAACACAGGTTTTCAGGAATAAGTGTCTTATTCATATGAGGAAGTGGGCTCTAGTCCACAAAATCTTATTACAGAATAAAAAATGCTTTAGTCTTTAAAGTGACATAAAAGTTTGTTGTCACTGCAACAGACTAGCAGATCTACCTTTCAGGAACTTTTTAATAGTGATTGGTTTAGTATTATACGACTGGGCATTCAAACAAACTTGGCAAACTGATGGGTTGAATGCCTGCCATTCTCTTTCGCAGAACCTTCGCAGAGCAGTTTCAAAGCTCCTATGGTAAGGGGGAATCAGGGGGCTTTTCTCCTTGCTGTAAACACCAAGTGGAAAATTGTGAGCATCACATGTTCAGCAGATCACAGTCATTCCACCATGCACAGTACAACTGGCCCACAAACTGTAAAATCCAAACAATTCTCAGCACTAAATTTAATGCCCCTTCCATACCCTTTAAAGTTCTAGACTCACATGCTGTTCTCACACCTTCCACTAACAGGGAATCTAGACACCGCAGGCTCCTTAGAATTGATTCCCCATTTTGGCTCTCTGAGTGACAAAACACAAATTCATGGGATCCTGCAAAGCACCCAGCAAGTAGATAACACATGGTTGCCCCTGACAACCTTTCACTACCTGTCATAAATGAACAACCTATCACAGGCTGGTCCTGATATCCTAACAAATGTGACACTGAAGCCCATGAGTGACTACGTCTAAGACCTTTGAGAGATCAGTCATAACCAGTACTGAAAACACCCAGTATCTTCACTGCCTCAGCTCACTGGAACAGAGCTAAATAATGCTCTAAGTCCTAAGATGGTGGAAAAAGAGGACCCTGTAATTGCCCCCCCCCATTTTCTATGAAATTAGTTTTAAGAATAATTATCTTAAACCATCAATACTGTTTTACTATACAGTTAGATAAGCTTTCTGCTATAAACCCATAGGAATGGGTTTAATCACTATGGATCAACACAAGCACTTAGGAATGAAATGAAAAAAGCAAATAACATTTTCCTACATACATTGAACAAAGAAAGATACATAATCAGAATTCAACTTGGAATTAACCATGACTCACACAATTTTGTCCAATGTATATTTACTCAGAAGTAAGTGTGCACAGGCCTTTAACTGTCTGGTCAAAGCTTATTTGATTTCTTTTAGCACTAGAGGGAATGGTAGCTTAGGGTACAGTTAAGTTTTAGAATCACTATACTGTAGTAATATTAGCACCTAGTTACTTTAATCAAGAGTTACTATTAGTAGTTTATTATGTTTTTTAGACTAGCATACAGTTTACTATTGCTTAAAGCTGCAGAGGTTGAATATTCAGATAAAGACTTCTCCCAGCCCCCCAGTCAGTGTGCCATTTGTGTTGCACATCTCCCCTGAAACTTACAGCTTCCAATGTTTAGAGCTGTAAACATGCAATTCTGCACAATTAATATTCTTCTAATATACAAATATTCTTCCTGAAAACATATACATTCTGTAAATGAGCAAATTAACAATATTTGAACATGACAGCTATGCTTTTTAGCAGTTGTAAAACCACAGCACCATTTTCTCCATTTGTTAACTTTGCTAAATGTGCTAGTTATTATAAGCCTCCAATTTCCATACAGCAGACTTCAGCTCATATTAACATAGAAACTATCCCCTCCCCCGCTGCCCAGCAACAATCTATCAACAAGTTTCACACCTGGTCAGAATTCCAAATCTTGATGTCCAACTTTGGTAACCTGACCGAATGGGGACAGCTGGGATGCCAAGGGCCCTCTCACAAGCAGAAGACCCAGCTGGATAATGATCACACGACTTTTGGCAGACTGACCCATATTATAATTTTAACTTCGTTCCATTTCCAATCAGATGACTTCAAAGAAACCCATCACCCTGCTTCCAACACTTCCTCTTCAAAACCCTGGGCCACAATTTACTTTGCACATAACCCTAGCTGTTAGCAGCCAAGATAACTGATTGACAACACAGGTGGTGTTTTGTACCAGCAGCTTTAGAGCTTTTTGAAAGCTCCTCATATAGCTTATGCCCGGAAGCATCAGTGCTCTCTCAGTATTGCTCCATTTAGAGTGCAGCCCTAAGCATGTTTACACAAAAGTAAGTCCAGTGAGACATACTCCTTAGTAAGTGCATTGATGATAGCAGGATTACAAACATGTTTTGAAAAATTATAGTTCAAAGAATTCTATCCATGAAAATATAAAACAGGGCTTATTTCACCAATCAACAGGATTGGACAATTTTAAATTAGAAGTAGTTTTACCTTTTCAAAAAGCTTATTGATAATGAAAGACAGACAAATAGCACACCCACCTAAATAATTCCAGATTCTTCACACTCATATATACTAAAAAGGCTAAAATGCTTTTATCTGTTACACATTTCTCCTCCATGTCTTCATTTGGCAAACATGACTAAACCTAATGGCTCCCCTCATCTTCTCTTCTCATCCCCAGCTACTGTGGAGCCTGTTAGCCTCCTCCTTTGTCAGCCCTTTCCAATGCCAACCCATGCACTGAGAAGTAGTCAAGGCAAAGGAGGCAGAGTACATTTTCAGAACCACTGGGGAAAGGAATGTAAGGGGAGGGAAGAAGGAGATGTTAACTATGACGGCCATCGACAGTCAGATGGAGGAAGCAACAGTGGGATCTCTCTCCAGTGCCAAGGTTGGAATTATGGTTTCAATAATGTATTTTTGTAAAATGTAATATTTCATAAAATATTATGGCAGCATTTCCTTATGTGGGCATTCATATACAATCTGAATATACATACATATACACCTACATTTGTGATTTTTTTAAAGGAGAGTGCATATCATGTGCTACTGATTCCAGTGGGGTTTATTTTCCAGGAAGCATTTTTAGGATTGTAGCCTTTTTGAAAGTAATCTTGATCAGGAAGCAATCCTGGAGGTTTTTTGTCATCTTCTGGGCATGGAACAGTGGTCACTATGGGTGTGAAGGGGGAGGTATTTGTGAACTTCCTGCATTGTACAGGCGGTTGGGACTAGATGACCCTAAAGGTCCCTTCCAACTCTATGATTCTATAATTCTATGAAGCTCTAGTGAATATGCACCAGTCTACAAGAGTCATAATCTAATTCAACATGTTTGTCTTTAAATATCTTTGTCACATCTAATCTGTTTCTTCCTTCTGTTTTATAGCCACAGATTTCCAATTATGGCATGAGAGGATGATGGAATTATATGTACCAGTTTCTTCTCTCACTTATCAAACTATACAGGCAACCTTTGGTTTCATGTAGAATAGAATTCCCCTGTCTTTTGGAAAGTATTTAAAGAATGTCTTAAATTAAGATTGTGGCAACAGCTGGATATAATTGCTGCAACCCCACTGAGACACTTTGTCTAGCTCACAAAGAGATACAATTCTTACTAAGAAATGTATCATTTCCACAAAAATTTTGTTGTTGTTCAGTTGCACAGTCGAGTCCGACCCTTCGCGACCCCATGGACCAGATTACGCCAGGCCCTCCTGTCTTCTGCTGTCCTCTGAAGTTTGCTCAATTTCATGTTCGTCGCATCGATGACACTGTCTAACCATCTCATCCTTTGCCGTCCCCTTCTTCTTTGACCTTCAATCAGGGTCTTCTCCAGTGAATGCTCCCTTCTCATTTGGTGGCCAAAGTATTTGAGCTTCAACTTCAGGATCTGGCCTTCCAGGGAATAGTCAGGGTTGATTTCTTTTAGAATTGAATGATTTGATCTCCTTGCAGTCCAAGGGACTCTCAAGAGTCTTCTCCAGCACCACAGTTCAAAAGAATCTATTCTTCGGCGCTCGGCCTTCCTTATAGTCCAACTCTCGCAGCCATACATTACTATGGGGAATACCATTCCACAAAAATAGAACCCAACAAAAACAACAACAAAAAACAATAGTGTTCCCAAAGAAGTAACATTCTTATGTTATTACAATAAGATAAAGAAACTGCTGCTTAAAAAACACACAGAGAGAGAGCTGAGACTTGTAGGATATAAAGAAAGATACTAGGTAAGCTTTTCAGCTGGACACTTGCCTAGTTGCCAGTGACAAGTAAAAGTGCTTGCAGATGAGGCACAAATCAGCATCACTGTCTGAGAACTAAGTGCAAATGCAGCAGCCACAGCCATCTGGAGTTGCTAAGGCTGCTATGCAAGCTCTGTCCCTTCTGGATGAAGGCCAATACATACACCAACGTGCACTCACTAGCCAGACTTAGTCTACATTCTTGCTCCCCCACCCCACCCATGGGAGAACATTCACAGCCACTGGTGTTTTGTTATTTGTTTCCCCTCAATCATCTTATTGCAATGGAAATGGAATTTTTCAACCTTCCACTATGTTCAAGATTCAAGTTTACCTGTCAACAAAACATAGCCTTGTTTACTAAACGGAGACCAAAATGAATCAGAGTATTGACTTTTTACTCTATATATTGAGGGGCATAAGAAAGGACATATGTTTGAAAGGTGTTGGGAAGTTTAGATACCCATATTTCCTGCACACAATTATTTTGGTTTATCTGATTACCTGAATGGACAGCCAAGGAGGAAGAGCCTCCCAACTAAAGAATTCTAAGCTTACTGTCTACCTAGGAAAGGTTTGTCAATTCTCTTAACTCAGCTCTCTAGCAAAGAGATCTGAGTTACAGCATGCCATTCCCTTCTCTGTGTGTACTTGTTGGAGGGTGTCTCCGATGCCAGGAGCTCCTCTCTAATGTATGGTGCTACTGGTAGGGGGAATGACAGAAGCACAAAGGTAAGCAAAGCAGCAGGGGGATGATCACCTCCACAAAATTTACAAGGTTGCATTCACTAGAACACAAAGAGGTAGTAGATTAATAAAACTACAAACAAAAAGATTAACATTATGAAGCTTTATCATACTGTTTACCCATATTTTTGATCAAGTTGGCTTGATAATTCAATACAGAAAAAGTACTAGAAAAACTCAGTACAGAACAGTACTTCACTATTATCTTCCTCATGTATAAAGTTGTAATAATATTCTGCTGTGTCAATGGATTACTCTTCTGCTTGCTTGGTTCTATGTAACGGAATCAGAGCAAGTTGAAATGACTTACATTAGGTCTCCCCAGAGAAGGAAGTCCAGAAGGGCTGCAGTCTTCATTTGCAGGATCTGAATACCTCATCTGATCTATTCTCATGTAGGAATCATACAAGCCATCTCCAAACCTGGCTGGAAATAACAAGATTGTCAATCGAAACAAACTCTTTCAAATTCTTTTTTCAGTAAGACAGTTAACTTGCAAGGATTAAAACACGGCAAGAACATAGCAGTAAAGAGCCCACTAGTTCCTTAAGGCAAAACAGTTACTTGCAACATTTGTTCAAATGCAATTTTTCATAGATATGCCATCAAAAAAAGGAGAGGGTCATCTTACATTTGCATAACACTTACAGTTATGTTCAATAATAAACTTTTTTGTGAATAACATTTTTAAGGGAGTTGCCATACGTTTAGAGTCATCATCCTTTTGAGTAAATATGAGAACTTCAGGATTTGTTTTTCAAGCGAGTTCTGAAATTGGATTCACCAGTCATGTTTCAAAGTGTCAGATTAGCTTAAAGCCTTTATCCAAAAGTGTGCTTTGGGAAGCAGTATGTAATACTCATGCTGACAAATGGCAACATAAATGAGTCAATAATACTACATAAAACTCTTTTTAAAGCAGGCTAAGCTGCCAATTTAGAACACAGTAATTTTTCACTACCACTTGCCTACTGACTAAAACAGAGAAAAAACTAAACTCCAGAAATATCCCCTACAACAACTTAATATCAGGAACACAAGCTAATCTGTTCTACAAATACTATAGTTCAAAGAATTATAGAATCATAGAATTGGAAGAGACCTTCAGGGTCATCTAGTCCAACCCCCTGTACAATGCAGGAAATTCACAAATACCACCCCCTCCACACCCGTAGTGACCGTTGTTCCACACCCAGAAGATGACAAAAAACCTCCAGGATTGCTTCCTGAGCAAGATTACTTTAAAAAAGGCTACAATCCTAAATATGCTTCCTGAAAATAAACCCCATTGGAATCAGTAGCACTTGTTTCCAAGCAAACATGCACAGGATGGAGCTGTAAAGGTTCTCTTAATAATGGTCTAACTCTTTTTCCTTAGATTTTATCTCTGACTATGTATTTAAATCACATCCCAACTAGCCAATTTTAACCTATGCCCACTATCCCTTTCTCTCCCAGAAATTGAATGAATTGTTTTTGATAAATAATGTCATACTCCAGATTCTGGTGGTGAGTAGTGTACAAAAGAAACTTCATGTGCTCTCTCTGCAAAATATATGGAAATTGAAAAATGCTGCACAATGCAAAGAGAAAATGCAGGACAGTCTTAATCAGTAGAGATTCTGGCTTGCTTTTAACCTTGGATTGCAAGTAAAAGCAAAACTGTTACATGAGAATTACAGCTGATCAGAAAGAATGAAAACTGCTTGTCCTACATTATTTGAAAAAAACAGGAAAAAGAAAGGAGAGGTTGCCAAAGGAAAAATGTAAAATATGTTCCTTCCTTATGCAAAATTTGGCAGTGGCCTGAAGGAATCCAGCTTGCTTCAAAGCCTCTTAAAGCCACAGAATACCTAGTAATGACAGACTATTTCAGCCCATGGTGTTTTGATCCCTCCACGGCCGTTAAACTTGCCAAGTCGTAACAAAGCAACTGTTACAAACTCCAAGAAAAAAACACAATGGAAATCAAAGCAGTTTCCTATTGTCAGGCACAGGCCGGCCCGTCAATCCTCCTGATTCAGGCCGGCTTGTCCGTTAAAGTGGGACGCCGGGCGCTTTGTTCTGACTAGTTTTTAAACTCTCTCATGTGATGGGAGTTTCCACTGGTCTCCTGGGGAAACCGTCCTGGATCTCAGCTTCAGGAAACGTTTCCTGAGGCCCCGTCTGCATTTTGCCATTTGATTTCATTCCCAGCTAAGTGAGCGCACGCACACAACTCTCACACGTCTCTGCAAGCCTTAGGCAAATCTACTTGCGAGTAAGCACCACGGAATCCAGTCAGGGTTTCCCAAGTAAAAGTGGCAGAGAACCCCCAATTCTGCCCCTTCCCACCACGTGCTCCTGCCTGAAATCTCGGGCAAAAGACCGGATTAATGGCAAACGCACATGCTCATCATCACCCAGGAGCTCGCCCCTTCCCTACCCTCCCACCGTCCCCCAGACTGGACCTCTTGGCCGTGCTGAAGTCTCTATCCTACCCTCCCATGGTCGTTTTCACAATCGGATACAAAGAGGAAGAATTTGGAAGCCAAAAAACGGAGTCTTTCCCGTCCAAAGCCAAAGACTTGAAGAATTTATTGCTTTTGCCTGAAAGCAAACCAGTCAAAATATGAGCCAAGTGTAGATGAGGACGATTCGCCACCAAGGCACCCGAAGTGGATGGAGAAGACGCAGCGTGGTCTCCTCCTCCTCCTCCTCTGCGGGCCACATACAGACACACAAATGGATCGATACCAGGTCTCTTCTCCTCCGCTAGACGCCAGAAACCCCTCATTCCCACTTCAGCTGCCCAATATTTAAGACCCCCCCACCCACTTTTAGCGAGCCCAATGGCCCTCTTCAACGTTTGGATGTCTACCCAGAGGATTCCGGAGGAGTGGAAGGAACCACCGGGGCGGGGGGGGGAGGATGAAGTCCAAGGGGTAACCAAAAGGAATCCCACCCACCCCCAGTCCCCGCGATGTGCCCAGGCCGTTACCTGCAGTGAGAGGACCCTCCGGCTTCCTGCTCAGCAGCATCATGGCGGCGGCGGAGAAGCCCACGGGCCGTACGCCCCATCACCCTACTATCCAGGCCTGTGCGGCTCTCCGACCCCCCACTTCAGCTCCGGCTGGCTGCTGGGCGGCTCGCCGCTTTCTCCTCCACAGCCGTACGCGCGGGCGGGGCCGCGGCACTGCTCAGGGCGCGGTTGCTAAGGGAACATCTGCTTGGCCAGTCTGCGCCTGCGCAGTGGAGGGGGAAGGGAAGGAGCGAGGGAAGAAGGGGGTGCTGCTGCGGGGATGGGTGGGAAGGGAGCTGGTCGCAAGAGCCAAGTCAAGGGCTTCACGAGAAGCGGAAATAAGATTCGTTTGCACTGAGAGGTCGAAGTGACTGAAGTAATAACACAACAGGGGGCCTCTGAGCATGTCAAAAGCTCATTTCCCACAGTAATCATTTCCCTTAGAACACCACGGGGCCAGGAACTATGAAAAACGGGCCTCACTCAGAACGTTAGAGAGGCGTCAGGGTTTGTCGCTGCTCCTTTGCCAGAAGGGTTTTCCTGAGCTGTCCCTTCTTCTGGAACCTCCCCGCCCCCGCTTCCCTATATTTGATAAACGAACGAATGTGAAACCTTTTAAGGCTGCAAGCCATTTTGGGAGTCGGCTCTATCAAACTCAGTGAGAGTTACTTCTGAATAAACACCGGAGGACCAGGCTGTTCGAAAGCACCACTTAGGATACACTAATCATAGTACAGCACAGAAAAGGCCGGGGAAAAACATGAGAGACACATAAGGAAGGGTAGGAAAGGAAGTTACTAGAAAAGAAGCACCCAGTGTGCTGCCGGGACCTCCCCTTCCCGTTGCTTTTTCTGGATCCTGCAGGGCAGAGACTTTCATCATCTTTAAACGAAACAAAACAAACGTCCTCCTCGTTTGTGATTTTCTTTGTTTTCTGCGATGGAAACCTACCTGAGAGCCTTCCTAACCCTCCCACCCTGCCAAGATATGCTTCAGCCTTCTGCCTATGGAATTAGCTTCTCTGAGGGTCGCTGCTTGGCTGTGGAAGTTACAATACTTCATGGCGTTGCCATCCTCCAGGTGGGGCCTAGAGTTCTCCCAGAACAAAAAGTGATCTCCCAATGACAGAAAACAGTTCTCCTGGAGGAGATGGCAGCTTCAGAGGGTAGACTCTATGGAATCGCATACCTGCTGAGCTCCCTCTCCTCCTCAGACTCCATCCTCTCCAGGCTCTGCTGCTCCCAAATCTCCAGGAATTACCCAAACTCTATTTGGCAGCCCTGATTTGGGGAGGGTGGAGTTTGGGGAATGGGAGGGACCTCAGTGGGCTATAAGGCGACACAGTCCACCTTCTAAAGTAGCCATTTCTTGGCTGGAGTAGTCTGGAGATGAGGTGCAATTCTAGGAGCTCTTTAGGCCCTGCCTGGAGGTTGGCAACTGTAACCCTAAGAGGCAGCTGAGCTTCTCCCTAAATGGTAGCCAGACTTACCCCACTGCACACTAGGCTTCCCCAGTTTGGGGGGTAGCTGGGTAGTGAGGAGGTCATGGTCACATCTGGAGATACGGTTTTAGGAATAAGTTTGGGCTTTCCCCCACAGGCCCCATTTTTCCAGTTTTTCCTTGCTTTAGACAAATACAGGAATGGAACAGGAATTTGGTAAGCCTGCAAAATAAAAAAATGTAAACTTCAATAAGTACACAATTTTCTGGTATAAATAATACTTTTTATGTGGTTCTCAAACATCAACAACAAGGGGCCCATATTTTGTGATCTGATGGCAGCATTTGACATGGTTGATTGCAACCTATTGGCTCACCACCTTGCAGATGTGGGGATTTGTGGGATGGCCTTGAAATGGTTCCTCTCATTTCTCCAAAATCAGGGACAGAGGGTGGCACTAGGAGAGAGGACTTCATCTCAATCACCTATGGTGTGTGGTGTTCCCCAAGGCAATCCACTCTCCAATGTTATTCAAAATCTATATGCGCCCCCTTGCGCAGCTGGCATGGAGCTTCAGGCTGGGTATCACTATGCAGATAACATTCAGGTGTATCTGTTGATGGACAGACTGCCGGACACAGCCCCAAATAGTTTAGTCGATTGTCTGAGGGCAGTGGTTGGATGGTTGAAGCAAAGCTGGCTGAAATTTGTTGTTGTTCAGTCGCACAATCGAGTCTGACTCTTCGCGACCCCATGGACCAGATTATGCCAGGCCCTCCTGTTTTCCACTGTCCTCTGAAGTTTGCTCAATTTCATGTTCGTTGCATCGATGACACTGTCTAACCATCTCATCCTTTGCCGTCCTATTCTTCTTTGACCTTCAGTCTTTCCCAGCATAAGGGTCTTCTCCAGTGAATGCTCCCTTCTCATTTGGTGGCCAAAGTATTTGAGCTTCAACTTCAGGATCTGGCCTTCCAGGGAACAGTCAGGGTTGATTTCTTTTAGGATTGAATGGTTTGATCTCCTTGCAGTCCAAGGGACTCTCAAGAGTCTTCTCCAGCACCACAGTTCAAAAGAATCTATTCTTCAGTGCTCGGCCTTCCGTATAGTCCAACTCTCACAGCCATACATTACTACTGGGAATACCATTGCTTTGACCGTGCGGACTTTTGTTGGCAGGGTGATGTCTCTGCTTTTTATCATGCTGTTTAGGTTTGCCATTGCTTTCCTCCCAAGGAGCAGGCGTCTTTTAATTTCATGGCTGCAGTCACCATCTGCAGTGATCTGGGATCCCAGGAACGTGAAGTCTGTCACTGCTTCTACAACTTCCCCTTCTATTTGCCAAGGAGTGACGGGGCCGGATGCCATGATCTTAGTTTTTTTGATGTTGAGCTTCAAGCCCACTTTTGCGCTCTCCTCTTTCACTCTGAGCAAGAGGCTCTTTAGGTCCTCTTCACTTTCTGCCATTAGAGTGGTGTTGTCTGCATATCTGAGGTTATTGATCTTTTCCCCAGCAATCTTAACTCCAGCTTGTGATTCATTCAGGCCAGCATTTCGCATGATGTACTCTGCATATAAATTAAATAAGCAAGGTGACAATATACATCCTTGTCGTACTCCTTTTTCTATGCTAAACCAATCAGTTGTTCCATATCCGGTTCTAACTGTTGCTTCTTAACCCTTATACAGGTTTCTCAGGAGACATGTAAGGTGGTCTGGTACTCCCATCTCTTTAAGAACCTGCCATAGTTTATTGTGATCCACACAATCAAAGGCTTTAGCATAGTCAATGAAGCAGAAGTAGATGTTTTTCTGGTACTCTCTTGCTTTCTCCATAATCCAGCGAATGTTGGCAATTTGATCTCTAGTTCCTCTAGCTCTTCAAAACCCAGCTTGTACTTCTGGCAGTTCTCTATCCACATACTGTTGGAGCCTAGCTTGTAGGATCTTTAGCATGACCTTGCTAGCATGTGAAATGAGTGCAATTGTGCGATAGTTTGAACATTCCTTGGCATTGCCCTTCTTTGGGATTGGAATGTATACTGACCTTTTCCAATCCTGTGGCCACTGTTGTGCTTTCCAAATTTGTTGCCAAATTGAGTGCAGCACTTTAACAGCATCTTCTTTTAAGACTTTGAATAGTTCAGTTGGGATACCATCACCTCCACTAGCTTTGTTGTTAGTAATGCTTTCTAAGGACCATTTAACTTCGCATTCCAGGATGTCTGGCTCAAAGTCAGTGATTATACCATCGTGGTTGTCAAGGACGTCGAGGTCCTTCTTGTATAGTTCTTCTGTGTATTCTTGCCATCTTTTCCTAATCTCTTCTGCTTCTGTTAGGTCCCTACCGTTTTTGTCCTTTATCATGGCCAGCTTTGCATGGAATGTTCCCTTGATTTCTCCAATTTTCTTGAAGAGATCTCTAGTCCTTCTCAATCTATTGTTTTCCTCTATTACTTTGCATTGTTCATTCAGGAAAGCCTCCTTATCTCTCCTTGCTGTTCTCTGGAAATCTACATTCAGTTGGGTAAATCTTTCCTTTTCACCTTTGCCTATTGCTTTCCTTCTTTCCTCTGCTATTTGTAAAGCCTCATCAGACAGCCACTTTGCTTTCTTGCATTTCTTTTTCTTTGGGATGGCAGTGATGCTGCCTCCTGTACAATGTCGCGAACCTCTGTCCATAGTTCTTCAGGCACTCTGTCTATCAAATCTAGTCCCTTAAACCTATTCTTCACCTCTACTGTATATTCATTGGGGATGCGATCTAGGTCAAATCTGAATGGCCTAGTGGTTTCCCCAACTTTCTTCAGTTTAAGTCTGAATTTTGCAATGAGCAGCTCATGATCTGAGCCACAGTCAGCTCCAGGTCTTGTTTTTACTGACTAGATAGAGCTTCTCCATCTTTGACTGCAATTTATATAGTCAATCTGATTTAGGTGTTGCCCATCTGGTGATGTCCATGTGTAGAGTCACCTCTTAGGTTGTTGGAAAAGGGTGTTCGCTATGACCAGCATGTTCTCTTGACAAAACTGTTAACCTTTGCCCTGCTTCATTTTGTTCTCCAAGGCCAAACTTGTCTGTTATTCCGGTTACCTTTTGATTTCCTACTTTAGCATTTCAGTCCCCTATGATGATGAGGACATCATTTTTTGGTGTTAGTTCTATGTGGTGTTGGAGGTCTTCATAGAACCGGTCCACTTCAGCCTCTTCTGCAGCAGTGGTTGGGGCATAGACTTGGATTACTGTGATGCTGAATGGTTTGCCTTGGATTTGGACCGAGATCATTCTGTCATTTTTGAGATTGTATCCCAATACTGCCGTTCTCACTGTCTTGTTGACTATAAAGGCCACACCATTTTTCTATGGGATTCCTGGCCACAGTAGTAGATATAATGGTCTTCTAAGTTAAATTCACCCATTCCTGTCCACTTTAGTTCACTGATTCCCAAGATGTCGATGTTCATTCTTGCCATCTCATTTTTGACCACGTCAAGCTTACCTTGATTCATAGATCTTACATTCCAGGTTCCTATGCAGTATTGTTCTTTGCAGCATTGAACTTTCCTTTCACCATCAGACACATCCACAACTGAGCGTCCTTTCAGCTTTGGCCCAGCCGCTTCACTCTTTATGGGATTACTTGTACTTGCCCTCTGCTCTTCCCCAGTAGCATATTGGACACCTTCCGACCTGAGGGGCTCATCTTCCGGTGTCATATCTTTTAGCCTTTTGTTACTGTCCATGGGGTTTTCTTGGCAAAGATACTGGAGTGGGTTGCCATTTCCTTCTCCAGTGGACCACACTTGGTCTGAAATTAATCCATCTAAAGTGGAGGTCCTGTGGCTGGGCTGAGAGGATCTGGGATTATGGTGCCAACTCCCTAATCTTGATGTTGTGCCATTAATACCAACACTGACGGTCAAGAGTTTGGGTGTGATTCTGGGTGCCTCCCTTTTGATGGAAGCCCAGATCACAAAAGTAGCCAGACTGGCATTTTACCATCTACACCAGGTTAGGCAATTGGCCCCCTACCTAGCCACAGTAATCCAAGCAAAGGTCACCTCCAGATTAGATTACTGTAACTTGCTCTATGCAGCACTATTCTTGAAGCTACTCCATCTGGTCCAGAATGCTGCGGCACGGGTTCTTATGGGAGCCCCCATCAGAGCCCATATACAAACAGTGCTCTGCCAGCTGCACTGGCTCCAGACTGAATACCAGATCAGGTTCAAGGTTTTGGTGTTAACCTTTAAGGCTGTAAACAGTCTGGGACCAGCATACCTACGGGACTGCCTCTCCTGGTATACCCCCCCCCCCAAAGAGCATTGCGCTCAGCTGATAAAAATCTACTGGTGATCCCTGGCCCAAAGAGCATTCGGCTGTCCTCAACCAGAGCCAGCGGTCTTTCATCCCTTGTGGGACTGGATGCAGTTCCTCAGGGCCTGTAAGACAGAGATGTTTGGCCAGGCCTATGGCTGAGGACAGTGATGATCTCTAACTAGACTGACTTCTTCCTTTTCCCTTTTCCTTACATCTTCCTTTCCTCCCCTCCCCTACTGTCAGGAAATGAGGCACTGTTGTGCTCTTTTTAAGTGCCATCCTATTTGATTCTTGTAAATTTTAGAGTTGTTTTAGATATTTCTTAAAAGTTTTTTAACCTAATTTATTGTTGTTACCCACCCTGAGCGCTGCTATGCAGGGGAGGGTGGGTTATAAATCCAATAAAATAAATAAATTTTGATTTAAAAACAGACTGCCCTGCCTTCTTCCAAAGTATGCAACAAGCCATTCCTATTCCATTGCGTCTCCATCCTCTTATGACCCCGAAACAAAGCAGTGAGCGCCATGTTGGCTTCACTTTAAAACCAAATTTAAGGAAAATGGTCCATGAGGTCAGGTCTAGGGTAGCTGAACCACAGCTCAAAATGGTGTGACCCACCATCTAATGAATCTCACCCTATGATTCGCAGCAAATTTGTGCAGGAGAGAGTAAGAATCTTTTTTACTGTGGAAGAACTTCTAGCCAGAAATCCTTAATTCCCACTCTAGCCAGAGTGCAAATGAGCAGAGGTGGGAAGGGACCTGGTAAAACTTTTGAAGCTGCTACTGGAGACAGAAACAGACCAAAGTCATGCAAAACCTGAACTTCTGGCATTCATTTGGAACCTGCATGGATGATTCTGTCTATAGATATGGAGTTGTGTTAGGGTTGCCAGGTCCAGGTTCCTACCTATTGCCGGGGGGCGGGGGGGCGGGAGAAACTATGTGTCTGGGAGTCTTGTGCACACACTATGCATGCACACGCCACAATGACATCACCTGGAAGTGATGTCATCACATCGGGCACATTGTCGAGGGATGCTCTAGTGTTCGGTCTTAAAAGGTCAAACGCTAGAGCGTCCCCCCATGATGTGCCTGGCACGATGACATCACTTCTGGGTGATGTCATTGCACCCGGCATGTTGGCCTGATTCAGGCACTTTGGGGGCAGAGTTCCCCCCAGCAGCCAGATCTGGGCCGGTGGGTTGGGGGACCCTAGAATGGGCAACCCCCCCGCTCCACCGAGGGACCTGGCAGCCTTAAGTTATGTCTCTTTATCTGCGTGCTGAAATCCTTTGCATTGGAAAACAGTGAACATCAGAAACTGTATACATGACGTACCTATAATAACTATTTCCTTGGTGCCAGTGAACTAATTAAAAGTCACATGCCTGAGCTGCTGAATCCTGGCAGCTTTCCAGCTAGTGTTCTGGGGTGATCTGGAAGTTTCAGGTAGTGGCTATATGAGCTCCTGCCCTTCAAAAGAGGAGGGGGAAGCTAATATCCCCTCTCCATGAGGCCTTCGTTCTTAGAAAGCAGAGAGGGTGTTGTGTAGTGAGAGCTTCAAATGAACAAGCATTATTAGAGAGGCTCCTAGAAGCTACATTCAGATTGGCCGATCTTGCAAGCAGGCCAGTCAGGTAACAGAAGTGTAAATGAGGCCATGCAAATGAAGGCTCCTAGCTACTATGTTCTTATTGGTTTATTTGTATTTTGTGGATATGTTTGGGACAGGGGGTTTTGTATATAGTTGCGGCTTGCCATATGTGTTGTTGTTCTTAATGTTACTGAAATAAAGAGCTATGCTGAAATCATGATAGCCTCTTGAACCCACTGTGTAACAGAGGGTTCAACATTTGTTTTAGCTAGATATGACGTGGGCTTGCCCCCTGTCCTGATAAAGATTTCATGGACCTTATTTGAGAAATGCTAGTAGAGGAAGAGGTTGTTGTTACAGTCCCAGACAACAAGAGATTTTAAAACTCTAAGCTTATTTGGGGGGAGAAAGGAAGGAAGTCTAACTCCTAAATTTGCATACGTTTAATGACTGAGCTGTAAACAATGCAAGCCAAATGTATCACCTGAAGACACCATCTACTGACAAATTTTGAGGTATAAGACCAGTCACAGAAGATCTTAAAACACATTTAACCCAGCCTACAAAGATCTGTTGTTGTTTTAAAAATAGGTTTATATTAGGAACTTCTTTGGGACAGAGAATTGTTTGAGTGACTCAGATTATATGCAGTGTCCAGTCTAACTAATGGATTCCTGATGTTCTCTATAACCAGTCCACCTACTCTGGATTTGTATGACAAAATTTTGTTTAAAAAGTGACAACATCTTTTTAAACATCCTCTACACAAATTTCACCTTTTAGGCAGTGTCAAAGATATGGATCTTCTGTTCTTCATAATGACAACTTGGAGCACAAAAGGAAATTATCTTTGCTTTTAAACCACTTCCACATTCTGCTTTGTACTAGGAATGGAAAATCTTGCCATTATCTTAACTAGACAGCAGCTACACAAACATATTTTGTGCTGGAATACGCCTTCCTTAGTCTGAACCCCTGGAGTGAACTTTTGTTCATCTTACAATTTTTAGACTACTCTCCTTTTTATTGTAAATGCCTACAAAGCTCCAAGTTTTTAAGGATGCCTTTTAATACGTACAGTATTTTCTCCAGTGCATCCCCATGAATAATAATGGGGGTGAATCACAACCTAAGCTGTAAGAGTAACCTTCTCATATGATTGTTTACAGAGAATATGTAAAATTGATATTCTGTTTGGGGTTACTTTGGGGTTACTTGCCAAGGATATGTGCAAAGTTTTGCAAAAATGAAGCACAGAGCCATCTGGTGCTGGCAGCAAGGATTACAACCCTCCTATTGTCCCTTGGGACATCTGTGTTGTCCTGTTATTTTATTTAGGGAAAGCAAAGGTTATATAACAATTCATGTTTGCTTTTGTAAACAACATAAAAATCAGCAGTGACATTTTAGACATTGCTATTCAGTGCTATGTCAGTTACTATATTTTAATGTTAACTATCCTTCATACTGAAAAATCTTCAGTCCAGTGGCACCTTTAAGACCAACAAAGTTTTATTCAAGGTATGAGCTTTCATGTCCATGCACACTTCCTCAGATACAATGAAATGGAAATTACCAGTCATTACATATAGGAGAGGGTGAGCAGTAAATTAGCATACGACATAATGAAGATGTTTAACAGATTCAGAAATAACAAGCTTAGTTTATATGGTTACCATTTCCTTTTTACCTGCACTAGATTTTAAAGAATAATCTAAGTATGAAAATAATTTTCTCATTTCCTTCAATGCATCAGCCTTGCTTGGTGTGCCTGAGGCTTTTTCAGATTTTAAAAGCATATTAACAATAGCCTGACAAGTAGGAAGTTTAATATTAATTTTTAAATCCTGCAAATGGATAGAGATATGTACATTCCAATTTCAGAGTTTCCAGGGCTTCTGTCATAGAGAGGCACAGGGCCTCAAGACAGGAAGGAGCATCCAACATTTGGAATGCAATCCTAAACAGATCTACTCAGTATATAGCATCTCTAAAGAAATGACAAGGTTAGAACAGTGAACATAGCAACCAGCTAACTATCTCCTAGTTCAATATTCTCCCTACATATACATTTCAAATTTGACTTAAAATACCATGAGGGGGATCACTCCGTCATGCGGCACTCAGGTCTTAAACTGCTGAACTACCAACCTTCCGATCTGCAGTTCAGCTTCTTAACCACTGAGCCACATAGTTGTCTGCATCAGTCTTCACCATGGCAACCGTGGGGGCACAGGGGGGAGGGCATGTGAGAGGGGGAGGTCTCCCTGGGTGCCAGCAGGGCACTATGCTGTGGGGAAGAAACGGTACCCACAACTCCCCTGCAGAAAGTAAAGGGTGGGGGTGACCTGGCAGAAAGTAACGGGGGGCAGAAGGGGCCTGGAAAGTGAACAAGCTGGCTGGGCATGCTTCTAACCCACCAGCAAAAAAATTATGATCGCAGCAAAATGTCTCCTGGCTGCTTTTAAACACACAGACAACGGGGGTGAGGAGAATTCGGTTCCAGTTGTCTGCTTTTTGCCCACAGCATCTTGAGGGCAGGGAGGAGCAATTGGAACTGCTTTAAATGAGATCGAGATAATGCAGTGGGATGCCGTAGTGACCTTGAAGTGGCCACTACAAGGCAATAAAATGATGCAGACAACCAATGCTGAGTTGATGCAATAGGAAGGCAATGGCGGCATGCAATGTAGACAGGAGTTTGTGAGATGATGTGAAATTGAAGGCACAGTGGCAATGAAATTGAAGGCACAGTGGCGGAAAAGACCAATGCAGATTGGATCCAAATTGCTAAGCAGCATAAAGATGTGTGTGTGTGTGTGAATAAAGGACTTTGCTTTCTATTACAGAGGTTTTTTTTTCATTTGAATTAAGACACTGATGGCCGATTTCTGTATTTTCAGAGAACAGTGCTCTGTTTTCTGCACAGTGGTCTGGAAGCTAGATGTTTCTTTTGTCACACAACCTAGGTATTTAGCCTCAAAAATACATCTCTGATAGCTGTCAACTGCAGTACTGCATATAAATTCATTTAAAACACACTTGATTAAAATTTGGTAGAACCATAAAGGTAAAGATTTCCATTGCTCGAAAGCCAGTCAAATCCAACTCTAGGGTGCATTGCTCATCTCCGTTTCCAAGCCGAAGAGCCAGCACTGTCTAAAGACGTTTCCATGGTCACGTGGCCAGCATGACTAGATGCCGAGATGCATGGAATGCTGTTACCTTCTCACCGAAGTGGTACTTATTTATCTTCTTGCAATTTCTTGCTTTTGAACTACTAGGTTGGCAGGAGCTGGGACCAGAGATGGGAGCTCACTCCGTCATGCGGCACTTGGGTCTCAAACTGCTGAACTACTGATCTTCCGATCTGCAGTTCAGCATCTTAACCACTGAGCCACATAAGATTGCTCAAGCCCACATACATTGTTCTGCCACCCATGAAATAAGGTAAAGAACTTTTCCTTAAAATTATATTCATAATGCCTTTGTGTCGAATCACAGTTTCTGGCAAAGCAAGACTTTAGCTAGCAAAATGGAACAAAAGCAATTTGAAGGCCATGTATATGGTTTCATGGTGGAGGCCTCTTTATGTTATCAATATAAGGGTGGGAAGGACAAACATCACCTGGAGTTTCCAGTATGGTTTCAAATTAAGGGACAGGGATTAGCCTACACTTGAGGAGTCTTCCTCCTCCTGCTTCACTATGTTTGCCCACTCCAGCAAAGCCTTGGGGGAATCCCTTCTGGCCAACTGCATCACATCCTTTATACTCAACCTCCAGGAGTAGACAGGGAAGTGAAAACTGACCCTGAGCAATTCAAGCTGAGCAGCAAGCCAGCACTGTAGGGCCACTCAGCTTTGTGGAGCTGACAATGGGCATTGGCTCACCCACTGGATCAGTCCCCCTCCTAAACTGGAAGCACTGCAGGAGAGAGGAGGGCCTGGTGTGATGTGGTCCATGGGGTCATGAAGAGTTGGACTCGACTGTGTGACTGAACAACAACAACAAAAGGAGAAGACAGTAAACTAACTCAAACTACCACAACTCATGGGGGGTTGGACCAAGCGGTGCCTGAGACTCAGGCAGAACTGCTCGACTTAGATCTGCTTGCTCCTGGCCACCCAAGGGCCTCTAGGGCAGAGGTTCTCTGGGAAATTTCCCTGTAAGTTAAATGCCCAATCTGCCCATCAACTCCCCATTCTATACATTCTCTCTGACATCACTGTTTTTGACACTTCATACCATAAGTCTATGCACCCATTACCATGGCAACTGGCCATTCCTCACTAATGTAGTGTATTCCATTTCAGGGTGACACATCACTGGGGCAATGGAGTTGCTCTGGTCCAGTGGGTGCAGGTCTATCAACTGCCATATTTGTGGTGCCGTTGTCACAACCATCAGTTCTACATCAGTTCTACATAATAAATCCAGCTTAAGCTGTGCTCTGTGTTCTCTATTCAAAAAAAAGTAAGCTGAAGAGTTAAGATGACTTGGCCATTTGTTAGCTCTTAGATCTTTTTCTCCAGACTGCTAATTGAGCAAATTGCTGAAAACCAGGGTTGTCCTGCAGTCTTTAGGATTTAAGGATTTAATCTCTAGGAAGCTGCTGTGCTATGAATGATCCATGAAAAATGCCAGGGAATTTGTAACATGGATACTGATTAGAGAATCCACATTATGTATTGCTATTATTTAAACATTTATATCCAGCCTTTCCATTACATGGATGCCTAAAGTGGCTAATAAAAATTAAAAGCCAACACAAAAAAGAATAATCACTTTAAAAAGCAAATAAAATTGAAAAACAGCAGTAATAGAACAGATAAAAACGCAGATACTGTTATCAGGAAAACGTGCCCAGAGCTTTGCTAAACAAACTGAAAACCAGTGGAGTTCATTTAATGCTGTAAAATATAATTATTTATTTACTTCATTTACACCTCACCTTTACTCCTAATGGAGACTCAAAGTGGCTCACGTTATTCTTCTTCCTCAATTTTATTATCACAACAACCGTATTCAGATTGGGCTGAGAGTACTTGTTTCAGCAAGCAGCTGCCACTCACACTGTAGAGGAAGCTGGAAATTCAGCCTGTCCTGCAGATTTGGGAGTGGAATCTGAGGATGCTGCAGTTTGGGAGGGGAGGGATCTCAGTGGAGGGTGGCCCTAGAGTTCATCCTCCAAAGCAGTCATTTCTCCAGGGAAAGTGATCTCTGTCATCTGGAAAGCTGTCATCTGAATGCTGGTTTTGGGTTGGGAAGGGGCACTGGAGATGGGAGCTGATTTAGCCTTGCTTGATACTGAGGCTGCTTTTTGTTTTTGTATTTAATGTGAGATTTCTTCTGCTGGAAATCAAAACAGCCAACAGCAAGCAGAAAGTGTGTGGTAGAGTGAGCAATGGGTTCCACCAAAGCATTTTAAAGAACTATTTAATGCATTCTAATGCATGAAATGAATGGGGGAAAAAATCCAAGTTAGGTGCCATCTTGTTACCTGGAAGTTTACTTTAGAAATGTACAGATACTGCTTGACAAAATCACTGTTGTTCACAAACTAGTAATTACAGTTTGTCCTATTCTTTGGAAGGCGTTGTACTATGATGTTGATGTTAATCTGTGTTGTTGTATTTCACCAATAGACAAGGCAACAGATCTTATTGCCTTTATTAGAGATCTGTTGTAAGCAACTGTCCACCAGTCTCAACCCCCATGTGATATGTGGACCTGAACAATGATGTAATACTGGACTAATGCAGTGTTGTTACAAGCCGTTGTTCTAGCCTCAACCAACCGCTCCTCAGTCCTGACTGGAAGGGGAAATAGAACGGACAGCAGTTCACACTGGCTGTCTTAGGGCTGTAATTGTGCTGGTAAACAAATAAATTTGCCACAAACCAGTCCTTGAAAGGAACAGAATGAAAACACAGAAAAGCAATTGGTTGGATGAACATCATCTGGATTAAAAAAAAAAAAAAAGACTGAAACAAGCATTAAAAAAATAGGGTAGCAAACCCTTTATATACACTCGTTCAGTCACAGTACCCCACCCGGCTCCATCTGCAATTAGGGGTGTAACTATGGCAGGCCATTTTTACGTGTATAAAATTGTTTAAACTTCACATTTTTACATAGAACAAGACTTCACTGATAGTCTGAATTCCCCATTTGCTTAGCTGAGTGAGTGTGACGGCGCGGTGGCAGTCAGACAATACTGGTAACGAATCACGGGTACAATACAATCCTAGCTTTCCCCATTATTTTCTATGATCTCCCATTTATACCCCGCAAGCGAGAGGGGAAATGACGTTGAAAATATCCAGGAAGTCCCGTCTCCATAACGTGGAACTGTCAGTCTAATTTAAAAGAGCGAGAGAGAAAAGAAGCTGCCGGTAGAGCGATCAAGTTGTTGCTCCACGGACTCATTTTGTTGCAGCACCTTACAATGGCTGCGTCCATGCAATGAGAAAAGAGGTCTGAGAATCTATAATTTAACCGATAAAGGTACCTTCTTTACACGTTTTTTTCTGTGTATCAAGGGCAGCCTGCGGGATTTTAGCTGCTACAACTGAAGGCTGTGATTTCTCCGATCATGTTTGCCAAAGCTTTTAGGATAAAATCCAACACGGCTATTAAAGGATCTGATAGGTGAGCTTTCTTCTTTTAAAGGAGTTTGCCTAAATTGTTGATCTGTTGGTCTTTGGAATGATAAAGATGTTGTTTTTCAGACAAACGGAATGAGAATGTGAGTGATGCTGCTTAAAATTCTCTAAAGCGAGGAGGCTTTTAAAAATCGAGTTAATGCTTCCTTCAAAGTAAACACAAGCCCTGTACACTATTCGAGTGTGACATGCAGATATTGTTACTGAAAACTGAGTTTATGCTTGGGATAAGGACAGTTATCCAGGAAGAGATACAAACAACCTGTTCTTAATTGTTGGGCATGCATCTTCAAAGGTTCTTTAAAAATAGAGTTTGTTTTTAACATGAAACAACATCTGTCCTTTAGATTTAGGAGTAGAGGTCAAGACAAAATGGAATCTGTTAACAGTATAATCCTAAACATTGCTACATTTGAGTTTATTGGTTTCAATGCTTCTTTGCTTAGAACTGTACTGTAAATGAGAGACATAGATTTTACAATAAACACTATAATTTTTAGAGCTCTGAACAAATGGGAAATGTAAGGAAGTACTTACAAAAGCTTTCTTGAATTTATTTCTGTTATTCCAGAATTAAACTATTTGCTAATATTTATTTGTTCTGGAAACTTTCCGCTGCTGCTCAGAGATAAGGTTTCTGGGGTGGCAAGCAATAACTATAACATCTAGTGCCAGTTTCCAAGCAAACAGAAATATTCCACTTGATGCTGGAGGGTTAATTTGGCACCGAAAGCTTCATGTTTAGGTTTAGAGATGTTAAGTTGACTAGCATATTTGAACTTAAAAGACTTGTATTTCTGAACTTAACCGTGCCTTATGTTTTCTATGTGCTCAGAAAATGTGCTAAAGAAAAGCTTCCAAATATAGCCACCTGATGATTGCTGTTTTTCCTCACTGCTTCTCACCAACTTTGTGAAAATCACATTTGAGTTTCTTTCTCATTTTTTGACCCTGTAACAGGGTTTGCAGAAAAATCTTTGACATTCTCCTAGTCCTCTAAGCCACAAACATATTTTTTGATTCTCCAAAGTAGTAGTGGAGGATCAAACCATTACATTTTCATAGTTGTTTAATACAGCCTTGCAGTTGTTTTATAGGGATTTCAAGGATATTTTTGTTTAAATGTGAACAACTTTTACAACAATTAATATACTATATTTGCAATCCTAAGAGCTCTTTCCTGGGAGTAAGTACCATTGAATAAACTTCAACAGTGAGAGTGCCCTATCAAGAGCTCTCTCAGCCCCACCTACCTCACAGGGTGTCTGTTGTGGGGAGGGGGAGGGGAAGGGAAAGGAATTTGTAAGCCGCTCTGAGACACCTTTGGGTAGTGAAGGGAAGGGTATAAAGCCAATCTCTTCTTCTTCTAATCCAAATATGCTGGTACTAGTATTGTGACTGTAATGGGACTTTTTCAGTTGAAATAACAAAAGAAACTGTATTAACTACAAAACTCATTTACTAATCTCAACTTTTGGTTTTTTCCTACCTCTCAGATGGCAAAAATTAAAATATGTGTGCTAAGGTAGCATAAGTGCAGCCATTTGCGGCTCTGTCTCAAGTATTGGGTATGATGTTGCTTGTAGACAGCAAAAGTATTTATATTTATGCATTTATACTATGCATTTTATGTTCTTAAAAGAGTAAAACAAGCTTAAGTTTGATAGGAAAGTAATTATTGTATATATTTCCTTCTAACTCTGAAGAGGGGGGCATCTTCGAATGGGTGATTCCCACCAATTGCTCAAAGAGGTAGGACTGAAATCTTCAACTTCCTGTCTCCTGGGTGGGAATTGCCCTGTCTCTGTTTGTTTCCTGCTTCATTAGAGAGGCTAACAAGATCAAAATATCATAAAACAATCCAAAGTTCAAACAGTTAAAAACAACATCAAAGTTAAACAGCATCAACTTACAGATAAAGACAAGCAAATGATGGCAGTATTCAAATCGACCCAATGGTAGCGATAACATCCAACAAGGTCAGATGATAACGATGTTCCAAGTCCACCCAGTGGTAAAAATGGCATCCAACAGGGTCCCAGGCCAGAAGATGTTCTAGGGCATGTTCATCAGTGGCACACTCATCAGTGGCACACTCATCAGTGGCGGCTCCTAATCGAAAGCCTGGTAGAAGAGGTCCATTTTACAGGCCCTGTGGTCTCGGGAGCTCATTCCACCAGTGTGGAGCCACCACTGAGAAAGCCCTGGCTCTGGTGATAGCCAATCTGGCTTCTTTCGGACCAGGGAGAGTCAGGTGATGTTGTGACCCTGACCTCAGTGCTCTCTGGGGCACATATGGGGAAATGCGGTCCCTCAAGTAGGCAGGTGCCTGACCATATAGGGCTTTAAAGGTTAAAACCAGCACCTTGAACTGAACCCGGTATGTTATGGGCAGCCAGTGCAGTGTCCTCAGCACAAGCTGGATGTGGTCCCATGTAGAGATACCCATCAACAGCCTGGCTGCAGCATTCTACACTAGCTGCAGCTTCTGGATCTGGGACAAGGGCAGCCCTATGTAGAGAGCATTGCAGTAGTCTAACCTCGAGGTGATCATTGCGTGGATCACTGTTGTTAGGTCATTGCATTTGAGGAAGGGAACCAACTGCCTAATCAGCTGTAGGTTGTAAGAGGCCGACTTGGCAGTGGCTGCTACCTGGGCCTCCATTGTTAAGGAGGGCTCCAGGAGAACTCCCAAACTCCTAACCCTCTGCGCTGGCACCAGTGGTGCCCCACCAAAGGTCAGTAGTGGAATCCCTACCCTCGACCTGCTCCAACTCAAGCACAGGACCTCTGTCGTTGTTGGATTCAATTTCAATCGACTCAGCCTAAGCCAGCCCGCCATTTCTTGTAGCGCCCACTCCAGGTCATCTGGGGCGGAGTCGGACTAGCCGCCCAACAATAGATATAGCTGGGTGTCATCAGCGTACTGGTGACAACCCAGCCTGTGCCTCTGGGCAATCTGGACAAGGGGGCGCATGTAGATGTTAAACAACATCAGGGATAATACCGCCCCTTGAGGCACCCTGCAGGTCAATGGATGCCTCTGGGATGTCTGATCCCCTAGCGCCACACTCTGTCCCCGACCTTGGAGAAAGGAAACAAGCCATTGCAAGGCAAGCCCTTGAATTCCAGTGTCAGCGAGGTGGTAGATCAGTAACTGGTGGTCAACGGTGTCAAACGCCACCAACAGATCCAACAGCACCAGTACCACCATGCCGTCTTGATCTAGATGCCTTCGGAGGTCATCTGTGAGGGCAACCAGTGCCGTCTCCATCCCATGACCAGGCTGGAAGCCAGACTGAAACAAGTCCAGCATCGAAGTGTCATCCATAAAGCTCTGCAACTGAATCGCCGCCACTCTCTCCAGTACTTTGCCCAAATAGGACAAGTTGGAAACCGGCCAATAGTTGGCCAATTCAGGTGGATCCAGTGATAGTTTTTTCAGGAGGGGGCAGACCATCGCTTCTTTGAGTGCCCCCGGGAACAGTCCCTCATCAAAGGACTTGTTGATAACATCCCTGAGGGCACCTCACAACCCCTCATGACCAGCTTTTATAAGCCATGAAGGGCACGGGTCAAGGCTGCACGTGGTTGGGCATACTGTTGAGAGCAATCTGTCAACTTCCTCAAGACTGAGTGGACTGAAATAATCAAGAATAAAACCAGAAGATGTGCATGGGGCCTCGAGTTCTCTCACTGTCTCAACTGTGGCCGGGAGATCACAGCGGAGCAGCAGGACTTTATCTGCAAAATAGCTCACAAAAGTCTTGCTGGGGGGAGCAGCAGTGGGAGGGCTTCTAGTGTCCTGGCCCCACTGCTGGACCTCCTGATGGCACCTGGTATTTTTGGCCAATGTGTGACAGAGTGTTGGACTAGATGGGCCATTGGCCTGATTCAACATTGGCTTCTCTTATGTTCTTAATATCCAATTCCCTATTGTTTGGCCTGCCCAGTGACAGTTCTGTTAATGACCAAATAGTTCTAAATAATTGTGCCGGGCATGAGCTAGCAGACACAACCGTGGCCACGTAGAAATGTCTGTTCACAGCTTTGACTGCCATCTCATAGGATCTCATAAACGTCCTACAGGATGCTCTTGATGCTTCGTTGTGGGCGCGCCGCTACTGTCTCTCTAGTTGTCTGAGCTCTTGTTTCATCTGCTGCAGCTCCTCAGTAAACCAGGGAGCCCGCTTAGAGCGAGGGCACAGAGGACGTCGGGGAGCTGCCATCCCACGGGGCATGGGATCCTGCAGAGCCATCTGAAACTGCTGAGGATCCATTTGGCTTTGTGAGAAAGCCAAAATACACTCGCCGCCTAAATGGGGTCAGAGTGACATATTCACACGGGCCTTCAAGACATGGTGGTCCAACCATGGCACCGCCGAGGCAGTAATCTGGTCCACTGTGACCCCCGCCATGAAGATCAAGTCGAGCGTATGCCTGGCCTGGTGAGTAGGGGCCGTTACATATTGGGTGAGTCCTAGTGCCGCCATGGATGACACCAGGTCCATTGCCTGTGCAGAGGCCGCATCATCGGCATGGACATTGAAGTCACCCAAGACTATCAGCCTAGGGTACTCCAATGCCCAGCCAGACACGGCCTCAACCAGAGATGGCAGGCTATCGGTACACCAACCAAATAGCCAGACTCTCCCCGGCTTCCCACACCATGCCCAAGCACTCAGTGCCCACAAGCTTCAATGGTGAGAGCGTCCTATAGGAGTAAGCCTCCCAAATGACCAGCACCACTCCTCCTCCGCAAACCTGGGTGGAGCCAACTGGGAGAGAGCTACTGTCTCCCCATCTCATACCCAGGTCTCAGTCACGCATGCCAGATCCACGCCCTGCTCTAGCAGGTAATCCCGAAGGATTGCAGTCTTATTATTTATGGACCTGGCATTGCACAACACCAGTGTTGGAGGGGGGTCCATAATCCCAGCCCCATCTGTCTGCCACTCTCAGGATGGGACACAGACTGGAAGGGGGCCAAGCATTCTCTGCCTCCTTTCCTTTCTTGCCTGCTCCCACCACTATACCTTCCCCGCCCCATGAGCACTGGTATCCCTGGTCCAGTTGCCATCCTTGCAGGTGACCTTCACAATGCCTTCACAGTGCCACAGGTTGACCCTAGGATTAGCTAGTAGAAAAAATACACCACTGGGATGCCACAGATGGTATTCAGTTGTTTCCCTACCAATAACCCAATCAGCTAACCTCACTAAACATATATCAAACAACTTATAACTAATTTCAATAGCTAACTCATTAGCCAAATCAAATTATGGAGAATGTATATAGTTTTGGCTCTCACTGATCCTGCTTTCAAGTTATTAAGGGGGGGTTCCACCTAAAATGGCTGCACATAAAAATCCTTTCTCATAAGCCAGAAAAGGCCTGTGCATCTTCCACAAGGACAAGGTGGTGTTCAGGCCAGATCCCACCTTTATATAATTATTACCCAGGTGAACTCACAGGAGGCAGGAGATCTACCAGAAATTAATAATATAGTGAATTGTCCTGTTTTGGTTTCTGGGAATGTATTTCTGTGGTTCATTGGCTTTTTTCTGCATTGTGACATTGCAGGCTATAGTATTTTATTGATTTAAATAATATACTGTTTTGTACGGTGTCGACTGTATATTTTTATTGTGTGCTGCCTTGTAGACTTACTGTAAAGGTTAGAATAAATGTAGGAATAATAGGCAAAAAAAGGGAAATAGCATAGAACTGAGAGAAGGCCTGCCCTCTACCTGTGCATGAATGTAATAAATGGATTTGCAATGTTGCCGAAACAGTAAAGTTGGGACATTTATGAAAAGCTAATAATTATAATTACTCAACAGAATTATTTGTTACTATCATCTTCTATGTTATTACAAGAATCAAAACTGTGGAGCTAAAAACATCTGAGATTTAAGATATAGTGCAGCTGATTTGTGATTGTTTTACTTGTTATTAAATGTATAATCTATATTCATGTTGTAGCTTAATGATATTGTCTATATTTCTATGAGCTGTCTCGAATGGATATAAATTGTATAGTATAATTTGTATAGGCCCCGGTCACATGGAGCATTTGCCGCACAGAAGCCACGATAGTCCGGCGGAGTTTCTGGGTGCAATCACACCGGAACATCTGGGAGGCGTAGTGCACTCATGGCCAACCCACGGCAAGCCGCCGAAGCTGCATAGTTAAGAAGTAGCACATTGAATGTGCTAGCAAATGGTTTGCCACGGGCTGCGCATGGAACCGTTCAGAGTGATCGTGCTGGCCGCGGCTTTTTCCGGCTGTCCTCGTTTATGCGCATGTGCTGACTGCCGACACCAAGTTATGCTGCCGTCACATCTGATCGCATTCTGGCAGGTCTAATTGCACCGTCACAAAAAGCCATGCCTCCTCCCCGTGTTATCTGGCCCATGTGACCGGGGCCATAGTTAAGCTATTAAGAATATGAGTGTTTTAATATCTTTATGTGGTAACAACCTAAGTAGGAAAGCAGAAAAATCTCCCATATTCTACAGGTTAGCAATCAGCAATAGAAGATGCCTTATGAATCAACAGCTCTGACTATGCCTCCAGAGCTGTGCATAGGAATAAACATGTGCTTGTTAACTGCAGGAGGAAGCTGCGAGCTGATGTTGCAGCCACATTTCCCACACTTTCTGCTGAGCAGCTCTCTGAGGTTGTGTCGAATAAAGAGGAGCTGAATGTTATCAAGTTGTACATTCACAAAGGAGAGGCTGTCACAGTTTATGCCAATAGCAGGAATCCAGTCCTGTTTGAAATGGAGAAAACGCTGTATCCAACAGGTACAGACAGATGTTGCACCAGGCAGTTTGTTATTATGGGGCTGGAAAAGTTTGAATTTGGTTGATGCAGTGGGTCAGGAGAAAGAGGGCACACAGCTTGGGACCAGAGGCCCTTCTTCTTTTTCTTTTGCTTCACCTAAAAGTTGCCTGAAGCTTTAAGAGGCTTCTGCTCTCTAGCCCTGGTTAAACTTTTAAGATTTTTGAGTGTGAACACAGGCGCACACCTTTCTGTAGGGCTCACAGTTTTCTAGATCAGGGTCCAGGTGTCTTCTAACAACACATCTTGGTTTAGATCTGCTGAAGTATTTCTGCAGGCAGAAGGATTTCCACTCACAGAAAGTGACTCTCATTTCCTGTCTTCTGCTGCAACTCTAACCACCCCCACAATGCTGTTAGGGCAGGGTGTTCCCCAGGAGCAGCATTTCATGGTGCATTTGGAGCTGCAACAGGAGGGGGGGAGGTAAGAAGACTGTGTCCCTTCAGTAGAAATCCCTCAGTCTGTGGAAATGTTCCAGTGGATCGAAGTATATATCTGTTGTCTTTAAATATCTTCTGCTCAGTCCTTCAGGATATAATTGGTTAAAAACCAAAAATAAGTAAAACCGTGTTTATTATATATCACTATAATATTGAGAGTAGCTGCAGCCCCTGAGCTAATGATGTATTTTCATTATGGCCCTTAGTTTTAAAGATTATGATGTGCTTCAGTGTTAGAGAAGATAATTGTTTAGAGTGATTTGAGAAATATTTTAAATTTATATAAACTACCTCCTTATCCTCTTGACACAAGTATCAGTCATTCTTGTATTATTTTTGGCTGTGAGATACAGATACATATGAATACACATTTTGGCCTACAGTATGAAAATACCACTATTTATGTATTTACTTCATTTGTACACGCCTTTCTCCCCAGTGGGTACCCAAAGCAGCTTACACTTTTTCCATCTTATCCTCACAACAACCCTGTGAGGTAAATTAGGCTGAGAGTATAATTAGCCCAAGGTCACCCAGTGAACTTCCACAGCATGAAATCCGGGCCTCCCATATATTAGTCCAACACTCTTAAACAGTGTATCACACTGGCTCTCGTTAAGGGTTAAATTTCTTCCCCTGACACAATATGTTGCTTTTTCCAGTTTCATTTTTCGTTAGATATACAGAACAACTCTTCCTGGTCACCAGATTAAACTGGTTTAATAATAAAAGGTAGAGTTGGGATTTCCTCAGTATTAGTGCAAATAGTAGCCAATAGGTAACATTCATACTGAAGCCACAGAGAATTCTTTGAAAGCATGGCTACTTAGGACGATGGGTTATAAATGCTGGTTTCTTGTCATTTAATTTTACCTCCTAACATGAAGCTGAGACAAATGGTAATAAATTGAGGAGAGGTGAAGCCAAGCAAAGTTTGTGGTGTTGAAGTCTCAAACATTTTGCTTTCTCTTTGAGACAGTGTATACCCTGTGGGCTCATCCTGACCTTCTCCCTGCCTTCACAACTTGGCCACCTGTGCTGCACAAACTAGTAGGAGGAGCAGGTAAGCAGACTGAGCTGGAATCTTTGCATTACACAATTGATCTGTCTTTTCTGAAGTTGGTTCTTGTGGTCTGGCTTGTTATATTGCAGTCCTGAGCCTGCTGCTTAGTTGTTAGGTCCTTTGAAACTGAGCTGGACTTACTTGCAGGTACGTAAACTGGCAGGTGGAAGGTATGCTTCTCGCATCAAAGCATGCTGAATATCTTTATTTAGCCCATTTAAAGAGGAAAATAAATTACCAACAAAACAAGATTCTTAATTTAAATGTTAATGTTATGTAAGCCATATTTAGCTGACCAAGTAATTTTTTAGGTTAATTATAGCTCAGGTATAGGCTCAGACAAAGATTTTCTATCTGTTTGTTACTCTGCTGATTAGGAAAATTTGAGTAGTAACTAGGACACAGGTGTTGGTTCTTCATTTGTCTGTCACCTGCAGAATGAATCAGTGTGTCTGCTTCTGCCTTGCTGCTTTCTTTCACATATTGGCATCACTTTGTGCTTGTGTTCAAAAGCTGGGAGTGTGTAATTACTTGGGTGTGGAGGGGACTTAAGGAGGATAGGTTGCAGGTACTGGGATTTGAATCCAGTCATATGATTTTTGTAATGGATTGGATTTCAGGTTCTCTGTTTGAGTGGAGTTCAGGCACAGTGTTCACGTGGTAAGAGAATACATTGCATTCTTACTGGAAATATACAACACAGTGTAATGTCCTTGGATCCTAATCTGTTGGGTCCTGATTGTGTTTGGTCTACATCCTTTTTAACTCATATGGGCATTTACTTCACACAAAATTTTTATGTTTCACCTAGGTTAATATAGAGCAGGCCATGGATTTTGACTGGAGTAGCTTAAGTGAAAGAAGTTCTGTTGGTCTTTTATAGCAATCAGCCTGGTAGGTGAATGGAAGCTGCTGAAGGCAGATAATAAGAAGATAAGGCAGATAATAGGGGCTGTGTACATTCTAAGCTATTTTGAGGGAGCGTGCAAGAAAATAAAAGATATCCAATAAACAGCAATGTTGGGTCTTCATCGAGACTAAGAATTGTAAAGATAAACCTGAAAGTGGTCCGTAAGTAATAATCTAATTTCTTAACTTTAGTGAATGGTGAAGTGGCAACGTTCAGATCTCAGCAATACTGTTAATACAGGATTTGTATTTTTAAAAATAATATATGGTGTTCCAGTCTTCTGGCATTGTATGTTGTTGTACATCAATTATTTAGAAAAGTAGTTGTTTTAAGTAAATACTATACCAATTGAGGGAGTCTTAAGATATCTTCTGTAGTTTGGCATTGGAGTGGGAGGCTAGGTCAGATCACTTAGTCATGAATGTTTCCATTGGATTGTCTTTCATGATTTGTATGGGCAAGCCTTCCTTGTTCATGCATCAGGAAGCTTACACACTTGTGTGGAGGTCAGACATCACCAGATGATGTGCATGTGTTTTGTCTTTCCATAGAGAATTTGCTCTTCTTGCAGTGCCTACATCTATTGCTGGCAGCACTGAAATAGCAAAGGCATATTTGGAAGCTGAGAACAGAAGTGAGGAAAATAGTTGCTCAAAGTTGCCAGTTATTGTAACTTGACAGTAGGGCTGCCCAGGTCCTTTGGGGGGGGGCAGGGGTTTTCCCGCCAAAAGGGCCCCCAACCTGCTGGTCCAGATCTGGCCAGCAGAGGGAACCCAACCCCCAAAGGGGCCAGATCAGGCTGACGTGTCCAGCACAATGATGTCACCCAGAAGTGATGTCATCACGCTGGGCACATCGCCAGGTGACACTCTAGCAACCAGCCTGAAAACTCTACAGTACCATAGAGTTTTTAGGCTGATTGCTAGAGCATTGCTCAGCAACATGCTCAGCGTGATGACGTCACTTCCGGGTGACATCATCGTGCCGGGACTCCCCCACTATAATGAAGGTAGGACTTGGCAACCCTGCGTGACAGTGAGCATGATATTGTAAGGGACCTTGGCTTTACTATGAGAAGACAATTTTGGAAAGCAAAAATGAGATCTAAGAATGTGCCTTGTTGGAATTGTGTGCAAAGCTTTATGAAAATAATATGGACTGCTTTTTAAATATTGTGTTTATTTTAAAGGAGTGTTCTAGAATCCATAGTATCTGAAAAAATATGTGAGCCTCTGAACCGTTTCCCCAAATTTTGTTTACAGTAAGAGAATCAAGTAGATGGCCATGAAAGTTTTGGTCCCAAAAGTAGAAAGCCTGCATCATTCCTTTTACTCCCATCACTTCTACTAAAAAGACATCCTCCAAATAGTTATTTATTTAGAAAAATTTTACGCCTCCTTTCCAGGAACCTTCCTGAGGCAGCTTACAAAATAAAAATAATAAAAAACAAAACATTAAAAGAGATGTATTAAAATCCAGCATTAGATATAAGCCCAGCATAAAAACATAGAGCATAAAAACAGATCACAGACAGCTTAAAATAACAGTTCCAGACTAAAATAGTGTTGAAAAAATAAACCTTTTACTTAAAACTATTGGGTGAATATAAACATGTTGGCTTGGCTGCTACAACAAAGCAATACAGGCACCAGAGGGGCTTCAAGTGGAAGGGCATTCTGCAAGAGAGGTGCCCTCTTTTTGGTGGCCATTCACCTCACCTCTAAGACAAGAGCAGAGAGAACAGGGCTTGTCAGGAAGATCTTCACTGGTGGGCTAGACAATGTGGAAGGAGGCAGTCTTTGAAATACTCTGGCCCCCAGCCATTTAGGGCTTTAAAGGTAGGAACCTTCACTTTGAATTGTTCCTAGATTTTCAGCACTGGAGTGATATGATCCCTGGATCCTTCCCACGACAGTGGCCCAGCTGCTGCATTTTGAATGAGCTGAAGTTTCTAGACTGATTTCAAAAGCAGCCCCGTGTAAATTGCATTACAGTAATCTACCCTGGACATATTCAGAGCATGGGTTGCCATGGGCTAGATTATACTTCTTGAGAAACTGCTGCAGCTGGCATATCAGCCAAAGCTGATAAAAGTCATTATGCGCCACAGAGAAGGTTTGGGCCTCTAACAGTAGGCCAGGGTCCAGCTGTAGCCCCTAGCTTGCTTGCTTGCTTATTTATTTATTTATTTCAATTTATTTCTTGCCGGTGTAGCACTTGACTTCATTTGCAACATTTTTGTGGAGCAGATTTGCATAATTTACATTCCAGTTGATGAATTTTAACTTTGTGGCTGCAGAACTGAGGGTGGGCAGTTTGGTGGGAATTAGGAACAAAATTCAGAGCTGTAGACATAAGCTCAAGTATTGGCCGAGGACAGACTGGCAATTTGCCCCGGTATCGAGTCGGGGCAAAAAAAACCCGGAGTAAACGATACCGGGTTTTCCCGTCCACACAGCGGGGGCCTCTGCCGGAAGAAACGGGACGGAGGCGCGCGGGAGCGTTCAGACTGCTGTGCCGGAGGCGCGCTATATTCGCTGTTTCCCCATTATTTCGGCTGCTGCCTCATGCCCAACGCGGGTTGCTCCCGGCTTTTCGGCTGCGCGTTCAGACTCCCCGGAAGCGGAGAAACGCGCGACAAACACAGACTTTCAAGATTTGCGTCGGCTTTTATCAGGTGTTTTTTTAATCCGGCAGTGAAGCGCGAGAGCACCGGTAGGCTACGGGTGGGGGACGCCAGGCAGATGTGCCTGTGTGAACATTCCATTTAATCCGATATTGAGTCGTTGTCAGCCCGGGTCCCATCCCGCGGCAAATTGCCAGTCTGTCCTCGGCCATTGTGTAAGCCTCAAACCTAGCACTGGCATTGCTAAAAATATTATTCTTTATGCAAATGTGTCATATCATTCTAGTTGTACTATATTTTTACTGAAGTAAATAAAGAGCTGTTGGGCAAGATGAGGCCTGTCCTGAAAAATTTTAGGGGATGCTAACTGATGTTTGTTTCTACAGACCTCATGCTTCCAGGGGTTGTAGTGCCCTCTTCTGGTCTTCCTGAGATAGACCGGGGTACTTTGTGTGCTGTAACCTTGGTGGGAAACAGGTACGATTTCTTTTGAAAGCTAATGTTAACTTTTCTCTTTGTGCTTAACTGCATATTTCAAGAGGGTGAACAAAAATCAAATCCAGTTCCATCGAGATAAAATCCAGTTCTGTTCAACAGAAAAAGGGCATGTAGCTGTGCAGATTGGTTAGAAAAATCTATGCAAGAGCATAGTATTGCCATGACCAGTGTTCCCTCTAAGCTGAGTTAGTGTGAGCTAGCTCACAGTTTTTAGCTGCCAGCTCACACATTTTTGTCTTAGCTCAGGAAGGATGGCTCCAGAGCAAACTAATTTATGCAGTAGCCAAATCACTCACTCACAACTTTAATGCCAGTCGCTCACAAAGTAGAATTTTTGCTCATAGGATTCCACAGCTTAGAGGGAGCGTTGGCCATGATTCATATTTAATATTCCAGACATTATTTTAAATTTGTAAAAAATTGTAAGTTTGTAAATAGGAAGACTGTCAGTTGTGAATAATGTTTATCCAATAACACTAAATTATTTGGTTCCAAGTAAGGTTACATTTAGGAGAACATACCTGTAACTCTGATATTGCTTTTTGTAGGTTGTAATCCTCAAAGTCTTTGAAAATCCCCCCCCAAATCAAACTTGGGAACCAAACAGAGCTTTTAAAAAACTTTTTTTTTTTCAACATAAGTGTTTTTATTTTGAACAACATCTTCAACAGTACATTCATAACACATATTAACACCAAGAATTAGCCAACATTTCAGCCTTTAAGAGTCCTTATTAAAAATATAACAGATCTTTGTAATAAGAGTTATTTGGAATCACTCCTTCTTCTGCGAGATAAGTCACTGCTGGGAACCAAATCCAAGTAACTGATTAGGTTGCAAACCTTGTGTTTTCAAGTTTGGTGGTGGGACGGTGGAGTCCAATTATTTTGTCTTTATCTACACCTTAGCAACACATATGAAGCTTGCCTTGTTAAATCATTGGTCCATTTAGTTATTTGTTACTCTTGACCAGCAGGTGCTCTTTCGAGTCAGAGATCTTTCCCAGCCAGACTTCCAGACAGCCTTTAACCAAGATGTACTGTGTACATGAAAGTCAGGTGCTCTGCTACTGAACTGTGGCCCTTCCATGATGGTAGAAAATTACATTGCAAGTCTCCTACATGCAATTGTACCAGCTTGGAAGAGATTTACTAGATGCCCATTCTGACCTTTTTAAATCAAGATGTGTTTGAATGTTTTGTGCTTAAAAGTATCTTATGAATGTAAATAGGAAAAAGTAGCATTAGTTTTATTCCCCTTTGTGACGTGAGGCCCACATACTTCAAGGGCCATCTCTCCCTGTCTGAGCCCATGTGGCAGATCCACCCAGCACAGTAGTACTTTCTAATGTTCCAACCTCTGTGACAGTACAAAAAATGAATGCTGTTTGCAGTCTTTTATGCCAGATACTCTGATATTGTGGTAGGGTTGCCGAGTATAAATTAACTTACGGTGGGGGAGTCCCACGCTATCCCTAGAGTGTGTGCGTGCGCACAGAGCGCGTGTGCCGGCGCTATGACACCACCCGGAAGTGACGTCATCGCGTCAGGATGTTGGGGACAGGGTCACTAGGATTTGAGGGAAAACCATGGAGTTTTCCCTCAAATCATAGAACGTCCCGCCCCCAACGTGGCCAGCATGATGATGTCACCTCCGGGTGACATCATCACGCTGGGGACATTTGCCGGAAGGGGGTGGAGTTCCCCCCGGGGCCCAATTTGCTGGCGTCAGGTAACGGGCCTCTTGGGCGGGGGTTTACCCGCCCCCCGGGGGGACTTGGCAAGCCTATATTGTGGAACAGCCTTCAAAGGATGTTAAAAGACCTATGTCACTTCAACAGTTTTTTGAAGGGGATTAAAGGCTGCATTTTTTAAGAGTCTAGGCTCCTAGGGTTAGCCTTCTGGCTTTGAAGGGCAAGTACTTGGACTTCTTAACATTTGTAACTGTTTGCTGTGCCAAGATTTATACTCCCTATGGGTTTATTTGTACAAGTTAGGGTTGCACTAGAAGGG
The DNA here is from genome assembly GCA_029375565.1 of Gekko gecko. Taxonomy (NCBI): domain Eukaryota; kingdom Metazoa; phylum Chordata; class Lepidosauria; order Squamata; family Gekkonidae; genus Gekko; species Gekko gecko. Next base: position 121,696,722 of record JAPDNY010000006.1, on the reverse strand, counting down.
CTAGGTCATTAGGAACCAATTGAGATTCTAGGCTGGGAGCTGCTAATATATAACTGTTTTAGATGGAGTAAACATTTCTGCTGTTTACTTTAAACTTATATATGTGTTTATTTCCTTCAGAGCCCCAGTGGCTATTGGAATAGCTACCATGTCTACAATGGAGATGTTGGCTGCTGGAATGAAAGGGAAGGGCTTTACTGTGCTGCATACTTACATGGATCAATTATGGTGGGTACATAACCAGCCTTACCAGATAGTTTACAAAATGGGAGCAAAGTTATATGGACCTTGGACCAAACGTTAAAATGGTTTCTTGAACCCAATGCTTGGATTGGAGGAGGATTAGCCTTGCACCGGAAGGAAGCAAGTAGCCTTGAATAGCATCAGAGCTGTCAACTGACAAAGGGACTAAGGTCTTCAGGGTGACTAGCAAAAGTCTTTCCCAACAATTTTAGATCAACATGGGTACATGATTTTGAAGCACACTTACAAACAGGAGTTGAGTCCTCCAGCACCAATTTAGAGAACAGTGTGCACCACAGGAAGCTCTGTGTCTACCGTTGTGCTTGAGATTCTCCTTCAACTTCTGTTCAGCGGCCACAAGGGAATGTCATGAAGGCGTAGGATGTTCTTGGCTCAGCTTCCTTAATTGCGAGACATCAAGGTCAAACGAGTGTGGTGAGAGGCTTCATTCGGAAGCTCCTCATACTGCCAGTCTCCAGTTTAGCCCATAT